>CM042690.1:26122526-31594784 GCA_023614405.1 Avena insularis
GGAACCGCCGGCACCCACCATCCGCCTCCGTACAGCGCCTCCACTCTCGCCACACCGTTAGTCGTCACGCACCGCGTCTCCTCTTCCCCATCCCGATGACCACGGAGCACCCACAGACAAGGGACGCGCGGGAACATACGCGTCTGCCGGCCGTTCGGATGCTCGCGCTCTCACTGTCTCACATGGTCTGCCGCTCCACGACTAGCAGCCGACGGCAGGGGAGAACGGGCCAAGGGTAGGTAGCCCTGGTGTCCGACGGAGACGACCAAGGCGGGCGACGACGGCAATCGGCAACAGCCACGGGCGGCGGGAGTGGCCAGGACGAGGGAGGTCGCCACGGTACTGTAATGGCGACAGGGAGGCACAGAGTACGAGCCGGTGTCTCCTGCCCGTTGTTGTCGTGGCCACCTCCCTGAGCTGCTGCCATCGGCCAAGTTCCCATGTCCCTGATCTGTTGCTCCTGCCGGCCACCACTTCAACCTGTTGCTGGCCTGCCACCCACCTCCCCAATCAGCTTCCAGTGAGCTCTCTATTCTCCTCCATGTCATTCTACTTTTGATTCTTTGCTGCATCTTCCTTTTATTCCATGGCCATAATTTACTCCTGTTCCAGGTCATATATGTATCTATTTAGATTACCTAATCTTGCTTCTTTGTGTTGTGGGTCAACATAATTTACTTGACCCCGATCTCACCTTTAGGAGTATACACCCGTTCGTTTTGAACTCCTATATGTTTGCTATCCAATTGCAAGCATGCAATGGGCAAATTTTTTCTTTCTCCTTTTGTAGTGTAAATGTAGCGAAATGTTTCCCAACTTCACATAGAAGTCGTTTGCAGGAAAGATCCGATGAACTCAGCTACATTAGGTTGGATCAAGTGTGTGATGCTTTTTACCTGGCCTGGTGCTATTTCAATGTACTTGTTTTAGAAACAGTTTTTCAACAATATGAAACAACTGTTTGGCTGCTTTTTTCACTAAGGATTGTATCTTATTATGTGTATTTTTATAACAAAGTAGTATTTTGGTTATTAACCTTAAGTAAAATTGTGTTCTACTTTAGTGAGGTTCCTATGTACAAACCCATGTTTATTCATCTCTTAGACAATATATATATGAACTATCTAGTTTGCCTTATTTATATGTTATACGTTAATCTCAGAAGTTAGTAAACGCAGGAAGGATCACTTTATTAGAAGTTATATCTCCAAGACAAGCAGAAAGAGAGAGGCTCGAAGTATCGATCGCTAGCTATTTGCCATCACGGGGCGTATATCTCCACGACCACGAGAAAAAGAGGGGCTCACAACAACCAGTATCGCTACTTCGCTAGCTACTTGGTGAGGGAGTAGACGGAGAGCATAATGATGGCCACGACGCAGAGGCTTGCGAGCAAGAGCGCGACGCATGAGATGTCAACTGTTGAAGAATGTCTTGAAGCTGGAGTCCAAGAATTTTGAACCGGCGCTGGGCCCACCGTGAGACAGGCCCGCCTCTCCGGCGGCGATCAGCACGGCGCACACCTTCAAACATTCATCCACATGCATGGCCACGGTAAGAAATCAGTATGTATATATAATGGGGTCGACGTCGAATCGGGATATTGAATAATACCACGACGTCGGCGCAGATGAGGAGCACGGTGCCGAGCTCGGTGCCGCCGATCATCTTCCTCCTCCCGGCGACGCTGACGGCCACGAAGGACATGGCCAGTAGATTGTACGCGCAATCTGATGACACCCACGGCCAGCACGAACCTGATGGACAACCATTGAACACATGCACAGTTGTTTAATCTAGAGATTCTATAGTAGTAGTACGTCGGCAGGACAGAGGAGACGTCGTCGTTCATCTATTTTTGTTACCGGTACGCGTAGAAGTCCTTGAAGGTGATCTGATCAGGTTCGTCGAAGAAGGCGTCCTCGACCCGGATCTTAGCGGTGGCGATGGCGATGGATGGCGAGGAAGAGCAGCGCAAGCACCCGGAGGGCGAGTGTCGCCACGGGCAGGACGCGATTCGAGGAGGAAGCCATTCTTGGCGATGGCGATTGATCGGTCGAGCTGCGAGGTTTTGCTGCTGCACCAAGCAGTGGTGATCGGTTTTGTTCTTCTCTATATGAAGCGCGTGCGTGCTGATCTCGTCGTACTACTAACAACAGCTTTCTTGGTTTGATCGTCCAATAAGAGCTGCGTGCCCTGTATGGACGTATGTACTTGTTCGGATCGGTAGACATGGTCGTGAATTTTTTGGACTATTTGATGGCCGGCGCTAGCTCGGTCTAAGCATATATATATAGGACACTGAAAAGGATAGATGATTAACTGAAGCGGATTTGCTAGTTATATGTAGGACACTGAAAAGGATAGATGATTAACTGAAGGATTTGCTTAGTTCTCCGCGCCTGAAAACTTCTTAAGTCTCACGCTTCTTTCACCGCAAGCATTTACCTCATGATTCGTAAATGGAAGTTATATATGAATTGCAACTTGGGTGTCACTGAGAATTTAATGAGTTGCAACCTAGAACTAGTATAAATCTTATGAGTTACAACCAGATTCTAACCAAGAATTAGCACAAATATTACGACATCAACACTTAGACATAAAAAGTTCTCGTCGCTTGAGCTGAGATCTAGGCACTCCTAACCAAGAGAGGATCAAGTTGAGGCAGACAGACGATGGGGATGGCACGTGTACAATATTTGGCATGTTCTATTTATACTTGAGGACCGTTCGTGGTACTCATGCAATTTATCATGAGAACCATCCTTGGTGTTTTACCATTTAAAAAATTATGGTACTATGCTTAAAAGGCTGCTGCATATCTAGTCTTGGGTAAGTGAAATTCTCCCTAATTTTTAAGACTTTTCACCCTCCTTGATGCAGCGTTGAGTTGATGTAGGAGCGCTGGGGAACCCCAAGAGCAAGATATGAAGCAAAAGTTTTCCTTCAAGAAGAAACCGAGGTTATCGAACCAACAGGAGGAAGGAACGACATAAAAGTAAGCAACGCATGGAGACCTGCACAACACAAACTCAAGAATTTGCCCCAACGAGGTTGTCAAGCTCACCTTTGTCAGAATAAATAATTAAACATATGATATGGAAGGTAATGGTTTGCGCAAGCAAATGTAGTAACAATGGAAGATGTATCAATCGGTAAAGATTGGACCGGGGTCCATAGTTCACCTTAGATAAACAACATAGCATGAAAGGTAAACAAATTACAACATTGCAATTGAAAGAAACTGAAAGCAAGGCATAATAATACAATACCGCATAAAAAGATCCTATGAGATTCGATTGGTACAACAATATACATAGACCGCCATCCAACTGCATCTATGATTCAAGTCCACCTTCAAAGTTATCATCCAACCCTCCAAGATTAAGTTGCAAGCAATCATAACTACTTTAAGCAAAGTGTGTAAGGTAAACAATCCATTTGTTCCATGAACAAGAGACCGTTGTTTTCTTCCTAGTGGCAACAAAGACATCTACAACCAAAGAGATTTCTACTCCTTGAAAACTAGAGGCATGAACCCACTATCGAGCATAAATATACCCTCTTGAGTCACTAGCAACTACTTGGCAGATACTAACAACGGAGAGCATGCAAAATCACAAATAACACGTATAGATAGTCATCAAATAGACAAAACCATTAATTAATCTGACATAGTAATCTCAATATCCATTGATCCCCACAAACACAACATGCATGATTACAAATATATTGAAACTTGTTAATAGGTTAGTTCTAGAAAAGATATAAACAAAGAAGCAAAGCAAAGTATGGAGCATCAAAATTATAGATAATATGACTCCTCCAACTCCCTCCAATTGTTGGTCCATCTCTGGTAGGCCAGGTCGCCATCTTCGAAAGTGGAGGTGGATATCGCCCATCAAAGAAGTGTCGATCGCTTAGATCTTGATATTAATCCGGGAGATGGCCTCATATGCTCCTTGTCGCATGGTTTCTTCCGAGAAGATCATCCTCGCTTTCTACCATCTCCTTCTAACGGCCTCCATCGGGGTTCAGCAACAGGTGATGGGTGGCGTGGGCTACTAGCTCGCATGAATAAAGGTGGATCTCCAGGATTCCAACTCGCGACGAGATGTTGATCTACCGATGTGCCCCCATCGATCCGGCTGTAGTGGCGTGTTTCAAGGCTTAATCGGTAAATCCACTAGATTAATCAATCTTGGAGATTGTTGATCGTGAGATTCTTGCCGTGTGCACCGTGTTTTACTCTAGCCATTTGATTTTAGAGGGAGCGTCAAACTCGTTGTTAAATATCATAGGCATGTTCTCGCTCCATGGTGTCAAGTGAGAAAGTCATCGAATCCTAAATCTAAGGACTAGCAATGGTGGTTCAATCTTTGTATGAGGAATTGGCTTGGTGATTTGTGACTTGGAGAAGCGGTTGCAAGTGATCGCATAGGAAGTTCAAAGTCTTTTCGTGGGGGATAATCCAAGGTTTAGCTTTAATTGGTTGTGTTTGACAATGGTCTTGTCAAGGCATTATTTTGGGAGCAGAATTTTTTTAGGTAAAAACCTAAGATATATGATCTAAGACGATGGCGCTTATGCATCGCTTCCTTCTTAAAGGCGTTGCTTTTTTAAAGAAGCTAAACTTAGTGCTATCCTGGTGGTGTTAGTGTTGCTCTTATAAGGAATAGATCACTAGCGCTTTTTGTAATTTCTCTTCTTTTTGCAGCATCCGTATTGGTGCTAGGTAATGTTGTTGCAGAGCTTAGAGTGTAATCGATATCTCCGCTATATTAATATACTCTTTATCAAAAAATCATACTTTGTTGGAGAAATCAAGAATGCTATATCATAAGCCTAAGTTTATATTTTCATATTCATAGTGGACTTTTGTCAACTCATGCGCCTAAATTGATCCTTAGGCGGTTACGGCCCTTCCTTGTCATCCCCTATGTCGGTGATCTAGGGTCGTCGATGAGTGGATGCCCTCCCCCGCCAAGATGGCCACCTCTTCAGACCGTTGGGCTTGTTCCAACTTGAAGTCAACTCTCATGGGCTTGATTTCGCAAAAAATCTCTCGAGATGCCTAATACACAGTGTTCTCAGCTCGGTCGATAGACATAATAAAGTACTAGTAGCACATCCATCGTGACGCTCAGTGATTTTTCATGACTTCATCTTGATAAAGCTGTATATGCACAATAATATGCTGAATGTTTTGCTATTCACACTTCATGACACCAAGAATGTTAGCTTCACCAACAAAACCATGGACCGACACCACATTGTCATGTGACAACAAGGTCACGCAAGCAACAATAGAGACACATCATAAAGGTCCTATGCATGATTGTTCAACAGCTAGAGCAAGGTCTCCGTCCCGCCTCTCGATCTCGAGTGATCCAAGGAGCCACCGCCAACACATGCAAGCTAAAGGTTCCCTACACGCCCACCATCATCTCGGTCGAGCGACAATGAGTCCCAATGCCTTGAGAAGAACAAAACCAGTCACCACTATCGATTGCAGAACAAAAGCTCAGAATCGGGCTTGATCAATCGCCATTGTACCGATCGAAAAGATCGCTTCGCGGGCGCCCCTGCCGGGTATCACCTGGCCTCCGGGTGCTCACACTGATCTTCCTCACCGCCTTCACCGCCATCATGCCACAATAAGATACGGGTCCTGGACCCCTTCTTTACTGCACCAGATCACCTTCTAGAGGACTTTCAGTGATCCCGCTTGCAACCCTATCTTCTAGGACTTCTACGATACTGATAGCAATTCCTTTTTCTGGCAATTGACATCTAAATTATATAATGGTGAATGTTGGATAAACATGTCGTTAGACATGAGAGAAAAATAATAGCTAAGATTCTACATTTTATCACTAGAAAACACCCAATTAAGATTTAGTGACCGATATTCTATAAATAAGAAAATGGGTAGTGGCCAATTTTTTCACTCGTCTTGTGCCATTCAATTTTCAACAATTTTGAGTGATTATTTTCTTTAGATTGGTTGTAGAAACATGTTTTGTAAATTATTAGTGCCAAACAATATAGCTCAAGCAATTTAAAAGTACTATTGGATTATCTATGTATAGGAACATTTTATGTGATAGGGAGAACATACGGATGGCTAGCAAAAAAGAAGATGCAACACACGGACTGCAAAATATATCTATGGGTGATATACTCAAGCTTCCTACTGTGGAAGTGTAGTACTCCGATCCATATTACTTGTCGTTAAAATAGATGTATCTAGCACTAAAACATGTCTAGATACCATTTTAGTGACAAGTAATATGGATCGGAGGAGTAGCTCATTTTGATATTGATAAGCTCCTCACATGTAATTCTCCCTAAAAATTGTGAATCTAAAATAAAATAAGTTAACTACTTAAGAAAACCAGATTTATATTTACTACTTGGCATATGAAAATTAGTGACAGCGAGTTGTGTTCCTCTTGTCAAATTGATGGAAACAAATTATGTAAATGTTTTACAGTTTGGGTGAACTTTGAAGAGTTTGATGCCTCCTGACTTAAATTAGATATATCTGTTGGAGATATGCCCTAGAGGCAATAATAAATGTAGTTATTATTATATATCTTTGTGTTTATGATAAATGTTTATATTTCATGCTATAATAGTATTAACAAGGAAACGGCTACATTTGTGTGATTTGTAAACTTAATTTGAAGTCCCTATATAGCCTCTATATTTTCACTCAGTTTGTTGCTTGATCGATGATCAGGGTTTCCTATCAAGAACATTGAGATGTTATCAACAACAAGATCACACGTTAGGAGAATGATATGGTGGACATACCTAAGGTATTGCCGTAGTATAAAGATCAAGTCATATTCAATAGTTCATTGCATATATGCTTTTCCGATACATAGTAACCTAATTCCTTCACCATTTGAGAGATCATGCATATCACCTTTACCGGATGGATACTTTTGATGTCATCAAATCACTACCGTATCGCAATGTAAGTGGCTATAAAAGGTGGTGGCATTGAAAGTGTTCGGAAAGTATTGGTTGAAACACATGGATCAAGAGGGATTTGTCCATCCATAAGGACCTGGATAGACGCATACTTTGAGGCCCTCTCTTGGAATGTCATCCAATTAGCTTGCAAGCATGTGATCGGCTCAAGGGATCACATATCACGGAACAAGAAAAAGAGTACTATCGGTAACAAGGTTGAACTAGGTATGCAGAGATAATCACTCCATCATAACCTTGATAAGTAAATCATCGTGAGACAAAGGAGAAATTGTTAATGTGATGTAAGTGGTTCATTCGATCGCAAAGTAAATTCAGAGAAATATGTGGGAGCTATATGAATTTCCAGATTCTCTATTGTTATTGTTCGGAGAAGTGTTCCTGATCATGTCCGCAAGATAATTCACGAACCTAGGGGAGACACACTCTATGATTCGACGTTGTTTGAGTAGTTATGGTATTATGGAGAAAGAGACCGAATGTTGTCTTTGGAGTCTCTGATGGGATCCCGGATATCACGAGGTGATCCTGGAATGGTCCCGGGAGAATAAGATTCATATAAGGAAAGTCCTGCTTTGAGTTGGGGAATGATTCCTGCAGCTTTATCATCTGAACATTTAGAAGGTCCTCTTAATGTCCAAGACCCTGAAGGGGAAGCAAGTACATGAATGTGTCATTATATATTGGAATGATTGCATCATGTACTAAGTGTTCTCGCCATGTCAAAATAAAGGGTTTATTTAAATCCTAGTTTGAAAAGTCAAATAGCTAAGTTTGGAAAGTCAAACGGCAATTTTGGAAAGTGGAAAAGAGGGAGGAGTTGGTGGAACCGGAAGTTGGGGAGGGATTCCTCCAACCGGGCACACTGTCCGACTTGGGGAGGGTCTCCTCCCTCAAGCGCGCCAAGGCCCTCCACTCTATATAAGGAGGGGCAGGGCTCCCTCCCCAGAACACACAAGTTTCCTATCCCAAACTAAACCCTAGATCTAGGAACCCCTGCTTAGAGCTATTGCGCTTAGAGCCTTCTAATTGGATTTAGAGCCTTGATTGGCTCTAACTGGTGTGTTCAAACTCAGACCACTAATAGTTCTCTCTCATACCCACCATACCGCCCTCCGCGAAGGAGAAGCTCGATCTTCCCCACTACTTCCCAGTATCACGCCGCAGTCGCCGACCACCAGGAGAGTGCTACAACCTCCGCTGGAACAAGTGAGAGGAAGGTCTTCTTTCATCTTAGAAAATCTAACGCAGGAATCGATCGCTGAAAGCGCCAAGTGGAACGCAGCTGCCGAAGGATCGCTTCACGCCGATCTTGAGATCTAAAGAGTAATGACTACATCACCCACCAGAGAATCGCTACTCTCGCGCAACCGCTGGAATCTTCGGTGGGGTGAAGTTCATTCCATCGACTGCTACAGCTGCAATTCCAGTAGATAGATCTTGGCTTGTTTGTTTGTATGTGATAGAAAATTTTTGCTTTCATGCTACGTAACCCCCACAAGGGTATCGTAGCCAGTGCACTATATGTAGATCTCACAGGTGCATCAGCAGTAACACAATGGTCATTGTATGCATTGATGCTTTATTGGTAGATTGCTTTTTGTGTACTTTGCATCTTGGCGGTATGTTGGGGATGAAGCCTGGCCAACCTTACATGACATCGTTCATGAGACTTGTTCATCACGCTTTGACATGCAACTCGTATTGCATAAGTGGCTTTATGGGTGCCCTGCTTTCTCCCAGCATAGTAAAAGATCCAATTCTACAACCCGTAATCAACAATGCTAGTATCAATGTTGTGGTTCTTGTTCGTAGTTAGAAATCGACACTTATGGAAAAGCCCCAAACCACGTAGAAAATATGCAAAAGAAAGTAGAGGCGCCTAACTTTGTTTATGTGGGGGTGTGCAGTGATGCATATGGCCATGATTGTGATTATATTTGATGTATGCAATGTCCTATTAGGAAGTTGGCAACCTGCAGGAGCCATATGGTTGTCTTTACTGCTAAGACCTCAAGGTTCGCCATTGCTCAAAATAGTTGTAAGACGAAGCTGGTGGACGACAACCATGAAGTTGAAGCCGCCATCAATTCCGGATGCTATGCCGTGATGATGGAGATCATGCGTTCGTGGCTTGAAGATGGAGATCGGAAGCACAAAGAAGAAAGGCCATATCATATCACATATTATGAATTGCATGCGTATGTTAATCCTTTATGCATCTTGTATTGCTTAGTAGACGACTATGAAAGGTCAGCATTATAAGATGATCCCTCACACACATAAAAATTCAAGTTCTAAAGTGCCTCACCTTTAGTATGCACTGGCTACTACAAAGCTTGTCGCTTCAAGCACTATTGTCTTTGATGATCGGTGTCTTTTGATTCCAAGTAAGAATACAACGTATAGCAAGCCAGCCTGCTTATGCGGTAGCTAAGGTTTCGATTCTTGATTTGCAAAGCCTAGCATGTACATGACATGGCCTCCTGTGAACACTGGACGTCAAAGGTAAAGCATGAATCATATAGTGAGATATGATGAACATGATGATTGTTTCGCCATTAAAACTATATCAACTCTCGTGATGACTCGGTGTTGATGTAGTGGATTTGGTTCAGTGATCAATAAAACAATGTGAGGGATGTTACAGTTTGAGGGGAGTTCACCTAGTTTAAATTTCATTAATTAATTTTGAACTCAATTTGTCATAAACTTAGTCTAAACTATTGCAAATATGTTGTAGATCAATGGCAGCCCCTACCATCAATTTTAATGCGCTCTCTAGAGAAAGAAAAGTTGAAAACAATGGAAGCAACTTCTCACGATTGGAATTCCGCAATTTGAGGATTGTCCTCACAGCTGGTAATTTGACCAATTTTATGTGCTTGATGCAATCGCTTAGGGTGACTCTAATTCGGGCATACTGATGCGTCGATGAAGTAAAAGAATGTTTACCTCGCTTTTAAGAATCAAAGCATCTATAGTTCAAGGTTGGTGCTATCTTGTCAGATGGTTTAGAATCGGAGCTTCGTGTAAAGGTTTGAAGTAGTCAGATCCAGTATGATATTGTCGAGGATCTCAAATTAATCTTTCGAGACTCATGCGCAATTGGAAAGTTATGAAGCTTCCGAAAAGTTCTTTAAACCGCAAGATGGAAGAGGGTAGTCTGGCACAAGGAGCATGTGCTTAAGATGTCCGGGCACGCAAATAAAACTTCAAAGTTTGGGTATAGTGGATTCCTAATACTTTGGGGGTTTCACCAAGCATCCTCCAATCACTTCACCACCAAGTTAAGCAAGAACTTTGTGATGAACTACAACATGCGGTAGAATATGAACAAAGAGTAAGCTGTAACTATTTGCTGGTGTTAAAATCTGCGTAATAAGTGGAGATCAAGAAAGAGCATCAAGTGTTGATGGTCAATAAGACCACCAAATTAAAGATAAGGCAAGCCTGCCAAGGTAGGACATCAAGAAGGGTGGTAAGAAAGTTACCACGCCGACGAAGAAGACCAAGGTCGGACCCAAGCCTAACATCGAAAGTGCTTTTACCGGGAAGGGAGAATACCGGAAGCGGAATTGCCCAAGCATTTAATACTTGACGTAGACGAAGAACGGCAACATCAAGAAGAAAGGTATATCTGATATACATGTTATTGACATGTGCATCTCGTACTAGTATTCGTAGTAGTGCTCGGGTATTTCGATATCGGGTTCTTAGCTGTTTGGTCATATTGGTAACTCCCAAACAGAGTCGCTGGTATCAAAATCCAAGCTGAAAGCGAAGAACGAGGTGACGATGCACGCTGTAGAAATCGGATCAAAGGTTGATGTAATCGCTGCTCCGCAGACGCTACCTCTTCATCTACCATCGGGATTAGTTTTATACTTCAAACAATTGTTATTTGGTGCCTCACAAGTATGGCATGAACATTATATCGATCTTGTTTATTAAGTAGACAGCTTACATTCGTTTAAATCTCGAAGAATAATGGTTGTTCGATTTATATGAGTAATATGTTTTGATGCACATGCACCTTTTGATAGATGGTCTATTCATATTTGAATCTCGATAAGGGGAAATACACACATATTATCAAATATTGAGGCTACAAACGCTTGGAAATCGTCGCATAATTCTTGAATTTATATGTGGCACCCGGCTGCCTTGGTCACATTGGAGTGAAGCGATGAAGAAACTCCATTCGGCGGACTTCTTGAATCACTTGATTTTGAATCACTTGAAAGATGCGAAGCTATGTCTCGATGGCGGTAAAATGACTAAGACTCCATTTTCCAGTGTATGGAGCTTAGCTAGCAGACTCTATTGGAAATCATACATACCGATGTGTGTGGTCCAATGAGTGTAGCGTATCGCCGCAGTGGTTATCACAGGCTTACCTTCATTAAGGATTTGGTAGATATGGAAGTATCTATTTCATGAAACATAAGTCCCAAACTTTCGGTAGTTTCATAGGGGAGTTTCAAAGTGAGGTAGAGAATCAACGTGAATAAGAATAAATTCTCACGTTTCCGATCGTGGAGGTGAATATTCAAGTTTAGTTTGGCGGCATTTGAAGAAATGTGAATATTTAGTTGACAATCACTGAACACCACAACAGAATGGTGTGTCTCGAACGCCGTAATTTAACCTCTTTAGATATATTACCGGCGATGTCACTACGACGGCATACTATCATTTTGTATATGCATAGGAAACAAATGTATTCACTTTAAATAGGGCAAATCAGCTTAAATCATGGAAACGACACCATATGAATTATGGTTTAAAGAAACCTAAATTAATGTCTTTTAAAGTTTGGGGATGCGGTTTGCGAAGAAGTTGGCTACCGACAAGCTTGAACCCAAAGTAAAAACGCCTTCACAGGATACCAAGGGAAACTATTGGGTATACCTTCTATCATAGATCCGAAGGCAAAATCTTCGCTACAGAATGGATTCTTTCTTTAGAGAAGGAATTCTCTGAAGAAGTGGGATCGAAGGAAAGTAGAACTCAACGAGGTCACGAACTTCTCTCGAATGCGAAAGTACAGATCCTGGGTTAGGCTCCTCGCGGGTGCCTGCATCAAGAGAGAGGAAGCTAATGATGGTGATTGTGAAACTCGGGTTGAAGTTGCCACAGAGCTCGGAGGTCAACAGAACTCGCATCACCCGCATTGGTATGATTCAAGAGAATGTCATGTTGGTGTGACAACAATCATGCACTTTGGAGAGGCGAGGAAGCCGCGATGAGCCTGTGCATTCCAATAAATGGCAAGAAGCCATGAACCGAGATTGGGATCTGTACGAAAACCTGCCATGGACTTTGTGATTTCCCACGGATGGCCTTAAGGTCACGAGGAACAAATGGATTTTCAAGAAGAAATGATGGCCGATGGTAATGTTACCGTTTATAAAGCTTCCCATTTGTCGCAAAAGGGTTTCGGCATAAATTGAAGGAGTTACTACGATAGACTTTTCACCGTAGCGAAGCTAAAGTCTCGAGGATTATGTTAGCAATCGCTGCATATTGGCAGATTATGAGATACGGCGCATGGATGTCAAAACAAAGATTCCCCAATGGAGATATCATGAAGAGTCAGATATGATGCAAATGGTTTTGTCGATCCTAATGATGTAAGCAATAAGGTATGCAAATTTCAACGTCCATCTATGGATTGAAGCAAGTATCCCGGTTGGAACAATCGCTTTGATAAGGTACAATCAAAAGTTTTGGTTTTATACAAACTTATGGAGAAGTTTATATTTACAAGAAAAGTGAGTGGGAGCTCAGAGTTAATTTTAATAACGATGTGGATGACATATTGTTGATTGGGAATGATGTATTCTTCAATAGTGTCAAAGAAAGTATTTGAATAATTAGGAAGTTTTTATTTAAGACTTAAGGTATTTACACGGTTAGGGCATAAAGATTTATAGATAGATCAAATCACTAAAACATCATTTGTCACAGTACACATTCACAAAGTTCTAGAGGTTTGAATGGAAGATAGCAAGTGAAAGCGGTTCTGCCCATGTTGTCTAACAATACTTCACCTTGAGTAAAACTCAAAGTTCTACATCGCGTATGATAGAGAAAAGATGAGTAGATCTCATGCCTCAAATTACAGATCTTCTAATGTAGCGTTATGTACTAGACCCGACATCGCATATGTCAGTCGTTAAATAACTAGTGATATCAGCATCCAGAGGATCATTGACAATGTCAAAAACATCTCTGGCATTTGAGGAAGAACAAGGATATGAATTTATGGAGGTGATGAATGCCTCGCGTTAATGGTTACACCGATGTTAGTTGGAACACCGATCCCATGATTCAAATCACAATCTCGATACGTATTTATTTTGAAATGGTGCAAAATAGCTAATGAGGGGAGTGCAAAGCAGCGCTAGAAGGAGATTCTGAATCGGAATACATGGTTGCTTCAGCAGGCTTCACAAGAAGCTAAGATGGATGAAAGAGTTCATTAGCAGGCCAGTGGGTTCCTAGTGCTACCGACCCAATGTCTATCTACCGATAACATGGGCGCCTATAGCCACGCGCAAGAACCAAGGTCACAATGCCAGTCGAAGACATCGTCGCTTACTATTCTGAGAACAGATCCGTGATGTGGGATATAAAGATTTGCAAGTACACACGGGATCTCAACGGGCGATCCGGCTGACTAAACCTCCCCGGTAAGCAAACATGACCAACACCAACCGCTATGGGTGTTCGGGTGGCATACCGCTGGACGACGATGACGAGTGCGGAGATCGCTGAGATATGCCCTCGAGGTACATAAAAGAAATATTATTATATTCGGTGTTGCATATCGTTTATATTCATGCCAATAGGCCATCAGAAACATTAACACTTTAAAGAACTGTAAACCACTTGAAGTCCCTAAATAGCCTCTATACTTGATTACGATATTGATTGATGATCGGTTTCCACGAACACGAGATGTTATCAACAAACAGGATCATATCGTTAGGAGAATGATATGGTGGACATACTCCTATAGACAAGCCGTAGCATAAAGATCAAGTCATTTCAATAGTTCAATTGCTATATGCTTTCGATACATAGTAACCTAATTCCTTCACCATGAGATCATGCATATCACCTTTATCGGATGGATGCTTGATGTCATCAAACACCACACCGTCATGTGGATGGACAAATCCCACTCTTGATCCATGTGTTTCAAACCAATACTTTCCAACACTCAATGCCACCTTTATAGCCACACCCTTCACACGGTGTGGTGTTTGATGACATCAAAGCATCCATCCAAAGAAAGGTGATATGCATGATCTCATGGTCGAAGGAATTAGGTTACTATGTATCGTAAGCATATAGCAATTGAACTATTGAAATGACTTGATCTTTTATGCTACGCTTGTCTATAGGAGTATGTCCACCATATCATTCTCCTAATCTATATGATCTTGTTGTTGATAACATCTCAATGTTCATGATAGGGAAACCACAATCATCAATCAACCAACAAGCTAGTGAAGTATAGAGGCTATACTAGGGACTTCAAATTAAGTTTACAATTCACACAAGTATTAATGTTTCCTTGTTAATACTATTATAGCATGAATATAAACATTTATCATAAACACAAAGATATATAATAATAACTATATTTATTATTACCTCTAGGTATATCTCCAACAGCCTCCCACTTGCACAAGAGTCATCTAATCTAGATTACATGGTAATATACCTAACACCCATGGCAGTTTGGTGTTGGTCATGTTTTGCCCTCGAGAGGTTTAGTCAACGGATCCGCCACATTCAGATCTGTGTACTTTGTAAATCTTATATCCCTATCCCGGATATGTTCTAATAGCGGAAAACGCAGCTTGATATGCTTCAGCCTTCTTGTGTGACCTTGGTTCTTTAGATTGGCTATGGCGCCTATGTTATCACAAAGAGATAGACATTGGGTCCAGCACTAGGAACCACACCCAGCTCAGTAATGAACTCTTTCATCCATATCGCTTGTGAAGCCCGAAGCAGCCATGTATTCCGATTCGCTTGAAGATCTCGCCACAACGCTTTGCTTTGCACTCCTCCAGCTAATCGCTGCACCATTCAAAATAAATACGTATCTGCATTGTGATTTAGAATCATCCGGATTGGTGTTCCAACTAGCATCGGTGTAACCATTAACAACGAGCTGTTCATCACCTCCATAAGAAAGAACCATATCCTTAGTTCTTCTCAAGTACTTAAGGATGTTTTTGATCATGTCCAATGATCCACCTCGATCACTTTGATATCTCGCTTAGTTAGACTAACAAAGATATGCGATGTCGGGTCTAGTACATAGCATGGCATACATTAGAGATCCTATGGCTGAGGCATAGAGTCTTACTCATCCTTTCTATCTTCGCCGATGTCGGACTTTGAGTTTTACTCAAGGTCGATATAAACATGGGCAAGAACCCTTTCTTGCTATCTTCCATTCCAAACCTCTTTAGAACTTTGTCCAAATATGTACTTTGTGACAATGATATTTGGCGCTTCGACCTATCTCTATAAATCTTTATGCCCATTATGTAAGCTGCTTCGCCAAGATCCTTCATTGAAAACTATTATTCAAATACTCTTTGACACTATTAAGAAGGTCTACATCATTCCCAATCAACAATATGTCATCTACATACAGTATTAAGAATGCTACAGAGCTCCCACTCACTTTCTTGTAAATACAAGCTTCTCCATAAGTTTGTATAAAACCAAACTTTTGATTACCTTATCAAAACGTTGATTCCAACTTCGATGCTTGCTTCAATCCATAGATGGACCGCTGAAGCTTGTATACCTTGTTAGCATCTTTAGGATCGACAAAACCTTTGGGTTGCATCATATACAACTCTTCATCAATGTTCCATTGAGGAATGCTGTTTTGACATCCATCCGCCATATCTCATAATCATAATATGCAGCGATTACAACATAATCCTCACAGATTTTAGCTTCACCGTGAGAAAGTCTCATCGTAGTCAACTCCTTGAATTTGTCGAAACCCTTTTGCATAAGTCGAGCTTTATAGACAAAGAATATTACCATCAGCATCTGCTTTCTTCTTGAAAATCCATTTGTTCTCGACAGCCTTCCGCCATCCGTAAGTCCACCAAAGTCCATACTTGGTTTTCGACATGGATCCAATCTCGATTTCATGGCTTCTTGCCATTTATTGAATCAGCTCATCATCGCCTCATATGTCTCGGGTCATCGGTGTTGTCCACCAACATGACATTCATAACGGAATCATACCAACTGGAGTGGTACGATTTCTCGCTGACCGAGGCTCAGAGCAACTTCAACCAAGTTTCATGATCACCATCATTAGCTTCCTCTTATTGGTGCAGGCACCACAGAACTTCTTCCGTGCGCGCCACTGCAATTTCGAGAGAAGGTCTGGACAACCTCGCCGAAGTTCTACTTTCCTTCCAAATACTTCTTTCGAGAGAAATTCTTCTCTAGAAAGGATCCATTCTTGGCAACGAAGATTTTGCCTTCGGATCTATGATAGAAGGTATACCCACAGTTTCCTTCGCATCCTATGAAGACGATTTTTCCGCTTTGGGTTCAAGCTTGTCCGGCAGAATTTCTTTACATAGGCTTCAGATCCCCAAACTTTAAGGAACGAAAATTTAGGTTTCTTCCCAAACCATAATTCATATGGTGTCGTTTCAACGGATTTAGACGGTGCCCTATTTAAAGTGAATGCGTCGCTTTAATGCATAACCCCAAAATGATAGTGGTAAATCTGTAAGTGACATCATAGAACCAACCATATCTAAGAGAGTTCGACATTTACGCTCGTAGACACACCATTACCGTGGTGTTCTCAAGGTGTCAATCACAAAGTATTCCACATTTCTTCAAATGCTCGCCAAACTCAGAATTTAGATATTCACCTACCATCGTAACGTAGAAATTTAATCTTCTTGTTACGCTGATTCTCTACTCACTTTGAAACTCCTTAAACTTCTCAAAGTTTCGGACTTATGTTTCATGAAATAGATATACCCATATCTACTCAAGTCATCCGTGAAGGTAAGAACATAACGATAACCATCACATGATGCTACACTCATTGGACCACACACATCGGTATGTATGATTTCCAATAAGTCTGTAGCTCGCCCATTATACCGTAAAATGGAGTCTTAGTCATTTTACCCATCGACATGTCAGATCTTCAAGTGATTCAAAATCAAGTGATTCAAGAAGTCCATCGAATGGAGTTTCTTCACACGCTTCACTCCAATGTGACCAAGACGACGCTACATATAGGTCGAATTATCGCTGATTTCAATCGCTTAGCTTCAATGTTGTCGATATGTGTATTTCCACCATCGAGATTCAATATGAATAGACCATCTATCAAAGGTGCATGTGCATAAAACATATTACTCATATAAATCAACAACCATTATTCTCGGATTTAAACAAGTAACCGCCTCGCAATAAACAAGATCCTGATATAATGTTCATGCTTAACGCAGCACCAAATAACAATTATTTAAGTATAAAACTAATCCCGATGGTAGATGAAGAGGTAGCGGTCACCGCGATCACATCAACCTTTGATCCGCTTCTCACGCCAAGATCGTCACCTCGCTCTTCACTAGCTTCCGCTTATTCGCAGCCTCTGCTTCGAAGTTACAAATATGAGCAACCGAACCAAGATTAAATACCTGTGCACTACTATGAATACTAGTGAGATACACATCAATAACATGTATATCGATATACCTTTCTTCTTGATGTTGCCGCTTCAACCGCCAAGTACTTTGGGCAATTCCGCTCAAAGGACCTTCTCCCTTGCAAGCACCTGGGCCAGCTTAGGTCCAGCCTCTGTCTTCTTCGCCGGTATGGTAACTTTCTTACCACCCTTCTTGAAGTGTCCTTTGCTTAGACTTGCCTTTCTTGAATTTGGTGGTCTTATCGACCATCAACACTTGGTGCTCTTTCTTGATCTCCACTTCGCAGATTTTAACATAGCAAACAGTTCGCAACTCTTTGTTCATGTTCTCAGATGTTGTAGTTCATCACAAAGTTCTTGTAACTTGGTGGTAGTGATTGAGGATGCGGTAAACCCCAAAGTATTAGGAATCACTATACCCAAACTTTGAAGTTTATTTATGCCTGCATATCTTAAGCACATGCTCACCGACGAGCTACCCTTCCATCTTGCGCTTAAAGAACTTTTCAAGTTTCATAACTTTCAATTGCCGCATGAGTCTCAAAGATTAATTTGAGATCCTCGACAATATCATATGGATCCGACTCTTCAAACCTTTTCTCAAGTCCGATTCTAAACCATACAAGATAGCACACTGAACTATGGAGTATTGATTCTTCCAGCGAGGTAAACATTCTTTACTTCATCGGTAGTATCAGTCGCAGTGGGTCACCTAGCGTGCATCCAAAGACATAGGTCAAATTACCAACCGTGAGGACAATCTCAAATTATGGAACCAATCCGCCAAGTTGCTTCCATTGTTTTTCAACTTTTCTTTCTCTAGGAACGCATTAAAATTGATGGTAGGGCTGCCATTGATCTACAAATATATTTGCAATAGTTTAGACTAAGTTTATGACAAATTGAGTTCAAATTAATTAATGAAATTAAACTAGGTGAACTCCCACTCAAAACAACATCCCTCACATTGTTTTAGTGATCACATCTAACCAAATCCACTACATCAACACCGATCATCACGAGAGTTGATATAGTTTCAATGGCTAACAATCATCATGTTCATCATATCTACTATATGATTCATGCTTTACCTTTCGCCATCCGTGTTCCCGAGGCCATGTCTCAGACATGCTAGGCTCACAAGATCAAACCTTAGCTACCGTGATAAGCAAATCTGCTTGTTTACGCTTGTATTCACCGCTGAATCAAAGACACCCGATCATCACGTGGTGCTTCAAGCGAAGCTTTGGCAACGGTGCATACTAAGGGTGAACACTTTAGAACTTGAAATTTATGTGATGAGGGATCATCTTATAATGCTACCGCTCTACTAAGCAATACAAGATGCATAAAGGATTAACATCACATGCAATTCATAATATGA
The DNA here is from genome assembly GCA_023614405.1 of Avena insularis. Classification (NCBI taxonomy): domain Eukaryota; kingdom Viridiplantae; phylum Streptophyta; class Magnoliopsida; order Poales; family Poaceae; genus Avena; species Avena insularis. Next base: position 26,141,651 of record CM042690.1, read on the forward strand.
TATGATATGGTTTTCTTCTTTGTGCTTCCGATCTCCATCTTCAAGCACCTAACATGATCTCCATCATCACCGCATAGCATCAAGGTCAATGACGCTTCTTCATGGTTGTCGCCCACCAGCTTCAACTATTACAACTATTTTGAATAGACACGCAGGTCTTAATGTAAATTAAAGACAACCATATATTCTCGCCGTTGCCAACTTACAATAAGGAACATTGCATACATCAAATATAATCACAATCATGGCCATATCACATCATCAGACACCCCTGCAAAACAAAGTTAGACGCTTCTACTTTCTTTTGCATATTTTACGTGGTTTGGGGCTTTCAATAAGTCGCTTCTAACTTACTTAACAAGAACCACAACATTGATACTAGCATTGTTGATCACCCGCTGTAAATTGGATCTTTACTATGCTAGGAGAAACAGCACCAAGAAGCCACTTATGCAAACAAGTTGCATGTCAAGCGTGGAGCAAGTCTCATGAACGATGTCATGTAAGGTTAGCCCGGCCGCTTCATCCCAACATACCGCAAGATGCAAAGTACACAAAAAGCAATCTATAATAAAGCATCAACGCCCATTAATGACCATTAGGTTCTACTGCAACAGATCTACATATAGACACGGCTCGACACCATCGTAGGGGTTCGTAGCATGGAAAACAAAAATTTTCTATCGCATACAAACAAACAAGCCAAGATCTATCTACTAGATTGTAGCAACGAGTCGATGGAATAACTCACCTCAAGATTCCAAAGTGTTTAACGAGAGCAGATTCTCGGGTGATGTAGTCGTATTCTTCCGATCTCAAGATCACAGAGACGATCCTTCCGCGCCATCGCTCCAGCAGCGCCCCAGCAATGGGTCACACGCTCGCAGACTGACGAAGACCTTCCTCTCCTTGTTCCAGCAGAAAATGGAGGTTGTAGCACTCTCACGATTCGGCAAAGACAATCGTGGTACCGGAGGTAGAGGGAAATCTGCAGGCTTCGCTTTAAGCCAAAAGTAGTATGGTGGAGCTTATGAGAGAGGCTATTAGTGGTCTAGTAATTAGACACACCAATTAGAAGGCTCTAAACCAATTAGAAGGCTCTAAATCAAATAGCTCTAAACCGGGGTTTAGGTCTAGGGTTTAGTTTAGAGGATAGGAACTTGTGTGTAAGGAGGGAGCCCCGCCTCCTTATATAGGTGGGAGGGCTGGCCAAGGGAGGAGTTCCTCCCCAACTCGGCCTTGGGAGGTGCGCCAAGGGAGGAACCTCCTCCAACTCGGCTTCCACCTCCTCCTCTTTTCCCACTTCCCAAAATTGCTGCTTGACTTTCAAACTAGCCGCTTGACTTTTCAATTTAGGATTTAAATAAACCCTTTATTTTGGACAGCGAGAACACTTAGTACATGATGCAATCATTCCAATATGTAATGACACATTCATGTACCCTTCCCTCCGAGTGCCGACATTCCGACCTTCTAGAATGTTCCGATGAAAACACCTAACCATTCCCCAACTCAAACGGACTTTCCTTATATGAATCTTATTCTCCGACCATTCCGGATCTCCTCGTGATATCCCGGATCCCATCCGAGACCAACAACATTCGTCTCTTTCTCATAATACCATAACTACTCAAACAACGTCAATCCTTATGTGTCTCCCCACGGTTCGTGGAATTATGCGACATGATCGAGACATTCAACAATAACCAATAGAGGAATCTGAAATTCATATGGTTCTACATATTTCTACGATTACTTTATGATCGAATGAACCACTTACATACGACATACCAATTTCCTTTGTCTCACGATATGTTACTTATCCGAGGTCATGATCGCTTCAGATCTCGCATACCTAGTTCATCCTCGCATCGATAAGTACTCTTTTCTCGCTCCTGATATGTGATCCCTTGTGACCAAGTCACATGCTTGCAAGCTAATTGGATGACATTTCACCGAGAGGGCCCAGAGAATATCTATCCGCCATGTGGATGGACAAATCCCACTCTTGATCCATGTGTTTCAACCAATACTTTCCAACACTCAATGCCACCTTTATAGCCACCTCACACGGTGTGGTGTTTGATGACATCAAAGCATCCATCCAAGAAAGGTGATATGCATGATCTCATGGTCAAGGAATTAGGTTACTATGTATCGTAAAGCATATAGCAATTGAACTATTGAAATGACTTGATCTTTATGCTACGCTTTCTATAGGAGTATGTCCACCATATCATTCTCCTAATGATATGATCTTGTTGTGAATAACATCTCAATGTTCATGATAGGGAACCCACAATCATCAATCAACCAACAAGCTAGTGAAGTAGAGAGGCTCGACTCGGGACTTCAAATTAAGTTTACAAATCACACAAGTATTAATGTTTCCTTGTTAATACTATTATAGCATGAATATAAACATTTATCATAAACACAAAGATATGATAATAACTACATTTATTATTGCCTCTAGGCATATCTCCAACATAGGTAAAACCATGTTGGTTCACAAGTTGGGGCACTATACGGCTGTTTCACCTGAACGGGAGATTCCCTTATACATGTGTCCATAACCTTTCGCTTCTAGGTTAGAGCGCATGCAGGGGGACACATGCAATCACCTATACCAACCTTGCACCACACTCACACACATATGCTAGGGACACATGCAAGTTTTCAGATGATTCCGACGCTCGTGGACTTCTCCCTGAAACCTCGATGATCTCATGTTTTGATCGCCTACCCCTAGACATTCTTCCCGACAGGGGTAGCCCATGTAGCTCTCTTGTTTTGTGTCCGACTAGGTCATAGGATGATGTGAAACCATGTTGGTTCACAAGTTGGGGCACTATACTACCTTGCTTTCACCCGAACGGGAGATTCCCCTTATACATGTGTCCATAACCTTTCGCTTCTAGGTTAGAGCGCATGCATGGGAGGGGGACACATGCAATCACCTATACCAACCTTGCACCACACTCACACACATATGCTAGGGACACATGCAAGTTTTCAGATGATTCCGACGCTCGTGGACTTCCTCCCATGAAACCCCGATGATCTCATGGTTTTGATCGCCTACCCCCTAGACATTCTTCCCGACAGGGTAGCCCATGTAGCTCTCTCTTGTTTTGTGTCTGACTAGGTCATAGGATGATGTGAAACCATGTTGGTTCACAAGTTGGGGCACTATACTACCTGCTTTCACCCGAACGGGAGATTCCCCTTATACATGTGTCCAGAACCTTTTGCTTCTAGCTTAGAGCGCATGCATGCGAGGGGGACACATGCAATCACCTATACCAACCTTGCACCACACTCACACACATATGCTAGGGACACATGCAAGTTTTCAGATGATTCCGACGCTCGTGGACTTCCTCCGGAAAACCTCGATGATCTCATGGGCCTCTGATCGCCTACCCCCTAGACATTCTTCCCGACAGGGTAGCCCATGTAGCTCTCTTGTTTTGTGTCTGACTAGGTCATAGGATGATGTAAAACCATGTTGGTTCACAAGTTGGGGCACTATACGCCCTGCTTTCACCCGAACGGGAGATTCCCCTTATATGTGTCCATAACCTTTCGCTTCTAGGTTAGAGCGCATGCATGCGAGGGGGACACATGCAATCACCTATACCAACCTTGCACCACACTCACACACATATGCTAGGGACACATGCAAGTTTTCAGATGATTCCGACGTTCTCGTGGACTTCCTCCGGCGAAACCCTGATGATCTCATGGGTTTTGATCGCCTACCCCTAGACATTCTTCCGACAGGTAGCCATGTAGCTCTCTCTTGTTTTGTGTCTGACTAGGTCATAGGATTATGTGAAACCATGTTGGTTCACAAGTTGGGGCACTATACGGCCTGCTTTCACCTGAACGGGGAGATTCCCCCTTATATACAGGTTCATAACCTTTCGCTTCTAGGTTAGAGCGCATGCATGCGAGGGGGACACATGCAATCACCTATACCAACCTTGCACCACACTCACACACATATGCTAGGGACACATGCAAGTTTTCAGATGATTCCGACGCTCGTGGACTTCCTCCCATGAAACCTCGATGATCTCATGGGTTTCTGATCGCCTACCCCCTAGACATTCTTCCCGACAGGTAGCCCATGTAGCTCTCTCTTGTTTTGTGTCTGACTAGGTCATAGGATGATGTGAAACCATGTTGGTTCACAAGTTGGGGCACTATACGGCTTGCTTTCACCCGAACGGGAGATTCCCCTTATACAGTGTCCATAACCTTTCGCTTCTAGGTTAGAGCGCATGCATGCTAGGGGGACACATGCAATCACCTATACCAACCTTGCACCACACTCACACACATATGCTAGGGACACATGCAAGTTTTCGATGATTCCGACGCTCGTGGACTTCCTCCCATGAAACCTCGATGATCTCATGGTTCTGATCGCCTACCCCCTAGACATTCTTCCGACAGGGTAGCCCATGTAGCTCTCTCTTGTTTTGTGTCCGACTAGGTCATAGGATGATGTGAAACCATGTTGGTTCACAAGTTGGGGACTATACTTGCTTTCACCCGAACGGGAGATTCCCCTTATACATGTGTCCATAACATTTCGCTTCTAGGTTAGAGCGCATGCATGTAGGGGGACACATGCAATCAGCTATACCAACCTTGCACCACACTCACACACATATGCTAGGGACACATGCAAGTTTTCAGATGATTCCGACGCTCGTGGACTTCCTCCGCGAAACCTCGATGATCTCATGTTTCTGATCGCCTACCCCCTAGACATTCTTCCCGACAGGGTAGCCATGTAGCTCTCTCTTGTTTTGTGTCCTGACTAGGTCATAGGATGATGTGAAACCATTTTGGTTCACAAGTTGGGGCACTATACTACTGGTTTCACCCGAACGGGAGATTCCCCTTATATGTGTCCATAACCTTTCGCTTCTAGGTTAGAGCGCATGCATGCGAGGGGGACACATGCAATCACCTATACCAACCTTGCACCACACTCACACACATATGCTAGGGACACATGCAAGTTTTCAGATGATTCCGACGCTCGTGGACTTCCTCATGAAACCCTCGATGATCTCATGGTTCTGGATCGCCTACCCCCTAGACATTCTTCCGACAGGTAGCATGTAGCTCTCTCTTGTTTTGTGTCCGACTAGGTCATAGGATGATGTAAAACCATGTTGGTTCACAAGTTGGGGCACTATACGGCCCGGTTTCACCTGAACAGGGAGATTCCCCTTATATGTGTCCAGAACCTTGCGCTTCTAGGTTAGAGCGCATGCATGCGAGGGGGACACATGCAATCACCTATACCAACCTTGCACCACACTCACACACATATGCTAGGGACACATGCAAGTTTTCAGATGATTCCGACGCTCGTGGACTTCCTCCCGAAACCTCGATGATCTCATGGGTTCGGATCGCCTACCCCCTAGACATTCTTCTTCCGACAGGGTAGCTCTCTCTTGTTTTGTGTCCGACTAGGTCATAGGATGATGTGAAACCATGTTGGTTCACAAGTTGGGGCACTATACTACCTGGCTTTCACCCGAACGGGAGATTCCCCTTATACAGGTCCAGAACCTTTCGCTTCTAGGTGAGAGCGCATGCATGCGAGGGGGACACATGCAATCACCTATACCAACCTTGCACCACACTCACACACACATATGCTAGGGACACATGCAAGTTTTCAGATGATTCCGACGTTCTCGTGGACTTCCTCCGCGAAACCCCTCGATGATCTCATGGGTTTGGATCGCCTACCCCCTAGACATTCTTCCGACAGGGTAGCCCATGTAGATCTCTCTTGTTTTTTGTCTGACTAGGTCATAGGATGATGTAAAACCATGTTGGTTCACAAGTTGGGGCACTATACGGCCCGGTTTCACCTGAACGGTGAGATTCCCCCTTATATACAGGTCCATAACCTTTCGCTTCTAGGTTAGAGCGCATGCATGCGAGGGGGACACATGCAATCACCTATACCAACCTTGCACCACACTCACACACATATGCTAGGGACACATGCAAGTTTTCAGATGATTCCGACGTTCTCGTGGACTTCCTCCCATGAAACCCTCGATGATCTCATGGGTTCGGATCGTCTACCCCCTAGACATTCTTCTGACAGGGGTAGCCCGGCGTAGCTCTCTCTTGTTTTGTGTCTGACTAGGTCATAGGATGATGTGAAACCATGTTGGTTCACAAGTTGGGGCACTATACGGCCCGGTTTTACCTGAACGGGGAGATTCCCCCTTATATACAGGTCCATAACCTTTCGCTTCTAGGTTAGAGCGCATGCATGCGAGGGGGGACACATGCAATCACCTATACCAACCTTGCACCACACTCACACACATATGCTAGGGACACATGCAAGTTTTCAGATGATTCCGACGCTCGTGGACTTCCTCCCATGAAACCCCGATGATCTCATGGGTTTTGGATCGCCTACCCCCTAGACATTCTTCTCGACAGGGTAGCCATGTAGCTCTCTTGTTTTGTGTCCGACTAGGTCATAGGATGATGTGAAACCATGTTGGTTCACAAGTTGGGGCACTATACTACTTGCTTTCACCTGAACGGGAGATTCCCTTATATGTGTCCATAACCTTTCGCTTCTAGGTTAGAGCGCATGCATGTGAGGGGGACACATGCAATCACCTATACCAACCTTGCACCACACTCACACACATATGCTAGGGACACATGCAAGTTTTCAGATGATTCCGACGTTCTCGTGGACTTCCTCCCATGAAACCTCGATGATCTCATGTTTCGGATCGCCTACCCCTAGACATTCTTCCCGACAGGGTAGCCCATGTAGATCTCTCTTGTTTTGTGTCTGACTAGGTCATAGGATGATGTGAAACCATGTTGGTTCACAAGTTGGGGCACTATACGTCCCGGTTTCACCTGAACGGGGAGATTCCCCCTTATATAGGTCCATAACCTTTCGCTTCTAGGTTAGAGCGCATGCATGCGAGGGGGGACACATGCAATCACCTATACCAACCTTGCACCACACTCACACACATATGCTAGGGACACATGCAAGTTTTCAGATGATTCCGACGTTCTCGTGGACTTCCTCCGGCGAAACCCTGATGATCTCATGGGTTCGGATCGTCTACCCCCTAGACATTCTTCTGACAGGGGTAGCCCGGCGTAGCTCTCTCTTGTTTTGTGTCTGACTAGGTCATAGGATGATGTAAAACCATGTTGGTTCACAAGTTGGGGCACTATACGGCCCGGTTTCACCTGAACGGGGAGATTCCCCCTTATACAGGTCCATAACCTTTCGCTTCTAGGTTAGAGCGCATGCATGCGAGGGGGACACATGCAATCACCTATACCAACCTTGCACCACACTCACACACATATGCTAGGGACACATGCAAGTTTTCAGATGATTCCGACGTTCTCGTGGACTTCCTCCGGTGAAACCCTGATGATCTCATGGGCCTCGGATCGCCTACCCCCTAGACATTCTTCCGACAGGGTAGCATGTAGCTCTCTCTTGTTTTGTGTCTGACTAGGTCATAGGATGATGTGAAACCATGTTGGTTCACAAGTTGGGGCACTATACGGCCCGGTTTCACCTGAACGGGGAGATTCCCCCTTATACAGGTCCATAACCTTTCGCTTCTAGGTTAGAGCGCATGCATGCGAGGGGGGACACATGCAATCACCTATACCAACCTTGCACCACACTCACACACATATGCTAGGGACACATGCAAGTTTTCAGATGATTCCGACGTTCTCGTGGACTTCCTCCGGCGAAACCCTGATGATCTCATGGGTCTTGATCGCCTACCCCTAGACATTCTTCCGACAGGGTAGCCATGTAGCTCTCTCTTGTTTTGTGTCCTGACTAGGTCATAGGATGATGTGAAACCATGTTGGTTCACAAGTTGGGGCACTATACGGCCTTGCTTTCACCCGAACGGGAGATTCCCCTTATACATGTGTCCATGACCTTTCGCTTCTAGGTTAGAGCGCATGCATGTGAGGGGGGACACATGCAATCACCTATACCAACCTTGCACCACACTCACACACATATGCTAGGGACACATGCAAGTTTTCAGATGATTCCGACGTTCTCGTGGACTTCCTCCGGTGAAACCCTGATGATCTGCGAGCCTCGGATCGTCTACCCCCTAGACATTCTTCTGACAGGGGTAGCCCGGCGTAGCTCTCTCTTGTTTTGTGTCTGACTAGGTCATAGGATGATGTGAAACCATGTTGGTTCACAAGTTGGGGCACTATACTACCTTGCTTTCACCTCGAACGGGAGATTCCCCTTATACATGTGTCCATAACCTTTCGCTTCTAGGTTAGAGCGCATGCATGCGAGGGGACACATGCAATCACCTATACCAACCTTGCACCACACTCACACACATATGCTAGGGACACATGCAAGTTTTCAGATGATTCCGACGCTCGTGGACTTCCTCCCATGAAACCTCGATGATCTCATGGTTCTGATCGCCTACCCCCTAGACATTCTTTCCGACAGGGGTAGCCCGGTGTAGCTCTCTCTTGTTTTGTGTCTGACTAGGTCATAGGATGATGTGAAACCATGTTGGTTCACAAGTTGGGGCACTATACGGCCCGGTTTCACCTGAACGGGGAGATTCCCCCTTATACAGGTCCATAACCTTTCGCTTCTAGGTTAGAGCGCATGCATGCGAGGGGGACACATGCAATCACCTATACCAACCTTGCACCACACTCACACACATATGCTAGGGACACATGCAAGTTTTCAGATGATTCCGACGTTCTCGTGGACTTCCTCCCATGAAACCTCGATGATCTCATGCCTCGGATCGCCTACCCCTAGACATTCTTCCGACAGGGTAGCCATGTAGCTCTCTTGTTTTGTGTCTGACTAGGTCATAGGATGATGTGAAACCATGTTGGTTCACAAGTTGGGGCACTATACGGCCCGGTTTCACCTGAACGGGGAGATTCCCCCTTATATACAGGTCCATAACCTTTCGCTTCTAGGTTAGAGCGCATGCATGCGAGGGGGACACATGCAATCACCTATACCAACCTTGCACCACACTCACACACATATGCTAGGGACACATGCAAGTTTTCAGATGATTCCGACGTTCTCGTGGACTTCCTCCGGCGAAACCCTGATGATCTGCGGGCCTCGGATCGTCTACCCCCTAGACATTCTTCTGACAGGGGTAGCCTGGCGTAGCTCTCTCTTGTTTTGTGTCTGACTAGGTCATAGGATGATGTGAAACCATGTTGGTTCACAAGTTGGGGCACTATACGACCCGGTTTCACCTGAACGGGGAGATTCCCCCTTATACAGGTCCATAACCTTTCGCTTCTAGGTTAGAGCGCATGCATGCGAGGGGGGACACATGCAATCACCTATACCAACCTTGCACCACACTCACACACATATGCTAGGGACACATGCAAGTTTTCAGATGATTCCGACGTTCTCGTGGACTTCCTCCGGCGAAACCCTGATGATCTCATGGGTTTCGGATCGCCTACCCCTAGACATTCTTCCCGACAGGGTAGCCCGGCGTAGCTCTCTTGTTTTGTGTCCGACTAGGTCATAGGATGATGTAAACCATGTTGGTTCACAAGTTGGGGCACTATACGGCTTTCACCCGAACGGGAGATTCCCTTATACAGGTCCATAACCTTTCGCTTCTAGGTTAGAGCGCATGCATGTGAGGGGGGACACATGCAATCACCTATACCAACCTTGCACCACACTCACACACATATGCTAGGGACACATGCAAGTTTTCAGATGATTCCGACGTTCTCGTGGACTTCCTCCGGCGAAACCCTGATGATCTGCAGGCCTCGGATCGTCTACCCCCCTAGACATTCTTCTGACAGGGGTAGCCCGGCGTAGCTCTCTCTTGTTTTGTGTCTGACTAGGTCATAGGATGATGTGAAACCATGTTGGTTCACAAGTTGGGGCACTATACGGCCCGGTTTCACCTGAACGGGGAGATTCCCCCTTATATACAGGTCCATAACCTTTCGCTTCTAGGTTAGAGCGCATGCATGCGAGGGGGACACATGCAATCACCTATACCAACCTTGCACCACACTCACACACATATGCTAGGGACACATGCAAGTTTTCAGATGATTCCGACGTTCTCGTGGACTTCCTCCCATGAAACCCTCGATGATCTCATGGGCCTCTGATCGCCTACCCCTAGACATTCTTCCGACAGGGTAGCCATGTAGCTCTCTCTTGTTTTGTGTCCGACTAGGTCATAGGATGATGTGAAACCATGTTGGTTCACAAGTTGGGGCACTATACGGCCTGCTTTCACCTGAACGGGAGATTCCCTTATACATGGGTCCATAACCTTTCGCTTCTAGGTTAGAGCGCATGCATGCGAGGGGGACACATGCAATCACCTATACCAACCTTGCACCACACTCACACACATATGCTAGGGACACATGCAAGTTTTCAGATGATTCCGACGTTCTCGTGGACTTCCTCCGGCGAAACCCTGATGATCTCATGGCCTTGATCGCCTACCCCCTAGACATTCTTCCCGACAGGGTAGCCCATGTAGCTCTCTCTTGTTTTGTGTCCGACTAGGTCATTGGATGATGTGAAACCATGTTGGTTCACAAGTTTGGGCTCTATCCTTCCCTGTTTCAACTGAACTGGGAGATTCCCCTTTTTAACGTCGATAACCCTTCGCTTCTAGGTTAGAGCGCATGCATGCGAGGGGGACACATGCAATCACCTATACCAACCTTGCACCACACTCACACACATATGCTAGGGACACATGCAAGTTTTCAGATGATTCCGACGCTCGTGGACTTCCTCCGCGAAACCTCGATGATCTCATGGCTCGGATCGCCTACCCCTAGACATTCTTTCCCGACAGGGTAGCCCATGTAGCTCTCTCTTGTTTTGTGTCCGACTAGGTCATAGGATGATGTGAAACCATGTTGGTTCACAAGTTGGGGCACTATACGCCCGGTTTCACCCGAACGGGAGATTCCCCTTATACATGTCCATAACCTTTCGCTTCTAGGTTAGAGCGCATGCATGCGAGGGGGACACATGCAATCACCTATACCAACCTTGCACCACACTCACACACATATGCTAGGGACACATGCAAGTTTTCAGATGATTCCGACGTTCTCGTGGACTTCCTCCATGAAACCCTCGATGATCTCATGGTTCGGATCGCCTACCCCCTAGACATTCTTTCCGACAGGGTAGCCCATGTAGATCTCTCTTGTTTTGTGTCTGACTAGGTCATAGGATGATGTGAAACCATGTTGGTTCACAAGTTGGGGCACTATACTGCCCGGTTTCACCTGAACGGGGAGATTCCCCCTTATACAGGTCCATAACCTTTCGCTTCTAGGTTAGAGCGCATGCATGCGAGGGGGGACACATGCAATCACCTATACCAACCTTGCACCACACTCACACACATATGCTAGGGACACATGCAAGTTTTCAGATGATTCCGACGTTCTCGTGGACTTCCTCCGGTGAAACCCTCGATGATCTCATGGGTTTTGATCGCCTACCCCCTAGACATTCTTCTCCGACAGGGTAGCCTGTAGCTCTCTTGTTTTGTGTCCGACTAGGTCATGGGATGATGTGAAACCATGTTGGTTCACAAGTTGGGGCACTATACGCCCCGGTTTCACCTTAACGGGGAGATTCCCCTTATACAGGTCCATAACCTTTCGCTTCTAGGTTAGAGCGCATGCATGCGAGGGGGACACATGCAATCACCTATACCAACCTTGCACCACACTCACACACATATGCTAGGGACACATGCAAGTTTTCAGATGATTCCGACGTTCTCGTGGACTTCCTCCGGCGAAACCCTGATGATCTCATGGGTTTGATCGCCTACCCCCTAGACATTCTTCCGACAGGGTAGCCCGAGTAGCTCTCTTGTTTTGTGTCCGACTAGGTCATAGGATGATGTGAAACCATGTTGGTTCACAAGTTGGGGCACTATACGGCCTGCTTTCACCCGAACGGGAGATTCCCTTATACATGTGTCCATAACCTTTCGCTTCTAGGTTAGAGCGCATGGATGCGAGGGGGACACATGCAATCACCTATACCAACCTTGCACCACACTCACACACATATGCTAGGGACACATGCAAGTTTTCAGATGATTCCGACGTTCTCGTGGACTTCCTCCCTTGAAACCCTCGATGATCTCATGGGTCTGGATCGCCTACCCCTAGACATTCTTCCGACAGGGGTAGCCCTGTAGCTCTCTTGTTTTGTGTCCGACTAGGTCATAGGATGATGTGAAACCATGTTGGTTCACAAGTTGGGGCACTATACTACTGCCCGTTTTCACCTAAACGGGGAGATTCCCCCTTATACAGGTCCATAACCTTTCGCTTCTAGGTTAGAGCGCATGCATGCGAGGGGGGACACATGCAATCACCTATACCAACCTTGCACCACACTCACACACATATGCTAGGGACACATGCAAGTTTTCAGATGATTCCGACGTTCTCGTGGACTTCCTCCGGTGAAACCCTGATGATCTCATGGGTCTCGGATCGCCTACCCCTAGACATTCTTCCGACAGGGTAGCCTGTAGCTCTCTCTTGTTTTGTGTCCGACTAGGTCATAGGATGATGTGAAACCATGTTGGTTCACAAGTTGGGGCACTATACTACCTTGCTTTCACCCGAACGGGAGATTCCCTTATATGTGTCCATAACCTTTCGCTTCTAGGTTAGAGCGCATGCATGCGAGGGGGACACATGCAATCACCTATACCAACCTTGCACCACACTCACACACATATGCTAGGGACACATGCAAGTTTTCAGATGATTCCGACGTTCTCGTGGACTTCCTCCCCAGAAACCCTGATGATCTCATGGTTCTCGGATCGTCTACCCCTAGACATTCTTTTGACAGGGGTAGCCCAGCGTAGCTCTCTCTTGTTTTGTGTCTGACTAGGTCATAGGATGATGTGAAACCATGTTGGTTCACAAGTTGGGGCACTATACGACCTGGTTTCACCTGAACGGGGAGATTCCCCCTTATATACAGGTCCATAACCTTTCGCTTCTAGGTTAGAGCGCATGCATGTGAGGGGGGACACATGCAATCACCTATACCAACCTTGCACCACACTCACACACATATGCTAGGGACACATGCAAGTTTTCAGATGATTCCGACGTTCTCGTGGACTTCCTCCGGCGAAACCCTGATGATCTCATGGGTTTCTGATCGCCTACCCCCTAGACATTCTTCCGACAGGGTAGCCCATGTAGCTCTCTCTTGTTTTGTGTCAGACTAGGTCATAGGATGATGTGAAACCATGTTGGTTCACAAGTTGGGGCACTATACGCCCCGGTTTCACCGTAACGGGGAGATTCCCCCTTATATACATGTCCATAACCTTTCGCTTCTAGGTTAGAGCGCATGCATGCGAGGGGGACACATGCAATCACCTATACCAACCTTGCACCACACTCACACACATATGCTAGGGACACATGCAAGTTTTCAGATGATTCCGACGTTCTCGTGGACTTCCTCCGGCGAAACCCTGATGATCTGCGGGCCTCGGATCGTCTACCCCCCTAGACATTCTTCTGACAGGGGTAGCCCGGCGTAGCTCTCTCTTGTTTTGTGTCTGACTAGGTCATAGGATGATGTGAAACCATGTTGGTTCACAAGTTGGGGCACTATACGACCCGGTTTCACCTGAACGGGGAGATTCCCCCTTATATACAGGTCCATAACCTTTCGCTTCTAGGTTAGAGCGCATGCATGCGAGGGGGACACATGCAATCACCTATACCAACCTTGCACCACACTCACACACATATGCTAGGGACACATGCAAGTTTTCAGATGATTCCGACGTTCTCGTGGACTTCCTCCGGCGAAACCCTGATGATCTCATGGGTTTCGGATCGCCTACCCCTAGACATTCTTCCGACAGGGTAGCCCATGTAGCTCTCTCTTGTTTTGTGTCTGACTAGGTCATAGGATGATGTTAAACCATGTTGGTTCACAAGTTGGGGCACTATACGACCCGGTTTCACCTGAACGGGGAGATCCCCCCTTATACAGGTCCATAACCTTTCGCTTCTAGGTTAGAGCGCATGCATGCGAGGGGGACACATGCAATCACCTATACCAACCTTGCACCACACTCACACACATATGCTAGGGACACATGCAAGTTTTCAGATGATTCCGACGTTCTCGTGGACTTCCTCCGGTGAAACCCTGATGATCTCATGGTTCTGGATCGCCTACCCCCTAGACATTCTTTCCGACAGGGTAGCCATGTAGCTCTCTTGTTTTGTGTCCGACTAGGTCATAGGATGATGTGAAACCATGTTGGTTCACAAGTTGGGGCACTATACTACTTGCTTTCACCCGAACGGGAGATTCCCCTTATATAGGTCCATAACCTTTCGCTTCTAGGTTAGAGCGCATGCATGCGAGGGGGACACATGCAATCACCTATACCAACCTTGCACCACACTCACACACATATGCTAGGGACACATGCAAGTTTTCAGATGATTCCGACGCTCGTGGACTTCCTCCCATGAAACCTCGATGATCTCATGGGTTCTGATCGCCTACCCCTAGACATTCTTCCGACAGGGTAGCCCGGCGTAGCTCTCTCTTGTTTTGTGTCCTGACTAGGTCATAGGATGATGTGAAACCATGTTGGTTCACAAGTTGGGGCACTATACGCCTTGCTTTCACCCGAACGGGAGATTCCCCTTATGTGTCCATAACCTTTCGCTTCTAGGTTAGAGCGCATGCATGCGAGGGGGACACATGCAATCACCTATACCAACCTTGCACCACACTCACACACATATGCTAGGGACACATGCAAGTTTTCAGATGATTCCGACGCTCGTGGACTTCCTCCCATGAAACCTCGATGATCTCATGGGTTTTGATCGCCTACCCCCTAGACATTCTTCCGACAGGGTAGCCCAGTAGCTCTCTCTTGTTTTGTGTCCTGACTAGGTCATAGGATGATGTGAAACCATGTTGGTTCACAAGTTGGGGCACTATACTACTGCTTTCACCTGAACGGGAGATTCCCTTATACAGTGTCCATAACCTTTCGCTTCTAGGTTAGAGCGCATGCATGCGAGGGGGACACATGCAATCACCTATACCAACCTTGCACCACACTCACACACATATGCTAGGGACACATGCAAGTTTTCAGATGATTCCGACGCTCGTGGACTTCCTCCCATGAAACCTCGATGATCTCATGGCTCTGATCGCCTACCCCTAGACATTCTTCCGACAGGGTAGCCCATGTAGCTCTCTTGTTTTGTGTCCGACTAGGTCATAGGATGATGTGAAACCATGTTGGTTCACAAGTTGGGGCACTATACGCCCGGTTTCACCCGAACGGGAGATTCCCCTTATACAGTGTCCATAACCTTTCGCTTCTAGGTTAGAGCGCATGCATGCGAGGGGACACATGCAATCACCTATACCAACCTTGCACCACACTCACACACATATGCTAGGGACACATGCAAGTTTTCAGATGATTCCGACGCTCGTGGACTTCCTCCCATGAAACCCCGATGATCTCATGGGTTCTGATCGCCTACCCCTAGACATTCTTTCCGACAGGGTAGCAATGTAGCTCTCTCTTGTTTTGTGTCCGACTAGGTCATAGGATGATGTGAAACCATGTTGGTTCACAAGTTGGGGCACTATACTACCTGGCTTTCACCCGAACGGGAGATTCCCCTTATATGTGTCCATAACCTTTCGCTTCTAGGTTAGAGCGCATGCATGCGAGGGGGACACATGCAATCACCTATACCAACCTTGCACCACACTCACACACATATGCTAGGGACACATGCAAGTTTTCAGATGATTCCGACGCTCGTGGACTTCCTCCCATGAAACCTCGATGATCTCATGGGTTCCTGATCGCCTACCCCTAGACATTCTTCCGACAGGGTAGCCCATGTAGCTCTCTTGTTTTGTGTCCGACTAGGTCATAGGATGATGTGAAACCATGTTGGTTCACAAGTTGGGGCACTATACTACCTTGCTTTCACCTGAACGGGAGATTCCCTTATACATGTGTCCAGAACCTTTCGCTTCAAGGTTAGAGCGCATGCATGCGAGGGGGACACATGCAATCACCTATACCAACCTTGCACCACACTCACACACATATGCTAGGGACACATGCAAGTTTTCAGATGATTCCGATGTTCTCGTGGACTTACTCCCATGAAACCCCGATGATCTCATGGCTCTGATCGTCTACCCCCTAGACATTCTTCTGATAGGGGTAGCCCGGTGTAGCTCTCTCTTGTTTTGTGTCTAACTAGGTCATAGCCATGTTGGTTCACAAGTTGGGGCACTATACGACCCGGTTTCACCTGAACGGGGAGATTTCCCCTTATACAGGTCCATAACCTTTCGCTTCTAGGTTAGAGCGCATGGATGCGAGGGGGACACATGCAATCACCTATACCAACCTTGCACCACACTCACACACATATGCTAGGGACACATGCAAGTTTTCAGATGATTCCGACGTTCTCGTGGACTTCCTCCCATGAAACCCTCGATGATCTCATGGGCCTGATCGCCTACCCCCTAGACATTCTTCTCCGACAGGGGTAGCCTGTAGCTCTCTTGTTTTGTGTCCGACTAGGTCATAGGATGATGTAAAACAATGTTGGTTCACAAGTTGGGGCACTATACTCTTGCTTTCACCCGAACGGGAGATTCCCTTATATAGGTCCATAACCTTTCGCTTCTAGGTTAGAGCGCATGCATGCGAGGGGGGACACATGCAATCACCTATACCAACCTTGCACCACACTCACACACATATGCTAGGGACACATGCAAGTTTTCAGATGATTCCGACGTTCTCGTGGACTTCCTCCGGCGAAACCCTGATGATCTGCGGGTCGCGGATCGTCTACCCCCTAGACATTCTTCTGACAGGGTAGCCCATGTAGCTCTCTTGTTTTGTGTCCGACTAGGTCATAGGATGATGTGAAACCATGTTGGTTCACAGGTTGGGGCACTATACGGCCTTGCTTTCACCTCGAACGGGAGATTCCCTTATACAGGTGTCCATAACCTTTCGCTTCTAGGTTAGAGCGCATGCATGCGAGGGGGACACATGCAATCACCTATACCAACCTTGCACCACACTCACACACATATGCTAGGGACACATGCAAGTTTTCAGATGATTCCGACGTTCTCGTGGACTTCTCTCATGAAACCCCGATGATCTCATGGGTTCCTGATCGCCTACCCCTAGACATTCTTCCCGACAGGGTAGCCCATGTAGCTCTCTTGTTTTGTGTCTGACTAGGTCATAGGATGATGTGAAACCATGTTGGTTCACAAGTTGGGGCACTATACGGCCCGGTTTCACCTGAACGGGGAGATTCCCCCTTATACAGGTCCATAACCTTTCGCTTCTAGGTTAGAGCGCATGCATGCGAGGGGGACACATGCAATCACCTATACCAACCTTGCACCACACTCACACACATATGCTAGGGACACATGCAAGTTTTCAGATGATTCCGACGCTCGTGGACTTCCTCCCATGAAACCCCGATGATCTCATGCCTCTGATCGCCTACCCCTAGACATTCTTCCGACAGGGTAGCCCGGCGTAGCTCTCTTGTTTTGTGTCCGACTAGGTCATAGGATGATGTGAAACCATGTTGGTTCACAAGTTGGGGCACTATACTACCTTGCTTTCACCTGAACGGGAGATTCCCTTATACATGTGTCCATAACCTTTCGCTTCTAGGTTAGAGCGCATGCATGCGAGGGGGACACATGCAATCACCTATACCA
Organism: Avena insularis; assembly: GCA_023614405.1. Taxonomy (NCBI): domain Eukaryota; kingdom Viridiplantae; phylum Streptophyta; class Magnoliopsida; order Poales; family Poaceae; genus Avena; species Avena insularis. The sequence goes on from CM042690.1 coordinate 26,159,577, forward strand.
ACCTTGCACCACACTCACACACATATGCTAGGGACACATGCAAGTTTTCAGATGATTCCGACGCTCGTGGACTTCCTCCCATGAAACCCCGATGATCTCATGGGTTCTGATCGCCTACCCCTAGACATTCTTCCGACAGGGTAGCCATGTAGCTCTCTTGTTTTGTGTCTGACTAGGTCATAGGATGATGTGAAACCATGTTGGTTCACAAGTTGGGGCACTATACGCCCGGATTCACCTGAACGGGAGATTCCCCTTATACATGTGTCCATAACCTTTCGCTTCTAGGTTAGAGCGCATGCATGCGAGGGGGACACATGCAATCACCTATACCAACCTTGCACCACACTCACACACATATGCTAGGGACACATGCAAGTTTTCAGATGATTCCGACGCTCGTGGACTTCCTCCCATGAAACCTCGATGATCTCATGGTCTGGATCGCCTACCCCCTAGACATTCTTCCGACAGGGTAGCCCATGTAGCTCTCTTGTTTTGTGTCCGACTAGGTCATAGGATGATGTGAAACCATGTTGGTTCACAAGTTGGGGCACTATACTACCTTGCTTTCACCTGAACGGGAGATTCCCTTATACATGTCCATAACCTTTCGCTTCTAGGTTAGAGCGCATGGATCCGAGGGAGACACATGCAATCACCTATACCAACCTTGCACCACACTCACACACATATGCTAGGGACACATGCAAGTTTTCAGATGATTCCGACGGGCTCGTGGACTTCCTCCGGCGAAACCTCGATGATCTCATGGGTTTCTGATCGCCTACCCCCTAGACATTCTTCCGACAGGGTAGCCCATGTAGCTCTCTCTTGTTTTGTGTCTGACTAGGTCATAGGATGATGTAAAACCATGTTGGTTCACAAGTTGGGGCACTATACGACCCGGTTTCACCTGAACGGGGAGATTCCCCCTTATACAGGTCCATAACCTTTCGCTTCTAGGTTAGAGCGCATGCATGCGAGGGGGGACACATGCAATCACCTATACCAACCTTGCACCACACTCACACACATATGCTAGGGACACATGCAAGTTTTCAGATGATTCCGACGTTCTCGTGGACTTCCTCCGGTGAAACCCTGATGATCTGCGGGCCTCGGATCGTCTACCCCCTAGACATTCTTCTGACAGGGGTAGCCCGGCGTAGCTCTCTCTTGTTTTGTGTCTGACTAGGTCATAGGATGATGTGAAACCATGTTGGTTCACAAGTTGGGGCACTATACGGCCTGGTTTCACCTGAACGGGGAGATTCCCCCTTATACAGGTCCATAACCTTTCGCTTCTAGGTTAGAGCGCATGGATGCGAGGGGGACACATGCAATCACCTATACCAACCTTGCACCACACTCACACACATATGCTAGGGACACATGCAAGTTTTCAGATGATTCCGACGTTCTCTTGGACTTCCTCCCTTGAAACCTCGATGATCTCATGGTCTTGATCGCCTACCCCTAGACATTCTTCCGACAGGGTAGCCCATGTAGCTCTCTTGTTTTGTGTCTGACTAGGTCATAGGATGATGTAAAACCATGTTGGTTCACAAGTTGGGGCACTATACGGCCTTTCACCTGAACGGGAGATTCCCCTTATACATGTGTCCATAACCTTTCGCTTTTAGGTTAGAGCGCATGCATGCGAGGGGGACACATGCAATCACCTATACCAACCTTGCACCACACTCACACACATATGCTAGGGACACATGCAAGTTTTCAGATGATTCCGACGCTCGTGGACTTCTCCCATGAAACCCCGATGATCTCATGGTTCTGGATCGCCTACCCCCTAGACATTCTTCCGACAGGGTAGCCTGTAGCTCTCTTGTTTTGTGTCCGACTAGGTCATAGGATGATGTGAAACCATGTTGGTTCACAAGTTGGGGCACTATACTACCTTGCTTTCACCTGAACGGGGAGATTCCCCCGTATACAGGTCCATAACCTTTCGCTTCTAGGTTAGAGCGCATGGATCCGAGGGGGACACATGCAATCACCTATACCAACCTTGCACCACACTCACACACATATGCTAGGGACACATGCAAGTTTTCAGATGATTCCGACCTTCTCGTGGACTTCCTCCGGCGAAACCCTGATGATCTCATGGTTTCTGGATCGCCTACCCCCTAGACATTCTTCCGACAGGGTAGCCATGTAGCTCTATTGTTTTGTGTCTGACTAGGTCATAGGATGATGTGAAACCATGTTGGTTCACAAGTTGGGGCACTATACGGCCCGGTTTCACCTGAACGGGGAGATTCCCCCTTATATAGGTCCATAACCTTTCGCTTCTAGGTTAGAGCGCATGCATGCGAGGGGGGACACATGCAATCAGCTATACCAACCTTGCACCACACTCACACACATATGCTAGGGACACATGCAAGTTTTCAGATGATTCCGACGTTCTCGTGGACTTACTCCGGCGAAACCCTGATGATCTCATGGCTCTGGATCGCCTACCCCTAGACATTCTTCCCGACAGGGTAGCCCGATGTAGCTCTCTCTTGTTTTGTGTCTGACTAGGTCATAGGATGATGTGAAACCATGTTGGTTCACAAGTTGGGGCACTATACGGCCCGGTTTCACCTGAACGGGGAGATTCCCCCTTATATACAGGTCCATAACCTTTCGCTTCTAGGTTAGAGCGCATGCATGCGAGGGGGACACATGCAATCACCTATACCAACCTTGCACCACACTCACACACATATGCTAGGGACACATGCAAGTTTTCAGATGATTCCGACGTTCTCGTGGACTTCCTCCCATGAAACCTCGATGATCTCATGGCCTGATCGCCTACCCCCTAGACATTCTTCCGACAGGGTAGCCCATGTAGCTCTCTCTTGTTTTGTGTCCGACTAGGTCATAGGATGATGTGAAACCATGTTGGTTCACAAGTTGGGGCACTATACGGCTTTCACCTGAACGGGGAGATTCCCCCTTATATAGGTCCATAACCTTTCGCTTCTAGGTTAGAGCGCATGCATGCGAGGGGGGACACATGCAATCACCTATACCAACCTTGCACCACACTCACACACATATGCTAGGGACACATGCAAGTTTTTGAGATGATTCCGACGTTCTCGTGGACTTCCTCCCATGAAACCCCGATGATCTCATGGGTTCTGATCGCCTACCCCCTAGACATTCTTCCCGACAGGGTAGCCCGGCGTAGCTCTCTCTTGTTTTGTGTCCGACTAGGTCATAGGATGATGTGAAACCATGTTGGTTCACAAGTTGGGGCACTATACTACCTGGTTTCACCTCGAACGGGAGATTCCCTTATACAGGTCCATAACCTTTCGCTTCTAGGTTAGAGCGCATGCATGCGAGGGGGACCCATGCAATCACCTATACCAACCATGCACCACACTCACCCCCATATGCTAGGGACACATGCAAGTTTTCAGATGATTCCGACGCTCGTGGACTTCCTCCCCGAAACCCTCGATGATCTCATGGGTCTCGGATCGCCTACCCCCTAGACATTCTTCCGACAGGGTAGCATGTAGCTCTCTTGTTTTTTGTCTGACTAGGTCATAGGATGATGTAAAACCATGTTGGTTCACAAGTTGGGGCACTATACGACCTGGTTTCACCTGAACGGGGAGATTCCCCCTTATACAGGTCCATAACCTTTCGCTTCTAGGTTAGAGCGCATGCATGCGAGGGGGCAAAAGCCAAGCACTAATACAAACTTGCACCACACTCACACACATATGCTAGGGACACATGCAAGTTTTCAGATGATTCCGACGCTCGTGGACTTCCTCCCATGAAACCCTCGATGATCTCATGGTTCTGATCGTCTACCCCCTAGACATTCTTCTGACAGGGGTAGCCCGGCGTAGATCTCTCTTGTTTTTTGTCTGACTAGGTCATAGGATGATGTAAAACCATGTTGGTTCACAAGTTGGGGCACTATACGGCCTTGCTTTCACCTGAACGGGGAGATTCCCCCTTATACAGGTCCATAACCTTTCGCTTCTAGGTTAGAGCGCATGCATGCGAGGGGGACACATGCAATCACCTATACCAACCTTGCACCACACTCACACACATATGCTAGGGACACATGCAAGTTTTCAGATGATTCCGACGTTCATGTGGACTTACTCCCATGAAACCTCGATGATCTCATGGGTTTCTTGATCGCCTACCCCTAGACATTCTTCCGACAGGGTAGCCCATGTAGCTCTCTTGTTTTGTGTCCGACTAGGTCATAGGATGATGTAAAACCATGTTGGTTCACAAGTTGGGGCACTATACGTCTTGCTTTCACCCGAACGGGAGATTCCCTTATACATGTGTCCATAACCTTTCGCTTCTAGGTTAGAGCGCATGCATGCGAGGGGGACACATGCAATCACCTATACCAACCTTGCACCACACTCACACACATATGCTAGGGACACATGCAAGTTTTCAGATGATTCCGACGTTCTCGTGGACTTCCTCCGGTGAAACCCTGATGATCTCATGGCTTGGATCGTCTACCCCCTAGACATTCTTCTGACAGGGGTAGCCCAGCGTAGCTCTCTCTTGTTTTGTGTCTGACTAGGTCATAGGATGATGTGAAACCATGTTGGTTCACAAGTTGGGGCACTATACGGCCCGGTTTCACCTGAACGGGGAGATTCCCCCTTATATACAGGTCCATAACCTTTCGCTTCTAGGTTAGAGCGCATGCATGCGAGGGGGACACATGCAATCACCTATACCAACCTTGCACCACACTCACACACATATGCTAGGGACACATGCAAGTTTTCAGATGATTCCGACGTTCTCGTGGACTTCCTCCGGTGAAACCCTGATGATCTATGGTTCTCGGATCGCCTACCCCTAGACATTCTTCCCGACAGGGTAGCCCATGTAGCTCTCTTGTTTTGTGTCCGACTAGGTCATAGGATGATGTGAAACCATGTTGGTTCACAAGTTGGGGCACTATACGGCCCTGTTTCACCTGAACGGGGAGATTCCCCCTTATACAGGTCCATAACCTTTCGCTTCTAGGTTAGAGCGCATGCATGCGAGGGGGGACACATGCAATCACCTATACCAACCTTGCACCACACTCACACACATATGCTAGGGACACATGCAAGTTTTCAGATGATTCCGACGTTCTCGTGGACTTCCTCCGGCGAAACCCTGATGATCTCATGGGTTTTGATCGCCTACCCCCCAGACATACGTCTGACAGGGGTAGCCCAGCGTAGCTCTCTTGTTTTGTGTCTGACTAGGTCATAGGATGATGTGAAACCATGTTGGTTCACAAGTTGGGGCACTATACGGCCCGGTTTCACCTGAACGGGGAGATTCCCCCTTATATACAGGTCCATAACCTTTCGCTTCTAGGTTAGAGCGCATGCATGCGAGGGGGACACATGCAATCACCTATACCAACCTTGCACCACACTCACACACATATGCTAGGGACACATGCAAGTTTTCAGATGATTCCGACGTTCTCGTGGACTTCTCCCATGAAACCCTCGATGATCTCATGGTCTTGATCGCCTACCCCCTAGACATTCTTCCGACAGGGTAGCCCATGTAGCTCTCTCTTGTTTTTTGTCTGACTTGGTCATTGGTTGCTGTCAAACCTTGTTGGTTCACTTGTTGGGGCACTATTCGGCGGGGTTTCACCTGATCGGTGAGATTCCCCCTTATACAGGTCCATAACCTTTCGCTTCTAGGTTAGAGCGCATGCATGCGAGGGGGACACATGCAATCACCTATACCAACCTTGCACCACACTCACACACATATGCTAGGGACACATGCAAGTTTTCAGATGATTCCGACGTTCTCGTGGACTTCCTCCCATGAAACCTCGATGATCTCATGGTCTTGATCGCCTACCCCCTAGACATTCTTCCCGACAGGGGTAGCCCATGTAGCTCTCTTGTTTTGTGTCCGACTAGGTCATAGGATGATGTGAAACCATGTTGGTTCACAAGTTGGGGCACTATACTACCTTGCTTTCACCCGAACGGGAGATTCCCCTTATACAGTGTCCATAACCTTTCGCTTCTAGGTTAGAGCGCATGCATGCGAGGGGGACACATGCAATCACCTATACCAACCTTGCACCACACTCACACACATATGCTAGGGACACATGCAAGTTTTCAGATGATTCCGACGCTCGTGGACTTCCTCCCATGAAACCTCGATGATCTCATGGGTTCTGGATCGCCTACCCCCTAGACATTCTTCCGACAGGGTAGCCATGTAGCTCTCTCTTGTTTTGTGTCCGACTAGGTCATAGGATGATGTGAAACCATGTTGGTTCACAAGTTGGGGCACTATACGCCCTTGCTTTCACCCGAACGGGAGATTCCCTTATACAGTGTCCATAACCTTTCGCTTCTAGGTTAGAGCGCATGCATGCGAGGGGGACACATGCAATCACCTATACCAACCTTGCACCACACTCACACACATATGCTAGGGACACATGCAAGTTTTCAGATGATTCCGACGCTCGTGGACTTCCTCCGCGAAACCTCGATGATCTCATGGTTCTGATCGCCTACCCCTAGACATTCTTCCGACAGGGTAGCCCAGAGTAGCTCTCTTGTTTTGTGTCCGACTAGGTCATAGGATGATGTGAAACCATGTTGGTTCACAAGTTGGGGCACTATACGTCTTGCTTTCACCTCGAACGGGAGATTCCCTTATACATGTGTCCATAACCTTTCGCTTCTAGGTTAGAGCGCATGCATGCGAGGGGGACACATGCAATCACCTATACCAACCTTGCACCACACTCACACACATATGCTAGGGACACATGCAAGTTTTCAGATGATTCCGACGCTCGTGGACTTCCTCCCATGAAACCCTCGATGATCTCATGGGTTCTGATCGCCTACCCCCTAGACATTCTTCCCGACAGGGTAGCCATGTAGCTCTCTCTTGTTTTGTGTCCGACTAGGTCATAGGATGATGTGAAACCATGTTGGTTCACAAGTTAGGGCACTATACTGCCCCTTTACACCTGAACTAGGAGATTACCCAATATACAGGTCCATAACGTTTCACATCTAGCTTAGAGCGAATGGATGCGAGGGGGGAAACATGCACTCACCTATACCAACCTTGCACCACACTCACACACATATGCTAGGGACACATGCAAGTTTTCAGATGATTCCGACGCTCGTGGACTTCCTCCCATGAAACCTCGATGATCTCATGGGTTCGGATCGCCTACCCCCTAGACATTCTTCTCGACAGGGTAGCCCATGTAGCTCTCTCTTGTTTTGTGTCCGACTAGGTCATAGGATGATGTGAAACCATGTTGGTTCACAAGTTGGGGCAATATACTACCTTGCTTTCACCCGAACGGGAGATTCCCCTTATACAGTGTCCATAACCTTTCGCTTCTAGGTTAGAGCGCATGCATGCGAGGGGACACATGCAATCACCTATACCAACCTTGCACCACACTCACACACATATGCTAGGGACACATGCAAGTTTTCAGATGATTCCGACGCTCGTGGACTTCCTCCCGAAAACCTCGATGATCTCATGGGTTCTGATCGCCTACCCCCTAGACATTCTTCCCGACAGGGTAGCCCATGTAGCTCTCTCTTGTTTTGTGTCCTGACTAGGTCATAGGATGATGTGAAACCATGTTGGTTCACAAGTTGGGGCACTATACTACTGGTTTCACCCGAACGGGAGATTCCCCTTATATGTGTCCATAACCTTTCGCTTCTAGGTTAGAGCGCATGCATGCAAGGGGGACACATGCAATCACCTATACCAACCTTGCACCACACTCACACACATATGCTAGGGACACATGCAAGTTTTCGAGATGATTCCGACGCTCGTGGACTTCCTCCCATGAAACCCTCGATGATCTCATGGGTTCTTGATCGCCTACCCCTAGACATTCTTCCGACAGGGTAGCCCATGTAGCTCTCTCTTGTTTTGTGTCCGACTAGGTCATAGGATGATGTGAAACCATGTTGGTTCACAAGTTGGGGCACTATACGGCCTTGCTTTCACCCGAACGGGGAGATTCCCCCTTATATACAGGTCCATGACCTTTCGCTTCTAGGTTAGAGCGCATGCATGTGAGGGGGACACATGCAATCACCTATACCAACCTTGCACCACACTCACACACATATGCTAGGGACACATGCAAGTTTTCAGATGATTCCGACGTTCTCGTGGACTTCCTCCCAAAAACCTCGATGATCTCATGGCCTTCGGATCGCCTACCCCCTAGACATTCTTCCGACAGGGTAGCCATGTAGCTCTCTCTTGTTTTGTGTCCGACTAGGTCATAGGATGATGTAAAACCATGTTGGTTCACAAGTTGGGGCACTATACGACCCGGTTTCACCTGAACGGGGAGATTCCCCCTTATACATGTCCATAACCTTTCGCTTCTAGGTTAGAGCGCATGGATCCGAGGGGGACACATGCAATCACCTATACCAACCTTGCACCACACTCACACACATATGCTAGGGACACATGCAAGTTTTCAGATGATTCCGACGTTCTCGTGGACTTCCTCCCATGAAACCTCGATGATCTCATGGGCTCTGATCGCCTACCCCCTAGACATTCTTCCCGACAGGGTAGCCCATGTAGCTCTCTCTTGTTTTGTGTCCGACTAGGTCATAGGATGATGTGAAACCATGTTGGTTCACAAGTTGGGGCACTATACTACCTTGCTTTCACCTGAACGGGGAGATTCCCCCTTATATAGGTCCATAACCTTTCGCTTCTAGGTTAGAGCGCATGCATGCGAGGGGGGACACATGCAATCACCTATACCAACCTTGCACCACACTCACACACATATGCTAGGGACACATGCAAGTTTTCAGATGATTCCGACGTTCTCGTGGACTTCCTCCGGCGAAACCCTGATGATCTCATGGGCCTCTGATCGCCTACCCCTAGACATTCTTTCCCGACAGGGTAGCCCATGTAGCTCTCTCTTGTTTTGTGTCCGACTAGGTCATAGGATGATGTGAAACCATGTTGGTTCACAAGTTGGGGCACTATACTACTGCTTTCACCTCGAACGGGAGATTCCCCTTATATGTGTCCATAACCTTTCGCTTCTAGGTTAGAGCGCATGCATGCGAGGGGGACACATGCAATCACCTATACCAACCTTGCACCACACTCACACACATATGCTAGGGACACATGCAAGTTTTCAGATGATTCCGACGTTCTCGTGGACTTCCTCCCATGAAACCCCGATGATCTCATGGGTTCTTGATCGCCTACCCCCTAGACATTCTTCCGACAGGTAGCCTGCTGTAGCTCTCTTGTTTTGTGTCTGACTAGGTCATAGGATGATGTGAAACCATGTTGGTTCACAAGTTGGGGCACTATACGCCCGGCTTTCACCCGAACGGGAGATTCCCTTATACATGTGTCCATAACCTTTCGCTTCTAGGTTAGAGCGCATGCATGCGAGGGGGACACATGCAATCACCTATACCAACCTTGCACCACACTCACACACATATGCTAGGGACACATGCAAGTTTTCAGATGATTCCGACGCTCGTGGACTTCCTCCCATGAAACCCCGATGATCTCATGGTTTTGATCGCCTACCCCCTAGACATTCTTCCGACAGGGTAGCCTGTAGCTCTCTCTTGTTTTGTGTCCGACTAGGTCATAGGATGATGTGAAACCATGTTGGTTCACAAGTTGGGGCACTATACTACCTTGCTTTCACCTGAACGGGAGATTCCCTTATACATGTGTCCATAACCTTTCGCTTCTAGGTTAGAGCGCATGCATGCGAGGGGGACACATGCAATCACCTATACCAACCTTGCACCACACTCACACACATATGCTAGGGACACATGCAAGTTTTCAGATGATTCCGACGCTCGTGGACTTCCTCCCATGAAACCCTCGATGATCTCATGGCTCTGGATCGCCTACCCCCTAGACATTCTTCCCGACAGGGGTAGCCATGTAGCTCTCTTGTTTTGTGTCCGACTAGGTCATAGGATGATGTGAAACCATGTTGGTTCACAAGTTGGGGCACTATACGCCCGGTTTCACCCGAACGGGAGATTCCCTTATATGTGTCCATAACCTTTCGCTTCTAGGTTAGAGCGCATGCATGCGAGGGGGACACATGCAATCACCTATACCAACCTTGCACCACACTCACACACATATGCTAGGGACACATGCAAGTTTTCAGATGATTCCGACGCTCGTGGACTTCCTCCGCGAAACCTCGATGATCTCATGGGTTTCTGATCGCCTACCCCTAGACATTCTTTCCGACAGGGTAGCCCATGTAGCTCTCTCTTGTTTTGTGTCCGACTAGGTCATAGGATGATGTGAAACCATGTTGGTTCACAAGTTGGGGCACTATACTACCTGGTTTCACCTGAACGGGGAGATTCCCCCTATACAGGTCCATAACCTTTCGCTTCTAGGTTAGAGCGCATGCATGTGAGGGGGACACATGCAATCACCTATACCAACCTTGCACCACACTCACACACATATGCTAGGGACACATGCAAGTTTTCGAGATGATTCCGACGCTCGTGGACTTCCTCCCATGAAACCTCGATGATCTCATGGGTTCTGATCGCCTACCCCCTAGACATTCTTCTCCGACAGGGTAGCCCATGTAGCTCTCTTGTTTTGTGTCTGACTAGGTCATAGGATGATGTGAAACCATGTTGGTTCACAAGTTGGGGCACTATACGACCCGGTTTCACCTGAACGGGGAGATTCCCCCTTATATACAGGTCCATAACCTTTCGCTTCTAGGTTAGAGCGCATGCATGCGAGGGGGGACACATGCAATCACCTATACCAACCTTGCACCACACTCACACACATATGCTAGGGACACATGCAAGTTTTCAGATGATTCCGACGTTCTCGTGGACTTCCTCCCATGAAACCCCTCGATGATCTCATGGTTCTGATCGTCTACCCCTAGACATTCTTCTGACAGGGGTAGCCCGGCGTAGCTCTCTCTTGTTTTGTGTCTGACTAGGTCATAGGATGATGTGAAACCATGTTGGTTCACAAGTTGGGGCACTATACGCCCCGGTTTCACCTGAACGGGGAGATTCCCCCTTATATATAGGTCCATAACCTTTCGCTTCTAGGTTAGAGCGCATGCATGTGAGGGGGGACACATGCAATCACCTATACCAACCTTGCACCACACTCACACACATATGCTAGGGACACATGCAAGTTTTCAGATGATTCCGACGTTCTCGTGGACTTCCTCCGGCGAAACCCTGATGATCTGCGGGCCTCGGATCGTCTACCCCCCTAGACATTCTTCTGACAGGGGTAGCCCGGTGTAGCTCTCTCTTGTTTTGTGTCTGACTAGGTCATAGGATGATGTAAAACCATGTTGGTTCACAAGTTGGGGCACTATACGGCCCGGTTTCACCTGAACGGGGAGATTCCCCCTTATACAGGTCCATAACCTTTCGCTTCTAGGTTAGAGCGCATGCATGCGAGGGGGGACACATGCAATCACCTATACCAACCTTGCACCACACTCACACACATATGCTAGGGACACATGCAAGTTTTCAGATGATTCCGACGTTCTCGTGGACTTCCTCCGGCGAAACCCTGATGATCTCATGGTTCTGGATCGCCTACCCCCTAGACATTCTTCTCCGACAGGTAGCCCATGTAGCTCTCTTGTTTTGTGTCCGACTAGGTCATAGGATGATGTGAAACCATGTTGGTTCACAAGTTGGGGCACTATACTACCTTGCTTTCACCCGAACGGGAGATTCCCCCTTATACAGGTCCATAACCTTTCGCTTCTAGGTTAGAGCGCATGCATGCGAGGGGGACACATGCAATCACCTATACCAACCTTGCACCACACTCACACACATATGCTAGGGACACATGCAAGTTTTCAGATGATTCCGACGCTCGTGGACTTCCTCCCATGAAACCCCGATGATCTCATGGGTTCGGATCGCCTACCCCTAGACATTCTTCCGACAGGGTAGCCATGTAGCTCTCTTGTTTTGTGTCCGACTAGGTCATAGGATGATGTGAAACCATGTTGGTTCACAAGTTGGGGCACTATACTACCCGGTTTCACCCGAACGGGAGATTCCCTTATATATGTCCAGAACCTTTCGCTTCTAGGTTAGAGCGCATGCATGCGAGGGGGACACATGCAATCACCTATACCAACCTTGCACCACACTCACACACATATGCTAGGGACACATGCAAGTTTTCAGATGATTCCGACGCTCGTGGACTTCCTCCGCGAAACCTCGATGATCTCATGGGTTCTGGATCGCCTACCCCCTAGACATTCTTCTCGACAGGGTAGCCATGTAGCTCTCTCTTGTTTTGTGTCCGACTAGGTCATAGGATGATGTGAAACCATGTTGGTTCACAAGTTGGGGCACTATACGGCCTTTCACCTGAACGGGAGATTCCCTTATATGTGTCCATAACCTTTCGCTTCTAGGTTAGAGCGCATGCATGCGAGGGGGACACATGCAATCACCTATACCAACCTTGCACCACACTCACACACATATGCTAGGGACACATGCAAGTTTTCAGATGATTCCGACGCTCGTGGACTTCCTCCCATGAAACTCGATGATCTCATGGGTTCTGGATCGCCTACCCCTAGACATTCTTCCCGACAGGGTAGCCCATGTAGCTCTCTTGTTTTGTGTCCGACTAGGTCATAGGATGATGTGAAACCATGTTGGTTCACAAGTTGGGGCACTATACGTCTGGTTTCACCCGAACGGGAGATTCCCTTATATACCTGTCCATAACCTTTCGCTTCTAGGTTAGAGCGCATGCATGATAGGGGGGACACATGCAATCACCTATACCAACCTTGCACCACACTCACACACATATGCTAGGGACACATGCAAGTTTTCGAGATGATTCCGACGCTCGTGGACTTCCTCCCATGAAACCTCGATGATCTCATGTTTCTGATCGCCTACCCCCTAGACATTCTTCTCCGACAGGGTAGCCATGTAGCTCTCTCTTGTTTTGTGTCTGACTAGGTCATAGGATGATGTGAAACCATGTTGGTTCACAAGTTGGGGCACTATACTTGCTTTCACCTGAACGGGAGATTCCCCTTATATGTGTCCATAACCTTTCACTTCTAGGTTAGAGCGCATGCATGCGAGGGGGACACATGCAATCACCTATACCAACCTTGCACCACACTCACACACATATGCTAGGGACACATGCAAGTTTTCAGATGATTCCGACGCTCGTGGACTTCCTCCCATGAACCCTCGATGATCTCATGGTTTTGATCGCCTACCCCCTAGACATTCTTCCCGACAGGGTAGCCCATGTAGCTCTCTCTTGTTTTGTGTCCTGACTAGGTCATAGGATGATGTGAAACCATGTTGGTTCACAAGTTGGGGCACTATACTACCAGGTTTCACCTGAACGGGGAGATTCCCCCTTATACAGGTCCAGAACCTTTCGCTTCTAGGTTAGAGCGCATGCATGCGAGGGGGACACATGCAATCACCTATACCAACCTTGCACCACACTCACACACATATGCTAGGGACACATGCAAGTTTTCAGATGATTCCGACGCTCGTGGACTTCCTCCCATGAAACCCCCGATGATCTCATGGGCCTCGGATCGCCTACCCCTAGACATTCTTCCCGACAGGTAGGGTACCATGTAGCTCTCTTGTTTTGTGTCCGACTAGGTCATAGGATGATGTGAAACCATGTTGGTTCACAAGTTGGGGCACTATACTGCTTTCACCTGAACGGGAGATTCCCCTTATATGTGTCCATAACCTTTCGCTTCTAGGTTAGAGCGCATGCATGCGAGGGGGACACATGCAATCACCTATACCAACCTTGCACCACACTCACACACATATGCTAGGGACACATGCAAGTTTTCAGATGATTCCGACGCTCGTGGACTTCCTCCGCTAAACCTCGATGATCTCATGGGCCTCGGATCGCCTACCCCCTAGACATTCTTCCCGACAGGGTAGCATGTAGCTCTCTCTTGTTTTGTGTCCGACTAGGTCATAGGATGATGTGAAACCATGTTGGTTCACAAGTTGGGGCACTATACTGCTTTCACCCGAACGGGAGATTCCCCTTATACATGTCCATAACCTTTCGCTTCTATGTTATTGCGCATTCATGCGATGGGGGACACATGCAATCACCTATACCAACCTTGCACCACACTCACACACATATGCTAGGGACACATGCAAGTTTTCAGATGATTCCCACGTTCTCGTGGACTTCCTCCCATGAAACCCTCGATGATCTCATGGCTCGGATCGCCTACCCCCTAGACATTCTTCTCCGACAGGGTAGCCCGCTGTAGCTCTCTCTTGTTTTGTGTCCGACTAGGTCATAGGATGATGTGAAACCATGTTGGTTCACAAGTTGGGGCACTATACTACCTTGCTTTCACCTGAACGGGAGATTCCCTTATATGTGTCCATAACCTTTCGCTTCTAGGTTAGAGCGCATGCATGCGAGGGGGACACATGCAATCACCTATACCAACCTTGCACCACACTCACACACATATGCTAGGGACACATGCAAGTTTTCAGATGATTCCGACGCTCGTGGACTTCCTCCCATGAAACCTCGATGATCTCATGGGTTCTGATCGCCTACCCCCTAGACTTTCGTCTCACAGGGGTAGCCCGGCGTAGCTCTCTCTTGTTTTGTGTCTGACTAGGTCATAGGATGATGTGAAACCATGTTGGTTCACAAGTTGGGGCACTATACGGCCTTGCTTTCACCTGAACGGGAGATTCCCCTTATATGTGTCCATAACCTTTCGCTTCTAGGTTAGACCGCATGCATGTGAGGGGGACACATGCAATCACCTATACCAACCTTGCACCACACTCACACACATATGCTAGGGACACATGCAAGTTTTCAGATGATTCCGACGCTCGTGGACTTCCTCCCATGAAACTCGATGATCTCATGGTTCTTGATCGCCTACCCCCTAGACATTCTTCCGACAGGGTAGCCATGTAGCTCTCTCTTGTTTTGTGTCGGACTAGGTCATAGGATGATGTGAAACCATGTTGGTTCACAAGTTGGGGCACTATACGCTCTGCTTTCACCTCGAACGGGAGATTCCCTTATACATGTCCATAACCTTTCGCTTCTAGGTTAGAGCGCATGCATGCGAGGGGGACACATGCAATCACCTATACCAACCTTGCACCACACTCACACACATATGCTAGGGACACATGCAAGTTTTCAGATGATTCCGACGCTCGTGGACTTCCTCCCATGAAACCCCGATGATCTCATGGTTTCTTGATCGCCTACCCCTAGACATTCTTCCGACAGGGTAGCCCATGTAGCTCTCTCTTGTTTTGTGTCTGACTAGGTCATAGGATGATGTAAAACCATGTTGGTTCACAAGTTGGGGCACTGTACTATTGCTTTCACCTGAATGGGGAGATTCCCCCTTATATACAGGTCCATAACCTTTCGCTTCTAGGTTAGAGCGCATGAATGCAAGGGGGGACACATGCAATCACCTATACCAACCTTGCACCACACTCACACACATATGCTAGGGACACATGCAAGTTTTCAGATGATTCCGACGTTCTCGTGGACTTCCTCCGGCGAAACCCTGATGATCTGCGGGCCTCGGATCGCCTACCCCTAGACATTCTTTCCGACAGGGTAGCCCATGTAGCTCTCTTGTTTTGTGTCTGACTAGGTCATAGGATGATGTGAAACCATGTTGGTTCACAAGTTGGGGCACTATACTTGCTTTCACCCGAACGGGAGATTCCCCTTATATGTGTCCATAACCTTTCGCTTCTAGGTTAGAGCGCATGGATCCAAGGGGGACACATGCAATCACCTATACCAACCTTGCACCACACTCACACACATATGCTAGGGACACATGCAAGTTTTCAGATGATTCCGACGTTCTCTTGGACTTCCTCCCATGAAACCTCGATGATCTCATGGCTCTTGATCGCCTACCCCCTAGACATTCTTCCGACAGGGTAGCCATGTAGCTCTCTCTTGTTTTGTGTCTGACTAGGTCATAGGATGATGTGAAACCATGTTGGTTCACAAGTTGGGGCACTATACGATCCGGTTTCACCTGAACGGGGAGATTCCCCCTTATACAGGTCCATAACCTTTCGCTTCTAGGTTAGAGCGCATGCATGCCAGGGGGGACACATGCAATCACCTATACCAACCTTGCACCACACTCACACACATATGCTAGGGACACATGCAAGTTTTCAGATGATTCCGACGTTCTCGTGGACTTCCTCCCTGAAACCCCGATGATCTCATGGGTCTGGATCGCCTACCCCTAGACATTCTTCTGACAGGGGTAGCCCGGCGTAGCTCTCTCTTGTTTTGTTTCTGACTAGGTCATAGGATGATGTGAAACCATGTTGGTTCACAAGTTGGGGCACTATACTACCTTGCTTTCACCCGAACGGGAGATTCCCCCTTATCCATGTTCATAACCTTTCGCTTCTAGGTTAGAGCGCATGCATGCGAGGGGGGACACATGCAATCACCTATACCAACCTTGCACCACACTCACACACATATGCTAGGGACACATGCAAGTTTTCAGATGATTCCGACGTTCTCGTGGACTTCCTCCGGCGAAACCCTGATGATCTCATGGGCTCTGATCGCCTACCCCTAGACATTCTTCCCGACAGGGTAGCCCATGTAGCTCTCTCTTGTTTTGTGTCCGACTAGGTCATAGGATGATGTGAAACCATGTTGGTTCACAAGTTGGGGCACTATACTACCCGGCTTTCACCCGAACGGGAGATTCCCCTTATATGTGTCCATAACCTTTCGCTTCTAGGTTAGAGCGCATGCATGCGAGGGGGACACATGCAATCACCTATACCAACCTTGCACCACACTCACACACATATGCTAGGGACACATGCAAGTTTTCAGATGATTCCGACGCTCGTGGACTTCCTCCATGAAAACCCCGATGATCTCATGGTTTCGGATCGTCTACCCCCCTAGACATTCTTCTGACAGCGGTAGCCCAGCGTAGCTCTCTATTGTTTTGTGTCTGACTAGGTCATAGGATGATGTGAAACCATGTTGGTTCACAAGTTGGGGCACTATACGACCTGGTTTCACCTGAACGGGGAGATTCCCTTATACATGTGTCCATAACCTTTCGCTTCTAGGTTAGAGCGCATGCATGCGAGGGGGACACATGCAATCACCTATACCAACCTTGCACCACACTCACACACATATGCTAGGGACACATGCAAGTTTTCAGATGATTCCGACGCTCGTGGACTTCCTCCGCGAAACCCTCGATGATCTCATGGTTCTTGATCGCCTACCCCCTAGACATTCTTCTCCGACAGGGTAGCCCATGTAGCTCTCTCTTGTTTTGTGTCCGACTAGGTCATAGGATGATGTGAAACCATGTTGGTTCACAAGTTGGGGCACTATACGGCCTTGCTTTCACCCGAACGGGAGATTCCCTTATACAGTGTCCATAACCTTTCGCTTCTAGGTTAGAGCGCATGCATGCGAGGGGGACACATGCAATCACCTATACCAACCTTGCACCACACTCACACACATATGCTAGGGACACATGCAAGTTTTCAGATGATTCCGACGCTCGTGGACTTCCTCCCATGAAACCCTCGATGATCTCATGGTTCTGATCGCCTACCCCTAGACATTCTTCCGACAGGGTAGCCATGTAGCTCTCTTGTTTTGTGTCCGACTAGGTCATAGGATGATGTGAAACCATGTTGGTTCACAAGTTGGGGCACTATACTTTGCTTTCACCTCGAACGGGAGATTCCCTTATACATGTGTCCATAACCTTTCGCTTCTAGGTTAGAGCGCATGCATGCGAGGGGGACACATGCAATCACCTATACCAACCTTGCACCACACTCACACACATATGCTAGGGACACATGCAAGTTTTCAGATGATTCCGACGCTCGTGGACTTCCTCCGCGAAACCCCGATGATCTCATGGGTTCTTGATCGCCTACCCCTAGACATTCTTCTCCGACAGGTAGCCATGTAGCTCTCTCTTGTTTTGTGTCTGACTAGGTCATAGGATGATGTAAAACCATGTTTGTTCACAAGTTGGGGCACTATCCTACCCGGTTTCACCTGAACGGGAAGATTCCCCCTTATATAGGTCCAGAACATTTCGCTTCTAGGTTAGAGCGCATGCATGTGAGGGGGACACATGCAATCACCAATACCAACCTTGCACCACACTCACACACATATGCTAGGGACACATGCAAGTTTTCAGATGATTCCGACGTTCTCGTGGACTTCCTCCCATGAAACCTCGATGATCTCATGGCTCTTGATCGCCTACCCCTAGACATTCTTCCGACAGGGTAGCCCATGTAGCTCTCTCTTGTTTTGTGTCCGACTAGGTCATAGGATGATGTGAAACCATGTTGGTTCACAAGTTGGGGCACTATACGACCTTGCTTTCACGTGAACGGTGAGATTCCCCTTATACAGGTCCAGAACTTTTCGCTTCTAGGTTAGAGCGCATGCATGCGAGGGGGACACGTGCAATCACCTATACCAACCTTGCACCACACTCACACACATATGCTAGGGACACATGCAAGTTTTCAGATGATTCCGACGCTCGTGGACTTCCTCCCTGAAACCCTCGATGATCTCATGGTTCTGGATCGCCTACCCCCTAGACATTCTTCCCGACAGGTAGCCCATGTAGCTCTCTTGTTTTGTGTCCGACTAGGTCATAGGATGATGTGAAACCATGTTGGTTCACAAGTTGGGGCACTATACGGCCTTGCTTTCACCCGAACGGGAGATTCCCCTTATACATGTGTCCATAACCTTTCGCTTCTAGGTTAGAGCGCATGCATGCGAGGGGGACACATGCAATCACCTATACCAACCTTGCACCACACTCACACACATATGCTAGGGACACATGCAAGTTTTCGATGATTCCGACGCTCGTGGACTTCCTCCGCTGAAACCTCGATGATCTCATGCTTGATCGCCTACCCCCTAGACATTCTTTCCGACAGGTAGCCAAGTAGATCTCTCTTGTTTTGTGTCTGACTAGGTCATAGGATGATGTGAAACCATGTTGGTTCACAAGTTGGGGCACTATACGCCCCGGTTTCACCTGAACGGGGAGATTCCCCCTTATATACAGGTCCATAACCTTTCGCTTCTAGGTTAGAGCGCATGCATGCGAGGGGGACACATGCAATCACCTATACCAACCTTGCACCACACTCACACACATATGCTAGGGACACATGCAAGTTTTCAGATGATTCCGACGTTCTCGTGGACTTCCTCCCATGAAACCTCGATGATCTCATGGTTCTGATCGCCTACCCCCTAGACATTCTTCTGACAGGGGTAGCACGGCGTAGCTCTCTCTTGTTTTGTGTCTGACTAGGTCATAGGATGATGTGAAACCATGTTGGTTCACAAGTTGGGGCACTATACGGCCCGGTTTCACCTGAACGGGGAGATTCCCCTTATACAGGTCCATAACCTTTCGCTTCTAGGTTAGAGCGCATGCATGCGAGGGGGACACATGCAATCACCTATACCAACCTTGCACCACACTCACACACATATGCTAGGGACACATGCAAGTTTTCAGATGATTCCGACGTTCTCGTGGACTTCCTCCCATGAAACCCCTCGATGATCTCATGGTTCTGATCGCCTACCCCTAGACATTCTTCCGACAGGGGTAGCCCTGTAGCTCTCTTGTTTTGTGTCCGACTAGGTCATAGGATGATGTGAAACCATGTTGGTTCACAAGTTGGGGCACTATACTGCCTTGCTTTCACCCGAACGGGGAGATTCCCCCTTATACAGGTCCATAACCTTTCGCTTCTAGGTTAGAGCGCATGCATGCGAGGGGGACACATGCAATCACCTATACCAACCTTGCACCACACTCACACACATATGCTAGGGACACATGCAAGTTTTCAGATGATTCCGACGTTCTCGTGGACTTCCTCCCATGAAACCTCGATGATCTCATGGCTCTGGATCGCCTACCCCCTAGACATTCTTCTCCGACAGGGTAGCATGTAGCTCTCTTGTTTTGTGTCCGACTAGGTCATAGGATGATGTGAAACCATGTTGGTTCACAAGTTGGGGCACTATACGGCCTTGCTTTCACCCGAACGGGAGATTCCCCCTTATACAGGTCAATAACCTTTCGCTTCTAGGTTAGAGCGCATGCATGCGAGGGGGACACATGCAATCACCTATACCAACCTTGCACCACACTCACACACATATGCTAGGGACACATGCAAGTTTTCAGATGATTCCGACGTTCTCGTGGACTTCCTCCGGCGAAACCCTGATGATCTCATGGCCTTGATCGCCTACCCCCTAGACATTCTTCCTCAGGTACATGGGTAGCTCTCTCTTGTTTTGTGTCCGACTAGGTCATAGGATGATGTGAAACCATGTTGGTTCACAAGTTGGGGCACTATACTTTGGCTTTCACCCGAACGGGAGATTCCCCTTATATGTGTCCATAACCTTTCGCTTCTAGGTTAGAGCGCATGCATGCGAGGGGGACACATGCAATCACCTATACCAACCTTGCACCACACTCACACACATATGCTAGGGACACATGCAAGTTTTCAGATGATTC
This sequence comes from Avena insularis, assembly GCA_023614405.1. Classification (NCBI taxonomy): domain Eukaryota; kingdom Viridiplantae; phylum Streptophyta; class Magnoliopsida; order Poales; family Poaceae; genus Avena; species Avena insularis. The sequence goes on from CM042690.1 coordinate 26,180,365, forward strand.
CGACGCTCGTGGACTTCCTCCCATGAAACCTCGATGATCTCATGGTTCTGATCGCCTACCCCCTAGACATTCTTCCCGACAGGGGTAGCCCGGCGTAGATCTCTCTTGTTTTGTGTCTGACTAGGTCATAGGATGATGTGAAACCATGTTGGTTCACAAGTTGGGGCACTATACTACTTGCTTTCACCCGAACGGGAGATTCCCTTATATGTGTCCATAACCTTTCGCTTCTAGGTTAGAGCGCATGCATGCGAGGGGACACATGCAATCACCTATACCAACCTTGCACCACACTCACACACATATGCTAGGGACACATGCAAGTTTTCAGATGATTCCGACGCTCGTGGACTTCCTCCCATGAAACCTCGATGATCTCATGGGTTCTGATCGTCTACCCGCCTAGACATTCTTCTGACAGGGGTAGCCCAGCATAGCTCTCTCTTGTTTTGTGTCTGACTAGGTCATAGGATGATGTGAAACCATGTTGGTTCACAAGTTGGGGCACTATACGGCCCGGTTTTACCTGAACGGGGAGATTCCCCCTTATATACAGGTCCATGACCTTTCGCTTCTAGGTTAGAGCGCATGCATGTGAGGGGGGACACATGCAATCACCTATACCAACCTTGCACCACACTCACACACATATGCTAGGGACACATGCAAGTTTTCAGATGATTCCGACGTTCTCGTGGACTTCCTCCGGCGAAACCCTGATGATCTGCGGGCCTCGGATCGCCTACCCCCCTAGACATTCTTCCCGACAGGGTAGCCTGTAGCTCTCTTGTTTTGTCTCTGACTAGGTCATAGGATGATGTGAAACCATGTTGGTTCACAAGTTGGGGCACTATACTACCTGGTTTCACCCGAACGGGAGATTCCCTTATACATGTGTCCAGAACCTTTCGCTACTAGGTTAGAGCGCATGCATGCGAGGGTGACACATGCAATCACCTATACCAACCTTGCACCACACTCACACACATATGCTAGGGACACATGCAAGTTTTCTGATTATTCCGACGTTCTCGTGGACTTCCTCCCATGAAACCCTCGATGATCTCATGCCTCGGATCGCCTACCCCCTAGACATTCTTCCGACAGGGTAGCCTGCGTAGCTCTCTCTTGTTTTGTGTCCGACTAGGTCATAGGATGATGTGAAACCATGTTGGTTCACAAGTTGGGGCACTATACGCCCGGTTTCACCCGAACGGGAGATTCCCCTTATACAGGTTCATAACCTTTCGCTTCTAGGTTAGAGCGCATGCATGCGAGGGGGACACATGCAATCACCTATACCAACCTTGCACCACACTCACACACATATGCTAGGGACACATGCAAGTTTTCGGATGATTCCGACGTTCTCGTGGTCTTCCTCCATGAAACCCCGATGATCTCATGGGTTCGGATCGCCTACCCCTAGACATTCTTCCGACAGGGGTAGCTCTCTCTTGTTTTGTGTCCGACTAGGTCATAGGATGATGTGAAACCATGTTGGTTCACAAGTTGGGGCACTATACGCCCTGCTTTCACCCGAACGGGAGATTCCCCTTATACATGTCCATAACCTTTCGCTTCTAGGTTAGAGCGCATGCATGTAGGGGACACATGCAATCACCTATACCAACCTTGCACCACACTCACACACATATGCTAGGGACACATGCAAGTTTTCAGATGATTCCGACGCTCGTGGACTTCTCCCATGAAACCCTCGATGATCTCATGGGTTCTGGATCGCCTACCCCCTAGACATTCTTCCGACAGGGTAGCCCATGTAGCTCTCTTGTTTTGTGTCCGACTAGGTCATAGGATGATGTGAAACCATGTTGGTTCACAAGTTGGGGCACTATACGGCCTTGCTTTCACCTGAACGGGAGATTCCCCTTATACATGTGTCCATAACCTTTCGCTTCTAGGTTAGAGCGCATGCATGCGAGGGGGACACATGCAATCACCTATACCAACCTTGCACCACACTCACACACATATGCTAGGGACACATGCAAGTTTTCAGATGATTCCGACGTTCTCGTGGACTTCCTCCAGCGAAACCCTGATGATCTCATGGGTTCTGATCGCCTACCCCTAGACATTCTTCCGACAGGTAGCCATGCTCTCTCTCTTGTTTTGTGTCCTGACTAGGTCATAGGATGATGTAAAACCATGTTGGTTCACAAGTTGGGGCACTATACTACTTTGCTTTCACCTGAACGGGGAGATTCCCCTTATACATGTCCATAACCTTTCGCTTCTAGGTTAGAGCGCATGCATGCGAGGGGGACACATGCAATCACCTATACCAACCTTGCACCACACTCACACACATATGCTAGGGACACATGCAAGTTTTCAGATGATTCCGACGCTCGTGGACTTCCTCCATGAAACCCCGATGATCTCATGGCCTTTGATCGCCTACCCCTAGACATTCTTCCGACAGGGTAGCCCATGTAGCTCTCTCTTGTTTTGTGTCCGACTAGGTCATAGGATGATGTGAAACCATGTTGGTTCACAAGTTGGGGCACTATACTACTTGCTTTCACCCGAACGGGAGATTCCCCCTTATACAGGTCCATAACCTTTCGCTTCTAGGTTAGAGCGCATGCATGTGAGGGGGACACATGCAATCACCTATACCAACCTTGCACCACACTCACACACATATGCTAGGGACACATGCAAGTTTTCAGATGATTCCGACGTTCTCGTGGACTTCCTCCCATGAAACCCCGATGATCTCATGGGTTCGGATCGCCTACCCCCTAGACATTCTTCCGACAGGGTAGCCCGGCGTAGCTCTCTTGTTTTGTGTCCTGACTAGGTCATAGGATGATGTGAAACCATGTTGGTTCACAAGTTGGGGCACTATACTACTTGCTTTCACCCGAACGGGGAGATTCCCCCTTATACAGGTCCATAACCTTTCGCTTCTAGGTTAGAGCGCATGCATGCGAGGGGGACACATGCAATCACCTATACCAACCTTGCACCACACTCACACACATATGCTAGGGACACATGCAAGTTTTCAGATGATTCCGACGTTCTCGTGGACTTCCTCCCATGAAACCTCGATGATCTCATGGTTTTGATCGTCTACCCCTAGACATTCTTCTGACAGGGGTAGCCCGGCGTAGCTCTCTCTTGTTTTGTGTCTGACTAGGTCATAGGATGATGTGAAACCATGTTGGTTCACAAGTTGGGGCACTATACGGCCCGGTTTCACCTGAACGGGGAGATTCCCCCTTATACAGGTCCATAACCTTTCGCTTCTAGGTTAGAGCGCATGCATGCGAGGGGGACACATGCAATCACCTATACCAACCTTGCACCACACTCACACACATATGCTAGGGACACATGCAAGTTTTCAGATGATTCCGACGTTCTCGTGGACTTCCTCCCATGAAACCTCGATGATCTCATGGCCTCTTGATCGCCTACCCCTAGACATTCTTCCCGACAGGGTAGCCCATGTAGCTCTCTCTTGTTTTGTGTCCGACTAGGTCATAGGATGATGTGAAACCATGTTGGTTCACAAGTTGGGGCACTATACGCCTTGCTTTCACCTGAACGGGGAGATTCCCCCGTATACAGGTCCATAACCTTTCGCTTCTAGGTTAGAGCGCATGGATCCGAGGGGGACACATGCAATCACCTATACCAACCTTGCACCACACTCACACACATATGCTAGGGACACATGCAAGTTTTCAGATGATTCCGACGTTCTCGTGGACTTCCTCCGGCGAAACTCGATGATCTCATGGGTTCGGATCGCCTACCCCTAGACATTCTTCCGACAGGGTAGCCCATGTAGCTCTCTCTTGTTTTGTGTCCGACTAGGTCATAGGATGATGTGAAACCATGTTGGTTCACAAGTTGGGGCACTATACTACCTTGCTTTCACCTGAACGGGAGATTCCCCTTATACAGTGTCCATAACCTTTCGCTTCTAGGTTAGAGCACATGCATGGGAGGGGGGACACATGCAATCACCTATACCAACCTTGCACCACACTCACACACATATGCTAGGGACACATGCAAGTTTTCAGATGATTCCGACGCTCGTGGACTTCCTCCCATGAAACCTCGATGATCTCATGCCTCTGATCGCCTACCCCTAGACATTCTTCCGACAGGGTAGCATGTAGCTCTCTCTTGTTTTGTGTCCGACTAGGTCATAGGATGATGTAAAACCATGTTGGTTCATAAGTTGGGGCACTATACTACTTGCTTTCACCCGAACGGGAGATTCCCCTTATATCTGTCCATTACCTTTCGCTTCTAGGTTATAGCGCATGGATTCGTGGGGGGACACATGCAATCACCTATACCAACCTTGCACCACACTCACACACATATGCTAGGGACACATGCAAGTTTTCAGATGATTCCGACGTTCTCGTGGACTTCCTCCGCGAAACCTCGATGATCTCATGGCCTCTGATCGCCTACCCCCTAGACATTCTTCCGACAGGGTAGCCCATGTAGCTCTCTCTTGTTTTGTGTCCGACTAGGTCATAGGATGATGTGAAACCATGTTGGTTCACAAGTTGGGGCACTATACTACCTTGCTTTCACCTGAACGGGAGATTCCCCCTTATATAGGTCCAGAACATTTCGCTTCTAGGTTAGAGCGCATGCATGTGAGGGGGACACATGCAATCACCTATACCAACCTTGCACCACACTCACACACATATGCTAGGGACACATGCAAGTTTTCAGATGATTCCGACGCTCGTGGACTTCCTCCCATGAAACCCCGATGATCTCATGGTTTTGATCGCCTACCCCTAGACATTCTTCCGACAGGGTAGCCCGGCGTAGCTCTCTCTTGTTTTGTGTCCTGACTAGGTCATAGGATGATGTGAAACCATGTTGGTTCACAAGTTGGGGCACTATACGGCCTTGCTTTCACCTGAACGGGAGATTCCCCTTATACATGTGTCCATAACCTTTCGCTTCTAGGTTAGAGCGCATGCATGCGAGGGGGACACATGCAATCACCTATACCAACCTTGCACCACACTCACACACATATGCTAGGGACACATGCAAGTTTTCAGATGATTCCGACGCTCGTGGACTTCCTCCCAAAAACCTCGATGATCTCATGGGCCTCGGATCGCCTACCCCCTAGACATTCTTCCGACAGGGTAGCCCAGAGTAGCTCTCTCTTGTTTTGTGTCCGACTAGGTCATAGGATGATGTAAACCATGTTGGTTCACAAGTTGGGGCACTATACGACCTTGCTTTCACCCGAACGGGAGATTCCCCCTTATACAGGTCCATAACCTTTCACTTCTAGGTTAGAGCGCATGGTTGCGAGGGGGACACATGCAATCACCTATACCAACCTTGCACCACACTCACACACATATGCTAGGGACACATGCAAGTTTTCAGATGATTCCGACGTTCTCTTGGACTTCCTCCGGCGAAACTCGATGATCTCATGGGTCTGATCGCCTACCCCTAGACATTCTTCCGACAGGGTAGCCCATGTAGCTCTCTCTTGTTTTGTGTCTGACTAGGTCATGGGATGATGTGAAACCATGTTGGTTCACAAGTTGGGGCACTATACGGCCCGGTTTCACCGTAACGGGGAGATTCCCCTTATACAGGTCCAGAACCTTTCGCTTCTAGGTTAGAGCGCATGCATGCGAGGGGGACACATGCAATCACCTATACCAACCTTGCACCACACTCACACACATATGCTAGGGACACATGCAAGTTTTCAGATGATTCCGACGCTCGTGGACTTCCTCCCATGAAACCTCGATGATCTCATGGGCCTCTGATCGCCTACCTAATGGAAATGAAGTTCAAGATCCTCTAGAACCTTATGGTCTATTGCAAAGTTAGTGTTTCCATGGTCTGAATACTAACAAATAGGCAACAAAAAGTTAACTCATTTGAAAGAAAAAATAAAAAGAAAATTAGAAAATAGCATAAGACACACGGCAAAGGACAAAACACACGGCAAAGATGTCCTTTGCCTGCCGCCAAACACACGGAAGGTCCTTTGCCGTGTGTCTCTATCCTCGCACACGGCAAAGAATTTTTTCACCTTTAGCAAGGCTTTTATTACATATATGTTAGGTTATATTATTTCATAGGATCATGAGAGCACACATATGATCATAGGTTATTGTAGTCTTGATCACTATATACATGCACCCCTGATTCCGACGCTCGTGGACTTCCTCCGCGAAACCCTCGATGATCTCATGCCTCGGATCGCCTACCCCCTAGACATTCTTCCGACAGGGTAGCCCATGTAGCTCTCTTGTTTTGTGTCCGACTAGGTCATAGGATGATGTGAAACCATGTTGGTTCACAAGTTGGGGCACTATACGCCCCGGTTTCACCTTAACGGGGAGATTCCCTTATACATGTGTCCATAACCTTTCGCTTCTAGGTTAGAGCGCATGCATGTGAGGGGGGGCACATGCAATCACCTATACCAACCTTGCACCACACTCACACACATATGCTAGGGACACATGCAAGTTTTCAGATGATTCCGACGTTCTCGTGGACTTCTCTCATGAAACCTCGATGATCTCATGGGCCTGGATCGCCTACCCCCTAGACATTCTTCCGACAGGGTAGCCCATGTAGCTCTCTTGTTTTGTGTCCGACTAGGTCATAGGATGATGTAAAACCATGTTGGTTCACAAGTTGGGGCACTATACTACCTTGCTTTCACCCGAACGGGAGATTCCCCCTTATACAGGTCCATAACCTTTCGCTTCTAGGTTAGAGCGCATGCATGCGAGGGGGACACATGCAATCACCTATACCAACCTTGCACCACACTCACACACATATGCTAGGGACACATGCAAGTTTTCAGATGATTCCGACGTTCTCGTGGACTTCCTCCGGCGAAACCCTGATGATCTCATGGGTTTCGGATCGTCTACCCCCTAGACATTCTTCTGACAGGGGTAGCCCAGCGTAGCTCTCTTGTTTTGTGTCTGACTAGGTCATAGGATGATGTGAAACCATGTTGGTTCACAAGTTGGGGCACTATACGGCCCGGTTTCACCTGAACGGGGAGATTCCCCCTTATATACAGGTCCATAACCTTTCGCTTCTAGGTTAGAGCGCATGCATGCGAGGGGGGACACATGCAATCACCTATACCAACCTTGCACCACACTCACACACATATGCTAGGGACACATGCAAGTTTTCAGATGATTCCGACGTTCTCGTGGACTTCCTCCGGCGAAACCCTGATGATCTGCGGGCCTCGGATCGTCTACCCCCCTAGACATTCTTCTGACAGGGGTAGCCCGGCGTAGCTCTCTCTTGTTTTGTGTCTGACTAGGTCATAGGATGATGTGAAACCATGTTGGTTCACAAGTTGGGGCACTCTACTACACGCTTTCTCATGATATGGGAGATTCCCCCTTATATACAGGTCCATAACCTTTCGCTTCTAGGTTAGAGCGCATGCGTGCGAGGGGTGACACATGCAATCACCTATACCAACCTTGCACCACACTCACACACATATGCTAGGGACACATGCAAGTTTTCAGATGATTCCGACGTTCTCGTGGACTTCCTCCGGCGAAACCCTGATGATCTCATGGGTCTTGATCGCCTACCCCTAGACATTCTTTCCGACAGGGGTAGCCCATGTAGCTCTCTCTTGTTTTGTGTCTGGCTAGGTCATAGGATGATGTGAAACCATGTTGGTTCACAAGTTGGGGCACTATACTACTGCTTTCACCTGAACGGGAGATTCCCCTTATATGTGTCCATAACCTTTCGCTTCTAGGTTAGAGCGCATGCATGCGAGGGGGACACATGCAATCACCTATACCAACCTTGCACCACACTCACACACATATGCTAGGGACACATGCAAGTTTTCAGATGATTCCGACGTTCTCGTGGACTTCCTCCATGAAACCTCGATGATCTCATGGGTTCTTGATCGCCTACCCCCTAGACATTCTTCCCGACAGGGTAGCCCGGCGTATCTCTCTCTTGTTTTTTGTCTGACTAGGTCATAGGATGATGTAAAACCATGTTGGTTCACAAGTTGGGGCACTATACGTCTTGCTTTCACCTGAACGGGGAGATTCCCCTTATACAGGTCCAGAACTTTTCGCTTCTAGGTTAGAGCGCATGCATGCGAGGGGGACACGTGCAATCACCTATACCAACCTTGCACCACACTCACACACATATGCTAGGGACACATGCAAGTTTTCAGATGATTCAGACGTTCTCGTGGACTTCCTCCCATGAAACCTCGATGATCTCATGGTTTGGATCGCCTACCCCTAGACATTCTTCTCGACAGGGGTAGCCATGTAGCTCTCTTGTTTTGTGTCCGACTAGGTCATAGGATGATGTGAAACCATGTTGGTTCACAAGTTGGGGCACTATACTACTGCTTTCACCCGAACGGGAGATTCCCCTTATATGTGTCCATAACCTTTCGCTTCTAGGTTAGAGCGCATGCATGCGAGGGGGACACATGCAATCACCTATACCAACCTTGCACCACACTCACACACATATGCTAGGGACACATGCAAGTTTTCAGATGATTCCGACGTTCTCGTGGACTTCCTCCCATGAAACCCCTCGATGATCTCATGGCTCTGATCGCCTACCCCTAGACATTCTTCCGACAGGGTAGCCCATGTAGCTCTCTCTTGTTTTGTGTCTGACTAGGTCATAGGATGATGTGAAACCATGTTGGTTCACAAGTTGGGGCACCATACGACCCGGTTTCACCTGAACGGGGAGATTCCCCCTTATACATGTCCATAACCTTTCGCTTCTAGGTTAGAGCGCATGCATGTGAGGGGGGCACATGCAATCACCTATACCAACCTTGCACCACACTCACACACATATGCTAGGGACACATGCAAGTTTTCAGATGATTCCGACGTTCTCGTGGACTTCCTCCGGCGAAACCCTGATGATCTCATGGGTTCTGATCGCCTACCCCTAGACATTCTTCCCGACAGGGTAGCCCATGTAGCTCTCTCTTGTTTTGTGTCCGACTAGGTCATAGGATGATGTGAAACCATGTTGGTTCACAAGTTGGGGCACTATACTCTTGCTTTCACCCGAACGGGAGATTCCCTTATACAGTGTCCATAACCTTTCGCTTCTAGGTTAGAGCGCATGCATGCGAGGGGACACATGCAATCACCTATACCAACCTTGCACCACACTCACACACATATGCTAGGGACACATGCAAGTTTTCAGATGATTCCGACGCTCGTGGACTTCCTCCATGAACCTCGATGATCTCATGGCCTGGATCGCCTACCTAATGGAAATGAAGTTCAAGATCCTCTAGAACCTTATGGTCTATTGCAAAGTTAGTGTTTCCATGGTCTGAATACTAACAAATAGGCAACAAAAGTTGGGGCACTAAAACTTTAAATAAATACATTTGAACGGGAGATTCCCCTATATACAGTGTCCATAACCTTTCGCTTCTAGGTTAGAATTTTTTCACCTTTAGCAAGGCTTTTATTACATATATGTTAGGTGATATTATTTCATAGGATCATGAGAGCACACATATGATCATAGGTTATTGTAGTCTTGATCACTATATGCATGATTCCGACGCTCGTGGACTTCCTCCGCGAAACCCTCGATGATCTCATGGGCCTCGGATCGCCTACCCCTAGACATTCTTCCGACAGGGTAGCCATGTAGCTCTCTCTTGTTTTGTGTCTGACTAGGTCATAGGATGATGTGAAACCATGTTGGTTCACAAGTTGGGGCACTATACGGCCCGGTTTCACCTGAACGGGGAGATTCCCCCTTATATAGGTCCATAACCTTTCGCTTCTAGGTTAGAGCGCATGCATGTGAGGGGGGCACATGCAATCACCTATACCAACCTTGCACCACACTCACACACATATGCTAGGGACACATGCAAGTTTTCAGATGATTCCGACGTTCTCGTGGACTTCCTCCGCGAAACCTCGATGATCTCATGGGTTCTTGATCGCCTACCCCTAGACATTCTTCCGACAGGGTAGCCCGCTGTAGTTTCTCTCTTGTTTTGTGTCTGACTAGGTCATAGGATGATGTAAAACCATGTTGGTTCACAAGTTGGGGCACTATACGCCCCGGTTTCACCTGAACGGGGAGATTCCCCCTTATACAGGTCCATAACCTTTCGCTTCTAGGTTAGAGCGCATGCATGCGAGGGGGACACATGCAATCACCTATACCAACCTTGCACCACACTCACACACATATGCTAGGGACACATGCAAGTTTTCAGATGATTCCGACGCTCGTGGACTTCCTCCCATGAAACCCTCGATGATCTCATGGGTCTGGATCGCCTACCCCTAGACATTCTTTCCGACAGGGTAGCCCATGTAGCTCTCTCTTGTTTTGTGTCCGACTAGGTCATAGGATGATGTGAAACCATGTTGGTTCACAAGTTGGGGCACTATACGACTTGCTTTCACCTCGAACGGGAGATTCCCTTATATGTGTCCAAAACCTTTCGCTTCTAGGTTAGAGCGCATGCATGTGAGGGGGGCACATGCAATCACCTATACCAACCTTGCACCACACTCACACACATATGCTAGGGACACATGCAAGTTTTCAGATGATTCCGACGTTCTCGTGGACTTCCTCCGCGAAACCTCGATGATCTCATGGGTTTGATCGCCTACCCCTGGACATTCTTCTGACAGGGGTAGCCCGGCGTAGTTCTCTCTTGTTTTGTTTCTGACTAGGTCATAGGATGATGTGAAACCATGTTGGTTCACAAGTTGGGGCACTATACGGCCCGGTTTCACCGTAACGGGGAGATTCCCCCTTATACATGTCCATAACCTTTCGCTTCTAGGTTAGAGCGCATGCATGCGAGGGGGACACATGCAATCACCTATACCAACCTTGCACCACACTCACACACATATGCTAGGGACACATGCAAGTTTTCAGATGATTCCGACGCTCGTGGACTTCCTCCATGAAACCTCGATGATCTCATGGGCCTCGATCGCCTACCTAATGGAAATGAAGTTCAAGATCCTCTAGAACCTTATGGTCTATTGCAAAGTTAGTGTTTCCATGGTCTGAATACTAACAAATAGGCAACAATAAGTTAACTCATTTGAAAGAAAAATAAAAAGAAAATTAGAAAATAGCATAAGACACACGGCAAAGGACAAACACACGGTAAAGATGTCCTTTGTCAAGGTCCTTTGCCGTGTGTCTCTATCCCTCGTACACACGCAAAGAATTTTTTCACCTTTAGCAAGGCTTTTATTACCTATATGGTAGGTGATATTATTTCATAGGATCATGAGAGCACACATATGATCATAGGTTATTGTATTCTTGATCACTATATACATGCACCCCCCTGATTCCGACGCTCGTGGACTTCCTCCCATGAAACCCTCGATGATCTCATGGCCTCGGATCGCCTACCCCCTAGACATTCTTCCGACAGGGTAGCCCATGTAGCTCTCTCTTGTTTTGTGTCCTGACTAGGTCATAGGATGATGTGAAACCATGTTGGTTCACAAGTTGGGGCACTATACGGCCTTGCTTTCACCCGAACGGGAGATTCCCTTATACAGGTCCAGAACCTTCGCTTCTAGGTTAGAGCGCATGCATGTGAGGGGGACACATGCAATCACCTATACCAACCTTGCACCACACTCACACACATATGCTAGGGACACATGCAAGTTTTCAGATGATTCCGACGCTCGTGGACTTCCTCCCGAAAACTCCGATGATCTCATGGCCTCGGATCGCCTACCCCCTAGACATTCTTCCGACAGGGTAGCCCATGTAGCTCTCTCTTGTTTTTGGCCTGACTAGGTCATAGGATGATGTAAAACCATGTTGGTTCACAAGTTGGGGCACTATACGGCCTTGCTTTCACCTGAACGGGAGATTCCCCTTATACATGTGTCCATAACCTTTCGCTTCTAGGTTAGAGCGCATGCATGCGAGGGGGACACATGCAATCACCTATACCAACCTTGCACCACACTCACACACATATGCTAGGGACACATGCAAGTTTTCAGATGATTCCGACGCTCGTGGACTTCCTCCATGAAACCTCGATGATCTCATGGGTTTTGATCGCCTACCCCTAGACATTCTTCCGACAGGGTAGCCCATGTAGCTCTCTTGTTTTGTGTTCGACTAGGTCATAGGATGATGTTAAACCATGTTGGTTCACAAGTTGGGGCACTATACTTCCCGGTTTCACCTTAACTGGGAGATTCCCCTTTTTACTGTTTATTAACTTTCGCTTCTAGGTTAGAGCGCATGCATGCGAGGGGGACACATGCAATCACCTATACCAACCTTGCACCACACTCACACACATATGCTAGGGACACATGCAAGTTTTCAGATGATTCCGACGCTCGTGGACTTCCTCCCATGAAACCCTCGATGATCTCATGGGCCTCTGATCGCCTACCCCTAGACATTCTTTCCGACAGGTAGCATCTCTCTTGTTTTGTGTCCGACTAGGTCATAGGATGATGTGAAACCAGTTGGTTCACAAGTTGGGGCACTATAAGTTTAACTTTCATTTGAACGGGAGATTCCCTTATACAGTGTCCATAACCTTTCGCTTCTAGGTTAGACCGCATGCATGAGAGGGGGACACATGCAATCACCTATACCAACCTTGCACCACACTCACACACATATGCTAGGGACACATGCAAGTTTTCAGATGATTCCGACGCTCGTGGACTTCCTCCCATGAAACCTCGATGATCTCATGGCCTTGATCGCCTACCCCCTAGACATTCTTCCGACAGGGTAGCATGTAGCTCTCTCTTGTTTTGTGTCCGACTAGGTCATAGGATGATGTGAAACCATGTTGGTTCACAAGTTGGGGCACTATACTACCCGGCTTTCACCCGAACGGGAGATTCCCCTTATACAGTGTCCATAACCTTTCGCTTCTAGGTTAGAGCGCATGCATGCGAGGGGACACATGCAATCACCTATACCAACCTTGCACCACACTCACACACATATGCTAGGGACACATGCAAGTTTTCGATGATTCCGACGCTCGTGGACTTCCTCCCTGAAACCTCGATGATCTCATGGTTTTGATCGCCTACCCCCTAGACATTCTTCCGACAGGTAGCCATGTAGCTCTCTTGTTTTGTGTCCGACTAGGTCATAGGATGATGTAAAACCATGTTGGTTCACAAGTTGGGGCACTATACGGCCTTGCTTTCACCCGAACGGGAGATTCCCCTTATACAGTGTCCATAACCTTTCGCTTCTAGGTTAGAGCGCATGCATGCGAGGGGGACACATGCAATCACCTATACCAACCTTGCACCACACTCACACACATATGCTAGGGACACATGCAAGTTTTCAGATGATTCCGACGCTCGTGGACTTCCTCCCATGAAACCTCGATGATCTCATGGGTTCTGATCGCCTACCCCTAGACATTCTTCCCGACAGGGTAGCCTGCTGTAGCTCTCTTGTTTTGTGTCCTGACTAGGTCATAGGATGATGTGAAACCATGTTGGTTCACAAGTTGGGGCACTATACTACTTGCTTTCACCCGAACGGGAGATTCCCCTTATACATGTGTCCATAACCTTTCGCTTCTAGGTTAGAGCGCATGCATGCGAGGGGGACACATGCAATCACCTATACCAACCTTGCACCACACTCACACACATATGCTAGGGACACATGCAAGTTTTCGATGATTCCGACGCTCGTGGACTTCCTCCGCGAAACCTCGATGATCTCATGCTTGATCGCTCACCCCCTAGACATTCTTCCGACAGGGTAGCCCATGTAGCTCTCTCTTTGTTTTGTGTCCGACTAGGTCATAGGATGATGTAAACCATGTTGGTTCACAAGTTGGGGCACTATCCTACCAGGTTTCACCTGAACGGGGAGATTCCCCCTTATACAGGTCCATAACCTTTCGCTTCTAGGTTAGAGCGCATGCATGTGAGGGGGACACATGCAATCACCTATACCAACCTTGCACCACACTCACACACATATGCTAGGGACACATGCAAGTTTTCAGATGATTCCGACGTTCTCGTGGACTTCCTCCCATGAACCCCGATGATCTCATGGGCCTTAGATCGTCTACCCCCCTAGACATTCTTCTGACAGGGGTAGCCCGGCGTAGCTCTCTCTTGTTTTGTGTCTGACTAGGTCATAGGATGATGTGAAACCATGTTGGTTCACAAGTTGGGGCACTATACGGCCCGGTTTCACCGTAACGGGGAGATTCCCCCTTATACAGGTCCATAACCTTTCGCTTCTAGGTTAGAGCGCATGCATGCGAGGGGGGACACATGCAATCACCTATACCAACCTTGCACCACACTCACACACATATGCTAGGGACACATGCAAGTTTTCAGATGATTCCGACGTTCTCGTGGACTTCCTCCGGCGAAACCCTGATGATCTTCGGGCCTCGGATCGTCTACCTAATGGAAATGAAGTTCAGCATCCTCTAGAACCTTATGGTCTATTGCAAAGTTAGTGTTTCCATGGTCTGAATACTAACAAATAGGCAACAAAAAGTTAACTCATTTGAAAGAAAAAATAAAAAGAAAATTAGAAAATAGCATAAGACACACGGCAAAGGACAAAACACACGGCAAAGATGTCCTTTGCCGTGTGCCTGTCGCCGTCAAACACACGGCAAAGGTCCTTTGCCGTGTGTCTCTATCCCTCAGACACACGGCAAATAATTTTTTCACCTTTAGCAAGGCTTTTATTACATATATGTTAGGTGATATTATTTCATAGGATCATGAGAGCACACATATGATCATAGGTTATTGTAGTCTTGATCACTATATACATGCACCCCCCTGATTCCGACGTTCTCGTGGACTTCCTCCGGCGAAACCCTGATGATCTGCGGGCCTCGGATCGTCTACCCCCTAGACATTCTTCTGACAGGGGTAGCCCGGCGTAGCTCTCTCTTGTTTTGTGTCTGACTAGGTCATAGGATGATGTGAAACCATGTTGGTTCACAAGTTGGGGCACTATACGGCCCGGTTTCACCTGAACGGGGAGATTCCCCCTTATACAGGTCCATAACCTTTCGCTTCTAGGTTAGAGCGCATGCATGTGAGGGGGGCACATGCAATCACCTATACCAATCTTGCACCACACTCACACACATATGCTAGGGACACATGCAAGTTTTCAGATAATTCCGACGTTCTCGTGGACTTCCTCCATGAAACCTCGATGATCTCATGGGTTTTGATCGTCTACCCCCTAGACATTCTTCTGACAGGGGTAGCCCTGCGTAGCTCTCTCTTGTTTTGTGTCTGACTAGGTCATAGGATGATGTGAAACCATGTTGGTTCACAAGTTGGGGCACTATACGACCCGGTTTCACCTGAACGGGGAGATTCCCCCTTATATACAGGTCCATAACCTTTCGCTTCTAGGTTAGAGCGCATGCATGCGAGGGGGGACACATGCAATCACCTATACCAACCTTGCACCACACTCACACACATATGCTAGGGACACATGCAAGTTTTCAGATGATTCCGACGTTCTCGTGGACTTCCTCCGGCGAAACCCTGATGATCTCATGGGCTCTGATCGCCTACCCCCTAGACATTCTTCTCCGACAGGGTAGCCTGTAGCTCTCTCTTGTTTTGTGTCTGACTAGGTCATAGGATGATGTGAAACCATGTTGGTTCACAAGTTGGGGCACTATACGACCCGGTTTCACCTGAACGGGGAGATCCCCCCTTATACAGGTCCATAACCTTTCGCTTCTAGGTTAGAGCGCATGCATGTGAGGGGGGCACATGCAATCACCTATACCAACCTTGCACCACACTCACACACATATGCTAGGGACACATGCAAGTTTTCAGATGATTCCGACGTTCTCGTGGACTTCCTCCCATGAAACCCTCGATGATCTCATGGCTCGGATCGCCTACCCCTAGACATTCTTCCCGACAGGGTAGCTGGTAGCTCTCTTGTTTTGTGTCTGACTAGGTCATAGGATGATGTGAAACCATGTTGGTTCACAAGTTGGGGCACTATACGGCCCGGTTTCACCGTAACGGGGAGATTCCCCCTTATACAGGTCCATAACCTTTCGCTTCTAGGTTAGAGCGCATGCATGCGAGGGGGACACATGCAATCACCTATACCAACCTTGCACCACACTCACACACATATGCTAGGGACACATGCAAGTTTTCAGATGATTCCGACGTTCTCGTGGACTTCCTCCCATGAAACCTCGATGATCTCATGGCCTCGGATCGTCTACGTAATGGAAATGAAGTTCAGCATCCTCTAGAACCTTATGGTCTATTGCAAAGTTAGTGTTTCCATGGTCTAAATACTAACAAATAGGCAACAAAAAGTTAACTCATTTGAAAGAAAAAATAAAAAGAAAATTAGAAAATAGCATAAGACACACGACAAAGGACAAAACACACGGCAAAGATGTCCTTTGCTGTCAGGCCACCAAACACACTAAGGTCCTTTGCCGTGTGTCTCTATACCTCAGACACACGGCAAAGAATTTTTTTCACCTTTAGCAAGGCTTTTATTACATATATGTTAGGTGATATTATTTCATAGGATCATGAGAGCACACATATGATCATAGGTTATTGTAGTCTTGATCACTATATACATGCACCCCTGATTCCGACGTTCTCGTGGACTTCCTCCCATGAAACCCCGATGATCTCATGGGCCTCGGATCGCCTACCCCCTAGACATTCTTCCCGACATGGGTAGCCCATGTAGCTCTCTCTTGTTTTGTGTCCGACTAGGTCATAGGATGATGTGAAACCATGTTGGTTCACAAGTTGGGGCACTATACTACCTTGCTTTCACCGTGAACGGGAGATTCCCCTTATACAGGTCCATAACCTTTCGCTTCTAGGTTAGAGCGCATGCATGTGAGGGGGGCACATGCAATCACCTATACCAATCTTGCACCACACTCACACACATATGCTAGGGACACATGCAAGTTTTCAGATGATTCCGACGTTCTCGTGGACTTCCTCCGGTGAAACTCGATGATCTCATGGGCCTCTGATCGCCTACCCCCTAGACATTCTTCCGACAGGGTAGCCATGTAGCTCTCTCTTGTTTTGTGTCCGACTAGGTCATAGGATGATGTAAAACCATGTTGGTTCACAAGTTGGGGCACTATACTACTTGCTTTCACCCGAACGGGAGATTCCCTTATACAGTGTCCATAACCTTTCGCTTCTTGGTTAGAGCGCATGCATGCGAGGGGGACACATGCAATCACCTATACCAACCTTGCACCACACTCACACACATATGCTAGGGACACATGCAAGTTTTCGATGATTCCGACGCTCGTGGACTTCTCCCTGAAACCTCGATGATCTCATGGGTTTCTGATCGCCTACCCCCTAGACATTCTTCCGACAGGGTAGCCCAGTAGCTCTCTCTTGTTTCGTGTCTGACTAGGTCATAGGATGATGTGAAACCATGTTGGTTCACAAGTTGGGGCACTATCCTACCCGGTTTCACCTGAACGGGGAGATTCCCCTTATACAGGTCCAGAACCTTTCGCTTCTAGGTTAGAGCGCATGCATGTGAGGGGGACACATGCAATCACCTATACCAACCTTGCACCACACTCACACACATATGCTAGGGACACATGCAAGTTTTCAGATGATTCCGACGTTCTCGTGGTCTTCCTCCCATGAAACCCTCGATGATCTCATGGGCCTCGGATCGCCTACCTAATGGAAATGAAGTTCAAGATCCTCTAGAACCTTATGGTCTATTGCAAAGTTAGTGTTTCCAATACTAACAAATAGGCAACAAAAGTTAACCATGTTGGTAAGACACACAAAGGACAAACACACTAAAGATGTCCTTTCACCGCAAACACACGGGAGATGTCTCTATCCCCATACACTAATTTTTTCACCTTTAGCTTTTTTATTACATATATGTTAGGTGATATTATTTCATAGGATCATGAGAGCACACACTGATCATAGGTTAGGGATCACTATATACATGCATGATTCCGACGCTCGTGGACTTCCTCCTGAAACCCGATGATCTCATGGCCTTGATCGCCTACCCCCTAGACATTCTTCTCCGACAGGGTAGCCATGTAGCTCTCTCTTGTTTTGTGTCCGACTAGGTCATAGGATGATGTGAAACCATGTTGGTTCACAAGTTGGGGCACTATACGGCTTGCTTTCACCCGAACGGGAGATTCCCCTTATACAGTGTCCATAACCTTTCGCTTCTAGGTTAGAGCGCATGCATGTGAGGGGACACATGCAATCCCCTATACCAACCTTGCACCACACTCACACACATATGCTAGGGACACATGCAAGTTTTCGATGATTCCGACGCTCGTGGACTTCCTCCCATGAAACCTCGATGATCTCATGGCTCGGATCGCCTACCCCCTAGACATTCTTCCGACAGGGTAGCCATGTAGCTCTCTTGTTTTGTGTCCGACTAGGTCATAGGATGATGTAAAACCATGTTGGTTCACAAGTTGGGGCACTATACGCCCGGTTTCACCCGAACGGGAGATTCCCCTTATACATGTGTCCATAACCTTTCGCTTCTAGGTTAGAGCGCATGCATGCGAGGGAGACACATGCAATCACCTATACCAACCTTGCACCACACTCACACACATATGCTAGGGACACATGCAAGTTTTCAGATGATTCCGACGTTCTCGTGGACTTTCTCCTGAAACCTCGATGATCTCATGGGTTGGATCGCCTACCCCCTAGACATTCTTTCCGACAGGGGTAGCCCTGTAGCTCTCTCTTGTTTTGTGTCCGACTAGGTCATAGGATGATGTGAAACCATGTTGGTTCACAAGTTGGGGCACTATACGGCCTTGCTTTCACCCGAACGGGAGATTCCCTTATACAGTGTCCATAACCTTTCGCTTCTAGGTTAGAGCGCATGCATGTGAGGGGTACACATGCAATCACCTATACCAACCTTGCACCACACTCACACACATATGCTAGGGACACATGCAAGTTTTCAGATGATTCCGACGCTCGTGGACTTCCTCCGTGAAACCCCGATGATCTCATGGGTTCTGATCGCCTACCCCTAGACATTCTTTCCGACAGGGTAGCAATGTAGCTCTCTTGTTTTGTGTCTGACTAGGTCATAGGATGATGTGAAACCATGTTGGTTCACAAGTTGGGGCACTATACCTTGCTTTCACCTTAACTGGGAGATTCCCCTTATACAGGTGCAGAAACTTTCGCTTCTAGGTTAGAGCGCATGCATGCGAGGGGGACACATGCAATCACCTATACCAACCTTGCACCACACTCACACACATATGCTAGGGACACATGCAAGTTTTCAGATGATTCCGACGCTCGTGGACTTCCTCCCACAAACCCCTCGATGATCTCATGGTTCTCGGATCGCCTACCCCCTAGACATTCTTCTCGACAGGGTAAATTGTAGTTTCTCTCTTGTTTTGTGTCCGACTAGGTCATAGGATGATGTGAAACCATGTTGGGTCACAAGTTGGGGCACTATACGGCCTTGCTTTCACCCGAACGGGAGATTCCCCTTATACAGGTCCAGAACCTTTCGCTTCTAGGTTAGAGCGCATGCATGCGAGGGGGACACATGCAATCACCTATACCAACCTTGCACCACACTCACACACATATGCTAGGGACACATGCAAGTTTTCAGATGATTCCGACGTTCTCGTGGTCTTCCTCCATGAAACCTCGATGATCTCATGGGCCTCTGATCGCCTACCCCCTAGACATTCTTCCGACAGGGTAGCCTGTAGCTCTCTCTTGTTTTGTGTCGGACTAGGTCATAGGATGATGTGAAACCATGTTGGTTCACAAGTTGGGGCACTATACGGCCCGGTTTCACCTGAACGGGGAGATTCCCCCTTATACAGGTCCAGAACCTTTCGCTTCTAGGTTAGAGCGCATGCATGCGAGGGGGACACATGCAATCACCTATACCAACCTTGCACCACACTCACACACATATGCTAGGGACACATGCAAGTTTTCAACGATTCCGACGCTCGTGGACTTCCTCCCATGAAACCTCGATGATCTCATGGGTCTCGGATCGTCTACCCCCCTAGACATTCTTCTGACAGGGGTAGCCCGGCGTAGCTCTCTCTCTTGTTTTGTGTCTGACTAGGTCATAGGATGATGTAAAACCATGTTGGTTCACAAGTTGGGGCACTATCCTACCCGGTTTCACCTGAACGGGGAGATTCCCCTTATATAGGTCCAGAACCTTTCGCTTCTAGGTTAGAGCGCATGCATGCGAGGGGGACACATGCAATCACCTATACCAACCTTGCACCACACTCACACACATATGCTAGGGACACATGCAAGTTTTCAGATGATTCCGACGTTCTCGTGGACTTCCTCCCATGAAACCTCGATGATCTCATGCCTCTGATCGCCTACCCCCTAGACATTCTTCCGACAGGTAGCCCATGTAGCTCTCTCTTGTTTTGTGTCTGACTAGGTCATAGGATGATGTGAAACCATGTTGGTTCACAAGTTGGGGCACTATACGCCTTGCTTTCACCTGAACGGGGAGATTCCCCTTATACAGGTCCAGAACCTTTCGCTTCTAGGTTAGAGCGCATGCATGCGAGGGGGACACATGCAATCACCTATACCAACCTTGCACCACACTCACACACATATGCTAGGGACACATGCAAGTTTTCAGATGATTCCGACGTTCTCGTGGACTTCCTCCCATGAAACCCCTCGATGATCTCATGGCTCTGGATCGCCTACCCCCTAGACATTCTTCCGACAGGGTAGCCCGGCGAGCTCTCTTGTTTTGTGTCCGACTAGGTCATAGGATGATGTAAACCATGTTGGTTCACAAGTTGGGGCACTATACGTCTTGCTTTCACCTGAACGGGGAGATTCCCCTTATACAGGTCCAGAACCTTTCGCTTCTAGGTTAGAGCGCATGCATGCGAGGGGGACACATGCAATCACCTATACCAACCTTGCACCACACTCACACACATATGCTAGGGACACATGCAAGTTTTCAGATGATTCCGACGATCGTGGACTTCCTCCCATGAAACTCGATGATCTCATGGGCCTTGATCGCCTACCCCCTAGACATTCTTCCGACAGGGTAGCCATGTAGTTCTCTCTTGTTTTGTGTCTGACTAGGTCATAGGATGATGTAAAACCATGTTGGTTCACAAGTTGGGGCACTATACTACCTTGCTTTCACCCGAACGGGAGATTCCCCTTATACATGTGTCCATAACCTTTCGCTTCTAGGTTAGAGCGCATGCATGCGAGGGGGACACATGCAATCACCTATACCAACCTTGCACCACACTCACACACATATGCTAGGGACACATGCAAGTTTTCAGATGATTCCGACGCTCGTGGACTTCCTCCGCGAAACCTCGATGATCTCATGGGCCTGATCGCCTACCCCTAGACATTCTTCCGACAGGGTAGCCCATGTAGCTCTCTCTTGTTTTGTGTCTGACTAGGTCATAGGATGATGTGAAACCATGTTGGTTCACAAGTTGGGGGGCCTACGGTTTCACCCGAACGGGAGATTCCCTTATACAGTGTCCATAACCTTTCGCTTCTAGGTTAGAGCGCATGCATGTGAGGGGGACACATGCAATCACCTATACCAACCTTGCACCACACTCACACACATATGCTAGGGACACATGCAAGTTTTCAGTTGATTCCGACGTTCTCGTGGAAACCTCGATGATGATCGCCTACCCCTAGACATTCTTCCGACAGGGTAGCCCTGTAGCTCTCTTGTTTTGTGTCCGACTAGGTCATAGGATGATGTGAAACCATGTTGGTTCACAAGTTGGGGCACTATACGGCTTTCACCCGAACGGGAGATTCCCTTATATGTGTCCATAACCTTTCGCTTCTAGGTTAGAGTGCATGCATGCCAGGGGGACACATGCAATCACCTATACCAACCTTGCACCACACTCACACACATATGCTAGGGACACATGCAAGTTTTCGATGATTCCGACGCTCGTGGACTTCTCCCATGAAACCCCGATGATCTCATGGCCTGGATCGCCTACCCCTAGACATTCTTCCCGACAGGGTAGCCCTGTAGCTCTCTCTTGTTTTGTGTCCGACTAGGTCATAGGATGATGTAAACCATGTTGGTTCACAAGTTGGGGCACTATACGGCTTTCACCCGAACGGGAGATTCCCCCTTATACAGGTCCATAACCTTTCGCTTCTAGGTTAGAGCGCATGCATGTGAGGGGGACACATGCAATCACCTATACCAACCTTGCACCACACTCACACACATATGCTAGGGACACATGCAAGTTTTCAGATGATTCCGACGCTCGTGGACTTCCTCCCATGAAACCTCGATGATCTCATGGGTTTCTGATCGCCTACCCCTAGACATTCTTCCGACAGGGGTAGCTCTCTCTTGTTTTGTGTCTGACTAGGTCATAGGATGATGTAAAACCATGTTGGTTCACAAGTTGGGGCACTATACGGCCCGGTTTCACCTGAACGGGGAGATTCCCCCTTATATACATGTCCATAACCTTTCGCTTCTAGGTTAGAGCGCATGCATGCGAGGGGGACACATGCAATCACCTATACCAACCTTGCACCACACTCACACACATATGCTAGGGACACATGCAAGTTTTCAGATGATTCCGACGTTCTCGTGGACTTCCTCCCATGAAACCCTCGATGATCTCATGGGTTTCTGATCGCCTACCCCTAGACATTCTTCCCGACAGGGTAGCCTGGCGTAGCTCTCTCTTGTTTTGTGTCCGACTAGGTCATAGGATGATGTAAAACCATGTTGGTTCACAAGTTGGGGCACTATACTACCTTGTTTCACCTCGAACGGGAGATTCCCCTTATATGTGTCCATAACCTTTCGCTTCTAGGTTAGAGCGCATGCATGTGAGGGGGGACACATGCAATCACCTATACCAACCTTGCACCACACTCACACACATATGCTAGGGACACATGCAAGTTTTCAGATGATTCCGACGTTCTCGTGGACTTCCTCCGGCGAAACCCTGATGATCTGCGGGCCTCGGATCGTCTACCCCCCTAGACATTCTTCTGACAGGGGTAGCCCAGCGTAGCTCTCTATTGTTTTGTGTCTGACTAGGTCATAGGATGATGTGAAACCATGTTGGTTCACAAGTTGGGGCACTATACGACCCGGTTTCACCTGAACGGGGAGATTCCCCCTTATACAGGTCCATAACCTTTCGCTTCTTGGTTTGAGCGCTTGAAGGGGCGGGGGACACATGCAATCACCTATACCAACCTTGCACCACACTCACACACATATGCTAGGGACACATGCAAGTTTTCAGATGATTCCGACGCTCGTGGACTTCCTCCTGAAACCTCGATGATCTCATGGCCTCGGATCGCCTACCCCCTAGACATTCTTCTCCGACAGGGTAGCCCGCGTAGCTCTCTCTTGTTTTGTGTCCGACTAGGTCATAGGATGATGTAAACCATGTTGGTTCACAAGTTGGGGCACTATACGACCTGCTTTCACCCGAACGGGAGATTCCCCTTATATGTGTCCATAACCTTTCGCTTCTCGGTTAGAGCGCATGCATGTGAGGGGGACACATGCAATCACCTATACCAACCTTGCACCACACTCACACACATATGCTAGGGAGACATGCAAGTTTTCAGATGATTCCGACGCTCGTGGACTTCCTCCTGAAACCTCGATGATCTCATGGGTTTCGGATCGCCTACCCCTAGACATTCTTCTCCGACAGGTAGCCCATGTAGCTCTCTCTTGTTTTGTGTCCGACTAGGTCATAGGATGATGTGAAACCATGTTGGTTCACAAGTTGGGGCACTATACGGCCGGTTTCACCGTGAACGGGAGATTCCCTTATACATGTGTCCATAACCTTTCGCTTCTAGGTTAGAGCGCATGCATGCGAGGGGGGACACATGCAATCACCTATACCAACCTTGCACCACACTCACACACATATGCTAGGGACACATGCAAGTTTTCAGATGATTCCGACGTTCTCGTGGACTTCCTCCGCGAAACCTCGATGATCTCGGGCCTCGGATCGTCTACCTAATGGAAATGAAGTTCAGCATCCTCTAGAACCTTATGGTCTATTGCAAAGTTAGTGTTTCCATGGTCTGAATACTAACAAATAGGCAACAAAAAGTTAACTCATTTGAAAGAAAAAATAAAAAGAAAATTAGAAAATAGCATAAGACACACGGCAAAGGACAAAACACGGCAAAGATGTCCTTTGCAGTGTGCCGCCAAACACTGCAAGGTCCTTGCCGTGTGTCTCTATCCCTCAGACACACGGCAAAGAATTTTTTTCACCTTTAGCAAGGCTTTTATTACATATATGTTAGGTGATATTATTTCATAGGATCATGAGAGCACACATATGATCATAGGTTATTGTAGTCTTGATCACTATATACATGCACCCCCCAGATTCCGACGTTCTCGTGGACTTCCTCATGAAACCTCGATGATCTCATGGGCCTCGGATCGTCTACCTGCCTAGACATTCTTCTGACAGGGGTAGCCCAGCATAGCTCTCTCTTGATTTTTGTCTGACTAGGTCATAGGATGATGTGAAACCATGTTGGTTCACAAGTTGGGGCACTATACGGCCCGGTTTCACCGTAACGGGGAGATTCCCCCTTATACAGGTCCATAACCTTTCGCTTCTAGGTTAGAGCGCATGCATGTGAGGGGGACACATGCAATCACCTATACCAACCTTGCACCACACTCACACACATATGCTAGGGACACATGCAAGTTTTCAGATGATTCCGACGCTCGTGGACTTCCTCCTGAAACCTCGATGATCTCGGGCCTCTGATCGCCTACCCCCTAGACATTCTTCTCCGACAGGTAGCCCATGTAGCTCTCTCTTGTTTTGTGTCAGACTAGGTCATAGGATGATGTGAAACCATGTTGGTTCACAAGTTGGGGCACTATACGGCCCGGTTTCACCTGAACGGGGAGATTCCCCCTTATACAGGTCCATAACCTTTCGCTTCTAGGTTAGAGCGCATGCATGCGAGGGGGGACACATGCAATCACCTATACCAACCTTGCACCACACTCACACACATATGCTAGGGACACATGCAAGTTTTCAGATGATTCCGACGTTCTCGTGGACTTCCTCCGGTGAAACCCTGATGATCTGCGGGCCTCGGATCGTCTACCCCTAGACATTCTTCTGACAGGGGTAGCCCGACGTAGCTCTCTCTTGTTTTGTGTCTGACTAGGTCATAGGATGATGTGAAACCATGTTGGTTCACAAGTTGGGGCACTATACGGCCCGGTTTCACCTGAACGGGGAGATTCCCCCTTATACAGGTCCATAACCTTTCGCTTCTAGGTTAGAGCGCATGCATGCGAGGGGGGACACATGCAATCACCTATACCAACCTTGCACCACACTCACACACATATGCTAGGGACACATGCAAGTTTTTAGATGATTCCGACGTTCTCTTGGACTTCCTCCCTTGAAACCCTTATGATCTGCGGGCCTCGGATCGTCTACCCCCTAGACATTCTTCTGACAGGGGTAGCCCGGCGTAGCTCTCTCTTGTTTTGTGTCTGACTAGGTCATAGGATGATGTAAAACCATGTTGGTTCACAAGTTGGGGCACTATACGGCCCGGTTTCACCTGAACGGGGAGATTCCCCCTTATACAGGTCCATAACCTTTCGCTTCTAGGTTAGAGCGCATGCATGCGAGGGGGGACACATGCAATCACCTATACCAACCTTGCACCACACTCACACACATATGCTAGGGACACATGCAAGTTTTCAGATGATTCCGACGTTCTCGTGGACTTCCTCCGGTGAAACCCTGATGATCTGCGGGCCTCGGATCGTCTACCCCCCTAGACATTCTTCTGACAGGGTAGCCCGGCGTAGCTCTCTCTTGTTTTGTGTCTGACTAGGTCATAGGATGATGTGAAACCATGTTGGTTCACAAGTTGGGGCACTATACGGCCCGGTTTCACCTGAACGGGGAGATTCCCCCTTATATACAGGTCCATAACCTTTCGCTTCTAGGTTAGAGCGCATGCATGCGAGGGGGGACACATGCAATCACCTATACCAACCTTGCACCACACTCACACACATATGCTAGGGACACATGCAAGTTTTCAGATGATTCCGACGTTCTCGTGGACTTCCTCCGGCGAAACCCTGATGATCTACGGGCCTCGGATCGTCTACCCCTAGACATTCTTCTGACAGGGGTAGCCCGGTGTAGCTCTCTCTTGTTTTGTGTCTGACTAGGTCATAGGATGATGTGAAACCATGTTGGTTCACAAGTTGGGGCACTATACGGCCCGGTTTCACCTGAACGGGGAGATTCCCCCTTATATACAGGTCCATAACCTTTCGCTTCTAGGTTAGAGCGCATGCATGTGAGGGGGGACACATGCAATCACCTATACCAACCTTGCACCACACTCACACACATATGCTAGGGACACATGCAAGTTTTCAGATGATTCCGACGTTCTCGTGGACTTCCTCCTGCGGGCCTCGGATCGTCTACCCCCCTAGACATTCTTCTGACAGGGGTAGCCCGGCGTAGCTCTCTCTTGTTTTGTGTCTGACTAGGTCATAGGATGATGTAAAACCATGTTGGTTCACAAGTTGGGGCACTATACGGCCCGGTTTCACCTGAACGGGGAGATTCCCCCTTATATACAGGTCCATAACCTTTCGCTTCTAGGTTAGAGCGCATGCATGTGAGGGGGGACACATGCAATCACCTATACCAACCTTGCACCACACTCACACACATATGCTAGGGACACATGCAAGTTTTCAGATGATTCCGACGTTCTCGTGGACTTCCTCCGTGGAAACCTCGATGATCTCGGGCCTCGGATCGCCTACCCCCTAGACATTCTTTCCGACAGGGGTAGCCCTGCTTAGCTCTCTCTTGTTTTGTGTCTGACTAGGTCATAGGATGATGTGAAACCATGTTGGTTCACAAGTTGGGGCACTATACGGCCCGGTTTCACCTGAACGGGGAGATTCCCCCTTATACAGGTCCATAACCTTTCGCTTCTAGGTTAGAGCGCATGCATGTGAGGGGGGACACATGCAATCACCTATACCAACCTGACACCACACTCACACATATGCTAGGGACACATGCAAGTTTTCAGATGATTCAGACGTTCTCGTGGACTTCCTCCGTGAAACCTCGATGATCTCGGGCCTCGGATCGCCTACCTAATGGAAATGAAGTTCAGCATCCTCTAGAACCTTATGGTCTATTGCAAAGTTAGTGTTTCCATGGTCGAATACTAACAAATAGGCAACAAAAGTTAACTCATTTGAAAGAAAAATAAAAAGAAAATTAGAAAATACCTAAAGGCATAAAGGACAAAAACACGGCAAAGATGTCCTTTGTGTCGCCGTCAAACACGGCAAGGTCCTTTGCCGTGTCTCTATCCCTCAGACACACGGCAAGAATTTTTTTCACCTTTAGCAAGGCTTTTATTACATATATGTTAGGTGATATTATTTCATAGGATCATGAGAGCACACATATGATCATAGGTTATTGTGGTCTTGATCACTATATACATGCACCCCCCTGATTTCGACGTTCTCGTGGACTTCCTCC
This sequence comes from Avena insularis, assembly GCA_023614405.1. Taxonomy (NCBI): domain Eukaryota; kingdom Viridiplantae; phylum Streptophyta; class Magnoliopsida; order Poales; family Poaceae; genus Avena; species Avena insularis. The sequence goes on from CM042690.1 coordinate 26,208,170, forward strand.
CATGAAACCTCGATGATCTCATGGGCCTCGGATCGCCTACCCCCTAGACATTCTTTCCGACATGGGTAGCATGCGTAGCTCTCTCTTGTTTTGTGTCGACTAGGTCATAGGATGATGTGAAACCATGTTGGTTCACAAGTTGGGGCACTATACGGCCCGGTTTCACCGTAACGGGGAGATTCCCCCTTATACAGGTCCATAACCTTTCGCTTCTAGGTTAGAGCGCATGCATGTGAGGGGGGCACATGCAATCACCTATACCAACCTTGCACCACACTCACACACATATGCTAGGGACACATGCAAGTTTTCAGATGATTCCGACGTTCTCGTGGACTTCCTCCGTGGAAACCTCGATGATCTCATGGTCTTGGATCGCCTACCCCTAGACATTCTTCCGACATGGGTAGCCATGTAGCTCTCTCTTGTTTTGTGTCCGACTAGGTCATAGGATGATGTGAAACCATGGTGGTTCACAAGTTGGGGCACTATACGGCCGGTTTCACCGAACGGGAGATTCCCCTTATACATGTGTCCATAACCTTTCTAGGTTAGAGCGCATGCATGCGAGGGGGACACATGCTATCACCTATACCAACCTTGCACCACACTCACACACATATGCTAGGGACACATGCAAGTTTTCAGATGATTCCGACGCTCGTGGACTTCCTCCCATGAAACCCCATGATCTCATGGCCTCGGATCGCCTACCCCCTAGACATTCTTCCGACAGGGTAGCCATGTAGCTCTCTCTTGTTTTGTGTCCGACTAGGTCATAGGATGATGTGAAACCATGTTGGTTCACAAGTTGGGGCACTATACACCGGTTTCACCCGAACGGGAGATTCCCTTATATGTGTCCATAACCTTTCGCTTCTAGGTTAGAGCGCATGGATGCGAGGGGGACACATGCAATCACCTATACCAACCTTGCACCACACTCACACACATATGCTAGGGACACATGCAAGTTTTCAGATGATTCCGACGTTCTCTTGGACTTCCTCCGTGGAACCTCGATGATCTCATGGCCTCTGATCGCCTACCCCTAGACATTCTTCTGACAGGGGTAGCCCGGCGTAGCTCTCTCTTGTTTTGTGTCTGACTAGGTCATAGGATGATGTGAAACCATGTTGGTTCACAAGTTGGGGCACTATATGGCCCGGTTTCACCTGAACGGGGAGATTCCCCCTTATACAGGTCCATAACCTTTCGCTTCTAGGTTAGAGCGCATGCATGCGAGGGGGGACACATGCAATCACCTATACCAACCTTGCACCACACTCACACACATATGCTAGGGACACATGCAAGTTTTCAGATGATTCCGACGCTCGTGGACTTCCTCCTGAAACCTCGATGATCTCGGGCCTCGGATCATCTACCCCTAGACATTCTTCCGACAGGGTAGCCATGTAGCTCTCTCTTGTTTTGTGTCTGACTAGGTCATAGGATGATGTGAAACCATGTTGGTTCACAAGTTGGGGAACTATACGGCCCGGTTTCACCGTAACGGGGAGATTCCCCTTATATAGGTCTAGAACCTTTCGCTTCTAGGTTAGAGCGCATGCATGCGAGGGGGACACATGCAATCACCTATACCAACCTTGCACCACACTCACACACATATGCTAGGGACACATGCAAGTTTTCAGATGATTCCGACGTTCTTGTGGACTTCCTCCGGCGAAACCCTGATGATCTGCGGGCCTCAGATCGTCTACCTAATGGAAATGAAGTTCAGCATCCTCTAGAACCTTATGGTCTAGTGCAAAGTTAGTGTTTCCATGGTCTGAATACTAACAAATAGGCAACCAAAAGTTAACTAAAAACTTTAAATAAATACATTTAAAAGAAAAAATAAAAAGAAAATTAGAAAATACCTAAAGGCACACGGCAAAGGACAAAACACACGGCAAAGATGTCCTTTAGGTGTGCTCATCGTCACAAACACACTAAGGTCCTTTGCCGTGTGTCTATCCCGTAGACACGGCAAGAATTTTTTCACCTTTAGCAAGGCTTTTATTACATATATGTTAGGTGATATTATTTCATAGGATCATGAGAGCACACATATGATCATAGGTTATTGTGGTCTTGATCACTATATACATGCACCCCCCTGATTCCGACGTTCTCGTGGACTTCCTCCGGCGAAACCCTGATGATCTGCGGGCCTCGGATCGTTTACCCCCCTAGACATTCTTCTGACATGGGTAGCCCGGCGTAGCTCTCTCTTGTTTTGTGTCTGACTAGGTCATAGGATGATGTGAAACCATGTTGGTTCACAAGTTGGGGCACTATACGGCCCGGTTTCACCGTAACGGGGAGATTCCCCCTTATACAGGTCCATAACCTTTCGCTTCTAGGTTAGAGCGCATGCATGTGAGGGGGGCACATGCAATCACCTATACCAACCTTGCACCACACTCACACACATATGCTAGGGACACATGCAAGTTTTCAGATGATTCCGACGTTCTCGTGGACTTCCTCCGGCGAAACCCTGATGATCTGCGGGCCTCGGATCGTCTACCCCCCTAGACATTTTTGGTTAGAGCGCATGCATGCAAGTTCGTATAAGGGGACACATCCAAGTTTATGGTCTAGTGCAAAGTTTGTATTTCTATGGTCTCAATACTAACAAAAAGCCAAGAAAGATTTCACTTAAACATAAAATAAATACAAATGAAAGAAAAAACAATAAGAAATTAGAAAATAGCATAAGACACTCCTTTGCCGTGTGTCTGTCTAGGGTACACAGGAAAGGTCCTTTGCCGTGTGTTTTCCTAGGGGTACACGGCAGCTATCTTTGCCGTGTTCCACGCTGCTTGGCACACGGCAAAGGCAGCTGAGTAGATAGGCTCGGGCCCGCCCCCTCTTGCCTTATCCTCTCCCCACACACCCGACCCGCGCCTCCCCACACCCGACCCCGCCGCCTCGATCCAGCGCCGCCGCCACCGCCTCCGCGCCGCCGCTGCCGGCTCCTCCTCCACCCGGTCCACCCCCCCACCCGGCCTCGCCCATCGCCCGCCCATCCACCCCACGCCCCATCCGCCCTCGCCTCCACCTCCCGCGCCTGGGCCTGAGCTCGGGCTCAGCTGCTCCACCTCCGCCCGGTCTAGCCCCCCCTCCACCCACCGCCGGCCCGCCCCATCACCATCGGTATGTATGCATGTATGTGTAGCTATGTAGTATGTATGTGTAGCTAGTATGTATGTGTATGTGTAGTATATGTATGTGTAGCTAGCTAGTATATATGTGTAGTATATGTATGTGTAGCTAGTATGTATGTGTATGTGTAGCTAGTATGTATGTGTTGTATATATATGTATGTGTAGCTAGTATATATATGTATGTGTAGCTAGTATGTATGTGTATGTGTAGCTAGTATATATATGTATGTGTAGCTAGTATGTATGTGTAATATATATTTGTAGTATATATATTGTTAGATATATATAGCATGTATTTTTCCCATGTATTTGTTACATATATGTATAGTAGTATGTATATATGTTGTTTCATATATGCATGTGTATAGTAGTAATTTAGGAATTATGTGTAATTTTTGGCATGTCTATAGTAGTAATTTAGTAATTTTTCTTCATGCGGGATATGTGTCGAGTCTGAGGGTGGGGTTGTCGTGGCGTGAGGTCATTTTCTTGGGAGGGTCGAGCATCTTCTTCACCTCTCGATCACGCTTCAAGGGTAAAAATCTATTCTCCTATCTTGCAAATACCTAGGGTTATTTTCGTGTGTAGATCAACAAGTCTGTCGCGTTACCTAGGCGTCTCTTCCCGGCCGTAAGGGTTACGTGGATAAATATGCATTAGTGGTCTCGCATATTATGAAGCGTAACTCTTACGGCATTTATCGGGACAGCCGGCGGATGCGTAGTTGGGTATGTTTTCCTTGTTCTACTCCAGTCCGAGATTGGATTTCGGCTGCGCCTCCCTGTTGTTCTCCGGATGCACATCCCTCTTGGCTTTTTGCCGAGACGTGTATCGGGAGAGCAGCGGGAAATCTTATAAATGTGTCGGATCGGGGTAGAGCAGGGAGAACATACTCAATCTATGGATCCGGCGGTTGATAGGACCCTCTTTACCTATTAGAGAGATAGGTGGATATATTTATGGCGTAAAATATATGTTTGCTAAAATTAACCGAACTAATACCGGATTTATTTATAGGGCATGATTAATTGAAAGCATTATATATGTCGTTTTTGGTACTGATTAGAGGATGGAGAATCGTGACTGGATGTATGATGGCTATGTCAGTAAGTGGGACTTTACCTCAGAATGGCAAGAAAAGGCCGAGGACTTTGTGAACCGGGCATTTGCCGTCCCCAGCAGACCCAGAAGAATTTTTTGCCCCTGTGCAAGATGCAAGAACCTGAATACACATTCGAAGGATGATGTGAGTACTCACCTGCTCAATTACGGGTTCACACCATCCTACAAGACTTGGACATTCCATGGTGAAAAGTTAGCGAACGTGCTAGGAGGAGTCACGGCAGGTCAGTGACAGTCAACCAAGGGAGAATTTGATGCTGGTTTTGATAGGTGCATAGAAAACTTTGTGAATGCTAATGCGCCTGAAAGCCCTCATGTAGAAGCGGAGACACCTCTTGAGGCGGAGACAAGTGAGGAGCCGAAGGAAAACACGGCAAAGTACTACGAGACTTTGTTTGCCTCACAGAGACCCCTTCATGCACATACAGATGTTACCCAACTGGATGCCATAGCTCGCCTTTTGGCCTTCAAGAGACACAGGAACTTGACCAGAGAGGACTTTGATGATATGCTTGCCGTCGTTGGCAGCATTCTGCCGAAAGGGCACCTCTTGCCGGAGAACTTCTACTATTCGACCAAACTCCTCCGTGACCTTAAGATGTCATATGAGCCGATACACGCTTGTCCGAAGGGATGCATGCTATTCACAAAGGAGCATGCTAAGACAAATTATTGTATCCGCTGCAAATCCTCTAGGTACTTTGAGGTCGATCCCAATGGTGATGGTCAGAAGAGGCAGACCGGGGTTACCCAAAACATTCTTCGGTATCTTCCAATCATACCGAGGCTCCAGCGACTCTTCATGACCGAGGATACTGCCCAGCAGATGCAGTGGGCAGTAGAAGGGAACAAATACCTCGACAAGATGATACATCCGTCGGATGGTAGTGCATGGAAGAACTTTGTCAAGAAATATCCTGATAAAGCCGGTGACAAGAGGCGTGGCGATTGCCATATCAACCGATGGGTTCAATCCATATGGCATGTCGGCGATATATAGTTGTTGGCGGTGTTTGTTATTCCTGAACCTCCACAGGCGTGCATGAGATCAGAGAACATGTTTGTCTCGATGATAATCCCAGGGCCGAAATACCCGGGTAAGAACATGAATGTGTATCTAGAACCACTGGTGGATGACTTGCTTCATGGCTGGGAAGGTCGGGGGATCCGAACATTTGACGCTTCAAACAACGAGCACTTCGATATGTATGTCTGGTACCATACCTCTCTGCATGACCTACCAGCACGTGTGTTGTTCTGCGGCTGGTGTACACATGGGAAGTGGCCTTGCCCAGTGTGCATGCAATCTCTGACTTTCTTACGGTGTCGAAGGAGGCAAGTATTCTTGCTTTGATGAACATCGGCGGTGTCTTGACGAATCATCCATATAGGAGTGACAAAAAGAGGTTCAAGAAAGGTCGTGTTGTCCATGATCCAAAGCCACGTCTAAAGACCGGAAAGGAAATCAAGGCTGAGTTGGAAGCTCTCCAACCAAACTCCGATGGGAATGGTTTCGTGGGATACGGGGATACGCACCAGTGGACCCACATTCCGTGCTTATGGAAGCTCCCTTACTTTGAGGATCTTGAGCTCCCACATAACATTGATGTAATGCACCGAAAAGAATATCGGTGAGGCCCTTTGGAGCACCATAATGCAAACCGAGAAGACGAAAGATAACATCAAGGCTCGAATTGATCAAGAAGCATTGTGCGATAGGCCAAAGTTGAACATGCAGCCACCCGTAGCCAAAGGCAGAAAAAGGTGGTTTAAGCCAAAGGCTCCTTACGCCCAATAAAGCCCCAAAGAGGAGATCTTCCGATGGATCGCGCAAAGTTTGTTTTCCACGATGGTTATGCGGCCAATGGATGAGGGTGCGAACATGGAAGCGTTGCGGTACGAGGGCTCAAGAGTCATGACTACCACGTATGGCTTGGCGGATAATGCGGTGATGATTCGAGGCTATGTCGATGAGGAGACTTGGCGAGTCTTTGTCGAGGTTGAGCTTTTCTTCCGCCAGATTTGTGCTAGGGAGTTAGACCGTAAAGTGCTTGAAGCTACATGAACAGGCACCCGAGTTGCTTTGCGATCTAGAGATGCTCCTTCCGCCAGGGTTCTTCAATCCGATGCAACATATGATCCTGCATCTTGCGGACGAGGCTTTAAAGGGGGACCTGTGTGGGCCCGTTGGCAGTTTCCATGAGAGAGAAACAAAGAAGCTTCGTGAAAGCAGGCAATAAATGCAAGATCGAGGCATCCATAGCCGAGGCAGTCCTTAACGAGGAGGTTGCAAACTTCACCACAAAGCACTATGATGCCAACATTCCCACAAAGCACAACCCAGTGTTTCGTTACAATGCCGCCAACCCTGAAGATGTACCCAATCTTAGCATCTTCGTTGGGCTAGGTGGCAAATCAAGTGGCACAAAGAGGTTCGCAATGAAAAAACTTGAGCGGGAGTTGATCCACTCGTATGTCTTGAACACCATGGAAGAAGTGAAGTCGTACATCGATTAAGTGATCACCATTTAGTTTTCCGCAAACATTCACTGCTATGTCCGTGCCTAACTCTCCTTTAAATTGTTATAGACGATTCAAGAGTGCACATTGGAAGAATCCAAATAGGGAGCCTAACCCTCAAGAGGAGCAGGATCTTTTCGATAAGGGTGGTGGTTTCGGTTTCGTCAGCTGGTTCTGTGGTTTGGTACTATTCGAGCCAACTTGTTGTGCTACACTTCTTGTGATAAACTTCTTATGCTAAACTTCTCGTTCTAACTTGTAGGCAAGAACTGACAAAGAGATGCAACCCGAGCTAAGAAATATTGCCAGGGGCTTTAACCATTCAGTCGACACGTTCAATGCTTATGACGTGAATGGGTATCGCTTCCATACCCATGAATACACAACTAGCCGGCCCAACCGGAAGACAACAAATAGCGGGGTCTTTTGTGAAGGCTCAGATGGCCTCGATTATGGAAGAGTCGAGGGTATATATGAGCTGAATTACGGTTTGGCAAAGGCTAAATCCGTTGTATTCAAATATCATTGGTTTGACCCACATAAGGTGAAACGGGATCCTGAAATTGGACTGGTCGAAGTTAAGAGAAACTCCGTTTATGCGGGAGATGATGTTTACATTTTGGCTACTCAGGCCTTCCAAGTATTCTATCTTCCGTACCCATGCCAAAACCCGACAAAACGTCTACAGGACTGGGATGTTGTGATGACGGTACCGACACGTAATAGGTCGCCCTTGCCAAACAAGGATGATGCCGCCTAGACCCCTCAACAAATGATGGCGAGTTTTATCAAGAAGAAGGGCTCCCCGGGCAATTCATTATCGACTTGTCCGCCGATGGTGACATGGTCGTAGACGATGAGCAAGAAGAAGCTGAGGAGGAAGACACTGCGCAAGATGAAGCTGAGGAGGTTCACAACCAACAAGATGTGAGTTTGCTCGAGGCTTTCCATGCAGCCTTGACGTGAACGATCCATGGGACCACCTCCAGGTTTCGTGGATGATTATTGGTGGCGGAAAATGATAGCGATGAAACCTCGTCCAATTCATAATCCCGACTCAGGCTTCTGATCCATGCATGTAGTAGTAATAATCTTTGTAGTAGTGTTTGCTATGTAATCCCGCCGGGCTATGTGATAAAATTTCTTTCCTTTTGTCTTTGTATTTGTAAGAACTCTATTCTATGTAATAAAATTTCTTTCCTTTTGTCTTTGTATTTGTAAGAACTCGTATCCCCAAAGTCGAGAGAGGACAAGTATTTTCGAGATTCATATAGCATGAGGATGTGACGGTGGCAAGCCCAGGAAAGGATTCTCGATCCGACAACGATTCCTTCGAGGAGTCATTGCCGTGGAGACCGAATCCTTTCCTTGGCTTGTCAGCGTATCATACCCATGCTATATGGATCATGGAAATATTCTCTTCTTCGTCTTTGCCGTCTGAATATAGATTAGCTAAGCGTGACTTAAATGGAATAGATTAGATAGCCCTAAAGTGAAAGGAAAGACATTACTTCACTATTCGTATAGCATGGGCGACATTGTTATATGAATCGTGAAATGGTTTCTTTCCTTTAGTCTTTGGAGAAACACAAGGAAGGCTTCATCTCGTATCCCCAAGTCGAGAGAGGCGGGTATTTTCAGATTCATATAGCATGGGGATGTGACGGTGGCAAGCCGGAAAGGATTCTCGATCCACGACAACGATTCCTTTCGAGTCGTTGCCATGGAGACCGAATCCTTTCCTTGGCTTGCGTCTCATACCCATGCTATATGGATCATGGAAATATTCTCTTCTTCGTCTTTGCCGTCTGAATATAGATTAGCTAGCGTGACTTAAATGGAATAGATTAGATAGCCCTAAAGTGAAAGGAAAGACATTACTTCACTATTAAGTATAGCATGGGCGACATTGTCATATGAATCGTGAAATGGTTTCTTTCCTTTCGTCTTTGGAGAAACACAAGGAAGGCTTCATCTCGTATCCCCAAAGTCGAGAGAGGACAGGTATTTTCGAGATTCATATAGCATGGGGATGTGACGGTGGCAAGCCCAGGAAAGGATTCTCGATCCACGACAATGATTCCTTTCGAGGAGTCGTTGCCATGGAGACCGAATCCTTTCCTTGGCTTGCCGCGTCTCATACCCATGCTATATGGATCATGGAAGTATTTCTATTCTTTCGTCTTTGCCGTCTGAATATAGTGTGTGTTTAAAACTTGAGTATTATTGTACTATTATGAATCTTGTGTCAGCGATGTGTACTAATAAACTACTCTTTTCACTCTGTTTTGCAGGTGATTGAAAGATCTTGGGGAAAGGAGTTACAAGAAAGCTGAAAAGCTTGGCAAAACTGGTGGTGGTGGTTCAAAAGATGTCGGGGCAGCCTACTAGTGCTCTTGCTAGTGCTCCACCGCTTCCTTCACAATGGCAGGGCGTGGGGCGGCGAGAATCCTAGTCCCCTCGGTCTTGAGGAGGACGAGCAGGCAGGCGAGGCGGGAGGCGGGAGAAGGAGGGAGGACGAGGAGGAGGAGGAGGCAGTTCGGCGTCGGGAGGATGAGGGGCCTTTCGGATTCAGCGAGGAGGAGCAGGAGCAGCAGGAGGATGAGGATGAGGGGTTGGGGTCTTTACCCTACGAGCTTGACACGTCCTTGAGGTGGGCGCCTCCGGAGGATGAGACGGAGTACCTTGAGGAGTACGCGGCCATGGACCCGAGCACAGTGCAGGGAGAAGGCTCCATATCGGCGTGGGGTTTGAGACTCCCGACCTACCTTATCCCTATGCGGACAAGGTACTCGTGCCCGCTGGGTCGAGGTACATGATTTGACCCTAAACCATACATTGTAATTTTTATCACATACTGACCTTGTCCTTTTCATTTTGCAGTGCCTTTCTATATGAGGATGGGATCAAGCCATATCGTGGCTACTCAAGCATCCTTGGAGCCTTGGTTAGAAAGTATTTTCCTGGGATTGTCACTCTCCCAAATGGTTCAAAGGATGTGGCTTGGACTTGGAAGCATTACCACTATGCCGAAGATCCCGAAAAAAAGTACACCACCATCGCGGAGAAGGTTCAGGTTTTGTTCTGGGTAAGTTTGTTTTGCTTGTCATAATTCAATCGGCTTGAGGATGAAATATACTTGAACTCGTGGCTTGTCATAATTCAACGCCTTTGACCCCCTTTTTCCCTATATGCATACTTGTAGAAGTTCTTCGACATGGACAGGACGATCAAAAGGGAGTGTTTGATGATTGTTCACGAGCTTGCCAAGAGGAAGGTGCAAGACATGCACTACGAGGCACGCGTGAACTGCGTTCGCAACTGGTTCGGCGATCGCAAGATTTGGATGAACAAGAGCCAAGCCCGGGAGATGCTCTTCGAGCCGCGATACTGCAGGTAGTTGCATTTTTGTTTTATTGATTTCTTGACCTTATTCTATTTTCTATTGTACTAATACGTGTGTCTTGTGGATGTAGAACCCTCCTCAGTTCGTGGGTAATGATGAGCGATGCTTCACGGCAATGGTAGCGTGGTGGACACACCCCAATTACCTCCAGAAACACGCCGATGCAAAGAAGCGGCGAGAGGAGATGAGGGGTGGATCACACCGCCAAGGCAACATCCCCCTCGCCCTTCTTAGGCAAAAAGAGGTGAGAAAATGCTTTATTTGTTCTTGCTTGTAATTTTATTCTTTACTTCGCCCTTTGGAGTCCCCCTTCACTTAACTTCGTGCTCTTTTGTGCAGAAAATAAAGACAGGTCAAGAGCCGTCCGTGTTTGCCGTTTGGAAGAAGACACGCACGTTGGACGAGCCTAGGAACGGGAGCCTATGGATGAATGAGGGAGCCAGGCTCCGGGGTGAGAAGTACCCTGAGAAGTACAAGGAGGTGCATGGAGAAGATTCTAACCCTGAGACCGCCCCCTTCGACACCGAGGTCGCCGTGCTGGCGGGAGAAGGCCAGAAGAATGGTCGCCTATGGATCGGTCACGGGTCCGTCGACCCTAAGACCATCCCATCTATGCGCCAGGTCCGGCGTGGTAGGACGAGCGACCAGCCTGCTATAGAGACCCGCCCACGGCCTTCGGTTGTAGCTCTCGAGCAGTTACGGGTATGTTCTTCCTCGGTCATCTATGTTTTACTACATGTTTCGTGTTGCAATGTTCATCTAATCGTGGCGACACGAAGTAGGAGGATATGGCCGCTGATAGGGCACGCAGAGAGGCGGTCGAGCAGCGGCAGTAGCAGCTGGAGAAGCAGATGGCCCATCAGCAGGGGTTGCTGGAGCAACAGGGGCAGATGATGCGGTGGATGACACAGCAAATGCTCATCAATTCTCAACCAGGGACTCTTCCCACTCCTCCTTTTGCCTTCTCGTGGGTAAGTGATCAAGTGTTTTATTGTCCAATGCTCGCAATTTTCAATCTTGCCTTATTGTCTAATGCTCACAATTTCCAATGCTGCAGATGGACGATGCGATGCCGCCTTTGGTGGGTCCGCGGTGGATCGAACAACCAGCGCGCCGTCTTTCACCGTCAACAATCCGTCGGTCAGGAGGCTGAATCGAGTCCTCCAGGTTTGTTTTCTTATACTTATCAAATTTATCCATGCCATCGCATTTGTAGAAATTTTAGCCATGATATGACACTTGTAGAAATTTTAGCCTTGGCATGATACTTATAGAAAATTTAGAAATTCCATGACACTTGTAGGAAATTTAGCCTTGCCATGATACATATAGCAAATTTAGCAATTCCATGACACTTGTAGATAATTCTATGCCATTTTCAAAATTTTAGCCATGCTATGACACTTGTAGAAATTTTAGCCTTGCCATGACACTTATAGAAATTCTAGACTTGCCATGGGACTTGTAGATATTCGTGATTTTCCTTGTCATATTGATGTAATTTGCCATGAGACTCGTTAAAATCCCATGTTATTGCCATTTCCATCAACTTGCCTAGAAACTTGTACATATTGATGATTTTACTTGTCATATTTATGTGCTTGTCTTGAACTTGTAGGATCTCATGATGGAGCATGAGCTTGTGGAGCACTCGGAGTTGATGATCTTGTAATATTTGTCTAGTTTAGGTCTTATAACTTGTTGGTTATGCACTTGGTAGTATTTGACACTTGTGGCATGACCTTGTGGCAAGATAAACACTAGCATTTGACAATTGTAATATTTGTGAAATCTCTTGCTTTCGTGGTGATGATGTTTGCTAGTGTTGGTGATGCATTTTGGTGTTGGTGATGATTATATTGTTGTTGTTGATGAGTATATTATTGTTGTTGATGAGTATATTATTGTTGTTGATGATCTGTAGATCATATATATATTATATTTTGAATTGCAGGAAATGACTGGAAACAGGAAAAAATTGAAAATGACAGCTCCTTTGCGGTGTATACACACGGCAAAGAAGCCGTGTGAGCCACTGCGCCTGGGCAATGTCACGGGGCCTTTGCCGTGCAGTCTTGATGAACACGGCAAAGGAGTGAACGTTGCCGTGTGTCCCCCCCACAGGCACACGGCAAAGGAGTGAACGTTGCCGTGTGTCCCCCCCGACGGGCACAGGGCAAAGAGAGAGAACACGGCAAACACAAGGCACACGGCAAAGAATGGGCACACGGCAAAGAGAAGGCACACGGCAAAGAAAGTCCACACGGCAAAGATAAGGCACACGGCAAAGAAAGAATACACGGTAAAGATTCATTACACACGGCAAAGGATGAACACGGCAAAGATGTGTCGGCTCCGTTAGACGGACGGAACCGTCAAGTACTTTACTTTGCCGTGTCGATGCAGTAAACACACGGTAAAGGCTTTGCCGTGTTCCGGGCGCAAAGACACACGGCAAAGAGCCTTTGCCGTGGCTGTCGTTGCCGTGTGGCGTTTGCCGTGTGCATGCACACGGCAAAGGCTTTGCCGAGTTCCGGGGGGCCTTTGCCGTGTCTTTTTCCCACACGGCAAAGAGCCTGTGTGCCGTAGTGATTTTAAGAGTTTGGCGATTTTAAGGGGTCTGCAGGATGTTTCATTTTATTTTAAGGATTGCGTTTTTCTATTCTTTACTTTATTTCTATTTTATGTTTAAAAATATCAGGGGCACGCACACAGAGCCTAGGTGCAAGCTGTTCTAGAATGAAAAGAAGGTAGTACATGACAATATTTTCTGGTGGATGGAACATATATCTGAAACTGTTACCATGTGGTTTAACTTTCTATATCATAGCTACTGACATTTTGTTTGTCAGACAAGATGATCTTCTCCAATGGATAGTTTTGAGAGTTTGGATGCACAAACTTGCACACTGCAAAAAGTTGACTGGGAGCGAGTATGTTAATTTTGTCTACGGCACAATACTTGTGGGCCTCTTCCCCTATTTTTAAATTTCTCTCGTGCATGGAATGCACTCATTAGATAATTTGTTGAACATAGAAGTTGTGTGACGATTCAAGCTATATGAACATCATTGTGCATGACAAGTTGTTAGGTTCACCATAATCATATGACTATCACAAATAGCTATAGTAGTATAAGTACCAAGAGCTTGACATGTGTCACGTTAGCACGGGTGCTGGGAATTAACACATGGATACATATATATACTCTTCCATATAGTAGTGGAGTATGAGATATTGGAGTATACCAAAAAGATAGAAAAATTGAGGTTTGGCTGTCTCCTACGGCGTAAATGTCTCCTTCTCCTACTGTGCTTTTGTTTCTAAATCTGATTGTATACAAATCATCTCTAGCAATTGTTAGTGTGGTTCATCGACAAGGTGATTCGCCAGGGGCTGACTCCACTGTGAAGTTAAGTTTTAGCGAACATCTTGTAGCCTCGCCAAAGATTGTAGGGGATCCACGCTTCTCGTTTATGTCATGCAGACTGAAGCCCACCAGTTTAAGGCGATCAACTCATTTGTCTGATGCTAAGTGAAACACAACGCTTTAAGGCGATCGAGAATAAGTGCAAACCAACTGCTTAACATCAAGCTTCCTCTTAGAGGAACAAACGGACCGTGGAAGGACCTTTCTATTCTTTGGTTCAATCGGAGAGAGCGACGTGGACATCACACATGTCGCATGTGCATGGGTATTGTAAAGAATGAGAATTTTCGTAAGTAAAGGAGAAAGGAAAAACCCCAAGCTGATCTCTGAAACTGTGATGCGGTGTTCTGAATTTGAAAAACAACACTTATTTCAAACGTCGGTCACATTTTTTTTTTGAAAAAGAGTATATGTTAATATCATAGGGATACCAATTATACCCAGCCTCTGCAATAATGCATGCCCTAGCGGCCCTACGGATGCATACGGCTCAGAAAAAAAAGAGTTACAAAAAAGAAAAGTCCCGCTACAGAGAACTAATCCTTAAAGCAACAACACTGACACCATCAGAACAACACCAGTAGTCCTCCACTCTAATAACAATGCCTTCAAGAAGGAAACAGTGTCCAAGCGCCGTCGTTGCCCGATCAAAGATCATAGGTTTTCACCCTGAAGAAAGTCCTTACTCACAAAACAATGTCTTCAATAAGGTCATTGCCAGGCACAACCAGTTAAGGCTAGACCTTGGATTTTCACCCTGCAAGATAAGACTGGAAACTCCCCCTGTGTTGTCTTCCCGCACCAACAGTCGCTGCAACGAGTCCCAGATTACGCAGCCAGTTCTTCGTCGCCATAAGAACAAAAATCACCATCGCTACCATCATATTTCTGCTTTTCTGACATTCTCCGCATCTGACATCACCATGGCTCTAAGAATGACACTTGGTGGGAACAAACAACAGAGCTTCGCAACGCTCCCGCTGAAACCAAACGGCCAGAAAAACAAGGTGCACACGACCGAATACCTTCCGATCCAGCAATCTCCAGGCATGATACGCCCATGGGAGTTCGCCGGCGGAGCCTTCCGGACGCCTCTCCAGACCAGATCAACGACGGCAGACATCAAGCAGATCTTCGTCTTCGTGCGAAAGAAATCAAAGGACCACCTCCTTTATTAGATCTCGACACGATCCCCATACCGCGGCCCGGTTTCCGGAGAACGGATCGAGCAGGCAAATAGGGATAGAGAGCCGATCTAGGTCTCCCAACAGAATCCCATCGTCGGCACCTCCTCCACCAGATCGCCACCCGCCTCACTCCGGTAGAGGCCGCCGCCTCCAGATCCAAGCTCTCACGAAGCCACCGCCGGCCGGAGCCGCAGAGACGTCGATGGCGAGGGCCCGTCAGCGCAGGTGATCTCCTCCCTACCGTCTGTTGGGCCGGGAGGCCAGATCCCCGCCGCCGCCATCACCGGCGCCGCGCACTTAGGCCGGCTGCCCTCCGGGAGCGACGAGGAGGGAGAGGGATGGAGGGGGAGGAGGTGGCAGCGGGGTAGGGTTTGGCCCCCTCGGTCGCCAGGAGGGGGCGACGCGAGGGGGAGGAGGTATCGCGAGGCCAGGAGGTATCGCTATCATGATGTCTGCATGATGCTGTAGCGGTACAAGAAACTAAACATAGTTGCATGACTGAGTTTATACTATCATTTATTAAGGTGCAAGCCTTTCTTCCATATTGGTGTCTCCCCAATTCTATTCAGGTCAATTATTTCTGGCGAGGGTGGACTTCCTCCAGCGAAACCCTGATGATCTGCGGGCCTCGGATCATCTACCCCCTAGACATTCTTCTGACAGGGGTAGCCCGGCGTAGCTCTCTCTTGTTTTGTGTCTGACTAGGTCATAGGATGATGTGAAACCATGTTGGTTCACAAGTTGGGGCACTATACGGCCCGGTTTCACCAGAACAGGGAGATTCCCCTTATCTGAGTCCATAACCTTTCGCTTCTAGGTTAGAGCGCATGCATGCGAGGGGGGACACATGCAATCACCTATACCAACCTGACACCACAATCACACACATATGCTAGGGACACATGCAACTTTTTAGATGATTCCGACGTTCTCGTGGACTTCCTCCGGCGAAACCCTGATGATCTGCGGGCCTCGGATCATCTACCCCCTAGACATTCTACTGACAGGGGTAGCCCGGCGTAGCTCTCTCTTGTTTTGTGTCTGACTAGGTCATAGGATGATGTGAAACCATGTTGGTTCACAAGTTGGGGCACTATACGGCCCGGTTTCACCTGAACGGGGAGATTCCCCCTTATACAGGTCCATAACCTTTTGCTTCTAGGTTAGAGCGCATGCATGCGAGTGGGGACACATGCAATCACCTATACCAACCTTGCACCACACTCACACACATATGCTAGGGACACATGCAAGTTTTAGATGATTCCGACGTTCTCTTGGACTTCCTCCGGCGAAACCCTGATCTGCGGGCCTCGGATCGTCTACCCCCTAGACATTCTTCTGACATGGGTAGCCCGGCGTAGCTCTCTCTTGTTTTGTGTCTGAATAGGTCATAGGATGATGTGAAACCATGTTGGTTCACAAGTTGGGGCACTATACGGCCCGGTTTCACCGTAACGGGGAGATTCCCCCTTATACAGGTCCATAACCTTTCGCTTCTAGGTTAGAGCGCATGCATGTGAGGGGGGACACATGCAATCACCTATACCAACCTGACACCACAATCACACACATATGCTAGGGACACATGCAAGTTTTCAGATGATTCTGACGTTCTCGTGGACTTCCTCCGGCAAAACCCTGATGATCTGCGGGCCTCGTATCGTCTACCCCCCTAGACATTCTTCTGACATGGGTAGCCCGACGTAGCTCTCTCTTGTTTTGTGTCTGACTAGGTCATAGGATGATGTGAAACCATGTTGGTTCACAAGTTGGGGCACTATACGGCCCGGTTTCACCGTAACGGGGAGATTCCCCCTTATACAGGTCCATAACCTTTCGCTTCTAGGTTAGAGCGCATGCATGCGAGGGGGGACACATTCAATCACCTATACCAACCTGGCACCACACTCACACACATATGCTAGGGACACATGCAAGTTTTCATCGATTCCGACGTTCTCGTGGACTTCCTCCGGCGAAACCCTGATGATCTGCGGGCCTCGGATCATCTACCCCCTAGACATTCTTCTGACAGGGGTAGCCCGGCGTAGCTCTCTCTTGTTTTGTGTCTGACTAGGTCATAGGATGATGTGAAACCATGTTGGTTCACAAGTTGGGGCACTATACGGCCCGGTTTCACATTAACGGGGAGATTCCCCCATATACAGGTCCATAACCTTTCGCTTCTAGGTTAGAGCGCATGCATGTGAGGGGGGACACATGCAATCACCTATACCAACCTGACACCACAATCACACACATATGCTAGGGACACATGCAAGTTTTCAGATGATTCCGACATTCTCGTGGACTTCCTCCGGCGAAACCCTGATGATCTGCGGGCCTCAGATCGTCTACCTAATGGAAATGAAGTTCAGCATCCTCTAGAACCTTATGGTCTATTGCAAAGTTATTGTTTCCATGGTCTGAATACTAACAAATAGGCAACAAAAAGTTAACTAATAACTTTAAATAAATACATTTGAAAGAAAAAATAAAAAGGAAATTAGAAAATACCTAAAGGCACACGGCAAAGGACAAAACACACGGCAAATATGTCCTTTGTCGTGTGCCTGTCACCGTCAAACACACGGCAACGGTCCTTTGCCGTGTGTCTCTATCCCTCAGACACACGGCAAAGAATTTTTTTCACCTTTAGCAAGGCTTTTATTACATATATGTTAGGTGATATTATTTCATAGGATCATGAGAGCACACATATGATCATAGGTTATTGTGGTCTTGATCACTATATACATGCACCCCCCTGATTCCGACGTTCTCGTGGACTTCCTCCGTGAAACCTGATGATCTGCGGGCCTCGGATCGTTTACCCCCCTAGACATTCTTCTGACATGGGTAGCCCGGCGTAGCTCTCTCTTGTTTTGTGTCTGACTAGGTCATAGGATGATGTGAAACCATGTTGGTTCACAAGTTGGGGCACTATACGGCCCGGTTTCACCGTAACGGGGAGATTCCCCCTTATACAGGTCCATAACCTTTCGCTTCTAGGTTAGAGAGCATGCATGTGAGGGGGGGAACATGCAATCACCTATACCAACCTTGCACCACACTCACACACATATGCTAGGGACACATGCAAGTTTTCAGATGATTCCGACGTTCTCGTGGACTTCCTCCGGCGAAACCCTGATGATCTGCGGGCCTCAGATCGTCTACCCCCCTAGACATTCTTCTGACAGGGGTAGCCCAGTGTAGCTCTCTCTTGTTTTGTGTCTGACTAGGTCATAGGATGATGTAAAACCATGTTGGTTCACAAGTTGGGGCACTATACGGCCCGGTTTCACCGTAACGGGGAGATTCCCCCTTATACAGGTCCATAACCTTTCGCTTCTAGGTTAGAGCGCATGCATGCGAGGGGGTACACATGCAATCACCTATACTAACCTGGCACCACACTCACACACATATGCTAGGGACACATGCAAGTTGTCAGATGATTCCGACGTTCTCGTGGACTTCCTCCGTGAAACCTCGATGATCTCATGGCCTGATCGTCTACCCCCTAGACATTCTTCCGACAGGGGTAGCCCATGTAGCTCTCTTGTTTTGTGTCTGACTAGGTCATAGGATGATGTGAAACCATGTTGGTTCACAAGTTGGGGCACTATACGACCCGGTTTCACCGTAACAGGGAGATTCCCCCTTATACAGGTCCATAACCTTTCGCTTCTAGGTTAGAGCGCATGCATGGGAGGGGGGCACATGCAATCACCTATACCAACCTTGCACCACACTCACACACATATTCTAGGGACACATGCAAGTTTTTAGATGATTCCGACGTTCTCGTGGACTTCCTCCCAAACCCTCGATGATCTCATGGTTTCGATCGTCTACCCCTAGACATTCTTCTGACAGGGGTAGCCCGGCGTAGCTCTCTCTTGTTTTGTGTCTGACTAGGTCATAGGATGATGTGAAACCATGTTGGTTCACAAGTTGGGGCACTATACGGCCCGGTTTCACCGTAACGGGGAGATTCCCCCTTATACAGGTCCATAACCTTTCGCTTCTAGGTTAGAGCGCATGCATGCGAGGGGGGACACATGCAATCACCTATACCAACCTGGCACCACACTCACACACATATGCTAGGGACACATGCAAGTTTTCATCGATTCCGACGTTCTCGTGGACTTCCTCCGGCGAAACCCTGATGATCTGCGGGCCTCGGATCATCTACCCCCTAGACGTTCTTTTGACAGGGGTAGCCCGGCGTAACTCTCTCTTGTTTTGTGTCTGACTAGGTCATAGGATGATGTGAAACCATGTTGGTTCACAAGTTGGGGCACTATACGGCCCGGTTTCACCGTAACAGGGAGATTCCCCCTTATACAGGTCCATAACCTTTCGCTTCTAGGTTAGAGCGCATGCATGTGAGGGGGGACACATGCAATCACCTATACCAACCTGACACCACAATCACACACATATGCTAGGGACACATGCAAGTTTTCAGATGATTCCGACGTTCTCGTGGACTTCCTCCGGCGAAACCCTGATGATCTGCGGGCCTCAGATCGTCTACCTAATGGAAATGAAGTTCAGCATCCTCTAGAACCTTATGGTCTATTACAAAGTTAGTGTTTCCATGGTCTGAATACTAACAAATAGGCAACAAAAAGTTAACTAAAAACTTTAAATAAATACATTTGAAAGAAAAAATAAATATAAAATTAGAAAATACCGAAAGGCACACGGCAAAGGACAAAACACACGGCAAAGATGTCCTTTGCCGTGTGCCTGTCGCCGTCAAACACACGGCAAAGGTCCTTTGCCGTGTGTCTCTATCCCCTATTACACGAAAGAATTTTTTTTCACCTTTAGCAAGGCTTTTATTACATATATGTTAGGTGATATTATTTCATAGGATCATGAGAGCACACATATGATCATAGGTTATTGTGGTCTTGATCACTATATACATGCACCCCCCCTGATTCCGACGTTCTCGTGGACTTCCTCCGGCGAAACCCTGATGATCTGCGGGCCTCGGATCGTTTACCCCCTAGACATTCTTCTGACATGGCTAGCCCGGCGTAGCTCTCTCTTGTTTTGTGTCTGACTAGGTCATAGGATGATGTGAAACCATGTTGGTTCACAAGTTGGGGCACTATATGGCCCGGTTTCACCGTAACGGGGAGATTCCCCCTTATACAGGTCCATAACCTTTCGCTTCTAGGTTAGAGCGCATGCATGTGAGGGGGGGCACATGCAATCACCTATACCAACCTTGCACCACACTCACACACATATGCTAGGGACACATGCAAGTTTTCAGATGATTCCGACGTTCTCGTGGACTTCCTCCGGCGAAACCCTGATGATCTGTGGGCCTCGGATCATCTACCCCCCAAGACATTCTTCTGACAGGGGTAGCCATGTAGCTCTCTTGTTTTGTGTCTGACTAGGTCATAGGATGATGTAAAACCATGTTGGTTCACAAGTTGGGGCACTATACGACCCGGTTTCACCTGAACGGGGAGATTCCCCCTTATACAGGTCCATAACCTTTCGCTTCTAGGTTAGAGCGCATGCATGCGAGGGGGGACACATGCAATCACCTATACCAACCTGGCACCACACTCACACACATATGCTAGGGACACATGCAAGTTTTCATCGATTCCGACGTTCTCGTGGACTTCCTCCGGCGAAACCCTGATGATCTATGGGCCTCGGATCATCTACCCCCCTAGACGTTCTTCTGACAGGGGTAGCCCGGCGTAGCTCTCTCTTGTTTTGTGTCTGACTAGGTCATAGGATGATGTGAAACCATGTTGGTTCACAAGTTGGCGCACTATACGGCCCGGTTTCACCGTAACGAGGAGATTTCCCCTTATACAGGTCCATAACCTTTCGCTTTTAGGTTAGGGCGCATGGATGCGAGGGGGACACATGCAATCACCTATACCAACCTTGCACCACACTCACACACATATGCTAGGGACACATGCAAGTTTTCAGATGATTCCGACGTTCTCGTGGACTTCCTCCGGCGAAACCCTGATGATCTCATGGGCCTGATCATCTACCCCCTAGACATTCTTCTGACAGGGGTAGCCCGGCGTAGCTCTCTTGTTTTGTGTCTGACTAGGTCATAGGATGATGTGAAACCATGTTGGTTCACAAGTTGGGGCACTATACGGCCCGGTTTCACCGTAACGGGGAGATTCCCCCTTATACAGGTCCATAACCTTTCGCTTCTAGGTTAGAGCGCATGCATGTGAGGGGGGACACATGCAATCACCTATACCAACCTGACACCACAATCACACACATATGCTAGGGACACATGCAAGTTTTCAGATGATTCCGACGTTCTCGTGGACTTCCTCCGGCGAAACCCTGATGATCTGCGGGCCTCTGATCGTCTACCTAATGGAAATGAAGTTCAGCATCCTCTAGAACCTTATGGTCTATTGCAAAGTTAGTATTTCCATGGTCTGAATACTAAAAATTGGCAACAAAAAGTTAACTAAAAACTTTAAATAAATACATTTGAAAGAAAAAATAAAAAGAAAATTAGAAAATACCTAAAGGCACACGGCAAAGGACAAAACACACGGCAAAGATGTCCTTTGCAGGGTCGCCGCCGCGTGCCTGTCGCCCACAAACACATCCCCTTTGCCGTGTGTCTCTATCCCTCAGACACACGGCAAAGAATTTTTTTCACCTTTAGCAAGGCTTTTATTACATATATGTTAGGTGATATTATTTCATAGGATCATGAGAGCACACATATGATCATAGGTTATTGTGGTCTTGATCACTATATACATGCACCCCCTGATTCCGACGTTCTCGTGGACTTCCTCCGGCGAAACCCTGATGATCTACGGGCCTCGGATCGTTTACCCCCCTAGACATTCTTCTGACATGGGTAGCCCGGCGTAGCTCTCTCTTGTTTTGTGTCTGACTAGGTCATAGGATGATGTGAAACCATGTTGGTTCACCAGTTGGGGCACTATACGGCCCGGTTTCGCCGTAACGGGGAGATTCCCCCTTATACAGGTCCATAACCTTTCGCTTCTAGGTTAGAGCGCATGAATGTGAGGGGGGGCACATGCAATCACCTATACCAACCTTGCACCACACTCACACACATATGCTAGGGACACATGCAAGTTTTCAGATGATTCCGACGTTCTCGTGGACTTCCTCCGGCGAAAACCTGATGATCTACGAGCCTCGGATCGTCTACCCCCCTAGACATTCTTTTGACAGGGGTAGCCCGGCGTAGCTCTCTCTTGTTTTGTGTCTGACTAGGTCATAGGATGATGTAAAACCATGTTGGTTCACAAGTTGGGGCACTATACGGCCCGGTTTCACCGTAACGGGGAGATTCCCCCTTATACAGGTCCATAACCTTTCGCTTCTAGGTTAGAGCGCATGCATACGAGGGGGGACACATGCAATCACCTATACTAACCTGGCACCACACTCACACACATATGCTAGGGACACATGCAAGTTTTCAGATGATTCCGACGTTCTCGTGGACTTCCTCCGGCGAAACCCTGATGATCTGCGGGCCTCGGATCATCTACCCCCTAGACATTCTTCTGACAGGGGTAGCCCGGCGTATCTCTCTCTTGTTTTGTGTCTGACTAGGTCATAGGATGATGTGAAACCATGTTGGTTCACAAGTTGGGGCACTATACGGCCCGGTTTCACCGTAACGGGGAGATTCCCCCTTATACATGTCCATAACCTTTCGCTTCTAGGTTAGAGCGCATGCATGTGAGGGGGGACACATGCAATCACCTATACCAACCTGACACCACAATCACACACATATGCTAGGGACACATGCAAGTTTTCAGATGATTCCGACGTTCTCGTGGACTTCCTCCGTGGAAACCCTGATGATCTGCGGGCCTCGGATCGCCTACCTAATGGAAATGAAGTTCAAGATCCTCTAGAACCTTATGGTCTATTGCAAAGTGAGTGTTTCCATTGTATGTATACTAACTAATAGGCAACAAAAGTTAACTAAAACTTTAAATAAATACATTTGAAAGAAAAATAAAAGAAAATTAGAAAATACCTAAAGGCACACGGCAAAGGACAAAACACCCGGGAAAGAGGTCCTTTGCAGGTGCCTATCGCCACACACAAGAAGGTCCTTTGCCCCTGCCTCTATCCCTCAGACACACGGCAAATAATTTTTTTCACCTTTAGCAAGGCTTTTATTACATATATTTTAGGTGATATTATTTCATAGGATCATGAGAGCACACATTGATCATAGGTTATTGTGGTCTTTATCACTATATACATGCACCCCCTGATTCCGACGTTCTCGTGGACTTCCTCCGGCGAAACCCTGATGATCTACGGGCCTCGGATCGTTTACCCCCCTAGACATTCTTCTGACATGGGTAGCCCGGCGTAGCTCTCTCTTGTTTTGTGTCTGACTAGGTCATAGGATGATGTGAAACCATGTTGGTTCACAAGTTGGGGCACTATACGGCCCGGTTTCACCGTAACGGGGAGATTCCCCCTTATACAGGTCCATAACCTTTCGCTTCTAGGTTAGAGAGCATGCATGTGAGGGGGGGAACATGCAATCACCTATACCAACCTTGCACCACACTCACACACATATGCTAGGGACACATGCAAGTTTTCAGATGATTCCGACGTTCTCGTGGACTTCCTCCCAAACCTCGATGATCTCATGAGCCTCGGATCGTCTACCCCCCTAGACATTCTTCTGACAGGGGTAGCCCGGCGTAGCTCTCTCTTGTTTTGTGTCTGACTAGGTCATAGGATGATGTAAAACCATGTTGGTTCACAAGTTGGGGCACTATACGGCCCGGTTTCACCGTAACGGGGAGATTCCCCCTTATACAGGTCCATAACCTTTCACTTCTAGGTTAGAGCGCATGCATGCGAGGGGGGACACATGCAATCACCTATACTAACCTGGCACCACACTCACACACACATGCAAGTTTTCAGATGATTCCGACGTTCTCGTGGACTTCCTCCGGCGAAACCCTGATGATCTGCGGGCCTCGGATCGTCTACCCCCATAGACATTCTTCTGACAGGGGTAGCCCGGCGTAGCTCTCTCTTGTTTTGTGTCTGACTAGGTCATAGGATGATGTGAAACCATGTTGGTTCACAAGTTGGGGCACTATACGGCCCGGTTTCACCGTAACGGGGAGATTCCCCCTTATACAGGTCCATAACCTTTCGCTTCTAGGTTAGAGCGCATGCATGTGAGGGGGGACACATGCAATCACCTATACCAACCTTACACCACAATCACACACATATGCTAGGGACACATGCAAGTTTTCAGATGATTCCGACGTTCTCGTGGACTTCCTCCGGTGAAACCCTGATGATCTGCGGGCCTCAGATCGTCTACCTAATGGAAATGAAGTTCAGCATCCTCTAGAACCTTATGGTCTATTGCAAAGTTAGTGTTTCCATGGTCTGAATACTAACAAATAGGCAACAAAAAGTTAACTAAAAACTTTAAATAAATACATTTGAAAGAAAAAATAAAAAAGAAAATTAGAAAATACCTAAAGGCACACGACAAAGGACAAAACACACGGCAAAGATGTCCTTTGCCATGTGCCTGTCACCGTCAAACACACGGCAACGGTCCTTTGCCGTGTGTCTCTATCCCTCAGACACACAGCAAAGAATTTTTTTCACCTTTAGCATGGCTTTTATTACATATATGTTAGGTGATATTATTTCATAGGATCATGAGAGCACACATATGATCATAGGTTATTGTGGTCTTGATCACTATATACATGCACCCCCCTGATTCCGACGCGTTCGTGGACTCTCTCCGTGAAACCCCGATGATCTCATGGGCCTCGGATCGCCTACCCCTAGACATTCTTCCGACATGGGTAGCCGCGTAGCTCTCTCTTGTTTTGTGTCTGACTAGGTCATATGAGGATGTGAAACCATGTTGGTTCACAAGTTGGGGCACTATACGGCCCGGTTTCACCATAACGGGGAGATTCCCCCTTATACAGGTCCATAACCTTTCGCTTCTAGGTTAGAGCGCATGCATGTGAGGGGGGCACATGCAATCACCTATACCAACCTTGCACCACACTCACACACATATGCTAGGGACACATGCAAGTTTTTAGATGATTCCGACGTTCTCGTGGACTTCCTCCTGAAACCTCGATGATCTGGGCCTCGGATCGCCTACCCCTAGACATTCTTCCGACAGGTAGCCGCAGCTCTCTCTTGTTTTGTGTCTGACTAGGTCATAGTATGATGTAAAACCATGTTGGTTCACAAGTCGGGGCACTATACGGCCCGGTTTCACCGTAACGGGGAGATTCCCCCTTATACAGGTCCATAACCTTTCGCTTCTAGGTTAGGGCGCATGCATGCAAGGGGGGACACATGCAATCACCTATACCAACCTTGCACCACACTCACACACATATGCTAGGGACACATGCAAGTTTTGAGATGATTCCGACGTTCTCGTGGACTTCCTCCCATGAAACCCGATGATCTCATGGCCTAGGATCGTCTACCCCCTAGACATTCTTCTGACAGGGGTAGCCCGGCGTAGCTCTCTCTTGTTTTGTGTCTGACTAGGTCATAGGATGATGTGAAACCATGTTGGTTCACAAGTTGGGGCACTATACGGCCCGGTTTCACCTGAACGGGGAGATTCCCCCTTATACAGGTCCATAACCATTCGCTTCTAGGTTAGAGCGCATGCATGTGAGGGGGGACAAATTCAATCACCTATACCAACCTTGCACCACACTCACACACATATGCTAGGGACACATGCAAGTTTTCAGATGATTCCGACGTTCTCGTGGACTTCCTCCGGCGAAACCCTGATGATCTGCGGGCCTCGGATCGTCTACCCCCCTAGACATTCTTCTGACATGGGTAGCCCGGCGTAGCTCTCTCTTGTTTTGTGTCTGACTAGATCATAGGATGATGTAAAACCATGTTGGTTCACAAGTTGGGGCACTATACGGCCCGGTTTCACCGTAACGGGGAGATTCCCCCTTATACAGGTCCATAACCTTTCGCTTCTAGGTTAGAGCGCATGCATGCGAGGGGGACACATGCAATCACCTATACCAACCTTGCACCACACTCACACACATATGCTAGGGACACATGCAAGTTTTCGATGATTCCGACGCTCGTGGACTTCCTCCCACAAACCTCGATGATCTCATGGGTTCGGATCGTCTACCCCCTAGACATTCTTCTGACAGGGGTAGCCCGGCATAGCTCTCTCTTGTTTTGTGTCTGACTAGGTCATAGGATGATGTGAAACCATGTTGGTTCACAAGTTGGGGCACTATACGGCCCGGTTTCACCGTAACGGGGAGATTCCCCCTTATACAGGTCCATAACCTTTCGCTTCTAGGTTAGAGCGCATGCATGTGAGGGGGGACACATGCAATCACCTATACCAACCTGACACCACAATCACACACATATGCTAGGGACACATGCAAGTTTTTAGATGATTCCGACGTTCTCGTGGACTTCCTCCGTGAAACCACGATGATCTCATGGGCCTCAGATCGTCTACCTAATGGAAATGAAGTTCAGCATCCTCTAGAACCTTATGGTCTATTGCAAAGTTAGTGTTTCCATGGTCTGAATACTAACAAATAGGCAACAAAAAGTTAACTAAAAACTTTAAATAAATACATTTGAAAGAAAAAATAAAAAGAAAATTAGAAAATACCTAAAGGCACACGGCAAAGGACAAAACACACGGCAAAGATGTCCTTTGCCGTGTGCCTGTCGCCGTCAAACACGGCAAAGGTCCTTTGCCGTGTGTCTCTATCCCTCAGACACACGGCAAAGAATTTTTTTCACCTTTAGCAAGGCTTTTATTACATATATGTTAGGTGATATTATTTCATAGGATCATGAGAGCACACATATGATCATAGGTTATTGTGGTCTTGATCACTATATACATGCACCCCCTGATTCCGACGTTCTCGTGGACTTCCTCCGGCGAAACCCTGATGATCTGCGGGCCTCGGATCGTCTACCCCCCTAGACATTCTTCTGACATGGGTAGCCCGGCGTAGCTCTCTCTTGTTTTGTGTCTGACTAGGTCATAGGATGATGTGAAACCATGTTGGTTCACAAGTTGGGGCACTATACGGCCCGGTTTCACCGTAACGGGGAGATTCCCCCTTATACAGGTCCATAACCATTCGCTTCTAGGTTAGAGCGCATGCATGTGAGGGGGGACAAATTCAATCACCTATACCAACCTTGCACCACACTCACACACATATGCTAGGGACACATGCAAGTTTTCAGATGATTCCGACGTTCTCGTGGACTTCCTCCCATGAAACCTCGATGATCTCATGGGCCTCGGATCGTCTACCCCCTAGACATTCTTCTGACATGGGTAGCCCGGTGTAGCTCTCTCTTGTTTTGTGTCTGACTAGGTCATAGGATGATGTAAAACCATGTTGGTTCACAAGTTGGGGCACTATACGGCCCGGTTTCACCGTAACGGGGAGATTCCCCCTTATACAGGTCCATAACCTTTCGCTTCTAGGTTAGAGCGCATGCATGCGAGGGGGGACACATGCAATCACCTATACCAACCTGGCACCACACTCACACACATATGCTAGGGACACATGCAAGTTTTCAGATGATTCCGACGTTCTCGTGGACTTCCTCCGGCGAAACCCTGATGATCTGCGGGCCTCGGATCGTCTACCCCCCTAGACATTCTTCTGACAGGGGTAGCCCGGCATAGCTCTCTCTTGTTTTGTGTCTGACTAGGTCATAGGATGATGTGAAACCATGTTGGTTCACAAGTTGGGGCACTATACGGCCCGGTTTCACCGTAACGGGGAGATTCCCCCTTATACAGGTCCATAACCTTTCGCTTCTAGGTTAGAGCGCATGCATGTGAGGGGGGACACATGCAATCACCTATACCAACCTGACACCACAATCACACACATATGCTAGGGACACATGCAAGTTTTCAGATGATTCCGACGTTCTCGTGGACTTCCTCCGGCGAAACCCTGATGATCTGCGGGCCTCAGATCGTCTACCTAATGGAAATGAAGTTCAGCATCCTCTAGAACCTTATGGTCTATTGCAAAGTTAGTGTTTCCATGGTCTGAATACTAACAAATAGGCAACAAAAGTTAACTAAAAACTTTAAATAAATACATTTGAAAGAAAAAATAAAAAGAAAATTAGAAAATACCGAAAGGCACACGGCAAAGGACAAAACACACGGCAAATATGTCCTTTGCCGTGTGCCTGCCGCCACAAACACGGCAAGGTCCTTCGCCGTGTGTCTCTATCCCTCAGACACACGGCAAAGAATTTTTTTCACCTTTAGCAAGGCTTTTATTACATATATGTTAGGTGATATTATTTCATAGGATCATGAGAGCACACATATGATCATAGGTTATTGTGGTCTTGATCACTATATACATGCACCCCCCTGATTCCGACGTTCTCGTGGACTTCCTCCGACGAAACCCTGATGATCTACGGGCCTCGGATCGTCTACCCCCTAGACATTCTTCTGACATGGGTAGCCCGGCGTAGCTCTCTCTTGTTTTGTGTCTGACTAGGTCATAGGATGATGTGAAACCATGTTGGTTCACAAGTTGGGGCACTATACGGCCCGGTTTCACCGTAACGGGGAGATTCCCCCTTATACAGGTCCATAACCTTTCGCTTCTAGGTTAGAGCGCATGCATGTGAGGGGGGCACATGCAATCACCTATACCAACCTTTCACCACACTCACACACATATGCTAGGGATACATGCAAGTTTTCAGATGATTCCGACGTTCTCGTGGACTTCCTCCGGCGAAACCCTGATGATCTGCGGCCTTGGATCGTCTACCCCCTAGACATTCTTCTGACATGGGTAGCCCGGCGTAGCTCTCTCTTGTTTTGTGTCTGACTAGGTCATAGGATGATGTGAAACCATGTTGGTTCACAAGTTGGGGCACTATACGGCCCGGTTTCACCGTAACAGGGAGATTCCCCCTTATACAGGTCCATAACCTTTCGCTTCTAGGTTAGAGCGCATGCATGCGAGAGGGGACACATGCAATCGCCTATACCAACCTTGCACCACACTCATACAAATATGCAAGGGACACATGCAAGTTTTCAGATGATTCCGATGTTCTCGTGGACTTCCTCCGGCGAAACCCTGATCTGCGGGCCTCGGATCGTCTACCCCCTAGACATTCTTCTGACAGGGGTAGCCTGGCGTAGCACTCTCTTGATTTGTGTCTGACTAGGTCATAGGATGATGTGGAACCATGTTGGTTCACAAGTTGGGGCACTATACGGACCGGTTTCACCGTAACAGGGAGATTCCCCCTTATACAGGTCCATAACCTTTCGCTTCTAGGGTAGAGCGCATGCATGGGAGGGGGGCACATGCAATCACCTATACCAACCTTGCACCACACTCACACACATATGCTAGGGACACACGCAAGTTTTCAGATGATTCTGACGTTCTCGTGGACTTCCTCCCAAAACCTCGATGATCTCATGGGCCTCTGATCGTCTACCCCCTAGACATTCTTCTGACAGGGGTAGCCCGGCGTAGCTCTCTCTTGTTTTGTGTCTGACTAGGTCATAGGATGATGTGAAACCATGTTGGTTCACAAGTTGGGGCACTATATGGCCCGGTTTCACCTGAACGGGGAGATTCCCCCTTATACAGGTCCATAACCTTTCGCTTCTAGGTTAGAGCGCATGCATGCGAGGGGGGACACATGCAATCACCTATACCAACCTGGCACCACACTCACACACATATGCTAGGGACACATGCAAGTTTTCATCGATTCCAACATTCTCGTGGACTTCCTCCGGCGAAACCCTGATGATCTGCGGGCCTCGGATCATCTACCCCCCTAGACGTTCTTCTGACAGGGGTAGCCCGGCGTAGCTCTCTCTTGTTTTGTGTCTGACTAGGTCATAGGATGATGTGAAACCATGTTGGTTCACAAGTTGGGGCACTATACGGCCCGGTTTCACCGTAACGGGGAGATTCCCCCTTATACAGGTCCATAACCTTTCGCTTCTAGGTTAGAGCGCATGCATGTGAGGGGGGACACATGCAATCACCTATACCAACCTGACACCACAATCACACACATATGCTAGGGACACATGCAAGTTTTCAGATGATTCCGACGTTCTCGTGGACTTCCTCCGGCGAAACCCTGATGATCTGCGGGCCTCAGATCGTCTACCT
The DNA here is from genome assembly GCA_023614405.1 of Avena insularis. Taxonomy (NCBI): domain Eukaryota; kingdom Viridiplantae; phylum Streptophyta; class Magnoliopsida; order Poales; family Poaceae; genus Avena; species Avena insularis. The sequence continues at coordinate 26,238,310 of CM042690.1, forward strand.
AATGGAAATGAAGTTCAGCATCCTCTAGAACCTTATGGTCTAGTGCAAAGTTAGTGTTTCCATGGTCTGAATACTAACAAATAGGCAACCAAAAGTTAACTAAAAACTTTAAATAAATACATTTAAAAGAAAAAATAAAAAGAAAATTAGAAAATACCTAAAGGCACACGGCAAAGGACAAAACACACGGCAAAGATGTGCCGTGCCGTGTGTCAAACACACGGCAAAGGTCCTTTGCCGTGTGTCTCTATCCCTCAGACACACGGCAAAGAATTTTTTTCACCTTTAGCAAGGCTTTTATTACATATATGTTAGGTGATATTATTTCATAGGATCATGAGAGCACACATATGATCATAGGTTATTGTGGTCTTGATCACTATATACATGCACCCCCTGATTCCGACGTTCTCGTGGACTTCCTCCGGCGAAACCCTGATGATCTGCGGGCCTCGGATCGTTTACCCCCCTAGACATTCTTCCCGACATGGGTAGCCAGTAGCTCTCTCTTGTTTTGTGTTCGAATAGGTCATAGGATGATGTGAAACCATGTTGGTTCACAAGTTGGGGCACTATACGGCCCGGTTTCACCGTAACGGGGAGATTCCCCCTTATACAGGTCCATAACCTTTCGCTTCTAGGTTAGAGCGCATGCATGTGAGGGGGGGCACATGCAATCACCTATACCAACCTTGCACCACACTCACACACATATGCTAGGGACACATGCAAGTTTTCAGATGATTCCGACGTTCTCGTGGACTTACTCCGGCGAAACCCTGATGATCTGCGGGCCTCGGATCGTCTACCCCCCTAGACATTTTTGGTTAGAGCGCATGCATGCAAGTTCGTATAAGGGGACACATCCAAGTTTATGGTCTAGTGCAAAGTTTGTATTTCTATGGTCTCAATACTAACAAAAAGCCAAGAAAGATTTCACTTAAACATAAAATAAATACAAATGAAAGAAAAAACAATAAGAAATTAGAAAATAGCATAAGACACTCCTTTCCTTAGGGTGTCACTAGGACAGGAAAGGTCCTTTCTTGTGTGTTTTCCTAGGGGCACGGCAAAGATCTTCTTGTTCCACGCCGCTTGGCAAAAGGCAGCTGAGTAGAGTAGATAGGCTCGCCCCCCCTCTTGCCTTATCCTCTCCCCACACACACCCGCCTCCCAAGGCCGCCTCGCGCCTTGCAGCCGCCTCATTGCCGGCTCCTCCTCCACCCGGTCCACCCCCCCACCCGCCTCCGCGCCCATCCGCCCCGCCCCATCCACCCCCCGCCCCATCCGCCCCCGCCCGCCTCCACCTCCGCCAGCCCCCGGCTCGGAGCTCGCCATGCTCCACCTCCGCCTGCCCAGCCTCCACCCACCGCCGGCCCGCCCCATCACCATCGGTATGTATGCATGTATGTGTAGCTATGTAGTATGTATGTGTAGCTAGTATGTATGTGTATGTGTAGTATATGTATGTGTAGCTAGCTAGTATATATGTGTAGTATATGTATGTGTAGCTAGTATGTATGTGTATGTGTAGCTAGTATGTATGTGTTGTATATATATGTATGTGTAGCTAGTATGTATGTGTATGTGTAGCTAGTATATATATGTATGTGTAGCTAGTATGTATGTGTAATATATATTTGTAGTATATATATTGTTAGATATATATAGCATGTATTTTTCCCATGTATTTGTTACATATATGTATAGTAGTATGTATATATGTTGTTTCATATATGCATGTGTATAGTAGTAATTTAGGAATTATGTGTAATTTTTTGGCATGTCTATAGTAGTAATTTAGTAATTTTTCTTCATGCAGGGGATATGTGTCGAGTCTGAGGGTGGGGTTGTCGACGGCGTAGGTCATTTTGCGGGAGGGTCGAGCATCTTCTTCACCTCTCGATCACGCTTCAAGGGTAAAAATCTATTCTCCTATCTTGCAAATACCTAGGGTTATTTTCGTGTGTAGATCAACAAGTCTGTCGCGTTACCTAGGCGTCTCTTCCCAGCCGTAAGGGTTACGTGGATAAATATGCATTAGTGGTCTCGCATATTATGAAGCGTAACTCTTACGGCATTTATCGGGACAGCCGGCGGATGCGTAGTTGGGTATGTTTTCCTTGTTCTACTCCAGTCCGAGATTGGATTTCGGCTGCGCCTCCCTGTTGTTCTCCGGATGCACATCCCTCTTGGCTTTTTGCCGAGACGTGTATCGGGAGAGCAGCGGGGAGGTGCTGCCAAAATTCTGTGTCGGATCGGGGTAGAGCAGGGAGAACATACTCAATCTATGGATCCGGCGGTTGATAGGACCCTCTTTACCTATTAGAGAGATAGGTGGATATATTTATGGCGTAAAATATATGTTTGCTAAAATTAACCGAACTAATACCGGATTTATTTATAGGGCATGATTAATTGAAAGCATTATATATGTCGTTTTTGGTACTGATTAGAGGATGGAGAATGGATTTGGATGTATGATGGCTATGTCAGTAAGTGGGACTTTACCTCAGAATGGCAAGAAAAGGCCGAGGACTTTGTGAACCGGGCATTTGCCGTCCCCAGCAGACCCAGAAGAATTTTTTGCCCCTGTGCAAGATGCAAGAACCTGAATACACATTCGAAGGATGATGTGAGTACTCACCTGCTCAATTACGGGTTCACACCATCCTACAAGACTTGGACATTCCATGGTGAAAAGTTAGCGAAACGTGCTAGGAGGGAGTCACGGCAGGTCAAGCAGTGAAAGTCACCAAGGGAGAATTTGATGCTGGTTTTGATAGGTGCATAGAAAACTTTGTGAATGCTAATGCGCCTGAAAGCCCTCATGTAGAGGCGGAGACACCTCAGGAGGCGGAGACAAGTGAGGAGCCGAAGGAAAACACGGCAAAGTACTACAAGACTTTGTTTGCCTCACAGAGACCCCTTCATGCACATACAGATGTTACCCAACTGGATGCCATAGCTCGCCTTTTGGCCTTCAAGAGACACAGGAACTTGACCAGAGAGGACTTTGATGATATGCTTGCCGTCGTTGGCAGCATTCGCGAAAAGGGCACCTCTTGCCGAAGAACTTCTACTATTCGACCAAACTCCTCCGTGACCTTAAGATGTCATATGAGCCGATACACGCTTGTCCGAAGGGATGCATGCTATTCACAAAGGAGCATGCTAAGACAAATTATTGTATCCGCTGCAAATCCTCTAGGTACTTTGAGGTCGATCCCAATGGTGATGGTCAGAAGAGGCAGACCGGGGTTACCCAAAACATTCTTCGGTATCTTCCAATCATACCGAGGCTCCAGCGACTCTTCATGACCGAGGATCTCGCCCAGCGATGCAAGGTGAGAAGGAACAAATACCTCGACAAGATGATACATCCGTCGGATGGTAGTGCATGGAAGAACTTTGTCAAGAAATATCCTGATAAAGCCGGTGACAAGAGGAGCGTAGCAGTTGCCATATCAACCGATGGGTTCAATCCATATGGCATGTCGGCTTCAGTATATAGTTGTTGGCCAGTGTTTGTTATTCCCCTGAACCTCCCCTGGCGTCTGCATGAGATCAGAGAACATGTTTGTCTCGATGATAATCCCAGGGCCGAAATACCCGGGTAAGAACATGAATGTGTATCTAGAACCACTGGTGGATGACTTGCTTCATGGCTGGGAAGGTCGGGGGATCCGAACATTTGACGCTTCAAACAACGAGCACTTCGATATGTATGTCTGGTACCATACCTCTCTGCATGACCTACCAGCACGTGTGTTGTTCTGCGGCTGGTGTACACATGGGAAGTGGCCTTGCCCAGTGTGCATGCAATCTCTGACTTTCTTACGGCATGTGAAGGAGGCAAGTATTCTTGCTTTGATGAACATCGACAGTGTCTTGAGACGAATCATCCATATAGGAGTGACAAAAAGAGGTTCAAGAAAGGTCGTGTTGTCCATGATCCAAAGCCACGTCTAAAGACCGGAAAGGAAATCAAGGCTGAGTTGGAAGCTCTCCAACCAAACTCCGATGGGAATGGTTTCGTGGGATACGGGGATACGCACCAGTGGACCCACATTCCGTGCTTATGGAAGCTCCCTTACTTTGAGGATCTTGAGCTCCCACATAACATTGATGTAATGCACACCGAAAAGAATATCGGTGAGGCCCTTTGGAGCACCATAATGCAAACCGAGAAGACGAAAGATAACATCAAGGCTCGAATTGATCAAGAAGCATTGTGCGATAGGCCAAAGTTGAACATGCAGCCACCGGAGCCAAAGGCGAAAAGGTGGTTTAAGCCAAAGGCTCCTTTCGCCCAATAAAGCCCCAAAGAAGGAGATCTTCCGATGGATCGCGCAAAGTTTGTTTTTCCCTGATGGTTATGCGGCCAACTGGATGAGGGGTGCGAACATGGAAACGTTGCGAGTACAAGGGCTCAAGAGTCATGACTACCACGTATGGCTTGAGCGGATAATGCCGGTGATGATTCGAGGCTATGTCGATGAGGAGACTTGGCGAGTCTTTGTCGAGGTTGAGCTTTTTCTTCCGCCATTTGTGCTAGGGAGTTAGACCGTAAAGTGCTTGAAGCTACATGAACAGGCACCCGAGTTGCTTTGCGATCTAGAGATGCTCCTTCCGCCAGGGTTCTTCAATCCGATGCAACATATGATCCTGCATCTTGCGGACGAGGCTTTAAAGGGGGACCTGTGTGGGCCCGTTGGTAGTTTCCGCCCGAGAGAGAAACAAAGAAGCTTCGTAAGAAAATAGGCAATAAATGCAAGATCGAGGCATCCATAGCCGAGGCAGTCCTTAACGAGGAGGTTGCAAACTTCACCACAAAGCACTATGATGCCAACATTCCCACAAAGCACAACCCAGTGTTTCGTTACAATGCCGCCAACCCTAAAGATGTACCCAATCTTAGCATCTTCGTTGGGCTAGGTGGCAAATCAAGTGGCACAAAGAGGTTCGCAATGAAAAAACTTGAGCGGGAGTTGATCCACTCGTATGTCTTGAACACCATGGAAGAAGTGAAGTCGTACATCGATTAAGTGATCACCATTTAGTTTTCCGCAAACATTCACTGCTATGTCCGTGCCTAACTCTCCTTTAAATTGTTATAGACGATTCAAGAGTGCACACTGGAAGAATCCAAATAGGGAGCCTAACCCTCAAGAGGAGCAGGATCTTTTCGATAAGGGTGGTGGTTTCGGTTTCGTCAGCTGGTTCTGTGGTTTGGTACTATTCGAGCCAACTTGTTGTGCTACACTTCTTGTGATAAACTTCTTATGCTAAACTTCTCGTTCTAACTTGTAGGCAAGAACTGACAAAGAGATGCAACCCGAGCTAAGAAATATTGCCAGGGGCTTTAACCATTCAGTCGACACGTTCAATGCTTATGACGTGAATGGGTATCGCTTCCATACCCATGAATACACAACTAGCCGGCCCAACCGGAAGACAACAAATAGCGGCGTCTTTTGTGAAGGCTCAGATGGCCTCCAGTACTATGGAAGAGTCGAGGGTATATATGAGCTGAATTACGGTTTTGGCAAAGGGCTAAATCCCGTTGTATTCAAATATCATTGGTTTGACCCACATAAGGTGAAACGGGATCCTGAAATTGGACTGGTCGAAGTTAAGAGAAACTCCGTTTATGCGGGAGATGATGTTTACATTTTGGCTACTCAGGCCTTCCAAGTATTCTATCTTCCGTACCCATGCCAAAACCCGACAAAACGTCTACAGGACTGGGATGTTGTGATGACGGTACCGACACGTAATAGGTCGCCCTTGCCAAACAAGGATGATGCCGCCTAGACCCCTCAACAAATGATGGCGAGTTTTATCAAGAAGAAGGGCTCCCCGGGCAATTCATTATCGACTTGTCCGCCGATGGTGACATGGTCGTAGACGATGAGCAAGAAGAAGCTGAGGAGGAAGACACTGCGCAAGATGAAGCTGAGGAGGTTCACAACCAACAAGATGTGAGTTTGCTCGAGGCGTTCCATGCAGGCCTTGACGTGAACGATCCACAGGGACCACCTCCAGGTTTCGTGGATGATTATTGGTGGCCGGAAAATGATAGCGATGACGAAACCTCTCGTCCAATTCATAATCCCGACTCAGGCTTCTGATCCATGCATGTAGTAGTAATAATCTTTGTAGTAGTGTTTGCTATGTAATCCCGCCGGGCTATGTGATAAAATTTCTTTCCTTTTGTCTTTGTATTTGTAAGAACTCTATTCTATGTAATAAAATTTCTTTCCTTTTGTCTTTGTATTTGTAAGAACTCGTATCCCCAAAGTCGAGAGAGGACAAGTATTTTCGAGATTCATATAGCATGAGGATGTGACGGTGGCAAGCCCAGGAAAGGATTCTCGATCCACGACAACGATTCCTTTCGAGGAGTCATTGCCGTGGAGACCGAATCCTTTCCTTGGCTTGCCGCGTATCATACCCATGCTATATGGATCATGGAAGTATTTCTCTTCTTTCGTCTTTGCCGATACGAATATAGATTAGCTAGCGTGACTTAAATGGAATAGATTAGATAGCCCTAAAGTCGAAAGGAAAGACATTACTTCACTATTCGTATAGCATGGGCGACATTGTTATATGAATCGTGAAATGGTTTCTTTCCTTTCGTCTTTGGAGAAACACAAGGAAGGCTTCATCTCGTATCCCCCAAGTCGAGAGAGGACGGGTATTTTCGAGATTCATATAGCATGGGGATGTGACGGTGGCAAGCCCAGGAAAGGATTCTCGATCCACGACAACGATTCCTTTCGAGGAGTCGTTGCCATGGAGACCGAATCCTTTCCTTGGCTTGCCGCGTCTCATACCCATGCTATATGGATCATGGAAGTATTTCTCTTCTTTCGTCTTTGCCGATACGAATATAGATTAGCTAGCGTGACTTAAATGGAATAGATTAGATAGCCCTAAAGTCGAAAGGAAAGACATTACTTCACTATTCGTATAGCATGGGCGACATTGTCATATGAATCGTGAAATGGTTTCTTTCCTTTCGTCTTTGGAGAAACACAAGGAAGGCTTCATCTCGTATCCCCAAAGTCGAGAGAGGACAGGTATTTTCGAGATTCATATAGCATGGGGATGTGACGGTGGCAAGCCCAGGAAAGGATTCTCGATCCACGACAATGATTCCTTTCGAGGAGTCGTTGCCATGGAGACCGAATCCTTTCCTTGGCTTGCCGCGTCTCATACCCATGCTATATGGATCATGGAAGTATTTCTATTCTTTCGTCTTTGCCGATACGAATATAGTGTGTGTTTAAAACTTGAGTATTATTGTACTATTATGAATCTTGTGTCACTGATGTGTACTAATAAACTACTCTTTTCACTCTGTTTTGCAGGTGATTGAAAGATGCCGGGGGGGAAAGGGAGTTACAAGAAAGCTGAAAAGCTTGGCAAAACTGGTGACTGGTGGTTCAAAAGATGTCAGGGGGAAGCAGCCTACTAGTGCTACTGCTAGTGCTCCACCGCGCACTTCACAGCGGCGAGGGCGTGGGAGGCGTGCGAGGAATCCTAGTCCCCCTCCGGTCTTCGAGGAGGACGAGCAGGAGCAGGCAGGCGGGAGGAGAAGGAGGGGGAGGACGAGGAGGAGGAGGAGGAGCCAGTTCGGCGTCAGGAGGATGAGGGGACGCACTCGGATTCTGACGAGGAGGAGCAGGAGCAGCAGCAGGAGGATGAGGATGAGGGGTTGGGGTCTTTACCCTACGAGCTTGACACGTCCTTGAGGTGGGCGCCTCCGGAGGATGAGACGGAGTACCTTGAGGAGTACGCGGACATGGACCCGAGCCTGGTGCCGCGGGAGAAGGCTCCATATCGGCGTGGGGTTTCGAGACTCCCCGACCTACCTTATCCCTATGCGGACAAGGTACTCGTGCCCGCTGGGTCGAGGTACATGATTTGACCCTAAACCATACATTGTAATTTTTATCACATACTGACCTTGTCCTTTTCATTTTGCAGTGCCTTTCTATATGAGGATGGGATCAAGCCATATCGTGGCTACTCAAGCATCCTTGGAGCCTTGGTTAGAAAGTATTTTCCTGGGATTGTCACTCTCCCAAATGGTTCAAAGGATGTGGCTTGGACTTGGAAGCATTACCACTATGCCGAAGATCCCGAAAAAAAGTACACCACCATCGCGGAGAAGGTTCAGGTTTTGTTCTGGGTAAGTTTGTTTTGCTTGTCATAATTCAATCGGCTTGAGGATGAAATATACTTGAACTCGTGGCTTGTCATAATTCAATCGCCTTTGACCCCCCTTTTTCCCTATATGCATACTTGTAGAAGTTCTTCGACATGGACAGGACGCTAAAGGAGTGTTTGATGATTGTTCACGAGCTTGCCAAGAGGAAGGTGCAAGACATGCACTACGAGGCACGCGTGAACTGCATTCGCAACTGGTTCGGCGATCGCAAGATTTGGATGAACAAGAGCCAAGACCGGGAGATGCTCTTCGAGCCGTGGCAGTACCTGCAGGTAGTTGCATTTTTGTTTTATTGATTTCTTGACCTTATTCTATTTTCTATTGTACTAATACGTGTGTCTTGTGGATGTAGAACCCTCCTCAGTTCGTGGGTAATGATGAGCGATGCTTCACGGCAATGGTAGCGTGGTGGACACACCCCAATTACCTCCAGAAACACGCCGATGCAAAGAAGCGGCGAGAGGAGATGAGGGGTGGATCACACCGCCAAGGCAACATCCCCCTCGCCCTTCTTAGGCAAAAAGAGGTGAGAAAATGCTTTATTTGTTCTTGCTTGTAATTTTATTCTTTACTTGCCCTTTGAGTCCCCTTCACTTAACCCGTGCTCTTTTGTGCAGAAAATAAAGACAGGTCAAGAGCCGTCCGTGTTTGCTGTTTGGAAGAAGACACGACGTTGGACGAGCCTAGGGCAGGAGCCTATGGATGAATGAGGGAGCCAGGCTCCGGGGTGAGAAGTACCCTGAGAAGTACAAGGAGGTGCATGGAGAAGATTCTAACCCTGAGACCGCCCCCTTCGACACCGAGGTCGCCCGTCTTTGGCGGAGAAGGCGAAGAATGGTCGCCTATGGATCGGTCACGGTCCGTCGACCCTAAGACCATCCCATCTATCGCCCAGTCCGGCGTGGTAGGACGGCGACCAGCCTGCTATAGAGACCCGCCCACTGCCTTCATTTGTAGCTCTCGAGCAGTTACGGGTATGTTCTTCCTCGGTCATCTATGTTTTACTACATGTTTTGTGTTGCAATGTTCATCTAATCGTGGCGACACGACGTAGGAGGAGATGGCCGCTGATAGGGCACGCAGAGAGGCGGCCGAGCAGCGGCAGCAGCAGCTGGAGCAGCAGATGGCCCATCAGCAGGGGTTGTTGGAGCAACAGGGGCAGATGATGCGGTGGATGACACAGCAAATGCTCATCAATTCTCAACCAGGGACTCTTCCCACTCCTCCTTTTGCCTTCTCGTGGGTAAGTGATCAAGTGTTTTATTGTCCAATGCTCGCAATTTTCAATCTTGCCTTATTGTCTAATGCTCACAATTTCCAATGCTGCAGATGGACGATGCGATGCCGCTTTGGTGGGTCCGCGGTGGATCGAACAACCAGGCGCCGCCGTCTTTCACCGTCAACAATCCGTCGGTCGTCCGGAGGCTGAATCAGAGTCCTCCAGGTTTGTTTTCTTATACTTATCAAATTTATCCATGCCATCGCATTTGTAGAAATTTTAGCCATGATATGACACTTGTAGAAATTTTAGCCTTGGCATGATACTTATAGAAAATTTAGAAATTCCATGACACTTGTAGGAAATTTAGCCTTGCCATGATACATATAGCAAATTTAGCAATTCCATGACACTTGTAGATAATTCTATGCCATTTTCAAAATTTTAGCCATGCTATGACACTTGTAGAAATTTTAGCCTTGCCATGACACTTATAGAAATTCTAGACTTGCCATGGGACTTGTAGATATTCGTGATTTTCCTTGTCATATTGATGTAATTTGCCATGAGACTCGTTAAAATCCCATGTTATTGCCATTTCCATCAACTTGCCTAGAAACTTGTACATATTGATGATTTTACTTGTCATATTTATGTGCTTGTCTTGAACTTGTAGGATCTCATGATGGAGCATGAGCTTGTGGAGCACTCGGAGTTGATGATCTTGTAATATTTGTCTAGTTTAGGTCTTATAACTTGTTGGTTATGCACTTGGTAGTATTTGACACTTGTGGCATGACCTTGTGGCAAGATAAACACTAGCATTTGACAATTGTAATATTTGTGAAATCTCTTGCTTTCGTGGTGATGATGTTTGCTAGTGTTGGTGATGCATTTTGGTGTTGGTGATGATTATATTGTTGTTGTTGATGAGTATATTATTGTTGTTGATGAGTATATTATTGTTGTTGATGATCTGTAGATCATATATATATTATATTTTGAATTGCAGGAAATGACTGGAAACAGGAAAAAAATTGAAAAATGACAGCTCCTTTGCCGTGTGTATACACACGGCAAAGAAGCCACGTGTGAGCCACCTGTGCGCCCCTGGGCAATGTCACAGGGCCTTTGCCGTGTGCAGTGCGCAGTAGACACACGGCAAAGGAGTGAACGTTGCCGTGTGTCCCCCCCACAGGCACACGGCAAAGGAGTGAACGTTGCCGTGTGTCCCCCCCGACGGGCACAGGGCAAAGAGAGAGAACACGGCAAACACAAGGCACACGGCAAAGAATGGGCACACGGCAAAGAGAAGGCACACGAGGGGGGACACATGCAATCACCTATACTAACCTGGCACCACACTCACACACATATGCTAGGGACACATGCAAGTTTTCAGATGATTCCGACGTTCTCGTGGACTTCCTCCGGCGAAACCCTGATGATCTGCGGGCCTCGGATCGTCTACCCCCTAGACATTCTTCTGACAGGGGTAGCCCGGCGTAGCTCTCTCTTGTTTTGTGTCTGACTAGGTCATAGGATGATGTGAAACCATGTTGGTTCACAAGTTGGGGCACTATACGGCCCGGTTTCACCGTAACGGGGAGATTCCCCCTTATACAGGTCCATAACCTTTCGCTTCTAGGTTAGAGCGCATGCATGTGAGGGGGGACACATGCAATCACCTATACCAACCTGACACCACAATCACACACATATGCTAGGGACACATGCAAGTTTTCAGATGATTCCGACGTTCTCGTGGACTTCCTCCGGCGAAACCCTGATGATCTGCGGGCCTCAGATCGTCTACCTAATGGAAATGAAGTTCAGCATCCTCTAGAACCTTATGGTCTATTGCAAAGTTAGTGTTTCCATGGTCTGAATACTAACAAATAGGCAACAAAAAGTTAACTAAAAACTTTAAATAAATACATTTGAAAGAAAAAATAAAAAGAAAATTAGAAAATACCTAAAGGCACACGGCAAAGGACAAAACACACGGCAAAGATGTCCTTTGCCGTGTGCCTATCGCCGTCAAGCACACGGCAAAGGTCCTTTGCCCTGTCTCTCTATCCCTCAGACACACGGCAAATAATTTTTTTCACCTTTAGCAAGGCTTTTATTACATATATTTTAGGTGATATTATTTCATAGGATCATGAGAGCACACATTGATCATAGGTTATTGTGGTCTTTATCACTATATACATGCACCCCCTGATTCCGACGTTCTCGTGGACTTCCTCCGGCGAAACCCTGATGATCTGCGGGCCTCGGATCGTTTACCCCCCTAGACATTCTTCTGACATGGGTAGCCCGGCGTAGCTCTCTCTTGTTTTGTGTCTGACTAGGTCATAGGATGATGTGAAACCATGTTGGTTCACAAGTTGGGGCACTATACGGCCCGGTTTCACCGTAACGGGGAGATTCCCCCTTATACAGGTCCATAACCTTTCGCTTCTAGGTTAGAGAGCATGCATGTGAGGGGGGGAACATGCAATCACCTATACCAACCTTGCACCACACTCACACACATATGCTAGGGACACATGCAAGTTTTCAGATGATTCCGACGTTCTCGTGGACTTCCTCCGGCGAAACCCTGATGATCTGCGAGCCTCGGATCGTCTACCCCCCTAGACATTCTTCTGACAGGGGTAGCCCGGCGTAGCTCTCTCTTGTTTTGTGTCTGACTAGGTCATAGGATGATGTAAAACCATGTTGGTTCACAAGTTGGGGCACTATACGGCCAGGTTTCACCGTAACGGGGAGATTCCCCCTTATACAGGTCCATAACCTTTCGCTTCTAGGTTAGAGCGCATGCATGCGAGGGGGGACACATGCAATCACCTATACTAACCTGGCACCACACTCACACACATATGCTAGGGACACATGCAAGTTTTCAGATGATTCCGACGTTCTCGTGGACTTCCTCCGGCGAAACCCTGATGATCTGCGGGCCTCGGATCGTCTACCCCCTAGACATTCTTCTGACAGGGGTAGCCCGGCGTAGCTCTCTCTTGTTTTGTGTCTGACTAGGTCATAGGATGATGTGAAACCATGTTGGTTCACAAGTTGGGGCACTATACGGCCCGGTTTCACCGTAACGGGGAGATTCCCCCTTATACAGGTCCATAACCTTTCGCTTCTAGGTTAGAGCGCATGCATGTGAGGGGGGACACATGCAATCACCTATACCAACCTTACACCACAATCACACACATATGCTAGGGACACATGCAAGTTTTCAGATGATTCCGACGTTCTCGTGGACTTCCTCCGGTGAAACCCTGATGATCTGCGGGCCTCAGATCGTCTACCTAATGGAAATGAAGTTCAGCATCCTCTAGAACCTTATGGTCTATTGCAAAGTTAGTGTTTCCATGGTCTGAATACTAACAAATAGGCAACAAAAAGTTAACTAAAAACTTTAAATAAATACATTTGAAAGAAAAAATAAAAAGAAAATTAGAAAATACCTAAAGGCACACGGCAAAGGACAAAACACACGGCAAAGATGTCCTTTGCCATGTGCCTGTCACCGTCAAACACACGGCAACGGTCCTTTGCCGTGTGTCTCTATCCCTCAGACACACGGCAAAGAATTTTTTTCACCTTTAGCAAGGCTTTTATTACATATATGTTAGGTGATATTATTTCATAGGATCATGAGAGCACACATATGATCATAGGTTATTGTGGTCTTGATCACTATATACATGCACCCCCCTGATTCCGACGTTCTCGTGGACTTCCTCCGGCGAAACCCTGATGATCTGCGGGCCTCGGATCGTCTACCCCCCTAGACATTCTTCTGACATGGGTAGCCCGGCGTAGCTCTCTCTTGTTTTGTGTCTGACTAGGTCATAGGATGATGTGAAACCATGTTGGTTCACAAGTTGGGGCACTATACGGCCCGGTTTCACCGTAACGGGGAGATTCCCCTTATCTGAGTCCATAACCTTTCGCTTCTAGGTTAGAGCGCATGCATGTGAGGGGGGCACATGCAATCACCTATACCAACCTTGCACCACACTCACACACATATGCTAGCGACACATGCAAGTTTTTAGATGATTCCGACGTTCTCGTAGACTTCCTCCGGCGAAACCCTGATGATCTGCGGGCCTCGGATCGTCTACCCCCCTAGACATTCTTCTGACAGGGGTAGCCCGGCATAGCTCTCTCTTGTTTTGTGTCTGACTAGGTCATAGTATGATGTAAAACCATGTTGGTTCACAAGTCGGGGCACTATACGGCCCGGTTTCACCAATGGGAGATTCCCCTTATCTGAGTCCATAACCTTTCGCTTCTAGGTTAGAGCGCATGCATGCGAGGGGGACACATGCAATCACCTATACCAACCTTGCACCACACTCACACACATATGCTAGGGACACATGCAAGTTTTCAGATGATTCTGACGTTCTCGTGAACTTCCTCGTGAAACCACGATGATCTGCGGGCCTCGGATCGTCTACCCCTAGACATTCTTCGGCGGGGTAGCCGGCGTAGCTCTCTCTTGTTTTGTGTCGACTAGGTCATAGGATGATGTAAAACCATGTTGGTTCACAAGTTGGGGCACTGTACGACCCGGTTTCACCTGAACAGGTAGATTCCCCTTATCTGGTCCATAACCTTTCGCTTCTAGGTTAGGCGCATGCATGAGGGGACACATGCAATCACCTATACCAACCTTGCACCACACTCACACATATGCTAGGGACACATGCAAGTTTTGAGATGATTGCGTTCGTGGACTTCCTCCGTGAAACCACGATGATCTGCGGGCCTCGGATCATCTACCCCTAGACATTCTTGACAGGGTAGCCAGGCGTAGCTCTCTCTTGTTTGTGTCGACTAGGTCATAGGATGATGTGAAACCATGTTGGTTCACAAGTTGGGGCACTATACGGCCCGGTTTCACATGAACGGCGAGATTCCCCTTATCTGAGTCCATAACCATTCGCTTCTAGGTTAGGCGCATGCATGTGAGGGGGGACAAATTCAATCACCTATACCAACCTTGCACCACACTCACACACATATGCTAGGGACACATGCAAGTTTTCAGATGATTAGGCGTTCTCGTGGACTTCCTCCGTGAAACCACGATGATCTGCGGGCCTCGGATCGTCTACCCCCTAGACATTCTTCCGACATGGGTAGCCAGCGTAGCTCTCTCTTGTTTTGTGTCGACTAGATCATAGGATGATGTAAAACCATGTTGGTTCACAAGTTGGGGCACTATCTGGCCCGGTTTCACCGTAACAGGAGATTCCCCTTATCTGGTCCATAACCTTTCGCTTCTAGGTTAGGCGCATGCATGCGAGGGGGGACACATGCAATCACCTATACCAACCTGGCACCACACTCACACACATATGATAGGGACACATGCAAGTTTTGAGATGATTCCGCGTTCTCGTGGACTTCCTCGTGAAACCACGATGATCTGCGGGCCTCGGATCGTCTACCCCCTAGACATTCTTCGGCGGGGTAGCCGGCATAGCTCTCTCTTGTTTTGTGTCGACTAGGTCATAGGATGATGTGAAACCATGTTGGTTCACAAGTTGGGGCACTATCTGGCCCGGTTTCACCGTGAGGAGATTCCCCTTATCTGGTCCATAACCTTTCGCTTCTAGGTTAGGCGCATGCATGTGAGGGGACACATGCAATCACCTATACCAACTGACACCACAATCACACACATATGCTAGGGACACATGCAAGTTTTAGATGATTCCGGCGTTCTCGTGGACTTCCTTCGTGAAACCACGATGATCTGCTGGCCTCGGATCGTCTACCTAATGGAACTGAAGTTCCGCATCCTCTAGAACCTTCTGGGCTATGGCAAAGTTAGTGTTTCCATGGTGCGAATACTAACAAATAGGCAACAAAAAGTTAACTAAAAACTTTAAATAAATACATTTGAAAGAAAAAATAAAAAAGAAAATTAGAAAATACCTAAAGGCACACGGCAAAGGACAAAAAACACGGCAAAGATGTCCTTTGCCGTGTGCCTGTCGCCGTCAAACACGGCAAAGGTCCTTTGCCGTGTGTCTCTATCCCTCAGACACACGGCAAAATTTTTTCACCTTTAGCAAGGCTTTTATTACATATATGTTAGGTGATATTATTTCATAGGATCATGAGAGCACACATATGATCATAGGTTATTGTGGTCTTGATCACTATATACATGCACCCCCCTGATTCCGACGTTCTCGTGGACTTCCTCCGACGAAACCCTGATGATCTGCGGGCCTCGGATCGTCTACCCCCCTAGACATTCTTCTGACAGGGGTAGCCAGTAGTAGCTCTCTCTTGTTTTGTGTCGACTAGGTCATAGGATGATGTGAAACCATGTTGGTTCACAAGTTGGGGCACTATCTGGCCGGTTTCACCGTGAGGGAGATTCCCCCTTATCTGGGTCCATAACCATTCGCTTCTAGGTTAGGCGCATGCATGTGAGGGGACAAATTCAATCACATATACAAACATTGCACAACAATCACACAAATATGATAGGTACACATGAAAGTTTTCAGATGATTAGGCGTTCTCGTGGACTTCCTCGTGAAACCACGATGATCTGCGGGCCTCGGATCGTCTACCCCTAGACATTCTTGACATGGGTAGCCGGCGTAGCTCTCTCTTGTATTGTGTCGACTAGATCATAGGATGATGTAAAACCATGTTGGTTCACAAGTTGGGGCACTATCTGCCGGTTTCACCGTAACGGGAGATTCCCCTTATCTGAGTCCATAACCTTTCGCTTCTAGGTTAGGCGCATGCATGCGAGGGGGGCACATGCAATCACCTATACCAACCTTGCACCACACTCACACACATATGCTAGGGACACATGCAAGTTTTCAGATGATTTCGACGTTCTCGTGGACTTCCTCCGGCGAAACCCTGATGATCTGCGGGCCTCGGATCGTCTACCCCCTAGACATTCTTCTGACAGGGGTAGCCCGGCATAGCTCTCTCTTGTTTTGTGTCTGACTAGGTCATAGGATGATGTGAAACCATGTTGGTTCACAAGTTGGGGCACTATACGGCCCGGTTTCACCGTAACGGGGAGATTCCCCCTTATACAGGTCCATAACCTTTCGCTTCTAGGTTAGAGCGCATGCATGTGAGGGGGACACATGCAATCACCTATACCAACCTGACACCACAATCACACACATATGCTAGGGACACATGGAAGTTTTAGATGATTAGGCGTTCGTGGACTTCCTCCGTGAAACCACGATGATCTGCGGGCCTCGGATCGTCTACCTAATGGAAATGAAGTTCATCCTCTAGAACCTTATGGTCTATTGCAAAGTTAGTGTTTCCATGGTCTGAATACTAACAAATAGGCAACAAAAAGTTAACTAAAAACTTTAAATAAATACATTTGAAAGAAAAAATAAAAAAGAAAATTAGAAAATACCTAAAGGCACACGGCAAAGGACAAAAAACACGGCAAAGATGTCCTTTGGTGTACTCATCAAACAGGCACGGCACAGGTCCTTTGCCGTGTGTCTCTATCCCTCAGACACACGGCAAAGAATTTTTTTCACCTTTAGCAAGGCTTTTATTACATATATGTTAGGTGATATTATTTCATAGGATCATGAGAGCACACATATGATCATAGGTTATTGTGGTCTTGATCACTATATACATGCACCCCCCTGATTCCGACGTTCTCGTGGACTTCCTCCGACGAAACCCTGATGATCTGTGGGCCTCGGATCGTCTACCCCCCTAGACATTCTTCTGACATGGGTAGCCCGGCGTAGCTCTCTCTTGTTTTGTGTCTGACTAGGTCATAGGATGATGTGAAACCATGTTGGTTCACAAGTTGGGGCACTATCGGCCGGTTTCACCGTAATGGGAGATTCCCCTTATCTGAGTCCATAACCTTTCGCTTCTAGGTTAGAGCGCATGCATGTGAGGGGGGCACATGCAATCACCTATACCAACCTTTCACCACACTCACACACATATGCTAGGGATACATGCAAGTTTTCAGATGATTCCGACGTTCTCGTGGACTTCCTCCGGCGAAACCCTGATGATCTGCGGCCTTGGATCGTCTACCCCCTAGACATTCTTCTGACATGGGTAGCCCGGCGTAGCTCTCTCTTGTTTTGTGTCTGACTAGGTCATAGGATGATGTGAAACCATGTTGGTTCACAAGTTGGGGCACTATACGGCCCGGTTTCACCGTAATGGGGAGATTCCCCCTTATACAGGTCCATAACCTTTCGCTTCTAGGTTAGAGCGCATGCATGCGAGAGGGGACACATGCAATCGCCTATACCAACCTTGCACCACACTCATACAAATATGCAAGGGACACATGCAAGTTTTCAGATGATTCCGATGTTCTCGTGGACTTCCTCCGGCGAAACCCTGATCTGCGGGCCTCGGATCGTCTACCCCTAGACATTCTTCTGACAGGGGTAGCCTGGCGTAGCACTCTCTTGATTTGTGTCTGACTAGGTCATAGGATGATGTGGAACCATGTTGGTTCACAAGTTGGGGCACTATACGGACCGGTTTCACCGTAACAGGGAGATTCCCCCTTATACAGGTCCATAACCTTTCGCTTCTAGGGTAGAGCGCATGCATGGGAGGGGGGCACATGCAATCACCTATACCAACCTTGCACCACACTCACACACATATGCTAGGGACACACGCAAGTTTTCAGATGATTCTGACGTTCTCGTGGACTTCCTCCGGCGAAACCCTGATGATCTGCGGGCCTCTGATCGTCTACCCCCTAGACATTCTTCTGACAGGGGTAGCCCGGCGTAGCTCTCTCTTGTTTTGTGTCTGACTAGGTCATAGGATGATGTGAAACCATGTTGGTTCACAAGTTGGGGCACTATATGGCCCGGTTTCACCGCATGAGGAGATTCCCCTTATCTGGTCCATAACCTTTCGCTTCTAGGTTAGAGCGCATGCATGCGAGGGGGGACACATGCAATCACCTATACCAACCTGGCACCACACTCACACACATATGCTAGGGACACATGCAAGTTTTCATCGATTCTGACGTTCTCGTGGACTTCCTCCGGCGAAACCCTGATGATCTGCGGGCCTCGGATCATCTACCCCCTAGACGTTCTTCTGACAGAGGTAGCCCGGCGTAGCTCTCTCTTGTTTTGTGTCTGACTAGGTCATAGGATGATGTGAAACCATGTTGGTTCACAAGTTGGGGCACTATACGGCCCGGTTTCACCGTAACAGGGAGATTCCCCCTTATACAGGTCCATAACCTTTCGCTTCTAGGTTAGAGCGCATGCATGTGAGGGGGGACACATGCAATCACCTATACCAACCTGACACCACAATCACACACATATGCTAGGGACACATGCAAGTTTTCAGATGATTCCGACGTTCTCGTGGACTTCCTCCGGCGAAACCCTGATGATCTGCGGGCCTCAGATCGTCTACCTAATGGAAATGAAGTTCAGCATCCTCTAGAACCTTATGGTCTAGTGCAAAGTTAGTGTTTCCATGGTCTGAATACTAACAAATAGGCAACCAAAAGTTAACTAAAAACTTTAAATAAATACATTTAAAAGAAAAAATAAAAAGAAAATTAGAAAATACCTAAAGGCACACGGCAAAGGACAAAACACACGGCAAAGATGTCCTTTGCCGTATTGCATCGTCACAAACGGCAAGGTCCTTTGCCGTGTGTCTATCCCTCAGACACACGGCAAAGAATTTTTTTCACCTTTAGCAAGGCTTTTATTACATATATGTTAGGTGATATTATTTCATAGGATCATGAGAGCACACATATGATCATAGGTTATTGTGGTCTTGATCACTATATACATGCACCCCCCTGATTCCGACGTTCTCGTGGACTTCCTCCGGCGAAACCCTGATGATCTGCGGTCCTCGGATCGTTTACCCCCTAGACATTCTTCTGACATGGGTAGCCCGGCGTAGCTCTCTCTTGTTTTGTGTCTGACTAGGTCATAGGATGATGTGAAACCATGTTGGTTCACAAGTTGGGGCACTATACGGCTCGGTTTCACCGTAACGGGAGATTCCCCCTTATACAGGTCCATAACCTTTCGCTTCTAGGTTAGAGCGCATGCATGTGAGGGGGGACACATGCAATCACCTATACCAACCTTGCACCACACTCACACACATATGCTAGGGACACATGCAAGTTTTCAGATGATTCCGACGTTCTCGTGGACTTACTCCGGCGAAACCCTGATGATCTGCGGGCCTCGGATCGTCTACCCCCCTAGACATTTTTGGTTAGAGCGCATGCATGCAAGTTCGTATAAGGGGACACATCCAAGTTTATGGTCTAGTGCAAAGTTTGTATTTCTATGGTCTCAATACTAACAAAAAGCCAAGAAAGATTTCACTTAAACATAAAATAAATACAAATGAAAGAAAAAACAATAAGAAATTAGAAAATAGCATAAGACACTCCTTTGCCGTGTGTCTGTCTAGGGTACACAGGAAAGGTCCTTTGCCGTGTGTTTTCCTAGGGGTACACGGCAAAGATCTTTGCCGTGTTCCACGCTGCTTGGCACACGGCAAAGGCAGCTGAGTAGATAGGCTCGGGCCCGCCCCCTCCTGCCTTATCCTCTCCCCACACACCCGACCCGCGCCTCCCCACACCCGACCCCGCCGCCTCGATCCAGCGCCGCCGCCACCGCCTCCGCGCCGCCGCCACCTGCCCCCGCGTCGCCGCTGCCGGCTCCTCCTCCACCCGGTCCACCCCCCCACCCGCCTCCGCGCCCATCCGCCCCGCCCCATCCGCCCCGCGCCCCATCCGCCCATCGGTATGTATGCATGTATGTGTAGCTAGTATGTATGTGTATGTGTATGTGTATGTGTATGTGTAGTATATGTATGTGTAGCTAGCTAGTATATATGTGTAGTATATGTATGTGTAGCTAGTATGTATGTGTATGTGTAGCTAGTATGTATGTGTTGTATATATATGTATGTGTAGCTAGTATGTATGTGTATGTGTAGCTAGTATATATATGTATGTGTAGCTAGTATGTATGTGTAATATATATTTGTAGTATATATATTGTTAGATATATATAGCATGTATTTTTCCCATGTATTTGTTACATATATGTATAGTAGTATGTATATATGTTGTTTCATATATGCATGTGTATAGTAGTAATTTAGGAATTATGTGTAAATTTTGGCATGTCTATAGTAGTAATTTAGTAATTTTTCTTCATGCAGGGGATATGTGTCGAGTCTGAGGGTGGGGTTGTCGACGGCGTAGGTCATTTTGCGGGAGGGTCGAGCATCTTCTTCACCTCTCGATCACGCTTCAAGGGTAAAAATCTATTCTCCTATCTTGCAAATACCTAGGGTTATTTTCGTGTGTAGATCAACAAGTCTGTCGCGTTACCTAGGCGTCTCTTCCCAGCCGTAAGGGTTACGTGGATAAATATGCATTAGTGGTCTCGCATATTATGAAGCGTAACTCTTACGGCATTTATCGGGACAGCCGGCGGATGCGTAGTTGGGTATGTTTTCCTTGTTCTACTCGGTCCGAGATTGGATTTAATTGCGCCTCCTGTTGTTCTCGGATGCACATCCCTCTTGGCTTTTGCCGAGGCGTGTGTCGGGTGAGCAGCGGGAGGTCTTTATAAAATCGTGTCGGATCGGGGCAGGAGGAGAACATACTCAATCTATGGATCCGGCGGTTGATAGACCCTCTTTACCTATTAGAGATAGGTGGATATATTTATGGCGTAAAATATATGTTTGCTAAAATTAACCGAACTAATACCGGATTTATTTATAGGGCATGATTAATTGAAAGCATTATATATGTCGTTTTTGGTACTGATTAGAGGATGGAGAATCGTGACTGGATGTATGATGGCTATGTCAGTAAGTGGGACTTTACCTCAGAATGGCAAGAAAAGGCCGAGGACTTTGTGAACCGGGCATTTGCCGTCCCCAGCAGACCCAGAAGAATTTTTTGCCCCTGTGCAAGATGCAAGAACCTGAATACACATTCGAAGGATGATGTGAGTACTCACCTGCTCAATTACGGGTTCACACCATCCTACAAGACTTGGACATTCCATGGTGAAAAGTTAGCGAAACGTGCTAGGAGGAGTCACGCAGGTCGGCAGAGTCAGCCAAGGGGAGAATTTGATGCTGGTTTTGATAGGTGCATAGAAAACTTTGTGAATGCTAATGCGCCTGAAAGCCCTCATGTAGAGGCGGAGACACCTCAGGAGGCGGAGACAAGTGAGGAGCCGAAGGAAAACACGGCAAAGTACTACAAGACTTTGTTTGCCTCACAGAGACCCCTTCATGCACATACAGATGTTACCCAACTGGATGCCATAGCTCGCCTTTTGGCCTTCAAGAGACACAGGAACTTGACCAGAGAGGACTTTGATGATATGCTTGCCGTCGTTGGCAGCATTCTGCCGAAAGGGCACCTCTTGCCGGAGAACTTCTACTATTCGACCAAACTCCTCCGTGACCTTAAGATGTCATATGAGCCGATACACGCTTGTCCGAAGGGATGCATGCTATTCACAAAGGAGCATGCTAAGACAAATTATTGTATCCGCTGCAAATCCTCTAGGTATTTTGAGGTCGATCCCAATGGTGATGGTCAGAAGAGGCGTGGGGTTACCCAAAACATTCTTCGGTATCTTCCAATCATACCGAGGCTCCAGCGACTCTTCATGACCGAGGATACTGCCCAGCAGATGCAGTGGGCAGTAGAAGGGAACAAATACCTCGACAAGATGATACATCCGTCGGATGGTAGTGCATGGAAGAACTTTGTCAAGAAATATCCTGATAAAGCCGGTGACAAGAGGAGCGTAGCAGTTGCCATATCAACCGATGGGTTCAATCCATATGGCATGTAAACGATATATAGTTGTTGGCCAGTGTTTGTTATTCCCCTGAACCTCCCCTGGCGTCTGCATGAGATCAGAGAACATGTTTGTCTCGATGATAATCCTAGGGCCGAAATACCCGGGTAAGAACATGAATGTGTATCTAGAACCACTGGTGGATGACTTGCTTCATGGCTGGGAAGGTCGGGGGATCCGAACATTTGACGCTTCAAACAACGAGCACTTCGATATGTATGTCTGGTACCATACCTCTCTGCATGACCTACCAGCACGTGTGTTGTTCTGCGGCTGGTGTACACATGGGAAGTGGCCTTGCCCAGTGTGCATGCAATCTCTGACTTTCTTCTGGCTGTCGAAGGGAGGCAAGTATTCTTGCTTTGATGAACATCGACAGTGTCTTGAGACGAATCATCCATATAGGAGTGACAAAAAGAGGTTCAAGAAAGGTCGTGTTGTCCATGATCCAAAGCCACGTCTAAAGACCGGAAAGGAAATCAAGGCTGAGTTGGAAGCTCTCCAACCAAACTCCGATGGGAATGGTTTCGTGGGATACGGGGATACGCACCAGTGGACCCACATTCCGTGCTTATGGAAGCTCCCTTACTTTGAGGATCTTGAGCTCCCACATAACATTGATGTAATGCACACCGAAAAGAATATCGGTGAGGCCCTTTGGAGCACCATAATGCAAACCGAGAAGACGAAAGATAACATCAAGGCTCGAATTGATCAAGAAGCATTGTGCGATAGGCCAAAGTTGAACATGCAGCCACCCGGAGCCAAAGGCAGAAAAAGGTGGTTTAAGCCAAAGGCTCCTTTCTGCCCAATAAAGCCCCAAAGAAGGGAGATCTTCCAGTGGATCGCGCAAAGTTTGTTTTTCCCTGATGGTTATGCGGCCAACTGGATGAGGGGTGCGAACATGGAAACGTTGCGAGTACAAGGGCTCAAGAGTCATGACTACCACGTATGGCTTGAGCGGATAATGCCGGTGATGATTCGAGGCTATGTCGATGAGGAGACTTGGCGAGTCTTTGAGGTTGAGCTTTTTCTTCCGCCAGATTTGTGCTAGGGAGTTAGACCGTAAAGTGCTTGAGAAGCTACATGAACAGGCACCCGAGTTGCTTTGCGATCTAGAGATGCTCCTTCCGCCAGGGTTCTTCAATCCGATGCAACATATGATCCTGCATCTTGCGGACGAGGCTTTAAAGGGGGACCTGTGTGGGCCCGTTGGTAGTTTCCGCCCGAGAGAGAAACAAAGAAGCTTCGTAAGAAAACAGGCAATAAATGCAAGATCGAGGCATCCATAGCCGAGGCAGTCCTTAACGAGGAGGTTGCAAACTTCACCACAAAGCACTATGATGCCAACATTCCCACAAAGCACAACCCAGTGTTTCGTTACAATGCCGCCAACCCTGAAGATGTACCCAATCTTAGCATCTTCGTTGGGCTAGGTGGCAAATCAAGTGGCACAAAGAGGTTCGCAATGAAAAAACTTGAGCGGGAGTTGATCCACTCGTATGTCTTGAACACCATGGAAGAAGTGAAGTCGTACATCGAGTAAGTGATCACCATTTAGTTTTCCGCAAACATTCACTGCTATGTCCGTGCCTAACTCTCCTTTAAATTGTTATAGACGATTCAAGAGTGCACATTGGAAGAATCCAAATAGGGAGCCTAACCCTCAAGAGGAGCAGGATCTTTTCGATAAGGGTGGTGGTTTCGGTTTCGTCAGCTGGTTCTGTGGTTTGGTACTATTCGAGCCAACTTGCTGTGCTACACTTCTTGTGATAAACTTCTTATGCTAAACTTCGTTCTAACTTGTAGGCAAGAACTGACAAAGAGATGCAACCCGAGCTAAGAAATATTGCCAGGGGCTTTAACCATTCAGTCGACACGTTCAATGCTTATGACGTGAATGGGTATCGCTTCCATACCCATGAATACACAACTAGCCGGCCCAACCGGAAGACAACAAATAGCGGGGTCTTTTGTGAAGGCTCAGATGGCCTCCAGTACTATGGAAGAGTCGAGGGTATATATGAGCTGAATTACGGTTTTGGCAAAGGGCTAAATCCCGTTGTATTCAAATGTCATTGGTTTGACCCACATAAGGTGAAACGGGATCCTGAAATTGGACTGGTCGAAGTTAAGAGAAACTCCGTTTATGCGGGAGATGATGTTTACATTTTGGCTACTCAGGCCTTCCAAGTATTCTATCTTCCGTACCCATGCCAAAACCCGACAAAACGTCTACAGGACTGGGATGTTGTGATGACGGTACCGACACGTAATAGGTCGCCCTTGCCAAACAAGGATGATGCCGCCTAGACCCCTCAACAAATGATGGCGAGTTTTATCAAGAAGAAGGGCTCCCCGGGCAATTCATTATCGACTTGTCCGCCGATGGTGACATGGTCGTGAGCGATGAGCAAGAAGAAGTGAGGAGGAAGACACTTGCGCAAGATGAAGCGAGGAGGTTCACAACCAACAAGATGTGAGTTTGCTCGAGGCGTTCCATGCAGCCTTGACGTGAGCGATCCACGGGGACCACCTCCAGGTTTCGTGGATGATTATTGGTGGCGGAAAATGATAGCGATGACGAAACCTCTCGTCCAATTCATAATCCCGACTCAAAGCTTCGATCCATGCATGTAGTAGTAATAATCTTTGTAGTAGTGTTTGCTATGTAATCCCGCCGGGCTATGTGATAAAATTTCTTTCCTTTTGTCTTTGTATTTGTAAGAACTCTATTCTATGTAATAAAATTTCTTTCCTTTTGTCTTTGTATTTGTAAGAACTCGTATCCCCAAAGTCGAGAGGACAAGTATTTGAGATTCATATAGCATGAGGATGTGGCGGTGGCAAGCCGGGAAAGGATTCTCGATCCACGACAACGATTCCTTTCGAGGAGTCATTGCCGTGGAGACCGAATCCTTTCCTTGGCTTGCCGCGTATCATACCCATGCTATATGGATCATGGAAGTATTTCTCTTCTTTCGTCTTTGCCGATCTGAATATAGATTAGCTAGCGTGACTTAAATGGAATAGATTAGATAGCCCTAAAGTCGAAAGGAAAGACATTACTTCACTATTAAGTATAGCATGGGCGACATGGTAATATGAATCGTGAAATGGTTTCTTTCCTTTCGTCTTTGGAGAAACACAAGGAAGGCTTCATCTCGTATCCCCAAGTCGAGAGAGGGCGGGTATTTTGAGATTCATATAGCATGGGGATGTGGCGGTGGCAAGCCGGAAAGGATTCTCGATCCACGACGATTCCTTTCGAGGAGAAGTCGTTGCCATGGAGACCGAATCCTTTCCTTGGCTTGCGTCTCATACCCATGCTATATGGATCATGGAAGTATTTCTCTTCTTTCGTCTTTGCCGATACGAATATAGATTAGCTAGCGTGACTTAAATGGAATAGATTAGATAGCCCTAAAGTCGAAAGGAAAGACATTACTTCACTATTCGTATAGCATGGGCGACATTGTCATATGAATCGTGAAATGGTTTCTTTCCTTTCGTCTTTGGAGAAACACAAGGAAGGCTTCATCTCGTATCCCCAAAGTCGAGAGAGGACAGGTATTTTCGAGATTCATATAGCATGGGGATGTGGCGGTGGCAAGCCGGGAAAGGATTCTCGATCCACGACAATGATTCCTTTAGAGTCGTTGCCATGGAGACGAATCCTTTCCTTGGCTTGCAATCTCATACCCATGCTATATGGATCATGGAAGTATTTCTATTCTTTCGTCTTTGCCGATACGAATATAGTGTGTGTTTAAAACTTGAGTATTATTGTACTATTATGAATCTTGTGTCACTGATGTGTACTAATAAACTACTCTTTTCACTCTGTTTTGCAGGTGATTGAAAGATCTTGGGGAAAGGGAGTTACAAGAAAGCTGAAAAGCTTGGCAAAACTGGTATTTGGTGGTTCAAAAGATGTCAGGGGGAAGCAGCCTACTAGTGCTACTGCTAGTGCTCCACCGCGCACTTCACAGCGGCGAGGGCGTGGGAGGCGTGCGAGGAATCCTAGTCCCCCTCCGGTCTTCGAGGAGGACGAGCAGGAGCAGGAGCAGGAGCAGGAGCAGGAGAAGGAGGGGGAGGACGAGGAGGAGGAGGAGGAGCCAGTTCGGCGTCAGGAGGATGAGGGGCCTTTTCGGATTCTGAGGAGGAGGAGGGGAGCAGCAGGAGGATGAGGATGAGGGTTGGGGTCTTTACCCTCTGAGCTTGACACGTCCTAGAGGTGGGCGCCTCCGGAGGATGATACGGACTACCTACAGGAGTACGCGGACATGGACCCGAGCCTGGTGCCGCGGGAGAAGGCTCCATATCGGCGTGGGGTTTCGAGACTCCCCGACCTACCTTATCCCTATGCGGACAAGGTACTCGTGCCCGCTGGGTCGAGGTACATGATTTGACCCTAAACCATACATTGTAATTTTTATCACATACTGACCTTGTCCTTTTCATTTTGCAGTGCCTTTCTATATGAGGATGGGATCAAGCCATATCGTGGCTACTCAAGCATCCTTGGAGCCTTGGTTAGAAAGTATTTTCCTGGGATTGTCACTCTCCCAAATGGTTCAAAGGATGTGGCTTGGACTTGGAAGCATTACCACTATGCCGAAGATCCCGAAAAAAAGTACACCACCATCGCGGAGAAGGTTCAGGTTTTGTTCTGGGTAAGTTTGTTTTGCTTGTCATAATTCAATCGGCTTGAGGATGAAATATACTTGAACTCGTGGCTTGTCATAATTCAATCGCCTTTGACCCCCCTTTTTCCCTATATGCATACTTGTAGAAGTTCTTCGACATGGACAGGACGCGCAAAAGGGAGTGTTTGATGATTGTTCACGAGCTTGCCAAGAG
Source organism: Avena insularis (assembly GCA_023614405.1). Lineage (NCBI taxonomy): Eukaryota > Viridiplantae > Streptophyta > Magnoliopsida > Poales > Poaceae > Avena > Avena insularis. Next base: position 26,265,575 of record CM042690.1, read on the forward strand.
GAAGGTGCAAGACATGCACTACGAGGCACGCGTGAACTGCATTCGCAACTGGTTCGGCGATCGCAAGATTTGGATGAACAAGAGCCAAGACCGGGAGATGCTCTTCGAGCCGTGGCAGTACCTGCAGGTAGTTGCATTTTTGTTTTATTGATTTCTTGACCTTATTCTATTTTCTATTGTACTAATACGTGTGTCTTGTGGATGTAGAACCCTCCTCAGTTCGTGGGTAATGATGAGCGATGCTTCACGGCAATGGTAGCGTGGTGGACACACCCCAATTACCTCCAGAAACACGCCGATGCAAAGAAGCGGCGAGAGGAGATGAGGGGTGGATCACACCGCCAAGGCAACATCCCCCTCGCCCTTCTTAGGCAAAAAGAGGTGAGAAAATGCTTTATTTGTTCTTGCTTGTAATTTTATTCTTTACTTCGCCCTTTGGAGTCCCCCTTCACTTAACTTCGTGCTCTTTTGTGCAGAAAATAAAGACAGGTCAAGAGCCGTCCGTGTTTGCCGTTTGGAAGAAGACACGCACGTTGGACGAGCCTAGGAACGGGAGCCTATGGATGAATGAGGGAGCCAGGCTCCGGGGTGAGAAGTACCCTGAGAAGTACAAGGAGGTGCATGGAGAAGATTCTAACCCTGAGACCGCCTTCGACACCGAGGTCGCCGTCTTTGGCGGGAGAAGGCCAGAAGAATGGTCGCCTATGGATCGGTCACGGGTCCGTCGACCCTAAGACCATCCCATCTATGCGCCAGGTCCGGCGTGGTAGGACGAGCGACCAGCCTGCTATAGAGACCCGCCCACGGCCTTCGGTTGTAGCTCTCGAGTAGTTACGGGTATGTTCTTCCTCGGTCATCTATGTTTTACTACATGTTTTGTGTTGCAATGTTCATCTAATCGTGGCGACACGACGTAGGAGGAGATGGCCGCTGATAGGGCACGCAGAGAGGCGGCCGAGCAGCGGCAGCAGCAGCTGGAGCAGCAGATGGCCCATCAGCAGGGGTTGTTGGAGCAACAGGGGCAGATGATGCGGTGGATGACACAGCAAATGCTCATCAATTCTCAACCAGGGACTCTTCCCACTCCTCCTTTTGCCTTCTCGTGGGTAAGTGATCAAGTGTTTTATTGTCCAATGCTCGCAATTTTCAATCTTGCCTTATTGTCTAATGCTCACAATTTCCAATGCTGCAGATGGACGATGCGATGCCGCCGCCTGGTGGGTCCGCGGGTGGATCGAACAACCAGGCGCCGCCGTCTTTCACCGTCAACAATCCGTCGGTCGTCCGGAGGCTGAATCAGAGTCCTCCAGGTTTGTTTTCTTATACTTATCAAATTTATCCATGCCATCGCATTTGTAGAAATTTTAGCCATGATATGACACTTGTAGAAATTTTAGCCTTGGCATGATACTTATAGAAAATTTAGAAATTCCATGACACTTGTAGGAAATTTAGCCTTGCCATGATACATATAGCAAATTTAGCAATTCCATGACACTTGTAGATAATTCTATGCCATTTTCAAAATTTTAGCCATGCTATGACACTTGTAGAAATTTTAGCCTTGCCATGACACTTATAGAAATTCTAGACTTGCCATGGGACTTGTAGATATTCGTGATTTTCCTTGTCATATTGATGTAATTTGCCATGAGACTCGTTAAAATCCCATGTTATTGCCATTTCCATCAACTTGCCTAGAAACTTGTACATATTGATGATTTTACTTGTCATATTTATGTGCTTGTCTTGAACTTGTAGGATCTCATGATGGAGCATGAGCTTGTGGAGCACTCGGAGTTGATGATCTTGTAATATTTGTCTAGTTTAGGTCTTATAACTTGTTGGTTATGCACTTGGTAGTATTTGACACTTGTGGCATGACCTTGTGGCAAGATAAACACTAGCATTTGACAATTGTAATATTTGTGAAATCTCTTGCTTTCGTGGTGATGATGTTTGCTAGTGTTGGTGATGCATTTTGGTGTTGGTGATGATTATATTGTTGTTGTTGATGAGTATATTATTGTTGTTGATGAGTATATTATTGTTGTTGATGATCTGTAGATCATATATATATTATATTTTGAATTGCAGGAAATGACTGGAAACAGGAAAAAAATTGAAAAATGACAGCTCCTTTGCCGTGTGTATACACACGGCAAAGAAGCCACGTGTGAGCCACCTGTGCGCCCCTGGGCAATGTCACAGGGCCTTTGCCGTGTGCAGTGCGCAGTAGACACACGGCAAAGGAGTGAACGTTGCCGTGTGTCCCCCCCACAGGCACACGGCAAAGGAGTGAACGTTGCCGTGTGTCCCCCCCGACGGGCACAGGGCAAAGAGAGAGAACACGGCAAACACAAGGCACACGGCAAAGAATGGGCACACGGCAAAGAGAAGGCACACGGCAAAGAAAGTCCACACGGCAAAGATAAGGCACACGGCAAAGAAAGAATACACGGTAAAGATTCATTACACACGGCAAAGGATGAACACGGCAAAGATGTGTCGGCTCCGTTAGACGGACGGAACCGTCAAGTACTTTACTTTGCCGTGTCGATGCAGTAAACACACGGCAAAGGCTTTGCCGTGTTCCGGGCGCAAAGACACACGGCAAAGAGCCTTTGCCGTGGCTGTCGTTGCCGTGTGGCGTTTGCCGTGTGCATGCACACGGCAAAGGCTTTGCCGAGTTCCGGGGGGACTTTGCCGTGTCTTTTTCCCACACGGCAAAGAGCCTGTGTGCCGTACTGATTTTAAGAGTTTGGCGATTTTAAGGGGTCTGCAGGATGTTTCATTTTATTTTAAGGATTGCGTTTTTCTATTCTTTACTTTATTTCTATTTTATGTTTAAAAATATCAGGGGCACGCACACAGAGCCTAGGTGCAAGCTGTTCTAGAATGAAAAGAAGGTAGTACATGACAATATTTTCTGGTGGATGGAACATATATCTGAAACTGTTACCATGTGGTTTAACTTTCTATATCATAGCTACTGACATTTTGTTTGTCAGACAAGATGATCTTCTCCAATGGATAGTTTTGAGAGTTTGGATGCACAAACTTGCACACTGCAAAAAGTTGACTGGGAGCGAGTATGTTAATTTTGTCTACGGCACAATACTTGTGGGCCTCTTCCCCTATTTTTAAATTTCTCTCGTGCATGGAATGCACTCATTAGATAATTTGTTGAACATAGAAGTTGTGTGACGATTCAAGCTATATGAACATCATTGTGCATGACAAGTTGTTAGGTTCACCATAATCATATGACTATCACAAATAGCTATAGTAGTATAAGTACCAAGAGCTTGACATGTGTCACGTTAGCACGGGTGCTGGGAATTAACACATGGATACATATATATACTCTTCCATATAGTAGTGGAGTATGAGATATTGGAGTATACCAAAAAGATAGAAAATTGAGGTTTGGCTGTCTCCTACGGCGTAAATGTCTCCTTCTCCTACTGTGCTTTTGTTTCTAAATCTGATTGTATACAAATCATCTCTAGCAATTGTTAGTGTGGTTCATCGACAAGGTGATTCGCCAGGGGCTGACTCCACTGTGAAGTTAAGTTTTAGCGAACATCTTGTAGCCTCGCCAAAGATTGTAGGGGATCCACGCTTCTCGTTTATGTCATGCAGACTGAAGCCCACCAGTTTAAGGCGATCAACTCATTTGTCTGATGCTAAGTGAAACACAACGCTTTAAGGCGATCGAGAATAAGTGCAAACCAACTGCTTAACATCAAGCTTCCTCTTAGAGGAACAAACGGACCGTGGAAGGACCTTTCTATTCTTTGGTTCAATCGGAGAGAGCGACGTGGACATCACACATGTCGCATGTGCATGGGTATTGTAAAGAATGAGAATTTTCGTAAGTAAAGGAGAAAGGAAAAACCCCAAGCTGATCTCTGAAACTGTGATGCGGTGTTCTGAATTTGAAAAACAACACTTATTTCAAACGTCGGTCACATTTTTTTTTGAAAAAGAGTATATGTTAATATCATAGGGATACCAATTATACCCAGCCTCTGCAATAATGCATGCCCTAGCGGCCCTACGGATGCATACGGCTCAGAAAAAAAAGAGTTACAAAAAAGAAAAGTCCCGCTACAGAGAACTAATCCTTAAAGCAACAACACTGACACCATCAGAACAACACCAGTAGTCCTCCACTCTAATAACAATGCCTTCAAGAAGGAAACAGTGTCCAAGCGCCGTCGTTGCCCGATCAAAGATCATAGGTTTTCACCCTGAAGAAAGTCCTTACTCACAAAACAATGTCTTCAATAAGGTCATTGCCAGGCACAACCAGTTAAGGCTAGACCTTGGATTTTCACCCTGCAAGATAAGACTGGAAACTCCCCCTGTGTTGTCTTCCCGCACCAACAGTCGCTGCAACGAGTCCCAGATTACGCAGCCAGTTCTTCGTCGCCATAAGAACAAAAATCACCATCGCTACCATCATATTTCTGCTTTTCTGACATTCTCCGCATCTGACATCACCATGGCTCTAAGAATGACACTTGGTGGGAACAAACAACAGAGCTTCGCAACGCTCCCGCTGAAACCAAACGGCCAGAAAAACAAGGTGCACACGACCGAATACCTTCCGATCCAGCAATCTCCAGGCATGATACGCCCATGGGAGTTCGCCGGCGGAGCCTTCCGGACGCCTCTCCAGACCAGATCAACGACGGCAGACATCAAGCAGATCTTCGTCTTCGTGCGAAAGAAATCAAAGGACCACCTCCTTTATTAGATCTGACACAGCGATCCCCATACCGCCGGCCGGTTTCCGGAGAACGGATCGAGCAGGCAAATAGGGATAGAGAGCCGATCTAGGTCTCCCAACAGAATCCCATCGTCGGCACCTCCTCCACCAGATCGCCACCCGCCTCACTCCGGTAGAGGCCGCCGCCTCCAGATCCAAGCTCTCACGAAGCCACCGCCGGCCGGAGCCGCAGAGACGTCGATGGCGAGGGGGCCCCGTCCAGCGCAGGTGATCTCCTCCCTACCGATGCGCTGGGGCCGGGAGGCCAGATCCCCGCCGCCGCCATCACCGGCGCCGCGCACTTAGGCCGGCTGCCCTCCGGGAGCGACGAGGAGGGAGAGGGATGGAGGGGGAGGAGGTGGCAGCGGGGTAGGGTTTGGCCCCCTCGGTCGCCAGGAGGGGGCGACGCGAGGGGGAGGAGGTATCGCGAGGCCAGGAGGTATCGCTATCATGATGTCTGCATGATGCTGTAGCGGTACAAGAAACTAAACATAGTTGCATGACTGAGTTTATACTATCATTTATTAAGGTGCAAGCCTTTCTTCCATATTGGTGTCTCCCCAATTCTATTCAGGTCAATTATTTCAATGCAGTAGCCATCATGATTAGTTGATGAATGTGATGCCTTTCACTTCCCCTGCAGGCAATTACGATTAGTAGATCACTTCTCTAAGCATTAAATAGAACTAGTATAGAGAAAAATTAACATTTCAGGTAAATTGACACTCCACTGGTAGCGTAAACTAGATCAGATCTCTGACCACATCACTCTTCCAAGATTGTACGTGCAAAAGAAATTACAGCAGTTCAGCATACGATTTTAGATCAGCTCTACCTTTGTAAGTGAGAAGTGTGCATAGGTTCTAGAGTAAAACTAAACTAGGTTTACAAAACTTCAATACATATATTTAATAGATTAACAACTATTTCGAGTGACAGATACAAATGGTTAAAACAGACGAAGTAGACGTTACGTCTGAAAAAGATGAGGCCACTTCTTTTAAGACTCAATCTGTCCTAAAACCTTCCAAATAAAAATTATATCTTGTAACATTCATGTTGTGCTTAATGAACTAAGGAGACCGTAGGTAGGTACTCCTCTCAGGCTGAGTGGACTAGAATGGCCTGTGAAGAGGATTTAAGTGACAATATAAACGAGCTAATAATACTTTCATATTTGTTCCAGTTCATTTTTAGGCCGACACATCTTTGGTGTACACAACATTATATCCTAGTGAGTTTTGATGTCCATAATCCATACCTCATATGTCCCATAATATAAGCAGACTTCACCAAACAATTGGTACGAGCACCTAATACATGTCCAGCCTTGTTAATGGAAGTCCCCTTTTTTCGTGGAGGCCAACTTGTTATTCATCAATATAAGTTATATGCCAAATTATAAGACTTTTGTAGCTTATCAGTTCAGAATTAGTAGTAAGAGCTATGGCACAAATTCAAAGTTCAAACGTCAGTCACATGGTGTCTTCATGACGATGTATCAGCACAAAAACTAAACATAATTGCATAACTAAGTTCATATCATTTCTGAAGGCCCAAGCATACGCTTTGTTTATTGGAGTTCTACCACTTCATGATGCAGTAGCCGTGATCTCCCCAATTATGTTCAGGTCAAATGTTTCAATTCAGTAGCCGTCAGGATCCTTGATAAATGTGATGCCCTTCATTTTCCCCTGCAGGCAAATACCAATTATTAGATCACTGTCAAAGTATTAAATACAAAGAGTATACAGAAAAGAACTCTTGAGATAAAGCAACACTCTGGTTATTAGCCGTAAATTAGATCAGTATCTCTGACCACATCAATCTTCAAAATTGAGCGGAAAAATTCATCAGACATCAACAAAGAATTTTTGTGCGTCGGCAATACCTCTACGCGCATAAATTGGGTGCAAGGCGGACCTCTTATTTTTTTAGGAATTTCTCTCATGCATGGAATGCACTCATCACACAGTTAGTTGAACATAAGTTCTGTGACAGTTCTAGCTACGAGCATGACAAAGGTTGTTAGGTTCACCTATGACTATCCCAAATGGTTATCCTAGTAGTATAAATACTAAGCAGACATACATTTTTCACGTTAACAATAGCTCGAGTGTTCGGAATTAATATGTGGATACATATATTCTTCCATATATTTAGTAGAGTATGAGATATTGGAGTATACCAAAAATATACAAAGTTTGAGGTTTGGTTGTCTCCTGCAGCGTAGATGTCTCCTTTTCCTACCGTGCTTTGGTTTGAGAATCTGAATGTATACAAATCATCGTCACGCATTGCTAGAGTAGGTCATCGACCAGGTGTTTCGCCACGGGTTGTCTCCACTTTGTATTTAAGTTTCACCGAACGTCTTGTAACCTCGCCAAATTTTGAAGGGATCCACCCTTATCATTTGCCTAATAATAGCTGAGGCCCAACGATTTTGAGCCGATCATTAACAAGTGCAAACCGACTGCCTGAAATTAAGCTTCCTCAACGGAAAAGACCCCCTATTTTTACGTTGAAGGAGCTCTCACATGCAGGACATCATGGAGAAAAGTGAGGCTCTCAAGGCTCTTCATATATTAAATTAAGTTGATGTTGCCAGTGCAAACATATTGTAAAGAATGAGAATGTTTATATGAAAAGGAAAAAGCCAGAGCAGTTCTTGTGAAACGGTGATGAAGTGTTCTGATTTTGTGAAACAACACTTTTATTTCAAACGTCGTTCACATGAAGTCTTCATGATGCTGTAGCGGTACAAGAAACTAAACATAGTTCCATGACTGAGTTCATACTAGCATTTATGAAGGTTCAAGTTTTTTCTGTTTAGGTGCTCTAACACTTCAGGACGCTGTAGCCGTGACCTCCCAATTCTGTTCAGATCAAATATTTCAATCCAGTAGCCATCAGGATCCTTGATGAATGCGATGCCTTTCATTTTCCCTATAGGCAAATACCATTATTAAATCACTTTCTTAAGCATTAAACAGAGAGAGATATAGAAGAATTAACATTTCAGATAAAGAAACGCTTCACTAGTAAGTGTAAATTAGATCAACATCTCTGGCCATATTTTTCTTTAAGATTATATGAGAAAAAGGAATTATGCAGTCATCAGCAAACAATATTTACATCATCTCTACCTTTATGTGTGAGAAGTTTGAATATTTCAAGAGTAAAACTAAACTAGGTTTAGAAAACTTCAATGCATATATTTAGATATATCAACTTGTGAAGTGCATCGAGTAGCAGCACATATTCCTCCATTCCTAACAGTAGTTTCACAAGAGATGATAAAATGGTTAAAACAGGCGAAGTAGATGTTAGACTTAAATATCTGCTCAGTCTCTTTGCACCATAGCACATTTCATATTGCAAGACTCAACCAACTGTACGACAAATAAGTTGTATAAGTCATCTGCCTGATGTCCCGCTAGCGCTATGTGTTAACAATGGAAACATTAGTCATTTGAAGAGAAGTGGAAAGAACACCTGCACTAACTCAGGCCATAAACTAACAACTTAACAAAATTTACAAATGGCAATTTCAGATAATACAAGATATATAGTGGAAACATGTAACATTGAATTGGCTGTCTATGAAATAGGAAGGTGAAGAATAGCTCAACAGATCCACAGAAAGCTGAAACCAATCAATAATAGTTTGGCGACAACCATAGATGGCAGCAATCCACAAGCATGGGAAAAAACTAACATCGCCATCCAAGAAGCGATGTTAACATAGACAGTAAATAGAGAGGGATAGAGAAGAATTAACATTTCAGATAAAGCAACACTCCACTAGTAAGTGTAAATTAGAGCAGCATCTTTGTCCATATTTTCTTTAAGATTGTATGAGCAAAAGGAATTATGGCAGTCATCAGCAAACAATCTTTACATCAGCTCTACCTTTATGTGTGAGAAGTTTGAATATTTCAAGAGTAAAAATAAACTAAGTTTACAAAACTTCAATGCATATATTTAGGTATATCAACTTGTGAAGTGCATCAAGTAGGAGCACCTGTTCCTCCATTCCTAACAGTAGTTTTACAAGAGATGATAAAATGGTTAAAACATGTGAAGTACATGTTAGACTTAAAGATCTGCCTAGTCGCTTTACACTATAGCACATAGCTATACTCCATTCCTAACAGTAGTTTCGCAAGAGATGATAAAATGGTTAAAACAGGCAAAATAGATGTTAGACTTAAAGATCTGTCCACTCGCTTTGCACTATAGCACCTGGTTAAAACATTGCAAGACTCAACCAACTGTGCGACAAACAAATTATATAAGGCATCTGCCTGATGTCCCGCAACACAATATGTTAACAATGAAAACATTAGTCATCTGAAGAAAAGTGGAAATAACACCTGCACTAAATCAGACCACAAGGTAATAGCTTAACAAAAATTACAAATGGCAATTTCAGATAATACAAGAGATAAAGTGGAAACATGTAATATTGAATTGGATGTCTACGAAAATAGGAAGGTGAAAAATAGCTCAACAGCTCCACAAAAAGCCAAAACCAATCAATAATAGTTTGGGGACAAGACATATAGTGGAAACATGTAATATTGAATTGGCTGTCTACGAAAATAGGAAGATGAAAAATAGCTCAATAGCTCCACAAAAAAGCCAAAACCAATCAATAATAGTCTGGGGACAACTATAGATGGCAGCAATTGAGGACCAGGCGCTGGCCCGGTGGCTGATACTTCAGGTGTGGAGGCCAGCCCGCGCGGGTTCGAGTCCCAGCTATGGCAGACTTTCGAGTCACCGCTGAGGCATGCTCGAATAAACCGGATGACTCACCTACCTAACAACGTATAACCAAGGGAGGGGTCATTCCCCATTGGTAACGTTTTTTTATAGATGGCAGCAATTCATAAGCGTGGGGAAAAGTAACATCAGCATCCAAGAAGATGAAGTATGGGTATTTCCCGATCAAATAACTGACGCAACGAATCAATAGTTTAGGATAACTCTAGATAACATCAATGCATATGCACCACTGAAAAAGAAATGAAGTTCAAACGTTGCTGGAGTAACTCAAATAATACCATAGTTGACATGCCAGTCACAAGCCTTTTAACGAAGTATCTTTCTTTACCCTTAGCATTTACCATCATTTGTATTGAATTAACACTTTAGTGTCAAGACCGTATGCGGGGAGGTCCGGCCGGCGGTGGCCTAGCGGCTAGGGTTGGGGTCAGGAGCAGGAGCTTTTCTCTTGGTAGCTCACGCGTCTTGCAACTAGCCTGGGCTATGATTATTTAATACAATCTCGTTTCCCCGCTAAAAAAACTTGCATCCCACATGCTGACCGGGGTCCGGGATCAATAGTCAAGCGCACGGTCGTTGTTATATTATTACGAGTCTCTTAATTTTGTCTACAACACAATATTGGGGGCCTCTTATTTTATTTTGGAATTTCTCTCATGCATGGAATGCACTCATCGGCCAGTTAGTTGAACATAGAAGTTCTGTGACAGTTCTAGCTATGTGACAGTCCTTATGCATGACAAAGGTTGTTAGGTTCACCTAAGTCATATGACTATCCCAAATAGCCAATGTAGTTATCCTAGTAGTATAAATACTAAGCGGATGACATTTGTCAATTAATATGTGGATACATATATTCTTCCATATATTTAGTAGAGTATGAGATATTGGAGTGTACCAAAAATATACAAATTCTGAGGTTTCGTTTTCTCCTGTAGCGTAGATGTCTCCTTTTCCTACCGTGCTTTGGTTTGAGAATCTGAATGTATACAAATCATTGAGTCACACATTGCTAGAGTAGATCATCGACCGGGTGTTTCGCCAGTGGCTGCCTCCACTTTGTATTCAAGTTTCACCGAACCTCTTGTAGCCTTGCCAAACTTTTGAAGGGATCTAGCCTTATCATTTACCTAATGTTAGGTGAGGCCCAAATGTTTTGAGCCTATCAAGAGTAAGTGCAAACCGATTGCCTGACATTAAGCCTCCTCTCAACGGAACAAACCCCCATTTTTAAGTTGAATGACCTCTCACACGCAGTACATCATGGAGAAAAGTGCGGCTCTCAAGGCTCTTCAAATATAAAATTAAGTTAATGTTGCCAGTGCAAACATATTGTAAAGAGTTAGAATGTTTATATGAAAAGGAAAAAGGCAAAGCAGATCTCGTGAAACGATGATGTAGTGTTCTGAGTTTGTGAAACAACACTTTTGTTTCAAACATCGTTCAGTGAAGTCTTCATGATGCTGTAGCGGTGCAAGAAACTAACATAGTTCCATAACTGAGTTCATACTAACATTTCTGAAGGTGCAAGCCTTTTTTTCTGTTTTGCTGCTCAAACACTTCAGGACGATGTAGCCGTCACCTCTCCAATTCTGTTCAGGTCAAATATTTCAATCCAGTAGCCATCAGGATCCTTGATGAATGCGATGCCTTTCATTTTCCCTATAGGCAAATACCATTATTAAATCACTTTCCTAAGCATTGAATAGAGAGGGATAGAGAAGAATTAACATTTCAGATAAAGCAACACTCCACTAGTAAGTGTAAATTAGATCAGCATCTCTGACCATATTTTTCTTTAAGATTGTACGAGCAAAAGGAATTATGGCAGTCATCAGCAAACAATCTTTACATCAGCTCTACCTTTATGTGTGAGAAGTTTGAATATTTCAAGAGGAAAACTATTTACAAAACTTCAATGCATATATTTAGATATATCAAACTTGTGAAGTGCTTCGAGTAGTAGCACCTATTCCTCCATTCCTAACAGTAGTTTCACAAGAGATGATAAAATGGTTAAAACAGGCGAAGTAGATGTTAGACTTAACGATCTGCTTAGTCGCTTTGCACCATAGCACATGTCATATTGCAAGATTCAACCAACCGTAAGACAAACAAATTATATAAGTTATCTGCCTGATGTCCCGCTAGCGCTATGTGTTAACAATGCAAACAATAGTCATTTGAAGAAAAGTGGAAAGAACACCTGCACTAACTCAGGCCACAAACTAACAACTTAACAAAATTTACAAATGGCAATTTCAGATAATACAAGAGATATAGTGGAAACATGTAACATTGAATTGTCCGTTTACGAAAATAGGAAGGTGAAGAATAGCTCAACACCTCCACACAAAGTAGAAACCAATCAATAATAGTTTGGCGACAACCATAGATGGCAGCAATCCACAAGCATGGGAAAAAACTAACATCGCCATCCAAGAAGATGAAGTATGGGTATTTCCAGATCAAATAAACTGACGAAGTCAATCAACAGTTCAGGATAACTCTAGATAACATCAATGCATATGGTGGGTACCGACATAAAAATGGCAGCATATCACCACTCAAAAAGATCATGAAGTTGAGAACTGGGCGTTGGCTCAGTGGTAAGAGTTCAGAGTGATGAACCTGCCCACCCGGGTTCTGAGTTCATGTAAACGCACGGACCGCTTGGGGTGCTATTCGTGCTGTAAAAGCACGGAGAGGTCTCGCCTCAAAATCTAACAACGTATAGCCAACGAGGGATCATTCCCCGGTGGTTAACATGCCAGTTCAAACAATTTTATTTTGAACGTCGTTCACACATGAAGTCTTCATGATGCTGTAGCGGTACAAGAAACTAACATAGTTCCATAACTGAGTTCATACTAACATTTCTGAAAGTGCAAGCCTTTTTTCTGTTTTGCTGCTCTAACACTTCAGGACGCTGTAGCCGTGACCTCCCCAATTCTGTTGAGGTAAAATATTTCAATCCAGTAGCCATCAGGATCCTTGATGAATGCGATGCCTTTGATTTTCCCTGCAGGCAAATACCATTATTAAATCACTTTCCTAAGCATTAAATAGGGAGGGAGAAGAATTAACATTTCAGATAAAGCAACACTCTATTAGTAAGTGTAAATTAGATAAGTTAACAAGGTAGTACATGACAATATTTTCTCGTGGGTGGAACATATATCTAAAACTGTTTCCCTGTGGTTCAACTTCCTATATCGTAGCTACTGTTAGATTCTGCATGAACATTTTGTTTGTTAGACAAGATGATCTTCTCCAATGGATAGTTTTGAGAGTTTGGATGCACAAACTTGCACACTGTGAAACGTTAACTAGGAGCAGCAGTATTTGCATGCCTCTTCTTTTATATTACGAGCATGTTAATTTTGTCTACAACACAATACTTGCGGGCCTCTTCTCCTATTTTTGAATTTCTCTCATGCATGGAATGCACTCATTAGAAAATTTGTTGAACATAGAAGTTGTGTGACAATTCAAGCTATATGACCATCATTGTGCATGTCAGGTTGTTTGTTCACCAAAGTCATATGACTATCCCAAATAGCTATAGAATAAGTACCAAGAGCTTGATATTTGTCACGTTAGCACGGGTGCTGGGAATTAACACATGGATACGTGTACTCTTCCATATATTAGTGGAGTATGAGAAATTGGAGTATACCAAAAAGATAGAAATTTTGAGATTTGGCTGTCTCCTACAACGTAAATGTCTCCTTCTCCTACTGTGCTTTTGTTTCTGAATCTGATTGTATACAAATCATCTCTAGCCATTGTTAGCGTGGTTCATCGACAAGGTGATTCACCAGGAGCTGACTCCACTGTGAAGTTAAGCTTTAGCGAACATCTTGTAGTCTCGCAAAAATTTGTAGGAGGTCTGTTGTCACTCGTTTTGGGCTCGTAGCTAATCAAGGCAAATGGCGAGGGAAACGCACTCGGAAAGGTCCACTATGAGGAATATTGATCATCAAAAAGACACCATATCAAGTCAAGCCATGATCAGGCTTCATAGCCGATTATGATAGTGTTTAGAGAAGATTTGCAGAGTGATATATGGAGGCTTCAACTATGACTCCTTTAATATGAACTCAAATAAAAAAGTTCAAAACACGAAAGTTGTGCGTCTCGTCGAAACAATCAACTTTGTTTTTTGAATCATCTCAATCCGAGTTAATATCCGAAAGTTAGAGTCAAAATACTATCAAAGGCTAAATTGGCACGGACACAACCGGGTTGTCGCCGGACCAGAGACATTGTCTCACCTTTGAAGTGGACGAAAGTGCAAAATTCGACTGAAAACCGCTAGACTAACGCATCTGCTTACGAACAAGATTGAGCGGTCAAGATCAACTCGGATGAAAAAGTCATAAACATGAAAGTTGTTCAGTTTTTCGAGACGAACAACTTTTCTTTTGGAATCATCTTAATCCGAGCAAGTATACGACCTCCAGATTCAAAATACAGTCGAATTGAGTTAAATTCGTTCGGTCGCAATCCGATTTTGATACGAAAACAAGAGGAGAAGGCAATGAAGATCAGGTCATATGAAAAAGTGCAAAACATAAAAGTCCTTCGTATTTTCTAGACGAACAACTTTGCTTTTTATGATATTTTGATCTGAGCTCGTTTACTATCTCGAAAAGTGGTCCAGAAGGTACAGGCAAGTTTTTGAGCGAACAGTTATGCAAATTTCGAGTTTACTTGTTCGAGTTGGACCCCAACTAGGGTTTTGGACGTGGATCCAGCCTTCTTTCTTGCACGGAAAGTCCAGCCGCTCCTTATATACACGAGGGGTGACGGCCGATTGAAAAACAACACACAATCGCAAAAACCAATCTACAAACCTCTACTTTTTCTCTTCCGCCCTGGTTTTCTGCTCATCGTTCATCGACGTTCTTCGTGTTGGAGAGCTTCGATCCACGAGGTCCTAGGGGCGGGCGAACCGACCTAGGGCAGCCCATCACCGCCGTGCGTCCAGACGGGGTCTCTCCCGGGCGCGTGGGGTTTCGGGTGCTGAAAAGATCTCGCCGGCTGTCTTGCGTATCGCGCTTCCGGCGAGGCTCCTCCGGCGACGTGTCTTGCGTATCGCGCTCGACGCCGGAGGTACACGTGACGTGTTCGTGTGCGAACACACTTTTTGGCGACTCCGCTGGGGACAACTATCATGTCGAACGGCCAGATGCCCCAGCCTGCTGAAATTAGCACCGAAAACATCATCAAGCCTAGCTTCGGTGATCTTTCGGCGGAACAACTCGGAGCCTATGAGACGTTCAAGAAGCAGCGTCAAGAGCAACTTGATGCGTTGGAACAACAGCGCAAGGAGGAGTTCGAGGCGTTGAAGAAGAGGCAAGAGGAGGAGGACAGGGAGACGTTCCTCGCAAGCTTCAAGAAAGACCGCCAAGGCGGTGCTACCTCGCTTGGGGAGGTCAAGCTTCCACCAATGCTTGGCGATTCAGCCGGGCCCTCTGTAAGTACTCGCTTATTCTCTAGTGATCAATTGACTACGATTAATCATTATGCTACTGAGTCTAGTCGTCAAGCTTATGATGCCATGATAGAATATTTAAAAGCTAGTAAGAACACGCTTCATGACTTCTCTGTTAATGCTGGAAAAAACGCTACTGTAGAGGGTCATAAACCAGTGCTACCTAGTTCATCGGCACTTCCTCATGGTACGCCGATAAATCCTTACTATATCCAAGATGGTCAAATCGTAACTGTGCCACAATACCCTAGTCCCCTCAGGAGTGTGCCTTATTCGGCGGCACCGCTGAACCAGGTCACACCCCCTCTAACCACAACCATGGCGCCGAATATGAGTTCGATACCGGTTATGATTTAAGGATTCACATTAAGGAAAGAATAGAAGGTTATGATTTTTTGAATGTTAGCCAAGTTTTACAAAGGGCTTTGGCTCAGGAAGGCCGAAGCAAGGAAACAAAAGATATACATAGGTCAAAATCTGATATGTATAAATACAAGGTTATGATATACATAGGCCGAAGCAAGGTTATGATTTTTTGAATGTTCGTCCTCGTATAAATACTGTTGGGTATGATAGCGAAAATTCAGAGGACGATGCTGATATGTATGCCGCTGAATTTGTTTGGCCCTCCAAGGCTAAACCTTATACTTGTGATGCTCTTAAGCCGATTCGCAAGAATCGTGAAGATGAGATGACTTTCAGTTTTGATGTGGCCAAATGTGACAGAATATTCGATGCCATGTTGAAAGATAAATACATTAGAATTTCTCATACCTTACCGCCGTTTGAAGAGTTAAAACGGCGTGCTTATTGCAAGTATCATAATTCTTTCTCTCATGCTACTAACGACTGCAATGTTTTTCGACGACAGATACAATCGGCTATCAATGATGGACGATTGAGCTTTGCTGATATGCAAATTGACAAGCAGCCGTTCCCAATGAATACCTTGGAGCCGCATGGGAAAAGGGTATTAATTCGGCCAGAGGTGGCCGGATCCTCTAATAAAAATAATGTCGTTATTGGTGAACCCAGGAACAACAAGGGGAGCGATAAGATCTTGGGAATGGAGATCATTCTTGGCAAACAACCCGATGGCAAAGAGACATTAAAGATCACCATAAAAAATCCTGCACTTGGGGGGCAACCTCAAGTGAAGAATGATGTTCGTGCCAGGTTCATTAAACCCAAGAGTCCGGAGGTTGGCAAGTGGAAGACCAATGAGGTTAAGGTACAACGCAAACGTATTAAGCCATCCTTCGACATGTTGTTATCCAAGTATGCGAGCCAAGCGGCCGGTTCCAATGATAATCGGTCAACATATACTAAGCGTCCAAGATCACCTCTGAGGGAGAGGTCTCCATGGCACATGAGGTCAGATGAGCGATGGCCAAGGCCATGGATGGCATCACCCCCGTACGCGCCACATTATTTCAATGGAGGATGGGGGCAGGATCCAATGGCGCCATATGCTTTTCATCCAGGATGGACAAAACCTAGAAGATCTGTTCATGATAGGATTTCATGACCAGTTCGGGAACGTTTGAGATACAATGATAATCGGTCATCGCAAAAATCTTCAAGCAAAATTACTCACAAGGAGTGGCGTCCTAAGTCACCATGTACTGAAATTCTAGAATCTAAGAAGAAAGAAGAAGACAATTCAAATGCTGAAGCTATTGTGGTAGGCACTCATGAGATGAAGCTCAAAGAGCCGGTTGTTGGTAATAAACCGGTTATTTCTAATAAACCTGTGTTGGTTATTCAGCCAAGATCATCGGTTAATGGTCATGAAGATAGTACAGGTGAGGCTAAGCCAAAGGATTCTAAATATACTCAGCCCAAGTGGTGTCCTCCTGGATTAACCAAAACCAAGAAGAGGAGATTACAGCCCATGAGGAACCAAGAGAAGGTGGAACATGAGGCGGAGAAAAGGAGAGATGAGTCTTTTAATGAGACTCGTCCCATGTTACCTTTCAAAAAATGGGTACCTGAGCAAGATGCCACAGTTCCCATGGTAATTACAGCAGCTCCTGTATCATCCGTGGAGGAAAATATGAATATTGTTGCCTCGTCTACTCCACTCCCTACACTTCCCTCGATTGATGAAACTTCAGAGCCAACATCTGTAGTGGAGGGCGATGAGGAGATGGTGGACTTTGAGAACACACCAGCTCGGGAAGGTATGGATATGCATATGGTGTATTATTTACCTACTGAGTTTCGTGTTGTAGATGAAGAAGGAGAGGTAGCACAGCTGGATTTTGGTCCCAAGAATGCCATATTTGAGAAACCAAGAGATCCGGTGAAGCATTTGAAGCCATTATATGTCAAGGGACATATCAATGGATCACTGGTCGCGAGGATGCTTGTTGATGGTGGTGCTGTAGTGAATCTTATGCCATATTCAGTCTTCAAGAAATTGAGATTAGATGAGAGTAACTTGATGAAGACCAATATGGTACTCAATGGTTTTGAAGGCAAAGAAAAGACAGAGGCCAAAGGTGTGATGAGTGTGGAACTCACAGTGGGAAGCAAGACTTTGGCCACCGCCTTCTTTATTGCTAAAGTGCAAGGTAATTACAATGTCATATTAGGCCGTTATTGGCTCCATGCCAACCAATGTGTGCCATCTACTTTGCATCAGTTCTTGATACAGTGGGTGGATGATGAAGTGGAGGTTGTCCATGCGGATAATTCAGCTTGCGTTGCTTTGGCTGATTCATTGGTAGATTGGCAACACCCCAATGCAACTTTATTGACGGGGCGTGACCTTTCAGAATTTGATTTTCTTAGTGCCACAAGAAACGGTTTCGTGCCCGTGTCTTTAAAGCCGATTGGTAGTAATCGGCTCCCAAATATGTAATTAATGGATCCCAATGAAGAGTGGTTACGGAAGAGACTTGTAGAGTATCGGTCTAATGAGAACGATATGTATGAGTCATTAGAAGAAATAGATGGTATGGATAAGTTGGGACAAGGTTTTACATCGGCCGATCCATTGGAAGAAGTAGATGTAGGAGATGGTCCAATTCCTAGGCCAACATTTGTAAACAAAAATCTAGAAGCCGATTATAAAGATGTACTAATCGGGTTGCTTAAAGAATATGTTGATTGCTTTGCATGGGAGTACCACGAGATGCCTGGCTTGAGCCGAGAGCTAGTTGAGCATCGTTTGCCTATTAAGGCTGGTTTTAGACCTCATAAACAACCGGCCCGAAAATTCAATCCAAGGATGTATGACCGGATCAAGGAAGAAATCGGTCGTTTGCTTAAAGCTAATTTTATTAAGCCTTGCAGGTATGCAGATTGGATTTCTAATATTGTGCCAGTAGAGAAGAAGGAGTCCAACAAGTTGAGGGTGTGTGTTGATTTCAGAGATTTGAATAGAGCTACACCGAAAGATGAGTATCCTATGCCAATAGCCGATATGCTTATTAATGATGCCTCCGACACAAAGTTATTAGCTTTCTTGATGGTAACGCGATACAATCAAATATTCATGGCTGAAGAAGATGCATTCAAAACAGCCTTTCACGCCTCGGTTTTGTTGGTTTATTTGAATGGACAGTGATGACTTTTGGCTTGAAAAATGATGGTGCCACGTATCAAAGAGCTATGAATTTAATCTTTCATGATCTTCTCGGTGTCATACTTGAAGTCTATATTGATGATATTGTTGTTAAATCGGACGATAATGAATCTCATTTAGCCGATTTACGTTTATCTCTTGAGAGGATGAGGAAGTATGGGCTCAAGATGAATCCTTTGAAGTGTGCTTTTGGTGTATCAGCTGGTAAATTCTTGGGTTTTATTATACATGAACATGTTATAGAGATTGATCCCAAGAAGATAGAAGCTATCCAGAAAGTACAAGCTCAACCATGCAAAAAGGATGTGCAGAAATTTCTTGGGAAGAATAATTATTTGAGGCGATTCATAGTGAACTTGTCTGGGAAAGTTGAAGCATTTAACCCTATCCTTCGGTTAAAGAATGATGCCAATTTTACTTGGGGGGCAAAACAGCAAGATGCATTCGAAAATATCAAAGTAAGTTTGTCTACTCCTCCAGTGATGAGAGCACCAAAACGCGGAGAGCCTTTTAGGCTTTATATTGCTGCGGAGGAAGGCGTTGTTGGTGCTGTTTTGACACAAGAAACCGAAGGAAAGGAGTATGTGATCACTTATTTGAGTCGACGATTGTTGGACGCTAAGACAAGGTATACCTCTATTGAGAAAAAATGCCTATGTTTATATTATGCTTGCACTAAGTTAAGGCATTATTTATTGTCTAGTATGTGCATTATAGCTTGTCAAACCGATGTTATTAAATATATGTTGCATAGGACAATTCTTAGCGGTAGGATTGGTAAATGGGCTTATGCGTTAATTGAATGTGATTTGGCTTATGAGTCTTTAAAATCTATGAAAGGCCAAATTGTTGCAAATTTTATAGTTGAACATCGGATTGATAACAAGCATGATGTAGATATTAATTTTGTCACTCTAGTACCATGGAGGCTATACTTTGATGGTTCAGTTTGCGACAATGGCCAAGGGGTTGGTGTTGTTTATGTGTCTCCTCATGATACTGTTTTTGAAGCCTCATGTCGTTTAGAATATTTTTGCACAAATAATCAAGCCGAATATGAAGCTTTATTATTCGGGCTAGAACTTTTAACCGCTGTAGGTGCAACACATATTGAGGCTTTTGGTGATTCGTTGCTAGTAGTACAACAAATATCCAAGGTGTTCCAATGTCTTGATGGATCACTTAATATTTACCTTGATAAATGTCTAGATATAATTTCTACTTTGGATTACTTTAGCATTACTCATATATCTAGAGAAGACAACTGGAATGCAAATGATTTAGCACAGCAAGCATCTGGATATCATGTTTATCGTGGTATTTTTCATATATCTCATGAGCCGATGTTTATGCTTGCTAATATAAATAAGGCCGAATTAAATCCCATTGATTCGGCCACTAATTAGGGATCTAGTGCAGGTGGGCATGAAGATTGGAGAAGACCCATTGTTGAATATTTGCAAGATCCTAGTAAGAGGACAGATAGGGTTGTTCGGCGGATGGCTTTCAAATATACATTGATAGATAATGATCTCTATCGTCGAACGGTTGATGGTATTCTTTTGAAATGCTTGGATGAAGATCAGGCAAGGGTTGCTATGGGAGAGGTACACGAAGGTATATGTGGTACTCATCAGTCGACGCACAAAATGAAGTGGGTCTTACGACGTGGAGGATTTTATTGGCCGACAATGATTAATGATTGCTTTAGGTATTATAAAGGATGTGAAGCTTGTCAAAAGTTTGGTGATATTCAGTTGGCTCCTGCTGCTATGTTAAATCCTATTATCAAGCCATGGCCATTTAGAGGTTGGGGATTAGATTTCATTGGTATGATCCATCCTTCTTCTTCGAAAGGGCATCAGTTCGTGTTGGTAGCTACTGATTATTTTACGAAGTGGTCTGAAGCGATACCTCTCAGAAATATGACCCATAAAGAGCTGATCAAGTTCATAACTGAGCACATTATACATAGATTTGGTATTCCTCAAACATTGACTACAGATCAAGGCACATCATTTATGGCAAAGGAAGTAAAAGAGTTCGCCGAATCTTACAAGATAAAGATGCTTAGTTCATCTCCATATTATGCACAAGCTAATGGACAAGCTGAGTCAAGCAATAAGATTTTGATCAAGCTTATCAAGAAGAAGATTGAAGATCATCCAAGAAAGTGGCATGAAGTATTGTCCGAAGCTTTATGGGCGCATAGAATCTCAAGGCATGGTGCGACAAAGGTAACTCCGTATGAACTTGTGTATGGACAAGAAGCCGTTTTGCCAGTGGAGGTAAATCTGGCTGCTTTGAGATTTGCTAAGCAAAATGACTTATCAGTAGTAGATTTCCATAACTTGATGATGGACAACATTGATGAAGTTGCCGATAAACGTTTATTTGCTTTGAAAGAGATAGAGAAAGAAAAGTTACGGGTAGCAAGAGCTTACAATAAAAAAAGTAAAGTTGAAGAGCTTCCAAGTTGGCGATTTGGTGTGGAAGGTGATTCTGCCGGTTGGTTTGAAAGACAGAAAGTTTGGTAAGTGGTATCCGAGCTGGGAGGGTCCTTTCAAGGTTGCGAGAGTAGTTCCCGAGAATTCATATTTAGTGGAATCTATGATAGGGAATTTACTGCCTCGGGCTCTCAATGGAAAATATCTAAAGAAATTCTACCCGAGTGTGTGGCAAGAAGCTTGAGCATACATATGGCCGATATGTAATTATCGCTCTTAGCATATATGGCCGGTACATAGTGATCGCCCTAAGAACAAATGGCCGATGGAGTGTTGACATCGTCCTTAGAATAAAAATGATGCAAGTTATTTTCTGGCACGCAAGCTCTGCCAGAAAACAGGGGGGCATGTGTTGTCACTCGTTTTGGGCTCGTAGCTAATCAAGGCAAATGGCGAGAGAAACGCACTCGGAAAGGTCCACTACGAGGAATATTGATCATCAAAAATACACCATATCAAGTCAATCCATGATCAGGCTTAATAGCCGATTATGATAGTGTTTAGAGAAGATTTGTAGAGTGATATATGGAGGCTTCAACTATGACTCCTTCAAGATGAACTCAAATGAAAAAGTTCAAAACACGAAAGTTGTGCGTCTCGTCGAAACAATCAACTTTGTTTTTTGAATCATCTCAATCCGAGTTAGTATCCGAAAGTTAGAGTTAAAATACTACCAAAGACTAAATTGGCACGGACACAACCGGGTTGTCACCGGACCACAGACATTGTCTCACCTTTGGTGTGGACGAAAGTGCAAAATTCGTCTGAAAACCGCTAGACTAACGCATCTGCTTACGAACAAGATTGGGCGGTCAAGATCAACTCGGATGAAAAAGTCATAAACATGAAAGTTGTTCAGTTTTTCGAGGCGAACAACTTTGCTATTGGAATCATATTCCTCCGAACAAGTATACGACCTCCAGATTCAAAATACAGCCGAATTGAGTTAAATTCGTTCGGTCGCAATCCGATTTTGATACGAAAACAAGAGGAGAAGGCAATAAAGATCAGGTCATATGAAAAAGTGCAAAACATAAAAGTTCTTCGTATTTTCTAGACGAACAACTTTGCTTTTTATGATATTTTGATCTGAGCTCGTTTACTATCTCGAAAAGTGGTCCAGAAGGTACAGACAAGTTTTTGACCGAACAGTTATGCAAATTTCGAGTTTACTTGTTCGAGTTGGACCCCAACTAGGGTTTTGGACGTGGATCCAGCCTTCTTTCTTGCACGGAAAGTACAGCCGCTCCTTATATACACGAGGGGTGACGGCCGATTGAAAAACAACACACAATCGCAAAAACCAATCTACAAACCTCTACTTTTTCTCTTCCGCCCTGGTTTTCTGCTCATCGTTCATCGACGTTCTTCGTGTTGGAGAGCTTCGATCCACGAGGTCCTAGGGGCGAGCGAAACGACCTAGGGCATCCCATCACCGCCGTCCAGGCCAGGGTCTCTCCGGTAGCGTGGGGTTTCGGGTGCTGAAAAGATCTCGCCGGCTGTCTTATGCGATCGCTCGGCGAGGCTCCTCCGGCGACGTGTCTTGCGACGCGCCGACGCCGGAGGTACCGGACGTGTTCGTGCGAACACACTTTTTGGCGACTCCGCTGGGGACAACTATCATGTCGAACGGCCAGATGCCCCAGCCTGCTGAAATTAGCACCGAAAACATCATCAAGCCTAGCTTCGGTGATCTTTCGGCGGAACAACTCGGAGCGTATGAGACGTTCAAGAAGCAGCGTCAAGAGAAATTTGATGCGCTGGAACAACAGCGCAAGGAGGAGTTCGAGGCGTTGAATAAGAGGCAAGAGGAGGAGGACAGGGAGACGTTCCTCGCAAGCTTCAAGAAAGACCGCCAAGGCGGTGCTACCTCGCTTGGGGAGGTCAAGCTTCCACCAATGCTTGGCGATTTAGCCGGGCCCTCTGTAAGTACTAGCTTATTCTCTAGTGATCAATTGGCTGCGATTAATCATTATGCTACTGAGTCTAGTCGTCAAGCTTATGATGCCATGATAGAATATTTAAAAGCTAGTAAGAACACGCCTCATGACATCTCTGTTAATGCTAGAAAAAAGAATACTGTAGAGGGTCATAAACCAGTGCTACCTAGTTCATCGGCACTTCCTCATGGTACGCCGATAAATCCTTACTATATCCAAGATGGTCAAATTGTAACTGTGCCACAATACCCTAGTCCCCTCAGGAGTGTGCCTTATTCGGCGGCACCGCTGAACCAGGTCACACCCCCTCTAACCACAACCATGGCGCCGAATATGAGTTCGGTACCGGTAGCACGAGTACATTCTACGGCTAATACGTCTATGGTTCCTGCACATCCACAACAAGTAAATTCATCCAGTATAGATGAGAACATGGCCACGCTTAGGTCAGAACTGCAAAAGATGTTCTATGATAACTTCGGAATTGAGCCGAAGCCTGTAAGCCGGATGTATCAAAAGCCTTATCCAAAATACTTTGATGCTTTACCATACCCCCAAGGATATAAGGTGCCTGATTTTGCTAAATTTAATGGAGTAGATAGCAAAACAACTTGGGAACATGTTAGTCAATATTTAGCACAATTGGGAGAGGCTGGGAATAGTGATCCTTTAAAAGTCCGTTTATTTCCCTTGTCTTTGACTGGTACCGCTTTTTCATGGTTTTCTGCTTTACCTTATGGTTCTATTAATACTTGGTATCATTTAGAAAAGAAATTCCATGAGCATTTTTACAGCGGTGATAATGAGCTTAAGTTATCACATCTTACATCGGTTAAACAAAAACATGATGAATCAGTTACCGATTATGTCAAAAGGTTTAGGGACACAAAAAATCGGTGTTGTAGTTTAGTGATAACTGAAAGAGATATGGCTGACTTGGTGCTCAATGGTTTAAGGATTCACATTAAGGAAAGAATATAAGGTTATGATTTTTTGAATGTTAGCCAAGTTTTACAAAGGGCTTTGGCTCAGGAAGGCCGAAGCAAGGAAACAAAAGATATACATAGGTCAAAATCTAATCGTCCTCGTATAAATACTGTTGGGTATGATAGCGAAAATTCAGAGGACGATGCTGATATGTATGCCGCTGAATTTGTTTGGCCCTCCAAGGCTAAACCTTATACTTGTGATGCTCTTAAGCCGATTCGCAAGAATCGTGAAGATGAGATGACTTTCAGTTTTGATGTGGCCAAATGTGACAGAATATTCGATGCCATGTTGAAAGATAAATAAATTAGAATTTCTCATACCTTACCGCCGTTTGAAGAGTTAAAACGGCGTGCTTATTGCAAGTATCATAATTCTTTCTCTCATGCTACTAACGACTGCAATGTTTTTTGACGACAGATACAATCGACTATCAATGATGGACGATTGAGCTTTGCTGATATGCAAATTGACAAGCAGCCGTTCCCAAGGAATACCTTGGAGCTGCATGGGAAAAGGGTATTAATTCGGCCAGAGGTGGCCGGATCCTCTAATAAAAATAATGTCGTTATTGGTGAACCCAGGAACAACAAGGGGAGCGACAAGATCTTGGGAAGGGAGATCATTCTTGGCAAACAACCCGATGGCAAAGAGACATTGAAGATCACCATAAAAAATCCTGCACTTCGGGGGCAATCTCAAGTGAAGAATGATGTTCGTGCGAGGTTCATTAAACCCAAGAGTCCAGAGGTTGGCAAGTGGAAGGCCAATGAGGTTAAGGTATAACGCAAACGTATTAAGCCAACCTTCGACATGTTGTTATCCAAGTATGCGAGCCAAGCGGCCGGTTCCAATGATAATCGGTCAACATATACGAAGCGTCCAAGATCACCTCTGAGGGAGAGGTCTTCATGGCACATGAGGCCGTATGAGCAGTGGGCGCCAAGGCCATGGATGGCATCACCCCCATACGCGCCACATTATTTCAATGGAGGATGGGGGCAGGATCCAATGGCGCCATATGCTTTTCATCCAGGATGGACAAAACCTAGAAGATCTGTTCATGATAGGATTTCACGACTAGTTCGGGGACGTTTTAGATACAATGATAATCGGTCATCGCAAAAATCTTCAAGCAAAATTACTCACAAGGAGTGGCGTCCTAAGTCACCATGTACTGAAATTCCAGAATCTAAGAAGAAACAAGAAGACAATTCAAATGCCGAAGCTATTGTGGTAGGCACTCATGAGATGAAGCTCAAAGAGCCGGTTGTTGGTAATAAACCGGTTATTTCTAATAAACCTGTGTTGGTTATTCAGCCAAGATCATCGGTTAATGGTCATGAAGATAGTACAGGTGAGGCTAAGCCAAAGGATTCTAAATATACTCAGCCCAAGTGGTGTCCTCCTGGATTAACCAAAACCAAGAAGAGGAGATTACAGCGCATGAGGAACCAAGAGAAGGTGGAACATGAGGCAGAGAAAAGGAGAGATGAGTCATTTAATGAGACTCGTCCCATGTTACCTTTCAAAAAATGGGTACCTAAGCAAGATGCCACAGTTCCCATGGTAATTACAACAGCTCCTGTATCATCCGTGGAGGAAAATATGAATATTATTGCCTCGTCTACTCCACTCCCTACACTTCCCTCGATTGATGAAACTTCAGAGCCAACATCTGTAGTGGAGGGCGATGAGGAGATGGTGGACTTTGAGAACACACCGGCTCGGGAAGGTATGGATATGCATATGGTGTATTATTTACCTACTGAGTTTCGTGCTATAGATGAAGAAGGAGAGGTAGCACAGCTGGATTTTGGTCCCAAGAACGCCATATTTGAGAAACCAAGAGATCCGGTGAAGCATTTGAAGCCATTATATGTCAAGGGACATATCAATGGATCACCAGTCGCGAGGATGCTTGTTGATGGTGGTGCTGTAATGAATCTTATGCCATATTCAGTCTTCAAGAAATTGAGATTAGATGAGAGTAACTTGATGAAGACCAATATGGTACTCAATGGGTTTGAAGGCAAAGAAAAGACAAAGGCCAAAGGTGTGATGAGTGTGGAACTCACAGTGGGAAGCAAGACTTTAGCCACCACCTTCTTTATTGCTGAAGTGCAAGGTAATTACAATGTCATATTAGGCCGTGATTGGCTCCATGCCAACCAATGTGTGCCATCTACTTTGCATCAGTTCTTGATACAGTGGGTGGATGATGAAGTGGAGGTTGTCCATGCGGATAATTCAGCTTGCGTTGCTTTGGCTGATTCATTGGTAGATTGGCAACACCCCAATGCAACTTGCTTGACGGGGCGTGACTTTTAAG
This sequence comes from Avena insularis, assembly GCA_023614405.1. NCBI lineage: Eukaryota > Viridiplantae > Streptophyta > Magnoliopsida > Poales > Poaceae > Avena > Avena insularis. The sequence goes on from CM042690.1 coordinate 26,292,001, forward strand.
AATTTGATTTTCTTAGTGCCACAAGAAACGGTTTCGTGCCCGTGTCTTTAAAGCCGATTGGTAGTAATCGGCTCCCAAATATGTAATTAATGGATCCCAATGAAGAGTGGTTACGGAAGAGACTTGTATAGTATCGGTCTAATGAGAATGATATGTATGAGTCATTAGAAGAAATAGATGGTATGGATAAGTTGGGACAAGGTTTTACATCGGCCGATCCATTGGAAGAAGTAGATATAGTAGATGGTTCAATTCCTAGGCCAACATTTGTAAACAAAAATCTAGAAGCCGATTATAAAGATGTACTAATCGGGTTGCTTAAAGAATATGTTGATTGCTTTGCATGGGAGTACCACGAGATGCCTGGCTTGAGCCGAGAGCTAGTTGAGCATCGTTTGCCTATTAAGGCTGGTTTTAGACCTCATAAACAACCGGCCCAAAAATTCAATCCAAGGATGTATGACCGGATCAAGGAAGAAATCGGTCGTTTGCTTAAAGCTAATTTTATTAAGCCTTGCAGGTATGCAGATTGGATTTCTAATATTGTGCCAGTAGAGAAGAAGGAGTCCAACAAGTTGAGGGTGTGTGTTGATTTCAGAGATTTGAATAGAGCTACACCGAAAGATGAGTATCCTATGCCAATAGCCGATATGCTTATTAATGATGCCTCTGGACACAAAGTTATTAGCTTTCTTGATGGTAACGCGGGATACAATCAAATATTCATGGCTGAAGAAGATGCATTCAAAACAGCCTTTCGCTGCCCTGGTTTTGTTGGTTTATTTGAATGGACAGTGATGACTTTTGGCTTGAAAAATGCTGGTGCCACGTATCAAAGAGCTATGAATTTAATCTTTCATGATCTTCTCGGTGTCATACTTGAAGTCTATATTGATGATATTGTTGTTAAATCGGACGATAATGAATCTCATTTAGCCGATTTACGTTTATCTCTTGAGAGGATGAGGAAGTATGGGCTCAAGATGAATCCTTTGAAGTGTGCTTTTGGTGTATCAGCTGGTAAATTCTTGGGTTTTATTATACATGAACATGTTATAGAGATTGATCCCAAGAAGATAGAAGCTATCCAGAAAGTACAAGCTCAACCATGCAAAAAGGATGTGCAGAAATTTCTTGGGAAGAATAATTATTTGAGGCGATTCATAGTGAACTTGTCTGGGAAAGTTGAAGCATTTAACCCTATCCTTCGGTTAAAGAATGATGCCAATTTTACTTGGGGGGCAAAATAGCAAGATGCATTCGAAAATATCAAAGTAAGTTTGTCTACTCCTCCAGTGATGAGAGCACCAAAACGCGGAGAGCCTTTTAGGCTTTATATTGCTGCGGAGGAAGGCGTTGTTGGTGCTGTTTTGACACAAGAAACCGGAGGAAAGGAGTATGTGATCACTTATTTGAGTCGACGATTGTTGGACGCTGATACAAGGTATACCTCTATTGAGAAATTATGCCTATGTTTATATTATGCTTGCACTAAGTTAAGGCATTATTTATTGTCTAGTATGTGCATTATATCTTGTCAAACCGATGTTATTAAATATATGTTACATAGGCCAATTCTTAGCGGTAGGATTGGTAAATGGGCTTATGCGTTAATTGAATATGATTTGGCTTATGAGTCTTTAAAATCTATGAAAGGACAAATTGTTGCTAATTTTATAGTTGAACATCGGATTGATAACAAGCATGATGTAGATATTAATTTTGTCACTCTAGTACCATGGAGGCTATACTTTGATGGTTCAGTTTGCGACAATGGCCAAGGGGTTGGTGTTGTTTATGTGTCTCCTCATGATACTGTTTTTGAAGCCTCATGTCGCTTAGAATATTTTTGCACAAATAATCAAGCCGAATATGAAGCTTTATTATTCGGGCTAGAACTTTTAACCGCTGTAGGTGCAACACATATTGAGGCTTTTGGTGATTCGTTGCTAGTAGTACAACAAATATCCAAGGTGTTCCAATGTCTTGATGGATCACTTAATATTTACCTTGATAAATGTCTAGATATAATTTCTACTTTGGATTACTTTAGCATTACTCATATATCTAGAGAATACAACTGGAATGCAAATGATTTAGCACAGCAAGCATCTGGATATCATGTTTATCGTGGTATTTTTCATATATCTCATGAGCCGATGTTTATGCTTGCTAATATAAATAAGGCCGAATTAAATCCCATTGATTCGGCCACTAATGAGGGATCTAGTGCAGGTGGGCATGAAGATTGGAGAAGACCCATTGTTGAATATTTGCAAGATCCTAGTAAGAGGACAGATAGGGTTGTTCGGCGGATGGCTTTCAAATATACATTGATAGATAATGATCTCTATCGTCGAACGGTTGATGGTATTCTTTTGAAATGCTTGGATGAAGATCAGGCAAGGGTTGCTATGGGAGAGGTACACGAAGGTATATGTGGTACTCATCAGTCGCGCACAAAATGAAGTGGATCTTACGACGTGGAGGATTTTATTGTCCGACAATGATTAATGATTGCTTTAGGTATTATAAAGGATGTGAAGCTTGTCAAAAGTTTGGTGATATTCAGTTGGCTCCTGCTATGTTAAATCCTATTATCAAGCCATGGCCATTTAGAGGTTGGGGATTAGATTTCATTGGTATGATCCATCCTTCTTCTTCGAAAGGGTATCGGTTCGTGTTGGTAGCTACTGATTATTTTACGAAGTGGTCTGAAGCGATACCTCTCAGAAATATGACCCATAAAGAGGTGATCAAGTTCATAACTGAGAACATTATACATAGATTCGGTATTCCTCAAACATTGACTACAGATCAAGGCACATCATTTATGGCAAAGGAAGTAAAAGAGTTCGCCGAATCTTACAAGATAAAGATGCTTAGTTCATCTCCATATTATGCACAAGCTAATGGACAAGCTGAGTCAAGCAATAAGATTTTGATCAAGCTTATCAAGAAGAAGATTGAAGATCATCCAAGAAAGTGGCATGAAGTATTGTCCGAAGCTTTATGGGCGCATAGAATCTCAAGGCATGGTGCGACAAAGGTAACTCCGTATGAACTTGTGTATGGACAAGAAGCCGTTTTGCCAGTGGAGGTAAATCTGGCTGCTTTGAGATTTGCTAAGCAAAATGACTTATCAGTAGTAGATTTCCATAACTTGATGATGGACAACATTGATGAAGTTGCCGATAAACGTTTATTTGCTTTGAAAGAGATAGAGAAAGAAAAGTTACGGGTAGCAAGAGCTTACAATAAAAAAAGTAAAGTTGAAGAGCTTCCAAGTTGGCGATTTGGTGTGGAAGGTGATTCTGCCGGTTGGTTCGAAAGACAGAAAGTTTGGTAAGTGGTATCCGAGCTGGGAGGGTCCTTTCAAGGTTGCGAGAGTAGTTCCCGAGAATTCATATTTAGTGGAATCTATGATAGGGAATTTACTGCCTCGGGCTCTCAATGGAAAATATCTAAAGAAATTCTACCCGAGTGTGTGGCAAGAAGCTTGAGCATACATATGGCCGATATGTAATTATCGCTCTTAGCATATATGGCCGGTACATAGTGATCGCCCTAAGAACAAATGGCCGATGGAGTGTTGACATCGTCCTTAGAATAAAAATGATGCAAGTTATTTTCTGGCACGCAAGCTCTGCCAGAAAACAGGGGGGCATGTGTTGTCACTCGTTTTGGGCTCGTAGCTAATCAAGGCAAATGGCGAGAGAAACGCACTCGGAAAGGTCCACTACGAGGAATATTGATCATCAAAAAGACACCATATCAAGTCAATCCATGATCAGGCTTAATAGCCGATTATGATAGTGTTTAGAGAAGATTTGTAGAGTGATATATGGAGGCTTCAACTATGACTCCTTCAAGATGAACTTAAATGAAAAAGTTCAAAACACGAAAGTTGTGCGTCTCGTCGAAACAATCAACTTTGTTTTTTGAATCATCTCAATCCGAGTTAGTATCCGAAAGTTAGAGTTAAAATACTACCAAAGACTAAATTGGCACGGACACAACCGGGTTGTCACCGGACCACAGACATTGTCTCACCTTTGGCGTGGACGAAAGTGCAAAATTCGTCTGAAAACCGCTAGACTAACGCATCTGCTTACGAATAAGATTGAGCGGTCAAGATCAACTCGGATGAAAAAGTCATAAACATGAAAGTTGTTCAGTTTTTCGAGGCGAACAACTCTACTTTTTGAATCATCTTCATCCGAGCAAGTATACGACCTCCAAATTCAAAATAGAGCCGAATTGAGTTAAATTCGTTCGGTCGCAATCCGACTTTGATACGAAAACAAGAGGAGAATGTACCATCCCAATTGTCTAACAATTGCAATGCTACTAGCCTAGTCTATACATAGATGCTACTTCCTACATATAATTGTTGCATCATAATTATATCATGCTCATGTCATCATGCCACCTTGCATTTGAGCATCATATAAAACCCTTTTCATTTGGTTCTTATCTCATATGCATCATTAATTGTATTTGCCTCTTGATATTGTATTTGGTTCTTGATATATTGTTTAAATGCCCAAGTTGAGTTGGGGCATATCTTTTGTTAACTCCACCACCTTTCTTGTCATCACCCATCATTCCACCATTCCACCATATATGAGCATTGCAACTTATTTGGTTTTACCTCTAGCTCATGTGGGTTGGGATGGATCCAATTCTATTTCCACATGCTCTCATATTAGCATCATGTTGTTTTCACATTATTGATATGTGGAGCCACCTTTGCATGCATTATGAGTAGTGCTCCTTTTCCTAGCTTTCATATGGATTATTATGGATTTATGCTCATATTGGGATATTTTTGGGACTATTAAACATCTAGTGAAATATACACACTAGCAAGTCCCAATTATAATAAAATGTGCTCATCTCCATCTACTCCATCTGGAATTTACCTTTAAATCCTTTTGCATGGCTTTATTCCACTTTTGGAAATGCATAAGAATAATGCCATGTTTATTGTTTTGTTTCACAAGGTTAAAACATGGCATTAATTATTTTGCATGGCCCATGCAAGAACCACCACATTCTAGCCTTTTGGTTTTTATTTGAATCTTTGAGTGGATCTTACCATACCTCTCTCTACCCCTTGTGCTTGATCTTGCTTGATGCATGCAAGCATCTAAAACCCCATCACCATCTCCATCCATGCCATCACCACCTTGTTCTTCTTTCTCTCTTTTGGCTATATCTTGCTTGAGCTTGTCATGATCATGCTTGATCTTGTCAAAAGAGAACCTCTCCATCTATCTCTCTCTCTAAACCTAAACCATACACTCCTCTCTCCTCTCTCTTTACCATCCTCTCTAACCACACCCCCCCCCCATCTAACCTAACCCGAGCCACCACCACCGCGGTTATGGACGACTTGGAGCACAGTTTCTCGATCATAGACAAGCATAACTAAAGTACCGCTTTTAATTTGACTAAGTACCTGACTAGTAAATAGTGCAACACTCATGGAATGGATAATAAAACTGCCAACGGATGGGGGGGTTGTTCGTCCGCTTCCTCGTTGGTAAGCGAGGAGGAGGATGGATCTGTTAATATTACCATTATAACTGTTGTTATTCATTCACGGACATCCGTCTATCTCTGGTTAGGCGGATGGTTGGCGAGTATCTATAGAATTGTTAGGGTTTATCTTTTGCTGCAATTGCGTCACCCCAGGTTGTGTCCCCTTTAGAGGCATAAAGACTTGCTGAGTATCCCTAGGGTCTCACACGATAAATTGTTTGATTCAGATGAACAGGTAAACTCGCAAGATGGATACTGGGTGGAGGAGACGGACGATGTGGGCAACGATCATTCGGTGTAGAGATTCCGGGAACGAGGATCCGCGAGATCTATGGGTGGGATGTGTTTATTTATGGGGCATCTTATGCCGATTTGCTTCTTATCCGTACTCGGATTATGTCTTCCGCTTCCGCCTGATACTCTGATGTTTGATGTATGAGGAGATATCCTAAACTATTATGTCTATCTAGGATATTTGGATCTTGCCGTATGGCGTTGCAATATTTTCCTTTCTTTTTAGATGGAATGACTCTGAGAACCATTGTATGGTGGCTTGCATACATACTCATTTGTGTATGTAGTTGATCCTTCACTGCCGATTCGCCGCCGTTCTTGTCCCGATGGTTGGAAATGGTTGGGACGGCCGAAAGGTCTACTGTGAGTGGCATTTGGGCCCCACCGTACTATTTCAACCATTTCTGCTCATCCAGGCTTGTAACTAGGAGCGTAATTCACCGAGGTAGTTACAATTGGTATCAGAGCCATCCCGCCCTTCAGGGTCTCAGCCAAATGGTCGTTGTCAGTCTAGCAAATATTTTTGGTAGCTATGTATACTAGGGAAAAACAAAACGCGAGAGTAGGACTGCTTCCACTTTTCTTCTTACCCAACCACCACCCTTTTCTGGTAAGGAAGTGTAACGTTTTCAATCCTCTTCTTAAAATTCAAACTAGGATTCACGTGTTCTGGGTTTCCGTAGTACCATAGGTTGTGTGTGTGTGTGCGTGTGTGTGAATTCCTTGTCTATCTGTTGCATCCAAGTTGTTATCACAATCTGCCTTTGGTTATCAACTGTTGGTACATTCCATACTGACAGGCTTTTGAAAACCGGCACGATCTATCTGACTCCTTGTTAACCGGTGCCATCTTCTTAAGGGTGTTCTTCCTTCTAGCAACTTCTCATTCTGTGAAAGCATCTGTTGCTAATCTCTACCTGATAAGTGATTTTGCGCATCTATTGGTATTTTAATGCCGAAAAATGCGGAAATTTTTTCTTTGATACATCTGTGTTTCCACACTCCTTTCCAATCGTGTGTGAAACACTATCTATCTTCCTTTTATCAGCATGTCCATGTTAACTCATTCTTTTGTCACCGGCGCTTAATCCTGGAGTTCATTTTCATCTCCAATTCTCTTGGGCTAATTACATAACATGTGTCGATCCGATGCTGGTGATTGTAATTTGGTTCTCGGCATAGATATATGACACTTATCATGAGTGGAATATGGAAAATGCTATCAACCCTATCCTCCAAATGGTGACGGTTATCTCCTGTGATTTTGAGTACACCGTGATCATATCTATGCATATTCAAGCATCTTTGGCAATCCGGAGTTTCTCAAAGCACTACGGCGGTCTATCATCTGTCCATCATGCTGCACATCTTTTTGAACTCCATATCCGCAAAATTCTCTTTGAGACGAGGGAATTGCATCTTTTCGTCTCGGGTAGCTTTGCTTAAGGTATGATCTATCATCTTTTCTTCATCCAAGATCTCTTTATCTTTGTAACCGGTGATCCAATCGGCAATGTGAACCAGGTGACATCTCTTTTTCTTCCGAAGGACCAGATAATCTATTCTTCCAGTGCATCTCTTCAACACGAACCCGTGCTCTTAATATTGATCTTTCTAAGAGCGTTGAGCTCAGGAAGTGTTCGAGCATTTGTTCGTTTCTCTCGCCTTTTGAACTTGATATTCTGGGAATATCCTGTTAATCCATGGTGGTATATGTTGATAATATGCTTGCCTATTCGATATCAATGGAAGGACATGGAAGATCATCTGTGTCTCTTTCTCTCAAGCTTCGTGAGCACTGCCTGTGTGCAAAGTCTCAAAGTGAGAACTCTGACTTTTTGAAGTCACCTATCTCGACCACGTCCTTCTGCTAAATAGATCGCTCCAATTCTGGAATTGGCAATCCATTGTTAATTCCATCCCCCATCTTCAACCAAACCGGAGTTTTCCTTGTTGGCAAGTTATCATCGTTGTTCCGCTAAAGTTTTTCCTCAAGACCGCTAAACCTCTCTCAATCTTTTCAAGAAGAACATGGAGTTCTTTCACCTCAGTCTCGTCAAGTGATCTTTTGAAACCCTCTCGTTCTATCATCTATGCTCAATCCACCGGAGGCCATGAAGACCTTTCCAGATCTTGTAATCCTTCTGTTCAAGTTGGTGCTACCTTTTCTGTAGCTGTGGAATCTTGCAGTTGTCTCCGTAATCTTCCTTCATATCTTTCCGGTGGCTTGGTACTTCCGACATGACGACAACATCATCATCTTTATCTATCTGTGAATCCGGCGAATCGTTTGCATCTATCCTTGTTTTCTAACGAAGTTCCATGAGTTATTGTCAATACCTTCGGTCTGTTCGGTAGTTGGGTTGCATGGTTTTCTTATTCATGCGCGGAGTAATGCTTTGAGTGCGAGATGGAGTAGCTACCATACCACTACTCTTATCATTCGCTCTTGTACATTGAATTGGTGAATTAATGTGATTCCACTCATTCCACGGAAGTTAGAAGTGGCCTTTATCCCTTGATACTTTTACTTCCGTCCTTGTTTTTCCGGAGTGCTCTCTCGAAGAAAGTAATCAATAATCTCTTGTTGGTGATCTCGTCTTTTCCTACACGAAGCAAAATCCTCAATTATCTGGTGGAAACAAACGCAAACTCTTTTCTGTCCTCGTCTTTCTACCGGTGCTTGACATCCCCAAACAAGATGAAAGGAAGCTATCTCTCTCTTTGTTTCATCAATTCTTTTTCTGTGGTAAAGCCAATTATGGTTGATGCCATCAGCCGCAAATCTATTGCGTTAGCCTCAAGGCTAAAGAAAGCAATAAGTATCTCTACAATAAACTCCAGACCCTCCATATTCTTTGCTTCTCGGGATCCCGCCATGATCTAGTGTCACATCCGTCTCTGGAAGTTATATCCGCGCACCTCAATTGCGTAATCCTTGGTTCTTACCGGCGCAACAAGAATCTAATCCAACGAGGTCTAACCAAATCTTTCTGTGATATCAGGGGACTCTATTATTTGAAGGCAATATTGTTTCCGTGCTTCATTTCTCAAATCCGAGAGAAGATACGATGCTATTGTCATAGCGGTTCAAACCTCTCCAATCTAGCTCTTTTTCTTCCGGCGAGATAAAGATTCATCCTCTCTAGTATCGGTAAATCTTTAATCTTAATGATGTGCCTTTCTTCATCCATGATACATCATCTTGTTCCTTCTTTCACAAGTGGTTCTATTCTTTTATCATGTTTCTTGGGAGAAACCGGAGCTATGTCCATCCTATCCTTCTTGTCTCACGACAATCCTTCAAACTCTTCTAACCCGTTGTTTCTCAAGCAAAACGCAAGACTCGCAACAAGTCTAGCAAGTTTTGCAAGGTGTAGTGGTCGCACCATTCCATGGTTCATCAACTTCGGAACATGAGGGTCACCTTCGTTCGAACACCCGCCTCTCTTTGCGTTGTTTTCTTTTTCCTAGGAATCTCGGGGCGAGATTCTTGTTTAGTGGGGGAGAGTTGTAGCATCCCAATTGTCTAACAATTGCAATGCTACTAGCCTAGTCTATACATAGATGCTACTTCCTACATATAATTGTTGCATCATAATTATATCATGCTCATGTCATCATGCCACCTTGCATTTGAGCATCATATAAAACCCTTTTCATTTGGTTCTTATCTCATATGCATCATTAATTGTATTTGCCTCTTGATATTGTATTTGGTTCTTGATATATTGTTTAAATGCCCAAGTTGAGTTGGGGCATATCTTTTGTTAACTCCACCACCTTTCTTGTCATCACCCATCATTCCACCATTCCACCATATATGAGCATTGCAACTTATTTGGTTTTACCTCTAGCTCATGTGGGTTGGGATGGATCCAATTCTATTTCCACATGCTCTCATATTAGCATCATGTTGTTTTCACATTATTGATATGTGGAGCCACCTTTGCATGCATTATGAGTAGTGCTCCTTTTCCTAGCTTTCATATGGATTATTATGGATTTATGCTCATATTGGGATATTTTTGGGACTATTAAACATCTAGTGAAATATACACACTAGCAAGTCCCAATTATAATCAAATGTGCTCATCTCCATCTACTCCATCTGGAATTTACCTTTAAATCCTTTTGCTTGGCTTTATTCCACTTTTGGAAATGCATAAGAATAATGCCATGTTTATTGTTTTGTTTCACAAGGTTAAAACATGGCATTAATTATTTTGCATGGCCCATGCAAGAACCACCACATTCTAGCCTTTTGGTTTTTATTTGAATCTTTGAGTGGATCTTACCATACCTCTCTCTACCCCTTGTGCTTGATCTTGCTTGATGCATGCAAGCATCTAAAACCCCATCACCATCTCCATCCATGCCATCACCACCTTGTTCTTCTTTCTCTCTTTTGGCTATATCTTGCTTGAGCTTGTCATGATCATGCTTGATCTTGTCAAAAGAGAACCTCTCCATCTATCTCTCTCTCTAAACCTAAACCATACACTCCTCTCTCCTCTCTCCTCTCTCTTTACCATCCTCTCTAACCACACCCCCCCATCTAACCTAACCCGAGCCACCACCACCAGGATCAAACCCCAACCCTACCATCTCAGCTACCCTCTCTAACCTTAGACCAAACCCTAACCCGAGCCTCCCCCTAGTCAAACCTAGCTCTAACCCGAGCCTACCCCTCTCTCTCTCTCTAGCTCTCTCTCTGCCGAGCCTGCTCCACCAGCCCGAGCCTCACCCGCCTGGCCCACCTGCAGACACTCCCCCCATGCCTACCTGCCCCTGCCCTGCCGAGCACGTGAGGAGAGGAAGGAGAAAAAGGTGGTCGAGCCACCTTTAACCCTACCCACTCACCCACGGCACCTCCTCTCCCCTCCCTCCTTTCTCTTTAACCACACAGCTCTCCTCTGCTCGCCCAGATCTGACCTGAGCCAGCCCTGTCCTCCTCCTTCCTTCTCTCCAACCACCAGCAGCCGACGCCGATCACCGCCAGCACCGCGTCGCCCCCGTCGAGCCAGCCGTCCGGCACGTCATGGAGGTGATCAAGGAGTCCGTGGACCTGCCCTGCGCCCTGTACTCTGGCCATGGTGAGGAGAAGCTACTGAACTGCCGGTACCGCCGCCAGGCCGACAAACCCTAGCTCTACGTCTCCGGCTCCACGCCCGATCCACTGACGCCTGCCCGATCCGCCACCACCGAGAGCCCCGCGGTGAGCCTCTGACCCCCTCTGACATCCTCTCGCGCCTCATCTCTTCCTAGAGGAGCAGTTCTTTGTGTCGAGCGCTCTCTGTGCGTGATGTCGCTGTCGCCATTCCGCCACGGTAGCCTCTTCTTAGCCGCGCAGCCACTCACAGACAACAACCCCTCCCCAGCCCAGCGGTAGCCGCCGCCGCCCGCGCACGCCAGGTCGCGAGTTCGACCCCATCTCCCTGCGCGCGCCCGGCTCTGTCGGACACCGATCTCTCTTCAGAAATCGCAGAGAAGAAGTACAGTGCGCGATCCCCTTTTGCAGATACCCCCCTGATCTTTTGTTTTCGCAATCCGCACTTCACCCGGGCCCGCATGTCATCGGCTGAGGTAGTTTTACAAAAAGGCTCCTGTAGATCCTATTCTCAACCAAGACTCCCTCCACCACGCGTGGTCGGGTTCTCCACCTCTCTCCAAGTGGCTGTGAGCCGCTGGTCCTATCTGTCGATCTCACGCAATTTGGGCACTTCCGCGGTGAAAGACCTCTCTGCGCGCTGTGTCGCCCAGTCAGCAGCTGGCCCACCTGTCGGTGGCTCTGGCTCACACTGGACCGGGTGACAAAAGGATTTCTGTATCTCTGTTTTAATTCAAACTTTTCAAATTGATTTTAAATTCAAATTTAATTCTGTTTTTAAATAACTTTTAAAATACAAATCCAAATAATACAAATAATATATGTTTTGAAATCAGAAAAATGTGAGGAATTCAAATATGCCCTCCAAAATATATTTTGGACACTTTATTTTCCAAGTTGATTAAAATTACAACAAAATGCCCTTTTTCCTTAATTAATTAATAACTTTTGTTTTATAACTCCAAATTTAACAAATAATATATCTAAAATGATTAGCTCGACGAGACCTTTCTGTTTATGCATTCCTTGTTCTGTTTTGCAGCATGCATCATATAAAAATAAAGATTGCAGCAACTTATTTGAGTATAAAATATGACCAAAACTCAATGAAAGGCTTAATTCTTGTATTTCACACCTCACCCATGCCATGCTACTTTATTGCCATGCAAATTGTGCATCATTCATCATGGCATGATTGTTTGCTTGTCGCATTTTATTCATATGCTTGTGCACTTTATTTATGTTGGCCCTTGTTTGTTTGGTTCTTCTTCGAATAGACGCTGAGCAGGGGATATATCAAGAAACCCAGGAGCACTACCCAGATCCTTCTCTCGCTTCCACTGAGCTGCCAGGCAAGCACTACCACATGCTTGCATACATATAGTACCTACTGCCTCTATTTTATTCTTGCATCATTGAGTCGCGATTGCATTAAATTGAATCCCAAGTATTGCATAGCCTTTATTTTTAAACCCCACCGAAACTTGTTCCTCCATCCCATGAGCCATTACTACAGGAGTTGTTTGAGCCATGCAGTGAGAACAGCATGTGTAGGGTATGTGAGTGTCGATGGATAACGAGGTACCTAAACAACTTAACACGAGTAGTAATGGGATAACTAATGAAAGTGGCATCGGTGAGCCATATTTGCTATTTGGTTTTCAGGCTCACTTGTGTCCCGTGGGAGGACCCCAGTACTTGATTCCTGTTCCTTGAATATTCGTGCTATCCACATCCGGAGGCTTATGAACCCCCGAGCGAGCTTGATTCATTCTTATTTCTTGGGGCCACAAACTAGTTTGAGGTTTTATTTACTATCCTGTACTTATGCCATGCTTTATCGCTTTATTTAAATTGTGCAGGTCTTGCACTGATCTTTTAGGGCCGTGACCCGTTTTATATGTCGACAAGCCCGTCACACTTCGGGTTCCCGGTCGTTTACCGCCACACAAACCTTGAGTCCGTCTCAGAGCCGGCCAGCTTCGCTATGGGTAGCAATGGGTGGCCTGAAATATTTCTGAATCCTGATTGCTTTGTCGTGATCGCCTCGTTGTGTTTTGATTTGGTTTTCCGAGGTTGATCGAGTGTGTGTTGCTATTTGTGCACCCCTGCAGGGTAAAACTTTCTGAAAGCCGTGTCCGCGGTTATGGACGACTTGGAGCACAGTTTCTCGATCATAGACAAGCATAACTAAAGTACCGCTTTTAATTTGACTAAGTACCTGACTAGTAAATAGTGCAACACTCATGGAATGGATAATAAAACTGCCAACGGATGGGGGGGTTGTTCGTCCGCTTCCTCGTCGGTAAGCGAGGAGGAGGATGGATCTGTTAATATTACCATTATAACTGTTGTTATTCATTCACGGACATCCGTCTATCTCTGGTTAGGCGGATGGTTGGCGAGTATCTATAGAATTGTTAGGGTTTATCTTTTGCTGCAATTGCGTCACCCCAGGTTGTGTCCCCTTTAGAGGCATAAAGACTTGCTGAGTACCCCTAGGGTCTCACACGATAAATTGTTTGATTCAGATGAACAGGTAAACTCGCAAGATGGATACTGGGTGGAGGAGACGGACGATGTGGGCAACGATCATTCGGTGTAGAGATTCCGGGAACGGGGATCCGCGAGATCTGTGGGCGGGATGTGTTTATTTATGGGGCATCTTATGCCGATTTGCTTCTTATCCGTACTCGGATTATGTCTTCCGCTTCCGCCTGATACTCTGATGTTTGATGTATGAGGAGATATCCTAAACTATTATGTCTATCTAGGATATTTGGATCTTGCCGTATGGCGTTGCAATATTTTCCTTTCTTTTTAGATGGAATGACTCTGAGAACCATTGTATGGTGGCTTGCATACATACTCATTTGTGTATGTAGTTGATCCCTTCGCCTGCCGATTACGCCGCCCGTTCTTGTCCCGATGGTTGGAAATGGTTGGGACGGCCGAAAGGTCTACCTGTGAGTGGCATTTGGGCCCCACCGTACTATTTTAACCATTTCTGCTCATCCAGGCTTGTAACTAGGAGCGTAATTCACCGAGGTAGTTACAGAGAAGGCAATAAAGATCAGGTCATATGAAAAAGTGCAAAACATAAAAGTTCTTCATATTTTCGAGACGAACAACTTTGCTTTTTATGATATTTTGATCTGAGCTCGTTTACTATCTCGAAAAGTGGTCCAGAAGGTACAGGCAAGTTTTTGACCGAACAGTTATGCAAATTTCGAGTTTACTTGTTCGAGTTGGACCCCAACTAGGGTTTTGGACGTGAATCCAGCCTTCTTTCTTGCACGGAAAGTCCAGCCGCTCCTTATATACACGAGGGGTGACGGCCGATTGAAAAACAACACACAATCGCAAAAACCAATCTACAAACTTCTACTTTTTCTCTTCCGCCCTGGTTTTCTGCTTATCGTTCATCGACGTTCTTCGTGTTGGAGAGCTTCGATCCACGAGGTCCTAGGGGCGGGCGAACCGACCTAGGGCAGCCCATCACCGCCGTGCGTCCAGACGGGGTCTCTCCCGGGCGCGTGGGGTTTCGGGTGCTGAAAAGATCTCGCCGGCTGTCTTGCGTATCGCGCTTCCGGCGAGGCTCCTCCGGCGACGTGTCTTGCGTATCGCGCTCGACGCCGGAGGTACACGTGACGTGTTCGTGTGCGAACAAGGTCCATGCTTCTCATTTATCTGATGGAGAGTGAAGCCCACCAGTTTGAGGCGATCAACTCATTTTTCTGATGCTAAGCGAAACACAGCGTTTTAAGGCGATCGAGAATAAGTGCAAACCAACGGCTTGACATCAAGCTTTCTCTTAGAGGAATAAACGGACCGTGGAGGGACCTTTGTATTCTTTGGTTCAATCGGAACGAGCGACCAGGACATCATAAATGTCACCGGTGCATGGGTATTGTAAAGAATGAGAATTTTTGTAAGTAAAGGAGAAAGGAAAAAAACAAGCTAATCTTGTGAAGCTGCGATGCAGTGTTCTGAATTCGAAAAACAACACTTATTTTGAACGTCGGTCACATGATGTCTGCATGATGCTATAGCGGCCGTACAAGAAACTAAACATAGTTGCATAACTGAGTTCATACTATCATTTCTGAAGGTACAAGCCTTTTTTCTGTATTGTTGTATCTCCAATTCTGTTCAGGTCAATTATTTCAATGCAGGTGATGCCTTTCACTTTCCCTGCAGGCAATTACGATTATTAGACCACTTTCCTAAGCATTAAACATAACTAATATAGGGAAAAAATTAATATTTTAGATAAATTAACACTCCACTGGTAGCGTAAACTAGATCATCGGATTTTTACATCAGTACCTGTATAAGTGAGAAGTTTGCATAGTTCAAGAGTAAAACTAAACTAGGTTTACAAAACTTCAATGCATATATTTAATATATTAAAAGCTATTTCGAGTGATAGTTACAAATGGTTAAAATAGGCAAAGTAGACGTTACGTCTAGAAAAGATGAGCCCACTTATTTTGCACTACAGTAGAGTATCACATTTCAAGACTCAATGTGTCCTAAAACATTCCAAATAAAAATTGTATCTTGTAACATTCATGTTGTGCTCAATGAACTAAGGTGGCCGTAGGTAGGTACTCCTCTCAGGCTGTGAGAGGATGTGCGTGACCGTATAAACGAGTTAATAATACTTTCATATTTATTTCAGGTCATTTTAGCTGACACGTCTTCAGTGTACATAACATTATATCCTGGTGAGTGTTGATGTCCATAATTGACGATACTACCTCTGTTCCACAATATAAACCTTTTTAGTAAGTTGTTTTAGCTATCTAAAAAGGCTTATATTATAAAACGGAGGTAGTACTTCCTATGTCCCATAATATAAGTAGGATTCACCAAACAATTGGTACGAGCACCTAACAAGTGTTCAGCTTTGTTAATGGAAGTCCCCTTTTTTCGTGGAGGCCAACTTGTTATTCATCAATATAAGTTATATGCCAAATTATAAGACTTTTGTAGCTTATTAGTTCGGAATTAGGGGTAAGAGCTACTGCACAAATTCAATGTTCAAACGCTAGCCACATGGTGTCTTCATGACGATGTATCAGCACAAAAACTAAACATACTTGCATAACTAAGTTCATATCATTTCTAAAAGCCCAAGCATATGCTTTGTTTATTTGGAGTTCTAACACTTCATGATGCAGTAGTCGTGATCTCCGTGATTCTGTTCAGGTCAAATATTTCAATCCAGTAGCCATGAGGGTCCTTGATAAATGCGATCCCCTTCATTTTCCCTGCAGGCAAATACCAATTATTAAATCACGGTCAAAGTATTAAATACAAAGAGTATAGAGAAATGAACATTTGAGATAAAGCAACACTCTGGTTATTAACCGTAAATTAGATCAATATCTCTGACCACATCATTCTTCAAGATTGAGTGGAAAAACTTATCAGACATCAGCAAAGGATTTTTGTGCATCGACAATACTTCTACGAGTATAAATTGGGTGCAAGGCGGGCCTCTTATTTTATTTTGGAATTTATCTCATGCATGGAATGCACTCATCAGACAGTTAATTGACATGGAAGTTCCGTGACAGTTCTAGCTACGTGACCGTCCTTATGCATGACAAAGGTTGTTAGGTTCACCTAAGTCGTATGACTATCCCAAATGGTTATCCTGCTAGTACAAAGACTATCCCAAATGGTTATCCTAGTAGTATAAATACTAAGCGGACGACATTTATCACATTAACAATAGCATGAGTGTTCGGAATTAATATGTGGATACATATATTCTTCCATATATTTAGTAGAGTATATGAGATATTGGAGTATACCAAAAATATATAAATTTTGAGGTTTGGGTGTCTCCTGCAGCGTAAATGTCTCATTTTCCTACCGTGCTTTGGTTTGAGAATTTGAATGTATGCAAATCATCTGTCACACATTGCTAGAGTAGATCATCAACCAGGTTTTTCGCCAGGGTTTGTCTCCACTTTGTATTTAAGTTTCTCCGAACGTTCTTGTAACCTCACCAAATTTTGAAGGGATCCACCCTTATCATTTGCCTAATAATAGCTGGGGCCCAACGATTTTGAGCCGATCAAGAACAAGTGCAAACCGACTGCGTTGAAGGACCTCTTGCACGCAGTACATCATGGAGAAAAGTGCGGCTCTCAAGGCTCTTCAAATATAAACTTAAGTTGATGTTGCCAGTGCAAGCCTATTGTAAAGAATTAGAATGTTTATATGAAAAGGAAAAAAGCGAAAGCAGACCTCGTGAAACGGTGATGTAGTGTTCTGATTTTGTGAAACAACACTTTTATTTCAAACGTCGTTCACATGAAGTCTTCATGATGCTGCAGCAGTACAAGAAACTAACATAGTTCCATAACTGAGTTCATACTAACATTTCTGAAAGTGCAAGCCTTTTTTCTGTTTTGCTGCTCTAACACTTCAGGACGCTGTAGCCGTGACATCCCCAATTCTGTTCAGGTCAAATATTTCGATCCAGTAGCCATCAGGATCCTTGATGAATGCGATGCCTTTCATTTTCCCTGCAGGCAAATACCATTATTAAATCACTTTCCTATGCATTGAACAGAGAGAGAGATAAAGAAGAATTAACATTTCAGATAAAGCAACACTCCACTGGTAAGTGTAAATTAGATCAGCATCTCTGGCCATATTTTTCTTTAAGATTGTATGAGCAAAAGGAATTATGGCAGTCATCAGCAAACAATCTTTACATCAGCTCTACCTTTATGTGTGAGAAGTTTGAATATTTCAAGAGTAAAACTAAACTAGGTTTACAAAACTTCAATGCATATATTTAGATATATCAAACTTGTGAAGTGGGCATCGAGTAGCAGCACCTATTCCTCCATTCCTAACAGTATGGGTATTTCCGGATCAAATAAACTGACAAAACCAATCAATAGATCAAGATAACTCTAGATAACATCAATGCATATGGGTGGGTACCAATATAAAAATGCCATATCACCACCCAGAAAGAACATGAAGTTCAAACATTGCTGGAGTAATAACTCCAATAATACCATAGTTGACATGTCAGTCCTATGGCTACGAGCCTCTTAACTAAGTTTCTTCTTTTCCTTTAGCATCATCATTTTATTGAATTAACACTTCAGTATCAAGACCGTATGCAACCATCACTACACCATATAATATTGATGATGTAAAATAGGCAAATAAATTTACCATCATCTGGTTTTTTCACAAACTCTACCCCAAGACGTTCGAAGCGCTCACATGCCTTATAGACATCATCCACGGTTACCCCTATATGGCCTGAATAAACAAAACAAAAAAGATACAAGTGTTACAGCAGCTAAGAGATTCATGGCAAAAGAAGAAGTAATAAAGTGACATATGAACTCTCCTCGCACATACCGAAGCCACGGGGGTCTGAGTTCCCATTATGGTAGCCTTTGAATTCAGGATCAGTTTCTGTGCCCCAGTTGCTACAGTAATACCAGGAGTTTATTAATGTATTAGAGGGCATCCGTACTATTGAAGAACAATCAAGAATATCTTTACTCAGAAATGGAGAGTACTCAAGAATAACAAAACATACTGAGTGAGCTCGATGGTAGCCTTTTGCCCAAAAGCCCATCCTGTCCGCTGGACAGGATCAGCAGGTGCTGCAGACAAATCCTATTGGCAGCGCCAAGGTAAAGAACTAGAACGTTAGCTGATTCATCATTCATGTGAACTCTCAAGTACAAGTGATGCATCGTTCTCCTAACCAAGAAACTCTTACCTCATAGCCAAGAAAATACAAGCTGAATTTCATCTCGGCAAAATCCAACCTTTTCAACAACCTGGTAGTTTTTGTTCACAAAAAGGTGGAAGAAATAGTAAACATGATAATAATATCAGAATTATTATTACATGAGAGAGTGATGTAGTTTTGATGCACTCATAGTGTAACTATATTTGATACACACTGCTATTCCTATTCATTAACATATCTATGAACTTCTTACTCACTCATCGTAATCTGTAGTTTGAGTACTCAAGAATTCATATCTTCAATGCCTTTTGTACAAACACCCAGAATTTGAAAGAACATTTACAGATATACACTAAGGAAATGGATGACCCGCTGATGTTCTTCTCCACATGCATAAATACATTATGTGCAGGGAGATAAAGAAAGAGAACTCACGACATGCCCATCACATGCGAGTAGAAGTCGAGGCTCACTTTTGGGTCCTTCACGCGGAACATCTGTAAGCAGACAACAGAAAAGAATCATGCTATTTTTTCCCCCTAAATGGGCAGGAGGAGCACACTGCAATTCCATCAAACAAGAAAGCAAGACATGTACATACGAATCTCTGAGTCATGATATGTACAGCAAGCAACCGGGACAACCAGAAGTGTTCCCTAGTAAAAGCACAAATTGTACAACCAATTGGCAAATAGGTGAAGCTTCATGGCATAGCACAGGAGCACCAAAAAAATCCTCAATCCTATTGCAGACCATCATCCTAATGCAGTTGCAGGACATTCTTACATGAATTGCCTATGCTACACTCAAAACACATAATTTCCATCATTCCACAGAACAAACTCTGTACCGCTGAGTGTTGAACTGAACATATGCACAGCAACCTATTGGGGCAACAGAGAAAGTTGGCTAAATTTGCAGTTGCAAATCCAACAATGCAGCACGAATTATCACAAGAAACTAGCAAGACTCGTCACTAGATGCGAATTAAATGCTGTTCTCTCGATTTTATAACCAGCCACGCCGAACACTGGTGATCGCCAGCTGCTCGACAGATTGCTTTGCCCAGATCGAACCGCATACTGCAGATATTTCATATTGCTTTGCCAAACTGAAATGGGTGCTAACTTTGCAGTTGCAAAACCAACAATGCTGCACGAATTAGCACAAGAAACTAATAGAACTCGTTATTTTATCGCCACGGAGTGTCGTTGTCCCAATTTTATAACCTGTCACGTCAAGCACTGGCGGATCGCCAGCTGTTCGACAGATTGCTCTGTCCAAATCCAGCCACATACTCTATTCCAGTCCCCCACAAATCAAACCCACAGAAGCGAATACTCAAACCGCGAAACACGCGCACACTAGCTCAATGGGAAGCTAAACGAATTACGAAGCGCAGCCGGAGCGGCTTACTGTCTGCTGCATGAAGTAGCCCTTGGTGGCGGGGTCAATCTCGGACTGGAGGCCCGGGTTGTTGGCCGGGGCCTCCTTCGTCCCCGACGACGTCGACATGGGAGCGGCGGCGGCCGGGCAGAACCGGCGAACCCGGTCGAATCTCTGCAAAACCCCCCAATAAGAAACCGTGAGCGGGAGTGCGGAACCAGTGCGCAAGAACGCGATGGACCGTTTGAATCGAACTTTGAGAGGGGGTTTGGGGAAGGGGATTTCAATCTGCTCTTTGGGAGACCTTGGGCTGGGAGAAACGGGGTGCGCGCGGGGCGGAGGAGATGCGGCGGAGGGCGCAGGCCGGGGAGGGCGAGGAAGAGTGGAGGGCGGCGCGGAGTGAAGCGGCGGCCATGGCGAGCGGTACGGGGAGGATTATTTATAAAGAAGGATGGATGATAAGCTTCGCCGGAGAAAAAAAAAGGCTGGTGAGCTGGTGTGTACTGGTTCTGGATTGATCGGTCGGCTTTGTTGCACCGTGCGCCAGCTGCGACGCAACGTGCCCGGCCACGTCTTTGCAAACACAAGCTTTTCACCAAACTTGCTCAAACTTTTAAATGATATACAAAGTATAAAACATAAAATTCAAACATTACTACTAGTACAAAATACAGTAGCAAGTTTGAGAAATCAATACATCAACTACGAACTCATTTAACCACCATGGATGCATTTCACATCTCATCCATCCTAAATTTAATGAATCGGATTTATCTTGATTTATATGGATCTAAACACTAAAACACATATAGGTACATACAAAGCTATACAAATCGGAATCACTTGTTTCAAGACAAAGTGAGTACATTGAAATGTGAAACTTCAAATCACCATATGCATAGCCTAGTAGGGAGAGAACGCAGAAATTCAATTCGGCTCGTATAGGTGCATATGAACCCATTGTTTGAAAATATATTTTAAAATAGAAAAAAAACTAATATCGATATTTACATCCGAAATTCTGTTTCCACACACTAGTTTTCTGAAAAGGAAAGAAAAATTGTCTCCTGTGTAAAAAGGATAAAAACTTAATGCTTCAACATGACTATTCGTGGACATTATTTTTGTCATTTTTACACGGGTCACATAGAATGTTCATTTTTTCGAAAACTTATGTGCAAACATAGAATTATTGAATAAAGGAGCAATTTACCAAGCGAATTAACCATAATAAACAATAGATAAAACATGAATAGAATAATAGAAATTAGACTAATCATGTGAAATAGCGAATACATATTAAGACAGATAACCAAACGGATTGCAAGGCATAGAACTTAAGATACGATTAGAACAAGGTTGATCAAGAGGATGTACATCACAGCAGCAACAGAGGAACCGCCAACATTTGCGTTCGCACCATCGTCATCCATGTCATCGAGGGAGAGGTTGTTGATGTCGGGGAAGAAGTCCTCATTGGGGAAGACGTTGGTGTAGGGTTTCGTAGCATGGAAAACAAAAAAATTCTACCGCATACAAACAAACAAGCCAAGATCTATCTACTAGATTGTAGCAACGAGTCGATGGAATAACTCACCCTCGAAGATTCCAAAGTGTTTAACGAGCGGATTCGTGGGTGATGTAGTCATTCTTCCCGATCTCAAGATCGCGTAGGCGATCCTTCCGGCGCTGCGTTAAGGCGCTCATGCAATCAGTCACTGCGTTGATTTTCGTGAAGACCTTCCTCTCCTTGTTCCAAAGTGGAGGTTGTAACACTCTCCTCGCGATTCCAAGCGACAACGTCGTGGTACCTAAGTAGAGGGATATCTCGAGGCTTCGCCTTAAGCCGGAGGCAGTATGGTGGAGTATGAGAGAGTCCTCGACGATCTAGGGTTTAGACACGCCAAGGAGGAAGCTTGGCGGCTAGGGTTGCTAGGCGGCGGCTTGACCTAGGTCGGCCCGGCAGTGGAGGTGGCGGCGTGGCTAGGGTTTGGAGGAGGATCTTGTGTGTCTCTAGGAGGAGCCCCGCCTCCTTATATAGGTGGAGGGGCCGGCCAAGGGAGGGAGGAGTCCCTCCCCAACTCGGCTTGGGTGGGCGCCGCCCGGTTGGAGGAGGAACTCCTCCCAACTCAGTTTCCCCCTCCTCCTCTTTTCCTCTTTCCAAATTTAGCCGTTTGACTTTTCAAACTAGCTATTTGACTATTCAAACTAGGATTTGAATTAATCCTTTATTTGGTTCAGCGAAGACACTTAGTACATGATGCAATCATACCAACTTGATACAACACATTCATGTACCCTTCCCTCCGGTCTGGACATTAGGAACATTCTAGAACATTCCCGATGAAAACACCGGAACCATTCCCCTAACTCCGAAACGGGACTTTCCTTATATGAATCTTATTCTCCGGACCATTCCGGATCTCCTCGTGATATCCCGGATCCCATCAGGACTCGAACAACATTCGGTCTCTTTCTCATCATTCCATAACTACTCAAAACAACGTCAATCCTTAAGTGTGTCTCCCACGGTTCGTGAATTATGCGACATGATCGAGACACTTCTCGAACAATAACCAATAGAGGAATCTGGAAATTCATATCCCTACATATTTCTACAATTACTTTGCGATCGAATGAACCACTTACATACGATATCAATTTCCCTTTGTCTCACGATAGTTTACTTATCCGAGGTTATGATCGTCGGTATCTCTGCATACCTAGTTCAACCTTGTTACCGATAAGTACTATTTTCTCGTTCCCGTGATATGTGATCCCTTGTGAGCCAGTCACATGCTTGCAAGCTAATTGGATGACATTTCACCGAGAGGGCCCGGAGTATATCTATCCGTCATATGGATGGACAAATCCCACTCTTGATCCATGTGTTTCAACCAACACTTTCCGAACACTCAATGCCACCTTTATAGCCACCCAGTTACGGTGTGGTGTTTGATGTCACCAAAGCATCCATCCGATAAAGGTGATATGCATGATCTCATGGTCGAAGGAATTAGATTACTATGTATCAGAAAGCATATAGCAATTGAACTATTAAAATGACTTGATCTTTATGCTACGCTTATCTATAGGAGTATGTCCATCATATCATTCTCCTAACAATATGATCTTGTTGTTAATAACATCTCAATGTTCATGATAGGGAAACCACAATCATCCATTAACCAACAAGCTAGTATTATATAGAGGCTTTACTAGGGACTTTAAATTAAGTTTACAAATCACACAAATATCAATGTTTCCTTGTTAATACTATTATAGCATGAATGTAAACATTTATCATAAACACAAAGATATAATAATAACTTCATTTATTATTGCCTCTAGGGCATATCTCCAATAGTCTCCCACTTGCACTAGAGTCATCTAATCTAGATTACATGGTAATATACCGAACACCCATGGCAGTTTGGTGCTGGTCATGTTTTGCCCTCGGGAGAGGTTTAGTCAACGGATCCGCCACATTCAGATCTGTGTGTACTTTGCAAATCTTTATATTCCCATCTTGGATATGTTCTCGAATAGCGTGAAAATGTAGCTTGATATGCTTCAGCTTCTTGTGTGACCTTGGTTCTTGCGCATTGGCTATGGCGCCCATGTTATCACAGTAGATAGACATTGGGTCCAGCGCACTAGGAACCACACCTAGCTCAGAATGAACTCTTTCATCCATATCGCTTCTTGTGAAGCCTCCGAGCGACCATGTATTCGATTCGGTTGAAGATCTCGCCACAACGCTTTGCTTTGCACTCCTCCAGCTAATGCTGCACCATTCAAAATAAATACGTATCCAGTTGTGATTTAGAATCATCCGGATCGGTGTTCCAACTAGCATCGGTAACCATTAACAACGAGTTGTTCATCACCTCCATAAGAAAGAACCATATCCTTAGTTCTTCTCAAGTACTTAAGGATGTTTTTGATCATTGTCCAATGATCCACTCTGGATCACTTTGATATCTGCTAGTTAAACTAACAACATATGCAATGTCGGGTCTAGTACATAGCATAGCATACATTAGAGATCCTATGGCTGAGGCATAGGAGTCTTACTAAATCCTTTCTCTATCTTCTGTGATGTCGGACTTTGAGTTTTACTCAAGGTCGATTAGCAACATGGGCAAGAACCCTTTCTTGCTTTCTTCCATTCCAAACCTCTTTAGAACTTTGTCCAAATATGTACTTTGTGACAATGATATTTGGCGTTTCGATCTATCTCTATAAATCTTTATGCCTAATATGTAAGCTGCTTCGCCAAGATCCTTCATTGAAAAACTATTATTCAAATATTCCTTGACACTATTAAGAAGGTCTACATCATTCCCAATCAATAATATGTCATCCACATATAGTATTAAGAATGCTACAGAGCTCCCACTCACTTTCTTGTAAATACAAGCTTATCCATAAGTTTGTATAAAACCAAAACTTTTGATCACCTTATCAAAACGTTGATTCCAACTTCGGGATGCTTGCTTCAATCCATAGATGGACCGTTAAAGTTTGCATACCTTGTTAGCATCTTTAGGATCAACAAAACCTTTGGGTTGCATCATATACAACTCTTCATCAATGTCTCCATTGAGGAATGCTGTTTTGACATCCATCTGCCATATCTCATAATCGTAATATGCAGAGATTGCTAACATAATCCTCACAGACTTTAGCTTCGCATCGGTGAGAAAGTCTCATCGTAGTCAACTCCTTGAATTTGTCGAAACCCTTTTGCGACAAGTCGAGCTTTATAGACAGTAACATTACCATCAGCATCTGTTTTCTTCTTGAAGATCCATTTGTTCTCGACAGCCTTCCGGCCATCCGGTAAGTCCACCAAAGTCCATACTTGGTTTTCGTACATGGATCCAATCTCGGATTTCATGGCTTCTTGCCATTTATTGGAATCTAGGCTCATCACCGCTTCCTCATATGTCTCAGGGTCATCGGTGTTGTCCACCAATATGACACTCATAACGGGATCATACCAATCTGGAGTGGTACGAGTTCTCGTTGACCTGCGAGGCTCTGTAGCAACTTCAACCGAAGTTTCATGATCATCATCATTAGCTTCCTCTCTTATTGGTGCAGGCACCAAAGGAACTTCTTCCGGTGTTGTGCTATTCGCAATTTCGAGAGAAGGTTCGACAACCTCGTCGAGTTCTACTTTCCTTCCAGTCACTTCTTTCGAGAGAAATTCCTTCTCTAGAAAGGATCCATTCTTGGCAACGAAGATTTTGCCTTCGGATCTATGATAGAAGGTATACCCAATAGTTTCCTTCGGGTATCCTATGAAGACGCATTTTTAGCTTTGGGTTCAAGCTTGTCCGGCTGTAACTTCTTTACATAGGCTTCGCACCCCCAAACTTTAAGTAACGATAATCTAGGTTTCTTCCCAAACCATAATTCATACGGTGTCGTTTCAACGGATTTAGACGGTGCCCTATTTAAAGTGAATGCGGCTGTTTCTAATGCATAACCCCAAAATGATAGCGGTAAATCTGTAAGTGACATCATAGAACGAACCATATCTAAGAGAGTTCGATTACGACGTTCGGACACACCATTCTGTTGTGGTGTTCCCGGCGGTGTCAATCTGAAAGTATTCCGCATTTCTTCAAATGCTCGCCAAACTCGTAACTTAGATATTCACCTCCACGATCAGAACGTAGAAATTTAATCTTCTTGTTACGTTGATTCTCTACCTCACTTTGAAATTCCTTAAACTTCTCGAAAGTTTCGGACTTATGTTTCATGAAATAGATATACCCATATCTACTCAAGTCATCCGTGAAGGTAAGAACATAACGATAACCACCACATGATGCTACACTCATTGGACCACACACATCGGTATGTATGATTTCCAACAAGTCCGTAGCTCGCTCCATCATACCGAAAAAATGGAGTCTTAGTCATTTTACCCATCGACATGCTTCGCATCTTTCAAGTGATTCAAATCAAGTGATTCAAGAAGTCCATCGAATGGAGTTTCTTCATACTCTTCACTCCAATGTGACCAAGACGCGATTGCCACATATAGGTCGAGTTATCACTTTCGATTTCAAACGTTTAGCCTCAATGTTATTAATATGTGTATTTCCACTATCGAGATTCAATAAGAATAGACCATCTATCAAAGGTGCATGTGCATAAAACATATTACTCATATAAATCGAACAACCATTATTCTCGGACTTAAACAAGTAACCGTCCATAATAAACAAGATCCCGATATAATGTTCATGCTTAACGCAGCACCAAATAACAATTATTTAAGTATAAAACTAATCCCGATGGTAGATGAAGGGGCGCGTCGACCGCGATCACATCAACCTTTGATCCGCTTTCCAACGCGCATCGTCACCTCATTCTTCGCTAGCTTCCGTTTATTCTGCAAAGACCGCTTTGAGTTACAAATATGTGCAACCGAACCAGTATCAAATACCTAGGCACTACTACGAGTACTAGTGAGATACACATCAATAACATGTATATCATATATACCTTTCTTCTTGATGTTGCCGTTCTTCAAATCCGCCAAGTACTTTGGGCAATTCCGCTTCTGACCTTCTCCCTTGCAAAAAGCACTCAAGATCGCTTTAGGTCCAGCCTTGGTCTTCTTCATCGGCGTGGTAACTTTCTTACCACCCTTCTTGAAGTGTCCCTTCTGCTTAGACTTGCCTTTCTTGAATTTGGTGGTCTTATTGACCAACAACACTTGGTGCTCTTTCTTGATCTCCACTTCTGCAGATTTCAACATGGCAAAGAGTTCTGGCAACGTCTTGTTCATGTTTTGCATGTTGTAGTTCATCACAAAGTTCTTGTAACTTGGTGGTAGTGATTGGAGGACACGGTAAATCCCCAAAGCATTGGGAATCACAATACCCAAGCTTTGAAGTTTGTTTGCGTGCCTAGACATCTTAAGCACATGCTCGCTAACGGAGCTGCCCTCTTCCATCTTGCAGTTAAAGAACTTTTCAGAAGCCTCATAGCTTTCAATTGCCGCATGAGTCTCAAAGATCAATTTGAGATCCTCGACAATATCATATGGGTCTGAATTCTCAAACCTTTTCTGAAGCTCCGATTCTAAACCATACAAGATAGCACATTGAACTGTGGAGTACTGAGTCTTTCGAGTGAGGTAAACATTCTTTACTTCATCGGCAGATCACCGCAATTGGGTCACCCAATGTGCATCCAAAGACATAGGTCAAATTACCACCGTGAGGACAATCCTCAAATTGCGAACCAATCCAAGTTGCTTCCATTGTTTTTCAACTTTTCTTTCTCTAGGAACGCATTAAAATTGATGGTAGGGGCTGCCATTGATCTACAACATATTTGCAATAGTTTTAGACTAAGTTTATGACAAATTGAGTTCAAATTAATAATAAAATTAATCTAGGTGAACTCCCACTCAAAACAATATCCCTCACATTGTTTTAGTGATCACACGAACCAAATCCACCACATCAACACCGATCATCACGAGAGTTGATATAGTTTCAATGGCGAACAATCGACATGTTCATCATATCTACTATATGATTCATGCTTTACCTTTCGGTAATCCGTGTTCCGAGACCATGTCTATACATGCTAGGCTCGTCAAGATCAAACCTTAGTTTCCGCATGAGCAAATCTGGCTTGCTCACATTGTATACACTTGCGGAATCTAACACACCCGATCATCACGTGGTGCTTCGAAACAACAAGCTTTATCAACGGTGCTAACTAAGGGTGAACACTTTATGACTTGAAATTCATGTGCATGAGGGATCATCTTATAATGCTACCGTTGTCTACTAAGCAATACAAGATGCATAAAGGATTAACATCACATGCAATTCATAATATGTGATATGATATGGCCTTTCTTCTTTGTGCTTCCGATCTCCATCTTCTAGCACTTAACATGATCTCCATCATCACGGCATTGCATCAAGGTCAATGACGCTTCTCCATGGTTGTCGCCCACCGCTTCAACTATTACAACTACTTTGAATAGACACGCGGGTCTTAACATAAATTAAAGACAACCATATGGCTCCTGCCGGTTGCCAACTTACAATAAGGAACATTGCATACATCAAATATAATCACAATCATGGCCATATCACATCACATCACACCCCTGCAAAACAAAGTTAGACGCCTCTACTTTCTTTGCATGTTTTACGTGGTTTGGGGCTTTCAATAAGTGTCGTTCTAACTTACGAACATGAACCACAACATTGATACTAGTATTGTTAATTACCCGTTGTAAATTGGATCTTAACTATGCTAGGAGAAACAGGCACCCGCAAAGCCACTTATGCAATACAAGTTGCATGTCAAGCGTGGAGCAAGTCTCATGAACGATGTCATGTAAGGTTAGCCCGGGCCGCTTCATCCCAACATCCCACAAGATGCAAAGTACACAAGAAGCAATTGACAATAAAAGCATCAACGCCCACAATGACCATTGTGTTCTACTCGTGCAACAGATCTACATATAGACACGACTCTGATACCACTGTAGGGTTTCATAGCATGGAAAACAAAAATTTTCTACCGCATACAAACAAACAAGCCAAGATCTATCTACTAGATTGTAGCAACGAGTCGATGGAATAACTCACCCTCGAAGATTCCAAAGTGTTTAACGAGAGGATTCGTGGGTGATGTAGTCGTACTCTTCCGATCTCAAGATCGCGTAGACGATCCTTCCGTGGCTAGCAGCTCCCAATCGGTCACACGTTCGATTTTCGACGAAGACCTTCCTCTCCTTGTTCCAAAGAGGCAGCGGAGGTTGTAGCACTCTCCTCGCGATTCGGCAAAGACAACGGCATGGTACCTAAGTAGAGGGAGATCTCGCAGGCTTAAGCCGGAGCGAGTATGGTGGAGTATGAGAGAGTCTCTCGACGATCTAGGGTTTAGACACGCCGAGGAGGAAGCTTGGCCGGCTAGGCGGCTTGACCTAGGTCGGCTGGCGGCGGTGGAGGTGGCGCGGCGACGGCTAGGGTTTGGAGGAGAGGATCTTGTGTGTCTCTAGGAGGGAGCCCTGCCTTATATAGGTGGAGGGTCGGCCGCCAAGGGAGGAGAGGAGTCCTCCCCAACTCGGCAGGTGGGCGCTGCCGGTTGAGGAGGAACTCCTCCCCAACTCGGTTTCCCCCTCCTCCTCTTTTCCTCTTTCCAAATTTAGCCGTTTGACTTTTCAAACTAGCTATTTGACTATTCAAACTAGGATTTAAATTAATCCTTTATTTGGTTCAGCGACGACACTTAGTACATGATGCAATCATACCAACTTGATACAACACATTCATGTACCCTTCCTCCGGAGTGCGGACATTCCGAACATTCTAGAACATTCGATGAAAACACGGAACCATTCCCTAACTCAAACGGGACTTTCCTTATATGAATCTTATTCTCCGGACCATTCGGATCTCCTCGTGATATCCGGATCCCATCCGGACTTCAACAACATTCGGTCTCTTTCTCATCATTCCATAACTACTCAAAACAACGTCAATCCTTATGTGTCTCCTACGGTTCGTGAATTATGACATGATCGAGACACTTCAACAATAACCAATAGAGGAATCTGGAAATTCATATGGCTCCCACATATTTCTACGATTACTTTGCGATCGAATGAACCACTTACATACGATATCAAATTCCCTTTGTCTCACGATAGTTTACTTATCCGAGGTTATGATCGTCGGTATCTCTGCATACCTAGTTCAACCTCGTTACCGATAAGTACTCTTTTCTCGTTCCCGTGATATGTGATCCCTTGTGAGCCAGTCACATGCTTGCAAGTTAATTGGATGATATTTCACCGAGAGGGCCCAGAGTATATCTATCCGTCATATGGATGGACAAATCCCACTCTTGATCCATGTGTTTCAACCAACACTTTCCGAACACTCAATGCCATCTTTATAGCCACCCAGTTACGGTGTGGTGTTTGATGTCACCAAAGCATCCATCCAGTAAAGGTGATATGCATGATCTCATGGTCGAAGGAATTAGATTACTATGTATCAGAAAGCATATAGCAATTGAACTATTAAAATGACTTGATCTTTATGCTACGCTTATCTATAGGAGTATGTCCATCATATCATTCTCCTAACAATATGATCTTGTTGTTAATAACATCTCAATGTTCATGATAGGGAAACCACAATCATCCATTAACCAACAAGCTAGTATTATATAGAGGCTTTACTAGGGACTTCAAATTAAGTTTACAAATCACACAAGTATCAATGTTTCCTTGTTAATACTATTATATCATGAATGTAAACATTTATCATAAACACAAAGATATAATAATAACTTCATTTATTATTGCCTCTAGGGCATATCTCCAACAGTTGGTGCTATCACTATCCGTGAAGGAGTTTGTGATGAAGCCAGTAGTCGCGTCAATAGCGCTCCTCAAAAACCTTATCGCCCTTCTCCCGTACAGGACTCAAAGCAGCGGGGTCTCGAAGACCTACTGTTCCGACTCGCGGTGCACGCCGTAAGACGGGATGGAGAAGATCTAGGTAGCATAGTGCTCTGGAACTGGAGGCGCAAAGGGTTGTGCGACGATGTTTCTGAGAGGAGGCGCGACCTCTCTCTTATAGGCACAGAGGGAAGGTAGACAAGCTGCGCAAAAGATGAAACGGAGAGGCGGAAGTTGAAGCAAACAGGCGTCAGCCAACCGGACAACCTCCACTTAATTCGTATTCATTTCCATTTCCCGCAGCGTGCTCGTCGTGACTAGGCGAGGTGTGGCGTGGCGAGGCGAGTGAGGAGAAGGAGAAGCACGCGTGTATATGTTTTCTCTTCTCAAGCTCTTACAAGTGGTGGAAGAGCTCTCCTTATAAGCTGGTCTAACTTTCACTCTACTAGCAATGTGAGACTAAACTTTTATCCAGCTCTTGCCTTGCATGAATAAGCCAAATGAGTCTCTAGGATTTTATGAATTTATTGGCATATAATAATGAGCTAGGCCTATTTAGGCAAAAAAATCCAACAAAAATGTCCATATGTGCAAACGAAATTTTCTTTGGGATTTTTTTTGAAATTTGTTTTTTTGCATTAATCATAATAGTTTCATATGCACCTATGAGCCAAAACACCACCTCACAAAAAAGGGTTAATGTTAGAGTTAATTGGATCTGTGTCATTGCAACTTTCACTCTTTGGAGAAATATCATTAAAAAATCAAAGTTGGAAATATATCATTATAACTCTTGTATACCTCTACCTATGCCATTCTCTCTAATATCATACCATATACAAACTTTATATACTTTCTCTGTCCCAAAATAGATGTCTTAGATTTGTTAAAAACTATAAATAAATTTAGACACGATTTTATTCAAATTTTAAAAAACTTGCGACATCTATTTTAAGACGAAGCCAGTATTATTTTTTGAGATACAAACTTTATACTTAGTACTCTCTCTGTTTGAAAATATAAGATGTTTTAGGTTAGTGAAGCAATGTATCTAGACATCTTTTAGTATATAGGTTCAAATAAATCTACAAACTAAAAGATGTCTAGATACATTTGACTTTACAAATATAAAACATCTTATATTATTAAAACATCTTATATTTATAAATAGACAGAGAGTATATACCTGTATACAAACGTACGGACACGTAAAAAACACTTCGAACCGAACACCGCTGCACCCACGGCCACGGCCCCGGCCCCACCGTCCTGCCCGGCCCCACACGCCCGTGAAGAGAAAAAGGAAAAGAAAAGAAAATTCACGCCGGTCCACGGTTCCGCCGAGCAAACTTGACGCCATTTTCTCCCTCGGCAGCCGCCCGTGTGACGGTGTGACCCCCCAACTCCTAGACGCAACCAAGCTCCCAAGCCGAGCCGTGATCCCACGCGTCCGGACGCCGCCGCCATGGCCGCGTGGCGCCTCCGCGGCGCCGGCACCGCCCTCGCCGCCTCCTCCGCGCTCGCCGCGGCGGCCGCGGCCGCTGCGGCCTGGCCGACGCCGGCCTCCGCCTCCGCCTCCTCCCCGGTGGCCCTCGATGCCGCGCGGCAGCTCGTGGCCCGCCCTGACGCGAGGCCTCCCCCTCGCTCCGCGCAGCGGGCGGTGCTGGCCGGGTCCACGGCCGCGGAGCCCCTCGACATGCTGGTGGTCGGCGGCGGCGCCACCGGCTGCGGCGTAGCGCTCGACGCCGCCACCCGCGGCCTCCGCGTCGGCCTCGTCGAGCGGGAGGACTTCTCCTCCGGCACCTCCTCCCGATCCACCAAGCTCATCCACGGCGGTAAATGCGCTACTGCTCTTCCCAACCCTAGGTCCTTCAAAGAATCTCTTTTTGCGCGTAGATCCTTCGTTCGAGATATTGTTTGCAATTTAGCCTCTTGCATTCCGTTCGTATGCTTGCTGTCTCGCTAAATTACTACCGAATCTTCTGGAGAAGCGCTTGACTGATTAGATTCAGTAGTCCTAGTGGTCACTCCCCATCTCTTAATCTAATCGGTGGTCCTAGTAGTCACTCCCATCTTAGGCTGCTCATAGTGCATAGTAACTTAGACTAGTAACTAGTCTTAGTTACTAGTCTAAGTTACTACCTCTATAGTGGGTAGTAACTTAAGTGTGGTAACATAGAGACCTATATTTATTGCTTTGTAGGATCCATAGTATTATTTCAACTTTGTGATCTACTTGTGGCATGTACCAATCTAAAATTTGCCTGTTGCTACACACGGATTAATACATGAACATAAAATTGAATAAACCCATAATAACATCCAAACATAATATTATTTTATTATATAAAGATAGTTAGCATTACATGGACCAAGACACAGAAATAATCTACCGTGGCTTAAATTTTTTCCAAATCTGTTCAATCAAATTATTTTTTAGAGCTTTATGTGTTGGACGATCTCGGATTCTAGCATCTCTTTCTAGAACCTCGGCAAATACAGGGATGTCACCATGGGTAAATACCGATGGGAGGACGATAGATGAGCCCGCTTCCTCATTCAAATCAAGAATATTTGCCGCCTCATCCTTTTCATCTTCGACTATCATGTTGTGTAGAATGATGCAAGCTGTCATAATACTATGGATATCGCCCCGGTCGTACAGACGCGCCGGTTGGCGTAGAATGGACCATCGTGCCTGGAGCACACCAAATGCACGTTCCACATCCTTTCTTGCCCCTTCTTGATGTGCGGCAAATAACTTGTGTTTGTCAGTTTGTGCCAACGGTATCGACTTCACGAATGCGGCCCATTCGGGGTATATTCCATCAACAAGGTAATATCCATGTTGGTATTCCTTCTCATTGACACGATAGCTCACCCTAGGAGCTTGCCCTTTTAGTTCCTCGACAAACAACTTGGATTGATTAAGAACGTTGATATCGTTGTTTGATCCAGCAAGACCAAAAAACGAATGCCATATCCAAAGATCTTGTGAAGCAACAGCCTCTAGAATAAGAGTAGGAACACCTTTATATCCGCTTGTGAATTGACCCCTCCAAGAAATGGGACATTTCTCCCACTGCCAGTGCATACAATCGAGGCTTCCTAACATCCCAGGAAAGCCACGTCTCTCACCAACATCAAGTAAATGTTGCACATCGTCGACGTTGGGTCTTCG
Organism: Avena insularis; assembly: GCA_023614405.1. Lineage (NCBI taxonomy): Eukaryota > Viridiplantae > Streptophyta > Magnoliopsida > Poales > Poaceae > Avena > Avena insularis. Next base: position 26,325,731 of record CM042690.1, read on the forward strand.
CATATAGTCATCACCGAATATCTCAATCACCCCTTGTGAAAATCGCTTCAAGCACTGAACTGATGTGCACTCGGCAATCTTGAGATACTCATCAAGAGCATCCGCCGGAGTACCATACGCCAGCTGACGAATAGCCGACGTACATTTCTGCAATGGAGAGAGCCCATCGCGGTTCAGAGCATCTCTCCTTTGTGTGAACTCCGGAGACCAATCGCCTAGTGCCTGGACAATACGCTCGAAGAGAGGTCTTCTCATCCGGAATCTTCTGCGAAATACTTTGTCGGAGTAGAGAGGATCTTCACAGAAGTAGTCACGTACCAACCGTTGAGCAGCATCTTCACGCGGTCTGTCCACATACGTCCTTGGCGCACTTCTGGCAAGAGATCTTGCGTCATGACCTTCTAAGGTATCCTTCACCTCCGTTGCTATCTCCTTGGCAAACGAGTGTATGATATCTTGCTGGCCTAGTAAGTCGTCTAATGTGTACAAGGTGGAAGGATCTACAGCCTCCACGGTGTCTGCTTCATCAGAGGAAGACATCAGGTGAGAGAAGGAGCACCCTACTGGAATGAGGAGCAGATGGTGTATGCGTGCATATATATGGTGTGTACGTGTATAATATGAAACGATTCATCAGCCAAAGCATCTAATGATAATTGACTCGAAACTGAACCATTTGATCACAGATAAATGACTAGAAACTGACCCAATATTCATCAGCCAAAGCATCAGAAACTGAACTGTTTCAGTTCTAGAACGCCTAGTGCATTCAGGTTTCCACCAGATCATTGCATCAAATCCAAAACATTACTACAGTTCTAGAATGCCTAGTGAATTCAGGTTTCCACCAGATCATTGCATCGAATCCAAAACATTACTACAGTTCTAGAACGCCTAGTGCATTCAGGTTTCCACCAGATCATTGCATCGGATCCAAAACATTACTACAGTAGCAGTAGCAAAACCATCAGGTCGAATTGATACAGTAGCAGAACCAAAACCTGATCATTGCACTTCCCGTTGATCACCTAGCCAAAGAGTCATCAAACAAAACATTACTACACAATCATTTATATCAACACCACTGTAATTGTGTACAAGTAATAAAAATACCTGAATCTCCTTCAGGAAATAACATGACCTCCATTCTACTCAAAGCTTTAGAGCGTCGGGCCTTTTCAGCATCATCCATCTTAGATGTGTCGGCTAAAAGCATTTTGGTGTAAACATCCAACATTTTGGTATTGTTGTTTATCTTTGCAGCTTGAAGTTGTTGATTCGATAGAAGAACTTGGCTATCTATCACCTTTTGGCGGTCCTCCATTGATTGATTGTTAACCTCGATGAATTTGTCCAATCTTTCTCCAAGCTCCTGTGAGAGCCCTCCCGACTTGCCTTTACCAGCACGTTCAGCCTTAGCCTTATCACGACCAGCATGTGGGCGCTGCTCAGCCTCCAAGTTTGAGGTGAGATTGGTCCCCTCAGGTGGACTCTTCCCTCCTTTCGCTATCATGTTATTGTAAGAGGCTAGCCATTTCCCATCATCCTTGAGTTTTTCCCACATAGTTAAATGTTGGAAAGAATGGCCATAGTTCCCTTCGTACTTCTCCAAGGCCATCTTCTCAAGATCATGAGTGTTGTGACCACTATGGTAGACACCAATTACAGCCATCCACTCACCATGGAAAGCAGCAAGCCTTTTCTTGGTCCTTTGCCACTCCATCTTCAACTGATTTCGATCTCTCTTCCGGTTACTTGGTGTGGTACTGTTGTATAGAGCAGCAATGGCATCCCAAAACTGCTCACCCTTCTTTCCATTCCCGTCAATGGGATCAAGTGAACACTCCAACCAAGCACCAGCCTACAATGTGAAAAAATAATTTAGTTGAGCCCAACAAGAAACAAGAATTTACAAGCATTTAACAATAACTTGAGCAATGAATATCATTACCAATCTGACATGTTCTTCAGGTGTATATGGTAGACGATATGCAGTCCTTTCTCCCAATTCATCGCCATCTACATTGGTGATCTTCCTTTTCTTTTTGGAAGAAGTCGAACCAATTTTGGAGGGAGCAGACCGAGATGCAACTTTAGGGTGCGGTGGTGGTGGTGGTGTTGAAAAGGATTCATGTGGGGAAGCACCAACAAAGTGAAAATTATAAGGATGCATTGGCGGGAATTGTCCAATACTTATCAAGCCTTCCGGTGTAGGAGTATTCGTTGGCCTCCTGTCACAAATACAAGAATTACCCATCAGCTGGGAGTAGCTGATTCTAACCAGTACTCAATCAAGATGGATATTTGAACACAATATACAAACAACCAGTGATGCAAACTCAAATTAAAGCAGAAGAATACCATTGATTCAACAAGGGGTTGCTGCAGGGACTATCCATGCCGTGAGGATACAGGTGTGGCGGCGTCGAGGGGTAGGCGGAGGAGCTCATGGGGACTCCGGGGTAGAACTGCGGCGGTTGACTGGGGTTGGCGGAGCTCGTCGGGGCGCTGGGGTAGAAGTGTTGCTGTGGCGAGGTGGCCGGCGGCCGGGCTTGTGCCATCTCCTTGCGAGCGCTGGATTTGGGCATGGTTCGTGGGATCCTTGGGTGCTGTCGTCGGAAGAGCCGTTTCCGGGCAGAGCCGCCGCCGGTCGGCGAGATGGAGAGATGGGCGGTGGGCGGTGGATGCGGCGGTGGGCGGCGGGCGGTGGATGCGGCGGTTGGCGGCGGGCGAGGTGGGTGGAGTGGGTCGTACAGGAGAAGGAAAGAGATAGTTCAGCACAGCACACGGGATCCGTTTGCAATAAACAAATCCTGCAAAGCGCGCTATGTTACCGTAACTAGCTTAGTTACTCCAAATACCTCTCTCCTCATTAACTCAGTGCCACATAGACAAATTTGCTGAGCTGGACACTATGTTACTGCTGAAGTTATCTGCACTATGAGCAGCCTTAAGCTAGTGAGACGAGTTATTGAAATGAGTGTGTGGGGTCAGGTTTGGTGCCTGGTGGCTTTACATTGCAAGTTCACATACCGGCAACAACTACTTGCTTGTCCCCTTTTATGCTCTGGCATTATGAAATATACATTTCTTGTTAAAACTGCAAATTCGTGGTCTGTCCGGACCAAATTACGGGTTTATTAACTATTTACACACACAGTTAAATTTTCAGCTGTGGATATTGTTTGGCTCCTATTACATACACATCTATCTGATACCAATATCAACCAGAATTTAATAGAGTAGCTTGTTTCATGGAATAAATGCCAAAGTGACAAGTCTTCCGATACCAAACCACCTTACTGTAATGACATCTAAATTCTAATTGATACTGGTATTCAGAAGTCACAGCATGTGAGAGACCCTGATGAACGATACACTGCAGTGATCAAGTTAACGACCGATTTCTAAAAGGTTATCGAAGTTACGTCATCGATGAGTAGTTAATAACCTAGGTATTTCTGTCATTGTGATTGTCTCTAAGGAAAGGGAGCACCAAACATACTTTTTAACCCGGCAAGTTTTAAAGTACACATATTTTTTAATATCCATGAGTAGGCAACAATGATCATTATTACTTTTTATCTTGAATACGTCCGTATTAAGCTTGTGAGCTGGAGTGAATGTTGATTGGGCCCAACGCCCATGTCATGTTTTAGTGATTGGTAATGCAAATTTCCGTTGTTCATCACTTTTTGCATTGAATTCATTTGTACAGGCGTGCGTTACTTGGAGAAGGCAGTGTTCAATCTTGATTATGGGCAGCTGAAGCTTGTTTTTCATGCTCTTAAGGAACGCAAGCAAGTTATTGAGAATGCTCCCCATTTATGTCATGCTTTGCCATGCATGACTCCTTGCTTTAACTGGTTTGAGGTTGTATACTACTGGTTTGGTCTGAAGTTCTACGACATTGTTGCTGGTAAAAGGCTACTACATTTATCACGGTATTATTCTGTAGAAGAATCAGTTGAACTTTTCCCGACCCTTGCAAGGAATGATGGTGACCGTAGCCTACGAGGAACAGTAGTTTATTATGATGGTCAAATGAATGACTCTCGTTTGAATGTGGGGTTGGCATGCACATCTGCAGTTGTTGGTGCAGCTGTTCTCAATTATGCTGAAGTGGTCTCCCTCATTAAGGATGAATCTGGGGAGAGGGTCATTGGTGCACGCATCCGTGACACACTATCAGGTAGAATAAAGTATGTCTTTTCTCTTTCCACTATATGCAAGATAAAACCACTTTGAAGTGTGACACGAGTTATCTTAGATTATAATGTGTACATCCTTTCATTAAACACAATTTACTAATAGACCTTTTCTAGTTTTAGGTGCATGTAGATATCTCCAACATGTAAACCATGCGAATGTGAGTAAAATTTAATTATGCAAGGATTGTAGCAGTTTGTAGTCTAAACTCTCAAATGGTCGAAGCTGCACCACTAGAACTATCTTGTGCTATACCAGAAAACATGGTAGTTAGTTGACTTATGGTATACAAGACAGCTAGTAGTCTTTTAGCATGTTTAAGGGCAAACACATACTGTGCAAAGTAGGTTGTATCTTTGTATTTTTACTTGGCAGTACTTTTCGTGATGTGACATTATCATCTGTAATTGTTTTGCTTATTTAGATAGGTATGCACTATGCAGTCATCTTACATAGTTACTTCTGGTTTTGGATATCAGGTAAGGAATTCAACACATTCGCAAAGGTGGTGGTTAATGCATCAGGAGCATTCTGTGACTCTGTAAGGAAGATGGCGAACAATAATGTAGTACCCATGATCTGTCCCAGCAGTGGGGTGCACATTGTTCTTCCTGATTATTATTCTCCTGAAGGGATGGGGTTAATTGTCCCCAAAACAAAAGATGGTAGAGTTGTATTTATGCTGCCATGGTTGGGAAGGACGGTTGCTGGGACAACTGATTCTAGTACAGCGATAACAATGCTCCCTGAACCACATGAGGATGAAATACAGTTCATATTGGATGCTATATGTGATTACCTTAATGTTCAGGTTCGTGTGCTTGTTTCTATATGGCCTTCCTAAAGGTTGTTTTTCATCACCTTAAACATCTATGTACATCTGCTGGGTTATATGCTTGAGTATGTGGATGACATGCTCATGCCACACCTTTTACATGGGAGTCAATCTAGAGTATGCTCCCCTTCTTAGAAACTCAGAATACACCGGTGAACTTTGGTATGTTATGATACTTCTTGAGGAAAAGTAAACGTGTCACAAGCTATTAAAAAACTGCTTATTTCTAAGGTTCTGCCGCACATTCGAAGTTCAACATCAATCTTCTCAGCAACATGTAGCATCCATTTAATTTAAGGATTGGGTTATGGTGAGAAAGCCAAGCCCTCTAATACATACTAGCAATGGTAGAACACAATCAAATGGGTGGCTGCTAATAAGGCAATGCCTACCCAATTGAGTACTAAAAATCATGCATTGCTAAACTCAGTAGAATCCAAAGGGTTTGTAATTGGGTTATTTTTTCTGTGCCTTTTCCCTCATTGATTCGTCATTATGCATTCAAGATGTTCCTTTGTATTGCAATACTCAAAGTTATGGGCCTACCTTAATTCTTTTTTGTATATTTTTGTTGTTCTCAGTGTCGAATTGTCAACTAAAGGAAAATGGGAAAAAAAATCTAACCGTACAGATATATTCTCGTTGTGCACATTAGGTGAGGCGTTCAGATGTTCTTTCTGCCTGGAGTGGTATCCGCCCATTGGCCATGGATCCATCAGCAAAGAACACGGAAAGTATTTCCAGAGATCATGTTGTATTTGAAGACTACCCAGGGCTTATAACTATCACGGGTGGAAAATGGACAACCTATAGAAGGTAAAGGGTTGCGCAGTTGCTAATTTTGTTCTGTACACATGGTAGAATTAAGCAGGTTAGACTCATTCAAGTTCGGTGCAAAGAAAATGCATAATCGGTATCATGATGATCATCTATGTAGTAAATTGATTTAACCATTAATGTGATAAATTATAATTGGATGTCATTTATTGCATTATAGTTCATGTATTTTTAGTCGGACTGTCACTGTGCATAGGTTGTCTGCGATTTCTAGGATGGAATGGTAGGCTTTATGGGAGCACTAGATGCATGCGCATCTTCTATTTAAGTTCCACTGTTGTATCCTAATGCAATGCCTTGTCCTGATGTGCTTGTTTATTCAGCATGGCTGAAGATGCTGTTAATGCAGCAATAAGGTCAGGGAATTTGCAGCCAGCAAATGGCTGTGTGACCGATCATTTGCATATAGTTGGTGGATATGGATGGGATCCTGCTGCTTTTACTGTGCTTGCTCAAAATTACAAGCGAATGAAAAAGACATATGGTGGCAAAGTTATTCCAGGTGCAATGGATAGTGCTGTATCGAAACATCTTTCACATGCATATGGAACTTTAGCTGAACGAGTTGCTACAATTGCCCAGGTTTGTGATTTCTTGACTACGGCAACTTCCATATGCAAGCTATGTTTTAGTAAAAAAGGAAAAGGTTGTGTTTGCCTTTTCTAATTCAAGTCTCAAAGATGAGCACCTACTGGGTAGTAGTTTCTTCTTTAGATTAGAGCAAGTCCTTCTCTTGAATTAAAATTTGGTCTTGTGTTCCTCAGAAGAGAAGGATCATGAGTCAACTGACCACACATGCATGTTATAGCTTTAAATGTATAATACTGTAATTACATAGAGATGACCCGTCGCTAAAAATGTTGACCTGCCAACCTAGCAGTCTTTAGTAGGCTTATGTTGCAGTTACTAACTTGCTATGAACCATATGACATGACTCATGAGGGATGTGCAAGTCAAAATAGGATTCAATACATTTTTGTTCTGTTTAGTTAGGACATGGGTGGGTTGTATACCATTCATCGAAGTAGTTTCTAGTGAATAGTGAAATGTATCTTTCCTTGGTTCTTCACTTCTCTTCTTCCATGGACAGCACTAGGATGACAACATGATGTTAAAATAGTTGACTTGTATGTGTGTTCTTTGGAAAATAACCTAAAATTTCCCCGAACTAAATAATTAATACATCATATTTGATGATACTTCGATTTGCATATTCAGGATTCCTTGATCTAAATGATGCCAAATGAATTTCTGTTTTGACACTAAATTTCTTGAGTAGTTTGGTTTCTGAACTGAAATTGTGTCAGCAACCTATAATTGTTGACACTATTTGACTTGTTTGTGTATCAGTGCATCTCTTACATTACTAAACCCACTTCCCCTTGATTTTCAAGGAATTTATTTATTTGATTCAAGATTACAATACTGGGCTATACTCCTGTATTTCATATGAGCTGCCAGTGTATGCATTTACTGACTTCTGATTATCTGGATTGCCTAGCCTCAGTATTATATAATTCCAGTGTTAAAATACACGATTACCTATGCTGAATCAACTTGGTTTTATTCTGCTCTAAAATATGTGGTTTCCATACCATATCCACATTATCTGTTAATCGCTTCATTTTCTAGGACGAAGGCTTGGGAAAGCGACTTGCTCATGGATACCCATTCTTAGAAGCTGAAGTAGCATATTGTGCTCGCCACGAGTACTGTGAATCTGCTGTCGACTTTGTTGCAAGGAGATGCCGTCTTGCCTTTCTTGACACAGATGCTGCAGGGAGAGCATTACCTAGGATCATTGAGATTTTAGCTTCGGAACACAAGTGGGACAAGGCAAGGCGGAAGCTTGAACTGCAGAAGGGTATAGAGTTCTTGGAAACCTTCAAGTCATCCAAGAATGCACAGTTCAGAGATGGAAAACATAATGGTGAGTTTATTTTAACCTATTCCACTTTTATACATCCGATTGGGCTTGTAATCTCATGTTTGTTCCTTTGTAGGGCAATGACTGAAAACATAATTACTGTGAATAAGCATGGGGTTTTACAATTGCCCGACTCAGTCATGCAGTTGAACTTCAAGAAACCAGGCTCCAGTACGGAAGTTATTTGGTGCATGTGTGCTGGGTCCTGGAAAGTTTTTGTTATCCCCTGTCTACACGTGGTTGCATATCAGATATGTGGCCAAATAAAAACACCACTATGTCTTAGTTGGATATATATGGAAAATTAGTTGGTCTAAAAATATGCTCGTGGCGAGGTATATGGGGAACTGCCAAGGAAACCATATTAATCATCTTTCTGCAGAGAAGTGTCCAGATTCATTAAATTTACCTTTCCAAACATGCATAACGCTAAAATATTTTGGGTAACCCACTTAAAAATGGATGTTACAACCCTATATCTTGAATGGTTTTTAATGTTTATTATATTACAGAAACGCACTCTTATTTTGGGGTCTCTTAAGAACGGAACTTTGGAGGAGAAAGGAATTCTGTAAAATAGATTTTTTTTTCTTACGTGCATGTATGGGGTGTATCTTACACCATCCCGTGTTCTCATGCATTTTCTCTCTAATCAAGAAATGCCTAATCTCGAAACACCTTACCAACCTTCCATGTGGTGGTAATCTCAAAATTCTTTTTATATGCTGAACTGATATATAGCCTGTGAGGATATGCTTTAACTGAACAAAACATGTTTGCATTTCAGTGGTATGATTCAGTTTGAAATGTTTTGTCTTATGAGAATTTCTGATAATTACGAGGATCAGGTAATTGCACTTTGTACTTGTAGGGCCTCTTTGATTGAAAGAACGTCCGTAGAAATTTCGGAGAATTAGAATGTCCAGTCCTTGTGTTTTTTCCTTATATTTTTCATACACTTAAACCTCTTAGCGACATTCTTTTGTTTTTTCTACAAAACATGTTATCGCACAAGAAAAATCTGGTATGATTTGAGCGAGCAACCTGCTTGGACAAGAAAAATCTTGTTCGGGTTTGTCTGCTGTTTGTATTTCTTTGACATGTCATTTCATTATTCGGCGAGACTCTTTTGGAGTGTTCTATATATATGATTGATTCGGTGCCTAACGAAAACATGCGGTAAATAGCCTGGTGTAACATGAAGTTTCCCATCCGAACCAGGGACATCAATTGAGCCAAACACACCGTTGATCCACCAATATGAGGGGATGCCAGGCTATAATTCTTATTAAACACGGAGTTGTATGCACAACACAACAATCCCATCCCCATCAGTGTTAGCTAGGACAACATGTGACCGAAGCTACTTGGAGCTAACACCCGTGGAGTGGTCTGCACACACTATTTTGTAGTCTGGTCAAGTCAGTCTCCGTAGCTCTATTTCCCACTTGTAGTTCTAGTTTTCTGTAGTCTGGTCGTGCTTCTTCACCCGAATTTCACACTGTTTTCTTAGCGACACTGATTGTTCTGGTCAGCTGGACTACTAGTTGTGGTTGTGGAACAACTTCGTGTAGTTTTTCAAGGAAATCACGGTGTTGTTTCTTTTGCGTATGACTGAATCATCTAGCTCGTGAAATCCCTGAGCTAAATTACTCGGAACAATCAAATGATCGAGTCGTCAGTTGTCATGTTTTTTTTTTGTCATCAGTGTTAGCTGTCATGTTGTCAGATTGCATCGAAAGTACTGTTTGTTTTTCTACCCCTTGAGTGCGTTGCTGCTAAGCTTGTTAATAGGTTTTTTGTAGTATCTTAAAATGGCTTACCTAACTGAAGTATACTTGTAGGTAATAAATTGAATTGTCAGGCTTGACAGTGAACACTTCCAACTTGACCAAGCGTGTACTTGACGCACACATGTGAATGTACCAGTCCGCTGCTAGCAGGTCAAGTACAACCACCCCCGTAAACTACTTAACCGTAACGTCCAACATGACCAGACCAGTGACCATCCGCGTCAAGCCCTCTATATATACCTCTGCCTAGAAGATGCTATAATCACAACTCACAACCAGCACCAAATAGAGCAAGAATCTCATACAAAGACACACTCTCCAAACTCCCTAGTAAGAAAGACCTCTTATTCTTGGGTGATGGAGGTAACACCAAACCACACCCAGGCCGTGAGCGGGTGGGCGGCCATGGACGCGTCCGGCAAGGTGGTGCCCTTCTCCTTCAAGCGCAGGGAGACCGGCGTCGACGACGTGGCGATCAAGGTGCAGTACTGCGGCATGTGCCACACCGACCTCCACTTCATCAACAACGACTGGGGCATCACCATGTACCCCGTCGTGCCCGGCCACGAGATCACCGGCATAGTCACCAAGGTCGGCACCAACGTGTCCGGGTTCAGGCCCGGCGACCACGTCGGCGTGGGCTGCATCGCCGCCTCGTGCCTCGACTGCGACCACTGCCGCCGCTCCGAGGAGAACTACTGCGACAAGGTCACGCTCACCTACAACGGCATCTTCTGGGACGGCAGCATCACCTACGGAGGGTACTCGAACATGATCGTGGCACACAAGAGGTTCCTGGTCAAGATCCCGGACAGCCTGCCGCTGGACGCCGCGGCGCCGCTGCTGTGCGCGGGGATCACGGTGTATAGCCCCATGAAGCAGCACGGGATGCTGCTGGGAGAGGCTGGACGGAGGCTCGGGGTGGTCGGGCTGGGCGGGCTCGGCCACGTCGCGGTCAAGTTCGGCAAGGCCTTTGGGCTCCGCGTCACCGTCATCAGCACGTCGCCGGGGAAGGAGCGTGAGGCCAGGGAGAACCTCAAGGCCGATGACTTCGTTCTGAGCACCGACGACAGGCAGATGCAGGTATGCAAATACATATTAGGTTCAAATTGAATTCCGAGGAAATTGAAAACTGAACTCCCAGACAGTTTCAAGTCAGCGAGTCAACAACCATTAAAAGTTCAGAAGTAAGCATCAGTAAACTAATTTACGGTTGTGGTTGATTTTCAATTCAGGCCATGGCGAGGAGCCTTGACTATGTGATCGATACGGTCTCGGCGCAGCACTCGCTGGGTCCCATCCTAGAGCTGCTCAAGGTGAACGGCAAGCTGGTGCTTGTAGCTGCCCCCGACAAGCCGGTGGAGCTGCCATCGTTCCCGCTTATCTTCGGGAAGAGGACGGTGAGCGGGAGCATGACGGGCGGCATGAAGGAGACGCAGGAGATGATGGACCTCTGCGGGGAACACAACATCACCTGCGATATCGAGCTTGTCTCCACGGACGGGATCAACGGCGCCCTGGCACGGCTCGCGCGCAACGACGTCCGCTACCGATTCGTGGTCGATATTGGGGGGAACGGCTCCAGGCTCTAGTTATTTGTTGCTGCAATATATTCCTGCTCTCTTGGTTCATTATGAGAAGAATGGTTGTATTATGTCGTCGTCCACTTGGATACGATATACCTAATTAATTTATCCATGATTGAATTACATGTCGGTGTCTTGTGGACACGACTCCAGGAGTAAACATGGAATCCCTAGCTCTGCCACTGCTCTTATTAGATAATGCTCGATTACTTTGACAAACATAAGCACTGAAACAGAATAATTTATTGTCTAAAATAGTTTCACATCCTTGCCATTTAGAACTTCACAAGCAGCTATTTAGAAGTAGCATACATACCGATGAGTCTCATTATTACATAATTATTATAATTCACTGCTCAAACTTAGATAGAAAAACGGGGACTTGGATATAAAAACACTGTTTAGATCTTCATGGTTTCTATCATTCTCTCATAGCGGCTATAAAGCTCAAGGATCCCTTGGATGTATTCTTTGGTCCTCATCTTCCTGTATCTTGCTGGCCGAGTCTCGTCTAGCAAGGCAGGCGCTGGTTCGAGCACCGTGTCTCCGTCCACGCCAAAGAACATAGCTACAGAGATCCTGTCTTTCACAGGATTCGTGACAACCCTGTGAACGGCGGCTTTAAAAGCACCGTTGCTCATTATCTACATTAATTCCAGTTTTACATCGACGTTAGGATGTACAATACTGTGTACGACCGAAAGAAAAAAAAAGACCAGTAATAAAGAGAAGAAAGGCTGATTGGATTAATAGAAAGGTTAATTTACCTCCAGGGAGTCTCCAACAAAGACGAGCAGACTGCCAGGTTTGGTGGGAACGTTGAACCATCTGCCGTCTTTGCGAACCTGCAGGCCACCGATGTCCTTGTCGGCAAGGAGAACCGTGATGAGACGGCCGTCGGAATGGGGCCTGAAGCCAAACACGCGGTCAGGCGCCGGGCATGGCGGGTAGTAGTTGACCGCTGCGAAGGTGATGGCCCTGTCCGTGACCTTGCTCACGAAGTGGTCCTCCTCTAGCTCCAGGAGCGTGGCCATTGCACGTAGGACTCGGTCTCTTATCTTCTTCGATTCGCCTGCGTACTCAAGCATCGCATCCCTGCATGAAAAACCAGTTTTTGTGTCACTGACAATCATCCATATGTAGAATCAAACCAAAATGTATTGTTGTTTTTTCACGTTCTTACACGCTTTCAGGTCCGACGACTCATGCAATCCTTTATTATGGAGATTAAAGAGAAGTATGTCGATGACTTCAATAGAAAGGGAGTTACCTGAAAAAATGCGGCCAACTCGACAGGTCCCTCTCATCCTCCGGGTCGATCGCCAGGTGCACCCGATCAAACCAGTCTATGGTCTGATCTTGGCTCAACAGACATCCGTATCCTTTGTGTCGTGGAGTTCCGTCTACGAGGTTGCTGAACTTCTGCCTCGTCTCCAGCGGCTGGTGAAAGAACTCCCTGGCGGCATCCATGAGAGCGTCCAAGAGCGACACTTCAATCCCGTGGTTGGTTGCCTGGTACACGCACGTACATCTGGTTTTAAGTTAGCCCAACAAGTAGTATAAAACTGAACCTTTATTTTTACTAGTTGAAGGATAAGCCAACTAATTAATGTGCAAGAAGAAGCTGCAGGATCGTCACCAGGAAGAGTCCCCAGCTCTCAAGTGCCACCCGGAGCTTGCTGGCCTCGTCGGTGGCGGGCAACCGACCGATATCGACGACGGGGAGGGGCTCTGGCATCGCCTCCCCTGCCGGAATGCCGCCATGGCGATGCTGCTCCGGCAGCACGTACCGGCTCGGCAGCTCCTCCGACACATGCTGCACGACCCTTGTTCCCATTGCCGCCCCCAGGTGTTGGTCAGCCACTACGTCGTTCCCTTTGGTGCTGGGATTTTTCTTGGGCAGGGGAGAGAAGGGCAAGGGGGTCGGGGGTTTCTCTTTGCTAGCTGTGTTCTCGCTAATTATATCGATCGACCCTAGCAGCTACCATGCTCTGCTAGCTAGCTGTGCCACACCACACGACTTGGTTTCAACTAACATGTTGACGCCTGGACAAAGCGCCATGACAACTCACATTTCCCAAACTATGCTGATACTCAATGCTTTGGCAACTAACATTTTGAGGCACACGTACGTGACTCAGGAATAAGACGATGGAGATGCTGACATTTCACTCGATCGCGCCATTAGCCGCCACACGGTGTGTCGACTGCCTCTACAAACCACCTGGAATCCGAAACGGGACGAGTGATTCGTTGAGCTTGGGTGAGAGATTAAGTCCGTATACCAACTTCACTAGACCGATCAATCAATGACAATGAGGGAGCTAACCCATGACGCATCCACGCCCAGATTTGGTAGCAGAGATCATGGAAACTGCAGAGCGATGACCGCCCACAAGAGGAAATCAGAAAAAGAAAGACCGGCCGGTGAGGAGGGCACGGCACATCTGACGCTAAATTATTGTTACGTCCACTTCTCAGCGTCACATTATGTATCGTGAAGCAAAAGTAAACACGTATGAAGAAAATAGGTCTGCAAAGGGGCATGAGAATTTAGAGAACGAACTAGTGACCGGACCAGACTAAGGTAAGGAACTAGTGACCGGACCAGGCGGCAGCTAGCAGGATGGAGTATGTTTTTTTTTTCAATAAAGAGGATCGAGTATGTTCTATAGTTTTTTTTAACACAAGAGAGGGGTCACTAAGGACCCCGATGCTGCCATTAATATTCAGTCGGTGGGAACAAATTACAAGCAGGACCTCTACAAAAGTAAAATTGCAGAACAGTCCTGCGAATAAGCAAGGTGGACCCTAGAAAAATTCCTGGAAACGCAATTAGGTCCTTGAAACCCTCCACCGACGATGTGCTAGCGCCGCTGGCCATCTCGATCTCACCGGGGACGAACCACTTGGCCAGAAAGAGCTAGTGAAGCCCGACGCGTAGCACCCCTAAGGCCCCCGTCTTGGAGGTTGAGATCACACCCTCGCGGCATGGAAGAAGCCCTTCATGGGCATGGATGCCGGTGGCAATCGATACCACCGAGCTAGGAGCTCGAGGCAGGCAGAGAACAGCGACGGCAACAAGGCCAATCTCTTCTCCCTCCTCGCCACCTTGGCCGGCCAGTTCGAAGAAGACGCCCTTGATGTCGCTGAGACGTCGTTGCCACGGGCGCTTATGCAGGGGTCCTACAAGAGGAACCTCCGCGGCATACTCCCACCATGAGAGCCTGACGGCGAGATTCATCGGCGAGCTACTGGTACAGCGCCGATGTACCATAGCAAAGGAACCCCGCCCTCCATCTTCCGAGCTGCTGCACCTCTCCAGCTTCCCTCCCCTCGTCGCCATGGCCGGCCAGAGAGAGAAAACAAAGAAGGCCCCAGCAGCAGAAGAAGAAGAAGGGCCGAAACAGGGGCTTATTTGCGGAGATCCCTGGGGTTGTGTCGTCCCCCAACACCTCCGACCACCGGAGTTCGCTACCGCTGCGCCACCGCCACCAGATGCGTCATGACTGGCCCGAACAGCCCGACTCCCTACTCCAAACTACCGACATCTCGCCCAAACAACTACAACTAATCCTACCATCTACTCCGGCACCTCCCCCTCTCCATCTCTGGCGGCAATGGGTCGGGATCGGGCCGCTCTTCTCCAGTCAATGGCCAAGTGCGGGCGGTGGGGGCTGAGAGGATAAGGAGGGAGAGAGGGGTGCCCTCCGTGTACCTTACATCAGTTTCCCTCCTAGTATGTTCTATAGTGGACCCGTAGTATTTGGTGCAAATACGGGCACAATCAGAAAGAAGAACTGTGTTCTGATTATGCTTTGCTGTTGATTCCGGTGGTCTGACGCGCGGCCAGACATGCTGGCTGTAGAGAACCTAGCAATTAGAGGACACAAAATTATAAGCGGGTATTTGCAAAAAACAAGCTAGCCATGTCAGCACTTAACACCAGGATCAAACGTGCCATATTTTCACAACTTGGTGATCTACAGTTTTGCATTTTCCTGTTCGTGGCCAATCCGCTCATGGGTTGCTAGTTGTCCTTTTTTCCTTTTATTGCCCTATATGTAAATTATTTCCTTTTAATGTAATTTAAACAAAAAAAACTATGAAAATGATACCGGTCACCATGGGGATCGAACGGTTGGCTCGCACGGAGTGCACGCGCCTGTTGCACGGACCGTCCTACTCTGCGCGCCTCGCACGGAGCGCCTCTCGCTTCCCATGCCGTCACAGACTCTGCAGCAAGCGCTGTTGGGACCCCTGCAGCGGGCTACCAGGCTCCACCTCCGGTGGGCGCCTCCTCTTGCCCCAATCTCACCTGAGGCGGACGCATCCGACTGAAGCTATGGCAGATTCCCTGACCGTCAATCCCTGCCGTGAAGCCAGGCGACGGTGCAGGTGGCACGGAGCCATGGAACCCGCGCTCTACAACCTCCCGTGCTCTCGTCTTCGCGTTCAACGACGGCCGTCTCCCCACGGCGCTAGTTTGCTCTGCCGTCTCCCACAGCGCTCTCGCATGGACTATTTTTGCTATATTTGTATATTCTTTTTACTACATATTTATATTTGTTTTGCTACTTTCGCTATTCTTGGAGTGCTACAATGTTGTATGTCCGAAGTTGATTCTGCTACATTTGTACATTTTATTTGCTACAAATGTTTTGTGGTTTTGCTATAATAATCGTAAAGCTTTTGCTACAAGGTCTCCTGCGACGTCTTCAGGCGAAAGTCTCCAGCGAGGTCGTTTAATTTGCTATATTAGCATTTTTCTATCATCGTTTTGTGATTTTTCTATAATAGCATAATTTTTTTGCTACAAGGCCTTGGGCGAGGTCTCCCGGCAAAAGTTTCTGGTGAGCGAGTCTCCAACGAAATTGAGTTTGCTACATCAGCATAATTTTTTTGCTATATAGTCACGACAAAACTTGGGAGAAGTCTTCGGCGAGATTTGTCTTTTTTATTTCTGTCTACTGGATGAACTTTTTTGGTTACATGTAAGAATTTTTTAAAGAAAAAAGGGTAATTTTGTAGAAAAAACGGGATTAAGTTTTTGTTGAACACGTGTGTCAGCGTATGCACCCGGGGGATCGGATATTCGGAAGGTTTTATCCCGGGACGCGTAGCACCTCCCAAAAACTATAATCCGCAGCCTGTTCTGCTGTCAATTCGACCAGAAAAGCGTTATTGACGCGTGCAGCTTTGACTTGACCTGAGCTTCAATCATTTTTGTCCCACCAACCTGCTTCTTTCCCCTTCCTTCCTTGCTTCCTTCTTTCCTCCCACATTTCCCCTTGCTTGCTTCATCCCGATCGGATCCGATCGCCCCAGCTGACGACGCCAGGCCAGGTAAGGTTCGTTCCTCCATCGGTTTCCCTATTATTATTAGTGGAGTAGTAAAATTCAAGGCATCTGTTTGTTGAATATTGCTGCAAATCATTGGCTCGGGCTATCCGCTTATTCATATTATTATCAGTGTTTGAAGTCCTGTTACTAGGTTGCTGCTCCTTTTCAGACCTGGACACCAATCATTCCCGACAATCGAATAGAATCGGATCCGAATCGCCGCAGCTCGAGGACGCCCGCTAGCCGTCACCAGGACAGACAGGTTCGTTACCGTCCCGGCTACGGCTATCATCCACTCTCAGATTTCTACTTCCAAACCGACTGGCTCTGAGAGGCTGCAGATCGATTCGATGCCAGATTCAGCATCTATCTTCTAATCAGTAATTTAGACTCCACCCATCTTCACGTACTAGTAGAAACACAGATTCCAGCTTCAGTAGAATCCTGCTCTGTTGTATCACCCATGGTGCAGAGCTATCATTCACTTCATGTCTGTTAAGTTCTTGTGAAGTTAGCCATGCTTAAGCCTACTGTTCTGTTCTCGCACCTACCTATTCTTCAGTTGTCAAAACGAGAGCCTCCTATTTTGCCAAGTTCCCTTTAACAGTATCAGTGTGGACTGAATTATCAGTGCTTGAAGTTCAGTTACAGGGTTATGCATTTTACTGGACACAAATCGTTCTAACAAAACCATGTGGATGTGGTGGGTAAGCAGTGATCTCTTATAAGCCTATGCTGGACTTGACCGACTTAACTGTGGCTAGGAGTTGGGGCTACTGAAATTGATCAGCTATGGATGCTCTATGCTGTGTGTCAAAGTTTGCTAAATGCGCTGTGTATCCACTTTGTAGACCCCTCTACTCAACTTCAACACCTGGCTAGCTTAGCCCTGTCATCTTGTCATGGCTCCAAGTAGCAGCAACACATTCTTGTCAACTGTTGAAATACAGTATTGGTTGAGCCAATGAACCGTTGAACAAAATATGGTTACTTCAAGTTAAAACTTACTAGGTTATAGGTTCATATAGTTTATTAATACTCCCTCGGATCCATAATAAGCGTCGTTCCGAACGACATACATTTTACTGCTCAATTTCAACGTTCACACTATATGAATAGTGTGGAAGTTCAGTAGTAGTTCTCACCCCCACCTACGGAAATCGATCCCATCACCGATCACCTTCATGAAACACGACTGGTTCCCTATTCATGGCCTCAACCCTCTACTACTCCCATAAACACAACAAAAAAAATTACATCATTTCACGACTATGATGGAATAAACATGGAATTCCGAAAACAAACTGGAGCTTCTGAGCATATATAGTGTACTGATACAACACTTGAGCATCAACTTCATTTCACTAGTGCATTTCTGCTAGCACTTACTTTCTCGTCTCAGTTTATGATATTATCATTATCATCAATTACTAGTAGCTAGAATTAGAAGAACGAGAAAACAGAAAAGTGTACTGTATAGTGTACTAGTACAGAACTTGTTTCAGAGCACTCTGGACCGCAGCGATTATTTACGAGCTTGAGAGCATATATATATAGTGTACCAGTACAGCACTTGAGCATCAACTTCATTTCACTACTACTAATTTATGCTTGTGCATTTCTGCTAGAGCTTACTTTCTCATCTCAGTTTATGCTATTATCATTATCATCAACTACTAGTAGCTAGAATTTGAAGAATGAGAAAACAGAAAAGTGTACTGTATAGAGTACTAGTACAGAACTGTTTCAGATCACTCTCTACCGCAGTGATTATTTACGAGTTTGAGAGCATATATATAGTGTACTAGTACATCACTTGAGCATCAACTTCATTTCACTACTCCCAAGTTACACTTGTGCATTTCTGCTACCACTTATGTTCTCATCTCAGTTTATGCTATTATAATCATCATCATCATCAACTACTTGTAGTATCTAGCTTCTATGTATAACACTGAATAACTAGTGCTGATGAATATTTCTCCACACCACTCTAGGCGCAGCAGTGATTGTTTCGCTATGACTATTCACCGTTAGATTCAGCGTCTAATTCATGATTCAGCAGTGATGGTGACAACAAGAGTAGAAGGTGTGGCCGGCCCAGCTTATCGCAGTGATCATGACTGCATCTACAGAATAAAACCACTCAATGAACATAACTCAAGAATGCTATTCTTCGATAGAGTATTTGGGTCCGGAGTTGGATGCCCATCTTATCTTGAAGAAGTATCAGCTGACATTTTGAAGAAGTGTGGTGGATTACCACTTGCAATCATCACTATAGCTAGCCTGTTAGCTACCCAAGAAGTATCAAGGAGTGGTTGGGAGAATATAAGGAGTTCTCTGAATGCCTGTTCTACCATAAATCCCACATTGGAAGATATGAGGAATATACTGAATCTTAGCTACATCCATCTTCCTCTTCATCTCCGAGCTTGCTTTCTGTATCTTGGTATGTATCCTGAAGATGAGGCAATTGTGATGTCTGTTGTGATTCGGGAGTGGGTAGCTGAAGGCCTTGTCAGCAAAATGCATGGATCCGATTTGATGGATGTTGGAAGGAGATATTTCAATGAACTAATCAATAGAAGCATGATTCAGTCTGTAACGAACTATGGAGAAGAGATGACGTTTCACAGAGTACATGATTTAATGCTTGATTTGATCCTAAGCAAGTGTTCAGAAGATAATTTCTTAAGTGTGGCCTCCAGTTCTGAAGACATCACAAGACTGCAAGGCTGCAAAAACAAGGTTCGCCGGTTAACCCTGAGGTCCATGGCTGGTGGTGCAGCAAATGGACCGACTACTGGTGCTAGCTTGCTGTCGCAAGTTCGATCATGTTCATGGGCCAGGAACTCCTTGCCCCATCTGTTGTTGTTCAAGTATCTCAGGGTGCTCACCCTTCACGGTGGTTATAAAGATTTGATAATTGACCTCACTGCTATCAACCAATTGTTTCATTTAAGGTATCTGAGGGTTGAAGCATCCCGTGGTGGCATAGAGCTCCCGTGTGCACTTAAAGGGCTTGTTTACTTGGAGACGCTAGACCTGGATTGCAATTTAGAAAATAGCTTCCCATCAGATATTGTTCACTTGCCCCGCTTGTCCTATCTGCGTCTTCCAAGTGGTGCACCTGCTATCCAAGGGGTACAGAATATGAGACCACTGCGTACTTTGCGTGGATTTGGCCTGGAGGAGAACTCGGTGAAGGATATTAGGGGTCTCAGCGAGCTGACCAACCTGAGGGAATTGGAGTTGTGCGGCGGCGGTGTGGATACATCAAAAATTGATGCTTTGGTTTCCTCTATTGGAAAGCTCCATAACCTGAAATCTTTATACATCAGTACTAACCTTGTTACAGATGAGAGTAACCAGCTGGGTTCATTATCCAGTATTCCTTTTAAACATATGGAGAGACTTGAGCTGTGTCTTTGGGACTTCCCCAGAGTCCCCAACTGGATGGGTGATCTCCATTCCCTTCGTGTCCTGAATCTTTATTGTGTGTTGACGTCATGCGAGGATGTCCATGTTCTTGGAAAGCTGCCTTCCCTCGAGTGGCTTGATTTCAGCGTGAAAAAAATCGCCGCCGCAGAACGGGCTGTACTGGGCAAGGGAGTATTCCCTGTTCTGGAGCAATTCCAATTCTGGCCTACTAATGGAGACGTTATAGCGTTCTTGGTATTGGAGGAAGGGGCTATGCCCAAGCTACGAACTCTTGGTGAATGAGTGGGGCGGCAGTACACCAATCGGCATGGAGCACCTGATACTCCTCGAGAGAATTGATTTGTATGTGAACAGTGATGCCAAATCCTCATGGACCAAAGATGATGTACTCTCTGCTTTCAGGAAGGCCTCAGAACTTCACCCAAACCGTCCTTCCGTTATTGAATGGTAGTAATTTCTTTTGCGGGAAGGTCTTAATTTCACAGATTCTCCATGTACCTTTTTTTGTGAGATAGTTCCAGTGCCGTATAATTGATGATGGATTTACGGAATTGATGTTGTATTTGTGCGGAACCCTTCTTGTGGACTGCTGTTTTGGTGCTGCTTTCCAACTTTTTTGTGCTTCTTTACTCTTGTGCGATCACATACCATGTCGCCTGAGCTGCAACGAATGTCATCTCTGAACAAATCGCTGCAGAACAGGCTGTATTCGGCAAGGTAGTATTTCCTGTTCTGGAGGAATTCATATTCGGGTCTGGAGGAATTATATGGTAGTACTATATAATTCCTTTTGCGGGAAGAAAGTCTTAATTTCACAGATTTTTCCAGTGCCATATAATTGATGATGGATGTACGCAATTGATGTTGCGGGAAGAAAGTCTTAACTTACACAACTTGTTTTTTTGCGATTATTTACACAGCTTGGTGATCTACAGTCTTGCATTTTCCCTGTTCGTGACTAATCTGCTCATGCGTTGCAATATTTTCACCAGAAACGAGGAGCAAAATACATTGTGTTTAATAACACTGAATCTTCTAAAAAAAATTGCAGGTTATTTATACGACGTCATCATATACCGAGGAAGAGGTTAAGAAAACAGTTTTTCAAATGGAACATAACAAAGCACCAGGACCCGATGACTTTCCAGCAGAATTTTACCAAAAAACTGGGACGTTATCAAGGAGGACCTGATGAGTTTGTTTGGGTTTTTACAAGTCGGACAATTGGATCTCTTTAGACTTAACTTTGGCAATATAATTTTAATGCCTAAGGTTAACAGTGCTGAACGTATACAACAGTATCGACCAATCTGCTTGCTTAACGTTAGCTTTAAGATTTTTACTAAAGTTATCATGATTAGACTAAACTCAGTTGTTGACAATGTTGTTAGCCTGTCTCAAACTGCGTTCATGCAAGGAAGAAATATCCTAAATGGTGTTGTAATTCTGCATGAAACAATCCATGAACTATACTCACAAAAATTAAATGGTGTATTGTTCAATATTGACTTTGAGAAGACATACGACAAAGTTAATTGGTCTTTCCTCGGATCATGGGCGAACCTCTAGTGCCGAATTTCTAATTGGTAAGGGGCACAAAAACATATAATGAAAGTACAAACCCACAGGATTGGTTGATTGATTACGCCACTGCGGTGAAAATAGCTGGGGAAAACCTACGATGGGCGGTGAGATACGTCCCACAAATGCTGGAAGGACCAGCCAGAGTATGGCTGAACAATCTGCCGACGGATAGTATCAACTGTTGACTGGATTTTGAAGAAATGTTCGTCAGCAATTTCACCAGTACTTATAAGAGGCCAAACAGGCCTCAACAGCTTGCTATTTGCAAACAGAAGCCGAATGAGACAGATAGGGAATTCTTGACTCGGTGGTGTAACCTCAGAAACTCATGCGAAGGGGTCATAGAATCTCAAGCGATAGCTTGGTTTGCTCAAGGCTGCCGATATGGGAGTGTATTATGGCAGAGGCTGCAAAGAGATATGCCGACCATGTTGGCAGAGACCATCAGGATAGCAGATTCGTATGTGTTGGGGGATCCAACGCAGCCAGAGTTAATGTCGGCAGAGCATCGGGAGCATCAAGATCAATATGCAAGAGATGCAGCCGGATCATCGAGGCGCAACGAATTCCGAGGTAGAAGAAGGGAAGAGAGGCCAGATTACAAATATGCTTCCAATCAGGTGGCAGCGGTGGTACAGGATCAGCCGAATCACGGAAACAGTCAGCGACAGAAGAATGGTCCTCAGCAGTGGACGCCGAGGAATGAAGGGAAAAGACAGTGGACGCCAGAACTGAAGAAGCAGTGGCAGGAAAGGCCGAAGTACACATTTGAGTCCATGTTGGATCAACCATGTAAGTTCCACACTCCAAACCCGACCAAGCCGGCTAATCATACAACTCGTCAATGTGCTTGGATGAAAAATGCAATGGGGAACCCGGTGGGCATGCAAGCACCTCCCCATCAAGTGCTTCAGCAGCAGCAGCCACAGCTAACCGGAGCAAATGCGCAGCAGTTAATGTTACCACCACCTCCTCCGAGGTATGATAACTCGGACCGGAGGGATGCAGTGCATCAAGTGATAAATCAAGGTCAAGATGGAAGGGCAAACCCCGGAAACAACGGACGTAATGATTACAGGGAGCATCATCAATCATATTGTGTGTTCACAACAGAACAACAAGACAGGCAGAGCGTACAACGCCGACATATAGAAGTGAATGTTGTTATGCCGGCAGTACCAAGTTACGTGCCTTGGTCCGATCAGGAAATAACCTGGAGCATCAAAGATCACCCAAAAATAATGCCGAATCCAGGGTCATATGCGCTGGTACTGGATCCGACATTTGTCGGACCCAGCATTAACGTCAAATTCTCAAAAGTACTCATTGATAATAGGAGTAGTATCAACATTATGTACAAGGACACAATGCACAAACTTGGGATAACACAGAATATGTTACAATCCACAAGAACCACATTCCATGGAATAGTGCCGGGTCTCTCGTGTGAACCCATTGGGAAAGTCCGAGTAGATGTGCTATTTGGCACAAGGGAGAATTGCAGAGCGGAGAATTTGGAATTTGAAGTGGTGGACCTAGAAAGTTGCTATCATGCTTTACTCGGACGGCCAACGCTGGCTAAATTCATGAGCAGCTGTCACATTACTTATTTGAAAATGAAGTTACCCGGGCCACAGGGGTGATAACAGTAGCCGGAGATTACAGAAAGTCAATGGAGTGTGCATCGGCCGGATCAAACCTGGCCGAGTCATTGGTGATTGCAAGAGAAAAAAGAAGGATTCAGGAGGTAGCAGCTCTGGCTCAGTCGGCACAGTTGAATATGCCGGCACTAGCCAACCCCCATGGAAGTGTTTCTTTCCAGCCGACTAAAGAGACGAAAAAGATCCAGATAGATGAGCAATTCCCAGAGCGCACCATCACGATTGGTGCCGGCCTAGATGCCAAATAGGAAGGCGAGCTCACCAACTTCCTCCGTGAGAATTGGGATATCTTTGCATGGTCAACTCAAGACCTGCAAGGTGTGCCGAGGGAGTTGACTGAGCACTCTTTGCATGTAAGGCCAGGAGCAAGGCCGGTGAAGCAACCTCTCCGCCGCTTCGCCGAAGATAGGAGAAAAATAATAGGGGATGAGATAGCTCGTCTCCTTGCGGCCGGGTTCATCATGGAGGTGCTTCATCCGGATTGGCTATCAAATCCGGTGTTAGTGGAAAAGAAAAAGGATGACCCAAATGTAGCCGTCATATGGCGAATGTGTATCGATTACACGAACCTAAACAAGGCGTGTCCCAAAGATCCTTTTCCTTTACCTAGGATAGACCAAGTCATTGATTCGACCGCTGGTTGTGAGTTGTTGTCATTTGTAGACGCGTATTCTGGTTTCCACCAGATACCGTTAAATTCGGACGATCAAATAAAGACTGCGTTTATTACCCCATACGGGGCTTATTGCTATCGCACCATGCCATTCGGCCTGCGTAATGCAGGAGAAACATACCAAAGATGCATGCAAAAGTGTCTACATGACCAGATAGGGAAAAATGTACAAGTATATGTAGATGATGTGGTTATAAAAACCAAAGAGAGCAAAACGCTCCTTGATGATATTCGGCAGACATTCGCAAACTTAAGAAGATTCTGAATGAAGCTTAACCCGGAAAAATGCACCTTCGGTGTGCCGGCTGGAAAATTACTCGGTTTCCTCGTGTCCAGCCGAGGTATAGAGGCAAATCCAACTAAAATCCGAGCAGTTGAAAAAATGGAACTGCCGAGGTGTCTAAATGATGTACAAAAATTCACGGGCTGCCTGGCTTCGCTGAGTCGATTCGTATGTCGGCTGGGGGAAAAGGCATTACCTCTATATCAACTGATAAAAAAATCTGATAAATTCATCTGGACACCGCAGGCAGATAATGTGTTTCATGAGTTAAAAAAGATGTTGGTCACAACACCAATCTTGGCTTCTCCACTGTCAAAAGAACCTATGTTACTTTATGTAGCTACCACTAACAGAGTGGTAAGTGCAGTGGTTGTCGTGGAACGGAATGAAGGGGATAAGTCAATACAAAGGCCGGTATATTACCTAAGCGAGGTACTATCGGCCTCAAAACAGAACTACCCGTACTACCAGAAGATGGCTTATGGAGTATACATGTCATCGAAAAAACTTAAACATTACTTCGAAGAGCATCCGATAAAAGTGATTTGTGAAGTGCCCATAGCCAAGATATTGAGCAACAAAGATGCAAGTGGCCGAATAGCAAAATGGGCAATCGAGTTATCTCCTTATGCTCCGCAGTTCTATAGGCGAGATGCAATCAAATCCCAGGCAGTGGCCGACTTCTTTGTGGATTGGGCCGAGGTAGAATATGAGCCGCCATTACCAGATCCAAATTATTGGACAATGCATTTTGACGGATCCAAGCTGAGAAATGGCTTGGGGGCAGGGATAGTGTTAACTTCGCCGAAAAAAGATCACCTGAAGTATGTGTTACAGATACATTTCGCCGCGTCAAACAATGCAGCCGAGTATGAAGCACTCGTCCATGGGTTAAAGGTGGCAAAAGAGATTGTATACGTCGGATCCTATGCTACGGGGATTCAGATCTGGTAGTATAGCAAGTATCAGGCAATTGGGACGCACTAGATGCGAATATGGCCCTATATAGATTTTATGTGCATCGGATCATGTACCTGTAGTTTATATCTGACCCACTTCCTATCGATTCAGCAGGAATTTGTCTTTTTCACCAGAGGTAGATGAAAAGGTTTCAGATATCCCTGTTGGGACATTGTCCATATAAGGTGGTCTAGTATTTTTGTAAAATATGGTGGTAGTATTTTGAATTAGCCATTTGGTGGTTGCTTCACAAAATCGTCCGTTTTTATGCTCGAAAATGAAAAATGGCTTGTTGGTGCGACGAAAAGGAAAACTTCCTCCTGCAACATTGTTCGCCATCCCATGATGCACATGTATGCACAACACTGCCGCCGCTCCGAGGAGAACTATTGCGACAAGGTCACGCTCACCTACAACGGCATCTTCTAGGACGACAGCGTCACCTACGGCGGGTACTCCAACATGATCGTGGCACACAAAAGGTTCCTGGTCAAGATCCCGGACTCCCTGCCGTTGGACGCAGCGCGCCTTGTCTTGCTGGGATCACGATTCTGACCCGAAGCAAAGACGGATGCTTTGGGAGAGGCCGGACGGAGGCTCAGGGTGGTCGGGCTGGGCGGGCTTGGCCATGTCGCTGTGAAGTTCGGCAAAGCCTTCAGGCTCCGCGTCACCGTCATCAGCACGTCGCCGGGGAAAGAACGCGAGGCCAGGGAGAACCTCAAGGCCGATGACTTCGTTCTGAGCACTGACGACAAGCAGATGCAGGTACATAAATACATATAGATTGAAACTGAACTCCCATACAGTTTCAAGTCAGCGAGTCAACAACCATTAGAAGTTTAGAAGTAAGCATCAGTAAACTAATTTACGGTTGTTGTTGATTTTCAATTCAAGCTATGGCAAGGAGCCTTGACTATGTGATCGACACGGTCTCGGCCACTAGTGCAGAACACCCCATTGGTCCCGGTTGGTAAGGGGCATTAGTCCCGGTTACCCAACCGGGACGGGGCAATCGGGACTAAAGCCCCAACCTTTAGTCCCGGTTGCCCCACCAACCGGGACAAATGGGGGTACACGTGGCAGCTGCTCCATGCAAGGGAGGGGGGGGGGGGGGGCGGGGAGCAACCGTCCCGTTTCGTAATACGAACCAGGACAAATAACCTTCTGCAGAGATTTGTACATTTCTGCCATGACAGAGAGAATTCATTTTGGCAACTTTTGTTTCCGTGGCAGCATTTTCGCCACTTTTTGTGCCACGGCAGAGAATTCATTTAGGTTGTTTTATTGTTTATTTAGTGTTTTGCACCTATCAATGAAGGAACCATTATATTACACAAGATCATCATGACAATATAACATTGGATACACGGATCGAGTTCATGCACTACATACAAAATTTGCTCTTTTTAGAATCCCTATTGTCTATACACAGCCAAATAGTATTCCCCTTTTGGGTTTAGGACTTCTGCATCCAAGAATCCCGCCAATTCCTCCTGAATTGCTCGTACGCGATCCTTTGGCAGAAGACCGTCCCGTAGACGTTCGATCTGATTTAAAAAAGGAGTCAGCCTATACGAATGAAACTAAACAAAATTTGATTGTAATTAAAAACTATAGAAATCACATTACGTACGTGGAGTTGCTCTAAATTTCTGCCCTTCTCATCGCACGCCTGCCGGATGAACTCGCAAACATAGTATCCACATAGATTGTTACCTGGTCCCTGTGTCAGGCACTTTACGAGAACATAGTTTAATCAAAATAATAATCAAGCATGATAATAACTGTATCAAAACTAGAATCAAAGAGATGCGCGGATATAGCTAGTGGTGCTTACATATAGTGCTTGAAATGTAAGCTCCGCTTTCCAAACACCCCTAGCCTTGTTGGTGAACCGTTTTCAAGCGCTGTCCGGCGAAGAAAACGAATAAATTAAGTTATTGATTACTTGATATCATAAAATTCACGAACGTTGCCGATATAGTGTCGTAATGATTAGAATTAGCGCTGGAGAAGCATCTGCATGTCCTTCCACTGCTCAAGGGGTTTATGTTTCGAGTCCATGACTAGTACACGCCCTTTGTCAAGTTGAATGATTAACAGAATATAGTGGAAGTTGCGAATGCATAACTAATCAATTATATACTTAACATCGAGTAAGCGAAATAGAAAGTGTATACAAGACAATAACACTCACTCGAAGTTGTAAGGAAAAAGTATTTCCCTTTTGGTTTCTTGAAACCTTAACGCGTGTACTATATTATCCTCCGTATCCTGGGGGCTTGTTTTGAGATTAGCTTCATGAACCCAATATGGGTCAATGAAGCCAATGTCATAGATTTGTCCTCTACCGCATTCGAGAATCTTCATTCTGCATATTACAGTATGATTATATACATGCAATAAACAAGGTGAGATAGCTGGAGACTAAATTAATTACAGAATTAGTACTTACAGACAATAGGCACTGATGATCGATTTGTCCAAGGCGTCTTGATTGAATAATTGAAATAGTTCATCAAATTCAATGGATATCATGTCATCCTTTTCTTTCCCATGATGCTTTTTTGTAACCCTCAGCACTATCCAGTTAGCCCCGGCCTTTGTGGCATGCATGTACCAGTTATGCAATCTTCGCATTTTTGTTGGAAGATTATTTACCTCCTCAGGTTTGACGAGAGGTTTGCCATACTGGTATTTATATGCTACTTCACTCACGGGGAAGTACTCTAACTGGGATAAGTACTGGGCAATACTCATACCTTGAGCAGCGGCTTCTCCAGACAGTAACTCTCTGGATCATACTGCTCTTCGGCCCCATATTTGCTCGACCCCACATTGGTATGGGAAATCACCTTGAGAGGGGCGCAAGACTTTTTTGCTTGTTCTCTGAGCTGGGCAACAGATTTCTCTCTTGCATTAGTACTGCTCTTCGAGGCTTGTTGTGCCGCATGTGACTTGAGAATAGAACGCTCATAGTCTGATGATAGCTTTGGCTCGGGTTGATGAAGAGTCTTTAGCATTTTCAACACTTTGGATTTTTCTTCTTTGGTGCTAGGGAACTCTGGCTCTTTCGGCCGCCACAGCTTAGCGAAAAACGCTGTCATTTCCGCATCAACGATCGCCGCAGTCTCCTCTTTAGTATAGTCATAAGCTCTCTTGGGAGGAACCTTTGGTACTTTTGGAAGAGGCTCTTATTTATGTTTCGGTGATCGCTTACCACGACGCAGAGTAGCGGTACGCTTACGCTTTTTATCCTGAGGCGCCGACGATGGCTCCCACGGTGATGGCTGTGCCGGAGATTGGTGAGGCGACGGAGCCGGGTGAGGCGATGAAGACGGCTGTCGCGGCGGCGACGACCTCGCTGGAGACGGGTGAGGCGGCGGCGAAGATGGCCTTGGCGTGTGATTTCGAAGCACGATACAGTCCTTTGGCCATAGAATGGTGACGTTTGTTGCGTCTCCCAGTATAGTCACATCCCCTTCACCTGTAGGGTAGTGAAGATCCAAAACTTCAAAGGTGGGCATGATTTCATCCACCCCGACAACAGCGTAGCCCTCTGGAACCGGACGACAGTGTTAAGTTGGTGTGGGTCCAATTGGTAAGGCATAGCCGACCGCCACCTTTATGTTCACAACTTTGACATGTAGCTCGCAGTGTGTCATCTCTGTGATATCATCCACTGGGTAGCCAACAAGAGCCATCGTCGGTGCACCATCGTCATCGCCATTATCATCACCCGGGACCTCGGTGGAAGCCACACTGCTTTTTTGATTATTCGATAGGCCGGTAGCATCGAATGCAGTGTGCTGCTGAGATGGGCTGGTAGTACTTTGCTCTTTAAGTGCGTTAATTTCATCATGTTGTTGCTTTATTCGTTATTCAATTATACGCATTCGCTCTTTCTGAATATCTGCTTCAACTTCCGCCATGTCCTTTCTCCTCTGACGGCTTCTATCAGGATATTTCTTCCTCTCTTCGGGAAACCCAGTCCTCCATGGTTTGGAGCCTATTGTGCCTCGTGTTCGTCCATCATGTTCCTTATTTCCAAGGGCGAGTGTGAGCTCATCATTCTCTCTATCGGGAATGAAGTCCCCATCTTTAACAACCTTTACTGCTTTTCTCATCTTCTCGATTGGAAAGGGGTCTTCTTTATGTCGTATGTTATATATACACTTCCCTTCCGAGTCTAACGTGCCCCCATGCCCGTAAAACCAATTCCTTGCACGTTCTACCCAATCGTCTGTCTCTGGGGTGATGTTTTAAGCACGCAGTTCATTCTCAAGTTTCTCCCACTTAGGAATGCCAGCCCTGTAGCCACCTTGCCCCATAGTATGGTGATACTTCTTGTTAGCAGCATTCATCTTATTCGTTGCAGACATTTTCTTAGCTTTTTCTGATGTCTTGTATTTCACAAACTCAGCCCAGAATGGTTTTATCTTCTCAAACCGAATATTCTTGAAATCCGGAGTCTTCTCTTTCACGATATAGTCAAGGTGCAATCTTTTCTTCCAGTTGGTGAAACATTGGGCCATCTTCTTCAAAGCCCACTCCCTGACCTTAGCCTCCATGGCTCTCCCATGTTCTAAGGCATCCTCAACTGGATCCTCCGCATTTGGATCCAGCTCTATCTTCGGTAGTTTGAAATTAACCATGAGCCTCTTCCACAGTAAATCTTTGGCGTGGTTAGGGACAAATAAACATGTTCCCTCTTCTTCCGCATCAGCAGGCCTATTATAATTTCGAATGGTGATCGGGATTAAGTCCCTAACGATTACTCTGCATTGTGCCACAAATTTGATTGCGACAACTTCGGGAGCCGTCGGTTTGCCGTCTTCAGCGACATCTTCGATCCTGAACCTCTCATGGTCTTCCAACTTTTTGGTTGGGCCTCGTCTGCTCTTTTCAGTAGATTTCTTCGATCCGGAGGGCTAAAAGAAGAAAGATCGTCGTTACTATTTCTATATAGATAGCAGATTATTAATTAATGAATTAATTATATTACATGCACCTCGCCGGAGCGGTCGTCTTCTCGATCACACAAGGCATCGCCTTCTCCCTCGCGGAAGGCATCACCTTCAACCTCAAACAAGTCGTCTATTCCGGCAAAAAGAGGATCACCCTCATCAGAGTTGTTCAGAAACATCGATACATCTAAATTTTCTTCCCCGCGGGTCACACCTTGGATCAACTCTTCCTTTTCTTCGTCTCTGTCGTGTGGGTCCATATTTTCTGCATAGGTGGAAAAACGGATAAGTCAAAGCGGCTAAGGGAGAATGTTAGGTACGGTGTTGAGAGATATAAACCCTAATTCAAAGAAACCCTAATATATACATACACAATAATAAAAATATATACATACACACTATATATACATACACACTAAAAGGGAAGGGGCGGCTGGAGCGTGTGGCGATGGACGGAGACGGAGGAGCTGTGGCGGTCGGGGAGGAGGGATAGGCGGAATGCTCAAATAAGGATGATGATATGACAAGTTGAATTGCATTGAAATGAAACCCTAAAACTTGCTCGGCAATTTAAACGGGATTCCGAGGGTTGAAAACCCTAACTCGGGAAACTCCGGAAACACATGAGAGGGGTTGATTTAGTTCTCTAATTAAACTTGTCATTAAAGTTGATTAGCAATGCATGATTATAGCTTAAAAAGGTAGAACTCATTTTTTGAACATTTTGATATATTATTTGTATTTTTCTGACTTATAAATAATAAGATATGAATTTTACAATATTTAATCATTTTCTGGAATTATAAAACAATTTATTACATCAGGCTGCGTCATAAACAACCCAGAGCTTTTGTTACCATGACTGAACCTACCCATAGAGACTGACTGGTGGGGCCGGAGCCACATCATCAGCCCCACATGCAAAGTGGGGGGTCGATCAGTGGGACCTGGCCATGCAAGCAAGCCACGTGGACCTCGCCGGAGCACGGCCAGACGGCGGCGGCTGGCGGCGCTAGGGGGCGAACGGAGACGCACGGGTAGGCCTAATCGAATCAGGGTGTCACCACGAAGCTAACTAGGGCGGAGCAGGCCGCACGACGACGGCCGCATGACGACGCATGCAGATGATTGCGATGGCGTCGTGTATTGAATTGAAACCCTAAAGCATGCTCAAGTAGGGATGATGATATGACAAGTTAATTTGCATTGAATTGAAACCCTAAAGCATGCTTGACAAATTAATCGGGGTTCCGAGGGATGAAAACCCTAACTCGGCGAAACTCCGGAATCACCTGTGAGGGTTACTATGTTCTTCTAATTAAACTTGTCTTGAAAGTTGTTGAACAATGCATGATGATATCTTAGTTAGCTAGGTTTCATTTTTCTGAACATTTTGATATATTATTTGTATTTTTCTGACTTACAGATTAAAATTTATTGAATTTTAAATATTCAAAACAATTTCTGAAAATAAATAAGTCTGGAATTATTTTTTACACCCAGGCAAACTATACACACAACAACTGACAGATGGGCCCTGTGCCACATAGGCAGCCACGTGAGCAAAGTGGGACAGAGGGGGCCGTTGGGTGTTTCACAGGCTACACCCGCCACCGACGGTGGGCCTAGTCCACGCCACGCCCGCCGCCCACGCCACGCCAGCCCGGCACCTCCGCACCCTCCTTCAACGCCACGCCGCCGCCAAGACACCCGCCGCGCCGCCGCCACCCCGGGCCGAGTCCGCCAAGAACACCTTGCTGCACCACGCCACGCGCGAAATTTGCCGGCAATCCGCCGGCGGCGGCAAGGGGAGATTGAGGAGGGGGACGGAGGCAGGCTGGAGAGGGGGACGCACCTTCTGGCGGTGACGACGCGCGGTGGCGGTGGCGCGGCTGGCCGGGGGCGACGACGCACGGCGGCGGTTGGAGGTGGCGGCGGACGCGCTACTGGCCGGGGACGACGACGACGGTGAGCGCTCAAGGACGGAGGCGACGACGAGCGCTCAAGGACGGAGGCGATGGCGGGCAGCCTGGCGGCGGGGCGGCAACGTCTCCCTGTGTTGTGTGCGGGCGCAGAGAATGGAGAAGGGAAGAAGAAGAACGGGCACGTCGTGTATAAAGGGGAGGGAGAATACGTCCCGGTTGGTGGCTCCAACCGGGACTAAAGGGTCATATGTCCGGTTGGAGCCACCAACCGGGACGTATACTCCACTATTTTCAGCAGACCAAGGGTTGGCGCGCGCAGGGGTCTTTAGTCCTGGTTGGTGGCTCCAACCGGGACATATGACCCTGTTTTCAAAAAAATTCACCAATTTTCTCTCTCTTCCCGTCTTATTTTTTATTTTGGGGTTTAAATTTGTAATTTTTTTAAATGATAATTACTTTGGAATTTAGAAAAACTTTAAACATAAAAAGTGTTTGAATTTGAATAACTAATTCAAAACCATTTTCTGTTTTCAAAAATAATTAATGTAACCATTTAAACTATGAACCATTTAAAATTAATAATGAATTAACTTATATTTTTTGAATATTAATTTGGAATTTAGAAAAACTTTAAACATAAAAAGTGTCTGGATTTGAATAACTAATTCAAAACCATTTTCTGTTTTTGAAAAATAATTAATGTAACCATTTAAACTATGAACCATTTAAAATTAATAATGAATTAACTTATATTTTTTGAATATTAATTTGGAATTTAGAAAAACTTTAAACATAAAAGGTGTCTGGATTTGAATAAATAATTCAAAACCATTTTCTATTTTTAAAAAATAATTAATGTAACCGTTTAAACTATGAACCATTTAAAATTAAAAATGAATTAACTTATATTTTTTGAATATTAATTTGGAATTTAGAAAAACTTTAAACATAAAAAGTGTCTGGATTTGAATAAATAATTCAAAACCATTTTCTATTTTTAAATAATTCAAAACCATTTTCTGTGTTTTAATTTGGATTTGAATTAACTTATATTTTTTATATATTAATGGGCGGGAAAAAAAGGATGGGAAATAATGGGCGGAAAGAAAAATTTATTAGGATAGAACTGGAATTAAAGTACATAACGCAACTAACACAAAGTTACATAGAAGAACTAAAAATTAAGATACATGGCTAGATTAAGCCATAATCGGCCGAACTTGTTTTGCAATGTTGGAGTGATTCAGTCATGCTCCTGCCTACACCTGTAATACTCGCCACTTTAGTCGTCGTACTCGCTGCGGCCGTCGTCGCTGTCATCATTGGGGTCGCCGTAGTTGAACCTTGAAGGCTGAGTACGAGTGGGCTGGACTTGAGGGTAGCGTAGGCGGGGGCTAGAGCCGGCGGCCGTGTCGTAGGCCATGACGCTCTAGAGAGTCCGACCGCGCCACCACAACCGACGGCCGGCCTCGTTGAAGTTCGGAGGAGGTGGGCCATCCTCCTCGTGCCTGGAGAGCGCCCTCTCACGCTGATCCACGAAGAAGGCTTCCCAAGTCAGGAAATAGTCGGGATGCCATCTGGGATTCCTCCGCTGCTCCGGCATGAGCTCGAAGTAGTAGTGGTTCGTGATGGCCATCCGACGCGCCACACCTAGAGGGACAGGAGGAACCGGCACTCCAAGCATCCAAATTGACGGGACACAGAGATTACGTGGTAGGGGTGAGGCGCAAGCGCCTCGCCTCAGTAGTTAGTGATACAGTGGAAGTCATGGGAAAGAGTGATGAGGTTGCAGATATGAGTCTAGAGATGTGCAATGACAATGGAGGCCAACCCTACATATATATATATAGTGAGAAATGGCAGGAAGATAACTGGAGGGAAGAATCTGGGAAAAATCGGGAGAAATGCAGGGAAAAAATGGCGGGAAGAAAAATGGATCATTTAGAACTTGCATTGGATCTCTGAAGAAACCACATATTGCGAGTCTAAAAATGATTTTTTTCAAAAAATCACGGGCGATAGATCATGTACCTGTAGTACAAACCGGACCCACTTCCTACCGATTCGGCAGACATTTGTCCGTTTTACCCGGGATGGACGAAAAGGTTTGAGATGTCCCGGTTGGGAGATAGTCCATGTAAGGTGGTCTAGTATTTTAGAAAAATGGGACGGTAGCATTCTGAAACGGCATTTTGGTGGTTACTTCACAAAACGACCCGTTTTTTGCGCTCGGAAAATGGAAAAGGGCTTTTCCGTGCTACAAAAAGGAAAACTTCCTCCTGCAACATTGTTCTCCATACCAATTTCCACGCGCATGCATAATATGGGCACAACATCACAAACTATGTCGTAATTCAGCATATAACATCGGTCATTTGGACCGAAAGCCATGAAACCTCGAACATGATAGGTCATTTTGTGAAGGTTTTTTCGAGACATGATCAATATACCTAGTCTGGTATTTTTCCTTTCAACTATGTCACATAATATGACACCACGCGAAGGATTTTCATTGTTTGGATTTTTTTTGAATTTATTATGCCCGTTTTGAATTATCTGAATTTCTAACTATGGTCGAACCGGCGTGCATGAAGATAGGGGACGAGCATCGTTAGAACTTGCATTGGATCTCTGAAGAAACCACATATTGCGAGTCTAAAAATAATTTTTTTCAAAAAATCACGGGCGATAGATCATGTACCTGTAGTACAATCCTGACCCACTTCCTACCGATTCGGCAGACATTTGTCCTTTTTACCCGGGATGGACGAAAAGGTTTGAGATGTCCCGATTGGGAGATAGTCCATGTAAGGTGGTCTAGTATTTTAGGAAAATGAAACGGTAGCATTCTGAAATGGCATTTTGGTGGTTACTTCACAAAACGACCCGTTTTTTGCGCTCGGAAAATGGAAAAGGGCTTTTCCGTGCGACAAAAAGGAAAACTTCCTCCTGTAACATTGTTCTCCATACCAATGTCCACACGCATGCATAATATGGGCACAACATCACAAACTATGCCGTGATTCAGCACATAACATCGGTCATTTGGACCGAAAGCCATGAAACCTAGAACATGATAGGTCATTTTGTGAAGGTTTTTTCGAGACATGATCAATATACCAAGTCTGGTATTTTTCCTTTCAACTATGTCACATAATATGACACCACGCGAAGGATTTTCATTGTTCGGATTTTCAATATACTAAAGGTTCATCTTTAGTCCCGGTTGGAGGGATTTGGCAGTTGGGCAAAGCACTAATGATAGGGGTGAGTGTCGATATTATGTCGCGATGTACCTTGTCCCGAATGGTGTCACCAACCGACTAAAGATGAACTTAGTCGGTTGGAGACACCAACCGGGACAAAACACGAGTCAGCACTAATAATAGGGGTGAGTGTCGACATTATTTCGTAAGTGTCGACACTATGCCGAGCTGCTTGTACTATAAATAGGCATCCTTGTGAGTCCAGTCCTCCAGATTTGAGGCATCTCCAAGATGGTTTTCGAGAGCACACCACTACGACCAGTTTCAGGGAGATGCCGACGGAGCCCAGTCCTTCGGCATCTCCGAGAAACTGGTCATAGAGGCACTCCCTAATATGTGAAATTAGTTAGCTCCCGTGTGTATTGATCTAGTTAGAGAAGTTACAAGCTGCAAGATGGTTTTGAGAGAGGACACCACTACGACCAGTTTTCAGGAGATGCCGCCGGATCGATCCTCGGCATCTCCAAGAAACTGTCATAGAGGCACTCCTAATATGTGACCTGTGGCGTTTGGAGATCAGATCTTAATGGTAAGTACGAATCGGGACAACTTCTTCATAGTCCCGGTCCAGCCACAAAACGGGACTAACACTCAAGACATTTATTAATATTAAAAACTGAGACTACAAAACCGGGACTAAAGGCCCCCCAATATATAGTCCCGGTCAAGCCACAAACCGCGAAAGGTATCCTTCGGTGAAGCCACAAACCGCGAAAGACATGAACTAGAGTTACATAATATGAGCATGAACTTCTTGGCATATGTCCTTCCTTATGATCGCTTCAGACGTAACCATGGAGCATATTCTTTACTTAACGGAATGCTTGGGTCAGTTTTCACTGTGAAGGGCGGAATTTCATAAAACTTATTATAATCTTCTGACATGTCTGTCTTGTCCTTGATTCCCACGATGTTTCTTTTCCCTGAAAGAACTATGTGATGCTTTGGCTCATCATATGATGTATTCGTTTGCATATTTTTTCTTTTTTCGGTGTGGAGGACATGTCCTTCACATAGAAAACCAGAGACACATCATTGGCTAGGACGAATGGTTCATCTCTATAACCAAGATTGTTGAGATCCACTGTTGTCATTCCGTACAACTGGTCTATCTTTACCCCTTCCCCATTCAGGTTGACCCATTTGTAGCAAAACAAAGAGACCTTAAAAGAGACTCCATAGTCTAGTTCCCATATCTCATCTATGTAACCATAATATGTGTCCTTTTGTCCATTCTCGTCTATTGCATCAAAGCGGACACCACTATTTTGGTTGGTGCTCTTTTTATCTTGGGCGATCATGTAGAATGTATTCCCATTTATTTCGTACTTTGGAAATTCAATACGAGAAGATGGTGACGCGGCCAACAAGTATAGCCGATCTCCAACGGTGGTGTCATTCAAGAGATGTGTCCGCATCCAACCACGAAAGACTTCATGTGTTCATCTCAGAATCCATGATTCAGGCTTCCCGGTTTTTGAGCATACAATATTCTTGTGTTCCTCGATATACGGAGCTGCCAAGGTGGAATTATGTAGAACTGTAGTGTGCTTTAGTGAAATAATCCCGTCCTACATATCATTGCTTTCTTTCCCAGCGTGCCTTTTCCACTTAGTCTTCCCTCATGCCGCGAGTCAGAAACACCAATCGGCTTAAGGTCAGGAATAAAGTCAACACAAAACTCAATGACCTCCTCTGTTCCATATCCCTTGGAGATGCTTCCTTCTGGTCTAGCATGGTTATGAACATATTTCTTTAAGACTCCCATGAACCTCTCAAAGGGGAACATATTGTGCAGAAATACCGGACCGAGAATGGCAATCTCTTCCACTAGGTGAACCAAGAGATGCGTCATAATATTGAAGAAGGATGGTGGGAGCACCAATTCAAAACTAACAAGACATTGTACCACATCCTTCTGTAACCTTGGCAGAATATCTGGATTGATTACCTTCTTTGATATTGCATTGAGGAATGCACACAGCTTCACAATGGGTACTCGAACATTTTCCGGTAGAAGCCCCCTCAATGCAATCGGTCGCAATCGCGTCATACTCACGTGACAGTCATGAGACTTCAGGTTTTGGAACTTTTTCTCTGCCATATTTATTATCCCCTTTATATTAGATGAGAAGCCCGACGGCACCTTGATACTATAAAGGACTTCAAAAAAGATTTCCTTCTCTGCTTTGGTAAGAGCATAGCTGGCACGACTTAAGTGACACCATT
The DNA here is from genome assembly GCA_023614405.1 of Avena insularis. Classification (NCBI taxonomy): domain Eukaryota; kingdom Viridiplantae; phylum Streptophyta; class Magnoliopsida; order Poales; family Poaceae; genus Avena; species Avena insularis. Next base: position 26,363,253 of record CM042690.1, read on the forward strand.
TATCCTTCTTGTTCTGTGTATGCATGTTCTTTGGGTCTTTCATAATTTGTTGGTCCTCCCGTGCTTCTGGTGTATCTTTTGTCTTCCCATACATGCCTAGGAATCCTAGCAGGTTCACGCAAAGATTCTTCGTCACGTGCATCACGTCGATTGAAGAGCGGACACGCAGGACTTTCCAATATGGAAGCTCCCAAAATATAGATTTCTTCTTCCACATGGGTGCGTGTCCTGTAGCGACGTCGTTCAGAACTGATTGACCGACGGACCCTTTCCAAAGATTACTTCTGTGTCCTTGACCATACCAAATACATCATCACCAGCAGGGAGTTTAGGCTTCTTCCGGTGATTTGCCTCACCTTTGAAATGCTTGCCTTTCTTTCTTACGGGATGATTGGTCGGAAGAAATCATCAATTCGCCAGGTACACAACCTTCTTGCATTTATGCAAATATGTACCTTCAGTCTTATCTAAACAGTGTGTGCATGCCTTATATCCCTTGTTTATGCGTCACGAAGGTTACTAAGAGCAGGCCAATCATTGATGGTTACGAATAACAACCCTCGTAGATCAAATGGATCCTGTTTGTTCTCATCCCACACACGTACACCTGGTTTGCCCCACAACTGTAAGAGTTCTTCAACTAATGGCCTAATGTACACATCAATGTTGTTGCCCGGTTGTTTCGGGCCTTGGATGAGCACTGGCATCATAATGAACTTACGCTTCATGCACAACCAAGGAGGCAGGTTGTAGATACATAGAGTCACGGGCCAGGTGTTGTGACTGCAGCTCTGCTCCCCAAAAGGATTCATGCCATCCGTACTTAGACCAAACCATAAGTTCCTTGCGCCACCGCAAACTACGGGAAGTCTCTCTCGATTTTTCTCCTGTGACCCATCGCCAGGTGTCTCAACTTCCGTCCTTCTTACGGTCTTCTTTGTGCCATCGCAACAACTTTGGCATGCTCTTTGTTTCTGAACATGCGTTTCAACCTTGGTATTATAGGAGCATACCACATAACCTTAGCAGGAACCCTCTTCCGGAGGGGCTCTCCCTCAACATCACCAGGGTCATCTCGTCTGATTTTATACCTCAATGCATTGCATACCGGGCATTTATCTAAATTCTCATACTCCTTACCGCGGTAGAGGCTGAAGTCATTAATGCATGCATGTATCTTTTGCACATCTAATCCTAGAGGAAAAAGAGTCTTCTTTGCTTTGTAGGTACTCTCGGGAAGTTTGTTATGTTTTGGAAACTTCGGCTTCATTATTTTCAGCATCTTTTCCAATGAGGAGTCAGTTAGACCACACTCTGCCTTCCATCACAACAATTCCAGTGTGGTACCGAGCTTTGTGCTGCCATCTTCACAATTTGGGTACAACAATTTCTTGTGATCTTCTAACATGCCCTCTAACTTCAACTTCTCATTTTCTGTTTCACAGTCTCGCTTTGCATCAGAAATGACCCTACCAAGTTCATCAGCCGGCTCATCTGATGCCCGTTCTTCACCTCCTTCCTCTCCATTGTCTTTCATTGCAGTATCACTGTATTCAGGAAACATATGATGATAGTTGTTATCATCATCTTCTTCTTCACCATCTTCCATCATAACCCCTCTTTCCCCGTGCTTGGTCCAGCAATTATAGTTGGGCATGAAACCTTTCATAATCAGGTGGCCGCGAATGATTTTCGAGGAAGAGTACTCCTTGTTGTTCCGACATTGAACACATGGACAATGTATAAAACCATTATCTTTGTTTGCCGTAGCCACATCGATAAATTTATCCACGCCTGAAATATACCCGCACGCCACGGTCACCATACATCCATTCGACCGTTCATACGCATCATATAAGTAAGTTTATCAAAAACAGGACATCATAAATAGTGAAATGACCAATTCACATCGACACATGCATTGTATCAATGATGAGAAAAGATAAGATTGCTAACCTCGATCGAGGAAAATAAAGAGGAGAAAGCTCAAGTGCGTCTCGGACACCTTCTATATTTTTGTTCTATGAGAAATTGAACGGGATCATTCACTCAAACATTTCATCAAACACCTTGAATGCATGCATAGGGTAAAAAACTAGCACACCCCTCACACCTTCCACCAAGAAAAAATAGAGTGGAGGCAGAGGGCTGGGGCGTTGCATTTATAGAGGGTGGGAGAATACGTCCCGGTTTGTAACACAAACCGGGACTAAAGGTGTGTGCCACGCCACATGGCTGACGCCCAACCTTTAGTCCCGGTTTGTGTTACAAACCGGACGATCTCTACCAACCGGGATGCATGCCTCCGGCCCGTGCCCTTTCGCCGAATCGACGCTGTGCAGATTAGTCCCGGTTCGTGGCGCAACAGGACTAATGCTCTGAGGGGCGCGAACGGATGGCCTGTTTTCTACTAGTGGGTGTAGGGGTTCGTAGCATGGAAAACAAAATTTTCTACCGCATACAAACAAACAAGCCAAGATCTATCTACTAGATTGTAGCAACGAGTCGATGGAATAACTCACCCTCGAAGATTCCAAAGTGTTTAACGAGAGCAGATTCTCGTGGGTGATGTAGTCGTACTCTTTCCGATCTCAAGATCGCGTAGACGATCCTTCCGGCGCCGCGTTCAAGAGCGCTCCCGATCGGTCACACGTTCGGTACTCGACGAAGACCTTCCTCTCCTTGTTCCAGCAGGCGGCGGAGGTTGTAGCACTCTCCTCGTGATTCGTGACAACTGCGTGGTAGGAGGTAGAGGGAGATCATGCAGGCTTCGCCTTAAGCCAGTGCGAGTATGGTGGAGCTTATGAGAGAGGCTATTAGTGGTCTAGTAATTAGACACACCAATTAGAGGGCTCTAAACCAATTAGAAGGCTCTAAACCGAAACAGCTCTAAACCGGGGTCTAGGTCTAGTTTCTAGTTTAGAGAATAGGAACTTGTGTGTATCTAGAGGGGAGGCCCTGCCCCTCCCTTTATAGGTGGGAGGGCTGGCGCCAGGGAGGGAGGAGTCCTCCCCAACTCGGCCTAGGCTGGCCCGGCTTGGGGAGGAGGACTCCTCCCCCAAGTCGGTTTCCAACTTCTCCTCTTTTCCCACTTTCCAAAATTGGCAGTTTGACTTTCAAATTAGCCGTTTGACTTTTCCAATTTAGGATTTAAATAAACCCTTTATTTTGGACAGCGAGAACACTTAGTACATGATGCAATCATTCCAATATGTAATGACACATTCATGTACCCTTCCCCCTCCGGAGTTGGGGACATTCCGGACCTTCTAGAATGTTCGATGAAAACACGGAATCATTCCGCTACTCCGAAACGGAACTTTCCTTATATGAATCTTATTATCCGGACCATTCCGGATCTCCTCGTGATATCCCGGATCCCATCCGAGACTCCGAACAACATACGGTCTCTTTCTCATAATACCATAACTACTCACACACCGTCGAATCCTTAAGTGTGTCTCCCTACGGTTCGTGAATTATGCGGACATGATCGAGACACTTCTCCGAACAATAACCAATAGAGGAATCTGGAAATTCATATGGCTCCCACATATTTCTACGATTACTTTGCGATCGAATGAACCACTTACATACGATACCAATTTCCCTTTGTCTCACGATATGTTACTTACCCGAGGTTATGATCGTCGGTATCTCTGCATACCTAGTTCATCCTCGTTACTGATAAGCACTCTTTTCTCGTTCCCGTGATATGTGATCCCTTGTGACCAAGTCACATGCTTGCAAGCTAATTGGATGACATTTCACCGAGAGGGCCCAGAGAATATCTATCCGTCATGTGGATGGACAAATCCCACTCTTGATCCATGTGTTTCAACCAATACTTTCCGAACACTCAATGCCACCTTTATAGCCACCCTGTTACGGTGTGGTGTTTGATGACATCAAAGCATCCATCCAGTAAAGGCAATATGCATGATCTCATGGTCGAAGGAATTAGGTTACTATGTATCAGAAAGCATATAGCAATTGAACTATTGAAATGACTTGATCTTTATGCTACGCTTATCTATAGGAGTATGTCCACCATATCATTCTCCTAACGATATGATCTTGTTGTTGATAACATCTCAATGTTCATGATAAAGAAACCACATCATCAATCAACCAACAAGCTAGTGAAGTATAGAGGCTATACTAGGGACTTCAAATTAAGTTTACAATTCACACAAGTATTAATGGTTTCCTTGTTAATACTATTATAGCATGAATATAAACATTTATTGTAGGGGTTCGTAGCATGGAAAACAAAAATTTTCTATCGCATACAAACAAACAAGCCAAGATCTATCTACTAGATTGTAGCAACGAGTCGATGGAATAACTCACCCTCGAAGATTCCAAAGTGTTTAACGAGAGCAGATTCTCGTGGGTGATGTAGTCGTACTCTTTCCGATCTCAAGATCAGAGACGATCCTTCCGCGCCAGCGTTCCATAGCGCTCCATGATCGGTCACACGTTCGCAGATCGACGAAGACCTTCCTCTCCCTTGTTCCAGCAGGCAGCGGAGGTTGTAGCACTCTCTCGCGATTCCGCAAAGACAACGGCGTGGTACTGGGAGGTAGAGGGAGATCATGAGGCTGCCTTAAGCGGTGCAGTATGGTGGAGCTTATGAGAGAGGCTATTAGTGGTCTAGTAATTAGACACACCAATTAGAGGGCTCTAAACCAATTAGAAGGCTCTAAACCGAAACAGCTCTAAACCGGGGTCTAGGTCTAGTTTCTAGTTTAGAGGAGAGGAACTTGTGTGTCTCTAGAGGGAGGCCCTGCCTCCTTTATAGGTGGGAGGCTGGCTGGCCCGGAGGAGGAGTCCCTCCCAACTCGGCTTGGTGGGCGCGGCTTGGAGGAGGACTCCTCCCCAACTCGGCCTCCTCCTTCTCCTCTTTTCCCACTTTCCAAAATTGGCGGTTTGACTTTCAAACTAGCCGTTTGACTTTTCAATTTAGGATTTAAATAAACCCTTTATTTTGGACAGCGAGAACACTTAGTACATGATGCAATCATTCCATCTTGCAATGACACATTCATGCACCCCTTCCCCCCCGGAGTGCCGGACATTACGGACCTTCTAGAATGTTCCCGATGAAAACACGGAACCATTCCCCAACTCCGAAATGGGACTTTCCTTATATGAATCTTATTCTCGGACCATTCCGGATCACCTCGCGATATCCGGATCCCATCCGAGACTCCGAACAACATTCGGTCTCTTTCTCATAATACCATAACTACTCAAACAACGTCGAATCCTTAAGTGTGTCTCCCTACGGTTCGTGAATTATGCGGACATGATCGAGACACTTCTCCGAACAATAACCAATAGAGGAATCTGAAATTCATATGGCTCCACATATTTCTACGATTACTTTGATCGAATGAACCACTTACATACGATACCAATTTCCCTTTGTCTCACGATATGTTACTTATCCGAGGTCATGATCGTCGGTATCTGCATACCTAGTTCAACCTCGCATCGATAAGTACTCTTTTCTCGTTCCGTGATATGTGATCCCTTGTGACCAAGTCACATGCTTGCAAGCTAATTGGATGACATTTCACCGAGAGGGCCCAGAGAATATCTATCCGTCATGTGGATGGACAAATCCCACTCTTGAACCATGTGTTTCAACCAATACTTTCGAACACCCAATGCCACTTTTATAGCCACCGTTACGGTGTGGTGTTTGATGACATCAAAGCATCCATCCAAGAAAGGCAATATGCATGATCTCATGGTCGAAGGAATTAGGTTACTATGTATCGTAAAGCATATAGCAATTGAACTATTGAAATGACTTGATCTTTATGCTACGCTTGTCTATAGGAGTATGTCCACCATATCATTCTCCTAACGATATGATCTTGTTGTTGATAACATCTCAATGTTCATGACAAAGAAACCACATCATCAATCAACCAACAAGCTAGTGAAGTATAGAGGCCATACTAGGGACTTCAAATTAAGTTTACAAATCACACAAGTATTAATGGTTTCCTTGTTAATACTATTATAGCATGAATGTAAACATTTATCATAAACACAAAGATATATAATAATAACTACATTTATTATTACCTCTAGGGCATATCTCCAACAGTCTCCCACTTGCACTAGAGTCATCTAATCTAGATTACATGGTAATATACCGAACACCCATGGCAGTTTGGTGTTGGTCATGTTTTGCCCTTGGGAGAGGTTTAGTCAATGGATCCGCCATTCAGATCTGTGTACTTTGCAAATCTTTATATCCCCATCACGGATATGTTCTCGAATAGCGTGAAAACGCAGCTTGATATCTTCAGCTTCTTGTGTGACCTTGGTTCTTGCATTGGCTATGGCCCATGTTATCACAAAGAGATAGACATTGGGTCCAGCGCACTAGGAACCACACCCAGCTGTAATGAACTCTTTCATCCATATCGCTTGTGAAGCCTCCGGCAGCCATGTATTCCGATTCAGTTGAAGATCTCGCCACAACGCTTTGCTTTGCACTCCTCCAGCTAATCGCTGCACCATTCAAAATAAATACGTATCCAGTTGTGATTTAGAATCATCCGGATCGGTGTTCCAACTAACATCGGTGTAACCATTAACAACGAGCTGTTCATCACCTCCATAAGAAAGAACCATATCCTTAGTTCTTCTCAAGTACTTAAGGATGTTTTGATCATTGTCCAATGATCCACTCGGATCACTTTGATATCTGCTAGTTAGACTAACAGCATATGCGATGTCGGGTCTAGTACATAGCATGGCATACATTAGAGATCCTATGGCTGAGGCATAGGAGTCTTACTCATCTTTTCTCTATCTTACGCGATGTCGGACTTTGAGTTTTACTCAACGTCAGTTAGCAACATGGGCAAGAACCCTTTCTTGCTATCTTCCATTCCAAACCTCTTTAGAACTTTGTCCAAATATGTACTTTGTGACAATGATTATTTAGCGTTCGATCTATCTCTATAAATCTTTATGCCTAATATGTAAGCTGCTTCAAGATCCTTCATTGAAAAACTATTATTCAAATACTCTTTGACACTATTAAGAAGGTCTACATCATTCCCAATCAACAATATGTCATCCACATACAGATTAAGAATGCCTGAGCTCCCACTCACTTTCTTGTAAATACAAGCTTCTCCATAAGTTTGTATAAAACCAAAACTTTGATTACCTTATCAAAACGTTGATTCCAACTTCGGATGCTTGCTTCAATCCATAGATGGACCATTGAAGTTTGCATACCTTGTTAGCATCTTTAGGAGCGACAAAACCTTTGGGTTGCATCATATACAACTCTTCATCAATGTCTCCATTGAGGAATGCTGTTTTGACATCCATCTGCCATATCTCATAATCATAATATGCAGCGATTGCTAACATAATCCTCACAGACTTTAGCTTCGCTACTGGTGAGAAAGTCTCATCGTAGTCAACTCCTTGAATTTGTCGAAACCCTTTTGCGACAAGTCGAGCTTTATAAACAGTAACATTACCATCAGCATATGTTTTCTTCTTGAAAATCCATTTGTTCTCGACAGCCTTCGGCCATCCGGTAAGTCCACCAAAGTCCATACTTGGTTTTCGTACATGGATCCAATCTCGGATTTCATGGCTTCTTGCCATTTATTGGAATCTGGGCTCATCATCTTCCTCCTCATATGTCTCGGGGTCATCGGTGTTGTCCACCAACATGACATTCATAACGGAATCATACCAATGCAGGTGGTACGAGTTCTCGTTGACCTCCGAGGCTCAGTAACTTCACAAGTTTCATGATCACTATCATTAGCTTCCTCTCTTATTGGTGCAGGCACCACAGGAACTTCTTCGGTCTTTGCGCTACTCGCAATTCGAGAGAAGGTTCGACAACCTCGTCGAGTTCTACTTTCCTTCAGTCACTTCTTTCGAGAGAAATTCCTTCTCTAGAAAGGATCCATTCTTAACGAAGATTTTGCCTTCGGATCTATGATAGAAGGTATACCCAACAGTTTCCTTGGGTATCCTATGAAGACGCATTTTCCGCTTTGGGTTCAAGCTTGTCATTTGTAACTTCTTTACATACCGCATCCCCAAACTTTAAGGAGCGACAATTTAGGTTTCTTCCCAAACCATAATTCATACGGTGTCGTTTCAGCGGATTTAGGCGGTGCCCTATTTAAAGTGAATCGGTTGTTTCTAATGCATAACCCCAAAATGATAGTGGCAAATCTGTAAGTGACATCATAGAGCGAACCATATCTAAGAGAGTTCGATTCTGACGTTCAGACACACCATTCTGTTGTGGTGTTCGGCGGTGTCAGCGCTGAAAGTATTCCACATTTCTTCAAATGCTCGCCAAACTCGTAACTTAGATATTCACCTCCACGATCGAGCGTAGAAATTTAATCTTCTTGTTACGTTGATTCTCTACCTCACTTTGAAACTCCTTAAACTTCTCGAAAGTTTCGGACTTATGTTTCATGAAATAGATATACCCATATCTACTCAAGTCATCCGTGAAGGTAAGAACATATCGATAACCAACTGCGATGCTACACTCATTGGACCACACACATCGGTATGTATGATTTCCAATAAGTCAGAGCTCGCTCCATCATCTGAGAAAATGGAGTCTTAGTCATTTTACCCATCGGACATGCTTAGCATCTTTCAAGTGATTCAAAATCAAGTGATTCAAGAAGTCCATCGGAATGGAGTTTCTTCATACGCTTCACTCCAATGTGACCAAGGCAGCGATTGCCACATATAGGTCAAATTATCGCTTGATTTCAAGCGTTTAGCCTCAATGTTATTAATATGTATTTCTACTATCGAGATTCAATATGAATAGACCATCTATCAAAGGTGCATGTGCATAAAACATATTACTCATATAAATCGAACAACCATTATTCTCGGATTTAAACAAGTAACCGTCTGCAATAAACAAGATCCCGATATAATGTTCATGCTCAACGAGCACCAAATAACAATTATTTAAGTATAAAACTAATCCCGATGGTAGATGAAGAGGTAGTGTGCCGACGCGATCACATCAACCTTTGATCCGTTTCCCAGCGCATCGTCACCTCGTTCTTCACTAGCTTCCGTTTATTCTGTAGCTCTGTTTGAGTTACAAATATGAGCAACCGAACCAGTATCAAATACCCGGGCACTACTACGAATACTAGTGAGATACACATCAATAACATGTATATCAGATATACCTTTCTTCTTGATGTTGCCGTTCTTCAAATCTGCCAAGTACTTTGGGCAATTCCGCTTCGATGACCTTCTCCCTTGCGGTAAAAGCACTCGGTTTCAGGCTTGGGTCCAGCCTTGGTCCTCTTCGTCGGTATGGTAACTTTCTTACCACCCTTCTTGAAGTGTCCCTTACCTTAGACTTGCCTTTCTTGAATTTGGTGGTCTTATTGACCATCAACACTTGGTGCTCTTTCTTGATCTCCACTTGCAGATTTTAACATAGCAAATAGTTACGCAACTCTTTGTTCATGTTACGCATGTTGTAGTTCATCACAAAGTTCTTGTAACTTGGTGGTAGTGATTGGAGGATCGGTAAACCCCCAAAGTATTAGGAATCACTATACCCAAACTTTGAAGTTTATTTGCGTGCCCGGACATCTTAAGCACATGCTCCTTGAGAGCTACCCTCTTCCATCTTGCGGTTAAAGAACTTTTCGAAGCTTCATAACTTTCAATTGCCGCATGAGTCTCAAAGATTAATTTGAGATCCTCGACAATATCATATGGGTCGACTCTTCAAACCTTTTACAAGCTCGATTCTAAACCATACAAGATAGCACACTGAACTATGGAGTCTTGATTCTTCGGCGAGGTAAACATTCTTTACTTCATCGGTAGCATCGGCTGGAGTCACCTAGCGGTGCATCCAGCACATAGGTCAAATTACCATGTGAGGACAATCCTCAAATTGCGGAACCAATCCATGAAGTTGCTTCCATTGTTTTCAACTTTTCTTTCTCTAGGAGCATTAAAATTGATGGTAGGGGCTGCCATTGATCTACAACATATTTGCAATAGTTTAGACTAAGTTTATGACAAATTGAGTTCAAATTAATTAATGAAATTAAACTAGGTGAACTCCACTCAAAACAACATCCCTCACATTGTTTTAGTGATCACACGAACCAAATCCACTACATCAACACCGATCATCACGAGAGTTGATATAGTTTCAATGGCGAACAATCATCATGTTCATCATATCTACTATATGATTCATGCTTTGCCTTTCGGCGATCCGTGTTCCTGAGGCCATGTCTGTACATGCTAGGCTCGTCAAGACAAACCTTAGCTTCCGCATAAGCAAATCTGGCTTGCTTACGTTGTAGTCACCGCGGAATCAAAGACACCCGATCATCACGTGGTGCTTGAGCAGCAAGCTTTGGCAACGGTGCATACTAAGGGTGAACACTTTAGAACTTGAAATTTATGTGCATGAGGATCATCTTATAATGCTACCGTCGTCTACTAAGCAATACAAGATGCATAAAGGATTAACATCACATGCAATTCATAATATGTGATATGATATGGCCTTTCTTCTTTGTGCTTCCGATCTCCATCTTCAAGCACGAATATGATCTCCATCATCACCGCACAACATCAAGGTCAATGGCGCTTCTTCATGGTTGTCGTCCACCAGCTTCAACTATTACAACTATTTTGAATAGACACGCAGGTCTTAACAGAAATTAAAGACAACCATATGGCTCACGCGGTTGCCAACTTACAATAAGGAACATTGCATACATCAAATATAATCACAATCATGGCCATATCACATCACGCACACCCTGCAAAACAAAGTTAGACGCTTCTACTTTCTTTGCATATTTTACGTGGTTTGGGGCTTTACCATAGGTGTCGTTCTAACCTACGAACAAGAACCACAACATTGATACTAGCATTGTTGATTACCCGTTGTAAATTGGATCTTTACTATGCTAGGAGAAGCAGGCACCATAAAGCCACTTATGCAATACAAGTTGCATGTTAAGCGTGGAGCAAGTCTCATGAACGATGTCATGTAAGGTTAGCCGGCTTCATCCCAACATACCAAGATGCAAAGTACACAAAAGCAATCTACAATAAAAGCATCAACGCCCACAATGACCATTGTGTTCTACTCGTGCAACAGATCTACATATAGACACGGCTCGATACCCTTTGTAGGGGTTCGTAGCATGGAAAACAAAAATTTTCTATCATACAAACAAACAAGCCAAGATCTATCTACTAGATTGTAGCAACGAGTCGATGGAATAACTCACCCTCGAAGATTCCAAAGTGTTTAACGAGAGCAGATTCTCGTGGGTGATGTAGTCGTACTCTTTCCGATCTCAAGATCGCGTGACGATCCTTCGGCGCAGCGTTCCATAGCGCTCCATGATCGGTCACCACGTTCGGTGAAGACCTTCCTCTCCCTTGTTCCAAAGCGGAGGTTGTAGCACTCTCCTCGCGATTCCGGCGACTGTGGCGTGGTACCGGAGGTAGAGGGAGATCCCAGAGCCGCTTAAGCGGTGCTGAGTATGGTGGAGCTTATGAGAGAGGCTATTAGTGGTCTAGTAATTAGACACACCAATTAGAGGCTCTAAACCAATTAGAAGGCTCTAAACCAAACAGCTCTAAACCGGTCTAGGTCTAGTTTCTAGTTTAGAGGATAGGAACTGTGTGTCTCTAGAGGGAGGCCCTGCCCTCCCTTTATAGGTGGGAGGGCTGGCGCCAGGGAGGAGGAGTCCTCCCCAACTCGGCTTGGTGGGCGCCCGGCTTGGGAGGAGGACTCCTCCCCAACTCGGCCTCCTCCTTCTCCTCTTTTTCCCACTTTCCAAAATTGGCGGTTTGACTTTCAAACTAGCCGTTTGACTTTCAATTTAGGAATTAAATAAACCCTTTATTTTGGACAGCGAGAACACTTAGTACATGATGCAATCATTCCATCTTGCAATGACACATTCATGCACCCTTCCCCCAGTCTTGGGACATTAGGGACCTTCTAGAATGTTCGATGAAAACACGGAACCATTCCCCAACTCGAAATGGGACTTTCCTTATATGAATCTTATTCTCCGGACCATTCCGGATCACCTCGCGATATCCGGATCCCATCCGAGACTCGAACAACAGTCGGTCTCTTTCTCATAATACCATAACTACTCAAACAACGTCGAATCCTTAAGTGTGTCTCCCTACGGTTCGTGAATTATGCGGACATGATCGAGACACTTCTCCGAACAATAACCAATAGAGGAATCTGGAAATTCATATGGCTCCAACATATTTCTACGATTACTTTGCGATCGAATGAACCACTTACATACAATACCAATTTCCCTTTGTCTCACGATATGTTACTTATCCGAGGTCATGATCGTCGGTATCTCTGCATACCTAGTTCAACCTCGTTACTGATAAGTACTCTTTTCGTTCCGTGATATGTGATCCCTTGTGACCAAGTCACATGCTTGCAAGCTAATTGGATGACATTTCACCGAGAGGGCCCAGAGAATATCTATCCGTCATGTGGATGGACAAATCCCACTCTTGAACCATGTGTTTCAACCAATACTTTCCGAACACCCAATGCCACTTTTATAGCCACCCTGTTACGGTGTGGTGTTTGATGACATCAAAGCATCCATCCAGTAAAGGCAATATGCATGATCTCATGGTCGAAGGAATTAGGTTACTATGTATCAGAAAGCATATAGCAATTGAACTATTGAAATGACTTGATCTTTATGCTACGCTTGTCTATAGGAGTATGTCCACCATATCATTCTCCTAACGATATGATCTTGTTGTTGATAACATCTCAATGTTCATGACAAAGAAACCACATCATCAATCAACCAACAAGCTAGTGAAGTATAGAGGCCATACTAGGGACTTCAAATTAAGTTTACAAATCACACAAGTATTAATGGTTTCCTTGTTAATACTATTATAGCATGAATGTAAACATTTATCATAAACACAAAGATATATAATAATAACTACATTTATTATTACCTCTAGGGCATATCTCCAACATTTATCATAAACACAAAGATATATAATAATAACTACATTTATTATTGCCTCTAGGGCATATCTCCAACAGTCTCCCACTTGCACTAGAGTCATCTAATCTAGATTACATGGTAATATACAGAACACCCATTGAAGTTTGGTGTTGGTCATTTTGCCCTCGGGAGGTTTAGTCAATGGATCCGCCACATTCAGATCTGTGTGTACTTTGCAAATCTTTATATCCCCATCCTGGATATGTTCTCGAATAGCGTGAAAACGTAGCTTGATATGCTTCAGCTTCTTGTGTGACCTTGGTTCTTGCGCATTGGCTATGGCGCCCATGTTATCACAGTAGATAGACATTGGGTCCAGCGCACTTGGAACCACACCCAGCTCTGTAATGAACTCTTTCATCCATATCGCTTCTTGTGAAGCCTCCGAAGCCATGTATTCCGATTCAGTTGAAGATCTCGCCACAACGCTTTGCTTTGCACTCCTCCAGCTGACTGCTGCACCATTCAAAATAAATACGTATCCAGATTGTGATTTAGAATCATCCGGATCGGTGTTCCAACTAGCATCGGTGTAACCATTAACAACGAGCTGTTCATCACCTCCATAAGAAAGAACCATATCCTTAGTTCTTCTCAAGTACTTAAGGATGTTTTTGACCTGTCCAATGATCCACTCTGGATCACTTTGATATCTGCTAGTTAAACTAACGGCATATGCAATGTCGGGTCTAGTACATAGCATGGCATACATTAGAGATCCTATGGCTGATGCATAGAGTCTTACTCATCTTTTCTCTATCTTACGCCGATGTCGGACTTTGAGTTTTACTCAAGGTCGTATTAGCAACATGGGCAAGAACCCTTTCTTGCTATCTTCCATTCCAAACCTCTTTAGAACTTTGTCCAAATATGTACTTTGTGACAATGATATTTGGCGTTTCGATCTATCTCTATAAATCTTTATGCCTAATATGTAAGCTGCTTCGCCAAGATCCTTCATTGAAAAACTATTATTCAAATACTCTTTGACACTATTAAGAAGGTCTACATCATTCCCAATCAACAATATGTCATCCACATACAGTATTAAGAATGCTCTGAGCTCCCACTCACTTTCTTGTAAATACAAGCTTCTCCATAAGTTTGTATAAAACCAAAACTTTGATTACCTTATCAAAAGCGTTGATTCCAACCGGGATGCTTGCTTCAATCCATAGATGGACCGTTGAAGTTTGCATACCTTGTTAGCATCTTTAGGATCGACAAAACCTTTGGGTTGTATCATATACAACTCTTCATCAATGTCTCCATTGAGGAATGCTGTTTTGACATCCATCTGCCATATCTCATAATCATAATATGCGATTGCTAACATAATCCTCACAGACTTTAAGCTTCGCTACGGTGAGAAAGTCTCATAGTCAACTCCTTGAATTTGTCGAAACCCTTTTGCGAAGTCGAGCTTTATAAACGATAACATTACCATCACATCTGTTTTCTTCTTGAAAATCCATTTGTTCTCGACACCTTTCCATCCGTAAGTCCACCAAAGTCCATACTTGGTTTTCGTACATGGATCCAATCTCGGATTTCATGGCTTCTTGCCATTTATTGGAATCTGGGCTCATCATTGCTTCCTCATATGTCTCGGGGTCATCGGTGTTGTCCACCAACATGACATTCATAACGGAATCATACCAATCTGGTGGTACGGGTTCTCGTTGACCTCGAGGCTCTGAGCAACTTCAACCGAAGTTTCATGATCGCTATCATTAGCTTCCTCTCTTATTGGTGCAAGCACCACAGGAACTTCTTCGGTCTGCGCTACTCGCAATTCGAGAAGGTTCGATAACCTCGTCGAGTTCTACTTTCCTTCCAGTCACTTCTTTCGAGAGAAATTCCTTCTCTAGAAAGGATCCATTCTTAACAGCGAAGATTTTGCCTTCGGATCTATGATAGAAGGTATACCCAATAGTTTCCTTGGGTATCCTATGAAGACGCATTTTTCGCTTTGGGTTCAAGCTTGTCCTTGTAACTTCTTTACATAGGCTTCGCATCCCCAAACTTTAAGGAGCGACAATTTAGGTTTCTTCCCAAACCATAATTCATACGGTGTCGTTTCAGCGGATTTAGAGCGGTGCCCTATTTAAAGTGAATGCGGCTGTTTCTAATGCATAACCCCAAAATGATAGTGGTAAATCTGTAAGAGACATCATAGAGCGAACCATATCTAAGAGAGTTCGATTACTGACGTTCAGACACACCATTACTGTGGTGTTCCCGACGGTGTCAAGCTGCGAAAGTATTCCACATTTCTTCAAATGCTCGCCAAACTTCGTAACTTAGATATTCACCTCCACGATCGAGCGTAGAAATTTAATCTTCTTGTTACGTTGATTCTCTACCTCACTTTGAAACTCCTTAAACTTCTCGAAAGTTTCGGACTTATGTTTCATGAAATAGATATACCCATATCTACTCAAGTCATCCGTGAAGGTAAGAACATAACGATAACCATCAGCGATGCTACACTCATTGGGCCACACACATCGGTATGTATGATTTCCAATAAGTCCGTAGCTCGCTCCATCATACCGAAAATGGAGTCTTAGTCATTTTACCCATCGGACATGCCTCGCATCTTTCAAGTGATTCAAAATCAAGTGATTCAAGAAGTCCATCGAATGGAGTTTCTTCATACGCTTCACTCCAATGTGACCAAGGCAGCGATTGCCACATATAGGTCGAGTTATCGCTTGATTTCAAGCGTTTAGCCTCAATGTTATTAATATGTGTATTTCTACTATCGAGATTCAATATGAATAGACCATCTATCAAAGGTGCATGTGCATAAAACATTACTCATATAAATCGAACAACCATTATTCTCGGTTTAAACAAGTAACTGTCTGCAATAAACAAGATCACGATATAATGTTCATGCTTAACGCAGGCACCAAATAACAATTATTTAAGTATAAAACTAATCCCGATGGTAGATGAAGAGGTAGCGTCGACCGCGATCACATCAACCTTTGATCCGTTTACAGCGCATCGTCACCTCGTTCTTCACTAGCTTCCGTTTATTCTGCAGCTCTGTTTGAGTTACAAATATGAGCAACGAACCGATATCAAATACCGGGCACTACTACAGTACTAGTGAGATACACATCAATAACATGTATATCGATATACCTTTCTTCTTGATGTTGCCGTTCTTCAAATCCGCCAAGTACTTTGGGCAATTCCGCTTCGATGACCTTCTCCCTTGCGGTAAAGCACTCGGGCCAGTTTAGGTCCAGCCTTGGTCTTCTTCGTCGCGTGGTAACTTTCTTACCACCCTTCTTGAAGTGTCCCTTTGCTTAGACTTGCCTTTCTTGAATTTGGTGGTCTTATTGACCATCAACACTTGGTGCTCTTTCTTGATCTCCACTTCGCAGATTTCAACATAGCAAATAGTTACGCAACTCTTTGTTCATGTTACGCATGTTGTAGTTCATCACAAAGTTCTTGTAACTTGGTGGTAGTGATTGGAGGATGCGTAAACTCCCAAAGTATTAGGAATCACTATACCCAAACTTTGAAGTTTATTTGCGTGCCCGGACATCTTAAGCACATGCTCACCGACGAGCTACCCTCTTCCATCTTGCGGTTAAAGAACTTTTAAGCTTCATAACTTTCAATTGCCGCATGAGTCTCAAAGATTAATTTGAGATCCTCGACAATATCATATGGATCGACTCTTCAAATCTTTTACGAAGCTCCGATTCTAAACCATACAAGATAGCACCTCGAACTATGGAGTACTGATTCTTCCGAGCGAGGTAAACATTTTTTACTTCATCGGTAGCATCAGCAGTGGGTCACCTAGCGGTGCATCCAGACATAGGTCAAATTACCATTTGTGAGGACAATCCTCAAATTGCGGAACCAATCCGAAGTTGCTTCCATTGTTTTCAACTTTTCTTTCTCTAGGAACGCATTAAAATTGATGGTAGGGGCTGCCATTGATCTACAACATATTTGCAATAGTTTAGACTAAGTTTATGACAAAATGAGTTCAAATTAATTAATGAAATTAAACTAGGTGAACTCCCACTCAAAACAACATCCCTCACATTGTTTTAGTGATCACACGAACCAAATCCACTACATCAACACCGATCATCACGAGAGCTGATATAGTTTTAATGGCGAACAATCATCATGTTCATCATATCTACTATATGATTCATGCTTTACCTTTCGCGATCCGTGTTCTGAGGCCATGTCCGTACATGCTAGGCTCGTCAAGATCAAACCTTAGCTTCCGTGATAAGCAAATCTGCTTGCTTACGTTGTATTCACCAGCGGAATCAAAGACACCCGATCATCACGTGGTGCTTTGAAGCGCAAGCTTTAACAACGGTGCATACTAAGGGTGAACACTTTAGAACTTGAAATTTATGTGCATGAGGGATCATCTTATAATGCTACCGTCGTCTACTAAGCAATACAAGATGCAAAAAGGATTAACATCACATGCAATTCATAATATGTGATATGATATGGCCTTTCTCCTTTGTGCTTCCGATCTCCATCTTCAAGCACGAACATGATCTCCATCATCACGGCATAGCACCAAGGTCATGCTCCTTCATGGTTGTCGTCCAGCTTCAACTATTACAACTATTT
This sequence comes from Avena insularis, assembly GCA_023614405.1. Lineage (NCBI taxonomy): Eukaryota > Viridiplantae > Streptophyta > Magnoliopsida > Poales > Poaceae > Avena > Avena insularis. Next base: position 26,381,003 of record CM042690.1, read on the forward strand.
TGAATAGACACGCAGTCTTAGAAATTAAAGACAACCATATGGCTCGCGGTTGCCAACTTACAATAAGGAACATTGCATACATCAAATATAATCACAATCATGGCCATATCACATCCTTTGCACCCTGCAAAACAAAGTTAGGCGCTTCTACTTTCTTTGCATATTTTACGTGGTTTGGGGCTTTCCATAGGTGTCGTTCTAACCTGAACAAGAACCACAACATTGATACTAGCATTGTTGATTACCCGTTGTAAATTGGATCTTTACTATGCTAGGAGAAACAGGCACCATAAAGCCACTTATGCAAATAGAGTTTCATGTCAAGCGTGGTTCAAGTATCATTAACGATGTCATGTAAGGTTAGCCCGTGACGCTTCATCCCAACATACCGCAAGATGCAAAGTACACAAAAGCAATCTACAATAAAAGCATCAACGCCCACAATGACCATTGTGTTCTACTCTGCAACAGATCTACATATAGACACGGCTCGATACCCTTGTAGGGGTTCGTAGCATGGAAAACAAAATTTTCTACCGCATACAAACAAACAAGCCAAGATCTATCTACTAGATTGTAGCAACGAGTCGATGGAATAACTCACCTCGAAGATTCCAAAGTGTTTAACGAGAGCAGATTCTCGTGGGTGATGTAGTCGATTTTCCGATCTCAAGATCGCGTGAAGCGATCCTTCCGCGTAGCGTTCCAGCGCTCCGCAGTCGGTCACACGTTCGATACTGACGAAGACCTTCCTCTCCCTTGTTCCAGCGAAAATGGAGGTTGTAGCACTCTCCTCGTGATTCCAAAGACAACGGCGTGGTACCGGAGGTAGAGGGAGATCCGCAGGGCTTCGCCTTAAGCCGGTCAGTATGGTGGAGCTTATGAGAGAGGCTATTAGTGGTCTAGTAATTAGACACACCAATTAGAGGCTCTAAACCAATTAGAAGGCTCTAAACCAAACAGCTCTAAACCGGGGTCTAGGTCTAGTTTCTAGTTTAGAGAATAGGAACTTGTGTGTATCTAGAGGGAGGCCCTGCCCTCCCTTTATAGGTGGGAGGGCTGGCCAGGAGGGAGGAGTCCTCCCCAACTCGACCTAGGGCTGGCCATGGCTTGGGAGGAGGACTCCTCCCCAAGTCGGTTTCAACTTCTCCTCTTTTCCCACTTTCCAAAATTGGCGGTTTGACTTTCAAATTAGCCGTTTGACTTTTCAATTTAGGATTTAAATAAACCCTTTATTTTGGACAGCGAGAACACTTAGTACATGATGCAATCATTCCAATATGTAATGACACATTCATGTACCCTTCCCTCCGAGTCCGGACATTCCGGGACCTTCTAGAATGTTCCCGATGAAAACACCGGAATCATTCCGCTACTCCGAAACGGAACTTTCCTTATATGAATCTTATTCTCCGGACCATTCCGGATCTCCTCGTGATATCCCGGATCCCATCCGAGACTCCGAACAACATTCGGTCTCTTTCTCATAATACCATAACTACTCAAACAACGTCGAATCCTTAAGTGTGTCTCCCTACGGTTCGTGAATTATGCGGACATGATCGAGACACTTCTCCAACAATAACCAATAGAGGAATCTGAAATTCATATGGCTCTACATATTTCTACGATTACTTTGCGATCGAATGAACCACTTACATACGATACCAATTTCCCTTTGTCTCACGATATGTTACTTACCCGAGGTTATGATCGTCGGTATCTCTGCATACCTAGTTCATCCTCGTTACTGATAAGCACTCTTTTCTCGTTCCCGTGATATGTGATCCCTTGTGACCAAGTCACATGCTTGCAAGCTAATTGGATGACATTTCACCGAGAGGGCCCAGAGAATATCTATCCGTCATGTGGATGGACAAATCCCACTCTTGATCCATGTGTTTCAACCAATACTTTCCGAACACTCAATGCCACCTTTATAGCCACCCTGTTACGGTGTGGTGTTTGATGACATCAAAGCATCCATCCAGTAAAGGCAATATGCATGATCTCATGGTCGAAGGAATTAGGTTACTATGTATCAGAAAGCATATAGCAATTGAACTATTGAAATGACTTGATCTTTATGCTACGCTTATCTATAGGAGTATGTCCACCATATCATTCTCCTAACGATATGATCTTGTTGTTGATAACATCTCAATGTTCATGATAAAGAAACCACATCATCAATCAACCAACAAGCTAGTGAAGTATAGAGGCTATACTAGGGACTTCAAATTAAGTTTACAATTCACACAAGTATTAATGGTTTCCTTGTTAATACTATTATAGCATGAATATAAACATTTATCATAAACACAAAGATATATAATAATAACTACATTTATTATTGCCTCTAGGGCATATCTCCAACAGTGGGCGCAGCACTCGCTGGGTCCCATCCTGGAGATGCTCAAGGTGAACGTGAAGCTGGTGCTAGTGGCTGCCCCCGACAAGCCGGTGGAGCTGCCATCGTTCCCGCTTATCTTCGGGAAGAGGACGGTGAGCGGGAGCATGAGAGGCGGCATGAAGGAGACATAGGAAATGATGGACCTCTGCGGGGAACACAACATCACGTGCGACATCGAGCTTGTCTCCACGGACGGGATCAACGGCGCCCTAGCACGGCTCGCGCACAATGATGTCCGCTATCGATTCGTGGTCGATATTGGGGGGGGGGGGGAACGGCTCCAGGCTCTAGTTATTTGTTGCTGCATAATGTTTCTGCTCTCTTGGTTCATTATGAGAAGAATGTTTGTATTATGTCGTCGTCCACTTGGATACGATATAGCTAATTAATTTATCCATGATTGAATTACATGTCGGTGTCCTGTGGACACGACTCCGGAGTAAACATTTTACTTGTTCTGTGAACGGTGAGGGATGCAGCTAAGAAACAAAATGCAATTTCTAAGTTGCACCTACCTGAACTGCACGAAATGGAGTTCAAACATGCATCAATTGCACACAAAACCTAACATATGGGAGCAACATATATATTATGGTCGGCATACAAGATGCCTGCAACCTAACATATCACTGAGTTTAAATAAAAGAGTATCAAGCAAAATATAGAAATCAAGCATCAACCGTCGACAAGCTTACATGCCAACAACTCAAACAGAGATATATAAATTTGCTAGTAAACAACCCTAATCTTATGACAGACGCATCCATCGATCTTCCTATTTTTTGGTAGCGGTCAAATAGAGGTCATGTGCTCGAGTTCTATGGGAAGGCCATACAGCGTCGACGGGATGGGGTCCCTCACAAAAGTGTCATGTCGTCACTGCTGTAAGAAGAACCAAACTTGCACGGGTAAAGCCGGCATAGCCGCCGTTCTCAACATAGAGGTGCCACATTCAGTAGACCTTTGGTTATCCTCCCATCACACGAAACAACATGCATTGTGAAAGAAGGTTTGCTCCTTCCGTACAATACATGCTGGCTACTCAACATGCTGCCCGGCACATGCCGCGCCCGTGCTTGAAGCTTGCCATTCTTAGTGATTAAGAACAGAGTTCCTCATGTGTATCTTCAAGATTTATGCTTGAACCTTGTCATTCTCAGTGATTATGGATCGATGAAGACAAGTTCTAAGAAAGAGTTTCCCCATTTGTTTTGGAGAGCAATTCGCAAGTCATCATCTAGCGGGCTTGAGCAAGAGCAATCAAGAAAGATGTTCCATCTTGAGAAGGTCAAGATCATCTACATCAAGCTCAAGTAGAATACTGAAGGCAAACATAAGATTTTAATAGGTTTTTACTTTTACCGCTCTTATGTTGGCAGACCGGGTTTAGAATAGGTAGCTGTACTATCAAGAGGGCTCTCGAGTGAGTAACTCGATCGTATTTTTCAAAGAGAGCTCAAACCTTTGCATACTTAGCATCATCTTTTTTGCTTGTTATTTGTATCTTATCCAAGTGAGATTCTAGAGATTGTTGATAATATTCATAACGAGTTCTAGTTCAATAAAATGGATCTCCTTTGTATATCTTATTTTGTGTTTTTAATCTTGCATGTTTTCCGGCTCCACACCTTGGGAGCTCTCACATATATAAACTAGATATTTTCTCCCTTGGTGGTATCCAATATTTCTATTTTGTTGAATGCTACTTCTTTATATATTTCCAACAAAATTGGTTTCAACCTATTCAGAGTTTCCAAGGTCAAGTTATTGTGTTTTGTGTTTTGGAGGTTTTACCGGTTCATCTCTTTTAGAGAGGTCAAACCTTTCATCTTGTGATTTTAACTCCGTGGTTTGATAATAATGTTTCTATTCATGTTCTTATAGTTCTTGTTGTCCTCTTTGAAACGAGTCCAATATCATCGAAATCGGAGTCTGGATGCAAAATTTATTGCCATTTTCATACCGAGTGTTCGGGCGTTTCGAAAATCCGGTAGTACCGGAAAAAAGTCCGGTAGTACCGGGATTTCCTGACAACAGTCCGTTTGGGTGACCCGGGAACCCCATAGAATATCTGGTAGTGCTGGGAAAGTCCGGTAGTACCGGGAATCGCATTTTTGGGCTGTAATGGTTGAATTTTGGCGGGACCTATTTAAGAGGTCTTCTTTCCCAATAGTTCCCCAACTCTTATTAAAAGTTTTCTCCTCCATTATTGATCTTCCCGAGCTTTGTATCTCTCATCCCTCCAATGATTCTTACATCTTCTTGAGGGAAAAGAGAGAGGAGATCTAGATCTACATTTCCATCAATCAATCTCTCCTCTAAGTGAGGGGAACCTATTGAATCTAGATCTTAGATTCTTTTATGGATTTCCTCTTTTATTGTTCCTCTGTTATTCCCATAATAGCTTTTATATCTTTGATGGAGTTTGGGGGTGAAAGACTTGCCATTGCATTAGGTGCATCGGTTTGAGTTCTCCTCGGAGAATTTGGTTGGTAAAATCAAGAAGCTTGTTACTCTTAGGTCCTTAGAACCCTAGACGGTTAAGGGGCCTTTGTGGTGAGTTTTTGGGGCATCCAATTGAGTTACGGAGCTCTTCCCAAGTTAGTGGCCTTGGTGGTGATTATTGGTAGCCTCCAATTAAGTTGTGGAGATTGCCCCAATCTTGTACGAGTTTGGTAACCGCCCTTAAGTGTTCCATAGTGGTTTGGGTGCTTGCAGTGCAGAAAGTGCTCGGGAGAATAGGGTGAAGCCTCTTGTGGCACTGGTGGTCTTAGTAACGCTCACCTCCCAAAGAAACGTACTTGTAGGGAGGAACTCGGTAAAACATCATCGTCTTCGCGTGCCTCTGTTATCTCTATACCCGAGCCTTTACTTATGCACTTTACATTGTGATAGCCTTCATGCTTAAAGTAATCTTTCTTGCTATCACTTTGTTGTTTGTATTGCTTAGCATAAGTTGTTTATGCTCATAGGTTGTAACATCCCAAAAATACCAAACTTAGATCATCAAACACTAATCATCAAGATTAGGGTTAACAAAAACTTTTCTAAATAAACTCATGAATCGCATATGTGTATGCATGGATTTTGAATTTCTTTAAAAATCACCTTGTTTGTGTGATCCATTGCTTGTAAAATGTTTCTTAGGTGAAATGAACATCATCTAAAACATTTCCCACACTTTTCCTAAAGACAAGTAAATCAAAACAAATATATGAAGTGAATGGTCATTTTGACCAATTTAACTCCCATGCCTACTTTGGTTGTCTCAAACTTTCAAAACCTAACAGAAACTTTTCTGGATCTTTGCACCCCTTGAATGTACTCATAACAAGGTATCAAGGCCCACTTTGTGATCATCCAAAAACTTTCAAATGCATAGTTTAAATGACAATTCAAAAATGAATCTTCTTCATATGGGAAGATCCCACTTTTTCAAAACCCACTCAAACAAGCTCAACTTTCAAAACCCAAGCATCTGCAGACTCACCAGCACCAATCTAGCAAACCCAGCAAAAATCATTTCAAAATTCAAAACTTGATTTCATGCGGCCATTTCATCAAACAGGTTGCAGACACAAATCAAACAAAACATCAAACACTATAGTGTGCAGTGATTCTTGCCTAACTTGTTCCCTAGTTAGCTCACACACAACTCAGTAGATCATCTAGAAAGATTAGCCCAGCACTAGCACCCCTGTGAGCTTGCCATTGCCATTAATGGTGAACAGCCGAGCACCTCAATGCCACCCCATAGTCGACAGCAGGCTAGAGGAAGAACTAGCCGTGACAACCTTGTCTGGGAGGCAGCCCACCGTCCATCGCCACTCCTTGTCCCAGCCATGGCGTTGCCAAGCCACGACCACGCGCACAAGCCGTGCAGACCATGCCGAAGCGTGCGCCAAGCGCCACCTCGACCAGCGCCCACAGATCAGCGCCGCCCTCACCGTGCACACACGATCACCACCGACCCAGAGACCGCCAGACACCCCGTTTGCCGCCCGTACATACGGCCACCGCCCGCGTCGAAGACGCCGCCGCAGCAGAGCACCCGCTCCAGACCAAACCACACCACCCCATGCCTCGCGACCATGTCGTTGAGCATCGCCAGAGACACAGCACCGCCCCCTACCCTTGCCCATGCCATTAGCCAGAACGCCGCTTCGACGAGCTCACTCAGGCGCCTGACGGTCCCTCGCCGACTATAAATAGAGGCCACCCACGATTTCTTCACACCATCTCACCCTCTCCCCACTGACCGTGCCACACCATTCTCGAGCAAGGCGAGCACCACCGCCGAATTTCACCGGAGCCCGCTGCCGGAGAAGAAAGGAGCCAGCGATTGAGCCGCCAGAGAAGCCACCGGTACCGGAGGTTCGCCGTTGTCGACTTCGTTGCTCGCCTCGCCAACCTCGCCTGTACCCGGTGAGCCCCAGCACCCTCACGGCCGCTAGGTTTAGGTTTCGTTCTCACCGGAGTTGTCTCGCGTCGACGATGACCCATAGTTGGATTAGAACTAGATCGAGCGATCCACGTTGCCCCCATACCGCCCAGCCCGTGTCACTGACGAGTGGGGACACCCACTTAAGCAGCCCGCGGGAGCACTGCGCTTAGCAGGCCGGCCCAGTAACTTTTCCCGCGCAGCCCAGCAATTCAAATTAAATCTTTTTCTATTTCAATTCAAACACACTTCAGCACCCAACTTCAAAAATCAACCCAGATTGATTCAGTGCACTAATTTGGATGAAACCAATTTTGTTGGAAAGATCTGTGAATGCTTAATCCAAGCCCGTTGGATTCAAGTCATTTGGATCTGTAGATCACCCACAGTAAAAATAACAAGGCAGAAGCTTTTCTGCATTCAAACATTTTTCAAATTTAAACCATAAAAGCTTTTGAGTTGATTCCAACTCTCAAAAATCACATTTAACCATACCTTTCAGAATATATAAAATATATAGGTTTACTTGCAGAAATAATGTTCAAGTAATAAAAGAATGCTACATAAGCATTTCTAGCCACTTTAATTAATTAAAATAAAAGGGTAAAACCTTATTAAATTGTGACACCACTTTAAATCACATTCCCATGGACTACAATATGTGGTGATGACATGTGTCACCATGATCCCATGTTTAGCTTGGAGAATATTAAATCTTAAGTAATTTTTCAATGAGTAGAAATTACTTTTCTAAAAATAAAAAGATTTAAACCAAGCCTTAACCTTGTAATGTTAGAGATGATGCTAGATCATCTATAGGACCCTTGTGTGTGATGATTGCAAGTAGTTACGTATTGTTTGGTGATTGTGTACCTCGTATTTATTCATAGACGCTAGTACCGACCAAGGATACAAGGAGGAATGAGGATACTACGAAGAGGAAGCCGAGGAGAACTTCAACCACTGCTCTGCACAAGGCAAGCTAACACTTGCAAGATACTATACCTATGCAAGCTTATACTGATATTGATGCAAGCTAACCCTTGCCAGATACCCTACTGTTGCCACAAACCCATACTTGTGATATGACTACTATATGCCTTAAGCATATGTGATCATACCCACTTGGTAAACCAAATCCTAGTTTTATGTGCAAGCTTCTTACTTTATTTCTTTATCAAAGCCTACTTAGAGTCTACCTAAGAGTTTGGTAGATACTAGACAGTTGTGCTGAAGGTTGCATAAAGAGCATTAAAATTTGGCCTAAGCTAGAAACCTTGATATCAGCCCAAGATATAAGGTTGAACTTAGTGAAACTCCACTAGTTACCACCCCTCATTAGTACTACCCCCACATGTAGATGCTAGTGCTAAGCATAAAACTTGATCAACTTTTAGATGGGAATACTTGGTGGAAAAATGGTTATGAAAACCTTGGAATGATGGATCATTCTATTGAACTGTTTTGGACATGTGTTTCCAAACACTTGATGATTCTGGTAATGGAAATGTTGAGGCATGAGCCTTAGCCCTTTATAAAACTGATGGTTGTCTGGATGCGATACCATTCCAATTTTAGCGTACAACCACAATACCCGAATATTGGGTAGGGCTTGACTGGAAACTTATATTCCTTAGTATTAGTTCCCTCCCGGCCAAGGTCTGAGTTGAGGCTACCTTGTGAAGATTGTCCACCTGTGCAGTACCCAAGATGACAGTGGTCATGGTTGGGAGGCCAAACTCACAGGAGAGGTGCTTATACTAGGGCGTGTAATCGAAAGGTTAGGATTGATTATCCGCATACTGAGTATGGTGAATTCAGGATTTGTTCCTGACGGATGTATCTAATGTTGTGGTGAAAGTGTACAATCTCTGCAGAGTGTCAAACTATTCGAATAGCCGCGTCATGATTATGGACGATTGAGTGGCCATACTGTTCCCCCGTCAGACTTTTCAAAATGACTTGTGAAATGAATTGAGACTTTGACTTGACCACAACAGAGTTGTGACCTGAATTACAAGATCCCACTTAGGATTTATAAAATTGTGACTAGCTTTGGAACTTAGTAGAGATAAACCTGGCTTTTTTGCAAAACAACCCTAGAGCCTAGTGTCCTATTATCCAAAAACCCCTTACCTGTTAGTATTAGTTTGCGAGTACTTAAAGAGTACTCATGGCTTTGTCCCTGGCTATTCCCATGGCCAGACTATGAAGAGGAGTACCTGGAAGATGGAACCCAGGAAGGTTACGACAACTAGGATCATCTCCCATCGTCAGCATTGCCTGTGACCCCGAAGATGGAGCTTCGCCTACGCTACCGTTATTACTATTACGTATTCTGCTGCTTGATGTTGTATTAAGAATTGGATCATGAGATCCCTATTTGTGTAAGAACTTATGTATCGTTTGTAATGGATGAAGTACTATGGTATCCAATTTTGTTATGTCTCGCAAAAATGGTAATCCTGGGATTGCGATGTATGGCATAACAGGCATCTAGGATTGAAAAATCCGGGTGTTGACAAGTGGGTATCAGAGCCCTCCTGACCATAGGAGACCCTAGTTAGATTGGACGTTGAACCAAAAACTTAGTTTCAAAACCAAAGAACACAAATATTTACGAAAACTTATTCTCATTCTTACCTCTTTAATTCTTTAATAAAACTTCATGTTCCTCAAAAACTCTTGCAAAATAGATAAATTTTTGACACACTTGATCACTCTACTAATCTACTCATCCTCTATTTTTATAGATGGACGTGAAGTACAGCAAGTTTTACCAACTTGGGAATGGAGGAGACCTTATCTTTGAGAGGGATCTGGATCAGCTTTTGGAACTTCTGGAGCGTCCACACCCCGAGTTCTTCGGAGCTCAGTTCAATGATCAAGGAGGAGAAGATCTGCAGTGGCTAATTGTTGTAAGTCTCCGAGGAAAGATTGAACCTCCCACTGCGGAGGGAATTCAGTTTACCTTGAGGGAAAACAACTGGCTCGATGGACTTGCCATAGCAATGCAGGAAGCTCTTTCCCGTCTGTGTGGGCAGAGCATCAATCAGATCAAGGGTACTCGCTTTGAGTTTTGCCCAAGACGTGATGCAAATGGACAACCACTAGAAACCCCATACCACCCCGAGCTGAAGACTCAATTGGACCACCTTAGCTTCATGATGTATGATCGTCAGCAGGAGTTGGACAACTGCCGTGACTATTGCAACCACAAGTCTGCCATCATCAAGACGAAGGATCAGACCATCGCCATGCTAGCAAAGGATCGCAAGTCTCGCCGCCGTCAACTCGACAAGAAGGAGCGCATTATTGCCCATCTTCGCCATCGCATCTCATCTCTGGAAGAGACCATCCACGAGAGAGACATGCAGTTAGAGGAAAGGGAGAATGCCAGAGAGGATCTTTGTGGAGACCCTTACTCCTACCTCAGCGATGACGATGATTTTCTGGAGGATCAGGCCATGGACTTCTTCACCGATGAGGATGATTTCGCCTTCATCGATGATGCTGAAGATGATCAAGCCACAGACTCCGAGGAGTAGTAGCACTGAGCACTAGCGTAGTGAGTAGTAGTCGGTCCCACTGTATCGTAGTTTCCAGAATGGTTCTTAAAACCATCTGTTGTTCCTTGCTGTGGTGTGCGTTGTATCGAGTGAATGAATGAATGAATGAAAAAGCAAGTTGCTTGAAAAACCTGAGTCAAACTCTAAAAACTTTTCAAAAACCCAAAACCTTAGAAATTTCCCTCTTTTCTCATGATCGATATCAATCTTCAGATGCCACGTGGAGGAAGTGGTTCCGCCCCGGACCCAATGTTGCAGATCCTGCAAATGTTGACTTCTGACCGCGAAGCTGAAAGAGCGGAACGTCAAGACAACCTAGCCACTCTGCAAAAGATAGCCCAGCTAGCCCACAACAACCAAGGCCATGGAAATCAGGACAACCACGGATCTAAGCTCAAGAATTTCCAGAATACCAACCCACCCGTTTTCACCAAGTCAGAAGAGCCCCTAGACGCCGATGATTGGCTGCAAACCATGGAAAACAACCTAGAAGTCGCCGGAGTGGAAGCCAACGAGAAAGTCTTGTTCGCCACCCATTATCTAGCAGGAGATGCCAGGGCATGGTGGAACAGTGTTCGTGCAATGACCGGAGGCTAGATGATGACATGGGAGGAATTCAAGGTCAAGTTTAGCAGAACCCATGTGCCACCAGGTTTGATCAAGAGAATGAGAGACGAGTTCAGAGAGTTGAAGCAAGGAAGGATGACTGTAGTGGAATACCGTGACAAATTTTTGTCATTAGCTAGGTATGCCCCGGACGAGATAGACACCGAAGCCAAGAAGAAAGAAAGATTCCTGAATGGTCTGCATGACGAGATGCAGACAGTGTTAGTCAATATTCCCTTTGTGGATATTGAAGCCCTTGTCGACTCTGCTATCCAGATGGAAGGAAAGATCAACCAGGCCAATGAGAACCGCAAGCGTCGCATGATGCATCAACCAGGAACCCATCAGACCCCAAAGTATCGCCCCAACCCATCTCCAGGATTTGCCCCCAGAATCAACAGACCCCCTATGACCCGTCCAACCTATCCCAACCGTGGAAACCCTAGACCCGGAGGAAATCACAACAACCCCGGCAACTCTAGCAATTTCACCCGTGCCCCACCCAAGTTCAACACCAACAATGCTACCGCCAACCCCAACACTGCCCCGAGGACTGGAAGCAATCTTTGTGCTGTCGCAGCCAAGGACAAGTCACAAGTGACCTGTTATGACTGTGGAAATAAAGGCCACTATTCCAACGAGTGCCCCAACAAGAAGAATGCTACAGCCCCCAACGCCAATGTCCCAGCTCAGTAGCAGCGTCGTGTCCAGCCAGGGAGAAGATTTGCCCCAGGGAATTCACTCAACCGCAATGGCCGTCTTTTTCTCATGCATGCTGAAGAAGCTCAGGAAGCGCCATACGTCGTGCTGGGTATGTTTTCTGTTAATTCAGCACTTGCAAGAGTGTTGTTTGATTCTGGTGCATCGCATTCATTTGTCACCGAAGAATTTGCCTGCACTAGTAAAATTCAACCAACCAAATTGAAGCATGTGATGATTGTACAAATTCCCGGATCAACCACCAAGGCTAGGCAAATTTGCAAAGCCGTCCCTATCCGAATCCATGGCATAGATTTTTATGCTAACCTAATAGTACTCGGAACTAAAGGTTTGGAAGTAGTACTAGGAATGGATTGGATGTCCAAACATAAAGGATTGATTGACTGTGCCAAGAAAGCCATCACCATGACTAGTACCGCCAGAATATCAGTCGAGCATATATCTGAAACCTTACCTCGCCAATTCAAGTGTAACAAGAGTCTAGCCCAACCTACCATTGACCAAGTTCGGATAGTCTGTGAATACCCTGATGTATTTCTAGATGTTTTGCCCGGTATGCCCCCAGATCGGGATATCGAGTTTATCATCGAACTAATCCCCGGAACAGGACCCATAGCCCAGAGACCCTATAGTATGAACCCGTCAGAACTAGAAGAACTGAAGAAGCAACTAGATTCCATGTAGTATGAACCCGTCAGAACTAGAAGAACTGAAGAAGCAACTGGATTCCATGTTAGAAATCGGATTGATTCAACCAAGTGCGTCCCCATGGAGATCACCTGTCTTGTTTGTGGACAAGAAGGATGGAGGTAACCGTTTGTGTACGGATTATCAGAAGTTGAATGATGTCACCATCAAGAACAAGTACCCCTTGCCTAAGATAGAAGATCTGTTTGATCAGTTGACCGGTGCCCAGGTGTTTTCTAAGATTGATCTTAGAACTGGCTATCATCAACTCAAAATTCGTGCAGAGGATATTCCAAAGACTGCCTTTACCACCAGATATGGATTGTACGAGTATACAGTCATGTATTTTGGATTAACCAATGCCCCCGCTTATTTCATGAATCTCATGAATAAGATTTTTATGGACTTCCTGGATAAGTTTGTCGTTGTTTTCATCGATGACATTCTGATTTATTACAAATCAGAAGAAGAACATGAGCTACACCTAAGGACCATTCTTGGAACCCTTAGAGAGCATCAGCTGTATGCCAAATTTAGCAAATGTGAATTCTGGTTACAGGAAGTAGGATTCCTCGGTCACATTGTATCAGCCAGAGGAATTGCCGTTGACCCTGCCAAAGTGAAAGATGTAGAAGATTGGCAAGCCCCAACCACTCAAACCCAAGTTCGTGCTTTACTCGGATTGGCGGGATATTACCGCAAATTTGTAGAAGGATTCTCTAGTATCGCCCAACCCATGACCCAATTGCTGAAGAAGGACAAGAAGTTTGAATGGACCGACAAATGTGAAGCGAGTTTTCAAGAACTCAAGAGGAGATTGATTTCAGCCCCAATCTTGATCATGCCGGATATCACGAAGCCCTTCGATGTGTATTGTGACGCATCCAAGATTGGTCTCGGATGTGTGCTAATGCAAGAAGGCAAAGTTATATCTTATCTATCGCGACAATTGAAGCAACACGAGCAAAACTACCCAACCCATGACCTCGAACTCGCAGCCGTAGTTCTAGCCCTGAAGACATGGAGACATTACCTGATGGGAAATCGTTGTGAGATTTACTCGGATCACAAGAGCCTAAAGTATATATTCACTCAGAAGAAGCTGAATATGAGGCATAGAAGATGGATTGAGCTAATCAAGGACTACGACCTGGACATTCACTATCACCCTGGTAAAGCCAATGTGGTAGCCGATGCCCTTAGCAGATTGCCGTGCCGCTTGAACTCCATGATTTTGAAGGAGCAACCAAGTTTGCACAAAGAGATGGAAGATTTTCGAATGGAATTAGTAAGTGAAGGATTTTTGGCTAGCATAGAACTTCAGCCCACTTTGATCAGTCAGATTAAAGAGGCGCAGAAAGGAAATGCTAGTATCGACGGAATCAAGCATCGTATCGGTACATGCAAAGTACCCGGATTCACCGAGGACGAAGAAGGAGTTTTGTGGTACAAAGGACGCCTTTGTATACCAGCAGATTCGGAGTTGAAAGAAGTTATCTTGAAGGAGGCTCATGATACTCTTTATTCTATCCATCCCGGAGGAACTAAGATGTATCAAGATTTGAAAGAGCAATTTTGGTGGCATAAGATGAAGAGAGAAATCGGAAGCTATATCGCCAAGTGTGATATATGTCAGCGAGTCAAGGCCGGACATCAAAGACCCGCGGGATTGTTGCAACCTTTGCAAATTCTGGAATGGAAATGGGATTCTGTAGGAATGGACTTTATCACTGGACTACCTACTTCTAGTAGGGGAAATGACTCTATTTGGGTCATAGTGGACAGATTGTCCAAAGTCGCCCATTTCTTGCCCGTCAAAACCACTTATCAGAGTTCGAAGCTAGAAGAGTTGTACATCTCTAGAATCGTTAGTTTGCATGGAGTCCCCAAGAACATAGTATCGGATCGAGGAACTCGGTTTACCTCGAGATTCTGCAAGAAAGTCCAAGAAGGTTTAGGAACCCGCCTAGATTTCAGTACCGCGTATCACCCTCAGACCGATGGACAAACGGAGCGAGTAAATCAAATACTCGAAGATATGCTTAGAGCATGTGTGCTAGAATATGGATCCAAGTGGGAAGACTGTCTGCCGTTTGCAGAATTTTCCTACAACAACAGTTACCAAGCCAGTTTGCAAATGGCCCCATTTGAATTTATGTACGGAAGGAAGTGTCGCACCCCTTTGAACTGGTCGAAAGTAGGAGAGAGTCAGATCTTCGGACCCAACATCCTACGAGAAGCAGAAGAGAAGGTTCACAAGATTCGTGAGCACCTCAAGACAGCCCAATCCCGATAGAAGAGTTACTCCGACAAGAGACGTCGAGACCTCGCCTTCAACATCAGAGATTTTGTTTATCTGAAAGTATCGCCATTGAAGGGAATGCAGCGTTTCCAACTCAAAGGAAAGTTAGCTCCTAGATATATCGGACCTTTCAAAATTTTGAACCGTCGAGGAGAAGTATCGTATCAACTGGAACTACCTGAAGAGATGTCAGCTGTGCACAATGTGTTCCATATCTCGTTACTTCGCAAGTGTCTCGAAGTCCCTGAGAAGACCGAAGTTTTCAAGAATATCGATCATCGGACCATAGAGATCAACGATGACCTGACCTATCCCGAAGTACCCATCCGTATATTGGAAGAAGCCTTTCGAACCACCCGAACCCGAATCATCAAGTTTCTCAAGATTCAGTGGAGGAACCACACAGAAGAGGAAGCTACCTAGGAACGCGAAGATCACATCAGGACGGAGTTTCCCGATCTCTTCAAAACCTAGGTAATCTTTTCATCCTTTTTCAAATCTCGGGATGAGATTTTGTTTAAGGGGGGAAGGTTTGTAACATCCCAAAAATACCAAACTTAGATCATCAAACACTAATCATCAAGATTAGGGTTAACAAAAACTTTTCTAAATAAACTCATGAATGCATGCATATGTGTATGCATGGATTTTGAATTTCTTTAAAAACCACCTTGTTTGTGTGATCCATTGCTTGTAAAATGTTTCTTAGGTGAAATGAACATCATCTAAAACATTTCCCACACTTTTCCTAAAGACAAGTAAATCAAAACAAATATATGAAGTGAATGGTCATTTTGACCAATTTAACTCCCATGCCTACTTTGGCTGTCTCAAACTTTCAAAACCTAACAGAAACTTTTCTGGATCTTTGCACCCCTTGAATGTACTCATAACAAGGTATCAAGGCCCACTTTGTGATCATCCAGAAACTTTCAAATGCATAGTTTAAATGACAATTCAAAATTGAATATTCTTCATATGGGAAGATCCCACTTTTTCAAAACCCACTCAAACAAGCTCAACTTTCAAAACCCAAGCATCTGCAGACTCACCAGCACCAATCTAGCAAACCCACCAAAAATCATTTCAAAATTCAAAACTTGATTTCATGCGGCCATTTCATCAAACAGGTTGCATACAAATCAAACAAAACATCAAACACTATAGTGTGAGTGATTCTTGCCTAACTTGTTCCCTAGTTAGCTCACACACAACTCAGTAGATCATCTAGAAAGATTAGCCCAGCACTAGCACCCGTGAGCTTGCCATTGCCATTAATGGTGAACAGAAAGCACCTCAATGCCACCCATAGTCGATAGCAGGCTAGAGGAAGAACTAGCCGTGACAACCTTGTCTGGAGGCAGCCCACGTCCACCGCCACTCCTGTCCCAGCCATGGCGTTGCCAAGCCACGACCACGCGCACAAGCGCGCCAGACCATGCTAGGCGTCGCGGCGCCACCCTCGACCAGCGTCCACAGATCGCAAGCCGCCCTCACCGCGTGCACACGATCACCACCGACCCAGAGACCGCCAGACACCCGTTTGCCGCCCGTGCCACATACCACCGCCGTCGTCGAAGACGCCGCCTATATGCACCCGGCCGTTCCAGACCAAACCACACCGCCCCATGCCTCGCGACCATGTCGTTGAGCATCGCCAGGAGACACAACACCGTCCCTTACCCTTGCCCATGCCATTAGCCGCCTGTAACGTCGTCCCCGACGAGCTCACCGTGCGCCCCGACGGTCCCCTCGCTCGACTATAAATAGAGGCCACCCCCGCATGATTTCTTCACACCATCTCACTCCCCTCTCCCCACTGACCGTGCCACACCATTCTCAGAGCAAGGCGAGCACCACCTCGCCGGAATTTCACTGGAGCCTGCCGCTGCCGGAGAAGAAAGGAGCCAGCGATTGGAGCCGCCCCAGGAGAAGCCACCGGTATCAGGAGGTTCGCCGTTGTCGACTTCGTCGTTCGCCCGCCTCGCCAACCCTCGCCCGTACCCCGGTGAGCCCCCAGCACCCCTCACTGGCCGCGCTAGGTTTCGTTATCGCCGGAGTTATCTCGCGTCGACGATGACCCACAGCCGTTGGATTAAAACTAGATCGAACGATCCACGTTGCCCCATACCGCTTCGCCCAGCCCCGTGTCACTGACGAGTGGGGACACCCACTTAAGCAGCCCGCGAGCAACGCTTAGCAGGCGGCCCGATAACTTTCCAGCCCAGCAATTCAAATTAAATCTTTTTCTATTTCAATTCAAACACACTTTAGCACCCAACTTCAAAAATCAACCCAGATCAATTCAGTGCACTAATTTGGATGAAACCAATTTTGCTGGAAAGATCTGTGAATGCTTAATCCAAGCCCGTTGGATTCAAGTCATTTGGATCTGTAGATCACCCACAGTAAAAATAACAAGGCAGAAGCTTTTCTGCATTCAAACATTTTTCAAATTTAAACCATAAAAGCTTTTGAGTTGATTCCAACTCTCAAAAATCACATTTAACCATACCTTTCAGAATATATAAAATATATAGGTTTACTTGCAGAAATAATGTTCAAGTAATAAAAGAATGCTACATAAGCATTTCTAGCCACTTTAATTAATTAAAATAAAAGGGTAAAACCTTATTAAATTGTGACACCACTTTAAATCACATTCCCATGGACTACAATATGTGGTGATGACATGTGTCACCATGATCCCATGTTTAGCTTGGAGAATATTAAATCTTAAGTAATTTTTCAATGAGTAGAAATTACTTTTCTAAAAATAAAAAGATTTAAACCAAGCCTTAACCTTGTAATGTTAGAGATGATGCTAGATCATCTATAGGACCCTTGTGTGTGATGATTGCAAGTAGTTAAGTATTGTTTGGTGATTGTGTACCTCGTATTTATTCATAGACGCTAGTACCGACCAAGGATACAAGGAGGAATGAGGATACTACGAAGAGGAAGCCGAGGAGAACTTCAACCACTGCTCTGCACAAGGCAAGCTAACACTTGCAAGATACTATACCTATGCAAGCTTATACTGATATTGATGCAAGCTAACCCTTGCCAGATACCCTACTGTTGCCACAAACCCATACTTGTGATATGACTACTATATGCCTTAAGAATATGTGATCATACCCACTTGGTAAACCAAATCCTAGTTTTATGTGCAAACTTCTTACTTTATTTCTTTATCAAAGCCTACTTAGAGTTTACCTAAGAGTTTGGTAGATACTAGACAGTTGTGCTGAAGGTTGCATAAAGAGCATTAAAATTTGGCCTAAGCTAGAAACCTTGATATCAGCCCAAGATATAAGGTTGAACTTAGTGAAACTCCACTAGTTACCACCCCTCATTAGTACTATCCCCACTTGTAGATGCTAGTGCTAAGCATAAAACTTGATCAACTTTTAGATGGGAATACTTGGTGGAAAAATGGTTATGAAAACCTTGGAATGATGGATCATTCTATTGAACTGTTTTGGACATGTGTTTCCAAACACTTGATGATTCTGGTAATGAAAATGTTGAGGCATGAGCCTTAGCCCTTTATAAAACTGATGGTTGTCTGGATGCGATACCATTCCAATTTTAGCGTACAACCACAATACCCGAATATTGGGTAGGGCTTGACTGGAAACTTATATTCCTTAGTATTAGTTCCCTCTCGGCCAAGGTCTGAGCTGAGGCTACCTTGTGAAGATTGTCCACCTGTGCAGTACCCAAGATGACAGTGGTCATGGTTGGGAGGCCAAACTCACAGGAGAGGTGCTTATACTAGGGCGTGTAATTGAAAGGTTAGGATTGATTATCCGCATACTGAGTATGGTGAATTCAGGATTTGTTCCTGACGGATGTATCGAATGTTGTGGTGAAAGTGTACAATCTCTGCAGAGTGTCAAACTATTCGAATAGCCGCGTCCGCGGTTATGGACGATTGAGTGGCCATCTGTTCCCCGTCAGACTTTTCAAAATGACTTGTGAAATGAATTGAGACTTTGACTTGACCACAACAGAGTTGTGACCTGAATTACAAGATCCCACTTAGGATTTATAAAATTGTGACTAGCTTTGGAACTTAGTAGAGATAAACCTGGCTTTTTGCAAAACAACCCTAGAGCCTAGTGTCCTATTATCCAAAAACCCCTTACCTGTTAGTATTAGTTTGCGAGTACTTAAAGAGTACTCATAGTATATATAGGCAAGGGAACTCCAACCTCTTTCTATTCATCAATTCTTTCCCAATCTCAACCATGTGGCAAGGGAACTCCAACATTGATCCTTGATTGATTAGTTCTCCTTCCTTGAGGTAATGTGCATCAATAACCGTTTCTTCGGCGTTAAGGAGGACAATGCGGTTCGCCTTAGCATCGAGGAGGATCGAGCCATTGCACACATTTTTTTTGGTGTTTGTGGTGCAGCATACTGGAGAAGGAGGCACGCCACCTCCAAGGGGCCTCGCTTACTGGCTTCTCTACGTCAACAGGTGCTTGGGTCTTCTCAGCACCACCCAAGTGTTGCTCTGTCTTGATCTACACAAGGTCAATCCTCTTTCTTTTCTTCTCTTTGTTTTTCTTCAACTCTAGCTTTTTCAAGGCATCCTCCTCCTCTGGAATAGCTATCAAATGGGTTTGTTCCTTATTGATCATTGCACCTCCACTCTCACTTGTTGGCTCCTCCGTATCAGCCAGGACCTAGGTCTTCTCGGCACCGCGCAACTGCTTCTCTTTCTTCATCTGCACAAGGTCACTCCTCTTTCTTTTCTTCTCTTTGTTTTTCTTCAACTCTAGCTTTTTCAAGGCATCCACCTCCTCTGGAACAACTAGAAAATGGGTTTGTTCCTTATTGATTATTGCACCTCCACTCTCAGTTATTGGCTCCTCTGTGTCAGCCAGCACCTGGTTCTTCTCTTTCTTTTTCTTATCGGCACCAGCCTCACTTGTTGGCTCCTTTGTGTCCGGCACCTGAATCTGTAATAAAATTAACATGAATGATCAAATGGATTACCAACCACAGCAGTTCCCTACATATGAAATCAACCAACGCACAAGGATCCCAGAATGGAAGATACAGAACAATAACTAGCCTGGGTGAAACTAGTAATTCCACATAAAAAGCAACCAACGGCACAAAGGTCACATGATTCAAGGAGCAGACAAAATAACAGCTAAGCAACTGATAAGAACAGAAACTAGATGCATCAGCATAATAGGCAAATACATCCACAGTAGTAGCAGAGCAAAAACTCTGGCGCATCGCCACACCAGATTATAAGGACCAATTGTGAATACAACTTACTTAATATGATGAGTTGACTACCACTAGTAATGAAATAACCTCCTAGCAGTATCTACTTAAAACTTACAATCTAGCTACACATACAAACATATCCATGTAACAATGTAATGGTCAACAGCTAACAAGACAACTTCCATGAGAAAGTAAGTGTTTCTTCCACCAAGATAAAATGGTCGGTTGCTTGTCCGGGATCTCTTCCATTCTATCATATGAACTGAGAGCAAATCAGACAAATACATGTAGACAAAAATTAGTTGGTTTACTGCTGGACACTGAATATCAACTTACAATTCTACAGGCATCCATGACCACAAGCAGAACATGAAAATAAAGTTGGATGCTTTAATTATCTGAAGTGAGATAGCATCCCACGACTCCCATGCAAATTCCTAGTGATCTTTATCAACCTGGCACCTCTCCTAGAAACATAAGCGAAATGTAAACAGATATTTAACACATATCCTTGATGCAAACTGATTTTCATGTTTTGACAACAAATTTTTATGATACCCATGTTCCCAAGTCACCACATGCTCATGTATGTGTATTAAATATTATACCATACGCTGCATAATTCGTTGGTAACTATTAAAGGAGCTCATTGTTACCTCCTGTTGGTACATATGGTGGGAACGGCGAATGATCTCTCATGACAAGCATGTTCAGAAAACTAGTCGGTCATCGCAAGCTATTCTTGCTATGGCTCTTAACTATTCCAGGGGATGCAAGAAAAAAGCAGGTATAAAACAACACTAGAGGGAGAAGCGCGCTTCGCCGCGCCGCCAACAAATTGCTTGGGCACTTGTGGCAGGCATGTTGCGATCGCAGCATCGCCAATGATTATAACACATTTAAGTTATTGGTTGTTGTCTTAGTGCCCTCCTAAATTAAATAGGTTGGGCATGCTCCGTCACGTTGATATAAGCTAGGCATGATCGAGCACCGGCACGCGAGAGAACCGAACTGTACCTAGGCGTGATGGAGCACCGGCATCCGAGAGAACCGAACTGTTGCTAGGTGTGATCGAGCACGGCACCCAAGAGAACCAAACTATCGTATTTATTGACAACTGAATAAGAAAATAATACAGATTAAGGAATGCCATAACAGAAAATAGTGACGTTCCAGATTTATTTAAAGGAAAAAAAGGCCTGGGTTTGTTACTGTTTGTCGCTTCAAGTCTGCAGACTGCTCCAGACCTTAGTCTACAAACTAACCAAATTGAGGATTTATAGATAATATGAAAACCCTCAGGAACTTGATGAGTGTTCATTCATGGTTACAGAAAATAAGCATACAATTTTCATTGTTACATAGTCAAGCTGCATATTCACTACTTAGAGCCAACAACTGAAAAGGTTTACACACATCCGAACCTAGTTTGCTTCAGAATTAAGTATCAAAAGTAAAAATTAACGGTTGCATGTAAATACAGTGCTACAGACTTTCCAAAATAGCACTAATGATTGTGAACAATCACACAACCTCAGAAGCATCTCTTTTGAAAAATGAACTCCAAAATGGTCCAGATAGAGTAACATATGAACAATTTCAAGAACTTGCTTCTCGTTAGATTTTATACATCATACACAAAGAACTACAAAGTAGCGTTACAAAGACCTTGATATCCTTATAGCTCATATCTACTTCTTGTCACTTAATAGACGACACAATAGAGTACAATGTTGGTACAAATGGCTTACATGTCCCCCTTGTTTTTCTTTTGGGGATGAGTAAACTCATTCTACAGGTCTAGGAACAACTTCAGGATGTTCCATCACAGAAATATACAAGGAAAAAGAAGAAGAAAATAACACTTAATATGCACTCTGTACTTTGATTTGTACATGGATTTAGTCGATGCAGTCTTACAGTAAGCTTCCATACTCTGCCGCCATAGGATTGCAAGTTGAAACTGAAGTTCTTATTGTCCATCTCAATTTAGCTATGGATACTCCCAAGACTGCTTCTAACTTGCCATAATCGTCAAATTGCATACAATTGTATTTGTCGGTTAATGTGCAATTGTGCCAATGATTTTGTTCGCCTCAATCAAGTTATTCACAACAATATGGACATGGATGATAAATCATAAATCAAACATTACTATGGCTCTCGTCTCGTGGTCTGGTGATTCCAAATTGTAGCCCAGAAATTTGAAAAGAGAGTGTTGATTGCAAGATTGATAACATTACTACTACACATCACTCAAATATTAGGTTCAACAAGCCCATTCGCATGCACATAGATAAGCCTGTCAAACATACCTTAATGGAGAATAGGTAGGGCCCTTTGGCGGGCAGCAACGATGACCATGCTGGGAGGTCAAGCATAAGCATATTTCCGGGAGAGCCCTCCAGTTCCAGATAGGGCCACCAGGCTGCGTCACAGCCACGGCAAATCACCGAGAGGCCTCGCAGCTAGGCAGGCATATAACCCTAGCAGCGACTCCCAATAGCAAAGGCCCTGCCAAACAGCAAAACTGGTCAACCCCGCGGCCTAACTCCAGAGTAGCACCCAAAGCCCCCAACCAAAACATGATCTGTACCACCACAGCCAAGCATGAACCCTGAGCGGGTAAGTTAGGCTAGTTTTTTGCCACACAGCCCGCAACATAAAAAAAATAGAAACAGGAGGATGTGGTTGGGGTACTCACCGGCATGCAGGGGTGAATCAATAGCAGTCCTGGTCGTTGCCGTTGGTCGAGAGCAGCAGCAGGTCGTTCTTGAGATCTGGCTGGACTCGTCTCCTTCAGCCAACTCCTTCCGGAGATCGACGGCGGTGGCCTGGAAGCTGGCCTCCTGTCCATTGGCGCTCGCCCGATCTGGAGATGGCTTCACCTGCACACCTTGAAGCAAGTGTAACCGTCGCATGCAAAGCTTCTAGCCTGTCCAACCCTAGGCAGAGGCCGACGCCGGTGTAGCTAGGGACGGGGGGCAGATTTGCTGTGGTCGGCGGATAGGAGGAGAAGCGACGGCCCAGGGAAGAAGTGAGAATACCATGCAGGTGATGGAGCGCGGTGGTTGACGCTGGTCGCTGTTGCCGGTGGAGAGGCGGGCTAACCCCCTCGCCATTTTGGGCCCACATATCAGAGACAACGTAGGGGGTTTATGATCAACATAATCACCAACTGGGGGTTATCGTCAATTGTCCCGTCGTTTTTTTACCTGGGAGCCGGAGACGCGGAGAAGACCACCTCCCTTGCCACGCAGACAGCACGCGCACGTCCACCCAGGGCCCACGCAACAATGTCAAAACGCTAATAAGAAACACTGCAAGTAGCCTCAGAATAGCCGCAACTCTCCACGCTTAGGCTTTTACTTAATAGAGAAGTCTCAAGTGGTAGTTATAAAATCTGAAGGAGATGCTTAAGAAGATAAGAGAGAACAATGATGTTTAATTAAATTTCCAAAATACGCATGTAGCTAGCCTAGGTGTGCTCCCTTAAAGCTCAATCCATATCTCTGATCTCATTGTTATTTCACCTGAAAAAATTAATAGATCAACCTTCAAATTAACATGAAATGTAAGAACAAATCATATTAGCAAGCGGAGGTAGTTTTAGTGCAATCATAACAGAAGTTATAACAAATTGCACAAAAAGTTTAGTGAGGGGGAAGCAAAACTACATAAATTCAGATCTAAAATATAATACGATAAGGGATGCGCCAGTGAAATTATAAGTACCTCTGTATACAGCCAGCAATCTAGAAGTCCTGGTTCAAGCGAGGTCCCATGTCTTAGATAGAAGCAACTAAAACTTGATCAATAAATGAATGTAGTTACCGGAAACAAAGGTTACTATTGCCATTCTGAATCAAGTAGAATTTGCATCTCTTAAGAAACATGCATTCTATCTGACTGAACAAGCACCTGCGAGAAGAGTGTCAGCATAATAATATTCAGATGATTATCCCTCCTTCCACCTCATCATCAATAAGTGGAATCCAAAAGATATATGCCATTGTAGTGGCGAAACCAAATGTGCAGTCTAGCATCTCAAGAAAAAAGAACCGACACTCAGCATACGTGCAACTATATACAGGAGTGGAAGATAAGAAATCAGTTGGTACACATGAAGCAACAAAGCCTATCCAACTATGGAGCTAAATTAAGTCCACAAGCTGACCAGCACACTGGTCGTGAATCGCTCGGATACACCATATTGTGTTGAATGCCTGCAAAAATTAAGAAAGAGAAAGAAAAAACTCAAGAAGGCTGTGAACTGTCAGGTGAATAATTCACTGATCCAATATATCATAATCATCCTAAGAATTTCTCGAAGAAATTTTCCATAATTAGGATGAAAACTTCCACCGAGACTAAGAGTACTTGGAAATTTTTTGACATGAATTTTTTTTTTGACATGAACTAGCAGGTGCTCTGCTTTTGCATTATAGAGGAGAAATAAAACGTCTGTTACACATCCGAATGGAGTGAAAACGCGAACTCATAAGAGAAAGAAACAAACAACACAGCCGCTCTGTAATAACCGACAACCCCGGCGTCTAAGGTTTCAGTCTAGCAAGCCTAATCAACTCGAGGTCGGCCTTAATGAGGCCCGCTACCGTCGCAGCAGAGGTGATCTCATTCTGAAAAATTCTGCGGCACCGTTCCTTCCAGACGTGCCAGATGATATAAACCGAGCAGGAAATACCACGCTGCTGCTGATCCGTCTTTCTCCCGCTTCTAGCCTTTTCCCACCAGCTGTTGATCGTCCTAGAGGCCGCGAAGATCTGGATAGCAAGTGGGTGCGAAACCTGAAAGTGTGTCCAAACCTCCTTGGCGAAGGGGCAATGCAGCGCAAGATGTGCCGCAGTCTCGATTTGCTGATCGCAGAAGCAGCATCTGTCGTCATGAGGCCATCCCCTTTTGGCCAGCCTGTCCGCAGTCCAGTTTCTGTTCTGCAGGAATAGCCAGAAGAAAAAGTTCACTTTGCCTTCAGCAATAATTGTCCAAGCACGCGACAAGCTCGGCTGCTTGATCCTGGTGCAGAACTGCGCAGCGTACGCGGACGCGGCAGAGTAGCTCCCATCGGTCGTAAGGTTCCAACGAATGGTGTCACGTCGCTCAGCAAGCTGGACAGTTTGGATAGCGGTCCATAACTGCACAAACTCGTCAATCTGCTCCTCCGTGCTAATCCGCTGTAACCCATTCATCCAATGCTTATTGGTCAACGCCTCCCGCACCGTCAGAGATTTTCTATGTGCCAGCTTGAAGAGGGAAGGTGCCATGTCCGCCGGTGCCTCTCCATTCAGCCAGCGGTCGTTCCAGAACCCGGTCAATCCTCCATTTCCAATTAAGATGGTCGTGCAAGCCGAGAACAAACTTTTATCCGTGCGGTCACAGGGCGTTGCCGTACCTTTCCAAGGCCTAATGCTCTCATCCCATCTGAACCATTCCCATCTTAGCCGGAGTGCCCTACTGTGTGCCTGCAGATCCTTAATACCCAGTCCACCATACTCCTCGGGGGCACACACTTTGCTCCAACTCACCAAACATTTGCTACCAGCGATTTTCTCTTCAGGTGCCCAAAGAAAATTGCGCTGCAACTTGTTAAATTGCTTGATAAGCCATGCCTCAGCAGGGAAAACCGTGAGGAAATACGTGGCTGTGGCAATGATGGCGCTTTTGATCAGCGCCAATCTTCCTTTTTTGCTCAAAAGCTTTCCTTTCCATCCTTTTAGCCTGTTTGCAGCCCTGTCGATCATAGGCTGAACATCGATGCGTCGCGGCTTCCGAAAACCGAGAGGGAGGCCGAGATAGTTGCAGGGTAGACTGCCTCTCTGCCCACCGAAACTTTGCAGTACCTCGTCCATGTCCAAGTGGACGCAAGCAATAGGGAAGGCCAAGCATTTGTCGATGTTTGTCTTCAGCCCTGACGCCTCACCAAACAGCTTCAGAATCTGCTGAGTAGCCGCAATATCAGACCTCAGTGGATTGACGAAAAGGGCAACATCATCAGCATATACGCTGACCCGCAACCGCGCTGCCTGAAGCAGAAGAGGCGAGAGCACCAACTTGGAAATTAAGAGCGAAAATTAGAAAAACATAGAATAAAATAGAATTACTGAGAGTAAGAGAGGACTACCGGACCCAAAATCTACCCAAAAGATGAACAATATATAGGCACACAAACTCAAGAAGGAGTAGGCAGAGAGATAGTACGTACCTCCAAAATCCTTCGCCCTGGGAGTGGCGCACCTCACAAAGCATTAAAGGCAATTGGAGGCTGCTGTGAGATTTGATGCGGAGAGAGAGAGCACGGAGGATGGGGCGCAGGGAACGACGGGGATGGGAGGGATCTAGATGGAAGAGGAAGCGGTGAGGACGGTGAGAGAAAGAGGACCAGGACGTGCAGATCTGTTTTTATCAACAAAAAAAAAACAGAGATTGATAGCGAGCGTGGCAAGTGCGCTCAGCGCTCGTGCATTTGTTCACGCTTAAGCTATTAGATAATGGATGGGAGAGACCGAAGGAAGGATTTGTCAAGCTAAATTTCGATGGAGGATTCTCGCCATCTTCTTTTACAGGCGCGACGGGTACCGTCATCAGAGATGATAAGGGTTTTTTCATAGCGGGCAGTTGTTGTGGAATTCCGAATGTTGGTGATGCGGCAATGGCGGAGGCACGAGCTCTTCGCGATGGACTCCTCCTAGCAGGTCAGGTTGGTTGCAACAGAATTGAAGTTAACAGTGATTGTATGGAGGTCATTGAAACTATGCAAAATGGTGCAAATTCAGTTGGAGCAGCGGCGGCCATCTATGAAGAATGTGATTTTCTAGCTCGAAATTTTACTTCGGTTAAATTTTATCACTATCCCAGGGAAAGTAATATAGTAGCTCATACCTTAGTCGGTAGTCTGGCACGAGGATCTGCCTGATTTTCTCATTAGCGCTTTGGCAAACAATGTAAACCTATTTAATGATCAATAAAGCTGCCATGATGGATTTCCCTCCAAAAAAAAGAATCGGAGTAGAGCTACACCTCATCCCGAAGACATAATAAAAAAAGAACAATCGGAGTTACAGTCCACAGCCCTGCTCTCAAGCTCTAGAGGAGGGCGAGACTGGGAGAGTTACAGTGGAGGTGAGAGCAATACAGCGGCAAGAGTCATGGCGGGGGTGGGTAGCTGTCTCACCTGCAACGTTGTGTCTGCCGCCGCCGTCGGATTCTTCTCCTCTTCCTCCGGTGGCTTCTTCCTCCCATTCACTGCCACGTGTTCCGCCGTTGCGTCCACTGCGCCTGACATCTCTCCGCAGGTGGGCGAAGGGGAGGGAGCCAAAGACATCTTGGAGGGCAGGGGAACGGGGATGGGCGTCGCCGAATAGAGCTTGGAGGGGGTGACCGGGGAGATGGTCGGCACCAAGCTGGCAGGCATTGGCGGCGGTGACTTGGTACTGCCTACTGCGAGGCTGCGCGAGCCCTAGGTTGCGAGAGTGCGAGGCGGACGCAGCCCCCGGCGGCTATGCGGGCACTTTCTGCCGGGGCCGTTCAATTTTTGTGGCCCAGCCGTTTAGCCGTTTAGCCATTTAGGCCTTTTAGGCGGCGCAGACAGAGCGGCCCAGCGGACAGCCGCTTCCGCCTGCATCCTGAGCGAGGAAGCCGCGGAGTGTGCTTGGATGCATGCGTCGCGGTTTGCAAACTGACACGTTCGTCCGTGTGCCCGGCTCGCCTGCAAGGTACAAACATTGACCCGGCGATCGACTGACGACCGTCGTATCCAACCAGCCGCGCACCTGATTCTACTCCTCGTTCTACCAAAAAAAAAAAGGACTCTGATGGGAGTGCTATTATACATAGCCCCATCTCTCAAACCCATATACTACTAGCTAGATTCACCCGATCGATGCCTTTAATTTCATTCACACACACACACACACACATGAGATAACTCATCAGATAGCGTTTCGATCGTACACGTAGAATGATACAGTGTGTGTGGATGCCTACCCAGTCCTTCTCACAGATTCAATACATCTGAAAACTTTGTCAATGTATGCCCTGTCGGACGTTTTCACAAACATGACAAGTTAGCCCCACCAAATGTTTATCAGGAGTACATCACCGTACATGTGACTAGTCATTGAATATGCCGCTGGACTCCCACTAGATTGCCCAACGAATTAATGCTTTCCACCAATTGAATGCACGTGACATGTTTTCTTCACGTGTCACTCAATGCCCTACCTAACACAGGCGATAATTTTTATACTCCCTCTATCCTAGTTTATAAGACTTACGCGTATACCTAAGTCGTCCGCATGAGCTATATAATATGATATATATAATATAAAAATTATATCATTAAAAAATATAACATTTGAAGTTTCTAATAATATAGTTTTTATCCTATTTTACCTCATGCTAAGTTGGTTAATTTGTCAATCTAAAAATACGCGTAAGTCTTATAAACCGAGACGGAGGGAGTAGTAGATGTGACAAGCCATTACATATGTTTGTGGACCCCTCTCTCGAAAAAAAAAACTCTATTAGATGCCTCTTCCCAAAATTAAAATATGTGGCAAGTCATTTTCATATGTCATTTAGTGTCCAACCTAATACTTCTCACAATTCTATGAGTAGATGTGACTAGTCAATACATATGTTAGTGGACCCTATAAAGATACTCTAGTGGATGCCCCACAATTGCTTCCCACCAATAAAAAGCATGTGCCAAGTCATTTTCATGGGTCACTCGATGCCCTACCTAAGATCATCTCCACTAACCCTTCAAATAGCGCTCTTAATATGGCTATTGGGGGGCCCGGCCATAAAAAACACTTCTCACTGGACCTCCCAATAGGGTGCTCAACAGCCAAGCGGCCCAAATAACTTCCCGACACTCCCAGTCCAGCTCCGACCAAGGGAAAGACGTGGAAGGCGCCTATACATGGTAACAAATCAAATATGACATGCTGGCTAGCATCCATCTCAACGACAGGGAAGGCCAGTTAGCTTAATTTAATGCACAAAACCCTTCTTGCCGGTTCCCTTGGCTGGAACTAGAACTTTCCACGCGGCGATGTCGGGACTGCACACATCATCCTCCTCCGCCTCCTCTATTTCATCAGCGCCATCATATGCCTCCTTTTCCTCCATTATATTGGTCTTCATGGCGCACAAATTGTGGCAAAGGCAGCAGAAAGGCCGACTGGCTACCGACCCCGCAGCCTCACCATCAATGAGGTCAAATCTATGTTATGAATGAAATCTGTTATATTAGAAATGTAATCGGTCATATTATGGTTTAGTGAGATATTATTGTTGTTCTCAACATGATCGTACTTGGTCATATTGTGATTTAAATGTGATAGTGACATTGGTATGTGATATGAATGAATGAAATTATTCTGCCGTTTAAGTGGTTGTGCTACGTGACATGTTAACTTGCTGCAAATTACACATTATAGGTGGAGAAAAAATAGATTAACGCAAATGGGTGGAAGAAAAATTACCTTAACTGTTTACCTAGCTAGACAGTAGGAAAACGAAGGGATGCCAAAGACTGTCACCAAAAGTGGTCGATAACGGTGAGGGTTATTTCATGTGTCTATGGAGGTCTTCACATTAGAAACTGGTATCTAGCAACATACCATTTTTCCGTTGTCGTAGAGGGTTTCCACACTTGTCCATATATAGCGTTTCTTTGTACTAGTGTATGTCTATGAAGTTATCGATATCAATGGGTGTATTAAGCGTTCGTGCTTCTTTATCGTTTTTCGCAACTTGTATGGTTGTGATGTTATCGATATCAAGAGATATATTAAATGTTTATGGAAAAGCAAACTCATCAGAAGAATCCATGTGAGAATAATGAGACTAAATGGAAAGAGAGAAACATGAGAACAAAAATAGAAGTTCAAACATAAAAGGAAAACAAAAATGAAACAGGAAAAATTGGCGATAAAGGCGCAAGAAAGAAGCGGAAGAATGAAACAAATATGAGAGAGAGAGAGAGAGAGAGAGAGAGAGAGATATCAGGGAAGCCACCGCAAACAAAGTGAAACCAAGAAAGAACATGGAAGAAACCACGGATACCATGTTTTTTTCACGTTCTTCCTCCGCATCTCTTCGTCTCAAGCAAAGAGACATAAGTGGGTAAAAACTCCCACGGTGCACAGAACTGGCGTGTGTAACCCCTAACCCTTAGGTTCTCATACGACGCTTCTATCAATGACATCGCTCGAGCGGCACTGGATGTTCCGGTAAAGATCGCTGGAAAGCCGATGGTCAGTGACAATGCCGAACACACGATGGAGGTGATCCGGCCCACGCCTATATCTG
The DNA here is from genome assembly GCA_023614405.1 of Avena insularis. NCBI lineage: Eukaryota > Viridiplantae > Streptophyta > Magnoliopsida > Poales > Poaceae > Avena > Avena insularis. The sequence goes on from CM042690.1 coordinate 26,411,329, forward strand.
GACACTGAACTCGGTCCAGAAAGGTCGGCCTGAGCTTTCTGGGCCTGGCCCGCTGATGGTGGTTAACCAAGCCGAGTCAGCCAAGGTGGACCGCAGCGAGCTCGGGCTCGGCCTGTTAGCTTATCTTAATCTAGTCGTTGGTCATATTAGCCTAGCTTTGTTTCAGTTTGTTTTAGTTAGCAGATAGGCACGATCACGCAACTTGTTAGGCGGGTCGTGCGCGTAGTTTATGGCTGGGTCAGCTCCGGGCTTGTGGGATGGCACGAGCGCATAACCGGATCGTGGCGCCAAGGTAGGATCTGTACCGGCCACCGTTTTCTTGTAAGCTGAATAAGTAGCGACGACAGATAATCGAAAAGTTGCAGCGAGAGTACGCAACGCAAAGCACTGAGTCTTTCGTGTCTGTATCGTACTCCGAGAGTTTCAGGTTTAGCCAACGCTATCACGGCCGGTCTGGCTCGTTTAGCTAGGCAATTTATTTCCAGAATGAAGAGGGGAAGAACTAAGGCAGGACGAGTGAAATGGCCTGCAATACTAGTCCTTCTAGATCACATGACGCAGCTTAGCGGAGACACTGACAAGGGTCATTTTCCAGCGCAGTCTTCTGGGATCTCCTGGGCGATCCGCCACCCTCCTGTTGTTGCCAGCCGGCCGCTGAGACTGGTTGATCCTCTCTTTCACGCCCCTCTCCGCCGGTCGCTCCACTCCGCCACACCCCTCTCTAACGACCTACGCGGCGGCGTCAAGTGCTATCCACGAGCAGATCGAGCGCGGGCAAGGTACCCCGTCCCTGGACCCCCTTTTCTATTTCAATCTCAGAATTAGTCTCACATTATGTATACAACCATCTCAAGGATATTAGACAAATTAGAATTAGGACGGCGTATACCGATTTGTACTGATTTGTCTTAGGTCAGTGTATACCGCACATGCATCTTACATACAAATTAGAAGATTGTACCGATGTTTAGTTTATGTGAATAATGTAGTGATTTGTATATAGTGGTTTATTTGTAATGATTTAATTGTACCGATTTCTGCACTAATTTGTGTACTAGTATGTTCTTGTAGTGAGAACGCATGGACCTGAAGCAACCGATCAAGGAGAAGACACTCTCCTTGATTTAAGGTGGATTTTCCGCGTCGAGTGAGATGAAGGGCAAGGCCGGTAGTGGTAGCAAGCCCCGGTCTAAGGCGAACCCAAGCATCGAGCTAATCGATCCTAGTGATGTATCTCTCTAACAATTATTAAAACATCCTCCTCCACCTTGTTGTCTACCTCTCGCACATTCAAAAAAAAAAAACACGGCCGTTTGAAAGACTTCGTATGCAACACTTTTGGAATCGGTGCTGAGTAACTTGTCAATATAGAAATCATTTATGTGCTAATTTATGGTCCATGATTGTCTATGCATTATTTTTGAATTATTCTAATAGGAAGAGGAGATGGATGTTGATGAGGAAGAGGAGCAACCTACGGACAAAGATGCCGATTAGGAAGAGGAAATGTATTCTCCCAATGATGAAGATGAAGATGATGACAACTCTTTTGATCACAATGACACCATGTACGAGGATGGTGTTCTAGGAGAAGGTGATGAAGTAGAGCATGTACCATTGGATATTAGTTAGAGAGAATATAAAGGAAGATCCAAACCAAAGAAGAAACAAAATCAAAGAAAAGATTTCATAGAGAATTATTTGTCTTGGGATCATTTTGAGAAGGTGATGGTGCACACTAACGATGACCCGGATCATGTGAAGCCTCAAGTGTTGAAGGAAAAGTGCAACCATTTCACTAAACTATATGCATATATCCAAGGTTCAAGCACCTCAACACTCAATAGGCATTGGAAATCTTGCAAACACCTCCTAAAGAACTTGAGAGAGTCAATATCCAAAAACGCATTGGGTTCGAGCCAATCAATGATAGTGCAAAAAGTTATATGGGAGATGTTGGGTTTCAGCAAGCGGTTATCAAGGAGCTCATTGATGATGATAATGGTCCATAACTACTCATTTAGAATGGTTGAACATGAGTGGTTCAAAATTGTGATGGAGTATTTGAATCCACTCTATCAATCCATTGGCCAACAAGCAATTAGAGCGAGTGCTTGAGGGTCTACAAGAAAGAAAAATGTGTGCTTAGAGAAGCACTCAAGGATGTGGAGTACATTAGTCGTATATGTGTGTGGACAAGCAATGAAACCTTCTCTTATATGTGTGTGGTGGCACACTATATAGATGTCAATTGGATCACGCAAACCCGTGTGCTAGATTACATGGAGTTGGACCCACCTCATAGTGGACATCTCATTTCAGATGCTCTTTGGGAGTGTGTCACCAAATGGATAATAGAGAACAAGCCTAACACTAGACAATGCTTCCAACAATGATGTGGCTGTCAAGGATTTGAAGGCAAAGTTTAAGTTTCGCAGAGGTACACAATTTCAAGACATCTATTTTCATGTTTGGTGTTGTGCACACATCATCAATTTGGTTGTGAAAGATGGGACATTGTGTATGAACCATTTGTCATAAACTTAAGAGAGATTGTGAAGTACTTCAAAAAATTGTTGCTCGCATGGGCAAGTTTGTTGAGATTTGTCAAGGTTTAGATCTCATAGTTGGTGCTCACGTGTCACTATATTTCTCTACAAGGTGGATTTTAACTTACAAGTTGATATCTACGGGCCTTCCATATAAAGAGGGGTTAATTATTCCTTTGCCACTAGAGGTCGTGGAGTACTCAGTTTTGCCACTAGAAGAAAACTATGCTCAGTTTTTCCACTACTTCGGACACAGCTATTATGGCGAGGCCAAAACAGCGAGCTTTGGGAGGATTCCGTCTGGTGGCGTTAGTGAAAGTGGGTCCACAGGTGGGACCGCACAGCGACGCATCCAACGGTAACCCCTGCTCCCGCCAAACCCCTGATTTAGCACCACCCTCCCGCAACGCTTCGGCGACCACCACCAGCGCTGTCAGCCCCTGCACCACCGCGCGACCGTCCCGCGTGGCTACCTTCTCCACCGCCACCGGCACCTGCTCCAACGGACCCTGATTCAGCACCACCCTCCGCCCCCGATCCGGCCACCACCACGAGCGCCGCCAGCACCTGCGCCACCGCGCGGCTCGAGCGGAAGCTGATACGTCGTCAGTGTGCCCACAACCCGGCGAGGCTCTCGTTCCGCCAGTGCGCCCACAACCTGCTCGACGAAATGGCGAACGACAAAGACGACCTTAGCGAGGCAGGCGTCGGGCCAGAGACCCGTCGCGTCCATGATTGGGTTCCTGAGGGGTAAGTCTTGTTGAAATATAGCCTTATTGCCCAGTGCAAGTGCCATTTTGATTTTACCGAGCGGTTTATTTTGTTGTGCTCATTTGCGTCTCTGTTTTTTGTGGGTTAGGATGGAGTTGCGGTTTGCATTCTTGGTGAACATTAGAAGGGAGAAGTTCATAGTGGATGCAAAGGATCAAAAGAAATTCCAAGGAGGGTTTGATTATCGGCTGCCAATGGATTGTAATTGGAGTTTTCGAAATTTGCGGAGGTAATTTGCGGCCCGTATCCTTGGGGTTTGCGGCCCTATTTGGCTATTGATGCTACCTTTATCACAGGGAGGTTTAAAGGACAGTTAGTAGCAGCTTGTGCAGTTGATGGACACAACTTTTTATTTCCAGTTGCTTACGGTGTGATTGAGGCAGAATCTGAGGAGAGCTGGACTTGGTTTTTGCATAATCTGCGCCGGGCTATTTCACATCCCAATGGGTTGGTAATTCATAGTTATTATTGCAAGGGTTTAGAAGTGGACGTGGACAATGTGTTCCCTGGAGTAGAGCATAGGGAATGCATGCGTCACCTTGCTGCAAATTTTGGGAAGAAATTCAAAGGAAAGGTCTATGCCGACAATTTGTGGCCAGCATCTTTGACTTGCAGTGTGAAGAAGCATAACTATCACATGAGGCAGTTATACAAAAATGATAAAGTGAAGGAATACTTGGAAACACACCACTCCAAGTTATGGGCAAGAAGCCAATTCAGTGAACTGAGCAAAGTTGACTATGTGCAAAAAAATATTGCAGAATCTTTCAACTCAACGATCCGGAAACTGAAGGGTCTTTATTTGGCAGATTTTCTTGACAAGATAAGGATAGAATATGTTCAGAAGTTTCCTGTTCGTGCAGGAATAGCCAAGGCAAAATTCATGGGCCACATTATCATCCCTTCCGCGATGAATGAATTCAAGCAGAAAACAAGAGGCTTGGAAATGGACATGACTCGTTGCCTGGCTACCACAACAGAGGTATCATTTTTGGATAAAGAGAAGAGGGAATGGAGATATCCAGTGGATTTAGAAGCTAGAACTTGCAGTTGTAGCAAATGGCAGATAATTGGGTTGCCATGCATTCATGCCTTGTTTTTTATTACTACTCTCTTAGGTCAAGCAGGGAACATACAACAGTATGTGCATAATTACTACTCTGTTGCAAGGTTCAAAGCCACATATGCACATGCCTTACCTGCTTTGGAGGGAAATCAACAACGGGATATAGTGGACCCTCGTTTCAAGCCGTGCCCTCCAGTTCTGAAAAGAGCAGTAGGTAGGCCGAGGAAGAGTCGAATAAGACCTCGCAGCGAAGGAACTAGACTTGGACCAAGGAGGCGTAAGTGCACAAGGTGTGGTGGGGCAGGTCATTTCTCTAAGTTCTGTGATAATGCAGTAGATCCAGCATTCGAAGAGCGTTTCGATGGTGATGAGCAAATGGAGGATCCCAATGATGAGAAAATGGAGTATCCCAATGATGAGCAAATGGAGCATCCAAATGATGAGCAAATGGAGTATCCCAATGATGATCCAATGGAGCATCCAATTGATGAGCTGATGGAGCATCCAATTGATGATCAAAATTATGAGCCAATGGAGGCTCCAAATGATGAGTCAATGGAGGCTCCAAATGACGAGTCAATGGAGGCTTCAAATGATGAGCAAAAAATGATCAAAATGATGCTCTAATGGTTGGTGTCTAACCTTCTGTGGTTGTGAGTTCTACTAGGTATGTAATGCTTGCCAATACTACAGTACATTTATCACTTCACATAATCTTACCAATCCTCCCCTTTGTTTTATACAGCTCTGTGGTTGGTTCGAACAACGTGGTGGCAGTGACCTCTGAGGTGCTGACAACCAAGAGGAGCACAAGGAGCAAAGTGGTGGCAAAAAGAACCAGGTTAACAAGGAGCAAAGTGGTTCCAAAAAGCACAAGGATAAAAAAGAAGCCTCGACGCTTTATAGATGATGATTGAGTGGGAACCATGTAAAATTTATGAAACATTCATGACTGATGTTGTATTGGTGTTAACTAATGTTATACCTATGTTAGAACTCATGTTTGAATGATGTTGGCACATGTTTTGAGCAAGTCATGTCAAAATGTGCTAAAAAAGAGCTCCAAAGGTAGGGTAAATGGCCTCATTTCTAAGCATTTTTTTCGATCATGTCTAAATCAGCAAAATAAATTTCCTACACATCTATTATATATATGTAGACAATGTGCAGAGGATTTCTATTTTTTGATTTTTATGCTAATTTGAATTCTGGTCAAACCTACATTTGATCAACATATAAACAAATTTAAAACATGAAAATGAAAAAGTAAGCATGGATCCTTCTTAGTCACTCCTAAATGAAGCCATTTCCAAATTTTTGTTCATTTTCATGTCCCAAAGTTGATACCACCTCTCATCACCCTTGACTTCGTACTACGATGTTCAAGATATGACATTAGGTACATGATTCTTTCGTTCCTATGTATATAGATCATGTTTATCAACTTTCAATAGTTAGTAAATGACATTATAAGACAATGTGTAGAGGATTTCCATTTTTTTATTTTTTTTATTTTTGATGCTAATTTGAATTCTGGTCAAACCTACCTTTGACCAATATTTAAACAAATTTAAAACATGAAAATGAAAAAGTAAGCATGGATCATTCTTAGTCACTCCTAAATGAAGCCATTTCCAAAGTTTTGTTCATTTTCATGTCCCAAAGTTGATACCACCTCTTTTCACCCTTGACTTCGTATGACGATGTTCGAGATATGACATTAGGTACATGATTCTTTCGTTCATATGTATATAGATCATGTTTATCAACTTCAATAGTTAGTAAATGACATTATAAGACAATGTGCAGGGGATTTCCATTTTTTATTTTTTTTGAATTTTTATGCTAATTTGAATTCTGGTCAAACCTACCTTTGACCAATATTTAAACAAATTTAAAACATGAAAATTAAAAAGTAAGCATGGATCCTTCTTAGTCACTCCTAAATGAATCCATTTCCAAAGTTGTGTTCATTATCATGTCCCAAAGTTGATACCACCTCTCTTCACCCTTGACTTTGTACGACGATGTTCGAGATATGACATTAGGTACATGATTCTTTCGTTCTTATGTATATAGATCATGCTTATCAACTTTAATAGTTAGTAAATGACATTATAAGACATTGTGCAGAGGATTTCCATTTTTTGAGTTTTTTTAATTTTTTTATGCTAATTTGAATTCTGGCCAAACCTACCTTTGACCAACATTTGAACATATTGATCAAAGTGAAAATTACAATCTAAGCTCGAAACCGTGTTCCTCACTCGAAAATGAAGCTATTGAAATTTGCACATTTCAAAATACACCTGCCCCCAAATCACGTGGACATGCCAAAAACCCTCAAAACCCCACTCGTTGACCATCTAACCCTATTGGCCAATTCTAGCCGCCCATCTAACCCTACTGAGCCAGCCCGTCCGTTCGATTTGTTCTCGGAGAAGGATACCTGGCCGATCCGTGGCTTCCTCTGTTTGCAGCGTGAACCGTCCATACGGTTAACGACAGTCGTCCGATTTGGCCTTCTAGAAGGACTCACGACCGATCTACGGCAGACGCCGTCCTTCAACGTGATTGGCTTAAAAAAAATTCCTCACCGCTGCGAAAAAAGCTAGGCGGGAGACACCGGATGGTCTGTTGGGCCAAATCCAACGGGCCTATCTAGCATGCGCATGCCTGCTCGCCACCGGGCCTATCGCCTCTACACGCTGCACTTGTCTAGGCCTTCCATGCATGCGCCATACAGCTCGCTCGCAGTGACCCAGCCTTCCCCATCGACTTAGCGTCGCATTGTCTCAGTTCAGCCCCTGCTTTGCGCCATCGACTCAGTTTTGCCATCGTCTAAGTTCAGCCCGCGTGCCCACAAATACACACGCGCATCAACTACCAAAGGATTCTCACGAGCACCACGACGCCTCGTCTACTGCCAATGGATACACATGCACACCGGATACACAAGCGCACCGGACGACTTGTCTTTGCATCTTTAAAAGGGGGTGCTTCTCTTCCTCTCCCACACACACCCACCGAGCGAGCCAAGCCTCTCTTCCTCTCCCTCTCGACCGCACCTTCCGCCGTCCGCGCACCGAGCCAAGATGCAGTACACCGGACCTACCTTCCGCCGTCCGCGCACCGCGCCGGAGCGGCAGTACCCGGCGGGTGTCCTCGTCGAGAACACCCTTCGTGTGTGGGCCAAGTCCAGGTGGAGGGTCGAGAAGGATCTTCTCAAAGACTTCTTCGACGAGGGCTTCTCCCACCTCCCACGGGGCTCGCCCGTCATGTACCACATCAACAAGTCTCGTGAAGGCGTTGCCCTGAAGCTTCTCACGGTCACCTTCTCCAACTGGTTCGACGCGTACGCCCTTCTCGGTGAGGTCTATTGGTGCGGCTGCGAGTCCATCTTCTTCACCAGGCCACCTACAACATCTTCACCGACTGCGAGTCCATCTTCTTCTCCGGGCGCCATCAGCACTGCCTCTCGTACAACAAGTGAAGACGGTGGTGCGGCCAAGGAGAGTTTCAAGCATCGTCATGTTTTTTAGCATTTTCTATTTTTTTTGTTTTCCTATGTCGTACCGTGTACGTCTTTGTGTCGTGTCCTTGGACTCCTTATCTATTTGTGTACCGGTTAACTACCCTATTGTATTTATCTAAGTTTTATTGTGTGATTATCTTACATCTCAAGTTATTATGCCTTATTTATTTGCTTGCACTCATGGATCATCACATGAAAAATCGCAAACATGCAATATTTGAAATTTAATGATCTGCGTAGAAATATTTGCATCTCAAGTTACCTCGACACGCTTTAAATAATAAGCTTTGGTGTAGCCTTTAATCTGTAATTTTATATATTTTCTAAAATGAAATGCTCGTGTATACACAGCCAGCAGGTCACAACTCCACCTGCACAAACATTGAGTACATTTTTTTTTTGTAAAATCCTAAATCAATGGATTTATTAACTATAGCTACCATTATTCCCGTTCCTTCTCAATATCTTTCCATCCGCCCACTGGTTACTAGAGCAGTGCTTAATGCTTCCAAACTAAGCGGTCTAGGGTTCGAGTCCCTAGCCGCACCCCTTTTTGTTTTTGTTTTTTCACTTTTTCACCGTTCCTTATTTTGCATCAAGGCAGAGGCCAGCTGAAATTTGATCAAATTACTTAATTTGCAGCTTTGAAATTCATCCCAAATTTAAGCTTACAAGTTCATAATATTTTAATGTTACAAATTCATCACAAATTCATGCCTTTCTATTCAATATCAATATTACACCTAGTGCGATTACAATCCCAACTACAACTGCCCAAATGTAATTGCAAATCTGTGATTGATCTTCTAGCTTACTAATCATCTGGTTCACCCTCTTTAGCTCTATAGCTACCTCTCTATCAATGCATGCTCCGCCTCCGCCCTCAGTCTCTTCTGCAGTAGCTCGCGCGCCGGCCGATGCAATTTGTGGCATGATGGGCAACCATTCTTCGTTCTCATCTAGCATCTCATTCATCAGCGTCTGGGCTAGAACATCGACCCAAAGTAAGAAGCATTTTATGTGCAAGCACATACCAAAAATATCACCCATTTTGCTCAAATATCCCGACCACAAAAAATAGTAAAATTGCCCTGGTTCTTACCCCATTCTTTCTACACACGTAGAACGTACGATTGGTGTTCTTCGCTGTGCGCGAGATCCTCCGATCAACGGCCGCTTGACACCGCGGACAGAGCAAGATCGGCATCTCCATGCGCGTCGGAACGTCGAACCGCGAGGTAGCTCGGAGCTCGAAGAAGACATGGACCACGGAGCGGAAGAGGATCTAAACGCCGCCGCGCACAACCCCTCTCGCTCTAACAGAGAGTTGTGCCCTCCACAACTCTCCCCATCAGTGAGGCTCCCCGTCGGCAGCGCCATCTCGGTCGTCGCTCTCGGCTCGTAGCTACCAAAACGGGTCGTCCCTCCCACCTCTGCACGTGGCCGCCTCCCGTTCACCCGCTCGGACCGATGCGAGCTTCATTTCTGCTCAGCGATGCAAGCTCCGGCGGCGCGTTCCGGCGCTTTTAAATAAAACAGAGCAACAATATCATAGTGGGTCCCACGGCTCTCTGCCTGGCCCCACTGATACGCCCAATTTTCATCACCATTCTATATCATAATTTACCTCTATTCATTGATATTTGTCTTATTATGAGGTATTACTTATGGCTTTTCATCTGTTTATGCATGTTGGATGATTCTTGGAGGATGGACTGCCGGAGTCTGGATTTTGATGGAAAAGAAGGCGTTTTGGTGCAATTTCGCAAAGATCAGAAAAATACCAAAAAAAATATGGAAACATATTATGTTACCAGAAGACGAAGGAAGCTAGGATGGACGGAGAGGGGCCTCAGGGGGCCCGCACCCCCTAGGCGCAGGCCCACCTGACCCCGCGCCTAGGGCAGGTGTGGCTCACCTGCCCGGCCTCCGACTCCGCCCCTTCGCATATATCTTCCCTTCAAAACCCTAAGGCTCGGGGAGCGACCACAGATAGATTTTCGCCGCCTCAGGTGGCCGGAAAACACCGAGAGAGAAAGATCTCTCCGGCAAACAGATTTCTGCCGGGGGAATTCCTTCCCGGAGAGAGGAGACCGTCGCCATCAACACCGTCATCAAGCTAGGCTTCATTGGGATCATCATCATCATCATACACACAATCATCTCCACCAGCACCATCATCACCACGCCATCCCGCTGTAACAATTGTGTTGGATATTGCTTTAGTTCTTAGGGGAAACTTTCCCGGTGTTGATTACTATTGTAGTTGATGCTTGTGAGTGGAACCATTGGATTATTGTTTATGTTTATATTGTTATCCATTATCATATCATCTTTGATCTTAATCCATATGATGTCTTGTGAGTAGTTCGTTTAGTTCTTGAGGACATGGGAGAAGTCATGTTGTTAGTAGTGAATCTGTGATGAGTTATTATTCAATGGTTTGGTATTTAAGTTGTGGTTCTATTCTTCTAGTGGTGTCATGTGAATGTCGACTACATGATACTTCACCATTTATGGGCCTAGGGGAATGCATTGTGTATTTGGCTACTAATCGCGGGGTTGCCGGAGTGATAGAAACCTAAACCCCCGTTAGGAAACCTTTGCACAAGAGAGCGTAGGATCTCATAGTTTAAGGCTGTGGTTAGATTTATATCTTAATTACTTTCCTCTAGTTACGGATGTTTGCAGGGGATTTAATCACAAGTATGTATTACTCCTAGGAAGGGTGGTATGTTAGCACAGGTTCACCCACACAACACTTACAAACACCAGAGAAGAGTACTCAGCTATTTGAAGCAAAAGCACTTGACAGAATTCCCATGTGTCCTCGAGAACGTTTGGTTCTTATAAGTATTTCCATCGGCTTGTCCTTTGCTAAGAAAGGATTGGGCCACTTGCTCCGTTTGTTCGTTACTTTTGTTACTTGCTCCTTGTTTTGTTGCCTTGTCAGAAAACCACTAAAAATCCGTTTGCTAAGTATTCACAGGGATTTCTGCCCACTACCTTATTCAGCACCTTTTGCTCCTCGTTGGGATCGACACTCCTATTTATCGAAATTACTACGATACACCCCCTGTACTTGTGGGTTATCAAGACTATTTTCTGGCGCCGTTGCCGGGGAGTGAAGCACTATTGAAGAGTGGAACTGGTAAGGGAAACTTTCACTGTGAGTATTGCTTTTGTCACTACTTGTTACTTTGTTTCCAATATGGATAACCCACTTGGTTGTTTGTTTGGGAAAACTACTACCACTGCTAGGGTAGTAGATGAACCACCTCCTATTGAGATAGATCCTTTTAAGATACCTACAAATGTTGTTAATCGTGTTATGGATAACTATTATTTTGGGGATGAAACTGTCCATCCCGGTGATCACTTGCTTTTTATCCATGAATTATGCGGGTTGTTTAAGTGTGCAGGTATCACAACTGAACAAGTGAAGAATAAGTTACTCTCCATATCCTTGAAAGGGAGAACTGAAGAATGGTATAAGCTGCTGAAGAATGGACAATCCATGGAATGGGAGGAGATGTCATCTCTCTTTTACTCTAAATTTTATCCTCCCAGTGAGATCCATAAGGATAGAAATCTTATATATAACGTTTGGCCTCTTGATGGAGAGAGTACATGTAACATCCCAGGATTAGCACCTAGAATTAGAGAGGACACATGTGTGTGCATTGCATTCATGCATTAGAAAATCCGGGGAATTTTCGCGCAAAACTAAAGAAGTTATAGAGGGATCGAGATCTCTCTTGTTCTGATGGAAACATCAGAGCAAGTGCGATGGATTTCGACATGACCTCTACTGTAACTTCTGTGTTTGGGGAAGAGAAAAATTCAAAGTTGAATATTCAATTGATAAATTTGAATTCTAAAAGAATTTGAAATAGAATAATAACTGGAAAGTAAATTGTAATAATAAATAAAATGTGAACTCTTATTTATGATTAAGATACAATATTTACAATTATCTAAGTATAAAAGATAATTCAAATTCAAACTCAAAAGGAAAAAGATTTACAATAAGAATTGAGTTCATATTTATAAACAAGATATGAATATTACAAGAATTTAGATTTCAAATAGAAAGAAAAATTAAGATTTATTAATATTATATAGTATTACATTCTTTACAAACAAATTATAAAACAAGTAACTTTATTAAATAAGATACAACCATACAATGTCTTTACATTATTCAAACAGAAAAGAAATTACAATAATAATCTGGTATCTTCTCATCTTCTTTTATATCTGCAAAACAAAACTAGTAAATAAAAGAGGGGGTTAGTTTGGTTAGTATTGCTCTCAGTACAGCAGTGATGCCTTTGTGATGTTCATCAACGAAAGAAGGGCCGTAGTAGAATCTGTTTTTATCAGTAAATTTGGCCTTAGACTGTGTGCATCACTGGCCTGAGAGAGGGGCAAGTTTCACCAAGTAGAAGAATATCCAAAATAGGGATAAATATCAGAATCAGCCGAGCTCATCCACACCATCAAGTTTCATTCATGGAAACTTGCACCCAAAGGGACCCACTTGACAGCAGCTCACACATCACATGCAACTGATGTGTTGTAACATCAGGGAAGGTACCAACTATAGAAAAGGAACACCAGCCGTACCAGTACTGCTACTACATCCTTTCCACACACACACACAATCAGACCAACAGATCCTTTATTAGCAGCCAAGAAACACTACTATTTTGTCCCTGATCCATATCATATCTAGTTCCACCACACAGCTAAGGACATCACCCCATCTCATCACAATCGCCAGGAGCATAAGGAGAAGACTAGGAGCACAAGGAGAAGTCTAGGAGCATTAGAAGCTTCCAACAACATCTGGAGGAGCAGGCAACAACAACATCACAAGGACAAAGATGGCTAGCTGATCAAGTACCGGCACCAGCTAGCATAGCAACATCAAGTTCAACATCAGGTTGCTACCCAACACAAAGGTCATCATATAAAGTACAAAGGAAAAACATGAGATTGGTAAAAGTACTTCTCTCAGACCCACATAGAAATGCTATGTTGAGGCATCATAGAGAATTTGATAGCCATGCTTTAGCATCTGTTCTTATAGTGTTTGGCCTGAGCCTATGCATCATCGGCAGCCAACTATGGATCTTTCGTTAGTCAATCAGGTAGCATGTCCATAGATGTGGTGTTCACCACTATGCACACTTCTGAGGAATGCACCACAGTGGCAAACACCACAATCACAGCCACAAGAAATCAAACTCAAGATCTGTTCTTAATAGTTTGCACCATCAGGACCTGGGGTAGATAAGGGAAAAAGCATCCAAGATAAATTATTACAACTACCCTTCAACTAGATCTGGTCTAGGAGGATGAGAGGTAATATTTCCTCTTAGACTTGCATAGAGCTGCTATGCAAAACTCATCATAGGGAAATCGCCCAAATAAAAGTAATTGCCCTTATCTATCCAAATTAGTGCCTCAGCCTTTGCATCATTGGCAGGGCCTATGTACCAATACACCATCTGATTTTGTCAAGTCATATCCCACAAGGATTGATAGCCACACATATAACCATGCAAATGGTATAAGCAACCAAAATCCACTGACCTGCAACTAGATGATTTCTAGGCGATCAGAAGAGGTCACTTGAACCACATATAATCACATATCTACTCAAGATCATGCTACAAGAAGGATTGATGTGCACACTTCAAAAGGAGGCACCACAGCAAGAACCTCCAGGTAGCAGAAGCCACCAGAACAAGCTAGCAGAAATAACTCAGGTTTTCAAGCCAATCAAAGCTATTCTAAATCATTTCTCTAGTTAAAATTACTAGAGATCATTTAAACTTTTACTTCTGACATCATGGACAGATAAAATTCATCTAGACTTGTTCCGGAAGTAAGAATCCAGTTAATCTAGGGAAACATCATATACATATTTACTTGATGAAAGCTAGGTGTGCACATTGCAATTGCACACAATATAGTTCTATGTAGAGGATCTACTCATACCAACAATTTTAGCTACAACTACAACTAGAACTTAATCAGGAAACCCAAGACTCAGCCAACATATTTAATTACATCAGGAAAATCATTAAGAACATCCAATAACTTGAATAGTAAATAAAATATATCAAGTAATAGGTGTAGGAACTACTTATATCATGCATATGTGTGAATCAGATAGTGAATTGTCATTCAATCCAAGAAGAAAAGCTACTAGGAAAAACTACCTGAAACATTAAATCATTCAATCATAGAAGGAACAGATCAGATACTAAAAGGAATATTGCATGTAGATAGAGGGATTATCACTACTAGGAAAAGGGATGTTCGTGGCGCACCTAAAAAGCCCATCCGTGGCGCACTAGTGGTGCGCCACTAAGCTCTTGCTGTGACTAAAAAGCACTACCCTGGTGCGCTACGGTTATATGGGGATAGGCATAGCGCACTACTAGGTGCGCCACGGGTAGGGGTACAGGTGCGCCACGGATGTTTTTTTCAAAAAACAAAAAAATGCAAAAAACACTCTCGTTTTGAATTGCAAAAGCAATCGGGTCCGCATCGCCGCCGTCGTGTCGCCTCGCTGGAGCATGGTGGCCGTGGCCGCTAATCCTCGCCGACATCGAGGAAGAGAGGGAGAAAGAGGTGTGGCTGGAAAAGGGAGGAGGTCGCCGCAAGGAGAAGGAGGTCGTCTACGGTCGTCGGCGCTCGTCGTGACTGCAAGGATGAGGAGGAGGCCACAAGGAGAAGGAGGTCGTCGTCATCGTGACTGCAAGGATGAGGAGAAGGTCGCCATCGCCATAGCCATCATCACTGCAAGGAGAGGAGGATGCCGGAGCAAGGAGAAGGAGAAGGCCACCGTCGCCATCGTCAGTGCAAGAGAAGGAGGAGAAGGAAAAGGAGGAGGAGAAGAAGAGAGAAGGAAAAGGAGGAGGAGAAGAGAGAAGGAAAATGAGGAGGGAGGAGAATGAAAAGGAGAAGAGGGAGGGAATAGGGGTAGGTGGGAGGGGTGGGGATTCAAATTTTGAATCCCGCCCAACTTACTCGTAGCGCACTAGGTGGTGGTGCGCTACAGGTAAGTTGCCCTCTATTTTTTTCTGCAGAAAAAACGGTCTTTTGACCGTAACTTTTTACTCTTTTCGAATTTTGAAAATATAAAAAATCTCTAAATGACCAAAGGTCATTGCTAGCGGATGCGAATTCTCGTCATTTTGGTATAATATACGATTTTTTTCGATATCGTATGCAAAAGTTACGGCCATTTTACTGTGGCATGACTTTTTTTTGCAGATAAAGTCGAAATTATTGTTTGTTAATTTTCCTACAAACTATACCACATTACATACCTAAATATGAAAGGATTATATTTTTGGAAGTGTTTATCATTTTCTTTTATTTTTTGCAAAACCTAAAAAGGCGATCCACGGGGGAGGGGGGGTGGAGTTGGTGCAGGCCACTTAGCCGTAGGGCACTAGGGCAGAGTGCCCTACGGCTAAGTTGACCCAGCTGTTGCAGCACACATGCCCGTAGCGCACTAGGTCAAGGTGCGCTGCGGCTAAGTGACACATCCGTAGCGCACCTTGACCTAGTGCGCTACGGGTATGTGTGTTGCGGCCACCTGTGCCCTGGCCCACACATAGCTGTGGCGCACCACCTCCATGTGCGCCACGCTTATGGCGATTAGTAGGGCACCTGTAAGCGGCGCCACGCCTATTTTACCCGTGGGGCACCACTAGCAAGTGCTCCACAGAAGTGTGGATTACCTATAGCCGTTTTCCTAGTAGTGTATTTGCCAATACAAACCATCTAAATGGTCATGAGATCATCATGAAACCACTAACCACTACTTGTATTTATCAACATGGTTAAGAAGTTAATTTAGAACTCCAACACAAGAACAAAACTAATAGGATCATCTAGAACTAAAGCAACTGGTACCATAACCTGGTCAAGTGCATCTTGGTTATCCTATGAATACCAAATTTGCACATCACCACAACAATAGTTTAGGATTTAGAAGTCTGACTATCTGAGATAGATTAATTATCTTAATGATGGGAGTAACACATGTCCAATAACACTATTTGATCACAAATGATTTCTAGAAACAACATATATGCTGCCAAACTCTAAGTTAACTAGTAGCACAGAGCAATTCCAAGATTTCCAGAATGTAAACCTGCGTTTTACACCTAAACGACTTCATCGGCTCGAAGTCTGGTCACATGAGAATTACCTGACTAGAATCATGGTTGATGGAGTAGAAAAGAAGGCAGACGCCGGGGTTGCATCCCAGGATGCCGTCCCTCCGGCATTAAAGATTGGAGTAAACCACAATACTGCTGCAGTACCACACCGGTGTGAAAAGTGCGGGAGCAGCAGATTGGGATCGAGGAGGGAGATGTTCTAGTCTTCCTCGAGCAGCAGCTGGGACATGGGGGTTAGAGCAGCAGCGTCGGTGACCTTGCCGAATCCTCATGGCTAGGGTTCCATAGGAACTGGAGGGGAGTTGCCCGAGGGTGAAGGAGAGTGAATCGGCGGCTGAAGTCGACGGAGAAGGGCCAGAAGAGATTGTGCCGAAGAACAGTAATACCAGCGGGAGACGGAACCGGCCGGATCAACACCGGCGACAACACCAGGCCTGAACAAAAAGGCATTAGGGGCGAATTCGATAGGGCCTCAAAACCAAATAAAGGGCCAGATCATCCAGTCGGTGGCAGAGCTTCAGCGGTAGGCGACGGCGGCCGCAACATCCTGGTTCTGTCGGAATCGGGCCGGCAGCGGTGGCGAGTGGAGCCAAAGGAGGAACGGGGAGGTGTGTATGCGGTTAGGTGTGTGCGTGCGTGGAGTGAGAGAGGAGAGGGGACGAGCCGGGGTGAAGTGCCCCGAGCCTGACCTAGCTGGGCCGGGCCGTCCAAAGTGGCCAGCCAAACAGACTATAGGTGGAACCTTTGGGCCTAGTTTTATAAGAAAAAAAATCAATTAAAGATTAAAATGAAAACTACCTAAATGCCCTTTGGACATTTAAAGCACTATATATATATATCCCAAAAATACATATGATACATCAAAATAACCACAAGAATAATATCTACATAGAAAAATTATAATTTTACTTGTTAATATAAATATAAAGAAAATAAATATTAACACCATTAAGTCCCAAGTGAAGTCTCATAAAATAAGGAAAATACCAAAAAAATCATTTTTGTGCATAAAAAT
The DNA here is from genome assembly GCA_023614405.1 of Avena insularis. Classification (NCBI taxonomy): domain Eukaryota; kingdom Viridiplantae; phylum Streptophyta; class Magnoliopsida; order Poales; family Poaceae; genus Avena; species Avena insularis. The sequence continues at coordinate 26,428,475 of CM042690.1, forward strand.
AAATCTACTATTTTATAAAAATAATAGTATAATTTTTATATATAAATAAAAATGAAGTAAGTATTTAAATACATTTAATCCTTTATGGAATTTTATAAACATAAAATAATACTTAAAAATAAATAAAAATCATTTTCAAGGTCTTGAATAAGTATATTACACTAGAAAAATACTAAATATATTAGTAGAAAAGTTTTTAATAATAAATTCTTATCTATTATCTATTTTTGAAAATTCTTTAAGAACATTTCTTAAGTAAGAAATAATTATGTTTCTTCAGAAATATTAATACCCTAAAATCAAATTACTAAAGTTCTAAACCATAACTAAGGTTTACAATAAAATTAAGTGAAAATTATTAACCTTATAATATATTTTGGAAACCTTAAATAAAGATTTAAAACCACAACCTTCAAAATAACTGTATACATCATTCAATTAAATATAAAGTGAATAATTCCACACCTTAGTCATACTTATCATAAGTCCAAAACATGATAATAACTAAAAGAAATTATATCTTAAGTTTATTTACCATTTTAAAGTTAACTTTAGTCTCAAAAATCTTATAACATTATGTCTAATAAACTAATTATGTTTTTATAGTTAACTTTGGTCTATTCCAATAAAGATATAAAGCATCTTAAGTCCAAACTAATCAATCACACACAAAAGACATTAATCACATCCTATTAACAATGAAGATTGTTTAAACCTTAGAAAGGAAATATTTTCTTCAAATGTTATTCTTTTTGCCACTTCAAACAACAATCTCATAATAAGTTCTTCAATTCTTAACAAATCAATCCCAAGGATGTTTATCAATAGACACCAAATGACCATTAACCATAATCACATTATTTTATACTTTACTTGTATATGTTGAATTATTAACCCTTGAGTTCCTTATAAAGGTCATTACTTATAAAGTAAAATTTAAAGATAAACCAACTCTTAAAATAATCACTTAAATTCACTTCACTCAAAGCATTGAGAATTTACTTTGGGAGTTGTACAAAATGCATATCATTACTTATGCATAACTGGATCTTGCTTCTTTAAACATTAGTTCTTACCGGACCAATGATGTTGATTTCAGATATTGGATCCTATATCGTCTCGAATACCGTGAGTGCATAATCTTGCAATCACAAAAGGCAAGTTCACACTTGCTCATGTCCTTTGATTATTTTCTGTAAAGTATTTTGCAAATCCAGTTTTGTCATCACCTGCATTTCAGAAAGGTCAAAAAATACTATTTTTGATAATAATGTGAACTATTGGTTACTGATCCAGGGTTATCAGCTAATCTATTAAACCTGGTAGTTGGAATACCACTACTAAGGAGTATATCATCTGGGACTTAACAACCAATGTCGCTAGTGATTCTTGCGCCACGGATTACGCGTTAACCATAAGATTTGGAATGGGACGGAGAAGTCAGCTGGATTGGCTCCCTTTCGCATGCATTGGACACTGTTCTGGGCATTTGTAAGTTGCAGATCATGGGTATAGCCATTTTATACGGGGAAAGTTCTACCATGGATCTAGGCTTAAAAAGACAGATTTCTAGTGTTAATGGTTGTTGTGTGTATCCAACTAAGGTATAGCCATTTTATACGGGGAAAGGTCTACCTTGAGTTTGGGCATACAACAATTGCGGTGTATGTGGGGTCGCGGAGAAGGACAGTGATTGGCTTGGATCTTAGACTGGGCCCCATACCAAGGAAGTATGGACAAGGTCATCTCTTGGTTGTGCAACAAAGCTAAGATCTCTCATGGGAAAAGTAATGCACCTACGCAGAGTGTAAGGACTGTAACTTGTTACTCCTGTTAGGAAGGAGCTCATAATGGCGGGAAAGGAACTCCATGAAAGTTCTGGTAAACCAGTGAAGGCTGACGGACATAGCTTTTCAGAATAAAAGAAACTTTTGAAGAAATTTTTACAAAAACTTGCATTGCCTACGACCTATGGTCTATGGCTGTAGATATAGTGCATCAAACACTCCTTTCTAGTGAACTTCCTGAGTACACTCGTACTCAACGTATCTTCTTAACCCTTGCTAGATTCTGAAGCTATTAAGACGACGTCTACATCAAGTTATGCTCCAGGAATCATCATCAGAAGCTAAAGCTCTGCAATGAAGTCAAGAAAGTCAACATATACATCAACTCAAGTGAAGACGAAGTTACGAATTAGTTTGGAATATAATTTCTAGCCATAGAACCTATTTCTATAGTGTATTGCGATAGCAGCAATGCCAGACCAATAGCTCAGATACTAGTCTTATTAGTATGATAGTTTTTTTGAGTTGTTTATTTCTGATTCTTCTTTGTAAGAAGTTACTTTCTCTCTCTTTAACCTAGAGTGTTCTTTGGATCTTTTGTAAAGAGTCGAGTTATAACCTATAGTCATGTCTTGGACCTGCTATGTTTCTGTTGTACCACTCTGAGGGATGTAATACTAGTGAACGGTGTTTCATTGGTGTTATATCAACGACTATGGTATACTACATCATGCAGTGGTATGCTGGGTCACCGCAGTACAGCTCAAGCTTGGGGGAGATTGAAGTTACTAATGCTTAAATTTCCTATTCATGAACTCCCTAACAATATTATTCTCAATAACTTTTATGCTAGGCTTTCTCTTCATGATAAAGATTTACTAGATGTTTCTTGTGCTGGATCATTCACACGTATGAAGGAAGAAGCTAAATGGGATCTTCTAGACCGTATTCAAGAGAACACTGAATCTTGGGAGAATGACAAAGGAAGAAATTCAGGTATAAACTATGATTATGAATGCATCAAATCTTTTATGGGAACTGATAGCTTCCGTGATATTAGCAATGAGTTTGGTCTTGATCCTCAAGTTCTTGCGAAATGTTTTAATGCTTTTGCCTCTTATATTGAGATTCCCAAGAAAGAGTGGGACAAGTACCATGCTCCTTATAAAGACATTGTTACCCATGTTCCTACCAGTGTAGAGGTTTGTACTGTTGATACTATTTTGCCTTAACCTTATGTTGAAATGATCCCTTTTCCCTCCAAGGTAAGGGAACACTCTATTATGGCTAATGTGGTTAGCAAAAGCACAAAGAAAACTATAGGGTCCGATGAGCTTATTGATATCGAGCCCGTGGTAGCTATTGTGAAAGATCTTGACACTAGAAATATAGAGGATGAGCATATTGTCTTCTATGAAGACGCTACTAATATTGTTTCTCATACTAAGAAAGTTAGAAAAGCTAGTGTCCCTATGCTTTCTGTTAAAATTGGTAGTCATAGCTATTATGGTTTATGTGATATTGGTGCTAGTTCCAGTGCCATTCCTTATGAGCTTTAGAGGGAAATTATGCATAAGATTGGTCCTTGTGAGCTTGAAGACATTGATGTGGTCATTCACCTTGCTAATAGAGAGCAAGTTTGCCCCATTGGCATTGTAAGAGATGTGGAGGTCCTTTGTGGTAAGATTAAATATCCTGCTGATTTTCTAGTACTTGGTAAATAAGCTAGTAAAACCTATCTTATTATCTTTGGTAGACCCTTTCTGAACACTTGTGGGGCTATCATAGATTGTAGGAAGGAAAAAGTTTTAACTAAGTTTGCTGGAGAGTCTTATGAGTTTAATTTTTCCAAATTTTCCAAAACTCCTTATGAAAATGAACTGCCTGATGAGGATTTCAGGGTTGAACAACTTTCTTCTATTTCTCTTGCTCCTAACAATGCCTTGCAGCAGTTCATGGAAGATCATGAAAGTGATGCCTTCATGAAGTAAAGAAATGAGATTGATGAGGCTTTCCTTCGTCAGCCTAAGTTACTTAAGCATAATTTACCTGTGGAAGATTTGGGCACCACACTACCACCTAAAGGGGACCCTGTTTTCGAATTAAAACCTTTACCTGATGATCTTAAATATGCTTATCTTGACGACAAGAAGATATATCCTATTATTAGTTCTAAACTTTTAGGAAAGGAAGAAGAAAGGTTATTGGAGATATTGAAGAAACACCAAGGAGCTATGGGCTATACTCTTGATGATTTAAAGGAGATTTCTCCTACTATATGTCAGCATGCTATTAATATAGAGCCTGATGCAAAACCAGTTGTTGAGCACCAACGTTGTCTAAATCCTAAGATGAAGGATGTGGTAAGAAATGAGGTATTAAAACTCCTTGATGCTAATATTATTTATCCTATTGCTGATAGTAAATGGGTTAGCCCTGTTCATTGTGTTTCCAAGAAAGGGGGAATAACTGTTGTGCCTAATGAGGATAATGAGCTTATACCTCAAAGAGTGGTAGTTGGGTATAGAATGTGCATTGATTTTAGAAAGATTAATAAAGTTACTAAGAAATATCATTATCCTTTGCCCATTATTGATCAAATGCTTGAGAGGTTGTCCAAAAATACTCACTTTTGCTTTCTTGATGGTTATTCTGGGTTTTCTCAAATTGTTGTGAAAGCATAGGACCAAGAGAAAACTACTTTCAATTGTCCCTATGGTACTTATGCTTATAGGCGTATGCCTTTTGGTTTATGTAATGCTCCTACTACCTTTTAGAGATGTATGTATGCTATCTTTCATGGTTTTTGTGAAGAAATTGTGGAGGTTTTCATGGACGATTTTTCCGTCTATGGAACTTCTTTTGATAACTGTTTGCATAACCTTGATAAAGTTTTGCAGAGATGTGAGGAAACCAACCTTGTTCTTAACTGGGAGAAATGCCATTTCATGGTTAATGAAGGGATTGTTCTTGGACACAAGATCTCTCAAAGAGGCATTGAAGTTGACAGAGCCAAAATTGAAGCAATTGATAAGATGCCTTGTCCTAGAGATACCAAAGGTATTCGTAGTATCCTTGGTCATGCTGGTTTCTATAGGAGGTTTATTAAATATTTCTCCAAAATTTCAAAGCCCCTTACTAACCTTTTGTTTTTGATGATGATTATAAGGAAGCTTTTGAAACTTTAAAGAAAGCTTTGACAACTGCTCCTATAGTCCAACCACCTGATTGGAGTTTAACTTTTGAAATTATGTGTGATGCTAGTGATTTTGTTGTGGGTGCTGTAGTGGGACAACGTGTTGACAAGAAGTTAAATGTCATTCATTATGCTATCAAGACTCTGGATGCTGCTCAAAAGAATTATGCTACTACTGAAAAGGAGTTCTTAGCTGTAATATTTGCTTGCGATAAGTTTAGACCTTATATTGTTGATTCCAAGGTTATTATTCATACTGATCATGCAGCTATTAAATACCTTATGACGAAGAAGGACGCTAAGCCTAGGATTATAAGGTGGGTGTTGCTTTTGCAAGAGTTTGATCTGCATATTGTGGATAGGAAAGGTGCTGATAATCCTGTTGCTGATAATTTATCTCATTTGGAGAACATTTCTTTTGACCCTTTGCCTGTTAATGATAGTTTTCCAAATGATCAGTTAGCTGCAATAAGGGTAAGTCCACATGAGAGTCCTTGGTATGCTGATTATGCTAACTTTATTGTTTCCAAGTATTTGCCTCCAACCTTTACAGCCCAGCAAAGAAGGAAATTCTTTTATGATCTAAGGCATTACTTTTGGGATGACCCACACTTATATAAAGGAGTAGATGGTATGATGCGAACATATGTTCCAGAATTTGAACAACAAGAGATATTGAGAAAATGTCATGGCAGTTCTTATGGAGGACATCATGCTGGGGATAGGACTGCACAAAATGTTTTACAATCTTGATTTTATTGGCCTACCCTTTTTAAATATGCAAGGAAGTTTGTCTTATCATGTGATGAATGCCAACGAGTAGGTAACATCTCTAGACGCAATGAAATGCCTATGAATTATTCTCTTGTTATTGAACCTTTTGATTGTTGGGGATTTGACTTTATGGGGTCTTTTCCTCCTTCAAAGGGTATACACATATTCTTGTTGCTGTTGACTATGTTACAAAGTGGGTAGAAGCCATACCTACAAACAGTGTTGATGGTAAGACCTCTTTGAAAATGCTCAAAGATATCATTTTTCCTAGGTTCGGTGTGCCTAGATATATCATGACTGATGGAGGCTCTCATTTTATTCATGGGGGTTTTAGAAAAACTCTCGCTAAGTATGATGTAAACCACAGAATAGCTTCAGCTTATCACCCCCAAACTAGTGGGCAAGTAGAACTTTCCAATAGGGAAATCAAATCTATCTTGTAGAAGACTGTCAATAGATCTAGGAAAAATTGGGCTAAAAGGTTGAATGACGCTTTGTGGGCTTATAGAACTGCTTATAAAAATCATATGGGGATGTATCCTTACAAAATGGTCTATGGGAAATCTTGTCACTTGCCTTTAGAATTAGAACACAAAGCTTATTGGGCAGTGAAAGAGTTGAATAGAGACTTTAGACTTGCTGGTGAGAAAAGACTGCTCAACTTAAGTAATCTAGATGAGTGGAGAGGTGAAGCTTATGAAAATGCTAGGCTCTTTAAGGAAAAAGTAAAAATATGGCATGATAGGAGAATTCTCAAAAGGGAGTTCCATGTTGGTGAGAAAGTTCTTTTGTATAGGTCTCGTCTTAGATTTTTTGCAGGGAAACTACTCTCCAAATGGGAACGACCTTTTGTTATCAAGGAAGTGTACCGTTCAGGTGCCATCAAAATTTCTTCTCTAAAGGATGACACAACACAGGTGGTGAATGGTCAAAGACTAAAACATTATATTTCTGGAGATTCTTATAACGAAGATGTTGATGTTATTTAAATGATAACTCTAGAAAAATTTATTAGAAGCCAAACACCAGAAACTACAGAGTTCGTCCTTGAATAGGTAAAAGTAATGAACACAGAAGGTTCGTGAAACTCCAATCTTTTTATATTTTTGATGTTTTTCATACATAAGGGAATTTATGAGACGAAACTGAAGAGGAAACGGAGCCCGGGGTGGACAAACCCACCCCAGGCGCGAGCCCGGCCTGGCCACGCCTGAGGGGGGGTGTTCCACCCCCGAGCTCTGACTCCGCCTTGTTTCCGTGTCAAAACCTTCCTTATGCATTGAATCTTCGTAATATATAACCCCCCAGGTTCCCCGAGGTTCTTGCATTGTGTTCTCTCCGTGTTTTTGTTTCGATCTGTTTCTGTCAGGAAAATTCTCAGATTTGGAGCCTCAATGTCTTCCTCTAGATCACCCACGGAGGATTCCTCTGCGGATGTCCTCAACCCGTACATGTATGAGTTGAGGATTCATCCCAAAGAGTTGATCCTCAAAGAGGGGAAGGTACATATGAAAGAAGTTCAAGGCCCTAAAGGAGAAGGCAGTCTAGAAGATAGGATGGAAGCATTGGAACAAGAAGTTTTCTGGTACAAGAAGATGGCAGAACACGAAGTGGATGTTATTCACAAGATAAGTTCAGAACTTATCACCAAGCACGAGGGAGAAGTTGCTGAGCTCCGAGAAGAGATCTTCTCACTCCGTCAGACCACCAATCAATTGCAAGCACAACTCTATGACATACAGAATCAAAACTGTGAGTATGAGGCTAGATTTGATCGCATAAGCTCTGCTGCTAGTTTCAGGATTGCAGAGATAAGGACATCCTTTTTGGATGGGGAACCATTTACTTGTAAGTTTTATGATGACAAGAGAACACCACCACCACCGAAGGAGTAATTCGTCATCAGGTTTGGCATCTCCATGGCTTGTTCCAAGCTTGAGGGAGTGCCGCGGTATCACCACCATTATCTTTTATCTTTTACCTTTTTGGTGGATTCATATCTGTGGTAGAGAGGTTATCTTATAGTTTGGTTTGCATGTGGAAGTATCTCTCCTTTAGTTGGTTATCTATGTATCCCTTGGTGTGAGTGCCTTTACTGAATATTAATGAGAAGTCTCGTCTTTTACTTTTTGCACTTCTTATTTTAGTTTGCAATCTGTATTATATGATGGATCTTGTTGTTCAGTATTGGCACCACTTTGGGATCATCAAGTGGATCTAAATTGGTTTTGGCAAACCGAGTTCTGGTCAGTGGCATTAGTTTAAATAAAAAGAAAGAAAGAAAGAAAAAGCTTACAGATATTTGGTATCATTTGTTTTCTTTCTTGTTGGCTCATAAGCTTGGTATTCTTTATTTAAGATTCTTTTGTGTCTTCAAGGAAGATTGCATGTTTGGATTTATTACTTGTATGTTTGTTTGTTTCTTTCAACTCTCTTGCTTGCTACCCAGCCTTGCTAGCCAAAAACCTGTTTTGAGAAGGCATACTTCTCATGTGTCCAAAATCCTTTGAACCCAAAACTTTTGCCACTTGTGTCCACCTTATCTACCTAGTAGCTTTTGCTATTCCTAGCAAATTCTCAAGCTTCATCTACCTTTAGAATTAAAAAGTATTTTGTTATGTGAAAACTAGTTAGTAAAGCTCTCACAACTTGATGGCACACCTTATTTACTTGCCCCTAATAGACTTGAACCATTGTGGACATCCAAGTTGTATATACTTGCATCTATACGTTGGAATTAGCAGAACCGTGCTGTCACGAGGAACGTTTTCAACATTGCACTTGTACTCTGTACACAGTTGATATCGTGCTCTTTTTACTATGGATGTCAACGGTGTGAAATAAAGAGGGAACTTGTAAGTCCATGGAGTCTGTATTCTGTGTTAGAGAAATGCCTGGGCCGCTAGCCTAAGCCATGCCTAATCATGGTGGAAACTTGCAGCATCACCATAGTGAGTTATCTATGAAGCATCCTCAATAAAAATCTATACACATGGTAAATAAAAAGATTGTTGAGATGCTCATTGTCTGCTTGCCTTGTCATTTTGGTTATGGGAAAGCTCATGTACCATGTGAAAGGGGTACCCCGTTGGCGGTTCTCAATGATATGCAAATACTTACAATGACAAGAACTTACCTGGGCCCAAAATTGAGTATGCATGAGGAGTGGACCTCGTATTCAAGGGACATGAGATTGCCAACTTATATTTCATCAAGCATATACTCCATCTTTGTTCACTTTAACCTTAATCATCTCAAGATGCTTATGATAGGGGCAATGAGGGCTCAAAGCTAGTAAGTACCATAATCTTTTGGAAGCTCTTTATGACTTGTAATCCCTGCTACCCTCTAAGAAGGGACCTTTCTCCTAGTTACCAGTTGAGTCAGTAAACCTACTTCCTATCTATGTCCAGCAAGCTCTCCAGCAAGCTTTTGAGTTGTTGTGTTTCAAGCATTCATATGGTGATTTATTCAATCATGTTCTTCATCTTCCTTGTTTGCACAAAACTCTTATCTATTGAGTATTACTTTGAAAGTCTTCACTTGTGAAAAACCTTTTTGAGCAAAGAGTGTTCTTGTTTTGAAACTTTTGCAAAAAGCTTTTGTAAAACTGTTTGCCAGGTGTTCTCTGACCAAGAACAAGTTTTCCAATTCCAATTATGATTTATCTTTATGCATCTCTATTGTGACTGATGTACTTGGTTGCAAGCTAAGTTATATAATGGTGAGTTGCTCTCTTCTATGAGTTGTGCAATGGTAAGTGTGATGCTTCTTATTCATATTCTTTTATCTACACTTCGCTCCATAAACCTATGGACATGTTTACTGAGCTCAGTATTCGCTTGGGGACAAGCGAAGTCTAAGCTTGGGGGAGTTGATAGGCCCAATTTGCATCACCATTCTATATCATAATTTACCTCTATTCATTGATATTTGTCTTATTATGAGGTATTACTTATGGCTCTTCATCTGTTTATGCATGTTGGATGATTCTTGGAGGATGGACTGCCGGAGTCTGGATTCTCATGGAAAAGAAGGCGTTTCGGTGCAATTTCACAAAGATCGGAAAATACCAAAAAAATATGGAAACATATTATTTTACCAGAAGACGAAGGAAGCCAGAAGGAGGGACGAAGAGGGGCCTCAGGGGGCCCACACCCCCCTAGGCGCGGGCCCACCTAACCCCGCGCCTAGGGCAGGTGTGGCCCACCTGCCTGGCCTCCGACTCCGCCCCTTCGCCTATATCTTCCCTTCGAAACCCTAAGGCTCGGGGAGCGACCACAGATAGATTTACACCGCCTCTGGTGGGCGGAAAACACCGAGAGAGAAAGATCTCTTCGGCAGATAGATTTCTACTGGGGGAATTCCTTCCCGGAGAGGGGAGACCGTCGCCATCAACACCATCATCAAGCTAGGCTTCATCGGGATCATCATCATCATCATCATCCACACCATCATCACCACTCCATCCTGCTGTAACAATTGTGTTGGATATTGCTTTAGTTCTTAGGGGAAACTTTCCCGGTGTTGATTACTATTGTAGTTAATGCTTGTGAGTGGAACCATTGGATTATTGTTTATGTTCAGATTGTTATCCATTATCATATCATCTTTGATCTTGATCCATATGATGTCTTGTGAGTAGTTAGTTTAGTTCTTGAGGACATGGGAGAAGTCATGTTGTTAGTAGTGAATCTGTGTTGAGTTATTATTCAATGGTTTAGTATTTAAGTTGTGGTGCTATTCTTCTAGTGGTGTCATGTGAACGTCGACTACATGACACTTCACCATTTATGGGCCTAGGGGAATGCATTGTGTATTTGGCTACTAATCATGGGTTGCCAAGTGTAAACCTGAACCCCGGTTAGGACACCTTTGCACAAGGGAGCGTAGGATCTCAGAGTTTAAGGATGTGGTTAGATTTATATCTTAATTACTTTCATGTAGTTACAGATGTTTGCAGGGGGTTTAATTACAAGTATGTATTAGTCCTAGGAAGGGCGGTATGTTAGCACAGGTTCACCCACACAACACTTACAAACACTAGAGAAGAGTACTCAGCTATTTGAAGCGAAAGCACTTGACAGAATTCCCATGTGTCCCCGAGAACGTTTAGTCCTTATAAGTATTTCCATCGGCTTGTCCTTTGCTAAGAAAGGATTGGGGCACTTGCGCCGTTTGTTCCTTACTTTTGTTACTTGCTCCTTGTTTTGTTGCCTTGTCATAAAACCACTAAAAATTCGTTTGCTAAGTATTCACAGGGATTTGCTGCTCCATACCACTGTTCAGCACCTTCTGATCCTTGTTGGGATCGACACTCCTATTTATCAAAAGTACTACGATACACCCCTATACTTGTGGGTTATCACCCACCTTGTAAATAAAACAGAGCAAGCAACGATCACCTTTTCAAATGCCTCTCCGCCTGGCCCCACCTGAAACGGCCGAGTCAAGGATGTTGAACTGACGGAAATGGTAGATTTACGGAATGAGTTGCTGCACACAAAATAGGGGCAAAACTGAGCACCATTCCGGTCTAGTGGCAAAACTGAGTTCAACATGACCTCTAGTGGCAAAGGAATAATTAACCCTATAAAGAGGCAGTCAAATATTATGCTGTTTTCGATGCCAACTATAGGTGGGATCCTATAAGCAAAGAAAGGAAATTGTTTGAGCATATTCAGCTGATGCTTTTCTCTTTGTCTCAAGTGACTACGGTGTTTTCAGCCCAATCATATTCGACGACAAATATATTCTACCCCCACATTGCAAGTAATTTAAGATTGCATTGGAGAAAGCAATGAAACACAAGAATGCAACCTACAAGAAGATTTTGAGAATCGATGATGGATAAGTTCAACAAGTATTGGGAAGAAAAGAACAATTTCATGGTGCTTGCAACTGTCCCTAATCCAAGGTACAAATTGTTGTACACAAGGTGGGCCTTTAATGAGCTCTATGATGATCTCACGCCTAAAATGGAGATAGATCCGTTGAAAATGAGTTGTTAAACTTGTTTGAGAAGTTTGAAAATGAAAAGATGCAATCAGAAAAATTTGGCCCATCATCATAATTAGTAGTTCAATGCCGGGATCGGATAGTAACTTCCACTTTGGTGTGCCAACACCACCACAAAATCATCAAAGAGTGATTTGAGAAACTACCTAGAAGATTTTAGTGAGGAAAATGTTCCCAACTTTGACTTGCTTGATTGATGTAAAGTGAATTCACTTAGATATTCATTTTTGGCAAAGATGGGAGGCATTTCTTGATTATTCTGGCTAGTTCCATCTCTTCATAATCAACTTTTAGCACCAGTGGAAAGGTGTTGGACGATTATAGAAGTTCTCTAAAACCTTATATGGTGGAAGCTTTGGTTTGTGGTGGAAGCTACTTTAAGGGCGCTCATAAAGACTTGAATGTGATAGTATGATTCTCATCTCTCTCGCATTCTCTACTATCTTGTTTCATTGTCATATAATGTAATATGCATGGCTAACTTTCTCATATTTAGGAGGTGAACATGGATGGTAAGGAGGAGGATGTGGAGAGCATCAAGTTGCCTAAAAGTGTGGTGACTAGCAACTAATGGCAACTACAAATTTTGTACATATTTGATATTTCATTAAGAGGTGAGCAAAAACTCTACTAAACCATTTCTTTCTTGTATACTCTCATGTTGATGTTGGTATTGGACACTGGAGTTCGGTTGGAATTTTAAAGTTCGAACTTATCCTTTTGAATTTGATCTATTTGGTTGAAAACAGGAGACTAATATTGTAACTGTGTCGATGTCAACTTGTTCTGATTGCCTCTTATGCACTATGATTGTTAACCTCTTGGTTTTTGCTATATTTTGGAAAGTTACTCTAAGGATGCACTAAATTGTCAATTTGGTGCTTGTTGCTATATTTTGGAAAGTTACTCTAAGGATGCACTAAATTGTCAATTTGGTGCTTGTTGTTATATTTTCAATTTTATCATTGAAATGGATTTATCTATATGAGTTTCTATAATCTGCTTTTTTAGAATTTTATTCGAATCAATGGATATTCAATTTGCGAGGCTAAATATGCAAAATTATATGAAAAATTTGCAAATAGGTGACAACCTGGGAACCTCCAGCTCATGAGCCGGCTCGTCCAGGCTAGAGCCGAGCCCAAGGAGGAGGCTTACCCTCATTGCCGAGCTAGCTCGAGCTCGCCAGCTCCAGCCCGATCTTTTCCTAGGCTCGGCCCGAGTTAGCCCGAGCCGACTCGCGTCCAGGTATACCCACGCCCCATGGGTAGCTCCGGGTACATTCACAGGCCGGACCCATGACGCTGACCACGAAGAGCGACAATTCTGGGAGGCAAGTGACGGTGGAGGAGAGAGAGAGGGTAGCCGCGGAGAGAAGTTTTTGGCAGTCGTGCTTTACAGTTCAAGTGTTGCCAGAGAACCCGTACGCAGCGAGGTGTGAGCCGTCACGCAAAAGCTTGAGACTCGCGATAGTGACGTCCTCTCAACTGGCGAAAGTGTAAGCTTGCCAAGGTGTGTAGCCAGACTCACCAATATGATCATATTATGTGATAGCCGTTAAGCGCTCGGACCACGCTGACCACCCGGCCGATGCGGAGCTCTCCCACGCTCGAAAGCGTCTCACTCTGCGTGCTCTTACCCACAGCCGATGACGCGGGCGTGTGTGATAGCATCTGGCAACATGACACGGCGTCGGACCAGTCCTAGGACGCCATATGATGACGCTCTGACTTTGGGGAGACGTGGATAGCCCAATTCACCGAAACTTTCGATAACTCTTTTTTATTCTAATGTGTTCTACGGTGTCTCCTGTAAACTTTCCATGGAGTACCACGGAGCAAACACAAATGTAAGTGCCAAACGAAGGTACTTCAGGAAACTTCCATTAGCGAATGATGACGAAAATATTAACCACCTGTGCTTCGGTATCCCCTGAGGGCAATCGAAGAGAAAAACCGGGTCTGGGTGGGGTTCAGGGTGGCTGCTGGTTCGGCACGGACCGGTGGAAGTCGTATTAGCCGGGGTGTGGGTATACGGTCACGTATACGCACGAGTGTATCCATGTACGGTCGTCATCCTCCCCCTTCGTATATAAGCAACTGCCGAATCGTCCGCCCCCCTTCGACGTTTCATTCCCCACCTGGATTTGGCAAAAGATCTCACCTACCCACTCCCACCGCCCACACCCAGCACTAGCCACCGGGGTCGCCTCGCCGCATCGGCTTCTCTCCAACTAGGACGACGATGGAAGGCCGCGGCCGTGCCGTGTCTGCCGCGGATCTGCAGAAGAGGGAGGAGAAGGGCGAGGCCGTGGTGCACGAGGTGGAGGTGGCCGTGGCGGTTGCGGAGGAGAAGGAGGCGGGGGTGGAGATGATGGCGCCCTCTGCTGATCTAGAGCGGAAGCGGGCGAGGGAGGAGGATGTGGGGGGCTCTTCTTCTTGCAAGAGGAAGAAGGAGGCGGGAGACGAGCTGGAGGTGGTGCCGGAGGAGGGCGGTGCCGAGTCCGCTCTCGGTGCTGATCTGGATCAGGTGGTGTCGGAGGAGGCCCGGGCGGTCGTGGATCTGGTGGTGGGCGACGATATCCTGGCGGGCGTCGATCTCGTTGTGGCGGATGTGGGGGCGCATGTGGCGGTGCAGGACGTGGAGGTCACTTCCGTGGTGGTGGCTGCCGTGGCTGCGCCTGCCGTGGCGGTGCCTGGCGTCGTGGAGCCTGCCATCGTGGAGCCTACCATCGCGGAGCCTGTAGTGCATGTTGGCGAGCCTCGGGTGAGTTAAATTTGACGGTCTCTTTTAGATTGTAGGGTTCGTATTTAGGGTTTTGATTTGTACTTTGGGTTTGTGGTTAGGGTTTTGATTTGTAGTTAAGGTTTGTACTCAGGCAGGGGCGAATCTACCGGCTATGCATCATTATTCTAGATTGATTGAAACCAGAGTTTTTCCCCTTCATCTTGTATTTATCTATTAGCCGCGTGATCCGGAATCGGTGATATTTTAGATGATGGAATTTCCTATTGTAAGGAAAATGGTTGGATTGGATCAAAGCCAGATATTGTTAAATGATATAATGTGATCTATTTATCATTTAGGAGTTCACGGTAATTCTTAAAAATAACGTTTGAAGCCCATTTTCGGCTATCTCTGCATCGTCAGAGGAGCAAATCCCACTGTTGAACCCTCAGTAATCATAATTTTCCAAATTACCCGAACAAAAACTTTTTGATTATCCTATTTCCATATGTTGCTAGCTATCTACAGAAGTTATATCATAAAGATATAAGCATTAATAATGAAGATGGAAATACATAATAACATTCATTATTGTCCCTAGGATATTGATGTTGCATAAGTGTTATGACATGATCTTCTAGATTTATTCCATCATATTTCCATATGTTGCTAGCTATCTAGAGTAGATACTTGTGATCTGTCTATGTAAACTTAGATGAACTGCTGCTACAAACTTGATCTAGCTAATCAACCATGTTGTTGAATTGCAGCTTGTTTTTTTTGGATGTTGAATAGCCTACTTCTTAAGGTTATTGTACATCCCCTATATGTTTGGCATGTTTCCAAGTTTCTCTAGCTCACCATCTTGCTCTAAATCAATTCTTGGGTGTTTCTAGTTTCCTTGTTGGTGTGTAGATGGGAAACCTTGCTTTCGAAGTCTCCTGTATGATGGCCAGTGTTGCTTATATGTTGTTCATGATTTTTCTCTAGGTTGATGCCTGGATAAGTTGCATGGTGCTTGTGTGTTTCTACCACGTGGTCTCATGTGATGCAAGTTACCACATGTCCTAGTTTACTCTTTCCTAGTGGTTTGTTTCATATGATGCATGTTCATCCATGTTCAGCTAATTTTTGTGGGTTTTGAAGTGGAATATGTTATTGGTTTATTGCTTAAAGCCTGTGATTTATCTATGGGATTGTCAAGATTATCCTTTGATAGTAAATGCATATTGTTGACCAATTATGTCCATATAGATTTGTGTTATCCATTTGTTTTTTTATATATATAGTTTATTACAAAGTGTGAAACAATTAACTTTGCATATGTTTGTTTTAATATGAAGGAGGTATAGTACATTGATCCATATGAGTTCCAGGAGGATGGAAGCCCACTTTCGGTGATACATTCAACTTTTTACATATTACATTGCACATTCATTTTGTAATATTTTTTTTTGCATTTTGTAAGATTGAATGTTTGTTGTGTGCATTGTAGTTTGACTCGCAGGACAGTTGCTGAGTCTGTGGACAAGAGAAATGAAAATTCCTTCATTCAGAAGGAAGTGATCCAGCTGCAAGCAAACAACCGCGGCCCATATGTGGTGAACAACATGTACAGGTATCCATACCATCCAAGGAAGCCTAGGGGTGGGATGCTTGTGAACCTATTGCAGCACGTTCAGCAGCTCGCCAAGGACAGTTCAGATGCTCGAGAGAAGGCTCAGCATAAGGCTCTGTGGGAGGTGCTTGTCCAGGCAGACTTGGTGTAGTTGTTAGTTAGGTGTTGAATATTTGGAATGCTATATATGTTATGTAAGAACATTTAGGCTATGTTTGTTAGTTCTGGACATGGTAGGTATGATCTTTTGGTGCACTTTTCTGTGATGAAGGTGCTCTTTTGCTCTGGATGTTGTGAACAATCTAATGTTTTAGTTATCTATGACGGTCTCAATCTGTCCTTTTAAAATGTGTGTGAAAATACCTGTTATTTTGCACTTTTTCCATTATGTTTGAAATTGTTATTTGAAAAATATGTTATGTTTTTTGAGAATCACACATGGCGACCTTGCTGCATCATAGTAGCAGAACGATGTAGCATATTATCTTCCGAGCGACAGACCACACCAGCATCATAGTCAAATATGAATTTTGAACAAGCCAACTTATAAATTTTGAACAAGCAAAATTTTGAACTAGAGCTACATAATTGAACAAGCAAACTTATAAATCTTGGCATGGCATACATTTCATCTTTTGGTGTCTGTCACCAAGTATGCTTTTAAATACCATTTTCCATTTTAAAAGTTCAAATTCAGCTATATTTTGTGAAGGATGTATAAAATTTATAGTTAAAACCTTTGTTTCACCAGCATGTTTAGGTAGATGGGGACATTTGGTGGGAACATAACCACTTTGTTGGTCTTTAATTTCTATTTTGCTCAATTTGTACCACAAGTCAAAGTTTGGTCAAATATGGTATAAACATGGAAAATTTGAACTAGAGCTACACAATTGGAACCTCAAATATTTTGGAAAAAATCATTTTTAGGCACACAAGATGTGGTTTAACCATGGATCTATTGGTAGATCATCTAAGTTCATCCATATGGCTACTCGGTGTTCGACGCAAAGTTTGACCAGACTTTGACCTGGCAGTATAAAATCAGAGAAAATCAAAAAAAAATAGTGAAACATTGTCCATTGGTCTTAGATTGTACCCTAGTTAGAATGAAAAATAATAAACCTTGAGTTTCTGGAAGCAAAGATGAGTTTGCTCTCTCACTCTTGGTTCCAAGTGTGAGTCTCATGGGTGTGTACCCAAATTTCATAGGACATGACCAGCTCCATGTCATACTTTCTCAGAATTGACTCAAACTTGGCAGGGAGGTGTGTCTTGGCATGGCATACATTTCATCTTTTGGTGTCTGTCACCAAGTATGCTTTTATATACCATTTTCCATTTTAAATTTTCAAATTCAGCTATATTTTGTGAAGGATGTACAAAATTTATAGTTAAAACCTTTGTTTCACCAGCATGTTTAGGTAGATGGGGACATTTGGTGGGAACATAACCACTTTGTTGGTCTTAAATTTCTATTTTGCTCAATTTGTACCACAAGTCAAAGTTTGGTCAAATATGGTATAAACATGGAAAATTTGATCTAGAGCTACACAATTGGAACCTCAAATATTTTGGGAAAAATCATTTTTAGGCCCACAAGATGTGATTTAACCATGGATCTATTGGTAGATCAGCTAGGTTCATCCATATGGCTACTCGGTGTTCGACGCAAAATTTGACCAGACTTTGACCTGGCAGTATAAAATCATAGAAAATCAAAAAATAATGAAACCTTGTCCATTGGTCTTAGATTGTACCCTAGTAGAATGAAAAATAATAAACCTTGAGTTTGTGGAAGCAAAGATGAGTTTGCTCTCTCACTCTTGGTTCCAAGTGTGAGTCTCATGGGTGTGTACCCAAATTTCATAGGACATGACCAGCTCCATGTCATACTTTCTCAGAATTGACTCAAACTTGGCAGGGAGGTGTGTCTTGGCATGGCATACATTTCATATTTTGGTGTCTGTCACCAAGTATGCTTTTAAATACCATTTTCCATTTTAAAATTTCAAATTCAGCTATATTTTGTGAAGGATGTACAAAATTTATAGTTAAAACCTTTGTTTCACCAGCATGTTTAGGTAGATGGGGACATTTGGTGGGAACATAACCACTTTGTTGGTCTTAAATTTCTATTTTGCTCAATTTGTACCACAAGTCAAAGTTTGGTCAAATGTGGTATAAACATGGAAAATTTGATCTAGAGCTACACAATTGGAACCTCAAATATTTTGGGAAAAATAATTTTAGGCCCACAAGATGTGGTTTAACCATGGATCTATTGGTAGATCAGCTAGGTTCATCCATATGGCTACTGTTCGTGTTGACGCAAAATTTGACCAGACTTTGACCTGGCAGTATAAAATCACAGAAAATCAAAAAATAGTGAAACCTTGTCCATTGGTCTTAGATTGTACCATAGTAGAATGAAAAATAATAAACCTTGAGTTTGTGGAAGCAAAGATGAGTTTTCTCTCTCACTCTTGGTTCCAAGTGTGAGTCTCATGGGTGTGTACCCAAATTTCATAGGACATGACCAGCTCCATGTCATACTTTCTCAGAATTTACTCAAACTTGGCAGGAGGTGTGTCTTGGCATGGCATACATTACATCTTTGGTGTCTGTCACCAAGTATGCTTTTAAATACCATTTTCCATTTTAAAATTTCAAATTCAGCTATATTTTGTGAAGGATGTACAAAATTTATAGTTAAAACCTTTGTTTCACCAGCATGTTTAGGTAGATGGGGACATTTGGTGGGAACATAACCACTTTGTTGGTATTTAATTTCTATTTTGCTCAATTTGTACCACAAGTCAAAGTTTGGTCAAATGTGGTATAAACATGGAAAATTTGATCTAGAGCTACACAATTGGAACCTCAAATATTTTGGGAAAATCATTCTTAGGCCCACAAGATGTGGTTTAACCATGGATCTATTGGTAGATCAGCTAGGTTCATCCATATGGCTACTCGGTGTTCGACGCAAAATTTGACCAGACTTTGACCTGGCAGTATAAAATCACAGAAAATCAAAAAATAGTGAAACCTTGTCCATTGGTCTTAGATTGTACCCTAGTTAGAATGAAAAATAATAAACCTTGAGTTTGTGGAAGCAAAGATGAGTTTTCTCTCTCACTCTTGGTTCCAAGTGTGAGTCTCATGGGTGTGTACCCAAATTTCATAGGACATGACCAGCTCCATGTCATACTTTCTCAGAATTGACTCAAACTTGGCAGGGATGTGTGTCTTGGCATGGCATACATTTCATATTTTGGTGTCTGTCACCAAGTATGCTTTTAAATACCATTTTCCATTTTAAAATTTCAAATTCAGCTATATTTTGTGAAGGATGTACAAAATTTATAGTTAAAACCTTTGTTTCACCAGCATGTTTAGGTAGATGGGGACATTTGGTGGGAACATAACCACTTTGTTGGTCTTAAATTTCTATTTTGCTCAATTTGTACCACAAGTCAAAGTTTGGTCAAATGTGGTATAAACATGGAAAATTTGATCTAGAGCTACACAATTGGAACCTCAAATATTTTGGGAAAAATAATTTTAGGCCCACAAGATGTGGTTTAACCATGGATCTATTGGTAGATCAGCTAGGTTCATCCATATGGCTACTCGGTGTTCGACGCAAAATTTGACCAGACTTTGACCTGGCAGTATAAAATCACAGAAAATCAAAAAATAGTGAAACCTTGTCCATTGGTCTTAGATTGTACCATAGTAGAATGAAAAATAATAAACCTTGAGTTTGTGGAAGCAAAGATGAGTTTTCTCTCTCACTCTTGGTTCCAAGTGTGAGTCTCATGGGTGTGTACCCAAATTTCATAGGACATGACCAGCTCCATGTCATACTTTCTCAGAATTTACTCAAACTTGGCAGGGAGGTGTGTCTTGGCATGGCATACATTACATCTTTTGGTGTCTGTCACCAAGTATGCTTTTAAATACCATTTTCCATTTTAAAATTTCAAATTCAGCTATATTTTGTGAAGGATGTACAAAATTTATAGTTAAAACCTTTGTTTCACCAGCATGTTTAGGTAGATGGGGACATTTGGTGGGAACATAACCACTTTGTTGGTATTTAATTTCTATTTTGCTCAATTTGTACCACAAGTCAAAGTTTGGTCAAATGTGGTATAAACATGGAAAATTTGATCTAGAGCTACACAATTGGAACCTCAAATATTTTGGGAAAATCATTCTTAGGCCCACAAGATGTGGTTTAACCATGGATCTATTGGTAGATCAGCTAGGTTCATCCATATGGCTACTCGGTGTTCGACGCAAAATTTGACCAGACTTTGACCTGGCAGTATAAAATCACAGAAAATCAAAAAATAGTGAAACCTTGTCCATTGGTCTTAGATTGTACCCTAGTTAGAATGAAAAATAATAAACCTTGAGTTTGTGGAAGCAAAGATGAGTTTTCTCTCTCACTCTTGGTTCCAAGTGTGAGTCTCATGGGTGTGTACCCAAATTTCATAGGACATGACCAGCTCCATGTCATACTTTCTCAGAATTGACTCAAACTTGGCAGGGATGTGTGTCTTGGCATGGCATACATTTCATATTTTGGTGTCTGTCACCAAGTATGCTTTTAAATACCATTTTCCATTTTAAAATTTCAAATTCAGCTATATTTTGTGAAGGATGTACAAAATTTATAGTTAAAACCTTTGTTTCACCAGCATGTTTAGGTAGATGGGGACATTTGGTGGGAACATAACCACTTTGTTGGTCTTAAATTTCTATTTTGCTCAATTTGTACCACAAGTCAAAGTTTGGTCAAATGTGGTATAAACATGGAAAATTTGATCTAGAGCTACACAATTAGAACCTCAAATATTTTGGGAAAATCATTTTTAGGCCCACAAGATGTGGTTTAACCATGGATCTATTGGTAGATCAGCTAGGTTCATCCATATGGCTACTCGGTGTTCGACGCAAAATTTGACCAGACTTTGACCTGGCAGTATAAAATCACAGAAAATCAAAAAATAGTGAAACCTTGTCCATTGGTCTTAGATTGTACCCTAGTAGAATGAAAAATAATAAACCTTAAGTTTGTGGAAGCAAAGATGAGTTTGCTCTCTCACTCTTGGTTCCAAGTGTGAGTCTCATGGGTGTGTACCCAAATTTCATAGGACATGACCAGCTCCATGTCATACTTTCTCAGAATTGACTCAAACTTGGCAGGGAGGTGTGTCTTGGCATGGCATACATTTCATCTTTTCGTGTCTGTCACCAAGTATGCTTTTAAATACCATTTTCCATTTTAAAATTTCAAATTCAGCTATATTTTGTGAAGGATGTACAAAATTTATAGTTAAAACCTTTGT
Organism: Avena insularis; assembly: GCA_023614405.1. NCBI lineage: Eukaryota > Viridiplantae > Streptophyta > Magnoliopsida > Poales > Poaceae > Avena > Avena insularis. The sequence goes on from CM042690.1 coordinate 26,449,958, forward strand.
TTCACCAGCATGTTTAGGTAGATGGGGACATTTGGTGGGAACATAACCACTTTGTTGGTATTTAATATCTATTTTGCTCAATTTGTACCACAAGTCAAAGTTTGGTCAAATGTGGTATAAACATGGAAAATTTGATCTAGAGCTACACAATTGGAACCTCAAATAGTTGGGGAAAAATCATTTTTAGGCCCACAAGATGTGGTTTAACCATGGATCTATTGGTAGATCAGCTAGGTTCATCCATATGGCTACTCGGTGTTCGACGCAAAATTTGACCAGACTTTGACCTGGCAGTATAAAATCACAGAAAATCAAAAAATAGTGAAACCTTGTCCATTGGTCTTAGATTGTACCATAGTAGAATGAAAAATAATAAACCTTGAGTTTGTGGAAGCAAAGATGAGTTTTCTCTCTCACTCTTGGTTCCAAGTGTGAGTCTCATGGGTGTGTACCCAAATTTCATAGGACATGACCAGCTCCATGTCATACTTTCTCAGAATTTACTCAAACTTGGCAGGGAGGTGTGTCTTGGCATGGCATACATTACATCTTTTGGTGTCTGTCACCAAGTATGCTTTTAAATACCATTTTCCATTTTAAAATTTCAAATTCAGCTATATTTTGTGAAGGATGTACAAAATTTATAGTTAAAACCTTTGTTTCACCAGCATGTTTAGGTAGATGGGGACATTTGGTGGGAACATAACCACTTTGTTGGTATTTAATTTCTATTTTGCTCAATTTGTACCACAAGTCAAAGTTTGGTCAAATGTGGTATAAACATGGAAAATTTGATCTAGAGCTACACAATTGGAACCTCAAATATTTTGGGAAAATCATTCTTAGGCCCACAAGATGTGGTTTAACCATGGATCTATTGGTAGATCAGCTAGGTTCATCCATATGGCTACTCGGTGTTCGACGCAAAATTTGACCAGACTTTGACCTGGCAGTATAAAATCACAGAAAATCAAAAAATAGTGAAACCTTGTCCATTGGTCTTAGATTGTACCCTAGTTAGAATGAAAAATAATAAACCTTGAGTTTGTGGAAGCAAAGATGAGTTTTCTCTCTCACTCTTGGTTCCAAGTGTGAGTCTCATGGGTGTGTACCCAAATTTCATAGGACATGACCAGCTCCATGTCATACTTTCTCAGAATTGACTCAAACTTGGCAGGGAGGTGTGTCTTGGCATGGCATACATTTCATCTTTTGGTGTCTGTCACCAAGTATGCTTTTAAATACCATTTTCCATTTTAAAATTTCAAATTCAGCTATATTTTGTGAAGGATGTACAAAATTTATAGTTAAAACCTTTGTTTCACCAGCATGTTTAGGTAGATGGGGAAATTTGGTGGGAACATAACCACTTTGTTGGTCTTAAATTTCTATTTTGCTCAATTTGTACCACAAGTCAAAGTTTGGTCAAATGTGGTATAAACATGGAAAATTTGATCTAGAGCTACACAATTAGAACCTCAAATATTTTGGGAAAAATCATTTTTAGGCCCACAAGATGTGGTTTAACCATGGATCTATTGGTAGATCAGCTAGGTTCATCCATATGGCTACTCGTTCGTTATTGAAAATTTGACCAGACTTTGACCTGGCAGTATAAAATCACAGAAAATCAAAAAATAGTGAAACCTTGTCCATTGGTCTTAGATTGTACCCTAGTAGAATGAAAAATAATAAACCTTAAGTTTGTGGAAGCAAAGATGAGTTTGCTCTCTCACTCTTGGTTCCAAGTGTGAGTCTCATGGGTGTGTACCCAAATTTCATAGGACATGACCAGCTCCATGTCATACTTTCTCAGAATTGACTCAAACTTGGCAGGGAGGTGTGTCTTGGCATGGCATACATTTCATCTTTTCGTGTCTGTCACCAAGTATGCTTTTAAATACCATTTTCCATTTTAAAATTTCAAATTCAGCTATATTTTGTGAAGGATGTACAAAATTTATAGTTAAAACCTTTGTTTCACCAGCATGTTTAGGTAGATGGGGACATTTGGTGGGAACATAACCACTTTGTTGGTATTTAATTTCTATTTTGCTCAATTTGTACCACAAGTCAAAGTTTGGTCAAATGTGGTATAAACATGGAAAATTTGATCTAGAGCTACACAATTGGAACCTCAAATAGTTGGGGAAAAATCATTTTTAGGCCCACAAGATGTGGTTTAACCATGGATCTATTGGTAGATCAGCTAGGTTCATCCATATGGCTACTCGGTGTTCGACGCAAAATTTGACCAGACTTTGACCTGGCAGTATAAAATCACAGAAAATCAAAAAATAGTGAAACCTTGTCCATTGGTCTTAGATTGTACCATAGTTAGAATGAAAAATAATAAACCTTGAGTTTGTGGAAGCAAAGATGAGTTTGCTCTCTCACTCTTGGTTCCAAGTGTGAGTCTCATGGGTGTGTACCCAAATTTCATAGGACATGACCAGCTCCATGTCATACTTTCTCAGATTTGACTCAAACTTGGCACGGAGGTGTGTCTTGACATGGCATACATTTCATCTTTTGGTGTCTGTCACCAAGTATGCTTTTAAATACCATTTTCCATTTTAAAATTTCAAATTCAGCTATATTTTGTGAAGGATGTACAAAATTTATAGTTAAAACCTTTGTTTCACCAGCATGTTTAGGTAGATGGAGACATTTGGTGGGAACATAACCACTTTGTTGGTCTTTAATTTCTATTTTGCTCAATTTGTACCACAAGTCAAAGTTTGGTCAAATATGGTATAAACATGGAAAATTTGAACTAGAGATACACAATTGGAACCTCAAATATTTTGGGAAAAATCATTTTTAGTCCCACAAGATGTGGTTTAACCATGGATCTATTGGTATATCACCTAGGTTCATCCATATGGCTACTCGGTGTTCGACGCAAAATTTGACCAGACTTTGACCTGGTAGTATAAAATCACATAAAATCAAAAAATAGTGAAACCTTGTCCATTGATCTTAGATTGTACCCTAGTTAGAATGAAAAATAATAAACCTTGAGTTTGTGGAAGCAAAGATGAGTTTGCTCTCTCACTCTTGGTTTCAAGTGTGAGTCTCATGGGTGTGTACCCAAATTTCATAGGACATGACCAACTCCATGTCATACTTTCTCAGAATTGACTCAAACTTGGCAGGGAGGTGTGTCTTGGCATGGTTACATTTCATATTTTGGTGTCTGTCACCAAGTATGCTTTTCAATACCATTTTCCATTTTAAAATTTCAAATTCAGCTATATTTTGGGAAGGATGTACAAAATTTATAGTTAAAACCTTTGTTTCACCAGCATGTTTAGGTAGATGGAGACATTTGGTGGGAACATAACCACTTTGTTGGTCTTTAATTTCTATTTTGCTCAATTTGTACCACAAGTCAAAGTTTGGTCAAATATGGTATAAACATGGAAAATTTGATCTAGAGATACACAATTGGAACCTCAAATATTTTGGGAAAAATCATTTTTAGGCCCACAAGATGTGGTTTAACCATGGATCTATTGGTATATCACCTAGGTTCATCCATATGGCTACTCGGTGTTCGACGCAAAATTTGACCAGACTTTGACCTGGCAGTATAAAATCACATAAAATCAAAAAATACTGAAACCTTGTCCATTGATCTTAGATTGTACCCTAGTTAGAATGAAAAATAATAAACCTTGAGTTTGTGGAAGCAAAGATGAGTTTGCTCTCTCACTCTTGGTTTCAAGTGTGAGTCTCATGGGTGTGTACCCAAATTTCATAGGACATGACCAGCTCCATGTCATACTTTCTCAGAATTGACTCAAACTTGGCAGGGAGGTGTGTCTTGGCATGGCATACATTTCATATTTTGGTGTCTGTCACCAAGTATGCTTTTAAATACCATTTTCCATTTTAAAATTTCAAATTCAGCTATATTTTGTGAAGGATGTACAAAATTTATAGTTAAAACCTTTGTTTCACCAGCATGTTTAGGTAGATGGGGACATTTGGTGGGAACATAACCACTTTGTTGGTCTTTAATTTATATTTTGCTCAATTTGTACCACAAGTCAAAGTTTGGTCAAATATGGTATAAACATGGAAATTTTGAACTAGAGCTACACAATTGGAACCTCAAATAGTTTGGGAAAAATCATTTTTAGGCCCACAAGATGTGGTTTAACCATGGATCTATTGGTAGATCAGCTAGGTTCATCCATATGGCTACTCGGTGTTCGACGCAAAATTTGACCAGACTTTGACCTGGCAGTATAAAATCACAGAAAATCAAAAAATAGTGAAACCTTGTCCATTGGTCTTTGATTGTGCCCTAGTTAGAATAAAAAATAATAAACCTTGAGTTTGTGGAAGCAAAGATGAGTTTGCTCTCTCACTCTTGGTTCCAAGTGTGAGTCTCATGGGTGTGTACCCAAATTTCATAGGACATGACCAGCTCCATGTCATACTTTCTCAGAATTGACTCAAACTTGGCTGGGAGGTGTGTCTTGGCATGGCATACATTTCATATTTTGGTGTATGTCACCATGTATGCTTTTAAATACCATTTTCCATTTTAAAATTTCAAATTCAGCTATATTTTGTGAAGGATGTACAAAATTTATAGTTGAAAACTTTGTTTCACCAGCATGTTTAGGTAGATGGGGCCATTTGGTGGGAACATAACCACTTTGTTGGTATTTAATTTCTATTTTGCTTAATTTCTACCACAAGTCAAAGTTTGGTCAAATATGGTATAAACATGGAAAATTTGAACTAGAGCTACACAATTGGAACCTCAAATATTTTGGGAAAAATCATTTTTAGGCCCACAAGATTTGGTTTAACCATGGATCTATTGGTAGAGAATAAAGGATTATTTGAAAAAAAAATATGGGTTTGAATCATATTAAATTTAATTTGAAAAAAGAGAAAATACCTAATCATAAATAAATATTAAATAACTAGAAAATTATAATTGAGCGGATTAAATAACATAGTAAAAATAAGATGAAACCTACTTAAAAGGTTTCGTAAAGGTTTGAAATCAAATTGAGTTTTGAAATCATTTTATTTGAATTGAAATAGAAATTAGAAATGGAAAAAGGTAAAAGAAATAAGAGGAAAAAATAAATAAACGTACCTGAGAACCAGGCCCAGCGAGACAACCTAACCACTGGCCCAACTCCAGTGCTCGTCGCAGCACCGCATCGTGGTGGGCCGGCAGTGAAATCGGCCCGTGTACGCGTGCTGCACGCTGTGCCGACGAGGGTTGGAGTTTTAGTCCCACCTCGCTAGTTGGAGGCGAGGAGGACCGTTCGATGCTCACCCTCGAGCTTCTCTCAAAAAACAAATCCGATTCACCTGGTATTGTTCACCTGTAATGGGCTGACCTCTGGGCCGCTATGCAATACTACTCTGGTCTAGTTCGCCTGTAATGGGCTTGAGCTAGGCCCGTGTGTGGAACCCAACCTCCAGAGTGTCAAATTTTTTTTACATGATTTTTTTTGCCAATTAATGTACTGCGTACCTCGGCCTAAACTGGGCCTTTAGGGTCGTTTTCACATATTTTTTTATTCTCTTACGCGTAGCAACGTGGTGGGTCAGATAGGCACAACCGCGTCGTGGCTACATCGTCGCCCTATCACCGCCTTCTCTGTCACAGTTTACAACCGCCTTTCGAGTTGACTCCTTCGAGGTGCGACCGTCTCAACCTTGCGGCGACTCGGCGGAGTGCGCCGTTCGTATAACGGCGGCGCACGGGAGAAGTACTGCGGCGGACCATCAGGTATGATCACATGGATCTATGATCGCATGCACCGTATATCTGTGTACCTAGATCTATGATCACGTAGATCTATGATCGCATGGCTTCGCCGTGTGCAGAGAGGGGTTGGCGGGGCCAGGGGACGTTTTGAGGTGTGGCGGCGGAGGTAACAGGGTAGGGTGCAGCGGTGGTGGGGATTACAAGGAGAGAGGCCGGGGTTTAGCCGCACTAATTCTATCCAAAGTTTAGTGGTTGGTTTAATCAAATCAATGGCACATCCGATCGGAGAAGGATCTAATTCACGCCACGCATCCGGGAAGGCCGGATCGGAGGGAAGAATCTCCTAGCACGCACCACCACACGTACGTTTACGTTGATCGTTCCATCTCCTTTGTCGCCAGAATCCTCCATTACATGGAGGTCCGGTGCCTAGAATCAGCATTGGCCGCTCTGCTCCTCTGCCGTCGCCGTCACCGGAAAAAAATGCCACGGCCCTCCTCCTCCTCTCATCGGTAGCTTTTGGACAACTCAAAAATAGTTAGACCGAGTCGTAGGTGTGGTGTAGACTGTAGTGCTACACTGGACATCCCTAGTGCTAGTTGTAATTGAGTATGATCCCTAGTGCTAGTTGTAATTTTGTTGATCTGTAATATATATATTATATATATACCAACAATTTCCTTTACATAGTATAAACACAAGCATGCACTAACTTTACACTTGTTTATTTTTGTCATGGTGTGGATGGTGATATTGCTTGCTCTGTTGAAACATGGTGTAGACTTGTGGGCAATTTTACAAGTCAACAACGTAGCAAATTTATGGAATCAAATATGCGAAGTATGTTGCAAATTCCACCAATTCGGATGCGAGTTGTCTTGCTGCAGTACATGTTTCACATTTATGATCATGAGTCTAGCACTTTTGTCATGCCTAATAAAGGCAAATTTGCATTGACTGCACAAGATGCAGAGTGCATTTATGGATTACGAAACTATGGTCTGTCTGCTAATGGTATAATTGATGAGGAAGGTGAAGACGGAAAGTCCCGTATTCCACCACATTTTCTCAGCGCAACTACTGGCAACATTGTTATTGAAGATTTAATAGCTGATATTGTCATGAGTAAAGCTACGGACAATGACTTCCTCCGCAAATCTGCCCTTGTTCTCCTTGGTACAGTCCTGGCGCCTATGACTAAGAGGATTGTACCGAAGGATTATTGGGTACTAGTGGAGGACCTAGACCGTATGTCCACCATTAATTGGAGTGAGTTCACGGTAGATCATCTCATTCTATACTTCAGGCTTGTAACTAGATATAAACAAATTATGCAGTGGACTAAGGGAAATTTGTCTTTAATACAGGCATTAAATATTTTCTCAACATTATTTTTAATATGGTAGATCATCTCATTTTATGATGCACTAACATTACACTTGGTTCACATGCAGTATGTTTATTGGGAGAAGGTCAAGTATGTAGATGATCCTTGTAGGATAAATCCAAGTTTGTCCTTGAGACCACTCATGCGTAATTGGACAGATGATGCTGATAGGATTAGGGATACAATGGACTGTGATCATGGTCAGGATGAAGGACCTATTCTAGTAACGATCCATGTTTCTAATATTATCTGTATATATATCATGTGGTTATGTTAAAAAACTTACGCCTATACTTTGATTAATAACATTGAGTTATACTAATCTGTATGTAACAGGTTGAAGATAATATAACGTTGGAGTATAGGATTAAAATGCTAAATAAACCGGCTCCTGTTCTCAAGCCAAAGGCAAGTTCGGCTAGGAAGGCTGTAGCCGGAAATTCAAACAAAAAAACTACTAAAAACGTGCAGGAGGTACTGACGGAGTCTATGATGGAGCGAGTGATGGATCGAGTGATGGAACGAACAATGAATAGGATGAAGTCAACAATGGAGAAAATCGTCAAGAAAATGATGGACTCATATGCACAGGTAATCACCGTGTTATTGCATGTACTATTGGGAGTTTCTATTTTTATATCTGATAGCCTACGATTACATTATATATTTCCATTTAATTTTTGAGAATTAATTGTCAAGTTGAATAAAAATGGCATTATGTACAAAAGCAAAGAAGTTGAAAATGGAGATGACAACCTATCATTGAATAATGGATCCTCTTTTCCGGGAAAAGAATTTTGGTATAGAAAAGAGAGTGCAGGTGCTTATTCTGATCAGATTATTAAGGAAACTATTGATTCAATAAAACACACTGGGTTAAATGGTAATGCAACGCCCGATGATGGCGCACATAAGGATGCTTGTAAAGACGCAATAGGCAGCACACCTTCCAACCCAGAGTTAGTGCTTGATGTTTCTACAAAAGCCGTGTTAGACCTTCCATCGGAAATGTATGGAATTAGCAAAAATGGGAAAGAGCTGGATGGAGCAACTGCGTCAGACGATTCCAATAGCATCGATAGTAAGTTGGACGTTAACAATGAGCCGGAACAAGGTTTGGGAAAACGTAAGCGCAAAATTTCTACAAAACTTAAAGGTTACGTGGGATATGAGCCCTCCAAACGTCGTGCACTTAAGAAAGGTACTCCCTCCGGTTCAGTTTACACGGCACCTTTCTTTTTTCATGCAATTTCACTAGGAATGCTGGTTTAGGCGCATAGCCATTTATTACTGAATATTTGTGGCGTTTTAGCCTAGTACAATCTTCTTTCTTTCCTTTCACATCCAGCCGTGTGAATCGGTTTGTGAGTAATGTGCATGCAGGTGGGAACACATATTGGCACTATGCATGCATGCTGAGGAATTAGTTTCAACCGATGCATGCGTTCCCTACAAATAGATTTGACAATTATTTAATGTGTACCTACTATTTACATCTTTATGTAGTTATAACGAGTTTTTTTACAATTTTCGTAGGATTATTTGTAAACCAAGATGATGTTACAGGTGTCCTGACTTCTCAGCAAATACAAGCAGTCGTGACATTGGTTGAAAACGCACGTAAGGATGAATCGAATGGTAAAAAGGTTGTTTACCAACATTCAAATGGAATTATGTTGAATTCATTAAAGCTTAAAGATGTGTTGGACCATGAGTGGGTTAGCGATCGTGTAAGTTGTACCGTGTTATAATTATTTTATATCATGCTAATACATAATAATGTTACCACTCTGATAAAATTAATTCCTCTTATAGTTACAGTTAATAGACAGTTGCATTGGAGATTTGTCACTTCGTGTGGGACATGATCGGTACCTTTTCAGTGCATTAAGAACAACGTTCCTTGTGAAGAAGGGTACAACTTTGGAAGAAGCGAAAAAATCCAAGCATAACATGGACTTCACTATGTCCAAAAGTGGATCAATTGGAAGATTCATGGATGAATATTTCTTGCGAAATAAGGTAATTAGAACGTACTTCATTTGTTTGTTGAAAAGTGTTTTGTTGATTACATTCTTCAATTTATGTAGATATATTTCCCTCTAAATATAAATGACGCGCATTGGATGACAGTTGTCATGCACATACCGAAACAAGAATTTCAAGTTCTAGACTCTTTGTACTCTTTATCTACAACGAAGAAAATAATTGAAACAATGATAATTTATTCTCTTAACTTTATCATGTACTACCTTAATACTTGTGTACATTACACTAATTTTTAATTTTTCAGAGATATCAAATAGCGTATGACATAAAACAAACTAACATGATTACAAAATCACAATACCCGACGTATCAAAATGGCCTATAAAACGTTATGAATTGGCTCGGCAAAGAGATGGATGAGTTTAGTTTACTTTTTTTTTGCCTTGTATATTTCATGTTATCCATCATGCAAAATAAAATTAGTTCTTGTCCTGTGTCCCAAAAATTCATGTGCCTTATTTGTGTTGGAGTGTATGGAATACTGGAATGGCGATAAAATAACTAGGGAAATTTCGCAGGTTTGCATATTCTTTTAACTATCACTACCCGACCAGCTGTAGCAAAAATATTTGTACTTACCTAGATTTGTCAATGCAGTCCACAGTGAATGATAACAGAAGACTGAAGGTTGCTCAGGTTGTTCTGTCCCCTTCAAACATCTGCAGTGTCAGAACCAAGGTTCTTGAGGCGACGAAGCACATGAAAGCCTGAGAAACGAATTATGGCTTGTAGGTTGGGTTTTAGTCCCGTAGAAGGTTTCCCACCCTACGGGTTTTTTTGTTCCTATGTTACCATGACATGCTTGTAAAATATACTGAATATTTTGGGTTTATACTCAATATTTTGTGTTTATTACTCCTGTTGTGAACATATTCAATATTTTGTGTTTATTACTCCTGGTGTGAACATATTCAATATTTTGTGTTTATTAGTCCATGTTTCAACAGAGCAAGCAATATCACCATCCAGTGGATCTATTTTGCACACTAATGATACATATTTGCATATTGTTCCTACTGTTAGTCCATGCTCTTCACATGCCTGCTAGTTTGTCTAAACAAACAGCACCGGAATCGGGAGCCTACAGCCCTCATACTACATCAAATAATGCATCTAAAGAAATAGTCGCTACAAGCCAAAACGCTGCAACAACCGAGACAGATTCTGTGAGACCGTCGTCCTCTGCCCGGTCCCCCTCTGTCTCAGGTGCTTCGGTTCCACCTCCGCGCGTCGACTCCTCGCGTGCCACGTCGCCGGATCCAGGAGCTGCGCGCGACTCGGTGTCCCCGGTGCTAACGCCTCCCTCCTCTCCACGCTGGGACCAGGGGGGGTCTGCTCCCGCGTCACCTCGGTCCCCCCAGTTCCCGCCCAGCACACGGTCCCCGCACCGTACGTTGCCAGGGCCGCCAGGGTCCACTCCGTCCCCGCTCCGTACGTCGCCACATGCGTCGGCTGACGCAGCAGACGAGGGGGACGCGGATGCAGAGGGGGAATCACGCTACATAAACCGAATCACGCCATGTTTTTCTGCCGCGGCACAGAAAAGGCTGTTTTTTCTGCCGCGACAAGGCTGCCAGATTTCTGGCGCGGCACGATTTTGCCCTGTTTTCCTGCCGCGACAACTTTACACATCAAGTTTTCATCATTGTTTTTTTGGAAACTTTAGCAACAACCATTCATACATAGCCATTGTTTTCTTCAAAACAGATTGCAGCATCAAACTAGCTTAATTTCATGATAACCAATCAAGATAAACAAACATAATACCCACATGTCGCTATTATGTCCCTAATCAAGCCTTACAGACCGCTATTCAGATAACCAAACAACGTTCTCATAAACAAGATAAAATTCTCAACTACTATTTATGATCTATTTCACTTCCGGATAATCATGATGATGAGCTCCCTCTCGTCAGTATACTATGTTACTGCTGCTCACGTCGAACTAACATTTCTGCAAGATACCTGCAGTTTACAAACACAAAAATCATAAATAACTATATTACAATAATTAATGCCAAAATTAAATATAGTGGTTACCTGTGATGGAGTTTGTATTTCACACTATTTTTGTTGTGTCCAGGCGTTTTGCAAACGCTACACAACTTTAACCGCTTTTTCTCATCATACCCGAGTGGTCTACCGTTTTTACTCACAACATTGCTCTTTCCTTTATTCTTTCCCTTCGAAGCACCTTTTGTGTTGACTTTAGCAGGATCACCTATTGGAGTAGTTGCACTTGCAGAAGGTCCTCCATCAGTATTAATGGAATTTCTTGGACCACGTACTCCTGCATCGTACTCCACTTTTTTCGATATAATTTCCTGGTACAAGGTCTTTACTTGTTTGTACAACTCAGGATTATTGCAGGCTACATGTAATGCTTCAGACGACATTACACTGAGCTCGAATACCGACTTCGCCCCTCTGCCCCAGCAAATCCCCAGCCAAACAGATCGCTCGTGCGCCTCGAAGGTAACCCACTTCTAGAATTTTTTGAGAATCGTGCAAGAACAATACACCTTGGTAGTTTAACCAATTTCAGCTCCGTCAACACAAACAGAATATGCTTGCAAGGAATGCCTCTACGTACCATCCTCCGGCATGTGAAATCTATACTTTGTGCTGGATTGTTTGGTGTATAGTCCATAGAAAAATTATGGCATCGGTTATTTGACCATGCCACAAGATACCTTACCGAATCTTCTATTCCCACACTTTTTTCTACAGTCGTCATGCCTTCAATCTTACGAAGCTCATCCTGCAAGATATAAAAATTAGCTGGGGTGAATGTGCTGGCCATTGCTAACTCAATTTGCTGCCATTTGGTAACAATCATAGGCATAGTCTGTGAAGCCGTGCAGTCATCTCGCGCCTCTGTTTCCCGGATACATACAATGGCATTCTCGTAGTGCACAATTAAATCCACAAGCGTCATCCCATAATTGAGGTGAAGATGAAGGGACGAGTTGGGACTTTCACTGCGCTAGTTGCTTTTCATCCCTAGCCAAAATCCATCTGCGAGGTAAGCAGCCGCCCACAGGTGTTTCTTCTTGTACATTCTATTTAGCCACGGTTTTGTCTTATCTGTCTGCCATTTTCTCACATATGCGTGCCATCCTTCCTCAAACTTGGCCTTCGTGGTGGAGTAATATAATAGAGACCAAAACTCTGGCAATGATTTGGAACTTAGGTGCTTGCACATGTTCTTTTCAATGTGCCATGTACAAATACGATGCCACACATCTGGTAATACACTTCGTATCGCTCTCATCATCGCAGAATCCGCATCCGTGATTATAGACCGTGGCCTCTTCTGACACATTGCTTTCAAAAATGTTTTCAGGAGCCAAGCATAAGTATCCTCGGTCTCGTTTGATATGATGGCACACCCGAATACGGTAGTCTTCCGGTGATTGTCCAGGCCGACAAACGGAACAAAAGACATACCGTATCGATTCATCTTGTAGGTGCTGTCAAACACCAAAACGTCACCATAATCTTGGTAGTCCTGACGTGACTGAGAATCGCACCAGAAGAGACATTTCAAACGTCCCTTATCGTCAAGCTGATGATCATAAAAAAAGTCAGGGTCCTTTTCCTTCCTTCTTTGCATAATGCCGATGGCCGTGGCCGCATCGCCGCTTGAAAGTAGCTTCCTTTTCTCTCTGGCACACATGTTATACAGATCCTTCCTCGTGAATCCAACTTGATTGTATATACCGTACTTGCTGATGAAAGAACTCATGATCATATGCATTCTAATCCCACTAGCTGCCATTGCTAATATCTCTGCTCTTTGGAAATCTTTGATCTTCCTATGAGACCAAAGAAAAGGCACCTCATCGGGTCTAGCTAAAATATGATTGTGCTTGTCATCAAACTTCTCAACACACCAAACACCTTTAGAATTATCTAGCTTCACGACCAGTTGCGCTGTGCATCCACAACGAGACTCTACTCTTGGCTTGTACTTTCTGCCTTCCAAAGGCAATTATTTGCTACTACGTTTCCCTTCCCTGGAGCATACGAATTGCCTCTTACGTATATCATGCGATGCCTTTTTGTTTTCCTTATACCTGCCCTTTCTTATGCTGAATCCATGGTCTTTAGCATAGTTGTTGTAAAAATAATATGCCGCGGGTTCAGAAACAAAAGTCATATCCATTATTTTCCAATACTTCTCCCGCTCTTCACCTGGATGGCCAATATCCCTGTCACATTCCCCCTTATATTCTTTCTCTTTAAAAACATTCCCAACCACCTATAAATCCATAACATATAACACATAAATTATCAGTACAATGGTACAGCTTGGGTATATATATCACATAAAATATGAAACACATACCTCAATATTATCACATGTCTTCAAGTCTGAATCACCATAGTAGTCAAAACTTTTATCACTCCCAACTATTAACTGAACAATTCAATACGAAAATAATAGTAAGTTATATTTTCATGCAACTAATTTCATCCACATATATACCTACAATAATGCACATACCTTATTCACGTACTCACTGTCCAATACCTCAGAATCGTTCTCCTCATTAGCAACTTCTAACTCAATCTACACAACACAAATGAAAATAAACATAAATTTATTTTGTTGTCTTCATTGCAATTACTAGTACACCACATAAAATCAAGGCCACTCACATTTTCGTCTGATGCATCATCAGGATGGACGTGCCCATCTACATGAGAATCTGATCCATGGTGGTCAGAGGACTTGGAATCTGATCCATGGTGGTGAGAGGACTCGGCCTCATTGTCCAAGTACTCGTCATCTACTTCCATCATACTTGAACCACTGCTATCCACCATTATCTGCAACCACTATAAACCATGAGAGTCAGAATTATCTTACGACAACACGAAGGAGTAGGAGGAGGATCCGTCACTGAACCCTAGCAGCCGACGAGATCTCACCTATGACGCGTACTAGGTTCAGATCGTCTCCGATCTGGAAGTGCTGCGATCTAGACTCGTACGATCTGGAGGTGCTCCGATCTCGAATTTTTCTAGAGGACAGGAGCGGCGATGAGGTCTGTCCCGCGTCTTAGGGTGCCGCCGTGTCTAGAGGAGAGAGGAGCGGCAATGAGGTGAGATCTCGTCGGCTGCTAGGGTTACGCCGCCGGTCGGATCGCCGTGAATCTCACAAGGGCGCTACTCTGCGTAGAGGTTCTGAGTAACAGCACCACTAGAACGTGGGACCTAAATTTTTTTCCCTAAACACGCCCTATACAAAACAGATCCGTACACCGATACAAAAAATATACAGCACTAAACCGGCTCCTAAACTAACCCGGAACATACCGTCGAACCATCCAGACCCGGTTTTTCTCTTCGATTGCCCTCAGGGAGATACCGAAGCAAGCCTCAATATTAACATCCTGCTGGAGGCCCAAGGATGCGGACCATCATCGCGGCGACACGTCGTCTCCCTAATTCGTAAGCAGCCGCGTCTGAGCTCTCAAAGTTTTCGGCCCTCATTTAGCCATACACCAATTTCAGCTCTCCCGCTTTTATGGTCTACTAGGGAGTCGTAGGCAAAGATATGTATATATGTCGATGGAGACATGACGAATGGAGGAAAGCGACTCCTCAACTGCCATGTCCTGCATAGCATTCGGAGCAAAAAAATGCAAAACAATAAGGTATCCATTATTTGGGCTTGAAATTCTAAAATTCATATTGCAATTTTATTTCTATAATGTTTGGTTGACACATAATTGGGTCATTATTTTATTTGCCAAATTCATTGAAATATTCCCATATGTAAACCTGATTTCTATCTCAGACTCGTCATTTTCAAATTTCGATGATAGCCAAACTAATGGATGTTTTTGAAATCATAATATAAATAAAATAAATCTATGTTTTTTTTAGGAAAGCGACCTCTAAGGGAATCGATAATTCTCAGCTAGTAGTAGCTTTTTTTAGAGAGAGGTTAGGGCTCAGTCAAGTCTAGAGCGGTTGGATTGTTTGGCTTTCCTCTTGTCCCACCCGTGCTGCTAGTTGTTTTGTCAGTGTTTTAGGGGCTGGCAATGATCCCTATTACCGTCTCACATCCACTCGAAAAAAATCTAACTCACACGGCCCCAAAAGACTAGATATAATATATGATGCATGTTTATTCTTTTTAGTTACCCTAAAAAAGGTTTATTCGATCTAAAAAAGGTTTATTATTTTTAGTTTAATTTAACACTACGTTTAGTCAACCATCCACCCGCCATTTATCACGCGCCAAGATTCGTGCTTGTTGTGCGCGATGGACAGAAGTGAGACTTAGGCTAACTTCAACACCCGCGCTCGGGTCCAATCTTTTCCTTCTAGACCGAGACCACGGCCCAACGCGCACCCGCAAATCGCAACTCAGCCTCGGACCCGTCCGTTTCGATGCAATTCAGGCCCAAAATTGATCTGATTTGCGGGGGCATGGACAACCCGCGCATCCGTGTGGTGTCCTCCCTAGCCCCGCCAGGCAGAGACCCATCACACCACTCTCACCAGCAATCCCTTGCACATTGTCATGGACGCACCACCGCCGCCCTCCTCGGCAGCTGCCCTCCATGGTCGTGGCCCGTTCGTGCCACCCGGAGCTGCTCCGGCCTCTTCTCCATCCACCTCTGCTCTGGCCTCCTACGGCCTTTGATCTTCCGCCACCCGCCGTTAATCATCACTCAAAAGCCATCGGCAAAGCTGCCCAGGAAAGTGCCGCCGCCCTTTAGCATGCCATGGTCATCCAGGCCTAGGCCAACGCCGAGGCCCTCGCTGTGCAGGCTGCCACCTTGCCCAGCATGATAAAGGAGCAGCAGCTATCTGCGTTTGGCGCGGGCACGACGAGCTCGACCGCGTCCGCGAACAAACCACCTCCTATCGAACTGGCCAGATTCACGGGGGTGCCGGATATTGTCGGCGACTCGTCGCCAGCTTTTCTTGCCATCAACCTGAACGCGGCACTTGTCGGCGGCGGCTCTTCATGCAGCAGCAAGACCGGGAGGACCATCCCTACCGGCAGCATGCCCGCTCCCCGCAAGCTGTTTGATGAAACGCCAGCCCCAACTCCGAGCCAGGTATCAACATAGTGCCATCTCCTTTACCTGGTCCCTGCTCTTTTCTCAGTGTACATGATCCAATGATACGCCCCATGCAAGATCATCTCGACATTGATACCCAAGAAGATGGTATCTCTATTGACCATGAGCCTTTGGTACGACAAATACGGCGGTGTAGGTGCAAAAGTGTTCTTCCTTCTTGAAGGTTCTATTGTGGATGGACGGCAATTAAGTTGTAGGACAAACTTGTCAAGTTTTGTTATTATTGTATATTTGATGCATTGTATTCCTTGTTGTGGCCTTATTTCCTTGCATCAGGTTTAACAAAAATATTATTAGTTGCATATGATGACGCAAAGACCGTCGAGTGGCATAACCTACTTTTTAAAAAGAGTCAGGGCAACAGGAGAACGAGTGCGACAACCGAAGATAATAAAAACTGGCATTATAGAAAAAAATAGAAAAAGTACCTGCAACAGGGATTGACAGTGATCTCTTTCATGGAGTAAGTGATCATAGTACTTTACAAGAAATTTAAGCAGGGGATGCAAGCTACTACGCTACTCCTCCATATGGTTCAGTCTAATCTCTTACACATTTATATGGTATGCCTATGCTTTCCAATTGTAGGAAAAAGCAGGCTATGGAAGTAGTCCTAAAAGGATGGCTCTTACATCATTCATAAGTGCACCTTGATTTTGGATATGGGTGGACGGCTGCTAGCTTCTGGATCCGCTCAATCAACATCTTATCTAGAGGCACCATGAATCTTCCTTGTGCATTTCCCTGGAATTTAAGAAATGTAAGAATAAAAATCAGTGGTTCTCCATAATGAGTTCAAGAAAACTATGGAATGCCACGTTGTTTTTAGGGGTAAGCCTTACATTGTAGGCTTTCAACAAATTTCTCCACTTGTCCTGAAAAGTCATATATCTGTATCAGTAGGGAACCTACGACAAAGTCTTCGGGGAGGGGTGATGACGAGACAATGGTAACACGAGACAAAAGTGTCGAACATGAAATGTAACCATCTTTTGCAATCCAAAATATAGATAAATAGAAGAAGCACATAGAAAAAGTGTGCAATATAATGGCATAATGTTGCAGCTCTCAAGCAAAGAATGCATTTTCTTTGGGTGAAATACACCGGTCATCCCCTATATATATATTACCTTAAGATTCTCTGCTGTTCGAGTTGGTCGAGCTGATGTCGAAAACTTTTTTTTCTTCAAGTTACTCCATCGTCCAACCCCATATTCTTCTACACCATCCACTAGTCTAGTCACCTCTTTGAGTGTCCAGTGCTTATTGTTTCTTCTGAGTCCATGTTTCGGGCCTTTACTTTCAGAAGAAGGCATATCCTGGAGGCATGCTGCATTCTGTTAAAACGACCAAGTTAGCTATGGAGCCTTTTCCGATGATGGAGTGTAGATAAAAATTTTGAACTTAAAGGCTATAGCTAGAAAAGGAAAACAGCAGATAGCGTGTGTAAAGAACCATTCACGGAAAAAATAAATGCATGCTGAATTTCAAGCTGAGAATAAACACTATTCATACCACAAGATGGTCAAGCAGAAGCATTTGTTCCGGCGTTCTTCTCTTGCGAGGAGCTCTAAAGCCACAGGCGCGCCTCCAGTCGCTCTTCGGTAGGTAATCTGAAACACACGCCATGTGCACTTAACGAGTTGAGCGAATGACAAGTGGTATATTGCAACATATATATAACTCCCTCGATCCATGATAAATGTCACTTATCTAGTATAAAGTTTGTACTAGATTAATATAAAATGAACGACAGTCGAAGGGAGTAGATTCTACCTAGAAGATCTACTGCCGAGGCAGCGCAGTTCCCCTCTTTCTCTGGCTGCTGCCTTGTGGCTGGCAGTGGCACTTCCTCGTGAGTCAAATTCGCCTTCTTCATATTAGTATGGCTGGATGCACCTGCAAGAAATGCTTCATCCATTGGTTCCACATAGTACTCGAAGTGGTTGCTAGATATAGTTGTCCATCAGCTTTGGAGTACAGTAGGAGCACACGGATTGCTGGACGACGAGGGGCTCTCTACGCATGCATCAACAACTCCAAGTACAAGTGTTCAGAAGCTCAAAGTTCTTATTAGTTAGTATTCCGGTTTTTTCTCCTTATTTTTTGGTCTGAGAACTTCATTCTGGTTTGATCTTCAATGTATGACACTCCTCTATACGGAAATAAGTGACTTGGATGTGTCTAGAATCGCATGTATCTAGACAAGTTTAGCGTGTAAATACATGCGAAATTAATTAAACAAACATATAAGTTACTTATTTCCGATCGAACAGAGGGAGTAATAACGCCAACTCATTGGCATGTAAGACTAGTTAAACGGCTAGTTGGTATGGGCTTTGTTCATGTAGTATCGTCTAAAAACGTTGATTTCTCGTTTAACAATATATCTGGAATAGGCAACAACAAGAACTAAACATGGTACCTCCCAACAGACTGTCCAGATCATGCTCATCTTGAGGTCCTTCTAGAAGCTCTTGGATCTCCATTGCGTCGTAATCCATGTATGCCGAGTAAGCCTGCCATCAAGAACACGGAAACAAGTGTTTGATTCTCTGTAGTCTTTGGAGGCGAGAGAGAGAAATGGAGGGAGGCAGAGATAGGAGCTCACTTGTGCCCCGTACAGAGGATCGGCGAGCACCGTCGCCCAGATCTCCATGGCGTCCGCCGGGGAGCTCTTCGTCGCCGACGATCCTGTCTCCATGGTAGAGGTACGTACTGTACCGCTGCGTCTTTCTCATTAGCTTAAGCTCTCAATCGTACACGGAGGGCGCAATACATAGCTAGTGAGCGCGATGGACTACAGTACAGTGTGAACGCGTTCTCCACGCACGCTGGACTATAGTACAGTATGATCAGGACGCAAAATATACAGTGCTTTTTGATCGTCAAATTGGACAAATTGCAGATTCACTTTCTTCCTCCAGGTTATCAACTGATGATCGTCATATCCAATCAGCCGCACAACCAAAAATCAAAGTAGGCCTATACATAGCTCGATCTCTCAAACCCATACTAGATTATTCACCCGATGCACTACTCAATGGCTTTCATTATACACACATATCCAACCAGTCATTCAACACGTGACAACTCATCAAATGTCTTTTCATATACATTGGATGTTACGGTACGTCGATGCCCACTGATCAGTCCTTCTTTCAGATTCAATACATTTGGAAACTTTGTCAATGTATGCCCCACCCAATGTTTCACGAAAATGTACAAACATGATAAGCTAGCCCCACCATATGTTTACGGTATATTCACGAAAATGTATATATTGTAGTAGACTACTCATTGCATATGACATTGGACCCCGCTAGATACCCCACTAAATGCTTCGTCCCACCAATTGAATGCATGTGACATGTCTTCTTCATATGTCACTCAATGTCCTACCTAACGTTGGTCACGGTTTCGTAGTAGACGTGACTAGTCATTACATATGGCTACGACCCCTTCTCCAAACAAGAAACTCTACTAGATGCCCCTACCAAATGCTTGCCGCTAATTAAAAGTATGTGGCAAGTCATTTTTATATTTCGCTTGATATCCAACCTAATGTTTCTCACAATCCTAAAAGTAGATGTGACTAGTCATCACGCATGTCAATGGACCCCTCATCCAAACAAGAAGCTCTACTAGATGACTCACCAAATGTTTACCACAAATTAAAAGTATGTGGCAAGTCATTTTCATATATCACTCAAAGTACTACCTAATGCTTCTCATAATTCCACTAGTAGATGTGACTAGTCATTACACATATCAGCGGATCCCACAAAGATACTCCACTAGATGTCCCACAACCGCTTCCCACCAATTAAAAGCATGTACTAAGTCAATTTCATTTGTCACTCAATGCCCTACCTAAGATCATCTCCACCGGCCCTCCAAATGGAACTCCCCATAGGGTTGTTGGGGGGCACGGGCCCTTAAAAAATGCTACACGATGGGCCTCCCAATAAGGTGCTGAACAGCGAAGCAGCCCAATAAACTCTCTGAAACTCCAAGGCCAGTCCTGACCCACAGGGACCAACGTGGGAGCGCCTGCACACAACGCCTAGTCAGATATGACATGTAGGCCTGCACCTTCAACGACACGAAAGGCCAGTCATCTTAATTTAATGCACAACACCCATCTTTCTAGTCTCCTAGACCAAAACTGGCACTTTACCATGCGGCGACGACTCGCCTCCCCATGCTGAATTTTAATACCACCACCAGCCCGCCCACCTACCACCTCGACCATATAAACCCCCCCTCACAATGCAGGATTTTGCACATCATCTTTCTCCCTCCTCTACTACATTAGCTCCACCGTCTTCCTCTGCTTCCTCTGTCATATTGGTCCTCATGGCGCATAATCGAGGCGAAGGCAGCAGCGCGACCGGTAGCTACAGACCCCGCAGCCTCACCATCGATGAGGCCACTGTGCTCTCCGATAACATCGCTAGTGCCGTCAGAGATCCGCCTCCCTAGCAGGTGGAACATTAGCACATGGGGGCTCGCCATTCTGATCGAGAATTGTCGCGCGCCGCTCTCAACGACATGCATAGGGCTCGCCTAGGATTGGAGGCTGACACTGAGTTGTGGTTGGCCCTCTTCCATCAGGAGCGCTGGACGGATGTGGCACGATATGAAGGGCCATACCTCACAGCCGCTTCAACCCCCAGGGCGACGGTACTGGTGGAATGGCCGGATGATGGATGTGACATGTGGCTAGCACTGTCAACCAATCGGAAGGTCAGTCAGCCTAATTTTGCACAACATCCATTTTGCCCGGGTCCCTGGCTGGAACTGGCACTTCCTATATAGGAAATTAGATCTAAACCGTACCACCAATAATCACAGAGAGAAGATTGTCGTAGTTTGTCGATGGGATCCCCGTAGGTAGTCGTATACCTCCCAACCCTGGGGATGTTCCTTCCTTTTCGAGGATCAAAGTCACCATACCTTCATCGGTATCCATGCGTACGAACTCAATAATCTAGTAGGGCTCCGCTATTCATGACGAAGATCTACCGAAGACTAGTGCAACCTTATGACGTACGTCAAGTGGAGAGTAGAGAGAGTGGGAAAAAGAGAGAGACTCAATTTGGGCCGTCAGATTTTGTTTCAATGTACTACCAATAACTCACAACACGAAATCGTGTTCCAATTTGGGCCGTTAGATTTTGTTTCAATGTACCAATAACTCACGTTTCATTCGTTCAGGAATGACTAGAAGACGGTGCAAAAAAATACGATAGGGGACCGTCAAGACGATTGCCAGCGATCGTCGGAACCGGATAGTCTAGAAGTACAGACCGTGGGAGAAATTTAGGATTGCAGATCGTGAGAGAAATTTAGCAATGCAGATCGAGTGAGCTGATAGGTTAGGGATCAACATTTTCTTGATTTTGTCATGGCGGCCGGCGCTTTAGGCCGTAATGCTTAAGACGATCATGTCCACGCGAGCTGAGATAGCTGCACTCTAAGGGAAGGAAGATCATTGCATTGTGGAACAACGTGTTCATGGGCGGCTCTCAGCCAAGAGAAAACCGGTTGGGTGACAGGTAATTTGGTGGTGCAACATGTTCCTGCGCAAAAAGGAGAAAAAAGCTTGAGAAAAACTGAAACGTGGCTCTCAAATATTCAAAGGGGTAAATTTTTTACATAACTTTTGCAAAATGGGGTAGTTAGTGTAAAAATCACAATGTAAGGGGGCACAAAACAGAATTTACCCATTATTATAATTCCACACAAAGTCGAAATATGAATTACCCAGAGAAACATAATACACGTCAGCAGTCTATTCATTGTATAATCTGCAAAGTGTGCCGCGATATAGCTAGGCAGTAAATATCACGAGTGACCGTCCAATAAACCATAAGCTCTCACTAATCCGATGGAAGGAGAAAATATCATAGTTGTATCCAATGTGACGTCATATGAATAACTTGCAAATTCTTTAGAAGATTCAATTTTATTAAACACAATGTATTTTGCTCCTCGTTTCGGGTGGAAATATCAACGCAAGAGCGGATTGGTCACGAACAGGGAAAATGCAAAACTGTAGATCACAAAGTTGTGTAAATATGGCACGTTGATCACTCCGTCACGGCAGGCGTTAAGTGCTGACGTGGCTAGCTTCTTTTTTGCAAATACCCGCTTGTAATTTTGTGTCCTCTAATTGCTAGGTTCTCTACAGCCAGCACGTCTGGCCGCGTCAGACCACCGGAATCAACAGCAAAGCATAATCAGAACACACTTCTTCTTTCTGGTTGCATCGTGCCCGTCTTTGCACCAAACACTAAGAGCATCCTTACTCTGGGCGATCCCAAGCCAAAATTCGGACCAAGTTTTGGTCGGACGAAACTCGTTTCCAACTCGTGTTTCCAGGCCGAGTTTCCGCGTCGGGCTAAATTCAGTTAAACACGGGGAAATTTAGACGAATATAGGCGGATTTCATTAAGTAGGCTAGGACGCATATATTACATCGAATTTAAACTAGGAAAGGCTGTCGCCGTGGCTGACGCTAGACGCCGCTTCTACATGCCGAGGCGGGGGTGGTTGCCGGCCTGGATGTGCCCTAGCACGACGGCGAGCGTTCGCCCAGGAACGCTCCACCAGCGGCGGCGAAACGTCGCATTGTGACGCATCGGCGGCGAGCCCGATGGTCCATCGTGTCGGGCGAGCTCCTGAGGCGCCTGCCGGCGAAGAACTGCTCCCAGAAGACCAGGTTGCCAGGATCCTCGGCGAGATCCGGGTCTTCCATGGTGGCGATGGCCGCCTGGATCTCGCCGGTCATGTCCTCGTCGCTCGGCACCGGCGGAATAGGGATCCCACCGGCGCTAAGACTCCGGCCGACTGGGAGACGAAAGTCCGGCGACACCGTATAGCCCGCGTCGTGGAGCAGCCGGGCCTCCCATGTATGCAGCGGGCAGCGGCCATTCGCCGCCGCAATATCGACAACGAATCTGTCGGACATGGGGTTTTGGCGGAGTTCTAGAGGTGGAAAGGTGCGAGCGCCTGGAGTTCGCCGAAGTTGGGAGCGGTGTGAGAGAGTGTGAAGGGAGAGAGCGAGATCTATGGCTTTTATAGGCCGAGGCCGGCGGCCAGGGCCGGCCCTGAAGCGTCGGGGGTCGGTGCAAGTCCAAAAAAGGGCCCTTTGTACGAGATAATTATAGAAAGTTTATTTTTTATGCTCTGGATAGACATTTTTTCTAAACTCTTGATAGGCACAAGATGCTTAGCATCTAAGCATCTTCTTAATGGTGAGAGCACGCAATTCAAGAAAACTACTATTAGTACCATGTAGCACTTCTCTAGTCCAAATTAATTGACTAAGATTTATCTAAATTCGAATGTATGTAGAACTAAAACATGACTAGATACATTAAATCTAGACTAATCTAATTCTGTTAATTTGGATCGGAAAAAATACATATTTCCAAAAGATGGACATTTTAAACAAATGTCGCATTGCACGTCTGCGCTCCAACACAGAACCATAGAAAAAGATCTTCAATCATTTGCAAAACAAACAGATGCACCGGCATTGTACATTGCATGAAAATCTTAGCGCGCAAACAGTACACAACATAGGCTATCAAGTTGAAACAGAAGCACCTGGAAGTAGAGGATCGAAGATTGACTTGCTTGCTGCCTGTAGTCGTACTGTGTTGTCGGTGCACCAGTAGCAATCGTGTTGTCGACCTGCCCTTGGTCAGCCGTCAGCCCAGATGAGCACTCGCGGCCGGTAATCCCCTTGATATTGGACAGGGAACTCAAGCCTACTACGGAGATTTGATGATTTGGTGGAATTGAACTGGAATGAAAGAAATCAGATGAACATGAGTGATTGTACAGACAGTCGAAAATTAACGAGTGTGTTTGGAATCAGCAGATCTTGATCCGCTCCTCCATAATTCCGGAAAATTGACGAGTATTATGGAACGTCAGGGTGGGCCCCATCGCTGATTTTGCGAGAGAAAGGAGGAGCCAAGGAGGTGAGAGGAGAAATTGAGGGAGACGAGTCAGCTAGCGCTTGGTTCTGCCTACACACAACGCTCGACGACCAGGTGGTTCAGGCGATTTGCATATTTTCCCAACTAAAAGGGCTTAACTTATACCTGTGCTGGGCCCCTCATGCTCGAGGGCCCTGTGCATGTGCACCGGCTGCACAGGCTCAGAGCCGGGCCTGCCGGCGGCAAGGGCGGGAAGGGTGTAGCGGTGAGGACGGAAAAAGAGGAAACGGCATAAAGGACGATGACGACTCGGCTTCGGTCGCTCACAGGACTGATCCACTCGGCAAATTCGCTTCATTCGGTGTTACCAGAGCGTTCCCGGGATCCTGGGAATGGCCTAAATCCGGACGGAGAGAGGTTTCTGGAAACGCAACTGGACCGAATTTCGAGGTTCAGACTTAATTCCGGCGTCCTGGAAAACCGAGTGAAGATGCTCTAAGGGTCCACTACATAACATGCATGGCTAACGCGGATGCATCTTCTAGCGCATGACATACAGTAATATCCCACACAGAGACAGACACGGCAACCATTAATGTGGGTGTCAAAGAGATCCCACACATACTTAGGTATATATATATGAAGTACATATGGGGCACCATGATATGGGGCACCATGGTGCCCGGACACCATACCTGTATTTTATTTAAATTCTTACATATCTGATAGTGTACATATGCAAATTTCACATACTTAGCTTTTACATTACCTAAGTTATATGTATCCTAGTTACATATATCTAAGGTATCACGTACCTAAAGCGTGCGTAAGCAAGTTACATATATATGTATACCTTAGGTATGTGATATCTTAAGTATATGTAACTTAGGTATGCATATCTTAGGTTTGTGATACCTAGGTATATGTAACTTAGATACATATATCTTCAGGTATGTCTAGTTCAAAAAAAAACTATACTTATTACGCTTGGTCCATGTACACCAAAGTACACCAGTTATTTTACCAATGAAGAGTTTGGGGATAAAGAGCAAATATCCCTACTTTGGTCTGGTCCGGTCACTAGTTCTTCTCTAAATTCTCATGCCCCTTTGCAGACCTATTTTCTTCATATATGTGTTTACTTTTGCTTCACGATATACATAATGTGACGCTGAAAAGTGGACGTAACAATAATTTAGCGACAGATGTGCCGTGCCCTCCTCACCGGCCGCCGTTTTTCTGATTTCCTCTTGTGGGCGGTTATCGCTCTTCAGTTTCCATGATCTTTGCTGCCAAACCTGGGCGTGGATGCATGTGTTCATGGGTGGGCTCCCTCATTGTCATTGATTGATCGGTCTAGTGAAGTTGGTGCACGCACTTAATCTCTCACCCAAGCTCAACAAATCTCTCGTCTCGTTTCGGATTCCAGGTGGTTTTTGTAGAGGCAGTCGATCGACGCCGTGTGGCGGCTAATGGCGCCATCGAGTGAAATGTCACCATCTCCATCTTAATCCTGAGTCACCAGTGCCTAAAAATGTTAGTTGTTGCCAAAGCATTGAGTATCAGCATAGTTTGGGAAATGTGAGTCATGGCGCTTTGTCCAGGCGTCAACATGTTAGTTCAAACCAAGTCGTGTGGTGTGGCACAGCTAGCTAGCAGAGCATGGTAGCTGCTAGAGTCGATCGATATAATTAGCGAGAACACAGCAGCAAAGAGAAACCCCCGACCCCCTTGCCCTTCTCTCCCTGCCCAAGAAAAATCCCAGCGCCAAGGGAACGACGTAGACGTAGCGTACCGATGGCTGACCAACACCTGGGGGTGATCGTGCAGCAAGTGTCGGAGGAGCTGCCAAGCCGGTACGTGCTGCAGGAGCAGCATCGCCATGGTGGCATTCCAGCAGGGGAGGCGATGCCGGAGCCCCTCCCCATCATCGATATCAGTCGGCTGTCCGCAACCGACGAGACCAGCAAGCTCCGGGTGGCGCTTGAGAGCTGGGGACTCTTCCTGGTGACGACCCTGAAGCCTCTTCTTGCACATTATAGTTGGCTTATCCTTCAACTAGTAAAAATAAAGGTTCAGTTTTCTACTACTTGTTGGGCTAACTTAAACCATATGTACGTGCGTGTACCAGGCAACCAACCACGGGATTGAAGTGTCGCTCTTGGACGCTCTCATGGATGCCGCCAGGGAGTTCTTTCACCAGCCGCTGGAGACGAGGCAAAAGTTCAGCAACCTGGTAGACGGAACTCCACGACACAAAGGATACGGAAGTCATCCCGTGTTGAGCCAAGATCAGACCATAGACTGGTTTGATCGGGTGCACTTGGAGATCGACCCAAAGGAAGAGAGGGACCTCTCGAGTTGGCCACATTTTTTCAGGTAACTCGCCTTCCATTGAGTCATTGACGCACTTCACCTTGATCTCCATAATAAAGGATTGCACGAGTCGTCGGACCTGAAAGCGTGTAACAGCGTGAAAAAACAACAATACATTTTGGCTTGATTCTACATATGGATGATTGTCAGAGACACAAAACTGGTTTTTCATGCAGGGATGCGATGCTAGAGTACGCAGGCGAGTCGAAGAAGATAAGAGACCAAGTCCTGCGTGCAATCGCCACGCTACTGGAGCTAGAGGAGGACCACTTCGTGAGCAAGTTTACGGACAGGGCCATCACCTTCGCAGCGGTCAACTACTACCCGCCATGCCCGGCGCCTGACCGCGTGTTTGGCTTCAGGCCCCATTCCGACGGCCGTCTCATCACATTCCTCCTCGCCGACAAGGACATCGGTGGCCTGCAAGTTCGCAAAGACGGCAGATGGTACAATGTTCCCACTAAACCTGGCAGTCTGCTCGTCTTTGTTGGAGACTCCCTGGAGGTAAATTAACCTTTCTATTAATCCAATCAACCTTTCTTCTCTTTACTGGTCTTTTTTTCCCTTTCGGTCATACATAGTACTATACATCCTAACGTCGATGTAAAACTGAAATTAATGTAGATAATGAGCAACGGTGCTTTTAAAGCCGCCGTTCACAGGGTTGTCACGAATCCTGTGAAAGACAGGACCTCTGTAGCTATGTTCTTTGGCGTGGACGGAGACACGGTGCTCGAACCAGCGCCTGCCTTGCTAGACGAGACTCGTCCAGCAAGATACAGGAAGATGAGGACCAAAGAATACATCCAAGGGATCCTTGAGCTTTATAGCCGCTATGAGAGAATGATAGAAACCATGAAGATCTAAACAGTGTTTTTATATCCAAGTCCCCGTTTTTCTATCTAAGTTTGAGCAGTGAATTATAATAATTATGTAATAATGAGACTCATTGGTATGTATGCTACTTCTAAATAGCTGCTTGTGAAGTTCTAAATGGCAAGGATGTGAAACTATTTTAGACAATAAATTATTCTGTTTCAGTGCTTATGTTTGTCAAAGTAATCGAGCATTATCTAATAAGAGCAGTGGCGGAGCTAGGGATTTCATTTTAGGTATTCGGAGTGAACGCCAATATAAGTATATTATCTAGGAAAAAACATGTGTGTGACCTATCCTCTATTACTCAACGCTAATCCATTGTTCCACTCACAACCGCTTTTTTTAGGCTAGAAGGTAAGGATCAATTTATACTGTAATTTGGTTAGAATCCAAACCAAATTACCCATAAACCTCTTGAGTTAATTTCCACTCGTTTCCAAAGAAGGTTCCAGACTCATCAACAACCACCATCAAATGAGCCTTATTTAATAGAAACTCTTTGCTTAAATCCTAATCCATATGTGTGAGGATGCGTGAAGCAAAAGTTGTTCAGGCTAACCAATTTATACTGTAATTTGGTTAGAGTCCAAACCAAATTACATATAAACCTCCGAGTTAATTTCCACTCGTTTCCAAAGAGGATTCCAGACTCATCAACAACCACCATTCAACGATCCTTGTTTAATAGAATCTCTTTGTTTAAATCATAATTCACATGTGTGAGGTATGCCTGAAGCAAAACTTGCTCAGGTTAACCAATTCGAGATAGTACTATCACCATGTGTATATTTCCAAGAGTTCTACTGTTCCACTACGCCTATCTTCCCAAGCATAAATCCCAGCAAGAAAACAATTTCTCGCTGTTACTTCCAAGCATTATTCTGCCAACAAATTAAGTACATAGGAGAAACAGAATATTTGTACAGTACATAACAATTTCCACAATAATCAATTGAGTTCAGATCAAGCAAACATACACTAAGGTATTGTGAGTAATCACAAACTGAACTTTGAATATAGTTGCAGGACACAAACCCTTAGGTATTAGCGAGAATTTCAATTGGAGAAAATCCAGACAGAAACTACAACGGAAGCACTTCTTACCGTGAGTGAATCACGTCCCGCTGAATTCAGATTCAGGGATTGTAGTGATGAACTGCTGCTGGTCTGCTATTGTATGGGGCTGCCGTCACTGATCCTGCTGTAATTACGCCGCTGTTAAGGGATGGGCACTGAATAAATGTTTAATCTACTATGACAGGTTACGTATCTCAGATATGTGATGCGTTTTGTCCGTCAGAAATATGACCCAAACTAAGTAAATGTGCATATTTCCAATCACATGCCGACCATAAAAGATTGGTATGTTCTTAGAAAAACTAAGCGATTAGCATGTAAGATACAGAAAATAAAATAACAGTAGCAAATTACTATTAGGTGAGTTAACTCTGTTGTCTATACCGCGTCTTGGGACAGATTAACCAGGCTAACAAACTGTGACAACAAAAGTGATCATGATTATTATAATTTAAACAAAGTTACGGCTGTTAAAGATTTTAAGAAACCGGTGCATGTATTTTCTGGTGCAATTGAACTCATCACTACAAAGGCAATATACACAAGTTAAATAAAAAATCTACTGTACATGTTTATTTTTCTGCACAATTATAGTTTTAGAGAAAAAAAAAATGTTATGCACACCATTTGTTCATACAAAGTCACAAGGGTCTGAGACTTGAAAGTACACTTTGTTTGACCTGTAGGGGTGGAGTGAGACAGTAAATTTTACTACTGCCTCTGTTCTCTTGTCATGATTTTAGAACTAGAACCATGACCTGAATTATGAAACGGTGGGAGTAGTATTGATGAAGGATCAAATGTGTTGTGTACGTACTAATTATAAAAAGACATGTTCCCTTATCAAGGGATCACTAAGGAGGAACATACATTCTCCAGAAGCGGTGTTGGTAAACAGATATACTACTACTACTAGTCAAGAACAGTAATCAGTACCCAAGCAAGCAGCCCTTAAATCCCGAATACTCCTCCGCACAGCAGCAGGTCTGACGGTGGCGGCATCTGTTTTGTCCGAAGGGCCGGCGCCTAAGCCTTGTGTGCCGGAGCGGCGGCCACGCTCCAGGATCTTAGGATCACCCTTGCTCTTGTCCCTTCCGATAGGATTCCCCTCCTTCCAGCCGTACCCAGCGAGGAGCGCGGCCCCGAACCCCTCCACGGGCACCTCGTCGTACTCCTCCGCGCCTTGGGTGTCGGGGAGAACGGCCATGTCCTGCTTGAACCGCCGCAGGGTAGCAGCATCATCCGCGGCAGCGCGCTTCCTCCTCTTCGAGTCCTCCGTGTCGCGGACGGCGAGGCCGTAGCCTGCGCTGGAGGAGGATGAGTCGGAGTCGTCGGGTACGAAGGCAGGGCGACCGCCGGTGGGCACGGTGGAGAGCCTGCGCGAGTTGGGAAGGGGCGCGATGACGGCGGCGGCAGGTACAGCGGGTGGGGCGAGGGTCTGTGAGGGATCGAACGTGGTGACGAATTGCGGAGCGGGGCCTGAGTCTACGGCGGCGGGGACGGAGAAGGCGGCTGGGCGCGCGGTGGGCTTGGGCAGGGCGGGTTTCGAGGGGGCGATGGAGAAGGAGAGCTTCGCCATCTTCTCCTCCATTGCCGGCGGGCGGGCGGGCGGCGCGATCTGTGTGGGGAGCGACGGATCGGGATTCGGAGGTTGGATTCGGTCTGGGGACTCGTCGTCAATTTGTACAACCCAACAGTGAGTCCCCCTGAACGGTTCATAGTTCATACTGTATCCTAATCGGGGTATGACCGGACCGCGAGTACTCCCTCCATTTCGGTTTCGCAGGTATATCGATTGATATTTTGACCATTATTAAAAAAAAAAAATTGTATAACATAAAAAATTATATTATTAGAAAATATAAGGAGGTGGTGTTTTCGCTCACGGATAACCTATTATAAAAATCATAAAAAGCAAAAATTAAAATGTCAAAAAAATTGAGAAAATATTTTGCATATACATCTGAACATTCTATGTAGATACACAAGGTTTTTTTTGTAAAAATGTACATTTTATATGACTTATGTAAAAAGATAAAATAAATGTCCATGAATAGTCATGTTGCAAGTTGCAACACCGAAATTTGTCGTTTATACGTAGGGCACAAAAAATGTTTCTTTTTCTCGAAAACTTCGAACATATAATGTTGTACATGCATTTTTTTAATTGTTTTGACATTATAAAATGTGCTTTCTAAAAATAGGTTTATTTGCACCCGTGAGTCGAATTGGATTTTTAAAAATATAGTATCTAATTTTTCTAATAGTATAATTATTTTGCTATACAATTAACTAGAGGCTTAAGCCTGGTGTCCGGCGCGCGCGCTGAGGACATCTGCCGCGCAAAGGATGGGCACACTGCCGCTGCTTGTGGGCCAGGAGCGATCTTCGATATGTGAGCCACAGCTGGCGGTTGGTGGGTCTGGCCTCGGCACCCGTTGGCTTCCTCTCGGTCTTTCCTCCTTTCGCTCACCCACCCTAAGTGCCAGGGTTTCCGGCCGTCACTCTCCTAGCTCTGGCTGCCCATGGCCCTTCTCTCCTCCCTGGCCACACCTCATTGCCCATTCTTTCCCCTGTACGACAGGTCGCCGGCCACCCCAACTTTTGCCCCCGTCTGCCATCATCTCCGCTGCTCTGAGTTGGAACGACAGGGAGTTTGAAACCATGTTGCCTCCAGGTCTCTCCCATGCGACCCAGAGCCGCCCATGCCGCCGCCGCATAAAACCTCCACCCTTGCGCCCTTGGTCCCTGCTGCCGCGGATGATGTCGTATCTCCTTCGGTCGTTTTCCTCCCCAAAATCCAAATCCCCTCCAAAAATCCACCCCCAAATCGACCCTCTACTCCAGATCCGGCCCGCTGTTCTGCTCTACCACGCGGCCCGGCCTCCCCGCCGGCCGGCAAAGCTCCGTCGTGCCTCGCCTCGGTCCCCCCACTGCTCCCCTGACGTGCGGCTCATCCGCCCTCTGCTACGGCATGCGGACCTTGGGCCCCATGCTTGGCCGCCAGGACTCCTGTCGGCGTCGCGCTGCTGTGCTATGCCTGGAGCATGCTGCTACTCCCCCTGGATTGCGCATATGGGCTTCTATGATGTGAAGCTGGAGCCCTTTCGGCCCGTCGCTCCGTCCAGGTGCCCGAATGCTCTCTCTGCCCTGCTTCTTTTGGGCGATGCCCAAGCATGGGTCGATGGATGTTGGCTTCCGGTTCTGGTTGTCTCCTAGGATCCGTGCTCGCGTTTGTGCTAATATAATTGTATGGCTGATACAACAAGATAATCTGCTGCATGTTTGTCCAAATTCGAGAAGAATCCAATTCGAATTTTGCTCTTGATGATGACCCAATGTTTGACCTTGCTGATGGCTAGTAGGGTGGCAATCGTAGCATGGCACTGCTTTTTCCTAATTCTTCTCTAATTTTTCTAGCTTCCAGGCCCCTTTTTGCCTATATTTTTCTTTTGCGGATCGTTACACGGGTGCCACTTGCCACCATAAGGGCCAGACATTCAAGGGTGTTTTGAGTGCTCAGTCATAGCATGTTGATGTTAATTTTTTGTGAGATTTCTTCCAACGAAAAAGGAGATTAGGATTATGTTTTTTCAGTGGTACACTGGTCTGCAGTAGACGTTCTAGCTGGAGTTTACCATGGAAGCATATTCATCTTTCACCTTTATGAATCTGTTTATAGATACCACCACTTCTATCTTAGTTTATTGCATGATCTGATAATTTGCTTAGTGTGATGTTCTATTTCCAAATTACTTTTCTTTTCTCATCCAAGTTACTTTGTTCATTCATCTGTAGTTTGATTATTGTGGGCCTAAATTAGAAGAAGCAAAAGAACATGGTCATTTGAATTTTGTCTTGCGATTTAGTGTTTTTTTCAAAGGACTTAAGCGCCGAGTGTTTTCACACATTACAAATATAAATACATCATGTTGGTGTTCAGGTTGCTTCATGACTTCATCCCACTTTGTTTCTCCATGTGTCTGTTTTTCGCCCTTCCATTGATTTGTCCCTTCATGCCTTTTTATATAGATTTTTCTGATTCGTGGCCGCTGGCGAGGTGTGACTTCTCTGGTTTGCACGATGTTATGCCGGTGGCGTACTATTCAGGACGTCCCTAATGCTATCAATTTCTTTCCTATTCGTGCCAGCTGCATAGGCCTCCTGGTGTTGGGTGAGGAAGGCGTGCAGGTCCCCTGATATGGGGCGATGTGTTCTTTTGTCCACAATGCTTGCGGGCGTGGCACAACTTTGTGCCTGGACGATCAGCCATTAGATGCTGCACTGCTGGAAAAATCTTTTATTTCCAGGTCTTCTCCTACTTCTCGGTGTAGCCATTCAACATTCCAGCCTACGGTTGATGACAATGCTCAGAGGTGCAAAATATGTCTGCAAGTGGTGATGAGCATTGCAATAACTACCAGGCAAGTTCTCCGTCATTCCAACATGTGGTTGTTCAACCCAAATAAAAATATCATGCTAAACATAAGTGGCCCCTGGTAAGTTAGAGCATCTCCACTCGTTGATCTAATCCAGCCGAAATTGACATTTTTTGGAGATGAGCTTGATTTGACTGGTAATGCATGATTTCTCACTGTACCAGTAGTTCCCACGTTTGGCTAAAATTTAACAAATTTCGGCAAACTTTGGGCGAACTTTGGGCGAATATAGGCGGTTTTGGGCGAATATGAGCAAACTTTTGGCGAATATGGTCGATATGGACGAACTTTGGGCGAATATGGGCGATATGGACGAACTATGGGCGAACTTTGGGCGATACAGGCAAACTTTGAGCAAATATGCCCGAATTTTGTAGGGGTTCGTAGCATGGAAAACAAAAAAATTCTACCGCATGCAAACAAACAAGCCAAGATCTATCTACTAGATTGTAGCAACGAGTCGATAGAGGAACTCACCCTCGAAGATTCCAAAGCGGTTAACGAGAGCAGATTCTCGTGGGTGATGTAGTCGTACACTTGTCGATCTCAAGATCGCGTAGACGATCCTTCCAGCAAGGCTCCTAAGCGCTTTCAATGATCACACATTGATTGATCGACAAAGACCTTCCTCTCCCTTGTTCCAGCAGGCAGCGGAGGTTGTAGCACTCTCCTCGCGATTCCGGCAGCACGACGGCGTGGTACCAGAAGTAGAGGGGAGATCTCGTAGGGCTTCGCCTTAAGCCGGAGCGAGTATGGTGGACTATGAGAGAGCCTTGGTGATCTAGGGTTTAGACACACCAATTAGAAGGGGCTAAACCGGCGTCTAGGGCAATTAGAAGCTCTAACTCGGCGGCTTGGTAGAAATCCCTAGGCTGTGGCTAGGGTTTAGGTTTAGAGGTAGGGAACTTGTGTGTCAAGGAGGAGAGCCCTGCCCCTCCTTTTATGGGTGGAGGGAGGCGCAGGAGGGAGTCCTCCCCAACTCGGACCTACAGGGTCAAGCGGTGGAGGAGGAGGGACTCCTCCCCAACTCGGATTCCCCTCCCCTCCACTTCCCAAAATTGCCGTTTGACTTTCAAACTTGGCGTTTGACTTTTCAAACAAGGATTTGATTAATCCCTCTATTTTGTTCAGCGATGACACTTAGTACATGATGCAATCATACCAACTTGATATAACACATTCATGTATCCTTCCCCTCCGGAGTGCCGGATATTCCGGAACCTTCTAGAACATTCCTGATGAAAACACCGGAACCATTCCCCAACTCCGAAACGGGACTTTCCTTATATGAATCTTATTCTCTGGACCATTCCGGATCTCCTCGTGATATCCCGGATCCCATCCGAGACTCCGAACAACATTCGGTCTCTTTCTCATCATTCCATAACTACTCAACAACATCGAATCCTTAAGTGTGTCTCCCTACGGTTCGTGAATTATGCGGACATGATCGAGACACTTCTCCGATCAATAACCAATAGAGGAATCTGGAAATTCATATGGCTCCCACATATTTCTACGATTACTTTGTGATCGAATGAATCACTTACATACGATACCAATTTCCCTTTGTCTCACGATAGTTTACTTATTCGAGGTTATGATCGTCGGTATCTCTGCATACCTAGTTCAACCTCGTTACTGATAAGTACTCTTTCTCGTTCCCGTAGTATGTGATCCCTTGTGAGCCAGTCACATGCTTGCAAGCTAATTGGATGACATTCCACCGAGAGGGCCCAGAGTATATATATCTGTCATATGGATGGACAAATCCCACTCTTGATCCATGTGTCTCAACCAATACTTTCCGAACACTCAATGCCACCTTTATAGCCACCCTGTTACGGTGTGGTGTTTGATGTCATCAAAGCATCCTTCCGATAAAGGTGATATGCATGATCTCATGGTCGAAGGAATTAGGTTACTATGTATCAGAAAGCCTATAGCAAATGAACTATATTAAATGACTTGATCTTTATGCTACGCTTAACTATAGGATTATGTCCATCACATCATTCTTCTAATGATATGACCCTGTTGTTAATAACATCTCTATGTTCATGATCAGGAAACCATGATCATATATTAACCAACGAGCTAGTTTAACAAGAGGCTTTACTAGGGACTCTTTTATGTTTACAAATCACACAAGTATTAATGTTTCCGGTTAATACAATTATAGCATGGTATGTAAACAATTATAATAAGTATGAAGATATGATAATAACCACTTTATTATTGCCTCTTGGGCATATCTCCAACAGTCTCCCACTTGCACTAGAGTCAATAATCTAGTTTCAAACCTTTGTGTATTCAACACCTATGGCTTTACGGTGTTGTATGTATACGATTGCTAGTGGTCAACTGATCTCCGGATCTGACACTTCTAGGTCCATGTGTAATTGCATGTCTTTGCGTCCCTACGCATCACTCATTCTCTAATGAGATGGCTTTGTATAAATTTGGTCCTTTGGTGAGACCTTTAGTTCTTTGGGGCTAAAACATGTTGATAATATTGTCGTACAATATATCTTCAAAGTATTATCCCTGATGTGAACTACACCTAGTTTGATAACAAAATACTTGACACAAATGCCCTCTTTTGCTGCTATAATAGCAGTCATATACTTAGCCTTTTGTTGTAGTATATGTCACAATGTCTTAACTTTGGAACTCGTCCAAATCCATTATGGAACTCACTTTCCATTATATTGTGCCACCCTTAGTTTAGATTGAGATAAACTTAATTTGTACTCTGTGACAAAACTAGTATCAATGTAGTACTTTTATAATGAACTAACCATCTATTTGTCACTTCTACAAATAATATACTCTTAGTTCTTCCAAAAGATCATAAGAATATCCTTACTATTGTCCAATGATCATCTTATGAATCATTCTGGTATATGATCACAACATTTAGAGCATAGGACATATCTGGATTTGTACATATCACAGTATGATTGATATAAATACTCTTTGTGATTTCATGCATCAAGTATCAATCTATACTTGAATCTTTGTTTCACTTACCAAGTGTCAATACACTTGAATATATCATCAATATTGAACTCATTCAATCCTTTCTGTGCGACAAGAACCTTTCTTGTAGTTTCTATATTGAACTCATTCAATATCCCATCTATGTACTTCTGACACAACCATATTGGCATCTATTGATGCCAAACATTTGGGTTTTGCCTAAGTCTTTCATCGGGATGAAATTCTTAATATGTGTTAATAAAAGATACATCATTTTTAATCAACAATATGTCTTCCACATAATGTATTAGAAATATGTCTTAGCGCTCCCACTTAATTTCTTGAAAATGCAAGCATCTTCATTGTCTCCGATGAAATTAAACTCTTTTAACAGTTTCATCATAGTGAAGATTCCAACTCCGCTATGCTTACTTCAACCATTGAAGTTTGCATATGCTTTTAGCATCCTTTGAATTAATCAAAACCCTATGGACCATGTTATGCACATGTCCTAGGTAACAATTCTATTAGAAGAACTTGTTTTGTTTATTCAACTACCACATAACAAAAATTATATGTAGTGGTTGCTTCATTAATCCGTCTAGACAAAATATCGCTATGAAAGATCAAATCTTGTCATAGTCAACCTTTGAACATTTTTGTGAACTCTTTCCCAACATGTCGACTATTTCATAGATGTGAAACATCCATGTCTACTTCTTTATAGATCCAAACACAACTGTAAGGTCTTACACCTTTCTCGAGGGTCCTTCAAGTTCAAAACTTGATTTCTCGTGTATGGAACTATCACGGATTTTATGGCTTCAAGCCATTTGACGGAGTCAGGGCCCATCATCGCTTCTTTGCATGTAGTCCGTTCATTATTCTCAAATAATGATTCAACCCTCAAATCTTGGTATTTGATTGTTTACTCGACCTACTTGGTTCAATAGAAACTTAGACCTTCGTGACCGCAACCTTTGAGGCACGTGAGCCATGAGCATTGTTGCTGCCTCCGGAACACTTTTCAAGGCCATCAACTTTGCACATATAGCTAAGGTTCCTTTAACCTTATCAAAGTTCTATTGTCCTCCCACTTATCTTTTCACGAAAAATTCCTTCTCAAAGAAACTTGACGTTCTAAGCGACAAACACTTTTGTCTCCGGTGTTTATGGACGAATACTTAACAGTAATACAAAGACAGGTTCATCCGACTTTGGTTGCAAACATCTTTCTTATGCATAGCATACCAACGTTTAAGAAAGGACTACTTGGGTTTTATCCCAAACCATAACTTTATATGGTGTCATTTCAGCGGATTATGATGGAGCTCTTTTCAGTGGAAAACGGTAGTCTCTAAAGCTTTTAATCTTTAAAATATAATGGCAGTTTTATGAATTACACCTTTGATCTTACCATGTCAAACAAGGTTTTAATTACATATCTCGAACGCTCCATACTCTTATGGTGTTTCGGGAAATGCAAATCCACGTAAGCGATTCCTTAAATCTTAGGTATTATGCTAAACTTGTAACTCAAATATCTTCCTTTATGATCTTTATCATAAACTATTTATATTCTTATTACAATGATTTTGCACTTCATCTTGAAAGACTTTGAACTTTTTTTCAAATGTTTCATACTTCATCCTTATTAAGTAAATATTCATATATTCACTCAAATTTTCGGAGAAAGCATATGAAGTTGAAATCCATCGCTGTTGACTACACATAATGGACTTTGTACAATAATATGTACAAGTTCCAATAAGCTAGTCATTTGTTCCCTTTTGGCCTATGAACGAAGTTTTAATTATCTCTAGGAAAGCTTCACAAGCGTCATTTGATCAAAAATCAAAAGACTCCAAAATTCCATACACATGGAGTTTCTTCATGTTTTCTTTCCATTATAATTTAAACGGCGATGTCACTTCCTAAGTGATCTTCCAATCAATTTGTCTTTCGACATTTTTAACACTAGTTTTATGGATGTGATTTATCCAACGAGATTTGTAAATCATCCATCTTTTATGGATTACGGCAATTATTTGAACAACCCTTTGTTCTCATAATACCTGATAAAACAAATATTGAATGCAAGCTTTGATGTTTAACAAGCAACACACAATAACCCTTTATTTGTTCTCGATGAACATCATCACATATTCTTTTGCTAGTTACTTAGGCCATTGTAGTTCATGAATTCTGTTGTTTCGTATGACGATTCACACCAACAAATTCAGTATCAAATACTTAAGAACCACATTGTTTAAGAAGCAAAGAATATAGCCATAACATGTATATCATCTATATACTTAAGCTGAACAATTCTAGTCTTTTCTTTTCTGCCACATACTTATGAGATTCTCTTTCAGTATTTCCTTTTCAGTTTGAAAGAATCTATCAACATCAATAGTGGAGTCATACATATGACACATAGTCCAAAGCGTGTATAGTTAAATACCAATGTCTTTGGACTTGCACTTTGAAGTAGATCACCATTATCAAATGTTTGGTGTTCTTTCAAATTCCTTTCTTTAGTAATCTCTTGGTGTAGTAAACATTTTACCTACATCAAATATTCACCCTCATCATGGAATTATCCATGATCAAGCTACTTTTAGCTTGTAACGGTGAATCGCGAGTATAATGTTGCTCTCCAAAACCTTTTGGAGGATAAGGACAACTAGTGTCTCCAATCTTTTGCAAATTCTCATCAAATATGAGAACATGACTTTTGCCATATTATACTCTATCATGTTGCAACCAAAACTTCATTTCAGATATCACAATATCTTACACACATCATGGTTTCTGAAACAACTCTTTCAGATCCTAGATAACCTTGATATTAAGACAATCCTTTGAATATCAAGAATCATGGAGACAAACATGATACTCATACACTAACACTTGGAATTGTCACTCTTGTTTTTAATACCAATTATTAAACTTCATGGAGTAACCGGAACTTTACTGAAAGTTTGCAATAGGAATTTTAAACTTTAGATTAACACTTCAAAACAATACGATACCAGTTCGTAAAGTAACTAACCAGAATTCTATAGTTCTATCATCTCAATTAAAACTAAGCGCAAGGTGGTAAACGGATGCCAATGACTACAACAACTATGCAAATTCACTTTGATTTAATTTATGATAAATAGTGTTCAACTTTTAATCATATTGCCGTTGAACTCCCACTCAAAACAATATCCCTCACATTGTTTTAGTGATCACACGAACCAAATCCACCACATCAAAACTGATCATCACGAGAGTTGATGTAGCTTCAATGGCGAATAATCAACATGTTCATCATATCTACTATACGACTCATGCTTTACCTTTTGGTGATCCGTGTTCCGAGACCATGTTTGTACATGCTAGGCTCGTCAAGATCAACCTTAGCTTCCGCATGAGCAAATCTGGCTTGCTCATGTTGTATACACTCGCAGAATCTAACACACCCGATCATCACGTGGTGCTTCGAAACAACGAGCTTTAGCAACGGTGCTTACTAAGGATGAACACTTTAAAACTTGAAATTGTGTGCTTGAGGGGTCATCTTATAATGCTACCGTCGTTAACTAAGCAATACAAGATGCATAAAATGATTAACATCACATACAATTCATAATATGTGATATGATATGGCCTTTCTTCTTGTGCTTCCGATCTCCATCTTCAAGCACGAACATGATCTCCATCATCACCAGCATGGCGTCAAGGTCAATGGCGCCGCCTCATGGTTGTCGTCCACCAGCTTCAACTATTACAACTACTTTGAATAGACACGCGGGTCTTAACAGAATTTAAAGACAACCATATATTCTCGCCGTTGCCAACTTACAATAAGGAATATTGCATACATCATATATAAACACAATCATGGCCATATCACATCACAGCACACCCCTGCAAAACAAAGTTAGACGCCTCTAATTTACTTTGCATGTTTTACGTGGTTTGGGGCTTTCAATAAGTGTCGATCTAACTTACGAACAAGAACCACAACATTGATACTAATATTGTCAATCACCCGTTGTAAATTGAATCTTAACTATGTTGGGAGAAACAGGCACCCGCAAAGCCACTTATGCAATACAAGTTTCATGTCAAGCGTGGAGCAAGTCTCATGAACGATGTCATGTAAGGTTAGCCCGGGCCGCTTCATCCCACCATCCCGCAAGATGCAAAGTACACAAGAAGCAATCGACAACAAAAGCATCAACGCCCACAATAACCATTGTGTTCTACTCGTGCAACTGGAGGGGTTCGTAGCATGGAAAACAAAAAATTTCTACCGCATGAACACACAATCAAGATCTAATCTATGATCAAGCCAAGATCTATCTACTAGATTGTAGCAACGAGTCAATAGAATACTAACCCTCGAAGATCCAAAGCGGTTAACGAGAGCAGATTCTCGTGGGTGACGTAGTCAGACACTTCGATCTCAAGATCGCAGACGATCCTTCCGGGCGCTATGCTCCTAAGCGCCCGCAATGTCGGTCACACGCTCGGTACTGACGAAGACCTTCCTCTCCCTTGTTCCAAAGAAGGAGGTTGTAGCACTCTCCTCGTGATTCCGGCAGCACGACGGCGTGGTACCGGAAGTAGAGGGGAGATCTCGCAGGGCTTCGCCTTAAGCCAGAGCGAGTATGGTGGACTATGAGAGAGCCTTGGTGATCTAGGGTTTAGACACACCAAGTAGAAGGGGCTAGGACGGCGGCTAGGGCAATTAGAAGCCCTAACTCGGCGACTTGGGAGAAGCCCTAGGCTGTGGCTAGGGTTTAGGTTTAGAGGGAGGCAACTTGTGTGTCTAGGAGGGGATACCTGCCCCTCCTTATATAGGTGGAGGGGGCCGGCCAAGGGGAGGGGAGTCCCTCCCCAACTCGGCTTGGTGGTGCGCCGGCGGTGGGAGGAGGAACTCCTCCCCCAAGTCGGTTTCCACCTCCCTCTCCACTTCCCAAAATTGACGTTTGACTTTCAAACTTGGCGTTTGACTTTTCAAACAAGGATTTGATTAATCCCTATATTTTGTTCAGAGATGACACTTAGTACATGATGCAATCATACCAACTTGATATAACACATCCATGTACCCTTCCCCCCCCCCCCGGAGTGCCGGACATTCCGGAACCTTCTAGAACATTCCCGATGAAAACACCGAAACCATTCCCCAACTCCGAAACGGGACTTTCCTTATATGAATCTTATTCTCCGGACCATTCTGGATCTCCTCGTGATATCCCGGATCCCATCCGAGACTTCGAACAACATTCGGTCTCTTTCTCATCATTCCATAACTACTCAAACAACGTCGAATCCTTAAGTGTGTCTCCCTACGGTTCGTGAATTATGCGGACATGATCGAGACACTTCTCCGATCAATAACCAATAGAGGAATATGGAAATTCATATGGCTCCCACATATTTCTACGATTACTTTGCGATCGAATGAACCACTTACATACGATACCAATTTCCCTTTGTCTCACGATAGTTTACTTATCCGAGGTTATGATCATCGGTATCTCTACATACCTAGTTCAACCTCGTTACTGATAAGTACTCTTTTCTCGTTCCCGTGATATGTGATCCCTTGTGATCCAGTCACATGCTTGCAAGCTAATTGGATGACATTTCACCGAGAGGGCCCAGATTATATCTATCTGTCCTATGGATGGACAAATCCCACTCTTGATCCATGTGTCTCAACCAATACTTTCCGAACACTCAATGCCACCTTTATAGCCACCCAGTTACGGTGTGGTGTTTGATGTCATCAAAGCATCCTTCCGGTGAAGGTGATATGCATGATCTCATGGTCGAAGGAATTAGGTTACTATGTATCAGAAAGCATATAGCAATTGAACTATTAAAATGACTTGATCTTTATGCTACGCTTATCTATAGGAGTATGTCCATCACATCATTCCCCTAATGATATGACCCTGTTGTTAATAACATCTCTATGTTCATGACCAGGAAACCATGATCATATATTAACCAACAAGCTAGTTTAACAAGAGGCTTTACTAGGGACTCTTTTATGTTTACAAATCACACAAGCATTAATGTTTCCGATTAATACAATTATAGCATGGTATGTAAACATTTATCATAAGTATGAAGATATGATAATAACCACTTTATTATTGCCTCTTGGGCATATCTCCAACAGTCTCCCACTTGCACTAGAGTCAATAATCTAGTTTCAAACTTTTTGTGTATTCAACACCTATGGCTTTCTGGTGTCGTATGTACACGATTGCTAGTGGTCAACTGATCTCCGAATCTGACACTTCCAGGTCCGTGTGTAATTACATGTCTTTGCGTCTCTACGCATCACTCATTCTCTAATGAGATGGCTTTGTATAATTTTGGTCCTTTGGTGAGACCTTTAGTTCTTTGGGGTTAAAACATGTTGATAATATTGTCGTACAATATATCTTCATAGTATTATCCCGCTGTGAACTACACCTAGTTTGATAACAAACTACATGACACAAATGCCCTCTTTAGCTGCTATTATAGCAGTCATATACTTAGCCTTTTGTTGTAGTATCTGTCACAATGTCTTAACTTTGGAACTCATCCAAATCCATTATGGAACTTACTTTCCATTATATTGTGCCACCCTTAGTTTAGATTGAGATAAACTTAATTTGTACTTTGTGACAAAACTAGTATCAATGTAGTACTTTTACAATGAACTAACCATCTATTTGTCACTTCTACAAATAATATACTCTTAGTTCTTCCAAAAGATCATAAGAATATCCTTACTATTGTCCAATGATCAACTTATGAATCATTCTGGTATATGCTCATAACATTTAGAGTATAGGACATATCTGGATTTGTACATATCACAGTATGATTGATATAAATACTCTTTGTGATTTCATACATCAAGTATCAATATATACTTGAATCTTTGTTTCACTTACCAAGTGTCAATACACTTGAATATATCATCAATATTGAACTCATTCAATCTTTTCTGTGTGACAAGAACCTTTCTTGTAGTTTCTATATTGAACTCATTCAATACATCATCTATGTACTTTCGACACAACCATATTAGCGTCTATTGATGCCAAATATTTGGGTTTTGCCTAAGTCTTTCATCGGGATGAAATTCTTAATATGTGTTAATAAAAGATACATCATTTTCAATCAACAATATGTCTTCTACATAATGTATTAGAAACATGTCTTAGCGCTCCCACTTAATTTCTTGCAAATGCAAGCATCTTCATTGTCTCTGATGAAATTGAACTCTTTTAACAGTTTCATCATATTGAAGATTCCAACTCTGCGATACTCACTTCAACCATTGAAGTTTGCATATGCTTTTAGCATCCTTTGAATTAACAAAACCCTATGGACCGTGTTACGCACATGTCCTAGGTAACAATTCTATTAGAAGAACTTGTTTTGTTTATTCAACTACCACATAACAAATTTATATGTAGTGGTTGCTACATTAATCCGTCTAGACTAAATATCGCTATGAAAGATCAAATCTTGTCATAGTCAGCCTTTGAACATTGTTGTGAACTCTTTCCCAACATGTCGACTATTTCATAGATGCGAAACATCCATGTCTATTTCTTTATAGATCCAAATACGACTGTAAGGTCTTGTACCTTTCTAGAGGGTCTTTCAAGTTCAAAGCTTGATCTCTCGTATATGGAACTATCACGGATTTTATGGCTTCAAGCCATTTGACTTGAGTCGGGCCCATCATCGCTTCTTTGCATGTAGTCGGATCATTATTGTCAAATAATGATTTAACTCTCAAATCTTGGTATTTGATTGTTTACCCGACCTACTTGTTTCAATAGGAACTTAGATCTCCGTGACCACAACCTTTGAGGCACGTGAGCCATGAGCATTGTTGCTGCCTCTGGAACACTTTTCGGCGTTGCGCAACTCTGCACATGTAGCTAAGGTTCTTTTAACCTTATCAAAGTTCTATTGTCCACCCACTTAACTTTTCACGAAAAATTCTTTCTTAAAGAAACTTGACGTTCTAAGCGACAAACAGTTTTGTCTCCGATGTTATGGAGGAACAGTTATTTGAAATAACATACAAAGATAGGTTCATCCGACTTTGGTTGCAAACATCTTTCTGATGCATAGCATACCAATGTTTAAGAAAGGACAACTTGGGTTTTATCCCAAACCATAACTTTATATGGTGTCAATTCAACGGATTATGATGGAGCTCTTTTTAGTGGAAAAATGGTAGTCTCTAAAGCTTCTAATCTTTAAAATATAATGACCGTTTTATGAATTACACCTTTGATCTTACCATGTCAAACAAGGTTTAATTACATATCTCGAACACTCCATACTCTTATGGTGTTTCGGGAAATGCAAATCCAAGGAACGATTCCTTAAATCTTAGGTATTATGCTAAACTTGTAACTCAAATATCTTCCTTTATGATCTTATCATAAACTATTTATATTCTTGTTACAATGATTTTGCACTTCATCTTGAAAGTCTTTGAACTTTTCAAATGTTTCATACTTCATCCTTATTAAGTAAATATTCATATATTCACTCAAATTTTCGGAGAAAGCATATGAAGGTTAAATCCATCGCTCTTGACTACACATAATGGACTTCATACAACAATATGTACAAGTTC
The DNA here is from genome assembly GCA_023614405.1 of Avena insularis. Lineage (NCBI taxonomy): Eukaryota > Viridiplantae > Streptophyta > Magnoliopsida > Poales > Poaceae > Avena > Avena insularis. The sequence continues at coordinate 26,494,633 of CM042690.1, forward strand.
CAATGAGCTAGTCATTCGTTCCATTTTGGCCTATGAACGAAGTTTTAATTATCTCTAGGAAAGTTTCACAAGCGTCATTTGATCAAAATCAAAAGGACTCCAAAATTCCATCCACATGGAGTTTCTTCATGTTTTCTTTCCAATATAACTTAAACGGCGATGTCACTTCATAAGTGATCTTTCAATCAATTTGTCTTTCTACATTTTTAGCACTAGTTTTATGGATGTGATTTCTCCAACGAGATTTGTAAATCATCCATCTTTTATGGATTACGGAAATTAATTAAACAACCCTTTTGTTCTCATAATACCTGATAAAACAAATCTTGAAGGCAAGCTTTTAACGAGCAACACAATAAACCTTTATTTGTTCTCGATGAACATCATCACATATTCTTTTTCTAGTTACTTAGGCCATTGTAGTTCATGAATTGTGTTGTTTCGTATGACGATTCATACCAACAAATTCAGTATCAAATACTTAAGAACCACATTGTTTAATAAGCAAAGAATATATCCATAACATGTATATCATCTATATACTTAAACTGAACAATTCTAGTCTTTTCTTTTCTGCCATATATTTATTAGATTCTCTTTTAGTATTTCCTTTTCTGTTTGAAAGAATCTATCAACATCAATAGTGGAGTCATACATATGACACATAGTCCAAAGCGTGTATAATTAAATACCAATGTCTTTGGACTTGCACTTTGAAGTAGATTACCATCATCAAATGTTTGGTGTTCTTTCAAATTCCTTTCTTTAGTAATCTCTTAATGTAGTAAACATTTTTCCTACATCAAATATTCACCCTTATCATGGAATCATCCATGATCAAGCTACTTTTAGCTTATAACGGTGAATCACGAGTATAATGTTGCTCTCCAAAACTTTTGGAGATTTAGGACAACTAGTGTCTCCAACCTTTTGCAAATTCTCATCAAATATGAGAACATGACTTTTGCCATATTATACTCTATCATGTTGTAACCAAAACTTCGTTTCAGATATCACAATATCTTCCACACATCATGGTTTCTGAAACAACTCTTTCAGATCCTAGATAACCTTGATATTAAGACAATCCTTTGAATATCAAGAATCATGGAGACAAACCTGATACTCATACACTAACTCTTGGAATTGTCACTCTTGTTTTAATACCAATTATTAAACTTCATGGAGTAACCGGAACTTATTGAAAGTTTGCAATAGGACTTTTAAACTTTAGATTAACACTTCAAAACAATACGATACCAGTTCGTAAAGTAACTAACCAGAATTCTATAGTTCTATCATCTCAATTATAACTAAGTGCAAGGTGGTAAACGGATGCCAATGACTACAACAACTATGCAAATTCACTTTGATTTAATTTATGATAAATAGTGTTCAACTTTTAATCATATTGCCGTTGAACTCCCACTCAAAACAATATCCCTCACATTGTTTTAGTGATCACACGAACCAAATTCACCACATCAAAACCGATCATCACGAGAGTTGATGTAGTTTCAATGGCGAACAATCAACATGTTCATCATATCTATTATATGACTCATGCTTTACCTTTCGGTGATCCGTGTTCCGAGACCATGTCTGTACATGCTAGGCTCGTCAAGATCAAACCTTAGCTTCCGCATGAGAAAATCTGGCTTGCTCACATTGTATACACTCGCAGAATCTATCACACACGATCATCATGTGGTGCTTCGAAACAACGAGCTTTAGCAACAGTGCTTACTAAGGATGAACACTTTAAAACTTGAAATTGTGTGCTTGAGGGATCATCTTATAATGCTACCGTCGTAAACTAAGCAATACAAGATGCATAAAAGGATTAACATCACATGCAATTCATAATATGTGATATGATATGGCCTTTCTTCTTTGTGCTTCCGATCTCCATCTTAAAGCACGAACATGATCTCCATCATCACCGGCATTGCATCAAGGTCAATGACGCCGCTCCACGGTTGTCGTCCACCAGCTTCAACTATTACAACTACTTTGAATAGACACGCGGGTCTTAACATAATTTAAAGACAACCATATGGCTCCTGCCGGTTGCCAACTTACAATAAGGAACATTGCATACATCAAATATAATCACAATCATGGCCATATCACATCACAGCACACCCCTGCAAAACAAAGTTAGACGCCTCTAATTTTCTTTGCATGTTTTACGTGGTTTGGGGCTTTCAATAAGTGTCGTTCTAACTTACGAACAAGAACCACAACATTGATACTAGTATTGTCAATCACCCGTTGTAAATTGAATCTTAACTATGTTGGGAGAAACAGCACCCATAAAGCCACTTATGCAATACAAGTTGCATGTCAAGCGTGGAGCAAGTCTCATGAACGATGTCATGTAAGGTTAGCCCGGCCGCTTCATCCCACCATCCCGCAAGATGCAAAGTACACAAGAAGCAATCGACAACAAAAGCATCAACGCCCACAATGACCATTGTGTTCTACTCGTGCAACAGATCTACATATAGACACGGCTCTGATACCACTGTAGGGGTTCGTAGCATGGAAAACAAAAAATTTCTACCGCATGAACACACAATCAAGATCTAATCTATGATCAAGCCAAGATCTATCTACTAGATTATAGCAACGAGTCAATAGAATACTAACCCTCGAAGATCCAAAGCGGTTAACAAGAGCAGATTCTCGTGGGTGATGTAGTCGTACACTTCTGATCTCAAGATCGCGTAGACGATCCTTTCGGCGCTAAGGGCAGCGCCCGCAATGGTCACATCGCTCTACTCGACGAAGACCTTCCCCTCCCTTGTTCCAGCAGGCAGCGGAGGTTGTAGCACTCTCCTCGCGATTCCGGCAGCACGACGGCGTGGTACCGGAAGTAGAGGGGAGATCTCGCAGGGCTTCGCCTTAAGCCGGAGCGAGTATGGTGGACTATGAGAGAGACTTGGTGATCTAGGGTTTAGACACACCAAGTAGAAGGGGCTAGGCAGGCGGCTAGGGCAATTAGAAGCCCTAACTCGGCGACTTGGGAGAAGCCCTAGGCTGTGGCTAGGGTTTAGGTTTAGAGGGAGGCAACTTGTGTGTCTAGGAGGGGAGCCCTGCCCCTCCTTATATAGGTGGAGGAGGCCGGCCAAGGGGAGGGGAGTCCCTCCCCAACTCGGCAGTGGTGGCGGTGGAGGAGGAACTCCTCCCCAAGTCGGTTTCAGCCTCCACTTCCCAAAATTGTCGTTTGACTTTCAAACTTGGCTTGACTTTTCAAACAAGGATTTGATTAATCCTCTATTTTGTTCAGCGATGACACTTAGTACATGATGCAATCATACCAACTTGATATAACACATCCATGTACCCTTCCTCCGAGTGCCGGACATTCCGAACCTTCTAGAACATTCCCGATGAAAACACCTAACCATTCCCCAACTCAAACGGGACTTTCCTTATATGAATCTTATTCTCGGACCATTCCGGATCTCCTCGTGATATCCGGATCCCATCCGAGACCAACAACATTCGGTCTCTTTCATCATTCCATAACTACTCAAACAACGTCAATCCTTATGTGTCTCCCTACGGTTCGTGAATTATGCGACATGATCGAGACACTTCTCGATCAATAACCAATAGAGGAATCTAGAAATTCATATGGCTCTACATATTTCTACGATTACTTTGCGATCGAATGAACCACTTACATACGATACCAATTTCCTTTGTCTCACGATAGTTTACTTGTCCGAGGTTATGATCGCTTGTATCTCCGCATACCTAGTTCAACCTCATATCGATAAGTACTCTTTTCTCGTTCCCGTGATATGTGATCCCTTGTGATCCAGTCACATGCTTGCAAGCTAATTGGATGGCATTTCACCGAGAGGGCCCAGAGTATATCTATCCGTCATATGGATGGACAAATCCCGCTCTTGATCCATGTGTCTCAACCAATACTTTCTGAACACTCAATGCCACCTTTATAGCCACCCAGTTACGGTGTGGTGTTTGATGTCATCAAAGCATCCTTCCGGTGAAGGTGATATGCATGATCTCATGGTCGAAGGAATTAGGTTACTATGTATCAGAAAGCATATAGCAATTGAACTATTAAAATGACTTGATCTTTATGCTACGCTTATCTATAGGAGTATGTCCATCACATCATTCCCCTAATGATATGACCCTGTTGTTAATAACATCTCTATGTTCATGACCAGGAAACCATGATCATATATTAACCAACAAGCTAGTTTAACAAGAGGATTTACTAGGGACTCTTTTATGTTGACAAATCACCTAAGCATTAATGTTTCCGGTTAATACAATTATAGCATGGTATGTAAACATTTATCATAAGTATGAAGGTATGATAATAACCACTTTATTATTGCCTCTTGGGCATATCTCCAACAGCAACAGATCTACATATAGACACGGCTCTGATACCACTGTAGGGGTTCGTAGCATGGAAAACAAAAAATTTCTACCGCATGCAAACAAACAAGCCAAGATCTATCTACTAGATTGTAGCAACGAGTCGATAGAGGAACTCACCCTCGAAGATTCCAAAGCGGTTAACGAGAGCAGATTCTCGTGGGTGATGTAGTCGTACACTTGCCGATCTCAAGATCGTGACAGCGATCCTTCCATTGCGTTCCAAGCGCTTTCGCAGTCGATCACACATTCGGTACTCGACAAAGACCTTCCTCTCCCTTGTTCCAGCAGGCAGCGGAGGTTGTAGCACTCTCCTCGCGATTCCGCAAAGACGACAGTGGTACCGTAAGTAGAGGGAGATCTCGTGGGCTTCGCCTTAAGCGGAGGCAGTATGGTGGACTATGAGAGAGCCTTGGTGATCTAGGGTTTAGACACACCAATTAGAAGGGGCTAAACCGGGCCTAGGGCAATTAGAAGCTCTAACTTTCGTGACGGTAGAAATCCCTAGGCTGTGGCTAGGGTTTAGGTTTAGAGGTAGGGAACTTGTGTGTCAAGGAGGAGAGCCCTGCCCCTCCTTTTATGGGTGGAGGGAGGCGCGCCAGGGGAGGGGAGTCCCTCCCCAACTCGGACCCAAGGTGGGCCGGCGGTGGAGGAGGAGGGACTCCTCCCCAACTCGGATTCCCCTCCCCTCCACTTCCCAAAATTGCCGTTTGACTTTCAAACTTGGCATTTGACTTTTCAAACAAGGATTTGATTAATCCCTCTATTTTGTTCAGCGATGACACTTAGTACATGATGCAATCATACCAACTTGATATAACACATTCATGTACCCTTCCCCTCCGGAGTGCCGGAGATTCCGGAACCTTCTAGAACATTCCCGATGAAAACACCGGAACCATTCCCCAACTCCGAAACGGGACTTTCCTTATATGAATCTTATTCTTCGGACCATTCCGGATCTCCTCGTGATATCCCGGATCCCATCCGAGACTCCGAACAACATTCAATCTCTTTCTCATCATTCCATAACTACTCAACAACATCGAATCCTTAAGTGTGTCTCCCTACGGTTCGTGAATTATGCGGACATGATCGAGACACTTCTCCGATCAATAGCCAATAGAGGAATCTGGAAATTCATATGGCTCCCACATATTTCTACGATTACTTTACGATCGAATGAACCACTTACATACGATACCAATTTCCCTTTGTCTCACGATAGTTTACTTATCCGAGGTTATGATCGTCGGTATCTCTGCATACCTAGTTCAACCTCACATCGATAAGTACTCTTTTCTCGTTCCCGTGGTATGTGATCCCTTGTGAGCTAGTCACATGCTTGCAAGCTAATTGGATGACATTCCACCGAGAGGGCCCAGAGTATATCTATCCGTCATATGGATGGACAAATCCCACTCTTGATCCATGTGTCTCAACCAATACTTTCCGAACACTCAATGCCACCTTTATAGCCACCCTGTTATGGTGTGGTGTTTGATGTCATCAAAGCATCCTTCCGGTAAAGGTGATATGCATGATCTCATGGTCGAAGGAATTAGGTTACTATGTATCAGAAAGCTTATAGCAAATGAACTATATTAAATGACTTGATCTTTATGCTACGCTTAACTATAGGAGTATGTCCATCACATCATTCTCCTAATGATATGACCATGTTGTTAATAACATCTCTATGTTCATGATCAGGAAACCATGATCATATATTAACCAATGAGCTAGTTTAACAAGAGGCTTTACTAGGGACTCTTTTATGTTTACAAATCACACAAGTATTAATGTCCCCGGTTAATACAATTATAGCATGGTATGTAAACATTTATCATAAGTATGAAGATATGATAATAACCACTTTATTATTGCCTCTTGGGCATATCTCCAACAAATTTTGGGCGAACTTTGGGCGAATCTGGTCTATATGGGCGAAATTTGGCCAAATATAGTCGATACGGACCAACTTTAGGCGAATATGCCCGAATTTTGGGCGAACTTTGGGCGAATCTGGTATATATGGACAATTTTGGGCGAAATTTGGACGAATATGGGTGATACGAACGAGCTTTGGGCGAATATGCCCGAATTTTGGACAAACTTTGGGCGAATATGGTCTACATGGACGAACTTTGGACGAATATGGTCTATATGGGCGAATATGGGCGAAATTTGGGCGAATATGGGCGAACTTTGGATGAATAAGGGCGAATATATGCTGACTAGGCGGGTCCACTCGTCGAATTCCCTTCGTCCGGCGTTTCCAGGGCGTACCCAGGATCTTGGGTTCGGCCTGGGTAGGCCGGACCAAAACACTCCGAAATCCGGACGAAAACAGGTCCTTGGGTACGCGACTAGGCCAATTTTCGGCATCCGGATCGGCCTCCTGGGTAGCCGAGTGGAGATGCTCTTACATATTCCAAGTACGTACTCTAGAGTTGCTTTATAAAATGTCATCTACCATAAGATAATGCAAATGTTATAAAAAAATATATAGTACTGGGATCGTTGCTCTAAGAGGTAGTACTCTCTAAAAGCCCGTGGAAACAATGAGGCAAAACCAAGGAAGGGTTTAAAATCAGGTTACTACTTTGAAGTGTCCCGCTGATCTAAATAACATGTCATTACACAGAGGGTTAGCTATAGTTAAGGATAAATTTCCCAGTCAAAAAATATGATAAGGTGATGTGAAGTGGTGAGGGGATCGAGAGTGAAAAGCAAGTGTTAGTTCATGAGCTGAGCTAATGTATATTTTACTAGAATTACTGAGTATAGCCTAGATATTTTAATTCCAATATGTCCACAAAAGTACATACAATGATGTCATTATCGACAGGTACAAGCTTTGTGCTAATGGATTATTTGATTTGTAATAGTAGCTTTTCTTTATTTTGTGGTTATTCTGTATGATTTTCTTGCCTCTGTTTTTAGTTCCCTGATTTTATGTTGTTCATGTTAGTCCTTCCCCATGGCCTGAGCTTATTCATACATGCTGCTTCAGGATGAAAAGAAGTTTGATTCAAATGCAGTCACCAAACTATAAATGAAAACAAGTTCAGAGCAGACATCCCTACGAAATTGATTTATATTTATTAAAAGGTAAGTTCGCTAGATGTTTCTTAATTTATTTCCATCTGGTGATATTTATTCTTTCTTTTGTATTTTTCTTGACTGTCTGGCCTGTTTGATCCTAATTAGCAGTCATCACTATGTTTTCATGAATAATGAGAGGCTTCATCACTCTTTACATATCACCTCTTGGAAAATAATAGCAAATATTAGTAATGCCAGTGCTAAGTGTGCTTTCCACATGAAAAATCTAGAATGGTCAGATTTAGTCAAAAGCAAGAACTTCACATTTGTAAACGAAGGCGTCGATGAAATACAGCAAATCTCTATCCTGACTTCAACGGGATAAGCCACTATCAGAATTTCTCCATTTGTGCCAAATGAGCACTACAATGGTGTCCTAGACTTTTAAATCTCTCTACTCCATGTACAAAATATAGATAGAGATTGGGTAAAGATACAACAAACCAAGTCAATATTTGCTTAACCCCATGCGCACCTGAATTCTATGTCAAAAAAGATTGGGCCTCGTGGTATTAAGAAGGGCTCCTAAGAAGTTTAATTGGACGGACAAGACATAGTTTTTGAGAAGTGAACCACGCTGATGTACATATATGATCTGCGGTTCTTGATTTCCCATGAAGAACAGAGTTCCATTTTTATTGGAAATTTAATGAGAGTTTCCCTCTAGGATATTTCCTCCCAAACATAAACCGAGCAGTGCCTAAGGTTTCTCACTGAGCTAAACCGAGAGGTACCTAAGGTTTCGCATGAAGCTAACAAATAATGAATCTAAGCCAAAAAGCACAATTAGAAGAACTACAAGTACTAGCATTTCCACCATCAGCTACAATTAACAAAGATTTCTTACTTCGCCAACCAAGCACTGGTTCTGTGAAAGGAGAGGCAAAAGAGCAAGGTGAAGAAGATGGCGCCGTACTCGGAGATGGTGTTCTTCACGGGGAAGATGCACGAGTGCTGCCTCGCATGCGTATACATTATTCACTGCCAAGTGGGACTTCTCTCTTGTTTCGTGCTGCCTTACGGTTGTTTTTCTTCGTTACCATTATCTATCGGTAGGGCTTTCCTTCTTCAGTTACTAAGAGTTCCCCCTGTGGCCACCACCTTATCAATGCTCTGGTAGGTCCCCCTGTGGCCACCACCTCAAAACCAGTATTTATGTTTTGCATTTTCTTTTCAACCACGCTTTGTTATATTTTCATGAAGTTTAGTTGTTTAGTTCACTATAAGTGATTCACATGCAGAATCTAAGAGTAATAGTTTTGCAGAAATATGATGGTATACAACTTCTTTTGATTAATGTTATGTATGAATGTCGTGGTCAACTGCTAAACGAGTTAACATCTTGGAAGAAAATTATGAAAATCAAAAAAGAGCTACCGCGTGTACATGTGTTTTTTGAATTGATTGCTTTTGCTGGCTGCTTGATTATGTCGCATTGATTTTTTTTCTCAGGTTTCAGCGGCTTGGTATCTCTGGATATCACGAGAGAATCGAGAAGCAAACTCAACACAAACTACAGTAAATATGCAAAATCTAAGAATAAGCTAGGTACAAGTGAAGAAAAAACATTTCGATTTTGTCAAAAAGCAGAGGCAACATCAACAGAAAGAAAGGCAACACCATGTGGTCCTATTTTCTCCTCACTGCACACAATGGGTGGATCTCCGAGGCTGGCACATCCAGCTTCAGTTCCATAGCTCAAAGAAGCATGTGTTGTCACAGTCAATATAACTTACTGTATAGGCCTGTATAAATATATGAACTACTATTATATCATCCGCATTGCCTATTTTCTAAGGCTATACAATCTGTTGAGTTTTTTGGCTCTGTCACAGAATTGAGAACCACTAGCCACTATGTAGTTTTGTGGTCTGATGTATTAGATGATTTGGTTTGTAGTGATTCTGGTATATTATGTTTTCTTAAAAGATGAGATGGCTGATCTATACCTCTCTAGGTTTCAGAATGTGTTGAAAATGAAAATTTATACTAATCGATGTTGAAATCTCAATAGAAGGTAAGTGATATCCAGTTATCTCAAAGAGTCAACCGAGTTTGCTGGCTGGATTTTTGAGCGAGACCAGCGAGTTAAAGATATTCACTACAGTAATTAGAGATTACCTCAGCAGCAGACTTCGTGCAGCTTGAAGAAAAGGTTGACTTTGTGATGTTGATTACTTTGGTGTTGAGGTAATCTCTATCTATATACAGTAGCTTATTTTAATGTGATTGTGAATTATCTCTACTGCAAATTTACTCAACTGAATCTCACTCTTTTAGTTCATATAACGAGTACTTTCTTTGCAATATTACATACTCATATTGCTCATTTAACTTGCGGAATAATTCCTAAACTCTGACTAATATTTTATCATGTAATCCACTCGCATCGTGGTTGCCTAGGCGAGTGCCATTTTCCTTCTAAGTCTACGTACTACTATACTGGTTTAGCTCTTTCAGTTGCAGAGTGTCCAACATAGCATTTCATGACGTGGTATTAACCTTAGGTACTCCATACAAATGTGATGTGGTTACAGTTTTGTTGTTTCACATCATATTTCCCCTAACTTATCTCATAATATACTGTGAATCTGTCCCTCCTAGCATTCCACAGCGTGACAATCACAGTAGAATGTGAAATGCTCCTTGTGAGCAAATATTTATGAAAGCTGACGACATAACCTTCTATATTGTAAGAGTCGAGCTAATCAACAGGAGGAGCTAGCAGGAGCTTTGTGACACCTGTTCTCTGCCAAGAAACGACGTGCACTATGTTCCGGTGCTCCAGTTGATCTTCTAGAAACAGTGCAAGACACCGAAAGTACCGAAGCAACCCCTGCCAAGGACAACATGGAAACTACCAAGGCGAGGTAAATATATATATAGGCTCTCTACTTAGCTGTATGTAATCCATTCCACTATGAAACTATTGTCTTGCACACTAATTTTTTTTGGCTATGAAGTGTTTCTTACGGATTCCCTTTTTTCTAGACCGTTTTGCCGTGCTCCAATTCGTCTTCTTCCGTGCTGAAGGATTTTAGAGGTGCATAGGTTGATCTGTAGATATCCTTTGACGTTTTCGCAAGAAAAGGAAAGGCGCGCCGGCTACTCTACCTATTTTGAACGCGGATTTTCTAAAGTTAACGTTACCTAGCGGAGTGCCACGTCACTGATGATGTCGCCCGCGTGCCGACTAAATTTTGAAATTTTATGAAACAAAACTGACTTGTGAGACTTATGAAACATTTTATACTGTTTACAGACTGTTTCACAAATGTTTCAATGTTTCAGTTAATTTTTAGTTCGGTTTCAAATATGTTTCAATTAGTGACGTCAGCGTCGTATATGTGTTGATCGGAAAAGGTTTGACAGGCACACTAATCTTAAAACAAAACTGTTTCAGTTCCTTTTTGCTGAAGTTTAACTGCTTAACGTCTAGTACCTATATAGAAAATTCTAAGAAATAAATATGTTTCAAAAAAGCCTTGGAATTTCTTTTCACCGATAGGAACAGTTGACATGACAGAAGGGTGCCCTCAACCTGTCCAATCCCCGGATAATAATGATGAATAATCATTGCTCGCATCATTAAGAAGAAGATATGGTAAGATTACAGTGGCTCACTTAATTCGAAATAATGTAACTTGTTCAGTTGCTTTTCGTTTAAATGTCCTAAATAGTACTCCCTCTGTTAGGGAATACTAGTCCCGACGGCCATGGCAGCAGGACCATCCCGGACTACTATTCCTTAACAGAGGGAGTAGCACACTTTTCACAAATAAATATTTAAAGACAAAAATTTTGTGTTCCTGTTTATGCTGGGACGTCGGTCCCATTATGACGTTTCTTGACTTCTTTTTTTGAGGGAAGTTTCTCGGTCTTCTTTTTCATGTATTCTTTGTGTGTGTATTACAAAAGTAATAATTATCAAAATGAAAAGTAAAAAAAGTGTTTGTGTGTGTATTGCATGGCTCATTCCTTCTCTACAACTCCATATATGCGACTTTTCTTGAATACTCGACCACTCCAACCTATAATACCGGCGCAGGTTAAAAATACAGGAGTGTTGGTAGTTATGCATTTGATCCCAAGTGTCCAACGCAAAACCTGTCGACTAGCGTTAGTCGTTTTCAAGCTCGTGGCGAGACTTAGCGCTTCCCTACTTATTTTGGTTTGTTGGAATAATTATTTTTATTACCTCAGCGTTCTTGCATTGCATTGTGGGTGTTCGAGCGGACATGCAACATCAATGTATGTTGGACCTCCGGTATCATCGTTACTATTGTTTGTCGGAGATTCGTGCAAACTATTTTATAGAAATACCCTACCACCTCAGTCTAGATTCATACAAGATTTAGTAAAAAACTGAAATTGGTTTGAATGATGCAGACACATACACGATTCAATAGAAACCGTAGAACAAATAGAAAAAACAACCAAATTAACAGTAGAAAAAATAACCAAAATTAACAAAATTTTGAAGATACATACAAATTTTAGCAGAACCAGTCAAGAAACATACAAGTTTCACTGCCACACGAAGCTCGGATTGTTTCCAACTTTCTGGAAGGGTTTAAATGTAAATGTGTGGCGGTTGTTGACTTTGTGCAACCTTTGCCGGGAATGAGATCCCATTGAGCACGTTCTCGGACCTTGGCACACCGGCATTGAGGTCAGCAGCGGAGAAGAACTCTAGGGACTTGATTGCGTTTTCACTTCTTTTCCTAGGGTTCTTATGTAAAGCTCCGGGCCTTTTCTGCTTTTTTCAGAGTTTTCTCGGCAATGGATGTAAAAAGTCCCCGATGTAATCTGTACCTGCCGTTTTAATGGTGCAGCTTCTGGGCCCTTCGGGCCCTTTCCCCGTTCAATAAAAAAAAGATCGAGCCGCCTAGTTGTTCATCCTTTTCCATGGTCCAATCTCAAGTTTGGGCTCTAATGAACTGGGTCCGCTGCTAGCCTGTACTAGTATATACAATCACGATGGTGCAGCCTTTGCTGGGCTAGTAGTAAAAGTGCCGCCACCCTCGGTTGGTGGAGACAGAGTATAACGCTCAAACAAACTGTTGGGAGTACTTTACATGCACATTTTTAGTACTCCCTCCGTCCGTAAATAAATGTACATCTATCTTTTGGCTAAGTCAAGCATAACTAAATTTGATCAACTTTTTAGAGAAATATAGAAACATATATTACATCAAATTGACATATTATGAAACTAGGTTTAAAAATAAATCTAATGATAACAATTCAGTGCCATAAATGTTGGTACGTTGTCCTAAAAAGTTAGTCAAACTTTACTACATTTGACTTAGGACAAGGCTAGAAATACACTTATTTACGGACGGAGGAGTTCAGTAGAGGGATTGAGTTATGATGTTGCTGTAAGCAGGTAACCAGCATCCTAGACTAGAATTATGCGGGCGACCGCATATACGATTATGCGGGCGACCACATAATGGGTTCGACAAAGCGGCGCCGCGTACGGGCCCGCTCCCGCTTGCAGCGTTATTCCTAATACGAGTAAATGTGTTTGTCTGACGGAGAGGCTTCTACTAACTAATATCCAGTTCAGGGGTCTCTCTCTCGCACGAATTGAGAGGCACCGCTTGAGAGCTTCCTCCTCGAGACCGGACCCCTCCCATGGCGCCCTCACCGGAATAGCCGGTGAGTGGTGGCCGGGAGTCGGCGCCGGAGTAGCTAGGGTAGTTAGGTGTTGTTCTGGCCTTCTGCCAGGTTTGGGCTCCATGCCCGTTAGTCGAAGCAAGGCGCGAGATCTGGCCGCCCAGATCTTGCAATTAGGGTTCCATCGTCGCCGGTGGCTGCTCCGGTGGTTGGAGCAGAGCGGGTGGAGAGGGAGCGTTGCTTCCCCAAATAAATTAGAGGCGGTTTGTTTCCTTCGCTAAGGCGAGCTGGCGCCGGTTCTCTGGCCGTAGGCGGCGGAGATCTGCTGACGAGGCTTTGGATTAGTGGTGCCCTCCCGCCGTGGCCGTGGTGGCGAGGAGGAGGTGGTCTGCTATTCGATGCTTGATGCGGATTAAAGTAGTGTCGATTTTGCTTTTAGGTGCTATCGATTTGGAAGATTCGAAGCCTCTTCTTGCCGTTCTGGTTGCGGGGAGAAGGTGGGGCAGAGATTTCTTCCTCAATCTGATATCATCTGAAGCGGGCGGGGTAGTTGGTGGGACGATGTCGAGCTGTTCAAAGTGGGGCTCTCAAGCAGCGATTCTTGGTCATCTGAGCATCTGGGCGCGTGGTTCTGGAGTTCTCTCGGCGGTGGTGTCACCGTCATCGCTGAAGGGCGACCACTCCTCCTCTCAAGGTTTGGCGCTTCAAGGCTGGCGAAAGGGTAATCTTAACCTCCTTCGACGGAGGCCTCTCTGCTTCATCTTGCTTGGCTCCCGCTGCGGTGACCCAAGTGGTCATGTCCCCGGCGTCGCCGCGGTTGAACAAGATGATCAGTTTCTTGTGTGCGGTGGTAGTGGAGCTGGACCCGATTGCGTTTCTGGCAATAGATTTAGGGTTCTTGGTGCTTATTGCTTGGACCTTGTCGTAATTTATCTTTTCTTCCCGGTCCTTCCTGTAATTTGTACCGCCACGGCTGAAAGTAATGGAAGTTCTCGGTCCTTCGGACCGATCCCCGTTCAAAAAAAATAAATACTAACCAATATCCTGCAGTAGTCCTTGAAACAGAGTAACCCGTGTGGTGATGATGCGCAAAGCTGAAAACGCAAAGCCACTGCCTTATATCAGTTTGGTACGCAACATCTTATCTTGAATTTCTTGTTTCGTCGTACTATAGTAAATAAATGTTTGTCTGATGACTCTCGGATGGCAAACCGTATATGACCTGAAACACTGAACCCATATCCTATCCTGCAGTACTTCTCTGAACCACCGAAACAGTGTAATCCTACGTGTGATGATGTGCAAAGCTGAAAACGCAGAGCCACCGCCTCGTCAGTTTTGTACGCAGCATCTTATCTTCCATTTTTGGTTTCGCGATGATGATGACGACGAAAAGGTGTCTTCTCGAAACAGCCTTTCGCTCAGCTATATAGATATAGCAACCGTTTGAGACCGATGCTGGGTCAGACAACACAACACCCAAAAGAAAAACAAAGAAAACGAAGAAGAAAAAGAAGAGAAAACAAAGCCGATAACAGTGGCTCGACGAACAAGGATGACCCGCCACCATTGCGCCCTCCGGATAATTCCACCACGCTCCTAGCGCTCCGAAGCGTCACGTACCAAGCAGCACCCCTAAGAGGGAAAGCGACGACAACGACGCTGCTGCCCGGACTACACCTAGGATTTCCCCCGATACGCTACGAGAGGTGGAGAAGAGATACACCCGACGCCCTTCAAAAAGGACGATGACACCCACAGGCGTCACCGCGTCGGTGTCAAGACGACAAGGATTTCTCCCGACCTCTCAAAAAACCACACTCCCGGGCACTTCGAATTGCTCCACCAAGCTCGCCGCCCACCAGCACACGCCACCATGGTCTTGCAGTCACCACCGTTGTCTCACCGTGACCCATAATGTGAGGCTGGTCCGACCAAAAAGAAGAAACTTCAGCAGGGTCGGCAGAACAGTAACACGCGGGAGGAAAGTACCTCCACCGCCGAAAAACGATAGCCGGCCGGATATAGCAGCAGGGGCAGAACATGCCCTCTCTGGCCCGGCCAAGTCAATAGACTCGTGAAGCCCCGCGCCACACTGCAGCAGGGGTGTCACCATCGCCACCAACCCTAGCCCAAGTCCCGACTCATCCATCCACCAGTGGATCTGCCGCCACCGCAGATCCCCGCCGCCAAGTAGCCACGCCAACGCCACCGTGGTCACCCGGGTCAACCGGACCGCTGTCGGTCTGAGGAGCACCGGACTCGAACCATCAACCGAGAGTCTAGACTACAGCTAACCGGACTCGTGAAGCCCCGCGGCCTACGTCCTTGAGGGAGCTATATAGTTGCGGTTTCCAGAACCGAAAATGCTGGAAACACTTCGCGTTATTTATCCGCGTGTCGACGTGACACCGGGGAGATTACGGCCTGATTGGACTTCGCTCTCACCTTGGTTGAAGATTTATGATACAAAAGTAGGACGTATAACTGCGTATCTTCAAGTATCCATTTGAGCTTTCACGGACCCACTCACACCTTGTGAGGAATGTACAGTACTCCAGTATTATTGTCTGCTCTCTTTTCTTTTTGCTGAAGTTGGACTGCTTAAAGTGTAGTAGTACCTAGTAGTATAAAAAAAAACCTAGGAATTTCTTATCACCGAGAATAACAGTTGACAAAAATAGGCCTCAACATGTCCAATCCCCCGATAATAACGATGAATAATCATCGGTCGCATCATTAAGAAGAGGATACGATAAGATTGCAGTCGTTGCTCACTTGGGAATAATATATGTTACGTGCTCGTTGAAATATCCCTAATTAAATAGCACATGTTGCACATATAATAAAGATTTAAAGACAAAAAATGTAACCGGGCAGACCGCGCGGGTAGCAGAGAGCTGCGGCGGAGAGCCTTGAGCAACAGTTATCATGGTCATTAATGTTGTCCAGCGAATCTTTGCGAAGGCATGTGCTTTGCGCCTCGCCCCACTTATGGAGCGGCTCACCCACCTTATCCAGTTATGGAATTTCTTATCACCGAGAGGAACAGTTTGACAAAAAGAGGCCTCAACCTGTCCACTCCCCGGATAATAATGATGAATAATCATTGCTCGCATGATTAAGAAGAGGATATGATGAGATTGCAGTGTCTCACTTCGGAATAATGTTGCTTGCTTGTTAAAATGTCCCTAAATTAGCACATGTTGCACAGATAATAAATATTTGAAGACAAAAAGTGTAACCGGGCAAACCGCGGCGTGGCAGCTGCGGCGGAGAGCCATGAGCTGCAGCTAGCAGCAGCAGCACAGGAAACCGTGGATCGAAGCGGGCGGTGGAGACGCGCTGAGTTGGTGGCTCGATGGGTTTTGAAGACGCTGGAACTTTCTGCGCGCGACGTGGTGGGGTGGGGTGGGGTGGGGGACCCCATCGTCGTCTCCGGCCGCCTCTCTCTGGATCGGCAACTCGACTCGGCCGTCAGTGCATCCAAACCAGTCCCCGTGGCCGTTTTTTCCCGTTCTGTTGGTACTAGTACTGTCCGTGCACGGGACGGACTGGGGTCTGGGGTGACGCTCTCTCCTGTAGCCGTTGAACTGAAACCGAATACGCCGAACCAATTAGCCAAAACTAATTTCGGTTAGTAAATATGATTAACCAAATTTATAAATATTAATTCGGTTTTGACTCTCTGTTAACCGAAATAACCGTACAAACCGAAAAATATACGTGACAGAGCTAAATATATTTGTGATTCTGTTCGAGGATTGCATTACTATACGTAGATACTAGCTTATGCGACAAAAATACATGCATTCAAAAGCTGTCAGACAGACCATGCATGTACGTATGTCTCCAACTCATGCACGTACATGTTCGTGGTTTAACTGTCAATTGTGTCTATGAATTTTGTTGGAAGTATTTCAATTGTTTTCCTGTTTCGGATATAATCATGTATTTTAGCTGAACTCTCAACACATACAATTTATTGAATGTATACGGCTTGGAAGATAGATATTTTTTTTTTGAACGAGCAAGATAGACATCATGCTTATTATCTTCTTTTTCTACACATGCGTTTAAGACATCAGCTAGCCATGTATTGCTTCTGCTACTCGCCGACCTGGAGGTTGCTTCCGGTGCGCCGATGATTGGTTTAGCTTGTATGGATCTGACATAAATTATGGCGTGGTGTTGTTATTTTCAGAAGTTCGGTTAAAACCGAACACTGAACCAAATTGTCCACTAACCGAAATATCGATTAATTAGAAAACCGAAATAATTTCGATGCCAATTTTGTAGAAACCGAATTATAGAAAAACCCAAAAAACCATACCGAAAAAACCGAATGCCTATCCCCCTTGCCTTTGCACCGTGGATTCGCCCGCGCGCGCGAGAGAGATCTTCTTCTACCCAAAGCAGCAAAGATAACCATGACACGCACAGCGAGCGCGGGGATAGATAGATCCCGTGCATGCATGCATGCATGGAGATCGATGTGGTAGAGGGTTCTCACTGTCACTGTGAAGCCGAGCTCGTCCCTCCACGAATTGTAGCAGGCGCCGCCCACTGCCTGCACGCCTCTCCAGGGTCACAGACGAACATGCAGGCCGCAAGCGCGCGGATGGGGTTCCAGCCCGGCCGGCCGGCGATGTACTACGATCGTACGTATCCATCCGCGGCAGCAGCAACCGCTCCAACTTCCGTAGGTCGCCCACATGGCCTCGCTGTGCGCGTGGCCCACGCTGTCTCCCTCCGTGAATGATGTTAGCAATACCTACCTACCTACCTACTGGGCCTGCGTCCGAAAGGAATCCACGCTGCTTGATGATGGGAGGGAGCGGGGTGAGTGCGGTAGCCGGGGAAGATCGAGCGGGTCATTATTTGTTCCCGCTTTCACAGGACGATCCTCCGCGCGCGCCTTGGCTATACGTACGTACTACAAAATCATCGCCCGCATCATCCGGATCAGAAAACCAAAAAAATCCAGCTCATCACGACCCACGGCTTGTTTCATGTTATGCTAGTATATTAACAACAAATCACTACACGATGTGACGGCTAGGCCGACCGCAAAAAGCCCTCAGCGTAGCCCGTTTTACTGTCGGCATACGCTACGCCGAGGGTAGCCCCCTCGGGCGAACAAAACTGGCCGGCGAAGACTACGCCGACGGCCGGCGGGCCGGCTAGTAACATGACGCGGCGGCTCCCCGGCCTCCCCAGAGGGGCTGGCGACGGTCATGCCCCTCGGCCCAGGCCAGAGTACACCGACACTGCCCTCAGAAGGCCCCACGTGCGGCAGCAGCCGCCTCTCCGGGACGTGGGCAAACGGTCATCGCCAGGGCGCAGCTGCTAGTCACGACCATATGGCGCATGGCAGCTGCTACGCTGAGGGCATTGCCGTCGGTGTAGCAGCTGCACAGAATTTTTTTTTGGCTTTTCACAGCACCACTCACAGCATAACACCATTCACAGCAAAGATCACATATGTATCATCCATACATCATTCATACATGCATCATTCACATCCATATATCATAATTCAAACATCATTCATACATGTATCATCCACAACAAAGATCACATAATTCAAACAATAATACATGCATCGATATCATCACACATGCCTACAACTCTGGAGGAGACGGGGTATACCCGAGATCTCCCCTAGTGAAAAGTGGCGACCTCTGACGAAGGTTGTGTCCAGTAGAAGCAGCAGAAGAGCCACCTGGCGAGGGAGTAGAATTGTGAAGCTCGGGAGAACCACCGGCAGAATGGCCAGGAGAAGGACCATTGTCATGAAGCGGTGTGATCTGACGCCCATCCGGCGAGGCGTGGCCAAAGTGTCGGTTCCCAGAAGCTTCTGTTCCCTACATGTTGCCTACATGTTAGCAACTTGCGAGGCAAAGTAAAGCGATAGCCAGTGGGTTAGCAAAGAACTTACCGGTGTCGATGCGTAGTAGGTCCTAGCGAAGCTGTCCTTCGATGGCAAAAATGGTGCCGGCCCTGGCATGGGAGGCAT
The DNA here is from genome assembly GCA_023614405.1 of Avena insularis. Classification (NCBI taxonomy): domain Eukaryota; kingdom Viridiplantae; phylum Streptophyta; class Magnoliopsida; order Poales; family Poaceae; genus Avena; species Avena insularis. The sequence continues at coordinate 26,513,807 of CM042690.1, forward strand.
GGGCCCTAAATCTCTATTCTGTCCAGTTTGAATATTCACCAACATGGCCTGCAAGATAGTTTAGATGCCAGGCCGTAATACAACAAACGGGGGGAAGTGGGACTTGTATCTTTTGCAAAAATAAAGGTTCGAACTTACATTTATGTATTGCATGTAGATCGCATTCGCCTCCTGATGCTGCCGAAAGGCCACCTGATATTCCTCATGAGCGGCATCGTAGGTCGCGTCTAACTCAGGCTACACTTTCAAATACAAGGAATCTCGTCAGCGGTTAGCCATGCAGGAACAAAAGTCATAAAGATGATGAAAACGAGACAAACTTACATCATCTCTGGATCGATGGCCACGAGGCGGGATAGGGGGGCCGTCGGCGGGGTAGGTAGCCTTGAGAAGGCTGAAGCTAGTGCTGAGGGTAGGCTTGACCTTCTTATTTAGAATCTTGAGGCGTCCATGCTGCAATCCGTGCCCCGACAGGACCAACGACTCCTCGTCGATCTCCGCGTGAATGGGATCATCCACATGGGGGTGACGAGCCTTCACCATCGTGTTGTAGTTCCCCAAGTCGTTCTGGGCAGTGCCGAAGTACACGGGCAATGAGGGTTGAGGCTACGAGTAATTGGGCTTCTTTCGCCGCATCATCTCATAGACGGCGACATCATGAATCACCTCACCGGGTTGTGCCTCGGCCACCTGCATCGCGAAAAGAAATATTATGCATATGAAGTACAAACATGACAAGAAATACACGCAAGTCATTCCATGTATATACGTACCACCTTCCCCTTGAAGCGGTCAAAGTTGCGGTTTCCCGCGCAGTGTGTTCCACCATCGCCTCGGTTATCTGCGTTCCGCCTCGACAAGGCTGCAAACTCCTCCTCTTCTCTGAGCCACCTCGTCCTAACCAGCTCCTCCCATGCGAGTCGATGCGGCTCGGCCCAATCAGGGATAACCTGAAAATGCAATACTCAACTCCAGACAATTCAATCGCAACTTAGCAGCAATCTAGAATCTCATTGACATTTTACTCACCGACATGTACTCTTCTGGCGTCATCGAGTACTCAGGATTAGGGTTCCTACCGACAATGTCTTCCTTCCTGACCCTCACGCCCCTGTCAGCCCAGAAGTGGCTAGCGGCCGTGACCTTCTGGTTGTACCACACCTAGGGGGTCAACTTCACACAAGCCCCAAGAAAAGTCCACTCCGCCTTCTCCTGGTCCTCCTCAGCCACACGGTAAAAGCACTTCAATCATGCATAAGAGTCATGAGTTAGCACGGTGGGGTCATCAAGTATGAACATAACTCGAGAAATATGCCTTACCCAAAACTTGGTGATGACAAAGACGCAATTTGTCAAAAGCCCGGACACGGGTAGTCTGGTAGTCCGCCCAAGTAGTAGCTATCTTCCTGTCACCCTCGTGGGTAATGTGATAGCCCAGCCAGAACTTCCTAATCAGAGCTCCAACGAGGCTGTTAGGAAGGCGGGCCTTGGTCCCTGGAGGAAATGTCTAATTGCTACACAATAATAAATATTAGTACACATGCCAAATTATTTATGACCAACATGAAATAAAATGTTTTAAATTGCCAAATTAGTACACTTACTCAAGGCCATCTGGAATAATAAGGGATTTCTCCTCCTGAGTCCTAGGCTCAAACTTCTCCTCAGGGACTCCCGATTCCCCATGATTCCGCAATTTCTTCGGACCCACCAACTCGCGGCTAGTGTCCGCCTCCGTATCGGTCCCCGCCTCCCTCTTAGACTCTGCCTCCCTCTCAGACTCTGCCTCCCTCTCGGCCCTGAAAGGCTGCTCTGTCAGGAACAACTCAGGAGCCACGTCGCCAGAAGCAGAGGGTGGTGGGTCAAAGTCCATGCCTCCTCCCGTGGCACCTCGTCCTCCTTGACCTCCGCCTCGACCCCGTCCTCCGCCAGCAGGAGCAAGATCGGGGTAACGCGGATTGGGATTTGGCTGTCTCCCACTCCATGTAACTCTTTTCTTAATTGCTTGGTAGCATTAAGCAAGGACAAACTGGTTGCCTTGCCGCTGCTCATATTGTTCAATCACCTCCATTAAGTAAGAGAAAACAGTTAAGCACAAAGACATAATAAAGCCGCTTGTGCCCTTCTTGTGCCACGTCATCTGTTTGGCAGTCTCCTCGCTCAAGTAAAGCCGCTGGATTCTTTTTATGAATGGGAGATACCGAAGTATCTTCTTAGCGACCTTCGACTGCCTCACCTGACCATCCTTCCCCTTTATCTCTTCATATCTAGAGGCCTTACAAATGGAGCAGTACTTGTCACCCTCAAACTGTTTCCAAAACAAAAGGCAGCCTTTTGGACAGCAATCTATCTTTTCATAATCCATGTTGAGCTCCTTCATGAGTTTATTCGTTTCGTGAAAGGTTTTAGGCAGACAATGCCCTTCGGGCAACATGTTACCACATGTTCTCAGATTAGCTTCAAAGTGAGAACGGGTGGCGGAGTACTGGCACTTGTCGGCTAGACACTGAGAGATGGCATCGAGCTGAGAAATCTTTGCACCCTCGTACATAGGCCTCTTAGCCGTGGCCATCATATCAAGGAAGGCCTTCGCGGTTGGCTTCGGTTCCTCCGGTTCTAGCGGTTCCTCCGGTTCTGGTGATTCCTCCCGTGGAGGTGGCGAATTCGGCTGGTCCGTATCGATGAGATCATCTGGCATGTTTCTAATCCCATCGTTCTCATTGCCATTGATCTGCTGACGCATCACCTCACCTCTGTCACGTTCATACTGAGCAAAGTCGACTTGCGTGACATCGTTAGACATGTACCCATATTGTAGAAGATGTTTATACATGTCATCCTTTCCCTGATGATGACGCTTAGTGCAATGAGCGCAGGGACAAAGTGCCCGAACCATTGCCTTCGAACCACGCGCTAACTTATTCACTAACAAATGAGTGTTCCGTACCCCATCGTCTGTTTTATTAGTCACACTAATACGACCACTGTACATCCACCCATTATCAGTCATCCTCTTCTGTTTTGTTGGGAGACAAACAACAAATATAACATTTTAAATCGAACAGGAGATTAAATGCTTCATATTTTTACGCATTCATCAACCTACATGTCTAATAGGAAAAGAGGGTCCTAACCATCACGGTAGTAGATTGGTAAGTTCTCCTGTTTCTACCCCGATCCGAAGCAGAATTTAAGAAGACACCTCCCGCTGCTCTCCCGATACACGTCTCGACAAAAGCCAAGAGCATGTGCATCCGGAGAACAACAAGGAGGCGCCACCGAAATCATGTCTCGAATTGAGGTAGAGCCAGGGAGAACCATACCCAACTACGAATCCGTCGACTGCCCGATAAAAGCCGTAAGCGTTACAGTTCAAAATATGCGAGACCACTAATGCATATTAAGTCGCGTAACGCTTACGGTCGGGATGACGCCTAGGTGACGCGACAGACTTGGTGATCTAGACACAAAAATAAACCTAGGTACAAGAGAGGCGAACAGATTCTCACCCTCGAAGCGTGATCAAATCGTCGAAGATGATCCGGGACCCCGCCGTCGAAGCACTCCCCCCGCTCACCCTTCGGTAACTGCAAAAAACATGAAAAGATGGTTACATATGCAACATCTATTTTACTAAATTATATTTATATTTCACTTTATAATTATATTTATATTTCAATTTCTAATTCTATTTTGAGCAAACTACTAGCAAACTCCTATTTCTACTAGCAAACTCCTATTTCTACTAGCAAAATCACCTAACAAATTACAAAACCACCTAACAATTACAAAATCACCTAACAATTACTAAATTTCTACAAACTACTAAATTACTAATACCAAACTACTCCTATTTCTACAAGCAAACTCACATAGTACAAACTCCTACTTCTAAAAAAAGAAAAATGGAGATTTTTACCTCCAAGCGGCGGGACAGCGAGCTCGGGGAGGCGGCGGCCGAGCTCGGGAAGGAGGTGTTGAAGATATGCCCTAGAGGCAATAATAAATGTAGTTATTATTATATCTTTGTGTTTATAATAAATGTTTGCATTCATGCTATAATAGTATTAACAAGGAAACATTAATACTTGTGTGATTTGTAAACTAAATTAGAGTCCCTAGTAAAGCCTCTTTATAATACTAGCTTGTTGGTTAATAAAAGATTGTGGTTTCCCTATCATGAACATTGAGATGTTATTAACAACAAGATTATATCGTTAGGAGAATGGTATGATGGACATGCTCCTATAGATAAGCGTAGCGTAAAGATCAAGTCATTTTAATAGTTCAATTGTTATATGCTTTCTGATACATAGTAACATAATTCCTTCAACCATGAGATCATGCTTATCACCATCACCGGAAGGATGCTTTGATGACATCAAACACCACACCGTAACTGGGTGGCTATAAAGGTGGCATTGAGTGTTCGGAAAGTATTGGTTGAGACACATGGATCAAGAGTGGGATTTGTCCATCCATATGACAGATAGATATACTCTGGGCCCTCTCGATGGAATGTCATCCAATTGGCTTGCAAGCATATGACTGGCTCACAAGGGATCACATATCATGGGAACGAGAAAAGAGTATTTATCAGTAACGAAGTTGAACTAGGTATGCAGAGATACCGACGATCAAAACCTCGGATAAGTAAACTATCGCGAGACAAAGGGAAATTGGTATCGTATGTAAGTGGTTCATTCGATCAAGTGATCGTAGAAATATTTGGGAGCCATATGAATTTCCAGATTCCTCTATTGGCTATTGTTCGGAGAAGTGTCTCATCATGTCCGCATAATTCACGAACCGTAGGGAGACACACTTAAGGATTCGATGTTGTTGAGTAGTTATGGAATGATGAGTAAGAGACTGAATGTTGTTCGGAGTCTCGGATGGGATCCGGGATATCACGAGGAGATCCGGAATGGTTCGGAGAATAAGATTCATATAAGGAAAGTCCTGTTTCGGGGTTGGAGAATGGTTCCGGTGTTTTCATCGGGAATGTTCTAGAAGGTTCCGGAAGGTCCGGCACTCCGGAGGTGAAGGGTACATGAATGTGTCATAACAAGTTGGAATGGTTTCATCATGTACTAGGTGTCATCGCTGAGCAAAATAAAGGGATAAATCAAATCCTAGTTTGAAAAGTCAAACGGCAAGTTTGCTTGGTGGAGGGAGAGTAGGAAACCTACTTGGGGAGGAAGTCCCTCTCCCTCCACCGTCGGCCTTGGAAGCCGAGTTGGGGAGGGACTCCCCTCCCCTTGGCCGCGCCCTCCCACCTATATAACGAGGGGCAGGGCTGCCCCTCCAAGTACACACCTTACTCCACCAAACCCTAACCCTAGCCGCCGGCCACCAAGTCGTCGCTGCCGCCCTAGGTTTTCTCCCAAGCCGCCGAGTTGGGGCTTCTACTTGCCCTAGCCGCCGGCCTAGCCCTCTCTCCTTGGTGTGTCTAAACCCTAGATCACCGAGGCCTGTCTCATAGTCCACCATACTCGCTCCGGCTTAAGGCGAAGCCTGAGATCTCCCTCTACTCGGTACCACGCAGCCGTCGTCACGGAATCGTGAGGAGAGTGCTACAACCTCCGCTGCCTGCTGGAACAAGGGAGAGGAAGGTCTTCGTCGAGTACCGAACGTGTGACCGACTGCGGGAGCGCTGCCGGAACGCTGCGCCGGAAGGATCGTCTACACGATCTTGAGATCGGCAAGAGTACGACTACATCACCCACGAGAATCCGCTCTCGTTAAACACTTTGGAATCTTCGAGGGTGAGTTATTCCATCGTCTCGTTGCTACAATCTAGTAGATAGATCTTGGCTTGTTTGTTTGTATGCGGTAGAATTTTTTTGGTTTTCCATGCTACGAACCCCTACAGTGGTATCAGAGCCGTGTCTATATGTAGATCTGTTGCACGAGTAGAACACAATGGTCATTATGGGCGGTGGTGCTTTTATTATCAGTTGCTTCTTGTGTACTTTGCATCTTGCGGCATGATGGGATGAAGCGGCCCGGTCTAACTTTACATGACATCGTTCATGTGACTTGCTCCACACTCAACATGCAACTTGTATTGCATAAGTGGCTTTGCGGGTGTCTGTCTCTCCCATTATAGTAAAGATCCAATTTACAACAGGCACTTGATAGTTCAAACATCAACGTTTGTTCTTGTTTGTAAGTTAGATCGACACTTATTGAAAGCCCCAAACCACGTAAAATATGCAAACAAATTAGAGGAGTCTAACTTTGTTTTGCAGGGGTGTGCTGTGATGTGATATGGCCATGATTGTGATTATATTTGATGTATGCAATGTTCCTTATTGTAAGTTGGCAACCGGCAGGAGCCATATGGTTGTCTTTAATTTATGTTAAGCCCCGCGTGTCTATTCAAAGTAGTTGTAATAGTTGAAGCCGGTGGACTACAACCATGGAGCAGCGTCATTGACCTTGATGCAATGCCGGTGATGATGGAGATCATGTTCGTGCTTGAAGATGGAGATCGGACGCACAAAGAAGAAAGGCCATATCATATCACATATTATGAATTGCATGTGATGTTAATCCTTTATGCATCTTGTATTGCTTAGTTAACGACGGTAGCATTATAAGATGATCCCTCATGCACATGAATTTCAAGTTCTAAAGTGTTCATCCTTAATAAGAACCGTTGCTAAAGCTTGTTGTTTCGAAGCACCACGTGATGATCGGGTGTGTTAGATTCTGCAAGTGTATACAACGTGAGCAAGCCATATTTGCTCATGTGGAAGCTAAGGTTTGATCTTGACGAGCCTAGCATGTACAGACATGGTCTCGGAACACGGATCACCGAAAGGTAAAACATGAATCATATAGTAGATATGATGAACATGTCGATTGTTCGCCATTGAAGCTATATCAACTCTCGTGATGATCGGTTTTGATGTGGTGGATTTGGTTCGTGTGATCACTAAAACAATGTGAGGGATATTGTTTTGAGTGGGAGTTCACCTAGATTAATTTAACTATTAATTAGAACTCAATTTGTCATAAACTTAGTCTAAACTATTGCAAATATGTTGTAGATCAATGGTGGCCCCTGCCATCAATTTTAATGCGTTCCTAGAGAAAGAAAAGTTGAAAAACAATGGAAGCAACTTCGCGGATTGGTTCCGCAATTTGAGGATTGTCCTCAATGCTGGTAATTTGACCTATGTCTTTGGATGCAATCATTGGTGACCCACCTGCAGCTACTGCTACCAATGAAGTAAAGAATGTTTACCTCGCTCGGAAGACCCAGTACTCCACAGTTCAGTGTGCTATCTTGTATGGTTTGGAATCGGAGCTTCAGAAAAGGTTTGAGAATTCAGACCCACATGATATTGTCCGTGAACTCAAATTGATTTTTGAGACTCACGCGGCAGTTGAGAGCTATGAGGCTTCTGAAAAGTTCTTTAACTGCAAGATGGAAGAGGGGAGCTCCGTCAGTGAGCATGTGCTTAAGATGTCTGGGCACGCAAACAAACTTCAAAGCTTGGGTATAGTGATTCCTAATGCTTTGGGGATTTACCGTGTCCTCCAATCACTACCACCAAGTTACAAGAACTTTGTGATGAACTACAATATGCAAAGCATGAACAAGCAGTTGTCAGAACTCTTCTCCATGTTAAAATCTGCAGAAGTGGAGATTAAGAAAGAGCACCAAGTGTTGATGGTCAATAGGACCACCAAATTCAAGAAAGGCAAGTCTAAGCAAAAGGAACACTTCAAGAAGGGTGGTAAGAAAGTTACCGCACCGACAAAAAAGACCAAGGCTGGACCTAAGCCTGATACTGAGTGCTTTTACTACAAGGGAGAAGGTCACTGGAAGCGATGTTGCCCAAAGTACTTGGCGGATTTGAAGAACGGCAACATCAATAAGAAAGGTATATCCGATATACATGTTATTGATGTGTATCTCACTAGTACTCGTAGTAGTGCCTGGGTATTTGATACTGGTTCGGTTGCTCATATTTGTAACTCGAAATAGGTGCTGCAGAATAGACGGAAGCTAGCGAAGAACGAGGTGACGATGCGCGTAGGAAATGGATCAAAGGTTGATGTGAGCGCGGTCGGCACGCTACCTCTTCATCTACCATCGGGATTAGTTTTATACTTAAATAATTGTTATTTGGTGCCTACGTTAAGCTTGAACATTATATCGGGATCTTGTTTATTGCGAGACGGTTACTTGTTTAAGTCCGAGAATAATGGTTGTTCAATTTATATAAGTAATATGTTTTATGCACATGCACCTTTTATAGATGGTCTATTCTTATTGAATCTCGATAGTGGAAATACATATATTAATAACATTGAAGCTAAACGTTTGAAATTGAGCGATAACTCGACCTATATGTGGCACTGTCGTCTTGGTCACATTGGAGTGAAGCGTATGAAGAAACTCCATTCCGATGGACTTCTTGAATCACTTGATTTCGAATCACTTGAAAGATGCGAAGCATGTCTGATGGGTAAAATGACTAAGACTCCATTTTCTGGTATGATGGAGCGAGCTACGGACTTATTGGAAATCATACATACCGATGTGTGTGGTCCAATGAGTGTAGCATCGCGCGGTGGTTATCGTTATGTTCTTACCTTCACGTATGACTTGAGTAGATATGGGTATATCTATTACATGAAACATAAGTCCGAAACTTTCGAGAAGTTTAAGGAATTTCAAAGTGAGGTGGAGAATCAACGTAACAAGAAGATTAAATTTCTACGTTCTGATCATGGAGGTGAATATCTAAGTTACGAGTTTGGCGAGCATTTAAAGAAATGCGGAATACTTTCACAATTGACACCGCCGGGAACACCACAACGTAATGGTGTATCCGAACATCGTAATCGAACTCTCTTAGATATGGTTTGTTCTATGATGTCACTTACAGATTTACCGCTATCATTTTGGGGTTATGCATTAGAAACAGCCGCATTCACTTTAAATAGGGCACCATCTAAATCCGTTGAAACGACACCGTATGAATTATGGTTTGGAAAGAAACCTAAATTGTCGTTCCTTAAAATTTGGGGTTGCGAAGCCTATGTAAAGAAGTTACAGACGGACAAGCTTGAACCCAAAGCGGAAAAATGCGTCTTCATAGGATACCCAAAGGAAACTATTGGGTATACCATCTATCATAGATCCGAAGGCAAAATCTTCGTTGCCAAGAATGGATCCTTTCTAGAGAAGGAATTTCTCTCGAAAGAAGTGACTGGAAGGAAAGTAGAACTCGACGAGGTTGTCGAGCATTCTCTCGAACTTGTGAGTAGCGCAACACCGGAAGAAGTTCCTGTGGTGCCTGCACCAATAAGAGAGGAAGCTAAGGATGATGATCATGAAACTTCGGTTGTAGTTGCTAAGAGCCTCGCAGGTCAACGAGAACTCGTACCACTCCTGATTGGTATGATCCCGTTATGAGTGTCATGTTGGGGGACAACACCGATGACCCTGCGACATATGAGGAAGCGATGATGAGCCTAGATTCCAATAAATGGCAAGAAGCCATGAAATCCGAGATTGGATCCATGTACAAAAACCAAGTATGGACTTTGGTGGACTTACCGGATGGTAGGAAGGTCCGAGAACAAATGGATTTTCAAGAAGAAAACAGATGCTGATGGTAATGTTACTGTCTATAAAGCTCGACTTGTCGCAAAAGGGTTTCGACAAATTCAAGGAGTTGACTACGATGAGACTTTCTCACCAGTAGCGAAGCTAAAGTCTGTGAGGATTTTATTAGCAATCGACACATATTATGATTATGAGATATGGCAGATGGATGTCAAAACAACGTTCCTCAATGGAGACATTGATGAAGAGTTGTATATGATGCAACCCAAAGGTTTTGTCGATCCTAAAGATGCTAACAAGGTATGCAAACTTCAACGGTCCATATATCGATTGAAGCAAGCATCCCAAAGTTGGAATCAACGTTTTGATAAGGTAATCAAAAGTTTTGGTTTTATACAAACTTATGGAGAAGCTTGTATTTACAAGAAAGTGAGTGGGAGCTCTGTAGCATTCTTAATACTATATGTAGATGACATATTGTTGATTGGGAATGATGTAGACCTTCTTAATAGTGTCAAGGAATATTTGAATAATAGTTTTTCAATGAAAGATCTTGGCGAAGCAGCTTACATATTAGGCATAAAGATTTATAGAGATAGATCGAGACGCCTAATATCATTGTCACAAAGTACATATTTGGACAAAGTTCTAAAGAGGTTTGGAATGGAGGATAGCAAGAAAGGATTCTTGCCCATGTTGCCCAATACGACCTTGAGTAAAACTCAAAGTCCAAAGAACGAGAAGATAGAGAAAGGATGAGTAAGACTCCCTATGCCTCAATCATAGGATCTCTAATGTATGCCATGCTATGTACTAGACCCGACATTGCATATCTCGTTAGTTTGACTAGCGATATCAAAGTGATCCAGAGTGGACCATTGACAATGGTCAAAAACATCCTTAAGTACTTGAGAAGAACTAAGGATATGGTTCTTTCTTATGGAGGTGATGAACAGCTCGTTGTTAATGGTTACACCGATGCTAGTTGGAACACCGATCCGGATGATTCTAAATCTCAACTGGATAATGATTTACTTTGAATGGTGCGAAGTTAGCTAGAGGAGTGCAAAGCAAAGCGTTGTGGCGAGATCTTCAACTAAATCGGAATACATAGTCGCTTGAGGCTTCACAAGAAGCGATATGGATGAAGGAGTTCATTCTGAGCTCGGTGTGGTTCCAAGTGCTACTGGACCCAATGTCTATCTACTGTGATAACATGGGCGCCATAGCCAATGCGCAAGAACCAAGGTCACACAAGAAGCTGAAGCACATCAAGCTACGTTTTCACGCTATTCGAGAACATGTCCAAGATGGTGACATAAAGATTTGCAAAGTACACACAGATCTGAATGTGGCGGATCCGGTGACAAAACCTCTCCCGAGGGCAAAACATGACCAACACCAAACTGCCATGGGTGTTCGGTATATTACCATGTAATCTAGATTAGTTGACTCTAGTGCAAGTGGTAGACTGTTGGAGATATGCCCTAGAGGCCATAATAAATGTAATTATTATTATATCTTTGTGTTTATGATAAATGTTTACATTCATGCTATAATAGTATTAACAAGGAAACATTAATACTTGTGTGATTTGTAAACTAAATTAGAGTCCCTAGTAAAGCCTCTTTATAATACTAGCTTGTTGGTTAATAAATGATTGTGGTTTACCTATCATGAACATTGAGATGTTATTAACAACAACATCATATCGTTAGGAGAATGGTATCATATCGTTATTCACAAGTTGGGGCACTATCCTACCCGGTTTCACCTCAACGGGGAGATTCCCCCTTATACGGGTCCGGAACCTTCGCTTCTAGGTTAGAGCGCATGCATGCGAGGGGAGACACATGAAAGCACCTATACCAACCTCTCACCACACTCACACACATATGCTAGGGACACATGCAAGTTTTCATCTGATTCCGATGTTCTCGTGGTCTTCCTCCGTGATTCAGGCACACTCGGATAAATACTACCCCCCTGACGTTCCTCGTAGGGTAGCCCATGTAGCTCTCTCTTGTTTTGTGTTTGTTTAGGTCATAGGGTGATGTAAAACTATGTTGGTTCACAAGTTGGGGCACTATCCTACCCGGTTTCACCTAAACGGGGAGATTCCCCCTTATACTGGTCCGGAACCTTCGCTTCTAGGTTAGAGCGCATGCATGCGAGGGGGGACACATGCAAGCACCTATACCAACCTCTCACCACACTCACACACATATGCTAGGGACACATGCAAGTTTTCATCTGATTCCGATGTTCTCGTGGTCTTCCTCCGACGAAACCCTGATCTGTGCACACTCGGATCGTCTACCCCCCTAGACGTTCCTCTGACAGGGGTAGCCCGGCGTAGCTCTCTCTTGTTTTGTGTTTGTTTAGGTCATAGAGTGATGTAAAACCATGTTGGTTCACAAGTTGGGGCACTATCCTACCCGGTTTCACCTCAACGGGGAGATTCCCCCTTATACGGGTCCGGAACCTTCGCTTCCAGGTTAGAGCGCATGCATGCGAGCGGGGACACATGGAAGCACCTATACCAACCTCTCACCACACTCACACACATATTCTAGGGACACATGCAAGTTTTCATCCGATTCCGATGTTCTCGTGGTCTTCCTCCGGCGAAACCCTGATCTGTGCACACTCGGATCGTCTACCCCCTAGACGTTCCTCTGACAGGGGTAGCCCGACATAGCTCTCTCTTGTTTTGTGTTTGTTTAGGTCATACACTACAAGAAATGTGTTGATTTGTGACCTTCTCATAGTGACGGGGAATGAAATCGTCATAGATCTATGACGATTTCGCACAAGATGGTCGTAAGCTATTTGGGAAGGCCAAAACCTTATTAAATTACGACGATTTTGATTTAAAACGTCATAATTTCAATAGACAAAATCGTCATAACATGCTTGATACACCCTAGAACCTTATGTATAGTGGATTATGACCAAATTATATCGTCATACTGTATAAAATAGAATAGGTTTAAATGATTGGATGGCCACCTCATCATTTACACCTACGTGTCAGTTTTATGTGTCAATTTTTGATTGTATAACAAATCCACGTGGCCTATGTGTCATTTTTATGTGTCAAACAAATCCACATGTCAGCATAGAGCGTTGCCAATTAACATAGAAAAAAAGAAGGTGCTGGGATTCGAACCAGCGACCCATCACTGTTTGCCATGGAGGTTAACCACTACACCATTCATATATTCATGTTATAACAGAGAGCTAGACTTATTTGAACCAAAGCTTTCGGTCCTACACAAAGTGAATGTTAGGTGGTGTAATATTTTTGAAAAATAGGATGGTAACATTTTAGAACTTTTATTTGGTGGTAGCTTGACAACACAACCCTTTTTGGCTCTCAAAAAATTGTTTTTATTTTTTAACCAATCAAATCGCAGGAATTTGGCTTCCACGGATCGGCCATCCGTGGCTGATTTGGGTCATTCAATTTTCATCCAAGGGCTGTCCTTTGCTCAAACAAACACACGCACCCACTCTTCCTGGCTGCTAACCCTAACCTGTCCAGATCGCCTCCAGCCGAACCCTAACCTGTCCAGATCGCCTCCAGCCGAACCCTAACCTCCACATCGCCTCCAGATCCTCCAGATCGCCTCCCCGTGTGCCGCCCCCATTAGTTCCCGTGCGCCGCTGATCTCCCCGGCCGAGCCTCTAAACCCTAGAGCTCTCCTTCGCGTGCGCAGCCGCCACCCCTCGATCCTCGCTGCCACCACCTAACCTCCAGATCCCCATCACCTCCAGATCCTATCAATGCGCTCCACCCACGCACATCCCACCCAGCACCGCCCACCCCCACACACTTCCCTCCCGTTTCCCTCATTCTTCAGATCCACCGCCGCAAGCCCAGGAGGAGCTCTGTGGCCGGTGCTTCCACCCGCTGATCGGAGGACAAGCTCTACCTCGACCCAACGGCCGCCGACACCGTCTAGGAAGCGAAGAGGAGGCGGAGGTCCTACTCGTGGACACCAAGGCCGTGTCCGGAGTAGGGAAACTCGCCAGTTGCCGGAACACTGCGGGGGGAGCATGTCGAGGGTGGAGGCGGCGACATGGCAGGGACCAGAGGCGACGGCGCGGACGCCGACCTAGGCACAAGAGGCTGGAGCGTGCTTCTCCACCAAAGCATGGATGGGATGGAGGTCGAGCTCGGTCTAGCGTCTCCGGTCTTGGCCATGGCGGGATGCTACAGATCAAGGACGGCATAGGTTTGAGGAGCAGCGGCAGCTCTGGATCCCAACCATGCCGCGACACTTCCAGGTCGTGTCTCTCTCTTCTCCCTACCTTGCCCCTATCTCTCTCGGGTCCACTGTCAGCACCTCTACCTGCGGTCCCCAAAAATACAAAATAAGAGATTTGCATCCCCTGAAATAGGTAATCGATGCTAATTGAAAGATTCAGACTCTTTCACTTCTTGAAACCTATAGTTTTAAACATGTTATACATGAGGGTACAGGTTTTCTATTACTATTGTGCTTAGTTTTTGTTCAGTTGTTTCTAGGACCAGTATTTCTTCATAAGAGAAGGCTAAGATCTTGGTTTGTTAGTTATCTTTCTGCCATTTAGAATGTTTCCTGTCTGCCTGTTTGGTTTGTAAACCAACAGCCAATGATATTTCCTTTCTTGCTCATAAGTGATCATCCTTTTGTAGAATATTTGACTATGTACTTGAGATGGTTAATACATGTTGTTCTATAACTTGAGATATCCTCTAGAACAGTTTGCTTTGGTCCAACAGTCTATTGTTTTCTACTACTGTATGTAGATGTGTGTTGATTTTATTGAACTGGGACTATAGATAGTAGTTAGTATTTTCAGGATGCATGGGTAATCTTCAGAGGTTGATATTTCAAGAACAAAATTACTGTTAGTATTGTCAAAATTGTTGTTAGTATTGTCAGGATGCATGCAAAATGTTGTTTTGTTAGATCAGATGCATGCGTGGATATTTTATTGAGTGAATCACTAGTGAACTACATGGGTAATGCTTATTTTATTGCATCATAGTCTTAGCTTCTTGATAATTTTTGTTGTTAGATGCTGCAATCTGCCGTCTTTTCTTCTGCAATCTATTGTCTCTTTTTGTGCATCGTCGTAGATTCTTCATAAACTATTGCTAGATGGTTATTTAAAATCTTATTGTCATTTTTTTGTTTGCATGTTCGATCTCTGTTTAATAGATGATCCCTGGCCGATAACAAGGAGTCGTGGACACCTTCATCGATCGCTTTGACGAGCATGATGGGTCCAGTTCCACAGACCGAACCGCTCTTCATCTCTGGAGGTCCGGCATGTTTCCTGCTTGATTTCTTGTCCGTGCCTACTAGGCTCTAGATCTGTTGGTTAAATTCTAGGGAGTTTTCCTTATAGGTTGCAAATTATGGTCACCAGCAACCAGATGCACCTATACAGTTTGGTTCTCTAGCCTAAATGATGCAGATGCCTTATTCTCCCATGCATGAATACCTGTGTTTTATCACTATTATGTCTCTCATGCTGATTGGTAAACATACAGTAGCTTGCAATTAAGTAACCACAAATTTTTACTAGAGAAGTAAAGTTCTAATAAGCTACTGTTGCAGTTTCTATTAGTAATGATTAAACTTGTGAAAGTTTCATGGTGGTTGCTAGTGATCTGTGTGTAACCTTAACCTGAACCCTTTTTTGTACTATGGAGTATTTCATGAAAGTTGTTTTGTTGCATTCTTAACTTGTGGAGTAAACCTGTGGAGTATTTCCTGTAGCTTAATTTTCTTGCTGCTTTTCTTTTCGTGTACATGGACTATTTCCTGGAGCTTAATGTGTGCTAGTACATTTGTTCTATCTAGTACTTGTAGTGTCCTAGTCATGCATCTGATGAACTAAATGTGTATATTTGAGTGCTAGTAGCGATTGCTTTGTGATCTTCTAGTCCTATTGAACTTGTCTCTGTAACTTTATTACTGAATTTATGACTTCCTAGCTTGTGATTATTGAAGTTTTCTCAAATTAATTTATCTTGAAGAATAAATCTAGAGAAGTTTCTATTTCTGCAGTTTTGGTGATTACTACTCTGTCAATTTTGGTGATGAAAACTGCACTTGAACAAGGTATGTTGTTGCATTACCACTGTTATAATTTTGGTGATTCAACTGCACTTGACTGAAACTCCACTTAACTGTATTTTTTTGCATTAACTTGGTTAATTCCTGATTGCCAAATTCAGGTCCGAGAGTATACCTGCATTGCTTTCTTGCAGAGGCGTATACCTGGAGGTGCTCTCTAGTGCCCTGGTGGATGCTCTGCCCCTGCTAGGTGGGGGTGAGCTGCCACTGGTTTATTCGGACGAGCTACTGGTGGGGGCAGGCTACCGACGAGCTACTGGGGACCGATCCAGCTGACCAACACGTTTCGAGGATCCATCCCGGCTGCCAGCGAGCTACTGGGGATCGATCCAGCTGACCCGTGCATTTCGAGGATCCATCCTGAATGGAGAGAGTACTTCTATGTGTAATAATATTGTTTTTGTGTGACCTGTGAACCTAGCTCCACGTCATGGTGTTCTGGAATTCAAATGGTGTTGTCAAATATTTATAGTTGTTTAGATTCTATCCTTTGTTTCATTGTATATCTACTGGGAAAATTAACTTATTTATATCTTTTAATTGGGCTACCGAAAGTAAAGAGGCCAAGGCCCTAACAGTATTGCACTATTGAAAGGCTACTATTATATTGGACCAGTTCTGTAACAAGGCCTATGAAGCTGAGACCCATACAATTTGACCCATACAATTCTGAATAAAAGGCCAATAAAAGTAAAATGAATGGATGTAAAAAGGCCAAGGACTCAAAAAATCCATCCTAAAAAGGCCACGACTTAGAAGAAAAAAAGGCTGAATTAATGGTTTTGGCCCATGTAAGCAACCAGAATGGATCGGGCTGAATTTGCACTACGACGTTCTTGTTTTGTCATAATTTTGCCATATAGGATCGGCCACGTAGGATCTGACCTGGCCTGGCTAGATACCCCTTGACGATATTGGATCGTCATAATGGTTATGACGATACAATATCGTCATAGACGGTTATGACGGTTTCACAAAAAACGTCGTTGTATGCAATTACTAACGCTCAGTTTTTGAAGATATGTTTTTCGTCATAAGATCGTCATATATTGTAGACAATGACGATTCAGTGACGAAAATGGAGGGTCATGTATCAACAGATTCCTTGTAGTGATAGGGTGATGTAAAACCATGTTGGTTCACAAGTTGGGGCACTATCCTACTCGGTTTCACCTAAACGGGGAGATTCCCCCTTATACGGGTCCGGAACCTTCGCTTCTAGGTTAGAGCGCATGCGTGCAAGGGGGGACACATGCAAGCACCTATACCAACCTCTCACCACACTCACACACATATTTTAGGGACACATGCAAGTTTTCATCTGATTCCGATGTTCTCATGGTCTTCCTCCAGCGAAACCCTGATCTGTGCACACTTGAATCGTCTACCCCCTAAACGTTTCTCTGACAGGGGTAGCCAGGCGTAGCTCTCTCTTGTTTTGTGTTTGTTTAGGTCATAGGGTGATGTAAAACCATGTTGGTTCACAAGTTGGGGCACTATCCTACCCGGTTTCACCTAAACGGGGAGATTCCCCCTTATACGGGTCCGGAACCTTCGCTTCTAGGTTAGAGCGCATGCATGCGAGGAGGGACACATGCAAGCACCTATACCAACCTCTAACCACACTCGCACACATATGATAGGGACACATGCAAGTTTTCATCTGATTCCGATGTTCTCGTGGTCTTCCTCCGGCAAAACCCTGATCTGTGCAAACTCGGATCGTCTACCCCCCTAGACGTTCCTCTGACAGGGGTATCCCAGCGTATATCTCTCTTGTTTTGTGTGTGTTTAGGTCATAGGGTGATGTAAAACCATGTTGGTTCACAAGTTGGGGCACTATCCTACCCGGTTTCACCTATACGGGGAGATTCCCCCTTATACAGGTCCAAAACCTTCGCTTGTAGGTTAGGGCGCTTGCATGCGAGGGGGGACACATGCAAGCACCTATACCAACCTATCACCACACTCACACACATATGCTAGGGACACATGCAAGTTTTCATCTGATTCCGACGTTCTCGTGGTCTTCCTCCGGCGAAACCCTGATCTGTGCACACTCGGATCGTCTACCCCCCTAGACGTTCCGCTGACAGGGGTATCCCGACGTAGCTCTCTCTTGTTTTGTGTTTGTTTAGGTCATAGGGTGATGTAAAACCATGTTGGTTCACAAGTTGGGGCACTATCCTACCCGGTTTCACCTCAACGGGGAGATTCCCCCTTATACGGGTCCAAAACGTTTGCTTCTAGGTTAGAGCGCATGCATGCGAGGAGGGACACATGCAAGCACATATACCAACCTCTCACCACACTCACACACATATGCTAGGTACACATGCAAGTTTTCATCTGATTCCGATGTTCTCGTGGTCTTCCTCCGGCGAAACCCTGATCTGTGCACACTTGGATCGTCTACCCCCTAGACGTTCCTCTGACAGGGGTAGCCCGGTGTAGCTCTCTTTTGTTTTGTGTTTGTTTAGGTCATAGGGTGATGTAAAACCATGTTGGTTCACAAGTTGGGGCACTATGCTACCCGTTTTCACCTAAACAGGGACATTCCCCCTTATACGGGTCCAGAACCTTCGCTTCTAGGTTAGAGTGCATGCATGCGAGGGGGGACACATGCAAGCACCTATACCAACCTCTCAACACACTCACACACATGTGCTAGGGACACATGCAAGTTTCATCTGATTCCGATGTTATCGTGGTCTTCCTCCGGCGAAACCCTGATCTGTGCACACTCGGATCGTCTACCCCCCTAGACGTTCCTCTGACAGGGGTAGCCCGGCGTAGCTCTCTCTTGTTTTGTGTTTGTTTAGGTCATAGGGTGATGTAAAACCATATTGGTTCACAAGTTGGGGCACTAACCTACCCGGTTTCACCTAAACGGGGAGATTCCCCCTTATACGGGTCCAGAACCTTCGCTTCCGCATGCATGCAAGGGGGGACACGCACATGTGATTAAATCTTTGAACAACTTCACAAAAATTTGTGACATATAAATTTCACGCACATGTGATAATAACACACAAACATGCAAATTTCTCAACTTGTGAGAAGATTCGACATTTCATGTGGGCGTGAAGACTATTATTCGGAGGCTACGAATCCATCCAATTGATAAAATAGAACCTAAATAATTGATACTAATAAATAAATACAAATAATTTGGTAAGGAAAAAAATGTGCATCTGTACGCCGAGGGTCACCGTCGGCGTAGGAGGGACGTACGCTGAGGGTGAACGTCGGCGTAGCCTATGCCGACGACGGCTCTCGGCGTAATGCTGACGCCGTTAGGGCCCGTTCCGGCCTGGCCTGTCTAGTGCCACGCGGCCACCCCGTACGCCGACGGCTATGTTATGCCGACGGTCACCCTCGGCGTACCTGTCGGCGTGCTACGCCGACGGCTGCGCTACGCCAAGGGCTCGGAAGCTGGGCTGGCCTGGCCAGGTGCTACGCCGACGGCCCCGACCTTTGGCCGTCGGCGTAGCGGCCGGCCGTCGGCACACGGCGCCATTCCTGTAGTGAATCCATGCTATGTATTCAGAACATCAATACGAATAATCCACCCCACACGACCCTAGCTAGTTTCTTAGAAAAAAAATTGGAAAGGGAAACCACCAGCTATTTCTTTCACGTAGTAAACAACCACTCGTGTTATACCAAAATAATCAAAGACAAGGCGAGGACACATCTGATAACAAACGACACCAAGCATTTGAAAAAAAAGGTAATGCAACAGAACATAGACTTTTGGTTTGCAGTACACTTTTTCTCGATCAATTTTAACCAAGTCGGTTTTATTTTTCAACGTCTCTTAAATGAATGGAATGCCATATAATTAAGGAGGCATACCATATCTGTAATAATCCTCAAGACTTTGTAAGCTCCTCTCTAGCTAGACCTCATTGTAAGTACTGAATTATTGTGACATCGTTTCTGTAGGTTAGTTCGTCGAAGGGTTTCCATGAGCAATAACATTTGAATCCAATGTTGTTATTATCATTTATCGTATTCGTGCGTATAAGAAATTCCAAAATATAGCCTCTTTGAAAGAAATTGACATGAATTATTTCTTTAAGGTGGAGGCTTTTTGAATCATTTATAAACTAAGGAATTATCGAATTCTAGAAAAGGCATTTGATGGATCATACAATCACACTCAAGGGCGACACACAATGGCTGCTCTGCATTCCATAATGCACTAGGAGAAAAAGACCTAGTGGTGGCGTTTGAAAAAGGGATTCATGGCGGTTAAGCCGTACACCACTAAGCACACGTCACTAGTAGGTCGTATGTTGGCATCATCCTATGCTAGTATTAACAACAAATCCATGCTACGTATTCAGAACATCAACACGAATAATCCACCCCCCACAACCCTACAGCTAGTTTATTAGAAAAAAATGGAAAGGGGAAACCACCAGTTATTTCTTTCACGTAGTAAACACCCACTCGCGTTATACCAAAATAATCAAAGACGAGGCGACACATTTGGTAACAACCGACACCAAGCATTTGAAAAAAAGGGTAAGGCAACAGAACATAGACTTTTGGTTTGTACACTTTTTCTCAGATCATTTTAATTGGGTCGTCTTATTTTTCAACGACTCTTAAATGAATGGAATGACATATAAGGAGGCATTACCATATTTGTAATGTAATAATCCTCAAGACTTTGTAACCTCCTCTCTAGACCTCATTGTCAGTACTGAATTATTGTGACACCATCATTTCTGCAGGTTAGTCGCCGAAGGGTTTCCATGAGAAACAACATTTCAATCCAATGTTATTATTATTACTATTATTTCTCGTATTCATGCATATAAGAAATTCCAAAATATAGCCTCTTCAAAAGAAATTGACATGAATTATTTCTTTAAGGTGGAAGCCTTTTGAATTATTTATAAACTAAGGAATTACCGAGTTCCAAAAAAGCTATTTGATGGATCACACAATCACACTCAGGGCGACACACATTGGCTGCTCTGCGTTCCATAATGCACTAGCAGGAACAGGCCTAGTGATAGCGTTCGGAAAAAAGGATTCATGGCGATTAACCCAGACTTCACTAACCTCACGTCACTGGTAGATCGTACTGTTGGCGTCATCATATGCTAGTATTAACAACAATTCCATGCTATGTATTCGGAACATCAATACGAATCCAACCCCCACGACACTAGTTTCTTAGAATTTTTTTGGAAAGGGAAGCCATCAGTTATTTCTTTCACGTAAACACCCCTCGCGTTATATCCAAATATCAAACATGAGGCGACGCATCTGGTAACAACCGACACCAAGCATTTGAAAAAAAGGGTAATGCAACAGAACATAGACTTTTGGTTTGTAAACTTTTTCTCAATCATTCTAATCGACTCGGTTTTATTTTTCAACGACTCTTAAATGAATGGAATGCCATATAAGGAGGCATACCATATCTGTAATAATCCTCAAGACTTTGTAAGCTCCTGTCTAGACCTCATTGTGGGTACTGAATTATTATGACATCATTTCTGTAGGTTAGTCGTCCAAGGGTTTCCATGAGCAATAACATTTGAATCCAATATTATTATTATTATTTCTCGTTCACGCATATCGGAAGAGGCTTCAAAAGAAAATCCAAAATATATAGCCTCTTCGAAAGAAATTGACATGGATTTTTTTTTTAAGGTGAAGGCTTTTTGAATTATTTATAAACTGAGGAATTACTGAATTCCGGAATAGCCATTTGAGGGATCACACAATCACACCCAGGCGACACACATTGGCTGCTCTGCATTCCATAACGTAAGGTGGAGTATATTAGGCAAAATTCAAATATTACAAAGTTTAAATTAAAATATATCAAAATCTACAATATCTAATAAATACACCATGAAATACTTTATGGTTTCGTTAGTGATATTAATTTGGTACTGCCATATATTATATATTCATACCTTTATTGGAGTCTACTGAACTTCTGGTTAAACTTAGACATCCTTAGAGCATTTCCACTCGTTGGCCGTTTTTAGACAGAAATTCGGACGTATTTTGGTCCGAACGAAACTAGTTTTCAGACTGAGAACGCTGAGTTTCCCACTCACGTTTTCAGGCGAGTTCCCGCGTATGGCTAAAATTTAACAAATTTTGGCAAACTTTAGGCAAATATAGGCATTTTTGGGCGAACTTTGGGCGAATACGTGCGAACTTTGGGCGAATATAAGCATTTTTGGGCGAATATGAGAGTATGTAAGCAGTTTTGGGTGAATATGGACGAATATGAGTGAACTTTGGGCGAATACATGCGAACTTTGGGCGAATATGGGAGAATGTAAGTAGTTTTGGGTGAATATGGACGAATATGAGCGAACTTTGGACGAATATGGATGAACTTTGGGCGAATACGTGCGAACATTGGGCGAATATAAGCGTTTTTGGGCGAATATGGGAGAATATAAGCAGTTTTGGGTGAATACGGACGAATATGAGCGAACTTTGGGCGAATATGGGCGAACTTTCGGTGAATATGGTCGAATATGGGCGAATATAGGCAAACTTTGGACGAATATGAGTGTTGGGGGGGTGACCCCGGATAGGGTAAGAAGGGGGAAAGATGAAAGGAAGTTCCCCGTCAGGTTTCCGAGTTACAATCTAAATCGGCCGAGTCCTGTAAAGGTCGGCCGAGGTAAGCAAGAGCAGGACCCTTATGAGAAGAGCAAGGCGTAACCCGGCCGACCTACTGTGTAAGTCGGCTGGGTCAGCCCGAATAATCTGAATGCAGGTGAAGGACAAGCCGAGTTAAGCGAGACAAGGCCGAATAATATGAAGCTTGCAGGAGAAGGAAATGCCTATAGTCAAACTCTACTCGCAGGGTAGGAAGAATATAAGCAGAGCCAAACACAAAGGACAAGGCAGAGACGGAAGAGGCGAGAAGGAGGTCACGGAGGTGATCCCGAGCCCGAGGCGCAGTGGGGTCCTCTGGAACCTTGCCGTCATTAGAAGGGCAACAGGGAAAGGAGGCCGCCGAATTACTATATCGGGACAAGCATATTCCTTGAATATGCTTGCCACGTCAGCCCTAGAGGAGCCAAGGTTCCCCTTTATAAGGAGAGGCTTGGATTCAGAGAAGGGCATCGACTTATTTAGTACCGTTAGGCTGGTAAAGTTCTTCTTCTCTACTTGTATACAGCTCGAGGAGCACTTGTAGCCCATGAAAGGAGAATAAAAGAACTTTACGTTAGTCTTCTGTGTGTAGAATCAACTACATCTTCCCTCCCCAGATCCCTCTAGCATCCATTGGCCCCATACTTTAGCCTACCTATGGCATCTGCCGTGCCACCACCACGACAGTTGGCGCCCACCGTGGGGCCAGCAGCGGTGCTAGCTGGAGTCATGATCCGGACGGGAAACTTCATCCACACTGGCGAGCGCATTGTCTCTGGCTTAGTCCGGAGATTTGATCTCTGTGACTACGTCAGCGACAACGCAGGCAGCTTCCAGGGAAAAACTCCTCCGTGCAACGGCGTCTTCATCAACTTGGGCATGCACCAGATCTACGTCGGCGTCGACACCTCCAACGTTTATCCTCACCAAGTTGTTGTTGCAGGAGAGCCTCCCCTTAGCGCCGCAAACGGTTCACATGGAGCGCGCCGTCGCCAGCGGCCGAGGTGATGGTCGCAGTGCAAAGGGAACAGCAGGTGCCGGATCAAGCAAAGATCCGACGACGGGTGTGCAGGTGACCACCAGGTGCAGCTCCACCGAGGTAATTCCTTCAACGGCCAACCCAGCCGAAGTGCAGGATACGACCCCAAAGGCACCAAGGGTAAGAGGGCCACCTCTGGAAAAACCAGAAAACATTCTCCAGGCAACTATAGATAATCTGACTACACCTATAGCGCCGATCCTTGATCCGGCAAACGCTCAGGCAGAGTTAGAAGAGACCAGGAAAAAAGTGCTAGTAGAGGCAAAAAAGGTGTCAGCATTGCAGGAGTCCTTAAACATGACCCTGCGAGAATATGCTAGGGCAAACAAGCTTGACGTCGCCCCCGAGCGGGTCGACATATTGAGACTAAGGGGGAAGAACCTCATAGATGATATCAACAAAGAGCATGATGCTCATAAGGCAGAATCAGTTGATCTAGGTTTGCCGAGGCAGATCCCAAGAAAGAACACGAGGCACAAATGCCTGCACTAGAGTTAGAAGGATTGATGAAGCCGGCAAAAATAGCAAGAGAGAGTGAATGAATGCGCATTGCAAACCAGAATGAAGAAATGCTTAGGGCAGACCAAGCTGGTGCCTCATGAATGGTTCATTAAAGTGCAAAGCCTTTATCGGTGGCAGCAACATCCTCGCCCGGAAACAATGCGCGGAAAGACAGAGCGGTAACTTCGGGAAAAAGAAATAAGCAAATTGTTCCATATGATCCGGCGATAGCCGAAAAAGCAAATGAAAATAGAGGCAATGGGAGCCGAGGTAACTGTGGTGAGAGAAACCCCGGCCGTGCCGAGAAAGGCAACAGAAGCCGAGGTAATGGAGATCTCGGAAGAGGAGATCTCGGAAGAGGAAATCACGAGAATAATATCCCGACTGAAGGAAGGAGAGAACCGCCACCCAATCCACAACCGAGATATGAACCTCGGCAGGAAAGAGAAGTGAGACCAGCTCGCCACAATCAGGTGAATGAGAGGTATAATGATGGTTATTCCGAGATGGAATATGCGGTTCATGGTGGAAATAACCACTATGGAATGCAGGAAAGAATTATGTACAGAGATTTGCCGTCAAGTGATGCGATAGTAAAGCTGGACCGGCTATACCGGTCCGAGCTGTTAGAAGAACAAGGTCCACCAGGCCCGACATGCTTCGGACCTCGGATCATGGGCGAGCCGCCAGTGCCGAACTTTCAGCTGGCAAGAGGCACAAAAACGTATAATGGGAGCACCAAACCGCAGGATTGGTTGATTGATTATGCCACTGCTGTAAAAATAGCTGGCGGAAACTTGCGATGGGCAGTACGATATGTCCCGCAAATGTTGGAAGGACCAGCTAGAGTATGGTTGCATAACCTGCCAGCAGGCAGTATCAACTGTTGGTTGGATTTCGAAGTAATGTTCGTTAGCAATTTCACCAGTACTTACAAAAGGCCAAATAGGCCGCAACAGCTAGCCATGTGCAAGCAAAGGCCGAATGAGACAGATAGAGAATTCTTGACTCGGTGGTGTAACCTCAGGAATTCATGCGAGGGAGTTATAGAGTCACAGGCGATAGCTTGGTTCGCTCAAGGGTGCCGCTATGGCAGTGTACTATGGCAGAGATTGCAAAGAGATATGCGAACCATTGGCAGAAACCATCAGGATAGCGGATTCCTATGCCTTGGGAGATCCGACACAACCAGAATTAATGTCAGCAGATCATCGGGAACTTCAAGACCAATATGCAAGAGATGCGGCCGGGTCATCAAGGCGCAATGAGTTCAGAGGGAGAAGAAGAGAAGAAAGACCGGATTATAGATATGGCTCAAATCAGGTGGCAGCGGTAGTGCAAGATCAGCCGAGTCACGGAAACAATCAGCGGCAAAAGAATGGTCCTCAGCAATGGACACCGAGGAATGAAGGGAAAAGACAATGGACACCAGAATAGAAGAAGCAATGGCAGGAAAGGCCGAAATACACGTTTGAGTCTATGTTAGATCAACCGTGTAAATTTCACACTTCAAACCCGGCCAAGTCGGCCAATCATACGACTCAACAGTGTGCCTGGATGAAAAATGCAATGGGCAACCCGGCAGGCATGCAAGCAACATCCCATCAGCACATCGCCAATACCCTGATTGATCGGAGCAAATGCACAGCAACTAATGTTACCACCTCCTCCCGAGGTATGATAACTTCGAGGAGGGATCTTTGTGCATCAAGTGATAAATCAGGTCCGGATGGAAGGACGAACCAGGAAGTAGTGGACGCAATGATTACAGAGAACATCATCAATCATATTGCGTGTTCACAACAAAACGAAGACAAAATGTGCAGCGCCGGCATATGGAAGTAAATGAAGTTATGCCGGCAGTACCAAGATATGTGCCTTGGTCAGATCAGGAAATAACTTGGAGCATAAAGGATCACCCCAAAGTAATGCCGAATCCGAGGTCGTACGCACTCGTACTAGATCCGACATTTGTCGGACCAAGCATTAATGTGAAATTTTCAAAAGTACTCATTGACAATGGGAGCGGTATCAATATCATGTACAAAGATACAATGCATAAACTCGGAATAACGCAGAATATGCTGCAATCCAAGAGGACCACATTCCATGGGATAGTACCAGGCCTTTCATGCGAACCCATTGGAAAGGTTCGAGTGGATGTGTTATTCGGCACAAGAAATAACTGCAGAGCAGAAAATTTGGAGTTTGAAGTGGTGGACCTAGAGAGTTGTTATCATGCTCTACTCGGACGGCCGATATTGGCCAAATTCATGGGCAGCTGCCACATAACTTGTAAGGTTTCGTAGCATGGAAAACAAAAATTTTCTACCGCATACAAACAAACAAGCCAAGATCTATCTACTAGATTGTAGCAACGAGTCGATGGAATAACTCACCCTCGAAGATTCCAAAGTGTTTAACGAGAGCGGATTCTCGTGGGTGATGTAGTCATACTCTTCCCGATCTCAAGATCGCGTAGACGATCCTTCAATAACTGCGTTCGGCAGCTCCCGATCGGTCACATCGTTCGGTACCGACAAAGACCTTCCTCTCCTTGTTCCAGCAGGCCGGAGGTTGTAGTACTCTCCTCGCGATTCGTGACCTGTGGCGTGGTACCGGAAGTAGAGGGGAGATCTCGCAGGGCTTCGCCTTAAGCCGGAGCGAGTATGGTGGACTATGAGAGAGCCCTCGGTGTTCTAGGGTTTAGACACGCCGAGGAGGAGCTAGTGCCGGCGGCTAGGGTTACACCTAGGCGGCGGCGAGTGCCCTAGGGCCGGCGGCGGCTTGGAGGCGGCGGCGGCTTGGTACTAGGGTTTGGAGGAGAGGGACTTGTGTGTCTAGAGGAGGGAGCCCTGCCCCTCCTTATATAGGTGGAGGGGCCGGCCGGCCAAGGGGAGGGAGAGGAGTCCCTCCCCAACTCGGCTTGGAGGTGGGCCGCCGGTTGGAGGAGGGAACTCCTCCCCAACTCGGTTTCCCCCTTCCTCCTCTTTTCCTCTTTCCAAATTTAGCCGTTTGACTTTTCAAACTAGCTATTTGACTTTTCAAACTAGGATTTGCATTAATCCTTTATTTGGTACAGCGATGACACTTAGTACATGATGCAATCATACCAACTTGATACAACACATTCATGTACCCTTCCCCTCCGGAGTGCCGGACATTCCGGAACATTCTAGAACATCCCCGATGAAAACACCGGAAACATTCCCCAACTCCGAAATGGGACTTTCCTTATATGAATCTTATTCTCCGGACCATTCCGGATCTCCTCGTGATATCCCGGATCCCATCCGGACTCAACATTCGGTCTCTTTCTCATCATTCCATAACTACTCAAACAACGTCGAATCCTTAAGTGTGTCTCCCTACGGTTCGTGAATTATGTGGACATGATCGAGACACTTCTCCGAGCAATAACCAATAGAGGAATCTGGAAATTCATATGGCTCCCACATATTTCTACGATTACTTTGCGATCGAATGAACCACTTACATACGATATCAATTTCCCTTTGTCTCACGATAGTTTACTTATCCGAGGTTATGATCGTCGGTATCTCTGCATACCTAGTTCAACCTCGTTACCGATAAGTACTCTTTTATTGTTCCCGTGATATGTGATCCCTTGTGAGCCAGTCACATGCTTGCAAGCTAATTGGATGACATTTCACCGAGAGGGCCCAGAGTATATCTATCCGTCATATGGATGGACAAATCCCACTCTTGATCCATGTGTTTCAACCAATACTTTCCGAACACTCAATGCCACCTTTATAGCCACCCAGTTACGGTGTGGTGTTTGATGTCATCAAAGCATCCATCCGGTAAAGGTGATATGCATGATCTCATGGTCGAAGGAATTAGATTACTATGTATCAGAAAGCATATAGCAATTGAACTATTAAAATGACTTGATCTTTATGCTACGCTTATCTTTAGGAGTATGTCCATCATATCATTCTCCTAACGATATAATCTTGTTGTTAATAACATCTCAATGTTCATGATATGGAAACCACAATCATCTATTAACCAACAAGCTAGTATTGTATAGAGGCTTTACTAGGGACTTCAAATTAAGTTTACAAATCACACAAGTATTAATGTTTCCTTGTTAATACTATTATAGCATGAATGTAAAAATTTATCATAAACACAAAGATATAATAATAACTACATTTATTATTGCCTCTAGGGCATATCTCCAACATAACTTACTTGAAAATGAAGTTACCCGGGCCACAAGGGGTGATAACAGTAGCAGGAGATTACAGGAAGTCAATGGAATGTGCTTCAGCCGGATCAAATCTGGCCGAGTCATTGGTAATAGCAAGAGAAAAAAGAAGGATTCAGGAGGTAGCAGCCTGTTCGACTAAGGCACACTGAATATGCCGGCATTGGCCAATCCGCATGGAAGTGTCTCTTTCCAGCTGACTAAAGAAACAAAAAAGTTCCAGATAGATGAGCAGTTCCCAGAGCGCACCATCACAATTGGTGCCGGCCTAGATGCTAAATAGGAAAGCAAGCTCACCAACTTCCTCCGTGAGAATCGGGAGATCTTTGCATGGTCAACTCAGGATCTGCAAGGTGTGCCGAGGGAGTTGGCTAAGCACTCTCTGAATGTAAGGCCAGGAGCAAGGCCGGTGAAGCAACCTCTCCGCCGCTTCGCCGAAGACAGGAGAAAAATAATAGGGGATGAAATAGCTCGGCTCATTGCGGCCGGGTTCATCATGGAGGTGGTGTATCCGGATTGGTTATCGAACCCAGTGCTAGTGGAAAAGAAGAAGGATGATCCAAATATAGCCATTGTATGGCGAATGTGTATTGATTACACGAACCTGAACAAGGCGTGTCCAAAAGATCCTTTTCCTTTACCTAGAATAGACTAAGTCATTGATTCGACCGCTGGTTGTGAACTATTATCATTTGTAGACGCGTATTCTGGTTTTCACCAGATACTGTTAAATCCGGCCGATCAAATAAAGAATGCGCTTATTACCCCGTACGGGGCTTATTGCTATCGCACCATGCCATTCGGCCTGCGTAACGCGGGGGCAACGTATCAGAGATGTATGCAAAAATGTCTGCATGACCAGATAGGAAAGAATGTACAAGTGTATGTAGATGATGTGGTTATCAAAACCAAAGAAAGCAAAACGCTACTGGATGATATCCAGCAGACTTTCGCGAACCTGAGAAGGTTCCGAATGAAGCTTAACCCGGAAAAATGCACTTTCGGTGTGTCGGCTCTTGGTTTTCTCGTATCTAGCCGACCCATAGAGGCCAACCCAACTAAGATAAGAGCAGTAGAAAGGATGGAATTGCCGAGATGTCTAAATGACGTACAGAAGTTCACAGGTTGCTTGGCCTCGCTTAGCCGATTTGTATATCGGCTGGGAGAGAAAGCATTACCACTTTATCAACTGATGAAAAAATCTGATAAGTTCATTTGGACACCACAAGCAAACAATATGTTTCATGAATTGAAAAAGATGTTGGTCATAGCGCCAATCCTGGCTTCTCCATTGTCGAAAGAGCCTATGTTAATTTACATAGCCGCCACGAACAGAGTGGTAAGCGCTGTGATCATGGTGGAACGAATTGAAGATGATAAATCAGTACAAAGGCCGGTATATTACCTAAGCGAGGTACTATCAGCCTCAAAACAAAATTACCCACATTATCAGAAGATGGCATATGGGGTATACATGTCAGCAAAGAAACTTAAACATTACTTCGAAGAGCACCCCATCAAAGTGATCTGTGAAGCACCCATAGCCGACATATTGAGCAACAAAGATGCAAGTGGCCGAATAGCAAAATGGGCAATTGAATTGTCACCCTATGCTCCGCAATTCGATAGGCGAGATGCGATCAAATCTCAGGTTGTGGCCGACTTCTTTGTAGATTGGGCCGAGGTACAGTATGAGCCACCATTACCAGATCCGAATTATTGGACGATGCACTTCGACGGTTCCAAACTAAGAAATGGTTTGGGGGCAGGAATAGTGTTAACCTCGCCAAAAAGAGATCAGCTGAGATATGTGTTGCAAATACATTTCACCGCATCAAACAATGTAGCCGAGTATGAAGCACTGGTCCATGGATTGAAGGTGTAGGGGTTCGTAGCATGGAAAACAAAAATTTTCTATCGCATACAAACAAACAAGCCAAGATCTATCTACTAGATTGTAGCAACGAGTCGATGGAATAACTCACCCTCGAAGATTCCAAAGTGTTTAACGAGAGCAGATTCTCGTGGGTGATGTAGTCGTACTCTTTCCGATCTCAAGATCGCGAGACGATCCTTCCAGTACCTCCGCAATGGGTCACACGCTCGGGTGATTGACGAAGACCTTCCTCTCCTTGTTCCAAAGAAAATGGAGGTTGTAGCACTCTCCTCGCGATTCAAAAGACAACGGGCGTGGTAGGAGGTAGAGGGAATCATGCAGGCTTCGCTTAAGCGTGCGAGTATGGTGGAGCTTATGAGAGAGGCTATTAGTGGTCTAGTAATTAGACACACCAATTAGAAGGCTCTAAACCAATTAGAAGGCTCTAAACCGAAATAGCTCTAAACCGGGGTCTAGATCTAGGGTTTAGTTTAGAGGATAGGAAACTTGTGTGTCTAGGAGGGAGCCCTGCCCCTCGATATAGGTGGGAGGGCTGGCCGGCCAAGGGAGGAGTTCCTCCCAACTCGGCCTTGGGAGGTGCGCCGCCAAGGGAGGAAGTCCCCTCCAACTCGGCCTCCACCAATCCTCCTCTTTTCCCACTTCCCAAAATTGCCGTTTGACTTTCAAACTGGCCGTTTGACTTTTCAATTTAGGATTTAAATAAACCCTTTATTTTGGACAGCAAGAACACCTAGTACATGATGCAATCATTCCAATATGTAATGACACATTCATGTACCCTTCCCTCCGAGTGCCGGACATTACGACCTTCTAGAATGTTCCCGATGAAAACACCTAACCATTCCCCAACTCAAACGGAACTTTCCTTATATGAATCTTATTCTCCGGACCATTCCGGATCACCTCGTGATATCCCGGATCCCATCCGAGACTCAACAACATTGGTCTCTTTCATAATACCATAACTACTCAAACAACGTCGAATCCTTAAGTGTGTCTCCCACGGTTCGTGAATTATGCGGACATGATCGAGACACTTCTCGAACAATAACCAATAGAGGAATCTGGAAATTCATATGGCTCTACATATTTCTACGATTACATTGATCGAATGAACCACTTACATACGATACCAATTTCCCTTTGTCTCACGATATGTTACTTATCCGAGGTTATGATCGCTTGGATCTCTGCATACCTAGTTCATCCTCGTATCGATAAGTACTCTTTTCTCGTTCCCGTGATATGTGATCCCTTGTGACCAAGTCACATGCTTGCAAGCTAATTGGATGACATTTCACCGAGAGGGCCCAGAGAATATCTATCCGTCATGTGGATGGACAAATCCCACTCTTGATCCATGTGTTTCAACCAATACTTTCCGAACACTCAATGCCACCTTTATAGCCACCTGTTACGGTGTGGTGTTTGATGACATCAAAGCATCCATCCAAGAAAGGTGATATGCATGATCTCATGGTCGAAGGAATTAGGTTACTATGTATCAGAAAGCATATAGCAATTGAACTATTGAAATGACTTGATCTTTATGCTACGCTTTGTCTATAGGAGTATGTCCACCATATCATTCTCCTAACGATATGATCTTGTTGTTGATAACATCTCAATGTTCATGATAGGGAAACCACAATCATCAATCAACCAACAAGCTAGTGAAGTATAGAGGCTATACTAGGGACTTCAAATTAAGTTTACAAATCACACAAGTATTAATGGTTTCCTTGTTAATACTATTATAGCATGAATGTAAACATTTATCATAAACACAAAGATATATAATAATAACTACATTTATTATTACCTCTAGGGCATATCTCCAACAGTCTCCCACTTGCACTAGAGTCATCTAATCTAGATTACATGGTAATATACCGAACACCCATGGCAGTTTGGTGTTGGTCATGTTTTGCCCTGGAGAGGTTTAGTCAACGGATCCGCCACATTCAGATCTGTGTGTACTTTGCAAATCTTTATATCCCCATCCCGGATATGTTCTCGAATAGCGTGGAACGCAGCTTGATATGCTTGACTTCTTGTGTGACCTTGGTTCTTGCGCATTGGCTATGGCGCCCATGTTATCACATGAGATAGACATTGGGTCCAGCGACTTGGAACCACACCAGCTGTAATGAACTCTTTCATCCATATCGCTTGTGAAGCCTCCGGCAGCCATGTATTACGATTCAGTTGAAGATCTCGCCACAACGCTTTGCTTTGCACCTCCAGCTAATCGCTGCACCATTCAAAATAAATACGTATCCAGTTGTGATTTAGAATCATCCGGATCGGTGTTCCAACTAGCATCGGTGTAACCATTAACAACGAGCTCATCACCTCCATAAGAAAGAACCATATCCTTAGTTCTTCTCAAGTACTTAAGGATGTTTTGACCCGTCCAATGATCCACTCGGATCACTTTGATATCTGCTAGTTAGACTAACGGCATATGCGATGTCGGGTCTAGTACATAGCATGGCATACATTAGAGATCCTATGGCTGAGGCATAGGGAGTCTTACTCATCCTTTCTCTATCTTACGCGATGTCGGACTTTGAGTTTTACTCAAGGTCGTATTGAAACATGGGCAAGAACCCTTTCTTGCTATCTTCCATTCCAAACCTCTTTAGAACTTTGTCCAAATATGTACTTTGTGACAATGATATTTGGCGTTTCGATCTATCTCTATAAATCTTTATGCCTAATATGTAAGCTGCTTCGCCAAGATCCTTCATTGAAAAACTATTTATTCAAATATTCCTTGACACTATTAAGAAGGTCTACATCATTCCCAATCAACAATATGTCATCCACATACGATTAAGAATGCTCTGAGCTCCCACTCACTTTCTTGTAAATACAAGCTTCTCCATAAGTTTGTATAAAACCAAAACTTTTGATTACCTTATCAAACGTTGATTCCAACTTCGGATGCTTGCTTCAATCCATAGATGGACCGTTGAAGCTTGCATACCTTGTTAACATCTTTAGGATCGACAAAACCTTTGGGTTGTATCATATACAACTCTTCATCAATGTCTCCATTGAGGAATGCTGTTTTGACATCCATCTGCCATATCTCATAATCATAATATGCAGCGATTGCTAACATAATCCTTACAGACTTTAGCTTCGCTACCGGTGAGAAAGTCTCATCGTAGTCAACTCCTTGAATTTGTCGAAACCCTTTTGCGACAAGTCGAGCTTTATAGACAGTAACATTACCATCAAAGATCTGCTTTCTTCTTGAAAATCCATTTGTTCTCGACACCTTCCTACCATCCGGTAAGTCCACCAAAGTCCATACTTGGGTTTCGTACATGGATCCAATCTCGGATTTCATGGCTTCTTGCCATTTATTGGAATCTGGGCTCATCATCGCTTCCTCATATGTCTCGGGGTCATCGGTGTTGTCCACCAACATGACATTCATAACGGAATCATACCAATCTGGAGTGGTACGAGTTCTCGTTGACCTCCGAGGCTCTGTAGCAACCTCAACCGAAGTTTCATGATCACCATCATTAGATTCCTCTCTTATTGGTGCAGGCACCACAGGAACTTCTTCCGGTGCTGCGCTACTCGCAATTTCGAGAGAAGGTTCGACAACCTCGTCGAGTTCTACTTTCCTTCCAGTCACTTCTTTCGAGAGAAATTCCTTCTAGAAAGGATCCATTCTTAACGAAGATTTTGCCTTCGGATCTATGATAGAAGGTATACCCAATAGTTTCCTTCGGTATCCTATGAAGATGCATTTTCCGCTTTGGGTTCAAGCTTGTCCACTGTAACTTCTTTACATAGGCTTCAGATCCCCAAACTTTAAGGAACGACAATTTAGGTTTCTTCCCAAACCATAATTCATACGGTGTCGTTTCAACGGATTTAGACGGTGCCCTATTTAAAGTGAATGCGGCTGTTTCTAATGCATAACCCCAAAATGATAGTGGTAAATCTGTAAGTGACATCATAGAACGAACCATATCTAAGAGAGTTCGACACGACGTTCAGACACACCATTACGCTGTGGTGTTCCCAAGTGTCAAGCTGAAAGTATTCCACATTTCTTTAAATGCTCGCCAAACTCGTAACTTAGATATTCACCTCCACGATCAGAACGTAGAAATTTAATCTTCTTGTTACGTTGATTCTCTACATCACTTTGAAACTCCTTAAACTTCTCGAAAGTTTCGGACTTATGTTTCATGAAATAGATATACCCATATCTACTCAAATCATCCGTGAAGGTAAGAACATAACGATAACCACCGCGCGATGCTACACTCATTGGACCACACACATCGGTATGTATGATTTCCAATAAGTCTGTAGCTCGCTCCATCATACCGTAAAATGGAGTCTTAGTCATTTTACCCATCGACATGCTTCAGATCTTTCAAGTGATTCAAAATCAAGTGATTCAATAAGTCCATCGGAATGGAGTTTCTTCATACGCTTCACTCCAATGTGACCAAGACGACAGTGCCACATATAGGTCGAATTATCGCTTGATTTCAAACGTTTAGCCTCAATGTTGTTGATATGTGTATTTCCACTATCGAGATTCAATATGAATAGACCATCTATCAAAGGTGCATGTGCATAAAACATATTACTCATATAAATCGAACAACCATTATTCTCGGATTTAAACAAGTAACCGTCTCGCAATAAACAAGATCCCGATATAATGTTCATGCTTAACGCAGGCACCAAATAACAATTATTTAAGTATAAAACTAATCCCGATGGTAGATGAAGAGGTAGCGCTTAACCGCGATCACATCAACCTTTGATCCGCTTCCACGCCATCGTCACCTCGCTCTTCACTAGCTTCGCTTATTCGCAGCCCTGCTTCGAGTTACAAATATGAGCAACCGAACCAAGATCAAATACCTGTGCACTACTACGAATACTAGTGAGATACACATCAATAACATGTATATCGATATACCTTTCTTCTTGATGTTGCCGTTCTTCAAATCCGCCAAGTACTTTGGGCAATTCCGCTTAAAGGACCTTCTCCCTTGCAAGAAAAGCACTCGGTTTCAGGCTTAGGTCCAGCCTTGGTCTTCTTCGTCGGTGGTAACTTTCTTACCACCCTTCTTGAAGTGTCCTTCTGCTTAGACTTGCCTTTCTTGAATTTGGTGGTCTTATTGACCATCAACACTTGGTGCTCTTTCTTGATCTCCACTTCGCAGATTTTAACATAGCAAATAGTTCGCAACTCTTTGTTCATGTTCGCATGTTGTAGTTCATCACAAAGTTCTTGTAACTTGGTGGTAGTGATTGGAGGATGCGTAAACTCCCAAAGTATTAGGAATCACTATACCCAAACTTTGAAGTTTATTTATGCCTGCACATCTTAAGCACATGCTCACCGACGAGCTACCCTCTTCCATCTTGCGCTTAAAGAACTTTTCGAAGCTTCATAACTTTCAATTGCCGCATGAGTCTCAAATATTAATTTGAGATCCTCGACAATATCATATGGATCCGACTCTTCAAACCTTTTCAAGCTCCGATTCTAAACCATACAAGATAGCACATCGAACTATGGAGTCTTGATTCTTCCGAGCGAGGTAAACATTCTTTACTTCATCGGTAGCATCATTGCAGTGGGTCACCTAGCGGTGCATCCAAAGACATAGGTCAAATTACCACCGTGAGGACAATCCTCAAATTGGAACCAATCCGAAGTTGCTTCCATTGTTTTTCAACTTTTCTTTCTCTAGGAACGCATTAAAATTGATGGTAGGGCTGCCATTGATCTACAACATATTTGCAAAAGTTTAGACTAAGTTTATGACAAATTGAGTTCAAATTAATTAATGAAATTAAACTAGGTGAACTCCCACCAAAACAACATCCTCACATTGTTTTAGTGATCACATCTAACCAAATCCACTACATCAACACCGATCATCACGAGAGTTGATATAGTTTTAATGGCGAACAATCATCATGTTCATCATATCTACTATATGATTCATGCTTTACCTTTCGGCGATCCGTGTTCCCGAGGCCATGTCCGCATACATGCTAGGCTCGTCAAGATCAAACCTTAGCTACCGCATAAGCAAATCTGGCTTGCTTACGTTGTATTCACCCGGAATCAAAGACACCCGATCATCACGTGGTGCTTCAAGCAAGCTTTGGCAACGGTGCATACTAAGGGTGAACACTTTAGAACTTGAAATTTATGTGCATGAGGGATCATCTTATAATGCTACCGCTGCCTACTAAGCAATACAAGATGCATAAAGGATTAACATCACATGCAATTCATAATATGTGATGTGATATGGCCTTTCTTCTTTGTGCTTCCGATCTCCATCTTCAAGCACGAACATGATCTCCATCATCACCGCATAGCATCAAGGTCAATGACGCTTCTTCATGGTTGTCGCCCACCAGCTTCAACTATTACAACTATTTTGAATAGACACGCAGGTCTTAAAAATTAAAGACAACCATATGGCTCACGCGGTTGCCAACTTACAATAAGGAACATTGCATACATCAAATATAATCACAATCATGGCCATATCACATCATCAGACACCCGCAAAACAAAGTTAGACGCTTCTACTTTCTTTGCATATTTTACGTGGTTTGGGGCTTTCAATAAGTGTCGTTCTAACTTACGAACAAGAACCACAACATTGATACTAGCATTGTTGATTACCCGTTGTAAATTGGATCTTTACTATGCTAGGAGAAACAGCACCCATAAAGCCACTTATGCAATACAAGTTGCATGTTAAGCGTGGAGCAAGTCTCATGAACGATGTCATGTAAGGTTAGCCCGGCCGCTTCATCCCAACATACCGCAAGATGCAAAGTACAAAAAGCAATCTACAATAAAAGCATCAACGCCCACAATGACCATTGTGTTCTACTCGGCAACAGATCTACATATAGACACGGCTCGATACCATCAGTAGGGGTTCGTAGCATGGAAAACAAAATTGTCTATCGCAGACAACCAAACAAGCCAAGATCTATCTACTAGATTGTAGCAACGAGTCGATGGAATAACTCACCCTCGAAGATTCCAAAGTGTTTAACGAGAGCAGATTCTCGGGTGATGTAGTCGTACTCTTCCGATCTCAAGATCGTAGAGATCCTTCCAATCCACGTAAGCAGCACTCCTGATCGGTCACACGTTCGGATTACTCGAAGACCTTCCTCTCCTTGTTCCAAAGAAAATGGAGGTTGTAGCACTCTCGCGATTCCTAAGAAGACAACTGGCGTGGTACCGGGAGGTAGAGGGAATCCCGCAGGGCTTCGCCTTAAGCCGGTGCGAGTATGGTGGAGCTTATGAGAGAGGCTATTAGTGGTCTAGTAATTAGACACACCAATTAGAAGGCTCTAAACCAATTAGAAGGCTCTAAACCGAAATAGCTCTAAACCGGGGTCTAGATCTAGGGTTTAGTTTAGAGGATAGGAACTTGTGTGTCTAGGAGGGGAGCCCTGCCCCTCCTTATATAGGTGGGAGGGCTGGCCGGCCACGGGGAGGAGTTCCTCCCCAACTCGGCCTTGGGAGGTGCGCCGCCAAGGGGAGGAATTCCCCTCCAACTCGGCCTCCACCAATCCTCCTCTTTTCCCACTTCCCAAAATTGCCGTTTGACTTTCAAACTGGCCGTTTGACTTTTCAATTTAGGATTTAAATAAACCCTTTATTTTGGACAGCAAGAACACCTAGTACATGATGCAATCATTCCAATATGTAATGACACATTCATGTACCCTTTCCCCTGAGTGCCGGGCATTCGGGACCTTCTAGAATGTTCCCATGAAAACACGGAACCATTCCCCAACTCAAAACGGAACTTTCCTTATATGAATCTTATTCTCCGGACCATTCGGATCACCTCGTGATATCCGGATCCCATCCGAGACTCGAACAACATTCGGTCTCTTTCTCATAATACCATAACTACTCAAACAACGTGAAATCTTAAGTGTGTCTCCCTACGGTTCGTGAATTATGCGGACATGATCGAGACACTTCTCCGAACAATAACCAATAGAGGAATCTGGAAATTCATATGGCTCCCACATAGTTCTACGATTACATTGCGATCGAATGAACCACTTACATACGATACCAATTTCCCTTTGTCTCACGATATGTTACTTATCCGAGGTTATGATCGTCGGTATCTCTGCATACCTAGTTCATCCTCGTTCGATAAGTACTCTTTTCTCGTTCGTGATATGTGATCCCTTGTGACCAAGTCACATGCTTGCAAGCTAATTGGATGACATTTCACCGAGAGGGCCCAGAGAATATCTATCCGTCATGTGGATGGACAAATCCCACTCTTGATCCATGTGTTTCAACCAATACTTTCCGAACACTCAATGCCACCTTTATAGCCACCCTGTTACGGTGTGGTGTTTGATGACATCAAAGCATCCATCCAGTAAAGGTGATATGCATGATCTCATGGTCGAAGGAATTAGGTTACTATGTATCAGAAAGCATATAGCAATTGAACTATTGAAATGACTTGATCTTTATGCTACGCTTTGTCTATAGGAGTATGTCCACCATATCATTCTCCTAACGATATGATCTTGTTGTTGATAACATCTCAATGTTCATGATAGGGAAACCACAATCATCAATCAACCAACAAGCTAGTGAAGTATAGAGGCTATACTAGGGACTTCAAATTAAGTTTACAAATCACACAAGTATTAATGGTTTCCTTGTTAATACTATTATAGCATGAATGTAAACATTTATCATAAACACAAAGATATATAATAATAACTACATTTATTATTACCTCTAGGGCATATCTCCAACAGAAGGTGGCGAAAGAGATTGGCATACGCCGAATCTTATGGTACGGAGACTCAGATCTAGTAGTACAACAAGTCTCAGGCAATTGGGATGCGTTAGATGCCAATATGGCCTTATATAGGTTTCATGTGCAAAAACTCAGCGGATACTTCGATGGATGTGAATTTCATCATATACCTCGGGCAGAAAATGACGCCGCAGACACATTGTCAAAACTCGGATCAACTAACCAATCAATTCCCCCAGGTATCGCCCTAGAGCACCTGAGGAAACCATCAATAACACCATCACCAGAGTCCAAATCCATCTTTATTCCGGCAAAATCAAGAGAAGATAGTGTGCCGATGGAAATTGACAAGGAATGTAACCCGGAATTTCCAAAAATGAACCCGGCCGATACAAGGATGAATACGGGGAAATCCGAGGTAGTTATGTCGGCGGAAAATATGGAAATAGATAATGAGATTACCCCAGAAAAAATCATACCAACATGGGCGCAACCCATATTTTCTTTCCTTAAAGATGCGATTTTGCCGAATGACGAGGTATTGGCAAGACAGACACTGAGAAGAGATAAAGCTTATACAGTCATAAACAATGATCTGTATAAAAGGAGCGTCACAAGCGTGTTGCAGAGATGTGTGAACTCGGCGGAAGGCCAGGAGATCCTCCTAGATATACATCAAGGAGAATGCGGGCATCACGCCTCGTCTAGAGCTTTAGTGGCCAAAGCATTCAGGCATGGGTTTTATTGGCCAACAGCATTGAAAGAGGTCAAAGAACTGGTCGAAAAATGTAATGGTTGCCAGAGATATGCCAGCAAGATACATATGCCATCGTCCGAGTTAAAAACGATACCAATTACTTGGCCATTTTTTATATGGTGCTTAGATATGGTGGGACCATTCAAGCCGGCCCGAGGCGGGATGACCCACATCTTAGTCATGGTCGACAAATTCACAAAATGGATCGAAATAAAACCAATAAAGAAATGTGATGGGCCAACAACAGCAAAATTCCTCAAAGATATTATCTTGAGATATGGTTACCCACACAGTGTTATTACAGACAATGGTACGAACTTTGCTGAAGGAGCCTTCGCTAGATTCTGTTAAGAAAAGCACATAAGACTAGATGTCGCCTCGGTGGCTCACCCAGCATCTAATGGGCAAGTAGAAATATCTAATGGACTAGTACTGTCCGGAATAAAACCACGACTCGTCGAACCACTGCAAAGGTCGGCAGGGTGTTGGATTGAGGAACTACCAGCAGTACTATAGAGCCTCAGAACTACCCCAAACAGATCAACAGGGTATACACCATTTTTTCTAGTATATGGGGCAGAAGTTGTGCTTCCAGCCGACATAATACATGACTCACCAAGGGTTACCTAGTATACAACCGCTGAGGTAAATGAAATAGTTCGACAAGATGATGTCGATCTGCTATAGGAAGCCAGGGAGTTGGCACTATCAAGATCAACTATTTATCAGCAGGACTTGCAGCGATATCACAGCAAGAAAGTAAATCCAAGAGTGTTTAAAGAAGGAGATTTGGTTCTTCGGTTAGTGCAACGTACGGCCGGCATGCACAAACTATCGCCCCCGTGGGAAGGACCGTTCATCGTGAGCAAAGCGTTGCACAATGATGCGTATTATCTAATTGATGCTCAGTCACCAGAAAAGAACAAGGCAGACAAAGCCGGTGAAGAATCGAAAAGTCCATGGAATGTAGCTTTACTTCGTCCATTTTACTCGTAGGAGTCATCTACGACACGTTGTAAAGAAACGCTCCAGGGCAAAGTATCAACTATATATTAAACCTCGGCACCTTGAGCAGTGGCTCGGGGACTGCCTTATGTTGTTTTTGAGTTTGGGTTATGTATCAAACCTCGGCACCTTGAGCAGTGGCTCGGGGACTGTCCTATATTATTTTTGAGTTTGGGGTATGTATCAAACCTCGGCACCTTGAGCAGTGGCTCGGGGACTGTCCTATATTATTTCTGAGTTTGGGGTATGTATTAAACCTCGGCACCTTGAGAAGTGGCTCGGGGACTGCCCTATATTGCTTCTGAGTTTTGGGTATGAATTAAACCTCGGCACCTTGAGCAATGACTCGGGGACTGCTATTTTTTTTTTGAATTTGGGTTATGTATTAGACCTCGGCATTTCCAGCAATGACTCGAAGACTGGCCAATATTATTTCGCACTTTTAGTGATGTGTCGAGTCTCCATTTTTAGAACAGTGATTAGAGGATTGCCCCACAATTGTCCTTCGTTACAGAAATGGGTATCTTTCGGCACACAGAGCGATATTATTTCGTTCTCCCCAGATATAAGCTTCGAGATTGACAACTTGTATAAAATTCAAGAACACAATGGTTGAAGTCTCAAATTCATCAAGGTCAGGCAATATTAGACGCTGGACTACCGTACGACAAAGGCAAAACACACAGTCCGAACTTAAGAAATTAAAGGCCACCAAAGCAAAGATTTAAACAAACAGGATTAGTTTAAACAGAATAATAAAGATCATAAACATGTGTGCCTCAGCGGCAAAAGGAAAAAAAGGTTCATACCACACAGAAAGTTGGACAAGTATCTGACACACATCATACGCCCGGCATACCGGGGATAAGAAACGACTTAGAGTTTTTTAAGGGGCAGCGACTTGATCAGGAACTGGGCGCTCCGAGGTAGACGGCATCTCGGCCGAAGTTGCTTTACCCTCCACAGAACCAGGAGCGACTTCGGGGGAATCCCGGGGCTGTTGAGAAACATCAGCTTGAGCTGTGGAATGCCCAGTACCTTTAGAGGAGGATCGCGCGTCGCCATTGCCATCCGAGCTCGAGCTGGAATCACCAGAAGTATCCGAGTCGCCATCAGCCTCGTCTGGGTTGGCTGAATCATCCTTAGAGGCATCTTCAACTTCGACCGCATCCGCCGGGTTAAGAAGGAAACTCGGCCCTTCAATCCAGTTATGCACGTCCGCATACTCAACAAGCTGGAAGGCACGAGCTTGTCGGAGAGCGACGAATTCTGGATCCTCAACCCAACGGGAGCCAGTGCGCAAATTTATCAGGGTATCCAGGGAAATATCCTCGTACCATGACATAACGACTGTGAGTGCCATATCAGCACCAGCTCGTCCAGCGGATTCCCTCCAAAGATTCAACTGGTTCTGGGATGCCATCAATCTTTCCACCAGTATCTTGATTTCATCAATATCAGGGGTCCCAGAAGTATTCGGCCAGAGAACATGGTAGGCCCGAATAGCAGCTTGCACCAAGTCCCTGCCCATAATCTTCATCGGACCGACGGCAGCGCCAACGGCAACCAAGAAATCTTCCATCGAGTATTCTGGGCTTGCACCGGCAGGAACACCTCGGCGCACACGAGCATTAATCACTGCTTTATAGCTCACGGGCTTAGCTTCTAGAAAATGGTCTGCGCAAAACAAAAGTGCGTCGGTCAACAGTAAGAAAGGGAAAAAGATAACTCGACCGCGGTCAGAAGCTTACGGTGAATATAGCTCAGCATTATCTGAAGATCTTTAGCCCAGTCACCCTTGTTTTTCTCAAAGCGAGTGATCTCCTCGCTCATCCCCCGTGTCTTCAGTTCGGCAGCCTCGAGGAGCTCTTTATTTTTCTGCAATTGCAGAGCTAGCCGATTCTTCTCCTCGGAGAACTCCTGGTCGAATTTTTCTAACTCAGATTTCTGAGAAAGCTTGAGGGACTCCACCTCGGCGCGCAAGCGAGTTATCTCGTCATCTTTATCTTTCAGCTGCGCCGAGTGAGTGGCGGCTTGTTCTAAAAAATGCAGCATCATAACAGGCATGGGTATGCATTCTTGGTATGACGCTGCAAAAGTTTGTAACTCGGCTATACCAAAGCCAAAAGGGTTAAGAGAAACCCGGTGCATATTTCAAATAGATATGCGTAAAAGAAAAAAGAGTAACTAACCTTCCAGGGCCTT
Source organism: Avena insularis (assembly GCA_023614405.1). Taxonomy (NCBI): domain Eukaryota; kingdom Viridiplantae; phylum Streptophyta; class Magnoliopsida; order Poales; family Poaceae; genus Avena; species Avena insularis. The sequence goes on from CM042690.1 coordinate 26,556,668, forward strand.
GACTTTCTTTTCAAGACGGATATTAAGATTGTTGATATTACCTATTCACCAGCAAAGTCAGCTAACACCTCACTTCCAAAGCAATAAGAACTTTAGGGATAATGTGAAAGCTTGTTAACTTACCAGCTTTCTTCACCATGGGAATGACCTTCTCGTACTTATCTTGCAGTTTTTTATGAGCAAAGAGCAGCCTTTGGAATTCGGCGGTCTGCCGATCATGCGCAACCTAAGCAACAAAACAAATAGCAATAAGATATTCAAACATAAGACAGATCCGAATCAAGCAGAGCTTAATTCGGATCTAGGTGGCTGGATATTCGAAGCTCAGACAGATCTGAATCAAGCAAAGCTTAATTCGGATCTAGGTGGCTGGATATTCGAAGTTCAGGCAGATCCGAATCAAGCAAAGCTTAATTCGGATCTAGGTGGCTGGATATTCGAAGCTCAGACAGATCCAAATCAAGCAAAGCTTAATTCGGATCTAGGTGGATGGATATTCGAACACTAACGCAAAACTGAACCAGGTAAAGCATAATAAAACTTCCAAACAAGTTATTCGGTTGCAAGCTTCGGGGACTAGAGTATATATAATGGCATTCGGATGGCTAATCAAACGTCCATAAAAACAATTACCTCATTCATCTTGTTGCTGTCAAGAACGATCTTGGCAGCCAGATGTAGGCGACTGCTGATGTCGGAGAGTTGAAACGGCTGGCTGCTTGGATTGCCCTCGAGCTGATCAGCAGCGTTCCAATTGTTGGCATACTCGACCAAACGAGCCGAGGCTGTTCCCACTCTTCGTGCGAGTCATAACTTTACCTCGGACGTGTTGGGTAGCCATCGCCGCTGCGGGACTCTTGTGGAGAGCGAGCTGTGTATCAGCAGCCGGGGTAACAGTACTCTTGGCAGATGAAACCCCCTTGCATAGTGCATCAGCAATTGTAGGCTGAGAAGAGCTGGCAAGTCCTTTCTGAGATGAGGGAGGCTTGGTGACAATGACCTTTCTTGCCTTAGAAGAGGCGTCGGCAGGAGCCGTTACCTCGGCACTTGGAATGACGTCTTTAGGGGCCGGAGGGATTACGGTTTCTAAGGGCACCGAGATATTGGTATCCTCAGCTGGAATCGGAGTCGCAGTAAAGGTTGTGGAGATCAAAAGGACCTCAGGGGAAACTTCAGGATTCACGGAGGAGACAGCAGGCTCAGTGGAAATATCTATGGGCCGAGTTGTACCGGCATCAACAGGAGAGATCTCAGGCGCATCCTGGCGAGATGGCATCTGATTCGGAGCAGGAGGAGAGTCAACACGAGAAGGACTAGGAACTCTAGTATCTTCAGGAGGCGGAGGAGAAGGAGGCCGAGTCGTGTGACTCGTCATACTGGGACCACTAGGCTTAACAGAAAGAGGAGCCCTGCAAAGGCAAAAAAGATCAGGTCAAAAGGAAGAAAGAGAGAAACAAGAAATACAAATAAAAACCAACTCACCCAGTAACCCCGGGCATAGTTTTACGCTTAGGGGGTGCGGGGCAGATCTCTTTATCCGTTTCTTGGGAACGGCTTCTGAGGCACCTACTGGCGCTCGTTTCCCAATGTGAGGAGGTCGGGAGGCGAGAGGCTTGGCGTTATGAACCTGACCGGCCGGATTAGCTGAGAAAGTAGAGGCCGGAAATTCATAAGAAATTGGCATTGCGGCAACTACCTCAAGAACTTGGACCTCGTCTGAATCACCTTCCTCCTCGTTGGCCGGGGTCTTGCCACGGGCGCGAGCCGGAGCGAGGTCTGACTTGGGGACAAACTCCTCCGAGTCAGGCTCCTCGCTGTCCGGGGTATTCCGATCCGCGGGCCACGGGAGGGCCAGAACTTCGGCATCCTCGATCTTCTGTTCCGCAAATTTCTGCAAGAAAAGATACACAGAGAAATTAGCAAAAGGAATCACAAACGCAATTAGGGGACAAAACATAAATGCGTAAACTTACCTCGGGAGGGGGATTCCCGCGGGTAAACGGCTTCAGTCCCCAGGTCCACTCCTCCGGCATATCTGTCTTGAAGATAGCTCGGACACGTTTGAAAATGAGATAATTATCGAGCTCAACCGTTGAGACTCGGTTGGGATCGAGAGGACCGCTCATGTAACACAGCTTGTGCGTACGATGCTGGAAAGGGCAGATTCGGCTGCTGACAAAGGTGGTCATCAGATCCTCGCCACGTAGCCCGGCGCGGATCAACTCCTTCAGCCGAATCTCAAAGGCCTCGGCCAGAGCATGGCTCTTCCTGGGATTGTAGGTCCAGTTCCTCTTTGAGGGGAGGGGGCGATGGAGAAAGCGGGGAGCCGAATCTTATCTTCCTTTCCAGTATTCCTGACATCGAAAAACGATCTATGCCACTTTTTGCAAGATTCGAGACCAGCAACACGAGGAAACTCGGATTTTCTCCGAGGAGTGATGGAAGCAGCCCCACACTGAGTAAGCAACTTCTTAGCGGGGTGAAGGGATTTGTCTGGAACGACGTTAGATCGGATCTGGAAGAATTTAGACCATACGTGCACAGACGGTCAGAGGCCGAAGTATCCTTCCGAGGCAGAGATAAAAGCAGATAAGGAGGCAATGGCATTAGCCGGAAGATGATGCGGCTGAAGGCCGAAGTAATCAAGAAATTCCCTAGCAAAATCGCTAAGGGGAAGACCGAAACCCCGGGCAAAGTGACACATAAAGACGACGTACTCGCCCTCGTTAAGAATGGGAGAAGATTTGCTGCCGGGTAAGCTACAAGCTACCTCGGCAGGAATCCGGCGAGTTCGGATTAGCCACTCGATCTCGCGCCGAGTGACGGAGGAACCTTGCCAGGAGCCCCTCTCTGGACCAGACGCTACGCCATCATCCTCAACTAACGCGTCGCTAACTGAACTCGACATAGGGTCGCCGGAGGAACCTACGGAAGAGGAACTAACGGCGGAGCGGGGCTTAGAGGCGCAGGGCCCTGTCGTGATTCTAGGCGGAGGCGGCGGCGGAGCGTAAAAAAGACGCCCAGGAAATCTGGAAAACAATGGAAGCGTCTAGGAGGGAGCCTAACAAGGGGACCGTAAGAAAACTCACCGGCGTGGCGCGCGGAAAGCAAGCACTGCGGGATGAGAGGTCAACAATGGCGCGGCCACAGGAACACGAGCAGATGCGCGAGCATGAGGAGGAAGAAGGGCAACAGCGAGCGAAGGGGGAAAATGAACCCTCTAGCCCCGTGCCCCTCTTTATAACTGCGCGGCCCTGGCGGTATTGGGATCGTGCGTGCGGCCGATAATCGTGTAGATCGTGCATGCGACGGAACCGCTCGTGGATAAGTGGAGCCGCACCGACGACCACACGGCGCAGGAGAGGATCAGGCCTCCTGACCGATGCGGTGCGCGAGGCGTTGCATCGCCGACGCGACAGCGCAGAATTATGCCCACAAATGGGCACGAGAGGAACAAAAAACTAGAGGAACAATGATGAGTGTGACACGTAGGACGAGGCGTACGCGAGAATATACACATATACCTCGGACGAGGGAAAAGTAACTCAGAAACAAGGAGAGACGAATATTGTGAAACTGATACGGCCCGGACGAGGTTATAGGCAGGACCATACCAGCTTCGGGGACTAATGTTGGGGGGGTGACCCCGGATAGGGTAAGAAGGGGGAAAGACGAAAGGAAGTTCCCCGTCAGGTTTCCGAGTTACAATCTAAATCGGCCGAGTCCTGTAAAGGTCGGCCGAGGTAAGCAAGAGCAGGACCCTTATGAGAAGAGCAAGGCGTAACCCGGCCGACATACTGTGTAGTCATTGGGTGGTCAGCCCGAATAATCTGAATGCAGGTGAAGGACAAGCCGAGTTAAGCGAGACAAGGCCGAATAATATGAAGCTTGCAGGAAAAGGAAATGCCTATAGTCAAACTCTACTCGCAGGGTAGGAAGAATCTAAGCAGAGCCAAACAGAAAGGACAAGGCGCAGAGCTGATGTAAGGCGAAGGAGGTCACGGAGGTGATCCTGAAGCTTAGAGCGTCTGGGTCCTCTAGAACCTTGAGTCATTAGAAGGGCAACAGGAAAGGAGGCGTGAATTACTATATCGGGACAAGCATATTTCTCGAATATGCTTGCCACGTCAGCCCTAGAGGAGCCAAGGTTCCCCTTTATAAGGAGAGGCTTGGATTCAGAGAAGGGCATCGACTTATTTAGTACCGTTAGGCTGGTAAAATTCTTCTTCTCTACTTGTATACAGCTCGAGGAGCACTTGTAGCCCAAGAACTTTACGTTAGTCTTCTGTGTGTAGAATCAACTACATCTTCCCTCCCCAGATCTCTCTAGCATCTATTGGCCCCATACTTTAGCCTACCCATGGCACCTGCCGTGCCACTACCACGACAATGAGCGAACTTTGGGCAAACTTTGGATGAATATGGGCGAATATATGCTGACTGGGCGGGTCCACTCGCCGGCTGTTTTTTTCCGCCAAATTCGCTTCGTCCGGCGTTTCCAGGGTGTTCCCGTGATTCTGAGAATGGCCTGGGAAGTCCGGACCAAGTTGGCCTAAATCCGGATGAAACCGGGATACTGGAAACGCGACTGGGCGAATTTTCAACGTTCGGATAAAAAAATCGCCCTGGGTTCGACGTCTTTGGAAGTGAGTGGAGATGCTCTTAGACATATTAACTGGTAGGCATATGGGATAATACTGTCATGCAGAAAATATCTTGACAGCGAGTATGATTGCAACCTTCCAAGCCGGGAGATATAATACCTGCCCCTAACTGAAACCCCAATGATTCGCCTAGCCACAGCATATAGTAAAGCATTATTATGAGATGTGCCACATGAAAAAGGAATTTGGTTGAATATATAATTTGTATTGAGGCATAAATCAGTTAGTCGGACGATTAAACAAGCCTATCCGTGACCGTGACAGCGCATTATCCATCCATTATCATGGTGGAGAAGTCAAGCAACGTAATGAACAGGTAGGGCAAGGCTGGCACCGGAAGCAAAGCATGGCTGTCCCTCCCTGTGTGGGCTCGTACGTGCCACCGATGCAAACCATTTTCCTTCACTTTTTACGGTGCCCTTTTGCGATTGAAGACAGCACCGCAGCTCAATAAAACCCTCCGTGTCCAGTCCCGTCCTCTCTCCACCTCCATTCATTCATCACACAGGCGAGCAGAGCGTAGCTTGAAAGGAGTAGAGAGAGCTCAAGGGAGAGAGGCAGCAACAATGTCGAAGGAGGTGAGCGAGGAGCCGGAGCACGCGCCGGCGAGGAAGGACTACTCCGACCCGCCGCCTGCCCCCCTCGTCGACATGGGGGAGCTCCGGATGTGGTCCTTTTACCGCGCGCTCATCGCCGAGTTCGTGGCCACGCTGCTGTTCCTCTACATCACGGTGGCGACCGTCATCGGGTACAAGGTGCAGAGCGCCAAGGACCCTTGCGGCGGCGTGGGCATCCTGGGCATCGCGTGGGCCTTCGGCGGCATGATCTTCGTGCTGGTCTACTGCACGGCGGGCATCTCCGGCGGGCACATCAACCCTGCCGTCACCTTCGGGCTGCTGCTGGCGAGGAAGGTGTCCCTGCCCCGCGCCGTGCTGTACATGGTGGCGCAGAGCGCGGGCGCCATCGCTGGCGTGGCCATCGTGAAGGGCATCACGAACGAGGCGTACGAGGCGAACGGCGGCGGCGCGAACTCGGTGGCGGCCGGGTACTCGCGGTGGACGGCGTTCGGCGCGGAGCTGGTGGGCACGTTCGTGCTGGTGTACACGGTGTTTTCTGCGACGGACCCGAAGCGCAGCGCGCGGGACTCCCACGTGCCCGTGCTGGCGCCGCTCCCCATCGGGTTCGCGGTCTTCATGGTGCACCTGGCCACCATCCCCATCACCGGCACCGGCATCAACCCCGCCAGGAGCCTCGGCGCCGCCGTCATCTACAACAAGAAGGCGGCCTGGGACGACCACGTAAGCTACAAACACCTTTTCCGGCCGTCTGTCCTTCATTTTTTTTCCTCTTGCAAGAAGCTAACTTCCCTTTGCATGTCTGAATGTGCAGTGGATCTTCTGGGCTGGCCCGTTCGTGGGAGCGCTGGCTGCGGCGGCGTACCACCAGTACATCCTCCGGGCGGCGGCCATCAAGGCGCTCGGCTCCTTCAGGAGCAGCCGGAGCAACTGAGCTGCCCGGCCGGCCGGTAAATTATTGCAGCGGCGGTCACCCAACCCACCGCGCTACCGCTACAGGCTAGCGTCGTGGGCGTGCCCGTGGCTAGGTAGGCCTAGGCTGCTCCCTCCTCGTGTTGGACCATGTCAGTGTTTGTGCATGTGAGTGAGAGAAAGGTGGGGAGGATGCCAGGTGCATGATTTGTGGATCGTCGTTTTTTCACCCTTCAATTATTTCTCGTCACCGTTAATGTTGTCGATTTACTAGTTACTGGCTGTACTGTAGTTTCGTCCCCTTCCTTGCTGTATGGATTATCTGTCAAACCTGTAAAATCGCTGTGAGAATTATTGAGCATTGTTTGGTGCATGCATGCGTGCTAGCTTGTCTTATCTAAGTACATCTCTGTCATGTACTCTAATCATGTTTATCTTATCCTTCACGATCGATGTGTCATGTTCGCTCTGATCTGGTGGCTCGGAGGGAGAGCTATTGCATGATTGTTTTCTGGAATTGATTAAGAGACATGGCCGGTTAATGGTGTCCTAACGAACGAACACATACATACTTTTGCAAAGATTATGGTACAATGCAGGGTAGGGCGGGCTTTGGTGCCTGAAGTGACCCCTTCTTTTTTTTTGGTGTGACGGAGCAGGGGCCCTGAACTTGATTGATTTCCAGAGCGTCCCACCAGCCTCTGTCTCCACTCTCCAACCACCTGCGCACTATCATGTTATTGTTATCCACAGCCTGTAAGAGATAATGATTAATAGGACTACACTAGCAAATGATCGTAGATTCTAGCTAAGAGCATCTCCACTAGTTATCAATAGTTATCTCTGTTGTTTCCGGGCCAAAATCTAAACCTATTTTGGACCCTTTTCCTGCAAACGGCCAAAGTGTTTTCAGACTGAGTTCTCGCGTTTGAACAAAATTCAGCAAAGATTCGGTGAATATAGACGGTTTCATTAATTTAAGGATGAATATATATATTACATATAATTCGAACGAACACCTAAATTTAAACTAGATTTAGGCTAATAATAACTAAAAAACATAAAAAGGCCGCTGTCGGACGCCGCTTCTACATGCCGAAGTTGTCGTAGAAGCAGGTGTAGCCGGGATCGGCCTTGCCGTCGTCGTTGCTCGGCGGCTGCGATGGGCGGGAGCTGCCCTGGCCGTCGTGACTGGGACGGTGTTGCCACCTCGGATTCACAACAACCTAGCAAGTTCTAAAGATGCCTTAACCGTTGGGCATGATTTTTAGCAAACCATCTAAACATACCCTCTCCCTTCTCTCCGTGAAGGTATGTCTCGAAAGCTTCCTCGCATGCATCGGCGGGCTTTCTTACCTCCACGCGATGTCATAAACAAGATTAAACAAATAAGGCATCCGTGTGAGGTGTGAAAAGGGCCAAGACTCAAAACAAACATTCGTCACACATTACCACGAAGTTGACCAAAGGAGCAAAGGAGGTTTGTCGCCCTTCTCTGATCATCTTGTTGTATTGTTCAGCCGCAAGCTCGTCAAACAGCAATGGCTCCTCCAAAATTTCTTCCTGAAAAGCTGGTGGGTATATCTCCACACGAGCGTGGTCAAGAAACCAGGTGATGTAGTTATTAAAAGCATCCTGACTGAACTCCCTTTCTTGTATTCCCTTTGCTTTCTTAGCCTCGAGCACGCACCTCTTTAGTTTCGCAACGTGCTTGGCTTGAATCTTGTCCCAATCCTTCTCCTTCCTCTTCTTCTTTCTATCCAAGATTCAAAACAACAACTCCTAGACCGTTATTGGTCGAAGCAGATTACATCACAGGTTGGTGGATGATATCTTATCCATGAAGTTGTATGTCTGTGTTCTTCCACTCAGGCGGAACAATCTGAAATAACCCAAACTTGGTCATGACACGATGTGGCTGGTGATGCTCAACCGCCCACATGCATACCATTGGGAAACACATTAGCTGAAGGGGTTCGTAGCATGGAAAACAAAAAATTTCTACCGCATGAACACACAAATCAAGATCTAATCTATGATCAAGCCAAGATCTATCTACTAGATTGTAGAAACGAGTCGATGGAATACTAACCCTCGAAGATCCAAAGCGGTTAACGAGAGCAGATTCTCGTGGGTGATGTAGTCGTACACTTGCCGATCTCAAGATCGCGTACACGAGCCTTCCCACATGATCGGCCATGCTCGATGAAGACCTTCCTCTCCCTTGTTCCAGCAGACAGCGGAGGTTGTAGCACTCTCCTCGTGATTCCGGCAGCACGACGACGTGGTACCGGAAGTAGAGGGGAGATCTCGCAGGGCTTCGCCTTAAGCCGAAGCGAGTATGGTGGAGTATGAGAGAGGGCCTTGGCGATCTAGGGTTTAGAGGCACCAAGGGGAGAGCTTGGCCGTCGGCTAGGGTTTGGGGAAACCCTAACTCAGCGACTTAGAGGATGCCCTAGGCGGCGGCTGCACTAGAGGTTGCCGGTGACTTGGGGCTAGGGTTTGGGGTGGAGAGGTGTAGGTAGAGGGGGCACCCCTGCCCCTTCTTTTATAGGTGCGAGGGCGTCGGTTGGGAGGAGGGAGTCCTCCCCCAACTCAGCCTCCTTGGCTGGCGGGTGGAGGGAGGAGGACTTCCTCCCCAAGTAGGTTTCCTACTCTCCCTCCACCAAGCAAACTTGCCGTTTGACTTTTCAAATTGGCGTTTGACTTTTCAAACTAGGATTTGATTTCTTCCTTTATTTTGCCCAGCCATGATACCTAGTACATGATGCAACCATTCCACATTGTCATGACACATTCATGTACCCTTCCCCTCCGGTGGGACCTTAGGACCCTTCTAGAACATTCCCGATGAAAACACCGGAATCATTCCCCAACTCCGAAACAGGACTTTTCTTATATGAATCTTATTCTCCGGACCATTCCGGATCTCCTCGTGATATCCCAGATCCCATCCGAGACTCCGAACAACATTCGGTCTCTTTCTCATCATTCCATAACTACTCAACAACATCGAATCCTTAAGTGTGTCTCCCTACGGTTCGTGAATTATGCGGACATGATCGAGACACTTCTCCGATCAATAATCAATAGAGGAATCTGGAAATTCATATGGCTCCCACATATTTCTACGATTACTTTGCGATCGAATGAACCACTTACATACGATACCAATTTACCTTTGTCTCACGATAGTTTACTTATCCGAGGTTTTGATCATCGGTATCTCTGCATACCTAGTTCAACCTCGTTACCGATAAGTACTCTTTTCTCGTTCCCGTGGTATGTGATCCCTTGTGAGCCAGTCACATGCTTGCAAGCTAATTGGATGACATTCCACCGAGAGGGCCCAGAGTATATCTATCCGTCATATGGATGGACAAATCTCACTCTTGATCCATGTGTCTCAACCCATACTTTCCGAACACTCAATGCCACCTTTATAGCCACCCAGTTACGGTGTGGTGTTTGATGTCATCAAAGCATCCTTCCGGTGATGGTGATAAGCATGATCTCATGGTCGAAGGAATTAGGTTACTATGTATCAAAAAGCTTATAGCAAATGAACTATATTAAATGACTTGATCTTTATGCTACGCTTAACTATAGGAGTATGTCCATCACATCATTCTCCTAATGATATGACCCTATTGTTAATAACATCTCTATGGTCATGATCAGGAAACCATGATCATATATCAACCAACAAGCTAGTTTAATAAGAGGCTTTACTAGGGACTCTTTTATGTTTACAAATCACACAAGTATTAATGTTTCCGTTTAATACAATTATAGCATGGTATGTAAACATTTATCATAAGTATGAAGATATGATAATAACCACTTTAGTATTGCCTCTTGGGCATATCTCCAATAGTCTCCCACTTGCACTAGAGTCAATAATCTAGTTTCAATCCTTTGTGTATTCAACACCTATGGCTTTCTGGTGTCGTATGTACACGATTGCTAGTGGTCAACTGATCTCCGGATCTGACACTTCTAGGTCCGTGTGTAATTGCATGTCTTTGCGTCTCTACGCATCACTCATTCTCTAATGAGATGGCTTTGTACAAATTTGGTCCTTTGGTGTGACCTTTAGTTCTTTGGGGTTAAAACATGTTGATAATATTGTCGTATAATATATCTTCATAGTATTATCCCTGCTGTGAACTACACCTAGTTTGATAACAAACTACTTGACACAAATTCCCTCATTTGCTGCTATAATAGCAGTTATATACTCAGCCTTTTGTTGTAGTATCTTTCACAATGTCTTAACTTTGGAACTCATCCATATCCATTATGGAACTTACTTTCCATCATATTGTGCCACCCTTAGTTTAGATTGAGATAAACTTAATTTGTACTTTGTGACAAAACTAGTATCAATGTAATTCATTTACAATGAACTAACCATCTATTTGTCACTTCTACAAAATAATATATTCTTATTTCTTTCACAAGATCATAAGAATATCTTTACTATTGTCCAATAATCATCTTATGAATCATTCTGGTATATGCTCATAACATTTAGAGCATAGGACATATCTGGATTTGTACACATCACAGCATGATTGATAAAATACTCTTCGTGATTTTATCTATCAAGTATCAAAAATACTTAAATATTTATTCAATCCTTCCTGTGCAACAAGAACCTTTCTTGTAGTTTCTATATTGAACTCATTCAATATCTCATCTATGTACTTCTGGCATAACCATATTGGCATCACAATTTATCCATATAGACATTGATGCCAAATATTCGGGTTCTGCCTAAGCCTTTCATCGAGATGAAATGCTTATCTTGTGTTAATAAAAAGATACATCATTTCCAATCAACAATATGTCTTCCACATAATGTATTAGAAACATGTCTTAGCGCTCTCACTTAATTTCTTTCAAATGCAAGCATCTTCATCGTCTCCGATGAAATTAAACTCTTTTAAAAGTTTCATCATAGTGAAAAGATTCCAACTCCGCGATGCTTACTTCAACCATTGAAGTTTGCATATGCTTTTAGAATCCTTTGAATTAACAAAACCTTTGGACCGTGTCATGCACACGTCCTAGGTAACCATTCTATTAGAAGAACTTGTTTTGTTTATTCAACACATAACAAAATTATATGTCGTGGTTGCTACATTAATCCGTCTAGACTAAATATCGCTTAATGAAAGATCAGATCTTGTCATAGTCAATTCTTTGAACATTGTCGTGAACTCTTTCCCGACATGTCGATAATTTCATAGATGTGAAACATCCATGTCTATTTCTTTATAGATCCAAATACGACTTTAAGGTCTTGTACCTTTCCAGAGGGTCTTTCAAGCTCAAAGCTTGATTTCTTGTATATGGAACTATCACAGATTTTATGGCTTCAAGCCATTTGACGGAGTCAGGACCCATCATCACTTTTTTGCATGTAGTCGGTTCATTATTCTCAAATAATGATTCAACCCTCAAATCTTGGTATTTGATTGTTTACCCGGCCTACTTGTTTCAATAGGAACTTAGACCTCCGTGACCACAACCTTTGAGGCACGTGAGACATGAGCATTATTGCTGCCTCCGGAACACTTTTCGGCGCTGCGCAACTCTGCACATATAGCTAAGGTTCTTTTAACCTTATCAAAGTTCTATTGTCCTCCCACTTAACTTTTCACGAAAAATTCCTTCTCAAAGAAACTTGACGTTCTAAGCGACAAACACTTTTGTCTTTGGTGTTATGGAGGAATACTTAACTATTATTCAAAATAACATACAAAGATATGTTTATCCGATTTTGGTTGCAAACATCTTTCTTATGCATAGCATACCAATTTTTAAGAAAGGACAACTTGGGTTTTATCCCAAACCATAACTATATATGGTGTCAATTCAACAGATTATGATGGAGCTCTTTTCAGTGGAAAAACGGTAGTCTCTAGAGCTTTTAATCTTTAAAATATAATGACAGTTTTATAAATTACACCTTTGATCTTATCATGTCAAACAAGGTTTAATTACATATCTCGAACGCTCCATACTCTTATGGTGTTTCGGGAAATGCAAATCCATGGAACGATTCCTTAAATCTTAGGTATTATGCTAAACTTGTAACTCAAATATCTTCCTTTATGATCTTATCATAAACTATTTATATTCTTTTTACAATGATTTTGCACTTCATCTTGAAAATCTTTGAACTTTTCAAATGTTTCATACTTCATCCTTATTAAGTAAATATTCATATATTCACTCAAATTCGGAGAAAACATATGAAGTTGAAATCCATCGCTCTTGACTACACATAATGGACTTCATACAACAATATGTACAAGTTCCAATAAGCTAGTCATTCGTTCCCTTTTGGCCTATGAACAAAGTTTTATTTATCTCTAGGAAAGTTTCACAAACGTCATTTGATCAAAAATCAAAAGGACTCCAAAATTCTATCCATATGGAGTTTTTTCATGTTTTATTTCCAATATAATTTAAACGGCGATGTCACTTCCTAAGTGATCTTTCAATCAATTTGTCTTTCGACATTTTTTAGCACAAGTTTTATGGATGTGATTTCTCCAACGAGATTTGTGAATCATCCATCTTTTATGGATTACGGCAATTATTTGAACAACCCTTTTGTTCTCATAATGCCTGATAAAACAAATCTTGAAGGCAAGCTTTGATGTTTAACAAGCAGCACAATAACCCTTTATTTGTTCTCGATGAACATCATCACATATTGTTTTGCTAGTTACTTAGGCCATTGTTGTTCATGAATTGTGTTGTTTCGTATGACGATTCACACCAAGAAATTCAGTATCAAATACTTAAGAACCACATTGTTTAATAAGCAAAGAATATATCCATAACATGTATATCATCTATATACTTAAGCTGAACAATTCTAGTCTTTTCTTTTCTGCCATATACTTATGAGATTCTCTTTCAGTATTTCCTTTTCTGTTTGAAAGATTCTATCAACATCAATAGTGGAGCCATATACATGACACATAGTCCAAAGCATGTATAGTAAAATACCAATGTCTTTGGACTTGCACTTTGAAGTAGATCACCATCATCAAATGTTTGGTGCTCTTTCAAATTTCTTTCTTTAGTAATCTCTTGGTGTAGTAAACATTTTACCTACATCAAATATTCACCCTTATCATGGAATTATCCATGATCAAGCTACTTTTAGCTTATAACGGTGAATCGCGAGTATAATGTTGCTCTCAAAAACCTTTTGGAGAATTAAGACAACTAGTGTCTCCAACCTTTTGCAAATTCTCATCAAATACGAGAACATGACTTTTGCCATATTATACTCTATCATGTTGCAACCAAAACTTCATTTCAGATATCACAATATCTTCCACACATCATGGTTTCTGAAACAACTCTTTCAGATCCTAGATAACCTTGATATTAAGACAATCCTTTGAATATCAATAATCATGGAGACAAACATGATACTCATACACTAACACTTGGAATTGTCACTCTTGATTTAATACCAATTATTAAACTTCATGGAGTAACCGGAACTTACTGAAAATTTGCAATAGGACTTTTTAAACTTTAGATTAACACTTCAAAAACAATACGATACCAGTTCGTAAAGTAACTAACCAGAATTCTATAGTTCTATCATCTCAATTATAACTAAGCGCAAGGTGGTAAACGGATGCCAATGACTACAACAACTATGCAAATTCACTTTGATTTAATTTATGATAAATAGTGTTCAACTTTTAATCATATTGCCATTGAACTCCCACTCAAAACAATATCCCTCACATTGTTTTAGTGATCACACAAACCAAATCCACCACATCAAAACCGATCATCACGAGAGTTGATATAGCTTCAATGGTGAACAATCAACATGTTCATCATATCTACTATATGACTCATGCTTTACCTTTCGGTGATCCGTCTTCCGAGACCATGTTTGTACATGCTAGGCTCGTCAAGATCAAACCTTAGCTTCCGCATGAGCAAATCTGGCTTGCTCGCGTTGTATACACTCGCAGAATCTATCACACACGATCATCACGTGGTGCTTCGAAAAAACGAGCTTTAGCAACGGTGCTTACTAAGGATGAACACTTTAAACTTGAAATTGTGTGCTAGAGGGATCATCTTATAATGCTACCGTCGTTAACTAAGCAATACAAGATGCATAAAAGGATTAACATCACATGCAATTCATAATATGTGATATGATATGGCCTTTCTTCTTGTGCTTCTGATCTCCATCTTTAAGCACAAACATGATCTCCATCATCACCAGCATGGCGTCAAGGTCAATGGCGCCGTTTCATGGTTGTCGTCCACCAGCTTGAACTATTACAACTACTTTGAATAGACACGCGGATCTTAACAGAATTTAAAGATAACCATATGGCTCCTGCCGGTTGTCAACTTACAATAAGGAACATTGCATACATCAAATATAATCACAATCATGGCCATATCACATCACATCACACCCCTGCAAAACAAAGTTAGACGCCTCTAATTTTCTTTGCATGTTTTACGTGGTTTGGGGCTTTCAATAAGTGTCGTACTAACTTACGAACAAGAACCACAACATTGATACTAGTATTGTCAATCACCCGTTGTAAATTGAATCTTAACTATGTTGGGAGAAACAGGCACCCGCAAAGCCACTTATGCAATACAAGTTGCATGTCAAGCGTGGAGCAAGTCTCATGAACGATGTCATGTAAGGTTAGCCCGGGCCGCTTCATCCCACCATCCCGGAAGATGCCAAGTACACAAGAAGCAATCGACAACAAAAGCATCAACGCCCATAATGACCATTGTGTTCTACTCGTGCAACAGATCTACATATAGACACGGCTCTGATACCACTGAAGGGGTTCGTAGCATGGAAAACAAAAAATTTCTATCGCATGAACACACAATCAAGATCTAATCTATGATCAAGCCAAGATCTATCTACTAGATTGTAGCAACGAGTCGATGGAATACTAACCCTCGAAGATCCAAAGCGTTTAACGAGAGCAGATTCTCGTGGGTGATGTAGTCGTACACTTGCCGATCTCAAGATCGCGTAGATGATCCTTCCGGCGCTGCGTTCCGGCAGCGCTCCCGCAGTCGGTCACACGTCGATTTTCGATGAAGACCTTCCTCTCCCTTGTTCCAAAGCAGTGGAGGTTGTAGCACTCTCTCGTGATTCCGGCAAAGACGCTGCGTGGTACCCAAGTAGAGGAGATCTCGTAGGGCTTCGCCTTAAGCCGGAGCGAGTATGGTGGAGTATGAGAGAGGGCCTTGGCGATCTAGGGTTTAGAGGCACCAAGGGGAGAGCTTGGCCGGCGGCTAGGGTTTGGGGAAACCCTAACTCGGCGACTTAGAGGATGCCCTAGGCGGCGGCTGCACTGGAGGTGGCCGGCGACTTGGGGCTAGGGTTTGGGGTGGAGAGGTGTAGGTAGAGGGGGCACCCCTGCCCCTTCTTTTATAGGTGGGAGGGCGCCGGTTGGGAGGAGGGAGTCCTCCCCCAACTCAGCCTCCTTGGCTGGCGGGTGGAGGGAGGAGGACTTCCTCCCCAAGTAGGTTTCCTACTCTCCCTCCACCAAGCAAACTTGCCGTTTGACTTTTCAAATTGGCGTTTGACTTTTCAAATTAGGATTTGATTTCTTCCTTTATTTTGCCCAGCCATGATACCTAGTACATGATGCAACCATTCCACATTGTCATGACACATTCATGTACCCTTCCCCTCCGGAGTGCCGGACCTTCCGGACCCTTCTAGAACATTCCCGATGAAAACACCGGAATCATTCCCCAACTCCGAAACAGGACTTTCCTTATATAAATCTTATTCTTCGGACCATTCCGGATCTCCTCGTGATATCCCGGATCCCATCCGAGACTCCAAACAACATTCAGTCTCTTACTCATCATTCCATAACTAAAACTACTCAACAACATCGAATCCTTAAGTGTGTCTCCCTACGGTTCGTGAATTATGCGGACATGATCGAGACACTTCTCCAATCAATAACCAATAGAGGAATCTGGAAATTTACATGGCTCCCACATATTTCTACGATTACTTTGCGATCGAATGAACCACTTACATACGATACCAATTTCCCTTTGTCTCACGATAGTTTACTTATCCGAGGTTTTGATCGTCGGTATCTCTGCATACCTAGTTCAACCTCGTTACCGATAAGTACTCTTTTCTCGTTCCCGTGGTATGTGATCCCTTGTGAGCCAGTCACATGCTTGCAAGCTAATTGGATGACATTCCACCGAGAGGGCCCAGAGTATATCTATCCGTCATATGGATGGACAAATCCCACTCTTGATCCATGTGTCTCAACCCATACTTTTCGAACACTCAATGCCACCTTTATAGCCACCCAGTTACGGTGTGGTGTTTGATGTCATCAAAGCATCCTTCCGGTGACGGTGATAAGCATGATCTCATGGTCAAAGGAATTAGGTTACTATGTATCAGAAAGCTTATATCAAATGAACTATATTAAATAACTTGACCTTTATGCTACGCTTAACTATAGGAGTATGTCCATCACATCATTCTCCTAATGATATGACCCTGTTGTTAATAACATCTCTATGTTCATGATCAGGAAACCATGATCATATATCAACCAACAAGCTAGTTTAACAAGAGGCTTTACTAGGGACTCTTTTATGTTTACAAATCACACAAGTATTAATGTTTCCGTTTAATACAATTATAGCATGGTATGTAAACATTTATCATAAGTATGAAGATATGATAATAACCACTTTATTATTGCCTCTTGGGCATATCTCCAACATTAGCCACATACGAGCTTCTTCTATGCACTTCGAGTTAAGCGCATAGTCGTCTGCGACACCAAAGTTCCTCCTTCTTCTGTATAACTCCCACGTCACATGCAACATACCCCACTCATGTCAAGTTCAAAGATTACACATTCAAAACATATAATTGAACGCACCCTTGGATATTACCGGATCCATGGTTATCGTGTCAAACTCGTTGGTGTACCTCCTGTACACCGCCATAGGGTCTCTTGGCGGGTCGGATACCATGTCCCACTTGTAAGCCCACATGGGGAGATGGAGGTTGTTGTCGTTATCAACATAAGTGTCGTAACAGAACAATATCGATCGTCCAACTGGGAAGCGTTCCCGGTTCCACATCAAAATAAGGAGCAAACAACCATCAATGCATCCATCGGTCGCAAATCCCAATTGAAGTTAGAGTAAAAAACGATGAGCACCTTAAGCCAATACCACTAAGCATGATCCCCTCTGCTGTTAGAAAAGAGAGTCCTCGTGATGATGTACCACACGCACAAACGAGTGTACAACATAATCGTCTCCTCGTCAGCATCCACGGGGTAGGTCTTGAAATTCGGTATGATCCAACTAAAAGTTGCCCCGCCAGCAACCCTCAATCTTTCCCCCTTATTGTTTATAGCACGGGTGGATCCTTTCCTATATGTCTGACCGTCCGCTCACTCCACCCGTATGAATTTGCGCTTAGGCACACATGTTTTCCCTCGATTGGGAGTACCAGGATCATGCTCATATCCTGCAAATTGACCGCAATATCGTCGGTTCTAAGGTGAAAAGTGTGTGTGTCTCCGGCCTCCGCGGGTCGACAAGCGTGGTGCTCGCAGCGGGATTAAAGTTCGGTGTTGACCGAGTGACCATGTGGATAAAGGGGAGGAGTCCTAGCTCCTCAATGTACGGAGTGTACCGCTAATCGTAAGGCATCTTGTTGGACAAGACATCGTGATACCTAAGTCGAAGGGATAGAAGCTCCTGCAACCATACAATGGCCAAGGTTAGATTACCATCGCTGGGGCCGGCGCGTCGGAGCAGACCAGCGGATCGAGCGCGCCAGGACGACGGACGGGACGGGGTCAGGCTGGCACGCGACACTTTCTCCCTCGTCTTTTCTCTTGGCCTGTAGGAGTAGCTAGCACACCCGTTGGTGCGACCTACACCAGCGCCCAGCGGAGCAGTAGTGCAACGGCTACAGGAGAGCGTTCCCGTGCACGGACATTATTAGTACGAACCAAACGGAATAAAAGAACGGCCGTGTAGCCTGATTTGGATGCATTTGAACGCCGTGTCGATCCACAGAGAAGGAACGATGGGTCCACCCACGTCGTGGCGCGCACAGCGTTCGAGCGTCTTCGAGTAAATCGCAAAAAACAACGACAATTGAGTCTAGGGTTTCAAAAAACTATGACAATTCAGCTTTGCTGCAAAAAACTACGAACCTTCAGGCTACCAATTACAAAAAACTATCACATCTGCGTAATGGCTGAGTTAGACTCGTTTGACACCGTTTTTACAGAGATGGCCCACTGTCAGGTTGACGTGGCACGAAGTAACACGCTAAGATACGCTTACATATTTTGGGTCTTTTTTGCAAAAGTGCACGGGACCATTTGTCATACCCCTCCCTTCCTCTTCTCTCTGCCAAGTGGACCATGGCAGTGAGGTTATCCCTAACCTCCAGCCACCGGCCACGGAGAGGGAAGGGGCAGGCCGCCGCTATCTGGAAAGGCACAGGGTGCCGCCGTCGTGGGGGAAGAAGCGCGAGGGATAGGGCGCCGTCGTCATGGTGGAAGGGGCTCGAGGCAGGGAGAGGAGGGGATAGCCCAGCCGTGCCACACACATCATGGCAGCAACAATCGGAATCGATCCTCGATTTGAGCCGCCGCCGCCCCAACTTCTGCCTGCCGCCTGCTCACCACGCCGCCCACCGGCCACCCCGCTGCTCACCGGGACGCCCGCTGGCCGCCGGCCGCCTGCCCTCGCTGCCGCCAAAGAACTCGTCGGCTGTCACGGGAGGGCACAGCGGGCTCGACGAGGATGGGTTCGCGGCCAACGTGGCCCCCTGGCGGAGAGATGACGGCGCACGACGGAGCCGGCCTGCGGTGGGAAAGTCCGGCAGTGGCTCCCGCGGTGGTGCCCTGGCTGAGGACATCGCACGACGGGAACGCGGTATGCGGTGGGCACGGCCGGCGATAGCGCCCGGGTTGGAGCACGACAAGGATGGGCACGCGGCCTGGCAGAGTATGGCACGGCTGGCGGCAGGTCGTGGCGGAGCACGACAGTGAGGGGGCTTGTGGAGGACACGACCGACGGCGGCTCCCGTATCGGGGTTGGGACGGTCAAATCGGGTGCGATCGGAGCTTCCTGGGGTCGAGCTGGTCTCTCTGGCGTCGAGGTGGCCGGAGAAGGGACAACAGTCGGTGGCCACCAAGGTCTCCGGCCATGGCCGTCATGGAGGAAGGGGCTCGTGGGCGGCGGCGTCAGGCGTCGGCGGTGGAGTAGCCCTCCGGCGACGGCGGTCCAGAGCAGCGGTGGAGGAGAGGAAGACGACCTCCCTCCCAGTGGATTTGGTCAACACGGCTCAGTCAGAAAAAAAATATTTTTTAGGGAAAAGAAAGGATAAAAAATGAAGAAAAAGAATAAGTAAAAGAAGTGGCACTAAGTTTGGAATTATAATGTTCGGGAGGACTATTTGGCAAAATGCACATGACACGTCAGCTTGACAGGTGGGCCAGCACTGTCAGAATGACGATCACCTAGTGTTAAACGAGGGTTACAGCGAACTGGTAGTTTTTTGCAACAATTAGACACAAAGTTGATAGTTTTTTATAGCAAACCTGAATTGTCGTAGTTTTTTGAAACCCTAGTCCTAATTATCGTAGCTTTATACAATTTACTCAGCGTCTTCAGAACCCGGCCACGAAAGATATCTTGGCCAAACCGCCAAGAACAGATTACGGCAAGAAAGGTTTGGGGAAAAAAACTATAGACATGTTCCTCTACGAGCACCCGAAATGCAAGAACCCTTAATTAGGCACTTAGGTCATATAAAAAAATAATTCCAATAAAAAAAATACTCTCCACTGTTAGAGTATATTAGAGTATACTCCCTCCGTTTCAAAATATAAGATGTTTCTAGGTTTGTGAAGAAAATGTATCTAGACTTGTTTTAGTGTCTAGATTCATTTCAAACCTTAGTGAACCTACATACTAAAAGTAGTCTAGATACATTTGCTTCACAAATCTAAAACATCTTATATTTTAAAACGGAGAGAGTATTTGATAGTTTAAATATTATAATCTAATTCTATCTCTAATAGTCTTTCTGTCCCTTAAGTCTTTTAGTACTGTATAAACATCCCAAAGGCTTAGGATGTAATCACCTCTTACAATATCAATCTATACTTCCGCAATTTATCATGGTATTAGAGCGGTTCGCTACTCCTAGAGTTTAGCTACTGCCGCCCCCGGGGAGACCGTTCTCCGCCGGGGGCCACGCAATAGTAGATTAGATCTTACTTCGCCAAAAATTTCTCGCCAGCCGCTTGACCGGTGTTTCTTCTTCTTTCACCGATCATAGATCAGATTGCGTCCTCCACAGCCGCATGTCATCACGCGTCTCTACTTCAACCTCGGCGTCGACTCAATTCCGGCAAATCATCGTAAACGATCGTGCCAAGGAGGCTCCGCGCGGCGCCCCAAGGGACGCCTTCACGCGTTGCGTCGGCTTCTCCATCATCACGTCGTCATCATGCCGGCCCGTCTTCGCCAACATCGACCGGGGACGCACGTTCCCGAGTACGCGCCTCGCCATCAACAAAGGGCTGCACCTTTATCACCCGTGGTCATCATCGTCGACAACCATCTACACCAACAATATCGTCGCATCGTGGTCATCACCACCAATCATGGTCCACGTCAACGCCAACAAAAAGTTCTTCTCCACGAGCGACGCCGCGCTCATACGAGCGAAAAATATGGGTCTAATCCCCGAAATTGACTACCGTAACAATTCAATCGCCATCAACAACTACCTCGTTGTTTTCGTCCACCATGACCTCGTCGCCAGAGTTGTAGACTAATTTTTATTTTGCACTAAATTAATTTTCTTCTTGCAACTACTTCATCTATTTTGACAAATCGGGGGATAACTTCTACGCACCGTCCGTTCACGAGAATTTCTTTGCTGCTCCCTCCGGCTCGTGATGGTACCTGTCTTTGCACATCCGATATTGGCAACATCGACGCGTGCCTTCATCCCCGGCATGCTCCCCGGATTGGCAAGCTCGGCAAGGCGTGTCGCCTACCTCGACTACTTCTCAAACTACGTCTACCTCAACCACTACGGCGAATTCTCCAGAGTCAACAACGACATCGACCACAACACAACATCATCGACTTCATTAACGGCGACAACTTCACCAACGACACCATCGACCACCACTACAACGCCTCACTTTTGGCTACATCGACATCGGCATCCACCGACATCCTCTCAAGTCTGCGACTTCGGATTATGCTCCAGTCAAACCGTCCGCGACGCTCCTGCTGTTCGCGTCACTACCGATCCAACTGCAGGTGGGGGTGGGGGTGGGGTGTTAGAGTATATTACGGTTACGTTATATTTGGTAGTTTAAATGTTATAATCCAATTCTAGTTTTAGTAGTCTTCTTGCCCCCAAGTCTTCTAGTACTATATAAACATCCCAAGGGCTCACGATGTAATCATCTCTTGCAATATCAATACAATTTATACATTCGCAATATTTCATTCACGAAACTTTTGCCTAAATAACTGTGCAAATTTTTAGACGCCGTATTCGCTGGGACAGAGGGAGTAAGTATAGAAGCACGCATAAATAGGAACACAAATCTCTTTTTTCTGCGAAATTCAAATAGGAGCACAAATTTAATGTCTTTAAATCTTTATTTGTGCAACATGTGCCATTTAGGTACATTTCAACGAACAACCAACTGAACACGTAACATACATTATTCCCAAGTGACCCAGCACTGCAATCTTATCATATATTCTTCTTCTTAATGATGCGAGCAATGATTATTTATCATTATTATTCGAGGATTGGACAGGTTGACGGCACCTTCTGTCAACTGTTGCTCTCGGTGATAAGACTAGACCCAATGTGGGTATCATAGGTGGTATTATGCACCACATGCATGCAAAATGCTTACGTGTCATAGCAATTAATGATAAAAGAGATTGTGTTGGTATCATAGGTAGACACGGTATCATAGCACATAAAACTAGAAAATTAATCCCAAACAAATCTTGTCCATAATTTTACATTGAGATTCTACAAAACAATAAATACATCAAGACTATGATACTACTATATGATACTATGTATTGTGAAGATGGTATCATATACTAGTATCATATGCATGATACTACTATATGATACTCCCCATTATGATTAGTCTAAGAAATTCCAAAGGTCTTTTTGGAACACATTAATTTCTTAGCATTTTCTTTATAGAGACTACATTTTTTTTAAGAGAATATAGTACTCCCTCCGTCCTAAAAAAGATGTCTCGGATTTATCAAAATTTAAATAAATCTAGTGTTAAGCAGCTCAACTTCAGCAAAAACGTGGAGAACAGAAAAGAATACTACTACTGCAGAATACTCACAAGGGCGTGAGGCCTCACGGGTGCAGTGGGTCCGTGGCAGACAGCTCAAACGGATACTGCTTGAAGATACGATGCAGTTATACGTCGTATAGGAGTAACATAATAAATCCGCAAGCAGGGTGAGAGCGAAACCGAATCATGCCGTAATCTCCAGTACTGTCACGTCGTACTAGTGCATCGTTTTCGGTTCTAGTGGAAACCACGAGTAGTAGCTCCCTGCAGCGTCAAGAATTTCAGTGGACGTCGCATCGTCGTCGTCATCGCCAAACCAAAAAATCCAAGATAAGATGTTGCGTACGCAGTGGCATCACACGGCTACTCTGCTTCTGTCTTTCAGAGGACTACTACTGCAGGATGTGTGGGTTCGGTGTTTAAGGTCATAAAACGGGTTTCAGGCCACTGGGTAGCCTGCTCATGATTATTACAAACAATATCTTAACTCAACCCTAAACAATACACTCGTTTCTCTGCATGTCACTGACTGAGCGCAGTGAAGTACTCCCAACAGTTTGCTTGATTGCTACTCTTTATCCACCATCGAGGGGACATCATTTACTGGAGTATTAGTCCAGCAAAGGCTGGACCATCGTGATTGTATACAGGCTAGCAACGGGACACAGTTCATTAGAGGCCAGACTGAGAATGGACCATGGAACGGGCCCGACACAGCTAGGCAGCTCGATCGGCATCGCCATCGCCACTTCCTTTCACTTGCTTCATGTTTATCTGATCCACAATATCTGACTGCGTGACTGACCGACTGACTGACTGGATTCGAAACTCTCTCACCGTGATTGGGACCCCCTTTTTTTTTTGAAGAAAGACACAAGCGCCGGAGGTTCCAATTTCATTTTGGCTCATAAGCAGGTTACATCATGCGGTGCAAAGTCCCTGCGAATCTGAATTCTGAATCGCTAGAACTATATAGGGCAAAGAACTGTTAGTGTGACCCGAGAAATACAACTGAATATATGCTCAAAAGACGAGAATTACAACTGCATGTAGGCTTAGAAATGCAACATGGTTGCAAAATAGCTCAGATACGCTAACATAGCATTTTAGTTTAGAATCTAAACTATTTTTCAAAAAATAAAGGGTAAAACTTTGCCTTTCCATTAATTAAGAAGAACGTATTCACTTAATTAGCGAAAACTCGGACGAGAACCATACAACAATAGCAGCACAGGACCACACCCACTCTGGCGGTCTCGCCACAGGGCCAAACCCACATAAGACCTGGAAGAACAGACAGAACCAAACTCCAAACACCACGCCACGCTCATGCCATCAGCGCGACCAGTGCAGCAAAAACGGCCACCCCACGACACAAACCAAAGGGTCGGAAAGAAGTCATGGAAAGAACAGTCTCGGTGACTCTTCCACACCACCGAACTGGCTACTTTCTCTCTCGACGTTAAAAGCCACTCAATCAAGATTTACTTGAATCATTTTGTTTGTTGCATTGCACAAATCTCATCGTAGGTCTGGATCGGAGTATGTTCTTAGAGGTGACTTATGTATCGGTCACATGGGTAATAACAAAACAACTAGTGCTTATTGCAACCAAACATGAAATAAAAACTATTGTACGAAGCTAGAATGAAAAAGTAGAGTAGACAATACTTATATTCCCGATACTTTTGCATGATCGAGGGCCGTCTTGCCATCTAGTTTACTTGACATGTAAAGTCTTGCATACTCTTCTACGTTTGTTGTCTTGTATAACACCTTCTCTTCCATAGTGCCCAGAATCGGTGAAATTACTCCATCTAAATTTGGGACGTGAAATGCTGATATGGATAGTCGTTCCTTGTGGGCATTTATAGTAACCCTGTGCTCAATGCTCTTGTACCTCCCGTTCGTCATAATCTACAACCATTAAGCAAATGAAATTTATAAGCATTTCAAATTCCTCATTCATCTAGAGGTGGAAAGACTTGATCTAGTTGCTTCTTAGGCTTAGTTGTTTTATCTTTGGTCTGCTTGTCGAGGAATTCCTCATCACTTTGTATCAGTCTGGCCGTGTGGCTTTATTTATAAAGCGGGGCGAAAACCTATTTCGAGGAATAAATATTTTCCATGCATTGTTTTTCTGACTACACATCCTTCAGCTATTGAAATTAGACAAACATCTAATTCTTCAGCTATGGCTTGGATCTAGAATGCACCCGTTAAATTAACCTATAAGATTTAATGAGTCCAATTATGGATATGGAGACTCTGAATATGTGTTTTCCTATTTGAGGTAACCTTAGATTCAGATGTTAGTATGATAACTATTACAAAGATCATACCTCAAGAAGGTCACCCACATTCACCAATAGTGCATCGCGGTGTGGTTTCACCGGGATCCACGCACCATTCCATCTAATTTGTAGGCCTTGAACTGAATTAACTTCAAGCAGGATAGTAAGAAAAGATCCATCAGAATGCGGTGAGAACCCTAAGACTTTTTCGGGTGTCGAGGGGCATTGAGGGTAGTAGCTCATCCGTAAAATCTGAACCACATTTTTGTCTGCCACCAATTCAGGATCAACGTCTAGTGTTTTCGCAATGAAGGTGGCAACAGAATCGGCAACTTTCATCAATTCAGAAGAGTATTCTTCAATGGAGTTTCTGGATCATAGAAATAATAGCATTGTGTTAATTTTAGATGTTAGTTATTCACACCATCAACCTTAAAATTCAGTTGCTAAGTAATTTATTCTGAAAATATTCCCATGGAAGAAAATAAATATTCATTTCCTCTGTTTGTTTTCAGGATTCGAGAAAACTTCTCAGTAGTTAATATAAATCAGAAGAAACTTCTCAGTTAGTTTACTCTCATTAGACTTAGACGTAGACCTGCCCTTATTTTCGAGGAACTCATGTCCACTTATATAATGTTACTGAAATTTGTCGGTTCAAGTCTAATTCTGCTCTACCAAAGAGAAAGTCCAACCTGGAGAAAAAAGAAACTGCACCCTAACCTGAATGTATGAGGCTGACTAGGCCAGTAACTCTTGTCACGAGCCTGAGGTGGCTGGGTGTAGACGCCCAACAAGTCACCCCAGTCAAGCTTTTGATCATGGGATTGAACATAGGCTTGGCCATAACCTTGAAGATCTCCTGGGCGTTGCGCGTAAACACGCTTGACGTCGAGAGGGAGCTGAAAGAATTTTTCGGTGTCACGCTTTGCACCCGCGATGACCTCATCTGGCACTCCATGATTTACCAGCTGCCAATCATATCACAAGTTGGACAAATAGTCATGCTCTGAATTTCTCTTTGTTATCAGCTCTGGTAATTGTAATTTACTTTTTCACAAATTTCTAATTCAAAGTGAAGTTTACTATGTATACTATGAAAGTTGAACCAGATATTCTTTTATGTACTGGTGTAGATAAATCATGTTTTCCTCCCAAAAAAGAGAGTAAATTGCAAAAGACTACCACAATTGGGGAATAGTTATCAACCATTCAGAAAAAAAACTACCAAAAACAGGCATTTTGGTAGTTATTTGATAACTATTCCCCAAATGTGGTAGTCTTTTGCAATTTACTCCAAAAAAGAAGAAGATAAATGATGCTTAACTTCATGGAAGACATTTAACAAGATTGTAAATCACCCTCACGTTTAGTACGACTACCTGAAAGAATCCCCACTCTTCGCAGGCAAACTTGAGCTTCGCGGCCTCTGCTTCCCCAGTCTCGGGGCTCAGAAGCTTGCAGAGGTCGATCACCGGAACATCATCGGAGCGCTCAACGAGAACGGGGTGCGCGTCGATGTCCGGCTGGATGTACCGTTCAATCTTATCGGCGGTCAGCTCGTCGGGGGCGGACGACGCCAGAGCCTGGACGTTCCTGACAGGAAGCGTGGATCCCAGCTTCAACCAGCTTCTCTCGCTGCCGCTGCCACCACTCGGTGCCTCCACGTCCATCAGTATTCAGTAGCTAGTCTAGTTCCCTCTGCTTGCCTGTAATATGTTCTATGATTCAGCCATTGATCAGGCATTGAGGCTATTATATAAGAACGTTAACGACGCAACTTGCTAGTCGTTTTTTTGTTTGATTCGATCCGACCGAACGGTAGCGTTGGTTAAACTGCCACAAGAATGATGCCAATTGTCTTTGCCGGAAGGTCCTTCGATCGCTGGGTTTGGACGTACCGATGCTGTGAAATGGCCGGCGGCTAATAGCCGAATTTTAGAGGTATATAGAATACTTCTACATGTATGTTGCATGCAGGCATCTCTTAAGAAGAAAAAATAATCTGTTTTGCTAATTCTAAGTTGAAACGGATGTTCCCATGTGCAACTGGGTTTTTTGTAAGTACAATTTCAGTTTAGTGAAAAAGTACAACTCGTTCTTAAAAAAACGCAGATATATAAACAAACCCACAGAAAAACCATCAAACATGTAGCATACTAGTAATACGAGAAGAATTTCGGAACACGTGCGTAACATCACACAAAAATATGTACTGTTTCAGATAAAAAAAGTAACAGATGGTGCTTAGCAGTGATTTGGAAATAATTAATTATCAGGTGAATGAGGAATAGAAAAACCAATTATATTTCTATGACTTGGAAATAATTAATTATCAGGTGAATGACAGTCAGACTTAGGGCATTGGATGCGTGACGGACCAGGACCCCTTGCGGCTGGGAGGTCTTCTTGTTTTGTTTAGATTGTTTTTAGTGTCTTCTTAAGGATGTTGAGACGATAGCTATGTCCTGAAGTCAGAATAAAGTCCTCTCTATCCTATCCTTGCTCCTGTGGTGCGTATAGCATCGATGGAGGGCACATGGAGTCGTGTGTCCGGCGGATATCTTGGGATCCTGTCGTTTTTCATATTCATTGGTGTGGTTTGAAGTCAATTTCTTTCGATCTATATTTGTCATCTTCGACGATGGTTGTTGTTCTGGTGCCCTGGTCTTTTGGGGCCTTAACACAACGACTTGTCGTCCTTATACTACAACAAGTTTTTTCCGGCTCTAGTGATGGAGATATGAGGACGGCGGTGCGCCTTCAGCTCGTGATAGTGAATATAGTCGTCGCTAGGTGGTCCAATGACCTATCTATAATTTTTTTCTTACTTTTGAGACTTTATACTGCTGTTAATGATTATTAATAGATAGGTGGAATTTCACAAAAAAATATTATTGCAAACATACATCCCTCCCCCCTCGAAGGTTTAATGGGAACGACAAAGTTTTTTCCCAATAAGAGGAGATATGCTTGAAGATAGAAAAAAAGAAAGGTGTGTCTAGTTCTGGTGATGCCATGCATCTCAGTTGCAAGTGCTACAAATATTATTTGTAATTAATCTCGGTTACAACCCCACTTGCAACTGAAAATCCAACTTGTAACTCACATGTCAAATGAATCATGCTGCAAATCCAATGGAGTAGGACCTGACTAAGCTCTAGCTTAATTTTCAGTCGACCGAGAATTAGCAAAACCCAATTACAAGAAATGCTAGCACCACAAGCAATCACATAGCATGACCCACCCCACTCGAAACCTCGAGGGACTACTCGATCTAACCCACCAAATCCTACTGCCTTCCACTCTCGACATGTCTCCTTCCCTGCAACTAGACACCCCACTCGAAACCTTGAGGAACTACTTGATGTAACCCACCAGAGCATACTATATTCCACTCTCAGCATGTCTACTCGATCTTCCCTGCAACTAGCCATGGCGTCAACGACTTGGACTCAAAGACGTCTGGAACGACGAAGTAGAGAAGCAATCATTATATCCTGGACAATTTTGCATGATGGAGGACCCTGTTGCCATGTAGTTTATGTGACATATAAAGTCTTGAGTACTCCTCCACATTTGTTCTCTTGTGTAACCGATCGAGGGTTGCAAGTGGAGTTTATGTGACATATAAAGTTTTCAGTACTCTTCTACATATTCGAGAAATTTTTGCAAGATCAAGGGTTGCAACTGAGATTTTACAGTTGCAAATGAGATTGTAACTGACTTTTTTGGTTGAAAGTGGTAAATGAGTTCCTTTTTCAGTTACAAGTGGAGCATCTACTGAAATTTTCTTGAGTTGCAAGTGGAGTTGTAACTGAGTTTTTTATGTATCGGAGCAATCATTAGTGTTGTTTAAAAATGATATTAACTCAATAAATAGATATATTTTGTACATTATGTTAGGCCCATACGTGACTTAATTACAGTAATTGGATGGAAAATAATTTATTTCTTTAAAGAATGCTAAACAGTTTCAGGTTCTCTTCTACATAGCATTCATAGGTCTTTCTTTGGTGGAGCAATAGGAATTTCTACCGCATATTTTTTTGCAACACCAGAGCATGCATGGAAAATATAAACATGAAACAAAAAAGTTCCAATCCGTTTTGGGAGCCGAGAGCAATTTTTCTATTGACCCTACAAAGAAATTTATGGAAAGTTATTACATAGAAACCTTCCTAGCTATTTCCTCTATTTCAAAATATAAGCTTTTTAGCAATTGAAATTTGAACTTGAACTGCTAAAAAGGCTTATATTTTGGAACGGCGGTAGTAGATCATAAGCGAATTGACCTAATGTACTTGAAGATGCAATCATTCCCGATAGATCAAATATATAAACCAAATGGTACGATCTGCCAGGGTCTTAGATACTTGAAGCAACAACTAAACTCACAATATAATTCCACACCGGAAATTCGAAATGATAATTATACATAAACTGCACTCAAACATAAATTTATAGAAACATTCTATATAAAAAAGGCTTATATTTTCCTGTAAAAAAAGCCTTATATTTACGATAACTTTGCATAATCCAGGTTGCTCTTTCCATGTGGTTTATTTGACATATAAAGTCTTGCATACTCTTCTACTGTCATTGTCTTGTATAACACTTTCTCTCCTGTAGTGCCTAGAACCGGTGAAACTATGCCATCATACTTTGGGAGGTGAAATGCTGATATGGATAGTCGCTCCTTATGGGAATTTATTGTGACCCTGTGCTCAATGCTCTTGTACCTCCCATTCGTCATAATCTATGAACAATAAGCAAATGGAATTAGACCAAATGTCAAATTCTTCATTGATATAAATCTGAAAATATTTTGAAAAGTATTGTTTTCTAATCATAATGTCTAGAGAAAGCCTCCAACTCCCCACAACTGTCGCTCGGGATGGAGTCGTCTGAACTATTTTTTTAGGGACCTTTGAACTATTTGTTTTTTTGAGGCACCTCTGAACTATTTGTTTTTTTGAAACCGAGACTATCATAATATGTATGTCTATCCTATAAGGCATCATAGTGGTAAACTTGATGATGTGTCATATTTGATAAATCAGTATATGAAGTAATTTTAATTTTTTGTAACCCCTATTATTTATTATCTCGCCTCAATCTGCCGTCTTTCTCTAGCCAAACAAGATAATGCTAGAAAGTAGAAACAAGTATAATCTATGAATATATCTGTATTACAAACTTAAATTGTATTTGCAAACAAAATAAAATCCTACCTCAAGAAAGTCACCAACATTCACCAATAACGCATCACCAAGCGGTTTCACCGGCATCCATGCACCATGTCTTCTAATTTGTAGACCTTGAACTGAATTTACTTCTAGCAGTATAGTTATAAAAGATCCATCGGAATGTGGTGAGAAACCTAGAACCTTGTCTGGCGTTGACGAGCATGGAGGGTAGTAGTTCATCCTTAGAAATTGCCCCACATTTTTGTCTGCAACCATTTCAGGACTGAAATCTTGTGTTTTGGCAATAAAGGTGACAATAGACTG
Source organism: Avena insularis (assembly GCA_023614405.1). Classification (NCBI taxonomy): domain Eukaryota; kingdom Viridiplantae; phylum Streptophyta; class Magnoliopsida; order Poales; family Poaceae; genus Avena; species Avena insularis. The sequence continues at coordinate 26,587,059 of CM042690.1, forward strand.
TGAAAGCTTCATCAATTCGGTAGAGTATTCTTCAATGGAACTCCTGGACTCATATAAATATCCTTGTTAGTGTCATATATGAAGGTACACACCGGAATAATTTGAAGTTTTTATCACCCTATAATATAAAGTAAAATATAAGTAGGGCGAGGACGGTGGTGCGTCTTCGGCTCGCGCTGGTGTCTGGTCATCGCTAGGTGGTCCAGCGACCTATTTGTAATTTTATAAAGTTTTGAGCTCTTTGTACTAATGATTATTAACAAAGTCGGTGGATTTTTTTTTGCAAAAAAACCCTGTTTGATGGGGCATACCATCAAGCTAAAAAATTAGTTGCTAATTGTTCAAGATGAAGATATTACGACCAGTTGATCTATTATTTTTTGTGATGAAACATATATTTGTTTCCATCGTTTTCCTTTCCGGAGTTCAGGAAATTTCAAAATATTTATGTTTGATCTGCAAAAAATATTAAGATAGATCAAAGGTTGTTAAAGTTCCCTGCAAAAGAAGTTTTAAAAGTAGATCAAATACTTAACTAAGTCGATGGAACTGCACATGTGCAAGGTCTAACTTGGTCCTGTAAAATATATTATCCATAGTGATGGACAGACCGGTTTGTAGTGTGCAAAGTAAAAAAAGAAGACATATGTACATACACACACGCACTCTAACCTGAATGTAGCAGGTTGACTCGGCCAGTAACTCATATCACGGCCCTCAGGGGGCTGGGTGAAGACCCCAAACAAGTCAGCCCAGTCAAGCTTTTGGTCGTCGGAGAAGATAAAGGCTTGTCCGTAGCCCTGGAGATCTCCTGGGCGCTGCGCGTAAGCGTTCTTCACGTCGAGGGGAAGGTCGAAGAACTTGTGAAGGTCATGCTTTATGCCCGCGATGACCTCGTCTGGTATTCCATGATTCACAACCTGTAACGTAACGCGCCAAAGTTTGAATTTTTGTGAAGTCTGAAGATCTAATCGATATATTGTTTTCTTGTCATGGGATATGTTAGATGATGGACTATGCATGGTGACACTACCTGAAAGAAGCCCCACTCCTCGCAGGCGAACTTGAGCTTCTCGGCCTCCGCTTCAGCTGTCTCGGGGCTCAGGAGTTTGCCCAGGTCGATCACCGGAACCTCGTCCGAGTGCTCCGCGAGGACGGCGTGCGCGTCGATGTCCGGCTGGATGTACCGTCTGATCGCGTCGGCCGTGAGCTCGTCGGCGGCGGACGCCGCCAGGGCCTGCACGTTCCGGACTGGGAGCGACGACGCCACCTGCGACCACCTGCCCTCGCCGGCGCTGCCGTTGTAGGGAACCTCCACCTCCATGATCACTAGCTAGTTTTGTGTGGTCTGCTAAACTTGCTTACTGGATTCAGCCATGCATTGATGCTTACTATAAATATGGCGGGTTGAGGGATTGTTAACGCTGCAACTAGCTGATCTAATTTGTTGGATTCGATAATCCAACCGAACTGAAGTGTTCAACTGAACTGCAACTGGCTGATCTTATTTGTTGGATTCGATCCGACCGAACTGAAGTGTTCAACTGAACTGCGTTGCTAGCTGCAAGAAAAGACGCCAATTGTTCCTCGAACAACCCGTCCGAAATGGTCGCACGTCGTCCATTTGCTTTCGGGCAAATTGGCCTGCGGATAACGGCCGAGTTGCATACGGACAGAATACCCTTGAACTGACACAGCCTGACTCAGTAGTGCGAAAACGATCAGTAAAATTTTCATTTTACTAGGGCCTATGCCCTCCAGCTGTAGCTAAAAGAACGAATGCTTCCTCTGTCTTTTTGTTTAGGACAAACGCTTCCTCAGAGTATCTGCATTTTTTTCCAGCGTGTCCATTGACTCGTTAAGCGCGGCAGTGACGCGCACCTTACTACTAGCTGCATCTGGGCCGGCCCATTATCTTCCGAGCATACGTGCTCGCTGTTTCCTAGCATACATTTCCTCCGCCACCTTTCTATTTCTTATTTTTTTTCCTTTCTATGGTTTAGTACTTGTTTTTATTTCTTGTCATTTTTCCTTTTTTATTTTTATATTTTGCTTCTAGATTTCTTCCTATTTTTTCCTTCATCTTATTTCTCGTCACCACGTACAAACACTTGTTTTCTTCTACTTTTCTTATATGAATACATACATATTCTAAGAGACTCATACCCGCACCCTCTTCGTTAGGGTTTCTGGCTCGAGGGCGATTCCTTCGCCACCGTGAGATCTCTTTGGTTTCCGATCCTATTTTCTCACCGGACTTCGTTCCTTCACACCTCACACGTTTCTCCCGTATGGTTCTCTCCTTATTCTACCATAAGGTTTTCCTCTCGGGCGATCTAGGGTTTTGGAGGTCGGCTACATGACGACTAGATCGGAAACTAGCACCTCAGGCGTAGCAAAGGAATCTGAACCTGAGATTGACGATCTTCTTCTGCACCTAGATCTATGTGATGATGAGCTTGATGCTGTGGTGATCGGAGCGGCTGATGTCAAGGAGTTTGAGAAGGAGGCCCGCTGGATGGCCATCGGCAGGGTACACACTACAAGGAACTTCAGTTCGGAGGCACTGTTTGACAAGATGAAAGCGATCTGGAATCCCTCCAAAGATCCGGTTTGTAGGGAGGTGGGGGAGAATTTGTTTGTGTTCCAGATGCACTGCTTAGGTGATTGGAAAAAGGTCGTGCAACAAGGTCCTTGGACGTTCCGAGGCTGGGCTGTACTCATTGAGGATTACGATGTCCGGGAGGACCCTGATAAAATTTCCTCTGAAGGACTGTACGTTTGGGCTCAGATTCATGGTATACCGGAGTTGTACCGGAAGGTGCAGATTGTGGATGATTTGGCTCACCGTATTGGCAAAACAAAGGAGGTTTAGATGACTCCGAAGCTGTTCTATGAGGGAAACTATGTCAGAATTCGAGTACTGATTGAGGTCAAAAACCCCCTAACACGGGTTGTTTCTCTTAATGTGGAAGGCGAAGGGAAGAAGAGGTTGATGGTCAAGTATGAGAAGGTTCCATATTTTTTGTAAGCTCTGTGGATTAATGGGGCATAACCATGAAGAGTGTGGCGATGGTGTTTGGACGGACCGAGAACTTCAATATGGTGATTTCATGTTAGCAAAGCGGCATGGAAATCCTCCAATTATGGAACCACATACCTTTATTCCGTGAGGCCGGGGTAGTAGGGCAGGCAGGGGTGATGCGGCTCCCCCTATAAGCGCTCGTCCCAGGAGGCCTCACTTGATGGTGAGGATGATCTTCAGGACATGGCGGTTGTCCCGATAAAACCTACCCCCATGGAGACTGCTGTAGAAGGGGATGCTGGTGCCAGGAAAGCTCTAGTTTATGTGACCGAAACCTCAGGATCAGGTGGCAGCTCAAGTGAGTAGGCACTATCTGCAGAACCGGGGAAAATTCCGCCACCACCTCCATCATACACTGACCCTCGTGAACGCTCTAAGCTACGGAAGATGGCAGACATATCAAATGACTTGGCAACATTGGCGGCCTCCTTCGAGGAGGACCACTGAGCCCAATGACGACATTAGGCTGGAACAACTGTGGGCTAGGGCAACCCGCGACTCTTCAGGAGATTCTTGGTGCAGACATATAAGTCCAGCCTATTTTTTATCTGTGAGACTAGGCAAAGTAAGAAAGAGTTGCAAACCTTCGTTTCAGGATTGGCATGAATGACTGCTTCCAAGTTAAAGGTGTTGGTAAAGGTGGAGGACTGGCCCTCTACTGGACGGAGGATGTTTCGGTTGATCTCCTATCCTTCAGCAAATATTATATTGATGCTCATATCAGTGGTGGCACATATGATCAGATGTGGCGAGGCACCTTCATTTATGGGGAGCCGAAGGCATGCGACCGACATCATGTGTGGACTACGCTTCGGCAAATGAGGGATAAATCTGATAAACCATGGCTTATCCTAGGAGATTTTAATGACGCCTCATGGCAAGAAGAGCATTTTTCCAAAACGATGCATTCGAAACGTCTAATGATGGACTTCCGTGAGGTTTTATCACACCGCGATCTGCACGACATTAGTTTTGTCGGAACTCCTTGGACTTTTGATAATAAGCAAAAGGGTGAGCGGAATGTCAAGGTTCGGCTTGACAGTGGTGTGGCTTCACCGGTGTGGTCGGCCCTTTTCCGGATGCATTGTCTGCAGCATATTGTCTCAACCCGGTCTGACCATTGCCCCATCCTGTTATCGGCAGATGAGATTAAGAGTTGTAGGTATAATAGACTAATCAGAAGATACAAGGTGGTCTGGGAATGTGAACCCTCCCTGACGGCGGCTGTTGAGGAGTCCTGGTCGCGTAGGGTGGCTGGAGGCGATCTGGCCGCATCACTAAACACTGTCATGAGTACCTTGAAGAATTGGCGCAAAGTTCACTTTAAATCGATGCCTAAAGAGCTGGAAAATAAACGCGTCTTGCTGGAGGAACTGCGGAACTATACTAATGCTGCCAGTACGGCTGCTCGTATCGGGATTGAGAAAGAGATGGATGAACTTCTCTACAGGGAAGATATTATGTGGATGCAGCGCTCGAGAGTTGCTTGGTTGAGAGAAGGTGACCGCAATACCAAGTACTTCCATCGGCGGGCATCGTGGAGGCGTCGGACGAACAGGGTACGACATTTAAAAAGAGATGATGGAACATGGACTTCTGACCCTGAGGATATGGAGAATATGGCTACAGATTTTTTTTCAGAATCTTTACACGCGAGAGGTTCATCTGTCTCCTGTCATTGATGCTATGAGAAAATATGTTGATGTTGAGATGAATGAGAAGCTGTGTGCCTCCTATACTGAGAAAGAAATTAGTGATGCACTCTTCCAGATCGACCCTTTAAATTCTCCAGGTCCCGATGGATTCCCAGCTTGTTTTCTGCAGAGAAACTAGGGACTTCTAAAGGAATATGTTATAAAAGCAGTGCAGAGGTTTTTCTCTTCCGGTGTCATGCCTGAGATGGTCAATTACACAAATTTTTTGTTAATTCCGAAGAAGAATGATCCTGAATATCTGAAGGAATTCAGGCCAATAAGCCTTTGCAATGTCATCTTCAAAGTTGTTTCTAAGTGCTTGGTTAACAGGTTGATGCCTCTTCTTCAGGACATCATATCACCAACTCAGAGTGTGTTCATCCCTGGGCGTCTCATCACGGATAATGCTCTGATGGCTTTTGAGTGCATACACTCGATACAGTCTGGTTCAACAGCAGCTCGTAAGAATTTATGTGCGTATAAATTGGATATGGCTAATGCGTATAATCATGTGGACCGGAGGTTCCTCGAAGGGGTTTTAGCGAAGTTGGGCTTTCATAGTCAGTGGATTCGGTGCGTGATGGCTTGTGTCATGACCATTTGTTATTCACTTTGCTTTAACGAAAACATGTTGGACCCCTTCACTCCTTCTCGTGGTCTTCGCCAAGGTGATCCTCTTTCGCCGTACCTATTCTTGTTTGTTGCCGATGGTCTCTCTTATCTTATTCAAAAGGAAATAGAGGCGTCTTCATTACACGAGCTGTATATCTGCTGTCGTGCACCAGGCATTTCCCACCTTCTATTTGTTGATGATAGTCTTCTTTTCTTCGAAGCCTCGGTGGACCAAGCAAGAGTAATCAAATCCATTCTTGATCGGTACAAACATGCTACTGGACAACTGGTTTAGTCTTGGCAAATGCTCCATTCTGTATGGGGATCGTTGTACAGCTGATGTGCAAAATTAAATAAAAGAGATCCTGACGTATGAGACTACGTGCTTGGAAGAAAAGTACTTGGGGCTGTCGGTTCCTAGAGGCAGAATGTCAAAGGAAAAATTCAAGTCTACTAAAAGAAAATTCTCAAAACATGCAAGTGACTGGTCAGAGAAGTATATGTCATCAGGAGCGAAGGATACACTCATAAAATCTGTGCTGCAATCAGTTTCGACATATGCTATGGGAGTGTTCAGATTCCCGTTTGGGCTTATTGATGAACTGGAGCAGGTCATTCGTGTAGGGGTTCGTAGCATGGAAAACAAAAAATTTCTACCGCATGCAAACAAACAAGCCAAGATCTATATACTAGATTGTAGCAACGAGTCGATAGAGGAACTCACCCTCGAAGATTCCAAAGCGGTTAACGAGAGCAGATTCTTGTGGGTGATGTAGTCGTACTCTTGTCGATCTCAAGATCGCGTAGACGATCCTTTTGGCGCTGCGTTCCAGCAGCGCTTCCACAGTCGGTCACACGTTCGGTACTTGATGAAAACCTTCCTCTCCCTTGTTCCAGCAGGCAGCGGAGGTTGTAGCACTCTTCTCGCGATTCCGGCAGCACGACGGCGTGGTACCGGAAGTAGAGGAGAGATCTCGCAGGGCTTCGCCTTAAGCTGGAGCGAGTATGGTGGAGTATGAGAGAGGCCTTGGTGATCTAGGGTTTAGAGGGCACCAAGGGAGGGAGCTTGGCCGGCGGCTAGGGCTTGGGGAATCCCCAAGTCGCCGAGTTGGAGGGGAAACCCTAGGCGTCGGCGGCGGCTGCACTTGGAGGTGGAGGCGCCAAAGCTAGGGTTTGAGGTGTGTGGGAGAGGGGCAGCCCTACCCCTCCTTATATAGGTGGGAGGGTGCGGCTTGGGAGGAGGGAGTCCTCCTCCAACTCCTCCTCCTTGGCAGGCGGGTGGAGGAAGGAGACTTCCTCCCCAAGTAGGTTTCCTACTCTCCCTCCACCAAGTAAACTTGGCGTTTGACTTTTTCAAATTGACGTTTGACTTTCAAACTAGGATTTGATTTCTCTCTTTATTTTGCCCAGCCAAGTGACCTAGTACATGATGCAACCATTCCACATTGTCATGACACATTCATGTACCCTTCCCCTCCGGAGTACCGGACCTTCCGGACCCTTCTAGAACATTCCCGGTGAAAACACCGGAATCATTCCCCAACTCCGAAACAAGAGTTTCCTTATATGAATCTTATTCTCCAGACCATTCCGAATCTCCTCGTGATATCCCGGATCCCATCCGAGACTCCAAACAACATTCGGTCTCTTACTCATCATTCCATAACTACTCAACAACATCGAATCCTTAAGTGTATCTCCCTATGGTTCGTGAATTATGCGAACATGATCGAGACACTTCTCCGATCAATAACAAATAGAGGAATCTGGAAATTCATATGGCTCCCACATATTTCTACGATTACTTTGCAATCAAATGAACCACTTACATATGATACCAATTTCCCTTTGTCTCACGATAGTTTACTTATATGAGGTTTTGATCGTCGGTATCTCTGCATACCTAGTTCAACCTCGTTACCGATAAGTACTCTTTTCTCGTTCCTGTGGTATGTGATCCCTTGTGAGCCAGTCACATGCTTGCAAGCTAATTGGATGATATTCCACCGAGAGGGCCCAGAGTATATCTATCCGTCATATGGATGGACAAATCCCACTCTTGATCCATGTGTCTCAACCCATACTTTCCGAACACTCAATGCCACCTTTATAGCCACCCAGTTATGGTGTGGTGTTTGATGTCATCAAAGCATCCTTCTGGTGATGGTGATAAGCATGATCTCATGCTCTAAGGAATTAGTTTACTATGTATCAGAAAGCTTATAGCAATTGAACTATTAAAATGACTTGATCTTTATGCTACGCTTATCTATAGGAGTATGTCCATCATACCATTCTCCTAATGATATGATCTTGTTGTTAATAACATCTCAATGTTCATGATAGGGAAACCACAATCATCTATTAATCAACAAGCTAGTATTATGAAGAGGCTTTACCAGGGACTCTAATTTAGTTTACAAATCACACAAGTATTAATGTTTCCTGGTTTATACTGTTATAGCATGAATGTAAACAGTTATCATAAATACAAAGATATAATAATAACTACATTTATTATTGCCTCTAGGGCATATCTCCAACAGTCTCCCACTTGCACTAGAGTCAACTAATCTAGATTACATGGTAATATACCGAACACCCATGGCAGTTTGGTGTTGGTCATGTTTTGCCCTCGGGATCTGTGTGTACTTTGCAAATATTTATGTCACCATCTTGGACATGTTCTCGAATAGCATGAAAACGTAGCTTGATGTGCTTCAGCTTCTTGTGTGACCTTGGTTCTTGCGCATTGGCTATGGCGCCCATGTTATCACAGTAGATAGACATTGGGTCCAGCGCACTTGGAACCACACCGAGCTCTATAATGAACTCCTTCATCCATATTGCTTCTTGTGAATCCTCTGAAGCAGCTATGTATTTCGATTCAGTTGAAGATCTTGCCACAACGCTTTCCTTTGCACTCCTCCAGCTAACTGCTGCACCATTCAAAGTAAATACGTATCCAGATTGAGATTTAGAATTGTCTGGATCGGTGTTCCAACTAGCATCGGTGTAACCATTAACAACGAGCTGTTCATCACCTCCATAAGAAAGAACCATATCCTTAGTTCTTCTCAAGTACTTAAGGATGTTTTTGACCGCTGTCCAATGATCCACTCCTGGATCACTTTGATATCTGCTAGTCAAACTAATAGCATATGCAATGTTGGGTCTAGTACATAGCATCGCATACATTAGAGATCCTATGGCTGAGGCATAGGGAGTCTTACTCATCCTTTCTCTATCTTCTGTCGTTGCTGGACTTTGAGTTTTACTCAAGGTCGTATTGGGCAACATGGGCAAGAATCCTTTCTTGCTATCTTCCATTCCAAACCTCTTTAGAACTTTGTCCAAATATGTACTTTGTGAAAATGATATTAGGCGTCTTGATCTATCTCTATAAATCTTTAAGCCTAATATGTAAGCTGCTTCGCCAAGATCTTTCATTGAAAAACTATTATTCAAATAATCCTTGACAATATTAAGAAGGTCTACATTATTCCCAATCAACAATATGTCTTCTACATATAGTATTAAGAATGCTACAGAGCTCCCACTCACTTTCTTATAAATACAAGCTTCTCCATAAGTTTGTATAAAATCAAAGCTTTTGATTACCTTATCAAAACGTTGATTCCAACTTCGGGATGCTTGCTTTAATCCATATATGGACCTTTGAAGTTTGCACACCTTGTTAGCATCTTTAGGATCGACAAAACCTTTGGGTGGCATCATATACAACTCTTCATCAATGTCTCCATTGAGGAATGCTGTTTTGACATCCATCTGCCATATCTCATAATCATAATATGCAGCGATTGCTAACATAATCCTCATAGACTTTAGCTTTGCTACTGGTGAGAAAGTCTCATCGTAGTCAACTTCTTGAATTTGTCGAAACCCTTTTGCGACAAGTCGAGCTTTATAGACAGTAACATTACCATCAACATCTATTTTCTTCTTGAAAATCCATTTGTTCTCGACAGCCTTCCGGCCATCCGGTAATTCCACCAAAGTCCATACTTGGTTTTCGTACATGGATCCAATCTCGGATTTCATGGCTTCTTGCCATTTATTGGAATCTGGGCTCATCATCGCTTCCTCATATGTCGCAGGGTCATCAGTGTTGTCCACCAACATGACACTCATAACGGGATCATATCAATCAGGAGTGATACGAGTTCTCGTTGACCTGCGAGGCTCTGTAGCAACTTCAACCGAAGTTTCACGATCATCATCATTAGTTTCCTCTCTTATTGGTGTAGGCGCCATAGGAACTACTTCCGGTGCTGCGCTACTCGCAAGTTCGAGAGATCGTTCAACAACCTCGTCGAGTTCTACTTTCCTTCCAGTCACTTCTTTCGAGAGAAATTCCTTCTCTAGAAAGGATCCATTCTTAGCAACGAAGATTTTGCCTTCGGATCTATGATAGAAGGTATACCCAATAGTTTCCTTTGGGTATCCTATGAAGACGCATTTTTCCGCTTTGGGTTCAAGCTTGTCCGACTGTAACTTCTTTACATAGGCTTCGCAACCCCAAACTTTAAGGAACGACAATTTAGGTTTCTTCCCAAACCATAATTCATATGGTGTCGTTTCAACGGATTTAGATGGTGCCCTATTTAAAGTGAATGCGGCTGTTTCTAATGCATAACCCCAAAATGATAGCGGTAAATCTGTAAGTGACATCATAGAACGAACCATATCTAAGAGAGTTCGACATGACGCTCGGACACACCATTACGCTGTGGTGTTCCCATGTGTCAATTAGAAAGTATTCCGCATTTCTTCAAATGCTCGCCAAACTCGTAACTTAGATATTCACCTCCACGATCAGATCGTAGAAATTTAATCTTCTTGTTATGTTGATTCTCTACCTCACTTTAAAATTCCTTAAACTTCTCGAAAGTTTCGGGCTTATGTTTCATGAAATAGATATACCCATATCTACTCAAGTCATCCGTGAAGGTAAGAACATAACGATAACCACCGCGCGATGCTACACTCATTGGACCACACACATCGGTATGTATGATTTCCAATAAGTCCATAGCTCACTCATCATACCGTAAAAATGGAGTCTTAGTCATTTTGCCCATCGACATGCTTCAGATCTTTCAAGTGATTCAAATCAAGTGATTCAAGAAGTCCATCGAATGGAGTTTATTCATACGCTTCACTCCAATGTGACCAAGACTACAAAGGCTACATATAGGTCGAGTTATCGCTCAATTTCAAACGTTTAGCCTCAATGTTATTTATGTGTATTACTACAATCGAGATTCAATAAGAATAGACCATCTATCAAAGGTGCATGTGCATAAAACATATTACTCATATAAATCGAACAACCATTATTCTCGGACTTAAACAAGTAACCGTCTCGCAATAAACATGATCCAGATATAATGTTCATGCTCAACGCAGGCACCAAATAACAATTATTTAAGTATAAAACTAATACCGATGGTAGATGAAGATGTAGCACTAGTGGAAACGAGGCCTTTTGTTGATCCAAAAAAAGGACTTTAACACCTTCTTATACGTCATATTCCGCATGGGGGTGAGTTAACCGGCAAAATGGGGGGCCGTATCAACAAGTATTCCCGGCAAAAAAGGAGCTCTTTAACACCGGTTAATGCCACGAACCGTTTGTAAAGGACCCTAATAGTGGTTTTACAGCCCCCCCCTTTAACACTGGTTCGTGGCATGAACCGGTGTTAAAGGGGGGGGCTATATAAGGCACCACCCCAGCCCACACACACCCCACTCTTCCATTCTTTCACTATCTCATTTTGGAGCCTAGCAAGAGGGTGTGAAGAGTGCTAGTTTTTTTTTCATATGCACAAGAGGTGTTCGGTGAAATGCCTGAGAGCTCAAAATAAGTTTTCTTGTTGCTCTTTCCGTCTCGGTCGAGGTCGGCAACTATCCTTTCATGTGTCATTGATGTACTATATATATAAATGGTCATCTCCCTATTATTTTTTGATATATACTACATATTAATGCAGATGAACCGGCAATGGATGTATGGTGACCGCCGCACTTCCGAGTACATTACGGGCCTCCAAAATTTCATCGTTGTGGCTAATGCAAACCGTGGTCACAATGGTTTTATGTGTTGTCCGTTCACGCCCACCTGCTTCGATCCGGTTTCATGCCCAGCTATAATTGTTGGACCAAGCACGGAGAAAAAGGGGTTGTGATGGAAGACAACGAAGAAGAGGATGATGACAACTATCATAATATGTATCCTGAATATGATGATAATGCAACGGGGGTAGATAATGAAGATCAAGAGGGAGCAGATGGGCCCGCTGATGACGATCTTGGTCGGGCCATTACTGATGCAAAGGAAGAATGTGAAACTGAAAAGGAGAAGGAGAAGCTGGAGCAGATGTTAAAGGATCACAAAACATTGTTGTATCCAACTTGTGAAGATGGCCACAAAAAGCTAGGTGCCACACTGGATTTGCTGCAATGGAAGGCAGAGAATGGTGGACCGACAGCAGATTTTCAAAGTTGTTGGTAAAATGAAGAATCTTCTTCCAAGAAATAATGAGTCTGCACAAGACATACCAAGAAAGAAGGTTGTCCGCCTCTAGGATTAGACGTGCGTAAGATACATGCCTGCATTAATGATCGCATCCTCTATCATGGTGAGAAGTACGAGAATTTGGATGCATGCCCAAGATGTACCGCATCGCGGTATAAGATCGCATTAGACGATCCTCGGCGATGTTGAGGGCGAGGCCCCTAGGAAGAAGGTTCCCGCCAAGGTTATGTGGTATGCTCCTATAATACCACGGTTAAAACGCTCTCTTCGAAATAAAGAGCATGCCAAGTTGTTGCGATGGCACATGGAAGATCAGAAGAAAGACGCGATGTTGAGACACCCGTGATGGGTCACAGTGGAGAAAAGTCGAGCGAGAGTACCCGGACTTCAGACGTGACGCAAGGAACTTAAGGTTTGGTCTAAGTACGGCATGAATCCTTTTGGTGAGCAGAGCTGCACAACACCGGCATGTGACCCTATGTATCTATAACCTTCCTCCTTGGTTGTGTATGAAGAGGAAGTTCATTATGATGCCAGTGCTCATCCAAGGCCCGAGGCAACCCGGCAACGACATTGATGTGTACCTAAGGCCATTAGTTGAAGAACTTTTACAGTTGTGGGCCAAACCAGGTGTATGTATGTGGGATGAGCACAAAGGGGAGCCATTTGACCTACGAGCATTGCTTTTGAACCATCAATGATTGGCTCGCTCTTAGTAATATTTCAGGGCAGACAAACAAGGGATACAATGCATGCACACACTGTTTAGATGAGACTGAAAGTGTATATTTGGATAAATGTAAGAAGGTTGTGTACCTAGGGTATCGCCGATTTCTTCCGAACCTACATCCAGTAAGAAAGAAAGGCAAGCATTTCAAACGTTCGCGTAACCCCGGAGGAAGCCCGTCCTGCATCGTGAGGAGGTATTTGGTATGGTCAAGGACCTAGAAGTAATCTTTGGAAAAGGTCCCGGCAGTCTATCTGTTCGAATGATGATGCCGGACACGGCACCATGTGGAAGAAGCAATCTATATTTTGGGACCTACCTATTGGAAAGTCTTAGAGGTCCGCTCTTCAATCGACGTGATGCACGTGACGAAGAATGTTTGCGTGAACCTGCTAGGCTTTCTAGGAGTGTATGGGAAGACAAAAGATACACCGAAGCACGGCAGACCAACAACGCCCGAAAGCCTCAAGAGCCTATGCATCCCGAGAACGAGAAGGGTAAACGATGCCACTTAACTCCCGCCAGCTACGCTCTTACCAAAGCAGAGAAGGAAATCTTTTTTGAATGTTTGAGCAGTATCAAGGTCCCGTCTGGCTTCTCGTCAATATAAAGGGAATAATAAATATGGCAGATAAAAAATCCAAAACCTGAAGTCTCATGACTGCCACGTGACTATGACACAATTGCTTCCGATTGCATTGAGGGGGCTTCTACCGAAAATGTTCGAGTACCCATTGTGAAGCTATGTGCATTCCTCAATGCAATATCTCGAAGGTAATCGATCCGTAAAGCCTATCAGGTTACAAACAGATGTGGCCCAATGTCTTGTCACTTTGAGTTGGTGTTCCCACCATCCTTCTTCAATATTATGACGCATCTCCGGTTCACCTAGTAGAAGAGATTGCCATTCTCGGTCCTCAGATTTCTACACAATATGTTCCCTTTGAGAGGTACATGGAGTCTTAAAGAAATATGTTCATAATCGTATAGGCCGTAAGGAAGCATCTCCAAGGGCTACGAGCAGAGGAGGTCATTGAGTTCTGTGTTGATTTTATTCCTGACCTTAAGGCGATTGGTGTTCCGTAATCACGACATGAGGGGAGATCGTGGAAAAGGCACCCTAGGATGTAAAGCAATGATATGTAGGGACGCATTCTCTCAATCAAGCACACTACACGGTTTTACAAAGATCTATCTTGGTTGCCCTGTATATCAATGAACACAAGAATTTAATACGCCTCAAACACCGGATGATACCGATGAATGGATTATAAGTGAACACATGGCGAGTTTTGGAGGCTCGCTGCAAAGACTTCTCACAAATAACACCACTGTTGGGGATCAGCTGTACTTGTTGGCCAGGACTATGTACTTTCCAAGGGTACGAGATAAATGGGAATACATTTTACACGATAGGCCAAGATAAAAGGGCACCAACCAAAATAGTGGTGTCCGCTTCGATGCAGCAGAAGACAATGGGCAGAAGACCACGTATTATGGGTTCATAGAGGAGATATGGGAACTTGACTATGGACCTAATTTTAAGGTCCCCTTGTTTTGATGCAAATGGGTCAAGCTAACAGGAGGAGGGGTTGAGGTAGACAAGAAGTACGGAATGACAACGGTGGATCTCAACAATCTTATGAAGGTAGACAAGAACTTAGACGAACCATTCGTCCTAGGCAATGATGTGGCTCAGGTTTTCAATGTGAAGGACATGTCCTCCGCATCAAAAAAGAAAAAATATGCAAACGAATACATCATATGATGAGCCAAAGGCCACATAGTTCTTTCAGGAAAAGAAACATCGTGGGAATCGAGGACAAGATGCATATGTCAAGATTATAATAAGTTTGATGAAATTCCCTTCACAAAGGAAAACTGACCCAAGCATTCCGTTAAGTAAAGAAGATGCTCCATGGTTACGTCAAGCGATCATAAGGAAGGACATATGCCAAGAAGTTCATGCTCATATTATGTAACTCTAGTTCATTTTTTAATATTAATACATGTCTTGAGTGTTAGTCATGTTTTGTGGATGGACCGACTATGAGAAGAAGTTGTCCCGATTCGTACTTACCATTAAGATCTGATCTCCAAACGCTGCGTCACATATTAGGAGTGCCTCTATGACCAGTTTCTTGGAGATGCCGGAGGACTAGGCTCCGCTTGCCTCCCCAAACCGGCCGTAGTGGTGTCCCCGCTCGAAAACCATCTTGCAGCTTTGTAACTTCTCTAACTAGATCAATACACCGAGCTAACTAATTTCACATATTAGGAGTGCCTCTATGACCAGTTTCTCGGAGATGCCGGAGGACTGGCCCGCAAGATCTCCTCGAAACTGGCCGTAGTGGTGTCCCTCGCTCGAAAAGGAGGTAAGGCATAGCCTCAAACTGCCGGAGGATCGGACTCACTAGGATGCCTATTTATAGTACAAGCAGCTCGACATAGTGTCGACACTTACTAAATAATGTCGACACTCACCCCTATTATTAGTGTCGACTTGTTTTGTCCCGGTTGGTGTCTCCAACCGGGACTAAAGGTTCATCTTTAGTCCCGGTTGGTGACACCATCCGGGACAAGGTACACACCGCACGACATAATGTCGACACCCCTATTATTAGTGCTGACTCGTGTTTTGTCCCGGTTAGTCCCGGTTGGTGTCTCCAACCGGGACTAAAGGTTCATCCCGCCATTTTTTCCCGCCATTTTTCTTCCCGCCATTTTTTTTCCCGCCATTTTTCTTCCCGCCAGTTCTTCTTCCCGCCATTTTTCTTCCCGCCATTTTTCTTCCCGCCAGTTCTTCCCTCCAGTTCTTCCCGCTAGTTCACTATATATATATGTAGGGTTGGCCTCCATTGTCATTGCACATCTCTAGACTCACATCTGCAACCTCATCACTCTTTCCCATGGCTTCCACGGTAGCACTAACCCCCAGGGAGGCGGAGGCGCTTTGGCGCCGAACCACCTCGCCTCACGCCATCGTGTCCCCGCCGGCCGGATGTCGAGGCGTCGGAGGCGTGCCGGTTCCTCCTGTCCCTCTAGGTGTGGCGCGCCGGATGGCCATCACGAACCACTACTCCTTCGAGCTCACGCCGGAGCAGCGGAGGAATCCCAGATGGCATCCCGACTATTTCCCTACTTGGGAAGCCTTCTTCGTGGATCGGCGTGAGAGGCGCCGCTGCACACGAGGAGGACGGCCCACCTCCTCCTAACTTCAACGAGGCGGCCGTCGGCTATGGTGGCAGTCGGACTCTCCAGGCGCCATGGTTTATGACACTGCCGCCGACTCTAATCCCCGTCTGCGCTACCCTCAAGTCCAGCCCACGCGCTACCCTCAAGTCCAGCCCACGCGTACTCTCCAGAGGTTCAATTACGGCGACCCCGACGACGACATCGATGATGGTGGCGGCGAGGCAGACTACAAAGGGCGTAGTATTACAGGTGTAGGCAGGAGCATGACTGAATCACTCCAACATTCCGAAACAAGTTCGGCCGATTGTTACTTAATCTGCCATGTATCTTAATTTTCAGTTCTTTATGTATCTTAATTTTCAGTTCCAGTTCGCTTTATGTAACTTACTATTAGTTGCATTCTCATTCGAGGTTGACAATATGCTATTTTATCAAAAAAACAATGCAAGTTGAGCGAGGCTTGGCCCCGAGCTAAGAATCATCATGCCCGTTGTTCGACAAAGTTTGTCAATAGTTGAAAACGGGGATAAAAAATAAAAAGATCGAAATAAAGGCGAAACCTTCATGGTGTTATATTATGTGACATAGTTAGAAGGAAAAATCTCAAACTTGGTATATTGATTATGTCTCGAAAAACCTTCACAAAATGACCTATCGCATTCGAGGTTTCTTGGCTTTGGGTCAAATGACCAATATTATGGCTAGAATCAAGGCATAGTTTAGATAATATGGCCATATTGTGCATACATGTGCATCATGGCATGGCAAACAATATTGCAAGAGGAAGTTTTCCTTTTATCACACCAAAAGGCATTTTCAATTTTCCGAAAGATAAAAACAGACGGTTTTGTGAAGCAACCACCAAATGGCTAATTCAAAAACCACCAACACATTTTACAAAAATACTAGAACACCTTATATGCACAATGTACCAACAGGGGATCTGAAACCTTCCGCCTACCTCCGTGAAAAGACAAATTCCTACCGAATCGAGGAAGTGGGTCGATATGAACTATGTGTACATGATACGATACTCATGATTTTTACAAAATCATTTTAGGTTCACAATATGCTATTTTATCAAAAAACAATGCAAGTTGAGTGAGGCTTGGCCCGAGCTAAGAATCATCATGCCCGTTGTTCGACAAAGTTTGTCGATAGTTTAAAACGGGATAAAAAATAAAAAAGATCAAACAGGCAAAACCTTCAAGGTGGTGTTATATTATGTGACATAGTTAGAAGGAAAAATCTCAAACTTGGTATATTGATTATGTCTCAAAAAACCTTCACAAAATGACCTATCTCATTCGAGGTTTCTTGGCTTTCGGGTCAAATGACCAATGTTATGGCTAGAATCAAGGCATAGTTTGTGATAATATGGCCATATTGTGCATACATGTGCATCATGGCATGGCAAACAATGTTGCAAGAGGAAGTTTTCCTTTTTATCGCACCAAAAAGGCATTTTCCATTTTCCGTTTTGTGAAGCAACCACCAAATGGCTAATTCAAAAAACCACCAACACATTTTACAAAAATACTAGACCACCTTATATGCACAATGTACCAACAAGGGTATCTGAAACCTTTCCGTCCACCTCCGTGAAGACAAATTCCTACCGAATCCAAGCAGGAAGTGGGTCGATATGAACTACATGTACATGATATGATGCTCATGATTTTTACAAAATCATTTTAGGTTCACAATATGCTATTTTATCAAAAAATAATGCAAGTTGAGCGAGGCTTGGTGAGATTCAAGTGTATACAAAAGATGCGACATTTAAATATCCAATCAATTCAAAATGTTAATACAAAAGATGCGGCATTAAAATATGATTTGCTCTAATAAAATAGGGTTAGATTCATTTTTAGATGCTTAATATTTCTTATGTTCAAAGTTTTAGGATTTAACAATTTATTTTTGTTTGAATTGAATAATCAAAATTTATATGTAAGTGTTTTAATCATTTTGAAAATTTTCATGTAAAGTAAATATAAAATGATTTACATGAATGGATAGATATTATTTTTCTGAAAATTATGATATATTATTCATATTTTTCTGAGTTGAATAAAAGATATGAATTTTCTAAATTCATATCCTATTTTTGAATTAAAATGCCCTTTAATGCATGAATAATGCCCTTTAACACCGGTTCCCATACGAACCGTGTTAAAGGGGCGATTTATTTCGTTTATACAGATCCCCTTTAACACCGGGTCGTGGCTAGAACCGGTGTTAAAGGGGGGTGGTGGTAATAAATGCGCTGAACGGATCTTTAACACCGGTTCCAGCCACGAACCGGTGTTAAAGGGGGGGTATTATATTCGCCTTCCCCTTCCTTTCTTCCCCTAGAGCCAGATTGAACCGCCACCGCCATCACGCCATCGCCAAGGCCATCGAGAGCAGAGAAGCGCCCACCGCCACCGCCCATCGGAGCAGAGAGAAGCCACCACGACCGCCATCGCCTCGGAGAGTGAGGGAGGAATCGTCTGTGGTGCCCTGAATCGCCCTGTCACCTCCACCTCGTCCGCCGCCGCCATCGACATCGCCGCAACCCCGACCTTCCCGGCCTCGACCCCACCATCGGCTTCTGGTGAGCCTCGTGCTCAGCACATCTTCTCTTCCTCCTCACGGTCTATATCGCCTCAAGATCGTAACCGCCACGACCGCAGTTCCTCCTCGTTCTATGTTCTCCCGACCAAAAGGAGAGGCGCCGCCACTACTAGGTCCGCCTCGACCTCCTCTTTCCAACCAGCCCAACCACAAGTCCCCGCGTGTAGCAGATCGAGGGGAGCAAGATCGACCTGAGAGGAGCTCCATTGCTGACGTCAGCGTGATGCAATAATCGTTTTCTTTTTCTTTTATTATTTCTGTAATTATTTCAGTGAAGAAAAATACCTGACATGTGGGACCTATCTGTAAGCGATAAAAACATTTCCATAAATGTTTTCTAATTAAGAAAATTGTTTATGTAAATTCCAAAAATGCAAATGGTTTTATAATATTCCAAAAAATAATTTAAAATGAAATAATTTAAAATGCAATTATTTTATAATGCATCCACAGAGAGAGAGTAGAGAGCGTTCAAGCATGTCTCCGCCTCGCCTCGCCCTCGCCGTCGGAGCCGCCGTCCATGCCTCTGCGTCCGGCAGTCGTCGGCGGAACAATGTGAACAATGTGTCAAAGCTGGCGGCACAATGTGAACAATGTGTCAATGCGGCAGCCGTCCACGCCTCTGCGTCGTGATGATCTCTGTGAACAATGTGGGAATATGTGATGTATAAAAGATGTAGTCGTGTATTCATATTTGAGTAAAGTTTCTGATGTTGTAACATCGATAATATTGTTTACTTAGTGTTGGTGGTGAACTTGATGGTCAAAATCGGGAAACTCGAAACTAAGATGGCATGTAATTATGGAGGGAGTAGTAGTATAGATAGGGTGTCAAGCGGGGCGGGTTCGCGGGCAACATAGTTTCACCGGCTAATATAAATTGTACTACATGCATAGATTAAAACTTGTATACAAATTGGACCTCTGACTCATCCTGATTAGGGTTTCGACCCTCGAACTCGTTTAAAATGATCAAGCATCCTTAGGGTTTTAATTTCATTTGTGTATTTATTTGTGTATTTTTGTATGAATAATATGTATATTTGTGTATGAATCCAAGTCCACTTGAATGTTTACACTCTTACTCTAGATAATATTATTGTTTTAGAAACTATGGATCCACTTAGTAGAAACCTTGAAGAAGAAGAAATAATGGAGAACATTATTGATGAGGACACCTCACAATATCTGAACTTGGAGGGACATGATGACGACAGCTCAAGTACTAGTCATGGAGAAGATGAAGACTCCGGTGAACGCAATTTAGTGGTTACAAAGTCCGGCGAGGTATATGCATTGATTAAACCTCTGCTGACTTCCACCAACAATCTTCTTCTACATGTATTAATTAACGCTTCCTTCTTCTTTTAGCCCTCTGGATCGACCAGCCAGCAACCATCTTCTTCTACGAAAAAGAGCAAGCGAGGCGCGAGCCATCGGTTGAAAGATCGTGCAAAGTTCACGATCAAGCGGTCGTGTTGATGGCAGCCGATGGAGCCCAAGAAGGCCGCAGACAAATTTGTACGTCAGGCTGGAGTTCTTGTTAGGGACCAAATCCCAATCATAATTGAAAATTGGAATAAGCCAAAGAAGGGCGACGGTACCTTTGTCGATGAAAGATCCAAAGAAACGCTTTGGAATTCGTTGTTGGTAAATTTCATCCTTCCGTCAGAGGAGGATGAAAACAACCCGGTTATAAAGGAAAAGGTCAAAGAGTGGACTCTAAAGAAGATGGCTAACGCTTTCCGCAACTGGAAGACAAAATTGAACAAATTTGTCAAAGCTGGCGAGACTCCAAATTTCGAAGACGCATATTATGCGAAGATAAGACCTCACTGGCCCGAATTTGAGACATATAAAAAAGTGATATAGCTTAAAAGAGGTCAGAAACCAATATGCTTAATGCCCAGAAGAAGGAATATCACCAAAGGACGGGGTCAGGTGGCTACATATCTCAGAGGCCTAAGTGGGAGGAAGCTGAGAAGGCCCTGCGCTAGAGGGATCACACCCCAGACAGATGGGTGGGACCTACGTGCAAAGACTTGGTTCTACGGAATCGGGGCAAGGTTGGACCCAGAAATAGGATTGTGTATCTTCCCAACCCTCCTTGCCAAACCCGTCACTGAACTCATCACGGCATACGAGGAAACATCCGTCAGGACCTTCCATCCCGACAGAGAGAATGACCAGCTCACACGCGCCATCGGTAAAAAAGAACACCCTGGACATGCACGAGGCACAGGGGGTATGACATGGAAGGATGGGTTTGCCGAGTGGAGCGACTCTTACAGATGGCGCGCAGAAAAGAAAAAGAGCGTACAGAGCGGATGACACAGATAGAACATGCACTTGCGGCGCTGCAGGCGCAAGTGAATGCACAACAGAGCCATCAAGCTACGGGCCCATCTCAGCGGCACGAAGAGCCTGCATTGGAAGCTGCCGGCGGCCCAGACTCTGCGCGGAAAAGCAGTGTGGCTTCCACGGAGAACGTGCAACCCACACTTGAAATGGCGGGTCCTCGATACCCCGTGGATGAGATCACGGAGAGCGAACACGCTGAGCTGCATGTGAGATTAATGGGCTTATACATTAAGGTGGCTGTCGGCTATGCCTTACCTCCTGTAGCTGGTGGAACTTACCACTGCCGACCGATTCCAGATGGCTATGCTATTGTCGGGGTGGATGAGGTTGTGAAGGAATATGAGGAAGCACAACTTGACCATGCTACAGGTGAAGGGGAAACTCAACCCAAATTTGCAGTGAAAACAACCATTCTTTGGAAGAAGGAACACATCGTGCTTCCAAATTGGAGGTCACTGGCACCCCCGCCGTCTCCGCAGCATCAGCAGTCTGAGCTGCTTCAGCTATCTCCTGCGCGGCAGCCATCTCCGGCGCTTCAGCCATCTCCTGCGCGGCATCCATCTCCGGCCCGTCAGCCATCTCCGGTGCTTCAGCCATCTCCTCAGCGTAAGCGGAAGAGCACTGCCATGAAGAGCATCAGTAGCACTGCCACAAAGAAATCCGCAGGAAACCGTACGCCAAAGAGTTCAAAAAACTACGTCCCGCAGCCTTCCGCCAAGCCATTGCCGGTTTTACCGTGGAATCGCAGCGACGAGGAGACCAATAGGATCTCGGAAGAACAGGTCAAGAAATTCTTTGCACCTAGACGGGCCGAGCCAAAGGAGAAAATAGATCCGGCGGTGGTGGAGAAGTTTTAAAAAAATCTTTTGAAACCTGAAACCCCACTTGTGCCGGACTACGGCGCCAGATTTTGAAGGCGGATGCAAGGCGCCGTAGGGAGACTGAAAGTAGCGATCGTGAGGCACCCGAAAACAGTTCCCATGCTCGGAGAGCAGGAAACCAATCATGCGCCCGCTCCAAATGTTCGACACACGGGACGCTCCTCCCGTAAATGATTACGAGGCAGAGCTACAAAGAAAGGCCAATGAGATGGGGATGACTTACATTGCATACTTGAACGTGATGGGAGACAACTTGCCCAAATGCGATGCCAACCCCATACAGCCATGGAAGTATGGGAAGAATCTCGTCAAGAAAGAGGAGCTCAAGAATCTACCAACAAAGATGCGAAAATTGCACAAGTGGTACCTTGATTTCTGCAAGACGAGAAAGAAGAATGGATCACAGGCATATAAGAGATGAGATTTTCTTGTGCGGAGACGACGGGATCGACTTCAACATTCAAGACTTGCATTTTCTATTCAATCAGAAGGAACTCGGCAAAGCTGCCATCAGCCTTTATTGTGTGTAAGTACTATTTCTGTAATTTATATCTCATCTCATTCACTTCATTAATTGCATGTATATATATGCTCACCATATATGTATATACTATTATGCAGAAAAAAGGTTATGGAATGCAGGAAAGGAGGCCCTTTTGACATTGGGTTCGTTGACCCAAATAGAGTTCATGAAGAAGTGGTAAGAACCAAACCCGGGCAAACAGAAGATTACTTGCTAAGGTCTTTACTGAGACAACAAACCAAAAGGGAAATACTATTGCCTTACAACTTCTCGTGAGTACTGTTACCCTCTCTCTTGTACACATTCTATTTCGGCTTACTCGATGTTAAGTGTAACTGATGATGAGTTATGCATGCGTAGGTTCCACTTTATTCTGCTAGTCATTCAACCCGACTCAGGAAAAGTCCTTGTCATGGACTCGTTACGAAAAGAAAAAGAGATATGGGCAGACTTTAGAGAGATGCTCCAGAGGTAATTTCAATCATATTATCGCACTATGTCGGCAACTTTCGTGACAATAAGTAATTAATTACTCCTTTATCCATTTTCTTTGCCGGACAGGGTTTGGAAAAGGTTCACGGGCAGGGCCGTGGGTGAATGGTCAGAAGAACTAAAATTTGTAGACCAAAATGTAAGTAATACTAGCTAGCTAGGTCTGCGTATCTCTTTGATTCTGCTTCCAATTCCATTATATCATGCTTTATTGATTATTATTTTGATTGAACTCTCTATTCTTGTAAATTGCGCGCATCAGGGACACGGCAATAACTTATGTGGGTACTATGTTTGCGAGTTCATTCGCAACACGATATGTGCGACGGGCCAAGCCGCACTAGAACAACTTAGAGTAAGTAAACAAAGTCCACAACATTATTTTATTACCATCAATTGTGTTGAGTTTTATTCTTATATATATATATTGACGGCCCATTCTTCATATATATTCAGATCGAACGGATGCAGGACCAACTCCTACCATTTGAACGCATACGAGCCATTCAAGAGGAATTGGCGGTTCATACTTGATGAGGTAAATCACGCTGGCGGAGAACTCTTTAGATATCCACCAAAATGAACGATGACGATGTATGTGCCGATGACGATGTATGTGCCGATGATGATGTTTGTGTATAATAATAGTTGCTTAATTATTCATGTACTCATATGTACCGATGACGATGTATGTGTATACCGCTCCCGATCGATTCCCCCTCCCCCCTCCCGCAGAAATACGCCCGAGCAAAGATAGCGTTTGTCAAGATTTAGGCCGCTTTCGCTGCGGCAGAAATGGCCTAAATCTATGTGGTAGAAGACCTTAACACCGTTCCAGCCCGAACCGGTGTTAATGAATGAATTCGGCAGCCCATGTCATACCCTTTAACACCGGTTCGTATAAGAACCGGTGTTAAAGAGGCCCCCCTCTAACACCGAACCCTCAAGAGCGGTTGAGGAACCACTGTTAGAGGGCCCTCCCAACCGGAGTTAAAGGGGGAGGGGTCTGCACTAGTGTAGCGTGCCGACCGCGATCACATCAACCTTTGATCCATTTCCAACGCGCATCGTCACCTTGTTCTTCGCTAGCTTCTGTTTATTCTGCAGTACCTGTTTCGAGTTACAAATATGAGCAACCGAACCAGTATCAAATACCCAGGCACTACTACGAGTACTAGTGTGATACACATCAATAACATGTATATTGGATATACCTTTCTTCTTGATGTTACCGTTCTTCAAATCTGCCAAGTACTTTGGGCAATTCCGCTTCCATTGACCTTCTCCCTTGCAGTAAAAGCACTCAGTATCAGGCTTAGGTCCAGCCCTTTCATTGCATTTGGCAACTTTCTTACCGCCCTTCTTAAAGTTTCCCTTTTGCTTAGACTTGCCTTTCTTGAATTTGGTGGTCTTATTGACCAACAACACTTGGTGCTCTTTCTTGATCTCCACTTCTGCAGATTTTAACACGGAGAAGAGTTCTGGCAACGTCTTGTCCATGTTTTGCATATTGTAGTTCATCACAAAGTTCTTGTAACTTGGTGACAGTGATTGGAGGACACGGTGAATCCCCAAAGAATTAGGAATCACTATACCCAAACTTTGGAGTTTGTTTGCATGCCCAGACATCTTAAGCACATGCTCACTGACGGAGCTGCCCTCTTCCATCTTGCAGTTAAAGAACTTTTCAGAAGCCTCATAACTCTCAACTGCCGCGTGAGCCTCAAATATCAGTTTGAGTTCACGAACAATATCATGTGGGTCTGAATTCTCAAACCTTTTCTGAAGCTCCGATTCCAAACCATACAAGATAGCACTGAGCTGGAGTACTTGATTCTTCGAGCGAGGTAAACATTCTTTACTTCATCGGTAGCATCAGTGCAGCGGTCACCCAGCGGTGCATCCAGCACATAGGTCAAATTACCAACATTGAGGACAATCCTCAAATTGCGGAACCAATCCGTGAAGTTGCTTCCATTGTTTTTCAACTTTTCTTTCTCTAGGAACGCATTGAAATTGATGGTAGGGGCCGCCATTGATCTACAACATATTTGCAATAGTTTAGACTAAGTTTATGACAAATTGAGTTCTAATTAATAGTTAAATTAATCTAGGTGAACTCCCACTCAAAACAATATCCCTCACATTGTTTTAGTGATCACACGAATCAAATCCACCACATCAAAACCGATCATCATGACAGTTGATGTAGCTTCAAAGGCGAACAACCGACATGTTCATCATATCTACTATATGATTCATGCTTTACCTTTCGGTGATCCGTGTTCCGAGACCAT
The DNA here is from genome assembly GCA_023614405.1 of Avena insularis. Taxonomy (NCBI): domain Eukaryota; kingdom Viridiplantae; phylum Streptophyta; class Magnoliopsida; order Poales; family Poaceae; genus Avena; species Avena insularis. Next base: position 26,612,104 of record CM042690.1, read on the forward strand.
GTCTGTACATGCTAGGCTCGTCAAGATCAAACCTTAGCTTCCGCATGAGCAAATCTGGCTTGCTCACGTTGTATACACTCGCAGAATCTAACACACCCGATCATCACGTGGTGCTTCGAAACAACAAGCTTTAGCAACGGTCCTTACTAAGGATGAACACTTTAGAACTTGAAATTGTGTGCTTGAGGGATCATCTTATAATGCTACCGTCGCAAACTAAGCAATACAAGATGCATAAATGATTAACATCACATGCAATTCATAATATGTGATATGATATGGCCTTTCTTCTTGTGCTTCCGATCTCCATCTTCAAGCACGAACATGATCTCCATCATCACCGGTATAGCGTCAAGGTCAATGGCGCCGTTTCATGGTTGTCGTCCACCAGCTTCAACTATTACAACTACTTTGAATAGACACGCGGGTCTTAACAGAATTTAAAGACAACCATATGGCTCCTGCCGGTTGCCAACTTACAATAAGGAACATTGCATACATCAAATATAATCACAATCATGGCCATATCACATCACATCACACCCCTTCAAAACAAAGTTAGACGCCTCTAATTTTCTTTGCATATTTTACGTGGTTTCGGGCTTTCAATAAGTGTCGTTCTAACTTACGAACAAGAACCACAACATTGATGTTTGAACTATCAAGTGCCTGTTGTAAATTGGATCTATACTATGATGGGAGAGACAGGCACCCGCAAAGCCACTTATGCAATACAAGTTGCATGTTGAGTGTGGAGCAAGCCTCATGAATGATGTCATGTAAGGTTAGCCCGGACCGCTTCATCCCATCATACCGCAAGATGCAAAGTACACAAGAAGCAATTGATAATAAAAGCACCACCGCCCACAATGACCATTGTGTTCTACTCGTGCAACAGATCTACATATAGACATGGCTCTGATACCACTGTAGGGGTTCGTAGCATGGAAAACAAAAAAATTCTACCGCATGCAAACAAACAAGCCAAGATCTATCTACTAGATTGTAGCAACGAGTCGATAGAGGAACTCACCCTCGAAGATTCCAAAGCGGTTAACGAGAGCAGATTCTCGTGGGTGATGTAGTCGTACTCTTGCCGATCTCAAGATCGCGTGAGCGATCCTTCGGCTGCGTTCCAGCGCTTCATGATCAGTCACACGTTCGGTACTCGATGAAGACCTTCCTCTCCCTGGTTCCAGTAGGCAGCGGAGGTTGTAGCACTCTCCTCGCGATTCCGGCAGCATGACGACGTGGTACCAGAAGTAGAGGGGAGATCTCGCAGGGCTTCGCCTTAAGCCGTAGTGACTATGGTGGAGTATGAGAGAGGCCTTGGTGATCTAGGGTTTAGAGGGCACCAAGGGAGGGAGCTTGGCCGGTGGCTAGGTCTTGGGGAAGCCCCAAGTCGCCGAGTTGGAGGGGAAACCCTAGGCGTCGGCGGCGGCTGCACTTGGAGGTGGAGGCGCCAAAGCTAGGGTTTGAGGTGTGTGGGAGAGGGGCAGACCTACCCCTCCTTATATAGGTGGGAGGGTGTGGCTTGGGAGGAGGGAGTCCTCCTCCAACTCCTCCTCCTTGGCCGGCGGGTGGAGGGAGGAGACTTCCTCCCCAAGTAGGTTTCCTACTCTCCCTCCACCAAGCAAACTTGCCGTTTGACTTTTTCAAATTGGCGTTTGACTTTCAAACTAGGATTTTATTTCTCTCTTTATTTTTCCTAGCCAAGTGACCTAGTACATGATGCAACCATTCCACATTGTCATGACACATTCATGTACCCTTCCCCTCCGGAGTGCCGGACCTTCCGGACCCTTCTAGAACATTCTCGGTGAAAACACCGGAATCATTCCCCAACTCCGAAACAAGACTTTCCATATATGAATCTTATTCTCCGGACCATTGCGGATCTCCTCGTGATATCCCGGATCCCATCCGAGACTACGAACAACATTCGGTCTCTTACTCATCATTCCATAACTACTCAACAACATCGAATCCTTAAGTGTGTCTCCCTACGGTTCGAGAATTATGCGGACATGATCGAGAAACTTCTCCGATCAATAACCAATAGAGGAATCTGGAAATTCATATGGCTCCCACATATTTCTACAATTACTTTGCGATCGAATGAACCACTTACATACGATACCAATTTCCCTTTGTCTCACGATAGTTTACTTATCCGAGGTTTTGATCATCGGTATCTCTGCATACCTAGTTCAACCTCGTTACCGATAAGTACTCTTTTCTCGTTCCTGTGGTATGTGATCCCTTGTGAGCCAGTCTCATGCTTGCAAGCTAATTGGATGACATTCCACTGAGAGGGCCCAGAGTATATCTATCCATCATATGGATGGACAAATCCCACTCTTGATCGATGTGTCTCAACCCATACTTTCCGAACACTCAATGCCACCTTTATAGCCACCCAGTTACGGTGTGGTGTTTGATGTCATCAAAGCATCCTTCCGGTGATGGTGATAAGCATGATCTCAAGGTCGAAGGAATTAGGTTACTATGTATCAGAAAGCTTATAGCAATTGAACTATTAAAATGACTTGATCTTTATGCTACACTTATCTATAGGAGTATGTCCATCATACCATTCTCCTAATGATATGATCTTGTTGTTAATAACATCTCAATGTTCATGATAGGGAAACCACAATCATCTATTAATCAACAAGCTAGTATTATGAAGAGGCTTTACTAGGGACTCTAATTTAGTTTACAAATCACACAAGTATTAATGTTTCCTGGTTAATACTGTTATAGCATGAATGTAAACAGTTATCATAAACACAAAGATATAATAATAACTACATTTTTTATTGCCTCTAGGGCATATCTCCAACAATTCGAACCTTCTGGTGGGGTGATGAGGTTAATAAGAGAAAAATGCACTAGCTTTCTTGGGATAAAGTGGCCAGACCAAAAAATTATGATGGCACTGGTTTTCGGGATCTTCGGGTTTTTAACCAGGCTCTTCTGGCGAGACAAGCTTGGCGTTTAATATACTGTAGGGGTTCGTAGCATGGAAAACAAAAAAATTCTACCGCATGAACACACAATCAAGATCTAATCTATGATCAAGCCAAGATCTATCTACTAGATCGGTGCAACAAGTTGATAGAGTACTAACCCTCGAAGATCCAAAGCGGTTCACGAGAACAGAGTCTCGTGGGTGATGTAGTCGTTCACTTGCTGATCTCAAGATTGCGTAGACGATCCTTCCGGCGCCGTGTTTCGGCAGTGCTCCCGTAGTCGGTCACACGTACGATACTCGATGTAGACCTTCCTCTCCCTTGTTCCAGCAGGCAGCGGAGGTTGTAGCTCTCTCCTCGCGATTCCAGCAGCATGACGGCGTGGTGTCGGAAGTAGAGGGGAGATCCCACAGGGCTTCGCCTAAGCCGAAGTGAGTATGGTGGAGTAGAGGGAGCCCCGACAATCTAGGGTTTAGAGGTAGCTAGCAACTAGAGTTTAGCTAGTCGGTAGCAGTTTAGAGGAGATCTAGATTGGTCACAACTAGAGAGGGGGGCGGGGGCCAACCTAGGGTTTGTTGTGTGCCTAGGGAAAGGGGGATACCTTGGGGTGCGCACCTACCCCTCCTTATATAGGTGTGGCGGGGGCGTCCAAGGGTGTTCCCAACCCAGGTGGAAACCCTCCCTAACTCAGAAACCCTCCCTAACTCGGAAACCATGTTGGGATTTGACTTCTTCAAACTGCATTTTCGACTTTCAAATTAGAGTTTGATTTCTCTCTTCCAAGTGTCCAGCCAAGTGACCTAGGACATGATGCAACCATTACACATTGTCATGACACATCCATGTACCCTTCCCCTTCCGGATCGGTGAACCTTCTAGACCCTTCTAGAACATTCCGGTGAAAACAACGGAATCATTCCCGAACTCCGAAATTGGACTTTCCTTATATGAATCCTACTCTCCGGACCATTCCGGATCTCCTCGTGATATCCCGGATCCCATCTGAGACTCCGAACAACATTCGGTCTCTTTACTCACATTCCATATACTAAACAACATCGAATCCTTAAGTGTGTCTCCCTACGGTTCGTGAATTATGCAGACATGATCGAGACTCTTCTCCGATCAATAAACAATAGAGGAATCTTGAAATTCATATGGCTCCCACATATTTCTACGATTACTTCGTGATCAAATGAACCATTTACATACGATACCAATTTCTCTTTGTCTCACGATACTTTACTTATCCGAGGTTTGATCGTCGGTATCTCTGCATACCTAGTTCAACCTCATTACCAATAAGTACTCTTTTCTCGTTCCCGTGATATGTGATCCCTTGTGAGCCAGTCACATGCTTGCAAGCTAATTGTATGACATTCCACCGAGAGGGCCCAGAGTATATCTATCCGTCATATGGATGGACAAATCCCAATCTTGATCCATGTGCCTCAACACATACTTTCCGAACACTCAATGCCACCTTTATAGCCACCCAGTTACGGTGTGGTGTTTGATGTCATCAAAGCATCCTTCCCGTGATGGTGATTAGCATGATTTCATGGTCGAAGGAATTAGGTTACTATGTATCAGAAAGCTTATAGCATGTGAACTATATAAAATGACTTGATCTTTATGCTACACTTAACTATAGAAGTATGTCCATCACATCATTCTCCTAATGTTATGACCCTATTTTAATAACATATCTATGTTCATGATCAGGAAACCATGATCATATATTAACCAACAAGCTAGCTTAACAAGAGGCTTTACTAGGGACTCTTTTATGTTTACAAATCACACAAGTATTAATGTTTCCGGTTAATACAATTATAGCATGGTATGTAAACATTTATCATAAGTATGAAGATATGATAATAACCACTTTATTATTGCCTCTTGGGCATATCTCCAACAGTCTCCCACTTGCACTAGAGTCAATAATCTAGTTTCAAACCTTTGTGCATTCAACACCTATGGCTTTCTAGTGTTGTATTTACACGATTGCTAGTGGTCAATTGATCTCCGGATCCGACACTTTCAGGTCCGTGTGTAATTGCATGTCTTTGCGTCTCTACGCATCACTCATTCTCTAATGAGATGGCTTTATATAAATTTGGTCCTTTGGTGAGACCTTTAGTTCCTTGGGGTTAAAACATGTTGATAATATTGTCGTACAATATATCTTCATAGTACTATCCTGATGTGAACCTCACCTAGTTTGATAACAAACTATTTGACACAAATGCCCTCTTTTGCTGCTATTATAACAGTCATATACTTAGCCTTTTGTTGTAGTATCTGTCATAATGTCTTAACTTTGGAACTCATCCAAATCCATTATGGAACTTACTTTCCATCATATTGTGCCACCCTTAGTTTAGATAGAGATAAACTTAATTTGTACTTTGTGACAAAACTAGTATCAATGTAATACTTTTACAATGAACTAACCATCTATTTGTCACTTCTACAAAATAATATATTCTTAGTTATTCTAAAAGATCATAGGAATATCTTTACTATCGTCCAATAATCATCTTATGAATCATTCTGGTATACGCTCATAACATTTAGAGCATAGGACATATCTGGATTTGTACACATCACAGCATGATTGATAAAATACTCTTTGTGATTTTATATATCAAGTATAAAAAATACTTGAATCTTTATTCAATCCTTCCTGTGCAACAAGAACCTTTCTTGTAGTTTCTATATTAAACTCATTCAATATCTCATCTATGTACTTATGGCACAACCATATTAGCGTCTCAATTTATCCATATAGACATTGATGCCAAATATTCGGGTTCTACCTAAGCCTTTCACCGAGATGAAATTCTTAACATGTGTCAATAAAAAGATACATCATTTACAATCAACAATATCTCTTCCACATAATGTATTAGAAACATGTCTTAGAGCTCCCACTTAATTTCTTGCAAATGCAAGCATCTTCATCGTCTTCGATGAAATTAAACTCTTTTAACAGTTTCATCATAGTGAAGATTCCAACTCCGCGATGCTTACTTTAACCATTGAAGTTTGCATATGCTTTTAGCATCCTTTGAATTAACAAAACCCTTTGGACCGTGTCATGCACACGTCCTAGGTAACCATTCTATTAGAAGAACTTGTTTTGTTTATTTAGCAACCACATAACAAAATTATATGTAGTGGTTGCTATATTAATACGTCTAGACTAAATATCACGTAATGAAAGATCAGATTTTGTCATAGTCAACTCTTTGAACATTGTCGTGAACTCTTTCCCGACATGTCGATAATTTCATAGATGTGAAACATCCATGTCTATTTCTTTATAGATCCAAATACGGCTGTAAGGTCTTGCACCTTTTCAGAGGATCTTTCAAGTTCAAAGCTTAATCTCTCATATATGGAACTATCATGGATTTTATGGCTTCAAACCATTTGACGGAGTCAGGGCCCATCATCACTTCTTTCCATGTAGTCGGATCATTATTGTCAAATAATGATTTAACTCTCAAATCTTGGTATTCGATTGGTTACCCGACCTACTTGTTTCAATAGGAACTTAGACCTCCGTGACCACAACCTCTGAGGCACGTGAGACATGAGCATTATTGCTGCCTCCGGAACACTTTTCAGCGCTGCGCAACTTTGCACATATAGCTAAGGTTCTTTTAACCTTATCAAAGTTCTATTGTCCTCCCACTAAACTTTTCACAGAAAATTCCTTTCTCAAAGAAACTTGACGTTCTAAGCGACAAACATTTTTGTCTTTGGTGTTATGGAGGAATACTCAACGATTATTCAAAATAACATACAAAGATATGTTCATCCGATTTTGGTTGTAAACATCTTTCTTATGTGCAACACCCCAGTTTTAGTTAAATTCTAGTTAGGGTTTTTGATTGTGCATTCATGAGCATCATCCATTAATTTGTGCATTGAAGAAACAAAGCAAAAAACCCTAAACCCTATTTCCTTCCTCTATTTGAAAACAATTCAAATGGTTTTGAATATGCACTCACAAAAATAAGGACCCCGAATGGACTAAAAGGGGTCCCTGCAGTATTTTATATGTTTTATAAAAGGCCTGGTATTTTTAAAATATTCAAAACTGAAAAGGATTTGTAAATGCAAAACAGAAATTACAAAACAGAAAAAGAGAAAAAGATTTTGATAAAAAAATGAGCAACAGCCAGCCATGCCGGCCCATTCCTTCTCTCCTCTCCTCTCTGCCGCCTACCCGCGCAACAGCCAGCACCACCGCGGCCCAGGAGAAGCCCACCCGGGCCCATACCTCTTCGTCGCATGTCGTCTTCGTCCTCGACGACGAGTAGCTGTCTGTCCCGCTTCCACTGGACGGAGGAGAAGACCACCACGTCGCCCTCTCGCTCATCCTATCCTCTCACTTTCCCCCTAACGCTCGCTCCCTCTCTCTGTCGAGCTTCCCGGAACCCTAGCCGCTGCTTGCCGACGAATCGCCGCCGTTGCCGTGCTCCTCTTGCCTGTCCAAGACCACCAAGAGCACCGCCGGGATGCCAGCTTCCTCCCCGTGGAAGGAATCAAAGAGAGGCGCTTGGAATCTCCGCATCGTCGTCGTCTTCCTCAAGCCCGACGAGCTCCATCATCGGCGCCATTGTTTCCGGCCACGCCACACCTCACCGATCCTGCCGCTGCACTCCTGGTGAGCTCCTAAGGCTCAGGGTGGCCTCCTTTTGGTTGCTTGCTTCCTAGGTTAGCCTCGCGTCGTTGTCCTGTGAGCACCGTCGCCGCCGTTCGCCGTAGCTCTAGCTTCGATGACCATTTGCTAGCAGCGCCGCCCTTTTCTGGTTCGCCCTGCTCCCCTGCGTCGAACCCGCACAGCTACGCAGCCCCGTCCGCACCCTAGCACCGTCCCGATAGCCGATCCGAGAGACCCTTGACGTGGCGTCCACTGTGGACGCACATGGTCACCCGATCAACCACCCACAGCCCCATCTGCTTGCGTGGCTGACGACGTGGCTTTGGCCCCACCCGTCAGCCTCTCTGGCTAACCTCTGCTTCGGTGTAAAACGACCCCCACCCCTCTTCTGATGTCATAATGATGCAATAAACCGTTTAATTAATTTCAGAAATTGTTTAAATATTGTAAAATTCATATCTTATTATTTATAAGTCAGAAAATATGAATAATATATCAAAATGTTCAGAAAAATGAAACCTATCCATCTAACCTATAATCATGCATTGTTCAACAACTTAAATGACAAGTTTAATTAGAAGAACATAGTAATCCCTCATAGGTGATTCCGGAGTTTTCCCCGAGTTAGGGTTTTCGCCCCTCGGAACCCCGATTAAATTGTCGAGCATTCTTTAGGGTTAAATTTCAATACTAATCAACTTGTCATATCATCATTCTTGTTTGAGCATTGCATCGATGCCATGTGTTGATTGTTTCCCTTTCTTTACGGTGTTTGCTTCTCTTTGGTAGAATACGATATCGAGATCGAGATCGAAGCCCGAGATCAACACCGTCGAAGATCAAAGATCGATGAAAAATACATGACCAACTGTAATCAAGTCAAGTTTAAAGCTTCCAAAGATCTGCTTACTGTTTATCAACTGGCAAAGGCAAGCATAGCCCCACCATGATATAATCCTATGATTTCGAAAGCATTTCAATTCTGCCATGTTGCATACGATTCTACTATGGTCTTTTATCGATAGATAGAGTATCCTATCTATTGCATTACTCCCTTTGAGATTATATTACCTGATCCATTTCTCCTAGCATAACTAGGTTTGACATGTGTACACTGCTAGAGCTTATATCTGTGTCTGCTTAGCCATGCATAGCTGTCAGTTCTGGTCCATCCAGATGATGTATCAGATGCAGAGAATCTAGTATGATAGGAGAACTTGATGAGATGAGATCAGATGTGATACGAGTTAAACATGCTAAGGCTTGTATGGGAGGCCACGATGGGATGTGATTTTTCTAGTCCCATGCTCGCCACCACTAGGACATGAGTTCTTGCCTTTGGAACCAAGACGAGCGTGCAACCACACGGGGCCTGGACAACCTCATGACTGACTAACTTGCCTAGTAGATTCCATGAGTCACATAGTTCGGGCGTTCCATTCGACATATGCATAGACAACCGTTTGAAAGATTTGCCGGGTGAAGTTGGTGCATTCATAACAAGTAGGTAAGCATGGACCGGGTTGCTTGGGGTAGATGGCGCCCCTGTTAACCAACCTCGCCTCACATATTTAAGTACCGGCTTCGGGATTTGACCCGTTACTGTGGAACCATACTTATTGCGTGACTCATGGTCTCGGTGAAAGCAAGGTAAAGGTCGTGTCTAACCATCCTCGGCCGGCCTTCCAAGGAAGAGGGCTATTACTAGTGGCATTAAGAGAAGGTTAGTATGTGTGGGTAAAGTTGTACACCCCTGCAGGATAATAATCTTTTCGAAAATCCGTGTTCACGATTATGAACGACTTGGCGACCGGACTCAAGATCATAGATAACTATAACCTAATCGTAAAACTTGGGAGATCAACGTGTGCTTAAGGATGCTTCCTCATGGTTACGAGGGGGTGATCCTAGTTGGTAGATGATGATGATTGGTGGATATCAAAAGATGAGGATCAATATTTCAGAGATGTCGCCCTCTTATCCCCTTTTAAAATACTCTGATTAGACGAGATTCTTCTCCCTCTCTCATTTTATAAAGAAAGATGGCTTTATGCAAAACAACTCCACCAGCCATAAGTCTTGCGGAGTACACCCTATACTCACCCTTGCTTTGTTGATACTTTTGGCAGAGTAAGTGTTCCCTGAAGATAAGTCTGGTACTATATCGACATCGACGAGTAGCTTGGGGTTCCCGGCCGGCAGCCTGGAATCTATGGGCTGGGACGTCATCGTTATGCTTCAGGCCTCTTAGGCCATTTGTTAAGTTTAATATACTTAATAGCATAATTTGCCTTCCGTTCTTTGATGTTTGTGGTCAGTGACCTCTGCTTGTAATAATTTGGTTCTCTGCTCAGTTATGAGCATGTTGTAATAAATTTTGTGTCGTAGGGTCACTGCTGTGTTACCGATTCTTCACTAGATACTCTCGAGCTCAAGGTTAAGCTTATATCAGAAGGAGGTCTGGGATTTGTTTAGCCCTGATCCCGGGGGTGTCACATTATGCATAGCATACCAATGCTTAAGAAAGGACAACTTGGGATTTATCCCAAACCATAACTTTATATGGTGTCATTTAAACAGATTATGATGGAGCTCTTTTCAGTGAAAAAACGGTAGTCTCTAAAGCTTTAATCTTTAAAATATAATGGCAGTTTTATCAATTACACCTTTGATCTTACCATGTCAAACAAGGTTCCATTGCATAACTCGATTATTCCATACTCATATGGTGTTTCGAGAAACGCAAATCCATGGAACTATTCCTCAAAACTTAGGTGTTATGCTAAACTTGTAACTCAAGTATCTCCCTTTATGATCCTATCATAAATTCTTTTATTTTCTTGTTACATTGATTTTGCACTTCATCTTGAAAGTCTTCGAACTTTTCAAATGTTTCATACTTCATCCTCATTAAGTAAATATTCATATATTCACTCAAATTTTCGGAGAAAGCATATGAAGTTGAAATCCATCGCTCTTGACTACACATAATGGGCTTTATACATCTATATGTACAATTTCCAATAAGCTAGTCATTCGTTCACTTTTGGCCTATGAACAGAGTTTTAATTATCTCTAGGAAAGTTTCGCAAGCGTCATTTGATCAAAAATCAAAAGACTCCAAAATTCCATCCATATGGAGTTTCTTCATGCTTTCTTTCCAATATAATTTAAACGACGATGTCACTTCCTCAGTGATCTTTCAATCAATTTGTCTTTCGACATTTTTAGCACTTGTTTTATGGATGTGATTTATCCAACGAGATTTGTAAATCATCCATCTTTCATGGATTACGGCAATTATTTGAACAACCCTTTTGTTCCCATAATACCTGATAAAACAAATCTTGAAGGCAAGCTTTGATGTTAACGAGCAACACAATAACCCTTTATTTGTTCTCAATGAACATCATCACATATTCTTTTGCTAGTTACTTAGGCCATTGTAGTTCATGAATTGTGTTGTTTCGTATGACGATCACCAACAAATTCAGTATCCAATACTTAAGAACCACATTGTTTAATAAGCAAAGAATATAGCCATAACATGTATATCCTCTATATACCTAAGCTGAACAATTATAGTCTTTTCTTTTCTGCCATATATTTCTGAGATTCTCTTTCATTATTTCCTTTTCTGTTCGAAAGAATCTATCAACATCAATAGTGGAGCCATACACATGACACATAGTCCAAAGCATGTATAGTTAAATACCAATGTCTTTGGACTTGCACTTTGAAGTAGATCACCATCATCAAATACTTGGTGTTCTTTCAAATTCCATTCTTTAGTAATATTTTAGTGTAGTAAACATTTTATCAGATATTCACCCTTATCATGGAACTATTCATGATCAAGCTACTTTTTAGCTTGTAACGGTAAATTGCGAGTATAATGTTTCTCTCCAAAACCTTTTGGAGGATTAGGACGACAAGCGTCTCCAACCTTTTTCAAATTCTCATCAAATATGAGAACATAAACTTTGCCATATTATACTCTCTCATGTTGCAACCAAAACATCATTTTAGATATCGAAATATCTTCCACACATCATGGTTTCTGAAACAACTCTTTCAGATCCTAGATAACCTTGATATTAAAAAAATCTTTTGAATATCAAGAATCATGGAGACAAACATGATACTTATATACTAACACTGAAATTGTCACTCTTGATTTAATACCAATTATTAAACTTCACGGAGTAACCAGAACTTACTGGAAGTTTGCAATAGGACTTTTAAACTTTAGATTAACACCTCAAAACAATACGATGCCAGTTCGTAAAGTAACTAACCAGAATTCTATAGTTCTATTATCTCAATTATAACTAAGCGCAAGGTGGTAAACGGATGCCAATGACTACAACAACTATGCAAATTTACTTTGATTTAATTTATGATAAATAGTGTTCAACTTTTAATCATATTGCTATTGAACTCCCACACAAAACAATATCCCTCACATTGTTTTAGTGATCACACGAACCAAATTCACTACACCAAGTCCGATCATCACATGACATGATATAGTTTCAAAGGCGAACAATCGTCATGTTCATCATATCATCTATATGACTCATGCTTTACCTTTCGGTATTCCGTGTTCCGAGACCATGTCTGTACATGCTAGGCTCATCAAGATCAAACCTTAGCTTCCGCATGAGAAAATCTGGCTTGCTCCCATTGTATACACTTGTAGAATCTAACACACCCGATCATCACGTGGTGCTTCGAAACAACAAGCTTTGGCAATGGTGCCTACTAAGGATGAACACTTTATAACTTGATATTTTGTGATAGGGATCATCTTATAATGTACCGTCACGATCTAAGCAATACAAGATGCATAAAAGGATTAACATCACATGCAATTCATAATATGTGATATGATATGGCCTATCTTCTTGTGCTTCCGATCTCCATCTTCAAGCACGAACATGATCTCCATCATCACCGGTATGGCGTCAAGGTCAATGGCGCCGCTTCATGGTTGTCGTCCACCAGCATCAACTATTACAACTACTTTGAATAGACACGCAGACCTTAACGGAATTTAAAAGACAACCATATGGCTCCTGCCGGTTGCCGACTTACAATAAGGAACATTGCATACATCATATATAATCACAATCATGGCCATATCAGATCACAACACACCCCTGCAAAACAAAGTTAAACGCCTCTAATTTTCTATGCATGTTTTACGTGGTTTGGGGCTTTCAAAAAGTGTCGTTCTAACTTACAAACAAGAACCACAACATTGATACTAGTATTGTCAATCACCCATTGTAAATTGAATCTTCACTATGTTGGGAGAAACAGGCACCCGCAAAGCCACTTATGCAATACAAGTTGCATGTCAAGCGTGGAGCAAGTCTCATGAACGATGTCATGTAAGGTTAGCCCGGGCCGCTTCATCCCACCATCCCGCAAGATGCAAAGTACACAAGAAGCAACCGACAACAAAAGCATCAACGCCCACAATGACCATTGTGTTCTACTCGTGCAACAGATCTACATATAGACATGGCTCTGATACCACTGTAGGGGTTCGTAGCATGGAAAACAAAAAATTTCTACCGCATGAACACACAATCAAGATCTAATCTATGATCAAGCCAAGATCTATCTACTAGATCGGTGCAACAAGTTGATAGAGTACTAACCCTCGAAGATCCAAAGCAGTTAACGAGAGCAGATTCTCGTGGGTGATGTAGTCGTTCACTTGCTGATCTCAAGATCGCGTAGACGATCCTTCCAGCGCCGCGTTCCGAGAGTGCTCCCGCAGTCGGTCACACGTACGGTACTCGATGAAGACCTTCCTCTCCCTTGTTCCAGCAGGCAGCGGAGGTTGTAGCTCTCTCCTCGCGATTCCAGCAGCACGACGACGTGGTGTCGGAAGTAGAGGGGAGATCCCGCAGGGCTTCGCCTAAGCCGGAGCGAGTATGGTGGAGTAGAGGGAGCCCCGGCGATCTAGGGTTTAGAGGGCCGAGGTTTAGAGGTAGCTAGCAACTAGAGTTTAGCTAGTCGGTAGCGGTTTAGAGGAGATCTAGATGGGTCGCAACTAGAGAGGGGGGCGGGGGCCAACCTAGGGTTTGTTGTGTGACTAGGGCAAGGGGATACCTTGGGGTGCGTGCCTACCCCTCCTTATATAGGTGGGGGGCGTCCAAGGGTGTTCCCAACCCAGGTGGAAACCCTCCCTAACTCGGAAACCATGTTGGGATTTGACGTTTTCAAACTGCCTTTTTGAATTTCAAATTAGAGTTTGATTTCTTTCTTCCAAGTGTCCAGCCAAGTGACCTAGGACATGATGCAACCATTACACTTTGTCATGACACATCCATGTACCCTTCCCCTTCCGGATCGGTGAACCTTCTAGACCCTTCTAGAACATTCCGGTGAAAACACCGGAGTCATTCCCGAACTCCGAAATTGGACTTTCCTTATATGAATCCTATTCTCCGGACCATTCCGGATCTCCTCGTGATATCCCGGATCCCATCTGAGACTCCGAACAACATTCGGTCTCTTTAATCACATTCCATATCTACTAAACAACATCGAATCCTTAAGTGTGTCTCCCTACGGTTCGTGAATTATGCAGACATGATCGAGACTGTTCTCCGATCAATAACCAATAGAGGAATCTGGAAATTCATATGCCTCCCACATATTTCTACGATTACTTCATGATCAAATGAACCATTTACATACGATACCAATTTCTCTTTGTCTCACGATACTTTACTTATCCGAGGTTTGATCGTCGGTATCTCTACATACCTAGTTCAACCTCATTACCAATAAGTACTCTTTTCTCGTTCCCGTGATATGTGATCCCTTGTGAGCCAGTCACATGATTGCAAGCTAATTGGATGACATTCCAGCGAGAGGGCCCAGAGTATATCTATCCGTCATATGGATGGACAAATCCCAACCTTGATCCATGTGCCTCAACGCATACTTTCCGAACACTCAATGCCACCTTTATAGCCACCCAGTTACGGTGTGGTGTTTGATGTCATCAAAGCATCCTTCCGGTGATGGTGATTAGCATGATCTCATGGTCGAAGGAATTAGGTTACTATGTATCAGAAAGCTTATAGCATGTGAACTATATAAAATGACTTGATCTTTATGCTACGCTTAACTATAGGAGTATGTCCATCACATCATTCTCCTAATGATATGACCCTGTTGTTAATAACATCTCTATGTTCATGATCAGGAAACCATGATCATATATTAACCAACAAGCTAGCTTAACATGAGGCTTTACTAGGGACTCTTTTATGTTTACAAATCACACAAGTATTAATGTTTCCGGTTAATACAATTATAGCATGTTATGTAAACATTTATCATAAGTATGAAGATATGATAATAACCACTTTATTATTGCCTCTTGGGCATATCTCCAACATATAATACCCTGAAAGTCTCTATGCTAACCTTCTAAAAGCCAGGTACTACCCCTCTGGTCATTTGCTTGACACGACATTCATCAAAAACCAGTCATAGACATGGCAGGGGATTGTTCATGGGCTAGAATTACTAAAGAGAGGAATCATTTGGCTGATCGGTACAGGATCCAAGGTCAGAATATTCCGAGATAATTGGCTCCCTAGACCGGGTGCTCTACAGGTGGATGGAAGGAAAGGTTCCTCATGCCATAAACGGGTGTCGGTGATCATTGATCAAGAAGGTAGGACATGGAATGAGGACGCGGTGCTTGACTGCTGCTATCCCGATGATGCGGCGGTGATCCTAAATATCAAATTGTCACCCCGATCAACCGATGATTTTGTTGCTTGGTCAGGTGAGCACAATGGTCTGTTTAGTGTCAGGTCGGCCTACCATATTGGTATTCTACCGAAGCTCAATGAGATGAGTGGAGAGCAATCTAGCTCGATGGTAGCTGAGGGAGAAAGGAAAATATGGGATCTTGTATGGAAATCGAATGTTCCCTAGAAACTGAGAATCTTTGCTTGGCGGGTTGCGTCAGACTCGCTGGGGTCTAGGCTTAACCTAAGCCGGCGGCTCCCGTCGGTAGATCCTATATGCAAGATCTGTGCATGCGAGGTAGAAGACACTCAGCATGCTCTCATCACCTACACTATGGCGCGTGCCCTTCGGGAGGAGTTGCGTGGGCACTAGAATTTACCGGATGAATCAGCGTTCAGATTTAATCAGGAAGAATGGTTGTTTGATCTCCTCGGTAATGCAACGTTGGATCAGAGGCCTAAGATAATTTTTATGCTTTGACATGCCTGGCACCATAGCAACAATGTAGTGCATGGCGATGGAAAGGCCTCGGTTTCCTCTTCTGTCCCATACCTGGTGAACTATCACCGATCTCATATAGGTGAAGGGGCTATCAGCAGCATTGTGTCTTGGTCGCCCCCTAGTGTAGACACTGTAAAGGTGAATGTGGATGTTGGTTGGGATTCTACATAAAAAAATGCAGGTGTTGGCATTCTCATTCACGATCACCAAGGCCTTCCCATCCTCGTTGAGTCGAAGTTTATTCCGTTATGTGGTAGCGCTGAGGAGGCTGAGGTCATTGCATGTCTTGAGGGGCTTCGACATCTGATCACTCTTTGGCGCTGGCTTGCTATTCTGGAGTCAGACCGCCTCCGCGTAGTCCAGGCAATCACGAGTGAGGTGCAAGAATAGTCTGCCAGTTGGACAACGATTTTGGAGGCCTAGGAGCTACTGAAGATATACCAAGATATTACAATTTAAAGGTCAATTGTGCGTGTAATGGTGTTGCGCATGTCATAGCACATGTTGGTAGATCAGGGCTATCTGAGCTTACTCGTGACTCGACAATGGAGTGTATTATGGACCTGATTGCATTAGATTGTAAGGACACTATATAATCCTGAAGCAGCAAGTTTTTTACGCACTCTTTTTCTTACCAGGATAGTTTTCCTTGTTTTATGAGCATTTCTTCTTTTAATACGAAATAACATTATTTTCATTATACGTGAATATTTAGTTTTCACTTCATGTGATTACTTTTTATTCTTAATTTTGAAAATATACACTATTTTTCTGTGGTACAAGAACATTTACTTTGAAATATATGAACCTTATTTTCAGATATGGGAGCATTAATTTTGACCCACGTGCACAAAAAAGTTCAAATAAAAGTTTATTTCTTAGGAAGTCAGAAAAATGTTCTCGAGGTTTGTAAAAAATGTTCACGGGTTCAAAAAATTACGTGTTCTATATTTTAAAAAATGTTCAGTGTTACGAAAATGTGCATGTGGTTCAAAATAAGGTTCTTGAGGTTTTTAAAAAATGTTCACGAGTTCGAAATATTAGTTCCCGGATTTTAAAAATGGGCCACAATGTTCCGAAAATATGTTCACCAGGTTTGAGTTAAATGTTCATGGGTTCAAGAAAATATGTTGGATTATTAAAAATGTTCATAGTGTTCAACAAAAAAAATCTTCATGAGGTTTAATTTAAATGTCCAAGGTTCAATAAATGCGTTCAAAAACTAAAAAGTAGCAACAAGTTCGAATTAAAGTTATTTACACATTACAAATTGTTCGTCGGGTTAAAAAATTGTTCTTGGCTACAAAAATAATACTTTTCAAAAAAACTGTTGGTATAGTTTTGTAAAAAAACCGTGAATCTTTTTTGAAGTATTTAGTACTGGTGGAACTAGAAAAATAAATTGAAAGTGTTCCAAATAAAAATGAACCAAAAAGGTTAAATAAAGAAGTGGGGATAATTATAGAATACTGATCCAAATGACAAAAAAGAAAGAGTTAAAGGAAAAAAAAGGCTATAATTGTCTTCTTATCTCCCGATATGTACTTGGTACTTGGGTGGGTCAACTATGTTCAAACATTTTCCTTTTTTTAGATCAAGATCCTCCTTTTATTAAGCAACAATTAATGTTCAAAGGTAGGATCCGGCCACAAATAGTGGTCGGTTTGCATAGTTACAAAGCCTCTAGCCAAATTATGAACCTCTACGTTGAACTCTCTGTCTTCACATTTTTTTGAAAGGAATGCGGCAGGGAGGCCCTACAACGATTTTATTTTCTTGAAATAATATGAACCAAAATCTGTCCGTATGGACTTGAACCTGCATGGTTGGGTTGTATATCCAATTCTCTAACCAAGTGAGCAAGACTCACTTCTTCTCTGCTTTCATAGTTGATCGACGTTATAGAAAATCGTGTCTTCTTCTCTCAATCTCCTTCAGGACAATAGCATATGAGGTTGAACTTCCTTCTTGTATGGCACAAGCGACAATTGGACAATCTGCAGACAGTGCAACCTTTTGGATTTGGAGATCAGTGTCCGCACCAAACCAAAAGCTTCTAGAATCGCTAGATCATAAATAAACTCGCCAAGTTTAGAGCCAATCTATACACTGTTGAACCTCCAAACACTTGTTTGAAGACAGACCAATCAGAATTCAGAAATCTGGATATAAATCTTCTCTCCCTCTTCCTCTCTTCTCAATAGGTTGTGGTGTTATTGTGTGTGTTCTCTTTCTCTCACACAATGCCAGCAACGATGACTGCTCACTCCCTCATACAGTCACCAAAGGTGGGTAAAGTTTTCTTTTCACTCCTATCATGGAGCACCTCAGCCGTTTTATTAGAACTTCCATCAACAGTTGAAACATGTTGGACTTCATGGGCTAATGTTAGGCTGCCAACACACACAACAAATTTGCTGCCAATAACACTCTTTTCTAGTCATTTCCTCTTCTTACGCTTTTCAGCACCTATATAATTTTTTTATCTCCACAAGTCATGCTTCTTCATGTATCGCAAACCAAAAAAAGTAATATACACAGATTTGAAAATTGCAGGAATGGAATTTTAGACATGTCAAGATAAGTTATTACCATAATATCGAACCTTGATCAGCCTTCACGATCGGGAGGGCCAATTGATTTGGGTAGTTGTCATCTCGTCGATAGGTCAAATCTAGACATGCCGAAGGCACGACGACATATGCTAGCTGCCGGCAACATGGTCAACGTCCGTAAGTTGGCGCCATCGGCGATATGGGCAGGTACCAGGCATGCGGGAGTAATCAGACCGATGACGACCAGTTTGACCAGGAGTTTATTTTGGGGGAAAGGACATGGGCGGACCTACGTTATACCGAGTGGGGGCCTAGGCCCCCAGTCAATTTCTGGTTCCCCCCTTTGAAACCTACAATTTTACTACCTAGGCCCCCACTTAGATTAAAAATAAGGCCCCCACTCAGCTTGAGCCCCACTTGCTGATTGGGCTGGGTCCGCCCTAGGGAAAGGATATATAGGGCAACACAATTTCAGTCATGCTAGTTGGTCGGGTTTGATCTTCATCAGGAACTTATGACATCGCATATCGAGAACTGTTATGTGCCTATTCAAAACTTAATCAAATCAATTATTGTTGTGTGTGTGTGTGCGTGTGTGTGTGTGTGTGGGGGGGGGGGGAGGGGGGGCTCTGTGTTCGATAGGTAGAGTTCGATTCAATTGGAAACTTCGGATATGGGGGAATTGTGGGTATGCTTGATGGTGTAGCATGGTACCAAATCGACCAAGATGGAGAGCTATAGAAGACAAGTGAAGTCTCGAGTACATGGAAATTTGACACATGGATGACTTCAGCGCGTGGTGGAAGATCAACTAGTGGAAGGTCAAGCTTCTTCTTTTTTTTTTGGAGAAAAAACAACTTTCTTATTTACACCCACATTTCGTAAGGGGACAAACTTTCAATACAAAACTACACATGCAAAGAATCCACCGACGAAGCAACGTATAGAAAATGGCTACCTAAACCTATAATGTCATCGTCATGCAAGAAGAGATCGCACGATCATCGAAGAACGAAGAACGAAAAAGAGACCGTTTCACGTATCAGAATCCTGGGACGAGCATGGTGGAGAACCAGATGACCAGGTCGTCGGCAAGCTGGTCACCGCCGGCGTGCTTCCCCGCCGCCACTGGCCTGTTAGCATCGGGCACGACGTGCACCCGGCAGAGCGGGCACGTGCGCTTGCACAGCGTGAGCCACCGGTCGACGCAGTCGCGGTGGAACGCGTGCCGGCAGGGCTGCAGCCGCCGCGTGGCCTCGCCGGCCCGGATCCTCGACAGGCACACGCAGCACTCGCCGCCGCCGCTGCCATCCTCCAGCCGCTTCGCCTCCGACGTGGACGCCGGCATCTTGATGCACATAATCTTGGAGAGGTAGGAGAGGAGGTAGCTCATGGTGCGTGAACGGCGGCTGCAGGACTGAGAGAGAGCTGGTGTTGGGTAGATAGATGAGGAGGATATGTAGTGGGGCGGCGTTGCTGTCTGTGGGTGGTCAGGGGTCAGGTGATGGCGCGAGCGCTTTGTTGGTGAGGGTGGTTGCCACTATATATCGGAGTGTGTTGAGAGATCCCCGTTGGAAGGTGTACCTACACTTGAGCCTTATTTAGCACCAACCAAACCCTGGATAAATTAAAGCGAGTGATTTGTGCACACAAGACATGATATGGGCGTACGTTCACGGCAGGGAACATGTCCTTCTCAGAGAAGAAACGGTGTGTAGAATGAACAAACATTAGCTGAGGTGTTCATTTCAGTTGCATGGTCCACACATTTTTAGGCGTACACAATTCAAGTTTTCATATTAAAATCATCATATTTCACTACAGGAAAGAACTAAGACGCCGACGGCCAAAGGTCGGGGCCGTCGGCGTAGCTGCCTTCCCTGCCAGCCGACCAGCCCGGCCGTCGGCGTAGATGACTACGCCGAGGGTAGCCCTCGGCGTAGTGTGGCCGTCGGCGTAGTAGCGAGGTTTGTGCCGACGGTGGCCCTCAGCGTAGATATAGCCCTCGGCGTAGCCCTAGTTCAGACACGATGACGGAAACAGCGTTAGGCAGCCAAGCTGTACCGACGGCCTGGCCGTCGGCACAGCTCTTTAAAAATTTTGTTTGGTCTGTGCCGACGGCCAGGCCGTCGGCATAGGCCTCCAGATTTTTTTCCTTTTTCATTATTTTTTGAAAAATCATAACTAAATCATTCTAATTCAGAAAAATACAAATAATATATCAAAATTTGCAGAAAAAAAATCTATCTATATACACTCAAATATTACACATTTATAAACAAAAATTAAGTAAAATATAAAATATTATATATAGTTTAAAACGGGCATTATAAATTCAAAAACGATCCAAACAACATGAAACCTTCGAGTGGTGTCATATTATGTGACATAGTTAGAAGGAAAAATATCAAACTTGGTATATTGATTATGTCTCAAAAAAACCTTCACGAAATAACCCCTCTCGTTCGAGGTTTCTTGACTTTTGGGTCAAATGACCAATGTTATGGCTAGAATGAATGTATAGTTTGTGATAATGTGTCCATATTATGCATAAGTATGCATCATGGGATGGCGAACAATGTTTCAGGAGGAAGTTTTCCTTTTCGTCTCACCAAAAAGCCGTTTTCCATTTATCGAGTGAAAAAAAGGACGGTTTTGTGAAGCAACCACCAAATGGCTAATTCAAAATGCTACCGTCACATTTTTCAAAAATATTAGACCACCTTACATGGATAATGTCATAACAGGGGGATCTCAAACATTTCTGTCTATCCCTGGTGAAAAAGACAAATTCCTGCCGAATCGGCAGGAAGTGGGTCAGATATGAACTACAGGTACATGATCGGATGCTCATGATTTTTTACAAAAATCATTTTTAGGTTCAAAATATGTTGTTTCAGCATAGATCCACTTCAAGTTTAGCGAGTCTCAGCCCCGAGCTAAGAATCTTCATGCCCACCCTTCGACAAAGTATAACGATGGTTTAAAACAGGCATTATAAATTCAAAAACGATCCAAACAATATGAAACCTGCGCGTGGTGTCATATTATGTGACATAGTTAGAAGGAAAAATATCAAACTTGGTATATTGATTATGTCTCAAAAAAACCTTCACGAAATGACCTATCTCGTTCGAGGTTTCTTGGCTTTCGGGTCAAATGACCAATGTTTTAGCTAAAATGAAGGCATAGTTTATGATAATGTGTCTATATTGTGCATAAGTATGCATCATGAGACGGCGAACAATGTTTCAGGAGTAAGTTTTCCTTTTTGTCGCACCAAAAAGCCGTTTTCCATTTACCGAGTGCAAAAAAACGGACGGTTTTGTGAAGCAACCACCAAATGGCTAATTCAAAATGCTACCGTAACATTTTTCAAAAATACTAGACCACCTTACATGGATAATGTCATAACAGGGGGATCTCAAACATTTCCGTCTATCCCTGGTGAAAAAGACAAATTCCTACCGAATCGGTAGGAAGTGGGTCAGATATGAACTACAAGTACATGATCGGATGCTCATGATTTTTTACAAAAATCATTTTTAGGTTCAAAATATGTTGTTTCATCATAGATCCACTTCAAGTTTAGCGAGTCTCAGCCCCGAGCTAAGAATCTTCATGCCCGCCCTTCGACAAAGTATAACGATGGTTTAAAACGGGCATTATAAATTCAAAAACGATCCAAACAACATGAAACCTTCGCGTGGTGTCATATTATGTGACATAGTTAGAAGGAAAAATATCAAACTTGGTATATTGATTATGTCTCAAAAAAACCTTCACGAAATGACCTATCTCGTTCGAGGTTTCTTGGCTTTCGGGTCAAATGACCAATGTTTTGGCTAAAATGAAGGCATAGTTTGTGATAATGTGTCCATATTGTGCATAAGTATGCATCATGGGATGGCGAACAATGTTTCAGGAGTAAGTTTTCCTTTTTGTCGCACCAAAAAGCCGTTTTCCATTTACCGAGTGCAAAAAAAACGGATGGTTTTGTGAAGCAACCACCAAATGGCTAATTCAAAATGCTACCGTAACATTTTTCAAAAATACTAGACCACCTTACATGGATAATGTCATAACAGGGGGATCTCAAACATTTCCGTCTATCCCTGGTGAAAAAGACAAATTCCTACCGAATCGGTAGGAAGTGGGTCAGATGTGAACTACAGGTACATGATCGGATGCTCATGATTTTTTTACAAAAATCATTTTTAGGTTCAAAATATGTTGTTTCATCATAGATCCACTTCAAGTTTAGCGAGTCTCAGCCCCGAGCTAAGAATCTTCATGCCCGCCATTTGACAAAGTATAACGATGGTTTAAAACGGGCATTATAAATTCAAAAACGATCCAAACAACATGAAACCTTCGCGTGGTGTCATATTATGTGACATAGTTAGAAGGAAAAATATCAAACTTGGTATATTGATTATGTCTCAAAAAACCTTCACAAAATGACCTATCTCGTTCGAGGTTTCTTGGCTTTCGGGTCAAATGACCAATGTTTTAGCTAAAATAAAGGCATAGTTCGTGATAATGTGTCCATATTGTACATAAGTATGCATCATGGGATGGCGAACAATGTTTCAGGAGGAAGTTTTCCTTTTCGTCGCACCAAAAGCCGTTTTCCATTTACCGAGTGCAAAAAACGGACGGTTTTGTGAAGCAACCACCAAATGGATAATTCAAAATGCTACCGTCACATTTTTCAAAAATACAAGAACACCTTATATGGATAATGTCATAACAGGGGGATCTCAAATATTTCCTTCTATCCGTGGTGAAAAAGACAAATTCCTGCCGAATCGGTAGGAAGTAGGTCAGATATGAACTACAGGTACATGATCGGATGCTCATGATTTTTTACAAAAATCATTTTTAGGTTCAAAATATGTTGTTTCATCATAGATCCACTTCAAGTTTAGCGATTCTTAGTCCCGAGCTAAGAATCTTTATGCGTGCCGTTTTAAACGGGCAAATGAAATTATGATAAGAATCACGGCATAGTTTGTGATAAGTTGATATTGATATCATATTTGGATTCCTCTCATTTTTCTAATCAATTTAGACATATTATTTGCCGAATTCCGATTTACAGATTTAAAGATATTAATTATTCCATATTAAATAAAAAATACAAAAAAAATCATTATATTTTTATTTGAATTCAATAATATTTTTACTTATTCATTGTTGTTTACTTAAATAATTGCTTGTAATTTCAAAAAATACAACCATATGACATGATGATACAAGAGTTAATATGAATGATATCCTACTATCGACAACAATGAGTAAATTGCTTTGCAGGAAGAGATTTTGAAGGAACGAGGAAGTTAAGCGTGCTAGAGCTAGAGTAGTGCTAGGATGGGTGACCGAACGGGAACTTTGACTTAGACTGCAATTTAATCAATTATTAACTATAAATAGTGTTAATATGATTAAAGCGGGAGATTAAGGAGTCAAATAATTCAAAGATTTTAAAAAAATAAAAAATAAAAAAAATATTTTAGGCTATGCCGGCGTAGCTCCATTCCTGTGCCGACGGCCAAGCCGTCGGCGTAGCTCCAGGCTGAACAGTTAGCCAAAACGGCCGTTGACTGACACGCGGGACCCGCTGGAAGACGCTGTGCCGAGAGGGAGGGGCTGTGCCGACGACGTATGCCGAGGGGGCTACGCCGACGGCCACCGTCGGCACAGCCTGTGCTGACGGCAATTTGGCGCTGTGCCGACGGCAGCCGACCGTCAGCGTAGCAATTATTTCCTGTAGTGTTTTTCGCGACAAGACATACTCCCTGTTGCACGGTGCCTAGCGACGTGAGGATCAGGCAATCCTCAGCGATAGGGTCCCGCCGCGCGCTGGACTGCTAGATCCGACCCGACCGTCTGGCGTCACCGGAATGGCAGCCGCTACGCCGCAAGCAAGAAGGATGTCGAATCGGATGAAAACGCCCATGGATTGTGTTTTTGAGACAGTGTGTGCTATCATCATGCCACATTGCGTGGATCATATTTCTGGTGTGTTTGCTTGTTTTGCATTGCATTACGATCTTGCATTTGAATCTTGTTAGTGTTTGATCTTGCTATCACCTCTACTCTACCTTCCTTGCTATTTCTTTTACCTCTCTATTTTGTTTTTCCTACATGTGAGGATCCTTGCTAAGGTTCCCTTATTTTCAAATAATCTCGTTTCAATTGCAAAACCCTAAACTTGCTCTTGTATGAATGCCAATTTGAACTTATTCAGGCGCATCCTCTTTCTCTTTAGTTCTCCCCTATCCCATCTTAACCTTCCTCTCTGTTCAAAACCTTCTAAAAATATTCAAAAGGGTTGAGTTAGAAGAAAAGTTTGAATTTGAACAAAAGAAATAACAAACAAATAAAGAAAAACATAACAAGATATAAAAACAGAGAGAGAAAAGAAAGCTTACCTGGTCCGATAGAGCCGAACCATAGCATAACCCACCATCAGCAGAGCCCGCAACATCCTCCTCTCCCTCTCCCTCTCGGTCGGACCGAGCTCGCTCACCCAGCATCGCACTTCTTAGCAACAGAATGTAACGCTTCATTACTGTTTCTCTACCACCGCGCCATCCCCTTCCTATCTGCTGGCCGTCGCTCCTCCGACGGAAGGTGGCAGGTAGCTGTCGCGCCTCTGTTTGCCACATCAATGGTGGCCAGCATCCTCGAACTCAACCACCACCGCACGGGCCCCTATTTAAACCCCAACCCCGGAAAACCCTAGATCCTCTCCTCCCCTTCCCTCTACAAGCACCGCCGCCAACCTCGCTGACCTCCATGGCCCCGCCTCTACGAGCTGTCCTAGGCCAAGCTAAGCACACCGACGGGTGCACCTCGTCTCACTGAGAACATCTCTATCAGATCATGTATCTGTCTGGCCCTTAAAACGCGTATAAGGGCCGAGAAATATGCGTTTTTTCTTCCGCCGGGGAGGGGGAAGAATTGACCCCATATTTGCGATCCCTAAAATAAAATATTACGATTTGATTCCAGTGTCGCTTCATCGTCTCCGTGTGTATATGCCCGTTGACGACCGGTCCATCCCCACCCTCGCACTCTCTCCTCCCCGCCACCATGGAGAGGCACACCCTAAACTTATATGAGGCCGTAATGTTCGCCCACTACAACATCCTCGCGCCGCCGCACGCGACGCTTCTGGCGGGCTGGGAACTTAGCTACCGGTGTGCTCGTGGCATCACTGTTGCACGGTAACACACTGGCGATGCTGATTGAGGAGAGCTGCCGCCAGCTGCCGGAGCGAAAGAGGGAAATGGCCCAGTACTCGCCCACGAGCTCGTACTAGACGGAGCGATTCAAGGAGCAAAGGGCGGAGCTTGCTCTATGCGCCATTCACGGGCGCCAGGTCCACCTGGATCTCCGCAACACCGAAGGGAGAGAGCAATTCTAGGCCGTTCCTGACCACGAAGAGTTCTCGAGGAGGGCGAATGATGCCGGGACCGTCGCGATCGATTACGATGAGGAGGAGGCTGACGGCGACGCAGAGGAGGAGGACGTCCAGGTGGAGAACTAGGTCGATGACAAATTTTCGCACCGCGGACTCTATTTTTCGCTTATGATCACAGATTACTCAGCTCCGGTTACAAACGTACTGCGACGAGAGGGCGGCCGGCGTGGACATGATGAGCACATGAGGGCCGTTGGTGCTTATTTCTTGGAATCGTGAACGGTTATCTGTGCCGAAGGACGGAGGCTGACCAGACCGCTTTCTTCGCCTTACACTTCTTTGAAACTACGTGTTTTGTTCCACCTGTTATTGTAGAGTATGACTGTTTTATTTTCTTCTTACGTATTCTTTTCAGTTTGGCATGGCATAAACGTTCTCTTTGTAATACTTAGCTTTGTACGACCTGAAAGTAATAGAAGTGTCGCATGCTTTAATGTGTTCATTTGCGTTTGATGTAATGTGATACGTATCGATCATGCATTATACATATCAATCATGCATTGTTCTAACATTTTACCAGCGATGTTGTTTGTCTTCTACATTCGCCTTCTGGCATCACCGATGCGCCCTGAGAGACGATGAAGACTTTGTTTTTTACGCGTTTCGTCGCATTTTCAGATTGTGTGAACTTCGACAGATCTTTGTGATAGAAACGCTTTGTCACACTCCAGAATTATGTCACACACTATGCTATATGAAGTTCATACTGTGGATGTGCATTCATGGTACCTCGTCCGACGTGGTTTATCGCTGCCGTGGGGTCTGTCCTAAGCCTCGCCTGCCACTGTTTCTCGCCTGCCACTGTTTCTCGCGGACGTCTGTGACGTTCAAAATCGACGTAAATTCGGGAACTCTATCCGGAAGCGGCTTGTCATGGACGTGGGGTTTGTACATATGCGACGTGGTGACCTAGAGCATGTACGGCCGCGTGTTCTCATGGCCCAGATACGAGTTGGTGTCTTCCCGCGCGTTAAAACAGATACCAAATCCTTCTCTAATTAGCATGCGCGGTTTCTCGTGACGATATGTGTAGTGGATCCCGGCGTCCTATCTCTAGCCTGTGGGCGAGATTCTATATGGTGGATACTACCTCGCAATAAAATACAACTCTAGGATATGATACTGGGCTCCGTACTGCGCGTCGTCCCGGTTCTGACGCTCCTCACACGTCGCTATGTACATATGCTTTGCAACAGCGTTCCCTTTCCCAGACCATAAATATGGTGTATCATGCTATCCTTTTCTATTGTGCCTGCGGGCGCATTGGATAACGCGCCTCGTGCCGCTGACGAGGATCACTGGACGTGTAGTCATCTTCTTCGTCTTTCGCGCTTTCTCTTCAACACTTCTTCTGTCGCCGTCTTCCACACATGCAGTAATTTCAGTATCTTATTATCTTTTTCGTTGGTTCATGCGCTATATTACGTGTTGTTTACTAACCAGTGGCTATTTTTTACGTTGTTGTGTAGATTATTCGTCTCTAACTTCTTGACCTAACATATTACGACCGTCATGTTTAGTCGAGTTCTTTACGAATTTTCATCATGTTCTTATCGATCATAGGAATGTCAGACCACGCTAGTGCTTTTCCAGATCTTCCTTTCTGTAGTGTAGGAAGTTTAGAGGTGCTCAACCTTTTACTCCAGGAGGAAACGCATCGTCAAGACATCTCGGAGCATCTTGATGTTGCGGTATGGACGAGACGCTTTCCTTTTTTGAAGGGTGGTTGATACGTTGAAAAATTATCTATAATTTTTGATGTTTTATGCTTGCTTAGTATCTACTTTGCTTTGCTTTGTCTACACTTTGAGGTGTTTTTATATGTTTTCTAGACTAACCTATTAACAAGATGCCTATTTTCTTCTGTTTTTGGTTCCAGAAAAGGCAGAAAATCAATATTCTCGAAATTGGACGGGATAAAAGCCAAAGTCAATATTTTACCGTGGGGAACACGGAACCAGAATACGAGACGGAGGGGAGCCACCAGGGGGCCACACCCCTGGTCGCGTGGCGAACCCTAGCCCGTGCCTGAGGGGTGTGTGCGGCCGCCCTAGCTGTCCCCTGCCTCGCCTCTTTGCCTATAAAGACCCCCCGATACCAAAACCCTAAGGACCCGATCAATATTCCACGAAACAGTCTGCAGCCGCCACCACCGTCGTCCCTAGATTGGAGGGATCTGAAGCTCTTCCCGGTACCCTGCCGGAGGGGAGATCATCCCGGAGTAAGTTGTTCTTCATCATTCCAGCCTCTGGTATGAAGCGTGAGTTGTTCCACCTTGGACTACGAGTCCATGTAGTAGCTAGATGGTTGTATATCCTCCTTTGTGCTACCATGTTTAGATCTTGTGAGCTCCGTTCATGATCAAGATCATCTATTTGTAATCATGCATGTTGTGTTTGCGAGGATTCGATGGATATTGAGATTACTATGTCAGATTGATTAATGGTTTTGTCTTATTGATTCTATCATGTTTGTGTTGTTTGAGATCTTGCATGCTCTCCATTTCTAGTAGCTATCTTGGCCAAGTAGATGCTAGTGACTCCAAGAGGGAGTATTTATGTTCGATAGTGGGTTCATGCCTCTATTTAATCTAAGGGAAGTGACATAAATCTCTAAGGTTATAGATGTGATGTTGCTACTAGGGAGAAAACAACGGTCTCTTGTTCACGGAACAAGTGGATTGTTTACCGTACACACTTTGCTTAAAGTAGTTATCCGTTGTTTGCAACTTAATACTGGAGGGGGTTCGGATGATAACCTGAATGTGGATTACTAGTCATAGATGTAGTTCGATGGCGGTCTATGTATATTGTTGTATTGCCCAATCGAATCTCATAGGATCATGAATGTCTATTATTGCATTATTATGCCTTGCGCAGTCCTGTCAATTGCCCTGCTATAATTTATTTACCTAGCATGTTATGTTTGTTTATCTTAAGGAGAACACCTTTAATGAACTATGGACCCCGGTCTAATCTTTACCATTGATACATCTTCCACTTTTACTATTTACATTCTGCAAACCACTATTACCTTCCACACCATGTAGTTAACCCTTTGTTTTTAGCAAACCGATGAGATTGACAACCTCACTGTTCGTTGGGGCAAAGTCTTGAGTTTGTGTTGTGCAGGTTTCGAAGTTGCTAGCAACACCTTTGAGTCATTTCCTTCCTCCTACTGGTTCGATAACCTTGGTTTCTTACTAAGGGAAAACTTGCTGCTGTGCTCATCACACCTTCCTCTTGGGGACTCCCAACGAAGATCAACAATCAACTGAGCCACCATCAAGATTTTTTGGCGCCGTTGCTGGGGAGGCTAAGGACGGCTTCACAAGGGAAGTCCTTCACAACCTTTCCCTTTACTTTGTTTTTGTTTTTCTTAGTTTGTTTTTACTTGTTTTGTTTGCCTCTTTTTATCAAAAACTCCAAAAAAATAGTTTTTTTGGTTTGCTTTCTCTTATAAAAAACAAAAAAATTAGTTCCCACTCTAGTTGCTGGTCTGTTATTGCCTTGCTTGGTCATGCTTTCTATCAATGGATGGTTACATTAAAACTAGTTCTTATTGGCAAGGTGGGTTCACGGAAGAACAAAAGTACTGTTATAAGGAACACCATTTGTCACAAAAAGGGAAACACTTATGGGCACAAATTGATAAATTGAATACTATTGCTAGAGAGGTGTGCTCTACTTATAATGTTACTTATTGCTTTGATAAAGCTTGTTGTTGTAGGAGGTATAAACACCTCCCTTTTCAATGTGATTATAATGATAATGTTACCATATTCTCTTATGTTTAAGGAAATTATGACCTTTATGATGTGAAACAAATTGAAGAATTTATTGCTTTCAAGGGTGCATTTGAACTTGCCAGTTTGCTTGAAAATACTGATGATGCACCTTATGAATATGAGGTTTATGATATACTTAAATTTTTCTTTGATAATTACAAGGAAGAAAATGGCTATATTCTTGAATATATTAATAGATGTTTTCCACAAATGGAAGAGACTAATGCCTTGCAGGAGTCTATAGAAGAAGAAATTGCTGAAACTGAAAGCTCATTAGATGAACAAAAGGAGGATTGATGACGCACAAGTATAGGGGGTGTATCGTAGTACTTTCGATAAATAGGAGTGTCGATCCCAACGAGGAGTAGAAGGTGCTGAACAGTGGTATGGAGCAGGAAATCCCTGTGAATACTTAGCAAACGGATTTTTAGTAGTTTTCTAACAAGGCAACAAAACAAAGAGCAAGTAACAGAAGTAAAAAACAAACGGAGCAAGTGGCCCAATCCTTTCTTAGCAAAGGACAAGCCAGTGGAAATACTTATAAGGACCAAACATTCTCGAGGACACATGGGAATTCTATCAAGTGCTTTTGCTTCAAATAGCTGAGTACTCTTCTCTGGTGTTTGTAAGTGTTGTGTGGGTGAACCTGTGCTAACATACCGCCCTTCCTAGGACTATTACATACTTATGATTAAACCCCCTTCAAACATCCATAGCTACAGGAAAGTAATTAATATATAAATCTAACCACAGCCTTAAACTCTGAGATCCTACGCTCCCTTGTGCAAAGGTGTCCTAACGGGGGTTCAGGTTTCTGTCACTCCGGCAACCCCGCGATTAGTATCCAAATATACAATGCATTCCCCTAGGCCCATAAATGGTGAAGTATCATGTAGTCGACGTTCACATGACACCACTAGAAGAATAGCACCACAACTTAAATACTAAACCATTGAATAATAACTCATCACAGATTCACTACTAACAACATGACTTCTCCCATGTCCTCAAGAACTAAACGAACTACTCACAAGACATCATATGGATCAAGATCAAAGATGATATGGTAATGGATAACAATCTGAACATAAACAATAATCCAATGGTTCCACTCACAAGCATCAACTATAATAGTAATCAACACCGGGAAAGTTTCCCCTAAGAACTAAAGCAATATCCAACACAATTGTTACAGCAGGATGGAGTGGAGATGATGGTGTCGATGATGATGATGATCCCAATGAAGCCTAGCTTGATGACGGTGTTGATGGCGACGGTCTACCCTCTCCGGGAAGGAATTCCCCCGGTAGAAATTTGTCTGCCGGAGAGATCTTTCTCTCTCGGTGTTTTCTGCCCCCAGAGGCGGCGGAAATCTATCTGTGGTCGCCCCCGAGCCTTAGGGTTTCGAAGGGAAGATATAGGCGAAGGGGCGGAGTCTGAGGCCCGGCAGGTGGGCCAAACCTGCCCTAGGCGCGGCCTCAGGTGGGCCCACGCCTAGGGGGTGTGGGCCCCCTGCGGCCCCCCTTCGCTCCTCCTTCTGGCTTCCTTCGTCCTCAGGTAAAATAATATGTTTCCATATTTTTCTGATCTTCGCGAAATTGCACCGAAACGCCTTCTTTCCCATCAGAATCCAGACTCCGGCAGCCATCCTCAAAGAATCATCCAACATGCATAAACAGATGAAAAGCCATAAGTAATAACTCATAATAAGACAAATATCAATGAATAGAGGTAAATTATGATATAGAATGGTGATGCAAATTGGGCGTATCAACTCCCCCAAGCTTAGACTTCGCTTGTCCCCAAGCGAATACTGAGCTCAGTAAACATGTCCACGGGTTTATGGAGTGAAGTGTCGATAAAAGAATACGAACAAGAAGCATCACACTTACCATTGCACAACTCATAGAAGAAAACAACTCACCATTATATAACTTAGCTTGCAACCAAGCACAACAGTCACAATAGAGATGCATAAAGATAAATCATAATTGGAATTGGCAAACTTGTTCTTGGTCAGAGAACACCTGGCAAACAGTTTCACAACAAGCTTTTTGTAGAAGTTTCAAAACAGGAGCACTCTTTTCTCAAAAAGGTTTTTCATAAGTGAAGGCTTTCAAAGTAACACTCAATAGATAAGAGTTTTGTGCAAACAATCAAGATAAAGAACATGATTGAATAAATCACCATATGAATGCCTGAAACACAACAACTCAAATGCTTGCTGGAGATAGAGAGGAAGTAGGTTTACTGACTCAACTGGTAACTAGGAGAAAGGTCCCTTCTTAGAGGGTAGCAGGGATTACAAGTCATAAAGAGCTTCCAAAAGATTATGGTACTTACTAGATTTGAGCCCTCATTGCCCCTATCATAAGCATCTTGAGATGATTAAGGTTAAAGTGAACAAAGATGGAGTATATGCTTGACGAAATATAAGCTGGCAATCTCATGTCCCTTGAATATGAGGGCCACTCCTCATGCATACTCAACTTTGGGCCCATGTAAGTTCTTGTCATTGTAAGTATTTGCATATCATTGAGAATCGCCAATGGGGTACCCCTTGCACATGGTACATGAGCTTTCCCATAACCAAAATGACAAGGCAAGCAGACAATGAGCATCTCATCGATCTTTTTATTTACTATGTGTATAGCTTTTTATTGAGGATGCTTCATAGATGACTCACTATGATGATGCTACAAGTTTCCACCATGATTAAGCATGGCTTAGGCTAGTGTCCCAGGCATTTCTCTAACATAGTATGCAAACTCCATGGACTTACAAGTTCCCTCTTTATTTCACACCGTTGACATCCATAGACAAAAGAGCACGATATCAACTGTGTACAGAGTACAAGTGCAATGTTGAAAACGTTTCCCGTGACAACACAATTCTGCTAATTCCAATGTATAGATGCAAGCATATACAACTTTGATGTTCACAATGGTTCAAGTCTATTAGGGGCAAGGAAATAAGATGTGCCATCAAGTTCGTGAGAGCTTTACTAACTAGTTTTCACATAACAAACTACTTTTTAATTCGAAAGGTAGATGAAGCTTGAGAATTTACTAGGAATAGCAAAAGCTACTAGGTAGATATGGTGTACACAAGTGGCAAAAGTTTTGGGTTCAAAGGATTTTGGAAACATGAGAAGTATGCCTCCTCAAAACAGGTTTTTGGCTAGCAAGGCTAGGTAGCAAGCAAGAGAGTTGAAAGAAACAAGCAAACATACAAGTAATAAAGACACACATGCAATATTCCTCGAAGACACAAAATAATCTTAAATAAATAATACTAAGCTTATGAGCCAACAAGAAAGAAAAAATGATACCAAATACCTGTAAGCTTTTTCTTTCTTTCTTTTTCTTTCAAACTAATGCCACTGACCAGAACTCGGTTTGCCAAAACCAATTTAGATTCACCTGATGATCCCAAAGTGGTGCCAATACTGAATAACAACATCCATCATATAATAGAGATTACAAACTAAAATAAGAAGTGCAAAAAGTAAAAGATGAGACTTCTCATTAATATTCAATAAAGGCACTCACACCAAGGGATACATAGATAATCAACTAAAGGAGAGATACTTCCACATGCAAACCAAACTATAAGATAACCTTTCTACCGCATATATGAATCCACTAAAAAGGTCAAAGGTAAAAGATAATGGTGGTGATACCGCGACACTCCCCCAAGCTTGGAACAAGCCAAGGGGATGCCAAACCTGATGACAAATTACTCCTTCAGTGGTGGTGTTCTCTCGTCATGGGTCAGGAAATCTTCCAGCATCTTACGAAGCGTGTTATTTTCCTCTTGAAGCATATCCAC
The DNA here is from genome assembly GCA_023614405.1 of Avena insularis. Lineage (NCBI taxonomy): Eukaryota > Viridiplantae > Streptophyta > Magnoliopsida > Poales > Poaceae > Avena > Avena insularis. The sequence goes on from CM042690.1 coordinate 26,645,711, forward strand.
CTTCATCCTCAAAGCACGGTACTTATCACAAAACTCGTTGGTGGTTCGAAGGGCTTCCGTTGCCTCAGGGCAGTATATGAGTTCATGACCGAAGGCTACGATTTCCTGCATGTGACGAGAAAAAGCATCTGCAGTGTTAATTGCTCCTACAAAAGTAGGTTTCCTTCCACTTGTTCCTGCGGCGGTTTGTTCTTCCAACTCTATCTCCACGGGATTCTTGCCTTTGTCGTTGGCGGAGGCCATGGTGCCCTAGACTTGAGAAGATTTCCTGACAGAAACAGATTGAACCAAAAACACGCCGAGAACACGATGCATGAACCTCGAGGGATCCGGGGGGGGGGTTATATATTACGAAGTTTCAATGCATAAGGAAGGTTTTGACACGGAAAGCGAGAGTCGAGCTCGAGTGGAACACCTCAGCGCAGCCTGGGCCGCACCGAGGTGGGTTGTCCACCCCGAGCTCCGTTTCCTCTTCAGTTTCGTCTCGTAACTTCCCTTATGTATTAAAAACATCAAAAATATAAAAAGATTGGAGTTTCATGAAACTTCTGTTTTCACCACTTTTACCTATTCAAAGACAAACTCTGCAGATTCCTTCTCTCTTTCTCCTATGAATTTCCTTCATACAAAACTTTTGCACAAACTCAATGACAACATTAGTGTAAGCAAAAATAATAAACCTTTGGTACACACTTCAACTGAAAACCCATCAAAACAAAATCTTTAGTAAGAGGCAAATGCAAATGATGGCAGAAATCTATCAAAACAGACCAGCAGGTAAAGATTGATTTTTCTGAAGACCTTCTGTTGCTCAAATCAAAAAGTGCAGAACTGATGAAAGTTTGGTAACAACTTGGAGAACAAGATCAAAAAAATGCAGCTCCATACAAAGTACTGAGTTTTGTCAAGAATTTTTACAATGCAGCACAAAAATCTGTCCCAGGACATCCACTTTTCACAACTCCTCTACTTCACAAAAGTAGTTGAACTTGACACAAAAACCAAAACGAAAAGGATAAGGAGTGGTTATTACTGAGGTAATAACTTCCAAGACTCGACAAAAACTCTTGGGTTATCTCCCAACAAGTACTTTTCTTTAATGCCTTTAAGTTAGGCTTGAAACTTCCAAAGATGCTCACATAGGATATATATATATATATATATCTGGAGTGAAAAAGAGCATCAAGAAGCAAATAACCAAAACACTTGAGTCTAACCCACTTCCTATGCATGGGGGTATCATGACAAACGAATTGTTGAAACAAAAGGCCACAAGCATAGGAAGACAAAACAGATGCAACTTTAAAGCTTTCAACATAAAACGGGAAACTTAACATCATTGAGATGCATAAAACCATGCTTCCCTCTCTCAAAATAACTTTCAGTAGCACTTTGAATAAAGTTGACAACATAACTGTCACAGGCAAAAACTTTATCATTAGAATAAGCATACTTACAGTCATCAAAAAGAGGTCCAAGGTCATAGACTGGATCAATAGAAGCAAGTTGTTCCATCCTGAAATCTTTATTAGGCAAGCCATTTTCACAAGGAGCTTTAGCAAATTTGGAAAAGTTAAACTCATAAGAATCTTCATCAAACTTAGTTAAAACTTTTTACTTCTTACAATCAATAATATCTCCACAAGTGTTCAAGAAAGGTCTACCAAAAATGATAGGACAAGTTTTGCTAGCTGCTGAATTAAGCACTAGAAAATCAGCAGGATACTTAATCTTACCATAGAGAACCTCCACATCTCTTACAATACCAATGTGGCAAATGGTCTCCTTGTTAGCAAGGTGAATAACCACATCAATGTCCTCAAGATCACAAGGACCAATCTCATGCATAATTTCCCTGTAAAGCTCATAAGGAATAGAACTAGAACTAGCACCAATATCACATAAACCATAGTAGCAATGATCACCAATTTTAACAGAAAGCACATGAACACCAGCTTTTCTAGCCTTACTAGGATGAGAAATAATATTAAAAGCGTCTTCACAGAAGACAATGTGCTCATCATCTATATTTCTAGTGACAGTGTCTTTCACAATAGCTACCACAGGTTCGTCACTCAAATGCTTACCAGGCTCCATAGTTTTCATTGTACCTTTGTTATTTGCACTAATAATCATAGAATACTCCTATAACTTAGATGGAAAAGGCATTTTCTCAACATGAGGTTCAGGCACAATATGATTAGTAGTACAAACTTGAGTACTTCTAACGGGAGCATGATTAACAACATCTTTATATGGAGCATGGTACTTGTTCCACTTCTTTTTGGGAATTTCAATGTAAGAGGCAAAGGCCTTAAAACAGTTGGCAATACTTTGGGAATCAAGACCAAACTCATTGCTAATATCACGGAAGTCATCAGTTCCCATAAAATATTTGATGCATTCATAATCGTAGTTTATACCTGACTTTCTTCCTTTGTCATTCTCCCAAGCTTGAGTGTTCTCTTGAATACGGTCTAGAAGATCCCATTTAGCTTCTTCCTTCATACGTGTGAATGATCCAGCACAAGAAGCATCTAGTAAATCTTTATCATGAAGAGAAAGCCTAGCATAAAAGTTATTGAGAATAATATTGTTAGGGAGTTCATGAATAGGACATTTAAGCATTAGTAACTTCAATCTCCCCCAAGCTTTAGATGTACTCTCTCCATCAAGAGGCCAAAAGTTATATATAATATTTCTATCCTTATGAATCTCATTGGGAGGTTAAAATTTAGAGTAAAAGAGAGATGCCATCTCCTCCCATTCCATGGATTGTCCATTCTTCAACAGCTTATACCATTTTTCAGCTCTCCCTTTCAAGGATATGGAGAGTAACTTCTTCTTCACCTGTTTAGTTGTGATACCTGCACACTTAAACAACCCGCATAATTCATGGATAAAAAGCAAGTGATCACCGGGATGGACAGTTCCATCCCCAAAATAATAATTATCCATAACAAGATTAACAACACTTGTAGGTATCTTAAAAGGATCTATCTCAACAAGAGGTGGTTCATCTACTATCATAGCAGTGGTAGTAGTTTTCCCAAACAGAAAACCAAGTGGGTTATCCATATTGGAAACAAAGTAACAAGCAGTAACAAGAGAAATACTCATAGTAAAACTTTCCCTTACCAGTTCCACTCTTCAATAGCGCTTCACTCCCTGGCAACGGCGCCAAAAAATAGTCTTGATGACCCACAAGTATAGAGGGTGTATCGTAGTAATTTCGATAAATAGGAGTGTCGATCCCAATGAGGAGCAGAAGGTGCTGAATAGTGGTATGGAGTAGGAAATCCCTGTGAATACTTAGCAAACAGATTTTTAGTGGTTTTCTAACAAGGCAACAAAACAAATAGAAAGTAACAGAAGTAACGACCAAATGGAGCAAGTGGCCCAATCCTTTCTTAGCAAAGGACAAGCCGGTGGAAATACTTATAAGGACCAAAAATTCTCGAGGACACATGGGAATTCTGTCAAGTGCTTTCGCTTCAAATAGCCGAGTACTCTTCTCTGGTGTTTGTAAGTGTTGTGTGGGTGAGCCTGTGCTAACATACCGCCCTTCCTAGGACTAATACATACTTGTGATTAAACCCCCTACAAACATCTGTAACTACCGGAAAGTAATTAAGATATAAATCTAACCACAACCTTAAACTCTGAGATCCTACACTCCCTTATGCAAAGGTTTCCTAACGGGGGTTTAGGTTTCTATCACTCCGGCAACCCCACAATTAGTAGCTAAATACACAATGCATTCCCCTAGGCCCATAAATGGTGAAGTATTATGTAGTCGATGTTCACATGACACCACTAGAAGAATAACACCACAACTTAAATACTAAACCATTGAATAATAACTCATCACAGATTCACTACTATCAACATGACTTCTCCCATGTTCTCAAGAACTAAACGAACTACTCACAAGACATCATATGGATCAATATCAAAGATGATATGGTAATGGATAACAATCTGAACATAAACAATAATCCAATGGTTCCACTCACAAGCATCAACTACAATAGTAATCAACACCGGGAAAGTTTCCCCTAAGAACTAAAGCAATATCCAACACAATTGTTACAGTGGTACGAAGTGGAGATGATTGTGTGTATGATGATGAAGATCCCCATGAAGCCTAGCTTGATGACGGTGTTGATAGCGATGGTCTCCCCTCTCCGGGAAGGAATTCCCCCGGCAGAAATCTGACAGCCGGAGAGATCTTTCTCTCTCGGTGTTTTCCGCCCCCAGAGGCGGTGGAAATATATCTGTGGTCACCCCCCGAGCCTTAGGTTTTCAAAGGGAAGATATAGGCGAAGGGGCGGAGTCGGAGGCCGAGCAGGTGGGCCACACCTGCCCTAGGCACGAGGTCAGGTGGGCCCGCGTGTAGGGGGTGTGGGCCCCCTGAGGCCCCACTTCGTCCCTCCTTCTAGCTTCCTTCGTCTTTTGGTAAAATAATATGTTTCCATATTTTTCTGGTATTTTTCTGATCTTCACGAAATTGCACCGAAACACCTTCTTTTCCATCAGAATCCAGACTCCGGCAGTCCATCCTCCAAGAATCATCCAACATTCATAAACAAATGAAAAGCCATAAGTAATACCTCATAATAAGACAAATATCAATGAATAGAGGTAAATTATGATATAGAAAGTTGATGCAAATTGGGCGTATCAAGGATGAATGTTATGCTCCCGTGGATTCTTTTGTAATATCTACTATGGGTAAAACTTGTGATGATGTTCCTATGCCTATTACCTATAGTAGTGATCATGATTGGGAAAAGCACACTACTTTTGATATTGAAAATCTCTTTGGTACCAATTCTGAAAATTCTATTGCCTATGATGATACTTTACCTCCAATTTATGATGATTACAATGATGACTATGATATTTTCAGTCCACCTACTATTGAGGAGAAAATTAGTTGTGATTACAATATGTCAACACCCGGATTTTTAATGCTAGATGCCTGTTATGCCATACATCGCAATGCCAGGATTACCATTTTTGCGAGACATAATAGATTGGTACCATAGTTCATCATCCATTACAAACCATAATAAAGGTCTTACAAATAAAGGATCTCATGATCCAGTCTTAATACAATCAACACAGCGGAATAATATAATAACGGTAGTGTGGGCGAAGCTCCATCTTCAGGGTCATAGGCAATGCTAACGATGGGAGACGATCCTAGTTGTCGTAGACTTCCTGCTATCTATCATCCTGGTAGTCCTCCTCACAGTCTGGCCATAGGAATAGCCAAGGACAAAGCCATGAGTACTCTTTAAGTACTCGCAAACTATCACTAACAAGTAAAGTGGTTCAAATAGGATTCCTAAGCTCTAGGTTGTTTTGCAAAAAGCCAGATTTATCCCTAACTGAGTTTAGAAGTAAAGAAAACTAATTTAGTGTTTTACAACACCTAAGTGGAAACTTAGATTTCACTTTCACAACCCTGTTGTGGTCAAGTCAAATTCATAGTTCATTTCACAAGTCATTTTAAAAACATCCGACGCATTAAAGATAATACATCTAATCTGTCCATAATCATGGACGCTGCTATTGAAACTTTCATACTCTACAGAGGTGGTACACTTTCCCCACAACATTCGATACATCCGTCAGGAACAATCCCAATTCACCATACTAAGTATGCGGATAATCAATCCTAACCATTCAATTACACACCCTAGTATAGGAACCTCCCATATGAGTTTGGCCTCCCAACCATGACCATCTGTCATCTTTGGAACTGCACATGTGGACAATCATCATGAGGTAGCCTCAGCTCAAACCTCGGCGGCAAGGGAACCCATACTAAGATATATAAACTTCCATTCAAGCCCTACCCAATTTCGGGTATTGTGGTTGTACGGTAAAATTGGAATTGTATCGCATTTGAACATAACCATCAGTTTTATAAAGGGGCTATGGCTCATGCCTCATCATTTTCATCATCAAATCATCTGGTGTTCGTAACACATGTCAAAACATTTCATTAGAATGACTCATCATTCTAAGGTTTTCATAATAATTTTCACCAAGTATTCCCATCTAAAGTGATCAAGTTTTGTGCTTAGCACTATCCTCTAAAGTTGGGGGTAGTCACTAATGAGGGGTACTAATCAAGTGTGACTATCTAAATCTAATCTCATGCCTCAGTATGACATCTAGTTCTATCTAACTAAGTCAAATTTTATGCTCTTTATGCTACCTCTAATATCTTCCCAAAACTCACAAGTCACTAAGTAAAAGTAATAAAGAGCTTTGATAGAGAAATAAAAGAATAAAGCTTGCAAGTAAAATTGGGATTTGGTATAATCAAGGTTGCATAACCAAAGCATGCCTAACGCATTGCATAGGTTATCTAGCTTGCAAAGTTGCAAGTGTTAGCTTGCATGGTTTAGCTTGGCTTGCCTTGAGTAGTGCAGTGGTTGAAGTTCTCCTCTACTTCCTCTTCGTTGTAGTCTCCTTCCTCTTCGTATCCTTGGTTGGTACTAGCATCTATAAATAAATACGAGGTACAAAATCACCAAACAATACTTAACTACTTCTATTTGGCACACAAGGTTCACACTAGATGCTCTAGCATCATCACACTCATCACATGAAATAAAGACTCAGTCTTATTTATTTTATTTTGGAAAAGTAATTTCTACTCATTAAAAACTACTTAAGATTTAATATTCTCTAATTAAAATATGGGATCATGTTGACACATGTCATCACCACATATTTTAATGCTTGGGAATGTGATTTAAAGTGGTGTCACAATTTAATAAGGTTTAACATTATTATTTTAATTAATTAAAGTGACTAGAAATGCCTATGAGGAATTCCTTTAATACTTGTCCATTATTACTGCAAGTAAACCTAGATATTTTTATATATTCAGAAAGGTCTTATCAAATGTGATTTTTTTTGAGTTGGAATCAACTCAAAAGCATTTATGGTTGATTTTTGAAAAATGTTTGAATGCAGAAAAGTCTCTGCCTTGTTATTTTTGCTATAGATGATCTATAATTCCAAATGGTTTGAATCCAACGATCTTGGATTAACAATTTGAATACCTTTATAACGAAATTGGTTTCATGCAATTTGGTTCAGTAAAACTCTCTAAATTGATTTTTGAATCAACTGACAGAACTAGGTTTGAACTAAAATAGAAATATCTAAATTTGAACTAACTGGGTCATGCAGGAGAGCTAGATGGACCGGCCCACTGCGCACAGCGCACACGGGATGCTGATAGATGGGGTCCACCAGTTAGCGGGACTAACTAAATGAAACGGTATCTACGAATCTGAGCATTGCGATCTAATTCTAATCTAACGGCTGAGAGTAGCCATCGACAATGAACTACTCCGACGAGGAACTAAACCTAACACGGCGGTGGGGGTCCGGCGAGGCTCACCTGGACTCCATCTAGGGTCGGCGACGGGGGCGAATGGGGTTGTCGACAAGGGCGGAGCGAATGGTGGCGACGGCAGGTCTTGGGGTGTCGAAATCAATGGTACCCTTCTCCTCCAGCAGCGGCGGGCTCTGGCCAAATTCTGGCAAGGGAGAGGTCACCTTGCTCCGGGAAGAAGTGGGGGAGGATCAGTGAGGAGTTGTGAGTGTTGGAGTATGGAGAAATGAGGCAGGGGAGGCCTCCATTTATACTACAGTGAGGGGACCAAACGGTGCAGGTGTGAGCTCATCGGTGACGATGCTACAGGCGGCTAGCAGCGCGGCTGAGGCTATGGGACGCTGCTGTGTTCCCTGGCGGTCGTTGCTGGCTTAAAGGCAAAGCGTGGGGCGGTGTGGTTTGGTCGGGAGCGTATGGCGCTCTGCGCGAACGCATAAGTGTTTGCGACGGCATGCGGCAGCTGCAGGTCATGCGGCGGCAAACGGGGGTGTCTACGGGGTTGCTGTGATCATGGCGCGCATGCACGTGCGCGAGGAGGGCGATGCGCGGTCTATGCGAGGCGTTCGTCTACGGCGAGATGGCGCGCTCTGGACCTAGCAGAGAGGTATAGGGCGCGCTGGTGCTAGGGTGGTCCAGGGCTCTTCTATGGTTGAGGCTGGGACAGGGGGTGGCGGTGGAGTGCAACGTGTCTGGTGCGCGTCGTGGGCGAGGGCGGCGATGCTCCTGGCGTGCTATCCACTGTCGGCCGGCGACGACCAAAAATGGGCGACACTCCACTATGCACCACGGCTAAGAGGGGTTTGGTCTGGGGATTGGCTAGGCTCAGGAGAGACAAGGTAGTTAAGAGGGGACCAAAGGGTTCGAAGATCACTGCTCAAAACAGTGTAGTTAGGCCAGGGTTTATTTGTGTCTGCAAGGTGTTTGATGAAATGGCCGCAAGAAATTTATATTTGAAATTTTGGATGAAATTTGGTGAATGCATTGGTCACATACTTGGTAGTCTCTGGTTGCTTGGGTTTGTCAAGGTGAACTGGTTTGGTTGGGTTTTGAGAAATGGTGATCTTACCATATGAACTAGATTCAATTTTAAATTGTCCTTGGTATAGATTTGTAAAATGTTTCTGTGGGTTTGCAAGGTGGGCTTGGGTTCACTTTTACTTGGTCTAGCAAGGGGTGAAAAGAATTGGATTTGTTTCTGTTAGGAATCTTGGACTAGAAACACTCAAAGTGGTCTAGTGGTTAACTTTGGTCAAAATGACCATTAGCTCATATTGTTTATATTTGAATTTCTATTGATTTGATTCTGCTTGGAAATGATTTAGATGTTGTTGTTTTCATCTTTAAGCCAATCCTTGCCATTCATAGCAATCAAACAAGTCATTGCAAGCATTCATCACATACACAGATGCATTCATATTGATTTTAATTAACAAAAGTTTTTGTTAGCCCTAAACTTGGGTGATTAGAACTTGATAACCTTGATTAATATTTTTGGGATGTTACACAATATTCCTCCTATATTTAATGATTATGGTGATGAGAATAATAATGATAGTTATTTTGTTGAATTTGCTCCCACTACAATTAATAAGAACTAGCACAGTGGCCCTCGCAAATGCGAGGGTGTCATCTTTTGTGCGAAGTGTTTGTTTGAGGAAGCAATTTTTATGTTCTTATTTTTTGTGATATGATTAATAATAATATGGTTCTATAGAGACCATAAATATAATAAATAAAGTATCACATGTGTGTAAAACATTCTTAACCAATTCATTTTCTAGGAAAAATAAGATTATAACATCTCAGAAAATTTATAAGAGTGACCATATTAAATTGTGAGGCTAGCACCTTTAGTTATTTTATTAAAGAACTATAGTAAGAACACGTTCTAATATCTTTCAGATGGCTATACCCAAAGGGAAAACATTCTTTTGTTGAGTGTGATTTATATAAATACTTTCTAATAGTTAAAATCCTCAGATGTAAACAATCTTGATTGATAGAAAATTCCTAAGTATTAATTTTGAAATTGTTTTGAATAAATATTATAGAATATATTTTTATTATGGAGCATATATTACTATTCACATGTCTTGACAAAAACATGATTTGTTGGTATTGATATTATTTTGGGTATCATTGTTCACCCGTAAGCACTAAATTTCCTAATAACCGACCACCGATATCATAGATCTCAGATTTTGTTGCAAAACTCCAACCTAGTTCACCTTCCTACACAATATCACAAGGTTATAGAGATAATTCCACTCATTTGCTAGATCTTCTTCATAAGGAAGGCCCACTCACTCTTATGCTAGCTTGCATACATTTTGAGATTATTAGTCTGTTTTTCAACTTTAATCCTTCAAACTATACAAATCGTTGGATGATGTTTATATGACATTTAAGTAAAATCATAATATGTTTTTCTTTTATTGAGTTCAAGCTATATTATTATTAACAATCTAAAACTCAATACACTTCATGAAGATCTATTAATAATTGTTAAACTTAATACACTGTATGAAGATCTATCAATTTTGATATGATCCGGTGCAATATCAATCATCTATTTACTTTGATTTATTATTGGATGTGCTTTGTTTAAATATAATTATGTTAGATGTTGGCCTGATCTTGTTTGCGCATGGTTATGAACATCTATTTTATTTGTGATCTATAAATAAAAATAGGGCCCGCTTGATTAACTTGAGATGTTTTCTGTAAGTATAATCATTGCATGGAGTTTGTGATCATATGTAGAGGATGCTTCATATAACCAAAATAAAGTTTCATCAGTTTGTGTTCTCATTGATGTTTTGTGAGGATGTTATATTTCTTATGTTTGTGCGAAAAATTTATGCCTTCTCTCGTAAAAATAAATGTGTGGCCACATGAGTGGTCCATATAAAGGAGCCTAGCGACTTCTTCAACTCTACAACTACCTTCTCCTGGAGTTTCATATCTAACCTTTTCCTTTTCAATGAAAATAAATCATTTCACAACTGATAAATACATCGGGAGGTGAGTGAGGCACTAATCTATATATAGACTGGTGTAGTTTCCATATATCACATCAGTGTGTTCTGTGCCAGAATGTCTTGATGGTTTATCTGGTGTTGTATATAATAATAAAGGTATATTGGCTCCAATTAATTCTTGGCATTTTTATATGGATCGATGTTTATCGTGCAATAGTTCATGCAACCGGTGGTTCTCATGGCTTGTCCTTTCGGGTTTTTGTTTTTTTAGTCTGGCGATTTGTTTTGCGAGGAGTATATGCGTTCTTTCATATCATCCTATTTTGACAACTTTTTAAAATCTTGCTAGGTACGGTTAGTTGAATTCTACAATTTTTTTTGTTAAGTTTGTATGTACTCCATGAAGCCAATCTGTCGTACGCATTTTCAAAACCTGCTATGTTAATTAATTTTACAAATTATGTTTTTTAAATATTGTATGCTTTATGTAGTATTGTGTTTGTATATACATATGACAATTTAGTCTAATCTCTCGTATAGTTTTTTCGGCCAGGCTGTCACAATATCCTACATAGTGACTGGCATGCACGCGTACATAAAATTAGATCTTGACTATCCGCTTTAATAAAAAAATTACACGACCATCAGTTTTGGAGTGAATAGTTAGATTCAAGTAGGCATCAATCAGTTTCGTAGTTTTTTCCATAACCTGTCAGCTTTTGAGTTTCTTTTCAGCGTCTGAAATCTTGTCAACCGGAATCAGGTGATTGTTTTATATATGACTCCTTGTTTCTAGTTGAATCTAAGACTAAAAATTCGATTGTTAAGCTAGTACTTTTGGTGATGTGATTCGTTTCTTGAAAGGTGAAAATACAACAGTGGTACATGTGCTGATGTCATCAATCAGGTCATTGTATCGGAACCGGCCGGAACGATCAGTTTTTTTTTTTACAAAACTTACTATATTGTTTTGACTTAGCATGACCGTGTCAACCCGTGGATAAAAAGAACACGAAAGGGTTACATAAATATTAATGTTTTGTTAAATACTAACCACACATTTTAGATCTAACTGTTATAAATAATTTTGATGATGTGGCTGAACGTGGTGGCTTTATTAGACATTCTTATACTCTCTCCGACCCATATTAGTTGACTCCAATTTGGATGTATCTATCATAAAAACTTGTCTAGATACATCTAAATTAAAATCAAATAATATGGGTCGGAGGGAGTATTACTTTTATTATATAATAGATGACTATGCTTATGTGGAGAGTAATAATTGTTATATGTATGTGGTTTATGATAAGAATGTTTTATGTGATAGTTATATTGTTAATTTTATTCATGATGCTACTGAAAGATATTATGAGAGAGGGAAACATGGTCTTATGTATCTCAACAATATAAAGTTTTCCATCTTTATGTTGAAAGTTTTGAAGTTGTACTTTTTTTGCTTTCCTATGCTTGTTGCTTTGTACGTTCATGACTTGTTTCTACAAGATTCCTATGCATAGAAAGTGGGTTAGACTTAAATGTGTTTTGAATTTGCTTTCTTGATGCTCTCTTTAACTTTAATTCATATTTCTTATGTGAGCATCTTCTCAAACTATCAAGCCTAACTTAAAAGCGGTAAAGAAAAGTATTTCTTGGGAGATAACCCAAAAGTTTTCTTGAGTCTTGGAAGTTATTAAATCTTTAATAACCACTTCTTATTCTTTTTATTTGCTTTTTGTGCCAAGAATAACCTCTAATGAGAGGGAAGTAAGATTTGGTGAGTTGCTGTCCCAAAACAGATTTTTGTGCTCCACTGTGAAAATTCGTGTAAAATCTCTGTAACTCGGATTGAGCTGTAAGTTTCTGAACAAATCCCCCAGTCTGTTAGCTAACTTTCGTTAGTTCAACACTTTTTTATTTGAGAAGAAGGTCTTTGAAAAATCGGTTTCTACCTGCTGGTCTGTTTTGACAGATTTCTGCCATTATTTGCATTTGCTTCTTATTGATTCCTTTTTGTTTTTTGGGAAATTGAGCTTTTTAAGGGAATTGATATAGTAGCTTGTGTTTTTAGTGAAAGTTTTGCTGTTTTAAAACTAAACCCCAAGGGTCTATTATCTTTTGAATACACTAATGTTGCTAATGAAGATTATGTGAAGTTTTGTATGAAGGAAAATTTTCAGGTGTATAGAAAGAATGATGTAATGAGATGAAAAATGGACAAAAGCTCAAGCTTGGGGATGCCACCCCGTGTCACTCGAAGAAATATTCAAAAGGTACAAGCGTCAAATCTTGGAGATGCCCAAGGCATCCCCTTCTTCATCAATAAAAATCTCAGGTCTTTCTAGACACTTCGTTTTTATTCTTTCATGCACTGTTGTATTGTTCTTGAAGCGTCTTAGTTTTTGTTTTTTGGTTTTTGTTTGCTTAGTTTGCTTCAATAAAGTAGTTTGGACCCCCATTCTCACTGTGTTTTTTCAAATAAGTTGATTGGTGTTGGAGAGGAGTAGAAAGTTCTTGCTTGAATAGTACAAGAGGAGCTTGTTTTGACTGTGACTTAGACTTTATCATGTCATGATAGATATTGTTTTGACCTTATGCTTAGTGATTATTGTTGTAGCATGACCTGTTCCAAACAATTAAGATTTCTTAATGTGCCTTGAAGGAATCATGCATTGTTTTAGCATTCAAAAACATATTATTGTGGTATTCTCCTTTGATGCTTTGTTTGGGTTGACTTGGCACATGGTCACACCATGTTATGACTATGAACAGTCACCATAGCCTCTATGATCATTTAGTCCTTGACTTGTAGTACCACTTTATGCTTTGATTAGTAATGTTTTGTCGCTTTGCATGATTATGGCCATTATTTCTCTCTTAGTTGGTCGCTCCCAGTCTTTTGCTAGTCTCCACTTGTATGAGTAAGCTCTACTCATGCATCCAACTCCCAAGAAAACAAGTTATTCCGAAGTGTTCACTATAAATTCCTATGCATGATGTGTTACACCATTCCAAGTATATTCTTGTTTTCATCTATCTTCCAAGCAAAAAGTATTTTGTTATGTGAAAACTTAGTGATTAAAGCTCTCACGAACTTTATGGCACACTTTATTTTTCTTGCCCCTAATAAAGTTGAACCATTGTGTCATCTGTGTTGTATATGCTTGCACTTATACGTTGTGATTAGCAGAACCGTGCTGTCACGGGGAACGCTTTCAACACCAGTAAATATCTACCCAGTTGATATCATGCTCTTTTGTCTATGGATGACATCGGTATGAAATGAAAGGGGGCTTGTAAGTTCATGGAGTTATGTATATGTGTTATAGAAACGCCTAGGCCGCTAGCCTAAGCCATGCCTAATCGTGGTGGAAACTTGCAGCATCACCATAGTGAGCAATCTATGAAGCATTCTTCTTATAAAAAAGAGATTGAGAAAAAAGAAAAAAAATATATGAGAGAAATAGGAAAGAGAGAAAAAAGCACCATTTTCCCATGGTAAATAAGAAGATTGCTGAGATGCTCATTGTCTGCTTGCCTTGTCATTTTGATTATGGGATAATTCCTGTATCATGTGCAAGGGGTACCTAGTTGGAGGTTCTCTATGATACACATGTACTTACTATGACAAGAACTTGCAAGTAACTAAACTTGAGTAGCATGAGGAGCGGCCCTCATATTCAAGGGACATGAGATTGCCAACTTATACTTTGTCAAGCATATACTCCATGGTTTGTTCACTTTAACCTTAATCACTTCAAGATGCTTATGATAGGGGCAATGAGGGCTGAAAGCTAACAAGTACCATAATTTTTGGAAGATCTTTATGAAACTTGAAATTCCTGCTTCCCTTTATGTAGGCACCATTATATTGAGTCTCCACCTTATATCCTTAGGCACCAAATAAAGAGAGCATAGTTGTCATTCTTAGTTCTATGTGCATTGTCCCAAAAACTTATTGATTGATGCATATTGTTGATATTTCTTGTTCTTGAACTATTTGTATCTAGTCACTCTTATGAACTTTGAAGGTGTCCTATGCATCTATTTGCTACTCCATGATGGACAAGCTGAATGCCACTATGCCATGTTTTCTATATGTGAAACAAACAAACATGTTTCAATGCATGTTATTGATGCGTGTTGAACGCCCCGTTGGGAAACCCAAAGAGCAAGGTATGATGCAGCACAACAACAAGTTTTCCCTCAGTAAGAAACCGAGGTTATCGAGCAGTAGGAGGAAGGAAACGCCTCAAAGGTGTTGCAAGCAACGTGGAAACTTGCACAAAACAAACTCAAGACTTTGCCCCAACTAACAGTGAGGTCAATCTCACTGGTTGCTGTAACAAAGGATTAACTGTATGGTGTGGAAGGTGATGATGGTTTGCAGCAAGTAAACAATAACAGTGGAAGATGTATCAATGGTAAAGATTGGACTGGGGTCCATAGTTCACTAGAGGTGTTCTCCTTAGATAAACAAACATGGCATGCTGGGTAAACAAATTACAGCGGGGCAATTGGCAGGACTGAGCAAGGCATAACAATGCAATACTAGACAAAAAGATCCTATGAGATTCGATTGGGCAATACAATAATATACATAGATCGCCATCCAACTACATCTATGACTAGAAGTCCACGTTCAGGTTATCATCCGAACCCCCTTCAGTATTAAGTTGCAAGCAATAGACAACTGCTTTAAGCAAAGTGTGTAAGGTAAACAATCCACTTGTTCCATGAACAAGAGACCGTAGTTTTCTCCCTAGTGGCAACAGCACATCTACAACCGAAGAGATTTCTGTCACTTCCCTTGGAAACTAGAGGCATGAACCCACTATCAAGCATAAATACCCCCTCTTGGAGTCACTAGTAACTACTTGGCCAAGATAGCTACTAACAACGGAGAGCATGCAAGATCACAAACAACACAAACATTATAGAATCAAATAGAAAAAACCATTAATCAATCTGACATAGTAATCTCAATATCCATCGGATCCCTGTAAATACAACATGCATGATTACAAATAGATTAGATCTTGATCATGAACGGAGCTCACAAGATCTATACATGAAAGCACAAAGGAGGAGATACAACCATCTAGCTACTACATGGACCCGTAGTCCAAGGGGGAACTACTCACGCTTCATACCGGAGGCTGGCATGATGAAGAAGAAGGTCTCTGGGATGATCTCCCCTCCGGCAGGGTGCCGGGAAGAGATTCAGATCCCCCCGATCTAGGGACGATGGTGGCGGCGGCTACAGACGGTTTCAAGGAGTTTTGATCGGGTACTTAGGGTTTCTACATCGGGGGATTCTTATAGGATAAGAGGCAAGGCTGGGAGGCGGCCAAGGGGCCCACACCCTTCCTAGGCGTGGGCCCACCCTAGGCCGCGCCTGGGGGTGTAGGGGTTCGTAGCATGGAAATTTTCTACCGCATGAACACAAACAAGCGAAGATCTATCTACTAGATTGTAGCAACAACTCGATTAGAGTACTCACCCTTGAAGATTCCAAAGCGGTTAATGAGAGCAGATTCTTGTGGGTGATGTAGTCGTACACTTGACGATCTCAAGATCGTGTAGAAGATCCTTTCGCTGCGTTACAATTGCTTCCACAATCGGTCACTCTTGATTTCGATGAAGACCTTCCTCTCCCTTGTTCCAAAGAAGCGGAGGTTGTAGTTCTCCCTCGCGATTACAGCGGTATGGCGGTCGAAAGTAGAGGGAAGATCTTGCAGGGCTTCGCCTAAGCCAGAGCAGGTTATGGTGGAGAAATAGGGTTTCCGGTGATCTAGGGTTTAGAGGACTGGAGAGGAGGAGGCGGAGTCGATGGCGGCGCTGGGGGCGTCAGCGGCGCGGCGGCATTGTGGGGAGGGCTGGTGTTGTGTGTCTCTTGGGGCACCCCTCCCCTCTATTTATGAGAGGGAGGGCAGCTTGGGAGAGGGGAGTTTGAATCCTTCCCCAGCTCCTTCCCCTTGTTGGCTTGTGGTGGAGGGAAAGAAGGATTCTTTCCTTCCTCCACCAGGATACATTGTCCTAGTTTGACTTTTCAAACTTGCCTTTTGACTTTCAATTTGGAGCTTAATTTCTTTCTTACAAGTGCCCAACCAAGTGACCTACGACATGATGCAATCATTCCACTTATTCATGACACATTCATGCACCCTTCCCCTTCCGGTCCGGTGAACCTTCTAGACCCTTCTAGATCATTCCGGTGAAAACACCGGAATCATTCCCGAACTCTAGAATTGGACTTTCCTTATATGTATCTTATTCTCCGGACCATTTCGGATCTCCTCGTGATATCCCGGATCCCATCTGAGACTCCAAACAACATTCGGTCTCCCTACTTACATTCCATATCTACTAAACAACATTGAATCCTTAAGTGTGTCTCCCTACGGTTCGTGAATTATGCAGACATGACCGAGACTCTTCTCCGATCAATAACCAATAGAGGAATCTGGAAATTCATATGGCTCCCACATATTTCTACGATTACTTTGTGATCGAATGAACCACTTACATATGATACCAAATTCCATTTGTCTCACGATAGTTTACTTATCCGAGGTCTGATCGTCGGTATCTCTACATACCTAGTTCAACCTCGTTACCGATAAGTACTCTTTTTTCATTCCCGTGATATGTGATCCCTTGTGAGTCAGTCACATGCTTGCAAGCTAATTGGATGGCATTCCATCGAGAGGGCCCAGAGTATATCTATCCGTCATATGGATGGACAAATCCCACTCTTAATCCATGTGTCTGATCAACACATACTTTCCGAACGCTCAATGCCACCTTTATATCCACCTAGTTACGGTGTGGTGTTTGATGTCATTAAAGTATCCATTCGGTGATGGTGATTAGCATGATCTCATGGTCGAAGGAATTAGGTTACTATGTATCAGAAAGCTTATAGCAAACAAACTATTGAAATGACTTGATCTTTATGCTACGCTTATCTATAGGAGTATGTCCATCACACCATTCTCCTAAGGATATGATCTTGTTGTTAATAACATCTTCAATGTTCATGATCAGGAAACCATGATCATATATTAACCAATAAGCTAGTTTAACCACATGCTTTAGTAGGGACTCTTTTATGTTTACAAATCACACAAGTATTAATGTTTTCGGTTAATACAATTATAGCATGGTATGTAAACATTTATCATAAGCATGAAGATATGATAATAACCTATTTATTATTGCCTCTTGGGCATATCTCCAACAGTCTCCCACTTGCACTAGAGACAATAATCTAGTTTCAAATCTTTGTGTATTCAACACCTATGGCTTTCCGGTGTTGTATGTACACAATTGATAGTGATCAACCGATCTTCGGATCCGACACTTTCAGGTCCGTGTGTAATTGCATGCCTTTGCGTCTATACGCATCACTCATTCTCTAATGAGATGGCTTTGTATAAATTTGGTCCTTTGGTGAGACCTTTTGTTCCTAGGGGTTAAAAATGTTGACAATATTGTCGTACAATATATCTTCATAGTATTATACCGATGTGAACTACACCTAGTTTGATAACAAACTACTTGACACAAATGCCCTCTTTTGCTGCTATAATCACTGTTCAAAAAATAGGCCGAATCAGCGATTAATAGGCCGATTACTCGCTACTAGGGACCTGACCGTGTCGATTACCACTAATCCTTTGTGTTAATCATTTAGCTCGATTAATAGGTCTGACACTCCGATTACTAGGTATATTCCAGATTAACCACTACACTTGGTCAAAAAAGATGCTAAATTATGAACACATATCTCCCATCCATCTGCTAGCCCTCGCCAATGAAGTAGGTTTTGTGAATCTCCCGATCGATCCCTTTCTCCAGGAGCTTGATTTATGCAATCACCAACCAGCTCCTTCTCACTGTTGACCAGTTCCTCGTAGTTGCCAACCAGACCTCAGATACAAGATCTCGAGCACCTTGAGGATCTCATCCAGGAGCTTAAGGCTGCCTTTAATATGGTAGATGGTTGATGTGCAAGAGGATTCATATGTGTTTTAGGTGCTAATTTTTGTAGGGTGGACCGATTAATAGCCGACCGATTAAATCAGTTAATCGTCTGAATTTTGATTAGTCGCTAATCCCAAGCCAACCGAGCAGTTAACGATTATCGATTTCCTTACCATTGGCTATAATAGCAGTCATATACTTAGCCTTTTGTTGTAGTATCTATCACAATATCTTAACTTTGGAACTCATCCAAATCTATTATGGAACTTACTTTCCATTATATTGTGCCACCCTTAGTTTAGATTGAGATA
Organism: Avena insularis; assembly: GCA_023614405.1. NCBI lineage: Eukaryota > Viridiplantae > Streptophyta > Magnoliopsida > Poales > Poaceae > Avena > Avena insularis. Next base: position 26,664,418 of record CM042690.1, read on the forward strand.
ATCTTTAATTTGTACTTTGTGACAAAACTAGTATCAATGTAGTACTTTTACAATGAACTAACCATCTATTTGTCACCTCTTACAAAAATAATATATTCTTAGTTCTTCAAAAAGATCATAAGAATATCCTTACTATCGTCCAATGATCATCTTATGAATCACTCTGGTATATGCTCATAACATTTAGAGCATAGGACATATCTAGATTTGCACATATCACATTATGATTGAAAAATACTCTTTGTGATTTTATTCATCAAGTATCAATCAATACTTGAATCTTTGTTTCACTTACCAAGTGTCGATACACTTGAATTTCGATTTAATCCTTTATGTGTGGCAAGAACCTTTCTTGTCATTTCCATATTGAACTCATTCAATATCTATGTACATTTGGCACAACCATATTAGCGTCTGAATCTATCTATATAGATATTGATGCCAAATATTTGGGTTTTGCCTAAGTCTTTCATCGAGATGAAATTCTTAACATGTGTTAATAAAAGATACATTATTTCCAATCAACAATATGTCTTTCACATAATGTATTAGAAATATGTCTTAGCGCTCCCACTTAATTTCTTGCAAATGCAAGCATCTTCATCGTCTCTAAATAATTTAAACTCTTTTAACAGTTTCATCATGGTAAAGATTCCAACTCCGCGATGCTCACTTCAACCATTGTAGTTTACATACTCTTTTAGCATCCTTTGAATTAACAAAACCCTTTGGACCGTGTTATGCACATGTCCTAGGTAACAATTCTATTAGAAGAACTTGTTTTTTATTCAACTACCACATAACAAAATTATATGTAGTGGTTGCTACATTAATCCATCTAGACTAAATATCGCTATGAAAGATCAAATCTTGTCATAGTCAACCTTTGAACATTGTTGTGAACTCTTTCCCAACATGTCGAATATTTCATATATGTGAAACATCCATGTCTATTTTTTTATAGATCCAAACACGACTATAAGGTCTTACACCTTTCCAGAGGGTCTTTCAAGTTCAAAGCTTGAATTCTCGTGTATGGAACTATCACGGATTTTATGGCTTCAAGCCATTTGACGGAGTCAGTGCCCATCATCGCTTCTTTGCATGTAGTCCATTCATTATTGTCAAATAATGATTCAACCCTCAAATCTTGGTATTTGATTGTTTACCCGACCTACTTGGTTCAGTAGGAACTTAGACCTCCGTAACCACAACCTTTGAGGCACGGGATCCATGAGCATTGTTGCTGCCTCCGAAACACTTTTCGGTGCCGCGCAACTTTGCACATACAGGTAAGGTTCGTTTAACCATATCAAAGTTCTATTGTCCTCCCACTTAACTTTTCACGGAGAATTCATTCTCAAAGAAACTTGACATGAGCGACAAACATTTTTGTCTTCGGTGTTATGGAGGAATACTCAACGATTATTCGAAATAACATACAAAGACATGTTCATCCGACTTTGGTAGTAAACATCTTACTTATGCATAGCATACCAATGTTTAAGAAAGGACAACTTGGGTTTTATCCCAAACCATAAATTCATATGGTGTCATTTCAACGGATCATGATGGAGCTCTTTTTAGTGAAAAAGCGGTAGTCTCTAAAGCTTTTAATCTTTAAAATATAATAGCAGTTTTCTGAATTACACCTTTGATCTTACCATGTCAAACAAGTTTTCATTGCATATCTTGATTATTCCATACTCATATGGTGTTTCGGGAAACGCAAATCCATGGAACGATTCCTCAAATCTTAGGTGTTATGCTAAACTTGTAACTCAAATATCTTCCATTATGATCCTATCATAAATTCTTTATTTTCTTGTTACATTGATTTTGCACTTCATCTTGAAAGTCTTTGAACTTTTCAAATGTTTCACACTTCATCCTCATTAAGTAAAATATTCATATATTCACTCAAATTTTCGGAGAAAGCATATGAAGTTGAAATCCATCGCTCTCGACTACATGTATGGACTTCATACATCAAATATGTACAAATTCCAATAAACTAGTTATTCGTTCCCTTTTGGCCTATGAGTGGAGGTTTAATTATCTCTAGGAAAGTTTCATAAGCGTCATTTGATCAAAAAACAAAAGACTCCAAAATTCCATCCACATGGGGTTTCTTCATGTGCTCTTTCCAATATAATTGAAACGACGATGTCACTTCCTAAGTGATCTTTCAATCAATTTGTCTTTCAACATTTTTAGCACTAGTTTTATGGATGTGATTTCTCCAACGAGATTTGTAAATCATCCATCTTTTATGGATTACGGCAATTATTTGAACAACCCTTTTGTTCTCATAATACCTAATAGAAATAACAATTATTGAAACAAATCTTGAAGGTAAGTTATGATTTGAACGATCAACACAACAACCCTTTATTTGTTCTCGATGGACATCATCACATATTCTTTTTCTAGTTACTTAGGCCATTGTAGTTCATGAATTGTGTTGTTTCGTATGACGATTCACACCAACAAATTCAGTATCCAATACTCTAGAACTACATTGTTTAACAAGCAAAGAATACAACCATAACATGTATAACCTCTATATACCTAAGCTGAACAATTCTATTATTTTCTCTTCTACCAAATATTTCTTAGATTTCTCTTTCAGTATTTCTTTATCCTTTCAAAATAATCTATCAACATCAACAGTGGCGCCATACTTATGACACATAGTCCAAAACATGTATAGTTAAATACCAATGTCTTTGGAATTGCACTTTGAAGTAGATGACCATCATCAAATGTTTGGTGTTCTTTCAAATTCCATTCTTTAGTAATATTTTAGTGTAGTAAACAATTTACCTACATCAAATATTCATCCTTATCATGGAACTATTCATGATCAAGATACTTTAGCTTATAACGGTGAATTGCGAGTATAATGTTGCTCTCCAAAACCTTTTGAAGAATTAGGACGACTAGCGTCTCTAACCTTTTGAAAATTCTCATCAAATATGAGAACATAAACTTTGCTATATTATACTCTATCATGTTTGTAACACCCTCAGAATCGGCCCTATGCAAGTTTCAGCGATCCCCGCCAAACCCGCATAGAAACGATTCAAAGGTGCCCACCAGGCACTTTCGTGCGGGTGGAAAACGAAGTAATATCATTACACAATAGTCCTTGATGGAACCCACAGAACAGATATATACAACAGCGACTCAAAGAGTCAAGAATACAGATATACAATACAAAGATCCAAAACACTTTGAAAACGATACAGCGTCCGAGTACGGAAAAGATGCAAATTGAGCTAAGAGCCCTGAAGAATAACCAATGGCGTCCATAACCCTGCCCAGGCCAAGCCGGAAGGGTAACCCTGCTAACAACGTCGATCTCAAACCTGCTTAAACAAAAGGGGTGCCGATAAAGGGCAAAGGAAAAAGAGAGCGCAAGATCGAGGCCAAGACATACGAGACTAGAATTCGGCGGTCCTCGCCTACATAGGTATGGTGGACTGAAGCGGCAGCGCAGCATGCACTAAACAACCTATAGAGACTCAATACAGCTGGCGGCTATCAGATAGGAATAAGAAATACCTATTTGGATCTAACCTGAAACTATCACCAAGCATACCCATCCTGGTATTTCCCCCTCGAGACCAAACGAGGAAGTCAACCGAGGAACTCACACAGTTGGCAGTTTTATTCATTCTGTTATAGTTGCGGCAATTACTAGTCAGATATAGATAACATAAGTCGTCCTGATATAATAAGCAGTGGGCAGTTTTAGTTAACCATTCCGTTGTAGTTGTAGTACTTACTAGTCAGATACATATAACATGAGACATCCCAAAACCCAGCAGTTGTTGGTACTTTTATTTAGCCATTCCGTTGTAGTTGCAATACTTACTAGTCAGATACAATGGTAACAGGTGAAAACCCACCAGCAATTGTTGGCACTTTTATTCAGCCATTCCATTATAGTAAAGCTGATTACTAGTCATTATAAAGTCAAATTTATAGCACTACTTTAGTTATAGTTGTCTATGATCGAGATACTGTGCTCCAAGTCGTCCATAACCGCGGACACGGCTTTCAGAAAGTTTACCCTGCAGGGGGCACAAATAGCAACACACGCACGATCAACCTCGAGAAAAACCAAATAAAACCCAACGAGGCATCACGACAGAGCAATTGCAAGATTCATATAAATTTCAGGGGGCCACCCCACCAAGCTACCCGCTACGAAGTTGGCCGGCTCCGAGACGGACCCAGAGGTTTGTGACGACGGCTGTAAACGACTGGGAACCCAAAAATGTGACTGGGCTTGTCGATACCGCGAAAACGTGGCACGGGGTTCCAAAATAGTACATGCGCTCCACGCGCAATCATAATAAAGAAGTAAAGCATGGCATAAGTACAGGATAGTAATAAAGCCCCAAACTACTTGTGGCCCCAAGAAATAAGATATGACTCAAGCTCTGGCTAGGGGGATACATGGTCCCACATGCGGATAGTGCGAATATTCAAAGAACAGGTATCAAGTACTCGGGGTCCTACGGGACACAAGTGGACGGTTAAAAACCAAATAACATCTATTGCCCACCTGTGCCTCTGCATTATTTACCCACTTCAATTTTAGTTATTAAACGATAATTAAAGTCATGATCATCTACAACATTAAACACGCAGCATTACTTTAACAACTGTGGTACTTGACGACACGCAATCAAGACTTTGAGCAAGCGACTCGACGCATAAGTCCAACTATCTACCAAACAACAGGTAATAGGATGTGTCCAAGGCAATATAAGGCTGCAATGGATATCATGGGTACGAAAACTAGAGCATCGCAACACAGATAGCAATAGATCAACATGAGGAAATAAAGACTATAAAGTAAAATAGGTAGAAAGAGGGAGAATGCTCGCCTGAAAACATTGTTGAAGGTCCATCCGAAGATCGGGTCGACACTCGCATCAACTCATCGGCCTAGCCCGTGAAGAAGCAAAGCACTAGTAGAAACACCGAATGCACTATTTAATACTACGGCAGAAGATCGGACATGATGCATGTATGATGTATGGCATGGCAAGGATGCGATGCAATTAGGCCACATTAAGCGGAACCAGGGTCCCGACAATTATTTAGATGGTTCAAGTTATTTAGATACCCGCAATTTAAATGTTGTCTTATCAAGGCAAAAGTATAGTAGCGGTTCGCTACACAAATTTAAATGGGACCACTATTAGACTAGATTCGCCCGCATATGGTCTCCATATTTAATTATGAGGTGAATCGGCGGAAGGCCCTCAAACCACATGATATGTATGCAAGTATGACAATTTAAATCCAACAAGTATATATCATAAAATAATAATAAAAATAAGGGCTTGGATCGGGGTCACACATGGATGGGTCTCGGCGATCTTGGGGTTCCGAGAGTTTGGGTTCGGGGATCGGTCTTTGGATTTCCGAGAAGTAGATCTTGGCGTTCCGGGAGGAAGTTCTCGGGTGTCGGTGTTGGACTCGGTTCAACCTGCGACGATCTTGCATCGACACGAGTAGCTCGAGGATTTTCAGCAACACACACATGCCACCAACACGAGTGTTCGCCTTCAGTTTTAGCAGCACCACAACGGCAGGGAAACCAACTTGTCCACGCCTTGTTCGTGGTTGCCGAGAGGCAGAGGACGGGAGGCTGGAGACATAAGGGTGGAGGGTACCGTCGGCGGCTCGCAGAGGATTTGGTAGCGATGAAAAAAAAGGAATGCGATGAAGACGGGCCGAAGGTGTCAAACATGGACGGCAGAGGGAGACGACGCAACGAACGAAGGAGGACGACAGCGGCACGCTCGAGAGGAGGGCAGCGCTCGGGCCCGTGGAGACCGTCTGAGCTTGGTGGTGGCCAGCGGCATGGGCTCGGTGGCGAGCTCCAGAGGGAGGGCGCGGCGGCCCTGCTCGCAGGTGGAGGCGACCGAGGTGCAGCGGCGGCTGCAGACACGGGGAGGCGAGGAAGCTCAGGACGGGTGGCGCTGGAGGCGAGGACCCACGGTCGGCGGGGTGGAGGAGCCCACTAGGCCGACATCGGCGGCGGGTTGGCGACAGCTCGCGGGGGGTGCTGTAGAGGGCGCCGGAGGGGAGGAAGACGGCGGTCGGGGTCGCATTGCTTGCTGCCAAGGAGGCGCTCGGAGGGGAGGAAGACGGCGGCCGGGGTCGCATTGCTTGCTGCCAAGGAGGCGCTCGGCTCCAGGGCGAGGAGAGGTGGTGGCCGAGCGCTTGAAGTGTGCGTGACGGACGCGGACGGCGGTCGGAGAGAGGGGCGCAGAGGCAGGTGAGGAGAGGGACGATGCCGGGGAGGGCGCAGGTGGTCGCTCGGGCCCAGGAGGCACTGGCGGCGGGGATTCAATCAGGAAGGAAGAAGGGGGTCGGGGTAGGGAACGGGCCGCACGGGGTCGAGTGGTAGGAGTGGGGCCCGGGGTGGGGCCAGACCCGGGAGGAGGTGGGGATTAGGGCGGGTGTGTGTGGCGTGCGCTACGTCTGGCGACGGCTATAGGGGTGTGGAGTGGTAGCTAGGGTTGGGTGGTCTGGGAGATTAGCGTTAGGGTTTAGGTGAGAAAAACTAGGGTTTGGTCTAGACGGTATGGGCTGGGCCTGCCGGTGGTAGGTGGCCTGGCTCCGGGCCGGTCTGCCTTCCCCGAACAAAATATTTATGTTTAATATTTTTTTTCTGTTTTATTTATGAGGCCTTTTATAAATAATTTTAGATAAAACAAAATATTCAGGAAGACCGAGATTTCAATTTGAAATAAAGAAGGGGATAATTAGAAAACAATATAGGCTTTTGGGGAATAGGTTTAGTCAAACACATGCATGATGATGTCATGATGATGCGCAACATACAAACAACCGCGATTTTCTAGTACTGGTTTTACCCGGGGTGCTACAATGTTGTAATCAAAACATCGTTTCAGATATCGCAATATCTTCCACATATGATGGTTTCCGAAACAATTCTTTAGCTCCTAGATAACCTTGATATTAAAACAATCTTTTGAATATCAAGAATCATGGAGATAAACATAATACTTATTTACTAACACTAGAATTGTTACTCTTAATTTAATACCAATTATTAAACTTCATGGAGTAACCGGAACTTATTAAAAGTTTGCAATAGGACTTTTAAACTTTAGATCAACACTTCGAAACAATATAATACCAGTTCGTAAAGTATCTAACCAGAATTCTATAGTTCTATTATCTCAATAATAACTAAGCGCAAGGTGGTAAACGGATGCCGATGACTACAACTATGAAAATTCACTTTGATTTAATTTATGATAAATAGTGTTCAACTTTTAATCATATTGCTGTTGAACTCCTAGTCAAAACAATATCCCTCACATTATTTTAGTGATTACATGAACCAAATCCACTATACCAAGTCCGATGATCACGTGACATGATGCAGTTTCAAAGGAGAACAATCATCATGTTCATCATATCATATATATGACTCATACTTTACCTTTCGGTATTCCGTGTTCCGAGACCATGTCTGTATATGCTAGGCTCGTCAAGATGTAACCTTAGTTTCCGCATCAGCAAATCTAGCTTGCTCCTATTGTATACACTCGCAAAATCTAATAACACACCCGATCATCACGTGGTGCTTCGAAACAACGAGCTTTGGCAACGATGCCTACTAAGGATGAACACTTTATAACTTGATATTTTGTGAGAGGGATCATCTTATAATGCTACCGTCGCGATCTAAGCAATGCAAGATTCATAAAAGGATTAACATCACATGCAATTCATAATATGTGATATGATATGGCCTTCCTTCTTGTGCTTCCGATCTCCATCTTCAAGCACGAACATGATCTCCATTATCACCGGCATGGCGTCAAGGTCAATGGCACTGCTCCATGGTTGTCGTCCACCAGCATCAACTATTACAACTACTTTGAATAATAGACACGCAGGTCTTAACGAAATTAAAAGACAACCATAAGGCTCCTACCGGTTGCTGACTTACAATAAGGAACATTGCATACATCATATATAATCACAATCATGGTCATATCACATCACATACCACCCCTGCAAAACAAAGTTAGACGCATCTAATTTTGTTTGCATGTTTTACGTGGTTTGGGGATTTCAATAAGTTTCGTTCTAACTTACAAACAAGAACCACAATGTTGATACTAGTATTGTCAATGACCCATTGTAAATTGAATCTTCACTATGTTGGGAGAAACAGGCACCCGCAAAGCCACTTATGCAATACAAGTTGCATGTCAAGCGTGGAGCAAGTCTCATGAACGATGTCAAGGTTAGCCCGGGCCGCTTCATCCCACCATCCCGCAAGATGCAAAGTACACAAGAAGCAATCGACAACAAAATCATAAACGCCCACAATGACCATTGTGTTCTACTCGTGCAACAGATCTACATATAGACCTGGCTCTGATACCACTGTACGGGTTCGTAGCATGAAAAACAAAAAAATTCTACCGCATGAACAAAAACAAGCCAAGATCTATCTACTAGATTGTAGCAACTAGTCGATTAGAGTACTCACCCTCGAAGATTCCAAGTGTGTTAACGAGAGCATATTCTCGTGGGTGATATAGTCGTACACTTGCCAATCTTAAGATCACGTAGACGATCCTTCCGGCGCTGCGTTCTAGCAGCGCTTCCGCAGTCGGTCACACGTTCGATACTCGATGAAGAAATTCCTCTCCCTTGTTCCAGCAGGCAGCGGAGGTTGTAGTTCTCCCCTCGCGATTCCGGCAGCACGACGGCGTGGTGTCGAAAGTAGAGGGAAGATCCTGCAAGGCTTTGCCTAAGCTGGAGCAGGTTAAGGTCGAGAATTAGGGTTTCCGACGATCTAGGGTTTATAGGACCAGAGAGGAGGAGGCGGAGTCGGCGGCAGCGCGACGGCGTGGGGAGGGCTGGTGTTGTGTGTCTCTTGGGGCACCCCTCCCCTCTATTTATGAGAGGGGGGGCAGCTTGGGAGAGGGGAGTTTGAATCTTTCCCCAACTCCCTCTCCTTGTTGGCTTGTTGATGGGGATATGCCTACCGGGGTATACCCAGCAGGACGTTTCCGACTGGCCCAGGAACTGGCGAGTGGGCCTACAAGACGGCGACTAGATCAAGGACCGGTGTGGATCCGAGCGACTGGAAGCTGAAGGCCCAGGCGAGTAGATAGGCCCAGTCGAGTTAGGTTAAACGATTACCGAAGCCTTAACAGATTCGGTTGAGATATGTAAACCCTAGGGAAGGTGAGTCTATATAAACCTCCCTACAGGGCGTGTAGAGATACGTTCCATCATACACCCAAGCGACTCGCCGCCTAGCCGCCGAGCTCGCCCATTGTACCACCATCATAATACAATCTAGAAGGAGTAGGTCTTTACCCTCCGGGGGGCCGAACCTGGGTAAAACCTTGTGTCTCCGCCCTCATCTCGCACCGCAGATGGCTGGCCGCCCTTGCCCCTCGTTCTACTACTCGCTGCCGATTGCAGCATCTGTCGTGACCATTCGCACGACAGTGGTGCCCACCGTGGGGCCTGGCCGGTGTTCTGCGGCGAGATCCAATCTTGCCATCAACGAGACGGTCGCCACCGGCCGCATGATAGCGATCGGCGAGATACGCCAAATCTTGCCGAGCAGCTACGTCCCGGCGGCACGACCCATCACGCACAGCATGATCTTGCCGGTCGGCACGATCAGCCTCTTCATCGGCCTCACCGAAGTCATCATCTCGGAGGATTCGGCTCGCATCCGCGAGTCGCCACCACGCGATCGGCTCTCCGAGAGCCAGGTCCGCACGATTCATCGCCTCGCCTCCGAGTACAACTCGGCTCATAGCAACGTGGCAGAAAACTCCGCGGCCGCGGAAGACGCGGCCCTCAACGACGACGCCGACTCGGCGACCCCGGCGTCACTCGCCGGATCCATCACCGCGGCCTCACCCGCGGGCTCCATCACCCAGGTTTCCAACGTGGGAGACTTCGAGGATCCCTCCATCCTTGGGATCTTCGACTTCGACTCCGGGTCGTAAAATTCTGCCGACCTCCACGACGGGACCGGTCGCCACGCCGCGACCTACATGGCGACCGGCACCGATCCACCGGAGGATCCCTTCTCCACCCCGATCCCTCCTAATGCCACAGCAACGGAGGTCGAGGAACTCCGCTGTCGGCGGAAGGCATCCGCAAGGAACAAGCGAGCGAAAAATTTCGCCGAAAGGTGTGATCGCAGGAGCTGTCGCGCTACCACCAGCAGCGAATCAGGTCGCGCCTGAACCCCACCGTCCAGGGGCGCGCCCTGAACTTCGACGACGAAAATGACCCAGCCCGCGTGGCCGAGCGCGCGATCTGCGAGAACGCGCCACCAGGAGGAAGCGCCCGGCCCCCGCCAGGATCGACGGCGATGGGCGCCCCACCTCCACCCAACCGCACACCCCCCAGGGATCAGCCGCGGATAGTAGCCTCCTCACGGGAGCGAGACGCGAACGGCCTCCCACTGTTCTCCACCCCGATGGACAACCTCGTGGCGGGCCGAGCAGCAGCCGACAACATAATCACCATCGGCGACGGCGCCCTACAGATCCAGTATGTCAGGGCCCTGCTCGCAAAGGTCGTCGAGCAGCAAAACGCAGGCGCCGATTCATAGGGTCGAGTGTACTCGCGTTCTTAGGGAAGCAGAGCGGCCTCAAGCGGCCGCCCCATGGCGGCAAACACCCTCAATTTCCCGCCACCAGAGCCATTGCAGCTCCAACATCGACCGACCGAACGCCGCACTCTCCAATGCGACCCTGTGCCAGCGACCAACTTCGTCGCTGCCAATGGTCAACCCATCGACGCCCGCACCCACATCATCAACAACCAAAGTTGTCGCGCACGCCAGCCCGACGACCTGCGACACACCCTAACCAATCGCCGCGACGGCGAGCCGATGGGATCGCTAAGTCGACTCGGCCCCAAGTGCTTCGGACCAATGATTCGAGGCGAGAAGTACCCGCCGAACTTCAAGGCGCCGAAGGAAATAGAAAAGTATGACCAATCGTAAGACCCCTCCGTGTGGCTCGATACATACCTCATGGCAATGGGGATCGCAGGCCACACTGACCTGCTGGCCGCCCGTTACCTCCCCTTGATGATGGAGGGGACGTGCAGGCAGTGGATCAACGCCCTCCCCCAGGACAGTATCGACTCCTGGGAGGAAATGCGCGACGCCTTCGTCAGGCACTTCGAGTGCTCCTACACCCGCGCCACCACCATCGAGGACCTGGAGCGATGCGTCCAGGGACCCGCGAGTCGACCCGCAACTGGGTCCAGCGGTGGCAAGAACTCTGGTACAACATGGTCAGCATCCACCCGGACACTGCGATCCATTGCTTCAAGACCTCGTGCCGCTACGAGCCCTTGGTCGCCAAGCTCAAGCGACACTCTCGCACACTCGACAACATACCGGACCTCCTCGAGATCGCCAAGCGGTACGCGGAGGAAGATCCAAACTAGGAAACCGACGACGAGTCGGGAGGCCAATGCCGCACGAGCGGCAGCGACAACGGACGACGGTCCGACCTACGCTACAGCAACACTCGCCTCACCGGCAAGCGCCGCAATGACGGGCAAGTCGACTTCGTCACCAACGCCGGGCATGCGCAACGCAAGCCCAAAAGCTTCCGCCGCGACGGAGGACAACGCCGCGACGGCGGCAACTACAAGGCCAAGCCAAGGTTCGACCCCGTGGCCCTCCTTAACCAACCTTGTGCGTTCCATAGCAGGGAAGGGAAACCCGCAAAGCACATGACTGCCGACTGCCACACCCTTAGAGAGATTGAGAAGGCACGGCGAGCATGGGAGGACCCCGACAACGACCCGCCAAACGGCGGAAAATTCGGCAAAGTGGTCGGCTCGCTCCATACCTTCACAGGCTTCAACACGAAGCGCGAGAAGAAGGTCATCACCCGCGCTGTCGTCGTCAACGCGGTGGCCCAGGTGGACGTTCCCCAGTTCCTCAACTGGTCAGAGCAGCCCATCACCTGGAGCCGCCAGGACCACTCGCCACCCATCGAGTACCCATGCCGAGTCGCCCTGGTGGTCAAGCCTAAGGTGGGCGACTACTGGCTCCCCAAGACATTGATGGACGGCGGCAGCTCCATCAACATCCTGTACCTGGACACCTTCAGGCGGCTGCGGCTCCCACAGTCGATGATCGAGACAACCCACACCACGTTCCACGGCATCGTCCCCGGTCGGAAGGCGTACTCGATCGGCAAGGTCACGCTGCCAGTCACCTTCGGCACACCAGCAAACTTCCGCACCGAGCGGATCGTCTTCGAGCTGGTACCCTTCGACAGCCCCTACCACTATGTCCTGGGGCGCCAGGCGTTCGCCAAGTTCATGGCAGCGCCTCACTACGCGTACAACGCGATGAAGATCCCCGGGCCGTGCGGCGTCATAACCATCAACGGCGACCCCGACATGGCCGCCGAGTGCGAGGCCAAAGGAGCAGAACTCGCCGACGCCGTCATCGCGGCAGAGACCAACCACACCGATGAGCTCGCCAAGTACGCGAGCGGGGTCAACAACGACGACCCCACCATACTCAAGAAGCCCAACTCGGAGGGAACAAACACCTCAGCCTTCGAGGCAACGACGCACACCCGCACCGTCGAGCTGGTCCCAGGCGACTCCAGCCAGACGGTGACGATCGGGACGGGCATGAGCCTAGCCTAGGAAGGCGCGCTCATCGAGTCCCTCCGTGAGAACAGGGACATCTTTGCATGGAAGCCCTCTGACATGCCCGGTGTCCCTAGGGAGCTCGCTGAGCACAAACTAAACGCCGACCCCAAAGTGCGACTCGTCAAGCAGTCGCTGCGGCCCTTCAATGAAGAGCGCCGCCAAGCTATCGCCGAGGAAGTACAGCGTCTACTCGCTGCAGGCTTCATCCGGCCAATTAAATACTCCAAGTGGCTGGCAAACCCAGTCTTGGTCAAGAAAAAGAACGGGACCTGGAGGATGTGTATCGACTACACAAACTTGAACAGCGCCTGCCCGAAGGAGCAGTTCGTCCTCCCACGGATCGACCAAATAATCGACTCCACCGCGGGCTCGGAGTCGCTATGTTTCTTCGACGCCTACTCTGGATACAACCAGATCAAAGTGGCTGTCGAGGACGAGTAGAAGACGGCGTTCATCACGCCATTCAGAGCCTTCTGCTACACCGCCATGACCTTCGGCCTCAAGAACGCCGGGGCGACCTACCAGCGGTGCATGCAGGAGTGCCTCGCGAACCAAATTGGCCGCAACATCCACGTCTACATCGACGACGTGGTCATAAAATCCGCTCGCCAGGGTGATCTACTCGCCGACCTGGCGGAAACATTCGCCAACTTGCGGAAATACAAGATAAAGCTTAATCCAGGCAAATGCACCTTCGGTGTACCAGCAGGACAACTACTGGGGTACGTCGTCTCTAAGCGAGGGATCGAAGCGAACCCCACCAAGATCGACACGATCGCCCGACTCGGCAAACCCGAGTGCCTGCCCGACGTCCAGGAGTTGGCCGGGCGAGTAGCGGCTCTCAGTCGCTTCATCCCCCGCCTGGGCGAAAAAGCGATGCCCCTATACCACTTGATGCGCAAGAACCCCACCTTCCAGTGGGACAAGGAGGCGGACGACGCGCTCCGCGACCTCAAGAAGGTGCTACTCGCCGCACCACTACTCGCCGCCCCCGCCGACAAAGAACCCATGCTGGTCTACGTCGCGGCTTTCGAGCGCGTCGTCAGCGCCATCATGGTCGTCGAACGGCCGGAGGAAGGAAAGGAGCGCCCAGTACAGCGACCGGTGTACTACATCAGCGAGGTCCTCACCGAGTCGCGCCAGCGATACCATGATACCGAAACTGGTATACGCGGTCTTGAGAGCAATGGCGCTGCCGCACTACTTCCAGGAACACCCAATCACGGTCGTCTCCTCAGCACCGTTGCAGGACATCATCCGCAACCGCGAGGCGACCGGGCGGGTCGCCAAGTAGGCCGTCGAGATCGGCATCCACAACATCAAATACGAGCCACGAAAAGCGATCAAGTCGCAGGCTCTAGCGGACTTCATCGCCGACTGGGAAGAGGCCCAGCAGCCAGAGAAGCTGCCATACCTCCATTACTGGAGCCTGCACTTCGACGGCTCCAAGAACGTGGACGGCGCAGGAGCAGGGATCGCACTGACTTCACCGAAGGGCGACAAGCTCCGCTACGTCCTCTGCCTCGACTTCACCCCCTGCACCAACAACATGGCCGAGTACGAGGCACTACCCCACGGCATGCGGGCTGCCAAGGAGATGAACGTCAACCGACTACACTGCTACGGAGACTCCGACCTTGTCGCTGGGCAAGTCGCTGGCACCTGCGACGCCGTCTCCCCCACCATGGCGGCATACCGCCAAGTAGTGGACAAGCTGGGTGGACACTTCGCAGGCTACTCCATCGAGTGGATCGACAGGCGGAAGAACGAGGAGGCCGACGCACTCTCTCGCATTGGGTCGGCTCGACTCGCACCACCCGCCGGGGTCTTCCTGGACACGATCACCAAGCCATCAGTCTCTCCCCCAAGGGAGATCGACATCGGAGTCCCGCTGCAGCCAGAGGCAGCCCTGGTCGCACTCGTCACCGAGCCAGACGACTGGACCAAACCCTACGTCGCCTACCTGGAGGCCGGCACCTTGCCGACAGACGAGACGGACGCCCGGATGATCGCACGCCGATGCAAATCCTTCACCATCATCGACGGCGAGCTCCACAAGCGCAGCGTCACCGGCGTGTTCCAACGCTGCGTCCAACCCGCCAAAGGATGCAAGATCCTCCACGACATCCACTCCGGCGACTGCGGCCACCACGCCGGCGCCCGCTCTCTACTGGCCCACCGCACACGCCGATGCCGTCGACATTGTCTAGCGGTGCGCCGGGTGCCATAAGTACGCCAACCAGACGCACGTGCCGAGCTCAGCGCTCAAGACAATCCCCATCACCTGGCCATTCGCCGTGTGGGGCATGGACATGGTAGGCCCCTTCAAAAAGGCTCCCTCTGGCTACACCCACCTCCTGGTCGCGGTCGACAAATTCACAAAGTGGGTGGAGGCCAAACCAGTCCGAAAGTGCGACGGGAAGACCGCCACTAAATTCCTACGCGAGCTCATATATCGCTACGGGTTCCCAAACAGCATCATCACGGACAACGGCACCAACTTTGCCAAAGGAGCCATGGCCGAGTTCTGCGAAGAACACCACATCCGGCTTGATCTCACGTCAGTCGCCCACCCGGAATCCAACGGCCAGGCGGAACGGGCCAATCAAAGCATCCTCCACGGCCTGAAGCCACGACTCCAAGTACCACTCGAGCGCACCTCCGGGTCCTGGGTCGAGGAGCTACCCTCCGTCATCTGGGGCATCCGCACCTCGGTCAACAGGTCGACAGGATTCACCCCCTTCTTCATGGTGTACGGCGCCAAGGTAGTCATGCCCACCGACCTCGAGCACGACTCGCCACGGGTCGTCCACTACACGGAGGCTGCAAACGAACTCGCCCGACAGGATGGAGTCGATCAACTCGACGAGGCACGTGACCTCGCTCGATCACGCACCGCCATCTACCAGCAGGGACTCCGCCGCTACCACAGCCGGCGGGTGAAAACTCGCACCTTCCAAGAAGGCGACCTGGTGCTGCGCCTCATCCAGGACAAGAAGGGCATGCACAAGCTTTCCCCTCCGTGGGAGGGACCATTCGCCATCGGGCGCGTACTCGGCAACGACGCCTACTACCTCATCGACGTCCGCGGGGACGGCAAACTCAACGTCAAGCGACCGTGGAATGTAAACCTCATACGGAAGTTATACTCCTAGAACCCCACATATGTACCCTCCGGTCGCTTTGAAATAAAAAGAATTGGTTACCGCAAATTGCGCCTACTCTCCGTGTCTTGTGCCACTCGCACTCGTAATAACAACGTCAAGCTAACTGCAGAAGTCAACCGTTGGTACAGCGATCGGCACGGCCAAGTAGTGCGTTACAAGGGCACTGGGTAACCTCAGGCCTTGCAACGTCCACGAAAAACGCCTACCCGGAGCCCCATCGGAGTCGCCTAGCCCGACTGGCTCTACGAGCCAAGACAACTGCCTTCGCTTCTCACAGCGACCACGATCCTCCGCATCCTCGACATAGCGACTCGAACGGCTAAGTACCACGCTCGGGGACTGATGACCAGTCCAGCGCGAGCGGCTAGGAAAAACGCCAAGTATGAGAGCATGCCCAGGACTCGCCATGCAACTGACCCAACGGGCCAGGCAGGAGTGACGCGCTCCAACTAACGCGCCAAGCCCTCACCCACCCTCGAGTCGCGCCTAGAACAACCAAGTACCACGCTCGGGAACTCGGCCACCCGACCTCGTTCGCGCAAGGGAAAACGACAAAGTACAGAGCGCTCAAGGGAGTCGCCTTGCGACTGGCTCTCCGAGTCCGGGCGAGTCGACCACAATAACAAAACATTCAAAAACCACAAACACATCACAAACGAGGTAAACCCCATAAAAAGGGCGGACGCGCTCGGGGACTCATTCAACCCTCAATCAAAAAACACATGACAAATCACAAAACAAACACGATATCTCGTTAACAGCATGTTGCAATCGTCTCAAAGTACAAAATATGCCCAAACGGCAGAACTGCTACTAACGCCCCAGGGCAAACTATTCTACTCCGCAGGCTTTGACGACGACTCGCCAGCACCCTTGCGATCGCGGATGAAGGGCGTGTACGGGTTTGACGGGTACGTCGTCAGCTCACCCGCCATCGCCACACGGAAGGGTTGCTCGATCTTGAAGTCCCGGTGCTGCGGCTCGGGGTCGTTAGGTGCGACGACCGTCTCCTGGTAAGGAAGGAGGTCGCCCATCGCCCAGACGCGCTCGGAGTACACCGCAGCACGGTCCGTCAACTTGACTACCTTAGAGATCTCCATCGAGCCAGTTGATGACGGGTAGCTACTCTTCACGTCGTCCAGATCGAAGTCCTCCGGGAAGTGGGCGAGCCCAAGGCTAAGCGCCGTCGCCACGCCACGTCGGAATGCCGACCGCGTCATAAACTCGACGACCAACGGCGCCTTCTCCAAGTACCGCCATACCTCGACGAGGTCGCTGGGAATTACTGAAGGGTTTCGCGGCATAGTAAATCAAAATTTTCTATGGATGCGAACAGAGGGAAGCCAAGATCTAATCTAGGAGATGCAAACAACGAGAGAGATTGTATTAGATCTTCATACCCTTGAAGATTCATGCAATGAGCGCCTGTTTAACGTGGGTGATGTAGTCGTACTCGCTTCTCCTCCTCGCGATCCGATCCGATCTAGCACCACAAGTGGCGGTGCCTTCGTGAGATGCACACGTGCAGCACCTCGACGTCTCCTCCTTCCTTGGTCCAGCAAGTATGGTGGAGAGATGGGTTGGATCTACAACGCGACGGCGCGGTGCAATTGGTGGAGAATTTCTGCAGCAGGGCTTCGCCTACAAGCAGCCGGGAGGGAGAGAGGAAGGGCAGCAGGGCGGCTAGGGTTGGAGGGGAAGGTGTGGGGGGTGGTGCGCCCCCAGCCCTCTATATATAGAGGGGTGGGCGTATCCCTAGCCCCTCCCCCAAGCCAAGGCCGGCGGCCCCAAAGGAGGAGGAGTGGGGGGCAAGGAAACCCCCCCTTCTAGAAACTCTATCTCGAGTTTAAACCTCTCTTCTGGCTGGGCCCTATGGAACCTGTGCCCCTGGCCCAATGCGTCCAGGGCACTCCCTCATAGGCCCATGCCCCCTCCCGGAAGGTGGGGCCACGTTGGTCCCCTTCCGGAAGGTTCTAGAAGCTTCCGGTACAATACCGATTAACCCGGAACAATTTCGAACTCCAAAAACCGCACTGCCTTATATGAATCTTATTCTCCGGACCACTCCGGAACCTCTCGTGATATCCTGGATCCCATCCGAGAAAAAAAACTCATAAACCAATTATCCAATCTATCCTAGCGTCGAGACACGTTAAGTGTGTGACCCTGCGGGTTCGAGAATATGCAGACATGATCTTCTATAAATAATCAACAGCGGGGACTGGAAACCCATATTGACTCCCACACATTCATCGATGATCATATCGGATGAACCACGATGCCAGGATTCAATCAATCCCATATATATTCCCTTCGTCTCGCGATATTTTACTTGCCCGAGATTTGATCGTTGCGATGCGTCATACCTAGTTCAATCTCGTTCACAGCAAGTACTTTACTCGTTCCGTAATCCGATATCACTTTGTGATTAACTCCTTAACCACATGCTTGCAAGCGGTGTTGATATCGATTACCGAGTGGGCCCGAAGTATATCTCTCCGACTTGGGAGGGACAAATCCCATCTCGATACATACAACCCAACAGATACTTTCCGATCACCTGAGAGACACCTTTATGATCACCCTCTCATAGGATGACGTTTGATGACCTCAAAGCTTTCGTCCGATACTGAGTTGTATTATCTCATGGTCTAAGGAATACAATATTTGACATAAGAAAAGCTTGCAAAGACGAACACGATGACACGATCTAATTGCTTCGCTTAGTTTGGGTCATCCACCATATCATTCTCCCAATGATATGATCTCATTATCAATTGACAACTCATGTCTATGGTTAGGAAACCTTAACCATCATTGATAAATGAGCTAGTCCATAGAGGCGTACTAGGGACACGGTGTTGTTCACAAACCACACAAGTATTAAAGTTTCCGCTTAATACAATTCTAGCATGGAATATAAACATTATCATGAACAAGAATTATAATAATAACATCTTTATTATTGCCTCTAGGGCATAATTCCAGTCTCCCACTTGCACTAGAGTCAATAATCTAGTTTACATTTGGCAACAATCTCACACCCATGGCAATCGAGGTCTGATCATGTTTACACGTGGAAGAGGTTTAGTCAATGGATCTGCGACATTCAGATCTGTATGTACTTTGCTAATCTTCAGATCTCCATCTGCTATATAATCTCGGATTATATGAAACTTGCGGTTGATATGCTTGGTCTTTGGATGATATCTTGGTTCCTTAGCGAGTGCTATGGCACCAGTGTTGTCACAATATCTCCAGTGGGTCCAATGCACTTGGAACCACTCAAGCTCGATGATGAAGTTTCTGATCCAAACTCCTTCACTTGACGCTGCGGCAGCCATGTATTCCGCTTCTCTGTAGATCCCGCGATCACGCTTTGCTTGCAGCTTCTCCACTCACAGCTCCTCCATTCAAAATATACACGTATCACTTCGAGATTTAGAATCATCCTTGTCGGTATCAAAACTAGCATCGACGTAACCTTTTTACGTAGTTGTTCATCACCCATAGACTAAGAACATTTCTTTAGTCCTATTTAGGTACTTTAGGATGTTCTTCACGGCTGTCCATGTTCCACTCTGGATCACTTTGATATCTGCTCGTCATACTAAGAGCATTGGACACATCCGGTCTAGTACATAGCATGGCATACATGATAGAACCTATGGCCGAGGCATAAGGCACTTTGCTCATAGCTTCCCTATCATTTACCATAGCTGGACACTGAGCCTTGCTCAATATCTTACCTGACAACATAGGCACCGAACCTTTCTTTGCCTTATCCATTCTGAACCTTTTCAGAACTTTTTCTAGGTATGTACTCTGGCTTAAAGCTATCAGGCATCTTTGTCTATCTCTATAGATCTTGATGCCCAATATATAAGCAGCTTCACCTAGGTCTTTCATTGAAAAACACTTGTTCAAATAACTCTTCACATCGTTAAGCATGTTGATGTCATTTCCAATAATCAATATGTCATCCACATATAGTACCAGAAACGTCACCGAGCTCCCACTCACTTTCTTGTAGATACAAGCTTCGTAGCAATTTGGAATAAATCCAAAGCTCTTGATCACTTGATCAAAACGAAGGTTCCAACTCCGAGATGCTTACTTCAGTCCATAAATGGAACGCTGAAGTTTGCATACTTTATCAGCATCCTTAGGATCGACAAAACCTTTGGGTTGCATCATATACAACTCTTCATCAATGTTGCCATTGAGGAAAGCAGTCTTGACATCCATCTGCCATATTTCATAATCATGAAACGCAGAAATTGCTAATAAAATCCGAATGGACTTAAACATCGCTACGGGAGAGAAAGTCTCATCGTAGTCAACACCTTGAACTTGTCGAAAACCTTTCGCGACAAGCCGTGCTTTATAGACAGTAACATTACCATCCGCGTCCGTTTTCTTCTTGAAGATCCATTTGCACTCAACGGCCTTTCGGTCGCTAGGAGGGTCCACCAAAGTCCATACTTGGTTTTCGCTCATGGATCCCAATTCGGATTTCATGGCTTCCAGCCATTTCTCAGATTCTGGGCTCATCATCGCTTCCTCATAGTTCGTAGGTTCACTGTCTTCTACCAACAAGACAGTCAAGACAGGGTTGCCGTACCACTCAGGAGGGGCACGCGACCTTGTCGACCTGCGACGCTCGAGCTTGACATCGTCCAAGCTTCATGATCCTTGTCATTAGCTTCCTCTATTATTGGTGCGGTGATCTGGAACAATTTCAGGTGCTGCGCTACTCTCCAATTCAAGAGAAGGTTCAATAACCTCGTCTAGCTCTACTTTCCTCCCACTCACTTCTTTCGAGAGAAACTCCTTCTCAAGAAAGGAACCGTTCTTTGCGACAAACACTTTGCCTTCGGTTCTGTGATAGAAGGTATACCCAATAGTTTCCTTAGGTATCCTATGAAGACGCATTTCTCCGCTTTGGGTTCGAGCTTGTCCAGCATCAACTTCTTGATGTGAGCTTCGCATCCCCAAACTTTAAGAAACGACAACTTAGGTTTAGCACCAAACCACAGTTCATACGGTGTCGTCTCAACGGATTTAGATGGAGCCCTATTTAAAGTGAATGCAGCGGTTTCTAATGCATAACCCCAAAATGATAACGGCAAATCAGTAAGAGACATCATCGATCGTACCATATCTAATAGGGTTCGGTTCCGGCGTTCAGACACACCATTGTGCTGTGGTGTTCCGGGTGGCGTGAGTTGCGAAACAATTCCGCTTGCTTTAAGATGCGTGAGAAAATCATAACTCAAATATTCGCCCCCACGATCGGATCGTAGAAACTTAATCTTTCTGTTACGATGGTTCTCCACTTCATTCTGAAATTCCTTGAACTTTTCAAATGTTTCAGATTTATGTTTCATTAAATAGATATACCCATATCTACTTAAGTCATCGGTAAAAGTGAGAAAATAGCGATATCCACCGCGCGTTGAAACACTCATCGGTCCGCATACATCGGTATGTATGATTTCCAACAAGTCCGTTGCTCGCTCCATCATACCGGAGAACGGTGTTTTGATCATCTTGCCCATGAGGCATGGTTCGCATGTGTCAAATGATTCAAAATCAAGAGACTCCAAAAGTCCATCAGAATGGAGTTTCTTCATGCGCTTTACACCAATATGACCTAGACGACAGTGCCACAAATAAGTAGTATTATCACTATCTACTTTGCATCTCTTAGCCTCAATGTTATGGATGTGTGTTTCATCCCTTTCGAGATTTAGAAGAAATAAACCATTCACAAGAGGTGCATGACCATAAAAGATGTTACTCATATAAATAGAACAACCATTATTCTCCGATTTAAATGAATAACCGTCTTGCAATAAACACGATCCAGAAATAATGTTCATGCTCAACGCACATAATAACATTTATTAAGGTTTAAAACTAATCCCGAAGGTAAAACTAAGGAGAGCGTGCCGACGGCCATCACATCAACTCTTGATCCATTGCCAACGCGCATCGTCACCTCATCCCTCGCAAGCCGCCGTCTATTCCGTAGCTCCTGTTTCGAGTTACAAATATTAGCAACTGAACCGGTATCAAATACCCAGGCACTACAATGAGGGCTAGTAAGGAAAACATCAATAACATGTATATCAAATATACCTTTGATGGTGCCAGCCTTCTTGTCCGCTAAGTACTTCGGACAGTTGCGCTTCCAGTGACCCTTGTCCTTGCAATAGAAGCACTCAGTGTCTGGCTTAGGACCAGACTTGAGCTTCTTCTCAGCAGGGGCAACGCGCTTGCCGCCGCCTTTCTTGAAGGGCTTCTTTGCACCCTTACCTTTCTTAAAGGAGGGCTTGTTGACCATCAACACATGATTATCCTTCTTGATGTCCACCTCCGCAGCCTTCAGCTTTGCGAAGAGCTCGGTGATCGTATCAGTGGAACCAATCTGATTATGAGTCACTACAAAACTTTTGTAGCTGGGAGGGAGTGATTGCAGAACCCTGTCAATCTTGAGCTCCTCTGGAATCGTGCATTCCAGTTGCTCAAGGCGTTGAGTGTAGCCCGTCATCTTAATGGCGTGCTCACTAACGGAACTCCCTTCCTCCATCTTGCAGTTAAAGAACTTCTCAGAGATCTCATATCTCTCAGAATGGGCCTGAGTCTGAAACATGGTTTTCAGCTCTTCGAGAATCTCAAAGGGCCCGGGATAGTCTTCAAAACGATTTTGAAGTTCCGGTTCCATAGCAAACGACATGGTGCTCTTAATCACACCATAAACATCCTTGCGCGACTGATAGAGAGCTTTCTCATCAGCCGGCGCAGTTGTAGCAGGGGGTCACCTAACGCTTTCCCAAGGACATAGTCCTTTTGACCGCCAGAGAGAATGATTCTTAGATTGCGGAACCAATTGGTGAAGTTAGACCCATTGTTTCTAAGCTTTTCCTTCTTAGCAAAAACGTTGAAGTTGAAGTTGGACTTAGCCATGTGATCTACAGTATTTGCAAGTACAACTTTAGACTATGTTCATGATAAATAGTTCAACTTAATCAAATTACTAGATGAACTCCCACTAAATTCAACATCCCTCAAGTTGTTTAGTGAACACGATCCAAATTCACCACACCTAATCCGATCATCACGAGAAGAGATGTGGTTTCAATGGTGGACAACAAAGTGTCGATCATATCATTCATATGACTCATGCTTAACCTTTCGGTTCTTGTGTTCCGAGGCCATGTCTGTACATGCTAGGCTCGTCAAGTTAGACCCAAGTATTTCAAGGTGTAAAAACTGGCTTGCACCCGTTGTATGTGAGCGTAGAGTCTATAGCACCCGATCATCACGTGATGCTTGGACACGACGAACTTTCACAATGGTGCATACTTGGGGAGAACACAGTTTTTATCTTGATCTTTAAGTGAGGAATCATCTTATAATGCTACCGTCGTGATCTAAGCATAATAAGATACATAAAAGGATAAACATCACATGCATATAACTTTAATGTGACATGGTATAGCCAATTTTCGCGCAATGATCTCCATCTTGTGCGTTCCGGCATGATCTCCATCACTCCACCATGATTGCCTCCACCACGAATAGCAACTACAACTATTGCTAACTACTTAGCGATAAAGTGAAACTATTACATGGCGCATAAGAAGTTGACACACATGTCATACACAATTATAAAGACAACCATATGGCTCCTGCCGGTTGTGTACTCATCGACATGCAAGTCGTGAAACATTACAAAACATGATCATCACATACATTATACACATCACATCTTGGGCCATACCATATCACAGAAAACACTCCCTACAAAAACAAGTTAGACGCCTCTACTTTGTTGTTGCATGTTTTACGTGGCTTATGGGAGTAGATGCTAAGAACGATTCTTACCTACGGAAAGCCACAACGGTGATATTATGGTTGCAAAACTCCGGTGTTAATCCCATGACAACTATAGTGAGAAAGCGGCATCCACCAGCCGCATGTGTGGAACAAGCCACACGTCAAGTGTGGAGCCGGTCTCGCGAACGACGTCGCGTAAGGTTGGCCTGGACTGCTTCAATCTTACTATCCCGCGTCATAAGAAGAACACAAACAAGAGGCTTGCAACAGAAAACATCAACGCCCGCAACAACCATGTTGCGTTCTACTCGTGAAACACATCTACGCATAGATCTAGCTCGATACCCTTTGAAGGGTTTCGGCATAGTAAATCAAAATTTTCTACGGATGCGAACAGAGGAAGCCAAGATCTAATCTAGGAGATGCAAACAACGAGAGAGATTGGATTAGATCTTCATACCCTTGAAGATTCAAGACGATGAACGTTAAATCGGAACGTGGGTGATGTAGTCGTACTCGCTTCTCCTCCTCGCGATCCGATCCGATCTAGCACCACAATTGGCGGTGCCTCCGTGAGATGCACACGTGCAGCACCTCGACGTCTCCTCCTTCCTTGGTCCAGAAAGTATGGTGGAGAGATGGGTTGGATCTACAACGCGACGGCGCGGTGCAATTGGTGGAGAATTTCTGCAGCAGGGCTTCGCCTACAAGCAGTCGGGAGGGAGAGAGGAAGGGCAGCAGGGCGGATAGGGTTGGAGGGGAAGGTGTGGGGGGGGGTGCGCCCCCAGCCCTATATATATAGAGGGGTGGGCGGAGCCCTATCCCCTCCCCCAAGCCAAGGCCGGCGGCCCCAAAGGAGGAGGAGTGGGGGGCAAGGAAACCCCCCTTCTAGAAACTCTATCTCGAGTTTAAACCTCTCTAGGCCGGCTGGGCCCTATGGGGCCTTGTGCCCCTGGACCAATGCAGCCAGGGCACTCCCTCATAGGCCCATGCCCCCTCCCGGAAGGTGGGGCCACGTTTGTCCCCTTCCAGAAGGTTCTAGAAGCTTTCGGTACAATACCGATTAACCCGGAACAATTCCGAACTCCAAAAACTGCACTGCCTTATATGAATCTTATTCTCCGGACCACTCCGGAACCTCTCGTGATATCCCGGATCCCATCCGAGACTCCGAACAAAAACTCATAAACCAATTATCCAATCTATCCTAGCGTCGAGACACGTTAAGTGTGTGACCCTGCGGGTTCGAGAATATGCGGACATGATCTTCTATCAATAATCAACAGCGGGGTCTGGAAACCCATATTGACTCCCACACATTCATCGATGATCATATCGGATGAACCACGATGCCAGGATTCAATCAATCCCATATATATTCCCTTTGTCTCGCGATATTTTACTTGCCCGAGATTTGATCGTCGGTACCGTCATACCTAGTTCAATCTCGTTCACAGCAAGTACTTTACTCGTTCCGTAATCCGATATCACTTTGTGATTAACTCCTTAACCACATGCTTGCAAGCGGTGTTGATATCGATTACCGAGTGGGCCCGAAGTATATCTCTCCGACTTGGGAGGGACAAATCCCATCTCGATACATACAACCCAACAGATACTTTCCGATCACCTGAGAGACACCTTTATGATCACCCTCTCATAGGATGACGTTTGATGACCTGAAAGCTTTCTTCCGATACCAGGGAGTTGTATTATCTCATGGTCTAAGGAATACAATATTTGACATAAGAAAAGCTTCGCAAAGACGAACACGATGACACGATCTAATTGCTTCGCTTGGTTTGGGTCTGTCCACCATATCATTCTCCCAATGATATGATCTCATTATCAATTGACAACTCATGTCTATGGTTAGGAAACCTTAACCATCATTGATCAATGAGCTAGTCCATGGAGGCGTACTAGGGACACGGTGTTGTTCACAAACCACACAAGTATTAAAGTTTCCACTTAATACAATTCTAGCATGGAATATAAACATTATCATGAACAAGAATTATAATAATAACATCTTTATTATTGCCTCTAGGGCATAATTCCAACAATTACTTCCGTAGGCGACATCTCCTGGAGGTAGGCCCGGATGCACGTCGCCGACAATGCCGCCGAGTCGACAAGCGTGGCCACACATTGCCGCGCATCGAACGAGCTCGCCTCTTCCGTGCTATTAAGGATACGACCTGCGGATAGGAAATAACAGTGAGTACATCGGATATTATAAAAAGGCACATGCAACAGGCATGGGCAGACACACTCACCAATCAAGGGACGGGAGAGATCCGTGATGAAGCTCTGAAGCGAAGTATAATCATCCTGAAGCCCAGCAACAAGGGCGTCAGAAACTTTACGTTCTTCCGCGGCGGCCGTAGCGGCAGCCTTGGCTCGACCATCCGCCGAACTCGCTTCCTCTTTCGCCTCCCTCAGCTCGCGCTCGAGGTCGGCGATCCGCTTCTCAGCCGAGCTCAACGCCATTTGAGCCGCTGCCAACTCAATCGCTGGGACAAGTCCCTGGCGGGTCTCCTCTGCCTTCGCGGCCATTACTTGAAGCCCCTTATTCGCCTCTTGGACGGTGGCCAGTTCCTTCTCCGCGCGGTGTTTCGCAGCAAGCCGGTCAGCTGACTCACGTTGCAGACCCTGCACACAATTCAAACAATTAACCAAAGCAAAATCCTAAGTGCCCACCCTCTGAAATTCAGCGAGTGCGCACTCGGGGACTGGCAAATAAAAAAATCCTAAGTGCCCACCCGCTGAAATTCAGCGAGCGCGCACTCGGGGACTGGACGCGAAAAGTAAAAACACGACATTAAAAGAATCAGACCGCTGCAACACACCGGCCTGATCCTCGGGGACTGGAAATACATGGATGGCTGCGCCCAGCATGCCATGAAGTTGTATCGCATCCACGGACGCGAGGAGAGCCGGCGTGTGCCCGCGACGCTGCTCGACCTCCGTATCGGCGACCCCAGCTGCATGGCTCGAGGGCGAGGTACCACTTGATGTAGCCGCTCTGGCCATGAAGCGCGGGAACGTTGCGATGGAGGCACCGACACCAAAGGAGGCCGGCTCGGCCGCCACAGGCGAGGGAGCACCCTCCATCGCGGGTAAGGCCGCCTCCGCTACGGGTTCACTCGGCGCGATCGCCGTGTCATCGGAGACCGTGACGACTTCGTCGCCCTTGGCCTTCTTGGCACTATCCGCGGGGACGACGACTTCGTCCGCCTTCCTCTTCCGAGAGGGATATTCCTCGCTGATGACGGGTGGCACCTTAGCCATGGTCGGATGGCCTATCTTCTTCGCTCCGGTCCTACAAGTTGATTACGTGAGCAAGATAATCCAAGTACAATGAAATACAAAAGTAGGTGAGCAAACTCACTTGGCGACTGGAATGAAGTGTAGCCCCGTGCGGATGCCGACCGGCTTCTCCAGTTCGGGGCCCAGTCGGCGACTGAGGCCCATCTCCAGGACGTCGCGTTCCCAAGACACGGACGGTTTCTTCGTTGTCGAGGCTGCGGATGGAGCCTCCGAAACATCTTCGGCAGGAGCGCCCTTGGGCGGCGAAGCTACCGCGACTGGAGCAGTCCCCGACCCAGAGATTGGGGCGAACGGCAGAGGCATCGAGGCCAGGGGCACCTCGGTCTGGATGGCGGCGATATCCGGTGCCGTCTCCTTCTGTGGGGCTTCGCCCCCAGCCAGGTTGGTGGCGTCGGAGCTGCTTGGCGAGTGAGGCGGAGACGCCTGCTTCGCTGGCTTCGTCTATTTCTTCGGAGGGGCCTTAACCTCCTTCTCCTTCTTCTTCTTCGAGGGAGTAGCCTCGCGACGCGAGGTGTGCTCGGGGAGCTCATCGTCATCATCATCATGACGCTCGAGGCTTCTGCTTGCCTCAAGCTCACCCTGCCGCTGCCCGCGCGTTTTCTGGACCAGAGGGGCGACCTCTTCTTCGGATTCGTCGTCGTCGCCACTCCCGTCGCTCTCGACGCCTCCCCTCGCTGGAGGCGATTCGCCCACCTCCCGGATAGACGAACTCGAGTTCTCGTCGTCCGCGGGCGGAAGCCACCCTTCAACTACTTGAAATAGCTGCAATAGGCATAAACGACATCAGTATGACCGCGACTGCGAATGACGAAAGGATGACTTACCGTTGGGGCTGGATGCTTCGCGGTGTAGGGGGCGACCCCGGCCTTCGCGTCGAGGTACGTCGCCTGGGTGATCTTCTTCAGCGCCAGGAGATAATCTTCGAGTTGCCACTCGTCAAGGCAGGACTTCGTCGAGTCATCCCGGCCCGCGTACTCGTACATATAGTGGTCGCGGCGGGCCAGGGGGACAAGTCGCCGCCCGAGCCAGCAGTTGTACAGATTGATGGGCAGGAGGCCCCTCTTCTTTAGGCCGCGAATGGTCTGGAGCATTTCGTCCACGACCATTCGCTGGTCTGTTGGAAGCTTGCCGACTTGAAGTCGGCGTGGTTCAGGCCGATCGGCGGAGTACCTTGGGATCGCCACCTCGCCGTCTGGGGTCGCCTCGGTGACGTAGAACCAAGAATTCTTCCATTGGCTCGCCGCCTTGGCGGGTAGCATCAGATCGAAGAAATAAGCCTTCGATTTCAGTTGGAACGTCAGGCCGCCCGCGGCGAGCATTAGGCCACCCGCTTCCTCGCGACTGATCCACCCGTGGAATAGATCTTGCCACAGGGGGAAGTAGGGCCTGTAGCCCAGGTAGCACTCGCAGAACGCCACGAAGATGGCGAGCTGCTCGATGCTGTGCGGGGCCAGGTCCGACGGTTGGATCCCGTAGAAGGCGCAGAAGCGCCGGAAGAAGAGAGACGTTGGAAATCCCAGCCATCGCTCTAGGTGGCTGGTGAAGCAGATGAACTCTCCCTCGCGCGGGTTTGGGGTCACCTCTCTGGCCGCAGGGATGCGTCACCTGCCGGCGCGCAGGATCCCGGCCTCCTCGAAGGACGCCAGTTGCGCCCTCGTACACTTAGATCTACCCCAAGGCTCGGTGGAGGGGGCCATTGGCAGAAGGATTCGTGAGAAGGTTTGGGGAGGTCGGAGGATTTCGGTTCGACTGGATCGCGATGTGGAGGAGAGCGAAGGATCGCGCAATCGGAGGAAATGACGAGGAGGTGGTTCTCCGATCGCCTACCATTCCCCTTATATAGCGGTTGTTACCCGCCAAATCAGGGAGCCGTTACTACGCGGTGATTACGCCAAAAGTTACCGTTGGATTACCCCAACGGCTAGTTTGACCACGTTTAACGGTCCAACTTCAGCTACTCGGCTCGCCGACCTGATCACTATGACAGTGACTAAGTATTTCGCCGACTCGACTCGCCAAAGCTGCGATCAGAATGACTAGTTTTTTACTTTATTTAGGAGTCCGCCGACGATTTGACTGGATGTATGCTTTGAAGCCTCATACTCTGACTGCCAGCAACCACCTGCGCCCAATCAACGGCGGCCTCGGGGACTACTAATGGGGATATGCCTACCGGGGTATACCCAGCAGGACGTTTCCGACTAGCCCAGGAACTGGCGAGTGGGCCTGCAAGACGGCGACAGGATCAAGGCCCGGTGTGGATCCGAGCGACTGGAAGCTGAAGGCCCAGGCGAGTAGATAGGCCCAGTCGAGTTAGGTTAAACGATTACCGAAGCCTTAACAGATTCGGTTGAGATATGTAAACCCTAGGAGAGGTGAGTCTATATAAACCTCCCTACAGGGCGTGTAGAGATACGTTCCATCATACACCCAAGCGACTCGCCGCCTAGCCGCCGAGCTCGCCCATTGTACCACCATCATAATACAATCTAGCAGGAGTAGGTCTTTACCCTCCGGGGGGCCGAACCTGGGTAAAACCTTGTGTCTCCGCCCTCATCTCGCACCGTAGATGGCTGGCCGCCCATGCCCCTTGTTCTACTACTCGCTGCCGATTGCAGCATCTGCCGTGACCATTCCCACGACACTTGTGGTGGAGGGAAAGAAGGATTCTTTCCTTCCTCCACTAGGATACATTGTCCCAGTTTGACTTTTCAAACTTGCCTTTTGACTTTCAATTTGGAGCTCAATTTCTTTCTCACAAATGCCCAACCAAGTGACCTAGGACATGATGCAATCATTCCACTTATTCATGACACATTCATGCACCCTTCCTCGTCCGGTCCGGTGAACCTTCTAGACCTTTCTAGATCATTCCGGTGAAAACACCGGAATCATTCCCGAACTCCGGAATTATATTTTCCTTATATGAATCTTATTCTCCGGACCATTCTGTATCTCCTCGTGATATACCGGATCCCATCCGAGACTCTGAACAACATTCGGTCTCCCTACTTACATTCCATATCTACTAAATAACATCGAATCCTTAAGTGTGTCTCCCTACGGTTCGTGAATTATGAAGAAATGACAGAGACTCTTCTCCGATGAATAACCAATAGAGGAATATGGAAATTCATATGGCTCCCACATATTTCTACGATTACTTTGTGATCGAATGAACCACTTACATACGATACCAATTTCCCTTTGTCTCGCGATAGTTTACTTATCCAAGGTCTGATTGTCGGTATCTCTGCATACCTAGTTCAACCTCGTTACCGATAAGTACTCTTTTCTCGTTCCCGTGATATGTGATCCCTTGTGAGCCAGTCACATGCTTTCAAGCTAATTGGATGACATTCCACCGAGAGTGCCCAGAGTATATCTATCCGTCATATGGATGGACAAATCCCACTCTTAATCCATGTGCCTCAACACATACTTTCCGAACACTCAATGCCACCTTTATAGCCACCCAGTTACGGTGTGGTGTTTGATGTCATCAAAGCATCCATCCGGTGATGGTGATTAGCATGATCTCATGGTCCAAGGAATTAGGTTACTATGTATCAGAAAGCTTATAGAAAACGAACTATTGAAATGACTTGATCTTTATGCTACGCTTATATATAGGAGTATGTCCATCACACCATTCTCCTAATGATATGATCTTGTTGTTAATAACATCTTCAATGTTCATGATCAGGAAACCATGATCATATATTAACCAACAAGCTAGTTTAACCAGAGGCTTTACTAGGGACTCTTTTATTTTTACAAATCACACAAGTATTAATGTTTCCGGTTAATACAATTATAGCATGGTATGTAAAAATTTATCATAAGCATGAAGATATGACAATAACCTCTTTATTATTGCCTCTTGGGCATATCTCCAACATGGGGGTGTGGCCGCCCTGTGGCGCTCCTCCGCCTCTCCTCGGTGAAATATTGACTTTGGCTTCTGTCCCGTCCAATTTCGAGAATATTTCATTACTAGATTTTCTGGAACAAAAAACAGCAGAAAACAGGCAACTGGCACTGTGGCAACTTGTTAATAGGTTAGTACCAGAAAACATATGAAAAGCATCTCAAAGTGTGAACAAAGCAAAGCAAAGTAGATACTAAACAAGCATGGAACATCAAAAATTATAGATACGTTTCCGATGTATCAGTTATTCATGAATCTTTGTTTGTAACCTTTCATGTTGCATGCATAGTAACTTTGTCTTACTGTTAGAACTCCATCTTTCATGCTCATGTTTAGAGTTCTTTGATCCCAGCTTTTAATGCTTGAAAATGGTTTAATCTTGATTTTGATGGTGCATGTCACCTCAAAAATTATTCTTTTTATCACTTACCTACTCGAGGATGAGCAGAAGTTAAGCTTGGGGATGCTTGATATGTTGAAAACATATCTATATTTTTTGATGTTCCATGCTTGTTTAGTATCTACTTTTCTTTTCTTTGTCTATACTTTGAGGTATTTTTATATGTTTTTCTGGACTAACCTATTAACAAGATTCCACGGTGCCAGTTGCATGTTTTCTTCTGTTTTTGGTTCCAAAAAGGCAGAAAATCAATATTCTCGAAATTGGACGGGACAAAAGCCAAAGTCAATATTTTACCGTGGGAAACACGGACGCAGAATACGAGACGGAGGGAAGCCACCAGGGGGCCACACCCCCTGGCCGCGCGGCTAACACTAGCCCGTGCCCCCCAGTGCGGTCGCCCTGGCTGCCCCCTGCCTCGCCTCTTCGCCTATAAAGACCTCCCGATACCAAAACCCTAAGGACCCTATCAATATTCCACGAAACAGTCTGTAGCCACCGCCATCATCGTCCCTAGATCGGGGGGAGGGGGATCTGAAGCTCTTCCTAGCACCCTGCCGAAGGGGAGATCATCCCGGAGGCCTTCTTCTTCATCATGCCAGCCTCCGGTATGAAGCATGAGTAGTTCCACCTTGGACTACGAGTCCATGTAGTAGCTAGATGGTTGTATCTCCTCCTTTTTTGCTACCATGTTTAGATCTTGTGAGCTCCATTCATGATTAAGATCATCTATTTGTAATCATGCATGTTGTGTTTGCGGGGATCTGATGGATATTGAGATTACTAGGTCAGATTGATTAATGGTTTTTTCTTATTGATTCTATCATGTTTGTGTTGTTTGAGATCTTGCATGCTCTCCGTTTCTAGTAGCTATCTTGGCCAAGTAGATGCTAGTGACTCCAAGAGGGAGTATTTATGTTCGATAGTGGGTTCATGCCTCTATTTAATCTAAGGGAAGTGACATAAATCTCTAAGGTTGTAGATGTGATGTTGCTACTAGGGAGAAAACAACGGTCTCTTGTTCATGGAACAAGTGGATTGTTTACCTTACACACTTTGCTTAAAGTAGTTATCCGTTGCTTGCAACTTAATACTGGAGGGGGTTCGGATGATAACCTGAATGTGGATTACTAGTCATAGATGTAGTTCGATTGAGGTCTATGTATCTTGTTGTATTGCGCAATCGAATCTCATAGGATCATGAATGTCTAGTATTGCATTGTTATGCCTTGCTCAGTCCTGTCAATTGTCCTGCTATAATTTATTTACCCAGCATGTCATGTTTGTTTATCTTAAGGAGAACACCTCTAGTAAACTATGGACCCCGGTCCAATCTTTACCATTGATACATCTTCCACTTTTACTATTTACTTTCTGCAAACCACTATTATCTTCCACACCATATAGTTAACCCTTTGTTTTCAGCAAACCGGTGAGATTGATAATCTCACTGTTCGTTGGGGCAAAGTCTTGAGTTTGTGTTGTGCAGGTTTCGAAGTTGCTAGCAACACCTTTGAGTCGTTTCCTTCCTCCTACTGGTTCGATAACCTTGGTTTTGTACTGAGGGAAACTTGCTGCTGTGCTCATCACACCTTCCTCTTGGGGACTCCCAACGAAGCGCAACAATCAACTGAGCCACCATTAGTGGTACAGCGGAGCATTGGATGATGGTGATATCGGTGCGGTGGTCTCCTCCTTCTTCGTTGGCATGCCACTGTCGCATGGACGAACAAGGGAGGAAGACATCGCCTCACAAGGATGGTACAACAGAATGCTGGATGATGGCGACATCAGTGCAGTTGTCTCGTCCTGCTTCGTCAGAATGACACCGTCGCGTGGCCGAATGTGGGAGGAAGACAACACAACGAACGAGGAAACTGCGTGTACCGCAGCTTATCATCTATTGTCGACAAGGCGTCTTCGGGTGAAGTGGCCGCGTCGACGTCCATGGAAAACACGAATGATGTGGCCTTCATTGACATGCCATGGACACCTTCTTCGTTTATTGTCGACAAGGCGTCTTCGGGTGAAGTGACCATGCTGGCGTCCTTGGACAACGAGACTGTTGTGGCCTTTGTTAACGTGCCATGGAAGAACTCTTCCTTCGAGCTAGTGGGTGAACGCAACGAGAGTCTGATGGCTCCCTCTAGCGACGTCGATAAAAGACACGAAGCATCAGCTGCCAACGCCTTGGAGGGCTCTTCCACCGCTTACCGTCTTCTTTGGCTTGCATCGCTTATCCCTTACAGATATGAGAGGTATGGTATGTGCGGACAGAGCAGTGGTGAACAACGCAAGGCCAATAGACTAGAGAGAAAAATAAGGAAAGACAAGCCCAAGTGTCATTTCTGAGATTGTCTTCTTCCCAACCATGTTAGCTAGCCTGTTATGTACAATAGGCTTACTCTGCATGCTTTGTTCAATCAAAGTTAACCTACTTATCCTGTGCGTTTTACTGTATATTATGTCTTAGTCTCTATCGCCAAAAAGAAATATGTTTGAGAGTTCGAATTTTGTTATTTCCACCGTGCTCACTCTATTTAACCTTCGATGTTTGCTTGTCTTTCCACCATATCGTTCATGTATCCTCTCTACATGTGTACGCGTGTAAGGTAGACTGCACAAGCGCACATGGGGTGGGGACCATCCCCAACGCTGGCGCATGGCCCCTCCTTTGGGGCATGATATGTTTTTCCAGCGCGATACCGAATACTGAAAAGTCTTATGTGTACGTGAAGACATTGTGTGTCATGTTCATGTTTATCGGTACTTTAATCCATCCATCTTAGTAATCGATTTTCCTCATTACGCGTTATGCCTGTCGGCCGCTCCCCAGGGGGCGTAGAGAGATGTCTAGTTACAAGGAGTTGAATCTATCAAATCAGAAGTATCTATGTTAGCATCATTAGTTTGTTTACATTTATGCAAAACATGTTTATCATTGTTTTCTAATGCAATTCGAAGCTGATGAAGAGTATCATCATGAACAAAACGCAAAGAGGTAAGCTTAGAATATATAGAGTGATAAGACTTTGCAAGAGTCATCATCAGGGTTCATAGATTTAAGTCTACTAACTTCAGAATTCAAAGATGTAACTTTCAAGTCATATTTTGTAATTCTTTAAGTTTCATGATCTAGCAAGAAACTCAATTTACTTTCACTTTTGAGTAATTCATCATAAGAAAGTTGTAACTCATTATTGGTGGTAGTCCTCGCAGGAGGTATTACTCTTGTTCCTACCCATAAAATACATCCCACTAGTGTCTCTCTTGCCTTTGGATACATCATCCTCATCATATTCGATATCCACACCAGTCAAGCATGGTTCACCATATTCACTGATGACTGGGAAAATACTGTGAGCCATCGCTCTAGAAAAGTCACCCGTCTTCTTATTCTTGATGTTGAGAAGGGGCGCTTCTTCTTGTCCTCCTTGACAGAATGGTCCCTATTACCTTCTTTCTCCATCTTCAATAAGAACTTGGGGCAGTTTTGGTGAAAATGTGATGAGTGTATTTTTGCAGCATCTTTACCTTATGTTTTTGAATTAGTAGTGGTAGGATTTTGATATTGTACTGCGCTCACATGCACCTTTTATGCTTGTTTTATCAGGATCCTGGAATTAAAGACATAGATAGAAAAATCAATTGAGAGGAAGAACTCTTCTATTTATAGAGGAAATTTCGTGAACTTAAACAACCATAAACAGAGTTTCAATACGGACACATTTGTCTTGATCCTTATCCTAGTCTTGGAGCCTTCATAATACATTGGATGGAGATAACTCAAAAATAAAACTTGTTCTCCTCGATAACGCGCACAAATTTCATGTTGACCACTTTTTCATCTAAGTTCAAGTTCAAAACTCTTAGGTATCATCTCTTAACCTGCATAAGACTTGTCCTATATAGCGTCATTTTATTTCACATCATTCTTGATCCTGGATAGGACTTGTCCTGTGTAGCCTCAGGTCCATGCCACACCACACCATCCATTCTCCGTGTGATGGCTTCAAATCCTCGACTATCATGTCAAATAGTATATCCAATACCTTACATGTCCCTAACTTTGATTGTTCCTTCACACGAACGCCCTGGATGGCCTTGATCCCTCGATCTCAGCTTGTCATAATCTTCGTCCCTTGATCCTATCACCGACCATGTTCCTCCATCTTCGGAAACACCTAAAAGAAAACACAACAAATAACCAGTACAAGCACAATTCGACGATTTGACTCAGGGTAAGTTCAACACAACTCACACCACATTTCACATAAGAAGCCAATGGATCGACACACCACTAAAAAAAGCACTAAGTCACCACATAAGTGATCATATTACTCTAAGTATCCACATCAATATTTCACTTAAGAACTTCCCAACGTTACCTATGACCTATACTCCATAGAAGTGAACATAGAGATGTGAGCATGCATATGAACATTAGCACCCGTATCAATCCACGAATGTAGAGATTGAAACACCGAAAGAACAGTAAATAAATTACCACACCCATCATCGTCATTTTGATAGTCTTCCCCTCTTTCCCACTGTGACCTCCACGTTCTGGGCAGTCATTAAAAAAGTGGCTGACCTCTCCATGGGTGAAGCAAACTAGCTCGACCTTGTTCAACTTCTTCTTGAAGGTATTAGTCTTTGTAGGCTTGTTTAAAGTGGGCTTGTTATTCCCTTTGTTCTTGCCGAAGGTTTTCTTCTGCACCATGTTGGCGCTAGAATGACCCTCGCCTTCTTTCTCAGTAGTGTCTTTATAGCTAGAGCTTTCTCCTCAACATCAAGAGATGATATTAGGTTTTACACAGATATCACTTTTCTCTTTTCTGAGAGCGGTGACGAAGTTTCTCCATGAGCGAAGCTACTTTGCAATACTGCACCCAACCAAAACTTGTCGGGTAAAGTATACTTAAGAAGTTTGAGCTCTCTCGCAATGCATTTATTTCATGAGTTTGCTCAACAACAAAAAGTTGTTCACCATCCCACTGTCATGGAAACCCTCCATGATATACAGTAAATTGCATGCATCAGTTGCATGAAAACCTAGTGTTTAGTGCCTCCCGAAGCTCATTTCCGTCTGTTATGTGCACATCACATAGACGATTATCAAGAACGCTCAGAATGCATCCCACGGAGATAGTATTAGCTTTCTCGAACCTTCATCACCAGATATAGCTCCTTTAAGATTGCTTTTACTAACCTCAAATATTTTCAGATCTTGAAGCCATAGCCATTGGTGAGAGTAGGTTTGACCCCGATTGTATCCTTGCTGGAGTGGGCTTTCTCCCGGATGTATCTATTTTGCCTGGTATTCTGTATTTAACAATTTATTTTTAATAATTGGAAAAGACAAAACTTTTGCCCAATTCTAGTACGCATGGTCGCTCTTCTTGGCCCTAGCCTGCTCCAACGCGGTCAATGCAATGCTGCATGTGCTCCTGGGCGGCGAGGCATCGGATAAAGGAGATCGATGAGGATAAAACTTGCACCTCAGGCAACGCATATAGTTGCATGCACGTATTCGTTCCATCATGTGCGCCTTTGATGACCCAGCAGAGCATTTGCATCTAATCCATATATATCTATCTGTGCGCTCATTTGTCCCCAATTTCAGATATGCTAAATTGGGGACTAATCTCACTCAGCGCTCATTAGTCCCCAATTTCGCATATTCCTTCCTTTCCAAATTAGTTGACTCAACTTTTACAGCATACATACGTATCTACATATTAAAACACTAAAACTATATACGTGTTACTAGTGGAAAACATGCCATCGGTTCCGGTTTGTAAAGGCCTTTAGTTCCGGTTTTCTAACCGGGACAAAGAAATCGGGACTAAAGGCCTACCCCTTTAGTCCCACAAACCGGGACTAAAGGCACGCATGGGCCGCGTTGAGTGTGCGGGACCTTTAGTCCCGGTTTGTAATACGAACCAGGACAAAAGGTTTTTTTTTATTTTTTTTCGAAAAATATTTTGATTTTTTTTAAATTTTTCTTAAACCTTTGAATTGTTTGACTCGTTAATCTCCCACATATCTCATTTTTAGCACTAATTATACTTAATCTTAGTTAAAATCATACTTACGGTCAAACTTACCGATAATGCTAGACCTATGGAATTTTTGTTACGGAGCAGTTTTACGGACAGACGTGGATGCATATGGGTGGTGTAAATCTGTTTCGCCTCCATGATTTGAGGGACGTGCTTTTGGTGTAAATCTCCACGTCAGCGCGTAAGCTGTTTCCGTAAGAAAAGAGTCCATAGGTGTAGCGTTGCTCGGCCGGTCACTCATCCTAGCACTACTCCATCCTTAGCACGCTTAATTTCTCAATTTCATCTCTCTCACCCCGCACGAAGGACCCTTATATCTTGTTGTCAAAACTATATATCAATCCTATTAACTCATATCGATATGTGACACGTTTTTATTTTTTGAAATTAAGAACAACTATTTTTAGTAAACAACAATAAATAAGTAATAATAACATTTTAGTCTAATGAAAGTAAAAACTAATTAAATTAATATTTATTCATTTTTGCCATTTATTCATTTAATATGACATAAACAATATCTTCAAATCTGTAAATCGAAATTCAACAAATAATATATCCATTATTATCAGAAAAATGCGAGGAATTCAAATATGACATAAAAAAATACTAAAATAATTTAATTTCTGAAATAATTTTTCTTTTCGAATTTTAAGAATCCAAAACGGCCTAAGTATGTTGAAATCAAAGAGCTAATTTTTTTTGCATGTTTTGATAGGTTGTACTTTTTTTACATGGTATGCAAAAGTTATGGCCATTTGAATTTTTATAACATTTTTTTGTAAATTATGTCGAAATTTATATTTGTTAATTTTTGTAACAACTAAATCACTTAATATAACTACAGTTCGAAGGATTTTATTTTTAGAATTTTTATAACTTTTTGGCATGATTTTGAATCTAGAAAAGACGATCTCCAGAAGGATTTGTGCCCGTTTTACTGCCATAACAGCACTTGAGAATTTTTTTTGCCCACTTTTTTTAGTCCGGGTTGGTAATACGAACCGGGACTAAAGATCATACCTTTAGTCTCGGTTGGTGATACGAACCGGGACTAAAGAGATTGGCACCGGGGCATCCTTTTTAGTCCCGGTTGGTGATACGAACCGGGACTAAAGGTCCCGTTTGACTCGGGACTAAAGATTGCTGGCGTTCTAGCCGTTGGAACCGGGACTAATGCTCACATTAGTCCCGGGTCTAACTATAACCGGAAGTAATGCTTCGAACTGGGGTGGACGAATGGCTCTTTTTCTACTAGTGTGTATCTATACGAAGTTAATGCAATTTATTTGGAACAGAGAGGGTAGTATGCATCTCGAATATATAGTATGCGTTGAAGGTCATTTGTGGGAAAACTAGGCACATACTCTTTCCGTTTCAAAATATATCTAGACTACTTTTAGTACGTAAGTTTACTAAGGTTTAGTGTGAATCTAGACACTAAAAGAAGTGTAGATATATTTTCTTCATAAACCTAAAACATCTTATATTTCGAAACCGGAGGGAGTACTATCATACCACTAGTAAGTGCTATATATCACCCCTTTCTGAAAAAAGTTCATACTACTAAGTAGTACTAGTGATTAGTTAGAGCTTGAACCAACTTTTGCTTACCGCAAGGAATTCCTATATACTTGGTTAAGGAGTACAAGGAAGGAATAAAGGCCTTTGCTTGTTGCCAGCTCGTGCTGTCGGCGCCTATAAATTGTTAGTAACACAAGCTAGCTAGTACATGCATCCACTCTGAAGTATTACTCAAACTAGTCTTCTTCTTTTATCCTCAAGATTACGTCCAAGGCATTCATATACAACCAGCTTTAGCTGACGCAAGATCGATGGTGCAGGTATGCCTTGGTTTTCCACTGTTTTTCTTACTATCCGAACATCGAGTAAAAATATGCTCATGTTTTCTCCGTTGCAACCTTATCTTCTCTTGTACTACATGAAATAACTAGTAATATGCAACCACTTTACTCAAAACACCATCATCTTTCATACTTGAAAAAGAGAGAGTTACCTGTATGTATTTGATTGACTCTAAATCATCCTAGTTCCAGATCTGCCAACCCAAAAAATTATGGTCCCATTCACATACACCACTGTTTGAATAATACTCATTCCACTAATACATGCTCTCACTTGCTGACGCGCAGTTGTGAATCGACGAAGGAGAAACACGCAAATTAATGGCTGGATCTCCATCCACTATCATTTTGAAGCTAGTTAACGAATGGGAAATCGAGCTACTGATCCTCCTAAGCTTTTCCTTGCAACTGTTCCTCTTTTTCTTTGGTGCCCTTCGGCGTCGCAGCAACCAATCGCTGGTTCAGCTTCCGCTTTGGTTGGCGTACCTATCAGCCGACGCTGTTGCCATATATGCACTAGGCTACCTCTCCCATAACTTCTCCACCACCAGCACAAACAATGGACATGCAATGTCGAACAAAAACCAGCTGCTCAAACTCTTGTGGGTACCTTTTCTTCTGGTCCACCTTGGTGGCCAAGACACTCTAACTGCTTATGCCCTTGAGGACAATGAGCTATGGTTGAGGCACATGCTAACTCTGCTAAGCCAGGTCTCTCTAGTTTTGTATGTACTGTTCAAGTCAGTGGTGGCATATGACAGGCTTGTAGTCCCCGCTATCTTTGTGTTTGTCACGGGGGTGATCAAGTATGTGGAGAGGATATGGGCACTCAAGCAGGCTAGCCAGAAATCCCTTAAGAGTTCCAGCCCCCAAAAAGTGGGGCAATCTGCACAATCATCTCAACAAATTGGTGGAACAACCTTGCTGACATATCCAGCAGTTTTGAAGAGTGCTATTGGCTATGAAGCAGATGTCAGGAATTTATTCGCTGGACGGACATATTACCAGATGATGCAAAGCAAGTTATTCCGTCCGCTCAGCAATTTTCACAGAGAATACCATGGGGACGAAGGAAACAATTCTGCACTGTTTTTTAAAGGGTTAGAGGTAGAGCTTAGCATGATGTATGACCTCCTCTTCACAAAATGCAGTATTATCCGGACAACTCTTGGCACCATCCTTCGGTGCATCTCTCTCACCTCCACGGTGGTAGCCTTTGTGCTCTTCATCGTGATGATGGGTGCCAGAAGGAAAGCATACGGTTTTTCCACCGTAGACACTACCATAACCTATATATTATTCATAGGAGCTGTTTGCTTAGAAGGTTGCTCACTCTTCATTCTGATGATGTCTCCCCAAACATGGGCAACTTTGCAAGCTGGAGGGTGGCGTGTGCTTGCTCGAGTATCCTGGTTTATATTGGTGAAGATGCAGCCAGAGAGTAGGCCGTGGTGGTCAAACTCTATGGCGCAGTACAACTTGGTTGGATCCCTGATAGATGACAAGAAGTCTGGCATCTTCTTCACCGCAGTCACAAAGATTGCAGGTGTGGTTGGACTTGGCGAGCCCTGGCACAAAATGCGGCACGTCAAGTATGCCCAAGTTCCGGAAGAGATCAAGAAGATGATGGACAAAACTTTCGACAGGAGGGAGTTGCGTACTCTGAGCTTGCCTGCTCCAATGTCTCATTTTAAATTGATAATTGGCAGGTTTCCCTTCGAGCTGGCCGTGTTATCGCTCCACGTTTGGACAGAGCGCTTGATACAAAAGATGAGTGAGGCAGTGGATGTCATCCCCGAAGAGAAGCAGAAGCCCATGGATCTATGTAAGGGGATGTCTGACTACATGATCCACCTGCTGGCCGTGAACCCTGCCATGCTGCCGGTCAACAGCGATGTGGACGAGCTGGTGGGCAACTTCAAGAAGAATATTCAGGATATGAGCGAAGAGCAGTTTCATGAAGCATTAGTCTTCGACCTCCTTGGTGAACATTCGCGTATTATTTATGATAGGGAGGGTTTTAAGATGGAGGAAAGGAAGCTGTTGCAGGAGCAGGGTGAGGATCTCCATGCAGTGTTTGAGGTGCTCGTGCAGGTGTGGTTCCGGATGCTCATGTATGCAGCTGGGAAATGCCGCCCAGAGGAGCATGCTCGGCGGCTGGCCATGGGAGGAGAGCTTCTTACCTTCCTTTGGCTAGGCATGCTAAATCGGGGGATGGGAGACCAGAGCTCTTGGGGGGTTTATCTTATGCGAACGGATGGAGCCCTGCCAGGTTCTTCCACCATGGCGAGCCTTCCACTCTTCAGTCCTTAATCAGATGAAAGATCAAATATATCACATGGACGACAGCAGTTTGTGCTCTATACATAACGCATTGCCACTTTCTTTGTTGTCTAATTTGGATGTGTAGTTGTGTTGTTACGCATTTACCTGTTTGCTTCATTTACTCACATCAATGCCCACGCAGAGGTGATCTTAATAACTATACTATCCGTGATGAAAGATCAAATATATCCGTGATGAGCAATTTTGTTCATTTTGTCATGTCTCTTTTATTATAGTCATGCAGAGGTGATCTTAATAACTATACTATAAAGTATCTCCTTTCTTAACCATTAGGAACTTTGCGACGATCCAGCTCATCACTGCATGGCGCTGTTAGAGCATCTCTAACCCATCCTCAATCAGCCATTAGAGAATTTTATTTTTCTCCTCTAATGGTCGAAGCATCACCTAACCGAAGCCGTAAATGGCTTAGATGAGAATAAATTTTAGGAATCGATCTCCGCGGCTCGCACATATAGGCTCCCGCGGCCTTGACTATCATATTTTTTCCCTCCCTGCCGCTCACGAGCCTCACCGCTCTCTGCCACCAAATTATCGTTGGCATCAACACTGCCGAGTGCCGACCACCTGCCGCCTCCGCCAATAGCTAGAAACACCGGCCGCCATATTCCCCACCTCCGCCCTCACTTGCTGTTGCAAACCATGCCGGAATTGCTCCCGCTAGCGGCCGCGTCAAGCCCGATCTAGACCACCAGATTCGACTAGCCCGCGGCGATAGTTCGTTGAGCTACAACCGGATCCACGCGGCCTAGCACCTCCGGCATGTCTTCTTCCTCGATGCGCCGTTGCAAGTCACCAGCTTTGGAATCCCCGAAGGTTGTAGGAGCGCTGGCGCCAGCGTCCGCAACAACACCAGCGTTGGCGGAACCGGCATCGGCACCTGCACAGGCACCTGTGTTAGTCGATTCCCACGGCATCACGCCCACTGGAAACTCAGGTGGAACTTGGTGAGTATTTTTTCCCATTTTTAATTTTAAAGCTCATCAATTTCCTAGGATGAGAACGGTGATTCTTCTTTTAAAATTGTAGTAAGGTGAAGAAGAAAGAAGAAAAAAAGGTCGGAGGATGAGGAAAATGATTTGTATTCCGCATGGCATCATTAAACACTTGTTGAGGCTAACCAATCATTCCAATAATTTTGGGAAATGATTCATGAAAACTTCAATCAAAGAACTAGTGGAGAAACTCGGTTGTTAATATCGATTATGAGTAGGTGACACGTCCTAGTAATGCACTCTAACGTCTAGAACACTACGATGATGCTTATTGAGTATGTAGGTGGAACATGCTTATGTGCTCCTTGAACACTATGATGATGCTTATCCAGTATGCCATAGCAAATTATGATGATGCTATCAATTTGTATGAATAATCTATCGATCTATATGAATTATGAATTTTATGCTATATGTTCTCGTGTATTCGTGTGCTCAATTTTGAAAATTATGTTGAAAAAAATTATAATCCTCTAAATTATTGGGGACCGGTTCTACCGGATATTTTCTAGGAGAGAAAATTTGCTCCTCTATGGTATAGAGAGGCTTTTAGTCCTCTAACTTATTAGGGATGGGTTAAAGATGCTCTCAATTCCTTATATTTACTAATTAGAGGCATGGTACCAGCCTTCACCGTTAGATTCTCAACTAGCCCTCAGAGCAAAGCAGAGACGCCAATATAGCGCAGCGCTAAAATAACTTCTTTTTACCGAG
This sequence comes from Avena insularis, assembly GCA_023614405.1. Taxonomy (NCBI): domain Eukaryota; kingdom Viridiplantae; phylum Streptophyta; class Magnoliopsida; order Poales; family Poaceae; genus Avena; species Avena insularis. The sequence continues at coordinate 26,707,820 of CM042690.1, forward strand.
CGTGTGCTGTAAACGCCCCCAGCAGATGCGCTAAAATGAGACGCGCGGTAAATTTTTAGCGCGGCGCTGCATTTTGCGCTATTTGGAGCACAAAATATTAGGCTCCGGCTATAGCACGCGCTATCGCTGGCGACGCACGGGAAGAACCAACCGCCGGACTTTTCCCTCCCACGCGCGCACTCTCTTCTTCCCCCACCCACTTCAGCGCCGCCCACCAACCCCGTCGGCGTCGCCGCCACCTCCAACCCACCCGTCGGCGCTCCGCTCACCTCCCGGAGCCGCCCCCGCTCGCAGGCTTTGACTGGATGGAGTTGGACTGGATCTCCCGAGACCGTTGTTGCTTCAGGCTACTCCTCGCTCGACGGGGAGAGGTTGAGGGAGCAGCTCGGCGAGACGGCCGCGTCTCTTCCCTGGGCGACAGAGGAATCTGTCCAGCCTCATCTCGACCACCACGTGAGTCGGCAAAGGGCGGCAGGGATTGGGGAGTTGTTTCCCAGGCGGGAATCGGGACCGTGAATTTATTCTGAATTCGAACAACATACTTGCCATCGGCACCCATACTGTCACATACACATACACGATCTATAGACCCACGCCATGGAAGAAATCAACCTAAGGCTATGAAAGCTAGGCTTCCATGGCCTTCCTATAGAAGCCATGACGACAGAGGCATTGAACCAGATACTCCGCAACTTTGGTGGGGAGGTGCTAGAGATGCTGCCCTAGGAGAGCCAGTTCTTCCAAGTGAAAGCTTGGCTTGAAGACCCAGGCACCCTCCCAAAGAAGTAAGAGCTCAGCATCATCCGTGACTTACCTAGATTGTCGATCACCTTGAAGCACCGGGTCACCATGCGTGTTGCCAACAGACTCAGGTGGCCACCACACGTGGCTAGGGGACATGGCCAAAGTTTGTCAGCCAGTAACAAAGAGAGTCGTACATAATATATAAATCAGTTGGGGTAGATTCTGAAGATGGACAAGCATAGAAGCATCAGAGACCATAAATATTATGATCTAATACTTGTATTCTTATCTGTGATTGTTTAATAAATGGGGAAATTGAAGATCTGTTTGTCGCATATAGTTCATCATCAAATACCTAAAGTGGAGTACTTACATTGGATCCTGACTAGGCTCAATGTCTTTTCTTTCCATGGATCTAATGTTCATGTACCAATAGACGCATGTTGCCGAGTGGGTACGATCAATCATATCGTGGTGCCAAGATAAGCAAAACATGACCATTCGTCTTGTCCAGAGCGTTTACTTCGAGGCTTGGAAGGGCTCGGTTATAAACTTTCTTGATCCTTCTTTTAACACTGCTGATGCGGCTATGTACTGGGTTCTACAGGTCCCGAAGGTCCCATGGTCCCGTCTAGTTCAATCAACAAACACCTAAAATGCACTACTCATATTCTCTCTAAACTGGGCCCAAACTCGTTTCTTTCCATGGACAATAGATGCATAATAGAGAGTAGGTAGGATTAATCCCATCATGGTGTAGAAATTAGTAGAAGGGGACCGACACACATGTGCAGCCGTTTGACATGCCAGAGCGGTCGCGCTGGGGCTTGGGAGGGCTCGAGGATAGATTTTGCTGAATGTTATTTCCCCTCTGCTGATGGGGCTAAGTGACGGGTTCCACATGTCAGAGAGGAATACAATTCTAATTGTTCTCATCCCCGCTGGAGGGTTATGCGTTGAGTCCCGCATGTCAGAAGGCAACATATCTATTTGGTTTTATCGCTGCTGACGGGGCACAAGGGGATGTCCCACATGTAAGAAAATGACGCAAAATAGATGTCTAGTAAGCCCAACGTAACGACAGCCGGCCTCAGGTCTGTCTAGGGGTATAGATGTAATGAATCCGTGTCGGCGTGGCATTTCTCTAGTTGGTCTATTAGTAGTGGCAGTCCCAATTTAAGTGTGAACTAGGGACACAGTCCTAATAAACCCTAGAATCTTCAAACCATGTAGAGGCATGCAAACCTTGAACGTGTCCGACAAATCTACATAAGGTAGGGGCCTCATCACCGGTTGTTACTCTAGTGCCAAGTAACCTCCCCCCTCTTAAATACATGAGTGCAGGGGCGGACCCCACCACCCCTACAGCCTGAGACAGTCGCCTAGGCTTGCCGAAGCGCGATACCTTATATTTGTTGACTTTATGTCGTGATTTTGTTTGAAAAAATGGCATCTTAGACATGTTTGCCTAGGCTTCCGGAACCTTCTAGGTCTGCCACTGCATGAGGGTGACTGCGTGAACACCCATTACCTAGGTTTTTGCTAGGTACAAGGCCCATGTCTTAGCATCTTTCTTTGCACATGCGCGATTGTCCCCTTATAGAACGGTCATGTTTATTAACCGATCGTGACGTCAAATGCGTGGAAACAAAAATAAGAGCCAGTGCAACGTGATATCCGATGATGGCGTGCAACTAGCAAACTCTTTGTGCTACGTGTACGCTCATCGTACTGGTGGATGCAACCGCAACGGCTAAGGGGTCTGTTGAGTCTTTCCTCGCAAGCTCAGCTTGAGCGACATCTGGCACGACAATTTAATCGTCAAGCCCATTCATGTACACACAAAGCGCTACCATCGTTAGGAAGCCCTCTTCTCTTCGCCGGTGGGTTATTCCTATTTTTATCCCTTCTGCTTCAAACCCTTCCACTAGAAGCATACAACACTACGCTTTATCCTTTTGAGCCTCCGAAAAACACAATACATGTTTACAAACAAATAGCATGGCTTTGAGCCACCGCCATCATGTTGGCCGCATGAATAGCCAAGGAGGCGCGGAAGGGTAAACTTTTCATTCTAATTAACATCGTCGTGTGTCTCAAGACGCCACCACACGCCAAATTGTCTCTGGTGCCTCCAAGTTCCATAGCACGCGTATTCGGCATGCGAGCGCAAAGAGCGACAAGGTCTATGGGAGTGTATCATAGCTAGCCACATCGGCCCAGCCCGAGCCCTCTGTGGTCCCATAGCAAACCAGTCGCCCCCGTTACAGGAGCTCTGCCCCTAGCCGATGAATGTGGCATCGCACAAGGTCCTGGTGATGCAATTGAAGGAACTCTTGTAGATAATTGAACCCTCAGATGTCCCACTAGAGGTCCCTCGAAACGTCTTGGAGAATCGCCGGTGAGAAACCGGACCCTTTGAGGTCCATAGGAGGTTGTGCCGACCCAGAAGCCTCGCATAATACGCTACGTCGAATCAAAGGAGTACGCAGGCCCGGAGACGACGAAAGTTGGTGCGACAACGAGTGTGCCCATGGACCCGTCTAGAAGTTCTGACGCTGATTTCTTTTTCTTTCTTTATTAATGTGTGTTTTCGTCCACCAACACACGGGCATGCTTCATCTCTAAGTTTTATGATGTTATGTTCATGCAAACCTTATGTTATCGTGCATCTCCGTTCATTTCTCACACGGTGTGTTAATTGATGTTGGTTTGGCTGTTTGTCGTGAGCCCGTTGGTCCGCTCAGTATTACCTACATCTTTGAACTTATATGGTTATAGTCTTTAGGTCATGCCGAACGAGCGATTTTCCTAACAACCGTTCGTGACTTTTTGAACGCCATGCTCCGGGGATGGTGACATCGACAGGCTCTAGTTGTAAGAGAAAATATCGTTGTAGACGTCTCCCACTGATTTCTTTTTGAATAAAAGAAAAAATAAGTAAATATCGACGTCGACATAGAGAATTCTTGTTAGTAATTATGAACCCGTACATTTACCATGGGTACATATTGGATTAAATATGAACACGATTCGGTTTCATCTTTTCATGCCTTTCGCCGGTGCACCATAAGAAAAAAAATGCAAAGTGGTGATGTAGGAAAGGACAAAAGTGTCGCATGTTGTCTTCGTGCGACCGACAGCGCGCGAACGACAGCTAGTTCATGCCATTCCAATAGCCAGTTCACGCCATCCTGACAGCCAATTCGCGCCAAAGAGAAAAGGTGGGTATCCTAGTTACTCTTTTTGCGTCCGTTCCAACAGCCAGTCCGCGCCATTCCGACAGCTAGCGCACGCGCGTTTAAACAGCTAGGCATTACTTAACAAATGAACACCATTTAATTTATTTTCCTTTTGAAAAGAAACACGGATATATTTCGTGGCGTGTTACAACTTATATTTTTTCCCCACATCCCACAACCATGGCCTCACACCCTTCTAATTTTGACAAACGTACTCCCAAAGAGAAATGGATAGTAGTACTTACTCCAGCCACCACATTAAATGAAATTATTAATTGTGCTAGCTGTAGATAGCTTGGGCTTATAGCTCATATGCGACGTCTTTACATGAAATTGGAAGGAAAGCGACATCGTTGAAAAGAATAGCTCGCATGCGACAGTTGTGAGGCAGCTAATATCCCAGGACCACACGGGCCTTAAAACGGTCGTAAGGACACATTTAACTTTGTTTCAAGATTAGGGTTAAGCCAAACCAGCTGGTTGGGACAGCCAGTCAAGCCAGTCAAACCAACCGCTTCCGACCGAGAGCGCGCGTCACACTGACTGTAGCTTCCCCGACGGCGGCGGCGGACCTCACCCATCGTTCTCGGCGCCGGCGGCGGCACGGCAATTAATTTAGGCGGCGGCGCTTTCGTTCGACGGCGAAGGTGGTGAGTGCCATTTGAAAGCTAATTCCTCTCCCATTCTTCTCAATTCGAGATCTGAGCGTGCCCATTGATGCTAGATTGTGGAGGCGAGGGTGTGCTGAACGGGGCGAGGGGGAACGATATGGAGCATGGAGAGGGGACTTCTAATCGGTATATCCAGTATCTCGCACTTTCTCTAAGGTTGAGCTCTTTGTTCGCTTCCTAGCTCATAGTGCCCGCCAAAAACAGGGGAGCGATGTTTGGCCAAACCTTCAATTTCGCATCAATTTCTTTCCCTCTAGGGCTGTTTTAGTTGATGGCAACGCAGATCATTGAGAGAGACACGGTTGTTAAATGGGAGGTGGAATTAGAACATGTTGATCCCCAAGAGCTAATAAACATGGGAGAGGAGGCAGTAAGGAAAATGGTGGAAAAAATTGGGGATAGTGTGGTTTGGGGGCCAGAGCAAGAAGTTTCTTTGTTACGATTTGATGATTGCAAATGTGACTATGTTAGGGTTGAGACAGGGAACATATAGTTGATGAAATCGATGAGCAGCGTTGGACAAGCAAAATTGTTCTGTTTTTAGCGAGCTCATTGATCTGAAACCTGATTCGAGGTTGGATATGTGGCCTCTCGGGCTGGCTGCTCAGATGGTCGAGGATGATTGGGCTGCACAAAGGCAAGTAATGCCTATACTTACTGAGTTGGAAGTGTTAACAGTGGAGGATGATGATGCTAATGCACAAGGGGAGGCTGCAGATGGTAATGCACAAAGGATTGTAACTGTTGATTGGAATTCAGTTGAGATACATGACCGGACTGATTTGGTCATTGCACCAATAGATGACATTGAAATGGCAAAGCTTTTTGGCATTCCTATAGATGACAGAGACAAGGAGAAGAAGAGGGATGAAGCTGCAAATGATGGTGACAACCATTTAAGAGATGAAGAGGCAGATATAGATCTAGAGTTGTTGGAAAATGCTGCAGTTCATGTAGATGATGCACATGATGATGAGCTAGTAACAGTTTATGACAAAGAGGACCCAGTTATTGAAGTTGGGAGATTGTTTCCAAGCATGGATGAATTCAGGATGTGTTTCAGGCCATCTGCAGTCACGCGTGAGTTTGCTAGCATGACTATGTGGACTGATAAAAGAAGTTCTATGCAAAATCGTGAGTTATGATGGTGGTGCCAAGCCTTGCAAGTGGTATATATCTGCTAGACGCCAACCTGATGGAAGGACAATAAGAGTGAATCAAATTCCAAAACCTCATACTTGCATTACAAGTTCTCAAACAGTTACAAAGATGACATCACAATTATGGGTTGCAGAAAAGGTCAAGCCCATTTTAGCCACAACACCAAACAGCACTGCAAAGAGACTGAAAATAGACTTGGAAAAGCAGTACCCCATTAAGCTGAATTATACTACAGTGTGGAAGGCAAAGCAAAGGGCAATGAAAGAGCTATATGGTGATTGGGCAAATACCTTTCGAATGCTTTATAACTTCAAAGCAGAAGTAGAGAAGAGGTCACCTGGCAGTGTTGTGGAGATAGATACTGAGGTAACAGCTGATGGGAAAGTCTTCTTCTCTAAATTCTTCATGGCTTTAAAGCCTTGCATCGATGGCTTCAAAGCAGGTTGCCGTCCATATTTGAGTATAGACTCATCTTTCTTGACTGGAAAGTGGAATGGTCAACTAGCAGCATGCAATGCTTTAGATGGACACAATTGGATGTTCCCTGTAGCTATTGGCATGTTTGATCGAGACAGAGGCATCATGGACATGGTTCATGATGCAGTTGAAAAGATGCATAGGGCCAGTCTCTCCATTGGCAGTGCACACAGATGCATGTAAAGGTTTAGAAAATGCAGTGAAGATTGTTTTCCCTCATGCTGAGCAGAGGGAGTGCTTCGGCCATATGTGGATGAATTTGATCAAAAAATTCAGAGGAGATGATTTTGGACGCATGTGGCGGCAAGATCTTACACCGAGACACATTCATATCACCTTGAGAAGATTAAGGCGGCATGCTCACGAGGAGGATAGGGTCAAGTTTTGTACATGGTTGGAAACCTACCATTCTCTTTTATGGTACAGGTCTGGTTTTAACACTGCCATCAAATGTGATCATATCAACAATTATTTGGCAGAAAGTTTCAACAACAAAGTGAAGGAGTTAAAAGACTTGCATGTCCATGACATGGTTGACCAGATCAGGATCATGATCATGAGGTTGTGGGAATTGAGAAGAAGGCTTGATGATGTTCTTCAAGGAGATAAGCTTCCTGATGTTGTGCAGCAGGTGGTCAACAGGCGAAATCTTGCACATTTGCGTGTTGAGAAATCCTCATTATGGGGTCAAGTCGGAGATACAAAGATCGGCAGGAGGCATGTTGTTGACACTCAATTGCATGAATGCACATGCCTTGAGTGGCAACACACTGGGAAGCCTTGTGAGCATGCCATACTTTTCTTGGCCTCCAAACACAAGCTAAATATGCACCCATATTTGCATGAGTATTATTCTGTAGCAAAATTCAAGGCTGCATATGGAACACCAATTCCAGCACTTACAGATCAGTCTCAGTGGCCTGAAGTGGACATTCAGTTCTCCTTGTGTCCTCCTTTGATGAAAAGAAAGGCTGGCTGGCCCAAGCAGAGTAGATTCAAGGCTTGGTTTGAGAAAGGTGGGAGCAGCAAGAAGGGAAAGAAAGATGCCAAGCCAAAAAGGGCCCAAAAAGGTAACAAGAATAGATGCAAACTCTGTGAAGAACTTGGACACCGAGCTGGCTCTACCAAGTGCGAGATACATTTGAAAAGCCAAAGTATGTTCATCCAAAATCTATCCCATTTCTTGTTGATGATTTTTCTCCCCAGCTAACTTGCTTGTTTTCGAGGAGGCGTGGAGAAAAAGGCCCACCTCTTGTTGTTGTGAATGCTGGCGTGAAAAGGGCAAGAATCAATGGCCAAAGAAAGAAGAGAACTAACGGATCATGTTTGGTGCTTGCTAAGGTGCAATCTGAACTTGTTTTGGAGGATGATGTGCAAACTGTTGAGGCTTTAGGGCACACCGTTTCTGATTTGGAAGCTCTGGTGCAAAATGAGGGGCAAAATGAGCCTGTTGTTGAGGCTCTGGTGCAAAATGAGCCTGTTGTTGACGCTCTGGTGCAAAATGAGCCTGTTGTTGAGGCTCTGGTGCAAACTGACCATGTTGTTGAGGCTCTGGTGCAAAGTGACCATGTTGATGAGGCTCTGGATCATGATCATGAGGTTGTTGAGGAGGTGCAGGAGGTGAAGGAGACTCTTGGACGTCTGTGGGGATGCAGGATGGTAATGGTAAGAAAAAGAGCATAAACCTATTGTGTGGTGTGAAACTTGTGAAGGAGAAGAAAACGAGGGGTAAGAAGAGCCAAAAGAAATAGACATTTGTTATTGTAAACATTTGTTATTGTTGTAAACATTTGACACTTGTTTTTGTAATAATTTGGCACTTGTTGTTGTAAACATTTTTTATTATAATAATTTGTCACTTGTTGATAATTTGGACAAAATTCAAATATGATGGTAAATTTGAATTTCAACAAATGTAGCTATGTCACTTTTCTATGTTTGTATGAGCTTCCAACGTTTTTCTCATATGTACAATACAACTCATCCTCACCCTGATCCCTTTTGTGAAGTACAACTCACCCTCACCCAAAATGGGGTAGAAATGGGCTCCAAAGCTAGGGTAAACCACCCCATTTCTAAGCAAGTTTTTTTTCGACCATTTCTAAAACTAAGTTTGATATTTTTCCTCAGAACTATATCACATAACATGACACCATGAGAAGGTTTTGTATTTTTTTGATTTTTTTTGAATTAGTTATGCACATTTGAATGTCTGGTCAAACTTGAAGGGTTTTCATAAATATTCTTAGCTAGGGGCTGAGGCTCACAAAACTAGCATTGGATCTCTGATGAAATAGCATGTTGTGAATCTAAAAATGATTTTTACTAAAAATCATGAGCATGGAATCATGTACCTGTAGTTCATATCTTACCCACTTCCATTGATTCAGGATTTGTCTTTGTCACCAGGGATGGAATAAAAGGTTTGAGATACTCAAGTTGGGAAATTGTACATTCTAGGTGGTCTAGTATTTTTGAAAAATAGGATGTTACCATTTTGAAACTTCAATTTGGTGGTTGCTTCACAAATCCCCCCTCTTTCGGCACTTAGAAAATAGAAAATGATTTTTACGTAATCGAAAAGGAAAACTTTGTGCTACAACATTGTTAGTCATCCCATTATAGACATGCATGCCAAATATGGGCACATTATCACAAACTATGCCTTGATTCTAGCCATATCATTGGTCATTTGACCCGAAAGCCAGAAAACCTCGGAGGAGATAGGTCATTTTGTGAAGGGTTTTTTGAAATATGATCAATAGACCAAGTTTGATATTTTTCCTCACAACTATGTCACATAACATGACACCATGCGAAGGTTTTGTATTTTTTTGATTTTTTTTGAATTAGTTATGCACATTTGAATGTCTGGTCAAACTTGTGAAACCCCGTTGACTGCATCCTAAACCCCGCTAACCCTAAGGCCGAATGAGGACCGTAGATCTAACCCTAGCGCGACACTGTGGCCGTCCGATCGCGTCTTCTAGAAGGATTCCGCGGGTGGCTCTGGGCGATCCGTGGAAGGGCTTGTTCTGCAACCTGATTGGTTGGCGTCTCTTAGAAGGATTTCGTGGCTAGCTCTTGGCGATCCGTGGGATGGATGATTCTGGAATCTGATTGGCTTCATCGTTTTTACGTGCAACAGCGTGGCATGCGAGCGTGGCATGCGAGGGCGCTGGGCGGGGCGGGCTGCACCATGCATGCAGCTGCCCCTAGCGTCGCAGTCTAGCTATTTTACGTGCAACAGCGCTGCAGCGTATTTACTCCCTCCGTCGCATTAAATAAGTGTATGTGTAACAACTTTCTTCAGTCAAACTTACTCCCCCCAGGTTTATTGTAATAAATAAGACTTTGCATGATACCACATCTATGTTATTTTGCACTATGGAGTAGTAACTTAGACTAGTAACATATGCATGATACCACATCACCTATGTATAAGGTGAACCTTTGCTATAAGATGGGACCCACACAGCTTATGGAAATGGCTATAAGGTTAAGTTCACCATAAGCTGGAACCCACATGTCTGTTAAAAGTACACACAAGCAAGAGAGAGAGGAGAGAGTAAAATAATTGTTTATTGCTTGTGGGCAACCCATAAGCTTGTAGGTCACCCTTAAAGGAAAATTTTCTAAATTTTGTGGACAAATTTTTGTGGACAAATTTTGTGGACTTTGTGCATTGGATGCCCAAGTGCATTGGAAAGGTAGAAGTACATTTTTTGTGGACAAATTTTGAAGCCAAACGTACACTTATTTGTGGACAGAGGGAGTATGCATGTCACTATGACCAGCCTAAGAAAAAATATCAAAATCTAAAATATGTAATAAATATAACGTACAGCGTTGGCACACTCCATTGACCGTTGGACCGAGCGTGGCATGCGAGGGCGCTGGGCGGGGCGGGCTGCACCATGCCCTGCATGCAGCAGCTGCCCCTAGCGTCGCAGTCTAGCTATTTTGCGTGCAACAGCGCTGCCGCATTAATTAAGTGTATGTCGAACAACTTTCTTCAGTCAAACTTACTCCCATCTGGTTCATGCGCCATACAAAAAGTCAATATTACTCCCACCGATTTTTCTTGCGTGTGTAAAAACGAATGAGTTTGTTGCATGCGGTGTGTAAAAACGAACGAGTACCTTTTATTTTTCCCTTTTATTTTTCACTGCCAATGAACAACTACCTTGGACGTTTTTTTCTCTCTTTCGCATTAGTGCATGCATGCATGCAGGGGCAGGGGCGGCGGTGCAGGGGTTACAGTACGTCGCATCCTAGCTATTTTTTCTCTCTTTCGCATTGATCACGCCCGCTTCCCACGCATAGCATGGCCTTGCAGCGTCTCGTCTCGGCGTCTGCGCCAACGCGACACTGGATTCCCACGCCGCCCTTAACGCCCCGCCCTCAATAAATAGGCAAAACGCCTTTGCCTCCTCATCTCATCTTGCCCCTCATCTTCAACCTCGAGCCCGTCCCTTTGCCTCCTCCCAGCCCCCAAACACTCCGGCGACCATGGCGACCTCCCCCCTCCGCTTCCCTTCCGACACCGAAGTAAGCGACGAGGACAACCACCCGGACCACAAGCAGTGGTGGGAGGCGCGCCACGCCGCTAAGCGTGGCAAGAAGAAGAAGTCCCGCCCTGCCCACAGAAGCAGGGCCCCATCGTCACCAACCCAGTCCCCAACCTCCCCGGCGGCGGCGACCTCCCCTCCGAAGCCTACTGGGCTAAGGCGGCGAAGGAGGAGGCAAAGCAGGAGGCTGCTATCGCCAGGTGGGAGGAGAAGCAGGCCCAGCGCGCCTTGAAGAAAAGGCTCAGACGGGCGGACGACGAGCGACGGGAGGCCAATTGCTGGGCCTTCCAGGAGGAGCAGCGGAAGCGGGAGCACCGGGAGAGGCTGGCGGCGTGGAATGCATTGGGCGGCTGCACCCGGCACCGCCTCCGCCGATGGAGTAGGGTAGCTAGGGTTAGGGGCTAGCCCAGGGTTTAGGCGGGGCGCCTATTCCCTTCTATATTATTGTACTTTTTTCTTTTTATTGTAATGTTATCGATCCCCCTATCTAATATAAGTAATGTTATCCCAATATTATCTATCCCCTTGTTTTATTGTAATCTGTGTTTTATTGTATTGTCATTTGTCAAAACACCCAAAACAACAAGTGTATAAAACAAAAGACATAAAAACAAGTTCATATAGTACTCGTGCAATATTTATATATTTACAAGTGTATAAAACAAAAGACACAAAAACAAGTTCATACAACACATGGTTCATTTTCAAATAAGTCATTTACATATTTACATAAGTTAAAGGAGCGCCCAAGTTATGTTAGTTAAATGGATGTCCTTGGACTTCATTTATATATTTACTTTTGCAAAAAAAAAAGATTGCAACGTGAGCACGAGTATCTGCAGATCCACACGTCCCTATTTAGATTGTAACGTGAGTACCTTTTTTTTGCCCAATCAACATATAGTTACTATTGGGCCTGGATACGTCTATTTTGGCATGGCTAAGTTATATTTGGGCCTGGCCTTTTTCAATCCTCGTCAATTGTTTTTTTTACTTTTCAACCCCTCCCCTGCACACGGGCGCCCCCTGCACACTGATAAAAGGAACACTGACGAAACTGAAGGAACACTGATTTCGAAAACAGAGCAGCTCAAAAATTAGCCTGAATTTGTGTTACATTTTATTCAAGCCAAAGACATAGACCATTACATCCATTACAAAGCATCACTCGAACACTGACTGCGCTGTCTAATGACTAACGATGAGGAGATAAACTAATCCGAGAGAAATTACACAAAAATAAAAAAAAACAGCCATCAAATTGTCTTGCTTCTTCAATTCGATGATTTGCCTTAGCTGCTTGTTCATCTTCTTCAGCTCGGCCTTCACTTCCGCATCCTCCATGAATAAATGACTTATTAGATAGCATATAATCTATTTTAATAGCTTTAGCTACTATTATACACACTAAAAAACTTGGTTCAGTAAGGTTCCAATATAGTGGCATCAGAGTTTTCATTAAAAAGTATTTTCATAATATGTATTTGCATAATTAACTATTTGTTTGCATGCATATCCAAGCCTTTTAATGGATTTTATTATTTTATAGAAATATATTTACAACTTATCTTTGATGGTATGTATTGTTGATTTTGCGTACAAGGTGCAACTCCAGCACAGTATAGTTTGCATGCAAAACAAACAAACTCAGGGAGTTTCCTAACTCAATGCATCTGGTGTTTATAATTGCCTACTGTTGAGGTGATGATGAAGGATTGTTACCACTTACCAGCGGTTCATGCAGCTTTCTACATGTGAAATGGCATTAAATGTAGATGATTGGATGTGAATTAAGAAAGCAGTACATGTTATGTTAGCATAACAATCATGGGTCATATGAGAAACACAACTTATGTACAGATTGACATCAAAGTCAACAATAAAATTCACTCATATCATACAGCAATTTTGATCAGATTATAACATTTTGTTTATATTTTTTGCAGTTTTATGTTTACCCTGCACTAGGAGTACGACTAATGTCTAAACAAGATGTACTACTGTATGTTAAGGAAATGAAGATCAATGTATGCGATACAGATGGACAATGCAACATAGACTCTCGAGATAATGTGTATTTCTTACTATCACTATTTCCACTACATAACCAACAATTTATGTCTTAAATGATGTGACATTCTGAAGATATTTTGTATCCTTATATTGTAGATTCTAGCAGAGGTGGAGTTCAACCCACCCGGGTTGCCACCAGGATGGGTCAAAGAAATAGCATACAGAAAAACAAAGGAGGGGATAAGGAAAGATCCGGTATAAAAATGAGAACTAAAACCTTCCCTTTTTGTTGATTTTGTCAATCTTCTGATCATTATTAATTGTGCAGTACATCACGGATCCTGTTAGCAATTATACCTTTCGTGCTATGCGGGCTGCACTTCGCTATCTTGAAACCTGGGAAGTCACAAAATACCAATTTATTCAGAAGACAAGTGTACATGACTTGTACTCCTTTGAAAAATCTGCTTATCTGGTAATTGATTTTTCAATATTGGATATTATGCTAGTAATATTCCTTACTAAGGTGCCTCTTCCTAGCTAGAGTTGCTTTTTTAATCAGACGGAAAAGCCACACAATTATTGTATTTTATAAAAAATATGCTTCAGTATCCATAATTTCATACATCAAAGTTGTAACCATAAGGTACAACGCAGGTTTAGTTCATATTTGCACAAAAGGAAAAAACATGCATTGTACTATATTCGAATATATAATATACTTTCTGTTTTACCACACGGAAAAGCCAAATATTATGATAGGTTGGAATAACAGAGGGCTAGTTTTCCCTTTTTGGGCACGTAAACTACAACATAATTTTTCAATTCAAATACTCCTTCAGTCCTAAAATAAAAGACTTGTATTTGTCTGCATTCGCATGCATCTAGATGCGTTTTAATGTGTAGTTTGATACAAATCTAGACAATCCAAGTCAATTATTTTGGAATGGAGGAAGTACAAGGTTAGTTTAATTAGTTATATGGAAAAACACATTTTCTTAAAACTGACATGCCTAATTTGATCAACCTTCAGATAACCCATATTAGACTAAAGGCATTTGACAGTGTTGGTTTTCTGTATTACGTTGCTAATTCTTTGATGGTGATTTTGAAGAGTTTATTAAACTTACAACAAGAGCGGTGGCTATTGGGCTTGCATTTTTTTCTTAGACCCTACACAATATGATGATTGGATTATAATGAGTTGGTTTAAAATAATGACACAATTTACACTTATTAAGCAACTCACAATTAAGAAGATTCCAAATAATTTGACAAACACATGATAGTTTTTTGAATTGTAAGCTTACTAATAAGCAGATTGCTTTAAACTCGTTAAGCTTCCAATTTTCTGTAAACAATAAATTATTATTTTTTCATACATATACTATTATATATTGCATATATTTATCTGATTATTTTTGCAGCATGAGAGTTTGCGCAAGAGACTAACAAAAAAAGGGAAGGATGCTAAAACACCTACAAGTTCACCAAAGCCTAGAGGATCAACAGTAAGGAAGAAAAATAACTATAATGGCCAAACATCCTATAGAAGTAAGTTCCTCTTTATCGTTGATATGGTAGTTCCTTTTTATCCATACATACGTTGCACATATTCGCTTCTTTAGGTTCTTCCATCCTATCTAGTCTTACTACTTCTTTCATGTTACCGAGAATAACAGAATTATGATGTCAGAATATATGTAGCTACACAAGTAGTCCATTGACAAAACAAATACCTCGGGAACGGTACTACACTTTATTCTAGTTAATCAGCTGCTTTATATGCGAATGTGTTGACCAAAAGTTCATTTTATTTCTTCAGATATATCATGGTATCCGTTAGTTAGTCTAATATATGCATCCATTTCTTACTCAAACTTTATATTATCAAATATGAGACTTTTTAAGTTCCTTGTGTTACACTATATGTGGATTGCACTATCCATTTCCATCAGTCCGGGACTTTTGGTGTTGTTAGCTAGTGTACGAAGCTTGACATGGTAGTAGCCCCCTTTGTCTCCATGTATAGGCCTCTTGAGTCATAAATACTCATACATGAGGTTCGTGTGCGGTTCCTCTCTTCTGGTTACACATCTTCACTTGTCTTCCCGTCACACATGAGAAGGGGTGTTACGGTATATGTGGATTGCATTAGCTCTTTCTATCAACTCGGACTTTTGGTTGCGTTAGCTAGTGCATGGAGCTTGACACCTTAATGTCTTTGTATGCCTTTTTTCTAAACTTTAGGTAAATATTTGTTGTAAGTATATTATCTTCATGTGAAGTGACCAACTTGTACATACAATCTACTTCCAAACCAAATGTTAACCTTTCGATTAATTTGGCTCTATTCAAGATAATAGTACAACTACATGCAAGCATTCATGTGCTTAGTTTTGAGAAGTAGCAAAGCATGCATGTTTTCTCTTGAAAAAACCATTAGTTGGATTTCTATCAATTCAGACTTTTGGTTGCGTTAGGTGCATGAAGCATGACACCTTAATATGTCATTGTATGCCTTTTTTTCCAAACTTTAGGTAAATATTTGGTGTATGTATATTATCTTCATGTCAAGTGACCAACTTGTACGTACAATCTACTTCCAAACCAAATGTTAACCTTTGGATCCATTTGGCTTAATTCAAGATAATATTACAACTACACGCAAGCATTCATGTGCTTAGTTTTGAGCAGTAGCAAAGCATGCATGTTTTCTCTTGAAAAAAACAATTGGTTGGATCTTTAATCTTTCAACACAACATTAACATCAATACAATGATATTGCCCTTTTATCTATTTACCTAATTCTTAGTTCACATTGCTTGTTTGTCTATTGTTTGCGAAAATAGAAGAATAAAGATAATACATATTCATTCGGACGAATAAAAAGTGTCCAAGTCTATGATAGGCGTAACTTATCTTAAGATTATATTTGCATGTCCTTCCAAATAACGTTTTTTTCTGGTACAGCCGAGGACACGGACACGGACACGGACACGGACAACTCTACAGGCTCGGTTTCAAGTAGTGAGCACCAAAACATCAGGAACGAAAGCATGAAGAGTAAAATGGGACACCCAAGCTCCTCTAAGACTATCATGCGTCCAAGAGGGAGGCCACCCAAAGTGGCCGGAACAAATGGATGGAACACAAAGAAGGCTAGGACCAAAAGAGAATTCAAACCGCATAATAGCTAATTGAGCAAGGAATGGAAGGGCATGAAGCGAGGGCACAAACTATAGATATCAATTTCTTTAGTGCCAAGTAATATTTAGTGAGAACGTTGTTCCATTTTGTCCGTACAACTTTGTTATGTAAACTTCCATTTTGAGATGGGAACTCAACATATAGTTTATTTTGTTCTGGTACCTTCTGTTTAGCCACATAGTTAGAGAGGCATGATTGCATCATAATTTAAGATTCTTACATGTTGCTCCAATGGAAAAACCATATAAATTTCACAAGAGAAGGAGAAGCGTGGTGCCCCTCTCCATCTCTTATTACACCAGCTAGAGCTAGCAAATGAGAGAAAACGTTGGAGGGGAGCAAGCCGTAGAGACGAAACGAACAAGAAACTCAGCTGTATAGATAATACAAGGAGGCATCTATTGCCGATCTTGTGTAGACGTGAAAGAGATCATTCTTTTTATTTAGGCACACGTATAGTCGTATACGCACTCGTAACAGATACCGAAGACTGCACTCATGACGATATTGACCATAGACAATGAATAGCAGGCCATCGAAAGTCTACAGCACATCAAACATGTACTAGGTTGGTTCTCCGTGGATGCAAGGTACAATCGCCTCCACTAATTATGCAATATGGCTATGCTTAGCCTTTTTCTTTTACTTGGAACTTCATGATTCCATTAAATAGGCTCAGCCGACTCGCTGGCCATAGTCCTACCAAATTACACGAGGTTCCTCTTGAGCAGAACGGACCGGTAAATAGGCTCAGCCGACTCCTATGATATCCTTGCCCAAGGATGAAGAGGATACTCACACACACACACGCACGCACGGGAGAAAACTCAAAGAGGCTTTTCTGGCACCGCACACTTGTGCCTTTTCTCTTGTTCTCCTTAACTAACTCAGCTGGTTACAATGCCAATAAATAGTACTTGCACATACACTCGGTCAAGCCCATGATGCCTGATCTCCACTAGCCTGTAGATAAGACCAACTAGCAACCACGTTCGTCCACTCTCCTCGCAGGTGGAGATGTGCTCACTTTTACTCTCCACAACGGGTGATTACCAGGTCATAACTAATCCTATCTTCAACAACTAACTCTAACCATGCAGTATATCTCTTCTCTAGCTAGGCATGCAACAAACTAACACATGCAGTCTTGGTACCATACACGCGCACAGCACCAAACTAACTTCTAATGACACAACTACCAAGCTTTGCTTGCACGCCTGAACACATCTATGGCGCATGCTTCCGCAGCTATCTGACCAAATGCAAATTCTAAGAAATACAACTGAAATAAACACGATGAAACTCTAAACAACAAGGGTTAACTCCAACATCCTGAAGGTTCTCCACGCCGCTGCTTGCTGCAAGTGTGTTGCCATTGATCCAGCTTCGTCAGGGCATTTGTACTCGTTCTGACAACTCCGTGACTTCAAGTTCTGCCAGGTTCTGTTGTCTGGTGATGCATGTTAATCTGTCACACTGAAGTGCCTTTCTAATTGGCTGCATGTTGAGATTTTTACGGAAGTAGCCTTGTTGATGCTTTCTGGTACGACTAAATGAATGTAGAAGATTGTCATGCGATGAGCTTGGAGGTTAACCCCGGCCTGTTCGTTTGAATGTACAACCCTTGGAAGATCCGGCCAGACCAATGAACTACATATGCTTGAATTGTCATTGTTCCCAGGAAATCCACCACAATTCGAAAGCTTGAAGTCTTGTCAAAACTAACATTCCAAAATTTGTTTCTGTTTGTGAATCTCGACAGAAAAGTGACAGTGTGGCAAGGATGAAGATGCCTTTCTCTCTCATCGGTTTTGCTGGATGTGATCGTGATTGCATGAGCGGGTGGTGGCCCATTGTGGCATGAAATTTTAATATTTGAAGTAAAGGAAATAACAGCCCGATACATAAATGTACATGTACGATAAATGTGCATCAGCTCCATTGTGGCATGCCGACTTTCGTTTATGGGAACCGAGGATGGATCATCAGCATCACATGTTGTATGCCTTGTGTGTGATGAGAGCAATATCGGCACTGCTAGGTGACTTCAACGAAGCGTTATGGCAATACGAGCATCTATCATCATGTCCTAAGCCGGACTGCTAGATGGTGGCATTTCGGGACACTATGATGTTATGCGAATTAAAGGACTTCGGCTTCCAGGGGATACCTTTGACATGTGATAATAGGCGACCAAGAATGCAAATGTCAAAGTACACCTTGATTGAGCCTTGGCTAATAACAGGTGGCGAGATATTTTTCAGATGCTTTTGATCAAGCCTTGCTATGACAATTGTCAACTTTTGGTTAAATTAGACCGGGAGAGTATACATGTACCAAACTATAAATGCAAACGATATGTAATCATGTGGGAGGGCGAACGTTCATTACATGAGGTCAAGGCCAACACCTGGTAGGATCAAGGGCCGAGAGCTGGCCTTGGTGATACCAATGAATCTTTGAAGAAGCTGATGGATGTGTTGCATGCAATTTGGAAATGTCTCGTTGGAGTTATCTCGCATAAGGTGCAGGCTAGAAGATTTATATAAAAAAATGCTCATATGTAGTAAATTCGGTCCATCTTGGATGCTAATGAATTGCTATATAGAGAGAGGAAACATTGTGGCTCGTGTACCGTGGATGAAGGAAGGAGACTGCAACAACAAATTATTTTATTAGAAGATGGTTTGGCGTTCTTGGAAAAATAGAATTGCATCACTTATATATAGATCAATATGGTGTGGTTCAGGATACCCCCTAGTGAGATGAAGACGACGGTCACGTCTTATTCAATCCAGTCTACACATGTGACCCGTCCACATAGCCGACTTTGTTAGTTAACTTTTTTGTTGAGATTATTATATCGGAGGACATGACTGAGAGTCTCTGCAATTCATTCTCATAGGAGGAGATTTCAATGCAATTTTCTAGATTGGTCCACTTAAGGCGCCTCACGCTGATGGATTTCCTGCACATCACTATACATGGAATTGGGGAATGCTCCAATAGGAAATTATTCAAGTTGTATTGAAGTTCTTTGATACGGGTCAGATGTCGGTTGGCATAAATGATACCTCTATAGTGTTTATCCAAAGGTGGACAAGCCCGGGGAACTCAAATATTTTAGGCTGATAAGCATGTGGAATGTCTTATATGAGATAATATACATGTGCTTCTTCATAGATACTATGTGAGAAAATCAAAGCGCATTTGTTATGTGATGTATCATTGTGGATAATGCATTGTTAGTTTTTGAGCATTTACACTATATAGAGCATGGTGTTTCTTCATAGAAGGCTTTCTATGCTCATAAGTTGGACTTATCGAAAGCATATGATCATGTTGGTGGATTTTTTCTAGAGGAGGTGATGCATATAAGATGGTATTTTCTTGACGGTTGATACAATCTATAATGTTATGTGTTACCATGGTGAGGTACTCTATAAAATTTAATGGATCTCTCTATTAAAGCGTTCTCCCCCACGAGAGATCTTAGACAAAGTGGTCGTTTGTATATGTTATTGTTTCTATTAGTTTGTATATGTTCTTGTTTCTATTAGTTGTTGATGGTCTCTCTGCCTTGTTGCTATCAGAGACTTCTACATGTGGAATTTCCCTATGAACTGATAATTAGGGTGCTCAGAATATCCCTCCTTTTATTCGTAAATGATACAATGTTATTATTTAAGATTGACTGAGTGCAAGTGGATTGAGTCGAGCATGTCATAGAGCCATATACTGCAGCAACGAGCCAACTGATAAATCATGCAAGTGTTCAATTCTCTTCACTCCGGATTGTAGAGACGCGATGTAAGATGGTATTAGGGGAATTTTGAGTGCGTAGAGAGTGGAATTTGAGTAGAAGTATTTGTTGGGTTTTGCATAGGGATTTTAAAAATTTCCAGTACTACGAACACACCAAGATCAAGCTATGCAAGAAAACATGAGATATATAAGATCTAGTACTCACCAACATTGTAGCGGAGATTTATTCATCGATGAAGGAGTTTGTGGTGCGCTCGATGTAGGATCAAAGGTATGATCCCTCCGAAGTTATCCATGTGTCTAGTAATGTTGTTTAGGCAGAGCTTCGCCATTCAGGGGTTGGAAATGACGGATCAACGGAGCAACTTCCGCGGCTAGTATGTAGAGAAGGAGACTCCGGATGGAGGGAGGCCGCCAAGGGCCTTCTAGTGTGATTGTTTGGAGGCTTCCACTCCCTGCCTTTATACAGGAGCACAGGGGGAGGGGGAGATGGGTTGGCGCGCCAGAGTTCCCCCTTGACCGCCGCCTCCCCTTGATCGTCCTGGATCTCCTCCATTCAGTGCTTGATCTTCCCATTATGATTAACTAGACTTCTCTCTGCGCCCCGGGGCGTGACTAGCATGGAATTCGTTTGATGAGAAAGTTATTTGATGTCCAAACGTCCTAACTACATATATGGTTGTAGTGCATCGTCGTGAAGCGGCTTTGAAAGCGTTCTAACAATAGGAAACTCGCTTGATCATATGATCGGTCCTAAAACCATGCAATAGTCACTGCATGGGCTGTAAGCCGTATTGATATATAGTATCACATCTGCATAAGACAGTCTAAGAGAGCTAAAAGGTTGAATCTAAAAAATACATATGCAGCATTTGCTCAGGAATTGTAAGCATTCTATAGATAACACATCATATGGGCAAATTACATAATAAAAGCGGATGTAGAATTCCATTAGAATGAACAACAAAAACTAGAGTGTTCGTCTATCCCTTAGAACTCGGAGACCCTTAGGACTCAGAGACCCTAAAGGGTTGACCAAAATACAGTTGATTGAGAATCAAATTTTGGTATATAAGCCGATGGAAACAGTTTCAAATTGTCGAGGTGGGACTAAACTTCTAGATGAAACAGGGGTGAAGCAAGTCAAGTCTGTCTAGACAGGCCGAACAACGATCCAAATTCTATCTGCGGCATGTTTGCATCGCCAATTTATTGTGTGCCAGTCGCGCGGTGGACACCGAAGATGCGAGGAACTGTCTATCATCCACTTAAGCCATACGCGTTTTTCCGAAAACATGTCGCGGACATTCGTTTTAGATAAGTCCCACACACGCCCGTAGAGTTTCCATAGCTTCATCACATCGGGCAGGAGTGCGTTTCTCATAGACATTGAGGACACGCCGCGCAAGCAGGAAGTCATATGACATCTTCCATTTCTCAATCGGTCTAAACGGTCTTAGTTCTCGCATTTTTTCTAACGTGATAGGTTCACACCTATTTTTTCTGTCTGCGTAACCTCAACGTGTCTCCTTTTTTGAATTATGTTATCTTTCTATGATGTTAACGTAGGTTCCGCACATGCCCACTTATACACGTTATTTGTTTGAGGTGTGCTTCGCCCCCCCCCCCCCCCTCCCCTCCCAAACTTAAGTTGCATGGGCCATTTTATTTTTTTGACCCGTCGAAACTTATATCGAGGCCACGTATATCTCCGCATATGTGTACTCAGTCGAACTGGGTATAATCCACGTTCCGGTCGGCTGATCCCACCTCCCATTATTGCGATCTATGTCTTTGAATATCATATTTAAAAAAATTATTGCTGTTATATAACTTCCGATTTTCGCCTTTCACAGGCACATGAGTGTACGTATACGGTAAGTATACGTTTAAGAGGACCATATAGACTTCGAGTGAGTTCGTACGGTCCTCTAAACAATCGGTATTGAGTTTTTGTTTATCAAAGTTTGAAAGAAGGGAGAGGGGGACCGAAGCAAAAGTGTATTTGTTCTTTTCCAAATGACCTCAGCGCATCTCGTTCTTCGAATTTTGGATCCTCGGTATAGAGGCGTTCCCCTCTACACGGTTTCGTCTTGCTGCGTCTTTTTATCACAGATATTAGTTTGCTAATATTTTTCTATCAGGTTGTACATCCCAATCGTTAAACTCTTAGGCGACCGTTCAATTGTTCAATATTTTGGAATTCAATGTGCTAGAGAGAGAGATAAGAACGCAGAACGTAGAGGAAATAACATACCCGACTTCACATATTTTTTATGTTTTCTTAGTTTCAACTTTCACGGGTCATGAATTTTTTGAAACTCGCAGATTTTTTTCTAAGCGGTTTTCTGACCACTTTTTATGTCGACCATTCCAAACACCTCTTAGTTCGACATTTTATTGGTCGAGCTGTTTCGTCTTCCACCATTTTCGCGGTAAACCTATGATACCTTCGATTCGGATTCACATATGCAGTATAGTAGTTTTTTTTCTAGTAGACCTAGGTTTAATCGAACCTTGGGAAACAATGCTAAAAGAAATTAAATAAGGACACATCTACAAGACTTTGTTTGTTCGTTCTACTTTCGTTTACCAGACCTTTCTATTTTACTTCTTATCGTTGATTGTTTCAATGGATGGAGATATGCCATGGTTGAAGATTCACCTGTAGATGTACATCATGTGAGATAAAGATAATAATAAGCACAGTCATGTGTAATGTTTTAAAAGAGATAAAATTTGTGGGCAGCATATCACGATATACT
The DNA here is from genome assembly GCA_023614405.1 of Avena insularis. Taxonomy (NCBI): domain Eukaryota; kingdom Viridiplantae; phylum Streptophyta; class Magnoliopsida; order Poales; family Poaceae; genus Avena; species Avena insularis. Next base: position 26,730,439 of record CM042690.1, read on the forward strand.
AGAGCCCCTGCAAGTCACATGCATAGCAATAGTCTTTTGATCCAACCATTTGCACCACGCCGGGCTACAAACAATTATTAAGTGAAAACACAGATCAAAGCCTTAAGAAGTAATATTGTTGTTGTTCCCGAATAGATAGCTAAGCGAAGACTGTACACCCATTTCTGTCACTGGGTTTCCTATGAGATCGCCGCTCACCAAGTATCTCACCTTAAGCCTTTATCAATCTCGGGGGTCTTGGGTACCTACAAGTCGAAAGATCGAGGCAAGATACAAAGAAACAAAGATACAAATTTCTTATTCAAACAATACATAATTATCCCATAGGTTAGATGCACATAATCACTGCAAGGTTTCACTCCAACCCGCAGCTCGTGAGGACTACTCACTCATAACAATAAGATCAAGGATAGAAAACATTATGCAAAATATTTTGATTGAAATCAAATAATCTTACAATTATCGCCGAACCACAAGGAGATCTCAAGTACAAGATAATGGCTATGGCTATGAAGAGGATGGAGAGGATGAACTATGGCGGTGGATCTCCTTTGGTGGTGTTATGATGCAATCCGAGAATGATGGCACTCTGTGTGGCGGTTGGTACCTCGAAATATATATGCGTATTCACAAAAGTCATAGGGTTTGACAAGACAAATCCGCTACCACATGGAATGGGCGGGCCATACAGGGCTGGCCCTGCCCGTACCAGTGGTCGTTATGGCCTCTGGCGCCTGGAGTTGGTTCCAGGATTGCTTGGGTGTGTAGACTTTCTCAAAAACTTCATTTATGGCTCCTGATTTCGCCTTAAAAACGTGATTTTCTGAAGAACACAATTCAAAGTAATGGATTGCATCGCTTTGCAATAATGTCATTAGTGGCAAAGCTAGAGAGGTTCTTGTCAATTGCTTGACTAAAACGTTGTTTAAACTCGAAGAAAGATGACTATTTTCACAGCCATCAACCTAGTCGCATTAATCGTGTACTGAACAAATTTCGGTTTCAACGTGCTCACAATCCGCTTGTTCATACTTTTGTGTGAAGCAAAGGACGTGACGCGAAGATCATTCTGAACCTCTTATATTTAGACGTTTTTGTAGTTGTTCGCATTGAATGTGTTCACACTGAATTTCGCACCCAACATTATCGTAATCATCTTTGTCTGAATTCTACGTGTAAAGAAAAATACAAAGACGAAGAGCGAAATGAAACTGGTGGGACTAAACGTTTCTGCAACTAATTTTGTTATCAACACGCTCGCATGCATCTCGTTGAAGAGCATTTCGAACGGCTTCTATCTCGATATTTCTTAGTCCAACTGCTTTGGGTTGCAAAGTTCTCGCAGTCAACCTCGCATTCAACCTATCCGGAATCGACTTGTTCGCATTCAATGTATTTGCAATAAAATCCGCATCCAACATTACTGCAGCTATCTCGTTCGCATTGGACGTGAAAAACAGAAGACAAAGACGAAGAGGTATAAAGCAGAGACAAAGATGAATAGCAAAAAAAAACCGAAATAATTAAAAATCATGTACGTAAGAGGACACTACCTTGAAACCACCACCTTCGACGATCTAGACCGAGAAAGCCCCAGCCTACAACCGCACATAAGCACGGGAGGCCGGGGCCAGCTCATGCTGCTTCGCCTCCTAAACGTCGCATTGTCGCCGACGTTGAGTCTTCAGGTCATTTAGACGGAGCGGAAATAGAGAGGCTATGTACAGGAGCGTACTTACGAAGCGAAACGACGACCATTGCACCGCGGGGAACGCTCGATATGTTCCATAGATAGCCCGGTTGTCTGTCCTAGGCATGATCAGTGATCACCAGAGAGGCGCGTGTGGCTAACCGGTACGTCGTGTCCCAATGTGGCAACCTGAGGAACATGTGTGAGTAACCACAGAATCGAGACGACCCACTGGAACCGTTTCATTTGGAGAGAGGGGCCTGGGGCAAACAATTATCGGCGATCGTGGTTTATAGACAAAGAGCAACCGCGAAACCTTTGAGGGCACGACTCACGATCGAAAGCTGACAACCAGGCGGTGCATGTGTGCATGTCAAATAACCAAGTGGAAGTTCTAATCGCCACGATAAGCAGATATCTACGTTCTACCCTGCCAGCTCCCCTCTCCGCCCACGAGAAACCGTGGGCGGTATGGTCTTGCATTGCCACGTCAGATATGGATGGCCCGCATGACCGCGAGAAACGGCCTCCGTGTAGGGCCTACAGTGCCACGTCGGATGTCTCAGGCCCCTCCGCCACGGGAATCCTCGCCCGGCAAGAGTCTACGACGCCACGTCCGCCCCGCTGCCGCGACATACCGCGCACAGCTATGGTATATGATGCCACAGGAAACACAATTCCGCTTTGTCTACAAATAAGGAAGTTGTCGCCCCTCGACGGTCTCGCTGCCGTGACAAACCGCGTACAGATATGGTCTACCATGGTATGTCGACTGTAGTCGGGACCCATGACCGTGAGAAACCGCGGTCGGCATGGGATGACGGCGCCACGTCGTCTCTGGGCGGACCCCGCAATAACCTGGAGGTCGCGGAGGCATATCGCGCCAGGAACGCCTCCCACTGAGCTTCATACCACCCGCGTACGCTGACGGCAGGCCCAGGGCACACGCGGTCCACCATGCGCCTCTCCGAGTGCAATACTGTCCGCGTACGCCGACGGCGGGCCTAGGGCGCGTGCGCAGTCCACCATACGGCGAGCAGGGGTCCTACAGGCCCGCCCATCCGTAGCTTCGATAGAGACTCAGGGTAAAAACGGACGCCAAAGAGCACCGAACGCGGGATTGGAGTACAATTTCGGGTCTGGGGGACGGTTTTCAGCCAAATAGTCGACATCCCACAGCCGGAAAGAATCGGGGCAAAGTGGACAGCAAAAAAATCTCTCGCTATTATTTACTCTAGTATCATTTCCTTTCCTAAAATAGAAGATATGATATCCTTTCGTGATAACTAGATCTAATCAAATCACAATTAGTAATTATGACGGAAACCTTTCTAAAATACATCACATCATTTTAGGAATGTGTGGTGTATCTATCGGAGGCCCAGGCGCTACACCATATGGGCTTGGCTGCCCCAAGCGCCACACCTAGGTGGGCCATGGGTCACCCAGGCGCCATCCCCCAGCCTGGGCTTCACTCCCTCACTTGTTTCTGTCCCAGAACCGATCCGCGACTTCGAACCTCTTTCGGTTTTCTTCTGAGATTTATTCCGATGATATAAAACCATTTCGGAGCATCTCTCACACTAGTAGGAAAAGGGGTAGTGGTGGCCTATGGAATGTGAGGTTGGTGGCGTCAACCCACACGCCACCATTCTCACGCTACTGGTATTTGCTAGTGGTTGCGTTTGGGGCAAACGCTTATAGTAGTATTTTTTATAGTTATGTGTGCGTAATTTTAAACGTCACCTGTCCAAATTTTGATAATCAAAAAAATAGCATCGACGTCGAGTGTCACCGGCGATATCTTCAACGTGTACACCGGCGACCTCCTTCTCGTGGACGCCACTGAGCTCCTTGTCCGCGCCGACGAGCCTCCTTGTCGCGTATGCCGCCGAGCTCCTTCTCGTGGACGCCACTGAGCTCCTTGTCCGTGCTGGTGAGCATCCTCATCGCGGACGTCGGCAAGCTCCTTCTTGTGGACGCCACTGAGCTTCGTGTCCGCACCGGCGAGCCTCCTTGTTGCGGACACCGGCGAGCTCGTCACGGCCGGCGAGCTCCTCGAAACCATCGATCTCCATGTCACCGACATGTTCGCTCATGGGGCGGTGGACCTTCAAGCGGTGGAGCACGCCGACCAGAAGAGGGAGGCAGAGGAGAGCCGCGTGCGGTCGGAGCCGAGCAGGGACGCGCGGCTGGAGGACTGGTGGCGGCTGCTCACGGTGGCTGATCACGGCACGAAGACATCGTTCGGCACTTGCTGTTCAGGCGAGGTCAAGGAGAAAGCAGCGACGACGGCGCGCGCGCTAGGCTGGAGATACGTTCTCAAGCGAGGGAGGAGAGGCGGCGGCGCTCGCGCGAGGAGCGACAGGGAAGAAGGAGCTAGCAGCTGAGATGCGTTCGGGAGAGAGAGATAGGAGATAAGGTTGGGCATATAGCTCCTATGCGCCGTCTTTACGCGAAGTTGGAAGGAACACGACATCGTTGAAAATAATTGCTCGCATGCGACGGTTGTGAGGCAGCTAATATCCCAGGGCCACACGGGCCATAAAACGGTTGTTAAGGACACATTTAACTTTGTTCCAAGATTAGGGTTAAGCCAAACCGGTCGGTTGGGAAAGCCAGTCAAGCCAGTCAAACCAACCGCTTCCGACCGAGAGCGTGCATCACACTGACTGTAGCTTCCCCGGCGGCGGCGGCGCTTTCGTTCAACGGCGAAGGTGGTGAGTGCCATTTGAAAGTTAATTCCTCTCTCATTCTTCTTAATTCGAGATCTGAGCGTGCCCATTGATGCTAGATTGTGGAGGTGAGGGTGTGCTGAACAGGGCGAGAGGGAACGAGATGGATCATGGAGAGGGGACTTTTAATCGGTATATCCCGTATCTCTACACTTAATTTTTCTAAGGTTGAGCTCTTTGTTCGCTTCCGCTAGCTCACAGTGCCCGCCAAAAATAGGGGAGACGATGTTGCGCGCCAAACCTTCGAATTTCGCATCAATTTCTTTCCCTCTAGGGTTGTTTTAGTTGATGGCAGCACGTAGCTCATTGAGAGAGACACGGTTGTTAAATGGGAGGTGGAATTAGAACATGTTAATCCCCAAGAGCTAACAAACATGGGAGAGGAGGCGGTGAGGAAAATGGTGGGAAAAATTGGGGATAGTGTGGTTTGGGGGCCAGAGCAAGAAGTTTCTTTGTTACGATTTGATGATTGCAAATGTGACTATGTTAGGGTTGAGACAGGGGAACATATAGTTGATGAAATCGATGAGCGAAACGGTTGGACAAGCAAAACTATTCTGTTTTTAGCAGAGCTCATTGATTTGAAACCTGATTCGAGGGTTTGATATGTGGCCTCGAAGCTGGCTGCTCAGATGGTCGAGGATGATTGGGCTGCACAAAGGCAAGTAATGCCTATACTTACTGAGTTGGAAGTGTTAACAGTGGAGGATGATAGTAATGCACAAGGGAATGCTGCAGCTGCTAATGCACAAAGGATTGTAACTGTTGACTGGAATTCAATTGAGATACATGACCGGACTGATTTGGTCATTGCACCAATAGATGACATTGAAATGGCAAAGCTTTTTGGCATTCCTATAGATGACAGAGACAAGGAGAAGAAGAGGGATGAAGCTGCAAATTATGGTAAGAACCATTTAAGAGATGAAGAGGCAGATATAGATCTAGACTTGTTGGAAAATGCTGCAGTTCATGTAGATGATGGACATGATGATGAGCTAGTAACAGTTTATGACAAAGAGGACCCAGTTATTGAAGTTGGGAGATTGTTTCCAAGCATGGATGAATTCAGGATGTGTTTCAGGACATATGCAGTCAAACGTGAGTTTGCTACCAAGACTATGTGGACTGATAAAAAGAAGTTCTATGCAAAATGCGTAGGTTATGATGGTGGTGCCAAGCCTTGCAAGTGGTATATATCTGCTAGACGCCAACCTGATGGAAGGACAATAAGAGTGAATCAAATTCCAAAACCTCATACTTGCATTACAAGTTCTCAAACAGTTACAAAGATGACATCACAATTATGGGTTGCAGAAAAGATCAAGCCCATTTTAGCCACAACACCAAACAGCACTACAAAGAGACTGAAAATAGACTTGGAAAAGCAGTACCCTATTAAGCTGAATTATACTACAGTGTGGAAGGCAAAGCAAAGGGCAATGAAAGAGCTATATGGTGATTGGGCAAATACCTTTCGAATGCTTTATAACTTCAAAGCAGAAGTAGAGAAGAGGTCACTGGCGGTGTTGTGGAGATGAATCTTGAGGTAACGAGATGATGGGAAAGTCTTCTTCTCTAAATTCTTCATGGCTTTAAAGCCTTGCATCGATGGCTTCAAAGCGGTGCAAATCCATATTTGAGTATAGACTCATCTTTCTTGGTGGAAAGTGGAATGGTCAACTAGCGCATGTAATGCTTTAGATGGACACAATTGGATGTTCCACAGAGGTATTGGCATGTTTGATCGAGGGCGAGGCATCATGGACATGGTTCATGATGCAGTTGAAAAGATGCATAGGGTCTCTCCATTGGCGGTGCACAGATGCATGTAAAGGTTTAGAAAATGCAGTGAAGATTGTTTTCCCTCATGCTGAGCAGAGGGAGTGCTTCGGCCATATGTGGATGAATTTGATCAAAAAATTCAGAGGAGATGATTTTGGACACGTGTGGCCAGCAGCAAGATCTTACACCAGACAGACACATTCATATCACCTTGAGAAGATTAAGGCGGCATGCTCTGAGGAGGATAGGGTCAAGTTTTGTACATGGTTGGAAACCTACCATTCTCTTTTATGGTACAGGTCTGGTTTTAACACTGCCATCAAATGTGATCATATCAACAATATTTTGGCAGAAAGTTTCAACAACAAAGTGAAGGAGCTAAAAGACTTGCCTGTCCATGACATGGTTGACCAGATCAGGATCAGGATCATGAGGTTGTGGGAATTGAGAAGAAGGCTTGGCGATGTTCTTCAAGGAGATAAGCTTCCTGATGTTGTGCAGCAGGTGGTCAATAGGAGCAGAAATCTTGCACATTTGCGTGTTGAGAAATCCTCATTGTGGGGTGCTGAAGTCAGAGATACAAAGACTGGCAGGAGGCATGTTGTTGACACTCAATTGCATGAATGCACATGCCTTGAGTGGCAACACACTGGGAAGCCTTGTGAGCATGCCATACTTTTCTTGGCCTCCAAACACAAGCTAAATATGCACCCATATTTGCATGAGTATTATTCTATAGCAAAATTCAAGGCTGCATATGGAACACCAATTCCAGCACTTACAGATCAGTCCCAGTGGCCTGAAGTGGACATTCAGTTCTCCTTGTGTCCTCCTTTGATGAAAAGAAAGGCTGGCAGGCCCAAGCAGAGTAGATTCAAGGCTTGGTTTGAGAAAGGTGGGAGCAGCAAGAAGGGAAAGAAAGATGAAAAGAAAGATGCCAAGCCAAAAAGGGCCCAAAAAGGTAACAAGAATAGATGCAAACTCTGTGAAGAACTTGGACACCGAGCTAGCTCTACCAAATGCAGATACACTGCTGAAAATCCAAAGTATGTTCATCCAAAACCTATCACATTTATTGTTGATGATTTTTCTCCCCCAGCTAACTTGCTTGTTTTCAGGAGGGAGCGTGGAGAAAAAGGCCCACCTCTTGTTGTTGACGAATGATGCCCAGTGAAAAGGGCAAGAATAAATGGCCAAAGAAAGAAGAGAAGTAACCAGATCATGTTTGGTGCTGCTGAGGTGCAATCTGAACTTGTTTTGGAGGATGATGTGCAAACTGTTGAGGCTTTAGGGCACACCGTTTCTAATTTGGAAGCTCTGGTGCAAAATGAGGGGCAAAATGAGCATGTTGTTGAGGCTCTAGTGCAAAATGAGCCTGTTGTTGAGGCTCTAGTGCAAAATGAGCCTGTTGTTGAGGCTCTGGTACAAAATGAGCCTGTTGTTGAGACTCTGGTGCAAAATGAGCCTGTTGTTGAGGCTCTGGTACAAAATGAGCCTGTTGTTGAGGCTCTGGTGCAAACTGACCATGTTGATGAGGCTCTGGTGCAAAGTGACCATGTTGAGGAGGTGCAGGAGGTGAAGGAGACTCTTGGACGTGCTGTGAGGAGGCCAGATGGTAATGGTAAAAAAAGAAGAGGATAAACCTGTTGTGTGGTGTGAAACTTGTGAAGGAGAAGAAAACGAGGGGTAAGAAGAGCCAAAAGAAATAGACTTTGAATTTGGCACTTGTTGTTGTAAACATTTGTTATTGTAATAATTTGGCAGTTGTTGTTGTTGTAAACATTTGTTATTGTAATAATTTGGCAGTTGTTGTTGTTGTAAACATTTGTTATTATAATAATTTGTCACTTGTTGATAATTTGGACAAAATTCAAATATGATGGTAAATTTGAATTTCAACAAATGTAGCTATGTGTACAGTACAACTCATCCTCACCCTGATCCCTTTTGTGAAGTACAACTCACCCTCACCCAAAATATGGTAGAAATGGGCTCCAAAGCTAGGGTAAACCACCCCATTTCAAACAAGTTTTTTTTCGACCATTTCTAAAACCAAGTTTGGTATTTTTTCCTCACAACTATGTCACATAACATGACACCATGCGAAGGTTTTGTATTTTTTTTATTTTTTTTGAATTAGTTATGCACATTTGAATGTCTGGTCAAACTTTTTGAAGGGTTTTCATAAATATTATTAGCTAGGGGCTGAGGCTAACAAAACTAGCATTGGATCTCTGATGAAATAGCATGTTGTGAACCTAAAAATGATTTTTACAAAAAATCATCAGCATGAAATCATGTACCTGTAGTTCATATCTTACCCACTTCCAGCCGATTCGGTAGGATTTGTCTTTTTCACCAGGGATGGAATAAAAGGTTTGAGATACTCAAGTTGGGAAATTGTACATGCTAGGTGGTCTAGTATTTTTTAAAAATAGGATGTTACCATTTTGAAACTTCAATTTGGTGGTTGCTTCACAAATCCCTCCTCTTTCGGCACTCAGAAAATAGAAAATAGATTTTCTGTGCGTAGAAAAGGAAAACTTTGTACTACAACATTGTTAGTCATCCACATGCATGACCAATATGGGCACATTATCACAAACTATGCCTTGATTCTAGCCATATCATTGGTCATTTGACCCGAAAGCCAGAAAACCTCGGAGGAGATAGGTCATTTTTTGAAGGGTTTTTTGAACTATGATCAATAAATCAAGTTTGATATTTTTCCTCCCAACTATGTCACATAACATGACACCATGCGGAGGTTTTGTATTTTTTTTTATTTTTTTTGAATTAGTTATGCACATTTGAATGTCTGGTCAAACTTTTTGAAGGGTTTTCAAAAATATTCTTAGCTAGGGGCTGAGGCTCACAAAACTAGCATTGGATCTCTGATGAAATAGCATGTTGTGAACCTAAAAATGATTTTTACAAAAAATTATCAGCATGAAATCATGTACCTGTAGTTCATATCTTACCCACTTCCAACCGATTCGGCATGATTTGTCTTTTTCACCAGGGATGGAATAAAAGGTTTGAGATACTCAAGTTGGGAAATTGTACATGCTAGGTGGTCTAGTATTTTTTAAAAATAGGATGTTATCATTTTGAAACTTCAATTTGGTGGTTGCTTCACAAATCCCCCCTCTTTCGGCACTCAGAAAATAGAAAATGGATTTTATGTGCGTAGAAAAGGAAAACTTTGTACTACAACATTGTTAGTCATCCCATTATACACATGCATGACCAATATGGGCACATTATCACAAACTATGCCTTGATTCTAGCTATATCATTGGTCATTTGACCCGAAAGCCACAAAACCTCGGAGGAGATAGGTCATTTTTTGAAGGGTTTTTTGAAATATGATCAATAGATCAAGTTTGATATTTTTCCTCACAACTATGTCACATAAAATGACACCATGCGAAGGTTTTGTATTTTTATGATTTTTTTTGAATTAGTTATGCACATTTGAATGTCTGGTCAAACTTGTGAAACCCCGGCCCGTTGACTTCATCCTAAACCCAGCTAACCCTAAGGCCGAATGAGGAACGTAGATCTAACCCTAGCGCGATACTGTGGCCGTCCGATCGCGTCTTCTAAACGGATTCCGTGGGTGGCTCTCGGCGATCCGTGGAAGGGATTGTTCTGCAACTTGATTGGTTGGCGTCTCTTAAAAGGATTTCGCGGCTAGCTCTTGGCGATCCGTGGGATGGATGATTCTGAAATCGGATTGGCTTCATTGTTTTTCCATGAACAGATAAGGTACAGCGTGGCACACTCCATTTTACCGTTGGACCGAGCGTGGCATGCGAGGGCGCTGGGCGGGCTGCACCATGCATGCAGCTGCCTCTAGCGTCGCAGTCTAGCTATTTTGCGTGCAACAGCGCTGCAGCGTATTTACTCTCTCCGTCGCATTAAATAAGTGTACGTCTAACAACTTTCTTCAGTCAAACTTACTCCTCTCAGGTTCATGCGCCATAGAAAAAGTCAATATTTATAAACTTTGACTATGTATATAAGGCTAGTCATAGTGGAAGTAACTTGGATAGTAACATAGTCCTACATGTATTGTCAACTAAGCATTTAGATGACATGGCATGCAATTAAATGATGAGAGAGAGGTTTGTGGTAACTATCAATGTTACCATAACATGACAAATTTTAAGACAAAATGAGTCTACATTGTAATAAATGAGATTTTGCATGATACCACATCTATGTTATTTTGCACTATGGAGTAGTAAATTAGACTAGTAACATATGCATGTTATTACTCTAAGTTACTCCCACATACTCCCTCCATCCGCAAATAAGTGGATGTTTAGGAATTTTAAGACAAATTATGTGATGGAGTAAAAAGTGCATTGGAAATGTGTTAGTCATGTTCTCTCTCATCTTTAATTCTCCCACCTCCAATGAGGTAAGTGCATGTATAAATTGAAGAGACCATTTGCTAAATGTTATTGGACTTGATTTCCGTGAAGCAATTTTTTCTACTTTAAAGTGCATTGGAAAGGTAGAAGTATACTTTTTTGTGGACAAATTTTGAAGCCAAACGTACACTTATTTGTGGATAGAGGGAGTATGCATGTCACTATGACCAGCCCAAGCTAGAGCACACTCCATTGACCGCTGGACTGAGCGTGGCATGCGAGGGCGCTGGGCGGGGCGGGCTGCACCATGCATGCATGCTATGCAGCTGCCTCTCGCGTCGCAGTCTAGCTATTTTGCGTGCAACAGCGCTACAGCGTATTTTCTCCCTCCGTCGCATTAAATAAGTGTACGTCTAACAACTTGTGTGCATGTGTAAAATCGAACGAGTTTGTTGCATGCGGTGTGTAAAAATGAACGAGTTTGTTTCATGCAGTGTGTAAAAACGAACGAGTACCTTGTTCCTATATTCCTGCATTTATTACCGAGTAAATCAAGGCCAAATTCTATTTTCTCTTTTATTTTTCACTGCCAATGAACAACTATCTTGGACGTTTTTTCTCTCTTTCGCATTAATATATGCATGCATGCATGCAGGGGCGGGGGCGACGGTGCAGGGGTCACGTCGCATCCTAGCAATTTTTTTGCACTGACCGCATTGATCATGCACGTGGCTATGCCCGCTGCCTACACGCAACGCAGCGCACGCGGCTGCGCCAACGCTGGATTCCCTCGCCACCCTTCACGCCCCGACCTCAATAAATAGGCAAAACGCCTTTGCCTCCTCATCTCATCTTGCCCCTCATCTTCATCTTCAACCTCGAGCCCGTCCCTTTGCCTCCTCCCAGCCCCAAAACACTCCGGCGACCATGGCGACCTCCCCCTCCGCTTCCCTTCCGATTCCGAAGTTAGCGACGAGGACAACCACCCGGACCACAAGCAGGTCTGGTAGAAGGAGGCGCCTAAGCGCCCCAGGCGTGGCAAAAAGGAGGGGCGACGCAAATCCCCGCCCTGCCCCTGGGCGGAGGGCCACTTGGTCCACAACCCCCGCCCCCTCCCCGGCGGCAACCTCCCCGACGACGGCCCCTCCGAAGAGTACTAGAAGGCGGCAAAGAAGGAGGAGGAGGCGGATCTGGCTGCTTACGCCAAGTGGGAGGAGAAGCAGGTCGCGCGCGCCTTGAAGAAAATGCGCAAACGGGAGGACGAGGAACGACGGGAGGCCAATCGCTGGGCCTTTCAGGAGGAGAAGCGGCGGCGGGATCAGTGGGAGAGGCTGGCGGCTTGGAATGCTGCGGCGGCGGCTCGGAGGGCGGCGGCACCGGCACCGTCTCCACCACCGATGGAGTAGGGTAGCTAGGGTTAGGGTTTAGCCCAGGGTTTAGGCGCCTAGTTGCCCTTCCCTTAATATATTATTGTACCCTTTTTCTTTTTATTGTAATGTTATCGGTCTATCTAATATAAATGTTATCTAATATATTATATATCCCGTGTTTTATTGTAATCTGTGTTTTATTGTATTGTCATTTGTCAAAACACCCAAAACAAGTGCATAAAACAAAAGTCACAAAAACAAGTTCTCATATAATACTTGTGCAATATTTATAAAATGAGTGAAATTAGAAAAGCTCAAAAGGAAGAATAAGTTAACATTATGATGGTTGATTATTTTCAAACAACACATGGTTCATTTTCAAACAAGACATTTACATATTTACATAAGTTAAAGGGGTGCCCAAGTTATGTTAGTTAAATGGATGTCCTTGGACTTCATTTATATATTTACTTTCGCAAAAATAAAAGATTGTGACCTGAGCACGAGTATCTGCAGATCCACACGTCCCTATTTAGATTGTAACGTGAGTACCATTTTTTTTGCCCAATCTACATGTAGTTACTATTGGGCCTGGATACGACCATTTTGGCCTGGCTAAGTTCTATTTGGACCTAGCCTTTTTCAATCACTCCACGTCAATTGTTTTTTTAACTTATCAACCCCTCCCCCTCCCCTGCACGCGCGCGCCCCCTGCACACTGATAAAACTGAAGGAACACTGACGAAACCGACGAAACTGAAGGAACACTGATTTTGAAAACAGAGCAGCTCAAAATTAGCCTGAATTTGTGTTGCATTTTATTCAAGCCAAAGACATAGACCATTACATCCATTACAAAGCATCACTCGAACACTGATTGCGCTGTCTAATAACTAATGATCAGGAGATAAACTAATCCGAGAGAAATTACACAAAAATAAAAAAACCGTAGTACCAGCGGAAATTACACAAAAAAGCATCACTCGAACACTGATTGCACTGATTGTCCTCCTTCTTCAATTCGATGATTTGCCTTAGCTTCTTGTTCATCTTCTTCAGCTCGGCCTTCACTTCCGCATCCACCGTAGTACCAGCGGAAATGGGGTTGCCACATCCCAATTGCTCCACCACGGACGGGTATTCGAGATCCCGGGATGCTACCTCCACCCCAATTCGCTCGATGTACTCATCAAGCCACTCAAAATGCCCACATTTTGGTAGTTCCTGAAATCGCAGAGATGAACCCTAAATCCCAAATTCGATGAAATGCATGAAATTTCGAAAGAAAAGCGAGAAATTGGCACTCGGAACACTTAGATCTCACCTTTCCCGGATTGGGCTTGCTCTCACACTTCACAAATTCCCGGCCAATATTGTCGTTCTTGTCGGTGGATGTGACAAGCCGCTTCAGGGGCGTGGTACGGGGGCAATTGGGGCAGCTCCTCATCGGCACCGCACCATACCGAGGCCATGAGCGGTGGGAGGTTGAAGCAGAGCTCGACATCCCTCGCCGGCGTTGCCGCACTTGCTCGCCGGAGAAGAAAACGGAAGGAGATGAGATGCTCGAACGGTGGCGGGAGTGCTCGGGTGCGGGGACGGATCGGGGCCAACGGCTCTCTTCAACAACAGCGTGGGTCCCACGATATGAGGTGGGAATCAGGTGAGTTCCGCCATGACGTGGAGAGGCTGTGGGTCCTACTATGCTCAGCTGATTCGAATTCGTTGACGGTCTCGTGGGGTTAAGTGAAAGTGTCGCACGGGAGCTATTTGCCGCTTCAGAAGTGTCGCATGCGAGCTATTCTTTCCAACGATGCCGCGTTCCTTCCAATTCCGTGTAAAGACGTCGCATGGGAGCTATAAGCCCGATATGGTTTGGATTTTTCTAAGTCACCCTTTTTAGTAGTAGCGCCCATTTTGTCAGCTCGTCGGTACTAATAAAATATTAGTGACGTTTTAACATTTTTAGACGCCATTACTAAATGTAGCAGCTGATTCTTTAGCTAGACATGCAGAGGGTCCAATGTCAAATGTTTGGCATGAGAAATCCCCCGATTTTCTTAGACCTATTCTAGCTGATGATGTAACAACATTGTAAGAATTGTCTGGGGCTGCAAGTTTTAGACGCACTCTCTTTCCTTACCAGGTATCTAAGGGGACTAGAAGGTTTTAATGAGACGGCTTGGATCTTAATATATAAAGTTGTTACCTTAAAAAAAGGGCAAACACACGGAAGCAAGGCACACAAAAACGCGATCTGTGGGTCAAAAACGCGTCGCGTAGACGAGACACCCAAACGACCCGCAATGCAGGTTTTTACAATTTTTGCAATCGGCGTAGTATGTATTAAACTTAAAATATGACAAATATTTGAACTAAAATTTAATAGTTCGTGACATCAAACATTACAGCAATAATTCAAATTCCAACAAATGTCCAAATTACAACAAACATACCTTGGCGGCCGATTCGCGAGGACGGAGGTCGATTCTCGAGGGTCGGCGGTCGATTCGCCGCGCAGGCAGTCGATTTGCGAGGGGCGGGGGTTGATTCGCAGCAGAGGTGGCCTAGTCGACCGGTGCGATGGATCTTGGCGCGCGATCCATGGCGGCTGTTGGCGCAGGCCGGATCAACTCGATGCGGCACCTGTAGGGTCTCCCGGTTGGGGCATGAGAGAGGTAGGGCTGCAGCGGTGTGCCTAGCATCCGGAATCGAGACAAGGAGGTGGGATATGGCCGGGATCTGCAGCGGCGCGTGGCGGCGGCGGAGGAGGAGGAGCTTGCGGCGAGCAGGTGAAATTTCCGCGCATGTACTGAAAGTTCCCTCGCGTCAACGCCTTCCACGGGATGGGGATGGGCCCGGAAACCCCCTCTCGACCCGCATATGTGCGGGTTGGACAACCGAATTTGCTGGCCCCTACAAAAAAAAAATTACGGTTCGGTGTGTATGCAGGGTCTGGTCGAGGCATTTTTCGACCAGAACTGCAAATTAGCGGTTATTTTGCAAATCGGAGCCATGTGCAGGGTGTGCTAGAGTTGCTCTTAGAGATCGAACTTTATACATAGAGTAAAATGCACCCATGATAATTAAACTTGACACCTAAAAGTTAATACGGTCACCCACCTTTATACGATAACTAAATACGGCGAATTTATCATCTAGGTCACTGGTTCACCGTGTAAGGATGTATATGCGGACATGGCGGTACTTTGACCTGTCTTCTGCAGTGTTTTATCTTTCTAAAAAGCCCCTTGAAACAACAAATCTGGTCGCGGTGACGACCATGGGGCCAAAATAGGGGATGTTGTTGAGGACGCTGTCTGAGCTCGGCCTCGTGGAGGAGGCTGGCGACATAGAGTGCGGAGAGCGGCGTCTGCTCGGAGGTCTCTTGAGCACGAAAGCATTCCAGCAGCATGGGCGTAGCTAGCCTTATTCAAGGGTATGTAATGAATATCCAATATTTTTTGTGAAAATAAATTAATGCATAAATTTATATACAAAGGTATATATGTATTAGTAGATTTCTTGCGCGTAGAACACTAAAAAAATTGAGACGGACAGACCCCCTTTCTCCCACTTTTTGTGTCTAAATCTGGATTTATCTGTACTTTTGGCTGCTATCCTAGTTGGACACGTCGATTATTTTCTAAAAAAGTCTGGCCCAAGTGCATAGAACAAGCTCTACCTCTTCGTCAACTTTGTAATTTTGTATTTTACTAAAAAAAACTATGTAATTTCTGATTCTCCCAGTTGGGAATAGATGATCAATAGATTGTATATGTAGATTAATTCTAGCATAGTATTCAATGGGAATTTAAACAAAAACCTTTTTTATGTATATTGTTGATTTGTAGGTGTAAAAAGCAATATATAAATTCTATTTTTACCCTTCTTACATTGTAACTAAATAATTTGATCATTGTTACGAGTACTACATTCAATGGGAATTTTTAGTTTTATTGATTATTGTGTACTTTTTATATCCTATTGTAACTTGGCATACCCAATATGAAAATCCTGGCTCCGCCGCGAGCGCCGGGCCGACCTTCGAGCAAAATATGAGCAACAGGAACTTCCAGGGGTTTATCTGCCCGGCGACGCCGAATGGCTCGTGTAGCACCTGGACGTGGTGCGGACCGTCGGCGGCACGGTGATGCCGTTGATCCCGGCGTAGCACCACATGCGCTGCGTCGCCACCGGCACATCCCTACCCGCCGTCTTTTCTAGCAGCTTCCCGCTGTCCCATGAATCTAGAGCCGCGATCTCGTCCATGTGCTGACCTTCAGGTTTGCGGCAGCACCCGGTACCTCTCCTACGCATCCACGCACAAAGACATGAGCTAATCATCGGGAACGTCTTTTCTAGAGAGAAATAATGTGCACATTGTTGACCGTGACGTGACCGCGAGGGATCGCCACGGCAAAGCGCGGCCCTTGTCTCAGCCTGGAGCGTGGCGAGCGTGACGAGGGCCTCTTGGAAGCTTCCATTCATGTTGGCGAGGCGGAGGAATTCGTCGAGGAGATAGTCGAGGAGCGGTGACGATGACATGGCGAGGCGCAGAAGCGGCTCATGCGCTTGCGGGTGGTGGAGCAGCTCCGAGAGCGATGTCAAGACGCACACAATCTTATGAGGTGGCTGCAGAGACGGTGGACGTTAACTGTGGCAGCGCGCTGCAGGCGGAGGAGGAGTGTGGCCGCCGCCGATCACGAGGCGCAGCGCGGCGACGTTGTCGTCGAGCTAGAGCACGTCCTCTTGGTCGGAATGAGATGGTGTGGCAGTACCGGCCATCGCGTATTGTTTGCGTGCGCTTTTGCGGTGGCGAGTGGAACTGATAGCCTTGCAGTTGGAAACAGATAGAAAGGAAAAAACGTACTGACTAGAACTTTTTTGCCAAGGATTTTTCTGGAAAAAGAACATCCTAGTAGACCGGTCAATGCTTTGCCATGTCAGCATATACATCCTTGTAGATCAATGAGCCGTGTTTAGACGCCGTATGTTCTGTATTCGAAAGGTGGGTGACCATATAATTACTGTGGGTGTATTTTACTGTTATACATATACCTAAAATTTTAAACCGACATACATAAAGTTTGAGCTCAATGGGTTTTAGACATTTTTAACTTTTAAAAAAATGAAACAGTGTTAGAAGAAACTAAGACACTTTTTTTGATATAGTAGAAGCGGGTCGGCGTGAGAATTCCGAAAATTCGTTCCTGACAGGAATTAAATTTCGGTCGCTCGGATACACCAACTGCGACCCAACCACTAGGTTACTGCCCGTTCTCAGGCATGTTTAACTTTGGTCTAGCCCAACGTACACGAGATCAAAAGTGAGGGAGGACTTGGGTTCAGAGACCTAGACGGGTATAACCTACCTATGTTGGCAAGGCGGGCGTGGCGTATGCTGGTTAATCCGGAAGCGTTATGTGCACGAGTCCTAAAGTCCCGGTATTTCCCTGACAGCTCAATTCTTGAGTCACAGCCAAGTAACCGCATCTCCTACACTTGGAGAAGTATCTTGAAGGGATTGGGTCTCCTTAAGGAAGGTCTCCTATGGAGAATTGGTGATGGCGCTGAGTGTGAATATTTGGACTGATCCCTGGCTAGCTAGAGATGGTCAGATGGCTCTAGGATTCCTATATATCACTCCACGTGGGCAATGTCTAGTTACTAATAAGGTCAGTGAGCTCATAAGTCCATTCACAAACCGATGGGATGAATCCCTTGTCCGTGATAGTTTCTAGGAGGTGGACGTACGTGAAAACTATCTTGGCTACACCAATCATATCTGCGACGATTTGGGGGATTATCCTGCCTGGCAGTTTGATGACAAGGGTCGTTTTCGGTAAAGACAGCATATATCATTTGTATGTGCGGCTGCGTGACAGTCCCAGGCAACGTCATCAGGTAATGCAGATTCTGAGAAATTTTGGAAGGCTATTTGGAACCTGCCCTGCATCCCAAAGCTAAAGCAATATATATGGCGGGTTGCACATGATAGCTTGCCTTTGAGGATACGCATTGACAGAAGGGGGATGGAATGTGAGACACTTTGTCTGCGATGATTTTATGAAGACGGTGCCCATCTGTTCTTTAAGTGCAAGGGACTGAAACATCTATGGAAAGCTTTTGGGTTGGAAGTAGAGCGTGATGGCATGAGCACACTTAGTAGTGCACAAGATGCAGTACAAGAAATCCTAGCATCGGGGGCCAAAAAAGTCAGCACGATCTGCTGTATGATGTGGAGGTGGTGGCGCAGAAGGAATGAACTGAATGTTGGGGAAAAAAAGCATGTACTGAGAAAACGCTGATTGGACACACAAATTATTGGTCCAAAGAATGTGAGATTTATTGCAGGAGTAGTGCAAAAGATGACAGCGCCAAGAGAACCGACAAGATGGACTCCACCTGCGGGCGATTTGCTGGAGATTAACCTGGACGGCTCGTTCATCCAGAGATTCTGGGCAGGTACAAGTGGAGTTGGTTGTACAAAACTTGGTGAAAGCAGTACAGAATTCAGAGTTCGATCTGGCACACGAAAGTGTCATCTACAGAGAGATATCCGCTCCTTTATTCTTCTGAACTTTATTTCCGTCGATGTTCCAGGTCTCATAATAAAGTGTTGTCCATGACATCGCGGTTTTAGAGCAAGTTCAATAATATAATCTATTATTGTCTATAAGAATGTACCAATTATCTGTAGCCAGTTCGACATATACAATACTTAGCTATAAAAGTCTACTACTAAATCAATACATGATCCTAATTTCAGTCTCACAAAGAACCTAGAAGCACGTGCAAGAGTTAGCTCTTAACTTACAACCCGATTGCACTCTCTCACCTCTTCTCTCTCCTTCACCTCAGCAAAACTTTAATATTTTATCTTTTATAGTCATCTTTTATAGCCAGTTGACTGGATCCTATTGAACTTGCTCTTAGGAGCAAGCCAAGCAGACTTGCAGCTGTTATGATAGGAGTCGGTCTCAAACTCAATTTCCATAATAGTGGCCAGTGAGTATGTTGAGCCGGTATAATGGAATAAAAAAATTATAGATAAAAAGGGGAAAATGATCCATATCCCCCGGACGATGGAACGTTCCCATCGTCTGGGTCATCACTCGCAGAGGTAACCAACTCTCGAACGCACCATGAGGGCCCGACCCACCATGTCTCTTTCCCTGATCCAACTCTCGAACGCAGCCATGAGCGAGAGTTGTACGTGTGTCATCGCCGCCGCCCATCACTTTGCTCCCCTTGCCTCCATCACCGACATGAAGTGAGCTCAGGAAGAGGGACACCTCATTTTCTCCCCCGTTTGGGGCAGAGCACGAGCACTGCTCCATGCACCGGATCGCCGACGACCTCCACCGCGATGTTGTGCGCCCCTATGCCACGAAGCCCCGCACTGAGCGCGCCATGGAGGCATGCCTCCATTCAGGCCGCCATGGCTCCCCAATGCTGCCGCCTAGCCCTCGACACTGCCCACTCCCCCACGTGATTCCCCAGAAGGACGACGGCCGGCGCCACCGACTGACGGCGCCTCCCGTAGATCCTCATCTGCTCACTTATGATTTACTCTTGCTCAGGAATGGACGACGATGGTCGTCTCTCCATGGTGCTTTCCTGCTCCGTCGCCTGCCATGGAGGCCGCCCATGGATGGGCGAGATGTTAGCCTAGGATGGTAGTGCTAGTAGTAAGGGCTGGACTATCGAGTAGCTCGACTCGTTAAGGCTCGGCTCGTTAAGGCTCATACTCGTTAAGGCTCGGATCATTAAATTCGTTAAGGATAATGAGCAAAAAGTAAAGCTCGGCTCGGTTCGTTAGATATTAACGAGCGCTCAGAGCTACTCGTTAAGAAAATACGGACGAGTAGGGCTCCAGGCTCTAGAGTCCAGTCGGCAAGGCTCGATCGGCGTCGTCGCTGCGATCAAAAGATCTAGATCGAGAAGATGGGAATGCGGTGGGGACTGGGGACTGGGTCTGGGGAGACGACGAGTCTAGGGGAAATAATGGGTCGGTCGACGACGGTGAACGGTCGCTCTCGCCTCTCGGGATCTCGGCTCTCGCTCCTGATCGATTGGTCTTCCTGGGCCAAACGTTTGTTTTAAATGGGCTGTCAAATTAGACATAAGTGGGATATACCTTGGTTGTTACCGAGTTTAACGAGTAGCTCACGAACATCGTTAGCTCGATCGTTTAGCTCGTTAAGGATAACGAGCAAAAACTGCAGCTCAGCTCAAATCGCTAAGAAAACGAGTCGATTTCGAACGAGCCAAGCAAAAGAGTGCTCGTTAAACTCGTCGAGTTTCGAGTTTTATGTCTAGCCCTAAGTGCTACTAGCTAGAGCAATATGCTATCAGCACTGCGTTGCTATCGACGGTGGTCCGGGTTGCTATAATAATAAAATGTTTTTGTTACAAGGTTTTTGGCGAGCGTCTCCATTGAGACCTCCAATGATGTCCCTGGCGAGATCGGTTTTTGCTACATTGATACATATTTGCTACCTCTATTTTTTTGGTTTTGCTACAATATCGTAAAGTTTTTGCTACAAATTCTCCGGCGAGATCTCTCGGATAAAGTCTCCATCCATGTATTCGGCGAAGTCAGCTTTTTTGCTACAGTAGCAGTTTGTTTTTGCTATAATATTTTAATTGTTTTGCTAGAGTAGCACAAAGTTTTTGCTACATGTTCTTCTGCTTGGTCTCCTGGCAAAAGTCTCCGGCGAGGTCGACTTTGCTACATGAAAGATTTATTTTGCTACAAAGTCTCCGACGAGGTCTCCGGTGAAGTCTCCGTCGAGACACTCTTTTTTCTATTTTTTAGCGAACCATTTTTTTACATATAACAAAAACAGAGCATTTCGTAGCAAAAGCGGAAATTTGGGCAAAAAGAGGGCTATTTTTTTAAATAATACAAATTATTTATTAAATTTTATGAATAATACACAAATTTGAGGAATTCCAAATCTAGCGCGACCTTGGGGGATTAACTCCCGACCAGCCCATTCAGGGGTTGAACTCCCGACCAGTTGTGTCCTGACTGAAATCTTGTAATAGAAAGTTAGGCCTAGTTACCAACTAGTCGAGAGTTTAGTTCCCGACTGAATTGGTCGAAAGTTAATCCCCCGAGACCAAGCTAGATTTTGAAATTATAAATTTCATGTATTATTCATGAAATTAATTAAAAATATTTTTATTTTAAAAAATACTCCCTCTGGCCCATATTAATTGACTAAAATTTGCATAATTTGAATGAATCTAGACACTATTTAGTAATCTCTCTGTTTCAAAATATAAGATGTTTTAGCTTTGTGAAGCAAATGTATCTAGACTTGTTTTAGTGTGTAGATTCATTCCAAACTTGATGTTTTAGCTTTGTGAAGCAAATGTATATGGACTTGTTTTAGTGCGTAGATTCATTTCAAACTTGATGTTTTAGCTTTGTGAAGCAACAAGTCTAGATATATTTACTTCACAAATCTAAAATATCTTATATTTTGAAATGGAGGAGTATATAGATTTATCTAAATTTTGACAAATCAAAGTCAATTAATATGGAGAACCCCCGTAGTTGGATGGTTAGAAGGGCAGTGGTACCCCTAACGCCGGTTCAGTCTCTCGGAGGTGCTTATAGGGGTAGAGTATATGTGTGTGTTTATAGAGGTAAGTGTATGTACGTATTGTGAGCTTCTACGTTTATACTATGTTTCTTAAAAAAAGTCAATTAATATGAATCCAAAGGAGTAGTAAAAAGAGGGACACGCGGAGGCCGGGAAAGCAGGCCATCCTCCCGGGGACCAAACCTGGCCATCGGGCCGTGCCTGGGCGGGCTGGCCCGCGGCACGCCAAAAAAGCCCGGCCCGACACGTGGCTTGATGAGCCGTGCCCGGCCCATGGCACGCGGGTGCCGTGCCCGTGCCGCGTCCCCGGGCACGCGGGCCGGCCTGGCACGGCCTGTTTAGCATGTGCTCAGGAAATATTTTGACAACATATACAAAAAAGGGTGTTCCTAGGAGTCGAACCCACACAACCTCCTTGTTTCCCACCATCCTCTCAACCACCAAAGCACCGAAATATAGCTAATCTATACCTAATAATAAAACATAAAGTGTTTCTTCCGGTCCAACATTTTTTTGGACAAATTTATTCTCCCACCAGACCACATATTACAACAAACGCCACCGGTAAGTCAGAAAAAACTACACAAAACGTATAATTGATCGGTCGAATACAAAACGTGCAGGTGCGGCAGCTCGAGCTGGCAGCTCCCAGGTACACGCACCTATACCACACGCACACAGCACACGGACATGCACCTGGCCACCTACCATTCCCCACACTCGTAATGCTGTTCACCTTCTATACTACAGCACCGGCGAGCTCTGCTTCTGCCCCACGCATCGGCATCCAGAGATCGGGGCACGCCTGGAGAGCCGGCGGCTGGACGGGCGGGCTTGCAGTGCCGGCGAGCTCCGCTGCTATCCCACGCGTTGGCATCTAGAGGGCGGGGCACGAGGGCTCTCTGGCCTGGCGAGCCGGCGGCTGGACGGGCGGGGCACAAGGGCTCTCTGGCCTGGAGGACTGCTTCTCGCACTTCCATGCCTCCCTGCCGCTCGACATCGACCTCGTGACCAAGCTTGAACCGATGAGGTGCTTGAGCGCCGCCGGCCATGGTCACGGCGGCTGCCATGGCAGCTCCCTGTGTGTGGATGCCTCTCCTCGCCATTGACCTTCTACTGCAGCGCTGGCGAGCTCCGCTGCTCCTCCGCGCTTCGGCATCCAGATTGCAGAGGCGACAAGCTGGCCAAAAATGTGGCGCTTCCGGTCAGTGGATGTCAACTAACAGCATAGCCGAGAGATAGCTAGGATAGTTAGGTTGTTGAACAACCATCGCATGTATAGCTGTTGTACTTATCAGATAACCATCGTATGTAATCTGTACTTATCTCCTCACCCTTGAGGCATATATATAGAGAGGAAGGCCGGTGAGTATTCTACCACGGTAAAACATAGATCTTCACTTGGTATCAGAGCCTGATCCTCTCCCACCGCCACCATGACTGGGATCGATGCCGGGTCGAGCTCCAACACCACCAATGTCACCATCCACTCCATCACCAGCCTCATCACCATTCGCTTGACCCGCGACAACTTCCTGCCGTGGAAGACCCAGGCGGTCCCAGCCCTGCGTGCAGCACATTTGTATGGCTACGTCGACAGGACGATCCCATCGCCTCCGCCCACGATCATGGAAGGCACCGGCACCAATGCCAAAGAGGCGGCAAACCCGGAGTTTCTCCGGTGGTACCAGCAGGATCAGCTGGTGCTCATCGCCCTCCTCGGCTCCATGACCGAGGACATCGTCGGGCAGCTGACGAGGATCACCACGTCGGCCGGCGTGTGGGAGGCACTCCACGCCATGTTCGGCTCGCAGAACCGGGCCAGGGTGATGCAGCTGCGTTTCCAACTCTCCACCTTCAAGAAGAAGGACATGACGGCGTCTGAGTACTTCAATCGGATGAAAGGCTACGCCGACGCCATGGCTTCAGCTGGGAAGCCTCTCACCGACGAGGAGATCCTCGGCTACATCCTCTCCGGACTGGGTCCGGAATACGAGCCCCTCGTCGCCTCCATCACTTCACGTGACACCCTGGTGACTCTTAATAGCTTTTATGCATATCTTCTTAGTGCCGAGATGCGTATTGAGCAGCAGGCTACTCATGGAGAGATCCATCCTTCCGCCAATGCTGCTGACACATGCCACCGCAACGGAGGCCATGGAGGTGGTCACCGTGGTGGCGATGGCCGTCACAACGGAGGAGGACAAGGCGATCGCGGCGGACGCCATGGAGGCAATGGCGGAGGACGCGGACGTGGCAACCCCAATGGAGGTGGCCGCAATGGAGGTGGTGGCCCTCGCCCAACTTGCCAGGTGTGTGGCAAGTACGGCCACGACGCCCTCCGCTGCTGCAATCGCTTCAACCACGCCTTCCAGCCTGACGAGCCGCGCCCGCGCAACGCCAACGTCGCCCACGCCAACAACACCAGCGACAGCAACTGGTACTTCGACTCTGGCGCGACGGACCACCTGACGGCCGATCTGGACCGTCTCAGCTTCCAGGAACGCTACAACGGGAAGGACTCCGTGCAGGTCGCCAACGGTGCAGGTCTGCAAATTACTCATACTGGTCATTCCCAGATTACTGGTTCTTCTCGTCCTCTCCTTCTCAACAATATTCTTCGCGTTCCAAACATGTCTAAAAATCTGCTCTCTGTGCACAAGCTTCTTCGTGACAATAATGCCTATGCTAAATTTTTTCCTTTCCATTTTTATATCAAGGATCAAGCCACGAAGGCCCTTCTTCTTCGGGGTAGATGTCAGGATGGTCTTTACCCAGTGCCAAGCAACATCATCTCATCATCATCCCCGCGTCGCCTTGGTCTCACCAGCTCCACGCTCTCTGCAGAAAGTTGGCATCGTAGATTAGGGCACCCCTCAAATAAAGTCACTGAGTCAGTCATTAGGTCTAATAAAATTGCTTGTGCACTGCCGTCGCAGTCGTCCGTTTGTGATTCATGTCAACGTGCCAAGGTGCACCAGTTACCGTATGATAGGTCATCTCATGTCACTAGTTCACCTCTCGAGCTCGTGCACTCCGATGTATGGGGGCCGGCTCATATCTCTACGGGAGGTTTTCGTTATTATGTCAGTTTTGTCGATGATTTTAGTCGATATACTTGGATTTATCTTATTAAACGCAAGTCAGATGTTGAGAAATCCTTCTATCACTTTCAAACTCATGCTGAGCGTTTGTTGCAAACTAAAATTCGTATAG
Source organism: Avena insularis (assembly GCA_023614405.1). Lineage (NCBI taxonomy): Eukaryota > Viridiplantae > Streptophyta > Magnoliopsida > Poales > Poaceae > Avena > Avena insularis. The sequence continues at coordinate 26,755,234 of CM042690.1, forward strand.
TGCAGACTGATGGCGGCGGCGAGTACCGGCGCCTCTCTCGTTTCTTCTCCCGCATTGGCATTCAGCATCGTCTCACATGCCCACATACATCCAAACAAAACGGCATCGCCGAGCGAAAGCACAGGCATATAGTTGAGATTGGCATCGCCCTCCTCGCACATTCTTCCCTTCCTATTCGTTTTTGGGATGAAGCTTTTCTCACGGCGGTTTATCTAATTAATCGCATGCCTGCACAAAACTTGCGCAATTCTACTCCCCTTGCTTGTCTTCGCGGAGAACAACCAGACTACTCTTTTCTTCGTGCTTTCGGATGTGCGTGTTGGCCCAACTTGAGACCCTATAACAATCGCAAGCTATCTTTTCGATCTCGCCTTTGCATCTTTCTCGGCTACAGTCAACAACACAAGGGTTACAAATGCTTGGATCGAAGTACTGGTCGCATTTTTGTCCTGTTTCTTCGCCACAGTCTCCTGCTACACCCACCATATTTCCTCTCTCCGAACCAGTGATCCAGGATGATCGTATGCGTAATTATGATCTAACCTTGTTGGCTAACACCCCTGCCACGAGCAGCTCCCTTGATGCAGGTTCCCTTGGCGATACCTCTAGTGACAGCGACTCGGGCGTGCCGCACACGCCTTCAGCTTCAGCACCGTCGAATTCTGCCACGGCAGAGGATTCTCCTGCCGCGGAACCGCGCCAGCCTGCCGCGCCACTGTCTCCTGCCACGGCCGCCCGTGACATGTCTCGTGACACGGCCTCGTCTTCTTCCGCGACTCCGTCCTCAGCAGGCTCCGCGCCGCCTACACCCTCTCCGACGGTTGCTACTCCTGCTCCTCGCCATCCCATGACGACGCGCACACGCACTGCCAACGTCAAGCCTCTCGTCCCTACTGACGGGACCATTCGGTATGATCCGAAGCGCCGCGCCTTCGCGGCCGAGGCCGAGCCAGCCTCCTATCGCCGCGCTCTTTCTGATACTCGCTGGCGCCAGGCTATGGAAGACGAGCATGCTGCTCTCCTGCGCAATGGCACCTGGACGTTGGTGCCTCCTCCGCCAGGCCGCAATGTCATTGGCTCTCGGTGGGTCTTCAAGGTCAAGCACAAGGCCGACGGTTCTCTTGACAAGTTCAAAGCTCGCTTGGTGGCTCAAGGATTCACCCAGCGCTACGGCCTCGACTACCTCGACACCTACAGTCCAGTTGTTAAACATGCCACCGTTCGGCTTGTTCTTGCCCTCGCCATGGCTCGTGACTGGACTGTTCGGCAGCTTGACATCAGCAATGCATTCTTGCATGGGGTTTTGGAAGAGACTGCCTATATGCGTCAGCCACCGGGGTTCGAAGACTCTGCACATCCGAATTATGTCTGCAAACTGCACAAGTCCATCTACGGCCTCAAACAGTCGCCTCGCGCCTGGTACTCATGCCTCAGCGACATGCTCCACCAGCTTGGTTTTGCTGCTGCCAAGACAGACACCTCCCTCTTTGTGTTCCATCAAGCAGGGATCACCATGTACATGCTGGTTTATGTCGATGATATTGTCGTCAGCTCCTGTCCTCAAGCCTCGGCCGCTCTCATTCGCCGACTTGGTGATGCGTTCCCTGTCAAGGACCTCGGTCCTCTACATTATTTTCTTGGAGTTGAGGCGCTCCGTGACTCAGGGGGAATGACATTATCACAGGGCAAGTATGCGATGGATTTGTTGAGACGCACCAACATGGACAAGTCCAAGGCTGTTTCTACTCCTATGTCAGTATAGGACAAGCTCGCAGCTGATCAAGGTGCGCCTCTCTCTGGAGATGCAGTGTTTGAGTACTGGAGCACGGTCGGTGGCCTGCAGTACCTAACCCTCACCAGGCCCGACATATCCTTTGCGGTAAATAAAGTATGTCAGTACCTCGCCCAGCCAACCACAGTTCACTGGGAAGCAGTTAAACGGATACTCGGTTACATCAAGGGAACTACTGACATTGGCTTGCACATTCGCAAATCGTCATCGATGCTTCTCAGTGTCTTTATCGACGCGGACTGGGCAGGAAGTGCAGACGATCGTCGCTCGACAGGTGGCTTCGCAGTATTCTTTGGGCCAACTCTGATCTCCTGGAGTGCCCGCAAGCAGCCCACTGTCTCTCGCTCTTCTACGGAAGCTGAATACAAGGCATTAGCGAATGGTACAGCCGAGGTGATATGGATGCAGTCTTTGCTTCGAGAACTGCATGTTCATCAAGCTCGCCCACCAGTACTCTGGTGTGATAACCTCGGCGCAACATACCTCACAGCAAATCCAGTGTTTCACGCCCGCACAAAGCACATCGAGGTCGACTTCCATTTTGTTCGGGAGAAGGTGGCACAAGGAGCACTGGATGTTCGTTTCGTTTCTTCAGCTGATCAAGTAGCTGATGCATTCACTAAACCATCCACTCGGCAGATGTTGGAGCAACTTTATTCCAATCTCAACTTAGTTCGAGTACAACGTTGAGATTGAGGGGGAATGTCAACTAACAGCCTAGCCGAGAGATAGCTAGGATAGTTAGGTTGTTGAACAACCATCGCATGTATAGCTGTTGTACTTATCAGATAACCATCGTATGTAATCTGTACTTATCTCCTCACCCTTGAGGCATATATATAGAGAGGAAGGCCGGTGAGTATTCTACCACGGCAAAACATAGATCTTCACTGTGGAGAAGGTCGCTGGCCTGACAATTGAAGCACTGGTGAGTATGGTGACCATGTAATTGCCGTCCATCTCAAACCCGAAGTATTGTAGCGTTGGCAAGTCCTGTATGGAATTTATTTGCTGTCAGTCTACACCGCAAGGCAAGCTGCAGCGCCAGCGCCCTCTCGTGGTCTCCGTTCAAGGCAAGCGCGGCCGTCGGCATCGCTCGCGGTCGGAGATGTAGAGGCAGCGGTCCGTGTGTCGGCAAGCCCAAGCGCTGCCACGGCTCGCGGACGACCGACCTGTTGAAAATATAAGCAAATTACCATAATATTTAATCCGAAATAAGTAATAATAAATCATGACTATAAGTGCTAGAATTAATCTAATCATGTATACTAGCAGAATAAACGAACAGATCATATTCAACCAGAATAAACAGATCACATCTATTCCAAGAGCTAGTACAAGAAACTGCAACAGAAACTAAACTAGATAGGAACAGATTACGTACGGTGCTGGAGGAGGAATCGGGTTCGCGTTCAGGTTGGGGTTGAGGTTGACACCAATATCGTCAGCCATGGCGTCGATGTAGAGGCTGCTGATGTCCGGGAAGAAGTCCTCGTCGGGGAAGGAGTGGTCGGTCGACGTGATGCCGTCAGTAGTCGCGCAGACGCGCTCCCCAAAAACCTGATCGCCCCTCACCCGTACAGGTTCACGAGAGGCGGTGGTTCCGGAGGCCTACTGTCCCGTCGTCCGGTGCCGCGGAAGAGGGATGGAAAGGTGTGGCGGCGCAAGGTTACGAGAGAGATGTGTATTTTCTCTTATTAGGGTTTTAGCCTAAGGCCGTCTATATATAGGCGCCGATCGGGTAAGACGTGGGGCGTAGTCCACGTCCGAGTAGTAACAACCCACGTTTCCGGAAAAACACATCCGAGTATCGCACAATAATTTTCCCGAGCAACAAAAAGATAAGATCGGCACCGAGGCACAATTCCGCAAACCGCTTGGTAGCCTTGGCGAGGCGTGGCGTGGCGGAGGAGGAGGAGCGCGCGTGTATGCCACTCCTCTTCACTCTCTTTAGGAGGTAGTGAAACACTCCACTATATATATTGGTCCAACTCCCTCTAAACTAGCAAGGTGGGACTAAACTTTGGTGCCACCCCTTGCTAGGCATGAATGGGCCAAGAGAATTTCAGAATTTGTATTAGGCTATGGGCCAAGGCCCACACCCAAATTCCAACAATCCCCCACAAATTCTCATAGGCACATATCATCACATCACATCAATCAGTTCGAGCATTGTTTATATACGGTGCGAGGTGGAGGCTATTAAGTTGAACTTCCACTTAGAACTTCATGCTACACTAGATTGCAACTTGAATAGTGGACTATGCCTTGAACTACAAGTTTGGTGCGCACTAGTTTCACATAAGGTCTAGACCGATCTGAGGCTGCCGAAGCTTCTCCTTGATTTGGAGCTTATCGTCATACTCCATGGCCTTTCATGAGTTTATTAGAGAGCACCCAACTCTCACGGACTATGACGTTTGACGGTCAGGACTCATATAGGTGTGTTCTTCAAAAGATGTTCTGCAGGACAACATCTTTGCTTAAACAAGCCACTCAGAACACATTAAGGTAAATACCAACCTGCCATGCAGAATAGGAGAGTATTGCATCTATACGGAGTGGTAGTATGCTATAAAGATACTCTCCTCCCAGTTGACCAACAGCTTGTCTCCCAACTCTATTTCACGGGATCTTCGATCACATAGAGCGGGTTACCACTGTGAGCAACTCAAAAAGTGGGTCTCAAACCCATCTCCCTCGATGCATTATCTATCACATTACGTGATAGACCCTTTGTGAAGGATCGCGATTTTTAGATGTTTGGATATAATCCAATGCAATAACTCGGAGTTTCTCATTTTCTGACAGATTTCAACCTCCTCTTCACATGTCTTGATGACTTCATATTGTCCTTAGAACTGTTTATTTTATGATCACAGTTTGATTATCACAGTTCATAAGGATTGCGGGTATTGGTTTTTCAACCACAGGTAAGTTCATCAAGAGTTCACGAAGCCACTCTGCTTCAACAGTGGCTGTGTCTAATGCTATGAGTTCTGCTTCCATAGTGACCTCGTTAAGATGGTCTGCTTGCAAGACTTCCAAGAAACAGCGCCACCACCAAGTGTAAACACATAACCACTCGTGGCCTTAGTCTCATCAGCATCAGAAATCCAGTTTGAGTCACTATACCCTTCAAGTACCCTTGGATACCCGGAGTAGTGAATCCCATAGCTCGCATGATGCCTTTCAAATAACGCATAAAACCCTTTCAAGGGCCTGCCAATGAACATCTCGATTTGAGACAAATCGACTTAACTTGCTTACAGCAAAGGAGATGTCGGGCCTCGTAGCGGCTAAATACATAAGCGAGCCAATAATCCGAGAATATCTCGGTGATCTTTAGCATCCTTAGGATCTCCACGATTCTTTCGAACCAACACGCTAGGATCATATGGTGTAGGAGAGGATCTACATTCGCTATACCCAAAAGCGACTCAAGATCTTCTCCACATAGTGAGGCGAGCGGTGTTATCCCACCATCATCATCTTTCAGCAGCTTGATGTTCAATATCACATCAGCCACTCCTAGATCTTTCATCTCAAAACAACGAGATAGAAAGTCTTTGACCTCATTGATAACATTAATATTGGTCCCGAATATCAGTATATCATCAACATATCAGTATATCGAAATGGTGGGTTCAGGAATTGTGATTAATTCTTGACTAGATAAACTAGGCATCTCCTGATTTGATGAACTAGACGAATCTTTCATGGGAAAGATGTCTTCAAAGAAAGTCGCATCATTCGACTCCATGATTGTACCAACATGCATGTCAGATACCTGAGATTTCACTATCAAAAATCTATAGCCAATGCTATGAAATGCATATCCCAGAAAGACACAATCCACGGTTTTTGGTCCAAGCTTGCGCTTCTTGGGTATCGGCACATTCACTTTCGCCAAACAACCCCAAGTTCGTAAGTAGGAGAGTTTCAGCCTTTTCCTTTCCCATTCCTCAAATGGAGTAATGGTTTTGTTCTTTTTGGGAACACGGTTTAGGACATGACACGCAGTCTTTATCGCCTTCCCCCACCATTCCTTGGATAGACCCGATGTATCTAACATGGCGTTAACCAAATCAGTTAAATCTGAGTTCTTTCTTTCGGCCACCCCATTTGACTGAGGTGAGTAGGGAGGCGTCCTCTCATGGATAATACCATGCTCCGCACAAAAAGAATCAAATTCGTTGGAAAAATACTCTCCACCACGATCAGACCGAAGTCGCTTAATCTTTCGATCAAGTTGGTTTTCTGATTCAGCTTTATAGATTTTGAAGTGATTAAAAGCTTCATCTTTAGATTTCAGAAGATACACATAACAGTATCGAGTGGAATCATCAATTAAAGTCATGAAATATCGCTTTCCACCTTTTGTCAACTCACCATTCATCTCACAAAGATCTGAATGTATTAGTTCGATGGTGCCAAATCTCGTACCTCGGCGATCTTGGAGAGGACTTGCGGTTAGCTGCACACATACTTGACACTTGGAACTTTTGAGAGTAGTAAATTTGAATTAAATTCATATCGGCAAGCGTCATGCACCCAAAATTAATATGACAAAGTCGTGAATGCCAAATATTGGACTCACTATCATTGCAAACATGATTAATAACTTGAGTACATAAGTCGACAAAGATAAGCGGAACAAGCCTCCGCACTCATAACCCTTTCAACAAATTGTCCACACTTAGAAATTACAACTTTATTGGACTCAAAGACTAACTTAAAACCATCTCGACACGAAGAGATCCGGCGAGATTCTTATTGATTGAGGGAACGTTGCACATTCTTTAGCTGACGATCTTCCCAGTAAACTTCAGATCCACCGTACCAACACCTTGAATGAAGCACGTGAGCCGTTTCCCATCAGACGGAGCCAGCCGTTCGACTGATAAGAAGAGAACATGGAAATATCAGCACATACATGTATATTTGCACGGTGTCTATCCACCAATCAGTGAATTATGTTGAAAGAACAGTGGGAAATATACCGTACCCAGCATCCTTCATCTCAATATCACCAAGGACAACATTAGCGGACTTGCCACTATTTCCATGTGAACGCTTGTCAAAGCGATTGGGGCAGCTAGGAGCCCAATGATTAGGATCACCACAGACATGGCAGGATCCTTTCTTCTTATACTCAGTCTTCTTCTTGAAGTTGGTAGTCTGTGCGGCCTTGTTTTTGCCATCAAACTTTCCTTTGCCATCAGACCTGTTCTTATTCTTGAACTTGTGGGATGGAAGTTGTTTTTCGCACTACATGTGCGCTAGAACTTCCATCAAAGCCTCGAGGACGTGTATCTTTTGCTCTCGCCTTTTCTTCAACATGAAGAGATCCGATGAGATCCGAAACAGAAAACTCCTGTCTCTTATGTTTCAGAGAGGTAGCAAAGTTCCTCCAAGAAGGAGGAAGCTTGGTCATAATGCCTCCGGCCACGAACTTGTCCGGTAAGTTACACTTGAACTGCTCGAGTTCTTTGGCAAGGGACTGTATCTCATGAGCCTGATCCACGATGGGACGGTCATCAGTCATCTTGTAGTCATAGAATTGCTCCATGATATACGATTCGGTGCCACATCCAAACACCAAACTTGGCGTCGGTGCATCCCACGCATCCTTGCCATTATCAAATGACATATAGGTGTCAACAATGTTGTCACCAAGAATATTGAACAAATCCCCATAAACATGGTGTCGACTTTCTGACGCTTCCTCTGAACAGGAGAAAGGTCTCCTCAGTTTGCCAAGAGTGGCGCTATAGCAGCCTAGGTTTTTCAACCATAGAACTGCTCTCGTGCGCCATCTCTTATAATTGACACCGACAAAAGGAGGCGGCCTTGTAGCCACGGCTAAACCAGTTGAATTCAGTTGCCTATAATCAGGTTTTTGGATTGTTGAAAATATAAGCAAATTACCATAATATTTAATCCGAAATAAGTAATAATAAATCATGACTATAAGTGCTAGAATTAATCTAATCATGTATACTAGCAGAATAAACGAGCAGATCATATTCAACCAGAATAAGCAGATCACATCTATTCCAAGAGCTAGTACAAGAAACGCAGCGAAACTGAACTAGATAGGAACATATTACGACGATCTTTGGAGGAGGAATCGGGTTCACTTTCAGGTTGGGGTTGAGGTTGACACCGTGTCGTCGACCATGGCGTCGATGTAGAGGCTGCGATGTCCGGGAAGAAATCCTCGTCGGGGAAGGAGTGGTCGGTCGGCGTGATGCCGTCGATGATCGAGCAGACGCTCCCAAAACCTGATCGCCCCTCACCCGTACAGGTTCACGAGGCGGTGGTTCCGGAGGCCCTCTTGTCCCGTCGTGCACGCCGGAAGAGGGATGGAGAGAAGGCGTAGCGGCGCAAGGTTACGGAGGCGAGAGATGTGTATTTTCTCTTATTAGGGTTTTAGCCTAAGGCCGTCTATATATAGGCGCCCGGTCGGGTAAGGCGTGGGGCGTAGTCCACGTCCGGTAGTAATTACGTTCCGGAAAAACCGGAAGCGGTGACGAAAAATAACTTCGCACAATAATTTTCCGAGCAACAAAAAGATAAGATCGGCACCGAGGCACAATTCCGCAAACATGGCCTTGCAGCGTGTCGTGACGGCGAGGCGAGGCGTGGCCAGGCGGGCGGCGGAGGAGGAGGAGCACGCGTGTATGCCACTCCTCTTCACTCTCTTTAGGAGGTAGTGAAACACTCCACTATATATATTGGTCCAACTCTCTCTAAACTAGTAAGGTGGGACTAAACTTTGGTGCCACCCCTTGCTAGACATGAATGGGCCAAGAGAATTTCAGAATTTGTATTAGGCTATGGGCCAAAGCCCACACCCAAATTCCAACAATCCCCCACAAATTCTCATAGGCACATATCATCACATCACATCAATCAGTTCCAGCATTGTTTATATACCGGTGCGAGGTGGAAGCATTAAGTTGAACTTCCACTTAGAACTTCATGCTACACTAGATTGCAACTTGAATAGTGGACTATGCCTTGAACTACAAGTTTGGTGCGCACTAGTTTCACATAAGGTCTAGACCGTCTGAGGGCTGCCATGAAGCTTCTCCGCGGTTTGGAGCTTATCGTCATACTCCATGGCCTTTCATGAGTTTATTAGAGAGGACCCAACTCTCACGGACTGCGACGTTTGTGTCAGGACTCATATAGGTGTGTTCTTCAAAAGATGTTCTGCAGGACAACATCTTTGCTTAAACAAGCCACTCAGAACACATTAAGGTAAATACCAACCTGCCATGCAGAATAGGAGAGTATTGCATCTATACGGAGTGGTAGTATGCTATAAAGATACTCTCCTCCCAGTTGACCAACAGCTTGTCTCCCAACTCTACTTCACGGGATCTCCGATCACATAGAGCGGGTTACCACTGTGAGCAACTCAAAAAGTGGGTCTCAAACCCATCTCCCTCGATGCATTATCTATCACATTACGTGATAGACCCTTTGTGAAGGGATCTGCCAGATTTTTAGATGTTTGGATATAATCCAATGCAATAACTCCGGAGTTTCTCATTTTCCTGACAGATTTCAACCTCCTCTTCACATGTCTTGATGACTTCATATTGTCCTTAGAACTGTTTATTTTTATGATCACAGTTTGATTATCACAGTTCATAAGGACTGCGGGTATTGCTTTTCAACCACAGGTAAGTTCATCAAGAGTTCACGAAGCCACTCTGCTTCAACAGTGGCTGTGTCTAATGCTGTGAGTTATGCTTCCATAGTGACCTCGTTAAGATGGTCTGCTTGCAAGACTTCCAAGAAACAGCGCCACCACCAAGTGTAAACACATAACCACTCGTGGCCTTAGTCTCATCAAAGATCGGAAATCCAGTTTGAGTCACTATACCCTTCAAGTACCCTTGGATACCCGGAGTAGTGAATCCCATAGCTCGCAGTGCCTTTCAAATAACGCAAAACCCTTTCAAGGGCCTGCCAATGAACATCTCCAGGATTTGAGACAAATCGACTTAACTTGCTTACAGCAAAGGAGATGTCAGGCCTCGTAGCGCTGGCTAAATACATAAGCGAGCCAATAATCTGAGAATATCTCAGCTGATCTTTAGCATCCTTAGGATCTCCCTGATTCTTTCGAACCAACACGCTAGGATCATATGGTGTAGGAGAGGATCTACATTCGCTATACCCAAAACGACTCAAGATCTTCTCCACATAGTGAGGCTGAGCGATGTTATCCCACCATCATCATCTTTCGGCTTGATGTTCAATATCACATCAGCCACTCCTAGATCTTTCATCTCAAAACAACGAGATAGAAAGTCTTTGACCTCATTGATAACATTAATATTGGTCCCGAATATCGGTATATCATCAACATACAGACATAAGATGACTCCCTCGCCCCACCATGGCGATAGTACACACACTTGTCAACCGTTTACAATAAAGCCTTCATCGATTAAAGTCCTTTCAAACTTCTCATGCCCTTTGCTTAGGTGCTTGCTTAAGACCATCCAGAGACTTCAGTAACTTGCACACCTTGCCTTGTTGACCATCTATCACGAATCCATCCGGCTGATCCATATAAATTTCCTCATCTAACTCTCCATTTAGGAAAGCCGTCTTAACGTCCATTTGATGAACGAGAAGATCATGCGAGGCAGCCAAGGATAGCAGTACTCGAATGGTGGTCAATCTAGCCTGGTGAATAAGTATCAAAGAAGTCTTCGCCTTCTTCTGAGTATAACCCTTGGCAACAAAGGCGTGCCTTATACTTCTCAATAGTACCATCAGGTCTAAGCTTCTTCTTAAACACCCACTTACATCCTACAGGTTTGCACCCATAAGGACGATTAGTAATTTCCCAAGTTCCGTTTGCTATGATGGAATCCATCTCACTACGAACGGCTTCTTTCCAGTAGTCAGCATCTTGAGATGCATAAGCTTCTGAAATAGAAGTGGGAGTATCATCCACGAGGTATACAATGATCATCACCAAAGGACTTCGCAGTCCTTTGTCTCTTACTCGGTAGGAGCTTCCGTTATCCTCCACAGGATTATCAGGGTGTTCTATCGAAATGGTGGGTTCAGGAATTGTGATTAATTCTTGACTAGATAAACTAGGCATCTCCTGATTTGATGAACTAGACGAATCTTTCATGGGAAAGATGTCTTCAAAGAAAGTCGCATCATTCGACTCCATGATTGTACCAACATGCATGTCAGATACGAGATTTCACTATCAAAATCTATAGCCAATGCTATGAAATGCATATCCCAGAAAGACACAATCCACGGTTTTTGGTCCAAGCTTGCGCTTCTTGGGTATCGGCACATTCACTTTCGCCAAACAACCCCAAGTTCGTAAGTAGGAGAGTTTCAGCCTTTTCCTTTCCCATTCCTCAAATGGAGTAATGGTTTTGTTCTTTTTGGGAACACGGTTTAGGACATGACACGCAGTCTTTATCGCCTCCCCACCATTCCTTGGATAGACCCGATGTATCTAACATGGCGTTAACCAAATCGGTTAGAGTACGGTTCTTTCTTTCGGCCACCCCATTTGACCGAGGTGAGTAGGAGGCGTCCTCTCATGGATAATACCATGCTCGCACAAAAGAATCAAATTCGTTGGAAAAATACTCTCCACCACGATCAGATCAAGTCGCAATCTTTCGATCAAGTTGGTTTTCGATTCAGCTTTATAGATTTTGAAGTGATTAAAAGCTTCATCTTTAGATTTCAGAAGATACACATAACGATGTCGAGTGGAATCATCAATTAAAGTCATGAAATATCGCTTTCCACCTTTTGTCAACTCACCATTCATCTCACAAAGATCTGAATGTATTAGTTCGATGGTGCCAAATCTCGTACCTCGGCGGTCTTGTGAGACTTGCGAGGTTGCTTAGCTGCACACATACTTGACACTTGGAACTTTTTGATAAGAGTAAATTTCGAATTAAATTCATATCGGCAAGCCGCGTCATGCACCCAAAATTAATATGACAAAGTCGTGAATGCCAAATATTGGACTCACTATCATTGCAAACATGATTAATAACTTGAGTACATAAGTCTGACAAAGATAAGCGGAACAAGCCTCCGCACTCATAACCCTTTCCAACAAATTGTCCATACTTAGAAATTACAACTTTATTGGACTCAAATACTAACTTAAAACCATCTCGACACAGAAGAGATCCGGCGAGATTCTTATTGATTGAGGGAACGTCTGCACATTCTTCATGCAGACGATCTTCCCAAGTAAACTTCAGATCCACCGTACCAACACCTTGAGCGAAGCACGTGAGCCGTTTCCCATCAAGACGGAGCCAGCCCGTTCGACTGATAAGAAGAGAACATGGAAATATCAGCACATACATGTATATTTGCACCGGTGTCTATCCACCAATCAGGTGAATTACAGACTGAAAGAACGATGGGAAATATACGTACCCAGCATCCTTCATCTCAATATCACCAAGGACAACATTAGCGGACTTGCCACTATTTCCATGTGAACGCTTGTCAAAGCGATTGGGGCAGCTAGGAGCCCAATGATTAGGATCACCACGGACATGGCGTGATCCTTTCTTCTTATACTCATCTTCTTCTTGAAGTTGGTAGTCAATGCGGCCTTGTTTTTGCCATCAAACTTTCCTTTGCCATCGGACCTGTTCTTATTCTTGAACTTGTGGACCGGAAGTTGTTTTCTGCACTACATGTGCGCTAGAACTTCCATCAAAGCCTCGAGGGGCGTGTATCTTTTGCTCTCGCCTTTTCTTCAACATGAAGAGATCCGATGAGATCCGAAGAAAACTCTGTCTCTTATGTTTTGGAGAGGTAGCAAAGTTCCTCCAAGAAGGAGGAAGCTTGGCAATAATGCCTCCGACCCACGAACTTGTCCGTAAGTTACACTTGAATCTTTCGAGTTCTTTGGCAAGGGACAGTATCTCATGAGCCTGATCCACGATGGGGCGGTCATCATCATCTTGTAGTCATAGAATTGCTCCATGATATACTGATTCGGTGACATCCGAAACACCAAACTTGGCGTCCGGTGCATCCCACGCATCCTTGCCATTATCAAATGACATATAGGTGTCAACAATGTTGTCACCAAGAATATTGAACAAAGCCCCATAAACATGGTGTCGACTTTGAACGCTTCCTCTGAGCAGGAGAAAGGTCTCCTCGGGTTTGCCAAGAGTGGCGCTATAGCAGCCTAGGTTTTTCAACCATCGAACTGCTCTCGTCGCCATCTCTTATAATTGACACCGTCAAAGGAGGCCTTGTAGCCGGCTAAACCAGTTGAATTCAGTTGCCTATAATCAGGTTTTTGGATTGTTGAAAATATAAGCAAATTACCATAATATTTAATCCGAAATAAGTAATAATAAATCATGACTATAAGTGCTAGAATTAATCTAATCATGTATACTAGCAGAATAAACGAACAGATCATATTCAACCAGAATAAACAGATCACATCTATTCCAAGAGCTAGTACAAGAAATCGCAGCGGCCCGAACTAGATAGGAACATATTACATACGGTCTTTGAAGGAGGAATCGGATTCGCGTTCAGGTTGGGGTTGAGGTTGACACCGATGTCGTCGACCATGGCGTCGATGTAGAGGCTGCTGATGTCCGGGAAGAAGTCCTCGTCGGGGAAGGAGTGGTCGGTCGACGTGATGCCGTCAGTAGTCGCGCAGACGCGCTCCCCAAAAACCTGATCACCCCTCACCCGTACAGGTTCACGAGAGGCGGTGGTTCCGGAGGCCTACTGTCCCGTCGTCCGTTGCACGCCGGAAGAGGGGATGGAGAAGGTGTAGCGGCGACGCAAGGTTCTGGAGGCAGAGAGATGTGTATTTTCTCTTATTAGGGTTTTAGCCTAAGGCTGTCTATATATAGGCGCCGGTCGGGTAAGACGTGGGGCGTAGTCCACGTCCGAGTAGTAACAACCCACGTTTCCGGAAAAACCGGAAACGGCTGACAGAAAAATAACTCGCACAATAATTTTCCCGAGCAGCAAAAAGATAAGATCGGCACCGAGGCACAATTCCGCAAACCGCGGCGCGCGCGCGTCGTGACGAGGCGAGGCGAGGCGTGGCGAGGCGGGCGGCGGAGGAGGAGGAGCGCGCGTGTATGCCACTCCTCTTCACTCTCTTTAGGAGGTAGTGAAACACTCCACTATATATATTGGTCCAACTCCCTCTAAACTAGCAAGGTGGGACTAAACTTTGGTGCCACCCCTTGCTAGGCATGAATGGGCCAAGAGAATTTCAGAATTTGTATTAGGCTATGGGCCAAGGCCCACACCCAAATTCCAACAATCCCCCACAAATTCTCATAGGCACATATCATCACATCACATCAATCAGTTCCAGAGCATTGTTTATATACCGGTGCGAGGTGGAGACTGTTAAGTTGAACTTCCACTTAGAACTTCATGCTACACTAGATTGCAACTTGAATAGTGGACTATGCCTTGAACTACAAGTTTGGTGCGCACTAGTTTCACATAAGGTCTAGACCGATACAGGGCTGCCGCGAAGCTTCTCCGCGGTTTGGAGCTTATGCGTCATACTCCATGGCCTTTCATGAGTTTATTAGAGAGCACCCAACTCTCACGGACTGCGACATTTGTGGTCAGACTCATATAGGTGTGTTCTTCAAAAGATGTTCTGCAGACAACATCTTTGCTTAAACAAGCCACTCGAGAACACATTAAGGTAAATACCAACCTGCCATGCGAATAGGAGAGTATTGCATCTATACGGGTGGTAGTATGCTATAAAGATACTCTCCCGATTGACCAATAGCTTGTCTCCCAACTCTACTTCACGGGATCTCCGATCACATAGAGCGGGTTACCACTGTGAGCAACTCAAAAAGTGGGTCTCAAACCCATCTCCTTCGATGCATTATCTATCACATTACGTGATAGACCCTTTGTGAAGGGATGCAGATTTTTAGATGTTTGGATATAATCCAATGCAATAACTCCGGAGTTTCTCATTTTCTGACAGATTTCAATCTCCTCTTCACATGTCTTGATGACTTCATATTGTCCTTAGAACTGTTTATTTTTATGGTCACAGTTTGATTATCACAGTTCATAAGGATTGCGGGTATTGGTTTTTCAACCACAGGTAAGTTCATCAAGAGTTCACGACGCCACTCTGCTTCAACAGTGGCTGTGTCTAATGCTGTGAGTTCTGCTTCCATAGTGACCTCGTTAAGATGGTCCTTGCAAGACTTCAAGAAACAGCGCCACCACCAAGTGTAAACACATAACCACTCGTGGCCTTAGTCTCATCAAGATCGAAATCCAGTTTGAGTCACTATACCCTTCAAGTACCCTTGGATACCGGAGTAGTGAATCCCATAGCTCGCATGATGCCTTTCAAATAACGCATAAAACCCTTTCAAGGGCCTGCCAATGAACATCTCCAGATTTGAGACAAATCAAATTAACTTGCTTACAGCAAAGGAGATGTCGAGCCTCGTAGCTGGCTAAATACATAAGCGAGCCAATAATCTGAGAATATCTCGGTGATCTTTAGCATCCTTAGGATCTCCACGATTCTTTCGAACCAACACGCTAGGATCATATGGTGTAGGAGAGGATCTACATTCGCTATACCCAAAAGCGACTCAAGATCTTCTCCACATAGTGAGACCGAAGCGGTGTTATCCCACCATCATCATCTTTCAGCTTGATGTTCAATATCACATCAGCCACTCCTAGATCTTTCATCTCAAAACAACGAGATAGAAAGTCTTTGACCTCATTGATAACATTAATATTGGTCCCGAATATCAGTATATCATCAACATACAGACATAAGATGACTCCCTCGCCCCCACCATGGCGATAATACACACACTTGTCAAACCGTTTACAATAAAGCCTTCATCGATTAAAGTCCTTTCAAACTTCTCATGCCCTTTGCTTAGGTGCTTGCTTAAGACCATCTGAGACTTCATAACTTGCACACCTTGCCTTGTTGACCATCTATCACGAATCCATCCGGCTGATCCATATAAATTTCCTCATCTAACTCTCCATTTAGGAAAGCCGTCTTAACGTCCATTTGATGAACGAGAAGATCATGCGAGGCAGCCAAGGATAGCAGTACTCGAATGGTGGTCAATCTAGCCACATGTGAATAAGTATCAAAGAAGTCTTCGCCTTCTTTCTGAATATAACCCTTGGCAACAAGGCGTGCCTTATACTTCTCAATAGTACCATCAGGTCTAAGCTTCTTCTTAAACACCCACTTACATCCTCTGAGGTTTGTACCCATAAGGACGATCGGTAATTTCCCAAGTTCCGTTTGCTATGATGGAATCCATCTCACGCTGACGGCTTCTTCCGATAGTCGACATCTTGAGATGCATAAGCTTCGAAATAGAAGTGGGAGTATCATCCACGAGGTATACAATGAAATAATCACCAAAGGAATTCGCAGTCCTTTGTCTCTTACCGGTAGGAGCTTCGTTATCCTCCACGGGATTATCGGTGTTCTATCGAAATGGTGGGTTCAGGAATTGTGATTAATTCTTGACTAGATAAACTAGGCATCTCCTGATTTGATGAACTAGACGAATCTTTCATGGGAAAGATGTCTTCAAAGAAAGTCGCATCATTCGACTCCATGATTGTACCA
Organism: Avena insularis; assembly: GCA_023614405.1. Lineage (NCBI taxonomy): Eukaryota > Viridiplantae > Streptophyta > Magnoliopsida > Poales > Poaceae > Avena > Avena insularis. The sequence continues at coordinate 26,771,712 of CM042690.1, forward strand.
ACATGCATGTCAGATACCTGAGATTTCACTATCAAAAATCTATAGCCAATGCTATGAAATGCATATCCCAGAAAGACACAATCCACGGTTTTTGGTCCAAGCTTGCGCTTCTTGGGTATCGGCACATTCACTTTCGCCAAACAACCCCAAGTTCGTAAGTAGGAGAGTTTCAGCCTTTTCCTTTCCCATTCCTCAAATGGAGTAATGGTTTTGTTCTTTTTGGGAACACGGTTTAGGACATGACACGCAGTCTTTATCGCCTCCCCCCACCATTCCTTGGATAGACCCGATGTATCTAACATGGCGTTAACCAAATCCCAACACGACCTTCACTGAATTGCATCGGCATTGCAACTGACAAGAGAGCAAGCACGCACGCCAACATCGCAGGACGACTTGATTGGCATTATTTCATGGGCCAGACTACATGTGCGTCCAGGCTGGTGCACCAACGTAAAAGGAGGCCCTGGTTGTTTGCGTTACTTGTAAAAATTAACACCGACAATTTTATACGCAGTTTGGATTTTAGTCCCACATTGAAAAATTAGTAAGAAATCTAGTACCTTAAATAGAACCATTATCTCACATTAGACAAGCAAAGTCACCTATGGCCGGAAACGGGCAGCATACGGATGATGACAATAAAAAGTATAGCAAAACTGAGCAAGCTTGAATGACTCGGGAATCAATTAGCCTTTGAGCTAATTATAAATGGGAGGAAGGAGGGATTGATGGGCGCATGATGCCATGATTGAAGGATGGATTAAAAGAGAATTATGGGCTAATTATAAATGGGAGGAAGGAGGGATCGATGGGCATGATGCCATGATTGAAGGATTAAATGAGGATTATGGGCGTAAGCTTAATAAACGTGGATGAACCAGAACTCAAGAGGTTGTTCCCAGCGCAAAAATTAGATACGTCAAGTACTCAAGTGTATATTTTTCTTGCACGAATATTAGCGCATAGGCTAAAAGAAAAAAAAAGGATACTTTTAGATGTTAATACATGTAGGTGACCGATGTGAGAATAGAGAAAAATATGGAAATCTCGGTATCTCATCTCTCCAAATCAGTTTGACTCCTAAATTATGTAAAAAAATCCCACAATCCTACCATATACCTTATATTCTGGAATTTTTTACAGAAAACTATACACCTTAATCAAGGAACGGAGGGAGTATAAGCATATTATTTCCCCTTTCTCTGCAACGCGCGGGCATTTTGCTAGTAAAAATAAAGCACGAAGTATTTCTCCCGGTCCAATATTTTTTTGAACCGGTTTACCTTCCCATTAAACTACGTATTACAAGCAACGCCACCTGTAAGTCAAAAAAAAAAAACAGCTATCGGATCCGTTCTAATACGTCTTTGTACCTGTAGCGCTAGCGATTGTAGCTTCGTTCACGGTTCGTATCAGGATCGGAACCATCGTCCACGCGAGGTGTGATTAGACACCACTCCCACCCATATTAATTGGGGAGCAAACTAGGCCAGGTCACCCCAGTCCCATCGATCCAATTTATCTCCGCCTCGATTACCAACACAAAATCTAGCATAGCAGCCAACGAGACAACGAACCAGGCCAGGCCCTAGCATAGATGCGTCGTAGGCACGTACAGCCCCAGCGTGTCCTGAAGAATCGTGGCCTTGGAGGCCTGCTTGGAGGTCATGTCTGGCAAAAGGAGTTCCAGATCCCAGATTTGGTGAGCGCCACGAGCTCAAAAAGAAAGGCTGTGGCTGGTGGAGGTTTTCGGGTGTGTTCATCCTCCAAATTAGGCAAATTAGAAGCAAATGGGCCTCTTCGTCTGGTTCCTTTTCTTGCTGCACCGGAGCATTGGCCAAATTAGAAGCAGCTGAACTCTCGTGTCATCATTGATGCGTGGACGATTTTTTTTGGATCTTGATGCGTGGATGGTCAATATGAGCAGCTGTTTCCATCTTTCTTGGTTCTGGCTTGAGCGAATAAATAAATGGTCTAATGCCGTAGGTCGTTTGCACAAGCGTTCTTATGAACTGTGAAAGGCTAGACATAAATCAATCGGATCGACATTAGATTTGAGATGGCTGATGGACAATAAAATTTGAAGATTTAGCTCCGTCCAACCCGACGCACCCGTGAGTATCAAACTTCAGAGATTACAATTTTCGGTGTTACTTCTGATATATCGGAGACATCCATGAATATCATTTTCTTTTCTAATAGTCCTGGCAGTCCAACTGCTTACACGCACTAAATTTACTAAGAAGCACACTATGCTTCACGTTGGTCAATTGTTTCATACTGTCATGCCGAAGAGAATGGTGATACATTTTCCTTATGTAGTACAAAAGAGTAGATCAAATACAAATATTAATGATTAAGATGGAATACTGGACTAAGGCTAGGAACATATGGCTTGATCCAACTTTGGACGACATTTAGGTAGCTTCGATGTTTTGATCAAAAAGTTGATTTTTCTTTTCCGTTGCAATGCACGGGCATATGTGCTAGTATAGCTAATACATGTAAAAATAGAACTTTTTGTAGTTAACTTTGGACGGGCCAACAAAAAAGGCCATGGGCCAACGTGCCTCACGTGCCACGGGTCGGCCCGTTAGGCCTCCGTGCCGCGTTCGGCCTCGCAGGTTGGCACCCCGGGCTTGCCTGTGCGGCACGCTTCGCGGCCACACGAAGCTGTGCGTCGTGCGCCCGTTTATCAGGCCGGTCTGCCGTGCCGGCCGTTAGCCGAATAAGCGGGGCCTTAGCTGAAAAAAGAGATAACCACACCCGCGGTCCTAATTCTTTGCCGATACCTTCAGTTTGGTCCCAAATCTTTAAAATTTCATATCTGAGTCCTAAATCTTTTCTAAGTGATTCATCTGAAGTCCTATTTTGCTCTGACCGCTTTGATCTGTCTACGTGACACATTGACCACTGCCATGTCGGCAGTACAGTCCCAGCAGAGGTACTAGTTGGACATAAAGAAATCTAAAAAGGCCCCTGGGTTCTATTTATACTTGCTTTAGGCGTAAATTTTGCAGCGCGTCGATTAAAGAGAGATTTGGAGCGAAAAAACTTCCCAACTTGACCGGTATGCACATAGTTAACTCCCATTTTAATCTATCGTTAGTGGTTGTCGGCTTCTCGCTCCCATCCCCTAGCACGGCATCTCTCTTCCACGGGCATTGCCTACTAACTTCACGCGGACGTCCATACGGTTTTGATCGGTTGTTACAGTAATGAACTTGATCTGCGCCTTAACCCTCAGTTAGCAACATGTAATTGTGAACTAGTACCTGCTAACTCAATACCAAGGCAGCTCGATCCAAATCCTCTCAAAAGACAAAATCTTCCGAGTATCAATCTGAATTGATTATTAATTAACCTAGCTCCAAATTGAACCTCACGGAATATGTCAGGCAAGATCAGTATTTAGGGCATGTACATACATTCCTCCCGCTGCTGCATGCATATGTGAGATCGATGGGCCAATTACTCTCTTTCTTTTCTGCATGCGAGGAATGATGAATTTGTCAATTAATCTTGCGTGGATGAATTTGTGTTATGCTCTGGTACCATTTCGAAGCCCGTATTCAACAGCCAGTACCCAATATATATACACTGCCAATATGCACAGCCTCTGATCTGCCAGCAATTTTAAATGACAACCACAGTTAATTAGTTAAGAAAGATTAGTTAGTTAATCGAAGACAACTAGACATGGTGCAAGTGCAGCCGTGCATGCGAGCAATACAGTATGGCGTCACCGGCGTGACAGCGCGGTGGCGATGTCAACGCAGCTAGGGGCGAGCTCCTTGGCGGCGACGAGTGCGCCGCGGGCTAAGATGAGGTGCACATCGGCCTGGTCCTCCTCCGTGCTACGCACGTGGATGGCGGCGACAAAGTGGAGGTGTCCCACGACACGAAGCGCGAGTGTCGATCTCAGGTGGTCGATAGCTAGCGCATCAGCCCGCACTACTGACATGGCAAAGGGCCATGTTTTAGAAGAAGTATAACCGTGGGGGTCTAACCATAAATATATACGCTGACTGATATGTCTCCTGACCCTCATTACTGACATAGCAACGGTCAATACAGGTCAAACCAATTTAGGACCTCGCGTAAATCAATTATCAAAGATTTATGACTCATACGTGCAATTTTAAAGAACTACTTCCTCCGTTTGGAAATATAAGATGTTTTAGATTTGTGAATAAAATGTATCTATTCATCTTTTAGTGTCTAAGTGTCTAGATTCATTTAAACTTATACACTAAAAGATGTCTAGATACATCTCCTTTCGCAGACTAAAACTATCTTATATTTTTAAACGGAGCAAGTAGGACAAAGTGAAGATGAGGTGAAAGAACCGCTAGTCCCCTTTCCTCGACCGCCCGACGCCGATGAGGTCGCTCCTCACGGCACAAACCCTCGCCCCCCCGCTCACTCCTCCTATCCGCGCGCGCGCTTCACGGCGTCACCGCCTCCCCTGCCGCAGCTCACTGTCGTTCGTGACGGTGGCGGCGGCTGAGGTGCAGACCAATGGGCGGCTGCCCGCGGATCTTCTGCCACAGAAGGGCGTGCTGTACCAGTACCAGGCCTGCCCCTTCTGCAACAAGGTTAGTGGTGAGATGCTCGAATCAAAGCACTTTTTATTCGCGGTGCAGCTCTTCAGAAATGGTTTCCTTGTGATCCTGTCACACTTCGAGATTCAATCAGGAGGTTGGCCTGGCCTTAAAATTTACATTTCGGGAGTGTTCGGTTAGATCTGTTTTTTATGCAAAAATTGTCCTGACTGGATCAAATTAGAGTGTAATCTTAGCTTCTGATTTTAACGGGAAGAGATGTTCAAATTAAACTATAATATCTGCATCAAATTAGAGTTTAAACATATTGCTAAAGAACTCTAGACTTATATTTCTCTACTTGTATGACTTCAGTATTGGCCAAATGTGGAATAATGTCTGACCTGGTGATCCCTCATGTATCCAAGAATGTCTCTGTGTATTGTCATGGTTCGAGAACATAAGTATTGTGCTATTCTTATGTTGTGCTCATTTATTACAAACCATATAGATTCATCTCTGAAGGGCAAACATTGTTTTATTGAAAATCTGTACTAAATTCTAGAGCTACAAACAGATGTGTTTGATACTTTTATTATATGTAGTAACAAGAAATATCGTGATTGTAATTTATTTCTTTTGAGGTGAGCTTGTATTAGGGATAGAGTCTTATACTCTTATGCCACAGAGTTTTGTATTTATTAGTTGGAAACTAGTTTGGTAGGTTCCTTTATATATAAAAAAATGAGAAAACGCAAAAGACCTTTGCGTTTCATTTCATTGAATAGGTAGAGTTTGCTTACATCCTCCTAAGACTAGTCATAGTGGGAGTAACTAGGTAGTAACATAGAGCTAAATGCATTGCCACCTAAGCATTTAGATGACATGGTGCAGTTAAATGATAAGAGAGAGGCTTGTGATAACTAGCTATGTTACCATAACATCACACATTTCAAGACAAAATGAGTCTACATTGCAATAAATGAGACTTTGCATGGTACCACACATATGTTATTTTCCACTATAGAGGTAGTAACTTAGACTAGTAGCATATGCATGTTATTACTCTAAGTTACTCCCCACTATGACTAGTCTAAGAGGCAGATTACAGAGTGGTAACTAGCCTATCAGTGCACATCCCAAGTGGATGGTAGTACTACCCGAAGCCCTTTTGCGCCTGCCCTTGCCCATAGGTTAATCTCCCCTTTGATCTTTGCAGCTAGGGAGGACACCGACGGCTGGGCGCCATTGAAGATGCAATCGTTATGGTGTTTCCAGGTCATCCAATGGATCAGGAGGGTTGTGGATGCGAGCGCGCTCTGGAGCTGCTTGGGTGTACCCCTTTTCGCCTTTCGCCACCAATCCATGAGTGTTGTTTCTCGGTCGGGAGCCATGGTCGTCATACACAGCCAAACGAGGATCTCATGCCAAACCTGCTTGGTGAATGGACAAGTCAGCATCAAGTGCTGGATTGTCTCCGGTTCTTGGTCACACAGGAGGCATCTTGGGTGGTGCTGGAGTCCATGTCGAGCGAGGCGCTCGGCAGTCCAGCATCTGTCTTGCATAGCTAGCCAGTGGAAGAACTTTACTCGTGGGGGCACCCATGACTTCCAAACCAGCTTCCAGGAGCAGCAAGATGTCGATCCGTGGAAGGTGGCGAGGTAGCATGAGCCGGCTGTGTAGGTGCCATCAGTTGTCCATTTCCATTGCAGCAGGTCTGGGTGCACAAATATTGTCATCCATTCTTGTTAAACAAAAATAAACCGAAGATTTGTAATCTATCTCTTCTTCTTGCCTTTATGGTGTGCCTGCGAACCTCCCATTATGGCATAGTCATGTGTTAGGCCCAAGCCATAGACTGTCGCTCTATCCATACGGAAGCTACACACAACAGTTGCCTTTTAGGATTAGGATTACTACTGATGTGTGCTAATTGTGTTAGGTATTCGAGGCTTAGCTGAGTTTGGGAATTAAGTCTACATGGTATTCCTGTTGATGGGGATAGTACAACTATAATGGTCCGTAAGGTGAAAGCTACTGAGATTAAGCAAGAAAATATAGGAGTAGTTCTTCTAAATTGCTTCTGAGAAATAGCAATTTGCTCTACCTTTCTCAAAAACCCTAGGTTAATGACATCATGCCAGCTGGGCCCAGGAACACCTTGATTACACCCGAGGGAGCTTACCAGCAGCTGTTGCAGAAAGGTCATGCTTAGAATCAGTTAATTGTTGGTCCAACTATGGTAATCAACTTGTTGTCTATTTTACACCTTATTTCAGGTATTGACACTGTTAAAGTTGAATATTCAGAAATCTCTACATTGGAATTTAATACCTTTGTTGCATGTCATGTGAGCGTATTAGTTAGATGCCATTGTGTGACGATTTTATTTGACTCGAATCATGAAATGACCATTTTCTTTGTGAAGAACCTTGAGATGACATTTTGTAAGGTTTTAGTTTGCCAATGGGCCGAGGGAGCTTGTTCTAGAAACCGAATATGCGCTGCCATTTTTGCTACCTTGCACGATCGCCTTTTGTCTGACTTGTTCTTTTTTGCCTTTGTTTCAGCTTTTCTAGACTATCATGATATGAAGTTAATCCACTGAGTAAAAAGGAAATCAAGTGGTCTAACTTCAAGAAGGTTCCAATATTGACGGTAGATGGTGAAAATCTGGTCAATTTATCAGGTTCTTGTTGCCCGCTATGTTTTTGCAATCGTGTCATTTACTTTGTTACAGATTCAAGTTACATGTTCTTCTGTTCATATGTGCCAAGCTCTTGTTTAACAGTTTTGTGATATATCATTAGCAGACATAATCAATAAATTACAGCGTAAGATAAGCCCTGATGATGAATCCACTAATGAAGAAGCAAAATGGCGCAGGTAACTGTTTCTTTAATTGATTGATGTAGCACTGGTGTGGCCCTATGTTAATATTGTCCCTGGCAGTTCCCTTTGTTTAGCCTTTTATTTATAGTGTTTCGATCTATGCAGATTGTTTCAAAGGATAAGTATGCTTCTTTCATTTGTAAAACTTTGTGAAAAAATATTGTTGGGACACAATATACGTATGTTTCCATGGCACGTCCACTCTAGTTCCTTATGTAGCAAGTTAATTGCTGAAACAGAGTGCTTGCCCAACTGTATGATAGACCAAACTTAAAAATCGGAATTCTGGTTATTTTTTCTGTTCTCGGTATTAAATCCCATCTGTGACTCATCGTCCCATTCCCACCCCTACCCTGACTCTCCCTGGATGCGAGCCCTGTTGTGGAGAACCTCCTTAGCCCCGAGGCTCCTACTCTCCAGTGTGGCGGCGCCCATCCACCTCCTTGGGCCTGGCGTTCTTCCACCTCCTCCCTGGTGTATCGGCACTCAGCCATGGCACTCATTGTTCTGCTATGCTGCCCTGTTGATTGCTGAAGAATAAATTATTAGCTTGAGTATTGCCAGACCTATATAAATCAATATCTTAGGTTTACCTCTTCCATTGAACTGAATGGCCACCCCACTACTTTTATCCATTGCACATGAATGCTAGACCTATATAAATCAATACGACACCCATTTTCTGCTTTATCCATCAAGCTAAACAATGATTTAAATTTTAAAATCTTGAAAATTTTCAGCACTGTTCTGTCTTTTCTTTGAAAACCTGTACAGATAAGTTCTCGTGAACTCTGCTCAAACCCATGTTTCAAAGCTAGTTAGGACCGTATGGCCAGTCCAGCTGGTATTCTGGGGATAGTTGGTTACTTCTGAGAGGAATTAGGAATTGAATCATTGTATTGACGTTCCTACAACGTACCATTATATACTTGAACATGACAGTTTTTGTTATCTTTCTTTGATCTAGGTGGGTTGATGAGCACATTCTGCATGTATTGTCACCAAATATATACCGGTCGACTTCAGAGGCTCTTGAATCTTTTGACTATATTGCAAAGCATGGTAAATCTCTACAACTTTTTTCATTCTGTGTTCCCTGTTATACCATGCTCTTTTAATAATGTACTGCTATTAAATTTCTTGCCCTTCAGACTGAGCAAACGCTTGTGTCAATCTCTGCTCACTGTGGAGAGTCTAGTTATTGAGGATTACATAACAACTTCTCTATTACATAGAAGTTTCATTGGTTGGTTGGTAGGTAGTATTGTAATACTGCAGTATTTTCTTGCCTGGCTAACAAATACTTTAGTTTTGAAAAAAGAGGTCTAGACTCCTTGCGGCGGCGTACATATGTGCACAGGCTATTGCAATTTTTGTATTTTTTTTAGATAGCTGCAATTTTTGAATTTGTGAACCAGTCTTTTAGAAAGGTAAGCTTTGCACTTTGATTCTGTGAACCCTCAAAACATAAGTGCACAGGCTATTCAGTTTCTATATACCATTGCACCCCATTTTCCCTTGATGAATCAGAGATGCAGGACAAGTTGCTTTCGCTGCTGAAATGCTGTACCTAATGGGTCTTCCTCTTTACCAGGAGCACAAAAGCATGCATGTAGCTGACTAAATTACTGTTCCATGATAAAAAGAAAATGAAATGCTTAAAGATGTGCTGCTCTGCATGTTCTCTATGTTTGACACTCTGAACACTTTGAGAGATGATATTGCATTGGTTTTAACTGTTGGGAACTTAAATTTACTCCTGTTTCTGCTCCTCGCTGCTTGTAAGTTGACACGACAAGCCCATGGCTGCCCTTCAGCTTGCCACTTGTGCCCGTTTAATTAAACTGGACTAAGGTTTGCTGCTTAATTTCACCATAGTTCTGGCGTCCGTCAGCCCACTCGAGCCTGCCAAACAGCGACAGGCAGCCACTCGAGTTGTAGTCAAGCGGGAGCTCACCAACACGTTTGTTCTTCCAAGCTTCATTCGTGCACAGCCCGCTTATCAGTTGCAGTCAAGCACAGAACGTTCACTCACACCCACACCACCAGCCTCGCTGCTGACGGACATTGTCGTCCACAATGCCCGCCTCAACCCCGTGTCCTGCTCCACCTCCGCTCCCAGAAACTCGGCCGTCTGCTCCTCCACTGCACATGGTGCTCATTGGGGCAGCGACGCTCCCGCCTCCGAACGTGCTGGAGGCCGATCTGTTGCGCAGCTGCACCCGGCCACCGCCACCCCTGCCGTCGTCGGCCCTGAGAACGTGGGCTGGCTGGTTGATTGGCCTACTGGGGCTTCGTTCTGTTTCTCATTTTCTTCTGCTTCTCTTTTCTTCTCCATTTCCCAGAACATTTTCAGAAAAAGAAGAGAAGTATTAGGAAAAATAAAAGGCTGCAAACATTTTCTAAATCTGGTATTTGACTTAAAACAAATTTTCAAATACTTCCAAGTTATTATATTTGGGTTTTATATTTAAAATAATTAAAAGGGAGGAAATGATTTATTCAACCCTAGAATAATTTAGCAAAACAAGAAAATAAGGTTTTATCAAAATAATCTTTGGGTTTAGAAAACATTTCAAAATATGCAATGCGCATGATGTCACGATGATGCAGAAAAATAGAACAAACAAATCTAATATAGGGTAAACCCCAGGATGTTACAATTGTGCACTAAGTTTTGTTGCGATGATTAGACTCACCAGATTTGCCAATTAAGTGGATCCGAGCGGCTAGGCAGCCGGCTGATTTTCCCCTCGGATCACAATTACAATGTGTGCATATTGGGATAAAATGTGAATACGATTCTATTTCATCTCGTTACTTAACACATGAACTCAATTCCTTTTTTTTTTGCAAAGGAACACTTATAGATCTTTTTGAAAAAAATTAGTACCCTAAGCAAAGTTAAGAAACTTTGTTTATAAAGTTGTAAGTTTGCACGTTGATTTCTAGTGTATAGAATTGTATATCGAAATGTCTCTTATACAACTTGGATAGGAGAGTGAATGTTACAACTCCTCGCGGATGCGACTTCGGTTATTTTAAAAAAATCGGTGTAGTGGTCTCCCCACCTCTTTCTTTTCTTTTCACGAAAACGCAACAGACCGTTGTGTTTTATTTCATTGCACAGGTAGAAAGAGTTCAGTTATAGGCACCGCCAAACATGGACGGATCCAATATGGGGCATGGGTGTACAGATGTACACCCAAATGTCTCAACAAAAAACTCTTGTATAGTTGTCCAGTGGGTATATACTAACATATGTAGTATTCTCCCCCAACCATAAACTAAATGAAAATCATATATTGTTTACTACTCCCTTCGTTCGAGGATAAGTATCGTAGATTTGTCTAGATACACATATTTAGACGTGTTTTAGTGTGTAGTTACATGTGTATCTGCGACCCTTGTTTTCGAACTAAGAAAATACAACCTAAGTTGCAAGCGGCCCATCAGGCTGTAGCGTTGTACATCTTTTTCAAGAAACAGTTCTGCCATTAATAAATTTGTGTGATGATCATGTGACCTTTATTCCTTATATGTTCAAATGAAAAATCCTTATAGGTTCAATCGTCACATTATTCCATTCGAGGAAAAGATGATCAACTGACAAAACCACACAGGACGAGTGGCATCGGAGTGGTGAATTGATAGAACTCCATTTTTCTTCTTATTTTATGTAATCTCTGCCACCTCTTAAGATATTGTTCTAAAAAATCCTAATATATTGTCGTACAATGCATAAATTATACTTTTATCTATGTTACCACTTGACCTTTATGTTTTGTGTTAGTTAAAATTTGTACATCCAAAACTGAAACCTTGGATTCGTCCCTGCCACCAAATCGGGGGTTACATGAAAGGAAAAACATCAATGTACATCCCAGGTTGTCGGGACAATGACGTGGAGTCCCTTGGCCCCGGCGGTCATCCATAGTGAGGCCTCTTCTTTGATTTTGGCCAGCAGTTGACGTGCTTTCTTTTAAAAAATATAAAGAAAATACGGTGTCAACAAACAATTGTTTTTAGTAATGAACATAGAAAATGATAAATTGTACACGACAAGAATAAAATATGAACACGATTCTGCTTCATCTCTGCATGCCTTGGCTGGTACACCATGATTTTTTTTTTCAAAGCAGGTGAAAACAAGAAAAACTGGGTGGCCTGCTGTCTTCGCACGTCGACTCCTTTCTGACAGCCAGCGCACAAGTTGGGTATTACTTAACACATAAACACAAATCCTATTTCTTTTGGAAAGGAACACGGGGTAGATCTCTTGACGTAACTCATAATCTTTTCCACATCTCACAGCCATCGCCTCACACCGATCTAATTTTGACAAACTCCCAAACAGAAATGGAAAGTACTTACACTCCAGCCACCACATTGAATGAAATTATCTGTTGTACTTAGCTGTAAATAGCTATGCCTCTCTCATTGCCCAACGTTCTTCACGTGCTCTTTTAGATCTAAGAATATATATAAGGAGGAGTTGACGGAGAGAAGAGAGGCGAGAGTTTGCACATATGTATCTAGGCATGAAAGGCTCGTCGACCACTGACGAGGGAATGGAAGTGAAAGCACCAGAGGACGTCCATGAGAACATGGAAGAGGATATGGAACAGCCGCCAGATTGGCTCCCCGATGGCTGGATTATGGAGGTCAAACGTGGTGAGGATGGCACCTGCTACCAGGTAGGTTCTGCATCAACCCTGTATTCATCTACGATGATTAATTTAACACTGGAACATTCTCTATCCATGTTTTCTTTTTCTATTATCTTGTTTTTGCTTTGGGTTATGTGATTACTTTTTCTTTTCAGTATTTCATCTCTCCCGTGTCGGGGTGCAAATTCAGGATGAAGGCGGAGGTCTTGAACTACCTTTTCTCCGAGATGGACGAGTACTGGATACAGTCCAAGGAGTCCGCTGCACGTGGCAACATGCTCCCTGTAGGTTTCTCTTTAGTCTGTTGAGATAATCACTTTTGTGGTTTTACCTATATCCATGATAGATGTGTGTTCGCTCTGTCATGATAATTTGCAGAAGAAGCACGAATGGCTTCCAAAGGAATGGTTGGTTGAGATTAGAGCAGGGGGTGAGAAGATGGACAAGATGTTTAAGGTAATATGTTTTTACCTTTTACCATATGTACTATTTCTGTTAGTGAATAAATGACTTCTTAGAAAGCATATAATCTTTTTTATAGCTTTAGCTACTAATATACACACTAAAAACTTTGGTTTGTAAGGTGCCAATATATAGTACCAATGGAGTTTTGATGAAAAGTATTTTCATAATATAAATCTCTTCATAATAGCCTATTTGTCTGCATGAATATCCAATCCTTCTAATGGATTTTTATCATGTCATATGAAAATTGTTAAAACACATCTTTGATGGTTTGCATGTCTTAATCAGTATAGTGCAACTCCCAGCACAACAATTTGTTATTTCCCCTAAAAAAACCAAAACAACTCTGGTAGTTTCCTAACTCAACCCATGTGGATTATCTATAATTTCCTGTTGTTGGGGCGACGAAGGATTACCAGCGGTTCATGCAGCTTTCCACATGTGACATAACATTAAAAATAGATGATTGGATGTGAATTAGGCGAGAAGTACATGTTATAGTAGGCTAAAAATCATGGTCGTATGATAAATACATGCCATGGAAAAGACTAACATCAGAAGTCAAGAATAAAATTTACTCGCATCATACAGCAATTTTGATCAGATCATAACATTGTGCGTATATTTTTTGCAGTTTTATGTTCACCCTGCAATGGGTGTACGAGTATTATCTAAAGAAGATGTACTACTCTATGTTAAGGAAATGAAGATCACTGAATGTGATACAGATGGACAATGCGACACAAATTCTCGAGATAATGTGTATTTCTGACTATCCCTATTTCCCCTACATAACAAACAATTTTACGTCTTAAAAGATTTGACATTCTGAAATTAATTTGTATCCTTATATGTAGATTCTAGCAGAGGTGGAGTTCAACCCGTCTGATTTGCCGGAAGGATGGGTCAAAGAAATAGTTTACAGAAAAACAAAGAAAGGAACAAGGAAAGACCCGGTATATAAAAAATGAAAACTAAAAGCCCTCCATTTTCTGTTGAAATTTGTTTCAGTCTTCTGATCATTATTAATTATGCAGTACTATACGGATCCTGTTAGCCGATATGTCTTTCGTACTCGGAGGGCTGCACTGCGCTTTCTTGACACTGGAAAAGTCACAAACCGTCAATTTATTCAAAAGACAAGTGTTCATGACGTGTACTCTTTTGAAAAATATGCTGACCTGGTAATTGAGCTTTCAATATTATATATTATACGAGTAATTTTCCTTATAGCAGTTCCTCTTCCTAGAGTTACCGTTTTCATTATATGGACTTACTTGTCTTAGACGAATGTGCAATGTAATCTTTTTATTGTCCATGCTTATGGCGCACAATCCCTGAAATTAAACATATTAATAAATGTTACATGGGTACATGCATATGTGAGAAAACTATAATATCTTTTTTTTTAAATATGCTTCAGTATTCATCATTTCATTTGCAAATAACAAGGTATGGCAAAATTAGGTGAAAGGAAAACCTTTTCACAAAGTTTTCATGCACTTATCTTTTAATTCGTATGGATTGCAATCTTTTGCTCCTTGTTCCGTAGCAGTTTAAATGACCACTCGAGTCTTGCCCTTTCTTTCTTTCGTGTATCGTTCCTGTGTGATTGATCCAGTTTTCACGAGTAAATATGCATATGCCGTCTCCAAGTGAGTTATCCTCGTAATTTTATTTTTTGGCAGTCCTCTATTTTGTACTTTCACTCTCATCAAATTTATGTGCAAGTGCCTCATTTACGTTGATGTGGAAAATGGTCATGTATCAAACTTGTTCAGACAAAAGGTATAGCACAGGTTTAGTTCATATTTGCACAGAAGGATAATACGTGCATTGTACTATATTTGAACCTATGATATACTTTTTGTTTTTCCACACAGAAAAGCCAAAGTATATGATAGATTGGAATTGAATAGAGGGTTAAATGTCCCTTCTGTGGGCACGTAAACTACAACGTAGTTTTTCAAATTCAAATAGAGGGTCATTTTAGTTGTATAGGAAAAACACATTTTCTTCAAACAGACATGCCTAATTTGGTCAAACTTTGGATAACCTACATTAGACTAACTTAACATTCAATAGTGTTGGTTTTCTCTACTAGCGTGCCAATTCTTTGATGATGACTTTGAAGAGTTTACTAAGCTTACAACAAGACTGGTGGCTACTGGGCTTGCATTTTTATTCTCAGACCCTACATGATATGATGATTATATTATAATGTGTTGGTTTAAAATAATGACACAATTTTATAGTTATATTTCTTAATGAAATTTGCAGTTATGCATATTGCAAACATACTATATAATGAATTGAAAACACATGAAAATATTTGAACTGTTCGCTTATACAAACAAACAGATTGCTTTAACCTTGTTAAACTTTCCATTTTTGTCAATGAAATAATTCTTTTTACATATATTTGATACTATATATTGCACACACTTAACAGATTTTTTTTGCAGCATGAGAGTTTGTCCAGGAGACTAACAAAAAAAGGGAAGGATGCTAAAAAACCTACAAGTTCACCAAAGCCTAGAGGATCAGCACTATGGGGAAAAAAGAAGTGTAATGGCCAAACATCATATGACAGTAAGTTCCTCTTTATAGTTGATATGGTAGTAGTTTTCTCGTTACCGAGAATAAACAGAATCACCCTATGCTATCAGAACCTATGTTGCTACACAAGTCCATCAACAAAACAAATACCCCACACACACTACTACACTTATTCTATTTAATCAGTTGCTTTAAGTGTGACCGTGTTGCCCAAAAGTTGATTTTTTCTTCATCTATCTCATGGTATCCATTAGTACATTAGTCTAATATGCATCCACTTTTCACTCGACTTCACGTTATCAAATATGAGCATGTTTATGTTTCATGATGCCTTTTATGCCTTCTTTTCTGAACTGATGTAAGTATAGTATCTTCATGTTAAGTTTACAACTTGTACGTACAATCCACTTCCAAACCAAATGTTGATGTTTCGTTCCATTTGGCACTATTCAATGTAATATTACTAGTACATGCAAGCATCCATGTGCTTAGTTGAGCAGTAGCAAAACACATGTTTTCTCTTGAGAAAAAACTATTGGTTGAACCTTTAATCTTTTGAGACCACATTAGCATCAACGTAACATTACCCTTTTATCCATCTAGCTAATACTAGTGCACATGGCTTGTGCTTTTTGTGCAAAAATAGGAGGCAATAAAGACCAGCTAGATCTATTTGGACAATTAAAAGTGTCCAAGTCTGTGATAGACATAGCTGATCTTAAGATCATATTTGCATGCCCTTCCTAATAATTCTTTTTGCTGGTATAGCTGAGGACACCGAAACAGACAGCTCCACAGACTCGGTTTCAGATGAGCACGAAAACATCAGGAACAAAAGCATGAAGACAAAAGGGGGACAACTAAACTCCCCCGAGATTATCAAGCGTCCAAGAGGGAGACCACCCAAAGTGGTAAAAGCAAACGGATGGAACATCGAGAAGGCTAGGACCAAAAGAGAAATCAAACAACATAGTGGCTAATTAAGCAAGGGATAGCAGGACATGAAGCAAGGCCACAGACTACAGAAATCACCGGTTTTCGTGGCAAATAATATTTAGCCATCATTTTGTTCAATTTTGTTTAAAACTTTTATTAAATTTCCGACTTGTTCCCTATATCGGTCGGGCTGGGCGATGCTTGAAATTAAGGCAGTTGTGGCAATTGTTAGGTCCTAAGACAGGAGATCCCCGAGAGTCCTCAGACTCCTCATACACATTGAATAAAATGCCAGAATTCTGAATTAGTGGATTGGTGCATGTTCTGAAGAAGATTGGATGATCATCGATCTATATAAATTAATCTTAATTTGTTGTTAAGTTTTATATAGATTCTTTTTGTTATAAGCAACTTCCACTTTGAGACGGGCACCTGACATTAGTCCTTCCGTTCTTGTACCTTTTTTTAGTCACATGATCAAAAAACATGACTGTATGATCATACCTTATTATTCGCTCCATGGAGAAACTGTAGAAATATCTAATGAGAAGCACACGGTACGCCTCTCCCTCTCTGCTTGCACCGTCCAGAGCTACCAAATGAGGGGGAGGATCGGAGGGGAGTACAAGGATGCACCTATTGGCGTTTCTGTGGATGTCAAAGAGATCATTCATTCTTCTTACTCCCTGATAACACCTACTCCTTCCGTTTAGAAATATTAGATGTTTTAGGTTTGTGAATGAGATACATCTCATTTCTAAACAGAGGGAGTAGTACATTAGACATACCAGTATTAGATATATACACGGAGTGCAGCATAGACATATCGACGCAGACGCAGGACGATCGTCTAACCATGGTTAATGAATAGATCATCTGCCACTAAAGGACAATCTGCCTCAAAATCTACAGCACATCAAACATGTATTAGGTTGGTCCTTGGGAAATGGGATTCCTCCAAAATCTAACTTATAGTTCATTTCATTTTGAGAGACAATGCATCAGGACATGTATCGTGGGCCAGCTAACTCTTTGGGATCCCACCAAACCCTCGTCATGCTCAAATAACAGGTGGTCGTGAAAGCCATGGCGGCGAGCTCGGGATCCTCCGCAAAACGCCCTAGCCTCCCAAGCCACGCAACGATCCATCAACCGCCCTCTCATCTCCGTCGCCTACATACGGACACCCTACTGGGGAACATCCCGCCCACATCTCGGTTCTTCCCCATCTCTGTGTGGTTTTATCATCGGAGATGAAGGCATAAGGAACTTCCATGAGGTTAAAAAAGAGCTCGAAATTCATGAGGAAAATGCCAGATCAGTAGCCAACGAAGTAGATCTCAAGCAACTCACCGAGGAGGCCTGGATAATGATGACCAACCTAAGCATCATGGACGACATGCGGGGGAGAGGGGGGGGGGGGGGGGGGGGTGGTTAGAAAAGAAGAAGAAAATGATCATGGAACGAGATGCTCGATAACTCGAGAGTTCTCAGAGCACCTCCCACCCCCCAGGGCCACTTGATTAACCCGAGGGAGCTTACCCCATAAGTGCTATCATGCTCTATATGTTGATCTGTGATGAAATGGGTGCCAAAGTATAAGTTGAATGAAAGATGAGATCAAGGGGGAGAACGTTGGTTTGATCTCCTCACGTGTAGGCCCAACAGCCGAACGGATTGGTCTCGCGTCCTGATCGGCAGCGCCTAACGTCGCTATCGTTGGTGGGCCCCTATCGTACAACGCATATAAAAGAGGTGGGGGCCGGGGGCATGCACGTCAAGGTTCGTCGTTCCCACTCATCCCACCGAAAACCCCAAACCCTAGAGCCACCGATCGGCTTGCGCTGCAGCGACGGGAATAACCCACCTCACCGCCGCCACCACTCTGTCGAGCTCGATGGCGAGCTCCTCGTCAACTACGAAGGACGACGGTATGAATATCTCCCGCACACTCACTAGATCGACACCTAGCGATCCTAATAGATCTAACATGTTAAAGTTGAATATTCAGAAATCTCTACATTGTAATTTAATACCTTTGTTGTATGTGAGCGAATAAGTTAGATGCCATTGTGTGAATTTTATTTGACTCGAATCATGAAATGACCATTTGCTTTGTGAAGACCCGTGAGATGGCATTTTGTAAGGATTTCAGTTGCCAATGGACCGAGGGAGCTTGTTGTAGAAACCGAATATGCGCTGCCATTTTTGCTACCTTCGTTCTGCATGATCACCTTTTGCTTTTCTAGACTATCATGATATACCATACAAAGTTGTGGAAGTTAATCCACTGAGTAAAAAGGAAATCAAGTGGCCTGACTACAAGAAGGTTCAATATTGACGGTAGATGGTGAAAATCTGGTCGATTTATCAGGTTAAACTTGTTGCCCGCTATGTTTTTGCAATCATGACATTTATTTTGTTACAAACTCAAGTTACATGTTCTTCTGTTCATATGTGCCTAGCTCTTGTTTAGCAGTTTTGTGATATATCATTGGCAGACATAATCAATAAATTACAGCGCAAGATAAGCCCTGATGATGAATCCACTAATGAATAAGAAACTAAATGGCGCAGGTAACTGTTTATTTAATTGATCGATGTGCCACTACTGTGGCCCTATGTTAAATTCCCGTTGGCAATTCCCTTTCTGTAGCCTTTTATGTTATAGTGTTTCAATCTATGCAGATTGTTTGAAATGACAAGTATGTTTCTTTCATTTGAAAAACTTTGAGAAAAAATATTGTTGGGACATAATATACCCTGTTTCCATGACATATCCATTCTACTTTCTTAGTAAGTTAATTGCTAAAATCGAGTGCCTGCCCATGCCAAATTATCTGAAAGGTAAAACCTAACAAATTGGAATTTGGGTTCCTTTTTCAGTTTTTTGTATGTGTTTGGTATTCAGTTGGGCCCTTCAGGGAACCGTATATAGGCCAAGGTTTACATGTCGACCTGTCGCAAGTTGTCGCTGGGGTACCGACAAGTAGACAAGTCTTGACAAGTCTCGACAAGTGCTAGACTTATCGATGCTGTCGACAAGGAACTACTAAAAAATATCAAGTAACTAGCCTATTAATACCAAGTAACTACTAAAAAATACCGAGCTCATAACCAAATAAGTTTAGATGCCCAAGGTCACAACCACACGTCCACAAGCAAGTAAATAAGTTCAAGAGAACAAGTTCCAGGGAAGGGCAGGGGAGAAGCGGAGGCGGCAGTGAGCCAGCGGCGGCCAGAGGAGAGGCAACGCCAGGGGAGGGGCACCAGGGGAGAGACGGCTAGGGAAGGGACTCATGGGTGTAGGGTTTCACGCGAGGCTTCTTATATCCCAGCCCTTTAAGTTGTCAATCGACTAGTTCACAGATACAAGTCTAGGTTTGTCACCGACAAGTCAACTTGTCGCTTGACAAGTTAAACTTTTCTTGTCATTCCACCTTGTCGACATCAGGATTGCGATAGGTAGACTTGTCGTGCGACAAGACTAGACTTGTCAAACGACACTTAATCCTTGATATAGGCAGAAAAACGCTTATGCGCGTAGTATCGGAGGCTGATGGCATAAGGCCCAATCCCATCCGTTACTCATTTTCCCATTCCAACCCTAATCCGACTCTCCTAGGATGCAAGCCAGGCATGTAGGTGCTCCTACACCTCCTTAGCCTTGGCACCTCTACTCCCAGTGTGGTGGTGCCCATTCACCTCCTTGGTCCTGGCACTCTTCCACCTCCTCCCCTTTGGTATTTCGGCACTCAGCCCTGGCACTCATTGTGCTGATATGCTGCCTGACCAGATGTTCTGCCGCTTTTCTGTTGACTGCTGAATAATTTTTTAGTTTGAGTATTACCAGGCCTTATAAATCATTTTCTTAGGTTTACCATTTTCAAATGAACTGAATGGCACCCTACTACTTTTATCCATGGTCTCGAAATTGCACGAAATAAAGTTGGGAATACTACTTTGTGTAGCTCCGATCCAACTTTGTGCCTTTTCCTTGAATTCGCAAGTACTTAATGATTTTGGTGTGAATCATCTAGACTTGTATTTGGGAAATGGCGGGTACATGCTTTATTTATCATGTTAAACAATAGTAAATTTTACACTCTTGAAAGATCTCGGTACCCTTTCTTATGTTCTTTGAAAACCTGTGCAAATAACTTATCATAACTCTGCTTAAACCCATGCTTCCGAGCCAGTTAGGACCAGTATGGCCAGTCCAGCTGGTATCTTGGGATAGTCGATTACAACTGGGAGCAATTAGGAATTGAAACATTGTATTGACATTCCTACAACGTACCATTATCTACTTGAGCATGACAGTTTTTTTATCTTCCTTTGATCTAGCTGGGTTGATGAGCACCTTGTGCATGTATTGTCACCAAAATATACCGCTCGACTTCGGAGGCTCTATAGTCTTTTGATTATATTGCGAAGCATGGTAAATCTCCACAACTTTCCTCTTTATGTTCCCTGTTATATGCTGTTTCCTTTTAATTATGTACTACCGTTAAATTTCTTGCCTAATTGTCAGTGCAAATACCTGTGTTACTCTATGCTCGCTGTGGAGAGTCTAGTTGTCGAGGATTACTAGAGAAAGTTATAAATGATCACATAAGGTGGTAGATTTTTTTTTTTGGAAAGGAGCATATATTAATATCAGATGATACCAGTACATCCAGCCTCTGCAACAACGCATTGCTCTAGCGGTCACACGGATGCACACAGCCAAAAAAAAGAAAGAAGAATTACAAAAAAGAAAAGTCCCGCTACAGTGACTCATTCATTAAAACAACAGTACTACCACCACCAAGACAGCATCAGAAGTCCAGCTTCTTCAAAAACGACGCCTTCAAGAAGGGAACAGTGCACAAACACTGTCATCGCCCGATCAGAGATTTAGGTTTTCATCCTTAAAGTTCGCGCTCTCAAAACAATACCTTCAACAAGCCCATTGCCAGGCACAACCAATTAAGGCCAATTAAGGCCAGACTCTGGGTTTTCACCCTGAGAGGTAGGACCATGAACCTCTCTTGTGCAGTCGCGTCCACTTGCATGCCACTGCTCCAATTCACAAGTCACCTAGCCAATTCCTCATCACCACCTAGACTCGAACCACCATTGCCTGTCCTCAGATCTCGGTCTTCATGACTTTCTACGTTAGCACCATGCAACAAGAACATGCCCCATGATAATAACAGCCAACAAAGCTTCGAAGCACACCCTCTGAAACCAAACGGTCAGCGTAAAACATGGGTGCGTACGATCGAATTCAATCCTTCCATCAAACTCACGGCATGATAGCACACCCTCCGGAACACGACACAGAAACCAGATCAATGGAGACCAACATCCGACAGATCATCGTCTTGGCTTGATAGGGATCCAGAACCACCTCCTTTATAGAAACTGAGCCAGCAGCCCCCACGCCACCCGTCGGAAACTAGCAGGATCCGCCGCAAGACGGCAAGACCACCCGGCCGACCATTCCGACGGAGAAGGAGGCCACCACCACCATGCTGGGGGCAGTTGCCCCAGCACCCTAGTGTCACGGACAAGGCCCGGGTCGCCTGGCCGTAGGCGTCCCGAGCCAACGTCTGGGTCGAGGATCACCGACCACCACACGCTGCAACACTGCCGCCAAACCAGCCGGGACGGACGCCGCCGCCTTCCTTCCAGATCACGATCAGGGACGCCGCCGCCATGCCCCCAGGTGCAGTGACCCAACATACCACTGCATGATGTAGTACACTATAGTCGTTGACAAAACACCAATGAAACACCGTTCACTAGTATTACATCCCTCAGAGTGGTACAACAGAAACACAGCAGGTCCAAGACATGACTATAGGTTACAAATCAACTATTTACACAAGATCTAGAGAACACTCTAGGTTAAAGAGAGAGAAAGAAACTTCTTACAAAGAAGAATCAGAAATAAACAACTCAAAAACTATCATACTATTAAGACTAGTATCTTAACTAATGGTCTGGCATTGCTGCTATTGTAATACACTACAGAAATAGGTTCTATGTCTAGGGATTATATTCCTAGCTAATCAATAACTTCGTCTTCACTTGACTTGATGTATATGTTGGCTTTCTTGACTTTATTGAAGAACTTAAGATTCTGGTGATAATTCATGGAGCATAACTTGATGTAGACATCGTATGTACTGGCTTTAGAACCTAGCAAGGGTTAAAAAGATACGTTGAGTACGAGCGTACTCAGCAAGTTCACTAGAAAAGGAGTGTTTGATGCACTATATCTACAGCCACAGACCATAGGTCGTAGGCAATGCAGGTTTTCGTAAACATTTCTTCAAAGGTTGCTTTTATTCTAAAAAACTATGTCCGTCAGCCTTCACATGTTTACTAAAACTTTCATGGAGTTCCTTTCCCGTCGCATTCGCAGCTCCTTCCCGGAACAGGGAGTAACAAGTTACAGTTCTTACACTCTGCAGAGGTGCGTCACTTTACCCATGAGAGACCTTAGGTTTTGTTGCATGGCCGGGAGTATGTCCCCATTCAAACTTCCTTGGTTTGAGGCCCAACCTAAGATCCAAGCCAATCACTGCCTTCTCGGCGACCCCGCATGTCTTCTTGGTGTACGCCAGCCCACCTATTGAATTACGACAATTAGCAGTACAGACCGTTCAGATACCGGAACTATCGTGGGACGTTGAGGGCTCTCATCCATATGTTCCATATCCTCTACAAATTACCAATTAATATGCACGCTACGAGTGATAACAGCCACGACCCGCACATCCGGCTCCATGCGAGAGGGAAAAGATACAACTGACTTCTTCGTCCCATTCCAAATCTCATGGTTAATGCGTAATATACGGCACAAGAATCACTAGTGAAATTGGTTGTTAAGTCCTAGATAATATGTTTCTTTATCACCGGAACTTTCATAGTAGGTTATTACCTCATGGTAAATAACCTATAATCACATTATTATGAAAATAGTGTTTTCTGTCCTTTTTCAAATGCAGGTGATGACAACACTGGATTTGCAAAATACTTTACAGAAAATAATCAAAGGACATGAGTAAGTGTGAATTTGCCTTGTGTGATTGCAAGATTATGCACTCACGGTCTTCGAGACAATATAAAAGATCCAATATCTGAAATCAGCATCATTGGTCTGGTAAGGACTAATGTTTAAAGAACCAAGATGCCATTATGCATAAGTAATGTAATGCACTTGATAAATGCGAATCCCGGGGACAACGTTGATCTAGGGTTTGGAAACTGGAAATGGTTACTATTAGAATGTGTTGTCTTTTTAAATAAGTTTCATATTGGTGCTTCTTATTAAGGCTTATGATTATGTGTGAAACAACATGTAATTATAATATCATAAAACAATGAGATACACATAAATGTGAAATGCTACTCAAGATTGCTTATACTATAATTGTTTATCTTCAAATTTTTACTTTACAATTAATGTCACTTATAAAGAACTTAAGTGTTATCAATCCTAAGTATATAATTAAAATATAAAGTAATGTGATTTATGATTAGTTGTCATATGTTGACTGAAGTGGCAAAACGAATAACTTTTGAAGAAAAGATTTCTTTATTAAGGTTTAAACAATTTTGATAGTTTTTGGAATATGGTTGATAGAATGTGATTGATATTGTTTATGCTTGTTTGAATAGTTTGGACTTGAGATGCTTATAACTTAATTATAACAGACCAAAGTTAACTATAAAATACATAACAAAGTCTTTAGCATTACATTTAAAGTCTTATAGACTAAAGTTAACTTTAAGAACATGGATGGATTTAAGGTGTAATGCTTATGTTATTTGTACCTTTTGTACTTTATAATGTTTCCTTAAAGTCACTTAAGAATGGTTATACTTTAATTTGGTAGTGGTTTCTTTACATTATAAATGTAAAAAGGGATTTATCTCCCAATAAGGGTGTGGTTATGGTTTGTGAATAAGTAAACAATATTATTTACTACTTATGAATTATCTTTGGATTGAGTCCATTATAAAATTGTGAGTGAAACAATGTTAAAAGATTTTATTTGGTTAAAATATCATTCTTGAAGATTTTATAATTGTGAAAGATCTTTTTTAGAAAATAAACTACACATATAGTTGAAGGATAATTCAATAAAATTGTATTTAAAATGTGTTAAACCAATTTGACTTTATATCATAAATATTTAAGACTAGTATTACTTATTAGACCTAAATTGGCAATTTTAGGAATATTAACAAATTTTATTTACCTTTATATGAATTATCAATTAAGGAAATAATTTAAATTCAAGTTATTAAGTTGTTTAAATTTTTATTTACCTTAAAAGTGGAATATTATATTTTTTAACATGCAGGTATTATTTTTGTGATCATTTTGGTATATCACATTTATTTTTGTGATTTATAAATAATTAGATATGATTTTTATAAGGTTTACTACTTTATAAATACTTAATAAATAATAAATATTTAATTAGGTGAAATAATAATACATGATTATAATTTTAAATTATAGATATTATTTTGCTAAGATTTTTGTTAAATTATGTATATTTTTAACATTTACCAATATTAAATTATGAATTATCAAAGTATTAATACTTATAAAATCTTTATTAGATAATAATTATTTAATTTGTTGAAATAATAATGTTTGATAATGGTTTAATGTTATAGATTTTATTTTTCTGAAAAATTTCATATATTACACATAATTTTCTGAATTATAAAACAAAAGATATTGATTTTATAAGGTTTAATCATTTGTGAATTTTTAATTAAATAACTAAATGTGTTTATTAGGTAATGCTGATGTCAGCATGAAGTGATGGGTTTTTCTCACCAGTGCTAATCCTACCCCAGTCACTGACTGGTGGGACCTTTGCCATGTCATCTCTAATGTTTTTATTTATTACAGAAAACATTATCACAATTTCTAAAATGATAAAAATAGGAATATGACATGAGCGTGATGTCATGCTAAGATCACTCGTGTTTGATCCTCTCTGGTTGATGATCAAGCCAGTGATTTAGTGCGCGTGCGGAGTTGTACTTGGGCTTATTGGAAAGAGGGCGTCGCAAGGAACCCTATAGTAGCGGCGCCGCTCGATTTAGGTCGCTGGAACAGTGGTGGCGATGGTGGCTAACGGTGGCGGTGGCAGATGTTCGTCGGGGGAACAATCCGGAGTGATAACGAGCAAGAGGAAGGGTGCCCGAGCAACAGAGGCTCACCAGGAAGCGGATGCAGGAGTCGGTGAAGCCCGGGGAGGTCGTACGGCGGCGAATCGACGATAATTTCTGCGGAGGCCGACGAAAGGCAGAGCTCGATTCCCGGCGATTCAATGCACGCCTGCTTGCGCTCTTGATCTGTGGTGCACGAGAACACCCTGGTGCATCCTTCGGTGCCTTTAGAGAGGCGAGGGGCGGTCGGGAACGGCGACAACTATAACTTCGGCGAGCTAGGGTCTGCTACCCAAAGCGGAAGAGAGAGGATAAGAAGAAAGTGGCATGCTAGGGTTCTTCTCGACGACAGCGGATGGTTTTTATATGCGCCGGATGTTGGAGATATGCCCTAGAGGCAATAATAAATATAGTTATTATTATATCTTTGTGTTTATGATAAATGTTTACATTCATGCTATAATAGTATTAACAAGGAAACATTAATACTTGTGTGATTTGTAAACTTAATTTGAAGTCCCTAGTAAAGCCTCTATATAATACTAGCTTGTTGGTTAATAGATGATTGTGGTTTCCCTATCATGAACATTGAGATGTTATTAACAACAAGATCATATTGTTAGGAGAATGATATGATGGACATACTCCTATAGATAAGCGTAGCATAAAGATCAAGTCATTTTAATAGTTCAATTGCTATATGCTTTCTGATACATAGTAATCTAATTCCTTCGACCATGAGATCATGCATATCACCTTTACCGGATGGATGCTTTGATGACATCAAACACCACACCGTAACTAGGTGGCTATAAAGGTGGCATTGAATGTTCGGAAAGTATTGGTTGAAACACATGGATCAAGAGTGGGATTTGTCCATCCATATGACGGATAGATATACTCTGGGCCCTCTCGGTGAAATGTCATCCAATTAGCTTGCAAGCATGTGACTGTCTCACAAGGGATCACATATCACGGGAACGAGAAAAGAGTACTTATCGGTAACGAGGTTGAACTAGGTATGCAGAGATACCGACGATCATAACCTCGGATAAGTAAACTATCGTGAGGCAAAGGGAAATTGATATCGTATGTAAGTGGTTCATTCGATCGCAAAGTAATCGTAGAAATATGTGGGAGCCATATGAATTTCCAGATTCCTCTATTGGTTATTGTTCGGAGAAGTGTCTCGATCATGTCTGCATAATTCACGAACCGTAGGGAGACACACTTAAGGATTCGACGTTGTTTTGAGTAGTTATGGAATGATGAGAAAGAGACCGAATATTGTTCGGAGTCCCGGATGGGATCCGGGATATCACGAGGAGATCCGGAATGGTCCAGAGAATAAGATTCATATAAGGAAAGTCCGTTTGGAGTTGGGGAATGGTTCGGTGTTTTCATCGGAATGTTCTAGAAGGTTGAATGTCCGGCACTCGGAGGAAGGGTACATGAATGTGTCATAACAAGTTGGAATGATTGCATCATGTACTAGGTGTCATCGCTGAACAAAATAAAGGGTTAAATCAAATCCTAGTTTGAAAAGTCAAACGCCAATTTGAAAAGTCAAACGGCTAAATTTGGAAAGAGGAAAAGAGGAGGAGTGGGAAACCGAGTTGGGGAGGAGTTCCCTCCTCCAACCGGCGGCGCACCCTCCAAGCCGAGTTGGGGAGGGACTCCTCTCCCTCCCCTTGGCCGGCCGGCCCCTCCACCTATATAAGGAGGGGCAGGGCTGCCTCCTAGAGACACACAAGATTCTCTCCTCCAAACCCTAGCCGCCGGCGCCGCCACCTCCACTGCCGCCGCCGACCTAGGTCAAGCCGCCGCCACCGCCTAGCAACCCTAGCCGCCGGCCAAGCTTCCTCCTCGGCGTGTCTAAACCCTAGATCACCGAGGGAATCTCTCATACTCCACCATACTCGCTCCGGCTTAAGGCGAAGCCCTGCGAGATCTCCCCTCTACTTCCGGTACCACGCCGTTGTCACGGAATCGCGAGGAGAGTGCTACAACCTCCGCTTCTTTGGAACAAGGGAGAGGAAGGTCTTCGTCAATCGAACGTGTGACCGATCATGGGAGCGCTGCCGAACGCATAACGCCGAAGGATCGTCACGCGATCTTGAGATCGGAAAGAGCGACTACATCACCCACGAGAATCCGCTCTCGTTAAACACTTTGGAATCTTCGGTGAGTTATTCTATCGACTCGTTGCTACAATCTAGTAGATAGATCTTGGCTTGTTTGTTTGTATCGGTAGAAATTTTTGTTTTCCATGCTACGAAACCCTACGGTGGTATCGAGCCGTGTCTATATGTAGATCTGTTGCAGAGTAGAACACAATGGTCATTGTGGGCGTTGATGCTTTTATTGTCAATTGCTTCTTGTACTTTGCATCTTGGGATGTTGGGATGAAGCGGCTAACCTTACATGACATCGTTCATGAGACTTGCTCCACGCTTGACATGCAACTTGTATTGCATAAGTGGCTTTATGGGTGCTGTTTCTCCTAGCATAGTTAAGATCCAATTTACAATGGGTGATTAACAATACTAGTATCAATGTTGTGGTTCTTGTTCGTAAGTTAGAACGACACTTATTGAAAGCCCCAAACCACGTAAAACATGCAAAGAAAGTAGAGGCGTCTAACTTTAGTTTGCAGGGGTGTGCTGTGATGTGATATGGCCATGATTGTGATTATATTTGATGTATGCAATGTTCCTTATTGTAAGTTGGCAACCGGCAGGAGCCATATGGTTGTCTTTAATTTATGTTAAGACCCGCGTGTCTATTCAAAGTAGTTGTAATAGTTGAAGCCGGTGGACGACAACCATGGAGAAGCGTCATTGACCTTGATGCAATGCCGGTGATGATGGGATCATGTTCGTGCTAGAAGATGGAGATAGGAAGCACAAAGAAGAAATGCCATATCATATCACATATTATGAATTGCATGTGATGTTAATCCTTTATGCATCTTGTATTGCTTAGTAGACAACGGTAGCATTATAAGATGATCCCTCATGCACATGAATTTCAAGTCATAAAGTGTTCACCCTTAGTTAGCACCGTTGCTAAAAGCTTGTTGTCAAGCACCACGTGATGATCGGGTGTGTTAGATTCCGCAAGTGTATACAACGTGAGCAAGCCAGATTTGCTCATGCGGAAACTAAGGTTTGATCTTGACGAGCCTAGCATGTACAGACATGGTCTCGGAACACGGATCACCGAAAGGTAACATGAATCATATAGTAGATATGATGAACATGTCGATTGTTCGCCATTGAAACTATATCAACTCTCGTGATGATCGGTGTTGATGTGGTGGATTTGGTTCGTGTGATCACTAAAACAATGTGAGGGATATTGTTTTGAGTGGGAGTTCACCTAGATTAATTTTATTATTAATTTGAACTCAATTTTTCATAAACTTAGTCTAAACTATTGCAAATATGTTGTAGATCAATGGCAGCCCCTACCATCAATTTTAATGCGTTCCTAGAGAAAGAAAAGTTGAAAACAATGGAAGCAACTTCGGATTGGTTCCGCAATTTGAGGATTGTCCTCACAATGGTAATTTGACCTATGTCTGGATGCACCGCTGGTGACCCACTGCGGTGATGCTTCCGATGAAGTAAAGAATGTTTACCTCGGAAGACTCAAGACTCCATAGTTCGGTGCTATCTTGTATGGTTTAGAATCGAGCTTGAGAAAAGGTTTGAGAATTCAGACCCATATGATATTGTCGAGGATCTCAAATTGATCTTTGAGACTCATGCAGCAATTGAAAGCTATGAGGCTTCGAAAAGTTCTTTAACTGCAAGATGGAAGAGGGCGACTCAAATGCGAAAGCATGTGCTTAAGATGTCTGGGCACGCAAACAAACTTCAAAGCTTGGGTATTGTGATTCCTAATGCTTTGGGATTTAGTGTCCTCCAATCACTACCACCAAGTTACAAGATCTTTGTGATGAACTACAACATGCAAAACATGAACAAGACGCGTTGCGAACTCTTTGCCATGTTGAAGTCTGCGAAGTGGAGATCAAGAAAGAGCACCAAGTGTTGTTGGTCAATAAGACCACCAAATTCAAGAAAGGCAAGTCTAAGAAGGGACACTTCAAGAAGGGTGGTAAGAAAGTTACCACGTCGAAAGAAGACCAAGGCTGGACCTAAGCCCGATCTTGAGTGCTTTTCCGCAAGGGAGAAGGTCCTTGGAAGCGGAATTGCCCAAAGTACTTGGCGGATTTGAAGAACGGCAACATCAAGAATAAAGGTATATCTGATATACATGTTATTGATGTGTATCTCACTAGTACTAAGTAGTAGTGCACGGGTATTTGATCTTGGTTCGGTTGCTCATATTTGTAACTCAAACAGGTCTTGCAGAATAAGCGGAAGCTAGCGAAGAACGAGGTGATGCGCGTTGGAAACGGATCAAAGGTTGATGTGATCGCGGTCGGCACGCTACCCCTTCATCTACCATCGGGATTAGTTTTATACTTAAATAATTGTTATTTGGTGCGTTAAGCATGAACATTATATCGGGATCTTGTTTATTGCGAGACGGTTACTTATTTAAGTCTGAGAATAATGGTTGTTCGATTTATATGAGTAATATGTTTTATGCACATGCACCTTTGATAGATGGTCTATTCTTATTGAATCTCGATAGTGGAAATACACATATTAATAACATTGAGGCTAAACGTTTGAAATCGAGCGATAACTCGACCTATATGTGGCACTGTCGTCTTGGTCACATTAGAATGAAGCGTATGAAGAAACTCCATTCCGATGGACTTCTTGAATCACTTGATTTCGAATCACTTGATAGATGCGAAGCATGTCTGATGGGTAAAATGACTAAGACTCCATTTTCTGGTATGATGGAGCGAGCTACGGACTTATTGGAAATCATACATACCGATGTGTGTGGTCCAATGAGTGTAGCATCATGTGGTTATCGTTATGTTCTTACCTTCACGGATGACTTGAGTAGATATGGGTATATCTATTTCATGAAACATAAGTCTGAAACTTTCAAGAAGTTTAAGGAATTTCAAAGTGAGGTAGAGAATCAACATAACAAGAAGATTAAATTTCTACGTTCTGATCGTGGAGGTGAATATTTAAGTTACGAGTTTGGCGAGCATTTGAAGAAATGCGGAATACTTTCACAATTGACACCGCCGGGAACACCACAGCGTAATGGTGTGTCCGAACGTCGTAATCGAACTCTCTTAGATATGGTTCGTTCTATGATGTCACTTACAGATTTACCTCTATCATTTTGGGGTTATGCATTAGAAACAGCCGCATTCACTTTAAATAGGGCACCGTCTAAATCCATTGAAACGACACCGTATGAATTATGGTTTGGGAAGAAACCTAGATTGTCGTTCCTTAAAGTTTGGGGGTGCGAAGCCTATGTAAAGAAGTTACAGCCGGACAAGCTTGAACCCAAAGCGGAAAAATGCGTCTTCATAGGATACCCGAAGGAAACTATTGGGTATACCTTCTATCATAGATCCGAAGGCAAAATCTTTGTTGCCAAGAATGGATCCTTTCTAGAGAAGGAATTTCTCTCGAAAGAAGTGACTGGAAGGAAAGTAGAACTTGACGAGGTTGTTGAACCTTCTCTCGAATTGCGAGTAGCGCAAAGACCGGAAGAAGTTCTGTGGTGCCTGCACCAATAAGAGAGGAAGCTAATGATGATGATCATGAAACTTGGTTAAAGTTGCTCTGAGCCTCGCAGTCAACGAGCACTCGTACCACTCCATTGGTATGATCCCGTTATGAGTGTCATGTTGGTGGACAACACGATGACCCCGAGACATATGAGGAAGCGATGATGAGCCCAGATTCCAATAAATGGCAAGAAGCCATGAAATCCGAGATTGGATCCATGTCGAAAACCAAGTATGGACTTTGGTGGACTTACGGATGGTAGGAAGGTATCGAGAACAAATGGATCTTCAAGAAGAAAGCAGATCTGATGGTAATGTATCTATAAAGCTCGACTTGTCGCAAAAGGGTTTCGACAAATTCAAGGAGTTGACTACGATGAGACTTTCTCACCAGTAGTGAAGCTAAAGTCTGTGAGGATTATGTTAGCAATCCCTGCATATTACGATTATGAGATATGGCAGATGGATGTCAAAACAACATTTCTCAATGGAGACATTGATGAAGAGTTGTATATGATGCAACCCAAAGGTTTTGTTGATCCTAAAGATGCTAACAAGGTATGCAAACTTCAACGGTCCATCTATGGATTGAAGCAAGCATCCCGAAGTTGGAATCAACGTTTTGATAAGGTGATCAAAAGTTTTGGTTTTATACAAACTTATGGAGAAGCTTGTATTTACAAGAAAGTGAGTGGGAGCTCTGTAGCATTCTTAATACTATATGTAGATGACATATTGTTGATTGGGAATGATGTAGACCTTCTTAATAGTGTCAAGGAATATTTGAATAATAGTTTTTCAATGAAGGATCTTGGCGAAGCAGCTTACATATTAGGCATAAAGATTTATAGAGATAGATCGAAACGCCAAATATCATTGTCACAAAGTACATATTTGGACAAAGTTCTAAAGAGGTTTGGAATGGAAGATAGCAAGAAAGGGTTCTTGCCCATGTTGCCCAATACGACCTTGAGTAAAACTCAAAGTCCGACATCGGCAGAAGATAGAGAAAGGATGAGTAAGACTCCCTATGCCTCAGCCATAGGATCTCTAATGTATGCCATGCTATGTACTAGACCCGACATTGCATATCGTTAGTTTGACTAGCAGATATCAAAGTGATCCGAGTGGATCATTGGACAATGAT
This sequence comes from Avena insularis, assembly GCA_023614405.1. Lineage (NCBI taxonomy): Eukaryota > Viridiplantae > Streptophyta > Magnoliopsida > Poales > Poaceae > Avena > Avena insularis. The sequence goes on from CM042690.1 coordinate 26,803,800, forward strand.
CAAAAACATCCTTAAGTACTTGAGAAGAACTAAGGATATGGTTCTTTCTTATGGAGGTGATGAACAGCTCGTTGTTAATGGTTACACCGATGCTAGTTGGAACACCGATCCGGATGATTCTAAATCACAATCTGGATACGTATTTATTTTGAATGGTGCAGCAGTTAGCTGGAGGAGTGCAAAGCAAAGCGTTGTGGCAAGATCTTCAACTGAATCGGAATACATGGCTGCGTCGGAGGCTTCACAAGAAGCGATATGGATGAAAGAGTTCATTACAGCTGGGTGTGGTTCCTAGTCTTTGGAACCAATGTCTATCTATGTGATAACATGGGCGCCATAGCCAATGCGCAAGAACCAAGGTCACACAAGAAGCTGAAGCATATAAAGCTACGTTTTCACGCTATTCGAGAACATATCCAAGATGGGGATATAAAGATTTGCAAAGTACACAGATCTGAATGTGGTGGCTCATGACTAAACCTCTCCCGAGGGCAAAACATGACCAGCACCAAACTGCCATGGGTGTTCGGTATATTACCATGTAATCTAGATTAGATGACTCTAGTGCAAGTGGGAGACTGTTGGAGATATGCCCTAGAGGCAATAATAAATATAGTTATTATTATATCTTTGTGTTTATGATAAATGTTTACATTCATGCTATAATAGTATTAACAAGGAAACATTAATACTTGTGTGATTTGTAAACTTAATTTGAAGTCCCTAGTAAAGCCTCTATATAATACTAGCTTGTTGGTTAATAGATGATTGTGGTTTCCCTATCATGAACATTGAGATGTTATTAACAACAAGATCATATTGTTAGGAGAATGATATGATGGACATACTCCTATAGATAAGCGTAGCATAAAGATCAAGTCATTTTAATAGTTCAATTGCTATATGCTTTACGATACATAGTAATCTAATTCCTTCGACCATGAGATCATGCATATCACCTTTACGGATGGATGCTTTGATGACATCAAACACCACACCGTAACTAGGTGGCTATAAAGGTGGCATTGAATGTTGGAAAGTATTGGTTGAAACACATGGATCAAGAGTGGATTTGTCCATCCATATGCGGATAGATATACTGGGCCCTCTCGGTGAAATGTCATCCAATTAGCTTGCAAGCATGTGACTCTCACAAGGGATCACATATCACGGAACGAAAAGAGTACTTATCGGTAACGAGGTTGAACTAGGTATGCAGAGATACCGACGATCATAACCTCGGATAAGTAAACTATCGTGAGGCAAAGGGAAATTGATATCGTATGTAAGTGGTTCATTCGATCGCAAAGTAATCGTAGAAATATGTGGGAGCCATATGAATTTCGATTCCTCTATTGGTTATTGTTGAGAAGTGTCTCGATCATGTACGCATAATTCACGAACCGTAGGGAGACACACTTAAGGATTCGACGTTGTTTTGAGTAGTTATGGAATGATGAGAAAGAGACGGAATATTGTTCGGAGTCCCGGATGGGATCCGGGATATCACGAGGAGATCCGGAATGGTCCAGAGAATAAGATTCATATAAGGAAAGTCCCGTTTCGGAGTTGGGGAATGGTTCCGGTGTTTTCATCGGGAATGTTCTAGAAGGTTCGGAATGTCCCAGCACTCGGAGGGAAGGGTACATGAATGTGTCATAACAAGTTGGAATGATTGCATCATGTACTAGGTGTCATCGCTGAACAAAATAAAGGGTTAAATCAAATCCTAGTTTGAAAAGTCAAACGCCAATTTGAAAAGTCAAACGGCTAAATTTGGAAAGAGGAAAAGAGGAGGAGTGGGAAACCGAGTTGGGGAGGAGTTCCTCTCCAACCGGCGCACCCTCCAAGCCGAGTTGGGAGGGACTCTCTCCTCCTTGACGGCCGGCCCTCCACCTATATAAGGAGGCAGGGCTCTCCTAGAGACACACAAGATCCTCTCCTCCAAACCCTAGCCTTGGCCGCCTCCGCCGACCTAGGTCAAGCCGCCGCCGCCACCTAGCAACCCTAGCCGCCGGCCAAGCTTCCTGCTCGGCGTGTCTAAACCCTAGATCGCCGAGGGAATCTCTCATACTCCACCATACTCGCTCCGGCTTAAGGCGAAGCCCTGCGAGATCTCCCCTCTACTTCCGGTACCACGCCTGCCAGGCCGAATCGCGAGGAGAGTGCTACAACCTTGCCGCTGGAACAAGGGAGAGGAAGGTCTTCGCCGAAAACCGAACGTGTGACCGATCATGAGCGCTGCCGGAACGCAGCGCCGGAAGGATCGTCTACGCGATCTTGAGATCGGAAAGAGTACGACTACATCACCCACGAGAATCCGCTCTCGTTAAACACTTTGGAATCTTTGAGGGTGAGTTATTCTATCGACTCGTTGCTACAATCTAGTAGATAGATCTTGGCTTGTTTGTTTGTATGCGGTAGAAATTTTTTGTTTTCCATGCTACGAAACCCTACACCGGAGAGCGGGCGGCGGCTGCGCCCGACGACGCGACGGGCGACGCGCGCCAAGGGTCAATGAAGTCACTGTCAAGCGTCGTCAACGAAGACGATGACGAGCAAAAGGCTCCAAAGGGGTACGGGCTTTTGGCGAGCGGGTGCTGGGCTAGGTGGGCCGTAGGGAAGCGAGCAAGTCTGATACTGCTGGTTGCTCAGAGCGGTGAATAAAAGATGGGCCTTGGCCTGGTTTCTTTTTTGTTAATTTTTTCTTTTGTTTTCTGTTTTTCTTTTCAGATTTATATCTTCACATTTGTTTGCAATTTTGTTTATATAATTTACTTGTTAAATAACTGCAGCAAAAATGAAGTGTATTTAAAATCCTTTTTGTGAGCTTTTATTATATATTGTTTAGAGTTGCTTTATTTTATTATATAAGTACTTTTCCTTTTATTAGCAGGGGCTTTTGTTATGAATTCAATTCATATAACATACCACAAACTTTTTTTAAAAAGATATACTACTACTGATTTGTGAGATGTAGGTGAGAAAAATAATTAATAACTTTAGGTTTTGAGATTTTGTTTCTTATTTAGAAACTTTCTTTAAGCTATCCTTTTATTTATTTATGTATAAATGTGGTTTCATAATATCTATAAAATCATTAGAAATGCCTCATATAATAATTATTATATATAGTTAATGCCTTAATAAGGTGGTGAATAATGTTAAATAATACTGGTTATGACATTATATATGTAAATATAACCTTTTATTGATGTGAATAAAGATTAATGACTAAAACATATTGTCTTTAAGTTTGTGATCTTAAATGATATCTCCTTTTAAAAAGAGAGTTATTTTCTAAAAGGTCTTATGGAAAATAATTGATAAAGATAACTCCTAATCACATATGGTTATGATATTTGGAAATGACAAGGACATGCCTAAATGATTTACTATAGGAAAATATTCCTATAAACCATTGAGGAAGAGGATGATAAACCAACAGATAAAATGGTTATTAAGTTGATTATAGAATGAAGGTTTAGTGTTTATCAAGAGTCCCTATCTACCACTCTTTAGAATTATTGTTTCTTACTTGAGGAATTACTTTCCTAGACATACTACTTATCCACATACATCATCATGTGTCAACATAATGAGCTTTGCTTCACAAAAATATTCCTATCAATAATTTCTCCTCCTAAATCCATTTGTAAATCAATGAGCTTGACACTAAAGCTTTTCATAATCTTCTCATATCCATACTTGGTTAAATCAACTATTCTACTGCTGATAATCTCCAATCCAACAAGTAGTTACTTCTAACTCCATTCATACACTTTCTTAATCATCCTTCACTAATATCACTTCAATAGATGTATACATCAAATCCTACTTCACTTCAAGTGCTTAGTATTTCCAAAGAGAAAATACTACTTCTTTAATCCAATGTTGCTCTAACATCATCTTAATCATACTATCTTGTCTCTACTTGACTCCAATATCTAATACTCCAACCTCACATTATATTAATATGGCTTGTCATGGCTAACCTAGGATAACATATCTATACAAGGTTTCAATCATGTTTTATCCACCAATGTCACGTATACATGATATAAGCATTCAATCTTGGTGAGTAAGGCATGATCATTATAATCGTTTGATCCTTTATGGTTTAGGTTTCCAGTTGGCTAATCAAGGCCTTTATCAATACAACCTTGCAGTTGTACTGTGATTATCTGATCAGTACCTCTAACTAAATAGAAGATATTACTTATTGACTATATCTGCTTAATCCAATAGGATTATTCCTTGGTAACTATCTTCAATATTCATCCTTGTAATCCTCTTTGTTACCACATATATCTTTATTTCAAATAACTCTTCTATCCATTCAGGATTGAGTTAACTCCATCAATTGCCATATTGATTTAATTCTCTTCCAACACTCCCATCATATAGATGATATTTAAATCTAACGTTACCACCTATCTCTTCTTACTTCTTTCTCTAAAGGTTTTAGAGTGGATGCTATGATAAGGACAAGAGTTGATAGATCAAGAATTGATAGTTTAAGAATTTGTGAATCAATAGTTGATTACTCAACATTGATGAACGACAAATATTGAGATAGGATTCCATAAGGATTTATATGGAAAGAAAGATATATGGTGAATGATCTTGACTTGGTTTCTTTCCTACTCAATCTCACTAAAGAGTTAAGGTTAGGTATTACCATGATACTGATGGTATACGTAGATGAGATTAAGATAGATCAAGATTTAGTTGTTCCATTCCTATTACTTAAGTTCTGTTTATAACTTGGTATTCATGAGTGTGTAATGAATACTAGGATATGATTACTTAAGGATCAAATATAAACCATTAAGTAATATATTAGGGTTAACTTTTATTACATTTGATCTACCCTTAGATCAAATCTCCCTTACCCAAAATAAGGTTTTAGCAAAGTTCATCTTGAAACTTATCACAGTCAACTTGATGATCTACTTCAATTCCATCAAGTTAAGAGAAGCTTCAATCACTTTGACAAGATTTATTCAAAAGCACAAAAATTATTCAGATTTTATATGCATGAATGCAATGCACACATCTGTGTTCAGCTTATTTTTCAGCTCTAATGTTGGGATGTTACAGACTCTCCCCCTTAATATAAACTTCATCCTCGAAGTTCGTAAAGTCTCACGTTTCGGGGTAAGGAATTGTCCTGTATTGGTTATGATACGTCTCAGCTCAATGGGAATAATTGTAGTATCCCATATCCAGATCTTTTTCCTTGAATTCTCACCATACTTGGCAATTTTCATCTAGTTGTATCCAATACTCCAAAATTTCGTTTACTTTACTCCCTTAGGAATATTTCCTTATTATACAATTCTTTAATTGATGTCTCTTATCTAGTTCATTTCCCTAATTAGGTATCCTAATCCAATTCCCTTACTTGATCATTGAACTTCCTTACTGTATTATGCAAGGTCTATGAAGTCTCACTAAAACGGGGTATTAAATTTTATTAAACAATAACTATGGTCAAAAGACTAACTTTTGATTTTTTTATTGTATGGTTCATACTGGTGATCCTTAAAAAGATTGGATTTGAACTCATTTAGTCCATATCCATTGGAATTTCTTGTTCCTCTATACCTATCCAATTGGATGTGCTTTATTCTCTCTTATGAATCACTTAAGAGTTGTTTCCTCTAGAATTAGCCTATTAAGATTAATCTATTTTACTACCTTCAAGTTTTTACTTTAACAGGCTTTAGATAATATTTTATTATTACCTTAAGTACTTCTTCAACTACTATTTAATAATTGCCTTAAGGTTTGAGTACTAATATCTTGAAATAAACTTCTATATTTCATCCAGACTTGCTTCTAAGAGTACTTTTATAATGATGGTTTCTTTTACCCTTCTGAAAATAAGGCTTAATGTTGGTATAGGTTAGTATTTCCTCTCCAACCTTTACTTGGAAAGTTAGATAACAGTACTTCCACAAATTGTTTACTCTCCCCCTTAGGGTTTACTAATGGTATCAACTGCCTATAGAGTAACCATTGGCTTTATAACTAAAATGTAGGGCTTTGTCTAGCTTATTCTCTACCTAGTTAGGGTCTCATGAAAGACTGTACGGTGTATCCACACAATTGTGGATATCTGAAGTGAATCTTTCAGCATTATTAGTCTTACTTACTATTTGGACATTTTTGCTTTGATAGGTCTGACTTCGCGAAGAGTCTCGAAAGATGGTCGCTTTAATGTTTATACTCCTTCATGTATTTCTTAACTTAGGCCAATTTTTATGCTCTTTATGCAACTTTTAAGAAGATCTGGTTAACTAAGTTAACCAAATACCAGTTGCGGACAAGGTACCAGCTGTGAACCATCCTAGGGTGTATGTATTACCCTACGGTTTCCGACGTACCACTGGCATTCTCTCTGAATTGTCAGAGCTTGAATACCATTTTGGTTCCAAAGCTTCTTCTTTGTACCAATTCATGATGCTTTCATGAACTAGGTACTACTACTTCATTAATTCTTAGCAATATCACCTACTTTGATTGAACCTTAAGTTCATCACTTCTTGTTGCTCCTTATACTTCCTACATTAATCTTCCTTCTCATAGCTGGCTAAGAATGATCTGAGCTTGATCCATCCTCCAAACTGAGTTGATACTCCTTACACTTTGCTTCATTCTTCATGTAAGTCTTCATCTTGGTCTTTGGAAATCGTCACTCCCTTACACGAATTCCCAATCCTATCTAGGTCTATAACATCAAGTAATAACTGGGTGTTGCAACATGCATTTGCACACCAAGTCAAACTTCATGTACAGATCTAGTTAATCAAGAAGATCCAAGAAAAACAAATAAATCCAAATGTGGTACATATAACACACAATTTTCTAAGCCCGGAATATAGTAGTTCAGTATAATATCTCTAGAATTCAGGCTTAGTTGTGTAGTATATGACACCTCCTCATATAGGTTTACGTTGTGATACTTAGCACTTAGGGTCAAACTATTCTTTGTCTTAGTATTTACCCAGATTTCTCAACTACAACAGGATAATTTTAAGCAAAGTGGTCTAAATTTGGTTTTGACTAACCTTTGGTCTTAATTTGGGAATGATCAACTGTAACTAACTTTTCTTTATTTAGTAAACTAACCTCACATGATCTCTCCAAATGACTAATAAGTTTCCATTGAACACCCAAAACTAAATTTTATCAGGAATTAGGACACCTATGACTTTTATCATAGTTCTACCATGCTATTTTCTTACTTTACTTGAAGATAATTTACTAATTACTTTTCATATTTATACTCTCATCATGGTTTCAGAGCTAATCTCACCATGATCTTGTTATGATTTACCTATTCCTCATGATTCAAGAGTAAGCTTATCCTGATGACTTCGTTTCTCATCACACTATCATTAAGTCTTAACATAATTTCACTTCATCACGTAGAATCCTCAAGTGAATCCCACATGATTACTACTCATTACATCAACACTTATCCTAATGATATTCATCATGTTGTCTTTGGTTATCAACTAGCCATAAGATTCCACTATCTTACATGAATTCTAGGTTAGGCTACACCATTTAAGAGTACTTCAATTGATGTCTTACACTTTATCCTAATCTACTGTGGCCGATTGACTTTCCTAAAGTATCTTGGTGGGTTATATCTCCTTTGGAAGACACTAAATAGGACCTTACTAAGAAAAGATGAATAACTACTCCCTATGATACCCTAAACTTAGTCATATTCTACATGACTGTTTTAGCTTACTTTAAGACATATTAATGGTGTTCTACCATCTTGGAACTAGTACGATACCCAGAAAATATGGATAACGACTTTTAAGAAAGATGACCAAAGCATCCAACTTAAGTGCGACAAGGTTATCCTCAAGTGGATACTTATCACAGATCATAGAATATTTGCTTTAGATAAGATGGCTCCTATAGTCACTATCCAACCTACAGATCTTCCTAAAAGGGTTTTAGTCCTAAGGTCAAAGCATATGATCTAATACCAACTGCGGTGACCCAGCATACCACTGCATGATGTAGTACACTATAGTCGTTGACATAACACCAATGAAACACCGTTCACTAGTATTACATCCCTCAAAGTGGTAACAGAAACACAGCAGGTCCAAGACATGACTATAGGTTACAACTCAACTCTTTACACAAGATCCAGAGAACACTCTAGGTTAAAGAGAGAGAAAGAAACTTCTTACAAAGCAGAATCAGAAATAAACAACTCAAAAACTATCATACTATTAAGACTAGTATCTTAACTAATGGTCTAGCATTGCTGCTATTATAATACACTACAGAAATAGGTTCTATGACTAGGGATTATATTCCTAGCTAATCAATAACTTCGTCTTCACTTGAGTTGATGTATATGTTGACTTTCTTGACTTCATTGAAGAATTTAGATTCTGGTGATAATTCCTGGAGCATAACTTGATGTAGACATCGTCTGTATTGGCTTTAGAACCTAGCAAGAGTTAAGAAGATACGTTGAGTACGAGCATACTCAACAAGTTCACTAGAAAAGGAGTGTTTGATGCACTATATCTACAACCACAGACCATAGGTCGTAGGCAATGCAGGTTTTCGTAAACATTTCTTCAAAGGTTGCTTTTATTATGAAAAACTATGTCTGTCAGCCTTCATAGATTTACTAGAACTTTCATGGAGTTCCTTTCCCGCCGCGTTCGCAGCTCCTTCCTGGAACAGGGAGTAACAAGTTATAGTTCTTACACTCTGGAGAGGTGCGTCACTTTACCCATGAGAGACCTTAGGTTTTGTTGCACGGCCGGAAGTATGTCCCCGTTCAAACTTCCTTGGTTTGAGGCCCAACCTAAGATCCAAGCCAATCACTGCCTTCTCCGCGACCCCGCATGTCTCCTTGGTGTACGCTAGCCCACCTATTGAATTACGGCAATTGGCAGTACAGACCGTTCAGATGTCGGAACTATCGGGGGACATTGAGGGCTCTCACCCATATGCTGCATATCCTCTATGAATTACCAATTAATATGCACGCTACGAGTGATAACAGCCACGACCCGCACATCCGGCTCCTTGCGAGAGGGAAAAGATATAGCTGACTTCTTCGTCCCATTCCAAATCTCATGGTCAACGCGTAATATACGACGCAAGAATCACTAGTGACATTGGTTGTTAAGTCCTAGATAACATGTTTCTTTACCACCGGAACTTTCGTAGTAGGTTATTACCTCATGGTAAATAACCTATAATCACATTATTATGAAAATAGTGTTTTCTGTCCTTTTTCAAATGCAGGTGATGAAAACACTGGATTTGCAAAATACTTTATAGATAATAATCAAAGGACATGAGCAAGTGTGAATTTGCCTTGTGTGATTGCAAGATTATGCACTCACGGTCTTCGAGACAATATAAAAGATCCAATATCTGAAATCAGCATCATTGGTCTGGTAAGGACTAATGTTTAAAGAAGCAAGATTCCATTATGCATAAGTAATGTAATGCACTTGATAAATGCGAATCCCGGGGACAACGTTGATCTAGGGTTTGGAAACTGGAAATGGTTACTATTAGAATGTGTTGTCTTTTTAAATGAGTTTCATATTGGTGCTTCTTATTAAGGCTTATGATTATGTGTGAAACAACATGTAATTATAATATCATAAAACAATGAGATACACACAAATGTGAAATGCTAATCAAGATTGCTTATACTATAATTGTTTATCTTCAAATTTTTACTTTACAATTAATGTCACTTATAAAGAACTTAAGTGTTATCAATCCTAAGTATATAAGTAAAGTATAAAGTAATGTGATTTATGATTAGTTGTCATACGTTGATTGAAGTGGCAAAACGAATAACTTTTGAAGAAAAGATTTCTTTATTAAGGTTTAAACAATTTTGATAGTTTTTGGAATATGGTTGATAGAATGTGATTGATATTGTTTATGCTTGTTTGAATAGTCTGGACTTGAGATGCTTATAACTTAATTATAACAGACCAAAGTTAACTATAAAACACATAACAAAGTCTTAAGCATTACATTTAAAGTCTTGTAGACTAAAGTTAACTTTAAGTACATGGATGGATTTAAGGTGTAATGCTTATGTTATTTGTACCTTGTGTACTTTATAATGTTTCCTTAAAGTCACTTAAGAATGGTTATACTTTAATTTGGTAGTGGTTTCTTTACATTATAAATGTATAAAGGGATTTATCTCCCTATAAGGGTGTGGTTATGGTTTGTGAATAAGTAAACAATATTATTTACTACTTATGAATTATCTTTGGATTGAGTCCATTATAAAATTGTGAGTGAAACAATGGTAAAAGATTTTATTTGGGTAAAATATCATTCTTGAAGATTTTATAATTGTTAAAGATCTTTAGAAAATAAACTACACATATAGTTGAAGGATAATTCAATAAAATTGTATTTAAAATGTGTTAAACCAATTTGAATTTATATCATAAATATTTAAGACTAGTATTACTTATTAGACCTAAATTGGCAATTTTAGGAATATTAACAAATTTTATTTACCTTTATATGAATTATCAATTAAGGAAATAATTTAAATTCAAGTTATTAAGTTGTTTAAATTTTTATTAACCTCAAAAGTGGAATATTATATTTTTTAACATGTAGGTATTATTTTTGTGATCATTTTGTATATCACATTTATTTTTGTGATTTATAAATAATAAGATATGATTTTTATAAGGTTTACTACTTTATAAATACTTAATAAATATTAAATATTTAATTAGGTGAAATAATAATACATGATTATAATTTTAAATTATAGATATTATTTTGCTAAGATTTTTGGTAAATTATGTATATTTTTACATTTACCAATATTAAATTATGAATTATCAAAGTATTAATACTTATAAAATCTTTATTAGATAATAATTATTTAATTTGTTGAAATAATAATGTTTGATAATGGTTTAATGTTATATATTTTATTTTTCTGAAAAATTTCATATATTACACATAATTTTCTGAATTATAAAACAAAAGATATTGATTTTATAAGGTTTAATCATTTGTGAATTTTTAATTAAATAACTGAATGTGTTTATTAGGTAATGCTGATGTCAGCATGAAGTGAGGGGTTTTTCTCACCAGACCTAATCCTAACCCAGTCACTGACTGGTGGGACCTTTGCCATGTCATCTCTAATGTTTTTATTTATTACAGAAAACATTATCACAATTTCTAAAATGATAAAAATAGTAATATGACATGAGAGTGATGTCATGCTGACATCACTCGTGTTTGATCCTCTCTGGTTGATGATCAAGCCAGCGATTTAGTGCGCGTGCGGAGTTGTACTTGGGCTTATTGGAAAGAGGGCGTCGCAAGGAACCCTATAGTGGCTGCACCGCTCGATTTAGGTCGCTGGAACAGTGGTGGCGACGGTGGCTAACGGCGGCGGTGGCAGATGTTCATCGGGGGAACAATCCGGAGCGATAACGAGCAAGAGTAAGGGTGCCCGAGCAACAGAGGCTCACCAGGAAGCGGATGCAGGAGTCGGTGAAGCCCGGGGAGGTCATACGGCGGCGAATCGATGATAATGGCTGCAGAGGCCAACGGAAGGCAGAGCTCGATTCTCAGCGATTCGATGCATGCCTGCTTGTGCTCTTGGTCTGCGGTGAACGAGAACACCCCGGTGCATCCTTTGGTGCCTTCAGAGAGGCGAGGGGCGGTCTGGAATGGCGGCAATGATAACTCCGGCGAGCTAGGGTTTGCTACCCGAAGCAGAAGAGAGAGGATAAGAAGAAAGTGGCATGCTAGGGTTCTTCTCGATGGCGGCAGATGGGTTTTATATGCGCTAGAGAGCGGCGGCGCGAATCTTGGCACACCGACAATGGCGGACGACATCGCCGGCGTCTAGCGAGCTGCTGCGCGTCGTTGACAAAGACGACGACGAGCAAAAGGCTCCGAAGGGGTACAGGCTTTTGGCAGGCTGGTCCTGGGCTAGGTGGGCCGTAGGGAAGCGAGCAAGTCTGATACTGCTGGTTGCTCAGAGCGGTGAATAAAAGATGGGCTTTGGCCTGGTTTCGTTTTTTGTTAATTTTTCTCTCTTTTGTTTTCTGTTTTTCTTTTCAGATTTATATCTTCACATTTGTTTGCAATTTTGTTTATATAATTTACTTGTTAAATAACTATAGCAAAAATGAAGTGTATTTAAAATCCTTTTTGTGAGATTTTATTATATTTTTTTAGATTTGCTTTATTTTCTTATATAAGTTATTAGCAGGGGATTTTGTTATGAATTCAATTCATATAACATACCACAAACTTTTTTTAAAAGATATACTACTTCTGATTTGTGAGATGTAGGTGAGAAAAATAATTAATAACTTTAGGTTTTGAGATTTTGTTTCTTATTTAGAAACTTTCTTTAAGCTATGCTTTTATTTATGTATGTATAAATGTGGTTTCATAATATCTATAAAATCATTAGAAAGGCCTCATATAATAATTATTATATATAGTTAATGCCTTAATAAGGTGGTGAATAATGTTAAATAATACTAGTTATGACATTATATATGTAAATATAACTTTTTATTGATGTGAATAAAGATTAATGACTAAAACATATTGTATTTAAGTTTGTGATCTTTAATGATATCACCTTTTAAAAATAGAGTTATTTTCTAGAAGGTCTTATGAAAAAGAATTGATAAAGATAACTCCTAATCACATATGGTTATGATATTTGGAAATGACAAGGACATGCCTAAATGATTTACTATAGGAAAATATTCCTATAAACCATTAAGGTAGAGGATGATAAATCAACAGATAAAATGGTTATTAAGTTGATTATAGAATGAAGGTTTAGTGTTTATCAAGAGTCCCTATCTACCACTCTTTAGAATTATTGTTTCTTACTTGAGGAATTACTTTCCTAGACATACTACTTATCTACAGATATCATCATGTGTTAACATAATGAGCTTTGCTTCACAAAAATATTCCTATCAATAATTTCTCCTCCTAAATCCATTTGTAAATCAATGAGCTTGACACTAAAGCTTTTCATAATCTTCTCATATCCATACTTGGTTAAATCAACTATTCTACTTCTGATAATCTCCAATCCAACAAGTAGTTACTTCTAACTCCATTCATACACTTCCTTACTCATCCTTCACTAATATCACTTCAATAGATGTATACATCAAATCCTACTTCACTTCAAGTGCTTAGTATTTCCAAAGAGAAAAATACTACTTCTTTAATCCAATGTTGCTCTAACATCATCTTAATCATACTATCTTGTCTCTACTTGACTCCAGTATCTAATACTCCAACCTCACATTATATTAATATGGCTTTGACATGGCTAACCTAGGATAACATATCTATACTAGGTTTCAATCATGTTTTATCCACCAATGTCACTTATACATGATATAAGCATTCAATCTTGGTGAGTAAGGCATGATCATTATAATCGTTTGATCCTTTATGGTTTAGGTTTCCAGTTGGCTAATCAAGGCCTTTATCAATACAATCTTGTAGTTGTATCGTGATTATCTGCTCAGTACCTCTAACTATATAGAAGATATTACTTATTGACTATATCTACTTCATCCAATAGGATTATTCCTTGGTAACTATCTTCAATATTCATCCTTGTAATCCTCTTTGTTACCACATATATATTTATTTCAAATAACACTTCTATCCATTCAGGAGTGAGTTAACTCCATCAATTATCATATTGATTTAATTCTCTTCCAACACTGCCATCATATAGATGATATTTAAATCTAACATTAACACCTATCTCTTCTTACTTATTTCTCTAAAGGTTTTAGAGTGGATGTTATGATAAGGACAAGAGTTGATAGATCAAGAATTGATAGTTTAAGAATTTGTGAATCAATAGTTGATTACTCAACATTGATGAACAACAGATATTGAGATAGGATTCCATAAGGATTGATATGGAAAGAAAGATATATGGTGAATGATCTTGACTTGGTTTCTTTCCTACTCAATCTCACTAAAGAGTTAAGGTTAGGTATTACCATGATACTCATGGTATAAGTAGATGAGATTAAGATAGATCAAGATGTAGGGGTTCGTAGCATGGAAAACAAAAAAATTCTACCGCATGCACACAAACAAGCCAAGATCTATCTACTAGATTGTAGCAACGAGTCGATAGAAGCACTCACCCTCGAAGATTCCAAAGCGGTTAACGAGAGCAGATTCTCGTGGGTGATGTAGTCGTGCACTTGCCGATCTCAAGATCGTGTAGACGATCCTTCCGGCGCTGCGTTCCGGTAGCGCTTCCGATGAAGACCTTCCTCTCCCTTGTTCCAGCAGGAAGCGGAGGTTGTAGTTCTCCCCTCGCAATTCCGGCAGCCCGACGGCATGGTGTCGTAAGTAGAGGGAAGATCCCGCAGGGCTTCGCCTAAGCCGGTACGAGTTATGGTGGATCTAGGGTTTCTGGCGATCTAGGTTTAGAAGGCCGGAGAGGAGGAGGTGGTGTCGGCGACGGCGTGTGGCGGCGGCGGCGTGTGGCGGCGGCGCGGCACAGGTGGGAGGGTTGTCTCTTGTGTGTTTGGGGCAGCTCTCCCCCTCTATTTATGAAAGGGAGGGGCAGCCTTGGGAGGGGAGGGTTTGAATCCAAACCCAAACCCAAGTTGGATTAAAGGAAGGACTCTTTCCTTCTTCCACTAGGAAACTATTGTTCCAGTTTGACTTTTCAAACCTCCCGTTTGACTTTCAATTTAGAGCTTTAATTCTCTCTCGCAAATGCCCAAACCAAGTGACCTAGGATATGATCTAATCATTCCACTTACCCATGACACATTCATGGACCATTCTCCTTCCGGTCCGGTGAACCTTCTAGAACCTTCTAGAACCTCTCCGATGAAAACATCGGAATCTTTCCCGAACTCCGGAATCAGACTTTCCTTATATGAATCTTATTCTCCGGACCATTCTGGATCTCGTCGTGATATCCCGGATCCCATCCGAGACTCCGAACAACATTAGGTTTCCCTACTTACATTCCATATCTACTAAACAACATCGAATCCTTAAGTGTGTCTCCCTACGGTTCGTGAATTATGCGGACATGACCGAGACACTTCTCCGATCAATAACCAATATAGGAATCTAGAAATTCATATGGCTCCCACATAGTTCTATGATTACTTTGTGATCGAATGAACCACTTACATATGATACCAATTTCCCTTTGTCTCGCGATAGTTTACTTATCCGAGGTTTGATCGTCGGCATCTCTGCATACCTAGTTCAACCTCGTTACTGATAAGTACTCTTTTCTCGTTCCGTGATATGTGATCCCTTGTGAGCCAGTTACATGCTTGCAAGCTAATTGGATGACATTCCACCGAGAGGGCCCAAAGTATATCTATCTATCATATGGATGGACAAATCCCATTCTTGATCCATGTGCCTCAACACATACTTTCCGAACACTCAATGCCACCTTTATAACCACCCAGTTACGGTGTGGTGTTTGATGTCATCAAAGCATCCTTCCGGTGATGGTGATTAGCATGATCTCATGGTCGAAGGAATTAGGTTACTATGTATCAGAAAGCTTATAGCAAATGTAAATGACTTGATCTTTATGCTACGCTTAACTATAGGAGTATGTCCATCACATCATTCTCCTAATGATATGACCCTGTTGTTAATAACATCTCTATGTTCATGATCAGGAAACCATGATCATATATTAACCAACAAGCTAGTTTAACAAGAGGCTTTACTAGGGACTCTTTTATGTTTACAAATCACACAAGTATTAATGTTTCTGGTTAAAACAATTATAGCATGGTATGTAAACATTTATCATAAGTATGAAGATATGATAATAACCACTTTATTATTGCCTCTTGGGCATATCTCCAACACAAGATTTAGTTGTTCCATTCCTATTACTTAAGTTATGTTTATAACTTGGTATTCATGAGTGTGTAATGAATACTAGGATATGATTACTTAAGGATCAAATATAAACCATTAAGTAATATATTAGGGTTAACTTTTATTACATTTGATCTACCCTTAGATCAAATCTCCCTTACCCAAAATAAGGTTTTAGGAAAGGTCATATTGAAACTTATCGCAGTCAACTTGATGATCTACTTGAATTCCATCAAGTTAAGAGAAGCTTCAATCACTTTGACAAGATTTATTCAAAAGCGCGAAAATTATTCAGATTTTCTATGCATGAATGCAATGCACACATCTGTGTTCAGCTTATTTCTAAGCTCTAATGCTGGGATATTACACCAGGTCTTTGCCTGGCGACGATCTAGGCAGCAGCGCGGCGGCGGGGGGGGGGGGGGGGGGGAGTGACCACGGGGGGGTAGGCTCGGCGAGGAGGAGGCCGCTGGGCCTTGGCCCGTGTGGTCTTGCGGGAGGAGCTATTTCTGTAGACCTCAAAAGGAGGTGGTAGATATTTAGGTGATATTTGATTGCAAACAAGTCCCATGTGTGTTCTCCAAATGTTACTTCTGGAATGGTAATATAATTTAACTAGGTAGGAAACGCGGCTCATCGCTCGCTTGCCCGCTTCGCGGGCAACACGGTACAAACAATTGTTTTGAAAGATAATGAAATTAAGACATTATACATAGACAATCTTATTAGACAGAGTCATTTTGTATCATAAGCAAAATATAACAATGTTTGCGAGTTAATCTTACAATCGAAGAACATAATCTAAAGGAACTATGCTCAATGGGTGGTATATAAAAATCGAGCACAACAAAAATGCATAAAAAAGTATAACACATAGAAGGAGCAAGGATATAGAAATATATTATAATAGTCATGAATAGAAGTTGCAAACCTACATCAATCAAATACTTAAAGTAACATCCAGATCCATAGCGGGAACACAAATTTATGGATGATTACAACAATTTATACACACCCAAAGCATCAAAGACCTATAATTTATTTCACCTAGGAACCACATGACATTCTTTCCTAAACACTACTTCCTGGTCAATCCAGCTGCTCAACAAAGCATGGCAATCCTTCACAAGCACCGGATGTCCACCTGATGAGAAAGCAGAATAGGAAGATAAGGGAGTCTGCAGAAAAAAATAGTCAGACATGCGACACAGTCTATAGATCTTAAACTGCAACCTGTTTTTTGTTTTTCAAAAATTACTGCTAGGTAACGCATGTACGAAAAGGCATCTTAGTGATCCAAACCGTACCCTCGTACACATCAATATCATGTTATGACAATCACTTGTTTATGGTGGAAATGCTATCGTCGATATCATGGTAGGTAAGCGCAGCTTGCCGCGCACTTGCCCCCTACGGCGAGCAGAAAGATATGAAAAAACCATCAATATAAGCAAGTTGATTTATACAATTGGGTTGGAACAGCTAGAAAATAAAAATAAACAGTTTGGGCGATGATGGTAGAACATGTAACTGCTTTGAACATATAACTATGGCACGCTAGCAGATATGAATAAACGTTTTGAAAAATAAACCTAAGATACTATATTAAAAAATGATGGTAACTCATGAAAAGATACGTTTTGCAAAATACTTAAGTATAAAAGTAATGCCTTAACCCTGAGAATAACATAAACGTATATTTAACAGTACAATAGCCGTCGAGTCGAGTCGTGTGCTATAGTATTTCTAGAGTCCAGTATTAGTGATCATCTAGACCAGATGGAGATGACTAAGGTAAGCAAAAGATATTTAATAATGGTATTTAGACAGTAGATACTTTATTTGAGACATGGGCATAGAATTATAAGGCAATAGATAGTACGATAGGTCTCAAACCTTCTTTTCCTTTAATGGAAATAGAACTGCATAGAAACAATTATATTGTTGTGTTTTTTCTCATTTTAGGCACAACCCTGATATAGGAGATTAAGAAAGTATAACATCAAAACGGTGAAAATTCTATAATTTGAAAAAACTCCGGTGGGAGTATAGCTTTTAAAGCACCATCAGGGGTATTTGCAAAACTTGGTCTACAATTTGAAAGGTTACATGGGCTATATTACTTCACAAGATACAAATCTTACTAAATTTAATAAATTCTTTTGAGGCCAACGGAACATTATGCTATTGGACAAAACCTATCCAATCCAACAGAACATTTCTTCGCCGCACATACTTTTCAACATGTGCAGCTAGGGAACCAAAAACCCGTTTTCTCTACCAATGATTAATAGAACTTTATGACAACGCACTGCAACACACCATGCGGTGACTAAACGGATAAATGTTTACTCATTCAATTTAAACAAATAGAAAGCCTAGGGATAATCCATATTTCTTCTAATAATGTCAGATGGTAAGACAACTAAACTTCCATTGATCAATGTAAGGATGTTAGGTATTAACTAACTACTACAACTAAAGTTATATGGATCACTGTAAGAAAGAATGATACGCATTAACTAAATTCCAATCCTAAAGGAAACTTAGAAAAAGGAAACGAATCTGGGATGATGTTTTGGACTAATGTTAACTACAAACTAGAGCTAATCTAAGAAGATATCAATAGATAACAAGATGCAAGACGACTATGATGTGCTGCATAAGAAAATTTAACCAACCTATGAACAAATATTACCACATACATGCCTAGATATACCAAGTTATGTGTTATGGAGTATAGATTTCAAACAAAGTTTTGGAAACTGGGCTAATAAACTGGAGTAAATTTAAACAACAGCAAACCAGAAACTACCCATGTGCAAACATACATTTAAAGGGAAGTGCATAGTATACATGCACGTAAAATATGCTATGGGACAGGAACATAAACACAATGGCTAGAAGTGTGAATTTTTTTCTTAGCTTCTACCAGAGATAGAACCCATGAAAGAACCTGTATCCAGATGATCCAAGACAGAAAATGGGCTACTGCTGGTTGCATTTTGCAGTATATAAATTACCATACATGCTTGTTACTATCAAAAAAGCTTCAGATATATTTGATAAGTATATCCATAGGTGGGTACAGAGCAGAGCAGTAAGGAAATAATTGTATTGTCGTGCTTCACATCTTAAAAGTCAACCGAGTTCATATCTGGTCGGAAATATATGTACCATTAATGGACAATATACTGGTGCAAAAATGACTAATAGTACTATAGATCACGACTAACTTGCATGCTGAACCTTCTCAAAGAAATGCAGTGGAACTCCACAAATGTTTATGCGATAAACATGTACAATGGAATTTTGACTATGAAAAGAAGTTTATATGAAGACAATGCGTTGGTATTATGAACAATTTAAGATCTCCATATTGCTGTCGGTGCAACCTAACAAAGAAGATTTGAGCATGAGCTGATGTACTCGCAAAAAGAGAGGGGGTAGACGCAACCACATGTTTCAAAGAAATGACTTTTATAATCAAAAGCCCATGTTTTGTAAGACAGTGAGACGGAAATAAGATATCACGGCAAGCAACACAACAAGCAGAAAACAATTAGCAAAGAAAAGAGAGATATTACATTTGAAAAGTATCTAACCACACTACTTACATAGTCACATTCTCATGTGTAGTTGAAGGGAGTTAAGAATAAAGAAAATACAACTGAACCAAAATGTTTGTAAATATTACTATTTAGAATGTCTTCCGGAATATTTTACAGTTTCATGTGAACATAAACTACCTTACAAAGTTCACCGTACTGAAACTGGCGCATGTGGTGGAATCTGGGATATTTGTGCCTGAATCTTATCTGAGATATTCTCAGACCAAAACTTAGTCGTTGTGGATTTTGTGCAGGTCCTTGTTTCTGAGATCAATTCATAACTCAGGTCTACCATACACCAAAAACCAGAATTGGGAATAATCATTTTCCTACTTTGTAACCATTTAAATGCAGTGCCATTACATACTCACAATTACAATTTAGAGCCTACGGAAAACACCTTGAAACACATCTCACCTCAAGCTGCATCATGTTGGGTATTCTTTTTTCTTCCTCTCTGGTATGCTCATGGAGAAACCCTCAACTTGATGCAAAAACAAGACATCAAAATCAAGCCCCCACCTGCCAATAAGAACTGACCTAAAACCTAAATGGCAGCCTAGTACTATTCATTTCTTAGCGTAAGCAGAGTAGGGTAAGCAACCTAGTATTTTATCTTTTGTATCTGCAATGTAAACAACACTGAACATAGCCAAGAAACAGTACCAAAAATAACCTGGTCAATTTACTAATATTTTGAGTATAATGTTTCTCGACTGAAAGAGCTTCATGAAGAAAATTAAAATATGCTACAAAGGGCAAATAAATATCTCTCTCATGCAGCAATCAAGTTTGTTCTCACTCATGTAGTAGAAACATGAACTCTTCATGTGCTCGGTGTTGTGGTTTGTATATGCCTATAAATGCAGGGTCGAGAAAGGGGGATGAATTATGGTCTACCACTTGGTAGGGCCGTGTTGATCTAGAATATAACAATAAAATATATTTTTGCAACACAAACAGGACATGACCTAATAGGAAAGGTGAGAGTAAAGCAAGAAGATACATTTATATGTAGGCACCAAGTAGAGGAACAATAATATATTAAAAAGAATGTTACTTGCTGCAACTACAGGGCAACACGGAGGATGTGGATAATTGTATAAAAAAATATTGTAAGTAAAAAGGTAGTCAAGAACTACTAATAAATCACAGGAAAGAAAAGGCATTCACAGTCAAGATACACAGATCATAAGCAATTTTATTCAATGAAAAAATATCTAAATACAGAAGAATATATCTATGTAGTATCATTCAACTATATGTAAAGTCTGAACTATACGGTTTCATCTGTGTAATTTTTTTTATTCTATGACCATCAGAGACTCTCCTTAGCCTCCATCCTTTCTTTCAAGCCTGGACTATCTCTATGTAGTCTACAAGCAAAAGCATGGCAGTGACATTACGCTGAGTCTATCAATGGTGACTTGCATTTATAAAACTACATATGTTTACTATGGAAGGGTTGATTAATTTGAGCAAAACTGATTTCGGGGCTGTTTGGTTTCTAGCCACGTTTTGCCAAACCAAAGTGTGGCTAGCCACAGTTTAGTTGACATGTGTTTGATTTTAGCCACACTTTGGCTTGCCACACTTTATTGCACTTATGGTTCACTTGTCATAGTCTCATTGATTTGCCAACTTTTGCCAAAGTTTGGCTTCAAAAAAGTTAGCCACACTTGTATGGCTGTCACACTTTTATGGTGAACCACACTTTGGCTTGGCAAAATGTGGCTAGGAACCAAACAACCTCTTCATCTCAGATCCTAATCAGATACATTGGATGAAAATAACCTTTGGAAATGAAGATCCCATCGTCTGGACAATCAACTGACGGTAGAAAACAATCCAAGTAAAACTAGTATACGCATGAAGCTAGTATGCATCAAAGTGCATGCGCACGTTTGAGCTACCAACATGGGCATGAGCCCTAAGCAAGACGTGAAAAGAAAGGAGCTACTAATCATAATTCAATTTATTTTGCAGAGTACACGTACAGTCAAAATTCTAAGGCATATGTGTTGGCTACATGGCATGTGTAACAAATTTTATTTTGGTTAGCTGATGTCAATCCATTGAAGCGATAAACACTACCCCTCGATCCAGCGCGCACGCGGATGATAAGATAAGCATGCACACCAAACTGACCCAAAGAATCGCTCCTCATCGTGATCCATACGGCGTCTCTCCCTGCCTATAAAAAAACTCTATAGCTCTCCATCCAGGCGACTCCAGATCACTCACGATCATTCACGCACACACTTGGAAAACACCCGCCGTTGGACTCACGCTCGCACCACGGAGATCGCGCTAGGAGGCACCCGGCCGAACGGCGCGAGCTCGCGAAGCCACCGCACGTACCAATCCCACAGCCAGAACTCATCTACAAATCTCAAACCATCCACAAACTCCCATCCATCCACAAGCACGCACTCCAAACTATTAGATGTAATATTTGTGTATTCCGGTATGGTATAGTATACCAACCGGATACACTTCCTTTTCTATAACCGCCACGTGAGAGGCTCTTTCTCAACTATTTACACGTAATTGGTGCCCTCACGAGGCTACACCGTTCCATCATTATATTCAACATGGTATCACGAGCACACCTCTTCCCTTCTAGCTAGCCGCCGCCGCCGCCGGAGATCCTCTCTATGCCGCCGCCGCAAGGACCTTCTTTAGGATACTACCCTCCTTGTCGACGGGATCTTCTTCCCTGATTCAATTCCACCAGCCAAATTCCCCCAGTTCCCTTCCCTTCCCTCCCTCCAGGATCCGATCTAGGTCAAAACCTCAGGACCCGATCTTGATCGTCTTGTTCTCACGACCACGCCGATCGTTGTTTTCTCAGGATCTCACGATCTCCAAACGATCATTCTGTTCCTTTTCTCTCCTCCATGGCGACTCCCTCTTCCTCGTCAGCCGGCTCCTCCTCCATTGGGGCTCCTCCGGCCATGAAGCTCACGAGAGAAAAATTTCTCTACTGGCAGGCGTTGGTGCTGCCCACCCTTCGTGGTGCCCGTGTGATGCCCCACCTTGAAGGGACTGATCGCGTACCGGCGGAGCAGATTGAAGCTGAAGATGCAAATAAAAGTAAGATCATGATTCCCAATCCTGACTATGATGCTTGGTCCACTAAAGATCAACAAGTTGCGAGCTTTCTTGTCAACTCTCTCTCCGAAGATGTGCTGCCTCAAATTTTTTGGCTGCACCATGCTGCTGATGTATGGAGTGCCCTTCATGCCATGTACTCCACCCAATCCAAGTCTAGGGTCTCTACTCTCCGTGGTGCCCTTACCAACACAAAAAAGCTTGATATGACTGCACAACAATATATTACCAAGATGAAGGGTTTTGCCTCCGAGCTCGCTGCTGCCGGCAAGACTGTTGATGATGATGAGCTGAAAGACTATATTCTCAATGGTCTTGATGGTACCTTTAATTCTCTTGTTGCTGCCATCAATGCTGTCCCCACTACTCTCAATGATATGTGTTCGCAGCTACTCTCCTATGAGAATCGTGATGCTATGCTCTCATCTACGGGTCAAGCTCCTGGAAGTTTTGTCTCCTCTGCTAATGTTGCGGCTCGTTACCCTCCTTCCCCCCATGGGATGGCGCCGCCTCGTCCAGCTCCATCGCCGTACATGCCCCCTACACCCAACTACCAGCAGCAGTACACGCCAACATATGTTCCTCCTACACCATATCAGCAGCCATATATGCCCCCTCCATACCCGCCGCAGCCTCAATACTACATGCCCCATCCATACCCCCAGCAGTACATGCCCCCTTATCCTGCGCCTTACATGCCACCTCCTATGCGGGCGCCTCCTCCGCCAGCTGTAGGGGTTCGTAGCATGGAAAACAAAAATTTTCTATCGCATACAAACAAACAAGCCAAGATCTATCTACTAGATTGTAGCAACGAGTCGATGGAATAACTCACCCTCGAAGATTCCAAAGTGTTTAACGAGAGCAGATTCTCGTGGGTGATGTAGTCATTTCTTCCGATCTCAAGATCGCAGACGATCCTTCCAGCCACGTTCCAGCAGCGCTCCCAGTCGGTCACACGTTCGGTCGACGAAGACCTTCCTCTCCCTTGTTCCAAAGCAGCGGAGGTAGTAGCACTTCTCGCGATTCCGGCAAAGACAACGGCGTGGTACCTAAGTAGAGGGAGATCGCAGGCTTCGCCTTAAGCCGGTGCGAGTATGGTGGAGCTTATGAGAGAGGCTATTAGTGGTCTAGTAATTAGACACACCAATTAGAAGGCTCTAAACCAATGGCTAAAGCAATTAGAAGCTCTAAATCAAATAGCTCTAAACCGGGTTTAGATCTAGGGTTTAGTTTAGAGGATAGGAACTTGTGTGTGTTAGGAGGAGCCCTGCCTCCTTATAGGTGGGAGGGCTGGCGGCCAAGGGAGGGAGTGGAGTCCCTACCCAACTCGGCTTGGGTGGGGCGCCGGCTTGGGGAGGACTCCCTCTCCAACTCGGCTTCACCTCCTCCTCTTTTCCCACTTCCCAAAATTGCCATTTGACTTTCAAACTAGCCGTTTGACTTTTCAATTTAGGATTTAAATAAACCCTTTTATTTTGGACAGCGAGAACACTTAGTACATGATGCAATCATTCCAATATGTAATGACACATTCATGTACCCTTCCCTCCGGAGTGCCGGACATTGGGACCTTCGAATGTTCGATGAAAACACGGAACCATTCCCCAACTCCGAAATGGGACTTTCCTTATATGAATCTTATTCTCCGGACCATTCCGGATCTCCTCGTGATATCCCGGATCCCATCCGAGACTCAACAACATTCGGTCTTTCATAATACCATAACTACTCAAACAACGTCAATCCTTATGTGTCTCCCTACGGTTCGTGAATTATGCGGACATGATCGAGACACTTCTCGAACAATAACCAATAGAGGAATCTGGAAATTCATATGGCTCCCACATATTTCTCACGATTACTTTGATCGAATGAACCACTTACATATGATACCAATTTCCCTTTGTCTCACGATATGTTACTTATCCGAGGTTATGATCGTCGGTATCTCCGCATACCTAGTTCAACCTCGTTCTTGATAAGTACTCTTTTCTCGTTCCTGATATGTGATCCCTTGTGACCAAGTCACATGCTTGCAAGCTAATTGGATGACATTTCACCGAGAGGGCCCAGAATATCTATCCGTCATGTGGATGGACAAATCCCACTCTTGATCCATGTGTTTCAACCAATACTTTCCGAACACTCAATGCCACCTTTATAGCCACCTGTTACGGTGTGGTGTTTGATGACATCAAAGCATCCATCCAAAGAAAGGCAATATGCATGATCTCATGGTCGAAGGAATTAGGTTACTATGTATCGAAAGCATATAGCAATTAAACTATTGAAATGACTTGATCTTTATGCTACGCTTATCTATAGGAGTATGTCCACCATATCATTCTCCTAACAATATGATCTTGTTGTTGATAACATCTCAATGTTCATGATATGGAAACCTCAATCATCAATCAACCAACAAGCTAGTGAAGTATAGAGGCTATACTAGGGACTTCAAATTAAGTTTACAAATCACACAAGTATTAATGGTTTCCTTGTTAATACTATTATAGCATGAATGTAAACATTTATCATAAGTGTGAAGATATGATAATAACCTACTTTATTATTGCCTCTTGGCATATCTCCAACAGTCTCCCACTTGCACTAGAGTCAATAATCTAGTTTCAAACCTTTGTGTATTCAACACCTATGGCTTCGGTGTTGTATGTACACGATTGCTAGTGGTCAATCGATCTCCGGATCGACACTTCCAGTCCGTGTAATTGCATGTCTTTGCGTCTACGCATCACTCATTCTCTAATGAGATGGCTTTGTATAAATTTGGTCTTTCGTGTGACCTTTAGTTCTTTGGGGTTAAAACATGTTGATAATATTGTCACAATATATCTTCATAGTATTATCCTGTGAACTACACCTAGTTTGATAACAAACTACTTGACACAAATGCCCTCTTTTGCTGCTATAATAGCAGTCATATACTTAGCCTTTTGTTGTAGTATCACACAATGTCTTAACTTTGGAACTCATCCAAATCCATTATGGAACTCACCTTCCATTATATTGTGCCACCCTTAATTTAGATTGAGATAAACTAAATTTGTACTTTGTGACAAAGCTAGTATCAATGTAGTACTTTTACAATGAACTAACCATCTATTCACTTCTACAAATAATATACTCTTAGTTCTTCCAAAAGATCATAAGAATATCCTTACTATTGTCCAATGATCATCTTACGAATCATTCGGTATATGCTCATAACATTTAGAGCATAGGACATATCTGGATTTGTACATACCACAGTATGATTGATATAAACACTCTTTGTGATTTCATACATCAAGTATCAATCTATACTTGAATCTTTGTTTCACTTACCAAGTGCCAATACACTTGAATATATCATCAACATTGAACTCTTTCAATCCTTTCTGTGCAACAAGAACCTTTCTTGTAGTTTCTATATTGAATTCATTCAATATCTCGTCTATGTACTTCTGGCACAACCATATTAGCATCTATTGATGCCAAATATTTGGGTTTTGCCTAAGTCTTTCATCGGGATGAAATTCTTAATATGTGTTAATAAAAGATACATTATTTCCAATCAACAATATGTCTTCCACATAATGTATTAGAAACATGTCTTAGAGCCCCACTTAATTTCTTGCAAATGCAAGCATCTTCATTGTCTCCGATGAAATTAAACTCTTTTAACAGTTTCATCATAGTGAAGATTCCAACTCCCCTATGCTTACTTCAACCATTGAAGTTTGCATATGATTTTAGCATCCTTTGAATTAACAAAACCCTTTGGACCGTGTCATGCACACGTCCTAGGTAACAATTCTATTAGAAGAACTTGTTTTGTTTATTCTACTACCACATAACAAATTATATGTAGTGGTTGCTACATTAATCCGTCTAGACTAAAAATCGCTATGAAAGATCAAATCTTGTCATATACAACCTTTGAACATTGTTGTGAACTCTTTCCCAACATGTCGACTATTTCATAGATGTGAAACATCCATGTCTACTTCTTTATAGATCCAAACACAACTGCAAGGTCTTACACCTTTTCCGAGGGTCCTTCAAGTTCAAAACTTGATTTCTCGTGTATGGAACTATCACGGATTATATGGCTTCAAGCCATTTGACGGAGTCAGGGCCCATCATCGCTTCTTTGCATGTAGTAGGTTCATTATTCTCAAATAATGATTCAACCCTCAAATCTTGGTATTTGATTGTTCATCCGACCTACTTGTTTCAATAGAAACTTAGACCTCCGTGACCACAACCTTTGAGGCACGTGAGCCATGAGCATTATTCTTTGCCTCCGGAACACTTTTCGGTCTTGTAACTTCGCACATATAGCTAAGGTTCTTTAACCTTATCAAAGTTCTATTGTCCTCCCACTTAACTTTTCGAAAAAATTCCTCCTCAAAGAAACTTGACGTTCTAAGCGACAAACACTTTTGTCTCCGGTGTTTATGGAGGAACACTTATGATAATACAAAGACAGGTTTATCCGACTTTGGTTGCAAACATCTTTCTTATGCATAGCATACCAATGTTTAAGAAAGGACTACTTGGGTTTTATCCCAAACCATAACCTTATATGGTGTCATTTCAACGGATTATGATGGAGCTCTTTTAGTGGAAAACGGTAGTCTCTAAAGCTTTTAATCTTTAAAATATAATAGCAGTTTTATGAATTATACCTTCGATCTTACCATGTCAAACAAGGTTCAATTACATATCTCGAACGCTCCATACTCTTATGGTGTTTCGGAAATGTAAGTTCATGAAACGATTCCTTAAATCTTAGGTATTATGCTAAACTTGTAACTCAAATATCTTCCTTTATGATCTTATCATAAACTATTTATATTCTTGTTACAATGATTTTGCACTTCATCTTGAAAATCTTTCGAACTTTTCAAATATTTCACACTTCATCCTTATTAAGTAAATATTCACATATTCACTCAAATTTTGGAGAAAGCATATGAAGTTGAAATCCATCGCTCTTGACTACACATAATGGAGTTCGTACAACAATATGCACAAGTTCCAATAAGCTAGTCTTTCGTTCCCTTTTGGCCTATGAACGAAGTTTTAATTATCTCTAGGAAAGTTTCACAAACCGTCATTTGATCAAAAATCAAAAGACTCCAAAATTCCATCCACATGGAGTTTCTTCATGTTTTCTTTCCAATATAATTTTAAACGATGTCACTTCCTAAGTGATCTTTCAATCAATTTGTCTTCGACAATTTTAGCACTAGTTTTATGGATGTGATTTCTCCAACGAGATTTGTGAATCATCCATCTTTTATGGATTACGGAAATTATTTGAACAACCTTTTGTTCTCATAATACTGATAAAACAAATCTGAAGGCAAGCTTTGATGTTTAACGAGCAACACAATAACCCTTTATTTGTTTTCGATGAACATCATCACATATTCTTTGCTAGTTACTTAGGCCATTGTAGTTCATGAATTGTGTTGTTTCGTATGACGATTCACACTAACAAATTCAGTATCAAATACTTTAGAACCACATTGTTTAATAAGCAAAGAATATAGCCATAACACATATCATTTATATACTTAAACTGAACACTTCTAGTCTTTTCTTTTCGCCATATACTTATGAGATTCTCTTCAGATTTCCTTTTACATTTGAAAGAATCTATCAACATCAATAGTGGAGTCATACTTATGACACATAGTCCAAAGCGTATAGTTAAATACCAATGTCTTTTGAACTTGCACTTTGAAGTAGATCACCATTATCAAATATTTGGTGTTCTTTCAAATTCCTTTCTTTAGTAATCTCTTGGTGTAGTAAACATTTTACCTACATCAAATATTCACCCTCATCATGGATTTATCCATGATCTAGCTACTTTTAGCTTGTAACGTGAATCGCGAGTATAATGTTGCTCTCCAAAACCTTTTGGAAGATTAGGACAACTAGTGTCTCCAACCTTTTGCAAATTCTCATCAAACATGAGAACATGACTTTGCCATATTATACTCTATCATGTTGTAACAAAACTTCGTTTCAGATATCACAATATCTTCCACACATCATGGTTTCAAACAACTCTTTCAGATCCTAGATAACCTTGATATTAAGACAATCTTTGAATATCAAGAATCATGGAGACAAACATGATACTTATATACTAACATTTGGAATTGTTACTCTTGATTTAATACCAATTATTAAACTTCATGGAGTAACCGGAACTTACTGAAAGTTTGCAATAGGACTTTAAACTTTAGATTAACACTTCAAAACAATACGATACCAGTTCCTAAAGTAACTAACCAGAATTCTATAGTGCTATCATCTCAATTATAACTAAGCCCAAGGTCGAAAACTGATGCCAATCACTACAACAACAATGCAAATACACATTGATTTAGTATATGAAAAATTGAGTTCTAATTAATAATTAAATTAATCTAGGTGAACTCACACTCAAAACAATATCCCTCACATTGTTTTAGAGATCACACTAACCAAAAACACCACATCAAAACCGATCATCACGAGAGTTGATATAGCTTCAATGGCGAACAATCAACATGTTCATCATATCTACTATATGACTCATGCTCTACCTTTCGGTAATCCGTGTTCCTGAGGCCATGTCTGTACATGCTAGGCTCGTCAAGATCAACCTTAGCTACCGCATAAGCAAATCTGGCTTGCTTACGTTGTATTCACCCGCGGAATCAAAGACACCCGATCATCTCGTGGTGCTTCGACGAATCAAGCTTTGGCAACGGTGCATACTAAGGGTGAACACTTTAGAACTTGAAATTTATGTGCATGAGGGATCATCTTATAATGCTACCGTCGTCTACTAAGCAATACAAGATGCATAAAGGATTAACATCACATGCAATTCATAATATGTGATATGATATGGTTTTTCTTCTTTGTGCTTTCGATCTCCATCTTCAAGCACGAACATGATCTCCATCATCACCGCATAGCATCAAGGTCAATGACGCTTCTTCATGGTTGTCAATCCACCAGCTTCAACTATTACAACTAATTTGAATAGACACGAGGTCTTAACAGAAATTAAAGACAACCATATGGCCCCGGGTTGCCAACTTACAATAAGGAACATTGCATACATCAAATATAATCACAATCATGGCCATATCACATCACAAGACACCCCTCGCAAAACAAAGTTAGACGCCTCTACTTTCTTTGCATATTTTACGTGGTTTGGGGCTTTCAATAAGTGTCGCTCTAACTTACGAACAAGAACCACAACATTGATACTAGCATTGTTGATCACCCGTTGTAAATTGGATCTTTACTATGCTAGGAGAAACAGGCACCAAGAAGCCACTTATGCAAAACGAGTTGCATGTCAAGCGTGGAGCAAGTCTCATGAACGATGTCATGTAAGGTTAGCCCGGCTTCATCCCAACATACCGCAAGATGCAAAGTACAAAAAGCAATCTACAATAAAAGCATCAACGCCCACAATGACCATTGTGTTCTACTCGGCAACAGATCTACATATAGACACGGCTCGATACCCTTTGTAGGGGTTCGTAGCATGGAAAACAAAAATTTTCTATCGCATACAAACAAACAAGCCAAGATCTATCTACTAGATTGTAGCAACGAGTCGATGGAATAACTCACCCTCGAAGATTCCAAAGTGTTTAACGAGAGCGATTCTCGGGTGATGTAGTCGATTTTTCCGATCTCAAGATCGCGTGAGACGATCCTTCAGCGCCACACGTTCCAGCAGCGCTCCCAATCGGTCACACGTTCGATTTTCGACGAAGACCTTCCTCTCCTTGTTCCAGGCATGGAGGTAGTAGCACTCTCCTCGCGATTCCGGCAAAGACAACGTGGTACAGGAGTAGAGGGAGATCATGAGGCTTCGCTTAAGCGGTGCAGTATGGTGGAGCTTATGAGAGAGGCTATTAGTGGTCTAGTAATTAGACACACCAATTAGAAGGCTCTAAACCAATGGCTAAAGCAATTAGAAGCTCTCAAATAGCTCTAAACCGGGTTTAGATCTAGGGTTTAGTTTAGAGGATAGGAACTTGTGTGTTAGGGAGCCCTGCCTCCTTATAGGTGGGAGGGCTGGCCAAGGGAGGAGTGGAGTCCTCCCCAACTCGGCTTGGGTGGGCGCCCGGCTTGGGAGGACTCCCTCTCCAACTCGGCTTCACCTCCTCCTCTTTTCCCACTTCCCAAAATTGCCGTTTGACTTTCAAACTAGCCGTTTGACTTTTCAATTTAGGATTTAAATAAACCCTTTTATTTTGGACAGCGAGAACACTTAGTACATGATGCAATCATTCCAATATGTAATGACACATTCATGTACCCTTCCTCCGGAGTCTTGGGACATTCCGGGACCTTCCGGAATGTTCCCGATGAAAACACGGAACCATTCCCCAACTCCGAAATGGGACTTTCCTTATATGAATCTTATTCTCCGGACCATTCCGGATCTCCTCGTGATATCCGGATCCCATCCGAGACTCAACAACATTCGGTCTCTTTCTCATAATACCATAACTACTCAAACAACGTGAATCCTTATGTGTCTCCCTACGGTTCGTGAATTATGCGGACATGATCGAGACACTTCTCGAACAATAACCAATAGAGGAATCTGGAAATTCATATGGCTACATATTTCTACGATTACTTTGCATCGAATGAACCACTTACATATGATACCAATTTCCCTTTGTCTCACGATATGTTACTTATCCGAGGTTATGATCGTCGGTATCTCCGCATACCTAGTTCAACCTCGTTATCGATAAGTACTCTTTTCTCGCTCCGTGATATGTGATCCCTTGTGACCAAGTCACATGCTTGCAAGCTAATTGGATGACATTTCACCGAGAGGGCCCAGAGAATATCTATCCGTCATGTGGATGGACAAATCCCACTCTTGATCCATGTGTTTCAACCAATACTTTCCAACACTCAATGCCACCTTTATAGCCACCTGTTACGGTGGTGTTTGATGACATCAAAGCATCCATCCAGAAAGGCAATATGCATGATCTCATGGTCGAAGGAATTAGGTTACTATGTATCAGAAAGCATATAGCAATTAAACTATTGAAATGACTTGATCTTTATGCTACGCTTATCTATAGGAGTATGTCCACCATATCATTCTCCTAACAATATGATCTTGTTGTTGATAACATCTCAATGTTCATGATATGGAAACCTCAATCATCAATCAACCAACAAGCTAGTGAAGTATAGAGGCTATACTAGGGACTTCAAATTAAGTTTACAAATCACACAAGTATTAATGGTTTCCTTGTTAATACTATTATAGCATGAATGTAAACATTTATCATAAGTGTGAAGATATGATAATAACCTACTTTATTATTGCCTCTTGGGCATATCTCCAACACCAGCCCCACGTCCGCCTCCACCTCCTCCCAATCAGGCTCCACAGCAGCAGTAACTTTGGCCCAAAGGGGGGCGCGGGAAGAACAAGGATCGTGGTCGGGTGGCCACACCGTGGCAGGAAGGAGTGATTTGTCAGATATGCAAAAAAGAGGGACACTCTGCAGGTGACTGTTGGTGGAGGTTTGGGGATGATGATGAGGAGGAGGACAACACTCCTAATGATCACAAGGGTGCTTATGGAGTTGATAGCATCTGGGTCATTGACACTGGAGCAACAAACCATACAATAGGACAGCTCAACAAGCTTCAAGTTCATGAAACATATCAAGGACGTGATCAAGTTCACAATGCTAGTGGACAAGGTATGCAAATTGCTAATATTGGTCATTCAGTTGTGCACACTCCATATTGTTCTTTACAACTTAAAAATATTCTTCATGTTCCTTCTTTTCCATGGACTTGCTTTCTGCTCACAAAATTACCCTAAACAACAATGCTTTTATTGAAATTCACCCATTCTTTCTTGATCAAGGACAAGGACACGCAGCAAATCATATTTAAAGGTCCCTATCATGGTGGTCTCTATCCCCTTGTTCATGTGTCCATGGGGTCATCATCTGTAAGGTTCCCAACCTTTAATAAGGTAGAGATCCCTGTGTTTACAATGCTAGTCCCTGGATCAATAGCTAGCATCCACAGTTAAGATGTAATATCAAGAAACAAAGGTCATAATACAACTTTATAACCAGGAATAAAATAATTTATTACATCTTACATAGCTCATTTGGCTATGTCATTACAATGCAGCAGAATATAACAATAGCATGGGGTCCTTCATCTTCAAAGTGCCACAGGCAGACATGTTGGTTGTAGACTTGTAATCCTAATCAATAATCTTCACTAATATCAAACAAACCTGCAACATAACAAGTTATAGCCACAAGGGTCAATACATTTGAATTGTATTGGCAAGTGATACTATAGTAGTATAGTGGAGTCTATCATCTATATGCATTTGGCTAAGTGGAGCTTAGGCTTGCTTTGCTCAAAATAGATTTTCCTTATCATTTTAAAACACTAAGTTTTTGCTTGACAAAATCACCCAAGGCATCTCCCAATAGAAATTGGTGATCCTTCAATCCCTTGTTCACCCACAAGATTTTTAACTTAGAAATTTGGATGATGAGATTCTTGATAGCTTCCATGTCTTGATGCTCAAATTGTCCTTTACCAGGGACATGGCTAAGTAATTAGATTTTACACTCTGCAGAGGTGGTGCACTTTCCCCACAAGACTTGGTTTCCCAAGACAAGATCTTTCAGAAGTCTTCCCTTAGACCAAAATGGACGCGCTCCAACCTATCAATCCCCTACCACCAACTATCCATTTGGCTAAGTTATTGCAACCTATATGATCCAGGCAGAGCCCATAATGCCAAGTGGCTGCACTTGAAGCTTCTCAACATTTGACATCTCAAATCTCTTTGTTCCTAGGTGGCCATCCACAAGTGAGATACACAAGGTAAACCATAGAAATGGGCCTTGTGTAACCACTCAACCAAAAGCCACCAAGCAAGTCCCTTTCCACCCAGGTGATTCATTCACTTAGTTGTTTTATTAAACAAAACACATGTCCTCAGACTTAGAAATTTTCCATAGCATGAATATATATATTCCACCCTTGTTCTCTATTAGCTAAGCTAAGCATGATAGTAATAGGAATCTTAACTTAGGAAATTTCTACTAAGGTTTCATCTACTAGGATTTCCCATGGCATAATTTATACTTAGCAAAAATTCCATGCAAGTCCTACTTAGAAATATCACTAATGCATAGTGAAAATAATGGGACAAAAGTATGAAGCATCACTTGCCTTTTTGGTAGAGGGTATAAGTTCACTCCTTGATCTTTGCAATGTTCACACACTTCAAGTCACTACAATTCAATCAAGCAAACAATATTTCAATCTACCATTCAAGCAAAACATCACATAAAATAATAAAACAAAACAATGCATGCAAGCATGCAAGAGATTGTTTTATTTGTAAAAGTGGTTTCTAATAGGTTATAAACATTTGGAAACACCTATTGGTCATTTTATAAAGTGGCAAAGTCATTTGCAAAAGGTTTCACTTTATAAACCATTTTTAAACAAAGTCATTATTTTATGTGGTTGAAAATGTCTTTAGTAAAGTAGTAGTTCTATAGGGTTCACCAAATACATTTTCAAATCATAAAACTTGGTGTCTGAGGTCATAGAGTTTAAAACAAAACATTTCCCAAAGGTTTTCTTCCAAAACCATTTTTAATAAATAAACCATATTTTTATTTGACTAGAAATTGGTTTAAATCCAAGATTCATTCTTTTGTTTCACCAAATACATTTTTGAAACCACAATTTGTTTCCTATGTTCAGTAGGTTCAAAACACACCATTTGCTAAAGGTTTTATCCTCAAAATCATTTTGGAATAAATTTTATAACCTAAACATGCATACACAAGTTTCTGTAAAAACAAGCAATTTAACCGAAGATTTTTACTAAACAAAGTGCATGGTTGGATAGGGCATGTTTTTCTGAATCCACTGATATAAAATTTGCAAAATTTGGACGTGTGGTTTGAAAGTTATGGATTTTACAAAATCTAGCATCTAATAGATCAAATCTGTTCTAATTCAATCGAACTGAGCCACGCGTCTTGTTCTTATTGGTCGAAAACGTTTCGCGTGGATCAAGCAATGCAGGCTGTAGGATCTAAAGTGGATCGTGCGGCACTGAGCACTACTTACCCCTTCGGTTAGTGTTCTATCGGAGCGCTCGGATCTGGATCCTACGTTGCACAACACTCGGCCACAGATGGGCGGCGCTGGCGCGGCGGCGAGCGGCGGCGAGCGGCGGAGCGCTCAGAGGGTGAGGTTGCCGACGAACTAAATCACGCGGGAGAGAGTGAGAATGCTTACAGGGTTCGCAGGGTGCGTGTGAGCTCTCCTGCTCGAGGGCTCGCGCCCCCCGAGTAATTGCTCGTCGAGTCTGCTGCGTCGCGCGCTCCGTCAACATTGGTGGCGAGGCTACAGGGCTTGGGAAAGTAGATGGAGGGCACTGTTAGTTTCGTACGCGAGCGGCAAACAAGTGAGCATCAAAAAGAGGGCGAGGGGAAGTCTGTGCTCACCAGGGAAGCTTGCCGGAGTCGAGGCCGACGGCGGCGCTACTCAGACGTGTTCGTAGTCGATGCTGGGGTGCCAGCGCGGGCAAGATAAGGCTACTGGGAGACGCGCAGGGTCCTGAGGAACATGCCTGAGTGGTCAAGGGGGTGAGGGACGGCGAGGTATGGCCGGAATTGGAGCAGAGGCTTGTCGGAGATGGCGTGGTTCTCGCGAGGAATCAAGGCAGCCTAGTGGCTCCGAGGAAATGAGGAATGAGGGGAAACAGAGAGGAGACGCGGGCGATTAAGAGTGCGCGGTTACAGAGCGGAATCACTGCAGCGTTATGGCGAATTTACGTGAGGTTTCAACGGCAGAAACGGCCAGGGAGGAATGAGGGGCGTGGTCGTCGCGGGGTTAAAGACGGTGACGTGTTCGGTGGGTCCAGCGGTCAGCGAGGGAGAGAGAAAGAAAGTGGGGTCCAACTGTCAGCGTCTTTGCGGGTTTGATCGCTGGTTCGAATCGTTTTTCTGCGGGGAGGAGGAGAGGTGGGCTAACTGGGCCTTGTTGGGCTAGCTGACTGGGTCGAGTCCGTTTTCATTTTTTTATACTGATTATTTTTCTTTTTTCCTTTTCTTTTATTCTATTTTGGTTTTGTTTGGTCAATTCAAACATCCATTTGAATTCAAACTTTTGTCAAATTTTGTGTAGATTTAAACATTGATTAGTAGCACATTCTGAAATCATTTTTAGAATAATTTATTTATTCTTTTTAAGGTCTTTTAATTATTCAAAATAGTCTCTAGTTTTTAATTAGATAGGATTTAATAATAATTTTAAATCTCCATTTAAATTCTTTAAACTTTCCAATTCCTTCTAGTAGGTTTTTATTTGTTTAGTTGGGTTCAAATAATTCATCTTGAATTATTTGGAAAGTATTTAATATGATTTATTAATCATTTAAGATTGGGTATTTGTTTTAATTCCAATGGAATTAAATATAGTTTTAATTCCATAAATTTTATTTTGAAGATTTATTTTATTTAAGTTGATTAAACAACTTTTATTTCACTTGGGTAAATTCCAAATATCATTTTCTCATGTATTCTTATTTAGAGATTTGTCTTTATTAAGATAGGGATAGAATGGTTAATGCCATTTTATTTTATTTGGAGATTCTTTATCCTTTTATTTTATTTGGATTTGGATTATATTCATTCCATTTGCTTAATAGATTTGGCCAAGATTTGATTTGGTCTTTAAATATTCTTTCTTCATCTTATAAAATCCTTATCTTTTTATTTAGAGATCCAAACTGGGTGATTCCCATTTGTAAAATCTTATTTGAGATTTATTTATCCTTTAAATATCTTTAGGATTATTTGCTCACCATTTGGTATGGATTTATTGATAGATGCTTTATTAACTTTGGGAATTCAATTCCTTATCTTATTTAAATTCATAAGATTTTATTTATGGTTCCAATTTAATGAAACCAATTTCTATGGTCTTATAATATTTCTGTTTGTCTTTGTTGATCATTTGTGAATGTTTGTTGACAAACTTTTATATGGAACAAATCCATAGGCTTGGAGATAACTTGGAAATGATTTTTATTCCACTAAGGTTTAGGGTTTGGATTTATTTTCCAAGTGTTTAAATTTCCAGATACATTCATTGAGGAATGCATTTCTCTTGATTTGGATTTTTGTTGGATTCAAACTTTAATTAAAGTTTGTTCAAGATGGGATTTTAAGTTTCCATTTAGAAACAAAAGTTTCTTTTCACCCTGATTTTCAACAAAAAATTTATTTTGTTTATTTATTTTTCACATAACAAGATTTGGAAAATCTTGGGATGTGACAGGCTACCACCCTTAAAATAAATCTCGTCCCGAGATTTGGGGAGGCTAGGGGTTACAAGTTGGCTCAAAAGCAACTAGGGTACTACCACCCTTAAAATGAAATTTTCCAACTAGATTACATCTTGTCTTGCTTGGGATCTTGTTGAAATGTCTCTGGGCAAACATCTGCATAGTGTCCTTTGTTTCCACACTTGAAACATGTGACTAGGCTGAGATCCTTCATAGGCTTGTTTATCTTGTGCTTCATCTTTTTTGGACAGTTGCTTGTATAATGTCCTTGGTTACCACAATTGTAACATGTGATAAGATTGAGTTCTTCACGTATCTTCTGTGGACAAGTTGCTACATAATGGCCTAGCTCTTTGGAGTTGTTGCACCACACTTGGCTAATCTCCTTATACTTCTTCTCTGGACATTCACTGGCATAGTGTCCCATTTCTTTGCAATGACCACATTGCACATGGCTTTTGTCCTTCTTTTTCTTGGGTTTCTCCAAAGCTAGGAGTGCTTCTAGTTCATGTTCTTCATATGTTATCTCAAAGGTAGGAACAGTTCCTGGTCTCCTTGACCTTCTATTACTCCTTGGATAATACATATGTCTCCTCTTTGGTCCTTTAAATTGGGTTATGTTGCTGGGAGGTACAAGCTGAGATTTTCCTTTGTCTTCATCCTTCTTGGTAGACTTGGCTCTCTCATGGTAATCTGCAATCAGTTGTTGCACTCCACCTTGTTTCCTTTGTTCAACTATGGAATAGATGGGGCATTGGATAGGGACATGATTATTTCCTTCACATAAGTAACAAGTAGCTTGGGATGTGGGGCATTGGTCAATTGGATGTTTCTCTTCACAGTTGGGGCATTGATATTCATGCTCCTTGGTAGTGTGATCCTTGTCTCCACAAATATTGCAAGCTTGGGTTCCTTCTAAAATATCATCATTTTCATCCTTGTTATCCCAAATTCCTTTGGAAGAGCTGCTTCCCATGTTGATCATTTGATCTGTCACCTTATGCAACAATTGGGTTTGGGTTTCCAAAAACCTTTGCATGGTTGGATCTACCTCACTGGTGTTGGCTATAAATTGAGCTGTCACTTGGTTCAACTGGGTTTGGGTTACTATGAGTTCTCTCATGTTGTCCTCTTGGTTGTTGTTGTTGTCACCATCCTTGATGTTGGAGTTTCTTGGAGAAGTCATCTGTTTGGGTTGGATTGGGATTAGAATAGGCAAAAGATTCCTAAGGAAATAGTTCTAATCACACACAACACAATTCACACAAGCAATGTGCAAGCAATCACAAACAAACATTCCACTCAAACAACAAGGTTCAAGCACTTTTTAAGCAACCAAAAATATTTTTGTTACACCACATAAGTTGGTGTGTTTGACTTAAACTAAATATGGTGGTCCATCTATATGGTTCACTTGAAATCTTTCCATCCTTCTTAGTTGATTCTTCATGAACAAGATCTTTGTATCCTTAGAGAAAATTTCTTGTGTCTTGGTCACAAAACTTCAAAGGTGATGTTGGTTCCTTCTAAGTTGTGTTTCCTTAGTCTTCAAGTCTTGAGAAACATTTCTTGTCTCACTTGTAGTCCTTAGTGATATCCAAGGTTGGAGTCCTTGGTGAAAATGTTGAAGATGTTGAAGTCATTAGAGTTGAAGATGTTGAAGTCATTAGAGTTGAAGATGTTGAAGTCATTAGAGTTGAAGATGTTGAAGTCATTAGAGTTGATGAAGTCCTTTGCACATGATGAAGTCTTTGGCCATGGGGTAGGCTTTGTCCATCAAGTTTGAAATAGAAGAGATGTAGAATCAAAACCAAAATGGTTGAGGAAAGAGTTTACAAGATTGTTTGTAAATAAGTTTTGGAACAAATACAACTCCTATTGTTCTAAGGGGTTTTGTCCAATCCTAGGGTTACAAATCCTACAGGCAACACAATGCTCTGATACCATCTGTAAGGTTCCCAACCTTTTATAAGGTAGAGATCCCTGTGTTTACAATGCTAGTCCCTGGATCAATAGCTAGCATCCACAGTTAAGATGTAAAATCAAGAAACTGTAACATCCCTAAATTCATGATTTCAAAGATTGCATAACATTCATGCATGCATATAGTTTTGAGATCAATTTCAAACTCATTTCAAGAAAAACAGAAGCACATAGTGCTATCATTTTATGTGAGCGAACTTAAATCAAATGGCCATCCCCATTTGAGAGCTTGAATGTTTTAAACCTAGATTGTTTGTCTCCCTTGTTGATTGGGTTGAGTGTGGAGTTAGAACAAAATTTTACAAAATAGAAATGGGTTCAAAAACCATTTTCAAACATTTGCAAACCTAGTGCAATGTCCCTGTTATTTTGTTTTCCAAAAATGACCAAGCCAACTCAAAGTGACCACATGGTTTTATGCCAAGTTCTGTGACTATTGCACACTACAAAAATCCCAAAAAGATTTGGTTTCAAATAGAGTTTGAATTCATTTGAATATCAATCCAGAAAATCAAAACAGAAAAAGAAAAGGAATAAAGAAATGGAAAAGGGCCGGCGCCAGGAATTGAGCCCAGCAGCAGACTCAGCCCATTGAGCCCACCCGGCTCCTCTCTCTCTCTTGCACGCATAGACGCACGCGGTCACTGACGCTCGGACCCCACTCCCTCTCTGCTTATTTCGCTGACAAGCGGGCCCTGTCCACGTCGTCATCGTCTTACCCAAAATTCCACGCATGAACTCCGCCGCTGCCCGTTGCTGCTTTGATTCCGCGAGGTAATTGGCATTGAATCACTGAGCGTTTCTTGTCGAGCCTCTGGCTACTTAATCCCCTCTCTCTCGCGGCCATTTCCCCTCAATCAATTCCTTCTCCATGCCCCCAGGCTGCTCGCAACTCGCTCGACGCCGCCGCTGCTCCGACGACCGCGCCGACGAATTCCGGTGAGCACCTTGTCCCCCTCTGTCCCTGACTCATTCTATCAAGCTCAGCAACTCCTTGCGCACCTACTAACACACCCCGTTTGTTCTCGCATGGTCTGTAGCTTCGGCAACGACTTCGACCGAGCGCCGTCGCTCTCGGCACGAACTCCGGCGACCTCTCCCCGTAAGTACCGAGCGCCCCTTGCCCTTTGTCTGATACGTCTAGGATCCCCATCGTCTTGCGCATCTAACGGTGCCTCCTTTTGACTTAGCGCGACGTAGAACCTCGCCAACATCGACAGCAGCCGTACCCGACGCGTCCACGAACTCCGGCGAGGAATCCCCAATGACTCCGAGCGCCCCTTGCCAAGACACCTCCACGTTGAGCTTCGCCTCGACCCCGCGGTTCTGGTAAGCACACTCTTCCCTCCCCGGACGACCTACAACACCAGCGCCGCCGCTGACAGACGCGCCGCCACCAGTCGCCGCCGCTAGCGCCGCTAGTCTATGGTCACGCGAGTAGCAGTCGTAGGATCTAGATCCAACGCTCTAGATTAGATCTGCATTGAAGGGGTAAGTGACAATCTGAGCCGTGCGCGTTTAGTTAGATCTGACGGCCCACGCTAGTCGATCCACGCGAAGCGGTACCGACGAATCAGAGCGTGACGCGTGGCTAGGGTTTAGTTTAAAAACAGAATTTGAATCAGATTTGTAACCAAATTTGATTTAGCTATAACTTTTGATCCACACGTTAGAATTTGACAAATTTTATATCGTTGGAATCAGGAGAACAAGCCCTTTCTGTTTATGCAATGTGTTTAGTGTTTAGCTTCTATTAAAATGACTTTTTATGCAGAAACTTGTTTAGGACTATTTTGGGTTTATGAATTGTTTAGAAAATTATTTTAGGTCAAATAAACTTGGTTTAGCAAGTTTTTGACTTGTTTATGATTCAATACTATGCACTTGCTTGGTTGAGTTTCAAAAAAATCATCACTTAGCATCTTGCATGCATGCATATATATATTTTTGCTTGTATGTGATTGTGGTTATATTATTTGTGTAGACTTTGGTGCTAGTGATTGTGATTGTGAAGAGTGCTACTCTCCCACTACCAAGGCAAATGGTACTTAATGAATATGTCTATCCCTATATTTTTCATACAAGCATTAGAAATGTTTTGCTAAGCCTTGCATGTTACTATTTTGCCAAATGCCATGTTGGGAAATCCTAAGTAGTTGTAGAATTGCTAGGAAATTTCTAAGTTAAGTTACTACCTATGCCATGCTTAGCCTAGCTAGTAGTAAACAAGGGTTGGTAAGATATATACATGCTATGATGAAAATATTTCTAAGTCTATGGACTTATGTTTTTCTTAATAAAACAACTAAGTCAATGAATCACCTGGGTGGAATGGTAATTGCTTGGTGGATTTTGGTTGAGTGGTTACACAAGGCCCATGGCTATGGTTTACCTTGTGTATCTCACTTGTGGAAAGCCACCCAGGAACAAAGGGATTTTAGTGGCCAAGTGTTGAGAAGCTTCTAGTGCAGCCACTTGGCAATATGGGCTCTGCCTGGATCACATAGGTTGCTAGAACTTAGCCATTTGGACAGTTGGTGGTAGTGGGAATGATAGGTTGGAGCGCGTCCATTTGGTCTAAGTAAAGGCTTCGGAAAGGTCCTGTCTTGGGAAACCAAGTCTGGTGGGGAAAGTGCACAACCTCTACAGATGGAAAATCTAAGTACTTAGCCAAGTCCATGGCAATGGACAACTTGAGCATCAAGACATGGAAGCTATCAAGAATCTCATCATTCCAACTTCTAAGTAAAAACTTGTGGGTGAACAAGGGTGAAGGACCTCAATGTCTATTGGTGGTTCCTTGGGAAAAGTTTTGACAAAGAAAAACTTAGTGATTTCAACAAATAGGAAAAACCTATTTTGAGCAAAGCAAGCCAAGCTACACTTAGCCAAATTTGCATATAGTATCTAGTACACTTAAAATATACTAAGGTATCACTTGCCAATACTATTCCAAAGTATTGACCCACTGTGGTTGTAACTTGTGATGTTGCAGGTTACTCTGATGAGGATTAGGTGTCATGAGTCTACACTCAACATGTTTGCCTGTGGCACATGAAGATGAAGACTTATATTTATTTACTTATTCAAACTCTTGTATTAGGCCTGTGGCCTTGAGTTGTAAAAGACTATGTTATCTCTGGAATGGATGTAATAAATGACCTTTGTATCGGTGTACTTCATCTTAAACTGTGGATGCTAGCAATGATCCAGGGACTAGCATTGCAATCACAGGGATCCCTTTCCTTTACAAAGGAGGGATCTTTCAGATGGTATCAGAGCATTGTGTTGCCTGTAGGATTATGACCCTAGGATTGGAAACCACTAAGGAAAAATTTTCAACTACTTCTACACTTGTCTATTCTTCTCGTAAACTTTTCTAATCTTCTTTCTCATCTCTATTTGTAGATGAATTCCATCAACGAAGCCGTAAGGAAAGGGCCACTCATGACCATGACTTTGGAGTGTGAGACAGAGTTTCTAGTGTACATGGTGCAGCTGGAAATACATGGTGCAGCTGTGTACAAAGGCTTTCTAGTGATGGATGAAGGAGTTGAGTACTGGTGGGTGCAACTTCACTTGTACAAAAACAAGGAAGACAACCACAAAGAAACAGGATTCTGCATGTACACCAACACTGTGGTGCACACCACATTCTTTGAGTCAGCAAGAGAAGCAGCTTGGAGGACTATCAAAGAACTTAGCGCTAGAGTCAAGTGCAGAATGCTCAACCTCCAAAATGATCTAAGGAAAGAGAAGGAACATACCCAAGAGTTGGAAGCTACCAACCAAACCTTGAGAGGAGACATTATAGACTTAGTGATGGAATCATGTGAGCAAGATAGGCTGATTGCTTCTAGAAACATTGTGTTAGCCAACAGATCCAGTGAGATTGGATTGTAAACGTACGTCGTTAGTTGGACCACCACCTATCACCTTATTTTCCAAAATGTTGCTTTAGAATAAGATTGAACCTCGGATGTGGTAATGGTTTCATGTATGCATGACTTGTGTGTTTTTCTTTCCAAGGATATGTATGTGATGTTTTATACTTTGTTTTATCTAGATTTGTGTTGTTCTAACTTTTCTATCTTATAAATAGATGCCTATTACCATCAGCACTGTTGAGGAGTTCCAGGTTACTCGCTTTGGACCTCGTATCGTTGAGCTTACTACTTTGCTCAATCTCCCTCTTCCCACCATCATGGTGCATCCCCTCACCAAGTTCGAGAGGAAGGACCTCTGGGGCTTCAAGGTGAACCAGCACGGACGTCAGGCAGAGCCTACTACGGAGGCCATCGTCTTCAAGCTTATGCACGATGACAGGGAGAGAGGCATGGAGGTAGTTATGCAGGATTTGATAGGACATCTGTTAGGACGACACTCCCGACAGGTTAGAGGCACCCACTTCCACGTCTTTGGAAGACGTGATGAGGACGGAGAGTCCATCGACTTCGAGGACGATTCGAGGGACGCAGCAGAGCCGATACGCCTGTACCTCCAGGACTTAGAGTCTCTCATTAGGCACGTGGACATGGACAAGACCAATGTCATGCTCAGCAATGATGAGCTCCCGGTGCAGCTTCGCGAGAAGGACAAGCTCTTCGCGCAGCAGGACGAGATAGTCAAGGAAATGGAGGCAAAGTTCGAGACCCAGGACAGGAAGTTCAAGAGTCAGGAAAAGTGTGTCCAGGATAGGAACAAGAAGATCCGGGACATGACGAAAGAACTGCAGTCCAAGGACTTTGAGCTAGAACAGCAGCAGACGGTGATAGAGAGGCTTCGTTCCTAGAAGAGGGCTCTCAAGGCCAAGATAGAGACCTTGACCACTAGCATCGAGGAGAACAAGACCGCGATGGAGAATGCAGGTCTTACCTTTGTCGAGGAGGAGATTGATGCTGATGAGTAGACTTGACTACTCGTTTATCCTTTATTATCGTACTTGTTATTTGAGAGCTTGTTATTGGACCATCCGACATGTGGATGGCTTGCTACTTGTGTGTTTTACTTTGTGAACTTGCTATCTTGTTGTTGAACTTTTATCCTTTGTTGCATGCTTGTGATTGCTTATGTGATGTAATGTGCATGAAAAACATCTATGTGTATCTCATTCTTATCTCTATTTGAACAAACCACAGATGCCTCCCCATCATGCAAACCCCAAACCCAAT
This sequence comes from Avena insularis, assembly GCA_023614405.1. Classification (NCBI taxonomy): domain Eukaryota; kingdom Viridiplantae; phylum Streptophyta; class Magnoliopsida; order Poales; family Poaceae; genus Avena; species Avena insularis. The sequence goes on from CM042690.1 coordinate 26,848,058, forward strand.
AACAACAACAACATCACTCCAGAAATGCAGCAAATGATGACTGCCCAAACTCAGTTGATGCAGATGATGACAACGTTCATCCTGAACCAAAACAACAACAACAACAACAACAATAACAACAATAACAACAACAACAACCCTCCGGGCTTTGATATGCTCACCAGGTTCTTGAGATTGAGGCCAGCTAAGTTCTCGGGGACGACTGATCCCATGGTGGCCAATGACTGGCTATGCTCGGTAAACAAGGACTTGGTAATAGTAGGCTGTACGGATCCTGAAAAAGTCAGATTTGCAGCCCATCTGCTGGAAGGACCAGCCGCCACTTGGTGGGACAACTTCCAGATCACCACTCCCATAGATGAAGTGACATGGGCTATCTTTGAGGATGGCTTTCGCACTGCTCATATCTCATCAGGAGTGATGAGTCTGAAAAATAAAGAGTTCCACAATCTGAAGCAGCGCCACCGCAGCGTGGCTGAATACATTGAGGAGTTCAACAATCTGGCGCGTTATGCACCGGATAAAGTTGACACCGATTCCAAGAGAAAGGAAAAATTTCTTGAAGTCTTGAATGATGAGCTGAATCTGCAATTGTCTGTGGCCTATGTTCCCACTTATCAGTCGCTCTGTGACAAGGCTGCTATTTTGGAGAACAAAATGAAGCAAGTCGAGAGTAGAAAGCGAAAGCACTCCGATAAGCACAACTCGGGATCGTCCCACAAACGATCTCATTATGATGAAAGTGGAAGCTCAGGATCCCACAAGCATGGGAAATTCAACAAGCACCACAACCACAACCGTCATGACAACAAGCATCATCGCAGTCATGACAACAACAAGTACAAAAACCACAAGAGTGGACATAAGAACCACCACAGTGGTAATGGAAGTGGAAGTGGAAGTCAGCCTGTTAAAAGAGACATCAGTCAGGTTGAATGCTTCAAATGCAAGAAGATGGGGCATTACGCAAATGAGTGCCCTGAAAAGAAAGTTGAAGGACCTATCAAGCCCAATCCTTTCCAGAAAGGACAGGTGAACCACATCAGTGTGGAGGAGGTCTATGAGGAGCCTGATGCCGTTGCTGGTAAGTTCAGACTCAATTCTATTCCAGCATTTGTTCTTTTTGATACTGGAGCATCGCATTCATTCATATCAAAAGCATTTGTTGATAGAAATGGGTTTCCAACTGAAAACATTGGGTGTCCAATAAAAGTTAGTTCTCCGGGTGGAGATATGATAGTAAGTCTTGGATGCCAGGATCTAGAAATAGAGTTTGGAAAGCATAAGTTTCCAGTGAGTCTGATAATCCTAGATTCCCAAGGACTGGACGTAATTTTGGGAATGGATTGGATGGCTAAGTATGAAGGAGTACTAGATTGTGCCAATCATACTGTTGCACTCACAACCCCGGAAAGAAAAAGAATTAAATTCAAGTCCAACTTTGAATCTAAAGGAAGTAAGCTAAATTCTCTTAAGGGGGTTAGCATGGACAGTGTGACAATTGTGAATGAGTATCCGGATGTGTTTCCAGAAGAACTACCGAGAATGCCACCAGATAGAGATGTGGAATTTCTGATAGATTTGGTACCAGGTTCTGGACCAATAGCAAAGAGACCGTATAAAATGTCAGTTGATGAACTGAAAGAGCTCAAGAAGCAACTTGGAGAACAGCTACAGAAAGGATTTATTCAACCAAGTTCCTCATCTTGGGGAGCCCTAGTTTTGTTCGTGGAGAAGAAGGATAGAAGTCAAAGGTTATGCATAGATTATCGTTCACTCAACGAGGTAACTATCAAGAACAAATATCCTTTGCCTAGAATCAAAGACTTGTTTGATCAGCCAGAAGGAGCATGTGTGTTCTCAAAGATTGATCTAAGGTTAGGCTATTTTCAACTCAAGATAAGAGAACAAGACATACCTAAAACAGCGTTCACCACAAGGTATGGATTGTATGAGTATACCGTAATGCCTTTTGGTTTGACCAATGCTCCAGCATACTTCATGAACATGATGAACAAGGTGTTCATGGAATTCCTTGACAAGTTTGTTGTCGTTTTCATCGATGACATCTTAGTCTACTCCAAGAGCAAAGAAGAGCATGAAGGACATTTGCGTTTGATACTTGAGAAATTAAGAGAGCATAAACTTTATGCCAAATTCAGCAAGTGTGAGTTCTGGTTGGAAGAAGTTGGATTTCTTGGTCATGTTATGACAAAGGATGGTGTAGCAGAGGATCCTGCTAAAGTTTCAGCTGTGACTGAATGGGAGTCTCCCAAGTCCGTGAAAGAAGTTCGTAGTTTCCTTGGCTTAGCAGGTTACTACAGAAGGTTCATTGAGAATTTCTCTAAGGTAGCTAAGCCCATGACTGAATTGTTAAAGAAGGACAAGAAGTTTGCTTGGTCTGAAGGTTGTGAACTCAGCTTTCAGGAGTTGAAGAAGAGACTTGTGACAGCACCAGTCTTGTGTCTGCCAGATTTGGAAAAGGATTTCCAAGTATATTGTGATGCATCTCATCAAGGTTTGGGTGCAGTACTCATGCAAGACGGTAAAGTTGTGGCTTATGCCTCGAGACAACTCAAAACTTATGAGGTAAACTATCCTACTCATGATTTAGAGTTAGCCTCTGTTGTCCATGCACTCAAAACATGGAGACACTATCTTTTGGGAAAGCGATGTGAAGTATTCACAGATCACAAAAGTTTGAAGTATATCTTCAATCAGAAGGAAATTAATATGAGACAAAGAAGATGGTTAGAACTTATCAAGGACTATGACTTAAGTTTGCAATACCACCCTGGTAAAGCAAATGTTGTAGCAGATGCTGTAAGCCATAAGGTTTTTGTGAATGACCTTACCAAAGGAGAATTGCCAGATGATTTGTGTACCCCATTCAGAAAACTCAGATTGGAGATTGTGCCTGAAGGACATCTCATGTCTTTGGATGTTCAACCCACTTTGTTGGACAAAATCCGAGAAGCCCAGAAGGCTGATAAGGAAATGAAGAGATTAAGGAAAATATTGGCAAAGGAAAAGCCAAAAATTTCCATGAAGACGAACAGGGTACTTTATGGCATGGGAAACGTATTTGTGTTCCACAAGACCAGGAGTTGCGGAAACTGATTTTGCAGGAAGCACACAACTCTCCATATTCTATTCACCAGGGTAACACCAAAATGTACATGGACATGAAAGAAAGATTTTGGTGGAACAATCTCAAGAGAGACATCGCCGAACATATTGTGTTGTGTGATGTGTGCAGTAGAGTGAAAGCGGAGCATCAGAAACCAGCAGGTTTGCTTCAACCACTACCTATTCCTGATTGGAAGTGGGACAAAATTTGTATGGATTTCATTACCGGATTACCAAGGACCAGGTCAGGATATGATTCCATATGGGTAGTAGTGGATCGCCTAACTAAAGTGGCTCATTTCATACCCGTAAAGACAACCTATGCAAGTGCTAAGTTAGCCAAAAATCTACATGAGTAGAATTGTATGTCTACATGGAGTGCCCAAGGGTATTGTGTCGGATAGGGGAACTCAATTCACTTCCCATTTTTGGAGACAGTTACATGAATCATTGGGAACGAGGTTGGAATTCAGTACTGCTTTTCATCCTCAAACCGATGGACAAATAGAAAGGACTAATCAGATTCTCGAAGACATGTTGAGGGCATGTTCCCTAGACTATGGAGCCAGTTGGTATGAAAGTCTGCCTTACGCAGAATTTTCTTATAACAACAGCTATCAAGCCAGCATTGAGATGGCACCATTTGAGTTTCTCTACGGAAGAAAGTGTACCACCCCATTGTTATGGAATGGTGTGGGAGAAATAAGTTTATTCGGGCCAGATCTTATCAAAGAAGCTGAAGAGAAGGTCAAATTGGTTAAGGACAGGTTGAAGATAGCACAGTCCCGATAGAAAAGCTACGCAGATCCTAAGCGTAGAGAAGTCACCTACGAAGTTGGTGATAGAGCCTATCTTAGAGTGTCACCACTTCGTGGAGTGAAAAGATTCGGAGTCAAAGAAAAATTGGCACCAAGATATGTTGGGCCATTCAAGATTCTAAGTCACAAAGGAGAAGTTGCCTATGAATTGGAACTGCCGGAATCTCTATCAGCTGTCCATAATGTGTTTCATGTGAGTCAGCTTAAGAAATGTCACCCAAAAATGGAAGAAACTTCTTTAAAGGATACTATACCTTTGGAGGAGGTTCAACTAGAAAGTGATCTCACTTATGAAGAGAAAACTATCAAGATTCTTGAGACTGCAGAAAGAGTCACAAGGACTAAGACTATTAAGTTTTGCAAAGTGTAGTGGAATCATCATACCGAAGAGGAAGCAACATGGGAAAGAGAAGATGATCTTCAGAAAGACCACCCTCACCTATTTGCTAGCCAATCTGAATCTCGAGGGCGAGATTCACCTTAAGGGGGTTAGATTTGTAACATCCCTAAATTCATGATTTCAAAGATTGCATAACATTCATGCATGCATATAGTTTTGAGATCAATTTCAAACTCATTTCAAGAAAAACAGAAGCACATAGTGCTATCATTTTATGTGAGCAAACTTAAATCAAATGGCCATCCCCATTTGAGAGCTTGAATGTTTTAAACCTAGATTGTTTGTCTCCCTTGTTGATTGGGTTGAGTGTGGAGTTAGAACAAAATTTTACAAAATAGAAATGGGTTCAAAAACCATTTTCAAACATTTGCAAACCTAGTGCAATGTCCCTGTTATTTTGTTTTCCAAAAATGACCAAGCCAACTCAAAGTGACCACATGGTTTTATGCCAAGTTTTGTGACTGTTGCACACTACAAAAATCCCAAAAAGATTTGGTTTCAAATAGAGTTTGAATTCATTTGAAAACCAATCCAGAAAATCAAAACAAAAAAAGAAAAGGAATAAAGAAATGGAAAAGGGTCGGCACCAGGAATTGAGCCCAGCAGCAGACTCAGCCCATTTAGCCCACCCGGCTCCTCTCTCTCTTGCACGCGCAGACGCACCCACGCGGTCACTGACGCTCGGACCCCACTCCCTCTCTGCTTATTTTGCTGACAAGCGGGCCCTGTCCACGTCGTCATCATCTTCCCCAAAATTCCGCGCACGAACTCCGCCGCTGCCCGTTAATGCTTTGATTCCGCGAGGTAATTGGCATTGAATCACTGAGCGTTTCTTGTCGATCCTATGGCTACTTAATCCCCTCTCTCTCGCGGCCATTTCCCCTCAATCAATTCCTTCTCCACGCCCCCAGGCTGCTCGCAACTCGCTCGACGCCGCCGCTGTTCCGACGACCGCGCCGAAGAATTCCGGTGAGCACCTTGTCCCCCTCTATCCCTGACTCATGCTATCAAGCTCAGCAACTCCTTGCGCACCTACTAACACACCCCGTTTGTTCTCGCATGGTCGCAACGACGACTTGAGCGCCGCCGCTCTCTGCCCGAACTCCGGCGACCTCTCCCCGTAAGTACCGAGCGCCCCTTGCCCTCTATCTGATACGTCTAGGATCCCCATCATCTTGCGCATCTAACGGTGCCCTCCTTTTGACTTAGCGCGACGCAGAACCTCGCCAACATCGACAGCAGACGTACCCGACGCGTCCACGAACTCCGGCGAGGAATCCCCGATGACTCCGAGCGCCCCTTGCCAAGACACCTCCACGTTGAGCTTTGCCTCGACCCCGCGGTTCTGGTAAGCACACTCTTCCCTCCCCGGACGACCTAGAACGCCAGCGCCGCTGCTGACAGACGCGCCGCCGCCAGTCGCCGCCGCTAGCGCCGCTAGTCTATGGTCACGCGCTTAGCAGCCGTAGGATCTAGATCCAACGCTCTAGATTAGATCTGCATCGAAGGGGTAAGTGACAATCTGAGCCGTGCGCGTTTAGTTAGATCTGACGGTCCACGCTAGTCGATCCACGCAAAGCGGTACCGACGAATCACGCGACGCGTGGCTAGGGTTTAGTTTAAAAACAGAATTTGAATCAGATTTGTAACCAAATTTGATTTAGCTATAACTTTTGATCCACACGTTAGAATTTGACAAATTTTATATCGTTGGAATCAGGAGAACAAGCCCTTTCTGTTTATGCAATGTGTTTAGTGTTTAGCTTCTGTTAAAATGACTTTTTATGCAGAAACTTGTTTAGGACTATTTTGGGTTTATGAATTGTTTAGAAAATTATTTTAGGTCAAATAAACTTGGTTTAGCAAGTTTTTGACTTGTTTATGATTCAATACTATGCAATTTCTTGGTTGAGTTTCAAAAAAATCATCACTTAGCATCTTGCATGCATGCATATATATATTTTTGCTTGTATATGACTTGTATGTGATTGTGGTTATATTCTTTGTGTAGACTTTGGTGCTAGTGATTGTGATTGTGAAGAGTGCTTCTCTCCCAACTACCAAGGGAAGTGGTAATTCATGAATATGTCTATCCCTATATTTTTCATACAAGCATTAGAAATGTTTTGCTAAGCCTTGCATGTTACTATTTTGCCAAATGCCATGTTGGGAAATCCTAAGTAGTTGTAGAATTGCTAGGAAATTTCTAAGTTAAGTTACTACCTATGCCATGCTTAGCCTAGCTAGTAGTAAACAAGGGTTGGTAAGATATATACATGCTATGATGAAAATATTTCTAAGTCTATGGACTTATGTTTTTCTTAATAAAACAACTAAGTCAATGAATCACCTGGGTGGATTGGTAATTGCTTGGTGGATTTTGGTTGAGTGGTTACACAAGGCCCATGGCTATGGTTTACCTTGTGTATCTCACTTGTGGAAAGCCACCCAGGAACAAAGGGATTTTAGTGGCCAAGTGTTGAGAAGCTTCTAGTGCAGCCACTTGGCAATATGGGCTCTGCCTGGATCACATAGGTTGCTAGAACTTAGCCATTTGGACAGTTGGTGGTAGTGGGAATGATAGGTTGGAGCGTGTCCATTTGGTCTAAGGAAAGGCTTCTGAAAGGTCATGTCTTGGGAAACCAAGTCTGGTGGGGAAAGTGCACAACCTCTACAGATGGAAAATCTAAGTACTTAGCCAAGTCCATGGCAATGGACAACTTGAGCATCAAGACATGGAAGCTATCAAGAATCTCATCATTCCAACTTCTAAGTAAAAACTTATGGGTGAACAAGGGTGAAGGACCTCAATGTCTATTGGTGGTTCCTTGGGAAAAGTTTTGACAAAGAAAAACTTAGTGATTTCAACTAATAGGAAAAACCTATTTTGAGCAAAGCTAGCCAAGCTACACTTAGCCAAATTTGCATATAGTATCTAGTCCACTTAAAATATACTAAGGTATCACTTGCCAATACTATTCCAAAGTATTGACCCACTGTGGCTGTAACTTGTGATGTTGCAGGTTACTCTGATGAGGATTAGGTGTCATGAGTCTACACTCAACATGTTTGCCTGTGGCACATGAAGATGAAGACTTATATTTATTTACTTATTCAAACTCTTGTATTAGGCCTGTGGCCTTGAGTTGTAAAAGACTATGTTATCTCTGGAATGGATGTAATAAATGACCTTTGTATCTGTGTACTTCATCTTAAACTATGGATGCTAGCAATGATCCAGGGACTAGCATTGCAATCATAGGGATCCTTTGCCTTTACAAAGGAGGGATCTTTCAGAAACAAAGGTCATAATACAACTTTATAACCAGGAATAAAATAATTTATTACATCTTACATAGCTCATTTGGCTATCTCATTACAATGCAGCAGAATATAACAATAGCATGGGGTCCTTCATCTTCAAAGTGCCACATGCAGACATGTTGGTTGTAGACTTGTAATCCTAATCAATAAACTTCACTAATATCAAACAAACCTGCAACATAACAAGTTACAGCCACAAGGGTCAATACATATGAATTGTATTGGCAAGTGATACTATAGTAGTATAGTGGAGTCTATCATCTATATGCATTTGGCTAAGTGGAGCTTAGGCTTGCTTTGCTCAAAATAGATTTTCCTTATCATTTGAAAACACTAAGTTTTTGCTTGTCAAAATCACCCAAGGCATCTCCCAATAGAAATTGGTGATCCTTCAATCCCTTGTTCACCCACAAGATTTTTAACTTAGAAATTTGGATGATGATATTCTTGATAGCTTCCATGTCTTGATGCTCAAATTGTCCTTTACCAGGGACATGGCTAAGTACTTAGATTTTACACTCTGCAGAGGTGGTGCACTTTCCCCACAAGACTTGGTTTCCCAAGACAAGATCTTTCAGAAGCCTTCCCTTAGACTAAAATGGACGCGCTCCAACCTATCAATCCCCTACCACCAACTGTCCATTTGGCTAATTTATTGCAACCTATATGATCCAGGCAGAGCCCATAATGCCAAGTGGCTACACTTGAAGCTTCTCAACATTTGACATCTCAAATCTCTTTGTTCCTGGGTGGCCATCCACAAGTGAGATACACAAGGTAAACCATAGAAATGGGCCTTGTGTAACCACTCAACCAAAAGCCACCAAGCAAGTCCCTTTCCACCCAGGTGATTCATTCACTTAGTTGTTTTATTAAACAAAACACATGTCCTCAGACTTAGAAATTTTCCATAGCATGAATATATATATTCCACCATTGTTCTCTATTAGCTAAGCTAAGCATGATAGTAATAGGAATCTTAACTTAGGAAATTTCTACTAAGGTTTCATCTACTAGGATTTCCCATGGCATAATTTATACTTAGCAAAAATTCCATGCAATTCCTACTTAGAAATATCACTAATGCATAGTGAAAATAATGGGACAAAAGTATGAATCATCACTTGCCTTTTTGGTAGAGGGTATAAGTTCACTCCTTAATCTTTGCAATGTTCACACACTTCAAGTCACTACAATTCAATCAAGCAAACAATATTTCAATCTACCATTCAAGCAAAACATCACATAAATAATAAAACAAAACAATGCATGCAAGCATGCAAGAGATTGTTTTATTTGTAAAAGTGGTTTCTAATAGGTTATAAACGCAGGAGAGAGTGAGAATGCTTACAGGGTTCGCAGGGGTGCGTAGAAGCTCGACGTGGTCTCTGTTCGTCGAGGGGCGCTCGGGCTCCTGAGTAATTGCTCGTCGGAGTCTGTTGCGGCGTCGGGTGCGCTCCGTCAACATTGGTGGCGAGGCTACAGGGCTCAGGAAAGTAGATGGAGGGCACTGTTAGTTTCGTACGCGAGCGGCAAACAAGTGAGCATCAAAAAGAGGTGCGAGGGGAAGTCTGTGCTCACCAAGGAAGCTTGCCGGAGTCGAGGCCGACGGCGGCGCTGCTCAGACGTGTTCGTAGTCGACGCTGGGGTGCAAGCGCGGGCAAGACAAGGCTACTGGGAGACGCGCAGGGTCCTGAGGAACATGCCTGAGTGGTCAAGGGGGTGAGGGACGGCGAGGTATGGCCGGAATTGGAGCAGAGGCTTGTCGGAGATGGCGTGGTTCTCGCGAGGAATCAAGGCAGCCTGGTGGCTCCGAGGAAACGAGGAATGAGGGGAAACAGAGAGGAGACGCGAGCGATTAAGAGTGCATGGTTGCAGAGCGGAATCACTGCAGCGTTATGGCGAATTTACGCGAGGTTTCAACAGCAGAAACGGCCAGGGAGGAATGAGGGGTGTGGTCGTCGCGGGGTTGAAGACGGTGACGTGTTCGGTGGGTCCAGCGGTCAGCGAGGGCGAGAGGAAGAAAGTGGGGTCCAATCACAAGATCTTTATGGTTTGATCGCTGGTTCAATCGCTTTTTCAAGGGAGGAGGAGAGGTGGGCTAACTGGGCCTTGTTGGGCTAGCTGACTGGGTCGAGTCTGTTTTTATTTTTTTATACTGATTGTTTTTCTTTTTCCTTTTCTTTTATTCTGTTTTGGTTTTGTTTGGTCAATTCAAACATCCATTTGAATTCAAACTTTTGTCAAATTTTGTGTAGATTTAAATATTGATTAGTAGCACATTCTGAAATCATTTTTAGAATAATTTATTTATTCTTTTTAAGGTCTTTTAATTATTCAAAATAGGCTCTAGTTTTTAATTAGATAGGATTTAATAATAATTTTAAATCTCCATTTAAATTCTTTAAACTTTCCAATTCTTTTCAGTAGGTTTTTATTTGTTTAGTTGGGTTCAAATAATTCATCTTGAATTATTTGGAAAGTATTTAATATGATTTATTAATCATTTAAGATTGGGTATTTGTTTTAATTCCAATGGAATCAAATATAGTTTTAATTCCATAAATTTTATTTGGAAGATTTATTTTATTTAAGTTGATTAAACAACTTTTATTTCACTTGGGTAAATTCCAAATATCATTTTCTCATGTATTCTTATTTAGAGATTTGTCTTTATTAAGATAGGGATAGAATGGTTAATGCCATTTTATTTTATTTGGAGATCCTTTATCCTTTTTTTTATTTGGATTTGGATTATATTCATTCCATTTGCTTAATAGATTTGGCCAAGATTTGATTTGGTCTTTAAATATTATTTCTTCATCTTATAAAATCCTTATCTTTTTATTTAGAGATCCAAACTTGGTGATTCCCATATGTAAAATCTTATTTGAGATTTATTTATCCTTTAAATATCTTTAGGATTATTTGCTCACCATTTGGTATGGATTTATTGATAGATGCTTTATTAACTTTGGGAATTCAATTCCTTATCTTATTTAAATTCATAAGATTTTATTTATGGTTCCAATTTAATGAAACCAATTTCTATGGTCTTATAATATTTCTGTTTGTCTTTCTTGATCATTTGTGAATGTTTGTTGACAAACTTTTATATGGAACAAATCCATAGGCTTGGAGATAACTTGGAAATGATTTTTATTCCATTAAGGTTTAGGGTTTGGATTTATTTTCCAAGTGTTTAAATTTCCAGATACATTCATTGAGGAATGCATTTCTCTTGATTTGGATTTTTGTTGGATTCAAACTTTAATTAAAGTTTGTTCAAGATGGGATTTTAAGTTTCCATTTAGAAACAAAAGTTTCTTTTCACCCTGATTTTCAACAAAAAATTTATTTTGTTTATTTATTTTTCACATAACAAGATTTGGAAAATCTTGGGATGTGACATCATCCAAGCATGCTCTTGTCACCGTCAAGCCTTCATCCTCCACATGGTATCGTCGTTTAGGGCATCCATCGTCTTTTGTTGTTCAGCAAGTTCTTCGGAAGAATAAGTTGTCTTACACTCCTGAAATTAACCCTTACATATGTGATCCATGTCAACAGGCTAAAAGCCATCAGCTACCTTATCCTGTTTCCACTAGTGTTTCCACTGTCCCTTTGGAACAGATTTTTTCTGATGTATGGGGTCCTGCACGTTTTTCTGTTGGCAAACATGCATACTATGTAAGTTTTATTGATGATTTTAGCAAATATACTTGGATCTATTTGCTTAAGAAACGTTCTGATGTGTATCAAGTTTTTCTTGACTTCCAACAATATGTTGAGCGCCAATTTGATAGAAAAATCCTCACCATGCAAACTGATTGGGGTGGTGAATATGAAAAGTTGAATACCTTCTTTCAACGTGTTGGCATTGTTCATCATGTTTCATGTCCCCATGCCCATCAACAAAATGGCTCTGATGAAAGAAAACATCATCATATTGTTGAGGTTGGCCTTGCATTACTTGCAGGTTCTTCCATGCCACTTAAATATTGGGATGATGCTTTCATTGCTGCTACGTTTCTTATCAATTTGTTGCCTACAAAAGTCCTTAACATGGAAACTCCTACTGAAAAACTTCTTCATGTCAAACCAAACTATGAGTCTCTTCGTGTTTTTGGTTGTGCTTGTTGGCCCAATCTTCGTCCATACAACAAACACAAACTTTCTTTTCGTTCAAAACAGTGTGTGTTCCTTGGCTACAGTTTTCACCACAAAGGAGTCAAGTGTCTCGATGTGACCACTAGACGTGTTTACATCTCTCGTGATGTTGTTTTTGATGAAAATATTTTTCCGTTTGCTGATCTTCATCCAAATGTTGGTCGTCGTCTTCGAGAAGAAATTCTTCTTCTTCCACCAGATAATTCACCTTTGGAATCTAACAATATGAGTGTGCATGCTAATGAACATTATTTGCAAGTTGTTCCACCTGTTGTTCCTTTGCAGGCTATTGTTGATGAGCATCCTCATGATTCAGATCAAGATTCTGCTACAATTTCTGAAGAAACAGGGTCAAATGGCACATCCAATAATGCTTCATCTGATGCAGAAATGATAGAGGTAGACAACACAAATTTCCATCCTGATTCTGTACAAGAATCTGCCTTGCAGCGTTCCCAGGAGGCCTCGCGTCAGCCATTTCCCGCGTCTTTGCCGGTACGTGCACAGCCTGGCCAATCGCTGGATGCCACGTTGCCAGCTCCTCGGTCCCCGTCTCGGTCCCCTGCATGTCCCTCGACGCGGTCTCCTGGGTGCGGGTCGCTGTCACCCCCGACAGCTAGGCCGTTGTCGGCCGGTGGGCAGGCCTCCACCTCTGCCTCCTCACGTGGGGAGGAGCCTGAGGCTGATTCTCCTGATGATGCAGGCACGGACACGGAGGGAATTGAGATTCCCTCATCTGGATCTTCTGTGCCTTCCTCGCCTGAAGCATCTCCTGTTGCTGCCCCTGGAGTGCAAACACGCTTACAAAAAGGTATAAGACAACCAAAAATATTTACCGATGGTACAGTTCGCTATGCTCTGCTTACTTCTACACGGGAACCAAAAAATGTTGCCGAGGCACTCACAGATGACAAGTGGAAACATACAATGCAAGATGAGTATGCTGCACTTCTTTCAAATAAAACCTGGCATCTTGTGCCTCCAAGTTCCAACAAAAATGTCATTGGTTGTAAGTGGGTTTTTCGCGTTAAGAAAAATGCTGATGGCACTATTGACAGGTATAAAGCCAGGCTTGTAGCTAAAGGATTTAAACAGAGATATGGTATTGACTATGAAGATACTTTTAGTCTTGTTGTTAAGATTGCAACCATCAGGATTGTTCTGTCCATGTCAGTTTCCTGAGGATGGAGTTTAAGGCAGCTAGATGTCAAGAATGCGTTTTTACATGGTGTTCTAGAAGAGGAGGTTTACATGAAACAGCCCCCTGGTTTTGAGTCTTCCGCTAATCCAAATTATATATGCAAACTTGATAAAGCAATCTATGGTCTGAAGCAGGCACCTCGAGCTTGGTATTCTCGTCTTAGTTACAAGTTACAAACTCTTGGTTTTATTCCATCCAAGGCCGATACCTCTCTGTTTCTTTACAACAAGTCAGGTATTACTATTTTCTTGTTGATTTATGTTGATGATATCATAGTCACGAGCTCTTCAGATTCAGCCATCTCAGCTCTTCTTCATAGCTTAAATGCTGAATTTGCTCTCAAGGATCTTGGTGATCTTCATTTTTTCTTGGGAATTGAAGTTCATAAAAATTCCAATGGCTTACTGTTGACTCAGGAAAAATATGCTACAGATTTGTTGGCACGTGTTGGGATGAAGGACTGTACATCTTGTCCAACACCTCTCTCGACAACTGATACACTATCCTTGACAGATGGCTCTCCTCTTGGTCCTGAGGATATGAGTCGCTACAGGAGTATTGTAGGTGCACTTCAATATTTAACACTTACTAGGCCTGATATTTGTTTCTCTGTTAATAAGGTTTGTCAGTATCTTCATGCTCCCACTACTGCACATTGGACTGTTGTTAAGAGGATTTTGAGGTATATCCATGGTACCAGCAAGGTTGGTCTTACTTTTCAGAGGTCCAATTCCACCTTGCTTAGTGCCTATTCAGATGCCGATTGGGCTGGTGATCTTGATGATAGACGCTCCACTGGTGGTTTTGCTATATTTTTTGGCTCTAACCTTGTTTCTTGGAGTGCGAAAACAGCCAATCGTCTGTGTCAAGTACAGAAGCTGAATACAAGGCTCTTGCAAATGCTACTGCTGAGCTTATTGGGCTGAAGCACTCGTTCGTGAACTTGGGGTCTCTCTCAAGGATAAGCCTTGTCTGTGGTGTGACAATCTTGGTGCCACATATCTTTCTGCAAATCCAGTTTTTCATGCTCGTACTAGACATATAGAAATTGATAACTTTTTTGTTAGAGAACGGGTTACTAACAAGCAACTTGATGTTAGGTTCATCTCTAATAAGGATCAGATTGCAGATGGTTTCACCAAGGCTATATGCTCCAAGAGGTTAGCAGAATTTAAATGTAATCTAAACCTCTCCCAGGTTTAGATTAAGGGGGAGTATTAGATGTAATATTTGTGTATTCCGATATGGTATAGTATACCAACCGGATACACTTCCTTTTCTGTAACCGCCACGTGAGAGGCTCTTTCTCACCTATTTACACGTAACCGGTGCCCTCACGAGGCCACACTGTTCCATCATTGTATTCAACACAAACACCACACACATTCACACATCAGGAGCAAGGAGGAGACGCCATGGAGACGAAGCAAGCACTTCCTGATGGTAAGAATCACGTTTGAATCCCTCTCTATTCTCTCTTTCTACCCGCTCTTCGTCTACATCACGCACACCTGCACCTGGCGAGCCACACCATACATCGGGCTGACGGCGTGCAGTTCGGCGCCGGCTTCAACTCCACGAGGTCCTAGCTTCCGTGATCGGCCCGGGGCGCCCTCCGCTAACCAAATCGGATAGCCGGTCGAAGGAGACACAGAAAAGGCAGCCGGCGTGTACCCGGCGCCATGTCCATCTCAAGCCTAGGACGGCGGCATCACGGCTGCCGGCGTGCAGCCTGTCGCCATCTCCATCTCCGCCGCCACCAAGACGATGGCCTTGAGGACGCAAGGCTGCCGGTGACGCCTCCAAGACAGCCCCAGAGGGCGCGCGGCTGCCGGCATGCATCCCGGCACCATCGCCATCTCCAACGCCACCAAGACGATGGCCCCAGGGGGCGCGCGACTGCCGGCGTGCAGCCCGGCGCCATCGCCAACACCACCAAGAAGACGGACCCAGGGCGCGCGGCTGTCGGCGTGCAGCCCGACGCCATCTCCATCTCCGCTGCCACCAAGATGATGGCCTTGAGGACGTGAGGATTCCGGTGACACCTCCAAGACGACAGCCCCGGGGGGCGCACGGATGCCAGCGTGCAGCCCGACGCCGTCGCCATCTCCAACGCCACCAAGACGACGGCCCCGGGGGCGCGCGACTCCCGGCGTGCAGCCCGGCGCCATGGCCATCTCCAACGCCACCAAGACGACGGACCCGGGGGGGCGCGCGGTTGCCGGCGTGCAGCCCGGCGCCATCTCCATCTCCACCGCCACCAAGACGATGGCCTTGAGGACGCGAGGCTGCCGGTGACGCCTCCAAGACGACGGTCCTAGGGGGGCGCACGGCTGCCGGCATGCAGCCCGGCGCCATCGCCATCTCCAACGCCACTAAGACAACAGCCCCAGGGGCACACGACTTCCGACGTGCAGCCCGGCGCCATCGCCATCTCCAACGCCATCAACACGATGGACCCGGGGGGCGCACGGCTGCCGGCGTGCAGCCCGGCGCCATCTCCATCTCCGCCACCACCAAGACGATGGTCTTGAGTACGTGACGCCTCCAAGACGACGGCCCCGAGGTCGCGCGGCTGCCGGCGTGCAGCCCAGCGGCATCTCCAACGCCACCAAGATGACAGATCCGGGGAGCGCGGCTGCCGACATGCAGCCCGAGCCATCTCAATCTCCACCGCCACCAAGATGACAGATCCGGCTACGGGCGTGTAGCCCGACGCCATCTCCATCTACGCCACCAAGATGATGGCCTCAAGATGATGGCCTCGAGGACGTGCGGCTGTCAGCGCCATCACCAAGCCGGCCTCGAGGGCGCGCGGCTGCTGGCGTGCAACCCAGCGCTATCTCCATTCCGGCGTGGCACGCCAAAGACGTGGCCTTGTGACTGCCGACGCGCCGCCACGATGCTATCTCCTTCCTCATCGAGCCATGCTCTAGACACGCCGAAGGCAACGGTGGCATGGAGCCCGCTATCTTCTCCGCTCTGATGAGGCGCGCCAAAGACGACGGCGGAGCGGAGCCCGGTGCCTTCTTCGCTCCGGCGAGGCGCATCGAAGACGACGGCAGCGCGAAGCCTGGTGCCTTCTTCACTCCGGCGAGGTGCGCCGAAGACGACGACGACGAGGCCGCATGAGCGCAGCTCAGCGCCATATCCAGCTCCTGGAGTTGGGAAACAACGTCCGGGCTGCCGACATGTAGTCTGGCACCGTCTCCATCTCCGTGAACCCGGTAGCCGTAGATGGCGATGCGGGTGTTGAAGGACGGCTCTACGTACGTGTGACAGAGTTGGTCAAGACATGATCATCTGCATACAAGGAAGAATCAAAAAGGGGTACGTGTTGGAACTTGAGGCATATTTGATGTTGGGCTTCTGGCTCATAACAAATACAAATTCTGAAATTCTCTTTGGCCCATTATTTTGACAGCTCATGTGTGTGCTAGTGGTGCCAAAGTTTAGTCTCATATTGCTAGTGGAAGGGGAGTTGGACCACCTTATATAGTAGAGTGTTGCACCACTCACTAAGGTGTGAGCAGAAGAGAAGCCCCCGTGCACTCCTCCGACACCGCCCGCCTCGCCTCGCCACGCCACGCCTCGCCTCGCCACGACACGCGCGCGTGTCGCGGGTTGAGGGAATCTCGCCGAGCCGGTACCGACTCGGTTGTGGGCTGTTGCCCACGTCCTACCCGACCTGCACTATATAAGCAGGCAGACGCGAACCCTAGCATTCACTAGCAATCAGATTGCATCTGCCTACCTGCGCCCCTCCGGAACCCCGTCTCTCTGATCCTACACCAGGAGAGAGGCGATAAGGTTATTGGGGAGCATCTAGGCGCGACTGCTCAAGCTCTTCTACGCCCGGCTTTCTCGACTTCATCGCCATGTCTGACGATGCTTCCAAGCAGGCTGTTGCTATCGCCGCGGATCCACTTCTGTTGCGTCGTTGGTCATACCATCGACGAACTCGTACGTGTTCTTTGCCCTCCTGTTATTTCCTATGGTGATTACTAGTATTGCAGTATATGTAGATGTGCTAGGTTTTCACTTACCTGTATGGTGCATGTCTACTATGTGTATGCTAGTTAATCTTGGAAATTGTTCGCCATGATTTACACTTGCATTAAATTAATGCGAAAACTGCTAATTATTTCAACAATCCAAAAACCTTATTTTAGGTTGTTTTCGTGTCAAGGTTTTGCCGTTTGTCTGAAACCGAACCTGTTTACGGGTGCGCACTTTAAACGCTGGCAAACCAAGTGTACCCTCTGGCTAATGGGTATGGACGCCTTCTAGGTATCGGTTGGTAATCCTAAAGGAACGATTACTCCTAAACAGGAGAAGACGTTCAAGGAGACCACCATATTCTTTGTGGGTTGTGTCATAAGCGTAATTGGGGACAAGCTGGTGGACGCATATTTACATATGCGCAATGCCAAAGAACTGTGGGATGCACTCGAAGCAAAATTCGGTGCTACTGATGCTGGCAGTGAATTGTATGCCGTGGAGCAGTTTCATGACTATAGGATGGTTGAAAACCGTTCTGTCGTTGAACAGGCTCATGAGATTCAGTGCAATGCAAAAGAACTTGAGCTCCTGAAGTGTGTGTTGCTCGGCAAATTTGTTGCGGGGTGCATTATTACAAAGGTTACTCAATCCTGGAGGAGTGTTGCCACTAACCTCAAACATCAGAGGCAAGAGATGTCTGTTGAGAATCTCATTGGGTTTATGGACCTTGAGGAAAAGGCAAAGGCAAAAGACGCACACCCAAAGGGAGCCGAGGCACCCCAGTCAAGCGCCAATGTGGTGCAAAAGAACTTCCACAACAAATTCAAGGGGAAGACCAAGGCCGTTCGTACTACCAACTTCAAAAATAATAAAAAGGACAAGTCACAGGATCCCTGCTTTGTGTGCGGCGAGGTTGGACATTGGGCTCCAAACTGCAAGCAGCGCAAAGGAAGGAAGAATCCAAATGGACAGAAATCTAAGTCTGTCAACGTGACTATGATCAACAATGATAAGGGTGCATTCGGGTATGGTAATTTACCTATTGTTTTGTCAATTTGTCAATTTACAGATTGGTGGATCAACACCGGTGCTAATATTCATGTGTCTGTTGATATCTCTTTGTTTTCTTCTTATCAGTTCACAAGAGATCTCTCCGTCTTGATGGGAAACGGATCGCATGCTCCTGTTCGTGGTGTTGGCACGGTGGATCTGAAGTTTACTTCGGGAAAGATCGTGCAGCTGAAGAACGTGCAGCATGTTCCCTCAATAAATAAGAATCTCGTTAGTGGTTCCCTTCTTTGCAAAGAAGGTTTTAAGTTGGTATTTGAGTCCAATAAAGTATTCATCTCTAAGTATGGACAATTTATTGGTAAAGGTTATGAGTGCGGCGGTTTGTTCCATCTTTCCCTATTAGATTTTTGTAATAAGGTTGTGAACCATATTTGTGCCCCTGGCAATGATACCGATGTTTGGCATTCACGACTTTGTCACATTAATTTTGGTTGTATGACATGGCTAGCTAAGATGAATTTAATTCCGAGTTTCACTTTAACCAAAGGCTCTAAATGTCAAGAGTGTGTTCAAGCTAAGCAACCGCGCAAGCCTCACAAGCCTGTGCATGAAGCTAAGCTTATACATTCAGATCTATGTGAGATGAATGGTGTGTTGACTAAAGATGGAAAGAAATACTTCATGACGTTGATTGATGATTCTACTAGATTCTGCTATGTATATATTTTGAAAACTAAAGATGAGGATCTACACCACTTTAAAAACTATAAGGCAGAAGTTGAAAATCAACTTGAGAGAAAGATTAAGAGAGTCCGGTCAAATCGTGGTGGAGAGTATTTCTCTAATGAGTTTGATTTGTTTTGTGTGGAACATGGCATTATTCATGAGAGGACGCCTCCCCATTCTCCCCAATCTAACGGGATTGCCGAAAGGAAAAAATCGTACTCTAACAGACTTGGTTAACGCCATGTTAGGTACTTCGGGTTTATCCAAGGCATGGTGGGGGGAGGCGATATTGACATCATGTCATGTCCTGAATAAAGTTTCCACAAAATACAATGAAACTGCTCCCTATGAATAATGGGAGAAGAGAAAACTAACACTCTCGTACTTACGTACTTGGGGTTGTTTGGCAAAGGTGAATTTGCCAATTCCCAAAAAGCGTAAACTTGGACCAAAGACCGTAGACTGTGTTTTTCTTGGCTATGCTCATCATAGCGTTGGATACAAATTTTTAGTGGTGAAATCTAAGATACCTGACATGAAGGTCGGTACAATTAAGGAGTCTGGGATGTTACATTCTTTGAGGATATTTTTTTGATGAAAGATATGCCTAGTACATCTAGACAGGAATCTGTTGAAACTCCTGAACCTGTCATTCCCATGGAATATTATGAACAAGCGCATGATGAAATTTCTGAGGAGGTAGACAATGAAGTTCCTGTAAGGAACAAGAGACAGAGGATTGTAAAGTCCTTTGGTGATGATTTCATTTTCTATCTCATGGATGATACTCCCACCTCTATTTCAGAGGCTTATGCATCTCCTGATGCAGACTACTGTAAAGAGGCTGTTCGTAGCGAGATGGATTCCACCATGGCTAACGAAACTTGGGAGATCACTGATCGTCCTTATGGGTGCAAACCTGTAGGATGTAAGTGGGTGTTCAAAATGAATCTTAGGCCTGATGGTACGATTGAAAAGTACAAGGCTCGGCTTGTTGCCAAGGGTTATACCCAAAAAGAAGGCGAAGACTTCTTTGATACTTATTCGCCCGTGGCTAGATTGACCACTATTCGAGTTTTGCTCTCATTGGCTGCCTCACATGGTCTTATCGTTCATCAAATGGATGTCAAGACAACTTTCCTTAATGGAGAGTTGGATGAGGATATTTATATGGATCAACCAGATGGTTTTGTAGTAGATGGTCAAGAAGGCAAGGTGTGCAAGCTATTGAAGTCTTTGTATGGACTGAAACAAGCTCCTAAGCAATGGCATGAGAAGTTTGATCAAACTTTAACATCTGCTGGCTTTGTTGTAAATGAAGCCGACAAATGTGTATACTATCGCTATGGTGGGGGCAAAGGAGTTATACTTTGTTTGTATGTTGATGACATACTGATTTTTTGGGACAAATATTATTGTCATCGAACAGGTCAAGAGTTTCTTGTCTCAAAGTTTTGACATGAAAAACCTTGGAGAAGCTGATGTTATTCTAAACATCAAGCTGCTGAGAGATGAGAATGGCGGAATTACACTTCTGCAATCTCACTTTGTGGAGAAGGTGTTGAGTCGCTTTGGCTACTCAGATTGTACTCCTTCACCGACACCATATGATCCTAGTAAGATGCTTCGAAAGAACAAAAGAACAACTAGAGATCAACTGAGATACTCTTAGATAATTGGCTCGTTAATGTATTTAGCTAGCGCAACAAGGCATGATATCGCGTTTGCTGTGAGCAAACTTAGCTGGTTTGTTTCCAATCCGGGAGATGATCATTGGCATGCTCTCGAGAGAGTAATGCGCTATCTAAAGGGTACATCAAGTTATGGTATTCACTATACCGTAGATCCTATGGTACTTGAAGGGTATAGTGACTCAAATTGGATCTCTGATGCTGATGAGTTGAAGGCCACAAGTGGATATGTATTCACTCATGGTGGTGGCGCTGTTTCATGGAAGTCTTGCAAGTAGACCATCTTAACGAGGTCAACAATGGAAGCAGAACTTACAGCACTAGATACAGCTATTGTCAAAGCAGATTGGCTTCGTGAACTCTTGATTGACTTGTCGGTTATTGATAAACCTGTGCCGGCTATTCTTATGAACTGCGACAATCAAACTATGATCGTCAAAGTGAGTAGTTCAAAGGATAATATGAAGTCATCAAGACATATAAAGAGAAGATTGGCATCTGTTAGGAAAATGAGAAACTCCGGAGTAATAGCATTGGATTATATCAAAACAGCTAAGAATCTAGCAGATCCTTTTACAAAAGGTCTATCAAGAAATGTGATAGACGTTGCATCAAAGGAGATGGTTTTGAGACCCACATGAGTTACCGTGGTAGTAACCCAACCTATGTGATCGGAGATCCCGTGAATTAGGACATGGGGAAACAAGCCAGTGGCTAACTGGAGGAGAGTAACTTTTATTAACCCACTCCGCTAAAGATGCATTAATCTCACGATCTGTATGGCAGGTTGACTTAGTCTTAATGTGTTCATAGGCTTGTATAAGCCAAGATGCTATCCTACAGAGCAGTCTTAAAATAACACACCTATGTGAGCCTAACGGTAGGTCACAGTCTATGAGATAGGGTAATCTCTAGGAAGCTCATGAAAAAGGCCAGGAGTGTGACTTATAAGCTCCACCCGAGGGGTAGCCTTCGGCGGCCTAGTATCAGTATGACATTAGGTGAAACTCATTTACACAAAACTATTAATTCAAGGCTTAGTCCATTGACAGTTGTTGATGAGCATAGTCTAGTGCTCTAGGTGGAAGTTCAACTTAACAGTCTCCACTGAAAAATGCTGGTATATCAAAACAGTGATTTGGAACAGAATGATGTGATGTGCCAATGAGACTTTGTGGGGGATTGTTGGAATTTGAGGCATATTTTGATGTTGGGCTTTTGGCCCATAACAGATACAAATTCTGAAATTCTCTTTGGCCCATTATTATGGCAGCTCATGTGTGTCCTAGTGGTACCAAAGTTTAGTCCCACATTGCTAGTGGAAGGGGAATTGGACCACCTTATATAGTAGAGTGTTGCACCACTCACTAAGGTGTGAGAAGAAGAGAATCCCTCGCGCACTCCTCCTCCGACACCTCCCGCCTCGCCTCGTCACGACGCGCGCGCGCCACGGGTTGCAGGAATCTCGCTGAGACGAGCTTTATTTTGCAGTTTGGGGAAATTAATTGTGTATTAATTATGAGTCATTAATGCATCATTAACTGACGCCTTAATCAACCGGTTGTTTCCACATCGTGGGCTAGTACCGACTCGGTCGTGGGCTATTGCCCACGTCCTACCCGACTCGCACTATATAAGCAGGCAGACGCGAACCCTAGCGGTCACCAGCAATCAGATTGCATCTGCCTACCTGGGCATCGCCGTTCCACCTCTCTGTGCTACCCTCTGCTACTCCATCCCGCTGGATGCGTGCACGGCCGTCCGGGAGAGCAGGCCTCTGAAACCTCGTCTCTCTGATCCTACACCGGGAGAGAGGCGATAAGGTTTTTAGGGAGATTCTAGGCACGACTGCTCAAGCTCTTCTACGTCCGGCTTCCTCGACTTCATCGCCATGTCTGACGACTCTTCCAAGCAGACTACTGCTGTCGCCGGTGGCGGATCCACTTCTGTTGCATCGTTGGTCATACCATCGACGAACTCGTACGTGTTCTTTGCCCTCCTGTTATTTCCTATGGTGATTACTAGTATTGCAGTTATGTAGATGTGCTAGGTTTTCACTTACCTGTATGGTGCATGTCTACTATGCCTATGCTAGTTAATCTTGGAAATTGTTCAGTCATGATTTACACTTGGATTAAATTAATGCGAAAACTACTAATTATTTCAACATTACGGGTATGCATACTCCAATGCTTACGTACTATGCGACTCAAACACGCGGCGAGATGGAGGTACTTGAGACCGGTGTAACCCTGTTGGCCTTCCATGGATGATGGCGCCACCTCTGAGCCTCGGGCCCTGACGACCTCATCGAGCCAGCTGATGTCTACGCACTTCTATTCTTGTAGACAGTTGTTGGGCCTCCAAGTGCAGAGGTTTGTAAAATAGCAGCAAGTTTTCCTTAAGTGGATTATCCAAGGTTTATCGAACTCAGGGAGGAAGTGGTCAAAGGTATTCCCTCTCAAGCAATCCTGCAATCAAGATACAAGAAGTCTCTTGTGTCCCCAACACACCCAATACACTTTTCAAGTGTATAGGTGCACTAGTTTGGCGAAATATAGTGAAATACAAGTGGTAACGGTGCCAAAGAATAGCTTGACGGTGAGGTAAAGACTAAAGCAAGCAAACATGCAACAGATCTAGTAGCAAATGGTGTTTCAATGCTTAGAAACAAGGCCTAGGGATCATACTTTCACTAGTGAACACTCCCTCATATAAATATCCTCTCTTCATGATACTACTCTTAACTACTCTCCGGTTGGACACTCTAATCATCGGTAGGGCTATAACAACACTCCTCAAAGTCCGCCTTTCCCAATCTAGATAACCCCACACTGTCACCTTGAGCGCTATATGGTTCCAAGAAACACCACAATTTCATAGAGACATCCAACTCCAAATATAACTCATGACAAATATTCAATCTAGCCAAAGTGCCACACACGATATGCACGCTGTCACTTTCACACACGTGGGAAAAATCATAGATCTATTAAAGCATAAAGAGTATTTATGTAGAACCAAACCTAAGTGCCAGCAAGGCGTGCACGCTGTCACTTTCACACACATGGGGAGGGCAGATATCTAATGAAGCACTTGAGTAGGAAGGTAGATCTACTTGATTACAAAGCTCATGACCACAACAAGATCATGCATAGAGACAGATGAACACATAGCTACCAGTAGATCCTTTAGCCTCGAGGAAGAACTACTCCCTCCTCATCATGGGAATCAGCAACAATGATGAAGATGGTGGTGGAGATCGATGGAGATGGCTTCGAGGGCACTTTCCCGTCCCGGCAAGGTGCCGGAACAGAGACTTTTTGTCCCCCGGATCTCCCTTTCGGTGGCGGCGGCGCTACGGAGGTTTTCGTGGATTTCTGCTGGATGCCCTAGGGTTTTTGGGTCGGAGGCTTCTTATAGGCGCAGGAATCAAGGTCGGTGGGGGTCCAGGGGGCCCACTCCCCCTGTGGGAACCTCCAGGGCTTGCCCACGCCTAGGGGGTGCGACCACCCTGTGGCCCCCCTCCGGCTCTGCTTCGTGGTTCCGTGTTGCTCCGGGAAAAATAATGACTTTGGCTTTTGTCCCGTCCAATTCCGAGAATATTGATTTTCTGCCTTTCTGGAACCAAAAACAGAAGAAAACATGCAACTGGCACTGTGGCAACTTGTTAATAGGTTAGTTCCAGAAAAGATATAAAAACACCTCAAAGTATAGACAAAGCAAAGCAAAGTAGATACAAAACAAGCATGGAGCATCAAAAATTATAGATACGTTTCTGACGTATCAAGCATCCCCGAGCTTAACTTTTGCTCGTCCTCAAGTAGGTAAGTGATAAAAAAGAATAATTTTTGAGGTGACATGCACCATCAAAACCAAGATCAAACCATTTGCAAGCATTGAAAGCTGGGATCAAAGAACTCTAAACATGTGCATGAAAGATGGAGTTCTAACAATAGAACATAGTAACTATGCATGCAACATGAAAGGATACAAACAAAGATCATGAATAATATGCATTGAAAAACATTTGTTTGTCTCACATACATAAAACATAGCATAATGGCAATCAGCTTGTCCCTCATAGAGTAGCAATATAGATGCATAGGACACCTTCAAAGTTCACAAGGGTTACTAGAAACAAATAGCACAAGAACAAGTAATATCACAATATGCATCAATCAATAAGCTTTGGAACACTGCACACAGAATGACAACTATGCTCTCTTAATGGTGCCTAAAGGTAGAAGGTGGAGACTCAAATATTGGTGAAAGAAAAGCCTTTTTTATAAAGGAAGTAGGGATTTCAAGTTTCAAAAAGAGCTTCCAAAAATTATGGTACTTGTTAGCTTTCAGCCCTCATTGCCCCTATCAAAAGCATCTTGAAGTGATTAAGGTTAAAGTGAACAAAGATGGAGTATATGCTTGACGAAGTATAAGTTGGCAATCTCTAGTACCTTGAATACGAGGGCCACACCTCATGCTACTCAACTTCAGTCACTTGTAAGTTCTTGTCATTGTAAGTATTTGCGTATCATAGAGAACCGCCAACGAGGTACCCCTTGCACATGGTACAGGAGCTATCCCATAACCAAAATGACAATGCAAGCAGACAATGAGCATCTCAGCAATCTTCTTATTTACCATGGGAATATGGTGCTTTTTTCTCTCTTTCCTCTTTTCTCAATGTGTCTCTTTTTTTATAAGAAGAATGCTTCATAGATGTCACTATGGTGATGCTGCAAGTTTCCACCATGATTAGGCATGGCTTAGGCTAGTGGCCCAGGCATTTCTCTAACACAGGATACAAACTCCATGGACTTACAAGTTCCCTCTTTATTTCACACCGGTGATATCCATAGACAAAAGAGCATGATATCAACTAAGTACAAAGTACAAGTGCAATGTTGAAAACGTTCCCCGTGACAGCATGATTCTGCTAATTCCAACATATAAGTGCAAGCATATACAACAAAGATGACATAATGGTTCAAGTTTATTAGGGGCAAGGAATATAAAGTGTGCCATCAAGTTTGTGAGGGCTTTAATCACTAATTTTTCACATAACAAAATAGTTTTTAATTGGAAGATAGCTGAAAACAAGAATATACTTGGAATGGTGTAACACACCATGCATAGGAGTTTATAGTGGACACTTTGGAATAACTTGGTTTCTTGGGAGTTGGAAGCATGAGTAGAGCTTACTCATACAAGTGGAAGATAGCAAAAGACTGGGAGCAACCAAATAAGAGAGCAATAATGGCCATAATCATGCAGTGCAACAAAGCATTACTAATCAAAGCAAAGAGTGGTACTACAAGTCAAATACTAAATGATCATAGAGGCTATGGTGACTTGTTCATAGTCATAACATGGTGTGAGCATGTGCCAAGTCAACCCAAGCAAAACATCAAAGGAGAATACCACTATACTATGCTTTTGCATGCTAAAACAACGCATAATTTCTTCAAGGCACACTAAGCAATCCCAATTGTTTGGAACAAGACATGCTACAGAAATAATCATTAAGCATAAGGTAAAAACAACACCTAGCATGTCATGCTAAAGTCTAAGTCACAGTCAATGCAAGCTCCTCTTGCACTTACAAGCAAGAACTTTCTACTCTTTTCCAACACCAAAAAACTTATTTGAAACAAATCACAAAGATAATAATCAATAAAGATCAGTGAGCTTGTCTCACAAATCCATAAAGAAGAACTAAAAATTTCTAAGCTGAAAGCACAAGAAAACTAAGGTTGAACGTAGTGCTAGCAAAAGTGAACACTCACAGAACAATAAGAGTGAAAACTAGAGTGTTCTAGGCAATGGAAACAGAGTGTGTCTCTCTTCAAAAGAAGTGTGGTGTAACCAACCAACTTACTCAAGCAAACTAAGCAAATGAAAACCAAAAACAAAAACTAAGACACTCCAAGAACAACACAACTGTGCATGAAACAATAAAAACAAAGTGTCTAGACAGACTTGAGCTTTTTATTGATGAAGAAGGGGATGCCTTGGGCATCCCCAAGCTTTGATGCTTGTACCTCTTGGATATTTCTTGGGGTGACACCATGGGGGCATCCCCAAGCTTGAGCTTTTGTCCATTCTTCATCTCATTACATCATTCCCTTTCTACACCTGAATTTTTTCTTCATACAAAACTTCACACAATCTTCATTAGCAACATTAGTTTATTCAAAAGATATTAGACCTCTGGCAAAGCTTTGTAACAGTAAGGATTTTCACTAAAAACACAAGCTACTGTAGTAACTCCTTCAAAAACCTCAGTTCACCTAAAGAGAACTCAAAAAGGAATCAACAAGAAGCAAATGCAAATAATGGCAGAAATCTGTCAAAACAGACCAGCAGGTAGAAACCGATTTTTTAGAACATCTTTTGTTGCTCAAATAAACAAGTGTTGAACTAACGAAAGTTATCTAACATACTGGGGAATTTATTCGTAAATTTTGTGCTCAATCCGAGTTATAGAGACTCCTCACGAATTTTTATGGTGGATGGCAAAAATCTGTTTTGGGACAGCAACTCCCCAAATCTTACTTCCCTCTCATTAGAGGTCATTCTTGGCACAAAAAAGCAAACAAAAAGGTTAAGGAGAGTTCATTACAGAAGTAATAACTTCCAAGACTCAAGAAAACTCTTGGGTTATCTCCCAACAAGTACTTTTCTTTAATGCCTTTAAGTTAGGCATGATAGTTTCAAAGATGCTCACTTAGGAAATATGAATTGATTTAAAAGAGAGCATCAAGAAGCAAATTCAAAGAACATTTAAGTTTAACCCACTTCCTATGCATAGGAATTTTGTAAAGAAACAAGTCATGAAAGCACAAAGCAACAGGCATAGGAAAGCAAAGCAAATGCAACTTCAAAATTTTCAACATAAAGAGGGGAAACTTAATATTCTTAAGATGCATAAAACCATGTTTCCCTCTCTCATAATAACTTTCAGTAGCAACATGAACAAAATTAACAATATAACTATCACATGAAACATTCTTATCATGAGCCACATGCATAAAATGGTTATTACTCTCCACATAAGAATAGCCATTCTTATTAATTGTAGTGTAGAGGTCCCAACCTGATAAGGTAGAGATCCCTGTGTTTACAATGCTAGTCCCTGGATCAATAGCTAGCATCAACAGTTTAAGATGTAATATCAAGGAACAAAGGTCATATTACAACTTTATAACCAGGAATAAAATAATACATTACATCTTACATAGCTCATTTGGCTATCTCATTACAATGCAGCAGAAATATCTATATAGCATGGAGTCCTTCATCTTCAAAGTGCCACAGGCAATCATGTTGGTTGTAGACTTGTAGTCCTATTCAACACACTTCACTAACATCAAACAAACCTGCAACCGAATAAGTTACAGCCACAAGGGTCAATATATTTGAATTGTATTGGCAAGTGATACTATGGTAGAATAGTGGTATCTATCATCTATATGCATTTGGCTAAGTGGAGCTTAGGCTTGCTTTGCTCAAAATAAGGTTTTCCTTATAAGTTGAAAACACTAAGTTTTTGCTTGTCAAAATCACCCAAGGCATCTACCAATAGATATTGGTGATCCTTTAACCCTTGTTCAACCACAAGTTTTTAACTTGGAAATTGGGATGAGAAATTGGGTTTTGGTTTATTTTTCCTTAAATTTCAAGTTACATTCATTGATGAATGCATTTCACTTGATTGATTTTTTGTTGGATTCCCTTTTCATTCAAATTTTGTTCAAGAAGGGTTTTGATGTTTCCATTTAGAAGCAAAAAGTTTCTTTTCGCCCTAAATTTCAACAATTAATTATTTTGTTTATTTATTTATTCACATTTCAAAATTTGGAAAATTTTGGGATGTGATAGGCTACCACCCTTAAAATAAATCTCGTCCCGAGATTTGGGAAGGCTAGAGGTTACAAGTTGGCTTCAATGACAACTAGGGTACTACCACCCTTAAAAGGTTTTCAACTAGATTACATCTTGGCTTACTTGGGATCTTGATGTAACTTCTCTAGATAGATGTCTGCATAGTTTCCTTTGTTTACACATTTGAAACATGTGACAAGGTTGATGTCTCTCATAGGTTTTCTTGTCTTGTCTTCCTTCTTTTCTGGACAATGTGATGCATAATGGCCTAGCTCTTTGCATTTGTGGCACATCACTTGGCTAATATCCTTCTTCTTCTTTGGTATCATTGCCTCTTATTTGTTTCCTTGGTTCTTCTTATTTTCTGGACATTCATTGCCATATTGTCCCATCTCTTTGAAATTGTAGCATTGCTCTTGGGTAATGTCCTTCTTGCTAGGGTTGGGGCATTTCTTATTTTTCTTGGGTCTCTCCAAAGCTAGGAGTTCTTGTAGTTCATGTTCTTCATATTTCACCATAAATGTGGGAAATATTTCTCTCTTCTTGGGGCAGTCACTAGAGATGTGACCTTCTTCTCCACATGAGTAGCAACACTTTGTGGTCACTTTGGATGTGGCCTTATGAGGTATGGTTCTGATTTTGTCTTTATCCTTATTGGTAGAAGTTGTTCTTTTATGGAGGTTTCCAAACATTTGATGCATTCCATCTTGTTTCATTTTTTGAACTATAGGATAGATGGGGCATTGGATAGGGACATGATCATTTCCTTCACATAGGAAACAAGTAACTTGGGATGTGGGGCATTGTTTAGTTGGATGTTTCTCTTCACAATTAGGGCATTGGTCCACATGCTCTTTAGAAGTGTGTCCTATGTTTCCACAAATATTGCAAGCTTGAGTTCCTTCTATAATATCATCCTTGATATCATTGTTGTCACAATTTATTTGGGAAAGGTTGTTTCTCATGTTGATCATTTGATTGGTCATCCTTTGCAACAATTGGGATTGAGTTTCCAAGAATTTTTGCATGGTTGGGTCTAACTCATTGTTGCTGGCTAAAAACTGAGTTCTCACTTGATTCAACTGGGCTTGGGTTGCTAGAAGTTATTCTCTCATGTGCATCTCTTGGTTGTTGTTGTTGTCACCATCCTTGATGTTGGAGTCTCTTGGAGTAGTCATCTATTTGGGTTGGATTGGGATTAGAGTAGGCAAAAGATTTCTATAGGAAGAATTCTACTCACACACAACAATTCACACAAAGCAATGTGCAAGCAATCACAATCAAACATTTCACTCAAACAACAAGGTTCAAGCATATTTTGAGGCAACAAAATATTTTTGCTACACCACATAAGTTGGTGTGATCAATATATGATCTAAACTAAACACTAGTATGGTGGTCCAACTATATGGTTCACTTAAGATCATTTCATTCTTCTTAGTTGTTTCTTCTTGATCAAGCTCATGGTATCCTTGGGAAAAATTTCTTGCATCTTGTAAGGGTCCCAACCTTTAAATAAGGTAGAGTCCCCTGTGTTTACAATGCTAGTCCCTGGATCAATAGCTAGCATCCACAGTTAAGATGTAATATCAAGAAACAAAGGTCATAATACAACTTTATAACCAGGAATAACATAATTTTATTACATCTTACATAGCTCTTTTGGCTATTACATTACATTGCAGCAGAAATCTATAAGCATGGGGTCCTTCATCTTCAAGGTGCCACAGGCAAACATGTTGGTTGTAGACTTGTAATCCTAATCATTCAACTTCACTAATATCAAACAAACCTGCAACATTATAAGTTACAGCCACAAGGGTCAATACATTTGAATTGTATTGGCAAGTTTCACTACTAAGTTGAATATAAGTGGATCCTATCATTACATGCATATTTGGCTAAGTAGGGTTTTAGGCTCATTTGCAGAAAGCAATATTTTATCCTATCTTTTCAAAACAGTTTTGATCTTTTGTCAAATCTTTCTGAACTCCTTGGTAAATCCCCAAGTGTTTCATGTCTTTGTCAAAACCTCTTGAGCTCCTTGGTAAATCCCCAAGTGCTTCAAGTTTTTATCAAATCTCTTGAGCTCCTTGGTAAATCCCCAAGTGCTTCAAGTTTTTATCAAAATCTCTTGATCTCCTTGGTAAATCCCCCAGTGCTTCAAGTTTTTATCAAAATCTCTTGAGCTCCTTGGTAAATCCCCAAGTGCTTCAAGTTTTTATCAAAATCTCTTGAGCTCCTTGGTAAATCCCCAAGTGCCTCAAGTCCTTTGTTGTCACCTTAAAGTTTTGCTTTTTGAAATTGGAATGTCGAGATTTCCCATAGCTTCAAGCTTTAGTTGCTCAGTATTGTCCATAACCGGGGACACGGCTAAGTACTTAGAATTTTTATCTTCTGCAGAAGTTGTACACTTTACCCACATGACACAATCTCATCTTGTTGCCACCAGTGGCCGCTGGATAAGTACTCACCAAGATGGAGTACTGGCAGATTGAGAATGTGACGAAGTCTTTCCAGAGGGTCCTCCCATACACCATTCCTAGCTTGTCTTCAGGCACCCATGTAGGGTTTCGAGTTCCCTCATTTTCAGTTAACCTGAAGACAATGCATGGGTCTTCCCAATGTAGTTGACTAAGCCAGAGCCATAATAGCATGTGGCTGCACACGAAAGCCACAGTTGGAGAAACATGTTCAATCCCTAAGTTCCTGGGTGGTTTTCTTTTGGTGCACAACACAAAGAGATTGCCATAGACATGGTTCCTTTTGTTGCCACCTTGTCCAAAACTCAAAGTATCCTTGTCCACCCAGGTGGTTCATTGAGTACTTGTTTTATTATATAAAACATAAGTATTTTCTCAACTTCATAAAATCTCAACATGTATCTCTTCTCAAAATATATAGCTTGGCTAAGCATTTTACAACTACATTGTTTTCACTAAGGAATGTATAAGGGTATCCTATTAGGATTTAGCATAGCATAAGTATAGAAATCCTTTTCATGCATGTTTCGAAATCCACTAAGTATAATGAAAATAGTAGGACTTTAGATGATAGTGTAACTTGCCTTTTTGGTAGGGAATGTTGGTTCACTTCTTGATCTTGCTAGTTTCACACTTCTCTAACTTCACTACAATTCAATCAAGCAAACACAATATCAACTAGCATTCCAACCATTAATCAATCAAACAAAACATCACACATAGAATATTAGAAACTAAGTCATGCATGCAAGCATGCAAAAATAGTTTTATTTGCAAAGGTAGTTTCTACTAGGCTCTAGACTTTGTAAGGGTCATATTGGTCATTTTCTAAAGTGGCAAAGTCATTTGAAAAAAGGTTTTATCCATAAACCATTTTTAAATCCAACCATTATTTTATGTGGTGGAAAATGTTTTTAGCAAAGAAACAATTTTATATTGTTCACTAAATAAGTTGTTAGTTCACAAAACTAGGTGTTTAGGGTCAGTAGGTTTGATTCAAATCATTTTCCAAAAGTTTTTACTCCGAAATCATTTTCATAGCAATATCAATACTTTTATTTGACTAGAAATGGGCTAATTCAATTAATCAACCCTAATCTTCACCAAATACATTTTTAAATCCATAAGTTGGTTCCTAGGGTCAGTAGGTTCACAACAAACCAATTTGCAAAGATTTTAACCCCAAAATCATTTTGGAATAATTTTTATAACCTAAACAAACATACAAATGTTTCTGCAAAAACAAACATTTTACAAGAGGCTTTATACTAAACAAATTGCATGGTTGGATAGGGCTTGTTCCACTGATTCCATTGATATAAAGTTTGCAAATTTTGGACGTGTGGATCAAAAGTTACAAGGGTTTCAAATTTGCAAATCAATCTGATTTCAAATTCTGTTTTAAAACAAAGACTGGCCACGCGTCGCGTTTTTATTGGGCGGTACCGCTTCATGCGGATTAGCCTCTCTGGTGTGTTGGATCTTAGTTCAATCGCACGGCTCAGGTCCACTCGTACCCCTTCGACTTGATTCTAATCCTACGCGTCTGATTCAGATCTAACGGCTCTTACGCAATGACCAAAAAGCAGCGGTGTGGCGTCTGGCGCGAGCGTCGACGGTGATGGGCGGCTACAGGAAGCAAAGGAGGAAACGAGGATGCTCACCGTGCTCGCGAGGTCAAGGTGAAGCTCGAGGTGGTGCTGGTCTGGCGAGGGGCGCACTGGAGCGGAAGTAATCGCTCGCCGGAGCTTGAAGCGGCGTCGGGTTCGTCTGGTGGTCGTCGAGGGCGGTGCTGCGGTTCGCCCCGAGGGAAAACGAGGACACGGTTAGATGCGTCCAAGTGTGGCGAGTGCAGGAGCATGAACAAGAGGACGTGGGGAGGTCTGTCTTACTATGGAAAGGTCGCCGGAGTAGCAAACAGACGGTGGCGGTGCTTGGAGTCTTTGTTGTCGAGGATCAGGGGCGCCCGCGGTTGAACGGAAAGCACAGGCAGAAGCGCCAGAGGCTGGGGAGTGCGTGAGCTTGGTCGAGGAGACGAGGGGTGGTGTCTACTGGCCAGAATCGCTCGGTGAGACTCGCCGGAGAAGTGGTGGTGTGGGCTCGAATTGAGGCAGCCTAGAGGCAGAGAGGGGGAGCTTTCTGGGGGAAATGAGAGAGAGGCCACGGGCGGTTAAATGTGCGCGATAACTGGGAGGAATCAACGCCTCCATCAACGCGTAATCAACTCCGGCGTTACTGGCTGCAACGGCAGGGGCGACAGGGTCGTGGTGGAGACGACGAACAGTAGCGTGGGGCCTGCCTGTCAGCGAGGGAGAGTGGGGGAAAGAGGGGCCACCGGTCGCTGCTGGGTGCGGTTCAGTGGGAAAATGCGTGGGGGGAATAGCTGGGCTGGTACTGGGCTTCTGGGCCAGGTTTAGTTGGGTTGAGTCTGACTCTATTTTTTTTCTTTCAAATGCTTTTTTTTCCTTTTTCTATTTCTATTTTCTGTTTTGAAATTCAAACAACAATCAAACACTCAATTCAAATCAAACTTTCAC
Source organism: Avena insularis (assembly GCA_023614405.1). NCBI lineage: Eukaryota > Viridiplantae > Streptophyta > Magnoliopsida > Poales > Poaceae > Avena > Avena insularis. Next base: position 26,881,437 of record CM042690.1, read on the forward strand.
CAAACTTTGTATTGAGTTTTTGGTTTTGTTTAACAACATAAACAAAAGTCCCAAAAACAAAAATAATATTTTTATTTTAGGGTCCATTATTAATTAAATAAATAGACCTTGTTTATTAAATCAAAATAGGATTTGATTTATTTAAAATCTCCATTTGAAATATAAATATTTTAAAAACCAAATCAGTAGTTTTTATTTGGAAATAAGGAATACTTGGAAAACTTCTTTAAAATATAATAACAAGTTTTGATGTTTAATTAAAATAGTAAAACCTTTATTTCTAAAAACAAAATTGGATATTAAATCCTTATTATTTTATTTAAATAATCCTTTACTATTTTTATCAAATAGAAATATTTTATTTCAAAGGCTTGGCCAAGTTTTAATTTGGCTTATAAAATAATCCTTATTTATAATTCTTCCTTTTCATTTGAAAACTAAATCTTTTTATTAAAAGATCCAAAAATAGTAATTCCAAATATTTTTAAATTTTCCTTTATCTCTTTTAAATCCTTTTTGGATTTATTGGATCAAAATAGGTTTGAAGGTTTCCAATTGGAGTCAAAAGTTTTCTTCTCACTCTGAAAATCAACGAAGTTTTATTTTATTCATTTATTTTTCACATTACAAGATTTGGAAAATCTTGGGATGTGACAGGCTACCACCCTTAAAATAAATCTCGTCCCGAGATTTGGGAAGGCTAGGGTTACAAGTAGGCTCAAAGCATCTAGGGTACTACCACCCTTAAATTTTTTCAAACTAAATTACATATTGGCTTGCTTGGGATCTTGGGGAAACTTCTCTGGGCAATCATTTGCATAGTGTCCTTTGTTTCCACACTTGGCACATGTGACAAGGCTGAGATCCTTCATAGGCTTGTTTATCTTGTTCTTCATCTTTTCTGGACAATTGCTTGCATAATGTCCTGGTTCTTTGCAATTGAAACATATGATAAGTTTGAGTTCTTCACGTGTCTCTTGTGGACAGGTTGCTGCATAATGGCCTAGCTCTTTGCAATTGTTGCACCATACTTGGCCAATCTCTTTATACTTCTGTTTCTCTGGACATTCACTGGAATAGTGTCCCATTTCTTTACAATGATGACATTGCACATGGCTTTTGTCCTTCTTTTTCTTGGGTTTCTCCAAAGATAGGAGTGCATCTAGTTCATGTTGTTCATATGTTATCTTATAGGTAGGAATGTCTACATGTTTCTTGGACCTTCTATTGCTCCTTGGAAAATTCATATGCCTCTTCTTTGGTCCTTTGAATTGGGTTGTATTGCATGGAGGTATAAGTGGAGCTTTTCCTTTGTCATCATTCTTCTTGGTAGACTTGGATCCCTCTTGATAGTTTGCAATCATTTGTTGCACTTCACCTTGTTTCCTTTGTTCAACTATGGAATAGATGGGGCATTGGATAGGGACATGGTTATTTCCTTCACATAAGTAACAAGTAGCTTGAGATGTGGGACATTGGCCAACTGGATGGTTCTCTTCACAGTTGGGGCAGTGATCTCTATGCTCCTTGGAAGTATGATCCTTGTCTCCACAAATATTGCAAGCTTTGGCTCCTTTTTGAATAACATCCTTGTCATCCTTGAAGTTGCTTTCCATGTTGAGCATTTGATCTGTCACCTTACGCAACATTTGGGCTTGGTCTTCCAAAAACTTTTGCAGGGTTGGATCTTCCCCACTGGTGTTGGCTATGAATTGAGCTGTCATTTGGTTCAGTTGGTTTTGGGTTCCTATGAGTTCTCTCATGTTGTCCTCTTGGTTGGTGTTGGTGTCATCAACCTTGATGTTGGAGTTTCTTGGAGTAGTCATCTGTTTGGGTTGAATTGAGATTAGAATAGGCAAAATATTTCTAATGAATCAATTCTAATCACACACATCACAATTCACTCAAGCAATGTGCAAGCAAACACAAACAAACACTTCACTCAAACAACAAAGTTCAAGCACATTTTTAGGCAACCAAAAATATTTTTGTTACACCACATAAGTTGGTGGGTTTGACTTAACTAAAATATGGTGGTCCATCTATATGGTTCACTGGTGATCTTTCCATCCTTCTTGGTTGATTTCCTTCTTGCATGAGATCATGGTTTCCTTGAGAAAAAATCTTGGTCTCAAAACTTCAAAGGTGATGAGGGTTCTTTCTAAGTTGTGTTTCCTTAGTTTCCAAATCTTGAGCAAGATTTCTTGTCTCACTTCTCCTTAGTGATATCCAAGGTTGAAGTCCTTGGTGAATATGCTGAAGATGTTGAAGTCATTAGAGTTGAAGATGTTGAAGTCATTAGAGTTGAAGAAGTCCTTGCTCATGGTGAAGTCTTTGGCCATGGGGTAGGTTTTTCCATCAAGTTGAAATAGAAGAGATGTAGAATCAAAACCAAAGTGGTTTGAGGAAAGAGTTTACAAGATTGTTTGTAAATAAGTTTTGGAACAAATACAACTCCTACTTTTCTAAGGGTTTTTGTCCAATCCTAGGGTTACAAATCCTACAGGCAACACAATGCTCTGATACCATCTGTAAGGGTCCCAACCTTTAAATAAGGTAGAGTCCCCTGTGTTTACAATGCTAGTCCCTGGATCAATAGCTAGCATCCACAGTTAAGATGTAATATCAAGAAACAAAGGTCATAATACAACTTTATAACCAGGAATAACATAATTTTATTACATCTTACATAGCTCTTTTGGCTATTACATTACATTGCAGCAGAAATCTATAAGCATGGGGTCCTTCATCTTCAAGGTGCCACAGGCAAACATGTTGGTTGTAGACTTGTAATCCTAATCATTCAACTTCACTAATATCAAACAAACCTGCAACATTATAAGTTACAGCCACAAGGGTCAATACATTTGAATTGTATTGGCAAGTTTCACTACTAAGTTGAATATAAGTGGATCCTATCATTACATGCATATTTGGCTAAGTAGGGTTTTAGGCTCATTTGCAGAAAGCAATATTTTATCCTATCTTTTCAAAACAGTTTTGATCTTTTGTCAAATCTTTCTGAACTCCTTGGTAAATCCCCAAGTGTTTCATGTCTTTGTCAAAACCTCTTGAGCTCCTTGGTAAATCCCCAAGTGCTTCAAGTTTTTATCAAATCTCTTGAGCTCCTTGGTAAATCCCCAAGTGCTTCAAGTTTTTATCAAAATCTCTTGAGCTCCTTGGTAAATCCCCAAGTGCTTCAAGTTTTTATCAAAATCTCTTGAGCTCCTTGGTAAATCCCCAAGTGCTTCAAGTTTTTATCAAAATCTCTTGAGCTCCTTGGTAAATCCCCAAGTGCCTCAAGTCCTTTGTTGTCACCTTAAAGTTTTGCTTTTTGAAATTGGAATGTCGAGATTTCCCATAGCTTCAAGCTTTAGTTGCTCAGTATTGTCCATAACCGAGGACACGGCTAAGTACTTAGAATTTTTATCTTCTGCAGAAGTTGTACACTTTACCCACATGACACAATCTCATCTTGTTACCACCAGTGGCCGCTGGATAAGTACTCACCAAGATGGAGTACTGGCAGATTGAGAATGTGACGAAGTCTTTCCAGAGGGTCCTCCCATACACCATTCCTAGCTTGTCTTCAGGCACCCATGTAGGGTTTCGAGTTCCCTCATTTTCAGTTAACCTGAAGACAATGCATGGGTCTTCCCAATGTAGTTGACTAAGCCAGAGCCATAATAGCATGTGGCTGCACACGAAAGCCACAGTTGGAGAAACATGTTCAATCCCTAAGTTCCTGGGTGGTTTTCTTTTGGTGCACAACACAAAGAGATTGCCATAGACATGGTTCCTTTTGTTGCCACCTTGTCCAAAACTCAAAGTATCCTTGTCCACCCAGGTGGTTCATTGAGTACTTGTTTTATTATATAAAACATAAGTATTTTCTCAACTTCATAAAATCTCAACATGTATCTCTTCTCAAAATATATAGCTTGGCTAAGCATTTTACAACTACATTGTTTTCACTAAGGAATGTATAAGGGTATCCTATTAGGATTTAGCATAGCATAAGTATAGAAATCCTTTTCATGCATGTTTCAAAATCCACTAAGTATAATGAAAATAGTAGGACTTTAGATGATAGTGTAACTTGCCTTTTTGGTAGGGAATGTTGGTTCACTTCTTGATCTTGCTAGTTTCACACTTTTCTAACTTCACTACAATTCAATCAAGCAAACACAATATCAACTAGCATTCCAACCATTAATCAATCAAACAAAACATCACACATAGAATATTAGAAACTAAGTCATGCATGCAAGCATGCAAAAATAGTTTTATTTTCAAAGGTGGTTTCTACTAGGCTCTAGACTTTGTAAGGGTCATAGTGGTCATTTTCTAAAGTGGCAAAGTCATTTGCAAAAAGGTTTTATCCATAAACCATTTTTAAATCCAACCATTATTTTATGTGGTGGAAAATGTTTTTAGCAAAGCAACAATTTTATATTGTTCACTAAATAAGTTGTTAGTTCACAAAACTAGGTGTTTAGGGTCAGTAGGTTTGATTCAAATCATTTTCCAAAAGTTTTTACTCCAAAATCATTTTCATAGCAAAATCAATACTTTTATTTGACTAGAAATGGGCTAATTCAATTAATCAACCCTAATCTTCACCAAATACATTTTTAAATCCATAAGTTGGTTCCTAGGGTCAGTAGGTTCACACCAAACCAATTTGCCAAGATTTTCACCCCAAAATCATTTTGGAATAATTTTTATAACCTAAACAAACATACAAATGTTTCTGCAAAAACAAACATTTTACCAGAGGCTTTTTACTAAACAAATTGCATGGTTGGCTAGGGCTTGTTCAACTGATTCCATTGATATAAAGTTTGCAAATTTTGGACGTGTGGATCAAAAGTTACAAGGGTTTCAAATTTGCAAATCAATCTGATTTCAAATTCTGTTTTAAAACAAAGACTGGCCACGCGTCGCGTTTTTAGATGCAAGCCGATGCGGATTAGCCTCTCTGGTGCGTTGGATCTTAGTTCAATCACACGTCTCAGGTCCACTCGTACCCCTTCGACTTGATTCTAATCCTACGCGTCTGATTCAGATCTAACGGCTCTTACGCAATGACCAAAAAGCAGCGGTGCTGGCGGCGGCGTCTGGCGGCGGAGCGGTCAGACGGTGACGCTGCGGCGGCTACAGGAAGCAAAGGAGGAAACGAGGATGCTCACCGTGCTCGCGAGGTCAAGGTGAAGCTCGAGGTGGTGCTGGTCTGGCGAGGGGCGCACTGGAGCGGAAGTAATCGCTCGCCGGAGCTTGAAGCGGCGTCGGGTTCGTCTGGTGGTCGTCGAGGGCGGTGCGGCGGTTCGCCCCGAGGGAAAACGAGGACACGATTAGATGCGGCCGAGTGTGGCGAGTGCAGGAGCATGAACGAGAGGATGTGGGGAGGTCTGTCTTACCAGGGAAAGGTCGCCGGAGTAGCAAACAGACGGTGGCGGCGCTTGGAGTCGTTGCTGTCGAGGCTCAGGGGCGCCCGCGGTTGACCGGAAAGCACAGGAAGAAGCGCCAGAGGCTGGGGAGTGCGTGAGCTTGGTCGAGGAGACGAGGGGTGGTGTATACTGGCCGGAATCGCTCGATGAGACTCGCCGGAGCAGTGGTGGTGTGGGCTCGAATTGAGGCAGCCTAGAGGCAGAGAGGGGGAGCTTTCTGGGGGAAATGAGAGAGAGGCCACGGGCGGTTAAATGTCTTGCGATGATGGGAGGAATCAACGCCCATCAGCGGCGTAATCAACTCGGCGTTCTTGGCTGCAGGCGGCAGGGGCGTCGTGGTCGTGGAGACGACGAACAGTAGCGTGGGGCCTGCCTGTCAGCGAGGGAGAGTGGGGGAAAGAGGGGCCACCGGTCAGTCGCTCTGCGGGTGCGGGTTCAGGTGGAAAACGCTTCGCGCGTGGGGGAATAGCTGGGCTGGTACTGGGCTTCTGGGCCAGGTTTAGTTGGGTTGAGTCTGACTCTATTTTTTTTCTTTCAAATGCTTTTTTTTCCTTTTTCTATTTCTATTTTCTGTTTTGAAATTCAAACAACAATCAAACACTCAATTCAAATCAAACTTTCACCAAACTTTGTATTGAGTTTTTGGTTCCGTTTAACAACATAAACCAAAGTCCCAAAAACAAAAATAATATTTTTATTTTAGGGTCCATTATTAATTAAATAAATAGACCTTGTTTATTAAATCAAAATAGGATTTGATTTATTTAAAATCTCCATTTGAAATCTAAATATTTTAAAAACCAAATCAGTAGTTTTTATTTGGAAATAAGGAATACTTGGAAAACTTGTTTAAAATATAATAACAAGTTTTGATGTTTAATTAAAATAGTAAAACCTTTATTTCTAAAAACAAAATTGGATATTAAATCCTTATTATTTTATTTAAATAATCCTTTACTATTTTTATCAAATAGAAATATTTTATTACAAAGGCTTGGCCAAGTTTTAATTTGTCTTATAAAATAATCCTTATTTATAATTCTTCCTTTTCATTTGAAAACCAAATCTTTTTATTAAAAGATCCAAAAATAGTAATTCCAAATATTTTTAAATTTTCCTTTATCTCTTTTAAATCCTTTTTGAATTTATTGGATCAAAATAGGTTTGAAGGTTTCCAATTGGAGTCAAAAGTTTTCTTCTCACTCTGAAAATCAACGAAGTTTTATTTTATTCATTTATTTTTCACATTACAAGATTTGGAAAATCTTGGGATGTGACACATCTTGGTCACAAAACTTCAAAGGTGATGATGGTTCCTTCTAGGTTGTCTTTCCTTAGTCTTCAAGTCTTGAGTTTTCTTTTTGTCTCACTTGTAGTCCTTAGTGATGTACAAGTTGAAGTCCTTGGGGAAACTAGAGTTGAAGTCATTGGTGATGTGGATGTCTTGCTCATGTTGAAGTCTTGTCCATCAAGTTGGAAAGAGGGAAGATGTAGAATCAAAACAAAAAGGTTGAGGAAAGGGTTTACAAGATTGTTTGTAAATAATTTTGAACAAATACAACTCCCATTTTTCTAAGGGGTTTTGTCCAATCCTAGGGTTACAATCCTACAGGCAACACAGTGCTTCGATACCATCTATAGAGGTCCCAACCTGATAAGGTAGAGATCCCTGTGTTTAGAATGCTAGTCCCTGGATCAATAGCTGGCATCAACAGTTTAAGATGTAATATCAAGGAACAAAGGTCATATTACAACTTTATAACCAGGAATAAAATAATACATTACATCTTACATAGCTCATTTGGCTATCTCATTACAATGCAGCAGAAATATCTATATAGCATGGAGTCCTTCATCTTCAAAGTGCCACAAGCAATCATGTTGGTTGTAGACTTGTAATCCTATTCAACACACTTCACTAACATCAAACAAACCTACAACATAATAAGTCATAGCCACAAGGGTCAATACATTTGAATTGTATTGGCAAGTGATACTATGGTAGAATAGTGGTATCTATCATCTATGTGCATTTGGCTAAGTGGAGCTTAGGCTTGCTTTGCTCAAAATAAGGTTTTCCTTATAAGTTGAAAACACTAAGTTTTTGCTTGTCAAAATCACCCAAGGCATCTACCAATAGATATTGGTGATCCTTTAACCCTTGTTCAACCACAAGTTTTTTACTTAGAAATTGGGATGAGGAGATCCTTGATAGCTTCCATGTCTTGATGCTCAAATTGTCCATTGCCGGGGACACGACTAAGTACTTAGATTTTACTCTCTCGAGAGGTGGTGCACTTTCCCCACAAGACTCGACATGCATCGAGACAAGATCTTTCAGAAGCCTTCGCTTAGACCAAATGGACGCGCTCCATCCTATCACCCAATACCACCTACTGTCCATCTGGCTAAGTTATTACAACATATATGATCCAGGCAGAGCCCATAATGCCATGTGGCTGCACTTGAAGCTTCTCAACATTTGACATCTCAAATATCTTTGTTCCTGGGTGGCTTTCCACAAGTGAGATACACTAGGGTAGGCCATAAATATGGGGCCCTGTGTAACCACTCAACATAATCCATTCACACCATTCCACCCAGGTGATTCATTCATGTAGTTATTTTATTAAACAAAACACAAGTCATAGACTTAGAAATATTTCATAGCATGAATATAATACACCCTTGTTTTCTACTAGCTAGGCTAAGCATAATAGTAGCAAGAATCTTAACTTAGGGAAAATTCTACTAAGGCATCATCTACTAGGATTTCCCAAGGCATAGCATACTTAGTAAAAGTTCCATGCAAGTCCTACTCAAAATATCACTAATGCATAGTGAAAATATTAAGACAAAATGTATGAAGCACCACTTGCCTTTTTAGTAGAGAAACTAGGTTCACTCCTTGATCTTGCAATCGTCACACTCTTCAAAGTTCACTACAATTCAATCAAGCAAGGCACAAATTCAAACTAGCATTCAAACAATTCATCACATAAAATAACGAAAACAAAAATATGCATGCTAGCATGCAAAAGGTTGTTTTATTTTAAAAAGTGGTTTCTAATAAGCTATAAACATTTTAAAACACCTATTGCTCATTTATAAAAGTGGCAAAACCATTTAAATTCAAGTTAGTGAAAATGGCCATTCTAAATCATTTTGTTTTGCTAGAAATGATTTAAATCAAAGTAATAATTTCCAGTGTTAGCCAAAATGTTTTTCAACACATATATTAATGTTTATGGTCAAAGTGTTTTAAAACAAATCCATTTACAAAAGGTTTCACCCAAAATCATTTTTAAATCAAAGCATCATTTTGTTTTACTAAAAATGCCTTTAATCAAAGTAAAAAAACTATAGGGTTAATCAAATACATTTTTAAATCCAAGACTTAGTGTTTAGGGTCAGAGAGTTTAAATAAAACCATTTGCAAAAGGTTTTACTCAAAAATTATTTTTAAAACATAATCAACAATTTTTGTTTTACTAGAAATGCTTTTATTCAAGGAATAATTCCTTAGTGTCACAAAATATACTTTTAAATCCAAAAGTTGGTTTTCATGGTCAGTAGGTTCAAAACAAACCATTTGCAAAAGATTTTACTCAAAAATCATTTCTAGAATATTTTTTATACTCAAAATAGGCCTAGAAATGTTTGTGCAAAAACAACTAATTTTCCAGAAGCAAAATACCAAACTAAGGGCATGGTTGCAAAGTTCACATTTTTGTGAATCCATTGATATAGAATTTGCAAAATTTTGCCAAGCAGAACAAAAGTTGTGGATTTTACAAGGTTAAATAATCAAAAATCATTTCTGGAATTTTAAACAGACGGGACAGCCACGTGTCTTAATCTTATTGGACGATAATGGTTCATGTGGATCAAGCGACATGTGCGTTGGATCTAACTTAAATTGCACGGTGCAGATCAATGCATACCGCTTCGTTAATGAATCTATCGTACCCACAAGATCAAGATCTAACGGTTCACAGCATGCCAGCCACAGTTGGGCGGCGCTGGGCAACGGTGAGCAGCGGCGCGCTCGCGCTGCGGTGGTCCGGACAAAACAGGAAGCGAGGGAGATGGAAAAGGGTCTCACCGGGTTCGCTGTGGAGTGCTGATTCTCGGGGTGGCCGCTGTAGACCAAGGGGCGCACGAGGTCACTGGTGATTGCTCGCCGGAGTTGTGCTTCTCGTCGGGCACGTTCTGTCACTATTAGGGGAGAGGCTACGGTGCACAGAAACGCAAGATAACAAGTCAGGAAGATGCGCGAGAGAAAGGAGGTTGTAGGGGTAGCAACCAGAGAGGAGGGGGCGGTCAGGTCTCACCGTGAGGAGTCGCTGGAGTGGAAGCAGTAGGCGGCGGTGTTCAGTCGAAGACGAAGGCGAGGCTGTGGGGCATGCGTGGGTGAACTGAGAATACGGGCAGGTGCATGAGACGATGTGGATCAAGCTTGCGTGGTCTAGGAGGTAGGATATGGTCGGGGTTGGTCGGAATTGGCAGAGAAGCTCGTCGGAGGCAGAGAAGGTTTCGAGCGAAATTCATGCAGCCTGGTGGTGTTCGTGGCATGGGGTTTGAGGGGAAAGAGAGAGGGGATACATGCGCTTAAGAGGGCGAGGTCATGGGCGAAAATTACTCGGGCATTCAACGCAAATTTTACTCGAGCAATCAACGTTGGAAACGGCAGTGAGGGAGAGGGGAAGAATTGGTTGCGGGTTGAAGATGATGCCAAGCTGGCGGTGGGGGGTCCCACGGTCAGTGGCGTTGAGGGTAGGCTTGCGCGTGAGAAAGGAAACAGGGAGAGGGGGTTTCCCACGTGGGCTCCTGTTGGGCTAGATGGGCCTGCTTAGTTGGGCTAGGGTTTTTGGGATGTTTTCTTTTCTATTTTTTTCTTTCTGGTTCCTTTTCTTTTTCTTTTCCTGATTTCTATTTTAATTCAAATATTTTGATTTATGTTTCAGTTTGAATTCAAATATTTATCAAACCCTTTTAGTAGTTTAGTACTGTTTATTTATGTGTTTGAAATTCCATTTTTAGAATATTTCAAATATTTTTTATGGTTTAGTATTTATTTAAATTAGACATTTTGTCTTTATTTAATTAAGGGTTTAAATATGTTTTCCAACTTCTATTTGAATTCCAATTTCACCAAACCTTTTTAATAAGTTTTAAATCATTTAGGAGTTGATTAGTTGGCCCACTTTGAAAAATATTCAAATATTTTCTCTTGACTTATTATTTATTTTAATTAAGCCTTTTGTCTTTATTTAAATGAATTTAAATATGGTTCCAAACCATATAATTCTATTTAATTAATCCTTAATTCTTTTTAAGTTAATTAGATAACTTTTAATCCATTTTGGCAATTTCAATTATTTTTCCCATAATTTAATTAATCCTTTTTATTAGGATTTTGTCTTCATTCAAATAGAATTGAATTTGGTTAATGCCATATAATTTTATTTGAATATTCTTTATACCTTTATTTTATTTGGATTATCTTTATTCCATTTGCTTATGGGTTTAATTAAACTTTTAAATTGTCTTCTAAATAATTTTCTTGGGATTTATTATTTAGTTTAGGAAATTTGTATTTATTTAAATAAAATTGAATATGGTTCAAATCCCATATTGTTTTATTTAAATAATCTTTTATTTCTTTTTATTATTCAATATTCTTTCATTTTATTTGTTTATGGATTTGGCCAAGATTTAATTTGGATTTTAAATATTCCTTATTTATTTATTTATTTATTTCTTTATTTCTTTATCTTATAAAATCCAAAATTGGTGATTCCAATTTGTAGAATATTATTTAATATTTATTTATCTTTTTAAATCCTCTTTGGATTACTTTGCTCACCATTTGGTATGGTTTTTAGATAGGAGCTTTATTAACCTTGGAAATTATTTCCTTTTATCTTATTAAATTCATAAGTTCTTATCCATGGCTCCAAATTAAATAAAACCAATTTCCATGGTTTTATAATATTTTTGTTTATCATTTTAAATGTTTGTTTATAGATTTTTCTATAGATCAAATCCATAGTCTTAGAGAGACCTTGGAAATGATTTTCTTCCAGTAGGGTTTTAGGGTTTTGGTTTATTTTTCCCAAATGTTTAAATTTCAAGATACATTCATTGATGAATGCATTTCACTTGATTGAAATTTTGTTGGATTCCCTTTTCATTCAAAGTTTGTTCAAGAAGGGTTTTAATGTTTCCATTTAGAAGCAAAAATTTTCTTTTCACCCTAAATTTCAACAATTAATTCTTTTGTTTATTTATTTTTTCACATTTCAAAATTTGGAAAATTTTGGGATGTGACATGTAGTGGGAGCAAATTCAAAAAAATAGCTATCTTCCCAAGTGTGTTCATTTAGAAATATATCATCATTGGAAGGAACATGGATAGCACTAATAGCACAACAATTATTAATATTATCATTTTCAGAATTGGTGCCAAAGAGATTTTCAATATCAAAAGTAGTGTGCTTTTCCCCAATCATGATCACTAATATAGGTAACAGGCATAGGAACATCATCTAGTTCAGACTCATCAGTAAAAACTATGATAGGAGCAACATGCTTAGGAGAAGATATTGTTTCCTCTCTCCTTCTACTCCTCTTCTTCGTCTCCTCCTCTTTAGGAGGAAGAGGCTTGAAAGGAAGCTTCTCCACATACCCTGGTTTATTGTTAGAGAAAATAGAAGAAACTTTGGAGGATTCCTCCTTTTCATTAATAAGAACAAAACTCATACCAGTCCTGTCATATTTTGGTAAAATATCATCTTTTATAAGATTTTGTATGTAAGTATTCGTGTGGCAATTATCAACACAATAAAGATGACACCCATTGACGAGGTTTGATCTCGTCAATGCCCAGTGTTATGAGCTTGGGTTTTGGAAAAGATGGGGGTGCTGGAGATCGTGGAACGGTTAACAGGCAAGCAACCAGGGGACACGAGATTTACCCAGGTTCAGGCCCCTAGAGGGAAAACCCTACTCCTGCTTGTCTGCTCTTGATTACGACGGAACCGAAAGTTACAGGGGTGCGCAGATGCAATCTGGCGTGGAGATGTGTATGCGGTGGTATGAGAGGTGCCCTCCTCGTCGTGTCCTCCTAGCCTTTATATAGAAGTAGGCAGGTCCTGGGCACAGATCGAGTCGGTTACAGGTTTAGGGTTTGCCCCTTTGAATATTCTATCTAATCTAGTCTTGCTCTCCAAGGATCCGAAGATGTCATGGGCTTGGGCCACCCGAATATCTTCATGGGTCGCGCACATTCTTGTGGGCCTTCCTTGGGCTGGACCAGGTATGCTGAAGTCGTGTACCCATAGGGTATAACCATGTCAGTAGCCCCCGAGTGTTCAGTCGAATCGTAGATTTGGCTGAGGACTCTTCAATCTTTTGGGTGCAGTTGTCTCTGCTCTTTAGAGAAATGATTCTGGTGTGTAGGTATTGTTAATGCGTGTGCCTGACTCTCCCGACAGATCGGGGCTAGTTAACTATCTTAGGACAAAACAACACGATCTTCTTCAGATTCGAGTCCCTCAAATCGAACCCAGAACAAATGCTGGCGTAATTCAACTCGGGCCATTGAGGACTTACAGGAGTAGAATTCCAGTAATTTTTGAATGATGTACCCAACGCATGCATCGGAATTTTCATCGCGCCTGTTGACACGGATTTTTACTAGCAGAGCGCAGTCGTGTGCGTTACCAGGCCATCAGATGGTATCTGTAGGTCTTATCTTTGTGTCGTAGACACAACATCCGAAAATTTATCACCGCAGAGGTGTTTCGGGTGGCCAAGGAGGATGTTTCTCACTTAGCGTTAATCGAGGCAAAGTTGCCGAATTTTTTTTGCATTCTGATCCGAAGGATCGCAATCGAAGAATTCATAGGGTGCGCGACCAGCTCTCCCTATCGGAGTAGCCCCCGAGTGTATGTTCGAGTCGTAGACTTGAGAAGAGACTTTAATTTAGCCATTGTTTGCTTCAGGTCCGTAGGACACAATTTTTTGGATGCTTGAATCGATCCTCCCTATGGGAGTAGCCCCCGAGTCAGTAGTGGAGTCGCAGACTCGACGTAGGACTCAAAGAATAGTTCATTGGCATAGTACGCTATTCATGCTTCGGGTGCGCGGCCAGCGCTCCTGATAGGAGTAGCCCCGAGTAGTTGCTCGAATCGTAGATTCGAGTGAGTACTTTAGCTCTTTAGCTGAAAATTTGTAACTGTTGCTAGTATAGCTTTGATGACATCAGTGCAGACGATCGGTCATCTCAAGCATCTGCGGCGCCAGAGGTGACGCGACTGGACGAACGTGGGTCCCACTTTTTGACTTGGAGTTGACTGGTCATGCGCGACGTGGCGATAATTACAGCGTCTCCTAGGTTTCCGTGTGTAGTGGATGGCGTGCGAGCGACGGTTCGTTGTTGTGCTGATACGTGGACGGCTAGATTTGATGCTGGCTCTAGGGCTTCCCGATGAATGGTCCATGTTCATCGTCTTCGTCCTTATAACTATGGGGGAAAATTTGTTTGTTTTCACCCGCAGCCATTTGCTTTTCACTGCTTCCACTTTCTTGAGCTTTTCTCGCCGCGCGCTAGAAGTTCTTCGATCTTTCCCATCCAATTTTCTGCGCTCGCACCATCGCCGTCACCATACTGCAATGGGGAAGCCGAAGAAAGCCTCCACCATGGTGGGCACCAGCGCTGCTGCCGGCAGCAAAAAAGGCACTGCCGCCACTCGCGTCACCGATGGTGGGTGGTGACGCACGGAGACGCGCGAGGGCGACCTACGCAAGCTTCATGAGCGGGCTCTGATACCACAGGACAAGGAAGCCGTCAAGATTCCCGGCGACGAGGTAATTCCCCGTCCACCCGCAGGGTTTCGGGTCATGTTTGTTGCTTTTGTCCTTCGGGGCCTCTCTCTCCCAGTCCACGATTTTCTCCATGGACTACTTTTTTTCTACGGTATCCAACTCCACCATCTCTCGCCAAATTGTCTTCTCCACATCGCTTGTTTCATCACCTTCTGCGAGTGTTGGCTCGGTATTGAGCCGCACTTTGGCCTCTTTCGGAAGCTCTATTCTGTGAAGAGGCAATCCGGCTCTGACGGAGTTTATCCGATCGGCGGCTGCATTATTTCCCTTCGATCCAACTTTCTCTTATTTTCCTTTTCGATGTCTGAGTCTGTCCAATACTGGCGGAGGAGGTGGTTTTATATCCGCGATTCCACAGTGCACGGGCAAGACTTTGGCCTTGCTCCTTTCGACTCCACCTATAAAATCCAGCCGAAGAGGTCCTGGAAGAACCACATCATGGAGGGTGAGGTGGAGGAGATAGAGGGGCTCTACCGTCGGGTGGAGGGCCTCCAGGTGATTCCGGAGAAGGAGGTGAATGGTGTGGATATCATCCGCACCTTCCTCAAACATCGGGTGCAGCCGCTCCAGGCTAGGCGCACCCGATGTTCCTTTATACCGGCCGCCATGACCCGACGAGAGTTGCGGATGAGGATCTCTCCAAGGGGGGCCTCGACAGAGTCCTTCAGCCGCTACTGAAGTTCAAAGCTGACGAGGACCTTCCGGGGAGATCGCTGACCCCTCCGTTCAGCGCCTCTCGACCGATGCCGCAGGTGTAGATCTGGGATGTGCGCGTAGCGCTTTTTCCGGATGCGTTTTCTTGTACTTCCTTGTTCTAAAAGTTTGTTTTCTTTGTGCGGGAATTCAAGGTACCTGGCATGCTGCCTCCACTACCCGAACGTTTTCCGGATGCGCCGGACAATGAGGTAGTGGACTCCATGTCTGAGCTTCCCTCGGTGCAAACATAGGTTGAGGAAGCCCCCTAGTCGAGTGAGGAGCAGACCCGAAAGCGGGCGCGGAGCTCGAGCAAATCGTTGGATGCCTCGACTCCGCCGACGCCTAGGAACCCGCCATGCCTTGTGTGTCACAGTGGAGGTGATGGTGGCTCTTCCTCCCCTATTCCGGCCGGGCCTGTGCAGGCTGTAGTGCCGCTGCCGCCGGTGAAGCAGAAGAAGGAAGAGAAGAAGGGCAAGAGGTCCTTGCCTGTCTTCAACTTGAGCGATATGGACTCGTAAGTTCCTCCAGATGCTTTTTGCTATCTTTCTTGGTTGCTTGCTTATCTTTGACTGGTGGTTTTCTTTTGCAGCCACTCTTCTAAGGGCTCGTTTAGCGATGCCACGAAGGAGATGGTGGGGGAGTCGAAGGTGACGCCTCCTCCCTCTCAGACAGTGGCCACCTCTAGGGGCGCTGCTCCGAACCCTTCTCCGCAGGAGGTTCGGGTGGTCGTCTCCCAGAAGACTATAGTCGGACCTTCGGAGTCTCCGTCTAATCATGTAAGTGTTTTCGTTCTTGCCGTGGGGGATCCCTCGAGTGTTTTTGTATGATCTGCTGATCATTGCTTTTGTTTTGTGCGTGTCTCGGGGGGAGCCCCCGAGCGCTTTTCGTGTGCTTGATTTTTTTTTTGCTCGTTTCTTAGGCATAGCCCCCGAGCCCTTTTCCTGATAAGTTGCTTCTTCTTGCAGCCTTTTGTGCAAGGTGCCAACCAGCTGGTGAAGCAGCACCTGGCATTGGAGGCCAGCCTGCAGCGGCTTCAGGGTACATCCTTAACTAGGTCTTCTACTTCTTCGTCTTCTTGCTAGCTTACAAAGCTCACACATGCTCTTGTTGTTTTTTGCAGATGAAAATAACACTGCCCTTCGCGAGCTTGATGCTCTCAAAAAGAGCCTCGGGCGAGCGGAGAAAAAGGTCGAGGACACCGTTGGTGCAAAGGAGCGCCTCGAGCGGGAGCTAGCCGACGCTGCTGCGGCCAAGGAGCACCAGCAGCAGGAAGCTATGGACCGCGAGGAGCAGCTCGCCACCGCCGCAGCTTCGCGCGAGAAGGAGGTAGCCGAGAAGCTGATGGTGCTGCCAAGGCTATTTCGGGTGAGTAATTTCGTTTGTACTTGTTCCATTTCGGCTGCCTTGTCTCTCTGGGTTTGTTTGGTTCTCACTTTGCTTTTTCCGTTTTTCTAGATGCCACAGGTATTGAGTTCGACCGTAGTGCTCTACGGCATGGTAGTGCTCTGGATGATGCTACTGCATCGGTCGAAGAGACCGCTACAGTACTGTGGTTGGCTCTCTTGCCAAAGCCAAGGAGGTTCTCGGGCGCTTCTACAAGGATCTCGTCCCCAAGGGCGTTGCCCTTGAGGATGTCGACTTGTTGGCGGATGCGCTGTCAGCCGAGGCGCCCGTGGCGTACAAGCGCAAGCAGAAGGGAATCGGCGCGTCCATGGGGCTAGCGATGGCCATGGCGTACGGGGCGGAGCTGGATCTTCATCGGGTCACCTCCCAGATGCCGACGGCCCTCGACGGATCCGAGGTAGCCTTTGCCCTCTATGTTGCCCGTTGTAAATGCTATGGGCCGAAGCTGATTGACCTGCTGGCGGAGTACGCGCTGAGGCAGCAGGAAGAGGTCAAGAGAAGGAAATCTAGCTCCGAGGCCACTCAGGATGCAGCTGCTTAGACCTTGTAGTTGTGGGATAGTTGTCGTCTTCTTTTGTTGTAATATCTTTATGAACACTTCTTGTGCCACGCAGTGGATTTTGTTGTATATAATGAATCTTTGAGTTGTTGCCCATTCGTGTGTTGTTCATATTCTTGTCTGTTTTCCTCTAGGGACCTTCGGGTGATGACCCCATCGATACCTCATCTGCTCCGCAGCCGCGACCATCCTTGGATGATGCATCATAGCTTGTATTTCTTCGTGACCGTGTCCGATGTCTTGAGAAGGAGATGCTTGGCATCTGAGGCCACACGGACGTTTGGAAGTCGAAGGCGGAGCGGGGCACCGCCAAAGAGGAATATCTCATGGGTGAGCTGCGGCGTTTGGCTGAACAGCTGCAGTGTAAGTTTCTTCGAGCTGCTGCTCATTTTCGGATGTGCCTGTTGGCTGGTCATCTTACTTTGTAGGTGTTGCAGGTGCTAACCTTGTTCCGAAGGAGGAGAAGGAGCGTGTTGCAGTTCGGATCAATTGCCTGACCCAGCAGGATATGGAGGATGGTGGCTTTTTCTGGATGGATCGCGACCGTGCCATGGTCCTTGCGACTGCGCAGGATCGTGCCCACCAAGTTTCGCGGGTGCTGCGGCAAGTGAAGACTTCCTTGGCGTCAATTATTCACATCATGTTTCCCTTGGATGAAGTGCCATCGACTCTCTGGGGCTTTCTGGCGAAGTTTCGAGATGTGCATCATGTCAGGGAGCTGGTGCGGCACCAATTAGTTGCGGGTGTGAAGGCCGCTCTTTCACTTGTGCGGCTGCATCGCCCTGACGTAAATCTTGTGGCTGTGGCGCCTGGGCCGCCCCCTCGATCAGATGGTGGCCTATGGGACATGCGCCCGCACTATGCGGCTGTGAGGTAGTATGCCGAGGAAGTTGTAGATCTCTTTGAGCACCGTGCGCGGGTGATCCTTCAGAATAGGTAGGACCTGTAAAAAGATAGATGTAAAATTTGTATATATTCGACTGGGCGTGTTATGCCCTTTGATGTAAAGGTTGATTGTTTTTAGCATGTTGTGCTTTGTTGTATGCATGCCCTTTTCGTTAGCCTGACGTGATCAGCTACTCAGGTGTACATGCGTTACCCTCAGTCGACGAAGTCGCGAGGTGAGGGGGAGCCCCCGAGTGTGTTGTAGCATAAAGAAATGCGAGTGAAAGATAAATTTGGGGCGAGACACTTAGCTTTATTCATATCATAATGAGGAGGTATATTGTTCGGCTGAGTAGCCTTGGCTGAATAGCCTTATTGAAAGTAAAAGGGGATATAGCTAGGGGTAGAAGCGTCGCAGTTGTGCGACGTTCCATGGGTTGGAGTATGCGACTCCAGACTCCACGTGTTTGAGGCGATAGGCGCCACCTGGGATGACTTCGGTGATGACGTAGGGTCCTTCCCAGGATGACTCGAGCTTTTTCGGCCGCTCTTGCTTGAGTTGTAAGACTAGGTCTCCTTCGACGAAGGACCTTGGGCGCAGCCGGCGGCTGTGATAGTTGTGGAGGCTCTGCCGGTAGACCGCCGATCGAGCTGCGGCGATGTCGCATGCCTCGTCGAGTGTGTCGACGGCGTCTTTGAGTGCGGTCGTCGATTCGACTTTGCTATAGGTGATGACCCGTGGGGCCTTGTGGCGTACCTCTGCAGGCAGTACGGCTTCCGTGCACCATGAAGAAGGGTGTGTAGCCAGTTGAGCTGTTTGGCGTTGTGCGCAGGCTCCAGAGGACGGAGAGTAGCTCTTCTTCCCATGCTCCCGCGAGCCGCTATAGTGGGCTCATTAGGCGCTTCTTGATGCCACCGCCGACGAGGCCGTTGGCCTTTTCGACCTGCCCATTTGTTTGCAGGTGCGCCACGGAGGCGTATGATATGTTGATCCCGAGGCCTTCACAGAAGTCCTGCAATTCTTTGGAGATGAAGTTCGACCCGTTGTTGGTGATGATGTTGTGCGGCACGCCAAACCTGTAGACGATGGATTGGAAGAACTTTACGGCCATTTTACCCTTTTGGTTGGTAAAGGTCATGGCTTCGACACACTTGGTGAATTTGTCGACTGCGACTAGGAGGTAGACGTGGCCTCCTTTCGAGGACTTGGGCAGTTTGCCGATCATGTCGAGGCCCCATTGGGCAAAGGGCCAGGCCAGGGGTATGGGCCTGAGCTCTGATCCGGGTGCGTGCGGTTTGTCTGGGAACCGCTGAGATCCGTTACATCTTCGGATGATGTCCTTGGCGTCGTTCATGGCCGTTGGCCAGTAGAACCCAGCTCGTAGAGCTTTGGCGATGAGGGCACGACTGCCCGCGTGATGGCCGCAGATGCCCTCATGGATGTCTTGGAGGATAGTTTTGCTGTCACCGATGGTGACGCACCTTTGGAGCACACCCGAAATGCTGTGCTTGTACAGCTCGCCATTAATAATGGTGAAGGCTTTGGACCGACGAGATATGCGTTGGGCATCTGTCGGGTCATCAGGTAGTTCCCTGTTTATCAGGTAGCGCAGGTACGCCTGCTTCCATGTTTCTTCGACTGCCATGACCTGCATCAGGTTGACCACTGTGACCTCTGTGTCGAGCTTTTCGGGTCCTTCTTGTCCTTCGGGTAGCGCATCCCCCGAGTGTTCTGCCTCTTCTGGTGATCCCTTGGGGAATTTCCTTTTGATGGATGGCATGCATATCTGTTCGAGGAACACACCTGGTGGCAGCCGTGCGTAGGTGGATCCGATGTTGGTGAGTCTGTCAGCCTCTTTGTTGCTTTATCTTCCAACATGCCGAAGCTCGCGGCCGTTGAAGTCTCCTTCGAGTGAATTGTAGAGCGCGCGATACGCGATCATGTTGGCGGCGTGCGCGTCGCACTCGTTCATCGTCTGCTAGACAATGATGTTTGAGTCACCGTAGATGACCAGGCGTGTTGCACCGCAGATCTTGGCCATCCTCATGCCGTGGATGAGGGCCTCGTATTCGGCTTCGTTGTTGGAAGCTCGAAATTTCATCCGGAGGACGTATTTCATCTTGTCACAATGCGGGGATGTCAGTATGACCCCGGCTCCTGCTCCTTCCTCGCGTTTGGAGCCATCGAAGTGCATCATCCATGACTGTGTCATGTTCGGGGTGTCTGGCAGCTGCAGCTCCATCCAGTGGACGAGGAAGTCTTGTAGGACCTGCGACTTGATCGCATGGCGCTTCTCGTAGACTATGTCTAGAGGGGACAACTCGATGCCCCACAGGGCCACGCGTCCTGTGTCCTCCGGGTTGTTCAAGATGTTGTTCAGGGGTGCCTTGTTGACGACCATCACCTGATGCTCCTGGAAGTAGTGGCTCAGCCGACGAGCCGTCATGAACATGCCGTAGGCGAGTTTCTGATAGTGAGGGTACCTCTGTTTTGTCAGCGTCAATACCTCACTGAGGTAGTAGATTGGGCGCTGGACCCCATGGGTCTTGCCATCTTCTGGTTGTTCGACCACGAGCACGGTGCTTACCACCGGGTGTGTGGATGCTATGTATAGCAGTAGAGGCTCGCGTTCCTTTGGCGTGACCAGGACGGGCGAGGTAGAGAGTAGCCGCTTCAGATCTTCGAATGTGTTGTCCGCTTCGGGTGTCCACTCGAATTTGTCTGCTTTGCGTAGCAGCTGATAGAAAGGCAGGGCCTTTTCGCCCATGCGGCTAATGAACCTGCTCAGCACCATGATGCGTCCAGCTAGCTGATGGACCCCTTTGAGGTTCTTCGGTTTCTCCATGGCCATTATGGCCCAGATTTTCTTTGGATTTGCCTCGATCCCTCTCTAGGAGATGAAGTATCCCAGCAATTGACTAGATGGGACGCCGAAGGCGCACTTTTCTGGGTTCAGCTTGATCTTGTATCAATCAAGGTTGTCGAACGTCTCGCGGAGATCGTCGATCAGTGTCTTGGCCTCCCTTGTTTTGATTACTATGTCGTTGACATAGACTTGTATGTTGTGGATGATCTGGCTCTTCAGGCATGCTTGCATGCACCGCTGGTACGTAGCACCTGCGTTCTTCAGCCCGAAGGGCATTGTGTTGTAGCAGAACACTCCGAACGGCGTGATGAACGCCGTTTTCTCCTAATATTCGACCTTCAGTCGAATCTGGTTGTAGCCTGAATAGGCGTCGAGGAAGGAGAGTTTCTCGCACCCTGCAGTCGAATCGATGATCTGATCGATCTGAGGGATAGGGAAGTGGTCCTTAGGGAAGTGCTTGTTCAGCGAGGTGAAGTCCACGCACATCCGCAGGATGTCCGTGTCCTTTTTAGGGACCATCACGGTGTTGTCCAGCCATTCGCTTTCCTTGATCTCCCTGATGAAATCGGCGTCGAGCAGTCTGTTGACTTTGACTCTGATGGATTCGGCCCACGGCTCGGACAATCGTCGGATGGATTGTTTCACGGGCTTGGCATCTGGAAACACGTTGAGTGCATGCTCGGCGAATTCCCTGGGAACTCCTGGCATGTCCGCAGGACACCAGGTGAAGATTTCCTAGTGCTCACGGAGGAATTCAACGAGCGCGCTTTCCTATACGGGGCTAAGGTCGTTGGCGATCAGCGCCGTCTTGGAGGCGTCCGTCGGGTGAACC
This sequence comes from Avena insularis, assembly GCA_023614405.1. NCBI lineage: Eukaryota > Viridiplantae > Streptophyta > Magnoliopsida > Poales > Poaceae > Avena > Avena insularis. Next base: position 26,903,022 of record CM042690.1, read on the forward strand.
TGCATATTCTTCGTGTTGACTGTTGAGTCGAGCGACATGTCAGGTGCGTTTTCCTTAAGACTTGGGGTGTCCCGTTGTCTGTCACCTCTCGAAGCCTTATGAGCTCCTCCTGCATGCCGAATGACTGGGAGATTCTGTTGAAGTACCTGTCGCAGTGATCCGATCGGGTGAAGCGCCCGTGGACCATGATGACGCCCATGGGTCCTGGCATCTTGAGTAGCAGGTACGCATAGTGTGGTACTGCCAGGAACCGTGTGAATGCTACGCGCCTGAGGATGGCGTGGTATTGTGATGGCCAATCCACCACTTCAAACTCGAGTCACTCGCACCGAAAGTTATCGGGCTTGCCGAAGATGACGTCGAGCCATATCTTTCCTAGGGGGAATATGCCCTTCCCTGGGACGATGTCGTGGAACATTGTGTCGGATTGTTCCAGGCTGCATGGCGGGATCCACATTGCTGCTAGGGTGCTTGGGCTTGACGCGCCCAAGTTCTTCCTTGAAGTCCTGGCGTTTGACGCCATCCTTGAAGGCATCGATTGTTCTCTCCTCAGAGATGTGCGCCGTGGAGTTCTTGATGTTGGACCAGCGTAGTATGTACGAGCGAATGGATTCACCCGTTCGTTGGGTGCACACCCTCAGTTCTTCGATCGAGGCTGGCCTCTTGCTGGTGCCCTTGAAGTTTTGGATGAAACTGTATGCCAGTTCCTCCCAGATTCGGATGGATCCCGAGGATAGGATGCTGAGCCAGATCCGGGCTACGCCTATCAGCTGTAGCTAAAGGCATTGTAGGGCGGTGTTTTTGTTGCCGCCATGCAGTTTGACGGACGACAGGTGGTCGCTGAGCCACGCCTTAGGATCCTGCATACCGTCAAACTTCGGAGTGTCTGAAGGAAGCTTGAAGTTCCTCGGCATCCGCGTCCACCGAACAGATCTGCTGAAGCATCGAGCTCCGCAGAGTTCTCCTTCATTGTCATCCTCTTCAGATTGAGATGTACACACGCGTTTGGCGCGTGCCTTGTCGATCTTGCATTGGGTGAGTTTGCTTCGAGCGTCGTAATCACGGCTGCTATGTCGCGAGCTCTTGTGCCGTCGAGGTAGGTTGTTCTCTTCCTCGTCGGATGAAGGTGTGGGACTGTGGTTGAACCTAACCGCAGCCTTTTTCTTTGGCTCCTTAGGAGCTTCCCCGTGGAGCGCATCTCCAACGAGTCCGAGTCCGGCTAATGCGGAATTGTGCATGGCCCTCTTCGGGTCCCCCTCCAGAGGTGGATGGGATGCGAGGTATGTGGTGGCTTCCATGATCGCAGCCTGCGGCGTGTTCGGGATGACGTTGCCGTTGGCATCCATCTCCATGAAGGATGTGTTGAGGGTTCGGGTCACCTCACGACGCGCGGCGGGGTCCATGTTCTCTATGCAAGAACGATGCTTGTTGGCGTGGTTGCCATGCGAGATGGAGCCGCCAACGGCAGAGAGCGCAGCTCGCCGCGTGCTGGACTCCGAGGCCGCTTGCTTGTGTTTGTCAAGCACCTCTTGCATCTTCACATGCTTTTTGTGCTCTTTGATGAGGAGCAGGTGGTATGCCATCAGTAGGTCCCATGAGGCACCCACAGGCAGGATCTTGTTGCCCGCCACGGCTTCGCGTGCTTGGTTCCATCCCTCCTTGCTGAGGTGGATTACTCGATTGGCATCGGTGTCGTCCTCGTTGGGCGGGGGATTGGTTCCTCCTGTTTTCGCCGTTTCTACCCTGCGGGTTGGGTTGTTGCTGATCCACGTCGCTCTGGATGACCACGGTGCATTGGTAGCGTCCGTAGGTCGGATCGCTGCTGCCGCAGCATTCGGATCCGGAACCATAGGTCCCTTCATCCGATGGTGGATCACACAGATCTGAGTTGCAGTTGCTGCTATCATAGGACTCATCTGTCGATGGTGATGTGCGTAGCACGGGATGCGGAGCCCATGAGGCAGGCCTGATCGATGGCAGTGGCACCCGCTTTGGGAGGCGGAGAGTACTGGTCTGTCCCACCTGGAAGCATAAGCTCCCGAACAGGATCTCGAGTCCATTGCCTACGGGCTCTAAGTCCTTCATGGTGGCTGGCGAGTGGGCGGTGAAGTCAAAAGCGCCGAAGAGGATATGTCTCTCCGTCACCAAGGAATTGTAGATCGCTTTGGTTGGGACCGTCATGATCTCACAATAAGCGCCCCCAGTTCCCATAGATGACGCCAATTGATGAGGTTTGATCTCGTCAATGCCCATTGTTATGAGCTTGGGTTTTGGAGAAGATGGGGGTCTTTGGAGATCATGAGCAGTTAATGAGACAAGCAACCAGGGGACACGAGATTTACCCAGGTTCAGGCCCCCGGAGGGAAAACCCTACTCCTACTTGTCTACTCTTGATTATGGCGGAACCGAAAGTTATAGGGGTGCACAGATGCAATCTGGCGTGGAGATGTGTATGCGGTGGTATGAGAGGTGCCCTCCTCGTCGTTCCCTCCTAGCCTTTATATAGAAGTAGGCAGGTCCCGGGCACAGATCGAGTCAGTTACAGGTTTAGGGTTTGCCCCTTTGAATATTCTATCTAATCTAGTCTTGCTCTCCAAGTATCCGAAGATGTCATGGGCTTGGGCCACCCGAATATCTTCATGGGCCGCGCACATTCTCGTGGGCCTTCCTTGGGCTGGACCAGGTATGCTGAAGTCGTGTACCCATAGGGTATAACCATGTCACCCATGCAGGACGCAATTCATACCAAAAGCACTCATGTATACCAAAGAAGTTTTTCTTGATAACTAATCACACCCCAAATACAAAGTAAGCTCATCATGTTGATTATAAGTGATCGCGTTATCACAATACAAGCTTGCAATACTCATTGGATTAGAAAGGTCATTAGTATGGCCTGAGCATTGAAAATTGAAATGACCCACTTCATAGCAGAGTTCACAAATAAAAGGATAGATGGCACAATTTGTTTTACCAAGATCATTTAGAGCCTTATACCACGTTCTGGTTTATTCATTCTAGTGTGTGATACAATATTCTTCTTCTATTTTATTCTTCTCACAAGGTCTATGCATACCACAAAAATTAACATGCTTATAAGAAATAGTACTTTCAGAAGTTTGAGCATGTTTATTGCAATCAATAATAACATTTTCATTTTCCTTGCAAGTGTCTTTAAAAGGTTCTTGATACATGTCCCACTTTTCTTTAGGAGCATTAATATGGGAAGCAAAGGTGTAGGGGTTCGTAGCATGGAAAACAAAAAAATTCTACCGCATGCAAACAAACAAGCCAAGATATATCTACTAGATTGTAGCAACGAGTCGATAGAGGAACTCACCCGTAAATAATCTAAAGCAGTTAACAAGAGCAGATTCTCGTGGGTGATGTAGTCGTACTCTTGCCGATCTCAAGATCGTGTAGACGATCCTTTCGGCTCTGGATTCCGGCAGCGCTTCCATAGTCGGTCACACGTTCGGTACTCGATGAAGACCTTCCTCTCCCTTGTTCCCGCAGGCAGCAGAGGTTGTAGCACTCTCCTCGCGATTCCGGCAGCATGACGGCGTGGTACCAGAAGTAGAGGGAGATCTCGCAGGGCTTCGCCTTAAGCCGGAGCGAGTATGGTGGACTATGAGAGAGGCCTTGGCGATCTAGGGTTTAGAGGCACCAAGGAAAGAGGGCTAGGCCGGCGGCTAGGGCTTGGGGAGATCCCCAACTCGGCGGCTAGGGCAAACCCTAGGGGGCGGCGGCGACTTGGAGGAGGCATGCGGCTAGGGCTAGGGTTTTGGTGGAGAGAGGTGTTGGGAAGAGGGGCACCCTTGCCCCTCCTTTTATAGGTGGGAGGGCGCCGGCCAAGGGGAGGGAGTCCTCCCCCAAGTTGGCCTCCTTGGCCGGCGGGTGGAGAGAGAGGAACTCCTCCCCAAGTAGGTTTCCTACTCTCCCTCCACCAAGCAAAATTGTCGTTTGACTTTTCAAATTGGCGTTTAACTTTTTCAAACTAGGATTTGATTTATCCCTTTATTTTGCTCAGCCATGATACCTAGTACATGATGCAATCATTCCATATTGTTATGACACATTCACGTACCCTTCCCCTCCGGAGTGTCGGACCTTCCGGACCCTTCTAGAACATTCCCGATGAAAACACCGGAATCATTCCCCAACTCCGAAACATGACTTTCCTTATATGAATCTTATTCTCCGGACCATTCCGGATCTCCTCGTGATATCCCGGATCCCATCCGAGACTCCGAACAACATTCGGTCTCTTACTCATCATTCCATAACTACTCAACAACATCGAATCCTTAAGTGTGTCTCCCTACGGTTTGTGAATTATGCGAACATGATCGAGACACTTCTCCGAACAATAACCAATAGAGGAATCTGGAAATTCATATGGCTCCCACATATTTCTACGATTACTTTGCGATCGAATGAAGCACTTACATACGATACCAATTTCCCTTTGTCTCACGATAGTTTACTTATCCGAGGTTTTGATCGTCGGTATCTCTGCATACCTAGTTCAACCTCGTTACCGATAAGTACTCTTTTCTCGTTCCCGTGGTATGTGATCCCTTGTGATCCAGTCACATGCTGGCAAGCTAATTGGATGTCATTCCATCAAGAGGTCCTAGAGTATATCTATCCGTCATATGGATGGACAAATGCCACTGTTGATTCATGTGTCTCAACCCATACTTTCTGAACACTCAATGTCACCTTTATAGCCACCCAGTTACGGTGTGGTGTTTTGATGTCATCAAAGCATCCTTTCGGTGATGGTGATAAGCATGATCTCATGGTCGAAGGAATTAGGTTACTATGTATCAGAAAGCATATAGCAAATGAACTATTAAAATGACTTGATCTTTATGCTATGCTTATCTATAGGAGTATGTACATCATACCATTCTCCTAATGATATGATCTTCTTGTTAATAACATCTCAATGTTCATGACAGGGAAACCACAATCATCTATTAACCAACAAGCTAGTATTATGAAGAGGCTTTACTAGGGACTCTAATTTAGTTTACAAATCACACAAGTATTAATGTTTCCTGGTTAATACTGTTATAGCATGAATGTAAACATTTATCATAAACACAAAGATATAATAATAACTACATTTATTATTGCCTCTAGGGCATATCTCCAACAGTCTCCCACTTGCACTAGAGTCAACTAATCTAGATTACATGGTAATATACCGAACACCCATGGCAGTTTGGTGTTGATCATGTTTTGCCCTCGGGAGAGGTTTAGTCAACGGATCCGCCACATTCAGATATGTGTGTACTTTGCAAATCTTTATGTCACCATCTTGGACATGTTCTTGAATAGCGTGAAAACGTAGCTTGATATGCTTCAGCTTCTTGTGTGACCTTGGTTCTTGCGCATTGGCTATGGCGCCCATGTTATCACAGTAGATAGACATTGGGTCCAGCACACTTGGAACCACACCGAGCTCTGTAATGAACTCCTTCATCCATATCGCTTCTTGTGAAGCCTCCGAAGCAGCTATGTATTCCGATTCAGTTGAAGATCTCGCCACAACGCTTTGCTTTGCACTCCTCCAGCTAACTGCTGCACCATTCAAAATAAATACATATCCAGATTGAGATTTAGAGTCGTATGGATCGGTGTTCCAACTAGCATCGGTGTAACCATTAACAACGAGTTGTTCATCACCTCCATAAGAAAGAACCATATCCTTAGTTCTTCTCAAGTACTTAAGGATGTTTTTGACCGCTGTCCAATGATCCACTCCTGGATCACTTTGATATCTGCTAGTCAAACTAACAGCATATGCAATGTCGGGTCTAGTACATAGCATGGCATACATTAGAGATCCTATGGCTGAGGGATAGGGAGTCTTACTCATCCTATCTCTATCTTCTACCGTTGCTGGACTTTGAGTTTTACTCAAGGTTTTATTGGGCAACATGGGCAAGAACCCTTTCTTGCTATCTTCCATTCCAAACCTCTTTAGAACTTTGTCCAAATATGTACTTTGTGACAATGATATTAGGCGTCTCGATCTATATCTATAAATCTTTATGCCTAATATGTAAGCTGCTTCGCCAAGATATTTCATTGAAAAACTATTATTCAAATATGCTTTGACACTATTAAGAAGGTCTACATCATTCCCAATCAACAATATGTCATCTACATATAGTATTAAGAATGCTACAGAGCTCCCACTCACTTTCTTGTAAATACAAGCTTCTCCATAAGTTTGTATAAAACCAAAACTTTTGATTACTTTATCAAAACATTGATTCCAACTTCGGGATGCTTGCTTCAATCCATATATGGACCTTTGAAGTTTGCATACCTTGTTAGCATCTTTAGGATCGACAAAACCTTTGGGTTGCATCATATACAACTCTTCATCAATGTCTCCATTGAGGAATGTTGTTTTGACATCCATCTGCCATATTGCATAATCGTAATATGCAGCGATTGCTAACATAATCCTCATAGACTTTAGCTTCGCTACTGGTGAGAAAGTCTCATCGTAGTCAACTCCTTGAATTTGTCGAAACCCTTTTGCGACAAGTCGAGCTTTATAGATAGTAACATTACCATCAGCATCTGTTTTCTTCTTGAAAATCCATTTGTTCTCGACAGCCTTTCGGCCATCCGGTAAGTCCACCAAGGTCCATACTTGGTTTTCGTACATGGATCCAATCTCGGATTTCATGGCTTCTTGTCATTTATTGGAATCTGGGCTCATCATTGCTTCCTCATATGTCTCAGGGTCATCGGTGTTGTCCACCAACATGACACTCATAACGGGATCATACCAATCAGGAGTGGTACGATTCCTCGTTGACCTGCGAGGATCTGTAGCAACTTCAACCGAAGTTTCATGACCATTATCATTAGCTTCCTGTCTTATTGGTGTAGGCGCCACAGGAACTTATTCCGGTGGTGCGCTACTCGCAAGTTCGAGAGAAGGTTCAACAACCTCGTCGAGTTCTACTTTCCTTCCAGTCACTTCTTTCGAGAGAAATTCTTTCTCTAGAAAGGATCCATTCTTGGCAACGAAGATTTTGCCCTCGGATATATGATAGAAGGTATACCCGATAGTTTCCTTCGGGTATCCTATGAAGACGCATTTTTTCGCTTTGGGTTCAAGCTTGTCCGGCTGTAACTTCTTTACATAGGCTTCGCAACCCCAAACTTTAAGGAACGAAAATTTAGGTTTCTTCCCAAACCATAATTCATATGGTGTCGTTTCAACGGATTTAGATGGTGCCCTATTTAAAGTGAATGCGGCTGTTTCTAATGCATAACCCCAAAACGAAAGCGGTAAATCTGTAAGTGACATCATAGAACGAACCATATCTAAGAGAGTTCTATTACGACGTTCGGACACACCATTACGCTGTGGTGTTCCCGGCGGTGTCAATTGTGAAAGTATTCCGCATTTCTTCAAATGCTCGCCAAACTCGTAACTTAGATATTCACCTCCACGATCAGAACATAGAAATTTAATCTTCTTGTTACGTTGATTCTCCACCTCACTTTGAAATTCCTTAAACTTCTTGAAAGTTTTGGACTTATGTTTCATGAAATAGATATACCCATATCTACTCAAGTCATCCATGAAGGTAAGAACATAACGATAACCACCGCGCGATGCTACACTCATTGGACCACACACATCGGTATGTATGATTTCGAACAAGTCCGTAGCTCGCTCCATCATACCAGAAAATGGAGTCTTAGTCATTTTACCCATCAGACATGCTTCGCATCTTTCAAGTGATTCGAAATCAAGTGATTCAAGAAGTCCATCGGAATGGAGTTTCTTCATACGCTTCACTCCGATATGACCAAAACGACAGTGCCACATATAGGTCGAGTTATCGCTCAATTTCAAACGTTTAGCCTCAATGTTATTTATGTGTGTATTACTACAATCGAGATTCAATAAGAATAGGCCATCTATCAAAGGTGCATGTGCATAAAATGTATTACTCATATAAATCGAACAACCATTATTCTCGGACTTAAACAAGTAACCGTCTCGCAATAAACAAGATCCAGATATAATGTTCATGCTTAACGCAGGCACCAAATAACAATTATTTAAGTATAAAACTAATTCCGATGGTAGATGAAGAGGTAGCGTGCCGACCGCGATCACATCAACCTTTGATCCATTTCCAACGCGCATCGTCACCTTGTTCTTCGCTAGCTTCCGTTTATTCTGCACCACCTGTTTCGAGTTACAAATATGAGCAACTGAACCAGTATCAAATACCCAGGCACTACTATGAGTACTAGTGAGATACACATCAATAACATGTATATCGGATATACCTTTCTTCTTGATGTTGCCGTTCTTCAAATCCGCCAAGTACTTTGGGCAATTCTGTAGGGTTTCGTAGCATGGAAAAACAAAAAATTTCTATCGCATACAAACAAACAAGCCAAGACCTATCTACTAGATTGTAGCAACGAGTCAATGGAATAACTCACCCTCGAAGATTCCAAAGTGTTTAACGAGAGCGGATTCTCGTGGGTGATGTAGTCGTACTCTTCCCGATCTCAAGATCGCGTAGACGATCCTTCTGGCGCTGCGTTCCGGCAGCGCTCCATGATCGGTCACACGTTCGATTTGACGAAGACCTTCCTCTCCTTGTTCCAAAGAGGCCGGAGGTTGTAGCACTCTCCTCGTGATTCCGGCTGACTGGCAGTGGTCGAAGTAGAGGAGATCTCGCAGGGCTTCGCCTTAAGCCGGAGCGAGTATGATGGAGTATGAGAGAGACCCTCGACGATCTAGGGTTTAGACACGCCGAGGAGGGGGCTAGGCCGGCGTATAGGGTTTGACCTAGGCGGCGGCGAGTGCCCTAGGGATGGCGGCGGCTTGGGGCTAGGGTTTAGAGGTAGGGAACTTGTGTGTCTAGGAGGGGAGCCCTGCCCCTCCTTATATAGGTGGAGGGGGCACGCCAGGGGAGGGGAGTCCCTCCCCAACTCGGCCAAGGAGGCCCGGCGGTGGAGGGGAGGAACTCCTCCCCAACTCGGATTCCACCTCCCCTCCACTTCCCAAAATAGCCGTTTGACTTTCAAATTGGCGTTTGACTTTTTCAAACTAGGATTTGAATAAACCCTTTATTTTGTTCAGCGATGACACCTAGTATATGATGCAATCATACCAACTTGATATAACACGTTCATGTACCCTTCCCCTCTGGAGTGCCGGACATTCCGGAACCTTCTAGATCATTCCCGATGAAAACACCGGAACCATTCTCCAACCCTGAAACAGGACTTTCCTTATATGAATCTTATTCTCCGGACCATTCCGGATCTCCTCGTGATATCCCGGATCCCACCGGAGACTCCGAACAACATTCGGTCTCTTACTCATCATTCCATAACTACTCAAACAACGTTGAATCCTTAAGTGTGTCTCCCTACGGTTCGTGAATTATGCGGACATGATCGAGACACATCTCCGAACAATAACCAATAGAGGAATCTGGAAATTCATATGGCTCCCACATATTTCTACGATTACTTTGCGATCGAATGAACCACTTACATACAATACCAATTTCCCTTTGTCTCACGATAGTTTACTTATCCGAGGTTATGATCGTCGGTATCTCTGCATACCTAGTTCAACCTCGTTACTGATAAGTACTCTTTTCTCGTTCCCGTGATATGTGATCCCTTGTGAGCCAGTCACATGCTTGCAAGCTAATTGGATGACATTTCACCGAGAGGGCCCAGAGTATATCTATCCGTCATATGGATGGACAAATCCCACTCTTGATCCATGTGTCTCAACCAATACTTTCCGAACACTCAATGCCACCTTTATAGCCACCCAGTTACGGTGTGATGTTTGATGTCATCAAAGCATCCTTCCGGTCAAGGTGATATGCATGATCTCATGGTCGAAGGAATTAGGTTACTATGTATCAGAAAGCATATAGCAATTGAACTATTAAAATGACTTGATCTTTATGCTACGCTTATCTATAGGAGTATGTCCACCATATCATTCTCCTAACGATATGATCTTGTTGTTAATAACATCTCAATGTTCATGACAGGGAAACCACAGTCATTTATTAACCAATAAGCTAGTATTATAAAGAGGCTTTACTAGGGACTCTATTTTAGTTTACAATTCACACAAGTATCAATGTTTCCTTGTTAATACTATTATAGCATGAATGTAAACATTTATCATAAACACAAAGATATAATAATAAATACATTTATTATTGCCTCTAGGGCATATCTCCAACAGTCTCCCACTTGCACTAGAGTCATCTAATCTAGATAACATGGTAATATACCGAACACCCATGGCAGTTTGGTGTTGGCCTTGTTTTGCCCTCGGGAGAGGTTTAGTCAACGGATCCGCCACATTCAGATCTGTGTGTACTTTGCAAATATTTATGTCCCCATCTTGGACATGTTCTCGAATAGCGTGAAAACGTAGCTTGATGTGCTTCAGCTTCTTGTGTGACCTTGGTTCTTGCGCATTGGCTATGGCACCCATGTTATCACAGTAGATAGACATTGGGTCCAGCGCACTAGGAACCACACCGAGCTCTGTAATGAACTCTTTCATCCATATCGCTTCTTGTGAAGCCTCCGAAGCAGCCATGTATTCCGATTCAGTTGAAGATCTCGCCACAACGCTTTGCTTTGCACTCCTCCAGCTAACTACTGCACCATTCAAAGTAAATACGTATCCAGATTGTGATTTAGAATCATCTGGATCGGTGTTCCAACTAGCATCGGTGTAACCATTAACAATGAATGTTATTCATCACCTCCATAAGAAAGAACCATATCCTTAGTTCTTCTCAAGTACTTAAGGATGTTTTGACCGCTGTCCAATGATCCACTCCTGGATCACTTTGATATCTGCTAGTTAAACTAACAGCATATGCAATGTCGGGTCTAGTACATAGCATGGCATACATTAGAGATCCTATGGCTGAGGCATAGGGAGTCTTACTCATCCTTTCTCTATGTTCTGCCGTTGTCGGACTTTGAGTTTTACTCAATGTCGTATTGGGCAACATGGGCAAGAACCCTTTCTTGCTATCTTCCATTCCAAACCTCTTTAGAACTTTGTCCAAATATGTACTTTGTGACAATGATATTAGGCGTCTCGATCTATCTCTATAAATATTTATGCCTAATATGTAAGCTGCTTCGCCAAGATCCTTCATTGAAAAACTATTATTCAAATATTCCTTGACACTATTAAGAAGGTCTACATCATTCCCAATCAACAATGTGTCATCTACATATAGTATTAAGAATGCTACAGAGCTCCCACTCACTTTCTTGTAAATACAAGCTTCTCCATAAGTTTGTATAAAACCAAAACTTTTGATTACCTTATCAAAACGTTGATTCCAACTTCGGGTTGCTTGCTTCAATCCATAGATGGACCGTTGAAGTTTGCATACCTTGTTAGCATCTTTAGGATCGACAAAACCTTTGGGTTGCATCATATACAACTCTTCATCAATGTCTCCATTGAGGAACGCTGTTTTGACATCCATCTGCCATATTTCATAATCGTAATATGCAGTGATTGCTAACATAATCCTGGCAGACTTTAGCTTCGCTACCGGTGAGAAAGTCTCATCGTAATCAACTCCTTGAATTTGTCGAAACCCTTTTGCGACAAGTCAAGCTTTATAGACAGTAACATTACCATCAGCATCTGTTTTCTTCTTGAAAATCCATTTGTTCTCGATGGCCTTTCGGCCATCTGGTAAGTCCACCAAAGTCCAAACTTGGTTTTCGTACATGGATCCAATCTCGGATTTCATGGCTTCTTGCCATTTATTGGAATCTAGGCTCATCATCGCTTCCTCATATGTCTCAGGGTCATCGGTGTTATCCACCAACATGACACTCATAACGGGATCATACCAATCAGGAGTGGTACGAGTTCTCGTTGACCTGCGAGGCTCTGTAGCAACTACAACCGAAGTTTCATGATCATCATCATTAGCTTCCTCTCTTATTGGTGCAGGCACCACAGGAACTTCTTCCGCTGCTGCGCTACTCGCAAGTTCGAGAGAAGGTTCGATAACCTCGTCGAGTTCTACTTTCCTTCCAGTCACTTCTTTCGAGAGAAATTCCTTCTCTAGAAAGGATCCATTCTTGGCAACGAAGATTTTGCCTTCGAATCTATGATAGAAGGTATACCCAATAGTTTCCTTCGGGTATCCTGTGAAGACGCATTTTCCGCTTTGGGTTCAAGCTTGTCCGGCTGTGACTTCTTTACATAGGCTTCGCAATCCCAAACTTTAAGGAACGACAATTTAGGTTTCTTCCCAAACCATAATTCATACGGTGTCGTTTCCATGGATTTAGATGGTGCCCTATTTAAAGTGAATGCGGCTGTTTCTAATGCATAACCCCAAAATGATAGCGGTAAATCTGTAAGTGACATCATAGAACGAACCATATCTAAGAGAGTTCGATTACGACGTTCGGACACACCATTACGCTGTGGTGTTCCCGGCGGTGTCAATTGTGAAAGTATTCCGCATTTCTTCAAATGCTCGCCAAACTCGTAACTTAGATATTCACCTCCACGATCAGAACGTAGAAATTTAATCTTCTTGTTACGTTGATTCTCAACCTCACTTTGAAATTCCTTAAACTTCTCGAAAGTTTTGGACTTATGTTTCATGAAATAGATATACCCATATCTACTCAAATCATCTGTGAAGGTAATAACATAACGATAACCACCGCGCGATGCTACACTCATTGGACCATAGACATCGGTATGTATGATTTCCAACAAGTCCGTAGCTCGCTCCATCATACCAGAAAATGGAGTCTTAGTCATTTTACCCATCAGACATTCTTCGCAACTTTCAAGTGATTCGAAATCAAGTGATTCAAGAAGTCCATCGGAATGGAGTTTCTTCATACGCTTCACTCCAATGTGACCAAGACGACAGTGCCACATATAGGTCGAGTTATCGCTTGATTTCAAACGTTTAGCCTCAATGTAATTAATATGTGTATTTCCACTATCGAGATTCAATAAGAATAGACCATCTATCAAAGGTGCATGTGCATAAAACATATTACTCATATAAATCGAACAACCATTATTCTCTGACTTAAACAAGTAACCGTCTCGCAATAAACAAGATCCCGATATAATGTTCATGCTTAACGCAGACACCAAATAACAATTATTTAAGTATAAAACTAATCCCGATGGTAGATGAAGGGGTAGCGTGCCGACCGCGATCACATCAACCTTTGATCCATTTCCAACGCGCATCGTCACCTCGTTCTTCGCTAGCTTCCGTTTATTCTGCAACACCTGTTTCGAGTTACAAATATGAGCAACCGAACCAGTATCAAATACCCAGGCACTACTACGAGTACTAGTGAGATACACATCAATAACATGTATATCGGATATACCTTTCTTCTTGATGTTGCCGTTCTTCAAATCCGCCAAGTACTTTGGGCAATTCCGCTTCCAATGACCTTCTTCCTTGCAGTAAAAGCACTCAGTATCAGGCTTAGGTCCAGCCTTGGTCTTCTTCGTCGGCATGGTAACTTTCTTACCATCCTTCTTGAAGTGTCCCTTTTGCTTAGACTTGCCTTTCTTGAATTTGGTGGTCTTATTGACCAACAACACTTGGTGCTCTTTCTTGATCTCCACTTCTGCAGATTTTAACATGGCGAAGAGTTCTGGCAACGTCTTGTTCATGTTCTGCATATTGTAGTTCATCATAAAGTTCTTGTAACTTGGTGGTAGTCATTGGAGGACACGGTAAATCCCCAAAGCATTAGGAATCACTATACCTAAGCTTTGAAGTTTCTTTGCGTGCCCAGACATCTTAAGCACATGCTCCTTGGCCAGACTGCCCTCTTCCATCTTGCAGTTAAAGAACTTTTCAGAAGCCTCATAGCTCTCAATTGCCGCATGAGTCTCAAAGATCAATTTGAGATCACGGACAATATCATGTGGGTCTGAATTCTCAAACCTTATTTGAAGCTCCGATTCTAAACCATACAAGATAGCACACTGAATTGTGGAGTACTGAGTCTTCCGAGTGAGGTAAACATTCTTTACTTCATCGGTAGCAGTAGCTGCAGGTGGGTCACCTAGCGGTGCATCCAGCACATAGGTCAAATTACCAGCTGTGAGGATAATCCTCAAATTGTGGAACCAATCCGCGAAGTTGCTTCCATTGTTTTTCAACTTTTCTTTCTCTAGAAACGCATTAAAATTGATGGTAGGGGCTGCCATTGATCTACAACATATTTGCAATAGTTTAGACTAAGTTTATGACAAATTGAGTTCTAATTAATACGAAAATTAATCTAGGTGAACTCCCACTCAAAACAACATCCCTCACATTGTTTTAGTGATCACACGAACAAAATCCACCACATCAAAACCGATCATCACGAGAGTTGATGTAGCTTCAATGGCGAACAATCGACATGTTCATCATATCTTCTATATGACTCATGCTTTACCTTTCGGTGATCCGTGTTCCGAGACCATGTTTGTACATGCTAGGCTCGTCAAGATCAAACCTTAGCTTCCGCATGAGCAAATCTGGCTTGCTCACGTTGTATACACTTGCGGAATCTAACACACCCGATCATCACGTGGTGCTTCGAAACAACAAGCTTTAGCAATGGTCCTAACTAAGGGTGAACACTTTATGACTTGAAATTTATGTGCATGAGGGATCATCTTATAATGCTACCGTTGTTAACTAAGCAATACAAGATGCATAAAGGATTAACATCACATGCAATTCATAATATGTGATATGATATGGCCTTTCTTCTTTGTGCTTCCGATCTCCATCTTCAAGCACGAACATGATCTCCATCATCATCGACATTGCATCAAGGTCCATGACGCTGCTCCATGGTTGTTGTCCACCGGCTTCAACTATTACAACTACTTTGAATAGACACGCGGGTCTTAACAAAATTAAAGACAACCATATGGCTCCTGCCGGTTGCCAACTTACAATAAGGAACATTGCATACATCATATATAATCACAATCATGGCCATATCACATCACAGCACACCCCTACAAAACAAAGTTAGACGCCTCTACTTTCTTTGCATGTTTTACGTGGTTTGGGGCTTTCAATAAGTGTCGTTCTAACTTACGAACAAGAACCACAACATTGATACTAGTATTGTCAATCACCCGTTGTAAATTGGATCTTAACTATGCTGGGAGAAACAGGCACCCGCAAAGCCACTTATGCAATACAAGTTGCATGTCAAGCGTGGAGCAAGTCTCATGAACGATGTCATGTAAGGTTAGCAGGGCGCTTCATCCCAACATCCCGCAAGATGCAAAGTACACAAGAAGCAATCAACAATAAAAGCATCAACGCCCATAATGACCATTGTGTTCTACTCGTGCAACAGATCTACATATAGACACGGCTCTGATACCACTGTAGGGTTTCGTAGCATGGAAAAACAAAAAATTTCTATCGCATACAAACAAACAAGCCAAGATCTATCTACTAGATTGTAGCAACGAGTCGATGGAATAACTCACCCTCGAAGATTCCAAAGTGTTTAACGAGAGCGGATTCTCGTGGGTGATGTAGTCGTACTCTTCCTGATCTCAAGATCGCGTAGATGATCCTTCCGGCTGCGTTCGCGGCTCCCTGATAGGTCACTGCGTTGATTTTCGTGAAGACCTTCCTCTCCCTTGTTCCGGCAGCGGAGGTTGTAGCACTCTCCTCGCGATTCCGGCAGCCTGGCGTGGTACCGGAAGTAGAGGAGATCTCGAGCCGCCTTAAGCCGGGCGAGTATGGTGGAGTATGAGAGAGACCCTCGGCGATCTAGGGTTTATACACGCCGAGGAGGGGCTAGGCGGCTGACTAGGGTTTGACCTAGGCGGCGGCTCTAGGGTGGCGGCTATGGAGGCGGCGGGGGCTAGGGTTTAGAGGTAGGGAACTTGTGTGTCTGGGAGGAGCCTGCCCTCCTTATATAGGTGGAGGGGCGCGCCAGGGGAGGGGAGTCCCTCCCCAACTCGGCCAAGGAGGGCCGGCGGTGGAGGCGAGGAACTCCTCCCCAACTCGGATTCCACCTCCCCTCCACTTCCCAAAATAGCCGTTTGACTTTCAAATTGGCGTTTGACTTTTTCAAACTAGGATTTGAATAAACCCTTTATTTTGTTCAGCGATGACACCTAGTACATGATGCAATCATACCAACTTGATATAACACATTCATGTACCCTTCCCCTCCGGAGTGTCGGACATTCCGGAACCTTCTAGATCATTCCCGATGAAAACACCAGAACCATTCTCCAACCCCAAAACAGGACTTTCCTTATATGAATCTTATTCTCCGGACCATTCCGGATCTCCTCGTGATATCCCGGATCCCATCCGAGACTCCTAACAACATTCGGTCTCTTACTCATCATTCCATAACTACTCAAACAACGTAGAATCCTTAAGTGTGTCTCCCTACAGTTCGTGAATTATGGGGACATGATCGAGACACTTCTCCGAACAATAACCAATAGAGGAATCTAGAAATTCATATGGCTCCCACATATTTCTACGATTACTTTGCGATCGAATGAACCACTTACATACGATACCAATTTCCCTTTGTCTCACGATAGTTTACTTATCCGAGGTTATGATCGTCGGTATCTCTGCATACCTAGTTCAACCTCGTTACTGATAAGTACTCTTTTCGTTCGTGATATGTGATCCCTTGTGAGCCAGTCACATGCTTGCAAGCTAATTGTATGACATTTCACCGAGAGGGCCCAGAGTATATCTATCCGTCATATGGATGGACAAATCCCACTCTTGATCCATGTGTCTCAACCAATACTTTCCGGACACTCAATGCCACCTTTATAGCCACCCGATTCACGGTGTGGTGTTTGATGTCATCAAAGCATCCTTCCGGTGAAGGTGATATGCATGATCTCATGGTCGAAGGAATTAGGTTACTATGTATCAGAAAGCATATAGCAATTGAACTATTAAAATGACTTGATCTTTATGCTACGCTTATCTATAGGAGTATGTCCACCATATCATTCTCCTAACGATATGATCTTGTTGTTAATAACATCTCAATGTTCATGACAGGGAAACCACAGTCATTTATTAACCAATAAGCTAGTATTATAAAGAGGATTTACTAGGGACTCTATTTTAGTTTATAATTCACACAAGTATCAATGTTTCCTTGTTAATACTATTATAGCATGAATGTAAACATTTATCATAAACACAAAGATATAATAATAACTACATTTATTATTGCCTCTAGGGCATATCTCCAACAAATTCCGCTTCTAGTGACCCTCTTGCTTGCAGTAAAAACACTCAGTATCAGGCTTAGGTCCAGCCCTGGTCTTCTTCGCCGGTGCGGCAACTTTCTTACCGCCCTTCTCGAAGTTTCCCTTTTGCTTAGACTTGCCTTTCTTGAATTTGGTGGTCTTATTGACCATCAACACTTGGTGCTCTTTCTTGATCTCCACTTCTGTAGATTTCAACATGGAGAAGAGTTCTGGTAACGTCTTGTCCATGTTTTGCATATTGTAGTTCATCACAAAGTTCTTGTAACTTGGTGGTAGTGATTGGAGGACACGGTGAATCTCCAAAGAATTAGGAATCACTATACCCAAACTTTGGAGTTTGTTTGTGTGCCCAGACATCTTAAGCACATGCTCACTAACGGAGCTGCCCTCTTTCATCTTGTAGTTAAAGAACTTTTCAGAAGCCTCATAACTCTCAACTGCCGCGTGATCCTCAAATATCATTTTGAGTTCACGGACAATATCATGTGGGTCATGGTTCTCAAACCTTTTTTGAAGCTCTGATTCCAAACCATACAAGATAGCACACTGAACTGTGGAGTACTGATTCTTCCGAGCGAGGAAAACATTCTTTACCTCATCGGTAGCATCAGCTGCAGGCGGGTCACCCAGCGGTGCATCCAGCACATAGGTCAAATTACCAGCATTGAGGACAATCCTCATATTGCGGAACCAATCCGCAAAGTTGCTTCCATTGTTTTTCAACTTTTCTTTCTCTAGGAACGCATTAAAATTGATGGTAGGGGCCGCCATTGATCTACAACATATTTGCAATAGTTTAGACTAAGTTTATGACAAATTGAGTTCTAATTAATAGTTAAATTAATCTAGGTGAACTCCCACTCAAAACAATATCACTCACATTGTTTTAGTGATCACATGAACCAAATCCACCACATCAAAAACCGATCATCACGAGAGTTGATGTAGCTTCAATGGCGAACAATCAACATGTTCATCATATCTACTATATGACTCATGCTTTACCTTTCGGTGATCCGTGTTCCGAGACCATGTCTGTACATGCTAGGCTCGTCAAGATCAAACCTTAGCTTCCGCATGAGCAAATCTGGCTTGCTCACGTTGTATACACTTGCAGAATCTAACACACCCGATCATCACGTGGTGCTTCGAAACAACAAGCTTTAGCAACGGTGCTTACTAAGGATGAACACTTTAAAACTTGAAATTTATGTGCATGAGGGATCATCTTATAATGCTGCCGTCGTTAACTAAGCAATACAAGATGCATAAAGGATTAACATCACATGCAATTCATAATATGTGATATGATATGGCCTTTCTTCTTTGTGCTTCCGATCTCCATCTTCAAGCACGAACATGATCTCCATCATCACCGGCATTGCATCAAGGTCAATGACGCCGCTCCATGGTTGTCATCCACCAGCTTCAACTATTACAACTACTTTGAATAGACACGCGGGTCTTAACAGAATTTAAAGACAACCATATAGCTCCTGCCGGTTGCCAACTTACAATAAGGAACATTGCATACATCAAATATAATCACAATCATGGCCATATCACATCACAGCACACCCCTGCAAAACAAAGTTAGACGCCTCTAATTTTCTTTGCATATTTTACGTGGTTGGCTTTCAATAAGTGTCGCTCTAACTTACGAACAAGAACCACAACGTTGATGCTTGAACTATCAAGTGCTCTTTGTAAATTGGATCTATACTATAATGGGAGAGACAGACACCCGCAAAGCCACTTATGCAATACAAGTTGCATGTTGAGCGTGGAGCAAGTCTCATGAACGATGTCATGTAAGGTCAGCCCGGGCCGCTTCATCCCATCATACCGCAAGATGCAAAGTACACAAGAAGCAATTGATAATAAAAGCACCACCGCCCACAATGACCATTGTGTTCTACTCGTGCAACAGATCTACATATAGACACGGCTCTGATACCACTGTAGGGGTTCGTAGCATGGAAAACAAAAAAATTCTACTGCATGCAAACAAACAAGCCAAGATCTATCTACTAGATTGTAGCAACGAGTCGATAGAGGAACTCACCCTTGAAGATTCTAAAGCGGTTAACGAGAGCGGATTCTCGTGGGTGATGTAGTCGTACTCTTGTCGATCTCAAGATCGTGTAGACGATCCTTCCGGCGCTGCGTTCCGGCAGCGCTTCCGTAGTCGGTCACACGTTTGGTACTCGATGAAGATCTTCCTCTCCCTTGTTCCAGCAGGAAGCGGAGGTTGTAGCACTCTCCTCGCGATTCCGGCAGCACGACGACGTGGTACCAGAAGTAGAGGGGATATCTTGCAGGGCTTCGCCTTAAGCCGGAGTGAGTATGGTGGACTATGAGAGAGGCCTTGGCGATCTAGGGTTTAGAGGCACCAAGTAAAGAGGGCTAGGCCGGCGGCTAGGGCTTGGGGAGATCCCCAACTCGGCGGCTAGGGCAAACCCTAGGGGCGGCAGCGACTTGGAGGAGGCCGGCGGCTAGGGCTAGGGTTTTGGTGGAGAGAGGTGTTGGGAAGAGGGGCACCCTTGCCCCTCCTTTTATAGGTGGGAGGGCGCCGGCCAAGGGGAGGGAGTCCTCCCCCAAGTCGGCCTCCTTGGCCGGCGGGTGGAGAGAGAGGAACTCCTCCCCAAGTAGGTTTCCTACTCTCCCTCCACCAAGCAAAATTGTCGTTTGACTTTTCAAATTGGCGTTTGACTTTTTCAAACTAGGATTTGATTTATCCCTTTATTTTGCTCAGCCATGATACCTAGTACATGATGCAATCATTCCATATTGTTATGACACATTCATGTACCCTTCCCCTCCGGAGTGCCGGACCTTCCGGACCCTTCTAGAACATTCCCGATGAAAACACCGGAATCATTCCCCAACTCCGAAACAGGACTTTCCTTATATGAATCTTATTCTCCGGACCATTATGGATCTCCTCGTGATATCCCGGATCCCATCCGAGACTCCGAACAACATTCAGTCTCTTACTCATCATTCCATAACTACTCAACAACATCAAATCCTTAAGTGTGTCTCCCTACGGTTCGTGAATTATGCGGACATGATCGAGACACTTCTCCGAACAATAACCAATAGAGGAATCTGGAAATCCATATGGCTCCCACATATTTCTACGATTACTTTGCGATCGAATGAACCACTTACATACGATACCAATTTCCCTTTGTCTCACGATAGTTTACTTATCCGAGGTTTTGATCGTCGGTACCTCTGCATACCTAGTTCAACCTCGTTACCGATAAGTACTCTTTTCTCGTTCCCGTGGTATGTGATCCCTTGTGAGCCAGTCACATGCTTGCAAGCTAATTTGATGTCATTCCACCGAGAGGGCCTAGAGTATATCTATCCGTCATATGCATGGACAAATCTCACTCTTGATTCATGTGTCTCAACCCATACTTTCTGAACACTCAATGTCACCTTTATAGCCACCCAGTTACGGTGTGGTGTTTTGATGTCATCAAAGCATCCTTCCGGTGATGGTGATAAGCATGATCTCATGGTCGAAGGAATTAGGTTACTATGTATCAGAAAGCATATAGCAAATGAACTATTAAAATGACTTGATCTTTATGCTACGCTTATCTATAGGAGTATGTCCATCATACCATTCTCCTAATGATATGATCTTGTTGTTAATAACATCTCAATGTTCATGATAGGGAAACCACAATCATCTATTAACCAACAAGCTAGTATTATGAAGAGGCTTTACTAGGGACTCTAATTTAGTTTACAAATCACACAAGTATTAATGTTTCCTGGTTAATACTATTGTAACTACCTCGGTGAATTACGCTCCTAGTTATAAGCCTGGATGAGCAGAAATGGTTGAAATAGTACGGTGGGGCCCAAATGCCACTCACAGGTAGACCTTTCGGCCGTCCCAACCATTTCCAAACATCGGGACAAGAACGGGCGGCGTAATCGGCAGGCGAAGGGATCAACTACATACACAAATGAGTATGTATGCAAGCCACCATACAATAGTACATCAGAGCCATTCCATCTAAAAAGAAAGGAAATATAGCAATGCCATACGGCAAGATCCAAATATCCTAGATAGATATAATAGTTTAGGATATCTCCTCATACATCAAACATCAGAGTATCAAGCGGAAGCGGAAGACAAAATCCGAGTACGGATAAGAAGCAAATCGGCATAAGATGCCCCATAAATAAGCACATCCCGCTCACAGATCTCACAGATCCCCGTTCCCGGAATCTCTACACCGAATGATCGTTGCCCACATCGTCCGTCTCTTCCACCCAGTATCCATCTTGCGAGTGTACCTGTTCATCTGAACCAATAATTTATCGTGTGAGACCCTAGGGGTACTCGGCAAGTCTTTATGCCTCTAAAGGGACACAACACAGGGTGACGCAATTGCAGCAAAAGATAAACCCTAGCAATTCTATAGAAACTCGCTAACCATCCGCCTAACCAGAGATAGACGGATGTCCGTGAATTAATAACAACAGTTATAACAGTTATAACGGTAATATCCACAGATCCATCCTCCTCCTCGCTTACCGACGAGGAAGCGGACGAACAACCCCATCCGTTGGCAGTTTATTATCCATTCCGTGAGTATTGCACTATTTACTAGTCGGTACCTAGTCTAGTCAAATTAAAAGCGGTACTTTAGTTATGCTTGTCTATGATCGAGAAACGTGCTCCAAGTCGTCCATAACCGCGGACACGGCTTTCGAAAAGTTTTACCCTGAGGTGCACAAATAACACACACTCGATATGCCTCGGAAAAACCAAATCAAAACCCAACGAGGCGATCACGACAAAGCGATCACAGGATTCAGAAATATTTGGGGCCACCCCATTGAGCTACCCGAATGAAGTTAGCGACTCGAGACGGCCTCAAGGTTTGTCAATGGCTGTGAACGCGGGAACCGAAAATGTGACTGGGCTTGTCGACACCGCGAAAACACTCCGCTTTCCTAACGATGATAAAGCAGTACTCGCACAATTTAAATAAAGCAGTAAAGCATGGCATAAGTACATGATAGTAAATAAAACCTCAAACTAGTTTGTGGCCCCAAGAAATAAGAATGAATCAAGCTCTGGCTCAGGGGGGTTCATAAGCCTCCCGGATGTGGATAGCGCGAATATTCAAGGAACAGGAATCGAGTACTCGGGGTCCTACGGGACACAAGTGAGCCTGAAAAACCAAATAGCGAATATGGCTCACCGATGCCACTTTCATTAGTTATCCCATTACTACTCAGATTAAGTTGTTTAGGTACCTCATTTTCCATCAGACACTCACATACCCTACACATGCTGTTCTCTGACTCGCATGGCTCAAACAACTCCACAGTAAGGGCTCATGGGATGGAGGAACAAGCTTCGGTGGGGTTTAAAAGTAAAGGCTATGCAATACTTGGGATTCAATTTAATGCAATCGCGACTCAATGATGCAAGAATAAGATAGAGGCAATAGGTACTAAATGTATGCAAGCATGTGGTAGTGCTTGCCTGGCAACTCAGTTGAAGCAAGAGAAGGATCTGGGTGGTGCTCCTGGTTCTCTTGGTATATCCCCTGCTCAGCGTCTATTCGAAGAAGAACCAAACAAACAAGGGCCAACATAAATAAAGTGCACAAGCATATGAATAAAATGCATCAAGCAAACAATCATGCCATGATGAATGATGCACAATTTGCATGGCAATAAAGTAGCATGGCATGGGTGAGGTGTGGAATACAAGAATAAACATTTTTATTGGGTTTTAGCCTCATTTTATCCTCATATTAGTTGCTGTACACATTATATTTATATGATGCATGCTTCAAAACAAAACATGGAATGCATAAATAGAAAGGTCTCGTCGAGCTAATCATTTTAGACATATCATTTGTTAAATTTGGAGTTATAAAACAAAAGTTATTAATTAAATAAGGTGAAAGGGCATTTAATGTAATTTTAATTAACTTGGAAAATAAAGTGTCCAAAATATATTTTGAATGGCATATTTGAATTCCTCACATTTTTCTGATTTGAAAACATATATTATTTGTATTATTTGGATTTAAGAATTAAAAGTTATTTAAAACAGATTTAAATTTGAATTTGAATTAATTTGAAAAAGATTTGAAATAAAACAGAAATCCAGAAAACCCTTTTATACTCAGACAGATCCGCATACGCCACGACGGGTGGGTCCTTGGTGACTCAGCAGCCCATGTGAACAGCTTTTTCTCACCGCAGGATCTAGCCTAGAGGATGAGTGGGGCTAATCGCTCGGGCCAGCGTGGCCGAACAGTGAGGGGCTGCCAGTGGGCCGAGCTGGAGCGCGGGTTGAGGAACACATAGTGCAGGTGCCTTTTTACAAAACGGAACCGACGCTGACTAGTGGGCATGGCTGGACCGCGGGTTGGGCATCAAAAAGTCGCAGGGGGGTATGCGCAAAAGGCGTTGCCCGTACTGTTGATCTTCCTCTGAACCTACTGACGACAGGTTTGTGCTCGACAGGGCGGCTCGGTGCAGGGATAGATCCCGCGACCTCGCGTGGCGGCGGCGACGCTGCATGTAGGCTTGGCTTGTGTCCGGTGGGGCTATGCGAGATGAGGGTTCTGCGATAAATGAGAACACAGATGGCGGCGAACCCGCCAGGCACAGAGGGTTCGCCGGGATCCGCTTGCTAGGAAGAGAGAAACAGCGGGAGGGTGTCTGGGAGATGTGGCGCCACGAGTGTGTTGGCGTGAGTGGATCGGGCAGGGAGTGACGATCGTGGAGGCGACGTTCGGCGATCTAGGGTTCCGTCGGCGGCGATGGTCAGGCGCTCTGGGCTCCTCCTCGGCTCAGGCTGCAGGCGTATGGAGGCTCCACGGCCTTCCTCGACACCTTAGGCGCCACGCCACCGGCTGGAAGAGGGCGATCGGTGGAGACCCGTGGTCGAGTGGGGGGTGTGGCAGGGAGGTAGGGGGTAGATGGGGAGGAAGGAGTAGGTGGGCACGGCCCTGGGGAGATCTGGGAGGGGCCAGAGGTGTCGTGGAGATGGGGATAAAGCAGAGGGAGGGAGGACGCCGTGGGGGGAGTGGGAGATGGAAAAGGTGGCTCGGCCACCTTTCTCCCTCCTTCCTCACGTGCTCGGTCGGCCAGGGCAGGGCAGGGGCAGGTGCATGGGGGCTTCCAGGTGGGACCAGAGGGCGAGGCCAAGGAGGCAGGGGCAGGCTCGGGCTAGGGGGCCACAAGGCAGGGAGATAAGAGAGGGAGAGAGGGTAGGCTCGGGTTAGGGTTATGGGGGAGCCTCGGGTGAGCTAGGCTCGGGTAGGGTTTGGGCTTAGGTGGCTGGGGTGAGGTGGCCAGGGAGAGAGGGTGGCTGGTGGGGCCAGCTGGTAGAGAGAAGAGGGAGGCCGAGAGAGGGGGAAGGTGGTAGCTAGGGTTAGGGTTTAGCTTAGATGGGGGGTATGGTGATGATGGGGTAGATGATTAGGGTGGTATCTTAGCTAGAGGGTAAGAGAGAGAGATGAGTGGGATGCTTAGGGTTAGCTACTTGCTTGCACCAAGCTAGATCAACAAGAATAGGTGGATGAGGGTAGATGTAGTTTTTAGCATGTTCCAAACAAAACAAGCATGAAGAGAGGTAGAGATAGATATGGGGAAAAGATTCCCTCAAAATCAAATAAAAACCAAAGGACAAGAAAAAGGTGGTACTTGCATGGGCCATGCATAATAATTAGTACCATGCTTATTTTGTGAAAACAAGATTATTTACATGGCACTATTCCTATGCATTCCAAAAATATGGAATTAGGCCAAACTAGAAGAAGTGAAAGGATGCCCCATGTGGAGTAGTTGGAGATGACCATATTTGAATAGAAATGGGGCTTGCTAGTGTGTATGTGCCACTAGGTATTTGATAAGCCCTCAAAATATCCCAACATGATGATAACCCCAAAACAACACATATGGAAGCTAGGAAAGGTCCCACTCACAAGGCATGCAAAGATGGCCATGTGGCTCTCATAAACCAATATTGTGAAAACAACATGATGCTAAGATGAGAGCATGTGGAAAAAGAATTGGATCCATCCCAACCCACATGAGCTAGAGGTAAAACCAATAAGTGCCAAGCTCATATTTAGTTGGATGGTGGAATTATAAGGTGGTGAAAAGAAAGGGTGGTGGAGTTAACTAAAAGATATGCCCCCAACTCAACTTGGGCATTTAAACAATATATCAAGAACCAAATACAATATCAAGAGGCAAATACAATTAATAATGCATATGAGAGAAGAACCAAATGAAAAGGGTTTTATATGATGCTCAAATGCAAGGTGGCATGATGACATGAGCATGATATAATGATGATGCAACAATTATATATATGAAGTAGCATCTATATAGACTAGGCTAGTAGCATTGCAATTGTTAGACAATTGGGATGCTACAACTCTCCCCCACTAAACAAGAATCTCGCCCCGAGATTCCTAGGAAAAAGAAAACAACACAAGGAGAGGCGGGTGTTCGAACGAAGGTGACCCTCACGTTCCCAAGTTGATGAAGAGCAGAATGGTGCGACCACTGCACCTTGCAAAACTTGCTAGACTTGTTGCGAGTCTTGCGTTTTGCTTGAGAAACAACGGTTTAGAAGAATTGAAGGATTGTCGTGAGACAAGAAGGATAGAATGGACATAGCTCCGGTTTTCTCAAGAACAAGATAAAAGAAAAGAACCACTTGGGAAAGAAAGGACAAGATGATGTATCATGGATATAGAGAGGCACACCGTTAAGATTAAAGTTTTACTGATACTAGAGATGATGAATCTTTATCTCGCCGGAAGAAAAGAGCTAGATTGGAGAGGTTTGAACCACTATGACAATAGCATCGTAACTCCTCTCGGATTTGGGAAATGAAGTACGGAAACAATATTGCCTTCAAACAATAGAGTCCCTTGATATGAACAGAAAGATTTAGTTAGACATCGTCGGATTAGATTCTTGTTGCGCCGGTAAGACCCAAGGATCACGCAATTGAGGTGCGCGGATATAACCTCCAGAGACGGATGTGAAGCTAGATCATGGTGGAATCCCGAGAAGCAAAGAATATGGGGGATCTGGAGTTTATCGCAGAGATACTTATTGCTTTCTTTAGCCTTGAGGCTAACGCAATAGATTTGCGGCTGATGGCATCAACCCTAATTGGCTTTACCACAGAAAAAGAATTGATGAAGCAAAGAGAGATAGTTTCCTTTCATCTTGTTTGTGGATGTCAAGCACCGGTAAAAAGACGAGGATAGAAAAGAGTTTGCGTTTGCTTCCACCAGATAATTGAAGATTTTGCTTCGTGTAGATGCGGCCACCAACAAGAGATCAAGGATTACCTTCTTCGAGAGAGCACTCCGGAAAAACAAGGACGGAAGTAAAAGTATCAAGGGATAAAGGCCACTTCTAACTTCCGTGGAATGAGTGAAATCACATTAGTTCACCAATTCAATGTACAAGAGTGAATGATAAGAGTAGTGGTATGGTAGCTACTCCATCCCGCACTCAAAGCATTACTCCGCACATGAATAAGAAAACCATGCAACCCAACTACCGAAACAGACTGAAGGTATTGACAAGAACTCATGGAACTCCGTAAGAAAACAAAGATTGATGCAAACGATTCGCCGGATTCATAGATAGATAAAGATGATGATGTTGTCGTCATATCATAAGTATCCCGCCACCGGAAAGATATGAAGAAAGATCACGGAGACAACTGCAAGATTCAACAGCTACAGAAAAGATAGCACCAATTGCACATAAGGATTACAAAAGATCTGAAAATCTTCATGGCCTCCGGTGGATTGAGCATAGACGATAGAGCGAGAGGGTTTCAAGAGATTACTTAACGAGATAGAGGTGAAAGAACTCCATGTTCTTCTTGAAAAGATTGAGAGAAGATTTAGCAGTCTTGAGGAAACCTTCGGCGGAACGATGATGATAACTTGCCAACAAGGAACAACTCTGGATTGGTCGAAGATGGAGGATGGAATTAACAATGGACTTGCTAATTCCAGAGTTGAAGCAATGTATTTAGCAGAAGGACGTGGTCGAGATGGGTGACTTCAAGAAGCCAGAATTCTCACTTTGAGACTTTGCACACAGGCAGTGTTCTCAAAGCTTGAGAGAAAGAGACACAGATGATCTTCCATGTCCTTCCATTGATATCGAATAGGCAAGCATATTATCAACATATACCACCATGGATTAACAAGATATTCCCAGAATATCAAGTTCAAGAGGCGGGAGAAACGAACAATGCTCGAACACTTTCTGAGCTCAACGCTCTTAGAAAGATCAATATTAAGAGCACGGGTTCGTGTTGAAGAAGATGCACTGGAAGAATAGATTATCTGGTCCTTCGGAAGAAAAAGAGATGTCACCTGGTTCACATTGTCGATCGAATCACCGGTTACAAAGATAGAGAGATCTTGGATATAGAAACGATGATATAGCTTTGCTTATGGTATGAGCTATCAGAGACGAAAAAGATGTGCAGATATGGAGTTGAAAAAGATGTGCAGCATGATGAACAGATGATAGACCGCCGTAATGCTTTGGGAAACTCCGGATTGCCAAAGATGCTTGAAGATGCATAGATATGATCACGGTGTACTCAAAATCACAGGAGATAACCGTCGCCATTTGTAGGATAGAGTTGATAGCATTTTCCATATTCCAATCGACATTATCATGAGTGGAATATAGCTATGCCGAGAACCAAATTACAATCACCAGCATCGGATCGACACATGTTATGTAATTAGCCCAAGAGAATTGGAGATGAAAAGAAGCTCCAGGATTAAGCGCCGGTGACAAAAGAATGAGTTAGCATGGACATGCTGATAAAAGGGAGATAGATAATGTTTCACACACGACTGAAAAGGAGTGTGGAAACACAGATGTATCAAAGAAAATTTTTCCGCATTTTTCGGCATTAAAATACCAATAGATGCGCAAAATCACTTATCAGGTAGAGATTAGCAACAGATGCTTTCACAGAATGTGAAGCTGCTAGAAGGAAGGACACCCTTAAGAAGATGGCACCGGTTAACAAGGAGTCAGATAGATCGCGCCAGTTTCAAAAGCCTGTCAGTATGGAATGTACCAACAGTTGATAACCAAAGGCAGATAAAGATAACAACTGGATGCAACAGATAGACAAGGAATTACACACACACACACTTTCTATGGTACTACGGAAACCCAGAACACGTGAATCCTAGTTTGAATTTTTAAGAAGAGGATTGAAAACGTTACACTTCCTTACCAGAGAAGGGTGGTGGGTGGAAAGAAAAAATGGAAGCAGTCCTACTCTCGCGTTTTGTTTTTCCCTAGTATACATAACTACCAAAATATTTGCTAGACAGACAACGACCATTTGGCTGAGACCCTGAAGGGCGGGATGGCTCTGATACCAATTGTAACTACCTCGGTGAATTACGCTCCTAGTTACAAGCCTGGATGAGCAGAAATGGTTGAAATAGTACGGTGGGGCCCAAATGCCACTCACAGGTAGACCTTTCGGCCGTCCCAACCATTTCCAAACATCGGGACAAGAACGGGCGGCGTAATCGGCAGGCGAAGGGATCAACTACATACACAAATGAGTATGTATGCAAGCCACCATACAATAGTACATCAGAGCCATTCCATCTAAAAAGAAAGGAAATATAGCAACGCCATACGGCAAGATCCAAATATCCTAGATAGATATAATAGTTTAGGATATCTCCTCATACATCAAACATCAGAGTATCAAGCGGAAGCGGAAGACAAAATCCGAGTACGGATAAGAAGCAAATCGGCATAAGATGCCCCATAAATAAACACATCCCGCCACAGATCTCACAGATCCCGTTCCGGAATCTCTACACGAATGATCGTTGCACACATCGTCAGTCTCCTCCTCGCTGTATCCATCTTGCGAGTGTTCCTGTTCATTGTAATCAATCAATTTATCGTGTGAGACCCTAGGGTACTCGGCAAGTCTTTATGCCTCTAAAGGGACACAACACAGGGTGACGAATTGCAGCAAAAGATAAACCCAACCAATTCTCTAGAAACTCGCTAACCATCCGCCTAACCAGAGATAGACGGATGTCCGTGAATTAATAACAACAGTTATAACAGTTATAACGGTAATATCCACAGATCCATCCTCCTCCTCGCTTACCGACGAGGAAGCGGACGAACAACCCCCCCCCCATCCGTTGGCAGTTTTATTATCCATTCCGTGAGTATTGCACTATTTACTAGTCAGGTACCTAGTCTAGTCAAATTAAAAGCGGTACTTTAGTTATGCTTGTCTATGTTCGGAAATCGTGCTCCAAGTCGTCCATAACGCGGACATGGCTTTCGAAAGTTTTACCTGAGGTGCACAAATAACACACACTCGATATGCCTCGGAAAAACCAAATCAAAACCCAACGAGGCGATCACGACAAAGCGATCACAGGATTCAGAAATATTTGAGGCCACCCATTGAGCTACCATAGCGAAGTTAGCTGACTCGAGACGGCCTCAAGGTTTGCGTCAATGGCTGTGAACGATCGGGAACCGAAAATGTGGTGGGCTTGTCGACACCGCTGAAAA
This sequence comes from Avena insularis, assembly GCA_023614405.1. Taxonomy (NCBI): domain Eukaryota; kingdom Viridiplantae; phylum Streptophyta; class Magnoliopsida; order Poales; family Poaceae; genus Avena; species Avena insularis. The sequence continues at coordinate 26,933,023 of CM042690.1, forward strand.
CACTCCGCTTTCCTAAGCGAAGTAATGCGTTACCTCGCACAATTTAAATAAAGCAGTAAAGCATGGCATAAGTACATGATAGTAAATAAAACCTCAAACTAGTTTGTGGCCCCAAGAAATAAGAATGAATCAAGCTCTGGCTCAGGGGGGTTCATAAGCCTCCCGGATGTGGATAGCGCGAATATTCAAGGAACAGGAATCAAGTACTCGGGGTCCTACGGGACACAAGTGAGCCTGAAAAACCAAATAGCGAATATGGCTCACCGATGCCACTTTCATTAGTTATCCCATTACTACTCAGATTAAGTTGTTTAGGTACCTCATTTTCCATCAGACACTCACATACCCTACACATGTTGTTCTACGACTCGCATGGCTCAAACAACTCCTGTAGTAAGGGCTCATGGGATGGAGGAACAAGCTTCGGTGGGGTTTAAAAGTAAAGGCTATGCAATACTTGGGATTCAATTTAATGCAATCGCGACTCAATGATGCAAGAATAAGATAGAGGCAATAGGTACTAAATGTATGCAAGCATGTGGTAGTGCTTGCCTGGCAACTCAGTTGAAGCAAGAGAAGGATCTGGGTGGTGCTCCTGGTTCTCTTGGTATATCCCCTGCTCAGCGTCTATTCGAAGAAGAACCAAACAAACAAGGGCCAACATAAATAAAGTGCACAAGCATATGAATAAAATGCATCAAGCAAACAATCATGCCATGATGAATGATGCACAATTTGCATGGCAATAAAGTAGCATGGCATGGGTGAGGTGTGGAATACAAGAATAAACATTTTTATTGGGTTTTAGCCTCATTTTATCCTCATATTAGTTGCTGTACACATTATATTTATATGATGCATGCTTCAAAACAAAACATGGAATGCATAAACAGAAAGGTCTCGTCGAGCTAATCATTTTAGACATATCATTTGTTAAATTTGGAGTTATAAAACAAAAGTTATTAATTAAATAAGGTGAAAGGGCATTTAATGTAATTTTAATTAACTTGGAAAATAAAGTGTCCAAAATATATTTTGAATGGCATATTTGAATTCCTCACATTTTTCTGATTTGAAAACATATATTATTTGTATTATTTGGATTTAAGAATTAAAAGTTATTTAAAACAGATTTAAATTTGAATTTGAATTAATTTGAAAAAGATTTGAAATAAAACAGAAATCCAGAAAACCCTTTTATACTCAGACAGATCCGCAACCACATCGACGGGTGGGGTCCTTGGGTGACTCAAAGACCAGTGTGAGCGACTTTTCTCACCGGTGGATCTAGCCTAGAGGATGACAGTGGGGCTAATCGCTCGGGCCCAGGCGTCGTGAGCAGGCCTTGGGGCTAGGGAGAGGGCCGAGCTGGAGCGCGGGTTGAGGAACACATAGTGCAGGTGCCTTTTTACAAAACGGAACCAACGCTGACTAGTGGGCCTGGCTGGACCGTGGGTTGGGCATCAAAAAGTCGCAGGTATGTCATAAAGGCGTTGCCCATCTTGTTGATCTTCCTCTGAACCCACGGCGAGTTTGTGCTCGACAGGCGGCTCGGTGCGAGGATCGATCCGCGACCTCGCGTCTTGTGCGGCGGTGGCGACCTTCTGATGAGCTTGGGCTTGTGTCCGGTGGGGCTATCTTGGCGAGATGAGGGTTACGCGATGAAGAACCGACGCGGCGAACTGCCGTGCCTAGAGGCGTTCGCCGGGATCCGCTCGTCTAGGAAGAGAGAAACAGCGGGAGGGTGTCTGGGAGATGTGGCCGCTCACCAGGAGTGTGTTGGCGTAGGTGGATCGGGCAGGGGTGCAGACGATCGACGGGGAGGCAGACGTTCCGGCGATCTAGGGTTCCGTCAGGGCGGCGATGGTCCAGCGCTCCTGGGGCTCCTCCTGCTCGGCTCCGTGTACAGGGCGACGCAGCGGAGCTCCACGGCCTTCCTCGACACCTTAGAGCGCCACGCCACCGGCTGGAAGAGGGAGATCGGTGGAGACCGACGTGGTCGACGGTGGGGGTAGACGGAGGCGGTAGGGGGTAGATGGGGAGGAAGGAGTAGGTGGGCACGGCCCTGGGGAGATCTGGGAGGGGCCAGAGGTGTCGTGGAGATGGGGATAAAGCAGAGGGAGGGAGGACGCCGTGGGGGGAGTGGGAGATGGAAAAGGTGGCTCGGCCACCTTTCTCCCTCCTTCCTCACGTGCTCGGTCGGCCAGGGCAGGGCAGGGGCAGGTGCATGGGGGCTTCCAGGTGGGACCAGAGGGCGAGGCCAAGGAGGCAGGGGCAGGCTCGGGCTAGGGGGCCACAAGGCAGGGAGATAAGAGAGGGAGAGAGGGTAGGCTCGGGTTAGGGTTATGGGGGAGCCTCGGGTGAGCTAGGCTCGGGTAGGGTTTGGGCTTAGGTGGCTGGGGTGAGGTGGCCAGGGAGAGAGGGTGGCTGGTGGGGCCAGCTGGTAGAGAGAAGAGGGAGGCTGAGAGAGGGGGAAGGTGGTAGCTAGGGTTAGGGTTTAGCTTAGATGGGGGGTATGGTGATGATGGGGTAGATGATTAGGGTGGGATCTTAGCTAGAGGGTAAGAGAGAGAGAGATGAGTGGGATGCTTAGGGTTAGCTACTTGCTTGCACCAAGCTAGATCAACAAGAATAGGTGGATGAGGGCAGATGTAGTTTTTAGCATGTTCCAAACAAAACAAGCATGAAGAGAGGTAGAGATAGATATGGGGAAAAGATTCCCTCAAAATCAAATAAAAACCAAAGGACAAGAAAAAGGTGGTACTTGCATGGGCCATGCATAATAATTAGTACCATGCTTATTTTGTGAAAACAAGATTATTTACATGGCACTATTCCTATGCATTCCAAAAATATGGAATTAGGCCAAACTAGAAGAAGTGAAAGGATGCCCCATGTGGAGTAGTTGGAGATGACCATATTTGAATAGAAATGGGGCTTGCTAGTGTGTATGTGCCACTAGGTATTTGATAAGCCCTCAAAATATCCCAACATGATGATAACCCCAAAACAACACATATGGAAGCTAGGAAAGGTCCCACTCACAAGGCATGCAAAGATGGCCATGTGGCTCTCATAAACCAATATTGTGAAAACAACATGATGCTAAGATGAGAGCATGTGGAAAAAGAATTGGATCCATCCCAACCCACATGAGCTAGAGGTAAAACCAATAAGTGCCAAGCTCATATTTAGTTGGATGGTGGAATTATAAGGTGGTGAAAGAAAGGGTGGTGGAGTTAACTAAAAGATATGCCCCCAACTCAACTTGGGCATTTAAACAATATATCAAGAACCAAATACAATATCAAGAGGCAAATACAATTAATAATGCATATGAGAGAAGAACCAAATGAAAAGGGTTTTATATGATGCTCAAATGCAAGGTGGCATGATGACATGAGCATGATATAATGATGATGCAACAATTATATATATGAAGTAGCATCTATATAGACTAGGCTAGTAGCATTGCAATTGTTAGACAATTGGGATGCTACATATTAATGTTTCCTGGTTAATACTGTTATAGCATGAAAGGAAACATTTATCATAAACACAAAGATATAATAATAACTACATTTATTATTGCCTCTAGGGTATATCTCCAACAAAAGTCTCTATAATATTTAACAAGAATTTGAGGATCAATACCATATCTAGCACTAAGCTCTTGAAAATTAGCAGTTTCAGCGAAAGACAAAATGCAATCATACTCATAGTTTATACCTGGTTTTTTACCTTTTTCGTTATCCCAACCTTCGGTATTGCTTTGAATTGTTTCAAGAAGATCCCACTTAGCCTTGACCTCCTTACTTGTGAAGGATCCCTCTAAACATGTATCTAGATAGTCCTTGTAATGTCCTGAAAGCCTTGCATGAAAATTATTGATAACAACATTACTGGGGAGTTCATGAATGGGACATTTGAGCATTAGTGACTTCAATCTCCCCCAAGCTTGGGCAATACTTTCTCCCTCATGAGGATGAAAATTATAAATATAATTCATATCTTTATGAATTTCATGAGGAGGATAAAATTTAGAGTAAAAGAGAGTTTCAAGTTCCTTCCACTCCAAATGATGAGGATCATCTAGTAGCTCATACCACCCCATTGCTTTGTCCCTAAGTGAGAAAGGGAATAGCTTCCTCTTAACTTGGTCCATTGAAATACCTGCACACTTGAACAACTCGCATAATTCATGTATAAAGAGTAAATTATCACAAGGATGGACAGTTCCATCTCCAAAATAGTAGTTATTCATAACACGTTAAACAATTTCAATAGGTATTTTAAAAGGGACACTTTTAGTATGTGGATTTAAAATATCACAAGTATCATTAGAATTACCACATATGGTAGATAGAGTACCATAAGAACAAACTTTCTTCCTTAAAGCTAGGGAACTAGAAAGATCCTTTTCATAAAAACTAGCTTCCCCAAGTTTAGATGTTTCCATACCATTAGTAATAATGGTGTTCAAAAAATTCATACTAATAATATTGCTATTAGCATGTAAATAAAGCTCCATAGGTTTTTTAATTTTCTCTTCAAACACTTCATGTCCTAACTCAAGATAAACACTATAAAGCACTCTAATTTTGTTGTTGTTTTCCACTAAGACTAACTAGTGAATACAAGAAACAAAAAGACATAATTGCAGAATCTAAAGGAAATAACTTCGAGCACTCACACCGGAGGATGTGAGTACCTTTTACCTTACCTCCCCGGCAACGGCGCCAGAAAAGAGCTTGATGTCTATGCACTTCTATTCTTGTAGACAGTTGTTGGGCCTCCAAGTGTAGAGGTTTGTAGAACAGCAGCAAGTTTCCCTTAAGTGGATTACCCAAGGTTTATCGAACTCAGGAAGGAAGTGGTCAAAGGTATTCCCTCTCAAGCAATCCTGCAATCAAGATACAAGAAGCCTCTTGTGTCCCCAACACACCCAATACACTTGTCAAGTCTATAGGTACACTAGTTCGGCGAAGAGATAGTGAAATACAAGTGGTAATGGTGCTAGAGAACAGCTTGACGGTGAGGCCGGTAAAGACTAAAGCAAGCAAACATGCAACAGATCTAGTAGCAAACTGTGTTTCAATGCTTAGAAACAAGGCCTAGGGATCATAATTTCACTAGTGAACACTCTCTCATATAAATATCCTCTCTTCATGATACTACTCTTCACTACTCTCCGGTTGGACACTCTAATCATCGGTAGGGCTATAACAGCACTCCTCAAAGTCCGCCTTCCCCAATCTAGATAACCCCACACTGTCACCTTGAGCTCTAGATGGTTCCAACAAACACCACAATTTCATAGAGACATCCAACTCCAAATATAACTCATAACAAATATTCAATCTAGCTAAAGTGCCACACACGGTATGCACGCTGTCACTTTCACATACGTGGGGAAAAACATAGATCTATTAAAGCACAAAGAGTATTTATATAGACTCAAAACTAAGTGCCACCATGGCGTGCACGCTGTTACTTTCACACACATGGGGAGAACAAAGATCTAATGAAGCACTTGAGTAGGAAGGTAGATCTACTTGATTACAAAGCTCATGACCACAACAAGATCATGTATAGAGAGAGAGAGAGATGAACACATAGCTACCAGTAGAGCCCTTAGCCTCGAGGAAGAACTACTCCCTCCTCATCATGGGAATCATCAACGGTGATGAAGATGGTGGTGGAGATCGATGGAGATGGCTCCGGGTGCACTTTATGGTCCCGGCAGGGTGCCGGAACAGAGACTTTCTGTCCCCCGAATCTCCCTTTCGGTGGCGGCAGCGCTACGGAGGTTTTCGTGGATTTCTTCTGGATGCCCTAGGGTTTTTGGGTCGGAGGCTTCTTATAGGCGCAGGAATCAAGGTCGGTGGGGGTCCAGGGGGCCCACACCCCCTGTGGGCGCCTCCAGGGCTTGCCCGCGCCTAGGGGTGCGGCCACCCTGTGGCCCCCCTCCGGCTCTGCTTCGTGGTTCCGTGTTGCTCCGGGAAAATAATGACTTTAGTTTTTGTCCCGTCCAATTCCAAGAATATTGATTTTCTGCCTTTCTGAAACCAAAAACAGAAGAAAACAGGCAATTGGCACTATGGCAACTTGTTAATAGTTTAGTTCCAGAAAAAATATAAAAACACCTCAAAGTATAGACAAAGCAAAGCAAAGTAGATACAAAACAAGCATGGAGTATCAAAAATTATAGATACGTTTCCAATCGTATCACCAGCATCCTCGGGCATGCACGTTCGCACAGGCACAACGCCGGATGTCTATTGTGTGACCTCGCCACCATCCGGAGAGCCGTTCAAAGCGTCGCGACACCTGCTGGCAAACGACAACACCTTCAGAGATGAGGCGAGATGGCGCTTCGACACCTCTCCGCTACAAGCCCGTGAGACGGTGTCCTTGACTACGCCGACGGCCATGAACTTGGCGTCGAGCCGAGACGAGACACCAACCACACTAGCTACACCGACTTGAAGGCGCGCGTAGGTTTTGCACCGACGCCGATCTCCACCGACACGTACTCCCGCGAGGCATTACCCCTTGCGCACCCCGACGAGGCAGCTGGTCGTCGAGAAGTCCCAGCTGAGCGGACCCATGCTACTTCAACTCCAGCTACAACATCGCCGTCGAGACCGACGAGGCACTACGGCGAGGGCGGGCGATGCCGGAGCAAAGGCCGCGCTACTCGCGACGCGTGTACCGGCGAGGACACGGGCTCTGTTGCCGCCCACACACACATCACCACCACATCATGCATGGAGAATGCGAAGCGAAGACGACTAAGAAGACCACACGGCTTAATCGGAGGTGTCTCGCGGTATAACCCGCGGGAGTAATTAACCGGGTGCCTTCCGATGCCCCGGGAATCATGAGATCGCAATCGCCCTAGTCAGGTTGGCCGCGCAAGCAGGCCACGGAGCGCACTGTATTAGGGATTTGTACTTTGTTTCTCCTTGAGAGATTAATGAAATGCATCTTCTCTACCTTTTTCTTGTGTACTACGGTACACTGGCACGCCCGCATTTCTTTTTCTTTACCCGGCGCATGAGAAAAACACGCTACCATCCTTCTTCCCCCAAGTAGCCCCTTCTATTTTTCCAGAACGTTTTCCTCGTGTCAAACATTTTCGAACTAATAAAATACAACCTAAGTTGCAAGCAGCCCATCATGTTGTAGCGTTGTACATCTTTTTCAAAAAACAGTTCTGCCATTAATAAATTTGTGTGATGATCTTGTGACCTTTATTCCTTATACGTTCAAATGAAAAATCCTTATGGGTTCAATTGTCACATTATTACATTCGAGGAAAAGATGATCCACGTACTGGACCGACAAAACCACACAGGACGAGTGGCATCGGAGTGGTGGAATTGATAGAACTCCATTTTTCTTCTTATTTTATGTAATCTCTGCCACCTCTTAAGATATTGTTTTAAAAAATCCTAATATATTATCGTACAATATAATGTCTAAATTATACTTTTACCTATGTTACCACTTGACCTTTATGTTTTGTGTTAGTTAAAATTTGTACACCCAAAACTGAAATCATGGATCCGTTCCTGCCGCCAAAGCGGGGTTACATAAAAAAACATCAATTGGCCCCGGCGGTCATCCACAGTGAGGCCTCTTCTTTGATTTTGGTCAGCAGTTGTCGTGCTTTCTTTTTAAAAAAATAAAGGAAATATGGTGTCAACGAACAATTGTTTTTAGTAATGAACATAGAAAACGATAAATTGTACACGACAGGAATAAAATATGAACACGATTCTGCTTCATCTCTGCATGCCTTGGCTGGTACACCATGATTTTTTTTTTTCAAAGCAGGTGAAAACAAGAAAACTGGGTGGCCTGCTGTCTTCGCACGTCAACTCCTTTCTGACAGCCAGCGCACAAGTTGGGTATTACTTAACCATGAACACACAAATCCTATTTCTTTTGGAAAGGAACACGGGGTAGATCTCTTGACGTGTTACAACTCATATCTTTTCCACATCTCACAGCCATCGCCTCACACCGGTCTAATTTTGACAAACTCCCAAACAAAAATGGAAAGTACTTACACTCCAGCCACCACATTGAATGAAATTATCTGTTGTGCTTAGCTGTAAATAGCTATGCCTCTATCATTATCCAACGTTCTTCACGTGCTCTTTTAGATCTAAGAATATATATAAGGAGGAGTTGACGGAGAGAAGAGAGGCGAGAGTTTGCACATATGTATCTAGGCATGAAAGGCTCGTCGACCACTGACGAGGGAATGGAAGTGAAAGCACCAGAGGACGTCCATGAGAACGTGGAAGAGGATATGGAACAGCCGCCAGATTGGCTCCCCGATGGCTGGGTTATGGAGGTTAAACGTGGTGAGGATGGCACCCGCTACCAGGTAGGTTCTGCATCAACCCTGTATTCATCTACGATGATTAATTTAACACTGGAACATTCTCTATCCATGTTTTCTTTTTCTGTTATCTTGTTTGTGATTACTTTTTCTTTTCAGTATTTCGTCTCTCCCGTGTCCGGGTGCAGATTCAGGATGAAGGCGGAGGTCTTGAACTACCTTTTCTCCGAGATGGACGAGTACTGGATACAGTCCAAGGAGTCCGCTGCACGTGGCAACATGCTTCCTGTAGGTTTCTCTTTAGTCTGGTGAGATAATCACTTTTTTGGTTTTACCTATATCCATGATAGATGTGTGGTCGCTCTGTCATGATAATTTGCAGAAGAAGCACGAATGGCTTCCGAAGGGATGGTTGGTTGAGATTAGAGCAGGGGGTGAGAAGATGGACAAGATGTTTAAGGTAATATGTTTTTACCTTTTACCATATGTACTATTTCTGTTAGTGAATAAATGACTTCTTAGAAAGCATATAATCGTTTTTATAGCTTTAGCTACTAATACACACACTAAAAACTTTGGTTTGTAAGGTGCCAATATATAGTACCAATGGAGTTTTGATGAAAAGTATTTTCATAATATAAATCTCTTCATAATAGCCTATTTGTCTGCATGAATATCCAATCCTTCTAATGGATTTTTATCATGTCATATGAAAATTGTTAAAACACATCTTTGATGGTTTGCATGTCTTAATCGGTATAGTGCAACTCCCAGCACAACAATTTGTTATTTCCCCTAAAAAAATCAAAACAACTCTGGTAGTTTCCTAACTCAACCCATGTGGATTATCTATAATTTCCTGATGTTGGGGCGACGAAGGATTACCAGCGGTTCATGCAGCTTTTGACATGTGACATAACATTAAAAATAGATGATTGGATGTGAATTAAGCGAGCAGTACATGTTATAGTAGGCTAAAAACCATGGTCGTGTGATAAATACATGCCATGGAAAAGACTAACATCAGAAGTCAAGAATAAAATGTACTCGCATCATACAGCAATTTTGATCAGATCATAACATTGTGCGTATATTTTTTGCAGTTTTATGTTCACCCTGCAATGGGTGTACGAGTATTATCTAAAGAAGATGTACTACTCTATGTTAAGGAAATGAAGATCACTGAATGTGATACAGATGGACAATGCGACACAAATTCTCGAGATAATGTGTATTTCTGACTATTCCTATTTCCCCTACATAACAAACAATTTTACGTCTTAAAAGATTTGACATTCTGAAACTAGTTTGTATCCTTATATGGTAGATTCTAGCAGAGGTGGAGTTCAACCCGTCCGATTTGCCGGAAGGATGGGTCAAAGAAATAGTTTACAGAAAAACGAAAAAAGGAACAAGGAAAGACCCGGTATATAAAACTGAAAACTAAAAACATTCCATTTTCTGTTGAAATTTGTTTCAGTCTTCTGATCATTATTAATTATGCAGTACTTTACGGATCCTGTTAGCCAATATGTCTTTCGTACTCGGAGGGCTGCACTGCGCTTTCTTGACACTGGAAAAGTCACAAACCGTCAATTTATTCAAAAGACAAGTGTTCATGACGTGTACTCTTTTGAAAAAACTGCTGACCTGGTAATTCAGCTTCCAATATTATATACTATACAAGTAATTTTCCTTACAGCAGTTCCTCTTCCTAGAGTTACCGTTTTCATTATATGGACTTACTTGTCTTAGACGAATGTGCAATGTAATCTTTTTATTGTCCATGCTTATGGCGCACAATCCCTGAAATTAAATGTATTAATAAATGTTACATGGGTACATCCATATTTGAGAAAACTATAATATTTTTTTTTTAATATGCTTCAGTATTCATCATTTCATTTGCAAATAACAAGGTATGGCAAAATTAGGTGAAAGGAAAACCTTTTCACAAAGTTTTCATGCACTTATCTTTTAATTCGTATGGATTTCAATCTTTTGCTCCTTGTTCCGTAGCAGTTTAAATGACCACTCGAGTCTTGCCCTTTCTTTCTTTCGTGTATCGTTCATGTGTGATTGATACAGTTTTCACGAGTAAATATGCATATGCCGTCTCCAAGTGAGTTATCCTCGTAATTTTATTTTTTGGCAGTCCTCTATTTTGTACTTTCACTCTCATCAAATTTATGTGCAAGTGCCTCATTTACGTTGATGTGGAAAATGGTCATGTATCAAACTTGTTCAGACAAAAGGTATAGCACAGGTTTAGTTCATATTTGCACAGAAGGATAATACGTGCATTGTACTATATTTGAACCTATGATATACTTTTTGTTTTTCCACACAGAAAAGCCAAAGTATATGATAGGTTGGAATTGAATAGAGGGTTAAATGTCCCTTCTGTGGGCACGTAAACTACAACGTAGTTTTTCAAATTCAAATAGAGGGTCATTTTAGTTGTATAGGAAAAACACATTTTCTTCAAACAGACATGCCTAATTTGGTCAAACTTTGGATAACCTACATTAGACTAACTTAACATTCAATAGTGTTGGTTTTCTCTACTAGCGTGCCAATTCTTTGATGATGACTTTGAAGAGTTTACTAAGCTTACAACAAGACCGGTGGCTACTGGGCTTGCATTTTTATTCTCAGACCCTACATGATATGATGATTATATTATAATGTGTTGGTTTAAAATAATGACACAATTTTATAGTTATATTTCTTAATGAAATTTGCAGTTATGCATATTGCAAACATACTATATAATGAATTGAAAACACATGAAAATATTTGAACTGTTCGCTTATACAAACAAACAGATTTCTTTAACCTTGTTAAACTTTCGATTTTTTTCAATAAAATAACTCTTTTTACATATATTTGATACTATATATTGCACACACTTAACAGATGTTTTTTGCAGCATGAGAGTTTGTCCAGGAGACTAACAAAAAAAGGGAAGGATGCTAAAAAACCTACAAGTTCACCAAAGCCTAGAGGATCAGCACTATGGGGAAAAAAGAAGTGTAATGGCCAAACATCATATGACAGTAAGTTCCTCTTTATAGTTGATATGGTAGTAGTTTTCTCGTTGCCGAGAATAAACAGAATCACCCTATGCTATCAGAACCTATGTTGCTACACAAGTCCATCAACAAAACAAATACCCCACACACACTACTACACTTATTCTATTTAATCAGTTGCTTTAAGTGTGACCGTGTTGCCCAAAAGTTGATTTTTTCTTCATCTATCTCATGGTATCCATTAGTACATTAGTCTAATATGCATCCATTTTTCACTCGACTTCACGTTATCAAATATGAGCATGTTTATGTTTCATGATGCCTTTTATGCCTTCTTTTTTGAACTGATGTAAGTATAGCATCTTCATGTTAAGTTTAGAACTTGTACGTACAATCCACTTCCAAACCAAATGTTGATGTTTCGTTCCATTTGGCACTATTCAATGTAATATTACTAGTACATGCAAGCATCCATGTTCTTAGTTGAGCAGTAGCAAAACACATGTTTTCTCTTGAGAAAAAACTATTGGTTGAACCTTTAATCTTTTGAGACCACATTAGCATCAATGTAACATTACCCTTTTATCCATCTACCTAATACTAGTGCACATGGCTTGTGTTATTTGTGCAAAAATAGGAGGAAATAAAGACCAGCAAGATCCATTTGGACAATTAAGAAGTGTCCAAGTCTGTGATAGACATAGCTGATCTTAAGATCATATTTGCATGCCCTTCCTAATAACTTTTTTTGCTGGTATAGCTGAGGACACCGAAACGGACAGCTCCACAGACGCGGTTTCAGATGAGCACCAAAACATCAGGAACAAAAGCATGAAGACTAAAATGGGACAACCAAGCTCCCCTGAGACTAGCAAGCGTCCAAGAGGGAGACCACCCAAAGTGGCAAAAGCAAACGGATGGAACATCAAGAAGGTTAGGACCAAAAGAGAAATCAAACAACATACTGGCTAATTAAGCAAGAGATAGCAGGACATGAAGCAAGGCCACAGACTACAGAAATCACCGGTTTTCGTGGCAAATAATATTTAGCCAGCATTTTGTTCAATTTTGTTTGAAACTTTTATTAAATTTCTGACTTGTTCCCTGTATCGGTTGGGCGATGCTCGAAACTAAGGCAGTTGTGGCAATCGTTAGGTCCTAAGACATGAGATCCCCAAGATTCCTCAGACTCCTCATATACATTGAATAAAATGCCAAAATTCTGAATTAGTGGATTGGTGTCGTGGTATTGCCGACGAGTACGCCATGGAGGGGTCCTCACAGTGCGTGTTTAGAGACGTGGGGTAAGGCGGACGGTTGACGGGTACGAGATAACACAGCTTACCCAGGTTCAGATCCCACGACGGTGGCGGAATCCTACTCCTGCTATAAATTACTATAAGGGCAATACGCCGAGTTACAGAGATAGGTTCGCTGTGCGAGGTTGTATGAATCGATGCCCTAAAGGCTTCCATAGGCCCGACTTATATAGTCGTCAGGTCCTAGGGTTACAGGGAAAAGTCCTAGCCGGACAGGTTACAAAGTCCTACACCGTCTATCACTAGTCTTGTGTATCTTGCACTCCAAGGCTCCGGGTACGCTGGTGACTCCACCATAGCCTTCCTTTATCCGGCATGGGCCTCCCTTCTGGATCCACCTAACTAGGCCGCCCAGCAGGCCACAGGCCATGCTACCGACTATGGGCCACCCGGGTTAGTCGGATAAGAGACATGCTATGAGGATACCCATATAGCATATCCCCAACAGTAGCCCCCGGAGAACTCCGAGATCTTGCGCCATCTTGCCTCTTCTCATGGAATGCTCCGTCTAGATGGATGTCGGCAAATCGTTAAGCAATATCTTGTAGTCCTCCCAAAGAACCCTGCAAAGGTTTCTCCGTCTTCTATGAATAAGTCGGAGAAATGTTGAATCTTTCATCGTACTCTTCCGTAGTCGGATTAAATCCGTCCATGCCGGAATCTTCGATGCGACGGCTCATCTACCATGTCAGTTATGACGACGCAGGCTTAGATCAGCGACGCCTCGTAACTCACACATGCAGAGAACGCAATCATATCCGATTTTCCCGCGCGAGCGATACGAACCGTTGGCGGTGGCGGTTGGAGACGTGGCAAAATTACCGCGCACGTCCACGAACACGTCATCTACGCGGCAACCGTCCGATTAGCTGCACGAATCTTGACGCAGAGTAAGATAAATAGTAACCGTGGGACACTTGCCACTTTTTCACCCCATTCTCTCGCGTCATCATCTTCTTCCTCCAGCCGCACGCCTCCTCAAGCTCTCCGCAGAAAACCTCGAAGAAACCCTAGCCTCTCTTTGCATCAGTCGCCTCCTCCCAGTCCTCCATGGCCAGCAGCAGCTCCTCCCCGTCGATGGCGGCATCAAGCGAAGCCACGGCGAAGCCGGCGAGCTCCGTCGTCGTTCCCCTAGAGGGCCTGGTCATCCCCGCGTCGGCGATGATTGAAACCACCGGCGGTGACCACAATCTGGCGGCGCTAGAGCCTCTGGAAGAAGAGCCAGACTCGCACAAGGGCGACTGGCGTGGCTCGGACATCACCGGCCACGACATCCAAGAGATGGTTGCCGAAGGCTACCTCCCCGCGACGGAGGGGCTCGCCTGGCGGGCGGCGCCGGCCGGCGAGGTGACACCTTCTCCCCAAGCCGGATAAAAAGTGTACCTCAAGGCTCAGCTGGTACACGGCGTTTCTCTGCCCATCTCCCACTTCTTTCTGTCCGTCTTGAACCACTTCAAGGTCCAACCCCATAACCTCTCCCCCAATAGTATCTTGGTGCTTAGCAACTTCGCGTCACTTTGCGAGGGTTACCTAGGGATTAAGCCTAGGTTAGACTTGTTCGTGTACTTCTTCACCGTCAAACGTGAAGTCGAACATAGTAGGGAGGAGCTTAGGAACTGCGGCACCATAAGCTTCAAGATCCGACCTGGCCGGCGGTTCCCCGACATCGTCGGCCACGAGTCGTGTAAAAACTGGCAGCGGACGTACTTCTACGGCTCTGACATTCCTTTGGCGGGCCAAGAAGTGACGTACCCAGACTTCGTGGATGGAGCCGCCGCTGAAGTTTCCACATGGAGATCCCATGCCTCCCTTCCCTCCGACCTCGACGCTTCTCGCGCAATAAGGCGGATCGAGTGGTTCGTAGAGACGGGTTTGACTGGCTTGGACCTAGCCATGTGCTGGTTCATCAGGCGAATCCAACCTCTGCAGCACCGCGCGAAGTTCATGCACGAGTACACTAGTGATCGAAGGGATACCCTCCGGATCTCCGTAGATAACTTCTCGAGTGACTCCGTCAAGCTCCGTCTGAAGGACATCGTCAAGGTGAAGGATAAGAAGCGCGGCTTCACCATCACCTGCGACATGTACGTAGACGGCAAGTGCCCAAAGGTAGGTATTTATTTTCCGTGTATGACATTGCTCCAGTTTCTCCGTCTTGTCAGTGCCATCTTATCTAACACGGTGATTTCTCACTTAACAGCTTAGCGATCTAGATGAGGACAACCTGGCTGCCCAGATCTACGATCCAAAGATGAAGGAAGTCACGGTCGTGTCCGACGACGATGTCCCGTTGGCGCGAAAGAGGAAGAGCTCCACCTCTGACGCTGACGATGGAGGCAAGAAGAAGAAGACGGAGGGTGGAGCCTCCAAAAAATCTTGCCATACAGGCGGAAAAGAGAAAAGCCACCGATTTTTTGCCAAAGCGCCCCCCTAGTGTAAGCCTCTCATTCTCCGACATTGTCTTATTTATCTGTCTTATTCCTGTACTTATGCATTTTGCACGTTTCAGGAAGAAAGCCACAACCAGCCTCAAGAAGTCCTCCAAGACTCTTGGGGCTTCTAGAAATATCAAAGATATGATGCATCGCGACTCCTCCCCCGCCATCGCCCCTGCTACTCCTGCCGTCAAGCCCTCCTCTGCTCCGACAAGTTCTCAAGTCCAGGAGGCACCAGGCCCTTCCGCCATGGAAGTGGATTCTGGCGCCTCTACCGAACTCGCTGTTGTCGGCGAGCAGGCGACGCGGGAGAGCGCTGCTCTTCAAATGGCCGAAGCTCCGGCTAAGGATGTCATCGGTAGCAGCAAGGCGGTGGTGGGAGCTGGTACCTCTGTCGAAGGCGGCGCCCCTACTCCCCAAAAACCCTTTGAGTTCCCGAAGATAGTTTACCCGGTGCTCACGCCGAGTAACACAACTCTGGTTCCTGGAGGAGTATCGTCATCTCCGACGTGCGGTCTTGAGGAGCTACCCCGACAAGCGGATATCTTGCAAGGAAACAGCATTTCCTTCGGCAAGCTGCTAGCCGAGAGCGCTACAAACCTCAAGATCATTGCACTTGTAAGTTTTTACTTTGCCTTTTTCGTTTCATATGAGTATTCCACTGTAGCCTCTGAGGATGTAGACGGAAAACCATAGGTTTTGCATCTATATGCTCTAAGAGTGACTAAGTTAGAAAAAACTCTCACTGTAGCCCCCAAGCATTTAGATGGAAGAAATTATTCCGACTAGATGCTTTAAGAGTAGCATACATAGTGTTCATAATTTTCAATGTTGTAGCCCCCAAGCCTCTAGTTGTAACTGAATTAGTTCCGACTAGATGCTTAAAGAAAAGCTAAGCATTTTCCAAGCTAAAACTTTATACTGTAGCCCCCAAGCTTCTAATCGAGAACTGAAGTAGCTTTGACTAGATGCTTTAAAGAAAAGCTAAGCATATTGCTAAGTTGAAAAACTTTCGCTGTAGCTCCCGAGCGCCTAGATGGAAAGTCTCCGACTAGGGGCTCCAAGCAGACCAAACAACGACTTAACTTTGTGTTTGTTTCCACAGAATGAGAATGCTCGGAGGGGCATGGCCAACGACAAGTATCAGAAGATGCGTGCAGATCTTGAAGCTGAAAAGGGTAAAACTGCCATCTTGAAGGAACAGATCATCAAAAACAAGAGTCTGTTTTCTTTTTGCGCATTTCCGTCTTACTTTTGTGCCCATAATCTCCGAGTACTCACTTTGTACGTGGTTTTCTCCGACTTGCAGAACATGTCGCCAAGGCCAAGGATATTGTCGAGCAGTCCAAGCATATCCAGCAGCTGGACAGCGAGAACAAGATCCTGAAGGAGGAGAGGAAGGAGATGTTGAAGATGCACGAGGATTCCATGAAAGCCCTGCAGGATTCCCTCATGGAGATCAATCGCTTGAAGGAGGAGCTTGCGATCCTAAAGGATCAGAAGCAAGCCGCTGATGAGCAAAACCTTCGCCATAGCGAGGCGTTTAAGCTCCTCCAACAAGAGAAGGAATCCTTGGCGGACACCGTCTGGCAGGCTAGAGCCAGCATCTTCAGTAAGTGTCCTCCGCCTTGTATTTCTGTAGTCTGGATACTTAGAGTTTATGGAACTCATGCGATCCTTGTCAGAATTTTCAGCGCCTATGGGTTTAACCCGCTCGCCTCCTTCGAACAAGGAATGCATGGTTCTTGTCGGCAACTTCATCAACACCGCCATCGCCCAAGCCAAGGAGATTGCCAAGCCCCTCCAAATATATATCAAGGCATCGGACTCCGTGACGAAGTACTCGGAGATCATGCGCCGAGCCCCCGAGCGTGTCGCGAACTGGAAGGCTTCGTGCGCACGGGCTGGCGCAAGGATGGCGCTGTATATGGTTAAGGCACACTATGAAGATGCCGACATCGACACGGTGACCTCTGGTATCCCCGACGTGGATGATGACGACAAGGAGATCGATCACGAAGCCATCCTGTCATAACTCGCGGGTTATGACACCAGGGTTGCCGAGTTGGTGCACGTTGATGTCTTCGTGCCCAGGAACCTCATCGACAACGTCAACCAAGATTCCTCCGAGTCTCATCACAGCGCCGACGTCAAGGGTGATTCTCCGGCTGGTGATGATGCGACCTCCAAGTCTCATGCGCCCAAAGAATGAAAAACACTTTGTAATTTCTGTTTTACCTTTGGCGTGTGCACGGGAAAAACTTGTTGATGTAATCTTAAGGCGGAAAACAATGGTTGTCGTATCCTGCTACTTAAGAATTAAGTCCTAGTATGTATATATTTTTAAGCAAGTGCCGGCTTATCCATTACTCTGGTTCTTATGCTTGACTTTTCGTGAGTCGGAAGACTCGTTGTCGGAACCATGCGCTTAGGTGATGATGCCTAATGGCACCGTCAATAACCTGAGCACAAAATCGCCGACAATAAGTGCCAAAAGTCACTACTCCAGAATCCACATAAAAACGACAAAAAATGTGTAGACCAGAAAACTTAAGCTAACGCCCGTAGGCGGAATTTTCACAAGTGCAATCGCAAGACTTGTGCATAAAGGTTTTATATGATCCAAAAATGAACACTAAAGGAGGTAAAGACTCAGCAATATGAGTGAACCAAAGAGCTTTACTTCATTGATCATATAAGAGGTACACAATTAGATAAAAAATGCTAAGTGTAGAAAGGACGTAGCTGTGCTATGTTCCATGGCCGATCAAGCTCCAGGTAGTCATCATCCGGGTCACGTCGCTTACGCTTATGATCCTTGCTGGGTCTATCCTTGAGTTCACGATTGTCGACAAGGTAGTAAGACCCATTGAGCAGCGCCTTGCTTATGATGAACGGTCCTTCCCATGGCGGGGATAATTTGTGTGACTTCTTCTGCTTAAGTCGGAGTACTAAATCCCCCTCTTTAAACGAGTGATGCCGAATGCGGCGACTATGGTAGCTGTGTAGCTTCTGCCGGTAGATGGCGGATCTTTGGCATGCCAAAACGCGCTCCTCCTCGAGAAGGTCCACATCTAGGCGTCTAGATTCTTCAGCGTCATCTTCGTCATAGGCGGCAACTCTTGGTGCGTCGTGGAGGATGTCGGAAGGTAGGATGGCTTCTGCTCCATATACCATGAAGTAAGGGGTATAGCTGGTGGATCTATTGGGTGTAGTTCGTAAACTCCATAGCACAGATGGCAATTCTTCCGCCCAGGCTCCAGCTGCTTTGTGTAGCGGTGCCTCAAGACGTGGCTTGATTCCCTGCAGAATTAATCCATTGGCTCGCTCAACCTGACCATTGGATTGTGGGTGTGCCACAGATGCAAGGTCAAGTCGGATGCCTTTGTCCCAGCAATAGGCCTCCACTTCTCCGAGTGACAAGTTGCTTCCGTTGTCGGTGATGATGCTGTGTGGGAGACCAAATCTCACCACTAGATCCCGGACAAACCTGAGGGTAGTTGCCCCATCAAGCTTTCTAATGGGTTTAGCTTCTATCCATTTGGTGAATTTGTCAACTGCTACAAGCAGATGCGTAAATCCACATGGTGCCGTCTGTAACGGTCCCACCATGTCTAGCCCCCAGACTGCAAACGGCCAAGTTATTGGTATTGTTTGCAATTCTTCAGCAGGAACATGTGGTTGTCGGGCATAATACTGGCATCCTATGCATGTCTCAACCAGCTTGTCGGCGTCCGCCTTCGCGGTCAGCCAGTAGAATCCTTGCCGGAAGGCTTTCGCGACCAATGATCGAGGAGCGGCGTGGTGCCCGCAATCTCCGAGACGGATCTCGCACAGGATTTCCAGACCTTCTAGCTAGGAAACGCACTTTAAGTATACACCAGTAGTGCTCCTTTTATAGAGTTGCCCATTGATTATGGTATAACCCTTTGCTCGCCGTACTATTTGCCGTCTTTCGACTTCGTCGTCGGGCAAAGTTCCGTGTTTAAAATACTCCATGAACGGTTTTGTCCAAGCCGGAGGGATCTTTGTCACCATGTTGACGAAAGAGTCAGCTCTATCCAGATTGTCGATGTCGGCGCCCTTCACGGATGGTGTGCGTAGATGCTCTAGGAAAACTCCTAGCGGAATTTGCTTGCGCCCTGATCCAAGCTTAGACAGTAGATCAACCGCCTCGTTTTGCTCCCTAGGCACATACTTGACTTCGTAGCCCAAGAAGCTCTTGGCTATCTCGTCCACTTCGTCGCGATATGCCGCCATCATAGGGTTCCGCGTTCAGTGCCGACCACTGGGCAACCAAGTCGGAATCTCCATAGCAAACTATGCGCTTGATGCCAATATCCTTGGCTACACGTAGTCCGTGAATGAGTGCTTCATACTCCGCCATGTTGTTTGTAGCCTCGAAGTGGATCTGCAGGACGTAGTGCAGCTTGTCTCCTTTTGGTGACTATAGCAGTACGCCAGCCCCCGAGCCATTGAGCAACTTTTATCCGTCAAAGTGCATCACCCAGTACTCTGGTTCTGGCAGTGGAGTAGCATCTGGCATCTCCGTCCAATCTGCAATAAAATCCGCCAAAGCTTGTGACTTGATAGCGTCGCGTCTCTTGTAGGTGATCTCGAAGGCGGCAAGTTCAATGCCCCACTTCGCGACCCTTCCTGTAGAGTCGCTGTTATTGATAATGTCGGACAGTGGAGTCTTGCTAACTACTGTGATTGGGTGCTCCTGAAAGTAATGCCTCAGCTTTCGAGAAGCGAGGAATACTCCATAAGCTATCTTTTGGTAGTGCGGGTAACGCTGCTTGGACTCCGTCAAGACCTCTCTCACATAGTAAACTGGTCGTTGAACTCTGTGCTTGTAGCCTGGTTCCTTCCGCTCTACCACGACGACGATGTTAATAACCCGGTTGGTTGCCGCCATGTAAATTAACAGGGGCTCTCCAGGCTCGGGTGTTGCAAGGATGGGCGCTGAGGAAAGAATCTCCTTGAGCTGCTTCAATGATGCATCTGCTTCGTCTGTCCACGTGAATTTGTCCGCCTTCTTCAAAGAACTTGTGAAAGAAAGCCTTCTCTCCAAGTCGGCTGACAAACCGACTAACTTCTGCAACACAACCTATTAGTCGTTGAATGTCCTTTAGGCATGTCGGATGGTTTATGTGTAAGATGGCCATGATTTTCTCCGGGTTGACCTCGATTCCCCGCTGGGAAACGATGAAGCCCAACAATTTGCCGGCTGGAACCCCGAAGACGCACTTCTTAGGGTTGAGCATCATGTTATATTTTCGGAGATTATCAAAGGTTTCTTTTAAGTCGGAGATTAAGTCGTTTGACTTTTTAGACATCACCGCGATATCGTCCACATAGGCGTGAACGTTCCGACCAATTTGGTCGTGGAGGCAACGCTGCATTGTCCGCTGGTAGGTAGCACCTGCGTTTTTCAGCCCAAAGGGCATCGTGACATAGCAAAACGTGTCGTATGGATTAGTGAACGAAGTGGCCAATTGGTCCGACTTCCTCATCTTGATCTGGTGGTATCCTGAGTATGCATCGAGAAAACACAAAAGTTCCGAGCCAGCCGTCGAGTTAATGACTTGGTCAATGCGAGGCAAAGCAAACGGATCTTTGGGACATGCTTTGTTCAATCCGGTGTAATCAACGCACATTATTAATTCAGTGGTTCCCTTTTTGGGGACAAGTACAGGATTGGCCACCCATCGGGTGTGAAGGACTTCTCGGATAAACCCAGCCTTAAGTAACCTAGCTATCTCTTTGCCAATGGCGTGTCTCTTCTCATCTCCGAAGCGTCGTAGAGGTTGTTTCATTGGTTTACATTTTGGATCTATGCTTAAGCTGTGCTCGGCAAGTTCCCTAGGTACACCTTTCATGTCGGCAGGTTGCCAGGCAAGGATGTCCCTATTCTCACGGAGGAACTCGACGAGCGCGTTTCCTATTTGGGATCCAGGTTCGTCCCAATGGCGACGGTCTTGGGGGCATCGCCTACCACAAGTTCCACCAGCTTGGTCTCGATGGCGGCCTTGAACGCAGGAGCGGAGTCAGAGATCTGCTTCTTCGACGCGGGCATCTCTGAGTCATTGACCTTGCTCTGGATCTCCTTAAATTCTTCGCTGTAGAGGACAGCTTCTGCAACGGATGCTTCATTGATCTCGCAGTCCCTTGCCTTGGTAAAGCTTCCGAATACGATGATGACACCGTTTGGTCCGGGTATCTTGAGTTTGTTGTAGACGAAGCATGGCTTGGCCATGAACGTGTGGAATACGTCGCGGCCGAATATGACGTGGTACACGCTCTTGAAGGGGACCACCTCAAAGGTCATGCGCTCTTGGCGGTAATTATTAATGTCGCCAAAGGCTACCTGAAGCGTAATGCACCCAAGGGACCGAGCCTCCCGATCAGGAACTACGCCATGGAACACGGTGTTGGTTCGCCTTAGGTTTGCCTCCGTCAAGTTCATCTTCTGCAGTGTATCCAGGTACATGATGTTGATGCTTCTTCCACTATCCACCATGCACTTGGTGAACTCCACGCCGTCAATCAATGGGTTGATGACCATGGCGTACTGGTTCTCCGTGTGCACAAGGTCTGGGTGGTCCGTCCTGTCCCAAGTTATTGGAACCTCTGACCAGCGCAGGTATTAGGGAACTGGGGGGAGAGTGGCCATCAGGATCCTTAGAGAGGTCTTCTGTTGTCGGACGGTGGGGGTGCCAAGGAAAGTGTGGTAGACTGGGGCCTTCTTTGTGAAGGGGTTCTTGCCCTTGTCGTCTCTCTTGGTGGCATGCTTGGGGTCAACGTCTTCGTCCATGTCACTTGAATCCTTGGACTCCTCCTCCTTCTTCTTCCCCTTGCCCTTGCCTCGCGGTCTGTTCTTCCGACCTCGCTTGTAGCCGGACTCCGGGACTTCCTTGAGGTCGTTGACGAATTTGCAGTGTCGATTGGTATGGGTGGCCTTGCCGTTGGCGTCGAGGTGTACGAGGCACGGCATATCACGGTACTCCTCGTAGGTTTGGGGAACGCGGAGCGGCGCCGAGGTGGTTTCACTTCCTCGCTGCTGCCCGCGGCCCACTCCCCTTCCTCGGCCACGTTGTCTGCCTTCTCCTCGTCCTGCAAAAGTCATAGCGACCATGTCGGTAGATTGCTTTTCTTCTGGAGCGTTTTTCCGCTTTGTACTTCTGTTCCTCCGAGCTTGAGTTGGAACGGTTGTTGCCGGCAATGACCTACGAGCATCGTCGTCGGCAGCTGCGAACTCACTAGCCAACTGAATCGTCTGGTTCAAGTCAAGCTGGTGATTGTCCTGCAAGCGCTTCAGCTTGTGTCGGAGCAACGTGCCCCTTTCCAACCCATCAATGAAGGCGGCCATGGCGGTCTGAGCGTGCACTCCTGCGCAGGAATTCTTCATGTCCAGCCAACGGGAGAGGTAGGCGCGAGATGTCTCGTCTTTCTCTTGCACGCACCGCTGTAGATCGCCCACAGTGCAGGGACGCTTGTATGTGTAGGGATTCGTAGCATGGAAAACAAAAAAATTCTATCGCATACAAACAAACAAGCCAAGATCTATCTACTAGATTGTAGCAACGAGTCGATGGAATAACTCACCCTCGAAGATTCCAAAGTGTTTAACGAGAGCGGATTCTCGTGGGTGATGTAGTCGTACTCTTGCCGATCTCAAGATCGCGTAGACGATCCTTCCGGCGCTGCGTTCCGGCGCTTCTGCAGTCGATCACACGTTCGGTACTCGACGAAGACCTTCCTCTCCCTTGTTCCAGCAGGCAGCGGAGGTTGTAGCACTCTCCTCGCGATTCGGCAGACAATGTGGTACCAAGTAGAGGGAGATCTCGTGAGGGCTTCGCCTTAAGCCGGAGCGAGTATGGTGGACTATGAGAGAGCCTCGGTGATCTAGGGTTTAGACGCACCAAGGAGGAGCAAGGCCGGCTAGGGGTTTGCCTAGGCGGCGGCAGGAGGTGGCGGCCGTGGCTAGGATTAGGGTTTGCGGGGCGTGGTGTTGTGTGCTAGGAAGGGCAGCCCTGCCCCTCCTTATATAGGTGGAGGCGCGCTGGGAGGAGTCCCTCCCCAACTCATCTCCAAGTGGGCGGCGGTGGAGGAGGAACTCCTCCCCAAGTAGGTTTCCTACTCTCCCTCCACCTCACAAAATAGCCGTTTGACTTTTCAAATTGGCGTTTGACTTTTCAAACTAGGATTTGATTTAACCCTTTATTTTGTTCAGCGATGACACCTAGTACATGATGCAATCATTCCAACTTGTTATGACACATTCATGTACCCTTCCCCTCCGGAGTGCCGGACATTCCGGAACCTTCTAGAACATTACCGATGAAAACACCGGAACCATTCTCCAACCCCGAAACAGGACTTTCCTTATATGAATCTTATTCTCCGGACCATTCCGGATCTCCTCGTGATATCCCGGATCCCATCCGAGACACCGAACAACATTCAGTCTCTTACTCACCATTCCATAACTACTCAAACAACGTCGAATCCTTAAGTGTGTCTCCCTACGGTTCGTGAATTATGCGGACATGATCGAGACACTTCTCCGAACAATAACCAATAGAGGAATCTGGAAATTCATATGGATCCCACATATTTCTACGATTACTTTGCGGTCGAATGAACCACTTACATACGATACCAATTTCCCTTTGTCTCACGATAGTTTACTTATCCGAGGTTTTGATCGTCGGTATCTCTGCATACCTAGTTCAACCTCGTTACTGATAAGTACTCTTTTCTCGTTCCCGTGATATGTGATCCCTTGTGAGCCAGTCACATGCTTGCAAGCTAATTGGATGACATTCCACCGAGAGGGCCCAGAGTATATCTATCCGTCATATGGATGAACAAATCCCACTCTTGATCCATGTGTCTCAACCAATATTTTCCGAACACTCAATGCCACCTTTATAGCCACCCAGTTACGGTGTGGTGTTTGATGTCATCAAAGCATCCTTCTGATGAAGGTGATATACATGATCTCATGTTCGAAGAAATTAGGTTACTATGTATCAAAAAGCATATAGCAATTGAACTATTAAAATGACTTGATCTTTATGCTACACTTATCTATAGGAGTATGTCCACCATATCATTCTCCTAATGACATGATCTTGTTGTTAATAACATCTCAATGTTCATGATAGGGAAACCACGATCATTTATTAACCAACAAGCTAGTATTATAAAGAGGCTTTACTAGGGACTCTATTTTAGTTTACAAATCACACAAGTATTAATGTTTCCTTGTTAATACTATTATAGCATGAATGTAAACATTTATCATAAACACAAAGATATAATAATAACTATATTTATAATTGCCTCTAGGGCATATCTCCAACAGTCTCCCACTTGCACTAGAGTCATCTAATCTAGATTACATGGTAATATACCGAACACCCATGGCAGTTTGGTGTTGGTCATGTTTTGCCCTCGGGAGAGGTTTAGTCAACGTATCCGCCACATTCAGATCTGTGTGTACTTTGCAAATCTTTATGTCCCCATCTAGGACATGTTCTCGAATAGCGTGAAAACGTAGCTTGATGTGCTTCAGCTTCTTGTGTGACCTTGGTTCTTGCGCATTGGCTATGGCGCCCATGTTATCACAGTAGATAGACATTGGGTCCAGCGCACTAGGAACCACACCGAGCTCTGTAATGAACTCTTTCATCCATATCGCTTCTTGTGAAGCCTCCGGCAGCCCATGTATTCCGATTCAGTTGAAGATCTCGCCACAACGCTTTGCTTTGCACTCCTCCAGCTAATCGCTGCACCATTCAAAGTAAATCGTATCCAGTTGTGATTTAGAATCATCCGGATCGGTGTTCCAACTAGCATCGGTGTAACCATTAACAACGAGCTGTTCATCACCTCCATAAGAAAGAACCATATCCTTAGTTCTTCTCAAGTACTTAAGGATGTTTTTGACCGTTGTCCAATGATCCACTCCTAGATCACTTTAATATCTGCTAGTTAAACTAACAACATATGCAATGTCGGGTCTAGTACATAGCATGGCATACATTAGAGATCCTATGGTTGAGGCATAGGGAGTCTTACTCATCCTTTCTCTATCTTACGCGTTCGGACTTTGAGTTTTACTCAACGTCGTATTGGGCAACATGGGCAAGAACCCTTTCTTGCTATCTTCCATTCCAAACCTCTTTAGAACTTTGTCCAAATATGTACTTTGTGACAATGATATTAGGCGTCTCGATCTATCTCTATAAATATTTATGCCTAATATGTAAGCTACTTCGCCAAGATCTTTCATTGAAAAACTATTATTCAAATATTCCTTGACACTATTAAGAAGGTCTACATCATTCCCAATCAACAATATGTCATCTACATATAGTATTAAGAATGCTACAGAGCTCCCACTCACATTCTTGTAAATACAAGCTTCTCCATCAGTTTGTATAAAACCAAAACTTTTGATTACCTTATCAAAACGTTGATTCCAACTTCGGGATGCTTGCTTCAATCCATAAATGGACCTTTGAAGTTTGCACACCTTGTTAGCATCTTTAGGATCGACAAAACCTTTGGGTTGCATCATATACAACTCTTCATCAATGTCTCCATTCAGGAACGCTGTTTTGACATCCATCTGCCATATCTCATAATCATAATATGCAGCGATTGCTAACATAATCCTCACAGACTTTAGCTTCGCTACCGGTGAGAAAGTCTCATCGTAGTCAACTCCTTGAATTTGTCGAAACCCTTTTGCGACAAGTCGAGCTTTATAGACAGTAACATTACCATCAGCATCTGTTTTCTTCTTGAAAATCCATTTGTTCTCGACAGCCTTCCGGCCATCCGGTAAGTCCACCAAAGTCCATACTTGGTTTTCGTACATGGATCCAATCTCGGATTTCATGGCTTCTTGCCATTTATTGGAATCTGGGCTCATCATCGCTTCCTCATACGTCGCAGGGTCATCGGTGTTGTCCACCAACATGACACTCATAACGGGATCATACCAATCTGGAGTGGTACGAGTTCTCGTTGACCTGCGAGGCTCTGTAGCAACTACAACCGAAGTTTCATGATCATCATCATTAGCTTCCTCTCTTATTGGTGCAGGCACCACAGGAACTTCTTCCGGTGCTGCGCTACTCGTAAGTTCGAGAGAAGGTTCGACAACCTCGTCGAGCTCTACTTTTCTTCCAGTCATATCTTTCGAGAGAAATTCCTTCTCTAGAAAGGATCCATTCTTGGCAACGAAGATTTTGCCTTCGGATCTATGATAGAAGGTATACCCAATAGTTTCCTTCGGGTATCCTATGAAGACGCATTTTTCCGCTTTGGGTTCAAGCTTGTCCGGCTGTAACTTCTTTACATAGGCTTCGCAACCCCAAATTTTAAGGAACAACAATTTAGGTTTCTTCCCAAACCATAATTCATACGGTGTCGTTTCAACAGATTTAGATGGTGCCCTATTTAAAGTGAATGCGGCTGTTTCTAATGCATAACCCCAAAATGATAGTGGTAAATATGTAAGTGACATCATAGAACGAACCATATCTAAGAGAGTTCGATTACGACGTTCGGACACACCATTACGCTGTGGTGTTCCCGGCGGTGTCAATTGTGAAAGTATTCCGCATTTCTTCAAATGCTCGCCAAACTCGTAACTTAGATATTCACCTCCACGATCAGAACGTAGAAATTTAATCTTCTTGTTACGTTGATTCTCTACCTCACTTTGAAATTCCTTAAACTTCTCGAAAGATTCGGACTTATGTTTCATGAAATAGATATACCCATATCTACTCAAGTCATCCGTGAAGGTAAGAACATAACGATAACCACCGCGCGATGCTACACTCATTGGACCACACACATCGGTATGTATGATTTCCAATAAGTCCGTAGCTCGCTCCATCATACCAGAAAATGGAGTCTTAGTCATTTTACCCATCAGACATGCTTCGCATCTTTCAAGTGATTCGAAATCAAGTGATTCAAGAAGTCCATCGGAATGGAGTTTCTTCATACGCTTCACTCCAATGTGACCAAGGCAGCGATTGCCACATATAGGTCAAGTTATCGCTCGATTTCAAACGTTTAGCCTCAATGTTATTAATATGTGTATTTCCACTATAGAGATTCAATAAGAATAGACCATCTATCAAAGGTGCATGTGCATAAAACATATTACTCATATAAATCGAACAACCATTATTCTCGGACTTAAACAAGTAACCATCTCGCAATAAACAAGATCCCGATATAATGTTCATGCTTAACGCATGCACCAAATAACAATTATTTAAGTATAAAACTAATCCCGATGGTAGATGAAGAGGTAGTGTGCCGACCGCGATTACATCAACCTTTGATCCATTTCCCACGCGCATCATCACCTCGTTCTTCGCTAGCTTCCGTTTATTCTGCAAAGACCTTTTGTTTGAGTTACAAATATGAACAACCGAACCAAGTATCAAATACCTGTGCACTACTACAGTACTAGTGAGATACACATCAATAACATGTATATCGGATATACCTTTCTTCTTGATGTTGCCGTTCTTCAAATCCGCCAAGTACTTTGGGCAATTCCGCTTCGGTGACCTTCTCCCTTGCGGTAAAAGCACTCGATGTCGGGCTTAGGTCCAGCCTTGGTCTTCTTCACGGGCGGTAACTTTCTTACCACCCTTCTTGAAGTGTCCCTTTGCTTAGACTTGCCTTTCTTGAATTTGGTGGTCTTATTGACCATCAACACTTGGTGCTCTTTCTTGATCTCCACTTGCAGATTTTAACATGGCGAAGAGTTCGGCAACGCTTGTTCATGTTTTGCATATTGTAGTTCATCACAAAGTTCTTGTAACTTGGTGGTAGTGATTGGAGGACGATAAATCCCAAAGCATTAGGAATCACTATACCCAAGCTTTGAAGTTTGTTTGTGTGCCCAGACATCTTAAGCACATGCTCACCGAGCTGCCCTCTTCCATCTTGCAGTTAAAGAACTTTTCAGAAGCCTCATAGCTCTCAATTGCCGCATGAGTCTCAAAAATCAATTTGAGATCACGGACAATATCATGTGGGTCTAAATTCTCAAACCTTTTCTCAAGCTCTGATTCTAAACCATACAAGATAGCACACTGAACTATGGAGTACTGAGTCTTCCGAGCGAGGTAAACATTCTTTACTTCATCGGTAGCAGTAGCTGCAGGTGGGTCACCAATGTGCATCCAGCACATAGGTCAAATTACCACGGTGAGGACAATCCTCAAATTGCGGAACCAATCCATGAAGTTGCTTCCATTGTTTTCAACTTTTCTTTCTCTAGGAGCATTAAAATTGATGGTAGGGGCGCCATTGATCTACAACATATTTGCAATAGTTTAGACTAAGTTTATGACAAATTGAGTTCTAATTAATAGTTAAATTAATCTAGGTGAACTCCCACTCAAAACAATATCCCTCACATTGTTTTAGTGATCACACGAACCAAATCCACCACATCAAAACCGATCATCACGAGAGTTGATGTAGCTTCAATGGCGAACAATCGACATGTTCATCATATCTACTATATGATTCATGCTTTACCTTTCGGTGATCCGTGTTCCGAGACCATGTCTGTACATGCTAGGCTCGTCAAGATCAAACCTTAGCTTCTGCATGAGCAAATCTGGCTTGCTCACGTTGTATACACTTGCGGATTCTAACACACCCGATCATCACGTGGTGCTTCGAAACAACAAGCTTTAGCAACGGTGCTTACTAAGGGTGAACACTTTAGGACTTGAAATTCATGTGCATGAGGGATCATCTTATAATGCTACCGTCGTTAACTAAGCAATACAAGATGCATAAAGGATTACCATCACATGCAATTCATAATATGTGATATGATATGGCCTTTCTTCTTTGTGCTTCCGATCTCCATCTTCAAGCACGAACATGATCTCCATCATCACCGGCATTGCATCAAGGTCAATGATGCCGCTCCATGGTTGTCGTCTACCAGCTTCAACTATTACAACTACTTTGAATAGACACGCGGGTCTTAACATAAATTAAAGACAACCATATGGCTCCTGCCGGTTGTCAACTTACAATAAGGAACATTGCATACATCAAATATAATCACAATCATGGCCATATCACATCACAGCACACCCCTGCAAAACAAAGTTAGACGCCTCTACTTTCTTTGCATGTTTTACGTGGTTTGGGGCTTTCAATAAGTGTAGTTCTAACTTACGAACAAGAACCACAACATTGATACTAGTATTGTCAATCACCCGTTGTAAATTGAATCTTAACTATGTTGGGAGAAACAGGCACCCGCAAAGCCACTTATGCAATACAAGTTGCATGTCAAGCATGGAGAAAGTCTCATGAACGATGTCATGTAAGGTTAGCCCGAGCCGCTTCATCCCACCATCCCGCAAGATGCAAAGTACACAAGAAGCAATCGACAACAAAAGCATCAATGCCCACAATGACCATTGTGTTCTACTCGTGCAACAGATCTACATATAGACACGGCTCTGATACCACTGTAGGGATTCGTAGCATGGAAAACAAAAAATTTCTATCGCATACAAACAAACAAGCCAAGATCTATCTACTAGATTGTAGCAACGAGTCGATGGAATAACTCACCCTCAAAGATTCCAAAGTGTTTAACGAGAGCGGATTCTCGTGGGTGATGTAGTCGTACTCTTGCCGATCTCAAGATCGCGTAGACAATCCTTCCGGCTATGCTCCGCAGCGCTCGCAATCGGTCACACATTCGACTTTTCGACGAAGACCTTCCTCTCCCTTGTTCCAAGGCAATGGAGGTTGTAGCACTCTCCTCGCGATTCCGGCAGCACAACGACGTGGTACCGGAAGTAGAGGGGAGATCTCGCAGGGCTTCGCCTTAAGCCGGAGCGAGTATGGTGGACTATGAGAGAGAGCCTCGGTGATCTAGGGTTTAGACGCACCAAGGAGGAGCAAGGTCAAGTGGGGTTTGCCTAGGCGGCGGCTTGCCCTAGGCGGTAGGAGGTGGCGGCGGCTAGGGATTAGGGTTTATGGGCGTGGTGTTGTGTGCTAGGAGGGCAGCCGCCTCCTTATATAGGTGGAGGGCGGCCAGGGAGGGGAGTCCCTCCCCAACTCGGTCTCCAAGTGGGCCGGCGGTGGAGGGAGGGAACTCCTCCCCAAGTAGGTTTCCTACTCTCCCTCCACCTCACAAAATAGCCGTTTGACTTTTCAAATTGGCATTTGACTTTTCAAACTAGGATTTGATTTAAGCCTTTATTTTGTTCAGCGATGACACCTAGTACATGATGCAATCATTCCAACTTATTATGACACATTCATGTACCCTTCCCCTCGGGAGTGCCGGACATTCCGAAACCTTCTAGAACATTTCCGATGAAAACACCGGAACCATTCTCCAACCCTGAAACAGGACTTTCCTTATATGAATCTTATTCTCCGGACCCATTCCGGATCTCCTCGTGATATCCCAGATCCCATTCGAGACTCCGAACAACATTCGTTCTCTTACTCATCATTCCATAACTACTCAAACAACGTCGAATCCTTAAGTGTGTCTCCCTACGGTTCGTGAATTATGCGGACATGATCGAGACACTTCTCCGAACAATAACCAATAGAGGAATCTGGAAATTCATATGGCTCCCACATATTTCTACGATTACTTTGCGATCAAATGAACCACTTACATACGATACCAATTTCCCTTTGTCTCACGATAGTTTACTTATCCGAGGTTTTGATCGTCGGTATCTCTGCATACCTAGTTCAACCTCGTTACTGATAAGTACTCTTTTCTCGTTCCCGTGATATGTGATCCCTTGTGAGCCAGTCACATACTTGCAAGCAAATTGGATGACATTCCACCGAGAGGTCCCAGAGTATATCTATCCGTCATATGGATGAACAAATCCCACTCTTGATCCATGTGTCTCAACCAATATTTTCCGAACACTCAATGCCACCTTTATAGCCACCCAGTTACGGTGTGGTGTTTGATGTCATCAAAGCATCCTTCCGATGAAGGTGATATACATGATCTCATGGTCGAAGGAATTAGGTTACTATGTATCAGAAAGCATATAGCAATTGAACTATTAAAATGACTTGATCTTTATGCTACACTTATCTATAGGAGTATGTCCACCATATCATTCTCCTAATGACATGATCTTGTTGTTAATAACATCTCAATGTTCATGATAGGGAAACCACAATCATTTATTAACCAACAAGCTAGTATTATAAAGAGGCTTTACTAGGGACTCTATTTTAGTTTACAAATCACACAAGTATTAATGTTTCCTTGTTAATACTATTATAGCATGAATGTAAACATTTATCATAAACACAAAGATATAATAATAACTATATTTATTATTGCCTCTAGGGCATATCTCCAACAGTATGTACCCTCAAAGTTCTTGGTGAATGCTTCTTGCATATCCAGCCAGTTGTAGATAGATTTCTCCGGCAAGTCATCGATCCATTGACGGGTCGTACCCGCCAACATTAACGGGAGGTACTTAACGGCGACGTTGGGGTTGCCTCTGGCAATCTCCACCGCGTTGTCGTAGTCCTGCAACCATGTGGCGGGCTTGGCGGTGCCGTCATAGGGCTTGATGGTCTTGTCTATCCGGAAACCTTTGGGGTAAGTTGCGGACCGTATTGCAGGTCCAAAGCAACGTGGTCCCAGGTATGGTCCTTCCCGGGCCTCGTGGATCTTATCAATCCGCGAACGTGCATCGTACGGCTCCGGGTTCTTCTTCTTGTTGTCAACAGGGGATGGGCTGCGTGAACGACGCGGGCCTCTTCCGCCATGGTGACTGCTTGGCGGTGACGGAGGCGGAGGTGGCGGTGGGTTAGCCTTCTTGCTGTTACCCTCCTGCGACGCCTCACGTCTGTCATGGTTGCTTGTCGGACGCGGAGGGTCGT
Source organism: Avena insularis (assembly GCA_023614405.1). Classification (NCBI taxonomy): domain Eukaryota; kingdom Viridiplantae; phylum Streptophyta; class Magnoliopsida; order Poales; family Poaceae; genus Avena; species Avena insularis. The sequence continues at coordinate 26,965,136 of CM042690.1, forward strand.
GGTGTGACCTGCTCTTGTGTCCTTGGTGGCGCTCTTCATCATGACGGGTCTACTCCGCGTTGTCGCAGATGATGATGCCACACTGCTTTGGAGGGGGCATATCCGTGCGATGGTGAGCCTTGTAGTCTTCCTGACGTCGGGGGGATCATGGCGGTGGCGATGGGCGGCGAGGTCGGGCTTTTTCTCCATGGTCGGAGGATATGGGGATAGCATCCTTCCTGTTGCGCGCATCCCTCCGTCTTCGTTCTGATGAACCCGTCTGTGATCCCACATCCTGAGGAGATATGTCCCTTGGCGGTTTGTACTGGCTAGATCGGCAGAGCGCTGGGTCAGACTCAAGCCTCTGAGAGGTGGCCTTTTCCTGCTGCTTTACCACCTTGGCCACTAGGTCATAGACCTGTTCTCATCGCCAGCGATCTATCCTGCTCCGTAAGGGTCTTGGCGACGAGGTTAAGGAGGGGTGGGCATCACCGCTTGCCTTCACTATCAATGTATGGCTTGGCCCGCGGCCGCTCGAGGGAGCCCATCCTAGGTTGCGCCGTACACCAGGATCGTTGATGACGCGAGCCGGAGCCTTCTTAGCCTTCTGCTGCTGCAGCAGAGTCTTGTACTCGGACTCCATTGCTCTAGCTTTCTCTATGGACTTCTGCGCGTTGACCAGATCTCGATCTAGCTTAGCCCCTTGCTCCGCGATGGCTTGCGCCTCCTCCAGCAGCTGCTGGCGCTTCTCGTCAGGCTGAGTCACGTTCCGGATATGATCAACGGCTAGTGGCTCGACGAGGAGGTTGTCGTATATCACTCTATCAGCTGGAGTAACATGGGCTGCTGCCGACGTGGATGCTTGAGGCGGCAAGTTTGCGGTGTTGTTGTTGCTCGGACCGGTGCCGAGTTCCTGCGGCTGATGCACTGGGTTAGGTGGAGGAGGCATGACCTTTGCGCGATCATCGTCGGCAGCAATTAGTGGCCCTTCCCCTTTTCCAGCACCGTAGGCGGAGCTTGCCCGGGTTGATCTTCATCCATCGTTGTCCCAATGGTGACGAACACCCCTCGAGACATGACGGTGTTGTTAGCTTGCTCGTCGCGCGAGTACTCCTCCTCCATCTCCTGCATAGCGGAGTCTAGCTCTTCTGGACTGAAGTCTACCTCCTCTGAATCTGCACTGAAGTCAGCATAAAGCGCGTCAATGACAGAGTCGGAGGGTGCCAGGACTTCCTCGATGACGGGCGGTGGAGGTGCAATGGCCTCGACGATGACTGGAGGTGGTGGTGCTGCTACGACGATGACAGCCGAAGGCGGTGGCGGCGGCTGCTGAACCGGAGGTTCTCCGTCTCTGAGCGCCAGCTCCATCTGGGCCGCCGCGTAGCTGTTGACGGTGCTCACCATCTCTTCGAGGGTAAGGCGTCATGTTGCCTGCTGCCGACGTAAAGAATGTCGGAGAAGTGTGCCGCGGTCCAGTCCTTCCACGAAGTGATACAAAGCGTTATCATCGGGGTAATTGGCCAGGTCGGCCCGTATACGGAGCCACCTGGCGAGGTAGTCGCGGGGGTTTTTGCCCTCTCTCTGAACGCAGCGCGCCAGATCGAAGATGGTAACCATGCCGACGAACTTGGATCTCTGCTGTCCAAACGCGCGGACAAAGCCGGCGGATTTGCAGTGATCTTCCACCTTTATATCCTGCACAGGGGCGGTTTGGGTGGGTTTTGAATTTCTCTGATCTTTGCCGGCAAACTCCGAGGAGAGATCCGACATCGATCCTTTCGCGAACGTATCCTGCCCGTAGGTGGTTCGTGCGGGTCTTGATGCTTTCCGATCTTTGCCGTCAAACTCCGAAGAGAGATCCGACATCGATCCTTCCGCGAACGTATCCTGCCCGTAGGCGGTCCGTGCGGGTCTTGATGCTCCTCCGACTCCCAGGGAACTAGTGCCCGAGTCGGTTTCGCCGATGAAGAGGTGGATGTCTCCGATAGGAACAATCGAACACCGCGTAGGGTTCGTCTTCGCCGGGATCCAGAACTCGTCAGGGGGGACGATCGGAACATTGCCGGAGAAGAGAACACGACCAATGGCTACGGTTTCGCCGATTCCTGCGAAGATCTTGGTCCTCGCCCGCTGAAGAGCCTGAAGCGCCTCTTGCCCCACGGTGGGCGCCAACTGTCATGGTATTGCCGACGAGTACGCCATGGAGGGGTCCTCACAGTGCGTGTTTAGAGACGTGGGGTAAGGCAGACGGTTGACGGGTACGAGGTAACACAGCTTACCCAGGTTCAGATCCCACGACGATGGCGGAATCCTACTCGTGCTATAAATCACTATAAGGGCAATACACTGAGTTACAGAGATAGGTTCGCTGTGCGAGGTTATATGAATCGATGCCCTAAAGGCTCCCATAGGCCCGACTTATATAGTCGCCAGATCCTAGGGTTACAGGGAAAAGTCCTAGCCGGACAGGTTACAGAGTTCTACACCGTCTATCACTAGTCTTGTGTATCTTGCACTCTAAGGCTCCGGGTACGCTGGTGACTCCACCGTAGCCTTCCTTTATCCGGCATGGGCCTCCCTTCTGGATCCACCTAACTGGGCCGCCTAGCAGGCCACAGGCCATGCTACCAACTATGGGCCACCCGGATTAGTCGGATAAGAGACATGCTATGAGGATACCCATATAGCATATCTCCAACAATTGACGCATGTTCCAAGGAAGATTGGATGATCATCGATTTATATAAATTGATCTTAATTTGTTGTTAAGTTTTATATCAATTCTTTTTGTTACACAAGCAACTTGCACTTTGAGATGGGCACCCGACATCTAGTCCTTCCGTTTATGTACCTTTTTTAGTCACATGATAAAAAAAATATGATTGTATGATCATAACTTATTATTCGCTCCATGGAGAAACCGTAGAAATTTCTAATGAGAAGCGCGGTACTCCTCTCCCTCCTTGCACCGGCCAGAGCTACCAAATGAGGGGAAGGGTCGGAGGGGAGTACAAGGATGCACCTATTGGCGTTCATGTGGATGTGAAAGAGATTATGCATTATTCTTACTGCCTGATAACACCTACAAAAGACATACCAATATTAGATATATATACACTGAGTGCAGCATAGACATATCGACACAGACATACTGGCACACGTATACACACTAATAACACCCATCGAAGACTGCACCCAGGACGATCATTTAATCATGGACAATGAATAAGTCATCTGCCACTAAAAGGACAATCTGCCTCAAAATCTACAGCACATCAAACATGTATTAGGTTGGTCCTTGGTTATAGATGCAAATGGGATCGTTCCAAAATCCCACTTATAGTTTATTTCATTTTGAGAGACAATGCATCAGGACATGTATGTGGGCAAATAACTCTTTGGGATCCCACCAAACCCTGTCATGTTCAAATAATAGGTAGTCGCGGAACCCTCGTCGTGCAGCGAGCTTGGGATCCTCTGCGAAACGCCCTAGCCTCTCAAGCCACGCAACAAGCCATCGCCCGCCCGCTCATCTTCGTCGCCGACATACAGACACCTACCGGGGAACATCCCGCCAACAGCTCGGTTTTTCCCCATATGTGTGTGGTTTTATCGTTGGAGATAAATGCATAAAGAACTTCCCCGAGGTTCGAAATTGGCGTGGAAAATGCCAGGTCGATAGACAACGAAGTAGATCTCAAGCAACTCACCGAGGAGACCCAGATAACGATGGCCGGCCTAAGCATCATGGACGACATGTCAGAGGCTTGGTTCGGAAGGAAGAAGAAAATGATCATGGAACGATGATGACTCAAGAGTTATCATAAAGTGCGTTTGTATGAACTATGTGTCATTTGCGATCAGTCTGGTACCTCGATGAACTATTGCGTGCCCGCGCTACTTAGTTGAATTGCCAGCTTGGAATAATATGTTTGCTAGTACATTAAATTATTATAGCTAAACAATTTCATATAAAACTAAGAGCATCTCCACTCGTCTACCCAGGACGCCCGTCCGGACGTCGAATTTCGGTCCGGACGCCGAAAATCGGCCCATTCGCATACCCAAGGACCTGTTTTGGTCCAGATTTCGGTATGTTTTGGTCCGGCCTACCCAGGCCGAACCCAGGTTCCCGGGTACGCTCTGGGGACGCCGGACGCCGCAAAAAAGGGCGTGGGCCAGCGCTGTCGGCGAGACAGTCCCATTTCCACCCACTCAATTCGCCCAGACTGCCGCGAGAGCTCTGTCGCCATGACTTCGTCGGCGGAGCTCCCCCGCGCCGAGACATGCCCACGCCTCTAGCTACGCTCGCCGTCGTTGCCGCCCAGATCCCCCGCCTCCGCCGCCGCCGCTCCGCCGACCTATCCCTTGACGTAGTTGTGCTTCGGCTCGGTGCGCCCACCACCACGCCTGCCAGGTGTTCGAAATTTGGCCGGATTCGGCCATGGACTCCGACGGCGACGAGGTGCTTCCCACTGACTCTGACGAGGGCGAGATACTCGCCATGGATTCCGACGACGAGGAGTTGCTAGCCGAACTCCTGGAGGAGGAGAGCGCCGAGGTCGCCGAAACTGAAGAGCACTTGCAGATTCTCGCGTCGCTTCAATCAGACATGCAGATGGCGAAGCCGAAGCACGGTGGTTCGGCGCCAGGTCGCATGAAGTGCAAGGCGAGACAGAGGATATAGGGCTACTGCATGTTGTACGCCGACTACTTCGCCGACCAGCCACTCCATGGAGAAGACGTGTTTCGTCGCCGTTTCAGGATGAGCCGGAAGCTCTTCCTCAAGATCGTGCATGCCATCCGGGAGTTTGACCCATATTTCCTTTGCAAGAAGGACTGCACCGGCTTGGTTGGGTTTTCGTCGCTTCAGAAGTGCACCGTGGCGATGAGGTTGCTTGCATATGGAGCGCCGGCTGATGCTGCCGATGACTATCTTCGCATCGCCGAGTCCACCGCCCTTGAATGCTTGTACAGGTTCTGTAGGGCAGCGATTGCAGTGTTTGGGGAACAGTACTTGAGATCACCCACTGCTGAAGACACTGCTCGGATCCTCGCAGTCAATGAAAGTAGAGGATTTCCTGGTATGCTTGGAAGCATAGATTGCATCCATTGGGAGTGGAAGAACTGTCCATTTGAATGGCAAGGAATGTACAAAGGCCACAAAGGGAGATGCACTGTGATACTTGAGGCAGTTGCTACACATGATCTTTGGATTTGGCACTCCTTCTTTGGCATGGCAGGATCGAACAACGACATCAACGTTCTTAACTCCTCAACTGTCTTTTCCAAGCTTGTTGAGGGTCATGCTCCCCATGTGAAATTTGAGATCAACGGACATCACTACAACAAGGGATACTATCTAGCAGATGGCATCTATCCAAGATGGCCAACATTTGTGAAGACTATCTTAGGCCCAATGCTCCCCAAGCATTCTCACTTTGCCAAGGAACAGGAAGCTTGCAGGAAGGACGTGGAGCGGGCATTTGGTGTACTCCAGCAGAGGTTTGCAGTTGTCCGGTTCCCTGCTATGACTTGATCGAAAAATCAGATGTGGGAAGTGATGAACTGTTGTGTGACCTTGCACAACATGATCATTGAGGATGAGAAGAAGGATCCAATGAGTTTGCTCGAGGAGGACGAGCCATACCATCTACAGGATCCTCTTGCCGAGCCTGATCATCAGGTGCCTCCAACATGGGCTGCATTCATCGCAATGCGTCAGGAGATTCGAGATCCGGCGATGCATCAACAGCTGCAGGATGATCTTGTCGAGCACTTATGGACACGCAGGGCAACATGACGTAGATGCTGAGCATAAACTGGCCGAAATATGTTATAATTTTATTGCAGGCCGAACTATGTTTACAGTACGCCGAACTCTGCTTAAAAATTTCGCCGAATTTTGGTCTTAAAGTGTTCTGTATTCGTCGTATAACGAACTATGCCAAAATTTGGACGAAGTTTAGCCGAATTTGAGCGAAAAAGGACGACCCGAAAACTCGGCCTGGGTACGCGAGTGGGAAACTGGACGTACCCAGGCCGAAAACTTGTGCCGTCCGGCGAAAGTTTAGTCTGGATTTTGGCCTGGGTTCGGCCTGGAGATGCTCTAAGGGAAAAAAACAGTCAAAAACCCAAAACATACAAGTTGTATGTTTGGGGCCGGACACTTGTCCACGGTCGCACCAGACACACAATTTCAGGTCAAAATAAGGACGCCGTTGCACATACCCTAATAACATGTGCTAGAGGGGGAAATCGTGGTATGCACCAAAGCTATGTGTTCCAAAACTGGCCGTGCGCCTCTTGTCACGTTCAGCCAGTCTTGTCCACTCGAGTCTCCGTTCCCCGTAAACATCTTAACACAACACGACACTGACCAATAGACACCGACACATGGACCCTAAGCACGTTAATGGCCCAAATGTCAGCCAGGTCCCCTTCCCGGTTATGCGTGATGTCCTTTACGCCATCTCTTTCTTCTTCCGCAAGAAGAATAGGCTCTTCCAGGAAAAATACGAGAAAGCCCCCCTAAAGAAAACTTATTCGCGTACACGGTGCTATTCAGCTCATTACCTTTACAGTCTCGCCATAGTAACGTAATTTCGCAATACTCAGAGGACTAAGTAGCGCTCCATTAGGGATTAAAATAAAATTTTAAACCCAGGGTTTTAGGCATCTTCCAGCTCCGTCCAGGTACACGAGACCCCTTTGCCTCCTAAATCGAAGCCACCCCCCTTCCTCCCGACGCCGACGAGGCGGCCGCTCGGAAACCCTAGCCCGCCGCGATGAGGTCTCTCCGCGCGGCGCACTCCCTCGCCTCCCGCTCGCTCCTCCTCTCCGCGCGTGCGCTCCACGGCGCCACGGCCTCCCCCGCCGCGGCCGCGGGCGGCAACCGCTGGGGAAACAACCCCCTGCCGCCGGCGCCGGCGCCGTCGTCGCGGGCGTTGCAGCGCGGGCTCGCCGGAGCGGTATCCTTCTCCCTGACGTTCGCGACGGTGGCGGCGGCCGAGCTGCAGGCCAAGGAGCGGCTGCCCGCGGATCTGCTGCCGCAGAACGTCGTGCTCTACCAGTACCAGGCTTGCCCCTTCTGCAACAAGGTCAGAGGTAAAGGTTCTCCTGCCAATCATTGTCGATTAGCGCTTGCAGCTCTTTGGAAATGGCTTCGTTCTGATCTGGTTACACTTCGAGATTCAATCAGAGGTGGCCTGCCCTTAAGATTTACAATTCTTGAGGTTTTAGGTTATTTTTATTTCACTGGGAAGAGTTTACCTAACTGTATCAAATTAGAGCGCGATCGAGTTTAATGAGAATATCTGTGCTCCTCCTACGTTTTTGTCATCAGTTCGGCAGGCCAGCATTTTCAACCGGTGTCACATTAAGCCTCCTTATCCGGAATTGGCTGCAAGAGCAACTGTTACCGTTATAGAAAATGTGAAATTTAGTTACTGCTCAATATAATGCTTTAAAATTGGCCAATTTTAGATTAGAATGCTGTCTGACCTGGTGATCCCTCAGCTGCCCAAGAATTCCTTTGTGTATTGTTGTGTGTGCTTATTTATTAGAAACCATATTAGATTCATATCTTCAAGGAAAAGATTATGTTATGAAAAATCTTTCTATGAAATTCAAGAGTTACAAAATTATATGTTTGATTACATTATGGAAAAAAAATCTACAGTACTAAAATCTAAGAGCTACACAAAGATATGTTTGATACTTTTATTTATGTGGTAACAAGAAGTATCCTCATTGTAATCCTTATTTCTTTTGTGCCTATATTAGGGATAGGGTCTTATCTCACAGAGTTCTGTATTTATTGGTTGGAGACTAGACTGGAATGCTTGGTAGCTGCCTTTATATATGCACAGACATTGTCCTCCATTCTTGTTAAAAAAAAAACAAATATATGTAGATTCATATCTTCAAGGAAAAGATCATGTTAGTATGAAAATCTTTCTAATAAATTCAGGAGTTGCAAAATGATATATTTGATTACATTATGGAAAATCTTTCTACAGTACTAAAATCTAAGAGCTACACAAAGATATGTTTGGTACTTTTATTTATCTTGTAACAAGAAGTATCCTCGTTGTAATCCTTATTTCTTTTGAGCCTATATTAGGGCAAGGGTCTTATCTCACAGAGTTTTGTATTTATTGGTTGGAGACTAGATTGGAATATTTGTTAGCTGCCTTTGTATAAGCACAGACATTGTCATCCATTTCTTGTTAAAAAACAAATATATGTAGTCTATTCTTCTTCTTGACCCTGTGGTGTGCCTGCGAACCTCCCATTATGGCATCACCCTGTGTTAGGCGGCCCAAGACCCAGACTGTAGCTCTATCCCTGTGATAGCTAGGTGCAGCAATTGTCTGTTAGGGTTAGGATTACTACTGTAAGGTGTGTTAGTTGTGTTAGGTAAATAGGCTTAGCTCAGTTAGAGAATTAAGTCTGGATGGTATTCCTATTTATGGGGATAGTACTACTACAAAGGTCCGTAATGTGAAAGCTACTGAGATTGAACAAGAAAATATAGAAGTTCTCCTAAATTGCCTCTAGGAAGGAGCTATTTGCTCTACCTTTCTCGAAAACCCTAGGTCAATAACCTCGTGCCAGCTGGGTCCAGGAGCACCTTGACTACACCTGAGGGAGCTTACCCCCGCAGCTGATTGTCGAAACATCATGCTTAGTACCAGTTAATTGTTGGTCCAACTATGGTAGTCACTTGTTGGTATTTTTATGTAGTTGGCATGGTCTATTTCAGGTATTGGCACTTTTAAAGTTGTAATTTTCATAAATCTTTCTCTTCAATGGTATTCAGTACCATTGTTGCATGTGAATAGATTAGTTAAGATGCAACTGTGACAATTTTATGTGACTCAAATCATGAAATGATCATTTACTTTGTGATGAAACTTGAGATGGTATTTTGTAAGTCTTTAGTTCGCAATGGGTCGAGGGAGCCTGTTATAGAAACTGAATATGTGCTGCCATTTTTGCTACCTCCATTCTGCACATTTGCTTTTAGTCTTACTTGTTCTGTTTGTCTTTGTTTCAGCTTATCTAGACTATCATGATATACCCTACAAAGTTGTGGAAGTTAATCCACTGAGTAAAAAGGAAATCAAGTGGTCTGAATACAAGAAGGTTCCAATATTGACTGTAGATGGTGAAAATCTGGTCGATTCATCAGGTTAGACTTGTTACCCACTTTTTTCCCCAATCATGTCATTCTCACTTTGTTACAGATTCAATTTACATGTTCTTCAGTTCATATGTGTGGTGTGCCAAGCTCTTGTTTAACATTTTTTTGGATATCTTGTTGGCAGACATAATCAATAAATTACAGCGCAAGATATGCCCTGATGAAGAATCCACTAATGATGAAGAAGCAAAATGGCGCAGGTAACTGTTTCTTTAATTGATCGATGTAGCACTGGTGTGGCCCTATGTTAATCTTGTCCCTGGCAGTTCCCTTTATTTAACTTTTTATTTATATTTTTTTGATCTGTGCAGACTGTTGTAAAAGATAATTATGCTTCTTTCATTTGTAAAACTTTGTGAAGAAAATATTGTTTGGACATAATATACCTTTGTTTCCATGAAATGTCCACTCTAGTTCCTTACGTAGCAAGTTAGTTGCTGAAACAGAGTGCTTGCCCTGCCTAATTATATGATTATGATAAACCAAACCTAAAAAATCGGAATTCTAGTTCTTTTATCAGTTTTTCAGTATTAAATCCCATCTGTGACTCATCGTCCCATTCCCACTCCTACCCTGACTCTCCCTGGATGCGAGCTCTGTCTTGGAGGTGCTCCTTCACCTCCTTAGCCCTGAGGCTCCTACTCTCCAGTGTGGTGGCGCCCATCCATCTCCTTGGGCCTGGCACACTTCCACCTCCTCCCTGGTGTATCGGCACTCAGTCATGGCACTCATTGTGCTGCTATGCTGCTCCTTGGATGCGAGCCCTATCTTGGAGGTGCTCCTTCATCTCCTTATCCCTGAGGCTCCTACTCTCCAGTGTGGTGGCGCCCATCCATCTCCTTGGGCTTGGCACACTTCCACCTACTCCCTGGTGTATCGGCACTCAGCCATGGCACTCATTGTGCTGCTATGCTGCCTGACCTGAAGTTGTGCTGCTGCCCTGTTGATTTCTGAAGAATAAATTATTAGCTTGAGTATTGCCAGACCTATATAAATCAATACCTTAGGTTTACCTCTTCCATTGAACTGAATGGCCACCCTACTACTTTTATCAATTGTAAATGAATGATCTATATAAATCAGTATGACATCCATTTTCTTGAATTTGCAAGTACTTGATGGTTTTGTGTGAATCATCTAGACTTGTATTTGTGTAATGCAGGTGGTTGCTTTATTCATCGAGTTAAACAATGACAGAAATTTTAAAATCTTGAAAAATTTCAGCACTGTTCTGTCTTTTCTTTGAAAATCTGTGCAGATAACTTCTCGTGAAATCTGCTCAAACCCATGTTTCAAAGCTAGTTAGGACCGTATGGCTAGTCTAGCTGGTATTCTGGGGATAGTTGATTACTTCTGGGAGAAATTAGGAATTGAATCATTGTATTGATGTTCCTACAATACCATTATATACTTGTACATAACAGTTTTTGTTATCTTTCTTTGATCTAGGTGGGTTGATGAGCACCTTGTGCATGTATTGTCGCCAAATATATACCGGTCGACTTCAGAGGCTCTTGAATCTTTTGATTATATTGCAAAGCATGGTAAATCTCTACAATTTTTATTCATTATGTGTTCCCTGTTATTCCTTGTTCTTTTAATTATGTACTGCCATTAAATTTCCTGCCCTTCAGAACTGTCTGAGCAAATGCTTGTGCCAGTCTCTGCTCACTGTGCAATTTGTATATTACGTAGAAGTTTCATTGGTTGGTTGTTGTATCAGATTGATCTTAACTGAGATGGGCTCCATCTTGCTTAATACAGTATGTACACATAAGAGTTGTGAAACTAATAAAAGATTAAACTGCTTGGACCTCACATGGTCCCTATCCCAAATTTGCAAGAATGCCACTTCAAAATATTAGTATGCTAACAATTTAACCTGGTTTTTGTTGTTTTCACATCACACAGTCTAAACAGCTCCATGTACAATTAATGTCGTAGCATACATGCATGGTTTAGAGATATATTTCCTGTCATGTAGGGCCAGAGCTTGCAAAATCCTCATATGTTGGGATGTGTCATACAATTACCATAAGTGATTTTGTGGTAATGTATAGCAATGTTTCTAAATTTTGATTTTGTGAACCAGTCTTTTGGAAAGGCAAACTTTGTACTTTGATTCTGTGAGCCTCTCAAACATAAGTGCACAAGCTAACTTTCTATACACTTCATTTTCCCTTGATAAATCCCAAATGCAGGACAAGTTGGTACCCTGCTGAATTGCTGTCCTGTACCCAGATTTTCATTAGCGGATCATACATTTAGTTGAGTAAATAACTGTTTCGAAATAAAAAATGAAAATGCTTAAAGAAGTGTTGCTCTATGTGTTCTCTCTGAACTCTCACGAGAGATGATATTGCACTACTTTAACTGTTGGGAACTTAAATTGGCTCGTGTTCCTGATCTCCTCACTGCCTGTTCATCTGTGGTAATGCATTTTTCTCCACCCAAACTATGGTCCAGGCAACTTCAGTTATACCGAGCGGTTTGCTGTGAAGTACGCTGGTGCCGCAGCAATGTACTTCGTGTCCAAGAAGCTCAAGAAGAAATACAACATTACTGATGAGCGTGCTTCACTGTATGATGCTGCCAACACCTGGACGGAAGCCCTGAATGGAAGAAATTTCCTCGGTATCGTATTTATCCATACATGAAAAGCAACATCACGCATCGAGTTCTTTAGGCCGTTGCATTAACTTCTCTTTCCTCGTTTATCACTGGTCCAGGTGGCTCCAAGCCTAACTTGGCAGACCTTGCAGTATTCGGTGTTCTGAGACCGATCCGCTACCTGACATCGGGAAAAGATATGGTTGCAAACACCCAGATTGGCGAGTGGTACCAGCGGATGGAAGACGCGGTTGGAGAACCATCAAGAATCAAGGAGACCCAGGGCCAGGAGTAGAATGGAAACCACCACCAGTAGTAGATTTTTGTTTCTCCTCGTTCAAGTCCTCGAGTTTGGAATGGCTGGAATGGAATTACATGTCTTTCGTAGACGCTATTCAAATTTTGCCAGGTTTTAGTCGTATGCAATAATGCTGCCGCATATATGAGATGAAATACACAGTTTGACACCTACGCCAAACTTCTGTTTGACCGCACGGAGTGAATTGTTTTGGAACAGGAAAATCCACTTGTTATCTTTTTGCCCAATGCCCGGTTCTATATTTTGTGAGAGCTGTTTCTCAGTTTGTTGCTTCAGAAGGAGGCATACATATGCTGTTGGTCACTAAAGTAGAAACTTGTGACATTTTCTTTATCTGTGGTGAACAGCATTTATTCACATCTGTCCAGGTTAGCGCTATTGTATATGCAGAGGTATAATTTTGATGGCGACTTGCTCGCCTAACCCCTGATCGACATTATGATATCTGGCCGACTGCCCAACAAGCTAATAAAGTTGGGCGCCCGAAGGCCCATCATTCCACCTAAAGGTTGACAAAGCTGCAACCACCGAAATAATGCACAATAGACTGCAGAGCGGCACGGTACTACTGTTGCCAATCTCAGCTTTGGTGTCCAATCTAGTCGGCTTTTGTAGCCTTTTGAGATATTTTCCACATGAGAAGTTTAGATACTTTGCAGGTCTGACACTTGGCTAGTAGTAATTATTTTAGTTAGACCACTATAATTGACTTCTGGCTAAGAGATAACTCTTGGCGAAGCGGGACTTATCTTGACCAAGATAGGATTTGGCTAAAATTACACTAGTCCAAAACTTTTAATCTCACCGAAGCGAGTCTTAATCAGTATCACGGAGGTGTTGGACACGTCTAATGGACGGACAAGCTTTGCTGTCATCTTCGAAATCGGAAGGATAAACCCGTCATCTTTTTCAACGGCAGAAAAATGTGTGCCAAGCGCCAAGAAGGAAAAGCATCAGCTGAGCATCCAAGTTCCTGCAGAAGAGGAGGCTTATCTAGTTTACCCTTTATCTTTTTTGCACTAAATTCACAACTCGACCGAGTCGCTTTCTTGAACTCACTGCACTGGGCAGAGTCTCAGTCGGTGCCAACGGAGTCGTTTTCTTTCTTGGAACTAACTGGAGGCTGATCACCAAGTGGATTTGGTCGGCATCTGTTGCATCATCATTCAGGCTCAATTTTTTCTGCGCTTGGTTCGATCGTTTCTGTACGACAGTACGAGGATGTTGATCTACTAGTTCGTTTTGTGCATTCTGCTGCTGCTGCCGCTGCGGCTGTCTGTGAGGGAGTACACCCAGTTATTTTTTCTATTTTACCTTACCGTCATCTTCAATTCTGCAGGCAAGGTTTCTGCTAATAGCAGGAAATCAGAGGGGTTAAACCCGCATCTTTTTCAACGACAGAAAAATGCGTGCCAAGGGCAACAGGCAGATGGTGTACAACCATTGGGTTCAAGTGAACCCCATAAAATTTGTAATTGCTTCACTGGTTTACTCTTCTGCCAAGTTAATTATTGAAAATTACACCACAAAAAAGGGAGCTGTCCCCAATGAATCAATCTTGTAGCTTCGCATCCAAGTTTTTTTATTTTTGACAATCAATAACATATTATATTAATATAAGTTAACTGTACATGATAGAGATACATAAACTGACTCCGACGATTTACAAAATAAAGTCTTTAAAAACGAGCAAATCTTCGAGGTCTCCGTACTCTTTCTTCTTTCATAACACAATTTTGCACGTTCCTGAAAGTAGCCGAACAAAACTGACATAGAAACCAAACCACGCACATGTAAATACAAATAATAGTTCTCCAATAATTATAATTTATGTCGCAATGCCAAGACCGTGTGGACGCATCTAGCCATTGAAATAATCAATCAACTTCGGCAAGAGAACCAACACCTTCGCATCCAAGTTATAAGACAGCTCCTGGGTCCTGACAAAGAGAGGCTTATCTTAGTTACTCTTTGCACGTACCGTACTACTCCCTCCGTTTAAAAATATAAGATGTTTTACGTTTATGAAGGATATGTATCTAGACACCTTTTAGTGTGTAGGTTCAAATAAATCTAGACACTAAAAGATGTCTAAATACATCTCATTCACAGAACTAAAACATCTTATATTTGCAAACGGAGGGAGTAGGTATTTGCAATTCGACCGAGTCGTTCTCTTAGAGCCGAGTCTTAATCAGTGCTAGCTAGTTTTACAACTCAACCAAAGTCGTTTTCTTGCTCGAAACTTAACTGAGCCGAGTCGTAATCAGTGCCAAGAAGAGTGGACAAAGGAGGCGTTTGACACGGCAAGTGGGGCAGCGACATGTGCAGAGCCCGATCACGGTCTAGATTTGGTCGGCAGGTGTTGCATCATCTCACTTGTTTCCGTGCGCTCTGTTGCTGCCCGTGAGGCCGTGAGGGTGTAAATCCAGTTTTTTTTTTTTTTTGCTTCACTGTAGTCAAGGTTTCTGTAGGATAAACCCATCCTTTTCAACAGCAAGAAAATGAAAGGGTGGCAAAGGAGGTTCGAACATCCATGCTATTCAATCACGAGACCGGTACAGTGTCTCTTTCGCTCGCCAACCAATCATGCAACGCTCCTCTGATTGGGAGCCATTGCCAATTAGTAGAAGAAGAAGATTGAACAAGATTCCTCCTCACCGAATCCAACTTATCTTACACCAAACCCATCTAAAATACAAAGAATATACTACTACTACGAGACAACAACAACAACAGCAAGCACTATTCTAGAGAGATCCATCAATGTCGCCGGCCGGCCCGCCTGCCGGCCGGACTGGCACTACACCATCGTTACATGACGGAGCATGCGTTGGGGTTCTCGTCGCTGAAGGCAGCGGTGTAGCGTGTCTCGGTGGAGGACGCCCTGGCCAGCGGCGCGGCGGAGGGGTCGCCGATGACGTTGCGGACGTACCCGGCGGGGGCGCGCTTGTCGTAGGCTCCGGGCGCGTAGGGGTGCGCCACCATCTCGTAGGGCACGTACGGCCACGGCTCCACCCGCTTGCCGGTCTTGTAGGCGACGCGGCGCATGACCTTGGCGGCGTCCACGTACCCCGTCACCGTCACCTTGTTCTGCTTCGCCACCACCTCCACCGAGCTCACGCCTGCGTTTTCAGAGATAGGAAGATACACATATGTTCAGTAAAGCTTGACACCCACCCAGATCTGACCAAAGATTTCCTTTTTGCAAAGTTCAGGTGTTGGTTTTCTTTCCAATGAAGGAGAAACATGTGCGAGGAATCAGATTCGACCCGAAGGAGAAAGCTCTGATGTTGGCGAATACTGTACATGCAGCTTTCATTTGGTTTTGCTTTTTTAGGTTGGGAAAAAGATGTGTGATTCATTCATGCCGAGAAAAGAAACCGATGGATGATTTGAGCGAGCGCGTGGGCAGCGGCAATCAGACAGGCACAGGCTACCTTTCATGTCGTCGAGGGCCTTCTTGACCTTCCTCTCGCAGCCTTCGCAGTCGATCCTCACCTTCATCTCCACCGTCTGAATCCACAACAACAACAACAACAACAACAACAAAAGTTCAGTCCAACATAAAAGTTCAGAACAACCTTGAACTAGCTAGATTCAGAGATGGATCGAGTACGAACCTGGAACTGTTTCCTCTTCTTGATGTGGCGGCGAGTCCTGGGCAGGGAGCAGTACTCGGAGACGACGTCCACGATGCCCATCCTGCTCGATCTCGATCTCTCGCTAGATCCGGGAGGAAGAAGAAGAGGCCGAGAAATGCTGTGGATTAATTGGAGTTCGAGTTCTGTGCTGCTGGCTGGTGTGTGAGATGAAGCCTTGGAGCCAGCGGGGGGGCCTCCAGTTATAGGCGTCCCGGGGAGCGTCCGCGTCCACTGGCGCCGTGACACGTGGACGCCCTCCGCCTTGTGAACGCGAGCGGCAGCAGGTGCGGGAGGAAGCTACAGTAGTAGGAAACGGACAGACGGAGGTGGCGTTATGTGTAGCTGGCGAGTGGGCCCCGCGCGTGGTCGGCAGCGCCAGGTGGCCGCGTGGGTGCAGCAGCATGGGCCAGGTCAGGTGGGGACTGGCGGCGGGTGAGCGAGCGATGGTGACCGCACCGTTCACCGCCACTGTTGTGGACTGTTGTGCCCGTCACTTGACTTTCATTCACGGTTACGGGGAAACGGCCAGCCGACCAGCGGCGACACGGAGAGTACTGCTTGTATCCTGCCGTGGTAGCTGCTACGTCGGGTCTCTGCCGATGTGATGTCACCACCGGCCACCGGCCACCGGAGCAATCTCGGGCGGTGCTCGATCTTGTCCATGGAAGCACGTCGCAGACCGCCGAGGAAACAATCAGCTAGCCGCCACCGCCGGGCGGCTTTCCCGTCGTAGGTTGTCTACAGGTTCAGAGAAATTGAACCAGATATACAGGTTCACTTGTAAAACAGTTTTATAGGACGGCCTTTTTTTTATGGTTCCAGTAAATCTGAACAAAGTTGGATAAATCTAACAGTTGGTAACACACCTTTCTCAATCTCAGTCACAGAGGTTGTACGTGGCTACCGATACGTCCGGTTTGTTTCGTTATCGACGCTATCCATCCGTCGTAGTACTGCGCGTCGCGGTCGTGGTGACCGATCCTTCTACAGTTCTACTGTTCGGCACCGATCGTCGACGGTGACTCTGACCGGCGCTAGCTGTTACGGCGAGCGGTCAATCCAAACCCAGCCGTGGCTAGCTGCCACTGCGTTTCTCGTACGACGACTGACTGCGAGGCAACAGCCGAGCGCGAGCCGACCGTCGTCTTGGATCTTGCCGAGATAGCGTCATGGTTACCGATGCACACGCCTAATCTAATCTGCAGACCTGGGTTACTAGACGTGGTCACGAAGTTTCGCCGTGTGGACTGGCCTGGTAGTAGTACTGTCCTCGATTAATAAACTAAGCACATGGCGTCAAGTTTTTTTAAAAAAGAACGCCGCGTCGATGGAGAAGTTTTCTGTGTGCTCAGTCTCCTCTGGAACCGCCGCAATGTACTAAGGCCAACTCCAACTCCACTCGCAAAGGGACGCCGCGCTATCCGATCTCGTCCTCCCGGACTGACCTCACGGCCCAACGGTGTAACGTCCTAGGATTAGCATCTCAAAATAGACAGGACATATGTTTATGCATTGCATTATGAAAACTAAAAAAACTATAGAGGGATCGAGATCTCTCTTGTTCTGATAGAAACATCAAGACAGGTGTGATGGATTTCGACATAACCTCTATTGTACTTTTATGTTTTAGAAGAAGACAATTCAAATTTGAATATTTAATTAATAGATTTGAATACTAAAAGAATTTGAAATAGAATAATAATTGGAAATTAAATTATTACCATAACAATCATTATTACAATTGAGTATATCGAAACAATACAATAAAATGAAAATATTACCATAATAATCTTTATTATTACATATTTACATATAGTATTATTGTTCTTTTACAATAAAAGAATGAAAGTAAATTACAGGAAACATTTACTTTATCATCATATAAATAATATTACAATATCATTACAATTTCCCGGAATAATTATAAAAGAATAACTTTAACACAATAATACAAACATTACTGTTTTGACAATTGATGAAGAATGAAAAGGTTAATCGTCATTACTTTAATACAAATATTACAAGATTCTTACAAGTAAATAGAATTACATTTTGAACAAAGGAAACACTTCCTAAATCTACTCCTGATCCTTTATCTGTATCTTTTCTTCTATTTCTTTTGTACCTACAAAACAACACAATAGATAACAAAACAAAAAGAAAGAATAAAAATAAAGAGGAAGAGACAAACAAAATAAAAGGGATTAGAGGGGGTTAATGATACTCTCAGAATGAACAGTGTGATGCACTGTAATCATTTCATCACTGAGCTAATCTTAAAAGGGGCAAGTTTCACCAAATCATAGTATCTGTCCTTAATCAGATAAGTTGCCTTGGTACAATCTCATTGACAGTAATTTATGGGGAAAGTTTCACCAGAGAAGTAGAAGAGTGGAATTAAGATATTTTTGCCTTGCACTGATCCAGAACAGTGCAACAGCTCACACATACATGCAGGTATGTGGTGATATCAACATAGGAAGCAATCAGGACAGGGGATAAGTATCAGTCAAAGCAGAGAGAGGACACTCTGCTGAACACTTGCTACAACACTCAGAACAACATGAAACCATCACCATCTTATCATTAGTGCTCATCAGATTCACATCAGCATATCCTTACCAACCAAATCATTAGCCAGAACACCACCACATCACTTACACCATGGTTGCTGCAAGAATCCATCCAATGGCAAGGACAAGGTGGAGAAGGCCAGGCTATAGCTACTATACTGGATGAAGTAGTAGAAGGAGAGGTGAGAAGGATATCTAGATACAGCAGCAGCTGAATCAGATCTCTATCAAGTGCAGCCTCCACACAACTCCAGGTGATGATCTCCATAACCACATATAACCTCTGTTCTTATCAATTTATTTTAGAAAAGGGTTTGGAAAGGAAAGGAGCTCTCAGTGTAGCATAGAACATTTATGCTAGGGTCATCATAGAGCTTGAAAAGCAGTTGTAGTATCTGATCTTACTACCAATCCTAACCTCAGCCTGTGCATCATGGGCAGGACCTAAAAGGAAGCATAGTACATGTTCCCATATATCAATACCTCAGCTTATGCATCATTGGCTAGGATAAGATGTTAAATATAAAATTTGTTCTATCAGTTTATTATCTAGCATCAGATCTACCCAAAAAGGGGAACATCTTCACTTTATACTCCATACCCCTAGTAGATGAACTAGATCGTGTATATACAAGATCTAGTGATCTTCAGCAGCAGCTAAGAGCTAAAGAAACATCCAGATAGCCAAACTAAGCATATCCTCCACATCTGTCCATATCAAAGATATCCTGAATCGCTTCATAAATTAATCAACCATAGAAAAGAGGAGCATGTACATGCTAAAGCAACCAACACAACTCTGACACTAGAATAAATTCTAGGAGGCTAGTAGGGGTCACTTTGCACACCTACATAAATTACCATGCTTGTAATACTTCAAGTGGATCAGGTGATTAGAGGATTATCTAAACTTAGCAACTAAACCTTCTAAAACAAAGGTACCATGTTGAATGTACAACCAACCATAGCCAACCCAGGAGTTAAATCAATATGTTGCTAAACTAGACTACTCAGAATGGATTACAATTTCCCATCTAGTGTGGCAGCCAACCATATCTATTTTACCACCAAATGAAAGCAACAAATTATATTACTCATCAAAGTGTGGTGCACTGCAATACCACCAATTCCAAACAAAATTACCAATCACTTGAATACACATTCAACTAACATCATAGCCTAGTACATGTCGAGGAATTCAACCACCCACCATAATTCTACACCTAAACGAATTCATCGGCTCTAAGGCCGGTCACATGAGTCTTACCTGACCGGAGACATTGTTGAGGTAGTAGACAACAAGGCCGACACCAGGGTTGCAGATACTTGTTGTCCCATCGGTGTCGGTGAAGAGGCGATACCACATCACCTTCCCCACCACCACAGTCAAGTTTAGAAGCACCTGATCAAGGTTGCTGGGGTTGTAGACACTGCTGCCGACTCACTAGCACCTAGGTCAAAATAAACAACACGAACAGGCCAAGCAAGAACATTAGAAGGCGAGACCGCCAGAGAGGATGTCGTGGTCATCCACGAGCAGTAACTGTGGCGCAAGGCGCGCGTGCATAGGAGCAGGGAAGTAAGCGGAGCCGATTCGGCTAGGGTTTCGCCCGGGGTGTGTGTGCGGTTGCTGGGCACCGCAGTGGAGGGGATCCGAGGCAGAAGTAGGCAAGGTAGTGGCCAGAGACAGAGCACATGCCTGTGTGGAGCGGTGCCGGCAAGGTCCAGAGCCGGCCAGATCAACACCGACGGTGGTGCCAGGCCTAAGCAAATAAGTGTTGAGGGCGAGTTCGATAGGGCCTCGAGGCCAAATCAAATTGGAGGGCCAGATCGACCACGCGGCGGCCAAGCTTCAATAGCCAGCAATGGCAGCTGAAATGCCCGACGTTCAACGGAATCAAGCCAGAGATGGGCGGCGCCATCTGCATCGCCAGAGAGAGGGCAAGAGGCCAGGAAGAGGATATGGTCGGGGTCAATCGACCGAATGGACCGGACCAGGTGGTCTAGCCCAACCCAGTGGGCCGGACTGACCTGTGGAACAAATCTGAAAATGTAAAGGAAATTAGAGAAATAAATAAAATAAATGGGTAAATCAAATTACTAAAATTCCCTTTAAACATTTTGAACCCTAGAAAAATATAGAAAAATACAAATGATATACTCCCTCCGACCCATATTGGTTGACTTGGATTTGTTTAGATTTGGATGAATCTAGACACTATTTAGTATATAGGTTCATCCAAATTTTGACGAATCCAAGTCAAGTAATATGGGTTGGAGGAAGTATCAAAATGATCACAAAAATAAAATCTACCTAATAAAAATATAACTTTACTTATTTAAGTTAGATAAAATGCAACTAAATATTAACACCATTAAATTCCTTAATGAAATATAATATAATAAATAAAAGTCCTAAAAATGCATAAAAATCATTTTTGCATATAAAAATAAGTCTACTATTTTATAAAAATATGAAATTATTTTTTGTACAAATAAAACTTGAAGCAAATATTTAAAAACATAGAATCCTTTGGGGAATATTATTAAAATACAAATAATACATAAAATAAATCATTTTTGAAATCTTGAATAAATATATTACACTAGAAAAATATTAAATATATTATTAGAAAACTTTTTAATATTTTAAAGTTATAAATCCTTATCTATTACCTATTTTTAAAATTCTTTAAAAGCATTTCTTAAGTAAGAAATAATTATATTTCTTTAGAAATATTAAAACCTAAAATTCTAATTACCAAAGTTCTAAAACATAAGTAAGATTTATAATAAAACTTAAGCATAAGTAATTAACTTTATAATACTCTTTTGAAACCTTAAATCAAAATTCAAAACCTTTAAGATAATTTTATACATCATTCACAGATATTAAGAGGGAATGATCTTAATATCTAAATAATAATCAACATGACTTTAAATCTAATGCATTAATAATATCATCCAAATTATACTTTCATTTAATAGTTGCATATTATTTTCATAATAGCAAAACAAATTTAATCTAATCATTCACTTAAATATAAAGTGAATAATTCCACACCTTAGTCATACTTATCATAAATCCAAAACTTGAGTATAATTAAAACCATTTCCACCTTAAGTTTATTTACCCTTTTAAAGTTAACTTTAGTCTCAAAAGCTTATAAACATCATGTCTAATAAACTGCTTATATTTTTATAGTTAACTTTGGTCTATTTCAATTAAGACATAAAGTATCTCAAGACCAAACTAATCGAACAAACTCCAAGAGAGATCGACCACATTCTATTAACCCTTAAAAATTGTTTGAACCTTATCAAAGAAACCTTTTCTTTGAAGGTTATTCTTTTTGCCACTTTAAACAACAACTCTATAATAGTTCCTCCAACTCTTAACAACTCAACCCAAGGACTTTTATCATGGTCACTAGATAACAATTAATCATAATCACATTACTTTATCCTTTACTTGTATATTTTGGATTGTTAACACTTAAGTTCCTTATAAATTCCATTACTTGTAAAGTAAAACCTGAAGATAGACTAACTCTTAAAAGAATCACCTAAACTCACTTCACTCAAAGTATTGGGGATCCACTTTGGGAGTTTTAAAAAATGCATAACATTACTTATGCATAACTGCATATTGCTTCTTTAAACATTAGTCCTTACCGGACCAATGATGCTAATTTCAGATATTGGATCTTATATCGTCTCGAAGACCGGGATTGCATAATCTTGCAATCACAAAGGCAAGTTCACACTTGCTCATGTCCTTTGATTATTTTCTGTAAAGTATTTTGCAAATCCAATGTTGTCATCACCTGCATTTCAAAAAGGTCAGAAAATACTATTTTCATAATAATATGATTATAGGTTATTTACCATGAGGTAATAACCTAATATGAAAGTTCCGGTGGTAAAGGAACATATTATCTAGGACTTAACAACCAATGTCGCCAGTGATTCTTGCGCCATATATCACGCGTTAACCATGAGATTTGGAATGGAACAGAAAAGTCAGCTGTATCCTTTTTCTTCCGTACGTAGGGCAAGACGATCTTAACGTGATGTTGTGTTTCCTTGCAAGGATCCAGCATATGGGTGGGCACCCTTAGGCCCCACGATTTTAGTGTCTAGATTATCTATGAGTGGCTGTCAGTGGTATAGTTAGCCCTATATGGAACTTGCCAGGGCATCACCAGCTCATAGAGTCTTCGGGAACTCATCATGGTTATAGCTTACCCGGGAGGGGGCTTAACGGAGGTGTAGTCAGCCCCGGAGGATCGTGCAGATTGCGGGGTCGTGGAGAGGGCAGTGATTGGCTTGGATCATCTGCTGGGCCCCATATCACGGAATTGTGGAGGAGAAAGATCGCTCGGTTGTGCAACAAGGATTTTATCTCTCATGGGTAAAGTAACGCACCTCTGCAGAGTGTAAGAACTGTAACTTGTTACTCCCTATTCCAGGAAGGAGCTGCGAACGCTGCAGGAAAGGAATTCCACGAAAGTTCTGGTAAACCTGTGAAGGCTGATGGACATAGCTTTTTAGAATAAAAGTAACCTTTTAAGAAATGTTTATTAAAACCTGCATTGCTTACGACCTATGGTCTCTGGCTGTAGATATAGTTCATCAAGCACTCCTTTCTAGTGAACTTGCTAAGTAACGCTCGTACTCAATGTATCTTCTTAACCCTTGCTAGATTCTGAAGCCAATACAGACGATGTCTATATCAACTTATGCTCCAGGAATCATCATCAAAATCTCAAGCTCTTCAATGAAGTCAACATATACATCAGCTAAAGTGAAGATGAAGTTGCTGATTAGATAGGAATATAATCTCTAGCCATAGAACCTACTTCTATAGACTATTGCAGTAGCAGCAATGCAAGCCCCAATAATTCAGATACTACTCTTATTAGTATGATAGATTTGAGTTTATATTTTGGAATCTTCTTTGTAAGAAGTTTATTTCTCTCTCTTTAACCTAGAGTGTTCTCTGGATCATTTGTAAAGAGTTGAGTTGTAACCTATTGTGATGTCTTGGACCTGCTGTGTTTCTGTTGTACCACTCTGAGAGATGGAATACTAGTGAACGGTGTTTTATTGGTGTTATGTCAACGACTATACTGTACTACATCATGCAGTGGTATTCTGGTCACAAACAAACAGTCCCAATAGAGACAAGAATCTGGCCATGCTGTCGGTCAGCGCAAAAACGGGCTAAAATTTGCGGCTGGTTTGCGAGGGCTCGGACGTCGGCCTCGTCCGACTCTTGTCCTGCACTTCCACGCCCCTGGCCCTCCCGTCAGACACAAACCCACGCGTCCTTCCACCCCTGCTTCCCCACCTTCCCTTCTCCCACCCACCCCCACCACCGCCGCGGCGATACCTTCCCTCCCGGAAGGCCGTCGCCGGACCACGTTGCCTCCTCCTCCACAGGCCTCTTTCCTGGTGAAGCCTCGTCGCCGTTGAAGCCTCCAGTTCCCGAAGATCTCGCTTGCCCCGGCGTCGAGATCGTCCTTCTCGTAAGATGCTCTCCACCTGTTCGACCATTTGCCCCCGCCTACATGTACTACTTTCTGCTACGCTCGCCTAGTCCTTGTCCTCGTCCTTGCGGACTTGAGCTGATCCGTCTCATCATGCAGACCATGGACGACAGTGGGGACGAGTTCTTTAGGAAATATGTCATGCCGTCCTCTGACGAGTCCGACGACAGTGAATTTTGGGCCACCACGGCCGCGCTCCTCCATCGGCACAATGAGGAGACAAAGCAAACCTACCGTGGATCGATCTCGGGACGTTCGGCGGCACTGGAACATGGCCGAGTCGCCGGCCACGAGATGCTGTTTCGGGATTACTTCCATTGCACCAAGCCTTTGTAACCTCATGCACTGTTTTGGCTGCGCTTTCGGATGTCAAGGAAGGTGTTCATGTGTATTCTTCACGGAGTGAGGGATCATGACGACTACTTCTCTCTAAAAAAATATGCGACCAGTAAGCTCGGATTCACCTCCTACCAAAAATGCACTACAACTATTCGCATGCTTGTCTATTCGCAAGCTTGTTTATGGAGCGCATGAGTGAGTCCGCTTGTATGGAAGCAATGCACAAATTCTGCAAAGTTGTGGTGGCCGTTTTTGGTGAAGAATTCCTGAGGGCACCCAACACCGAGGACACTCGCTGGATTTTGGCTTTCAACGAAGCCAGAGGGTTTTCAGGAATGATTGGAAGTATATATTTTATGCACTGGGAGTGGAAGAACTCTCCGTTTGCCTAGCAGGGGCAATATAAAGGACATGCCAAGGGGTGCACGGTCATACTAGAAGTTGTTGCATCCCATGATCTTTGGATCTGGCACATGTTCTTTGGCATGGCTGGTTCCTACAATGACATTTGTGTTATTCAGAGGTCCAATGTATTTTCTAGACTTGTAGAAGGCAATGCTCGCAGTGTGAACTATCAAGTGTGCGACCACTCCTACGACAAGCCATATTACCTCGCGGATGGTATCTATCCTACTTGGTCTACTTTGGTGAAGACCATACGAAACCCCACCGAAGAGAAGCACAAGAGGTTTGCCAAGGAGCAGGAGGCCGCTAGAAAGGATGTGGAGCGAGCCTTTGGTGTACTCCAGTCCCGGTGGGCTATAGTGCGACACCCTGCTAGAACTTGGAGCAAAGATACAATGTCGGAAGTGATGACGGCATGTGTGATCATGCACACCATGATCGTCGAAGATGAGCGTGATGGAAGCATCTATGACCAAGGCTGGGAATTTCAGGGAGAATTAATTGAACCAGCACCAGGTCCGTCACCTACTTTTGTTGAATTCCTACGGGTGCATCATGAGATTCGAGATCGAGCTACTCATAACCAACTTCAGAATGATTTGGTTGACCATATATGGGAATTTGTGGGAAACCAACCGGTCGATCAGCCGAATAACTAGCTTGTATCGCCTTTTATTTCAACTTTAATTTATGTAATTTGATTGTGTAAACTTTGCTTCCGTTCATGCACCGCTATTTGTTGTGACATGTGGATCTTAATTTAAATTACAGACCTATTTTGGTATTATATATTTTTGTTTGTATCAAATTATCTATTTTATGCCCTTGTGAAGAAAGGGTCGGAAAAACGGGGGAGGTGCTACGGTTGGGGGCACTGGCCTTTCCAGGCCAGACGCCGTCTCGGGGAATGTCCACCCCGTCCCGCAAACAAACCAAAACAGTCAAAAGGCTTGTCCAAAATGCGGGGAGGGGGGCGTTGGAGTTGGCCTAAGGGCATACCCACCAGGCCGACCAATCTAGTCGTCCTAAACAGTCCGTTTCTGTCCGTTTGGGCCGGGCCACTGTCAATTTGGAGACGAGATCCGCCCTGTCCAACCGACTGCGCGCAGCGGCACAACCATTTTGTCCGCGCTGGCGGTTGTTGGCGCCATCGATGGGCAAGGGATGCAAATTACTTAAAAATATCAAATTGGCATGCCAAAAATACACATATTGACTATCAAATAACATGGCAGACATGTGCCATCACCTTTTTGGTATCACCAACAAGTGGCCATTGGTTCTGAAATGTACAAAAGGGGGCAATTTTCATATACAAATGTCCAAAAAACGGTAGCTTCTCTGCCCAACAAGTTGTATCCGCCGTCGCCATTACCCTTCAGGCATCGCGAGCCCTAATGGCCTGCTGCCTCTTCGCAACCCAATCCCTGCGGTCGGGGTCGGTGATGCTATCTAGGTTGGTAAGCATAATGACGTTCTTCTCGGCCATGATCTTGGCTTCAGCCTCCTTGGCCTTCGCCTCTACCTTGAGCACCCTAGACCTGGCCTCGGACTCCTTGGCATTGGCTTCGGACTCCGTCGCCTTAGCCTTGGCCTCGGTCTCCATTACCCTAGCCTTGGCGTTGGCCTGCTCCACCTTGATGGACCTCGTCTGCAGCTCGACAAAGGTCTTGGCGGCGGCCTCTTTCTCTTTGTGTCGCCTCTCCTCCCTCTCGGAGATGGTCTCTTCCTTCTTCTCCAGAATCTTCTTCAAAGTCTCCTGTAACACCAAGGAGCCGGACTGGCGGGCGAGGTCGGCCTTCTTGGCCTTGTGGCCACCAGGTCGGCGGGCACGCCGGCAGTCCCATCGCTTGCAGAGTTGACGAAGCCTTCCTCATTATCGTCGTCCTCTAGGTCGAGGATGCCGCCCGTCGAAGCTTTGCTCTTGCCCTTCTTTTTGTTCATTTCTTTCCAAAGGGCAAAGATAGTCTCCCAGTTTTTGGTGTCCTTGATCAACATCCAACAATGGCTCAAGGTGAATACCTTGTTATCATTCGTCGTCTTGAAGTGTTGCATTGCCTTCAATACCTACACATATGAATGCCAATAATGGCTCAACGGAAATGCAAGACATTGGCAAAAGAGAGGAAAAGGTTGTACCATCTCAACTGGCTGCAGGCCTCTTATTTTCCTTTTCATCACCATCTTGAAGGAGCCTTGGAACTTGCTACAGTCGGCATGGATGGTTCCCCAACGCTTGGAGAGGGAGAGATTGTTCCTCTCGCTAAAGAATGGTGGAATTATGCCCTAGAGGCAATAATAAAGATGTTATTATTATAATTCTTGTTCATGATAAAGTTTATATTCCATGCTAGAATTGTATTAAGCGGAAACTTTTAATACTTGTGTGGTTTGTTAACAACACCGTGTCCCTAGTACGCCTCTATGGACTAGCTCATTGATTAATGATGGTTAAGGTTTCCTAACCATAGACATGAGTTGTCGATTAATAATGAGATCATATCATTGGGAGAATGATGTGATGGACAGACCCAAACTAAGCGGAGCAATTAGATCGTGTCATCGTGTTCATCTTTGCGAAGCTTTTCTTATGTCAAATATTGTATTCCTTAGACCATGAGATAATGCAACTCCCTGGTATCGGATGAAAGCTTTGAGGTCATCAAAAGTCATCCTATGAGAGGGTGATCATAAAGGTGTCTCTCAGTTGATCGGAAAGTACCTGTTGGGTTGTATGTATCGAGATGGGATTTGTCCCTCCCAAGTCGGAGAGATATACTTCGGGCCCACTCGGTAATCGATATCAACACCGCTTGCAAGCATGTGGTTAAGTTGTTAATCACAAAGTGATATCGGATTACGGAACGAGTAAAGCACTTGCTGTGAACGAGATTGAACTAGGTATGACGGTACCGACGATCAAATCTCGGGCAAGTAAAATATCGCGAGACGAAGGGAATATAAATATGGGATTGATTGAATCCTGGCATCGTGGTTCATCCGATATGATCATCGAAGAATGTGTGGGAGTCAATATGGGTTTCCAGACCCCGCTGTTGATTATTGATATAAGATCATGTCTGCATATTCTCGAACCCGAAGGGTCACACACTTAACGTGTCTCGACACTAGGATACATTGGATAATTGGTTTATGAGTTTTTGTTCGGAGTCTCGGATGGGATCCGGGACGTCACGAGAGGTTCTGGAATGGTCCGGAGAATAAGATCCATATAAGGCAATGCATTTTTTGAGTTCGGAATTGTTTTGGGTTAATCGGTATTGTACCGGAAGCTTCTAGAACCTTCCGGAGTGGGACCAACGTGGCCCCACTTATCAGGAGGGGGCGTGGGCCTACGAGGGAGTGCCCTGGACGCATTGGGCCAGGGGCACAAGTCCCTATAGGCCCAGCCGGCCAAGCCCTAGGGGAAACCCTAGGGAGAGCTTCTAGAAGGGGGGGGAACTTGCCCCCCACTCCTCCCATGTGGCCGCCGGCCCTAGGCTTGGAGGAGGGGCAAGGGCGCAGCCGGCCAGCCCTCTATATAAAGAGGTAAGGGGCGCACCCTTCCCCCACACCTCCTCAACCCTAGCCACCTACTTGCTGCCCTCCTCTCTCTCTCTCTCTCTCCCGACTGCGCGTAGGCGAAGCCCTGCCGCAGAAACTCTCCACCTTCGCACCATGCCGTCGTGTTGTAGATCCAATCTATCTCTCCACCCCACTTGCTGGACTGAGGAAGGAGGAGACGTCGAGGTGCCGTACGTGTGCATCTCTCGGAGGCATCGCCACTTGCGGTGTTGGATCGGATCGGATCGCGAGGAGGAGAAGCTAGTACGACTACATCAACCACGTTCCGTTGAATGTTCCGCTGTGCGAATCTTCAAGGGTATGAAGATCTCATCTATTCCCCCTCGTTGTTTGCATCTCCTAGATTAGATCTTGGCTTTCCCGTTCGCATCCGTAGAATTTTTTTGATTTACTATGCTGCGAAACCCTGCAGTGGTATCAGAGCTAGATCTATGCGTAGATGTGTTTCACGAGTAGAACGCAACATGCTTGTTGCGGGCGTTGATGTTTACTGTTGCAAGCCTCTTGTTTATGTACTTCTTATGACGCGGGATAGTGAGATCGAAGCGGTCCAGGCCAATTTACGCGACCTCGTTCGCGAGACCGGCTCCGCACTTGACGTGTGGCTTATTCAACACATGCGGCTGGTGGATGCCAGTTTCTCTCACTATAGTTGTCATAGGTTTTACACCGGATGTTGGCAACCATAATATCACCGTTGTGGCTTTCCCTAGGTAAGAATCATTCTTAGCTTGTTACTCCCATAAGCCACGTAAAACATGCAACAACAAAGTAGAGGCGTCTAACTTGTTTTTGCAGGGAGTGTTTTTGTGTTATGGTATGGCCCAAGATGTGATGTGTATGTTGTATGCGATGATCATGTTTTGTAATGTTTCACGACTTGCATGTCGATGAGTACACAACCGGCAGGAGCCATATGGTTGTCTTTATAATTGTGTATGACCTGTGTGTCAACTTCTTATACGCCATGTAATAGCTTTACTTTATCGCTAAGTAGTTAGCCGTAGTTGTAGTTGCTATTCATGGTGGACGCAATCATGGTGGAGTGATGGAGATCATGCTGGCACGCACAAGATGATTCCTTTATGTATCATACATAAAATTGTGCGGAGATTGGCTATACCATGTCACATCAAATTATATGCATGTGATGTTTATCCTTTTATGTATCTTATTATGCTTAGATCGCGACGGTAGCATTATAAGATGATTCCTCACTTAAAGATCAAGATAAAACTATGTTCTCCCCATGTATGCACCGTTGTGAAAGTTCGTCGTGTTCAAGCATCATGTGATGATCGGGTGCTATAAACTCTACGTTCACATACAATGGGTGCAAGCAAGACATTTCGCTGTGAAATACTTGGGTTTGACTTGACGAGCCTAGCATGTACAGACATGGCCTCGGAACACACGAACCGAAAGGTTAAGCATGAGTCATATGAATGATATGATCGACACTTTGTTGTCCACCATTGAAACCACATCTCTTCTCGTGAAGATCAGATTAGGTATGGTGAATTTGGTTCATGTTCACTAAACAACTTGAGGGATGTTGAATTTAGTGGGAGTTCATCTAGTAATTTGATTAAGTTGAACTAGTTATCATGAACATAGTCTAAATTGTACTTGCAAATTTTGTAGATCAAATGGCTAAGTCCAACTTCAACTTCAACTTTTTTGCTGAGAAAGAAAAGCTTAAGAACAATGGGTCTAACTTCACCAACTGGTTCCGCAATCTGAGAATCATTCTCTCTGGCGGACAAAAGGACTATGTCCTTGAGAAAGCGCTAGGTGACGCCCCTGCTGTAGATGCGCCGGCTGATGAGAAAGCTGTTTATCAGTCGCGCAAGGATGATTATGGTGTGATTAAGAGCACCATGTTATTTGCTATGGAATCGGACCTTCAAAATCGTTTTGAGGAGTTCCCCGGGCCCTTTGAGATTCTTGAGGAACTGAAAACTATGTTTCAGACTCAGGCCTGTTCTGAGAGATATGAGATCTCTAAGAAATTTTTTTACTGCAAGATGGAGGAAGGGAGTTCCGTTAGTGAGCACGCCATAAAGATGTCGGGCTACACTCAACGCCTTGAGCAACTGGACTGCAAGATTCCAGAGGAGCTCAAGATTGACAGAGTTCTGCAATCACTCCCTCCTAGCTACAAAGGTTTTGTAGTTACTCATAATCAGATTGGTTCCACTGATACGATCACTGAGCTCTTCGCTAAGCTGAAAGCTGCGGAGGTGGACATCAAGAAAGATAATCATGTGTTGATGGTCAACAAGCCCCCCAGCTTTAAGAAAGGTAAGGGTGCAAAGAAGCCCTTCAAGAAGGGCAGCGGCAAGCGCGTTGCCCCTGCAGAGAAGAAGCTCAAGTATGGACCTAAGCCGGACACTGAGTGCTTCAATTGCAAGGACAAGGGTCACTGGAAGCGCAACTGTCCGAAGTACTTAGCGGACAAGAAGGCTGGCACCATCAAAGGTATATTTGATATACATGTTATTGATGTTTTCCTTACTAGCCCTCGTTGTAGTGCCTGGATATTTGATACTGGTTCAGTTGCTAATATTTGTAACTCGAAACAAGAGCTACGAAATAGACGGCGGCTAGCGAGGGATGAGGTGACGATGCGCGTTGGCAACGGATCAAGAGTTGATGTGATGGCCGTCGGCACGCTCTCCTTAGTTTTACCTTCGGGATTAGTTTTAAACCTCAATAAATGTTATTATGTGCCTGCGTTGAGCATGAACATCATATCTGGATCGTGTTTATTGCAAGAAGGTTATTTATTTAAATCGGAGAATAATGGTTGTTCTATTTATATGAGTAACATCTTTTATGGTCATGCACCTGCTATGAATGGTTTATTTCTTCTAAATCTCGAAAGCAATGAAACACACATCCATAACATTGAGGCTAAGAGATGCAAGGTAAATAGTGATAATACGACTTATTTGTGGCACTGCCATCTAGGTCATATTGGTGTAAAACGCATGAAGAAACTCCATTCTGATGGACTTTTGGAGTCTCTTGATTTTGAATCATTTGACACGTGCGAGCCATGCCTCATGAGCAAGATGATCAAAACCCCGTTCTTCGGAATAATGGAGCGAGCAACGGACTTGTTGGAAATCATACATACCGATGTATGCGGACCAATGAGTGTTTCGACGCGCGGTGGTTATTGCTATTTTCTCACTTTTACTGATGACTTAAGTAGATATGGGTATATCTATTTAATGAAACATAAATCTGAAACATTTGAAAAGTTCAAAGAATTTCAGAACGAAGTGGAAAATCATCATAACAAGAAAATTAAATTTCTACGATCCGATCGTGGAGGTGAGTATTTGAGTTATGATTTTCTCACGCATCTTAAAGCAAGCGGAATCGTTTCGCAACTCACGCCACCCGGAACACCACAGCGCAATGGTGTGTCTGAACGCCAGAATCGAACTCTATTAGATATGGTGCGATCAATGATGTCTCTTACAGATTTGCCGTTATCATTTTGGGGTTATGCATTAGAAACCGTTGCATTCACTTTAAATAGGGCACCATCTAAATTCGTTGAGACGACACCGTATGAACTGTGGTTTGGTGCTAAACCTAAGTTGTCGTTTCTTAAGGTTTGGGGATGCGAAGCTTACGTCAAGAAGTTGATGCCGGACAAGCTCGAACCTAAAGCGGAGAAATGCGTCTTCATAGGATACCCTAAGGAAACGATTGGGTATACCTTCTATCACAGATCCGAAGGCTAAGTGTTTGTCGCAAAGAACGGATCCTTTATTGAGAAGGAGTTTCTATCGAAAGAAGTGAGTGGGAGGAAAGTAGATCTAGAAGAGGTTATCGAACCTTCTCTTGAGTTGGAGAGTAGCGCAGCACCTGAAATTGTTCCAGTGCCGTTTGCACTAACAATAGAGGAAGCTAATGACAAGGATCATGAAGCTTCGGACGATTCTACTACTGAACGTCGCAGGTTGACAAGGTCGCGTGCCCCTCCTGAGTGGTACGGCAACTCTGTCTTAACTGTCTTGTTAGTTGACAACAGTGAACTTGCGAATTATGAGGAAGCAATGATGAGCCCAGACTCTGAGAAATGGCTAGAGGCCATGAAATCCGAATTAGGATCCATGAGCGAAAACCAAGTATGGACTTTGGTGGACCCTCCTAGCGACCGAAAGGCCGTTGAGTGCAAATGGATTTTCAAGAAGAAAACAGACGCGGGTGGTAATGTTACTGTCTATAAAGCACGGCTTGTCGCAAAAGGTTTTCGACAAGTTCAAGGTGTTGACTACGATGAGACTTTCTCTCCCGTAGCGATGTTTAAGTCTATTCGGATTTTATTAGCAATTGCTGCATTTCATGATTATGAAATATGGCAGATGGATGTCAAGACTGCGTTCCTCAATGGAAACATTGATGAAGAGTTGTATATGATGCAAGCCGAAGGTTTTGTCGATCATAAGGATGCTGATAAGGTGTGCAAACTTCAGCGTTCCATTTATGGACTGAAGCAAGCATCTCGGAGTTGGAACCTTCGTTTTGATCAAGTGATCAAGAGCTTTGGATTTGTTCCAAATTGCTACGAAGCCTGTATCTACAAGAAAGTGAGTGGGAGCTCAGTGACATTTTTCGTACTACATGTGGATGACATATTGATTATCGGAAATGACATTGACATGCTTAACGATGTGAAGAGTTATTTGAACAAATGTTTTTCAATGAAAGACCTAGGGGAAGCTGCTTATATATTGGGCATCAAAATCTATAGAGATAGACAAAGATGCCTGATAGCTTTAAGCCAAAGTACATACCTAGACAAAGTTCTGAAAATGTTTAGAATGGATAAGGAAAAGAAAGGTTCAGTGCCTATGTTGTCAGATAAGATATTGAGCAGGGCTCAGTGTCTAGCTACGGTAAACAATAGAGAAGCTATGAGCAAAGTGCCTTATGCCTCGGTCATAGGATCTATCATGTATGCCATGCTATGTACTCGACCAGATGTGTCCAATGCTCTTAATTTGACGAGCAGATACCAAAATGATCCAGGAGTGGAACACTGGACAGTCGTGAAGAACATCCTAAAGTATTTAAATAGAACTAAAAAAATGTTCTTAGTATATGGAGGTGATGAACTAAATAGAACTAAAGTATTTAAATATAACTAAATAGAAATAAAGTATTTCAGATATTTTCAAAATATTAGTCTAGAGACTTTACTCTCCTTAATTCTCGTGCATGATTTAATTTTTCTGCGCGCATACTAGCCCTTCTCTCTCCACCCATACGTCTGCCTCCTCCTCGCTAATTGGCGTCATGACAAGAATTAATAGCTGAATAGTTTCAGTTGAGATAATGCATAGGCAATTAAGAGAAGGGATCTCTAGCGTTTCAATTAAGAGTAGCTCGGATTTTTCAGACCGCGTCTTGGTCCTGCTGCTATGCCCTCCGGAATAGTATTATGTAAGAGCATCTCCACTCGTTGGGCGAACCCAGGCCGAAAACCGGACTAATTTTTGGCTGGACGAATTGCGTTTTCGGCGTGGATACTCCCAGTTTCCCAATCGCGTATCCAGGCCGAGTACCCAAGTTCGGCTAAATTCAGTTAAACTCGACGAAATATGGGCGAATATAGGCGGAATTTCATTAAAGTAGGCAAGGGATACATAGTATGTCGGAATTCATAACTAGAAAAGCCCGCCGCCGTGGTCGACGCCGGACGCCGCAACTACATGCCGAGGCGGGGGTTGTTGCCGGCCTCGATGTGCGCCATGACTCCGGCGAGAGTCCGCCCTGGAACGCTCCACCAGCGGCGGCGGCGGCAACGAGCCCGGCGGTCCGTCGTGTCGGGCGACTTCCTCGAGGCGCCTGTTGGCGAAAAACTGCCTCCAGAAGACCAGGTTGCCCTGATCCTCGGCGAGATCCGGGTCTTGCACGGCGGCGATAGCGGCCTGGATCTCTCCGGCCAGTTCTGGGTTCTTCCATGGCGGCGATAGCGGCCTGGATCTCTCCGGCGAGGTCGTCTCCGTCCGGCACCAGCAGAACGGGGATATCGCCGGCGCTGAGTTTCCAGCTACGGGGAGACGAGTGTCCGGCGGCGCCATATAGCGCGCCTCGTGGATCAGCCGGGCTTCCCACGACGACAGCGTGCGTCGTCCCTCGGCCATGGCTTCTCGGCGGAGTTGAGGAGGAAGAGAGGTGCGAACGTCCGAAGTTCGCCGGAGTTGTGGTGGTGTGAGGGACTGTGAAGAGAGACGGCGAGATGTACGGCTTTTATAGGCCGGAAGAATGGCGGGAGGGGTGTAGTGGCGAGGGCGGGAAAAGTAAAACGGCGGGAAGGATGGCGGCGAGTCGGCTTCTGTCGCTGACAGGCTGGTCCACTTGCCAAATTTTCGTCTGACGCTCGTATGCATCGATTCGGTTCGTCTATGCAGGTAGTCCGGATCAAAGTTGGTCCAAATCCGGCCGAAAAGGGGTCCCTGGATATGCGACTGGGCCGATTTTCGGCGTCCGGACGTAATTTCGGCGTCATATCGGCCTCCTGACATTGGCGAGTGGAGATGCTCTAACAGAGAGAGTATGAAACCAGACTAATTAATCTGCAGAGCTGGGTTACTAGACATGGTCGCGAAGTTTCGCCGTGTGGACTGGTAGTAGTAGTGTCCTCGATTAAACTAGCGTCAAACAATATGCGCGTCGGTAATCTATCTATCTATCTATCTATCTATCTACTAATTTACACACAGGTAGGTTCGTCCATCGTCTGACTTTTCGTTCCGATTTTTATTTTCCTATTTTACCCCTGCCACTTCGAAGAAACTACACGGCCTGCCACCGCCAAGAAAAACTGAAGGATTCCGGAGCTGCCGTACGGTTCCCTCCCACCCCGCGCCGCCCCCTCTTCTCCTGCGCTCGCTTGCGGCTGTGGATGGAGCAGTCGGCTCCATGGCCAACGCCGCCACATCTGCTTGGCGTACCGTTCCCTCCCTCCCCGCGCCGCACCCTCTTGCTCTCCTGTGCTGGCTTGCGGCCGTGGATGGAGAGGTCGGCTCCGTGGGAAACACCGCCACGTCTCCTTGGATCTCAAGCACGCGCGCTGGTTCTGGCCGCCGACCGCCATGTCCAACCTCAACTCAAAGTTGAGGCAATTTTCCATTCGCCGTCGTGTATTCCCTTGCTTGCCTCACGCCTTCCCGACTTCCTCCATGCCGCCAGGACGCCCCCACCAACCGCTGCCGTCGAGGTCGAAAGTTGCAGTACCGCTCGATCGGGCCCAAGCGGGCACAGCCGCAACACTTGCCGCTGCTTAAGGTTGAGGAGGCCAGGACGTGAGCGGGCACGAACAAGTGATGCAAGGCCGGTGGCTGGCCGAGGTTCAGACACGAAGAAGGCGAACTATCTGCTCCTTCCTCCTGGGCTTCATGGGATCTCAAACTCCAAAGTGATACAAACAAAAACAGCCACGGGAAGGGATGAATTGGTGAGTTTAGGCTTCGATTTTGAAAACTGCTGGATGTGTTGCCGATTGTGAAAACTGATACCGAAAGAAATTATTTGGGAAAAAGAGGATGTGGCGTAAGGGAAAGTGTAGCATCGGAGTCGGCATCAGCGTCGAGCGGGCATGTCGGAGGCGCGGTTTAGGATGCGGTCGAGGTCCACGTGCGTCGCGCGGCCGTGAAGCTCTTCCTTGACCCTTATCGATTTGAACAGGAAAAGACAAAGGATGTGCCGCTGCAGCTCCTTGCGTTGTTTTGCTCTGCTTCAAGTCAGGTGCGTCTCCTTGCATTGCTCTGCTTCAGTCCTCTCCTCTTCTTTTCTGAATTCTGAATTGTTCTGTATAATTGATGCTGAATCTATGAATTTCTGACGAAAACCTCTAAATTTCTAATGCGCAGACCTGGCGAACAACGTGGATACCATCGCGAGGCATTGCAAGCGGAGCGGACATAAGCCTGATTGGTTTGTATGGTGTGGGCTTTCGCTGCACGATGCATGAAGCTCCCGACCCATCGCCCTGCTGCTGCTGCTATGCGCCATGCCAAATCTGACTTAGGTTTGCTATTCGATTGAACAATATTGTTGCTACTGTTCTAGAAAAGTAAACAAAAGAAATAGAGAAAGAATAGTCGGTGGAGAAAGGATAAGAGAAAAACGATTGGAACAGGGGATGCTGCGTGCTTCGTTCCTTCTTGGTTCCTAGAAGCAGCTGATTATGTGATTTGTCTGTATGGTCAGCTGATGCCCGCGCTAACTTGGTGTGTGTATATACTCTTCTTTCATTGCTACATACTGCTGCCGTTGTGAGAAATGTGGATATTTTCAAACCATAGCTAATTGGAACGTGTTCCTCATCTCAATGATACACAAATAGATTATTAGGAGTAATAAAAAAGAGAATTTGTGCATTTAAAGAATATTTAGATAATATGGATATGAAATTTAGTATCAACCAAGTGGAGACGAATTGGGTAAAGAAAAGGAACTCTAGCAGAATGCATTCACCGATGTCATATGTGGGTGGGAAGCAAAATTCAGAGAATTCAACTCCACGACGTGGATAGACTATGTTTTTCATTATATTATGTTTGTTTATTATATATAAATAATAAAATTTAAATTCGTTGCAAATGCACGGGCATTCAGCTAGTCTAAAAAAAAAGAACGCTGCCTCGATCGAGAATTTTTCTGCTGGAACCGCCGCAATGTACTGTAATCTACCGCTGCATTTGCTATTGAGGGTCCAACACTGCTGTGAGCGCAAGTGCCCGGCTGGTCATCCTTTTTCGACGTAGGCTAGGCTAGGCAGGCCACTGGTGTACTCCTAGCCGCCTTGTACTAAGTCAAACTTTATTATGTTTAACTAACTTTTTAGAACAACTTACCAATATTTATGACACTAAATTGTTATCATTAGATTTATTTTTAAATCTAGTTTCATAATACATCTATTTGATGTAATATATGTTTCTATATTTTTCTTATAAATTGGTCAAATTTATTTATGTTTAACTTAGGCAAAAACTAGATGTACATTTATTTGCGGACAGAGAGAGTATAGCGATGTCAGTGCGTGGTAGTACTACTTTGCATAGGACGTCCTGTCCAAGTGCATGTGCGTGTGCGCGGCGTTGAGAGCTACTATCGTTTTCTTTAATCTGTCGAATCCACCACGGACCCTACCCCGCCGACCTCCCCTCGGGACACAACAAAGCTGAGATCAGTAGTGGACCGTCACGTATTACTCCGTGCATGAACGTGGACCGTGCACACGCTGCGCTGCACGGAGGAGACGCTGCTGTACCGTCGGCTCTCGCGGGGACACGCCGCTGACCTTGCTCAATTTTTTCCCCGTGCTGGCAAAATTTGACAGCGCACCATCAAAGGCTGTCAACGCGTGGCATGGAGGGATATATACTAATATAACAGCCTGACGTTCGCGGACAATGGTGTCAAGGTACAACTCTCGTATCCGCTCCTGCAAACGCTAGTTACACCCCTAGGAAACTAGGAACGTGGTCACTCATCGACACCGGATGATTTACTGTAACGCTATGTACTGACCTATTTTTTTTTCATATCGTACGCCATCTATCTTTTTTTTTATGGAATGTACCAGAACTACGTACCCTTAATGGCACCTCCAGCAGCCGACGAAAAAACCGCGACCCAAACAGTCGATTTTTATCTGGATGGGTCGATCCACATACAGAAAATGAGTCATGCTCCGGCAAGACAGCGGTGCACCCAGCGACCAAAAGTATTTTGAACATCCCCGCCCCGCTGTCAACGCATCACAACCTCGTTATAATGGCGCCGGGATGTTAATGACCAGGGGACGTTGCTAATCACCACAGCCTTCCCGTGCGGCCAGAGTTTCCCGGCCTTCATGGCTCATGTTTCCCGCGCGCGAGACCGATGGTTGTTTCCCGCCCATGGCCGGCCGTTTCCTGCCTAACCAAGGTCTATAAAA
This sequence comes from Avena insularis, assembly GCA_023614405.1. NCBI lineage: Eukaryota > Viridiplantae > Streptophyta > Magnoliopsida > Poales > Poaceae > Avena > Avena insularis. The sequence continues at coordinate 27,003,323 of CM042690.1, forward strand.
TACGGCCGCCAAAAAGTCGATAAACACCGGACCTTTCACCACCACGCTCCACCAAAGCACTAGCATATAGTAGACATGCCTGGCCAAAACAAAGAGTATGAGGTGCATGATGCCCATGAAGCCACGGTATGGGACATGAGCTTCGTCGTCGATGGGGCACCGATGGAAGCGGCAGCCCACGAAGCCACGGCATGGGAGATGAGCCTCGTCGCCGACGAGGCAACGGTGGAGGCGGTGGCCCACGAAGCCACCGCTCGAGCAGCTGCCGCGATGCGCAACGTTGTGGCCATGGTGGCGGCTGAGAAGGCAATACACAATGCCACTTCGCGGCAGTAACCAGGCTGAGATACGCCCAGCGAGCGGCGAGCGACGCAACAGAGGAGCAGCATGTCGCACAAGCGACTGCATTGGACATGTCGGTGGCGATGGATGCGGAGGATGAAAAGGGGAGGAGGACGATGGCGAGCCCACAAAAGCCATGTAGGAGAGAAGCGATGAGAAGCGGGACATCGTCGAGTCCTACGACACCATGTATCGCCTAGCCAGTTCTCGTGTTGTCACGGCAGTGGAGCGAGCATCCCAGGACAGTAGATACCATTGAGCAGTAGAGATGGACGCGAAGTTCGCCCGTCGGGCCGCCGATTAGGGAAGGGTGATGAGGAAGCTGCACGACAGGTCTGGCGATTACATGAGGTAGTGCGCCTATGCTGCCGCGAGGGTACACCGTCAGAGCCGTCGGGGTGGTCACACCGATGCAGCTAGTCCCTCATGCCTTGGCTGAGACCAGGACTAGGCGTGGCGAGTAGACGGCGAGCAGGAGAAGTCGTCGTAGTTTATTTAAATTAGGCCTAGATCACTATGTAACCTGCTATCAATCTAATGAAAAGGATTATCAAATTAATGTCCCACTTACACACGACCCCATCGGCCTATGCCCAAACATGTGCATGGTCCGGATGTAGTCCGTGCCGATGCAACCGTGATCCAAATTTGGATGACACGTCGGTCTATATGGGTCGCACCGCTACAGCGTGTGCACGCTTCCCTCATGTACGTCGGACCGGTTCGAACGAGGCAGGACTGTTTGTGTCGGGCCGATGGAGATGCCCTAAGCTCTGAAGGTGATGATGCTCCAGTTTGTGAAAACAAACAAGAGTTTAATCTTGGTCCATGATTTCAAATGAGCCCTCAAAAGTTGAGTGAAAATTAAAATAGAATGTGTGTATGGAAGCTCTCCAAACTCATATGGCTTAATATAAACCATGAGCATGCATCAATAGTAAGGTGGCCACACTAGTGTAATGTCCCACTATTAATTTCAAAAGGCCACGGTACATTCAAACAAATCCATGATTCCAATGGAACGATACGAGGAAGGAAGAAGAAAGATTTCCCAAATGGCATGCAAATTTGGCCATGCATGCTCACATACCCCAAATTGTGTAAACAAATAAGGTCATATATGGGATCACGGCGAGATGACTTAATCCATTAAAAGGGGGTCAAGGCAAAGTAAAAGAGATGGAGTAAAGAGCCATGCCCTTCACTCAACTTTGGCATTATACACAAGTATCAAGAACCCACTACATGATATCAAGAAGCAAATACATTTAATATGAGACAAAAACAAAGACAAAAGGAAAGAGCATACCTAAGTTCAATAGCTTTAGGTCCGCTATCCTGATCATGATTTTTCTACCCTTAGGGGGAAAGTAAAGGCCCTTCCCCCTTTGGAAGGGGGTGGGTATGTAAAAGTATGAAGGATAAGAACTAAATATAGGCTTTAATATGATGCTCAAATGCAATGTGTCATGATGGCATGAGAATGCTATTATGGTAATGCAACATTTATTATTTAGAGAGTAGCATATATTGATTGCACGTGTAGTATTACAAGACTTAGACACTTGGGATGCTACGACAAAGCAGGAGGAGCTTTACTCTTTTTTCACATGCCTCCAAACTGGAGTCGGGTTCCATTATCAAGGGATAACAGAACAGAGTCTGGAGGGTTGTGGCGGCAGTCGTCGCGCAACAGCAGCTCGCATCGCGGCCATACCAGGTTGGGCTCTACAGTGCGTGTGGGCCTACAAAACCATCAATTCGCGCCGCTCCGGCACCAGGCCTCCGGCGAGAAATTACCGGCAGAGGAAGCCACACCGTCCCATGAGGAGAGACCAAGGACTACCCCTGAGCCTAGGCGCACCTCCCGGCATCTCCATCTTCTCCCGCGAGGTCTGGTGTGGCACCCAGCCCGTCGGTGACCTGCAGAGAGAGAGAGCGTGTACGGCCTCGACCTGCTCCGCCAGTGGCGCAAGCACCTTGCCATCGCTGCCCCCGTGCTCTCCTCGAACCTCGACGCCTACGGCCCCTTGGGGAGGCCAGATCTGCTGCGCGCGCAAGGCGCTCACCCACCTCACCATCCTCATGTTCGACGACAAGGACGCCGGCGGCCAGCGGAACCGCTCCTTCGGACGCGCGACGCCAAAGGACGCAGGGCAGCACCAGGTCACGGGCACCACCGCCGGAGTACCAGCGGCAGGAGCGGCTCCGGCTCCGGCAACGATTCCCACGGCCGTCTCTCCCCTCCCGTCAAGATAGCGCCAGGTGGCACCTTCCAGCGGGCCCATTGTCAGAAACGTGATTAAACCCTCAAAACCGTGAAATTAGTGCTATGTGTCAGACGACCTGCCCCAATGTGCGGTGCGTTTTTGTCCGCCTGCCTCTAATCGGTGGTTATGTGACACCGTAATCTCAATTGTGGTGGTTTTTCGTCATTACCTCAGCGTCATGGTTACCGATGTGCACCCCAAATCTAATCTGCAGAACTAGGTTACTTACTAGTACTAGATCTGGTTAGGAACATGCATAAGTGACTAGTCTATGTTATTACCTGCATAGTGCATAAAAACTTAGTGGTAGTAACTATAGAATGAATTATTTATTAGCCCATAGACTCATATTGCCTTGAGATGTAGTTAATTACCATAAGGCTCTCTTTCCTCATTAATTGATATGCCATGTCATCAAAATGGCTAGTTGGCATTGCATGTGGGTGTATATTACCACCTAAGTTACTCCCACTATGACTAGCCTAATAAAGTTTCGCCGTGTGAACTGGTAGTGGTATGTAAAAATATAAGCTGTTTTAGATTTGTGAAATAAATATATCTAGATATTTTTTAGGGTCTAGATTTATTCAAACATATACTAGAAGCTGTCTAGATACATTTGTTTTATAAATCTAAAATATTTTATATACTAAAAGCTGTCTAGATATATTTGTTTTATAAATCTAAAATATTTTATATTTCTAAACAGATGAAGTAATACTGTCCTCGATTAAACTAAGCAGATGGCGTCAAACAATATGCGTGCCGGTAAATTAAACAAAGGGAACTAGCTAGTCCACAACGCCCAGTTTCCCACTCGCATACCCAGGCGAGTTCCTACGTTTGGCTAAAATTTAACAAATTTTGGCAAACTTTGGATGAATATAAGCGGTTTTAGGCGAATATGGGCGATATGGACGAACTATGGGCGAACTTTGGGCGATACCGATGAACTTTGAGCAAATATGCCCGAATTTGGGGCGAACTTTGGGCTAATCTGGTCTATATGGGCGAAATTTAGGCGAATATGGTCGATACGGGCCAACTTTGGGCAAATATGCCCGAATTTTGGGCGAACTTTGGGCGAATCTGGTCTATATGGGCGAAATTTGGGCCAATATAGTCGATACGGACCAACTTTTGGCGAATATGAATTTTGGGCGAAGTTTGGGCGAATCTGGTCTATATGAGCGAAATTTGGGCTAATATGGTCGATACGGGCCAACTTTGGGCAAATATGCCCGAACTTTGGGCGAATATGGTCTATATGGACGAACTTTGGGCGAATATGGTCGATACTGATGAACTTTGGGCGAATATGGTATATTTGGGCGAACTTTGGGCGAATATGGGCAAAATTTGGGCGAATATGGGTGAAATTTGGGCGGACTTTGGATAAATAAGGGCGAATATGTGCTGACTAGGCGGGTCCACTCGTCGAATTTGCTTCGTCCGGCGTTCCCAGGACGTACCCAAGATCCTGGGTTCGGCCTGGGTAGGCCGGACCAAAACACGCCGAAATCCGGACGAAAACAGGTTCTTGGTACGCGACTGGGCCAATTTTCGGCGTCCGGACAGAAATTCGGCGTCCGGATCGGCCTCCTGGGTAGGCGAGTGGAGATGCTCTAATCACCTTCATTGGTTGGTTTGTTCAGATGCGACGCACCCTTCTCTCCCTCCTCGTCAGCCGCTCCGCAGATATTTCCATATCCCATCAGGTAGTACGTGCATCAACGTGGACCGTGCACACGCGTGCCCGATATAGATTTTTTTACAAATATACCCCTGCAACACTGCATCGCCAAAAGTACCCCAAACAAAGCAAAAGGCAAAAATTCCCTGGCGGGAGGCTAAAAAGGCTGCACGTGTGAAAGAGCTTTTCCTATTTTTGAGATTTTGATGTTTGATGATAACACATCTATCGATTTAATCCTGCGCTAAGTATATCTTAGGTCTTTTAGGTTGTGGCACAAATATTGCATTGCCCACAGTTGCACTTGCCAAAGTCACCAGTGCTGATAGGTAGTACCAGAAGTTACAACCGGTACTACCGCTTGGCACCGGTACTACCGCTCCCTTATACCGGTTGCATCTGATTGAGAAGGGAAGACCTCGTGATTCCTCAGTACCACGTGGTACCGCGGGGGGTCACTACCGCTCCAACCGGTAGTAGCGCTTGTGGCAAGAGGTACTACCGCTTGGTCACGGTAGTGCCGCTCGGCTGTACCGGGCGATACTGAGGGAGGACTAGACCTTTTCATCTCGCCAAGCATCAACCGGTATTGACTGCAGATTACCGCTTCACCAAAGAGTATCGCTGCCTCATGACCGGTATTATCTTACGGTAGTACCGCAAGGTAGTTCTGGGCATGACTGAGGTTGGCTCGACCATGTGGTGCACCCCCCGGTACTTGGTCTGGTGCCTGACCGGTAGTACCGCTTGAGTAACGGTGCATTTAATGCCCAACGGGCAGATCTGCTCAGGGAGCTATAAATACCCCTCCACCTACCTTGGGAAAAGTTGCTCGTTGCATTGAAGAACACCACCTCCATTTGAGCCACCAAATCGCCAAGATCTCTTCCCTCAACCATCCAAAGTCTTTGATCTTTGGAGAATCAAAGGAGGAGCCCTTGATCTACTACTTCACCAAAAGAGATCTTCATTTCCCCCTTATTCATTTGAGGGCCCCTTGCTCTAGTGTTTTCTTTGGAAACCCTAGTTCTAGATTTGGTTCTTACAAGCTTGTCTTTGATTGTTTTGATAGCTTGCTTGTATTTGGGAGCCTCCAATTAAGTTGTGGATGTGTGCCCCGAACTTGTTGTAAAGGTGCCGGTTCCACCTCGAAGGTTGCCGATATAGTGGAAGGTGGATCGATCCCGTTGGGGTGAGATTCAACAGAGAACAAGGGAGGCCTCTCGTGGCGTTGGTGGTTTGAAACCACCCCCTCTCCAAACGTAGAGGTACTTCTCCTCAAAAGGAAGGAACTACGGGAAATAAATCCTTATGTCTCCGCGTCCACCACTTTGGTTACTTCTATCCTTTACCGCACTTTACTTACTTGTTCTTGCTCAGTGTTGTGTTAGCTAGTGCTTGTTTGACATATAGGTAAATTCACCTTAGTTGCATAATTTAGAGAATTTACCTTTCTTATCAAACCTTAATTTGAAAAAGAAGAAAAATTTGAAGTAGCACCTATTCACCCCCCCCCTCTAGGTGCCCATATGATCCTTTCAATTGGTATCAGAGCCACGACTCTTTATTCGGGCTTTACCGCCTAAGAGTATATGGGTAGCAAAGAAGGGAAGTGGATGGCGAGACTACCGCCACAGTGACCATGGAGGATCTCAATAACTTGGAAACAAGATTGAGCTCCACCATGGCAAACAAGATCAAACAATTGCACAAGTTACTTGAGAAACTTGTTAAAGATAAGGTTGGCTCATCATCCCCTTCTGCTCAAGAGGAACTACCGCCTTCATCCAAAGAGAATGCCTTGGCATCTCCCACGGATAAGGTGGTGGGGGATAATCAAGGCAACATTAACTCCTCCACAAAAAGGGTTGGGGAGAAAGGAGAGCATCATGAATCTCATGCATGGTTCTCTCCCGACCCCCAATTCCTCGCCCTCATATAAACAATACAGGTGACCCACCTAAGCTTGAAGCATCTACTACTTTTGCTCAATGGAAATCTCTAATGAAAACTCATGTGCGCAGCTCTTGCATTGAACTATGGAACATCATTGAACAAGGACTCTATATTGGGGATCCAAACAACTTGATAAGAAGAGAAGTTGTCAATAGTCAACTCAATGCCACCGCCTTGCACATGATTCAACAAGGATTGGGTACAAAGGATTACCCACACATTGATCACCTCAGCACCGCAAGGAAGATTGGGATGCTCTGACAGTGTTGTTTATTGGGAATGAGAGCATGAGGAGGAAACGGTATGATGCACTAAGCAATGAAGCCGAAGGCTTCTACATGAAGGAAGGTGAAGATCATGAAGACATGTACCGTAGGCTCAAGACCACCGCCACTGCTTTTAGAAATGTGGGTGCCTCACATGTGGATGATGCTTGGATAAAAAGGAAATATGTGAGTGCACTCATGCCCTTTGAGCCCACCGACTTGAAGAGCCTATAAGGAAGACACAACTACCACCTCATGACCTCCAATGAAGTTATGCAAGAGATGGCCTCTTTCAAGGTTGCCGCCAAGAATGCCAAAGATGCCCGTGCTCGATCCCTTGGAATGAGCAATGTTGTCAACCTTGCATTGAAGGCCAAAGTTGTGGAACATGGGGATGAAGATGATAGTGATGAAGGCCTCTCCATGAGCCACCCCGATGATGTCAAGATTTATCATGGTCAATATATGGCTTTCTATGCAAAGAACTTTTGGAAGAACCCCGCCAAGGCCAAGATGGAAATGCAAAGAAGAAGCAACCCAAATGGAAGAAGAGAAAATGTCACTAAATTGAGAACTTGCTTCAATTGTGGTGACCGCTATCACTTTGTGCCGGGTTGCCCATATGAGAAGAGAGAAGATCATGGGGGCAAACTTCTGCCAAAGACAACTTCCAAAGCTCCTTACAAGAAACCCTTCATCAAGAAGAATCCAATCAATAAGAAGAAGGGCGAAATTATATTGATCACTCATGAAGAATTCTCCTCCGACAATGAAGATGATGAAGAGGAAACATCAAGTGGTGTGGCCGCTCTAGCCACTACATCTACTCCGACATTCTCACTCTTCGATTCTCCAAATGATAATACTCCCAACAAGAACGTCACTTGCCTTATGGCAAGAGGAACGTAGGTATCCTCATCATCTCACTCCACTCCCTTAGCCAATGATGAACTTGATGATGAGATGTCTCTCAAAGTAAAAAGAGAATTAATTGCTTTTGATGATTTTGTGACTAACTTACAAGGGGAGGCCAAGATACATTTTGGGAACATCTTAGATCAACTCTCCCACACACAAGAGCTTCTTGATGTAAGATGTAAACTTGGGAGTGAACACATGGTTAAGATAGAAGCCCTAAATAATGCTCTAGAAGAAGAACTAGAGACTAGGATGTCTCTTGAACTAAAACTTGAAGGGCTTGATGAGGCCAATGACTTAATTGTTAATAGAATCATCAAAGAACACGATCATACTATTGCTAAATACAAGAGGGCTAAAAAGGACAAGATTGAGTGTGGTGTGGTTCATGAAAAACTTGCCGAGGACTTTAGTTTGCTTAACAAGGCTCACAAGGCTTTGGAAAGCGAACTCTTGTCACTCACAAAGTCCCATGAAAAGCTTCAAACTCAATTGACCAATATTCCTTCACCTAGTAATTTCATTCCTTCTAGTAGTACAACTATTCTTGAAGAAAATGCTAGGTTGGAGGGGGAGCTAGCCAAGGCCACATTTCCACAAGGTAACAAGTCCATTGATGACCTTTTGAGTAAGGAAAGGCCTAGTGGTGAGAAAGGGGCATTGGTTTTGTCTCCAAAGCCAAGAAGAAGAAGAACAAGAAAAAGAAGGCCAAGCCCGCAAAAGAGAAAACAAGGCCATTGTGGATAGTAAGACCACAAGTGGTAAAACTATGTCTCATGATGATTTTGCGGGAAGTGCTAACCCTCACTATGTTCTAACGCGTGATTATTATGGTGATGTGTATGCACAATATGTTGGCCCATATGATGGTTATATTGCTTGGTCTATTTGGGTCCTCAAGACCCTTGTTGCTAACAAAAGAGGACCCGTTGAAAAATGGGTACCTAAAAATTAGTTTGGTCTTTTGTAGACATATGCTTCCGGTGGGTCAAAATGGGTACTTGATAGTGGTTGCACAAGTCATATGACTGGAAGCTCGTCTATTGTCAAGGATTTAAAGCCAAATGATGATCAAATAACCGTTACATACACCGACAAGTCAAAGTCTAAGGTAATGGGTTTCGGCAAGGTAGTGGTTGCCCACGATATTACACTCGTGGACGTCATGCTTGTTGAGACCCTTGGTTACAATTTACTTTCAGTCCGTGCTCTTGGAAAGATGGGATTTGCCGTCTTTATTGACGATGATATTGTGGTCCTCATGTGGAGCAAGTCTCTCAAGGTCGCTTTCGTTGGATACGTCGAACATGACTTGTATGTGGTAGAATTTTCAGGGCAAACCACTACAAGTGCGATGTGCTTATTCGGAAAGGCCGATGTGGGTTGGTTATGGCATCACCGACTAGCCCATGTCAATATGAGAACTTTGCAAAGTCTTCACAAGGAGGGCCATATTGTTGGACTAAAAGAAAATGTTTTCTTTGCCAAAGATCGTGTTTGCAGGGCGTGTGTTCTAGGAAAGATGCATGATGCTCCCCACAAGCCAAACAACTGCATCAAGTCAACAAGGATCTTGGAGCTCCTTCATGTGGACCTCTTTGGTCCTCCATCTCATGCAAGTCTTGGTGGGAAGAAATATTGTTTGGTGATTGTTGATGACTATTCAAGATACTCATGGGTATATTTCTTCAAGTTGAAAAGTGAGAGCCAAAAGACCTTCATCGACTTCATCAACTTGGTTCAACGTCAATAAAATGTCCCCGTGTTGATAATAAGAAGCGACAATGGCACCGAGTTCAAGAACTACACCTTGAATGATTTCCTTGGTGATGAGGGGATAAAACATTAATATTCCGTTGCATATACCCCTCAACAAAATTGTGTTGCCGAGAGGAAGAACCGGACTCTTATTGAGATGGCTAGGACCATGTTGGCGGAGTTTATATCTCCATACAACTTTTGGGCCGAAGCCATCTCCACCGCTTTCCATGCATCAAACTGCCTCTACCTCCGCAAAGAAATCAACAAGACTCCATATGAAATACTTACCGGTAACAAGCCCAACATATCTTACTTCCGGGTGTTTGGTTGTAAGTGTTTCTATCTCATAAAAGGTGTTCGTCTGTCCAAATTCGAGGCTAAAGCATTAGAGGGTATTTTTGTTGGCTATGGTCTCGAATCTCACACTTATAGAATCTATGATAAGCTCTTCGGAGCCGTCATAGAATCTTGTAGTGTGACCTTCGAAGAATATGATGGTCCCCAAGGGGGCGTGCTGATGTTTGTGATGCATATGATGAAATGCCTCAGGATGCCATAGGAAGAATGGGTGTGGGATATATCCGCCCTGTTGAGGAACCCTTATGGCGGATCAAGAAGAACTATGCTCTACTCAAGTGGAGCCCTCATCTTCACATCATCAACAAGCTCCATCCACCGAGGAGGACAATGACCCAAGCCAAAGACAAGCTGTGGACCCTCAACATGTTGATCATGGTGAGAGATCTAGTGAGGATGAGCTTGAGTCTCCAATCTCCAGAATGTCAAGCGGTGCCAAGTCAATTACACAAGGGAGATCCATACAAAATTCCCTAAGACAAGCTCAACTCAATGCTAGAAATGTGCCAGATCAAGACCAAGGTCAATCTTTGCCTCTCAATGAAGATAATGATTCCCATGTTGATCAAGGTCAAGATGATGGTCAAGACGAGGACCGAAATGATGAAGAGGGTCCCCCAAGAAACAATGAGGAGATCCACAATCGCCGTGAAGCTAGAAAGGAGAGGATGTTGGAATTAAGAGACCACTCTTTACAAAATGTGGTTGGTGACCTAAGGACAGGCATTTACACAAGAGCACAATTGAAGAGGTTTAGTGAACACCAAGCACACATATCCATGATTGAACCAAAGAAAGTGTGGGAATCCCTTGAAGATTTGGATTGGTTGGAAGCAATGCACAAAGAGCTCAACAACTTTGAGAGAAACAAAGTATGGAAGTTAGTTGAGAAGCCAAAGGATTGCCACAATGTTATAGGCACCAAGTGGATATTCAAGAACAAGCAAGATGAGCATGGAATTATAGTAAGGAACAAGGCAAGATTGGTTGCACAAGGGTTCTCTCAAATTGAAGGCATTGATTATGGAGAGACATATGCACCCGTGGCTCGCCTTGAGTCCATCCTTATCCTTCTTGATTTTGCGGCACATCATAACTTTAAGTTGCAACAAATGGATGTAGAAAGTGAATTTATTAATGGTCCCTTAAATGAGTTGGTATATGTAAAGCAACCCTCGGGATTTTAGGATCCCAACTTCCCAAACCATGTCTACAAACTTGATAAGGCGCTCTATGGGCTCAAGCAAGCCCCACACACATGGTATGAGCACCTTAGAGAGTTGTTGTTCGACCATGGATTTGAGGTTGGGAAAATTGATCCCACTCTTTTTACTAAGAAGGTCAATGGGGAGCTTTTTGTATGCCAAATATATGTTGATGATATTATCTTTGGCTCATCTAACAAAGCTTTTAATGATGAATTCTCAAAGCTTATGACTAGCAGGTTCCGGATGTCTATGATGGGGGAGTTGAGGGTATTCCTTGGCTTTGATATAAAGCAAGTTAGAGGAGGGACATTCTTCAACCAAGCCAAGTATACTCAAGATATGCTCAAAAGATTCAAAATGCAAGATTAAAATGGAGCTCCTACTCCCATGGCTACAAAGACTCATCTAGAACAAAATCCAAATGGTAAAGATGTGGATCAAAAGGTATACCGGTCTATGATTGGTTATTTGCTTTACCTTTGTGCATCTAGACCCGATATTGTGTTGAGTGTATGTGTGTGTGCAAGATATCAAGCGGCTCCTAAAGAAAGCCATTTGATGTCGGTCAAGAGAATCTTTCGATATTTGGTTCATACCCCACATTATGGTCTTTGGTATCCTCGAGGGTCAACATTTTCTCTTTGTGGATACACGGATTCGGATTGGGCGGGTTAAGGATGATAGAAAATCAACATCCGGGGCTTGCCAATTCCTTGGTAGGTCCTTGGTATGTTGTTCTTTTAAGAAGCAAAATTGTATATCTGTCTCTACCGCCGAAGCCGAGTATGTGGCAGTTGTTAGTGCTTGCACCCAATTGCTATGGATGAGTCAAACTTTAAAGGAATACGGTGTCCATTGTGACAAAGTGCCTCTTCTATGTGACAATGAAAGTGCTATCAAGCTTGCCTACAACCCGGTGGATCACACAAGGACAAAGCATATTGAGATTCTTCATCACTTCATTAGAGATCATGTTGCTCGAGGTGATATTGATCTATCCTATGTGTCAACCAAAGACCAACTTGCCGACATCTTCACGAAGCCACTTGATGAAGCAAGGTTTTTCTATTTGAGGAATGAACTAAATATCATAGATTCAAGGAGCTTGACTTGATCACCTTGCATACTCACCTATGCATTGACTCTTATTTGGTTTAGGTGCAGGCATGGATATAGGGGGAGTGCGGTCCTAATTGATTGGACTATCCCTTCCCCATTATGCCCAAAGCAATAAAAAATCATTCCTCTTAATATCATTTTTAGATATGTGAGCTTAAATGATGAGTTTCGGTAATGGACCCAAGATATATCTTCATGGTGCCAAGCCGAGTATACTCAAACATGGTGGCCCAGGCCACCGCCCTCTCTCATTCAAGAGGTTGGCGTCTACTCATGTTTGTCATTTGTTGATTCTTTGTTGATCTTAGGTTCATGCTCTCTCCTTTGGTTGTTGATAGTTTTATCCTTATTTAAGAGTGCATGTGCTTCACACAGTTTGAGTATCTCAACCCAAGCCATTCTACCTCCTCGATCAAACCCTCATCTAATCCGCACAAGAACCACTCGATTGTCCTTGGCTATGGATTCAGACGGAACAGGTACTACCGGACCTAGGTAGTTCCCAGGGCATATCCTAGAAACTTCTCCAGGACCGGTACTACCGCTTGTATGTCCAGTACTACCGGTCACCGGTACTACCCGTTGCTGAACCGGTACTACCGCTTGCGAGCAGTACTACCGCTTCTAGCACCGGTACTACCGGTCGGCGTTTCGGGTATAGGTTGGGTCGCGCGCGGGGGGGGACCCTTCAGTGCCTCATTATCCCCCCGCTCCCCGCACATCCCACCTCCACCGCCGGAGCTCATGTTGCCTTCGGAGCCTCGCCGCCCCCTCCTCCCGCCAGATCCTCATCGGATTCGGCCTCCTCGCAGGCTCCTGGTCCTTCTCCACCGCCATGGATCCCGCTACAACCGTCCCCTCCCTCTCACTCTTGTTTTCTTCATTGAATCTAGGTTATGCTTAGATCCTTGGAGAAAGTAACTTGCTTTGAGGTTGTACCGCCATACATTCCTTGTTACTTAGTAGAATCAATGCTTTATGACCTGTTGAGGCCAATTTGGGACTGTGCCCTACCGTGGATGTGCTCAGATCGTACCGGTAGTACAGTAAAATTATCCCATTACTGCATTTAAGCTGTACTACCGGTCCACAGATCCAGTAGTACCGGTCCCAGCTGACCACAACCTCTTGCTAAAGCATAGATTCTTCTTTGTTTGTTCTTGGTTCTTGTGCCCTTACCCTCCCTGATGTTCTCCCTCTTGCTATCACATGTGTAGGTGGTTCTAGGGGCACTCGTAAATGCTCCAAGGCTAGTCGTGAAATTGTTGAGGAAGAGACGGAGTCTGAGGAAGAAGTCATGCCTCAACCCAGCCGCCATATGAAGATCCCAGCCACTCGAGGTGGTCGTGGGGGTCGTGAGGGTGTCACCAAGCGGTCTGCTGGTCGTGGCGGTGCTCCCCCTCCTCGTCTCCCTTCCTCGGGGCGCTCCAAGAGTTTCAGCTCAGGGCCATCAGGGCCAAAGTTACTGTCTGATATATCTGATTCTGAGTTCCCCTCTTTGAGGGTTGACAATCCCTATGGCCGCGCCCGTGATGAGGGTAGGGAAGATAGTTTGTTCTACAATGACTTCCAAGAGCGCGTCTACAATGAAGTCCTTCTGAAGAATGTTCAAATGGTTGTGCCGCAGCTATGGATTGATATGGATCACATCAACAAGCATCTTGAGTACTTTGCTGAGGCTAAAGAAATCTGCTCTCACCTTGGAATGCTTCCCATTATGGAATTTCAGCACGATTATGAGCCTCTTCTCATTGCTCAGTTCTATGCCACTGCTCACTTCTCAACATGTCGCACTCGTAAAATCACTTGGATGACTCAAGGTGCAATTAAGGAGGCCACTCTTGCTGAATTTGCTGAAATTCTGGGGTATGAAGATCACGGCCGTGACATTCCTTGTGGTTTCCGCTGCCACATGCGTGAGCACCCCTCCAAGAAGGATGTTCTTGCACCTCTTTATATCCGGGGTCGCGGTGTTGTTGGCAAGATCAAGGATCTTCTCCCCACGTATGACATTCTCCACCGCATTTTCCGTGAGACGGTTGCTCCTCGTGCTGGCAACAAAGATGAGATTCATGGATATTCTGTTGATCTGCTGCTCAACACCTTTCTCAACCGTGACTCCAACACCCCCTTGATGTGATGGACTTTATATGGAATGAGATGGTAGTTGCGGCTCACTCCCGGAGGGTTCCCCCATTTTCTCCCTGCATCATGGCTCTCATTGTTGCCAAGTTCCTTCCCATTGCCAGGACCCTTTCCACTCGTCCTCTAGTTGTGCACAGGTCCAAGGCACTCAATATCAAGAAGCATGCTAAGCCTCGCAATGTGGGGGGTGATGAGGTGGATGAAGATGGCAATGTGATTGAGGATGATTCTGAGGATGCTGACAGTGGCCGTGATGCTGATTATATTGTCTCCCGCCGCAAGAATGCCCAGCCATCATGGGCCAAGAGGATTGAGGCCAAGCTCAAGAAGGTGTTTTGCTTCCAAGTGGACAACCAAAAGCGCATGTATGAGGCTCATGTCTATGCCAAGAAAGCTTGTGCTCGTCAGGAAGAGATGATGGAAGCTCAGGGATTGACCACCTCCACGGGTTCCGAGAACAACATTACTCCAGAAGACCAATGGATATCCAAGCACAGCCACTTGGATGATGATGATGTCTCTTCCTCGTACCGTGCTCCACCAACCCATGAGGAGGACTATGATGATGATGAGGATTGACTTTCGGGGTGTTAGTCTTGCTCTTGTCCCTTTTTGGCATCTTGATGCCAAAGGGGGAGAAGGTGCACCTTAGGCATGCAGGTGTTGCATGGGAAAGTCACAAGCTTGTTCTTGCTTTGATCTTTTAATTGCTTGTGAACTTTATTTGCCTCATATTATGTGTGAACTCTATGTACTAAATGTTTGGGAACTACTCATGTTACGTATGTTAAAACTATGTGGGTATTTCACGGATCCATCTTGTGATGATATGCGTTATCCATTGCCAATATTTTTATTATCACAAGTTATTGTGCAAAGGTATGAGTTCAAATGCTATTATCTCTATTTGTGCCCTTTTGTTGGGTTTGTAAAATAGAGGGGGAGGATTGCTCCTATTCATATAGGGGGAGCCCCGTCTCTATTTTCCAAAAGCCATGCGTATCTTCATAATATTATCTTGCAAAGGTGTGTTGTCCTCAAACACCAAAAAGGGGGAGATTGAAAGAGAATTTCCTATTCTTGAGATTTTGATGTTTGATAATAACACATCTATCAATTTAATCGTGTGCTAAGTTATCTCAGGTCTTTTAGGTTGTGGCACAAATATTGTATTGCCCACAGTTGCACTTGCCAAAGTCACCAGTGCTGACCGGTAGTACCGGAAGTTACAACTGGTACTATCGCTTGGCACCGGTACTACCGCTCCCTTGTATCGGTTGCATCTGATTGAGAAGGGAAGGCCTCGTTATTCCTCGGTACCAAGGAGCAGGACTTTCCAACCGGGAGTACCGCTTGTGGCAAGCTGCTACCGCTGGTCACGGTAGTGTCGCCGATCGCACTGGCGATACCGAGGAGGACTAGACCTTTTCATCTCGCCAAGACCAACCGGTACTGGGACCAAGATTATACCGGACCGGTAGTACCAAGATTCATGACCGGTACTACCGCTTGGCGGTAGTACCGCAAGGTAGTTCCGGGCATGACTGAGGCTGGCTCGACCATGTGGTGCCCCCCCCGCCCCCCCCCCCCCCCCCCCCGGTACTTGGTCCGGTACCTGACCGGTACTACCGCTTGAGTACCGGTAGTACCGATGCATTTAATGCCCAACAGGCAGATCTGTTCAAGGGAGCTATAAATACCCCTCCACCTACCTTGGGAAAAGTTTCTCGTTGCATTGAAGAACACCACCTCCATTTGAGCCACCAAATCGCCAAGATCTCTTCACTCAACCATCCAAAGTCTTTGATCTTGGGAGAATCGAAGGAGGAGCCCTTGATCTACTACTTCACCAAAAGAGATCTTCACTTCCCCCTCATTCATTTGAGGGCCCCTTGCTCTAGTGTTTTCTTTGGAAACCCTAGTTCTAGATTTGGTTCTTACAAGCTTGTCTTTGATTGTTTTGACAACTTGCTTGTATTTGGGAGCCTCCAATTAAGTTGTGGATGTGTGCCCTGAACTTGTTGTAAAGGTATCGGCTTCCACCTCAAAGGTTGCCGATATAGTGGAAGGTGGATCGATCCCATTGGGGTGAGATTCATCGAAGAACAAGGGAGGCCTCTTGTGGCGTTGGTGGTTTGAAATCATCCCCTCTCCAAACAAAGACGTACTTCCCCTCAAAAGGAAGGAACTACGGGAAACAAATCCTTGTGTCTCCACGTCCATCACTTTGGTTACTTCTATCCTTTACCGCACTTTACTTACTTGTTTTTGCTTAGTGTTGTGTTAGCTACTGCTTGTTTAACATATAAGTAAATTCACCTTAGTTGCATAATCTAGAGAATTTACCTTTCTTGTCAAACCTTAATTTGAAAAAGAAGAAAATTTGAAGTAGCACCTATTCACCCCCCCCCCCTCTAGGTGCCCATATGATCCTTTCAACGTGGCACCTCCCGCCACGGCCTGAGGCGGGCCAGCCCTCCCGCCATCGACGGAGGCGATATGTTCCTCCCGCCAGGTGGGACATGCGGGATGCTATGGGCCCCACACGCGGGCCAACGGGACGTCGTCTTCACGCCGGCGGGAATCTTTCTACCTCGGGGGCTCCGGCGGGATGTCCTTCCCGACGTAGGTTGTGGCGGGATGTTTGTGCCTTGAAGATTCCTAGCATCGATTGACCGTTTTCTGCTGCTCAACAGTCAGGTAACCACCGAAAGCAGTATTTGTTGAAACTTGTGACTGCTTCTCTTTGTTTTATTCTTTCGGAACTTGAACCGATGGCTGATGTTGCAGCTCTCTTTATGTCCTCGAAACTCGTTTGTTGGCTGATAGTGCAGCTCTATTCCTTTAAATACATCGGCAACTATTCTCAGAACCACGGCAGCTTCTTTCGGTCCATTTGCTGCCTTTTCTCTCGATTCCTTTGCTCACACAGTCACACACTCCGTAATCTCCTGAGGCTGAAAGAAGACTGCACCAATATTCTGAGACTGAGAAAGGGTAGCCATCGATCAAGGTGAGTTGTTTCGGTTGAAAGCTATGCATGTTATATATATTAGTCAACTAATTAGGCCATAATTTGCCATGCAATGCTTGAACCACTAATTAGCTTTGCAACTTAGTTAGCTCGTGTGGAAATATTTGAGCTCTTGTCGTAATATTTTAGCTAAGTAACCTAATTAGATCGTGTAGTAATATTTTAGCTATGCGACTTAATTAGGCCGTGTAGAAATATTTTAGCTCATGTAGTGTAGTAATATTTTAGCTAAGCAACGTAATTAGGTAATGTAGAAATATTTGTGCTCTTGTAGTAATATTTAGGTATGCAACTTAACTAGAACGTGTAGAAATATTTTAGCTCATATAGTAATATTTTAGCTATGCAACGTAAGTAAGTAGTATAGAAATATTTGTCCTCTTGTAGCAATATTTTAGGTACGCAACTTAATTGGTACGTGTAGAAATATTTGAACTCATTTAGTAATATTTTAGCTATGCAACGTAATTAGGTCGTGTAGAAATATTTTAGGAGTGTAGTAATATTTTATTTATGCAAAGTAATTAGATCGTGTAGAAAAAATTAGACTCTTGTAGCAATATTTTAGGTATACCACTTAATTAGGTCGTTTACAAATATTTGAACTCGTGTAATAATATTTCTTACACGTACGGTTAGACAATTAATGTATTTTGTCAATATAAATAATTATATTAATGAACTATGGTTAAGGTTATATATAATTAATATGGTTATATTAATTTGATGCGCGTAGGTACGATGAACACTTTGTATATTTTTTATGGTGAGAACATCACCCGCGATGGACCATCGGGGCTTGATTGTATGTGCAGTTTGTTGATGCCAGCGACATACCTGGTAGCAGCACTGCAGCCGGTGAGCTCCAATTATCCATCACCGCAATGGCTATAGATTCGGAGACGGTGAAGAGGAGACATATGGAAGATTCCTTTGTTCCTAGCCAGAATAATGGACCTTATTCCATGGCGATTGTCGACCTCAATGAACGGATTGAGGGATAGTCAGACGAGCTTGATTCTGGTGATGACGATCGTGAATCGTCAGATGATGAAGAAGATGAAGGAGGCGGTCCAAGTCAAGTGAGAGCATTGGCGCCAACAATGGCACTTGGGGACATAGAGGCTCTTGTCATCGGTCACGATGATACCTCTGTCTGTGGAGTCGGAGCTACCATCCTAGAAGACAACCAGCAGTTCCCGAGCAAGGAGGCTGTGGACATGGCGATCAGAAGATATGCATGCTGGCGTGTTGTTGACGTGGGAGCTTTTTCTTCTTTTAGTCCCCAGCAACGGTGCCAGAAAACTTGTTGATGTGCCTAGTTGATGTAGGTGCGTTTCATCGGGAAACCTCAAGAGCAAGGTGTGATACAGCACAGCAGTAAGTCTTCCCTCAGTAAGAAACTGAGGTTATCGAACCAGTAGGAGGAAGAAAACGTCACACAAGTGTTGCAAGCAACGTGGAAACCTGCACAACACAAACTCAAGACTTTGCCCCAACAAACAGTGAGGTTGTCAAGCTCACCGGTTTGCTGTAACAAAGGATTAACTGTATGGTGTGGAAGGTGATGATGGTTTGTAGCAAGTAAAGAGTGGAAGATATATCAATGGTAAAGATTGGACCAAGATCCATAGTTCACTAGAGGTGCTCTCCTTATATAAACAACATGGCATGAAGGGTAAATAAATTACAGCATGGCAATTGACAGGAACTGAGCAAGGCATAACAATGCAATACTAGACAAAAAGATCTTATGAGATTCGATTGGGCAATACAACAATATACATAGACCGCCATCCAACTGCATCTATGACTAGAAGTCCACCTTCAGGTTATCATCGGAACCCCCTTCAGTATTAAGTTGCAAGCAACAGACAACTGCTTTAAGCAAAGTGTGTAACGTAAACAATCCACTTGTTTCATGAACAAGAGACCGTTGTTTTCTCCCTAGTGGCAACAACACATCTACAACCGAAGATATTTATGTCACTTCCCTTGGAAACTAGAGGCATGAACCCACTATCGAGCATAAATACCCCCTCTTGGAGTCACTAGCAACAACTTGGCCAAGATAGCTACTAACAACGTAGATCATTCAAGATCACAAACAACACAGACATGATAGAATCAAATAGATAAAACCATTAATCAATCTAATATAGTAATCTCAATATCCATCGGATCCGCAAACACAACATGCATGATTACAAATAGATTAGATCTTGATCATGAACGGAGCTCACAAGATCTATACATGAAAGCAAAATTTCTATTTCAGTCCCAATTTCTAAATCTTGGGATGTGACAACTTGGAATGGTGTAACACACCATGCATAGGAGTCAAGAACTAAATGATCATAGAGGTTATGGTGACTTGTTCATAGTCATAACATGGTGTGAGCATGTGCCAAGTCAACCCAAACAAAGCATGAAAGGAGAATACCACAATAATATGCTTTTGTATGCTAAAACAACGCATAATTCTTTCAACACACACTAAGCAATTCCAATTGTTTGGAACAAAACATGCTATAGCAATAATCACTAAGCATAAGGTCAAAACAACACCTAGCATGTCATGCTAAAGTCTAAGTCACAGTCAATGCAAGCTCCTCTTGCACTTTCAAGCAAGAACTTTCTACTCATTTCCAACACCAATCAACATATTTAAAACAACATAGCAAGAATGGGGGTCCAAACTACTTTATTCAAGCAAACTAAACAAACTAAGCAAACTAAACTAAAACTAACACGCTCCAAGAACAACACAACAGTGCATGAAACAATAAAAACGAAGTGTCTAGACAGACCTGAGCTTTTTATTGATGAAGGGGATGCCTTGGGCATCCCCAAGATTTCACGCTTGTACCTCTTGGATATTTATTGGGGTGACACCGGGGTGGCATCCCCAAGCTTGAAATTTTGTCCATTCTTCATCTCATTACATCATTCTCTCTCTACACCTGAAATTTTTCCTTCAAACAAAACTTCACACGGTCCTCATTAGCAACATTGGTGTATTCAAAAGATAAAAGACCTTTGGGCTTAGCTTTGGAACAGCAAAACTTTTCACTAAAACAACAAGCTACTGTAGAAACTCCTTCAAAAAGCTCAATTCCCCAAAAGAGAACTCAAAAAGAATCAATAAGAAGCAAATGCAAACAATGGCAGAAATCTGTCAAAACAGACCAGCAGGTAGAAATCGATTTTTTAGAAAATCTTCTATTTCTTAAATCAAAAAGTGCTGAACTAACGAAAGTTAGCTAACACTGGGGGATTTATTCATAAATTTTTAGCTAAATTCGACTTACAGAGACTCCTCGCGAATTTTTATGGTGAAGGACATAAATCTGTTTCGGGACAGCAACTCCCCAAATCTTACTTCCCTCTCATTAGAGGTCATTCTTGGCATAAAAAGCAAACAAAAAGGATAAGTAGAGGTCATTACTGAAGTAATAACTTCCAAGACTCAAGAAAACTCTTGGGTTATCTCCCAACAAGTACTTTCCTTTAACGCTTTTAAGTTAGGCACAAGAAGCAAGAAATCAAATATTTTCAAGAGATAAGCGCACCCGCGGTCCTTATTCTTTGCCGAGACTTTCAGTTTGGTCCCAAATCTTTAAAACTGCACATATGAGTCCTAAATCTTTTATAAATGATTCACCCGAGGTCCTATTTTACTCTGGTCGCTTTGACCTGTCTACGTGGCGCTTTGACCATTGCCACGCCAGCAATAGGGATACTAGTTGGAGGTGTATATTTGCAAAAACCTTCCTTTACCCTCATGTGAACTACCGTATGTACTGGAGCGGCAAGATGGACCGCCTCCGGTGGAGGAAGGTGCACGTGCCGCTGCCGGCGAGCAGCTCCGGCGGCACCTCCATTGTGCAGTTGTGCACGGCGAACCCGATGTCCTGGTCTGGTCCTGTGCAGTTGTGCACGGCGAACCCGGTGTCCTGGTCTGGTCCTGTGCAGTTGTGCATGGCGAACCCGGTGTCCTGGTCTGGTCCCGACCTGGACGGCGCGGCGAGCATGTTGGACTGGCCATAGAGCGGGGGTGGAGCACGTATGCGCACACGCATGTCAACGGGCTTTGCACACTGAGGTTACATACATACGTGTAGACTGCAGATATACAATGCACACACATGTCAACAGGCTCTGCGCACATGCCTGCAGTGCGCTATCGCTATGTCGAGCCTGGGTCGCTTCCGTGATACACAGCGGCCGGCGGCATGAGCGAGTCAATCCTTCCAATCAAGCAAAAGCTAGCTAGCTCGTTCATGTAGTCCAGAATCGATCAAAGCTGCTTCTATAGCTAGCTACTAACAATTTGAATGCCGGCTTGTTGAGCGTGTAGGGATTTCTAAACCCTACATGCATGCTAGTGAAACTGGCTAGCTATATTACATGCCAGTATGCTCATCGATACGTCTACAATGGCCCGCCCGAGCTGCCTATTGCCCGCGTTGCTCGTCTTCATGGTGGCCACGGTGTTGAAAAATAAAACATGACCACAATTTGAAAAGGAATATATCGTGGGGAGATTTTCACAAATATATATGTCCAACTGGTATCCCTATTGCTGCCGTGGCAATGGTCAAAGCGCCATGTAGACAAGTCAAAGCGGTCAAAGTAAAATAGGACCTCGGGTAAATCACTTACAAAAGATTTAGGACTTAAGTGTGCTAAAGATTTAGGACCAAACTGAAGTTATCGGCAAAGAATAAGGACCTCGCTGGTGTGGTTATCTCTATTTTCAAATGAGAAAGCATTAACATCAAACCTTGCTTTCAAAGGAGGAGCAAAAAGCAACTTCTCTCTCCTTATAGGTAAGTGTTCAATACCTTTCTTGAATGAAAATTGATATTTAATGGTGCCTTCTTTCATATCAATGATGGCACCAACAGTTTTAAGAAAAGGTCTTCCCAAAGTAATAGGACAAGAAGCATTGTATTCAACATCCAAAACATAGAAATCAACAGGGACATAAGAATTGTTAACCATAATTAAAACATCATTAATACTCCCCATGAGTTTCTTCTTAGCATTATCATCAAGTGGGACATCCAAATAATAATCTTCCAAAGGTGGCAAATCAAGCATTTCATAAATCTTCCTAGGCATAATAGAGACACTAGAACCAAGATCACATGAAGCTTTGAGATCAAAGTCATTCACTTGCACATTAATAATGGGTTCTCAACTATCTTCTATTTTCCTAGGAATAGAAGCTTTGTGTTTTAACTTCTCTTCCTTAATCTTAACAAGAGCATCTGTAATGTGTTTGGTGAAAGCAACATGTATATCACTAGCATCATGACTTATAGCAAGCTTTTCCAAGAACAAAATTACTTCAGAAATATTACAATCATCTATATCAAAATCAAACTTAGCATCACTAGTAGTAGACTCAATAGGCTTAGGCGTTGTAGGAGGAGGAATAGACACTTCTTGTAGTTTAGTGGTATCCATTCTAGTGATGGTGCACACACTATTGCTTCTATCAATTTCAGCTTCCCTTTCCCACTTAGCATGAAGTTGAGCTAACAGTCTAACATTTTCATTAATAGTAACTTGTATGGCATGAGTAGCAGCAAAGGTACTTTCCATGGTTACAGGTTTAGCAGCCATTTTATTAATCAAGGAGGACTGTGCTTCAGACAAAGAGGAAATATTCTTCTCAACAGTTAAAAGTTTTTTCTCCACAGTCTTGTTGAAAGCGGTTTGTTTACTAATAAAGTCTTTGAGCATGACTTCAAGTTCATAGGGGGCACTTCTAGCATTGTTGTAGGAGTTTCCATAAGTATTGCCATTATTAGGAGGATAAGGCCTATAATTGTTGTTACCACCAAAATTATTCCTATAGACATTGTTGTTGAAATTATTGTTTCTAATGAAGTTCACATCAACTTGCTCTTCTTGAGCAACCAAAGAGGCTAACGGAACATTGTTTGGATCTAAAGGAACTTTCCCATTAACAAGCATAGTCATAATAACATCAATCTTATCACTCAAAGAGGAGGTTTCTTCAACATAATTTACCTTCTTACCATGTGGAGCTCTCTCAGTGTGCCATTCAGAGTAATTGACCATCATATTATCAAGGAGTTTTGTTGCAGCACCCAAAGTGATGCCCACAAAGGTAGCTCCAGCAGCTGAATCCAACAGGTTTCTTGAAGAGAAGTTTAGACCTGCATAAAAAGTATGGATAATCATCTAAGCAGTGAGTCCATGAGTGGGACAATTCTTAACCAAATATTTCATTCTTTCCCAAGCTTGAGCAACATGTTCATTATCAAGTTCTTTAAATTTCATAATATTACTTCTCATATATATAATCTTAGCGGGAGGGTGGTACTTTCTAATAAAAGCATATTTGCACTTAGTCCAAGAATCAATACTATTTCTAGGTAAAGATAGCAACCATTCTTTAGCTTTTCCTCTCAAGGAGAAAGAAAACAGCTTGAGCTTAATAATATCTCCATCTACATCCTTATACTTTTGCATCTCACAAAGTTCAACAAAGTTATTGAGATGGGCAGCAGCATCATCAGAACTAGCACCAGAAAATTGCTCTCTCATCACAAGATTCAATAAAATAGGCTTAATTTCATAAAAGGTAGCATCAGGAGCAGGTGGAGCAATAGGAGTGGTAAGGAAATCATTGTTGTTTGTGCTAGTGAAGTCACACAACTTGGTGTTCTCAGCAGAGTTCATTTTGGCAAAGTGGAGCAAGCCAAAAACAGCAGCAGCTAGAGTAGGAACTGCTTTTTTGTGTTTTTGAATAGAGAAAGCAAACAAAACTAGACTAATTTTTTTGGATTTTTTGATAAAAAGAGGCAAACAAAACCAAGTAAAAGAAACTAAGCAAACTAAAAACAAAGTAAAGAGAAAGGTTTAGGAGGACTCCCCTTGTTAAGATGTCCTTAGCCTCCCCGGCAACGGCGCCAGAAAACTTGTGCTGGCGTGTTGTTGACGTGGGATCTTATTCTTCTTTTAGTCCCAGCAACGGCACCAGAAAACTTGTTGATGCGCCTAGTTGATGTAGGTGCGCTTCGTCGGGAAACCCCAAGAGCAAGGTGTGATGCAGCACGGCAGCAAGTCTTCCCTTAGTAAGAAACCGAGGTTATCAAACCAATAGGAGGATGGAAACGTCACACAAGTGTTGCAAGCAACGTGGAAACCTGCACAACACAAACTCAAGACTTTGCCCCAACGAACAGTGAGGTTGTCAAGCTCACTGGTTTCCTTTAACAAAGGATTAACTGTACGGTATTCAAGTGATGATGGTTTGTGGCAAGTAAACAGTGGAAGATGTATCAATGGTAAAGCTTGGACCGGGGTCCATAGTTCACTAGAGGTGCTCTTCTTATATAAACAACATGGCATGAAGGGTAAATAAATTACAGCAGGGCAATTGACAGGAACTGAGCAAGGCATAACAATGCAATACTAGACAAAAAGATCCTATGAGATTCGATTGGGCAATACAACAATATACATAAACCGCCATCCAACTGCATCTATGATTAGAAGTCCACCTTCAGGTTATCATCCGACCCCCCTTCAGTATTAAGTTGCAAGCAACATACAACTGCTTTAAGCAAAGTGTGTAAGGTAAACAATTCACTTGTTCCATGAACAAGAGACCGTTGTTTTCTCCCTAGTGGCAACAACACATCTACAACCGAAGAGATTCCTATCACTTCCCTTGGAAACTAGAGGCATGAACCCACTATCGAGCATAAATACCCCCTCTTGGAGTCACTAGCAACTACTTGGGCAAGATAGCTACTAACAACGGAGAGCATGCAAGATCACAAACAACACAGATATGATAGAATCAAATAGACAAAACCATTAATCAATCTGACATAGTAATCTCAATATCCATCGGATCCCCGCAAACACAACATGCATTATTACAAATAGATTAGATCTTGATTATGAACGAAGCTCACAAGATCTATACATGAAAGCACAAGGAGGAGATACAACCATCTAGCTACTACATGGACCCGTAGTTCAAGGTGAAACTACTCACGCTTCATACCGGAGGTTGGCATGATGAAGAAGCAGGCCTCCGGGATGATCTCCCCTCCCGCAGGGTACCGGGAAGAACTTCAGATCCCCCGATCTAGGGACGATGGTGGCGGTGGCTATAGAAGCTTTCGTGGAGTTTTAATCGGGTGCCTAGGGTTTCTGCACCGAGTGCTTCTTATAGGCGAAGGGGCGAGCCAGGGGGCCACCAGGGCGGCTTCACACACACCCCCGGGCGCGGGGTGGGCCCACCCGCGTGTCCAAGGGGTGTGGCCCCCTGGCGAGCCTTCTCCGTCTCGTCTTCTGGCTTCGTGTTGCCCATGGTAAAATATGTACTTTGGCTTTTGTCCCGTCGAATTCCGAGAATATTGATTTTCTGCCTTTCTGGAACCAAAAACAGAAGAAAACAGGCAACTGGTAGTGTGGCAACTTGTTAATAGGTTAGTTCCAGAAAACATATAAAAACACCTCAAAGTGTAGACAAAACAAAGCAAAGTAGATACTAAACAAGCATGGAGCATCAAAAATTATAGATGCGTTTCCGACGTATCAATGCTTTCTCCATTTCCCGAGAACATAAAGTGAAGAAATCTGACAAACATTTGTTGAAGGTTCTTTGCATAGAGTCCGGTTGTCCTGGAAGAGTCATCGCTCGTCAACCTGTGGGAATATGCAAGCCTTGGACGATAACTCGCATTGTTCCCCATAGTTGTGAGCTAACTGGCACTCTTCCTGAACACCGCAATGTCAGTGCCACATATGTGGCATAGGTCGTTGCACCCATGGTAAAATATAAGATCAGTGTATCGGTGAAGGCGTTACGAGAGGGTGCGACATATGCGATAGGCTTCCCGGTGAGCTATAGAAAGGCCAGGCGTGCTAAGGAGTCTGTTTTAGAGGGGATATATGGCACATATACGGAGGCTTACAACATGGTTCCGAGAATGCTACATCAGATTACTGAAGCCAACCCTGGAACTTTCACCTATAGGGATGGAAAGGAACCACCCGAGTGGCACTCCTGATCATTTCATCCTGGACCGTATCTTCTGGTCGTTCAGCCAAACTATTCAGGCATTCCACCACTGCCGTCCGGTGATAACAACTGATGGGTCTATTTATCCCGAGAACTCGTACTGATAAGTTAGCTAGAGGTGTCCCCACCAGTTGGCTAGTAAATTTTATTGACTTCCTAGCCGGAGTTTCTGAGGAAGTAGTACGTCAACACCTGGTTGCATACTTACTCTACCTATTTGGCATGTTGTTCCCAACGAGAAATGGTGAAGTAGTCAACCCAATTTTTATTAGACTAGCAGAACACATAGCCCTTCCTCTAGACAATTTAGAAATCACCCAGTACAACATCGGTTCGGCGGTGCTATGTCAGACTTACAGGGGTTATATGACGCCTCATATAGGAGAAAGAAGATCAGTAGTGCAGCCCCAATTCTATGTGTATGCTATATTTTCCTCCAGTTGTGGTCTTGGGAGCACATACCCGTCGGACGGCCGATGAAAGAAGATCCAGTGCACCCATATAGTGGTCACGACGTCCAGTTTGATTGCGTGACCATGGGTATCCAGTGGACATATGGCGTATTACGTTGGGCCCGTGATTTGGCTTGGAAGTGCTATCCTCTTTACCATGAAGATTTCGAGACCATACATCATTCTTCTATCGTATGGAATGCATGGCATGAACATTATGTAACGCACGTGACCGGGGATAGGGGTTTAGCACATGATTGCTACCGAGACCGGGAGCTTTGGTGGACACGTTGTCACCTTGTGTGCCTATATATGGTGGAGCCGCAGAACCCCGAGCGTGTGATGCGGCAACTTAATCTTTACCAGGAGGTCCCTCCCCCGCCTCCCAACTTTGTCGAGTCTACATTTCATGAGTACGTTCTCAATCTTAAATCAGTTTAAATTTATGCAATGTTTTTTGTCAAATATTATAACAACGATTATGCGCATTTCAGACAAAGCAATCAAGCGAGAAAGAATCATAATTGGCTGCACACCCAGAAGCTATGGATAGATTAATGGAATTCGAACAAGATTGTGAACATAGTTCCAGAAAATAGGTAATTTTTTAGATTATTTAAATTCTTATCGGTATGCTTATGATACTGAACATGCAGGGTGTTTTCCGATAGTACATGGGATGCTTATATGACATGGTACAATGCAAGCACACGTTGCAAGCTCATCTGCTCTCCAACGGATAGGCCAGCACACCACACACGTCAAGAGCATCTAGAGTGAGGGATAGAACGTACTGCAGCAAACCGCCGTGATGCCACGGTATGTATATTTTTAGCACTGCAGGATAAAGCGTCCTATTTATAATTCTACATTTACAAGAATAACATTGATCGTTATTTTCAGCTAAGTAGGCAGCATAACATAATGGCGGATATGCGTGAAATAGTTAGAGAGAACCCTCGATCCATGCCGAGTACCATCAAGAGTAGGTTGAGGCGCATTTTTCAGAATGCTTTACATACCGCTACTAACTAGAGTTGTGGCCGAACGGATGATGTTATGTTAGGACAGTACAACATGCCCGAGTATTTCTCGTCGCGGCCGAGTGAAGCGAGAGCAAGCCTAGAAAATCCAGCACGCAGCGCCTCTATGCGTGATAATGTACGTATTTTCTACACTTAAAAATCTGATTTAGAAAAACAATAATGTCCTTGTGCTGACAGACTAGAACACACCAAGACGCTACTCTTATGCGTACATCATTGAGGATTACCGTGTAACCCTCTAGGCCTGAATCTTCAAGACAACCGTCACGCGTGAGTCCGATACTTTTAATCCACATCTGCTGCAATATTGAATTCTAACATGCAGACCATTTTTTAGATTGATTTCGGTTCAACGCATCAACCAACACCTAGAGGAATATTTTCGGAAATTGCTAGAGAACTATTTCAGGAAACACGGGTA
Source organism: Avena insularis (assembly GCA_023614405.1). Classification (NCBI taxonomy): domain Eukaryota; kingdom Viridiplantae; phylum Streptophyta; class Magnoliopsida; order Poales; family Poaceae; genus Avena; species Avena insularis. The sequence goes on from CM042690.1 coordinate 27,031,390, forward strand.
CGCAGTTTTATAATCGCACTAACTTATTATTATATTTTACTCATTCTAATACGTATTGTTCCTGTACAGACCCTCCTGACGATGCATGGGATGATGATGATGCTAGATTTAATTTCAACATGCCACCTCGTCACCCATCTAGCCATACGACCAACCTCAGTCTTCGTACAACCCTGGACCATCACAGCCAACATATGATCCAATGATGGATTTCTTATATACTGATGTTGGTACGAGCCAAATTCCTAACAGTTAACAAGATACATAAATCAGGGATCATTTTATACCATCACCGCCAAATCTCTGCACAAATCTCAGGCCAACGGACCCATGGAGTTATCCTTCAGATCACATATACGGAGGACGTGCGATGAAACAACCGAGACAATAAGAGCGATTATTGTAAGCCCGGCGGTGTAGCCGGTTTCTATTTGAACATTAATGTATCGTTCTATATTTGTTAGAGACATATTACTATTATCTTATCTTGTTGTTCAAAAAACAATTTCAAATAAAAATTCACAGATATTTAAGATATAACTAAAATAAAAAATAATTAGGTACTTATTTTTCATTACCACAAAAATTAGGATACATTTAAATGCATAATTAAAAATACGAGTACTTTAATTAAGATAAAATGAGAGGCGTGGATTTAGGCACTAGGACAAAAGTCTAGTCGTCTTGCGTCCAGCGTGGCCATTTCCCTGTCTTACCACCACGTTCTTCGGCTGCCCTTGCCTCACCAGCCCTTTCTCTCAGACTCTGCATGTATGCCTCCCTAGCCTGTCGTTCCTCCTCCTCCCTGAGGCGTCGTTGTTCCTCTCTCTGCCTCTGTAGCTCCTCTAACCGACGCCATTGCTCCTGTTGCGCCGCTCTACGCTCTTCCGCCTCTTTCTCACGACGCTCGTCCTCGTGAAAGTTTTGACACGCACGGCGACTCCTCTCTTCTATCTCATGAAGCGCCCACTCGGGCTGCTCCGTGTCAATCCAACGATACCACATGCACAAGGGTGGAGGAGACTGCATCACAAATAAGAACATAGTAAATATTTCATAAAACAAAAAATATATCATTTTGTTATAGATGAAATATACGAGAGGCCTGTTGTAACTCCAGGGAGCTGGATCATACTGATAACTGGGACACATGAAAAACTTCATGCCCATTTTATCAGAAAAATATGTGGACTCTTTCACCTTGCAAAGACTCCCGCGCCAACACCGGAGATGTTCCACACCAGGAGGCAAACTCGCATCCTTCATATTTCTCGGCCTATAGTCTTGGTCAGAGCATGGCAAACTCATAGCCACCAAAGAAAATAGCATACAAAGGAAGAAACGAACGGAGAAGGATGCATATGTGAAGAGCGTGATACTACTCCTTTTATAAGCTAGCCTTCTCTACTAGCGGGAGAAATCTGCATGCGAGTGCGCTGCAAATTTCGGTAATCAATTTGCTATACCGGTGCTCTTTCGGTGGTCTATTTTCTGTAGAGCAACAATAATCGGCATACGAATAATTTTAATGCACGATTTCCAATAAAGAGCGAACGCATGGGTGGCAGACAAACATCCCGCCACAGCCTATGTCGGGAAGGACATCCCGCCTGAGCCCCCGAGGCGGAAAGATTCCCACCAGCGTGAAGACGACGTCCCGCTGGCCCGCGTGTGGGGCCCACAGCATCCCGCCTGTCCCCCTGGCAGGAGGAACATACCGCCTCCGTCGATGGCGCGAGGGCTAGCCCGCCTCAGGCCATGGCGGGATGTGCCACGTGTAGCCTTTTTAGCCTCCCGCCAAGGCATTTTTGTCTTTTGCTTTGCTTAGGGTACTGTTGCGATGCAGTGTTGCAGAGGGTATATTTGTAAAAAAAAATCCCGATATAGATCTGCGTCGTGCGCTGCGGTGCCAGGGAGGCGACGCTGCTAGTAGCCCGCGCTGCTGTACCGTTGGCTTTCGCCGGGACACGGTGGTCTCGCTCCATTTTCCCGTGCTGGCACAATTTAAAATTTGACAGTGCAGCATCAAAAGCTTTTACCTCCATGCCACGTGTTAACAGCTTTTGATGTTGCATGTCAAAAGCTGTCAACGCGTCCGCATGGCATAGCAGCCTGACGTCGCGGACCATGGTGTCGACATGCATTCGCTCCTGCAAATGCTAGGAAGTAGGAACGTGGTCACTCGTCAGTACCGGATGATTTACTGTCACACTATGTACGACCTACCTATACTTTTTAATTTTTGGCATCGTAGTGAAGACATCTCCAGTGGATCGACTCAAAATCATGACTCAAATAGTCTATTTCTATCCGAATAGATCGGTCAACGGATAGAAAATGGGTCGCACGACTAGTGTTTCCCGCCCATGGCAGGAAACATCCTCTTCGCCCGGGCGGACGTTTTCACCCTAATCACGGTCTATAACATACGGCCGCCTTTTTGCACCACCACGTTTCACCAAAGCACCAGCATACAGTAGACACGCCTCACCCAAAGAGCAGGAGTTGCGCGATTCCCACGAAGCCAGGGTATGGGAGATGAGCCTCAACGTCGTGGCCATGGAAGCGGCTGAGAAGGCAATGTGTGACGCCGCCATGTGGGAGAGGAGCGGCGAGCAGTGAGCCATCGAAAAGTCCTACGACACCACGCATCGCCTCGCGGGTTCTCGTGTTGTCACGGCAGCGGAGCGAGTGGCACAAGAGAGCATAGACCATTGGACAAAAGAGATGGACGCGATGTACACCCGCTGGGCCGCTGATGAGAGGACGGAGATGAGGGAGCTGCACGAGAGAGTCAATGAGTACATGAGGCAGTGCGCCTGTGTCGCCGCGAGGGAGCGCCGTCAGAGCCGTCGGGGTGGTCGTGTCGGTACAGCTGGTCCCTTAGGCCATGGCTGAGACCAGGACTAGACGTGGCGAGCAGGAGAAGTCGTCGTAGTTTAGTTAAATTAGGCTTAGATCTATATATATAACCTACTATCAATCTAATGAAAAAGGATCATCGAATTAATGTCCCACATACACACGGGCCCCATCGGCCTACACCCAAACTCGCGCACGGTCTGGGCACTATCTGTGCCGATGCAACCGTGATCCAAATTTGGTGAACCATGGGTCGCGCCAGACGCATCCGTCTGAATGGGTCGTGCCACTAGAGCGTGCACACACTTCCCTCGTGTCCGATCATGGCAGGACTGTTTGAGCCGGGCCAGTGAAGATTCCCTAAGTTCCGAAGGTGATGATGCTCTAGTTTAATCATGGTCCATGATTTCATATGAGCCCTCAAAAGTTGAATGAAGATTCAAATACAATATCTGTATGGAAGCTCTCCAACCTCATATGGCTTAATATAATTCATGGGCATGCATGAATAGTAAGGTGACCACACTAGTGTATATGTACCACTATTAATTTCAAAATGCCATGGTATATTCAAACAAATCCATGATTACAATGGAACCATACAAGGAATGGAGAAGAAATATTTTCCCAAATGGCATGCAAAGGTGGCCATGCATGCTCACATACTCCAAAATGTGAAAACAAATAAGGTTGTGTATGGGATCATGGCGAGATAACTTAATCCATTGAAAGGGATCAAGGCAAGGTAAAAGAGATGGAATAAAGAGACATGTCCTCAACTCAACTTCAGCATTATACACAAGTATCAAGAACCCACTACATGATATCAAGAAGCAAATACATTTAATATGAGACAAAAGCAAGATACAAGTATGAAGGATAAGAACCAAATACAAGTTTTAATATGATGTTCAAATGTAATATGGCATGATTACATAAGCATGATATTATGATGATGCAATATTTATTCTTTAGATAGTAGAATATATTGATTGAACATGCAGCATTACAAGAGTTAGACACATGGGATGCTACAAAAAAGCACGATGAGCTTTACTATTTTTTTAGATGCCTCCAAACTGAAGCCAAGTTTCATTATCAAGGGATAACACAACAGAGTCTAGAGGTTTATTCCTCCCCGAAACAGGCTTTCGCCCCGTTTTATAATTCAAGCCACAAACAGTCGAACGATACAAAGTGGTGAGGGAACCCTCTTACAAAGCATATCAAAGATAAACAAAGAGTACAAGGAACACTAAGCTTTCCACTAAAGATACCGATGCGAGGATGAGAGGGGTCGATGCTCCATGACGACGCCCCCAAGAGGGTGGCAATGCAGAGCACCATTGCCATCGAGACCTAGCGGTCAAGAGTTTTCATCCAGAGCACGAGATGGCAAAGGAATCCACCACGGCGCCTTCAAGAAGGTTACTGAAAGGATACGGATGTCGCCTAGAGGGGGGCGAATAGGCGATTAAAACTTTTCCTAGAGTGGCTCAACAAAGGCGGAATAAAACTAGTGTTTACTTTGTTAAGCACAACCTAGAACAACTAAGGTTCACCTATGTGCACCAACAACTTATGCTAAGCAATACAAGAAACAAAGTGATAGCAAGATATATATTACTTCAAGCACGAAGGCTATCACAATGTAAAGTGCATAAGTAAAGAGCTCGGGTATAGAGATAACCGAGGCACGCGGGTACAACGATATTTTACCGAGTTCCTCCCAACATGGAGTACGTCTCGTTTGGAGAGGGGGTGGTATCAAACCACCAACGCCACAAAAGGCCTCCCTTATTCTCCGGTGAATCTCGCCCCAATAGGATCGATCCACACTTCCACTATCGGTGCACTTGTCGGTGGCAACCGGAACCTCTCACAAGATTGGGACACTTCTTCACAACTTAATTGGAGGCTCCCAACAAACGCCACCAAGGCCACAACGCCACCAAGGCCACAAAACCGTCTAGGGTTCCAAGAACCCAAGAGGGACAAGCTCCAATGAGTAACTCAAACCAAATCCTCCGAGGAGAACACAAACCGATGCACCAAATGCAAATGGCAAGAACACCACAAAGGTGTTCAAATCCTTCTCTCCCAAATTCCACCAAAGCTACAAAAGCTTATGGGGAATAAGAGAGGAAGAACAATGGAGGAAATCCAAAAAAGACTCCAAGATCTAGATCCCAATATGTTCCCCTCACTTAGAGGAGAGATTGATTGGTGGGATTGTAGATCTAGATCTCCTCTTTCAAATCCCTCAAGAATATGCAAGAATCATCGGAGGGATTGAGAGAAAGAAAGCTCAAGAAGGTCAACAATGGAGGGGGAAACTTGCAAGAATGGTTAAGGAACCATTGGTGAAGAAGGCCCCTTATATAGGTCCCTCCAAAATCCAACCGTTGCAGCCTAAAAACGCGATTCCCGGTACTACCGGACTTTTTCCCGGTACTACCGGACTTTCCCGGCACTACCGGACATTCCCTGGGGTTCCTGAGGCGCCAAACGCATTTTTCTCTGTGCTCCCCGGTACCAAAATGAGGTACTACCGGACCCCGGTACTACCGGATCCTGGTCCAGTACTACCAGTCATCACAGAACGAAAACGGCCATAACTTTTGCATACGGACTCCAATTTCGATGATCTTGGGCTCGTTTCTAAGAGGACAACAACCTCTACAAGATCATGCAAAGAAACATCATAGTCCAGCAAGGGAGTATAGATCCAAATGACGAAGTAAAAAACCTTCTGCCGCGCTAGGTACTAAAATGCGGTACTACCGCATTTTGGTACCTAGGAGGGCAGTGGCATTTGGCAACTTGCCAAAACCTACTTCCGCGCTAGGTACTAAAATGCGGTACTACCGCATTTTGGTACCTAGGAAAATTCAAACCTCTATAACTTTTGATTGGTAACTCCGATCGACCCGATTCCAATTGCGTTGGAAAAAGGACGACATGAGCTACCCTATGAAAGGTGAAAATATTGGTTATCGCCAAGTGAGAATGTATCATGTATAATAATGCGAGATACCTCACTTGGTGAGAAACCGAAAAGCCACCAAGATCAAAATCGCAACAAGATACAAACGAAAGATCCGATTTTGATGAACAAGAGCTTGTTATGGAGATTACCACAAGCTCTATATCCTCACATGGATAAGGCCAAATAACAACCAAATATGATGATGCAAATATGCAAAGGTTTGAGCTCTCTCCGAACGAAGTGAACGAATTACTCATTCGAGAGCCCTTCTTGATAGTACGGCTATCTATCCTAAACTCGGTCTCCTACTAACAATATGAGACTGGCAAAAGGGAAAACCTATCAAGATTATACCTTTGCCTTGAGCATTCAACTTGAGCTTGATGTATACGATCTTGCTCTTCTCAAGATGTAACGCCTTTCTTAATTCCTCATCACCGATCCATGATCACCGGGAATGGCAAGCATAAAACATGAGATCTTCTATAGATGGTGCATTTTGAGCTTGCACAACACATCTTCTTCTCATTTCATCGACCTTGAAGCCAACACATGCTCCAAGCGATCCTAATGGACAAATCCTACAAGTATAACTTAATACACACAATAGTCTATAAAGATTGTCATTAATTACCAAAACCACACATGGGGGCCCACATGTTCTTTCAGTTACGATATCTACATGCATTGTCGGTGCTAGCGCTGAAGCCTGCGTTTTCACCCAAAAAAACCTTCACACCACACCCAGTATCTCGGACTGCCGGTACCCCCTAGTTTCAACTCCTAAACATGATTTGGGAGCCGCTAATGCCGAAGTTCCACCAACACTAGGATTGTCTTCTACTCGCTCCTTGCTACCCACATGGCCAAAGAGGAAGCTATCACCACCACCATCTCGCTTGCGGTGACCCGCCATACCACTGCCATTGTAGTACACAAGTCATTGACATAATATCTCGAGAAGTCTCGCTCCGTAAATATTACATCTCTCAAAGTAGTATAACAAAAACAATGTGGATCCATAATATATATAAACTTATTATTACAGTATCGAAAGAAGTGATACCATAAGTGCTGCTGACTTACAACCAGCTCAGCATCTTACTTAGAGTCGTCAGAGCTTAAGAACTAAAAGAACCAAACTAATTAATAAGTTGGGAGCACAATAACTTATTTATTGAAGTTCTGTACTTCTCAACTCAATCTTGATACTAACTCCAGTCTACTAACTATTCTGACTTATTGCCTTCAGCTCCATAGTGGATCTCGTAATCCACTCCTTTAACTCCACTAGAGAGATTGGGTTCTTAGTAGAAAGCCACTTCCTGGCATTTAGCCGCATACAGTGCAGTATCCTCTTAGCCTTTAGAGTCTAAGCAGAGGATCAAATAAATGGTGGATAACAGTCTTACCCAGCAAGCTCCATTATATGCGAGGTAGAAATTTTGATGCACTAGCTACCGCCATGGACTAAAAGTCATAGGCTCCATGCAATTTTCGTAATCATTTCTTTAAAAGGTTGCTTTTATTCTAAAAACTATGTATGTCAGCATTCACAGGTTTATCAGAACTTTATGGAGCTCATTTTCGGTTGCGTTCGTATCTCCTTTCCGAAACAATGAGTAATATGTCACAATTCTTACACTCTGCAGAGGTGTGTTACTTTACCCATAAGAGATCAAATCCATGTTGCACAACTCGACATAGCTTCCCGTCCACAATCCCGTGATGTGGGGCCTAGTAAATAATCCAAACCAACAACTTCCCTTCTTCACAACCCCGCATGTCCATCCTTTTTGTATGCTAGGCCCACCTTTTGTATTACGGCACTGAAACGCACAATCCCTCATAGATGCCAGAAATACTATGGGACATTAAAGGATCTCACCCATCAGCTGCCAACCCTCTCTAGATTACAATCATGGTACTAGGATTACATCCACGGCCTACGCATCCGCCATCATGCGAATGGAAGAAGATTCGGCTGACTTCTCCGTCCCATTCCAGATGTTATGGTTGATGCATATTATACGACGCTAGAATCACTAGGTACATTGGTTATTAAGTCCTAGATGATATTATCCATTGCTAGTGAAACCTCCACCAACCACATAGATCATATTGTGGTTCCATTTGCGCACCTTAATAGATTATCAACACTCGGGCCAGTAACCAATAGTTCATATTATTATGAAAATAATTTTTTCGGTCTCCTTTTTTGAATATAGGTGATATCATAGTAGATTGCAAACACTTTCATAAAACACATCAAAGGATATGAGTAAGGGCACTTGCCTTGTGACTGCAAAGTAATAAAGTCGGATGCTTCGACTTGAAGTGTGCTCTGGTTTCAACAAACACCATCATTACCCAGTAAGGACAATGTTTAAAGAAGCAAAAAATGCCTTTATGCATAGTAATATCATGTAATAGTTAGCTTTGAGTTTATTATTCTTATTTGCTTGTTCTATCCATGCTATTAAATTGAAAAGGATTTTTAAAGTTTTAAAATTATTTTCTTTGTATTTATAAGAAAGTGTGATCATTTATTCATAGAAAATCATCTTAAATAAAGAAAAAAAGGAATTTATTTTGACCTAAAGATAAAGGAAAATACATCCCTTTTATTTTAACATAAAAAAGGATTTTTACACCCTTATATACATTTATTTATTTATGAATCCTAAAATTTCATGGAATAACATACTTAGTATTTTTCTAGTGTAGTATATTAATTTTCATACTTAAAAGTGTTTTTATTTATTTTTAGGGGTTTTCTCATTTTTTATAATTATTATGAGATATTTAATGGTTTAAATAGTTTTTTCCATTTTATTTAATTCAACCAGACAACTTAAAAAATGAATATATTATATTTTTATGAACATTTTGATATATCATATGCATTTTTATGATTTTTATTTTTTCTAGAGCTTAAAGCGTACATAGCTCGTCAGGCCCAGATCAGGCCCAAGAAGCCCCGCCGCCGCGCTGTAACACCATGGTCGTCGCTCTCGTCCATATGCAGAACCTAGTCACCCCAAAACCAAGCTACCGCTGCCAAAATGCCAGATGCCATGAGCCGCGTCGCCGCTATGACCCGCCACCCCTTGCCGCACCGACCATCACGGCTACCAAAGGGATGAGCCACCACCCGCCGCCTGGAAGCCCCACGCTGTGACGCTAGGGGCAACGTTGCGTCAAGCCACTGGTCGAGTCTAACGCCTCCATGGGAGCACCACTGCATGTCATGGCTTCCCGCACGGCAAGCACATCGGGAAAGCGAGGTCCTGCCACCACCGGCATCGCACAGGCTTTGACCGGCGGCGACGGGAAGGTTAAGGGGAGACAAGCATCCGTGGCTAGGGTTTGCCCCGGTCGCCAACACAGGAGAAGGGGCTGACTCTCATGTCCGCCATAGCAAATTACTACTTCCAAAAAATTCGAAAAAAGGTAAAAAAAAATGATGATGTTTGGTCTTACCATGTCTCTCCTCTCCTGCCTGGAGCTTTATTCTTATCATGATGAGGTTACAATCTTGTTCAACACAGGGGTCGGGGAGCAGCAAAGCTCTCGGTCGACACAGGATTCGTGGTCAGTGAGGCGGTTCTTATTCTTTCTTCGACGGTTTTTTCGCTGTCGTGTCTGCGTTCTTTCTAGGTGAACGCGGTTCCATCTCGGACACACACAAAAAGACGGTTTAGAAGACGTGTCGGAGCAGGAGATATATGATCCGTATGGCCATATATAAGTAACCCCATAGTTAGCTAGGGTAAGAATCGATCGACACACGTCCACGATCGTTGGTCCACCGAGCGTCTCGACTAGAGCCAGCCAACATGTCGCGGCCTACGTTTACCCCGTAAGTCTGTCCCTCCTACTCTCGCCTCAATTTCTCTGCGTCGCCTACTCCATCGCATCGTATGAATTGGACTGTTGGATTTTAATTACTGCAGTATTCTTTATGAATTTCGTCGAATTGAAAGGTTGCCATTAGGATTCCTTAACTCTTTTTTTGGAAGCTAGGGGAAAATAATGCCTAAATTCTAAACGAAAGTAGAAGTTTAAGGCCTAATTAATTTAACTATCGCTTTCATTCCATGGACCCGAGAATGCCAATATTAGAACGATTTGTACGGAAATGTAACTCGGTAATTCTAACATGCGAACGAGTCTTCGAAGAACTACTCCAGTCCGGTGCTTTAGCTTTCGGCAGTATCAGGGCTTTCTTGTTTTTGTAGAAAGCAGGAAAAAAGAGCATTCTTCCCTTTTTTTTGTAGAAAACAGAAAAAAAAGAGCCTTTTCCCGTTGTATATACTGAAACTTGGATTATTCATCTCCTAATATAAATTGTTACTAGTATTTGCTAATCAAGCTGTTTGTTCCACTTCAGGCCAAAGTACGAGTTGGGGAGATCATTGCTGAATTAATTTCTTAACTTCAGGATCCTGATCTTGCGTGGGTGATGGTCATACGATTACCCATCATATCAACTTGGGTTAATTGGATAAATGCCATTGCAATTTTCACCTATTTGAGAAATGTCACTTCAACTTTCAACTTTAGAAAAACACCACTACAACTATGTGTACATCTCACATATACCATTACACCTACTTACAGCATAAACTAGCAATTATACACCATATTTGCATCGTATATATGTACACATGGTGGGGCCCACTAGAATCAGGCTTAGAATTGGAAAAAGCTCACGATAAAATTGTGAGAACAGAATATAACTAGAAAAATATGAAAATAAATCATCTCATATAGCTCCACGTGTTCAAGATCTTGTATAGCTCCAGTTCAACATGTCATAATATATCTTCATATTTGAATTACCATCACAAACATTTAGACATAGCTCCAGAATCAAACCAACAAGGGTCGCAGAAACAATCGATGGGTGTTGTTGTTGATGCATTAGCACAATTCCCACTACGGATCAGACCCGCCCGGCCGATTAGATCCAAGCTCGGCCAGCGGCGTAAATCCAAATAAAAATACTCCCTCCGATCCATATTAGTTGACTCCAATTTAAATGTATCTATCATAAAAATACGTCTAGATACATTCAAATTGAAGTCAACTAATATGGGTCGGAGGGAGTAGAATCTTTAATAGAAAACAACAAATGGAAGGAATCTCCATCCACAGATTTCAGTTGCTGGTCTGGTTATCTCTGTCCGGAAGATGAGAAACTCCCAAGAGAATCGCTCGGAATAGAAGAAATTCGTTAGAAATCCCGTCCGCCGCCAGCATCTCCGGCGTCCTCTATCGACTATCATGTTGCCTTCATGCGCCGAGGGGAGAGGGGAGGAACGGGAGAGAGACAGGGGAAGGAACGGAATAGAGATGGCAGTCACTGGGAAGAGTTTAGTCTTTTGTTTGTGTTGATTGGGCAGAGTTAGTCTCCAAGTACCGGTCCATTAAGTGTACCCCACCATGTGTATGTATATACAATGAAATACAATGTATAATTGCAGGTATATGCTGTGTAAGTAGGTGTAATGGCATATGTGAGATGTACACAAAGTTGCAGTGGCATTTTTCAAAAGTGCGTTTCTAAAATACACGGAAATTGCAGTGGCGCCTATCCAATTAACCCTATCAACTTCACCGCGAAGATGAAAGGAACTGAAGATTTTGATTATGGCATGGAATTGTTCTTTGCTGAAGTTACCTGTGACCGGAAGACAGGAGAACACAAATTGGTGGTCAGCTGCTTCTGCCGGGTCGAATCTACTGATAATGGTATTCTATACTCTTTTATCATTTTGCTCAAATACAGTTCTTGAGTCTGCACTATAGACAGTTATGCAAATGTGTTTCGTCCACGGGTCATCTAATTATCTTTTTTTTTTGCGAAAATCTCATCAATTATCCTCGAGCTTTATGTTTGTCAACAGGTCTATGCACAGCCATGTGCATAGTACATTTTTAACTGCAAATTATTCATCTGTTGTCATGTACTTGTGCCTGACTAGTTATCATGACAATCTCCCCCTCACATTTTTGCCTCTATAAATAAAGGTAGATGCTATGACTGTAACGTGAAGCACCCCAACGCTGCTGTATACTCACCTGGTCAAGCTGATGCATGTTTTCCATTTGGTGCTTCTAACATGGTCCGAGAAGTCTGTGACGAAGATGTAAGTACGATGATTTATTTCATGCTAGCTTAGCTTGGTTTGCAAGCTAGCATTTTGTCGCTTTTTGTTGCTTCATTCACTGTTAATTTCATTCATTTTACAGCCGGCAGCCGAGGAGAAGAGGCTAAGAGCTTACTACGAGAAGATGGTAATTGCATATCTTGTAGGATAGTATCATTTGTAGGTACATGATATTTGGTTGCTTGATTGATGGTTCCTTGTGTATTATTCTTTTGTAGGGCCTTAATGAACCAGGATATATGGAGAAACTGAGAGCAATCATGAATGGTACCTTCTAGGCTTCCGGCGTGGAAGTTACCAAGGAGAACTGGAGTTGAAGATTGAACTAATATGTATACCTCTAGTGTTGAACTTCGCGTGCTGTAGTCTGTAGACCAATGTTAGCAACGACACCAAGGAAAGAACATCTGGTTTTGAGATGGACGGATTAGAGGTTTTAGGATAATTTGGCATGCGTGATTTCACAGATAATGGTCTCATCTCTTGCAAGAAAGTTTTGAAATATGCAGGGACCTACAGATCTAAACGGTGGTAGTAATTAATACCACCAGCAAAGCCAGTGTTTGCATATATACACTTGCTATGTAACTGATATCCTCCTCAAAGAGCCAATAATATAAGGAAAATGATACAGTGCTTCTAGGGGATCGAACAATCTAATTCTTCGGGTGGCTCCTTCCGCGTAGAAGCCCATCGTTCGGGTCGCCCGTGACGCAACAGAGAACGTGGGTGCCCTTCCCCCCCTCCCCCCACCCCCCACACACACACGACGCCGTATGCCTTTATCACATCACGCTTTTCCCTCTGTTTTCGATGTGGACAGCTTCCTCCGCCACCCATCTCTCGCGCCACCATCAGCCAGCAACTCGTGCCGCGCCTGGACCCTTGCTCCTTCCACCAGCTTGCGACCCCCAACCTCGCGTCTCCTGCCTGCAACGGGGGACCGGACGGCCAGCTCCCTGACGACCTCCCGTGCTCCTTCCACCACCGTGTGCGCCGGCCCGGCTTCCCCTGACCCCCGCCCATGTGCGTCGTCGCCCGGATCCCCACGACCTCCCGCCTCCTCCCGCCACCATGCCTTTTTTGAGGTGTGGGAGCTCCGCCTCTACCCTGCAGGCATTATGCCGTTGCCGAGCTCCGCCGCACATGGGGAAGACGAGGCTGTTGTGCTGCGTGCAGCTACCAATAACTCCAATTGTTTTATTTTTGCTACCTCCATATATTTATTTCGCTACATATTACTATTTTCTTTGCTACTTTGCTCCTTCTCGGGATGCAACACTGATATTTGTACCCACCGCGGGAATAACACTACAAGGATGCTACCATGGCATAAATGTTTTGCTACACTAGTATGCATGTTCTGCTACGAGATCTCCGGCGAGATCGGATTTGCTACAATCAAACATTTTATTTGCTATGACCATTTTATGATTTTGCTTCAATAGGGCAAAACTTTTGCTACATCTGCTTTCAAGTTCTGCTACAATAGCAAAATCTTGTGCTATAGTGTCCCCAACGAGGTATCTCAGCGAACGTCTCCAACCAGTTTCCGACACAGTCGCTTTTGCTACATTAGAACAAACATTTTTCTACAAAGTGTCTGACGAAGCCTGTAGCAAAACTCTAGCAAGATCTGTCTTTTTTGTTTTTATCTCATGGGCAAACCATTTTTTGCTATATGTAGCAAAAGCAGGACAATTTGTAGCAAAAATAGGAAGTTATGTAGCAAAAGCAGGAATCCTCCCCAGGCTATGTTTAAGGATGGCAATGGGCAAGGTATGTGCAGGGTATAGCAATACCATACATATACCCGTGTAGTCAATGGATACAAAAGTTTACCCATACCCGTACCCGTGGGTATAAAAATTTACCCATACCCATACCTGGCGGCTGGCGCGTACCTGTACCCATTGGATACCCGACGGGTATATCCAATAGTACACAAGTTATTCAAAATATTACTTTCATCAATAGAATATTTAAAGAAAATACAATAATATCTACTTACTAATAGTAGACTAGTACATGAAAGTATCAAATTGAAGTTTAGAAGTTGCAATGTCGTACTCGTCCCTAGGCTTCTCGGCCGTATAGGTTGAAACTCTACAGATAAGTTTAACATATCAGTTTAAATGGACAGGGTATGGATATACCCATGGGTACAAGTCTATACCCATGCCCATACCCATGACTTAACATGTAGGGTATGGGTATTACCCATGGGTATAAAAGTCTGCCCATACCCTACCCATGCGGGTACGATACCCGCGGGTACCCATGGGTAAAATTGCCATCCTTAGCTGTGTTATTTCCTTGTTGCCTGACTGCATTTTTTCGCATTAACAATTAGGGCCATTTTGAAGAACCTCTTCAAATGAAAAAAAAGTGAAAACTGATTCAAATCCAGGTCCCCGCCAGCCAACAAACAAATGTGACATTTATAAAGGCATGCATTAGGATTTTCACTTGTCTGAAACTTTATGGAAAAGAAACGAAAAGGTGAGACAAATGATAGCGCAAAAGTGCAACATAGTGTATTCACAGAGCCATGTCAATACATTTATGGCAGTGGCACCCTACAAATGATGAACTGCGGTTTGCAGAAAAAACTAAGAAGGCACACCAGCATATAGCTCCTCATAGGCCGGTCCCCTTGGTTCACTCGTATCGTAACATAAAAAAAATAAACCTCAGTGCGGTAATGAAAAATGAGAACTTCCTTTGACAAGAGAAGCAAAGTAATTACGGGCACAAGTCACTCAAAGCAGGTATCCCGAACAAACAAAAGAGAATTGTTTCCTTCGTCACCATTGAGATCAGTTAAGAGACTTCATCAGAATATACAATGGGGTGACAATAAGAGCCAGAAAAAAGAGACAAGATTACAGGCAGGCACCACCCCAGGACTTGGGCTCTAAACCTCCCACAAAAGAGACGACTTAAGCCTAAGTTATACATGACAATGAACAAACTAACTGTAAATAAAAATTGGTGCACAGTTACACGTGCGCCAATATCTATATGTCAGTTTTGAACCTATGAAAGATCAAATGACCCCTGGCCTTCGTTGATAGCATAAAGCAATTTCTTGTGCATAACTTCCTGCAAAAATGTTCCAGGCAAAGCGGAAGTCAGATTACAAACAAGACGCTACAGAAGACAGAAAAGGGATACTCCAAGCAAAGGAACCAAACCTTGGTGGAGTATGGCGGAAGTTTAAGATAATTAGCACACGTCATGACACTGGGTAAATCATCATCTGCAGACTCCGTTGCGCCAGCTGCATTGGAAGTATTCACCGCAGTCGAAGAATGCTGGCAAAAAAAAAGCAAGCTCAGATAACATGGCCGCAGGAATGACGAGATTCTGCATCACTACAACAGGCATACCTTCCTAACGATAGTCAGCTTAGGATTTAAGGCCGACAGGCCACCAGGTGGAAGCCGAGGAGCACCAGTCACAAACTGGCAGAAAGCGTGTTGTTGCTCCGGAGTAAATTCTGCCATGATCTCAAGCAGCTACAAACCAACAGCAGAAAAATTAAATTTAACTTCCAAAATATTCACCATAAAGCTGTGAAGAGATGTACTCACATTGACAATTGCCGGACTCTTCGAGGTATAACCATGATCAAATTTTATATGCTCAACCAGTGTCTCCGCCTGCATAATGTGATTGTTCAGAATAATTTTCAAAAAAAAAAGAATTACTGGAACAAAGAAGGTTTAATAGGGCATTACCTCCCAAAGTTCCCGACGACCACAAATAAGATGGTCAAGCTCTTGGGGAGAAAATATTTGGAGGGATGATATGTCGAATACCTGAATTGGAAAAATAAAGATCTTGTAAGAAAATGCAATATCTACTGAACAGCACTTGCCAGCAAATCAGAAATCTTAGAAAAATGAGATGACCTGATTAAATCCAGCTTTGAATGCTTCCACTTGACGCATTATTCCATCCTTGATAGTAGCATCCACAACCAATGAAATGTACTCTTCTAAGTTGTAAATGCTGACCTACAGAAAGTTAACACAACAAAGTGTAATCAACAACAGAATTAGAAGCAAAAGCGGTGTGATAACACAAGAACCTAATCTGCTTCATCACTTACCACTGTATTTTCTTCACCTTCCTTCAGAAGGTAATCAGGATAGCCCGGAAGAGTAAAATCTAAGCATAGATCTTCAATAGAAGCACCACGGAAACGCAAATCTTCAATTTGTTGATTGTTACTAGAGCAGGATTCCAGAAATCGCTTGCGTTCAACAAGAATTTGCAACTCTTGCAATATCTTTCCAAGCTCGGCATCAAAAGATAATATGTCGTACAAATCAAGCTCCTAGAAAAGCAAAATATTTTATGTCAATATATAAGAAGGTACAGAAAACATATAAAAATACTAAAAAAGATGGAAGAAGAAATTAGAATGGATCCACCAGTCTCTCATGCTTACTTGTCCAAGTAAAAGTTTATAAAATGCTGTTGACAAAGATAAATCGAGAAGCCTCCCATCTTGCAATGCTTTTGCCATGACTCGACCAACTAAGCGGAAATAATCAACGACTTTGAAGAATTTACTACCCTCTGAAGAAGCAGTACTAGGTGGCCAAGGGCGAGGAAACAAGCCAAGAGGTGCTTGTATCAAGTTTCTGGCATCACGAGGTGAATTGGAATCAATCTTTTTAGCCTCTAAAGTATCAGAATCATTTGGAGAATCAGATCTCCATAATCCCAAGCCAACCCTCTGCAGGTCATGACTTAAGAGGGTATAGAACTCCAAAGTTGGACCAAGCCCAGTTCCAACTTCACCGAAGTATTCAACTTCAAGAACAGCCTTCTGAGTGGAGAACATTTCCATAACTTTGGAAGCAGAATCCAAGATACGGTTACGAGAAACACGAACTTTCTGGCGCTGCAGTCTACCAACCCGTACTTCTCTTTCAGTTGCTGAGTTATTATCACCCTGCTGGTGCTGAAGACGGTTCAATGCCCGAGATAACCCAAAAGCTGTAGAATAAAAGTGCTGCCTTCTCGTTTCAAAAGGAAACAGAAATGGACAAGCTTTGGTCATCTGATAACACCAAGAAGGTAAGCTACCACTACAGAGTGCAAGAACATCCTGAATTTGACGAGCAAGCTTTGGTGTCAACTTGCTGCTGATGAACTCCTCAGAGGGTACCTTGACTCCAGTTCCATAGAGCCCGTCCAGTGTATCGACTTTTCCTTCTGCAAAATCATCACAGATCGCCTGTAATCTCAGACGAGGAGATAACTGATTCAATCCCTCCAATACACGCAGCAATGCTAAAATATTGTAAGTTTCAGTTGACTTCTCAAAATCATAAGGAAGTTGGCCTTGCAAAATGCTATCAAGAAGAGAAGTACGTTGTACTTCAGATGTAGCTCTGACAAGTTCTGATTTGGAAGATTTCAGCACTGAAGCTGAACCTCTGGTGGATCCCTTATCCACTTCGTTATCAGCCTTTTGGTATGTTATAGTGAATATATCACTCCAGAAATGGCTTCCATCATTAGGTACATCAGAACCACCTAAGCTTTCCTCTTCATCCTCATCATGAACCACTTGCTGTTGCATAGCTTGGTATACAGTCAAATGCTTGCTCAGCTGCTTGCCACCAGTTGTAAATACCAATTTGTTCGCACGCTCGTGTGCACTAGTTCCCACTGACAGGCCACGCCTATCTCGACTACCTCTGATACCATGGCTACCTACAGAAGCAAGCCCGGCCATGGCAGCTGCAGCAAACGACATCGCGCCCCGCGAGCTTGGTTTTCTAAGTTCAGCAGCACTTGCTCCCCTACCACTAAAAGTATCTCTTAAGCTGGAACCAGACGAGGGTTGTGACTGGTTATCATTTGCTACTGAGGCAATACTAGATTCATCAGCATCTGCCAGTTTTACATCATGCACATTCTCTGGAGCACAGACAGGAAGAGACCCACGTAGAACCTGAGGATTTTCGACAAAAAAATTCAGTTTCCAATTGAATGCCCACACTATCCTAGATCCGCGCTTGCAAACAAAATAGAGAGATCAATAGAAGTGAACTGAGAAATACTACCTCATGATCATCATCTTCATCGTCTGAAACATCATCATCGTCATCACCAATCATCAAAGCATCGTCAGCCTCGAAGGGAGATGCATCAAGCTCTTCGTCCTGCATGCAGAAGACAGACTGTATCATGCACCACAGCGTAAATGGTATCATAAAGTATAATATTTACATGGAATATCATGTACAAGCATTTGAACAGCACTTTATTGAAGGACAAGGGGATTATCACAATATTATAATCCAGTTTCCAATGCATAAGTGATCTATGTTGTTATACAATTGGCCAATCATGAGCCAAACTTTAAGAGTGAAATGAATTGTTTTGGCCGGTGCTTCCACTATCTCGAGTACTCAACCCGTTCCTTGAGGTATGTGTCATTATCTGAATAATCGTTATTGAATACGATTAGAGCCAAGGCACATTCAATTATTGGGATATTGGGAGCACCAAACCCCCAAGTAGAAGTGTTTTCCCCACATTGATTTTAGCTAAGCAAACCATTATTAGACATTGTAGAACATGAAGGAGACATGTACTCCCTAGATACCAGAATAAACTGCAGGTCAAAAAGGCTGATGTGAGCTCTCCATAATGTCCTTTTATAGCAGCTTTAGCTAAATCTAATTTTATTAAACCTCTACATGGTATTTGCAATGAAATTCTTAGATAAAAAATTCATAATTGTATTGATTGTGTCAATCCCACTTGCACATCAAATTAAATAATGGAAGGTGACAAACAATCATGAAATGACAATTAACAACGGCAGGACAGTCATACCACTAAAATCACAATAGCAGTTGAGTAAGTGGAATGCATATTACTAAACAAATCATTCGCAGTCAAGCAACTGTATTAAATTTGAGGAACTAAGCAAAAACTTAAAACAATTGTTACTATGCAGAAGTATATATTCCGTAAATGAAGGAAATAGTTCCATGAATGATCATCAAACCTCAGAGCTACTTTGACCATGTGGCGGTTTGACTTCTGAATCTTTCTCTGAAGCAACTTTCCGGCGCGTGGCAGTCCTAGTATGTGGACCTTTTGGTTCATCTGATGGTGATTTAACAACAGCTTTACCTTTTCCCTTCGATGTGCTTCTGCTCCCCTCCTGAGCATCGTTATTAGTTGCACAATCTACAGCAGCCAGTGATTTTGACCTAGTTGAGGGCCGCCGGACAGATTGAGTGGACGAAGGGACTGGTGCTGTTGCACTGGGTGCCACAGGTTCAGAATTTTTTCCAGATGACACCGCAGGATAAGATATCGACTCACTACGTTGGATTCTAGGCCAAAGGAAATCTTCAACAGCTGCTAGACTTGCCAAGGGATCAATAAGAACAATATTGGAGGAATAATCCTTAAGTGTTTTTTCACCCTGTGCTCGACATAGACGCAACTTCAAGGGCTGGGACAGAACGCTTAATCCAGAGGACAGACGAGACCCTCCCAAACTAGATGTCCTTCCAGAATGGCTAAGCATAACCGGGAAACGTTCCAATGAAGACAGCGCGCTTTGCAGTTTCTGAACTAAGAATGACATCGGAGTTTTATTCCCTGACGAGTCATTTGGAAGAGCAGCGTATATAAATGCTTTATATCGCCTGAGTGCCTGCTGACGGAACTTGGGTAGGTTTGCTTCAGAGACCTTTTCCCTTTCAAACGTTCCACAGGACAAATAATTAAGCAATGCTGCGATGATTCCACTCCCAATGAACTCAAACGTGGAAACTCCATCACCCTTGCTAAGCTCAGACAATATTTCAGCTATAATGTTGTCTAACTGTTCTTCGACGCTGCATAAGACATCAAACTCATCACCCCCTAGAGACTTTGATTTCCCTTTAGCTTTTGTTTTGACAGTGTCCACAGTGGTATTTAATTTCGCGCAGAGTGCCCTTAGCTTCAGAAGGTCATCAGTGACAGCAGTATCACTTGAGCCAGGGTCTGAAGGGAAGTACTTATCTCTGAATGACTTTGCACGATCACTGACTGAAGCACGAAGACTAGTACTTGGACTCTCTTGCGTGCTTTGTGGTGAACTGGCAATAACAGGATGGGAACCCTTTGGTTCATCCAAGGAATTATTATCAGTACTCACAGTACTGCTGCGACGACGGCTGCGTCTTGAACGGGAAGATGTGCATGTACCAGAATCAGTATCTTTTTCCCGTGGTGGTACTTGAGAAAGCATTGGACTTGAGATTTCCAGGCATATAAGCGACTCTACAGCATGAACAACTCCTTCCCTCACAAACATCTTCGAAAATGTCCCAGGAAGCTTTTCCATCAGAATTTCAGCTATCTGAAGAGCAGGGATCAACACCTGTGGATCCTTCCAGGATAAAATGCCAGCTAAAAAGCTGTAAGAATTAATATGCAAGTTAGAGGGAACCAGAGCTACACATAAGCAAATGTAGAAGCAGAAATGGTAGTTTTGTATTAGAACCTGGATATGTTTGTTGTGCCAAGGAGAAATTCGATCATTTCGGCTGTGCTATAATACATTAACTTTGCAATGACAGATAAGCATTTATGACGGATTGGGCCGTTTACGCTGGAGCCATAGACCTGGTAAGGAGAACGATAATGTGTCAAATAGTAGGATTTCAATATATTGCCATCACCAACAAGGCAACAACCAAAATCAATTGATACATCAGTAAACCAAGGGACTGACCTGTGTCATGGTAGGTAATATGTCCATACCAAATTGCTGCAGAAGTTCAGGTTGATCACGCAATAACTTCTCCCGGCCTGACACTTCAAGATCTATTGAACCAGACTCGCCTTGCTTGCTAGGAGCAGGTCGCCTTATAGAAGAGCCTTTCATAAAAACATTGGCTGGTAATGAAATGGTTCCAACAGGTAGAGGAGGAAGCAATTGATCAGCAAGGTTCACAATCTCATACATCTGTGTGACACAAAAATACATATTAGCACATTTTGCATATGGAATCGACCTGTGAATTACCATATAGCAACTACGAAATATTTGCATATTTAAGTAAGAATGCCAGTGCTACTGGGTACAGACTAACTGTCAACCATACATCTAAAATATTGCTAAATGGGAGCATCTATTCTTTGCTTCCAATGGTCACTATATTTTCAGAATAAGCAGATAAATCTAGAATCTACACAGGCATTATACACAAAAACTAAAAGAAGACGGAACACTTATGTAGGTATAATATCCATACAACGTCAGTAAAAAATGGCTGGGTGCTGCCAATGTGATTGGTGGGCCAAACACTACCGTAAGCAGAGAGGTTCTCCGCCGCTGCCAGATTGACCATCATGACACGTGCAAGAGAGGGAGGGAGCGAAATAGAGAACGAAAACGCATGAAGAAGGGCCTCAGAACCAAAGAGTAAGTAAGGGAAGGCTGGCAATCTAAGTTCGAGGCTGCAACATGCAAAGGTTCAAGGAGGTGGTGACATGAAGAGGAGGCGGCAATTGCCATCGAAACAAAGGTAACAAATAGAACGAAGAAAACAAAGTGGAAGCTCGGGTTTGACTGCATCTAATGCTTTGGCTACATGGGGGGGCAGCCCAACTTAACAGCTACACATATGAGTCCTCCTACCTCCCAAGTAACAGCACAAAAAGGTGAGCTAGACACCACCATCAAGGCCCCCCACCAGTGCTAGGCTATGTACATGTACTATGTGCTAGGCAGGCACCCAGCGTAAGGATGCAAGTTGGTGCCCATCAGGGTACCCTCTGGCCCTTCAATCCAACAAACTAAAAATTTAAAAATCACATCAGTTTTGAGCTTTTCTAAACATTGCTCAAGACCAAACCATTATTGCAAATTCCAAGAGTTCAAGACAAGCCCTAGCTCAATCTACCACATTGGTTGCTGACGCTATAGCTTGCAAGACTTCACAAGCAGTAGGAACACAGAAGCAATTGGCAAATTATTATACCTAATCTGTTCACAATCATAATTGCATTCAGTATCTATGTTCTGAACTTAATGCAGATCTTAATTTTTTTTACTGGGTTTGTAAGAGCTACAGTCCACGCGTATCTATGTTCTGAACTTAATGCAGATCTTAATTTTTTTTACTGGGTTTGTAAGAGCTACAGTCCACGCGTATCCAGCATGAAACTTCCTTAAAAAATCGTTGAATTTTTGTGGCATCAAGTTCCATTGGGTGTGATAGAATAGTAATTTACGTTCACAATACAAACCTGAATTGTGTTCACACTTGAGTGAAATTAAATTCAAAGAAAAAGCATCACTTGAATCTTAGCTAGTAAAAATAACAACTTAACGAACTTACCAATCAGCAGATGGCATTAAAATAAAGTAGTAAGTGGCTATAATCAAGCTTAATACTCCCTCCGTCTCGAAATAGATGTCGTAAATTTGTCTAAATCTGGATGTATCTAGACACTTTAGACACTAGATACATCCAAATTTAGACAAATTTACAACATCTATTTCGAGACGGAGGGAGTATTATTTTTGTAAAGAATATTCACCTGATCAGCTGGCCTTGTTAAAGTGGGAGATACAGTTGTACCAGCAACCAACCCAGATCCTGAAAGGATATCTTTTAGTGTGCCGCTAATTCCATGGAGGAGGAGTGTTTTAGCTGCCAATGGAGATCCACTTGCGCATATTGACAGAAGACGAATTACTCCCTTCAAGGAAATATGATGCAAAGTTAGCAAACTTATAAAGATCATAAATATGTATAGTGATAAAAAGTAAAACTGAAGCATACTGTATATGTCAATGTACTCAACGATGCTTGTCCAGCTGAGTTGCTAACAGATATTAAGCCAGCAGCTTGTGCAACCAATCCATGATTGCACAACTCATCTAGTTTCTCTGGAGACGAGGCAAATGCTTCTGCTATACGAGTTAGGCAAACGGAAGCATGTTCCAGCACCTGGAATAAACAGAGACAGAATATCAGCATCTTAAGAATAGATGGCCATCTTGGTAAAGTCAGGGTTTGAACATACGTACTTTTGCGTCATGGTAGTTCAGAAGATTTGTTAACAGTGGAACCGCTTCCATTACAAAATCTGAGGCATCGGAAGGAAGCTTCCTACACATATTAGCAGCTGTAGATAACGCGACTCTCTGCATATTTCACCAAAGAAATAACAGTGAGCAATAGTTAAAAAAATGTAATACTCTGGCATAGAGAGTAAATGTAAATGATGCACAATATAAAGATGTGATATCAGAAATTATTCAAAAGTTGCAAGAAACTGAAGTGATGAAAATGTTAAATGCTGGAAGAACATAAAGTATTCAGCAAAATTACTTGAACACCAGTGGAGAAGAAGTCAAGATACGATAGCACTGCCATTAGTGCTCCAGCCCGCAAACAGGCAGTTGGATGCTCCTGGGATATCTTCTTAAGAGCTTGCAAGGACTAAATAACCCAGAAAAGAAATACATAAATGTTAGTGCATAAATTCATCAAGATCATTCATACAAATATCAAATATGCAAAGGCACTTAATTGTGTATATCATATTTCAAACAATGATATATTAAGTGTGTGGTATCTCAAACAACATTACAAGACAACGAAACTCACTAATCTAAAGCGCCACCAAAGCATTCTTATATCAAAAACAAATGAAGTAATTCAAGTGTCCTAGGTGATAATGCTAATAGTGGTAGACTGCTCAAGTACCTACTGCAGAACCTCAAATCAGATTCAATAGCACAAAGGGATGACAAAGGATTTGAAACACTTCCAAACAAATGATATCAAGTTAAATGGCATAGTTCTGAATGAGACCCAAGAAATCTAGTCTGGCCATACCATATCCATAAGATAGGAGGCAAAGAAAACACAGCCAGAAACCAGGAACCTTAGCATCTGTTTTCAACCCACTTTTTTAGTATTTCGTGGCTGTGAAATAAGGCCATGACCTAGAAAATAATTAAGATGAACAACATGTACAAATAGCTAAATTCGTCATGCACAAATAGCTGAATTGGCACAGCAAAACTATGCTGGATGGTACTGATCTGAAGGAGGATCTAGGTGGTCACCTACGAGCTAGGTAGGAGTACTCCCTCGTGATTCGTACCTAAAAGGTCTTCTAAGCGGCGAATGAGTTTCAATGAGGTCGTCCACCACTGAATCGAGCCTCCCTCACAAGAAATTGATGTCCTATAGATTTGAATTCTGCGGTGAGGAACTGAGGATAAGGGATCCCATGTAATGGACCAACCTGGGACTTAGCTAGACTATCAGGCCATCCTTCCTCTACCTTTTACTTTCTTCGTGTGTCTCATTTCCTCTGCTTCTTCCTCCCAGAGCAGCCAGCTGCCAGGCCCTAGGAAACCACCCAGACGCTAAGCGGTGATCCACCCACTTCTTGCTTCTACCATTGATAAATGGTGAGCTACTGAATGAACTAGAAATATTCGGTATTTGGCAAGTGACAATCAATACCTTAGTCTAAGAATGAATCCTCCATTGCTAATTTTTGTTCTGACACCACAGGTTCCAAAAATATTCACCAAAATATAAACCCAGGATTTCATCCTTGCTTCGCCAGCTGGGGTTAACATGCAGCTGCTACATTTTTTTTTAGAAAAACAGGGATTTCAATCCCCGGTTCCATTGCTACATTTTGACCCTCAAACATTATATGCAGCATTCATGAGATAACCGAACGTGCCGATTAGATGGACAAAGAACCGTTGCTCATGGCAGGACCGCCGAGATTTCAACCAAATCAGCACTAGCCATAGCCAGCTGTAGGCGACTGTAGGCACACGAGTCGGGAGCAAGGCGACCAACTTACAGTGACTGAAGGAGCAGTGATCTGTATATTGTCTGTTTCCAAATAAAAATCTATTTGTTCAAAGTGTTATATAAACTTAAATGATGATATGCTATACTTTACACTAAATGGGTCTTCTACATGAGTCATACAGGCCCCCGCTACTTGATTCAAGTCATGGTGGTTCATAAACATAACAGGAAACCCATACAATGTGGCATTCCTCTATATAAATATTCATCCTAACATTTAAATGGAAGAAGGCAACAGCTATATAGCTAACTACTCATCAGCAAGTCAAGATGTTATATGGTTTCCAAACCTTAAAGAAACGGGGGTACTAAGTTTCTATAGACAACCTAATCATACAAACAATAAACAAGAATGGTTCGCTAAGTAATGATCAGGCAAGCATCAGCATGTACTAAAAAGTAAATACGCAAATACCCACCTGCTCCGCAAGGTCCATGTATTCAATGGTGAGAAGCCGAGCGCAGAAGCATGCGACAGCACCATAATGCACAACAGAAGAGCATGACGACGGAAGCACGTCGCAGAGGTGGGTGAGGGCCCGTGCCGCGAGCAGCATGATGTCGGGGTTGTTCTCGTGGTTGAGCAGCCCGACCAGGACAGGCACGAACGAGTCCACCGAGAATCCTGCGAGCGAGTCTTCGGTGCCGATGGACAGCATCTCACAGAGCTGTGTCAGGGCCTCGACCTGTCGCCCCTCCTCCCCGTCAGCACGAAGCCCCGCGAGCATACTCTTCATCCGCGCGCCATGCGGCCCAGTCATGGACGACGAGGACGCAGCCGCGGCGGCGGCAGAGAGGGCAGACGACGGCAGCATGTCGTCCAGGCCAGCGCCGAGCTTCCTGAGCAGCCCCTGCAGCGCGCTGCTGGCGGAAGTGAGGCCGTGGGGGAAGGCCCCGGAGCCAAGTCCTCCGTCATCGTCATCCTCCATGCCGTCGAAACTGAGGCCCAGCATCCGCTCGGCCTCGCGCAGGCGGGAGCTCTCGGACGGCTCCTGCTGCTGCTGCTCCTTGCCTTTGTCCGCGTTGGAGGCGCGGCCGCGGCGGCGGGGCGGGGGGTTGTTGTCGGCCGGGAAGTCCATCGGAGGCTGAGGGGCAGGAGGGTTGGGGGTGGCAGCGGAGCGCCGGGCACGTGGAGCGGGCTGCGCGGGGCTGGGGGTGGCGGCGGCGGCGGCGGTGGGGCTAGGGTTAGGGTTGGGTCGGGAGCGCTTGGAGGAGCGGGTCGAGGAGGTGGAAGACGACGAGGCTTCCGCCCGCTTGCGGCTGCGCGTTTCCATACAAAGGGAGGCGAAAGGGCGGCGGCCGCCTCGGGCGAGGCGGCGGCGGCGGCGACGGTGTGGCTAGCAGACGATGGGCGGCGGAGGAGGGAGCATCGATCGATGGGGGGTGGATTGGCGATCGGAGGAGATCTGGGTGGGGATTTGTTGAGAAGGAAGGGCGGTGCGGTGGGGACTGCGTGGCGACGTCAGACAGGAGACCGGCCTCTCTTGGGCTGCAGAACTGTGTTCGGCTCCAGTAGTGCTAGGTCTAAGGACTAAGAGTTACGGAATCAATCTACGGAATTACGTGGAGAAAAAACAGAAGGGTCGTGGGGCTAAAGTCATGGATTGTAAAAACTGTGAACGAACCAGGTGTTCCCACGTCCTTCCGTAACAACAGCCCGTAAGTATTTTGCCCGTAAGTCTAGTATTATTGGTTCGGCTCTGTCGACGAGCCGTGCTATGCATAAAAAACAAGAAAGAGAAGATACTCACCGAATTTAACTGCAAAGTTGTTTTGAATCTGGTTTTCGGTGTCACGGTACGTGGAATAGTTAATTTGAAAAAAAAAATCACACCTGGCTATTCACGTTATTATCCGCTGCTGGTGAGAGATCATGTCTTAGTTGAGAGATTTAGTGTGCATATGTTAACTAAGAGAGAGCAACTATATTCTACTCGTCAATAACATGTACCCATTTGCTCCGATTTTGGTCATCTCCTCGGTCTATGGTGAACAAGGACTTATGAAGTCATGTACATGGCTGGAGCATACGGTGTTTCTGTTCTACATAGATGACAGTGTAGTCTACGGATCGGCTCTTCATTGTGTTAGACGTAGCTACGAGTTTTCCACGTAATTGTATTGTGTCATTGTTTCTATTTTATTTTTTGTTTATGCAGTTGCATCCTACCTATACAGAGATCGTGGTAAGTTCCCGTGAATTTTATCAGCGTCATGCTACCTTATGAGTTTAATAAATCACCCTATGACGCAAAAGTCCAAAATATATTGGTTATGCCGCATGTGAGAGCAATAACCGCTGCTACTGCAGGTTCCCCTCGGCTCGGGTCTGTCTTGGCACTGCAAGGGAGAAGAACCTCATGGTCTTCTAGATGTGTCTAAAAGTCTTTAGTGGGATGGGTTTTTTTGGGTCTTCGTTGGCAACGCTCTGGCGGTGGGTGCGATGTTATCAAGAATATAGGAACTAAAGTTCTCTCCTGATGTGGTGGTATCTTACCGGATAGTGCCACAGAATTAGAGTGTTTTATTATCCGCAAATTTGGTGTGTCCAATCTTATGGGTTTTCGGTTTTCTCCTCGCACAACTACTATTGTTACACTATAAAAAAGTTCTTATCTACCATGAAATGGTCCTCCGCCAGTGATAGAAGGTACCCTTTCTACCACATTTTTTAACCTTTTCATGGTAGATTTAAAACATTTTTTCGTTTTCATAGTCCTTCTACAACAGATTTGGATAAAACATGGTAGAAAATCGACCGACGTGTGATAGATGTCGAGTTTTCTCTTGCACGTGTGATTTTTACTCTTATTAATGCTCCAGGAATCTTTTGAACCTTGTGAGGCCTCATGTCATTGTCTCTAGAAGAATTATTTTTGGTCATGTCCATTGTTTTGTGTAATGACCCGAAGAATAGGAACGTTTTAGAACTGTTTTGTAATATGTGAAACTGCATTGCATCTATTTGAGAAAGTGTCAAGCAAATAAATAAAATTAAGAAGATATGAAGGATTGAAGTTGAACTCTAGAGTTGAGTTTTGACCTAGGTCAACTCTAGGATTTAAATTCAAAATTCAAAAGGAGTTCATATTTTCAAACCTTAGGATTCAAAATGTTTCAAACACATTAATTTTGAGTCCAAGACTCAATCACACTTACTTACACAAGATAAGATTTTAAAAATAATAGGATCCACTAATCGAGTTCAAAATTGAGATTTGAATAATTCAAAATTTAATTCAAATATTCATAAGTAAATGAAGAAAATTCACAAAAATACAATAAACATATGAAAATAACCATAATGAAGTTTTCATTGATAATAAAATGGATACGAAGTGGATTACAAGTTGACCTCACAAGGGAAATTTCAAGGATGTAATATGATCCTATTACAAAGTACAAAAGAAAAGGAAAAAAGGAATAATAGCCTAAACCAAACTAGCTAGTTCTTCTCATCTTTTTCTTACTCTTCTAAAGCTTCTCGCCATCTTGACCTGCAACACAAACATCAAAATAGAACAATTGGTTGTTGGTTAGGAATGTTGGATCCACCATCACGTGAGTCCTGAACATTGTGATTGCGAATTTTGAGCAAATGAAAGCAACAATAACAATAAATAGTATATTTACAGTGAGCAATAGAAGGCAAGGTAGAGTATAAGACAATGTTATTCACTCGAAGATATCACAGTTGATATCACATAACCATAGGCAGTAGTAGACGAAAATCCTAGAGCCTACAATAGGCAAACTAGTCAAATTTGTAAGACAAACTAGAACATCTTCACAAATAAAATGGATACCTCAATCGATGGTTCTTTAAAAGGACTCAAAACTCTAGCTAGTGCACACTTGGAGTCCACAAAGCTAGGTAATAGAAACATGAACAGAAAATACTCTAAAGAATAAACTCATGATCACTTTAGTAAGAGAGTCAGTGATAGAAATCTCAAACTTAAAAATAAAGGTATTGCCCAAATTGAAAATGGGCAACTTACCAAAATAACCCTTAACCGATATGTCTTATTAGGCATATGACCTCAGCTGATTAGTACACTGAATCTACATGTCGGTATAATAAGCTTAGTCAGTACATGTAAATAGTGAGGTGTCAATCTCACATGAACCTTAGAAGGTATAAATAGGACACTATACCTAGCTCTTGAGATCATCCTCAGAGCAAAGCTCATGAGAAACACTCTCAGACTAGAGGTTGAGCGAGAGGAGAAAAACCAGAAATCACACTCACAAGTGAGAGAGGGATATGAGAGAGGAATTTAAGCAAGACCAGGAGCCATGAGAGGAAAAATTGCAATAGAACTTCACCAAGCATATTTTGGAATATCAAAAGCTTTATAGCCAAACCCTAGAGTATATCATAGTAGAGAGGGAGAGTAGAAGTAGTAGCACCTATGGCAACTAGGGCTAGCACATGTGCATCTCCATTAATGGAGAACACCACAGATGCCATGCCACCAGGTTAAACTGGCATAGCCTGTGTTGAATAATATAGAATTTACCTAAGACCAACTAGTTGTAGAACCATAATTTACAAGCTACCCTCACTTTCTCAGGCATCAGTAGAGACGTGCCTAACAAAGAAATGGTAGGTAGTAAACTATAGCTCGGTGAGTGAGCCAAGTTACTGCAAGAAATAAAAGAAGAATTCACTAAGTAGTTAATCAACATACTTACAGTAAGCACTGAACCAAAGGTTCAAACAACACACAAATAACAACTAATCAAGTATAAATGGATGCACACCTAAGAGCCCAAACTTTTATCAATGTATTAATAACAGATAAAACCAATAATAAGATAGAAAATACAACTAAAGAAATACAACTAAATATAAACATAATACTTTTGTTGTGGATTTTGACCACAATCATATCTAGAAACACTGAAAACACTTAATAACACTAGAAAACCTAGAACTGCTGACAGTCAACACTTATCGTAAGTAGAACAATAGTGATCAATGAAGGAATTAACAGTATTGATCCTATACATGCATGGATTAGTACTCCCTCCGTCTTAAAATAGATGTCTCTGGGTTTTTTTATTTGTATGAATCTATATACTAAATAGTGTCTAGATTCATCCAAATTTTGACAAATCTAGAACATCTATTTTGATACGGAGGGAGTACCTAGGATTAATCTAGATAGCATCTTAGACACATAGCTACACAAGATCATCACTAAACATCACCTAGAAAACTTAACTAAAGGAATTGTAGTGTTAACTGAAGAAAGTGTCGAGAATGCATATATTGAGAGGAAACAGAGAGCACCACTATGAATCAGTAACCAAGTTGAGAAATAGCAACACAACTAACACCCTAAAACCTAATATGAACCTCTAGAACATTCTAGAAACCTAGAATCACCATTAAAAGAACTAGAGTAGCAGACCCTAGCATCTAGGAGAGCTAGCAGTAGAAATTGGAGAGGAAGGGGGAGAGAGAGAGAGGATTTATCTTTGTCCAAACGAGAGCCAAGCGCACCGGGGATAGAGAGGAGTAAGGCGGCCACCGAGGCGGCATAGGGAGCACCCAAGTGGATACCTTGACCTGTGCATGCCTAGCCATCACGAGGGAGACATCGGGGAGGTGCTCCAGCACCATCCCAATGGCGGGTGAACACCGGAGGAGAGCGAGAGCATGGAGGTGCCATATCACCAAAACCCTAGTGATGACTGCAAGTACACATATAGTTTATAGATAGTTTTCAAATAAGAGTATTAGACCATGGAGAGCTCTTGGTAAAGGTCTTAATGCTCATAGCCACTATTCACCAAAAAGAGTGCTTAGAAGTTATCTCTGATTTCAAGCAGAGGTGTGTGAGAATGTTTGTGTGTGGACAAAGCGATACTAAATCAATGCAAGTAAACGGAGAGAAGGTTCATGATGTAAAGTAATTAGAACTACAACAAGGGTAGAGTGTTCTAAGGGAGTGTTGGATCCACCACTAGCAATTGAGTTAATCATGATTAGCATATGTCAGTGTCTTTAGTTATGCGTATGTATGGGAGAAGCTACAGGTTAGATGATTAAAGACTAGCCATCTTATATTTCATCTCTCATAAGAAGAGTTGTGATCATAGGCTAGCCACCTGTTGATGGCGCCTGATAGCGCTTCGTCGGGAAACCCCAAGAGCAAGGTATGAAGAGCACAACAGCAAGTCTTCCCTCAGTAAGAAACCGAGGTTATCGAACTAGTAGGAGGAAGGAAATGTCTCAAAGGTGTTGCTATCAACTTGGAAACCTACACAACACAAACTCAAGACTTTGGCACAACGAACAATGAGGTTGTCAATCTCACCGGTTGCTGTAACAAAGGATTAACTGTATGGTGTGGAAGGTGATAGTGGTTTGCAGAAAGTAAACAGGAATAGTGGAAGATGTATCAATGGTAAAGATTGGACCGGGGTCCATAGTTCACTAGAGGTGTTCTCCTTAAGATAAACAAACATGGCATGCTGGGTAAACAAATTACAGCAGGGCAATTGACATGACTGAGCAAGGCA
This sequence comes from Avena insularis, assembly GCA_023614405.1. Classification (NCBI taxonomy): domain Eukaryota; kingdom Viridiplantae; phylum Streptophyta; class Magnoliopsida; order Poales; family Poaceae; genus Avena; species Avena insularis. The sequence continues at coordinate 27,062,847 of CM042690.1, forward strand.
TAACAATGCAATACTAGACATTCATGATCCTATGAGATTCGATTGGGCAATACAACAAGATACATAGACTGCCATCCAACTGCATCTATGACTAGAAATCCACCTTCAGGTTATCATCCGAACCCCCTACAGTATTAAGTTGCAAGCAACAGATAACTGCTGCAAAGTGTGTAAGGTAACCATTGATACGTCAGAAACGTATCTATAATTTTTGATGTTCCATGCTTGTTTAGTATCTACTTTGCTTTGTCTACACTTTGAGGTGTTTTTATATGTTTTCTGGTACTAACCTATTAACAAGATGCCTAATGCAGCGCTGAGTTAATGTAGGAGCGCTTCGTTGGGAACCCCAAGAGCAAGGTGTGAAGCAGCTCAGCATCAAGTTTTCCCTCAGTAAGAAACCGAGGTTATCGAACCAGTAGGAGGAAGGAAACGTCACACAGGTGTTGCAAGCAACGTGGAAACCTGCACAACACAAACTCAAGACTTTGCCCAATGAATCAGTCAGGTTGTCAAGCTCACCGGTTTGCTGTAACAAAGGATTAAACGTATGGTGTGGAAGGTGATGATGGTTTGCAGCAAGTAAACAGTGGAAGATGTATCAATGGTAAAGATTGGACCAGGGTGCATAGTTCACTAGAGGTGTTTTCCTTAGATAAACAACATGGCATGAAGGGTAAACAAATTACAACAGGGCAATTGACAGGAACTGAGCAAGGCATAACAATGCAATACCAGACAAAAAGATCCTATGAGATTCGATTGGGCAATACAACAATATACATAGACCGCCATCCAACGGCATCTATGACTAGAAGTCCACCTTCAGGTTATCATCCGAACCCCCTCCAGTATTAAGTTGCAAGCAACAGACAACTGCTTTAAGCAAAGTGTGTAAGGTAAACAATCCACTTGTTCCATGAACAAGAGACCGTTGTTTTCTCCCTAGTGGCAATAGCACATCTACAACCGAAGAGATTTCTGTCACTTCCCTTGGAAACTAGAGGCATAAACTCACTATCGAGCATAAATACCCCCTCTTGGAGTCACTAGCAACTACTTGGCCAAGATAACTACTAACAACGGAGAGCATGCAAGATCACAAACAACACAGACATGATAGAATCATAAAGACAAAACCATTAATCAAACCAACATAATAATCTCAATATCCATCGTATCCCTGCAAACACAACATGCATGATTACAAATAGATTAGATCTTGATCATGAATGGAGCTCACAAGATCTATACATGAAAGCACAAAGGAGGAGATACAACCATCTAGATACTACATGGACCCATAGTCCAAGGTGTAACTACTCACGCATCATACCGGAGAGAAGGCCTCCGGGATGATCTTCCCTCCGGCAGGGTGCCAGGAAGAACTTCAGATCCCCCCGATCCAAGGGCGATGGTGGTGGCGGCTACAGACGGTTTCATGGAGATTTGATCGGGTGCTTAGGGTTTCTGCATTGGGGGCTTCTTATAGGTGAAGGGGGACGTCGAGGCGGCGGCCAGGGGCCCCACACCCCTCCCAGGAGCGGGGCAGGGCCCACCCGCGCCTAGGGGGGTCTGGGCACCCTGGCTTGCCCCTCCGTCTCCCCTCTGGACTTCTTGTTGCCCACAGAAAGTAATTGACTTTGACGTTTGTCCCGTCCAATTTCGAGAATATTTCTTTACTAACTTTTCTGAAACCAAAAACAATGTAAAGCAGAAACTCAAGTGTGGCAACTTGTTAATAGGTTAGTACCAGAAAACATGTAAAAAGCACCTCAAAGTGTAGAAAAGCAAAGCAAAGTAGATACTAAACAAGCATGGAGCATAAAAAATTATAGATACGTTTCCGATGTATCAAGCATCCCCAAGCTTAACTCCTGCTCGTCCTCGAGTAGGTAAGTGATAAAAGAAAAATTAAGGTGACATGCACCCTCATAATAAAGATCCAACCATTTGCAAGCATTGAAAGCTAGGATCAAAGAACTCTAAACATGTGCATGAAAGATGGAGTTCTAACAATAGGACATAGTAACTATGCATGCAACATGAAAGGCTACAAACAAAGATCATGAATAACATGCATTGAAAAACGTTTGTTTGTTTCACATGCAGAAAACATAGCATAGTGGCAATAAGCTTGTCCCTCATAGAGTAGCAATATGGATGCATAAGACACCTTCAAAGTTCACAAGGGTGACTAGAAACAAATAGCACGAGAACAAGTAATAACACAATATGCATCAATCAATAAGCTTTGGAACACTGCACACAAAATGACAACTATGCTCTCTTAATGGTGCCTAAAGGTAGAAGGTGGAGACTCAATAGTGGTGGAAGAACGACCTTTTATAAAGGATGCAGGGATTACAAGTTTCAAAAAGAGCTTCCAAAAATTATGGTACTTGTTAGCTTTCAGCCCTCATTGCCTCTATCATAAGCATCTTGAAGTGATTAAGGTTAAAGTGACAAAGATGGAGTATATGCTTGACAAAGTATAAGTTGGCAATCTCAAGTCCCTTGAATTCGAGGGCGACACCTCATGCATACTCAACTTTGGGCTCAGGTAAGTTCTTGTCATTGTAAGTATTTGCATATCATTGAGAACCGCCAACGGGGTACCCCTTGCACATGGTACAGGAGCTTTCCCATAACCAAAATGACAAGGTAAGCAGACAATGAGCATCTCAGCAATCTTTTTATTTACTATGTGCATAGCTTTTTATTGAGGATGCTTCATAGATGGCTCACTATGGTGATGCTGCAAGTTTCCACCATGATTAGGCATGGCTTAGGCCAGCGGCCCAGACGTTTCTCTAACACAGGATACAAACTCCATGGACTTACAAGTTCCCTCTTTATTTCACACCGGTGACATCCATAGACAAAAGAGTATGATATCAACTGAGTACAAAGTATAAGTGCAATGTTGAAAACGTTCCCCGTGACAGCATAGTTCTGTTAATTCCAACGTATAAGTGCAAGCATATACAACAAAGATGTCACAATGGTTCAAGTTTATTAGGGGCAAAGAATATAAAGTGTGCCATCAAGTTCGTGAGGGCTTTAATCACTAAGTTTTCACATAACGAAATAGTTTTTAATTGGAAGATAGCTGAAAACAAGAATATACTTGGAATGGTGTAACAAACCATGCATACGAGTTTATAGTGGACACTTTGGAATAACTTGGTTTCTTGGGAGTTGGAGGCATGAGTAGAACTTACTCATACAAGTGGAGGCTAGCAAAAGACTAGGAGCAACCAACTGCGGTGACCCAGCATACCACTGCATGATGTAGTACACTATAGTCGTTGACATAACACCAATGAAACACCGTTCACTAGTATTACATCCCTCAAAGTAGTACAACAGAAACATAGCAGGTCCAAGACATGACTATAGGTTACAACTCAACTCTTTACACAAGATCCAGAGAACACTCTAGGTTAAAGAGAGAGAAAGAAACTTCTTATGAAGAATAATCAAGAATAAATAACTCATAGCTACCATACTTATAAAACTAGTAGATGAACTACTAGCTTGCATTGTTGCTATTGCAATACTCTACAGAAGTAGGTTCTATGGTTAGAAATTATATTCTTATCTAATCAGCAACTTCGTCTTCACTTGAGTTGATGTATATGTTGACTTTCTTGACTTCCTTGAAGAGCTTTAGCTGTTGATGATGATTCCTGGAGCATACTTGATGTAGACATCGTCTATACTGGCTTTAGAACCTAGCAAGGATTAAGAAGATACTTTGAGTACGAGCGTACTCAGCAAGTCCACTAGAGAAGGAGTGTTTGATGCACTATATCTACAACCACAGACCGTAGGTCGTAGGCAATGCAAGTTTTTGTAAACATTTCTTCAAAGGTTGCTTTTATTCTGAAGAGCTATGTCCGTCAGCCTTCACGGGTTTACTAGAACCTTCATGGGGTTCCTTTCCCGCCGCGTTCGCAGCTCCTTCTCGGGACAGAGAGTAACAAGTTATAGTTTTTACACTCTGCAGAGGTGCGTTACTTTACCCATGAGAGACCTTAGCCTTGTTGCACAACCAAGTCATGACCTTGTCCATACTTCCTTGGTATGGGGCCTAGTCTAAGATCCAAGCCAATCATCGCCTTTCTTCATACCAAGATGTTCCTTGGTGTACACCATGCCCACATATTGAATTACGGCAATGGTTTGTACAAACTGTTAGATGCTAGAACTATCGTGGGACGTTGAGGGTTCCCACCCATATGCTGCATATCCTCTACGAATTACCAATTAATATGCACGCTACGAGGATAACAGCCACGACCTGCACATCCGGCTTCATGCGAGAGGAAGAAGATACAGCTGACTTCTCTGCCCCATTCCAAATCTCATGGCTAACGCGTAATATATGGCGCAAGAATCACTGGCGACATTGGTTATTAAGTCCTAGATAATATGTTCCTTTACCACCGGAACTCTTATAGTAGGTTATTACCTCATGGTAAATAACCTATAATCACATTATTATGAAAATAGTGTTTTCTATCCTTTTTAAAATGCATGTGATAACAACACTGGATTTGCAAAATACTTTATAGAAAATAATCAAAGGACATGAGCAACTGTGAACTTGCCTTTTGTGATTGCAAGATTATGCACTCACGGTCTTCGAGACGACATAAGATCCAATATTTGAAATCTGCATCATTGGTCCGGTAAGGACTAATGTTTAAAGGAGCAATATGCTGTTGTGCATAAGTAATGCTATGCATTTTGTAAAAACCCCAAAGTGAAACCCCAATACTATAAGTGAAGTAAACTTAGGTGATTCTTTTAACAGTTGGTTTATTTTTAAGTTTTTACTTCACATGAAGTGCATCTATAGGGATTTTAAGTTTTGATATACAAGATATAAAAGTAAAGTGCAATAGTAATTTAAGATTTAGATTAGTTGCTATTTGGTGATTACGATGGAAGTCTATGTATTGGATTATTAAGGTTTGAAAGAATTATCCTAGAATTGTTACTTGAAGTGGTAAAGAGAATAATATTTGAAGAAAAGATTTCCTTTCTAAGGTTTAAACAACCATCATTGTTAATAGAACATGATCAATGTCTTTTAGTGTTTGATTTATTACTTGGACTTCAGATGCTTTATGTCTTAAGTTTAAATAGACCAAAGTTAATTATAAAAAACATAAGTGATTTATTAGACCTGATGTTCTTAAGGTTTGAGACTAAAGTTAACTTTAAAAGGTTAAGTAAACTTAAGATGTAATATATTTTAATTATTCCCAAGTTTTAGACTTATGATAGGTATAACTAAGGTGTGGAATTATTCACTTTATATTTAAGTGAATGATTGGATTAAATTTGTCTTGCTTATTAAGATAATAATATGTATTTATTTAATGGAAGCATAATTAGATGATCTTAGTAATTTGTTAAAATTTGAAGTTATGTTAATAAGGGTTAAGATATAATGGTTATTCACCATATTGTATAAATGGGTGATACCCAATGTTTATTTAAAAGAATCCTTAATAAGATTTTTAAAATAATATTTTAAAGTTAAAAGTTATTCTTAAATTTGATTATGAATTTAAGTTATGGTTTGGAATTTGATATAAAGACACTAATTGCTCAAGGTTTTATAAGAATGGTGATTATTTCTTACTTAATAATTATTTTTAAAGAATTCACAAAATAGGTATTAGATAAGGATTTATTATTTAAAATATTAAAGACTTTTATAATAATATATTTAATATTTTCTACTGTAATATATTTATTCAAGACCTTAAAAATGAATTTTATTTATTTTTAAGTATTATCTTTATTTTTATAAAATTGATCAAAGAATTAAGTGTCTTTAAATATTTGCTTTATGTTTTGTTTATAAAACTCTAAGTTAGTATTTTTATAAAATAATAGAGTTATTTTGATACACAAAAATGATTTTTTATTTATTTTAGGGTTTTCGATTTATTTTATAAAATTTCATTGAAGATTTAATGGTGTTAATAATTGTTTGCTTTATATTTATTTTAAGTAAAGTTTTATTTTTATTAGGTAAATCTTATTTTCGTGATGATTTAAATATATTATATACATTGTTAGGATTTTGGTATAATTTTCTAGAGCTAAAATATTTATAGGATTCATTTAGTAATTTTCTTATTATTTTTATTAAATTTAGGGTTGGTTGGAATTGGGCCGATCCGGCCTAGTCTAATCTGGCTCAAAACAACCCCACCTTGGCCCCATCCCTCCCCGCATGCGTCAACCACATTCATTCCCCACCCCCGCAAGCACGCATCGCCCCTCTAGGTTGCCGGCGATGATGCTGCTGCTTAGCGCCGCGCCTCGACCATCGCTGGCCCCGGTGACGCCATGCCTCTCTATCTCCTCCTCGATTCTCCTCCATTGTGGTGCTGCCTCGCTCACCGCCTGGTGCCCGTGAAACCCTAGCCGTGGGTTCGCTAGGTCGGCCATGTCCGGTGATCCCCTGCTCACGCCTCCTCTGCTTCCTAGCCTCCTCTTCTCTTTACTACTGGGAACCCTAAATCCTAGTAACTTGTATTGTTGCTTAATCTATTTGGTTTGTCAATTTTTTATCTAGGTTTTGGTGGGACGACAGAGCACTTGCAACCCCAGCGACATTGATCTATTTCTATTGGACTGTTTATTGGGGTGGTGTGGTATCAGAGTGATGGTGCTATGTTAGTGCTGCATCCGATGGGACGGCGCCTGCTGCGTTAACCTCAGTCAACCTTCCTAACTACTTCAACTCTTTGTTCTTGCTACCTCTCCTTCTAATTTAACTCAGGTAATCCTGGTGTGACCGGCCCTCGAGCCGATGTGCTGTACTAGTTGTGAAACTATGAGAATGGAATCTTCTGATAGTGAGCTTGATGTTATGGTGCTGCTGGGATTTTCGTCAGATGCTAGTATAATTTGTTTGCAAAGTTAGGTTAGAATTTATCTAGCTAGATATGTTCTACTTAATGTGTAGTGAATCTGTCATGCAGAAATAAATAAGGTCAATTGATTATGTTCAGATTAGCTTTAGTTGCCATTGCATTTGTGAGAAAATGATCTTATCAACTTAGTGTTGTGTTTATCTTTTTTTTGTCATGAAATATTTGTATATATACTTAGCTGAATCTTTGATTCAGTTCTATGACTAGTGCTTCTTTAGCTCAATGTGATCTTGGGCCATTCTTACTTGTAAAACAGAATGATATTTATAATAATATTTTTGTTGAGGAATGATTCCTAACTAACTAGCTAAGAGAATAATTTGAACACTTCTATGGTTGCTTGCAGATGGTTTTTAATAATTCGGTATGTATCCTTGATATGAACAGATGTGTAAGATATGCTTGGTTTAGCTTCTTAGATTTTTCTTTAGCCTTGGACTATTGCTGTAGAACACTAGATCTTGTACATGCATGATCTGGTTCAAGTGCTATGTTTAACATGATGGACTGAACCAATGGTTCAGTGATAATATTTATTTCCTATTAGGTATATCTAGATCTCTTAAAATGATATCTAGCAAGAATATGACTAGAGAAATGATTTATTTTAACTCCTTATGGCTTGAGGACCTAAGTTACTTCTTCTAATTTGTGCTGGTGGCTTCTGCAACTAGGAGGTTTTTGCTGTGGTGCCTTTTTTTGGAGTGTGCACAGAAATCCTTCTTGTAGCATGATTTTGAGTTTGATTTCTTGTGGCTGTGGTTGTGGTGTTTGCCACTATGGTGCCTTCCTCAGAAGTGTGCATAGTGGTGAACACCACTTCTATTGACATGCTACCTGATTGACTAACTAAAGATCCATAGTTGGCTGCCGATGATGCATAGGCTGAGGCTTAATTATTTTTATATATAAGAACAGATGCTTGAATGTTTCTCCTAGCTCAATGATGACACTGGTGTAGCATTCCTACACCAGTCTGAGAGCCCTCACTCCCATACAACTCCATATCCAGAAATGAAAAGGACAAGAACAGATGTTGCATGAGCTAGTGGTATATCAACCTTTGATGGTTGCTGAAGCTTGACTGTAGCTTGTGGTTACTTGTTGATCTTGTAATTCTGCTAAAATGGATATGCTCCCTTGGATTTGTCCTTGTCCTGCTCCTCCTTATTCCCATGTCCAGCTTCTTCTACAGCTGTGGCCTGGATTTCTTTTCCTGGAGCTGCTGCCTTATCTTGATTTCCTCCTATTATAGCTCTTGGATGGCTTTAGGGAGCAACCAGAGTTGGGGTGTGGAAATGAGGATGGAAACCTCAGTTTTGTTAGCCGCAGATGCTGTGGCTGTGCTACCCTCTTCTTATCTCCCCTTGTGGCTGTCTTGTGTTGACAACACACAAACATGCAATGACTAAGCTGCTGTTGAGTAAGCTGTCTTCTTGACTATTGTAAGTTGAGGATCAGATCAAGTACACCAGATCTTTTGCTGGAATTACTACCTTTACTTTTACTAGTGACTAGTTTGGTGAAACTTGCCCCATGCCGGTGATGCATAGACTGAGGCCATTATTAGATAAGAACAGATACTACTCATTTGGTGAAACTTGCCCCTTTTTTATAAGATTAGCTCAGTGATGTGCTGAACAGTGCATTACACTGTCAAACTGAGAGCACTACTTTAACCAAGTCCCCATTCTGTTTATTCCTTGTCTTTTTGTTTTGTTTTGTTTTGCAGGGTGAAGAATAAAGGAGAGTTGAAGAACAGAAGACATAGGACCAATTATGAAAATAGTTTAGGTTTTCTTTTTAATTCTTTTACAACTTTATTTGATTCTTAAATATTGTAAATAATATTGTATTCTTTTATTAATGTAATAAAGTTCATTTTTACCTTTGTTAGTTGAAACTTGTAAGGATTTGTATCTTATTTGATAAAGTTTACTTTTTTTTTTTTTACAATTCTTTTGTAAAGACATTGTATTATTGAATTTCTTTCAATAAAGTTTATATCTTCTTATAGCAGTTTGTATTATGACTATGAAATATCCTGTAATAGTTTAAGATTTAAATTTAAATCCAAGTTATATTTGAATTGTATGATCTCATATTTGAAGTCTTGAATGTGAATTATTTTTCCCACAATTATAAATTCAACAAAGGTCATGTCCAAATTCCTAACCCCCATCTAAGATGAACTAAACCCCATTTCTCCAATGGCAAGAGAAACACTTATCTCTTTGTGTTTTAAATTTTAATTCAAATAATTGTGAATATTGAATCTTATTCATAAATAAGAATTCACCTCTTATCTTTTATTATAATTTAATTTCCAATTCTTATTCTATTTCAAATTCTTTTAATATTCAAATCTATCAAGTAAATATTCAGATTTGAATTGTCTTCCCCTAAAATACAAAAGTACAATAGAGGTCATGTCGAATTCCATCGCACCTGTCCTGGTGTTTCCATCAGAACAAGGGAGACCTCGATCCCTCTATTGCTTCTTTACTTTTGAGCGAAAATTATCCGGATTTTCTGATGCATGAATGCAATGCACACACCTGCGTCCTCTATAATTCTAGGTGCTAATCCTGGGATGTTACACCAACTAAGAGAGCAATAATGTCCATAATCATGCAGTGCAACAAAGCATTACTAATCAAAGCAAAGAGTGGTACTACAAGTCAAGGACTAAATGATCATAGAGGCTAATGGTGACTTGTTCATAGTCATAACATGGTATGAGAATGTGCCAAGTCAACCCAAGCAAAGCATCAAAGGAGAATACCACAATACTATGCTTTTGCATGCTAAAACAACGCATAATTTCTTCAAGGCACACTAAGCAATCCCAATTGTTTGGAACAAGACATGCTACAGAAATAATCACTAAGCATAAGGTCAAAACAACACCTATCTTGTCATGCTAAAGTCTAAGTCACAGTCAATGCAAGTTCCTCTTGCACTTACAAGCAAGAACTTACTACTCCTTTCCAACACCAAGCAACTTATTTGCAAAACAACACAACGAGAACGGGGGGGGGGGGTCCAAACTACTCAAGCAAACTAAACAAACTAAGCAAATCAAACGAAAACTAAGATGCTCCAGGAACAACACAACTGTGCATGAAACAATAAAAACGAAGTGTCTAGACAGACCTGAGCTTTTTATGGATGAAGAAGGGGATGCCTTAGGCATCCCCAAGCTTTAACGCTTGTACCTCTTGGATATTTCTTGGGGTGACACCATGGTGGCATCCCCAAGCTTGAGCTTTTGTCCATTCTTCATCTTATTGCATCATCCTTTCTCTACATCTGAAATTTTTCCTTCATACAAAACTTCACACAATCTTCATTAGCAACATTAGTGTATTCAAAAGATATTAGACCTCTGGCAAAGCTTTGGAACAACAAGGATTTTCACTAAAAGCACAAGCTACTGTAGTAAATCCTTCAAAAAGCTCAATTCAACTAAAGAGAACTCAAAAAGGAATCAATAAGAAGCAAATGCAAATAATGGCAGAAATCTATCAAAACATACTAGCAGGTAGAAACCGATTTTTTCGAACATGTTATGTTACTCAAATCAAAAAGTGTTGAACTAACAAAAGTTAGATAACATACTGGGGGATTTATTCGTAAATTTTGAGCTCAATACGAGTTACAGAGCCTCGTCACGATTTTTTTGGTGGAGGATAGAAATCTGTTTCGGGACAGCAACTCCCCAAATCTTACTTCCCTCTTATTAGAGGTCATTCTTGGCACAAAAAACAAACAAAAAGGATAAGGAGCGGTCATTACTGAAGTAATTACTTTCAAGACTCAAGGAAACTCTTGGGTTATCTCCCAACAAGTACTTTTCTTTAATGCCTTTAACTTAGGCTTGATAGCTTGAGAAGATGCTCACATAAGAATTATGAATTGAAGTCAAAGAGAGCATCAAAAAGAAAATTCAAAACACATTTAAGTCTAACCCACTTCCTATGCATAGGAATCTTGTATGCAAATAAATTCACAAAGAACAAAGTGACAGGCATAGGAAGATGAAACAAGAGCAACTTCAAAACTTTCAGCACATAGAGAGGTGTTTCAGTACCACGAAAACTTCTACAACCATACTTTCCTCTCTCATAATAATTTTTAGTAGCATCATGAATAAATTCAACAACATAGATATCACAATAAGCATGCTTTTCATGATCTACAAACACATAATTTCTATCAAGCTCAAAAACAGTGGGATTAAAACCTCCACAGGTTTTACCCAAAGTAGATATTTCAAAAGGATCCACAGGAACATAACATTCATCCTCCTTTGGTAAGCATGGGGGACAATCAAATAATAAAAGGGGTAAAGAGTTACTCTCATTAGAAGGTAGGAATGGGTAGATCCATTCTTCCTCCTTTTGTTCATCACTCTCTTCCTCCTTTTCATCTAATGAGCTTCTAGTTTCAACAATTTCTTCTTCCATGGGCTCCTGCAAGGCATTAGTCTCTTCCATTTGTGGGAAGCATCTATTAAAATATTCAAGAATATAGCCATTTGCTTCCTTGTAATTATCAAATCAAAATTTAAGTATCTCATAAACCTCACATTCATAAGGTGCATCATCAGTATTTTCAAGCAAACTGGCAAGTTCAAATGCACCCTTGAAGGCAATAAATTCTTCAATTTGTTCCACATCATAAAAGTCACAATTTCCTTTAACATAAGAGGATATGGTAACATTATCATTATACTCACATTGAAAAGGAAGGTGTTTATACCTCCTACAACAACAAGACTTATCAAAGCAATAAGTAACATTATAAGTAGAGCACACGTCTCTAGCAATAGCATTCAACTTATCAATTTGTTCCCATAAGTGTTTCCGTTTTTGTGACAAACGGTGTTCCTTATAATAATACTTTTGTTCTTCCGTGAACCCACCTTGCCAATAAGAACTAGTTTCAAAGAAACCATCCATTTATAGAAAGCATGACCAAGCAAGGCAATAACAGACCAGCAACTAGAGTAGGAACTATTTTTTGTGTTTTTGAATAAAGAAAGCATACCAAGCTAAACTATTTTTTTGTTTTTTTAAAGAGGCAAACAAAACCAAGAAAAAGAAACAAAGAAAACTAAAAACAAAGTAAAGAGAAAGGAACTGAAGGACTCCCCTAGTGAATACGTCCATAGCCTCCCCGGCAACGGTGCCAGAAAACTTGTTGATGGTGTTGACGTGGAGCACTTCATTGGAAACCCCAAGAGCAAGGTGTGATGAGCACAACGACAAGTATTCCCTCAGTAGAGACCGAGGTTATCGAACCAGAAGGAGGAAGGAAACGTCACACAGGTGTTGCAAGCAACGCGGAGACCTGCACACACAAACTCAAGACTTTTCCCCAACGAATCAGTGAGGTTGTCAAGCTCACCGGTTTGCTGTAACAAAGGATTAAACATACCGTGTGGAAGGTAATGGTGGTTTGCAGCAAGTAAACAAGTAACAGTGGAAGATGTATCAATGGTAAAGATTGGACCGGGTCCATAGTTCACTAGAGGTGCTCTCCTTAGATAAACAACATGGCATGAAGGGTAAACAAATTACAGCAGGACAATTGACAGGAACTGAGCAAGGCATAACAATGCAATTACTAGTTAGAAAGATCCTATGAGATTCGATTGGGCAATACAACAAGATACATAGACCGCCATCCAACTACATCTATGACTAGAAGTCCACCTTCAGGTTATCATACGAACCCCCTCAGTATTAAGTTGTAAGCAACAGACAACTGCTTTAAGCAAAGTGTGTAAGGTAAACAGTCCACATGTTCCATTGACAAGAGACCGTTGTTTTCTCCCTAGTAGCAACAACACATCTACAACCGAAGATATTATTGTCACTTCCCTTGGAAACTAGAGGCATGAACCCACTATCGAGCATAAATAACCCCTCTTGGAGTCACTAGCAACTACTTGACCAAGATAGCTACTAACAACGGAGAGCATGCAAGATCACAAACAACACAGACATGATAGAATCATAAAGACAAAACTATTAATCAAACCAACATAATAATCTCAATATCCATCGTATCCCCGCAAACACAACATGCATGATTACAAATAGATTAGATCTTGATCATGAACGGAGCTCACAAGATCTATACATGAAAGCACAAAGGAGGAGATACAACCATCTAGCTACTACATGGACCCATAGTCCAAGGTGGAACTACTCACACATCATATGGAGAGAAGGCCTGGATGATCTCCCTCAGGGTGCCGAGAAGAACTTGAGATCCCCGATCTAGGAGCGATGGTGGCTGACTATAGGCGGGTTTCATGGAGATTTGATTGGGTGCTTAGGGTTTCTGCATCGGGGGCTTCTTATAGGCGAAGGGGGAGGCCGAGGCGGCGTCCAGGGGCCCCACACCCCTCCCAGGTGTGGGGCAGGGCCCACGGAAAGTAATTGACTTTGAAATTTGTCCCGTCCAATTCCGAGAATATTTCTTTACTAACTTTTCTGAAACCAAAAACAACAGAAAAGCAAGCAAGCTGGCAACTTGTTAATAGGTTAGTACCAGAAAACATGTAAAAAGCACCTCAAAGTGTAGACAAACAAAGCAAAGTAGATACTAAACAAGCATGGAGCATAAAAAATTATAGATACGTTCCACATCATTCCACCTCATGCTACTCAACGGTTGGTCACTGTAAGTTCTTGTCATAGTAAGTACATGCGTATCATAGAGAACCGCCAACGGTGTATCCCTTGCACATGGTACAGGAGCTATACCATAACCAAAATGACAAGGCAAGCAGACAACGAGCATCTCAGCAATCTTTTTATTTACTATGTGCATAGCTTTTTATTGAAGATGCTTCATAGATAGATCATTATGGTGATGCTGCAAGTTTCCACCATGATTAGGCATGGCTTAGGCTAGTGGCCTAGGCGTTTCTCTAACACAAAATACATAACTCCATGGACTTACAAGCTCCCTCTTTATTTCACACCGGTGACATCCATTGACAAAAGAGCATGATATCGACTGTGTACAAAGTACAAGTGCAATGTTGAAAACGTTCCCCATGACAACATGGTTCTGCTAATTCCAATGTATAAGTGCAAGCATATACAACATAGATGACACAATGGTTCAAGTTTATTAGGGGAAAAGAATATAAAGTGTGCCATCAAGTTCGTTAGAGCTTTAATCACTAAGTTTTCACATAACAAAATACTTTTTAATTGGAAGATAGCTGAAAACAAGAATATACTTGGAATGGTGTAACACACCATGCATAGGAATTTATAGTGGACACTTTGGAATAACTTGGTTTCTTGGGAGTTGGAAGCATGAGTAGAACTTACTCATACAAGTGGAGGCCAGCAAAAGACTGGGAGCAACCAACTAAGAGAGCAATAATGGCCATAATCATGCAGAGCAAGAAAACATTACTAATCAAAGAATAGAGTGGTACTACAAGTCAAGGACTAAATGATCATAGAGGCTATGGTGACTTGTTCATAGTCACAACATGGTGTAAGCATGTGCCAAGTCAACCCAAACAAAGCATCAAAGGATAACACAACAATACTATGCTTTTGCATGCTAAAACAACGCATAATTTCTTCAAGACACACTAAGCAATCCCAGTTGTTTGGAACAAGACATGCTACAACAATAATCACTAAGAATAAGGTCAAAGCAACACCTAGCATATCATGCTAAAGGTCTAAGTCATAGTCAATGCAAGCTCCTCTTGCACTTACAAGCAAGAACTTACTACTCCTTTCCAACACCAAGCAACTTATTTGCAAAACAACACAGCGAGAACGGGGGTCCAAACTAATTTATTCAAGCAAACTAAACAACCTAAGCAAAACAAACGAAAACTAAGACGCTCTAAGAACAACACAACAGTGCATGAAACAATAAAAACGAAGTGTCTAGACAGACCTGAGCTTTTTATTGATGAAGAAGGGGATGCCTTGGGCATCCCCAAGCTTTGACGCTTGTACATCTTGGATATTTCTTGGGATGACACCATGGTGGCATCTCCAAGCTTGAGCTTTTTTCCATTCTTCATCTCGTTACATCATTCTCTCTCTACACCTGAAATTTTTCCTTCATACAAAACTTCACACAATCTTGATTAGCAACATTAGTGTATTTAAAAGATAATAGACCTTTAGGTTTAGCGTTGGAACAACAAAACTTCTCACTAAAAACACAAACTACTGTAACAACTCCTTCAAAAAGCTCAATTCCCCAAAAGAGAACTCAAAAAGGAATCAATAAGAAGCAAATGCAAATAATGGCAGAAATCTGTCAAAACAGACCAGCAGGTAGAAATCGATTTTTTCAAAAATCTTCTGTTACTCAAATAAAAAAGTGTTGAACTAACAAAAGTTAGCTAGCATACTGTGGGATTTATTCGTAAATTTTCAGCTCAATCCGACTTACAAATACCCCTCACGATTTTTTATGGTGGAGGATAGAAATCTGTTTCGGGATAATAACTCCCCAAATCTCACTTCCCTCTCATTAGAGGTCATTCTTGACACAAAATGTCGGAGGGATAACCCCCGATAGGGTCATAAAGGGTAAAACATTGTCCAGCCTGGCTTGCGCTGAGTAAAGAAAGAATCAGGCCAAATACGTACGGGCGGGTAGGATAGTCGTGTGCGGCTACAGTATGCTAGCTAACTTTCTATGTTGGCCAGTATAAGATAATATGTTAATCTTGCAGGAACCAACGAGCCGAGTCTCACGAGGAAGGGCCGAGTCAGATAGGACGCGTGGCACCTTTACGAGTGAGGTTAAGGAGGGACCATAGTAAAGCATGGTCAAAAGTGAAGGGCGACGCCGGGTGACAAGAAAGGAGCCGGGTGACGCCTAAAGCAAGGGTTGATGTACAAAGTTACTGCATGACGCCAAAAGAACTAGAGGCGACGTACGTGAAGACCGTTAACTGTCTAGCTTTATGGACTGGGCCACTGGGCTTAGTACAAGCCCATGACCTGGCCCATATAGTAAAGACCAAGATCCAAAACAGTAACCCTAGGACCCAAAAGGGTGTAATCAAGCTAGCATCGCCTATATAAGGAGGGGCATAGCTAGAGTTAGAGGAGGTTGGACCTAGTAGGGAACTAGTGCACTGAACCCTAGTTCATACAACTCTAGGAGCACTTGTAAACCTCAAGTATCAATAAAATTCCTAAGTGTGGAGAGTTCATCTTGTTCTTCGTGCATGGCTAGACCGTGCACTCCCTCCCCGGTGACCACAAGCATCCATTCGGCCCCCAACTTAAGCCTACCCATGGCATCTGCCGTGACACCACCACAACAGTTGGCGTCCACCATGGGGTAGAAGCAGGTGCTTGATGGAGTCTTCATCCGGAGTAATCTCGTGAAGATGGTGCACAATGCGTAACTCTCGTGAAGGAGTAATCGAGTATTAGGCTATCGCTTGGTTTGCACAAGGATGCAAACATGGAAGTGTGTTATGGCAAAGGTTACAGAGAGATATGCCAGCAAGCTTGGCAGAAACAATAAGGATTGCTGACTCGTATGCGTTAGAAGATCCGACTCCGCCTCTATTCATGTCGGCAGACGGGATGACTGAGACTCAGACCTATGACGCTGCTGGATCGCAAAGGCGCCAGGAAAGAGCCTAATATAGAAGCAAAAGAAGAGATGAAAGGCCAGACTACAAGTATGGTTCGACTCGGGTTGCGGCCGTGAGTCAGGATCATCCAGACGCTGGAAGTAGCCAACGTCAAAGGACAAATGGACAATAGCAATGGATGCCAAAGAATGATGGCAAAAAGCCATACGAACAAATAAAGCCATACGAGGACAGGCAGAAATATACTTATGAGATGATGTTGGACCAACCGTGCAAGTTTCATACGCCAAGTCCGAGTAAGCCAGCCTATCACACAACAAGGCAATGCACTTGGTTTCAGAAAGGAGATAGAGTGGATTCACCGAGTAAGCAGCTACCACCACCTCCCCCTCCACCACTCACAGGAGGAAATGCTCAGGTTGTTGGAGCCTCATTGATACGAGAATAGTCAGCCGGGGTATCATAATCAAGAAAGAAGAGAAGTTGTGCACCAGGTGCATAATCCAAGAGGTGACGACGCTCATGTCGGCCATGGAACTAGAAATGAGTACACAGAACATCACCAGAGCTATGTCGTCTTTGTCATAGAGCCGAATGACAAAAAGAGTCAGCAGAGACGGATGATAGAGGTTAATGCCACAATGCCGGCAATCCCAAAGTACATGCATTGGTCTGAGCAGTAAATAACTTGGAGCATAAAGGATCACCCCAAGATCATGCCAACACCAGGAGGTTATGCTCTGGTTTTGGATCCAACTTTCATGGGCCCTGATATCAATGTGAAATTTTCCAAGGTATTGATTGATGATGGCAGTAGCATAAATATCATGTACAAAGATACCATGCTCAAGTTAGGAATTACCATGAACATGCTGGAGCCGACTAAGACAACTTTTCATAGCATTTAATAAACATCAACCAACGATGACGACCCTCTCACCCACCCACCCACCAATGGCGATTCCTTGGCGATCTAGGGTTTTTTCTCCCTCTCCACGACAATGGAAACCCTACTCCACTGGGATTTCTCTCCTGGCCAGGCTTTGGCTAATCAGGTGCGTCGACGCTTTGGATCTACGGTTCACTTCCTCCCTTCCTCGACTGCCAATGAGTTCTTCTTGGTGGTTTCCTTCTCCTCGGCCTCTTTTTCTCTGAATATTGAATCTGTGGGACTTGCTCTTCAATGTTGCATTGGTGGAATTGCTGCTAGATTCAATGTTTTTCAGTTAAGTGATCGAAGATTTCGGTTCTCTGTTGCTTCAAACAAAGTGGGACACTTCATCTATAGTTTGAGAGATAGAGTCTGGCCTGATTTTTTGTGCCATTTCAGTTTATTTCGGGGTTCCCATCCTCAAATCTCTGGCTTCACACATGATCACTCGTGTTCTGATTGAAGGGAATATGCCCGAGAGGCAATAATAAAGTGGTTATTATCGTATTCCTTATTTATGATAAATGTTTATTTTACATGCTATAATTGTATTAATACGGAAACGTTAATACATGTGTGTTTAATAAACAAAAGTAAGTTCCTAGTTATGTCTCTCTTATAAACTAGCTCGTTGATTAACAAGATGATCATAGGTTTCCTGATCATGGACATTGGATGTTGTTAATAACGAGGTCACAACATTAGTGTAATGGTGTGATGCACATTCATCCGAAGTATAGCATTACGATCAAAGTCATTGAGTTTATATTGCTATAACAACTTACGAAGTGATCCTAATCCTTAGACCATGAGATCATGTCAATCACTAATACCGGAAGAGTTTCTTGATAACATCAAACGTCACACCGTAACTGGGTTATTATAAAGATGGATTCAGAACTAATAAATGTTATGTTGAGGCCCATGGATCGAGAGTGGAATTTGTTCATCCCGATGACAGATAGATATGCTCTGGGCCCTCTCGGTGATATCACATTGATTAGCTTGCAAGCAAGTGATTTGATCACTAGAATGTTATATCACGGGAACGAGAAAAGAGTGCATGTCACTAGCGAGATCAAACTAGGTATGGAGATACCGATGATCGAATCTCGGACATGTAATATATCATGAAACAAAGGGATTAAGATACTAGCGTAAAAGGTTCACACGATCACATAAGTCATCGTTGAATGTGTGGGAGTCAGTACGGATCTCCAGGTCCCGCTGCTGATTATTGATCGGAGAGGGGTCTCGATCATGTCTACATTATTCGCGAACCGTAGGGTGACACATTTAAGGGATACCGACACCATTCGGAGCAAATGATATGTCAGAAAAAGAAAAGGAAAGCGCAGGAATTTATTTCACTAGACACCGGAATCAAGTTTGGTTGAAATTCTGAAACTGGTTACGCATGTGAAATGGAATACTAGCAAGGGGTTTTATGTGAATGTTTGTTAATTAAAGTAATTAACAAAATTCTGAATAAATAAATAAAAGAGTTTTATTTAAATGAGAGCTTGCATTAATTTTGGTGGAAAATTAATGCATGTGAGTGGAATTGTGAGTGGAGAGGTTTTTATGTGAGTGGAGCTTCCACCACATGAATGAGGGAGAGGTGGGGGCACCCTCCATGGCCAGCGGCCATGCCCCCTTGGGCTGCCCCCTCCCCTATAAAAGGACCCCCTCCTCTCACTTGTCTCTCACACCTCCTCGCAAAGGATCTCTCTCCCTCCTTTAGAATTTCCCCATGGTCTCGGATCAGCGAGATACATGTTCCCGGTGGCTTTTTCTGGAAGGATTTGTTGCTTCCGCTGCTTCGCTGGAGCGAGGGCGCGGAGGTTGTCGGGGTACCCGTACGTGTGTGCGATCACGGATGCACCAATTCTTTGAGGTGCTGGACTTGATCGTGCTGGACCGGCTGGACCAGATGGACTTCATCACGATCTTGAGATCGGCAAGCGTTCGTCTACATCATCCACGAGTACAACCTCGTTAACGCTATTCGGTCTTCGAGGGTGTGTATTCTATGGATGTATATCCACCCGTTGCTTGTATCTAGTAGATAGATCTTGGTACTTAGATGTTCCCATCGTAGGAATTTTTTTGTTTTCTATGTTGCGAACCCTACAGTGGTATCAGAGCCGGATCTATGCGTAGATGCTTTGCACGGGTAGTACACATATGAGTATGTGGGCGATGATGATCATTTTATTGCTTCTTATTTGTACTTTGGATATTGGTGGCATAGTGGGATGAAGTGGCCCGGACAAACTTTACATGTCCTCGCAGATGAGACCTGTTCCACGCTTGACATGCAACTAGTTTGCATAAGTGGCTAGCGGGTGTCTGTCTCTCCTACTATAGTCAATATCTAATTTGCAACGAGTTGTCAACAATTTGGTTATCCTCGTTGTGGTTCATGTTCGTATGTAAGAACGGTTCTATCTTCGAAAGCCCTAAGCCACGTAAAACTTGCAATGGATAAATTAGAGGCGTCTAGTTTAGATTGTTGCTGGGCTAGTGTTATGATATGGTGATGTTGTAAGTAGAAGTATGAGATGATACTCTTACAACACACATAGCGTGTAAGTTCTATAGACCTTGGCCTTACACATAAAGGTATGATAGTGATCATACCACGGTTCACATGATGAAGATCATATGCGGGAACCATATCATTTCACTTATAAACATGTGATGTTTAATTGCATCTTATATTGCTTGTTTGGCGTTTTATTAGCATAATAAGATGATCCCTCATTTAGATATCAAGATAAAAATGTGTTCTTCCTTAAGTATGCACCGACAATGATTCGTCGCTTCAAGACATCACGTGATGATCGGGTGTACTTGAATCCACGAGCATATCTCGGGTGTAAGACAGTTACACACGCGAATACTAAGGTTCTTACTTGACGAGCCTAGCATGTACAGACATGGCCTCAGAACACGGACCGAAAGGTTAAGCATGAGTCATATGTTTTGATATGATGACCATATGGATGCTCGCCTTTGAAGCTACACCGACTCACGTGATGATCGGACTTGGTGTAGTGGATTTGGTTCATGTAATCACCAAAAAGACACGAGGGATGTCGTTTTTGAGTGGGAGTTCATTTCTAATTTGGATTAGTAGAACTCAATTTATCATAAATTAAATCAAATTGAATTTGCATAATTTGTTGTAGTCATTGGCATTCGTTCACCACCTTATGCATAGTTGTAATTGGGATAATAGAACTATAGAATTCTGGATATATACTTTACGAACTGGTATCGTATTGTGTTGAGTGTCAATCTAAAGTTTAAAGTCCTATTGCAAACTTTCAGCAAACTCTATTTACTCCGTGAAATTTAATAGTTGGTATTAAATCGAGAGTAACAATTCCAGTGTTAGTATCTTAAGTATCATGTTTGCGTCCACGATTCTTGATTGTTTTAATATCAAGTTTATCTAGGAGCTGAAAGAATTGTTTCAGAAACCATCATGTGTGACAGATATAACGATATCTGAAACAATGTTTTGGTTGCAATATGATAGAGTATAATATATGTTCTCATATTGGATGAGAATTTACGAAGGTTGGAGATGCTAGACATCCTAATCATCCAAAAGGGTTTTGGAAAGTAATGTTATACTCACGATTCGCCTTTATAAGCTACAGTAGCTTGATCATGAAAGTCGTCATGATAAGGATGAATAGAAGATGTATGTAAAGTGTTTACTACACCAAAAGATTACTAAAGAATGGATTTTGAAAGAATACCGATCATTTTTGATGATGGTGATCTACTTCAAAGTGCAAGTCCAAAGGTATTATTATTTGAATATACACGCTTTGGACTATGTGTCATGTATATGGCGCCATTTTTGATGTTGATAGATTCTTTTAAAAAGGAAAAGGAAATGCTGAAAGAGAATCTATAAAATATATTTGGCAGAAAATAAAAGATTGGAAATATCCAATTTAGGTATATAGATGATATACATGTTATGGTTGTATTATTTGCTTGTTAAACAATGTGGTTCTTGGGTATTGGATACCGAATTGGTTGGTATGAAATTTCATACTGAGCAGCGCAATTCATGAACCACAATGGCCTAAGTAACTAGCAAGAGAATATGTGATGATGTTCATCGAAAACAAACAAACCGTTGTTTGTATTTCTCGTTGACATCAAAGCTTGACTTCAAGATTTGTTTTAATAATTGTTATTTAAATCAGGTATTATGAGAACAAAGGTTGTTCAAATAATTACCGTATTCCATATAAGATGGATGATTTACAAATCTAGTTGGAGAAATCATATCCATAAAGCCTAATGCTAAAATGTCGCAAGACAAATGATTGAAAGATCACTTACGAAGTGACATCGCCGTTTAAATTATATTGGAAAGAAAACATGAAGAAACTCCATATGCATGGATTTTTGGAGTCTTTGATTTGATCAAGTGACGCTTGTGAGACTTTCCTCGGGATAATTAAAACTTCGTTCAAAGGCCAAAGAAGAACGAACGACTAAAATATTGGAATTTATACATATCGATGTATGTAGTCTATTATGTGTAGTTAGTATGGGTTTCAACTTCATATACTTTCTCCGGAAATTTGAGTGAATATTCACTTAATGAGAAAGAAGTGTGAAATATTTGAAAATGTTCAAAGACTTTCAAGATGAAGTGAAAATCATTGTGACAAGAAAATAAATGGTTTATGGTTTTATCATAAAGGATTTATTTGAGTTACAAGTGTAACAAGAAAAATAAATGAATTATGATTTTATCATAAAGGGATTTATTTGAGTTGCAAGTTTAGCAAAACACCTAGATTTACATATCCCAAAACACCATAGGAATATGGAGTGTTTGAGATTTGTAATGAAACCTTGTTTGACATGGTTGGATCAAAGGTGTTATTGATAAAACTGCCATTATGTTTTAAATGATTAAAGCTTTAGAGACTTCCGCTTTTACACTGAAAAGAGCTCCATCTTGATCCCTTGAAATGACACCATATGAGTTATGGTTTGGGGTAAAACCCAAGTTGTCATTTCTTAAATTTTGGTATGCTAAACATAAGTAAGATGTTTACAACCGAAGTAGGATGAGCATGTCTTTGTATGTTATTTCGAATAACAATTGGTTATTCCTCCATAACACCAAGGACAAAAGGGTTTGTCGCTTGAAACATGATGTTTCTTGAAGAAGGAATTTTTCATAAATGTTAAGTGGGAGGACAATAGAACTTTGATAAGGTTAACGAACCTTAGCTAAATGTGCTGAGTTGCGCAGCGCCGAAAATGGTTCCGGAGGCTGCCATAATGCTCATAGCTTATGTGCCTCAAAGGTTGTGGTCACGGAGATCTAAGTTCTTATTGAACCAAGTCGGTCGAATAAACAATCAAATACTAAGATTTTAGAGTAAATCATTATTGTTTGACAATGATGAACCGACTATATGCAAAGAAGCGATGATGGGCCCTGACTCTGTCAAATGGCTTGAAGCCATAAAATCCGTGATAGTTCCATACACGAGAAATCAAGTTTTGAACTTGGAAGACCCTCCGGAAAGGTGTAAAAACCTATCGGTCGTATTTGGATCTATAAAGAAACAGACATGGATGTTTCACATCTATGAAATAGTCGACATGTCGTAAAGTATTTTACGACAATGTTCAAGGAGTTGACTATGACAAGATTTGATCTTTCATAGCGATATTTAGTCTGGACGGATTAAAGTAGCAACCACTACAGATAATTTGTTATATGGTAGATGAATAAACAAAACAAAGTTCTTCTAATAGAATGGTTACCTAGGACGTGTACATGACACGATCCAAAGGGTTTGTTAATTCAAAGGATGCTAAAAAGGGCATGCAAAATTCAATGGTTGAAGTAAGCATCACGGAGTTGGAATCTTCACCGTGATGAAAAGGAGTTTTCATCAGGAGACGATGAAGATGCTTGCATTTGCAAGAAATTAAGTGGGAGCGCTGAGACATATTTCTAATACATTATGTGGAGGACATCTTGTTGATTAGAAATGATGTATCTTTTATTGACAAAGGTTAAGAATTTCATTTTGATGAAAGACTTAGGCAAAACCCGAATATTTAGCATGAATGTCTATAGTGGATAGACTGTGATGCTAATATGGTTGTGCCAAACGTACATATATGAGATATTGAAGGAGTTCAATATAGAAACAACAATAAACGGTTCTTGTCGCATGGAAAGGAATTGAATCAAGATTCAAGTGTATCGACACTTGATAAGTGAAACAAGATTCAAGTGCTTTGACACTTGATGAGTGAAATCACGAGAAGGTTTTGATCAGTCATACCATGATATGTACACATCCAGATATGTCCTATGCTCTAAGTGTTATGAGCATATACCAGAATGAATCATAAAATGATCATTGGACGATAGTAAGGATATTCTTATGATCTTTTGTAAGAACTAAGAATATTTTTTTTTAGAGGTGACAAACAATTACAAATAGTTCATTGTAAAGCGTTACATTGATACTAGTTTTGTCACAAGATACAAATTAAGTTTATCTCAATTTAAACTATGGGTGGCACAATGTAATGGAAAGGAGATTCCATGATGGATTTGGATGAATTCCAAAGTTAAGACATTGTGACGGATACTACAACAAAAGGCCAAGTATAAGATTGCTATAGTAGCAACAAAGGAGGGACTTTGTGTCAAGTAGTTTGTTATCAAACTAAGGTGTGGTTCGCAACGGGCTAACACTAAAGATATATTGTATGACAATAGTATCGACGTGTTTTAACCCCAAGGAACTAAAGGTCTCACCGAAAGACCAAATTTATACAATGCCATCTCATTGGAGAATGAGTGATGCGTGAAGACGCAAAGACATGCAAATACACACGGACCTGAAAGCGTCAGATCCGTAGATTATGTTAACCACTTGCAATTGCGTATATGGAACACCAGAAAGCCATAGGTGTTCAATACGCAAAGTTTTCAAACTAGATTATTGTCTCTAGTGCAACTGGGAGACTGAAGGGAATATGCCCGAGAGGCAATAATAAAGTGGTTATTATCGTATTCCTTATTTATGATAAATGTTTATTTTACATGCTATAATTATATTAATATGGAAACGTTAATACATGTGTGTTTAATAAACAAAAGGAAGTTCCTAGTTATGTCTCTCTTATAAACTAGCTCGTTGATTAACAAGATGATCATAGGTTTCCTGATCATGGACATTGGATGTTGTTAATAACGAGGTCACAACATTAGTGTAATGGTGTGATGAACATTCATCCGAAGTATAGCATTACGATCAAAGTCATTGATTTTATATTGCTATAACAACTTACGAAGTGATCCTAATCCTTAGACCATGAGATCATGTCAATCACTAACACCAGAAGAGTTTCTTGATAACATCAAATGTCACACCATAACTGGGTGATTATAAAGATGGATTCAGAACTAATAAAGTGTTATGTTGAGGCCCATGGATCGAGAGTGGAATTTGTTCATCCCGATGACGGATAGATATGCTCTAGGCCCTCTCGGTGATATCACATTGATTAGCTTGCAAGCAAGTGATTTGATCACTAGAATGTTATATCACGGGAACGAGAAAAGAGTGCATGTCAGTAGCGAGATCAAACTAGGTATGGAGATACCGATGATCGAATCTCGGACATGTAATATATCATGAAACAAAGGGATTAAGATACTAGCGTAAAAGGTTCACACGATCACAGAAGTCATCGTTGAATGTGTGGGAGTCAGTACGGATCTCCAGTCCGCATTGATTATTGATCGGAGAGGGGTCTCGATCATGTCTGCATTATTCGCGAACCGTAGGGTGACACACTTAAGGGATACCGACACCATTCGGAGCAAATGATATGTCAGAAAAAGAAAAGGAAAGCGCAGGAATTTATTTCACTAGACACCGGAACTGTTTCGGTTGAAATTGCTGAAACTGGTTCTGCATGTGAAATGGAATACTAGCAAGGGGTTTTATGTGAATGTTTGTTAATTAAATTAATTAACAAAATTCTGAATAAATAAATAAAAGAGTTTTATTTAAATGAGAGCTTGCATTAATTTTGGTGGAAAATTAATGCATGTGAGTGGAATTGTGAGTGGAGAGGTTTTTATGTGAGTGGAGCTTCCACCACATGAATGAGGGAGAGGTGGGGGCACCCTCCATGGCCAGCGGCCATGCCCCCTTGGGCTTCCCCCTCCCCTATAAAAGGACCCCCTCCTCTCACTTGTCTCTCACACCTCCTCACGAAGGATCTCTCTCCCTCCTTTAGAATTTCCCCATGGTCTCGGATCAGCGAGATACATGTTCCCGGTGGCTTTTTCTGGAAGGATTTGTTGCTTCCGCTGCTTCGCTGGAGCGAGGGCGCAGAGGTTGTCGGGGTACCCGTACGTGTGTGCGATCACGGATGCACCACTACTTTGAGGTGCTGGACTTGATCGTGCTGGACCGGCTGGACCAGATGGACTTCATCACGATCTTGAGATCGGCAAGCGTTCGTCTACATCATCCACGAGTACAACCTCGTTAACGCTATTCGGTCTTCGAGGGTATGTATTCTATGGATGTATATCCACCCGTTGCTTGTATCTAGTAGATAGATCTTGGTACTTAGATGTTCCCATCGTAGGATTTTTTTTGTTTTCTATGCTACGAACCCTACACTGATCTGCCCTTTGATAATAATGTGAGGAGCTCTCCCACTAATCCTGTCCATTTTAAGCCAAATTTGGACTTCCTCAAGAAAAGTGTTGCACAAGATTATCATTCAGATTCATCACATGAATTGGCTAAATTTGTTTTTCATCAACAAGGACCTCCCATGATATCTTCGTTTGGATCTGATCAGGTCAGGCATCTGTTTTTGGAAGTTTCTCTGATCCTATTTTTGTGGATCATGAACATGATCATAAGGAAGTTTTTACTGGTTCAAAGTTTGTACGTCATTTTTGCATGCCGCTTACATCACGTTAGAGAAGATAGAAGATATGAGACAGGCCCTCTACTCTGATCAAGACATCATGCATGCTTTGGACTTGAAATTTGTTCCTAACAAAGCTATGGTTTTTGAAATTCTGGGACGCTGCTCAAATTGTGGAGATCATGATCATCTTGTGGATTCTTGCCAGAAAAATTGCGAGTGTATTATTGCTCTGGGCCATAAATGTTCGACGGTTTAATTTGCGCAATTTATGGTGTGTTAAATGTTTAATTTCTGGTCACCTGGCGAGTAAATGCGTCTTGGGCTGGCGGTGTCGGAATTGTCATTTATTGGGCCACTGGGCCAGGAATTGCCCAAAGAGGATACGAAGGGTTTGGCAAAAAAAGAAATCAGCATTAAACAATTAGGTCGATATTTCGGTGAATATCCGGTAGTTAAGAAGCGCCAGTTTTTCACAGAGTTTCACCCTCCTCTCCTGCCGCTTCATCTCCTTCTCCGCCGACTGCCGAAGTTTCTCTCTCCACCACAACAATGGCCAACTTTCCTGTGAACCCCTTAGCTTTTCTCCCCAATGGCTTGACTATTGATCCAGGGCCAGTTGATCGTTTGGTGAGGTCTCATATGGTGGTACCAGCCGAAGCTCCCCTGCAGCATGACCGAAAGGTAATTGCTGATACCAACAGATTTATTCCGATTCAGCTTAGAGAAGACTATAGGGTTCAGGTGATGAATCTTCTCAATGAGTCTCTGTTTTGTCACCGCTTTGATGATCATCCTTTAGGACTTGGCATTTTTACTATGACTGAAACCCTGATTGCGGATGCTACAGTAGGAACAACCTTTGAGATTGATGAAATTACCACTATCACCTTTGTGAAACACAATGAAGCCAGAAATATGCGTCTTACTGCTTTTGGCAGGGAAACCTGGATACAATTTTTAGCTTTTCCCCTTGATTATCAGACTAGCCAATATAGTGTTGTTCAGGAGTTTGGTCTGTTGTCTATGTGGCATAATCCTAGAGGGGATGATAAATCTATTTGGTCAAGGTGTGGATTGTTCATCCTAAGTTTGTGCCCAAAAGCTTGGTTATTCATCAGCTTGGGGGGGCCAGGCACTCCTGGACTGTTCCTGTTATCTTACTCAGATGTGCAGACTGGAATGCTCATTTGCCTGAAATCCTGCCCCCTCCTGAAGATCCTGAACCTAATGATGGCAATCCCCATCCCATGCATGGTTAAGGTTTATCTGCTAAACAGCTCTATCAACAGCAGCTTGACAATTGGAATCAGCAGAACCAGATGCCTGGAGGTGGACATGCTCAAGGTGGGAATGCTGGAGGTATGAACAATGCTGCTCTGTTTCATCAACATGGACAATTTGTCCCTGCTCAAGTGATTGCTGCACTTTTTGATAATAATGTTGCACAAGAAGAAAATATTGTTGCACCAATGGTAGAGGATGCTGCAGTAGTTCCCAACCCTCCTTTGATCAACTTTCAGCAGATCCTAGCTGCACAGGGGGTTTCTTTTCAGGATGGTGTGCCACCCCCAATCACCAATGTTTAGGACAGTCCTATGCAAGCTTGGCATGACAGTATATCTGATGGAAATTCTTCTGGTTCAGATTTGATGAAAGTTGACACCACCTTATCCATCAACTATGCTCTGGTTGATGACAACCTTTTGGATGTCAGTTCTGAAATTTGGATGACAAGGAACTTTGCTAAATCTGCATTCAAGGAGTTTTGCTTCCCCAACTTTGCTCTGGATAATGCCAAGCTCCTTCCTATCACTCTCTCTCTGCCAAAGTTTATGAAGTTTGAATTGGTTGATGAATGGGAGTTATTGCTCCATTCAAGGAAGGGGCAGGTAATGAACTCTGATAGAAATTTGGTGTCTTCTGATATGTTACTTTTTACTCAAGCTGGCACAAAAAGGAAGATTCCTGAGCTTGATGACACAGAAGTGGTTTCCTTTGGGACACCTATCTCTACTAACCAAGTCAGAAGAAGCTCAAGGTCTACTAGATACAGGGGCTTTAAGCCTAAAATCATTTGTGACTCCAAGCACACTAAATCTAAAGTGAAACCAAGGAAGATTCCAGAAGTTCAGGCTGTTAAAGTCACAGAAGAAACTGCCCAGATAAATCCTGGCCATGTTGACATGACTTCTGACAGGACTCTTCTTGCAACTCCAATCCCAGTGCTTCAGTCTATTGGAATCTCTCTTTGTGGTGTTCCTCAGGAATATCTCACTACTTTGAAGCTTATGGAAGGATGGCAGGAGAAGGAGAATGTTGATAGTGCCTAGTGCCTGTCTATTTCTACTTTGATTTCTTTACTTTTGAGTTGTAATAATGTCACTACTTAAACAATGGGTTATTTTGTGCTGGAACATTAGAGGGATTAATGCTAGAGAGAAACAATTAGCCTTAATGAATGCTATTAATGTAAGTGGATGTTTAGTTATTTGCCTTCAAGAAACAAAAAAGGAGGATTTTGATCTGCAGTTTATTAAAGCTTGCTGTCCAGCAAGATTTGATGAGTTTGTCTTTATTATACGTGGGGGCTTCTGGTGGCCTCATTATTACATGGAATAGTTCAATTTTTTCTGGAATGGTCATGCATTGTGAAAAATTTGCTCTCTCTGTTCATTTCACTTCAACCCATTCTGGACAGACTTGGACTTTAATTAACATCTATGTCCCTTGTAATGGTGAATTGAGGGAGAAATTTATTGAATGGATGTTTGAGGTGAATACTCCTGATGATGAAGACTGGATCTTAATGGGGGACTTTAATTTTATTAGGTCCCCTGCAAATAGGAATAAACTTGGGGGGAATGTTAATGACATGCTTATCTTCAATGACTTCATTAGAGAACAACATCTCACTGAATTGCCAATTAAAGGAAGAAAATACACCTGGAGTAACATGCAACAAGATCCTTTGTTGGAGCAACTTGATTGGTTTTTTACTTCCATCCACTGGACAACTAGTTTTCCCAACACAGTTGTTTCAACACAAGGCAAACCAACCTCTGATCACACTCCCTGTGTTGTCTCTATTCAGACTAAGATCCCTGGCAGTAGGATTTTTAGATTTGAAAACTTTTGGGTAGCTCATCCTGGATTTCTGGAAGTTGTTGCAAAATGTTGGAGTAAACCAACTCATAAATCTAACAGTGCTGCAAATCTTAATGCAAAGCTTAAAAAGCTGAGATATGATTTGAAATTTTGGAGCAAATCAATTTCAAAGTTGTCCACTTGTATTGAAAATACCAATAGAGTTCTCTCTGAACTTGATAATCTGGAGGACAGAAGACCTTTGTTCTGTCAAGAAGCAAATTTCAGGAGAATTCTAAAAGCTCATCTAGCAAGACTATTACAGTACCAAAATGCTTATTGGAAGAAAATATGTACAGTTAGATGGACAAAGTTTGGAGATGAGAACACAAAATTCTTTCATAATTTTCCTACTGAAAGATATAGAAAGAACAATATTGCCTCCCTCAAACTTTCAGATGGTTCTTTTGTCACTAAGCATGATGACAAAGAAAAAGCTATTTATCAAGTCTTTAAAGAAAGATTGGGCACTTCTACTCAGCCTGAGATGCTTTTTGATCTTCAACATCTGATTACTCCAACTGAGGGCCTTGAAGTTTTATCCATACCATTTACCAGATAGGAAATTGACAAGGTGGTGAAAGAGATGCCAAGTGATAAAGCCCCAGGCCCAGATGGTTTTAATGGTCTCTTCCTAAAAAGTTGTTGGCACATCATCAAGGAAGACATCTATTCCTTATGCTTTCAATTCTATGAAGGAGATCTGAATCTAGAAAGTATAAATATGGGTCATATTACACTCATTCCAAAGATAGGTTCACCTGAATCTATCAATGATTTCAGACCAATAACTCTACTAAATTGTGTTCTGAAGCTCATAACCAAAATCTTGGCTAATAGGCTATAGAAGGTAATATTGAAGATTATTCATAAAAATCAATATGGTTTTTTAAAAGGCAGAAACATTCAGGATTGCCTTGCTTGGGCATTTGAATTTCTTTATCAATGTGAAGCTTCTAAGAAAGAGATCATTTTACTTAAGTTGGATTTTGCCAAAGCCTTTGATACCATTGATCATATGGCTATGATGAAAATTATGAAACATATGGGTTTTGATGATAAATGGCTAAAATGGATTGAAATTATTTTTGGCACTGGAAAGTCTGCTGTCTTGCTCAATGGGGTACCTGGGAGACAATTTCACTGCAAAAGAGGTGTTAGACAAGGAGACCCTTTGTCCCCCCTAATTTTTGTGCTTGCTGCTGATTTACTACAATCTGCAATCAATAATGCATTCAGAGAAATTATACTCAGGGCCCCTTTCTCCCCTGATTTTGGACAGGATTTTCCAGTTGTTCAATATGCAGATGACACTTTGATTATAATGCAAGCAGACAAAGATCAAATTCAGATAATGAAAGGGATTCTTCAGAATTATGCTGTTTCTACTTGTTTACAGATCAATTTTCATAAGTCTCACCTTATACCAATAAATCTGGCTGACAACATCTCTAAGGAAATTGCAGATATATTGGGATGTGCAATTGCCAAAATGCCTTTCACTTATTTGGGGCTTCCTCTTGGCACCACTAAACCCACAGTTTATGATCTTATGCCACTGATTGACAGAGTTGAGAGAAAGGTGTCTGCTTCATTCATGATGATGTCTTATAGTGGGAGGGTAACTGTGATTAATTCCTTACTGGCTTCAATTGCAACTTTCACAATGTGTGCAATCAAATTGCCAGATAAGATTGTGGGGCACATAGAAAAAATTCAGAGACACTGTCCGTGGAACAAGAAAACTGAAGAGGGTGAAAAATGCAATTCTCTGGCTGCTTGGGATATGATTTGCAGGCCAAAAAGTAAAGGAGGTGTTGGCATCCTCAACCTTAGAATTCAGAATGAAGGCCTGCTGCTTAAATTCCTGCATAAGTTTTATAATAAGGATGACACACCATGGGTCTCCCTAGTATGGAATGCATATTACAGCAACAATATTCCTCATGCTTCTAGGACTTATGGCTCTTTCTGGTGGAGAGATGTTTCTAGACTTTCACATTTATTCAGAGGGATAGCTAAAAGCTCTATTGGTAATGGGGCTACTACACTGTTTTGGAAGGATAAGTGGTCTGCAACTATCTTAGAAGACAGTCACCCGATCATTTACTCCTATGTAAAGAATGAAGATATCTCTGCACAAGAGTTTCTTACAGCAGATAGTCTGACACAGCTTTTCTATCTTCCTTTGTCACCTGAAGCACTAGCTGAATTGAGAGAAATTCAAAATAGTTGTAGAGAAATACAACTAAGAGAGCATTCACATGACACTTGGAGCTATGTTTGGGGGGCCAAAGATTACACTTCCAGCAAATATTATCAATATAATTTCAGAAATCTAAGCCCACGCATATCCTTTAAATGGCTGTGGAAATCGAAGTGCACTGCAAAAGTGAAGTTCTTTGGGTGGCTGGTTACATGTGATTGAATACAAGAAACATGCTTAAGGAGACATTATGCAATCGGGACTGGTTATGACTGTTTATGTGTAATCACAATCTTGAAGAAACAATTGAACACTTGCTTTTCACGCCCCTGATCAAGCTTGCTGGGTTTCAATTAACATCTATTGGTCTATGGCTAACTCTAGACTTCAGATCATTGAGCAAGGAAAAAAGAGCTGGAATAAAAAGCTATTTATGGAAATTACCTTGCTTGGCTCTTGGAACATCTGGAAAGAGAGAAAAAACCTCTGGTTTAATAACACACAACCCTCAGTTCAGGCTTGGAAGTCAAGATTGGCTGCTGATTTGTCACTACTAATTCATAGGACAAAAGAGGATTTACACCCACTTATCAAGAGCATTATTCATAGTTTGTAAATCTTTTGAGATCCTAGACCTTTCTAACCTGTCTTTTGGAGACCTTTCCTCCCCCTCTGTCTCCATGTAAATATGTAACTTTACATACTCTGATCTTTTATTAATGAAAATGAGGCAGTAGGAGCCTTTCCTACTGGTACTACCCTAAAAAAAGACAACTTTCCATGGCATTATGCCGGGATTGTCCTATGAGCCAATTGGCAAGATCTGGGTTGACGTCTTATTCGGCAACAGAGAGAATTGTCGCACTGTAGCCATAAAGTTCGAGGTGGTCGACCTGGTCAACTCATACCATGCCTTACTCGGCAGGCCAGCTATGTCAAAGTTTATGGCTACTCCTCACGTTGCTTACTTGAAGATGAAGTTGCCAGGTCCATGTGGAGTTATCACAGTCGAAGGAGATTACAAAAGATCTATTGCTTGTGCCTCAGCCGGATCTTCGTTGGCCGAGTCACCGGTCATAGCGCAGGAAAAGCATCAAATGATGGAAGTGGCAGCATTGGCCAAAGCAGCACAAATGTCCATGCCGACACTTACAGGCGTGTCATTCCAAGCTACCAAGGAAACCAAGAAGGTACAGGTGGACGAGACTTTTCCAGAGCGCACAGTTACCACTGGGGTTGGGCTGACTGACAAATAGGAAAGCGAGCTCACCAGCTTCCTCCGTGAGAATCGGGATATCTTTGAATGGTCCACACATGATCTGCAAGGAGTTCCGAGGGAGCTGGCTGAGCACTCTCTTCATGTAAGGCCAGATGCCAAGCCGGTGAAGCAACCCCTCCGCCGCTTCACCGAAGATAGGAGGAAAGTGATAGCTGCCGAGATAGCCAGGCTCTTAGCCGCTGGATTTATCATGGAAGTACTGCACCCAGATTGGTTGTCAAATCCAGTCTTGGTCAAGAAGAAAAAGGATGACCCGAACGTGGCAGTGGTGTGGTGCATGTGTATTGATTACACGAACCTCAATAAGGCATGTCCAAAAGATCCATTTCCCCTGCCACGGATCGATCAAGTCATAGACTCTACTGCTGGGTGTGAGTTGTTGTCATTTATGGACGCGTATTCTAGTTTCCACCAAATACCACTAAATCCGAATGATCAAATAAAAACAGCTTTTATCACCCCGTATGGGGATTATTATTATCGTACCATGCCATTTGGATTAAGAAATTCAGGTGCAACATATCAAAGATGCATGCAAAAATGCTTACAAGATCAATTGGACAAAAATGTTCAAGTATACGTTGATGATGTGGTGATAAAAACCAACCAAAGTCATACTCTAATTGAGAACTTGCATCAAACATTCGCAAACTTAAGAAGATTCCGGATGAAACTTAACCCAGAAAAATGCACATTTGGTGTCCTGGATGGAAAGTTACTCGGATTTCTTGTATCCAGCCGAGGAATTGAGGCTAACCCGACAAAGATCAGGGCCATCGAAAGACTGGAATTGCCAAAAACCCTCAATGATGTCCAGAAGTTCACAGGATGCCTGGCCTCGTTGAGCAGATTTATTAGTCGGCTAGGTGAAAAGGCCCTACCACTATATCAACTAATGAAAAAATCAGACAAATTCACATGGACCTGACAAGGCGATGGCGCTTTCCATGAACTCAAAAAGATGTTGGCAACAACACCAATATTAGCATCACCACTATCCAAAGAGACAATGTTGCTCTATGTCGCCGCAACTAACAGAGTTGTAAGTGCAGTAATAGTGGTTGAATGTGAAGAAGAGGGCAAATCAGTCCAAAGGCCAGTTTATTACTTGGGCGAAGTGCTCTCCATATCAAAGCAAAATTATCCCCATTACCAAAAAATGACATATGGGGTGTATATGGCAGCAAAGAAGCTGAAACATTATTTTCAAGAACACCCAATCCGGGTAATATGTGAGGCACATATCTCGGATATATTGGGCAACAAAGATGCCGGTGGGCGAGTCGCAAAATGGGCCATAGAGTTAGCACCATATACTCCACAATATGATAGGCGAGATGCAATTAAATCTCAAGCCATAGCGGATTTCTTCGTGGATTGGATGGAAATGCAATACGAACCACCACTGCTAGATCCAAATTACTGTAAGATGCATTTTATGGATCCAAGACGAAAATGGGTCTAGGCGCCGGGATAGTGCTCACATCGCCAAAGAGGGATCAGCTCAAGTATGTGTTACAGATCCATTTTGCTGCTTCCAATAACGTTGCCGAGTATGAAGCACTTGTCCACGACATCAAAGTGGCCAAAGAGATTGGCATCAAAAGGATCATGTGTTTTGGTGATTCGGATTTGGTGATACAGCAAGTATCCGGGCATTGGGACGCGTTGGATGCAAACATGGCACTATATCGCTTCCATGTGCAACAAATTTCGGGATACTTTGACGGGTGTGAATTCCATCACATACCCAGAGCAGAGAATGAAGCAGCAGATGTACTATCCAAATTAGGCTCCTCTCGCCAAGCAATAACACCAGGAATAGCATTGGAACATCTCAGGAAACCATCGATCAAGCCGTCACCAGAATCCGAGTCAATCAGGCTCACCCCGGCGAATCAGGAGTCAGACATTGTGCTAATGGATATTGACTCAGGGGCAGGTTCGAGTCACTCGGGGACTGATCCGCTCACCTCGGGGGTTGCCGAATCACACTCGGGGACTCCTCGGGTCATGTTGGCAGAACATATGTCGGCTGAGCCAATGGAAATTGATGAAGAAACAGATCCGACACCGATGATACCAACATGGGCGCAACCAATATTCAACTACTTGAAAGATGGAATTTTGCCATACGATGAGATATTGGCAAGACAAACTGAAAGAAGATCAAAAGCATACACAATAATCAACAATGAGTTGTACAAAAGAAGTGTGACGAGTGTACTGCAGCGTTGCATAAGCCCAGAGAAAGGTCAAGAAATACTGTTGGACATTCACCAAGGAGAATGTGGGCACCATGCATCATCTAGAGCACTGGTAGCCAAGGCATTCTGACATGGATTTTATTGGCCAACTGCGCTGGCAGAAGCACAAGAACTTGTGCGAAAATGCAGTGGCTGCCAGCATTATGCGTCAAAATCACACTTACCAGCATCAGAATTAAAAACCATACCGATCACTTGGCTGTTTGCAGTATGGTGCCTGGATATGGTAGGACCATTCAAACCAGCGAGGGGCGGCATGACCCACATACTAGTAATGGTTGACAAATTTACCAAATGGATAGAAGTGAAGCCCATCAAGAAATTGGATGGAAAAACACATGTCACATTCCTAAAAGATATAATCTTGAGATATGGTTACCCGCACAGTGTAATCACATACAATGGCACAAACTTTGCCGAAGGAGCCTTTGCTCATTTTTATGGGAAAAACCGAATAAGACTCGATGTAGCATCAGTCGCTCATCCAGAATCAAATGGACAAGTTGAACAAGCTAATGGCTTAGTTCTATCTGGGATAAAACCCCGTTTACTGGAGCCACTCCAGAGATCACCTGGTTTTTGGATAGAGGAACTACTCTTAGTGCTATGGAGTCTAAGGAAAACTCCGAATCGATCAACAGGCTATACGCCATTCTTCCTCGTGTATGGGGCAGAAGCAGTTTTGCCTGCCGACATAGAGTATGACTCGCCAAGAGTAAGGCAATACTCGGAAGCCGAGGTAAAAGAGGCCCAAGAAGATGGAGTTGATTTACTCGAAGAAGCAAGGGAATTGGCATTGTCCAGATCCGCTATATACCAGCAAAATCTCTGACGCTATCATAGCTGGAAAGTTCAACCTCGTGTTTTCCGAGAAGGGGATATGGTGCTCAGACTAGTGCAGCGCACACCTGGGATGCATAAGCTATCACCCCCATGGGAAGGACCGTTCATTGCAAGCAAAGCATTTCACAATGACTCATATTATCTAATAGATGCTCGCGAAGCACAAAAGAACAAGGCAGACAGGTCAGGTGATGAGACCAAAAGACCATGTATGTATCACCCGAACTCTCATATGTCGGACGCTTATGCCGGCTATGTGCTGATAATAAAACGGTATGATTCGAAAAACTAACTAGGGGACTACCCCTTATGTTTATCCTTTAAACTATTCTATGTCGGCTGGCGTGACACCTAAATCTTATCTCGAAACAAGTACTGTTTACTCGGAAAAAAATCAACTCTTCGACTATGCTGTTGTCCGAAAACACGGCTTCATGGCAAGCAAGAGGAAAGGATGAAGGACGAGTAAACATGAACACCGGATGAGTAAAAGAAGAAACACGAGTCGACCTTATATATGTTTTTTACTAACTCATTGCAGGTTATGTTGCTTTCTATGTCGGATAATCCTAAGTCAAGTGCTCTAGTTTCATACCCGTTAACCCAATCCTTAGAACTTTGAGACTCTAATGTCGAATACCAAAAAAGGTAGACAAGATCCAAATTCAAGGAAAAAGGGGAAACAACAAAATGAAGCTCGGGGACTTGCCCCTCGATAATTCGCAGTCAAAGCTAAATAAAAGCTTAAGCCTTATCAAAAGGCACACACCCAAAAATAAGTATAATGTATGTTACATCTGTACCCGGCATACCGGGGATCTCATCAAAGTTAAAGTGTTTTTCTAATCAGCCTAAGAAGCAGTTGAGCTCGGAGGAGCGGTCTTGGAGCTAGGAGCATCACCCGGAGCATCTGCCGAGTCAGGGGCATCGGTCGCCGAGTCTTCCGGGTCGTCTGACTCAGTGGCCTCGCTATCATCACCTTCCTCATCAGCAATCTCAACAAGTGGTTCGCCGAGGTTGAGGAAGCTGGCCCGTCGCACCAAGCATGCACCAGAGCATACTCGACCATGGCGTAGGCTCGATCCTGGAGTTTCTTGATCATCTCAGGATCGGAGAGCCACTTGCCTTCCGCCCTTATGCATTCAAGAACATCAAGGTTGATGTCCTCGTACCATGAAAGCACTGAAGGGATACGGGTAGGCTAAACTAGCGCAAATCAAAATTTCTACCGCGTAAACCAAGATTACTGTTGTCATAGATCACGGGATTACCACTAGACGCGCAATTGCGGAACTTGATGAAGCACGTCGATGCAGTGTAGACGATCTGCGTCTCCTCCTCGTTCTCGTCCCACGAGCATCTCCCCTTGCGCGGCTCGTCCAAGCGCTACAGATGCAGCGCCTCCGAGGTATCCACACGTACAAGGTGGAAGCGTCAGACACCGGACTTCTAGGTCCGTGCGTGCAACACAGTCGTGAGGAGTGGCGGCTGGGTGGAACGGTCTAGCCCTGGTCAGCACGCCCCACCCTCTCTTATATAGGCGTACCTAGTGGGCTTCTACATTAGCAGCCCATTAGTAGCCTAAGCCTGGTCTAATTCGGATCCAATCCTCATTAGGCTTCTAGCCCCTTAAGTGTGTGATCCTATAGGTTCATATACGTATAGACATGACATGAATATACTTATTCTGTCAATAGTTGGTAGCGGCCTCTAGCAAGACGTGCCAACTCCTAAACGCATACAAACATCATATCGGACGAACCATCACAAGGTTTAGTACATGTCTTTCCCTTTGCCTCACGATATTTGATCTAGCTCCAAGCTGACCTCCCTTTCTCGATACTGTGATTTGGAATCCCTTTACTAGGTTAACTCTTAACCATATGTAGCACGGCCATGCATTTCTGGATCCGATCACTCGAGGGGCCCAGAGATATCTCTCTCAAGTAGAGAGGGGAAAATCCCATCTTGATTGACCATGCCTTGCAGCATGCTTCAGGACAAACCCGAAAGCTACGTTTATAACTACCTAGTTACGGAGTAGCATCTGATATCCCCAAAGTATGTCGATCCACATCTCAAGTACATGCGACAATCTTAGGTCTAAGGACAAAACGTACACGATGTGTAGAGAGAGAGCTGCAACTAGTTGCCAGTCTCAAGTTGGGTCAGTCTAACTCCATGTTCATAACATGTGTCCACATCATTGGTTTGACATCTCCATGTCTATGACTTGCGAAACATAGTCATCAACCAATCAATGTGCTAGTCTAATATTCACATGTGTCCTCACATGAACTCCGACCGGGGACAACTATTAAATAACCATACAAGTAAAGAGTTTCACAAACAATTCACATAATTGCCAATCAATACAAGTTGCCTGATATGGATATTCAAGGAACATTACAATAACTCATGGATAAATATAATCATCTCTATGATTGCCTCTAGGGCATATTTGCTTCAAGCACGAAGGAAAGGGCCTTGTCCGCTGCATCTCGGCCGGCCGACTCGCTCCATTGATCCAGCCTGTCTTCGGTAAGAATCATCCTATCAGCTAGAGGCTCGATGAGTGTGGGCGTGTCTTCATCTGGCTAGAGCATTCAGAACGCATGGATCACTGATTTGAGCAAGTCTACACCACACGACTTGAGGGTCTTGACACGCTTTGACAACGCTTCAAGATGCTCATCAATAGTCACCTCGCCATCAGCTGGAGCGCCAGATTCGGCTCGTACTCTTTTCATGGCCCGTATGGCGAACATATCAGCCTTAGGAAAATTCTCTGCAAAAGCAAAAGAACATTAGAAAAACAAGGAAAAAGCAAACAAAGGAATGAGCACAGCGAAAAGGGTAAGGACTCACTACCGAGGAAAGAATTGATGGAGCCGAGCTTGCTTTGCCTGTTCTTGGCCTTGGCTTGGAGGGCGTCCAAATCCAGGTGAGCCGACTCAACCGCTGACTCGGCCTCCTTGAGCAGCTCCTTGGTCTTCTCGGCGCTGGCGGCATGCTGGCCATCTTTCTCGGCAAGCACCTCCTGTAGCCCATTTACCTCAGCCTGGTGCTTCTGCTTCATATCCGCCATTTCTTTCTTCAGTCGAGTCGCCTCATCTCGCTCCTTCTGGAGTTTGGTTTGGTGCTTCTCTGCTTATTCGGAATAGATCACTCGTCAGCAACAACAAGGCTATCTTGATCCATCAGGATAAAAGTGGCATAGGATTAGCATGAACACAAAACAACCAAATAACTGCTAAGAGCTTACTTTCCATCTCGCTGATCTGCAAGTGCAGTGCGTCAATGGTGGACTGGGCAGAAGCTGTAGGAAAACAACGAGAAAAGATCAAGGAAATGAAATAGAGAAAGGTGCGCCGAATAAAGATATGGCGAGTAAGAAAATTACCTTGGCCTTGAGTCTTGGCTTGCAGCTTTTGGTGAGCAAGTTAGAGCTTGCGATGCTTCCAAAGGAGAGCTTGATGCACCTTGGTGCGCTCATTGTGCGTAAGCTACATAAGAAAAGGGATAGTCAACAGAGGCAAGATCAAGCCTATGGCCGAATAAGAGCTCATTTCTAGTTTAGAGCTTACAACCGAGTAAGTTCCTCACTCGGTAGTAACCTCGGGGACTAGGGGTCATGTATAAAAAAAATACTCAATACACAAAAGAGTAAAAAGATTATGTACCTCGTTCACTTCATCTGCGCGAACCATTAAGGAAATTGCCTGCTGGGTCATGTTGGAAACGGCCTTGGGGCCCAGCGTCATCTTCTTGCCGGCACTAGAGCTAACCTCCTGCTCGCCCGCGGCGTTCCATGCCACGGCATAACGCTCCGCGGCACCAAGGCCATTCCCGCTAAGTGTCCGAGTAAGAACTTGCCCCTTTTTAGGGAAGTTCCCACATTGGCGCGGGTCGTAGGGCACTGGTGTGCAGGGTAACATCTTTAGAACTGCCGCCCGACCCGGCGGTCGCGGATCCACCCGGCTTACCCGCTAAAGCAAGTATCATTGTTGATGTTGTGGGCCGGATCTGAGGAGCGGTGCATGGGGCATGGACCATGGTCGTCTTCTTGGTAGATGTGGGCTTGCCGGATGAAGTGCGAGCCGGACCTGAAGCAGCAGGTCGGGTATGGTTCTTTGACAGAAGAGGAGAGCGAGCAAGTCTGGTTGGTGATAAGATGGGAGCCGACTGAGCGGGATCAGCAATGTTGCTGGAACCAAGATCAGGAAGTTGTTCATGAACACCAACTGTGGGCTGGTAGCTGATACGTCGAAAACGTATCTATAATTTTTGATGCTCCATGCTTATTTAGTATCTACTTTGCTTTGCTTGTCTACACTTTGAGGTGCTTTTTACATGTTTTCTGGTACTAACCTATTAACAAGTTGCAACAGTGCCAGATGCCTGTTTTCTGCTGTTTTTAGTTTCAGAAAAGTTAGTAAAGAAATATTCTCGGAATTGGACGGGACAAACGTCAAAGTCAATAACTTTTCGTGAGGAACAAGAAGTCCAGAGGGGAGACGGAGAAGCGGGCCAGGGAGGCCAAACCCCCCAGGCGCGGCCAGGGTTGGGCCCGAGCCTGGGTAGGGTTTAACCCTCCTGGTCGCCTCCTCGGCCTCCCCCTTCGCCTATAAGAATCCCCCGATGCAGAAACCCTAAGCAACCGATCAAATATCCATGAAACTGTCTGTAGCCGCCGCCACCATCGTCCCTAGATCGGGGGGATCTGAAGTTCTTCCCGGCACCCTACCGGAGGGGAGATCATCCCGGAGGCCTTCTCTCCAATATTATGCGTGAGTAGTTCCACCTTAGACTATGGGTCCATGTAGTAGCTAGATGGTTGTATCTCCTCCTTTGTGCTTTCATGTATAGATCTTGTGAGCTCCGTTCATGATCAAGATCTAATCTATTTGTAATCATGCATATTGTGTTTTTGGGGATCCGATGGATATTGAGATTATTATGTTGGTTTGATTAATGGTTTTGTCTTTATGATTCTATCATGTCTGTGTTGTTTGTGATCTTGCATGCTCTCCGTTGTTAGTAGCTATCTTGGCCAAGTAGTTGCTAGTGACTCCAAGAGGGGGTATTTATGCTCGATAGTGGGTTCATGCCTCTAGTTTCCAAGGGAAGTGACAATAATCTCTTCAGTTGTAGATGTGCTGTTGCTACTAGGGAGAAAACAATGGTCTCTTGTTCATGGAACATGTGGACTATTTACCTTACACACTTTGCTTAAAGCAGTTGTCTGTTGCTTGCAACTTAATACTGGAGGCTGTTCGGATGATAACCTGAAGGTGGAATTCTAGTCATAGATGTAGTTGGATGGCGGTCTATGTATCTTGTTGTATTGCCCAATCGAATCTCGTAGGATCTTTCTGACTAGTAATTGCATTGTTATGCCTTGCTCAGTTCCTGTCAATTGCCCTTCTGTAATTTGTTTACCCTTCATGCCATGTTGTTTATCTAAGGAGAGCACCTCTAGTGAACTATGGACCCCCGTCCAATCTTTACCATTGATACATCTTCCACTGTTGAAAGGATACGGATGTCGCCTAGAGGGGGGGGGTGAATAGGCGATTAAAACTTTTCCTAGAGTGGCTCAACAAAGGCGGAATAAAACTAGTGTTTACTTTGTTAAGCACAACATAGAACAACTAGGGTTCGCCTATGTGCACCAACAACTTATGCTAAGCAATACAAGCAACCATGTGATAGCAAGATATAGATTACTTAAAGCACGAAGGCTATCACAATGTAAAGTGCATAAGTAAAGAGCTCGGATATAGAGATAACCGAGGCACGCGGGGACGATGATATTTTACCGAGTTCCTCCCAACATGGAGTATGTCTCGTTTGGAGAGGGGGTGGTATCAAACCACCAACACCACAAAAGGCCTCCCTTATTCTCCGGTGAATCTCACCCCAACGGGATCGATTCACGCTTCACTATCGGTGCACTTGTCGGTGGCAACCGGAACCTCTCACAAGGTTGGGGCACTTCTCCACAACTTAATTGGAGGCTCCCAACAAATGCCACCAAGGCCACAAAACCGTCTAGGGTTCCAAGAACTCAAGAGGGACAAGCTCCAATGAGTAACTCAAACCAAATCCTCCAAGGAGAACTCAAACCGATGCACCAAATGCAATGTCAAGAACACAAGTAGTGCTCAAATCCTTCTCTCCCAAATTCCACCAAAGCTACAAAAGCTTGTGGGGGAATAAGAGAGGGAGAACAATGGAGGAAATCCACAAAAGACTCCAAGATCTAGATCCCAAGATGTTCCCCTCACTTAGAGGAGATATGGATTGGTGGGATTGTAGATCTAGATCTCCTCTTTTAAATCCCTAAAGTATATGCAAGAATCAAGTGAGGGATTAAAGGGGGAGCAAGCTCAAGAGGGTCAAGAATGGAGGAGAAAGCCTATAAAACTCGAGTCGGGACATTGGGGAAGAAGGGCCCCTTTTTATAGGCC
Source organism: Avena insularis (assembly GCA_023614405.1). NCBI lineage: Eukaryota > Viridiplantae > Streptophyta > Magnoliopsida > Poales > Poaceae > Avena > Avena insularis. The sequence goes on from CM042690.1 coordinate 27,105,550, forward strand.
CATGATTTACGACCGCTTTACGCCGTTGGGGAAAAGTCAGACCGGAGACTCCGGTCTACACCGGAGACTCCGGTCTATTCCGGAGATTCCGGCCAATCTCCGGACCAGCCTCCGGACCGCCCATCTGAATGACCTGGGCCGTCCATGACCCAACAAGACCGGATACTTCGGTCTTCCAACACCGGAGACTCCGGACTGAGCCAACACAGGAGACTCCGGGGTAGCCTCCGGACCTGGCTCCGGACCCCCATACAGTATGTCCAAGCCCTGATTCTGAAGTCACCACCGGAGACAGTTCTGGAAATTCCGGACCACACCGGAGACTCCGGTCCACGCAGACCGGAGACTCCGATTTGGACCAAATAAGAGGCAAACTTCAAATGGCGATATCTAGAGTTTGGAAACTCCGATTGACCCGAAACCAATTTTGTTGAAAATATTGGATACCACCAAGAGAGAACATTTCATGTATTATAAAGTGAGATACCTCTCTTGGTGAGAAACCAGAAAACCTCAAAGATCAAAAATGCAATATGATATAAAAGGGAAGTCCGTTTTTGATGAACTAGAGCTTGTTATGAATATTACCACAAGCTCTAGAACCTCATATGGATAAGATCCAAATAATGGAAGGTTTTACCTATCTCTAAAAGACAAACCGGTAAAACCTCCAAGATCAAAAACGCAATAATATATAAAGGGGAAATCCGTTTTTGATGAACTAGGGCTTGTTATGAAAATTACCACAAGCTCTAGAAACTCACATGGATAAGATCCAAATAACAATCAAGAAAGGATGATGCAAAGTATGCAAAGGTTTGAGCTCTCTCTGAACGATATGATCGAGTTACTCACTTGAGAGCCCCTCTTGATAGTACGGTTATCTATCCTATAAACCGGTCTACCCAACTAACATCCCGAGACCGATAAGAAAGAAACCCTATCAAGATCATACCTTTGCCTTGCGCATATTCCACTTGATTATGATGTAGACGGTCTTGTCCTTCTTAAGATGGAACACCTTTCTTGATTGCTCTTGTACGCAATTGCTTGATGAAGACTTGCAAGTTACTCCCCCATACAACATGGGGAAACCTTTACTTTGACCTTATCTTCATCGATCCATGATCATCGAGGTTGGAAAGCTTTAGGCATGAGATCTTCATAGTTTTAACCCTCACATGACCAATTTGTGGATCACTCTTTGAACACCTTGGTCACAAGTTGATCCTCTTCACTTTCTTCTTCTCCAAACCTTGAAGCCAACATATGGTTCAAGCATTGCCTATGGACAATTCCTACAAGTACAACTTGATACAAGCATTAGTCCATAGAGATTGTCATTAATTACCAAAACCACACATGGGGGCCACATGTTCTTTCAACTGTTACTTGTTTACTTGCTGCAAACCACCATTACCTTCCACACGGTATGTTTAATCCTTTGTTACAACAACCAGTGAGTTTGACAACCTTATTGTTAGTTGGGGCAAAGTCTTGAGTTTGTGTTGTGCAGGTCTCCACGTTGCTTGCAACACATGTGTGACGTTTCCTTCCTCCTACTGGTTCGATAACCTCGGTTTCTTACTGAGGGAAGACTTGCTGCTGTGCTGCTTCATACTTGCTCTTGGGGTTCCCAACAGGCTCCTCATCAACTGAGCCATTAGTAGCAGGAGAACTGGGGGCGAAGGTTTTCTCAACGCCAGTGCTGCCAGCACCAAGGTCAGGAAGTTGTTCATGAGGTGCAGCAGAAGAGCTAGGCCGAATCTCCTCCGACGGGTGTGCCACCGGGTCTGACTGACACTGAGAAGTGTGAGCCTCAGCAGTGGGAGCATCGACTCGGACGGGGCTCTGCACCATGGAATCAGCAGGAGGAGGAGCGGGCCTTAGTGGCGAGGCAATGCTAGGAGTAGCCTGGCTGGCCGACAAAGGCGCGACGCTGAAAATAACAAAAATGCTCATAAGAAAGCAATCACAAAACAGGAAATGAAAAATGGAAAGTAAGCAAACAACAAAAGCTTACCCGGAAACGGTCGGGTCACGCGGTGGGTGACGTGTGACTCGGCGCCCAGCTGCTTTGCGAGTCTCTGACAGGGTGGTAGCAGCAGGAGCAGCAGGAGTAACCTTCTGCTTCTTGGCCAGCTGAGCACTGCAGGAGGCCCCGCGCCATTTACCCGGCTTGGCAATAGGGATTTTGCCAACTCTGCCCACAACGAGAGGAGGATTGTCATGTACCTGGCCAGCTGCATAAGTAAATGACAGGCTCACTCAAATAAGTTAGAGGGCTAAGGTTGAAAAGCAGGTACCTCCAGAATCTCACAATCATCATCATCATCATCGTCAGACCAATCTCGTAAGGGATTTCAAGTGTGGCTCTTACCCGGAGTCGAAGCGGCGGCCGCGTGCGGAATGGGCATGAAACACTCCAGATCATACTCGACTTCGTCGGAGTCAAAGCGGTCCTCGTTGTAAGCACTAGGAGGATAGTACTGTCATCAACCTGGTGAACAAGATTCTGCGAAAGATAAACAGAATAAGAACAGAGAATGAACGAGACGGCAGATTAACGTAAGAAAAGCTACATCGGATAGAAAGTAATTCAGAAACTTACCTAGGGGACAGGCCTAACCCGGCTAAATGGAGGGCATCTCCAAGCCCAATCCTCCGCCAAAGTCAGCTTGAAGATCGAGCTTACTCAGTGGGCCACAGAGTCATGGGTGAGCTCCTTCGTGGAATGCCGAGTGGGGTCCTGCGTGCCGCTCATGAAGCACATCTTGTGGATCCTGGCTTGGATGGGCTGACCCGACGTGCAATAAAAGTACACATGAGATCCGTGTTGGCAAGATAGAAGTTCTCATCCGGCGACATCAACCTCTCCAGAATTACGTTGGCCTCGTTGACCACAACGTTCTTGTCGCGCGGGTCAAGCTTCCAGTACTCTTTTTTGGGGACCTCGTCCGAGAAAGGGGGGAGCCGGATGTAATCAGCGGCTTCGCTATTTTTTACATAGAAGAAAGTCCTATGCCATTTCTTGCAAGAGTCTAAGCCAGTGACCCGAGGAAAGATGGATTCTCTCCTGGGTGTGATGCTAGCGGCACCGCACCGAGTCGGCCTCTTCTCGGCATGGGGAGCGCCGAGCTGGGGAACTACTTGGATCCTAAAATTAAAATATTTGGCCCAGAGAAGAACTGTAGGCCAAATGCTAAGGTAGGCCTCGCAAGCATAAATAAAACAAGAGAGGGAGCCAATGGCATTGGCGGGAAAGTGATGGGTCTGTAGATGGAAAGTGGAAAGGAAAGAAACAAAGAAATTGCTTACAGGCAAGGCGAAACCACGCTCAAAGTGGGAGAGGAAAATCACCCTCTCATTGCCCTTAGGTTCGGGGAAAATCTCACCAGCAGGGAGGCGACAATCCACCTCGAGTGGGATGCGCCTGGTGGAGCACAGCCATTCGACCTCCTCCGCGGAGACCTCAGAGCCCTCCCAGCCGCCACGCTCGCCGGCGGGAACCTCTTGTTCCTCCGCTTCCTCGGCAGCATCGCGAGCGTCCATGACCTCCCTGGATTCAGTCTCTTCCGCCGTTGGAAGAGGCTTGGAAGAGCAAGGACCCGTAGCGGAATGGAATGGGGAAAGGAGCAATCGCAGAGGAGAAACTATGAGGAAGAGGAACCGCAAAGGGGGAGTTGGGATTTTGGAGGCGCAAGGAAGAAGAAGAGGCTATGGGGAAACTGAATGGGCGAGGGAAGTTATGTTCCCCTCACCCCTACTTAAGGGGAGTAAAAACCCCAATCGTGGGATCCCCTACGCCGAGCGGCCAGCGTGTGGCCGTATATTCCGCCGAGTGAGCGAGTCAGCGAGCGCCACGTGTATACAATACACGGAAAATCCACTGCCACGTCACGCAGTGCAGGACAAAGGGCGCAGAGCAATGGGACTTCCACAGTGACGGGGAATTACTGCGTAGCCATCACTATGCAGTCAGAGTTTGGAACAAAATTTGAGGCAAGTCACCATGATTACTAGCTGTTAGTGACTAAAGCACGCCGAAAATGACTCAGAATTGGACAAAATGACTCGGCACGAGGGAAAAATGAGCCATAAATCAAAGATGAGACTAGGAAAGAGGAGAGTGGACTCGGCTAAAATCAAGGTTATGCCAAACAGTGCGTCTTAAGCAGTAAATGCAGGCAGAAAGAGAAGTTCTAGACCTCACCAGAGAGTGGACTCGGCTAAAATCACATAAAAGGAACCTGGAGACGCCTAACAGCTAGAACTGCTAGACCTCACCAGCTTCGGGGACTAATGTCGGGGGGATAACCCCCGGTAGGGTCATAAAGGGTAAAACATTGCCCAACTTGGCTTGTGCCGAGTAAAGAAAGAACCAGGCCGAGTAAGTACGGCCGGGTAGGATAGTGGTGTGCGGCCGGCATAGAAACTATGTCGGCCCGTATAAGACAAATATGTTAGTCTTGCATGAACCAACGAGCCGAGTCTCACGAGGAAGGGTCGAGTCAGATAGGACACATGGCACCTTTCCGAGTGAGGTTCAGGAGGGACCATAGTAAAGCATGGTCAAAAGAGAAGGGTGACGCCGGGTGACAAGAAAGGAGTCGGGTGACGCCTAAAACAAGGATTGACGTACAAAGTTATTGCATGACGCCAAAGGAACTGGAGGCGACGTACGTGAAGACCGTTAGCTGTCTAGCTTTATGGACTGGGCCACTGGGCTTAGTACAAGCCTATGACCCGGCCCGTATAGTAAAGACCAAGATCCAAAACAGTAACCCTAGGACCCAAAAGGGTGTAATCAAGCTAGCATCGCCTATATAAGGAGGGACATAGCTAGAGTTAGAGGAGGTTGTACCTAGTAGGGAGCTAGTGCACTTAACCCTAGTTCATACAGCTCTAGGAGCACATGTAAACCTCAAGTATCAATAAAATTCCTAAGTGTGGAGAGTTCATCTTGTTCTTCGTGCATGGCTAGACCGCGCACTCCCTCCCCAGTGACCACAAGCATCCATTCGACCCCCAACTTAAGCCTACCCATGGCATCTGCCGTGACACCACCACGGCACAAAAAGCAAACAAAAAGGATAAGGAGAGGTCATTACTGAAGTAATAACTTCCAAGACTCAAGGAAACTCTTGGGTTATCTCCCAACAAGTACTTTTTTTTAACGCCTTTAAGTTAGGCATGATAGTTTGAGAAGATGCTCACATACGGACTATGAGTTGAAGTAAAAGAGAGCATCAAGAAGCAAATTCAAAACACATTTAAGTCTAACCCACTTCCTATGCATAGGAATCTTGTATGCAAATAAATTCACAAAGAACAAAGTGACAGGCATAGGAAGATGAAACAAGAGTAACTTCAAAACTTTCAGCACATAGAGAGGTGTTTCAGTACCATGAAAACTTCTACAACCATATTTTCCTCTCTCATAATTATTTTCATTAGCCTCATGAATAAACTCAACAATATAGACAACATTCTTTTCATGATATACAAACACATAATTTCTATCAAGCTCAAAAATAGTGGGATTAAAACCTTCACAGGTTTTACCCAAAGTAGAAATTTCAAAAGGATCCACAGGAACATAACATTCATCCTCCTTTGGTAAGCATGCAGGACAATCAAATAATGTAAGAGGTAAAGAGTTACTCTCATTAGAAGGTAGGCATGGGTAGATCCATTCTTCCTCCCTTTGTTCATCACTCTCCTCCTCTTTTTCATCTAATGAGCTTCTAGTTTCAGCAATTTCGTCTTCCATAGGCTCCTGCAAGGCATTAGTCTCTTCCAATTGTGGAAAGCACTTAATAAAATATTCAAGAATATAGCCATTTTCTTCCTTGTAATTATCAAAGCAAAATTTAAGTATCTCATAAACCTCATGTTCATAAGGTGCATCATAAGTATTTTCAAGCAAACTGGCAAGTTCAAATGCATCCTTGAAGGCAATAAATTCTTCAATTTGTTCCACATCATAAAAGTCATAATTTCCCTTAACATAACAAGATATGGTAACATTTTCATTATACTCACATTGAAAAGGAAGGTGTTTATACCTCCTACATCAACAAGACTTATCAAAGCAATAAGTAACATTATGATGAGTGCAGCAGCACTTCATTGGGAGACCCCAAGAGGAAGGTGTGATGCGATTGGTGAGCAAGTTTCCTCGAAGAAACCAAGGTTATCGAACCAGTAGGAGGAAGGAAACGCCCCAAAGGTGCTGCAAGCAACGTGGAGACATGCACAACACAAACTCAAGACTTTGCCCCAACGAATCAGTGAGGTTGTCAAGCTCACCGGTTTGCTGTAATAAAGGATTAAACGTAAGGTGTGGAAGGTAATGGTTTGCAGCAAGTAAACAAGTAACAGTGGAAGATGTATCAATGGTAAAGATTGGACCGGGGTCCATAGTTCACTAGAGGTGCTCTCCTTAGATAAACAACATGGCATGAAGGGTAAACAAATTACAGCAGGGCAATTGACAAGAACTGAGCAAGGCATAAAAATGCAATACTAGACAAAAAGATCCTATGAGATTCAATTGGGCAATACAACAATATACATAGACGGCCATCCAACTGCATCTATGACTAGAAGTCCACCTTTAGGTTATCATCCGAACCCCCTCCAGTATTAAGTTGCAAGCAACAGACAATTGCTTTAAGCAAAGTGTGTAAGGTAAATAATCCACTTGTTCTATGAACAAGAGACCGTTGTTTTCTCCCTAGTGGCAATAACACATCTACAACTGAAGAGATTTTTGTCACTTCCCTTGGAAACTAGAGGCATGAACCCACTATCGAGCATAAATAACCCCTCTTGGAGTCACTAGCAACTACTTGGCCAAGATAGCTACTAACAATGGAGAGCATGCAAGATCACAAACAACACAGACATGATAGAATCAAATAGACAAAACCATCAATCAATCTGACATAGTAATCTCAATATCCATTGGATCCCCGCAAACACAACATGCATGATTACAAATAGATTAGATCTTGATCATGAACGGAGCTCACAAGATCTATACATGAAAGCACAAGGAGGAGATACGGCCATCTAGCTACTACATGAACCCATAGTCCAAGGTGGAACTACTCACGCTTCATACCGGAGAGAAGTCCTCCGGGATGATCTCCCCTCTGACAGGGTTCTGGGAAGAACTTCAAATCCCCCTGATCTAGGTACGACGGTGGCGGCTGCTACAGAAGGTTTCGTGGAGTTTTGATCGGGTGCCTAGGGTTTCTGCATCAGGGGCTTCTTATAGGCGAAGAGGCGAGGCTGGGAGGCGGCCAGGGCCCCACACCCTACCTAGGCACAGGCTGGGCCCACCCGCGCCTAGGGCGGTCTGGCCGACCTGGTTTGCTTCTTCGTCTCGTCTTCTGGCTTCGTGTCCCCCACGGTAAAATATTGACTTTGGATTTTGTCCCGTCCAATTCTGAGAATATTGAGTTTACGCTTTCGGAACCAAAAAGCAGAAGAAAGCAAAGCGCACTGTGGCAACTTGTTAATACGTTAGTTCCAGAAAAGATAGAAAACACCTCAAAGTGTAGACAAAGCAAAGCAAAGTAGATACTAAACAAGCATGGAGCATCAAAAATTATAGATATGTTTCCGACGTATCAAGCATCCCCAAGCTTTACTCCTGCTCGTCCTCGAGTAGGTAAGTGATAAAAGAATAATTTTGGAGGTGACATGCACCATCAAAACCAAGATCAAACCATTTGCAAGCATTGAAAGATGGGATCAAAGAAATCTAAACATATGCATGAAAGATGGAGTTCTAACAATAGGACATAGTAACTATGCATGCAACATGAAAGGCTACAAACAAAGATCATGAATAACATGCATTGAAAAATGTTTGTTTGTTTCACATACAGAAAACATAGCATAGTGGCAATCAGCCTGTCCCTCATAGAGTAGCAAATAAAAGCATAGGACACCTTCAAAGTTCACAAGGGTGACTAGAAACAAGTAGCATAAGAACAAGTAATATCACAATATGCATCAATGAATAAGTTTTGGGACAGTGTCACACAGAATGACAACTATGCTCTCTTAATGGTGCCTAAAGGTAGAAGGTGGAGACTCAACATAATGGTGGAAGAAAGGCGCTTCATAAAGGGAAGCAGGGATTTCAAGTTTTAAAAAGAGCTTCCAAAAATTATGGTACTTGAAGTGATTAAACTGAACAAACTATGGAGTGATTAAGGTTAAACTGAAAAAACTATGGAGTATATGCTTGACAAAGTATAAGTTGGAAATCTCAAGTCCCTTGAATACGAGGGCCACACCTCATGCTAGTCAACTTCAGTCACCTGTAAGTTCTTGCCATTGTAAGTACATGCATATCATAGAGAACCGCCAACAGGGTGCCCCTTGCACATGGTACAGGAGCTATCCCATAACCAAAATGACAAGGCAAGCAGACAATGAGCATCTCAGCGATCTTTTTATTTACTATATGCATAGCTTTTTATTGAGGATGCTTCATAGATAGCTCACTATGGTGATGCTGCAAGTTTCCACCATGATTAGGCATGGCTTAGGCTAGCGGCCCACGCGTTTCTCTAACACAAAATAAAAACTCCATGGACTTGCAAGTCCCCTCTTTATTTCACACCGGTGACATCCATAGACAAAATATCATGATATCAACTGAGTACAAAGTACAAGTGCAATGTTGAAAACGTTCCCCGTGACAACACGGTTCTACTAATTTCAACGTATAAGTGCAAGCATATACAAAAAAATGACACAATGGTTCAAGTTTATTAGGGGCAAAGAAATATAAAGTGTGCCATCAAGTTTGTGAGGGCTTTAATCACTAAGTTTTCACATAACAAAATACTTTTTAATTGGAAGATAGCTGAAAACAAGAATATACTTGGAATGGTGTGACACACCATGCATAGGAATTTATAGTGGACACTTTGGAATAACTTGGTTTCTTGGGAGTTGGAAGCATGAGTAGAGCTTACTCATACAAGTGGAGGCTAGCAAAAGACTGGGAGCAACCAACTAAGAGAGCAATAATGGCCATAATCATGCAGAGCAACAAAACATTACTAATCAAAGCATAGAGTTGTACTACAAGTCAAGGAATAAATGATCATAGAGGCTATGGTGACTTTTTATAGTCATAACATGGTGTGAGCATGTGCCAAGTCAACCCAAACAAAGCATCAAAGGAGAATACCACAATACTATGCTTTTGTATGCTAAAACAACACATAATTTCTTAAAGGCACACTAAGCAATCCCAATTGTTTGGAAAAAGACATGCTACATCAATAATCACTAAGAATAAGGTCAAAACAACACCTAGCATGTCATGCTAAAGTCTATGTCACAGTCAATGCAAGCTCCTCTTGCACTTTCAAGCAGGAACTTCCTACTCCTTTCCAACACCAAGGAACTTATTTGACACAACACAGTGAGAACGGGGGTCCAAACTACTTTATTCAAGCAAACTAAACAAATTAAACAAAGCAAATGAAAACTAAGATGCTCCAAGAACAACACAATAATGCATGAAACAATAAAAACGAAGTGTCTAGACAAACCTGAGCTTTTTATTGATGAAGAAGGGGATGCCTTGGGCATCCCCAAGCGTTGACGCTTGTACCTCTTGGACATTTCTTGGGGTGACACCGGGGTGGCATCCCCAAGCTTGAGCTTTTGTCCATTCTTCATCTCATTACATCATTCTTTCTCTACACCTGAAAATTTTCCTTCATACAAAACTTCACACAATCTTCATTAGCAACATTAGTGTATTCAAAAGATAATAGAACCTTAGGTAAAGCTTTGGAACAACAAATTTTTTCACTAAAAACACATGCTACTGTAGCAACTCCTTCAAAAAGCTCAATTCCCCTAAAGAGAACTCAAAAAGGAATCAATAAGAAGCAAATGCAAATAATGACAGAAATTTGTCAAAACAGACCAGCAGGTAGAAACCGATTTTTTCGAAGATCTTATGTTTATCAAATCACAAAGTGTTGAACTAACGAAAGTTAAATTAACATACTGGGGGATTTATTCATAAATTTTTAGCTCAATCCGAGTTACAGAGACTCCTCACAAATTTTTTGGTGGAGGACAGAAATCTGTTTCGGGACAACAACTCCCCAAATCTTACTTCCCTCTCATTAGAGGTCATTCTTGGCACAAAAAGCAAACAGAAGGATAAGGACAGGTCATTACTGAAGTAATAACTTGTAAGACTCAAGGAAACTCTTGGGTTATCTCCCAATAAGTACTTTTTTTAACGCCTTTAAGTTAGGCACAAGAAGCAAGAAAAATCAATTATTTTCAAATGAAGAAGCATTAACATCAAACCTTGCTTTCAAAGGAGGAGCAAAAAGCAACTTCTCTCTCCTCATAGGGAAGTGTTCAATACCTTTCTTAAATGGAAATTGATATTTAATAGTGCCTTCTTTCATATCAATGATGACACCAACGGTTCTAAGAAAAGGTCTTCCCAAAGTAATAGGACAAGAAGCATTGTATTCAACATCCAAAACATAGAAATCAACAGGGACATAAGCATTGTTAACCATAATGTGAACATCATTAGTACTCCCCATGAGTTTATTTTTAGAATTATCATTGAGTGGGACATCCAAATAACAATCTTCCAAAGGTGGCAAATCAAGCATTTCATAAATCTTCCTAGGCATAATAGAGACACTAGAACCAAGATCACATGAAGCTTTGAGATCAAAGTCATTCACTTGAACATTAATAATGGGTTCCCAACTATCTTCTACTTTCCTAGGAATAGAAGCATTGTGTTTTAACTTCTCTTCCTTAATCTTAACAAGAGCATATGTAATGTGTTTAGTGAAAGAAACATGCATATCACTAGCATCAGGACTTGTAGCAAGCTTTTGAAAAAATAGAATCACTTCAGAAATATTGCAACCATCTATATCAAAATCAAACTTAGCATCACAAGTAGTAGACTCAATGGGCTTAGTGTAGGGGTTCGTAGCATGGAAAACAAAAAATTTCTACCGCATGCACACAAACAAGCCAAGATCTATCTACTAGATTGTAGCAACGAGTCGATAGAGGAACTCACCCTCGAAGATTCCAAAGCGGTTAACGAGAGCAGATTCTCGTGGGTGATGTAGTCGTACACTTGTCGATCTCAAGATCGCGTAAACGATCCTTCCCGGCTTCATGATCGGTCACGTTCGGTACTCGATGAAGACCTTCCTCTCCCTTGTTCCAACAGGCAGCGGAGGTTGTAGCACTCTCCTCGTGATTCTGGCAGCACGACGGCGTGGTGTCGGAAGTAGAGGGGAGATCTCGCAGAGCTTCGCCTTAAGCCGGAGCGAGTATGGTGGAGCAAGAGAGATGCCTTGGCGATCTAGGGTTTAGAAGCACCAAAGGGAGGGGTGTAGCCGGCGGCTAGGGTTTGGGGAAACCCTAGTCGGCGACTTGGGAGGAGGCCCTAGGCGGCGGCAGCAGAAGGTCGTGGCACCAGGAGCTAGGGTTTGAGGTGTAGGGAGAGGGGGCGCCCTACCCCTCCTTATATAGGAGGGGAGAGGCGGTTTGGGGAGGAGGCAGTCCTCCTCCAACTCCTCCTCATGTCCGGCGGATGGGAGGGAGTGGGACTTCCTCCCCAAGTAGGTTTCCTACTCTCCCTCCACCAAGCAAACTTGAGATTTGACTTTTTCAAATTGGCGTTTGACTTTCAAACTTCGATTTGATTTCTTCTCTTTATTTTGCCCATCCAAGCGACCTAGTACATGATGCAACCATTCCACATTGTCATGACACATCCATGTACCCTTCCCCTCTGGAGTGCCGGACCTTCCAGACCCTTCTAGAACATTCCTGGTGAAAACACCGGAATCATTTCCGAACTCCGAAACAGGACTTTCCTTATATGAATCTTATTCTCCGGACCATTACGGATCTCCTCATGATATCCCGGATCCCATACGAGACTCCGAACAACATTTGGTCTCTTACTCATTATTCCATAACTACTCAACAACATCGAATCCTTAAGTGTGTCTCCCTACAGTTCGTGAATTATGCGGACATGACCGAGACACTTCTCCGATCAATAACCAATAGAGGAATCTGGAAATTCATATGGATCCCACATATTTCTACGATTACTTTGCGATCGAATGAACCACTTACATACGATACCAATTTCCCTTTGTCTCACGATAGTTTACTTATCCGAGGTTTTGATCGTCGGTATCTCTGCATACCTAGTTCAACCTCGTTACTGATAAGTACTCTTTTCTCCTTCCCGTGATATGTGATCCCTTGTGAGACAGTCACATGCTTTCAAGCCAATTGGATGACATTCCACCGAGAGGGCCTAGAGTATATCTATCCGTCATATGGATGGACAAATCCCACTCTTGATCCATGTGCCTCAACACATACTTTCCGAACACTCAATGCCACCTTTATAGCCACCCGCCACGGTGTGGTGTTTGATGTCATCAAAGCATCCTTCCGGTGATGGTGATTAACATGATCTCATGGTCGAAGGAATTAGGTTACTATGTATCAGAAAGCTTATAGCAAATGAACTATATTAAATGACTTGATCTTTATGCTACGCTTAACTATAGGAGTATGTACATCACATCACTCTCCTAATGATATGACCCTGTTGTTAATAACATCTCTATGTTCATGATCAGGAAACCATGATCATATATTAACCAACAAGCTAGTTTAACAAGAGGCTTTATGTAAGATCCCTCCCTTTATAAAGGTAAGGAATCCCTGTGATTGCAATGCTAGTCCCTGGATCAATGCTAGCATCCATAGTTTTTAAGATGAAGTACACAGAAACAAAGGTCATTATTACATATCATTCCAGAGACAAACATAGTCTTTTACAAACTCCATGGCCACATGCCTAATACAAGAGTTCAAATATATAATAAGATAAATAAGTCTTCATCTTCATGTGCCACAGGCAAGCATGTTGAGTGTAGACTCATAACCCCTAATCATCATCAGAATAACCTGCAACATCACAAGTTACAACCACAGTGGGTCAATACATTGGAATAGTATTGGCAAGTGATACCTTAGTAGAATATTAGCAATCCAGATAGTATATGCATTTGGCTAAGTGTAGCTTAGGCTTGCTTTGCTCAAAATAGGTTTTACCTATCAGTTGAAAACACTAAGTTTTTCTTTGATAAAACCTTCCCAAGGAATCACCAATAGACATTGGTGATCCTTCATCCTTGTTCAACCACAAGTTTTAACTTAGAAATTGGGATGAGGAGATTCTTGATAGCTTCCATGTCTTGATGCTCAGGTTGTCCAATACCAGGGACATGGCTAAGTACTTAGATTCTTCCATCTGCAGAGGTTGTGCACTTTCCCCACAAGACTTTATTTTCACCAAGACAGGACCTTTTAGAAGCCTTCCCTTAGACCAAATGGACGCATTCCAACCTATCATCCCACTACCACCAACTGTCCAAATGGCTAAGTTATTGCATCCTATGTGATCCAGGCAGAGCCCATATTGCCATGTGGCTGCACTAGAAGCTTCTTAACATATGGCATCTCAAATCCCTTTGTTCCTGGGTGGCTTTCCACAAGTGAGATACACAAGGTAAACCATAGAAGTGGGCCTTGTGTAACCACTCAACACAAACCATTCTTTCCATTCCACCCAGGTGTTTCATTCACTTAGTTATTTTATTAAACAAAAACACAAGTCATAGACTTAGAAATATTTTCACATAGCATGAATATATAACCACCCTTGGTGGATACTAGCTAGGCTAAGCATGGCAATGGTAAGCATCTTAACTTAGAGGAATTTCTAACAATTCTACAACTACTAGGATTTCCCAAGCATAGTAGATACTTATCAAAATAATCATGCAAGTCCTATACAAAATATTTCTAGTGCATAGTTGAAATATATAGGAATAAAATCATGAATCACCACTTGCCTTGGTAGTTTGGGGAGTAGCAACAATCTTCACAATCACAATCACTATTTGCACCAAAATCTACACATAAAATAATGGCACCAAAATCACATATCAAAATTATACAAACAAAAATATATAAATGCATGCAAATGCCATGTGATGATTTTTCTACACCAAACAAGACAAGTAAACAGTACTAAAACATACTCAAGTCCAAGATACTCAAAATAGACATTATTTGATCTTTAAAACATTTTTCAAATCATTTATATAACCAAAATAAGCCTACATAAGTTTCTGCATAAACAACCATTTTTACATAGGCAAAACATTAAACACATTGCATAAACAGATAGGATTTTCTCTCCTGATTCCAATGATATAAAATTTGTAAAATTTGAACGTGTGGATCAAAAGTTATGAATTTTACAAGTTTGGTTAACTAATAGATCAAATTTCTATTTTAAATTTAAACTCAGGCCATGCGGCGCTCTCTGATTCGTCGGTACCGCTTCGCATGGATCGACCAGCGTGGACCGCACGATCTAAATGAAATCGCACGTCTAGATCTAACTAGTACCCCTTGGCTTAAGTCATCTATCAGATGCGTTGGATCTAGATCCAACAGTCCAGATCTAACAGACCTCAAGCGAAGGCCGCTGACGGTGGCATGGCGGCGGCCTTCGGCGGTGATGTTGCCGGCAATTCAGGAAGCGAGGAAGGCAATGGAATAGATCACCGAGTCCGTGTGATGATGCTGGTGCTCGAGGTGGTTTTCGTTGGCGAAGGGGCGCACCATGGAGGTCGCTGGGGCTCGTCGGAGTCGTGCGTGGCGTCGGGTGTTCACTGCCAGAGATGGAGGCGATGTTCTACGACGCAATGAGATGAACGAAGGGCATTAGGAGATGCACAGAAGCAAGGCGAACACGGTCGTAAGATTTAGGTGTCAAGGGGCGGTCTGATTTTACCGTGATTGTTCGTCGGAGTCGGGCGGCGCTTCGGTCGTTTGCGGGGCTTGACGGAGACGACGATCTGGGGTGATATAGAGAAAATCGAAAGTGTGAGAAGATGCGCACGGGCAAGACAGGAAAGCTCGTATGAACGAGAGGTGAAGGGGAGCACGGGGTTCACCGGAATAGGTCGCGGTCGTTGAGCAGCGTTAGCTCAATTGTCGGCACTGGTGGCGGAGTGAAGTCTGAGTGAGGGGAAAGACTCACGGTGCGGAGGGGTTTAAGTAGGCAGGGGCTCGACAGGAAACGCCTGCAGAATCAATGGCAATTACGCCGCGTGATCAACGCCAGCAACGGCAGCGACGACGTGTTCTACGCGGGATTTGGGGAAGACGACGGTGGCGTGGACGGGGCCCAGTAGTCAGCGAGGGGGGGTGGGTGGGTTCTGCGCGGGTGAGGAAAGACAGAGAGGAGTGGCCCGGGTGGGCTGTTTTGGCTGTTGGGCTGAAAAGCTGGCGCCAGGCCCAGTTCTATTTCTAATCCCTTTTCTTTTTCCAAATCGATTTTCAGGAATCTTTTTCAAACAAATTCAAAAGCATTTGAATTCCAAATCTTTATGGATATTTGTAAAGTGTAACCTGCATACTTTTGAATATAAAACCATGCTGTCTCATTAGACTTGCTTGGTCCTTTTGAAAATTCTAAATAAACAGTGCCTTAGTGTAGGGGTTCGTAGCATGGAAAACAAAAATTTTCTATCGCATACAAACAAACAAGCCAAGATCTATCTACTAGATTGTAGCAACGAGTCGATAGTGGAACTCACCCTCGAAGATTCCAAAGCGGTTAACGAGAGCAGATTCTCGTGGGTGATGTAGTCGTACTCTTTCCGATCTCAAGATCGCGTAGACGATCCTTCCGGCCAGCGTTCCGCAGCGCCCGCAATCGGTCACACGTTCGATTGACGAAGACCTTCCTCTCCCTTGTTCCAGCAGCGGAGGTTGTAGCACTCTCTCGCGATTCCGCAAAGACAACGGCGTGGTACCGGAAGTAGAGGGGAGATCCCGCAGGGCTTCGCCTTAAGCCGGTGCGAGTATGGTGGAGCTTATGAGAGAGGCTATTAGTGGTCTAGTAATTAGACACACCAATTAGAGGGCTCTAAACCAATTAGAAGGCTCTAAACCAATTAGAAGGCTCTAAACCGAAACAGCTCTAAACCGGGGTCTAGGTCTAGTTTCTAGTTTAGAGGATAGGAACTTGTGTGTCTTGTGTTGTGTTGGGAGGGGAGCCCTGCCCCTCCCTTTATAGGTGGGAGGGCTGGCGCGCTAGGGGAGGGAGGGAGTCCTCCCAACTGCCTAGGGCTGGCCCGGCTTGGGAGGAGGACTCCTCCCAAGTCGGTTTCCTCCTCTCCTCCCACTTCCCAAAAACTGCCGTTTGACTTTCAAACTAGCCGCTTGACTTTTCAATTTAGGATTCAATTTAATCCTTTATTTGGGACAAAGAACACTTAGTACATGATGCAATCATTCCAATATGCAATGACGCATTCATGTACCCCTTCCCCCTCCGGAGTGCCGGACATTCCGGGACCTTCTAGAATGTTCCCGATGAAAACACCGGAACCATTCCCCAACTCCGAAACGGAACTTTCCTTATATGAATCTTATTCTCCGGACCATTCCGGATCTCCTGATATCCGGATCCCATCCGAGACTCAACAACATTCGGTCTCTTTCTCATAATACCATAACTACTCAAACAACGTCGAATCCTTAAGTGTGTCTCCCTACGGTTCGTGAATTATGCGGACATGATCGAGACACTTCTCCGAACAATAACCAATAGAGGAATCTGGAAATTCATATGGCTCCCACATATTTCTACGATTACTTTGCGATCGAATGAACCACTTACATACGATACCAATTTCCCTTTGTCTCACGATATGTTACTTATCCGAGGTTATGATCGTCGGTATCTCGCATACCTAGTTCAACCTCGTTCGATAAGTACTCTTTTCTCGTTCCGTGATATGTGATCCCTTGTGACCAAGTCACATGCTTGCAAGCTAATTGGATGACATTTCACCGAGAGGGCCCAGAATATCTATCCGTCATGTGGATGGACAAATCCCACTCTTGATCCATGTGTTTCAACCAATACTCCGAACACTCAATGCCACCTTTATAGCCACCCTGTTACGGTGGTGTTTGATGACATCAAAGCATCCATCCAGTAAAGGCAATATGCATGATCTCATGGTCGAAGGAATTAGGTTACTATGTATCAGAAAGCATATAGCAATTGAACTATTGAAATGACTTGATCTTTATGCTACGCTTATCTATAGGAGTATGTCCATCACATCATTCTCCTAATGATATGACCTTGTTGTTAATAACATCTCAATGTTCATGATAGGGAAACCACAATCATCTATTAACCAACAAGCTAGTGAAGTATAGAGGCTATACTAGGGACTTCAAATTAAGTTTACAAATCACACAAGTATTAATGTTTCCGGTTAATACAATTATAGCATGGTATGTAAACATTTATCATAAATATGAAGATATGATAATAACCACTTTATTATTGCCTCTTGGGCATATCTCCAACAGTCTCCCACTTGCACTAGAGTCAATAATCTAGTTTCAAACCTTTGTGTTTTCAACACCTATGGCTTTCCGGTGTTGTATGTACACGATTGCTAGTGGTCAACTGATCTCCGGATCTGACACTTCCAGGTCCGTGTGTAATTGCATGTCTTTGCCTCACGCATCACTCATTCTCTAATGAGATGGCTTTGTATGATTTGGTCTTTCGGTGTGACCTTTAGTTCTTTGGGGTTAAAATATGTTGATAATATTGTCGCACAATATATCTTCATAGTATTATCCCGCTGTGAACTACACCTAGTTTGATAACAAACTACTTGACACAAATGCCCTCTTTTGCTGCTATAATAGCAGTCATATACTTTAGCCTTTTGTTGAAGTATCTGTCACAATGTCTTAACTTTGGAACTCATCCAAATCTATTATGGAACTCACTTTCCATTATATTGTGCCACCCTTAGTTTAGATTGAGATAAACTAAATTTGTACTTTGTGACAAAGCTAGTATCAATGTAGTACTTTTACAATGAACTAACCATCTATTTGTCACTTCTACAAATAATATACTCTTAGTTCTTCCAAAAGATCATAAGAATATCCTTACTATCGTCCAATGATCATCTTACAAATCATTCTGGTATATGCTCACAACATTTACAGCATAGGACATATCTGGATTTGTACATATCACAGTATGATTGATATAAATGCTCTTTGTGATTTCATACATCAAGTATCAATCTATACTTGAATCTTTGTTTCACTTACCAAGTGCCAATACACTTGAATATATCATCAATATTGAACTCATTCAATCCTTTCTGTGCGACAAGAACCTTTCTTGTAGTTTCTATATTGAACTCATTCAATATCTTGTCTATGTACTTTTGGCACAACCATATTAGCATCTATTGATGCCAAATATTTGGGTTTTGCCTAAGTCTTTCATCGGGATGAAATTCTTAATATGTGTTAATAAAAGATACATTATTTCCAATCAACAATATGTCTTCCACATAATGTATTAGAAACATGTCTTAGCGCTCCCACTTAATTTCTTGCAAATGCAAGCATCTTCATTGTCTCCGATGAAATTAAACTCTTTTAACAGTTTCATCATAGTGAAGATTCCAACTCCGCTACGCTAACTTCACCCATTGAAGTTTGCATATGCTGTTAGCATCCTTTGAATTAACAAAACCCGTTGGACCGGGTCATGCACACGTTCTAGGTAACCATTCTATTAGAAGAACTTGTTTTGTTTATTCTACTACCACATAACAAATTATATGTAGTGGTTGCTACATTAATCCGTCTAGACTAAAAATCGCTATGAAAGATCAAATCTTGTCATATACAACCTTTGAACATTGTTGTGAACTCTTTCCCAACATGTCGACTATTTCATAGATGTGAAACATCCATGTCTACTTTATAGATCCAAACACAACCGCAAGGTTTTACACCTTTTTCGAGGGTCCTTCAAGTTCAAAACTTGATTTCTCGTGTATGGAACTATCACGGATTATATGGCTTCAAGCCATTTGACGAGTCAGGCCCATCATCGCTTCTTTGCATGTAGTAGGTTCATTATTCTCAAATAATGATTCAACCCTCAAATCTTGGTATTTGATTGTTCATCCGACCTACTTGTTTCAATAGAAACTTAGACCTCGTGACCACAACCTTTGAGGCACGTGAGCCATGAGCATTATTGTGCCTCCGGAACACTTTTGGTCGGTGCTTGTAACTCTGATCACATAGCTAAGGTTCCTTTAACCTTATCAAAGTTCTATTGTCCTCCCACTTAACTTTTGACGAAAAATTCCTTCTCAAAGAAACTTGACGTTCTAAGCGACAAACACTTTTGTCTCCGGTGTTTATGGAGGAATACTTAACATTTATACAAAGACAGGTTTATCCGACTTTGGTTGCAAACATCTTTCTTATGCATAGCATACCAATGTTTAAGAAAGGACTACTTGGGTTTTATCCCAAACCATAACCTTATATGGTGTCATTTCAGCGGATTATGATGGAGCTCTTTCGATTGGAAAACGGTAGTCTCTAAAGCTTTTAATCTTTAAAATATAATAGCAGTTTTATGAATTATACCTTCGATCTTACCATGTCAAACAAGGTTCAATTACATATCTCGAACGCTCCATACTCTTATGGTGTTTCGGGAAATGCAAATCCACGGAACGATTCCTTAAATCTTAGGTATTATGCTAAACTTGTAACTTAAATATCTTCCTTTATGATCTTATCATAAACTATTTATATTCTTGTTACAATGATTTTGCACTTCATCTTGAAAATCTTTCGAACTTTTCAAATATTTCACACTTCATCCTTATTAAGTAAATATTCACATATTCACTCAAATTTTCGGAGAAAGCATATGAAGTTGAAATCCATCGCTCTTGACTACACATAATGGATTTCGTACAACAATATGCACAAGTTCCAATAAGCTAGTCTTTCGTTCCCTTTTGGCCTATGAACGAAGTTTTAATTATCTCTAGGAAAGTTTTACAAACGTCATTTGATCAAAATCAAAAGACTCCAAAATTCCATCCACATGGAGTTTCTTCATGTTTTCTTTCCAATATAATTTAAACGGCGATGTCACTTCCTAAGTGATCTTTCAATCAATTTGCCTTTCGACAATTTTAGCACTAGTTTTATGGATGTGATTTCTCCAACGAGATTTGTGAATCATCCATCTTTTATTGATTACGCAATTATTTGAACAACCCTTTTGTTCTCATAATACCTGATAAAACAAATCTTGAAGGCAAGCTTTTGATGTTTAACGAGCAACACAATAACCCTTTATTTTGTTCTTGATGAACATCATCACATATTCTTTTGCTAATTACTTAGGCCATTGTAGTTCATGAATTGTGTAGTTTCGTATGACGATTCATACCAACAAATTCAGTACCAAGTACTTAAGAACCACATTGTTTAATAAGCAAAGAATATAGCCATAACATGTATATCATCTATATACTTTAAACTGAACAATTCTAGTCTTTTCTTTTCTGCCATATATTTATGAGATTCTCTTTCAGTATTTCCTTTTCCGTTTGAAAGAATCTATCAACATCAATAGTGGAGTCATACATATGACACATAATCCAAAGCGTGTATAATTAAATACAAATGTCTTTGGACTTGCACTTTGAAGTAGATCACCATCATCAAATGTTTGGTGTTCTTCCAAATTCCTTTCTTTAGTAATCTCTTGGTGTAGTAAACATTTTACCTACATCAAATATTCACCTTATCATGGAACCGTCCATGATCAAGCTACTTTTAGCTTATAACGATGAATTATGAGTATAATGTTGCTTTCCAAAACCTTTTGGAGGATTAGGACAACAAGTGTCTCCAACCTTTTGCAAATTCTCATCAAACATGAGAACATGACTTTGCCATATTATACTCTATCATGTTGTAACCAAAACTTCGTTTCAGATATCACAATATCTTCCACACAGCATGGTTTCTGAAACAACTCTTTCAGATCCTAGATAACCTTGATATTAAGATAATCTTTTGAATATCAAGAATCATGGAGACAAACATGATACTCATATACTAACACTTGGAATTGTCACTCTTGTTTTAATACCAATTATTAAACTTCATAGAGTAACCGGAACTTACTGAAAGTTTGCAATAGGACTTTTAAACTTTAGATTAACACTTCAAAACAATACGATACCAGTTCGTAAAGTAACTAACCAGAATTCTATAGTTCTATCATCTCAATTAAAACTAAGCGTAAGGTGGTAAACGGATGCCAATGACTACAACAACTATGCAAATTCACTTTGATTTAGTTTATGATAAATTGAGTTCTAATTAATAATTAAATTAATCTAGGTGAACTCCCACTCAAAACAATATCCCTCACATTGTTTTAGTGATCACACGAACCAAATCCACCACATCAAAACCGATCATCACGTGAGTTGATGTAGCTTCAATGGCGAACAATCAACATGTTCATCATATCTACTATATGACTCATGCTCTACCTTTCGCAATCCGTGTTCACGAGGCCATGTACATACATGCTAGGCTCGTCAAGATCAAACCTTAGCTACCGCACAAGCAAATCTGGCTTGCTTACGTTGTATTCACCCGCAGAATCAAAGACACCCGATCATCACGTGGTGCTTCGAAGCGCAAGCTTTGGCAACGGTGCTGACTAAGGGTGAACACTTTAGAACTTGAAATTTATGTGCATGAGGGATCATCTTATAATGCTACCGTCGTCTACTAAGCAATACAAGATGCATAAAGGATTAACATCACATGCAATTCATAATATGTGATATGATATGGCCTTTCTTCTTTGTGCTTCCGATCTCCATCTTCAAGCACGAACATGATCTCCATCATCACCGCATTGCATCAAGGTCAATGACGCTTCTTCATGGTTGTCGCCCACCAGCTTCAACTATTACAACTATTTTGAATAGACACGCAGGTCTTAACAGAAATTAAAGACAACCATATGGCTCCTGCCGGTTGCCAACTTACAATAAGGAACATTGCATACATCAAATATAATCACAATCATGGCCATATCACATCACTGCACACCCCTGCAAAACAAAGTTAGACGCCTCTACTTTCTTTGCATATTTTACGTGGTTTGGGGCTTTCCATAAGTGTCGTTCTAACTTACGAACAAGAACCACAACATTGATACTAGCATTGTTGATTACCCGTTGTAAATTGGATCTTAACTATGCTAGGAGAAACACGCACCCGCAGAGCCACATATGCAATACAAGTTGCATGTCAAGCGTGGAGCAAGACTCATGAACGATGTCATGTAAGGTTAGCAGGGCGCTTCATCCCAACATACCGCAAGATGCAAAGTACGAAAAGCAATCTACAATAAAAGCATCAACGCCCACAATGACCATTGTGTTCTACTCGTGCAACAGATCTACATATAGACACGGCTCTGATACCACTGTAGGGGTTCGTAGCATGGAAAACAAAAATTTTCTATCGCATACAAACAAACAAGCCAAGATCTATCTACTAGATTGTAGCAACGAGTCGATAGTGGAACTCACCCTCGAAGATTCCAAAGCGGTTAACGAGAGCAGATTCTCGTGGGTGATGTAGTCGATTTCTTCCGATCTCAAGATCGCAGACGATCCTTCGGCGCGCGTTCCGCAGCGCTCCGCAGTCGGTCACACGTTCGTACTCGACGAAGACCTTCCTCTCCCTTGTTCCAGAAAGTGCGGAGGTTGTAGCACTCTCCTCGCGATTCCGGCAAAGACAACGGCGTGGTACCAAGTAGAGGGAGATCCTGCAGCTTCGCCTTAAGCCGGTGCGAGTATGGTGGAGCTTATGAGAGAGGCTATTAGTGGTCTAGTAATTAGACACACCAATTAGAGGGCTCTAAACCAATTAGAAGGCTCTAAACCAATTAGAAGGCTCTAAACCGAAACAGCTCTAAACCGGGGTCTAGGTCTAGTTTCTAGTTTAGAGGATAGGAACTTGTGTGTCTTGTGTTGTGTTGGGAGGGGAGCCCTGCCCCTCCCTTTATAGGTGGGAGGGCTGGCGCGCTAGGGGAGGGAGGGAGTCCTCCCCCAACTCGGCCTAGGGCTGGCCGCCGGCTTGGGAGGAGGACTCCTCCCCAAGTCGGTTTCCTCCTCTCCTCCCACTTCCCAACAACTGCCGTTTGACTTTCAAACTAGCCGTTTGACTTTTCCAATTTAGGATTCAATTTAATCCTTTATTTGGGACAGCAAGAACACTTAGTACATGATGCAATCATTCCAATATGCAATGACGCATTCATGTACCCTTCCTCCGAGTGCGGACATTCAGGACCTTCTAGAATGTTCGATGAAAACACGGAACCATTCCCCAACTCAAACGGAACTTTCCTTATATGAATCTTATTCTCGGACCATTCCGGATCTCCTCGTGATATCCGGATCCCATCTGAGACTCGAACAACATTCGGTCTCTTTCTCATAATACCATAACTACTCAAACAACGTCGAATCCTTAAGTGTGTCTCCACGGTTCGTGAATTATGCGGACATGATCGAGACACTTCTCGAACAATAACCAATAGAGGAATCGGAAATTCATATGGCTCCACATATTTCTACGATTACTTTGCGATCGAATGAACCACTTACATACGATACCAATTTCCCTTTGTCTCACGATATGTTACTTATCCGAGGTTATGATCGTCGGTATCTCTGCATACCTAGTTCAACCTCGTTACTGATAAGTACTCTTTCTCGTTCCGTGATATGTGATCCCTTGTGACCAAGTCACATGCTTGCAAGCTAATTGGATGACATTTCACCGAGAGGGCCCAGAGAATATCTATCAAGTCATGTGGATGGACAAATCCCACTCTTGATCCATGTGTTTCAACCAATACTCTCCGAACACTCAATGCCACCTTTATAGCCACCCTGTTACGGTGTGGTGTTTGATGACATCAAAGCATCCATCCAGTAAAGGCAATATGCATGATCTCATGGTCGAAGGAATTAGGTTACTATGTATCAGAAAGCATATAGCAATTGAACTATTGAAATGACTTGATCTTTATGCTACGCTTATCTATAGGAGTATGTCCATCACATCATTCTCCTAATGATATGACCTTGTTGTTAATAACATCTCAATGTTCATGATAGGGAAACCACAATCATCTATTAACCAACAAGCTAGTGAAGTATAGAGGCTATACTAGGGACTTCAAATTAAGTTTACAAATCACACAAGTATTAATGTTTCCGGTTAATACAATTATAGCATGGTATGTAAACATTTATCATAAATATGAAGATATGATAATAACCACTTTATTATTGCCTCTTGGGCATATCTCCAACACTTAGCACATGATTTGATAAAGATTTGAAAATGGTTTTCATACCAAACTTTGTTTGGAAAAAAATTGTCCAAGCTTGGAACTCAACCTACCAATCCTATGAACTCACAACAATGGTTTTAAAACAAATATTCCCTCACTAGAGAGTGGCATTGAATCAATGCTTGTTTACATAAAATAACAAGCACCCAAATGCTTCTGTTTTGTAAATGGCTTTGAAATTGAACCCTAAATGATCATGAGTGCATGGATGATATGCAAAGCTTTGAAAACATGATTTTAGGGATGTTACAAATCTAACCCCCTTAAGGTGAATCTCGCCCTCGATATTCGGATTGGCTAGCAAATAGGTGAGGGTGGTGTTTCCGAAGATCATCTTCTCTTTCCCATGTTGCTTCTTCTTCGGAATGATGGTTCCATTGAACTTTGCAGAATTTGATAGTATTAGTCCGGGTAACTCTTTCTACAGTCTCAAGAATCTTGATAGGTTTTTCCTCATAAGTGAGGTCACTCTCCAATTGAACCTCCTCCAAAGGTATAGTGTCCTCCAAAGAAGTCTCTACCATCTCTGGATGGCATTTCTTAAGCTGACTCACATGAAACACATTGTGAACGGCAGACAATGACTCTGGCAATTCAATCTCATAAGCTACTTATCCTTTACGACTCAGAATCTTGAATGGTCCAACATATCTTGGGGCCAATTTTCCTTTGACTCCAAATCTCTTCACTCCACGAAGTGGTGACACTCTAAGGTAAGCTCTATCACCCACTTCATAGGTGACTTCTCTACGCTTAGGATCTGCGTAGCTCTTCTGTCGGGACCGCGCTATCTTCAATCTGTCCTTAACTAGCTTGACTTTCTCTTCAGCTCTTTGATTAATTCTGGTCCGAACAGATTTCTTTCTCCCACACCATTCCATAACAATGGGGTGGTACACTTTCTCCCATAGAGAAATTCAAATGGTGCCATCTCAATACTGGCTTGATAGCTGTTATTGTAAGAGAATTCTGCGTAAGGCAGACTTTCATCCCAACTTGCTCCATAGTCTAGAGCACATGCCCTCAACATATCTTCAAGTATCTGGTTGGTCCTTTCTGTTTGTCCATCAGTCTGAGGATGAAAAGCAGTGCTGAATTCCAATCTCGTTCCCAATGACTCATGTAGTTGCCTCCAAAAATGAGAAGTGAATTGAGTTCCCCTATCAGACACAATACTCTTGGGTACTCCATGCAGACATACAATCCTACTCATGTAGATCTTGGCTAACTTAGCACTTGTATAGGTTGTCTTCACGGGTATGAAATGAGCCACTTTAGTTAGGCGATCCACTACAACCCAAATAGAATCATATCCTGACCTGGTCCTTGGCAATCCGGTGATGAAATCCATGCCAATCTTGTCCCACTTCCAATCAGGAATAGGTAGTGGTTGTAGCAATCCCGCTGGTTTCTGATGTTCCGCTTTCACTCTACTACATACATCACACAATGCAATATGTTCGGCGATGTCTTTCTTGAGATTATTCCACCAAAATCTTTCCTTCATATCCATGTACATTTTGGTGTTTCCTGGATGAATAGAATATGGTGAGTTATGTGCTTCCTATAAAATCAGTTTCCGAAGCTCCGGATCTTGTGGAACACAGATACGTTTTCCATACCATAAAGTACCCTGTTGGTCTTCATGAATCCTTTGGCTTTTCCTTTGCCAATCTTTTCCTTAATCTCTTCAATTTCTTTATCTGTCTTTTGGGCTTCTTTGATTTTGTCCAACAAGGTGGGTTGAACATCCAATGACATGAGATGTCCTTCAGGCACAATCTCCAATCTGAGATCTCTAAATTGGGCACACAGGTCATCTGGCAATTCTCCCTTAGTAAGGCCATTCACAAATACCTTACGGCTTAGAGCATCCGCTACAACATTTGCTTTACCAGGATGGTATTGCAAACTCAAGTCATTGTCCTTGATGAGTTCTAGCCATCTTCTTTATCTCATGTTGATTTCTTTCTGGGTGAAGATATACTTCAAACTTTTGTGATCTGTGAACACTTCACATCGCTTTCCCAAAAGATAATGTCTCCATGTTTTGAGTGCATGGACAACAGAGGCTAACTCTAAATCATGAGTAGGGTAATTTACCTCATGAGTTTTGAGTTGTCTCGAGGCATAAGCCACAACTTTCCCTTCTTGCATTAACACTGCACCTAATCCATGATGAGATGCATCACAATACACTTGGAAATCCTTCTCCAAATCTGGCAGACATAAGACTGGTGCTGTCACTAGTCTCTTCTTCAATTCTTGGAAACTGAGTTCACATCCTTCCGACCAAGCAAATTTCTTGTCCTTCTTTAGCAACTCTGTCATTGGCTTAGCTACCTTGGAGAAATTCTCAATAAATCTTCCGTAGTATCCTGCCATGCCAAGGAAACCGCGAACTTCTTTTACTGACTTAGGGGATTCCCATTCAGTTACAGCTGACACTTTAGCAGGATCAACTGCTACACCATCTCCTGACACAATGTGTCCAAGAAATCCAACTTCATTTAACCAAAATTCACACTTGCTGAATTTGGCATACAACATATGCTCTCTAAGCTTCTCAAGTATCAAACGCAAATGTCCCTCATGCTCTTCCTTGCTCTTGGAGTAGATCAAAATGTCATCGATGAAAACGACAACAAACTTATCAAGGAACTCCATGAACACCTTGTTCATCATATTCATGAAATAAGCTGGTGCATTGGTCAAACCAAATGGCATCACGGTATATTCATACAATCCATACCTAGTGGTGAAATCTGTCTTAGGTATTTCTTGTTCTCTTATCTTAAGCTGAAAATATCCTGATCAGATATCAATCTTTGAGAACACACAGGCTCCTTCTAGCTGATCAAACAAATCATTGATTCTAGGCAAAGGGTATTTGTTCTTAATAGTTACCTCATTGAGTGAACGGTAATCTATGCATAACCTTTGACTTCTATCCTTCTTTTCCACAAACAAAACTGGTGCTCCCCAAGATGAAGAACTTGGTTGAATAAATCCTTTCTGCAATTGTTCTCCAAGTTGTTTCTTGAGTTCTTTCAACTCATCAACTGACATCTTGTACTGTCTCTTTGCTATTGGTCCAGATCCTGGTAGCAAATCAATCAGAAACTCCACATCTCTATCTGGTGGCATTCCTGGTAATTCTTCCGGAAACACATCCGGATATTCACTCACAATAGGCACACCATCTATGCTAACCCCCTTAAGAGAATTTAGCTTACTCCCTTTCGGTTCGAAGTTAGTCTTGAATCTAATTCTTTTGTTTTCTGGAGTTGTGAGTGTGACAGTATGATTGGCACAATCTAGCACTCCCTTGTTCTTAGTCATCCAGTCCATTCCCAAAATGACATCCAATCCTTGGGAATTTAGGATTATCAGATTAACGGGAAACTTATACTTCCCAAACTCTATGACTAGATCATGACATCCTGAGTTCACTATCATTTCTCCGCCAGGAGAACTTACTTTTATAGGACACCCAATAGTTTCTACCGGTAGTTCATTTCTTTCAAAAAATGCTCTTGATATGAATGAATGAGATGCACCAGTATCAAAGAGAACAAATGCTGGAACAGAATTGAGTTTGAACTTACTAGCAACAGCATCAAGTTCCTCATAGATATCTTCCACATTGATGTGGTTCACTTGTCCCTTTTGGAAAGGGTTGGGCTTGTTGTGTCCTTCAACTTTCTTTTCTGGGCATTCATTTGCATAATGCCCCATCTTCTTGCACTTGAAACATTCAACCTGACTAAGATCCTTCTTGACAAGCTGGCTTCCACTACCACTTCCACTTCCATTGTGGTGGTTCTTGTACCCACTCTTGTGATTCTTGTACTTATCATTGTCATGACTACAGTGATGCTTGTTGTCATGATGACGGTTGTGTTTGTGATGGTTGTTGTACTTTCCATGCTTGTGGGATCCAGAATTCCCACTATCATCATAATGGGAACGCTTGTGAGACGATCCCGAGCTGTTCTTGTCAGAGTGCTTCCTCTTCCTGCTTTCAACCTGTTTCATCTTGCTCTCCAAGATGGCAGCCTTGTCACAAAGAGACTGATAAGTGGGGACATAGGCCACAGATAGCTGCAGATTCAGTTCATCGTTCAATCCTTCGAGGAACTTCTCTTTCCTCTTAGCATCAGTGTCAACTTCATCCGGTGCATAACGCGCCAGATTGTTGAACTCCTCGATATATTCAGCCACGCTGTGGTGGCGCTGCTTCAAGTTATGAAATTCCTTCTTCTTCAAACTCATCACTCTGGATGAGATGTGAGCAGTACGGAAACCATCTTCAAAGATAGCCCACGTCACATCCTCAATGGGAGTGGTGATCTGGAAGTTATCCCACCACGTAGCTACTGGTCCTTCCAACAAATGTGCTGCAAACCTGACTTTCTCTTCATCAGTGCAGCCAACAGTTACCAAATCTTTGTTCACTGAGCGTAGCCAATCATTGGCCACCATGGGATCAGTAGTTCCTGAGAACTTTGCTGGCCTCAGTCTTAGGAATCTGGTGAGCATGTCAAAACCTGGTGGATTGTTCTGATTGTTGTTGTTGTTGTTGTTGTTATTATTGTTGTTGTTATTGTTGTTGTTCTGATTCTGCATAAAGGTGGTCATCAGTTGTGTCTGAGCTGTCATCAGCTGCAGCATCTCTGGGGTGACATTGTTGTTGTTCGGGTTGGGGTTGGCACGTCGAGGAGGCATCTGTGGTTTTCAATAAGGATAAGAATGAGATACCCATAGATGCTTAACATGCACAATACATCACACAGGCAATCATAAACAAGCATCAAAATAACAAAAGTTCAACAACATAGACAACAAGTTTGAAAAGCAAACACACCAATAGCAAGCCATCCACATGTTGGATGATCATTGCGACTCAATAATCAAAAGTATGGTAAATATAAGATAAATGAGTAGTCATCACTACTCCTCTGCATCAACCTCCTCATCAACAAGTGTAAGACCTGCATTCTCCATAGCGGTCTTGTATTCCTCGACATTGGTAGTCAAGGCCTCTACTTTGGCTTTGAGAGCCCTCTTCTGTGAACGAAGTCTCTCAATCACCACCTGCTGATGCTCGAGCTCGAAGTCCTTGGCCTCTAGTTCTGCAGTCATCTCTCGAATCCTCTTGTTCCTATCTTGGACTCTTTTCTCTTGACTCTTGAACTTTCTATCCTGACTCTCAAACTTGGCCTCCATTTCTTTGACTATCTCATCTTACTCCGCGAAGAGCTTGTCCTTCTCACGAAGCTGCACCTGGAGTTCGTCATTGCTAAGCATGACGTTGGTCCTATCAGTATCTAGGTGCCTAAGAAGAACCTCTAAGTCCTGGAAGTATAGACGAATCGGCCCTGCCGTCTCTCTAGAAGTATCCTCGAAGTCAATGGCCTCACCATCCTCGTCACGTCTGCCGAAGGCGTGGAAGTGAGTACCTCTAATCTCCCGAGAGTGTCTCCCTAGCAAACGCCCAAGTAAATCCCGCATGACTACCTCTAGGCCTCTCTCCTTATCATCATGCATGAGCTTGAAAGTGATGGTCTCCGTGGCTGGCTCAGTCTGGCGTCCTGGCTGAGTAACCTTGAAGCCCCAAAGTTCCTTCCTCTTGAACTTGGTGAGGGGAAGCATCATGATGCTAGGAAGCGGAAGATTGAGCACACTAGTGAGCTCAATAAGACGAGTGCCAAAACGAGTTCCCTTGAACTCTTCAGCCGTGCTGATAGTAACATTAGACATCTATTTTATAAGATAGAAAAGTTAGAATCAACATAGCTAGAGAAAATCATAAGACAAAGTATCACAAGCATAATTTTGGAAATCAAACACACAAGTCATGGCATACATATATCCATTACAAGCATCCAAGGTTCAACATAACGTAGACAAATTTTTTGGAAAGGAAATGATAAGTGTGGTGGTCCAACTAACGAAGTACGTTACAATCCCATCTCACTTGCCAAGTTGGCTAACAGGGCATCCCTAGAGGAAATCTGTCGATCCTGATCACATGACTCCATTGCTAAGTCTATGATGTCCTCTCTTAAACGTTGGTTGGTAGCCTCTAACTCTTGGGTATGTTTCTTTTCTTCTCTAAGGTCATTCTGGGTGTTGAGCATTCTGCACTTGATTCTATCACCAAGCTCTTTGATGGCCTTCCAAGCTGCATCCCTTGCAGAATCAAAGAATGTGGTGTGCATCACTGAGTTGGTGACCATGCAGAATCCTGATTCCTTGTGGTTGTCTTCCTTGTTTTTATACAAGTGAAGTTGCACCCACCAGTACTCCACTCCTTCATCCATCACGGGGAAACCTTTGTACACAGCTGCATGTATTTCCATGGCAACCATGAGGTCGTTGAGAGCCTTGGGGAATTCTGTCTCACACTCCAAAGTCATAGTCATGAGTGGTCCCTTCCTCACGGCTTCGTTGATGGAGTTCATCTACAAATAGAGATGAGAAAGAATATAAGAAAAGCTTACAAGAAGAAAAAGACAAGTGTGGAAGTTGTTGAAAATTTTCCCTTAGTGGTTTCTAATCCATTCCTAGGGTCATAATCCTACAGGCAACACAGTGCTCTGATACCATCTGTAAAATCCCTCCCTTTATAAAGGTAAGGAATCCCTGTGATTGCAATGCTAGTCCCTGGATCAATGCTAGCATCCACAGTTTAAGATGAAGTACACAGAAACAAAGGTCATTATTACATATCATTCCAGAGACAAACATAGTCTTTTACAAACTCCATGGCCACAGGCCTAATACAAGAGTTCAAATATATAATAAGATAAATAAGTCTTCATCTTCATGTGCCACATGCAAGCATGTTGAGTGTAGACTCATAACCCCTAATCATCATCAGAATAACCTGCAACATCACAAGTTACAACCACAGTGGGTCAATACATTGGAATAGTATTGGCAAGTGATACCTTAGTAGAATATTAGCAATCCAGATACTATATGCATTTGGCTAAGTGTAGCTTAGGCTTGCTTTGCTCAAAATAGGTTTTACCTATCAGTTGAAAACACTAAGTTTTTCTTTGATAAAACCTTCCCAAGGAATCACCAATAGACATTGGTGATCCTTCACCCTTGTTCAACCACAAGTTTTAACTTAGAAATTGAGATGAGGAGATTCTTGATAGCTTCCATGTCTTGATGCTCAGGTTGTCCAATACCAAGGACATGGCTAAGTACTTAGATTCTTCCATCTACAGAGGTTGTGCACTTTCCCCACAAGACTTTATTTTCACCAAGACAGGACCTTTCAGAAGCCTTCCCTTAGACCAAATGGACGCGTTCCAACCTATCATCCCACTACCACCAACTGTCCAAATGGCTAAGTTATTGCATCCTATGTGATCCAGGCAGAGCCCATATTGCCATGTGGCTGCACTAGAAGCTTCTTAACATATGGCATCTCAAATCCCTTTGTTCCTGGGTGGCTTTCCACAAGTGAGATACACAAGGTAAACCATAGAAGTGGGCCTTGTGTAACTACTCAACACAAACCATTCTTTCCATTCCACCCAGGTGTTTCATTCACTTAGTTGTTTTATTAAGCAAAAACACAAGTCATAGACTTAGAAATATTTTCACATAGCATGAATATATAACCACCCTTGGTTGCTACTAACTAGGCTAAGCATGGAAATGGTAAGCATCTTAACTTAGAGGAATTTTTAACAATTCTACAACTACTAGGATTTCCCAAGCATAGTAGATACTTATCAAAATATTCATGCAAGTCCGATAAAAAATATTTCTAGTGCATAGTTGAAATATATAGGAATAAAATCATGAAGCACCACTTGCCTTGGTAGTTTGGGGAGTAGCAACAATCTTCACAATCACAATCACTATTTGCACCAAAATCTACACATAAAATAATGGCACCAAAATCACATATCAAAATTATACAAACAAAAATATATGAATGCATCAAATGCCATGTGATGATTTTTCTACACCAAACAAGACAAGTAAACAGTACTAAAACATAATCAAGTCCAAGATACTCAAAATAGACATTATTTGATCTTTAAAACATTTTTCAAATCATTTATATAACCAAAATAAGCCTACACAAGTTTCTGCATAAACAACCATTTTTACAGAGGCAAAACATTAAACACATTGCATAAACAGATAGGATTTTCTCTCCTGATTCCAATGATATAAAATTTGTAAAATTTGAACGTGTGGATCAAAAGTTATGAATTTTACAAGTTTGGTTAACTAATAGATCAAATTTCTGTTTTAAATTTAAACTCAGGCCACGCGGCGCTCTCTGATTTGTTGGTACCGCTTCGCACGGATAGACCAGCGTGGACCGCACGATCTAAATGAAATTGCACGGCCAGATCTAACTCGTACCCCTTCGCTTAAGTCATCTATCAGATGCGTTGGATCTAGATCCAACGGTCCAGATCTAACAGACCTAAAACGGGCGGCGCTGCGACGGTGGCTGGCGGCGGCGCGCTCGGGCGGTGATGTTGCCGGCGATACAGGAAGCAAGGAAGGCAATGGAATAGCTCACCGAGTTCGCGTGATGACGCTGGTGCTCGAGGTGGTTTTCGTTGGCGAAGGGGCGCACTGTGGAGGTCGCTGGGGCTCGTCGGAGTCGTGCGTGGCGTCGGATGTTCACTGCCGGAGACGGAGGCGACGTTCTATGGCACAATGAAATGAACGAAAGGCATTAGGAGATGCACAGAAGCAAGGCGAACACGGTCGTAAGATTTAGGGGTCAAGGGGCGGTCTGGTTTTACCGTGATTGTTCGTCGGGGTCGGGCGACGCTTCGGTCATTCGCGGGGCTTGACGGAGACGACGACCTGGGGTGATATAGAGCAAACCGAAAGTGTGAGAAGATGCGCACGGGCAAGACAGGCAAGCTCGTATGAACGAGAGGTGAAGGGGAGCACGGGGTTCACCGGAGTGCGTCGGGCAGCGGCGTTGCAGCTCGAATTGCCGGCAGCCTGGTGGCGGAGTGGGGGTGCTGAGTGAGGGGAAAGACTCGCGGTGCGGAGGGGTTTAAGTAGGCAGGGGCTCGACAGGAAACGCGACGTGTTCTTCACGGGATTTGGGGAAGACGACGGTGACGTGGACGAGGCCCAGTAGTCAGCGAGGGGGGGGGGGGGTGTGGGTTCTGCGCGGGTGAGGAAAGACAGAGAGAGAGGAGTGGCCCGGGTGGGCTGTTTTGGCTGTTGGGCTGAAAAGGTGGCGCCAGGCCCAATTCTATTTCTAATCCCTTTTCTTTTTCCAAACCGATTTTCAGGAATCTTTTTCAAACAAATTGAAAAGCATTTGAATTCCAAATCTTTCTGGATTTTTGTAAAGTGTAACCTGCATACTTTTGAATATAAAACCATGCTGTCTCATTAGACTTGCTTGGTCCTTTTGAAAATTCAAAATAAACAGTGCCTTAGCACATGATTTGATAAAGATTTGAAAATGGTTTTAATACCAAACTTTGTTTGGAAAAAAATTGTCCAAGGTTGGAACTCAACCTACCAATCCTATGAACTCACAAAAATGGTTTAAAACAAATATTCCCTCACTAGAGAGTGGCATTGAATCAATGCTTGTTTACATAAAATAACAAGCACCCAAATGCTTCTGTTTTGTAAATGGCTTTGAAATTGAACCCTAAATGATCATGAATGCATGGATGATATGCAAAGCTTTGAAAACATGATTTTAGGGATGTTACACTTTACTAGGGACTCTTTTATGTTTACAAATCACACAAGTATTAATGTTTCCGGTTAATACAATTATAGCATGGTATGTAAACATTTATCATAAGCATGAAGATATGATAATAACCACTTTATTATTGCCTCTTGGGCATATGTCCAACACTTAGGCATTGTAGGAGGAGGAATAGGGATTTCTTGTGGTTTAGTGGTGATGGTGCACACACTATTGTTTCTATCAATTTCAGCTTCCCTTTCTCACTTAGCATGAAGTTGAGGTAACAGTCTAACATTTTCATCAATAGTAACTTGTATGGCATGAGTAGTAGCAAAGGTATTTTCCATGGTTTCAAGTTTAGTAGCCATTTTATTAATCAAGGAGGACTATGCTTCAGACGAAGAGGATATATTCTTATCAACAGTTAAAAGCTTTTCCTACACAGTCTTGTTGAAAGCAGTTTGTTTACTAATAAAGTCTTTGAGCATGACTTCAAGTTCAGAGGGGGCACTTCTAGCATTGTTGTAGGAGTTTCCATAGGAATTTCCATTATTAGTAGGATAAGGCCTATAATTTTTGTTGCTACCAAAATTATTCCTATAGGAAATGTTGTTGAAATTATTGTTTCTAATGAAGTTCACATCAATTTGCTATTCTTGAGCAACCAAAGAGGCTAAGGGAACACTATTAGGATCTAAAGGAGCTTTCCCATTAACAAGCATAGCCATAATAATATCAATCTTATCACTCAAAGAGGAGATTTCTTCAACAGAATTTACCTTATTACCATGTGGAGCTCTCTCAGTGTGCCATTCAGAGTAGTTAACCATCATATTGTCAAGGAGCTTTGTTGTAGCTCCCAAAGTGAGGCCCATGAAAGTACCTCCAGCAGCTGAATCCAACAGGTTTCTTGAAGAGAAGTTCAAATCTGCATAAAAAGTCTGGATAATCATCCAAGCAGTGAGTCCATGAGTGGGACAATTCTTAACCAAAGACTTCATTCTTTCCCAAGCTTGAGCAACATGTTCATTATCAAGTTGTTTAAATTTCATAATGTCAATTCTCATAGATATAATCTTAGCAGGAGGATAGTACTTTCCAATAAAAGCATCTTTGCACTTAGTCCAAGAATCAATACTATTTCTAGGCAAAGATAGCAACCATTCTTTAGCTTTCCCTCTCAAAGAGAAAGGAAACAGCTTGAGCTTAATAATATCTCCATCTACATCCTTATACTTTTGCATCTCACAAAGTTCAACAAAGTTATTAAGATGGGCAGCAGCATCATCAGAACTAGCATAAGAAAATTGCTCTCTCATCACAAGATTCAACAAAGCAGGCTTAATTTCATAAAAGGTAGCATCAGGATCAGGTGGAGCAATAGGAGTGCTAAGGAAATCATTGTTGTTTGTGCTAGTGAAGTCACACAACTTGGTGTTCTCAGCAGAGTTCATTTTGGCAAGGTGGGCATGCCAAAAAAACAGCAGCATCATGTGGAGCAGGAACTATTTTTTTGTGTTTTTGAATAAAGAAAGAAAACCAAACTAGACTAATTTTTTTGGAGTTTTTGAAAAGAGGCAAACAAAACCAAGCAAAAGAAACTAAGCAAACTAAAAACAAAGTAAAGAGAAAGGAAGTGAAGGACTCCCTTTGTGAAGACGTCCTTAGCCTCCCCGACAACGGCGCTAGAAAAAGGCTTGATGAGTGCAGCAACACTTCATTGGGAGACCCTAAGAGGAAGGTGTGATGCAGTTCAACAGGCAAGTTTCCCCCAGTAAGAAACCAAGGTTATCGAACCAGTAGGAGGAAGGAAAGGCCCCAAAGGTGCTGCAAGCAACGTGGAGACCTACACAACACAAACTCAAGACTTTGCCCCAACGAATCAGTGAGGTTGTCAAGCTCACCGGTTTGCTGTAACAAAGGATTAAACGTATGGTGTGGAAGGTAATGGTTTGCATCAAGTAAACAAGTAACAGTGGAAGATGTATCAATGGTAAAGATTGTACCGGGGTCCATAGTTCACTAGAGGTGCTCTCCTTAGATAAACAACATGGCAGGAAGGGTAAACAAATTACAACGGGGCAATTAACAGGAACTGAGCAAGGTATAACAATGCAATACTAGACAAAAAGATCCCATGAGATTCGATTGGGCAATACAACAATATACATAGACCGCCATCCAACTACATCTATGACTAGAAGTCCACCTTTAGGTTATCATCCGAACCCCCTCCAGTATTAAGTTGCAAGCAACAGACAACTGCTTTAAGCAAAGTGTGTAAGGTAAACAATCCACTTGTTCTATGAACAAGAGACCATTGTTTTCTCCCTAGTGGCAACATCACATATACAACCAAAGAGATTTCTGTCACTTCCCTTGAAAACTAGAGGCATGAACCCACTATCGAGCATAAATACCCCCTCTTGGAGTCACTAGTAACTACTTGGCCAAGATAGCTACTAACAATGGATAGCATGCAAGATCACAAACAACACAGACATGATAGAATCAAATAGACAAAACCATTAATAATTCTGACATAGTAATCTCAATATCCATCGGATCCCCATAAACACAACATGCATGATAACAAATAGATTAGATCTTGATCATGAACGGAGCTCACAAGATCTATACATGAAAGCACAAGGAGGAGATACAACCATCTAGCTACTACATGGACCCATAGTCCAAGGTGGAACTACTCACGCTTCATACCGAAGAGAAGGCCTCCTGGATGATCTCCCCTTCGGTAGGGTGCCGGGAAGAACTTCAGATCCCCCCGATCTAGGGACGACGGTGGCGGCGGCTACAGAAGGTTTCATGGATTTTTGATCGGGTGCCTAGGGTTTCTGCATCGGGGGCTTCTTATAGGCGAAGACGCGAGGCTGGGAGGAGGCCAGGGGCCCCACACCCTACCCATGCGCGGGGTGGGCCCACCCGCGCCTAGGGGGGTCTGGCCACCCTGGTTTGCTTCTCTGTCTCTTCTTCTGGCTTCATGTCCCCCACGGTAAAATAGTGACTTTGGCTTTTGTCCCGTCCAATTCCGAGAATATTGATTTTCTACATTTCTGGAACCAAAAACAGAAGAAAACAGGCAACTGACACTGTGACATCTTGTTAATAGGTTAGTTCCAGAAAATATATAAAAACACCTCAAAGTGTAGACAAAGCAAAGCAAACTAGATACTAAACAAGCATGTAGCATCAAAAATTATAGATACGTTTCTGACGTATCACATTATAAGTAGAGCACAAGTCTCTAGCAATAATATTCAACTTATCAGTTTGTTCCCATAAGTGTTTCCCTTTTTGTGACAAACGGTGTTCCTTATAGTAAAACCTTTGTTCTTCCATGAACCCACCTTGCCAATAAGAACTAGTTTCAAAGAAACCAACCATTGATAGAAAGCATGGCAAAGCAAGGCAAGAGACAAACCAGCAACTAGGGTAGGAACTATTTTTTTGTGCTTTTGATAAGAGAAAGCAAACCAAACTAGACTAATTGTTTTTGGAGTTTTTGATAAAAAGAAGCAAACAAAACCAAGCAAAAGAAACTAAGCAAACTAAAAAAAGTAAAGAGAAAGGAAGTGGAGGAATCCCCTTGTGAAGACGTCCTTAGCCTCCCCGACAACGGTGCCAGAAAAGCTTGATTCAGCGCTGAGTTGATGTAGGAGCACTTCATTGGGAACCCCAAGAGCAAGGTGTGAAGCAGCATAACAACAAGTTTTCCCTCATTAAGAAACCAAGGTTATCAAACCAGTAGGAGGAAGGAAACGTCACATAGGTGTTGCAAGCAACGTGGAAACCTGCACAACACAAACTCAAGACTTTGCCCCAACGAATCAGTGAGGTTGTCAAGCTCACCGGTTTGCTGTAACAAAGGATTAAACGTATGGTGTGGAAGGTGATGATGGTTTGCAGCAAGTAAATAGTGGAAGATGTATCAATGGTAAAGATTGGACCGGGGTCCATAGTTCACTAGAGGTGCTCTCCTTAGATAAATGACATGGCATGAAGGGTAAACAAATTATAGCAGGGAAATTGACAGGAACTGAGCAAGGCATAACAATGCAATACCAGACAAAAAGATCCTATGAGATTCAATTGGGCAATACAACAATATACATAGACTGCCATCCAACTGCATCTATGACTAGAAGTCCACCTTCAGGTTATCATCCGAACCCCCTCCAGTATTAAGTTGCAAGCAACAGACAACTGCTTTAAGCAAAGTGTGTAAGGTAAACAATCCACTTGTTCCATGAACAAGAGACCGTTGTTTTCTCCCTAGTGGCAACAACACATCTACAACCGAAGAGATTTCTGTCACTTCCCTTGGAAACTAGAGGCATGAACCCACTATCGAGCATAAATACCCCCTCTTGGAGTCACTAATAACTACTTGGCCAAGATAGCTACTAACAACGGAGATCATGCAAGATCACAAACAACACAGACATGATAGAATCAATAAGACAAAACCATTAATCAATCTGACATAGTAATCTTAATATCCATCGGATCCCTGCAAACACAACATGCATGATTACAAATAGATTAGGTCTCGATCATGAACGGAGCTCACAAGATCTATACATGAAAGCACAAAGGAGGAGATACAACCATCTAGCTACTACATGGACCCGTAGTCCAAGGTGGAACTACTCACGCATCATACCGGAGAAGAAGGCCTCCGGGATGATCTCCCCTCCGATAGGGTGCCAGGAAGAACTTCAGATCCCCCCGATCTAGGGACGATGGTGGCGGTGGCTACAGAAGGTTTCGTGGAGTTTTGATCGGGGTCTTCTTATAGGCGAAGAGGCGAGGCTGAGAGGCGACTAGGGGGTCCACACCCTGCCAGGCGCGGGCTAGCCCCACCCGTGCCTAGGGCATTCTGGTCTCCCTGTGGCGCCTCTCCGTCTCTCCTCTAGACTTCGTGTCGCCCACGGTAAAATATTGACTTTGGCTTTTTTCCCGTCCAATTCCGAGAATATTGATTTTCTGCCTTTTTGGAACGAAAAACAGAAGAAAAATGCAACTGGCACTGTTGCAACTTGTTAATAGGTTAGTTCCAGAAAAGATATAAAAACACCTCAAAGTGTAGACAAAGCAAAGAAAAGTAGATACTAAACAAGCATGGAGCATCAAAAATTATAGATACGTTTCTGATGTATCAATGCCGCAGTGC
The DNA here is from genome assembly GCA_023614405.1 of Avena insularis. NCBI lineage: Eukaryota > Viridiplantae > Streptophyta > Magnoliopsida > Poales > Poaceae > Avena > Avena insularis. The sequence continues at coordinate 27,144,946 of CM042690.1, forward strand.
GAGTTGCCTGTTTTCTTCTGTTTTTGGTTCTAGAAAATCTAGTATGGAAATATTCTCAAAATTGGACGGGACAAAAGCCAAAGTCAATATTTCACCGAGGAGAACATAGAGTCCAGAGGAGAGACGGTGGGGAGCCACAGGGCGACCGCACCCCCGAGGCGTGGGCCCACCCTAGGCCGCGCCTTAGCAGGCTGTGCCCCCCCTGGCCGCCTCGCCTCTTCGCCTATAAGATGCCCCCGATGCCTAAACCCTAAGTACCCGATCAATATTCCACGAAGCCGTCTGTAGCCGCCGCCACCATCGTCCCTAGATCGGGGGGATCTGAATCTCTTCCCGGCACCCTGCCGAAGGGGAGATCACCCCGGAGGCCTTCTTCTTTATCATTCCAGCCTTCGGTACGATGCGTGAGTAGTTCCACCTTGGACTACGGGTCCATGTAGTAGCTAGATGGTTGTATCTCCTCCCTTGTGCTTTCATGATCAAGATCTCATATATTTTTAATCATGCATGTTGTGTTTGCGGGGATCCGATGGATAGAATCAATAAGACAAAACCATTAATCAATCTGACATAGTAATCTCAATATCTATCGGATCCCCGCAAACACAACATGCATGATTACAAATAGAAGATCTTGATCATGAACGGAGCTCACAAGATCTAAACAAGGTAGCACAAAGGAGGAGATACAACCATCTAGCTACTACATGGACCCGTAGTGCAAGGTGGAACTACTCACGCTTCATACTGGAGGCTGGCATGATGAATAATGTCGTGGGAATGGCCACGACAGATGCTGCAATCGATAGCGAGTAGTAGAACAAAGGGCAAGAGCGGCCAGCCATCTGCGGTGCGAGATAAGGGCGGAGACACAGGGTTTTACCCAGGTTCGGCCCCCGGAGGGTAAAGACCTACTCCTGCTAGATTGTATTGATGAGAGAGTACAATGGCGAGCTCGACGACTAGGCGGCGAGTCGCAGGGGGTGTATGATGGAACGTGTCCTCTATGCATACCCTACGGAGATTTATATAGACTCACCTCGCTAGGGTTTACAGATCTACAACCGAATTAGTTAAGGATTCGGAGGGTGCTTGACCTAATCCGACTGGGCCTAGCTACGCTTCTGGGCCTTCAGCTTCTAGTTGCGTGGCTCCTTGTTGGGTCTCGATCCAGTCGCTGTCCTACAGGCCCACTCGCTGGCAGCTTGGGCCGATAGGAAATGTCCTGCTGGGTATACCCCACTCAGCATATCCCCATCAGTAGTCCCCGAGGCTGTTGTTGATTCGTCGCAGGTGTTTATTGGCAATCAGAGTATGTGGGTCCAATTTGGATGCCCAGTCGAATCGGCGTTGTACTCCCTGAATGTAAGAGGGAACTTGTTATATTTAGACGCAATAACAGCGACCAATCGAATCGCAGCACGGCGAATGGGTTGGCGAGTAGTCGAGTCGCAGCCAGGGCGATCAGGTCGGCGAGTAGTGGAGTCACCGAGTGGAAGTTTAACGACTACACCCTGGCCCTGAAGAAAATAACCGACACGGAATACCTCGACGCGAAGGCCGGGGTTGCCCCATGCACCGTGAAGTGCAAGGCTCCGACAGTAAGTTCTCAGTTCCTTGTACATTTAGTAGTCGCAGATATGCAGTCGCGGTTTTCGCTAATCATGTTTATCTTTGCAGTTGTTCCAAGTGGTGGAAGGTTGGGTTCCGCCCGCTTATCACGAAAACTCGAACGAGTCCGTCGAGGACGAGAGAGAGTCCTTGTCGGACAAGGGCAACGTTGGAGGCGACGATGACGATGACGTCGATGAAGATGATGACGAGGCCGTGGAGGTCACCGTACCCACGGTCCGTAAGACCCGTGGGCAGCGACAACGCGAGCTCAAGGCCAGCAAGAGCCTCGAGGCTCATGACGGGGGCGATGACGATATCCTTGAGCAAACTTCACGGCGTGTGGACACGCCGCCAAAGAAGAAATCACCTCAGAAGAAGAAGCCGGCCAAGGCAGTGTCACCGCCTCGGTCCGCAAGTAGCTCCGAGGCTACCAGCGCGACCGAAGGAGCTAAGGCTAGCGTGTCGGCGCGGGCAACTGCGGAAACCGGCGCAGTCGTGGTGGAGGGCGAGGTGTCGTTGGCATTGCTGCCACCACCCTTCACCGCAGTCACCGGACTTGGGGCCACTCCATCCGCGGGTGCCTCGCCACCGAGAGGAGCGCCTGTGGAGATTTCCGTGGATCCTCCTGCTGCGGCCTCATCCTCGAAGAAGCCCTCGGTGTCTTGGGCCCAGAGCATGTTCAAGACGGGCCTCAGTCGGAAGCTGGGGCCAGAGTTGGAGAAGCCGGTGAGCATTCGCACCGGCCTTCGTTTTATCCTAGTTACCAAGTGAGTATCCTTTAGAATTGGACAACAGATTTATTTTTGTCCGGCGATCTCACTGATGTCGCTGTGTCACAGGACTGGTGTGAAGAAGATAGGTCACCCCTCGGTGACCAAGGTCCTATTGGGTGCCCCAGGGGCGCAAGTCGATCACTCAAAGAAGAGGAAGAGCAACAAGGTCATGGCGCCGGTTGAGGGCGTGAACAAGGCAAAGGGCGTTGAGGTCATCACCATTTCGGACGAGCCGGTGGTCGTCCAAAGTGAAGCTCCGACTAGAGCAGATGCGGCCATGAAGGCCATGGTGGATACGGAATCGCAGCAGGTGGAGCCCGCGACACCGGTTGGGGCAATGGGCCCAACAACGACTGCCACAGGGGCAGCAGTGGCCACCTTCTCTTGCTTTGCAGCGAGGGCCTCCATGGCGAGTGCTTCGGCGCAGTCGGCGGAGGTGGAGCAGCATCGCGGGCGCATACCTGTTGTGCTCCCGTTAGTGGACGCGGTCGAGCTCCACAATATGCTAGGTGCAGCGATCCAGGTATGTCCAGTCCTCGAGGATATGGTCGCTGAATTTCAACGATCAGATCCTTACTATTTTTGTTGTCCAGTCCCCGAGTGGCTAGTCGCTGAATTTCAGCGGCTAGGTACTTAGGAAATTTTTCGCTGCCTAGTCCCCGAGTGGCTAGTCGCTGAATTTCAGTGGCTAGGCACTTAGGAATTTCTTCGCTGATGTTATCATGGTTGTGCAGGGCCTGCAGCACGAGTCGACAGAGCGACTGGCTGCTAGTGAGCGTCTGGAGAAGGAGCTCCACGCCGTCCAAGGGACGAACGAGCAGCTTTGGGCGACTGCTGGTAAGTGTTTGTTGTGCTTATTGTCGAAAGTGTCGTTTGCTGACTTTGTACTCATGGTTTTTTTGATGCAGAGGGTCACGCGGCCGCGGTGGAGAAGGCTCGTGAGGGTATGGTCCCTGCGAGTGAGCCGACGGCTGCTCAGTCGTCCTTGAGCGCCTCGGAGAAGCGAGTCCCCGACCTGGAGTGGGAGCTCAAGGAGGCGAAGGCGGAGGCGACCTCGGCGAATGAGAGGGCCAAGGCAGCCATTGCCGCTGCTGCTGAGGAGCGGAAGGTGTCGGATGCGCTCGTCGCCGGGCTGCAGGATGACCTCTCTGGTCTGTAGGATTTCATCACGGGGCGCTGTCGCCCTTTGATCGGTGAGCTTCTCTGATTTTTTCTGTGGTTGGTCTTGTGAGTCCCTGAGCGCGCAGGTCGTCTTTACACTTTTGCGCGTTTCTGATTTTAAGCTTCTCCTGGTTTGCAGGGAGGATTCTTGACGACGAGGCTGAAGCGCAGTCGTACGACGCGCGACAGTGTGTCACAATGTTGGTGGACATGGCCGCTCTGTTAGCGACTTGCATCCACGCGTGCCTTCAAGAAATTTCGCCGACGGAGGTGATCCCCAGCGACCTCGTCGAGGTCTGGCGCTACCTGGAGTTCATGTCGCGCTTGGCCTTCCGACGTGGTGCTGCGACTTTGCTGAGTCGATGATTTGATCGATCCATAGGAGGATGAACTGCTACTTTGGGAACGCGCTGTTGAGGTTTGTGTAATCGATACACATTCTCCAGGTCCCATTTTTCTTCTCGACCAGGACTGGGTTTGCCAGCCACTTGGAGTACTTGATTGGACGTATGAAGCCTACAGCGAGTAGACGCTGCACCTCCTCGGTGATTGCTCGGCGGCGCTCTTCATTGAAGGGCCGCAGCGACTGCTTGATGGGTCGCGCTTTGGGGTCGGCGTTGAGTTTGTACTCAGCGAGTTCCCTCGGGACACCAAGCATGTCAGATGGCTTCCATGCGAAGATGTCGCGATTCTCACAGAGGAACTCGATGAGCGCGCCTTCCTATGCTGGGCTCATGCCCGTTCCGATCATCACCGGCTGGCTGGAGTCGCCTAGGACCAGCTCGATGGAGCGCGTGTGCGTGGTTGCCTCGAAGGTGCTTGAGCCGCCGCCCTCTGAGTTGGGATTCTTGAGTATCGTGGGGTCGTCATTGTTGACCCCGCTTGCGTACTTGGCGAGCTCCTCCACGTGGTTGGCCTCTGCGGCGATGACGGCGTCGGCGAGCTCGGCGCCCTTGGCCTCGCACTCCGCGGCCATGTCGAGTTTGCCGTGGACGGTAATGATGCCGCACGGCCCTGGGAGCTTCATTGCGTTATACGCGTAGTGGGGAGCTGCCATGAATTTGGCGAACGCCTGTGGTAGGGGCTGTTGAAGGGCACCAGCTCGAAGACGATCCGCTCGGTGCAAAAGTTTGCTGGTGTGCCGAAAGTGACTGCCAGCGTCACCTTGCCGATCGGGTACGCCTTCCGACCGGGGACGATGCTGTGGAAGGTGGTGTAGGTTGTCTCGATCATTGACTGCGGGAGCCGCAGTCGCCTGAACGTGTCCAGGTAGAGAATGTTGATGGAGCTTCCGCCGTCCATCAGCATCTTGGGGAGCCAGTAGTCTCCCACCTTGAGCTTGACCACCAAGGTGACTCGCCTCGGATATTCGATCTGTGGCGAGTGGTCCTCGCGGCTCCAGGTGATCCGCTGCTCAAACCAGTTGAGGAAACGTGGGACGTCGACCTGGGACACCGTGTTGACAGCGACGGTGCGGGCGATGACCTTCTTTTCGCGCTTGGTGCTAAACCCGGTGAAGGTGTGGAGTGATCCCACGTCGTTGCCAAATGCCCTGCCATTTAGCGGGTGATTGTTGGGGTCCTCCCGTGCGCGCCGTGCCTTCTCGATCTCCTTTAGGGAGTGGCAGTCGGCGGTCGTGTGCATGGCGGGCTTCCCCTCCCTACTGTGGAACATACAGGGCTGGTTGAGGAGAGCCGCGAGGTCGAACCTTGGCTTCGCCTTGTAGTTGCCGTTGTCGCGGCGCTGGACTCCGTCGCGGCGGAAGCTCTTGGCCTCACATGGCGCGTAGCCGGCATTGGCGACGAAGTAGACTCGCCCGTCACCACGACGCTTGCCGGTGATGCGAGTGTTGTTGTAGCGTAGCTCGGGTCGTCACCCGTTGTCGTGGCCGCTCGTGCGGCGGTTTCCTCCCGACTCATTGTCGGTTTCTTGGTTCGGGTCCTCCTCCGCGTACCGCTTGGTGATCTCGAGGAGGTCCGGTATGTTGTCAAGTGTTTTGTACACCCGCTTGAGCTTGGCGACCAAGGGATCGTAGCGACACGAGGTCTTGAAGCAGTGAATCGCGGTGTCCGGGTGGATGCCGGCCGCGTTGAACCACATGTCCTGCCAGTGTTGGACCCAGCTGCGGGTCGACTCGCGGGGGACCTAGACGCATCGCTCCAGGTCCTTGATGGTGGTGGCGCAGGTGTAGGAACCCTCGGAGTGCCTGACGAAGGCATCGCGCATATCCTCCCAAGAGTCGATGCTGTCCGCAGGGAGGGTGTGGATCCATTGCCGGCTCACTCCCTCCATCATCAGGGGGAGGTAGCGAGCGGCGAGTAGGTCGGTGTGTCCAGCGATTCCCATCGCCATGAGGTACGTGTCTAGCCACACAAACGGGTCGTATTTCTCGATATCCTTCAGCGCTTTGAAATTCGCCGGGTATTTTTCGCCTCAGATCATTGGTCCGAAGCACTGGGGGCCGACTCGGCTGAGCGATCCCCTTGGTTCACCGTCGCGGCGATTGGTGAGGGTATGCCTCAAGTCGTCAGGCTGGCATGCACGCCAGCTTTGGTTGTTGATGATGTGGGTCCGCGTGTCGACTGACTGCCTGTTGGCAGCGACCATGTTGTTCGTCTGTCGCGGGTCGTTGGTGGAGTGTGTCGCATTCATCGGTCACAACTGGAGCTAAAGGGGCTCAGGGGTGGGCAATTCAGAGTGTTTGCCATCGTCGGGCGGCCGCTCGAGGCTACCCTGCTTCCTGACGAGCAGGAGTAGACGCGTCCCCGTGAATCTTCTCCCGCAGCTTGTTACTCGAAGGCCTTGGCGAGTAAGGCCCTGGCGTATTGGATCTGCAGGGCGCCTTCCCCGGTCACGTTGATGTTGTCGACCGTGACTCGACTCGCGATGACGTTGTCCATCGGAGTGGAGAACAGCGGGAGGCCGTTCGCGTCCCGCTCTTGTGGGGAGATCATGATCCTTGGTTGGTTTGGAGGGGGCGTGCGACCGGGCGGTGGTGGGAGAGCGCCGTTCGCTGATGCGCCTGGTGGTGGTCGAGTGCTTCCTCCTGGCGGTGCGTTTTCGCAGATCACGCGATCGGCCATGCGGGCCAGGTCGCTCTCATCGTCGAAGTTCAGGGCGCGGCCCTTAACAGTGGGGTTCAGGCGCGACCTGATGCGGAGTTGGTGGTAGCGCGAGAGCTCCTGCGCCGTTACCTGCTCAAGGCGAAATTTCTCGTGCTCGGCTTGTTCCTTACGGACCGCCTCCTCCACTCGCAGGCAGAGTTCTTTGAGCTCCGTCGCCATCGCAGTCGGCGGGATCGGCGTGGATAAGGGGTCTGGCGGGGCATCCGTGCCGCTCGCCATGTAGGTCAGACGTAACGACCGGATCCGGTGTGGAAGTCGCCGGAGTTTTCTGACCCGGAGTCGGAGTCGAAGATCCCGAGGATGGAGGGATCCTCAAAGTCCCCCACGTGGAGACCTAGGTGATGGAGCCCGCGGGTGACGCGGCGACGATGGATTCGGCGACCGATGCCGGGGTCGCCGAGTCGGCGTCGTCATTGAGGGCCGTGTCATCCGCGACCATGCTGTTCTCGGCCACGTTGTTGTGGGCTGAGTCGTACTCGGAGGCGAGGCGGCGGATGGTGCAGACCTGACTCTCGGAGAGCCGATCGCGCGGTGGCGACTCGCGGATGCGAGCCGAGTCCTCCGAGATGAGGATGTCGGTGAAGCCGACGAAGAGGCTGATCATGTCGACCAGTATGATCACGCTATGCGTGACGGGGCGTGCCGCCGGGACGTAGCTGCTCGGCAAGATCTGTAGGATCTCGCCGATCACGATCATGCGGCCAGTGGTGATCGTCTCGTTGATTGACAGATTGGATCTCACCACAGAACACCGGCCTGACCGGCCATGCCCCATGGTGGGCGCCACTGTCGTGGGAATGGCCACAACATATGCTGCAATCGGCAATGAGTAGTAGAACGAAGGGCAAGGGCGGCCAGCCATCTGCGGTGCGAGATGAGGGCGGAGAGACAGGGTTTTACCCAGGTCCGGTCCCCCAGAGGGTAAAGACCTACTCATGCTAGATTGTATTGATGAGAGAGTACAATGGCGAGCTTGACGACTGGGCGGCGAGTCACAAGGGGTGTATGATGGAACATGTCCTCTATGCGTACCCTAGGGAGGTTTATATAGACTCACCTCGCTAGGGTTTACAGATCTACAACCGAATTAGTTAAGGATTCAGAGGGTGCTTGGCCTAATCCGACTGTGCCTAGCTACGCTTTTGGGCCTTTAGCTTCCAGTTGCATGGCTCCTTGTTGGGTCTCGATCCAGTCGTCGTCCTGCAGGCCCACTCGCTGGCATCTTGGGCCGATAGGAAACGTCCTGCTAGGTCCCCACTCGGCATATCCCCATCAAAGAAGAAGGCCTCCGGGATTATCTCCCCTCCGGCATGGTGCCGGGAAGAGCCTCAAATCCCCCCGATCTAGGTACGATGGTGGCGGTGGCTACAGACGATTTCGTGGAATATTGATCGGGTACTTAGGGTTTTGGCATCAGGGGGTCTTTATAGGCGAAGAGGCGAGGAAGGGGCAGCCAAGGTGATCACACCCCCTAAAGCGTGGCTAACCCTAGCCCGCGCCAGGTGTAGCCTGTGCCTCCTCCGCCTCGTACACTGCTCGTGTTCCCACTGTAAAATATTGACTTTGGCTTTTGTCCCGTCCAATTCCGAAAATATCGATTTTCTGCCTTTCTAGAACCAAAAACAGAAGAAAATATGCAACTAGCACTATGGCATCTTGTTAATAGGTTAGTACCAGAAAACATATAAAAACACCTCAAAGTGTAGGCAAAGCAAAACAAAGTAGATACTAAACAAGCATGGAACATCAAAAATTATAGATACGTTTCTGACGTATCACCACCCGGATCCCTAATAATTAAGGGTTAACCCCATGGTCATGACTGATTTGTGAGTCCTCTCTTAACTCCTTTGAATACATGAATAAAAATCCAATGCAATATGTCCACGCCAGCACATGCCCAAGAGTAGTTTCCTCCCTTGTCCCGAAGGCAAATGTTATGTGATCGACATTCACATAATATCAAGAAAGCAAACTAATACATATACATGAAGAAAGTTGTAGATCATCTTTATTTTTATTTATAATATTGCTAGGGTTCTCCATATCCTCAGTAACAAGGTAAACTACTCACACATGGTGGCAATCAACATCATCATATAAATATGCATGGAGTACAAGCAGATGGATGAATACTCCTGTAATTAAAACCATAATAATAGTTTAGGGAATACACAAGATGAGCGTAATGGAGATGAAGGATGGGTGATGATGATGGAGTGGCAACGGCTGACGATGAAGATGATTCCTAGACCTCCGGGGATCTTCGTAGCAGTAAGGACCAAAGCCCTTATGGAAGTTCGCCCTCCAGTTCCCTTTGAGAGGTGAGGTTTCTCTGAACTACGGTGTCTCTTAATATAGGATCTCAGATCCGTCTGTATGGGGATGAAACTATTTGACCAGACGACTTCAACGTCGCATGGTATGAGCACACGGTATGGGTTGGCTGTGCTCATACCAATATTTGTTAAAGCGCCTGACTTCCCTCTATGAGTTGGCTTTTTTGCTAGGTGCGTGGATCAATGTTTCAAAGGTATTTACTACTATTGATGGTCATATTTATGACCAAACTGAATGCTTCAGTTGATTTGTCTATCAACTCTTTTACTATTTTTGGATCCTAGCGAAACAAGCATTGAAAGTGGACGCGAGCGCGATCAAATACCAAAATCCTACCACTACTAATGCAAAAACCCAAGGTAAACATTCTTAAAAATACACTCATCACCTATTTTGGGTTTAGGGTTGTGCACCATCGCGAGAGATATCGAGAAGGATGAATCCCTAGGTAGGATTATAGAGCAGAGCTAGGGGAGTTGTTTGATTGTCATGGCAGTGACGAACATGGCCGGTAACGGCTGAGATCGACCAATGACATGGTTGCAGTGAGGCCAACGAGAGAGATAGTGAGTCAAAAGGGTTTGATTCGACCGAACCAAGTCACTGGTTTTGACCGTTTTAATCTGACCAGTGGGACTACTGGTAGTTTGTTCATTTCACGTTTTTTCCCAAAAGGACATTTTTAACAAAAAATACCCTTAACCATTTTTAAAATGTTCCAAGAAGGAAAAAATATAAGGATTTAAAATACTATTTTTCTAGAATTATTAAAATTAGTCTTATATACATGAAAATTCCAAGTTGATTATTGGAGTTCAAAGAAATATTTTTAATAGAGTAAAATACTCTAAAAAACCTTAAACCTAAATAATATTCCCTAAATTATTGGAATATTATTTTCAACTTAAAAACACACATTTTGAATTATGCAAAGTAATTTTCTTGGATTATATGAAATTTCTAATGTGAAATTCATATAAGATATATGATATTTCCAAAGTAAAATTCAATAGAAACCTAAAAAGGAAAATACACCTAAGAAATCAAAGCAATATAAATCAAGAGAAATCAAATCACAATACTTGAAAAAATTGCATTAGTCTAATTGCATTAGAGTATCAATCATTTTTTTACTAGAGCGTCGTTTTTATCGAACAATGATTGGTATTTCTAAAACATGAGGTCAAGGGTTAAGTAGAACCTTAGAACTAGATTACATCATAGTTACCAAGTAAGTTTGGCCCTTGCATATCAAAATGTGAAGTTAACCTTCGCATGGGAAATCTATGTATTTTATAAATACTTTTCAAAAGGCTTCACAAACGAAGAACAAAACAAAATATTGGCAATTGGCCTCACACCTAAGGAAGTGTCATGAGTGCAATAAGGCCAAGACCGTTTGTGAAAAAAGAAGCGCAACTCTCAAGAGTGTATTGAATGTGACATGTTACTCCGTATTCAGGCAATGCATTATGAACACACAGCGTGGTAAGGAACTTAATAACGTTTTAATAATCATGAAGACTGACAAATATAGTTTTTTTCTGAACTAAAACTGGAGGCGGCAATTCGGCTCGTAGGTGCAAATGCACCCATTATGAGAAAACATATTTTGAAATATTAAAAAATTCGAAAAAAAATCTCTGCATATACATTCGAACATTTTATGTTTGTTCACAAGTTTCCGGGATGAAAGAATATTTTATGTGTTGTATATAAAAAAGACAAAAAATATCATGTGAACAGTCGTATTCCTGTGACACATTTTATCTTTTTTATGCACGACACATAAAATATTCTTTCGTCTTGAAAACTTGTGAACCAAAAAAATGTTCTAATATATGTGCAGATTTTTTTTTGAGTTTTTTGACATTTCAAAATATGTTTTCTTACAATGGGTGTATTTGCACCTACGAGCCAAAGTGAATATCCCACTAAAACTTATCTTTCCTAAAAAATCGTTTTCGAAAACCCAAGCAACCTAGATAATGGTTACAACACCACACACCAATTATATAATTTTTTGAGTATGCTTGTACTCAAATAATATTCTTAAACCCATATAGAATTTGAGAGTTACAAGACAAAGGTACCCGACTAGAACAACGACAGAGGAGAGATCTACTACAAAGAACCAGATTTTTCGGGAGGCATTGAAGGAATATATTATGGTATAAATATGGAGCTGAGTATAAATACCCCGAAATGGAGGCATAGTTTTTTAGATAACATAAATGAGCCGGACAACATCGAGTTACATAAATAAGCTGTTTAGATCTAGTGGTACTAAATATAGTAGTGTCATTGCTAGAGAAAGTAGCTAGTTTGCATTTCAAATTCAAATATGAATCCTCTCTAGACCAAAGAGGATGTTGAATCTTTTGTATTCTTCTGAATGATCTTACTAACATAGTAAAGTTGCGGATCATCAATATTTCTGTAGGACCACTCAGAGAGAGATAATATTTACAAAATAATACTTCGTGAGTACTATATGAATGACTAATGCACTACAATATACAGTGATGTGCCGGATCATCATATTTTGATCTTGATAATATTGCTCGATGGAGCATCCATGTAGTTCAGATATTGAGTCATGATGCGAGCCTCTTTATATAAGAAAACGTGTGTATGTTTGAAGGTCGCCGTTTTGACCTTTGATAAAATTGTTGCTTGTTGTAACCGTGTATGTTCTAACTACTGGGTCTCCAATGTCATCATCTTTGTAAAATAAAAGTATTTATATTGGATTTCTTTGGTACTGCACGTTGTTTTAACCTTGATGCTAACGTTGTTCGATAGAACCATGTATGTTTTTAATGTTAGGTCCCTAATATGAGTGTGTGTACAAAAAAACATGTATGTGTATGTTAGACTTGTTCGGGCATATCCAGGGTTTTGACTTTGTTAATGTTGTTTGATGAAGTCGTGTATGGTCTACCTAGTAGGTCTTCAATGCCAGCTTCTTTGTACAAGTATGTTGGATTAATTACCGGTTGGCGGGTCCGTCGTTAGCGTACGCGGAAAGGACCACGCTCGGTGAGAGGCGTTCCCAGCGCAACACGCCTCCGCATCCGCCGGGTGGCGAGCCGACGTGGCGTCGTGAGCCCATGCCGCCCATGGACTCTCACGGCCATGGCTCCCGCCCGAATCTAACGTGGTAGCATAGACCCTAGCCGGCCGCGTATTCTCGCGAGGTCCATCCAGAACCGACGTGATACCGTAGGCCCATTAAACTAATCTCTAAAGTTGATGCAATAAGGCTTTCCCCGGTAGCGCACTGGATCATTTCAGGTTCTCAAACTGCATGCATTAAAGGGAGCACTGGTAGAAAACAGGGTATCTGTTCGCGTCCCCAAATAACATTAGTCCCGGTTTCGCCACGAACCGGAACTAATACTGGCATGTGTCCCGGTTCGAGCGGGCACGGGGGCCGGAGGCATGCGTCCCGGTTGGTAGGGGCTCATACGTCCCACAAACCGGGACTAAAGTGTGGGCGCCAGACACGTGGCCTCCCACACACTTCTAGTCCCGGTTTGTGTTACAAACCGGGACGTATGAGCCATCCCTCTATAAATACGACGCCCCAACCCTCTGCCTCCCCTCTGTTTTTTCTTGGTGGAAGGTGTGAGAGGTGTGCTAGTTTATTTTTTTCCTATGCATGCATGCGAGGTGTTTGATGAAATGTTTGAGTGAATGATCCCGTTCAATTTCTCACAGAACAAAAATATAGGAGGTGCCCGAGACACACTTGAGCTTTCTCCTCTATTTCCCTCGATCGAGGTTAGCAATCTTATCTTTTCTCTGTCATTGATACAATGCATGTGTCGATGTGAATTGATCATTTCACCGATGTTCCGTTTTTGATAAACTTAATTATATGATGCAGATGAACGGTCGGGAATGGATGTATAGTGACCGACGTGAACCCGGGTACATTAAAGGCGTGGATAAATTTATCGATGTGGCTACGACAAACAAAGAGAATGGTTTTATACGTTGTCCATGTGTTCAATGTCGAAACAACAAGGAGTACTCTTCCTCGAAAATCATTCGCGGCCACCTGGTTATGAAAGGTTTCATGCCCAACTATAATTGCTGGACCAAGCATGAGGAAAGATGGGTTATGATGGAAGACAATGAAGAAGAAGATGATGATAACAACTATCATCATATGTTTTCTGAATATAGTGATACTGCAATAGAAGACAATGAAGAGGAAGGAGGTGAAGAACGAGCATCAGATGAGCCCGCTAATGAACTTGGTAGGGTCATTTCTGATGCAAAGCGAGACAGTGAAACAGAAAAGGAGAAGTTGAAGTTGGAGGGCATGTTAGAAGATCACAAGAAATTATTGTACCCAAATTGCAAAGATGGGAGCATAAATCTTGGTACCACACTGGAATTGCCGCGATGGAAAGCAGAGTGTGTTCTAACTGACTCCACATTTGAAAAGATGCTGAAAATAATGAAGCCGAAGTTTCCAAAGCATAACGAACTTCCCGAGAGTACGTACGAAGCAAAGAAGACCCTATGCCCTCTAGGATTAGATGTGCAGAAGATACACGCATGCATTAATGACTGCATCCTCTATCGCGGTAAGGAGTATGAGAATTTAGATAAATGCCCGGTATGCAATGCATTGCGGTATAAGATCAGACGAGATGGCCCTGGTGATGTTGAGGGAGAGCCCTCCGGAAGAGGGTTCCTGCTAAGGTTATGTGGTATGCTCCTATAATACCAAGGTTGAAACGCATGTTCAGAAACAAAGAGCATGCCAGGTTGTTGTGATGGCACAAAGAAGACCGTAAGAAAGACGGGAAGTTGAGACACCCCGCTGATGGGGCGCAGTGGAGAAAAATCGAGAGAGACTTCTCGGACTTTGCAGGTGACGCAAGGAACTTATGGTTTGGTCTAAGTACGGATAGCATGAATCCTTTTGGAAAACAGAGATGCAGTCATAGTACCTGGCCCGTGACTCTATGTATCTACAACCTTCCTCCTTGGTTGTGCATGTAGCGTACGTTCATTATGATGCCAGTGCTCATCCAAGGCCCGAAGCAACCGGGCAACGACATTGATGTGTACCTAAGGCCATTAGTTGAAGAACTCTTACAGCTGTGGGGAAAACCAGGTGTACATGCATGGGATGAGAACAAACATGAGCCATTTGACCTACGAGGGTTGCTTTTCGTAACCATCAATGATTGACCTGCTCTTAGTAACCTTTCAGGACAGACAAACAAGAGATATAAGGCATGCACGCACTGTTTAGATAAGACTGAAGGTACATATTTGCATAAATGTAAGAATGTTGTGTACCTGGCGAATCGACGATTTCTTCCGACCAATCATCCCGTAAGAAAGAAAGGCAAGCATTTCAAAGGTGAGGCAGATCACCGGAAGAAGCCTGAACTCCCTACTGGTGATGATGTATTTGGTATGGTCAAGGATATAGAAATAATCTTTGGAAAGAGTCCCGATGGTCAATCAGTTCCAAACGACATCACTACCGGACACGCACCCATGTGGAAGAAGAAATCTATATTTTGGGAGCTGCCATATTGGAAAGTCCTACGTGTCCGCTCTTCAATCGATGTGATGCACGTGACGAAAAATCTTTGTGTGAACCTGCTAGGATTCCTAGGCGTTTATGGGAAGACAAAAGATACACCAGAAGCACGGGAGGACCAGCAAATTATGAAAGGCCCAAAGAACATGCATACACAGAACAAGACGGATAAAGGGCGTCACTTAAGTCGTGCCAGCTATGCTCTTACCAAAGCAGAGAAGGAATTTTTTTTGAAGTCCTTTACAGTATCAAGGTGTCGTATGGCTTCTCATCTAATATAAAGGGTATAATAAATATGGCAGAGAAAAAGTTCCAAAACCTGAAGTCTCATGACTGTCACGTGATTATGACGCAGTTGCTTCCGATTGCATTGAGGGGGCTTCTACCGAAAAATGTTTGAGTACCCATTGTGAAGTTGTGTGCATTCCTCAATGCAATATCTCAAAAGGTAATCAATCCAGATATTCTGCCAAGGTTACACAAGGATGTGGTACAATGTCTTGTTAGTTTTGAGTTGGTGTTCCCACCATCCTTCTTCAATATTACGACGCATCTCTTGGTTCACCTAGTGGAAGAGATTGCCATTCTTGGTCCTGTATTTCTACACAATATGTTCCCCTTTGAGAGGTTCATGGGAGTCTTAAAGAAATATGTTCATAACCGTGCTAGACCAGAAGGAAGCATCTCCAAGGGATATGGAACAGAGGAGGCCATTGAGTTTTGTGTTGACTTTATTCCTAACCTTAAGCCGATTGGTGTTCCTGACTCGCGGCATGAGGGAAGACTAAGTGGAAAAGGCACGCTGGGAAAGAAAGCAATGATATGTAGGGACGGGGATTCTTTCACTAAATCAAACTACACAGTTCTACATAATTCCACCTTGGCAGCTCCGTATATCGAGGAACACAAGAATATTGTACGCTCCAAAAACCCGGGGAAACCTGACTCATGGATTACAGATGAACACATGAAGTCTTTTGGCGGTTGGATGCGGACACATCTCTTGAATGACACCACTATTTGAGATCATCTATACTTGTTGGCCGCGTCACCATATTCTACTATATTGAATTTCCAAGGGTACGAAATAAATGGGAATACATTCAACACGATCGCCCAAGATAAAAAGAGCACCAACAAAAACAGTGGTGTCCGCTTTGATGCAACGGACGAGAATGGGAAAAAGGACACATACTATGGTTACATAGAGGAGATATGGGAACTTGACTATGGAGTCTCCTTTAAGGTCCCTTTGTTTCGCTGCAAATGGGTCAACCTAAATGGGGAAGGGGTAAAGATAGACCAGTTGTATGGAATGACAACAGTGGATCTCAACAATATTGGTTATAGAGATGAACCATTCGTCCTAGCCAATGATGTGTCTCAGGTTTTCTATGTGTAGGACATGTCCTCCAAACCGAAAAAAAGAAAAAAAATAAGCAAACGAATACATCATATGATGAGCCAAAGCGTCACATAGTTCTTTCAGGGAAAAGAAACATCATGGGAATCGAGGACAAGACAGACATGTCAGAAGATTATAATAAGTTTGATGAAATTCCTCCCTTCACAGTGAAAACTGACCCAAACATTCTGTTAAGTAAAGAAGATGCTCCATGGTTACGTCCGAAGCGATCAAAAGGAAGGACATACGCCAAGAAGTTCATGCTCATATTGTGTACCTCTAGTTCATGTATGGCCGGTCGGCTGCATATTGTGAACCTAAATGCCATGAGACATGATAGCTCATATTGTGAAGGATATTTTATGATGTTTGCAATTTTCCAAGTTTAATAAATGTATTGACTGTTAGTCCTGGTTTGTGGCTTGACCAGGACTATATATAGGGGGGCATTTAGTCCCGATTTTGTAGTCTCGGTTTTTAATATTAATAAATGTCTTGTGTGTTAGTCCCGTTTTGTGGTTGGACCGGGACTAAAGGGGACCCGATTCATAGAACGACTTTCCTGAACTATGAAGAAGTTGTCCCGATTCGTACTTACCATTAAGATCTGATCTCCAAACGCGCGTGGTCACATATTAGAGAGTGCCTCTATGACCAGTTTGTTGGAGATGCTGGAGGACTAGGCTCCAGCGGCATCTCCCTCAAACTGGCCGTAGTGGTGTCCCTGCTCTCGCACACCATCTTGCAGCCTGTAACTTCTCTAACTAGATCAATACGCCTGGGAGCTAACTAATTTCACATATTAGGGAGTGCCTCTATGACCAGTTTCTTGGAGATGCCGGAGGACTGGGCTCCGGCGGCAACTCCCTGAAACTGGCCGTAGTGGTGTCCCTGCTCTCGAAAACAATCTTGGAGATGCATCAATCTAGCTGGAGGACTGGACTCACAAGGAATTAAAAAAAGTCCGAACAATGTAAATCCTTCGCGTGGTGTCATATTATGTGACATACTTGCAAGGAAAAATACCAGACTTGGTATATTGATCATGTCTCTAAAAAACCTTCACAAAATGACCTATCATGTTTGAGGTTTCATGGCTTTCAGTCCAAATGACCGATGTTATGTGCTGAATCACGGCATAGTTTGTGATACTGTGCCCATATTATGCATGCATGTGGACATTGAGATGGAGAACAATGTTGCAGGAGGAAGTTTTCCTTTTCGTCGCACGGAAAATCCATTTTCCATTTTTCGAGCGTAAAAAACGGGTCGTTTTGTGAAGCAACCACCAAAATGCTATTTCAGAATGCTAATGTCCCATTTTTCTAAAATACTAGACCACCTTACATGGACTATCTCCCAACCGGGATATCTCAAACCTTTCCGTCCATACCGGGTAAAAAGGACAAATGTCTGCCGAATCGGTAGGAAGTGGGTCCGGTTTGTACTACAGGTACATGATCTAACGCCCGTGATTTTTTGAAAAAATTATTTTTAGACTCGCAATATATGGTTTCTTCAGAGATCCAATGCAGGTTCTAACAATGCTCGTCCCTATCTTCATGCACGCCGGTTCGACCTTAGTTTGAAAAGGGAAAATTCAAAACGGGCATAAGAAATTCAAAAAAAGCCCGAACAATGTAAATCCTTGATACGTCCAAAACGTGTCTACTTTCTCGAACACTTTGCTATTGTTTTTCCTCTATACTTGTGTGATTTGGATACAACTAACACGGAGTGACGTTGTTTTCAGCAGAATTACCTTGATGTCTTATTTTTGTGCAGAAAATGAACTATCAGGAAAAATCCCGGAAAATATGCCAAAACTATTTCTCACCAGAAGATCCACGGAGCCAGAAGGGGAGACAGAGAGGAGGCCTGGGGGGCCCAGACCCACCCCAGGTGCGGGCCCACTAACCCCGTGCCTGGGGGAGGTCTGGCCACCCCAAGCAGCTCCTCGGCCTCCCTCTGCGCCTATAAGTTGCCTTCTGACCTAAAAACTCAGGGGGGTTCGATAGTTTTCCAGAAAGAGTTCCGGTCCGCCGCCGCCACCAAAAACCAAGATTCGGATCCAAAAACTCCATTCTGGCACCCTGCCAGGACGGGGAATTTGGAGAGCATCATCGCCATCGTCGTCACCAACGCATCTCCATCAACCACTGATGTTTCCCTCATCCATGAGTGATTAAACCCCGCTGTAGGCTTGGGGATGGTAGGGATTGAATGAGCTCTATCATGTAATCGAATAAGATCTGTTAGGGGCATAGTCCCTAGTATCTCTATTAGTGCTATTTGACTTTGTTGCAACTTGTTGTGCTTAATGCTTGTCACTAGGGCCCGAGTGCCATGATCTCAGATCTGAACTTATTATTGAATCATTATGATAGTATTGTTTATGATCTTATCTGCAAGTTGTGTACACATATCATTGTCCGGATCCAAAGGCCCCAAAGTGACAATAATTGGGACAACCGGAGGGGATGGCTGTGGTGTGAGGATCACATGTGTTCACGGAGTGTTAATGCTTTGCTCCGGTGCTCTATTAAAAGGAGCACCTTAATTGCCAGTAGTTCCCTAGAGATCCACGCCATGCCGACCGATGAAGATGTTGTGCAAGTTCTCATTACGAGCATGTATGACTATATTTGGAGCACATGCCTAGGATTGTTTAGTACTTGGATGCTTGTTATTATTTATCTGCAATGCCCTATGTCTTGAAATTACATGTTTAGACTCGTCCATGCAACGCCCGTCCATCCATCCCTATGCCTACCGCACTCGAATCCTATTACTACTGCTGTTATTTCACTGTTGCTGCTACTGCTGCTGTTGCTTTGCTATTGCTACTACAAACTGTTGCTACTGATAAACTTCTGTGAGCAAGAACTATTTCCAGGTGCAGCTGAACTGACAACTCGGTTGTTAAGGCTTGCAAGTATTCTTTGGCTCCCCTTGTGTCGAATCAATAAATTGGATAATACTAGCCGCGAAGACTGTTACGATCCCCTACACTTGTGGGTCATGAAGACTATTTTCTGGCGCCGTTGCCGGGGAGCATAGCTTTATTTGTAAGTTCACTTGGATCTATTATTATTATTCACTGCTACTCCTTTCATCATGGGGAAGTTTCGTGATGGAAAGTTCCCTATTTTACCATCCACTACAAGAACAGGTACAGTCCTAAACACCTCTGTTGCTCTTGATTCACCGTCTGTTATAAGTAAGTTTGTTACACCGCCACCACATACTCATGCTACACACACTGCTACTACCACTGAGTCTGAAACTGCTTTTGATACTCATGATGTTACTTCTACTGTGCTTGATGCGAGTGGTTCATTAGGTCCTTTTCTAGATGCTACTATGGCTAGTCTAGGAAATACCAAAACTCCTAGTGAAGACACCGTTACACCTATTAGCTCACTTGCTAGTGAGAGTTTTGATATTAATGATGGTTACATAGAGCACACTGATGAATTTGTTGAAGAGTGCCGAAACACACATGGTGCTAGTGCTATTAAGAGTCTCCTTGCTAGACATACTATTATGCTTAAGAAGTCCTATGATCCTAAGTTTGCCACCTCTCCCATAGATATTAAAGATAAAGATTATGATTTCTCTCTTGATTTATCTTATTTAGATATTATTGAGAAAGAACCTTTTTGTGGTATTGAAAATGAGAGTGTTGTGGCTCATATGAATGAGCTTTCTACTATGAGTGATTTTTCTCTGATGATTTTAAAATGCGCAAGTACTTTGTTGCTAAGATCTTTCCTTTTTCACTAAAGGGAGAAGCTAGGGCTTGGTTTAATAGATTACCTCCCGGTTCCATTGATAGCCTGATTGCTTGATTGCTTCTTTCTTCCATAAATATTTTCCTCCCAGTGCTAGACATGCTGCTTTGCAGAGACTTTTTGATTTTAAACAGGGAGAAGAAGAGAAATTGCCTGAGTCATGGAAAAGATTATGTTCCTTGATTCCTGCATGTCCTGGATGTCCATTACCTCAGAATGAGCTTCTTGATATTTATTATAATGGACTAACTGATGATTCTAGGACCTACCTAGATAGCTTTGCTGATTGTGTTTTTAGGAAAAGGACTCCTACAGATACTGAAGAATTAATGAACAAGATAAGCAAGAATTATGATGATTGGACTTCAACTGAGATGAATACACCTAAGCCTATTACTCCTGAACCAGTTGTTCCTGAACCAGTTCCAACACCAACAACAAAGAAGAGGGGAGTTATTGTTGTAGAGTTCGCAGCATAGAAAACAAAAAAAATCCTACGATAGGAACTATGTACCAAGATCTATCTACTAGATACAAACAACGGGCGGATGTACATCCGTAGAGAACATACCCTTGAAGACCGACAAAGCTTAACGAGTCCAAACTCCTGGTTGATGTAGACGATCTCTTGCCGATCTCAAGATCGAGAGGAAGTCCTAGCGCCGCAAAATAGCAACGCATCCGTGCTCGCACACACGTTCGAGGCACCGAGAAACCTCCGCCTCCTCGCTCCAGCGATGCAGCGGAAGCACAACTCTTTCTTGCCAAAAAGCCACCGGGAAAATGTATCTCGCTAGTCCGAGACCATGGGGGATAAATTCTAGAGGGGGAGAGAGATCCTTCACGAGGAGGTGTGGGTGAGAGAGAGGGAGGGGGATCCTTTTATAGGGAGAGGGGGGCACCCAAGGGGCCATGCGCCCAGCCATGGGGCTGCCCCCACCTCTCCACATTCATGTGGGTGGACACTCCACTCACTCAAATGCCTTTCAATTCCCTCCACTCAAAAACCCACTCAAATTCCCATTAAATTTCCACCAAATTTAATGCAAACTCCCATTAAATATAACTCCTTTTATTTATTCAGAATTTTGTCAATTACTTTAATGACAAAAATTCACATATAACCCCTTGCTAGTATTTAATTTCACATGCAGAAACACTTTCTGCAATTTCACCCGAAAACCCGTTTCGGTATCTAGTGAAATAAATTCCTGCGCTTGTTATTCTTTTCGGCATGAAACTTTTGCTCCAAATGGATGTCGGTGTCTCTTAAGTGTGTCACCCTAAGGTTCACGAATAATGCGGACATGATCGAGACCCCTCTCGGATCAATAATCAGAAGCGGGATCTGGAGACCCATACTGACTCCCACACATTCAACGATGACTTTCTTGTGATCGTCGAAACCTTTTACGCTAGTATCTTAATCCTTTTGTTTCGCGATATATTACATGTCCGAGATTCGATCATCGATATCTCCATACCTAGTTTGATCTTGTTACTGACATGTACTCTTTTCTCGTTCCCGTGATATAACATTCTAGTGATCAAATCACTTGCTTGCAAGATAATCAATGTGATATCACCGAGAGGGCCTAGAGCATATATATCCGTCATCGAGATGAACAAATTCCACTCTCGATCCATGGGCCTCAACATAACACTTTATTAGTTCTGAATCCATCTTTATAATCACCCAGTTACGGTGTGACGTTTGATGTTATCAAGAAACTCTTCCGGTGTTAGTGATTGACATGATCTCATGGTCTAAGGATTAGGATCACTTCGTAAGTTGTTATAGCAATATAAACTCAATGACTTTGATCGTAATGCTATACTTCGGATGAATGTTCATCACATCATTACACTAATGTTGTGACCTCGTTATTAACAACATCCAATGTCCATGATCAGGAAACCTTGATCATCTTGTTAATCAACGAGCTAGTTTATAAGAGAGGCATAACTAGGAACTTCCTTTTGTTTATTAAACACACATGTATTAACGTTTCCGTATTAATACAATTATAGCATGTAAAATAAACATTTATCATAAACAAGGAATACGATAATAACCACTTTATTATTGCCTCTCGGGCATATTCCCTTCAATCTCCCACTTGCACTAGAGACAATAATCTAGTTTGAAAACTTTGCGTATTGAACACCTATGGCTTTCTGGTGTTCCATATACGCAATTGCAAGTGGTTAACATAATCTCTGGATCGGCCTTCAGGTCCGTGTGTATTTGCATGTCTTTGCGTCTTCACGCATCACTCATTCTCCAATGAGATGGCATTGTATAAATTTGGTCTTTCTGTGAGACCTTTAGTTCCTTGGGGTTAAAACATGTCGATACTATTGTCATACAATATATCTTTAGTGTTAGCCCGTTGCGAACCACACCTTAGTTTGATAACAAACTTCTTGACACATATTCCCTCCTTTGCTGCTACTATAGCAGTCGTATACTAACCCTTTTTATTGTAGTATTCGTCACAATGTCTTAACTATGGATTTCATCCAAATCCATCATGGAATCTTCTTTCCATTACATTGTGCCACCCATAGTTTAAATTGAGATAAACTTAATTTGTATCTTGTGACAAAACTAGTATCAATGTAACGCTTTACAATGAACTATTTGTAATTGTTTGTCACCTCTACATAAATATATTCTTAGTTCTTTCAAAAAATATCATAAGAATATCCTCACTATCATCCAATGATCATTTTATGATTCATTCTGGTATATGCTCATAACACTTAGAGCATAGGACATATCTGGATGTGTACATATCATGGTATGATTGATCAAAACATTCTCGTGATTTCACTCATCAAGTGTCAAAGCACTTGAATCTTGTTTCACTTATCAAGTGTCGATACACTTGAATCTTGATTCAATTCCTTTCCACGCAACAAGAACTGTTTCTTGTCATTTTCTATATTGAACTCCTTCAATATCTCATATATGTACATTTGGCACAACCATATTGGCGTCACGGTCTATCCACTATAGACATTCACGCTAAATATTCGGATTTTGCCTAAGTATTTCATCGAAATGAAATTCTTAACCTTTGTCAATAAAAGATACATCATTTCTAATCAACAAGATGTCATCCACATAATGTATTAGAAATATGTCTCGGCGCTCCCACTTAATTTCTTGCAAATGCAGGCATCTTCATCGTCTCCTGATGAAAACTCCTTTTCATTAAGGTGAAGATTCCAACTCCGCGATGCTTACTTCAACCATTGAAGTTTGCATGCCCTTTTAGCATCCTTTGAATTTTAACAAAACCCTTTGGACCGTGTCATGTACACGTCCTAGGTAACCATTCTATTAGAAGAATTTTGTTTTATTTATTCATCTACCATATACCAAATTATATGTAGTGGTTGCTACTTTAATCCGTCCAGACTAAATATCGCTATGAAAGATCAAATCTTGTCATAGTCAACTCCTTGAACATTGTCGTAAAATACTTTACGAAATGTCGACTATTTCATAGATGTGAAACATCCATGTCTGTTTTTTTATAGATCCAAATACGACCGATAGGTTTTTACACCTTTCCGGAGGGTCTTCCAAGTTCAAAACTTGATTTCTCGTGTATGGAACTATCACGGATTTTATGGCTTCAAGCCATTTGACGGAGTCAGGGCCCATCATCGCTTCTTTGCATATAGTCGGTTCATCATTGTCAAACAATAATGATTTACTCTAAAATCTTAGTATTTGATTGTTTATTCGACCGACTTGGTTCAATAAGAACTTAGATCTCCGTGACCACAACCTTTGAGGCACATAAGCTATGAGCATTATGGCAGCCTCCGGAACCATTTCCGGCGCTGCGCAACTCAGCACATTTAGCTAAGGTTCGTTAACCTTATCAAAGTTCTATTGTCCTCCCACTTAACATTTATGAAAAATTCCTTCTTCAAGAAACATCATGTTTCAAGCGACAAACCCTTTTGTCCTTGGTGTTATGGAGGAATAACCAATTGTTATTCGAAATAACATACAAAGACATGCTCATCCTACTTCGGTTGTAAACATCTTACTTATGTTTAGCATACCAAAATTTAAGAAATGACAACTTGGGTTTTACCCCAAACCATAACTCATATGGTGTCATTTCAATGGATCAAGATGGAGCTCTTTTCAGTGTAAAAGCGGAAGTCTCTAAAGCTTTAATCATTTAAAACATAATGGCAGTTTTATCAATAACACCTTTGATCCAACCATGTCAAACAAGGTTTCATTACAAATCTCAAGCACTCCATATTCCTATGGTGTTTTGGGATATGTAAATCTAGGTGTTTTGCTAAACTTGCAACTCAAATAAATCCCTTTATGATAAAATCATAATTCATTTATTTTTCTTGTTACACTTGTAACTCAAATAAATCCTTTATGATAAAACCATAAACCATTTATTTTCTTGTCACAATGATTTTCACTTCATCTTGAAAGTCTTTGAACATTTTCAAATATTTCACACTTCTTTCTCATTAAGTGAATATTCACTCAAATTTCCGGAGAAAGTATATGAAGTTGAAACCCATCGCTTAGGACTACACATAATGGACTACATACATCGATATGTATAAATTCCAATATTTTAGTCGTTCGTTCTTCTTTGGCCTTTGAACGAAGTTTTAATTATCCTGAGGAAAGTCTCACAAGCGTCACTTGATCAAATCAAAGACTCCAAAAATCCATGCATATGGAGTTTCTTCATGTTTTCTTTCCAATATAATTTAAACGGTGATGTCACTTCGTAAGTGATCTTTCAATCATTTGTCTTGCGACATTTTAGCATTAGGCTTTATGGATATGATTTCTCCAACTAGATTTGTAAATCATCCATCTTATATGGAATACGGTAATTATTTGAACAACCTTTGTTCTCATAATACCTGATTTAAATAACAATTATTAAAACAAATCTTGAAGTCAAGCTTTGATGTCAACGAGAAATACAAACAACGGTTTGTTTGTTTTCGATGAACATCATCACATATTCTCTTGCTAGTTACTTAGGCCATTGTGGTTCATGAATTGCGTCGTTCTGTATGAAATTTCATACCAACCAATTCGGTATCCAATACCCAAGAACCACATTGTTTAACAAGCAAATAATACAACCATAACATGTATATCATCTATATACCTAAATTGGATATTTCCAATCTTTTATTTTCTGCCAAATATATTTTATAGATTCTCTTTCAGCATTTCCTCTTTCCTTTTAAAAGAATTTATCAACATCAACAGTGGCGCCATATACATGACACATAGTCCAAAGCGTGTATATTCAAATAATAATACCTTTGGACTTGCACTTTGAAGTAGATCACCATCATCAAATGATCGGTATTCTTTCAAAATCCATTCTTTAGTAATCTTTTAGTGTAGTAAACACTTTACATACATCTTCTATTCACCCTTATCATGACAACTTTCATGATCAAGCTAATGTAGCTTATAAAGGAGAATCGTGAGTATAACGTTACTTTCCAAAACCCTTTTGGATGATTAGGATGTCTAGCATCTCCAACCTTTGCAAATCCTTATCCAATATGAGAACATATATTATACTCTATCATACTGCAACCAAAACATTGTTTCAGATATCGTTATATCTGCCACACATGATGGTTTCTGAAACAATTCTTTCAGCTCCTAGATAAACTTGATATTAAAACAATCAAGAATCATGGAGGCAAACATGATACTTAAGATACTAACACTGGAATTGTTACTCTCGATTTAATACCAACTATTAAATTTCACGGAGTAAATAGAGTTTGCTGAAAGTTTGCAATCGGACTTTAAACTTTAGATTGACACTCAACACAATACGATACTAGTTCGTAAAGTATATATCCAGAAATCTATAGTTCTATTATCTCAATTACAACTATGCATAAGGTGGCGAACGAATGCCAATGACTACAACAAATTATGCAAATTCACTTTGATTTAATTTATGATAAATTGAGTTCTACTAATCCAAATTAGAAATGAACTCCCACTCAAAAACGACATCCCTCGTGTCTTTTTGGTGATTACATGAACCAAATCCACTACACCAAGTCCGATCATCACGTGAGTCGGTGTAGCTTCAAAGGCGAGCATCCATATGGTCATCATATCGAAACATATGACTCATGCTTAACCTTTCGGTCCGTGTTCCGAGGCCATGTCTGTACATGCTAGGCTCGCCAGTAAGAACCTTAGTATTCGCGTGTGTAACTGTCTTACACCCGAGATATGCTCGTGGATTCAAGTACACCCGATCATCACGTGATGTCTTGAAGCGACGAAACATTGTCGGTGCATACTTAAGGAAGAACACATTCTTATCTTGATATATAAATGAGGGATCATCTTATTATGCTAATAAAACGCCAAACAAGCAATATAAGATGCAATAAACATCACATGTTAATAAGTGAAATGATATGGTTCCCGCACTTGATCTCTATCATGTGCATCGTGGTATGATCTCTATCATCCCTCTATGTGTAAGGCCAAGGTCTATGGAACCTACACGTTATGTGTGTTGTAAGAGTATCATCTTATACTTCTACTTACAACATCACCATATCATAACACTAGCCCAGCAACAATCTAAACTAGACGCCTCTAATTTATCCATTGCAAGTTTTACGTGGCTTAGGGCTTTCGAAGATAGAACCGTTCTTACTTACGAACATGAACCACAACGAGGATAACCAAATTTTTGACAACTCGTTGCAAAATAGATATTGACTATAGTAGGAGAGACAGACACCCGCTAGCCACTTATGCAAACTAGTTGCATGTCAAGCGTGGAACAGGTCTCATGTGCGAGGACATGTAAATTTTGTCCGGGCCGCTTCATCCCACTATGCCACCAATATCCAAAGTACAACTAAGAAGCAATAAAATGATCATCATCACCCACATACTCATATGTGTACTACCCGTGCAAAGTATCTACGCATAGATCTGGCTCTGATACCACTGTAGGGTTCGCAGCATAGAAAACAAAAAATTTCCTACGATGGGAACTATGTACCAAGATCTATCTACTAGATACAAACAACGGGCGGATGTACATACGTAGAGAACATACCCTTGAAGACCGACAAAGCTTAACGAGTCCAAACTCGTGGTTGATGTAGACGATCTCTTGCCGATCTCAAGATCGAGAGGAAGTCCTAGCGCCGCAAAACAGCAGCGCATCCGTGCTCGCACACACGTTCGAGGCACCGAGCAACCTCCGCCTCCTCGCTCCAGCGATGCAGCCGAAGCACAACTCTTTCTTGCCGAAAAGCCACCGGGAAAATGTATCTCGCTAGTCCGAGACCATTGGGGATAAATTCTAGAGGGGGAGAGAGATCCTTCACGAGGAGGTGTGGGTGAGAGAGAGGGAGGGGGCTCCTTTTATAGGGAGAGGGGGGCACCCAAGGGGGCATGCGCCCAGCCATGGGGCTGCCCCCACCTCTTCCACATTCATGTGGGTGGACACTCCACTCACTCAAATGCCTTTCAATTCCCTCCACTCAAAAACCCACTCAAATTCCCATTAAATTTCCACCAAATTTAATGCAAACTCTCATTAAATAAAACACCTTTTATTTATTCAGAATTTTGTCAATTACTTTAATGACAAACATTCACATATAACCCCTTGCTAGTATTTAATTTCACATGCAGAAACACTTTCTGCAATTTCACCCGAAAACCCGTTTCGGTATCTAGTGAAATAAATTCCTGCGCTTGTTATTCTTTTCGGCATGAAACTTTTGCTCCAAATGGATGTCGTCTCTTATGTGTCACCCTACGGTTCGAATAATGCGGACATTATAGAGACCCTCTCGGATCAATAATCGAAGCGGATCTGAGACCCATCGACTCCCACACATTCAACGATGACTTTCTTGTGATCGTTTAACCTTTACGCTAGTATCTTAATCCTTTTGTTTCGCGATATATTACATGTCCGAGATTCGATCATCGATATCTCCATACCTAGTTTGATCTCGTTCGACATGTACTCTTTTCGCTCTGATATAACATTCTAGTGATCAAATCACTTGCTTGCAAGCTAATCAATGTGATATCACCGAGAGGGCCCAGAGCATATCTATCCGTCATCGGGATGAACAAATTCCACTCTCGATCCATGGGCCTCAACATAACACTTTATTAGTTCTGAATCCATCTTTATAATCACCCGCCACGGTGTGACGCTTTGATGTTATCAAGAAACTCTTCCGGTGTTAGTGATTGACATGATCTCATGGTCTAAGGATTAGGATCACTTCGTAAGTTGTTATAGCAATATAAACTCAATGACTTTGATCGTAATGCTATACTTCGGATGAATGTTCATCACATCATTACACTAATGTTGTGACCTCGTTATTAACAACATCCAATGTCCATGATCAGGAAACCTTGATCATCTTGTTAATCAACGAGCTAGTTTATAAGAGAGGCATAACTAGGAACTTCCTTTTGTTTATTAAACACACATGTATTAACGTTTCCGTATTAATACAATTATAGCATGTAAAATAAATATTTATCATAAACAAGGAATACGATAATAACCACTTTATTATTGCCTCTCGGGCATATTCCCTTCAATCTCCCACTTGCACTAGAGACAATAATCTAGTTTGAAAACTTTGCGTATTGAACACCTATGGCTTTCTGGTGTTCCATATACGCAATTGCAAGTGGTTAACATAATCTACGGATCTGACGCTTCAGGTCCGTGTGTATTTGCATGTCTTTGCGTCTTCACGCATCACTCATTCTCCAATGAGATGGCATTGTATAAATTTGGTCTTTCTGTGAGACCTTTAGTTCCTTGGGGTTAAAACATGTCGATACTATTGTCATACAATATATCTTTAGTGTTATCCCGTTGCGAACCACACCTTAGTTTGATAACAAACTTCTTGACACAAATTCCCTCCTTTGCTGCTACTATAGCAGTCCTATACTTAGCCTTTTTGTTGTAGTATTTGTCACAATGTCTTAACTATGGATTTCATCCAAATCCATCATGGAATCTTCTTTCCATTACATTGTGCCACCCATAGTTTAAATTGAGATAAACTTAATTTTTATCTTGTGACAAAACTAGTATCAATGTAACGCTTTACAATGAACTATTTGTAATTGTTTGTCACCTCTACATAAATATATTCTTAGTTCTTTCAAAAAATATCATAAGAATATCCTCACTATCATCCAATGATCATTTTATGATTCATTCTGGTATATGCTCATAACACTTAGAGCATAGGACATATCTGGATGTGTACATATCATGGTATGATTGATCAAAACATTCTCGTGATTTCACTCATCAAGTGTCAAAGCACTTGAATCTTGTTTCACTTATCAAGTGTCGATACACTTGAATCTAGATTCAATTCCTTTACACGCAACAAGAACTGTTTCTTGTCGTTTTCTATATTGAACTCCTTCAATATCTCATATATGTACATTTGGCACAACCATATTGGCGTCACAGTCTATCCACTATAGACATTCACGCTAAATATTCGGATTTTGCCTAAGTATTTCATCGAAATGAAATTCTTAACCTTTGTCAATAAAATATACATCATTTCTAATCAACAAGATGTCATCCACATAATGTATTAGAAATATGTCTCAGCGCTCCCACTTAATTTCTTGCAAATGCAGGCATCTTCATCGTCTCCTGATGAAAACTCCTTTTCATTAAGGTGAAGATTCCAACTCCGCGATGCTTACTTCAACCATTGAAGTTTGCATGCCCTTTTAGCATCCTTTGAATTTTAACAAAACCCTTTGGACCGTGTCATGTACACGTCCTAGGTAACCATTCTATTAGAAGAATTTTGTTTTGTTTATTCATCTACCATATACCAAATTATATGTAGTGGTTGCTACTGTAATTCGTCCAGACTAAAATGCTTTGTAAACACTTTCAAATGGTTCAAACCCAACTTGATCAACTTGCTAAGGTACAAAACGATATGCTAGTTAATGCTTCAGGAGATAAACATGCTTATGGAATTAGAACTAGGAGTGGTGCAGCTACTCAAGATCCTTTATATCCTGAAGGACACCCTAAAAGAATTGAGCAGGATTCCCAACAAGGTGAATATAGTGGTAGTCCTCGTAAGAGAAAGAAAAAGAAACATAAAATAGTTGAGGAACCACTTGAACCTACTATAGATCCTAATAGTATATCTATCTCTGATGCTGAAACTGATAGTGGTAATAATAATAATGAATCTCCTGATAAGGTGGAAGGTGAGGAAGAACCTAGGAAGCACACTAAGAACACTAGGTACACAAAGGAAGATTTTATTGTTAATAAACATGGTAAAGAAAGAGAACCTTGGGTGCAGAAACCTATGCCTTTTCCAGGTAAGAAACACAAGTCAAAAGAGAAGGAACACTACAACAAGTTTTGTGAGTGGATGATGCCTTTATTTCTGCAAATTCCTTTGACTGATGCTATTAAGTTGCCTCCTTATTCAAAGTATATGAAGGATATTGTCTCTAATAAAAGGAAGATTCCTAATGAGGAAATTTCTACTTTGCTTGCTAATTACTCCTTCAATGGTAAGGTTCCAAAGAAACTTGGTGATCCATGTATACCAACTATTCCTTGCTCCATTAAGAATAATTATGTTAGAACCGCTTTATGTGATTTGGGAGCTGGAGTTAGTGTTATGCCTTTTTCTCTCTACAAGAGACTCCATTTAGAAAAGTTGATACCAACTGATATTTCCTTGCAAATGGCTGATAAGTCAACTACTGTCCCTGTTGGTATATGTGAGGATGTTCCTGTTCAAGTTGCTCATAATTGCATGGTCCTAACTGATTTTGTTGTGCTTGAAACGCCTGATGATGATAATATGTCTATTATTCTTGGGAGACCTTTTCTTAATACTGCAGGTGCTACCATCAATTGTAATCAAGGAAAAGTAACATTCAATATTAATGACAAAGAGCACACTGTCTATTTCTCCAAGAAGGTTGTTAGAAGTTATTGCCTGAATTCCATTGAAAACATTGAAGGCATCAAGGTTGGAGAAATATATTGTCCCATTCCATAAGAAAATATTGAAACTATTATGATTGGGACCATTGCTATCAAGTATGAGGTAACATAATCATCTTGTGGAATGCAAAGTTTTGTTTCATATAAGATTGTTTTGGTAACAAGACTTGATAAACCTTGTTAACAAAAGGATTTTAATGAACAAAATAATGTTTCCACTGTGGTTATACTTTCTTTCTTTTCCCCTTCTCCTTCCTAGTCTTTGCTTTAGCTTTATTTTTGCTAGTTGTTTGCTTGTTTGAGTTTCTTAGAGATCCTGTAGTTTGTCTTTTGGTTTGCTTTTGCTTCTTCTGAAAAAGCTGTTTCTGCGAGAAAATCAATTTTCATACCCTAAAAATTGGCCAAAAATAAAGTTTCCCGAAAAATCCCAGAAAAATCAAAATAAATTTTTTCCTCGAAAAAAGGAGCAGAGTGGCACCTAAGATGACCCAGGGGGCCACCCCTAGGCCCCACACCCATGGTAGGCGCGATCTACCTAGTGGTGGCGCCTAGGGGGGTCTGGCCCACCTGGGCCCCTCCAGGCTGCCTCCTCAACGCCACCTTCTTTCCCTCTCCCAAAAACACCGGAAAACTTGCTCAAGCTCGAGTTCTTGCTGTTCTTGCTCGCGATTTTCGATCTCCTTGTTCAGCCCATCTCAAGTGCTGATTTTTGGAGGGTTCGCTCCTTGGTATGTGCCTCCTCCACTTGTACAATTAGATTTGTGATTGGTAGATTGTATCTTGAGTATTTTACTACTATAGGTGACAGGTTGTTTGAGCTTGCATGCTTGTTCTTTGCTTAGAAACTTTATTTGATGCATGTGTAGTCCTCTAGCAAGTTCCTATAGTAGTTGCTCATCATTTATCAACTTAGAAATCACTTGGTTTGATGGTTGTTTAAAATTTTAGCAAAGGGAAATCATGGACCACCACACCTTTGGTGACATATTTGAGAGTGATGCACCTAGAAGGGCAAGGCTCCCAAGGTCATCTACCAGCTCCAGACCCTCATACAATGAGGATCTCATCACTCCGCGGTTTGGTGACGAGGGAGATGAAGGGGATGCTCACCCCTCCACCTTTCCTTGTCAAACTTTCTTGCGAGCTGCTGGGATTCTTAATGATTTCATGGCTTTGATTGAGAGGGATGGTCTAACAAGTTTCATGCAGGATGAGAGTGCACAATATGCTTCACTTACTAAACATGTATGGAGAGTTTCTCCTTCACCAATAGTTTGTTCAATCCTCCTGTGTCTTTCAGACTATATGGCAGGGCTCATTCTATGCCTTTGAAGAAATTTTGCAAGGCCTGGGACTTGGTACAAATGGGTCATCAAAGAAGATTACAGCTCTTCCCGCTGATTTGTTGGAACTATACCGAGAAATAACCAATGATGATGACCGAAGAGCTCAACGAGGGAAGATAAAGAACATTCAACTTCCAGCCATCAGGTACTTCACCTACTATCTTACCACCAGTGTTCTTGGTAGGGAGAACACTAGTAATATATCCAACTATCAATTGGCCTTCTTAGCTGCTGCACTCTATGGTGAGGATAGGTATAATCTTGGTTCCCTCATTGCTCGTCGTTTAGCTGCTAGGGGACCCATTTATGGGGGAATTATTGCTACTCGTATCGCTGCTACCTTGGGCATCGCTGTTGATCCACATGATACTATTTTGGCTCCTCTCAGGCTTGATCTTGCTGCCATGAAGGCGCACCACTTTGTCACCTCTATCTCTACTCTTGAGAACTTGGTTTATAGAATGCTGTTTACTGACGGGGAAGAGAGAGAGATCCCTCTACCCCAAACCACTTTGCTCAGTATTTCTCAGGGACCTTGGCCATGCACGAAGGGGGAAATGGATGACAAGCTGCACTCTCTCAACTTCCACGGGCACTATCAGGAGGAAGCGATCGCATATGACCCCGCGTTACATTATACAGGGGAGGCCTAGAGCTCGTACCAGGACGGGGGAGTTTCCTCGACATACCACGGAGGTGCATCTACTTGGGCACCATGGGATTGAGCCCCACTTAGGCCAAAAGCCTAAGCTCGGGGGGAGGTATACCGACATCACACTCATATATATATATAAATATCATGTTCGGTCGGTTCTTTGTATATCCATTGTTTTCGCTTTCTTTTTTGTTTTTGTTGCTTCTTTCTAAAAACCCAAAAATATTTTCGTTGTTTATCTTGGTTTGTTTCTTTGCTTTGGTTTGCCTTAAAATAAAAATCCAAAAATATTTTGCTTTGTTTGGTTTGCTTTGTTTTTGTTTTGTTTTTCTTTGTTTGCTTGCTTCTAAAAAATCGAAAACACCAAAAATATTTGTTGTTCTTCTTTGGTTTTGTGAGTTCTTCGCAGGGTTCAGCCGTCCTTAGTGGATATTGGTTTTCATGTTAATCATTCAAGTCACACAAGTGAAGGGAAATAATGAAGATTAAGACAACTCGAGGTGTGGTAAGAGGCTGGTCGAACTCTATTTGTTTCATTCTTATACATATACTCATCATTGTGAGCATGCTTAGCCTGTTTGTGTAAGGTGTATATCATTATGGATGCTTAGTACTTCTTGCTTGTCTATGATTAGCTCTAGCTTGCTAATAGTTTGTAGCATGTCATATGAATGTTTGCTTGCATTGTTTTATTCATACTTTGGTATGATATTGTGGTATCCTCCTCTGACTGTTCATGTGAATCGACTTGGCACATGCTCACGCATGCATATGACTAATCAATAGTCAGTAAGCCTCTATGATTTATTTTGCCTCAGAGTTCTTGTATCACTTTCATGCCATAATTAGTCCTGTTTTGTTGCAAGCATGATTATGACAGTTATTGCTCTCTCGTTTGTCGCTCCCTCTCTATTGCTAGCCTTCACTTGCACTGAGTAGGTGCTCTACATGTGCTTCCAACTCCCCAAAACCAATATTGCCAGCTGTGTCCACCATACCTACCTATTAGCATCATTTGCTACTTCAGTGCATATTCCATATGTCGTGTTTTCTTCCAAAATAAAATGTTTGTCTGTTTTGAGAAAGTTAGTTAGTAAAGCTCTCATGAACTTAATGGCACACTTTATTCTTTGCGCTTAATAATTCTGAACCATTGTGACTAGTCCATGAAAGTTATATGCTTGCTTATTATATACTAGGAGTCAGCAGAACCGTGCTATCGCGGGAAACACTTTTAACACTTTTTGGATATCTCATCCAGTTGATTCCTTGCTCTTTTGTTTATGGATGTCGATGATGTGAAATAAAAGGGGAAGTTGTTGGTTCATGGAGTTTATACATTGTGTTAGAGAAACGCCTGGGCTGCTAGCCTAAGCCATGCTTAATCATGGTGGAAACTTGCAGCATCACTATAATGAGCATCTGTGAAGCGTCCTCAATAAAAAGCTATGCATATGGTAAATAAAAAGATTGCTGAGATGCTCATTGTCTGCTTGCCTTGTCATTTTGGTTATGGGAAAGCTCATGTACCATATGCAAGGGGTACCCCGTTGGCGGTTCTCGATGATATGCATGTATTTACAATGACAAGAACTTTTAGGTGACCAAAGTTGAGTAGCATGCGGAGCGACCCTCGTACTCAAGGGACTTGGGATTTCCAGTCTATGGTCTATCAAGTATATGATTCAGAGTGGACCTCACTTTCACCTTAACCACGTGAAGATGCCTATGATAGGGGCAATGAGAGCTCAAAGCTAATGAGTACCTTCCTTTTAGCATTAGGAAGCCTTTCAAACCTTCACAAAACCGATTTCACAATTTTGTTGAGTCACCACTTATTCTATGAGCACCTTATTGAGAGCATAGTTGTCATTCTTGTGTTTGTTCCAAAACTTGGTTAATTATGTCATGACTTTGATGCTTGTATCTCTGATATCTTTATCTCTAGTCTTCATGTGAACTTCAGAGGTGCCTCAGCATTTATATTATGCTCTTCAAACAAAGGCAAGAGAGATACCACTCTATCATACCTTATTATGAGCATTGCAATGTTGCTTATGTTTATGTTTCATGCTACTTATTATTATTGAGTTGGTTTCTCTTCATAGCTTGCAATGACTATTGAGTAGACTTAGTTGCATACTCTTTATTATGTTTGTCTAAGCATCTACTCATGTGCTGAGAATATTTACATCATATGAAGCAAAGTGTTCGTGAAAGTTATTTATCGCACTCAGTTTTCAACTGAATTGCTTGAGGACAAGCAATAAGCTAAGCTTGGGGGAGTTGATACGTCCAAAACATATCTACTTTCTCGAACACTTTGCTATTGTTTTTCCTCTATAATTGTGTGATTTGGATACAACTAACACGGACTGACGCTGTTTTCAGCAGAATTACCTTGGTGTCTTGTTTTTGTGCAGAAAATGAACTATCATGAAAAATCCCGGAAAATATGCCAAAAACTATTTCTCACCAGAAGATCCACGAGTTTAAGGGGAGATAAAGAGGCCTGGGGCCCAGACCCACCCAGTGCGCCCTGATCGACCCATGCCTAGGGGAGGTCTGGACACCCTAGGCAGCTCCTCGGCCTCCCTCCATGCTTATAAGTTGCCTTCTGACCTAAAAACTTAGGGGGGTTCGATAGTTTTCCAGAAAGAGTTCCGCTCCGCCACAGCCACCAGAAACCAAGATTCGGATCCAGAAACTCCGTTCTGGCACCCTGCCGGGACGGGGAATTTGGAGAGGATCATCGCCATCGTCATCACCAACGCATCTCCATCAACCACCGATGTTTCCCTCATCCACGAGTGAGTAATCCCCCGCTGTAGGCTTGGGGATGGTAGGGATTGGATGAGCTCTATCATGTAATCGAAAAAGATCTGTTAGGGGCATAGTGCCTAGTATCTCTATTAGTGCTATTTGACTTTGTTGCAACTTGTTGTGCTTAATACTTGTCACTAGGGCCCGAGTGCCATGATCTCAGATCTGAACTTATTATTGAATCATTATGATAGTATTGTTTATGATCTTATCTGCAAGTTGTGTACACATATCATTGTACGGATCCAAAGGCCCCAAAGTGACAATAATTGGGACAACCGGGGGGATGACTGTGGTGTGAGGATCACATGTGTTCACGGAGTATTAATGCTTTGCTCCGATGCTATATTAAAAGGAGCACCTTAATTTCTAGTAGTTCCCTAGAGACCCTGCTACACGGTTGAATGATGTAAGATGTTGTGCAAGTTCTCATTGCGAGCACGTATGACTATATTTGGAGCACATGCCTAGGATTGTTTAGTACTTGGATGCTTGTTATTATTTATCTGCAATGCCCTATGTCTTGAAGTTACATGTTTAGACTCGTCCATGCAACGCCCGTCCATCCATACCTATGCCTACCGCACTCAAATCCTACTGTTACTGTTACTACTGCTGCTGTTTCACTATTGCTGTTACTGCTGCTGTTGCTACTACAAACTGTTGCTACTGATAAACTTCTGTGAGTAAGAACTATTTCCAGGTGCATCTGAACTAAAAACTCAGTTGTTAAGACTTTCAAGTATTCTTTCGCTCCCCTTGTGTCGAATCAATAAATTGGGTAATACTACCCGCGAAGACTATTACGATCCCCTACACTTGTGGGTCATAAATCCTTCACGTGGTGTCATATTATGTGACATAGTTGCAAGGAAAAATACCAGACTTGGTATATTGATCATTTCTCGAAAAAACCTTCACAAAATGACCTATCATGTTCGAGGTTTCATGGTTTTCGGTCCAAATGACCGATGTTATGTGTTGAATCAAGGCATAGTTTGTGATACTATGCCCATATTATACATTCATGTGGACATTGGGATGGAGAACAATGTTGCAGCAGGAAGTTTTCCTTTTTCTCGCATGAAAAATCCATTTTCTATTTTCCGAGCGCAAAAAAGGGTCGTTTTATGAAGCAACCACCAAAATGCTGTTTTAGAATACTACCGTCCCATTTTTATAAAATACTAGACCACCTTACATGGACTATCTCCTAACCGGGATATCTAAAAAAATAAGCCCCTTTAGTCCCGGTGGGTAAAAAATTCGCGCCTCTGTCTTCCCGCCATTTCTTCCCGCCATTTTTCTTCCCGCCATTTCTCACTATATATATGTAGGATTGGCCTCCATTGTCATTGCACATCTCTAGACTCATATCTGCAACCCCATCACTCTTTCCCATGGCTTCCACCGTACGACTAACCCCCAGGGAGGCGGAGGCGCTGGCGCCATTCTCGAACTACCCGACTCTGCGTCCCGGCTGTCCTGGATGTTGGCCGAGGCGTGCCGGTTCCTCCTGTCCCTCTAGGTGTGGCACGCCGGATGTCCATCACGAAACACTACTACTTCGAGCTCACGCCGGAGCAGTGGAGGAATCCCAACTGGCATCCTGACTATTTCCCGACTTGGGAAGCCTTCTTTGGGGATCGGCGTGAGAGGGCGCTCGCCAGGCACGAGGAGGACGGCCCACCTCCTCCCAACTTCAACGAGGCCGGCCGTCGGCTGTGGTGGTGCGGCCGGACTCTCTAGAGCGTCATGGCCTACGACACGACCGTCGACTCTAACCCCCGCCTGCGCTACCCTCAAGTCCAGCCCACTCGTACTCAGCCTTCAAGGTTCAACTACGGTGACCCCGATGATGATAGCGACGATGGCCGCGACGAGTACGACGACTACAGTGGCGAGTATTACAGGTGTAGGCGGGAGCATGACTGAATCACTCCAACATTCCAAAACAAGTTCGGTCGATTGTGACTTAATCTGGCCATGTATCTTAATTTTCAGTTGTTCTATGTATCTTAATTTTTAGTCGTGCTTTATGTAACTTAGTGTTAGTTGTGTTATGTACTTTAATTCCAGTTCTATCGTAATAATATTTTCTTCCCGCCCATTATTTCCCGTCCGTTTCTTCCCACCCTTTTCCTCCCGGGCATTCTGCCCAGCTCGAAGAATTTTAAATGGTTCATAGTAATTCAAATTCAAACACTTTTTAAATGGTTCATATTTTAAATGGTTACATTAATTACTTTTAAAAACATAAAATGGTATTGAATTAGTTATTCAAATTCAAACACTTTTTATGTTTAAAGTTTTTCTAAATTCCAAATTAATATATAAAAAATATAAGTTAATTCATTTTTAATTTTAAATGGTTCATAGTTTAAATGGTTACATTAATTATTTTTAAAAACATAAAATGCTTTTGAATTAGTTATTCAAATTCAAACACTTTTTATGTTTAAAGTTTTTATAAATTCCAAATTAATATATAAAAAATATAAGTTAATTCATTTTTAATTTTAAATGGTTACATTAATTATTTTTAAAAACATAAAATGGTTTTCAATTAGTTGTTCAAATTCAAACACTTTTTATGTTTAAAGTTTTTCTAAATTCCAAATTAATATATAAAAATATAAGTTAATTCATTTTTAATTTTAAATGGTTCATAGTTTAAATGGTTACTTTAATTATTTTTAAAAACATAATATATAAAAAATATAAGTTAATACATTTTTAATTTTTAATGGTTCATAGTTTAAATGGTTACATTAATTATTTTTAAAAACATAAAATGGTTTTGAATTAGTTATTCAAATTCAAACACTTTTTATGTTTAAAGTTTTTCTAAATTCCAAATTAATTATCATTTAAAAAACATTACAAATTTAAACCCCAAAATAAAAAATAAGGCGAGAATAGAGAGATAACTTGTGATTTTTTTTTGAAAACAGGACCTTTAGTCCCGCTCGCTCCAACCGACTAAAGGCTTCGCGGTGCCGCCAATCGGACGTATGACCCTTTAGTCCCGGTTGGTGGCACCAACTGGGACAAAAGAGGATTCAGTACTTAATCGCGTGCCCCATCTCCTTCTCCTTCACCGCCAGGCTATTCGAGACTCGACGCCGCCAGCCCGTGAACGCGCTTGGGCCTCTCCACGCTGCGTTCCCACCGTCGGACTCCACGCTGCTGCCCGCTTGTCCTGGCGTCCACGCGCTGCTTCTTCCTCGACCCCGACGAGCTTCGCCGCGCACCTCGCCAGCGTTTCGAGCCTCGCCTTGCCTCGCCGTCGTCCCCAATCGCTTCAGGGTGAGCCGTTGAACCTCCCTGGCCCAGTAATTGCTTCCTGGCGTCGAGCGTAGCCGCTGCTCTTCGTGCACCCGAGAGCTCCGCCGCAGCTGCTCGTCGTCGCGCTTGCTCCGGCGAACATTAGCTAGCGGTGCTAGGTTAGATAGCTTCCTCTCGCTCGCATGGTTCGAATAGACCCAACGGCGCTCCCTAGAATCGCCGGAAACATCGTCGGCGACCACCGCCTGAAGCTCCGCGTCGTCGCGCGTGACGTGGCCACCACGTGGCCACAGGGTGGACCCAACGTGGCCTGGGGCCCGCTCGTCAATGACTGTGGGTAGATTTCTGTGCGGTACAGAAAGTTTTACGGGTTAGGGTTTGATGACGTGAGGGTGACACAATAACCTTTTATTCTTTTCAGAAATGTTTAAAAATGGTAGAAATTGATGTAAACTTGTAAAATTCATAACTAATTCATATTTAATCAGAAAAATATGAATAATATATCAAAATGTTCAGAAAATTGAGATCTATTTGTTTAAGCTATCATCATACATTGTTAAGAAATTTAAAACCCTAGTTTAGTTAAAGAAACATCGACACCCCATATGTACATGTGGGTTCACCGGTGTGTCCTCACCAGGGCATCCCGAACCCTTTTAAATCGATGTTGAACCTAGGGTTAGTGTAGGATCTCTAAATCTGATATGTCATACATATTGATTGTGCATTGCATTATGCCATGTATTGATTGCCGCCTTTCTTTCCGGTATTGGTTCTTCGCGATAGGATCCGATCCCGAAGGTTTCTCTGAATTAGGGTTTCTGATATTGTAAATTCATTTTTATTATTGTGAATGTATATATTAGGGTTTCTACGAATTAGGGTTTATATCTCTCAACACCTTA
Source organism: Avena insularis (assembly GCA_023614405.1). Classification (NCBI taxonomy): domain Eukaryota; kingdom Viridiplantae; phylum Streptophyta; class Magnoliopsida; order Poales; family Poaceae; genus Avena; species Avena insularis. The sequence continues at coordinate 27,184,831 of CM042690.1, forward strand.
CCTAACCTTCTCCCTTAGACGCTTTGACTTATCCGTTTTTCCACCTATGCAGAAAATATGGAACCACATGGCAGAGACGAAGAAAAGGAAGAGTTGGTCTATGGTGTGATCCGCGGGGAGGAAAATGTCGATGTATCGACGTTTTTGAACAACTACGGTGAGGGTGATCCTCTTTTTGACGGAAGAGACGACTTCTTTGAGGCAGAAGGTGATGCCTTTCGCGAGGGAGAATGTGATTCCTTCCGCGAGGGAGAAGGCGATGCCTTCTATGACCGAGAAGACGACCGCTCTGGCGAGGTGCATGTAATATAATTAATTCATTAATTAATCATCTACTGTTTATATAGAAATATTAACGATGATCTTTCTTATTTTAGCCCATCGGATCGAACAAATCTACTCAAAAGAGCGGACGAGGCCCAACCCAAAAGTTGGAAGACCATGAGAGGTTCAGGATCGAAGAAGTCGGTGACGACGGCAAACCGACGGCTCCCCTTGTTGTCGCAAACAAATTTGTGGCAAAATGCGGAGTAATCTTTAGGGACTTCGTCCCAATCGTCATTCAAAATTGGAATAGGCCTGCTAATGCGGAAGAAGAGGGAACGTCTTTATTTCTCCCTACTGTGGCCAAAGATTTACTGTGGAAGAGGCTCATGCTTAATTTCACCCTACCGAAGGTAGAGCTGGATCCAAATGCGGAGGATCGAGTTGAGGACACCAAGCAACATGCCAAAGCCATGCAAATGAAGGTCAGGGAGTGGGCTTTGAAGAAGATGGCCCAGTGTTTCACCAACTGGAAGAAAAGATTGCACCTTGACTATGTCGTGAAAGAGAAGACTCCGGATTTCGAGAAGATTCAGTATCAGAAGTTAAAACCATTCTGGGCTAAGTTTGTGAATTACAAGACATCAGAAAAAGCTAAGAAAATATCTGAAACGAATAAGCTAAATGCTGCTAACAAGAAGTATCACCCTACTACGGGGCAAGGTGGCTACATGGCTGGCATTCCTAAGTGGAAGAAACTTGAGGATGAACCGCGTGCTAAGAAGATTATCCCAGAGACAGACAATTGGATCAAACATGCAAAGAATTGGTTTTATGGGCATGTGTGCACGTTGGACTCGGAAGGGAAGTGTATATATAACATAAGACATAAAGAAGACCCCTTGCCAATTGAGAACATAAGAAAAGTAGTAAAGGCTGTTGTAGATGGGGACTTCATTCCCGATAGAGAGAATGACGAGCTCACACTCGCCCTTGGGAATAAGGAACACGAGGCACAATAGGCTCCCAACCATGGAGCACTGGGTTTCCCAAAGAGAGGAAGAAATATCCTGATAGAAGTTGTAAGAGGAGAAAGGACAGGGCGGAAGTTGAAGCAAATATTCAGAAAGAGCGAATGCATATAATTGAAGAACGAATAAAGCAACAACAAGATCAAATTAACGCACTTAGCCAGCAAGGTACTACCGGCCCATCTCAGCATCACATAGTGGTAGAACCTGCATTCGATGCTACCGGCCTATCGAATAATCGAAAAAGCAGTGTGGCTTCCACCAAGGTCCCGTGTGATGACAATGACGATGATGATGGTGCACCGACGATGGCTCGTGTTGGCTACCCAGTGGATGATATCACACAGATGACACACCGCGAGCTACATGTCAAAGTTGTGAACATATCAATGAAGGTGGCGGTCGGCTATGCCTTACCAATTGGACATGTACCAACTTACCATTGTCGTCCGGTTCTACAGGGCTACGTTGTTGTCGGGGTGGATGAAATCATGACCACCTTTCAAGGTTTGAAGCTTGACTACCCTGCAGGTGAAGGGGATGTGACTGAACTGGGAGAAGCAACAAACGTCACCATTCTATGGCCAAAGGAATGTATCGTTCTTCCAAATCACACGCCAAGGCCATCTTCGTCGCCGCCTCACCCGTCTCCAGCACGATCGTCGCCGCCGCGACAGCCATCTTCGTCGCCTCACCCATCTCCGTCGCCTCACCCGTCTCTTTCGTCTCACCAGTCTCTGACGCAGCCATCGCCGCCACGGCAGCCATCGCCGGCGCCTCAGGAAAAAAGCGTAAGTGTACCACCGCTACTCTGCGGAGTGGTAAGCAATCGCCGACACATAAACAGGAGCCTCTTCCAAAAGTACCAAAGATCCTCTCAAGAGAGCTTATGACTGTACTGAAGAGGAGATTACGGCAATCGTTGAGGCGGAAACGACAGCGTTTTTCGTAAGCTGAGGCGGCCGAAAGAGCCAAAGTTCCCCAGCACCGAAGAATATAAAGCCCGAGTGTTCAAAATGCTAAAGGGCCTTCACCAACCCGAGCCAAATCTATCATCAGACTATGAGCGTTGTATTCTCAAGTCACATGCGACACAACAACTGTCGAAGAGCAGTACTGGTGCAAGCGGGAAATCTGTTGCCCAACTCGGAGAACAAACAAAACAATCTTGCGCCCCTCTCAAAGTGATTTTCCATACCAATGTGGGGTCGAGCAAATATGCGGCCGAAAAGCAGTATGATCTAGAGGTACTTGCACTATACGGAGAAGCGGCCGCTGCTCAAGGTATAAGTATTGCCTACTACTTATCCCAGTTACAGTACTTCCCCTGGGTAAAGTAGCATACAAATACCAGTACGGCAAACCTCTCGTTAAACCTGAGAAGGTAAAGAATCTTTCAACAAAAATGCGAAGATTGCATAACTGGTACATGCATGCCACAAAGGCCGAGGATAACTGGACAATGCTGAGGGTTACAAAAAAGCATTATGGGAAATAAGTAGAAGACATGATAGCCATTGAATTTGTTGAACTATTTCAATTATTCAATCAATACGCCTTGGACAAATCGATCATCAGTGCCTATTGTCTGTAAGTACTAATTCTGTAATTAATTTAGTCTCTAGCTATCTCACCTCGTTTATTGCATATATATAATCATACTATAATATGCAGAATGAAGATTCTCGAATGCAGTAGAGGACAAATCTATGACATTGAGTTCGTTGACCCATATTGGGTTCATCAAGCTAATCTCAAAACAAAACCCCAGGATACAGAGGATAATATTGTACACGCGTTAAGGTTTTAAGAAACCAGAAGGGAAATACTATTTCCTTACAACTTCGAGTGAGTGTTATTGTCTTGTAAATACTTTCTATTTCGCTTACTCGACGTTAAGTGTATAATTGATAAGTTATGCATGCGCAGCTTCCACTATATTTTGTTAATCATTCAACCTAACAAAGGGCGGGTACTAGTCATGGACTCGAAACATAAACCCCTTAAGACGTGGAAGGACATGCAGATGATTCTCCAGCGGTAATTCTAATTGTTACGACACTATATCGGCAACGTTCGTGAATTTCATGATATCAAGTAATTAATAACTCTTTTATTCGTTTTCTTCGCCCGGCAGCGCTTAGAAACGGTTCACCAAGAAGGCTAGGGGTGTTTGGAAAGAGGAGCTTACATTTAAACCACTAGATGTAAGCACCACTAGCTATATCCGCGCATCTCTTTGATTCTAGTTTTGATACCGTTATTATTATGCTTGATTATTATTTTGATTGAACTATGTTCTCGTAAAGTGCCTGACGCAGGGATTAGGGAACAATTTATGTGGATACTATGTTTGCGAGTTCATCCGTCAGACGTGCTGTGAGAAGGGCGGAAATTTAGAATAACTTAACGTACGTAAACAATTTTTATAGTTTTTTATTACCATCAAATTGTGTTTAGTTTCATTCATATAGGCTGACTTCTTTTTTAAATCAGCTCGAACGTCTACGGGACGGTCTTCTGCCAAAGGATCACCTACGAGCAATTCAGGAGGAATTGGCGGGATTCTTGGATGCAGGAGTCCTAAACCCAAAAGGAGAATACTATGCTGGTGTATAGGCAATAGAGATTGTACGAAGAGCTTATTTTGTATGTATATATGTGCATGAAACCCGTGTATCGAATGTAATATGTTCGACATTTGGATCTCTATTGTCATGATGATCTTGTGTAATATAATGGTTCCTTCATTAACGAGTGCAAAACACAAAACATAAAATAAAAAGTAAAACAACATAAATTAATTCTCTGCCGTGGCACAAAAAGTGGCCAAAATGCTGCCGCGATAAAAAAACAGTTGCCAAAATGAATTCTCTGCCGTGGCAGAGAAATGTGTCAAATCTCTGCTGCGGCAGAGGGTCATTTGTCCCGGTTCGTGTTACGAACTGGGACGGTTGCTCCTCCGCCCCTCGTGCGGAGCAGCGGCCACGTGTACGCTGTTTTATCCCGGTTCGTGGGGCAACCATGACTAAAGGATGGGGGCTTTAGTCCCGATTGCACCGTCCCGGTTGGGCAACCAGGACTAAAGCCCCTTATCAACCGGGACGCATGGCACGTTCTCCACCAGTGGAGGCACATCCATGATGGGCCCTAGCGCTGCACGAGATTGTGCGTGAGCCGCACGTTAAGAAAACCAAAGCGGTTATCGACTTTAGAAAGGCCTATGACAAGGTCAGTTGGGCCTTCCTTCGTGATGTCCTATTCCGTAAAAGTTTCAAGTCTAGGGCTGTGCACCGTTTGATGCAGTTGGTCTCGAGTGGCCAGACATCGATTTCCATCAATTGTGACATTAGTCCGCATTTTAGAAATAAAAGGGGGTACGTCGAGGCAACCCTATCTCTCCTTTATTATTTGACTTCATGGCTGATGCATTAGCCGTTATTTTGGACTATGCCAGTGCATTGGGACACATCAAGGGTGTTGTGTCCACTTAGTTCCCGAAGGAGTTACACACCTTCAGTACGCAGATGACACCATTCTATTTCTAGAAATAGATGACATTGCCATTGCTAACTTGAAGTTCATCCTCATCTGCTTTGAGATCCTGTTGTGCCTCAAGATCAATTTTTTAAAATCAGAAGATATAGTTACGGGAGTCTCCCCGCAGGATCAAGCTAGGGTAGCGCACATGTTAAATTGCAAAGAGGGAGGGTTCCCTATGACCTATCTTGGCTTTCCTATTGCTGATAGGAAACTTTCCATTACTAACATGAATGGTTTGGTGTAAACTATTGGCCATCGTGTTGACCCTTGGCAGGGTAGGTATTCCTCCACTTCGGCTCGCCTAATCTTAGCTAATTCCTCCCTGGCCAGCCTTCCAACTCACTGCATGGGCCTATTCCTGTTGGCGGACGGGACCCATGCCGGTTTTGACAAGCACCTTGCTAGATTTTTCTGGAAAGGTTGGGAGAGAATAGGAAGTGCCACTGGATTCGTTGGGATGAAGTGTGTAAGCCTAAGGACATGGGGCATGGGCATTACCAACACTATGGCCCTGAATTTAGTTCTTACTAGTTAAATACATGTGCGTTGCTACAACTCTTAATAAAAAGATTTAAAGGACCATAGATCGATAAAAGGTATTCATGTTTTGTAAAACAGGACTACAACCCTAGCGTCTACTCAAGGGTCCATTGCAATGTAAAGCACTAATTGAGGGGTTTAACAAGATTTATTTGTTGCGCTGGGTAGTGCCCATTGCTGGAAAAAGTCAATTTGAGCGGAAAAAAAGATGGGGCGCCTGATGACTCATTAGCAGCGCCACTAAGCAAAATTACATGATCGACGGGCCTAACGGCCAGGAAATCGACCCTGGCATCAGATGTTAGCACCCAAGTTGTACATAGATTTAGTGGTTATTATACATTATTTGTTCACTTTATTTTTCATATATCTTTATCAATCTCACATCCACGAGAGTATAAAAAATGAATCATATTTTTTCTTTTATCAATTATCTCTCTCAAGAACCCTAATTTTTTCCCTTAGTTGTCTATTGTTTTATGGTTCCTTTGCCACCTTGTATGGTCATTATGTTCTTTTGTCGCATGTCATTTTAGTATCATTTTGATAATACTGGTACCTTTCACTACATGTGAGAAATGGCACTGCATTAGATCCCTCCCATGATAATGAAACATGATATGCCATATAAAAAAGATGTCCATCTTAATTAGTTGACAACGAGGAAGGTGGATTGTTTGACTTATGGTAATGCCTCCACTCCACCATGATTTTCCCTACTAAGGGCATGTATAGTGGTAGAGAAGGCGGGTTCTTTCTTACTCCTCCACATAATCTAGAGAAGTCAATAAATATAGGTCATACAATGGGTTATATCTTAGGTTATCATCTCTAAAATTTGAATTGAGTAATTATAGTAAGAAATTTTATTGATAAAGAAAGATGCAAGGTACAATGGAGAAATTAGTCTTATCTTATTGTGTAAACAAAAAATGCCGAGAATTTGACAATGATGTTGATGTGAAACTATTTTAGTTACTCAAGGCCACTAATGTGGAATTTATTTGGCTTTTAGTGAAGAAGCAGCTCATACTATTTTGTATGGAAATTCGGAACGTTTGTGTATGCAAGGTAATATACAAATTAATATGTAAACAAAAATGATGAATTTTGCGATGGTAAAAACTAAATAAGAACATCACATCAATATGCTGACCGCTCATCTTTTCCGATGGTAAAAAAATAAAGAGGGCAATCCTTTAATACGACTAACGGCTCCGGTACAGGAGGTGGGAGGTGGAACCACCGAGCAAATGAGTGTCGTGCTAGCCATCACTCGAGGAGGGAGAGCTGCCGCTAGGCTGGGGTGGTGGGGTAGCACATGCATGCTCAGTTGGATGCAATATTCACCGGAAGCACCACGCGTGCCACTGGCACTCTGGCCTCCTCGCCGCACATGAGACTACGCTGATCCTACCGTGAGCGTCCATGGCCGCCTCGAGGCCGGCCGAGTCGTCCAAAGGCACACTCAGTGTTCCCGAGTGCAGGCTTGAGCGGCAGTCACACACCCGCTTGATTTGCTCCTGGTTGCTATGTTGCATGGTCATCCACAAGTCGATGATGTTGGTAGCTTGTGCAGATCATGGCCAGCCGTTTGTGTGGTTTGTAGACTTGTAGGTGTGAGAGATGATCAGGACTCTAGTGGATGGCAGGAGATCCCTATCCCCAGTCGTCGGCATGTACGCCATGCCTCCGACTGCGTGCTTTTGCAGAAGACGACTCATAGCTCAGAAAAGGAGATTATGAGCTCGTGGCAAATCACCCTCCAGAAGAGGCGTCGAGTAGGCGACTATTTTCCATATGGAGGCGATTGGACTAATGTGGCAGCGCATGAACTGAACGACATCTAGCGATGTCACGTCTAGTTCTATGCGGCAGCACATGTCCCACGTCCCCGACTCGTGGTCGTGCAGCACCTCGTGGAACTGCTTGGTGATGATGTTCCTCATGTAGTACAGTGGAGGGCGCTGCACGACGCCATTGTTAGTGTAGGCAAGCGACCACACTTGTGCTGTGGTGGTGAACGTTGTAGAATGGTGTAGGAGAAAGAACCTGGGTCCGTTGTGGCAGTTGATGGTACACCGATGGTGGTTGACCAGAATTGTCGTATAAGAGAGCGGTGACCTAGGCACGACAGAGGTTGCGGCATCTAAGCGTCGTTCTCATCGACAACCGCTTGAATTTACTCGTCGGAGAGGACCGCACATGGATGCTCCATGGCTCGATCACACACATGTTACGGCAATAGACCAAGAAGTACACTTGTTCAAATATGGATTCAATAGCGGGATTGCGGCATGGCCGGTAGGAGCGACGGAGGAGCAGAAAAACCCTAATCTAATTTATTAAAAACACTACTTTTATCAAAGACTCAACTCATAGATAAGGTTCCCCACTCCTCCCAGCGCCGGTGAAGCCGGCTGGAGAAGGGGGGACCGATTATGGAGAAGGCGGAGGGTGGAGGCGGCTAGGTTTAGGAAGAGAGAGAGAGAGAGGCGGCGGCTGAGGCAGAAACACGACCCGACGAGAGATGCATAGATGTTAGATGGCATTTGGTATGAATTAGCGTGAAGTGTGACACCACTGTTTTTAAATTCATAGTAAAGATGAGGTGTAGAAATTTGAGTGTAATTTTTTTAAGTGTGACAGCGGATACCGTAGGTTTGAATTTTTTATGTAATATTTAAATCTATATGTATTTGATTATGTGAAGATCATTTCTAGATATGAGATAATTTATCTTCTCTCCTAGGTAATATTTATGCGCCATGTAGACATAAACCGAAGGTGAAGTGCTAGCACCAATGTGGAACATTGGTATAGGCATTAACATGCAATCACAATGATTTTTTTCATATCACCATCGTATAGTAGTCACTCAAATAAGTTGAGCTTCTATTTACTCCCCAATGTTAGATTTACCACTAACTGCCAAAAGTTTCTACCGCGTGCAGATTCCTATGAGTAAATGCTACATATTTTTGTATTACCTAATGCTTACTCAAGGATTCAGTTTTTTGGGAACCCAGTATTATGGAGGCCTTGTACGAGTGTCGGATATGACATGCAAAAAAAACACTCTTTGGATACGGCCCTGGGTCGTTGGGAAATGTACATGTTCGTGGGAGAGAGAGAGAGTTTGTTGAGACTGCATGGATAAGTGTGTATTTCAATTGGGAAAGTTTTAGAAAGTTTATTGGCAGTGACAATTCTAGTGTAATTTGTTAAAGTGTGACACTAGGCACTCGCATCTTTGAAAATAAGAGTAAAGATACTCAAAGGGGTCTGGAGGATTCTCCAACCTGACAACCATGACAAGCTCTGGTTTCGTCTGCTTGCTGCTAAGAGCATGTCTAACAAACCCCTTAAAAGGGCCAAACCCGTATAATAACCGCCGGAATACGGGTTTCGGCTCTACCCGGCCGTCTAGCAGACCCCGTAAAAACGGTCCCCGCTCCGATTTTTGTTGTTTTCGATTATGGGGCGGGTCTTCGCCCCCTACTTGTGCGGGGTGGGAGCGGGGAAAGAGGGCCAAACCAGTATCCCATTTCCAAAACCGCGCGCGGACATTTCAGTTCCCCCCACCCGTTTTCCCCCGCGCGCCGCCGCCGGAATCCGTCAGATCCGCGCCCCTCCGCCGCCCGTCGAGCCGCGCCGAGCTGCGTCGACGCCCGTCGCACCCCCGCCGAAGATCCGCGTCCCTCCGCGCGCCGCCGCACCCCCGCCGCGATCTTCTCCGCCGTTTTTTCCGGTGAGTATTCCGCCGCGTTCTTCTTCGTTCTCGCCGGTAAAATGGACGTGTTTGGGGCTGATGTATGCTTCACCGTGGTAGATGGCTTCGGAGGATGTGCACATGGAGGATTTGGACGCGGCGTCGACCGATTGGTCCTCGTCGGATTCCGAAGATTCGGACCTCGACGAGATGCTCAACGACGACGAGACAGAGATGTTGCTGCTCCTGTTCGGCATGAAGCACATGGAGGACCGCGCCAAGCTGCTGGATCAGCGGAAAGGATCCGTGATGGGGCGTATGTGCATTCCGCGGAACCGCTCACTCGGCCACGAACAGCTGATGCAAGATTATTTTGCCGAGGTACCGACCTATCCTCCCCGCCTCTTCCGTAGAAGGTACCGAATGCGTAGGACTTTGTTCGAGAGAATAGTAAGAGATTGCGAGGCTAATTGCGATTATTTCAAGAAAAGAAGAAATGTTGCCCAAGTCATGGGATTTAGCCCATATCAGAAAATATCTGCCGCAACGAGGGTGATTGCATATGGTATACCGGCAGATTATACCGATGAGTACATTCGCATTGGTGTACAAACAACCACGGATTCCGTGCGTATGTTTGCCAAGATGGTGATCAAGTTGTATGGAGAGACGTATCTCCGAGCTCCAAATGAGGAAGATACAAAAAGGCTCATGGAGATCAATGAAAAGAGGGGGTGTCCGGGGATGCTTGTTAGTTTGGATTGCATGCATTGGACATGGAAAAATTGTCCAAAAGCATGGCATGAAATGTATTGTGGCAAAAGCCATGATGCTACCATTGTTCTTGAAGCTGTGGCCTCTCAAGACTTATGGATTTGGCATGCTTTTTTTGGACTGCCGGGGACACTCAACGACATCAACATCTTGAATAGATCCCCTTTGTTTGCAAGACTAGTTAGGGGTGAAACACCAACTTGTAACTACAAAGTTATGAATAATGAGTACACCATGGGGTACTATCTCACAGATGGTATTTACCCTAACTATGCAACCCTTGTCAAGTCCATAAAAGAGAAAAAGGACAAGGCTTTGTCAAGAAAGGAAGCTTGCTTCACCAAAAATCAAGAGGCATGCCGCAAGGATATTGAGAGAGCTTTTGGTGTCTTGCAAGCAAAGTTTGCAATTGTCCGGGGTCCTGCAAGGTTTTGGGACAAGGAAACTCTTGTTGATATCATGACATGTTGTGTGATTCTTCACAACATGATCATTGAAGATGAAAGAGGTTTAAACTTGCCATGTTTCTATGACAATGTTGGCACCTGAGTGCAGCCCGAGAGGAACCCTGATCGGATTGAAGCTTTTCTTGCAGCTCATCGAGGCATTGAAAATACCGAGACTCATCACCAGCTCACCCAAGATCTGATTGATCACCATTGGCAGTTGCATGGCCAATGAGTTATTACATTCATTTTCTATTGTTGTATGTGTGAAACATTCATTTCCTATTGTTGTATGTGTGAAACATTTGTTATTTGTTTAATTCTTTCATTAGAACATTTGTTGATATTTCCGAAAAACATTATTGTAATAATTATGACGATTATTGTGTGATGTAAAACATTTATTTTATGTGAATGTTGTGTTGGTTCTAATATCCAATTTGTCAAAAAACCCTGTTTTGAGGGGTTGAAAACTTGTCGAGCTAGAGACCAGATCCCCACCCGTAAAACAGAATTTTACGGGGTGGGGATACGGGGTCTGCTAGCTCGGACGAGTTTTCGGCCGACGAAAAGTGAATACAGGGCCCTCTACTCGCGTTTTAATGGGCGAAAAAATACAGGACCTGTTAGACATGCTCTAAGTACCCTCAGGCGCATTCCATCCTTAATTCTGGTAGACAGGGTGACTTCCAGTTCTGGCAGATCATTCAAAGAATTAAACATCTCTTCTATTTGGGCTCCAAGATTATCATATGGAATGGAAATTCGGCCCTGTTTTGAATAGACTGGTGGCTGGGGAGTGCGCCCCTAGCTACTAGGTTTGCTAGTTTGTTTGAAATTTGTAGCGATCCCTTACTTTCAGTTCATTAGGCCCTGGCCAATCCAGGGGATAATATCATTTTTAGAAGAACCCTTAGCCCTGATGACCTAGTTCTTTGGCAGTCTTTGGTGGAGGAACTGGAAAGCTGAAGCCTCTCGGGTGACTAGGACAGAGTGTCTTGGGCCCTCGATCGAGACTTCTGGTAAATTTTGGGTAAACTCAATGTACAAGCGCCTGCTTCATGGTGTTGCGTGGCCCTGTGCAAAGACCATTTGGAAGGCCAAGTTATCATTTAAAATCAAAATCTTTACTTGCAAATAGCCATCGATCTAGCAAACAAATTAACCATAGACATGGCCCAACTGATGGTTCTTGTGCCTTGTGCGGGCAACTTGAAACGGTTGACTATATTTTCTGCTCGTGTGTGTTCGCTAAGATTATGTGGAGTGTAATTAGGAAAATTCTTAATGTTTCTTGGAATCCTTTGTCCTTTGCGCAGTTTTTTTTAGATTATTTCCCCTCTCCTTCATAACCACAAGTGGTTGTTTGGTTTTTATTTGCGGCTCAGAGCTGGGCGCTCTGGCATATTTGTAATAAGATTGCTATGTGATACGTGCATTTTGCATCATCATATTGGCATGATATAGGAGTGATTTACATTGTTATTTGCATTGATCATGCCTTATTCTACAATTTTTAGATGATTTACCAGACTTTCGTACAAAGTCTCCCCCTTGGTATTTAATTTCGGGGAGACAGAAAATATCTTGTTTCTGTATTTTGTTGTTCCAAGAACCTTCTGGAGCTCAAAAAGGTCAAACATTTTTACAGCATAACTATTTTATCATGAGAAGCATCTAGAGAGCTGGTAGCACACGATAGGAGCCACGAGGACCAAACGAGCATGGGTGGCGTGACCCACTAACCAGGACGCGCCACCAGGGCTCATTTGTGTTGGATTATTAGGCATAATTTTCACGATTAATTTCATTATATAAATCATGACAACAACAGCTACAATCACGTGAACCTCTAACATACTAGATGTATTGATCAACATGAACAGTAGCAGATTATACGCACTAACAGCCATGTAAAACAACAGATCTGTTGATGGTGTATGTACTGATCGGTCGTCAATGTAGTCGCCGTTGGTGCAGTAGACTGACGAAGAAGTCGGCGTTGAATACGACGAGCACGAGGTCCGGCTTGACGACCAGGAAGACGCGCCGTGATGACGAACTTGAGCAGTCGCGCGGAGCGCTTTCCAAAAACCTTATTCGCCCTCTCCCGTACAGGATCGCAAAGACGAGTGGTTTCGGAGACCTGCTCTCCCGACCGCCGGCAAGCGGGATGGAGTAGACTACGGTGGCGGTGCAAGCAGAGAGGATGGCAAAACCCTAGATTGGTTTGGTGTCGTACATTTTGGAAGCCGCACAGGCGTTTATATAGAGCGGCTCGGAAATTCCGTACAGGACACGAAGTGGACCAAGCCCACGTCACGCATGTTCGGGTCGGTTACAGATAGCCCACGATTTGGGGGCGACCCGAATCCGCTAACTGTTGACACGTCTCTCTAACCGCACATATTTTCCTGAGCGGCAAAATAAAGCTCGGCTCGGCGAGATTCCCGCAACCCGCGGCGCACGCGCGTCGTGTCGTGACGAGGCGAGCGCTGCATGCGAGCGTCGTCGGAGTAGGAGCGCGCGTGTAGCTCTCTTATTGTCACTCACTTACAAAGTGGTGCAACACTCCACCTTATAAGGTGGTGCAACTCTCCTTCAACTTTCCATGTGGGACTAAACTTTAGCTCTCACAGCTCTTGCCACACACACCTGTGAGCTGCCACCAACTTGGGACAAATCACATATGGGCTTCCACATACATGGGCTTTGAGATTTAGGAAAAATCTGAAATCACACATGGGTCTAATGATTTAGCCCATTATTTCTAACAATCCCCCACCAGATCTCAAATGCCCATTTGAAGATTTGCCAATCCTCGCTACTTGTTTATATACCAGTGTTTCAGCAGAGACTGTTAAGTTGAACTTCCGCCTAGAATCTTGAACTACGCCTATCAACAACTTGAATAATGGACGAACCTTGAATTGCAAGTTTGGTGCCAATAGATTTCACTCAAAATCATAACTAGTACCTGGATGCCAGTAGCCTACCCCGCGGGTTGGAGCATATGCGTCATACTCCCTGGTCTTTTCATGAGTTTACTAGAGATCACCCAAGTCTCATAGACCGCGATGTTTACAGTCGAGCTCATATAGGTGTGTTCTTTCAAGAATGCCCTGTAGGACGACATCTTTGCTAGTTAAAGCCAACAGAAACACATTAAGGCGTGTTGCCAACCTGCCTTATAGATTATGAGAGTTATGCATCTTCATATAGAGAGGGTTACAAAATACTCTCCTCAGTCCACCCACTAGTTTGTTCTTCCTAGGTCCTAATTCACGGGATCTCCGATCACAGAGGTTGGGTTACCACTAGGTGTGACATCCATGGGTCTCAACCCCATCTCCCTCGATGCACTTTCTATCACATTTCGTGATAGTCCCTTTGTAAAGGGATCTGCCAGGTTTTTGTCTGTTTGAATATACGTAACAGTTATTACTCTGGAGTTTCTCAATTTCCTGACAGACTTCAAACGTCTCTTCACATGTCTTGATGACTTCGCGTTATCCTTAGAATTGTTCACTTTGAAAATAACAGTTTGGTTGTCACAATTCAAAAGGATTGCCGGCACAGGTTTCTCAACCACAAGCAAGTCCATCAAGAGCTCACGCAGCCATTTTGACTCAACAGTGGTTGTGTCTAAAACAGTAAGTTCTGCTTCCATAGTTGACCTCGTCAATATGGTTTGTCTACGAGACCTCCACGACACTGCGCCACCTCCAAGGGTAAACATATACCCGCTCGTGGCGTAGAGTTCATCAACATCAGAGATCCAATTCGAATCACTATATCCTTCAAGCACAGCAGGATTCCCTGAATAGTGAATCCCATAGCTCATTGTACCACATAGATAGCGCATGACCCTTTCAAGTGCATGCCAATGATCAATACCCGGGTTAGACATGAACCTACTCAACTTGCTCACAGCAAAAGAGATATCGGGTCTTGTAGCGCTTGCTAAGTACATGAGAGAACCAACAACTTGTGAATATTTCAGCTGATCTGTTGGTTCCTTCTTATTCTTTCGTAATGTCAAACTGGGATCATAAGGTGTTGGAGAAGTCTTGCCATCATTAAAGCCAAATCGGCTCAAGACCTTCTCAACATAATGAGATTGCGTTAAAGTAATCCCATTCTCGTTCTTAATAAGCTTGATGTTTAGAATCACATCAACCTCTCCCAGATCTTTCATATCAAAACTCTTTGATAGGAAAGACTTGACTTCATTTATCACTTTCATGTTTGTACCAAAGAATAGAATATCATCCACGTACAAACATAATATAACGCTATTCCCCCCACCATGGTGATAGTAAACACACCTATCAGCCTTATTAATGACAAAGCCAGCAGAAAGAAGAGTTCTGTCAAACTTCTCATGCCATTGCTTAGGTGCTTGTTTCAGGCCATATAAAGATTTTAATAACTTGCACACCTTTGTCTCTTCACCTTTTACCACAAACCCATCCGGCTGATCCATGTAGATCTCCTCTTCCAACTCTCCATTAAGGAAAGTTGTCTTCACGTCCAGTTGATGAACGAGAAGACCATAAGAGGCAGCCAGGGATAGTAGTACTCGTATGGTGGTCAGTCTAGTGACATGTGAATATGTGTCAAAGTAATCTTCGCCTTCTTTCTATGTGTAGCCCTTAGCTACAAGTCGCGCCTTGTACTTATCAATAGTACCATCAGGCCTTAGCTTCTTCTTAAACACCCACTTACAGCCCACAGGTTTGCAACCATAGGGCCGTTCTGATAATTCCCAAGTTCCATTAGAAAGAATCGAGTCCATCTTATTTTGGACAGCTTCTTTCCAATCATCTGCATCAGGAGATCCATATGCCTCTGCAATGGATCTAGGAGTATCGTCCACAAGGTACATGATGAAATCATTACCAAAGGATTTTGCAATCCTCTGTCTCTTACTCCTCATGAGAGGTTCATCGTCATCCTTCTCAAGAACTTCCTCATGTGATTGTTCAGAATTCTCAAAAGATGCACTAGATTCAGAAAGTATTTCAGAAGAAATCCTACCAATGCTATGCATATCTTTCATAGGAAAAATATTCTCAAAGAATGTTGCAGCACGAGATTCCATTATAGTATCAACACGCATATCAGGTACCTCAGATTTAACCACTAGAAATCTATAGCCTACACTCCGTGGAGCATATCATAGAAAGATACAATCCACTGTCTTAGGTCCCAGCTTGCGTTTCTTGGGAATCGGTATGTTGACCTTTTCCAAACACCCCCAAGTGCGCAAATACGAAAGTGATGGTTTTCTCCCAGCCCACTCCTCATAAGGGGTCTTTTCTTTATTCTTGTTAGGAACTCTATTCAGGACATGACATGAAGTCAAAAAAGCCTCCCCCACCATGCCTTTGATAAACCAGCAGTGGCTAACATGGAATTCACCAAGTCAGTTAGCGTGCGGTTTTTCCTCTCGGCAACCCCGTTAGATCGGGGCGAGTAGGGATGCGTCCTCTCATGAATAATTCCGTGTTCCTGACAGAATTCGTCAAATATTTTGGGAAAATACTCACCACCACGATCCGACCTAAGACGCTTGATCTTTCTCTCTAGTTGATTTTCAACTTCGGCCTTCTAGATTTTAAAGTAGTCTAAAGCCTCGTCTTTAGTTTGAAACAAGTAAACATAGCAGAATTTAGTAACATCATCTATCATCGTCATGAAATATCTCTTTTCACCTTTTGTCAACACACCATTCATCTCGTATAGATCAGAATGTATGAGTTCTAGAGGTGCCAAGTTTCTCTCCTCGGCAGCCTTGTGAGGCTTTCGAGGTTGCTTTGATTGCACACAACTATGGCACTTAGAACCTTTGTCAATAGTGAAATTCGGAATTAAACTCATATTGGACATCCGAGACATCAAACCAAAATTAATGTGACATAAACGAGAATGCCAAACACTGGTATCATCATTAACATCACCACAAATATGATTCACAGATTTATTACAGAACTCTGAAAGTGAAAACCGGAACAAGCCTCCGAACTCATAACCTTTACCAATAAATTGTCCATGTTTCGAAACAATGACTTTATTGGACTCTAACACAACCTTAAACCCATCTCTACATAGAAGGGAGCCACTAACGAGATTCTTGTTCATAGTAGGGACATGCTGCACGTTCCTCAGTTGCACGATCTTTCCGGAAGTAAACTTCAGATCCACCGTCCCAACACCACGAACAGAAGCATGTGATCCATTCCCCATTAGGACGGCTGAATCCCGAGCGACCTGATAAGAAGTGAACATGGAGATGTCAGCACACACGTGAACATTAGCACCCGTATCAATCCACCAACATGGTGATTGAAATACTGAAAGAACAGTAAATAAATTACCGTACCCATCAGTGTTGCTAGCGGTCACGACATTGACAGTCTTCCCACCTTTCCCTCTACGATCTGCACGATCTGGGCAGTCCTTGGAAAAGTGGCTGAGCTCTCCACATGAATAACAATGTAGCTCGGCCTTGTTCAGCTTCTTCTTCTTCTTGAAGGTTGTAGTCTTTTCAGGCTTGTTGAACGAGGGCTTATAGTTCCCTTTGTTCTTGCCGAAGGTCTTCTTCTGCGCCATATGGGCGCTAGACTGACCCTCGACTCCTCTCTCAGCAGTGTCCTTAGCCCGAGCCTTCTCCTCAACATCAAGAGACGCTATCAGGTTTTCAACCGATATCTCCTGTCTCTTGTGTTTGAGAGTTGTGGCGAAGTTCCTCTATGAAGAAGGCAACTTTGCAATAATGCACCCAGCCACAAACTTGTCGGGTAAGATACACTTGAGGATTTCAAGCTCCTTGGCAAAGCATTGTATCTCATGAGCTTGCTCAACTACAGAACGGTTGTTAATCATCCTGTAATCATGAAAGTTCTCCATGATGTACAGCTCACTGCCAGCATCTACTACACCGAACTTAGCGTTCAGTGCCTCCCAGAGCTCTTTTCCATCTTTTATGTGCATATACACATCAAATAGCTTGTTGTCAAGAACACTCAGAACGCATCCCACAAAGGTAAGATTGGTTTCCTTGAACTTGTTCTGAATCTCGTCAGATGTAGTTCCTTCAGGTAAACCCTCACTAGCCTCGAATACTTTCAGAGCTTGCAGCCACATAGTGGTCTTATACTGCCATATCTTAAAATGAACACCGTTAAACTTTTCCGGCTTCATAGCATCGGCCAAGTGTCCCATGTTTAATTCAGGAAATTGCCTATAATAAGGTTTTTGGATTGTTGAATTATTAGGCATAATTTCCACGATTAATTCCATTATATAAATCATGACAACAACAGCTACAATCACGTGAACCTCTAACATACTAGATGTATTGATCAACATGAACAGTAGCAGATTATACGCACTAACAGCCATAGTAAAACAACAGATCTGTTGACAGTGTATGTACTGGTCGGTTGTCGATGTAGTCGTCGTTGGTGCAGTAGACTGACGAAGAAGTCGGCGTTGAAGACGACGAGCACGAGGTCCGGCTTGACGACCAGGAAGACGCACCGTGATGACGAACTTGAGCAGTCGCGTGGAGCGCTTCCCAAAAACCTTATTCGCCCTCTCCCGTACAGGATCGCAAAGACGAGTGGTTCCAGAGACCTGCTCTCCCGACCGCCGGTGCACACCGGCAAGCGGGATGGAGTAGACTACGATGGCGGCGCAAGCAGAGAGGATGACAAAACCCTAGATTGGTTTGCTATCGTACGTTGTGGAAGCCGCACAGGCGTTTATATAGAGCGGCTCGGAAATCCCGTACAGGACACGAAGTGGACCAAGCCCACGTCGCGCATGTTCGGGTCGGTTACACGATTTGGGGGCGACCCGAATCCGCTAACTGTTGACACGTCTGTCTAACCGCACACATTTTCCTGGGTGGCAAAATAAAGCTCGGCTCGGCGAGATTCCATTCGCTGGCTGTGCAGCGTCGTGAAGGTATGCGTGCGTGCGCAAGCTGGCAGCGGCGTTGGAGGAGGAGCACGCGTGTAGCTCTCTTATTGTCACTCACTTACAAAGTGGTGCAACACTCCACCTTATAAGGTGGTGCAACTCTCCTTCAACTTTCCATGTGGGACTAAACTTTAGCTCCCCACAGCTCTTGCCACACACACATGTGAGCTGCCACCAACTTGGGCCAAATCACATATGGGCTTCCACATACATGGGCTTTGAGATTTAGGAAAAATCTGAAATCACACATGGGTCTAATGATTTAGCCCATTATTTCTAGCAGTTTGGCCCTCGAGCATCGTCTCATCTCCGTCTTTTTATGGATGCCTTGGTTTTGACGGAAAAGGGACGCTCTATTTTTCCCATAATTTTCTAAGGCGGCGGCGAAGGCAGAACCCTTATTCCACCTCCGGAAGGGCTGATCTGCTGCCGCCGCCGGAGGGAAATCGCCACCGACTCCTCCTTGGCGTAGGGGGGAGGATCTTCATCATCCCCAACATCAGCACCATCTCCACCTCAATATTCGACGTCATCCCCCTCATAGTTTGTGGTAGATTGAATCATGGATATTGTTTAAGTGTTGTGTGCATGTTTGTGCTTGACAGCTTGTCATTATTTTATGATGAAGTTATACTTTCAAATTAATAAAAGTAATAAAGAGGATGAGTAATGAGGGAGAGACAGAAGACTATTTCACCTATATGGGATCATAGGACTGCACCTTGGAGTAATAAAAAGGATGAGGAACGAGGGAGAGATAAAAGCCTATTTCTTAGACTCAGAAGTTAACTTTAGGGGGGTTCTTGATCTGGGACCTTAGAGAGTTAGTAATGATTGGACATTTATGTAATGTATCCCTAAGTGATCATGCAAATGGCCTTAGGAACAATCATTAGGGGTTTGTAGCATAGTAATCTTATAGCTACACCTATTTTTGGCTTCGTCCAATGGGAATAAAACTTGACAAGATACTCATACATATTGGTTTAGAAATCTGAATGTTAAGTAAATCCATGCCGCCCTTAAGAACATTTGTCGCATATTGAATACACTTTATGTTGTCCTCTTGTTGCATAGAGGATTGGGTTTATCTAAAAAGAGCATTTACATTACCGCAATTTTATTTTCGGCATTTACTTTCTTGCACGCTTATACCCCAAACCCTCAAACACCTTTTATTATATTATTTTTTTACCTTCAGCTTCTCGTGGGTTTGACAATCTTTTTTATATCAAAAGATACTACAATTGGTCTCCTTCACTTGGCAGTCATCACTATGGAAAAATCTTTCCCTAACTAACTAGCTGACTGCATGCTCAAAACTATCTTATTTTTGCAACAGTGGAGGCCCCTTTTCAGAAGTAAAGACATGGATACCCTTGCGATTCTGGAGGACCTGCTTCGTCAAATTCACCAAGACACCTACACTCCTCCAGGATCCTAGTCTATTAGTTTTACTTTTGACTGTTAAACTCTAAAGTCACAAGCGTTGTGCACCTTTTATTGCCTGTGGGCCTGTTGTAATATGTTTGGCTGGTTCCACCAGCGTGCTACATTGGTTGTAAACTCTATGGGGTTTATTAATTTAAAGTCGGGCAGTGATACCTTATATCTAAAAAAAATCTTTTAGTATCCACATGTATTGTTTCATGTAACTTGATTTTCAATTAATAAATTATATGGTTGCTCTAAAAAAAATCTATTATAAACCCCTCTAGTACTTACTTCCCACCCCAGTAGCTAAAAGCCTAAAACCGTGGCGTGATCCAAATTGGAGCCGGCATATCTAGCCAAGGACGCTTGGCCATGCATCGCCAAGGTTCATCATACTCCTTTTCTTTATATTTCAGATACCAAGATCTTTCCGTGGAGATGGCACCGAGCGGTCTAAGCAATAGTCGTCTGTGAGATAGGCACAATTTGGTTCCAATGGTGAAAGTCCTTTGTCGAAAGGCACACCGTGGCATTGTACCATAGGAAGAATGCGTGGCCCCCAATGTCCCTAAGATCCACCAGCTTTTGCGTGTCAATGGCGACCTAGAAGACCAGGAGCTCGGTCGTATTGATACCGTTAGTGTCCGCTTCACTCGGCTCGTCTTTCCCGTGGTCGTCTCCTTCGTCTTCTTCATCGTCCTTTCCTTCTAGATCAGCGAGCTTGCTGCTGACATCTTCCTCAGGCGAATTCTATGCAATCCTGGAGCGCAAATCTTCAGACATCAAGGTAACTCAAGCGGTTCTTGAGTGTCTCATCTATGTGATCTTGCATCCTTCACACCTGCCAACAGGGTGATGGCCAGGTACAATCGGGCCAAGCTCCCTCTCACCACATGACGTCCCATGATCGTGGCCATGGACGGCGAAGGCCCACTGAGATCCAAAGTACAGACGGAACCCCGGTGATGTAGAATGTATAACAAGCCATCCTTTTCGTTATAAACAACACCACCGATGTGGTCGCAACGTATATCATCGGAGAGCAATGTCTACCTCTTGTCGCCCGGCCTGGCGAACAAGATCCTGGACTTCGGATTGTGCACGATCAGGACGGTGCATGCGGCCATCTCGGCGGCGGCGGAGACGAATACATTGAATGTTGTGCCCAGATGACGCCGACCCTTGCGACTCCGTCGATGACGACATGCTTGCCGTCATTGTCATAGAAGTCCTCGTCGCCGTCGCGGCACGCGGTCGTGTTAAGCTCGACTATAGTTTGATGTCGCGCTGGCATATAACTGAACCCGTATACAAAACTGCAATGCAAATCTGCCACCAAGAGCTCCACCTGTTAGTGGCCTTTCTCTTTCCCTCTTTTTTTCTTTTTTCCTCCTTCCCCACCTCATTTAGACAAGGTCGGCTCTTGCGTTGAAGGGATACGGGTAGGCTACACTAGCGCAAATCAAAATTTCTACCGTGTAAATCAGGAATATTATTGTCATAGATCTCGGGATTACCACTAGACACGCAGTTGCGGAACTTGATGAAGCGCGTCGAGGCAGTGTAGATGTTTTACTTTTCCTCCATGTCCTCGTCCCACGAGCAGCTCCCCCTTGCACGGCTCGTCCAAGTGCTACAGCTGCATCACCTCCGAGGTATCCACACGTACAGGATGCAAGCGTCAGACGTCGGACTGGTAGGACCGCGCGTGCAACATAGGCGTGAGAGGAGTGGCGGCTGGGTAGAATGATCAACCCTAATCTGCTCTCCCTACCCTCTCTTAAATAGGCGTCCCTAGTGCTTCTACATTAGCAGCTCATTAGTGGTCTAAGCCTGGTCTAATTCGGATCCAATCCTCATTAGACTCCGAGCTCCTTAAGTGTGTGACCGTATAGGTTTATATATATATACGTATAGACATGATGCGAGTACACTTACTCCGCCAATAGTTGGTAGCGGCCTCTAGCAAGACGTGTCAACTCCTAAATGCATATAAAGATCATTCAGACGAACCATCATTTTGCCTCACGATATTTGGTCTAGCTCCAAGCTGACCTCCCTTTCTCGATACTATGATTCGGAATCCCTTTATTAGGTTAACTCTTAACCATATGTAGCACGAGCATGCATTTCTGGATCCGATCGCTCGTGGGGCCCAGAGATATCTCTCTCAAGTAGAGAGGGGTAAATCCCATCTTGATTGACCAATTCCTTGCAGCATGCTTCAGTACAAACCTGAAAGCTACCTTTATAACTACCTAGTTACGAAGCAGCGTTTAATAGCCTCAAAGTAGGTCGATCCACATCTCAAGTGCATGCGACAATCTTAGGTCTAAGGACAAAACGTACACGATGTGTAGAAAGAGCTACACGTCTAATTGTCAGTCTTAAGTTGGGTCAGTCTAATCCCATGTTCGTAACATGTGTCCACATCATTGGTTTGACATCTCCATGTCTATGACTTGCGAAACATAGTCATCAACCAATCGATGTGCTAGTCTAATATTCACGTGTGTCCTCACATAAACTCTAACTAGGGACAACTATTAGATAACCATACAAGTATACAGTTTCACAAACAATTCACATAATTGTCAATCAATACAAGTTGCCTGATATGGATATTCAAGGACATTACAATAACTCATGGATACATAAGAAATAGAATCATCTCTATGATTGCTTTTAGGGCATACTAGTTGAATACCCGTGCGTTGCCAGGGCTTAAAAAGCAAACAAGACAAAATACATCTATATTCTATATAATTTATATTCATATTGATATAAAAGAAATTGACCAACAAAAATCACTGAAATGCTTCACTGGGTTCTATTTTAGAGTGTACTCATGCACATTGTGCGCATTCGTTGGATCTTTGGCTAGATGGACAAGGGAAAATCTAGTACCATAGATCACTCCAAAAAAGGTCTTAACTTTGTTTAAATTCATATATCTACACATTATGATGCGTCAAGATACATGTATATTTAGACAAAGTTAAGATATCAATATACTTATCTTAGGCCTTGACCAACCGAGTGAGAACTTCATTCCACGACATCTCACACACCCCTATTAAAAAATTCGCATCACTCACACCCTCTATTAAAAGAGCACATCAATCACACCTTACCCTGTTGTCCGGTCCCTTTTACCGGCACCATTGGTTGACGGCTCAACGCCCTCACCCGTCTCCCAATCCTTCTTAGCGCTCATTAGCAAAGTTTCTCATGTGTTTCTACAGAAGAAACAAAAAACTATTAGCCATTGTACTATTCCCAATTAGTTGACTCCAATGTCGATAGTAGCTGTGTCACCAAAAATAATGTTGTCATCTTCTTCCTCTTACATCCTTCCTTGCAAGATATTATCTTGTGAGTTCCCCTCTCTTCTACAAGATTCCCGCTCCATCTTGAGAATGTGGTGTTCTTAAAATTGGAGTACATTATATTGATTTCGATGTTGCAGCATCCCAGTAACCATCGTTTTTTAGTTCATGCACCAAAACAAAACATAAATTCGAGTGTTATAATAAAGCAGCAATAAGTTTGTTTACAAAACGAAGAGCTTTAAGATTTTAGAAAAGTGACCACATCCTCCACTTTTCCTAGCTTTTCTATGGTTAGATATTGCACCGTGACTTTGAAAACTAAAGAAAAAGGAGAATTTTTTTGATATTGGGTAATCAATGTCAATAGAGTAAGGTTGTTAAACAAGACAACTGCACTTATGAATTTCTTAAATCTATACAAGTCCCTTAGACTGGTACTCTTAATTAAATTATAAGAATGGGTAGGCCATTTGCTTTTAAATGATTTTTCAGAAGTGACAGCAAAAAAGAATCGGTGAAATACTAAGTTGAAACAAATAATATGGTTTTCAATATTGTATCTACAGAGAAATCATGCAGTCGCATTGGTTTTAGTAGGGTATAATGTATAGAGAAGGTAGAGCACTACACAATATTGTTACACCAGGCGCAATAGCATGGATATTTTCTACCAATTGAGCAAGAATATGTCGTAATTGTATGCGATATCCAAAACCATATCTTGTGGACGAACTAAAGCACTCATGGTATCGGTATGAATGTACAAGATGGCGTTCATCCAGCAATTCACCCCATACTTTGTCCCATAGGTGATTTTTTGTTGCCAAAATATTTAGGGAATGCGGAAAAATACAGTATAGAACGTGTTATATTCACTCGCTTTGTTTGTAGACATAGAACTGTCGCTGGTGGCCGGCTCGCCGGCATGTCCTCGTGCTCAACATATTCTTCTATGAACGTGCTCAATATATTCTTCCATGAATCGTGCTCAGCACAGCCGTGCTTTCCTCATTGGCATGCTCCAACATGCTTGTTCCCGATGTCAGCCACCACCTCCTACGCACATCCATGGAATATATTTTATCCGTGCTTTGGGGCAAAAATCACTGTTTTGACCTAATTAACGATTGATCTCACAAATTGACCTAATTTTTCGAAGATATTTCGATCTGACCTATTTTTATGGCGCTTTACCGGAAGGCGCCATGGTCAGTAGCACGGCGCCCCCTGCAGAAGCGCCATGCATCCATGACGCTCCCTCAGAAAACGCCATGGCCCCGTCCGACGTGGCGGCAGTCGTGGCACAGGCGGGTCCGTTTTAATGTTTGGCGCTTTCCGCGGGGGCGCCATGCTACTAGGCATGGCGCTTTTGCGAAAAGCGCCATGGTCCTTAACCCTAGATAACGGTGCGGGCGCCCTTCCCCTACCCCTCCCTGCGCCATACCCCTCCCGAGCAGACAGAGACAGCGGCGGCGGCGGCTCCCCCCAATCCCCCTCAAATCCACATGCTCCCCCCTCATATCTGAGTCAATTTCTTGGTGGAATTTCTTCCTCTCCCCCCACTTGAGGTATTCTCCTTCGATTCTCCTTGTTGTATTGGTTGAAATCATCACATGGTCCTCTTCCTCCTAACCCTAGTTCTTGTGTAATGATGCATGTATATTGTGCAATGTGTAATTTGTTTGAAGAAATTAGTGTGATAGAATGATAGTGTGGTAGAATGTCTAATCCTAACCCTAGAAATCATCACATGATCCTCTTCCTCCTAATTTGTTTGAAGAAATTAGATGGGCTATTGTTGGCATATATGGCTTTGTGTAGATGATATGGAATGAATGTATTAATACATGGATTATTGTTGGCATATGTGGCTTATAGGATAATATATTGTTGGGCTATTGTTGGATAATATATAGTTTGGCTATTGTTGATATGGAATGCGTGGTGTATTCATGAATGTACTCATATATGTATTCATATATGCATATTGTGGTGGATGGTGTATTTACTTGGATTTTTGCAACCACTTGTAGGATGGAAGGACAATCTATTTTGCATGGGCATTATGATCAACGGCACTGCATGTACATCGCGGAGAATAAGCATGTCTTCAAGTGGTTGCACCTAAGGTCCAAGGAGGTGCATAGCAAGAAGATGCCATATGATGAGCGCTACACTCCATATGTTGAGCGTACTGGACTTCTCCCTTTCATCCAGCTTGTCTCGCGTTCGACGCCGCATATGAACCCTTGTTTGATCACAGCGCTTGTTGATAGATGGAGACCGGAGACACACAGTTTTCACCTCCCTTGTGGTGAGATGACGGTCACTCTGCAGGACGTGTCCATGATTTTTGCGCTTCCCATCAAAGGACAGCCCGTGTGTATGAGCTCAGATTCGGGTAAGTGGCGTGAAGTGATGATTGGCTTAATTGGTAAGGCGTAGCAAGAGAAGATGTCTGCCGGTGCTACTTACAAATGGATACAACAAAATTTCAGCAAGTGCCCCGAGGACGCCGATGAGGAGGTGATCCAGATGTATGCCCGTGCATACTTATGGTATGCCATTAGTAGGACACTTTTCTCAGATGGCACTGGAAGGAACGCTTCATTTATGTGGCTCACTCTATTTGCAGAATGGGGCTATATGCACAGCTGGGGTTCGGCGGCACTTGCTTACTTGTATCGACAGGTAATAAACCATATATATTGCATGGTAGTAGTACATATGCTTGATCGACCGTATACTTATGTATGCTTGTTGTATGTGCAGCTGGATGAGGCGTGTTGTAGAACTGGAAAAGGAGCAAGTATTGGTGGACCTATGGTGCTACTGACCATATGGTCCTGGTTGCGCATACCAGTTGGTCGACCCATTCCGATGAAGGAAAAACCGTGGGATGATCATGGCAATAGCCGTCTCCGTGCTCCTACATGGGCGTACTTGTGGGATAATACTGAAGTATTACACGGTGAATCCGAGGAATGCTACTTGCGTTACACTAACCAAATCGACTTGCTAACCCCGGAGAAGGTAATAATTTGATTGTTCTCAAGAACTCATCTTTTCCACCATATATACTTCGAGTCAACATGCTAATATTGTGTTCCTCGCTCAGGTGGAATGGGAGCCATACGGAACTAGAGGGAATGTGGGTACGGGTGTTTGGTTCCAGGCGGACTTGAATCGCAAATGTATGCAAGAAGCACATCTCTGGAGGATTCGTGCCCCGTTGATTTGTGTCTACGCTGTTGAGTTCCACCTTCCACAACGGGTGATGAGGCAATTTGGATTATTTCAGGAGACCCCGCCGCCATACAAGGACACTAGCATAGCTCTTCACGGGTGAGTGATCCTTATACACCCAGTATCTAATTTTCTTGGACGTCTCATGATACTTGCTAAGTCGATGAATTTGATTGTAGATTGGACAAGATCAAGTAGAAGAGGGAAAAATATTGGGCTGCATATCATCACAAGTATGTTCAGAAGTTCTATGCAAGGATTGAGGAGATCCAAAACCCGAATGCGGTCTCTCATCCTGAGGCACCGCATGATGCTGCAGCGTCTAATCGGTACCTTGTGTGGCTTGGGAAGGTGTCTCGTTTGTACCTGCAGTCGGCTTCGTTTGCATCTCATGACATAGTGGAGGATCCTTATCCTGCTTTTGACGATCTGAGCCAGCTAGAGTACAACAAACTTGTCCGAGGCGGCAGGGGTGCAAATTCAGCGGGGGTTGTCCGCTTTGTGGTAAGCATTGTCCTGGGGAGTAAGTATATGCGATTATAGCGACATAAAATTGACTTTTTGTTCTTTTGCTAGCGCGAGGAGATCTCGAAACACGTGGACGAGGCCGAGGAAGCACTTAAACATCCTCCTGGCAAGGAGTCTGAGTCAGCCCTTCGAGCATTTGTGGAGGTATGTGTTCATACCGTTCCTAGTTCTATTGTATTTTTATGGGTGTTGAAATGTTCTAACATATTCGTCAATGTCATAGCGTACCAAGCGTTGGGGCCGTGGATTAGGTGTCTTGCTTGGTTGCCGCACCGTCGACGCCGCATCGCCAGTTAGGTCTTTCAGCCTAGAAGATGATGCACAGGAGGAAGAGGGCGAGTACGAGGAGGAGGAAGCTGGCCAGGATGAGGATGAGGAGGAAGATGGTGAGGACGAGGATGAACAGGAGGAGATAGGCATGTCTCAATTACACGATGCCCCGTAGTCTAGTCAACGGTCGCGGGTGAGGAGGAGGAGGAGGCTACCGAGGAATCCATACACGCCAAGTGAATGGGAGAACAAGCGTCGGGCACATGTGTCACGCCGTGATCCTAGCTGCGAGAGGGAAGACTCCGATCCTCCACGGAGGGCTAGGAGGCAGGAGGGACGGAGCAAGGCGAATGAGGATCGAGTGGCCAAAAGGGGGAAAGGGAGAAAGTGAACTCGTAGCTTGAACTAGTGCTTGTGGTCATTATGAACTTGTAAGTTAAACTTGCTGTTTGGTGTCGTCGTTTTGAACTTGTTGGTGTGTTGATGTGCTAAAAAACTGGATGTTTGTTGATGTTTGAATCTGTTGTTGTGAGGAAAACTTGATCTGTTGATGTTGATGTTTGTATCTGTTGAATGTGCTAAAAACTGAATGTTGATGTTTGGATATGTAAAAAACTGGATGCTTGTTAAACTTGCTGTTTGGTGCTAAAAACTGAATGTGCTAAAAAACATGGCATTTTTCAGCACAGCGCCATGCAACTGAGCATGGCGCCCTCCAGGAAAGCGTCATGCTTCCTAGAATGGCGTTTTTGGAGAGGGCGCCATGCTCCTGACTTAGCAGTTTTTCTGATCCAGTTTTTCTTCGAGCGCGCGCGGTCACTGTGTCCCAGCGCGCCAGAGCTGGCTCAAAGCGCCATGGTTGCATGGCGCCCTCCAGGAAAGCGCCATGCTTCCTAGAATGGCGTTTTTGGATAGGGCGCCATGCTCCTGACTTAGCAGCTTTTCTGGTCCAGTTTTTCTTCGAGCGCGCGCGGTCACTGTGTCCCAGCGCGCCAGAGCTGGCTCAAAGCGCCATGCTTCCTAGAATGGCGTTTTTGGAGAGGGCGCCATGCTCCTGCATTCCCATAAGTTGGAGCTAGTTTCTATGCTAGTGGCAACATTCCAGAAATTTTACAGTACACAAGAAACATTATAGGCAAGTGCAGTGAATGTTTACGAAATACATGGCGTTGCGCCCTTAAGGGGTTTTACATACGACAAATTCGGCATGACAATGTTCAAGATAAATTCCACATAGTGGAGTCCATAACATAGATCATAGCATGGTGACAACTCTCAGGTCGCGCTAGGCTCCTTCCCCTTCGCCTTCCTTTTCCTCTCTTCCTCTGCCTCTTCCTTTTCCCTCAAGTCGCGTGCAAGCTGGACAACAGAGTTGAACTGCGCCTCGAATTGGCGTCTACTCTCTTCTTTCTTCTTGATCTCCTCTTCCTCCATTATGAGGCTAGCCTCTTCAGACACCAACTCAAACCGACGATGATTCCTCAAGCTCTTCAAGTACATGTCTCTTTCATATTTTGCTTCTTTTTCCTTCCTCTCACGTTCTTTCTTTGCTTTCTTGATGCTTGCCTCACGCAATCTCCTGTTGAAATCTTCTTCCCACCGACGTTCTTCTTCAGCCTCCCTCCTTTCCTCTTCCCTTTTCTTGATCAACTGAGCTACTTCATCTTCCCTCTCCTTCACCCTCCTCAAAGCCTCCGCCCACACTTTGGAGTAGCTCATACCGTTCCCATCATTGTTCTCCTTGGTTGGTTGGGTCGACATACCTATAACAAGAATGCAACCTAATAGTTAGTAAATAGAAATACACTTAAATGCATAATAAAAATTATTAAAAATTATCAAGAAAACACATACGGAAATTCTCCTCGAAGATACGTAAACATACTACCGCCACGACCTCTACCGCCACCACGACCTCTACCGCCGCCACGACCTCTACCGCCATGACCTCTACCACCATCACCACCTCCTTGGCTTGTGTTTGTACCACCATCACCACCTCCTTGGCTTGTGTTTGTACCACCATCACCACCTCCTTGGCTTGTGCTGCCAATAGGGGTGTTAGCCTCCTTTGATTTTCTCCTTTTGCTACATGATGTTTTATTATGGCCCTCAGCATTGCATTCTCCACAACGGGTTTTGTCACGAGGCTCCGTGAAATACTCGCTCCCCCATTCCTGTCGGTATCCACCAGCCCAATCGTCCATGTCACCTCGGAAACGTTTGGTTTGTCTTCTTCCCCCGCCAACAACCTTCGTTGACGGATCAGGACAAAGTTGGACACCATGATATTCTGGCCATTGAGATTGGTCAAGGTAAGGCTGAAATCTACCCGCCCATGTGTTCTTCACCGCTTGGATGGAATGCTCATCCAACCTAACCGTATCCGGGTGATTAAGACCCACCATTCGTTCAGATGTCACCTTCATCACGTGTGAGCAAGGGAGATGGTACAATGTCGGCCTCTCGCAGGAGCAATAACCATTGCGTAGCCACACCTTATAGGACAGTCCCCCATGTTGCACACCTTCCCTTGTGCTGCCTCCATGCTCATTCACTTGGTAAATCAGTTCTTGGTTGTCGAAACATTCAACCGTTTGTGTATCCCCTTTCTTTGATTGATATTCCAGCCAATTATCAACCAATGGTGGGTACTCATACTTCTTTTTTTTCTTGTTATCCCCAGCGATTTGCTTATCCGTTTCATCACTATACTTTAGAAAGTATTCATTCAACTTCTGAAATGTGTACTCCGCTATAGCGATCACGCAATTGACGTACACCTTTAAGTACTTTATTGAAGCATTCAGCCATGTTACTGGTGGAATCACCGTATCTCTTGCCGCCATAATCATAAGCCCTTGCCCACTTTGCCCGTTCATTAAGATGACTTCTGAGAAACTCTTTCCCACCATCATCTGTGAGACAATACAATCTATCATATAGTTTTTGAAAATGCCGAGCGTTATGGCAAGACAACAATCTTGTAGATCGTCGGCACGTTCCTTGTTGCCACAAGCTCTATAGAAGTTGGACACAGAATGCCTCATGCACCATCGATGGTGGATACGAGCACACCCAGGAATGTCCTTCTCGACTGCATTTAGTATTCCTTGATGGCGATCCGAGATGATGCAAACCTCTCTATCAGGTTCTATAACCTTGGTCCTCAATATATGGAAAAACCACTCCCAGTTGTCGTTGTTCTCCACCAAAACCAAGGCAAAAGCCAAAGGTAAAACCCGGTTGTTTGCGTCGTGGCATATGGCAGTTAATAGTGTGCCCTTGAACTTGCCGGTCAAAAAGGTGCCATCCACGGACATAACAGGCCGACAATGTTTGAATCCCCTGATGCATGGTCCAAATGTCCAAAATGCACGGCCAAATACCCGGACAGTGGCACCATTGTACAACCTAGTCACCGACCCAAGAGGCTCCACCACATAATACATTCCTGGGTTCCTTGCGGCCATTGCTCCCAACAACCTAGGGAGGCGGTTGTATGCTTCTTCCCAATCACCATACAA
Organism: Avena insularis; assembly: GCA_023614405.1. Taxonomy (NCBI): domain Eukaryota; kingdom Viridiplantae; phylum Streptophyta; class Magnoliopsida; order Poales; family Poaceae; genus Avena; species Avena insularis. The sequence goes on from CM042690.1 coordinate 27,215,467, forward strand.
CATCTTAAATGCGGCTTGTTTGGCCTTCCACGCCTTACCATACTTCACTTTATAACCGAATACTTATTTAACCAAATCTATGACACCCTTAATAGTATATGTTGGGAGAGACCTTATGTTATTCGCAACTCTATACGCGATGAAATCGGAGGTCAGCTGCCGATGGTCCTCCTTCACAACTTTGGCATCCTTGATAAACTTGTCATCACACATATGAATGGACTGATAACTTACAATGATCCATTATGGCCCGCCCCTCAGTGGTCGTACGCGAACAACCCATGGACATCCTTGCTTCTCACACTTGACTATGTAACGCACCTTAGTGTCCGAGTGAGCCACCTTGTACGGTCGGTGGTACTTCACCGCATAGTCCTTGATCCACATCTGAAATTCCAACAAGCTATCAAACTTCACCCCGGGATTTATCCCGTACTTTTTCGGCTTCAGGTCCTTTTTAGAAGGTGCTCGTGCCTCGAGCACTCGACTAATTCCACCGTTAACTTGGGCCTCATCCGCAATACTAACATCACGGAACAATGAAGGTCGATGATCCCGACCTACTACTTTTTTGTGAGCTTCGGCGAATTTAACCGTTAGACCATCCTCATCCACATCTTCATCCGGTCCTTCATCCTCGGAGTCCGATGCATGACACCTCAAATAAGGGAGATCATGGTCCATGTCCTTCTCATGGCAATTTGCCTCCACATCTCCTACTTCATTGTCACGAAGCCCATACTCAACCTCATCACCCTCAAAGTCATCATCCTCCATTTGAGGTGCTTCATAGTTGTCATTGCGAAAAGGGCTCATGGAAGGTTGCCTCGTTGTTGTATCGTTGTAGGTTGGCTCTACGCGAACCGGGCTCAATGGAGGTTGGCTCATTGTTGTGTCATACACATGTGGCTAACCTCGAGTCGGGCTCATGGAAGCATGCCGATTCAAGTCAATGTGCAACCGAGCCGCAACCTTTCTTGTGGCAAATATCTCGAGAGACTTATCTTCAGATTCCGCCACCATCTCCTTATACGCACTCCAATTCAACTCGGAGTTGATAGGCATTATCTTCAATCTATTGTGATGGCCAAACCCGGCGTTATACCTTCCAACCAACTCATACACATCACTAGGTTCCATCCATTTCAAATCATTCCTCACTCTTTCCACAACCTCAGCATATGTAGGACTTGTGCCAAACACCATGACTACCTCCTCCGGGTCACACTCGGTATTGCCTTTCAAGAATGCAGCCTTGTCCACATCATGAACATTAACGATTCTTACCATCTAAAAAACAATGACACCAACCATTACGCATCAAAGACAACTATATTACCACCACCAACCGTAGCTACCAACTAAAACAAGTCATGCCACTTTGCTAATTCTAACATACAAATCCTAGCCATAAACTACCAATCTAATAACTAGAAGCAACAACATCAAGCCAAGATATAGCTAGGGTTAGGGTTAGGGTTCTACATTCTTTACCAAAATAGAACCAAATTTCACAAATCTATTTGGACAAAACCAAGGGGTTAGGGGGAGATTACCTCTTGAAGCAAGGGGAAGTCCAAATCCACGGAGAAAAGTAACCAATTCGAAGGGATTCGAGTAGGGGAAGAGCTTGGGGCGAGAGAGAGAGAGGAGCTGGGAGAAACGAAGAGGTATGGCGCTGGGAGGGCGCCCGCGCCGTTATCTAGGGTTAAGGACCATGGTGCTTTTCGCAAAAGCGTCATGCCTAGTAGCATGGCGCCCCCGCGGAAAGCGCCAAACATTAAAACGGCCCGCCTGTGCCACGACTGCCGCCACGTCGGACGGGGCCATGGTGTTTTCTGAGGTAGCATCATGGGTGCATGGCGCTTTTGCAGAGGGCGCCGTGCTACTGACCATGGCACCTTCTGGTAAAGCGCCATGAAAACAGGTCAGATCGGAATATCTTCGAAAAAGTAGGTCAATTTGTGAGATCAATCGTTAATTAGGTCAAAACAGTGATTTTTTCCATGCTTTGGCGGCCGGCGCCGGTGACGTGCCGACGAGGAAGTGACTGCTCGTCAAGGCACAACCGGAGGAATAATCCGTTCTTAGTTAAAAAGGGCAAGAAATCTTCGCGTACATGTAGGCGTCGTTGCGGGATGAAGATGTCGCTCTCGACGACCACTAATTGATCATGGTTCATCCTGATTGACATGATAACATCTTCTTCGACGTCTTCATTGTACCCAGTCGGTGACGGTAGAGGCCAATGGTTTGTTTTTGGCCTCTACCGTCCTAACCCCTAATTTCCAAATTAACTTATCCCCACTCCGTTTGTTTTTAGCTGCAGTTTTATTGTATTATTAGGCATAATTTTCAGAATATAAATCATGACAACAACAACTATAATCATGTGAACCTGTAACATACTAGATGTATTGATCAACATAAACAGTAGCAGATCATACGTACTAACAGCCATAGTAAAGCAACAGATCTGATAACGGTATACGTACGGATCGGTTGTCGATGAAGTCACTATTGGTGCAGCGTTTGGTGCAGTCTATCGAAGAAGTCGGCGTTAAAGACGACGTGCACGAGGTCCGGCTTGACGACCGGGAACTCTCCTCCAACTCCCCGTGTGAGACTAAATTTTAGCTCCCACTCCACTCTCATATAAGCTGACACAAACATGAGATGGACTGCCACAAATCTGGGCTTTAAGATTTAGAAAAACTAAAATACACATGGGTATAAATGGACTAGTCCATTATTTCTAACAAGTTCATGGTCACGGTAGAAATCAATAACAGATCCAGTCGTATTTTTCTAAAGTCCAATATTTCAGTGGTATTTTTCTAAAGTCTGAATTTTTTAATGGTATAGAACCAATTTTCCCTTTTTTTTTTTGACAGACCTTCAGCTTGCTGAGAGAATGTTGGTCAGCTCGTGAGGGGAAATGGTAGGGTTTGGAAGCAAAGCCTCGATGGAGTTCGGAATGGGGCCTCGCCGGCGTTCCACCCGGCTGCTGGCCCTAGGCGATAAGGGCGGACCAGATCTCATCAGCGCCCTCCCCGACGACCTTCTCCTGCTCGTCCTCGCCCGCCTCCCCTGCTTCGGCGCGGCCGCGCGCACCGGCGTCCTCTCCCGCCGGTGGCGCGGCCTCTGGGCACGCCTCCGCCAGATCGTCCTCCGGGACGTCCCCTTGCACTCCCTCGAGCAGGCGCTCGCCCGCATCCCTCCTCCCCCTCCGACGGTCTCCCTCCTCAAAATCTGCCTCCCGAAGCCGCGCGGGCGCGTCCTCAGGCGCCCTCCCAGGCGCTTCCCCAACCGTAAGAAGCAGCTGGCCGAAACCGTCCGCGTCAACTCGCTGCTCCATGCCGCCGCGCGGCTCTACCCGAAGGAGTTCTTCGTGGTCAATCCCTCGGGCCTACGCCTCGACCTGCCTTCCTTCCACCGCACCACCTCCATCGTGCTGGACTATTATAGTCCTGTTCTTCCTTCCGGGTTGTATTACCCCATCTGCCTCCTGCCAGCGGGCACTGAATTCCCCGCACTCGAGACGCTGTCCATGTCTAGCTGCTTCTTCAACGACTTCGATGGCTTGCTCTCCCGCTGCCCCCGGCTGCGCGCGCTCCGACTCACTGATGTGTATTTCCGGAAGAGGGACCTGAGGGTCAACTCACCGTTGCTGCAGGAGTTTGTCGTGGCTGCGGGATGGACACACCATGTCAACATCGTTGCCCCCATGCTAACACAGTTGACAGTATCCTTCAGCACCTACCAAGAGGTCAACATCTCCATCTTTGCACCAATGGTTGAGAAGGTCTCGTGGCACTGCGGTTTCTCCACGAGCTCTAGTGCGTTTGGTCTTTGGCAGCTATGGAAACTGAGCCTACAGGCGGCAGATAGACAAGGGCAGCCCCCTTCTCTGCACATTCATGCCGGCACCGTCTGTCCCCTCTCCTGCTAATTTGCTGCAAGTTTTGAGGAAACTAAATCTTGTGAATGATATATCTTCTTTTTTCAGAGCTCGTCTTATTATCACCGTCAAGTGGCCAGCTTTACGCACGAGATAGAGAAGCAATTGATTGCTGCCTTCTCTGTTCTGGAGCTACATCTCAAGACTAAGGGGCATGTTTATGGAGCATTTGTGTCCCATGTCCTTGAGAGTAATCAAATTTGTTGTGCTATACAGAGGCTCAAGGTCGACGTACAGAGATCGGTGGTAATTCTCTTCTCTGATAGTATATCTCAGTACCACAATGTGTAGTAATTCAGTAATTCGCCTGCACTCTTTTGGTTTTAGATGGAAGAAGAAGAAGAAGGATGCCCGCTAGATTGTTCATGTGAGCCAAAGGACTGGAAATCCCAAACTGTCGCTTTGACTGCTCTGGAGGAAGTAGAAATCAACGGCTTCGGTGGAAAGGATCATGACTTTGATTTGCTGAAAGTGATACTCAGGTCTGCACCTATGCTGAAAAGAATGACTATGAAGCTGTCACAGGAGGCATTGGCAAGTAACGACGGATGCAGAAAAATATACAACATCTTCGAGGCATATTCTTCCGTGCAATGCTATGTGTATCTTAGCTCTGGTGAGTATATGTTTGGCATGCATGATTAGCATCATAACTGATTACGATGCTCCTAAGTGAAACTGAGATATAATTGTTAATCCTTGCAGATTTGTCGAAACCTAATGTCATGCTTTCATTTGAATGTTATGGCTTTAATTGTTAATTTTTGTAAGACTTGTGGAATTGTGGTGTTGACATGCCAATTATAGAGTTTGGAGCAGTGAGTGATATAGAGTGAGTGATAAGAAAAACATGATGTATCCCATTTATTAGCTAGTTAAACATGATATAGAGTGAGTGATAAGAAAAACATGATGTTTGCGCAGGTTTCCTTACCTTGCCATTTTGCTTTTTTTGCAATCTTCTCTATTGAGCATGCCCTTCTGTTCTACATCTGTATTCGAGTTTCTAGGTTAGCTGAAGTTGTCTCATCTAAATTCATTGTACTATGTGATAATCCTCTAGAAGCTGAAGTTGGAACCTCCCAGGAAGGCTTCAAATTAGCGCCCCAGCACAGCCATCTGCCAATACTCATACAGACTGTATTCAGCTAGTGTCTGCTGTCCAGGACCATCAGCCTGACATATCGCCCCTTATGCATTTAATCTCGGAGACTAAAAGGATTTCTAGTCTAGATTGTGTTTGCAAATTTGTAAAAGTGGATCGCTCGCAGATTAGGGTTAGTCACTGTCTTGCTAATCTCGTGAGAGTAGACCACCAAACTGATGTATGGCTCGGTTGTGGTCCTGAAATCATGTTTCGGGAACTGGAATTGGAGCGTCTTGTAACCCTTTCCGAGTAATGAAATCCCCTTTTACCCGCAATTTTTTTTCATTGTACTATTTCTTTCTGCTGTCAGCATATATTGTGTTTTATTTGCGATTCACAAAAATATCTACACATGTATAACAACTCCACAATTGCACGTTGTGATACTGACCGAAGCTGGTTTTAATTTGTCTCTGCTGCAGGGTTAATGCATGGCAGGGACAATTGCCCATCAACATGATTCTCATCCTTGCATATTCGGATTCATGGTCAGTATTGACAAAGACCATCATTTTCGCATGCTGACCAATTCCATTACCTGTTATCTGTACTTTGCTCTGTTGCTTCAACTCATCATCCGGTGTGTTCTTTTGCTTTGTCTAGTGTAGCTATATATAGGACGTTCTTAGTTAGATCTTGAATGGTTTCTCTGTGATTCAGTTATTTAAGTTAATGCACTCAACCCATGTCAGTCATGCACTATAAGCAAGTTATTCTGTTAATCCTGTGGTTTTAAGTTGGTGTATTTGTGTTGTTTCATTTTGTTGACACACGCATTGTTTTACTGGAAGTAAATTGAGCAGCAGTGAATAGAACTCAAGAGATGATCTTTAATGGGGCGAGGTAGCACACAATTTATTTTCAATATGCTTACATCTTACATCACCAGTTTCCATTTTGTACAAACGGTATAAAAATATTATCAGAGTTGTGTAACCTCCGTAAACATAGTAGGTGGTCTGAAAAGAACAACTCTCAACTCTCAGATATGTATTTTTATATATGGAAATTAGCAAGAGTAATATTCTTCCTGTGAGATTAGCTTGTATATATTAGCACCATTAGCTATTATGTAACAAAATCTTTGTTTTAAATCCAGCCTTTTGAACTATACAAAGATTCAGCTTGCATTCTAATTTCAGCATTTGTTTTTGAACAGTGTATCATGCCTCTTTTACTGCAAGGTTGATCATGGATGACTGCCAAAGATGCCAAGAATCATATCGACAACTTTGGCTCCTTTTCTGTCTAATGCCGTCATCTAAAGAACTTCTAATTTACTGATGTTTGTATGATATATTAGTGACTGCTGGACTGATGCTATTCTGGACCACCAACTCGTAGTTTAAATGCTTATCGTGCTATAAGTTCAGAATAACATCAGCACTTGTAGAGTCACGATGGTCTGGATTGTAGGATGCATCTGCTATTTGATGCTTTTGATCTGCTACCTTTTCCCCGTTTGATCTGTTTTGCCCATGGTATTGCCTCTCTTTGCTCTGTTTTTCAGGTCTGAATGGCATGTTTTGGTACTACTGAATTTCAGTGAAAATTTGCACAGTTTTCAGTAAACTGTTGGGCAGAATTCAAATGATATTTTTTCTCATTTGATGGTCAACTTTGAGAGCTAAATCGTCGTGTCGTTCTTTGCATCATCACTAATTCACTATGTAGATGAGGAGTGCATAACATGTAACTACGAGAGTCAAATACAACAACAGGATGTAAGTGAGTACTACAAGATAACTTGTGGCCTAATTCTTGTCCTCTGATGTCTGTTATCATAATATTTATGAAACACTAAAAACTCATATTTGGCAGGAGGAAATCTCATGAAATTCCAACCTCTCATGTCTTGCAAGACGAAACGTGAATTTCAGCTCAATTTTACAACCTCATGTCTTATGAGCTTGTGAACAGAATCCATGCCGAGCTAGGCAAGATAGTGCTGCCACAGCTTGTGACAATGAACATGCTTGTGATTATTACCTGCAAAGGTAATAATTCCTGAATATGTTTGCTATGCCAATCAGTCGTTGATACATATTGTGCCCAGACCAATCTCTGTCTAGTCGTTTCAGTTTTCATTTCTTTCTGTTACTGTCCCCTTCATATTTCATTTCAACGCCCAGTAGTGTTTCTCGGCCAGAAGTAGACAAAAGCAGCAGATGATGTTCGGTTCGGATGCTCGCCTGAGCAAAGTTAGGGCATCTCCACCGGCCCTACGCAAACAGTCTGCGCGTGTCCTAATCAGTCCGCGCGGGACGTGCGTTGCGCTCCAGCGGTATGCCCCATCCGGACTAATCAAACCGAACCGATCCATTTTCGATCCAGATTTGATGTATGAATGGGTCTGTCCGGACAGACGCGGACACATGCTAGTCCATATGCAGACTCACAATAGGCCTTCTTCTCGTGGGCTGGCCTGTCCGTTTTCGTCCGTATTGGTCGCGGTGCTATGCATGGCTGGACGGACAGGCAAAAACACGCCTCTAAATTGACCATGACCCGACCTAAACGGACAGAGACGAACCGTTTGGGTCGTTTATTTGCGTCTCGTCTTGTGATGTGATTACCCCGCTGCAGTGACTGCACCGATCTTACACAAAGGAGCGAGATGGACCTGTATTATTTTGCAAAGGGCCGCGACCGCGAGTTTCAGTGTTTCGCCATGCATGTCTGCCTTGAACAAAACTGAAGCACACCTTTCTGATTACTCATCATTCAGCTTGTCGCAGCAGAGATGGAATACAGACTACTGCATTATTGCCTATATACTGATCTTTTGCATGGATGGAACTCGATGTACTGCTGCCATATTACTTCCAGATAGTAGTAGTTGAGAGCAAGATGCATGTGCTCGGTTCATGTGGTATGTGGATAATACAAGCCGCCGTCACCATCGACATCGAGAGTAACGATCAGTCGCCCTTCATAGATGCTAAGAGCATCTCTGCTTGTCTACCCAGCAGGCCGATCCGGACGCCGAAATTACGTTCGGACGTCGAAAATCGACTCAGTCGCGTACCCAGGGAACTGTTTTTGTCCGGATTTCGGCGTGTTTTGGTCCGGCGTACCCAGGCCAAACCCAGGATCCCGGGTACGCCCTGGGGACGCCGGACGAAGTGAATTGGCCGAGTGGACCAGCCTGTCAGGAACAGAAGCCGACTCGCCGCCATTCTTCCCGCCGTTTTCCTTTTCCCGCCCACCCCTCCCGCCATTCTTCCGGCCTATAAAAGCCGTACATCTCGCCGTCTCTCTTTACAGTCTCTCACACCACCACAACTCCGGCGAACTTTGGACGTTCGCACCTTTCTTCCACCTCAACTCCGCCGAGAAGCCATGGCGAGGTCGACGAAGCCTTAGCTGTTGCTCGCGAGGCGCGCTTCTCTGGCGCCAGCCGGACACTTTTCGTCTCCCGTGGCTGAAACTTCAGCGCGGCGGGATTCCCATTCCGCCGGTGCCGGCCGGAGAGGACCTCGCCGGAGAGATCCAGGCGGTTATCGCCGCCATGCAAGACCCAGAACTCGCCGGATAGATCTAGGCGGCTATCACCGGATCTCGCCGAGGATCATGGCAACCGGGCTCGCCGCCGCCGCCGCGTAACAATGCGGCTTACCGCCGCTGGTGGAGCGTTCCAAGGCGGACTCTCGTCGGAGTCATGGCGCACATCGAGGCCGGCAACCACCCCCGCCTCGTCCTGTAGTTGCGGCGTCCGGCGTCGACCATGGCGGCGGCCTTTTTCTAGTTATGAAATCCGATGTACTATGTGCGCCCTTGTCCTACTTAATGAAATTCCGTCTATATTCGTCCATATTTCACCGAGTCTAACTGAATTTAGCCGAACTTGGAAACTCGGCCTGGATACGCGAGTGAGAAGCTGGACGTATCTAGGCCGAAAACGCGTTTCGTCCGGTCAAAAATTGGTCCGATTTTTAGCGTAAATTCGCCCAACAAGTGAAGATGCTCTAAGATGTTAGCTGGGGCAAGGCAAGCCCTTCATTTATTGGCTCCTCGACCCACACTACACTCCACGCCTCCTTTCTTCTGCTCCTGTTGTTCGACGCTGTCCTGCTCGTCTCGCCTTCTCCCAGCTAGCCAGTGCGCCGGCCATCGGCCACCTCGTCGTCCTGCAAAAGACGATGCATGTACCTGCTGCTGCCTCCAACTTTGGCCAGACGGTCATGATATGAGTGAGATATCTGTATCTCTGCAACTGCTTAGTTCACTAGAGATCCCCATCAGAGAACGGGCACGGGCCATGGAGTTGTCCATCGACGACACAGATGAGTGATAATGGGATCGATCACGAGGAGCTAGCATGTCGCACCTATAGACGATGCTCTGCCAACAGTAGAACCCACTGAGTTAGCGAGGTGCACCGATGTGATGTTGGTGGCAGCAAGTAGGACAAGAACTTGTTGTGGTGAGGGCGAGTCGTGGACGAAGAAGGCCTCCCGTGTCTCGAAGTCTGGAACAGGGTCGACTCTATATTTTTCGGGGCCGACGAAATCAATAAAAGAACCCTTAATGACAACATATATATGTGCGCATAATTAGATATATAAATAATATATGTACCAATTTCATTTATAATCTTAAAAATTATAACTCGAATCGGGGGATTAATTAGAATAATTAAACCAGAGATTAATAAGAAGGATTAGGGCCATTAGGCGTACTTACATAGGGCAGCAGGGCAGGCAGGGATTAAAGCACCTCAGCAAGTATAAATTCAGACGCCAAGAATAACCTGAAATTCCCAGAGCTCAATTCAGAGCCGGTACGCAAACTAAAACTAACCAGTGCATATGGTATGCAGCATACCGTTGATTCAGCAACGAGCTACCGCAGCACAACAAGCATCGGAGTCCGCTCGCCCCTTCCCTGCCCCCTTCTCCCAGCGAGATATATGTCTCTAGGCGGCGTTGAGTGAGGGGGAGAAGGCCGCGGCGTCTTGGGCGAGGAGGAGATGGCGGTGGCGGCAGGGGCGACGAGGGTCGAGGATGGGAGCGCTCCGGCGGTTCTGGCGTCCTGTCCCTGTGGCCCTGCCCGTGCGATATCAAGAGCCGGTGGCCGCGTGGCGTGGGCGAGGGTGTGGCGTGGCTAGGCGATTCGCGAGTCGCGAGCAGGGACTAGTCGCGAGAGACCGAGAGATCGCGTCTTCGGCTCTTTGCGATCGTGGCAGCCTGTAGGGCGACCTTTTAGTTTCATTGTCGATCGATCTCCCCTCCGACCTTGGCCTGTTTAGCGCTAATTTTTTTAGGCCCCCTCCTTGGCCGTGGCACAACCCTGCCATGGGTTAGAGCCGGGGCTGGTCTGAACAATCTTCGGCGCGCCGCCTAGGCGGGGACCACAACAGTGATGATACAGTGGGCGACAAGCCAAAGCATATGGCACCATAGGCCATGGTCAAGGATTATCTTAGAGTTGGTAACGGTACATGACGTGATGCTCGCCGCGAGGCCGACTATATTTCCATCACCGGCCATGGTGGAGGACTCAATAGATCGGTAGTATTTTCGCAAAAGTAAATAAATATCGTTGTACATGCATACTTGTCGTGGTGGTGGCACGGCAGATGCCATGTGTAGGCTAAAGTATGGGGCCAATGGATGCTAGAGGGATCCGGGGAGGAAAGATGTAGTGATTTCTACACTCAGATGACTAACAAGTAGCTCTTTATTCCTCCTCTCAAGGGCTACAAATGCTCCTTGAGCTGTATCAAAGGAAAGAAGAAAACTACTACGCGAGCCCTTTGGCCTGGAATGAATCGATCCCCCTCTCTGGAGCCTGTACCCCTCCTTATAAAGGGGTTCCTTGACTCCTTCTAGGGCTGACGTGGCAAGCATATTCTTGGAATATGCTTGTCCCAAAGTGGTAACTCGGCGGGATCCTTTCCGTGCCCCCCTTCTATCGGTGGCAATGTTCCAGAGACCCTCACATGTGCGCCTCGGGCTTCCTCACTGTCACCTCCGTGACGCTTGTCTGCCCCTCTGCAGCTCTGCTCTTTGTCCTTAGCGCTTGGCTCTGTCTAGATTCCTCCTAGCCAGATACTAGGGTTTGACTATAGGCTCCTCCTTCTCCTGCAAGTCTCACATTACTCGGCCTCATCTCGCATAACTCGGCTCGGCCTTTACCTGCATACAAGTTGGTCAGCCTTATTCGGCCGACATAGCTCATACGTCCGCCAAGTAAGGGGTTACTCTTCTTATATTCGCCGAAGCACAACTTATCTCGGCCGGATCTTGCATGATCCGGCCGACTCAATCAGTAATTCGGTTTAGGGTAAGGGAGACTCCTTTCTTCTTTCCCCTATCTTGACCCTATCCGGGGTCACCCCCCAACATTAGTCCCCGAAGCTGGTGTGGTCCTGTCGGAGACCTCAGCTGGGCCACATCAGTTTCCAGACATTTATCTTCTTTATTTTCGCGGTATTTCTTAGCCGACATTCTTTTTCTGTTATTCTCTCCTTCATTTCATCCTTTTCCCAATTTGGGTTATGCTCCGAGTTATCTCCTTTCGTTCGAGGTATTTACTTGGCTTCCTGGGTAAGCCTCGTCCTACGTGTACCAGTCATCATTGTTCTCTAGTTTTTTGTTCCTCTACAGTGGTTACTGACATGCTACAGTGATTACTGCACCCGTTGCATTGGCGCAGTGACGCCTCGAGTACCGCAGCGGTCAGGAGGCCCGATCCCCTCCTGCGCCATGTGGCCCTCGTTGTGGCTCCAATACCTGCGAGCGATTGAGCGATACACGCGATTACACGGTTAACATGGAACAACCATGATCCCACTACAGTTTTCCCTACGCGGTTATAAAGAGGGGAGCAGGGTAGGATGATTCACTTTCCCCTTTCTATCCCCTTCGTCTTCTTCCTCGCGCCGCCGCCTCCGTTCGTGATCCAGTAGCCGCGCCTCCGCCATTCCCTCTCGACGGATACGCTGCGGTTCTCCGGCTCCCGCGACTTCGCCGCAGCGCCTCCGCTTGGGCGTTCTCGCCTGTGAGTTTTCTTACAGCGCCACCGCTAGGTCCCAACGTTAGGCATTTTTCTAGTATTCCAAGATTCCCCGCGGCGGTGCTCTTTCTGCTTCGCCACTGTGTTTGTCACCATCACGACGGGGCCCTGCACCTCTAGGCCTCTCCCCGCCGCCAGTTTTTCTTCAGTCGATTCCTCTAATGAGCCCATGTCCAGCTCCGCTAGCGGTGCTCTCGTTGGGGAACATGACCTTGCGGCCAGTCCAGAGCATGGTTCCTAGCAGGGTTCTGCGGTTACTCATCGGGAGATAGAGTGGCTAATCAAAACACGCTGAATTCCTGCCGAGGTAAGTTGCCGCTTACCCGGCAAAAAATCCTCCCCTATACTCAATGAGGGCGAGTATGTAGTTTTTATGTCCCACTTCGCTCGTGGATTTGGCCTTCCTCTTAGCGACTTCGCTAGGGGCTTCCTCGATTATTTCGGCCTTCAGTCGCATCACTTGCCGGCTAACGCCGTTGCCTCTCTGTCGGCCTTTATCTCGGCTTCGGAGGGGTATTTCGGCCTCTGGCCTTCCGTAGATATTTGGTCCAAATTCTTTCAGATCCGAGCCAACGTAGTGCCAGACAAATCTGTTCATCCTTCGAGAAATCTCTCACCCAATGTGGGGCTGCATCCATTACACCTCGGAAAAACTCTATGTTCCCCCGTGTCGCCGGCCTCGAATCTTGTAAGCAGTGGCATAGATCATTTTTCTATGTCAAGAATACTGGGAAAGAGGATAAGATTCGGCTCCCCGCTTTCTCTATCCGTCCTCCCTCCAAGAAGAATTTGATCTACAACCCTAGGAAAAGCCATGCTCTTGCCGAGGCATTTGAGATCCGGCTTAAAGAACTGATTCGTGCTGGGCTCCGAGGTGAAGATTTGATGACTGCATTCGTCAGCAGCCGAATCTGCCCTTTTCAGCTTCGCTCTCATAAGCTCTGTTATATGAGTGGTCCTCTGGATCCCAACCGAGTTTCTACGGTTGAGCTTGATGATTATCAGATCTATAAGCGCGTCCGGGCTATTTTCAAGACCGAGATGCCCGAAGAATGGAAATGGGGATTGAAGCCATTTTCTCGCGGGAATCCTCCTCCTCGGGTAAGTTAGACACTAGTGTTTTCTTCCGAGTTGCTTTTTCAATTGTTCTTTTGCTAACTCTTATTTACTTCTCTCGCAGAGGTTTACGGAGCAGAAGACAGAAGATGCCGAGGTTTTGGCTCTTCCCTGGACTGCTGATCGCAATACCCCGGACAATGGGGAACCTGACCCGGAGGAGTTTGTCCCTAAGTCGGATGCTGCTCCTGTTCGTACCCGGAGCAAGACCTCGGCCCGTGCGGATGAAGGTGACTCGGACGACGTCCAAATTCTTGAGGTAGTTGCCGCGGTGCCTATCTCTTACGCATTTCCGACTCCTTCTTTCCCAGCTAACCAAGTTGGTCAGGTGCACAACGTCGAACCTCTTGCTTCCGAGGCTCCTGTTGCTTCGAAGAAGCGCACCGCTTCGACGGATCCCTCTGGTGCTGCCCCCAAGAAGCGAGTCAAGAAATCTGCCCGGCATATCCCGAGGCGTAAGACCATGCCTGGGGTTACTGGGTGAGTTTATTTTTATTTGTATTTCTTGTTTCTCTCTTTCTGTTTCTGACTCGGCTTTTACTCCCTTGCAGAGCTCCTCTTTCCGCAAAGCCAAGCGGTCCGAGTATGACAACCCATACTACTCGGTCGTCTTCTCCCCCACCTCCGAAGGATACTCGGGTTGCCAGTCCCTCTCGTGTTGATTCTCCTCCCGTGCCGACTAATGTATCGCCACAACAAGATGAGCCTATTGCTCCCACCGTTGTTGCAGACGTAACCCCTACACTGTAGGGGTTCGTAGCATGGAAAACAAAATTTTCTGCCGCATACAAACAAACAAGCCAAGATCTATCTACTAGATTGTAGCAACGAGTCGATGGAATAACTCACCCTCGAAGATTCCAAAGTGTTTAACGAGAGCAGATTCTTGTCGGTGATGTAGTCGTACTCTTGCCGATCTCAAGATCGTGTAGACGATCCTTCCCTGGGCAATGATCGGTCACACGTTCGGTACTCGACGAAGACCTTCCTCTCCCTTGTTCCAGCAGGCAGCGGAGGTTGTAGCACTCTCCTCGCGATTCCGGCAGCACGACGGCGTGGTACCGGAAGTAGAGGGGAGATCCCGCAGGGCTTCGCCTTAAGCCGGAGCGAGTATGGTGCACTATGAGAGAGGCCTCGATGATCTAGGGTTTAGACACACCAAGGAGAGGGGCTAGTCCAGCGGCTAGGGCAAGGGGATTGCCCTAACTCGGCGACTTGGCAAACCCTAGGAGGTGGCGGCGTTTGGTGGTGGCCGGCGGCTAGGGCTAGGGTTTAGAGAGGGCAAGGTGTGTGCATGGAGGGGCAGCCCTGCCCCTCCTTATATAGGTGGAGGGGGCGCGCCAAGGGGAGGGGAGTCCCTCCCCAACTCGGCTTCCAAGGCCGGCGGTGGAGGGAGAGGGACTTCCTCCCCAAGTAGGTTTCCTACTCTCCCTCCACCAAGCAAAATAGCCGTTTGACTTTTCAAATTGGTGTTTGACTTTTCAAACTAGGATTTGATTTATCCCTTTATTTCGCTCAGCGATGACACCTAGTACATGATGCAACCATTCCAACTTGTTACGACACATTCATGTACCCTTCCCCTCCGGAGTGCCGGACATTCCGGAACCTTCTAGAACATTCCTGATGAAAACACCGGAACCATTCTCCAACCCCGAAACAGGACTTTCCTTATATGAATCTTATTCTCTGGACCATTCCGGATCTCCTCGTGATATCCCGGATCCCATACGAGACTCCGAACAACATTCGGTCTCTTACTCATCATTCCATAACTACTCAACAACGTCGAATCCTTAAGTGTGTCTCCCTACGGTTCGTGAATTATGCGGACATGATCGAGACGCTTCTCCGAACAATAACCAATAGAGGAATCTGGAAATTCATATGGCTCCCACATATTTCTACGATTACTTTGCGATCGAATGAACCACTTACATACGATACCAATTTCCCTTTGTCTCACGATAGTTTATTTATCCGAGGTTTTGATCGTCGGTATCTCTGCATACCTAGTTCAACCTCACATCGATAAGTACTCTTTTCTCGTTCGTGATATGTAATCCCTCAGAGCCGTCACATGCTTGCAAGCCAATTGGATGACATTCCACCGAGAGGGCCCAGAGTATATCTATCCGTCATATGGATGGACAAATCCCACTCTTGATCCATGTGTCTCAACCAATACTTTCCGAACACTCAATGCCACCTTTATAGCCACCCAGTTACGGTGTGGTGTTTGATATCATAAAAGCATCCTTCCGGTGACGGTGATAAGCATGATCTCATGGTCGAAGGAATTAGGTTACTATGTATCAGAAAGCATATAGCAATTGAACTATTAAAATGACTTGATCTTTATGCTACGCTTATCTATAGGAGTATGTCCATCATATCATTCTCCTAACGATATGATCTTGTTGTTAATAACATCTCAATGTTCATGATAGGGAAACCACAATCATTTATTAGCCAACAAGCTAGTATTATGAAGAGGCTTTACTAGGGACTCTAATTTAGTTTAAAATCACACAAGTATTAATGTTTCCTTGTTAATACTATTATAGCATGAATGTAAACATTTATCATAAACACAAAGATATAATAATAACTACATTTATTATTGCCTCTAGGGCATATCTCCAACAGTCTCCCACTTGCACTAGAGTCAACTAATCTAGATTACATGGTAATATACCGAACACCCATGGCAGTTTGGTCTTGGTCATGTTTTGCCCTCGGGAGAGGTTTAGTCAACGGATCCGCCACATTCAGATTTATGTGTACTTTGCAAATCTTTATGTCACCGTCTTGGACATGTTCTCGAATAGCGTGAAAACGTAGCTTGATATGCTTTAGCTTCTTGTGTGACCTTGGTTCTTGCGCATTGGCTATGGCGCCCATGTTATCACAGTAGATAGACATTGGGTCCAGCGCACTTGGAACAACACCGAGCTCTGTAATGAACTCTTTCATCCATATCGCTTCTTGTGAAGCCTCCGAAGCAGCTATGTATTCCGATTCAGTTGAAGATCTCGCCACAACGCTTTGCTTTGCACTCCGCCAGCTAACTGCTGCACCATTCAAAATAAATACGTATCCAGATTGAGATTTAGAATCGTCTGGATCGGTGTTCCAACTAGAATCGGTGTAACCATTAACAACGAGCTGTTCATCACCTCCATAAGAAAGAACCATATCCTTAGTTCTTCTCAAGTACTTAAGGATGTTTTTGACCGCTGTCCAATGATCCACTCGGATCACTTTGATATCTGCTAGTCAAACTAACAAAGATATGCAATGTCGGGTCTAGTACATAGCATGGCATACATTAGAGATCCTATGGTTGAGGCATAGGAGTCTTACTCATCCTTTCTCTATCTTCTCATTGCTTCGGACTTTGAGTTTTACTCAAGGTCGATTAAGCAACATGGGCAAGAACCCTTTCTTGTTATCTTCCATTCCAAACCTCTTTAGAACTTTGTCCAAATATGTACTTTGTGACAATGATATTAGGCGTCTCGATCTATCTCTATAAATCTTTATGCCTAATATGTAAGCTGCTTCGCCAAGATCTTTCATTGAAAAACTATTATTCAAATATTCCTTGACACTATTAAGAAGGTCTAGATCATTCCCAATCAACAATATGTCATCTACATATAGTATTAAGAATGCTACAGAGCTCCCACTCACTTTCTTGTAAATACAAGCTTCTCCATAAGTTTGTATAAAACCAAAACTTTTGATCACCTTATCAAAACGTTGATTCCAACTTCGGGATGCTTGCTTCAATCCATAAATGGACCGTTGAAGTTTGCATACCTTGTTAGCATCTTTAGGATCGACAAAACCTTTGGGTTGCATCATATACAACTCTTCATCAATGTCTCCATTGAGGAACGATGTTTTGACATCCATCTGCCATATTTCATAATCGTAATATGCAGCGATTGCTAACATAATCCTCACAGACTTTAGCTTCGCTACTGGTGAGAAGGTCTCATCGTAGTCAACTCCTTGAATTTTTCGAAACCCTTTTGCGACAGGTCGAGCTTTATAGACAGTAACATTACCATCAGCATCTGTTTTCTTCTTGAAAATCCACATCAGGTAAGTCCACCAAAGTCCATACTTGGTTTTCGTACATGGATCTAATCTTGGATTTAATGGCTTCTTGCCATTTATTGGAATCTGGGCTCATCATCGCTTCCTCATATGTCGCAGGGTCATCGGTGTTGTCCACCAACATGACACTCTTAACGGGATCATACCAATCAGGAGTGGTACGAGTTCTCGTTGACTGAGGTTACAGAGCAACTACAACCAAGTTTCATGATCATCATCATTAGCTTCCTCTCTTATTGGTGCAGGCACCACGGGAACTTCTTCTGGTGCTACGCTACTCGCAAGTTCTAGACAAGGTTCGACAACCTCGTCGAGTTCTACTTTCCTTCCAGTCACTTCTTTCGAGAGAAATTCCTTCTCTAGAAAGGATCCATTCTTGGCAACGAAGATTTTGCCTTCGGATCTATGATATAAGGTATACCCAATAGTTTGCTTTGGGTATCCTATGAAGACGCATTTTTCCGCTTTGGGTTCAAGCTTGTCCGGCTGTAACTTCTTTACATAGGCTTCGCAACCCCAAACTTTAAGGAACGACAATTTAGGTTTCTTCCCAAACCATAATTCATACGGTGTCGTTTCAACGGATTTAGATGGTGCCCTATTTAAAGTGAATGCGGCTGTTTCTAATGTATAACCCCAAAATGATAGCGGTAAATCTGTAAGTGACATCATAGAACGAACCATATCTAAGAGAGTTCGACATAACGCTTCGACACACCATTACGTTGTGGTGTTCCCGGTGGTGTCAATTGTGAAAGTATTCCGCATTTCTTCAAATGCTCGCCAAACTCATAACTTAGATATTCACCTCCACAATCAGAACGTAGAAATTTAATCTTCTTGTTACGTTGATTCTCCACTTCACTTTGAAATTCCTTAAACTTTTCGAAAGTTTCGGACTTATGTTTCATGAAATAGATATACCCATATCTACTCAAGTCATCCGCGAAGGTAAGAACATAACGATAACCGCCGCGCGATGCTACACTCATTGGACCACACACATCGGTATGTATGATTTCCAATAAGTCCGTAGCTCGCTCCATCATACCAGAAAATGGAGTCTTAGTCATTTTACCCATCAGACATGCTTCGCATCTTTCAAGTGATTCAAGAAGTCCATTGGAATAGAGTTTCTTCATACGCTTCACTCCAATATGACCAAGACGACAGTGCCACATATAGGTCGAGTTATCGCTCGTTTAGCTTCAATGTTATTAATATGTGTATTTCCACTATCGAGATTCAATAAGAATAGACCATCTATCAAAGGTGCATGTGCATAAAACATATTACTCATATAAATCGAACAACCATTATTCTCGGACTTAAACAAGTAACCGTCTCGCAATAAACAAGATCCTGATATAATGTTCATGCTTAACGCAGGCACCAAATAACAATTATTTAAGTATAAAACTAATCCCGATGGTAGATGAAGAGGTAGCGTGTCAATCATGATCACATCAACCTTTGATCCATTTCCCACGCGCATCGTCACCTTGTTCTTCGCTAGCTTCCGTTTATTCTGCAGCACCTATTTCGAGTTACAAATATGAGCAACCGAACCAGTATCAAATACCCAGGCACTACTACGAGTACTAGTGAGATACACATCAATAACATGTATATCGGATATACCTTTCTTCTTGATGTTGCCGTTCTTCAAATCCGCCAAGTACTTGGGCAATTCCGCTCAAAGGACCTTTCCCTTGCAAGAAAAGCACTCAAGATAGGCTTAGGTCCAGCCTTGGTCTTCTTCGCTAGCGGTAACTTTCTTACCACCCTTCTTGAAGTGTCCCTTTGCTTAGACTTGCCTTTCTTGAATTTGGTGGTCTTATTGACCATCAACACTTGGTGCTCTTTCTTGATCTCCACTTCAGAGATTTTAACATGGAGAAGAGTTCGCAATCGCTTGTTCATGCTTTGCATATTGTAGTTCATCACAAAGTTCTTGTAACTTGGTGGTAGTGATTGGAGGACACGGTAAATCCCCAAAGCATTAGGAATCACTATACCCAAGTTTTGAAGTTTGTTTGCGTGCCCAGACATCTTAAGCACATGCTCACTGACGGAGTTGCCCTCTTCCATCTTGCAGTTAAAGAACTTTTCAGAAGCCTCATAGCTCTCAATTGTCGCGTGAGTCTCAAAAATCAATTTGAGTTCACGGACAATATCATGTGGGTCTGAATTCTCAAACCTTTTCTAAAGCTCCGATTCTAAACCATACAAGATAGCACTAATCGTGGAGTACCGATTCTTCCGAGCGAGGTAAACATTCTTTACTTCATCGGTAGCAGAGGCTGCAGCGGTCACCCAAATGTGCATCCAAAGACATAGGTCAAATTACCAGCATTGAGGACAATCCTCAAATTGCGGAACCAATCCGCGAAGTTGCTTCCATTGTTTTTCAACTTTTCTTTCTCTCGGAATGCATTAAAATTGATGGTAGGGGCCGCCATTGATCTACAACATATTTGCAATAGTTTAGACTAAGTTTATGACAAATTGAGTTCTAATTAATAGTTAAATTAATCTAGGTGAACTCCCACTCAAAACAATATCCCTCACATTGTTTTAGTGATCACATGAACCAAATCCACCACATCAAAACCGATCATCACGAGAGTTGATGTAGCTTCAATGGCGAACAATCGACATGTTCATCATATCTACTATATGATTCATGCTTTACCTTTCGGTGATCCGTGTTCCGAGACCATGTATGTACATGCTAGGTTCGTCAAGATCAAACCTTAGCTTCCGCATGAGCAAATCTGGCTTGCCCACGTTGTATACACTTGCAGAATCTAACACACCCGATCATCACGTGGTGCTTCGAAACAACAAGCTTTAGCAACGGTGCTTACTAAGGATGAACACTTTCAAACTTGAAATTTATGTGCATGAGGGATCATCTTATAATGCTACCGTCGTTAACTAAGCAATACAAGATGCATAAAGGATTAACATCACATGCAATTCATAATATGTGATATGATATGGCCTTTCTTCTTTGTGCTTCCGATCTCCATCTTCAAGCACGAACATGATCTCCATCATCACCGGCATTGCATCAAGGTCAATGACGCCGCTCCATGGTTGTCGTCCACCAGCTTCAACTATTACAACTACTTTGAATAGACACGCGGGTCTTAACAGAAATTAAAGACAACCATATATTTCGCCGTTGCCAACTTACAATAAGGAACATTGCATACATCAAATATAATCACAATCATGGCCATATCACATCACAGCACACCCCTGCAAAACAAAGTTAGACGTCTCTAATTTCTTTGCATGTTTTACGTGTTTGGGGGCTTTCAATAAGTGTCGATCTAACTTACGAACAAGAACCACAACGTTGATGTTTGAACTATCAAGTGCCCGTTGTAAATTGGATCTATACTATAATGGGAGAGACAGACACCCACAAAGCCACTTATGCAATACAAGTTGCATGTTGAGCGTGGAGCAAGTCTCATGAACAATGTCATATAAGGTTACCCCGGGCCGCTTCATCCCATCATACCGCAAGATGCAAAGTACACAAGAAGCAATTGATAATAAAAGCACCACCGCCCACAATGACCATTGTGTTCTACTCGTGCAACAGATCTACATATAGACACGGCTCTGATACCACTGTAGGGGTTCGTAGCATGGAAAACAAAATTTTCTACCGCATACAAACAAACAAGCCAAGATCTATCTACTAGATTGTAGCAACGAGTCGATGGAATAACTCACCCTCGAAGATTCCAAAGTGTTTAACGATAGCAGATTCTCGTCGGTGATGTAGTCGTACTCTTGCCGA
The DNA here is from genome assembly GCA_023614405.1 of Avena insularis. Classification (NCBI taxonomy): domain Eukaryota; kingdom Viridiplantae; phylum Streptophyta; class Magnoliopsida; order Poales; family Poaceae; genus Avena; species Avena insularis. Next base: position 27,236,659 of record CM042690.1, read on the forward strand.
TCTCAAGATCGCGTAGACGATCCTTCCCATTGCTCCTAAGCAGCGCTCCCGCAATGGGTCACACATTCTGCATCGACGAAGACCTTCCTCTCCTTGTTCCAAAGCAGGCAGCAGAGGTTGTAGCACTCTCCATGCGATTCCTAAAGACGACTGCAGTGGTACCTAAGTAGAGGGGAGATCTCGTAGGGCTTCGCCTTAAGCCGGAGCGAGTATGGTGGACTATGAGAGAGGCCTCGGTGATCTAGGGTTTAGACACACCAAGGAGAGGGGCTAGGACGGCGGCTAGGGCAAGGGGATTGCCCCAACTCGGCGACTTGGCAAACCCTAGGAGGTGGCAGCGACTTTGGTGGTGGCCGGCGGCTAGGGTTTAGAGAGGGCAAGGTGTGTGCTTGGAGGGGCAGCCCTGCCCCTCCTTATATCGGTGGAGGGGGCGCGCCAAGGGGAGGGGAGTCCCTCCCCAACTCGGCTTCCAAGGTCAAGGTGGAGGAGAGGGACTTCCTCCCAAGTAGGTTTCCTACCTCCTCCACCAAGCAAAATAGTCGCTTGACTTTTCAAATTGGCGCTGACTTTTCAAACTAGGATTTGATTTATCCCTTTATTTCTTCAGCGATGACACCTAGTACATGATGCAACCATTCCAACTTGTTATGACACATTCATGTACCCTTCCCTCTAGAGTGCCGACATTCCGAACCTTCTAGAACATTCCCGATGAAAACACCTAATCATTCTCCAACCTAAACAGGACTTTCCTTATATGAATCTTATTCTCCACCATTCCGGATCTCCTCGTGATATCCCGGATCCCATACGAGACCCGAACAACATTCGGTCTCTTACTCATCATTCCATAACTACTCAACAACGTCAATCCTTAAGTGTGTCTCCTACGGTTCGTGAATTATGCGGACATGATCGAGACGCTTCTCCCAACAATAACCAATAGAGGAATCTGAAATTCATATGGATCCCACATATTTCACGATTACTTTGCATCGAATGAACCACTTACATACGATACCAATTTCCTTTGTCTCACGATAGTTTATTTATCCGAGGTTTTGATCGTGTGATCTCCGCATACCTAGTTCAACCTCGCATCGATAAGTACTCTTTTCTCGCCCTGATATGTGATCCCAGAGCCAGTCACATGCTTGCAAGCCAATTGGATGACATTCCACCGAGAGGGCCCAGAGTATATCTATCCGTCATATGGATGGACAAATCCCACTCTTGATCCATGTGTCTCAACCAATACTTTCCGAACACTCAATGCCACCTTTATAGCCACCCAGTTACGGTGTGGTGTTTGATATCATAAAAGTGCAGGGGTTCGTAGCATGGAAAACAAAAATTTTCTACCGCATACAAACAAACAAGCCAAGATCTATCTACTAGATTGCAGCAACGAGTCGATGGAATAACTCACCCTCGAAGATTCCAAAGTGTTTAACGAGAGCAGATTCTCGTGGGTGATGTAGTCGATTTTCCGATCTCAAGATCAGAGACGATCCTTCCAGCGCCACGCTCCAGCAGCGCCCCGCAATGGGTCACACGCTCGGTACTGACGAAGACCTTCCTCTCCTTGTTCCAAAGAAAATGGAGGTTGTAGCACTTCCTCGCGATTCCGCAAAGACAACGGCGTGGTACCTAAGTAGAGGGAAATCCCGCAGGCTTCGCCTAAGCCAAAGTAGTATGGTGGAGCTTATGAGAGAGGCTATTAGTGGTCTAGTAATTAGACACACCAATTAGAAGGCTCTAAACCAATTAGAAGGCTCTAAACCGAAATAGCTCTAAACCGGGGTTTAGGTCTAGGGTTTAGTTTAGAGGATAGGAACTTGTGTGTACTGAGGGGAGGCCCTGCCTCCCTTTATAGGTGGGAGGGTGGCCAAGGGAGGAGTCCTCCCCAAGTCGGCCTTGGGAGGCGCCCGCCAAGGGGACTCCTCCCCAAGTCGGTCTCCACCTCCTCCTCTTTCCCACTTCCCAAAATTGCTTGACTTTCAAAGTAGCCGCTTGACTTTTCAATTTAGGATTTAAATAAACCCTTTATTTTGGACAGCAAGAACACCTAGTACATGATGCAATCATTCCAATATGTAATGACACATTCATGTACCCTTCCTCCGGAGTGCCGGACATTCCGGGATCTTTCTAGAATGTTCCCATGAAAACACCTAACCATTCCCCAACTCAAACGGACTTTCCTTATATGAATCTTATTCTCCGACCATTCCGGATCACCTTGTGATATCCCGGATCCCATCCGAGACTCAACAACATTCGGTCTCTTTCTCATAATACCATAACTACTCAAACAACGTCAATCCTTATGTGTCTCCACGGTTCGTGAATTATGCGACATGATCGAGACACTTCTAACAATAACCAATAGAGGAATCTGGAAATTCATATGGCTCTACATATTTCTACGATTACATTGCGATCGAATGAACCACTTACATACGATACCAATTTCCTTTGTCTCACGATATGTTACTTATCCGAGGTTATGATCGTCGGTATCTCTGCATACCTAGTTCATCCTCACATCGATAAGTACTCTTTTCTCGCTCTGATATGTGATCCCTTGTGACCAAGTCACATGCTTGCAAGCTAATTGGATGACATTTCACCGAGAGGGCCCAGAGAATATCTATCCGTCATGTGGATGGACAAATCCCACTCTTGATCCATGTGTTTCAACCAATACTTTCCGAACACTCAATGCCACCTTTATAGCCACCCTGTTACGGTGTGGTGTTTGATGACATCAAAGCATCCATCCAAAGAAAGGTGATATGCATGATCTCATGGTCAAGGAATTAGGTTACTATGTATCGTAAAGCATATAGCAATTGAACTATTGAAATGACTTGATCTTTATGCTACGCTTGTCTATAGGAGTATGTCCACCATATCATTCTCCTAACGATATGATCTTGTTGTTAATAACATCTCAATGTTCATGATAGGGAAACCACAATCATCTATTAACCAACAAGCTAGTATTATATAGAGGCTTTACTAGGGACTTCAAATTAAGTTTACAATTCACACAAGTATTAATGTTTCCTTGTTAATATTATTATAGCATGAATATAAACATTTATCATAAACACAAAGATATAATAATAACTATATTTATTATTGCCTCTAGGCATATCTCCAACAGCCTCCCACTTGCACTAGAGTCATCTAATCTAGATTACATGGTAATATACAACACCCATGGCAGTTTGGTGTTGGTCATGTTTTGCCCCTGGAGAGGTTTAGTCAACGGATCCGCCACATTCAGATCTGTGTGTACTTTGCAAATCTTTATATCCCCATCCCGGATATGTTCTCGAATAGCGTGAAACGCAGCTTGATATGCTTCATTTCTTGTGTGACCTTGGTTCTTGCGATTGGCTATGGCGCCCATGTTATCACAATAGATAGACATTGGGTCCAGCAGACTTGGAACCACACCCAGCTCAGAATGAACTCTTTCATCCATATCGCTTCTTGAGAAGCCTCCGCAGCCATGTATTCCGATTCATTGAAGATCTCGCCACAACGCTTTGCTTTGCACTCTCCAGCTAATCGCTGCACCATTCAAAATAAATACGTATCAAGATTGTGATTTAGAATCATGGATCGGTGTTCCAACTAGCATCGGTGTAACCATTAACAACGAGCTGTTCATCACCTCCATAAGAAAGAACCATATCCTTAGTTCTTCTCAAGTACTTAAGGATGTTTTGATCACGTCCAATGATCCACTCGATCACTTTGATATCTGCTAGTTAGACTAAAAGATATGCGATGTCGGTCTAGTACATAGCATGGCATACATTAGAGATCCTATGGCTGAGGCATAGGGAGTCTTACTCATCCTTTCTCTATCTTCTCGCCGATGTCGGACTTTGAGTTTTACTCAAGGTCGATTAGCAACATGGGCAAGAACCCTTTCTTGCTATCTTCCATTCCAAACCTCTTTAGAACTTTGTCCAAATATGTACTTTGTGACAATGATATTTGGCGCTTCGATCTATCTCTATAAATCTTTATGCCTAATATGTAAGCTGCTTCGCCAAGATCCTTCATTGAAAACTATTATTCAAATACTCTTTGACACTATTAAGAAGGTCTACATCATTCCCAATCAACAATATGTCATCCACATACAGTATTAAGAATGCTACAGAGCTCCCACTCACTTTCTTGTAAATACAAGCTTCTCCATAAGTTTGTATAAAACCAAAACTTTGATTACTTTATCAAAACGTTGATTCCAACTTCGGATGCTTGCTTCAATCCATAGATGGACCGCTGAAGTTTGCATACCTTGTTAGCATCTTTAGGATCGACAAAACCTTTGGGTTGTATCATATACAACTCTTCATCAATGTCTCCATTGAGGAATGCTGTTTTGACATCCATCCGCCATATCTCATAATCATAATATGCAGCGATTGCTAACATAATCCTCACAGACTTTAGCTTCGCTACGGTGAGAAAGTCTCATCGTAGTCAACTCCTTGAATTTGTCGAAACCCTTTTGACAAGTCGAGCTTTATAGACAGAACATTACCATCAAGATCTGCTTTTCTTCTTGAAAATCCATTTGTTCTCGACAGCCTTTCTACCATCCGTAAGTCCACCAAAGTCCATACTTGGTTTTCGTGACATGGATCCAATCTCGGATTTCATGGCTTCTTGCCATTTATTGAATCTGGCTCATCATCGCCTCATATGTCTCGGGTCATCGTGTTATCCACCAACATGACATTCATAACGGAATCATACCAACTGGAGTGGTACGAGTTCTTGTTGACCTCCGAGGCTCAGAGTAACCTCAACCAAGTTTCATGATCACCATCATTAGCTTCCTCTCTATTGGTGCAGCACCACAGAACTTCTTCCTGCTGCGCTACTGCAATTTCGAGAGAAGGTTCGACAACCTCGTCGAGTTCTACTTTCCTTCCAAATACTTCTTTCGAGAGAAATTCCTTCTAGAAAGGATCCATTCTTGGCAACGAAGATTTTGCCTTCGGATCTATGATAGAAGGTATACCCAATAGTTTCCTTCGTATCCTATGAAGACGATTTTTCCGCTTTGGGTTCAAGCTTGTCCTGTCACTTCTTTACATAGGCTTCAGATCCCCAAACTTTAAGGAACGATAATTTAGGTTTCTTCCCAAACCATAATTCATATGGTGTCGTTTCAACGGATTTAGACGGTGCCCTATTTAAAGTGAATGCGGCTGTTTCTAATGCATAACCCCAAAATGATAGCGGTAAATCTGTAAGTGACATCATAGAACTAACCATATCTAAGAGAGTTCGACACGACGCTCAGACACACCATTACGCTGTGGTGTTCCCGGTGTCAATCGCGAAAGTATTCCACATTTCTTCAAATGCTCGCCAAACTCAGAACTTAGATATTCACCTCCACGATCGTAACGTAGAAATTTAATCTTCTTGTTACGCTGATTCTCTACTCACTTTGAAACTCCTTAAACTTCTCGAAAGTTTCGACTTATGTTTCATGAAATAGATATACCCATATCTACTCAAATCATCCGTGAAGGTAAGAACATAACGATAACCATCACATGATGCTACACTCATTGGACCACACATCGGTATGTATGATTTCCAATAAGTCAGTAGCTCGCCCATCATACCGTAAAATGGAGTCTTAGTCATTTTACCCATCGACATGCTTCAGATCTTTCAAGTGATTCAAAATCAAGTGATTCAAGAAGTCCATCTAATGGAGTTTCTTCACGCTTCACTCCAATGTGACCAAGACGACAAAGGCTACATATAGGTCGAGTTATCGCTGATTTCAATCGCTTAGCTTCAATGTTATTAATATGTATTTCTACTATCGAGATTCAACAAGAATAGACCATCTATCAAAGGTGCATGTGCATAAAACATATTACTCATATAAATCGAACAACCATTATTCTCGGATTTAAACAAGTAACCGCCTCGCAATAAACAAGATCCCGATATAATGTTCATGCTCAACGCAGCACCAAATAACAATTATTTAAGTATAAACTAATCCCGATGGTAGATGAAGAGGTAGCGTCGACCGCGATCACATCAACCTTTGATCCGCTTCCACGCCGATCGTCACCTCGCTCTTCACTAGCTTCCGATTATTCGCAGCCCTGCTTCGAGTTACAAATATGAGCAACCGAACCCGTATCAAATACCCAGCACTACTACTTAATACTAGTGAGATACACATCAATAACATGTATATCGATATACCTTTCTTCTTGATGTTGCCGCTCTTCAAATCCGCCAAGTACTTTGGGCAATTCCGCCCAAAGGACCTTCTCCCTTGCAAGAAAAGCACTCAAGACGTGCTTGTCCAGCCTTGGTCCTCTTCGTCATGTGGCAGCTTTCTTACCACCCTTCTTGAAGTGTCCCTTTGCTTAGACTTGCTTTTCTTGAATTTGTTGGTCTTATTGACCATCAACACTTGGTGCTCTTTCTTGATCTCCACTTCGCAGATTTTAACATAGCAAATAGTTCGCAACTCTTTGTTCATGTTCTCGCATGTTGTAGTTCATCACAAAGTTCTTGTAACTTGGTGGTAGTGATTGGAGGATGCGTAAACCCCCAAAGTATTAGGAATCACTATACCCAAGCTTTGAAGTTTATTCATGCGTCTGACATTTTAAGCACATGCTCACCGACGAGCTGCCCTCTTCCATCTTGCGCTTAAAGAACTTTTCAGAAGCTTCATAACTTTCAATTGCCGCATGAGTCTCAAAGATTAATTTGAGATCCTCGACAATATCATATGGATCCGACTCTTCAAACCTTTTCTCAAGTCCGATTCTAAACCATACAAGATAGCACATCGAACTATGGAGTCGATTCTTCCGAGTGAGGTAAACATTCTTTACTTCATCGGTAGCATCACCGCAGTGGGTCACCTAGCGGTGCATCCAAAGACATAGGTCAAATTACCATGTGAGGACAATCTCAAATTATGGAACCAATCCGCCAAGTTGCTTCCATTGTTTTTCAACTTTTCTTTCTAGGAACGCATTAAAATTGATGGTAGGGCTGCCATTGATCTACAACATATTTGCAATAGTTTAGACTAAGTTTATGACAAATTGAGTTCAAATTAATTAATGAAATTAAACTAGGTGAACTCCCACCAAAACAACATCCCTCACATTGTTTTAGTGATCACACGAACCAAATCCACTACATCAACACCGATCATCACGAGAGTTGATATAGTTTTAATGGCTAACAATCATCATGTTCATCATATCTACTATATGATTCATGCTTTACCTTTCGCCATCCGTGTTCCCGAGGCCATGTCTGCACATGCTAGGCTCACAAGATCAAACCTTAGCTACCGCATAAGCAAATCTGGCTTGCTTACGTTGTATTCACCATGGAATCAAAGACACCCGATCATCACGTGGTGCTTCAAGCAGCAAGCTTTGGCAACGGTGCATACTAAGGGTGAACACTTTAGAACTTGAAATTTATGTGATGAGGGATCATCTTATAATGCTACCGCTGCCTACTAAGCAATACAAGATGCATAAAGGATTAACATCACATGCAATTCATAATATGTGATATGATATGGCCTTTCTTCTTTGTGCTCCGATCTCCATCTTCAAGCACCAACATGATCTCCATCATCACCGCATAGCATCAAGGTCAATGACGCTTCTTCATGGTTGTCGCCCACCAGCTTCAACTATTACAACTATTTTGAATAGACACGGTGTCTTAATGTAAATTAAAGACAACCATATATTTCGCCGGTTGCCAACTTACAATAAGGAACATTGCATACATCAAATATAATCACAATCATGGCCATATCACATCATCAGACACCCTCGCAAAACAAAGTTAGACGCCTCTACTTTCTTTTGCATATTTTACGTGGTTTGGGGCTTTCAATAAGTATCGCTCTAACTTACTTAACAAGAACCACAACATTGATACTAGCATTGTTGATCACCCGTTGTAAATTGGATCTTTACTATGCTAGGAGAAACAGCACCAAGAAGCCACTTACGCAATACGAAGTTGCATGTCAAGCGTGGAGCAAGTCACATGAACGATGACATGTACGGATAGCCCTGGCAGCTTCAACCAAACATACCGCAAGATGCACAGTACACAAAAAGCAATCTACAATAAAGCATCAACGCCCACAATGACCATTGTGTTCTACTCGGCAACAGATCTACATATAGACACGGCTCGATACCATCGTAGGGGTTCAGAGCATGGAAAACAAAAATTTTCTACCGCATACAAACAAACAAGCCAAGATCTATCTACTAGATTGCAGCAACGAGTCGATGGAATAACTCACCCTCAAGATTCCAAAGTGTTTAACGAGAGCAGATTCTCGTGGGTGATGTAGTCGCATTTCTTCCGATCTCAAGATCACAGAGACGATCCTTCCAGCCACGCTCCAGCAGCGCCCCGCAATCGGTCACACGCTCGGTACTGACGAAGACCTTCCTCTCCCTTGTTCCAAAGAAAATGGAGGTTGTAGCACTCTCGCGATTCCGCAAAGACAACGGCGTGGTACCTAAGTAGAGGGAAATCCCAGGCTTCGCTTAAGCCAAAGTAGTATGGTGGAGCTTATGAGAGAGGCTATTAGTGGTCTAGTAATTAGACACACCAATTAGAAGGCTCTAAACCAATTAGAAGGCTCTAAACAAATAGCTCTAAACCGGGTTTAGGTCTAGGGTTTAGTTTAGAGGATAGGAACTTGTGTACCAGGAGGGAGGCCCCGCCTCCCTTTATAGGTGGGAGGGTCAAGGCCAAGGGAGGAGTCCTCCCAAGTCGGCCTTGGGAGGCGCCACGCCAAGGGGACTCCTCCCCAAGTCGCCTCCACCTCCTCCTCTTCCCACTTCCCAAAATTGCTTGACTTTCAAAGTAGCCGCTTGACTTTTCAATTTAGGATTTAAATAAACCCTTTATTTTGGACAGCAAGAACACCTAGTACATGATGCAATCATTCCAATATGTAATGACACATTCATGTACCCTTCCCTCCGAGTGCCGACATTCCGGGATCTTCTAGAATGTTCCCGATGAAAACACCTAACCATTCCCCAACTCCAAACGGACTTTCCTTATATGAATCTTATTCTCCGACCATTCCGGATCACCTTGTGATATCCCGGATCCCATCCGAGACCAACAACATTCGTCTCTTTCTCATAATACCATAACTACTCAAACAACGTCAATCCTTATGTGTCTCCACGGTTCGTGGAATTATGCGACATGATCGAGACACTTCTCGAACAATAACCAATAGAGGAATCTGGAAATTCATATGGCTCTACATATTTCTACGATTACATTGCGATCGAATGAACCACTTACATACGATACCAATTTCCCTTTGTCTCACGATATGTTACTTATCCGAGGTTATGATCGCTTGGTATCTCCGCATACCTAGTTCATCCTCACATCGATAAGTACTCTTTCTCGCTCCTGATATGTGATCCCTTGTGACCAAGTCACATGCTTGCAAGCTAATTGGATGACATTTCACCGAGAGGGCCCAGAGAATATCTATCCGTCATGTGGATGGACAAATCCCACTCTTGATCCATGTGTTTCAACCAATACTTTCCGAACACTCAATGCCACCTTTATAGCCACCCCGTTACGGTGTGGTGTTTGATGACATCAAAGCATCCATCCAAGAAAGGTGATATGCATGATCTCATGGTCGAAGGAATTAGGTTACTATGTATCAGAAAGCATATAGCAATTGAACTATTGAAATGACTTGATCTTTATGCTACGCTTGTCTATAGGAGTATGTCCACCATATCATTCTCCTAACGATATGATCTTGTTGTTAATAACATCTCAATGTTCATGATAGGGAAACCACAATCATCTATTAACCAACAAGCTAGTATTATATAGAGGCTTTACTAGGGACTTCAAATTAAGTTTACAATTCACACAAGTATTAATGTTTCCTTGTTAATATTATTATAGCATGAATATAAACATTTATCATAAACACAAAGATATAATAATAACTATATTTATTATTGCCTCTAGGGCATATCTCCAACAGTCTCCCACTTGCACTAGAGTCATCTAATCTAGATTACATGGTAATAAACCTAACACCCATGGCAGTTTGGTGCTGGTCATGTTTAGCCCTCGGGAGAGGTGTAGTCAACGGATCCGCCACATTCAGATCTGTGTACTTTGCAAATCTTTATATCCCCATCCCGGATATGTTCTCGAATAGCGTGAAACGCAGCTTGATATGCTTCAGCTTCTTGTGTGACCTTGGTTCTTGCGCATTGGCTATGGCGCCATGTTATCACAATAGATAGACATTGGGTCCAGCGACTTGGAACCACACCCAGCTCAGAATGAACTCTTTCATCCATATCGCTTGAGAAGCCTCCGAAGAAGCCATGTATTCCGAATCTTTTGAAGATCTCGCCAAAACGTTGTGCTTTGCTCTCCTCAAGCTAACTGCTGCACCATTCAAAATAAATACGTATCAAGATTGTGATTTAGAATCATCCGGATCGGTGTTCCAACTAGCATCGGTGTAACCATTAACAACGAGCTGTTCATCACCTCCATAAGAAAGAACCATATCCTTAGTTCTTCTCAAGTACTTAAGGATGTATTTGATCATTGTCCAATGATCCACTCGATCACTTTGATATCTCGCTAGTTAGACTAACAAAGATATGCGATGTCGGGTCTAGTACATAGCATGGCATACATTAGAGATCCTATGGCTGAGGCATAGGAGTCTTACTCATCCTTTCTCTATCTTCGCCGATGTCGGACTTTGAGTTTTACTCAAGGTCGATAGCAACATGGGCAAGAACCCTTTCTTGCTATCTTCCATTCCAAACCTCTTTAGAACTTTGTCCAAATATGTACTTTGTGACAATGATATTTGGCGTTTCGATCTATCTCTATAAATCTTTATGCCTAATATGTAAGCTGCTTCGCCAAGATCCTTCATTGAAAAACTATTATTCAAATACTCTTTGACACTATTAAGAAGGTCTACATCATTCCCAATCAACAATATGTCATCCACATACAGTATTAAGAATGCTACAGAGCTCCCACTCACTTTCTTGTAAATACAAGCTTCTCCATAAGTTTGTATAAAACCAAAACTTTTGATTACTTTATCAAACGTTGATTCCAACTTCGGATGCTTGCTTCAATCCATAGATGGACCGTTGAAGCTTGCATACCTTGTTAGCATCTTTAGGATCGACAAAACCTTTGGGTTGTATCATATACAACTCTTCATCAATGTCTCCATTGAGGAATGCTGTTTTGACATCCATCTGCCATATCTCATAATCATAATATGCAGCGATTGCTAACATAATCCTCACAGACTTTTAGCTTCGCTATCGGTGAGAAAGTCTCATCGTAGTCAACTCCTTGAATTTGTCGAAACCCTTTTGCGACAAGTCGAGCTTTATAGATGAACATTACCATCAGATCTGCTTTCTTCTTGAAAATCCATTTGTTCTCGACAGCCTTCGCCATCCGGTAAGTCCACCAAAGTCCATACTTGGTTTTCGACATGGATCCAATCTCGGATTTCATGGCTTCTTGCCATTTATTGAATCTGGGCTCATCATCGCTTCCTCATATGTCTCGGGGTCATCGGTGTTATCCACCAACATGACATTCATAACGGAATCATACCAACTGGAGTGGTACGAGTTCTTGTTGACCTCCGAGGCTCAGAGTAACCTCAACCAAGTTTCATGATCACCATCATTAGCTTCCTCTCTTATTGGTGCACCACAGAACTTCTTCCGTGCTGCGCTCGCAATTTCGAGAGAAGGTTCGACAACCTCGTCGAAGTTCTACTTTCCTTCCAGTCACTTCTTCGAGAGAAATTCTTCTAGAAAGGATCCATTCTGGCAACGAAGATTTTGCCTTCGGATCTATGATAGAAGGTATACCCAATAGTTTCCTTCGGTATCCTATGAAGACGATTTTTCCGCTTTGGGTTCAAGCTTGTCCTGTAACTTCTTTACATAGGCTTCAGATCCCCAAACTTTAAGGAACCATAATTTAGGTTTCTTCCCAAACCATAATTCATATGGTGTCGTTTCAACGGATTTAGACGGTGCCCTATTTAAAGTGAATGCGGCTGTTTCTAATGCATAACCCCAAAATGATAGCGGTAAATCTGTAAGTGACATCATAGAACGACCCATATCTAAGAGAGTTCGACACGACGCTCGACACACCATTACGCTGTGGTGTTCCTGCGGTGTCAATCGCGAAAAGTATTCCACATTTCTTCAAATGCTCGCCAAACTCAGAACTTAGATATTCACCTCACGATCGTAACGTAGAAATTTAATCTTCTTGTTACGTTGATTCTCTACCTCACTTTGAAACTCCTTAAACTTCTCGAAAGTTTCGACTTATGTTTCATGAAATAGATATACCCATATCTACTCAAATCATCCGTGAAGGTAAGAACATAACGATAACCATCACATGATGCTACACTCATTGGACCACACACATCGGTATGTATGATTTCCAATAAGTCTGTAGCTCGCCCATCATACCGTAAAATGGAGTCTTAGTCATTTTACCCATCGACATGCTCAGATCTTTCAAGTGATTCAAAATCAAGTGATTCAAGAAGTCCATCGAATGGAGTTTCTTCATACGCTTCACTCCAATGTGACCAAGACGACAAAGGCCACATATAGGTCGAGTTATCGCTGATTTCAATCGCTTAGCTTCAATGTTATTAACATGTGTATTTCTACCATCGAGATTCAACAAGAATAGACCATCTATCAAAGGTGCATGTGCATAAAACATATTACTCATATAAATCGAACAACCATTATTCTCGGACTTAAACAAGTAACCGCCTCGCAATAAACAAGATCCCGATATAATGTTCATGCTCAACGCAGCACCAAATAACAATTATTTAAGTATAAAACTAATCCCGATGGTAGATGAAGAGGTAGCGTAATCGCGATCACATCAACCTTTGATCCGCTTCCACGCTGATCGTCACCTCGCTCTTCACTAGCTTCGATTATTCGCAGCCCTGCTTCGAGTTACAAATATGAGCAACCGAACCAGATCAAATACCTGTGCACTACTACTTAATACTAGTGAGATACACATCAATAACATGTATATCGGATATACCTTTCTTCTTGATGTTGCCGTTCTTCAAATCCGCCAAGTACTTTGGGCAATTCCGCTCAAAGGACCTTCTCCCTTGCAAGAAAAGCACTCGTGCTTGTCCAGCCTTGGTCCTCTTCGTCGGTGGCAGCTTTCTTACCACCCTTCTTGAAGTGTCCTTTGCTTAGACTTGCCTTTCTTGAATTTGTTGGTCTTATTGACCATCAACACTTGGTGCTCTTTCTTGATCTCCACTTCGCAGATTTTAACATAGCAAATAGTTCGCAACTCTTTGTTCATGTTCTCGCATGTTGTAGTTCATCACAAAGTTCTTGTAACTTGGTGGTAGTGATTGGAGGATGCAGAAACCCCCAAAGTATTAGGAATCACTATACCCAAGCTTTGAAGTTTATTCGTGCCTGCATTTTAAGCACATGCTCACCGACGGAGCCCTCTTCCATCTTGCGCTTAAAGAACTTTTCGTAAGCTTCATAACTTTCAATTGCCGCATGAGTCTCAAAGATTAATTTGAGATCCTCGACAATATCATATGGATCTGACTCTTCAAACCTTTTCTCAAGCTGATTCTAAACCATACAAGATAGCACACTGAACTATGGAGTACTGATTCTTCCAGTGAGGTAAACATTCTTTACTTCATCGGTAGCATCACCGCAGTGGTCACCTAGCGTGCATCCAAAGACATAGGTCAAATTACCACTGTGAGGACAATCTCAAATTATGGAACCAATCCAAGTTGCTTCCATTGTTTTTCAACTTTTCTTTCTAGGAACGCATTAAAATTGATGGTAGGGCTGCCATTGATCTACAACATATTTGCAATAGTTTAGACTAAGTTTATGACAAATTGAGTTCAAATTAATTAATGAAATTAAACTAGGTGAACTCCCACCAAAACAACATCCCTCACATTGTTTTAGTGATCACACGAACCAAATCCACTACATCAACACCGATCATCACGAGTTGATATAGTTTTAATGGCTAACAATCATCATGTTCATCATATCTACTATATGATTCATGCTTTACCTTTCAGCCATCCGTGTTCCCGAGGCCATGTCCGTACATGCTAGGCTCACAAGATCAAACCTTAGCTACCGTGATAAGCAAATCTGGCTTGCTTACGTTGTATTCACCATGAATCAAAGACACCCGATCATCACGTGGTGCTTCAAGCAGCAAGCTTTGGCAACGGTGCATACTAAGGGTGAACACTTTAGAACTTGAAATTTATGTATGAGGGATCATCTTATAATGCTACCGCTGCCTACTAAGCAATACAAGATGCATAAAGGATTAACATCACATGCAATTCATAATATGTGATATGATATGGTTTTCTTCTTTGTGCTCCCGATCTCCATCTTCAAGCACCAACATGATCTCCATCATCACCGCAGATAGCATCAAGGTCAATGACGCTTCTTCATGGTTGTCGCCCACCAGCTTCAACTATTACAACTATTTTGAATAGACACGCAGGTCTTAATGTAAATTAAAGACAACCATATGGTTCCCGCCGTTGCCAACTTACAATAAGGAACATTGCATACATCAAATATAATCACAATCATGGCCATATCACATCATCAGACACCCTCGCAAAACAAAGTTAGACGCCTCTACTTTCTTTGCATATTTTACGTGGTTTGGGGCTTTCAATAAGTGTCGTTCTAACTTAACAAGAACCACAACATTGATACTAGCATTGTTGATCACCCGTTGTAAATTGGATCTTTACTATGCTAGGAGAAACAGCACCGCAGCCACTTATGCACGAAGTTGCATGTCAAGCGTGGAGCAAGTCTCATGAACGATGTCATGTAAGGTTAGCCGGCCGCTTCATCCAAACATACCGCAAGATGCAAAGTACACAAAAGCAATCTAATAAAGCATCAACGCCCACAATGACCATTGTGTTCTACTCGCAACAGATCTACATATAGACACGGCTCGATACCATCGCAGGGGTTCAGAGCATGGAAAACAAAAATTTTCTACCGCATACAAACAAACAAGCCAAGATCTATCTACTAGATTGCAGCAACGAGTCGATGGAATAACTCACCCTCAAGATTCCAAAGTGTTTAACGAGAGCAGATTCTCGTGGGTGATGTAGTCGCATTCTTCCGATCTCAAGATCGCGTAGACGATCCTTCCAGCCATCGCTCCAAAGCGCTCCCAGCATCGGTCACACGCTCGGTAGATTGACGAAGACCTTCCTCTCCTTGTTCCAAAGAAAATGGAGGTTGTAGCACTTCTCGCGATTCCGGCAAAGACAACGGGCGTGGTACCTAAGTAGAGGGAATCCCAGGCTTCGCCTTAAGCCAAGTAGTATGGTGGAGCTTATGAGAGAGGCTATTAGTGGTCTAGTAATTAGACACACCAATTAGAAGGCTCTAAACCAATTAGAAGGCTCTAAACCAAATAGCTCTAAACCGGGTTTAGGTCTAGGGTTTAGTTTAGAGGATAGGAACTTGTGTGTACCAGAGGGAGGCCCTGCCTCCCTTTATAGGTGGGAGGGTCGGCCAAGGGGAGGAGTCCTCCCAAGTCGGCCTTGGGAGGCGCGCACGCCAAGGGGACTCCTCCCCAAGTCGGTCTCCACCTCCTCCTCTTTCCCACTTCCCAAAATTGCCGCTTGACTTTCAAAGTAGCCGCTTGACTTTTCAATTTAGGATTTAAATAAACCCTTTATTTTGGACAGCAAGAACACCTAGTACATGATGCAATCATTCCAATATGTAATGACACATTCATGTACCTTCCTCCGGAGTGCCGGACATTCGGACCTTCTAGAATGTTCCCGATGAAAACACCTAACCATTCCCCAACTCAAACGGACTTTCCTTATATGAATCTTATTCTCGACCATTCCGGATCACCTTGTGATATCCCGGATCCCATCCGAGACTCAACAACATTCGGTCTCTTTCATAATACCATAACTACTCAAACAACGTCAATCCTTAAGTGTGTCTCCCTACGGTTCGTGAATTATGCGACATGATCGAGACACTTCTCCTAACAATAACCAATAGAGGAATCTGAAATTCATATGGCTCTACATATTTCTACGATTACATTGCGATCGAATGAACCACTTACATACGATACCAATTTCCCTTTGTCTCACGATATGTTACTTATCCGAGGTTATGATCGCTTGTATCTCCGCATACCTAGTTCATCCTCACATCGATAAGTACTCTTTTCTCGTTCCCGTGATATGTGATCCCTTGTGACCAAGTCACATGCTTGCAAGCTAATTGGATGACATTTCACCGAGAGGGCCCAGAGAATATCTATCCGTCATGTGGATGGACAAATCCCACTCTTGATCCATGTGTTTCAACCAATACTTTCAACACTCAATGCCACCTTTATAGCCACCGTTACGGTGGTGTTTGATGACATCAAAGCATCCATCCAAAGAAAGGTGATATGCATGATCTCATGGTCAAGGAATTAGGTTACTATGTATCGTAAAGCATATAGCAATTGAACTATTGAAATGACTTGATCTTTATGCTACGCTTGTCTATAGGAGTATGTCCACCATATCATTCTCCTAACGATATGATCTTGTTGTTAATAACATCTCAATGTTCATGATAGGGAAACCACAATCATCTATTAACCAACAAGCTAGTATTATATAGAGGCTTTACTAGGGACTTCAAATTAAGTTTACAATTCACACAAGTATTAATGTTTCCTTGTTAATATTATTATAGCATGAATATAAACATTTATCATAAACACAAAGATATAATAATAACTATATTTATTATTGCCTCTAGGGCATATCTCCAACAGTCTCCCACTTGCACTAGAGTCATCTAATCTAGATTACATGGTAATATACCGAACACCCATGGCAGTTTGGTGTTGGTCATGTTTTGCCCTGGAGAGGTTTAGTCAACGGATCCGCCACATTCAGATCTGTGTGTACTTTGCAAATCTTTATATCCCCATCCTGGATATGTTCTCGAATAGCGTGGAAACGAGCTTGATATGCTTCAGCTTCTTGTGTGACCTTGGTTCTTAAGCATTGGCTATGGCGCCCATGTTATCACAATAGATAGACATTGGGTCCAGGCACTTGGAACCACACCCAGCTCAGTAATGAACTCTTTCATCCATATCGCTTGAGAAGCCTCCGGCAGCCATGTATTCCGATTCGCTTGAAGATCTCGCCACAACGCTTTGCTTTGCACTCTCCAGCTAATCGCTGCACCATTCAAAATAAATACGTATCAAGATTGTGTTTTAGAATCATCCGGATCGGTGTTCCAACTAGCATCGGTGTAACCATTAACAACGAGCTGTTCATCACCTCCATAAGAAAGAACCATATCCTTAGTTCTTCTCAAGTACTTAAGGATGTTTTTGATCACGTCCAATGATCCACTCCTCGATCACTTTGATATCTGCTAGTTAGACTAACAAAGATATGCGATGTCGGGTCTAGTACATAGCATGGCATACATTAGAGATCCTATGGCTGAGGCATAGGAGTCTTACTCATCCTTTCTCTATCTTCATCGATGTGGACTTTGAGTTTTACTCAAGGTCGATTAGCAAACATGGGCAAGAACCCTTTCTTGCTATCTTCCATTCCAAACCTCTTTAGAACTTTGTCCAAATATGTACTTTGTGACAATGATATTTGGCGCTTCGATCTATCTCTATAAATCTTTATGCCTAATATGTAAGTTGCTTCGCCAAGATCCTTCATTGAAAAACTATTATTCAAATACTCTTTGACACTATTAAGAAGGTCTACATCATTCCCAATCAACAATATGTCATCCACATACAAGATTAAGAATGCTACAGAGCTCCCACTCACTTTCTTGTAAATACAAGCTTCTCCATAAGTTTGTATAAAACCAAAACTTTTGATTACTTTATCAAAACGTTGATTCCAACTTTCGGATGCTTGCTTCAATCCATAGATGGACCGTTGAAGCTTGCATACCTTGTTAGCATCTTTAGGATCGACAAACCTTTGGGTTGTATCATATACAACTCTTCATCAATGTCTCCATTGAGGAATGCTGTTTTGACATCCATCCGCCATATCTCATAATCATAATATGCAGCGATTGCTAACATAATCCTCACAGACTTTTAGCTTCGCTACCGTGAGAAAGTCTCATCGTAGTCAACTCCTTGAATTTGTCGAAACCCTTTGCGACAAGTCGAGCTTTATAGATGATAACATTACCATCAAGATCTGCTTTCTTCTTGAAAATCCATTTGTTCTCGACAGCCTTTCTACCATCCGTAAGTCCACCAAAGTCCATACTTGGTTTTCGTACATGGATCCAATCTCGGATTTCATGGCTTCTTGCCATTTATTGGAATCGGGCTCATCATCGCTTCCTCATATGTCTCGGGTCATCGGTGTTATCCACCAACATGACATTCATAACGGAATCATACCAACTGGAGTGGTACGAGTTCTTGTTGACCTCCGAGGCTCAGAGTAACCTCAACCAAGTTTCATGATCACCATCATTAGCTTCCTCTCTTATTGGTGCAGCACCACAGAACTTCTTCCGTGTCGCGCTACTCGCAATTTCGAGAGAAGGTTCGACAACCTCGTCGAGTTCTACTTTCCTTCCAGCCACTTCTTTCGAGAGAAATTCTTCTCTAGAAAGGATCCATTCTTGGCAACGAAGATTTTGCCTTCGGATCTATGATAGAAGGTATACCCAATAGTTTCCTTCGGGTATCCTATGAAGACGATTTTTCCGCTTTGGGTTCAAGCTTGTCCTGTAACTTCTTTACATAGGCTTCAGATCCCCAAACTTTAAGGAACGACAATTTAGGTTTCTTCCCAAACCATAATTCATATGGTGTCGTTTCAACGGATTTAGACGGTGCCCTATTTAAAGTGAATGCGGCTGTTTCTAATGCATAACCCCAAAATGATAGCGGTAAATCTGTAAGTGACATCATAGAACGAACCATATCTAAGAGAGTTCGACACGACGTTCAGACACACCATTACGCTGTGGTGTTCCCGGTGTCAATCTGAAAGTATTCCACATTTCTTCAAATGCTCGCCAAACTCGTAACTTAGATATTCACCTCCACGATAACGTAGAAATTTAATCTTCTTGTTACGTTGATTCTCTACCTCACTTTGAAACTCCTTAAACTTCTCGAAAGTTTCGGACTTATGTTTCATGAAATAGATATACCCATATCTACTCAAATCATCCGTGAAGGTAAGAACATAACGATAACCATCACGATGCTACACTCATTGGACCACACACATCGGTATGTATGATTTCCAATAAGTCTCAGAGCTCGCTCCATCATACCGTAAAATGGAGTCTTAGTCATTTTACCCATCGACATGCTTCGCATCTTTCAAGTGATTCAAAATCAAGTGATTCAAGAAGTCCATCGAATGGAGTTTCTTCATACGCTTCACTCCAATGTGACCAAGGCAGATTGCCACATATAGGTCGAGTTATCGCTTGATTTCAATCGTTTAGCTTCAATGTTATTAACATGTGTATTTCTACTATCGAGATTCAACAAGAATAGACCATCTATCAAAGGTGCATGTGCATAAAACATATTACTCATATAAATCGAACAACCATTATTCTCGGACTTAAACAAGTAACCGTCTCGCAATAAACAAGATCCTGATATAATGTTCATGCTCAACGCAGGCACCAAATAACAATTATTTAAGTATAAAACTAATCCCGATGGTAGATGAAGAGGTAGCGTCAATCGCGATCACATCAACCTTTGATCCGCTTTCCACGCCAAGATCGTCACCTCGTTCTTCACTAGCTTCCGATTATTCTGCCTCGCTTTGAGTTACAAATATGAGCAACCGAACCCGTATCAAATACCCAGGCACTACTACGAATACTAGTGAGATACACATCAATAACATGTATATCGGATATACCTTTCTTCTTGATGTTGCCGTTCTTCAAATCCGCCAAGTACTTTGGGCAATTCCGCTTCAAAGGACCTTTCCCTTGCAGAAAAGCACTCAAGATCGCTTGGGTCCAGCCTTGGTCCTCTTCGTCGGCGTGGCAGCTTTCTTACCACCCTTCTTGAAGTGTCCCTTTTGCTTAGACTTGCCTTTCTTGAATTTGTTGGTCTTATTGACCATCAACACTTGGTGCTCTTTCTTGATCTCCACTTCTGCAGATTTTAACATAGCAAATAGTTCTGGCAACTCTTTGTTCATGTTCTGCATGTTGTAGTTCATCACAAAGTTCTTGTAACTTGGTGGTAGTGATTGGAGGATGCTAAACCCCAAAGTATTAGGAATCACTATACCCAAGCTTTGAAGTTTATTCGCGTGCTGCACATTTTAAGCACATGCTCACCGACGAGCTGCCCTCTTCCATCTTGCGCTTAAAGAACTTTTCGAAGCTTCATAACTTTCAATTGCCGCATGAGTCTCAAAGATTAATTTGAGATCCTCGACAATATCATATGGATCCGACTCTTCAAACCTTTTCTCAAGCTCTGATTCTAAACCATACAAGATAGCACACTGAACTATGGAGTCGATTCTTCCGAGTGAGGTAAACATTCTTTACTTCATCGGTAGCATCACCGCAGTGGGTCACCTAGCGGTGCATCCAGACATAGGTCAAATTACCAATTGTGAGGACAATCCTCAAATTGAACCAATCCGAAGTTGCTTCCATTGTTTTTCAACTTTTCTTTCTCTAGGAACGCATTAAAATTGATGGTAGGGCTGCCATTGATCTACAACATATTTGCAATAGTTTAGACTAAGTTTATGACAAATTGAGTTCAAATTAATTAATGAAATTAAACTAGGTGAACTCCCACCAAAACAACATCCTCACATTGTTTTAGTGATCACACGAACCAAATCCACTACATCAACACCGATCATCACGAGAGTTGATATAGTTTTAATGGCGAACAATCATCATGTTCATCATATCTACTATATGATTCATGCTTTACCTTTCGCGATCCGTGTTCACGAGGCCATGTCCGTACATGCTAGGCTCGTCAAGATCAAACCTTAGCTACCGCATAAGCAAATCTGGCTTGCTTACGTTGTATTCACCATGAATCAAAGACACCCGATCATCACGTGGTGCTTCAAGCAGCAAGCTTTGGCAACGGTGCATACTAAGGGTGAACACTTTAGAACTTGAAATTTATGTGCATGAGGGATCATCTTATAATGCTACCGCTGCCTACTAAGCAATACAAGATGCATAAAGGATTAACATCACATGCAATTCATAATATGTGATATGATATGGCCTTTCTTCTTTGTGCTCCCGATCTCCATCTTCAAGCACCAACATGATCTCCATCATCACCGGCATAGCATCAAGGTCAATGACGCTTCTTCATGGTTGTCGTCCACCAGCTTCAACTATTACAACTATTTTGAATAGACACGCAGGTCTTAACAGAAATTAAAGACAACCATATATTCTCCCGGTTGCCAACTTACAATAAGGAACATTGCATACATCAAATATAATCACAATCATGGCCATATCACATCATCAGACACCCCTGCAAAACAAAGTTAGACGCCTCTACTTTCTTTGCATATTTTACGTGGTTTGGGGCTTTCAATAAGTGTCGTTCTAACTTACGAACAAGAACCACAACATTGATACTAGCATTGTTGATCACCCGTTGTAAATTGGATCTTTACTATGCTAGGAGAAACAGGCACCCGCAAAGCCACTTACGCAATACGAGTTGCATGTCAAGCGTGGAGCAAGTCTCATGAACGATGTCATGTAAGGTTAGCCCGGGCCGCTTCATCCAAACATACCGCAAGATGCAAAGTACACAAAAAGCAATCTACAATAAATGCAACAACTCCCACAATG
The DNA here is from genome assembly GCA_023614405.1 of Avena insularis. Classification (NCBI taxonomy): domain Eukaryota; kingdom Viridiplantae; phylum Streptophyta; class Magnoliopsida; order Poales; family Poaceae; genus Avena; species Avena insularis. Next base: position 27,258,777 of record CM042690.1, read on the forward strand.
ACCATTGTGTTCTACTCTGCAACAGATCTACATATAGACACGGCTCGATACATGTAGGGGTTCGTAGCATGGAAAACAAAAATTTTCTACCGCATACAAACAAACAAGCCAAGATCTATCTACTAGATTGCAGCAACGAGTCGATGGAATAACTCACCCTCGAAGATTCCAAAGTGTTTAACGAGAGCAGATTCTCGTGGGTGATGTAGTCGATTTTTCCGATCTCAAGATCGCAGAGACGATCCTTCCGCGCCACGTTCCAGCAGCGCCCCAATGATCGGTCACACGTTCGCATTGACGAAGACCTTCCTCTCCTTGTTCCAAAGCAGTGGAGGTTGTAGCACTCTCCTCGCGATTCCAAAAGACAACGCGTGGTACCAAGTAGAGGGAAATCCCAGGCTTCGCCTTAAGCCAAAAGTAGTATGGTGGAGCTTATGAGAGGCTATTAGTGGTCTAGTAATTAGACACACCAATTAGAAGGCTCTAAACCAATTAGAAGGCTCTAAACGAAATAGCTCTAAACCGGGGTTTAGGTCTAGGGTTTAGTTTAGAGGATAGGAACTTGTGTGTACAGGGGGAGGCCCTGCCTCCCTTTATAGGTGGGAGGGGGCGGCCAAGGGAGGAGTCCTCCCAAGTCGGCCTTGGGAGGCGCCACGCCAAGGGGACTCCTCCCCAAGTCTGTCTCCACCTCCTCCTCTTTCCCACTTCCCAAAATTGCCGCTTGACTTTCAAAGTAGCCTTGACTTTTCAATTTAGGATTTAAATAAACCCTTTATTTTGGACAGAAGAACACCTAGTACATGATGCAATCATTCCAATATGTAATGACACATTCATGTACCCTTCCCTCCGAGTGCCGGACATTCCGACCTTCTAGAATGTTCCCATGAAAACACCTAACCATTCCCCAACTCAAACGGGACTTTCCTTATATGAATCTTATTCTCCGGACCATTCCGGATCACCTTGTGATATCCCGGATCCCATCCGAGACTCAACAACATTCGGTCTTTCTCATAATACCATAACTACTCAAACAACGTCGAATCCTTAAGTGTGTCTCCTACGGTTCGTGAATTATGCGACATGATCGAGACACTTCAACAATAACCAATAGAGGAATCTGGAAATTCATATGGCTCCCACATATTTCTACGATTACATTATGATCGAATGAACCACTTACATACGATACCAATTTCCCTTTGTCTCACGATATGTTACTTATCCGAGGTTATGATCGTCGTATCTCTGCATACCTAGTTCATCCTCGCATCGATAAGTACTCTTTTCTCGCTCCTGATATGTGATCCCTTGTGACCAAGTCACATGCTTGCAAGCTAATTGGATGACATTTCACCGAGAGGGCCAGAAGAATATCTATCCACATGTGGATGGACAAATCCCACTCTTGATCCATGTGTTTCAACCAATACTTTCCAACACTCAATGCCACCTTTATAGCCACCACATTACGGTGTGGTGTTTGATGACATCAAAGCATCCATCCAAAGAAAGGTGATATGCATGATCTCATGGTCGAAGGAATTAGGTTACTATGTATCAGAAAGCATATAGCAATTGAACTATTGAAATGACTTGATCTTTATGCTACGCTTGTCTATAGGAGTATGTCCACCATATCATTCTCCTAACGATATGATCTTGTTGTTAATAACATCTCAATGTTCATGATAGGGAAACCACAATCATCTATTAACCAACAAGCTAGTATTATATAGAGGCTTTACTAGGGACTTCAAATTAAGTTTACAATTCACACAAGTATTAATGTTTCCTTGTTAATACTATTATAGCATGAATATAAACATTTATCATAAACACAAAGATATAATAATAACTATATTTATTATTGCCTCTAGGGCATATCTCCAACAAAAAGCATCCTTCCGGTGACGGTGATAAGCATGATCTCATGGTCGAAGGAATTAGGTTACTATGTATCAGAAAGCATATAGCAATTGAACTATTAAAATGACTTGATCTTTATGCTACGCTTATCTATAGGAGTATGTCCATCATATCATTCTCCTAACGATATGATCTTGTTGTTAATAACATCTCAATGTTCATGATAGGGAAACCACAATCATTTATTAACCAACAAGCTAGTATTATGAAGAGGCTTTACTAGGGACTCTAATTTAGTTTACAAATCACACAAGTATTAATGTTTCCTTGTTAATACTATTATAGCATGAATGTAAACATTTATCATAAACACAAAGATATAATAATAACTACATTTATTATTGCCTCTAGGGCATATCTCCAACATACACTGGATCACCCGGCTGAGCCTGTTGTCCCTCTTAAGACCCCCGAGGTTTCCCCCAATGATCCTTTGATCACCGCAGTTCCAGCTCCTACTCTGATTCCTACCGAGGATACCACCACCTCGGCCCCTTTGGAAACTATAGTTCCTCCTGCCACCAAGGACGTGGTTCCCAGTGTTGAAGTTGTTGCCCCCGCCGAAGTCTCTACTAAGAGCAAGAAAGTTGTTGTCACTAAACCCTCGGCATCTCAGAAGGGGCCAACAAGCTCTTCTCAGCCCAGCATTGCTGATGCACTTCGCAAAGGAGATTCTACTGCTAAACCCGGTGTCGCCCTTGCCGCCGACACTCAGCTGATTCTTCATAAGAGTCTGGCAGCTGCAGTTACTCAGCAGCCCGAGGTAAAGTGCTGACCCGTACTGAGAGCGGGCATAGCCTCGGCTCACTGGTGGAATATGCGAACAACTGGAATGCCGACGATCAACTTGAGGGCAATCCAAGTAGCCAAACATTTTAACTTTCCGACATCAGCAGTCGTTTGCATATGGCTACTAAGATTGTTCTCGAAAGTGATAAGATGAACGAGGTAAGCGTCTTTGTTGATACTTTGTCTATTATTCAGACGATATTATATATACACTAGTCCCCGAAGCTTGCATCCGGATAATTTGTTGTTCGTTTGGAAGCTTCATCTTGTTTTAAATGCATTACATGATTTACTTGATCTGGATCTATCTTACGTTTGAATATATAACCATCTGGATCCGAGTTAAGTTTTACTTGATTCGGATCTGCCTTACTTTTGAATATCTAGCTATCTAGATCCGAGTCAAGTTTTACTTGATTTGGATCTGCCTTACTTTTGAATATCTATCCACCTAGATACGAGTCAAGTTTTACTTGATTCGGATTTGCCTTACTTTTGAATATCTAGCCACCTAGATCCGAGTCAAGTTTTACTTGATTCGGACCTGCCTTACTTTTGAATATCTAGCCACCTAGATCCGAGTCAAGTTTTACTTGATTTGGATCTGTCTTGCTTTTGAATATCCAGCCATCTAGATCCGAGTCAAGTTTACTTGATTCAGATCTGCCTTACTTTTGAATATCTAGCCACCTAGATCCGAGTCAAGTTTTACTTCATTTGGATTTGTCTTGCTTTTGAATATCCAACCATCTAGATCCGAGTCAAGTTTACTTGATTCAGATCTGTCTAATCATTGTGTAGCTTGTTGCCTTTTTTCAGGTTGCCCATGATCGGCGGACAGCTGAATTTAAAAGGTTGCTTTTTGCGCAAAAGAAACTTCAAGATAAATATGAGCAGATTGTCCCTGTTGTGAATAAAACTGGTAAATTAACTGGTCCGTGTAATTTCTCCTATCTTTCTAATAGATTTAGTTTTTCGTGCTAATTAGTTTGTTGCTGGTGCGCAGCTGGTATCAACAACCTGAATGGTCGCCTTACCAAGAAAGTTGGCGTTCTTGAAGGTTAGTTACTCCTTTTGCCTTTTAATTTGTCGACTTTTTGTTCGAGGTAAATCTTGGGTTTAGGGTTTACAACCTTTCGGCTTTGGTATAGCCGAGTTACAAACACTTGCAGCGTTGCATCAAGAATGCATATCTATGCCTGATATGATGCTGCATTTTTTAGAACAAGCTGCCGCTCATTCGGCGCAACTCAAGGAAAAAGATGATGAGATAACTCGGTTGCGCGCCGAGGTTGAATCTCTCAAGATTTCCCAGAAGTCTGAGTTGGAAAAAGTTGATCAAGAGTTCTCTAAAGAAAAGAACCGACTAAGTCTGCAATTGCAGAAAGACAAGGAACTTCTTAATGCTACTGAACTAAAGAACCGGGCGATGAGCGAGGAAATCATTCGCTTTGAGAAGAGTAGGACCGACTGGTCCCGGGATCTCCATAAAATGCTGAATTACATCCATCGTAAGTTTTTATCTCTCATCGAGTTATCCTTCCTCTTTTCTCATTTTAACCCATATGTCGTTCTTTCGTGCAGATCATTTTCCAGAAGCTAAACCTATGAGCTCTAAGGCTGTGATTTCTGCTCGCGAGCCCCGAGGTGTTCCCGTTGCTTCGGGTCCAGAGTATTCCATAGAAGAGTTCCTGATTGCCATCAGCGCTGCTATTGGACCAATGAAGATTATGGGAAGAGATCTGGTGCAAGCAGCTATTCGAGCCTACCATGTTCTCTGGCTGAATTCGCCGGATATTGATGAAGTTGAAGTGCTTGTGGCGAGGCTAATGGCATCTCAAACTCAACTTAACCTCTAGATGGAATCTGCTAGAAGGGCTGGTGCTGATATGGCACTTACGGCCGTTTTGTCTTGGTACGAGGATATCTCCCTCGATATTCTGATGAATCTGCGCACTGACTCTCCTTGGGTTGAGAATCCGGAGTTCGTTGCTCACCGTCAAGCCGGTGCTTTCCAGCTTATCGAGTATGCTGATTTGCATCATTGGATCAAGGGGCCGAGTTTTCTTCCTAACTCGGCTGATGATGCTGAGGCTGAAGATGCATCGGGCGGTGACTCGGCCGATCAAGATGAATCGGAGGATGGTTCGGATAATGCCAATGATTCCAATGACACCTCAGATGGGGATGACGACGCGCGATCGTCTTCCAAAGGAACTGAAACCTATCGAGCCCAAGTTGGCGTCTCCCAGCAGCCAGAGCTTTCCCCAGAGGTTACTATGGCCTCCGTTGATGCCGAGGTTACCTCTGCTGAAGCCCAAACAACCTCGGAGCGCCTAGTTCCTAAATATACCCTTCTGAAGGAGACCGAGGTCACTCCTCCTGCGTCCGAGATACCCACGTCCGATGCTCCTGATACTGCTACTGTCCCTCCTACGGATGATTCGGCCTCTGTCGGTGTCTAGGTTCAAAAAACTCTTAGTCGCTTAAGTCCCTGGTATGCCAGGCGTATGTTGTCTTTGAAACAATTGTCCACCTTTTGGTATAGTGTGAACCCTTTTGCCTTGTGCCTCCGAGGCATTGGTAATGGTAATTGTTGTTAGTTTATCTAACTGAATCTATTTGAATCGTATCTTTGCTTTGCCAAATTTTAACTTCGTAGATCCGGATCGTATTTTCTCATATGACTGATTTTCGTTCGGCATCTATCTTGTGTTCGTTATGTAAACTTGGTTGTATAGTTGTCGTTTTCGCAACTTCTCCTTGAAGTACTATGTTCTAAGCCCATAGATTGGCATACCACCCTCCCCGAGGTATTTATTGGTAAAATGATATAGATAGGGTACGTCCTTTATTATACCTCGACTTGCTGAGGTTGTCATTCTTGGTACTATGATTTTTAGAAATCGTTAGCTATTTCCTCCTTGTTATTCCTTCGATGGCCGAGGCAAGCTTATATCGCATCTTGCGATTTATGATTGAGAAGTCGGGGAAGTCCCCGAGTTTCTGCTTGAGTTACTGAACTCTTATGTGTATGGCAAAAATCAGTGGGCAATATAAGTCAGTCCCTGAGTTATCGCTCGGGTTACTGAAGTTTCACACATGCTCAAAAAATATCAAACAACATGAAGCAGTCCCCAAGTTATTACTCGGGTTGTCGAAATGTAATTCATAATTCAACACAAAGAACATCATGGAGAAGTTCTCGAGTCACTGCTCGGGGTGCCGAAGTTTAATACATAGTTCAAAATAAGAAATAACATGGGGCAGTCCCCGAGTCACTGCTCGGGTTGCCGAAGTTTGATACATAGTTCAAACAAGAAATAATATGGGGCAATCCCCGAGTCACTGCTCGGGGTGCCAAAGTTTGATGCACGCTTGATATTCTGACTTGGTGCATCACGTCACAATATGCAATATAGGGCTTCTAAGTGTAGAACAGGCGAAGTAAGGCTATGTTCCATGGTCTTTTTGATTCATCTCCGGCCTTGTTTGCCTTGTTCTTTTCTGGTGACTGAGCGTCGATCAGGTAGTATGCATCATTGTGCAATGCTTTACTCACGATAAATGGTCCTTCCCATGGGGGTGAGAGCTTGTGCATGCCGGATATGCGTTGCACTAGCCGAAGAACTAAATCTCCTTCTTTAAAAACTCTTGGACTGACTTTTTTGCTATGATATCGTCTGAGCTCTTGCTGATAAATAGTTGATCTTGATAATGCCAATTCCCTTGCTTCCTCCAGCAGATCCACGTCGTCTTGCCGTGATATTTCGTTTACCTCGGCACTTGTGTACTGGACCACTCTTGCCGATTCATGCATTATGTCGGCCGGAAGTATAGCTTCTGCCCCGTATACTAGAAAGAATGGGGTATACCCCGTCGATCTATTTGGGGTGGTCCTGAGGCTCCACAGTACTGCTAGAAGCTCCTCAATCCAGCATCCTGTCGACCTTTGCAGTGGTTCGATGAGCCGAGGTTTTATTCCTGACAATACAGTCCATTTTGATCTTTCTACTTGCCCATTCGATGCCGGGTGAGCCACCGAGGCAACATCTAGTCTTATGTGTTTCTCTTGGCAGAATCTAGCAAAAGCTCCTTCAGCGAAGTTTGTGCCATTATCCGTGATAACACTGTGTGGGTATCCATATCTCAAGATAATATCTTTGAGGAATTTTACCGTTATGGGTCCGTCACATTTTCTTATTGGTTTCACTTCTATCCACTTTGTGAATTTGTCCACCATGACCAGAATATGAGTCATTCCGCCTCGGGCAGGCTTGAATGGACCTACCATATCCAAACACCATACAGAAAAGTGCCAAGTGATTGGTATTGTTTTTAACTCGGACGAAGGCAGATGTATCTTGCTGGCGTATCTCTGGCAACCATTACACCTTTCTACCAATTCTTTTGCTTCCTTCAGCGCAGTCGGCCAATAAAATCCATGCCTAAATGCTTTGGCCACTAGGGCTCTGGACGAGGCGTGATGCCCACATTCTCCCTGATGTATATCCAAAAGTATTTCCTGCCCTTCTGCCGAGTCAACACATCGTTACAGTACGTTCATGACACTTCTCTTATACAGCTCTTTGTTTATGATCATGTAGGCTTTTGCTCTTCTCACTATCCGTCTAGCCAGGACCTCATCACTCGTAAGATTTCTTTTTTAAGGAATGAGAGTATGGGTTGTGCCCATGCCGGCGTAACTTTCTCCGGGGAAATTATATTGTCAATTTCCATAATTTCCACCGACATAACATCTTTGGGCTTTTCCGTGTTCACCCGTGGGTCGGCCGAATTAACCCTTAAATAATTCTGGTCATATTCTTTGTCGATTTCCATTGGGACATTTCCTTCTATCTGTTCTGCCGAGATATGAATTGACTCGGATTCTGGCGAAGGTCTAATTGATGGTTTTCTCAAGTGCTCCAGAGTTATGCCTAGGGAATTGACTGCCTAGTTGATCCGAGTTTTGACAGTGTATCTGCAGCGTCATTTTCCGCCCGAGGTATGTGATGAAACTCGTCCTCGTCAAAATAACCATTGATTTTTTGCACATGGAACCTATACAGGGCCATATTCGCATCTAGTGCGTCACAATTTCCTGATACTTGTTGTACTACGAGGTCTGAATCCCCGTAACATAGAATCTTACGTATGCCAATCTCTTTTGCCATCTTCAGGCCATGGACCAGTGCTTCATATTTGGCAACATTATTTGATGCGGTGAAATGTATCTACAACACGTATTTCAGCTGATCTTTTTTCGGTGAGGACAATACTATTCCTGCCCCTAGCCCATTTCTTAGCTTGGACCCATCAAAATGCATTGTCCAATAGTTCAGATCTGGCAATGGGGGATCATACTGTACCTCGGCCCAATCCACAAAGAAGTCGGCCACTGCCTGAGATTTAATTGCATCTCGCCTATCAAATTGCGGAGCATAAGGTGATAACTCGATTGCCCATTTTGCTATTCGGCTAGTTGCATCTTTGTTGCTTAATATCTCGGCTATGGGTGCTTCACAAATCACTTTTATCGGATGTTCTTCGAAGTAGTGCTTGAATTTTTTCGCCGACATGTATACTCCATAAGCCATCTTATGGTAGTGCGGGTAGTTCTGCTTCGAGGCCGATAATACCTCACTTAGGTAATATACCGGCCTTTGTATTGATTTATCCCCTTCATTCCGCTCCACGACAACTACCGCACTTATCACTCTGTTAGTAGCTGCCACATAGAGTAACATAGGCTCTTTTGACAATGGAGAAGCCAAAATCGGTGTTGTGGCCAACATCTTTTTTAACTCATGAAATGCATTATCGGCCTGCGGTGTCCGGATGAACTTGTCAGATTTTTTCATCAGTTGGTATAGAGGTAATGCTTTTTCCCCTAGCCGACATATGAATCGACTCAGAGAAGCCAGACATCCTGTAAATTTTTGTACATCATTCAGACACCTCGGCAGTCCATTCTTTCAACTGCTCGGATCTTAGTTGGATTTGCCTCTATACCTCGGCTAGACACGAGGAAACTGAGTAATTTTCTAGCCGGCACACCGAAGGTACATTTTTTCGGGTTAAGTTTCATTCGGAACCTTCTCAGGTTTTCGAATGTCTGCCGAATATCTTCAAGGACCATTTTGCTCTCTTTGGTTTTTATAACCACATCGTCTACATACACTTGCACATTTTTTCCTATCTGGTCATGTAGACACTTTTTCATGCATCTTTGGTATGTTGCTCCTGCATTATGTAGGCCGAATGACATGGTGTGATAGCAATAAGCCCCGTACGGGGTAATAAACGCAGTCTTTATTTGATCAGACGGGTTTAACGGTATCTGGTGGAAACCAGAATACACGTCTACAAATGATAATAGCTCACAACCTGCGGTTCAATCAATGACTTGGTCTATCCTAGGTATAGGAAAAGGATCTTTGGGACACGCCTTATTGAGGTTCGTGTAATCGATGCACATTTGCCATACGACGGCTACATTTGGGTCATCCTTTTTCTTTTCTACTAACACCGGATTTGATAGCCAATCCGGGTGAAGCACTTCCATGATGAACCCGACTGCAAGGAGCCGAGCTATCTCATCCCCTATTATCTTTCTCCTGTCGTCGGCGAAGCGTCTGAGAGGTTGCTTCACCGGCCTCGCTCCTGGCCTTACATGCAAAGAGTGATCAGCCAACTCCCTCGGAACACCTTGCAGGTCCTGAGTTGACCATGCAAAGATATCCCGATTCTCACGGAGGAAGTTGGTGAGCTCGCTTTCCTATTTGGCATCTAGGCCAGCACCAATCGTGATGGTGCGCTCCGGGAACTGATCATCAATCTGGATCTTCTTCGTCTCCTTGGTCGGCTGGAAAGATACACTCCCATGCAGATTGGCTAATGCCGGCATATTAAGCTGCGCTGACTAAGCCAAAGATGCCACCTCCTGAATCCTTCTTTTCTCTCTTGCAATTACCAATGACTCGGCCAAGTTTGACCTGGCCAAAGCACATTCCATAGATTTTCTGTAATCCCCTGCCACCGTTATTACCCCCTGAGGCCCTGGCATCTTCATTTTCAAGTAGGTAATGTGGCAGTTGCTCATAAACTTAGCCAAAGCTGGCCGTCCGAGTAAAGCATGATAGCAACTCTCTAGGTCTACCACCTCAAACTCCAGGTTCTCAGCTCTGCAATTCTCTCTTGTGCCGAATAACACATCTACCTGAACTTTCCCAATGGGTTCGCAGGAGAGCCCCGACACTATCCCATGGAACGAGGTCCTTGTGGGTTGCAGCATATTCTGTGTTATTCTAAGCTTGTGCATTGTATCCTTGTACATGATGTTGATACTACTTCCATTATCAATGAGTACCTTTGAGAACTTCACATTGATGCTAGTCCCGACAAACGTCGGATCTAGTACCAATGCGTACGATCCTGGGTTCGGCATTATATTTGGGTGATCTTTTATGCTCCAGGTTATCTCTTGATCTGACCACGGCACGTACCTTGGTACTGTTGGCATAACCGCATTTACTTCCATATGTCGGCGTTGTACGCTCTGCCTATCTTGCTATTCTGTTGTGAACACACAATAGGATTGGTGATGTTCCCTGTAATCATTACGTCTATTGTTCCCGGGGTTTCCTCTTCCATCTTGATTTTGATTTACCACTTGGTGTACTACATCCCTTCGGTCCGAGTTATCGTACCTCGGAGGGGGTGGTGGTAACATTAGCTGCTGCGCATTTGCCCCGGTTAGCTGTGGCTGTTGCTATTGATGTACTTGATGAGGAGGCGCTTGTATGCCCGCCGGGTTTCCCATTGCATTTTTCATCCAAGCACACTGGCAAGTAGTGTGGATGGCTGGTTTGGCCGGATTAGTTGTGTGAAATTTACACGGCTGATCGAGCATGGACTCAAACGTGTACTTCGGCCTTTCTTGCCATTGCTTCTTTTGTTCTGGCGTCCACTGCCTTTTCCCTTCATTCCTCGGCGTCCACTGCTGAGGACCATTCTTCTGTCGCTGATTGGTCCCATGACTCGGCTGATCCTGCACAACTACTCCACCTGATTGGAAGCATATCTGTAATCCGGCCTCTCGTCCCTTCTTCTACCTCGGTATTCGTTGCGCCGTGAGGATCCATCTCCATCTCTAGCATAATGATCCTGCTGCTCCCGATGTTCTACCGACATTAATTCTGGTTGAGTCGGATCCCCTAAGGCGTACGAATCTGCTATTCTGATGGTTTCCGCCAATGTGGTTGGCATATCTCTCTGCAACCTCTGCCATAACACGCTTGCATATCTTCAGCCCTGAGCAAACCAGGCTATCGCTTGAGATTCTATGACCCCTTCGCATGAGTTTCTGAGGTTGCACCACCGAGTCAAGAATTCTCGATCTGTTTCATTTGGCTTCTGCTTGCACATTGCAAGCTGTTGTGGCCTATTTGGCCTCTTATATGTACTGGTGAAATTGCTGACAAATATTTCTTCAAAATCCAACCAACAGTTGATACTTCCTGTTGGCAAATTGTTTAGCCATACTCTGGCTGGTCCTTCCAGCATCTGTGGGACGTATCTTACCGCCCATCATAAATTTCTGCCAGCTATTTTCACTGCCATGGCATAGTCAATTAACCAATCTTGTGGCTTCATACTCCCATTGTACGTTTCTGTGCCCCTTGCCAACTGGAAGTTCGGCACAGGTGGTTCGCCCATGATCCGAGGTCCAAAGCACGCCGGACCAGGTGGACCTTGTTCTTCCAATAGCTCAGACCGATACAATCTGTCCAGTTTCAATCTTGCGTCAGTCGACGGCAAGTTTCTATAGATAACTCTCTCTTGTACTCCATAGTGATTTTGTCTACCCTGCTCGGCATAATCCAAGTCCGAATAACCATCATTGTATCGATCATTCGCCTGATTTTGCGGAGCAGGTCTTGCTTCTCGCTCTTCCCGAGGCTCATACCTCGGCTGGGGTTCCTGCGAGGGGTACCTCCTTCCTTCCGCCGGGTTGTTATTCTCATGGTTTCCCCTTTCAGGGTTTCCGTGCTCTCTATTTGCACGGCCGGGGTTTCTATTGCCGCTGTTACCTCGGCTCATATTGCCTCTATTCTCATGGACCTTCCCGGCCATCACCGGGTCATACGGGACAATCTGCTTATTTCTTTTTATCGAAGTCACTGCCCTATCTTTTCGCGCATTGTTTCCGGGTGAGGATGCCGCTGCCGCTCATAGTGCGGGGGCAGCTCCTGCCGAATGAACCATGCTAGAAGCTCCTGGCTTCGCCGGGTCAGCCCTGAGCATTTCCTCATTCTGCTGCTTCGCAATGCGTACCAGCTCATTTACTCTTTCTTGCTGTTTTTGTCGGGCTTCCCCTCTTAACCCTTCCAACCCCAGGGCTGCGACATTCGCTGCCCTGAGGTTCTTTGCCGGGGTACTATACCTCGGCAAGCCTGGATCGACCGAATCATCTGGACAAGCCTCATGCTCTTTGTTGATATCATTCATGAGGTTCTTTCCTCTTAATCTCAACTCATCTACTTGCTCTGGGGCCACATCTAGTTTGTTTGCCCTAGCATACTCTCGCAGGGGCCTGTTTAAGGACTCCCGCAAAGCCGACACCTTTTTTGCCTCAACTAGCACTTTCTGTCTAGTTTCTTCTAACTCCGCATGTGCGTTTGCCGGGTCAAGTATCGGCACTACAGACGTAGTCAGGTTATCTATAGTCGCCTGAAGGATATTCTCTGGTCTCTCCAGAGGAGGCCATCTCACCCTTGCCGCCTTTGGGGTCACATCCTCGCATGCAGTTTCTTGGCGGATCTACCTCGGTGGGTTTTGGAGTTACCTGCTTCGTGACTACCTGTTCTCCTGTCGCCTGGTCCTTGCTTGGTCCGGCGCCTGCTCCTGCTGCTGGTGTCGGGGTCGTCATCATCACCTCCACGCTGCTTGCGGGGCGTACTCCACGCGGACCGCTAACAACGCAGAGGGGAGGTTCTCCCGCCTCGATGACTCGACGCGGGTAGACGCAGGAAGTGTCGACGCCGACGTAGACCTTGTGAGTGCCCAGGTTAATGAAGACACCATTGCCCGGAGGTGCTTTCCTCCTAAAACTGCCAACGTTATCGCTGACATAGTCCCAGCTATAAAATCTATGGACTAGACCAGAAACAACCCGCTCGCTGGTGTGGATGAAGTTTCCCGTCCGGATCTTGACCACAGCTAGCACCGCTGCTGGCCCCACGGTGGGCGCCAACTGTCGTGGTGGTGGCACGGCAGATGCCATGGGTAGGCTAAAGTATGGGGCCAATGGATGCTAGAGGGATCCAGGGAGGGAAGATGTAGTGATTTCTACACTCAAATGACTAACAAGTAGCTCTTTATTCCTCCTCTCAAGGGCTACAAATGCTCCTTGAGCTGTATCAAAGGGAAGAACAAAACTACTACGCGAGCCCTTTGGCCTGGAATGAATCGATCCCCCTCTCTGGAGCCCGTACCCCTCCTTATAAAGGGGTTTCTTGACTCCTAGGGCTGACGTGGCAAGCATATTCGGCGGGCTCAAAGTGGTAACTCGGCGGGCTCCTTTCCCTGTCCCCCTTCTATCAGTGGCAATGTTCCAGAGACCCTCACATGTGCGCCTCGGGCTTCCTCACTGTCACCTCCGTGACGCTTGTCTGCCCCTCTGCAGCTCTGCTCTTTGTCCTTAGCGCTTGGCTCTGTCTAGATTCCTCCTAGCCAGATACTAGGGTTTGACTATAGGCTCCTCCTTCTCCTGCAAGTCTCACATTACTCGGCCTCATCTCGCATAACTCGGCTCGGCCTTTACCTGCATACAAGTCGGTCGGCCTTATTCGACCGACATAGCTCATACGTCGGCCAAGTAAGGGGTTACTCTTCTTATATTCGCCAAAGCTCAACTTATCTTGGCCGGATCTTGCATGATCCGGCCGACTCAATCAGTAATTCGGCTTAGGGTAAGGGAGACTCCTTTCTTCTTTCCCCTATCTTGACCCTATCCGGGGTCACCCCCCAACAATACTACTCGTAGCAAAGAATGTTGTAAGTTGAACGTGCACGGCAAAAGCTCGTTCAACACCTTCACTATTTCACTCGATCTAGGGCGCATCAGCAAACATGGTCCTTTCCTTGTAAAAAAACATGGTCCTGAATTGATTTGTTACCCAATTACTTGGTGACTCTATTGAGATACAATAAGGTAGAGGGAGCAGACTGTGAGGCTTGTTTAGTTGATTTTTGGTAAAAAAAAATTGGTCCGTGATTTATTGACAAAATTTTGTGACATATATGGTGCAGATTGTCACGAGGAGGTGGGATGAACCAAGAGCTCCTATTTAATAGTTTCTTGTTGTTGCATGCGGGGTATTTCTTTTGTTGCACACGAAAAATAGCTAGTAAAGGAATTAATTAGCCCCATACAAACCTTCTTGGTACCAGAGCATCAGCTTCCCTCTCCCTCCTTGCTGCTAGGATTTCCCCTCGCGTTAGGGTTATTCTACTCTCGCCGACTCCCATAGGCGTTGAGACCTCACCGTCCGCCGGCCTTCCCTTCTCGGGCTGCAGGGGTGACCTAGCGTCACTTCCTGTCCTCGGTAAGGACTTGGGGATGAGAGCACTCTGTGCTAGGGTTTCGCGATGGACCTTGATAACTCATCCCCGAGTGGTTCTGGGAAGACGGAGTTAGAAGAGATGATGCAAAGGCTGGGATTACGGGTAGAGGATCTAGATGACGTCGTCTATGAAGATGAGCCCCCTCCCCCGATGGAATCGACTCGCTGGCTAGCGATAGCCAGAGTGCATACAATGAGAGAGTATAGCGATTTCTGGTTTTACAAAACCATGCGTTCAACATGGGACTTGGCTCAAGAGGTAAAATTTAGGTCTCTGGATGATAATATTTATACGATGCAATTCTCGTGCTTGGGAGACTGGGATAAAGTGATGGAAGGAGGACCATGGACGTTTAGAGGACAACCTGTTATTCTGGCAGAATATGATGGGTTCACCAAACCATCGGAGATCCCTTTGAATAGATTCAAAATATGGATTCAAATTCATGATTTACCAGATGGATTTAAGCCCATGGTGGAGGCGTTGGAAGCTAAGGTTGGAGAGGTTGTTCATACTGAATCTAATGTAGGTGACTTTGCTGGTAATTTTTTCAGAGTTCAAATTTGGCTCGATGTGATGAAACCATTGAAAAACCATTTTTCTATTATCAGGGCGGGAAAAAGGCAGATAAAAGAATACCAGATTGGTCTGCTTTGTGTAGCATGATTGGACATCTTAGTACTCAACATGGTTACGGTACCCATCCTCCCTCTTCATTGATCTTTAAAGACCCGAAAGCTGCTTGGGCAATTCGATCGGCGAGTTCGGGACGTGGTCGTGGCAGAGGTTATGGGTCTGGTCGTGGAGGATTTGGTTCAGGTCGTGGAGGATTTGCAGGACGCTCAGATAGTCTGAACCATACGTATACAAAAGAGGATGACAAAGCAATGTCTGAGGATGATCCTGATCAGAACAGAAAGAGAGATGCAAATCTGTATAACACGGATGATCTGAATGGATCCTCCCCTATGTCTAGCTCAGATGGAGGCCTAATAACTAATATCACAATGGGTAAGGTGGGTTCAATAGTCACACGCTTTGAACCGACGGCGTCATTGAGCCCTAGTCCGGCGAGAAACTCAAAGAGGTCAAAAATAGGAGAAGATGGTGTCAATGAGAATGCTAATCTGGCGGGCTCCAGTGAGGGGCGCCGCCCGGATCAATGAGAATATTAGGCATGAACTGCCGGGTTTGGGAAATGACCCGACAGTTCGATCGTTTTTGGATGTCCAAAGGCAGAGCAACCCCGATGTGATGTTTTTGTCGGAGACTCACTTAGATAATTATATGGCAGATTGTCTCAGAAGAAGGTTGAAGATGGACTTTAAAATTGTAAATCCTAGTGATGGTCATAGCGGTGGAGTTATTATGTTTTGTAAGCGTGAGATCAATGTCCAGCAGATTTTTTCAGCCCCAAAATATATTGATGTCTGAATAGTAGAGAGCTCGGAGAAGATTTGGAGATTGACTGGAATTTATGGAGAGCCCTGTTGGGAGGACAAATATAAAACCTGGGATTACGAGAGCTAAATAGTCATGAAAATTTGCCATGGGCAATGATAGGCGACTTCAATGAAATTTTATGGTTGCATGAGAAGGAGGGTGGGAATAACCGCCCTCAAGCCTATATGCAAAAAAATTGTGATGTTCTGCTAGACTGTAATCTCGAAGATCTGGGTTATGAGGGTGATCAGTTTACATGGAAAAGAGAAAAAATACGCGAAAGATTGGATCGTGTGGTGGTCAATAGTTCCTGGTAAATTATGCACTCTAATGCGGTTGTGAAACACTTGGATTACGCAATATCCGACCATAGGCCAATTTTGTTAGATATGGATGCACAGTTGCTTGCTTCAAACCAGCAGAACTGGAGAATCTAAAGGAAATAAGCCTAACTAGTGAAAACAAGAAATAAAAAGACAAAACTGCAGAATCTAAAGGAAATAACTTGGAGCACTCACACCAGAGGATGTGAGTACCTTTTACCTTACCTCCCCGGCAACGGCGCCAGAAAAGAGCTTGATATCTACGCACTTCTATTCTTGTAGACAGTTGTTGGGCCTCCAAGTGTAGAGGTTTGTAGAATAGCAGCAAGTTTCCCTTAAGTGGATTACCCAAGGTTTATCGAACTCAGGGAGTAAGTGGTCAAAGGTATTCCCTCTCAAGCAACCCTGCAATCAAGATACAAGAAGTCTCTTGTGTCCCCAACACACCCAACACACTTGTCAGGTGTATAGGTGCACTAGTTTAGCGAAGAGATAGTAAAATACAAGTGGTAGCGATGTCAGAAAAGAGCTTCTGACTTGTTGTTAATGTGGGGTAACGGTGCCAGAAAAGAGATTGATGTGGAGGAAAGGTAACCTCCTCGGCAAACGGAATAAAGATGGAAGCAAGCAAACATGCAACAAATCTAAATGCAAACGGTGTTTCAATGTTTAGAAACAAGGCCTAGGGATCAAACTTTCACTAGTGAACACTCTCTCATATAAATATCCTCTCTTCATGATACTACTCTTAACTACTCTCCGGTTGAACACTCTAATCATTGGTAGGGCTATAACAACACTCCTCAAAGTCTGCCTTCCCCAATCTAGATAACCCCACACTGTCACCTTGAGCACTATATGGTTCCAACAAACACCACAATTTCATAGAGACATCCAACTCCAAATATAACTCATAACAAATATTCAATCTAGCCAAAGTGCCACACACGGTATGCCCGCTGTCACTTTCACACACGTGGGGAAAAGCATAGATCTATTAAAACACAAAGAGTATTTATGTAGACTCAAGCCTAAGTGCCACCATGGCGTGCATGCTGTCACTTTCACACACATGGGGAGAGCAGAGATCTAATGAAGCACTTGAGTAGCAAGGTAGATCTACTTGATTACAAAGCTCATGACCACAACAAGATCATGCATAGAGAAAGAGATGAACACATAGCTACCGGTAGAGCCCTTAGCCCTGAGGAAGAACTACTCCCTCTTCATCATGGGAATCAACAACGGTGATGAACATGGCGATGGAGATGGCTCCGGGGGCACTTCCCCATCCGGCTAGGTGCTTAACAGAGACTTTCGTCTCCCCGAATCTCCCCTTATGGCGGCGGCCTTCTGAGAGGTTTTCGTGGATTTCTTCTGGATGCCCTAGGGTTTTTGGGTCGGAGGCTTCTTATAGGCGCGGGAATCAAGGTCAGTGGGGGTCCAGGGGGCCCACACCCCCTGTGGGCGCCTCCAGGTCTTGCCCGCACCTAGGAGGGGTGTGGCCACCCTGTGGCCACCCTCCGGCTCTGCTTTGTGGTTCTGTGTTGCTCCGGAAAAATAATGACTTTGGCTTTTGTCCCGTCCAATTCCGAGAATATTGATTTTCTGCCTTTCTGGAACCAAAAACAGAAGAAAACAGGCAACTTGTACTGTGGCATCTTGTCAATAGGTTAGTTCCAGAAAGTTTATAAAAATACTTCAAAGTGTAGACAAGACATAAGACAAATGATACAAAACAAACATGGAGCATCAAAAATTATAGATACGTTTCCGATGTATCAAGCATCCCCAAGCTTAACTCTTGCTCATCCTCAAGTAGGTAAGTGATAAAAAGAATAATTTTTAAGGTGACATGAACCTTCACAATAAAGATCCAACCATTTGCAAGCATTGAAAGCTGGGATCAAAGAACTCTAAACATGTGCATGAAAGATGAAGTTCTAACAGTAGGACATAGTAACTATGCATGAAACATGAAAGGATACAAACAAAGATCACGAATAACATGCATTGAAAAACGTTTGTTTGTTTCACATACATAAAACATAGCATAGTGGCAATCAGCTTGTCCCTCATAGAGTAGCAAATAGATGCATAGGACACCTTCAAAGTTCACAAGGGTGACTAGAAACAAATAGCACAAGAACAAGTAATATCACAATATGCATCAATCAATAAGCTTTGGAACACTGCATGTAATGACAACTATGCTCTCTTAATGGTGCCTAAAGGTAGAAGGTGGAGACTCAATAGTGGTTGAAGAAAGGCCTTTTTGTAAAGGAAGCAGGGATTTCAAGTTTCAAAAAGAGCTTCCAAAAATTATGGTACCTGTTAGCTTTCAGCCCTCATTGTCCCTATCATAAGCATCTTGAAGTGATTAAGGTTAAAGTGAACAAAGATGGAGTATATGCTTGACGAAGTATAAGTTGGCAATCTCAAGTCCCTTGAATACGAGGGCCACACCTCATGCTACTCAACTTTAGTCACATGTAAGTTCTTGTCATTGTAAGTATTTGCATATCATAGAGAACCGCCAACGGGGTACCCCTTGCAAGCAGACAATGAGCATCTAAGCAATCTTCTTATTTACCATGGGAATATGGTGCTTTTTTGCTCTCTTTCCTATTTTCTCAATGTGTCTCTTTTTTTATAAGAAGAATGCTTCATAGATGTCACTATGGTGATGCTGCAAGTTTCCACCATGATTAGGCATGGCTTAGGCTAGCGGCCCAGGCGTTTCTCTGACATAGGATACAAACTCCATCGACTTACAAGTTCCCTTTTATTTCACACTGGTGACATCCATAGACAAAAGAGCATGATATCAACTGAGTATAAAGTACAAGTGCAATGTTGAAAACGTTCCCCGTGACAGCATGGTTCTGCTAATTCCAACGTATAAGTGCAAGCATATACAACATAGAAGACACAATGGTTCAAGTTTATTAGGGGCAAAGAATATAAAGTATGCCATCAAGTTTGTGAGGGCTTTAATCACTAAGTTTTCACATAACAAAATAGTTTTTAATTGGAAGATAGTTGAAAACAAGAATATACTTGGAATGGTGTAACACACCATGCATAGGAGTTTATAGTGGACACTTTGGAATAATTTGGTTTCTTGGGAGTTGGAAGCATGAGTAGAACTTACTCATACAAGTGGAGGCTAGCAAAAGACTGGGAGCAACCAAATAAGAGAGCAATAATGGCCATAATCATGCAGAGCGACAAAACATTACTAATCAAAGCATAGAGTGGTACTACAAGTCAAGGACTAAATGATCATAGAGGCTAAGGTGACTGGTTCAAAGGCATAACATGGTGTGAGCATGTGCCAAGTCAACCCAAACAAAGTATCAAAGGAGAATACCATAATACTATGCTTTTGTATGCTAAAACAACGCATGATTCCTTCAAGGCACATTAAGCAATCCTAATTGTTTGGAACAAGTCATGCTACAGCAATAATCACTAAGCATAAGGTCAAACAACACCTAGCATGACATGATAAAGTCTAAGCCACAGTTAGAACAAACTCCCTTTTGTACCACTTAAGCATGAAGCTTCCTACTCTTTTCCAACACCAAACAACTTATTTGAAACAACTCACAAAGATAATAATCAATAAAGATCAGTGAGCATGTCTCACAAATCCATAAAGAAGAACTAAAAAGTTTTAAATTGAAAGCACAAGAAAACTAAGGCTGAACACAGTGCTAGCAAAAGTGAACACTCACAAAACAATAAGAGTGAAAACTAGAGTGTTCTAGGCAATGGAAACAGAGTGTGTCTCTCTCCAAAAGAAGTGTGGTGTAACCAACCAACTTACTCAAGCAAACTAAGCAAATGAAAACCAAAAACAAAAACTAAGACGCTCCAAGAACAACACAACAATGCATGAAACAATAAAAATGAAGTGTCTAGAAAGACCTGAGATTTTTATTAATAAAGAAGGGGATGGCTTGGGCATCCCCAAACTTTGACGCTTGTACCTCTTGGATATTTCTTGGGGTGACACCGGGGTGGCATCCCCAAGCTTGAGCTTTTGTTCATTCTTCATCTCATTACATCATTCTTTCTCTACACCTGAAAATTTTCCTTCATTCAAAACTTCGCACAATCTTCATTAGCAACATTAGTGTATTCAAAAGATAATAGACCCTTAGGCTTAGCATTAGAATAGAAAAACTTTCACTAAAACACAAGCTACTGTAGCAATTCCCTCAAAAAGCTCAATTTCCCAAAAAGAACCCAAAAAGGAATTAATAAGAAGCAAATGCTCCCTGTTAAAAAAAAGCAAATGCAAATAATGGCAGAAATCTGTCAAAACAGACCAGCAGGTAGAAAACGATTTTTTCGAATACCTTCTGTTACTCAAATCAAAAAGTGTTGAACTAACGAAAGTTATCTAACATACTGGGGGATTTATTCTCAAATTTTCATCTCAAACCAAGTTATAGAGACTCCTCACGAATTTTTATGGTGGAGGACAGAAATCTATTTTGGGACAACAACTCCCCAAATCTTACTTCCCTCTCGTTAGAGGTCATTCTTGGAACAAAAAAGCAAATAAAAAGGATAAGGAGAGGTAATTACAAAAGTAATAACTTCCAAGACTCAAGAAAACTCTTGGGTTATCTGCCAACAAGTACTTTTCTTTAACGCATTTAAGTTAGGCTTGATAGTTTGAAAAGATGCTCACATAAGAAATATGAATTGAAGTAAAAGAGAGCATCAAGAAGCAAATTTAAAACACATTTAAGTCTAACCCACTTCCTATGCATAGGACTCTTGTAAAGAAACAAGTCATGAAAGCACAAAGAAACAAGCATAGGAAAGCAAAACAAGTGCAACTTCAAAATCTTCAACATAAAGAGGAGAAACTTAATATTATTGAGATGCATAAAACCATGTTTCCCTCTCTCATAATAACTTTTAGTAGCATCATGAATAAAATTAACAATATAAATATCACATAAAACATTCTTATCATGATACACATGCATAAAATAATTATTACTCTCCACATAAGCATGATCACTTTTATTAATTATAGTGGGAGCAAATTCAACAAAATAGCTATCACTATTATTTTCATCACCGTAATCATCAAATATAGGAGGCATATTGTAATCACAATTAACTTTCTCCTCAATAGTAGGTGGACTGAAAATATCATATTCATCATTGTAATCATCATATATTGGAGGTTTGGTATCATCATAAGCAATAGAATAGCTATCTTCCAAAGCTGGGGGACTAAAAAGATCATTTTCATAAAAACTAGCTTCCCCAAGCTTAGACGTTTCCATAGCATTAGCAACAATGGTGTCCAAAGAATTCATACTAATAACATTGCTATTAGCATGCAAATAAAGTTCCATAGGTTTTTTAATTTTCTCTTCAAACACTTTATGTCCTAACTCAAGATAAACACTATAAAGCTCTCTATTTTTTTTGTTTTTTTTTTCATTAAGCCTAGCTAGTGAAAACAAGAAATAAAAAGACAAAAATGCAGAATCTAAAAGAAATAACTTCGAGCACTCACACCAGAGGATGTGAGTACCTTTTGCCTTACCTCCCCGGCAACGGCGCAAGAAAAGAGCTTGATGTTTACGCACTTCTATTCTTGTAGATAGTTGTTGGGCCTCCAAGTGCAGAGGTTTGTAGAACATCAGCAAGTTTCCCTTAAGTGGATTACCCAAGGTTTGTCGAACTCAGGGAGGAAGTGGTCGAAGGTATTCCCTCTCAATCAACCCTGCAATCAAGATACAAGAAGTCTCTTGTGTCCCCAACACACCCAATACACTTGTCGGGTGTATAGGTGCACTAGTTCGGCAAAGAGATAGTAAAATACAAGTGGTAACGGTGCCAGAAAAGAGCTTCTGACTTGTTGTTGACGTGGGGTAACGGTGCCAGAAAAGAGCTTGACGTGGAGGAAAGCTAACCTCCCCGGCAAACGGAATAAAGATGGAAGCAAGCAAACATGCAACAGATCCAGATGCAAACGGTGTTTCAATGTTTAGAAACAAGGCCTAGGGATCAAACTTTCACTAGTGAACACTCTCTCATATAAATATCCTCTCTTCATGATACTACTCTTAACTACTCTCCGGTTGAACACTCTAATCATTGGTAGGGCTATAACAACACTCCTCAAAGTCCGCCTTCCCCAATCTAGATAACCCCACACTGTCACCTTGAGCACTATATGGTTCCAACAAACACCACAATTTCATAGAGACATCCAACTCCAAATATAACTCATAACAAATATTCAATCTAGCCAAAGTGCCACACACGGTATGCCCGCTGTCACTTTCACACACGTGGAGAAAAGCATAGATCTATTAAAGCACAAAGAGTATTTATGTAGACTCAAGCCTAAGTGTCACCATGGCGTGCATGTTGTCACTTTCACACACATTGGGAGAGCAGAGATCTAATGAAGCACTTGAGTAGCAAGGTAGATCTACTTGATTACAAAGCTCATGACCACAACAAGATCATGCATAGGGAGAGAGAGATGAACACATAGCTACCGGTAGAGCCCTTAGCCCTGAGGAAGAATTACTCCCTCTTCATCATGGGAATCAACAACGGTGATGAAGATGGCGATGGAGATGGCTCCAGGGGCATTTCCCCATCCCGGTAGGGTGCCGGAACAGAGACTTTCTGTCCCCTGAATCTCCCCTTCGGTTGCGGCGGCGCTACAAAGGTTTTCGTGGATTTCTTCTGGATGCCCTGGGGTATTTGGGTCGGAGGCTTCTTATAGGCGCGGGAATCAAGGTCAGTGGGGGTCCAGAGGGCCCACACCCCCTGTGGGCGCCTCCAAGGCTTGCCCGCGCCTAGGGGGTGCGGCCACCCTGTGGCCACCCACCGGCTCTGCTTTGTGGTTCCGTGTTGCTCCGGGAAAAATAATAACTTTGGCTTTTGTCCCGTCCAATTCCGAGAATATTGATTTTCTACCTTTCTGGAACAAAAAACAAAAGAAAACATGCAACTAACACTGTGGCATCTTGTCAATAGGTTAGTTCTAGAAAGTGTATAAAAATACCTCAAAGTGTAGACAAAACATAAGACAAATGATACAAAACAAGCATGAAGCATCAAAAATTATAGATATGTTTTCGACGTATCACCCATCGATGGCCTATGGGACGAAAGTCTGATTTTGGATCTTTTTTTCAGTAGATGTCCACCGAATATTGCGTATACCTCTAAATGGTGGCTTCTATGATTTCATAGCCTGGCATGCTACTAAGCATGGGAAATATACGGTCAAATCTGGGTATTATAATCAGTGGAAATTTCAGTTGCGACAAAGGGATTCACAATTGGCTTTGCCTGGGTCTTCAGTCAACAACCCAGTGTGAAAAATTCTCTGGAAGCTTAAAATACCCAGCAAGGTAAAAATATTTATTTGGCGAACGCTGCATGGAATTATTCCCCTAAAATCTATACTGGTTAATAGACATATTGGCTAGAGCGTCCTACTTTCCATCTAGATGCTGAAGATGTTATTCATTTATTATTCAAATGTCCGATGGCACAAGATATGTGGGATGCTTTGGGTCTACATGAAATAATAGAAGATACCATGCATGCGGGCCAATCTGGATCGGTTGTTCTAGAGCTCCTCTTAAGACGGTATGAGAACATAATGCCAGGAATGTGTAATGTTGGACTAAAAGAAGCTATTTCTGTCGCCTGCTGGTATATTTGGTGGCTGCGACATAGAAGGGCTAATGAGGAGTCATTACCACCGATGAATCGGTGCAGACTGTCTGTCCTGGGTATTACGGCCAATGCTCAGCAATCTATGATGCGACCTAATCTAGAACGACACAGATGGAGTAGACCAGATACAAGGCAGGTAAAAGTAAATGTTGATGGGTCCTTTCATGAGGATGAGTTTGCAGGATCGACAGGTGCTGTTATCTGAGACTATGAGAGAAATTTTGTGACGACCTCATCTACATATCTCCCAAATATATCTTGAGTTGGAGCTGCCGAAGCAATTGCTATGAGAGAGGGCTTACACTTGGCTATTCGTATGGGATGCAACAATATAATTGCAGAGTCCGACTCCATTGAAGTTGTGCAAGACCTCACAGGTGAACAAGCTTGGTGGGATGAATCAGCCGCCATATTTGCAGATTGTATCGACTTGGCGACATCGATTGGTAGCGTATCTTATAACCATTGCCCAAGGGAAACAAATGAAATGGCTCATGAATTAGCTAAAAAAAAATTATAGCCAAAAAGTTTCTTGTAATTGGATCGATGAACCCCCTAGCTTCATTTTACAACCTCTTGTAAAGGATGTAACAATTGTTTAATGGGCTGCAAGTTTCAAACGCACTATTTTTCCTTACCAGGGTACCTAAGGGGACTGGAAGGTTTTAATGAGACGGCTTACATGCTTAATATATGATGTTTTACCTCAAAAAAGAAAATTAGCCCCATTAACTGCGTATCTAATCCTAGTTCATGGCACATGTGGTGATTTTCAGATCTTGCTTGACATCTGATGTAGAATTGAGGATCCATCCGATGATGGGTGTTGACTATTGAGTGTGACGTACCTCTTCTCCAACTCCAATCTAATACTTCTTTTTTATAGGTAGTACGTGTCCCATCCATATGTCACCAATGCAGGCTACAGTCTGCATACACTTTTGAAGAACCTCCCGAGCTCCGCTTCGACGTTGGAGCGAGCGTCGTCACAACGACAGAGCCCGGGGACACGAGTCCACTACAAGGATGCTGTCCTTGCCACGTCATTCCCGCTTGGACAGATTACCATCCAAATTCATCATCGACGACAGAGTAGAACACCGCATCGGAAAAAGAATTAGAACACTTTTATTCATCATCATCATGGTCGCCTTTGACAAATATTTTGTCTTCGATTAGATATATTAGATTTAGTTTTACATGTATCTAGATGAGATTTTATATACAGTACATATAATTCTATTGAACTCCGACATCTAATTTGAGATGGAAAGAGTAGCAAAGACATACAGTCTTTTCAGAATTATGTTTAACAATTTGGTTGGAATATATGTTTTCTTAAAGGAAGCACATGCACACGGATTCCATCCGCCACAACATGCAAAATAAGACCACAACCTCTTGATTCGAAGAAGCAACAAAACAAGCCCTTCAGTTTCCCCTTCATCCCCATCCTCTCCCTGCTATAGTACTTGAGGAAGCCTCGAGAGTCTCTCGGCCAAGCCAACGCCGCTCTCGCCGGCGAGGGTTGGCGGAGGGGCAGCGACGATTGTAGCTTTAGGTTTTCTAGATGTAGGAGTAGCCCCCTAGGGGTGTGTTGGAGCAAGTCTTTGGATCTTGTCTACCCAATCCAAGGCTAAGGGCTCCTATTCTGCTAGCTATCGCTCCTCCAGTGGGGGCATGGAGGCGAGGAAGGAGCCGATGTCTCAGCAAATAAAATCAAGACCGCGTTCCAATTGGGGCTGCTGGGGTGTTGTGAAGCAAAGCCTCTTCTGGCCGGCGGCGGTGGCGAGGGGGATTGGCGAAGCTTCGTGGTGCGTGTCGCGGTGGGTTTTCCCCTAGTCGGCGAGGAGGGGAAGCGCCGTTTCCTACAGTCCTTGGTGGTGCTCCGATGGTGGTTTAGCTCACTGGCTCTAGTGGAGACGAAATCAGGTTTGAGTTTCCCTTATAGTGGTGATGGTGACAAACGAAAGGTGGACAAGGGCCCCATGTTCCGTCGATCTGGTGCTTGGCCAGCCATCTATGCGCGTGCGATGTTGAGCATGCCGGAAGCTGTGGTCCATGCTGGAGAACCCAAGCGACGGTTGTTTCATGTCATGGTTATCCAGGACCAAAGAAGCCACTCCGACCTCGGGTGTTGCGTGCGCCCGTGCTCTTTCTTCCTCTAGACCATGATGCCGATGCAGAGGAGCTCTTCTTCGATTTAGATCTGAGAGTCTGCACTAGTTTCTTCCCAAGTGGTGTTGTCCCCGTGGAGAGATTGGTGCTCGGACCTGAAGGTCGCTGGAGTGAGGTGGAGAGGACCGAGGACCTGATTGCTTTATAAAATTTTGTTCTAGGGTCCTTACTGTAAGATTTGAGGCCTTATATTCAAATTCCTAGTTTCTTACAACAAGTGTTGTTAGGGGCCTCTTTGTAACTTGTACCCACATTTTTAGAGCTAATTGCATGGGACATACAAATACTTGTCCACTAGGTGCAAAAACACCCCAAAACTCGCAAATTGGGGTCAAGTGGTACACCAACTTGTCTTCTATGTGCAAATACTCCCACAGCCAATCAGAAATGGCCATGTGGCCATTCCAACGCTGAGACCAGCCAGGTCAGGTTGGGCCAGCATTTTTTTAGAAAAACCCTTGTCTCTAATGTCCACACGCATGGAAACCCTGCTCCTTTCCTCTGGTTCCTTCCTTTGCTCGACGTCGATTTATGGTTCTGTCGAGGCGGCGCGCACAACAACGGAAGGAGGCAAAGGATGTCGCAGTCTAGCGAGTTATCGACAAAGAGCACCGGGAGGTCACCTGCTCCTGCTTGTCGAGGAGCGCGTTCGAGGGGCAGGTCCGCTCCTGCTCGTCGAGGAGCACGTTCTGCGAGGGGTGAAGATGATTGGTAGAGGAAGATGGAAGAAGAGGGTAGGCAGAGGAAAGAGATTGAGGCGAACGAGATGGCGAAGTTTATAGATCTTCACGCAATCCATGAACATGTGTTATGCCTCCACCTCCTGCTCAACCCGAATCATGATCTTCATGTCCTCTCCACCGACATGGATGATCTAGATATGAAGAGGGGAATCCTCTAGGCTAGGTTGGATGCAAGGAATGGGCGGCCGTCGCCTTCATCGGCTCCAAATCCTTGTCAGGTCGGTGCCGCTCTTTGCCTCTGTTTGTCAGGTCTGTTGATGCAATTTGATACAAACTTGATTAATTTTAGCTGAATTGTGCTTCATTTGCAGAGAGAAGGAGAGGACAAGGAGTGAAGATGAAGATGAATAATAACATGTAGTTTGATTAGGTGTTTCTGTTTAGGTGCTTCATTTGCCTGTGTTTGATCTTGTAGTAGCTACTTAGTTGTTCCAGTTTCAGCACTTTTAGTTTCAACAGTCTTGTACTACAATGTGGTGTGAATTTGAATAAAAGAAGCATATTTTGCTCCTATTTGTTGTGTGTCCAAGTGTGTGCAATTCTGTGTGAATATTGTTGGAGATATGCCCTAGAGGCAATAATAAATGTAGTTATTATTATATCTTTGTGTTTATGATAAATGTTTACATTCATGCTATAATAGTATTAACAAGGAAACATTAATACTTGTGTGATTTGTAAACTTAAATAAGAGTCCCTAGTAAAGCCTCTTCATAATACTAGCTTGTTGGTTAATAAATGATTGTGGTTTCCCTATCATGAACATTGAGATGTTATTAACAACAAGATCATATCGTTAGGAGAATGGTATTATGGACATACTCCTATAGATAAGCGTAGCATAAAGATCAAGTCATTTTAATAGTTCAATTGCTATATGCTTTCTGATACATAGTAACCTAATTCCTTCGACCATGAGATCATGCTTATCACCATCACCGGAAGGATGCTTTGATGACATCAAAAACCATACCGTAACTGGGTGGCTATAAAGGTGGCATTGAGTGTTCGGAAAGTATTGGTTGAGACACATGGATCAAGAGTGGGATTTGTCCATCCATATGACGGATAGATATACTCTGGGCCCTCTCGGTGGAATGTCATCCAATTGGCTTGCAAGCATGTGACTGGCTCACAATTGATCACATATCACGGGAACGAGAAAAGAGTACTTATCGGTAACGAGGTTGAACTAGGTATGCAGAGATACCGCGATCAAAACCTCGGATAAGTAAACTATCGTGAGACAAAGGGAAATTGGTATCGTATGTAAGTGGTTCATTCGATCGCAAAGTAATCGTATAAATATGTGGGAACCATATGAATTTCCAGATTCCTCTATTGGTTATTGTTCGGAGAAGTGTCTCGATCATGTCCGCATAATTCACGAACCGTAGGGAGACACACTTAAGGATTCGACGTTGTTGAGTAGTTATGGAATGATGAGTAAGAGACCGAATGTTGTTCGGAGTCTCGGATGCGATCCGGGATATCACGAGGAGATCCGGAATGGTCCGGAGAATAAGATTCATATAAGGAAAGTCCTGTTTCGGGGTTGGAGAATGGTTCCGGTGTTTTCATCGGGAATGTTCTAGAAGGTTCCGGAATGTCCGGCACTTTGAAGGGGAAGGGTACATGAATGTGTCATAACAAGTTGGAATGGTTGCATCATGTACTAGGTGTCATCGCTGAGCAAAATAAAGGGATAAATCAAATCCTAGTTTGAAAAGTCAAACGCCAATTTGAAAAGTCAAACGACTATTTTGCTTGGTGGAGGGAGAGTAGGAAACCTACTTGGGGAGGAAGTCCCTCTCCCTCCACCGCCGGCCTTGTAAGACGAGTTGGGGAGGGACTCCCCTCCCCTTGGCGCGCCCCCTCCACCTATATAAGGAGGGGCATGGCTGCCCCTCCAAGCACACACCTTGCCCTCTCTAAACCCTAGCCCTAGCCGCCGGCCACCACCAAAGTCGCCGCCACCTCCTAGGGTTTGCCAAGTCGCCGAGTTGGGGCAATCCCCTTGCCCTAGCCGCCGGCCTAGCCCCTCTCCTTGGTGTGTCTAAACCCTAGATCACCGAGGCCTCTCTCATAGTCCACCATACTCGCAGGCTGAAGCGGCTTAAGGCGGGATCTCCCTCTACTTAGGTACCACGTCGTCTTGCCGGAATCGCGAGGAGAGTGCTACAACCTCCGTTGCCTGCTAGAACAAGGGAGAGGAAGGTCTCCGTCGAGTACCGAACACTGTGTGGAAGGATCGTCTACACGATCTTGAGATCGGCAAGAGTACGACTACATCACCCACGAGAATCTGCTCTCGTTAAACACTTTAGAATCTTCGAGGGTGAGTTATTCTATCGACTCGTTGCTACAATCTAGTAGATAGATCTTGGCTTGTTTGTTTGTATGCGATAGAATTTTTTTGTTTTCCATGCTACGAACCCCTACAAATATGTCAACACATATGTCCATGTGACATTCCTTGAATGTCCAAAATGAAGCAAATTGTATCAGCAATTCAGTGATGACCAAATGATAGCACCTTTGTCATAGTACATTGTATCAACAATTCAGTAATGAAAGAAATTCATAAATGAGATAAATTCAGTGATGGTACATGGTACATTGAATATTTCATAAATAAACTTGACAAGTTCATTGTCCACTTCATCTCTCCCTGTTGCATTGAGAATACTTGGCTCAGATCTATCTTCACTTCCATGCATGTGAACTTCCAAGTCATGTACATGTGGGATTTGTGGTGGGCTTCTATTGAGTATTACATCACTCCTCATACCTTTGAGAAACCCATTGTGATCAACCATCAGATTAAGTTGCTTGTGTTCACTGACTACATTGCACATTTGTAGGATATCCTTGTCCTCTTTTATGCAAACAAGACCATCACTAATTTCTGGTTGGCTCCAGTACACGCTAAGCTTCTCATCCCTACGATATCCCATCTCACTCAACAACTGCTCAATCTAATGAATAGACCACGATTCAGTGTAGCAGTGATCCCACCATTCAACACTACCTTGCATATAACAGAGAGTGTCTTGATGCAAACCATATAAAAGTCCGTTGTGCTCGACTACAACAATTACCATACTTTCATTACCTCCTTATCTCCTGCAATGACATCAACATAGTTCAGTCAAATTCATTCAGAAAAAAGGACATCTAATATTTGCATAACATCAAGTGATATTCCCCAACATAAAGAAAAACAGATGGATGAGCACTTCAAGTTCAGTCAAATAACAAGGAAAGACACTAATTGATCACAAAACAATTTTACAATCATATGGAGCATGCATAAAAAAATTATAATCATATGAGTTTATAAAAAATCAGTTTGACAGGAAAACAGGACACTACTGTAATCTAAAAAGACTGTCAGTTTGCCATACACCTACGATCAGAAAAAAAGGACATCTTCGAATGCATGAAAGCAGGTGATCTTCTAACACAAAATAGAAACTTTATGCTACAATCGATGTACACGAACATCACAAATTCAAATATGTAAGTTTGCTACACACAAATATATTCATGGACTCATATTTCTGAAAATAAACTGTCAGTTTGCGCCACACCTACAGTCAAAAATATGACACATTCGTTTTCATCGAATCAGGTCATCTAATGATACAAAATTAGACTTTATACAACACTAGATGTAAACGAACTAATCCCAATACCTAGATTAAATTTTTTGACAAAATTCCATCACTCCCCACGAATCCACGAATAGAGCCATCAACTAGCAACAAATTCATCCAAATTTGCATGAACAAGCGCTTCCACGGAAACTTGTACGCGATCCCTAACCCGAAGCCTACTTCCATCAACCCTAAATGCCTTCGCAGATGAACCCTAACCCGCCGCCCACGATGAACCTTGACGACCTCCACAAGAATTGGCGAGAGACAAGAGATTCCGGCGAAGAAGTGCCATACCGTAGTCCGGGGGGTCCTCCAGGAAGGGGCGAAGGTGAGGTTCTGGTGACATCGCCGTGCGATCGCAGGACAACGACCAGAGAACGAGGGTAGCGACATTGGCGCGTCTACGACCTGCCGCTTAAGGCAGTTGCAGCTCTTGCAACAACGGCGAACACTATTAATGAAGGTTTTTTTTGCAAAATTTCTAAACTAACCTGGTCTACGTTTCCACGCGGAAATTAGAGACATGTGGTTTTCTTAAAAATGCCAGCACGACCTAACCTGGCTGGTCTCAGCGCTGGACTGATCGCATGACCGTTTCTGATTGTGCACATAAAAGAGAAGTTGGTGTCCCACTTAACCCCAATTTGCAAGTTTTTGGATGTTTTTACACCTAATTAATAGTATTTGTATGTCTCGTACAATTAGTTTTTTTTAATACAACTTCTAGGTCTCTCGGGTCCTTTAGACCGTGCAAAAGAGATAAAACAAAACGAGCCCTTCCCGTCCCGAGGGCAAATTAGACTTCTGTTTTCCTTTTCTGTTCCGCCTGACGGCCTGAGCATTCCCTCCGTCCACGCTCGCCCCTCCACCCCCTTCCGCCCAAACGAACACAGAAAATTCGGCGAATCAAAGCTAGGGTTTACCCCTCTCGCCGCCGATGAAGGGCGGCCGCTTACACCGCCCGGAGCCCCCGGGCCCTCACATATCCGCTGCCCCGGCCGCGCCCGCGCCCGCTCCCACGCCCGCCGACGACTGGGTGGACGGCTCCTGGACGGTGGACTGCTCCTGCGGCGTCACGTTCGACGACGGCGAGGAGATGGTGAGCTGCGACGACTGCAACGTCTGGGTGCACACGCGGTGCGCGCGCTACGTCCGCGGCGTGCACACCTCCTTCTCTTGCCACAATTGCAAGTACAAGCGCGCCCCCTCCTCCGCCGACGAGACCGAGGTCGCCGAGCTCCTCGCCGAACTTCCCACCCACCGCCCGCCGCCGGTCTACCGCCGGTGGGCCGAGGTCCCGCTACCCGCCCGTGTCCACGTCCACGGCCTCCCGGGCGGAACTGACGCGGCCCTGTTCCGCGGAGCCCCCTCATCATCCGTTTTCTCCGCGGCCCTATGGCGTTGCGCCGGCTACGTCCCCAAGAAATTTGGCTTCCGCTACTGCGAGTTCCCCTCCTGGGCCGAGGACAAGGACGGCGCCGACGCTCTTTTCGCGCTGGCCAGAGAGAAGCGGAAGGAGACGCCGGCGGCAGCCAGATTTACCCTCTCGCTTGGAAATAAGGGCACCAATAACGCTCAAACCCTAAGCAAGAAGGCTGAAGGCAGTCAGCACGCCGGCGATGACGGTACAAAGGAAGTTCCTCCTCAGACTGAGGCTAAGACCAAAGGTGAGTAGTTAGTTTGGTCATGATTCTTATTTAATTGCTGCACAGCGAATAGTTAGATGCTCAGTGATGTCGCCTACGTTTCGATTATGGATTGTTTAGTTTGTTCATTTTAGGAGCATCCAAGATAGCTGCAGATGCTGATACAAGAGATAATGGGTTTGAGACGAAAGGGGATCTTAACATGCCCGATATCATGCATAAGGATGAGTTTGCCGACACCAGCATAGCCAAATCTGATCTTCATGTAGTTGAAGCTAATAAGAAGGCGAAGGAATCCTTGGGACCAAGTAGGGAGAAGAAGAGTTCTGATGGAACTCCAAGGATGCTGAAAAAGGATGAATCTAAGGAGACGATGAGGCCGGAGATCTCCTCTGGAGGTAGAGCTACATCAGCTGTGGCAGAACAAGAAGCGCACTCACGGTTTGTCAAGGCAGAGGTTAGTATCTCATATGTAAACTGCATAATACTGGATCTACTTCCTTCATTTACTGTTAGTAGATTGCAAAAGCGCTGCAGTGCTGTTTGCTACTTCAAGAGCACACATCCAGAGAGTTTTATGTGGTCATACAAGGCAGGTTGTGCTGCTAGCTCAAACTTAGCCTATTGTAAATTTAATTAAACTTTAGTTGTGCCGATCAACTTAACCAAATTCATTTCAGAATTAGCCTACCTTAAATTGATTTTC
The DNA here is from genome assembly GCA_023614405.1 of Avena insularis. Classification (NCBI taxonomy): domain Eukaryota; kingdom Viridiplantae; phylum Streptophyta; class Magnoliopsida; order Poales; family Poaceae; genus Avena; species Avena insularis. The sequence goes on from CM042690.1 coordinate 27,291,573, forward strand.
TTTTTTGCATGCACAATGCATTCCCCTGCATGTAGCACCTTATTTCCTCCACCGGCAATGTATCTTCATCCCAAACAACAGTGATGTTCTCCTAATATATTATTCTCCATGTCCTGGCTTCCCATAGTACTTCCATTGCCCCACTATAGGTTGCTATTCTATCAATTTTAATAAGCACGAAGCTAATTTTGCTTTATGGTCTTACATGACCTTAATTTCAACAATTGAATCTTCTTGTCTTTTGATATTCTACCAATCAAACTCTTCCAAAGTGATCATTATAATATATCTCTGCTGTGGCATGCGACGTCTGACATGACACTATATGCTTGGATGTGAACATAGAATTAAGTTAATGGCAAGCTTGCTGTGATGGATGGCCATCCTAGACTCCTAGTAATACCTTCTGGCATGCGATGCCATGTTGGAGTTGACAGCTAATGTCAGGCTTCCAAAAAATTGAAATGGAGTAGTGTAAATATACGAGACCTTCTTTTCTGTAATAACAATGACAAGCCTGGTTTGTACAATCTCTGTCATAAGCCACATGAAGAAAAAGTAGCAGGTCAAAGCTTATGAGAATGTGTGATTCTATTGTGAATGTTATTCACATTGGGTTATTGTTGTGAAGAATGCTGGAAAGAATGATTTGAAGGGTCAGGGTAATGAATGCGAGAGATTGACTGGGTTGATATAACTTTATGCAAGGGCTCGAGGGCATTTTTATCAAATTGGCAGCTAGTTGTCAAGCAGGTGGGAGGCTGCTGAATGGTAGCCAGGTAAAAACACTTAATGAGATTAACTCTAGTTTTACCCAAAATTAGCCCACTATTTGCGGTGACCTAGAAAACACTTATAATGAGGTTAACTCTAGTTTTACTAGAAACCTAACAAAACTTCATTTGGAATACTAACAAAATCACGAAAACTACCGAATCGTGTAGTGCGTGTCTTCTCTAGCAGGATTTACGTGGTGTCGATGCACTGATGCTCTGCTGAAAAGGGCGTCCTGTCGTGAGGTGGTACCAGCATTAGGAGGCTGCTCTGCCATTAAGGCTGGGGCTTTGTGGCTTTGTGATAGTGTACAGTCTGTTTGGTCCTTTGGGACGGGGGGAGTATCTTGGGATGAAGAACTGCAGCGCTTGATTGCCAGTTTGTCACAGTCGTTTAATAGGGGAGCATACAAAATCCTATAGGATTGGAGTGGTCTTGTTTGTTGTTTGTGCTGTAAAAATTGGTCTGTGGTGTAGGGGGTCAAAGGCAGCGCCTAGACAGTGGTTCAGAGCAGAACGGGTGGAAGAAAACGGCATGATAGGTGCACTGTGGAGTCTAGGGCTCCAGGCTACCGCCTATTGATTCTTACTTGCCGTCGATTATGTGTTGCTGCTGGGAATGATATGCTTACCTCCGTTGCCTTCACATAGTTGCCGCTTGATCTTGTTCGCCATCTCCTTTGCCATCACGATAGTTGTCATTGAGAACTTGGGCAAAAAATCATGAGTGTGGCAGCGTCCTTGGACAAAAGGGTCATTTATTCGTGGTCTGGTTGAACTAGACCATCGCCTCATGGCTAACATTCACTTTCGACGGTCTTTTTGTGCCCCGCAGAGGCATCCTCACCTCTTGAAATTTTCTACCAGCAGTCGCTGTAAGTGAATGCCTAATTATATTTTGATAGTGGACGCATTACCGCCATATGCAGATATTTAGCTTGTACAGTTGTTTATAGCCATATGTTCTTTATTACGTTTTCAGCCATATGTTCTTTATTACGATTTCAAGCGGCTACACATATTTACAGTATTGTGGCAAACTTACTTTTTTATTTAATGGAATTTTAGCATCTAATGTTAGATCGTTTCTATTTTATCAAGTAGGTTTAGTTCTTGAGTCTTGACATGAATACACTGGGAATATGCAGGTTAACATGTGTAAGAAACAAATTGAAGGAAGTCAAAATGTGGGCTTACAGTCCAGCATAATGGATGCAGGTAACTAAAGCTCCTGAGCTACTATCTTTGCACAATTAAGTTTTTTTTACTATAGTGTTAGTAATGCTTGTAACATTACACAGTTGCAGAAATGGATGGAGATACACAAGTCCATGCTGGTTCCGTGAAAGTGCATGACGGGCTGTGTCTTCAGAAGCAATCAAATCAAGCTTCTTCAAATTTGCAGGTTGCTATTGGTGTACTAGCTTTGCCGATTCAGTCAAAACCAAAGCATATTAAGAGCAAGGTTAATTTTCAGGATCATGAGAGAACAAAGGCTACCCAGTTCATTAACGATGAGCATAGGAGCGATAGGCAAGGTCAAGGGGCCAGTGCAGGTTCTTTAATCGCTCAAAGAAATTCAGCCATGTCAAACTCTGATTCAGGCTCTGACCTTCCAAATTCCGAGACAAAAAAACAGATGCACACAGTACCTGAACAAAACTCAGTTTCAGGTGCTCAGAAAGTTTGCACAGCCTCTTCTGGGCCTACCTCTTCAGTATCAGCAGAGCCATCATCAGTAGGGAAGACTGGTCGTTTAATGAAAAAGGAAGAGACGAGGTTGATTGCTCCTGTTGATATCAAATATGAGTCTGTAAAGCATTCTGCAGAGAGTTCCAAGGAATTTAGTAGGTCCTCTGAGAAAGTTCAACCGAAAGGCTCTCTTTCTTCTGCACCAAAATCATCTCAAACAAGCAGATCATATGTTCCTTCATCCAAACATAGAGCACCCTTATCAAAGGAGCAGACACACAAGACATCTACGACAGGAGGCACCCCAGCAAGATCATTCCATGGAGAAGTGACACCATCTCATTCTCGTAATAAGGCAATGCCTTCTAACTTACCACAGAAAAAAGATAAGACCCACCACCGCTTTGTTCATGTTACACAAGATGGTTCTACTAATTCAACATCAACTGAGTTGCGAGCCTCTGATGTGACAGCTTCATTGAGTGATGAACAGGTGTGAACATAATGAAGTTTCCATTATCAATATTTCTGTTGATGAATAAGTTAAGGATTTCTCACGTCCTGCAATTTATTTTTTGTAGCTTGCATTGTTATTACATCAACAATTAAACAGCTCCCCCAGAGTACCAAGGGTTCCACGTTGCAATCAGACAGGTAGCATGCAGATGCTTCATCAAACTGGAGCTACTGTTTTCTCAAAGCGGCCTTCAGCACATGGGGGAAGGGATCAAACACCGGTGAGGTCACCTGTACTGAATGTTGTTAATATGTGTTTATTCATCTTTTTTCCATTTATGTAAAAAATATGATGTCTGTTGGTGTAGGTGTTAAAGAAGAGACACAAAGATGATGTGGCATTGAGAGATAATGATGACAGCAAGAGGTCAGGAAAGGTGTCTCTTGTTGAACGGAGGCATAAAGATAATAGCACTGAGCGTACTCCTTCTGTGAAGGACCCATGCAGATTAGCTGACAATATAGGAGTGAAAGAGCAAAATCATGGTATATGTTCAGATAAAGCTACCACTGGGTTAGTAAAGGACAATCTGATTGATAGCGGTCTTCCACGCAGTTTACCTGGTATGTAGTTTGGTTCATTTTGTTTTTTGGCATGTAGACATCTGTATGCTGACATACATTCTATCGACAGGATTTATTGATGAAATCATCAGCAGGAACAGAAATATAACTTATGAAGAACTCTGTGATGCTATCGGTGAGGTATGTTAATTTAAAAAAGCAGTTTGTGCATACATATTCATTTTTAAATATCCACTTTACAACCTTACTGCTTGCAAAAGTTCACATTACAACCTTCAAGTCCTATGTCCTAAACTGTTTATTTTTATCCCTGGACAATGAAATCCATTTGCTTTACAACCTCGCCCCATCTCAGGTTGTTTTGTGCTGAATCAGATGCCATGTGACAGGCAACTTGGATAACTTGTCAATGTCAGCGTACAGCCATATCTGCAACTTGCATAAAAACTTATTCTTCTCTAAGCTACTGGTCTTGGTAGCAAGAACACGTTCTTTATGTAGTTGGTTGGTGTGGCAGCCTGCTGACACGGATAAGTTGTCCACGTTCTTTATGTAGTTGGTCTAAGTCATCATGAAACCACCTGAGGCAGGACCAGGGTTGTAAAGTGAACAGATTTCGTAGTTCAGGTTTAGAATTGAACGGATTTTAAAGGTGAATGTTGTGAAGTCGATTTATTTCTTCAGATTCTTACGACTCACACTGATTTTACTTTACTTCTCAGCATTGGAGGGATTTCGTTAAACCCAAAGGAGAAGATTATGTGTATTCCAGCTTTTTACATGCTGTCAATGAATGCCTCAGGACAAAGAGCGAGTGGGCTCACCTTGTTCACCAGGCTCCAAAGGTGAGATCTTCTCTTTAAAATTATCCGTACTTGTATTTGTTTTTCCTTGTACGAGTAATGCTTTGCTAGCATGACCTGATTTTATCATCCTTAACACACAAGTAACAACTTTTAACTTCTTTTTCGTTGTGTGTATGTGTGCACCTGCATGCGTGTGTCTTCTCTCATGTGGGTTTCAGACTGTTGAGTCACTCAGCATATTTCTTTCTAATTCATGTTTTCAAACACCAGATGCAAGATAAACCATTTTTTTTGCTTTCATTTTGCAATTCTAGAACTCCAATGATTGCTATGTATCTTGAAAATTACTGGTATGCTGCAGTACCTCTTATTACTATGTTGTATAGCACACTGTAATATTGTTGTTTCATATCCTCACAGTCCTCAAAATCCTACATTTTAATTTTAATATCACAATGTTACAAACCAAGGTTAAGGACCGCCACAAGCAATGGGTGGAAACTGACCAGAGAACAGCCGCTGTTCCATCGCTGTGGTAAGGCGCTGATCGCTGGAGTTGGTGAAGGCAGAGTAGGGATGAGAGAAGAGAGCTAAATGGGTTTAGGAGATAACTTGTTTCTTTCTCACAAAGTGCTAGGTCTTTTATAACCGGCTTACATGGGGAGATGGCAACTCAACCTTAAGAGGGTAACTAATTAACAAGATTATTAGGAGAAATAGATATCTGCCTAATTTAGCGGGCTAACAAACTAGCGAGATAATCTAGGAGGGAGTGATCTCTATCTCCGACGCTGCAGCCTGCACACCTGGTCAAGCGCCCTTGGTGTGACTGGTGCAGCTTGAGGATGGGTGTGATGCTATAGCCTATAGGCATGTGACACAGAACCAGGATAGGAGAAAACACAATAATATGACATGAGTGCAGCGCTACACCTTGCATTTTTGGGTTCTGTACCGAGTTTAAATCGCTCCTACGGTTTTTAGAGTCATTTTATTTTCCTTTTACATGGTGACTATGGTAACTTTGGTTAAAATAAGGATTACACCTTCCAAAACTAGTTATTAATAAAGTATTTAGCTCTTAGGATAAAATCATTGTATAAACTTGTCTATTTTTGAAATTTCAATTCTATGTTGCCCTATAAATTAGTTTCACAGGGAAAAAAATTAATACAATCTTCATGTTTGCTGCTAACTGGAAAAATAAACCAAGGTATTCTTTGTTTATTACTCCTTGGTACTTTAGCTGTCTGCTGTTGAAATACAAAATATAATATTTTGTTTCCAAACAAGACAATGCATAAATCGCATTTAGTCATGTAATACTATTTGATGTATAATAACAAAACAAGTATATTGTATGATGGCTGAAGAATTCATTCAACTTTGTTAAAAAAAGCATAGTTCAACTGATTTTAGTTTAGAGGTTTTGCATGGTCTGATGTATGAAGATTTGTGCTGGCTTGGTTTTTTGTTTCAGACGAATCCGAATAAGCGCCGTAGGGTGGAGAGCGACTCTTTGTCGGCTGATGCAATGGAAACAGAGAAGATGAGAAACCAGGCTGAAAGATATCCTGCAGAAGAGGGTAGTTCTGAGTCACAAGGTATGCCAAGGGGCAAACGGAAGGGCTGGAAACGCTCCCATCATGAAATGAAAGCTTCGAGTGACAAGAACACGAGGAAGAGACCGAACATCAATTCATCCTCGGAGGACGCTGCTGCCTCCTTGTCAGATTCAAGTAGTAACCCTATGGATGATGAGAGCCAAGAAGATAATTCTTCTGGTGGTGACAGGCAACCGAACTCTACAGATTCAGGCTCATAGGACGTTGGTTGACTCAGTGCCGTTTGAGAACACATCTAACTGATAGGAGGAACCACCTGATTTCTTCCTTTCTTCCCCTCTTTGTGTGATGGGCCATTTGTTGGGGCCGAGGTCCAGAAAAGCCGTGGCCTGGGAATGCACCTTTCCCTGAACAGGAGTATAAGTCCATATCTCATGCCCAGCAAACGGCGCATATATGTAACAATAGTGTAATCTAGAGTAGCCATTTCTTCCGCAGGTCATTTTGCCTAACTTAGTATGTTTGTGGATTTTGTATGGACATGAGCAAATGCCCCAAAAATAAATATAGTAAGCAGCTTTGTACAGAGAAATGTACATTTTGCACTTTTCGTGTACATCAGGTCCTCGGTGAAAGCATTTTGTTCGTTGCTAATTGTTCGTCAGGAGGGCATTACATTAAAAAATGTTCTTTTGCTCCATATAAACACTGCTAGTCATGTAACTGAACATACAAATAGAGTTGGAGAGACCACTTGAGGCACTAAGTTTCGGCAGAAAAGAACCAAGCAGCACAAATGCTCCCAGCGGAGCACCATCACAAGCTTCAGCAGCATGAAAAGCAAATGGATCGTCATAAACTTCAGCACCATCACTCTCCTTGTCGATGGACTTTGGTAAACTGGTGGGAGCTGGTGGTGGATATGCTGCTGTATCATCGAGGTCAAATGATCTCAGAATTTGATCACCAGAATGAAACCTGTTCGCGGATGATTTGACATGCCACATATACAACATGATACTATCTTATGGATGGCATCTATCCAAAGTGAACAACTTTTATAAAGCCGACTGTAGAACCAAAAGTTAAGAAACAACTTGATTTTTATAATGCACACGTGGCGTCTAGGAAAGATGTGGAGAGAACATTTGGGATTTTGTAAGCCCAATTTTTTATTATGAGAGGACATACTAGGTTTTAGAATTAAGAGATTATTCGGTATATCATGACCACGTGTGTGATCATGATTAAGAACTAGCATTGACAAAATTTGGACTATGGCTTCTACGAGTTGATGCGACTTCCTATGCGAGTCCAAAGGAAGGATCATCTGGCTTTATAGCGCAATGGTAACCACCATGATAATATGATACTTGAGCTCTTCCACTTCAAAATCCTTTGTTTCATCAGGCATTTATGTGATTATGAAGCAGAGATCGGGTAGGCAAACTTTAGTGAGTTAGGCAAGGTAGACAACTAAAACGCGGTTAGCGTTTGACTGTTGCTATGCCAATGACTCTAGCTTTCCTATAAGCTTCAATTGAGCGAGGTAGCATTATAGACCATAGCCCTGGATATTCAGTTGAATCAGATTTTTCTGGCTAGGGAAACAAGATGATCTACTCGTGCGAGAAAACTAGAGACTTTATGCTCCTTGAGCCAGGAATACCCATATTCATTAGCAGCTGAAGACCAATTGTGTTTTGAGATTCTGTCGAATGATCGATTGAACTGAGTGAGTGGACATTGGAATCCGTAACGGAATTTCAGATGTCAAAGTGCGGATCTCATATAGTCAAGATAAGAAGGGACGTGCTATATCCAAAACGTACGAAATATAGTAAATATTTTAGCTCCTATGATTTCCAGCGCTTTTATCCAATTCCCCACGAATGAAATAAATAAATCAATGAAATAGTTGCATGCTCCTTCCGTAGCAGTAGACGGCTGCAGTTCCGAGATATCCTGCCCTTCCTTCTCAATTAATAGCTCGGATTCGTATCCTCGGGCAAGGGTGGTCCAATTAAAGTAAATTCCAAGACCAAGCCGTGTGCTTTCTTAACACCTATGATGCTGTTCGAGATGAGGATGAACATGTCGATCTTCAAAAATGATCTCATCGGGAAAGCGGTGGTCATGTTTTGGCAAACAGAGCCACTAGTTTCAAATCCATATGTCTCATCGGGAAAGCGGTGGTCATGTTGTATGTGGTGAACGTTGTGTGTTGATTTGTGTACAACTTGAACTATTTTGTGTAAGAACTGATGGACTATTTGGGTGTGATGTAATAACAAAATTAAGTACTATTTGGGTGTGATGTAATAATTCGTGTCCTAATAAGAGTGTAAAATTGGTTGTCCTATCCTAAATTCGTGTGCTGAGATGCTCTAACTAACATAGAAATGGGTATCGATTGTCTTGCGCGGCACGACGACCATGATGGGTCAGTTCACTCTGCATGTTGACGGTTACTTGGTCGTGCTCCGCTCTCGCCGGCGGGCGCCCGTGACACGTCTTCCCAAGCCCACTCCCCACTCCCCACTCCACTCTCGCCCAACACCATTTGTCAAATCGCTCTGGCGTGCGTAATAACTCGATTAGTAAAATACACAGAGCAGAGTACGCGGAGTCGCGGACAGCAGCAGCAGGCACCTCGCACCGCAGGTCCACAGCCCGGCAACTTCCCCTTCCCTTCCCCAGGAAGCTACCCAACCCAAGCAGGCAGCCTGGGCCTGGTAGGGGATCCGCCGAGCCTACTCTACTCCCAAATGGCGACCGGCGCCGCGACGGCGCCGCTCAGCCTCACGGTGAGGCTCACCGTGGGGCCGCTCGCGCAAGACCAGGACATCGCGGGCGACGACCACCTCCACGCCATTCTCCCCGAGAGGGCGCCCCAAGCCCTGCCGCCCGGCGCGCTCTCGGCCGTCGCCGGCTCCGCCAGGCGCCTGCTCGCCCTCGCGGGTGCGAGCCCAGGGGCCGACGTGGGCGTGCTGGGCCGGGCCATGGACGAGCTCGAGCGACTTGCAGCCGGCGGAACGGCGCTCGACCGTCTCGAGCAGGCCGCCAGCGCCGACATGGACATCGACTCCGCCGCCGCCACCTCCAGCCATCTTGGCGGGGCGGCGGCGAGGCGCAGCAGGGATCCAGGCGCCAAGAGGAAGCTGGAGGCGCCCGGCACGTTCCAGAGGCCCGCGAAGCGCCGGATCCTGGCGTGGAGGGGCCGCGGCGCGCGCCAGTACCGGTCCTCGGTGGCGAGGGCCCAGGCGACGGCGAGGAGGAGGGCCAGCGGCCGGAGGGCGCGGGCGCAGCCTATGATGTCCAGGAGGAGGAAGGACGGCAGCTGGAGGAGCGTGCAGCGGCAGCTCGCGCGCGCCACCCTCGACGACGGCCTCCACAGATGGAGCCCGGGCGGCGGACCTGCCGAGCACGAGCAGTAAGATAAGATCCGCCGGTAAATCGGCTTACGACCCCCTGCTAATTTAGAAGGAATAGGGTTAGCTCGCATTTCGTTTTGCTACTCCATTAGACTATTATTACTGCCCATTGATCCGAAGGATGCGGGGCTGCTCAGATTGGTCCGTATTTTGTGATCTTATTCGGCATTCAGGCTGTAAATAAGTTGGATAAGACTGACTGATCACGATGCAAATGATCAGCATTTCGTTCAGCTTTAGGTGAACCAATTTGTGGAGCCGCCGAGGCACCACGTTACAGCATCAGACTCGGCTCATTTTGCATCTTCATTCATGCCTTCCACTGGGCACTCTTCACTCTCCACTCTCCAGTGCACTTCACTAGGGGCCGTTTCAGGTTTATTTGCTTTGCTCAGTTTCAGGAGCCCCACTTTACTTTATTTCTTTTCTGATAAAGTGGTCGAAATTATCCCTGATTCCACTCTTAATGGAATTACCAAGCCTTACAGAGTTGACCCGAAAAGCAAAACAAATAATGGCCTCTATCGCCTCATCATTAGGAGCAGTTTTCGCCTCTTCAGCAGAATTCTTCTCTGCATATTACAGTTCACCAGGGTGCCGTTTCAGGTTATTTTTGGCTTCTTCAGGTTGAGGAGTCTCATTTTTATTTTCTTTCCCGTTTGATGAAATGGGCGAAATATCCCTGAGTCCATTTTAATGGAATCATCACCAAGCCTTGCAAAGTTGACACGAAAAGGCAAAATAAATGAACCAAATAGCAGAACCGCCTCTAGCCTTTTGTAGACAAATTTGGCACTGAGGAAGTCCCTGACCATCTTGTTGCAAGGATATTTCCACCCTTCCGAGGCCCGAGCTATCAAATATTACTAGATTTAGGTGTGGCCTCGGCGCACGATCCTGTGACTCTGGAAAACAAAAATCAATGGCACTTGGCAATGGTTTTTGATGTGTATGACGCTTATAAAAATTTGGGGGGAAAACTATAACGTGTGTATGAATTTTGGGGTGCAGCCCACCTTTTGCATTGGTAAATATTACCTCTATTCTTAAATATAAGATATTTCACTCACACAAAAAATAGTCTAGATGCATTCATTTCACAAAAGTTAAAACATCTTATATATTTTAAAACGGAGAAAGTATTTAGGAACAGAGGTAGTAACTGGTAAAACACTGTTAAGCATTTATACAAATCAATGAGCAAACAAGTAAATGTAGAGAATGTAGAAAAATATATTGCACATCACAACCATGCAGCAACATGAAGCTCAATATTCATAGATAAAATGTACTTAAGGATTAAGAATTCACGCAAAAGGAAGGAATGCATAGAGGTTACACTAGTCTCCACCAAGGTCAGTAAACATGAAACTTGGTAACATGAGGTAACCAATTATTCTATCGGTATCAGACAGTAGACACCCACTTCAAATATACAGAACGACTATAAAAGGAATAATTGATTCTTCGTAGTCCAGGGCAGGCAAAGACAAAGAAGAAACAACCTAACCAAAGCTGGAACCAGAGGATGGTATTAAGTTAGGTTTCCTTCTTCTTGGCCCCATATGAGACTTCATCGCTGGTTGTGTATGCCTAAAAACAGTTCAAATGGAATATGAGTTAAGGGACATGAAATACACTGCTGGGTTGTAAATCAAATTTGCATACATATCAAAGAATCCAGTTATCCACTCTACAATATTATGTTGTTGGATTTTAATGTGGTTCTGGGAACTAAAGAACCTTGGTGGGATCAAACCACTTTCCATCTGAGATTTAAGGATACACAAAAATCCACGGAAAAACTCTCCAAACAGAGAAAAGATCCATGTTTATACAGTGGCAAGCTGTGTCGACAAACTCAAACTCGAGCACATAAGAGCATCTCTAACAATTGTTGCAAAATGCAGCAGCAATTTTGCGCGATGCTTGATCTGTCCATCCCAGATGCTCTGTGGAGAGTTGAACAAATAATTCATGGGGTACATCTTCGCTATACATCACATTCCCATTTTCCCTAATTGGATCAAAATAGTCTAAACAGTACTGTTCACGATCAAAACTGCGTCACTACTCATATACACTAACCATGGTTTATTCATCTCCTCTAACCATAGTCTATGCATTTATTTAGCTCCCACCTCTCTCAAAATCTCACTTGAACATGACACTAACGATAGAAATCTTACCACTTATAATCATACATCACCTTGGAAGTGAAAGATCTGTTACAGTGGGAAATCAAGGACTAGAAAGTAAAGAGAGCTTGCAGTAATACAGAATTGGAAAATAAAATTAAAGAGGCTCTTCTACCTGAAGGAATATCTTGGTGGTCACAGCCGATCATCATGGATAAGAACATATCTGTTGGCATTCTTAGTCTTTATGTCTACAAATTATTTTGTTATTATCATCAAAAAGTTACAATATAATGTGACACCTAATATTTATCCATATCTACAACGACAAATTATCCATCCAATGGTGTTGGGTTAGGCCATATCTACTAAAGATAAACTCAATCTCGTATATCTAAGCTACCGGCAGCTTATTTATTTACATAAAGCTAGCAACAACATCAACAACGCTTCATAGACAGGAATTTTGATTTCTGTGTAAATCCCATTTTTCTTAAGCTGAACCTAACAATGCTTGCCTCTGGCTTCAGATTCAGTTCTTACAACTTACTCGTAATTATGTAACGAAGTAACATTGGGAAAATCATATCATACCTTGCTTTTGTGTCATTCTGTTCGTCAGAGCTAATGTCGAGGTAGAAACCGTGAATCCGTTGTTAATGTTATGTTCTCTTTGACCCATTTTTCTTAAGCTGAACCTAACAATGCTTGCCCCTGGCTTCAAATTCAGTTCTTACAACTTACTCGTAATTATGTAACGAAGTAACATTGGGAAAATCATATCATACCTTGCTTTTGTGTCATTCTGTTCGTCAGAGCTAATGTCGAGGTAGAAACCGTGAATCCGTTGTTAATGTTATGTTCTCTTTGACCCAAGCCTCATCATCATTTACACTACTCCCCGCGTGGATATACACTCCCTGAACATTGTCCAATCAAGTAAAACATCACTAATATACCTATAATTAAAGGCGCGTGGGATTGCCGGCCTCTCGCACGCCCAGGTCTCACCAACTGTTCACATGAATAGTAAAGCGTGCATCAACAGTGGTGCGTAGTGTATTTATAGTTAGATTTGGATCCAGCAAAAAAAACAGATAAACTATCAGCTACAAAGCATACCACGGTAATTTTTGCCACCAGATGGTAATTCTTCTATGCACTTCCTTGCCACCATTTTCCGACAGTAGTTAGCCTACGTCCACGGCAATTTTTTAACTTCATGTCATTTTTATTTTTTTATTTCTCCGTTTTCTAACGTAATTACAATGCGCATACGATAATTCTTGGTCACACTTCCCCGCCGTCGCTATTCGCAGTAGTTATCCTACGTCTTTGATAATATTTTTTAAGCTCTTTTTAACTTCGGGTCATTTTTGTTTTTAAATTTCTCCCTTTCCCGACATCGACGCGCCTTCTCAATCACAGTTTTCGGATGGTGGTTCCGACACAACTTTCATGTAAAAGTTATGTAATTCTTCTACGCACTTGCCCGCCGTTATTTTCCGATAGTGGTTAGCCTATGTCTATTTTCCGACGTAATTACAACACGCCTTCTTAACATTCATTTTTTGACGGTAGTTAGCCTACGTCTATGGTAGTATGTTTTTAGCTCTTTTTTAACTTTGTTTTTTTATTTCTCTGTTTTCTGACATTGACGCGTCTTCTCAGCCGCAGTTTTCTGATGGTGGTTCCGACACAACTTTTCGGATGTATCTTTTCGGTAAAAGTTATCCTATGGTAATTCTTCAACGCACTTCCCCTCCGTTATTTTCCAACAGTGGTTAGCCTACATCTATGGTACTCCCTCCGGTTCAAATTAATTGACTTGAGTTTTCTAGATTCGGATGTATCTAGACTTGTTTTAATACTAGATACATCTAAATGTAGACAAATCCAAGTCAATTAATTTGGATCGGAGGGAGTAATATTTTTCCATCTCGTTTTTCAACTACCGATAGTAACATTTAGACACACCTGTCTGATCATGATTTTCTGACAATAGTAGCCTACTTTGAGAGCTTCATCTCATTTTTTACTTCCCAACAGTGATTTTCTGGAAAGAGTTGCCTACTTTTAGGGTAGTATTTTTTAGCTCATTTTTCTTAATTTCCCGCCATATTTTTCTAGGTGTGTTCCTGATGGTATATTCGATGTGTTGACTCCCTCGCCGGTAATTTCTAGGCGCGGGTTTTCAACTTGACAGTGGTAATTTGAGAGTGATCCTTCATCAGCGCACTCTGATGATAATTGCTCGGTGTGTCTCTTTGGTCTCAACTGTAATTTCTCGATGGTAATTGTTCTAGAAAAAATATTTTGCAAGTTTTACCTTGATATATTTCATCCATATTTTCCAATGATACACAAGTGATCGTTACCAAATGAGTACATGGAAGCGGCGTGTCGCCGCCGCCGAGTTGCCTAGTCATATATAAAGAGGTAACATTCACTAAAAAAAGTGACAATAGGTAGCCTATCAAACAATCATGTATTTTTAAAAACAGTTCTCATATATATCTTTAATTGGAATGGCAGTAGGTAGCCTATCAACCATTCCCACTGTACATATATAATGGAGGGCCTAACAAAAAAAATCTGAACTCATGTCGAGCTTAGGTATAAAAAACTTCCTTTTTGCTACCGAAAGATGCAACGTAAGCCTCAAATATTACCTATATAGAAATTGAAAAATTAAGTGAAAAATATATTGGCGATTAATACAAATAGAGAAGATGGCAATTCAGTGTGGCTATGTAAGTCAAAGTCATAATCTGGACTTCCCAAAACAACCGAAAGCAGTAAAAATACTAACACAGGGATGGATGCCCCAGATGCTCTGTGGAGACTTGAACAAAACACGGAAAAAGCCACATGGGGCTCACCAATTACCTCTTTAGATAGTGGCACCTAGATACATAAAGGGCTTACCCGGGGCACCATAGGCATGATATAAATGGAAATGTATGTTCAGTAACTTTCAGTACATATACCTGGACATATACAAGAAAAGAAGAAATTTTAGAGACAGGGTTTGGGTGATTTCAACATTATAAAGAATATACCTGCAGGTTATATTGGTTTATAAATTATTTCATGCAAAATCAATCGGGAGCAATCAATCGCGTGACTTTCCCTGAACCATAATCCACTAAGAACAGTAAGTAATGAGCCAAGAAAATTCCCCTGCTACACTGACTACAAACTCACCACCAGCGGTAAACATTCACCATAACTAATTTAAGTTAATAGTACTTTTAAATCAGCTCTACTTTCAATCTATTAGAAAGGCAAGGACGCGCACACGAACTAATTCTGACATGATTCGCCAGATGCTTGCAGTCAGCCATCTTGTGTGGATTAGACAAACCATATCAGAACACGATAGACCTCTCCCAAATCAATAGATATAGCAACTATCCTGCCATTATTCAGAAAAAATAAAACACCGCACGCCAAGCGAGAAATCATGGTGGATGAATTTTAATATCCAGATAAGCACCAAAAGGTCCCACCCCTCACACAACCTAAACAACAGGACATAGTGTACACGGATCACCACATCAGAAGGTATAAAAGGTAAGCATACATGCAAAAAAAGATATCGAGTAGAAGATATACACCTTGTCACAGGCTAAAATTAAAATATATTTGCTGAAAGGGGATAGGAATGCACTTAACAGAAGGGATCTCTCATCTGGTAATGCACACATGGAAACACATGGCGGCAAGAATCTCGTCAACATAAAGGAAAAAGGGGAAAACTGAAATAAAAAGGAGTACTGGATAGTGCGCTTAGGCTGCATCATCTCCTATTAGCTCCTCGTTGTAGCAAGTGCTAGGTTTAATATAACATAAACCACCAATAGCAATGAAGAAAACATCCACCAACATCACCGAAAGGAAAATACTATTGCCAGAAGAGTGTGTCAGGTACCTCCTCATGGCATGGGATGGCCTGCTGATGAACCAATGAATAAAAATCTGTGTATAAGAACTAAAAGCTGCATTGCAATTAAAAGCATCAATACTTCATAGCAGAAAAATGGCGGCACTAAAGATTCAGACAATACATGTTCTTAGAAAAAAAGGTGCACTGGAATTAAGTCTATTCTCAAAGATCCAAAACAAGCACATCTTTTTAGCAAATTTTACAAAGTCTACATCCTAAGTCATAATAAAGAAACATGCAACAATCAGTTCATCAAAGAAAAAACAGTGAACCGAAGTATATACAGCAGAAAGCAGTGGAAGTATTCTGGGACTCACCCGAATGTCCCCGAATTTCCAGCACAATGAATTCAGCCCTATGACCACTCTTGGGACGGAGACGTTGCCATGAAATCCACAGATTAGAGAAACTTTGAGACCATATTTCTTGTGGGTGGAAACTTTGAGACCATCTCAACCGCCTCATGTGCCACACTTTCAAAAAGATCCACAATAAAAGCCATCCCATTTCAAATAAAATAAGATACTCTCACGTCACCATTTGATCTTCCTACAATATATAAGAATAATTCATGAGCGAGAACTAATTTGCCTCAAATGCATAATCCAATGATATCGTGGAGAAGTCTAATAAAAATATGGCTCACATACAACCAGTTCACAATGACAAATGATAAACACTTGCATGTCACTTAATTATACCATGAGAAGAGCAGGGATGGGATTTGGGAAGGTACCTTGCCAAGTGCCGGCACGTGGTGGAGGGGGACTGAAGGCGACGGAGAAGGCCAATCCAGGAGGAGAACTATCTTCTCCTCATCATGATGTACTCACCTTTACTTGTGGTTCCTGCCAAAATAAGTCTTCTTAACAGTTATTTTGCAATCCATAGCAGACTACCAATATCCAACTGTCGGAGTGCAAGGAGCTGCACCCACACATACCAGAAACCCGACTATGCTGAACTGAACTACTCATACAAACCAATACTAAACTGAACTGCTCGTCCCACCAATACTCGTGTGTGGACTTTCAGGAAATAAGTAATCACAATGTATTAATCTAGCACCTAAGAGTATTGCATAACATAGGAGATAATAAAAGATCGGCTAGTCTTGTTTCATGAAATATTTCTAAATAAACACGAGGTAAAAGTGATTGGTAGCAGCAGCACGCCGCTGGCTTGCTGATGGAGGTACAAAGACAGATGCTCCACCGGCCACATCCATGTCTGTCTTCTGCATATTGTAACAAATAATGTGCGACATCCATGCCTGTCTTCTGCACATTGTAAAAAATAATGTGTTCCTCAGATTTTACTTGTCTATTAAGGCAGTGACGTCAAAAGAGATTAAGTGTAAAAACTCACTATGTTCAAACTGTAGGCAGAAGGTTTTAGGAACTCACTGATGCTCACAGATTAAAAACGACAGAAAACTTTTCCTGATTAGTAATCGCTATGTAGCAAAAACAACAAAGTGTTGATATAAAATTGGGCGCATCAAGCACAAGGGTAATTGGTGTTTTAACAACAGAAAGGGTATAACAACTGAATCCAAGAACGGCAAATAAACACAACTATGATGTCCAGAAATGAATAAATTGGGCAAGTAAATGGTGATTGACACTTTTTTAGCTGCATCATGTTCACTGCCATTTGATCTCCGGCAAGCAAAGCCACCAAGAACCGGCCTGGCCTGAGGGCTGCCCTAGGTTTGGCTCATTTGTACGGGAGAAAAACATTAGAGAGGAGCGAAACGAACCAGAAGAGATGTCAACCGGCGTCGCTGCTGCCGGGCTTCCTCCGCTGCGCAAGCTCCTCTGCCAAGCGACCTCGGTTCCGTTCGATCTCTTGCGCCGCCGCACTGCCATGCCCAAGGTGGCGGAGGATAACAGGGTGCTTCTCCTTGGCGCCTTCTTCACATGCTGTTGCTGCTCGCGCGACGAGGCAGCCCGCCGGCGGCGGCCTGTCAGGAGATGGGTGTGGACCGGGAGGGGAATGGGGAAGAGAGAAGAGGCGGGATTGGGGAGGTGCGGGGAGGCGAGGATGGGGAGACGAGGGCAGGCGGGTTTGGGGGCGATGCGGGACAAGGAGGAGGCGACGGGATTGGGTGAGGGGAGAACCGATGGGATTGGTGGCCGGCCACGAGAGGAAAGGAGAGGCGGGCGAGAGGGACGAGAGCGAGGGACTCGTGGGCGGCGACTGGAGGGATTACGCGGGCTAGGGTTTTCTTTGCGCGTGCTTTTGCTTTTTATATGGACGGGGGCGGCTCAATTTACTCCAATGACGAAAAACTTCGGGTCCGAGGTGGGAGGGTATAAACGTAAACTTGTATCGCTTCACATCGGCTCGACCTAACCCACCGGCTGAGCGGTCACTATGAGGTGGGCCGACCAAAGAGAGGGACCCAACAGCAGCGAGACGCACTGCCAAGCATGTAGGATAGGGCCGGTCCATTACGTACAGGTGAGTATGAGTGGGCAGATCTGGACCGCTGATTACAAATCGGACGGCCCAAAAGTTCGGATTTCTGTGGGACGTTGTACTGCCCCATTACGTACAGGTGAGTATAAGTGGGCAGATCTGGACCGCTGATTACAAATCAGATGGCCGAAAAATTCGGATTTCTGTGGGACGTTGTACTGCCCCTCTAATTATGTTTCTAAATTCAGATGCGATAGCCCTGGAGTATCGCCTGTTTACTTTGAACATTTGGAAGGAGCAGACGAGATTTTGCAGCAACACGATTCTACCGTTTTCACATTTTCACAGGATCGATGAACTGCATGAACAATTCTCCAGTTCACTGGACGAATGCAGAGGCACGAGAGCGAGACGATATAGCTAGGGCGAATATCCGGAGAAGATCAACTTCCGAGGCAAACTCTATCAAATGCGTGTCCCCGCCCACGGCCTCCTTTCGTGGAGGATTCGACCATCTCGTTCAGAAGGTTGCAGCAGGGGCAGAGCAGTGGTCAAACGACCCCCTCCCCCAACGTATTACAGCATACTAGTAATTAGGCACGTGCAACGCACATGTTGACTTTGTACAAATATATTGGTACTGATAAATTTTAAGATAATATCCAATGCAACATGCCAACTTTTAAACTGAATCATCAAGCACACAAATTTGAGCATGCATAAAAGCTGTCAAGAATGGAAAAATAAAGAATGCAGTACAATATAAACTGAACCGCAAAGCACACATATTTGAACATACTAAAATGGGCTCAGACTAGAAAAAAATTGAATAATGCATTTACAATATAAAATTGATACTCTTCCTATAAAACCATGAGAGTATGATTACATGACAAGTTTACATGGTAAACCGACAT
Source organism: Avena insularis (assembly GCA_023614405.1). NCBI lineage: Eukaryota > Viridiplantae > Streptophyta > Magnoliopsida > Poales > Poaceae > Avena > Avena insularis. The sequence goes on from CM042690.1 coordinate 27,310,312, forward strand.
TCAAGACCGTGCCATGAGTCATGACTAAAACTGGGATCTTTCTTTCGTTTACATGGTAAACCGACAATCAAGACCGTGTATTATACACAACATCAATATTCAGAAATAGTGGAGGCGGCCTGTTGGACAATCTCTATCAATTCTTCCTTCACCGTTGTGTGCCAACCCTTCCAAACATAAGCACATGAATTTCATGATCATACGAAGAAAATCCATATGTTCTAGCTTTTCAATTGTATCACACGGGCTGCTTCAAGGTCTATAAATAGCACAAATGCCGCTGAAAAATTATACACTAAAAGGTACAATAAGAAAGAGAAAATAGTAGTACTCCCTCTCCTGGAAGAGAAGCTGGCCAAACCAAAAAATAAATGTTACCGGGAACTTCTTTCAACATGTCAGTAGATAAAAAAATATGCATGCGTAGTTGTGAAGTGTAAAGTAAAAAATGGAGTTATCATCTTTCAAATAAATACTTTGACAACAACAAAATACCCCTCATTCCGCTGCTCTTTCAAAATGTATTTGGCCATGAACAATACCTCACCTTAAACTTCAAGACACATATAAAACAAATGCATATGAGAAATTACAGATCTATAGATGTATGGATGGCATATCTAGACCAGCAATACTTTTCTTGAAGAGTTACATAACACTTCAGTATGTCCATTTTGTCATCTGACACAGCTACGCATTGTGCAGAGATAATATGAAGTACCTGATATAGTTATTTGAATGGTTCTTGACATAGTCGGTGGTCAGCCGCTTCCACCTTAATAGTCCTAGATCGTTGTCAGCCACCCTTTTTATCACAAGTCTTACCTGCTAAATAAAAACAATTCCATATACATCATAGACTTGTTATTAATATGATTTTCATTGCTCTGACTACAATAGCAACAAAAGCAAATACTCCAAGCATACAAGGTTCAAAGATAAATGGAACCAGAATGAAGCCAGAACCAGCGTATGTCTGTAGCATGATCATCAACCTAAATTATTATACAAGTATCTAATTTCCCTTATAATGATGGGCTATCTAGTTTAGATCATCGGAGCTTACCAGATTGTAAAGAGGCTCATCTCAGTTTAGAACAAGCTTTACCTTGCCATGGTAAACGCCATGAAGAGCATAAACCAATCTATAAAAATCACATGGTATTTGATCGAAACCACCTAAAAACCAAACACAGCATTGTCAGTCTTTTAATTTGAAGAGAACAAAAAAACTTAAAAAGGGAAGCATTTTCTAACGAAGCGTTAGAAGTTTCTCTCTCAAAAGGGACTGACCTAGCTGTTGCTTCTAGAGTCTGATGTATTGTGTGTTTGATAAAGGTGATTCCCTTATCGGCTATTAGACAGGTGACACTCCCAAAAATAGAGGCAACAGTTTGTTGTAACAGAAGTTTCTAATGCAATCCATTTTCAGTGCGCAGAACAACATGCCTGGAAAACAATGAACATATGATGAGCACCAGTTGACAAAAAGGGAGACTTGATGCAGATTGATTCTGGGAAAGGAAAAAACACATATCAATTCACATCCAACAATTAGACTCTAGAAGCGGCAATGTTTCATCCAGATGCACCGAACTGCAAGTGGAGAAGAGGAATATGGCTCCTAGTTGGGTTGTGAGGCCGCATCCTGAAGGAATCATGTGCATCTTTGGTTCTTCTGCTCATGTCATATTCTCTCTTGGAAATAGAATTATGGTTCTTATAAATACATCAGAAAACTACAGTGGCTCATTGTTTTTATTATCATATGAATTATTAAGAAAATCTACAAAATATAAGAATCAAAGATGGATGCGCTAAAGATACAAGATAGCAATTATAGAATAAAACGGTATTCCTTTCCTGCTGTCTTACGCGCGAGAAAACCTCATGTTGTTTTCACAGTCTACTTAAGAAGACGAACCATATTCAGACCGAAGACACCTACCGTGGCTCCCGACCTTTCCCTCAATCTCCCTCGTGTTCTACAAACCCTTCTCCTCAAGATATTCACGATATTGTATTACATCAATCTCATTCTATCTCAGTTTTTCTATCGGATGGATCTAGAAAGAAGCGCGCGACGGTCGCAAAATCCTCTCCCTCTCCCTCGGCAAAAGAAACTGCGACATACCTGTCGGAACTTGCCAGACGGGGCGCGGCGGCAACAACGCGGGTGAGGCGCGGTGCCCTCCCACTCCCGCAACTACTCCGAATGGTGGCATGAGGAACGACTTGAGGGTGCGTCGATCTCAAGGAGCGGAAGACGGCATGAGGGAGGAGGCCATGTCGGGAGAAGAGGAAGATGGGGCACGTGGGCTGCGTAAGGAGACGGCAATGGCGATGAGCGAGGAAGGAGCAGTGGAAGGCGATGGCAGAGGCGTCGCTGGGAGATTTCTTGGTCTGTTGAGAGAGAAATGATCGGGGGATGGATTGAGTCTCGCCAGCCAGTCGGGGAGGGGTGGTGTGCGGGCTGAGTACACAGTCCATCAAGATTATTCGCTAACTGCACCCAAGAGAAAAATTAGGCTAATAGTAACTGTTAGATGTATAAGGTGGGTTTGATCGTGTGGCGGTAGTAGGTTCCTTTATGTTTTATGGGTACATGTAGAGAAATTCGTGTACGCTCCTTTATAAATAGATAAATAGATATAGATATATACAGATTACAGAGTACTGCCCTAATGGCTGTTCATAATTACCTGTCGGTACCACGCAAAAAAAAAAATGCCCGAAGCTACCAGCAGCCCAAGTAGTATGTATGTACGCAACGAAGCCCAGTAATAACCAGCCTATCTACCAGACTGTGTACAGTGTGGTTCCTGGGTGTTGCACATCTCCATACTTAAAAAAATTAAAAAATTAAAATAAAATAAAAAAAAATCGATTTTTTTTGGAAATCAAAGATGACTAGGTATACTACTTGTATGAAAATATTTTTGTACGAAATTACTTTAATTGTATCTTGGGTAAAAAAACAAATTCGAAATGTTCCATGACCACGTACTATTCACCTTTATTTCGTCATATTTTTGTTTTTTTGCCCCGAAAACCATGCGAATTATTTCCATTCCAAATATTTTTATACGAGTAGCATATCTAGTCACCTTTGATTTCCAAAAAAGTTTGATTTTTAAAAAACTTTATTTATTTATTTTTATATTTTTTTAAGTATGAGAGTGTGTAGCCATTCACCCTTTACTCTCGTTTCTCACGATCAATCTGGCCTCCGGAGTGCTGCTCACGATCAAAAGCCGCCGACCCTGGATGGTCCATTAGTCACCCGCTTGCCGTACGTCTGCATAACAGATCCGTCAAATCGACACCGGACTAGTCTCTTCGTTTTAAAATATAATATAAGATGTTTTAGATTTATAAAACAAATGCATCTAGACTTTTTTTTAAGTACGTAGGTTCACTAAGATTTAGAGTAAATCTACACACTAAAATAAGTCTAGATTTTTTTTTTTATAAACCTAAAACATTTTATATTTTAAAACGAAGGAAGTATTTGTTAAGTCAAGCCAAGGTACACAACAGACAACACAATACAATAGGTATTGCTAGCCTCGTACATCCCTTCTGTTCCAGTTTCCAATACTTCATTATTCACCTATACTTCGCTAGTCACAGACCAAGGAAAATGTTATAATACATATATAATCACTTTCTCCGTACAGACTGTTTAAATCTCGGACTGTTCTGCGCTTAAATTTCAAATCCAGTCGTCGGCACTAGCAGAGCTATGTTTGATCATGAAATGGTACAGTAGCTTTTTTTTATATATAGTTTGCTTTAATTAGCTATGTTAGTGATTGAGATAGTTTGTATTTAGGCAATGCTTTTACCAAAAACGTGTTGATAAGACGACATTTTAATTTCAGCTTGACGTTTTGATATATACAATATTTTCACATGCGACAGGACGAGAGTTGCCTGGACGAGAGAAAACAACCTGCATATAGGCAGTATATGTACGGGTCAGCCAGTTAGGCATATATATACAGAGACATACATACATACATACATACATACATACATACATACATACATACATACATACATACATACATACATACATACATACATACATACATACATACATCGAAGGTGTTTGGTTCAACGGTGTAAACGTAAACGTCAATGGTATCAGAATACATGGTTAATGTAAACGGAGTGGGGAAAACTGAAACTTGTTTGGTTCAGCTCGGTAACGAAATTCCAGAGAGACCGGCTAATAGATCTTGGCTGCTGCAGTTTGACCTTGCCATGGCTATCGGCTCCTCCCAGCTCCTATAGCGCCTGTAAGATGCGCCATGCGGATAGTGCCGTCTCACCCGATACCTCCCTCCAGGTCGCCGGCTCGCCGCCACGCTCTCTCTCTCTCAGGCGACACGGCCACGGTCTTATTCCAGTACGACTCTGGCCGGTAGCACCGGCCGCCGTGGCTCTCTCGCCTTCGATCTCAGACGAGACGGCTACTACTCCCCCGCCACAGCTGAGTTCTGCATGGTCGGCTCGGGTTCCGTCCGCGCCGCCGACGGTGCCGCCGTCGCGCACCTCACGGCTCTGTACTACGAGCTTCTCCGTCAAGCAATCCAGTGCCAGGCAAGGTCGCATCCCTCCGGGGAGGAAGACGAGATAGAGGGCAAGGGAGGACTCACCCCCGTTCGGTAAGAGAGAGAAAATGATTGACATTGCGGCGAGGATACTGTCGGAAGAGGAAAGCGATTACGGGGGGAGGTGGGCGGTAACAAGATTGTGCAGGGATGTAATTTGATTACGTGGTACCTTATTACGGCCAAGTCCAACCAAACGCGAACTAACGTATTGAGATCCCGCTGTTATAGGGTTACTTAAAAAAGCACGAACCAAACACGTTCCTGGTAATCTCCCATTGCTCGTGACTTGAAACCAGCAGCACAGAATATGAGGTAGTACTCCCATATACGGATGAACTTATCATCAAAGCCCAGGGCCAAAACTTGGCTGCAATAAAACAAGAAAGAGATAATAAGAAATTAATACTAACCGAGCAATCAACTGTAACAATATATCATATACACACTAGTCAATCTTTCTCTCAACTGTAAGTCTGTAACAGCAATATTCTTCTATGGTGAATGGCAAGTGATTGCTTACTCTTTGTTGGCCATGAAGTTGTCCCTCCAGCGCAACAGAGTTGTGTAGTAATGGCACCCAATGGTCTCGATATGCTCTACGCTACACGATACGGTTCGCAACGAAGACCAAGGGAGGGTTTAACCGATTAATCGAGATCCATCCATGACCATGAGGTATATAACCCGATCAAGCACCGATCCATTGTATGTATGTAAGACGTACCAGAACCTTGATGACGCGGTCATGGCGGACGTTACACGGGCCAAATAAGGAAGGCAGCCGCCAGGGAATATGTATTCTTTTATGAAGTCTGGCCTCCTTCTGTATTGCTCGTACCGTTCCTCTGGAACCGAGATGAACTGAACACACATGTATGTATTTGCACACAAAGGTTAGTTCATGATCGTGTATGCTTAGTTGTTGACAGTTACATTTGTCCTGCAGTACTAACCTGGAGGACCAATATGTGCCCTCTTCAGCCAAGTGAGACTCGCAGCAGGCGAAAAACTCGTCCATGCTTATTACGGTACGGGTATCTTTTTCATTTCATTGACTGTATTCATGGCCAACATGTTCGATCGTACCGCTGATATTGGCAGAAGAGGAATGCATAAGTCTAGCCACGCACACGGGTATTAGTTTTCCAAGTCACGGCGCATTCCTTACAGTAATAATGCTTACCAGCTTATGATTGCGTCATACTTGCAAGGTGGTATGTGACGGTAGTCACATAGCAGGAAAGTTATGTGCTCCTAAAAATTAATGGCATCAGTGTCAAGTAGGTCGACCTCGGCTTAAAGGAGGGAGTAACATAGAACTAACCTCTAAGCCAGCTTCTGTTACTTTTTTCTCGGCGTATTTAAGCTGCTCCTCTGACAAAGTGATTCCAGTGTATTTGCAACCAGTTTGCTTGACCACTTGTATAGCTAAACTGTCCCAGCCGCTACCGATATCAAGAACATGATGCCCCCTCTCGACTTTAGCCTTTGGTTAAATGTATATTTTTTGCAAGAGTGAAGTACCATCAGATCATGCATGCCCACAACATTGTCTAACTAGTAATCAATCTAATGCCACAATTTCCAGAGATATGGCAGCATTACCTTGGTGATTAGAAGATTAAGTTTACGCTGCTGTGCTGCTTCTAAGCTTTCGTTCTCCGTCTACCAATTTAATGTCCATGAATTAATAAAACTACTCTACGAAATTTACAAGACGCGAAACAAAATCACAAGATTTACTAACCTTGAAAACTGCACAAGAGTAAGTCATCGATTTATCCAGAAAGAGCGAGAAAAAAGCGTTACTCTGCACGCATATATAAGAAGACATAAAGATTAGTACTATTTTGTTTGTTATTATAGACATATGTAAAGTAATGAATCATAACATATATTTTTTTATAAGGTTTGGAATATTAAAATATCAACTCAATAAGATCTGCAATAATGGTATTACAAATTGACCTAAGCAGCTAGTTTTCTTAATCCTGATAGAATGTAATAACAGAAGAAGAGACATGAGTACTAAAAAGATCATAGTGGTGTGAGATGTTTCGACGAGTTTGTGTCGTTGTGTTCTTCCCCGACATGTGGCGCATAAAGTATTTAGCATAGTCCAACCTAGCTATGACATGCAAGGGTGTCCAACCCCTGCAAACCAACAGTTTTATATACATGATTAGACAAACACATAGATACTTAGGCACTAATTTCTTTCATCAAACAATTCATATGAATTTAGTGGACAATTGAAGGTTTCAGAACCTATTTCTGTGAATGCCACCATTCCTACGCGCATCTCTGTTAGCAATGAAAATCTGCAAAGAAATGGATCATGGTTTGATATGAAATGAAGAAGAACTAGCTCTACCAATAAGCTCATGGACTATGGTATAGTTTTACCAGGATAAGATTCAGAAGGCCTTCTCTCTTGTCAACAAGAGAGAAACATCCATTAATATAGGATTCTGCTAAGCCAATGCCTCCTTCTATTGCAACCTGAAAGTCATGAGAGAGCCAGGATAAACACGTGTATTTCAAATGAGAAGGTTGGATAAAGCAATTACAGTGGTGTATATAGGCAGAAAAATAGAAAAGATAACCTTCACATAGAACAAGGGGTCATGAACTCGGATAACAGATTTTGCACGGCATTTGTCGCAAGCTTTACCAAAATTGAACACACTACCTCCTTCTTCGACCAATCTGCATGAAAACCATTATGGTGAAAAATAATCATAATTAGACATCGTGTACCGTATTGACTCATATATACAAGGACTCACATCAAGTTACCGATGGATATGTATTGGTTCAAAAATCTTGCAACAAGAAGGTGCACCCCAGCCTCGGTCCATGATGGAACCATCTGCTTTTGGTTCAGTAGAAGCTCACATTTCTTTCCAAGCAAACCTTGAGCTGCTGCTTTCCCATCAATTCAATATGTCCAACACAAAAATACATCACATAGCTATTCTATGAAATAGTCATTCTGAATTATGCGAGTGAGACTTAAAGCATATATGTCGGGATGGTGTAAATAAAGAAGAAGCCTGGGAATCTAGTCTATGCTAGGCAGGTCTAAAAGGGAAAATAGACAGGCTATGCATTCAAATACCTTCAATCCGTATTCATGGAATCCATGACATGCGATCCAAGGTAGAAGTGACATTTGAGACCTAATGTTCTTTAGATCAGTTCACACCTAACCCAGAGTGAGAGAACTAGAGGAGAAGAGAAGCCTCGGGGAGGTGGGGCGAGCTATGGGCTGGGTTGGTTTGACTGATCCAGTACCTCAGATGGTCTAGCTTAGCCCATTGCTTGGTGCCATGCCCACTTAAAAACAAAATAAAATAAGTCAAGGAAAAAATGCAAATTTACAAATATGACCCTGAAGATATTTAAAGCTCTAGAAAATATAAAAAAATCATAAAAATATATATAATATATCTAAATAATCAAAAAAATGAGATTTATTTAAGAAAAATATAAAACTACTTGTTTGAGCTAAATAAAATAAAACTAAATATTAAAGTTACTAAAATCTTAAATGAAATTTAATAAAGTAAGGAAAAATCCTAAAAAACAATAAAAATCATTTTTGTGTATAAAAATAGATCTACTATTTTATAAAAATACTAACTTAATTATTTTATAAATAAAATTTGAAGTAAGTATTCAAAGACAATTAATCCTTTATGGAATTTTATAAACATAAGACTAATACATAAAAATAAATAAAAATCATTTTTAATATCTAGTAAATATATTATACTAGAAAAATAGTAAATATACCATTAGAAAGGTTTTAAGATGTTAAAGTAATAAATCCTTATCTATTACATATTTATTATAATAAGATAACTATTTTGTTAATTCTTTAAAAAAAATCCTAAGTAAGAAATAATCACATTTCCTTATAAAACACTAAATCCTTTAAGATTAATTATTAGTCTAAATCCATAATTATGATTCGTAGTAAAACTTAAATGTAAATTATTAAATTTATAATACTCTTTAGAAACCTTTAATCAAATATAAACCAATCATTCAGTTAAAATACCAAATGAATTATCGCACACCTCAATCACACCTATCATAACCCTAAAACTTGATAATAATTAAAACATATTACACCTTAAGTTTTTTTACCCTTTAAAGTTAACTTTAGTCTCAAAGCTTATAAACATCATGTCTAATCAACTACTTATGTTTTTATAGTTTACTTTGGTCTGTTTCAATTAAGACCTAAAGTATCTCAAAACCAAACTAATCGAGCAAACACTAAGAGACATCGACCACATTCCATTAACCATTAAAGATTGTTTAAATCTTATCAAAGAAACCTTTTCTTTGAAGGTTATTCTTTTTGCCACTTCAAACAACAACTCTATGACAATTCCTTCAATTCTTAGCAACTCAAACCAAGGACTTGATGGAGATATGATAAATGTTTACATACCATGTTATAATTGTATTAACCGGAAACATTAATACTTGTGTGATTTATAAACATAAAAGAGTCCCTAGTAAAGCCTCTTGTTAAACTAGATTGTTGGTTAATATATGATCATGGTTTCCTGATAATGAACATTGAGATGTTATTAACAACAAGATCATATCATTAGGAGAATGGTGTGATGGACATACTCCTATAGTTAAGCATAGCATAAAGATCAAGTCATTTAATATAGTTCAGTTGCTATAAGCTTTCAGATACATACTAACCTAAATCCTTCGACCATGAGATCATGCTAATCACCATCACCGGATGGATGCTTTGATGACATCAAACACCACACCGTAACTGGGTGGCTATGAAGGTGGTATTGAATGTTCAGAAAGTATGTATTGAGGCACATGGATCAAGAGTGGGATTTGTCCATCCATATGATAGATAAATATACTCTGGGCCCTCTCGGTGGAATGTCATCCAATTAGCTTGCAAGAATGTGACTGACTCACAAGGGATCACATATCACAGGAACGAGAAAAGAGTACTTATCGGTAACGAGGTTGAACTAGGTATGCAGAGATACCGACGATCAGACCTCGGATAAGTAAAATATCGCGAGACAAAGGGAAATTGGTTCCGTATGTAAATGGTTCATTCGATCGCAAAGTAATCGTAGAAATATGTGGGAGCCATATGAATTTCTAGATTCCTCTATTGATTATTGATCGGAGAAGAAGTCTCGATCATGTCTGCATAATTTACGAACCGTAGGGAGACACACTTAAGGATTCGATGTTGTTTAGTAGATATGGAATGTGAGTAAAGAGATCGAATGTTGTTCGGAGTCTCGGATGGGATCCGAGATATCACGAGGAGATCCGGAATGGTCCGGAGAATAAGATTCATATAAGGAAAGTCCAATTTCAGAGTTCGGGAATGATTCCGGTGTTTTCACCGGAATGTTCTAGAAGGGTCTAGAAGGTTCACCAATCCGGAAGGGGAAGGGTACATGGATGTGTCATAAAAAGTGTAATGGTTGCATCATGTCCTAGGTTACTTGGCTGGACACTTGGAAGAGACAAATCAAACTCTAATTTGAAAGTCAAAAAGGAAGTTTGAAAAAAGTCAAATCCCAACATGGTTTCCAAGTTAGGGAGGGTTTCTAAGTTAGGGAGGGTTTCCACCTGGGTTGGGAACACCCTTGGACGCCCCCCACCTATATAAGGAGGGGTGGGGGCGCACCCCAAGGTATTCCCCTTGCCATAGGCGCCCAAGAAACCCTAGGTTGGCCGCCGCCCCCTCTCTAGTTGCGACCAATCTAGATCTCCTCTAAACCGCTACCGACTAGCTAAACTATAGTTGCTAGCTACCTCTAAACCTCGGACCTCTAAACCCTAGATCGCTAGGGCTCCCTCTACTCCACCATACTCTCTCCGGCTTAGCGAAGCCCTGCGGAATCTCCCCTCTACTTTCGACAACATGTCGTCGTGCTGCCGGAATCGCGAGGAGAGAGCTACAACCTCCGCTGCCTGCTGGAACAAGGGAGAGGAAGGTCTTCATCAAGTACCGTACGTATGACCGATTGCGGTAGCGCTGCCGGAATGCAGCGTCGGAAGGATCGCCTACGCGATCTTGAGATCGGCAAGTGAACGACTACATCGCCCACGAGAATCCGATAGATAGATCTTGGGGGTTAGTACTCTATTGACTCGTTGCTACAATATAGTAGATAGATCTTGGCTTGTGAGTGTTCATGCGATAGAAATTTTTTGTTTTCCATGCTACGAACCCCTATAGTGGTATCAGAGCCGTGTCTATATGTAGATCTGTTGCACGAGTAGAACACAATGGTCATTGTGGGCGTTGATGCTTTTGTTGTCGATTGCTTCTTGTATACTTTGCATCTTGCGAGATGGTGGGATGAAGCGGCCTAGGCTAACCTGACATGACATCGTTCATGATACTTTCTCCACGGTTGACATGCAACTTGTATTGCATAAGTGGCTTTGCGGGTGCCTGTTTCTCCCAACATAGTGAAGATTCAATTTACAACGGGTGATTGACAATACAGTATCAACGTTGTGGTTCTTATTCGTAAGTTAGAACGACACTTGTTGAAAGCCCCAAACCACGTAAAACATGCAAATAAAATTAGAGGCGTCTAACTTTGTTTTGCAGGGGTGTGCTGTGATGTGATATGGCCATGATTGTGATTATATATGATGTATGCAATGTTCCGTATTGTAAGTCGGCAAACGGCAGGAGCCATATGGTTGTCTTTTAATTTCGTCTAGACCAAAGTGTATATTATTCAAAGTGCTGGTGGACGACAACCATGGAGCGGCGCCATTGACCTTGACGCCACGCTGGTGATGATGGAGATCATGTTTGTGCTTGAAGATGGAGATCAGAAGCACAAGAAGAAAGGCCATATCATATCACATATTTCGAATTGCATGTGATGTTAATCCTTTTATGCATCTTGTATTGCTTAGTTCACGACGGTAGCATTATAAGATGATCCCTCTCACAAAATATCAAGTTATAGAGTGTTCGTCCTTAGTAGGCACCATTGACAAAGCTCGTTGTTTCGAAGCACCACGTGATGATCGGGTATGTTAGATTCTACGAGTAATACAATGGGAGCAAGCTAGATTTGCTCATGCGGAAGCTAAAGTTTGATCTTAACGATCCTAGCATGTACAGACATGGTCTTGGAACACGGAATACCGAAAGGTAAAGCATGAGTCATATAGATGATACGATGAACATGATGATTGTTCGCCTTTGAAACTATATCATGTCACGTGATGATCGGACTTGGTGTAGTGAATTTGGTTCGTGTGATCACTAAAACAATGTGAGGGATATTGTTTTGAGTGGGAGTTCAACAACAATATGATTAAAAGTTGAACACTATTTATCATAAATTAAATCAAAGTGAATTTGCATAGTTGTTGTAGTCATTGGCATCCGTTTACCACCTTGCGCTTAGTTATAATTGAGACAATAGAACTATAGAATGCTGGTTAATTACTTTACGAACTGGTATCGTATTGTTTTGAAGTGTTATTCTAAATTTTAAAAGTCCTATTTCAAACTTTCAGTAAGTTTCGGTTACTCTATGAAGTTTAATAATTGGTACTAAATCAAGAGTAACAATTCTAGTGTTAGTATATAAGTATCATGTTTATCTCCATGATTCTTGATATTAAAAAGATCGTTTTAATATCAAGGTTATCTAAAAACATCATATATGGAAGATATTGCGATATTTGAAATTATGTTTTGATTATAACATGATATAGTATAATATGGAAAAGTTTATGTTCTCATATTTGATGGGAATTTTTAAAAGGTTGGAGACACTAGTCGTCCTAATCCTCCAAAAGGTTTTGGAGAGCAACATTATACTCGCAATTCACCATTATAAGCTAAAGTAGATTAATCATGAATAGTTCCATAATAAGGATGAATATTTGATGTAGGTAAAATGTTTACTACACTAAAAGATTACTAAAGAATGGAATTTGAAAGAAAACCAAACATTTGATGATTGTGATTTACTTCAAAGTGCAAGTCCAAAGACATTGGTATTTAACTATACATGCTTTGGACTATGTGTCATGTGGATGTTGATAGATTCTTTCAAACAGAAAAGGAAATACTGAAAGAGAATCTCAGAAATATATGGCAAAAAAGAAAAGACTAGAATTATTTAGCTTAGGTATATAGAGGATATACATGTTATGGCTATATTCTTTGCTTGTTAAACAATATGGTTCTTAAGTATTGGATACTGAATTTGTTGATGTGAATCGTCATACGAAACAACACAATTCATGAACTACAATATCCCAAGTAACTAGCAAAAGAATATGCGATGATGTTCATCGAGAACAAATAAAGGGTTGTTGTGTTACTCGTTAATATCAAAGCTTGCCTTCAAGATTTGTTTTATCAGGTATTATGAGAACAAAAGGGTTGTTCAAATAATTCCCGTAATCCATAAAAGATGGATGATTTACAAATCTCGTTGAAGAAATCACATCTATAAAACTAGTGCTAAAAATGTCAAAAGACAAATTGATTGAAAGATCACTTAGGAAGTGACATCGCCGTTTAAATTATATTGGAAAGAAAACATGAAGAAACTCCATGTGGATGGAATTTTGGAGTCTTTTTATTTTTGATCAAATGACGCTTGTGAAACTTTCCTAGAGATAATTAAAACTCTGTTCATAGGCCAAAAGGGAACGCATGACTAGATTGTTGGAATTTGTACATATTTGATGTATGAAGTCCATTACGTGTAGTCAAGAGCGATGGATTTCAACTTCATATGCTTTCTCCGAAAATTTGAGTGACTATATGAATATTTACTTAATGAGGATGTAGTGTGAAACATTTGAAAAGTTCAAAAAACTTCAAGATGAAGAGCAAAATCAATGTAACAAGAAAAATAAAGAATTTATGATAGGATCATAAAGGAAGATATTTGAGTTACAAGTTTAGCATAATACCTTAGATTTGAGGAATCGTTCTGTGGATTTGCATTTCCTGAAACACCATAAGAGTATAGAGCGTTCGAGATATGTAATGAAACCTTGTTTGACATGGTAAGATCAAATGTGTAATTTATAAAACTGCCATTATATTTTAAAGATTAAAGCTTTAGAGACTACCGTTTTTCACTAAAAAGAGCTCCATCATAATCCGTTGAAATGACACCATATAAAGTTATGGTTTGGAATAAAACCCAAGTTGTCCTTTCTTAAACATTGGTATGCTATGCATAAGAAAGATGTTTGCAACCAAAATCGGATGAACATATCTTTTTATGTTATTTCAAATAATCGTTGAGTATTCCTCCATAACACCAAAGACAAAAATGTTTGTCGCTTAGAACGTCAAGTTTCTTTGAGAAAGGAATTTTCCGTGAAAAGTTAAGTGGGAGGAAAATAGAAATTTGATAAGGTTAAAAGAATCTTAGTTATATGTGCACAGTTGCGCAACACCGAAAAGTATTCCGGAGACAGCAACAATGCTCATGGCTCACGTGCCTCAAAGGTTGTGGTCACGGAAGTTTAAGTTCCTATTGAACCAAGTAGGTCGGATAAACAATCAAATACCAAGATTTGAGGGTTGAATCATTATTTGACAATAATGAACCGACTACATGCAAAGAAGCGATGATGGGTCCTGACTCCGTCAAATGGCTTGGAGCCATAAAATCTGTGATAGTTTCATACACGAGAAATCAAGCTTTGAACTTGAAAGACCCTCTGGAAAAGTGTAAAACCTTACAGTCGTGTTTGGATCTATAAAGAAATAGACATGGATGTTTCACATCTATTAAATAGTTGACATGTTGGGAAAGAGTTCAGAACAATGTTCAAAGGTTGACTATTACAAGATTTGATCTTTCATAGCGATGTTTATTCTAGACGTATTAATGTAGCAACCACTACATATAATTTTGTTATGTGGTAGTTGAATAAACAAAACAAGTTCTTGTGATAGAATTGTTACTTAGGACGTGTGCATAACACGGTTCATAGGGTTTTGTTAATTCAAAGGATGTTAAAAGCGTATGCAAACTACAATGGTTGAAGTGAGCATCGCGGAGTTGGAATCTTCACCATGATGAAACTATTAAAATAGTTTAAATTATTCAGACACGATGAAGATGCTTGCATTTGCAAGAAATTAAGTGGGAGCGCTAAGACATATTTCTAATACATTATGTGGAAGACATATTGTTGATTGGAAATGATGTATCTTTTATTAACACATGTTAAGAATTTCATCTCGATGAAAGACTTAGGCAAAACCCGAATATTTGGCATCAATATCTATATAGATAGATTGAGATGCTAATATGGTTGTGCCAAATGTACATAGATGAGATATTGAATGAGTTCAATATGGAAATAACAAGAAAGGTTCTTGCCACACAGAAAGGATTAAATCAAAATTCAAGTGTATCGACACTTGGTAAGTGAAACAAAGATTCAAGTATCGATTGATACTTGATGTATGAAATCACAAAGAGTATTTATATCAATCATACTGTGATATGTACAAATCCAGATATGTCCTATGCTCTAAATGTTATGAGCATATACCAGAATGATTAATAAGATGATCATTGGACGATAGTAAGGATATTCTTATGATCTTTTGGAAGAACTAAGAATATATTATTTTTATAGATGTGACAAATAGATGATTAGTTCATTGTAAAAGTACTACATTGATACTAGTTTTGTCACAAAGTATAAATTAAGTTTATCTCAATCTAAACTAAGGGTGGCACAATATAATGGAAAGTAAGTTCCATAATGGATTTGGATGAATTCCAAAGTTAAGACATTGTGACATATACTACAACAAAAGGCTAAGTTTATGACTGCTATTATAGCATCAAAAGAGGGCATTTGTGTTAAGTAGTTTGTTATCAAACTAGGTGTGGTTCACATCGGGATAGTACCATGAAGATATATTATACGACAATATTATCAACATGTTTTAACCCCAAGGAACCAAAGGTCTCACCAAAGGACCAAATTTATACAAAGCCATCTCATTAGAGAATGAGTGATGCGTAGAGACGCAAATACATGCAATTACACACGGACCTGAAAGAGTCGGATCCGAAGACCAGTTGACCACTAGCAATCGTGTAAATACAACACCGGAAAGCCATAGGTGTTGAATACACAAAGATTTGAAACTAGATTATTATCTCTAGTGCAAGTGGGAGACTGTTGGAGATATGCCCAAGTGGCAATAATAAAGAGGTTATTATCATATCTTCATGCTTATGATAAATGTTTACATACCATGTTATAATTGTATTAACTGGAAACATTAATACTTGTGTGATTTGTAAACATAAAAGAGTCCCTAGTAAATCCTCTTGTTAAACTAGCTTGTTGGTTAATATATGATCATGGTTTCCTGATCATGAACATTGAGATGTTATTAACAATAAGATCATATCATTAGGAGAATGGTGTGATGGACATACTCCTATAGTTAAGCATAGCATAAAGATCAAGTCATTTAATATAGTTCAGTTGCTATAAGCTTTCAGATACATACTAGCCTAAATCCTTCGACCATGAGATCATGCTAATCACCATCACCTGATGGATGCTTTGATGACATCAACCACCAAACCGTAACTGGGTGGCTATAAAGGTGGCATTGAGTGTTAGGAAAGTATGTGTTGAGGCACATGGATCAAGAGTGGGATTTGTCCATCCATATGATAGATAGATATACTCTGGGCCCTCTCGGTGGAATGTCATCCAATTAGCTTGCAATCATGTGACTGGCTCACAAGGGATCACATATCACAGGAACAAGAAAAGAGTACTTATCGGTAACGAGGTTGAACTAGGTATGCAGAGATACCGACGATAAAACCTCGGATAAGTAAACTATCGCGAGACAAAGGGAAATTGGTTCCGTATGTAAATGGTTCATTTGATCGCAAAGTAATAGTAGAAATATGTGGGAGCCATATGAATTTCCAGATTGCTCTATTGGTTATTGATCGGAGAAGAAGTCTCGATCATGTCTGCATAATTTACGAACCGTAGGGAGACACACTTAAGGATTCGATGTTGTTTAGTAGATATGGAATGTGAGTAAAGAGATCAAATGTTGTTCGGAGTCTCAGATGGGATCCGGGATATCATGGGGAGATCCGGAATGGTCCGGAGAATAAGATTCATATAAGGAAAGTCCAATTTCAGAGTTCGGGAATGATTCCGGTGTTTTCACCAGAATGTTCTAGAAGGGTCTAGAAGGTTCACCGATCCGAAAGGGGAAGGGTACATGGATGTGTCATGACAAAGTGTAATGGTTGCATCATGTCCTAGGTCACTTGGCTGGACACTTGGAAGAGAGAAATCAAACTCTAATTTGAAAGTCAAAAAGGCAGTTTGAAAAAGTCAAATCACAACATGGTTTCCGAGTTAGGGAGGGTTTCTAAGTTAGGGAGGGTTTCCACCTGGGTTGGGAACACCCTTGGACGCCCCCACCCACCTATATAAGGAGGGGTGGGGGCGCAGCCCAAGGTATTCCCCTTGCCCTAGGCGCCCAAGAAACCCTAGGTTGGCCGTTGGCCCCTCTCTAGTTGCGACCAATCTAGATCTCCTTTAAACCGCTACCGACTAGCTAAACTCTAGTTGCTAGCTACCTCTAAACCTTGGCCCTCTAAACCCTAGATCGTTGGGGCTCCCTCTACTCCACCATACTCGCTCCGGCTTAGGCGAAGCCCTGCGGGATCTCCCCTCTACTTCCGACACCACGCCGTCGTGCTGCCGGAATCGCGAGGAGATAGCTACAACCTCCACTGCCTGCTGGAACAAGGGAGAGGAAGGTCTTCATCAAGTACCGTACGTGTGACCGGCTGCGGGAGCGCTGCCGGAACGCGGTGTCTGAAGGATCGCCTACGCGATCTTGAGATCGGCAAGTGAACGACTACATCACCCACGAGAATCTGCTCTCGTTAACCGCTTTGGATCTTCGAGGGTTAGTACTCTATCGACTCGTTGCTACAATCTAGTAGATAGATCTTGGCTTGTGTGTGTTCATGCGATGGATTTTTTTTGTTTTCCATGCTACGAACCCCTACAGGACTTTTATCATAGTTACCAAATGGAAATTAATCATAATAACATTACTTTACACATTACTTATATAATTTGGGTTGTTAACACATAAGTCCCTTATCAATGTCATTTACTCAAAGTTTGAAGACGAACCAAATCTTAAAAGAATCACATAAATTCACTTCACTCAAAGTTTTGGGGATTCAATTTGGGAGTTTTACAAAATGCATAGCATTACTTATGCATAATTGCATATTGCTTCTTTAAACATTAGTCCTTATCGGACCAATGATGCTGATTTTAGATATTGGATCTTATATCATCTCGAAGACCGTGATTGCATAATCTTGTAGTCAGAAAGGCAAGTTCACACTTGCTCATGTCCTTTGGTTATTTTCTATTAAATATTTGCAAATCTAGTGTTGTCATTACCTGCATTTCAAAAAGGTCAGAAAACACTATATTTGATAATAATATGAACTATTGGTTACTGATCCAGGGTGATCAGCAAATCTATTAAGTCTGGCAGTTGGAATACCACTGCTTAGGAACATATCATCTAAGACTTAACAACCAACGTTGCGAGTGATTATTGCAACGTATATCACACGTTAACCATGAGATTTGGAATGGGATGGAGAAGTTAACTATATCCTTTTCCTTTCATATGTAGGCAATACGACCTTAACGTGACGTTGTGTTTTCTTGTGAGGATCTAGCACATGGGTGGGCACCCTTAGGCCCCATGATTTTGGTGTCTAGATTATCTATGAGTGGCTGCCGGAGGTATAGCCAGACCTATATGGAACTTTCTAGGGGCATCACCAGCTCATAGAGTCTTTGGGAACTCATCAGGGTTATAGCTTGCCCGAAAGGGGGCTTAACAGAGATGTAGTCAGCCCTGAAGGATTGTGCAGCCATGCGGGGTCGCGGAGAGGGCACTGATTGGCTTGGATCTTAGGTTGGACCTCAAACCATGGAAGTTTGAACGGGGACATACTCCCGGATGTGCAACAAAGCTTAAGATCTCTCATGGGAAAAGTAACGCACCTCTATAGAGTGTAGGAACTATAACTTGTTACTCCCTGTTCCGGTAAGGAGCTACGAACGCGGCAGGAAAGGAAGTCCACGAAAGTTCTAGTAAACCTATGAAGGCTGACGGACATAGCTTTTCAGAATAAAAACAACCGTTGAAGAAATGTTTACGAAAACCTGCATCGCCTATGACCTATGATCCGTGGCTATAGCTAGTGCATCAAACAATCATTTTTAGTGAACTTGCTGAGTACGCTCATACTCAACTTATCTTTTTAACCCTTGCTAGATTCTGAATCCAATACAGACGATGTCTACATCAACTTATGCTCAAGGGAAACATCATCAACATATCAATGTCTTCAATAAAGTCAAGGAAGTCAACATATACCTCAACTAAAGTAAAGACGACGTTGTTGATTAGAAAGGAATAAAATCTCTAGCCAGAAAACCTATTTCGTAGAGTATTGCAATAGCAGCAATGCAAGCCCAATATTTTAAATACTAATATCGTTAGCATGATAGTTATGAGTTGTTTTTTTATGGTTCTTCTTTGAAAGAAGTTTATTTCTCTCTCTTTAACCTAGAGTGTTTTCTGGATCTTTTGTAAAGAGTCAAGTTGTAACCTATAGTCATGTCTTGGACCTGCTATGTTTTATTATACCACTCTGAGGGATGTAATACTAGTGAACAGTGTTTTATTGGTATTATGTCAACGACTATAGTATACTACATCATGTAGTGGTATGCTGGGTCACCGCGATAAACTTGTGACATGATTGTATTGCTACATCTACTGAGGGTGATTGTTCATCATATCAGTCTCAAATTATGACCCTGTTATTAACAACATCCAATGTTATGATCAGGAAACCTTTGATCATCTGTTAATCAACAAGCTAGTATAAAGAGAGGCTTTACTAGGAACCTCATCTGTTTATAAATCACCAATGTATTAATGTTTCATATTAATACAATTCTAGCATGATAAATAAACATCTATCATAAACATGGAATAGCATAATAACTACTTTATTATTGCCTCTTGGGCATATTCCTTTCAAATCAAATCTCCAGGATTGCCTCGATAACACTAGGGAATTAAAACTGAGCCAAACAAGATGCCTCTCAAGCCATCGACATCTAGAGACACTGGACTCATCTCTTTTCATGGTCGTTCTTGACAGTCAAAATGTGCATTAAGCCCCCTTGGACCGGATGTCCCTAGGGCAGCCACTCTGGAGAAAAAATCCGATCCCTCTGGTTTAACGCCCCCAAATTGGGTCTATGCAGATCTCAGCATTTCCCGCCAAAATCCGCATAGAAGCGATTCAAAGACGCCCACCAGACACTTTCGTGTGGGTGGGGTTTGAATACAAGTAGTTACATCACAGTAGTTTACAACAGAGTCCACAAGAACTTATATATACGACAACGACTCAATGTGTCAAGAATACAAAAGTTACATTTCAAAGGGAAAGCGAAATAGTATCCGAGTACGGATAAGAACCAAATGGGACTAAGAGTCCTGAAGAATAACCAAGCGGTGTCCAACCCTGCCCAGGCCAAGCCGGAAGGGTAATCTTGCTAATGTCGTCAATCACATACCTGTCAAACCAAAGGGTGCCGACAAAGGGCAAAGGAAAACAGAAAGAGAGCGGTCAGTACTGAGGCCAGTACACGGCGAGACTAGAATTCGGCGGTCCTCGCCTACATAGGTATGGTTGGCTCAGCGGCAGCAAAACTTGCACTATCTAACTTATAGAGACACGCTACAACTTCGGCTATTAGAGCAAGATAAGAGAGCACTGTACGATAGCATAATATAACACCAAGCATAACCCATCCGAAGATTTCCCCCTCGAAGACCAGTCGAGGAAGTCCCCTTGCGGAACACACACAGTGGCAATTTTAGTTAAGCAGGTGTTTAGTTGATAAGGCTAATTACTAATCATATTATTAGAGGCAAAACATTAGTGGTGTTGTCTATAATCATGACACTGTACTCCTGAGGCATCCATAACCGTGGACATACGGCTTCTCGAAAAGATTTACCCTGCAGGGGTGCACCACTGTACCCAAACGCATGCTCAACCCTTCAGGCAACATATCACGCGTGCCTTCCGAATCTCACAATAAAAACTGTCCCATAACTACGCGCATATCCAGAGGCATCACCTACTGTGTTTTACCCACACAAGAAATACAGCTGATTCTCTAGGTGGCACAACGTTTGAGTCTACGGCCGGGCGATGATCGGAAGATAACTTGTAGAGCTCCATTCCACCTCCGACACGATATCCCGATTTTATGCAATGCAAGCCATGGCAGTCAACCAAAATATCAAGTCCGAAGACATATCAACTCACCCATGTCCGAGGACATATTATGCGTATGCACCAAATGGAAAACCAATTTTGTAACCCTCTGAATATACGAATAGCGCCGGTAGTTGAGGGGGAGATCCCAGAGGCCCCCACGTTTGGTTAGCGCGATCAACTCAGAACTGGTATCGTAGAACGAACGGGTCCTAGGTCGGCTCAAGCAGTTCCCAAAGGTGGTCCTTGTCGGGGCCTTATCATTAGGTGAAACCATAACCAACAACATCAGCTTAATTATCTTATCACCAACCATATTCGAGTATCATGTTCCACCTGTATGAGAGCGAAACTAAGCATGCCTACGACTCGCAAGGACAGACTAGCTACTCAAACAAGGCAATAGGATAACCAAGGCAATATAGTGGAGCAGGTAAATAAAGGAACGGTACTATAGCATCGACAAATAAGGATAGCAATAGATCAAAGGAAGAAAGTAAAGACTATAAATACAAAATAGGTAGAAGGGGGAGAATGCTCGCCTGTGAGACAAAGTCAGAAAACCGGAGGCTTGTCGCAACTTGCATCCACTCATCTTCCTATCCGGTGAAGAGGCAAACGCTAGAAAGAGCAACCGATGAAATATTCAATACTAGGACGGAAGATTCGGCATGTTTATGATATGATGCGTGGATGATGCGTGGCATGGCAATATGAGATCTAATTTAGCAACGTTAAGCGGAACAGGAATCCCGATATTTAAATAGAAGGTTCAAGTTATTTAGATACTCGCAAATTAAATATTGAATTAACAAGGCAAAGCATTGCATTGTTTCGCTATACAAATTTAAATGGAGCCGAGATAATATAAATATAGCCCGCATATGGTTTTCATATTTAATTTAGATGAATCAACTATTTAACCCAAGCCACAATATATGTATGCAAGCATGAATGATTAAAATAAAACAAGATATATTGCATATCATAAAAATAGGGGCTAGGTTGGGGGTCTCACGGCTCGGTTCGGAGAGGCGAAAGAATGGTCTTCGGATTGTTGTTGAAGATAGTAGAGATAGACGACTTCACGGAAATATCCAACGCCGGGAAGCACACCTTGTCAAGGTGTGGTGGCAGCGTACAACAGACTCCGATCGGCGTGATGAGATGGAGCCAAACTCGCCAAAGTAGAAGACCCACGATATGGGGAGGAGCGGGCCAACGACACCAGGTAGAACATTCCAATGCCGGAGCTCTTGTGAGAATTTGATCGAACAAGTGACAGACGGAGCAGAGCTTCACAAGAAATTCATCCAATTGGTGGCGATCTGAATACATGCAGCTATACAGAGAGGTTGATGACAAGTAAGCCGAACAAATCTGAGACCGGCAAATCAACAAGCTGAAAATAACTGAATAGGAGATAACCTGCAGCAGATCCTGAGAGCCGAGAGAAAAAGAACCAGTGCGCTCCTTTGTTGGCGCCGGAGACGAGATGACCAGGACAGAACAGTCAGGCGCACACGAGCACGGCAGCCGGTGGCGTCTATCCAGCTGTTGTGGTGCGTGAGGAGGCAACGCGTCAGGTGCTGGGCGAGCTGCCCCTGCGCGTCTGCTCCCCACATGAGCGCGGAAGGCGGCTCAGCTCCCCATGCTGTTGCTGTACAGGAGCAAGAAGAGGAATTTGGTGATTGATTGAGGCGTGTGGAACTAGTTCGTGGCATGCATCATGGAATAGGCAAGTGGCGGAGATCCAAGGAACTGGTCGACGACATAGGACTGGATGGCCGGGTCCCACGTCTCGCGCATCAAGAAAAAGGAGCAGCACTGTAGTTGAAAAGGAACAGGGGAAAAATATCTGGTCGATGATACACATAGCTGCAGGTTGCCTCGCTTCTGCATTGAAGCTGCAAGAAATGGTGCGCCAAGCAGATGCCAGGAAAAAGAGTTGATCTGCAAAAATAAAAGCTCATCGGTGGCAGAAATTGCACGCGGCAGCTAGCACTTTGGATGGATCAAAGAACTAGCGGTACGCTAGCCGTATGCACATGGATTTGAGTAAGAACTCGCGTGGAGATAAACAAAGAGTGGGATCAGCAAGGAGCACGGCGGCTGCGAGGAAAAAGAGAGAAGGACGGGGGATTAAATTTAGGGTTTGGAAGTAAGAAGAAGGATGGACTATTTATCTAGTTTAAAGTAGACTAGATGGACTAGTTTTGGGCTAAAACTTTAGACGGGCCTTTAGCCTAGTTTTATTTATAAAACAAAACAAGCTTTTGCCGCGAGAAATATTATTTGTTTTAATTTTAACATAAGAACGAGAGACGGGTTTAATAAAACCATATGGATATTTGGTAGGTTTGATAAAAGAATTTTACAGATGAAATATGCAGGATAATATCATGATGATGCGAAAATAAATTAAAACGCAAATTTTATTTTGGAATATTTTCCGGGGCATTACATCTGGTTAATGGGGGCCAAGAACTTAGCCAAAGCCTATTTATACAAGGTTTCATTTCGGTGCCAAAAATATTAGGGAGGCAATGCAGCGAGCGAGGACAAACCCTATCATCGATCAACTATGAGTTCGATTGCGCTCCGCGCATCCCTTTATAACACCCCAGTTTTAGTTAATCTATATTAGGGTTTGATTGAGCATCATGAGCATCATCTATTTTAAAATACATGCAAGAAAGAAATATAATAAAACTCTAAACCCTAATTTCTCCATTTCTCTATTTGAAAACAATTCAAGTGGTTTTGAAAATATTTGAAAAAAATCCAAAATGTTTGGAGCCCAATTGGACTAAAGGGCCCCATAGTATTTTGAATGTTTTTCAAAACCCCTCTGGTATTTTCAAATCACTCAAAACAGATTTGAAATGAAAATACAAAACAGAAGTTGAAAACAGAAAAAAAGAAAAGAATTTTACTGGAAAAAAATAGCAGCCAACACTCCCTGGGCCGAGCCCATGTCTCTCTTTCCCTTTTCTCTGCACGCGAGCAGCAGCTAGTGGCCCAGCAGCAGGCCCACGCCAGCCCGCCACCGGCCCGTACCCCTTCGCTCATTTCTTCTTTTTTCTTCCTCCGCCAGAAGGACGCAGCTGGGTTACAGGTCCGACCGCCCTGCCGATCTCCTTCAAGGCCAGATGCACGCCGACATCACGAGCCGAGGATAAGAACGGCCATCTCCTTAGCTCTCTCCCCATACTCGTCTTGTTCCCTCTCGCTCTCTCCCGCGGATTTCCCTCTTTCGGCCAAAACCCTAGCCACCAGAGACGACGAATCGCCGTCATTCCGAGCCCCGCCGAGTACTGCCGATGACGCCACGGGCTTCACCCCGTTGCTCTTTATCTGCTTGCTATTTGAATCGAGCCGAGGTGCCCCGAGCTGAGCCCCAGGACCCCGTCTTCTCCGGTTCTTCCCGAGCACCACCGTCGCCATTGACGATGCGACTGACCTCACCAGCCCTCCTCGACCTCTCCAATAGCATCAGGGTAAGCATGCGGTGCTCCAGCGCCATCTCGCGTTTCCCCTCTCTCTCTCTAGGTTGCTCTGTCGCCGAGCGCCGCCATCAGCCACCGTAGTTTCTTGTCAGGGAGGATGCTCCGGCAACCAATTCTGGGCGGCGCCACCGTATCTAGGCTCCTTGCGTCGTTCCGCTTCGAGCCGTAACCACCGCTTAGCCCCGCATCGCCTCCTCCGCCGTGGCCGTGGTCGTCTGAGCGCTGCCGCCGTTGAGCCTTCGTGGCGTCTGCGTGGCGTGACGACTTGGCACCGGCCCCACCCGTCAGTTGCAGTGGGTAGCCCCTGCCTCGGTGAGAAATAACAACCGCCCCCTCCCCCCCTGTCCCACCTTGCCTGCATGGAGGCTGAGGTGGCCAGAGGCCCACCTGTCTGTGTCTGTGGCTAGCCCAGCCCTCGGTGTTAAAAAGGATTTCCAGATTTATCTAAATTAAGAATTTTTTTAAGAATTTTAGAAATTGTTTGAATATTGTAAATTCAATAACTTTTAATTTATAAGTCAGAAAAATACAAATAATATATCAAATTATTCAGAAAAATGAGACCTAACTATTTAAGCTATAATCATGCATTGTTAAGCAACTTACATGAAAAGTTTAATTAGAAGAACAAATCAACCCCTCTCATATACATCCGGAGTTTCCCCGATTAGGGTTTTCACCCCTCGGAACCCCGATTAAGTTGTCAAGCATGCTTTAGGGTTACATTTCAATACTAATCAACTTGTCATATCATTATTCTTGTTTGAGAATTGCATTGATGCCATGTGTTGATTGTTTCCCTTTCTTTCCGGTGTTTGGTTCTTCAAGGTAGAATACGATATCGAGATCGAGATCAAAGCCCGAGATCAACACCGTCGAAGATCGAAGATTGAAGAACAATACTTGACCAACTATAATCAAGTCAAGTTCAAGGCTTCCGAAGATCTATTTATCTGCTATCAACTAGCAAAGGCAAGCATAGCCCCACCATGATATAATCCTACGATTTCGAAAGCATTTCTATTCTTGCCATGTTGCATACGATTCTACTGTGGTCTTTTATCGATAGATAGAGTATCCTATCTGTTGCATACTCCCTTTGAGCTTATATTACATGATCCACTGCTCTTAGCATAACTAGGTTTGGCTTGTGTGCATTGCTAGAGCTTATATCTGTGTCTGCTTAGCCATGCATAGCTGTCAGTTCTGGTCCATCCAGATGATGTATCAGATGCAAAGAATCTAGTATGACAGGAGAACGTGATGAGATGAGATCAGTGATATGATATTAAACATGCTAAGGCTTGTATGGGAGGCCACGGTGGGATGTGGTATTTCTAGTCCCATGCTCGCCACCACTAGGACCTGAGTTCTTGCCTTTGGAACCGAGATGAGCGTACAACCACACGGGACTTGGGAATCCCTCGCCTGATTAACTTTCCTAGTAGATTCCATGAGTCACATAGTTCGGGCGTTCCATTCGACATATGCATAGAAAATCTTTTGAAAGATTTGCCGGGTGAAGATGGTGCATTCATAACAGGTAGGTAAGCGTGGACCGGGTTGCTTGGGGTCGATGGAGCCCCTGTTAACCAACCTCGCCTCACATCTTTAAGTACCGGCTTCGGGATTTGACCCGTTACGACGGAACCATACTTATTGCGTGACTCATGGTCTCGGCAAAAGCAAGGTAAAGGTCGTGGCCAACCACCCTCTGCCAGCCTTCCAAGGAAGAGGGCTAATAACTTGGCATTAAGAGTCGGTTGGTACGTGTGGGTAAAGTTGTACACCCCTGCAAGGTAATAATCTTTTCGAAAAGCCGTGTTCACGGTTATGAACGCTTGGTGACCAGATTCTAAGATCATAGAGAACTTGAATCTAATTGTAAAACTTGGAAGATCAATGTGTGCTTAAGGATGCTTCTTCATGGGTACGAGGGGGTGATCCTAGTTGGTAGATGTTGATGATTCGGTGGATATCAAAAGATGATGATCAATATTTTCGGAGATGTCGCTTTGCTATCCCCTTTTAAAATACTCTGATTAGACGAGCTTCTTCTCTCTCTTGATTTATAAACAAAGATGGATTTATGCAAAACAACTTTACTAGCCATAAGTCTTGCGGAGTACACCCTGTACTCACCCTTGCTTTGTTGATACTTTTGGTAGAGTAAGTGTTCCCTGAAAATCAGTTTGGTACTACATCGACATCGACGAGTAGCTTGGGGTTCCCGGCCGGCAGCCTGAAATCTATGGGCTGGGACGTCATCGTTATGCTTCAGGCTTCTTAGGCCATTTGTTAAGTTTGCTATACTTAATAGCACAATTTGCCTTCCGTTGTTTGATGTTTGTGGTCAATGACCTCTGCTTGTAATAATTTGGTTCTCTGCTCAGTTATGAGCTTGCTGTAATAAATTTTGTGTCGTAGGATCACTGCTGTGTTATTCACTGGATATCCTCGAGCTTAAGGTTAAGCTTATGTCAGACGGAGGTCTGGGATTTGTTTACCCTGATCCCGGGGGTGTCACACCCTTGCATGTCTTGGGCCTTGAATAACCACATATTTATTTAGTCTAGCTTCGATGGTTTTTTCTTTTTTTGGTTTATGTACGTTCTTTTTTCATTCTGCTCACTGGTTTATTTCTTGTTCGATATATTTTCAGGGTTTTTTTGCTCGTCCTTCTATTTTGGTTTCTTCGTTTTAAAATTATTATTTTCTTTCATGTTTCTTTTCATATTCTTCTTCTGCAATTTTTTATGTTCAATTTTTTTGTTTTTATTTTTGGTTCTTTCTCCCAGTTTTTCTTGAAGGTTTTATCTTTTTACTTTTCTGTTTGGTTTCTCATTTCTTTATTTTACTTTTATGTTATGCCTTTTTATTTTTGTTTTTTCTTCTTTCTTTTCCATGTGTATCTTTTTAAAATCCCCATATTGTGGGAAAACATATTCATGGCCTTTACAAAATTGTTGATGGTATTCATAAATGTTCACGAGGTTCAAGAAAAAAAGAAAAGAAGCTCAAATAATATTCAGAGGGTCAAAAAGTTTTATTCATGCATTTAAAAAAAGTTGCCTATTTCGAAAAATGTTCACCTGGTTCATAAAATGCTCAAAGGTTTTCAAAAGTATGTGCATATATTTAAAAGATATTAACTGACTCAAAAAAATCTTCATGGGTATGAAAAAATATGTTCACATATTCAAAAGATGTTGGTCGGTTGAAAAGATGTTCACACGAGTTAAAAAAAAACATTGGTTTGAAAAAGTGTATTATATTCTTAACCTCGAATTGTAGTGATTTTTTTGTGATTTTTTCAGTAATACATGAAAATAGGAAACCGCTTCTTCCTGGTTGCACGCACAACCGTCTTATATTCATAGATGGGAGGTTGCAAATCTATGCTATGACTGAACATAGGCCGAACATGTCATGTCTCTGTCGTAGTCCCGATGTTGTTGCGTCGTCGGCCTGCCGCTCAACTTTTCCTTTGGCATTAGCGTGCTCGTATGCCCTTGAATCTTTGGCGGTGTGCTTTTACCTCTGAGATAACTCCAACTGTTAGCAACAAAACCAACCCATCTCTGTTGCCGTAGTTAGAATTATGGTTGTATGTAATTCTCGGTCGGGTGATGTAATGCAATCTCAGTTGCAGCTAGAAAATCTCAGTTGCAACTCCAGTTAGAACTCCTGTTACAATGAAAAAAAGGTCGCAACCCCACTTGTAACTTAAAATATCACTTGCAACACCACCTACAACTTATATGACGCATGAATCATGGTGCATATCCAGTGGACTAGGATCTGACTGAGCACTAACATAATTCTAAGTCGACTAGGAATTAACAAATCCCTAGAATTATTGCATGTCACATCGCAATTTCGTAAGTCAGTTATGAATCAAGTATTTTGGAAGTGGGATTACTAATTTGTGAACAAGAATATTTTCAACTCATGCATATATGTACACGGAACATCTATTGTTCTCCCTAATTCAGTCTAAGGAAATGGCACACAACAATATATGGAAGACAACCAAATGAAACGCAGCATCACCACACGGCCTTTGTGGCCAAGTTTAAAACATTGACCGCATCTTCTTCAATTGTGTTGGCAAAATTTATGTGAAGTGGGATTCGGGAGGTGCTTAAGGTTTAGTGAAGTGGGAGAATTTGGCAAAATTTAGCTCCTCCGTCCATTTTCTCAAATTCTTCAAAACTTGCACGAAAAAGCAAGGTCACTTATTCAGATCTTATTTCTTGACCAATTTTGGGGCACTTTGGACTACTCTTAATAAATTTACAGTTGAGGCAAAATTTCCTCACCAGCCGGCTGACTGTGATTTAAAAATGGGCGTATTCATGTAGCAGCGGCACCCTCTCCTCAATCATAAAGACAGGCGTTGTGCGCGTGCATGTGTGTGTTGTGTAAATTGTGTACTCTTGTCTCTTTTATACCACAGGTCTATAGGAAATATCACCGGACGATGGTCTTATCTTAGCAAACGAGGAAAGATGATTGCTAAGTTGGAAGAGAGAGAAATAAAAAAAAATGTCTTATATTAGCTAAGAGATTATCTTTTAGTAAGAAAGATAAGACATTTTTCTTCGTTGTACGAAATGCGCTGTCTTATTCACCTACATTCTAACTTAACTTTATACATACCATGGTTTTAGGAGCATGCAACAAAGTTTATTGTTGGAGACAAAACGAAGAGAACAGCCATTGTACACTATTTTTTTATCTACACAACATGCAACACATGTGATAAGACCCTCTTACAACCATTATACACTAAGAGTCCACTAGTCCTTCCTTAGAAAAGAGAAAATATCCCAAAGGGTATCCGAATCCTAACAACAATTATGAGGATTTGAGTAACATTTTGAATTAGTAGACAAAATGACTAAATATGGAACATTTAATTAATTTAAGCAATAAAGTAGGATTCAATGGGATGTACATATATTTTGGTAAACATTTTGATGGAGTGTTAGTTATGCAAAAATATATGCTTTGATTGCTATCTTATGATTTGCCTATATGTAGGCCCGATGTCTCCGCCTTAGTTCACATCTAGCTCTCACTAGCCTCCGTACTCACATATCGGTCCATATACTTTGCACAACTGAAGAAACAAGCCATGTGCATGCAACATCTCCTCCTCGCTGCCTTCATGGCCTCCATCCTCCACGCCTCCTCCTCCACCCCAAGTAACGCGACGGTAGATGCCACGACTGCGACAACATACGACATCCTAGAGCAAAAACAATTTGCCACGGGGCCTTCTCTAGGGTGTCAAGTGGGATCCCAACTAAATCTCATTTTTAGTTTATTTAAAAATTTCTAGTGTAAAATTTTGACAAAATTTTGTACTACAAAATTCAAAATAAACTAGAAGTGAAATCTAGGTGGGATCTCACCTGACACCCTAGCCTCCTCCCGCTAGGTGTGAAGTCGTACGTTCTCAAGGAGGGTACCATAGAGGTGACCCTCCGATGCGAGTGCAACTTCTTCTTAGCCCTCGGTGGCGACCAGTACAAGTTCCGTTATGGCAGCAAGGTTGGTGGGGTCATTAAATCGGGATCCCTGACCCAGTTGTACGGCGTGAGGTTTCAGGCGATATCTGAGTGGCTCGGGTTCAACACGGTCACCCGCGTCGGCGACCAGCTCACCATCCAGGCCCAGACCCTGGCCAAGTCTTTCCCGGTCAGCGCCTTCGCGCAGAGTCCCAGGTGCAGCTAAGGGTTAGCTTGTCGTCAGCACTGCCTTTAGATTGAGGATGCATACGTGCTGCATAGAGTGAATAAATTGACTTTGTTCAAAGTCATGGGACAATATAGAGTGAATAAATTGGTTTACAGTTTGCGCACCTTTATGTACTATATATGATCCTCCCAAAAAATTATGATAGGGGCGCCAAGAACCATGCTTAAAACACAATAAGATACCACGCAGCCTGACGCAGGTAAGAAGAGGGCCTTTGAAAAACTTGTCAAACCTGCCGCTGCGCGTTGTAACCAATTAATATTGCATCCCTATAGATGCAACACGGAATTGTAGAGAAAATAAAATAACAGCTAAGCTCAAGAACATATTCACATGAGATAGTTTTCGAGAGATATGACATTAACATCTATGAAAAAGAGAGAGCAAGGGAGCTTCTAGAGGGCCTTTGTATAACCACATGAGGCAGTCTTCTAATGGGTATTACAACGGGCCCTGTCTGAAAAACTGCGGCCCATACTTCATCCTCGCAATAAAATGCCCGGATGATCTTTGGAAACCCTGACAGATCAACCAGTTTAACGCACTTGGATATAACCGCCAATGCCGCCAGCACTTGCTTATTTACTAGTAGAGATTTACTTCAAGGTAGGTAGCTTGCTTGCTTATTCACTTGTGATTACTTCAAGTTTGCATACAGGGCAAAATGTACCCCACTTTGTCAGCCAGGGATCAATACACGCCATGTGAAATTCTGTACACAAAAATTATTGACCATAACATAGTTAGGGTTTCCCGGAAATGAGAAGGTTCAAGTACAATTGCTGAAACATGAACAATTGCTGGCCCCAAAAACCTCCTATGTAAGAAAAAGCAGCATATTTTACATGTAGATATATTGTCTATGTGAAACCTATTGCAACAGAAATCCAATTTTGGCTCAATGCTCATTCTCAAGATAAAGCAACACCAGATACAGCATGAACATCTAAAATCAGGCACACAAATATAGGATACTAAACTAGATTTTGTAATACAACATGGCAAGACAGATATTGGAAATATGCTCTTCAAATCATTCATCATACATTGCCTTTCTTCAGTTCTGGCACATTTGGTTGTTCAAGACAGGGCTTTAACCAACAATAAATAAATTAGTACATAGCTCATGTGACAAAATTAGTGCCAGTGGATTCGTATTACATGTACTTACTTATTATTGTAATTTTGGATTACATAAACCACATATTAATGAAGTAATTATTGGTGAAAGCCTTGCTATTAAAATATGCCTATGCATCCCAACAGAGGGAATAATGCATACTGATTGATTATGTCTACATTTTCTCTGGCTAAATGACAGAAAGCTTCACCTTCAAACCCAATCTGTGACAATTGATCTAGAAAACTACTCATTTTAAATTTAGGTGGGAACTTAGATCAGGCCCTGCCTAACAATGGCACTAAAAAATAATGCCGCACAGGCAGCATAGACCCGCTCGCTGACGAGCCATTATCTTTCTCTGTCGTGCCAGGTATGGCTGAGATATGAGTTCCCTCCCAGATTAAAAAACGTGGGGTGCTTTGAAACAAGGGTCCAAGAAAAGTTTAGTTTCTGAAACTTGATCCTAAAAGTGTACAGTACTATCTTCACACTTGGCCAAAAAAGAGTGTAGCCTCAGAAATTTACTCTTAAATAATTAAACTTGCTTCAGACAGTTACACTGGTAGATGTGTATTTCTAACAAAAGAAGCAGTGGCCATATAAAAAATAAGTCAAGTACTGAGACATCTCATGCTCTTACCATGTTTGCATGGGAGAAGTCTAAGCATGTCACCATTATCATAGTCTTCTAGACAAATGGCACAAGCTTCATCGAAATTATTGCCACTTGAACATTGAGCTTTATATACAGAGCGAGGAAGCTTTTCCACTACATGTTTCTTGATGTAAGGTGGACGATTATCAACTCCATGGCGTAGACGTCGGCAGTTCCGAGCGAAAAGAAACGAAGCCAGAACTGATATGATCACAACCAGTGATACAAATGACATTACCAACACCGTCCCTGCAGTCTCATCCATCGATGAGTTTATGCAGCACTCACCATCTTCACCTTTAGCAAACTTCTTTAAAGTTTCCCCGGCCATTTTGGATACGAATACCGCAGGTATGCGTATGTCCTCAGAATCACCAACCACTAAATTAAGAGAAAGGAGGAACTAAATATCCTGCAGAGTATCTCCAAAAAGAACTAAATAAATGAAAGTAGAGAAGTGTCTTTCTAAACAACAAAAGCACAAAATCATTCCATCGTCTCCTAACAATGGTAGCCAGAGTTAACCTGATGCTGGGTTAACGACATTCTCATTAACATCAGGAATCCTTTCTGTTTACTTTCAAGGCAGCCACTGATTGGTTGTATATTAGAATGGCAATCTATTGTTAGTTTAGCTAGCCTTTCTAAGGATAACAAACTAGAATAAATTTCCTTTACTTATAACTAGCAAAAATCCATAAAAGTTACTTGTATCCAGATTTTTGTTTTGTTTTGTTTTATCCCATAAACTACTAACAGAAAGGAGCAGGCCAGCATTAGGATATGTCGATTGCACATCACAACATGTAACAGGATAGCACATTGAAAGAAGTGCAACCTACTTAAAATCAGTGGTCTTACAAGCTAGCAAGTTAGCTACCAAACCTCTTTACGGCCTTCTCTGTATTTAATACATCTAGCTATGTCTGTGGAAGGTAGCAAGTTAGAAGTGCCACTGACTTACAGTCGACATCACAGGATCACTAAGCGAAGCATGGAACGGGTAGGAACTGAGTAGCCATATGTCAGCATATCAGATTTCTAGCAAAAAACTAACAGGAAGGTCTGTAAGCTAGTGTTCATATTCAAATCCCCACCACGACAGTTTTAGTTGCTACATTCTCTCATTGAATCATCCGATGTTTCTTCCACTTTCACCACATGGATACCAAAACACAAAGACAATTTATCGCCGAGTTTAATGGTGTGCACTTAATCATTGCCTGGAAGAAACTAGAACCCAAATTCGTTCAGCGGTTCAGCAAGTATGCATCTAGTTTCTCTCAAGCTAGCTTCAGATCAAGAAAGATACCAGCTATCATCCGATGTTTCTTCCACTTTCACCACATGAATACCAAAACACCAAGACAATTTATCGCCGAGTTTAATGGTGTGCCCTTAATCATTGTCCCGGAGAAAGTACAACCCAGATTCATTCAGCGGTTGAGCAAGTATGCATCTAGTTTCTCTCAAGCTAGCTTCAGATCTAGAAAGATACCAGCTACTTAGTGTTGAAGTCAACTGATACGGGCAGCACACATTAGAGCAACATAGTAGCAGGGAGAGGGGGAGGCCGGATGCTGCGGGCACTCACTGGAGTATAGGCTGGACTTCTCCTCGTCGTCGTACACGACGGCGGCGTCGAACCCCGCCTCCTGCGCCGCCAGCACCTTGTCCTCGAAGCTGCAGTTCCCCCGCGCGATCAGCACGAACGCCATCCCGGGGCCCTTGCCGGCGCTGCTCTTGATGGGCGCGCACGCGTTGGCGGGGTCCGCGGCGCGCAGCGACCCGCATATCCCGTCGCCGGTCACCTGGGGCCCTGCGCGCGTCGGTCGCCGACGAGGGAGCT
The DNA here is from genome assembly GCA_023614405.1 of Avena insularis. Classification (NCBI taxonomy): domain Eukaryota; kingdom Viridiplantae; phylum Streptophyta; class Magnoliopsida; order Poales; family Poaceae; genus Avena; species Avena insularis. The sequence continues at coordinate 27,344,275 of CM042690.1, forward strand.
TAGAGAGAGGGATTCGAGTGAGAGAGGGGGAGGGGACAGCTCGATTGCTCACCGAAGCGCGCGGGGGCGTCGAGGAAGGAGGTGGCGCCGAGGCGGATGAGGGCCGCGGAGGGGCGGAAGGCGGCGGCCGCGAGGAGCAGGAGCGGGAGCAGGAAGCGGCGGGGGCTCATCGTCGGGACATCAGAAGCGCCGATTTTCTTTCTCCTTTATTTTCGCACACGCTTCTTCTCTCTCTTTCCCCATCACCATCAGCGCTACTGCTACTGGAGCAGGAAGAGACAACATTTTTTTTTGCCTTTTTGTGCCGTGGACAGATGACGCAGCAATCTTTCCATTTGGAGTATAAGCAATTTCAGAAAACAGCACATTTTGAAGTTACAAGTTACAACAACATCGATAACTATGGCTCACCTACCTCTCTTGATAATCATGGGCTCATGGCTCACCCATCACAAGTGGAAGTAAGGTTTGTATGTGTTTCAATGGAACTAACTTGGCACACCAACTAGGAAAATATGGGAGGAACAAATTTGTCTTAACTAATAGTGTGTGGGGTGGGAAGGGGGGGGGGGGGGGGGGGGATTAACCAGCGTTGTCGCTCGGAGATGGGGAGGGGAGGTGCCGGAGTAGGCGGTAGTGGTAGGACTAGGGTTTTTGGTTGTTTGCCAGTAGTTTGGAATAGGGCTTTGGATCTTGTTGGCCAAATATGGAGCATCCTGTGTTGGTGGTGTTTCCTTGTTGTGCTCCGGCGGACGAAGGCGACGACGAGCTTTCCCACCCTAGGTATCTCCGCAAATAAGGCCAAGGTATGCTGCCTTCAATTTGGTACCACGCTACGTCTTCTTTCTCTGACCGGCCGTGGAGGTGTGGGAGGACAAAGATAGGTGGCAACCCTTCCGAAGTTGGAGGGTGGCGGGGGCTCTCTTTTGTCATGGCACATCGGCATGGTGCCCGTGGCTTCATCGTGCTCCCGAGGTGGGAGTCGTTGAAGCTTGTCCATGCAACAAGCCCCTTATGGTCAATGAGCGCCACCACTTCTAGTAAGGTGACCTAGCTCATCCGCTCTTCCTCTCGCCCGGTCTCGGTGGCCAGGGAGAGGAAGGTGTTGTTGATTCTCATGTGGCCACCTAGAGGGGGTAATCGGAGTTTATGGAGCCTGCGAACTTGGCAACAGTCCCCAAGCAACGACAATTCCCGATAGCCGCTATCTCCGGCCAAGTGGTTGGCCCTGCTGCGCTCGACCTAAGTGATGGCTCGAGCTTATTTGTCTCGAGGTCAACGACCATCAGCGAGACATCTAGACTTGATTGTGTTTCCACGCGTTTCTGTGGGGTGCTTGTTGTAAATGTTAAGGACTTGGTTGTAATTTTCTTTCTTTGGGATCCTTCTTGTGACTGTCATCCCATCGCTGATTTAATGCAAGCTCCAAAGACCGTTCAAAAAAATGTGTTTAGTGATCTTCTATATTTTAAAAGCCCAAGTTTGGTGTGAAGCATTCAATTATACTTCATATTCCATGATCCCTTGGCAGGGGAAACATAGACGCTACAACATGTAAAGTTATGGTGGTGTGCATCCAAAGATGCAAAGGAAGGAGACATGTATTTTCCTATTCGAAAAAAACCTTATCCAACTTACATTATTCACACACTTATATAACACAAAAGGAGAACTTAAAACACTAATGAGAGCTTGCCTCATCCGTGAACAAAATGTGTTAGTACTTTAGATTCAACAATTAAGAACATAATTAGTCTATGAACCACTACAATTGCTTTGTTTAAATTTAAAATCAGGAAGACTCCTTTGGTGCCAGCGAAGGCAAAAATCTGTGCTTGGCTGGATATCGGGCCAAAAGTCCTGACGTCCCATGTTGAACATGACCTATTAACGGGTAGATCAATGACGAGTGAGACTGACGAATAGCCCATCTTTTGTCTGAATTAGCAAATCGAACTGTCCATTTTTCTTTTGCTTTGGTGTTTCGGGATTCCAAAAGTGAGTTTGAGTTTCTTTAGAAATGTCATATTGAGATTATTTTAGATCTATATAAAACAAACTACTAAGTGATTGATAATAAAAAATAAATGCATCAAATCGAACTAGGCCGGCTAAAACGGGAAGCTACTACCTCCATTCCGGTTTATAAGGCAACTACGTAGTTTAAAAAAATAGTTTGACCATAAATTTGGTCAACAAAATACAAACTATATTTAACAAAAATTATATCATTAGATTTATATTTAAAATACGCTTTCGATGGTAAATTTTTGTGACATATGATTTATAAATTATTGACTACTAGTTGAATGTCCGTGTGTTGCTACGGATTTTCAAAGTTTTCTTTGGTCTCCACAATATATATAAAAACATTACGCGTGAAAACACCCATGCTAATACAAAAAACTGCAAAAACAAATACACATACGCTACCACAAAACAACCAAAAGTGTACATAGAGTTGTCACCGATGTAGACAAGCAAGAACCCACAACCCTCCGGACCACCCTCTAGGTTCCTTCATTCCTTCAGAGGACGAACGTTGCTCAGGTCCAAAAAAACGTATTCCATGTACAAGCTTCGCCTTTTCACTTTAGAAATTGCTGGCAGCCTTTATCAATATCCTAATGGGTAGAAGGGGCAGCATATATTTCAGAAAATTAATAAACTTAAACTGCGCAAGCTCAAAATCTTAAACCTTTTGTGTATAAAAACTTAGCACATAACAACTTGAACCAACCATCTCCACACCATGGCCAACAACACCGTGATTGCAATCTCACGTTTGTTCCAATAAATAAACAATATCATGTCTACATGAATCTCGCATTCACTTGGCTAAATCTAAATGAATATATGGGTAAGCAGAGGAGATTTAAGGAGGTAGCGATGGCTCGGGATTATGGTAACAGCAGTTAGGGATTAGGTATAGGGTGATTGCACCATACCTTGGCAGGAGGAAGGAGGAAAGATCTTCGACTTTGTATGTTATAATACTTGGGCTCATTGGTGCCTCCCATGGAGGCCTTAGACCCCGGACATGCGCGCGCTCCAGAAAGCATCTCCCTGTGTTGTGGCGCTGTGGTGCCCCGCTCCCCCATCTTGATTAATCCCACCCCAATGAGGATCATCATGAGTATTATAGCAAGAACAAATGTGTGCATCCTGAAGATGAAATTCAGTAGACATTGAGAAAAAACACTGCAAGCTCATTCATAAAGATATTGCAACACACAAATATTGGGAAAATAATTAAAAAAAGGAGGGGATGTACATCGTAACAAAGGAAAAAAAATATGTTGTATCCATCCAACACTCCACAAATGTAACAACTCATATTTTGCATATCAGAGCAATGTATCATTAAGAAAAAGAAACAAATAGACATCCAACCATTTCAAGCATGCATGTTAGTAACACACTATATATGTACATTCTCTGATGCGACACTTGAACAAACTACCAAGGGGAGTAAAGTAATACTCCCTCCGTCCTAAAATAAGTGACTTTCATTTGTCTAAATTCGGATATATCTAACACTAAAACAAGTCTAGGTACATACGAATCTAGACAAATCCAAGTCACTTATTTTGGGACGGAGGGAGTAGTAAACTGGAAAAGAATTGGCAAGGCCATAGACTACCATTTGAAGCCATATAGGAAAACTGCAATATGAAAATTATTCAGCATGGTATGCTACAATAATTAGCAAGTAAATAACATAAAAGATTTAATAAAAGTCTTACGTGAGTGCATCCTCCTAACTGCCCAATAGTAAGTAGAAAAAAGAAGATGAAGTTTGGGGGGAAAAAGAAGATGAAGTTTGGGGAAAAAGAAGGAAAGTGGTGGGCCATAGGTGGGCCCTACAGATACAGTTTTCCGTTTACAATTTTACTTTTATAGTATCCAATCTGCACGGGTCAATTTCACACTGTAAAAACGGTTTTCCGTGGACTGTAAACGCGTTTATAAACGCATTTTATAGTTTGCACATTTACCATGTACGTTAGAGATGCTCTAACCCACTCCTAGCAAGATATCGAGACCACATCCTATCATTAAAACCACAAAGGATCCCACTTTCATATTAACCTCAATAATCCTTTCCATTGCCATTCACGGCTCATCAAGATCAACCACTCAATGCGCGAGATCATTATCCAATGAAAAACCAAACTTCCAAGATGCATCTCACTCGGAACCTTTAGAATGTAGCGGCGAGATCATTATCCAATGAAAAACCAAACTTCCAAGATGCATCTCACTCGGAACCTTTAGAATGTAGCGGATAACAACGGAGTTGAGCTATCAAGTTGATATGTATTCGAATCTTAGGAGCTGATAATCACTAATATGCTCATACCAGTGACGTTATTGTTATTGTTATCAAAGAATAGTGCCCAAAATGCCCCTTCAAAATAACAACCTCAAAAAGATATATAAATAATTGACCATTCAACATGTTTTAATTTACAAGTGTTCTAACAAAGTCACACGATGCATTGAATTTCATTAGTCAAGCAGCTAGAACAATATATAAGAACACATTGAATAGCCTTTTGGCTAGAATACTTTGCTCAATTTACCTTGTACTATGTTAAGAACATCAATGGCTACCATGATCTAACATATATAGTAAATGCTTACTCAGTTCGCCTCGGAGAATCTTAGCAAAGTGAAATAGGAGACAAAAGAATCAATGTGCCGTTGTACCCAATTCTTCGTCATATGCAGCAGCCCACCAATTCATCCTCTCTAAGTTTTCCAGTGCCTAGCTACATCCTCCTTCGTGAATCTTTATAACTTCTATGACCTTTGGCGGCACCAGGTCAGGGTGCCACACCGCTCCATGATAATGTGTCCTATAAAGCGTTCACGATGTTCATACCTAACTCCAACCTACGAGAAGCATGAACATTTCAAGTGTGCATCGAAGTAATAGGAATCAAATCGTGCAATTGCTCTTATAAAGGCATGACTTACGATTTGATTCCCACATAAGATTTGCATACTTTACAAAGTTCATAATACAATATGTACATATATTCCATGATTCCTTTTATGTAGTGATTTATCTAAATAAGAGGCATCTACCAAATTATGAATAAGAAATATGCACAAATTAATATATTTAGCTCCTAAATTGTGCCAACAAATCTTAATGATTAGGACACTGGCAGTACCCATTTAGGATCGTGTCAAATAAATATATCAGCGAGGATCCGTATTGTGAACGCGAAAAAGTAAACCGTTGATCTATCGGTTTAGCAATTGGAAGGTTTATACATATAATCACAATCCATTGGTGAAGTGTTGCAAAAATCAAACTGAAGCATTAAAGATTCCTTATCAGACAATGTAAGTTTCTGCAAAATAAAAGGCTTGTATGCTAGCCAATATAAATTACTATGTAGTGACTATTACAAATATTACGTCAATGAATTTAACATAATTTATTTCAGTGTCACGAGAATAGTGCAGTGAATCGAAATTGTAGTTAGGGAATATACCAAAATTTCAGACGCAAAATAATCTGGTTGCATTTGAAAATTACAGGCTATCACCTCATAGAGATGTATGAAATTTTTTAGCACAGAAGAAAACAATACATCTGAACAAAAAATGTTTCCACCTTTCATCATAGATGTATCAGATAAAATGAAATGAATTGTTAATCACATCTGACTGCATTGAAGAGAAAGCACAAAAACAGAGATTAGCTGAGAAGGGGCACTGGACAAATTAAATGCAAGCAATCTTAGAACAACATCCTGGGAAAATAAACTTACAAGCAATATTGGTGGAACATTAATTCAAACAAATTTCTAAAGCCAAACCTAATTATTGTAGAGAGACCCTGACTTTTCTAAGACTTGGAGTGGCATTTCTTCTATCACTTTTTTACTTCTGTAGACTACAGCAGGGTGCTATTCCTTAATATATCTACAAGGTATTTACTTGTTAAATTTCCTCACAAAAAGTGTATATTTAGTATTTCAGTAATTTTCCACTAAATCGGTCTATGCTCACAAATTTGTGCTGCATCCCGCATAGATCCTTTGTGGCTTCATCGAAGTGCATGTGGACAAAAGGTTAGAAAAATCTTATGAAATAAATGACAAGAGTGAGCTATTGCCATGACAAATAAAGAACACGATTCTTGACGGACCTCATGAGGTGATCAAGAGTCCGCTCGACTCTGTATCGTCCCTCTTTTCTTCCACATGATGATGCTGCGACACTATACTCTGATACTCCTCTGGTCCTGCTCCTAACTGACACACCTGCATCATGCGGCCAAAAATCAGAGAGATAACACATCAGAGAAGATGGAGGGAGAGCGGAGAGGATCCGTGGTTCAGCCACCGCCGGTTGGCGATCCCAGGCTATGGGCAACTACGTGCTTCATCACCGCGCCTCAGGTTAGGATGCCTCTGTTTCCTTCAGAATCAACGCACAGGGAATCAGAAACACAAACTTCTTTTTAATAGTCAGAGTGTAGAAAAAAATCTATATGATTGCCAAAGCATTAGACACAAGTACTTGTATGCTTCTGGTGCGAATCGTGGATGCGGATCAAGTGGTTGGATACCAGCTCCAGGCTGGGTACGCCTCACCAAAGATCTCCAAATCGCACCGCCGTCCTCAAAAAGGGATGCCTCTAGGGCAGCGGAACCACACGTGCTAGAGAATCCATGGAAGCTATAGGAGACCGCAGCGGCGTCCTTGTCGCCCACCTCTCATCGGCTGCAGATCGAGGATGACCTCGGCACGACCGCGACAGCCTCCGAGTCCGAAGAACTCCAGCAGGAAAACTTGATTACGTCCTTGAAATAGGGTCCGTGAGCAGTGCGTCAGGCAGGGGCGGCGGCGGTGCCGGGGCATGGGGAAGGGCGGCGGTGTAGACAGGGATTGAGGGGAGCGGTGGTGGAGACGGGGATTGAGGGGGTGGCGGCGGTGGAGACGGGTATTGTGGGGGGCGGTGGTGGAGCTGGCCAGCTGGGTGATTGAGGAGCGGTCGTGGTCGCTCTGTTTTCAGATACAGAGTGGACGGGCCAGATTCTTTAAATGTTTGATGTCAAAGTGGATGTTTGATGTCAAAGTGGACGTACCAACACCAATTTAATTTTAATAGTAAAGAAATTTACGGTCAAAATATTTTCTCGAAAGACATATTAGCCCTATAATCCGCAATGGAGGGAGTATTGGATATCAAAATTTGTCAAAATTTCGCCATAAATTCCTCTGTTTGCACAAAACGAAACCCCAGCCGACAACGTTAAACCCTATCCGTTGGATGTACTATCACGGCAGTAGCTGTAACCGTACCCCATGGCGCACGCCGCCGCAGCCGCCGTGCCGCTGCGCCGCCCGCTCCTCCTCTTCCTGAGACCGACCCGCCTCCTCTCCTCCCTCGCACCTCCCTCGTCCCGCCGCGCTCACACGCGGGGCACCCTCCGCCCCGTCGCCCCCTTGCCATCCGACGGCGAGGACTCGGGCGATGCCGACGCCGCGTCCTTCGGGAGGAGCCGCAACGAGAAGAAGCGGGAGGCCCGACGCGCCGTGCAGTGGGGCATGGAGCTCGCCAAGTTCTCCAATCCCCAGATCAAGCGCATCCTCAGGTGCCCACATCACGCGGCCTTGACGTCCTGAATTTTGAGGCGATGCAGCTAGTGACTGAATTGATTATGGTTTTTCAGGGCCGCGAGGCTGGAGAGCGAGGTGCTGGAAGCTCTCATGCTCGTGAAGGTACAGGCTTATTTCCGGCATAAAGGAGCTTGTGATGTATCCCGTAATCGTGACATTTCTGTGTGCTCCTTGATCTGCAGAAATTCGGGCCTGATGTGCGGGAAGGAAGGAGAAGACAGTACAATTACATCGGTATGCATATTTATCTTTACATTCCATGCATTTCTTGGTCTTTAGAGATTTGAGTTCCAGTACTATTCAAATGAATCAACTTATAATGTCTTGTGGTATGTGGTAGTTTCCAAATTCATGTCAAACCTCTGGGAGCAGCCGAGCAGGCTATTTTCCCATACTAGACCATTTCTGGGTCCAGCACTTGCTAGGGGTTGCTTCCAGTATTGCAAATGCTGTCGTTAACTTCTGTAAGATGTTTTGTGCCATTGTTCTTCAGGATTGTCAACTCATTCATGATCCTGTTACTGTTAGACAAGCGCAGAAACATGCGAGAACAATTGCCTATAGTTTGAACCTGAGGGGTTGGATTAAGACATCATATTGTGGCTTAGTGTGTATGAATATTTTCAAGCTTTCTGAATTGGGACTTAGATGTGCGGTATTGCCTTTCATGTCCTTAAGTTTATAGAAAGTAAATAATTATTTTGTAAGGAAATCTATATGGCCTCGCGTTGTTTTCAGTTTGTTCATGCTATAATTGTCCATTGCATCTAAAGTTCGTAAATTGTTAACGTGTGATAAATTAATAATACGTATTTAGTGTGTAGTCCAGAATTACTAAAGCAATAATCATCCAGAAAACAAATTATGAGTAAGTAATAACCGTTTCTGGATTTTCTCACAAACAAACTGCTTCTGAAGGTTATATTTGTCATATTTTTGCTAAATGAACCTTAGATGAATAAGTAAAGGTTAACTGTTTTCTAAGATTATTCTTTTCCATACATGTGTTATTATTAGATGTTAATACATGATTACTTTCTACAAGGGAGCCTTCTTCGCAGTGTACAACCTGAATTGATGGAAACTCTTATCCAGTCTTCCAAGGATGGAGATGATAGCAGGTTACAAGCCTTATTAAGTGAAGTGGAAGACAAGTCGATGACGATGGAAGACGACGAAGTGGAAGAGTTACTTCATGAAGAAGAGGTAGCCCATATTTTAATAGGATTGGATTTGCATAGTAAATAAAGAAGTAACAGTTCAGAATTTCAATAGGGTGATGAAGAGTACAAAGAAATTGCAGATAGATGGTTTGAGGGCCTTGTTTGCAAAGATATTCCAGTTACTAATGAAGTTTATGGGATTCATGATGTTGAATTTGACCGCCAGGTATTATTTACATATACTTCAAATATTCATTTGAAATGACTAGAATGCTAGTTCATGCATTGATTTGACAAATGAGATAACAATGACCTTCTTCATTGCCCAGTTGTATACTTGTATGTAGTTTGGCATAATAGGTTGAAACTCAGAGCCATAGATTTATTTTCTTGTATAAAATGCAGTTTTTCCTGGAAGATATGTAAGTGTAAGTATCACAGATTCACAAGTGAAGTTGAGATTCCGGGCAAGGCATGAGGAATACATTTGGAGTGAAAATGGAATCTCTCTCTCTCTCTCAATCTCTCTCTGAGGTGAGGGAGGGAGAAAGATAGTAGTATAGTACCCTACCTTCCTCTCTCTCTCTCTGGGTGAAAGTGTGTTTCTGCTATCAAACAGATCGTTGCTTGTTAGGGTGATGTAGGGATTTTGGGAGCAGCTGGTGCTTTCATAGCAAATAAGGGATGAGACCCTGGTAGTTAGGATTTTGGAATAAGATCCTATATTTAGTCTCCTTATCTCAAGTCTATGTCCAAGCAGCTATCATCTCAGGGTAGTTTCCCATGACAACGGCATCAGTGATGCCTTCCCCGGTAAGGATGGAAAAGCCTTAAACATGACAACGCTTAATGGCTGCCGCTTGAAGTCCTGCAAACGGATCTAGGCAAGAACAGAGAGAGATGCACACACGATTGACACAGGTGTTTTGGTGTTGCGTTCAACTGGCAACGTTTTCTGTTTCTCCTCTTCTATTTATTCTCTGCTTACAACTGCTAAACCTGAAAACTAGGATCAGTAACCGAGCTGACTGGGTAGTGCCATCCCACTACCGCTCAGATCCATCACCCCTACAAGATAGCTGCATGTACTAGTCGTGTCCATCCCCACGCATCCAAAGCAGCATCTAGACTAAGTCCAAACTGAAACTAACGGCTACTGTCAGGCTAGCATGTACAGGCACACACTAACTGAATTTATTTTCAGACTAACTTAACACTACCAAGCTGACAAGCTGCACTGGATTTGCTTCTCGATGTGTTTGCTTCTGTCATGGAACACCGGGTTCTTGCAGAGTTGAATCGCGGAACAGCTTGGCGACGAGAGGATCACAACCAAGAAGATCGCCAAGTAAACTCCCGAGCCAGACACCTTGGCAGGTAGCGATGGCAGCCATGTACTGACCGGCATGAAGGCAGAGACCACCTTACGGCCGGCATTGCCAAGAAATTGGTGGTGCGAAGAAGAGCGAGTGCCGAAGTGCTCTTCTTGTCGTCGATGTCACCGACCATGTCCGTCATCGAATCCCACTGTGCTCGCGCGTCGATTGCGGTGACATAGGTGCAGCCGTGGTTGATCGTGCCGGCGATGTAGCGGAGGAGGTGCTTCACAGCACTCATGTGCTCAGTGGTGGGTGCCTCCATGAACCGGCTCACCATGCCGACGGCGAAGCTTATGTCGGGTCGCGTGTGTACAAGGTAGCGGAGACTGCCGACGATCTTTGCGGTAAGCGTGGCGTCGGCCGGATTGGAGCTCGCTTTGACGGCTTGAGTCTAGGCTCCATAGGGGTGTGCTGCGGTGTTGCGATCGCCATCCCCGCCTTCTCCGGTAGCGGTGGCGAACCGCTCGCCCGCAGTGATGTGTCACGGCTCTGGCTCACCTCGATGCCGAGGTAGAGAGTGAGTAGGCCTAGGTCACTCATCTTGAAGCGGTCGCACATCTGCTGCTTGAACTCCGAGATCGCGGCGTCGCAGGCTCCCGTGATGATGAGATCGTCAACATAGACGCCAAGGAGGAGCCGCGAGTTGCCGTCGCCGCGAGTGTACACCGCGTGCTCTGAAGCGCTCCGGGCGAAGCCGAGCGATCTCAGGACGGCGTCGAGCTTGGTGTTCCAAGCGCGCGGAGCTTGACGAAGGCCATAGAGAGCCTTGTGGAGGCGCATGAACTTCTTGGAGTTCTGCCGTCGGCGAATCTGGCGGTGGGAGGCGTACACCTCCTCCCCTGGCTCCCGTTGAGAACGCCCGTCTTCACGTCCATGTGGTGAACTTGCCACTTGAATTGAGCAGCGGCGGCGGCAACTGGCGGAGTCGAGGCGGCGGCGAGGCAAAGACCTCATCGAAGTCGATCCGCCGCCGGGCGTAGCCGCTTCGCGACGAGCGGCCTTGTGCTTGACGATGAGTCCGTCATGTCGGCGCTTCACTTATAGACCCACTTCAGCCAATAGGCCTGTGACCGTGGCAAATCCACCATCGACGGTGGAGTTACGCCGATTGAGACCAGCTCATCGACCATTGCAAGCCTCCGATCCTCATCCTTTTACGCCTCGGCGACGCTGGCTCGCCGGTGGGAGTGAGAAGAGCCTCCGCTTGTCACTGGGTTCGCCGCGCCGGGATCGATCGGATCAAGATGGGCGATAGCGAAGATCGCCTTGCGGGTCAACGCTGCATCCGGTGCTCTTCGCTCCTTCTGCGGTGGCGTCTGGCGGGTGGTTGCCCGGTGTTGATGAAGTGGGCTGGCCCAACGACGATGGCCCGGTGAGGCACCTTTCGAGGCCCGACTTCGTCAGCGCCGGTGAAGCGATTGAGAACTCCTTTCGAATTCAAGCTGCCGGCGTCGACATTGTCGACTCTCCACCGTCGAGGGCGAGCGCCGTCGGCGGCGTGCTCCCCAATTCAGGCTGCTCCTTCGCCGAAGATGACGTCGCGAAGGCGTGGAGCTTCTTCTTCACCGGGTCGAAGAGGCGGTAAGCCTTGCCGGGCTCGTGCGAGCATCACCATCGGGTGAGATCGGTCGTCGAGTTTCTTCGACCAGGCCTTGTCTCCTTGGCGTCGCCCTGCGGCGAATACTCGAAGGTAGTGGACAGCAGGCTTGCTCCGTGCCGACCCTCGTCTGGCGTCTTCCCCTCCAAGCTTTTGGTCATGGACCTGTTGAGGATGAAGACCGCCGCCGTGGCTGCCTCGCCCCAGAACTCCGCTAGGACATTCATGGCCTTGAGCATGCATCTGGTGGCGCCGACGATGGTCTGGTTCCGCCTCTCTACCACGCCGTTCTGCTGAGGCGAGTAAGGGGCGGTGAGATGACGCGTGATGCCGTGGGCAGAGCACCAGTCCGCGAACTCTGTCGCGGTGAATTCGCCACCGCGGTCAGTGCGAAGCACGCGCAGAGGCCACTTTGATTCCTTCTCCGCCTCGGCCTGGAAGCGACGAATTGTTGCAGCAGCCTCATCCTTCGTCTTCAGCAGTGTCAGCCACATATACCTGCTGTGATCATCGACCATCAGCAGGAAGTAGCGCTTGCCGCCGATCGTCGCCGGCGTGATCGGGCCACAGAGGTCGGCATGGACCAATTCCAGTGGCTCCGCGGCTCTGTACTTGGCCACGGCAGGGAAGGAGGCTCGACGGTGCTTGCCTGCAATGCAGGCCTCACACAGTTGCTCGACGTGGCGGATGGTTGGCATGCCCCGAACCATGCCGTTCCTGGACATCTTCTCCAGGCCGTCAAAGCTCTGGTGGGCGAAGCGTGATTGCCAGCGCCAGGCTTCGTCGACGACGTGTGCTGCCAAGCACACTGGCTGCACGATCCTGAGGTGGATGATGTACAGCTGGTTCCTCGAACGTGGCACCTTGGCGATGAGGACCTTGTCGTTGTCGTGGACGGTCATGAAGCCGCCCTCGACGTGCGTCGGGAAACCGCTCTCGTCGAGCTGCCCGATGCTGACAATGTTTGACTTGAGCCTGGGGATCCAGTACACGTCCACGAGCTGCCGGTGTCGCTCGCTGTCGATGGCGAACAGGACAGTTTTGCGCCCGTGGATGTTGACGGCGGAGCCGTCGCCGAAACGCACCTTGCCTGAGATGCTCCTGTCCAGCTGAGCAAAGGCAGAGGCATCTCCTGTCATGTGGTTGGATGCCCCGATGTCGAGGTACCAGGCAGCATCCGTGTCGTCCGCCGATCTTCTGAACTTGACGCTGGCGCGCTCCTCGTTCAGGAACACACCTTTCGCCGATGAAAGTGTGGCAGGGCTTGGTGGCGCTGGGGAAGAAGGATCGGTGGTCGCCGTGGCGACCTGGAGCTCGACGATGGTGGCCATGTGTAGGCCTGGCTCGCCCTCCTCCTTCTGCGTGAGGTGGGCGGCAGCCGCCGCCTCGTCACGCTGCTTCTTCCTGCACTAACGGGCCCAGTGCCCTTTCTTGCCGCAGTAGCGGCACTTTTCGCGGTCGATCTCGCCGCCGGCCGCTGGTGTGGCCTTCTGCTGGGCCTGGGCACCTTTCTTGGCGCCGCTGCCACTGCTAGAGCTCCCGCCAGCGCCGCTGTTGCGGCTCTGCTTCTTCCGCTCCTCCCACTGCTTCTCCGTCAGGAGCAGCTGGCTGCCGGAACCCGCCTGGCCTGATTCAGCGTCCAGGCGTTCCTCGACAGCACGGAGGTGACCCACAACCTCCTCGACGGTGAGGGAGGCGGGATCCATCATGGTCTCCATGGAAAAATCAATCTGCACAAATCGGCCAGGTACAACTGACAAGAATTTTCTTACAACTTTCTCGTCTTCGCACTGATCGCCGAGGTAGCGCAGTTCTGATGCCAGGTTGGAGATGCGCATGCCGAAGTCCTCGATCCGCTCGCCGGGCTTGAACGCGATCGACTCGAACTCGGTTCGTAGCCGCCGCACGCGAGTGTCGCGCACGCGATCGGTGCCCTGGTGCTGAACGCGGATGGCCTCCCACGCTGCCTTGGCGCTTCCTTTGCCGATGAGCATGCAGTGCATCTCCGGCGGGGTGGAGCGCAGCAGCGCGGCGAGCGCCTGCTTGTCCTCGCGCTGGGAACGTCGCCGAGATCGATGGCGTCCTAGAGCTACGCGGCCTGGAGGTTCACCTCCATGACCATCGCCCAGTTGACGTAGTCCCCGCGCTGGAGCATCGGGTACGAGAGACTGGTGCCGCCGCCGCCCCCGCCCACCGTCTCCCGCACCACCTGCTGTATCACGATCTCGCCGCCGCCGCCGCGCCGTGCCCTGCTCTGTCCCCGGCTTAGCGAGCGCCGTCGCTGTGCTGCCGGAGGAGGGGTTACCGAATTTCTGGCTGGTGGTGGAGGTGGTGTGTTGCCGGTGTGCTGCCGAGGAGGAGGTGGTGGTGGTGGTGGTGGTGGTGTGTTCACCATTGCTATGCCCAGTTGGCTCTGATACCAATTGAAGTCCTGCAAACGGATCTAGGCAAGAACAGAGAGAGATGCACACACGATTGACACAGGTGTTTTGGTGTTGCGTTCAACTGGCAACGTTTTTTGTTTCTCCTCTTCTATTTATTCTCTGCTTACAACTGCTAAACCTGAAAACTAGGATCAGTAACCGAGCTGACTGGGTAGTGCCATCCCACTACCGCTCAGATCCATCACCCCTACAAGATAGCTGCATGAACTAGTCGTGTCCATCCCCACGCATCCAAAGCAGCATCTAGACTAAGTCCAAACTGAAACTAACGGCTACTGTCAGGCTAGCATGTCCAGGCACACACTAACTGAATTTATTTTCAGACTAACTTAACACTACCAAGCTGACAAGCTGCACTGGATTTAGCTAACACCGCTGTGCAGCATTGGAATGTGAAATACTGCATATGGTAGCGCACCAAGAAGAGCAGTCCAACACTGCTTCCAGCAGTAGCAGCAGCACTGCAAATGGCAGAAGATGATCCCGTCTGCGGTGATGGCAGCACCCCCACACATCGGTAATGTGAGGGTGGTGACAGGCGAGCCTATCCAGGAAGCAGCACACTCCATGCTGCGGTGGCGGCTGTGGAGATGCCTTCCCGCTGGCCCAGCTACGCTTTAGGCCATGAACGCAGGGATTTCATAAGTGAGGGAGGCTACATCAGTAGATATAGTTGATTATTTCTCTCCATTGTTTCCTGATAATGGGGGTAGATCCTCTCTTTATGTACACGAAATTAGCCCCACCAATTGAATCTAATCATAATGCTCTAAATAGCGCTGGTCATGGGGCCTTCACGATTGCGCTAAGACACTTCAGGGTGTGGCGGCATCAGTTTCATAGGTTAGGTGGGACGACATTGGCAAATATAGTGGATTAGTTTTTTCCATTGTGTAAAGATAATGGTTCAGTTCCTAAATTTGTGTAGATGAGATTAGCTCCAACAATAGAATATAGTCACAACTAACTACCTTCCTAGCAGTAGGAGCTTACTCATGTAAAAATAAACTTGTCCAGGGGTTGGTTTGATATTGACACACCGCCCTAAGTGACTAAGTCCCTATCCCAAACATGTACTATGTTCAAGATGTCAGGGCATCAGTTATATTAGTTTCGTAGGTTTGACACGTTTGTTGCGGCATCATGCATACAGCTCTATGCATCTATGATGCGTGTTGACCACCAAATATCAAATGCATCTGTTATGGTCCAGTGTTCCGATCGCTCAACTTCACTGATATTTTGTCAACAGGAATTGCGGAAACTTGTGCGGATAGTTCAAGTAGTTCAAGAAGAAAGCATGCAAAATAAAGATCGTGGGAAAGGATCTGATGTCAAGCTTTCCAGAGCAAAGAAACCACTTCTGATGTTCCTTCGCTCCCTTGCAAAGGAGCATGCTGAATAGGTGAGCCACACATTCCCTAGATAGCTTATAATATATTAGTATATGCTTATGTGTTCAACTAATTATGAGTATAATATCTATACACTGAACATTAAAAAAAAATACCATCCTATTGTCTGTCCTTAGTAAGATGGAGCTGCGTATTCTGCCATTTTGATGTGTTCTTATCTCTAGTATATTCTGTCTTTGTTGTCACCATATACTAGTAGCAACTACCGAGGAAGGGGTTAGGTACAGTGCAACTGGCACCAGCGTTGGAAGTGGACATAGATTGTTCGAATTTCTTGACATGTGAATTTGGCCATATGCGAATATGGTTTGGATATTTCGATTGAATGATCATTTCAAAGTTCAAGCTTGTTTCTGTAACCATAAAAAAAAAGTGAAATTTCCTTCTGAAATTTAGTATTCCCTCTGTCCCAAAATAAGTGACTTGGATTTGTCTCTATTCACACGTAACTATATACTAAAACGCGTCTAGATACATGCGAATCTAGAAAAATTCACGTCACATATTTTGGCACGGAGGGAGTACTTGCATCCATATTTGAATTTGACAATTAAGGTTTGGACTCACTATTGGACAGCCAAGCAGGGCATTCAGGATTAGCCATTTTTTTGTTTCCCTTAGATTATGTTCTTATTTTTTCTATTTAATTAGAATGTCTTTCTCCAATCAACACTTATGGTGTTGATGGTGCCATTTTTTGCATCTGTATTTGTGAGATTGGCAAGGTAGGATGTGAAGATGTGGAAGAGGAGGGATAATTTTTTTGTTAAATACTATAGTCATGTCAACTACCCGCAAAAAAAAGAAGTCATGTCAACGTGTGACACCGTTGGTGAATTATGTAGCAGCATATTTTAGAGTGGTGTGTTGCTAAGTATATTGCTGAGTGTATTGAAAGGTAAATGCCTTGGCATTCAAACCCTATGGCAATAGTGACAGTTTGATGTTTCTCTTCAGCGTATCAATAAAGCTTTAAGACGAATGCAGATCTTATTTACTTGAAACTTATTTTTACTTTGAAGGAGGAGGAGCAGTACAGGTTGCTATCTCATTTCCTCAATATCGGCGTGTACATGTTGTGTGGTTTCTGCACAGCCAAGATCAACATAACCAGCAAGACGGTATGCTGTATCCGTGGCAGAGGAAGACATGTGCTGGCGATGAGGGAAACTATCATGCATGAAGTTGTAGGCGCATTGTTGTACAGTGATCTGTCAACTTACAAGAGGAATCATGCGATGCACCACCCGGCCGATTTTCCTTTCTCCGAAACTTAGATCTGCCTCACGGCTGCCAGTTATTTCCGCATAAGAATAAATTAACACGCATTTTCTTAGTATGTGAGAACAAATTGTGTGTGTGTACTGTCATGTGCTGCCAAATATTTGATAACGTTGAACTGGTTCCCTGGGATTCTTTCTGGGTTCAGCCGTTCAAGTAAATCGAGAGGACCCTCTTATTTTTTGTTTCTTTTCAGCTGCAATTATTGAGAAGCTGTAAAGTTGGGTTTATCCATGTACTCAAATAATAACATAAAGATGGAGCTCATTCCTTAATCTATGTATTATATTGATATGCCAGTTAAGGAAGGCTCTTTGGAGCCATGGAGGCTTACCTATATTTTGGATGAGGTGCAAACTAATGGACGACATAAAACTTGTTTCGTGGGAGCGAATCCTATCTCCCTTGGCTCTGCATTGGTGATTCAAAAATACATTTTGTCAAATATTGAGTAGATTTTTACCTCGTATGATGATGCTCATTAATTCAATGCAATACATTAATTAGACACGAGAGCATTTCATAGAATTAATTGTGCTATTTATTAGTTGGTTGGGTTTTGTCTTGGTACCCGAGTTTGTCCATGGATACCTCGGTCAAGCAGTGCAAGGGCACATAGCCACATACAAAAGGGATAATATTTTCTAACGCACAGGGGTAGAATTGGAACTGAGAAAGACGTACCATCAAGACCGTAAGCCTTTTAGGGGTACTTCTTTTTAGCTTCTCAAACAGATTTTGGGCACAGGATCACAAAAGCCCAAAAGAAGGGGTCAGATTTTGTCTAGCTTATTTCCACTACTCAGAATCGGGTCAAACCTCGCTTCTCAGCATCGCGCTGACCCGTTCCGTTCCCCCGTATGCATCGAGGATGAGGTAGGGTTCGCTGCCCTTCCGTCGCCGCTTAGCGCCTCCCAGCAAATCGCTCGGTTGCTCCCCTCACGCCTTACGCTCCTCGCTCGATTGCCGCCCATCTGCCTTAAGCCCTCTGCCAGCTGCCCTTTCGTCATGCCATACGACCTCTGAGCTCACTTGACGGACGCCCTGCGTCTCCGTCCGCCGCCCGCAGGCCAACATCGCCATGGCCTCCTCTCAGCCGCTGCCCCAGTTAACGATCCCCCTGTTCTAGTTGTTTTTATTTTAGGTATTGGTAGTAAGACAAGATTTTTAGTCTAGTTTATTTGCAGTTAAACTGATTAGGCATGAGCAAATGAATTTCAGTGTAGTCTATTTATAGTGTAATTCCAGATTTGTGTTGTTTCACCTTATATTGATCTCCTTTAATTGCAAAACTTGAAAAAAGACTAGCAGTAGGTAAAGATGAACCTGTGTGACTGTCTGTTCTTTCATTGCTATTGTTTTTGCAGTAGCTAACAGTGTAAAATCTTTCATTTCTATTGTTATGGTATGTATGTAGAAAGAGAAGGTGAAAATTGTGAAAGCAAATTGGGCATTACAGACATTGCACCACTCAACCCATCAAACAAGCCAAATGCCTAGAAGCTAAAAAGAATAGAGGTCAACAGATTCTGTCAGCTTCTCCCCACCACAGCTTCTCCCCACAATCTCTCAAAATCCAGCTTCTTTGGAATCATAAGCTGAAAAGAAGTCGCGGCCTTAATAGTAAAGATGAAGGGAGTACTTACCTCTAGTTGTAGTAGGCTCAACTAATTTGCTATCCATTTATATATTGGGGCCTAATATTATGCTCAATTATTAACTTGCTAGATTTAAACTTCAGCTGCACACATACTAATCTAGTGCTGCAGATAGATACTTTGTTCCACAACGGATATTGTTGACTGGCAGACTCATATTATGAACTCTAACTTCATGTGCCAAGGGTACCCGTAAAGTAAACAAAAGTCTCACTATGAATTGACATCTAAATTTCATGGAAAACAACACGTAATCTCATATTCATTAGTTGTACTATAATAATACATTTGATACATGGAAAATACAAATCCAAAAGTAAAAAAACATAAATAAGTTGAAGGAGAAAGAAAGCAAGACCCAATCACAAAATAATATATCGTTTATGGCTAGGCCGAAAAACACCAAAAAGAGAACATATCATGATAAGTTTGGTACCATTTGATGTATTCTATAAAACCAGGGAAGAGAAATATAGGAGGGTGTTCAAAACTAATTTTTTAGAAGTGTTAACCGTTTCTCAAACAGTACTGAGTACAACAATTAACTCCAGATCCCATAGAAAACAACGAAAAATCTCAGATTCTATTAGTTAACGTTACAGTGTCAAACTGTTTGACCACTCATTGTTTGATGTGGAGTTGTAAAACAATTCCACATGCTTGAATACTCTCACCTTAGCAAATTACTTAGCAGAACTAGAGTTCTAATAGAAGCCAAGTCGATTATTTGTGCATAATATTAGGTCCAATATACAAAGAGATAAAAATATGACTTAACAATATTTTGTACACATATATATGTTCAGTTGAATATGGACCTTGCTATAAGCCATAATACAGGTGGTACATAAATGAGTATGATTTGAAGATAACTTTGGACTTCAAAAATAAGACCAGAGACTGGGTACTTAATTGGCATGTATGTGTAAATAAAATACCCTATAACTATAACCGTTTGTAGAGGTGAACTACATTTTATTCTAGAGGCCAAGGTCCTGGATTTAACTCCCACCTTAAATTATGTTTTCTTCCGGGAACCTTCCACCTTAATATTTTGACACCAGGTTAATCGTTCCAAAAGGAAAACCCAACACAAGCATATTCTTCTTGCCATGTTCCGATTATATATCAAAAACGTATCAAGGCAATATCCATTCTCTCTTTTGAAGTTCTGGTGATTGTTTCCCTACGTGTATGATTTGCATTTAAATTGATCTGAATTCCATAATATATTTTTAATTTTAAAACACAAGACTGTGAGAAAACCTTTTAGAGATAAATTTGTCTCGTGTTTTTGCATCATGTTTTTTTGCTGCTATTTGTATTACGAACTTTTTTCAATCAAACCCATTGCCTGATCAAACTATATTTAAATTGCACGTATAAATTTTGATATTGGGAGAAGTGTTGTTGGCTTGTTGCATATCTAAACTTATATTAAACTGATACCAGAAGTTCGGTTCAATTTTCAACAGTCCTACGTGAAAGTATTCATGTGGAATTTGAGCCTGATGTTAGCTGAAACAATATTATAATTTAGGTGGATCCAAAATAATATCAACAAGAGTAGAATCTTGTGATTTAGAATTAGATGTTTCAACTATCTATTAGATCACTACATCAGAAATTTCTAACAAAGAAAGAAATTTCTTTCTTTATTGTATTAAACGAGCTAAAGACCATGCCCCGCATTTGCGAGGGCCACCTAGCTAGTTTATGAAACAACACAGAACAAATCAACGCGGATTTACCCCTCCTAGGTTGGGCCCCCGACACCATTGCAGCCATCAATTGATTTAAGATTCGTGTAAAAGTCTACTAGTCAAAGGGTACAAGTTTTTGCATTTTAGTACTTGCAGATATACAAAATTATGTTGCTCCCCACTTAGACACCCCACCCGAGCCCTCCCAGCGCTAACCCTAACCCACCCCCTCTCTCCCACACTACCGCCACACCTACACACCTCCTCCTAAGCACCACCGCACCCTCCCTAGCTCCGGCACGCGACCATGTGCGGCCGCTGGCCCTTGCTCCCTCCTAGCGGTGACGCACCCCTGCCCCTCCCAACACCGTCGTGCCCTTGCCCTCCTCCTGCGGCAACCCCGTCCAACATCTCATCGCTAGGGAATCCGCGCGTGGCTCGCCGTCCCCGACTTCCAATACCTCCTCGCCCAAGCGTCGGCCTCCTCGCGCGTGGCCTCCCCAACGCCGACGCGGCGCCTCCAGCTCCGGTGGCCGAGCTCCAGCGCCGCCACCTTCGGCGGCCATGGCGACCTTCCTGCAATGAAGAGGTACGGGGACTCGCTGGCCTCCTCTCACCAGCTCTCCTCCAACGGATCTGTCCTGTAGACCTAGGCCTAGATTTGATTTGGTGTGGTGAAATCAATTCTTACTTTTGATTTGATTTCTTTACATATCCGAAGATGGAGATTTTTTTGTTTCATTCTAATTCCTATGAAGTTATATCAAAACTCCTGAAATTTGTTTGGATCTTGTATTTTTATTTGGATCTATGATGATACATGTTCAGAATCAGTACTACTTGTGATGAGATATGTATGAAACTGACATGATTATCTGTAATTTATTTTGCTTCCATGTGAATAGATTTGCAGTGTGTATATTATTATCCCTGATCTTGCCAAAAACATGGATGATACTCATGTGTATGTAGATCGATGTGTGAATCTTCTATTGAGACATTCTTTAAAAAAAATTGTATGGATCATGGTATGAATCTTCTATGGATCTATGTATGAAACATCAAAAAAGGTTTATTTACAATGAGGGAAAACGAAAATGACTTGGGTAAATCCTTGTATGCAAATCTGTCATTTTCTGTTCATTTTTATTCATGGATTTCTTCTAGAAAAATTGCAATCCTGACACCCCTATGGATCTGTATGATAGGGTTGAATCTATAATGAAACAATGAGTCTGAAAATAATTGAATTGGCCACTGTTCATTTTTATTCATGGATTTCTTCTATAAAAATATTGTTGAAAATATTGGTGTCAAACTTTAGTGAAATGTGTATAGAAATTGTAAGAATGTTCCGTGAAAAATATATGAATATCTCTTTGCAGAAACAAGTTTGTAAAACGTAAGAATCTTGTACGAAACTTCTAAATCTAGGATGAAACAATGCAAGAGTGTCTAAAAATTATTAAATAAATAGTATCAAAATAAAAATTATCAAATGAGTTTGTTGAAAAGATTTTATCAACTTCTATTTTAAGAAACATCTATAAATCCAAAACGAGAACGTGAGAAATCTTGAAAGGAGAGAAGGCTTTGCGCAAGATTTGATTGGACTTGAAAAAGTAAGTGGAAGGGCTCAATGGCAATGATGATGCCGGATGCCCAACTTACATGAGGAATGCATTTCCCCAAATACGATGAGAGAACTCAGCACGAAGCAGTGCCGTGGTGGTCGGTAGGCCGCGCACACCTCTATCCGTGAGAAATATATTTCTCCCGACCAGACTCTTTGTGTAGTGCCGATTATTAGATACGAAAATGAAGGAAGACACACATGCATGTTTCAGGAGTTAGGCTGATTAAGTGCGTCGAGTGAGACGCACGGTGAGTGGCTTCTTCATCGTCTTCAAGAAGCCGTCCAGCTCTGTGAGGTCGACGACGGCGTCCGTGTGCGGTGCCCACTCGAACTCACGCACGAGCGCAGCCAAGAAACACTTGATGATCACCATTGACAGGCCCACGCCCGGGCAGAAGCGATGCCCCGCGCCGAATGGCATCATCCTTGTCTCCTTAGGCCCCGGCAAAGGGCCGACGCCCTCTGCCTCGCCGCCGGCCAGGAACCGCTCCGGGCAGAACGCATCAGGGTCTTTCCAAGTCTTGCTGTCCCTTCCGATGTCCCCGAGGACAAACATCACAAACACGTCGCTGCCCTCCGGCGCGGCTTCCGCTCCTCCGGGGAGCACCCCTGCCTGGACGCGGCGCTGGGCGAACGGCGCCGGCGGGTGCATGCGGAGGCTTTCGAGAATAACGGCGTTCATGTACGGCATACCGCGGATCAGCTGGCTCCTGCTGGGGGAGTCCGCGGCCGCCTCGCCGTCGACCTCACGACGAAGCTTCTCCTGGGCCTCCGGCTGGGATACGAGGTGCGCGAGAGTCCATTCGAGGCATGCGGCCACCGTCCCCTCGCCGGCACCGAGGAACTCAACCACGAGGTTCACCATCTCGTCGTCGGTCAGTGCGCGCCGGCCACCATCCTTGTCCCCATCATCGGCCGGGACGCGGAGATGGAGGAACGAGTCGACATATGGACGACAGCCGCCGCCGTTGTCTGGGCCTCGCCTCTGCCGTGCGGCGGCGATGAGAGGGAGGCACAGCTCGGTCATCCGGGCGTGGAGGGCGAAGAGCCGTCGCTTCTGCCTCCACTGGGCGAGCTTGCTGGCTAGTGTGGAGCTGGATCCAGACAAGGGGTTGAGCGCCCCGATGGTAAGGTGGAAGCCCTTTATCACGGCGCACATGGCGCGCACATGGCACTGGTCGACGCCGTCGCCAAAGCACAGGCGCGACACGACCCGGAACACGGCGAGCTCGAGGTGGTCGCGGACGGCAACCGCTCGCGGTTCCTGCTTCCCCGTCCCGGCGCCGTCGGCGGAGAGGCCGGCGACGAGGTCCTGGATGGCCTCCCGCTGCAGCTGCGGGAGATGCCCAAGGCGCGACGGGTGGAGGGTCTCGGCGGTGATGTTGCACCGCAGAGCACGCCAGTGCGGGCCGTAAGGCGCAGAGCTCACGTTCTCGCTGAGGCGGCCACCGCGCGCGTTGGCCTGATCGGAGAAGAAGGGCATGACTGGGCGGTTGGAGAAGGCGTCGGCATCCTGTACGACTAGGCGGTGGGCCACGGCGGGGTCGCTGATCTTATGGAGGACCACCGGAGCTGGAGGAGCACCGGAGCCACGACGGCTAGTGTAGCTGCGACGACGCCGGATCAACACGGATAAGCCCAACAAAATTAGGGCAAGAAGCACAAGCAGCTCCATCAATCAATGGGGTCCGTATGTGTTTTTCTGTTACGTGTATAGGTGTAGCCGTACGTGTCTCTTATATAGAGGCGACCAGCAGGCATCAGCTAGGGACTACCACGTTGCTTCAGGGTCCACTACCTGTCTTTGCTTCAGGGTCACGCGTATTTCCTCATGATTGGTTAGTTTGGCCAATGAGCGATGGATCCAGCAGGCAGCAGCAGGTGAGTAATCGATCCATCGCTCTTGTATGAACCAACGTGGACCACTACTACCTGTCTTTGCTCTTCTATGATCGCATATTTTTTGCTAAATCTGCCTAAATCTAAAAAGTTTAACTGAATTTGACCTTTTCTCGAAACTAATTCGAAATCTGACCCTGGGGTCGGCGTCATTTTAAATGAAGCTGAAGTTGTATAGGTCGACGCGCATACATCCGAAAACAGAACCGAAGGAGGTCGGTTCCATTTAAAACGGCGCCGACCTCGACTCCGTTTAAAACGGCGCCGACCTCCCTTGGTTGCCCCTGTTGTCCCATGTTGGCGCCGACATGGATAACTTCGGTTCCGTTTAAAATGGCGCCGACCCGAGGTATCAGATTTTAAATTAGTTTCGAAGAAGGGTCAGATTCGATTGAAGTTTCTCAAAAAAGTCAGATTTTGCAACAAAAAAAAATACAATGATCGCTCTTGTATGACCCTGAGGCAATCTTATTTCCTCATGATTGGTTAGTTTGGCTATTTTATTTTTTTCTATTTCTCAGCCCCAAGGAAATACTCCTTCTGTTCCAGTTTATAAGACTTACGTGTATGCCTAGGTCATCCGCACGAGCTATATAATATGAATTACATAATACAAAAATTATGACATTAGAAAATATAGAGTAGATTCCATTTTTTACCCCCTAGTTATACTTTTGTGACACAAATTACCCCCATTTAGTGAAAATTCCTCTGCATTACCCCGTTTAGTGAAACTTGTCTCGGATTTTACCCCCTTTAATAGGTAGCCTAGCTATTTTAGCAGGTTGAACCTGCTCATTAGGTCAACGCGGCATAACAATTAGACCGTATAACTCAGGGGCATAATTAGCCAGACCTACTCTACTTAGCGCCATTGCGGAAATACTGATGGGCTGCTCAACTAGTCCAAACGCATGAAATATGTTTAATTGTTTATGTTGTTCTTAGGTTTATCATGGATCAGCAGTGTCATCACCTCTATGCACACTCCGACTCTTACACATGTTCTTGATTGATAACAACGTGCCTTTGGCCGGGCTTGGATGAACACATCGGTCACCTATAGTATTCTTGGTTCATCTCTTGGGCAGATTCACTAAATTTGTTACGATGCAGCTCTGGATTTCTTTTCATTGTGCACCGGTGTTGCCGATGGGGGCTTAGTCCTTATGGTGCTGAAGCAGCAGGTAGGTAGCTTCTGTTGGCAGTCCTTTATCTCGCGTGAGGTCATGTGCAAGTGAGTTCAAACTTTACATCTACCAGTTTCTCACGAAGCATGAGCAACTCTGCATTGATACGGGTGTGTGCTGTGTGATCGACAAGCCTCAACTCAGTCAAATTGACCTAGTGAGCGTGTTGTACCGGCTAGAATGTGCTAGATATTTAAAAGGGATAAAATATGAGACAAGTTTTACTAAATGGAGTAATCCAGAGTAAATTTTATAAAATGGGGTAAACGTTGGCACAAATGTAAAATTAGGGGATAAAAAGTGGAATTTACTTGAAAATATAACATTTAAAGTTTATAATAATATATTTTTTATCATATGTATCTCATGCTAAGTTGGTTACTTTGTCAATCTAAAAATACGTGTAAGTCTTATAAATCGAGACGGAGGGAGTAAAATTTACATGCATAATGACTCATCATTAGTTGAAACTTGAAGCAAACGCGTGGACGTACGTACGGACGTGTTCGTCATCATCGATGTATGAACTAACCAACAAAACGCGCACTTTCGAAATCCATCGCTCTTGTATTTACGTGAATGGCTGGTTCATCAATGTATGAACCAACCAATCATGAGCGATTCTTGATCCATCGCTCTTGTAATTACGTGAATGTGGCACTAGTGCACAACACATCCTCTAATAGCGGTTCAGGAGACCCTTTAATAGCGGTTTTAGAATCGTTGTTGGGGTTCGGTGTTGGTACAGATTCTCGACCCTTTAATAAATTTTAGTTCTTCTAACCAGTTCGTGGCATGAGATACGCAGGACCTTTAACACCGGTTCGTGGCTCGAACCGGTATTAAAGGGATGCTCCTTTTTGCTTTCCGAACCACGTTGATACGGGTGTCCCGTTAACACCGGTTCGTAGAAGAATCGGTGTTAAAGCTCATTTCCGACCTCAACCAAAGGCCTTGTTTCCACTAGTGTGGACCAGTACCACCTGTCTTTGCTTCAGGGTCACGCGTATTTTAAGATTGCCAAGTTAGAGGCATCTGATGCACATACCACGTTGAACTAACAAAATTGATCCCCCGGCCCCATTATCATGATGCTAAATGATATATTAGGTGTGATATATCACTGCCATGATCACTCACACCTACCAACCTTCATTAGTTTAGCATATCTATAACATTTTTATCAGATCACTATACTATTCTGTCCCCCACTTTCATTACCCCAACTTTGAGAAATATTAAAATAGATGGGGGCATATGGGGCAAACGTGTTATCCAAAATGTCTTTATCGCGACAAAATAGTATATGTAGGCGATAAATATCCTGATTTTATGTAAAAACAATTAGATGCCAATGCCAATACAATAATATTTTTTTATGTAACATAATACATGGTCACGGAAATATATCAACTATATATTCTCCAAAGTGGAGAAGAGGGTTTTAGCCCAGGGCGACGATGCAAAAGGATCTGAACTTTCAACATTGTGCATGACCAGGGGCTACTTGTAATAGGGAGGAGACCATCTATCACAGATTTTGGGCCTGCCCACGTTCCCCTCAGACCCGGGATCTGCTCCGGGAGCATGTGTCCGGAATGAAACCATAATGAATCTAAAAATTTCTGGGATGAAACCATAATGAATCTAAATTTTTGATTGTGACACGGGTATTATAGCGTAAATCAACGATGAATCCTGTGCCGGTAGGTAACGGCTCCTGTAAAAAAACATCCACATGACTCTGGACCATAAGGAGATAGGACTGGCAATGATGGCCATCTATCAGCTGTGGATAGCGCGCAATGATGCCCATGGCGAGCCCATGATAGAGACCCGGACCAACGACTCGATGAACACTAGCCCTGCTTGAGGAGTGACGAACTCTGGATCCTGCTACTGCAAGACATGAATCAAGGGCAGTTGAGCACTCGCTCCCACCCGACAGTGGTTGGCAAAATGCTAATGCTGACACAATGCCCTATCTACGGAAGAAGGTCATGGAGGTGGGGTCTGATTATCAGAGATCACCATTGTGTGGCCCTAGCGGGGGCTACCATTTTTCCCCCTCGTGTGACGGATCTAGAGGGGATTGAACTGCTAGCATGTCTTCGTGTTGTCCAATTTGCAAAGGAGATGGGGGGTGACGAAGATCGCGTTGGAGAAGGATTGTGCAGGATCTGTGGGGAAATTGGAGAGCGGGGACATGGATCACTCAATTTATGGTCCCCTGGTCGAAGAGATCAAGACGCCGCTCGACAATTTTGAAGACTCTTCGGTCAAACACGTGAGTCGTTTCGGTAATGAAGTTGCACATCATTTGGAAAAACAAGGTTGCAAGAATAAACTTTGTAAGACTTGGTTGAGTGCTTACCTTGATCTTGTAATGAACCTATTGGCACTTGTTGGTGTAGATTAATAAAATTGTAGCCATCTGTCTCAAAAGTAGCTGTGTTTGAGTTGCGCCACATGAAGACTATTTGTGCAAGAGGGCCTTGAAATACTTACATCAATCACTGAGATAGTATATTTTTCTACTTTTCTTGGCTACTACATAAACAAAGGTTGGCTTTGTGCAATGCATTGTACTTTTGACTTTGTTGCACTTTATCAAGTGGAAGATGGTGGTGCGCACCAATAGTGTTTTTCTAAGGAGCATGTGATACATGCATGGGTGTATATATAACTTCAGTATAGTGCTTAGTTTTTTTTTTTTGAGGGGAGTATAGTGCTTAGTTAGCGTTTCTGCTCAGTATACAATGTCTATCCGCTGGATTAGGAGTCAGGGTCGTTGCTATTGGCTTGTCTATCCACAAAAACACTCGGCAAACCTTGTAAACATGACAAAAAATAATATTCAGGGTATAGCTTATCAATTTCCATTGCATATAGAATGGAGCTAGTCAAATTATATTAATTTAGAAGTATATTGGTGGTGGCAAGAAATAAAGCAAACATCAATATATCAATTTTCTGTCTTGCTACTGTGCTCGTGTGATCAATCGTTCGATCATATGTCCTCTATCAACCCAACTACATTATGGGTTCTATCGTGTGTGTGAACACGGACATCAGAGATACTGTATACCCTTTTTTTACAATTTATACCATGTTATATTAATAGAAGCAAATAGTATATGGTGGAAATATATGAGCTGACTCCAACGATTACAAAATAAAGTTTAAAAGAAAATAGCAAATCTTCTTCGAGGTCTTCACCTCTTTCTTCTTTCACGACGCAATCTTGCATTTTCCTGAAGGCAGCCGAACTAAACTGATATAGAAACCAAACCAGAGACTTATAAATAGCAACATTCGTTCTCCCATATTTTAATGCGCCGCAATGCCAAGACCGCGTGCACACGCACAACCATTGAAGTAACCAATCAACATCGGCAAGAGTATCAACACCAATATTTCAGGAAATAATAATCGAACAGCCTGATTGGCGTCACTGATAAACCGATAGTAGGAATCATCATCGTCGAGAACGTAGACAAATATTGCGAGGACACCTCGCTGCAACCATGAGAAAAAAAATCCAAAATAGATCTGACGAAGCAAGATCTGAAGACCCGTACCTAAAGAACTGTAATCTTCCAACATCACCATTGACATCACGAAAGAGATCTCGTTGTCGAACGAATGGCGAAAGATCGCTTATTGTAGATAATGCCATCTCCATTGGGGCGAAGATGGCTAGCAAAATCCTAAACCCAATCTGACAAAATCGGTACTATTACTAGACTAGAAACTCCACTCATAGATCGGGTTTTCCACCCCTCCCGACATCGGCGAGGCCAGCCGAAGGAGGGGGAACCGATCTACAAAGGAGGAGGGGGCAAGAGGCAGCTTCTTCTGGCGGCGGCTGTTTTCCTACTGTATACCCCTTTTAGTTGTTCGCAGAGGGCGTCGAAGAGGTTCAGAAGCTAGGCCTTCCAATGCAAACTTGACGGAGAAAGACGCCAGGAGATACCTAGGTTCAGGCCGCCGTGAGGCTAACAACCCTACTTCCTTGTGGTGGTGGTATTGAGCAAACTCTTGGATGGTTTAACTATTGGTTAAATTAATAAAGCTCGTGACAAGGGCTTTCCCTTACAAAAAAAGTTTGTGTGTTTCTCGGTGGGAACATTTCCCCCATTATATCGCATGACGTGTCCTAAAAGTTGCAGGCATTATCATGTTAGGAAAACATAATTTTATAGCTAAATCACATATGGGAGGAGTATATATACCAGTTTGTACCATATTGAGATGTGGTGATACTGCTAAGTATAAATGTGAATTATATACAACAATCACATGCAATTGTTACTAATAATTACTCTCTATCTCTCTTCCACAATATAAGCCTTTCAGCAAGCTGTTTTAGCTGGGAAGTATTACACTGGGAGTTGAAAGGCAGGCATCAGCAGATCCTACCTTGTTCATCAGATGTGAAGGACAAGCCAAAGTCAGGGCTACCTCTATCGTGCACAGAAATCAAAGAAAGGTACACATATAGCGACTCTACTGCACAGCAGGGTGATAACCTACCATTTTCAGAACAATCAGCGTCAGTACATAAGCAGAGAGGAGCCAAAATATCAGCAGCAAATACGAAGAGCTTTTCGACTGTCCGAGTCGGAGGCGATCTGGAACCACCGCCCATGACGATTGGTTCTGCTTATTCCCTTGATACCTATTTTGGTTGCTTCTCTCATACAAGGTATGGCCTGGCTTCGTCTGACCTGGCTTCTGACAAAGTGATTTAGCTCTTCGTCTTTCCTGGTGGCAAGCATCCGCGAGCACTCTAACGGTTGGCGGCACAGTGTGCAGAAAACTGAAAAGACGGGAAAATGTACCTTCAGTAAATGATTTCTCTTGATGCTAATAAATAAGAAAGTAGAGAAAGGAATTTCATTTTCTAACCTGTCTAATGCTCCAAGGCAAATACTTATTCTGCTCCTCAGTGTTTCAGCACATAACAATGGGTCAGTCGGCGACTTCAGTAGCACGTCGAAATCTTCCAAGGCTCTAGGAAAGAACAGAAAGTATAGTCAGATATAATAGGCTAAGTCGATTCAACAATGAGTGCATTTGAAAAATGTTTCCTCGGACACGTACTGTGAACAAACATCAGCAGCTTCAGAGGTGGTTTCGCCTTCACTATAATCAGATGCATATTTTACCACCTGCATCAAGATTTGTTTTAAGGATTCAGGTGACTTCAGATTTGGAATCAAGCAATGACACAATGGATATAATAACTGCAATTGCAACCAACGGCTTTGTGCATAATTTGAAGAGGGAATACAGAACGTCAAGCTTGTGACGCAATGATGCATGTATAACTTACTTCTTGGATATCTAAAAGCAGAGATGATACTGGCTGACAGTGAAGTAAAGATCTGCGTTCATCGTAAGTTGCCCCCTCAAATTCCATGCACTTATCTACAAAGGGACCATACAGCTGTTAATCTTCTTGTCATGACAGTCAATCCAGAAGAATTTACTTGCATAACCTTTTCGGTGAAAATGTTACAGAACACACAAAAAAAGGATGAAATCACATCTAAGTTCCAAAGATGGTTTACATGACTAGAACAAGCAATTAGAGAAATGCTGCAGATTAAATTGAGAAGACGTTGCAGATAATGGTAGGGGAATTATTCTAGATCAGGACTCTACGCATTCACTTGGTAAATGTCGGTAGCACATTTATATACTTAAACATGTATACTACAACCAATGCCAATAAAAGGCAAGTATATAAAGATTTGAACTTATCAATTACCAAGTTCCATGAACCAGTCTTGAGTCAACATCACCTGCAGAACACAATCCGCCGCACTAATCCTGACAACAAACATCCAACAGAAGTAGCAGCAGCAAACAAAATCAGCAAGATGCTGCACAAAGCAAAGATCGAATACTCGAATAGGTAATAGCAATATATGAATTACCTCTTAAAATTCTGGGTCACGTCATCCTCTGCAAAAATTGGATGAAAAACAATTACATACCAAGGAAGAAACGGATATAACTTTACAAGGGAGCAATTTTTATGGGGGAGGACCTCAACCTGAGTCCTCTCACAACTATTGGATCGAGTCACAAACAGATCATGACCCAAAATTTGGGAGAAAACCTAGTGGCCATATAAGTTGCTCTCTATTCTTCTTTCGAATTTCACCACTGTCCCATAAGCAACATGTGCAAGTGCACAACCACAGTTACAGCGGTGAGCTAGTTACGCACTTAGCTAGCGAAAGAGTTTGGTGTAGGATAATTCAACAAAAATCATGAATGAAATGGCCTGATGATTCACCTTAGAGCTCTGTTTACAGTATCAGCAGTTGTTTCACCTTGCATGCTTGTGCTCAACTAAAACATAGCCCATAAAACACTTGTTGTTGTTTGCTTGTTTGTGAACACAAAAGCTATCTATCTGTGTGGATGAGGTTTCTAGAGATAGGGTTCATACTGGTAGCAAACTTTGTGAGCATGGTATGTGGCGTCATGCCTGTTTAGAATACAGTAATAGGTACGAATTAATAGGCATGCAGTGTCCTAGTTGACTTTGCAGGGTTTTTTAAAATGGACTTTGAAGACTGATAAGAAGCTAAAAACAATGGTCACCAAGAGTTACTGTCAATAGTGCCCATACTGAAACATGCACAGTTAACCCACAGACATCTAAGAGTCCCAAATGGAGATTTTTTTTGTGTGTGTAGATCACATTAGAATAAAGAAGGGAGAATCACCTGGGGTCATCTCTAGGTACTTGGGGAAGGCGCATGGACAGTGCCATGCAGGAAGACAACGCCCTTTGGTAGAATACAGCGCGATTGCTTCCACAGTCACATGTTTCATGTCAATACTGATGAACCAGGCCTTGTCATCTTCGCAATTCAACTTAGACATGACATAAACGAAATCGTCGTCATCCTTGCTCAGCATTGGGCTATAGAAAACCAGTTTCTTCAGTTCTAGTTCTTTGGTCTTGTCATTCCACAGCTCAGGTAGTAAATCAGAATAACTTGGGTCAACTGAGATGTTATCAACATTAACTGATGAGCGCACGCGCCAATCGTCCCAAGATATATCCCTATTCCACGTGGTGGCTTTCCAACCTTGATTGCCCAAGCTTCTAAGATCACGGTGGTCAAACTCTACGTCGACAAACTTGATCAAGTTGTCGCAGCTGGAGACATCACAACAGTGTTCTGGGGAAATGTAAGGGTCACCCTCCTCGTCCATGTTGCAAACCCTTGATGCGGGCAAGGGAATGTACTTGATGACAGGACACTCGCGGCAAACAAGAAGAATACCCAAGGAGAGGTCAACATAGCCCAGCGAGCTTGCTCCAACCTTGATCACCTTGTAGGTGGCATGACAAGCCATAACGAGCAGTTTCTGATCATGTTCCGATAAGCCCGGCAAGGGGCCCTTGCTGCTCCATTCCCGCGTCAGGGACGAGAAGAGGTGTAGGTCATAATACCTAGCGTGGTCGCCGAGGATAATTCTCCTCTGAAGGAAGACCACGGCATAGTGCTCGCTGCCAGCATCGCCACAGGGCAAGAGGGCATATTCACCGTGTGGTCTGACGATGTCCGGGTCCGGAATGAGGTGCAGCGACGGCTTCCCCGGGCCTGCTCTGTAGACGAAGCGCTGAATGCATCTCGGGTCAGTGACTCTGAATGTCCGGCCAGAAACGGCGACAAAGTCGACGGCGAAGAGGACGAGGGCGGCGTCGGCACAGAGGATGTA
This sequence comes from Avena insularis, assembly GCA_023614405.1. NCBI lineage: Eukaryota > Viridiplantae > Streptophyta > Magnoliopsida > Poales > Poaceae > Avena > Avena insularis. The sequence continues at coordinate 27,377,039 of CM042690.1, forward strand.
GGGCTCGTCGGCGAAGTCCTTGCCGTCGAGGCCGGGGCAGTGGACGGAGAAGTAGGATACTCCCGGCGGGTCGACGAGCCAGAAGGAGACCTGGATGGGCTGGCCCTCCATGGTGTGACACTCGGCTGTGGTCGCGTTCCGGTGTCCCGAGATGCGCGCCGACTTGTGGAGTAAGACCCAATCGGGACGGCTGGAGCGTCGGGTGGTGCCGCCGGCGATGTGCGGGTCGATCGGGGCGGCGAAGCGGAAGGAGATTGGGGAGAGCGCCATTGGATCTGGACGGCGCAAGCTGGGCAGTGGGGGATTTGGGAATTATGCCCACACTGAATTGACAAGTCGGAGACGATGCAGATTAGCTGTGGTACGAGGCGGCGGAGGGACTCGAGCAGCGGAGAAGAGGATCGACTGGTGGTTGCCCGGGGCGAACGCCGGCGACGGCGTTGGTTGGATCCGGGACGGGCTGCGAGTCTGCGACCTGCGAGGTGAGGGTTTTCGCTTCCAATTCAAATTTTCACACACGATTCGAGTCGAAAACAACTAAATTTCACGGCAAAGTCCTGATTTGGGGATTTAGCCACACCCAAACCTAGCCATCGGGCCATACCTCTGTGGGCCGGCACGTCGGCACGCCTGCCTCGGCCCGTCAGGGGCCAGCCCGGCACGCCAGTTCTCCTAACTTACTCCCTCCGTTTTAGTTTGCTAGTAAGCGTGGCAACATGCCGCGCCCTTGAGTAATTAATTATTTTGTTAATCGTAGCCTATAAAATAAAACCTGATTGTTTGCCAAAAAAGAAAAAAAAGGTAGATACTTCCTATGACATGAGAACACAAATCTAGTGAGATAAAATAGACATCTAGTATAGTATAAGATAACATAGTAGTTCATGCATTTGGTACGTCCATGTTATTTTCAATGCATAAAGGTATAGATACACGAAGAAGTGAAAACAACATAAGGAGGAATCAAATGTACTATTAAATATTTCATAGTCCTCACACAGTGATATTAATTCAGCCCGTGATGGGATTCTGATCAGTTCGATGGATCTTGATCGTGCACTTTATAATTGCATAGTCAATCCCTAATATGCTTGGCTTTCCTGACAAAAATATAAGTCCAATAGAGCTGGAAAAGTCCAACAGGGCTGGAAATATCTGTAATTAAGCAACCCAGCAAAAATGTTTTGTGGGCGAGGGATCAACAAATAGAGGCACATCGATGTAACATGATTGTGCTTCTATGAAAATATGTTCTTCAGTGGGTTGTTTGTGGTGTGATCTCCATAATCATGGTATCTGATAGGCACATGAAAGTTACCGTACAACTAAGATAAGGATTTACCGAGTTAGCAGCCATTGCAGCGAAACGGTGCTACTGAAACAATGTACTGATATCGTGATCTGCAGGCCATAGTACAATTAGTAATAGTAATATAAAAATAGTATGCTTTTTAAATAACAGTACAATATATAGAAATACCTTGGGTCCGCTGTTGAGTTTGGCCACCAGACACCAAAGGCCGCTATATGCATGAGGCATTCACAACGTTGCGTGCTGACTTGGCCCATAGAGGGTTGGACATGCTCTAGCTTGTCACTGCCAAACGTCACCATGGATCCAGGCATATCCTGTATATTTCTTCATTGGTGCTCATCTCCACAGTTCGCCAAGCTCTTCTCAGCTCATCTAGCTAATAATTAAATTCCCATGGAAACGTTTTCTGTGAGCAAGTGCTTTTTCCACAAAATTCTTAATGAAAACAACAATGTTATATGAATATTTACCTCCTAGAGTCTTGATTTGTCCTAGAGGGAATAATGTCGGTTAACTTAGTCACTACTCCAATGACATCTGAAATTAGTAGCAAGAAAAAAATGTTAGTGTATATGAAAGGGCCATAACATGGTAGAAAATACTACTACATAAGACGCCTTGGGTCGAAATCTGATAAGAGAGTGTTGTTTTATGCACATGATTCGTGAACATATTTTGTTTTGAATGATGTGCATAAAGAGGGAAGTCCTCGGGTTCTAAAATTACTTCTATCGGCCTTGTTTGTTGGACGATCTTTATTCTGTGGGGACAGAGTCCACGGTCCTGTATTTGTTCGACCAGCAGTGACTATGCCAGATTCAATTGTGTATATCAAACTCTCTTTCAGTCTCTCTATGAGCTGGTCTAGGCAGTTATCTAACACATAACCTTCCAGCTAGGTATAAGCATGCATTTCATGTCGATAATTACAGAGTATTTTAGTAAGCACTGTACATTAAATGCAAGCTAATATTGATGAAATATAGCTTAGGAAAACGAAGGAAATATCTGCAAGTGAAAGGAACCTAGCATTAATGAACTGCAAGTGAGCACATGGATGCCTAGCATTGCTATTTTTTTGAACGGATTACGGGTGCAGAGCACCCGAAATATATAGCTGCAATAACGTCGTTGGAGTACAGGAGGCCTAAGAAATAAGAATTACACAGAGGCCCAGAAAATAAGCACCGAGGACCCTAAAAGAAACTTGAAAAAGCAATCAAGTCCACCATCTTCTTCCTCCTCCAGATCGACGATGAAGCTCCGGTATCGGCCCGCACCTTGCCACAGGAGACGACCGACACACAGGGCGAAGCAGCGAAGGAGCGGCAGCCCTACTGCCCTTGAGTCCGACGCGTTGACGAAGCATCAGCCGCCAAGAAGCCGCCGGAGAGAAGCTCCCGGATCGAAACCGCCGCCACAGGAAGCCAACACCTGCACAACACAAGCCACCACCATGGTCGCTTGGAGAAGCAGGAGGGGGACCCACCGCGACAAGAACTGCCCCCGCATCCAGGCAAGAAAGAGGCAGACGAGCTCAGCACTTCACATCCCCCTCGCCTCCATGGCCGGCCGGGAAGGAGAAGCACACAAGCCACCCGCCACCACACCTCACTCCCCCGCCACCACGGCCGGGCCAAGAGAGGGTCGCAGCTCCAGCTTGCTCACCCGATGCCAGGTCCAAGGCCTTTATTGAGAGTCTCCAGCGGAAGATCTACACACCCCAACCAACTCTGTCCACCGGAGTACTGCAGGGGCGAAGATCAGCACCGGCCCGCTCCAGATCTAGGCCAGCAATCTGGAGACCAAACTCAAACGGCATCTCGCCAAAACACCACAAGGGCAAACACAGAAAACCTAAACCTAGTCCTACGACTCCTACGACGAGAGCCCAGCAACCTAGACTACATGCGTCGGAGCTCCTCCTCCACCTCCCTCGACCGGTAGCGCCGGCGAGTTTGGCTTTGGAGAGGCCCGGCGCCCTCGAGAAAGCTCGGGAGAACTGTAGCAGGGAGAGGGGGGAGGGTTTGGGCGTCTGATGCCTAGCATTGCTAGAACATAGTTTAAAGAAGTGCGACATCTACAACAAAGAATCAAGCAATGGCAAGTCTATATAATTAATATGCGAATGATCCCAGATCAATTATAAGTGTAGTTAAATACTTCAATAACCGGAGAACAGAGAATTATTCAATTCCAAGTTTATATTTTTGTGTAATTAACCATCATCCCTATTTGTAAGCAGCAAAGCAGTAATGTAGAGACTACCATCGACGGGATATGGTTTCTTTAAAAGGCAGAGTGGACACTGATATGAAGTACACTTAGATAAACGATTTGGTTTAGATGTTAGCATGGCCCGAAGAGAAACAGATTGTGTATGAATGAGTAATAAGATAAAAGAGGTAATTTAGTGCATAGAAAGTATGGAATATTAAAAAGAGAACTGAATATTGGCAGACAGTAAATAAGCATAAATGACATGGAGCTTTTTCAGCTGAGCGTACTGAAAATTAGCGTTGATAGGCCATAACTTAAAAAAGAGTAGATTGTACATTAATAAGCAATAGAGCAAGCCAGACCGATAGGTTAGATAACCGAATGGTTAGGAGATACCTGTTGGTCAATAAAAAGCAGTCCTAATTCATAAAGGTGTTGTTCTCTAGCAAAGATGTAAAACTATATATCCACCATCCAGTAAGCAATATGACTGAATGTCTGAATCAATAACTTAAATAAAAGCAAACGACTCAGTGTAATTAAACAAACAGTTCTGCACAATAGTATGATTGCTGTATAGTATTTCCACAAGTCTTCTCACTAAATATGTAGGTAACGTAAGGATATCAAATATTACATGAATTACCTGCAGAAGGGAGCGGTGAGCTTCTCTGGTCTATTGGGACACACAAATCAATTATGAAATGCAGAAGCACAACAACATCGATCTATTAAAGGTATCAAAACAGACGTGATTAAAGAAGGCCATGGAGGTCGCAGTAAGCATAAATAATCTTCCTGCTTAAGTCAACAAGGGAGTTAATATCTGGTACTGTAACAAATTAGCTGAATTAGCCAAACTAATCAATTCAAATTAAAGATAGCATGTGTGAACCAGTCGAAGCAAGCATACCACAGCAAAGCATCTTTTGAACTGAATATTAACATGTGATAAGAAGGGGCACGTAGCACAGCTGGATATCAATTCAAATTAAACTTAGGCTCGGCTGCTGCCACCAGCCCAACGAAAGTGGAATTTTAGTGCACCCCTGAAATCCTCTCAAGGGCACCATAGTGTCGCCTCATCCAGCCATTTGATTTGCCGCGTGGCTCATCGTCGACGCGGAGGTGCACTCCTCATGTGCGGCCGCCTCTGTGGCGTTGCGGTCGGGACATGCCGCCCACCAGAAGCGGCGGCCGCCGATCGTCATGGAGTCAGGGATGCGCCGATGGAGATTGAGCTCTTGCGTGAGGCCGCCTTCGGGTCATCGCGGTCGCTCGCTCGCTGAGAGAAAGAGAAATAGAGAGGATGAGGAAGAGATAGAGAAGATGGGACATAGACAGGGGTGAGGCAAGCGTACCTGCACGGCACGCGGCCGTGGTCGTTGTTGTGGTCACCCACTCACGGCTCCACTCTGCTCGGCGACACAATGTGTGAGGAGGTTGAACTCGCTGCCACTGGCCGAGGCACGAGGCGCACGGGACCACCTCGCTATAGCGTGCTCGCCTTCCAGCAGAGGAGTAGGAACAGGGGAGACGCTCAAGCGCCACCCTGGAGCTCGTCCATCTTGCCCACAGCCCACTACCGAACGGCCATGTAAGCTGCCCCTTTCTTTTTTGCTTCCGATTGGCCAGAGAGAGGAGAACATATGAGATGTGAGGGAAGGAGATGAAACATGAGATATTTGGGGGATTAGGAAAGAGATTCTGGAGTGTTCGGTCAAAGCGGCGGAAGATATCCCCATTCGCAGGCCTACGTTTACTGCTGATTTTGTTTTGAGCGAAACGTTTATGTTTACTGTTGATGCACAATATTGTTGATGTCTACGGTAGATTCGTTGATTTGGCTCACTGACGGGTCGCTGAAGTGTTTCCCTTTCATATATGTAGTTATATAAAAGGGCATATTGTGGAACGGAGGTAATACCTTTCAAAGACATAGCTAACATCAGTGTTTTCTAAAAAAAAAACTAATAACAGTGTTTAAATCTCTTAATTACAGACTTACAATGACGCTATAGAGAGATTTGCTAGCTAACTTTTTTTAAAATAATCATATACTCGGTTTACAGTATTTTATTAGACAATCTGTTTATAGAGATTATATATATGGTCACACAAAACAAATATGCCGTGCCAGGCAGATTTGCACAAAAAACCCAGTAAAATTACAATTCCACTCGTGAAGAAATCGTCGTCCATCGTCCCGCGCCGTCACCGTGGCAGCGCCGAAAAAAGAGGCGAACAACTGCCATACCTAGATCGGGGAGAGCACCACCGCATACGGGATGCTTTCCGAGCCAATGAACCGGGTCTTCGTAGCGACGAGTCCGAGAATTTGTGGCACGTCGGTCGGGATCTTCTCCGTGGTCACTAGATCCCAACGCTGCCATCTTCATCTGACGAAGTCGGATAAGAGAAGTGTCATCGCCTGCCGTCTTTCACACGCACAACTACAAGACACCAAACAGAACTATAGCTATCGCCGCGACCGTCACCCGTGAGAGTGCCGAACGCTGACTACCAGACACGAATCTCATCGGACCCATAGACTGGCGAGAAGACCGAGCCACCTGCCCCCGACGCCAACAGTAAGAGCGACGCCAATAAAGAGGAAGAGCAAGGACAAATTATTCTGACGCGGCGCAGTCTCTTCCAAAAAACAGCGCTCCAAGAAAACACTAGACCACCTAACTATAGGATGGAGCCCGGGGTCCCTACCCCCTTCCGTCGCCGATGCGGAGGGGACGAAGGAGGCAGGGACCGGTGGCTGGTGTAGTCAGGACAGAGATCAAATCGCCCACATACCTTGTTTCCGCTAGAGCGGTTCGCGGTTTGCTAGCTAACTTGCAATCCTGTAAGACCGCTGATTACAAGTCAGCGAGACTTCTTATAATTTGGTTCCTCCGTTCCTTAGAATAAGGCCCATAAATTTAGTCAAAAATTAAACATTACAATTTGACTAAATTTTTAGAAAAAACTATAAACCTTTATAGGGTCAAATCAATCTTATTAGATACATTACGAAATATATTTTCATACTGTAGCTATCTATTATCATAGTTACTGATAGTTTTTTTTTATAAATTTGGTTAAAGTTTGCACTCTTTGACTTTTGACTAAATTTATAGGCCTTATTCTAAGAAATGGAGGTAGTATCGTGTGTGATGTGCAATCGATATATCACTAATGCTGCTCTGCTCCTTTCTTGTAGTAGTTTATGTGGATAAAACAAAAGAAAAATTCTGGATGCGATTGCTTTGTATGGATTTTTATTACTAGATAAAAGAAATTTATCCTAATTTGCTATCAACGGAAATACATCTGCACTAAAACTAGTATGCCATTCTTTTTTTAGGGAAATCGTGAGCTTTATTGATTATAAAACACAATGCTTAAAATCATTTGCGATCTATCAGTGGCAACGCACATGTCGGCACTGAATCGCTTAACACCCCGTTAGACTCACGCTTTTCCAGTTGGGCAAGACAATGCGCAACTACTCCTTCCAAATAATAAAACTGAAAAGTAAAGTGTGGCAAATTATAAAATCTCCCTTCCATTTGCGATCTATCAGTGACAACGCTTTTCCTGATCTCTAGCATCGGATGACTGCGCATAAGGTCCTTGATCTCCGCATATATGCTCCAGGCTGGTGAACGGTCAGGTGTCCCAGATGTAACAGCATGCACCACACGCCGGCAATCTGTCTCAACGGTGCCTGGGGATCTCTGGAGTTCAATAATACGAGGGGCACCCTCTAGGCATATGCCCCGGCTTCTGCTTCTTCGGCGCTTGCACAACAGTGCCAGTTCCGGCCCCTTTTGCTTAGAGAATCCCAGCCCGCATCCACGTTCGAGCCTAAGGCAGGCGCCTGCCAGTTCGACTTCTCGTTCGATGAAGAGCTGGAACTTTGGTGTGGGAAGAGTAGGCATTCACCTTTCACGGACTAGCATGCCATTCTAATTTACAACCCATCAAGGAGTGCCTTGAAAGTAAACAGAAAGGATTCCTGATGTTAATATGAGAATGTCAACCAGGTTAACTCCGCCTACCAATGTTAGGTGACGATGAAATGGTTTTGTGCTAATGTTGTTTAGAAAGACATCTCTGCGTTTTCATTTATCTAGTTCTTGCTGGAGAAACTATGCAGGATATTTCGTTCCTCCTTTGTCTTAATTTAGTGGTACGTGATTTTGGGGACATACACATACCTACGGTATCTGTATCGAGGTGTGCCTAGGTGTCCCTCCCCCTCTCTCCCAAACTTACGAAACTGAAAACACAAGGATGATTAGGATTTATTTTTTTTGACAGAAACAACACTTTTTTTTTGAGCTTAACAACACTTTATTGATCAAATAACATCAATACAAATTGTCCCCCGGAGTAGAATAAAAAATCTCACTAAGGTTTAGAGAAGAACAAGATTTAGCTAACAGATGTGTTGCTTCATTCAACTCCAGTCTCACATGAATGAACGAGGTGGACAGAAAATCTTTGGCCAAGAACTTGATATCATCAACCAGAATTCCCACAGACGACCGGTCCCTGGTTATGGAGTCGAGGCGTTGGATCAGCGTGAGGCAGTCCGTCGCGAAAATAGCTTTGGATACCCCTTCATCACGAGCAAGCATGACAGCTTGATGAAGTCCCATAGCTTCTGCATACTCTGGTTCGGGTGTCCTTGCAAAAAACTGACGACAGGCAACAGTGCAAGCCCCCAGATGATTACGAATGACAACACCAACGCCCATACCTTTGGAGTCCTTAAAAATCGCCGCATCAGAGTTAACAAGGACAGAATCCGGCGGCGGTGGCATCCACTTTAGATGGGAAGCTTCAGATACACGCCTTTGGTCTGACTCCTGTTTGAGCAGGTTTGCTTTGATCGGGTCTACGTAAGCAACAATTTTCCCACACATGCGAGTCGGGTTTGGGAATACACCATCTCTGCAAGCTTTATTCCTTGCTTCCCAAATCTGCCAAAAACCAACAGCCAGTGTGGCTACTTGCAGATCAGTGGCCCGGGCGAGGAAATCGAAGATCCATTGTTTGTGTGTCCTGAAGCTCTTCCGCATCAGCTGCAGAGGGATGTGCTGTTTCACTGTCCACCATACCACTCACACATACTGCCATGACAACATTGCATGCTCGATGTCTTCCACGCGATCATAGAACACACACGGTCCTGTCTCTGGAACCTGGTGTTTCATCAGTTGTACACCGCTTGGAAGACAGTTGTGAGCAAAACGCCATAAATGAAATTTCATCTTCCCTGGCGCTTTAATGCTCCATATAGATTTCCAATGCTTCTCTGTTGCCTTCACATTTGATGTACACCCCTTGCCCGTTCGACTCTGAGTCTGAAAGAATTTAACCGAACGAGCAAATAATAAGCAGAACAAACTGTGTAGATGCCATGCTTTGTGAATGGCCAGCAGACAAAGTCCTCACCACCACGGCGAGGAAGACTAATCTAAAGGATCTGTGCTGCCACTGCTGGGGAGAAGAAAGCATGGACCGTTTCTGCACACCACTCGCTTCCATCCTCATTTAATAAACAGTGCACTGTCGCCACTTCAGGGATCGGTGAAGATGGTTTCAGCAGCTCTGGAGGGAACCGAGGCACCCAGTTGTCACTTACTATCTTGACAGTCTTGCCATCTCCAATGCCCCACAGAACACCCTGGGCTAGAAGATATCTCCCATGAAGAGTACTTCTCCACGTGTATGACGATGTTCTTGGCTTTGGGGCATGCCAGAAATCGGTGTCAGGAAAGTACCTTCCTTTGAGAACCCTTGCACAAAGAGATCCAGGGTCAGTTAACAGACGCCAACCCTGCTTAGCAAGCATCGCCTAGTTGAAGAGGGCGAAGTCGCGAAACCCCATGCCTCCCAAGCCTTTTGGAGTTGACAACCATGCCCACGATCTCCAGTGAATCTTCTTCTTTCCATCCTCCTCACCCCACCATCTATTGGCAATAATAGATCTAAATTTATCACATGTGGTAAGCGGGAGTTGAAAACAACTCATGACAAAGGTTGGTATTGCTTGGATAATCGACTTGAGCAAAGCTTCATTCCTAGCCCACGAGAGAGGCTTATCAGTCAACCCATTGATGCATTTCCATATCCTGTCATAGAGAAACTTGAAGGTGGTTGTGGGAGAACGACCAACCGACGTCGGCATGCCTAAGTATAGATCATTCATCACCTCGCTTTGTACTCCCAATCTTGTCTTCACATCATTTTTCACTTGGTCATCACAGTGTGTACCAAAGAAAACCGAGGATTTCTCAAGATTAAATTTCTGGCCTGAGCCATCACAGTATATCTTGATTGTATCCTTAAGAGCCCTCACACTCCTTTTATCACTTCTAGCAAAGAAGATGCTGTCATCTGCAAACAGTATATGGGAAATAGGGGGACCAAGTCGACCATTGCGAATTCCATAGAGCTCACCTTGGTCCTCCCCTTGTTGCAACATACATGACAAACCTTCCGTACAAACAAGAAACAAATATGGACTGATAGGATCTCCCTGACGAATACCCCTCGATGGAACCACTGGTTCCGTTAACTCACCATTCACACAAACGACATAGCGCACACACGTTACACATCTCATCACCGTCTGAATCCATGAGGGGTCAAAACCAAGCTTACACAGGCAACCATAAAGATAGTTCCATTCCACCCTGTCGTACGCCTTCATCATATCAATTTTCAAAGCAAATAAGGGTTTCTTGGATTGTTGGTTGCGAATTGTGTGCAAACACTCGAAAGCAATCAAGGCATTATCTGTGATAAGTCTACCCGGAACAAAAGCGCTCTGTTGTTCAGAAACAACATCCGGAAGAAATACTTTGAGCCTATTTGCTAGAACCTTGGAGGCGATCTTATAGAGGACGTTACACAAGCTGATGGGTCTGAAAATTTTAAGATGCTTCGGCTTGGAAACCTTGGGAATAAGGACAATAATAGAGTCGCATAGACCCTCTGGAATCTCTCCTCCACAAAGAAAGCTCCTCACGGCATTACAAATTTCCGTTTTGAAAAAATCCCAATGCGTTTGGTAGAATAACGCCAGGAAACCATCTGGGCCTGGTGCTTTAGTTGGCCCCATCTGAAAAAGTGCAATCTCGATTTCCTTGTCGGTGTACGGCTTGCATAGATCGGTATTCATATCAGCGGTAACTTTGACAGGAATAGTGTCTAGAACTGCATCCACCGAGTCACAAGGTTCAGAAGAAAAAAAGTTGTTCATAAAACTTGTACACCATACCTTTAATCTCCCCTTGTGTCTCACACTTTGAGCCATCATCATGCACTAGAGTAGAGATTTTATTTGTACGTCGTCGCGTTGATGCCCTCGCATGAAAATATGCGGTGTTCCTATCTCCCTCCCAGAGCCACTCCACTCGTGATCTTTGACGCGCCATAGTTTCTTCACAATCAAACAAGTCACATAACTTGCGCTCAATATCACGTTCCTCAATCACATTAGCATCTGGTACAGGCTAGCCTCGAAGGTAGAGTAGCTGCTGCTCCAGCTTGTGAATTTGTTTGTGAACCGAACCAAAAGTGGCTCGACTCCAATCCTTCAACATGGGTGCCATACGATTCAGATTAGCCGAGGTCGAGCGTAGCAAGGGCGAACTATCACTGCCAGCCGACCATGCAGACTCCAAAACCTCTCTGTACTCAGATGATTTTCGCCACATAGCTTCATATTTAAAGCCGTGTGACACAGGTTGACCAGCAGACCTCCTCAGATTTTTGTCCAGGGTAACAAGGACCGCATAGTGGTCTGAAGAGGTTGTGATAATATTTTCGACAGTGCAATCCTCGAACATGCTCTGGAAATCGGCGTTTGCAACAGCCCGATCGAGGCGCACACGAATATTGGTGTTGGCATCCTGACGATTTGTCCACGTAAATTTTGGCCCTTCAAAACTGAGATCCAACAAACTGCAGTCTTGTAGGCACTCCTGGAAATCCATAATTTGAGCATCAGTGCGATCACGAGGACCCACATGCTCGTCCTGACTAAGAACTTTATTGAAATCGCCGCAACACAGCCACGACCCATTCCAGGTTGATCGCAACGAGCGAAGGAGGTCCCAAAACACGTGTCGAAGATCACGCCTCGGTTCCCCATAAACAAATGATGCCCTCCAAGTCATTCCTCCTTCCGGTGTAATAAGCGTGTCAATGCACCGGCTACTGAAACCTTGAATAGAAACTGATATAGAGGACAACCAAAAAAGACCCAAGCCACCGCTTTGGCCAACACTGCTAACAACAAAACATCCAGAGTATCCAAGTGACCACATGAAACTCCGTACTCTAGAATCCCTCATCTTTGTCTCTGAAAGAAAGAGGAGGGCGGGACGATGAACTCTCACCAACCAGCGGAGCTCGCCAACTGTCGCGTTCGTCCCGAGCCCACAACAGTTCCAGCAAAGAAGTATCATTGCGTGTGGCGGGGCTTCTCAATAGCTCCCGCCTGATCCGCCGATCCATTGTTACCGCTCTTCTTCAACTTCTTATTGGAATCCGTGCTCACATCATCATTTAAAGTCTCGTCTGCCTTCTTAGCCTGAGCGGCCCGGTGAACCACCAAGGTTGACATCGGATCCACAACTGCAGCCTCTATCACAGGTTCTATCATAGGTTGGATTTTCGCACGATAAGTCTGTTGTGACTTGCGTTTTTGTCCTACTGCTGAGGCACTATTGTCACGGGTAGGGTCATTAATGGAAATACCCTTCCCTGACTTAGTTGTGGCGCGGGTACGCGGCTGCTTTTTCTTACTTGGAGATGAAACCTCACCCCCAACGTCCTATTTCCCTTGCCGCCGAGGCCCCCCACTTCCATTAGCTGACTGGCCAGTCCTATCTAACGTAGGCTGTGTATATGATCTGCCCTGCCCAGTCGCTGCAGAACCACTCGAAGATTGTGTACCTTGATTTCTCTTTTTCCTCTCATCTGGTGCACACAAACGATCAGCTGAATAAGGAAGCTTTCCCTCTGCATCTCGCTCTCCCGGTTTGAACATTGCAGAGAAGAATGACCAACAACTCCACATGAGTGGCAGTAAAACGGAAGATTCTCATATTGGACGCGTTCCGGCGTTGGGAGAAGACAGTGACTCCCCGTAGGAGCGGTTTGACAATGTCGATCTCCATGCGGACACGCATAAAACTACCCCAGCATCTCCCCATGTCATCGCAGTCCACCACAGGAGTAGACCCAGCAATACTGAGAGAACTAGCAATCAGCGCACCCCATTTCTTGTGCATGTAACCAAAAGGAAGGTTGATTATCCGAGCCCAAACCTTCAAACCGTTGAACACCATATACCTGGGTTTCTGATCAATGTCAAAATCTTGGTGTAGCACCGCATGTCTGCCCACTACCCAGGGAGGACCATCAACAACCCGACACTTGTCCACCTTCGATCCAAATTCAGCCACAAACAAGTTATCACCGGCCGGATTCAGAGAAAGGCCACGCGGGTTTCCCCACGCAGAACGCAGCGCCGCGGAGATCGTGCTAATATGCAGTTTATTTGGAGAAAGCACCTTGCCGACGATCGCCCACCGAGAATGGACATGGATATCCTCGCCTCCATCGTCTAGCACCGCTGCAGTAGCCTCCGCGGCCGTTAGGCGGAGACGTCCCATCATCTCTGAGACATGATCGTCGGATCCGGTCGCCGCCGCCATAGGTGGAGGAGTCACATGGACACTCCCCCCGGAAACACCGTCCCCCGTCGAGGAAGGCATCGCCATCGCCTTGCCGTTCCCGTTTGTCGCTAGTGGACCCGTCATCATCGACCCTGCCAAAGCCGCAGCTAACCAAGGACGGGAAGTTCTCCAGGAGAACCCCTTGATCGTCCCAAGACAGCAAAACGGCCAGAGGAAGGGTCCACTAGGATACCTGAGAGAGACGGGAGGGAATGAGGAAGAGATCGCACTCGCAAGGGCGACTCAGAGATTGATTCAAATCCTAGGGAAGGCAGCCGCCATGGGGATCGCCAGCCCTAGGAGAGAGAAACAAAAAACGTTTCGCTGGATGTGCTATCTGAAGGGTTTCGCGGCATAGTAAATCAAAATTTTCTACGGATGCGAACAGAGGGAAAGCCAAGATCTAATCTAGGAGATGCAAACAACGAGAGAGATTGGATTAAATCTTCATACCCTTGAAGATTACATGCAATGAACGTTAAATCGGAACGTGGGTGATGTAGTCGTACTCGCTTCTCCTCCTCGCGATCCGATCCGATCTAGCACCACAAGTGGCGGTGCCTCCGTGAGATGCACACGTGGAGCACCTAGACGTCTCCTCCTTCCTTGGACCAGCAAGTATGGTGGAGAGATGGGTTGGATCTACAACGCGACGGCGCGGTGCAATTGGTGGAGAATTTCTGCAGCAGGGCTTCGCCTACAAGCAGTCGGGAGGGAGAGAGGAGGGCAGCAGGGCGGCTAGGGTTGGAGGGGAAGGTGTGGGGTGGTGGTGCGCCCCCAGCCCTCTATATATAGAGGGGTGGGCGCAGCCCTAGCCCCTCCCCCAAGCCAAAACGGCGGCCCCAAAGGAGAAGGAGTGGGGGGCAAGGAAACCCCCCCTTCTAGAAGGTCTATCTCGAGTTTAAACCTCTCTTGGCCGGCTGGGCCCTATGGGGCCTTGTGCCCCTGGCCCAATGCGGCCAGGGCACTCCCTCATAGGCCCATGCCCCCTCCCGGAAGGTGTGGCCACGTTGGTCCCCTTCCGGAAGGTTCTAGAAGCTTCCGGTACAATACGGATTAACCCGGAACAATTCCGAACTCCAAAACTGCCTTTGCCTTATATGAATCTTATTCTCCGGACCACTCCGGAACCTCTCGTGATGTCCCGGATCCCATACGAGACCAACAAAAACTCATAAACCAATTATCCAATCTAACCTAAGCGTGAGACACGTTAATTGTGTGACCTGCGGGTTCGAGAATATGCGACATGATCTTCTATTAATAATCAACAGGGTCTGAAACCCATACCCATATTGACTCCCACACATTCATCGATGATCATATCGGATGAACCACGATGCCAGGATTCAATCAATCCCATATATATATTCCCTTCGTCTCGCGATATTTTACTTGCCCATCGTCGGTACCGTCATACCTAGTTCAATCTCGTTCACAGCAAGTACTTTACTCGTTCCGTAATCCGATATCACTTTGTGATTAACTCCTTAACCATATGCTTGCAAGCGGTGTTGATATCGATTACTGAGTGGGCCCGAAGTATATCTCTCCGACTTGGGAGGGACAAATCCCATCTCGATACATACAACCCAACAGATACTTTCCGATCACCTGAGAGACACCTTTATGATCACCCTCTCATAGGATGACGTTTGATGACCTCAAAGCTTTCTTCCGATACCAGGGAGTTGTATTATCTCATGGTCTAAGGAATACAATATTTGACATAAGAAAAGCTTCGCAAAGACGAACACGATGACACGATCTAATTGCTTCGCTTAGTTTGGTCATCCATCATATCATTCTCCCAATGATATGATCTCATTATTAATCGACAACTCATGTCCATGGCTAGGAAACCTTAACCATCATTAATCAATGAGCTAGTCCATAGAGGCATACTAGGGACACGGTGTTGTTCACAAACCACACAAGTATTAAAGTTTCCGCTTAATACAATTCTAGCATGGAATATAAACATTATCATGAACAAGAATTATAATAATAACAGCTTTATTATTGCCTCTAGGGCATAATTCCAACAGTCTCCCACTTGCACTAGAGTCAATAATCTAGTTTACATCTGGCAACAATCTCACACCCATGGCACTGAGGTGCTAATCATGTTTTACACGTGGAAGAGGCTTAGTCAATGGATCTGCGACATTCAGATCTGTATGTACTTTGCTAATCTTCGGATCTCCATCTGCTATATAATCTCGGATTATATGAAACTTGCGGTTGATATGCTTGGTCTTTGGATATATCTTGGTTCCTTAGCGAGTGCTATGGCGCCAGTGTTGTCACATAATATCTCCAGTGGGTCCAATGCACTTGGAACCACACCAAGCTCAGTGAAGAAGTTTCTGATCCAAACTCCTTCACTTGACGCTTCTGCAGCAGCCATGTATTCCGCTTCTATTGTAGATCTCGCGATCATGCTTTGCTTGCAGCTTCTCCAGCTCACAGCTCCTCCATTCAAAATATACACGTATCCTGTCTGAGATTTAGAATCATCCTTGTCGGTGTCAAAACTAGCATCGACGTAACCTTTTACGACAAGCTGTTCATCACCCCCATAGACTAAGAACATTTCTTTAGTTCTATTTAGGTACTTTAGGATGTTCTTCACGGCTGTCGATGTTCCACTCTGGATCACTTTGATATCTGCTTTCGTCAAACTAAGAGCATTGGACACATCGGTCTAGTACACATGGCATACATGATAGAACCTATGGCGAGGCATAAGGCACTTTGCTCATAGCTTCCCTATCATTTACCGTAGTGGACACGAGCCTTGCTCAATATCTTACGACAACATAGGCCTTTGAACCTTTCTTTGCCTTATCCATTACGAACCTTTTGAACTTTGTCTAGGTATGTACTTTGTCTTAAAGCTATCAGCGTCTTTTCTATATCTATATATATTGATGCCCAATATATAAGCATCTTCACCTAGGTCATTCATTAAAAAACACTTGTTCAAATAACTCTTCACATCGTTAAGCATGTTGATGTCATTTCCAATAATCAATATGTCATCCACATATAGTACCGAAGCGTCCGAGCTCCCACTCACTTTCTTGTAGATACAAGCTCAGTAGCTATTTGGAACAAATCCAAAGCTCTTGATCACTTGATCAAAAGGTTCCAACTCCGAGATGCTTGCCAGTCCATAAATGGAGCTGAAGTTTGCATACTTTATCAACATCCTTAGGATCGACAAAACCTTGGGTTGCATCATATACAACTCTTCATCAATGTTGCCATTGAGGAACGATCTTGACATCCATCCGCCATATTTCATAATCATGAAATGCAGCAATTGCTAATAAAATCGAATGGACTTAAACATCGCCACGGAGAGAAAGTCTCATCGTAGTCAACACCTTGAACTTTTCGAAAACCTTTCGTGACAAGCCGTGCTTTATAGACGGTAACATTACCATCCGCGTCTGTTTTCTTCTTGAAGATCCATTTGCACTCAACGGCCTTTCGGTCGCTAGGAGGGTCCACCAAAGTCCATACTTGGTTTTCGCTCATGGATCCCAATGGATTTCATGGCTTCTAGCCATTTCTCGAGTCTGGGCTCATCATCGCTTCCTCATAGTTCGTGGGTTCACATCTTCTACTAACAAGGCAGTCAAGACAGTTCCGTACCACTCGGAGAGGCACGCGACCTTGTCGACTGCGACATTCAAGAAATGACATCGTCAAGCTTCATGATCCTTGTCATTAGCTTCCTCTATTGTTGGTGCGGTGACCTTTGGAACAATTTCAGGTGCGCGCTACTCTCAATTCAAGAGAAGGTTCAATAACCTCGTCTAGCTCTACTTTCCTTCCACTCACTTCTTTCTAGAGAAACTCCTTCTCAAGAAAGGAACCGTTCTTCGACAAACACTTTGCCTTGTTACGTGATAGAAGGTATACCCAATAGTTTCCTTAGGGTATCCTATGAAGACTCATTTCTCCGCTTTGGGTTCGAGCTTGTCGGCATCAACTTCTTGGCGTAAGCCGCATCCCCAAACTTTAAGAAACGACAACTTAGGTTTAGCACCAAACCACAGTTCATACGGTGTCGTCTCAACGGATTTAGATGGAGCCCTATTTAAAGTGAATGCAGCGGTTTCTAATGCATAACCCCAAAATGATAACGGCAAATCAGTAAGAGACATCATTGATCGGACCATATCTAATAGGGTTCGATTCCGGCGTTCAGACACACCATTGCGCTGTGGTGTTCCGGGTGGCGTGAGTTGTGAAAATGATTCCACTTGCTTTAAGATGCGTGAGAAAATCATAACTCAAATATTCACCTCGACGATCGGATCGTAGAAACTTAATCTTTCTGTTACGATGGTTCTCCACTTCATTCTGAAATTCTTTGAACTTTTGAAATGTTTCAGATTTATGTTTCATTAAATAGATATACCCATATCTACTTAAGTCATCGGTAAAAGTGAGAAAATAGCGATATCCACCGCGCGTCGAAACACTCATCGGTCCGCATACATCGGTATGTATGATTTCCAACAAGTCCGTTGCTCGCTCCATCATACCGGAGAACGGGGTTTTGATCATCTTGCCCATGAGGCATGGTTCGCATGTGCCAAATGATTCAAAATCAAGAGACTCCAAAAGTCCATCAGAATGGAGTTTCTTCATGCACTTTACACCAATATGACCTAGACGACAATGCCACAAATAAGTAGTATTATCACTATCTACTTTGCATCTCTTAGCCTCAATGTTATGGATGTGTGTTTCATCCCTTTCGAGATTTAGAAGAAATAAACCATTCACAATAGGTGCATGACCATAAAAGATGTTACTCATATAAATAGAACAACCATTATTCTCTGATTTAAATGAATAACCGTCTTGCAATAAACAAGATCCAGAAATAATGTTCATGCTCAACGCACGCACATAATAACACTTATTAAGGTTTAAAACTAATCCCGAAGGTAAAACTAAGGAGAGCGTGCCGACGGCCATCACATCAACTCTTGATCCGTTGCCAACGCGCATCGTCACCTCATCCCTCGCAAGCCGCCGTCTATTCCGTAGCTCCTGTTTCGAGTTACAAATATTAACAACTGAACCGGTATCAAATACCCAGGCACTACAACAAGGGCTAGTAAGGAAAACATCAATAACATGTATATCAAATATACCTTTGATGGTGCCAGCCTTCTTGTCCGCTAAGTACTTCGGACAGTTGCTTCTAGTGACCCTTGTCCTTGCAATAGAAGCACTCAGTGTCCGGCTTAGGACCAGACTTGAGCTTCTTCTCAGCAGGGGCAACGCGCTTGCCGTCGCCTTTCTTGAAGGGCTTCTTTGCACCCTTACCTTTCTTAAAGGAGGGCTTGTTGACCATCAACACATGATTATCCTTCTTGATGTCCACCTCCGCAGCCTTCAGCTTTGCGAAGAGCTCGGTGATCGTATCAGTGGAACCAATCTGATTATGAGTCACTACAAAACTTTTGTAGCTGGGAGGGAGTGATTGCAGAACCCTGTCAATCTTGAGCTCCTCTGGAATCGTGCATTCCAGTTGCTCAAGGCGTTGAGTGTAGTCCGTCATCTTAATGGCGTGCTCACTAACGGAACTCCCTTCCTCCATCTTGCAGTTAAAGAACTTCTCAGAGATCTCATATCTCTCGAGCGGGCTGAGTGAAACATGGTTTTCAGCTCTTGAGAATCTCAAAGGGCCGGATAGTCTTCAAAACGATTTTGAAGTTCGGTTCCATAGCAAACAACATGGTGCTCTTAATCACACCATAATCATCTTTCTTGTGATAGACAGCTTTCTCATCAGCGGTAGCTGATTAGGGGGTCACCTAACGCTTTCCCAAGGACATAGTCTTTTTGACCGCCAAAGAGAATGATTCTTAGATTGCGGAACCAATTGGTGAAGTTAGACCCATTGTTCTTAAGCTTTTCTTTCTCAGCAAAAACGTTGAAGTTGAAGTTGGACTTAGCCATGTGATCTACAATATTTGCAAGTACAAATTAGACTATGTTCATGATAACTAGTTCAACTTTTAATCAAATTACTAGATGAACTCCCACTAAATTCAACATCCCTCAAGTTGTTTAGTGAACACGATCCAAATTCACCACACCTAATCCGATCTTCACGAGAAGAGATGTGGTTTCAATGGTGGACAACGAAGTGTCGATCATATCATTCATATGACTCATGCTTAACCTTTCGGTTCATGTGTTCCGAGGCCATGTCTGTACATGCTAGGCTCGTCAAGTAAAACCCAAGTATTTTCGCGTGTGCAAAACTGGCTTGCACCCGTTGTATGTGAGCGTAGAGTCTATAGCACCCGATCATCACGTGATGCTTGGACACGACGAACTTTCACAACGGTGCATACTTGGGGAGAACACAGTTTTTATCTTGATCTTTAAGTGAGGAATCATCTTATAATGCTACCGTCGCGATCTAAGCATAATAAGATACATAAAAGGATAAACATCACATGCATATAACTTTATGTGACATGGTATAGCCAATCTTCGCGCAATGATCTCCATCTTGTGCGTGCCGGCATGATATCCATCACTCCACCATGATTGCCTCCACCACGAATAGCAACTACAACTATTGCTAACTACTTAGCGATAAAGTGAAACAATTACATGGCGTATAAGAAGTTGACACACATGTCATACACAATTATAAAGAGAACCATATGGCTCCTGCCGGTTGTGTACTCATCGACATGCAAGTCGTGAAACATTACAAAACATGATCATCGCATACATTATACACATCACCTCTTGGGCCATACCATATCACAGAAAACACTCCCTGCAAAAACAAGTTAGACGCCTCTACTTTGTTGTTGCATGTTTTACGTGGCTTATGGGAGTAGATGATAAGAACGATTCTTACCTACGGAAAGCCACAACGGTGATATTATGGTTGCCAAACTCCGGTGTTAATCCCATGACAACTATAGTGAGAGAAACTGACATCCACCAGCCGCATGTGTGGAACAAGCCACACGTCAAGTGCGGAGACGGTCTCGCGAACGACGTCACGTAAGGTTGGCCTGGACCGCTTCAATCTCACTATCCCGCGTCATAAGAAGAACACAAACAAGAGGCTTGCAACAGAAAACATCAACGCCCGCAACAACCATGTTGCGTTCTACTCGTGAAACACATCTACGCATAGATCTAGCTCTGATACCACTGAAGGGTTTCGCGGCATAGTAATCAAAATTTTCTACGGATGCGAACAGAGGGAAAGCCAAGATCTAATCTAGGAGATGCAAACAATGAGAGAGATTGTATTAGATCTTCATACCCTTGAAGATTCGCACAGCGGAACGTTCGTCAGAACGTGGGTGATGTAGTCGTACTCGCTTCTCCTCCTCGCGATCCGATCCGATCTAGCACCACAAGGGGCGGTGCCTCCGTGAGATGCACACGTGGAGCACCTCGACGTCTCCTCCTTCCTTGGACCAGCAAGTATGGTGGAGAGATGGGTTGGATCTACAATGCGACGGCGCAGTGCAATTGGTGGAGAATTTCTGCAGCAGGGCTTCGCCTACAAGCAGTCGGGAGGGAGAGAGGAGGGCAGCAGGGCGGCTAGGGTTGGAGGGGAAGGTGTGGGGGGGTGGTGCGCCCCCAGCCCTCTATATATAGAGGGGTGGGCGCAGCCCGAGCCCCTCCCCCAAGCCAAAACGGCGGCCCCAAAGGAGAAGGAGTGGGGGGCAAGGAAACCCCCCCTTCTAGAAGGTCTATCTCGAGTTTAAACCTCTCTTGGCCGGATGGGCCCTATGGGGCCTTGTGCCCCAGGTCCAATGCGGCCAGGGCACTCCCTCATAGGCCCATGCCCCCTCCCGGAAGGTGTGGCCACGTTGGTCCCCTTCCGGAAGGTTGTAGAAGCTTCCGGTACAATACCGATTAACCCGGAACAATTCTGAACTCCAAAAACTGCACTGCCTTATATGAATCTTATTCTCCGGACCACTCCGGAACCTCTCGTGATGTCCCGGATCCCATCCGAGACTCCGAACAAAAACTCATAAACCAATTATCCAATCTAACCTAGTGTCGAGACACGTTAAGTGTGTGACCCCGCGGGTTCGAGAATATGCAGACATGATCTTCTATTAATAATCAACAGCGGGGTCTGGAAACCCATATTGACTCCCACACATTCATCGATGATCATATCGGATGAACCACGATGCCAGGATTCAATCAATTCCATATATATATTCCCTTCGTCTCGCGATATTTTACTTGCCCGAGATTCGATCGTCGGTACCGTCATACCTAGTTCAATCTCGTTCACAGCAAGTATTTTACTCGTTCTGTAATCCGATATCACTTTGTGATTAACTCCTTAACCACATGCTTGCAAGCGGTGTTGATATCGATTACTGAGTGGGCCCGAAGTATATCTCTCCGACTTGGGAGGGACAAATCCCATCTCGATACATACAACCCAACAGATACTTTCCGATCACCTGAGAGACACCTTTATGATCACCCTCTCATAGGATGACGTTTGATGACCTCAAAGCTTTCTTCCGATACCAGGGAGTTGTATTATCTCATGGTCTAAGGAATACAATATTTGACATAAGAAAAGCTTCGCAAAGACGAACACGATGACACGATCTAATTGCTTCGCTTAGTTTGGTCATCCATCATATCATTCTCCCAATGATATGATCTCATTATTAATCGACAACTCATGTCCATGGCTAGGAAACCTTAACCATCATTAATCAATGAGCTAGTCCATAGAGGCATACTAGGGACACGGTGTTGTTCACAAACCACACAAGTATTAAAGTTTCCGCTTAATACAATTCTAGCATGGAATATAAACATTATCATGAACAAGAATTATAATAATAACAGCTTTATTATTGCCTCTAGGGCATAATTCCAACACTATCGGCCATACCGTTCGGTTTGAAGGACGAAAAGAGGTATGGGCCAATCCTGAACGTCATTATGTTTTCAGTTTGGAAGAGGAAGGGACATGCCGCTTGCGACCACCCGGGCGTTGAGGACAGGGTGGCATAATCCAAGGCAACAAGGATGTGCCTGAGGCCGGCCTTGTTGTGGGCAGTAAAAGAAATGGATGTGCCCTAGCATGACGCCCCGAAGGCCGTTGATGCGATCTCTGAGCGTCGACGACGACGGTGACTCCAACCTGCTTGTGGGAGCCATGTCCATTGACCATTCTGGTCCTGTGGATGGGCCATCGGTCCAGTGGCAAGGAGCGCAGTGGTGCTCCTGCCGGCGGCGAGTTCGTCACCCGGTTGAAGCAATTTAATTGCATGTTTCTCGCAGCTCACACTCTCCTTAAATACAAAATGTCAGGTTTCTCCTCCTGCTGATACTCTTTTTTATATCATTCTCGTCCTGTTGCCTGCCGTACATCAACTGTGTTAGGAATATGCAACATGTATTCCTCTGGGGGCCAACGGCCACAATATATAATACAGGTACAGGTGTGAATATGCAGGAAGCCCCCTAACATATGGGGAAACTACAATACAAATATATACATCTAACACCCCCCCTCAAACTCATGGTGGATCCACAACACTGAGTTTGGAGAGTAAGAAATCATGCTGCGCTCTGGTCTGTGCCTTCGTGAAGAAATCCGCTCGTAAATCTGAAGGCACATCTTGAAGCACAACAACTGAGCACACTGAGCACGTGTATAGAAAGCATCAACACCAATATGCTTGGTAAGCTCATGCTTGACCGGATCACGTGCAACACTAATAGCACATGTACTGTCAGACAAAACCAGAGTGGGTGTGGTAATAGAGACCCCAAAATCCGCAAGTAACCACCATAACCAGGTCACCTCAGCAGTCAACAAGGCCATAGCACGCAAATCAGCCTTAACACTCGAACGGGAAACCGTATGCATTTCTTAAATCTTCCAAGCAATGAGTGAACCACCAAGAAACAC
Organism: Avena insularis; assembly: GCA_023614405.1. Taxonomy (NCBI): domain Eukaryota; kingdom Viridiplantae; phylum Streptophyta; class Magnoliopsida; order Poales; family Poaceae; genus Avena; species Avena insularis. The sequence continues at coordinate 27,400,302 of CM042690.1, forward strand.
ACGATGGCGAAAGGGAACGACGATCCGAAGGATCACTGCATGCGTAAGCGTCCGAATAGCACCGGAGCTAGAGGAGCTGGAGCGAGAAAGAAAAGACGACAGTGATCGTACCACGAAGATAACGAAGAACACGGAGAAGATGACTATAGTGAACAGTGGTAGGAGCAGAAACAAACTGACTCAGAATATGAACATGATAAGAGATGTCAGGACGAGTGATAGCAAGATAAACAAGACTCCCAACAAGATGACGATAACGCGTCGGATCAGAAAGATGATCACCATCAGTAGGGTGAAGCTTAACATTAGGCTCCATAGGGGTCTCAACAGTGCGCTCATCCCCAAGAGCAGAACGAGCAAGAAGATCTTGAATATACTTTTCCTAAGAGATGTAAAAGCAATCAGAAGTGGAGGAAACCTCAATCCCAAGAAAGTATCAAAGAGGACCAAGATCAGTCATAAGAAACTGATCACAAAGACGAGCCTTAACAAAGGCAATATACTCAGAATCATCACCAGTAATGATCATATCATCAACATAGAGAAGAAGAAGAGTGCGTCCACGAGGAGAAGTGTGAACAAACATCGCTGGATCATGAGCACTAGGGAGAAACCAGCAGCAGTCACTACAGAAGCAAAGCGTCAAACCAGGCACGAGGGGCCTGTTTGAGGCCATAAAGATAACGGCGAAGACGACAAACCATCCCCTCGAGAACAGAATACCCAGGAGGAGGCTGCATATAAACCTCCTCACTCAACTCACCATTGAGAAAGGCGTTCTGAACATCAAGCTGGGACACAGACCAGTGATGAACAGAAGCAACAGCAAGAAGAGTACGCATAGTGGTCATATGAGCCACAGGAGCAAAGGTCTCATCATAGTCACGACCATGCTCTTGCTAAAAACCACGAGCCACAAGACGCGCTTTATAGCGCTCAAGAGATCCATCAGAGCGGTTCTTAATCTTATAGACCCACTTACACGTGATAGGACGAACACCAGGAGGGAGAGAAACAAGATCCCAGGTGCCAGTGCGCTTAAGCGTAGCAACCTCCTCAGCCATGGCCAGCTGCCATTCAGGATGATGCTCAGCATCCCGATAAGAAGTCGGCTCGGAGGCAACAGAAAGACCATACTGACTAGGAGAGTAACGGTTGGGGGCACGACACTGACGAACAGGACGAGTAGAGGGAAGGTCATCAGAGGAAGACGACTCAGGAGACGACGATGAAGAATAAGGAATAGCAGAGGAATACTCCGGAGAATGAGGAGAACTAGGAGAACTAGACGGAGCAGAGGAGGACGGTGTAGAAGAAGAGACATCAGAGGGAGGAGATCCTGAAGAAGACACAATAGGAGTAGAATGAGGTGTGTCAGGAAAGAGAAGAAAAGAGATATCTTCCACCGGGTAGGTACCAGCGGTGGGACGAGGATAGAAAGGACGCGTCTCATCAAAGGTAACATCATGAGAGATACACATCCGACGACCAACGGGGTCCCAACAGCGATAGCCCTTATGCTCATCACTGTATCCAAGGAAGACACACTCAACAGACTGAGCGATCAGTTTGGTGTGTTCGCGAGGAGCAAGGAGAACATAGCAAACACAACCAAACAAGCAAAGCATGGAGTAATCTGGAGACTGTCCAGATAGGCACTCAAGAGGGATGCCACCCTGAAGAGCGGCAGAAGGCTGAATATTGATGAGGTAAGCCAACGTAGCGACAGCCTCAGCCCAAAAATGCGGCGGAAGAGAAGAAGCAATCATCATGGCACGAGTGGTCTCAAGAAGATGGCGATGCTTACGCCAAGAACGCCATTCGGGCATGTCGCCAGACGGAGAATCGAGCAAGGGTGCCCTGCTCAGCAAGAACACCTCGCAACATCTGGGAGATATACTCACCAGCAGAATCAACACGAAACACACGAATGCAGGTAGAATATTGAGTACGGACCATGGCCGCAAAACGCTGATATATGGAGAGCACTTCACTATGAGAGCGCATAAAATACAACTAAGTGTATCGAGAAAAATCATCGATGAATAAAATATAGTAGCGATGGCCCCCTTTCGAAGAGAAAGGAGCCGGACCCCAAACATCGGAATGAACTAAATCAAAAGGTCGCTGAGATACAGACGCGCTAGTAGGATAGGGAAGCTGAATCTGTTTACCCAATCTACAGCCCTGACAATGTAAAGACCCATCTCCTGAGACAGACCCCAAAAGACCACGATGAACTAATGACGACAGGCGAGAGTCACAAAGGTGACCAAGACGATGATGCCACTGCTGAAAGGAGCTGGTAGCAGAGGCGACGACCGGATAAGAGCTGGCAGATGAAGTGGCAGCGGAAGGAACACGAAGCCAGTCTAACTCCCAAAGTCCTAAAGAGTCACGGCTGCGAGGGCCAGCTCCAACCAGGGCCTGTGTGCGATGGTCCTGGACAACACAAGAATCAGCATCAAGAATGACGCGACAACCAGAGTCAGTAAGCTGGCTAACAGAGAACAGGTTCATCTTAAGAAGAGGGACATGAGAAATATCAGGAACAGAAAAAGAAGAAGTAGAAAGGGTGCCCCGACTAGAAACAGGAAGAGAGGTACCGTCAGCCGTGAAAACACGGACAGGAGAAGGGAGAGAACGAAGAGCGATGTAAGAGAAGAAGACTGAGGTCATATAAAAGGAAGCTCCGTAATCCAGATACCATGGGGACGCACTGACCGTGTAGAAGGTGGTGGTCGCAATGCTCGAAGAATCACCACGTAACCAGGTGTCTGTCGAAGATGAGCTGTAGCAGCAAGCGCATCGCAAAGACTTCGATAATGCCTCGATCAAGATAGCAACCGCTGAAGATCCGGAAGGAGCCGACCGCCCACGAGCTCGGTGCTGCCGGCGTAAATCTGGGATCCGTATAACAGTGGCCCAAGTGTGGCCATCCTTATTACAAGAAGAGCGATGACAAAGAGAACCACGACGACCCTGCTGACTCGACCACGAGATCCTGCTGGTGCCGACTCGACCACGACTGGAGGAGTGAGTAGTATCGGTGGTGGCACAGAGGACCGCAGCTGAGTCGAGGGAGCAGACGGTATAGGAGGACCACGAGTAGCAAGCACAGATGGGACCGCAAGAAGACCAGCACCACGGAGACGGGTCTCCTCAGCCCGAAGCTCAGACAATACCTCAGAGAGCGGAACACGACCACGAGCATTCAGCTGAGCACGCCGGGGCTCAAACTCCTGGCGAAGCCGAGACAGAAACTCATAGATGCGGTGAAACTTCAAATCAGAGCGCACAATCTGGCAGCACGAGCATGTGCCATAAACAACAGTACAGAGAGAATCAAGCTGACGCCAGATAGCAGCACTCTGAGTATAGAACTCATCAATAGTGGAATCGCCCTGCTGAAGAGCATGCTCCTGGTGAACCACAGACAAGTAAAGAGCATCCCGAGACGGCTGATAGCGCTGACGAAGATGTGCCCATTGAGCGGGAACAGTAGGGAGACTCATGAACTCAGCAGCATACTGGGGCAGAACACTGGAGGTGAGAACATCAGCAGCACGAGCATCCTCATCGACCCACTGAGTGTAGGCAGTCATAGCGTGGCGATAGACCTCGAGATCAGAAGAGTACTGCTTGAACTTCAGGTCATAAGCAGCAACAACACTATCATCAGCACTCTGAGCAGCATCCTTGGCCTCCTGAGAAGCATCGGCGCCAAGAACAATCGGCATCGGCGGAAGAGGAGCCACATGAGCAGGGGGGCACGGCGGACAGGAGACCTCGCCAGAGAGCACACCCCAAAGACGGAGACCGTGCATGTGAACACGCATAAAGACAGCGAAATCAGGGTAATTCGCGCCATCGAAGATCACCGGGCAGCGAGGAATCGCAACATAGCCTGATGCAGAAGACATCTCTCTCTCTCACTTTTTTTTAATCTAGATCTGACTGGAACTCAACACTCGCAAACCAACAATCTCCGGCAAATTCCGCCTAGAACAGGGCACCACCGGAGATCTGAATACTGGAGCAAGGTAGATCGGGGCGGCCCGAACCTATTCCGAGAAAAATCAAGACCAGAAAAGAAGGCAGCTGAGACGGGCGAGAAGCGGCCTCACAGGCGGCCAGCGGCAAGCAGAGGCGAGTCCCGCGTGGGTGGGCAGGCGACGGGAACGGGTGGCCCGAGGTGCGATGGCAGGATCGCGGGAGGCAGAGGCGCTATCGCGCGTGGTGTCCAGCGGTGGCAGGGAGTTGGCGGTCGGGCGGTGTGGCGGTGTCGAGCGGTGCCGACAGAGGCGGGTCCCGCGGGAGGCAGAGACGGGACCTGGCGGTGTCGGGTGGTGTGGCAGAGGCGGGGTCCCGCGGGAGGCAGAGACGAGACCTGACGGGAGTTTGGGCAGAGTACGAGGGGGCGTTGACTTGACGAGGACGGGAAGCAGCAGGCGGCGTCCTCGATCTGGACAAGCTTGATGAGGACGGGCGTCCTCGATCTGGAGGAGACCACGAGACCGTGGCAGAGTCCTGATCAAGCAGAAGAGGTGATGCAGACGGAATCGATCCAGAGGACGGAGACCCGATCGGTCCAGCAGCAGACGGCCGGAGACCGCGGCAACCGGCGGCGACGACGTCGGAAAACGACGACGACAGGGCCGGTGGGCGGTGACGATGTTGCGAAAAAACTGTCTAACCTAGCTCTGATACCATGTTAGGAATATGTAACATGTATTCCTCTGGGGGCCAACGGCCACAATATATAATACAGGTACAGGTGTGAATATGCAGGAAGCCCCCTAACATATGGGGAAACTACAATACAAATATATACATCTAACAAACTGTTCGTCTCCATGCAAGGCACGGAAACATATGATCAGCTAGGGAGCTGCTAATTACAAACGTGTACCATCATCCTGATGCATGTTGGTTCTTTGTAGTTCCTTTGATTCATAATAAATATATCGTTCATTTTGTATTAAGTTAGTACAAACTATATATTAAAGGAACGACGTTTTTGTACTAAGTTAGTACAAACTATATACTAGAGGAACGAACGTTTTTTTATGGATCGGAGGAAGTAGTGTCTCTATCTCCTCTGAATCCTTGCGTATGAGTTCAGATTTTGAAACAAATTCCTTCTCTCCTCAACATAATCTAAATTTTCCATCTTTTCATGGGCTTAGTTGAGCCTAGGCGACTGAGTTCATATACAAGCGATACATGCGTGGCTGATGCTTCTCGGCGCAAAAATCTTTCTCATCGTCGCCGCCTCTTCGGTGAAGAGACCGGCGCTGCCGAACGCAAGCGTGAGCCTGTCCAGCGTCGAGCGCCGGTGTGGTCGATCAGGGTGCGCCCGTCATCCGGCTGCTTCCCGGCGAAGATGCTGATTCTTCTGATCCGGCAGCATGCCTGGGTCAGGCGCACCCTCCCCCTCGCTTGTGATCTATGGTCGTGGCCTCGTGTACTGGGCAGTTTTCGTCGGGGTGGATATCGTCCTCTTCGATCTCACGCGTATATATAGGAAGGGAAACCAGAGGTCAGACACCGTCAGAGGTAGGAAACGTGTCTGCTAAAAAATCCTAAACCCGATAGATCGATGAGTTTTTTTTCTTCCACGAGCGGGGCGACGTAGGAAGGACCTACGACCGGTTTTTATAGGGATCCACCGATTTTTTTTGTGCACATAAACTAAAGCACTATACGATCTTGAATCTATTACACAGACTATTGATAACCTACTATCAATTTCATGAAGATCAGTGTCAGTATGAAGGGAGCTGAGAGCAGACACACAAAAATCAGCGAATACGAAGTAGGGCTTCTGGACCGTTCCAGTGAGCGGCGACCTGGACCAACTGCCTGTTCATCACGGTTAGCTTTCCGACCCCGTGCCCGCTTCCTATTCCGTCGAGAACCATTGCTTGTATGGCCTGCCTTCTTGCAGTGGGAAAGGTTCGCATCCAGACAGTTCTGCAAGTTGTAGTCCTCTGTTTGACCTGGCTTCTCATGAAGCTCAGATATTGCTTCATCTCTTTTTTGGTGGCTGGCATCCGCAGGCACCCTCCCAGATGGTGGAAAAATGTTCAAGATACTGAAAAGATGGAAAATGCACCATCATTAAATGGTTCATTTATTAGATAATATAAAGTACAGAAAGGTCTTCTGTTTTCTAACCTGTCTAAAGCTCCAAGAGCAACCCTGGTTTTGCTCCTCATTGCTTCAGTACATGACGATGGATCACCCACTGACTTGCGTAGGAGCAAGTCGAAGTCTTCTAAGGCTCTAAGGAACACAGACATTATAGTCAGACCTAAAAAGCTAAGTTAATTCCACAAATAACTGCATTTGAAAATGATTCCTAATGTATATACCGTGAGCAAAAATCCACAACTTTGGGAGCAGCTCCACCTTGACCAGCATTGGAAGTATATTTTACCACCTGCATCAAGATATTTTTTTAGGATTCACTATTCAGGTAAATTCAGATTTCATGATTTGGAATCAAGCTATAGCACCATGGGAATATAAATATACTACCAAGAGCAGTGTGCATAATTTAGAGAATGAAGAATTTCATGCTTGTGGAAGCAAAGATGCTTGTGTACTTCAATGGAACAAAAAAAAAGACTCATCACAAATGTTCAGCAAAAAAGAACATGATGCACTCATAACGCACATCGGGAATAATTCTGCGAGACAAGAGAACATAACTTACTCCTTGGATATCTAAAAGCAGAGATGATACTGGGCAACAGTGAAGTAGTAATATGCAGTCAATGTAAGTTGGCGTCTCAAATTCCAAGCGTACATCTACAAAGGACAATACATTTGTGGATTTTCTTATCATCACAGTCAATTCACAAGAACTTATATCTACAGCAGCAACGGATGCTTTGATAATACTTCAAGGGCTGTACTTGCTTAACATTTACACTGAAAAAGTAGAATACGGAAATGGAAGGGTGAGATGAAATCACACAAATGTCAAAGCTACTTCACATGACTTGAGCAAACATTCAGAGTAATGCTACAGAACAAATCGACAAAACATTTGTAGTTGGTGTGCGGAAACTAATTCTAAATCAAGACTGTAACATTCACTTGCTCAATGTTGGTTGCACGTATGCGCTTGCGCATATATATTACAATCAAAGCCAATAAAAAGCTAGCACATCAAGGAGCGGAGTAATCAGTTACCAAGTTCTGTGAACCAGTCTTGAGTCAACATCACTTGAAGAACAAAGTCCGCCACACTAAAAAATCCTAAACCCGATAGATCGATGAGTTTTTTTTCTTCCACGAGCGGGGCGACGTAGGAAGGACCTACGACCGGTTTTTATAGGGATCCACCGATTTTTTTTTGTGCACATAAACTAAAGCACTATACGATCTTGAATCTATTACACAGACGATTGATAACCTACTATCAATTTCATGACGATCAGTGTCAGTATGAAGGGAGCTGAGAGCAGACACACAAAAATCAGCGAATACGAAGTAGGGCTTCTGGACCGTTCCAGTGGGCGGCGACCTGGACCAACTGCCTGTTCATCACGGTTAGCTTTCCGACCCTGTGCCCGCTTCCTATTCCGTCGAGAACCATTGCTTGTATGGCCTGCCTTCTTGCAGTGGGAAAGGTTCGCATCCAGACAGTTCTGCAAGTTGTAGTCCTCTGTTTGACCTGGCTTCTCATGAAGCTCAGATATTGCTTCATCTCTTTTTTGGTGGCTGGCATCCGCAGGCACCCTCCCAGATGGTGGAAAAATGTTCAAGATACTGAAAAGATGGAAAATGCACCATCATTAAATGGTTCATTTATTAGATAATATAAAGTACAGAAAGGTCTTCTGTTTTCTAACCTGTCTAAAGCTCCAAGAGCAACCCTGGTTTTGCTCCTCATTGCTTCAGTACATGACGATGGATCACCCACTGACTTGCGTAGGAGCAAGTCAAAGTCTTCTAAGGCTCTAAGGAACACAGACATTATAGTCAGACCTAAAAAGCTAAGTTAATTCCACAAATAACTGCATTTGAAAATGATTCCTAATGTATATACCGTGAGCAAAAATCCACAACTTTGGGAGCAGCTCCACCTTGACCAGCATTGGAAGTATATTTTACCACCTGCATCAAGATATTTTTTTAGGATTCACTATTCAGGTAAATTCAGATTTCATGATTTGGAATCAAGCTATAGCACCATGGGAATATAAATATACTACCAAGAGCACTGTGCATAATTTAGAGAATGAAGAATTTCATGCTTGTGGAAGCAAAGATGCTTGTGTACTTCAATGAAACAAAAAAAAAGACTCATCACAAATGTTCAGCAAAAAAGAACATGATGCACTCATAACGCACATCGGTAATAATTCTGCGAGACAAGAGAACATAACTTACTCCTTGGATATCTAAAAGCAGAGATGATACTGGGCAACAGTGAAGTAGTAATATGCAGTCAATGTAAGTTGGCGTCTCAAATTCCAAGCGTGCATCTACAAAGGACAATACATTTGTGGATTTTCTTATCATCACAGTCAATTCACAAGAACTTATATCTACAGCAGCAACGGATGCTTTGATAATACTTCAAGGGCTGTACTTGCTTAACATTTACACTGAAAAAGTAGAATACGGAAATGGAAGGGTGAGATGAAATCACACAAATGTCAAAGCTACTTCACATGACTTGAGCAAACATTCAGAGTAATGCTACAGAACAAATCGACAAAACATTTGTAGTTGGTGTGCGGAAACTAATTCTAAATCAAGACTGTAACATTCACTTGCTCAATGTTGGTTGCACGTATGCGCTTGCGCATATATATTACAATCAAAGCCAATAAAAAGCTAGCACATCAAGGAGCGGAGTAATCAGTTACCAAGTTCTGTGAACCAGTCTTGAGTCAACATCACTTGAAGAACAAAGTCCGCCACACTAAAAAATCCTAAACCCGATAGATCGATGAGTTTTTTTTCTTCCACGAGCGGGGCGACGTAGGAAGGACCTACGACCGGTTTTTACAGGGATCCACCGATTTTTTTTTGTGCACATAAACTAAAGCACTATACGATCTTGAATCTATTACACAGACGATTGATAACCTACTATCAATTTCATGACGATCAGTGTCAGTATGAAGGGAGCTGAGAGCAGACACACAAAAATCAGCGAATCACGTAGGGCTTCTGGACCGCTCCAGTGGGCGGCGACCTGGACCAACTGCCTGTTCATCACGGTTAGCTTTCCGACCCGTGCCGCTTCCGCTTCCTATTCCGTCGAGAACCATTGCTTGTATGGCCTGCCTTCTTGCAGTGGGAAAGGTTCGCATCCAGACAGTTCTGCAAGTTGTAGTCCTCTGTTTGACCTGGCTTCTCATGAAGCTCAGATATTGCTTCATCTCTTTTTTGGTGGCTGGCATCCGCAGGCACCCTCCCAGATGGTGGAAAAATGTTCAAGATACTGAAAAGATGGAAAATGCACCATCATTAAATGGTTCATTTATTAGATAATATAAAGTACAGAAAGGTCTTCTGTTTTCTAACCTGTCTAAAGCTCCAAGAGCAACCCTGGTTTTGCTCCTCATTGCTTCAGTACATGACGATGGATCACCCACTGACTTGCGTGAGAGCAAGTCAAGTCTTCTAAGGCTCTAAGGAACACATACATTATAGTCAGACCTAAAAAGCTAAGTTAATTCCACAAATAACTGCATTTGAAAATGATTCCTAATGTATATACCGTGAGCAAAAATCCACAACTTTGGGAGCAGCTCCACCTTGACCAGCATTGGAAGTATATTTTACCACCTGCATCAAGATATTTTTTTAGGATTCACTATTCAGGTAAATTCAGATTTCATGATTTGGAATCAAGCTATAGCACCATGGGAATATAAATATACTACCAAGAGCAATGTGCATAATTTAGAGAATGAAGAATTTCATGCTTGTGGAAGCAAAGATGCTTGTGTACTTCAATGAAACAAAAAAAAAGACTCATCACAAATGTTCAGCAAAAAAGAACATGATGCACTCATAACGCACATCGGTAATAATTCTGCGAGACAAGAGAACATAACTTACTCCTTGGATATCTAAAAGCAGAGATGATACTGGGCAACAGTGAAGTAGTAATATGCAGTCAATGTAAGTTGGCGTCTCAAATTCCAAGCGTGCATCTACAAAGGACAATACATTTGTGGATTTTCTTATCATCACAGTCAATTCACGAGAACTTGTATCTACAGCAGCAACGAATGCTTTGATAATACTTCAAGGGCTGTACTTGCTTAACATTTACACTGAAAAAGTAGAATACGGAAATGGAAGGGCGAGATGAAATCACCCAAATGTCAAAGCTACTTCACATGACTTGAGCAAACATTCAGAGTAATGCTACAGAACAAATCGATAAAACATTTGTACTTGGTGTGAGGAAACTAATTCTAAATCAAGACTGTAACATTCACTTGCTCAATGTTGGTTGCGTGTATGCGCTTGCGCATATATATTACAATCAAAGCCAATAAAAAGCTAGCACATCAAGGAGCGGAGTAATCAGTTACCAAGTTCTGTGAACCAGTCTTGAGTCAATATCACTTGAAGAACAAAGTCCGCCACACTAATCCTGGCAATAGGCAGCCAACAGAAGTATTAGTAACAATAGCAGACATAATCAACAAGATGTCATACAAAGCAAACATCAAATACTGAAACGGGTAAATGAAGCAACGTATGAATTACCTCTTAGAGTGCATGGTCACGTCATCCCCTGCAAAAATTGTACAAAGAAAGTAGAAATAAATACATACACAAGCATCCAGAAAAAATGCATATAACTTCACAAGGGAGAGGGGGAGGGGCAACCTGAGCCCCTCACAACTACTGGATCATGAACACAAGTCACAAACAGATCATGAACAAATTTTTGGGGAAAGGCATGAGCAACATTGCAAGTGCAGAACAACAGTTACAGCGATAAGCTACATAGTGATGCTGAAAAGGAACGTCACTTGAAGGGGAAACTTGTGCATTTGTACTTCATTTGGGTTTGAGAGAAAAGTCCTTGTTTTTTTCTACTTGGATAGAGGAATGGAATGAGTGGGCTCATAGTAGCTTATATAATCATTAGCACTAAATGCTAATAAAAGAAGTTAAGCACAATGCAGTTCCACAAAATCATGAACGAAATGAAATAACGATTCACGTTAACCATATGTTTACAGTATAGGCAGCTGCTTAGCCTTGCATGCTTGTACCTAACTAAACATGAAGCATAGAACTCCCAGAAGTTTTGGAACTATCATTTGCATGTTTGTTTGTGAGCGCACAAGCTATTTTTTCCACCAGTGTGTGTGGGCTCCCTACAGACAGGGTCCCTACTGGTAGCACACTCTTCGAGCATGGGATGCAGCCTCATGTCTATGTCGTAGGCATCAACATGCACAAATAAATACATGGGCAGTGCCCTAGTTGGCTTTGAAGTTCGAAGATTGATGAAAAGCTAAATGTAACGAACAGGACCAGTTCACTGTCAACATTGTACATACTGAAACGTGCACATGTAACCAACATATAACGAAGAGTCCCAACGGTGCATTTCTATGTAGATCACATGAGGAGAAAGAAGGGAGGTTCACCTGGGTTCAGATCGAGGTACTTGGGAAAGGTGCATGGACAGTGCCATGAAACGAGGCGGCGCCCTCTGGTAGAATACGGGGCGATTGCTTCCACAGCCGCATGTTTCATGTCAACAGTGATGACCCAGGCATTGTCATCTACACTGTTCGCCTTACACATCACATAAAGAAAATTGTCGTCATGCTTGCTCAGCGTGAGGGTATAAGAAATCAGTTTCTTCAGTTCTAGTTGTTCAGCCTTGTCATTCCACAGCCCAGGCAGTAAATCAGAAAAACTTGGGTCTACTGAGATGTTAGCAACATCAACTGTGAAGCCCTGGCGCCAATTATTCGTAGTTATCGTCCTATCCCATGTGGTGGCTTTCCAACCTTGATTGCCTGTGGTTCTGCGACGCGGATCGTCGAATTTTATCTCGACAAACTTGATCAAATTATCACAGCAGGAGACATCACAACAGTACTCCGGGGCAAAGTAAGGGTGGCCATGCTCATCCGTCTGGCAAAACCTTGATGCTGGCAATGGAATGTACTTGACCACAGGGCATTCGCCAAACACGTCACAGAGAAGAAGAATACCCCTGAAGAGATCCACCCAGCCCAGCGAGCTTCCTCCGACCATGATCTGCTTGGAGGTACCGTGTTTAAGCAGCAATTGCTGATCATCTTCCGATAAGCCTGACAAGGGCACCTTAGAGCTCCACGACTGCGTCATGGACGAGAAGGCATGAACATCGAAACGCCAAGCCTTATCGCCGATGATAAATTGCCTGTTGAGAAAGACCACGGCAAAGTGGCCTGTGTCACCAAAGGGCAAGAGGCCAAATCGATCGCCTCTTGTGATTTTGTCTGGGTCCGGAATCAGGTGCAGCGACGGGTTCCCTGGGCCGGCTCTGTAGACGAAGTGCTGTGTGGATATCCGGCGACCGCGAGGAACGCGGACAAAGGTTACACTGAAGAGGACGAGGGCGGCCTCTGCGCAGAGAATGCGGGGCTCGTCGGCCAACTCCTTGTTGTCGAGGCCGGGGAAGTGGACGGAAAAGTAGGAGACTCCCGGCGGGTCGACGAGCCAGAAGGACACCTCGATGGGTTGGCCCTCCGTGGTGTGACAGCCGGCGGTGGTCGTGTTCCGGTGATCCGAGATACGGGCCGACTTGTGGAGTAGGACCCAATCGGTACGGCGGGAGCGTCTGGTGGTACCGCCGGCGACGTGTGGATCCATCGGGGTGGGGCGGTGGAAGGAGATGGGGGAGAGCACCGTGGATCTGGACGGCGCACGCAGAGGCAGAGGCATGATTGGGGAATTAGGTTAAACGGAATTGGTAGTCGTCGGCGGTCGAGATTGGTGCTGGCGCGACCTCGGGTAAGAGGCGGAGAAGGGAATCCGGCAGCGGAGAAGAGGCTCTGCTAGTGGTTGCTGGGGGCGACCGCCGCCGCCGGCGATGCGGGATGAGGGTTTTGTTGTTGTATCCGTTTCCTTTTTCGTTTCACCGCGTCCGACCGTTCGCGCAACCTGAATCGGCCGTCGTGAGCAATGCCATGTGGGTCCCACCACTTTCCGACCTTGCCTCTCGTTTTTCCCCCTCTTCGTCTTCGCCTTACAACATCTCCACTCATTAGGCGAACCCATGCGAAATCTGGCGAACCTTTGGCCGAACGAAGTAAGTTTTCGGTCTGGATATGCAGATTTACCACTCGCGTATCCAACGTGAGTTCTTGGGATACCCGTTTTCGCTCAAATTCAGCTCAAATTCGGCTCAAGTTTGTCCAGATTCGGCATAGTTCGGCATACAATGAATACATAATTTTTTACGGCCAAAGTACGGCAAAATTTTGAACATAGTTCGGTGTAAACATAAACATAGTTTGGCCTGCAGTGAAAGTGTAACATATTTCGGCCAAGTTTGGCCTAGTTCGACCAGTTCATGCTCGGCATCACGACGTGTTGCCCCTGCGTATTCATAGGTGCTCAACAAGATCATTCTGCAGCTGTTGATGCACTGCCGGATCTCGGATCTCCTGACGCATGGCGATGAATGCATCCCAGGTTGAAGGCACCTGATGATCAAGCTCGGCAAGAGGACCCTGTCTGTAGTATGGCTCGTTCTCCTCGAGCAAACTCACTGAATCCTTCCTCTCATCCTCAATGATCATGTTGTGCAAGACCACACAACAGTTCAACATTTTCCACATTCTGATCTTTCGACCAGGTCATAGTAGGAAACCGGACAACTGCAAACCTCTGCTGGAGCACACCGAATGCCTGTTCCACGTTCTTCCTGCAAGCTTCCTATTCCTTGGCAAAGTGAGAATGCTTGGGGAGCATTGGGTTTGAGATAGTCTTCACGAATATTGGTCATCTTGGATAGATGCCATCTGCTAGATAGTATCCCTTGTTGTAGTGGTGCCCGCTGATCTCAAATTCCACAGGGGGAGCATGACCCTCAGCAAGCTTGGAAAAGACAGTTAAGGAGTTGAGGACGTTGATGTCGTTGTTCGATCCTGCCATGCCAAAGAAGGAGTACCAGATCCAAAGATCATGTGTAGCAACTGACTCAAGTATCACAGTACAACCTCCTTTGTGATCTTTGTACATTCCTTGCCATGCAAATAGGCAGTTCTTCCACTCTCAATGCATGCAATCTATGCTTCCAAGCATACCAGGAAATCCTCTACTTTCATTGACTGCGAGGATCCGAGCAGTGTCTTCAGCAGTGGGTGATCTCAAGTATTGTTCTCCGAACACTGCAATCACCGCCCTGCAGAACCTATACAAGCAATCGATGGCGGTGGACTCGGCGATGCGGAGATATTCATCGGCACTGTCAGCCGACGCTCCATATGCAAGCGACCTCATCGCCACGGTGCACTTCTGAAGTGAGGAAAACCCAACCAAGCCGGTGCAGTCCTTCTTGCAAACGAAATAGGGGTTGAACTCCCGGATGGCATGCACGATCTTGATAAGAGCTTCCGCTCATCACAAACGGCGCGAAACACGCCCTTCCGGAGTGGTGGTGGCGGTAGTCGACGTACACCAAGCAGTAACCCTCTATCCTTTGCCTTGCCTTGCACTTTCGGCGACCCGGCGCTTCGGCTTCGCCATCTGTAGGTACAGCTAGGCGAGCGAGGCGAGAATCTCCAAGTGCTCTTCACCTTTGGCGACCTTGACGCTCTCCTCCTCCAGCAGTACGGCGAGCATCTCCTCGTCGTCGGAGTCCATGGCGAGCATCTCGTCGTCGTCGAAGTCCATGGCCGAACCGGCCAAATACTGAACACTTGGTGGGCATGGTGGTGGGAGCACGCAGCGAAGCAGAGCTACGGCAAAGTTCGGTCGGCGAAAGCGGCGGCGAAAAGGGCAGCGAAGTGGGCGACAACTACGGCGAGCATATCTAGAGGCGTGGGCATGTCTTTGCGTGGAGGAGCTCCGCCAGCGAAGTCATGGCGACAGAGGCGCTAAGAGCTCTTCGCCGCGATCTGGGCGAGTGGAGTGAGTGGAAATGGATCTCGCCGTAGTGCCCACGCCGCTTCGCCGTCTGGCGTTCTGATGCATTTAGAAACCTGGGTTCGGCCTGAAAAGCCCGGTCTAAATTTCGTCCAAATCCAAATGAAAACAGGTTCCTGGGGCCAAACCTAAATTCAGCATCCGGATCGGCGTCCTGGTTAGGCCCAATCGAGATGTTCTTACTCCTCTTGATGATAAATTGATAATCCCCTCCAGCAGAACAGAGGAGGAGCGAAGGAACCACCGGCGCGCGGTGAGATGCCCCCGAAAACCGGCTCCGCTGCCTGACTCGCGGCGAACACTTCGAGCGACGCGGCGGAGGCGGTCTCCTCGGTCGCGGCCTTCCTCCGCCGCCACTATGCCGGTGCGGACCAGCCGCGCGCCTTCGTCGCCGACGCGCGCCCGGCGCTCCTCTTCCGCCTGTTCGTCACGCGCCACCCAGCTTCGCCGTGCTCAGTCGACCCCGCCCTCGTCTATATCCTCGAGTCGCTCCTTGTCGCCCTCTCCCCCCTTCAGCTCACGTTCCCATGCGAGCGGCTCGATTTCGCGTTGTCCTCCACCGCAGCCCCCTCCGATCGGTTGGTCTCGCCTCCACGGCCGCCACAATCCGGATCAGAAGCCCCATAAATAGCTACCTATAGCTTCGTTCGTGCCCAGCGACTGCGTCCCGCCCCGGCCGCATTGGTTGTGGTACATTGCTGCATCGGAATGTCAGAGATGTTGTGGACACCGCTGAATCATTCATGGGGAGCCGAGTTCTTGTGCACACGCTCTTACAATTTTGGCTTGTTGGGAGACGATTTCTGGCTACTGTCTCTGCAGACTTGCCCTGCGCCATGTGTTGCCTTTACTGTCTCTTCTGCCTCGTGCAAACGCCACATTATCCGAGAGACTGCCAGCACGAGGACTTGGCTATGCTGTGAAGCTGTTGGTGGTGCATTTGAGCTTGACCAGTGTTTGCGAACTCACAGGTGCACACGATGTGTTTGATGCAATGCTTCAGGGAAGGAGTCGTGTGACAGTCCCGCTGGCTATGGGAATCCATTGATAAAGAGACCATTGTATCGGTTTGTGCTCACCACGTTCTTGTCCTGCCCCATGGGCGCAGATATCAAAAGCATTGCTCAGGTTTTTCCTGCATGGGTGGTGGTGTATATGGAACCATGGAAGATTCAGCAAGATGACTTGAATGAGTATGATCTTCCACCTCTTGGTGGGTGAAACGTGCATCGCGTTAGTGCTGGAAAGTGGGATGCAGACTACTCTCCAGCATGACAGAGCTACGTGCTGTCCAACTATTCGCTTCATTTCCTTGGGTTTGCCTGTTAAGTTCATTCATCCTGATGTCGCCTCAGTGCTGCAAATGGTATCAAAGGTTACTACAGACTTATTGCATCATATTTTCCAGAAGTATGCTTACCTTTTGCACATAATCATATCTGTGATTCTCTTGCCATTGTTCGACTTCATGCATATTTTACTATTTTATGGACAGTTCTGAATTTTTCAAAATGTGCTAATCATATGTTTAATTTGAATCATTGCAAGAATGTCAAAGTAGACCTTTCGATGCTTGATATTTGTTGACCTGATGGTCATTTGCTCTTTCGCTGTTGTTTGGATTATTGTTCAGGTATTGGAAGTTTTGGGTTCCTTTGAATTGTTGGGGGCTTATCTACAAAGTTGATGCTGCTTATTGTTCTATCATAAATTATTACGGCATTGCGGAATAATTAATATTATGTGTGTTGTGCATCAACCAATGCAGAGGTGGGGTCATCCTCCTTTTGGAAAAAGGAAAAAAATAATATTTTCATTCTTCCTGTTGCAGGGATTAAAAGGAGCAGATACTACATCAACCCTTACAAGTACATAATTCATGATAGATTATTCTTCTCAGGTACGCATATGGACAACATACTACATTAAGCCTTACAAGTACACAATGGTGAGATCGCTTGACTTGTCACAAAATGACAATACTTGACAACTATTATGTGCCATTTTTGTTGTTCAATCATAACAATTTTCGTCATTGATATTAAAATTCCTCCGCTGGGAATGCACCAAAGGAAAATGCATAAGCAACAAACACAAACATGCACACAACTTTGTCGAAAAAAATTACACACAAGCACAAAGGGATTAAAGTAGATACCATGACGGGCAAGCATATGGATAGCATGACAAACAGGCCAGCAGTTCCGGGAAGCAGTTATGAATGGATAGCGCTGCGGAGGATGGATAGTGAAATCTTTGCGAACCCTTTCTCAGACAGCTAGCACCGATTCTTGATCTTCAAGAAGCGGGAGATTGGTGGAAAACATGTATCATCATCCTCTTCTGCCGTGCGTGTTTTTTTTTGCTTGGCCTTGTTGCTGTGGCTTCTTGTGTATAAGAACAGGATGTGCTTTATGTGCTGCAATGTCTTTTCTCACCTGATGAGGGACATGGTCACCACTGCACTCAATCTCCTTCAATCTTGGAAGGTAGTCAATGTCAGAGAGAGACTTCATCTCGTTGAAGGACCAAACAATCTTTTCGATCTTAGGAGCAGACCCCTCAGTGAAGCTGATGCTGCTGATGGTAGGGCACTGAACAATAAGAAGGTCAAGGTTTGGGAACTCATCTTTGTTGAAGGCTAAATGGCTTTCATAATAAGACTTGTCTGAGAGCTCTAGGCAGCGCATATTTCGTTTCTTGGCAAAGATTTGTATGTCTCCCTGCTTCAGCTGAGTATCATAAAGAGTCACCTTGGCAATTTGATGGGCAGCATTAAATAATGAAAGTAGGAACTTGTCACCCTTCAACTCGATCTCCTTCAATTTCGGAAGGCCACTAACCCCATTGAGCTCAGACCCTTTGTTGGTCAAGGACAAGGCGATCTTCTTGAGCTCAGGACCCGCTCCACTCTCAAAGGTGATATTGATCATTCTGGAGTCCACAACACGAAAATACTTGAGATGTTGGAATTTTCCCTTCTTGAAGGCGAACCTACTCTCAAAGTTTTTCTCAGGAGCTCTTCCCTCGGTGTTTTTCTCAGGAACTTTGCTTTGAGTGTTTTGCTGGGGCACTCTAGTCTTCAGGTTTTGCTCAGAGGTTGTACTTCGAGTGTTTCCGTCAACAGCTTTGTTCTCAGTGTTCTGATCAAGACTCCTGGTGTTTTGCCTGCTTGTAATCTCAGTGTTTTTCTTAGGATCTATACTCTGACTGCCTTGCTCGGGAGCTTTGCCCTTGTTGCTTTTCTTGGGGTTTCTACTCTCAGTGATTCCTGCAGTGGCTATGCTCTCAGTGCTTTGCTCAGGAGCTCTGCTCTGAGTGTTTTGTTCGGGCACGCCACTCTTCAGGATTTGCTCAGAGGCTGTACTTTGAGTGTTTCCCTCAACAGCTTTGCTCTCAGTATTCTGATCAAGACTCTCAGTGTTTTCTCCGGCTCTAATCTCAGTGTTTTGCTTAGGATTTGTACTCTGACTGTCTTGCTCGGGAGCTTTGCGCTCGTTGCTTTGCTCAGGGTCTCTACTTTGAGTGATTTCCTTGGCAGCTCTGCTCTCAGTGTTCTGCTCCGGAGCTCTACTCTCGCTGTTTCGTTCCGGGATTCTACTCTTGTTTCGCTTGTTAGCTCTGCCCTCTGTCTTCTGCTCAGCAGATCCACTCTTAGTGTTCTGCTCAAGTGCTCTACTTTCAGTATTTCTATCAAGAGATCTGCTCTCGGTGCTTTGCTCAGGAGATTCTTTGTCTTGAGAAAATGAAAATAGGAAATTGTTGCCTTCTAACTCAAGCTCCTTCAATTTTGGAAGGTTGTCAATCCCACTAAGAAACCTTATGTTGGTGGAGGACAAGACGATCTTCTCGAGCTCAGCAGTTGCTCCATCTTCAAACTCGATTTCATCGGTCTTTTTACTTCCCTCAACAAGGAAGTACTTGAGTTGTGGGAATTCTTCCATCTTGAATGTGAGCTTGCTCTCATTGTATGCATTGGACCGGAGTCTGACACACCGTAATTTTTGAAGCACGGCAAGGACCATCAGATTATCCTGTTTCAACGAGGTACCAGTCAGAGTTACCTTGGCAAGTTCATCGCTACCTTTGGCCAGTAGTTCAAGAAGCTGCCCCCTTTGTGCGACTCCGTTGATGCTTAGGCTCTCAAGATGCTTGGGAGTCTGTGTTAACCAACATGTCATATCTGTTGGTTGCCGCTCTTTCCTGGAGAGTGCACTCTTAGTTCTGGTGTTAGATGCTATAGTGATTGAAAGAGACTGAAGACAATCTTTCATGTCACCGATAGCTCCAAGCAACTTCTTGAGGTGAGTGTCCCTGTCTTCAATAACCACACCGAGCTTTCTTAATTGCCATAGATGACTTATCTCTTTCAACTCACGGCCATCCCCTGAAACCCTGACACTTGATAGTACCTCCAAATTTTCCATTTTCTCAATCTTGCAGGGAATCTGGACAGCAAAGCGTGGTGACTTATCATTGAGTCTTGAACTTGAATCAACGCGGTTAGCCAAGAAGCGTCTCAGCTTCAGGAGCAGGACATCTCTTGTTGCATGCTCACGCACCATAGTTTGCCGGATATCCAATACCTCTAGCTCATGGAGGTTGTTTATTTCACTGGGAAGATTTGCAACATTGTTCCTCTTAGGCTCAGATACTTGAGAAGTAATATCTTGTTGCAAATGTCCTTGAGGTAGTGATTTTTGTCGAAGCAGTTAGTGCCTTCCAGATCTAGCACCTTGAGCAGCGGCAGTTGTGGCGAATATTTGGGGAGCTTGTGTACAAACTTGTCAATGCCATCAGAGGCACGGAGCCGGAGACCACTGAAGATGGAGAAGTGGCGAGCCCAAAGATCTGACAGGCGTGCATCCAAAATGTGCTCTTTATTTGCGATCTTGGTGATAAACCCATGGACTTGATCACCTACCATGCAGCTCTTGACCTTTCCTGAAGCACCAATATCGTGAGGCAAAATAAGGCCCCGTTGAATCAGAGTGTCAAAACATTGCTCAGCATGATGCACTGCAGTGGCCCAGTCTTGCTTAGTTATCAACCCCTCCGTTACCCATCGTCCTATTAAGGTTGACCTCTTGATGCTGTGGCCTTGAGGGAAGAGGGCCAGGTACAGCAAGCAAGTCTTGTGTTCTCTAGGCAGATCTTTGTAGGAAAAGTTGATCATCTTCTTAGCTTTACTGCCAAATGTCTTGTGGGGAACCAAATCTTCATGTAACTTACGCAGTTCTTCATAGCTCCTATTGGGATTAGCGTAAAGAGCATACATGAAGATCTTCATGCAGAACTCATGTGGATGACACTCTGTCAAGATTTTATGGAGAATCCTTGGGGTATCGCCGTCATTTCCATTATTCACCCGTGGCTTTGTAGGCTGGAGCACCATATCATGGTAGAGTCCAACTAGATAACAGGTTATTGGCTCTCCTGGTGGATAGCAGAATTGGTTGGACTTTTGGCTGTTCTTTGTGGACACAATCACTGCGCTACCAGGTGCGCAGCTGTGGCATCCCGCAAAACCACTACTAGAAAATCGCGTTGTTTTTGTGCATTGCATCATCATGACCGCATGCTCATGTCATCATGCCACATTGCATTTGAGCATCGTCATCATCATGCATATTAATTTGCCAAAAAACTATTTGCGAAAGACAATCGTTTTCTAAAATTAGCCCTCCTTCTATTTCAAATTAAAACCCCGGATGTTCCGGATATTTTGTTTGTCTAAAACTAATTACAAAAGTTATTTTGAAAATAAATAAAAATAGTTAAATATTTTTAGTGGGGCAGTCGAACGGGCCGATTCGACCCGAACGACCACCCCCAGAAATTTAAACGGTCCACCCCAAACCCTTTTCTACCAACCTATCTACCCACACCCTCCGGCCACCTCACCCGGACCAGTCCCACGCCACGCCGCCTTCCCCAACCCCCACCCAACCGGACACCGCCACTTGGCCTAGCCCTCTTCCCCCTCTCTCTCTCTCTCTCTCCCTGGGACCCACCCCACCCCCCCACACAACACACACACGCCAAAGAAGATACCCCAACCACCCCGGTCAACACCACCCACACACACAGCCCCCACGCCTGGCCCGCCACCTGCCTGGTCCCACCTCCTCCGCCCACCACTCCTCTCCTCTCCCGAGACCCCTGTCCCGCTCCTCCTCGTTCTTCTTCCCCGCCTGCCTCCCCTGCCTCTCTCCTCTCCAAAGAACCGCCCGGCCGGGTCACCTTCCTTCCTCCCAAGATCACCGGCTCCCCCACAGCGCTTGCCGCCTCTTCCTCCGCGCTTCCTTCCTTCCTCTCGGCGAGCTCACAAGGCCGGCTGTTGCCCTCGGCCGCTTCTCAGCCTCCTCGTCTGCTTTCCTAAGCTCTCCTGGCGACCCTTCGCCTGTCTGGCTCCATCGACGCTCCCGCCTGCGCGCTCCTCCGTCAAGCATCTCCGCCTCATGGCAACCGCCTGCCGCCTCCGTCCCCACGGACTTGGCGGCCTGCTCACATCCTCTCGCGAGCCCGCCTGCCGCCCAGAGCCCACCTCGCCCGTCCTCGCCTCTCCTCTCGCCCGAGTGGCTGCCGACAGGACGCGCCACCGTCTCCGCGTCTGCGGCCTCGGCGACCCGACCCGTCGCGACCCCTCACGTGCCTCTGCAGCACATACATGCACTGTTCAAGTGCGGCATGTGCTCGCGTACCATGCGATTGGGCGATCCGATCAAGTTTGAGACCGTCGACTTGGGCCATTGTTAGGATCTACTTCGTCCGCTACTAAGATCGCCTCCGCTAGAAACCAAGGAGTGTTACCTCAAGACCAAGACCTACTACAGACGCCGAGACCCCGAACTCAAGATCAACCCTGCATCGGTGTCTCGCCAAGATCCTCCTCGACCATTGAGCGGGTACCAAGTCCTCCTCTCGGGCCGCCAAGATCTCCGTCACCGAACCCTCGAGGCCTTCCACACGGAGCGGCGATGCATGACCTCGAGAAGGCCGACACGGTCCAAGATCCCCGACTCAAGATCCCGAACGCTAAGACCATCTACACGGATTCGAAGACCGAACCCGATAACCGCCAAGATCGCCACCGGAACGCCAAGTTCTCCACTTTGAACGCCAGGACCGACCCGATACGCGGACCCGACAAGATCTTCACCACGACAAGTTCGACACCGACCAAGGAGAGTCCGATGCGCCCCTGACGCCGAACCAAGTCCTGCTTCCCGGATGCGACAAGATCTACCTCAGTTGTTCGAGAACGATTCCGTCGAACCCTGAACCCTGAGACCGGACCCCGAACCCCGGAACCCCAAGTTCGTCGAGACCCTCTAATGTGTGAACCCCTTCCCGAAACCCTATTTTATAATATAATACAAATTGTTGCATATTAAATTGTCATACTCGCATGCATCTTATCATGTGGTTTGGGGGCCTTATGCCGATTCACCTAATAATTAAATATGGGGCCCATATGCGGGCAAATCTAGTCTCATATTGGCCTCATTTAAATTTGTGTAGCAAACCGGTGATATAATTTTGCCTTGTTAAGACAACATTTAAATTGCAGGGTATCTAAATAACATGAACCTATTAATTAGTTGTCGGGACCCCGGTTCCGCTTAATATTTCCTAAATTGCATCGCATCCTGCCATGTCATACATCATGCATGCATCATGCCTGATCTTTTGCCGTTGTATTAAATATTGCATCCGGTGTTTGTTCTAGTGTTTTGCTTCTTCGCGGATAAGGCCGTTGAGTCGATGTGAGCTTCGCCCCGATCTTGGGTTAAACCGTCGGCAACGTTTTCAGGCGAGCATCTCCCCCTTTCTACCTATCTTACTTTTATAGTATTTATTTCCCTCCTGTTGATCTATTGCTATCTGTGTTGCGATGCTCTAGTTCCCGTACCTGTGATATCCCGTGCAGCCCTATATTGCCTTGGACACATCCTATTGCCTGTTGTTTGGTAGATAGTTGGACCCGCGCGAAGTAGTCGCTTGCTCAAGAGTTGTTGCGTGTCGTCAAGCACCACAGTTGTTGGAGAAGTGCCGCATGTTCAATGTTGGAGATGATCATGGCTTTACTTATGGTTCACTTTAATTATTGTTTAACAACTAAAATTGAAGTAAGTAAGCAGAGGCATCGGTGGGTGATAGGTAAGATTTGGTTTCCGACCGCCCACTTGTGTCCCGTAGGACCCCGAGTTCTTGACACCTGTTCCGAGATCGAGCGCGCTAACCACACGTGGGGAGATATGGGCCCCCCATTGATTATTACCTGATTTCAAAGTATTGTACTGGGGGCCACAAACTAGTTTGAGGTTTTATTTACTATCCAGTAATTATGCCATGCTTTACTGCTTTATTTACGATTGTGCGAGGAGCACACTGTACTGTTTAGGATCGGGACACGTTTTCGCGGTGTCGACAGTCCCAGTTTTGGGATTTGCTGTCGTTCACAGCCGTCTACCCAAACCCTAAGTCCGTCTCGGAGACCGTTCTTAAGTTGCGGGTGTACTTAGTGGGTGGCCCCGTGCTTGCTTTGGGTGCAGGGAACGCGTCATGACTTAGGCCCGCCGACATACCGATGGGTGTATGTTAACTGATCCGCAAAAGGGTCAAGTGCTTGTGGATACTTTGGTGCACCTCGCAGGTTAAATCTTTTCGAGAAGCCGTGTCCGGTTATGGACGACTTGGAGCACGGTTTGATCATAGACAACTATAACTAAAGTTTACTGTTATAAATTGACTTGTATCCGATATGACTAGTAATCAGCTTCACTACAACGGAATGGCTAAATAAAAGTGCCAACAACTGCTGGGTTTTGGGTTATCTCATGCTATTTGTATCTGACTAGTAAGTGTTGCAACTACAACGGAATGGTTAACTAAAACGGCCCACTGCTTATTTTATCAGAATGATTATCTACACCTGACTAGTAATTGCTGCAACGATCACTGAATAAATAAAACTACCAACTGTGTGAGTTCCTCGGTTGACTTCCTCGTTTGGTCTCGAGGGGGAATACCAGGATGGGATTGTTTGGTGTTAGTATCAGGCTGGTTCCGGATAGGTCTTTCTTACCCCTCTCTGATAGCCGCCAGTTGTATCGAGTCTCTATAGGTTGTTTAGTGCATGTTGCCGCTGCCGCTTCAGTCCACCATACCTATGTAGGCGAGGACCGCCGAATTCTAGCCTCGCCGTGTACTGGCCTCAGGACTGACCGCTCCTCTTTTTCCTTTGCCCCTTGTCGGCACCCCTTTTGTTTTAGCAGGTTTGAGATCGCCGTCGTTAGCAGGGTTACCCTTTCGGCTTGGCCTAGGCAGGGTTATGGACGCCATTGGTTATTCTTCAGGGCTCTTAGCCCCATTTGCATCTTGTCCGTAGTCGGACGCTCTATCATTTTCAAGGTGATTTGGATCTTTGTATATATTATATCTGTATTCTTGACTCATTGAGTCGCTGTTGTATATATATCTGTTCTGTGGGTCCCATCGAGGACTGTTGTGTAATGTTATTACTTCGTTTTCCACCCGCACGAAAGTGCCTGGTGGGCGTCCTTGAATCGTTTCTATGCGGGTTTGGCGGAAAGCGCTAAAACTTGCATAGGGTCGATTCGAGGGTGTTACAGCAGCCTAGCAGATTCAAAGAATTTCTGGTCGTCTCCCACGGGGATTCATCAGCTTCATCATCTTTGGTTGAAACATAGTCTTCATCATCTTGGATGATAATCAGGGTCTTCTTATTTTCCACATACAGCTTAATCTTGTCCACTATCCCTTTGATATGCAGCTGATCCTGAATCATCCACTTGATCTGAAACATCTTTTCCATGGTTTCTTTGATAGCAGCAGCAACAACGCTGGTCACCTCAACCTCTCCTGATATTTCCTTCATTTTCTCCTTGGTTTCTTTGATAACAGCAGCAACAACAGCATTGGTCATCTCCCCTGGTATCACCTCGTCTTGTTTGATCACAGAAGCAGCAGCATGAGTGGCTTGTTCCTTGGTAGAGGTGCCTTCTTCTAGTAGTTGCGGCTTGGGAAGCAGCCCCATTATGATGTCTAGAGTAATCTTGTGGTTGTGGATGATTTCTTTGATGTGATCCTCGCTCAATGTAGTAGCACTAGCGGTGGCTTCCTGGCCCTGCTGGGACTGCGAGGACTTGTTTGCCGGGAACACCTTGCGCAGGATATCTTTGTATTGGGTAACATCGAGACTAATCTGGGGCTTGGTCTCGCCTCTTTCCATTTGAGTTTTCAGCATGAAGGCAGTATCCGCTATAGTCTCCTCTGAGGATAGTAGCACACCCCGGTCAGGCGCGTTCTGCAAGAGCTGGAGCGCACTGAGGAGTATGCCTAAGCACTTGTTTTCTTCGACCTTCTTTTTATCGACTACTCCAGTCTTCGATTTTTCAACGTCTCCGAACTTGTTCATGATTTCATCAATCCTTTTGTCGGTTACTCCATAATCGATCATGTCCCATATTCCGGAAGAGAGATTTTCTTTGTAACGGTAAACTTGCTCCCGAGGCACCTTCACCACCACCTCGCCTGCTTGTCCTGTGCCTTGCTGCTGCTCACACTCATGCAGGATGTAGAGGAGGATCTCTTCGGGTAACAACGGAAGATCCCATGGGAGGTGCAATTCCGAGAGGTTGACCCAGACCTTGGACGTGAAGTTGGCGGTCGCCAAAGTCAGAGAGGCACGTGCGGCGTCCTCTGTATCATCGGGCGAAACAATGGCAATGGATGTTATGGGTTCACGCTCCGTAGTTTTGGCTTGCAGCTCCAGCCAGTTGGCCAGCTTCTTGGCGCAGTACTCCTCGAGATCGCGAGGTTCTAGACCTCTTTGACGGGGATCAGAGCCGTCGGGCACTATGTCAGCTTGATTTTGATCGTCCTCCTCCTTGTCTTCTGTGGCGGCAGCTTGAGACGATGACGGCAAAGATGCCGCCTCCTTCCGCGGGATCTCCACGCCGTACCGCAACCGCCTGTTGCCAACTTCGCGCGCCCGCTCCTTGAGCTCGCGCAGCCGGATGGCCGCGTTGTGCTGGGCGACCATCCTCCTTGATGAACTCCGAGTCGTGCCCGCCGTCGTGCCCGCCGTGCCCGCCGACGCCGTCGGCAGGAGGCGCTGTCCTGGCCAGGTGCTCCAGGAAGCTGTGCATGCTCTCCATCTCCTCCTTGATGAACTCCGAGTCGCTCCCGACGCGGCTCAGCAGAAGCGCCTCGTTCCGGAGGAGGCCCAGCAGCGAGCTCACGGCGCCAGACGCGAGCTCAGCCATCGCAGAGCCACGGATGCGCTCCTGGGCCACTCGCCCGGCCAGCCAGTGAGTTAATTAATTTGGAAACGGAGGGAGTGCTTTTTTCTTAAACACAGAGAGGTTTGGAGCAACAATGGCGCATTACATGATCTATAGAGCTGCTTTGGCCTGGCTCCAGTGCCTTGCTAGTTTGCCTTCTACTCTTTCATTTGCTTGAGCTGGCAAAGGATGGCACGATTTCGTTGAGGAATGTATTCTTTGTGTGTTTAATTAGTTCAGAACAATGAATGTCCGGACCCTTTACCTCATCATGTATCCTCTTTTGCTTTGCTTTGCTTTGCATGTCTGTTTTAGCATCTAATGATCTAGTCCACGATGGTCTGACAAAAGGATGGGACAATCGTTGAGATTACGTGACAAATGCATAGCGTGCGATGGGAAACATGGTATACTTGAGCCAAAAAAATGCTTCGCAGGTAAGTTTTGGTCCACTAATCAGTGCCTAATCTGTTTCAACAATACTTCGGGCATTAGTTTTGTGAAGTCAAACATTATGAAGTTTCACTAGGTTTATTAAAAAAATTCTACATTCATAGTACCAAATTGTTGTTGTAGAAGATGGCTTACCCTCAATTTTTTGTTGTTTTGTAGAAATGGCAACAAACTGGTGTCGAATCAGAGGATAACTTCCATCCGTTCTTCAGATGCACTTTGGCAAGGGAGTTGTGGAATTGCATGGTTGATGAATGGCATATTCCGGACCTTGATACAGTAGTTAAAACAGGTCGGGACTTGGGACTGGCTACTGAACCTTCTTATACATCTACCTAAAGATATTAGAAGCAAAGTAC
The DNA here is from genome assembly GCA_023614405.1 of Avena insularis. Lineage (NCBI taxonomy): Eukaryota > Viridiplantae > Streptophyta > Magnoliopsida > Poales > Poaceae > Avena > Avena insularis. The sequence continues at coordinate 27,427,573 of CM042690.1, forward strand.
CGATGACACTCTGGCATGCATGGCATATTCGTAATGAGATTGTACATGACAAGCAACCTCCACCACTGGATGTTCCAAAGAGATTTTTGTTAAGCTATATGGAGTCCTTGCTAATGATAAAATATCATTCGACTGAAGATATATCAAAAAAAAGGTAAATTTGCTTTATGCACTGATGTGGTGGTTAGTCAAAAGGAACATGCGAACTATTTCACCTGCGTGGGTTCTCCCTCCTGAGGGATGGGACAAACTAAATACCGATGGATCCTTTGGATCAAATGGAGACGCGGGAGCTGGAATGATTGTACGTGATCACAATGGTGAGATTCTTCTATCTTCATGTCGACAACTCCTGTCTTGCAAGGATCCTCTAGGTGCTGAACTTTCTGCCGTCATGGAAGGTCATTCCTTGGCTCTACACTGGTGCAACAAACATCTTATCACCGAGACGGACTGTTTGGAGATAGTAAGCCTACTCAATAGCAAGGAGATAAGATTGTTTGGCCTATGCCATGATGATTGAAGAAATTAAAACCTTTTTGAAGGTTCGTCAGTCTTGTATTACTCATGTTATGAGATGCCAGAATACTAATAGTCATTTTTTGGCAAACTATGCTAGAATTAGCTCTAGAACTGAAGTGTGGCTCGCCTCTGTCTAGAGGGATTACTGAGCACATGTGCCTGAGAGGTTGTAATTTCTGGTGTTTTTGAGTAAAAAAAGTAGGTGTTCGGGACGACATGGTGGGGACATACATAAACCAATGGACATTGAAAGCTTTCACCAAGTCCTTGCGATCTGGGAAGAAATCAACACGGTAAATCTTTCGCCAAACATTGAAGATGAGTGGTCGTGGTTGTGGGATCCAAAAGGATCGTACTTTGCAGCCTCAACCCATTGCGACACGGCGATCGTGGGCATCGCTTAGCTGCAAGCTTGCCATATGGCTGCTTGTCTCCCCCTTCCCCAACCTAGCTGAAGAACATAAGAACTTGTTCTTTTTCCTTTTTTCAAGATGTGGAACGTAGCCCCGGCCTCGGCATCAAGCGCTGTACACAAGATACAACCATATACTTCCTCCGTTTCAAAATAGATGTCTTAAATTTGTCAAAATTTGGATAAATCTAGACACTATTTAGTACTTCCTCCGACCCATAGTATATAGATTCATCTAAAATTTGAAAATCCAAGTCAATTAATATGGATCGGAGGGAGTATATAGATTCATTCAAAATTTGAAAAACGTAAGACATCGACGGAGGGAGTACCGTTCATAGTGTAAATTTCAGCATCTCTTATTTTAACAAAGCGAAGCGCTGCAGCTCTTTTTTTTTAACAAAGCGAAGTAGTACTCTTTTGCCTCTTTGGCGGTGTGTCCTAGACATGTTTAAGAGGGCGTTAAGGGTTTGGTTTGGAGGTCTATTTAGGGAAGATTCTATTGCTTTAGGGTTTGGCATGGTAATTTTTATGATCAATGCTGGACTACATTCTGTCCATTATATATGTATATTTTCTTTAGTAATTGTGTTGCTGGGTTTAGTCTGTTTGGGTTGGTCTAAGAAATGAGGCTTTAAGAAAAAGTAAATTCAGCTCGTAATTTGTGGTGGTCGTGAGATGTGTGCATAAAAGTTGCTGTTTCGTGTGTAACTCGGTAGGATTTGTGAATGGATCCTTCTTGTCCGTGCGATTTCATTTTCGTGGGACATTTGAACATATAATGGAAAAAAAGTGGATAAGCAAAGGGGGAAGACATGGCAAGTCAACTATTCTTCAGTTGAAGCTGTCACTGCCAGAGCTGAAGAAAGCTTTGCAGATAATAGAGTAGATGCCAGCTAGGCCTATGAGGAGAACTTTGGTTTTGCATAGAAGGGTGATGACCTAGCGATTTCATGATGATCAGTGTCAATACGAAAGTAGCTGAGAGCAGACACACAAGAATCAGCAAATAGAAAGGGCTTCTCGACTGTTTCGATGCGCAACCTGGACCAACAGCTCGGTTAGCTTTCCGACCCGGTGCCTGCTTCTTCCCTCGAGAATCATTGCTTGTATGGTCTGGCTTCTTGCGGTGGGAAAGGTTTGCATCCACACAGTCTTGCAATTTGTAGTCCTCTGTTTGACCTGGCTTCTCAGGAAGTTCAGACATTGCTTTATCTCTATTTTGGTGGCAGGCATCCACAAGCACCCTTGCAGATGGCACAATGTTCAAGATACTGAAAAGATGGAAAATGCACCATCATTAATTGGTTCATTTTGATAATAAAGTACAGAAAGGTCTTCCGTTTTCTAACCTGTCTAAAGCTAGAAGAGCAACACTGATTTTGCTCCTCATTGCTTCAGTAGATGTCGATGGATCATCCACTGACTTGTGTAGGAGCATGTCGAAATCTTCCAAGGCTCTAGGCAACACAAACATTATAGTCAGACCTGAAAAAGCTAAGTTAATTCACAAATGAAAATACTTCCTCGTGTATATACCGTGAGCAAAAATCCACAGCTTTGGGAGCGGCTCCACCCCGACTAGCATTGAAAGCATGTTTTACCACCTGCATCATGATAGGATTCACTATTCATGTAACTTCAGATTTCATGATTTGGAATCAAGCTATAGCACCATGGGAATATAAATACGCTATCAGCAGCTATGTGCAAAGTTTAGAGACAGTAAAGAATTTCAAGCTTGTGGAAGTAAAGATGCTTGCGTAGTTCGACGAAACAAAAAAAGACTCATCACAAATGTTTAGCAAAAAAGAATATGATGCACTCATAACATGAAACCATGGAATGATTCTGTGAGACAAGAGAACATAACTTACTTCTTGGATATCTAAAAGCAGCGATGATACTGGGCAACAGTGAAGTAGTGATAGGCATTCAGTGTAAGTTGGACTCCCAAATTCCAAGCTTGCATCTACAAAGGACCATACATTTGTAAATTTTCTTGTCACAACAGCAAACCATGCTTTGATAATCCGCATGTAGGCAATTGTAATGGAAATGACAAATCTTTGATATCAGGTTTTATGGAAGCGGGTGGGCTCTAGATGAGGAAGCTATGTGTAGTACGTGTGCTGGATGAAAAAGTGTGATATTTTGGAATGAAATATGACGGCAAAGCGCATGTGAAGCTTGCCTCAAGTTAAAGTCCAGGGTGTAAGAACTAAGGTATTCATGAATGGTGCAATTGAACTAGATAATTTATCTCTATACTTGTTAAATATCATTGTTCATTACCCGCAAATAAAAGAATATCATTGTTCATGTAAATTGATAAATCAAACCTTGCAAAATACCTGATGCTACGTGTTTCATCTTATGTGTTCATTTGAAAAATGGCAACAAGAATATACAGAGGGCTACTCATTTCTCAGTTGATTTACCAGAGATCATCTCAAATATGTGCTGCCCATCTGCCCATGTCAAGATAAGATGCTTACTTACTGCACCAACTCTGGGCTTTTTATATCTGCACTAGCAGTTCAGCTATATGTCTACTGAATTTTTTCCCATGGTAATTTACAGATCCTTCCTGCACTAATATGGTGATGAATGACTTAAAAAATAAATCTATGTTGTCTGTAGACATTTACAGAATTTTGTATGAAATTGATGGGATGTGATCCTAACCTCCTAACTCTTACGGTTGCATGGTTAATCTCAACGGGTTTACAGTTGTATGAGCTTTGTTGGTCCAGTTATTGATTGCAGAGTATTCCATTCTATTCAACCTTTGTGATACCATGTGTTGCAGTTCAATGGAACGATTAAGTGAACCTAAACAATTAATTGCAAGAAGCAGTGCTCTGTGTTATTTAGGTAATGGACCGAGTAAGGGTTATTAGAGTTTAAACATCTAATTCTGTATACACTTTCAGTGATGTGAAGCTAGAACAGGAGATCACTCACTGGAAAGTAGCCCTTTTTATACATGTTAAATTTGAATAAAATGTTTAGTTGTTCAGCATGGTACGACAATAGCATAATGAGGAACATGCTCCATTCAACTGCATTATGTGCATAGTTATATTTAGTTGCTCTCTAGACATATTCACTATCCATGAGTTATCACCGAATTACATTTTAAGCAAAGTAGAATCTTATTATTTTAAAAATATAATAATTTTTGTGTGTACTACACTACATGTACGAAAATTTAGAAGTTGCCATGGCCATTCGACTAGTATTACAATCAAATTCAATAAAAAGCCAGCACATCAACGAGTGAACAAATTAGTTACCAAGTTCTCTAAACCAGTCTTGAGTCAACAGCACTTGAAGAACAAAGTCCGCCAAACTAATCCTGGCAATAGGCATCCAATAGAAGTATAAGTGACAGCAGCAGACAGAATCAATAAGATGTCATATAAAACCAAACATCAAATACTGAAACAGGTAAAGGAAACAATGCATGAATTACCTCTCAGAGTGCATGTTCACGTCATCACCTGCAAAAATTGGACAAAGAAGCAGTTACATACAAAAGCGTCCAAAAAAATGCATATAACTTCACAAGGGAGGCGGGGGAGCACAACCTGAACCCCTTCACAACTACCGGACCATAACCCAAGTCACAAACAGATCATGAACATAATTTTGGGAGAAAGAACCTACTGGCTATATAAAAAATTCCCAGTGTTCTTTCAAATTTCACCATAAGGCATAAGCAACATATGCAATTGCACAACAACAGTTACAGCGATGAGCTATATAGTGGTGTCAGAGAAGAACATCACGTGACAGACAAGGACATCCGGCAAGGGTGACATTGTGGAGCAAACATCACTTGAAGACAAAACTTGTGCAATCGTACTTCATTTGGGTTTGAGGAAAAAGTCCTTGTTTTTACTTGGTTGGAGGAATGGAACGAGTGGGCCCATCGCCACCTATATACTCATTAGCACTATATATGCTAATAAAAGAAGTTAGGCATGATGCAGTTCCAGAAAATCATGAACGAAATGAACTAAAGATTCGCCTTAACCATATGTTTACAGTAAAGGGGACTGCTTAGCCTTGAATGCTTGTATACCTAACTAAAACATGAAGCATAGAATTCCCGAAAGGTTATGAAACTAGCATTTGTGTGTTTGTTTGTGAGCTCACAAGTTATTTTTTCCACCAGTGTGGATGGGCTGGGTAGTACTGGTCTCGTGAGTCGGAGGGAAATTGATCGGAGACGATGGCGACCGTTTGCCGTCTCCGACGAGGCTCCGACGACCGGTGAGCCCCGCACGCGACTCCGTCACGGTGCCCCCGCCGGCGTTGGCGCCTTCGATGGCCCGGGGATCCACAAAATCCCCACCTTTGGCTCGGTCCGCGACGCCGCCATGCCTGGAACGGGGCCTCGGCGTTCCCACCTCGCCGCACCTGGTTGCTCCTCCCTGCCGGTCGCCGCCACTCGCTACCACCTCAACGCCGGCTGCACCTGCCAGGAGCTCAGGCGACCTTCGGGGCCGGCTCTGGCGGACGTGGCGAAAGGAAGCAGGCGTTGGCGGCGGAATTGGAGCGACGGTGCTCCCCCCCGGGGCCGGCGACGCTGGCGGACTTCCTCCGGGCGGCGGTGGCTGGCCCCATGAGCGCCTCTCCCCGCAGACGGCGCCCCCCTCCCCCTCGATCTCCGGCGCGGAGCTCGGCGCCGCGCCTCCGAGCCGCCCGTGCTCTTTGGAGAGGCCAGGCGGACCGGGCGGATGATGGAGCGGCCTCGGCCGCTTCCAGCCTGCGTCGGCTCTCGGCCGCCCTCGGCGTCGAAACACCGGCAATGGCGCCGCTGGGCGAGCTCCGTTCGCGTGGGGGACGGCGTGCGAGGTGGGCGGCGGTGGGCTGTGGGCCAATCTCGGCCGTGGGCCCGCCTGGCGCAGCGAGACATCCGAAGTCCTTGGTGGGCTGGGGACGGGCCACGCGGCCCAGATCGCGGCCGACCGGGGGCATCCCCCAACCCTAACCGGCCCAGTCCGGTCCTGGACCTGGGTGCACACAACCGTCCGCCAACCAAACGCCGCCGCAAGCCTCCTCCCCCAATCGCCTCGGTGCGCTCGTCCCCGACCTCTACGCCCCGCCGCCGCGAATATCCCCACCGCCGTTCCGCCCTCCGGCCCGTGCGCCCGGCGGATGACTTCTGTGAGGCCCTCAGCCGCAAGCGCCCCCGCAGCCCTCCTCCGCCACCCGACCGGCGCAGATCCCCCGGCCGTCGCTCCTCGCCAGCGCTCCGGCGCAGCTATACTGCCTGGGCGCCAACCGCCAATGGTCGCCGCGCCCTCGATCCCCTACCGCTCCCGAGGTGGGGAGGTCTCCTCATGAGGGCCCAGTGGCGGGACCCTCTTGACCGCAGGCGGGATGGCCCTCGCAGGGACCCCTCGCCCGAGGGCCGCCGCACCGAGCGCCAGCTCAGGCAGGAGCACCTCCAGGGGCCTGGTCCCATGGGCAGCGTGGTCAGGAGTGGCGCCGTGGCAGGGAGGCCACCCGCCCTCGCTCCCCTCGCCGTGACAAGTCACCAGACCCTACTGAGCCAGCGAAGAAGAAAAAGAAGAAGAGTAAGAAGAAGAAGAAGCCCGCACCGCCGGGCGAGCACCGCGCCTCTCTCCCCGGGCCACCCAGCTGGAGTACCTCGCCCACTCCATTGCTGGGGGGTTTTACTACATCGACATCGGCGGCGTGGCATTGACGGTTCCCAAGAACCTGGCGGTGGTCACCGTAGTGGCGGAGCAGGCGCTCCCCGAGGCGGTGGTGATCTCCACGGAGCTCATTTAGGAGGAGCTGCGACAGATGATGCCGGGCCATGTCTGGAGCGCCCGGGAGATCTCGCCGTCCCAGTTCGCCGTGCCCTTCCCGTCCGCCGAGATCCTCTCCATCAGCGCGCGCACTGCCCTCACCCTACCGGTCAGCAAGGTCCAGGTTTCCATTGCGCCATCGACGGCCCACCCTGCGACGACCTCGACTCTCACTGCGGTGTGGGTGCGGATCCTCGGCTTCCCTGAGGAAGCAAGGGTGCGCACTCTGCCCATCCTCGAGCTAGTCTCTCAGGCGGTGGGCAAGCTGGTGGTGGTGGACGAGGCGTCTCGGGTCGGCTCCGGCCCGATCCGCATGCAGGTGCTCTGCCCCGACCCAGCTCTGCTCCCAGGCCCCCTCCCACCCTTCTACTTTGGTATGGAGGGCAGGATCCTGACGGTTGAGTTGGACGAGGACCAGGCTGCTGACGACCCCCCCAGCCCCCGGCGGACCCCACCTCTGGTGCTCACTCCACAGGAGGGGGAAGCTCCTCGGACGGGGACTCTGACGACGCTGAGCAGGGAGGGGAGTCTCGGACCCCTGTGCCCTCCCCCTCGGCGCCGCCTCCCACGGGCACTTCCTCCGCTGCACCGCCCGCCTCTCACCAGATGTCCCTGAAGCCACCATCCCAGGGCCCCTCCGCTCTCCAAATCGCGCAGTACGGCTCCAACTTCCGGCAGTCCGTGGGCTTCACCGGCCACATGGCCATGGACCCTCTCTCTGGGGTGGGTCTTGAGGAGCCCCCACGGGTGGTCCAGGAGGAGGCTGACAGAGACTCCGAGAGTGTCGGGTTGGTGGTAGCTGCACCCTCCTCCCCTCGCTCCCTAGGGGTCCTCTGCTACGCTTTGTCCCCGGGCTCTACTCCAGCCTCGCCTAGGGGATCTCCGGCGTCGGTTCCTGCGACCCCAGCTCTCTACACCGACGTGCCCGCAGCGGTCTTCCCCATCACCCCCGCGGCGGGCCACAAGGTGCGCCAGCCCCGCCCCCCCGCCCCGTCCCCCCTCCCTCACGCCAGAGCGCTGACACGGGTTAGGGCGGAGAGCCCGGGGGTGGTCCCCACGGTGTCCCAGCTAGCCTCCCAGAGGACCGCAGCTCGCAACCTCGACTCAGGTACCACCCCGACTCCCCCGCCTCCCAACTCCCCCCCTTCGTCCCACCCTCCTCCCTCGGGCTCCAGATTCTCGGTTCTTGATGACCTCCCTTGATCACCTCGCACAAGTGGCGGTGACAGTGGCGTGGTCTTTCGCGGAGAACGAGGCCCTAGACTCGAACAGATTGAGGCGATTAGAGCTAAGGAGATTCTGAGGATCCTCGCAGCCGCTGCTGCAGGCGGCAGCGTGAGGGACCTCGACACCACCAGGCTGGGACATCTGCTCCCGGATCCGGGACGGTGGACTCTCGTGGCAACTCCCGGCCGCCACTCAGAGCCCCCCTAGCTGGGGGTCTCTAGGAGGCGGCAGTCAGCTCGGGCCTCCCTCCCGTCACGACGCGATCTGTCCCCCGTAAGGGGACCAAACCCAAGAGTGTTATCCAATGAATTGGCATGCTATCACCTCACTCATTTGGAACATTCGGGGGTTTGGGAATGACGGTCGGAAACGCCAAATAAAGGACTATATGCGCCAGGAGAATGTGGATATTGTGGGATTCCAAGAAACGATCAAACAAGACTTCCTGATCTCGGAGCTCCAGGGCCTCTCCCGCCACAAGTTCGTGTGGAATTGGCTCCCGGCGTCGGGGCACTCCGGAGGTATCCTCCTTGGCGTCAAGGAGGAAACCTTTGAGGTGGAGGATATGGACCGTGGGGAGTTCTTTGTGAGCATGTCCCTCACCCATAGACGATCGAACCTCCGGTGGGAGGTCATCATCGTTTATGGCCCCGCGGACCATAGTAGATCTCCTGCTTTCCTTGAGGAGCTGAAGGACAAAGTGGAACGTTGCACCCTGCCGGTGGTGGTTGCAGGGGACTTCAACCTTATTCGCTCCCCTGAGGATAAGAGCTCCCGCAACGTGGACATCCCACGTATGCGGATGTTTAACGACTGCATCGCGGACCTCGCTCTTAGAGAGATCACGCGGGTGGGAGCTCAGTTCACATGGACAAACAACCGTGCTGATCCCGTCAGGAGCGTCCTCGGCCGCATATTGGTCTCTGTGGAATGGGAGGTCGCCTTTCCTCTCTGTTCGCTCCGCGCCCTTACCAGGATAGGCTCGGACCATGTTCCACTGCTCCTATCGACAGGGGGGAGCTCCCCACCACGGCTGAACCGCTTCCACTTTGAAAACTTCTGGCTCCACCAGCCAGGTTTCATGGAAGCGGTTAAAATAAATATGGCGGCAAGTCCCCCTAGACGATTCGACGCGGTGGACGTTTGGCACCACTGCGCTAAAATCTCCCGCCAATTCATGAAGGGTTGGGGGGCGAACTTGGGCGCTGCGACGAGGATTCAGAAGGGCGCACTTCTGGAGGAGATCCAGGCCCTTGATCAGACGGCAGACTCGGTGGGCCTCTCACCGGACGAGTGGTCGCACCGTTATGCCTTAGAGACCTCTCTCGTGGAGATTTACCGGGGGGAGGAGATATTCTGGCGGCAGCGCAGCCGCCAGAACTGGCTCCTCCAGGGAGACGCCAACACCGCCTACTTCCATGCGGTGGCCAATGGTCGCCGTAGGAAATGCTCGATCCCATGTCTCTGGGATAACGGGCTCCTCTTAGAGGAGGCGGGGGCGCTGTCCTCCCATGTGTACTCCTTCTTTAAGGAGCTTTTCCTGGCAGGACCCCACACAGGGGTCGCGTTGGCGCAGGACTTTTGGCCCCCTGGGGCCAGGGTCTCAGCTAACGAGAATGCGGAGCTCACCCTCCCATTCCTGCCGGATGAGGTTGCGCGGGCGGTGAAGGCCTTGAAGGCCAACTCCGCCCCGGGCCCTGATGGCCTCCCGGTAGCGTTCTTCCAGGCCTTCTGGGAGGAACTCCGGCCGGTTATCATGCCTATGTTCCAGGAATTCTACATGGGAACCCTGGTGATGGGGCGCTTGAACTTGGGTGTCATCACCTTGATCCCTAAAGTTGCAGGGGCCTCGGACATCCGCCAGTTCAGACCCATCACAGTTCTCAACGTGATCCTTAGGATTTTCGCGAAGGTCTGCGCCACACGCCTTGCCCCGGTCATGGAACGCCTCACCCATCGATGACGGTTTGCCTTCCTCAAGTGCAGATTCATACACGATGGGATACTGGCCCTCCATGAGATTATCCACGAGATCAAATCCAGGAGGCTGAAAGGCATCTTCTTGAAGCTTGACTTCCAGAAGGCCTACGACCGCCTGGATTGGCGCTTTCTTTGTTAGGTCCTCATTAGACGAGGATTTGATGATCGCTTGATCTCCTGGCTAATGCAGTTTGTCACGACAGGGAGCAACGCGATCAACATCAACGGCGAGATCGGACCTTATTTCCGTCCCTCCTGTGGCGTTCGGCAAGGGGATCCCCTATCCCCCCTCCTCTTCAACGCGGCGGTGGATGCCCTCGCGGAAATGCTTGAGAAAGCCAAGGAGGCGGGCCACATCTCTGGAGTGGTTGGCCACCTCATTCCGGAGGGGAATCACCCAGCTCGATCTGTGACGATACCATGATCATGATTGAAGGCTCAACCCTGGATATTGCGAATCTCAAGTTCCTCCTTCTCTGCTTCTAGGAAATGTCGGGGCTCCGTATCAACTTTGACAAGAGTGAGATCATCGCACTAGGGTTCCCCCCGGACGAGCAGCAGAGGATAGCTGACAACTTTAATTGTCGGCTTGCCTCATTCCCCATTACCTATCTGGGGATGCCGGTTCGCGACTCTAGGATCCTCATCAGGACTGGACCCGCTCGTGACCGATGCGGCTCTCGGGCGAACCACAGTGCGGAGATTCACGTCGAAGGGTAGCAAGACCGTCTTGATTGACTCCTATCTAGCCTTCCCATGTACATGATGGGCATGTACCTCTGCGGAGGATACATGGGGCGTTTGACAAGGAACTATCACGGTTTTTGGCAGGACTCCACCGGGCGCCAGAAATACCACATGGTTAAATGGGCTGACGTTTGCGCCCCAAGGACTGTGGGGGCATAGGTATCATCGCCTCTCGACAATTCAATAAGGCACTGATGCTTAGGTGGGTGTGGCGGATCCTTCGGGATGATGGAGGACTATGGCTCAAGCTGATAAAGGCCAAATACTGAGGCCGCCCCTCGGATCGCGACCGACAGGATGGCTTCAGTTTTGGCGCTCCATCTAGGAGATCAAGCACGAGATACGGTTGGGGGCTAGGACTTGATTTGGGAGCAGGAGGGAACTATGTTCTGGATGGACGCATGGCTCGGCGGACGCCCCCTTCGGGAGGCCTACCCGAACCTCTTCGCTATCTGTTCCGACCCCACGGTCCTGGTATCCACTGCGGCCAGAGGGGGTGCATGGGACATCTCGTTCCGCCGCGCCTTCGGCCCGGAGGAAACTGGAGCCTGGGGGGAACTTCGAGTTGAACTCCCGGCCTCCTTGGAGGATGCGCCCGACGGGGTGTCATGGAGTCTCACCCCGTCCGGATCCTTCTCGGTGCACTCGGCCTACTGAGCCCTATTTGGCCGCGCCTCGCTCTCCTGGACCAGACCCCTCTGGAAGGCCCCCCTCCCGCTGAAGATGAAAATCTTTGTATGGCAACTGTTGCACGATCGGCTCCCCTCGGGAGTGGAGGTGTCCAAGCGAAATGGGCCAGGGGACGGGCTGTGCCCATTATGTGGGGTCCCGGAAACGGGCACCCACATAATGTTCACCTGCCCGGCAGCTAGGTTTCTTTGGAGCTTCATCAGGGATGCTCTGGGCCCGGACTGGCAGGCCCAGGACCTCGGTGAATTCCTCGAAACCCAAGCGAACCACGCAGGAAAGGGCCGCCGCCTTTTCTGGCTGTTGTTTGCTGCGCTGTCCTGGTCGCTTTGGAACATCCGGAATAAGATGGTTATTGAGAAGATTCTTCCCCGGCGTGCCTCTGACTCAGTTTTTCACTTTCTGGCCTCCCAGCAGCTCTGGTACCAGTTGTGTAGGCAGCGGGACAAGACGAGGCTTGACGCGACTCTCCAGCACCTCCTGGCGGCGGTGGCCTCCCCATAGCCAGGCGTAGCCTCTCCGCCTGCCGGCTTCCCTTCGCGTCGCGAGTTGGTCGCGTTTTTTTTGTCTTTGTTGGGCCGTCTTGTGCTGTGGCCCCAGCATCTGTTGATTTTGTGATTTTGTGGACCCTTGTAACTCGCTGTGGACGTTTGCTTTATTTATAAAGCGGGGCGAAAGCCTATTTCGAAAAAAAAAAAAGTGTGGATGGGCTCTCTATAGCCAGGGTCCCTACTGGTACCGCACTTTTTGAGCATGGGATGCAACCTCATGCCCGTATGCACGAATAAATACATCAGCAGTGCCCTAATTGAATTTGAGGGTTGATGGAAATCTAAAAGTAACGAACACGAACAGTTCACTGTCAATATTGTACGTACTGAAACTTGCACATGTAACCAAGGGATAACAAAGAGTCCAAAATGGGGAGAAAGAAGGGAGGGTCACCTGGGTTCAGGTCGAGGTACTTGGGAAAGGTGCATGGACAGTGCCATGCAACGTGGAGGCGCCCTCTGGTAGAATACGGGGCGATTGCTTCCACAGCAGCCTGTTCCATGTCAATAGTGATGACCCAGGCCTTGTCGTCTTCACTGTTCGCCTTACACATCACGTAAAGAAAATTGTCGTCATGCTTGCTCAGCGTGAGGGTATAGAAAATCAGTTTCTTCAGTTCTAGCTCTCCAGTCCTGTCATTCCACAGCCCAGGCAGTAAATCAGAATAACTTGGGTCTACTGAGATGTTAGCAACATCAACTGTGAAGCATTGGCGCCAATTATTCGAAGTTATCCTCCTATCCCATGTGGTGACTTTCCAGCCTTGATTGCCTGTGGTCCTGTGACGCGGATCATCAAATTTTATCTCAGCAAACTTGATCAAATCATCGCAGCAGGAGACATCACAGCAGTACTCCGCGGCAAAGTAAGGGTGGCCATGCTTATCCATCTGGCAAAACCTTGATGCTGGCAATGGAATGTATTTGATCACAGGACAGTCGCCAAACACGTCACAGATAAGAAGAATACCCCTGAAGAGATCCACCCAGCCCAGCGAGGTTGCTCCGACCATGGTCGGCTTGCAGGTACCATGTTTAAGCAGCAATTTCTGATCATCTTCAGATAAGCCTGACAAGGGCACCTTACTGCTCCACGACCGTGTCACGGACGAGAAGGCATGAACCTCGAAACGCCAAGCCTTGTCGCCGATGATATAGTCCTTGTCGAGAAAGACCACGGCGTAGTGGCCATTGTCGCCAAAGGGCACGAGGCCAAATAGTTCGGCTCTTCTGATCTTGTCCGGGTCCGGAATCAGGTGCAGCGACGGGTTCCCCGGGCCGGCTCTGTAGACGAAGTGCTGTGTGGATATCCGGCGAGGAACGGGGACAAAGGACACGCTGAAGAGGACGAGGCCGGCCTCCGCGCAGAGCATGTGGGGCTCGTCGGCCAACTCCTTGTTGTCGAGGCCGGGGCAGTGGACGGAGGAGTAGGAGACTCCCGGCGGGTCGACGAGCCAGAAGGACACCTCGATGGGCTGGCCCTCCATGGTGTGACAGCCCGCGGTGGTCGTGTTCCGGTGACCAGAGATACGGGCCGACTTGTGGAGTAGGACCCAATCGGGACGGCGGGAGCGCCGGGTGGTGCCGCCGGCGACTTGCGGATCCATCGGGGTGGGGCGGTGGAAGGAGATGGGGGTGAGCACCATGAATCTGGACGGCCCACGCAGAGGCATGATTGGGGAATTAGGTTAAACGGAATTGGTGGTCGTAGAAGATCAAGATTGGTGGCGGTGCGACCTCAGCTAAGAGGCGGAGAAGGGAATCCGGCAGCGGAGAAGAGGCTCTGCTAGTGTTTGCCGGGGGCGACCACCGCCGCCGGCGATGCGAGATGAGGGTTTTGTTTGTTGTATTCGTTTTTTTTTTTTGGAAGTGGTACTATTCGTTTCTTTTTCGTTTCACCGCGTCCGACTTCGATGGATCCCGAATCGTCCCACCACTTCCCGATCTTGCCCTCTCATTTTTTTTTTCCAAATTTGTCCAAATCTAAAAACTTCAATCTGAATCTTACCTCTTCTCGAAACTAATTCGAAATCTGACCGTCGGCGCCATTTTAAATGGAGTCAAAGTTATACAGGTCGACGCATACACATTTGAAAACCGAACAGAAGGAGGTCGGCTCCGTTTAAAACGGCGCCGACCTCCCTAGGTTGCCCCCGTTATCCCATGTTGGCGTCGACCTGTATAACTTCGGCTCTATTTAAAATGGCGTCGATCCTAGGGGTCAGATTCCGAATTAGTTTTGCAGATTTGGTTAAAGTTTCTAAAAAGATCAAATTTGACAAAAATACCATTTTTTCATTTCGCCTTCCTCGTGTCATAGGCTTCGCCTAAGAGCAACTCTAGAAGCTATCAAAAATAGCACACCGTAAAACATTGAATAAGGGGAATTGAACTCTCGATTTTCAGTCCCAAACTTCATCACAAAGAACAGATACCGTAAATAGAAACAGCGAATTCAAATTATTGCTGGAAATGCCTTCGCGAAATTCAGAGTTTGACACATACGATCGACTTTGCACATACACAATTCCTACATATTTTTTACATAATCGACGTGCGCGGCAACATTGGGCAAAATCTGGCTCATACAGCCTCGATGCGGCGGCGATCACCCCCTCCTGGTCGCGGCGGCGCTGCTCATTTCTCGTCGTCGCTCGAGATGACGACGACGTCCTGGCGCGCGTGCTTGAGCCGCTTCACCGCGGTGGATCAAGGCGAAAGGAAAACGCCTTAACATATCTGGCCCGCCCGTAGAGGTACGTACGGCCTATCGCTGCTTTCAAACGAGCGGGTTTTCTCGAAAGCTTTCTCCTCCTCCTTCTGGCGCTCGATCAAGCGGAGCGCGTCAGCAAGATCCCGTTCTTCCTTTTCCACCTCATCGAAGTGGGCGCGCTCGAAGCGGCGTCGTAGCCGCGCAATCACGCGCTGCTCAGCTGCGTCGGAGGTAACGAAGTCCCTCTCGACGAACTTATTGTCGGATCTCTCGTCGGAGCTGTCCGAGTCCCCAGGCGTCGCGTAGTCACGATAGCCCAAGGAATCGCTCTCGGAGCCTGCCGAAGGCGGAGACGGAGGGCGGCGGCTACTCCCCGCAAACGACGAGGAGGTGCCAATGTACTAGGTTGCGTACCTGGCGAATGCGGGCGGCGCGGGCTTGCCCCACTTGACGAACTTCCTCGTCGCGCGCTTCTTAGCCCCCTCCGAGCGGCTCTGGCATTGCTCGGTGCTGGAGAGGAGGCATTGTCCTCAAGAGCCATAGTGCGGGGGCGAGGGGGTTATCAGGCTACATCACGTCGCGACGGAGGAAATGGCGATGGTGGAGGGAAAGATTAGGCGGGAGGGCGACCGGATGCGGTGGCTGGAGGGGTGGCCGGTAGCGGATTTGGCAAGGATTGCGGCGGAGAGGGTTAGGGTTTACGGCGGAGGGGATAATGTTCCACCACGCAAGTCGTAGATATAGTGCTCGCGGGGGCCTCGTTACGAGCCACCTTAAAAAATTTACAGGCCGGATCACGAGTACGGGCTTTGCTTGACGCGCGAAACTGATTAGGACCGTATGTCGCCAGAATTTTACGGTTTTATCCCATTATATGGTAGCTACTAGAGTTTCTCTAAATAGCCTCGCCGTAAAAGTCCGACGAGTTTAAGTTCAGCCAAATGTTTCTCACCTAGCAGATCGTATATCATCCCAGCATGTAAAATCTTTCACGGTGCCCGCAAACCGGTGACCGTGGTCGCTATATGTACCACGCGGAGGGGGGTTAGGGGTGCAAACCCTTATTTCCCACCGCTCCGTCGTCACCAATCCCTAACACCGATGACAGACTAGGTTTAGCGGCAGATCCAGATTCCCAGAGACAGGATGTGGCCGATGCGAGGCTCTAATGGTGTGGGGCCGGCTATTGCGGCCGCGGCGGAAGCTCCCACGACGGCGGATACGGGAGGGACGGCCAGCGTTGCAGAGAGTTCTCCGTCGAAGCGAGCGAAGCTCGTTCAATCTGATGGCGCAAGGAAGAGGGAGGCCAGGCGATGGACCAACCACGGCAAGACTCCGTCGTCGTCCTTGCGCGTGTACGCCCCGCCACCGTCCCCACCTTACTTCACGTTGTCCCATGAGCACGTCCCCTTCATTTGTGTGTTTTCCCATACCACAAAGGCGGGGTCCTTGCGCTGCCGTCCTCCGTCCCCCACCTACTCCGTCGAGGACACATGGAGCATGCCAGAGTACTCTCCCTCCACCGAAGAATTAAAGGGGACAAGGTGGTTAAGTGTGACTTCCTTCACACCGATGAAGCGGAGAGGCCGCGCTCGGGAGACTGCACCTTGATCTAGAGAACCAATCAATATGCTAAAGTTGGTCCAAACCCAATCTAACCTGCTGCAACATCTAGCCGGCCAACTCCCGCAAAAAAGAAATATTGGCAAGAACCAACAAATACGACCTTAGAGCATCTCCACTTGCCCCCCCATACGACGTCCGGCACGGCCGTTTCTTGGCCCATATGGTGGGCGCCGGAGAGGTTCACGAATTGAGGGAGCGTTGGCTCCTAGTTGTGCCCCCATACAAAAAAACCAAACATTCAAAATCTGTTAAAACTTTGAAATTAATGACGATTTCATAGATTGTTTAAACATGTTTACACAATATTGATAAAAATTTACATAAGAACGGAAAAGATAAAAACTAACGCCTCTAGCGATCGTAGGCGCTGCTCTCGCCAAGAGGACGCGACAACAATAACCCTCTAGCGACACCCCACAGGGCAAACAACGAGTTGTATCTTACTAGTTGCATATCGGCCTCTTCCTTAGCTCAGTCGCGGCGGGCACGCAAGTTGCGGTGACCCAGCATATCACTGCTGATGTAGTACACTATAGTTGTTGACATAACACCAATGAAACATAATTTCACTAGTATTATATCCATCAGAGTGGTACAATAGGAACATATTAGGTCCAATACATGACTATAGGTTACAACTCGACTCTTTACAAAAGATCTAGAGAACACTCTAGGTTATATAGAGAGAAAGAAACTTCTTACAAAGAAGAAGTAGAAATAACAACTCATAAATATCATACTAATAAGACTGTATCTAAACTATTTGGCTTGCAATGCTTCTATTGCCTTGCTCTACAGAAGTAGGTTCTATGGCTAGATATTATATTCTCATCTAATCAGCAACTTCGTCTTTACTTTAGTTGATGTATATGTTGTCTCCATTAACGTCATTGAAGATCTTGAGCTTTTGCTGATGATTCCTCCAGTATAAGTTGGTGTTGACGTCATCTTTATTGGCTTTAGAATCTAGCAAGAGTTAAGAAGATACGGTTGAGTACGAGCATACTCAGCAAGTTCACTAAAAAGGAGTTTTTGATGCACTAGCTACAGCCACAGACCAAAGGTCATAGGCTATGCAATTTTTCATAAACATTTCTTCAAAGGTTGCTTTTATTTTGAAAAGTTGTGTCCGCCAGCTTTCATAGGTTTACTAGAACTTCCATGGAGTTCCTTTCCTGCTGCGTTTGTAGCTTCTTCCCGGAACAGGGAGTAACATGTCACAATTTTTACACTCTGCAAAGGTGCGTTTCTTTATCCATGAGAGATCAAATACTTGTTGCACAACCGGGTAGCTTACCCATCCACACTTCCTATGGTGTGGGGCCCATTAGATGATCCAAGCCAATCACTACCCTTCTCCGTGACCCCGCATGCCCCCTTGGTGTACACCATGCCCACATATTGGATTACAACAATGGACAGTACAGACTATTTAGATGCCAGAACTACTGTGGGACATTGAGGGATCTCACCCTTATGTTGTATACTCCTCTACGTATTATAACACACGCTCCAAGGAGTTCAGCCATGGCCTGCGCATCCGGCGACATACGAAAGAAAGAAGATCCAACTGACTTCTCCATCCCATTTCAAATCTCATGGTTAACACGTATTATACGGCGCAAGAATCATTAGCGACATTGGTTGTTAAGTCCTAGATAATATGTTCCTTTACCACCGGAACTGTAATAGCAGGTTATTACCATATGATAAATAACCCATAATCATATTATTATGAAGATACTGTTTTCTGACCTTTTTGAAATATAGGTGATGACAACACCGGATTTGCAAATATTTGATAGAAAATAACCAAAGGACATGGGCAAGTGTGAACTTTCCTTTTATGATTGCAAGATTATGCAGTCACGGTCTTCGAGACAATGGAAGATCCAATATTTGAAAACAACATCATTGGTTTGGTAAGGACTAATGTTTAAAGAAACATTATGACATTATGCATAAGTAATGTAATGCAATTTGATTATCTCGAATCCTCGGAATACATGTTGATGGTCTAAGGTTTTGGTGACTAGAAATGGTTTCTTTAGAATGTGTTGCCCTTTTAGATTTGTTTCACACTTGTGCTTCTTATTAAGGCTTTCGAGAGTGTGTGAAATGACTTACAAGTGCAAAGAAGTAATATACATTGATAAAATAGTCAAGTGTGAATGTATCCAAAGACTCTTTATATAATGATGGTTAACTAATTAGAGACTTATTGTAAAGCTTATGAATGATTTTATATGTAACTTAAAGAATAACTTTTGAAGTAAAGCTTACTTAATCAAATAAAAGAATTTAAACTTGAATTTAACACTCTTAGGGTTTCTTTCTAACTATAGTTATAAAGGAGGGAAGCATTATTTATTACTAGATTTGAATAATCACAACACTTATGGTGGAGATTTATATGCTTTGAATATGAGATGACACTATATGTTGTTCACTTTATAATGTTTTATAAGCTAAAGAAGGATAGCATTACTTTTATTTAACTAATGGTTTGTTGTTAATAGAGGTGAATGAGGTAATTGTTGTAGAGGTCCCAACCTTTAATAAGGTAGAGATCCTGTGTTTACAATGCTAGTCCCTGGATCAATAGCTAGCATCCACAGTTACACTAGTGGAAACGAGGTCTTTTGTTGATCCCGAAAAAGGGCTTTAACACCGGTTCTTCTACGAACCGGTGTTAAAGGGGGGGCCGTACCAGCGTGGCCCCTGCGGCAAAAAAGGAGCCCCCTTTAACACCGGTTCGTGCCACGGACCGGTGTTAAAGGTCCTCGCAGTGGCCAGACTTTAACACCGGTTCGTGGCATGAACCGGTGTTAAAGGGGGGGCTATATAAGACACCACCCCAGCCCACACACACCCCACTCTTCCATTCTTTCACATTTTGGAGCCTAGCAAGAGGGTGTGAAGAGTGCTAGTTTGTGTTTTTTTCATATGCACAAGAGGTGTTCGGTGAAATGCCCGAGAGCTCAAAATAAGTTTTCTTGTTGCTCTTTCCATCTCTACGAGGCTCAAGAACTATAGTTTCATGTGTCATTGATGTACTATATATATAAATGGTCATCTCCCTATTATTTTTGATATATACTACATATTAATGCAGATGAATCGGCAATGGATGTACGGTGACCGCCGCTTCCGAGTACATTACGGCCTCCAAAATTTCATCGTTGTGGCTAATGCAAACCGTGGTCACAATGGTTTTATGTGTTGTCCGTGTGTTCACTGTCAGAACAAGAAAGACTACTCAAATACCAGAACCATTCACGCCCACCTGCTTCGATCCGGTTTCATGCCCAGCTATAATTGTTGGACCAAGCACGGAGAAAAAGGGGTTGTGATGGAAGACAACGAAGAAGAAGAGGATGATGACAACTATCATAATATGTATCCTGAATATGGTGATAATGCAATGGAGGTAGATAATGAAGATCATGTTGGAGATATGCCCTAGAGGTAATAATAAATGTAGTTATTATTATATATCTTTGTGTTTATGATAAATGTTTACATTCATGCTATAATAGTATTAACAAGGAAACCATTAATACTTGTGTGATTTGTAAACTTAATTTGAAGTCCCTAGTATGGCCTCTATACTTCACTAGCTTGTTGGTTGATTGATGATGTGGTTTCTTTGTCATGAACATTGAGATGTTATCAACAACAAGATCATATCGTTAGGAGAATGATATGGTGGACATACTCCTATAGACAAGCGTAGCATAAAGATCAAGTCATTTCAATAGTTCAATTGCTATATGCTTTCTGATACATAGTAACCTAATTCCTTCACCATGAGATCATGCATATTGCCTTTCTTTGGATGGATGCTTTGATGTCATCAAACACCACACCGTAATGTGTGGCTATAAAAGTGGCATTGGGTGTTGGAAAGTATTGGTTGAAA
This sequence comes from Avena insularis, assembly GCA_023614405.1. Lineage (NCBI taxonomy): Eukaryota > Viridiplantae > Streptophyta > Magnoliopsida > Poales > Poaceae > Avena > Avena insularis. The sequence goes on from CM042690.1 coordinate 27,447,788, forward strand.
CACATGGATCAAGAGTGGGATTTGTCCATCCACATGACGGATAGATATTCTCTGGGCCCTCTCGGTGAAATGTCATCCAATTAGCTTGCAAGCATGTGACTTGGTCACAAGGGATCACATATCACGGAGAAAAGAGTACTTATCAAGAACGAGGTTGAACTAGGTATGCGAGAGATACCACGATCATGACCTCGGATAAGTAACATATCATGAGACAAAGGGAAATTGGTATCGTATGTAAGTGGTTCATTCGATCGCAAAGTAATCGTAGAAATATGTGGAGCCATATGAATTTCCAGATTCCTCTATTGGTTATTGTTGGAGAAATGTCTCGATCATGTCCGCATAATTCACGAACCGTAGGGAGACACACTTAAGGATTGACGTTGTTTGAGTAGTTATGGTATTATGAGAAAGAGACCGAATGTTGTTCGAGTCTCGGATGGGATCCGGGATATCACGAGGTGATCCGGAATGGTCCGAGAATAAGATTCATATAAGGAAAGTCCCATTTCGGAGTTGGGGAATGGTTCCGTGTTTTCATCGGGAACATTCTAGAAGGTCCCTAATGTCCGCACTCCGGGGAAGGGGTACATGAATGTGTCATTGCAAGATGGAATGATTGCATCATGTACTAAGTGTTCTCGCTGTCCAAAATAAAGGGTTTATTTAATTCCTAAATTTGAAAAGTCAAGCTGCAGTTTGGTCAAACTGCCAGTTTTCGGAAAGAGGAGAAGTTGGAAACCGACTTGGGGGAGGAGTCCTCCTCCCCAAGCCGGCGGCCAGCCCTAGGCCGAGTTGGGGAGGGACTCCCTCCCTCCCCTGGCGCGCCAGCCCTCCCACCTATAAAGGGAGGGGCAGGGCCTCCCCGCTAGAGACACACAAGTTCCTATCCTCTAAACTAGAAACTAGACCTAGACCCCGGTTTAGAGCTGTTTCGGTTTAGAGCCTTCTAATTGGTTTAGAGCCCTCTAATTGGTGTGTCTAATTACTAGACCACTAATAGCCTCTCTCATAAGCACCACCATACTCGCACCGGCTAAATGCAAAACCCTGCGGGATCTCCCCACTACCTCCGGTACCACGCCGTTGTCTTCGGAATCGCGGAGAGTGCTACAACCTCCGCCTGCTGGAACAAGGAGAGGAAGGTCTTCGCCGAGTACCGAACGTGTGACCGATCATGGAGCGCTAAGGGAACGCTGCTACGGAAGGATCGTCTACGCGATCTTGAGATCGGAAAGAGTACGACTACATCACCCACGAGAATCTGCTCTCGTTAAACACTTTGGAATCTTCGAGGGTGAGTTATTCCATCGACTCGTTGCTGCAATCTAGTAGATAGATCTTGGCTTGTTTGTTTGTATGCGATAGAAAATTTTTGTTTTCCATGCTACGAACCCCTACAGTGGTATCAGAGCCGTGTCTATATGTAGATCTGTTGCACGAGTAGAACACAATGGTCATTGTGGGCGTTGATGCTTTTATTGTAGATTGCTTTTCGTGTACTTTGCATCTTGCGGTATGTTGGGATGAAGCGTCCCGGTCTAACCTTACATGACATCGTTCATGAGACTTGCTCCACGCTTAACATGCAACTTGTATTGCATAAGTGGCTTTGCGGGTGCCTGTTTCTCCTAGCATAGTTAAGATCCAATTTACAACGGGTAATCAACAATGCTAGTATCAATGTTGTGGTTCTTGTTCGTAAGTTAGAACGACACTTATGGAAAGCCCCAAACCACGTAAAATATGCAAAGAAAGTAGAAGCGTCTAACTTTGTTTTGCAGGGGTGTGCAGTGATGTGATATGGCCATGATTGTGATTATATTTGATGTATGCAATGTTCCTTATTGTAAGTTGGCAACCGGCAGGAGCCATATGGTTGTCTTTAATTTCTGTTAAGACCTGCGTGTCTATTCAAAATAGTTGTAATAGTTGAAGCTGGGCGACAACCATGAAGAAGCGCCATTGACCTTGATGCTATGCCGAGATGATGGAGATCATGTTCGTGCTTGAAGATGGAGATCGGAAGCACAAAGAAGAAAGGCCATATCATATCACATATTATGAATTGCATGTGATGTTAATCCTTTATGCATCTTGTATTGCTTAGTAGACGACGGTAGCATTATAAGATGATCCCTCATGCACATAAATTTCAAGTTCTAAAGTGTTCACCCTTAGTATGCACCGTTGCCAAAGCTTGCGCTTCGAAGCACCACGTGATGATCGGGTGTCTTTGATTCCGCTGGTGACTACAACGTAAGCAAGCCAGATTTGCTTATCGGAAGCTAAGGTTTGTCTTGACGAGCCTAGCATGTACGGACATGGCCTCAGAACACGGATCGCAGAAAGGCAAAGCATGAATCATATAGTAGATATGATGAACATGATGATTGTTCGCCATTGAAACTATATCAACTCTCGTGATGATCGGTGTTGATGTAGTGGATTTGGTTCGTGTGATCACTAAAACAATGTGAGGGATGTTGTTTTGAGTGGGAGTTCACCTAGTTTAATTTCATTAATTAATTTGAACTCAATTTGTCATAAACTTAGTCTAAACTATTGCAAATATGTTGTAGAACAATGGCATAAAATACCATCAATTTTAATGAGTTCCTATATAAAGAAAAGTTGAAAAACAATGGAATCAAATTCGCTGATTGTTTCCGCAATTTGAGTATTGTCCTCACATTTGGTAATTTGACCTATGTCTGGATGCACCGCTAGGTGACCCACTGCAGCTGATGCTACCGATGAAGTAAAGAATGTTTACCTCGCTCGGAAGAATCGGTACTCCATAGTTCAGTGTGCTATCTTGTATGGTTTAGAATCGAGCTTGAGAAAAGGTTTGAAGAGTCGGACCCATATGATATTGTCGAGGATCTCAAATTAATCTTTGAGACTCATGCGTCACTTCAAAGATCTGAACCGTGTGAAAAGTTCTTTAACTGCAATATGGAAGAGTGTAGCTCCGTCATTGAGCATGTGCTTTAGATGTCTGGTCTCTCTAATAAACTTCAAAGTTTTTTTATATTGATTCCTAATTCTTTGGGGTTTACCGCATCCTCCAATCACTACCACCAAGTTACAAGAACTTTGTGATGAACTACAACATGCGAACATGAACAAAGAGTTGCGTAACTATTTGCTATGTTAAAATCTGCGAAGTGGAGATCAAGAAAGAGCACCAAGTGTTGATGGTCAATAAGACCACCAAATTCAAGAAAGGCAAGTCTAAGCAGAAGGGACACTTCAAGAAGGGTGGTAAGAAAGTTACCATACCGATGAAGAGGACCAAGGCTGGACCCAAGCCTGAAACTGAGTGCTTTACCGCAAGGGAGAAGGTCATCGAAGCGGAATTGCCCAAAGTACTTGGCAGATTTGAAGAACGGCAACATCAAGAAGAAAGGTATATCTGATATACATGTTATTGATGTGTATCTCACTAGTATTCGTAGTAGTGCCCGGGTATTTGAATCTTCGGTTGCTCATATTTGTAACTCAAACAGAGCTACGAATAAACGGAAGCTAGTAAAGAACGAGGTGACGGCGCGTGGGAAGCGGATCAAAGGTTGATGTGATCGCGGTCGGCACACTACCTCTTCATCTACCATCGGGATTAGTTTTATACTTAAATAATTGTTATTTGGTGCTGCGTTGAGCATGAACATTATATCGGGATCTTGTTTATTGCAGAGGCTTACTTGTTTAAATCCGAGAATAATGGTTGTTCGATTTATATGAGTAATGTGTTTTATGCACATGCACCTTTGATAGATGGTCTATTCATATTGAATCTCAATAGTAGAAATACACATATTAATAACATTGAGGCTAAACGTTTGAAATCAAGCGATAATTTGACCTATATGTGGCAATCGCTGCGTCTTGGTCACATTGGAGTGAAGCGTATGAAGAAACTCCATTCGATGGACTTCTTGAATCACTTGATTTTGAATCACTTGAAAGATGCGAAGCATGTCGATGGGTAAAATGACTAAGACTCCATTTTACGGTATGATGGAGCGAGCTACAGACTTATTGGAAATCATACATACCGATGTGTGTGGTCCAATGAGTGTAGCATCGTGATGGTTATCGTTATGTTCTTACCTTCACGGATGACTTGAGTAGATATGGGTATATCTATTTCATGAAACATAAGTCCGAAACTTTCGAGAAGTTTAAGGAGTTTCAAAGTGAGGTAGAGAATCAACGTAACAAGAAGATTAAATTTCTACGCTCGATCGTGGAGGTGAATATCTGTTACGAGTTTGGCGAGCATTTGAAGAAATGTGGAATACTTTCAGCTGATTGACACGCCGGAACACCACCGTAATGGTGTGTCTGAACGTCGAATCGAACTCTCTTAGATATGGTTCGTTCTATGATGTCACTTACAGATTTGCCACTATCATTTTGGGGTTATGCATTAGAAACAGCCGCATTCACTTTAAATAGGGCACCGTCTAAATCCGTTGAAACGACACCGTATGAATTATGGTTTGGCAAAGAACCTAAATTGTCGTTCCTTAAAGTTTGGGGATGCGAAGCCTATGTAAAGAAGTTACAGCCGGACAAGCTTGAACCCAAAGCGGAAAAATGCGTCTTCATAGGATACCCGAAGGAAACTATTGGGTATACCTTCTATCATAGATCCGAAGGCAAAATCTTTGTTGCCAAGAATGGATCCTTTCTAGAGAAGGAATTTCTCTCGAAAGAAGTGACTGGAAGGAAAGTAGAACTCGACGAGGTTGTCGAACCTTCTCTCGAAATTGCAGTAGCGCAGACGGAAGAAGTTACTGTGGTGCCTGCACCAATAAGAGAGGAAGCTAGTGATGGTGATCATGAAACTTCGGTTGAAGTTGCTACAGAGCCTCGGAGGTCAACGAGAAATCGTACCACTCCAGATTGGTATGATTCCGTTATGAATGTCATGTTGGTGGACAACACCGATGACCCCGAGACATATGAGGAAGCAATGATGAGCCCAGATTCCAATAAATGGCAAGAAGCCATGAAATCCGAGATTGGATCCATGTACGAAAACCAAGTGTGGACTTTGGTGGACTTACCGGATGGCCGGAAGGTCATCGAGAACAAATGGATTTTCAAGAAGAAAACAGATCTTGATGGTAATGTTATGTCTATAAAGCTCGACTTGTCGCAAAAGGGTTTCGACAAATTCAAGGAGTTGACTACGATGAGACTTTCTCACCGTAGCTAAAGTCTGTGAGGATTATGTTAGCAATCGCTGCATATTATGATTATGAGATATGGCGGATGGATGTCAAAAGCATTCCTCAATGGAGACATTGATGAAGAGTTGTATATGATGCAACCCAAAGGTTTTGTCGATCCTAAAGATGCTAACAAGGTATGCAAACTTCAACGGTCCATCTATGGATTGAAGCAAGCATCCCGAAGTTGGAATCAACGTTTTGATAAGGTAATCAAAAGTTTTGGTTTTATACAAACTTATGGAGAAGCTTGTATTTACAAGAAAGTGAGTGGGAGCTCGGTAGCATTCTTAATACTGTATGTGGATGACATATTGTTGATTGGGAATGATGTAGACCTTCTTAATAGTGTCAAAGAGTATTTGAATAATAGTTTTTCAATGAAGGATCTTGGCGAAGCAGCTTACATATTAGGCATAAAGATTTATAGAGATAGATCGAAACGCCAAATATCATTGTCACAAAGTACATATTTGGACAAAGTTCTAAAGAGGTTTGGAATGGAAGATAGCAAGAAAGGGTTCTTGCCCATGTTGCCCAATATGACCTTGAGTAAAACTCAAAGTCCGACATCGGCAGAAGATAGAGAAAAGATGAGTAAGACTCCCTATGCCTCAGCCATAGGATCTCTAATGTATGCCATGCTATGTACTAGACCCGACATCGCATATGCTGTTAGTCTAACTAGCAGATATCAAAGTGATCCAGGAGTGGATCATTGGACAGCGGTCAAAAACATCCTTAAGTACTTGAGAAGAACTAAGGATATGGTTCTTTCTTATGGAGGTGATGAACAGCTCGTTGTTAATGGTTACACCGATGCTAGTTGGAACACCGATCCGGATGATTCTAAATCACAACTGGATACGTATTTATTTTGAATGGTGCAGCGATTAGCTGGAGGAGTGCAAAGCAAAGCGTTGTGGCGAGATCTTCTGAATCGAATACATGGTTGCTTCGGAGGCTTCACAAGCGATATGGATGAAAGAGTTCATTACAGAGCTGGGTGTGGTTCCTAGTGCTGGACCCAATGTCTATCTATTGTGATAACATGGGCGCCATAGCCAATGCGCAAGAACCAAGGTCACACAAGAAGCTGAAGCATATCAAGCTGCGTTTTCACGCTATTCGAGAACATATCCAGGATGGGGATATAAAGATTTGCAAAGTACACACAGATCTGAATGTGGCGGATCCGTTGACTAAACCTCTCCCGAAGGCAAAACATGACCAACACCAAACTGCCATGGGTGTTCGGTATATTACCATGTAATCTAGATTAGATGACTCTAGTGCAAGTGGGAGACTGTTGGAGATATGCCCTAGAGGTAATAATAAATGTAGTTATTATTATATATCTTTGTGTTTATGATAAATGTTTACATTCATGCTATAATAGTATTAACAAGGAAACCATTAATACTTGTGTGATTTGTAAACTTAATTTGAAGTCCCTAGTATGGCCTCTATACTTCACTAGCTTGTTGGTTGATTGATGATGTGGTTTCTTTGTCATGAACATTGAGATGTTATCAACAACAAGATCATATCGTTAGGAGAATGATATGGTGGACATACTCCTATAGACAAGCGTAGCATAAAGATCAAGTCATTTCAATAGTTCAATTGCTATATGCTTTCTGATACATAGTAACCTAATTCCTTCGACCATGAGATCATGCATATTGCCTTTCTTGGATGGATGCTTTGATGTCATCAAACACCACACCGTAACAGGTGGCTATAAAAGTGGCATTGGGTGTTCGGAAAGTATTGGTTGAAACACATGGATCAAGAGTGGGATTTGTCCATCCACATGACGGATAGATATTCTCTGGCCCTCTCGGTGAAATGTCATCCAATTAGCTTGCAAGCATGTGACTTGGTCACAAGGGATCACATATCACGAACGAGAAAAGAGTACTTATCAAGAACGAGGTTGAACTAGGTATGCGTAGATACCGACGATCATGACCTCGGATAAGTAACATATCATGAGACAAAGGGAAATTGGTATCGTATGTAAGTGGTTCATTCGACGCAAAGTAATCGTGAGAAATATGTGGGAGCCATATGAATTTCCAGATTCCTCTATTGGTTATTGTTCGGAGAAATGTCTCGATCATGTCCGCATAATTCACGAACCGTAGGGAGACACACTTAAGGATTCGACGTTGTTTGAGTAGTTATGGTATTATGAGAAAGAGACCGAATGTTGTTCGAGTCTCGATGGGATCCGGATATCACGAGGTGATCCGGAATGGTCCGGAGAATAAGATTCATATAAGGAAAGTCCCATTTCGGAGTTGGGGAATGGTTCCGTGTTTTCATCGAACATTCTAGAAGGTCCCGAATGTCCCAAGACTGGGGGGAAGGGGTACATGAATGTGTCATTGCAAGATGGAATGATTGCATCATGTACTAAGTGTTCTCGCTGTCCAAAATAAAGGGTTTATTTAATTCCTAAATTTGAAAAGTCAAACTGCCGCGCGGTCAAACCGCCAGCTGGAAAGAGGAGAAGTTGAAACCGACTTGGGGAGGAGTCCTCCTCCCAAGCCGGCGGCCAGCCCTAGGTCGAGTTGGGGAGGGACTCCTCCCTCCTGGCCGCCAGCCCTCCCACCTATAAAGGGAGGGGCCTCCCTCTAGTGACACACAAGTTCCTATCCTCTAAACTAGAAACTAGACCTAGACCCCGCTTAGAGCTGTTTCGCTTAGAGCCTTCTAATTGGTTTAGAGCCCTCTAATTGGTGTGTCTAATTACTAGACCACTAATAGCCTCTCTCATAAGCTCCACCATACTACCGGCTTAAGGCAAAGCCTGGGATCTCCCCTACCTCCTGACCACGCCATTGTCGCCGAATCGCGAGGAGAGTGCTACAACCTCCGCCGCGCTGGAACAAGGGAGAGGAAGGTCTTCGCCGAAAAATCGAACGTGTGACCGATCAAGGAGCGCCATGGAACGCGGCGCCGGAAGGATCGCTTCACGCGATCTTGAGATCGGAAAGAGTACGACTACATCACCCACGAGAATCGCCTCGTTAAACACTTTGTAATCTTCGAGGGTGAGTTATTCCATCGACTCGTTGCTGCAATCTAGTAGATAGATCTTGGCTTGTTTGTTTGTATGCGATAGAAAATTTTTGTTTTCCATGCTACGAACCCCTACAGATCAAGAGGGAGCAGATGGGCCCGCTGATGACGATCTTGGTCGGGCCATTACTGATGCAAAGGAAGAATGTGACACTGAAAAGGAGAAGGAGAAGCTGGAGCAGATGTTAAAGGATCACAAAACATTGTTGTATCCAACTTGCGAAGATGGCGACAAAAAGCTAGGTGCCACACTGGATTTGCTGCAATGGAAGGCGAGAATGGTGTGACTGACAAAGATTTTCAAAGTTGTTGGTAAAATGAAGAATCTTCTTCCAAGAAATAATGAGTCCGATAGTACATACCAAGCAAAGAAGGTTGTCGCCTCTAGGATTAGACGGCAGAAGATACATGCATGCATTAATGATCGCATCCTCATCATGTGAGAAGTACGAGAATTTGGATGCATGCCCGGTATGCACTGCACTGCGGTATAAGATCAGACGAGACGATCCTGGCGATGTTGAGGGCGAGGCCCCTAGGAAGAAGGTTCCCGCCAAGGTTATGTGGTATGCTCCTATAATACCACGGTTAAAACGTCTCTTCAGAAATAAAGAGCATGCCAAGTTGTTGCGATGGCACATGGAAGACCGTAAGAAAGACGCGATGTTGAGACACCCTACCGATGGGTCACAGTGGAGAAAAGTCGAGCGAGAGTACCCGGACTTCGTGACGTGGACGCAAGGAACTTAAGGTTTGGTCTAAGTACGACGGCATGAATCCTTTTGGTGAGCAGAGCTGCAAATACAAAGACTGGCCCAGGACCCTATGTATCTATAACCTTCCTCCTTGGTTGTGTATGAAGAGGAAGTTCATTATGATGCCAGTGCTCATCCAAGGCCCGAGGCAACCCGGCAACGACATTGATGTGTACCTAAGGCCATTAGTTGAAGAACTTTTACAGCTGTGGGCCAAACCAGGTGTACGTATGTGGGATGAGCACAAAGTATAGCAATTTGAACTACGAGCATTGCTTTTCGTAACCATAAATGATTGTCCTGCTCTTAGTAACATTTCAGGCGCATAAAACAAGGGATACAATGCATGCACATACTGTTTAGATGATACTGAAAGTGTATATTTGGATAAATGTAAGAAGGTTGTGTACCTAGGGTATCACCGATTTCTTCCGAACCTGCATCTAGTAAGAAAGAAAGGCAAGCATTTCAAATGTCCGCGTAACCCGGAGGAAGCCCGTCCTCCGCATCGGTGAGGAGGTATTTGGTATGGTCAAGGACCTAGAAGTAATCTTTGGAAAAGGTCCTGGCAGTCTATCTGTTCAATGACGATGCCGAACACGCGCCCATGTGGAAGAAGCAATCTATATTTTGGGACCTACCCTATTGGAAAGTCTTAGAGGTCCGCTCTTAAATCGACGTGATGCACGTGACAAAGAATGTTTGCGTGAACCTGCTAGGCTTTCTAGGAGTGTATGGGAAGACAAAAGATACACCGAAGCACGGCAGACCAGCAACGCTCAAGGCCCTCAAGAGCCTATGCATCTTGAGAATGAGAAGGGTAAACGATGCCACTTAACTCCTGCCACCACGCCTTACCAAAGGTATAAGGAAATCTTTTTTGAATGTCCGAGCGATATCAAGGTCCCGTCTGGCTTCTCGTCGAATATAAAGGGAATAATAAATATGGCAGAGAAAAAATTCCAAAACCTGAAGTCTCATGACTGCCATGTGATTATGACACAATTGCTTCCGATTGCATTGAGGGGGCTTCTACCTGAAAATGTTCGAGTACCCATTGTGAAGCTATGTGCATTCCTCAATGCAATATCTCAGAAGGTAATCGATCTAGAAAGCCTACCAGGGTTACAGACAGATGTGGCCCAATGTCTTGTCAGCTTTGAGTTGGTGTTCCCACCATCCTTCTTCAATATTATGACGCATCTCCTGGTTCACCTAGTAGAAGAGATTGCCATTCTCGGTCCTCAGATTTCTACACAATATGTTCCCTTTGAGAGGTACATGGAGTCTTAAAGAAATATGTTCATAACCGCAAGAAGGGCGTAAGGAAGCATCTCCAAGGGCTATGTAATAGAGGAGGTCATTGAGTTCTGTGTTGATTTTATTCCTGACCTTAAGGCGATTGGTGTTCCAGAATCACGACATGAGGGGAGACTACGTGGAAAAGGCACCCTAGGATGTAAAGCAATGATATGTAGGGACGGGCATTCTCTCAATCAAGCACACTACACGGTTTTACAAAGATCTATCTTGGTTGCCCCGTATATCAATGAACACAAGAATTTAATACGCCTCAAACACCCGGGGCAGTCTGATGAATGGATTATAAGTGAACACATGGCGAGTTTTGGCGGCTGGCTGCAAAGACTTCTCACGAATAACACCACTGTTGGGGATCAGCTGTACTTGTTGGCCAGGACACCATCTTCGACTGTATGTACTTTCCAAGGGTACGAGATAAATGGAAATACATTTTACACGATAGGCCAAGATAAAAAGAGCACCAACCAAAACAGTGGTGTCCGCTTTGATGCAGCAGAAGACAATGGGCAAAAGACCATGTATTATGGGTTCATAGAGGAGATATGGGAACTTGACTATGGACCTAATTTTAAGGTCCCCTTGTTTCGATGCAAATGGGTCAAGCTAACAGGAGGAGGGGTTGAGGTAGACAAGAAGTACGGAATGACAACGGTGGATCTCAACAATCTTATGAAGGTAGACAAGAACTTAGACGAACCATTCGTCCTAGCCAATGATGTGGCTCAGGTTTTCTATGTGAAGGACATGTCCTCCAGACCAAAAAAAAGAAAAAAATATGCAAACGAATACATCATATGATGAGCCAAAGGCCACATAGTTCTTTTCAGGAAAAGAAACATCGTGGGAATCGAGGACAAGATGCATATGTCAAAGATTATAATAAGTTTGATGAAATTCCGCCTTCACAAAGGAAAACTGACCCAAGCATTCCGTTAAGTAAAGAAGATGCTCCATGGTTACGCCTCAAGCGATCATAAGGAAGGACATATGCCAAGAAGTTCATGCTCATATTATGTAACTCTAGTTCATGTTTTTAATATTAATACATGTCTTGAGTGTTAGTCATGTTTTGTGGATGGACCGGGACTATGAGAAGAAGTTGTCCCGATTCGTACTTACCATTAAGATCTGATCTCCAAACGCGCGCGGTCACATATTAGGGAGTGCCTCTATGACCAGTTTCTTAGAGATGCCGAGGACTAGGCTCCGGCATCTCCCCAAACTGGCCGTAGTGGTGTCCCCGCCTCGAAACCATCTTGCAGCTTTGTAACTTCTCTAACTAGATCAATACACTGGAGCTAACTAATTTCACATATTAGAGTGTTTATGACCAGTTTCTGAGATGCCGGAGGACTGGGCTCCGTCGGCATCTCCCTGAAACTGGCCATAGTGGTGTCCCTGCCTCAAACTGGCTGGAGGACTGGACTCACAAGGATGCCTATTTATAGTACAAGCAGCTCGACATAGTGTCGACACTTACGAAATAATGTCGACACTCACCCCTATTATTAGTGCTGACTCGTGTTTTGTCTCGGTTGGTGTCTCCAACCGACTAAGTTCATCTTTAGTCGGTTGGTGACACCATCCGGGACAAGGTACACGCCGACGACATAATGTCGACACTCACCCCTATTATTAGTGTTGATTCCTGTTTTGTCCCGGTTGGTGTCTCCAACCGGGACTAAAGGTTCATCTTTAGTCCCGGTTGGTGACACCATCCGGGACAAGGTACACGCCGCACGACATAATGTCGACACTCACCCCTATTATTAGTGCTGACTCGTGTTTTGTCCCGGTTGGTGTCTCCAACCGGGACTAAAGGTTCATCTTTAGTCCCGGTTGGTGTCTCCAACCGGGACTAAAGGTTCATCCCGCCATTTTTTCCCGCCATTTTTCTTCCCGCCGCTTCTTCCTCCGCTTCTTCCCGCTAGTTCACTATATATATATGTAGGGGTTGGCCTCCATTGTCATTGCACATCTCTACACTCATATCTGCAACCTCATCACTCTTTCCCATGGCTTCCACCGTAGCACTAACCCCTGGGAGGCGGAGGCGCTGCGCCGAATCACCCTCGCCGGGCTACCGTGTCCCCTGCCGGCTGGATGCGAGCGCCGAGGCGTGCGGTTCCTCCTGTCCCTCTAGGTGTGGCGCGCCGGATGGCCATCACGAACCACTACTACTTCGAGCTCACGCCGGAGCAGCGAGGAATCCCAGATGGCATCCCGACTATTTCCCTACTTGGGAAGCCTTCGTGGATCGGCGTGAGAGGGCGCCGCCAGCACGAGGAGGACGGCCACCTCCTCCTAACTTCAACGAGGCCGCCGGCTATGGTGGCGTGGTCGGACTCTCCAGAGTGTCATGGCCTATGACATCGCCACGACTCTAACCCCCGCTTATGCGCTACCTCAAGTCCAGCCCACGCTGCATTTCCAGAGGTTCAATTACCGACCTGACGATGACAAATGATGACGGCGTAGTACGACGATGGCGTAGTATTACAGGTGTAGGAAGGAGCATGACTGAATCACTCCAACATTCTGAAACAAGTTCGGCCGATTGTTACTTAATCTGGCCATGTATCTTAATTTTCAGTTCTTTTATGTATCTTAATTTTCAGTTCCAGTTCGGCTTTATGTAACTGTCTCAAAATGACCTATCTCATTCGAGGTTTCTTGGCTTTCGGGTCAAATGACCAATGTTATGGCTAGAATCAAGGCATAGTTTGTGATAATATGGCCATATTGTGCATACATGTGCATCATGGCATGGCAAACAATGTTGCAGGAGGAAGTTTTCCTTTTTATCGCACCAAAAAGGCATTTTCCATTTTCCGAGCATAAAAAACGGACGGTTTTGTGAAGCAACCACCAAATGGATAATTCAAAAAACCACCAACACATTTTACAAAAATACTAGACCACCTTATATGCACAATGTACCAACAGGGGGATCTGAAACCTTTTCGTCCACCACTGGTGAAAAAGACAAATTCCTACCGAATCGGCAGGAAGTGGGTCAGATATGAACTACAAGTACATGATATGATGCTCATGATTTTTTACAAAAATCATTTTTAGGTTCACAATATGCTATTTTATCAAAAAACAATGCAAGTTGAGCGAGGCTTGGTGAGATTCAAGTGTATACAAAAGATGCGACATTTAAATATCCAAACAATTTAAAAATGTTAATACAAAAGATGCGGCATTAAAATATGATTTGATCTAATAAAAATCATTTTTTAGATGCTTAATATTTCTTATGTTCAAAGTTTTAGGATTTAACAATTTATTTTTGTTTGAATTGAATAATCAAAATTTATATGTAAGTGTTTTAATTATTTTGAAAATTTTCATGTAAAGTAAGTATAAAATGATTTACATGAATGGATAGATATTATTTTTATGAAAATTATGATATATTATTCATATTTTTCTGAGTTGAAATGAAAAAGATATGAATTTTCTAAATTCATATCATATTTTGCCCCTTTAATGCATGAATAATGTTTCATTTTTAACACCGGTTCCGCATGTGAACCGTGTTAAAGATGGGGATTATTCTGCTTTCACTGTTTCTTTAACACCGGGTCCTGGCTGGAACCGGTGTTAAAGGGGGGTAATAAATGCTGAACGGAATCCCTTGAACACCGGTTCCAGCCACGAACCGGTGTTAAAGGGGGGGTATTTAATTCACCGGCTTCCCCTTCCTTTCTTCCCCCAGAGCCAGATCGATCGAACACACCGCCGGCCGCGCGCAGAGAGAAGCGCCGCCACCCTCGGAGTCCGCCGCCCCCGACCCTCGCTCTCGGAGTCCGCCGTCGCCCCCGACCCTCGCTCTCGGAGTCCGCCGCCCGCGAGCATCTCGCCGTCGCCGCCTTTGGAGTCCGCCGCCCCGACCCTCGCTCTCAGAGTCCGCCGCCGCCGCGAGAAAAGCTCGAGGTCCGCCGCCCCCGACCCTCGCTCTCTTCCCCGTCCGTATCGCCCCCGACCGCCTCGCCCTGACCACCTCGCTCTCTTCCCCGTGCAGGAGCGTCTCGCCGCCGCCGCTTCGGAGCTCATAGGCCACGCCTCAACGCCGACGCCGCCCGCCGCCCGACGAACCCGCCGCTCTCGACGAGCACCGCCGCCCGACGAGCACCACCGCCCGACGAGACCAACGTCACCCCACCGGTGAGCGCCACGTGTCTGCCACGTCAGCCTGAAAAATAGAAGAAAAGATAAAAATTGCAGAAAATTGTATAATCTTGCAAAAATCATATAAAAAGATTCGTCGATCCAAAAATAGCAAATTATGTATCAATGAATTCAGAAAATTGAGTAGATTATTAATATCAAGTTGGATTTAACTTTTACAGTACGTGTTTACTGTAATAATTCAATTAGTTTTAATGGTATTTTATGTTAATAAATTCATAGTAAAATATTTCCTAGTCCAAAAATCACAAATAATATACCTATGGATTCACAATTGTGTGCAGATCATCAATATGCAAATGGTTAAGCCAAATAATATAAGGTTTTTCAGCAATTAAATAAATGGTAGAATGGCTTATTTAGAGTAATAAATTCATAAGAAAATTACAAATAATATGTCCCTGGAATCACAACCCCGTGGGGATTATATATCTGATTTCAGTTTGATTTTTAGACAACGGAAACTATTTAAATGATTTGAAACCTATTAAACACTATTTAAATCATAAGAAAAAGATTTGTAACTCTGATTAGGGTGAATCCAACGCCTACTGGTTCGTATTAATGTCCTCTATCCATTGTGACTTATTAAATTGCCATGCATGCATTTGTTTGATCTCTATGTGCTATTGTTTATGTTGTATGAAATTGTTTGCTCGATAGATTGCGAGGAGTGCAACGTGTGTGATTGCTGACTCATCCTGATTAAAACTTGTTTGCTCGATAAATTGTACTACATGCATAGATTAAAACTTGTATACAAATTGGACCTCTGACTCATTTGTGTATTTATTTGTGTATTTTTGTATGAATAATATGTATATTTGTGTATGAATCCAAGTCTACTTGAATGTTTACACTCTTACTCTAGATAATATTATTGTTTTAGAAACTATGGATCCACTTAGTAGAAACCTTGAAGAAGAAGAAATAATGGAGAACATTATTGATGAGGACACCTCACAATATCTGAACTTGGAGGGACATGATGACGACAGCTCAAGTACTAGTCATGGAGAAGATGAAGACTCCGGTGAACGCAATTTAATGGTTACAAAGTCCGGCGAGGTATATGCATTGATTAAGCCTCTGCTGACTTCCACCAACAATCTTCTTCTACATGTATTAATTAACGCTTCTTTCTTCTTTTAGCCCTCTGGATCGACCAGCCAGCAACCATCTTCTTCTATGAAAAAGGGCAAGCAAGGCGCGAGCCAGCGGTTGAAAGATCGTGTCAAGTTCATGATCGAAGAAGTCCGTGTTGATGGCAGGCCGATGGAGCCCAAAAAGGCCGCAGACAAATTTGTACGTCAGGCTGGAGTTCTTGTTAGGGACCAAATCCCAATCATAATTGAAAATTGGAATAAGCCAAAGAAGGGCGACGGTACCTTTGTCGATGATGAGATCCAAAGAAACGCTTTGGAATTCGTTGGTAAATTTCACCCTTCCGCCAGAGGAGGATGAAAACAACCCGTTATAAAGGAAAAGGTCAAAGAGTGGACTCTAAATAAGATGGTCGACGCTTCAAGAATCGAAGACAAAATTGAACAAATTTGTCAAATCTGGCGAGACTCCAAATTTCGAAGACGCATATTATGCGAAGATAAGACCTCACTGGCCCGAATTTGAGACATATAAAAAAGTGCTATAGCTAAAAAGAGGTCAGAAACCAATACGCTTAATGCCCTGAAGAAGGCACCAGAGGACGGGGTCAGGTGGCTACATATCTCAGAGGCCTAAGTGGGAGGAAGCTGAGAAGGCCCTGCGCGAGAGAGGGATCACACCCCAGACATATGGGTGGGACCTACATGCAAAGACTTGGTTCTACGGAATCGGGGCAAGGTTGGACCCAGAAACAGGATTGTGTATCTTCCCAACCCTCCTTGCCAAACCCGTCACTGAACTCATCACGGCATACGAGGAAACATCCGCCAGGATCTTCCATCCCGACAGAGAGAATGACCAGCTCACACGCGCCATCGGTAAAAAAGAACACCCTAGACATGCACGAGGCACAGGGGGTATGACGTGGAAGGATGGGTTTGCCGACTGGAGCGACTCTTACAGATGGCGCGGCAGAAAAGAAAAAGAGCGTACAGAGCGGATGACACAGATAGAACATGCACTTGCAGCGCTGCAGGCGCAAGTGAATGCACAACAGAGACATCAAGCTACCGGCCCATCTCAGCGACACGAAGAGCCTGCATTGGAAGTCAAGCCTGAAAGGAAGCAGGGCTGCCACGGAGAACATGCAGCCCACACTTGAAATGACGGGTCCTCGATACCCCGTGGATGAGATCACGGAGAGCGAACACGCTGAGCTGCATGTGAGATTAATGGGCTTATCCATTAAGGTGGTTGTCGGCTATGCCTTACCTCCTGTAGCTGGTGGATCTTACCACTGCCGACCGATTCCAGATGGCTATGCTATTGTCGGGGTGGATGAGGTTGTGAAGGAATATGAGGAAGCACAGCTTGACCATGCTACAGGTGAAGGGGAAACTCAACTCAAATTTGCAGTGAAAACAACCATTCTTTGGAAGAAGGAACACATTGTGCTTCCAAATTGGAGGTCACTGGCACCCCCCGCCATCTCCGCAGCTGCTAGCCTCGAGCCGCTTCACTATCTCTCACAAGGCAGCCATCTCCGGCTTTAGCCATCTCTCATGGCAGCCATCTCCGCCCGTCACCATCTCCGTGCTTCAGCCATCTCCTCAACAGAAGCGGAAGAGCACCGCCACGAAGAGCATCAAGAGCACTGCCACAAAGAAATCCGCAGGAAACCGTACGCCAAAGAGTTCAAAAAACTATGTCCCGCAGCCTTCCGCCAAGCCATTGCCGGTTTTACCGTGGAATCGCAGCGACGAGGAGACCAATAGGATCTCGGAAGAACAGGTCAAGAAATTCTTTGCACCTATACGGGCCGAGCCAAAGGAGAAAATAGATCCGGCGGTGGAGAAGTTTTACAAAATCTTTTGAAACCTGAAACCCCACTTGTGCCGGACTACGAGCGCCAGATTTTGAAGGCGGATGCAAGGCGCCAGGGGAGACTGAAGTAGCAATGTGAGGCACCCTAGAAAACAGTTCCCATGCTCGGAGAGCAGGAAAACCAATCATGTGCCCCGCTCCAAATGTTCGACACACGGGACGCTCCTCCCGTAAATGATTACGAGGCAGAGCTACAAAGAAAGGCCAATGAGATGGGGATGACTTACATTGCATACTTGAACATCATGGGAGACAACTTGCCCAAATGCGATGCCAACCCCATACAGCCATGGAAGTATGGGAAGAATCTCGTCAAGAAAGAGGAGCTCAAGAATCTACCAACAAAGATGCGAAAATTGCACAAGTGGTACCTTCATTTCTGCAAGACGAGAAAGGTAGAATGGATCACGGCGCATATAAGAGATGATATTTTCTTCTGTGGAGATGACGCGATCGACTTCAACATTCAAGACTTGCATTTTCTATTCAATCAGAAGGAACTCGACAAAGCTGCCATCAGCCTTTATTGTGTGTAAGTACTATTTCTATAATTTATATCTCATCTCATTCACTTTATTAATTGCATGTATATATATATGCTCACCATATATGTATATACTATTATGCAGGAAAAAGGTTATGGAATGCAGGAAAGGAGGCCTTTTGACATTGGGTTCGTTGACCCAAATAGAGTTCATGAAGGAGTGGTAGAAACCAAACCCGGCAAAGAAGATTACTTGCTAACGATTTATCGAGACAACAAACCAAAAGGGAAATACTATTGCCTTACAACTTCTCGTGAGTACTGTTACCCTCTCTCTTGTACACATTCTATTTCAGCTTACTCGATGTTAAGTGTAACGATGATGAGTTATGCGTATGTAGGTTCCACTTTATTCGCTAGTCATTCAACCCGACTCAGAAAAGTCCTTGTCATGGACTCACATAAAATGAAAAAGAGATATGGGCAAACTTTAGAGAGATGCTCCAGAGGTAATTTCAATCATATTATCGCACTAGATTGGCAACTTCGTGACAATAAGTAATTAATTACTCCTTTATCCATTTTCTTTGGCTTGACAGTGGTTTGAAAGGTTCACGGCAGGGCCGTGAGTGAATGGTCAAGAACTAAAATTTGTAGACCAAAATGTAAGTAATACTAGCTAGCTTCCAATTCCATTATATCATGCTTTATTGATTATTATTTTGATTGAACTCTATTCTCGTAGTGCGCGATCGGGGACACGACAATAACTTATGTGGGTACTATGTTTGCAGTTCATTCAAGAACACGATATGTGCGACGGGCCAAGCCGCACTAGAACAACTTAGAGTAAGTAAACAAAGTACACAACATTATTTTATTACCATCAATTGTGTTGAGTTTTATTCTTATATATATATTGACCCATTCTTCATATATATTCAGATCGAACGGATGCGGGACCAACTCCTACCATTTGAACGCATACGAGCCATTCAAGAGGAATTGGCGGGGTTCATACTTGATGAGGTTGTCACGCCTGGCGGAGAACTCTTTAGATATCCACCAAAATGAACGATGACGATGTATGTGCCGATGACGATGTATGTGCCGATGACGATGTTTGTGTATAATAATAGTTGCTTAATTATTCATGTACTCGTATGTACCGATGATTTATGTGTATACCGCCCCGATCGATTCCCCTCGCCCCCTCCCGTAAATACGCCTGTAACAGGCAGAAATCTATCGTGGCAGAGATTTAGTCCGCTGCGGACGCGAGAGTTCTCGCCGTGAAAACGACCTAAATCTCGCCAAGAAGAAGCTTTAACACCGGTTCCAGATAAGAACCGGTGTTAAAGGGAGGCTGAGGCCAATTTATCGCAGCTTACCCTTTAACACCGGTTCGTATAAGAACCGGTGTTAAAGGGCCCCCCCTCTAACACTGA
Organism: Avena insularis; assembly: GCA_023614405.1. Taxonomy (NCBI): domain Eukaryota; kingdom Viridiplantae; phylum Streptophyta; class Magnoliopsida; order Poales; family Poaceae; genus Avena; species Avena insularis. The sequence goes on from CM042690.1 coordinate 27,467,319, forward strand.
ACCCTCAACAGCGGTTGGGGAACCGCTATTAGAGGGCCCTCCCAACCAGAGTTAAAGGAGGGTCTCTGCACTAGTGTTAAGATGTAATATCAAGAAACAAAGGTCATAATATAGCTTTATAACCAGGAATAAAATAATACATTACATCTTACATAGCTCATTTGTCTATCTCATTACAATGCAGCAGATATAACTATATAGCATGGAGTCCTTCATCTTCAAAGTGCCACAGACAAACATGTTGGTTGTAGACTTGTAATCCTAATCAATAAACTTCACTAACACCAAACCAACCTGCAACATTACAAGTTACAGCCACAAGGGTCAATACATTTGAATTGTATTGGCAAGTTTCACTACTATGTAGGAATAAGTGGATCCTAACATTACATGCATATTTGGCTAAGTAGGGTTTTAGGCTCATTTGCAGAAAGCAGTATAATTTATCCTATCTTTTCAAAATGGTTTTGATCTTTTGTCAAATCTTTCTGAACTCCTTGGAAACCTCCAAGTGCTTCAAGTCTCTTGTTGTCACTTTCAAGTTTTACTTTTAGAAATTGGAATGTCGAGATCTTCCATAGCTTCAGGCCTTAGTTGCTCGGTATTGTCCATAACCGGGGACACGGCTAAGTACTTAGATTTTATCTTCTGCAGGTTGTACACTTTACCCACATGACACAATCTCATCTTGTTGCCACCAAGGTCGCTGGATAAGTACTCACCAAGATGGAGTACTGGCAGATTGAGAATGTGACGAAGTCTTTCCATAGGGTCCTCCCAATACACAATGCTAGCTTGTCTTCAGGCACCAATGTAGGGTTCATAGTTCCCTCATTCCAGTTAACTTGAAGAGGCCAATGCATGGGTCTTCCACTATGTAGTTGACTAAGCCAGTGCCCATTTAGCATGTGGCTGTACACGGAAGCCACTGTACGAGAAACATGTTCAATCTCTAAGTCCCTGGGTGGTTTTCTTCTAGTGCACAACCAAAAGAGATTGCCATATAAACATGGTTCCTTTTGTTGCCACCTTGTCCAAAACTTGAGTATCCTTGTCCACCTGGTGGTTCATTGAGTACTTGTTTTATTATATAAAACATAAGTCTTTTCCCAACTTCATATAATCTCAACATGTATCTCATCTTAATATATATAGCTAAGCTTATTACAACTACATTGTTTTCACTAAGGAATGTATAAGGGTATCCTATTAGGATTTAGCATAGCAAAATATAGTAGTCCTTATCATGCATGTTTCAAAATCCACTAAGTGTAATGAAAATAGTAGGACTTGGATGATAGTGTCACTTGCCTTTTTGGTAGAGGATGTTGGTTCACTTCTAGATCTTGCTAATATCACACTCTTCTAACTTCACTACAAATCAATCAAGCAAACATAGATTCAACTAGCATTCCAACCATTATTCAAACAATTCATCACACATAAAATAATAGAAACTAAGTCATGCATGCAAGCATGCAAAAGATAGTTTTATTTGCAAAGGTGGTTTCTACTAGGCTCTATACATTGTAAGGTTCAAAGTGGTAATTTTCTAAAGTGTCAAACCCATTTGCAAAAGGGTTTTATCTATAAACCATTTTTAAATCAAATCATTATTTCATGTGGTGGAAAATATTTTTAGCAAAGCAACAATTTTATATTGTTCAACACATAAGTTGTTAATTCACAAAACTTGGTGTTTAGGGTCAGTAGGTTTGAATCAAAACATTTTCCAAAGGTTTTTCTCAAAAATCATTTCCATATCAAAATCAATATTTTTATTTGACTAGAAATGAGCTAATTCAATTATCTAATCCTAAACTTCACAAAATACATTTGTAAATCCATGAGTTGGTTCCTAGGGTCAGTAAGTTCACAACAAACCTTTTTGCAAAGATTTCACATTAACAATTTATCTAGAACAATTTTTATATTCAAAATAAGCCTACACAAGTTTCTGCAAAAACAATCATTTTACCAGAAGCTTTTTACTAAAAAATGTGCATGGTTGGCTAGGGCTTATTTTTCTGAATCCATTGGTATAAAGTTTGCAAAATTTGGATGTGTGGTTTGAAAGTTATGGATTATTCAAATTTGAACATCTAATAGATCTATTCTGTTCTAAATCAAACGAGCTGAGCCACGTGTCATGTTTTCATTCGTTGGTACCGTTTCGGTTGGATCAGGCTCTGGGAGGCGTTGGATCTAAGTTGGATCGTGTGGCGCAGAGGCACCCGTACCTCTTCGTTTAATGAATCTATCTAAGCCGCCAGATGGAGATCTAACGGTGTATATCTAATTGACCATACTAGAGCGACGCTGATGGCAGCGCTCTGGCGGCAGCGCACTGGCGTGGTCATCGCTGATGATGTATGATGCGAGAAGGCATGGGAGAGGGCTCACCGTGCTCGCAGGGAGGTGCTGAAGCTCAAGGTGGCGTTGGTTTGGCGAGGGGCGCTTGGAGCAGCTGGCAATTCCTCGCCGGAGTTTGGTGCGCTGCACGCCAAAGCGCCGCCGCTGGCGCTGCGTTAGGACCGCGCTAAGACAAGGCAGAGGTATGGTTAGGTGCGCACGACGGTCGCGAGTAAGGGAACGTCATCGGGGGGTACTGGGGAGGTCGAGACTTACCAGGGGAGGTCACCGGAAAAAGGGACAGACGCGGCAGCGCTCAGTTGATGACAAAGCTGAGCTTCCAGATCGCGCGGGAGTGAGCTAGGGCTATGGGCAGGTGCGCATGGGTCTGGAGAGCGAGCTAGCGTGCTCTGTGAGGAGAGGGGCGGCTGTGGTTCACCGGAATTAGCCGGAAACGCCGTCGGACGCCGAGGTGGTGTGGGGGCAAATTCGAACAGCCCTGGGGCAGAGGGGGAGAGGCGAGTGGGGGAAAATGTAGAGGAGGAGCGGGTGGTTAAATGTGCATAGTCACTAGAGGAATTAGGGCCGCTATCAACGCGTAATCAACGCCGGAGTTATTCAGCTGCAACGGCAGGGGCGACGGGTCGTGGTGGAGACGATGAACAGGAGGGTGGGGCCTTGCTGTCAGCGAGGGAGAGAGATAGGGAGAGGGGGCCACCTGTCTGTGACTTTGCGGGTGGGTTTGCGCGTAGAAAATGTTTTGCTGAGGGGCGAGCTGGTGGGCTGCGTTGCTGGGCTGTTTGGGCCAGGTGGGTTGGGCTGTTGGTTTCATTTTTTTTATTCAGTAATCTTTTTCTTTTTCTATTTGATTTTCCTGTTTTGAATTTCAAACAACAAATCAAACACCCAAATGAATTCAAAACCTTGCTAACTTTGTATTGAGTTTTAGTTCTGTTTAACAACACAATTCCAAAGTCCAAAATAAAATAATATTTTTATTCTTTTTAGGATCTATTTAATAATTAAATAAAATAGTCCTTAGTTATTAATTCAAATAGGTTTTGATTTATTAAAATCTCCATTTGAAATCGAAATATTATCAAAACCAAATCAGTAGGTTTTATTTGAAAATATAAAATACTTGGAAGACTTGTTTAAAATAATTTAACAAGTTTTGATGTTTAATTAAAATGGTAAAACCTTTATTTTTAATAAAATTGGATATCAATAAATCCTCATTATTTTATTTAAATAACCCTTTACTCCTTTAATCAAAACAAAATATTTTATTTCAAAAACTTGGCCAAGGTTTAATTTGGCTCTATAAAAATAGTCCTTATTTATATTCCTACCTTTTCATTTGAAAACCAGATCTTTTTATTAAAAGATCCAAAAAAGGTAATTTCACATATTTAATATTTTCTTTATTAATTGTTTATCTTTTGAAATCCCTTTAGGATTTGTTTGATCAAAAATAGGTTTGAAGGTTTCCAATTGGAATCAAGAGTTTCTTCTCACCCTGAAAATCAACAAAGTTTTATTTTATTCATTTATTTTTCACATAACAAGATTTGGAAAATCTTGGGATGTGACAGGCTACCACCCTTAAAATAAATCTCTTCCCGAGATTTGGGAAGGCTAGGGTTACAAGTAGGCTCAAAGCATCTAGGGTACTGCCACCCTTAAAAATTTTCCAACTAAATTACATTTTGGCCTGCTTGGGATCTTGGGGAAACTTCTCTGGGCAAACATCTGCATAGTGTCCCTTGTTTCCATATTTGAAACATGTGACAAGGCTGAGATCCTTCATAGGCTTGTTCATCTTGTGCTTCATCTTTTCTAGACAGTTGCTTGCATAATGCCCTTGGTTACCACAATTGTAACACGTGATAAGATTGAGTTCTTCACGTATCTCTTGTGGACAGGTTGCTACATAATGGCCTAGCTCTTTGCAGTTGTTGCACCATACTTGGCCAATATCCTTATACTTATTCTTCTCTGGACATTCACTGGCATAGTGTCCCATTTCTTTACAATGATTACATTGCACATGGCTTTTGTCCTTCTTTTTCTTGGGTTTCTCCAAAGCTAGGAGTGCTTCTAGTTCATGTTCTTCATATGTTATCTCATAGGTAGGAATGTCTACTAGTTTCTTTGACCTTCTATTGCTCCTTGGATAATTCATATGCTTCTTCTTTGGTCCTTTAAATTGGGTCTGATTGCATGGAGGTACAAGTGGAGATTTTCCTTTGTCCTCATCCTTTTTGGTAGACTTAGCTCCCTCTTGATAGTCTGCAATCAGTTGTTGCACTCCACCTTGTTTCCTTTGTTCAATTATGGAATAGATGGGGCATTGGATGGGGACATGATTATTTCCTTCACATAGGTAACAAGTAGCTTGAGAGGTGGGACATTGGCCAACTGGATGTTTCTCTTCACAGTTGGGGCATTGATCTCCATGCTCCTTGGAAGTGTGATCCTTGTCTCCACAAATATTGCAAGCTTGGGCTCCTTCTAGAATAACATCTTTGTCATCCTTGTTGTCACAAACTCCTTTGGAAGAGTTGCTTTCCATGTTGATCATTTGATCTGTCACCTTATGAAACAATTGGGCTTGGGTTTCAAAAAAACTTTGCATGGTTGGATCTTCCCCACTGGTGTTGGCTATGAATTGAGCTGTCACTTGGTTCAACTGGTTTTGGGTTGCTATGATTCCTCTCATGTTGTCCTCTTGGTATTTGTTGTTGTCATCAACCTTGATGTTGGAGTCTCTTGGAGTAGTCATCTGTTTGGGTTGAATTGAGATTAGAATAGGCAAAATGTCTCCAAGGAAATAATTCTAATCACACACTTCACAATTCACACAAACAATGTGCAAGCAATCACAAACAAACACTCCTTTCAAACACAAGTTTCCAAGCATATTCTTAGGCAACCAAAAATATTTTTGTTACACCACATAAGTTGGTGGGTTTGGCTTAAACTAAATATGGTGGTCCATCTATATGGTTCACTTGTGATCTTTCCATCCTTCTTGGTTGATTCTTCTTGCTTGAGATCATGGTTTCCTTGGGAAATCTCTTGGTCACAAAACTTCAAAGGTGATGATGGCTCCTTCTAATTTGTGTTTCCTTAGTCTCCAAATCTTGAGCAAGATTTCTTGTCTCACTTGTCCTTAGTGATATCCAAGGTTGAAGTCCTTGGTGAAAATGCTGAAGATGTTGAAGTCATTAGAGTTGAAGATGTTGAAGTCATTAGAGTTGATGAAGTCCTTAGCTCATGGTGAAGTCTTTGGCCATGGGGTAGGCTTTGTCCATCAAGTTTGAAATAGATGAGATGTAGAATCAAAACCAAAATGGTTGATGTATATAAGTTTTGGAACAAATACAACTCCTATTTTCCTAAGGGGTTTTGTCCAATCCTAGGGTTACAAATCCTACAGGCAACACAATGCTCTGATACCATCTGTAGAGGTCCCAACCTTTAATAAGGTAGAGATCCCTGTGTTTACAATGCTAGTCCCTGGATCAATAGCTAGCATCCACAGTTAAGATGTAATATCAAGAAACAAAGGTCATAATACAGCTTTATAACCAGGAATAAAATAATACATTACATCTTACATAGCTCATTTGTCTATCTCATTACAATGCAGCAGATATAACTATATAGCATGGAGTCCTTCATCTTCAAAGTGCCACAGACAAACATGTTGGTTGTAGACTTGTAATCCTAATCAATAAACTTCACTAACACCAAACCAACCTGCAACATTACAAGTTACAGCCACAAGGGTCAATACATTTGAATTGTATTGGCAAGTTTCACTACTATGTAGGAATAAGTGGATCCTAACATTACATGCATATTTGGCTAAGTAGGGTTTTAGGCTCATTTGCAGAAAGCAGTATAATTTATCCTATCTTTTCAAAATGGTTTTGATCTTTTGTCAAATCTTTCTGAACTCCTTGGAAACCTCCAAGTGCTTCAAGTCTCTTGTTGTCACTTTCAAGTTTTACTTTTAGAAATTGGAATGTCGAGATCTTCCATAGCTTCAGGCATTAGTTGCTCGGTATTGTCCATAACCGGGGACACGGCTAAGTACTTAGATTTTTATCTTCTGCAGAAGTTGTACACTTTACCCACATGACACAATCTCATCTTGTTGCCACCAGTGGCCGCTGGATAAGTACTCACCAAGATGGAGTACTGGCAGATTGAGAATGTGACGAAGTCTTTCCATAGGGTCCTCCCAATACACAATGCTAGCTTGTCTTCAGGCACCAATGTAGGGTTCATAGTTCCCTCATTCCAGTTAACTTGAAGAGGCCAATGCATGGGTCTTCCACTATGTAGTTGACTAAGCCAGTGCCCATTTAGCATGTGGCTGTACACGGAAGCCACTATACGAGAAACATGTTCAATCTCTAAGTCCCTGGGTGGTTTTCTTCTAGTGCACAACCAAAAGAGATTGCCATATAAACATGGTTCCTTTTGTTGCCACCTTGTCCAAAACTTGAGTATCCTTGTCCACCCAGGTGGTTCATTGAGTACTTGTTTTATTATATAAAACATAAGTCTTTTCCCAACTTCATATAATCTCAACATGTATCTCATCTTAATATATATAGCAGGGCTAAGCTTATTACAACTACATTGTTTTCACTAAGGAATGTATAAGGGTATCCTATTAGGATTTAGCATAGCAAAATATAGTAGTCCTTATCATGCATGTTTCAAAATCCACTAAGTGTAATGAAAATAGTAGGACTTGGATGATAGTGTCATTTGCCTTTTTGGTAGAGGATGTTGGTTCACTTCTTGATCTTGCTAATATCACACTCTTCTAACTTCACTACAAATCAATCAAGCAAACATAGATTCAACTAGCATTCCAACCATTATTCAAACAATTCATCACACATAAAATAATAGAAACTAAGTCATGCATGCAAGCATGCAAAAGATAGTTTTATTTGCAAAGGTGGTTTCTACTAGGCTCTATACATTGTAAGGTTCAAAGTGGTAATTTTCTAAAGTGTCAAACCCATTTGCAAAAGGGTTTTATCTATAAACCATTTTTAAATCAAATCATTATTTCATATGGTGGAAAATGTTTTTAGCAAAGCAACAATTTTATATTGTTCAACACATAAGTTGTTAATTCACAAAACTTGGTGTTTAGGGTCAGTAGGTTTGAATCAAAACATTTTCCAAAGGTTTTTCTCAAAAATCATTTCCATATCAAAATCAATATTTTTATTTGACTAGAAACGAGCTAATTCAATTATCTAATCCTAAACTTCACAAAATACATTTGTAAATCCATGACTTGGTTCCTAAGGTCAGTAAGTTCACAACAAACCTTTTTGCAAAGATTTCACATTAACAATTTATCTAGAACAATTTTTATATTCAAAATAAGCCTACACAAGTTTCTGCAAAAACAATCATTTTACCAGAAGCTTTTTACTAAACAAAGTGCATGGTTGGCTAGGGCTTGTTTTTGTGAATCCATTGATATAAAGTTTGCAAAATTTGGACGTGTGGTTTGAAAGTTATGGATTATTCAAATTTGAACATCTAATAGATCTATTCTGTTCTAAATCAAACGAGCTGAGCCACGTGTCATGTTTTCATTCGTTGGTACTGTTTCGGTTGGATCAGGCTCTGGGAGGCGTTGGATCTAAGTTGGATCGTGTGGTGCAGAGGCACCCGTACCTCTTCGTTTAATGAATCTATCTAAGCCGCCAGATGGAGATCTAACGGTGTATATCTAATTGACCATACTCGAGCGGCGCTGACGGCGGCGCTCTGGCGGCAGCGCACTGGTGTGGTTGTCACCGACGATGTATGATGTGAGAAGGCATGGGAGAGGGCTCACCGTGCTCGCAGGGAGGTGCTGAAGCTCAAGGTGGCGTTGGTTTGGCGAGGGGCGCCAGGTACCGGCAATTCCTCACGGAGTCGGTGCAGGCGCTGCACGCCAGCATCATCGCATGCGTTGTTTAGGACCGCGCTAAGACAAGGCAGAGGTATGGTTAGGTGCACACGAGGGTCGCGAGTAAGGGAGCGTCATCGGGGGGTGCTGGGGAGGTCGAGACTTACCAGGGGAGGTCGCCGGAAAAAGGGATGCGCGCAAGACTCGGGCTTGATGACGCCGAGCTTCAGATCGCAAGGAGTGAGCTGGGCAGGTGCGCATGGGTCTGGAGAGCGAGCTAGCGTGCTCTGTGAGGAGAGGGGCTGCTGTGGTTCGCCGGAATTTGCCGGAAACGCCGTCGGAGGCAGAGGTGGTGTGGGGGCAAATTCAAACAGCCCTGGGGCAGAGGGGGAGAGGCGAGTGGGGGGAAATGTAGAGGAGGAGCGGGCGGTTAAATGTGCGTAGTCACTGGAGGAATTAGGGCCGCTATCAACGCGTAATCAACGCCGGAGTTATTCAGCTGCAACGGCAGGGGCGACGGGGTCGTGGTGGAGACGATGAACAGGAGGGTGGGGCCTTGCTGTCAGCGAGGGAGAGAGATAGGGAGAGGGGGCCACCTGTCTGTGACTTTGCGGGTGGGTTTGTGCGTAGAAAACGTTTTGCTCAGGGGCGAGCTGGTGGGCTGCGTTGCTGGGCTGTTGGTTTCATTTTTTTTATTCAGTAATCTTGTTATTTTTCTATTTGATTTTCCTGTTTTGAATTTCAAACAACAAATCAAACACCCAAATGAATTCAAAACCTTGCTAACTTTGTATTGAGTTTTAGTTCTGTTTAACAACACAATTCCAAAGTCCAAAATAAAATAATATTTTTATTCTTTTTAGGATCTATTTAATAATTAAATAAAATAGTCCTTAGTTATTAATTCAAATAGGTTTTGATTTATTAAAATCGCCATTTGAAATCTAAATATTATCAAAACCAAATCAGTAGGTTTTATTTGAAAATATAAAATACTTGGAAGACTTGTTTAAAATAATTTAACAAGTTTTGATGTTTAATTAAAATGGTAAAACCTTTATTTTTAATAAAATTGGATATTAATAAATCCTCATTATTTTGTTTAAATAACCCTTTACTCCTTTAATCAAAACAAAATATTTTATTTCAAAAACTTGGCCAAGGTTTAATTTGGCTCTATAAAAATAGTCCTTATTTATATTCCTACCTTTTCATTTGAAAACCAGATCTTTTTATTAAAAGATCCAAAAAAGGTAATTTCACATATTTAATATTTTCTTTATTAATTGTTTATCTTTTCAAATCCCTTTAGGATTTGTTTGATCAAAAATAGGTTTGAAGGTTTCCAATTGGAATCAAGAGTTTCTTCTCACCCTGAAAATCAACAAAGTTTTATTTTATTCATTTATTTTTCACATAACAAGATTTGGAAAATCTTGGGATGTGACAATTGTATTCACTTAGGAATTACTTTTTATGGTTACAGAAATGGTATTGCCTAAACTACTTAAAGACTTCCTTTAGAGGTTAAGTGAATTCATTGCTTCTAGAGGAAATGCTAATGTGAATGTTTAATAAGCTAATAATACTATTGTTGATGGTTTTATAAATGAATATAATCCTTATGTTAAATAATATACACTTATTTAATTTAGGAAAAGGCATGTTAACATCTTTTAGGATTTTTTTAACTTCATACTAGCATTACTTTAGACTAAGCTATTATGAGACCTTTAATGGATAATATTAGAAGTATTAGAAATTTAATATATCCTTTTATAAGTTATCAATTAAGGAAATAAGTTTAAATTCAAGTTAATAGGGTATTAATTTTTTTACTTCAAAAGTGTAGTATTATATTTTTAACATGTAGATATTATTTTTGTGATTATTTTGGTATGTTATAAGTATTTTTATGATTTTTAAATATTAAAATATGATTTTTATAAGCTTTATTACTTTATAAATACTTAATGATTGTAAATATTTGGTTAAGTGATATAATAATATAAGTTTATAGTTTTAAATTATAGATCTTATTTTTCTAAAAAATGATATATTATTTGAATTTTTATGATTTAAGAATAATAAAATATGAATTTTCTAAGTTTTATTACTTTATAAAATCATTTTTAGTTGATAAATATTGAGTTAAATGATATAACAATGTATGATAATAGATTTAAATTTGATATTTTGTTTTTCTGAAATTAATGATATATTATTTATATTTTTGACTTAAAATGGATTACTTATGATTTTCCCATTTTAATTAAATTTAAATCATTTTGGAATGTTATATAAAAATTACATTTGTGGAATATAATGTACTTTTATTAACCAGAATACATTTTTGAAAATGTGTATAACACTTACAGATGGAACCCACATGTCAGATATTTATTAATTACTGAAATGAATTATAGAATTGAATAAAAGAAAAGAAAAAATTATTGTCTAAGCATGATGTCATGCTGACATCAACAATGGTGGGGAGCTCCCAGGGGTGCACAGATCGGTCGATCCCATGCGTGCCTGAGGGCGTGGTTGCATGTGTTAGAGAGAGGGCGCGATGGGGAGTAGAACAGTGGTAACGCCGCCCAAGAATGGTCATCGGAGCATCAGCTCCGACGAGCTTCGATAGCGACATGATCTGGTCTCTGTGGGGAAGGCGACAAAGAGGACTAAGAGCGGATCAGAAGGGCCAAGGAGAAGCACAAACTCACCAGGAGCATAAAGAGAGGCTTGGTGAAGCCATGCGTTGCCGGATGAGGTGACCATCGTCGACGACGAGTGGTAGGGGTCGAGGACGATGGCGATGATAGAGAGCGTGGGAGTTCGATTCCTTCCGCAAGTCGATCTAGAATGACGAGGGGAAGCTTCCAGGCCTAGGAATTTTTAGTACCGTTGAATCTCTTCTTCTCACTAGAGTTTTCTAGCACTCTTTATTCTATATAAATCTTAAAAACTTAACTCAAACCTTTACTTTCACATGAGTTGCCTCCCATGCAGCGCTCTTTTATGGTCAATAGCTTGACGTTGATATTGCTCACGTAGGCCATATGAGTGGAACACCCACCCCAAAGTAGTTGGCCTTCAAAGTGATGGCCTCCTTATCATCTTGCTTGGCTTTCTTTTTCCTGGGGAAACGAATAACAAAAGGATCCCGCGAAGGCAACTGAAGCTTCATGTTCCCTTCATGCAAATTGATTAAAGCCTTAATAGTTCTTAAGAAAGGACAGCCTAATATGATAGGAGTAGTAGCATCTTTAGGCATGCATGTCAACAATAACAAAATCAATAAGAGCAGGACAACCTTTAATATATACTAAGGTATTCTCTTTAATGCCTGATACGTCGGAAACATATCTATAATTTTTGATGTTCCATGCTTGTTTAGTATCTACTTTGTTTTGCTTTGTCCACACTTTGAGGTGCTTTTTATATCTTTTCTGGTACTAACCTATTAACAAGTTGCCACAGTGCCAGTTGCCTGTTTTCTATTGTTTTTGGTTTCAGAAAATCTAGTAAAGAAATATTTTCGAAATTGGATGGGACAAAAGCCAAAGTTCATATTCTACCGGAAGCGATACAGAAAATCGAAGAAAAGACGGAGGAGGAAACCAGGGTGGCCACACCCTAGGTGGGCACGAGCCCACCCTAGGCCACGCCCACACGGGGTGTGGGCCCCCTGGCCACCCCCTCGGCCTCCCCCTTCGCCTATAAGATCCCCCCGATGATAAAACCCTAGGGCATCTAGAAGAAATCCATGAAAACCTCTGTTGCGCCGCCGCCGCCACCGAAGGGGAGATTCGGGAGACAGAAAGTCTCTGTTCCGGCACCCTGCCGGGACGGTGAAGTGCCCCCGGAGCCATCTCCATTGATCTCCATCGCCATCTCTATCACCATTGCTGATTCCCATGATGAGGTGGGAGTAGTTCTTCCTCAGGGCTAAGGGCTCTGCCGATAGCTATGTGTTCATCTCTCTCTATGCATGATATTGTTGTGGTCATGAGCTTTGTAATCAAGTAGATCTACCTTGCTACTCAAGTGCTTCATTAGATCTCTCCTCTCCCCATGTGTGTCAAAGTGACAACGTGCACACCATGGTGGCACTTAGGCTTGAATCTACATAAATACTCTTTGTGCTTTAATAGATCTATGCTTTTCCCCACGTGTGTGAAAGTGACAGTGGGCATACCGTGTGTGGCACTTTGGCTAGATTGAATATTTGTTATGAGTTATATTTGGAGTTGGATGTCTCAATGAAATTGTGGTGTTTGTTGGAACCATCTAGTGCTCAAGGTGACAGTTTGGGGTTATCTAGATTAGGGAAGGCGGGCTTTGAGGTGTGCTGTTATAGCCCTACCATGGATTAGAGTGTCCAACCGGAGAGTAGTTAAGAGTAGTATCATGAAGAGAGGATATTTATATGAGAGAGTGTTCATTAGTGAAAGTATGATCCCTAGGCCTTGTTTCTAAGCATTGAAACACCATTTGCTACTAGATCTGTTGCATGTTTGCTTGCTTCCTTCTTGTTGCCTTTACTCTTTGCCTCACCGTCAAGCTCTTTTCTGGCACCATTACGACTTGTATTTCACTATCTCTTCGCCGAACTAGTGCACCTATATTGGGTGTGTTGGGGACACAAGAGACTTCTTGTATCTTGATTGCAGGGTTGCTTGAGAGGGAATACCTTTGACCACTTCCTCCCTGAGTTCGATAAACCTTGGGTAATCCACTTAAGGGAAACTTGCTGCTGTTATACATACCTCTGCACTTGGAGGCCCAACAACTGTCTACAAGAATAGAAGTGCCTAGACATCAAGCTTTTTTCTGGCGCCGTTGTCGGGGAGGTAAGGTAAAAGGTACTCACATCCTCCGGTGTGAGTGCTCGAAGTTATTTCCTTTAGATTCTGCAATTTTTCTTTTTGTTTCTTGTTTTCACTACTAAGGCTTAATGGAAAACAACAAAAAAATTAGAGAGCTTTATAGTGTCTATCTTGAGTTAAGACATGAAGTGTTTGAAAATAAAATTTAAAAACCTATGGAACTTTATTTGCATGCTAATAGCAATGTTATTAGTATGATTTTTTGAACACCATTGTTACTAATGGTATGAAAACGTCTAAGCTTGGAGAAGCTAGTTTTTATGAGAAGGATCTTTTTAGTTCCCCAGCTTTAGGGAAGAAAATTTGCTCTTATGATACTTTATCTCCCATATGTGGTAATTCTAATGATACTTGTGATATTTTAAATCCACATACTGAAAGTGTCCCTTTTAAAATACCTATTGAAATTGTTGAACGTGTTATGAATAACTGCTATTTTGGAGATGGAACTGTCCATCCTAGTGATCATTTACTCTTTATACATGAATTATGCGAGTTGTTCAAGTGTGCAGGTATTTCAATGGACCAAGTTAAGAGGAAGCTATTCCCTTTCTCACTTAGGGACAAAGCAAGGGAGTGGTATGAGCTACTAGATGATCCTCATCATTTGGAGTGGAAGGAACTTGAATCTCTCTTTTACTCTAAATTTTATCCTCCTCATGAAATTCATAAATATAGGAATCATATTTATAATTTTCATCCTCATGAGGGAGAAAGTATTTCCCAAGCTTGGGAGAGATTGAAGTCACTAATGCTCAAATGTCCCATGATCTCCCAGTAATATTCTTATTAATAATTTTTATGCAAGGCTTTCAGGACATTACAAGGACTATCTAGATACCTGTTCAGAGGGATCCTTCATAAGTAAGAAGGTCAAAGCTAAGTGGGATATTCTTGAAACAATTCAAAGCAATACCGAAGATTGGGATAACAACAAAGGTAAAGAACCAGGTATAAACTATGAGTATGATTGCATTAAGTCTTTTGCTGAAACTGCAGATTTTCAAGAGCTTAGTGCTAATTATGGTCTTGATCCTCAAATTCTTGTTAGATATTATAGAACCTTTGCTTCCCATATTAATGCTCCTAAAGAAAAATGGGACATGTATCATGAACCTTTTAAAGACACTTGCATGGAAAATGAAAATGTTATTAATGATTGCAATAAACATGCTCAAACTTCTGAAAGTACAATTTCTTATAAGCATGATATTTTTTGTGGTATGCATAGACCCTGTGAAAAGAATCAAAATGAAGAAGATTATTGTATCACCCACTGGAATGAAAGAACTAGAACGTGGTATAAGGCTCTAAATGATCTTGGTAAAAAGTTTATGCCCTCTATCCTTTTATTTGTGAACTCTGCTGTGAAGTGGGTCATTTCAATTTTCAATGCTCATGCCATATGCGTACTACAAGCTTGTATTGTGATAACGCGATCACTGATAATCAACATGATGAACTTACATTGTTTTTGGGGTGTGAAGAGTTATCAAGAAAAACTTCTTTGGTAGACATGAGTGCTTTTGGTATGAATTATGTCCTGCATGGGTGTCATCTGTATTGTGTTGATAATTGCCACGCGAATACTTACATACAAAATCTTATGAAAGATGATATTTTACCAAAATATGACAGGACTGATATGAGTTTTGATCTTATTAATGAAAAGGAGGAATCCTCCAAAGTTTCCTCTATTGTCTTTAACAATAAGCCAGGGTATGTGGAGAAGCTTCCTTTCAAGCCTCTCCCTCCTAAAGAGGAGAAGAAGAAGAAGAACAAGAAGAGATAAAACGATATCTTCCTCTAATCATGTTGCTCCTATCATAGTTTTTGCTGATGAGTCTGAACTAGATGATGTTCCTATGCCTATTACCTATAGAAGTGATCATGATTGGGAAAAGCACACCACTTTTGATATTGAAAATCTCTTTGGTACCAATTCTGAAAATGATGATATTAATAATTGTTGTGCTATTAGTGCTATCCATGTTCCTTCCAATGATGATATGTTTACAAATGAACACACTTGGGAAGATAGCTATTCTATTGCTTATCATGATAATATACCTCCAATATATGATGATTACAATGATGATGTAAGATCCCTCCTTTGTAAAGGAAAAGGATCCCTGTGATTGCAATGCTAGTCCCTGGATCATTGCTAGCATCCACAGTTTAAGATGAAGTACACAGATACAAAGGTCATTTATTACATCCACTCCAGAGATTAAACATAGTCTTTTACAACTCAAGGCCACATGCCTAATACAAGAGTCTTAGAATAATTAAATAAACATAAGTCTTCATCTTCATGTGCCACAGGCAAGCATGTTGAGTGTAGACTCATGACACCTAATCATCATCGGAGTAACCTGCAACATCACAAGTTACAGCCACAGTGGGTCAATACTTTGGAATAGTATTGGCAAGTGATACCTTAGAAAATTTTAAGTGGACTATATTGTTGGAGATATGCCCAAGAGGCAATAATAAAGTGGTTATTATCATATCTTCACACTTATGATAAATGTTTACATACCATGCTATAATTGTATTAACCGGAAACATTAATACTTGTGTGATTTGTAAACTTAATTTGAAGTCCCTAGTATAGCCTCTCTACTTCACTAGCTTGTTGGTTAATAGATGATTGTGGTTTCCCTATCATGAACATTGAGATGTTATTAACAACAAGATCATATCATTAGGAGAATGATATGGTGGACATACTCCTATAGACAAGCGTAGCATAAAGATCAAGTCATTTCAATAGTTTAATTGCTATATGCTTTATGATACATAGTAACCTAATTCCTTCGACCATGAGATCATGCATATCACCTTTACTGGATGGATGCTTTGATGTCATCAAACACCACACCGTAACAGGGTGGCTATAAAGGTGGCATTGAGTGTTCGGAAAGTATTGGTTGAAACACATGGATCAAGAGTGGGATTTGTCCATCCACATGACGGATAGATATTCTCTGGGCCCTCTCGGTGAAATGTCATCCAATTAGCTTGCAAGCATGTGACTGGGTCACTAGGGATCACATATCATGGGAACGAGAAAAGAGTACTTGTCAGTAACGAGGTTGAACTAGGTATGCAGAGATACCGACGATCATAACCTCGGATAAGTAACATATCGTGAGACAAAGGGAAATTGGTATCGTATGTAAGTGGTTCATTCGATCGCAAAGTAATCGTAGAAATATGTGGGAGCCATATGAATTTCCAGATTCCTCTATTGGTTATTGATCGGAGAAGTGTCTCGATCATGTCCGCATAATTCACGAACCGTAGGGAGACACACTTAAGGATTCGACGTTGTTTGAGTAGTTATGGTATTATGAGAAAGAGACCGAATGTTGTTCGAGTCTGATGGGATCCGGATATCACGAGGAGATCCGGAATGGTCCGGAGAATAAGATTCATATAAGGAAAGTCCTGCTTGAGTAGGAATGATTCCGTGTTTTCATCTGAACATTCTAGAAGGTTCGGAATGTCCGACTCCGGAAGGGGAAGGGTACATGAATGTGTCATTGTAAGTTGGAATGATTGCATCATGTACTAAGTGTTCTCGCTGTCCAAAATAAAGGGTTTATTTAAATCCTAAATTGAAAAGTCAAACGGCTAGTTTGAAAGTCAAACGGCAAGTTTTGGAAAGTGGAAAGAGGAGGAAAAGAGGGAAACCGAGTTGGGGAGGGAGACCTCCTCCAACCGGCGGCCAACTCCAATGCCGAGTTGGGGAGGGACTCCACTCCCTCCCCATGGCGTGGCCAGCCCCCTCCCACCTATATAAGGAGGGGCAGGGCTCCCTCCTCTATACACACAAGTTCCTATCCTCTAAACTAAACCCTAGATCTAAACCCCGGTTTAGAGCTATTTCGGTTTAGAGCCTTCTAATTGGTTTAGAGCCTTCTAATTGGTGTGTCTAATTACTAGACCACTAAATAGCCTCTCTCATAAGCTCCACCATACCGCACTGCTTAAGGCGAAGCCTCGGGATCTCCTCTACCTCCTGCACCACGCCACAGCCGGAATCGCGAGGAGAGTGCTACAACCTCCGCACTGCTGGAACAAGGGAGAGGAAGGTCTTCCGAGTATCGAACGTGTGACCGATCAAGGGAGCGCTGCTGAACGTGGCGCTGAAGGATCGTCACGCGATCTTGAGATCGAAAGAGTACGACTACATCACCCACGAGAATCGCCTCGTTAACCGCTTTGGAATCTTCGAGGGTGAGTTCCTCTATCGACTGCTGCTACAATCTAGTAGATAGATCTTGGCTTGTTTGTTTGTATGCGATAGAAAATTTTTGTTTTCCATGCTACGAACCCCTACAAAGGGTATCGAGCCGTGTCTATATGTAGATCTGCACGAGTAGAACACAATGGTCATTGTGGGCGTTGATGCTTTATTGTAGATTGCTTTTTGTGTACTTTGCATCTTGCGGTATGTTGGGATGAAGCGGCCGCTAACCTTACATGACATCGTTCATGAGACTTGCTCCACGCTTGACATGCAACTTGTATTGCATAAGTGGCTTTGCGGGTGCCTGTTTCTCCTAGGATAGTAAAGATCCAATTTACAACGGGTGATCAACAATACTAGTATCAATGTTGTGGTTCTTGTTCGTAAGTTAGAACGACACTTATTGAAAGCCCCAAACCACGTAAAATATGCAAAGAAAGTAGAGGCGTCTAACTTTGTTTTGCAGGTGTCTGATGATGTGATATGGCCATGATTGTGATTATATTTGATGTATGCAATGTTCCTTATTGTAAGTTGGCAACCGCGAGCCATATGGTTGTCTTTAAATTTCTGTTAAGACCGCGTGTCTATTCAAAATAGTTGTAATAGTTGAAGCTGGTGGGCGACAACCATGAAGAAGCGCCATTGACCTTGATGCTATGCCGGTAATGATGGAGATCATGTTCGTGCTTGAAGATGGAGATCGGAAGCACAAAGAAGAAAGGCCATATCATATCACATATTATGAATTGCATGTGATGTTAATCCTTTATGCATCTTGTATTGCTTAGTAGACGACGGTAGCATTATAAGATGATCCCTCATACACATAAATTTCAAGTTCTAAAGTGTTCACCCTTAGTATGCACCGTTGCCAAAGCTTGCTGCTTCGAAGCACCACGTGATGATTGGGTGTCTTTGATTCCGCGGGTGAATACAACGTAAGCAAGCCAGATTTGCTTATGCGGTAGCTAAGGTTTGATCTTGACGAGCCTAGCATGTACAGACATGGCCTCAGGAACACGGATTGCCGAAAGGCAGAGCATGAGTCATATAGTAGATATGATGAACATGTTGATTGTTCGCCATTGAAGCTACATCAACTCACGTGATGATCGGTTTTGATGTGGTGGATTTGGTTCGTGTGATCACTAAAACAATGTGAGGGATATTGTTTTGAGTGGGAGTTCACCTAGATTAATTTAATTATTAATTAGAACTCAATTTATCATAAACTAAATCAAAGTGAATTTGCATAGTTGTTGTAGTCATTGGCATCCGTTTACCACCTTGCGCTTAGTTATAATTGAGATGATAGAACTATAGAATTCTGGTTAGTTACTTTACGAACTGGTATCGTATTGAAGTGTTAATCTAAAGTTTAAAGTCCTATTGCAAACTTTCAGTAAGTTCCGGTTACTCCATGAAGTTTAATAATTGGTATTAAAACAAGAGTGACAATTCCAAAGTGTTAGTATATGAGTATCATGTTTGTCTCCATGATTCTTGATATTCAAAAGATTATCTTAATATCAAAGTTATCTAGGATCTGAAAGAGTTGTTTCAGAAACCATGATGTGTGGAAGATATTGTGATATCTGAAATGAAGTTTTGGTTACAACATGATAGAGTATAATATGGCAAAAGTCATGTTCTCATATTTGATGAGAATTTGCAAAAGGTTGGAGACACTAGTTGTCCTAATCTTCCAAAAGGTTTTGGAGAGCAACATTATACTCATGATTCACCGTTATAAGCTAAAGTAGCTAGATCATGGATAAGTCCATGATGAGGGTGAATATTTGATGTAGGTAAAATGTTTACTACACCAAGAGATTACTAAAGAAAGGAATTTGAAAGAACACCAAATATTTGATAATGGTGATCTACTTCAAAGTGCAAGTTCAAAGACATTGGTATTTAACTATACACGCTTTGGACTATGTGTCATATGTATGACTCCACTATTGATGTTGATAGATTCTTTCAAACAGAAAAGGAAATACTGAAAGAGAATCTCATAAGTATATGGCAGAAAAGAAAAGACTAGAATTGTTCAGTTTAAGTATATAGATGATATACGTGTTATGGCTATATTCTTTGCTTATTAAACAATGTGGTTCTTAAGTATTTGATACTGAATTTGTTGGTGTGAATCGTCATACGAAACAACACAATTCATGAACTACAATGGCCTAAGTAACTAGCAAAAGAATATGTGATGATGTTCATCGAAAACAAATAAAGGGTTATTGTGTTGCTCGTTAAACATCAAAGCTTGCCTTCAGGATTTGTTTTATCAGGTATTATGAGAACAAAAGGGTTGTTCAAATAATTGCCGTAATCCATAAAAGATGGATGATTCACAAATCTCGTTGGATAAATCACATCCATAAAACTAGTGCTAAAATTGTCGAAAGACAAATTGATTGAAAGATCACTTAGGAAGTGACATCGCCGTTTAAATTATATTGGAAAGAAAACATGAAGAAACTCCATGTGGATGGAATTTTGGAGTCTTTTGATTTTTGATCAAATGACGTTTGTGAAACTTTCCTAGAGATAATTAAAACTTCGTTCATAGGCCAAAAGGGAACGAATGACTAGCTTATTTGAACTTGTACATATTGTTGTACAAAGTCCATTATGTGTAGTCAAGAGCGATGAATTTCAACTTCATATGCTTTCTCCGAAAATTTGAGTGAATATATGAATATTTACTTAATAAGGATGAAGTATGAAATATTTGAAAAGTTCGAAAGATTTTCAAGATGAAGTGCAAAATCATTGTAACAAGAATATAAATAGTTTATGATAAGATCATAAAGGAAGATATTTAAGTTACAAGTTTAGCATAATACCTAAGATTTAAGAAATCGGTCCGTGGATTTGCATTTCCCGAAACACCATAAGAGTATGGAGCGTTCGAGATATGTAATTGAACCTTGTTTGACATGGTAAGATCGAAGGTATAATTCATAAAACTGCTATTATATTTTAAAGATTAAAAGCTTTAGAGACTACCGTTTTCCACTAAAAGAGCTCCATCATAATCCGCTGAAATGACACCATATAAGGTTATGGTTTGGGATAAAACCAAAGTAGTCCTTTCTTAAACATTGGTATGCTATGCATAAGAAAGATGTTTGCAACCAAAGTCGGATAAACCTGTCTTTGTATTACTGTTAAGTATTCCTCCATAAACACCGGAGACAAAAGTGTTTGTCGCTTAGAACGTCAAGTTTCTTTGAGAAGGAATTTTTCGTGAAAAGTTAAGTGGGAGGACAATAGAACTTTGATAAGGTTAAAAGAACCTTAGCTATATGTGCAAAGTTGCGCAACACCGAAAAGTGTTCCGGAGGCAGCAACAATGCTCATGGCTCACGTGCCTCAAAGGTTGTGGTCACGGAGGTCTAAGTTTCTATTGAAACAAGTAGGTCGGATGAACAATCAAATACCAAGATTTGAGGGTTGAATCATTATTTGAGAATAATGAACCTACTACATGCAAAGAAGCGATGATGGGCCCGACTCGTCAAATGGCTTGTAGCGATATAATGCGTGATAGTTCAATACTGGAGAATTGAAGTTTTGAACTTGAAGGACCCTCGAAAAAGGTGTAAGACCTTGCAGTTGTGTTTGGATCTATAAATAAATAGACATGGATGTTGCACATCTATGAAATAGTCGACATGTTGGGAAAGAGTTCACAACAATGTTCAAAGGTTGACTATGACAAGATTTGATCTTTCGTAGTGATATTTAGTCTAGACGGATTAATGTAGCAACCACTACATATAATTTGTTATGTGGTAGTAGAATAAACAAAACAAGTTCTTCTAATAGAATGGTTACCTAGGACGTGTGCATGACACGGTCCAAAGGGTTTTGTTAATTCAAAGGATGCTAAAAGCATATGCAAACTTCAATGGTTGAAGTAAGCATAGCGGAGTTGGAATCTTCACTATGATGAAACTGTTAAAAGAGTTTAATTTCGTCGGAGACAATGAAGATGCTTGCATTTGCAAGAAATTAAGTGGGAGCGCTAAGACATGTTTCTAATACATTATGTGGAAGACATATTGTTGATTGGAAATAATGTATCTTTTATTAACACATATTAAGAATTTCATCCCGATGAAAGACTTAGGCAAAACCCAAATATTTGACATCAATGGATGCTAATATGGTTGTGCCAAAAGTACATAGACGAGATATTGAATGAGTTCAATATAGAAACTACAAGAAAGGTTCTTGTCGCACAGAAAGGATTGAATAAATTCAATATTCAAGTGTATTGACATTTGGTAAGTGAAACAAAGATTCAAGTATAGATTGATACTTGATGTATGAAATCACAAAGAGTATTTATATCAATCATACTGTGATATGTACAAATCCAGATATGTCCTATGCTCTAAATGTTGTGAGCATATACCAGAATGATTTGTAAGATGATCATTGGACGATAGTAAGGATATTCTTATGATCTTTTGGAAGAAACTAAGAGTATATTATTTGTAGAAGTGACAAATAGATGGTTAGTTCATTGTAAAAGTACTACATTGATACTAGCTTTGTCACAAAGTACAAATTTAGTTTATCTCAATCTAAACTAAGGGTGGCACAATATAATGGAAAGTGAGTTCCATAATGGATTTGGATGAGTTCCAAAGTTAAGACATTGTGACAGATACTTCAACAAAAGGCTAAGTATATGACTGCTATTATAGCAGCAAAAGAGGGCATTTGTGTCAAGTAGTTTGTTATCAAACTAGGTGTAGTTCACAGCGGGATAATACTATGAAGATATATTGTGCGACAATATTATCAACATGTTTTAACCCCAAAGAACTAAAGGTCACACCGAAAGACCAAATCATACAAAGCCATCTCATTAGAGAATGAGTGATGCGTAGAGACGCAAAGACATGCAATTACACACGGACCTGGAAGTGTCAGATCCGGAGATCAGTTGACCACTAGCAATCGTGTACATACAACACCAGAAAGCCATAGGTGTTGAAAACACAAAAGTTTGAAACTAGATTATTGACTCTAGTGCAAGTGGGAGACTGTTGGAGATATGCCCAAGAGGCAATAATAAAGTGGTTATTATCATATCTTCACACTTATGATAAATGTTTACATACCATGCTATAATTGTATTAACCGGAAACATTAATACTTGTGTGATTTGTAAACTTAATTTGAAGTCCCTAGTATAGCCTCTCTACTTCACTAGCTTGTTGGTTAATAGATGATTGTGGTTTCCCTATCATGAACATTGAGATGTTATTAACAACAAGATCATATCATTAGGAGAATGATATGGTGGACATACTCCTATAGACAAGCGTAGCATAAAGATCAAGTCATTTCAATAGTTCAATTGCTATATGCTTTCTGATACATAGTAACCTAATTCCTTCGACCATGAGATCATGCATATCACCTTTACTGGATGGATGCTTTGATGTCATCAAACACCACACCGTAACAGGGTGGCTATAAAGGTGGCATTGAGTGTTCGGAAAGTATTGGTTGAAACACATGGATCAAGAGTGGGATTTGTCCATCCACATGACGGATAGATATTCTCTGGGCCCTCTCGGTGAAATGTCATCCAATTAGCTTGCAAGCATGTGACTGGGTCACAAGGGATCACATATCATGGGAACGAGAAAAGAGTACTTGTCAGTAACGAGGTTGAACTAGGTATGCAGAGATACCGACGATCATAACCTCGGATAAGTAACATATCGTGAGACAAAGGGAAATTGGTATCGTATGTAAGTGGTTCATTCGATCGCAAAGTAATCGTAGAAATATGTGGGAGCCATATGAATTTCCAGATTCCTCTATTGGTTATTGATCGGAGAAGTGTCTCGATCATGTCCGCATAATTCACGAACCGTAGGGAGACACACTTAAGGATTCGACGTTGTTTGAGTAGTTATGGTATTATGAGAAAGAGACCGAATGTTGTTCGGAGTCTCGGATGGGATCCGGGATATCACGAGGAGATCCGGAATGGTCCGGAGAATAAGATTCATATAAGGAAAGTCCCGTTTCGGAGTAGCGGAATGATTCCGGTGTTTTCATCGGGAACATTCTAGAAGGTTCCGGAATGTCCGGCACTCCGGAAGGGGAAGGGTACATGAATGTGTCATTGTAAGTTGGAATGATTGCATCATGTACTAAGTGTTCTCGCTGTCCAAAATAAAGGGTTTATTTAAATCCTAAATTGAAAAGTCAAACGGCTAGTTTGAAAGTCAAACGACAAGTTTTTGGAAAGTGGAAAGAGGAGGAAAAGAGGGAAACCGAGTTGGGGAGGAGACCTCCTCCAACCGGCCAACTCCAATGCCGAGTTGGGGAGGACTCCACTCCCTCCCATGGCGTGGCCAGCCCCTCCCACCTATATAAGGAGGCGGGGCTCCTCCTCTATACACACAAGTTCCTATCCTCTAAACTAAACCCTAGATCTAAACCCGGTTTAGAGCTATTTGATTTAGAGCCTTCTAATTGGTTTAGAGCCTTCTAATTGGTGTGTCTAATTACTAGACCACTAATAGCCTCTCTCATAAGCTCCACCATACTCGCACGGCTTAAGGCGAAGCCTGCTGGGATCTCCCTCTACCTCCCATTACCACGCCGTTGTCTTGCCGGAATCGAGGAGAGTGCTACAACCTCTGCTTTGGAACAAGGGAGAGGAAGGTCTTCGTCGAGTACCGAACGTGTGACCGATTGCTGGAAGCTGCTGAACGTGGCGCTGGAAGGATCGTCTACGCGATCTTGAGATCGGAAAGAGTACGACTACATCACCCACGAGAATCTGCTCTCGTTAACCGCTTTGGAATCTTCGAGGGTGAGTTCCTCTATCGACTCGTTGCTACAATCTAGTAGATAGATCTTGGCTTGTTTGTTTGTATGCGATAGAAAAATTTTGTTTTCCATGCTACGAACCCCTACATATATTACTATATGCATTTTTGGCTAAGTGTAGCTTGGCTTGCTTTGCTCAAAATAGGTTTTTCCTATTAGTTGAAATCACTAAGTTTTTCTTTGTCAAAACTTTCCCAAGAAACCACCAATAGACATTGGGGTCCTTCACCCTTGTTCACCCACAAGTTTTACTTAGAAGTTGGAGTGATGAGATTCCTGTAGCTTCCATGTCTTGATGCTCAAGTTGTCCATTACCATGGACTTGGCTAAGTACTTAGATTTTCCATCTGCAGAGGTTGTGCACTTTCCCCGCCAAACTTGGTTTCCCAAGACAGGACCTTTCAGAAGCCTTCCCTTAGCCAAATGGACGCGTTCCAACCTATCATACCACTACCACCAACTGTCCAAATGACTAAGTTCTAGCAACCTATATGATCAAGGCAGAGCCCATATTGCCAAGTGGCTGCACTATAAGCTTCTCAACACTTGGCCTCCAAATCCCTTTGTGCCTGGGTGGCATACCACAAGTGTGATACACAAGGTAAACCATGTCCATGGGCCTTGTGTAACCACTCAATCAAAAACCACCATTCAAGTCCCATTCCACCCAGGAGGTTCATTGACTTAGTTGTTTTATTAAGAAAAACATAAGTCCAAAAGACTTAGAAATATTTTCATCATAGCATGTATATACTTTACCAACCCTTGTTTGCTACTAGCTAGGCTAAGCATGGCATAGTAACTTAACTTAAGAGATTTCCTAGAAATTCTACAATTCTACAACTACTTAGGATTTACCAACATAGCATTTGGCAAAAAGTAACATGCAAGACTTAGCAAAAATATTTCTAATGCTTATTCAAAATAAAGGGATGAAAATATCATGAAGTACCACTTGCCTTGGTAATGGGGAGAGTAGCACTCTTCACAATCACAGTCACTAGCAAAATCTACACAAAAATTTGTAGCATAAAATTACACACAATTCATATACAAACAAAAATATGTATGCATGCATGCAAGAAAATGCTAAGTGATGATTTTTGAAAACTCCACCAAGCAAGTGCATGATACAGAAACATAACCAAGTCAAAAACTTGCTAACTAAACTTATTTAGCACTAAAACAATTTACTAAACAAATTCGATACTCAAAATAGTCCTAAACAAGTTTCTGCATAAAAAGTCATTTTAACAGAAACATTTCACTAAACACATTGCAGATTCAGAAAGGGCTTGTCTCACTGATTCCAACGGTATAAAGTTTGCAAAAATCTAACGTGGGAATCAAAAGTTATAGCCATTTGAAATTTGGATCTAAATCTGATTTGAATTCTGTTTTTGATTTAAACTCTAGCCACGCGTCTTAATTCTATTGGCTGATACCTATTCGCTCCGGATCACGCTCGCGAGCCGTAGGATCTATTTAAAACACACGGCCTAGATCTACCAAAAACGATTTGCTAAGTGATCTAAATCTACGCGTTGGATCCAGATCTGACGGCTCTGGATCAAACGACCAAACTCGAGCGGCGGCGGCTGGCGGCGGCGCGTCAGTCAGCGGCGGTGCTGGCGTTCTAGGTCGCCCGGGGAAGAGAGGAGATGCTTACCAGAACCGCAGGCGTCTGCTGATGCTCAAGGTGGCGATGGCTTGGGAATGGGCGCACGGGGTCGTCGGAGATTCCTCGCCGGAGTTTGCGAATGCGTCGGGCACGGTCAGTCGTCGACGTTGGCGAGGTTCCTCGTCACGCTAAGCCAAAATAGGGGTACTGTTAGATGCGCAAGACGATGGGGATTCTAGGTGTATTAGTCAGAGGGCAAGGGGCGGCGGCTGCTTACGGAGGGAGGTCGACGGAGTTCGTGCAGAGAACGGTGGCGGCCAGTCGTCGATGTTGCTGGAGCTATGGATCATGCGAGGGCAAATGGGGAGTGTCAGTAGGTGCGCAAAGACTCGCTGAACTTGATAGCATGAGCCAGAGACAGAGGGGAACACGGAGCTCACCGGAATTTGTCGACGCAATGCCGCAACAATGGCGTCGGCGAGTGTGGGCAGCCTGGTGGCGTGGAGGAGAAATTGTTTGAGGGGAAATGGTCGCGAGAGTGTGGGGATTTTATATCCAGAGGCTCGACAAGAAACGCTTGCTGCATCAATGCAATTTATCTCGCGAAATCAGTGCAGCAACGGGCAGCGGCGGAGTTCGTGCGCGGAATCTGGGGAAGACGACGCTGACATGGAGAGGGCCCGCTCGTCAGCGAAACGCGCGAAGAGGAGGTGGGGTGGTCATGATCGGCTGGGCCAAGGCGAGAGAGAGAGGAATGGCCCGGGTGGGCTAGCTGGGCCTGTTCCGTTGCTGGGCTAGAATCCTGGCGCCGACCCTTTTCCAATTCTTTCTCCTTTTTCTTTTTCTGTTTCAATTTTCTGAATTGATTTTCAAATGAATTCAAGTTCCATTTGAATTCAAATCTTCTTGGGATTTTGCAAGGTGGCGTAGTCTCAAATATAGGTCATAACCCATTCGGTTACTTTGCAAGGGCTTGGTCAAACTTGGAGAACAAAATATCAGGAGCTTTGCACAAGATTTGCAAATGTTTGAAAAATGGTTTTTGAACCATTTCCAATTTGTAAATCTTGGTTTAAATTCTACACACAATCCTTTCAACAAAGAAGGCAAACAATCAAGGTTCCTAAACATTCAAACTTTCAAATGGGGATGGCCATTTGATTTAAATCTGCTCACATAAAATCATAGCACTAAGTGCTTCTGCTTTTCTGAAATGAGTTTGAAATTGATCTCAAATCTATATGCATGCATGAATGATATGCAAACTTTGAAATTATGATTTTAGGGATGTTACAAATCTAACCCCCTTAAGGTGAATCTCGCCCTCGAGATTCGGATTGGCTAGCAAATAGGTGGGGGTGGTCTTTCCGAAGATCATCTTCTCTTTCCCATGTTGCTTCCTCTTCGGAATGATGATTCCATTGTACTTTGCAAAACTTGATAGTCTTTGTCCTTGTGACTCTTTCTGCAGTCTCAAGAATCTTAATAGGCTTTTCTTCATAAGTGAGATCACTTTCTAGTTGAACTTCTTCCAAAGGTATGGTATCCTTCAAAGAAGTTTCTTCCATTTCTGGGTGACATTTCTTAAGCTGAGTCACATGAAACACATTATGGACTGCTGATAGAGATGGTGGCAGTTCAATTTCATAAGCAACTTCTCCTTTGCGACTCAGAATCTTGAATGGCCCAACATATCTTGGTGCCAACTTTCCTTTTACTCCGAATCTTTTCACTCCACGGAGTGGTGATACTCTAAGATAAGCTCTATCACCAACTTCGTAGGTGACTTCTCTACGCTTAGGATTGGCGTAGCTTTTCTGTCGAGACTGTGCTATCTTCAACCTGTCCTTAACCAATTTGACCTTCTCTTCGGCTTCTTTGATAAGATCTGGCCCAAATAAACTTCTTTCTCCCACACCATTCCATAACAATGGGGTGGTACATTTCCTTCCGTAGAAACTCAAGCGGTGCCATCTCAATCTTGGCTTGATAGCTGTTGTTATAAGAAAATTCTGCGTAAAGGGACTTTCATCCCAACTTGCTCCATAATCTAGGGCACATGCCCTCAACATGTCTTCCATAATTTGATTAGTCCTTTACATTTGTCCATCGGTTTGAGGATGAAAAGCGATCTGAATTCCAACCTCGTTCCCAATGACTCATGTAGCTGTCTCCAAAAATGGGAAGTGAATTGGGTTCCCCTATCAGACACAATACTCTTAGGCACACCATGAAGACATACAATTCTACTCATGTAGATTTTGGCTAACTTGGCACTTGTATAGGTTGTGTTCATGGGTATAAAATGAGCCACTTTAGTTAGGCGATCCACTACTACCCATATGGAATCATATCCTGATCTGGTCCTTGGTAATCCGGTAATGAAATCCATACCAATTTTGTCCCATTTCTAATCAGGAATAGGTAGTGGTTGAAGCAAACCCGCTGGTTTCTGATGCTCCGCTTTTACTCTACTACACACATCACACAAGGCAATATGTTCGGCGATGTCCCTCTTGAGATTGTTCCACCAAAATCTTTCCTTCATGTCCATGTACATTTTAGTGTTACCCGGGTGAATAGAATACGGGGAGTTGTGGGCTTCTTGTAGAATCAGTTTCCGCATCCCCGGATCTTGTGGAACACAAATGCGTTTCCCATGCCATAAAGTACCTTGTTCGTATACATGGAAATTTTTAGCTTTCCCTTGGCTAATCCTTTCCTTAATCTCTTCAATTTCCTTATCGGTTTTCTGAGCTTCTTGGATCTTGTCCAACAAAGTGGGTTGAACATCCAAAGACATGAGATGTCCTTCAGGAACAATCTCCAATCTGAGTTCTCTGAATTGGGTACACAAATCATCTGGCAATTCTCCTTTGGTAAGGCCATTTACAAATACCTTACGACTTAGAGCATCTGCTACAACATTTGCTTTACCGGGGTGGTATTGCAAACTTAAGTCATAATCCTTGATAAGTTCTAACCATCTTCTTTGTCTCATATTGATTTCCTTTTGGGTGAAGATATACTTCAAACTTTTGTGGTCCGTGAACACTTCACAACGCTTTCCCAAAAGGTAATGCCTCCATGTTTTGAGTGCATGGACGACAGAGGCTAACTCCAAATCATGAGTAGGATAGTTTACTTCATGAGTTTTGAGTTGTCTCGAGGCATAGGCCACAACTTTACCATCTTGCATAAGTACAGCGCCCAAACCTTGATGAGACGCATCACAATATACTTGGAAATCCTTTTCCAAAACTGGCAGACATAGAACTGGTGATGTCACAAGTCTCTTCTTCAATTCTTGAAAGCTGACTTCACAACCTTCAGACCAAGCAAACTTCTTGTCTTTCTTTAACAATTCAGTCATGGGCTTAGCTACTTTATAGAAATTCTCGATGAACCTTCTGTAGTAACCTGCTAAGCCAAGGAAACTGCGAACTTCTTTTACATTCTTGGGAGATTCCCATTCCGTCACAGCTGAAACTTTAGCAGGATCAACTGCTACACCATCCTTTGTCATAACATGACCAAGAAAACCAACTTCTTCTAACCAGAACTCACACTTGCTGAATTTGGTATAAATCTTATGCTCTCTTAACTTCTCAAGTATCAAGCGCAAGTGTCCCTCATGCTCTTCTTTGCTCTTGGAGTAGACTAAGATGTCATCGATGAATACGACAACAAACTTGTCAAGAAATTCCATGAACACCTTGTTCATCATATTCATGAAGTATGCTGGAGCATTGGTTAAGCCGAAAGGCATTACGGTATACTCATACAATCCATACCTTGTGGTGAATGTTGTTTTAGGTATGTCTTGCTCTCTTATCTTGAGTTGAAAATAGCCTGACCGGAGATCAATCTTCGAGAACACACATGCTCCCTCTAGCTGATCAAACAAGTCATTGATTCTAGGCAAAGGATATTTGTTCTTGATAGTTACCTCGTTGAGTGAACGGTAATCTATGCATAACCTTTGGCTTCGATCCTTCTTCTCCACGAACAACACTGGGGCTCCCCAAGATGAAGAACTTGGTTGAATAAATCCTTTCTGCAACTGTTCTCCTAGTTGCTTCTTGAGCTCTTTCAGTTCATCCACTGACATCTTATAAGGCCTCTTTGCTATTGGTCCAGAACATGGTACCAAATCTATCAGAAATTCCACATCTCTATCCGGTGGCATTCCTAGAAATTCTTCCGGAAACACATCCGGATACTCACACACAATTGGCACACTGTCTATGCTAACCCCCTTAAGAGAATTTAGCATACTCCTCTTTGCTCCAAAGCTGGTGTTGAATCTGATCCTTTTATTATCCGGAGTTGTGAGTGAGATAGTATGGCTGGCACAATCTATCACTCCTTTGTACTTAGTCATCCAGTCCATTCCTAGAATGACATCCAAACCTTAGGAGTTTAATATTATCAAGTTAACGGGAAACTTATACTTCCCAAATTCTATGACTAGGTCATGGCATCCTGAATTCACTATCATTTCTCCACCAGGAGAACTTACTTTTATAGGACACCCAATAGTTTCTACCGGTAGTTCATTTCTTTCACTAAATGCTCTTGATATGAATGAATGAGATGCACCAGTATCAAAGAGTACAAATGCTGGAATGGAATTGAGTCTAAACTTACCAACGGCCGGAGTTCCTCATAGACCTCCTCCACATTAATGTGGTTCACCTGACCTTTCTGGAAAGGATTGGGCTTGACAGGTCCTTCAACTTTCTTTTCGGGGCACTCGTTTGCATAGTGTCCCATCTTCTTGCATTTGAAGCATTCAACCTGATTGATGTCCCTTTTAGCAGGCTGACTTCCACTTCCACTACCATTCCCACTATGGTGGCTCTTATGTCCACTCTTGTGGTTCTTGTACTTGTCATTGTCATGACTGCGGTGATGCTTGTTGTCATGACGGTTGTGGTTGTGGTGGTTGTTGAATTTCCCATGTTTGTGGGATCCTGAGCTTCCATTGTCATCATAGTGAGATCGTTTGTGAGACGATCCCAAGCTGTGCTTGTCGGAGTGTTTCCTCTTCCTACTCTCGACTTGCTTCATTTTGTTCTCCAATATAGCAGCCTTGTCACGCAGGCTTAATCGATAAGTGGGAACATATGCCACAGCCAGCTGCAGATTCAGCTCATCATTCAAGCCTTCCAGAAATTTTTCCTTTCTTTTGGCATCTGTGTCAACCTCGTCCGGTGCATAACACGCCAGATTGTTGAACTCTTCTATGTATTCAGCCACGCTGCGGTGGCGTTGCTTCAGATTGTGGAACTCTTTCTTTTTCAGGCTCATTATTCCTGACGAGATATGAGCAGTGCGAAAGCCTTCCTCAAAGATAGCCCAAGTCACCTCATCTATAGGAGTGGTGATTTGGAAGTTGTCCCACCAAGTGGCGGCTAGCCCTTCCAGCAGATGTGCTGCAAATCTGACCTTTTCAGCGTCCGTGCAGCCCACGGTCACTAAGTCCTTGTTTACAGAACGTAGCCAATCATTGGCCACCATGGGATCAGTCGTCCCCGAGAACTTAGCTGGCCTCAATCGCAGAAATCTGGTGAGCATATCAAAGCCCGGAGGGTTGTTGTTGTTGTTATTGTTGTTGTTATTGGGGTTGTTGTTGTTGTTATTGTTATTATTCTGGTTCTAGATGAATGTTGTCATCATCTGCATAAGCTGTGTTTGAGCATTCATCATTTGCTGCATTTCTGGAGTGATGTTGTTGGGGTTGGGGTTTGCGCGACGGGGAGGCATCTGTGGTTTGTTCAAATAGAGATAAGAATGAGATACCCATAGATGTTTTTATGCACATTACATCACATAAGCAAACACATAGCAAGCAACATAAAGATAAAAGTTCAACAACAAGATAACAAGTTCTCAAAGTAAAACACACAAGTGGCAAGCCATCCACATGTCGGATGGTCCAATAACAAGTTCACAAATAACAAGTACGATAATAAAAGATAAACGAGTAGTCAAGTCTACTCATCAGCATCAATCTCCTCCTCGACGAAGGTAAGACCTGCGTTCTCCATCGCGGTCTTGTTCTCCTCAATAGTAGTGGTCAAGGACTCGATCTTGGCCTTGAGAGCCCTCTTCTGGGAACGAAGCCTCTCAATCACCATCTGCTGCTGCTCTAGCTCGAAATCCTTGGACTTCAGTTCTTCAGTCATGTCCCGGATCTTCTTGTTCCTATCCTGGACGTGTTTCTCCTGACTCTTGAACTTCCGGTCCTGGGTCTCGAACTTCGCCTCCATTTCCTTGACTATCTCGTCCTGCTGTGCGAAAAGCTTGTCCTTCTCGTGAAGCTGCACCTGGAGCTCGTCATTACTGAGCATGACATTGGTCATGTCCGTGTCCACGTGCCTAATGAGAGACTCTAAGTCCTGGAGATAGAGACATATCGGCTCTGCTGCGTCCCTCGAGTCGTCCTCGAAGTCGATGGACTCTCCATCATCATCACGTCTTCCGAAGACGTGGAAGTGGGTGCCCCTAACCTGTCGGGAGTGACGGCCTAGCAGACGTCCTATCAGGTCCTGCATGACGACCTCCATGCCTCTCTCCCTGTCATCGTGCATAAGCTTGAAGACGATGGCCTCCGTAGTAGGCTCATGCGGCGTCCGGGCTGGTTCACCTTGAAGCCCCAGAGGTCCTTCCTCTCGAACTTGGTGAGTGGATGCACCATGATGGTGGGAAGAAGGAGATTGAGCAAGGTGGTAAGCTCAACGATACGAGGACCAAAGCGGGTAACCTGGAACTCCTCAACAGTGCTGATGGTAATAGGCATCTATTTATAAGTTAGAAAAGTTAGGACAACACAATTTAAGATAAAACAAGACAAACTTCTCATACATATCCTTGGAACACAAAATCACACAAGTCATGCATACATGAATCCATTACATCAACCAAGGTTCAAACTTATTTAAGGTATCATTTGGAAAATAAGGTAATAGGTGGTGGTGCAACTAACGAAGTGCGTTTACAATCCTATCTCACTGGATCTGTTGGCTAACACAATGTTCCTAGAGGCAATCAGCCTATCTTGCTCACATGATTCCATCACTAAGTCTATAATATCTCCTCTTAAGGTTTGGTTGGTGGCTTCCAACTCTTGGGTATGTTCCTTCTCTTTCTCTAAGTATTTTTGGAGGTTGATCATTCTGCACTTGACTCTAGCACTAAGTTCTTTGATAGTCCTCCAAGCTGCTTATCTTGCTGACTCAAAGAATGTGGTGTGCACCGCAGTGTTGGTGTACATGCAGAATCCTCTTTCTTTGTGGTTGTCTTCCTTGCTTTTGTACAAGTGAAGTTGCACCCACCAGTACTCAACTCCTTCATCCATCACTGGAAAGCATTTGTACACAGCTGCACCATGTATTTCCATTGCCACCATGAGGTCCTTGAGAATTTTGGGAAACTCAGTCTCACACTCCAAGGTCATGGTCATGAGTGGTCCTTTCTTCACGGCTTCGTTGATGGATTTCATCTACAAATAGAGATGAGAATAAGAAGATTAGAAAAGTTTACGAGAAGAACAGACAAGTGTAGAAGTAGTTGAAAATTTTTCCTTAGTGGTTTCCAATCCTAGGGTCATAATCCTACAGGCAACACAGTGCTCTGATACCATCTGTAAGATCCCTCCTTTGTAAAGGAAAAGGATCCCTGTG
This sequence comes from Avena insularis, assembly GCA_023614405.1. NCBI lineage: Eukaryota > Viridiplantae > Streptophyta > Magnoliopsida > Poales > Poaceae > Avena > Avena insularis. The sequence continues at coordinate 27,500,953 of CM042690.1, forward strand.
ATTGCAATGCTAGTCCCTGGATCATTGCTAGCATCCACAGTTTAAGATGAAGTACACAGATACAAAGGTCATTTATTACATCCACTCCAGAGATTAAACATAGTCTTTTACAACTCAAGGCCACAGGCCTAATACAAGAGTTTTGGAATAATTAAATAAACATAAGTCTTCATCTTCATGTGCCACAGGCAAGCATGTTGAGTGTAGACTCATGACACCTAATCATCATCGGAGTAACCTGCAACATCACAAGTTACAGCCACAGTGGGTCAATACTTTGGAATAGTATTGGCAAGTGATACCTTAGTAAATTTTTAAGTGGACTATATTACTATATGCATTTTTGGCTAAGTGTAGCTTGGCTTGCTTTGCTCAAAATAGGTTTTTCCTATTAGTTGAAATCACTAAGTTTTTCTTTGTCAAAACTTTCCCAAGAAACCACCAATAGACATTGGGGTACTTCACCCTTGTTCACCCACAAGTTTTACTTAGAAGTTGGAGTGATGAGATTCTTGTAGCTTCCATGTCTTAATTCTCAAGTTGTTCATTACCATGGACTTGGCTAAGTACTTAGATTTTCCATCTGCAGAGGTTGTGCACTTTCCCCACCAGACTTGGTTTCCCAAGACATGACCTTTCAGAAGCCTTCCCTTAGCCAAATGGACGCGTTCCAACCTATCATCCCACTACCACCAACTGTCCAAATGACTAAGTTCTAGCAACCTATATGATCAAGGCAGAGCCCATATTGCCAAGTGGCTGCACTATAAGCTTCTCAACACTTGGCCTCCAAATCCCTTTGTGCCTAGGTGGCATACCACAAGTGTGATACACAAGGTAAACCATGTCCATGGGCCTTGTGTAACCACTCAACCAAAAACCACCATTCAAGTCCCATTCCACCTAGGAGGTTCATTGACTTAGTTGTTTTATTAAGAAAAACATAAGTCCAAAAGACTTAGAAATATTTTCATCATAGCATGTATATACTTTACCAACCCTTGTTTGCTACTAGCTAGGCTAAGCATGGCATAGTAACTTAACTTAAGAGATTTCCTAGCAATTCTACAATTCTACAACTACTTAGGATTTACCAACATAGCATTTGGCAAAAAGTAACATGCAAGACTTAGCAAAAATATTTCTAATGCTTATTCAAAATAAAGGGATGAAAATATCATGAAGTACCACTTGCCTTGGTAATGGGGAGAGTAGCACTCTTCATAATCACAGTCACTAGCAAAATCTACACAAAAATTTGTAGCACAAAATTACACACAATTCATATACAAACAAAAATATGTATGCATGCATGCAAGAAAATGCTAAGTGATGATTTTTGAAAACTCCACCAAGCAAGTGCATGATACAGAAACATAACCAAGTCAAAAACCTGCTAACTAAACTTATTTAGCACTAAAACAATTTACTAAACAAATTCTATACTCAAAATAGTCCTAAACAAGTTTCTGCATAAAAAGTCATTTTAACAGAAACATTTCACTAAACACATTGCGGATTCAGAAAGGGCTTGTCTCACTGATTCCAACGGTATAAAGTTTGCAAAAATCTAACGTGGGAATCAAAAGTTATAGCCATTTGAAATTTGGATCTAAATCTGATTTGAATTCTGTTTTTGATTTAAACTCTAGCCACGCGTCTTAATTCTATTGGCTGATACCGATTCGCTCCTGATCATGCTCGCGAGCCGTATGATCTATTTAAAACACACGGCCTAGATCTACCAAAAACGATTCGCTAAGTGATCTAAATCTACGCGTTGGATCCAGATCTGACGGCTCTGGATCAAACGACCAAACTTCGAAGCGGCGCGGCGGCGGCGTCGATCAGGCAGTGCTGGCGTTCTAGGTCGCCCGGGGAAGAGAGGAGATGCTTACCAGAACCGCAGGAGTCTGCTGATACTCAAGGTGGCGATGGCTTGGGAAGGCGCGCGGGGTTCGGAGATTCCTCGCGGAGTTTGCGAATCGTCCGCAGTCGGTCGTCGACGTTGGCGAGGTTCCTCGTCGCGCTAAGCCAAAATAGGGGTACTGTTAGATGCGCAAGACGATGGGGATTCTAGGTGTATCAGTCAGAGGGCAAGGGGCGGCGGCTGCTTACGGAGGGAGGTCGCCGGAGTTCGTGCAGAGAACGGTGGCGGCCAGTCGTCGATGTTGCTGGAGCTATGGATCATGCGAGGGCAAATGGGGAGTGTCAGTAGGTGCGCAAAGACTCGCTGAACTTGATAGCATGAGCCAGAGACAGAGGTGAACACGGAGCTCACCGGAATTCGTCGACGCAGTCATCGGAACAGCGGCGGCGTCGTGCGAGTTGTGGGCAGCCTGGTGGCGTGGAGGAGAAATTGTTTGTGGGGAAATGTTCACGAGAGTGTGGGGGATTTTATAGCCAGAGGCTCGACAAGAAACGCTTGCTGCATCAATGCAATTTATCTCGCGAAATCAGTGCAAAGAACGGCAGCATGAGTTCGTCGGCGGAATCTGGGGAAGACGACGCTGACGTGGAGAGGGCCCGTCGTCGTAAACGCCAAGAGGAGGTGGGGACGGTCGTCGGCGAGAGAGAGAGGAATGGCCTGGGTGGGCTAGCTGGGCCTGTTCCGTTGCTGGGCTAGAATCCTGGCGCCGACCCTTTTCCAATTCTTTCTCCTTTTTCTTTTTCTGTTTCAATTTTCTGAATTGATTTTCAAATGAATTCAAGTTCCATTTGAATTCAAATCTTCTTGGGATTTTTGCAGTGAGCAGTAGTCTCAAATATAGGTCATAACCCATGTGGTTACTTTGCAAGGGCTTGGTCAAACTTGGAGAACAAAATACCAGGAGCTTTGCACAAGATTTGCAAATGTTTGAAAAATGGTTTTTGAACTATTTCCAATTTGTAAATCTTGGTTTAAATTCTACACACAATCCTTTCAACAAAGAAGGCAAACAATCAAGGTTCCTAAACATTCAAACTTTCAAATGGGGATGGCCATTTGATTTAAATCTGCTCACATAAAATCATAGCACTAAGTGCTTCTGCTTTTCTGAAATGAGTTTGAAATTGATCTCAAATCTATATGCATGCATGAATGATATGCAAACTTTGAAATTATGATTTTAGGGATGTTACAGATGAATATGATATTTTCAGTCCACCTACTATTGAGGAGAAAATTGATTGTGATTACAATATGCCTCCTATATTTGATGATTATGGTGAGGAGAATAGTAATGATAGCTATTTTGTTGAATTTTCTCCCACTACAATTAATAAGAATGACTATGCTTATGTGGAGAGTAATAATTATTTTATGCATGTGGCTCATGATAAGAATGTTTTATGTGATAGTTATATTGTTAATTTTATTCATGATCCTACTGAAAGTTATTATGAGAGAGGGAATAATGGTCTTATGTATCTCAAAAATATTAAGTTTCCCCTCTTTATGTTGGAAGTTTTGAAGTTGCACTTGTTTTGCTTTCCTATGCTTGTTTCTTTGTGCTTTAATGACTTGTTTATTTACAAGATTACTATGCATAGGAAGTGGGTTAGACTTAAATGTGTTTTGAATTTGCTTCTTCATGCTCTCTTTGACTTCAATTCATAGTTCTTATGTGAGCATGTTCTCAAGCTATCAAGACTAACTTAAAGGCGGTAAATAAAAGTACTTGTTGCGAGATAACCCATGAGTTTTCTTGAGTCTTGGAAGTTATTACTTCAGTAATGACCTCTCCTTATCCTTTTTTGTTTGCTTTTTGTGCCAAGAATGACCTCTAATGAGAGGGAAGTAAGATTTGGGGAGTTGCTGTCTCGAAACAAATTTCTGTCCTCCACAAAAAACATTCGTGAGGAGTCTATGTAACTCGGATTGAGCTAAAAATTTATGAATAAAACCCCCAGTGTGTTAGATAAGTTTCGTTAGTTCAACACTTTTTGATTTGAACAACAGAATATGTTTGAAAAATAGGTTTCTACCTGCTGATCTATTTTGACAGATTTCTGCCATTATTTGCATTTGCTTCTTATTGATTCCTTTTTGAGTTCTCTTTTGGAATTGAGATTTTTGAAGGAGTTGCTACAGTAGCTTGTGTTTTTAGTGAATTTTTTGCTGTTCCAAAGCTTTGCCAAAGGTCTAATATCTTTTGAATACACTAATGTTGCTAATGAAGATTGTGTGAAGTTTTGTATGAAGGAAAAATTTCAGGTGTAGAGAGAGAATGATGTAATGAGATGAAGAATGGACAAAAGATCAAGCTTGGGGATGCCACCCCGGTGTCACCCCAAGAAATATCCAAGAGGTACAAGCTTCAAAGCTTGGGGATGCCCAAGGCATCCCCTTCTTCATCAATAAAAATCTCAAGTCTTTCTAGACACTTCGTTTTTATTGTTTCATGCATTATTGTGTTGTTCTTGGAGCGTCTTAGTTTTCGTTTTTGGTTTTAGTTTGATTAGTTTGCTTGAGTAAGTTGGTTGGTCACAACACACTTCTTGTGGAGAGAGACACACTCTATTTTCATTGCCTAGAACACTCTAGTTTTCATTCTTATTGTCTTGTGAGTGTTCTCTTTTGCTAGCAGTGTGTTTAGCCTTAGTATTCTTGTGCTTTCAACTTAGAACTTGTTAGTTCTTCTTTGTGGATTTGTGAGACATGATCACTAGTTTTTATTGATTATTATCTTTGTGAGTTGTTTCAAATAAGTTGATTGGTGTTGGAAAAGAGTAGAAAGTTTCATGCTTATAGTGGTACAAAAGTGAGCTTGCTTTGACTGTGGATTAGACTTTATCATGTCATGCTAGGTGTTGTTTTGATATTATGCTTAGTTATTATTGTTGTACCATGTCTTGTTCCAAACAATTGGGATTGCTTAGTGTGCCTTGAAGAAATTATGCGCTGTTTTAGCATGCAAAAGTATAGTATTGTGGTATTATCCTTTGATGCTTTGCTTGGGTTGACTTGGCACATGCTTACACCATGTATGACTATGACAAGTCACCATTCGCCTCTATGATCATTTAGTCCTTGACTTGTAGTACCACTCTTTGCTTTGATTAGTATGCTTTGTTGCATTGCATGATTATGGCCATTATGCTCTCTTAGTTGGTTGCTCCCAGTCTTTTGCTAGCCTCCACTTGTATGAGTAAGCTCTACTCATGCTTCCAACTCCCAAGAAACCAAGTTATTCCAAAGTGTCCACTATAAACTCCTATGCATGGTGTGTTATACCATTCCAAGTATATTCTTGTTTTCAGCTACCTTCCAATTAAAAACTATTTTGTTATGTGAAAACTTAGTGATTAAAGCCCTCACGATATTGATGGCACACTTTATACTCTTTGCCCCTAATAAATTTGAACCATTGTGACAACTTTGTTGTATATGCTTGCACTTATAAGTTGGAATTAGCAGAACTGTGCTGTCACGGGGAACGTTTTGAACATTGCACTTATACTTTGTACTTAGTTGATATCATGCTCTTTTGTCTGTGGATGTCACCGGTGTGAAATAAATAGGGAACTTGTAAGTCCATGGAGTTTGTATTCTGTGTTAAAGAAACGCCTGGGCTTCTAGCCTAAGCCATGCCTAATCATGGTGGAAACTTGTAGCATAACCATAATGAGCTATCTATGAAGCATCCTCAATAAAAAGCTATGCTTATGGTAAATAAAAAGATTGCTGGGATGCTCATTGTCTGTTTTCCTTGTCATTTTGGTTATGGGAAAGCTCCTGTACCATGTGCAAGGGGTACCCCGTTGGCGGTTCTCAATGATATGCAAATACTTACAATGACAAGAACTTTCCTAGGCCCAAAGTTGAGTATGCATGAGGTGTGGCCTCGTATTCAAGGGACTTGAGATTTCCAACTTATACTTCGTCAAGCATATACTCCATCTTTTCCACTTTAACCTTAACCACTTCAAGATGCTTATGATTGGGGCAATGAGGGCTGAAAGCTAACAAGTACCATAATTTTTGAAAGCTCTTTTTGAAACTTGAATTCCCTGCTTCCTTTACAAAAAGGTCTTTCTTCCACCATTATTCAGTCTCCACCTTCTACCTTTAGGCACCATTAAGATAACATAGTTGTCATTATGTGTGCAGTGTTCCAAAGCTTATTGATTGATGCATATTGTGATATTACTTGTTCTTGTGCTATTTGTTTCTAGTCACCCTTGTGAACTTTGAAGGTGTCCTATGCATCTATTTGCCACTCCATGAGGGACAAGTTGATTGCCACTATGCCATGTTTTCTGTATGTGAAACAAATAAACATTTTTCAATGCATGTTATTCATGATCTTTGTTTGTACCCTTTCATGTTGCATGTATAGTTACTATGTCCTATTGTTAGAACTTCATCTTTCATGCACATGTTTAGAGTTCTTTGATCCCAGCTTTCAATGCTTGCAAATGGTTTGATCTTGGTTTTGATGGTGCATGTCACATCAAAAATAAATATTTTTATCACTTACCTACTAGAGGGCACGGCGGGGAGTTAAGCTTGGGATGCTTGATTTCACACCGTGACATCCATAGACAAAAGAGCATGATATCAACTGAGTACAAAGTACAAGTGCAATGTTGAAAACGCTCCATGACAAAGATGGTTCTGCTAATTCCAACGTATAAGTGCAAGCATATACAACATAGATGACACAATGGTTCAAGTTTATTAGGGGCAAAGAATATAAAGTGTGCCATCAAGTTTGTGAGGGCTTTAATCACTAAGTTTTCACATAACAAAATAGGTTTTAATTGGAAGATAGCTGAAAACAAGAATATACTTGGAATGGTGTAACACACCATGAATAGGAGCTTAGAGTCGATACTTTGGAATAACTTGGTTTCTTGGGAGTTAGAAGCATGAGTAGAGCTTACTCATACAAGTGGAGGCTAGCAAAAGACTGGGAGCAACCAACTAAGAGAGCAATAATGGCCATAATCATGCAGAGCGACAAAACATTACTAATCAAAGCATAGAGTGGTACTATAAGTCGAGGACTAAATGATCATATAGGCTATGGTGACTTGTTCATAGTCATAACATGGTGTGAGCATGTGCCAAGTCAACCCAAACAAAGCATCAAAGGAGAATACCACAATAGTATGCTTTTGTGTTAGGGTCCCAACCTTTAATAAGGTAGAGTCCCCTTTGTTTACAATGCTAGTCCCTGGATCAATAGCTAGCAGCCACAGTTAAGATGTAATATCAAGAAACAAAGGTCATAATGTAACTGTATAACCAGGAATAACATAATTTTATTACATCTTACATAGCTCATTTGGCTATTACATTACATTGCAGCAGAATATCTATAAGCATGGGGTCCTTCATCTTCAAAGTGCCACAGGCAGACATGTTGGTTGTAGACTTGTAATCCTAATCAATCAAATTTACTATTATCAATCAAACCTGCAACATAACAAGTTACAGCCACAAGGGTCAATACATTTGAATTGTATTGGCAAGTGATACTATGGTAGTATAGTGGAGTCTAACATCTATATGCATTTGGCTAAGTGGAGTTGAGGCTTGCATTGCTCAAAATAAATTTTTCCTTAACATTTGAAAACACTAAGTTTTTGCTTGACAAAATCATTTCTCCCAATCAAAGATTGAAGATCCTTTAACCCTTGTTCAACCACAAGTTTTTAACTTTGAAATTTGAATGATGAGATTCTTGATTGCTTCCATGTCTTGATGCTCAAATTGTCCTTTACCAGGGACATGGCTAAGTACTTAGATTTTTCACTCTGCAGAGGTGGTGCACTTTCCCCACAAGACTTGGTTTCCCAAGACAAGATCTTTCAGAAGCCTTCCCTTAGACCAAAATGGACGCGCTCCAACCTATCAAACTCTACCACCCACTGTCCATATGGCTAAGTTCTTGCAACCTATATGATCCAGGCAGAGCCCATAATGCCAAGTGGTTGCACTTGAAGCTTCTCAACATTTGACATCTCAAATCTCTTTGTTCCTGGGTGGCCATCCACAAGTGAGATACACAAGGTAAACCATAGACATGGGCCTTGTGAACCACTCAACCAAAATCCACCAAGCAATTACCATTCCACCCAGGTGATTCATTAACTTAGTTGTTTTATTAAACAAAAACACAAGTCCTCAGACTTAGAAATTTTTCCATAGTGTGAATATATATTCCACCCTTGTTTTCTATTAGCTAAGATAAGCTTGATAGTAGTAGGAATCTTAACTTAGGAAAATTTTACTAAGGTTTCATCTACTAGGTTTTTCTATATCAAGGTTTATACTTAGCAAAATTCCATGCAAGTTTTACTTAGAAAAATCACTAATGCATAGTGAAAGTAATGGGACAAAAAGTATGAAGCATCACTTGCCTTTTTGGTAGAGTATAGGTTCACTCCTTGTCCTTGCTACAATCACACTCTTCAAGTCACTACAATTCAATCAAGCAAGGTACAAACTCAATCTACCAATCAAGCAAAACATTACATAAAATCATAAAGTCAAAGTAATGCATGCAAGCATTCCAAGCTTTGTTTTGTTTGAAAGAGTGGTTCCTAATGGGTCATAGACATTTGGGTACACCTAATGGTCATTTTATAAAGTGGCAAAGTCATTTGCAAAAGGTTTCACTTTATAAACCAATTTCAAAACAAGGTATCATTTTTTGTGGTGTAGAAATATTTTTGCTAAGGCATTAATCAATAGGGTTCACCAAATATGTTTTCAAAACCATAAAACTTTGTGTTTTAGGGTCAGAGAGTTTAAAACAAAACATTTCCCAAAAGTTTTCTTCCAAAACCATTTTTAATAAATAAACTATATTTTTATTTGACTAGAAATGGTTTTAAATCAAAGAATCATTCTTTTGTTTCACCAAATACATTTTTGAAACCACAAAGTGTTGCCTATGGTCAGTAGGTTCAAATCACACCATTTGCCAAAGATTTTACCCCCAAAATCATTTTTGAACAATTTTTATAATCTAATCAAGCATACAAATGTTTCTGCAAAAACAAACATTTTAACAGAAGCTTTTTGCTAAACAAATGGCATGGTTGGCTAGGGCTTGCTCCACTGATTCCATTGATATATTGTAATTTTTGGACGTGTGGATCAAAAGTTACAAGGGTTTCAAAATGGCATCTAAATCTAATTTCAAATTCTATTTTAAATCATCCAGTGACACGCGGCGTGTTCTGATTCGTCCATACCGTTTCGGTTGGATCGACTGCTCTGGCGCGTTGGATCAAGTCAGATCGTGCGACACAGGATCACTCGTACCCCTTCGGCTAAGGATCTATCGTGACGCTTGGATCGTCATCTAACGGCTATCATCGCATTGACCAAGCTCTGGCGGCGCAGCGACGATGGCTGGCGGCGGCGAGGTCAGATGGTGGCGGCGCTGGTGAAACAGGAAGCGAGGGAGGATGGGAAGGTGCTCACCGCGTTCGCAGTATCGTGGGGAAGCTCAACATGGCGGTATCTCGTCGAGGGGCGCACGGAGGTGAGAGTAATGGCTTGCCGGAGTTGCTCCTGGCGTCGGGTTCGCTCGGGCGTCGTTGGAGGCGGGGCTACGGTGCACGCTAGGACAGATGAGAGACAGGGTCAGACGCGCAAAGCTATGGCGACGATGTGTGCATGAAGGAGAGGGCGCGGGGTGGTCGGAAACTACCTGTGGGGCTCGTCGGAGTTGGAGCGGATGGCGGCGTCGTTCAGTCAAAGACGAAGTCGTCGTTGCAGAAACACTCATGGCGAAAGGAAATCTTGCGGTGCAGGAGATGATGGCGAGCAAGATAGTGTGCTCTGGTAGCAGTGGGGCTAGCGGCGGTGGCCGAAATTGCCGCCGGAGGGCGTCGGAGCCAGTGGCGGTTTGGAGACGATTCCGAGCAGCCTGGTGGCGATGAGGAGTTGGCGTTTGAGGGGAATGATAGAGGGAGGAGAGGCGCTTATGAGGCGAGGTCGCAGGGTTGATTTAACTGCCGCGTTAACGATTGTGGCCGATAAATTCCATGAAAGCAGTCGAGGAGGGAGGCTGTCACATGGTGAGGACGATGAACAGGAGGGGTGGGGTCGGCTGGTCAGCGAGAGAGGGGGAGAGGGAATAAGGTCCACCAGTCAGTGAGGGTGCGGGTTCAAAACTGGGTGCAAAACGTTTTTCTTCGGGAGAGAGGAGCTGGGCTAACTGGGCTGTTTGGGCTGGCCGGCTGGGCTGGCTTGTTTCTCTCTTTTTTTTATTCAGTAATCTTTTTCTTTTTCTAATTGATTTTCTGTTTTGAATTTCAACCAACAATTCAAACAACAAAATAAACATTCAAACAATTCAAACATTCACCACACTTGTAATGAGTTTTGGTTCTGTTTAACAACATAAACCAAATCCTAAATACAAATAATAATTTTTATTTTAGGATCTATTTAATAATTAATTAAAATAGACCTTGGTTAATAATTCAAATAGGTTTTGATTTATTTAATAAAATCTCCATTTGAAATCTAAATATTTTCAAAACCAAATCAGTAGGTTTTATTTGAAAATAATAGACACTTGGAAAACTTATTTAAAATAATTTAATAAGTTTTGATGTTTTATTTAAAATGGTAAAACCTTTTATTTAAATAAAATTGGATATTAAATCCTTATTATTTTATTTAAATAAACCTTTACTATTTTTATTAAAACAAAATTTTTTATTTCAAATGCTTGACCAAGGTTTATTTTGGTTCCATAAAATAATCCTTATTTATAAATCTACTTTTTCTTTTGAAAACCAAATCTTTTATTTAAAGATCCAAAATAGTAATTCCAAATATTTTTATTTTCCTTTATTAAATGTTTATCTTTTTAAATCCCTTTAGGATTTATTTGATCTAAATTGGTTTGAAGGTTTCCAATTGGATTCAAAAAGTTTCTTCTCACCCTGAAAATTAACAAAGTTTTATTTTATTCATTTATTTTTCACATTACAAGATTTGGAAAATCTTGGGATGTGACATTTTGTATGCTAAAACAACTCATGATTCTTTCAAGGCACATTAAGCAATCACAATTGTTTGGAACAAGTCATGCTAAAGCAATAATCACTAAGCATAAGGTCAAAACAACATCTAGCATGACATGATAAAGTCTAAGCAATAGTCAAAGCAAGCTCACTTTTGTACCACTAAAAGCGTGAAACTTTCTACTCCTTTCCAACACCAATCAACTTACTTGAAACAACTCACAAATATAATAATCAACAAATATCAGTGATCTTGTCTCACAAATCCACAAAGTGGAACTAAAAAGTTCTAAGATGAAAGCACAAGAAAACTAAGGCTAAACATAGTGCTAGCAAAAGGGAACACTCACAAGACAATAAGAATGAAAACTAGAGTGTTCTAGGCAATGAAAACATAGTGTTTCTCTCTCCACAAGAAGTGTGTTGTGATCCAACCAAATTACTCAAGCAAACTAAGAAAAAAAAAACAAAAAAAAAACTAAGACGCTCCAAGAACAACACAATAGTGCATGAAACAATAAAAACAAAGTGTCTAGAAAGACCTGAGATTTTTATTGATGTAGAAGGGGATGCCTTGGGCATCCCCAAGCTTTGACACTTGTACCTCTTGAATATTTCTTGGGGTGAGACAGGGTGGCATCCCCAAGCTTGATATTTTGTCCATTATTCATCTCATTATATCATTCTTTCTCTACACCTCCAAATCTTTCCTTCATACAAAACTTCACACGATCTTCATTAGCAACATTAGTGTATTCAAAAGATAATAGACCCTTAGGTTTAGCTTTAGAACAGCAAAAATTTCACTAAAAACACAAAATACTGTAGCAACTCCTTCAAAAGGCTCAATTCCCAAAAAGAACACAAAAAGGAATCAATAAGAAGCAAATGCAAATAATGGCAGAAATCTATCAAAACAGACCAGCAGGTAGAAACCTATTTTTAGAAAACATTCTATTGCTCAAATCAAAAAGTGTTGAACTAAATAAAGTGATCTAACATACTGGGGGATTTATTCGTAAATTATCATCTCAAACCGAGTTACAGAGACTCCTCACGATTTTTTTATGGTGGAGGACATAAATCTGTTTCGGGACAACAACTCCCCAAATCTTACTTCCTTCTCACTAGAGGTCATTCTTGGCACAAAAAGCAAATAAAAAGGATAAGGATGGGTCATTATTGAAGTAATAACTTCCAAGACTTAAGAAAACTCTTGGGTTATCTCCCAACAAGTAGTTTTCTTTGCCGCCTTTAAGTTAGGCTTGATAGTTGAGAAGATGATCACATAAGAAATATGAATTGAAGTAAAAGAGAGCATCAACAAGCAAATTTAAAACACATTTGAGTCTAACCCACTTCCTATGCATAATAATCTTGTAAAGAAACAAGTCATGAAAGCACAAAGCAACAAGCATAAGAAAGCAAAACAAGGGCAACTTCAAGACTTTCAACATAAAGAGGGGAAACTTAATATTTTTGAGATACATAAAACCATGTTTCCCTCTCTCATAATAACTTTCAGTAGTATCATGAATAAAATTAACAATATAACTATCACATAAAACATTCTTATCATGAGCCACATGCATAAAATGATTATTACTCTCCACATAAGCATAGTCATTCTTATTAATTGTAGTGGGAGCAAATTCAACAACATAGCTATCACTATTATTCTCATCACCATAATCATCAAATATAGGAGGCATATTGTAATCACAATTAATTTCCTCCTCAATAGTAGGTGGACTGAAAATATCATACTCATCATTGTAATCATCATATATTGGAGGCAAAGTATCATCAAAGTAAATTTTCTCCTCCATGCTTGGGGGACTAAAAAGATCATTTTCATAAAAACTAGCTTCCCCAAGCTTAGACGTTTCCATAGCATTAGCAATAATGGTATCCAAAGAATTCATACTAATAACATTGCTATTAGCATGCAAATAAAGTTCCATAGGTTTTTTTAATTTTCTCTTCAAACACTTCATGTCCTAGCTCAAGATAAATACTATAAAGCTCTCTAATTTTGTTGTTGTTTTCCATTAAGCCTAACTAGTGAAAACAAGTGGTAACGGTGCCAAAAAATAGCTTGACGGTGAGGTAAAGACTAAAGGCAACAAGAAGGAAGCAAGCAAACATGCAACAGATGTAGATGCAAACGGTGTTTCAATGCTTAGAAACAAGGCCTAGGGATCATACTTTCACCAGTGAACACTCTCTCATATAAATATCCTCTCTTCATGATACTACTCTTAACTACTCTCCGGTTGAACACTCTAATCATTGGTAGGGCCATAACAGCACACCTCAAAGTCCGCCTTCCCTAATCTAGATAACCCTACACTGTCACCTTGAGCGCTAGATGGTTCCAACAAACACCACAATTTCATAAAGACATCCAACTCCAAATATTACTCATAACAAATATTCAATCTAGCCAAAGTGCCACACACGGTATGCACATTGTCACTTTCACACACGTAGGGAAAAACATAGATCTATTAAAGCACAAAGAGTATTTATGTAGACTCAAGACTAAGTGCCACCATGGCGTGCACGCTGTCACTTTCACACACATGGGGAGAGCAGAGATCTAATGAAGCACTTGATTAGCAAGGTAGATCTACTTGATTACAAAGCTCATGACCACAAGGTCATGCATAGAGACAGAGAGATGAACACATAGCTACCGGTAGAGCCCTTAGCCTCGAGGAAGAACTACTCCCTCCTCATCATGGGAATCAGCAACGGTGATGGAGATGGTGGTGGAGATCGATGGAGATGGCTTCGGGGGCACTTCCCCGTCGCGGCAGGGTGCCAGAACAGAGACTTTTTGTCCCCCGAATCTCCTCTTCGGTGGTGGCTGTGCTGTGGAGGTTTTCGTGGATTTCCGCCAGATGATTTAGGGTTTTTGGGCCAGAGGCTTCTTATAGGTGAAGGAGGCAAGGTCGGTGGATGGACAGGGGGCCCACACCCCCTGTGGGCACTTCTAGGGCTTGCCCGCGCCTAGGGGGTGCGGCCACCCTGTGGCCCCCCTCCAAATCTGCTTCGTGGTTCCGTGTTGCTTCGGGAAAAATAATGACTTTGGCTTTTGTCCCGTCCAATTCCGAGAATATTGATTTTATGCCTTTCTGGAAGCAAAAACAGAAGAAAACAGACAACTGGCACTCCTTTGCTTTGGTAATTTTCAGAAAAGATATAAAAACACCTCAAAGCATAGACAAAACATAAGACAAATGATATAAAACAAGCATGGAGCATCAAATATTATAGATACGTTTTCAATGTATCACTCCTTTGCTTTGGTAATTTTCTTACCCGTAAATGTTCCTCCAGCTGCAGTATGTAGCATGGACCTGGCCATGTTAATTACCACTAATAATTTGTTTTAATCGTTTAGCCTGATTAATAGGTCTGACACTCCGATTACTAGGTATGTTCCCGATTAACCACTACACTTGGTCTAAAAAGTTGCAAAATTATCAACATATATCGTCCATCCATCCGCTAGCCCGCCCCAATGAATTAGGTTTTGCGAAGCTCTCGCTCGATCTCTGCCTCCAGAAGCTCGATTTCTTCCATCACCAACTAGTTCCTTGTCTTTGTTGACCAGTTCCACGTAGTTGCCAACCATACCTCAGATACAAGAGCTGGAGCGCTTTAGGATCTCGTTCGGGAGCTTAAGGCTGCCTTTAATAGGGTAGATGGTTGAGGTGCAAGAGGATTCATACGTGTTTTAGGTGCTAATTTTTGTAGGCTACACCGATTAATAGCCGACCGATTAAATCAGTTAATCGTTTGAATTATGATTAGTCTCTACTCCCAAGCCAACCGAGCAGTTAACGATTACCGATTTCCTTACCATTTCCCATGATGCAATAGTATTTCTAGGCAAAGATATCAACCATTCTTTTGCTCTTCCTCTAAGAGAGAAACCAAATAAGCACAACTTGACCGCATTGGGTTCAACATCTTTAATGCGCATCATGTCACATATTTTAGTGAAAGTATTTAAGTGCATACCCAGCAGAGCCTCCAAATTGATTCTATTGAACCAAACTTAAATAGTGGGGCTTAATTTCATAGTCTTCAGCAGCAATTGTTGGATGAGTAATAGGAGTACGAAAATAATCATTGTTGGGAGTTGCAAACTCCCCTAGCTTCTTTTTGGCCATACTTACTATGTTTTTGGATTTTCTTAAACAAGTACTAATGATGATAAAAACAAGAATTAAAAGACTAACTATTTTTTTGTTTTTTCAAATAAAGACTGAAAGCAAACTAACAAAATTAAAAATGAGAATTAAAACTAGCAAGGTTCCTACTAACTTCACCAGGGTAGCTATTGCTTCCCCGGCAACGGCGCCAGAAAAAGGGTTGATACCTTCGATCCGGATTACGGATGTAGTATAGCTCTTTTTCCCTAGTAGACCTAGGTTTATCGAATCCTCGGGAAGCACAAAGCAAAGTGAGATTACTTAAATGGACCTTTGAGAGTTTTAGAATTCCTTTTGTATTTTCACCGGACCAAGAGTTTGCGATCTTTTTGTTGTTGTTGACGATGGAGAGAGAGGGCCTAGGATCTTCGGTTTTCACAAGATCTGATGGGAATAATAGATAATAATAAAGTATGCATGTAATTGTTAGAGCAAGATAATTATATGTGGACAGTGCATCCATAAATGTTATCGCCTCCATAACCACTTATAACAATAACCTACTAGTCTCATCCATAGAAGAAAAAGAACTAATGACATGCATCGTGATGTCACCGTTAATCCCAAGTAAATTCCTCACATATAGCCGTACTACCCTTTCGGTCACTGGGGTTCCCATCCTGCAGATCAGTCATTACTCACACTCCCTTTACCTAGAACAATCCTCGGGGTCTTGGGTACCTAACAAGTCCTTAGATTGAGGCAAGAGAGGGTACTACAATCATCATGTCATACAAACTAATACATGATCCCATCTATGATAAATAACATGCACACAAGCTACATGGCTAGGCCGAAGCCCTTAGCCCAAGGAGAATTACTCACACATAGAGATGAAATCAATAATCATAAACATTGTAATAGAGATCATAAGATTGATAGCAAATAGTCTTAGAATGTCGCCAATTGGAGAAGATATCTACTATTACAAGTGGTGGAAGATGGCTATGGTGGTCGAGAAGGGTTTAGAGGTTTAGATCTAGATATATTCCTCTGGCATGGCGGCTTCTGATGGCAGGGAGAGTTGAGGTCGAAAAAGAAGCGCTGTTTCCCGTCGCCTGACGCCTCTTTATATAGGGGTCCCTTCACGAAAGTTGTTCTGTTTGACCTAATAAAGTCGATGCAAACTATACGGCCGGAATAAAATTCCCGCCGTATAGTTGGTTGTTAAAGCTTCAGTATTAACTTCATGGCTCCTGGTTTCTTTGACGTGTTGGAAATCTCGTATCTTTGGCATTTATGTAGTGATTCCCATCATCAGACTTCATTATCTGTGCAGGGAAAATAGCAAGAAAGGATTGCATACCCCTTTTATCATTAGGCATTAGTGGCAGTATTTAGAGAGATATTTCATGAAATATATGAATAATATCTAGTTTAAATGCGGACGTGGATGGCTATATTTCAATGCCATCAAAGGTGATAGCAATAACATAGAACAAATAGCGAATAGCTGGATGCTGAATATTTTTTCCCCTTGTTGACTCTAGAAGTGAAACTCATTCTATTATAATAGTGGTTTGGGGAAGGATCTATGCCAGTAAAAGATGCGAGTAAAGCATTAACATCATTATTTGGTAGACCAAGACAATTGCACCACTCATCAAGTGTTAATGTATAATTGTTGTTCATGAGTCGGAAATAAATCATGTCCTCTCCATGTCATGTTTTAATGGTGCTTGTCAAAGAACTTAAAAATTCAAGAGTTAACCTACGATAAGTAGGCACATCATGGAATACAAAGTTTTGCAGGCTAACCCTATTGCAAAGTAAATTGAAGTCATTAGAAATACCGAGTTGGTTCAATATAGAGGGACAAGCCCACTTGGTTGCTTTCACTTCTCGGTTCTTGATATTGTTGAACCGATCACGTTGGAGCTCATTCCTAAACCGTACCCCCATGCGATCCTGAGCTGCAGCAGCAGCCTGGGAAGAACTCGCAGCAGCACGAGCACACGTTTGGCTCCTTGTGTTCATCTTCTAAAATAAACAAAAAATACAAAAATAAAACTTTTCGATCCAACAAATAAAAAGCATAATATATTCCTCATCATAACACACTAAAGAATCTCCAAAAAATAATAATTAGGCAAGAGAAACATTGCAATTAGTTCAAAGTAGGTCTCACCCTAGACTGATAATGACAATAGATCAGAGATAAATTTGCAAAAAGTAATTGGAGAATCGGATGAGAAACATACCGTAGATCACTTGTGTGCGAGGAAATCGAACGAAATTGAGTAGATATGAAGATCCCTTGAGGTTTTGAGAGATTTTGGAGGTAGAAAGGAGAAAAAGGATTGATGTTTTGGTGTTGGGGGTACCTTCCCGTGCGTTTACATGGTCGGACGCAACTATACAGTCACAAGTATATGGCCAAAACATTGTGTTCCTGCCGTATAGTTGGTATGACGATAAAATTTTAGGGTTTCTAGGGTTTTTCTTAGGCGGCGATATCTATACGGCCGGAACTATACGGCCGGGATTTTTATCCCTGCCGTATAGTTGGTTGTTGTCACATCCCAAAATTTTCCAAATTTTGAACTGTGAAAAATAAATAAACAAAATAATTAATTGTTGAAATTTAGGGTGAAAAGAAACTTTTTATCTCTAAATGGAAATATCAAAACCCATCTTGAACAAACTTTGAATAAAATTTGAATCCAACTAAATTCAAATCAAGTGAAATGCATTCTTCATAAATGCATCTTGAAATTTAAACACTAGTAAAATAAACCAAAACTCTAAAACCCTAATGGCAGAAAATCATTTCCAAGATTACTCTAAGCTTATGGATTTGATCCATATAAAAATTTGTCAACAAACATTTATAAATGACCAAAAATGACAAATAGAAATATTATGAAACCATAGAAATTAATTCTATTTAATTTGGAGCTATGGATAAAAACTTATGAAGTTATTAAGTTAAAAAGAAATAATTTCCAAAGCTAATAAAGCTTCTATCTAAAATCCATACCAAATGGTGAACAAAATAATCCTAAGAGATTTAAAAAGGATAAACAAATATTAAATAAAATTATACAAATTGGAATCACCAATTTTGGATCTATAAATAAAAAGATATGGATTTTATTAGATAAATAAAGAAAGAAAGAAATAAGGAATATTTAAAATCCAAATTAAATCTCGGCGAAATCCATAAGAAAATGAAATAAATATAATCCAAATGAAATAAAGGGATAAAGAATAATTAAATAAAATAATATGGCCTTAACCAAATTATATTCCCTTTGAATAAAGACAAAATCCCTAATAGAAATGTTTAATTAAATCATGGGAAAATAATAAATGGAATTTACCCAAAGAGGAATAAAAGTTATTTAATAAACTTAAATGGAATCAAAGAAATCATCTAAATAAAAACAATGGAATGAAAACCATATATGATTTCATTGGAATAAAGACAAATGCTCAATTTAAATGATTAATAAATCATATTAAAAAAAATTCAAATAATTCTAAATGAATTATTTAACACCCTATTAAATAAATAAAACCTACTGAAAAAGGTTTAGTGAAAAATTAGAATTCAAATAAAAAGTTTGAGAATATATTTAATCTTATTTGAATAAAAAGCAAGTGCCTATTTTAAATAAAATATAAACCATAAATGAATAAAATAATTATTCCTAAAAAGGTATTTAAAATACATGTTTAAACAGAATGAAAACTTACTGAAAGGTTTTGAAAAGATTTGATAAATAAATCTGATTCAAATAAGAGTTTGAATTTGAAAACAGAAAATTAAAATGGAAAAAGAAAAAGAAAAAGAATCAGAACAAAGAAAAGGAGTTGGACCCAACCCAACTAACCCCAGGCCCAGACCAGCCCAGCGAGCCCACCTTCCCCTCTCCCCCGAAACGTTTTTCTCACTCACGTTCTCACCCGCGCAGTCAATGACCGCTGGACCCCACTTTTTATTTCTCTCTCACGATGGCGAATTGACCCCACCCGGCAGACCTTCTTCCTCACCCCCCCGCAGTGACCACGCCCTCACCTCGCCGTTACTGGCCGTTGAATGATCGTTCAATACGCGTTACTGCCGCACTAATTCCTCCCTGCTATCACGCCCGTTAACTCGCTTGCCTCTCCTCTCTCTTTCCCCTCACTCACCCCTCCCTCTCGGCCACAGGGCTGCCTCGATTTCGCGCTTGAGCATTTTCTGCTCCGACGAGCTCTTCGAGCAATTACGGCCAGCACCCTCACCCCCACATGCCCTGCTTCACACGAACATGATCCCCATCATCCTGCGAACCTTCCAGTACCCCCCACTCGCCCGCGCGAGCACCGTAGTCTCGGCAACGTCTTCGCCAGAGCAGCGCCATCGTCTGCCTCCTCTCTGCGACACCCCCAGGCAGCATCTGACCTCCCCTCTCCTTCTCTTTCACACGCGTGCACTCGCCACAACCTTGAGCATCTAACGGCACCCCTGGTATGTCTTAGTGCGCACCACAGCCTCGCCCCCGATGACGCTAGACCTTGCCCGATGCCAGGAGCATCTCCGGCGAGAGATTGACGACGACCCTGTGCGCCCCTCGATGAACGGCTGCCACCTCGAGCATCAGCAAAGCACGGCGAATCTGGTGAGCTTCTCCCCATCATATCTCGTTTCCTGCATCATCGGCAACCCAGACTTTTGTGGTCGATGCCGGCTGGTTTGTGGTAGATCTTCTTGATCACATGCCATGATAGAATCACTTACGCAAAAGGGTATGTTGCTTCTGTGCCGCACGATTTACATTAGATCTAACGCTCCACGTTAGCTAATCCACACGAACCGGTATGGTCCAATCAGAACACACCACGTGGCCCAGAGTGTGATTTAAAAATAGAAACATTTCAATTAGATATGTGAATTTGTAAATTGCATAAATTTTGATCCACACGTCCAAATTTTACAAATTTTATATCAATGGAATCATAAAAACAAACACTTTCCAACCATGTACTTTTTTTAGTAAATTGCTTCAGTTAAATTGGTTGTTTTTACAGAAACTTGTGTAGGCCTTATTTGAACATAAAAATTATTCTAAAAAATATTTTTAGGGTAAAATCTTTTGTAAATGGATTGTTTTGAACCTACTGACCATAGAAACCAACTTATGGATTTAAAATTGTATTTGGTGAAGCTAAAGAATAAATATTTTAATAAAAGCATTTCTAATTAAATAAAAATATTGTTTATGTTTTAAAAATGCTTTTTGAGTAAAACCTTTGGAAAATAATTTGATTTAAACTCTCTGACCCTAAACACCAAGATTTGAGATTTAAAAATATATTTGGTGAACCCTAGAAAAATTATTACTTTGTTTAAAGGCATTTCCAACAAAATAAAATATTGCTTTGGTATAAAAATGGTTTATAGGTGAAACCTTAGCAAATGGTTTTAATATTAAACACTTGACCATAAAACACTAACATTTGGGTTAAAAATATATTTGGTAAACACTAGAAAATATTGCTTTGATTTAAATCATGTCTAACAAAACAAAAATGATTTAAGGTGGCCATTTTCACTAACTTGACTTAAAATGGTTTTGCCACTTTTGTAAAAGACCAATAGGTGTTTTATAATGTTTATAACCTATTAGAAACCACTTTTCCAAAATAAAACAATCTTTGGCATGCTTGCATGCATTGCTTTGTTTTTATTATTTTATGTGATGAATTGCTTGAATGGTAGATTGAATTTGTACCTTGATTGAATTGTAGTGAAATTTGAAGAGTGTGACTAATGCAAGATCAAGGAGTGAACTTATATTCTCTACCAAAAAGGCAATTGGTGCTTCATACTTTTGTCCTATTATTTTCACTATGCATTAGTGATATTTCTAAGTAGGACTTGCATGGAATTTTTCTAAGTGTTAACTATTCCATGGGAAATCCTAGTAGTTGAAACCTTAGTGGAGTTTTCCTAAGTTAAGATTCCTACTACTATCATGCTTAGCCTAGCTAGTAGAAAACAAGGGTGGATTATTGAAGGGAATATGCCCTGAGAGGCAATAATAAAGTGTTTATTATGTGTATTCCAAGTATATGATAGATGTTTATTTTGCATGCTATAATTGTATTAATACAGAAACATTAATACATGTGTGTTTAATAAACAAACAGAAAGTTCCTAGTTATGCCTCTCTCATAAACTAGCTCGTTGATTAACAAGATGATCAAGGTTTCCTGATCATGGACATTGGATGTTTTTAATAACGGGATCACAACATTAGTATAATGGTGTGATGAACATTCATCCGAAGTATAGCATTACGATCAAAGTCACTGAGTTTATATTGCTATAACAACTTACGAAGTGATCCTAATCCTTAGACCATGAGATCATGTCAATCACTAACACCGGAAGAGTTTCTTGATAACATCAAACGTCACACCGTAACAGGGTGATTATAAAGATGGATTCAGAACTAACAAAGTGTTATGTTGAGGCTCATGGATCAAGAGTGGAATTTGTTCATCCCGATGACGGATAGATATACTCTGGGCCCTCTCGGTGATATCACATTGATTAGCTTGCAAGCAAGTGATTTGATCACTAGAATGTTATATCACGGGAACGAGAAAAGAGTGCATGTCGGTAACGAGATCAAACTAGGTATGGAGATACCGATGATCGAATCTCGGACATGTAATATATCGTGAAACAAAGGGATTAATATACTAGCGTAAAAGGTTCCGACGATCACAAGAAAGTCATCGTTGAATGTGTGGGAGTCAGTATGGGTCTCCAGATCCTGCTTCTGATTATTGATCTGAGAGGGGTCTCAATCATGTCCTCATTATTCACGAACCATAGGGTGACACACTTAAGAGACACCTACATCCAATTGGAGCAAAATTTTCATGCCGAAAGAATGAACAAGCGCAGGAATTTATTTCACTAGATACTGAAACAGGTTTTCGGGTGAAATTGCATAAAGTGGTTATGCATGTGAAATAGAATTCTAGCAAGGGGTTATTTGTGAATGTTTGTCATTACAGTAATTGACAAAATTATGAATAAAATAAAAGAGTTTTATTTAATGAGAGTTTGCATTAAATTTGGTGGAAATTTAATGGGAATTTGAGTGGATTTTTGAGTGGAGAAAATTGAAGGGCCATTTTGTGAGTGGAGTGTCCACCCACATGAATGAAGGAGGGGAGGGGGCAGCCCCCATGTCCGGCGGCCACCCCCTTGGGTTCCCCCTCCTCCTATAAAAGGCATCCCTCTCCTCACTTCTCACTCACACCTCCTCGTGAAGGATCTCTCCCCCCTCTAGAATTTATCCCCCATGGTCTCGGACTAGCGAGATACATGTTCCCGATGGCTATTCGGCAAGAAAGAGTTGTGCTTCCGCTGCATCGCTGGAGCGAGGAGGCGGAGGTTGCTCGGTGCCTCGAACGTGTGTGCGAGCACGGATGCGCTGCTGATTTGCGGCGCTAGGACTTCCTCTCGATCTTGAGATCGGCAAGAGATCGTCTACATCAACCACGAGTTGAACTCGTTAAGCTTTGTCGGTCTTCAAGGGTATGTTCTCTACGGATATACATCCGCCCGTTGTTTGTATCTAATAGATAGATCGTGGTACATAGCTCACATCGTAGGAATTTTTTTGTTTTCTATGCTGCGAACCCTACAGTGGTATCGGAGCCGGATCTATGCGTAGATGCTTTACACGGGTAGTACACATATGAGTATGTGGGAGATGATGATCATGTTGTTGCTCCTTTGTTGTAATTTTGGATATTGGTGGCATAGTGGGATGAAGCGGCCCAGACAAACTTTACATGTCCTCGCACATGAGACCTGTTCCACGCTTGACATGCAACTAGTTTGCATAAGTGGCTAGCGCGTGTCTGTCTCTCCTACTATAGTCAATATCTATTTTGCAAACGAGTTGTCAACAATTTGGTTATCCACGTTATGGTTCATGTTCACAAGTAAGAACGGTTCTATCTCGAAATCCCTAAGCCACGTAAAACTTGCAATGGATAAATTAGAGGCGTCTAGTTTAGATTGTTGCTGGGCTAGTGTTATGATATGGCAGTGTTGTAAGTAGAAGTATGAGATGATACTCTTACAACACACATAGCGTGTAAACTCCATAGACCTTGGATTTACACATATAGGTATGATAGTGATCATACCACAATGCACATGATAGAGATCATCTGCGGGAACCATAACATTTCACTAATAAACATGTGATGTTTGATATCATATTATATTGCTTGTTTAGCGCTTTGTTAGCATAATAAGATGATCCCTCATTTAAATATCAAGATAAGAATGTGTTCTTCCTTTAGTATGCACCGATTATGTTTCGTCGCTCCAAGACATCACGTGATGACCGGGTGTTCTTGGATCCACGACCATATTTCGGGTGTAAAACAGTTACACACGCGAATACTAAGGTTCTAACTTGGCGAGCGTAGCATGTACAGACATGGCCTCGGAACACGGACCGAAAGGTTAAGCATGAGTCATATAGTTGATATGATGACCATTTGATGCTCGCCTTTGAAGCTATACCGACTCACGTGATGATCGGACTTGGTATAGTGGATTTGGTTCATGTAATCACCAAAAAGGCACGAGGGATGTCGTTTTTGAGTGGGAGTTCATTCGTAATATGGATTAGTTGAACTCAATCTATCATACACTTAGTCTAAACTTTACAAATTCTGTTGCAGATGGCACCACCTGCTTTTAATTTCAATGTGTTCATGGAGAAAGAGAAACTAGCAACGAACGGTAGCAACTTTACCAAATGGGCCATGAATTTGAGGATTCTCCTCTCTGCTGCACAAAAGCAATACGTTCTAGAAGCGCCGTTAGGCCCCCCACCTTTAGAGGATGCCCCTGACGAGGAGAAGAATGTCTACCAGACTCGTCAGTGGGACCACAACTTAGTTCATTGCGGCATATTGTATGGTCTAGAGCCGGAACTTCGAAAGCGTTTCGAAAACGGCAATGCATTTGATACAATGGGTGAGTTGAAAATGATTTTCGACACACATGCTGTTGTAGAGAGCTACAACGCTTCAGAAAAGTTCTTTAGCTGCATGATGGAAGAGCACAACTCCGTTAGTGAGCATGTACTCAAGATGTCGGGTTACGCCGATAAGCTTGTGTCCTTGGGAATAACGATTCCCATTGACTTAGGCATCCATCATGTTCTGCAGTCTCTGCCACCTAGCTATAAGAGCTTTGTGATGAACTATAATATGCAAGGCATGAAGAAGTCTCTCCCCAAGCTTCTGTCAATGCTTAAAACTGCAGAAGTGGAGATCAAAAAGGAACATCAAGTGTTGATGATCAATAGGAACACTGGTTTCAAGAAAGACAAGAAGGGAAAACGGAAGGGTAGTAAGGGCGGCAAGCCTGTTGCCATGCCTGAAAAGAAACCCCGAGCTGGACCTGAGTCTGATACCGAGTGCTACTATTGTAAGGGATCGCCATCGAAGCTTAATCGCCCCAAGTATTTGGCAGACAAGAAGGCCGGCAAGGCAAACAAAGGTATATATGATATACATGTTATTGATGTGTACTTGACTAGTGCTCGCAGTAGCACCTGGGTATTTGATACCGGTTCAGTTGCTAATATTTATAACTCGAATCAGGGGTTGCGGAACAAGCGACCGCTAGCAAGGGGTGAGGTCAAGATGCGTGTCGGCAATGGATCAAGCGTTGATGTGATCGCCGTCGGAACGCTGCCTCTCCATTTGCCATCGGGATTAGTTATAAACTTGAATAATTGTTATCTGGTGCCTGCACTGAGCATGAACATTGTATCTGGATCGTGTTTGATGCGAAGTGGTTATTCATTTAAATCCGAGAACAATGGTTGTTCCATTTATATGAATGAAATCTTTTATGGTCATGCACCGATGATGAATGGTTTATTTCTATTAGATCTCGATGATAATGTTACACATATTCATAATGTTGATGCTAAAAGGATTAAACTTAATGATGATATATCCGCATATATGTGGCACTGCCGTCTAGGTCATATTAGCGTTAAACGCATGAAGAAGCTCCATTCGGATGGACTTTTGGAATCACTTGATTTTGAATCATTTGATACATGTGAGCCATGCCTTATGGGCAAGATGACTAGAACGCCGTTTTCCAGTTCAATGGAGCAGGCGATGATTTATTGGAAATCATACATTCGATGTATGTGGTCCAATGAGTGTGTGCCGAGGTGGATATCGTTATTTTGTTACTTTCACGGATGATTTGAGTAGATACGGTTATATCTACTTGATGAAACACAAGTCTGAAACCTTTGAAAAGTTCAAGGAATTTCAGAATGAAGTGGAAAATCATCGTAATAGAAAGATCAAATTTCTACGGTCCGACCGTGGAGGTGAGTATCTAAGTTACGAGTTTAGCACTCACATGAAAGAGTGTGGAATTGTTTCACAACTCACGCCTGCCGGAACACCACAGCGAAATGGTGTGTCGGAACATCGTAATCGTACTTTATTAGATATGGTTCTATCTATGATGTCTCTGACGGACTTGCCGTTGTCATTTTGGGGTTATGCACTAGAAACTGCCGCATTCACTTTTTTTGAGGGTAAACTGCTGCATTCACTTTAAATCGGGCACCATATAAATCCGTTGAAAAGACACCGTATGAATTGTGGTTTGGAAACAAACCTAAGCTGTCTTTTCTTAAAGTTTGGGGATGCGATGTTTATGTGAAGAAACTTCAACCGGATAAACTCGAACCCAAAGCGGAAAAATGCGTCTTCATAGGATACCCTAAGGAAACTATTGGGTATTCCTTCTATCACAGATCCGAGGGCAAGGTTTTTGTTGCCAAGAATGGATCCTTTCTAGAGAAAGAGTTTCTCGCGAAAGGTGTGAGTAGTCGGAAGGTAGAACTCGAAGAGGTTATTGAACCTTCTCTTCAAAGTATGGCGAGTAGCGCAGCGCTGGAAGTTGTTCCGGAGTTGGCTCCACCTGTTGAAGAGGGAACTAATGATAATGATCATGAAACTCCGAAAGAGAGTACTACCGAACCTCGTAGGTCAAGCAGGACGCGTGCAGCTCCCGAGCTGTACGGAAATCCTGTCATGAATTTCATGGTTGATGAAAATAATGACCCTGCGACGTATGAAGAAGCGATGATGAGCCCGGATTCCAACAAATGGTTAGAATCCATGAAATCCGAGATGGAATCCATGTATGAAAATCAAGTTTGGAACTTGGTGGAATTACCTCACGACCGAAAGGCCGTGGAGAACAAATGGATTTTCAAAAGGAAAACTGATGCTGATCGTAATGTGACCGTCTATAAAGCTCGACTTGTCGCAAAGGGGTTTCGACAAATTCAAGGAGTTGACTACGATGAGGCATTCTCTCCCGTAGCGATGCTAAAGTCAGTTAGGATTATGTTAGCAATTGCTGCATATTTTGATTATGAGATATGGCAGATGGATGTCAAAACCGCATTTATCAATGGTAATATTGAAGAAGAGTTGTATATGATACAACCAAAGGGTTTTGTCGATCCTAAGGATGCTAACAAGGTGTGCAAGCTTCAGCGATCCATCTATGGATTGAAGCAAGCATCACGAAGTTGGAATCTCCGCTTTGATGAGGTGATCAAAGAGTTTGGATTTGTCCAAACTTATGGAGAAGCTTGTATTTACAAGAAAGTGAGTGGGAGCAATGTGGCATTTCTGATATTATATGTGGATGACATATTATTGATCGGAAATGATATAGATCTTTTAAACAGTGTTAAAAGTTATCTAAACAACAAATTTTCAATGAAGGACCTAGGTGAAGCGTCATACATAATAGGCATAAAGATCTATAGAGATAGATCTAGGCGCCTAATAGGGCTATCGCAAAGTACATACCTTGATAAGATTTTAAAGAAGTTTAAAATGGACGGAAGTAAGAATGGGTTCTTACCTATGTTGCAAGGCAAGACATTGAGTAAGACTCAAAGTCCGGCTTCGACGAAAGAAAGAGAGATAATGGACAAAGTCCCCTATGCTTCAGCCATAGGCTCTATAATGTACGCCATGCTATGTACAAGACCGGATGTGGCACATGCTATTAGTTTGACTAGTAGGTACCAATCGGATCCAGGTTCGGAACACTGGATAGCGGTCAAGAATATCCTTAAGTACTTACGAAGAACTAAGGATATGTTTCTTGTATACGGAGGTGAAGAAGAGCACGTCGCTAAGTGTTACGTTGACGCTAGCTTTGACACCAATCCGGATGACTCTAAGTCTCAATCCGGATACGTATTTCTCATGAATGGCGGAGCGGTTAGTTGGAGGAGCTCCAAACAACCTGTGGTAGCGGGATCAACAACGGAGGCCGAATATGTTCTCGCTTGAGCGGCTCAGGAAGCAGTTTGGATGAAGGAGTTCATATCCGAACTAGGAGTGGTTGCAAACACGTTGGACCCGATGGTGATCTATTGTGACAACAATGGTGCCATTGCCAATGCCAAAGAACGAAGGTCTCACAAGCATTCCAAGCATATTAAGCGCCGGTTTCACTCCATCCGCGAGCATGTCAAGGATGGAGATATAAAGATTTGTAAAGTACATACGGATCTCAATGTAGCAGATCCGTTGACTAAAACTCTCCCTAGAGCAAAACATGATCAACACCAGAACTCAATGGGTGTTAGATTTATCACTATGTAACTAGATTATTGTCTCTAGTGCAAGTGGGAGACTGAAGGGAATATGCCCTGAGAGGCAATAATAAAGTGTTTATTATGTGTATTCCAAGTATATGATAGATGTTTATTTTGCATGCCATAATTGTATTAATACGGAAACATTAATACATGTGTGTTTAATAAACAAACAGAAAGTTCCTAGTTATGCCTCTCTCATAAACTAGCTCGTTGATTAACAAGATGATCAAGGTTTCCTGATCATGGACATTGGATGTTGTTAATAACGGGATCACAACATTAGTGTAATGGTGTGATGAACATTCATCCTAAGTATAGCATTACGATCAAAGTCATTGAGTTTATATTCCTATAACAACTTACGAAGTGATCCTAATCCTTAGACCATGAGATCATGTCAATCACTAACACCGGAAGAGTTTCTTGATAACATCAAACGTCACACCATAACAGGGTGATTATAAAGATGGATTCAGAACTAACAAAGTGTTATGTTGAGGCTCATGGATCAAGAGTGGAATTTGTTCATCCCGATGACGGATAGATATACTCTGGGCCCTCTCGGTGATATCACATTGATTAGCTTGCAAGCAAGTGATTTGATCACTAGAATGTTATATCACGGGAACGAGAAAAGAGTGCATGTCGGCAACGAGATCAAACTAGGTATGGAGATACCGATGATCGAATCTCGGACATGTAATATATCGTGAAACAAAGGGATTAAGATACTAGCGTAAAAGGTTCCGACGATCACAAGAAAGTCATCGTTGAATGTGTGGGAGTCAGTATGGGTCTCCAGATCCCGCTTCTGATTATTGATCCGAGAGGGGTATCGATCATGTCCGCATTATTCACGAACCGTAGTGTGACACACTTAAGAGAGACCGACATCCAATTGGAGCAAAAGTTTCATGCCGAAAGAATGAACAAGCGCAGGAATTTATTTCACTAGATACCGAAACAGGTTTTCGGGTGAAATTGCATAAAGTGGTTATGCATGTGAAATATAATTCTAGCAAGGGGTTATTTGTGAATGTTTGTCATTAAAGTAATTGAAAAAAATCTGAATAAAATAAAATATTTTTATTTAATGAGAGTTTGCATTAAATTTGGTGGAAATTTAATGAGAATTTGAGTGGATTTTTGAGTGGAGAAAATTGAAGGGCCATTTTGTGAGTGGAGTGTCCACCCACATGAATGAAGGAGGGGAGGGGCAGCCCCCATGGCCGGCGGCCACCCCCTTGGGTGCCCCCCTCCTCCTATAAAAGGCACCCCTCTCCTCACTTCTCACTCACACCTCCTCGTGAAGGATATCTATCCCCCTCTAGAATTTATCCCCCATGGTCTCGGACTAGCGAGATACATGTTCCCGGTGGCTATTCGGCAAGAAAGAGTTGTGCTTCCGTTGCATCGCTGGAGCGAGGAGGCGGAGGTTGCTCGGTGCCTCGAACGTGTGTGCGAGCACGGATGCGCTGCTGATTTGCGGCGCTAGGACTTCCTCTCGATCTTGAGATCGGCAAGAGATCGTCTACATCAACCACGAGTTGAACTCGTTAAGCTTTGTCGGTATTCAAGGGTATGTTCTCTATGGATATACATCCGCCCGTTGTTTGTATCTAATAGATAGATCTTGGTACATAGTTCACATCGTAGGAAATTTTTTGTTTTCTATGCTGCGAACCCTACAATTATATTCATACTATGAAATATTTCTAAGTCAAGGACTTGTGTTTTGTTTAATAAAACAACTATGTGAATGAATCACCTGGGTGGAAAGGGACTTGCTTGGAAGGATTTTTGTTGAGTGGTTACCAGGGCCCATTTTCATGGTTTACCCCGTGTATCTCACTTGTGGAATGCCACCCAGGAACACAAAGATTTGAGATGTCAAAAGTTTAGAAGCTTCAAGTGCAGCCACTTGGCATTATGGGCTCTGCCTGGATCATATAGGTTGCAATAACTTAGCCAAATGGATAGTTGTTGGTAAGGGATGATAGGTTTGGAACGCGTCCATTCTGGTCTAAGGGAAGGCTTCTGAAAGATCTTGTCTCAATGCATGTCGAGTCTTGTGGGGAAAGTGCACCACTTCTGCAGAAGGAAAAATCTAAGTACTTAGCCGTGTCCCCGACAATGGACAATTTGAGAATCAAGACATGGAAGCTATCAAGAATCTCCTCATCCCAATTTTAAGTTAAAACTTGTGGTTGAACAAGGGTTGAAGGATCACCAATTTCTATTGGGAGATGCCTTGGGTGATTTTGATAAACAAAACTTAGTGTTTTCAAATGATAAGGAAAAACTATTTTGAGCAAATAAAGCCTAAGCTCCACCTAGCCAAATGCATATAGATGATAGACTCCACTATACTACCATAGTATCACTTGCCAATACAATTCAAATGTATTGACCCTTGTGGCTGTAACTTATTATTTTGCAGGTTTGTTTGATGTTAGTGAAGTGTGTTGATTAGGATTACAAGTCTACTACCAACATGATTGCCTGTGGCACTTTGAAGATGAAGGACTCCATGCTATATATTTATTTCTGCTGCATTGTAATGAGATAGCCAAATGAGCTACATAAGATGTAATGAATTATTTTATTCCTGGTTATAAAGTTGTATTATGACCTTTGTTTCTTGATATTACATCTTAACTGTGGATGCTAGCTATTGATCAAGGGACTAGCATTGTAAACACAGGGATCTCTACCTTATGAAAGGTTGGGACCTCTACAGTTGTTAAACCTTCTGTATCTGGGAAAGAAAATTTTTCGATGGCATACATATCTATATGGTCGGAACTATACAGCTGGAATTTTAATTCCTGTCGTATAGTTGGTCGTTAAAGGTAATCTAGTCCTAAAAAAAATCTATTTCTTCGAGAATTCTTTCTTAACTTAAAACTTAGCAAAACACCATGTTTTGACGAAAAAATGAATGTCTAAATTGTCGACCAACAATAGCATGTATAAAACAGGAATTTTAGTACCACCGAATCTCTCCTTCTCAACTGGAGTTTTCTAGCACTCCTTATTCAACATGAAACTTAATCTAAAACTTAAAAACTTTACTCAAACCTTTATTAATGGGTTGCCTCCCATGCAACGATCTTTTATGGTCAATAGCTTGACCTTGATGTTGCTCACTTAGGCCAGATGAGTGGAACACCTACTCCAAAATAGTTGGCCTTCAAAGTGATGGCCTCCTTATCATTATGCTTGGCTTTCTTCTTCCTAGGAAAATGAATAACAAAAGGTTCCCGCGAAGGCAATTGAAGCTTCACGTTCCCTTCATGTAGATTAATCAAAGCCTTAATAGTTCTTAACAAAGGACGACCTAATATGATAGGAGCAGTAGCATCTTCAGGCATGTCAACAATATCAAAATCAATAAGAGCAAGACAACCTTTAATTATACTAAAGTTTTCTCTTTAATTCCTACTGCTTGTTTGTAGGTAGAATCTTATACATGTAATTTTAACTCGATGATTTCAAAAGAGCCAAGATTTAACTTATTAAAAAGACTTTTTGGAATTGTTGAACGCTTGCACCTAAATCACAAAGTGCAGCTATCTCATTAGTCCCAATTTTAATCTTAATAGTAGGCTCAAGTTGTTTGAGATATACCCAAGAGGCAATAATAAAGAGGTTATTATCATATCTTCATGCTTATGATAAATGTTTACATACCATGCTATAATTGTATTAACCGAAAACATTAATACTTGTGTGATTTGTAAACATAAAAGAGTCCCTAGTAAAGACTCTTGTTAAACTAGCTTGTTGGTTAATATATGATCATGGTTTCCTAATCATGAACATAGAGATGTTATTAACAACAAGATCATATCATTAGGAGAATGGTGTGATGGACATACTCCTATAGTTAAGCGTAGCATAAGATCAAGTCATTTAAAAGTTCGTTTGCTATAAGATTTCAAATACATAGTAACCTAAATCCTTCGACCATGAGATCATGCTAATCACCATCACCGGAAGGATGTTTTGATGACATCAAACACCACACCGTAACTAGGTGGCTATAAAGGTGGCATTGAGTGTTCGGAAAGTATGTGTTGAGGCACATGGATCAAGAGTGGGATTTGTCCATCCATATGACGGATAGATATATTCTGGGCCCTCTCGGTGGAATGTCATCCAATTAGCTCGCAAGCATGTGAATGGCTCACAAGGGATCACATATCACGGGAACGAGAAAAGAATACTTATCGGTAACGAGGTTGAACTAGATATGCAGAGATACCGACAATAAGACCTCAGATAAGTAAAATACCGCGAGACAAAGGGAAATTGGTCCCATATGTAAATGGTTCATTCGATCACAAATTAATCGTAGAAATATGTGGGAGCCATATGAATTTCCAGATTCCTCTATTGGTTATTGATCAGAGAAGAGTCTCGATCATGTCTGCATAATTCACTAACCGTAGGGAGACACACTTAAGGATTCGATGTTGTTTAGTAGATATGGAATGTGAGTAAAGAGATTGAATGTTGTTCGGAGTCTCGGATGGTATCCTAGATATCACGAGGAGATCCGGAATGGTCCGGAGAATAATATTAATATAAGGAAAGTCCAATTTCGGAGTTCGGGAATGATTCCGGTGTTTTCACCAGAATGTTCTAGAAGGGTCTAGAAGGTTCACCGATTCGGAAGGGGAAGGGTACATGGATGTGTCATGACAAAGTGTAATGGTTGCATCATGTCCTAGGTCACTTGGCTGGACACTTGGAAGAGAGAAATCAAACTCTAATTTGAAAGTCAAAAAGGCAGTTTGAAAAAGTCAAATCCCAACATGGTTTCCGAGTTAGGGAGGGTTTCTGAGTTAGGGAGGGTTTCCACCTGGGTAGGGAACACCCTTGGACGCCCCCACCTATATAAGGAGGGGTAGGGGCGCACCCCAAGGTATCTCCCTTGCCCTAGGCACCCAAGAAACCCTAGGTTGGCCGTCGCCCCCTCTCTAGTTGTGACCAATCTAGATCTCCTCTAAACCGCTACCGACTAGCTAAACTCTAGTTGCTAGCTACCTCTAAACCTCGGCCCTCTAAACCCTAGATCGCCAGGGCTCCCTCTACTCCACCATACTCACTCCGGCTTAGGAGAAGCCCTGTGGGATCTCCCCTCTACTTCCGACACCACGCCGCCATGCTGCTGGAATCGCGAGGAGAGAGCTACAACCTCCGCTGCCTGCTGGAACAAGGGAGAGGAAGGTATTCATAGAGTACCGTACGTGTGACCGACTGCGGGAGCATTGCCGGAACGTGGCGCCGGAAGGATCGTCTACGCGATCTTGAGATCAACAAGTGAACGACTACATCACCCACGAGAATCTGCTCTCCTTAACCGCTTTGGATCTTCGAGGGTTAATACTCTATCAACTTGTTGCACCGATCTAGTAGATAGATCTTGGCTTGATCATAGATTAGATCTTGATTGTGTGTTCATTCGGTAGAATTTTTTTATTTTCCATGCTACGAACCCCTACAGTGGTATCAGAGTCGTGTCTATATGTAGATTTGTTGCATGAGTAGAACATAATGGTCATTATGGGCGGTGGTGCTTTTATTATAGATTGCTTCTTATGTACTTTGCATCTTGTGGTATGGTGGGATGAAGCGGCCCGGGCTAACCTTACATGACATCGTTCATGAGACTTGCTCCACGCTCGACATGCAACTTGTATTGCATAAGTGGCTTTGCGGGTGTCTGTCTCTCCCATCATAGTAAAGATTCAATTTACAACAGGCACTTGATAGTTCAAGCATCAATGTTGTGATTCTTGTTCGTAAGTTAGAACGACACTTATTGAAAGCCCCAAACCACGTAAAACATGCAAAGAAAATTAGAGGCGTCTAACTTTGTTTTGCAGGGGTGTGATGTGATATGGCCATGATTGTGATTATATATGATGTATGCAATGTTCCTTATTGTAAGTCGGCAACCGGAAGGAGCCATATCGTTGTCTTTTAATTTCGTCTAGACCTGCGTGTCTATTATTCAAAGTAGTTGTAATAGTTGATGCTGGTGGACGACAACCATGGAGCGTCTCCATTGACCTTGACGCCACGCCGGTGATGATGGAGATCATGTTCGTGCTTGAAGATGGAGATCGGAAGCACAAGAAGAAAGGCCATATCATATCATAGATTTTGAATTGCATGTGATGTTAATCCTTTTATGCATCTTGTATTTCTTAGTTCGCGGCGGTAGCATTATAAGATGATCCCTCTCAAAAAATATCAAGTTATAGAGTGTTCGTCCTTAGTAGGCACCGTTCCAAAGCTCGTTGTTTCGAAGCACCACGTGATAATCGGGTGTGTTAGATTCTGCGAGTGTATACAATGGGAGCAAGCCAGATTTGCTCATGCGAAAGCTAAGGTTTGATCTTGACGAGCGTAGCATGTACAGACATGGTCTCGGAACATGGAATACTGAAATGTAAAGCATGAGTCATATAGATGATATGATGAACATGATGATTGTTCGCCTTTGAAACTATATCATGTCACGTGATGATCGGACTTGGTGTAGTGAATTTGGTTAGTGTGATCACTAAAACAATGTGAGGGATATTGTTTTGAGTGGGAGTTCAATAGCAATATGATTAAAAGTTGAACACTATTTATCATAAATTAAATCAAAGTAAATTTGCATAGTTGTTATAGTCATTGGCATCTGTTTACCACCTTGCGCTTAGTTATAATTGATATAATAGAACTATAGAATTCTGGTTAGTTACTTTACGAACTGGTATCGTATTGTTTTGAAGTGTTAATCTAAAGTTTAAAAGTCCTATTGTAAACTTTCAGTAAGTTCCGGTTACTCCGTGAAGTTTAATAATTGGTATTAAATCAAGAGTGACAATTCCAGTGTTAGTATATAAGTATCATGTTTGTCTCCATGATTCTTGATATTCAAAAGATTGTTTTAATATCAAGGTTATCTAGGATCTGAAAGAGTTGTTTCAGAAACCATGATGTGTGGAAGATATTGCGATATCTGAATTGGTTGCAACATGAGAGAGTATAATATGGCAAAGTTTATGTTCTCATATTTGATGAGAATTTGAAAAAGGTTGGAGACGCTTGTCGTCCTAATCCTCCAAAAGGTTTTGGAGAGCAACATTATACTCGCGATTCACCGTTATAAGCTAAAAGTAGCTTGATCATGAATAGTTCCATGATAAGGATGAATATTTGATAAAATGTTTACTACACTAAAAGATTACTAAATAATGGAATTTGAAAGAACAACAAGTATTTGATGATGGTGATCTACTTCAAAGTGCAAGTCCAAAGACATTGGTATTTAACTATACATGATTTGGACTATGTGTCATGTGTATGGCTCCACTATTGTTGTTGATAGATTCTTTCGAACAGAAAAGGAAATACTGAAAGAGAATCTCAAAAATATATGGCAGAAAAGAAAAGACTAGAATTGTTCAGCTTAGGTATATAGAGGATATACATGTTATGGCTATATTCTTTGCTTATTAAACAATGTGGTTCTTAAGTATTGGATACTGAATTTGTTGGTGTGAATCGTCATACGAAACAACACAATTCATGAACTATAATGGCCTAAGTAACTAGCAAAAGAATATGTGATGATGTTCATCGAGAACATATAAAGGGTTGTTGTGTTGCTCGTTAACATCAAAGCTTGCCTTCAAGATTTGTTTTATCAGGTATTATGAGAACAAAAGGATTGTTCAAATTATTGCCGTAATCCATAAAAGATCGATGATTTACAAATATCATTGGATAAATCACATCCATAAAAATATTGCTAAAAAATGTCGAAAGACAATTGATAAGAAAGATCACTTAGGAAGTGACATCGCCGTTTAAATTATATTGGAAAGAAAACATGAAGAAACTCCATGTGGATGGAATTTTGGAGTCTTTTGATTTTTGATCAAATGACGCTTGTGAAATTTTCCTAGAGATAATTAAAACTCCGCTCATAGGACAAAGGGAACGGATGACTAGCTTATTGGAACTTGTACATATTTTGAATGAAGTCCATTATGTGTAGTCAAGAGCGATAGATTTCAACTTCATATGCTTTCGCCGAAAATTTGAGTGAATATATGAATATTTACTTAATGAGGATGAAGTGTGAAACATTTGAAAAGTTTAAAGACTTTCAAGATGAAGTGAAAAATCAATGTAACAAGAAAACAAAGAATTTACGATAGGATCATAAAGGAAGATATTTGAGTTATAAAGTTTAGCATAAGACCTAAGATTTGATGAATCGTTCCATGGATCTGTGTTTCCCGAAACACCATATGAGTATGGAATAATCGAGATATGCAATGAAACCTTGTTTGACATGGTAAGATCAAAGGTGTAATTGATAAAACTGCCATTATATTTTAAAGGTTAAAGCTTTAGAGACTACCGTTTTTCCACTGAAAAGAGCTCCATCATAATCCGTTGAAATGACACCATATAAAGTTATGGTTTGGGATAAAACCCAAGTTGTCCTTTCTTAAACATTGGTATGCTATGCATAAGAAAGATGTTTGCAACCAAAATCGGATGAACATATCTTTGTATGTTATTTTGAATAATCATTGAGTATTCCTCCATAACACCAAAGACAAAAATGTTTGTCGCTTAGAACGTCAAGTTTCTTTGAGAAAGGAATTTTCCATGAAAAGTTAAGTGGGAGGACAATATGTAGAGGGAGTGTCCCAACCTTTATTAACATAAGGTGGTGTCCCCTGTGTTTACAATGCTAGTCCCTGGATCAATAGCTAGCATCCACAGTTAGATGTAATATCAAGAAACAAGGGTCATAATACTAATTTTATAACCAGGAATAACATAATTTTATTACATCTTTCCATAGCTCATTTGGCTATTACAATACATTGCAGCGGAATAACTATAAGCATGGGGTCCTTCATCTTCAAAGTGCCACAGGCAAATGATGGTTGTAGACTTTGTAATCCTAATCAATCAATCTTCACTAAAACCAATCAAACCTGCAACATTACAAGTTACAACCACAAGGGTCAATACATTTGAATTGTATTGGCAAGTTTCACTACTATGTAGAATATAAGTGGATCCTATCCTTACATGCATATTTGGCTAAGTAGAGTTTTAGGCTTATTTGCATAAAGCAATATTTTATCCTGTCTTTTCAAAATGGTTTTGGTCCTTTGTCAAATCTTTGAAATCTTCTTGGTAAAATCCAAGGGTTTTAAGTTGTTATCAAAATCTCCTTGAACTACTTGGTAACCCCAAGTGTTCAAGTCTTCAACAAAATCCCTTGAGTTCCTTGGTAACCCCAAATACATCAAGTTTTAACCAAATCTCTTGAGCTCCTTGGTAACCCCAAGTGCATCAAGTTTTATCAAATCTCTTGAGCTCCTTGGTAACCCCAAGTGCATCAAGTTTTATCAAATCTCTTGAGCTCCTTGGTAACCCCAAGTGCATCAAGTTTAATCAAATCTCTTGAGCTCCTTGGTAACCCCAAGTGCATCAAGTTTTTGTTTTAGAAATTGGAATGTCGAGATCTCCCATAGCTTCAAACTTTAGTTGCTCAGTATTGTCCATAACCGGGGACATGGCTAAGTACTTAGATTTATTATCTTCTGCAGAAGGAGTACACTTTACCCACATGTCACAATCCCATCCTTTTGCCACCAAGGCCTTTGGATTAGCACTCACCAAGATGGAGTACTGGCAGATTGAGAATGTGACGAAGTCTTTCCAAAGGGTCCTCCCATACACCATTGCTAGCTTGCCTTCAGCACCGATGTAGGATTCCAGGTCCCCATGTCCAGTTAACTGATGAAAATGTGTGGAGCCCCGCCAAAACCACTACTAGAAAATCGTGTTGTTTTTGTGCATTGCATCATCATGACTGCATGCTCATGTCATCATGCCACCTTGCATTTGGGCATCGTCATCACCATGCATCTGTTCGTCTGAAACTATTTTCGAAAAATCTGTTTTTGTTTTCTAAACGCCCCGTCTTTATTCAAACACAAAACCTGGGTCTCCGGATTATTTTGTTTTGTCTACCCACGGTTTGCAAAAGCCCTGTTTTAAATAAATAAAATATTTAATTATTTTTAGGGGGCAGCCGTACCGGGCCGATCCACTCGGCCACCCCCAGTACAAAAACCAGCCTACCCAAAATATTTTCCTACCTAATCCTAATCTACCCATCACCCTCCACATCACCCCGGCCAACCACAGCTCGCCACATCAGCCTGACCCCAAATCTCCACCAACCACCACCTGCCACGTTGCCGCTCCACCATCCCACCACCCCAGCGAACCACGCCACCACCCCCACCTGCGGACCCACCCCGCCGTCACCTGGGCGCCAGCCCCTACCGCCAGTCCTTCCTGGCCCCACCACCTGGCACAACCCCCCACCGCCACCTGCCGCACTCACCTCGCAACAGAGCCCCACCCCACGACCGACAAGCCACCCCGTTCCCCGCGCCCGGCCCCACCAGCGCGAGACGCGCCTCGCGTCCCTCGTCTCTCATCCCTCGTCCCGCCCCTCTCCCCCTGCCTCGGCCGCATCTCCGTCGCCGCCATCGGCCTCCTCCGCCTCGACCTCGCCGGCCTCCGCATGCTGCCGCCTCCGCCTCGACCTCGCCGGCCTCCGCACGCTCCCGCCGCCGAGATCTGAAGGCCCGCCGCCCAGATCGCCTTCCCCGCCGTCACCTGGCCACGGCCCTCCGTGGCCTCTGTCTTGCCTGCGCCGGTCCCGCGCGCACCTTCCTCGTGGTGGGCCCGCCTCCGCCTCTCGCCTGCGTCGCCGTCCAACCGCCTCTCCTCGCTCACGGCCCCCTGCTCCACGATCTGCGCGTCCGCGACCATCGGCGCCATCCTGGGTTGACTCCAACCCCCTGTCGCGCCCGTGTTGCCCTGTCTGTGGCTGTCCTCTATCGCCGTTGCACTTTCATGTAGCCTCGTCTCTCCCCGTGCACAAGATCTCGCCCTCCGGTCTCGCTTGCGCTGGACATCGCTATATCCACTTCCTTGGCTCCTTGCAATTCGTCAGTGCCATGCTCCCATGTCCTCGTGTGTACATGTGCATGTGTCCCTGTGTTGGTCTTGTGTTTTGATGTTGGCCACGATCTTCAGATGGGTATAGTGATTCGGTGGAGATGCTTCTATTAAGGCCGAGACCAAGAGCTGTGTCCCTAGTTCCTCCTGGACAAGGCCACCGATAAGATCTTCGTCACGACACCCCGAGTTCTCGCACCCGGAATCCGATGGTTTACTCCGAGAACTCCGTCACGGAGCACCAAGCACTTCTACATGGACATCAAGACCTCAGATCCGAAGACGCCGAGACCCCGGTGCGACAAGTACTCCTTCCCGGACGCCAAGGTCGCCGACACGGAACGACAAGACCTCCTTCCCGCACCGATGCCCGACGGCGTCGCACGCCAAGTCCTTCTTCCCGGAACGCCAAGCTCTCCTTCCGTTGTCCGAGACCGATCCCATCGAACCTCGCCCCTGTCGAACCCTGTCAAACCCCGAACCCCTCGGAGCCCAAGTTCGCCGAACCCTAATGTGATCCCCTATCCAAGACCCCATTATTTTATAATATGACATTATCTCTTGTTGCATATTAACTTGCCATGCTTGCATACATATAGTGTGGTTTGAGGGCCTTATGCCGATTCACCTAATAATTAAATATGGAGGCCATATGCGGACATTTCTAGTCTCATATTGGTTCCATTTAAATTTGTGTAGCGAACCGGTGATATAATTTTTCCTTGTTAAGACAACATTTAAATTGCGGGGTTTCTAAACAACATGAACCATCTAAATAATTGTCGGGACCCCGGTTCCGCTTAATATGATCTAATTGCATCGCACCTTTGCCATGTCATACATCATACATGCATCATGCCCGATTTTCTACCGTAGTATTAAATAGTCCATCCGGTGTTTCTTCTAGTGCTTTGCTTCTTCGCGGATTAGGCCGATGAGTTGATGCGAGTGTCGACCCGATCTTCGGATGAACCTTCGGCAATGTTTTCAGGCGAGCATCTCCCCCATTCTACCTATCTTACTTTTATAGTATTTATTCCCTCCTGTTGATCTATTGCTATCTGTGTTGCGATGCTCTAGTTTTCGTGCCCGTGATATCCCTTGCAGCCTTATATTGCCTTGGACACATCCTATTACCTGTTGATTGGTAGATAGTTGGACTTGCGCGTCGTAGTCGCTTGCTCAAGTGCTGTTGCGTGTCGTCAAGTACCACAGTTGTTGGAGTATTGCCGCATGTTTAATGTTGGAGATGATCATGGCTTTAATTATCGTTTAATAACTAAAATTGAAGTAGGTAAATGCAGAGGCACCGGTGGGTAATAGACAATATTTGGTTTTAATCACCTTTGGTGTCCCGTAGGACCCCGAGTTCTTGACACCTGTTCCGAGATCGAGCGCGCTAACCACAGGTGGGGTGTGTGGGCACCCCCATCGATTTAGTACCTGATTCCAAGTATTGTACTGGGGGCCACAAAGTAGTTTGGAGCTTTATTACTATCTTGTACTTATACCATGCTTTACTGCTTTATTTAAGATTGCGCGTGGAGCGCCTGTACTGTTTAGGTAAGTGGAGTGTTTTCGCGGTATCGACAAGCCCAGTCACACTTTCGGGTTCCCAGTCATTTACAGCCACTGACGCAAACCCTGGGTCCGTCTCGGAGACCGGCCGACTTCGTTACGGGTAGCTTAGTGGGGTGGCCCCCGTGCTTGCTTTGGGTCTGGGAAACGTCGTGTCCGAAACCCCGTCGACATACCGTTGGGTGTATGTTTTGTGATCTTGTACCTACCTGATCCGACAACAAGGGTGTAGGTGCGTGTGGAAACTTTGGTGCACCCCTGCAGGGTTAAATCTTTTCGAAAAGCCGTGTCCGCGGTTATGGACGACTTGGAGCACAGTTCTCGATCATAGACAACTATAACTAAAGTTTACTGTTATAAATTGACTTGTATCCGGTATGACTAGTAATCAGCTCCACTACAACGGAATGGCTAAATAAAAGTACCAACAACTGCTGGGTTTGGGATATCTCATGATAATCGTATCTGACTAGTAAGTGTTGCAACTACAACGGAAAGGTTAACTAAAACTGCCCACTGCTTATTATATCAGGATGACTCATGCTATCTATATTTGACTAGTAATTGCCGCAACTATAACGAAATGAATAAAACTGCCAACTGTGTGCGTTCCTCGGTTGACTTCCTCGTTTGGTCTCGAGGGGGAAATACCAGGATGGGTATGTTTGGTGGTAGTATCAGGTTGGTTCCGAATAGGTCTTTCTTACCCCTCTCTGATAGCCGCTATTTGTATCGAGTCTCTATAGGTTGTTTAGTGCATGCCGCGCTTGATCCACCATACCTATGTAGGCGAGGACGCCGAATTCTAGTCTCGCTGCAGTCTTGGCCCCGATCGACCGCTCTCTTTTTCCTTTGCCCTTTGTCGGCACCCCTTTTGTTTAAGCAGGTTTGAGATCGACGTCGTTAGCAGGGTTACCCTTCCGGCTTGGCCTGGGCAGGGTTATGGACGCCATTGGTTATTCTTCAGGTCTCTTAGCTCAATTTGCATCTTGTCCGTACTCGGACGCTATATCGTTTTCCAGGTGATTTGGATCTTTGTACTGTATACCTGTATTCTTGACTCTTTGGGTCGCTGTTGTATATATCTGTTTTGTGGGTTCCATCGAGGACTGTTGTGTAATGATATTACTTCGTTTTCCACCCGCACGCAAGTGCCTGGTGGGCACCTTTGAATCGTTTCTATGCGGGTTTGGCGGGAAGCGCTGAAACTTGCATAGGGCCGATTCTGAGGGTGTTACAGAGTGGTATCAGAGCCCAACAGTTGCGATACCCCACAAGTCCAGCCTGTAGGATAACCTAGCTAACGGCCGAAGTAGAGTGTCAAAACTATTTTTGCAAAATCGGTTGGATAGTTCTGATTAGGTCTGATTTTACTCCTTACCCCTCTGCTGCTCTCCTCTCACCTCTGCGTGTTTTGAATCCGCTCTCCTCTCTCTCTTCGAGTCCAGGATTTCTCGTGGTTGGGTTCCATCGTACCTTCAGGGTTTCGCTTCCTCCTTTGGTAACGGTGTTGCTACATCTGGTCTTCATGCTATCCGAGGAATCCTTCGTCTGGTGGACTTCTCTTTGTTCCTTATCGTGCCTTCCGGTGTTTCCGACGCGATGACATCGTCTACGCCAGATCCGATGCAGAGTCTGCATCACTCCTTTGTTTCTGAACCTCGATTGTCAAGATCTTCAGTCTGATTCCGAGAAATGGTTGCACGCTTTTCTACTGATTGTGCGGAGTAATAGTTTGGGTGCGTGATGGATTGGCCCCCATGCCGACTACCCCTTCTATTCGCTTTTGTACATTGAAGTGGATGAGAATGCATCGGCTCCCTCTTTCTATCGAAGCTAGAGGTGGCTTTATTTGTTGGTACCTCTACCTTCGACCTTTTGTTCCCGGAGTGTTCTCTCGACGATCACGGACAACGACCTCTTGTTAGTGGTGTCGCGAGGATCTACACGAAGCGAGAAGACGCAGATCGCCGACCTTCCTTCCGGTACCATGAGGCCGATCTCGAGGGCGAGATCCATTGTTAGTGGTGTCGAATTGTGGCGCCCCGCCAAAACCACTACTAGAAAATCGCGTTGTTTTTGTGCATTGCATCATCATGACTGCATGCTCATGTCATCATGCCACCTTGCATTTGGGCATCGTCATCACCATGCATCTGTTCGTCTGAAACTATTTTCGAAAAATCTATTTTTGTTTTCTAAACGCCCCGTCTTTATTCAAACACAAAACTTGGGTCTCCGGATTATTTTGTTTTGTCTACCCACGGTTTGCAAAAGCCCTGTTTTAAATAAATAAAATATTTAATTATTTTTAGGGGGCAGCCGTACCGGGCCGATCCGACCCACTCGGCCACCCCCCGTACAAAAACCAGCCTACCCAAAATATTTTCCTACCTAATCCTAATCTACCCATCACCCTCCACATCACCCCGGCCAACCACAGCTCGCCACATCAGCCTGACCCCAAATCTCCACCAACCACCACCTGCCACGTTGCCGCTCCACCATCCCACCACCCCAGCGAACCACGCCACCACCCCCACCTGCGGACCCACCCCGCCGTCACCTGGGCGCCAGCCCCTACCGCCAGTCCTTCCCGGCCCCACCACCTGGCCCAACCCCCACCGCCACCTGCCGCACTCACCTCGCAACGGAGCCCCACCCCACGACCGACAAGCCACCCCGTTCCCCGCGCCCGGCCC
The DNA here is from genome assembly GCA_023614405.1 of Avena insularis. NCBI lineage: Eukaryota > Viridiplantae > Streptophyta > Magnoliopsida > Poales > Poaceae > Avena > Avena insularis. Next base: position 27,544,213 of record CM042690.1, read on the forward strand.
CACCAGCGCGAGACGCGCCTCGCGTCCCCCGTCTCTCCTCCCTCGTCCCCGCCCCTCTCCCCCGGCCCCGCCATCGTCCTCCTCCGCCTCGACCTCGCCGGCCTCCGCATGCTGCCGCCTGCGCCTCCTCGCCTACGCCCGGAGCTCCTCCGGCCGCCCCCTCCACCGCGTCATCGCGGGCCCCCACCTCGCCGCTGCTCGACCTCCCCGTCGGCCGCGCCCGCGCCGACCTCACCACTAGCGAGCTTCCCGGCCGCCGCCAGGAACTCGAGGCCCCGCCAGCTGCCGACCTCCACCTTCCGCCGCACCGGGCCACGACCGCGGAGAGCCCGGCCTGCGAGGCCGCCTCGATATCCATCCGCCGAATCCCGAAGGCCGCGCCCAGTCGCGCTTCGCTCCGTCACCTGGCCACGACCCTCCGTGGCCTCTGTCTTGCCTGCGCCGGTCCCGCGCGCACCTTCCTCGTGGTGGGCCCGCCTCCGCCTCTCGCCTGCGTCACCGTCCAACCGCCTCTCCTCACTCATGGCCCCCTGCTCCACGATCTGTGCGTCCGCGACCATCGGCGCCATCCTGGGTTGACTCCACCCCCTGTCGCGCCCGTGTTGCCCTGTCTGTGGCTGTCCTCTATCGCCGTTGCACTTTCATGTAGCCTCGTCTCTGCCCGTGCACAAGATCTCGCCCTCCGGTCTCGCTTGCGCTGGACATCGCTATCTCCACTTCCTTGGCTCCTTGCAATTCGTCAGTGCCATGCTCCCATGTCCTCGTGTGTACATGTGCATGTGTCCCTGTGTTGGTCTTGTGTTTTGATGTTGGCCACGATCTTCAGATGGGTATAGTGATTCGGTGGAGATGCTTCTATTAAGGCCGAGACCAAGAGCTGTGTCCCTAGTTCCTCCTGGACAAGGCCACCGATAAGATCTTCGTCACAACACCGCGAGTTCTCGCACCCGGAATCCGATGGTTTACTCCGAGAACTCCGTCACGGAGCACCAAGCACTTCTACATGGACATCAAGACCTCAGATCCGAAGACGCCGAGACCCCGGTGCGACAAGTACTCCTTCCCGGACGCCAAGGTCGCCGACACGGAACGACAAGACCTCCTTCCCGCACCGATGCCCGACGGCGTCGCACGCCAAGTCCTTCTTCCCGGAACGCCAAGCTCTCCTTCCGTTGTCCGAGACCGATCCCATCGAACTTCGCCCCCGTCGAACCCTGTCAAACCCCGAACCCCTCGGAGCCCAAGTTTGCCGAACCCTAATGTGATCCCCTATCCAAGACCCCATTGTTTTATAATATGACATTATCTCTTGTTGCATATTAACTTGCCATGCTTGCATACATATAGTGTGGTTTGAGGGCCTTATGCCGATTCACCTAATAATTAAATATGGAGGCCATATGCGGACATTTCTAGTCTCATATTGGTTCCATTTAAATTTGTGTAGCGAACCGGTGATATAATTTTGCCTTGTTAAGACAACATTTAAATTGCGGGGTTTCTAAACAACATGAACCATCTAAATAATTGTCGGGACCCCGGTTCCGCTTAATATGATCTAATTGCATCGCACCTTTGCCATGTCATACATCATACATGCATCATGCCTGATTTTCTACCGTAGTATTAAATAGTCCATCCAGTGTTTCTTCTAGTGCTTTGCTTCTTCGTGGATTAGGCCGATGAGTTGATGCGAGTGTCGACCCGATCTTCGGATGAACCTTCGGCAATGTTTTCAGGCGAGCATCTCCCCCTTTCTACCTATCTTACTTTTATAGTATTTATTCCCTCCTGTTGATCTATTGCTATCTGTGTTGCGATGCTCTAGTTTTCGTGCCCGTGATATCCCTTGCAGCCTTATATTGCCTTGGACACATCCTATTACCTGTTGATTGGTAGATAGTTGGACTTGCGCGTCTTAGTCGCTTGCTCAAGTGCTGTTGCGTGTCGTCAAGTACCACAGTTGTTGGAGTATTGCCGCATGTTTAATGTTGGAGATGATCATGGCTTTAATTATCGTTTAATAACTAAAATTGAAGTAGGTAAATGCAGAGGCACCGGTGGGTAATAGACAATATTTGGTTTTTAACCGCTCCTTTGGTGTCCGTAGGACCCCGAGTTCTTGACACCTGTTCCGAGATCGAGCGCGCTAACCACAGGTGGGGTGTGTGGGCACCCCCATCGATTTAGTACCTGATTCCAAGTATTGTACTGGGGGCCACAAAGTAGTTTGGAGCTTTATTACTATCTTGTACTTATGCCATGATTTATTGCTTTATTTAAGATTGCGTGGAGCGCTGCTCTGTAGGTAAGCGGAGTGTTTTCATGTCGACAAGCCTCCACACTTTTGGGTTCCCGATCGTTTACAATCGACGCAAACCCTGGTCCGTCTCGAGACCGGCCGACTTCACATGGTAGCTTAGTGGGGTGGCCCCGTGCTTGCTTTGGGTCTGGGAAGCGTCGTGTCCGAAACCCCGTCGACATCTTGTTGGGTGTATGTTTTGTGATCTTGTACCTGATCCGACAACAAGGGTGTAGGTGCGTGTGGAAACTTTGGTGCACCCTGCAGGGTTAAATCTTTTCGAAAAGCCGTGTCCGGTTATGGACGACTTGGAGCACAGTTCTCGATCATAGACAACTATAACTAAAGTTTACTGTTATAAATTGACTTGTATCCGGTATGACTAGTAATCAGCTCCACTACAACGGAATGGCTAAATAAAAGTATCAACAACTGCTGGGTTTGGGATATCTCATGATAATCGTATCTGACTAGTAAGTGTTGCAACTACAATGGAAAGGTTAACTAAAACTGCCCACTGCTTATTATATCAGGATGACTCATGCTATCTATATTTGACTAGTAATTGCCGCAACTATAACGAAATGAATAAAGCGCCAACGTGGTATGCGTTCTCGGTTGACTTCTCGTTTGGTCTCGAGGGGAAATACCAGGATGGGTATATTTGGTGGTAGTATCGAGTTGGTTCGAATAGGTCTTTCTTACCCTCTCGATAGCCGCTATTTGTATCGAGTCTCTATAGGTTGTTTAGTGCATGCTACTGCCGCTTGATCCACCATACCTATGTGGCGAGGACCGCCAATTCTAGTCTCGCCGCATGTCTTGGCCTCGATCTTGGCTCTTTTTCCTTTGCCCTTTGTTGGCACCCCTTTTGTTTAAGTAGGTTTGAGATCGACGTCGTTAGCAGGGTTACCCTTCCGGCTTGGCCTGGGCAGGGTTATGGACGCCATTGGTTATTCTTCAGGTCTCTTAGCTCAATTTGCATCTTGTCCGTACTCGGACGCTATATCGTTTTCCAGGTGATTTGGATCTTTGTACTGTATACCTGTATTCTTGACTCTTTGAGTCGCTGTTGTATATATCTGTTTTGTGGGTTCCATCGAGGACTGTTGTGTAATGATATTACTTCGTTTTCCACCCGCACGCAAGTGCCTGGTGGGCACCTTTGAATCGTTTCTATGCGGGTTTGGCGGGAAGCGCTGAAACTTGCATAGGGCCAATTCTGAGGGTGTTACACAATGCATGGGTCTTCCCAATGTAGTTGACTAAGCCAGAGCCATAATAGCATGTGGTTGCACACGAAAGCCACAATTGGAGAAACATGTTCAATCTCTAAGTTTCCTGGGTGGTTTCCTTTGGAGCACAACACAAAGAGATTGCCATAGACATGGTTCCTTTTGTTGCCACCTTCTCCAGAAATTCAAAGTATCCTTGGCCACCCAGGTGGTTCATTGAGTCCTTGTTTTATTATATAAAAACACAAGTCCTTTTCTCAATTCCATAAAATCTCAACATGTATCTCTTTTCAAAATATAGCATGGCTAAGCATGTAACAACTACATTGGAATGTATAGGGAATCCTATTAGGATTTAGCATAGCATAAGTATAAAATTGTTTTCATGCATGTTTCAAAATCCACTAAGTATAATGAAAATAGTAGGACTTTTAGATGATAGTGTAACTTGCCTTTCTTTTGGTAGGGAATGTTGGTTCACTCCTTGATCTTGCTAGTCTCACGCTTTTCTAACTTCACTACAAGTCAATCAAGCAAACACAAAATCAACTAGCATTCCAAACCAATAATCAATCAAACAATTTCACACACATAAAACAATGGGATCTAGGTTATGCATGTGAGCATGCAAGGGATGGTTCTATTTGCAAAGGTGGTATCCACTAGGCTTCTAAACTTTGTAAAGTCCAAAGTGGTCATTTACCAAAATGGCTAAGTCATTTGCAAAAGGGTTTTATCCATAAACCATTTTCAAATCCATTCAACATTTTATGTGGTGGAAAAAAATATTTTTTATCAAGCAACAACTTTTAGTGGTTCACCAAATAAGTTGTTGTTTCTCAAAACTTGGTGTTTAGGGTTAGTAGGTTTGATCCAAAACATTTTCCCAAAGTTCTTACTCCAAAACCATTTTCACAACCAAACCATTATTTTTAAATGGCTAGAAATGGGTTAAACTAATTAATCCATCCTAGACTCTACCAAATTCATTTTCCAAACTATGGGTTGGTTCCTAGGGTCAGTGAGTTTACAACAAACCATTTTGCAAAGGTTTTAACCCTAAAAACATTTTTAAACAATTTTTCCAATCTAAACAAGCACACAAAAGTATCTGCAAAAACAAGCAAACTAACAAATACTATTTACTAAACCAATGGCATGGTTGGCTAGGGCTTGTTCCACTGATTCCAATGATACCAAATTTGCAATTTTTGGACGTGTGGATCAAAAGTTACAATGGTTTGAAAATCACAATCTAATCTGATTTCAAAAATCAGTTCTATCCAAAGTCTGGCCACGCGTCGCGTCGTCATTTGCTGGTACCGGTTCGGCCGGATCGCGTAGTTGCAGCCATTGGATCTAATCAGATCGTGCGGCACATGAAGCGTACCCCTTCGCGGTTAAGTGGATCTATCGTGTCTCTCCGATCTAAATCGAACGACTGCTAATGCCTGGCCAAGAACTGGCGGCGACGGTCTGGCAGCGGGCTAGCGGCGGTTCTAGGAAGCAAGGAAGGCAGAGGGGGTGCTTACCGTGTTCGCGAGGACGAGGTGATGCTGGACGTGTGGTCGACGTGGCAAGGGGCGCACGGGGTCAGGTGGAATCGCTCACTGGAGTTGGGAACGGCGTCGGGCGGCTCTGGTCCTGGTCGGAGTCAACGTTGCAGATCGCCCTAAGGCAAGACAGGGGCATGGTTAGGTGCGGAAGACCAAGGCGAAGATGCTCGCATGATCGAGAAGCAGAGGCGGTGATTTCACAGGGAATTCGCGGAGTTGGAGCAGATCTTGGCGGCGCTTCGGAGCTTGTCGAGGGCGTGCAGCGCCAGCAGTTGAGCAGCGGGAAGATGTGCCAGGGAGTGGTGAGTGTGCTCGTGTGCTTGTGGAGGCAGGAGGTGGCGAGTACTGGCCGGAATTGGAGGGGGAGGCTCATCGGACCGAAGGTGGTGTGGCGAGAAATGGGGCAGCCTGGGGGCGTGTCGAGGTGGAGCGACAGAGGGGAAGGAAGGAGAAGACGCTGGCGTTTTAACGTGCAAGGTCAAGGTGAGTAATGGTGGCCGCGTTAAGACGAATTAGTGCCGTGGAATCACTGAGGAAACGGCGACGGGGGAGGGAGAAGAAGTCGCGCGGGTGAGGAGGATGAACAGGAAGGTGGGGTCGGCTGCTTAGTGAGAAAAGAAATGAGGGGAAGGGTCCACCAGACAGTCTCTTTGCGGGTCTGGGAGTGAGTGGAAAACGTTTCGTCGTGGGAGAGGGGAGCTGGGCTGTTTGCTGGGTTGTTGGGCTGCTGGGTTGGGCCGAGTCCAATACTATTTTTTTCTTACTGAAACCTTTTTCTTTTTCTAATTCCAATTTTTGTTTTGAAAATTCAAACAACCAAACAATACTCAAATCAATTCAAACAATCACCACACTTTGTGACTTTGAAATTGGTTCTGTTTAGCAACATAAACCAAAATTTCCAAAATAAAATAATAATTTTTATTTTAGGGCCATTATTAAATAAATAAATAGACCTTTGTTATTAAATCAAATAGATTTTGTTTTATTTAAAATCTTTATTTGAAAACTAATTATTTTCAAAACCAAATCAGTAGGTTTTCTTTGGGAATATAAAATGTTTGGAAAACTTATTGATTAAATAAGTTTTGATGGTTAATTAATATATTCAAACCTTTATTTATAAAACTTTGGATATTAAATCCTTATTTATTTATTTTAAATAAACCTTTACTATTTTTATCAAAACAAAATGTTTTATTTCAAAAGTTTGGCCAAGGTTTAATTTGGCTTTATAAAATAATCTTTATTTATAAAATCACCTTTTCTTTTGTAAACTAAATCCTTTTATTTTTAAAAAGATCCAAAATGGTAATTTTAATATTTTTATTTTCCTTTAATAAATGTTTATCTTTTTAAATCTCTTTAGGATTTTATTTGATCCAACTTGGTTTGAAGTTCCAATTGAATTCAAAAAGTTTCTTCTGGCCCTGAAAATCAACAAAGTTTTATTTTATTCATTTATTTTCACATTACAAGATTTGGAAAATCTTGGGATGTGACAGGCTACCACCCTTAAAATAAATCTCGTCCCGAGATTTGGGAAAGCTAGGGTTACAAGTAGGCTCAAAACATCTAGGGTACTACCACCCTTAAAAAATTTTCAAACAAAAATTACATAATGTCCTTCTTGGGATCCTGGGAAGGCTTCTCTAAGCAAACATTTGCATTGTGTCCTTGGTTTCCATACTTGACTCATGGGCCAAGGTTTAGTTTCTCCATAGGCTTGGTGATCTTGTTCTTCATCTTTTCTAGACAGTTGCTTGCATAATGTCCTGGTTTCTTGCAATTGAAACAGTGGATGTCCTTAAGTTCTTTACATGGCTCTTGTGGAAAAGTTGCTACATAATGGCCTAGCTCTTTGCAGTTGTTGCACACGACTTGGCCAATCTCTTTATTCTTCGGGTTCTCTGGGCATTCACTAGAATAGTGTCCCATTTCCTTACATTTATGACATTGCACATGGCTCTTGTCCTTCTTTTGCTTCTTTGGTTTCTTTTGTCCTTTGAACTGAGTTGTCTTGTTTGGAGGTATGAGTGGTCCTTTTCCTTTCTTGGTAGACTTGGATCCTTCTTGTTTCCTTTGTTCCACAATGGAGTAGATGGGGCATTGGATGGGAACATGGTTGTTTCCTTCACAAAGATAACAAGTAGCTTGAGAGGTAGGACATTGTCCAACAGGATGTTTCCCTTCACAGTTGGGGCATTGATCTCCATGCTCTCTGGAAGTATGATCCTTGTCTCCACAAATAATGCAAGCTGGGGCTCCATCTAGAATAACATTTCTGTCATCCTTGTTGTCACAAACTTTCTTGGAGTAGCTTTCTTCCATCCTGATCATTTGATCAGTCACCTTAAGCATCAGTTGGCCTTGAGTTTCCAAAAATCCTTGTAGTGCTGGATCTTCTCCACTAGTGTTGGCTATGAACTGAGCTGTCACTTGGTTCAACTGGTGTTGGGTTGCTATGAGTTCTTTCATGCTGTCTTCTTGGTTGGTGTTGGTGTCATCAACCTTGAGGTTGGAGTCTCTTGGAGTAGTCATCTGTTTGGGTTGAATGGAGATTAGAATAGGCAAGATATTTCTAAGGAATCAATTCTAATCACACTCATCACAAGTCACACAAGCAATGTGCATGCAATCACAAACAAAACATTTCACTCAAACACAAAGTTCAAGCACATACTTAGGCAACAAAATATTATTTTTTTGTTACACCACATGAGTTGGTGTGTTTGACTTACTAAAATATGGTGGTCCATCTATATGGTTCACTTGTGATCTTTCCCTTCTTCATGATTCTTCTTGCATGAAGTCATGGTTTCCTTGGGTAAAACTCTTGATTACTTTGATTTCTAATGATGTAGGCTCCTTCTAACTTTTGCATTCCCTCAGTCTCTAAGTCTTGAGCAAGATTTCCTTGTTTCACTTGTAGTCCTTAGTGGTATCCAAGTTGGAAGTCCTTGGTGAACATGCTGAAGATGTTGACGTCATTAGAGTTGAAGAAGTTGAATTCATTAGAGTTGAAGAAGTTGAAGTCATTAGAGTTGAAAATGTTGAGGGAGTCCTTTGCACATGGTGTAGTCTTGGGTCATGGGGTAGGTTTTTCCATCAAGTTGAAAATAAAAGAGATGTAGAGTTGAAACCAAAATGGTTGAGAAAAGAGTTTACAAGTTTGTTTGTAAATAAGTTTTTGGAACAATTGCATATCCTATTTTCTAAGGGTTTTTGTCCAATCCTAGGTTTACAAATCCTACAGGCAACACAATGCTCTGATACCATCTGTAGAGGGAGTGTCCCAACCTTTATTAACATAAGGTGGTGTCCCCTGTGTTTACAATGCTAGTCCCTGGATCAATAGCTAGCATCCACAGTTAGATGTAATATCAAGAAACAAGGGTCATAATATAACTTTATAACCAGGAATAACATAATTTTATTACATCTTTACATAGCTCATTTGGCTATTACAATACATTGCAGCGGAATAACTATAAGCATGGGGTCCTTCATCTTCAAAGTGCCACAGACAAATGATGGTTGTAGACTTTGTAATCCTAATCAATCAATCTTCACTAAAACCAATCAAACCTGCAACATTACAAGTTACAGCCACAAGGGTCAATACATTTGAATTGTATTGGCAAGTTTCACTACTATGTAGAATATAAGTGGATCCTATCATTACATGCATATTTGGCTAAGTAGAGTTTTAGGCTTATTTGCATAAAGCAATATTTTATCCTGTCTTTTCAAAATGGTTTTGGTCCTTTGTCAAATCTTTGAAATCTTCTTGGTAAAATCCAAGGGTTTTAAGTTGTTATCAAAATCTCCTTGAACTACTTGGTAACCCCAAGTGTTCAAGTCTTCAACAAAATCCCTTGAGTTCCTTGGTAACCCCAAGTACATCAAGTTTTAACCAAATCTCTTGAGCTCCTTGGTAACCCCAAGTGCATCAAGTTTTATCAAATCTCTTGAGCTCCTTGGTAACCCCAAGTGCATCAAGTTTTATCAAATCTCTTGAGCTCCTTGGTAACCCCAAGTGCATCAAGTTTAATCAAATCTCTTGAGCTCCTTGGTAACCCCAAGTGCATCAAGTTTTTGTTTTAGAAATTGGAATGTCGAGATCTCCCATAGCTTCAAACTTTAGTTGCTTAGTATTGTCCATAACCGGGGACACGGCTAAGTACTTAGATTTATTATCTTCTGCAGAAGGAGTACACTTTACCCACATGTCACAATCCCATCCTTTTGCCACCAGTGGCCACTGGATTAGCACTCACCAAGATGGAGTACTGGCAGATTGAGAATGTGACGAAGTCTTTCCAAAGGGTCCTCCCATACACCATTGCTAGCTTGCCTTTAGCACCCATGTAGGATTCCAGGTCCCCATGTCCAGTTAACTGAAGACAATGCATGGGTCTTCCCAATGTAGTTGACTAAGCCAGAGCCATAATAGCATGTGGTTGCACACGAAAGCCACAATTGGAGAAACATGTTCAATCTCTAAGTTTCCTGGGTGGTTTCCTTTGGAGCACAACACAAAGAGATTGCCATAGACATGGTTCCTTTTGTTGCCACCTTCTCCAAAAATTCAAAGTATCCTTGGCCACCCAGGTGGTTCATTGAGTCCTTGTTTTATTATATAAAAACACAAGTCCTTTTCTCAATTCCATAAAATCTCAACATGTATCTCTTTTCAAAATATAGCATGGCTAAGCATGTAACAACTACATTGTTTTCACTAAGGAATGTATAGGGAATCCTATTAGGATTTAGCATACCATAAGTATAAAATTGTTTTCATGCATGTTTCAAAATCCACTAAGTATAATGAAAATAGTAGGACTTTTAGATGATAGTGTAACTTGCCTTTCTTTTGGTAGGGAATGTTGGTTCACTCCTTGATCTTGCTAGTCTCACACTTTTCTAACTTCACTACAAGTCAATCAAGCAAACACAAAATCAACTAGCATTCCAAACCAATAATCAATCAAACAATTTCACACACATAAAACAATGGGATCTAGGTTATGCATGTGAGCATGCAAGGGATGGTTCTATTTGCAAAGGTGGTCTCCACTAGGCTTCTAAACTTTGTAAAGTCCAAAGTGGTCATTTACCAAAATGGCTAAGTCATTTGCAAAAGGGTTTTATCCATAAACCATTTTCAAATCCATTCAACATTTTATGTGGTGGAAAAAAAATATTTTATCAAGCAACAACTTTTAGTGGTTCACCAAATAAGTTTTTGTTTCTCAAAACTTGGTGTTTAGGGTTAGTAGGTTTGATCCAAAACATTTTCCCAAAGTTTTTACTCCAAAACCATTTTCACAACCAAACCATTATTTTTAAATGGCTAGAAATGGGTTAAACTAATTAATCCATCCTAGACTCTACCAAATTCATTTTCCAAACTATGGGTTGGTTCCTAGGGTCAGTGAGTTTACAACAAACCATTTTGCAAAGGTTTTAACCCTAAAAACATTTTTAAACAATTTTTCCAATCTAAACAAGCACACAAAAGTATCTGCAAAAACAAGTAAACTAACAAATACTATTTACTAAACCAATGGCATGGTTGGCTAGGTCTTGTTCCACTGATTCCAATGATACCAAATTTGCAATTTTTGGACGTGTGGATCAAAAGTTACAATGGTTTGAAAATCACAATCTAATCTGATTTCAAAAATCAGTTCTATCCAAAGTCTGGCCACGCGTCGCGTCGTCATTTGCTGGTACCGGTTCGGCCGGATCGCGTAGTTGCAGCCATTGGATCTAATCAGATCGTGCGGCACAGGAAGCGTACCCCTTCGCGGTTAAGTGGATCTATCGTGTCTCTCCGATCTAAATCGAACGGCTGCTAATGCCTGGCCAAGAACTGGCGGCACGACGGCAGCGCGGTCTGGCAGTGGGCTAGCGGCGGTTCTAGGAAGCAAGGAAGGCAGAGGGGGTGCTTACCGTGTTCGCGAGGACGAGCTGACGCTGGACGTGTGGTCGACGTGGCAAGGGGCGCACGGTGTCAGGTGGAATCGCTCACCGGAGTTGGGAACGGCGTCGGGCGGCTCTGGTCCTGGTCGGAGTCGACGTTGCAGATCGCCCTAAGGCAAGACAGGGGCATGGTTAGGTGCGGAAGACCAAGGCGAAGATGCTCGCATGATCGAGAAGCAGAGGGGCGGTCGGATTTCACCTGGGGAATTCGCCGGAGTTGGAGACAGATCTTGGCGCCGAGCTTGTCGAGGACGGCAGCCTGGGCGCCCGCGGTTAAGCGGTAGTCGGAAGATGTGCTGTGGAGTGGTGAGTGTGCTCGTGTGCTTGTGGAGGCAGGAGGTGGCAATCTTGGCCGGAATTGGAGGGGGAGGCTCGTCGGACCGAAGGTGGTGTGGCGAGAAATGGGGCAGCCTGGGGGCGTGTCGAGGTGGAGCGACAGAGGGGAAGGGAGGAGAAGACGCTGGCGTTTTAACGTGCAAGGTCAAGGTGAGTAATGGTGGCCGCGTTAAGAAGAATTAGTGCCGTGGAATCACTGCAGGAAACGGCGACGGGGGAGGGAGAAGAAGTCGCGCGGGTGAGGAGGATGAACAGGAAGGTGGGGTCGGCTGCTTAGTGAGAAAAGAAATGAGGGGAAGGGTCCACCAGACAGTCTCTTTGCGGGTCTAGGAGTGAGTGGAAAACGTTTCGTCGTGGGAGAGGGGAGCTGGGCTGTTTGCTGGGTTGTTGGGCTGCTGGGTTGGGCCGAGTCCAATACTATTTTTTTCTTACTGAAACCTTTTTCTTTTTCTAATTCCAATTTTTGTTTTGAAAATTCAAACAACCAAACAATACTCAAATCAATTCAAACAATCACCACACTTTGTGACTTTGAAATTGGTTCTGTTCAGCAACATAAACCAAAATTTCCAAAATAAAATAATAATTTTTATTTTAGGGCCATTATTAAATAAATAAATAGACCTTTGTTATTAAATCAAATAGATTTTGTTTTATTTAAAATCTTTATTTGAAAACTAATTATTTTCAAAACCAAATCAGTAGGTTTTCTTTGGGAATATAAAATGTTTGGAAAACTTATTGATTAAATAAGTTTTGATGGTTAATTAATATATTCAAACCTTTATTTATAAAACTTTGGATATTAAATACTTATTTATTTATTTTAAATAAACCTTTACTATTTTTATCAAAACAAAATGTTTTATTTCAAAAGTTTGTCCAAGGTTTAATTTGGCTTTATAAAATAATCTTTATTTATAAAATCACCTTTTCTTTTGTAAACTAAATCCTTTTATTTTTAAAAAGATCCAAAATGGTAATTTTAATATTTTTATTTTCCTTTAATAAATGTTTATCTTTTTAAATCTCTTTAGGATTTTATTTGATCCAACTTGGTTTAAAGTTCTAATTAAATTCAAAAAGTTTCTTTTGGCCCTGAAAATCAACAAAGTTTTATTTTATTCATTTATTTTCACATTACAAGATTTGGAAAATCTTGGGATGTGACAGGCTACCACCCTTAAAATAAATCTCGTCCCGAGATTTGGGAAAGCTAGGGTTACAAGTAGGCTCAAAACATCTAGGGTACTACCACCCTTAAAAAAAATTCAAACAAAAATTACATAATGTCCTTCTTGGGATCCTGGGAAGGCTTCTCTAAGCAAACATTTGCATTGTGTCCTTGGTTTCCATACTTGACTCATGGGCCAAGGTTTAATTTCTCCATAGGCTTGGTGATCTTGTTCTTCATATTTTCTGGACAGTTGCTTGCATAATGTCCTGGTTTCTTGCAATTGAAACAGTGGATGTACTTAAGTTCTTTACGTGGCTCTTGTGGACAAGTTGCTACATAATGGCCTAGCTCTTTGCAGTTGTTGCACACGACTTGGCCAATCTCTTTATTCTTCGGGTTCTCTGGGCATTCACCAGAATAGTGTCCCATTTCCTTACATTTATGACATTGCACATGGCTCTTGTCCTTCTTTTGCTTCTTTGGTTTCTTTTGTCCTTTGAACTGAGTTGTCTTGTTTGGAGGTATGAGTGGTCCTTTTCCTTTCTTGGTAGACTTGGATCCTTCTTGTTTCCTTTGTTCCACAATGGAGTAGATGGGGCATTGGATGGGAACATGGTTGTTTCCTTCACAAAGATAACAAGTAGCTTGAGAGGTAGGACATTGTCCAACAGGATGTTTCCCTTCACAGTTGGGGCATTGATCTCCATGCTCTCTGGAAGTATGATCCTTGTCTCCACAAATAATGCAAGCTGGGGCTCCATCTAGAATAACATTTCTGTCATCCTTGTTGTCACAAACTTTCTTGGAGTAGCTTTCTTCCATCCTGATCATTTGATCAGTCACCTTAAGCATCAGTTGGCCTTGAGTTTCCAAAAATCCTTGTAGTGCTGGATCTTCTCCACCAGTGTTGGCTATGAGTCATTGTCACTTGGTTCAACTGGTGTTGGGTTGCTATGAGTTCTTTCATGCTGTCTTCTTGGTTGGTGTTGGTGTCATCAACCTTGAGGTTGGAGTCTCTTGGAGTAGTCATCTGTTTGGGTTGAATGGAGATTAGAATAGGCAAGATATTTCTAAGGAATCAATTCTAATCACACTCATCACAAGTCACACAAGCAATGTGCATGCAATCACAAACAAAACATTTCACTCAAACACAAAGTTCAAGCACATACTTAGGCAACAAAATATTATTTTTTTGTTACACCACATGAGTTGGTGTGTTTGACTTACTAAAATATGGTGGTCCATCTATATGGTTCACTTGTGATCTTTCCCTTCTTCATGATTCTTCTTGCATGAAGTCATGGTTTCCTTGGGTAAAACTCTTGATTACTTTGATTTCTAATGATGTAGGCTCCTTCTAACTTTTGCATTCCCTCAGTCTCTAAGTCTTGAGCAAGATTTCCTTGTTTCACTTGTAGTCCTTAGTGGTATCCAAGTTGGAAGTCCTTGGTGAACATGCTGAAGATGTTGACGTCATTAGAGTTGAAGAAGTTGAATTCATTAGAGTTGAAGAAGTTGAAGTCATTAGAGTTGAAAATGTTGAGGGAGTCCTTTGCACATGGTGTAGTCTTGGGTCATGGGGTAGGTTTTTCCATCAAGTTGAAAATAAAAGAGATGTAGAGTTGAAACCAAAATGGTTGAGAAAAGAGTTTACAAGTTTGTTTGTAAATAAGTTTTTGGAACAATTGCATATCCTATTTTCTAAGGGTTTTTGTCCAATCCTAGGTTTACAAATCCTACAGGCAACACAATGCTCTGATACCATCTGTAGAGGGAGTGTCCCAACCTTTATTAACATAAGGTGGTGTCCCTTGTGTTTACAATGCTAGTCCCTGGATCAATAGCTAGCATCCACAGTTAGATGTAATATCAAGAAACAAGGGTCATAATATAACTTTATAACCAGGAATAACATAATTTTATTACATCTTTACATAGCTCATTTGGCTATTACAATACATTGCAGCGGAATAACTATAAGCATGGGGTCCTTCATCTTCAAAGTGCCACGGGCAAATGATGGTTGTAGACTTTGTAATCCTAATCAATCAATCTTCACTAAAACCAATCAAACCTGCAACATTACAAGTTACAGCCACAAGGGTCAATACATTTGAATTGTATTGGCAAGTTTCACTACTATGTAGAATATAAGTGGATCCTATCATTACATGCATATTTGGCTAAGTAGAGTTTTAGGCTTATTTGCATAAAGCAATATTTTATCCTGTCTTTTCAAAATGGTTTTGGTCCTTTATCAAATCTTTGAAATCTTCTTGGTAAAATCCAAGGGTTTTAAGTTGTTATCAAAATCTCCTTGAACTACTTGGTAACCCCAAGTGTTCAAGTCTTCAACAAAATCCCTTGAGTTCCTTGGTAACCCCAAGTACATCAAGTTTTAACCAAATCTCTTGAGCTCCTTGGTAACCCCAAGTGCATCAAGTTTTATCAAATCTCTTGAGCTCCTTGGTAACCCCAAGTGCATCAAGTTTAATCAAATCTCTTGAGCTCCTTGGTAACCCCAAGTGCATCAAGTTTAATCAAATCTCTTGAGCTCCTTGGTAACCCCAAGTACATCAAGTTTTTTTTTTTAGAAATTGGAATGTCGAGATCTCCCATAGCTTCAAACTTTAGTTGCTCAGTATTGTCCATAACCGGGGACACGGCTAAGTACTTAGATTTATTGTCCATAACCGGGGACACGGCTAATCAGATCGTGCGGCACAGGAAGCGTACCCCTTCGCGGTTAAGTGGATCTATCGTGTCTCTCCGATCTAAATCGAACGACTGCTAATGCCTGGCCAAGAACTGGCGGCACGACGACGGTGGCGCGCGGCGGCGACGGTCTAGCAGTGGGCTAGCGGCGGTTCTAGGAAGCAAGGAAGGCAGAGGGGGTGCTTACCGTGTTCGCGAGGACGAGGTGATGCTGGACGTGTGGTCGACGTGGCAAGGGGCGCACGGGGTCAGGTGGAATCGCTCACCGGAGTTGGGAACGACGTCGGGCGGCTCTGGTCCTGGTCGGAGTCGACGTTGCAGATCGCCCTAAGGCAAGACAGGGGCATGGTTAGGTGCGGAAGACCAAGGCGAAGATGCTCGCATGATCGAGAAGCAGAGGGGCGGTCGGATTTCACCTGGGGAATTCGCCGGAGTTGGAGACAGATGCGGCGGCGCTCGGAGCTTGTCGAGGACGGTGTTCTGGGGCGCCCGCGGTTGAACGGCGGGTACAGGAAGATGTGCCAGGGAGTGGTGAGTGTGCTCGTGTGCTTGTGGAGGCAGGAGGTGGCGAGTACTGGCCGGAATTGGAGGGGGAGGCTCGTCGGACCAAAGGTGGTGTGGCGAGAAATGGGGCAGCCTGGGGGCGTGTCGAGGTGGAGCGACAGAGGGGAAGGGAGGAGAAGACGCTGGCGTTTTAACGTGCAAGGTCAAGGTGAGTAATGGTGGCCGCGTTAAGATGAATTAGTGTCGCGGAATCACTGCAGGAAACGGCGACGGGGGAGGGAGACGAAGTCGCGCGGGTGAGGAGGATGAACAGGAAGGTGGGGTCGGCTGCTCAGTGAGAAAAGAAATGAGGGGAAGGGTCCACCAGTCAGTCTCTTTGCGGGTCTGGGAGTGAGTGGAAAATGTTTCGTCGTGGGAGAGGGGAGCTGGGCTGTTTGCTGGGTTTTTGGTTTGCTGGGTTGGGCCGAGTCCAATACTATTTTTTTCTTACTGAAACCTTTTTCTTTTTCTAATTCCAATTTCTGTTTTGAAAATTCAAACAACCAAACAATACTCAAATCAATTCAAACAATCACCACACTTTGTGACTTTGAAATTGGTTCTGTTCAGCAACATAAACCAAAATTTCCAAAATAAAATAATAATTTTTATTTTAGGGCCATTATTAAATAAATAAATAGACCTTTGTTATTAAATCAAATAGATTTTGTTTTATTTAAAATCTTTATTTGAAAACTAATTATTTTCAAAACCAAATCAGTAGGTTTTCTTTGGGAATATAAAATGTTTTGAAAACTTATTGATTAAATAAGTTTTGATGGTTAATTAATATATTCAAACCTTTATTTATAAAACTTTGGATATTAAATCCTTATTTATTTATTTTAAATAAACCTTTACTATTTTTATCAAAACAAAATGTTTTATTTCAAAAGTTTGGCCAAGGTTTAATTTGGCTTTATAAAATAATCTTTATTTATGAAATCACCTTTTCTTTTGTAAACTAAATCCTTTTATTTTTAAAAAGATCCAAAATGGTAATTTTAATATTTTTATTTTCCTTTAATAAATGTTTATCTTTTTAAATTTCTTTAGGATTTTATTTGAGCCAACTTGGTTTGAAGTTCCAATTGAATTCAAAAAGTTTCTTCTGGCCCTGAAAATCAACAAAGTTTTATTTTATTCATTTATTTTCACATTACAAGATTTGGAAAATCTTGGGATGTGACACAATAGAACTTTGATAAGGTTAAAAGAACCTTAGCTATATGTGCAAAGTTGCGCAGCGCTGAAAAGTGTTTCGGAGGCAGTAAAATGCTAATGACTCACGTGCCTCAAAGGTTGTGGTTTTAGAGGTCTAAGTTCCTATTGAACCAAGTAGGTCGGGTAAACAATCAAATACCAAGATTTGAGGGTTGAATCATTATTTGACAATAATGAACGGACTACATGCAAAGAAGCGATGATGGGCCCTGACTCTGTCAAATGGCTTGAAGCCATAAAATCCATGGTAGTTCCATACACGAGAAATCAAGCTTTGAACTTGAAAGACCCTCTAGAAAGGTGTAAGACCTTACAGTCGTGTTTGGATCTATAAAGAAATAGACATGGATGTTTCACATCTATGAAATAGTCGACATGTTGGGAAAGAGTTCACAACAATGTTCAAAGGTTGACTCTGACAAGATTTGATCTTTCATAGTGATATTTAGTCTATACGAATTAATGTAGCAACTACTACATATAATTCTGTTATATGGTGGTTGAACAAACAAAACAAAGTTCTTTTAATAGAATTGTTACCTAGGACGTGTACATAACACGATCCAAAGGGTTTTGTTAATTCAAAGGATGCTAATAGAGAATGCAAACTTCAATGGTTGAAATAAGCATCACGGAGTTGGAATTTGCACCATGATGAAACTATTAAAAGAGTTTAATCGCATCGGAGATGATGAAGATACTTGCATTTGCAAGAAATTAAGTGGGAGCGCTAATACATATTTATAATACATTATGTGGAAGACATATTGTTGATTGGAAATGATGTATCTTTTGTTAACACAAGTTAAGAATTTCATTTTGATGAAAGACTAAGGAAAAACCCGAATATTTTGCATCAATATCTACATAGATAGATTGAGAAGCTAATATGGTTGTGCCGAAAGTACATAGATGACAATTGAATGATTTCAATATAGACACTACAAGAAAGGTTCTTGTCGCACAGAAAGGATTGAATCGAAATTCAAGTGTATTGATACTTGGTAAGTGAAACAAAGATTCAAAAATAGATTGATACTTGATGTATGAAATCACAAAGAGTATTTATATCAATCATATTGTGATATGTACAAATACAGATATGTCCTATGCTCTAAATATTATGAGCATATACCAGAATGATTCATAAGATAATTATTGGATGATAGTAAGGATATTCTTATGATCTTTTAGAAAAACTAAGAATATATTATTTTTGTAGAGGTGACAAATAGATGGTTAGTTCATTGTAAAAGTACTACATTGATACTAGTTTTGTCACAAAGTACAAATTAAGTTTATCTCAATCTAAACTAAAGGGTGGCACAATATAATGGAAAGCAAGTTCCATAATTGATTTGGATGAGTTCCAAAGTTAAGACATTGTGACAGATATTACAACAAAAGCTGAGTATATGACTGCTATTATAGTAGCAAAAGAGGGCATTTGTGTCAAGTAGTTTGTTATCAAACTAGGTGTAGTTCATAGCGGGCTAGTACTATGAAGATATATTGTATGACAATATTATCAACATGTTTTAACCCCAAGGAACTAAAGGTCTCACCAAAGGACCAAATTTATAAAATGCCATCTCATTAGAGAATGAGTGATGCGTAGAGACACAAAGACATGCAATTTCACACTGACCTGTAAGTGTCGGATCCGAAGATCGGTTGACCACTAGCAATCATGTAAATACAACACCAGAAAGCCATAGGTGTTGAATACACAAAGTTTTGGAACTAGATTATTGTCTCTAGTGCAAGTGGGAGACTGTTGAAGATATACCCAAGAGGCAATAATAAAGAGTTTATTATCATATCTTCATGCTTATGATAAATGTTTACATACCATGCTATAACTGTATTAACCGGAAACATTAATACTTGTGTGATTTGTAAACATAAAAGAGTCCCTAGTAAAGCATCTTGTTAAACTAGCTTGTTGGTTAATATATGATCATGGATTCCTGATCATGAACATAGAGATGTTATTAACAACAGGATCATATCATTAGGAGAATGGTGTGATGGACATACTCCTATAGTTAAGCGTAGCATAAGATCAAGTTATTCAAATAGTTCACTTGCTATAAGCTTTCTAATACATAGTAACCTAATTCCTTCAACCATGAGATCATGCTAATCACCATCACCGGAAGGATGCTTTGATGACATGAAACACCACACCGTAACTGGGTGGCTATAAAGGTGGCATTGAGTGTTTGGAAAGTATGTGTTGAGGCACATGGATCAAGAGTGGGATTTGTCCATCCATATGACGGATAGATATATTCTGGACCCTCTCGGTGGAATGTCATCCAATTAGCTTGCAAGCATGTGAATGGCTCACAAGGGATCACATATCATGGGAACGAGAAAAGAATACTTATCGGTAACGAGGTTGAACTAGATATGCAGAGATACCGACGATAAGACCTCAGATAATTAAAATATCGTGAGACGAAGGGAAATTGGTTCCATATGTAAATGGTTCATTCGATCACAAATTAATCATAGAAATATGTGGGAGACATATGAATTTCCAGATTCCTCTATTGGTTATTGATCGAAGAAGAGTCTCGATCATGTCTGCATAATTCACTAACCGTAGGGAGACACACTTAAGGATTTGATGTTGTTTAGTAGATATGGAATGTGAGTAAAGAGATCGAATGTTGTTCGGAGTCTCGGATGGGATCCGGGATATCACGAGGAGATCCGGAATGGTCCGGAGAATAAGATTCATATAAGGAAAGTCCAATTTCGGAGTTTGGGAATGATTCCGGTGTTTTCACCGGAATGTTCTAGAAGGGTCTAGAAGGTTCACCGATCCGAAAGGGGAAGGGTACATAGATGTGTCATGAAAAAGTGTAATGGTTGCATCATGTCCTAGGTCACTTGGCTGGACACTTGGAGGAGAAATCAAACTCTAATTTGAAAGTCTAAAAGGCAGTTTGAAAAAGTCAAATCCCAACATGGTTTCCGAGTTAGGGAGGGTTTCTGAGTTAGGGAGGGTTTCCACCTAGGTAGGGAACACCCTTGGACGCCCCCCACCTATATAAGGAGGGGTAGGGGCGCACCCCAAGGTATCTCCCTTGCCCTAGGCACCCAAGAAACCCTAGGTTGGCCGCTGCCCCCTCTCTAGTTGCGACCAATCTAGATCTCCTCTAAACCGCTACCGACTAGCTAAACTCTAGTTGCTAGCTACCTCTAAATCTCGTCCCTCTAAACCCTAGATCGCCGGGGCTCCCTCTACTCCACCATACTCGCTCCGGCTTAGGCGAAGCCCTGTGGGACCTCCCCTCTATTTCCGACACCACGTCGCCATGCTGCTGGAATCGCGAGGAGAGAGCTACAACCTCCGCTGCCTGCTGGAACAAGGGAGAGGAAGGTATTCATAGAGTACCGTACGTGTGACCGACTGCGGGAGCATTGCTGGAACGTGGCGCCGGAAGGATCGTCTACGCGATCTTGAGATCAGCAAGTGAACGACTACATCACCCACGAGAATCTGCTCTCCTTAACCGCTTTGGATCTTCGAGGGTTAGTACTCTATCAACTTGTTGCACCGATCTAGTAGATAGATCTTGGCTTGATCATAGATTAGATCTTGATTGTGTGTTCATGCGGTAGAATTTTTTTGTTTTCCATGCTACTAACCCCTACACAAGTATATCATCAAGCTTAATAGGTAATTTTTCAGCAATTTTCTTATACTCTTCCTCAAGCTCATGTACCTTTATTGCTACTTGGTTAACAAAGTGTTAATACATGGCTTCCTCATTTCCTTCACTTACTGGAATCTTGATATTGATCCTTTTCACAAGATCTTCAACTGTGTAATTTGGTGAAGGAGCTTTGCTATAGTCAAGTTCTTTAGGATCCTCCCTTTGGATTCTTATCATCTCGAGATCTTCAACGGGATTGGGCTCAGCTTTACCTGCAAATTTACTAGAATGAGAGTTTTACTCTCGGTTATCTTACCTAGCTATGTTGTAGGGGTTTGTAGCATGGAAAACAAAAAAATTATATCGCATGAACACACAAAACCAAGATCCAATCTATGGCAAAGCCAAAATCTAATCTATGATATCGGTGCAACGAGATTGTAGAGTACTAACCCTCGTAGATCCAAAGCGTTTAACGAGATCAGATTCTTGTGGTTAATGTAGTCGATCACTTGCCGATCTCAAGATTATGTAGATGATCCTTCCGGCGCCACGTTCCGGCAGCGCTTCTGCAGTCGGTCACACATTTGGTACTCGATGAAGACCTTCCTCTACCTTGTTCCAGCAGGTAGCGGAGGTTGTAGATCTCCTCGCGATTCTAGCAGCACGACGGTGTGGTGGTGGAGGTGGAGGTGGAGGAGTAGATCTCGTAGGGCTTCGCCTAAGCCAGAGCGGGTATGGTGGATTAGAGAGGACCTTAGTGGCTAGGGTTTAGACGTCAAGGGGAGGAGGGCAACCGACAGCTAGGGTTTAGGCCAGGCGGTGGCGGCTTGGAGAGGGCTAGGGAGCCGGCAGCCTTGGGGAAAGGGGAGGCGGCCTAGGGTTTGGGGTGGTCTACAAGGGGGTGCCCCACCCCCTCCTTTTATGGGTGGGAGAGGCGGCTAGGGGGAGACTGAGTCCTCCCCCAACACCCCTTGGTGGCCGGCGGCAAGGAGGGAGAGGGAACCTCTCTCCTCTTGGTTTCCTCTCCTCCCTCCACTAGGCTTTTGACTTTTAATGTTGGGTTTTGACTTTTCAAACTGGAGTTTGACTATTCAAACTAGAGTTTGATTATTTCTATTCCCATTGCCCAGTCAAGTGACCTATGGTATGATGCAACCATTGCACATTGGAATGGAACATTCAAGTACCCTTCCTCCCGGGGTGGTGGATCTTCCAGAACCTTCTAGAAGCTTCTGGTGAAAACACCAAAAACATTTCCGAACCTCGAAATTGGACTTTCCTTATATAAATCTTATTCTTCGGACCATTCCGGATCTCCTCGTGATGTCCTGGATCCAATCCGAGACTCTGAACAACATTCGGTCTCCAACTCACATTCCATATCTACCAAACAACATTGAATCCTTAAGTGTACATTCCTCCCTACGGTTCGTGAACTTTGTAGACATGATCAAGACACCTCTCCTATCAATAACCAATAGAGGAATCTAGAAATTCATATGGCTCCCACATATTTCTATGATGACTTCGTGATCGAATTGAACCATTTACATACGATACCAATTTCCCTTTGTCTTGTGATACTTTACTTATCCGAGGTTTGATCGTCGGTATCTCCAATACCTAGTTCAGCCTTGTTACCGATAAGTACTCTTTACTCGTTCTGTGAAAAATGATCCCTTGTGACCTAGTCACATGCTTGCAAGCCAATTGGATGACATTCCACCGAGAGGTACCAAAGTATATCTATCTATCATATGGATGGACAAATCCCACTCTCGATCCATGTGCTTCAACACATACTTTCAGAATACTCAATGCCACCTTTATAACCACCCAGTTACGAAGTGGTGTTTGATGTCATCAAAGTATCCATCCGGTGATGGTGATTAACATGATCTCATGGTCGAAGGATTTAGGTTACTATGTATTTGAAATCTTATAGCAAACGAACTTTTAAATGACTTGATCTTATGCTACACTTAACTATAGGAGTGTGTCCATCACATCATTATCCTAATGATATGATCTTGTTATTAATGACATCCAATGTCCATGATCAGGAAACCATGATCATCTATTAATCAACAAGCTAGTCTAATAAGAGGCTTTACTAGGGACTCTTTTATGTTTACAAAACACACAAGTATTAATGTTTCCTATTAATATAATTATATCATGGGATGTAAACATTTATCATAAACAAAAAGATATGATAATAACCATTTTATTATTACCTCTTGGGCATATGTCCAATAGTCTCCCACTTGCACTAGGGTCAATAATCTAGTTTCGGAAAAACTTTGTGCATTCAATAATCCGGTGTTGTATATACACGATTGGTAGTGGTTAACTTAATCTTCGGATCCGACACTTTCAGGTTCTTGTGTAATTGCATGTCTTTGCGTCTCTATGCATCACTCATTCTCCAATGAGATGGCATTATATAAATTTGGTTCTCTGGTGAGACCTTTAGTTCCTTAGGGTCAAACCATGTCGATACAATTGTTGTACAATATATCTTCATAGTACTAGCCTGCTATGGACCACACCTAGTTTGATAACAAACTACTTGATAACACATAGCAGTCATATACTTATCCTTTTTGTTGTAGTATTTGTCATAATGTCTCAACTTTGGAACTCATCCAAATCCATTATGGAACTTCCTTTCCATTACATTGTGCCACCTATAGTTTAAATTGAGATAAACTTAGTTTGTATTATGTGACAAAACTAGTATCAATGTAACACTTTACAATGAACTATTTATCTATTTGTCACCTCGACGAAAATAGCATATTGTTAGCTCTTTCAAAGATCATAAGAATATCCTTACTATTGTCCAATTATAATCATATAAATCATTCTGGTATATGCTCATAACATTTAGATCATAGGACATATATGAATGTTTACATATCATAGTATGATTGATCAAAACTATGATTTCAATCACCAAATATCAAAATACTTGAATCTTTGTTTCACTTACCAAATGTCAATACACTTGAATCTTGATACAATCCTTTCTATGCGACAAGAACCTTTCTTGTAGTTTCTATATTTAACTATTTCAATATCTCATCTATGTACTCTTGGCACAACCATATTAGCATTTCAATCTATCCATATTGACATTGATGCCAAATATTTCGGGTTTTGCCTAAGTCTTTCATCGAGATGAAATTCTTAACCTGTGTCAATTAAAGATACATCATTTCCAATCAACAATATGTTTTTAACATAATGTACTAGAAATATGTCTTAGCGCTCCCACTTAATTTCTTGCAAATACAAGCATCTTCATCGTCTCCGATGAAATTAAACCTTTTAAAAGTTTTATCATGATGAGGGTTCCAACTTCACGATGCTTACTTCAACCATTGAATTTTGCATGCTCTTTTAGCATCCTTTGAATTAACAAAACCCTTTGGATCGTGTCATGTACACGTCCTAGGTAACCATTCTATTAGAAGAACTTGTTTTCTTTGTTCAACTATCATATACCAATATATGTAGTGGTTGCTACATTAATCTGTTCAGACTAACTATTGCTATGAAAGATTAAATCTTATCATAGTCAACTCCTTAAACATTGTCGTGAATTCTTTCCTGGCATGTCGACAATTTTATAGATGTGAAACATCCATGTCTATTTCTTTATAGATCCAAATACGACTGTAGGGTCTTACACCTTTCTGGAGGGTCTTTCAAGTTCAAAGCTTGTCTTACATCCATGTCTATCACGGATTTTATGGCTTCAAGCCATTTTGACAGAGTCAGGGCCCATCATCTCTTCTTTGCATGCAGTCGGTTCATCATTGTCAAACAATAATGATTTAACTCTCAAATCTTATTGTTTGATGGTTTACCCGACCTACTCGGTTTAATAGTAATTTAGACCCCCGCAACCACAACTTTTGAGGCTTGTGAGCTATGAGCATAGTTGCTGCCTCCGGGACACTATGCGGTGTTGTGCAACTCAGCACATATTAGCTAAAGTTCAATAACCTTATCAAAGTTCTATCTTCCTCCCACTTAACTTTTCATGAAAAATCCTTCTAAAGAAATTTGACGTTCTAAGTGACTAACACTTTTTGTCTTTGGTTTTATGGAGGAATACCCAACATTTATTCGAAATAACCTACAAAGACATGCGTATCCTACTTTGGTTATAAACATTTTACTTATGCCTAGCATACCAATGTTTAAGAAAGCCAAACCATAACTTTATATGGTGTCATTTCAACGGATCAAGATCGAGCTCTTTTTAGTGTAAAAAGCGGTAGTCTCTATAGTTTTAATCTTTAAAATAAATTGGCAGTTTATAAATTACACCTTTGATCTTACCATGTCAAACAAGGTTTCATTACATATCTCGAACACTCCATACTACTATGGTGTTTTCGGGAAACATAAAACTATGGAACGATTCCTCAAATCTTAGATGCTTTGCTAAACTTGTAACTCAAATATCGTCCTTTATGATCCAATCATAAACTCTTTATTTTCTTGTTACAATGATTTTCCACTTCATCTTGAAAGTCTTCGAACATTTTAAAATGTTTCACACTTCTTCCTCATTAAGTAAATATACACATATATTCACTCAAATTTTTGAAGAAAGCATATGAAGTCGAAATCCATCGCTCGAGACTTCACATAATGGGATACATAAATCTATATGTATAAATACCAATAAGTTAGTTGTTCGTTATTCTTCGGCCTTGAACGAAGTTTCAATTATCTCGAGGAAAGTATCACAAGTGTCATTTGATCAAAATCAAAAGACTCCAAAATTCCATCAACATGGAGTTTCTTAATGTTTTATTTCCAATATAATTTAAACGGCGATGTCACTTCCTAAGTGATCTTTCAATCATTTGTCTTTCAACATTTTTATCATTAGTTTTATGGTTGTGATTTCTCTAGTTAGACTTGTATATCATCCATCTATTATGGAATACATAAATTATTTGAACAACCTTTTGTTCTCATAATATCTGATTAAAACAAATCTTGAAGGCAAACTTTGATGTCAACAAAAATACAACAACACTTCATTTGTTTTTTGATGAACATCATCACATATTCTCTTGCTAGTTACTTTAGGCCATTTTAGTTCATGAATTTTGTTGTTTCGTATGACAATTCACACCAACAAGTTCAGTATCCAATACCTAAGAACCACATTGTTTAGGAAGCAAAGAATACAGCCATAACATGTATATCATTTATATACCTAAGTTGGAAAATTTCCAATTTTTCTTTTTCTGCCAAATATTTCTGAGAGTCTCTTTCAGCATTTCCTTTTTCTTTTAAAATAATCTATCAACATCAACAGTGGCACCATACACATGACACATGGTCCAAAGCGTGTATAGTCAAATACTAATATCTTTGGACTTCCACTTTGAAGTAGATCACCATCATTAATTGTTTGGTGTTCTTTCGAATTCCATTCTTTAGTAATCTTTTAGTGTAGTAAATATTTTATCTACGTCTTATATTCATCCTTATCATGGCAATTTTCATGATCAAGCTACTTTAGCTTATAATGGTGAATCGCGAGTACAATGTTGCTCTCCAAAACCTTTTGGAGGATTTGGACGATTAGTATCCAACCTTTTGCCAATTCTCATCAAATATGAGAACATAAATTTTGCCATATTATACTCTATCATGTTGCAACCAAAACATCATTTTAGATATCCCACACATGATGGTTTTTGAAACAATTATTTCAGATCCTAGATAACCTTGATATTAAAACAATATTTTGAATATGAAGAATCATGGAGACAAACATGACACTTATATACTAACACTGGAATTGTTACTCTTGATTTAATACCAATTATTAAACTTCACGGAGTAATATGGTGTTTGCTGAAAGTTTGTAATAGGACTTTTAAACTTTAGATTAATACTCAAAAGAATATGATACCTGTTTGTAAATTAACTATCCAGAATTCTATAGTTCTATTATCTCAATTATAACTAAGCGTAAGGTGGTAAACGGATGTCAATGACTACAACAACTATGCAAATACACTTTGATTTAATTTATGATAAATTGAGTTCATCTTTTAATCATATTATTATTTGAACTCCCACTCAAAAAACATCCCTCACATTGTTTTATTGATCACACGAACCAAATCCACTACACCAAGTCCGATCGTCACGGGAGATGATGTAGCTTCAAAGGCTAACAATCAACATGTTCATCATATCATCTATATGACTCATGCTTTACCTTTCGGTATTCCGTGTTCCGAGACCATGTCTGTACATGCTAGGCTCGTCAAGGTTAACCTTAGTATCCACATGTGCAAATCTGGCTTGCACCCGTTGTATGCACACATAGAATCTATCACACCCGACATCACGTGATGCTTCGAAATGACGAGTCTTAGCAACGGTGCCTACTAAGGACGAACACTTTATTACTTGATATTTAGTGAGAGGGATCATCTTATAATTCTACTGTTGTGATCTAAGCAATACAAGATGCATAAAAAGGATTAACATCACATTAAATTAATATTATGTGATATGATATGGACTTTCTTCTTGTGCCTTAGATCTCCATCTCCAAGCATGAACATGACCTCCATCATCACCGGCGTGGCGTCAAGGTTAATGGCGCCGCTTCATGGTTGTCCTCCACCAATAGCAACTATTACAACTACTTGATGAATAGACACGCAAGTCTTAAAAGAAATTTAAAGACAACCATAAGGCTCATGTCGGTTGCCAACTTACAATAAGGATCATTGCATACATCATATATAATCATAATCATGGCCATATCACATGACAACACAAGCTCTGCAAAAACAAGTTAGACGCCTCTTATCTTCTTTGCATGTTTTACGTGGCTGGGGCTTTCGCATAAGAACCATTATAACTTACGAACATGAACCACAACGTTCATACAAGTATTGTCAAGTGCCCATTGTAAATTGAATCTTCACTATGGTGGGAGAGACAGACACCCGCAAAGACACTTGTGTAATGCAAGTTGCACATTGAGCATGCAACAAGTCTCATGAACGATGTCACGTAAGGTTAGCCCTTGTTCTCCCTTGTTCCAGCAGGTAGCGGAGGTTGTAGATCTCCTCGCGATTCTAGCAGCACGACGGTGTGGTGGTGGAGGTGGAGGAGTAGATCTCGTAGGGCTTCGCCTAAGCCAGAGCGGGTATGGTGGATTAGAGAGGACCTTAGTGGCTAGGGTTTAGACATCAAGGGGAGGAGGGCAACCGATGGCTAGGGTTTAGGCCAGGCGGTGGCGGCTTGGAGAGGGCTAGGGAGCCGGTAGCCTTGGGGCAAGGGGAGGCGGCCTAGGGTTTGGGGTGGTCTACAAGGGGGCGCCCCACCCCCTCCTTTTATGGGTGGGAGAGGCGGCTAGGGGGAGACTGAGTCCTCCCCCAACACCCCTTGGTGGCCGGCGGCAAGGAGGGAGAGGGAACCTCTCTCCTCTAGGTTTCCTCTCCTCCCTCCACTAGGCTTTTGACTTTCAATGTTGGGTTTTGACTTTTCGAACTGGAGTTTGACTATTCAAACTAGAGTTTGATTATTTCTCTTCCCATTGCCCAGTCAAGTGACCTATGGTATGATGCAACCATTACACATTGGCATGGCACATTCAAGTACCCTTCCTCCCGGGGTGGTGGATCTTCCAGAACCTTCTAGAAGCTTCCGGTGAAAACACCAAAAACATTTCCGAACCTCGAAATTGGACTTTCCTTATATGAATCTTATTCTCCGGACCATTCCGGATCTCCTCGTGATGTCATGGATCCAATCCGAGACTCTGAACAACATTAGGTCTCCAACTCACATTCCATATCTACTAAACAACATTGAATCCTTAAGTGTACATTTCTACCTACGGTTCGTGAACTATGTATACATGATCAAGACACCTCTCCTATCAATAACCAATAGAGGAATCTAGAAATTCATATGGCTCCCACATATTTCTATGATGACTTCGTGATCGAATTAAACCATTTACATACGATACCAATTTCCCTTTGTCTTGTGATGCTTTACTTATCCGAGGTTTGATCGTCGGTATTTCCAATACCTAGTTCAGCCTTGTTACCGATAAGTACTCTTTACTCGTTCTGTGAAAAATGATTCCTTGTGAACTAGTCACATGCTTGCAATCCAAGTGGAGGTGGAGGAGTAGATCCCACAGGGCTTCGCATAAGCAGGAGCAGGTATGGTGTATTAGAGAGGACCTCGGTGGCTAGGGTTTAGACGCCAAGGGGAGGAGGGCAGCCGGAAGCTAGGGTTTAGGCTAGGCAGCGACAACTTGGATTGAGCTAGGGCACCAGCAGCCTTGGGGCAAGTGGCGGCGGCCTAGGGTTTGGGGTGGTCTACAAGGGGGCGCCCCACCCCTCCTTTTGTGGGTGGGAGAGGAGGATAGGGGGAGCCCGAGTCCTCCCCCAACACCCCTTGGTGGACAGCGGCAAGGAGGGAGAGGGAAACCTCTCTCCTCTAGGTTTCCTCTCCTCCCTCCACTAGGCTTTTGACTTTCAATGTTGGGTTTTGAGTTTTCAAACCGGAGTTTGACTATTCAAACTAGAGTTTGATTATTTCTCTTCCCATTGCCCGGCCAAGTGACCTAGGGTATGATGCAACCATTCCACATGGCATGGACCATTCAAGTACCCTTCCCCCCGGGGTGGTGGATCGTCCAGAACCTTCTAGAAGCTGATACATCGTAAACGTATCTATAATTTTTGATGTTCCATGCTTGTTTAGTATCTACTTTGCTTTGCTTTGTCTACACTTTGAGGTATTTTTATATGTTTTCTGGGACTAACCTATTAACAAGATGCCACAATGTGAGTTGCCTGTTTTATTCTGTTTTGGTTCTAGAAAAGGCAGAAAATCAATATTCTCGGAATTGGACGGGACAAAAGCCAAAGTCAATATTTTACCATGGGGAACACGGAGCAAGAAGACGAGACAAAGGAGGGCCTCGAGCGGGCCACACCCCTGGCCGTGTGGCTAGGCCTATCCCGTGCCTGGGGGGTGCAGCCGCCTCGGGCACCCCCTCGGCATCCCTATTCTCCTATAAGAAGCCCCCGATACCAAAACCCTAAGTACCCGATCAATCTTCCACGAAATAGTCTATAGCCGCCGCCACCATCGTCCCTAGATCGAGGGGATCTGAAGCTCTTCCCGGCACCCTGCCGAAGGGGAGATCATCCCGGAGGCCTTCTTCATCACCATGCCAACCTCCGGTATGATGCGTGAGTAGTTCCACCTTGGACTACGGGGTCCATGTAGTAGCTAGATGGTTGTTTCTCCTCCTTTGTGCTACTATGTCACATCCTAAGATTTTCTAAATCTTGTAATGTGAAAAATAAAATAAACAAAATAATTTTTTTGTTGAAAATCAGGGTGAAAAGAAACTTTTGTCTCTAAATAGGAACTTAAAATCTCATCTTGAACAAACTTTGGATAAAGTTTGAATCCAACAAAAATCCAAATCAAGTGAAATGCATTCCTCAATGAATGTATCTGGAAATTTAAACATTTGGAAAATAAATCCAAAACCCTAACCCTAATGGAATAAAAATCATTTCCAAAGTTATATCCAAGCCTATGGATTTGATCCATATAAAAATTGATCAGCAAACATTCACAAAGGATCAAGAAAGACAAACAGAAATATTATAAGACCATAGAAATTGGTTTCACTTAAATTGGAACCATGGATAAAATCTTGTGAAAATAATAAGATAAGAAATTGAATTCCCAAAGCTATTAAAGAACCTATCTGGAAACCCATATCAATTGGTGAGAAAATAATCCTAAAGATCTTTAAAAGGATAAACAAATAATAAATAAGATTTCACAAATTAGAATTCCCAAGTTTGGATCTCTAAATAAAAAGATATGGATTTTATAAGATGAAGAAAGAATTATTAAATAAAGAATATTTAAAGATCAAACCAAATCTTGGCCTAATATTTAAACAAGTGGAATGAATTATAATCCCAATCCAAATAAAATAAAAGGATAAAGAATTTCCAAAATAAAATAAAATGGCATAAACCAAATTCCATTGGAATTAAAACAAATACCCAATCTTAAATGATTAATAAATCATATTAAATACTTTCCAAATAATTCAAGATGAATTATTTGAACCAACTAATCAAATAAAAACCTACTGAAAAGATTTGGATGGTTTTGGAAAATCAAATGGTGTTTAGAAATATTAATAAATCTTATATGATTTAAAACTAAGCCTATTTTGAATAAATAAAAGACCCAAAAAGAATAAGGTTTTATTCAAAAAAATGATTTCAGAATGTGCTACTAATCAACATTTGAAACTACCCAAACTTTGGTTGAGATTTGAAATCAAATTAAGGTTTGAATTATTTAAACAAAATCAAAACAGAATAAAAGAAAGAGAAATAGAAAAACAAACAAATCAAGAAAAAAATGAATCTGGTCGACCCAACCCATCTGGCCCAGCAAGCCCAGCCCCAGCCCAACTTCTACCCCCACGCGCGAAACGTTTTACACCCACAACCGCACCCGCAGAGCGATAGACAGGTGGACCCCATTTACCTTTTCCCTCTCTCGCTGCCAGACGGCCCCACCGCCAGCTCACTTTCTTCCTCCCCGCGACGACCTCGCCCCTCATTCCTCCCTGGCCATTACTGCCGTTGAAGCCTCGCGTAAATTCGCCATAACGCTGCGATGAATCCGCTCTACAACCGTGCCTTCTTAATCGCCAACCTTCCCTCTCTCTTTCCCCTCTGTCTCCTCACCCAAGCGCGCCCCCAGGCTGTCGAATTTCGCCCGACACCGCCGCTGTCCCCGACAAGCTCGGGCGATGATTCCGACCGAACCTTGCCGCCCCTTGCCTCCCCGAGCACACAGGCACATCCCCCAGACCCGGGCGAACCTCTCCGTATCATCAGCTCGCCCGCGCGTGCTATGCAGCATCGACAACAACGACGACCACCGTCACCACCGTCTGCTTCCTCTCTGGCGAAGCTTCTGGTAAGCACCTGACCGCGCCTCTCCTTCTCCTTCACGCACGAATCATCACCATGACCTTGCGCATCTAACCATGCTCTCCGTTTGCTCTCTCGTGACCCGTAGCGCCGCCCTCGACGACGACAGAACGTGACCGTCGTCAGACGCAACTCCGACGAGCGATTAAACGCAACCTTGTGCGCCCCTTCGTCAACCGCGAGCAGGTTGAGCATCCCCACGTCACTGCGATCACGGTGAGCCATCTCTTATTCTTCCTTGCTTCCTCTAGCGCCAGCTCCGCCGCTAGCCGAACGTCGCCACCGCGCGCAGCCGTCGAGCACCGCCAGAACTTGGTCAGGGTGACGATGGCCGTTAGATAACGATCTGAGGGATACGATAGATTCACTTAACGCCAAAGAGGTACGCAACCAGTGTCGTGCGATGTAACTTGATCCTACGGTCTGTGTTAGTCGATCCACGCGAAACGTTTTCGACGAATAAGAATAAGACGCGTGGCCAGACTCTGGTTATAAAAACAGATTTGAATCTATTAGATATGTGATTTTGTAAATTCCATAACTTTAAATCTACACGTCCAAATTTTGCAAATTTTATATAAATGGATTCAGAAAAGCAAGCCCTAGCCAACCATGACATTTGTTTAGTAAAAATCTTCTGTTAAAATGTTTGTTTTTGCAGAAACATATGTATGCTTGTTTAGGATATAAAAATTGTTCAAAAATGATTTTGGGGATAAAATCTTTTGCAAATGGTGTGTTTTGAACCTACTGACCCTAGTAATCACTTTGTGGTTTCAAAAATATATTTGGTGATGCAAAAGAATGATTCTTTGATTTAAACCAATTCTAGTCAAGTTAAAATATGGTTTATCTATTAAAAATGTTTTTGGAAGAAAACCTTTGGGAAATGTTTTGAAAATAAAATCTCTAACCCTAAACACCAGATTTTATGGTTTGTAAACATATCTTTGTGAATCCTATAGATTAATGCCTTACTAAAACATTTCTACACCACATAAAATGATACCTTGTTCTAAAAATGGTTTATAAAGTGAAACCTTTTGCAAATGACTTTGCCACTTTATAAAATGACCATTAGGTGTTTTCAAATGTTTATGAACCATTAGAAACCACTTTTGCAAATAAAACAATCTCTTGCATGCTTGCATGCATTGTTTTGTTACTATGATTTTATGTGATGAATTGCTTGAATGGTAGATTGAAATAATGTTTGCTTGATTGAATTGTAGTGATTTGAAGTGAGTGAACATTGCAAAGATCAAGAAGTGAACCTATACTCTACCAAAAATGCAAGTGATGCTTCATACTTTGTCCCATTATTTTCATTATGCATTAGTGATATTTCTAAGTAAGACTTGCATGGAATTTTGCTAAGTATAAACTATGCCATGGGAAATCCTAGTAGATGCAACCTTAGTAGAATTTCCTAAGTTAATATTCCTACTACTATCATGCTTAGCTTAGCTAGTAGAAAACAAGGGTGGAATATATATTCATGCTATGAAAAATTTCTAAGTCTGAGGACTTGTGTTTTGTTTAATAAAACAACTAAGTGAATGTATCACCTGGGTGGAATGGAAGGAATGGTTTGTGTTGAGTGGTTCACAAGGCCCATTTTTATGGTTTACCTTGTGTATCTCACTTGTGGATGGCCACCCAGGAACAAAGAGATTTGAGAAGTCAAATGTTGAGAAGCTTCAAGTGCAGCTCCTTGGCATTATGGGCTCTGCCTGGATCATATAGGTTGCAAGAACTTAGCCAAATGGAAAGTTGGTGGTAGGGGTTTGATAGGTTGGAACGCGTCCATTCTGGTCTAAGGGAAGGCTTCTGAAAGATCTTGTCTTGGTGAAACCAAGTCTTGTGGGGAAAGTGCACCACCTCTACAGAGTGTAAAATCTAAGTACTTAGCCATGTCCCTGGTAAAGGACAATTTGAGCATCAAGACATGGAAGCTATCAAGAATCTCATCATCCAAATTTCTAAGTTAAAACTTGTGGTTGAACAAGGGTTAAAGGATCTTCAATCTTTGATTGGTAGATGCCTTGGGTGATTTTTGTAGGGGTTCGTAGCATGGAAAACAAAAATTTTCTATCGCATACAAACAAACAAGCCAAGATCTATCTACTAGATTGTAGCAACGAGTCGATGGAACAACTCACCCTCGAAGATTCCAAAGTGTTTAACGAGAGCAGATTCTCGTGGGTGATGTAGTCGTACTCTTTCCGATCTCAAGATCGCGTAGACGATCCTTCCGGCGCCGCGTTCATAGCAGCGCTCCTGAGTCGGTCACACGTTCGGTTTTGACGAAGACCTTCCTCTCCCTTGTTCCAGCAGGCGGAGGTTGTAGCACTCTCCTCGCGATTCCAAGACCTGGCGTGGTGCAGGAGGTAGAGGAGATCCTGAGGCTTCGCCTTAAGCCGGTGCGAGTATGGTGGAGCTTATGAGAGAGGCTATTAGTGGTCTAGTAATTAGACACACCAATTAGAGGGCTCTAAACCAATTAGAAGGCTCTAAACCGAAACAGCTCTAAACCGGGGTCTAGATCTAGTTTCTAGTTTAGAGGATAGGAACTTGTGTGTACTAGGAGGGGAGCCCTGCCCCTCCTTATATAGGTGGGAGGGCTGGCTGCGCCATGGGGAGGGGAGTCCCTCCCCAACTCGGCTTGGTGGGGCGCCGGCTTGGGGAGGAGGACTCCTCCCCCAACTCGGCCTCCTCCTTCTCCTCTTTTCCCACTTTCCAAAATTGGCAGTTTGACTTTCAAACTAGCCGTTTGACTTTTCCAATTTAGGAATTAAATAAACCTTTTATTTTGGACAGCGAGAACACTTAGTACATGATGCAATCATTCCATCTTGCAATGACACATTCATGCACCCCTTCCCCCCCGGAGTGCCGGACATTCCGGGACCTTCTAGAATGTTCCCGATGAAAACACCGGAACCATTCCCCAACTCCGAAACGGGACTTTCCTTATATGAATCTTATTCTCCGGACCATTCCGGATCACCTCGTGATATCCCGGATCCCATCCGAGACTCCGAACAACATTCGGTCTCTTTCTCATAATACCATAACTACTCAAACAACGTCGAATCCTTAAGTGTGTCTCCCTACGGTTCGTGAATTATGCGGACATGATCGAGACACTTCTCCGAACAATAACCAATAGAGGAATCTGGAAATTCATATGGCTCCCACATATTTCTTGGATTAGTTTGCGATCGCATTTACCAGTTACATACGATTCCAATTTCCATTTGTCTCAGGATATGTTACTTATCCGAGGTCATGATCGTCGGTATCTGCATACCTAGTTCAACCTGGTTACTGATAAGTACTCTTTTCTCTTTACAGTGATATGTGATCCCTTGTGACCAAGTCACATGCTTTAAAGCTAATTGGATTACATTTCACCGAGAGGGCCAGAGAATATCTATCCGTCATGTGGATGGACAAATCCCACTCTTGAACCATGTGTTTCAACCAATACTTTCCGAACACCCAATGCCACTTTTATAGCCACCACATTACGGTGTGGTGTTTGATGACATCAAAGCATCCATCCAAGAAAGGCAATATGCATGATCTCATGGTCGAAGGAATTAGGTTACTATGTATCGAAAGCATATAGCAATTGAACTATTGAAATGACTTGATCTTTATGCTACGCTTGTCTATAGGAGTATGTCCACCATATCATTCTCCTAACGATATGATCTTGTTGTTGATAACATCTCAATGTTCATGACAAAGAAACCACATCATCAATCAACCAACAAGCTAGTGAAGTATAGAGGCCATACTAGGGACTTCAAATTAAGTTTACAAATCACACAAGTATTAATGGTTTCCTTGTTAATACTATTATAGCATGAATGTAAACATTTATCATAAACACAAAGATATATAATAATAACTACATTTATTATTACCTCTAGGGCATATCTCCAACAGTCTCCCACTTGCACTAGAGTCATCTAATCTAGATTACATGGTAATATACCGAACACCCATGGCAGTTTGGTGTTGGTCATGTTTTGCCCTTGGAGAGGTTTAGTCAATGGATCCGCCACATTCAGATCTGTGTGTACTTTGCAAATCTTTATATCCCCATCCTGGATATGTTCTCGAATAGCATGAAAACGCAGCTTGATATGCTTCACTTCTTGTGTGACCTTGGTTCTTGCGCATTGGCTATGGCGCCCATGTTATCACAAAGAGATAGACATTGGGTCCAGCGACTAGGAACCACACCCAGCTCTGTAATGAACTCTTTCATCCATATCGCTTCTTGTGAAGCCTCCGGAAGCGACCATGTATTCCGATTCAGTTGAAGATCTCGCCACAACGCTTTGCTTTGCACTCCTCCAGCTAATCGCTGCACCATTCAAAATAAATCATTATCCAGTTGTGATTTAGAATCATCCGGATCGGTGTTCCAACTAGCATCGGTGTAACCATTAACAACGAGCTGTTCATCACCTCCATAAGAAAGAACCATATCCTTAGCTCTTCTCAAGTACTTAAGGATGTTTTTGATCATTGTCCAATGATCCACTCTGGATCACTTTGATATCTGCTAGTTAGACTAACGGCATATGCGATGTCGGGTCTAGTACATAGCATGGCATACATTAGAGATCCTATGGCTGAGGCATAGGGAGTCTTACTCATCTTTTCTCTATCTTACGATGTCGGACTTTGAGTTTTACTCAACGTCGTATTGGGCAACATGGGCAGAACCCTTTCTTG
Organism: Avena insularis; assembly: GCA_023614405.1. NCBI lineage: Eukaryota > Viridiplantae > Streptophyta > Magnoliopsida > Poales > Poaceae > Avena > Avena insularis. Next base: position 27,580,781 of record CM042690.1, read on the forward strand.
CTATCTTCCATTCCAAACCTCTTTAGAACTTTGTCCAAATATGTACTTTGTGACAATGATATTTGGCGTTCGATCTATCTCTATAAATCTTTATGCCTAATATGTAAGCTGCTTCGCCAAGATCCTTCATTGAAAAACTATTATTCAAATACTCTTTGACACTATTAAGAAGGTCTACATCATTCCCAATCAACAATATGTCATCCACATAGTATTAAGAATGCTCTGAGCTCCCACTCACTTTCTTGTAAATACAAGCTTCTCCATAAGTTTGTATAAAACCAAAACTTTGATTACCTTATCAAACGTTGATTCCAACCGGGATGCTTGCTTCAATCCATAGATGGACCGTTGAAGTTTGCATACCTTGTTAGCATCTTTAGGATCGACAAAACCTTTGGGTTGCATCATATACAACTCTTCATCAATGTCTCCATTGAGGAATGCTGTTTTGACATCCATCGCCATATCTCATAATCATAATATGCAGCGATTGCTAACATAATCCTCACAGACTTTAGCTTCGCTACGGTGAGAAAGTCTCATCGTAGTCAACTCCTTGAATTTGTCAAAACCCTTTTGCGACAAGTCGAGCTTTATAGACGATAACATTACCATCAGCATCTGTTTTCTTCTTGAAAATCCATTTGTTCTCGACGACCTTCCGGCCATCCTAAGTCCACCAAAGTCCATACTTGGTTTTCGTACATGGATCCAATCTCGGATTTCATGGCTTCTTGCCATTTATTGGAATCTGGGCTCATCATCGCTTCCTCATATGTCTCGGGGTCATCGGTGTTGTCCACCAACATGACATTCATAACGGAATCATACCAATGGAGTGGTACGAGTTCTCGTTGACCTCCGAGGCTCAGAAGCAACTTCAACGAAGTTTCATGATCACTATCATTAGCTTCCTCTCTTATTGGTGCAGGCACCACGGGAACTTCTTCGGTGCTGCGCTACTCGCATAATTCGAGAAGGTTCGACAACCTCGTCGAGTTCTACTTTCCTTCAGTCACTTCTTTCGAGAGAAATTCCTTCTCTAGAAAGGATCCATTCTTAACGAAGATTTTGCCTTCGGATCTATGATAGAAGGTATACCCAACAGTTTCCTTGGGTATCCTATGAAGACGCATTTTCCGCTTTGGGTTCAAGCTTGTCCTGTAACTTCTTTACATAGGCTTCGCATCCCCAAACTTTAAGGAACGACAATTTAGGTTTCTTCCCAAACCATAATTCATACGGTGTCGTTTCAACGGATTTAGACGGTGCCCTATTTAAAGTGAATGCGGTGTTTCTAATGCATAACCCCAAAATGATAGTGGCAAATCTGTAAGTGACATCATAGAACGAACCATATCTAAGAGAGTTCGATTCTGACGTTCAGACACACCATTCTGTGTGGTGTTCGGCGGTGTCAATCATGAAAGTATTCCACATTTCTTCAAATGCTCGCCAAACTTCGTAACTTAGATATTGACCTCCACGATCGTAACGTAGAAATTTAATCTTCTTGTTACGTTGATTCTCTACCTCACTTTGAAACTCCTTAAACTTCTCGAAAGTTTGGACTTTATGTTTCATGAAATAGATATACCCATATCTACTCAAGTCATCCGTGAAGGTAAGAACATATCGATAACCATCTTGGCGATGCTACACTCATTGGACCACACACATCGGTATGTATGATTTCCAATAAGTCAGAGCTCGCTCCATCATACCGAAAATGGAGTCTTAGTCATTTTACCCATCGGACATGCTTCGCATCTTTCAAGTGATTCAAAATCAAGTGATTCAAGAAGTCCATCGAATGGAGTTTCTTCATACGCTTCACTCCAATGTGACCAAGGCAGCGATTACACATATAGGTCAAATTATCGCTTGATTTCAAGCGTTTAGCCTCAATGTTATTAATATGTGTATTTCTACTATCGAGATTCAATATGAATAGACCATCTATCAAAGGTGCATGTGCATAAAACACATTACTCATATAAATCGAACAACCATTATTCTCGCATTTAAACAAGTAAGCCTCTCGCAATAAACAAGATCCGATATAATGTTCATGCTCAACGCAGCACCAAATAACAATTATTTAAGTATAAAACTAATCCCGATGGTAGATGAAGAGGTAGTGTGCCGACGCGATCACATCAACCTTTGATCCGTTTCCCACGCATCGTCACCTCGTTCTTCACTAGCTTCCGTTTATTACGTAGCTCTGTTTGAGTTACAAATATGAGCAACCAACCAGATCAAATACCGGGCACTACTACGAATACTAGTGAGATACACATCAATAACATGTATATCGGATATACCTTTCTTCTTGATGTTGCCGTTCTTCAAATCTGCCAAGTACTTTGGGCAATTCCGCTTCCAGTGACCTTCTCCCTTGCAGTAAAAGCACTCAGTATCAGGCTTGGGTCCAGCCTTGGTCCTCTTCGTTGGTATGGTAACTTTCTTACCACCCTTCTTGAAGTGTCCCTTCTTAGACTTGCCTTTCTTGAATTTGGTGGTCTTATTGACCATCAACACTTGGTGCTCTTTCTTGATCTCCACTTGCAGATTTTAACATAGCAAATAGTTCGGCAACTCTTTGTTCATGTTACGCATGTTGTAGTTCATCACAAAGTTCTTGTAACTTGGTGGTAGTGATTGGAGGATGCGGTAAACCCCAAAGTATTAGGAATCACTATACCCAAACTTTGAAGTTTATTTGCGTGCCTGGACATCTTAAGCACATGCTCACCGACGAGCTACCTCTTCCATCTTGCGTTAAAGAACTTTTCAGAAGCTTCATAACTTTCAATTGCCGCATGAGTCTCAAAGATTAATTTGAGATCCTCGACAATATCATATGGGTCGACTCTTCAAACCTTTTACAAGCTCGATTCTAAACCATACAAGATAGCACACTGAACTATGGAGATCGATTCTTAGAGCGAGGTAAACATTCTTTACTTCATCGGTAGCATCATGCAGTGGGTCACCTAGCGGTGCATCCAGACATAGGTCAAATTACCAATTGTGAGGACAATCCTCAAATTGCGGAACCAATCCGAAGTTGCTTCCATTGTTTTTCAACTTTTCTTTCTCTAGGAGCATTAAAATTGATGGTAGGGGCTGCCATTGATCTACAACATATTTGCAATAGTTTAGACTAAGTTTATGACAAATTGAGTTCAAATTAATTAATGAAATTAAACTAGGTGAACTCCCACTCAAAACAACATCCCTCACATTGTTTTAGTGATCACGAACCAAATCCACTACATCAACCGATCATCACGAGAGTTGATATAGTTTCAATGGCGAACAATCATCATGTTCATCATATCTACTATATGATTCATGCTTTGCCTTCGGCATCCGTGTTCACGAGGCCATGTGCAGACATGCTAGGCTCGTCAAGACAAACCTTAGCTTCCGCATAAGCAAATCTGGCTTGCTTACGTTGTAGTCACCCGCGGAATCAAAGACACCCGATCATCACGTGGTGCTTCGAAGCAGCAAGCTTTGGCAACGGTGCATACTAAGGGTGAACACTTTAGAACTTGAAATTTATGTGCATGAGGGATCATCTTATAATGCTACCGTCGTCTACTAAGCAATACAAGATGCATAAAGGATTAACATCACATGCAATTCATAATATGTGATATGATATGGCCTTTCTTCTTTGTGCTTCCGATCTCCATCTTCAAGCACGAACATGATCTCCATCATCACCGGCATAGCATCAAGGTCAATGACGCTTCTTCATGGTTGTCGTCCACCAGCTTCAACTATTACAACTATTTTGAATAGACACGCAGGTCTTAACGAATTTAAAGACAACCATATGGCTCACCCGGTTGCCAACTTACAATAAGGAACATTGCATACATCAAATATAATCACAATCATGGCCATATCACATCATCAAGACACCCTGCAAAACAAAGTTAGACGCCTCTACTTTCTTTGCATATTTTACGTGGTTTGGGGCTTTCAATAAGTGTCGTTCTAACTTACGAACAAGAACCACAACATTGATACTAGCATTGTTGATCACCCGTTGTAAATTGGATCTTTACTATGCTAGGAGAAACAGCACCATAAAGCCACTTATGCAATCTGAGTTGCATGTCAAGCGTGGAGCAAGTCTCATGAACGATGTCATGTAAGGTTAGCCCGGGCCGCTTCATCCCAACATACCGCAAGATGCAAAGTACACAAAAGCAATCTACAATAAAAGCATCAATGCCCACAATGATCATTGTGTTCTACTCGTCTGTGAGATCTACATATAGACACGGCTCGATACCCTTTGTAGGGGTTCGTAGCATGGAAAACAAAAATTTTCTATCGCATACAAACAAACAAGCCAAGATCTATCTACTAGATTGTAGCAACGAGTCGATGGAATAACTCACCCTCGAAGATTCCAAAGTGTTTAACGAGCGATTCTCGTGGGTGATGTAGTCGTACTCTTTCCGATCTCAAGATCGCGTGAGCGATCCTTGGCGCAGCGTTCCATGGCGCTCATTGATCGGTCACATCGTTCGATTTTCGAAGACCTTCCTCTCCTTGTTCCAAAGCGGAGGTTGTAGCACTCTCCTCGCGATTCCGGCAACTGTGGCGTGGTCTGGGAGGTAGAGGGAGATCCATGAGGCCGCCTTAAGCCGGTGCAGTATGGTGGAGCTTATGAGAGGCTATTAGTGGTCTAGTAATTAGACACACCAATTAGAGGGCTCTAAACCAATTAGAAGGCTCTAAACCGAAACAGCTCTAAACCGGGGTCTAGGTCTAGTTTCTAGTTTAGAGGATAGGAACTTGTGTGTACTAGGAGGAGCCCTGCCCTCCTTATATAGGTGGGAGGCTGGCTGCGCCATGGGAGGAGTCCCTCCCAACTCGGCTTGGTGGGCGCGGCTTGGGAGGAGGACTCCTCCCCAACTCGGCCTCCTTCTCCTCTTTTCCCACTTTCCAAAATTGGCGGTTTGACTTTCAAACTAGCCGTTTGACTTTTCAATTTAGGAATTAAATAAACCTTTTATTTTGGACAGCGAGAACACTTAGTACATGATGCAATCATTCCATCTTGCAATGACACATTCATGCACCCTTCCCCCGGTCTTGGGACATTAGGACCTTCTAGAATGTTCCCGATGAAAACAGGAACCATTCCCAACTCCGAAATGGGACTTTCCTTATATGAATCTTATTCTCCGGACCATTCCGGATCACCTCGTGATATCCGGATCCCATCCGAGACTCAACAACATTCGGTCTCTTTCTCATAATACCATAACTACTCAAACAACGTCGAATCCTTAAGTGTGTCTCCCTACGGTTCGTGAATTATGCGGACATGATCGAGACACTTCTCGAACAATAACCAATAGAGGAATCTGGAAATTCATATGGCTCCCACATATTTCTCGATTACTTTGCGTCGAATGAACCACTTACATACGATACCAATTTCCCTTTGTCTCACGATATGTTACTTATCCGAGGTCATGATCGTCGGTATCTCTGCATACCTAGTTCAACCGTTCTTGATAAGTACTCTTTTCTCGTTCCTGATATGTGATCCCTTGTGACCAAGTCACATGCTTGCAAGCTAATTGGATGACATTTCACCGAGAGGGCCCAGAGAATATCTATCCGTCATGTGGATGGACAAATCCCACTCTTGAACCATGTGTTTCAACCAATACTTTCCGAACACCCAATGCCACTTTTATAGCCACCCTGTTACGGTGTGGTGTTTGATGACATCAAAGCATCCATCCAGTAAAGGCAATATGCATGATCTCATGGTCGAAGGAATTAGGTTACTATGTATCAGAAAGCATATAGCAATTGAACTATTGAAATGACTTGATCTTTATGCTACGCTTGTCTATAGGAGTATGTCCACCATATCATTCTCCTAACGATATGATCTTGTTGTTGATAACATCTCAATGTTCATGACAAAGAAACCACATCATCAATCAACCAACAAGCTAGTGAAGTATAGAGGCCATACTAGGGACTTCAAATTAAGTTTACAAATCACACAAGTATTAATGGTTTCCTTGTTAATACTATTATAGCATGAATGTAAACATTTATCATAAACACAAAGATATATAATAATAACTACATTTATTATTACCTCTAGGGCATATCTCCAACAATTTTTGCCAAACAAAAACTTAGTGTTTTCAAATGATAAGGAAAATATATTTTGAGCAAAGCAAGCCTAAGCTCCACTTAGCCAAATGCATATAGATGATAGACTCCACTATACTACCATAGTATCACTTGCCAATACAATTCAAATGTATTGACCCTTGTGGCTGTAACTTGTTATGTTGCAGGTCTGTTTGATATTAGTGAAGTTAAATGATTAGGATTACAAAGTCTACAGCCAACATGTCTGCCTGTGGCACTTTGAAGATGAAGGACCCCATGCTATTGTTATATTCTGCTACATTGTAATGAGATAGCCAAATGAGCTATGTAAGATGTAATAAATTATGTTATTCCTGGTTATAAAGTTGTACTATGACCTTTGTTTCTTGATATTACATCTTAACTGTGGATGCTAGCTATTGATCCAGGGACTAGCATTGTAAACACAGGGATCTCTACCATAATAAAGGTTGGGAACCTTACATACTATGTTTAGATCTTGTGAGATCCCTTCATGATAAAGATCATCTATTTGTAATCATGCATGTTGTGTTTGCGGGGATCCTATGGATATTGAGATTACTATGTCAGATTGGTTAATGATTCTATCTTATTGATTCTATCATGTCTGTGTTGTTTGTGATCTTGCATGCTCTCCGTTTCTAGTAGCTATCTTGGACAAGTAGATGCTAGTGACTCCAAGAGGGAGTATTTATGCTCGATAGTGGGTTCATGCCTCTATTTAATCTGTGGAAGTGACAGAAATCTCTAAGGTTATAGATGTGCTATTGCTACTAGGGAGAAAATAACGATCTCTTGTTCATGGAACAAGTGGATTGTTTACCTTACACACTTAGCTTAAAGTAGTTATCCGTTGCTTGCAACTTAATACTGGTGGGGGTTCGGATGATAACCTGAAGGTGGATTACTAGTCATAGATGCAGTTGGATGGCGTTATATGTATCTTGTTGTATTTCCCAATCAAATCTCATAGGATCATGAATGTCTAGTATTGCATTGTTATGCCTTGCTCTGTCCTGTCAATTTCCCTGCTGTAATTTGTTTACCCAGCATGCCATGTTGTTCTTTCTCAACCTTGTTCTGATCGTGGATAGCGATTGCTGCCATGTATATTTTCTTTCTCAACCTTGTTCTGATCGCATATCAAGTTCTACGCCTTGCAGTCTGTTTGGTTATCTGTCTTAATATGTATTCGCTATTTCACATGATTAGTATATTGTCTATTATTCTAATCATGTTTTATCTAGCGTTTATTATGTGTAATTCGCTTGGTAAATTGCTCTTTTACTCAACAACTATAACTGTATTGATAGGGAAACATCAATACACGTGTGATATACAAAAAAATAGTAGTTCCTGGTGAAACTCTAGTCACTGGTTCATTGGTCAACTAATGATCAAAGATTTCCTGATCATGAAGGTGCCTCGGCCCCTAATTGACAATGAGATCATTTCATTGGGGAATGAGATGGTGAACATACCCTATATATAGCATCATATCACGATCATGTCACGAAGTTCAGGTTATGATGTTTAGAAAACATAGTGACTCTTTCCTTAGACCGTGAGACCATATCAAATCACTATCACCCGAGGATGCTTTGATGGAACATAACATCACTCAGTAATATGGTGATCATAAAGGTGTCGTTGGGTATCCGGAGGAACATGTAGAGGAGACTACGTCAACAGCGGGATTTGTACATCCGTGTGGCGGAAGATACTCTTGGGTCCACTCGGATAAGTTATATCCATATGCTGCACAACATGTGACTAGGTCACGGGGATATCACTTATCATATCGAGTAAAGAAGGTATTATCGGTAACGAGGTTGAACACTGACATAGGGATGTCACTTGAGCAAAACCTCGGATAATATCATAGAGAAAAAAAGGAATAAGACAATTTGTTTACAGTTCAACGACAAATATCGTTGAGTATACAAGTGGTCATTATGGATATCCAGATCCCAATGTTGATCATTGGTCATAAAGGAGTCTTGGCCATGTTTGTAGTATTCTCGAACTGTTGGGTAGCACGCTTAAGGGCTTGACTAAGCTTGGAGATCCTTAACGGCTAGTTTGAATCACTAAAGAAATGAGAAGAGAGAAACCAGAAAAGTTTTGGGAGATCCAAAGTCGTTCGGAGAAAGAATAAGGAAAAGGACCTGATAAGGGTTTTCAGATAAATGGTTATTTAAATATGATTATTATATATTAATTATGAAAAAATATATTGTAAAAGAATGTTAAATAAAATTTTATAAAAGGCGTTCTAAATGTTAGGCAAAATACCAGAGGGATTTTACCTAAAAAGAAACATACGGAAAAGGGCAAAGGAAAGCTATTTTTGAAACAGCCCACGTGGGTGGCGGATATTACGCGCCGCACGTGCTGCTGCTGAAGCTAAATGGGCCAGGAGGCCGGCCCACCCGACGGGGCTAGAGCTTCCGTACCGGGCCGTGCGAGCGTGCACTCACACGGGCTGCCTGCTGGCCCACCCGGCCAGTGGTCGCCGCTGCCTCTCGCTTGTGCGCCTATGACTGTTGGGTCGCGACCAAGGTGGCCCACCCAGGTCACCCAAAGGCCCAGCCGGCTGTAGCTCCAGGGAAAACCCTTTTTCTTATTGTTTTTAGTCCCATATCTATACCTACTAATAAAAATGTTAGCGACAAACCGATCTCTGACCTCTCCTGCTTCTCGGGACCAGGCAGGTGGCCGGAGGTGGGCGTGGACATGGGCCGGCCACGGGAGTCCATGTGCTTCCCCTCATATCTTTCTTCCTCTCGGGACCTCCGCTGTCTCCTGGCTAGCGGAGGCCACAGACTAGAGCCGGCGGCTTGAGTGAGCGCAAGGGGCTGGTGTGGACTCCCGACGAGCCCCTTCACTTCAATTTGCCCCTTCTAATAAGTTATGTGTTCTCTCGATCTGTGACTTACTCTACATATGGAGAGGCCCCCATGAACGACCCCCCCGATTTTCTAATGTTTTCTCCTCCGCTTCAGACCAGTATGGAGGTGCCTGATGTGGAAATTCATGGAGATGCCCCCGGTCAGGAAGTCTTCGGCGCCGCTAACACTCCCTGTGCTTTTACTGTTCAAAGGTCTTCATCCCCGTGGGCATATATGAAGGCTAGCCCATTGTGAGGCGATGATGATTCGTTTAAAAAGGAAGACGGCTGAGCTGCATATAATTCTGCACATCGGGTTGGGTATTACTGCCCGAATAGCACTGACAAATAATCCAGTAATGCTGAAGCCCTGAATGGATAGGAAGCTGTTGGTCGTCGTATGTATGGGTGATGTGGACTGAGAGGTTCCAGCGATTCAGCAAAGTTCTTATGTTCTCTCATTTATTTACTAGGCCTCCTAACAGTTCATTTGTTGTAGTATTACATATTTACATTAACTTTCACTTAGATTTCAGTTGCTCTACAAGATGAATGAAAGCCATATGAGAGAAGTGAATTAATGGGCTAGAAGAACCCGGCATGGTGGCCTAATACCGTGTTTACAATGTAATACAAAAACTATGACTAAACTTAGATCATGCACGATTGTAATATCCAAAGACATGGATATATTTATTTTCTGCATTTTGTTATTCTGACATAATCTATGGTTTGATTTATGTACAAACAAAATTTTCCGACTTCCAACTGACGCAATGGCCTATCAAAATGGTATTCAAATTTTAAAAGATTGAAACTACTTCAGATATTTTTATGTGGATGTTTGAACTTAAGTGAATGAAATATTATTATTTTCCTCCCGGTGCAACGCACGGGTCCTTTTGCTAGTTAGGACCTAAAGGTGGAGGGACCTCTCCCTCCGCCTATATAAAGAGGTTCCCATGGGAGGATTAAAACACACCAGTTTCCACCTGGAAATCAATAAAAGGCCTGTGTTACCTCTCTCTCTCTCTCTCTCTCGACCGTGGCCCCCTTGTTAGGATTGTGTAAGCAAGGAGTTCTTCACCGCGGAGCGCCATCCCTCTGCGAGATTCGGATCCGGGAGATCTACTTTCGCAATATTTGCTGGACCAGAGAGAAGCGAGGGTCATCATCAATCACTGTATGTGTGTGACTCCCTCTGGCGGCACCATGCTTTCGGTGCTAGGAGTTGTTGTGGAGACGCAAGGACATCGTGACCTTGAGGTCAGCATCAGGGCGTCTTCTTCATCCATGTTCCCCGCGATACGTTAACCACGCTCGGTCTTCAAAGGTATGAATACCGTATCCCCTCCCATTACTGCATTACTAGTAGATAGATCTTGGGCTTCCAGGATTTGCTGCGTAGTAAATTTTTTGATTTTCTGCACTGAACCCCAACAGTTGGATCCATGGAGAGGCGGCCACGGGTTCCACGACTCTCCTGCGGGTGGTGCACGAGGTGGAAGAAGACAATGGACAGGTACTGATGGAGCCCAGTACTATCATGGGACGCTTCGTTGGAAACCCCAGGAGCAAGGTGTGATGAGCACAGCAACAAGTTTTCCCACAATAAGAAACCGAGGTTATCGAACCAGTAGGAAGAAGGAAATGTCTCAAAGGTGTTGCAATCAACATGGAAACCTGCACAACACAAACTCAAGACTTTTCCCCAACGAATCAGTGAGGTTGTCAAGCTCACCGTTTTACTGTAACAAAGGATTAACTGTATGGTGTGGAAGGTGATGAATGGTTTGCGAAGTAAATGAATGATGGAAGATGTATCAATGGTAAAGATTGTACCAGGGTCCATAGTTCACTAGAGGTGCTCTCCTTAGATAAACAACATGGCATAAAGGGTAAACAAATTACAGCAGGGCAAATTGACAGGAACTGAGCAAGGCATAATAATGCAATACTAGACAAAAAGATCCTATGAGATTCGATTGGGCAATACAACAATATACATAGACCGCCATCCAACTGCATCTATGACTAGAAGTCCACCTTTAGGTTATCATCCGAACCCCCTCCAGTATTAAGTTGCAAGCAACAGACAACTGCTTTAAGCAAAGTGTGTAAGGTAAACAATCCACTTGATCCATGAACAAGAGACCGTTGTTTTCTGCCTAGTGGCAATAGCACATCTACAACCGAAGAGATTTCTATCACTTCCCTTGGAAACTAGAGGCATGAACCCACTATCGAGCATAAATACCCCCTCTTGGAGTCACTAGCAACTACTTGGCCAAGATAGCTACTAACAACGGAGAGCATGCAAGATCACAAACAACACAGACATGATAGAATCAATAAGACAAAACCATTAATCAATACGACATAGTAATCTCAATATCCATCGGATCCCCGCAAACACAACATGCATGATTACAAATAGATTAGATCTTGATCATAAACGGAGCTCACATGATCTATACATGAAAGCACAAGGAGGATATAAAACCATCTAGCTACTACATGGACCCGTAGTCCAAGGTGGAACTACTCACGCTTCATACCGGAGAAGAAGGCCTCCGGGATGATCCCCCTCCGTCAGGGTGCCGGGAAGAACTTCAGATCCCCCGATCTAGGGACGATGGTGGCGGCGGCTATAGACGGTTCCGTGGAGTTTTGATCAGGTGCCTAGGGTTTCTGCATCAGGGGCTTCTTATAGGCAAAGGGGCGAGCCAGGGGGGCCACCAGGACGGCTGCACCCCCTAGGCACGGGGTGGGCCCACCCGCGCGGCCAGGGGGTGTGGCCCCCTGGTGAGCCTTCTTCGTCTCGTCTTCTGGCTTCGTGTTGCCCATGGTAAAATATTGACTTTGGCTTTTGTCCCGTCCAATTCCGAGAATATTGATTTTCTGCCTTTCTGGAACCAAAAACAAAAGAAAACATGCAACTGGCACTGTGGCAACTTGTTAATAGTTTAGTTCCAGAAAACATATAAAAACACCTCAAAGTGTAGAAAAAGCAAAGCAAAGTAGATACTAAAAAGCAAGGAACATCAAAAATTATAGATACGTTTCTGAAGTATCAAGCATCCCCAAGCTTAACTCCTGCTCTTCCTTGAGTAGGTAAGTGAAAAAAATAATAATTTTTGAGGTGACATGCACCATCAAAACCAAGATCAAACCATTTGCAAGCATTGAAAGCTGGGATCAAAGAACTCTAAACATGTGCATGAAAGATGGAGTTCTAACAATAAGACAAAGTAACTATGCATGCAACATGAAAGGCTACAAATAATGATCATGAATAACATGCATTGAAAAAGTTTGTTTGTTTCACATACAGAAAACAGGGCATAGTGGAAATCAGCTTGTCCCTCATAGAGTAGCAAATAGATGCATAGGACACCTTCAAAGTTCATAAGAGTGACTAGATACAAGTAGCACAAGAACAAGTAATATCACAATATGCATCAATCAATAAGTTTTGGGACACTGCACATAGAACTAATAATGACAACTATGCTCTCTTAATGGTGCCTAAAGGTAGAAGGTGGAGACTCAGTATAATAGTGGAAGAAAGGCCCTTCATAAAGGGAAGCAGGGATTTCAAGTTTCAAAAAGAGCTTCCAAAAATTATGGTACTTGTTTGCTTTCAGCCCTCATTGCCCCTATCATAAGCATCTTGAAGTGATTAAGGTTAAAGTGAACAAACTATGGAGTATATGCTTGATAAAGTATAAGTTGGCAATCTCATGTCCCTTGAATACAAGGGACACACCTCATGCTACTCAACTTCAGTCACCTGTAAGTTCTTGTCATAGTAAGTACATGCGTATCATAGAGAACCGCCAACGGGGGTACCCCTTGCACATGGTACAGGAGCTATCCCATAACCAAAATGACAAGGCAAGCAGGCAATGAGCATCTCAGCGATCTTTTTATTTACTATGTGCATAGCTTTTATTGAGGATGCTTCACATATAGCTGATTATGGTGATGCTACAAGTTTCCACCATGATTAGGCATGGCTTAGACTAGCGGCCCAGGCGATTCTCTAACACAAAATACATAACTCCATGGACTTACAATCTCCCTCTTTATTTCACACCAGTGACATCCATAGACAAAAGAGCATAATATCAACTGTGTACAAATTACAAGTGCAATATTGAAAACATTCCCCATGACAGCATGGTTTTGCTAATTCCAATGTATAAGTGCAAGCATATACAACAGATACGACACAATGGTTCAAGTTTATTAATGGCAAAGAATATAAAGTGTGCCATCAAGTTTGTGAGGGCTTTAATCAATAAGTTTTCACATAACAAAATAGTTTTAAATTGGAAGATAGCTGAAAACAAGAATATACTTGGAATGGTGTAACACACCATGCATAGGAGTTTATAGTGGACACTTTGGAATAACTGGATTTCTTGGGAGTTGGAAGCATGAGTAGAGCTTACTCATACAAGTGGAGGCTAGCAAAAGACTGGGAGCAACCAACTAAGAGAGCAATAATGGCCATAATCATGCAGAGCGACCAAACATTTCTAATTAAAGCATAGAGTGGTACTACAAGTCAAGGACTAAATGATCATAGAGGCTATGGTGACTTTTCATAGTCATAACATGGTGTGAGCATGTGCCAATTCAACCCAAACAAAACATCAAAGGAGAATACCACAATAATATGCTTTTGTATGCTAAAACAACGCATGATTTCTTCAAGGCACACTAAGCAATCCCAATTGTTTGAGACAAGACATGATACACCAATAATCACTAAGCATAAGGTCAAAACAGCACCTAGCATGTCATGCTAAAGTCTAAGTCATAGTCAATGCAAGCTCCTCTTGCACTTCCAAGCAAGAATTTTCTACTCCTTTCCAACACCAATCGACTTATTTGAAACAACACAGCGAGAACGGCGGTCCAAACTAATTTATTCAAGCAAACTGAACAACTAAGCAAAGCAAAATAAAACTAAGACGCTCCAAGAACAACACAATAGTGCATGAAACAATAAAATCGAAGTGTCTAGACAGACCTGAGCTTTTTATTGATGAAGAAGGGGATGGCTTGGGCATCCCCAAGCTTTGACGCTTGTACCTCTTGGATATTTCTTGGGGTTACACCGGGGTGGCATCCCCAAGCTTGAGCTTTTGTCCATCCTTCGTCTCATTACATCATTCTCTCTCTACACCCGAAATTTTTCCTTCATACAAAACTTCACACAATCTTCATTAGCAACATTAGTGTATTCAAAAGATATTAGACCTTCGGGCTTAGCTTTGGAACAGCAAAACATTTCACTAAAAACACAAGCTACTGTATCAACTCCTTAAAAAAGCTAAATTCCCCAAACGAGAACCCAAAAAGGAATCAATAAGAAGCAAATACAAATAATGGCAGAAATCTATCAAAACAGACCAGCAGGTAGAAACCGATTTTTTCAAAAATATTCTGTTGCTCAAATTAAAAAGTGTTGAACTAACGAAAGTTAGATAACATACTGGGGGATTTATTATTAAATTTTCAGCTCAATCTGACTTACATAGACTCCTCACGATTTTTTATGGTTGAGGATATAAATCTGTTTTGGTACAGGAACTCCCCAAATCTTACTTCCCTCTCATTAGAGGTCATTCTTGGCACAAAAAGCAAACAAAAAGGATAAGGAGAGGTCATTACTGAATTAATAACTTCCAAGACTCAAGAAAACTCTTGGGTTATCTCCCAACAAGTACTTGTCTTTAACGCCTTTAAGTTAGGCACAAGAAGCAAGAAATCAAGTATTTTCAAATGAAGAAGCATTAACATAAATACTTGCAAAGTCTTCAACTATGAAAGGTATGTCATCCAAATGAGTTTTGGAGGATCCCTTCTCATCTCTCTTTGGTTTACTACTTTTATCAAAAAGATTTTCAGGAGCAATCCAATCAAAATTCTTTTCAAAGGCTTCACGCATTCCAACAAGCTTAAAGGGTATGGGTATCTTGAATTCCTCTCTAGGTTTAGTTTTATCTGAAGTACCCACAACATCTACACATGAGACTAGCATATTAAAACGCTCAAATACCTTTTTTTGGCTTCCTTAGCAACATCATGGAACTTTTTAAGTAAAGTTTCAAGAATAAATTCTCTCTTTTCAGCATTCTTTTCTTCTTTTAGTTTTAGGAACAAAATTTGTATCATGGGGTTAAGGCTAACAAACCTAGCCTCCAACATATGAACTAAAGAAGTTGCAGCAATCTCATAATTAGGAGCAAGTTCTGCTATAGATCTATCCTCAATATCCTCATGCTTGTTAACATGATTAAAGAATTCTTCAATATTATCTTTCCCAATTATGGAGCCACTACCTATTGCAAGATCCTTCAGGGCGAACTTGGGGAACAACATCGTGAGCTAGAGCAAGGTGGCAACTAGGGCAGGAACTAATTTTTGTGTGTTTTTGAATAGAGAAAGCAAACCAAACTAAACTATTTTTTTGGAGTTTTTGATAAAAAAGAGGCAAACAAAACCAAGCAAAATAAACTAAGCAAACTAAAAACAAACTAAAGAGAAAGGTTGAGGAGGACTCCCCTTGTGAAGACATCCTTAGCCTCCCCGGCAACGGCACCAGAAAAAGCTTGATGGCGCCCAGTACTATCGTGGGACGCTTCGTTGGAAACCCCAAGAGCAAGGTGTGATGACCACAATAACAAGTTATCCCTCAGTAATAAACCGAGGTTATCGAACCAGTAGGAGGAAGGAAACGTCTCAAAGGTGTTTCAAGCAACATGGAAACCTGCACCACACAAACTCAAGACTTTGCCCCCAACGAATCAGTGAGGTTGTCAAGCTCACCGGTTTGCTGTAACAAAGGATTAACTGTATGGCGTGGAAGGTGATGAATGGTTTGCAGCAAGTAAACAGTAACAGTGGAATATGTATCAATGGTAAAGATTGGACCAGGGTCCATAGTTCACTAGAGGTGCTCTCCTTAGATAAACAACATGGCATGAAGGGTAAATGCGGTGACCCAGCATACCACTGCATGGTGTAGTACACTATAGTCGTTGATATAACACCAATGGAACACTGTTCCATCCGTATTATATCCCTCAGAGTGGTACAACAGAAACATCACGGGTCCAAGACAACACTTTATATTACATGTAACATCCCTAAAATCATGTTTCAGACTCATGCATATCATCCATGCATCCATGATCATTTAGAATTTCATTTCAAAAATCATTTCAAAAACAGGAGCATTGTTGCTCAATATTTTATGTAAGTTGCTCAAGCCCTTGTGATACTTGTTTTTGAGAAAGGTGTTGTTAACCATTCAGTATTGTTTAGAATCCAAACCCAAGTGAATCCAAAAATTTGAGCAAAGTCTCAAAGCAAAATATGAAATAAAACCAATTCTATGCCTATTATCACACCTCATAAAGGCATGGTTTTATTTTATTTTCAAAAGACCCAAGTGTGTTTGAGTGAACAGATGTGTTTGACACTTATTTGAGTACAAGATTTATTGTACAAAAATCCTGAAAAGTTTTGGAATGAAACAGATTTGAATTGAAGTTTGAAAACCATTTTAGAAAAGCAAACAGAAAAAGAAAAAGCTTAAAAGAGGAAAAAAATAAGCTTAGCCCAACTGCCCAGCTAAGCCCAAAGACCCCACCCATGAATCGCTTTTTCTTCACTCTTCAAGCACCCACTAGCTCGATGACAGTCTGGACCCACTTCCTCTCCTTTCCTCTCGCTGACAGCCACGGCCCACACGACCATCGTCGTCTCCACCCAGCGACTGGTTCATCCCCAAATCATGCGGGTGTTTCCTGTTTGATTCGCGTCGTCAATTCACGTTCAATGCTGGAGTGATTCACGCCCCCACCTCGCCTACTTAAACCCCCTCTGCCCCCTCTCCATTTCCCTCAGACCCCGAGCACAGAACGCCCCCAGGCTGCGAGAATTCCTCGCCGCAACCCCGCTGCTCCGACGACCTCGCCGATGAATTCCGGTGAGTACCGCACTCCCCTCTGCCCGGGGTTCATGCTGGCTTGCTCGGCATATCCGTGCGCATCTACTGACACTTTCCGTTTTCTCGCGCATGGCCTGTAGCCTCGGCAACGTCAACAACTGAGCGCCGCCGCTCTCTGCTCGAACTCCGGCGATCTTTCCCCGTAAGTTCCAGCCTCCCCTTGCCCTCTGTTTGATACGCGTAAGATCCCCAGCGTCATGCGCATCTAACGGTACCCTCCCCTTGTCTTAGCGTGGCTCAGAACATCGCCAACATCGACGAGCCAAAGCCACAGCCGCCAGGGACTACTCCGACGAGCAATCCGCGACGGCTCCGAGCGCCCCTTCGCCAACCAAGGACACGTCGAGCTTCTCCTCGTCGCTGCGGTTCCGGTGAGCATCTTCCCACCTCTCCGGGTGCCCTAGTTCGCCGCCACCGCCACTGACAGAGCGCGCCGCCGCCAGTCGCCGCCGCTAGCGCCGCCCGTCTGTGGTCAATTAGATTAGGGCCGTAGGATTTAGATCTAACGAGTAAAATTAGATCTGTGTCGAAGAGGTACGCGTTAGATCTGGCCGTGCATCTTCATTTAAATCGTGTGGCTCTCGTTGATCGATCCGCCCGAACCGGTACGGGCCAATTGGAACAAGACGCGTGGCAACAGTTAGATTTAAAAGACAGAATTTGAATCTATTAGATGTTCAAATTTGTTTTGACTATAACTTTTGATCCCCACGTTAGAATTTGACAAATTTTATACTGTTGGAATCAGGAGAGCAAGCTCTTTCTAAATATGCAATGTGTTTAATGTTCTGCTTCTGTTAAAATGGCTTTATTGACAGAAACTTGTGTAGGGATAATTTGAGTATATGAAATGTTTAGAAAATGATTTAGGGTTTAGATAAATGTTGTTTGGCAAGTTTTTAACTTGTTAATGAACCAGTACTGTTTACTTGCTTGGTTGAGTTTTAAAAATCATCACATGCCATCTTGCATGCATGCATATATTTTTGGTTATATATGTTTGGTATGTAATTTGTTGCTATAATTCTTTGTGTAGATTTTGGTGCTAGTGATTGTGATTGTGAAGAGTGTAACTACTCTCCAAACTACCAAGGCAAGTGGTACTTCATGAATATTTTGTTCCTATGTTTTCTACTAAGCATTAGAAATATTTTGTTAGTCTTGCATGCTATATTTTGCTTATATGCCATGTTGGGAAATCCTAGTAGATGTAGAATTGCTAGGAAATTTCTAAGTTATGATGCTTATCTATGCCATGCTTAGCCTAGCTAGTACCAACCAATGGTTGGTGAATTATACATGCTATGATGAAAATATTTCTAAGTCTTTGGACTTGTGTTTTGCCTAATAAAACAACTAAGTAAATGAAACACCTGGGTGGAATGGAAGGAATGGTTTGTGTTGAGTGGTTACACAAGGCCAGGGACCTGTGAACCTTGTGTATCTCACTTGTGGAAAGCCACCCAGGAACAAAGAGATTTTAGAGGCCAAGTGTTGAGAAGCTTCTAGTGCAGCCACTTGGCAATATGGGCTCTGCCTGGATCACATAGGTTGCTAGAACTTAGCCATTTGGACAGTTGGTGGTAGTGGGATGATAGGTTGGAACACGTCCATTTGGTATAAGGGAAGGCTTCTGAAAGGTCATGTCTTGGTGAAAATCAAGTCTGGTGGGGAAAGTGCACAACCTCTGCAGATGGAAAAACCTAAGTACTTAGCCATGTCCCTGGAAAAGGACAACTTGAGCATCAAGACATGGAAGCTATCAAGAATCTCCTCATCCCAATTTCTAAGTAAAAACTTGTGGGTGAACAAGGGTGAAGGACCTCAATGTCTATTGGTGGTTCCTTGGGAAAAGTTTGACAAAGAAAAACTTAGTGACTTCAACTAATAGGCAAAACCTATTTTGAGCAAAGCAAGCCAAGCTACACTTAGCAAAATTGCATATAGAAATATAGTCCACCTAATTTATACTAAGGTATCACTTGCCAATACTATTCCAATGTATTGACCCACTGTGGATGTAACTTGTGATGTTGCAGGGTACTCTGATGAGGATTAGGAGTCATGAGTCTACACTCAACATGTTTGCCTGTGGCACATGAAGATGAAGACTTTTATTTATTTTACTTATTCAAACTCTTGTACTAGGCCTGTGGCCTTGGAGTTGTAAAGACTATGTTTGTCTCTGGAGTGCCTGTAATAATGACCTTTGTATCTGTGTACTTCATCTTAAACTGTGGATGCTAGCAATGATGCAGGGACTAGCATTGCAATCACAGGGATCCTTTTCCTTTATAAAGGAGGGATCTTACAGATGGTATCAAAGCACTGTGTTGCCTGTAGGATTATGACCCTAGGGTTGGAAACCACTAAGGAAAATTTTTCAACAACTTCTACACTTGTCTATTCTTCTCGTAAACTTTTCTAATTTTTTTTCATCTCCAATTGTAGATGAACTCCATCAACGAAGCCGTAAGGAAGGGACCACTCATGACAATGACTTTGGAGTGTGAGACAGAATTCCCCAAGGCTCTCAAGGACCTCATGGTTGTAATGGAAATCCATGGTGCAGCTGTGTACAAAGGTTTTCCTGTGATGGATGAAGGAGTTGAGTACTGGTGGGTGCAACTTCACTTGTATAAAAACAAGGAAGACAACCACAAGGACTCAGAATTCTGCATGTTCACCAATTCAGTGATGCACCCTACATTCTTTGACTCAACAAGGGATGCAGCTTGGAAGACCATCAAAGAACTTGGTGAAAGAGTCAAGTGCAGAATGTTCAACATCCAAAATAGCCTAGAAGAAGAGAAGAAACATACCCAAGAGTTGGAGGCTACCAACCAAACCTTAAGAGGAGACATTATAGACTTAGTGATGGAGTCATGTGAGAAAGATAGACTGCTTGCTTCTAGAAACATTATGTTAGCCAACAGATCCAGTGAGATAGGATTGTAAACGTACTCCGTTAGTTGGACCACCACTTATCACCTAATTTTCCAAATGTTGCTTTAAAATAAGTTGAACCTTGGTTGTTGTAATGGATCCATGTATGCCATGACTTGTGTGTTTTGATTTCCAAGGATATGTATGTGATGTTTTGTCTTATGTTTTATCTTGAATTGTGTTGTTCTAACTTTTCTATCTTATAAATAGATGCCTACTGTTACCATCAGCACTGTTGAGGAGTTCCAGGGAACTCGCTTTGGTCCTCATATTGTTGAGCTTACTACTTTGCTCAATCTCCCTCTTCCTACCATCATGGTGCTTCCCCTCACCAAGTTTGAGAGGAAGGACCTCTAGGGCTTCAAGGTGAACCAGCCCGGACGCCAGACTGAGCCTACCACGGAGGCCATCGTCTTCAAGCTCATGCACGACGACAAGGAGAGAGGCCTTGAGGTAGTCATGCAGGATCTGATAGGACGTCTACTGGGGAGACACTCCCGACAGGTTAGAGGTACTCACTTCCACGTCTTCGGTAGACGTGATGAGGATGGAGAGTCCATCGACTTCGAGGACGATTCGAGGGACGCAGCAGAGCCGATACGCCTGTACCTCCAGGACTTAGAGTCTCTCATTTGGCACGTGGACACTGACAGGACCAACATCATGCTCAACAATGACGAACTCCAGGTGCAGCTTCGCGAGAAGGACAAACTCTTCGCGGAATAAGATGAGATAGTTAAGGAGAAGGAGGCGAAGTTCGAGAGCTAGGACAAAAAGTTCAAGAGTCAGGAGAAGCGAGTCCAGGATAGGAACAAGAAGATTCGGGACATGACTGAAGAACTGCAGGCCAAGGACTTCGAGCTCGAGCATCAGCAGACGGTGATTGAGAGGCTTCGTTCCCGAAGAGGGCTCTCGAAGCCAAGATAGAGACCTTGACCACTAGCGTCGAGGAATACAAGACCGCGATGGAGAACGCAGGTCTTACCTTTGTCGAGGAGGAGGTTGATGCCGAGGAGTAGATTTGACTACTCATTTATCATTTATTATCATACTTGTCGTTGAGAACTTGTTATTGACCATCCAACATGTGGATGGCTTGTTATTTGTGTGTGTTTTACTTTGCGAACCTGTTATCTGGATGTTGGATCTTTATCGTTATATTGCATGCTTTGTGATTGTTTATGTGATGTATTGTGCATAAAAGCATCTATGGGTATCTCATTCTTATCTCTATTGAACAAACCACAGATGCCTCCCCGTCGTGCAAACCCCAACAACAACATCACTCCAGAAATGCAGCAAATGATGACCGCCCAAACTCAGCTGATGCAAATGATGACGACGCTCATCCAGAACCAAAACAACAACAACAACAATAACAACAATAACAACAACAACAACCCACCAGGTTTTGACATGCTTACCAGGTTCTTGAGATTGAGGCCAGCAAAGTTCTCAGGAACGACTGATCCCATGGTGGCCAATGATTGGCTACACTCTGTAAACAAGGACTTGGTAACTTTGGGCTGTACTGATGCAGAAAAGGTCAGATTTGCAGCACATTTGCTGGAAGGACCAGCCGCCACTTGGTGGGATAACTTCCAGATCACCACTCCCATAGAAGATGTGACATGGGCTCTCTTTGAGGATGGCTTTCGCACTGCTCATATCTCATCTGGAGTGATGAGTCTGAAAAAGAAAGAGTTCCATAATCTGAAGAGCGCCACCGCAGCGTGGCCGAATATATTGAGGAGTTCAACAATCTGGCGCGTTATGCACCGGATGAAGTTGACACCGATGATAAGAGAAAGGAAAAATTTCTTGAAGGCTTGAATGATGAGCTGAACCTGCAGTTGGCTGTGGCATATGTTCCCACATACCAGTCGCTATGTGATAAGGCTACTATTTTGGAGAACAAAATGAAGCAAGTTGAGAGCAGGAAGAGAAAGCACTCGGACAAGCACAACTCGGGATCGTTTCACAAACGTTCCCATTATGATGACAGTGGAAGCTCAGGATCCCACAAGCATGGGAAATTCAACAAGCACCACAACCACAACCGTCATGACAACAAGCATCACCGTAGTCATGACAATGACAAGTACAAGAACCACAAGGGTGGATATAAGAGCCACCACAGTGGAAATGGAAGTGGCAGTGGAAGCCAGCCTGTCAAGAAGGACATCAGTCAGGTTGAATGCTTCAAGTGTAAGAAGATGGGGCATTATGCAAATGAATGCCCAAAAAAGAAAGTTGAAGGACCCAACAAGCCCAACCCTTTTCAGAAGGGACAAGTTAACCACATCAATGTGGAGGAAATCTATGAGGAGCATGATCTTTGTCGGGTAAGTTCAAACTCAATTCTGTTCCAGCATTTGTTCTCTTTGATACCGGTGCATCTCATTCATTCATATCAAGAGCATTTGTTGAAAGAAATGAACTGCCAGTAGAAACTATTGGGTGTCCTATAAAAGTAAGTTCTCCTGGCGGAGAAATGATAGTGAATTCAGGATGTCATGATCTAGTTATAGAGTTTGGGAAGTATAAATTTCCCGTTAACTTGATAATCCTAAATTCCCAAGGATTGGATGTCATTTTGGGAATGGACTGGATGACTAAGCACAAGGGAGTGATAGATTGTGCCAACCATATTGTCTCACTCACAACTCCTGAAAATAAAAGGATCAGATTCAAGACCAACTTTGAAGCAAGAAGGAATATGCTAAATTCTCTTAAGGGGGTTAGCATAGACAATGTGCCAATTGTGAGTGAGTATCCGGATGTGTTTCCGGAATAATTACCGGGAATGCCACCAGATAGAGATGTGGAGTTCCTTATTGATTTGCTACCAGGATCTGGACAAATAGCAAAGAGACCGTACAAGATGTCAGTTGATGAACTGAAAGAACTCAAGAAACAACTCGGGGAGTAGTTGCAGAAAGGATTTATTCAACCAAGTTCTTCATCTTGGGGAGCCCCAGTTTTGTTTGTGGAGAAGAAAGATAGAAGTCAAAGGTTATGCATTGATTACCGTTCACTCAATGAGGTGACTATCAAGAACAAATACCCTTTGCCTAGAATCAATGACTTGTTTGATCAGCTAAAAGGAGCTTGTGTGTTCTCAAAGATTGATCTCCGGTCAGGCTATTTTCAACTCAAGATAAGGGAGCAAGATATACCTAAAACATCTTTCACTACAAGGTATGGATTGTATGAGTATACAGTGATGCCATTTGGTTTGACCAATGCTCCAGCATACTTCATGAATATGATGAACAAGGTGTTCATGGAATTCCTTGATAAATTTGTTGTCATTTTCATCGATGACATTTTAATCTACTCCAAGAGCAAAGAAGAACATGAAAGACATTTGCAATTGATACTTGAGAAGCTTAGAGAGCATAAACTGTATGCCAAATTCAGAAAGTGCGAATTTTGGCTAAATGAAGTTGGATTTCTTGGTCATGTTATGGTAAAAGATGGTGTAGCAGTTGATCCTGCTAAAGTTTCAGCTGTAACTGAATGGGAATCTCCCAAGTCAGTGAAAGAAGTTCGTAGTTTCCTTGGCTTAGCAGGTTACTACAGAAGGTTCATTGAGAATTTCTCCAAGGTAGCTAAGCCTATGACAAAATTGCTAAAGAAAGACAAGAAATTTGCTTGGTCTGAAGGTTGTGAACTCAGCTTTCAGGAATTGAAGAAGAGACTTGTGAAAGCACCAGTCTTGTGTTTGCCAGAGTTGGAAAAAGATTTCCAAGTATATTGTGATGCATCTCATCATGGTTTGGGAGCAGTACTTATGCAAGAAGGAAAAGTTGTGGCATATGCCTCGATACAGCTCAAAACTCATGAAGTGAACTATCCTACTCATGATTTGGAGTTAGCCTCTGTTGTTCATGCCCTCAAAACATGGAGACACTACCTTTTGGGTAAGGGTTGTGAAGTGTTCACAGATCACAAGAGTTTGAAGTATATCTTCACCCAGAAGGAAATTAATATGAGACAAAGAAGATGGCTAGAACTCATCAAGGACTATGACTTGAGTTTGCAATACCATCCCGGTAAAGCAAATGTTGTAGAGGATGCCTTAAGTCGTAAGGTTTTTGTGAATGGCCTTACAAAAGGAGAATTGCCAGATGATTTGTGTGCCAAATTTAGAGATCTCAGATTGGAGATTGTGCCCGAAGGACATCTCATGTCTTTGGATGTTCAACCCACTTTGTTGGACAAGATCAAAGAAGCCCAGAAGATTGATAAAGAAATCGAAGAGATTAAAGAAAAGATTGGCAAAGGAAAAGCCAAAGGGTTCCGTGAAGACGAACAGGGTACTTTATGGCATGGGAAACGTATCTGTGTTCCACAAGATCCGGAGCTTCGGAAACTGATTTTGCAAGAAGAACACAACTCACAGTATTCTATTCATCCGGGTAACACCAAAATGTACATGGACATGAAGGAAAGATTTTGGTGGAATAACCTCAAGAAGGACATCGCCGAATATATTGCTTTGTGTGATGTGTGTAGTAGAGTGAAAGCGGAACACCAGAAACCAGCAGGTTTGCTTCAACCACTACCTATTCCTGATTGGAAGTGGGACAAGATTGGTATGGACTTCATTACCAAGGACCAGATCAGGATATGATTCTATTTGGGTAGTAGTGGATCGCCTAACTAAAGTGGCTCATTTCATACCCGTGAAGACAACCTATACAAGTGCTAAGTTGACCAAAATCTACATGAGTAGAATTGTATGTCTACATGGAGTGCCCAAGAGTATTGTGTCTGATAGGGGAACTCAATTCACTTCCCATTTTTGGAGACAGTTACATGAGTCATTAGGAACGAGGTTGGAATCCAGCACTGCTTTTCATCCTCAAACTGATGGACAGACAGAAAGAACTAATCATATTCTTGAAGACATGTTGAGGGCATGTGCCTTAGACTATGGAGCCAGTTGGGACAAAAGTCTGCCCTACGCAGAATTTTCTTGTAACAACAGCTATCAAGCCAGCATTGAGATGGCACCATTTGAGTTTCTCTACGGGAGAAAGTGTACCACCCCATTGTTATGGAATGGTGTGGGAGAAAGAAGTTTGTTCGGACCGGAACTTATCAAAGAAGCCGAAGAGAAAGTCAAGTTGGTTAAAGACAGATTGAAGATAGCACAGTCCCGACAGAAAAGCTACGCAGATCCTAAGCGTAGGGAAGTCACCTATGAAGTGGGTGATAGAGCCTATCTTAGAGTGTCACCACTTCGTGGAGTGAAAAGGTTTGGAGTCAAAGGAAAGTTGGCCCCAAGATATGTTGGGCCATTCAAGATTCTAAGTCGCAAAGGAGAAGTTGCTTACGAAATTGAATTCCCAGAGTCTTTGTCAGCTGTCCATAATGTGTTTCACGTGAGTCAGCTTAAGAAATGTCATCCAGAAATGGAAGAAACTTATTTGAAGGATACTATACCTTTGGAAGAGGTTCAGTTGGAGAGTGACCTCACTTATGAGGAGAAGCCTATCAAGATTCTTGAGACTGCAGAAAGAGTCACACGGACTAAGACTATCAAGTTTTGCAAAGTGCAGTGGAATCATCATAGCAAAGAGGAAGCAACTTGGGAAAGAGAAGATGATCTTCAGAAAGACCACCCTCACCTATTTGCTAGCCAACCTGAATCTCGAAGGCGAGATTCACCTTAAGGGGGTTAGATTTGTAACATCCCTAAAATCATGTTTCAGACTCATGCATATCATCCATGCATCCATGAACATTTAGAATTTCATTTCAAAAATCATTTCAAAAACAGGAGCATTGTTGTTCAATATTTTATGTAAGTTTCTCAAGCCCTTGTGATACTTGTTTTTGAGAAAGGTGTTGTTAACCATTCAGTATTGTTTAGAATCCAAACCCAAGTGAATCCAAAAATTTGAGCAAAGTCTCAAAGCAAAATATGAAATAAAACCAATTCTATGCCTATTATCACACCTCATAAAGGCATGGTTTTATTTTATTTTCAAAAGACCCAAGTGTGTTTGAGTGAACAGATGTGTTTGACACTTATTTGAGTACAAGATTTATTGTAAAAAAATCCTAAAAAGTTTTGGAATCAAACAGATTTGAATTGAAGTTTGAAAACCATTTTAGAAAAGCAAACAGAAAAAGAAAAAGCTTAAAAGAGGAAAAAAATAAGCCTCAGCCGAATCTGGCCCAACTGGCCCAGCTAAGCCCAGCACCCCCACCCCGCGAATCGTTTTTCTTCACTCGCCCCCGCACCCACTAGCTCGCTGACAGTCTGGACCCACTTCCTCTCCTTTCCTCTCGCTGACAGCCACGGCCCACACGACCATCGTCGTCTGCACCCAGCGACTGGTTCATCCCCAAATCACGCGGGCGTTTCCTATTTGATTCGCGTCGTCAATTCACGTTCAATGCTGGAGTGATTCACGCCCCCACCTCGCCTACTTAAACCCCCTCTGCCCCCTCTCCATTTTCCTCAGACCCCGAGCACAGAACGCCCCCAGGCTGCGAGAATTCCTCGCCGCAACCCCGCTGCTCCGACGACCTCGCCGACGAATTCCGGTGAGTACCGCACTCCCCTCTGCCCGTGGTTCATGTTGGCTTGCTCTGCATCTCCGTGCGCATCTACTGACACTTTCTGTTTGCTCGCGCATGGCCTATAGCCTCGGCAACGTCAACAACTGAGCGCCGCCGCTCTCTGCTCGAACTCCGGTGATCTTTCCCCATAAGTTCCAGCCTCCCCTTGCCCTCTGTTTGATACGCGTAAGATCCCCAGCGTCCTGCGCATCTAACGGTACCCTCCCCTTGTCTTAGCGCGGCTCAGAACATCGCCAACATCGACGAGCCGAAGCCATAGCCGCCAGAGACTACTCCGACGAGCAATCCACGACGGCTCCGAGCGCCCCTTCGCCAACCAAGGACACGTCGAGCTTCTCCTCGTTGCTGCGGTTCTGGTGAGCATCTTCCCACCTCTTCGAGTGCCCTAGTTCGCCGGCACCGCCACTGACAGAGCGCGCCGCCGCCAGTCGCCGCCGCTAGCGCCACCCGTCTGTGGTCAATTAGATTAGGGCCGTAGGATTTAGATCTAACGAGTAAGATTAGATCTGTGTCGAAGAGGTACGGGTTAGATCTGGCCATGCATCTTCATTTAAATCGTGTGGCTCTCGTTGATCGATCCGCCCGAACCGGTACGGGCCAATTAGAACAAGACGCGTGGCAACAGTTAGATTTAAAAGACAGAATTTGAATCTATTAGATGTTCAAATTTGTTTTGACTATAACTTTTGATCCCCACGTTAGAATTTGACAAATTTTATATTGTTGGAATCAGGAGAGCAAGATCTTTCTAAATATGCAATGTGTTTAATGTTTTGCTTCTGTTAAAATGGCTTTATTGACAGAAACTTGTGTAGGGCTAATTTGAGTATATGAAATGTTTAGAAAATGATTTAGGGTTTAGATAAATGTTGTTTGGCAAGTTTTTAACTTGTTAATGAACCAGTACTGTTTACTTGCTTGGTTGAGTTTTAAAAATCATCACATGCCATCTTGCATGCATGCATATATTTTTGGTTGTATATGTTTGGTATGTAATTTGTTGCTATAATTCTTTGTGTAGATTTTGGTGCTAGTGATTGTGATTGTGAAGAGTGTAACTACTCTCCAAACTACCAAGGCAAGTGGTACTTCATGAATATTTTGTTCCTATGTTTTCTACTAAGAATTAGAAATATTTTGTTAGTCTTGCATGCTATATTTTGCTTATATGCCATGTTGGGAAATCCTAGTAGTTGTAGAATTGCTAGGAAATTTCTAAGTTATGATGCTTATCTATGCCATGCTTAGCCTAGCTAGTAGCAACCAAGGGTTGGTGAATTATGCATGCTATGATGAAAATATTTCTAAGTCTTTGGACTTGTGTTTTGCCTAATAAAACAACTAAGTAAATGAAACACCTGGGTGGAATGGAAGGAATGGTTTGTGTTGAGTGGTTACACAAGGCCAGGGGACTGGTGAACCTTGTGTATCTCACTTGTGGAAAGCCACTCAGGAACAAAGAGATTTTAGAGGCCAAGTGTTGAGAAGCTTATAGTGCAGCCACTTGGCAATATGGGCTCTGCCTGGATCACATAGGTTGCTAGAACTTAGCCATTTGGACAGTTGGTGGTAGTGGGATAATAGGTTGGAACGCGTCCATTTGGTCTAAGGGAAGGCTTCTGAATGGTCCTGTCTTGGTGAAAATCAAGTCTGGTGGGGAAAGTGCACAACCTCTGCAGATGGAAAAACCTAAGTACTTAGCCATGTCACTGGAAAAGGACAACTTGAGCATCAAGACATGGAAGCTATCAAGAATCTCCTCATCCTAATTTCTAAGTAAAAACTTGTGGGTGAACAAGGGTGAAGGACCTCAATGTCTATTGGTGGTTCCTTGGGAAAAGTTTGACAAAGAAAAACTTAGTGACTTCAACTAATAGGCAAAACCTATTTTGAGCAAAGCAAGCCAAGCTACACTTAGCCAAATTGCATATAGAAATATAGTCCACCTAATTTATACTAAGGTATCACTTGTCAATACTATTCTAATGTATTGACCCACTGTGGCTGTAACTTGTGATGTTGAAGGGTACTCTGATGAGGATTAGGAGTCATGAGTCTACACTCAACATGTTTGCCTGTGGCACATGAAGATGAAGACTTTTATTTATTTTACTTATTCAAACTCTTGTACTAGGCCTGTGGCCTTGGAGTTGTAAAGACTATGTTTGTCTCTGGAGTGCCTGTAATAATGACCTTTGTATCTGTGTACTTCATCTTAAACTGTGGATGCTAGCAATGATCCAGGGACTAGCATTGCAATCACAGGGATCTTTTTCCTTTATAAAGGAGGGATCTTACATTACATATAGCATATTACAAAAGATCCAGAGAGCTTTCTCGGACAGTGAGTTATATTATACAGAAAGAACCAGAAAGATCCACTCGGAGTTACTTTAGAAGTACTACTATTAATATATAAGGCTTGAAAGTACTACTATAGAATTATTCTACAGAAGTAGGTTCTAGATTCTAGGAGTTTTATTTCTATTCTACTCCTCGGCTTGTCTTCGATAGATTCTGGTAAGGTCTTCGACTCCGTTGATCTCCCTTAGATATCTTCAACTCTTCAAGTGACTTATCTCCTGGAAACGTCATTGGTTTCTCCGAGATCTAGAAAGGGTTAAGAAGATACTTTGAGTACGAGCGTACTCAGCAAATTCACTAAAGAGGAGAGTTTGATGCACTATCTACAGCCACAGAGCATAGGTCGTAGGCAATGCAAGTTTTCATAAACATTTCTTCAAAGGTTGATTTTATTCTGAAAAGCTATGTCCATCAGCCTTCACGGGTTTACCAGAACTTTCATGGAGTTCCTTTCCCGCAGCGTTCGCAGCTCCTTCCCGGAACAGGGAGTAACAAGTTATAGTTCTTACACTCTGCAAGGGTGCGTCACTTTACCCATGAGAGATCTTAGCTTTGTTGCACATCCGAGTTATAGGCTCGTTCACACTTCCTTGGTATGAGGCCCAGACTAAGATCCAAGCCAATCACTGTCCTTCTCCGCGACCCCGCATACACCATAATTGTTGGATGACCAAACTCAAGGTAGACTTTTCCCCGTATAAAATGGCTATACCTTACTTGGATACACACAACAACCATTAACATTAGATATCTGTCTTTTGTAAGCCCAGATCCACGGTAGACTTCCCCCGTATAAAACGGCTATACCCATGATCTACAACTTACAAATGCCCGTAGCGATCCAATGCATGCGAAAGGGAGCCGATCCAGCTGACTTCTCCGTCCCATTCCAAATCTCATGGTTAACGCGTAATATACGGCGCAAGAATCACTGGTGACATTGGTTGTTAAGTCCTAGATAATATGTTCCTTTACCACCGGAACTTTCATAGTAGATTATTACCTCATGGTAAATAATCTATAAGCATATTATTATGAAAATAGTGTTTTCTGATCTTTTTCAAATGCAGGTGATGAAAACATTGGATTTGCAAAATACTTTACAAAAAATAATTGTAAGATCCCTCCCTTTATAAAGGTAAGGATCCCTGTGATTGCAATGCTAGTCCCTAGATCAATGCTAGCATCCACAGTTTAAGATGAAGTACACAGGAACAAAGGTCATTATTACATATCATTCCAGAGACAAACATAGTCTTTTACAAACTCCATGGCCACAGGCCTAATACAAGAGTTCAATATATAATAGGATAAATAAGTCTTCATCTTCATGTGCCATAGGCAAGCATGTTGAGTGTAGACTCATAACCCCTAATCACCATCAGAATAACCTGCAACATCACAAGTTACAGCCACAGTGGGTCAATACATTGGAATAGTATTGGCAAGTTATACCTTAGTAGAATATTAGTAGTCTAGATACTATATGCATTTTGGCTAAGTGTAGCTTAAGCTTGCTTTGCTCAAAATAGGTTTTACCTATCAGTTGAAAACACTAAACTTTTCTTTGACAAAACTTTCCCCAAGGAATCACCAATAGAAATTGGTGATCCTTCACCCTTGTTCAACCACAAGTTTTTACTTTGAAATTGGGATGAGGAGATTCTTGATAGCTTCCATGTCTTGATGCTCAAGTTGTCCAATTGCAGGGACATGGCTAAGTACTTAGATTCTTCCATCTGCAGAGGTTGTGCACTTTCCCCACAAGACTTGATTTTCACCAAGACAGGACCTTTCAGAAGCCTTCCCTTAGACCAAATGGACGCGCTCCAACCTATCATCCCACTACCACCAACTGTCCAAATGGCTAAGTTATTGCAACCTATATGATCCAGGCAGAGCCCATAATGCCATGTGGCTGCACTAGAAGCTTCTAAACATTTGGCATCTCAAATCCCTTTGTTCCTGGGTGGCTTTCCACAAGTGAGATACACAAGGTATACCATAGAAATGGGCCTTGTGTAACCACTCAACACAAACCATTCTTTCCATTCCACCCAGGTGATTCATTCACTTAGTTGTTTTATTAAGCAAAAACACAAGTCCAAGGACTTAGAAATATTTTATCATAGCATGAATATATAACCACCCTTGGTTGCTACTAGCTAGGCTAAGCATGGCATTGATAAGCATCTTAACTTAGAAATTTATAGCAATTCTACAACTACTAGGATTTCCCAAACATAGCATATATATCAAAATATTCATGCAATACTAGCAAAATATTTCTAGTGCATAGTTGAAAAACATAGGAATAAAATTATGAAGCACCACTTGCCTTGGTAATTTGGGGAGTAGCAACAATCTTCACAATCACAATCACTATTTGCACCAAAATCTACACATAAAATAATGGCACCAAATCACATACAAAATTTATACAAACAAAAATATATGAATGCATGCAAAATGCCATGTGATGATTTTCTACACCAAACAAGACAAGTGCACAGTACTGAATCTTAAACAAGTTCAAAACTTGCCAAATAAACTTTATTTGAACAATAAAACATTTTTCAAATAATTACTATACACAAATTATGCCTACAAATGTTTCTGTAAAAACAATCATTTTATCAGATGCAAAACATTAAACACATTGCATAAATGGAAAGAATTTTCTCTCCTGATTCCAATGATATAAAATTTGTCAAATTTGGACGTGGTAATCAAAAGTTATGAATTTTACAAGTTTAAACATCTAATAGATCTAAATTCTGATTTTAAATCAAACCTACAGGCACGCGGCGTGTTCTGATTGGTTGATACCGATTCGCGCGGATCGGATAACGTGGACCGCTAGATCTAACTGAAATCGTACGGTCATATCTGCTCCTTACTGTAAGATCCCTCCTTTGTAAAGGAAAAGGATCCCTGTGATTGCAATGCTAGTCCCTGGATCATTGCTAGCATCCACAGTTTAAGATGAAGTACACAGATACAAAGGTCATTTATTACATCCATTCCAGAGATAAAACATAGTCTTTTACAACTCAAGGCCACAGGCCTAATATAAGAGTTTTGGAATAAGTAAATAAACATAAGTCTTCATCTTCATGTGCCACAGGCAAGCATGTTGAGTGTAGACTCATGACACCTAATCATCATCGGAGTAACCTGCAACATCACAAGTTACAGCCACAGTGGGTCAATACTTTGGAATAGTATTGGCAAGTGATACCTTAGTAAATTTTTAAGTGGACTATATTACTATATGCATTTTTGGCTAAGTGTAGTTTGGCTTGCTTTGCTCAAAATAGGTTTTTCCTATTAGTTGAAATCTCTAAGTTTTTCTTTGTCAAAAACTGTCCCAAGAAACCACCAATAGACATTGGGGTCCTTCACCCTTGTTCACCCACAAGTTTTACTTAGAAGTTGGAGTGATGAGATTCTTGATAGCTTCCATGTCTTGATGCTCAAGTTGTCCATTACCATGGACTTGGCTAAGTACTTAGATTTTCCATCTGCAGAGGTTGTGCACTTTCCCCACCAGACTTGGTTTCCCAAGACATGACCTTTCAGAAGCCTTCCCTTAGCCAAATGGACGCGTTCCAACCTATCATCCCACTACCACCAACTGTCCAAGTGACTAAGTTCTAGCAACCTATATGATCAAGGCAGAGCCCATATTGCCAAGTGGCTGCACTATAAGCTTCTCAACACTTGGCCTCCAAAATCCCTTTGTGCCTGGGTGGCATACCACAAGTGAGATACACAAGGTAAACCATGTCCATGGGCCTTGTGTAACCACTCAACCAAAAACCACCATTCAAGTCCCATTCCACCCAGGAGGTTCATTGACTTAGTTGTTTTATTAAGAAAACATAAGTCCAAAGACTTAGAAATATTTTCATCATAGCATGTAGATACTTTACCAACCCTTGTTTGCTACTAGCTAGCCTAAGCATGGCATAGTAACTTAACTTAGGAAATTTCCTAGCAATTCTACAATTCTACAACTACTTAGGATTTCCCAACATAGCATTTGGCAAAAGTAACATGCAAGACTTAGCAAAATATTTCTAATGCTTATACAAAATATAGGGATGAAAATAGTCATGAAGTACCACTTGCCTTGGTAATGGGGAGAGTAGCACTCTTCACAATCACAGTCACTAGCAAAATCTACACAAAAATTTGTAGCACAAAATTACACACAATTCATATACAAACAAAAATATATATGCATGCATGCAAGAATGCAAAGTGATGATTTTTAAAACTCCACCAACCAAGTGCATGATACAAAAACATAACCAAGTCAAAAACTTGCTAACTAAACTTATTTAGCACTAAAACAATTTACTAAACAAATTCTATACTCAAAATAGTCCTAAACAAGTTTCTGCATAAAAGTCATTTTAACAGAAACTTTTCACTAAACACATTGCAGATTCAGAAAGGGCTTGTCTCCCTGATTCCAACGGTATAAAATTTGCAAAAATCTAACATGGAAATCAAAAGTTATAGCTATTTCAATTTTGGATCAAATTCTGATTTCAAATCTGTTTTTGAATCTAACCCTAGCCACGCGTCATGTTCCTACTGGTTGATACCGTTTCGCTCAGGATCACCCTCCCGCGCTGTTGGATCTAATTAAAACACACGGCCTAGATCTACCAAAAACGATTCGCTAAGTGATCTAAATCTATGCGTTGGATCCAGATCTGACGGTTCTGGATCAAACGACCAAACTCGAAAGCGCTTAGCGCGGCGATCGCGGCGGCGGCGTCACGGCAAGTGAGCTGGCATTCTAGGTCACGCGGGAGTGGGGGGAGTGGCTTACCAGAACCGCCGGAGGCTGCTGATGCTCAAGGTGGCGTTGGCTCGGGAAGGGGCGCACGGGCACGGTCACTAGGGCTCGTCGGAGTTGCGGGTGGCGTCTGTCGCTTGCAGTCGAAGTCGTTGCCGAGGTTTGGCATCTCCCTAGCGCGAACCAGAGGGATCAGGAGATGCACAAGACGCAGGCGGACACTCTCGTATGAAAGAGGGGGCAAGGGGTGCTCAGATTTTACCTCAATTGGTCGCCGGAGTCTAGCGGCGGCGCAGGTGGTTGCGGGCACGAACGGGGATGACGGCCTGGGTCACAAGAATGCACACAAAGGGTATCAGGGGGTGCGCAAGATCAAGCTGGTTGTAGTGGTTTGAACGAGAGAGAGGGGGCGGTCGAGGCTTACCGGAATTAGTCGCCGGAGTCGTCGGTGCTGCGGGGCTTCGAGGTCAAATGCGCGCAGCCTGGTGGCGGAGTGAGCGAGGAGAGTGGGGGGAAATGACCGCGGCGGGGTGTGGTTTATATAGGCTCAAGCTGACAGAACGCCATGCATCAAGGCTAATTACGCCGCCATTACCGCATTGACAATGGCGGCGTAGTCTCAGGCGCGTTTTGGGGAAGACGAGGTGACGTGGAGAGCCCGCTCGTCGATTGAAGCGTGCAGAGGAGGTGGGGTTGTCAAGGATCGCTTGGGTGCGCTATGCGAGAGAGAGAGGGAAGGCCGGGTGGGCTAGTTGGGCCAGCCTGCTGTTGGGCTAGAATCTGGCATGGCCCTTTTCTTTTCTTTGTCCTTTTCTTTTCTGTTTTGATTTTCAGGAATGGTTTTGATATGAATTCAAACTCTTTTTGAATTCAAATCTTTCTGGGGTTTTTGCAGTGTGCAAAAGTTTCAAATATAGGCATAAAACCATGTGGTTGCTTTGCAAAAGCTTGGTCACTCTTGGAGAACAATATATCAGAGACTTGGTACCTGATTTGCAAATGTTTGAAAAATGGTTCTTGAACCATTTCCATTTTGTAAAACTTGGTTCAAATAACCACACTCAATCCATTCAACAAAGGAAACAAGCATTCTAGGTTTAAAACATTCAAACTCTCAAATGGTGATGGCCATTTGATTTTTAGCATGCTCACATAAAATAATAGCACTTAGTGCTTTGTTTTTCTGAAATGAGTTTGATATTTGATCCCTAAATGATATGCATGCATGGATGATATGCAATCTTTGAAAACATGATTTTAGGGATGTTACAAATCTAACCCCCTTAAGGTGAATCTCGCCCTCGAGATTCGGGTTGGCTAGCAAATAGGTGAGGGTGGTCTTTCCGAAGATCATCTTCTCTTTCACATGTTGCTTCTTCTTCGGAAAGATGGTTCCATTGAACTTTGCAGAAATTTATGGTCTTAGTCCGAGTAACTCTTTCTGCAATCTCAAGAATCTTGATAGGTTTCCCTTCATAAGTGAGGTCACTCTCTAATTGGACCTCTTCCAAAGGTATGGTATCCTTCATAGCAGTCTCTTCCATTTCTGGATGGCATTTCTTAAGCTGACTCACATGAAACACATTGTGAACGGCAGACAATGATTCTGGCAATTCAATCTCATAAGCTACTTCTCCTTTGCGACTCAGAATCTTGAATGGTCCAACATATCTTGGGGCCAATTTTCCTTTGACTCCAAACCTCTTCACTCCACGAAGTGGTGACACTCTAAGATAAGCTCTATCACCCACTTCATAGGTGACTTCTCTACGCTTAGGAT
The DNA here is from genome assembly GCA_023614405.1 of Avena insularis. Classification (NCBI taxonomy): domain Eukaryota; kingdom Viridiplantae; phylum Streptophyta; class Magnoliopsida; order Poales; family Poaceae; genus Avena; species Avena insularis. Next base: position 27,616,401 of record CM042690.1, read on the forward strand.
CTGCGTAGCTCTTTTGTCGGGACTGTGCTATCTTCAATCTGTCCTTAACTACCTTGACTTTCTCTTCAGCCTCTTTAATTAGTTCTGGTCCGAACAAACTTCTTTCTCCCACACCATTCCATAGTAATGGGGTGGTACACTTTCTCCCATAGAGAAACTCAAATGGTGCCATCTCAATACTGGCTTGATAGCTGTTATTGTAAGAGAATTCTGCATAAGGCAGACTTTCATCCCAACTGGCTCCATAGTCTAGGGCACATGCCCTCAACATATATTCAAGAATCTGGTTGGTCCTTTCGGTTTGTCCATCAGTCTGAGGATGAAAAGCAGTGCTGAATTCCAACCTCGTTCCCAATGACTCATGTAGTTGTCTCCAAAAATGAGAAGTGAATTGAGTTCCCCTATCAGACACAATACTCTTGGGTACTCCATGTAGACATACAATCCTTCTCATATAGATTTTGGCTAACTTAGCACTTGTATAGGTTGTCTTCACGGTATAAAATGAGCCACTTTAGTTAGGCGATCCACTACTACCCAAATAGAGTCATACCCTGTCCTGGTCCTTGGCAATCTGGTGATGAAGTCCATGCCAATCTTGTCCCACTTCCAATCAGGAATAGGTAGTGGTTGTAACAATCCTGCTGGTTTCTGATGTTCCGCTTTCACTCTACTACATACATCACACAAAGCAATATCTTCGGCATTGTCCTTCTTGAGATTATTCCACCAAAATCTTTCTTTCATATCCATGTACATTTTGGTGTTACCCGGATGAATGGAATACGGTGAGTTGTGTGCTTCTTGTAAAATCAGTTTCCGAAGTTCCGGATCTTGTGGAACACAGATACGTTTTCCATGCCATAAAGTACCCTGTTCATCTTCATGGGACCCTTTGGCTTTTCCCTTGCCAATATTTTCATTAATCTCTTTAATTTCCTTATCTGTCTTTTGGGCTTCTTTGATTTTGTCCAACAAGGTGGGTTGAACATCCAATGACATGAGATGTCCTTCAGGCACAATCTCCAATCTGAGATCTCTAAATTGGGCACACAGATCATCTAGCAATTCTCCCTTAGTAAGGCCATTCACAAAAACCTTACGGCTTAGAGCATCCGCTACAACATTTGCTTTACCGGGGTGGTATTGCAAACTCAAGTCATAGTCCTTGATGAGTTCTAGCCATCTTCTTTGTCTCATGTTAATTTCTTTCTGGGTGAAGATATACTTCAAACTTTTGTGATCTGTGAACACTTCACATCGCTTTCCCAAAAGATAGTGTCTCCATGTTTTGAGTGCATGGACAACAGAGGCTAACTCTAAATCATGAGTAGGGTAATTTACCTCATGAGTTTTGAGTTGTCTCGAGGCATAAGCCATAACTTTCCCTTCTTGCATAAGTACTGCACCTAATCCATGATGAGATGCATCACAATACACTTGGAAATCCTTCTCCAAATCTGGCAGACATAAGACTGGTGCTGTCACTAGTCTCTTCTTCAATTCTTGAAAACTGAGTTCACACCCTTCAGACCAAGCAAATTTCTTGTCTTTCTTTAGTAACTCCGTCATTGGCTTAGCTATCTTGGAGAAATTCTCAATGAACCCTCTATAGTATCCTGTCAAGCCAAGGAAACTGCGAACCTCTTTCACTGACTTAGGAGATTCCCATTCAGTTACAGCTGAAACTTTAGCAGGATCAACTGCTACACCATCTCCTGACACAACGTGTCCAAGAAATCCAACTTCATTCAACCAAAACTCACACTTGCTGAATTTGGCATATAGCTTATGCTCTCTAAGTTTCTCAAGTATCAAACGCAAATGTCCTTCATGCTCTTCTTTGCTCTTGGAGTAGATCAAAATGTCATCAATGAATACGACAACAAACTTTTCAAGGAACTCCATGAACACCTTGTTCATCATATTCATAAAGTATGCTGGTGCATTGGTCAAACCGAATGGCATCACGGTATACTCATACAATCCATACCTAGTGGTGAAAGCTGTCTTAGGTATGTCTTGTTCTCTTATTTTGAGCTGGAAATATCCCGATCGGAGATCAATTTTTGAGAACACACAGGCTCCTTCTAGTTGATCAAACAAGTCATTGATTCTAGGCAAAGGGTATTTGTTCTTGATAGTCACCTCATTGAGTGAACGGTAATCTATGCATAACCTTTGACTTCTATCCTTCTTTTCCACAAACAAGACTGGTGCTCCCCAAGATGAAGAACTTGGTTGAATAAATCCTTTCTGCAACTGTTCTCCAAGTTGTTTCTTGAGTTCTTTCAACTTGTCTACTGACATCTTGTACGGTCTCTTTTCTATTGGTCCAGATCCTAGTAGCAAATCAATAAGAAACTCCACATCTCTATCTCGTGGCATTGCCGGCAATTCTTCCGGAAACACATCCAGATACTCACTCACAATTGGCACACTGTCTATGCTAACCCCCTTACGAGAATTTAGCTTACTCCCTTTCGATTCAAAGTTAGACTTGAATCTTATCCGTTTCTTTTCCGGGGTTGTGAGTGCAACTGTTCGATTAGCACAATCTAGTACTCCTTCATACTTGGTCATCCTTTCCATTCCCAAAATTACATCCAGTCCTTGGGAATCTAGGATTATCAGACTCACTGGAAACTTATGCTTTCCAAACTCTATTACTAGATCCCGTCATCCAAGACTTACTATCATATCTCCTCCTAGAGAACTTAATTTTATTGGACACCCAATGTTTTTAGTTGAAAACCCATTTCTATCAAAAAATGCTTTTGATATGAATGAATGTGATGCACCAGTATCAAAAAGAACAAGTGCTGGAATAGAATTGAGTTTGAACTTACCAGCCACAGCATCTGACTCTTCATAGATTTCCTCCACATTGATGTGGTTCACTTTACCCTTCTGGAAAGGGTTGGGCTTGTTGGGCCTTCAACTTTCTTTTCTGGGCATTCATTTGCATAATGCCCCATATTCTTGCACTTGAAACATTCAACCTGACTAAGATCCTTCTTGACAGGCTGGCTTCCACTACCACTTCCACTTCCATTGTGGTGGCTCTTATATCCACCCTTGTGATTCTTGTACTTGTCATTGTCATGACTACGGTGGTGCTTGTTGTCATGATGACGGTTGTGGTTGTGGTGCTTTTTGTACTTCCCATGCTTGTGGGATCCAGAATTCCCACTGTCATCATAATGGGAACGCTTGTGAGACGATCCCGAGCTGTGCTTGTCCGAGTGCTTCCTCTTCCTGCTTTCAACCTATTTTATTTTGCTCTCCAAAATAGCAGCCTTGTCACAAAGAGACTGATAAGTGGAGACATAGGCCACAGATAGCTGCAGGTTCAGTTCATCGTTCAATCCTTCGAGGAACTTCTCCTTCCTCTTAGCATCAGTGTCAACCTCATCCGGTGCATAACACGCCAGATTGTTGAACTCCTCAATATACTCTGCCATGCTGCGGTGGCGCTGCTTCAAGTCATGAAATTCTTTCTTCTTCAAACTCATCACTCCGAATGAGATGTGAGTAGTACGGAAACCATCTTCAAAGATAGCCCATGTCACATCCGCAATGGGAGTGGTGATTTGGAAGTTATCCCACCAAGTGGTTGATGGTCCTTCCAACAAATGTGCTGCAAATCTGACCTTCTTTTCATCAGTACAGCCAACAGTTACCAAGTCCTTGTTCACAGAGGGTAGCCAATCATTGGCCACCATAGGATCAGTAGTTCCTGAGAACTTTGCTGGCCTCAGCCTTAAGAATATGGTAAGCATGTCAAAACCCGGTGGGTTGTTCTGATTGTTGTTGTTGTTATTATTATTATTATTATTATTATTATTTTTGTTGTTGTTGTTCTGATTCTGTATGAACGTGGTCATCATTTGCATCAGCTGTGTCTGAGCTGTCATCATCTGCTGCATCTCGGGGGTGATATTGTTGTTGTTGTTGTTGTTGTTGTTAGGGTTGGGATTGGCACGTCGGGGAGGCATATGTGGTTTTCAATAGAGATAAGAATGAGATACCCATAGATGCTATCATGCACAATACATCACATAAACAATCACCAAACATGCATCATAGTAGTAGAAGTTCAACAACAAAGACAACAAGTTTGAAAAGTAAACACACCAATAGCAAGCCATCCACATGTTGGATGGTCATTGCGACTCAATAATCAAAGGCATGGTAAATAAAGGTAATTGAGTAGTCATCACTACTCCTCTGCATCCACCTCCTCATCAACAAGTGTAAGACCTGCATTCTCCATAGCGGTCTTGTACTCCTCGACATTGGTGGTCAAGGTCTCTATTTTGGCTTTAAGAGCCCTCTTCTGTGAACGAAGTCTCTCAATCACTACCTGCTGATGCTCGAGCTCAAAGTCCTTGGCCTCTAGTTCTGCAGTCATGTCTCGAATCCTCTTGTTCCTATCTTGGACTCTCTTCTCTTGACTCTTGAACTTTCTATCCTGACTCTCAAACTTGGCCTCCATTTCTTTGACTATCTCATCTTGCTCCGCGAAGAGCTTGTCCTTCTCATGAAGCTGCACCTGGAGTTCGTCATTGCTAAGCATGGCGTTGGTCCTATCAGTATCTAGGTGCCTAAGAAGAACCTCTAAGTCCTAGAGGTATAGACGAATCGGCTCTGCCGTCTCTCTCGAAGTATCCTCGAAGTCAATGGCCTCACCATCCTCATCGCATCTACCGAAGGCGTGGAAGTGAGTACCTCTAATCTCCCGAGAGTGTCTCCCTAACAAGCGTCCAAGCAAATCCTGCATGACTACCTCTAGGCCTTTCTCCTTGTCATCATGCACCAGCTTGAAGGTGATGGCCTCCGTGGCTGGCTCAGTCTGGCGTCCTGGCTGAGTAACCTTGAAGCCCCAAAGGTCCTTCCTCTCGAACTTGGTGAGGGGAAGCATCATTGTAACATCCCTAAAATTATGATTTCAAAGATTGCATATCATTCATGCATGCATATAGTTTTGAGATCAATTTCAAACCAATTTCAGGAAAACAGAAGCACATAGTGTTATCATTTTATGTGAGCAAACTTAAATCAAATGACCATCCCCATTTGAGAGCTTAAGTGTTTTAAAACAAAGTTTATTTGTTTCCTTGTTCATTGGTTGAGTGTGGAGTTTGAACAAAATTATACAAAATAAAAATGGTTCAAAACCATTTTCAAAACTTTTTCAAATTAAGTGCTATAGCACTGTTTATTTTGTTTATTCAAAAGGACCAAGCTTGAACAGAGAGACCACATGTTTCTGTGCCCAGAAATATGAATGTTGCACCCTACAAAATTCCTGAAAAGATTTGATTTCAATTTGAGTTTGAAATCATTTGAAAATCATTCTAGAAAATCAAAACAGAATTAGAAAAGGAATAAAGAAAAAGAAAAGGGTCCATGGACTTTGGGCCAACAATTGAAACCAGCCCAGCTAGCCCACCCGGGTCCCTCTCTCTCTCTCACAGACGCACCAATGAGCATTGACACTGGGACCCCACTCCCCCTCTATTCTATTCGCTGACAAGCGGGCCCTCTCCACGTCGACTCCTTCTTCCCCAAATCGCGCCCGCAGACCATGTCGCCGCTGCCGTTGATGCCGGTAATGGCGCGGCGTAATTAGCCTTGATACATGAATGCGTTTCTGTCGCTCGCCTATTTAAACCACACCCCGCTGTCATTTCCCCTGCACTCTCTTCGCCACTACTGCCCCTAATTCGCGTTGCCGCGCGGCGAGCTAACTCGGCGAGGTATTCCGAAGACCCCGCGCCTGCTGCCTAAACTTGCCAGTACAATCTCCACGACCATGCGCACCTCCTGACCCCTCTGGTGCATGCTAGGAACATCCAGAGCCTCGGCAACATCGGCGACCACACGAGACAGACGACCCCATCAACACCGGCGATCAATTGCGGTAAGCTCCGAGCGCCCCTTGCCCCCTCTTGCATACGAGGTTGTTCGCCATTGTCTTGCGCGTCTCCTAAACCATCTGGTTCGTGCTAGGGCGACGCGGAACCTCGGCAACGACTTCGACAGCAACCACCTGACGCCGTGCACGACTCCGACGAGCTCCAGCAGCCCATATCGTGCGCCCCTTGCAAAGCCACCGCCACCTTGAGCTTCAGCAACTCTCTGCGGTTATGGTAAGCATCCTCTCCCCTCCCCGGGCGACCAAGAACACCAGCGCTGCCACTGACAGACGCGCCGCCGCCAGTCGCCGCCGCTAGCGCCGCTAGGCTATGGTCTGAGCAACGGTAGCCGTTAGATCTGTATCGTAAGGACCAGATTAGATCTGAGCGAAATGTTTTCTTTGAATCTGGCGCGTTGGATCTGACTTGATCTGACAGCGCGGAAGGGTGATCCTGAGTGAAACGGTTTCGGCCAATAGGATAGCGCCGCGTGGCTAGGGTTTGGTTTAAAAACAGAATTTGAAATCTGATTTATATCCAAATTTGTTTTACCTATAACTTTTGATCCACACGTTAGAATTTGACAAACTTTATACCGTTGGAATCAGGAGAGCAAGCCCTTTCTGTTTATGCAATGTGTTTAATATTTAGCTTCTGTTAAAATGATTTTATTTGCAGAAACTTGTTTAGGACTAATTTGAGTGTTTGAAATATTTAGGAAAGGTTTTAGGGTATAAATATTGGTTGTTTGGCAAGATTTTATCTTGTTAGTGAATCAGTACCTTGCACTTGCTTGGTTGAGTTTCAAAAATCATCACTTAGCATCTTGCATGCATGCATATATATTTTTGATTGTATATGACTTGTATGTGATTGTGGCTATATTCTATGTGTAGATTTTGGTGCTAGTGATTGTGAAGAGTGCTAATCTCCCAACTACCAAGGCAAGTGGTACTTCATGAATATTTCTATCCCTATATTTTATACTAAGCACTAGAAATATTTTGCTAAGTCTTGCATGTTAATATTTTTGCCTATATGCCATGTTGGGAAATCCTAAGTAGTTGTAGAATTGATAGGAAATTTCTAAGTTAAGTTACTATCTATGACATGCTTATCCTAGCTAGTAGCAAACAAGGGTTGGTGAATTATACATGCTATGATGAAAATATTTCTAAGTCTTTGGACTTATGTTTTTCTTAATAAAACAACTAAGTCAATGAATCACCTGGGTGGAAAGGGACTTGATTGGTGGTTTTGGTTGAGTGGTTACACAGGGCCCATGGCTATGGTTTACCTTGTGTATCTCACTTGTGGAAAGCCACCAAGGAACAAAGGGATTTTAGAGGCCAAGTGTTGAGAAGCTTCTAGTGCAGCCACTTGGCAATATGGGCTCTGCCTGGATCACATAGGTTGCTAGAACTTAGCCAATTGGACAGTTGGTGGTAGTGGGATTGATAGGTTGGAGCGCGTCCATTTGGTCTAAGGGAAGGCTTCTGAAAGGTCCTGTCTTGGTGAAACCAAGTCTGGTGGGGAAAGTGCACAACCTCTGCAGATGGAAAAATCTAAGTACTTAGTCAAGTCCATGGTAATGGACAACTTGAGCATCAAGACATGGAAGCTATCAAGAATCTCATCATTCCAACTTCTAAGTAAAAACTTGTGGGTGAACAAGGGTGAAGGACCTCAATGTCTATTGGTGGTTCAAAAGTTATATTTATTTACTTATTCAAACTCTTGTATTAGTCCTGTGTCCTTGAGTTGTAAAGACTATGTTTATCTCTGGAATGGATGTAATAAATGACCTTGTATGGTACTTCATCGGATGCTAGCAATGATCTAGGGACTAGCATTGCAATCAGGATCCTTTTCCTTTATAAAGGAGGGATCTTACGATGGTATCGAGCAATGTTGCCTATAGGATTATGACCCTAGGATTGGAAACCACTAAGGAAAAATTTCAACTACTTCTACACTTGTCTATTCTTCTCAGAAACTTTTCTAATCTTCTCTCTCATCTCTATTTGTAGATGAACTCCATCAACGAAGCCGTGAGGAAAGGACCACTCATGACAATGACTTTGGAGTGTGAGACAGAATTCCCCAAGGCTCTCAAGGACCTCATGGTTGCATTAGAGATACAAGGTGCATCTGTGTACAAAGGTTTTCCTGTGATGGATGAAGGAGTGGAATACTGGTGGGTGCAACTTCACTTGTATAAAAACAAGGAAGACAACCATCAGGAAAATGGATTCTGCATGTTCACCAATTCAATGGTGCACCCTACATTCTTTGAATCAGCAAGGGATGCAGCTTGGAAGACCATCAAGGAACTTGGTGATAGAGTCAAGTGAAGGATGCTCAACCTCCAAAATGATCTAAGGAAAGAGAAGGAACATACCCAAGAGTTGGAAGCTACCAACCAAACCTTAAGAGGAGACATTATAGACTTAGTGATGGAATCATGTGAGCAAGATAGGCTGATTGCTTCTAGAAACATTGTGTTAGCCAACAGATCCAGTGAGATAGGATTGTAAACGTACTTCGTTAGTTGGACCACCACTTATCACCTTATTCCAAAATGTTGCTTTAAAATAAGTTTGAACCTTGGTTGTTGTAATGGTTTCATGTATGCATGACTTGTGTGTTTTGCTTTCCAAGGATACGTATGTGATGTTTTGTCTTTTTGATTTATCTTGATTTGTGTTGTTCTAACTTTTCTATCTTATAAATAGATGCCTATTACCATCAGCACTGTTGAGGAGTTCCAGGTTACCCGCTTTGGTCCTCGTATCGTTGAGCTTACTACTTTGCTCAATCTCCCTCTTCCCACCATCATGGTGCATCCCCTCACCAAGTTTGAGAGGAAGGACCTCTAGGGCTTCAAGGTGAACCAGCCGGGCAGAATGAGAGCCTACTACGGAGGCCATCGCCTTCAAGCTCATGCACGATGATGAGGAGAGAGGCATTGAGGTAGTTATGCAGATCGATGGGACGCCGCTAGGGGCGACACTCCCGACAGGTTAGAGTACCCACTTCCACGCCTTGGAAGACGTGATGAGGATGGAGAGTCCATCGACTTCGAGGACGATTCGAGGGGCAGCGAGCCGACGCCTGTACCTCCAGGACTTAGAGTCTCTCATTTGGCACGTGGACAGACAGACCAATGTCATGCTCAGCAATGACGAGCTCAGTGCAGCATGAGAAGGACAAGCTCTTCACAAAGAAGACAAGATAGTCAAGGAAATGGGCGAAGTTCGAGACCGTGACAGAAGTTCAAGAGTCAGGAGAAGCGTGTCCAGGATAGGAACAAGAAGATCCGGGACATGACTGAAGAACTGCAGTCCAAGGACTTCGAGCTAGAGCAGCATCAGACGGTGATTGAGAGGCTTCGTTCCCAGAAGAGGGCTCTCAAGGCCAAGATAGAGACCTTGACCACTAGCATCAAGGAAAACAAGACCGCGATGGAGAACGCAGGTCTTACCTTTGTCGAGGAGGAGATTGATGCCGAGGAGTAGATTTGACTACTCGCTTATCTTTTATTATCGTACTTGTTATTTGAGAACTTGTTATTGGACCATCCGACATGTGGATGGCTTGCTACTTGTGTGTTTTACTTTGTGAACTTGTTATCTTGTTGTTGAACTTTTATCTTTGTGTTGCATTCTTGTGTTTGCTTTTGTGATGTAATGTGCATGAAAGCATCTATGGGTATCTCATTCTTATCTCTATTTGAACAAACCACAGATGCCTCCCCGTCGTGCAAACCCCAACCCCAACAACAACAACAACAACAACATCACTCCAGAAATGCAACAAATGATGACTGCTCAAACTCAGCTAATGCAGATGATGACGATGTTCATCCAGAACCAAAACAACAACAATAACAACAACAATAACAATAACAACAACAACAACCCACCGGGCTTTGACATGCTTACCAGGTTCTTGAGATTGAGGCCAGCAAAGTTCTCAGGAACGACTGATCCCATGGTGGCCAATGATTGGCTACGCTCAGTAAACAAGGATTTGGTAACCGTGGGTTGTATGGATGCTGAAAAGGTCAGATTTGCAGCACATCTGCTGGAAGGGCCAACCGCCACTTGGTGGGACAACTTCCAGATCACCACTCCCATAGATGAGGTGACATGGGCTATATTTGAGGATGGCTTTCGCACTGCTCATATCTCATCAGGAGTGATGAGTCTGAAAAAGAAAGAGTTCCACAATCAAGCGGCCACATAGCGTGGCTGAATATATTGAGGAGTTCAACAATCTGGCGCGTTATGCACCGGATGAAGTTGACACTGATGCCAAGAGAAAGGAAAATTTTCTTGAAGGCTTGAATGATGAGCTGAATCTGCAATTGGCTGTGGCATATGTTCCCACTTATCGGGCCGCTCAGGATAAGGCTGCTATTTTGGAGAACAAAATAAAGCAAGTTGAGAGTAGAAAGAGAAAGCACTCCGACAAGCACAGCTCGGGATCGTCTCACAAACGATCTCATTATGATGACACCGGAAGCTCAGGATCCCACAAGCATGGGAAATTCAACAAGCACCACAACCACAACCGTCATGACAACAAGCATCACCGTAGTCATGACAATGACAAGTACAAGAACCACAAGAGTGGACATAAGAGCCACCATAGTGGTAATGGAAGTGGAAGTGCAAGTCAGCCTGTTAAGAGAGACATCAGTCAGGTTGAATGCTTCAAATGCAAGAAGATGGGGCATTATGCAAATGACTTCCCCGAAAAGAAAGTTGAAGGACCCAACAAACCCAACCCTTTTCAGAAGGGACAGGTGAACCACATCAGTGTGGAGGAGGTCTATGAGGAGCCTGATGCTGTTGCTGGTAAGTTCAGACTCAATTCTATTCCAGCATTTGTTCTTTTTGATACCGGAGCATCGCATTCATTCATATCAAAAGCATTTGTTGATAGAAATGGGTTTCCAACTGAAAACATTGGGTGTCCCGTAAAAGTTAGTTCTCCGGGTGGAGATATGATAGTAAGTCTTGGATGCCGGGATCTAGTAATAGAGTTTGGAAAGCATAAATTTCCAGTGAGTCTAATAATCCTAGATTCCCAAGGACTGGACGTAATATTGGGAATGGATTGGATGGCTAAGTATGAAGGAGTACTAGATTGTGCCAATCGTACTATTGCACTCACAACCCCGGAAAGAAAAAGAATTAAATTCAAGTCCAACTTTGAATCCAAAGGAAGTAAGTTAAATTCTCTTAAGGGGGTTAGCATGGACAGTGTGCCAATTGTGAGTGAGTATCCGGATGTGTTTTCGGAAGAATTGCCGGGAATGCCACCAGATAGAGATGTGGAGTTTCTGATAGATTTGGTACCAGGGTCTGGACCAATAGCAAAGAGACCTTATAAATTGTCAGTTGATGAACTGAACAAGCTCAAGAAAAAACTTGGAGAACAGTTGCAGAAAGGATTTATTCAACCAAGTTCTTCATCTTGGGGAGCCCCAGTTTTGTTCGTGGAGAAGAAAGATAGAAGTCAAAGGTTATGCATAGATTACCGTTCACTCAACAAGGTAACTATCAAGAACAAATATCCTTTGCCTAGAATCAATGACTTGTTTGATCAGCTAGAAGGAGCATGTGTGTTCTCAAAGATTGATCTAAGGTCAGGCTATTTTCAACTCAAGATAAGGGAACAAGACATTCCTAAGACATCATTCACTACAAGGTATGGATTGTATGAGTATACCGTAATGCCTTTTGGCTTGACCAATGCTCCAGCATACTTCATGAATATGATGAACAAGGTGTTCATGGAATTCCTTGACAAGTTTGTGGTCGTTTTCATCGATGACATCTTAGTCTACTCCAAGAGCAAAGAAGAGCATGAAGGACATTTGTGTTTGATACTTGAGAAGTTGAGAGAGCATAAACTTTATGCCAAATTCAGCAAGTGTGAATTCTGGTTGGATGAAGTGGGATTTCTTGGTCATGTTATGCCAAAGGATGGTGTAGCAGTTGATCCTGCTAAGGTTTCAGCTGTGACTGAATGGGAATCTCCCAAGTCCGTGAAAGAAGTTCGTAGTTTCCTTGGCTTAGCAGGTTACTACAGAAGGTTCATTGAGAATTTCTCTAAGGTAGCTAAGCCCATGACTGAATTGTTAAAGAAAGACAAGAAGTTTGCTTGGTCTGAAGGTTGTGAACTCAGCTTTCAGGAATCGAAGAAGAGACTTGTGACAACACCAGTCTTGTGTCTGCCAGATTTGGAGAAAGATTTCCAAGTATATTGTGATGCATCTCATCAAGGTTTGGGTGCAGTACTTATGCAAGACGGTAAAGTTGTGGCTTATGCCTCGAGACAACTCAAAACTCATGAAGTAAACTATCCTACTCATGATTTAGAGTTAGCCTCTGTTGTCCATGCACTCAAAACATGGAGGCACTATCTTTTGGGAAAGCGTTGTGAAGTGTTCACAGATCACAAAAGTTTGAAGTATATCTTCACCCAAAAGGAAATTAATATGAGACAAAGAAGATGGCTAGAACTTATCAAGGACTATGACTTAAGTTTGCAATATCACCCCGGTAAAGCAAATGTTGTAGCAGATGCTCTAAGTCGCAAAGTTTTTGTGAATGGCCTTACCAAAGGAGAATTGCCAGATGATCTGTGTGCTCAATTCAGAAAACTCAGATTGGAGATTGTGCCTGAAGGACATCTCATGTCTTTGGATGTTCAACCCACTTTGTTGGACAAGATCAGAGAAGCCCAGAAGACTCATAAGGAAATTGAAGAGATTAAGGAAAAGATTGGCAAAGGAAAAGCCAAAGAATTCCATGAAGACGAACAGGGTACTTTATGGCATGGGAAACGTATTTGTGTTCCACAAGACCCGGAGTTGCGGAAACTGATTTTGCAGGAAGCACACAACTCTCCGTATTCTATTCACCCGGGTAACACCAAAATGTACATGGACATGAAAGAAAGATTTTGGTGGAATAATCTCAAGAAGGACATCGCCGAAAACATATTCCATTGTGTGATGTGTGTAGTAGAGTGAAAGCGGAGCATCAGAAACCAGCAGGTTTGATTCAACCACTACCTATTCCTGATTGGAAGTGGGACAAGATTGGTATGGATTTCATCATCGGATTACCAAGGACCCGGTCAGGATACAATTCTATTTGGGTAGTAGTGGATCGCCTAACTAAAGTGGCTCATTTCATACCTGTGAAGACAACCTATACAAGTGCTAAGTTAGCCAGAATCTACATGAGTAGAATTGTATGTCTACATGGAGTGCCCAAGAGTATTGTGTCTGATAGGGGAACTCAATTCACTTCCCATTTTTGGAGACATTTACATGAATCATTGGGAACGAGGTTGGAATTCAGTACTGCTTTTCATCCTCAAACTGATGGACAAACAGAAAGGACTAATCAAATTCTTGAAGACATGTTGAGGGCATGTGCCCTAGACTATGGAGCCAGTTGGGATGAAAGTCTGCCTTACGCAGAATTTTCTTATAACAACAGCTATCAAGCCAGTATTGAGATGGCACCGTTTGAGTTTCTCTACGGAAGAAAATATACCACCCCATTGTTATGGAATGGTGTGGGAGAAAGAAGTTTATTCGGGCCAGATCTTATCAAAGAAGCCAAAGAGAAGGTCAAGATGGTTAAGGACAGGTTGAAGATAGCACAGTCCCGATAGAAAAGCTACGCAGATCCTAAGCGTAGAGAAGTCACCTACGAAGTCGGTGATAGAACTTATCTTAGAGTGTCACCCCTTCGTGGAGTGAAAAGGTTCGGAGTCAAAGGAAAATTGGCACCAAGATATGTTGGGCCATTCAAGATTCTGAGTCGCAAAGGAGAAGTTGCCTATGAAATCGAACTGTCAGAATCTCTGTTAGCTGTCCATAATGTGTTTCATGTGAGTCAGCTTAAGAAATGTCATCCAGAAATGGAAGAAACTTCTTTGAAGGATACTATACCTTTGGAGGAGGTTCAACTGGAAAGTGATCTCACTTATGAAGAGAAACCTATCAAGATTCTTGAGACTGCAGAAAGAGTCACAAGGACTAAGACTATCAAGTTTTGCAAAGTGTAGTGGAATCATCATTCCGAAGAGGAAGCAACATGGGAAAGAGAAGATGATCTTCGGAAAGACCACCCTCACCTATTTGCTAGCCAAACCGAATCTCGAGGGAGAGATTCACCTTAAGGGGGTTAGATTTGTAACATCCCTAAAATTATGATTTCAAAGATTGCATATCATTCATGCATGCATATAGTTTTGAGATCAATTTCAAACCAATTTCAGGAAAACATAAGCACATAGTGCTATCATTTTATATGAGCAAACTTAAATCAAATGACCATCCCCATTTGAGATCTTCAGTGTTTTAAAACCAAGTTTGTTTGTTTCCTTGTTCATTGGTTGAGTGTGGAGTTTGAACAAAATTATACAAAATAAAAATGGTTCAAAACCATTTTCAAAACTTTTTCAAATTAAGTGCTATAGCACTGTTTATTTTGTTTATTCAAAAGGACCAAGCTTGAACAGAGAGACCACATGTTTCTGCCTAAATATGAATGTTGCACCTACAAAATTCCTGAAAAGATTTGATTTCAATTTGATTTTGAAATCATTTGAAAATCATTCAGTAAAATCAAATCAGAATTATAAAAGGAATAAAGAAAAAAAGAAAGGGCATGCAGGACTTTGGGCCCAACAAGGAAACCAGCCCAGCTAGCCCACCCGGTCCCTCTCTCTCTCTCACACCAATGCAGACACACTCGGACCCCACTCCCCCTATGTTCTATTCGCTGACAAGCGGGCCCTCTCCACGTCGACTCCTTCTTCCCCAAATCGCGCCCGCAGACCACGTCGCCGCTGCCGTTGATGCCGGTAATGGCACGGTGTAATTAGCCTTGATACCGCATGGCGTTTCTGTCGGCCGCCTATTTAAACCACACCCCGCCGCGGTCATTTCCCCCACGCTGCACTCTCTTCTCGCCACCAGGATGCCCCTAATTCGCGTTGCACCGTCGCAGCCAGAGCTAACTCCAGCGAGGTATTCTGGTAAGACCCCGTCGCCCCTTGCTGCCTAAACTTGCCAGTACAATCTCCGCGACCATGCGCACCTCCTGACCCCTCTGGTGCATGCTAGGAACATCCAGAGCCTCGGCAACATCGGCGACCACACGAGACAGACGACCCCATCAACTCCAGCGATCAATTGCGGTAAGCTCCGAGCGCCCCTTGCCACCTCTTGCATACGAGGTTGTTCGCCACTGTCTTGCGCGTCTCCTAAACCATCTGGTTCGTGCTAGGGCGACGCGGAACCTCGGCAACGACTTCGACAAAGAACCACGATGCGGCACGACCGACGAGCTCCAAGGCCCATATCGCGGCGCCTTGGTAAAGCCACCGCCACCTTGAGCTTTAGCAACTCTCTGCGGTTCTGGTAAGCATCCTCTCCCCTCCCCGGGCGACCTAGAATGCCAGCGCCGCCACTGACAGACGCGCCGCCGCCAGTCGCCGCCGCTAGCACCGCTAGGCTATGGTCAGAGCAACGGTAGCCGTTAGATCTGTATCGTAAGGACCAGATTAGATCTAAGCGAAACGTTTTCTTTGAATCTGGTGCGTTGGATCTGACTTGATCTGACGGCGCGGAAGGGTGATCCTGAGTGAAACGGTTTCGGCCAATAGGATAGCGCCGCGTGGCTAGGGTTTGGTTTAAAAACAGAATTTGAAATCTGATTTATATCCAAATTTGTTTTAGCTATAACTTTTGATCCACACGTTAGAATTTGACAAATTTTATACCATTGGAATCAGGAGAGCAAGCCCTTTCTGTCTATGCAATGTGTTTAATGTTTAGATTCTGTTAAAATGATTTTATTTGCAGAAACTTGTTTAGGACTAATTTGAGTGTTTGAAATATTTAGGAAAGGTTTTAGGGTATAAATATTGGTTGTTTGGCAAGATTTTATCTTGTTAGTGAATCAGTACCTTGCACTTGCTTGGTTGAGTTTCAAAAATCATCACTTAGAATCTTGCATGCACGCATATATTTTTTTGATTGTATATGACTTGTATGTGATTGTGGCTATATTCTATGTGTAGATTTTGGAGCTAGTGATTGTGATTGTGAAGAGTGCTACTCTCCCAACTACCAAGGCAAGTGGTACTTCATGAATATTTCTATCCCTATATTTTATACTAAGCACTAGAAATATTTTGCTAAGTCTTGCATGTTAATATTTTTGCCTAATGCCATGTTGGGAAATCCTAAGTAGTTGTAGAATTGCTAGGAAATTTCTAAGTTAAGTTAATATCTATGCCATGCTTAGCCTAGATAGTAGCAAACAAGGGTTGGTGAATTATACATGCTATGATGAAAATATTTCTAAGTCTTTGGACTTATGTTTTTCTTAATAAAACAACTAAGTCAATGAATCACCTGGGTGGAAAGGGACTTGATTGGTGGTTTTGGTTGAGTGGTTACACAGGGCCCATGGCTATGGTTTACCTTGTGTATCTCACTTGTGGAAAGCCACCCAGGAACAAAGGGATTTTAGAGGCCAAGTGTTGAGAAGCTTCTAGTGTAGCCACTTGGCAATATGGGCTCTGCCTGGATCACATAGGTTGCTAGAACTTAGCCAATTGGACAGTTGGTGGTAGTGGGATTGATAGGTTGGAGCGCGTCCATTTGGTCTAAGGGAAGGCTTCTGAAAGGTCCTGTCTTGGTGAAACCAAGTCTGGTGGGGAAAGTGCACAACCTCTGCAGATGGAAAAATCTAAGTACTTAGCCAAGTCCATGGTAATGGACAACTTGAGCATCAAGACATGGAAGCTATCAAGAATCTCATCATTCCAACTTCTAAGTAAAAACTTGTGGGTGAACAAGGGTGAAGGACCTCAATGTCTATTGGTGGTTCCATGGGAAAAGTTTTGACAAAGAAAAACTTAGTGATTTCAACTAATAGGAAAAACCTATTTTGAGCAAAGCAAGCCAAGCTACACTTAGCCAAATTTGCATATAGTATCTAGTCCACTTAAAATATACTAAGGTATCACTTGCCAATACTATTCCAAAGTATTGACCCACTGTGGCTGTAACTTGTGATGTTGCAGGTTACTCTGATGAGAATAAGGTGTCATGAGTCTACACTCAACATGTTTGCCTATGGCACATGAAGATGAAGACTTATATTTATTTACTTATTCAAACTCTTGTATTAGGCCTGTGGCCTTGAGTTGTAAAGACTATGTTTATCTCTGGAATGGATGTAATAAATGACCTTTGTATCTGTGTACTTCATCTTAAACTGTGGATGCTAGCAATGATCCAGGGACTAGCATTGCAATCACAGGGATCCTTTTCCTTTATAAAGGAGGGATCTTACAATCATGATGGTAGGAAGTGGGAGATTGAGCAAACTAGTGAGCTCAATAATACGAGTGCCAAAATGAGTTCCCTTGAACTCTTCAGCCGTGCTGATAGTAACATTAGGCATCTATTTTATAAGATAAAAAAAGTTAGAATCAACACAGTTAAAGATAAATCACAAGACAAGGCATCACATGCATAACTTTGACAATCCAAACACTCAAGTCATGGCATACATAAAACCATTACAAACATCCAAAGTTCAACTTATTTTAAACAACATTTGGGAAATAAAATGATAAGTGTGGTGGTTCAACTAACGAAGTACGTTACAACCCGATCTCACTTGCCAAGTTGGCTAACAGGGCATCCCTAGAGGCAATCTGTCGATCCTGATCACATGACTCAATGGCTAAGTCTATGATGTCCTCTCTTAAATGTTGGTTGGTAGCCTCTAACTCTTGGGTATGCTTCTTTTCTTCCTAAGGTCATTTTGAGTGTTGAGCATTCTGCACTTGATTCTATCACCAAGCTCTTTGATGGCCTTCCAAGCTGCATCCCTTGCTGAATCAAAGAATGTGGTGTGCATCACTGAGTTGGTGACCATGCAGAATCCTGATTCCTTGTGGTTGTCTTCCTTGTTTTTATATAAGTGAAGTTGCACCCACCAGTATTCAACTCCTTCATCCATCACAGGAAAACCTTTGTACACGGCTGCACCATGTATTCCCATGGCAACCATGAGGTCCTTGAGAGCCTTGGGGAATTCTGTCTCACATTCTAAAGTCATAGTCATGAGTGGTCCCTTCCTCACGGCTTTGTTGATGGATTTCATCTACAAATAGAGATGAGAAAGAAGATTAGAAAAGTTTACGAGGAGAAAAGACAAGTGTGGAAGTTGTTGAAAAAATTTCCTTGGTGGTTTCCAATCCTAGGATCATAATCCTACAGGCAACACAGTGCTCTGAAACCATCTGTAAGATCCCTCCCTTTATAAAGGTAAGGATCCCTGTGATTGCAATGCTAATCCCTAGATCAATGCTAGCATCCACAGTTTAAGATGAAGTACACAGGAACAAAGGTCATTATTACATATCATTCCAGAGACAAACATAGTCTTTTACAAACTCCATGGCCACAGGCCTAATACAAGAGTTCAATATATAATAGGATAAATAAGTCTTCATCTTCATGTGCCACAGGCAAGCATGGTGAGTGTAGACTCATAACCCCTAATCACCATCAGAATAACCTGCAACAATACAAGCTACAGCCATAGTGGGTCAATACATTGGAATAGTATTGGCAAGTGATACCTTAGTAGAATATTAGTAGTCTAGATACTATATGCATTTTGGCTAAGTGTAGCTTAAGCTTGCTTTGCTCAAAATAGGTTTTACCTATTAGTTGAAAACACTAAATTTTTCTTTGACAAAACGTTCCCCAAGGAATCACCAATAGAAATTGGTGATCCTTCACCCTTGTTCAACCACAAGTTTTTACTTTGAAATTGGGATGAGGAGATTCTTGATAGCTTCCATGTCTTGATGCTCAAGTTGTCCAATACCAGGGACATGGCTAAGTACTTAGATTCTTCCATCTGCAGAGGTTGTGCACTTTCCCCACAAGACTTGATTTTCACCAAGACAGGACTTTTCAGAAGCCTTCCCTTAGACCAAATGGACGCGCTCCAACCTATCATCCCACTACCACCAACTGTCCAAATGGCTAAGTTATTGCAACCTATATGATCCAGGCAGAGCCCATAATGCCATGTGGCTGCACTAGAAGCTTCTTAACATTTGGCATCTCAAATCCCTTTGTTCCTGGGTGGCTTTCCACAAGTGAGATACACAAGGTATACCATAGAAATGGGCCTTGTGTAACCACTCAACACAAACCATTCTTTCCATTCCACCCAGGTGATTCATTCACTTAGTTGTTTTATTAAGCAAAAACACAAGTCCAAGGACTTAGAAATATTTTATCATAGCATGAATATATAACCACCCTTGGTTGCTACTAGCTAGGCTAAGCATGGCATTGATAAGCATCTTAACTTAGAAATTTATAGCAATTCTACAACTACTAGGATTTCCCAAACATAGCATATATATCAAAATATTCATGCAAGTCTAGCAAAATATTTCTAGTGCATAGTTGGAAAACATAGGAATAAAATCATGAAGCACCACTTCCCTTGGTAATTTGGGGAGTAGCAACAATCTTCACAATCACAATCACTATTTGCACCAAAATCTACACATAAAATAATGGCACCAAAGCACATACAAAATTTATACAAACAAAAATATATGAATGCATGCAAAATGCCATGTGATGATTTTCTACACCAAACAAGACAAGTGCACAGTACTGAATCTTAAACAAGTTCAAAACTTGCCAAATAAACTTTATTTGACCAACAAAACATTTTTCAAATAATTACTATACACAAATTATGCCTACAAATGTTTCTGTAAAAACAATCATTTTATCAGAGGCAAAACATTAAACACATTGCATAAATGGAAAGAATTTTCTCTCCGGATTCCAATGATATAAAATTTGTCAAATTTGGACGTGGGAATCAAAAGTTATGAATTTTACAGGTTTAAACATCTAATAGATCTAAATTCTGATTTTAAATCAAACCTATGCACACGCAAGGTTCTGATTGGTTGATACCGATTCGCGCGGATCGGCTAACGTGGACCGCTATATCTAACTTAAATTGCACGGTCAGATCTGCTCCTTACCTCTTCGCTACAGATCTATTTCTACACGCTGGATCTAGATCCTACGGCCACGGATCAAACGACCACAGACGGGCGGCACTAGCGGCTGCGATACGGTGGCACGGCTCTGTCAGAGATGTTGCCGGCGATTCAGATCGCGCGGGGAGGGGTGGAGGTGGTTACCGTCTTCGCGAGGCTGAAGTGAAGCTCAAGGCGGTCGAGGGAGGGACAGGGGCGCTCGGAGCTGGCTGCTATTGCTCGCCGGAGTGGAGTCTGTCATCGGGCAAGCTCTGGCATCGTCGGGGGCGAGGTTATGGTGTGCGCTAAGACAAACCAGAGATGCTATTAGATGCGCACAAGCCTGGCGAACAAGTGAGTATCAAAAAGGGAGGAAGGGGTGGTCGGGAACTACCAGGAGGGGTCGTCGGAGTTGCGCTGAGCTTCGGTTGCTTCCAGTGGTGGACGGTGACAGCGCTCTAGGATGATACAGAGAAAAAGGAAGGTATGAGAAGATGCGCAAGGACAAGTTGAACAGGCTCGCATGAAGCAGAGACAGGGGGGGCGGACGATGCTCACCGGAATTGGTCGCCGGAGGTCGTCGGTGCTGCGGGGTTCTGAGCTTGATTGCGCACAGCCTGGTGGCAAGGTGAGTGTGTTGAGCGAGGGGAAATGAGCAGAGAGGAGAGGGTATCTTATAGCCGGAGCAGGGGCGGAGATTATGCATGCATTCATCACCAATTAAGCAGATTAAAGTCGCGGCAGTGCAGGGGGAGGAAACGGGAGGTGACGGCATCTACGTGGAATCAATTTCAAATGAATTTAAAAGCATTTGAATTTCAAATCTTTCTAGCCTTTTGTAATATGAATTCCCGTGTAAATTTGAGTATTAAACCATGCTGCCTTGCTGGCCTTGCTTGGTCCTTATTGGAAAAATCAAAATAGATAGTGTCATAGCACTTGATTTGAATATGTTTTGAAGATGGTTTTAAACCCATATTTGTTTTGTAAATTTTTTTCCAAACTCTAACATTCAACTTAAACAACATGAGAGCAAACAAAGCTTGGTTTAAAACAATTATACTCTCATTTGAGAGTGGCATTAAATTAATGCATGCTCACATAAAATAATAGCACTTAGTGCTTCTGTTTTCTTGAAATGAGTTTGATATTTGATCCCTAAATGATATGCATGCATGGATGATATGCAATCTTTGAAAACATGATTTTAGGGATGTTACAAATCTAACCCCCTTAAGGTGAATCTCGCCCTCGAGATTCGGGTTGGCTAGCAAATAGGTGAGGGTGGTATTTCCGAAGATCATCTTCTCTTTCCCATGTTGCTTCTTCTTCGGAATGATGGTTCCATTGAACTTTATAGAATTTGATGGTCTTAGTCCGAGTAACTCTTTCTGTAGTCTCAAGTATCTTGATAGGTTTCTCTTCATAAGTGAGGTCACTCTCTAATTGGACCTCTTCCAAAGGTATGGTATCCTTCAAAGAAGTCTCTTCCATTTCTGGATGGCATTTCTTAAGCTGACTCACATGAAACACATTGTGAATGGCAGACAATGATTCTGGCAATTCAATCTCATAAGCTACTTCTCCTTTGCGACTCAGAATCTTGAATGGTCCAACATATCTTGGGGCCAATTTTCCTTTGACTCCAAACCTCTTCACTCCACGAAGTGGTGACACTCTAAGATAAGCTCTATCACCCACTTCATAGGTGACTTCTCTACGCTTAGGATCTGCGTAGCTCTTTTGTCGGGACTGTGCTATCTTCAATCTGTCCTTAACTAGCTTGACTTTCTCTTCAGCCTCTTTAATTAGTTCTGGTCCGAACAAACTTCTTTCTCCCACACCATTCCATAGTAATGGGGTGGTACACTTTCTCCCACAGAGAACCTCAAATGGTGCCATATCAATACTGGCTTGATAGCTGTTATTGTAAGAGAATTCTGTGTAAGGCAGACTTTCATCCCAACTGGCTCCATAGTCTAGGGCACATGCCCTCAACATATCTTCAAGAATCTGGTTGGTCCTTTCGGTTTGTCCATCAGTCTGAGGATGAAAAGCAGTGCTGAATTCCAACCTAGTTCCCAATGACTCATGTAGTTGTCTCCAAAAATGAGAAGTGAATTGAGTTCCCCTATCAGACACAATACTCTTGGGTACTCCATGTAGACATACAATCCTGCTCATATAGATTTTGGCTAACTTAGCACTTGTATAGGTTGTCTTCACTGGTATAAAATGAGCCACTTTAGTTAGGCGATCCACTACTACCCAAATAGAGTCATATCCTGTCCTGGTCCGGCAATCCGGTGATGAAGTCCATGCCAATCTTGTCCCACTTCCAATCAGGAATAGGTAGTGGTTGTAACAATCCTGCTGGTTTCTGATGTTCCGCTTTCACTCTACTACATACATCACACAAAGCAATATGTTCGGCAATGTCCTTCTTGAGATTATTCCACCAAAATCTTTCTTTCATATCCATGTACATTTTGGTGTTACCCGGATGAATGGAATACGGTGAGTTGTGTGCTTCTTGTAAAATCAGTTTCCGAAGTTCCGGATATTTTGGAACACAGATACATTTTCCATGCCATAAAGTACCCTGTTCATCTTCCTGGAATCCTTTGGCTTTTCCCTTGCCAATCTTTTCCTTTATCTCTTCAATTTCCTTATCTGTCTTTTGGGCTTCTTTGATTTTGTCCAACAAGGTGGGTTGAACATCCAATGATATGAGATGTCCTTCAGGCACAATCTCCAATCTGAGATCTCTAAATTGGGCACACAGATCATCTAGCAATTCTCCCTTAGTAAGGCCATTCACAAAAACCTTACGGCTTAGAGCATCCGCTACAACATTTGCTTTACCGGGGTGGTATTGCAAACTCAAGTCATAGTCTTTGATGAGTTCTATCCATCTTCTTTGTCTCATGTTAATTTATTTCTGGGTGAAGATATACCTCAAACTTTTGTGATATGTGAACACTTCACATTGCTTTCCCAAAAAATAGTGTCTCCATGTTTTGAGTGCATGGACAACAGAGGCTCAATCTAAATCATGAGTAGGGTAATTTACCTCATGAGTTTTGAGTTGTCCCGAGGCATAAGCCACAACTTTCCCTTCTTGCATAAGTACTGCACCTAATCCATGATGAGATGCATCACAATACACTTGGAAATCCTTCTCCAAATCTGGCAGACATAAGACTGGTGATGTCACTAGTCTCTTCTTCAATTCTTGAAAACTGAGTTCACACCCTTCAGACCAAGCAAATTTCTTGTCTTTCTTTAGTAACTCCATCATTGGCTTAGCTATCTTGGAGAAATTCTCAATGAACCTTCTGTAGTATCCTGCCAAGCCAAGGAAACTGCGAACCTCTTTCACTGACTTAGGAGATTCCCATTCGCCATACTGAAACTTTAGCAGGATCAACTGCTACACCATCTCCTAACACAACGTGTCCAAGAAATCCAACTTCATTCAACCAAAACTCACACTTGCTGAATTTGGCATATATCTTATGCTCTCTAAGTTTCTCAAGTATCAAGCAAATGTCCTTCATGCTCTTCTTTGCTCTTGGAGTAGATCAAAATGTCATCAATGAATACGACAACAAACTTTTCAAGGAACTCCATGAACACCTTGTTCATCATATTCATAAAGTATGCTGGTGCATTGGTCAAACCGAATGGCATCACGGTATACTCATACAATCCATACCTAGTGGTGAAAGTTGTCTTAGGTATGTCTTGTTCTCTTATTTTGAGCTGGAAATATCCCGATCGGAGATCAATTTTTGAGAACACACAGGCTCCTTCTAGATGATCAAACAAGTCATTGATTCTAGGCAAAGGGTATTTGTTCTTGATAGTCACCTCATTGAGTGAACGGTAATCTATGCATAACCTTTGACTTCTATCCTTCTTTTCCACAAACAAGACTGGTGCTCCCCAAGATGAAGAACTTGGTTGAATAAATCCTTTCTGCAACTGTTCTCCAAGTTGTTTCTGGAGTTCTTTCAACTTGTCTACTAACATCTTGTACGGTCTCTTTGCTATTGGTCCAGATCCTGGTAGCAAATCAATAAGAAACTCCACATCTCTATCTGGTGGCATTCCCGGCAATTATTCCGGAAACACATACGGATACTCACTCACAATTGGCACACTGTCTATGCTAACCCCCTTAAGAGAATTTAGCTTACTCCCTTTCGATTCAAAGTTAGACTTGAATCTTATCCGTTTCTTTTCCGGGGTTGTGAGTGCAACTGTTCGATTAGCACAATCTAGTACTCCTTCATACTTGGTCATACATTCCATTCCCAAAATTACATCCAGTCCTTGGGAATCTAGGATTATCAGACTCACTGGAAACTTATGCTTTCCAAACTCTATTACTAGATCCCGGCATCCAAGACTTACTATCATATCTCCTCCTGGAGAACTTACTTTTATTGGACACCCAATGTTTTCAGTTGAAAACCCATTTCTATCAACAAATGCTTTTGATATGAATGAATGTGATGCACCAGTATCAAAAAGAACAAGTGCTGGAATAGAATTGAGTTTGAACTTACCAGCCAAAGATCGACTCTTCATAGATTTCCTCCACATTGATGTGGTTCACTTGCCCCTTCTGGAAAGGGTTGGGCTTGTTGGGTCCTTCAACTTTCTTTTCTGGGCATTCATTTGCATAATGCCCCATCTTCTTGCACTTGAAACATTCAACCTGACTAAGATCCTTCTTGAGAGGATGGCTTCCACTACCACTTCCACTTCCATTGTGGTGGCTCTTATATCCACTCTTGTGATTCTTGTACTTGTCATTCTCATGACTACGGTGGTGCTTGTTGTCATGATGACGGTTGTGGTTGTGGTGCTTGTTGTACTTCCCATGCTTGTGGGATCCAGAATTAATCGTCATCATAATGGGAACGCTTGTGAGACGATCCCGAGCTGTGCTTGTCCGAGTGCTTCCTCTTCCTGCTTTCAACCTATTTTATTTTGCTCTCCAAAATAGCAGCCTTGTCACAAAGAGACTGATAAGTGGGGACATAGGCCATAGATAGCTGCAGGTTCAGTTCATCGTTCAATCCTTTGAGGAACTTATCCTTCCTCTTAGCATCAGTGTCAACCTCATCCGGTGCATAACGCGCCAGATTGTTGAACTCCTCAATATACTCTGCCACGCTGCGGTGGCGCTGCTTCAAGTTATGAAATTCTTTCTTCTTCAAACTCATCACTCCGGATGAGATGTGAGCAGTACGGAAACCATCTTCAAAGATAGCCCATGTCACATCCGCAATGGGAGTGGTGATCTGGAAATTATCCCACCAAGTGGCTGCTGGTCCTTCCAACAAATGTGCTGCAAATCTGACCTTCTCTTCATCAGTACAGCCAACAGTTACCAAGTCCTTGTTCATAGAGCGTATCCAATCATTGGCCACCATAGGATCAGTAGTTCCTGAGAACTTTGCTGGCCTCAGCCTTAAGAATCTGGTAAGCATGTCAAAACTTGTTGGGCTGTTCTGATTGTTGTTGTTGTTATTATTATTATTATTGTTGTTGTTGTTGTTGTTCTGATTCTGTATGAACATGGTCATCATTTGCATCAGCTGTGTCTGAGCTGTCATCATCTGCTGCATCTCGGGGGTGATATTGTTGTTGTTGTTGTTAGGGTTGGGATTGGCACGTCAGGGAAGCATCTGTGGTTTTCAATAGAGATAAGAATGAGATACCCATAGATGCTATCATGCACAATACATCACATAAACAATCACCAAACATGCATCATAGTAGTAGAAGTTCAACAACAAAGACAACAAGTTTGAAAAGTAAACACACCAATAGCAAGCCATCCACATGTTGGATGGTCATTGCGACTCAATAATCAAAGGCATGGTAAATAAAGGTAATTGAGTAGTCATCACTACTCCTCTGCATCCACCTCCTCATCAACAAGTGTAAGACTTGCATTCTCCATAGCGGTCTTGTACTCCTCGACATTGGTGGTCAAGGTCTCTATTTTGGCTTTGAGAGCCCTCTTCTGTGAACGAAGTCTCTCAATCACTACCTGCTGATGCTCGAGCTCAAAGTCCTTGGCCTCTAGTTCTGCAAATCATGTCTCAATCCTCTTGTTCCTATCTTGGACTCTCTTCTCTTGACTCTTGAACTTTCTATCCTGACTCTCAAACTTGGCCTCCATTTCTTTGACTATCTCATCTTGCTCCGCGAAGAGCTTGTCCTTCTCACGAAGCTGCACCTGGACTTCGTCATTGCTAAGCATGAGGTTGGTCCTATCAGTATCTAGGTGCCTAAGAAGAACCTCTAAGTCCTGGAGGTATAGACGAATCGGCTCGCTGCCTCTCAAGTATCCTCAAGTCAATGGCCTCACCATCCTCATCACGCTCACCAAGGCGGAAGTGAGTACCTCTAATCTCCCGAGAGTGTCTCCCTAACAAGCGTCCAAGCAAATCCTGCATGACTACCGCTAGGCCTCTCTCCTTGTCATCATGCATGAGCTTGAAGGTGATGGCCTCCATGGCTGGCTCAGTCTGGCGTCCTGGATGAGTAACCTTGAAGCCCCAAAGGTCCTTCCTCTCGAACTTGGTGAGGGGAAGCATCATGATGGTAGGAAGTGGGAGATTGAGCAAACTAGTGAGCTCAATAATACGAGTGCCAAAACGAGTTCCCTTGAACTCTTCAGCCGTGCTGATAGTAACATTAGGCATCTATTTTATAAGATAGAAAAGATAGAATCAACACAGTTTAAGATAAATCACAACACAAGGCATCACATGCATAACTTTGACAATCCAAACACTCAAGTCATGGCATACATAAAACCATTACAAACATCCAAAGTTCAACTTATTTTAAACAACATTTGGGAAATAAAATGATAAGTGTGGTGGTCCAACTAACGGGCACTATAATCCCATCTCACTTGCCAAGTTTGCTAACAGGGCATCCCTAGAGGCAATCTGTCGATCCTGATCACATGACTCAGTGGCTAAGTCTATGATGTCCTCTCTTAAACGTCGGTTGGTAGCCTCTAACTCTTGGGTATGCTTCTTTTCTTCCCTAAGGTCATTTTGAGTGTTGAGCATTCTGCACTTTATTCTATCACCAAGATCTTTGATGGCCTTCTAAGCTACATCCCTTGCTGAACCAAAGAATGTGGTGTGCATCAATGAGTTGGTGACCATGCAGAATCCTGATTCCTTGTGGTTGTCTTCCTTGTTTTTATACAAGTGAAGTTGCACCCACCAGTATTCAACTCCTTCATCCATCACAGGAAAACCTTTGTACACAGTTGCACCATGTATTCCCATGGCAACCATGAGGTCCTTGAGAGCCTTGGGGAATTCTGTCTCACATTCTAAAGTCATAGTCATGAGTGGTCCCTTCCTCATGGCTTCATTGATGGATTTCATCTACAAATAGAGATGAGAAAGAAGATTAGAAAAGTTTACGAGGAGAAAAGACAAGTGTGGAAGTTGTTGAAATTTTTTCCTTTGTGGTTTCCAATCCTAGGGTCATAATCCTACAGGCAACACAATGCTCTGATACCATCTGTAAGATCCCTCCCTTTATAAAGGTAAGGATCCCTGTGATTGCAATGCTAGTCCCTGGATCAATGCTAGCATCCACAGTTTAAGATGAAGTACACAGGAACAAAGGTCATTATTACATATCATTCCAGAGACAAACATAGTCTTTTACAAACTCCATGGCCACAGGCCTAGTACAAGAGTTCAATATATAATAGGATAAATAAGTCTTCATCTTCATGTGCCACAGGCAAGCATGTTGAGTGTAGACTCATAACCCCTAATCACCATCAGAATAACCTGCAACATCACAAGTTACAGCCGCAGTGGGTCAATACATTGGAATAGTATTGGCAAGTGATACCTTAGTAGAATATTAGTAGTCTAGATACTATATGCATTTTGGCTAAGTGTAGCTTGAGCTTGCTTTGCTCAAAATAGGTTTTACCTATCAGTTGAAAACACTAAATTTTTCTTTGACAAAACTTTCCCCAAGGAATCACCAATAGAAATTGGTGATCCTTCACCCTTGTTCAACCACAAGTTTTTACTTTGAAATTGGGATGAGGAGATTCTTGATAGCTTCCATGTCTTGATGCTCAAGTTGTCCAATACCAAGGACATGGCTAAGTACTTAGATTCTTCCATCTGCAGAGGTTGTGCACTTTCCCCACAAGACTTGATTTTCACCAAGACAGGACTTTTCAGAAGCCTTCCCTTAGACCAAATGGACGCGCTCCAACCTATCATCCCACTACCACCAACTGTCCAAATGGCTAAGTTATTGCAACCTATATGATCCAGGCAGATCCCATAATGCCATGTGGCTGCACTAGAAGCTTCTTAACATTTGGCATCTCAAATCCCTTTGTTCCTGGGTGGCTTTCCACAAGTGAGATACACAAGGTATACCATAGAAATGGGCCTTGTGTAACCACTCAACACAAACCATTCTTTCCATTCCACCCAGGTGATTCATTCACTTAGTTGTTTTATTAAGCAAAAACACAAGTCCAAGGACTTAGAAATATTTTATCATAGCATGAATATATAACCACCCTTGGTTGCTACTAGCTAGTCTAAGCATGGCATTGATAAGCATCTTAACTTAGAAATTTCTAGCAATTCTACAACTACTAGGATGTCCCAAACATAGCATATATATCAAAATATTCATGCAAGTCTAGCAAAATATTTCTAGTGCATAGTTGAAAAACATAGGAATAAAATCATGAAGCACCACTTGCCTTGGTAATTTGGGGAGTAGAAACAATCTTCACAATCACAATCACTATTTGCACCAAAATCTACACATAAAATAATGGCACCAAATCACATACAAAATTTATACAAACAAAAATATATGAATGCATGCAAAATGCCATGTGATGATTTTTTACACCAAACAAGACAAGTGCACAGTACTGAATCTTAAACAAGTTCAAAACTTTCCAAATAAACTTTATTTGAACAACAAAACAATTTTCAAATAATTACTATACACAAATTATGGCTACAAATGATTCTGTAAAAACAATCATTTTATTAGAGGCAAAACATTAAACACATTTCATAAATGGAAAGAATTTTCTCTCCTGATTCCAATGATATAAAAATTTTCAAATTTGGACGTGGGAATCAAAAGTTATGAATTTTACAAGTTTAAACATCTAATAGATCTAAATTCTGATTTTAAATCAAACCTACAGACACACGGCGTGTTCTGATTGGTTGATACCGATTCGCGCGGATCGGCTAACGTGGACCGCTAGATCTAAATTAAATCGCACGGTCAGATCTGCTCCTTACCTCTTCGCTACAGATCTATTTCTACACGCTGGATCTAGATCCTACGGCCACGGATCAAACGACCATAGACGAGCGGCAGCGATGCGGCGGCGCGGCTTTGTCAGAGACGTTGCCGGCGATTCAGATCGCGCGGGGAGGGGTGGAGGTGGTTACCGTGTTTGCGAGGCTGCAGTGAAGCTCAAGGCGGTCGAGGGAGGGACATGGGCGCTCGGAGCTGGCTGCTATTGCTCGCCGGAGTGGAGTCTGTCGTCGGGCAAGCTCTGGCATCATCGGGGGCGAGGTTCTGGTGCACGCTAAGACAAACCAGAGACGCTATTAGATGCGCACAAGCCTGGCGAACAAGTGAGTATCAAAAAGGAAGGAAGGGGTGGTCGGGAACTACCAGGAGGGGTCGCCGGAGTTGCGCTGAGCTTCGCTTGCTTCCAGCGGTGGACGGTGACGGTGCTCTAGGATGATACAGAGAAAAAGGAAGGTATGATAACATGCGCCAGGACAAGTTGAACACGCTCGCATGAAGCAGAGACAGGGGGCGGACGGTGCTCACCGGAATTGGTCGCCGGAGGTCGTCGGTGCTGCGGGGTTCTGAGCTTGATTGCGCGCAGCCTGGTGGCAAGGTGAGTGTGCTGAGCGAGGGGAAATGAGCGGAGTGGGGAGGGGATCTTATAGCCGTAGCAGGGGTGGAGATTACGCACGCATTCATCGCCAATTAAGCAGATTAAAGTCGCGGCAGTGAAGGGGGAGGAAATGGGCGGCGACGGCGTCTGCGCCCGGAGTTTGGGGAAGAAGGTGCTGACGTGGAGAGGGGCCACCAATCAGCGACGGTGTGGATTGTTTCGGTGTGGGAGAGAGAAACAGAGGGAAGGGAGGACCCCGGGTGGGCTTTTGGGCTGGATTTGGTTCTGGGCTAGATTAGTAGCGCCGGCCCTTTTCTAATTCTTTTCTTTTTTTTCTATTTTTTTTTATTTTCTAGAATCAATTTCAAATGAATTTAAAAGCATTTGAATTTCAAATCTTTCTGGCCTTTTGGAATATGAATTCCTGTGTAAATTTGAGTATTAAACCATGCTGCCTTGCTGGCCTTGCTTGGTCCTTATTGGAAAAATCAAAATAGATAGTGTCATAGCACTTGATTTGAATATGTTTTGAAGATGGTTTTAAACCCATATTTGTTTTGTAAATTTTTGTCCAAACTCTAACATTCAACTTAAACAACATGAGAGCAAACAAAGCTTGGTTCAAAACAATTATACTCTCATTTGAGAGTGGCATTAAATTAATGCATGCTCACATAAAATAATAGCACTTAGTGCTTCTGTTTTCTTGAAATGAGTTTGATATTTGATCCCTAAATGATATGCATGGATGGATGATATGCAATCTTTGAAAACATGATTTTAGGGATGTTACAATAATCAAAGGACATGAGCAAGTGTGAACTTGCCTTTTGTGATTGCAAGATTATGCGCTCATGGTCTTCAAGATATTAGAAGATCCAATATGTGAAATCAGCATCATTGGTCCGGTAAGTACTAATGTTTAAACAAGCAGGATGCCATTATGCATAAGTAATGCTATGCAATTTTATAATTCCCAAAGTGAAACCCTTAGTATTTTGAATAAGTTGATCTTAGTTATCTTCTTTAAGATTGGGTTTATCTTTAATTTTATTTCATAAGCAATGACATTGATCAGGAACTTAAGTGTTAACAATTCAAAATATACAAATACTAATAGAATAATGTGATTATGATTAATTGTTATCTGGTGATTGGGATAAAAAGTCCTTGAGTTGAGTTCTTAAGAGCTGAAGGAACTATTATAGACTTGTTTGTGTGAAGTGGCAAAAATAATAACATTTGAAGAAACCAGTATTAGTTAAGGTTAATTAGTCTTAAGGTTTATTAGGTTTTACATTAGGGTTGGTGATGGTTATGAATGGTGTTAAGTTATCATATTTTAATTGATGATACAAGTGACTAAAGTTAACTTTAAAACATGAATAAACTTCAAATGAGATGTTTATGATTGTTTAAACCAAAGTTAACTATAAAAATAGAAGTGAATCGTAAGATATGATGAGTTTTAGAATAACATTTAGTTTTAGGGTTTTGGCAATTATGATTAAGGATGATCCCTTTCAATTTAAGTGAAAGATAAATTTAATAATATGTAATTTATTAATGGGAGCATAATTAGATGATCTTACAAATTTTGTTAGGGTTTAGGATCATTTTAAGAGTGGTTGAGGGATGGATATTATTCACCCTCTTACACATGAGTGTTGTGTAATCTTTATTTAAAAGGAGTTTAATTTGAATTTAAGATTTAAAAACATTTAAAGGCTAATAGTTATATTTAAATTTTATTTTAATTATGGATTTAGACTTAGTAATCAAACTTTAAAAGTGTTTTATAAGAAAATGGGATTATTTCTTACTTAAGAAATAATTCTAAGAATTAACAAAGTGGTTATTTTATTTGAGTAAAATAAGTAATGAATTTTATTTATCTTAAAATGTTTTTGAATAATATACATAGTATTTTTATAGTGAAATATACTTATTAAAGATCTTAAAAATGAACTTTATTTATTTTTTAAGTCTTACCTTTATTTTTATAAAATTCTTCAAAGAATTAAGTGTCTTTAAATATTTGATTTATATTTTATTTGTAAAAACTCTAAGTTAGTATTTTTATAAAATAGTAAAGTTATTTTATACACAAAATTGATTTTTATTTATTTTTAGGATTTTTCCTTATTTAATGAAATTTCACTTAAGATTTAATAGTGTTTAATCTTTATTTGCATTTTATTAACTTAAATAAGTAAAGTTATATTTTTCTTAGGTGGATATTATTTTTGTGATAATTTTAATATGTTAAATATATTTTTATGATTTTTTTCTATAATTTTCTATAGCTGGAAATGTTTAAAGGTTATTTTGGTAATTTATTTATTTTATTATTTTATTTTATTTCTTATTTCATTTGACTTGGGCTATTTTGGGTTGGTACATGGGCAGGCCTGGCCCATCTAAGTTGGCCTGGGTCATCCAGACCACAGCCCACCCCTTTCTTTCTCTCCTCTCACCCGCACACAAACGCGACCTTATCTCTCTCACGTTCCTCTCCATGCGTGATGCGCCGCCAGCGTCGTCGCTGGTCACCCCGACCGCCATCGGCCGTCTCCACCACTGTCGTCTGCTGGCGCTGTCTCGCCACCTCTTCTCCTTCCTCTTCCTCCATTAATTTGGCTTGTGCGCCCCCTGATGCGCACTCGTTGGAAACCCTAGCCCTGCCATGGTATAGCGGTTGTCGATTCCGACGCAGCCGCTCACTGCAGTTCGTATTCTAGGCCAGTGTAGGATGTTGTGGCCCTCAGGGCTGCTCCCTGTGCCGCCTTGGTGGTGAGATTGATGCTGGCTAGGTGGTGGTGTATGGTGAAGCCTTCCTTGTGGTGTTCTATGTTGTCGTTGCCGTCGATACTACTTCTGCTTCCTCTCCGGTGAGATATGACTCGCCAAAGGTAGGTGTTTTTCTCTTCTATGCTCCCCTCCAGGCTTTATCTACCTTGCTATGTCAAGTGTGTTTTCTGTGATTCCCACTGTCTAGATTTCATCTCTGGACCTAGGGTTCATATCTGGTGAATAACTGTGTCTTGTGGAGATATCTTAGCTCTGGTTTGATGCTCAATTGGCATGCTTGATTTACTTGTGATGGTGTCAAAGCCCTGTTTTAATTCTTTACCCTATGATTAAATGATGAGGTACTATGGTAAGAGTAGGTTTATGCTATTCTTAATCTGGGTAGATGATCTGAGAAACCCTTCTGGATGATTACAGTAGACATGAAAATTCAAACCATTGGTTTGGATTTTATCTGTTTGGGATACTTGCTGATCTGAACATTTGCTAGTTCATGTTGACAGTTAAGAACTATTGACACTGATTCCTAGTTGAATTAGTTAGGAAAATGATCTAGAAATCATATTGTAAAATTATTGCTGGATAATGAATGACATATGGCAATTAGCTCTGAGTGTGTTAAGATATACACTCCTCTGTCAGGGATAATAGCAGGACACTAATGATTCCTGGCTTATTATCTAAGAAAATGATTTGAATTCTTCTAAACTTATATGAGAGGGTAGCTGTTGAATTCTGGATGATCTTATAAAATGAAGATTGTGATATTTGTTGTAGTATAAGCTGCCTTGAATCAAAGTGTGAAGATGAGCAGTGTGTAACCTTTGTTTTAAAATATAAAATGATTCTTAGATATTTTTGAATATCTAATAAAATGATTTATTATCAAACTTGATGAAGGGCTGATGTTCTAGTTTTAAAGACTAGATTGAGAGTTTGGTGGGAGTGAGTTTGGGATTGTGCCTGAGGTGCAATTCCAATTCTTTTGGATTTGTGCCCAGCAATCCCTCATGCTTGCTGGTTTGTGCAAAGATGATTTGTATGCTTTTATGGCCTTGGTATGATTAGTAGAAGTGTGATATAGCCCCTGCCTAGGATGCAAAGGCTGAGGCCCTAATGGTGATTGAAACAGATGTTTATAGTTTATCTTTTTAACTCAATGATGAGACTAGCATAGCACTTCTATGCTAGTCTGAGAGTTCTCCCAATCTCAACAAAAACTCTATGTTTAAATCTGACTAAATCATGTATTGATTGAGTTGTGGTCTATCAACCTGATGCCTGTAGATCTGCTGGTATGTGGCTGTACACCTTGTCTTGTGGATGTGCTGCCAAGGAATCTACTTGTATTGTTGTTGCTCCACTTCCTCTTCATAAACTTGGTCTGCTCCTGCTCCCTCCTTCTTGTGCTCCTGTCTTGGCCTGTTTTCTAAACTCCACTACGTAACCATGCTGGTTATAGTGGTATTGGCTCATTTGTTATGAGGAATCTGGTGATGAACTAAAGTGAACTAGGGTGGTTTTCTTTTGAGCTAAACAAGGTGTGTGGGGTATTCTGAGCAGCTGCTTGTTACCAGCTACGGCTGTGCTCTCTTCTTTGTACTACTTGTGATGCCTCTGATGCTTGATAGCACATCAGCATGCATGTATGAGTAAGCTGCTTACAGCTGGGCCCCATATGGTGCAGGTTTCCATTTAGGAACTTGTGCCTATGGATGAGCTTGGTTGGAGGATATTTTCTATGGAGCACTTGTGCTGGAAGTTTGGTATTATCTTAAGTTGAGCTATCATTTTGGATGTTGCCAAGTGGATTCTTAGTGAGCCAATGCTGTTGTACTGAGGCAAAAATACTGATATGAACAGATGCTACTTTTTTTGGTGAAACTTGCCCCTTTCAAAATTTTAGCTCAATGATGAATTTTTAACAATGCAACTCACTGTTCACTTATGAGAGAAAACTAACCACTAATCCTTCTTTTATTTTACTTTTGTTTTGTTTTGTTTTTCTTTTTGTTGTGTTTTCAGGAAATCAAGATCAAGAAGAAAATGCCAGATGATGTAGGGATAAAAGAACAGTAGTTTAGGAATTTATTAATATCTAATATTGTAATTTATTTTTTTGTTTAAAATATTGTAAAAACATTGTATTATTGTATTCAATTCAATAAAGTTTACTTATTTTATTTTTTATTTATTTTACCATTCTTTTGTAAGGATAATGTCATATAAATTGTTGTAATAAAGAATGTTGTTATTTATTTCAATTGTAATTCTTTTTCCTACTTATTTGTTTTCTAATTGTAAAGGCAATGTCTTATATAAAGAATTCTTTTATTTATCTATTGTAAAATAATACTATATTCATATATATTTATTTTAATAAAGAATCCTTGTTATATTATTTATGTAATCATTTTATTTCAAGTTATTTAAAATATTTCAATTTTCCATTTGTGTATCTTATAAATTCATTTGAATTTCATATTTGAAATTCAAATACATGTTTGAACAAGTTTTCCTCGAAACAGAGAATTCTACAAAGGTCATGTCGAAATCTATCGCACTTGCTCCAAAGTTTCGTTCAGTACAAGAGAGATCCCGATCCCTCCATAGCTCTTTTAGTTTTACGCGAAAATTCCCCGGATTTTCTTATGCATGAACGCAATGCACAAACCTGTGTCCTTTCTATTTCTATGTGCTAAATCCTAAGATATTACAGTAAACAAATTACAGCAGGGAAATTGACAGGAACTGAGCAAGGCATAATAATGCAATACTAGACAAAAAGATCCTATGAGATTCGATTGGGAAATACAATAATATACATAGACCGCCATCCAACTGCATCTATGACTAGAAGTTCACCTTCAGGTTATCATCCGAACCCCCTCCAGTATTAAGTTGCAAGCAACAGACAACTGCTTTAAACAAAGTGTGTAAGGTAAACAGTCCACATGTTCCATGAACAAGGGACCGTTGTTTTCTCCCTAGTAGCAACAGTCAGGCCCGGCCCTAAGCCGGTGCAATCGGTGCAGCCGCACAGGGTCCCGACGTACAAAGGGCCCCGACAAATATTTGTTAGTCGACGTATACATATAGGTCCATTATTAGTCAGAAAAAATAGAGCGAACCTAATTAGCGCATTAGGCCTTGATGCTAGCTACGCACAGGCCCCTGACCGAGGCGCCTCCTTCTCATCTCGCCTTCGCGGTCGTGTCTCACCTCCTGGTCTCCCTCCCAATCATGGCGTCCTGTCCTCCATTGCGATTTCTGGCCTTTTCCCCAAAATAAATGGAGGAGGCCATGATCTATCGATTCCCTATGCATTGACTCCGTCAATTTCCAACGCTAAGTAAATCTCCCAAGTTCATCTTATTTAGTTCATCGTGTATGAGTTTCCTATACTCTCCCAGTTCCCAAATTCTCCATATGTTAGTTACGCTCTCAACTTGATCGCAAGAGAATGATAAGGAAATTGGCTGTCGATTGCCCGTAGACGTCGCCCATCACCAGGGCGGGCTTTCAGGGCAGGTTGGCAAGGCGACTGCTGGTGCCCAGTGGTGGACACGACAAACTCATGGCAGGCAGCAAGCAACCAACTAGCTTCAGTACTCTACAGGACTACCTCCAGGTGCTTTTGTTTTTCAATCTAATGCCCTAATTTGTGTGTACTATTTGTGTGCTAAAATGTCCCAAAAGTAATCATCGATAATTTTTTAAGGATGCATACAAATTCTACCAGTACTTTTCCGAAGACGGCTCTAGCAATTGTTAAAGATAGCTCATTGATTTTGCTTTTGAGTTCGAGCATACAATACATTCATTGGCTTAGATGCACTATCTCTTTGTAAAATGTATAGTCTTTTTCTTGAATTGAGCATTGTGACAATAAAAATAAAAGTAATCTATGTTATGTAATGTATCTATTGCAAGTACAAGCAAATATTTCTATTACAGATCCGATTCTAAAATTACTGCACAAAGGGCCCATTTTGTCGTCTTGCACCGGGCCCTTGTCATATCAGGGCCGGCCCTGGCAACAGCACATCTACAACCGAAGAGATTTTTGTCACTTACCTTGGAAACTAGAGGCATGAACCCACTATCGAGCATAAATACTCCCTCTTGGAGTCACTAGCAACTAATAGAATCAATAAGAAAAAACCATTAATCAATCCGACATAGTAATCTCAATATCCATCGGATCCGTGCAAACACAACATGCATGATTACAAATAGATTAGATCTTGATCATGAATAGAGCTCACAAGATCTATACATGAAAGCACAAGGAGGAGATAAAACCATCTAGCTACTACATGGACCCGTAGTCCAAGGTGGAACTACTCACGCTTCATACCGGAGAAGAAGGCCTCCAGGATGATCTCCCTTCCGTCAGGGTGCCGGGAAGAACTTCAGATCCCCCGATCTAGGGACGATGGTGGTGTCGGCTATAGACGGTTTCGTGGAGTTTTGATCGGGTGCCTAGGGTTTCTGCATCAGGGGCTTCTTATCGACGAAGGGGCGAGCCAGGGGGGCCACCAGGGCGGGTGCACCCCCAGGCGCGGGGTGGGCCTACTGTTGGAATTATGCCCTAGAGGCAATAATAAAGATGTTATTATTATAATTCTTGTTCATGATAATGTTTATATTCCATGCTAGAATTGTATTAAGCGGGAACTTTAATACTTGTGTGGTTTGTGAACAACACCGTGTCCCTAGTACGCCTCTATGGACTAGCTCATTGATTAATGATGGTTAAGGTTTCCTAATCATGGACATGAGTTGTCGATTAATAATGAGATCATATCATTGGGAGAATGATGTGATGGACAGACCCAAACTAAGCGAAGCAATTAGATCGTGTCATCGTGTCATCTTTGCGAAGCTTTTCTTATGTCAAATATTGTATTCCTTAGACCATGAGATAATACAACTCTCTGGTATCGGAAGAAAGCTTTGAGGTCATCAAACGTCATCCTATTAGAGGGTGATCATAAAGGTGTCTCTCAGGTGATCGGAAAGTACCTGTTGGGTTGCATGTATCGAGATGGTATTTGTCCCTCCCAAGTCGGAGAGATATACTTCGGGCCCACTCGTTAATCGATATCAACACCGCTTGCAAGCATGTGGTTAAGGAGTTAATCACAAAGTGATATCGGATTACGGAATGAGTAAAGTACTTGCTATGAACGAGATTGAACTAGGTATGACGGTACCGACGATCAAATCTCGGGCAAGTAAAATATCGCGAGACGAAGGGAATATATATATGGGATTGTTTGAATCCCGGCATCGTGGTTCATCCGATATGATCATCGATGAATGTGTGGGAGTCAATATGGGTTTCTGCACTCCGCTGTTGATTATTGATAGAAGAT
Source organism: Avena insularis (assembly GCA_023614405.1). Taxonomy (NCBI): domain Eukaryota; kingdom Viridiplantae; phylum Streptophyta; class Magnoliopsida; order Poales; family Poaceae; genus Avena; species Avena insularis. Next base: position 27,654,629 of record CM042690.1, read on the forward strand.
CATGTCTGCATGTTCTCGAACCCGAAGGGTCACACACTTAACGTGTCTCGACGCTAGGATAGATTGGATAATTGGTTTATGAGTTTTTGTTCGGAGTCTCGGATGGTATCCGGGATATCACGAGAGGTTCCGGAATGGTCCGGAGAATAAGATTCATATAAGGCGCAGCAGTTTTGGAGTTCGAATTGTTCCGGGTTAATCGGTATTGTACCGGAAGCTTCTAGAACCTTCCGGAAGGGGGCCAACGTGGTCCCACCTGTCGGGAGGGGGCATGGGCCTATGAGGGAGTGCCCTGGCGCATTGGGCCCAGGCACAAGGCCCCATAGGGCCCAGCCGGCCAACCAAGGGATAAACCCTAATTGGAGCTTCTAGAAGGGGGTTTCTTGCCCCCACTCCTCCCTCCTTGGTCGCTGCCTAGGGCTTGGGGGAGGGGTTAGGGCTGGTGCCCACCCCTCTATATATAGAGGGCTGGGGCGCACCACCCCCACACACCTTCCCCTCAAGCCTAGTCGCCCCGCTGCCCTCCTCTCTCTCCCTCCCGACTGCGTGTAGGCGAAGCCCTGCTGCAGAAACTCTCCATCACATACACCGCGCCGTCGCGTTGTAGATCCAATCCGTCTCTCCACCATACTTGCTGGACCAAGGAAGGAGGAGACGTCGAGGTGCTGTGCATCTCCGGAGGCATCGCCACTTGCGGTGCTAGATCGGATCGGATCGCGAGGAGGAGAAGCGAGTACGACTACATCACCCACATTCCTTTAACGCGTTCAACGCGAATCTTCAAGGGTATGAAGATCTAATCCAATATCTCTCGTTGTTTGCATCTCCTAGATTATATCTTGGCTTCCCTCTGTTCGCATCCGTAGAAAATTTTGATTTACTATGCCGCGAAACACTTCAGTGGTATCAGAGCTAGATCTAAGCGTAGATGTGTTTCACGAGTAGAACGCAACATGGTTGTTGCGGGCGTTGATGTTTTCTGTTGCAAACCTCTTGTTTGTGTTCTTCTTATGACGCGGGATAGTGAGATTGAAGCGGTCCAGGCCAACCTTACGCGACGTCGTTCGCGAGACCGGCTCCGCACTTGACGTGTGGCTTGTTCCACACATGCGGCTGGTGGATGCCAGTTTCTCTCACTATAGTTGTCATGGGATTAACACCGGAGGTTGACAACCATAATATCACCATTGTGGCTTTCCGTAGGTAAGAATCGTTCTTAGCTTGCTACTCCCATAAGCCACGTAAAACATGCAATAACAAAGTAGAGGCGTCTAACTTGTTTTTGTAGGGAGTGTTTTCTGTGATATGGTATGGCCCAAGATGTGATGTGTATAATGTATGCGATGATCATGTTTTGTAATGTTTCACGACTTGCATGTCGATGAGTACACAACTGGCAGGAGCCATATGGTTGTCTTTATAACTGTGTATGACCTGTGTGTCAACTTCTTATATGCCATGTAATAGTTTCACTTTATCGCTAAGTAGTTAGCAATAGTTGTAGTTGCTATTCGTGGTGGAGGCAATCATGGTGGAGTGATGGAGATCATGCCGGCACACACAAGATGGAGATCATTGCGCGAAGATTGGCTATACCATGTCACATAAAGTTATATGCATATGATGTTTATCCTTTTATGTATCTTATTATGCTTAGATCGCGACGGTAGCATTATAAGATGATTCCTCACTTAAAGATCAAGATAAAAACTGTGTTCTCCCCAAGTATGCACTGCTATGAAAGTTCGTGTCCAAGCATCATGTGATGATCGGGTGCTATAGACTCTACGTTCACATACAACGGGTGCAAGCCAGTTTTGCACACGCGGAAATACTTGGGTCTAACTTGACGAGCCTAGCATGTACAGACATGGCCACGGAACACATGAACCGAAAGGTTAAGCATGAGTCATATGAATGATATGATCGACACTTTGTTGTCCACCATTGAAGCCACATCTCTTCTCGTGAAGATCGGATTAGGTGTGGTGAATTTGGATCATGTTCACTAAACAACTTGAGGGATGTTGAATTTAGTGGGAGTTCATCTAGTAATTTGATTAAAAGTTGAACTAGTTATCATGAACATAGTCTAATTTGTACTTGCAAATATTGTAGATCAAATGGCTAAGTCCAACTTCAACTTCAATGTTTTTGCTGAGAAGGAAAAGCTTAGAAACAATGGGTCTAACTTCACCAATTGGTTCCGCAATCTGAGAATCATTCTCTCTGGCGGTCAAAAGGACTATGTCCTTGAGAGTGCGTTAGGTGACACCCCTGCTGCTACTGCGCCGGCTGGTGAGAAAGCTGTCTATCAGTCGCGCAAAGATGATTATGGTGTGATTAAGAGCACCATGTTGTTTGCTATGGAATCGGACCTTCAAAATCGTTTTGAAGACTATCCCGTGCCCTTTGAGATTCTCGAGGAGCTGAAAACCATGTTTCAGACTCAGGCCCGTTCTGAGAGATATGAGATCTCTGAGAAGTTCTTTAACTGCAAGATGGAGGAAGGGAGTTCCGTTAGTGAGCACGCCATTAAGATGTCGGGCTACACTCAACGCCTTGAGCAACTGGACTGCAAGATTCTAGAGGAGCTCAAGATTGACAGGGTTCTGCAATCACTCCCTCCCAGCTACAAAAGTTTTGTAGTGACTCATAATCAGATTGGTTCCACTGATACGATCACCGAGCTCTTTGCAAAGCTGAAGGCTGCGGAGGTGGACATCAAAAAGGATAATCATGTGTTGATGGTCAACAAGCCCCCCACCTTCAAGAAAGGTAAGGGTGCAAAGAAGCCCTTCAAGAAAGGCGGCGGCAAGCGTGTTGCCCCTGCTAAGAAGAAGCTCAAGTTTGGTCCTAAGCCGGACATTGAGTGCTTCTATTGCAAGGACAAGGGTCACTGGAAGCGTAACTGTCCGAAGTACTTAGCGGACAAGAAGGCTGGCACCATCAAAGGTATATTTGATATACATGTTATTGATGTTTTCCTTACTAGCCCTCGTTGTAGTGCCTGGGTATTTGATACCGGTTCGGTTGCTAATATTTGTAACTCAAACAGAGCTACGGAATAGACGCGGCTGACTTAGAGGGATGAGGTGACGATGCGCGTTGGCAACGGATCAAGAGTTGATGTGATGGCCGTCGGCACGCTCTCCTTATTTTTACCTTCGGGATTAGTTTTAAACCTCAATAAATGTTATTATGTGCCTGCGTTGAGCATGAACATTATTTCTGGATCTTGTTTATTGCAAGACGGTTATTCATTTAAATCGGAGAATAATGGTTGTTCTATTTATATGAGTAACATCTTTTATGGTCATGCACCTGTTGTGAATGGTTTATTTCTTCCAAATCTCGAAAGGGATGAAACACACATCCATAACATTGAGGCTAAGAGATGCAAAGTAGATAGTGATAATACTACTTATTTGTGGCACTGTCGTCTAGGTCATATTGGTGTAAAGCGCATGAAGAAACTCCATTCTGATGGACTTTTGGAGTCTCTTGATTTTGAATCATTTGACACATGCGAACCATGCCTCATGGGCAAGATGATCAAAACCCCGTTCTCCGGTATGATGGAGCGAGCAACGGACTTATTGGAAATCATACATACCGATGTATGCGGACCGATGAGTGTTTCGACGCGCGGTGGATATCGCTATTTTCTCAGTTTTACCGATGACTTAAGTAGATATGGGTATATCTATTTAATGAAACATAAATATGAAACATTTGAAAAGTTCAAGGAATTTCAGAATGAAGTGGAGAACCATCGTAACAGAAAGATTAAATTTCTATGATCCGATCGTGGAGGTGAATATTTGAGTTATGATTTTCTCATGCATCTTAAAGCAAGCGGAATCGTTTCGCAACTCACGCCACCCGGAACACCACAGCGCAATGGTGTGTCTGAACGTCGGAACCGAACCCTATTAGATATGGTCCGATCGATGATGTCTCTTACTGATTTGCCGTTATCATTTTGGGGTTATGCATTAGAAACCGCTGCATTCACTTTAAATAGGGCTCCATCTAAATCCGTTGAGACGACACCGTATGAACTGTGGTTTGGTGCTAAACCTAAGTTGTCGTTTCTTAAAGTTTGGGGATGCGAAGCTTACGTCAAGAAGTTGATGCCGGACAAGCTCGAACCCAAAGCGGAGAAATGCGTCTTCATAGGATACCCTAAGGAAACTATTGGGTATACCTTCTATCACAGAACCGAAGGCAAAGTGTTTGTCGCAAAGAACGGTTCCTTTCTTGAGAAGGAGTTTCTCTCGAAAGAAGTGAGTGGGAGGAAAGTAGAGCTAGACGAGGTTACTGAACCTTCTCTTGAGTTGGAGAGTAGCGCAGCACCTGAAATTGTTCCAAGGTTACCGCACTAAGAATAGAGGAAGCTAATGACAAGGATCATGAAGCTTGGACGATGATGCTCTTGAACGTCGAGGTCGACAAGGTCGCGTGCCCCTCCCCGAGTGGTAATGCAGCAACCCTGTCTTGACTGTCTTGTTAGTAGAAGACGTGAACCTACGAACTATGAGGAAGCGATGATGAGCCTGACTCGAGAAATGGCTAGAGGCCATGAAATCCGAATTGGGATCCATGAGCGAGAACCAAGTATGGACTTTGGTGGACCCTCCTAGCGACCGAAAGGCCGTTGAGTGCAAATGGATTTTCAAGAAGAAAACGGACACGGATGGCAATGTTACCGTCTATAAAGCACGGCTTGTCGCGAAAGGTTTTCAACAAGTTCAAGGTGTTGACTACGATGAGACTTTCTATCCCGTAGCGATGTTTAAGTCCATTCGGATTTTATTAGCAATTGCTGCATTTCATGATTATGAAATATGGCAGATGGATGTCAAGACTGCGTTCCTCAATGGCAACATTGATGAAGAGTTGTATATTGATGCAACCCGAAGGTTTTGTCGATCCTAAGGATGCTGATAAAGTATGCAAACTTCAGCGTTCCATTTATGGACTGAAGCAAGCATCTCGGAGTTGGAACCTTCGTTTTGATCAAGTGATCAAGAGCTTTGGATTTGTTCCAAATTGCTACGAAGCTTGTATCTACAAGAAAGAGAGTGGGAGCTCGGTGACATTTCTGGTACTATATGTGGATGACATATTGATTATTGGAAATGACATTAACATGCTTAACGATGTGAAGAGTTATTTGAACAAGTGTTTTTCAATGAAAGACCTAGGTGAAGCTGCTTATATATTGGGCATCAAAATCTATAGAGATAGACAAAGACGCCTGATAGCTTTAAGCCAGAGTACATACCTAGACAAAGTTCTGAAAAGGTTCAGAATGGATAAGGCAAAGAAAGGTTCAGTGCCTATGTTGTCAGGTAAGATATTGAGCAAGGCTCAGTGTCCAGCTACGGTAAATGATAGGGAAGCTATGAGCAAAGTGCCTTATGCCTCGGCCATAGGTTCTATTATGTATGCCATGCTGTGTACTAGACCGGATGTGTCCAATGCTCTTAGTTTGACGAGCAGATATCAAAGTGATCCAGGAGTGGAACACTGGACAGCCGTGAAGAACATCCTAAAGTACCTAAACAGGACTAAAGAAATGTTCTTAGTCTATGGGGGTGATGAATACTGTCAGAAAAGGTTACGTCGATGCTAGTTTCGACACGACAAGGATGATTCTAAATCTCGCAGGATACATGTATATTTTGAATGGAGGAGCTGTGAGCTGGAGAAGCTGCAAGAAAAGCGTGATCGCGGGATCTACAGTAAAAGTGGAATACATGGCTGCTGCGGAAGCGTCAAGTGAAGGAGTTTGGATCAGGAACTTCATCACTGAGCTTGGTGTGGTTCCAAGTGCATTGGACCCACTGGAGATATTGTGTGACAACACTGGCGCCATAGCACTCGCTAAGGAACCAAGATATCATCCAAAGACCAAGCATATCAACCGCAAGTTTCATATAATCCGAGATTATATAGCAGATGGAGATCTGAAGGTTAGCAAAGTACATATAGATCTGAATGTCGCAGATCCATTGACTAAACCTCTTCCACGTGTAAAACATGATCAGCACTTGCCATGGGTGTGAGATTGTTGCCAAATGTAAACTAGATTATTGGCTCTAGTGCAAGTGGGAGACTGTTGGAATTATGCCCTAGAGGCAATAATAAAGATGTTATTATTATAATTCTTGTTCATGATAATGTTTATATTCCATGCTAGCATTGTATTAAGCGGAAACTTTAATACTTGTGTGGTTTGTGAACAACACCGTGTCCCTAGTACGCCTCTATGGACTAGCTCATTGATTAATGATGGTTAAGGTTTCCTAATCATGGACATGAGTTGTCAATTAATAATGAGATCATATCATTGGGAGAATGATGTGATGGACAGACCCAAACTAAGCGAAGCAATTAGATCGTGTCATCGTGTTCATCTTTGCGAAGCTTTTCTCATGTCAAATATTGTATTCCTTAGACCATGAGATAATACAACTCCCTGGTATCGGAAGAAAGCTTTGAGGTCATCAAACGTCATCCTATGAGAGGGTGATCATAAAGGTGTCTCTCAGGTGATCGGAAAGTACCTATTGGGTTGCATGTATCGAGATGGGATTTGTCCCTCCCAAGTCGGAGAGATATACTTCGAGCCCACTCGGTAGTCGATATCAACACCGCTTGCAAGCATGTGGTTAAGGAGTTAATCACAAAGTGATATCGGATTAGGGAACGAGTAAAGTACTTGCTATGAACGAGATTGAACTAGGTATGACGGTACCGACGATCAAATCTCGGGCAAGTAAAATATCGCGAGACGAAGGGAATATATATATGGGATTGTTTGAATCCTGGAATCGTGGTTCATCCAATATGATCATCGATGAATGTGTGGGAGTCAATATGGGTTTCCAGACCCCGCTGTTGATTATTGATAGAAGATCATGTCTGCATGTTCTCGAACCCGAAGGGTCACACACTTAACGTGTCTCGACGCTAGGATAGATTGGATAATTGGTTTATGAGTTTTTGTTCAGAGTCTCAGATGGGATCCGGGATATCACGAGAGGTTCCGGAATGGTCCGGAGAATAAGATCCATATAAGGCAGTGCATTTTTTGGAGTTCGGAATTGTTCCGGGTTAATCGGTATTGTACCGGAAGCTTCTAGAACCTTCCGGAGGGGACCAACGTGGTACCACCTGTCGAGAGGGGGCATGGGCCTATGAGGGAGTGCCCTGGCTGCATTGGGCCAGGGGCACAAGGCCCCATAGGGCCCAGCCGGCCAACCAAGGGATAAACCCTAATTGGAGCTTCTAGAAGGGGGGGTTCCTTGCCCCCCACTCTTCCCTACTTTGGCCGCCGGCCTAGGGCTTGGGGGAGGGGTTAGGGCTGGCGCCCACCCCTCTATATATAGAGGGCTGGGGCGCACCACCCCCACACACCTTCCCCTCAAGCCTAGTCGCCCTGCTGCCCTCCTCTCTCTGTCCCTCCCGACTGCGTGTAGGCGAAGCCCTGCTGCAGAAACTCTCCACCACATACACCGCGCAATCGCGTTGTAGATCCAATCCGTCTCTCCACCATACTTGCTGGACCAAGGAAGGAGGAGACGTCTAGGTGCTGCACGTGTGCATCTCCCGGAGGCATCGCCACTTGCGGTGCTAGATCCGATCGGATCGCGAGGAGGAGAAGCGAGTACGACTACATCACCCACGTTCCGACGAACGTTCCGTTGTGCGAATCTTCAAGGGTATGAAGATCTAATCCAATCTCTCTCGTTGTTTGCATCTCCTAGATTAGATCTTGGCTTCCCTCTGTTCGCATCCGTAGAAAATTTTGATTTACTATGCCGCGAAACCCTTCACCCACCCACGCGGCCAGGGGGTGTGGCCCCCTGGTGAGCCTTCTCCGTCTCGTCTTCTGGCTTCGTGTTGCCCATGGTAAAATATTGACTTCGGCTTTTGTCCCGTCCAATTCCGAGAATATTGATTTTCTGCCTTTTTGGACCAAAAACAGAAGAAAACAGGCAACTGGCACTGTGGCAACTTATTAATAGGTTAGTTCCAGAAAACATATAAAAACACCTCAAAGTGTAGATAAAGCAAAGCAAAGTAGATACTAAAAAGCAAGGAACATCAAAAATTATAGATACGTTTCTAACGTATCAAGTATCCCCAAGCTTAACTCCTCCTCTTCCTTGAGTAGGTAAGTGAAAAAAAAGAATAATTTTTGAGGTGATATGCACCATCAAAACCAAGATCAAACCATTTGCAAGCATTGAAAGTTGGGATCAAAGAACTCTAAACATGTGCATGAAAGATGGAGTTCTAACAATAAGACAAAGTAACTATGCATGCAACATGAAAGGCTATAAACAAAGATCAAGAATAACATGCATTGAAAAACGTTTGTTTGTTTCACATACAGAAAACATGGCATAGTAGCAATCACCTTGTCCCTCATAGCGTAGCAAATAGATGCATAGGACACCTTCAAAGTTCATAAGAGTGCCTAGATACAAGTAGCACAAGAACAAGTAATATCACAATATGCATCAATCAATAAGTTTTGGGACACTGCACATAGAACTAAGAATGGCAACTATGCTCTCTTAATGGTGCCTAAAGGTAGAAGGTGGAGACTCAATATAATAGTGGAAGAAAGGCCCTTCATAAAGGGAAGCAGGGACATCAAGTTTCAAAAAGATCTTCCAAAAATTATGGTACTTATTAGCTTTCAGCCCTCATTGCCCCTATCATATGTCGTAAATATATTTATAATTTTTGATGTTCCATGCTTGTTTAGTATCAACTTTGCTATGTTTTGTCTACACTTTGAGGTATTCTTATACATTTTCTGGGACTAACCTATTAACAAGATGCCACAGTGCTAGTTGCTTGTTTTCTGCTGTTTTTGGTTTTAGAAAAGCTAGTAAGGAAATATTCTCGAAATTGGATGGGATAAAAGCCAAAGTCAATATTTTACCGGAGAGAACACGGATACCAAAGGGAAGCCGAAGGTGGGCCACGAGGTGGCCACACCTGGTGGCGGCGCGGCCTAGAGGAGGCAGGCCAGCCCTAGGTGTGGGCCCCTCGGGCACCCACCGACCTTACCCCTTCTCCTATAAAGTCACCCCGATGCAGAAACCCTAAGCACCGATCAAATCTCCATGAAACAGTCCGTAGCCACCGCCACCATCGTCCCTAGATCAGGAGGGGGATCTGAAGCTCTTCCCGGCACCCTGCCGGAGGGGAGAGATCATCTCGGAGGCCTTCTTCATCACCATGCCAGCCTCCGGTATGATGCGTGAGTAGTTCACCTTTGGAATATGGGTCCATACAGTAGCTAGATGGTTGTTTCTCCTCCTTTGTGCTATCATGTTTAGATCTTGTGAGCTCCGTTCATGATCAAGATCATCTATTTGTAATCATACATGTTATGTTTGCGGGGATCCGATGGATATTGAGATACTATGTCAGATTAATTATTGATTCTATCATGTCTGTGTTATTTGTGATCTTGCATGCTCTCCGTTGCTAGCAGCTATCTTGGCCAAGTAGATGCTTGTGACTCCAAGAGGGAGTATTTATGCTCAATAGTAGGTTCATGCCTCTATTAATCTGGGTAAGTGACAGGAATCTCTAAGATTGTAGATGTATTGTTGCTACTAGGGAGAAAACAACAATCTTTTGTTCATGGAACAATTGTATTGTTTACTTTACACAAATTAATTTATGCAGTTATCTGTTGCTTGCAACTTAATACTGGAAGGGGTTTGGATTATAACCTAAAGGTGGATTATTAGTCATAGATGCAGTTGGATTACGGTCTATGTATATTGTTGTAATGCCCAATCAAATCCCATAGGAGTCATGATGTCTAGTATATGCATTGTTATGCTTTCTCAATCTGTCAATTGCCCCGCTGTAATTTGTTCACCCAGCATGTTATCTATCTTAAGGAGAACACCGCTAGTGAATTGTGGATCCCGGTCCAATCTTTATCATTAAAACATCATCTACTGTTACCATTTACTTTCTACAAGAAACTACTATCTTCCACACTATACGTTTAATCCTTTGTTTTCATCAAACCAGTGAGATTGATAACCTCACTCTAAGTTGGGACAAAGTCTTGAGCTTGTGTTGTGCAGGATTCCAAGTTGTTAGCAACACCTTGGATTTGTTTCCTTCCTCCTACTGGTTTCATAACTAAGGGAAAACATGTTGTTGTGCTCATCATACCTTCCTCTTGGAGTTTCCCAACGAAGCTCTATAGTTGACTGAGCTCCTCAAGACGTTTTCTCGCGTCGTTGCCGGGGAGTTAAGGATAACTTCAATCTATTCCTCCTCGTCATTCACCTTTCAGGGAGAAAGAAGATTCTCGCAAGGGGAGTCTCTCAAAACCAATCTATTTACTTTGTTTTTGTTTTCCTTAGTTTCTTTTGCTTTGTTTTGCTTGTTTCTTTCTTTCAAAAATACAAAAAAATAGTTTCATTCGGTTTGCTTTTTATTATCAAAAACACAAAAAAATTAGTGCCTACTTTAGTTTCTACCGTTGTTGGCTTGCCTCACTTTTGCAAAAATGAATACTCTTGAGAACACCAAGTTGTGTGACTTTACTAGCACAAACAACAATGATTTTGTTTGCACACCTATTGCTCCACCTGCTCCTGATGCTAACTTTTATGAAATTAAACCTGCTTTGTTGAATCTTTTTATGAAAGAGCAATTTTCTGGTGCTAGTTCTGATGATGATGATGCCCACCTTAATAATTTTGTTGAACTTTGTGAGATGAAAAAATATAAGGATGTAGATGGAGATATTATTAAGCTTAAATTGTTTCCTTTCTCCTTGAGAGGAAAAGCTAAAGAACGGTTGCTATCCTTGCCTAGAAATAGTATTGTTTCTTGGATTAAATGCAAAGATGCTTTTATTGGAAAATACTATCCTCCTGCTAAGATTATATCTACGAGAAGTGAAATAATGAAATTTAAACAACTTGATAATGAACATGTTGCTCAAGCTTGGGAAAGAATGAAATCTTTGGTAAAGAATTGTCCCACTCATGGACTGATTGCTTGGATGATTATCCAAACTTTTTATGCAGGACTAAATTTTTCTTCAAGAAATCTGTTAGATTCTACTGCAGGAGGTACTTTTATGACCATTACTTTGGGTGCTGCAACAAAGATCCTTGATAATATGATGGTTAACTATTCTGAATGGCACACTGAGAGAGCTCCACAAGGTAAGAAGGTGAATTCTGTTGAAGAAGCCTCCTCCTTGAGTGATAAAATTGATGTCATTATGTCTATGCTTGTTAATGCAAAATCTCATATTGATCCAAATAATGTTCCTTTAGCCTCTTTGGTTGCTCAAGAAGAACAAGTTGATGTGAACTTCATTAGAAATAACAATTTCAGCAACAATGCCTATAAGAATAATTTTGGTAATAATAATTATAGGCCTTATCCTCCCAATAATGGTAATGCTTATGGAAATTCCTACAACAACAATAGAAGTGCACCCTCAGAACTTGAAGTCATGCTTAAAGACTTTATTAGTAAACAAACTACTTTCAACAAGACTGTGGAGGAAAAGCTTTTGAATGTTGAGAAAAATATTTCATCTTTGTCTGAAGCATAATCCTCTTTGATTAATAAAATGGCTGCTAAACCTGAAACCATGGAAAATACCTTTGTTTCTACTCATGCTATACAAGTTAGAATTGATGAAAATGTTAGACTGTTAGCTAAATTGCATGCTAAATGGGAAAGAGAAGATGAGATTGCTAGAAACAATAGTATTTGCACTATTACCACCACCAATGTTGATGCTAGCAAACCACAAGAAGTCCCCATTCCTTTTACAACAATTCCTAAACCCAATAAGAATGCTGAAATTTTTCGAACCATGGGAAACAATAAGTCTACTACCTGTGATGCTAAGTTTGATTTTGATCTTGATGGTTGCAATATCTCTGAAGTGATTATGTTCCTACAAAATCTTGCTAGAAGTCCTAATGCTAGTGCTATGAATATGGCTTTTACAAAACACATTACAGATGCTCTCATTAAAATTAAGGAAGAAAAATTGAAACATAAAGCTTCTATTCCTAGGAAATTAGAAGATAGTTGGGAACCCATCATTAATATGAAAGTGAATGACTTTGATCTCAAAGCTTTATGTGACCTTGGTTCTAGTGTCTCTATTATGCCTAGAAAGATTTATGAAATTCTTGATTTGCCACCTTTGGAAGATTGCTATTTAGATGCCCAACTTGATGACAAGGCTAAAAAGAAACTTATTGGGAGTATTAATGATGTTCTTATTATGGTTAACAATGCCTATTTCCCTATTGATTTCTATGTTTTGCATGTTGAATGCAATGCTTCTTGTCCTATTACTTTGGGAAGACCTTTTCTTAGAACTGTTGGTGCCATTATTGATATGAAAGAAGGCACCATTAAATATCAATTCCCATTCAAGAAAGGTATAGAACACTTCCCTATAAGGAGAGAGAAGTTACCTTTTTCTCCTCCTATTAAAGCAAAATTTGATGTTAATGCTTCTTCATTTGAAAATACTTGATTCTTGCTTCTAATGCATAACTTAAAGGCGTTAAAGAAAAGTACTTCTTGAGAGATAACACAATAGTTTTAGTTGAGTCTTGGAAGTTATTAATTATGTAATAACCTCTCCTTATCCTTTTTGTGTGGTTTTTTGTCAACACCCGGATTTTTAATCCTAGATGCCTGTTATGACATACATCGCAATCCCAGCATTACCATTTCTGTGAGACATAACAGATTGGATATCACAGTACATCATCCATTACAAACCATACATAAGGTCTTACAACAAATAAAGGATCTCATGATCCAGTCTTAGTACAATCATAGCAGCGGAATAGTATAATAATAACGGTAGCATGGGCGAGGCTCCATCTTCATGGTCACAGGCAATGCTGACGATGGGAGATTATCCTAGTTGTCATAACCTTCCTGCGGTCCATCCTCCTTATAGTCCTCTTCATAGTCTGACCACGGGAATAGCCAGGGACAAAGCCATGAGTACTCTTTAAGTACTCGCATCTAATACTAATAAGTAAAGGGGTTTTTGAGTAGGAATGCTAAGCTCTAGGTTGTTTTGCAAAAATCCAGGTTTACCTTAACTAAGTTCAGAAGCAAAGAAAGCTAGTTGAAAGTTTTATAACACCTAAGTCAGAACTTGAATATTCATATCACAACTCTGTTATGGTCAAGTCAAAGTCATGATTCAATTCACAAGTCATTTTGAAAACATCTGACGACGAAACAGTATGGCCACTCCAACTTTCTATAACCGCTGACGCGGCTATTCAAATAGTTTGACACTCTGCATAGGTGGTACACTTTCACCACAACATTCGATATATCCGTCAGGAACAATCCTGAATTCACCATACTCAGTATGCGGATAATCAATCATAACCTTTCAATTACACGCCCTAGTATAGGCACCTCTCCTATGAGTTTGGCCTCCCAACCATGACCAACTGTCATCTTGGGAACTGCACAGGTGGACAATCTTCACAAGGTAGCCTCAGCTCAAACCTTGGCCGCGAGGGAACCTATACTAAGGTATATAAATTTCCAGTCAAGCTCTACCCAAATTTCGGGTATTGTGGTTGTACGGTAAAATTTTAATGGTATCGCATCCAGACAACCATCAGTTTTATAAAGGGCTAAGGCTCATGCCTCAACATTTTCATCATCAAAATCATCTGGTGTTCAAGAACACATGTCAAAACATTTCAGTAGAATGACTCATCATTCTAAGGTTTTCATAACCATTTTCACCAAGTAATCCCATCTAAAGTGATCAAGTTTTATGCTTACAATAGCATCTACAAGTGGGGGTAAACACTAATGAGGGGTGGTAATCAAGTGTGAATGATCTAAGTTCCATCTCATGCCTTAGGATGACATCAAGATTTATCTAATTTAGGTCAAGTTTTATGCTCTTTATGCTTTAAACATCTTTCTAGAATCTACAAGTCACTAAGTAAACCAAACTAAGGAGATCTGATAAAGAAATAAAAGAATAAAGCTTGCAAGTAAAACTGGGTTTGGTATAATCAAGTATTATAACTAATGCATGCCTAATGCATTGCATAGGTTATCTATCTTTGATAGTTGCAAGCGTTAGCTTGCCTTGTGCAGAGCTGTCGTTGAAGTTCTCCTCGGCTTCTTCCTCGTAGTATCCTCCTTCCTCCTCGTATCCTTGGTTGGTACTAGCGTCTATAAATAAATACGAGGTACACAATCACCAAACAATAATTAACTACTTCTATTTATCACACCAAGGTTTTCACTAGATGATCTAGCATCATCACAAACATTACAAACATTAAGGCAAGGTTTTAATTATTTTATTTTAGAGAAGTAATTTCTACTCATTGAAAAACTACTTAAGATTTAATATTCTCCAACTAAAATAGGGGATCATGTTGACACATGTCATCACCACATATTTCAGTACTTGGGAATGTGATTTAAGTGGCGTCACAATTTAATAAGATTTTACCCTTTTATTTTAATTAAATAAAGTGACTAGAAATGCCTATGGGGCATTCTTTTATTACTTGTCCATTATTTCTGCAAGTAAACCTAGATATTTTTATATATTCGGAAAGGTCTTGTTAAATGTGATTTTTGGGAGTTGGAATCAACTCAAAAGCTTTTGTGGTTGAATTTTGAAAAATGTTTGAATGCAGAAAAGTCTCTGCCTTGTTATTTTTATTATAGGTGATCTACAATTCTAAATGGTTTGAATCCAACGGGCTTCGATTAAGAATTTTAGTACCTTTCTAGCAAAATTATTTTCATGCAATTTGGTTCATTAAATCTACCTAGGTTGATTTGTGAATCTAGGTACAGAACTAAGTTTGAAACTAAATGGAAAAACCTAAATTCAAACTACTAGGTCACGCGGGAAGTTAACTGGGCCGGCCACTGCGCACAGAGCACGCGTGGGTGGGTTTAAGTGGTTGTCCCCACTAGTCAGTAAGACAGGGGTGCGAAGGGGTATGTGGCAATCTAGACCGTGCGATCAACATCTAATGTAACAATTGGGGCTTGTCGTCTCCGTCGGGCAATGTCGGTGAGACTAAACCCTAGCGCGACCAGTGGGGGTCTGTGGTGGCTCACCGGGGCTCAGGTGAGGGTCGGTGATGGGGGCGAATGACGAAGTCGACGACGGTGATCCTCCTGGTACCGGTGGCTCCTCCTGGGGCGGCTCCAATCAACGACGCCTCTTCTCCTCCTCTGTGGCAGACTCTAGCGAAATTCCGGCCACCTGGTGCTCGCCTTGCTCCGAGGATGAGGTGGGGTGGTTCTGAGAGATAGGGGAGTGAGATGGTGTGCTGAAACTGAACGGGGGTGGCCTCTATTTATAGTGCAACAAGGGGACGACGGGTGCGGGTGGAGCTCATCATGGTCGTCGGCATAGTGAGCTAATGGCATGGGCGACGGTAGGGTACGGTGCTCTGCCTCCTAGCGAAGCTCAACGGCATGGTGGCGAGGCGTGGGGCGGTGCAATTTGGTCGGAACGCTGCGATGCTCTAGGCGGGTCCGACGGGAGTTTTAATGGCGCACGGGCACTCCTGGTCACGCGGCGACAAACGGGCATGTCCTGGCGGTTCCTGGGCGGTGGTGATCACGCACGCAAGAGGCAAGGGTGGCGCGTGGTCTGTGCTCGCGTGTCGGGTGCGGCGCTTTGGCGCGCTCTCGGCATGGCACAGAGGCATAGGGCGCGGCGGTTCTAGGGTGGTCCAGGGGCTAGCAGTGCTTGGGCATTGGACAGGGGGTGGCGATGGACGGTGGCTCGTGTCCCAGACAAGGTTGGCGAGGCTAGGGAAGATTCTAGATTGTTGTCGACAATGGGATGGCAAGTTGAGCTCGGCAATGGTCACCATTGATGACAATGGCAAGCTTATAGTGAGCTAGAGTTGTTAAATGAACTAGATGATCTACTAAGAGTGTGCTATGAGATAGAGGGGAGACAAGTTAGGCACAAACACCACTCACTATAGTGTTTGATGTTTTGTTTGATTTATGTTTACAAGGTGTTTGATGAAATAGTCGAAAGAGATTTGAATTTTTGGATGAAAATTGGTGGGTGTACTAGTCACATACTAGGTAGTCTCTGGTTAGTTGGTTTTGTCAAGGTGCACTGGTTTGGTTGGTTTTTGAGAAATGGTGATCTTCACATATGATATAGATTCAATTTTGAATTGTCATTTGAATCAAGTTGCCAAATGTTTCTGTGATTTTGCAAAGTGGGCTTGGGTTGACTTTCACTTGGTCTAGCAAGGGGTGAAAAGAAATAGAATTGTTTATGTTTGAAATCTTGGACCAGAAACACTCAAAGTGGTCAAGTGAGCAAGATTGGAAAAAATGACCATTTGCTTTTTTTTGAATTTCTCTTGATTTGTTTCTGCTTGGAAATAATTTAGATGATGTTGTTTTCATCTTTAAACCATTCCTTGTCATTCACAACAATCACACAAGTCCATTCATGCATTCATACAATCATCACATACACACATGCATTCATAATGATTTTAATTAAGAAAAGTTTTTGTTAACCCTAATTTTGGTGATTTGAATTGATAACCTTGATAAATATTTTTGGGATGTTACATTTTTGTGCCAAGAATAACCTCTAATGAGAGAGAAGTAAGATTTGGGGAAGTTGTTGTCCCGAAACAGATTTTTGTGCTTCACTGTAAAAATTCGTGGAAATCCCTGTATGTCAGATTGAGCAGTAATTTTCTGAGCTTATGCCCCAGGTTGTTACCTAACTTTCGTTAGTTCAAACTTTTAGATTTGAGCAACAGAAGGTCTTTGAACAAATCGGTTTTTACCTGTTGGTCTGTTTTGATAGATTTCTACCATTATTTTCATTTGCCTCTTAATCGGTTTCTTTTTGAGTTCTTCTTGATCATTTGAGTTTTTAAAGGAATTGCTACAATATCTTTTGTTCTAATGAAAGTTTTACTTGTGTTGAAACTAAACCCAAAGGCCTATTATCTTGAATACACTAATGTTGCTAATGCAGATTGTGTGAAGTTTTGTATGAAGGAAAATTTTCAAGTGTAGGGGAAGAATGATGTGATACGATGAAGAATGGACAAAAGCTCAAGATTGGGGATGCCACCCCGTTTCACCCCAAGAAATATTCAAGAGGTACAAGAGTTAAAGCTTGGGGATGCCCAAGGCACCCCCTTCTTCATCAATAAAAATCTAAGGTCTCTTTCTAGACACTTCGTTTTTATTGTTTCATGCACTAATGTGTTGTTCTTAGAGCGTCTTAGTTTTCGTTTTTGGTTTTCATTTATTTAGTTTGCTTGAATAAATTAGTTGGACCACCACATTCGCTCTTTTGTTTCAAATAAATTGATTGGTGTTGGAAAAGAGTAGAGAGTTTCATGCTTATAGTGGTACAAAAGGGAGCCTGTTTTGACTGTGGCTTATACTTTATCATGTCATGCTAGATGTTGCTTTGACCTTATGCTTAGTGATTATTGTTGTATCATTACTTGTGCCAAACAATTGAGATTGCTTAGTGTGCCTTGAAAGAATCATGCATTGTTTTAGCATACAAAAGCATAATATTGTGGTATTCTCCTTTGATGCTTTTTTTGGGTTAACTTGGCACGTGCTTACACCATGTTATGACTATGAACCAGTCACCTTAGCCTCTATGATCATTTAGTTTTGACTTGTGATACCACTTTATGCTTTAATTAATAATGTTTTGTCGTGCTGCATGATTATGGCCATTATTACTCTCTTAGTTGGTGGCTCCCAGTCTTTTGCTAGCCTCCACTTGTACTGAGTAAGATCCACTCATTGCATCCAACTCCCAAGAAACCAAGTTATTCCAAAGAGTCCACTATAAATTCCTATGCATGGTGTGTTACACCATTCCAATTATATTCTTGTTTTATCTATCTTCCAAATTAAACTTGTTATGAGAAAATTAGTGATTAAAGCTCTCACAAACTTGATGGCACACTTTATTTCTTGCACCTAATAAACTTGAACCATTGTGTCATCTATGTTGTATATGCTTGCACTTATAAGTTGGGAATTAGCAGAACCATGCTATCATGGGGAACACTTTCAACACATGTACATATTACCCAGTTGATATCATGATCTTTTGTTTATGGATGTCAGCGGTGTGAAATAAAAGGGGAGCTTGTAAGTCCATGGAGTATTATATATGTGTTAGAGAAACGCCTGGGCGGCTAGCCTAAGCCATGCCTAATCATGGTGGAAACTTGCAGCATCACCATAGTGAGCAATCTATGAAGCATCCTCAGAAAAAAAATATAGAAAAAAGAGAAGAGAAAAAAATATAGCACCATTCCCATGGTAAAAAGGAAGATTGCTGAGATGCTCACTGTCTATTGCCTTGTCATTTTGATATGGGATAGCTCCTGTGTCATGGGGCAAGGGGAACCCCGTTGGCAGTTCTCTATGATACACATATACTTACAATGACAAGAACTTGCTTGTGACTAAAGTTGAGTAGCATGAGAAACGACCCTCGTACTCAAGGGACATGAGATTGCCAACTTATGATTTGTCAAGCATATACTCCATACTTGTTTCAATTTAACCTTAATCACTTCAAGATGCTTATGATAGGGGCAATGAGAGCTGAAAGCTAATAAGTACCATAATTTTTGGAAGCTCTTTATGAAACTTGAAATCCCTGCTTCCCTTTATGAAGGGCCTTTCTTCCTACTTTTATATTGAGTCTCCACCTTTTATCTTTATGCACCAATTAAGAGAGCATAGTTGTCATTCTTAGTTTTATGTGCATTGTCCCAAAACTTATTGATCGATTCATAATGTTGATATTGCTTGTTCTTGAACTATTTGTATCTAGTCACCCTTATGAACTTTGAAGGTGTCCTATGCATTTATGTTTTGCTACTCCATGAGGGACAAGCTTAATACCACACATGCTATGTTTTCTATATGTGAAACAAACAAACATCTTTCAATGCATTGTTATTCATGATCTTTGTTTGTACCTTTTCATGTTGCAACATACTCCCTCCGTTTCCAAATATAAGATGTTTTAGATTTGTGAAGCAAATGTATCTAGACTACTTTTAGTATCAAGGTTCACTCAAGTTTGGAATGAATCTACACACTAAAAAAGTCTAGATACATTTTCTTCACAAACATAAAACATCTTATATTTTGAAACAGAGGGAGTAGTTACTTTGTCTTATTATTAGAGCTACATCTTTCATGCTCATGTTTAGAGTACTTTGATCCCAGCTATCATTGCTTTGCAAATAGTTTGATCAAGATTGTGATGGTGCATGTCACCTCAAAAATTATTCTTTTTATCACTTACCTACTCGAGGACGAGCAGGAGTTAAGCTTGGGGATGCTTGATACGTCGTAAATGTATCTATACATTTTTGATGTTCCGTGCTTGTTTAGTATCAACTTTGCTATGTTTTGTCTACACTTTGAGGTATTCTTATACATTTTTTGGGACTAACCTATTAACAAGATGTCGCAGTGCCAGTTGCCTGTTTTCTGCTGTTTTTGGTTTCAGAAAAGCTACTAAGGAAATATTCTCGGAATTGGACGGGACAAAAGCCAAAGTCAATATTTTACCGGAGAGAACACAGAGACCAAAAGGCAACCAAAGGTGGGCCACGAGGTGGCCACACCTGGTGGTGGAGCGACCTAGGGGGGCAGCCCTAGGTGTGGGCCCCTCGGGTGCCCACCGACCTTTCCCCTTTGCCTATAAAGTCACCCCGAAGCAGAAACCCTAAGCACCCAATCAAATCTCCACAAAATAGTCTGTAGCCGCCGCCACCATCGTCCCTAGATCGGGGGGATCTGAAGCTCTTCCTGGCACCCTGTCGGAGGCGAGAGATAATCCCGGAGGCCTTCTTCATCACCATGCCAGCCTCCAGTATGATGCGTGATTAGTTCACCTTTGGACTATGGGTCCATACAGTAGCTAGATGGTTGTTTCTCCTCCTTTGTGCTATCATGTTTAGATCTTGTGAGCTCCGTTCATGATCAAGATCATCTATTTGTAATCATACATGTTATGTTTTTGGGGATCCGATGGATATTGAGATACTATGTCAGATTAATTATTGATTCTATCATGTCTGTGTTATTTGTGATCTTGCATGCTCTCCGTTGGTATTAGCTATCTTGGCCAAGTAGATGCTTGTGACTCCAAGAGGGAGTATTTATGCTCGATAGTAGGTTCATGCCTCTAGTAATCTAGAGAAGTGACAGGAATCTCTAAGATTGTAGATGTGATGTTGCTACTAGGGAGAAAACAACAATCTTTTGTTCATGGAACAATTGTATTGTTTACTTTACACACATTGCTTAACGTAGTTATCCGTTGCTTGCAACTTAATACTGGAAGGGGTTCAGATAATAACCTAAAGGTGGATTATTAGTCATAGATGCAGTTGGATTACGGTCTATGTATATTGTTGTAATGCCCAATCAAATCTCATAGGAGTCATGATGTATAGTATATGCATTGTTATGCTTTCTCAATCTGTCAATTGCCCCGCTGTAATTTGTTCACCCAGCATGTTATCTATCTTAAGGAGAACACCTCTAGTGAACTATGGACCCCGGTCCAATCTTTATCATTAATACATCATCTATTGTTACCGTTTACTTTCTACAAGCAACTACAATCTTCCACACTATACGTTTAATCCTTTGTTTTCAGCAAACCAGTGAGATTGACAACCTCACTATAAGTTGGGGAAAGTCTTGAGTTTGTGTTGTGTAGGATTCCAAGTTGTTAGCAATTGGAGTTGTGTCACATCCGAAGATTTTCCAAATCTTGTAATGTGAAAAATAAATGAATAAAATAAAACTTTGTTTGATTTTTCAGAGCCAGAAGAAACTTTTTGAATTCAATTGGAACTTCAAACCAATTTGGATCAAATAAAATCCTAAAGAGATTTAAAAAGATAAACAATTAAATAGAGGAAAATAAAATATTTTGGAATTACTACTTTGGATCTTTAAATAGAAAAGATTTTGTTTTCAAATGAAATAGAATTTTTGTTAAAGATTACTTTAAAAGAGCCAAATTAAACCTTAGCCAAACTTTTGAGATAAAACATTTTTGCTTTGATAAAAAAATAGTAAAGGTTTATTTGAATAAAATAATAAGGATTTAATATCCAAGTTTAATTAATAAAGGTTTTACTATTTCCAAAACATCAAAAAAACTTATTTGTTTAATTAAAATAAGTTTTTCCAAAGTATTTTGTATTTTCAAATAAAACCTACTGATTTGGTTTTGAAAAATATTTAGATTTCAAATAGAGATTTTATTAATAAAATCAAACCCTATTTGAATAATAAACCATGGTCCATTTTATTTAATTAATGAAAGAAACCTAAAAAGTTTTAAAATATTATTTCATTTTGGAAATTTGGTTTATGCTACTAAACAGAACCAAATTCATAGTTGCAGAGTTTGATGATTGTTTGATTGGTTTTGTTGGTTTGAATTGTTGTTTGGTTTTCAAAACAGAAAATGAGAACAGAAAAGGAAAAACAATTTGGAAGAAAAAAATAGGATCTGGACCAGCCCAGCCGGCCAAGCCCAGGAAGCCCAGCAACCAGCCTAGCTCCCTCTCCCCGGAAGAAAACGATTCGCACTCAATTTTGAACCCACAGAGAAGCTGACTGGTGGACCCTTCCCTCACTCCTTTTTCTCACTGCCGACTGGACCCCACCTCCCTGTTCATCCTCCTCACCGCGCGACCATTTCTCCCCCAAACCTCGCTGCCGTTCACTGCCATTCAACCCGCGCGTAAATTCACGAATAATGGCTGCGTTAATCTCGCCCCTGACCATGCGTACAAAAGCACCTCTCCTCCCTCTGTCATTCCCCGCAAACACCAACTCCACATCGCCACCGGGCTGCTCGAAATCATCTCCACACCGCCGCTGCTCCGACGAGCTTCCACCTCCAATTCCGCCAGATTGCCACACCGCCTCACCAACCACGCACATACTCACCACTCCTCGGCACATCTCCCAAGATTCTCCGTTCAACATGGGCGCTCTAGAGCATCACCTCCGATGAGCTCGACCGCCGCCTTCGTCGCCTCCGTCGAGCTCCTCCAGTAAGTTCAGACCGCCCCGCGCCCTCTCGTTCACGCACACAGCATCTCCTTGATCGTACGCGTCTAACCATGCTTCTGGTTTGCCTTCTCGTGACCTGTAGCATCGTCCTCGACCTCGACCGCGTGCATCCGTCGCCAGACCCAACTCCGGTGAGGAATCCCGCCTGTCCTCGTGCGCCCCTTGACCCTAGAAGACCACGTTGAGCTTCCCCAGCCTCCTGTGATTCTGGTGAGCATCCTCCCCTCTCTTCTAGCGTCCTGTTTCACCAGCGCCGCCGCCGACTGACCTCGCTGCCGCCAGCAACCTTCGCTGCGCCGCCAGAGTTTGGTCAATGCGTTAATAGCCGTAGGATCTGGATCGAACGAACTAGATAGATCATTTAAACGCCGAAGGGGTACGCTTTCAGAACCGCACGATCTAATTAGATCCAACGCGCCGCAGAGCCGATCCGGCCGAACCGGTACCGTCCAATTGGAAAGTGACGCGTGGCTAGTTTGTTTAAAAACAGAATTGTTTGTGATTTTCAAACCTTTGTAACTTTCGATCCACACGTCCAAAAATTGCAAATTTGGTATAATTGGAATCAGTGGAGCAAGCCCTAGCCAACCATGCCCTTGGTTTAGCAAATAGTATCCATTAGAGTGTTCGTTTTTGCAGATACTTTTGAATGCTTGTTTAGAGTAGAAAAATGATTCAAAAATGTTTTTAGCATTAAAACCTTGGCAAAATGGGTTGTTGTAAACTTACTGACCCTAGGAACCAACCCATGGATTTTAAAATGGTTTTTGTGAAATTTTCGGAATAAAAACTTGATTTGGTCATTTCTAGCCATTTAAAAATAATGATTTTGTTATAAAAATGTTTTTGAGTAAAAACTTTGGAGAAAATGTTTTGGACCAAACCTACTGACCATAAACACCAAGTTTTGGGAAACAACAACTTATTTGGTGAAACCACTTAAGGTTGTGGCATTGAGAAAAATGTTTTTCACCACATAAAATGATGAAAGGTTTTGAAAATGGTTTATGGATAAAACCCATTTGCAAATGACTTTGCCATTTTGGTAAATGACCACTTTTGACCTTACAAAGTTGATAAGCCTAGTGGAGACCATCTTTGCAAATAGAACCCTCCCTTGCATGCTTACATGCATGACTTAGATTCCATTATTTTATGTGTGAAAAATTGTTTGATTGATTATTGGTTTGGAATGCTAGTTGATATTGTGTTTACTTGATTGACTTGTAGTGAAGTTAGAAAAGTGTGAGACTAGCAAGATCAAGGAGTGAACCACCATTCCCTACCAAAAAGGCAAGTTACACTATCATCTAAAGTCCTACTATTTTCATTATACTTAGTGGATTTTGAAACATGCATGAAAACAAATTTTATACTTATGCTATGCTAAATCCTAATAGGATACCTTATACATTCCTTAGAGAAAATAATGTAGTTGTTACATGCTTAGCCATGCTATATTTTGAAAAGAGATACATGTTGAGATTTTATGAAGTTGAGAAAAGGACTTGTGTTTTTTTATAATAAAACAAGGACTCAATGAACCACCTGGGTGGCCAAGGTTACTTTAAGTTTTGGAGAAGGTGGCAACAAAAGGAACCATGTCTATGGCAATCTCTTTGTGTTGTGCTCCAAAGGAAACCACCCAGGAAACTTAGAGATTGAACATGTTTCTCCAATTGTGGCTTTCGTGTGCAACCACATGCTATTATGGCTCTGGCTTAGTCAACTACATTGGGAAGACCCATGCATTGTCTTGATTCTTTGGACATGGGGATCTGGAATGCTTCATGGTGCTGAAGACAAGCTAGCAATGATGTATGGGAGGACCCTTTGAAAGACTTCACACATTCTCAATCTGCCAGTACTCCATCTTGGTGAGCACTAATCCAGTGGCCACTGGTGGCAAAAGGATGGGATTGTGACATGTGGGTAAAGTGTACTCCTTCTGCAGAAGATAATAAAATCTAAGTACTTAGCCGTGTCCCCGGTTATGGACAATACTGAGCAACTAAAGTTTGAAGCTATGGGAGATCTCGACATTCCAATTTCTAAACCAAAAGCTTGATGCACTTGGGGTTACCAAGGAGCTCAAGGGATTTGATAAAACTTGATGCACTTGGGGTTATCAAGGTGCTCAAGAGATTTTGCTTAAAGCTTGATGCACTTGGGGTTACCAAGGAGCTCAAGGGATTTTGACAAGGACTTGAATACTTGATTTTCTACCAAGTAGTTCAAGGAGATTTTTGATAACAACTTAAACCCTTGGACTTTACCAAGAAGTTTTCAAATATTTGACAAAGGACCAAAACCATTTGAAAAGACAGGATAAAATATTGCTTTATGCAAATAAGCCTCAACTCTACTTAGCCAAATATGCATGTAATGATAGGATCCACTTATATTTAACATAGAAGTGAAACTTGCCAGTACTATTCCAAAGTATTGACCCTTGTGGCTGTAACTTATAATGTTGCGAGTTTGATTGATTTTTAGTGAAGATTGATTGATTAGGATTACAAAGTCTACAACCAACATCTGCTTGTGGCACTTTGAAGATGAAGGACCCCATGCTTATAGTTATTCCGCTGCAATGTAATGTATTAGCCAAATGGGCTATGTAATGATGTAATAAAACTATGTTATACCTGGTTATAAAGTTATATTATGACCTTTGTATCTTGATATTACATCTTAACTGTGGATGCTAGCTATTGATCCAGGGACTAGCATTGTAAAACACAGGGGACACCACCTTATGTTAATAAAGGTTGGGACACTCCCTCTACAGAAGGTACTAGCTATTGATCCAGGGACTAGGATTATAAAACACAGGGGACACCACCTTATGTTAATAAAGGTTGGGACACTCCCTCTACAGATGGTATCAGAGCCAGGTTGCCTGTAGGAATTGTAATCCTAGGATTGGACAAAACCCCTTAGAAAAATAGGAGTTGTACTTATTCCAAAAACTTATTTACAAACATACTTGTAAACCCTTTCCTCAACCATTTTGGTTTCAACTCTACATCTCTTCTATTTTCAACTTGATGGAAAAACCTACCCCATGGCCAAAGACTACACCATGTGCAAAGGACTTCCTCAACACTTTCAACTCTAATGACTTCAACTTCTTCAACTCTAATGACTTCAACATCTTCAGCATGATCACCAAGGACTTCCAACTTGGATATCACTAAGGATTACAAGAGAAACAAAGAAATCTTGCTCAAGATTTAGAGACTGAGGGAATGCAAAAGTTAGAAGGAGCCCACATCACTTGAAGTTTAGTGACCAAGGAGTTTTTCCCAAGGAAACCATGATCTCATGTAAGAAGAAGCAACCAAGAATGATGGAAAGATCACAAGTGAACCATATAGATGGACCACCATATTTTAGTTAAGTCAAACACACCAACTTATGTGGTGTAACAAAAATATTTTGTTGCCTAAGTATGTGCTAGAACTTTGTGTTTGAATGAAATGTTTGGTTTATGATTGCATGCACATTGCTTGTGTGAATTGTGATGTGTGTGATTAGAATTGATTCCTTAGAAAAACCTTTTGCCTATTCTAATCTTCCTTCAACCCAAACAGATGACTACTCCAAGAGACTCCAACATCAAGGTTGACGACACCAACACCAACCAAGAGGACAGCATGAAAGAGCTCATAGCAACTCAACACTAGTTGAACCAAGTGACAGCTCAGTTCATAGCCAACTCTAGTGGAGAAGATCCAGCCCTGCAAGGATTTTTGGAAACTCAAGGCCAACTGATGCTTAAGGTGACTGATCAAATGATCAAAATGGAAGAAAACTATCCCAAGAAAGTTTGTGACAACAAGGATGACAGAAATGTTATTCTAGATGGAGCCCCAGCTTGCATTATTTGTGGAGACAAGGATCATACTTCCAAGGAGCATGGAGATCAATGCCCCAACTGTGAAGAGAAACATCCTGTTGGACAATGTCCCACCTCTCAAGCTACTTGTTATCTTTGTGAAGGAAACAACCATGTCCCTATCCAATGCCCCATCTACTCCATTGTGGAACAAAGGAAACAAGAAGGATCCAAGTCTACCAAGAAAGGAAAAGGACCACTTATACCTCCAAACAAGACAACCCAATTCAAAGGACTAAAGAAACCCAAGAAACAAAAGCAGGACATGAGCCTTGTGCAATGTCGTAAATGTAAGGAAATGGGACACTACTCCAGTGGATGCCCAGCGAACAAGAAGAATAAAGAGATTGGACAAGTGGTGTGCAACAACTGCAAAGAATTAGGCCACTATGTAGCAACTTGTCCACAAGAGCCACGTAAAGAACTCAAGGAAATCCACTGTTTCAACTGCAAGAACCCAGGACATTATGCAAGCAACTGTCCAGAAAAGATGAAGAACAAGATTACCAAGCCTATGGAGAAACTCAACCTTGGCCCATGAGTCGAGTATGGAAACTAAGGACACAAAGCAAATAATTGCTCAAAGAAGTTTCCCAGGATCCCAAGAAGGACACTATGTAATTTTTGTTTGAATATTTTAAGGGTGGTAGTACCCTAGTTGTTTTGAGCCTACTTGTAACCCTAGCTTTCCCAAATCTCGGGACGAGATTTATTTTAAGGGTGGTAGCCTGTCACATCCCAAGATTTTCCAAATCTTGTAATGTGAAAAATAAATGAATAAAATAAAACTTTGTTTGATTTTTCAGAGCCAGAAGAAACTTTTTGAATTCAATTGGAACTTCAAACCAATTTGGATCAAATAAAATCCTAAAGAGATTTAAAAAGATAAACATTTAAATAGAGGAAAATAAAATATTTTGGAATTACTACTTTGGATCTTTAAATAGAAAATATTTTGTTTTCAAATGAAATAGAAATTTTGTTAAACATTATTTTAAAAGAGCCAAATTAAACCTTAGCCAAACTTTTGAGATAAAACATTTTTGATTTGATAAAAAAAATAGTAAAGGTTTATTTAAATAAAATAATAAGGATTTAATATCCAAGTTTTATTAATAAAGGTTTTACTATTTCCAAAACATCAAAAAAACTTATTTGTTTAATTAAAATAAGTTTTTCCAAAGTATTTTGTATTTTCATATAAAACCTACTGATTTGGTTTTGAAAAATATTTAGATCTCAAATAGAGATTTTATTAATAAAATCAAACCCTATTTGAATAATAAACCATGGTCCATTTTATTTAATTAATGAAAGAAACCTAAAAAGTTTTAAAATATTATTTCATTTTGGAAATTTGGTTTATGCTACTAAACAGAACCAAATTCATAGTTGCAGAGTTTGATGATTGTTTGATTGGTTTTGTTTGTTTGAATTGTTGTTTGGTTTTCAAAACAGAAAATGAGAACAGAAAAGGAAAATCAATTTGGAAGAAAAAAATAGGATCTGGACCAGCCCAGCCGGCCAAGCCCAGGAAGCCCAGCAACCAGCCCAGCTCCCTCTCCCCGGAAGAAAACGATTCGCACTCGATTTTGAACCCACAGAAGCGATGGTGGACCCTTCCTCACTCCTTTTTCTCACCGCCGATTGGACCCCACCTCCCTGTTCATCCTCCTCACCGCGCGACCATTTCTCCCCCAAACCTCGCTGCCATTCAACCCGCGCGTAAATTCACGAATAATGGCTGCGTTAATCTTGCCCCTGACCATGCGTACAAAAGCACCTCTCCTCCCTCTGTCATTCCCCGCAAACACCAACTCCACATCGCCACCGGGCTGCTCGGAATCATCTCCACACCGCCGCTGCTCCGACGAGCTTCCACCTCCAATTCCGGCCAGTACTTGCCACCGCCTGCCTCACCAACCACGCACACATACTCACCACTCCCTGACACATCTCCCAGTACCCTCCGTTCAACCGCGGGCGCTCCAGAGCATCACCTCCGATGAGCTCTCACTTCGCCGTCGTCTGCCTCGTCTCCGTCGAGCTCCTCCAGTAAGTTCAGACCGCCCCGCGCCCTCTCGTTCACGCACACAGCATCTCCTTGATCGTACGCGTCTAACCATGCTTCTGGTTTGCCTTCTCGTGACCTGTAGCATCGTCCTCGACCTCGACCGCGTGCATCCGTCGCCAGACCCAACTCCGGTGAGGAATCCCGCCTGTCCTCGTGCGCCCCTTGACCCTAGAAGACCACGTTGAGCTTCCCCAGCCTCCTGTGATTCTGGTGAGCATCCTCCCCTCTCTTCTAGCGTCCTGTTTCACCAGCGCCGCCGCCGACTCGCTTGCCAGAACCTTTCTTGCCGCCAGAGTTTGGTCAATGCGTTAATAGCCGTAGGATCTGGATCGAACGAACTAGATAGATCATTTAAACGCCGAAGGGGTACGCTTTCAGAACCGCACGATCTAATTAGATCCAACGCAGCGATCCGCCGAACCGGTACCGTCCAATTGGAAAGTGACGCGTGGCTAGTTTGTTTAAAAACAGAATTGTTTGTGATTTTCAAACCTTTGTAACTTTCGATCCACACGTCCAAAAATTGCAAATTTGGTATAATTGGAATCAGTGGAGCAAGCCCTAGCCAACCATGCCCTTGGTTTAGCAAATAGTATCCATTAGAGTGTTCGTTTTTGCAGATACTTTTGAATGCTTGTTTAGAGTAGAAAAATGATTCAAAAATGTTTTTAGGATTAAAACCTTGGCAAAATGGGTTGTTGTAAACTTACTGACCCTAGGAACCAACCCATGGATTTTAAAATGGTTTTTGTGAAAGTTTGGGAATAAAAACTTGATTTGGTCATTTCTAGCCATTTAAAAATAATGATTTTGTTATAAAAATGGTTTTGAGTAAAAACTTTGGAGAAAATGTTTTGGACCAAACCTACTGACCATAAACACCAAGTTTTGGGAAACAACAACTTATTTGGTGAAACCACTTAAGGTTGTGGCATTGAGAAAAATGTTTTTCACCACATAAAATGATGAAAGGTTTTGAAAATGGTTTATGGATAAAACCCATTTGCAAATGACTTTGCCATTTTGGTAAATGACCACTTTTGACCTTACAAAGTTGAGAAGCCTAGTGGAGACCATCTTTGCAAATAGAACCCTCCCTTGCATGCTTACATGCATGACTTAGATTCCATTGTTTTATGTGTGAAAAATTGTTTGATTGATTATTGGTTTGGAATGCTAGTTGATATTGTGTTTACTTGATTGACTTGTAGTGAAGTTAGAAAAGTGTGAGACTAGCAAGATCAAGGAGTGAACCACCATTCCCTACCAAAAAGGCAAGTTGCACTATCATCTAAAGTCCTACTATTTTCATTATACTTAGTGGATTTTGAAACATGCATGAAAACAAATTTTATACTTATGCTATGCTAAATCCTAATAGGATACCTTATATATTCCTTAGAGAAAATAATGTAGTTGTTACATGCTTAGCCATGCTATATTTTGAAAAGAGATACATGTTGAGATTTTATGAAGTTGAGAAAAGGACTTGTGTTTTTTTATAATAAAACAAGGACTCAATGAACCACCTGGGTGGCCAAGGTTACTTTAAGTTTTGGAGAAGGTGGCAACAAAAGGAACCATGTCTATGGCAATCTCTTTGTGTTGTGCTCCAAAGGAAACCACCCAGGAAACTTAGAGATTGAACATATTTCTCCAATTGTGGCTTTCGTGTGCAACCACATGCTATTATGGCTCTGGCTTAGTCAACTACATTGGGAAGACCCATGCATTGTCTTCGCCATCTTGGACATGGGGATCTGGAATGCTTCATGGGTGCTGAAGACAAGCTAGCAATGATGTATGGGAGGACCCTTTGGAAAGACTTCGTCACATTCTCAATCTGCCAGTACTCCATCTTGGTGAGCACTAATCCAGTGGCCACTAGTGGCAAAAGGATGGGATTGTGACATGTGGGTAAAGTGTACTCCTTCTGCAGAAGATAATAAAATCTAAGTACTTAGCCGTGTCCCCGGTTATGGACAATACTGAGCAACTAAAGTTTGAAGCTATGGGAGATCTCGACATTCCAATTTCTAAACCAAAAGCTTGATGCACTTGGGGTTACCAAGGAGCTCAAGGGATTTGATAAAACTTGATGCACTTGGGGTTATCAAGGTGCTCAAGAGATTTTGCTTAAAGCTTGATGCACTTGGGGTTACCAAGGAGCTCAAGGGATTTTGACAAGGTCTTGAATACTTGAGTTTCTACCAAGTAGTTCAAGGAGATTTTTGATAACAACTTAAACCCTTGGACTTTACCAAGAAGTTTTCAAAGATTTGACAGAGGACCAAAACCATTTGAAAAGACAGGATAAAATATTGCTTTATGCAAATAAGCCTCAACTCTACTTAGCCAAATATGCATGTAATGATAGGATCCACTTATATTTAACATAGAAGTGAAACTTGCCAATACTATTCCAAAGTATTGACCCTTGTGGCTGTAACTTGTAATGTTGCAGGTTTGATTGATTTTTAGTGAAGATTGATTGATTAGGATTACAAAGTCTACAACCAACATCTGCCTGTGGCACTTTGAAGATGAAGGACCCCATGCTTATAGTTATTCCGCTGCAATGTAATGTATTAGCCAAATGGGCTATATAATGATGTAATAAAACTATGTTATACCTGGTTATAAAGTTATATTATGACCTTTGTATCTTGATATTACATCTTAACTGTGGATGCTAGCTATTGATCCAGGGACTAGCATTGTAAAACACAGGGGACACCACCTTATGTTAATAAAGGTTGGGACACTCCCTCTACAGAAGGTACTAGCTATTGATCCAGGGACTAGCATTATAAAACACAGGGGACACCACCTTATGTTAATAAAGGTTGGGACACTCCCTCTACAAGTTGTTTCCTTCCTCCTACTGGTTCGATAACCTTGGTTTCATAACTGAGAGAAAACATGCTGCTGTGCTCATCATACCTACCTCTTCGGGTTTCCCAACGAAGCTCTGCAGTTGACTGAGCTCATCAGTGGTACTCTCGGATATGTAATGTGATGCATTGCTTAAATCATCATAGAGTACTATTAAGAGAGTCCATGAATATTAATCAGTTTTAACTAGTAATTGCCTCATATCATCATCACATGCTTTGAGAGGGGCAAGTTTCAGCAAAATAATGAGAGGGGCAAGTTTCACCAAAGTAGAAGAAGGGGCAAGTTTCACCAAATTACAGCAAAAGGGAGAGCAGTAAAGTTTCAGGAAAATATCACATTTCACTTGATCTCATCCACAAGAGAAATATCTCTATGTAAGTACACTTGAAACATCTAGGTCCCACATGTAAGCAGCTCACTCACAGGCATGCAAAGGGTGTGATGTCGACACCAGGAGCAAAGTGGAGTAAGTTAAAGGACACATCTGTGTTAGGAGACTACCACTGCTACACATTCTCATCACACAACCACTTCAAGAACACATAAGCTCCTACTGGTTTTAACCAGTACATCATCAAGTTCATTCCAAGAACCCAAGTATACAACCAATCTTTCCCAGATTCAATCCTCACCAATCTAGCCAACAAATCAACTCAAGAATTCATTAGATAACAACACAAGTTGGTTACTTGAGGAAGTTTGGATCAAGTGTTGGACAATGGCATGCAAGGAGGTGATCCAGGAGGTGATAAAGGAGGAGAAGAACCCATCTGTTCAAGCAGGAGTTCAACAAGGATAACACAAGGACAAGTACACATCAGGCAACACAACAACAACACCAACCTCATCAAGTTGGTGAGCTATTAGTAATCCTGATCTAAATCTGTTTTTATCACCCATACACGCATAATGTGCTGATTCAAATGAATTCTCAAAGATACACCCAACTGGGGTGTATTCTAATCATTGAATACAAGAAAGGATCAAGTAGTATCTTTCCAAACTCTACATAAAAGGTCTCATCCTAGGCAACATGGACCTAAACTGGTGTTTACTAGTTTTAAAACTAGATAACAACATGTCCATTAGTGGGCACATTCCAATGAATGGTAGCACCTTTGTAGCATTTCCATTCTTTAACTATTTTCCAAGTAAGCTGTAGAAAATTACAAGAAGATAGAGTCTTTCTTAAGACCTCAAGAAAGGAACCATTCATATTTGCTCTTATAAAGCTAAAGCCTCAAATTAGATATCATTGGCTAGGGACAGTCCAAACTTTTAACAAGCAACAAGGTAGCAGATCATACATATGATCTATCCACTCTGCATCCTTCAAGGAGGTACCACATCAGCCAGAACATCTACATAAGCCACAAGTAATGCATACAGGATGTAGCCAACAGATCAAAGAAGCACAACTAGTCTAGATGACAACAAGGCATGCCCATGAGGTTGTTGTGCACACTCTAGTAGGAGGCACCACAACAACAACTTCCAGGTAGTAGAAACCACTATGAAAGCAAGCTTGATACATCATTTCCCTAGTTGTATTTAGCAAGGGATCAGTTTAAGGAATATAGATATATCTGCTAGGAAACAAGTATCATTATTGAATCATAGGTTCAGTTTATCATCATATCAACCATAGTAATTGAACCGGATCAAGAATATACAAAATCTAGTGATTACAATAGTCAAAGCCAACAACATTTTCCACACCATAGATCACTAGAGTGAGAATTACATCTCAAGCTTTGGATCACATAGCAAACATCCACTATAATTTATCTAGCCAAAGGCTAGAAATAATATATAATATTCATTAGTATATAAGCAGCCAATGAAACAACAAAACTACAATTTATATCAGGTATCACTTTATAATAACCACCCAATCTTTTCACCACTGCAGGAAGTATACAAAAGCCATTGGCACTTAACCACATATTCCAGAATATAATTCCAGGAAGTAACTCATCACCAACATAATAGTAACCACAGGTTATTCACAATATGTGAAGTAATAGATCAACCATAGCTAGATCATCAACATTAACATAGCTAGTAACATTACTGAGCATCATCATCCAATAACAAGACAGATACCAATACATGAATTGCAACCCAGGAAAATTCTTCAGACTAATTCCATCTAAACATTACCACAAATAATGTAGATAGTAAGATGAACCCGAGAACACAAAACCTAATCAGGGTTAACCATCACCACAAGGATAAATCCATTGAGAGGAATAGAGAAAAGTAGGGAAGAAAGAATACTCACCCGTGGTCCTCGCTTAAAATTAGAAGAGGAAGCAGAGGGTGGCCTGTGATGAAGCACACGGTGACACGAGGAGCACATGAGGGCGCTGCAACCCTAATACGTCCAATTTGCATCACCATTGTATATCATAATTTGCCTCTATTTATTGATATATGTCTTATTATGAGGTGTTACTTATGTCTTTTCCTCTGTTTTTGCATGTTGGATGATTTTTGGAGGATGAACTGCCGGAGTCAGGATTCTGATGGAAAAAGAGGTGTTTTGATGCAATTTCACGAAGATCAGAAAAATACCAAAAAAATATTGGAAAATTATATTTTCCTAGAAGAAGAAGGAAGCCAGAAGGGGAGACGTAGCTGGGCCACAGGGGCCCACACCCCCTAGGCGCGGGCCCCCTGGGTCGCTCCTAGGGCAGGTGGGGCCCACCTGGTCGGCCTCCGACTCCGCCCTCTCGCCTATATCTTCCCCTCAGAACCCTAATACCGGGAGAGGGACCATAGAAAGATTTCCGCCGCCTCTGCGGGGCGGAAAACACCAAGAGAGAAAAAGCTCTCCGGCAGACAGATTTCTGCCGGGAAAATTCCTTCCCGGAGAGGGGAGATCGTCGCCATCAACACCATCGTCAAGCTAGACTTCATCGGGATCATCATCATCATCCACAACATTATCTCCACCAGCACCATCATCACCACTCTATCCCGCTGTAACAATTGTGTTGAATACTTGCATAGTTCTTAGGGGAAATCTTCCCGGTGTTGATTACTATTGTAGTTGATGCTTGTGAGTGGAACCATTGGATTATTGTTTATGTTCAGATTGTTATTCATTACCATATCATCTTTGATCTTGATCCATATGAAATCAGTGGAGTCATCAAACACCTCAATCAAAGTGAAGATAAAGTTTATGAATAGATAGGATTATAATCTCTTGGCATAGAACCTATTTGTATAGAGCATGCAATAGAAGCATTTGCAAGCTAGATAGTTAGATACTAGTCTATTAGTATGTTATTTAAGAGTTGCAAGCCAGATAGTTAGATACTATCCAAAATCAGTCCTCTTACTCCTCCTAGATAGATAGTCCTTCTATCCCAGAATGGCCAAATGGGCTGGAACGAAACGGGCCAAGCGCAAAGAGAACCAACGAATGGAACGGGAGAAGGGTTTTGCTTTCCTTTGATTCCCGTCGCCGCCGTTCCTCTCCTAGTCCGAACTCGGAAGTGAGAGACCATGGCGGCGCTCTACCGCCGTCTTCTCCTCCTCCGCCGCCTCCCCCACTTTCAGCCCCACATCCTCCCTTCTGCCCCCAAGCCCGCCCTCGCTCCCGCCTTCCTCTCTCCCTCCCGCCACTTCTCATTCGCCTCCGCCGAGGAGGCTGCCGCCGAGCGCCGCCGCCGCAAGCGCCAGCTCCGCATCGAGCCGCCGCTCCACGCCCAGCGCCGCGGTCCCTCCTCCCCGCCGCCCCCGCGCGACCCCAACGCGCCCCGCCTCCCCGACACCACCTCCGCCCTCGTCGGCCCCCGCCTCAGCCTCCACAACCGCGTCCAGTCCCTCATCCGCTCCGGAGATCTCGATGGCGCCTCTGTCGCCGCCCGCGACGCCATACCCACTCGCCTCCGCCCCTCCGTCTTCACCTGCAACGCCGTCGTCGCTTCCATGGTCCGCGCCGGCCGCCACGACGACGCCGTCGCCCTCTTCGACTCCTACTTCCGCCGCACCAGCGTCGTCCCCAACGTCGTCTCCTACAACACCCTCATCCTCGCGCACTGCGAGGCCGGGCGCGTCCACGAGGCGCTCCAGGCCTACCAGGAGATGCTCGACGGCGTCACCTCCTTTCCACCATCTGCTGTCTCCTACCGTCACCTCACCAAGGGTCTTGTCACCGCCGGAAGAATACAGGACGCCCTCGAGCTTCTCCACAGCATGTTCCACCGCGGCCAGGGCGCTGACTCCATCGTCTACAAGAACATCATCGAGGGATACATCGGCCTCGACAACTGGGACAAGGCCTTCGAGCTCTTTGACGAGCTCCGGGAGAAGGCAACCGTCTATGACGGTGTCGTGCACACTAGCTTCATGGAGGGCTACTGGAAGAAAGGCATGGACAAGGAGGCCATGGAGAATTACAAGTCTCTGCTTGACAGGAACTTCAAGATGACGCCCGCCACCTGCAATGTGCTGCTCGAGACGCTCTTCAAACACGACAAGCACACGGAGGCAAACGACCTGTGGGAGACCATGATTGACAACCACACCCCGCCAAGCTTCATCGGCATGAACAGTGAGTCCTACAATGTCATGGTGAACCAGTGCTTCAAGGAAGGCAAGTTCCATGAGGCGATTGAGGTGTTCCACCGCCAGCCCAGGAGGAATGTTCAGATGGACGTTGGTTGCTTCAACAACATCATCGGGAAGCTCTGTGAGAACGGAATGCTTGCAGAGGCAGAGAAGCTCTTTGAGGAGATGGAGAGCAAGTCGGTGCTTCCAGATGTGTACACCTACACTTACATGGTCGACTCGTGCTTCAAGGAAGGTCGTGTGGACGACACGCTGCAGTACTTCTACAAAATGGCAGATGGGAGGGAGCATGGCCCAAAGTTCAATATTGGCTTCTTCAATCGGATGTTTGAAGGACTTTCGGAAGCTGGAAGGATTGATGATGCCTTGAAGGTGTATGGAAGGATGTCTGACAAGGAGATCAAGCCGAACATGGTCACATTTGAGATCCTGGTCAAGGCATTGTGCAAAAAAGGGGAATTGGATAGAGCACTGGACCTGGTCAGGGATATGGCAAGGGGTGGTGTTGTTACTCCACCTGAGTTCCGGGAGTCTGTCGGCGAGATTTTCAAGAATGCTGATCGGCACGAAGAGATAGAGAAAGCTTTTGAAGAAAAACCAGTGCCACTGTCTCCACAGCCAAGACCAGAGGTGCGCCCTCACAGTTCACCTCAGGGTCTATCAGGATTTGCATCTAATCAGACACGGGGCAGCTACACACCTCACCAAGGCCAATCAAGCTATGCTTCTCCTCAACCATTTCATCCTCGCAATGGTGCATCTCAAGTGCGGCAACCTGAGATGATGTCTCCTCAACCTCAGCAGCCTCTGTTTGGAAACCAGGAGGTTAAAAAGGAAGAAATCGCTGCTTCCAATAAATGGCAGCATGGTCTTCCTTCTCAAGAAAAACGACCTGGCATTGCCCCGCCCCAAGATCAACAGCCAGAATTTGGTACCTCTCGCCCTTGGCAGCAAGCACTTAGTGCTTCTCAAGGAGTGCAGCAACCTTATTCTGGGTCAGCTCATCAGAATCAACATCCTGGGTTTGGCACATCTCATCAGTGGCAGACAGCGGGTACTCATCAAGTGCAACAGCCAGGCCATGGTGCTCATCAATCACAACACCCAGACCACGGTGCTCGTCCAACGCAACAGCCAGACCGTGGTGCTCATCAGGCGCAACAGCCTGGATATGGAGCTCATCAAGCACAACAGCCTGGTTATGGCACTCAACAAGGGCAACAGCCTCGGTATGGCACTCAGCAAGCGCAACAGGATGGTTATGGCGCTCAGCAAGCGCAACAGCCTGAGTATGGCGTTCATCAGCCATCACAGACACCATATGGCGCTCCTGAATCACCAGAGTCTAGTTTGGGCTCTGCTCAGAGTCTCCCAAGCTATGGCCACATAGGAAATAAGCATGATCAGATTGGATCTCCTCAGCAAGGCAGACCAGCATTTGACGCTCAGCCACATCAGGACTTCAGTGCTCAATTCCCAGACACAATGGCTGCCAAATACAGTCAGCGTTACTAGTTTTTGAGATCCTTGGTCTCCAAGCCTAATATACCCTAAGTTCATTCGCAGGTACTGCACGTGGCCATAATTAAACAGTGCTTCTATCATTTGATTTACAGTTTTTTCTGTGTGCAACTATTTGATCATATCTCTAGACCACAATGATATTTATGGTTTGCTATTTGCAGGAACTGTCAAAATCTTGTTGTAACAAGCTGCTGCACGGATGGAATGGTCTGTTAGTAGATGGAGAACAGCAGGAAGTAGGTGATTCAGCGGATCCTGGTCCATAACAGGATTGTAATAATTGGGCTTGATAATTTTCATTCGTGATGAATTTTGGTCATCATATCCACTCGAACAATTACTGAATGGTTTAACAATATGAGAATTTTTGTTTGGAGTACCTTGTATGTAGTGTGAATCAGGTTGATCAGTATAGGATATTGATAGTGTTTTATCACAGAGTTTTTTGCTGCACAGATTGTTTTTTCTTTCAGTTTTTGTTCCATGGCGTGTTTTAATTTTATTTTTTAAATTCAGTCAAAACTCAAAATTAAACCCAGATCTCTTATTTAGTGCTTTGTACTGCACTGTCACTACGGTATGCTGTTTATACAGTATAAACAAATTCAAGAAGTTTGTCTTCAAGTGCTTTTTGCAGCACAAACATACTAACACTATGTGTCTCTTCTGCAAAGTGACCCAACTATCATGAGAATGCCTTCTTTCAGATTCTTTCCTTGGTTCGTCTAAATTTTTGCAGGTCAAGACATGACCAACCCAATGACCAAATACTGGAATATATAATTTATAGTATGTTGCTACATTTACCTATAAAGTGTTTGGTTTGTTATTTTCATGACATTTTTGTTAATTGCTGCTGCTGCTGTTATATCCCTGTTTCCATGATGATTGCGGCTCTCGGTGTTCTGCAAGTGCTGTGAACTCAAGACTAGTTCAGGAACTTGGTAACTGGTAAGTCCTCCTGAAATCCTGGCTTTGGTTGTAATGTACCACATGTGCAAGTGTTGTGCAACCAACATTCACCAAATGCATGTTTGTTCGAGTCTTGATCTAGAATTAAATTCCTTGCTACCATGTGCGAATGACTTGTCAGCTTAGTCTGCACCGTTATCTCGATGTTTGTTGAAGTAAACAATAATAGCTTTGAAATTTGTGTGAGATTACACCCTTCATCCGTGTTCACTGTAACTTGGTGAAAATATTATTCAACTACAGCCCTAGAATTGTTATCGAATTGCTGATTCAGACATGTTGGTGTCATACATTGACTGTCATCATCAAATATTCACATCTTATGATTCTTTGCAGATCAATGCTTGGAATCTGAGAGGTCAACTTACAGTGTTTACAGCTCACTACTTCATTTTTGCCCAGTATCATCTTTACCTTTTAGTATTTCAGA
This sequence comes from Avena insularis, assembly GCA_023614405.1. Lineage (NCBI taxonomy): Eukaryota > Viridiplantae > Streptophyta > Magnoliopsida > Poales > Poaceae > Avena > Avena insularis. The sequence goes on from CM042690.1 coordinate 27,693,224, forward strand.
AGCAAGTTCTGATCTGGTCACTCACGGATTTTTTCCATGCTTTCGAGTTATGAGTCCATCAATTCTAAAAATAATAATGAGTGCATACTGTTCGTTTGCTAGCATACGTACATTCCCTTAAATGCGTCTGTTTTGATTCCAACAGTAGGATTGTAATAATTGACATTCACAATGTGTTGGGGTCATTATATACACCCGAACAGTATGAGCAGTTTTATGTGGAGTAGTACCTTGTATACTGTTTTATCACAAAGGTCTCTGCTTTCTTGTTCCATAGTTTTTTTTGAATTTTATGTTTTTATCTGTTATTTGGTGGTTGACATTGCACGTCCACCATTGTCGTAGTCTGTTGCAAGGTTTTCCTGTTTGAATCAGATGATGGTTGACGATTGCACCAACCTTACTATTGGGTGCTTTTTATTGGATACCGTGGTTGATGATCTCACTAGCAAGTCTGCACGAGCTTCAACTTTTCAGAGCAAACAGCGTTTCTGTTTAATGGTAATAATGAAAACATTCTATATCTATAGCGGTGGCTCATATTCCCTGCTATTCTCATGTACGAAATCTGCACAATTTTTTTATCCTATGTGGCATCTTGTTCTACTTCTGCTACTTCATTTGGATGCCTGTCGCCAGGATCAGTGTGGCCACTATGTTCTGCAAGTGGATGTGCAGATTCACCAAGTGCATGCTCAGAGTCTTGATCCAGAATTAATTTCTTTCCCACCATCCGCGAATATCTTCCCAATTCAATCTGCACTATTACTCTAATTGCAGTCTTTGAAAATTCTTGTGTGGTTTCACCCTTCATTTGTGTCTTCTCTTACTTCCCCAGTGAAAATGTAAAGCAACTACATGCCTTGAACTATTATTATGAAAGCATTATCTGCTGCTGTAGATGTAAATTCTTGCATGGCTGACTGTCATGACAGTAAGATTCACATCTGTATGTCCTTTTTGTAGACGAAGCTTGGAATTTGAGAGTTCAAGTATGACTGCTTCGCTTTTTGCCTAGTACCATCTCTTCTTTCAGATATCCATGAAGTAGAGTTATGTTCTTTATATTTTGTCGCCAACTTTTGGTCGCAAACTTCGTTCTGTATATTTTTTGAACTGTGCACACAACTTTGCTTCGACAAGCTTAAAATTCTTTGTTGCCTCTTTAAACTATGTACACAACCATTGGTAGCGTGTTTATGTTCCTATAGTGCTATTGCTTGAGGGCGAGTCAGGAACTCTGAAGTTCCCTGAACTCCTACAATAAAATCTTGAAGCAAGTAGTAGTACATTATACTTCCTAGGTACTCTTTGAAAATATAAGATGTTTTAGGTTTGTTAAGCTATGTATCTAGACATCTTTTAGTGTGTAGATTCATTTGAACCTATACACTAAAAGGTGTCTAGATACATTTGTTTTACAAACCTAAAACATCTTATATTTCCAAACGGAGGGAATACTATGTTGGTCAAGGCGAAGCTGCCTCCAAAGCCATCGATTTTGCTCACAGTATTGAGTTTTCTCTTGTCATCTGCTGAAGCCATGAGGAGTGGAACCCAGGGTGCCCTGCGAGCTTTAGGCAAGTTAGAGAATTATCATCACCCTTCATGTACATTTAATGGAGTGGAGTTAGTATCTTAGTACTACCTTCCTTTGAATAAAGTGCACAATATTGTCCTGTAAAAAAAAGTGCACATTGTTCCTGTCCTAATTATGTAGAAACAGAAGCATTTACGGCCGTTGTATTTATTATTTCCCTATAGTGCTATTGCTTGATCCCCAATCAGGAACTCTGAAGTTTCCTGAACTCCTATAATAAAATCATGAAGCAAGTGGTACATTATACTTCCTACTACAATGGTCGAGGCAAAGCTGCCTCCAAAGCCGTTTATTTTGCTCACTGTATTGTGTGATCTATTGTCATCTGCTGAAGCCATTAGGAGTGGAACCTGGGGTGCCCTGCGAGCTCTAGACAAGTTGGAAAATTATTCATCACCCTTCATGTACATGTAATGGAGTTAGTATCTTAGTACCTTCCTATAGGAGCTATGCCTCCTCTTGTGCATGTAGAATGTTTTGTGGACGCTGGATGTGGTTAACGTATGGTTTTGGCAGTCAGGCTGTGGTTGATGTATGAACCGTAATTTTCTTTATGTGATGGTAGCTACCTGGTGCTGCGGCAGCCACAAAATCAATTTTTTTACATCCTTCCCAATTTTTTCTGACAATGTTATCTTTAGTAAGCAAAAAAATTCTATAAAGGAACCACATAAAATCTTTATTTTAAAAGGAATCTTTAACTTCCACAAATATTTTATAGGAAATCTTTGGTGCCCATTGACTAAATCCTCGTACATTGATTTCACAAAAAAAAACCTATGTACTCCCTCCTTCACGGTTTGCAGAGGGCGTCTAATCAAATTTAGGTTTTTTCAAAACTGCAACGTTGCTAGGTGCATAAGAATTAATTGTTGATTAATGTGGCAGCTTTCTTTCCAACTTCCATGCATGCAATACGTTAAATCCGTTTAATTAGGCGCCGCTAAATTAATTCACCTGCTGTAACGTTCCTAATTTTCAGCCAATACGTTAACGCCTAGGTCTATGAGATTTTTGTAGAGCGGCCTGCAAACCGTGAAGGAGGGAGTACTTGTTAGCTTCCACACAAATTTATCTAGCTCATAATTTAAATGTACCATCATTAGTATTTTGGCACAAATACAACCATGCAGTCCACTTAGTGCCAGTTAAAGCTCTTCTAAATCCTATATTCATAGGAACTTGATACAAAACTTGCGCAACTAAAACATTTTTTGGTTGAACAATGTTGTATAAGGATGGGTATTGATGTGCAAGCGATGGCTATCCAAGTACAAGCCAAACATCCTTCCAAATGTAGGGGTTCGTAGCATGGAAAACAAAAAATTTCTACCGCATGCACACAAACAAGCCAGGATCTATCTACTAGATTGTAGCAACGAGTCGATAGAAGCACTCCCCCTCGAAGATTCCAAAGCGGTTAACGAGAGCAGATTCTCGTGAGTGATGTAGTCGTACACTTGCCGATCTCAAGATCGCGTAGACGATCCTTCTGACGCTGCGTTCCGGCAGCGCTTCCGTAGTCGGTCACACGTTCGGTACTTGATGAAGACCTTCCTCTCCCTTGTTCTAGCAGGCAGCGGAGGTTGTAGTTCTCCCTCGCAATTCCGGCAGCACGACGGCGTGGTGTCAGAAGTAGAGGGAAGATCCCGCAGGGCTTCGCCTAAACCGGTGCGAGTTATGGTGGATCTAGGGTTTCCGACGATCTAGGTTTAGAAGGCCGGAGAGGAGGAGGAGGTGTCGGCGGCGGCTAGGGCGATGGCGACAAGGCGGCGGCACGGCGGTGGCGTGTGGCGGCGGTGGCAGCGGTGGCGCACGGATGGGAGGGCTGGCTCTTGTGTTGTTTGGGGCAGCCCTCCCCCTCTATTTATGAGAGGGGGGGCAGCCTTGAGGGAGGGGAGTTTGAATCCACTTCCAAACCCAAGTAGGAAGGACTCTTTCCTTCTTCCACTAGGAAACCATTGTTCCAGTTTGACTTTTCAAACCTCCCGTTTGACTTTCAATTTAGAGCTTTATTTCTCTCTCACAAATGCCCAAACCAAGTGACCTAGGATATGATCCAATCATTCCACTTACCCATGACACATTCATGGACCAATCCCTTTCCGGTCCGGTGAACCTTCTAGAACCTTCTAGAATCTCTCCGATGAAAACATCGAAATCATTCCCGAACTCCGGAATCAGACTTTCCTTATATGAATCTTATTCTCCGGACCATTCCGGATCTCCTCCTGATATCTCGGATCCCATCCGAGACTCTGAACAACATTCTGTCTCCCTACTTACATTCCATATCTACTAAACAACATCGAATCCATAAGTGTGTCTCCCTACGGTTCGCGAATTATGCGGATATGACCGAGACACTTCTCCGATCAATAACACATAGAGGAATCTGGAAATTCATATGGCTCCCACATATTTCTATGATTACTTTGCGATCGAATGAACCACTTACATACGATACCAATTTCCCTTTGTCTCGCGATAGTTTACTTATCCGAGGTTTGATCGTCGGTATCTCTGCATACCTAGTTCAGCCTCGTTACCGATAAGTACTCTTTTCTCGTTCCCGTGATATGTGATCCCTTGTGAGCCAGTCACATGCTTGCAAGCTAATTGGATGACATTCCACCGAGAGGGCCCAGAGTATATCTATCCGTCATATGGATGGACAAATCCCACTCTTGATCCATGTGCCTCAACCCATACTTTCCAAACACTCAATGCCACCTTTATAGCCACCCAGTTACGGTGTGGTGTTTGATGTTATCAAAGCATCCTTCCGGTGATGGTGATTATCATGATCTCATGGTCGAAGGAATTAGGCTACTATGTATCAGAAAGCTTATAGCAAACAAACTATTGAAATGACTTGATATTTATGCTACGCTTATCTATAGTGTCCATCATACCATTCTCCTAATGATATGATCTTGTTGTTAATAACATCTCAATATTCATGATCGAGAAACCACGATCATCGATTAACCAACAAGCTAGTATTATAAAGAGGCTTTACCAGGGACTCTAATTTAGTTTACAAATCACACAAGTATTAATGTTTCCGGTTAATACTATTATAGCATGAATGTAAACATTTATCATAAACACAAAGATATAATAATAACCACTTTTATTATTGCCTCTAGGGCATATCTCCAACACAACCTCCGCTGCCTGCTGGAACAAGGGAGATGAACGTCTTCATCGAGTACCGAACGTGTGACCGACTGCGGAAGCGCTGCCGGAGCTCAGCGACGGAAGGATCGTCTACGTGATCTTGAGATCGGCAAGTGTACAACTACATCACCCACGAGAATCTTCTCTCTTTAACCGCTTTGGAATCTTTGAGGGTGAGTGCTTCTATCGACTCGTTGCTACAATTTAGTAGATAGATCTTGGCTTGTTTGTGTGCATGCAGTAGAATTTTTTTGTTTTCCATGCTACGAACCCCTACAATGGTATCAGAGCCGTGTCTATATGTAGATCTGTTGTACGAGTAGAACACAATGGTCATTGTGGACGGTGGTGCTTTTATTATCAATTGCTTTTTGTGTACTTTGCATCTTGCAGTATGATGGAATGAAGCGGCCCGGGCTAACCTTACATGACATCGTTCATGAGACTTGCTCCACGCTTAACATGCAACTTGTATTGCATAAGTGGCTTTGCGGGTGTATGTCTCTCCCATCATAGTATAGATTCAATTTACAACGGGAACTTGATAGTTCAAGAATCAACGTTGTGGTTCTTGTTCGTAAGTTAGAACGACACTTATTGAAAGCCCCAAACCACGTAAAATATGCAAAGAAAATTAGAGGCGTCTAACTTTGTTTTGCAGGGGTGTGCTGTGATGTGATATGGCCATGATTGTGATTATATATGATGTATGCAATATTCCTTATTGTAAGTTGGCAACCGGCAGGAGCCATATGGTTGTCTTTTTAATTCCGTTAAGACATGTGTGTCTATTCAAAGTAGTTGTAATAGCTGATGCTGGTGGACGACAATCACGAAGCGGCGCCATTGACCTTGACGCCATACCGGTGATGATGGAGATCATGTTCGTGCTTGAAGATGGAGATCGGAAGCACAAGAAGAAAGGCCACATCATATCACATATTTTGAATTGCATGTGATGTTAATCCTTTTATGCATCTTGTATTGCTTAGTTCGCGACGGTAGCATTATAAGATGATCCCTCAAGCACAAAATTTCAAGTTTTAAAGTGTTCATCCTTAGTAAGCACCGTTGCTAAATCTCGTTGTTTCGAAGCACCACGTGATGATCGGGTGCGTTAGATTCTACGAGTGTATACAACGTGAGCAAGCCAGATTTGCTTATGCAGAAGCTAAGGTTTGATCTTGACGTGCCTAGCATGTACAGACATGGTCTCGGAACACGGATCACCGAAAGGCAAAGCATGAGTCATATAGTATATATGATGAACATGTTGATTGTTCGCCATTGAAGCTACATCAACTCTCGTGATGATCAGTTTTGATATGGTGGATTTGGTTTGTGTGATCACTAAAACAATGTGAGGGATATTGTTTTGAGTGGGAGTTAACCTAGATTAATTTAACTATTAATTAGAACTCAATTTATCATAAACTTAGTCTAAACTATTGCAAATATGTTGTAGATCAATGGCGGCCCCTACCATCAATTTTAATGCGTTCCTAGAGAAAGAAAAGTTGAAAAACAATGGAAGCAACTTCGCGGATTGGTTCCGCAATTTGAGGATTGTCCTCAATGCTGGTAATTTGACCTATGTCTTTGGATGCGCTGGGTAACCACTTTGCGGTGATGCTACCGATGAGGTAAAGAATGTTTTCCTCGCTCAGAAGAATCAGTACTGGAGTAGTTCAGTGTGCTATCTTGTATGGTTTGGAATCGTAGCTTCAGAAAAGTTTTGAGAACCATGACCCACATGATATTGTCCGTGAACTCAAAATGATATTTGAGGCTCACGCGGCAGTTGAGAGTTATGAGGCTTCTGAAAAGTTCTATAACTGCAAGATGAAGAGGGCAGCTCCGTCAGTGAGCACATGCTTAAGATGTCTTGGCACGCAAGCAAGCTTCAAAGCTCAGGTATAGTGATTACTAATGCTTTGGGGATTCACCGTGTCCTCCAATCACTTCCACCAAGTTACAAGAACTTTGTGATGAACTACAATATGCAAAACATGGACAAGTCGTTGCCCGAACTCTTCTCCATGTTAAAATCTGCAGAAGTGGAGATCAAGAAAGATTGCCAAGTGTTGTTGGTCAATAAGACCATCAAATTCAAGAAGCAAGGCAAGTCTAAGAAAAATGGAAACTTCAAGAAGGGTGGTAAGAAAGTTATCGCACCGGCGAAGAAGACCAAGGCTGGGCCTAAGGCTGATACTGAGTTCTTTTACTGCAAGGGAGAGGGTCACTGGAAGCGGAATTGCCCTAAGTACTTAGCGGATTTGAAGAATGGCAACATCAAGAAGAAAGGTATATCCGATATACATGTTATTGACGTGTATCTCACTGGTACTCGTAGTAGTGCCTGGGTATTTGATACTGGTTCGGTTGCTCATATTTGTAACTCGAAACAGGTGCTGCAGAATAAACGGAAGCTAGCGAAGAACGAGGTGACGATGCACGTTGGAAATGGATCAAAGGTTGATGTGATCGCGGTCGGCACGCTACCTCTTCATCTACCATCGGGATTAGTTTTATACTTAAATAATTGTTATTTGGTGCCTACGTTGAGCATGAACATTATATCCGGATCAAGTTTATTGCGAGACGGTTACTTGTTTAAGTCCGAGAATAATGGTTGTTTGATTTATATGAGTAATATGTTTTATGCACATGCACCTTTGATAGATGGTCTATTCTTATTGAATCTCGATTGTAGTAATACACAAATTAATAACATTGAAGCTAAACATTTGAAATTGAGTGATAACTCGACATATATGTGGCACTGTCGTCTTGGTCATATTGGAGTGAAGCGTATGAAGAAACTCCATTCCTATGGACTTCTTGAATCACTTGATAGATGCGAAGCATGTATGATGGGTAAAATGACTAAGACTCCATTTTCTGGTATGATGGAGCGAGCTACGGACTTATTGGAAATCATACATACTGATGTGTGTGGTCCAATGAGTGTAGCATCACGCGGTAGTTATCGCTATGTTCTTACCTTCACGGATGACTTGAGTAGATATGGGTATATCTATTTCATGAAACATAAGTCCGAAACTTTCGAGAAGTTTAAGGAATTTCAAAGTGAGGTAGAGAATAAACGTAACAAGAAGATTAAATTTCTACGATCTGATCGTGGAGGAGAATATCTAAGTTACGAGTTTGGCGAGCATTTGAAGAAATGCGGAATACTTTCACAATTAACACCGCCGGGAACACCACAACGTAATGGTGTGTCCGAACGTCGTAATCGAACTCTCTTAGATATGGTTCGTTCTATGATATCACTTACAAATTTACCGCTATCAATTTGGGGTTATGCATTAGAAACAGCCGCATTCACTTTAAATAGGGCACCATCTAAATCCGTTGAAATGACACCGTATGAATTATGGTTTGGGAAGAAACCTAAATTGTCGTTCCTTAAAGTTTGGGGTGGTGAAGCTTATGTAAAGAAGTTACAGCCCAACAAGCTTGAACCCAAAGCGGAAAAATGTGTCTTCATAGGATATCCGAAGGAAACTATTGGGTATACCTTCTATCATAGATCCGAGGGCAAAATCTTCGTTGCCAAGAATGGATCCTTTCTAGAGAAGGAGTTTCTCTCGAAAGAAGTGACTGGAAGGAAAGTAGAACTTGACGAGGTTGTTGAACCTTCTCTCGAACTTGCGAGTAGCACAGCACCGGAAGTAGTTCCCGTGGCGCCTACACCAATAAGAGAGGAAGCTAATGATGTTGATCATGAAACTTTGGTTGAAGTTACTACGGAACCTCGCAGGTCAACGAGAACTCATACCACTCCTGATTGGTATGATCCTGTTATGAGTGTCATGTTGGTGGACAACACCGATGACCCTGCAACATATGAGGAAGAGATAATGAGCCCGAATTCCAATAAATGGCAAGACGCCATGAAATCCAAGATTGGATCCATGTACGAAAACCAAGTATGGACTTTGGTGGACTTACCGGATGGCCGGAAGGCTATCGAGAACAAATGGATTTTCAAGAAGAAAACAAATGCTGATGGTAATGTTACTATCTATAAAGCTCGACTTGTCGCAAAAGGGTTTCGACAAATTCAAGGAGTTGACTACGATGAGACTTTCTCACCGGTAGCGAAGCTAAAGTCTGTGAGGATTGTGTTAGCGATCGCTGCATATTATGATTATGAGATATGGCAGATGGATGTCAAAACGACGTTCCTCAATGGAGACATTGATGAAGAGTTGTATATGGTACAACCCAAAGGTTTTGTCGATCCTAAAGATGCTAACAAGGTATGCAAGCTTCAACGGTCTATTTATGGATTGAAGCAAGCATCCCGGAGTTGGAATCAACATTTTGATAAGGTAATCAAAAGCTTTGGTTTTATACAAACTTATGGAGAAGCTTGTATTTACAAGAAAGTGAGTGGGAGCTCTGTAACATTCTTAATACTATATGTAGATGACATATTGTTGATTGGGAATGATGTAGACCTTCTTAATAGTGTCAAGGATTATTTGAATAATAGTTTTTCAATGAAAGATCTTGGCAAAGCAGCTTACATATTAGGCATAAAGATTTATAGAGATAGATCGTGATGCCTAATATCATTGTCATAGAGTACATACTTGGGCAAAGTTCTAAAGAGGTTTGGAATGTAATACAGCAAGAAAGGGTTCTTGACCATGTTGCCCAATATGACCTTGAGTAAAACTCAAAGTCCTGCAACGGCAGAAGATAGAGAAAGGATGAGTAAGACTCCCTATGCCTCAGCCATAGTATCTCTTATGTATGCCATGCTATGTACTAGACCCGACATTGCATATGCTGTTAGTTTGACTAGCAGATATCAAAGTGATCTAGGAGTATATCATTGGACAACGGTCAAAAACATCCTTAAGTACTTGAGAAGAACTAAGGATATGGTTGTTTCTTATGGAGGTGATGAACAAATCGTTGTTAATGGTTACACCGATGCTAGTTGGAACACTGATCCGGATGATTATAAATCTCAATCTGGATACGTATTTACTTTGAATGGTGCAGCAGTTAGCTGGAGGAGTGCAAAGCAAAGCGTTGTGGCGAGATATTCCACTGAATCGGAATACACAGCTGCTTCGGAGGCTTCACAAGAGGCGATATGGATGAAGGAGTTCATTACAGAGCTTGGTGTGGTTCCAAGTGCGCTGGACCCAATGTCTATCTATTGTGATAACATGGGCGCCATAGCCAATGCGCAAGAACCAAGGTCACACAAGAAGCTGAAGCATATCAAGCTACATTTTCACGCTATTCGAGAGCATGTCCAAGATGGTGACATAAAGATTTGCAAAGTACACACGGATTTGAATGTGGCGGATCCGTTGACTAAACCTCTCCCGAGGGCAAAACATGACCAGCACCAAACCGCCATGGGTGTTCGGTATATTACCATGTAATCTAGATTAGTTGACTCTAGTGCAAGTGGGAGACTGTTGGAGATATGCCCTAGAGGCAATAATAAAAGTGGTTATTATTATATCTTTGTGTTTATGATAAATGTTTACATTCATGCTATAACAGTATTAACCAGAAACATTAATACTTGTGTGATTTGTAAACTAAATTAGAGTCCCTAGTAAAGCCTCTTTATAATACTAGCTTGTTGGTTAGTAGATGATCGTAGTTTCTCGATCATGAACATTGAGATGTTATTAAGAACGAGATCATATCATTAGGAGAATGGTGTGATGGACATACTCCTATAGATAAGCGTAGCATAAAGATCAAGTCATTTCAATAGTCTGTTTGCTATAAGCTTTCTGATACATAGTAACCTAATTCCTTCGACCATGAGATCATGCTAATCACCATCATCGGAAGGATGCTTTGATGACATCAAACACCACATCGTAACTGGGTGGCTATAAAGGTGGCATTGAGTGTTCGTAAAGTATGGGTTGAGGCACATGGATCAAGAGTGGGATTTGTCCATCCATATGACGGATAGATATACTCTAGGCCCTCTCGATGGAATGTCATCCAATTAGCTTGCAAGCATGTGACTGGCTCACAAGGGATCACATATCACAGGAACGAGAAAAGAGTACTTATCGGTAACGAGGTTGAACTTGGTAGCAGAGATACCGACGATCAAAACCTCGGATAAGTGAACTATCGTGAGACAAAGGGAAATTGGTATCGTATGTAGGTGGTTCATTCGATCGCAAAGTAATCATAGAAATATGTGGGAGCCATATGAATTTCTAGATTCCTCTATTGGTTATTGATCGGAGAAGTGTCTCGGTCATGTCCGCATAATTCATGAACCGTAGGGAGACACACTTAAGGATTCGATGTTGTTTAGTAGATATGGAATGTTAGTAGGGATACCGAATGTTGTTCGGAGTCTCGGATGGGATCCGGGATATCACGAGGAGATCCGAAATGGTCCGGAGAATAAGATTCATATAAGGAAAGTCCGATTGCGGAGTTCGGGAAACATTCCGATATTTTCATAGGAGAGGTTCTAGAAGGTTCTAGAAGGTTCACAGGTCCGAAAGGGGAATGGTCTATGAATGTGTCATGGGTAAGTGGAATGATTGGATCATATCTTAGGTCACTTTGTGTGGACATTTGTGTGAGAGAATTAAAGCTCTAAATTGAAAGTCAAAAGGGAAGTTTGAAAAGTCAAACTGGAACAATGGTTTCCTAGTGGAAGAAGGAAAGAGTCCTTCCAACTTGGGTTTGGAAGTGGATTCAAACTCCCCTCTCTCTAGGCTGCCCCCTCTCATAAATAGAGGGGGAGGGCTGCCCCAAACACACAAGCCCTAGCCCTCCCACACCCAAGCCGCCGCCGTGCCAAGCCGCCGCCGCGCCTCGCCGCCGCCGGTCCGTCGCCGCCGCCGTAGCCGCCGACACCTCCTCCTCCTCCCGGTCTTCTAAACCCTAGATCACCGGGAAACCCTAGATCCACCATAACTCGCACCGACTTAGGCGAAGCCCTGCGGGATCTTCCCTCTACTTCCGACACCACGCCGTCGTGCTGCCGGAATCGCGAGGGGAAGCCCTGCGGGATCTTCTCTCTACTTCCGACACCACCTCCGTTGCTTGCTGGAACAAGGGAGAGGAAGGTCTTCATCAATCGAGCGATGTGACCGATCGGAAGCGCCTAACGCAGCGCCGGAAGGATCGTCTACGCGATCTTGAGATCGACAAGTGTACGACTACATCACCCACGAGAATCTGCTCTCGTTAACCGCTTTGGAATCTTTGAGGGTGAGTGCTTCTATCGACTCGTTGCTATAATCTAGTAGATAGATCTTGGATTGTTTGTGTGCATGTCGTAGAATTTTTTTGTTTTGCATGCTACGAACCCCTACACCATTCTCCTAATGATATGACCTTGTTGTTAACAACATCTCAATGTTCATGATCGAGAAACCACGATCATCGATTAACCAACAAGCTAGTATTATAAAGAGGCTTTACCAGGGACTAATTTAGTTCACAAATCACACAAGTATTAATGTTTTCGGTTAATACTATTATAGCATGAATATAAACATTTATCATAAACACAAAGATATAATAATAACTACTTTTATTATTGCCTCTAGGGCATATCTCCAACACCAAAATCTGGTACCACTACCATTTCCAACTCTAAAATAACCTCTGCTAAAGAACCGATCTTTAATCCTCATTAGGCCTTTATAAAATGGGAAGTCTGTTTAGCCTCCCCCAAGAAAGAGTTTTATTTTTAAGATACTTGTTGTGTAGCAACATGCACCACACACCATCTTACGAAAGTGATTTGAATAGCCATTTGTTGAGCAAATGCTTGTTTCTTAGACTTGAAACTTCAATAATCAATACCAAAATCAGCTTGATCTCTTGGTCTACATATATTTTTCCATTTTGTAAGACGATACTTATTTTGACAAAAAAATCTATATCGAAAAAGTCTAACCTTCTAAGTTTCAATGTAGTTATATTTTTTAATCTAATTTTAGGGACATCAGTGGCTATATATCTATTTTGCATAAGAAGTCATGGAATGCACTATTTCGGCGTTAATATGGCGCTATAATATATCTGGAGAGATCACGCTAAATTTTAGCAATTTTACTTGCTATATGGCGCTATTTGCGAAATAGCATGCTATATTACCACTACTGGAAAAACCATCTTCGGTTCGATCAGAACAAGCCCAGCAGTCCCGGCCTGGCACAGCCCGCGACTAGTGGGAGCACTAGTCCCGGGCTGTGAGGCCTCTAACGGCTAGAAACGGTCGTAGTGACTAGTCCTGGGCCTGACCAGGTCATTAGTCCCGGTCCGTAATACGGCCCGGGACTAATAACCTGGAGCAGGCCGGCTGGTCCTTTGATGGACTATTAGTTCCGGGTCGTATCACGGCCCGGGACTAGTTGTCCACGACTATATAATCTGCCTCCTGTCCTGCTGCCCTAAAGCATATGATGGCCATTTTTCTCAAAGAAGCAAGAGAGTTCATGCCATTTTTTCTCAAGATTTGTCAAGATTTAGTTTGCAACACCTAAATCCAAAGCTTTAAAAGGTTAGAACTTCATTCTTTCATCTCTTATTGCTACTTTAGCTCTATAATGCTCTAGAAGTATAGAGATATGGATCAAATGCATGCACGCTATAGAAGTAGCTAGAAGGATTTTGATATATATATATATATATATATGTGTGTGTGTAACAAATTTTGATTAGGCACATAGTTACTGAAAATTGAGATGTGTAATTTTAGAGTTTCAGAGCTTAGAATGGAATGAGGTTTTCAGTGATAGAACAATAATAAAAAACTCCAAATTTATCATGTTGATTGTTTTCTGCAATTCACAAATTGGTGCATGTAAATTTTTCAAAATTCAAAATTAATGCTCTAGAAGCTCTCAATATAACTTGTAATAGTTTTATCATGTTGTGTAATGGTTTTTGATATACTTTTACTGTAATGCAGATGGTCCGGAAATGGATGTACGGTACTGACCGACGCTCTGGCGAATTCATTAAAGGCGTGCATGAATTCATCCGTGTTGCTGATGCAAACAAGCGCAATGGTTTTGTATTCTGTCCATGTAATGGATGTAGGAATCAGAAGGATTACTCTGACTCAAAAACCCTTCACAGCCACCCGTTGAAGTCCGGCTTCATGTCCAGTTATGATCAAGCACTGCTGGATGATCAAGCGCTGCTGGATGATGCACCGGCTCCTCACTACCCCGTGGATGATGTCAGAGAGATGGCACAATGTGAGCTACATCAGCCAATGAACAACCTGTCCTTCAAGGTGGCGATCAACACTACTTTACCTTGTCTACTTGGAGCACTCCACCATTCACTTCCGATTCCACCAGGCTATGCTCGTGTCACGGTGGATGACATAGTTGAAAGAACATGTTGGGCCCCCATGTGTGGTTTTGGTAATTAATGACAATCTTTATGGACTAATGTGTGTACTAAGTTATACTTGTAGGATTTTTCTATTGGCATCGCTTGGAGCATGTGTTGGCTTCAAGATCGATGAAATGCAAACAAGATATGTTGGGCAAGCTCAATATGCGAGGTCGATGATGAGGAATTAAGAAAGGAATTCCATCTTGAGAAGCGTAAGACCGTCTACATCGAGCTCAAGTGGATTGCTCAAGGCAAATGTATAATCTTGATAGGTTTTCACTTTTGTCGGTTTCACGTTGTGTGTGTGAGACCGGGTTTAGGATAGATAACCGTACTATCAAGAGGGGCTCTCGTATGAGTAATTCGGTCACATCGTTCGGAGAGAGCTCAAACCTTTGCATAGTTGCATCATCGTATTTGGTTGTTATTTGGTCTTATCCATGTGAGGATATAGAGCTTGCGGTAATCTCCATAACAAGCTCTTGTTCATCAAAATCGGATCTTCCGTTTGTATCTCGTTGCGATTTTGATTTATGCGGCTTTTCGGTTTCTCACCAAGTGAGGTATTTCACATTATTCTACTTGATACTTTCTCACTTGGTGATAATCAATATTTCCACTTTTTATTGAGAAGCCCTTGTCGTCCTTTATCAACGCAATTGGAATCGGGTCAATCGGAGATACCGTTTAAAAGTTATGACCGTTTAAATATTTGCTTTATTTAAATTGAAAAAGAAAAAAAAAAGATTTTTCCTGGCCTCTATTTACCTAATCGACACAACTGATCCGGCCCGGTCCACTTTAGTCTGACCCAGATCACTTTCGCTCTACGGACCTCTGGGCAGAAGACCGGTAATCTGCGGGCCAGATCTACCGGCCGACCCGGTTTCTTTTCCCAGATCCAGATCCAAAACTTGCTCCGTGGCCCAGCTCGCACTTGCTGCCGCGCACGCGCGCAGGCACCCGATCCCGCGCGTCCCGCCCTACGCTGACCGGGCACAGGTCCCGCGCGCCCCTGCCCGCTTGGGCCCCGCTGCCGCTGCTGTCTGCAGCGCGCCATACTGGCCGATGCTGCTGCTGCCGCCCGCGCGCGCGTGCAGTGCCGCTGCTTGCTGGCCCCATTGGCGCTGGCCTGCTGCATGCGCGCTGCTTGCTGTGCTGCTGGCTACATGCAGCTGCCGCTGGGCTGCGCAGCTGCTGCTACTTTTTCTTTTCCTTGCTCGCTTGCACTGTTGAGCTTCTACTCTGCTTTTTCCTGGCACATGCCAAAACCGGTACTACCGGTTCATCATTCCGAAAAACACGCCAAACGGCTAGTTTTTCTGGGTCCTATTTAAGGCTTTGTCTTTTTTCAGTTTAATTAGCTCCTCCATTATCTATTAGCTAAACATTGTCCACACTTGCTCTAGATCTTAAAGCTTGCCTAATCTTTTCCCTCCGATGATTCTTGCCCATATTTGAGTAGAAGAGAGAGGAGATCTAGCCCCACGTTTTGACCTAACCGATTCATCTCTTTGTGAGTGCATCTTTGGGGATCTAGATTTTGGGGGATTTTGTGTCTCTCTTTTATTCCTCCTCTCTTGTTCCCCCAATAGCTTTAGTAGCTTTGTTGGAACTTGAGAGTGAGGGATTTGGGCATCTTTGTGGTGTTCTTGCCATTTGCATTTGGTGCATCAGTTTGAGTTCTCCTCGGAGGATTTGGTTTGATTTACTCATTGGAGCTTGTCCCTCTTGGGTTCTTGGAACCCTAGACGGTTTGTGGCCTTGGTGGCATTGTGGCCTTTTGTGGCATTTATTGGGAGCCTCCAATTAAGTTGTGGAGAAGTGCCCTAACCTTGTGAGAGGTTCCGGTTGCCACCGACAAGTGCACCGATAGTGGAAGCGTGGATCGATCCCGTTGGGGTGAGATTCACCAGAGAATAAGGGAGGCCTTTTGTGGCGTTGGTGGTTTGATACCACCCCCTCTCCAAACGAGACGTACTCCATGTTGGGAGGAACTCGGTAAAATATCGGTGTCCCCGCGTGCCTCGGTTATCTCTATACCCGAGCTCTTTACTTATGCACTTTATATTGTGATAGCCTTCGTGCTTGAAGTAATATATATCTTGATATCACTTTGTTGCTTGTATTGCTTAGCATAAGTTGTTGGTGCACATAGGTGAACCTTAGTTGTTCTAGGCTGTGCTTAACAAAGTTAACACTAGTTTTATTCCACCTTTGTTGAGCCACTACAGGAAAAGTTTTAATCGCCTATTCACCCCCCTCTAGGCGACATCAGTATCCTTTCAATTGGTATCAGAGCCCGGCCTCTCATTTTAGGCTTCACCGCCTTGAGAGTAAAGATGTCGGCTAGAGGATTAGTGCACAATGACATGTTCACATTCGATGGCACAAATTATGATATACGGAAAAATCGCATGCTCATTCATTTTCGGGACATGGACCCAAATTTGGAGCGTATTGTAGATATAGGTTTTTCTCCTCCAATGGATTTCAAAAATCTATCTAGTGAGGATGAGAAAAACTTATATCTCGATGCTCAAGCTTCTAATGTGCTTGTTAATGCTTTGAGCTATGTAGTTACATCTTCAACCATTCCTTTTTAGAGCGCTCATGAGTTATGGACAAAACTTCAAGATAAATATAGCAAGTCCAACATTATTGAGGATGATTGTGTTGCTTCCACTTCCGGTCGAGATGAGTTCTCATCGTCTACCACTTCACCAACATGTGTTTTTTCACAATGTAATGATATGGTGAGTGGTGATAGAAATTGCAATATGGATAGTGATATTACTATTTTTAATCCTTCATCCCTATCTTGTTGCAATGATCTATCTTTGGACCTTAACACTTCTAGCACTCAAAACTCCTTACATGCTTGTGTTAATAGTCCTTGCATATCATGTAGAAATGACTTGAATAAATCTCATGATGATATGCTTGTGTTGTCTTGTTGCCATGATAAAAATGCTTCCATTTCCTCTAGTGCTTGTGTTGCTAATCATGTAGAGGAAAATGAAGATTCTATGGGCCAAGACAAGGTCTTGAAGAGAGCTACAAGTGCAATCTCATCATCACCTTCCTCCGGTTCTCACATGTGCCTTATGGCTAAGGGAACAAAGGTAACCTCTTTGAATCCCATTGTATCTCATGATGATGATGATGAGGTTGAGAATGACAATGATGATTATAGAAGTAAGTATGATATTACCTCTATTAAGAAAATGGGAGAGGTTGTCTATAGCGCTCTCTTCAAAAATAAAATTGCGTCCTCCAACTTTCTTGAAATCTTGAATTGTGCCATAGAAGGCAATGATCTTATTGAGGAGCAAGAAAACTTAATTGATGAAAAGTTTGCACTTGAGCGTGAGTATGCTAATGAAGTGGCACAACTAAAGGACTTCCTTGAAGAAGAACAAACCACCAAAGAATCTCTTGAGGAGACTTTTACTCTAGAATTATCTAGAGTAAAGGAATACCATGATAGAGAACTTGTGGTGGCTAATTCCTTCAAGATTAAAAATGATGAACTTGAAGTTTCTTATGCTAAACTTGTTGAGGATTTTAAGCACCTCGAAAATGGCTCTCGGGTCGTTAAGAGGGAGCTCATCAAACTCACCGAGTCACATGAGCAACTTAAAGCCTCATATTCAAAAGAGCTTGCCAAGTTGCCCTCACCTCTTGCTAATAATAATGATGCTTGTGCTACTAACTCTATTTCTTATGAAGCATCTATTTTAAAGGAGAATGTTGAGATAAAGGCTCAACTTGCTTTGCTAACTAGCAACTATGGGAAATTAGAAGAAAGTCATGATAAGCTCTCGAGCTCGCATGAGGATCTTATAGTCTCCCATGGTAGGCTAAAATTAGCTCATGAGGACATCATGTCAAAGGTAACATCTAGTGGGCCTCATGTGGACATTAGCACTATATCTATTCCAAATATTATATTGCCATGTGCTAGTCCATGTAATTCATCCTCTCACAACCATGCTATATCTCGTGATGAATTACATTCCGTGCCTTGTTGCTCTAACAATGTGGCATCTACTTCCTCTAGTACATTTGTTGAAATTAACCATGTAGAGGAAATCAAAGAGCTCAAGGCTCAAGTCACTTCTTTGAAGAATGACTTGAAAATGGGTCATCAAGGGAAGGTCGCACTCAACAAAATCTTGAGTGTGCAAAAATCCCCCAATGACAAGAGTGGGCTTGGATTCAACTCCAATATCAAGAACAAGTCCACTATCAAGTTGAAGCACAAGGACAACAAGAAGAATGGCCAATATCAAGTCAAGAATCCGGCCAACATTGTTTGCTTCAAGTGCAAGGAAGAAGGGCACCATGTTAGATCTTGCCCATTAAAGAAAAAGCCTCTTAGTGTGAAGCATTAAGGGAAGCGGCCTCAAGTTCCACCTCAAGTCATCAATGGGCCTCTTCCTAAGAGCACTACTCGAGCCCTTCCTCAAGTTTTGGCTTCACCTAAGAAGAAAGATAGCAAGAGTAGAACTTTCTACATATGCCGTGAGAAGGGGCATATTTCTTCCTCATGCACTATCGGTATATCCTCATCCAACCCTATCACTATTGATGATGTTTATTCTCTTTGTAAGGATGAGGTTGGCAATGTGTTTGCCAAATTTGTTGGTGCTCAATGTGGGTTCAAGAAAAGAACCATTTGGGTTGCCAAGCCTATTGTGACTAACTTCTTAGGACCCAACTTGTTTGGGGACCAACAAGCCAAAACTTGATCAATAGGTGTGTTATGGAGGGCATTGGAGTCTTGGCTACATTATGAAGAATTGAGGGATCTTCATCAATTATTATTGTCAAGCCAAGCCATTTGGATTATCATGATTATATTATATTTCCAATGTTCCCCCTTGCGGTAACATATGCTAAACTCTTTACATTGAAAGTTACTCGCCCCCTTGTGCATGTGTTGGTTTTGTATCTTCCATGCTTTTGTACATGTTGTGCTATCCACTTAATTATATTGAGGTATCAAGCATATTTGTGTATGATTAGGTGGCACACCATGTATGTGTGTTTCTTATGTTTGAGCCTTGCTTGGTTATATTTGGTATCTTATTTGGCTCTTATGAGAAATTAATGGATTATCCCATTTTGGGGGAGTGTTATGCTTGGGAATTCCACAATCCTAAAATTGTGTGTACATGAGGAATACCACCTAGTATTTATATTGGATTATTGTCTAGTCTCTATGTGGTATAATTCTCATGAGAAATTTGAGTTTTATAATGTCCATTAATTATCTCTATTTGTATTATTTTGCCTCGCGTTGGTTTTATGGTAGTATCACATTATGGGGGAGTCATATGCTTAGTGCATATTACAATCCTAGAAAATGTGAATATTCGAGGTTGTGTCACTTAGAATTGATATTGATAATTATCTAGCGCATATGTGACACATTTGCTCATACAAGTTCCAATCTGCTTGAATGCCTTTATTGATCATAATTTGGATCTTGTATGTGAGAGTGTTTCTTGGTATGTGTTTCCTCATATTTAGATTTATATATCATCATGGAAACCATTTGCTTCAAGTTACTCTAATCACTAGTGATTGTGTGACTATTGGAAGCTACCAAGAATCTTGTTCGAAGTATCATTCTTAATTCTTATATTTTGATTATATGCTTCTTGTTGTGACTATGATCTTGGATATCCATGCAAGCTACCTTGGGAAAATTATTCCCAATACTTCTTGTCCTTGGACAATGAGTACTCAATTTAAGGTATAATGTATTGATCATATTCACTTTGGCCGTTGCTTAATCTTGTCCTATCTTTGGCCAAGTAATTTTTTTCTGTGTGCTCCCATTCCTTCCGTGCCTCTTATGAATCTTCTTATTTCATTGGTATCCTCGTGTGTTTTATTTAATGTAGGTAGTGGTGATGATCTCATTTGTGTGCATTTTGCATTCAAAAGCAAAATTCTATATAATGTACTACTTATGGGTGAACTCTCCTATATTATCTAGAACAATCCTTTTATGCTTCCTTGTTTGATCCATATCGGGTTTTATGTGCTTGGAAGTTTGATCTTTTCGTTTTGGTATTTGTGCCATCATGAGAAGTTTGGGGAGTTTGGTTTCTTGTTGGAACCTTGATCTTTTTGGGAGTTGGCTTTGTCTCATTCCTTGTTTCTTGATTTGACCATTTTAGAATGAGATAAATCCTTGAGCATTTTTATTTCTATCTATATTTTGCTCTTTTGGTCTTAGCCTAAGTTCATTTGTTGAACTTGTGATCTTTCATGTGTTGAATTGGTTCTTTGATGCAATTTGAATATCGTTTTTACTTGTTGTTTTTGTTCAAATTGTATCTCATTTTTGGTTCTTAAAAGCTTTATGCATGCATATTTACTATATGTTTATATTATGGCATGCTTGCTTTCTTTGATCCAATATATAAGGGAAACTCCACCAATTCCCATTGGCTAAGTTGTGCATGAAATTCAATTTCATATCAATATGCACATAATTATGTGGAGTCTCTCCTATGTATTGTAGTTGCACTAACTACTTTGGACCCAATAAGTTTGGGGACCATTTTGTACTTAAATATGTTTTAGGTACATTGGAGATAGATTGGATGCTTGTCTCTCAATTTTGAAGAAATGATGCTTACATGAAAATTGGAGGCAAGCTATAGGATGATCAACGAATTCATATCCTCTACATCCTACCAATTATATCTCGGTAACAAGTATCCCTTGCTCATGCATATTTATCTTGCTTCCAACCTTGTGTAGGTTGCATCTTGGCATGAATTTTTGTTATTATATTTATTGTTGTATCTCTAGCCATGGTATTAAGAGAACTCTCTATTGAAAATGTGTAGAAGTTGAGATGAGTGCATATTATTGGGACTATACAAAATCATGCATATGATTCATCAATCCCAAATATGACAATCTAGCAATTTTATTACCTATACTTTCCTCAACTTCTCTCATGTGCAATAGTGAGATTTTGCTAGTGGTTTATTCCTTATGATACTTGTTACCTTTCTTCATATATGCCAACTTTCTCCTTTTCCCTTGGTGATAGTTGTTATATATGTAGTGTGTTGGTGCTTGAAGCTCATTATACTACAATAAGATATATTTGAGCCTTTGGCCGTGCTTTGATGCAAAAATCTTATTGGTATATGTTATGACTTCATTATACTTTTCATATGCCTTCTTCTATATATCTTCTTTATGTGTGCATATTTCTTTGTTGGCATATGTCTTTGTGATGTTTTCCACTTAGAGACATATACACATATGAGAAGATAATTTTAGTTGATTTTTAATCCTTGGAGACCACACTTTATTCCTTTTGATTCTTCGGTGGATCCCAAATTTAATTGCCTATGAGTGCGTGTTCCTCTTGTTTGCATCTTCAGGCACTCATATTTGTTCTCTCATGCCGTGTATTGTTAAATGAATTTGGATGAGTGAGGATTCCATGATTATGCACCTTGTTCCCAAATGCAATTATCATAATTGGTGCATTATCTTTGGGGAGCTCATCTAATTCTTTAATAATGATCATTTAAAAATGCTTATGGGGGAGCAAGGATTCCATATTTGTTCATTATGAATTACCATGCATTTATTTTAAATTGTGCACAAATCTTGGGGAGCTTCACTATTTGTTATTTAAAACACTCTTTTGCTCATATCATAACATCTTGTTGTTTCCATTTGGACTCATTTGTTGTTTTCAATTGATTTGTCGGGTCTTGTGATTGCTTGTGTCATTTGTGATGCGTCGTTTATTTATTCCTTTGGCAATCTTTGGATCCTCGATGTAGTTCTACTCCCTCCCAAGTATTCATCATGGGATATGTGCGAAGGCACACCTTTGGAGGAATTATTACTATACTTGCCTTCTAGAACTTGTCACCCATTTCGGCAATCGATGCCAATGGGGGAGAAGTTTTAGAGGGTTTAAGGGAAGTTGGTTTATGCATTGAGTTTGTTCTTAAGCATTTGCCTCTCATGCTCTTGCATCTTTGTTGTTGCTTAGCATGTGGTATATATAGAGGAAACTCCACCAATGATAATGTTTGGCAATATATGCAATGAAATTCAAGTTCATCACACATGCATAGATTGTGGGGGAGTTTGCTCTATATATGGTGGTGGTACCAATATCACATACTTTTGTAGTATTTGATATTGGTATTACCATTTTATTCATTAATATTCCTTATATAAACCCTCTTAAAGGGATTGTCATCAATTACCAAAATGGGGGAGATTGAAATAACATGTTGGGCCCCCATGTGTGGTTTTGGTAATTAATGACAATCTTTATGGACTAATGTGTGTACTAAGTTATACCAGTCTTTGCTGCTTCTTTTTGCCTTTTCTTTTCCTTGCTCGCTTGCACTGCTGAGCTTCTACTCTGCTTTTTCCTGGCACATGCCGTAGTACCGGTCAAAACCGGTACTACCGGTCCGTTCTGAAAAACGCCTCAAACGGCTAGTTTTTCTAGGCCTTATTTAAGGCTTTGTCCTTTTTCAGTTTAGTTAGCTCCTCCATTATCTATTAGGCTAAACTTTGTCCACACTTGTTCTAGATCTTGAAGATTGCCTAATCTTTTCCCTCCGATGATTCTTGCCCATATTTGAGTGGAAGAGAGAGGAGATCTAGCCCCACGTTTTGACCTAACCGATTCATCTCTTTGTGAGTGCATCTTTGGGGATCTAGATTTTGGGGGATTTTGTGTCTCTCTTTGATTCCTCCTCTCTTGTTCCCCCAATAGCTTTAGTAGCTTTGTTGGAACTTGAGAGTGAGGGATTTGGGCATCTTTGTGGTGTTCTTGCCATTTGCATTTGGTGCATCGGTTTGAGTTCTCCTCGGAGGATTTGGTTTGATTTACTCATTGGAGCTTGTCCCTCTTGGGTTCTTGGAACCCTAGACGGTTTGTGGCCTTGGTGGCATTGTGGCCTTTTGTGGCATTTGTTGGGAGCCTCCAATTAAGTTGTGGAGAAGTGCCCCAACCTTGTGAGAGGTTCCGGTTGCCACCGACAAGTGCACCGATAGTGGAAGCGTGGATCGATCCCATTGGGGTGAGATTCACCAGAGAATAAGGGAGGCCTTTTGTGGCGTTGGTGGTTTGATACCACCCCCTCTCCAAACGAGATGTACTCCATGTTGGGAGGAACTCGGTAAAATATTGGTGTCCCCGCGTGCCTCGGTTATCTCTATACCCGAGCTCTTTACTTATGCACTTTATATTGTGATAGCCTTCGTGCTTGAAGTAATATATATCTTGCTATCACTTTGTTGCTTGTATTTCTTAGCATAAGTTGTTGGTGCACATAGGTGAACCTTAGTTGTTCTAGGTTGTGCTTAACAAAGTTAACACTAGTTTTATTCCGCCTTGGTTGAGCCACTCTAGGAAAAGTTTTAATCGCCTATTCACCCCCCTCTAGGCGACATTCGTATCCTTTCAATAGTGGAGGATTTTGCGGACCTAGAGATTGAAATCGCTACGCCTAAAGGCCTTACGAAACTAGGAGATGTCAAGCGCAACATCATTCTATGGAATAAGAAGTACATCAAGTTTCCAGGCTCGGCGCCAAGGCCACCGACTCCAAGGAATCCAAATCCACCCCGCATCGAATATCGTCAACCTCCAAGTCCACCCCAACCCGATTATCGCCAACCTCCAAGTCCACCCCAACCCGATTATCACCAACCTCCAAGTCCACCCCGCCCCGCTGACGATCGCCGCAGCAGGAGTACATCAACTCGATCTCCGCCTCCACCTTCGTGCAATACTACTACCTCGTCGAAGAAACGGAAGTTCGACGGTCCCCCGCGCCCCACATCGAAGAAAGGTCAAACGCCGAAGATAGTCGATATCCAGCCGACTCTTCCAAAGAGACCTTATGACAAGACCGATGAAGAAACTAACGCGGATGTGGCTGCCCAAGTTAAGGCGCATTTTGCACCCAAAAAGTCTGAGCCAAAGACGGTATATAACGAAAAAACCAAAAAGTGGGCTAAGTTCTTTCTTGAGCAACCATCCCAGATATCGATGAATCTGGAATCAGACTATGACTGGGAAATTATTAAGCAAGCACAGAAGAAAAAAATCACAAGTACAAAAAGCAGGAAGCAAGTTGCCCAGCTCGGAGCACAGAAGAATCAATCGGTCGCCCCGCTCAAAGTCATTTTAGACCTCGACAAGGCCTTCAGAGATGAAATGGATATGGACATGCAAATAATAGACCCTAGAGCCCGTAATAATGCTGCACTTATGGGAATCACTGTATCGTAGGCCAAAGCACTTGCTAACGAAGCAAATATGTCTCTTGGTCAATATTTAGGCTATGAAGATACACCAGTGGGTCAGATAGTATGGCAGTATGTCCAAGGGGAGCCTCTAGTCAGTAATGAGGAGCTCGCGTGTCTATCCACACATATGCGAAATCTGCATGAATGGTACATGTCGCAAGCAGAAAAAAAGCATCATAAAGATTGGTTTCCGGTGGACGTTAGAAAGGAGCATCACTTCAAACCATACTCGATACAGGTTCAAATGACCGAACTGTTTCAGTTATACAACCAGCGCGCCCTCGACAAATCTATCATTGGTTGCTACTGTCTGTAAGTTATTTATTTCTATAATTAAGTTTGTAGCTTTAGCTCGTTCATTGCATTTAATATATTATCCTAACTATATATCCTTTTGTATGATGATATTATATTCCGCAGAATGAAGATGCTTGAATGCAAAAGAGCTAGAAGATACGACGATGGGTTCATTGACCCATATATCATTAATGAATATACGTTAAAGAATCGCCCCAAAGACGTGGAGGAAGACTTGTGCAGGTTCTTAACCGAGCATAATTTTGTTA
Source organism: Avena insularis (assembly GCA_023614405.1). Lineage (NCBI taxonomy): Eukaryota > Viridiplantae > Streptophyta > Magnoliopsida > Poales > Poaceae > Avena > Avena insularis. The sequence goes on from CM042690.1 coordinate 27,718,301, forward strand.
AGGAAATACTATTTCCTTACAACTTCAAGTGAGTGTTTATATCTTGTACACATTTTATTTTTGCTTACTGGATGAGCTATGCATGTATGCTTATGTAAATGTCCGCAGATTCCACTGGATCTTGCTAAACATTCAAGTTGACAACTCCCTAGTTGAAGTCCACGACTCATTAAGTTGGGACCAAGAGCAATGGAGCGACATGAAAGCAATGCTCCATAAGTAATTTCAATCATTATCGCATTATATCGTCCTCTTTCATTCATTTCCTGATATCAAGTAACTAATAACTCCTTTGTTCATTTTCTTTGCCGAGCAGGTGTTGGACACGGTTCAGACAGAAAATACCAAGTCCATTCAAAGAGGAGTTAACTTATAAAATGGTGAAGAGTTTACAGCAGCCACCGGGAACTCATTTATGTGGATACTACGTCATGAAGTACATCCATGAGTTGACGATGGCGTAAAAAGTTAACTCACATTATATTTATGATTTGCGGTAGAAACTAGAGCCAGACCAGCGCATAAGAGCAATTCAAGAGGAGTTGGCGGGATTTATGATAAAGGAAGTCCTTGATGTACATGGAGAGCATTATGCGGATGACGTGGAACTCGATTTGCCTTAGTCATCTTCATGTAGCTGATATGATATATTCATCAATGACCATGTAATTTCAAAACATTTCTTCCTTTTGATATGATTGATTATATGTATGCTTGCAAGGGATCATTTAATTATATAAATGCATCGACGTGTAGTATGTATGTAGTAGCGTATAATATGTATACTGAAATATATGTTTGTTATAGTAAAACACAAAACGAAAAAGGAACGAAATGGCAAAAGAAAAGGAAATACACAATCTCTGCCGCGGCAGAGAAATGTGGTATTTCTCTGCCGCGACAGGGAACCTTTTAGTCCCGGGTGGTGTTACAGCCCGGGACTAGAGGGTTTCCGTCCCCCGCGGCGCTGAAACAGCCATCTGGTTGTTATCAGTCGCGGGCCGTTGTGAAACCGGGACTAGAGCCCGTTGCGGCCCGGGACTGCAATCCTGTTTTCCACCAGTGTACGCTAAAACGTCGTAGCTTTAGCAAAAAATAGCACGCTATTTTTTCTAGCATGTTGAAATGTTGGTGTTATGCTTCTACACGTCAATGTTATGTTGTTAACTAATGAGATATTGATGTTAGGCTTTTATAAGATTAGAAAAAACATTTTTATATGTGGTTATGTATGTACTGTTCTAACATTTTTTTGGAACATATCTTTTATTTTTGCTAAAATCTTTCATTTTCAAACTATATCTTGTATTATTTTTAAAACTCTATTTTTTGAAATATAGCGTACTATAGCGTGCATATCAGTTTGGAGGAGGCCGGCGCTACCTCTTTTAGGACGCTACTTTTTTTCATTGATAGGAACTAAATTCCACAACACTTAGTAGCTTTTTAACAATACCGATTTCCTGCCATTAGCCTTGCAATGCATGGACTCTCGGGTGTACACCCGTTATTTAGGGGGAACGCTATACATCTATATAATACTTCTTTTGTTCCTAAATATAAATTTTTAACAAGTTAATTTGACTTGCCAAAACATTTTACATTTAGCTAGGAGATAGTAATGTATTATACTCCCTCCGTCCCAAGGCTTGAGGCTTTTTTTTTGAAAAGCCAATCTATGAAAAGTTTGACAATTTAAAAAAAAACCATCAAGAACTATGATATAGATATTGTTGAAGTGTATAAGTGGATTGTACTAGTCCTTTCCATCAATTCGGTATTTTGGTTGCGTTGGCTAGTGCATGAAGCTTGACATGGTATTAGAGCCTAAGGTCTCGAGTTCGATTCCTGGCTTTCGCAGTTTATCCTAAAATTGTTGTTGACCCCTCTGTGTCCATGTATAGGCCTCTTGAGCCGTACGTGAGTTTCGCGCGCCGTCGCTTTTTTCGGTTGCACGTGCTGACTTCTCCCCGTTACACGTGAGAGGGGGTGTGTTCGGATTTTTGGTTGCATTAGCTAGTGCATGAAGCTAAGCTTGACAGATATCATGTAAATATATGTTTCAGGATGTATCAAAGGATATGTATTTCATATTATAAATATTAATAATTTTTTTATAAACTTAGTCAAACTTTATATAGTTTAACTTAAAAAAATAGGCCTTAAAGGTAGTACTTGTGTTCACACCTCTTATAATTTGAGGTGTTTGACTGATTTTTGGAGCCCCGTCGGCCGCTGTACGGAATCTAGCTCCGTTGTTACAACTGCTTGCACGTAGGGCTTTGATGACAGCAGAAGGTACAAAAGAGAACCAACGCATCTTCTGATGAAAAGGTGCGGCTTTTGCAGCTGCGGGTTAACTCTGAAACTGCATGGTACTTGCACAGGCTCGATCATATGAGCTCATTGATATCCGCATAAAGAATAGTTTGACTTATATTTCCTTGTAGAAACAAACGGCCGGGGAGTTATTAGTTTGGTGCGTCTCCACCTAATTAAAGAAGCAAATGTGGTACGGATTACTACTACTACTAAACCCACCACAGGACACATACTAGTGTGATTAATTTTCATCAGGAGTTTTTACCTAAACAGAGTTCTTCATGACTTGGATACTAAAGGCATCTCCCAAAAAACCGGTTAGAGGAATACAAATCTGAGAAATGTGACCGAACCATAAAACGGTTAGAGTAGTAAAAATTATAGGAGTTGGAGGAGTAAACCCGCCGCGAAGGAGTAAAAATAGGAGTCGTCGACCACTCCGGAGAAAAAGTTCGGCCTCCTTCCCCGTGGCCCCTATTCACGTCGGCATCGCCGCCGGTGACCACCATACCTCGCCGCCGCCACCCCGGACCCTGCGCCGCCCTTGAGCCCACCTCTCCGTCGCTCGCCGCTTCCCGCCATCGCCGAAATCGACTAGGAGATCGAGATTGCGCTGGCCGCCGCCCCGATTTGTCATAAATCGGCCTCCGTCAGGCTCGATTTGTTGCAACATGGAGCCGGCGTCCCCTCCGGTGACCACGCCAACCCGCCGCCGGCTCCCCGGAGGTCGGACACCACCGATGTCACGTTGAAGCTCGATACTTCTGCTCGCCCACCGCAGATCCCGCATGGCCTTGGATTGGCACCGTCGGTACCGCCGCCCACAACGGGTTTGGTCTGCGCGTGGGACCTCTGGCCAGAGTTAGAGGATGCAGGGCCGCTCTCCATGGAAGCTCCGACCGGAGAAGGATCACTGGCACCGCCGGCCGCAACCAACGCATTTGGGGGAAAATATGATTTTTTTTCTGTTTCTTTATGTAAAATGAAGTAGAAGAAGTCGTGAATTACTTGATTTTTGTTACAAATGAAGTAAAATAAAATTCTAAATGGACCGAGGACGAGGACAACGAGTTGTATTTTACATGGCACCATCGAGTTCTTGTAGATGATGCATTATACAAAGAGAGTGGTGCTCGTTAACCATTTCAAAAAATTTAGGAAAATATTCATGAGAATTTTAATGAAAAGACAAGAGGAGAAGGTAGATCAATTAACTCGATCTTAAATAGATGAAACATTCTTGTTATGTGTTCTAATGTTGTCCAGATAGCATAACTCAAATAGTTTGGTTTGTGTCGGTTTATACCGGGTTGTATCGGTATATATAGGGTGTGTTTGGTAGATTGGGGCAACCCAGATATTCTCCCCTCATCCTTCATTTTGTTGTTTGGTAGATCGGGTCGTCTCTATTGGGCAGTGCTGACCTTGTGCAAAAATAGCCCTTGGGCACTACCCAGTTGCGAAGCTCAAATTGAGCTTCACAACTCGGCAGTGCCGAGTCGATCCCGCGAGCGTGACGTGGCTGCTCCAGCCCGAAAGGGGTCGAGGCCCCGCACCTGCATTTCTCTATGCCCGCAACACTGCATCCTCCGTCGCTCACCACCGGCTCCGTCTCCGTCGAAGGCCACCGCCACCGTCCCCGTCCAAGGACACCATCTACATCCCCGTCGAGCTCACCACCGCCCCCATCCCCGTCCTCTTCCCTCCTCCTCATCCGAGCTACAGAGGCGCAACCCCTGTCCTCTGAGCTCCGGTTAGAACGAGCTCTGGCTAGATCGTGGCATGCGGAGCGGAATAGCCCTCCTGGGGGTGGCACGTGGTGGCGGTGGAGCATCGGAGGCGTCCTAGCGGCGGCCTGTAGCGCCTGGCGACCGCCTATGACGCGTGGCGGCAGAGGCTCCTCTGAGGCGTCCTGGTGGCGACTCCTGGCGGTGGCGCGTGGACACGGAGGAGCACCGGAGGCGTCCTAGAGGCGGCTCGTCATGGCAGCGCCCGGCGGAGGTCTCTCACCGGCGTCGGTGCCGGAGCCCAAGCTCCCAGGGACTTGATTGTGTTTCTATTCTGTAATAAGGGACCTGGTTGCTATTTGATGAAGTCCTGGCATGGCTCAACTCATACTACGTACCAAACAAGATTTCAACTAAGCACCGCCAAACTCGTACGACCTACCAAACGAAGCAAGTAAAATGCACTTGTACTTGTTCAGCACAGCTAGACTCAGCTGGTATGGGATGAGATAGTCCCCGGGCTACCAAACACACCCGTATTCTTTATATACTGATTGTATCAATGCGTATTGTGTGTAAAGGGTTGTATCATTATGTATTCACTACTAATCTATGATTATATATGCGTACGTATGGACCTATTGCTTTGTAAATAAGGAAAACATTTTTATTCCTCTAATATTAGGATTCAGTTAGGAAGCACTTTTCTTAAATGAGTTTGTACTCTAAATTTTAGGAGTCGTGTTTAGAAAAGTATTTTTACTTTTCTTAAGTTTTTTTTTACATGGATACTTTTCTTAAGTTTTAAGAGTCGGTTTACTGCTCTAAAATTTTATGAATCGCTTAGAGATGGCCTAACGCAATTGCTTAGGAAGAAGGAAGAGGACAGATAAGGAGTGCCGGTCGCTGTATTTATGAAAACAAAGCGTTCATTGTACTACCGCGAGTTCACTAGTACTCCCACGAAAGGACACGCGCGCTTTACCAGCACCAGCAGTGACTACCAGTTAACATTATTAACACCAACCCAACAAAGGGTACTTACGCAGCGTGCATGAGCGTATAGTATATATGTGGTACCAACCACGCAATGATCGACCTGGCCTGGACCTGGTTATGGCAGGAGCGAGGGAGTGCCAACGTAAGTACGCGTACCGATCGATCCGATACGCATGCAGTGGTGGGCAGGCAGGATATTGAATTCCGCGCCTGAAAATTCGGCGCGCCGAACGCCTCTCGTTGTCACGCTTCAGTGCGCCGGCCGGCCACCCAGCGTCTCACCGCCAGGTCGATCGAGCTGTGTCGATCATTGCGGGTTATTATGGCTATATAAGCCATGGGTCTCCTGCCTCTTCCATTCATCCATCCTTCCATCCACTGGGCTCCCACTTCACTGCTCCACACGAGCAACTGGTTCTGAGGTTTCAGCCATGGCAGCTCCGAGAGCACTCGTGCTCGCCGTCTGCGCCATCCTGCTGGCGCTCGCCGTCGCCAATGCCGACGCGGCCTCCGTGGTCGTCGGCCTGGCCAAGTGCGCCGACTGCGCCAGGAAGAACATGAAGGCCGAGGAAGCTTTCAAGGGTAAGCAAGCTTTTGCTCGTTTCCAGTTCGTAATGTCTCTGCTGCCATCCATGAACGCCCGGCCACCACATTAGGGTGCTCACATTTGTCTCCGCTGCCATGCATGAACGCGCTGCAGGTCTCCAGGTGGCGATCAAGTGCAAGAACGTCCAAGGCGAGTACGAGAGCAAGGCCGTGGGAGGCCTAGACGGCACCGGCGCCTTCAGCGTGCCCCTCGCCGCTGACCTCCACGGCGCCGACTGCGTCGCGCAGCTCCACAGCGCCGCCTCCAACGCGCCGTGCCCTGGCCAGGAGCCGTCCAAGGTCGTCCCTGTGTCTGAGGGCAGCACCTACGGCGTCGTCGCCGGTGCCAAGACGCCCACGACATCGCCGGAGTGCGCCTCAGTCACCGTGTGCGGACCGGTTAAGAAGTTCCTCGGGCACTTTCATCACAAGCAGCCTGTGCCGTTTAAGCCAGAGCCCAAGCCGCAGCCTCATCCGGACTACCATCCGGTTCCTCCCACACCGACGTATGGCGGGGGAGGTGGACATCCTTCTGCTCCCATCTACCACGCCGAGACGTCTAAGACCATGTTGGGCCCGATTAAGAAGCACATTAGTGATCACTTCCATCACAAGAAGCCTGTGCCACCAAAGCCAGAGCCCAAGCCGCAACCCCACCCCGACTACCACCCAGTCCCTCCCACCCCCACCTACGGCGGAGGTGGTGGACACCCCTCCACTCCGATCTACCATGCCGAGTCAAAGACCTTCTTGGGCCCGTTCAAGAAGCACATCATTGATCACTTCCACCATAAGAAGCCAGTGCCGCCAAAGCCGGAACCCAAGCCGCAACCCCACCCCGACTACCACCCAGTCCCTCCCACCCCCACCTATGGTGGAGGAGGTGGACACCCCTCCACTCCGATCTACCACGACGAGTCAAAGACCTTCTTGGGCCCGTTCAAGAAGCACATCGTCGAGCACTTCCACCACAAGAAACCCGTGCCGCCAAATCCTGAATCCAAGCCGCAGCCCCACCCGGATTACCATCCCATCCCTCCCACTCCCACCTATGGCGGAGGTGGTGGACACCCCTCTACTCTGATCTACCACGCCGAGTCAAAGACCTTCTTGGGCCCGATCAAGAAGCACATCATTGAGCACTTCCACCACAAGAAGCCCGTGCCGCCAAAGCCGGAACCCAAGCCGCAGCCCCACCCGGACTACCACCCAGTCCCTCCCACCCCCACCTACGGTGGAGGTGGTGGACATCCCTCCACTCCGATCTACCATGGAGAGTCAAAAACCTTCTTGGGCCCGACCAAGAAGCACATCATCGAGCACTTCCACCACAAAAAACCTGTGCCATCCAAGCCCGAACCTAAGCCACAACCCCACCCGGATTACCACCCCGTCCCTCCCACCCCCACGTACGGCAGCGGAGGTGGTGGACACCCCTCCACTCCCATCTACCACCCTCCTTCCCAGCACTGAAATCTATATGGTTTCATGTTAATATGAGTGAGTGATCAAAGCCGTTGCTAATTATGATCTGTTACATGCACGGTTGGTTTGGACTTCTATTGTTTTCTGCCCCTTTTTCTTAAGCATTCTCAGAATTCAGAGTGGGAATAACAATTATGAAGGAGAGAGGGGTGTGTTAGAAAATTGTACGGGTGATGTGTATTCCCTTACCAAGATTTGTAATATGGTTGTGAATTTTTGGAACAAGAAGTCATTATGAACACTTGAATCCCCTTTTGGAGCCAGTTTTTGTTATGAAGGAATTTGATATTTTGATACTTCATTAAGTAGATGAGAATGGTTTTGAAGTGCGACTCATTGGCAGCTCTTACACGTATATAGGGACGCTTCTGTCGGACAACAAATATGTCCGTACACGTCTGTACAGATTTGGAAAACTAATTAACCGTCTAACGATGGTTTTAGTTCTATTCTTAACACTCTCCGTTGCACCATGGCGCCACTACAGGAATGGCCAGATGCGCCGACGGCCAAAGGTCGGGGCCGTCGGCGTAGGACCGGGCCAGGCCAGGCCATGTCGCCAGCCCTCGGCGTAGCCAAACCGTCGGCGTAGGCGACCATACGCCGACTTTCACCCTCGGCATCCAGAGGCCGTCGGCATAGGCCCAGAACGCGTGGCACATACTGGCTAGCATACGGCGCGCTAACGGTGCCTTCCGGTACGCCCTCGGCGTACCGACCACGTACGCCGACGGTCACCCTCGACGTAGCCTCTGCATGTTTTCTTCCTACTTGCAAACTTATTTTATATTTATATCAATTATTTATGTTCTAGTTTTATCAATTGGATAGATTCGTACCCTTTGAATAGCAGTCTCCACGCCCACATGAAATGTCGTTGCGAATCTTCTCACACCCCGAGAAATTTCCAGATGTTTGTATTTGTTATTATCGCATGTGTGTGAATTTTATGTATCACACATTTTGGAGAAGTTGTTCAAAGATTCAATGCTTTTATCGCTAGTGGTTCTGTCAACCCTCCTGAAGAGCGGACGATAGTTTCTCTTGTAGATATAGCATGTACCAGCTCTTCATAAGGATTGAGACCATGGAAGTATGAACTTTACACTAGACCATAAGCTTCTGGAGGATGCTGAACTTCATGACCTAATCAAACATAAAACAAGAGAGAGCTACGCCGGGCTACCCCTGTTAGAGGAACGTCTAGGGGGTAGACGAACCGAGTGTGCATAGATCAGGGCGGAGGAAGACCACGAGAACGTCAGAATGAGATGAAAACTTGCATGTGTCCCTAGAATATGTGTGTGAGTGTGGTGCAAGGTTGGTATAGGTGCTTGCATGTGTCCCCCCTCGCATGCATGCGCTGTAACCTAGAAGCGAAGGTTCTGGACCTGTATAAGGGGGAACTCCCCGTTCCGGTGAAACCGGGTAGGATAGTGCCCCCACTTGTGAACCAACATGGTTTTACATCATGATATGACCTAAAAAAACACAAAACAAGAGAGAGCTACGGCGGGCTACCCCTGTTAGATGAACGTCTAGGGGGGTAGACGATCCGAGTCTGCACATGTCAGGGTTTTGCTAGAGGAAGACCACGAGAATGTCGGAATGAGATGAAAACTTGCATGTGTCCCTAGAATATGTGTGTGAGTGTGGTGCAAGGTTGGTATAGGTGCTTGCATGTGTCCCCCATCGCATGCATGCACTTTAACCTAGAAGCGAAGGTTCTGGACCTGTATAAGGGGGAACTCCTTGTTCCGGTGAAACCGGGTAGTATAGTGCCCCCACTTGTGAACCAACATTGTTTTACATCATGATATGACCTAAACAAACACAAAACAAGAGAGAGCTACGGCGGGCTACCCCTGTGAGAGGAACGTCTAGGGGTGTAGACGATCCGAGTGTGCACAGGTCAGGGTTTCGCCGGAGGAAGACCACGAGAACGTCAGAATCAGATGAAAACTTGCATGTGTCCCTAGCATATGTGTGTGAGTGTGGTGCAAGGTTGGTATAGGTGCTTGCATGTGTCCCCCCTCACATGCATGTGCTGTAACCTAGAAGCGAAGGTTCTGGACCTGTATAAGGGGGAACTCCCTGTTCCGGTAAAACCAGGTAGGATAGTGCCCCCACTTGTGAACCAACATGGTTTTACATCATGATATGACCTAAACAAACACAAAACAAGAGAGAGCTACGGCGGGTTACCCCTTTGAGAGGAACGTCTAGGGGGGTAGACGATCCGAGTGTGCACATGTCAGGGTTTCGCCGGAGGAAGACCACGAGAACGTCGGAATCAGATGAAAACTTGCATGTGTCCCTAGCATATGTGTGTGAGTGTGGTGCAAGGTTGGTATAGGTGCTTGCATGTGTCCCCCCTCGCATGCATGCAATGTAACCTAGAAGCGAAGGTTCTGTATAAGGGGGAAACTCCCTGTTCCGGTGAAACCGGGTAGGATAGTGCCGCAACTTGTGAACCAACATGGTTTTACATCATCATATGACCTAAACAAACACAAAACAAGAGAGAGCTAAGCCGGCTACCCCTGTGAGAGGAACGTCTAGGGGGGTAGACGATCCGAGAGTGCACAAATCAGGGTTTCGCCGGAGGAAGACCACGAGAATGTCGGAATCAGATGAAAACTTGCACGTGTCCCTAGCATATGTGTGTGAGTGTGGTGCAAGGTAGGTATAGGTGTTTGCATGTGTACCCCCTCGCATGCATGCGCTCTAACCTAGAAGCAAAGGTTTTGGACCTGTATAAGGGGAAACTCCCTCTTCCGATGAAACCGGGTAGGATAGTGCCACAACTTGTGAACCGACATGGTTTTACATCATCATATGACCTAAACAAACACAAAACAAGAGAGTGATATGGCGGGCTACCTCTGTGAGAGGAACGTCTAGGGGGGTAGACGATCCGAGTGTGCATAGATCTAGGTTTCGCCGGAGAAAGACCACGAGAACGTCGGAATCAGATGAAAACTTGCATGTGTCCCTAGCATATGTGTGTGAGTGTGGTGCATGGTTGGTATAGGTGCTTGCATGTGTCCCCCTCGCATGCATGCGCTCTAACCTAGAAGCGAAGGTTCTGGACCTGTATAAGGGGAAACTCCCCGTTCCGGTGAAATCGGGTAGGATAGTGCCGCACCTTGTGAACCAACATGGTTTTACATCATCATATGACCTAAACAAACACAAAACAAGAGAGAGCTACGCCCCGCCTTCCTAACAGCCTTGTTGGAGCTCTGATTAGGAAGTTCTGGCCGGGCTATCACATTACCCCCGAGGGTGACATGAAGCTAGCTACTACTTGGGCGGACTACCAGACTACCCGTGTCCCGGGATTTCTGACAGTTGTTGATGCTGTCATCACCAAGTTTTGGGTAAGGCATATTTCTCGAGTTATGTTCATACTTGATGACCCCACTGTGCTAACTCATGGCTCTTACAATTGTTTTTTATGCATGATTGAAGTGCTTTTACCGTGTGGCTGAGGAGGACCAGGAGAAGGCGGGCAGGACTTTGCTTGGGGCTTGTGTGAAGTTGACACCCCAAGTGTGGTACAACCAGAAGGTCACGACCGCTATCCACTTCTGGGCTGACAGGGGCGTGAGGGTCAGGAAGGAAGACATTGTCGGTAGGAACCCTAATCCCGAGTACTCGATGACACCAGAAGAGTACATGTCGGTGAGTAAAATGTCAATGAGATTCTACATTGCTGCTAAGTTGCCATTGCATTGTCTGGAGTTGAGTATTGCATTTTCAGGTTATCCCCGATTGGGCCGAGCCGCATCGCCTCGCATGGGAGGAGCTGGTTAGGACGAGGTGGCTCAGAGAAGATGAGGAGTTTGCAGCCTTGTCCAGGCGAAATGCGGAGAACCGAGGCGATGGTGGAACACACTGCGCGGGAAACCGCAACTTTGACCGTTTCAAGGGGAAGGTGGTATGTATATACATGGAACGACCTGCGTGTATTTCTCGTCATGTTCGTACTTCATATGCATAATATTTCTTTTCGCGATGCAGGTGGTGAGGCACAACCCGGGGAGGTGATTCATAACGTCGCCGTCTATGAGATGATGCGGCGAAAGAAGCCCAATTACTCGGAGCCTCAGCCCTCGTTGCCCGTGTACTTCGGGACTGCCCAGAACGACTTGGGGAACTACGACACGATGGTGAAGGCTCGTCACCCCCATGTGGATGACCCCATTCACGCGGAGATCGACGAGGAGTCGTTGGTCATGTCGGGGCATGGATTGCAGCATGGACGCCTCAAGATTCTGAATAAGAAGGTCAAGCCTACCCTCAACACGAGCTTCAGTCGTCTCAAGCCTATCCACCCCGCCGACGGCCCCCCTATCCCACCTCATGGCCAGCCTCGTCGATCTAGAGATGATGTAAGTTTTTCTCGTTTTTATTATCTTTATGACTTTTGTTCCTGCATGGCTAACCGCTGACGAGATTCCTTGTATTTGAAATTGTAGCGTGAGTTAGACGCGGCCTACGATGCCGCTCATGAGGAATATCAGGTAGCCTTTCGGCAGCATCAGGAGGCGAATGCGATCTACATGCAATACATAAATGTAAGTCCGAACCTTTATTTTTGCAAAAGATACAAGTCCAACTTACCCTAGTTTGTTGTATTACGGCCTGACGTCTAAATTATCTTGCAGGCCATGCTGGTGAATATTCAAACTGGACAAAATAGAGATTTAGGGCCCGTGCCTCCCATGCCAGGGCCGGCGCCATTTTTGCCATCGAAGGACAGCTTCGCTAGGACATAATACGCAGCGACACCGGTAAGTTCTTTGCTAACCCACTGGTTATCCGCTTTACTTTGCCTCGCAAGTTGCTAACATGTAGGCAACATGTAGGGAACGGGAGCTTCTGGAACCGGCACTTTGGCCACGCCTCGCTGGATGGGCGTCAGATCACACCGCTCCATGACAATGGTCCTTCTCTTGGCCATTCTGCCGGTGGTTCTCCCGAACTTCACACTTCTCCTACTGATGGGGATGTACCTACCGGGGTATACCCAGCAGGACGCTTCCGACTGGCCCAAGAACTGGCGAGTGGGCCTGCAAGACGGCGACTGGATCGAAGCCCAGCGAGGATCCAAGCGACTGGAAGCTGAAGGCCCAGGCGAGTAGATAGGCCCAGTCGGATTAGGTTAAACGAGTACCGAAGCCTTAACTAATTTGGTTGAGATATGTAAACCCTAGGGGAGGTGAGCCTATATAAACCTCCCTGCGGGGCGTGAAGAGATACGTTCCATCATACACCCAAGCGACTCGCTGCCTAGCTGCCAAGCTCGCCCATTGTACCACCTTCAGAATACAATCTAGCAGGAGTAGGTCTTTACCCTCCGGGGGCCGAACCTGGGTAAAACCCTGTGTCTTTGCCCTCATCTCGCACCGCAGATGGTTGGCCGCCCTTGCCCCTCATTCTACTACTCGCTGCCGATTGCAGCATCTGCCGTGACCATTCCCACGACAGTGGCGCCCACCGTGGGGCCTGGCCGGTCTGGCCGGTGTTCTGTGGCGAGATCCAATCTGCCCATCAATGAGACGGTCGCCACCGGCCGCATGATAGCGATCGGCGAGATGCTCCAAATCTTGCCGAGCAGCTACGTCCCGGCGGCGCGACCCGTCACGCACAGCGTGATCCTGCCGGTCGGCACGATCAGCCTCTTCGTCGGCCTCACCGACGTCATCGTCTCGGAGGACTTGGCTCGCATCCGTGAGTCGTCGCCACGCGATCGGCTCTCCGAGAGCCAGATCCACACGATCCATCGCCTCGCCTCCGAGTACAACTAGGCCCACAACAACGTGGCCGAAAACTCAGCGGCCACAGAAGACGCGGCCCTCAACGACGACGCCGACTCGGCGACCCCGGCGTCACTCGCCGGGTCCATCACCGCGGCTTCACCCGCGGGCTCCATCACCCAGGTCTCCAACGTGGGAGACTTTGAGGACCCCTCCATCCTCGGAATCTTCGAATTCGACTCCGGGTCGGAAAACTCCGCCGACCTCCGCGATGGAACCGGTCACCACGCCGCGATCTACATGGCGACCGGCACCGAGCCGCCGGAGGACCCCTTCTCCACCCCAATCCCTCCTAACGCCACGACAACGGAGGTCGAGGAACTCCACCTGAAACTGGCAGAGGCGGTGTGCAAGGAGCAAGCCGAGCGCGAAAAATTTCGCCTCGAGCAGGTGACGGCGCAGGAACTATCGTGCTACCACCAGCAGCGGATCAGGTCGCGCTTGAACCCCACCGTTCAGGGGCGCGCCCTGAACTTCGACGACGAAAACAACCCGGCCCGCGTGGCCGAGCAAGCGATATGCGAGAACGCGCCACCAGGAGGAAGCGCCCGGCCCCCGCCAGGGTCGACGGCGATGGGCGCCCCACCTCCACCCAACCGCACACCTCCCAGGGACCAGCCGCGGATAGTAGTTTCCTCACGGGAGCGAGACGCAAACGTCCTCCCACTGTTCTCCACCCCGATGGACAACCTCGTGGCAGGTCGAGCAGCAGCCGACAACATCACGGCCACGGGCGACGGCGCCCTGCAGATCCAGTACGTCAGGGCCCTGCTCGCAAAGGCCGTCGAGCAACAAAATGCGGGCACCGACTCGCAGGATCGAGTATACTCGCGTTCTTCGGGAAGCAGAGCGGCCTCAAGCGGCCGCCCAATGGCGGAAACACCCTCAACTGCCCGCCACCGGAGCCACTGCAGCTCCAACACCGACCCGCAAATGCGGCACTCTCCACCAACGACCCCATGCCAGCGACCAACTTCGTCGCCGCCAACGGTCAACCCATCGACGCCCGCACCCACATCATCAACAACCAAAGCTGGCGCGCACGCCAGCCCGACGACCTGCGACATACCCTAACCAATCGCCGCGACGGCGAGCCCATGGGGTCGCCTGCCAAGCTTCGGACCAATGATCCGAGGCGAGAAGTACCCGCCAAACTTCAAGGCGCCGAAGGAGATAGAAAAGTATGACCCCTCGTACGATCCAGCCGTTTGGCTCGATACATACCTCATGGCGATGGGGATCGGAGGCCACACCGACCTGCTAGCCGCCCGTTACCTCCCCCTGATGATGGAGGGGACGTATAGGCAGTGGATCAACACCCTCCCCCAGGATAGTATCGACTCACAGGAGGAGATCTGCGCTTCGTCGAGCACTTCGAGTGCTCCTACACCCGCGCCACCACCATCGAGGACCTGGAGCGATGCGTCCAGGGACCCCGCGAGTCGACCCGCAACTGGGTCCAACGGTGGCAAGAACTCTGGTACAACGCGGTCGGCATCCACCCGGACACCGCGATCCATTCCTTCAAGACCTCGTGCCGCTACGAGCCTCTCGTCGCCAAGCTTAAGCGACACTCTCGCACCCTCGACAACATACCGGAGCTCCTCGAGATCGCCAAACAGTACACGGAGGAAGATCCAAACCAGGAAACCAACGATGAGTCGGGAGGTCAACGCCGCACGAGCGGCAACGACAGCGGACGACGGTCCGACCTATGCTACAGCAACACTCGCCTCACCGACAAGCGCCGCAGTGACGGGCGAGTCGACTTCGTCGCCATCGCCGGGCATGCACAACGCGAGCCCAAGAGCTTCCGCCGCAACTACAAGGCCAAGCCAAGGTTCGACCCCGCGGCCCTCCTTAACCAACCTTGTGCGTTTCACAGCAGGGAAGGGAAGCCCGTAACGCACACAACCACCGACTGCCACACCCTCAGGGAGATTGAGAAGGCACGGCGAGCACGGGAGGACCCCGACAACGACCCGTCAAACGGCGGAAAATTCGGCAAAGTGGCCGGCTCACTCCACACCTTCACAGGCTTCAACACGAAGCGCGAGAAGAAGGTCATCGCCCGCGCCGTCGCCGTCAACGCGGTGGCTCAGGTGGACGTTCCCCAGTTCCTCAACTGGTCGGAGCAGCCCATCACCTGGAGCCGCCAAGACCACTCGCCACGCATCGAGTACCCAGGCTGAGTCGCCCTGGTGGTCAAGCCAAGGTCGGCGACTCGGCTCCCCAAGACATTGATGGACGGCGGCTCCATCAACATCCTGCACTGGACACCTTCAGCGGCTGCGGCTCCCGCGATCGATGATCACGACCCACCACGTTCCATGGCATCGTCCCGGTCGGAAGGCGTACCCGATCGGCAAGGTCACGCTGCCGGTCACCTTCGCACACCAGCAAACTTTCACCGGCGGATCGTCTTGAGCTGGTGCCTTCGACAGCCCTACCACGCTGCGTCACAGGGCGCCAGGTGTTCGCCAAGTTCATGGCAGCGCCCCACTACGCGTACAACGCGATGAAGCTCCCCGGGCCGTGCGGCGTCATCACCATCAACGGCGACCCCGACATGGCCGCCGAGTGCAAGGCCAAAGGAGCCGAACTCGCCGACGCCATCATCGCGGCAGAGACCAACCACGCCGATGAGCTCGCCAAGTACGCGAGCGGGGTCAACAATGACGACCCCACAATACTCAAGAAGCCCAACTCGGAGGGCGCAAACACCTCAACCTTCGAGGCAACGACGCACACCCGCACCGTCGAGCTGGTCCCAGGCGACTCCAGCCAGACGGTGACGATCGGGACGGGCATGAGCCCAGCCTAGGAAGGCGCGCTCATCGAGTTCCTCCGTGAGAACAGGGACATCTTCGCATGGAAGCCCTCTGACATGCCTGGTGTCCCTAGGGAGGTCGCTGAGCACAAGCTAAACACCGACCCCAAAGTGCAACCCGTCAAACAGTCGCTGCGGCCCTTCTATGAAGAGCGCCGCCGAGCAATCGCCGAGGAGGTGCAGCGTCTACTCGCTGCAGGCTTCATCCGGCCAATCAAATACTCCAAGTGGCTGGCAAACCCAGTCCTGGTCGAGAAGAAGAACGGGACCTGGAGGATGTGTATCGACTACACAAACTTGAACAGCGCCTGCCCAAAGGAGCAGTTCGTCCTCCCGCGGATCGACCAAATAATCGACTCCACCGCGGGCTCGGAGTCGCTATGTTTCCTCGACGCCTACTCTGGGTACAACCAGATCAAAATGGCCGTTGAGGACGAGGAGAAGACGGCGTTCATCACGCCATTCAGAGCCTTCTGCTACACCGCCATGACCTTCGGCCTCAAGAACGTCGGGGCAACCTACCAGCGGTGCATGCAAGAGTGCCTCGCGAGCCAAATTGGCCGCAACATCCACGTCTACATCGATGACGTGGTCGTAAAGTCCGCTCGCCAGGGTGACCTACTCGCCGACCTGGCGGAAACGTTCGCCAACTTGCGACAATACAAGATAAAGCTTAACCCAGGCAAATGCACCTTCGGTGTACCAGCAGGACAACCATCGGGATGCGTCGTCTCAAGCGAGGATCGGCGAACCCACGAAGATCGACATGATCACCTGGCTCGGCAAACCCGAGTGCCTGCGCGACGTCCAGAAACTGGCCGGGCGAGTAGCGGCTCTCAGTCGCTTCATCCCCCGCCTAGGCGAAAAGGCGATGCCCCTATACCGCCTGGTGCGCAAGAACCCCACCTTCCAGTGGGACAAGGAGGCGGATGACGCGCTTCGCGACCTCAAGAAGGTGCTACTCGCTGCACCGTTACTCGCCGCCCCCGCCGACAAAGAACCCATGCTGGTTTACGTCGCGGCCTCCGAGCGCGTCGTCAGCGCCGTCATGGTCGTCGAACGACCAGAGGAAGGAAAGGAGCGCCTAGTACAGCGACCGGTGTACTACATCAGCGAGATCCTCATCGAGTCGCGCCAGCGATACCCGCAGTACCAGAAACTGGTATATGCGGTCTTCAGAGCTTGGCGCGCCCAAGACTACTTCGAGCACCGATCACGGTCGTCTCCTCAGCACCGTTGCAGGACATCATCCGCAACCGTGAAGCGACCGGGCGAGTCGCTAAGTGGGCCATCGAGATCGGCGTCCACAATATCAAGTACGAGCCACGAAAAGCGATCAAGTCGCAAGCTCTAGCGGACTTCATCACCGACTGGGAGGAGGCCCAGCAGCCAGAGAAGCTGCCATACCTCCACTACTGGAGCCTGCACTTCGACGGCTCCAAGAACGCAGACGGCGCAGGAGCAGGGATCGTGTTGACTTCCCCAAAGGGCGACAAGCTCCGCTACGTCCTCTGCCTCGACTTCACACCCTGCACCAACAACATGGCCGAGTACGAGGCCTTACTCCACGGCATGCGAGCTGCCAGGGAGATGAATGTCAACCGCCTACGTTGCTACAGAGACTCCGACCTCGTCGCTAGGCAAGTCGCTGGCACCTGCGACGCCGTCTCCCCCACCATGGCGGCGTACCGCCAAGCAGTGGACAAGTTGGGCGGACACTGTAAATCAATCATGTAAGCAAGATAATTCAGACTGCTATGGAGGACAAAGGTAGGTGAGCAAACTCACTTGGCGACTGGAATGAAGCGCAGCCCCGTGCGGAGACCGGCCGGCTTCTCCAGTTCAGGGCCCAGTCGGCGGCTGAGCCCCATCTCCAGGACGTCGCGTGCCCAAGACACGGACGGCTTCTTCGTCGTCGAGGCCGCAACGGGAGCCTCCGGGACATCTTCGGAAGGAGCTTCCTCGCGAGGCAAAGCCGCCGCAGCCGGAGCATCCCCCAGCCCAGAGACTGGGGCGAATGGCGGAGGCATCGAAGCCAGTGGCACCTCGACAGTGGCCATGTCCAGCACGGCTGCCGTTAGTGGCGCCTTGTCTTTGGCCGTGCTGGGGGCATCGGAGCTGCTCGCCGAGCGCGGTGGCGAGGCCAGCCTCATCGGCTTCGTCTTATTCTTCGGAGGGGCTTTCGCCTCCTTCTCTTTCTTCGACGGAGTGGCCTGGCGGCGTGAGGTGGTCTCCGGAAGTTCGTCATCATCGTCGTGACGCTCGAGGCTTTTACTCGCCTCAAGCTTACGCTGACGCTGTCCGCGGGTCTTGCGGACCGGCGGGGCGACCTCCTCCTCGGACTCGTCGTCGTCGTTGCTCTCGTCACTCCCGGAATCGCCCTTGGCAGGAGGCGATTCGCCCAGGTCCTGGACGGACGAGCTCGAATTCTCGTCGTCTGAGGGCGGGAGCCATCCTTCCACCACTTGGAATAGCTGTAATGAACACAAAATGAAGTTAGAACGACCGTGACTGCAAAAACTGCGACTGCGAATGATGCGAGGTGACTTACCGTTGGGGCTGGATGCTTCGCGGTGTGAAGGCGACCCAGCCTTTGGCCCGTGTACACCGCCTGGGTGATCTTCTTCAGTGCTGGGGTGTAATCTTCGAGCTTCCACTCGGCGAGGCAGGACTTCGTCGAGTCATCCCCGCCCGTGTACTGGTACATATAGTGGTCGCGCCGAGCCAGAGGGACGAGCCGCCGCCCGAGCCAGCAGTTGTATAGGTTGATCGTCTGGAGGCCCTTCTTCTTCAAACCGCGGATGGTTTGGAGCATTTCGTCCACGACCATCCGCTGGTCGCTGGGGAGCTTGCCGACTTGAAGACGGCGCGGTTCGGACCGGTTGGCGGAGTACCATGGGATCGCTGTCTCGCCCTCCGGGGTCGCCTCGGCAACATAGAACCAAGACTTCTTCCAGTCGCTCGCCGCCTTGGCGGGCAGCATCAGGTCGAAGAACGAATCCTTCGACTTCAGCTGGAAGGTTAGGCCGCCCGCGGCGAGCATTGGGCCGCCTGCTTCCTCGCGGCTGATCCTTCCGTGGAACAGATCTTGCCACAGAGGTAAGTAGGGCCGGCAGCCCAAGTAGCACTCGCAGAACGCCATGAAGATGGCGAGCTGCTCGATGCTTTGAGGACCCAGGTCCGACGGCTGGATCCCGTAGTAGGCGCAGAAGCGTCGGAAGAACAAAGACGTAGGGAATCCTAGCCCCCGTTCTAGATGGCTGGTGAAGCAGATGAATTCCCCCTCGCGCGGGTTCGGGGTCACCTCTCCGGCCGCGGGGATGCGCCAGCAGCTGGCGCGCAGAATCCCGGCCTCCTCAAAGGAAGCCAGTTGCGCCCTCGT
This sequence comes from Avena insularis, assembly GCA_023614405.1. Lineage (NCBI taxonomy): Eukaryota > Viridiplantae > Streptophyta > Magnoliopsida > Poales > Poaceae > Avena > Avena insularis. The sequence goes on from CM042690.1 coordinate 27,737,456, forward strand.
ACACTTAGATCTACCCCAAGGTTCGGTGGAGAGGGCCATGGCAGAAGGATTTGTGGGGGGTCGGAGGATTTCGGGTCGGCTGGATCGCGATGCGAAGGGAGGCGAAAGTGCGTGCAATCGGAGGAAATAGCGAGAAGGTGGTTCTCTGATCGCCTGCCATTCCCTTTATGTAGCGGTTGTTACCCGCCAAATCAGGGAGCCGTTACTACGCGGTGATTACGCCGAAAGTTACCGTTGGATTACCGCAACGGCTAGTTTGACCACGTTTAACGGTCCAACTTCAGCCACTCGGCTCGCCGACCCGATCACTATGACAGTGTTTTGCCGACTCGACTCACCAAAGCTGCGATCAGGATGACTAGTTTTCTCCTTTATACAGGAGCCCGCCGACGATTCGACTGGATGTCTACTCTGAAGCCGTATACTCCGACTGCCAGCAGCCACCTACGCCTAATCGACGACAGCCCCGGGGACTACTGATGGGGATGTACCTACCGGGGTATACCCAACAGGACGTTTCCGACTGGCCCAAGAACTGGCGAGTGGGCCTGCAAGACGGCGACTGGATCGAAGCCCAGCGAGGATCCAAGCGACTGGAAGCTGAAGGCCCAGGCGAGTAGATAGGCCCAGTCGGATTAGGTTAAACGAGTACCGAAGCCTTAACTAATTCGGTTGAGATATGTAAACCCTAGGGGAGGTGAGCCTATATAAACCTCCCTGCGGGGCGTGAAGAGATACGTTCCATCATACACCCAAGCGACTCGCCGCCTAGCCGCCGAGCTCGCCCATTGTACCACCTTCATAATACAATCTAGCAGGAGTAGGTCTTTACCCTCCGGGGGGCCGAACCTGGGTAAAACCCTGTGTCTTTGCCCTCATCTCGCACCGCAGATGGCTGGCCGCCCTTGCCCCTCATTCTACTACTCGCTGCCGATTGCAGCATCTGTCGTGACCATTCCCACGACACCTACTCCCTCGCCAGGTGGCTCTTCTGCTGCTTCTACTGGACGCAACCCTCGCCAGAGGTCGCCACTTTTCACCAGTGGAGATCTCGGGTACACCCCATCTCCTCCAGAGTTGTAGGCATGTGTGATGATGTTGATGCATGTATGAACGATGTATGGATGATGTATGAACGATGTATGATATGACCATGTTTGAATAATGTATGACATGACCATGCATGTTTGAATGATTACTACTGTGAAATATATATGCATTGCTGGGAGGTAACATTGCTGTCAAATGTAGATGCATTGTTGTGAGCTAAAAAAAAGAAACTGGGCTGGTCCTACGCCGACGGCCTTACTGTCGGCGTAGCCTCTACGCCGACAGCAAGGCCGTCGGCATAGGGCCGAGCCCCGCTGCTGCCAGGGGGAGACGCCGAGGGTTTGGCCGTCGGCGTATCGCCGTGCCAGGCCGCCCCGCTAACTCCACGTGGCGAACGTACACCGAGGGCCAGGCCGTCGGCGTACGCCTAGCCCTACGCCGAGGGCCACGGCCGTCGGCCCAGCCCACCTCCCGTGGAGGCCCAGCAGCTGCCACGTTGCACCGATACGCCGAGGGGCCGACCGTCGGCATACGCGCCACGCCGTTAGCCGTGTAACGACGAGGTTGCCGTTCGCCAATGGCTCATACGCCGACGGGCATGCCATGGCCGTTGGCTAAGGGCAACGCCGACGGCTCTTTTTCCTCTGCCGAGGGAGATCTCCGCCGAGGGGGCTACGCCGACGGCAGCCCTCGGCGTAGCATATGCCGACTATGCCGAGGGCCTTTTGCCGTCGGCCTAGCTGTCGCGTCCTATAGTGCGCATTCAAAACCATTTTACGATATTGAGAATCTTTTCCCAAAATATCAATGAAAAGTTGCGAGGATAATATTATTTAATTATTGTTAAAACTCCTTCAAACTAGGTGGAAAAAGGGTACGCCATATAATGGTTATTTTCTCCTTGGTAACTCAAATGAGAATAACCTTCAGGAGGGAAAACTCTTGAGGAGAACTATATATATATATATATATATATATATATATATATTAGAGAGGAAAATATAAATTATGATATATGATCTGGTGAATATATTTTCTCCTTAAGGAAATTGATGAGAACCCTGAGATCGAGAAAGCTAACAACGGAAAAAAATAGTGCAATATGATGTCTGAATAGGTTATTCCATTTCAGGAAGACATCCAATATATAGGACATATTTCCCGTTTGTGAAAGTCGCCACATGAGAGCACCTCTAACTGAACCCTCATATTTTTTTCTTTAGACGATAAAATATTCTCAAATGACCGGCTAACTGCACATAGCCAAACTCGCAAAATGGTTAGATGATAAAAAATTCAGGAGCTGCTCCCAAAATCGGCCTCCGCTATCTTTTTTGCGAGGCTGCTCAAAGTGCTGAGCAAAAAATTTTCTCCCTTTTCTCCCGCCCGCCCACTCTTCTGCGGAAACTCGTCGACCCCTTGCCGCCGGCGCCACCGTTGGCCCCAGCCCAGACGAAATGGCACCAAAGGCGATTCCGAACCCCGGCCAGAGTTTCCCATCAACGTGACGCCGCTGGAATCGATCCCCAGGACGGACCTGTTTCGGGAAGTGGTTGGGCACTACCGGCATGGTATGGGCGACGGGGAAGGGCGGAAAGACGATCACCATGGCGGCGAAGGGGGGCGCCTACCCCTTGCGCCTGTGGTGAGTGGCCCACAGGCACGGAAGAGAACGGAGGCCTTGAAGGCTCTCTCCGCGGCAACATAGGAAAAGAAGAGGAAGGCCGCGGCGTCGGCCACGATGGCTTCTTCAACCACATCAACCCAGGCCGGTGGCACGCACATGCATCATAGCTCGCGGCCGTGTGGCACGTCCGCGAGGTGGTCGACAAAATGTCAGGCCTCGTGGAACCGAGTGCAACCGAAATGACCATCACCCAATTCATGCTCCAATTGGATTCCACTCACGTGCAAGGGATCGATGATCTCAAGTACGATCAAGTGGATGAAGAGATGGCTGAAGAGGAGGTGGCCAAGGTAGAGGAAGAAGAAGAGGAGGTGGCCGAGTGATAACCACATGAGTACATGCACATTGTAGCTAGTTTTTGAAGTAAGGTTATCAAACCACAGAGAGCTATTTGGTAAAGGCGTTTATGCCCCTTGTCACTATCTATCAAGGATTACTTGTAAACATACCTTGATAGTAAGAGTGTTTGAAGAAGATTGTTTTGTGCGTAAAGTAAAGACTAAAGAGAAAAGTAACAAGGAGAAAAACACGGTGTAAAAGTTAATGAAACAGTAGGAAGGCGAAGTGTTCTCCGAGATTATAGGATCCACCTCTAGCATTGGTATTAATTATGATTAGGATAAATCTATGTATTTCTTCATGATAGGCGTGCGAGGAGAGCTCCATAAATGAATGATCATAGAAAGCCATATGTTATTTCATCCCTAATAACCACTATGACGATCGTAAGCAAGTCACTCCGATCCCTCATAATTAAGGGTTTTATCGTGGATATAGTGAGTCTCTCCTTATCCGTCTTGACCATATGAATAGCACGCCGACACATTATGCCACTTAGAACCGTATGCACTACCATACACCCAATGGTAATTCTCTCTCTAGTACCGAAGGAAAATATTACATGGTCGACTTCACATAATATTTAGAGAGAAAACCAACACACAATCATAAACCAAATTTAGATATCATCTTTATTTTATATCATAATATTGTTAGGGTTACTCCATCTCCCCAAGGACAGGGTAAATGTAGGGTTCGCAACATAGAAAACAAAAAATTTCCTACGATGGGAATAACTATGTACCAAGATCTATCTACTAGATACAAGCAACGGGTGGATATATATCCATACAGAACATACCCTTGTAGACCGACAAAATTTAACGAGGTTGTGCTCATGGATGATGTAGACGAACGCTTGCCGATCTCAAGATCGAGAAAAAGTCCAGCGCCGCAATCAGCAGCGCATCCGTGCTCGCAGACACGTCCAAGGCACCGAGCAACCTCCGCCTCCTCGCTCCAGCGATGCAGCGGAAACAACAAATCTTTCTCAACGAAAATACACCGGGAACATGTATCTCGCTAGTCCAAGACCATGGGGGATAAACTAGAGGGGGAGAGGGATTCTTCACGAGGAGGTGTGAGTGTAAGAGAGGGAGAGGAGGGCTTTATATAGGAGGGAGGGGGCACCCCAAGGGGGTGGCCGGTGCATGGGGGCTGCCCCCTCCCCTCCTTCCATTCATGTGGGTGGAGCTCCCATTCACATTTAGCCCCTTCATTTCTCCACTCAAAATCCCACTAAAAGATCCCATTAAATTTCCACCAAATTTAATGCAATCTCTCTTTAAATAAAACTCCTTTTATTTATTTATTTATTTAGAATTTTGTCAATTACATTAATTAAAAAATTATCACATAAAACCCCTTGCTAGTATTCTATTTCACATGCAGAAATACTTTCAGCAATTTCACCCGAAACAATTTCGGTGTCTTGTGAAATAAATTCATGCGCTTTGTAAATCTTTTCGTCTAAAAACTATTTGTTTCAAATGGTGTAGGTGTCTCTTAAGTGTGTCACCCTACGGTTTACGAATAATGCGGACATGATCGAGAGCCCTCTCGGATCAATAATCAGAAGCGGGACCTGGAGATCCATACTGACTCTCACACATTCAACGATGACTTCTTGTGATCGTGAGAACCTTTTACGATAGAATCTTAATCCATTTTGTCTCCCGATATATTACATGTCCGAGATTCGATCATCGGTATCTTCATACCTAGTTTGATCTTGCTACCGACATGTACTCTTTTCTCGTTCCCGTGATATAACATTCTAGTGATCAAATCACTTGCTTGCAAGCTAACCAATGTGATATCACCGAGAGGGCCTAGAGTATATCTATCCGTCATCGGGATGGAAAAATTCCACTCTTGATCCATGGGCCTCAACATAACACCTTCATAGCATTGAACCATCTTTATAATCACCATGTTACGGTGTGACGTTTGATGTTATCAAAATACTCTTCTAGTGTTAGTGATTGACATGATCTCATGGTCTAAGGATTAGGATTAGATCGTATGATGTTATAGAAATATAAACAGAATGACTTTGATCGTAATGCTATACTTCGGATGAATGTTCATCACACCATTCCAATAATGTTGTGATCTCGTTATTAACAACATCCAATGTCCATGATTAGGAAATCTTGATCATCTTGTTAATCAACGAGCTAGTTTATAAGAGAGGCATAACTAGGAACTTTCTGTTTGTTTATTAAACACACATGTATTAACGTTTCAATATTAATATAATTATAGCATGCAAAATAAACATCTATGATATACTTGGAATATACATAATAACAACTTTATTATTGCCTCTCAGGGCATATTCCCTTCAGTAAAATACTCACTCATGGAGGCAATCAACAACATCATAATAGTAATTGGAATTACAACAAGATGTAGTAAATGAGATGGGAATGGTGATGAAGATGCATCGGTTGATGATGATGATGCCTTGGCCTCCGATAATCCATCCAGAAGCAAGGATGATGCCCTTTGCAAGTTTCTCCTCCAGATCCCTGATGACCCACAAGTATAGGGGATCGCAATAGTCTTCGAGGGAACTAAAGCCCAAATTTATTAATTCGACACAAGGGGAGCCAAAGAATATTTATAAGCCTTAACATATGAGTTCTCAATTCAGCTGCACCTGGAAACAGTCTTGCTTGCAATAGTTTATTAGTAGCAACAATTTTGTAGTAGCAGTAGCAAAATAATAATAGCAATAAAATAAAGACAGCAGTAGCAATTGTAATGAACGGCAGGATTAAAATGCGGTAGGCGTAGGGATAGATGGATGGGCGTTGCATGGACAAGATAATTCATGTAACAATCAAGGCAAGGGCATTGCAGATAATAAAGATAAAGAATCCAAGTACTAAGTAACCATAGGCATGTGTTCCGTATATAGTCATGTGTGCTCGCAATGAGAACTTGCACACCATCTTTTGTCCTGCCAGCTCGTTGCAGCATGGCCTCAAGGGAATCTACTAGAAATTAAGGTGCTCATTTTAATAGATCACCGAAGCAAAGCATTAACACTCCATGAACACACGTGATCCTCAGATCACAACCATCCCATCCGGTTATCCCGATTTCTGTCACTTCGGGGCCTCGGGTTCTAGACAATGATATGTGTATACAACTTACAGGTAAGACCATAAACAATAATATCATCATGAATCAATAACATGTTCAGATCCGAGATCATGGCACTCAGGCCCTAGTGAAAAGCATTAAGCATAACAAGTTGCAACAATGTCAAAAGCACTAACAATAGATACAAGGCACCATGCCCTAACAATGTTATGCAATTACATGAATGATCTCATCCTATCCCTACCATCCCCATAGCCTACAACGGGGAGTTACTCACACATGGATGGAGGAATCATGGATGGTTGATAGAGAGGCGTTGGTGATGATGATGGCGATGATCTCCTCCAATTTCCCATCCCGACAAGGTGTTAGAACAAAGTTTCTGGTTCCGAATCGCGGTTTTTGGTGGTGGCGGCACAATGAAACTCTTCTATAGAAATTGTCGAACTCCCCGGTGTTTTTAGGTCAGAGGGTATATGTAGGAGAAAGGATAGCTCGAGGCGGACTCCGAGGCAGCCACACCACGCCTAGGAGTGGCCAGGCCTGGCCCGCACCTGGGGGTGGTGTGGGCCCCTCTGGCCTCTTCTCCCCTCCATCTTATGGCTCCGTGAATCTTCTGGGAAAATAGGATTTTCGGCATATTTTCTGGGATTTTTTCTGAAAGTTGATTTTCTGCATAAAAATTAGACACCAAAGCAATTCTGCTGAAAGCAGTATTAGTCCGTGTTAGTTGTATCCAAATCACACAAATTAGAGAAAAAAATAGCAAAAGTGTTCGGGAAAGTAGATACGTTTTGGACGTATCAACTCCCCCAAGCTTAGCTTATTGCTTGTCCTCAAGCAATTCAGTTCAAAACTGAGTGCGATAAAAAAACTTTCACGAACACATTTGCTTCATAAGATGTATATATTATCGCATATGAGCAAGTACTTTAGGCCATTCATAATAAAGGGCATGCAAATAAGTCTACCCAACAGTCATGCAAGCTATGAAGAGATTCCAACACAATAATAATAAGCAACATGAAACATAAAAATATGCAAGATTGTAATGCTCATAATAAGGTATTATAAAGTGGTATCTTTCTTGCCTTTCTTTTGGGAGAAAAACATAAATGCCAAGGAACCTCTGAAGTTCAAGTGAAGACTAGAAGTAAAAATATCAAAGATACAAGCGTGAAAGTTATGTCACAATTAACCATGTTCTGGGACAAGCACATTACACTAAGAATGACAGCTATGCTCTCGAGAAGGTGCTCATAGAATAAATTGTGACTCGATATAAAAGTGAAAGAAAAGATTAAAAAGTTTGAAAGGCTTCCAAATGCTGAAAGTATGGTACTCATTAGCTTTGAGCTCTCATTGCCCCTATCATAAGCATCTTTAAATGGTTAAGGTTAAAGTGAGGTCAAATATGAGTTATATGCTTGACATATCATAAGATGAAAATCTCATGCCCCTTGCGTACGATTACCGAACCTCATGCTACTCAACTTTGGTCACAAGCAAGTTGTTGTCATTGTAAGTATATGTGTATCATAGAGAACCGCCAATGGGGTACCCCTTGTCCCATGACACAGGAGCTATCCCATATCAAAATGACAAGGCAACAGACAATGAGCATCTCAACGATACTTTTATTTACTATTTGCATAGGTTTTTATTGAGGATGCTTCATAGAATGCTCATTATGGTTAGGCTGTAAGTTTCCACCATGATTAGGCATGGCTTAGGATAACGCCCAGGCGTTTCACTAACACATATACAAACTCCATGAACTTACAATCTCTCATTTTATTTCACACCGTCGGGATCCATAAACAAAATAACATGATATCAACTAAATAGAATAAGTGCAATGTTGAAAGCATTCTTCATGAAAACATGGTTCTGCTAACTCCCAACTTATAATTTGCAAGCATATAACTACATAGACAGTCACAATGGTTCATGTTTATTAAGTGCAAGAAATAAAATGTGCCATCAAGTTCGTGAGAGCTTTACTAACTAATTTTCACATAACAAGCAAACATGTATCACCTTTACCGGATGGATGCTTTGATGACATCAAACACCACACCGTAACTGGGTGGCTATAAAGGTGGCATTGAGTGTTCGAAAAGTATTGGTTGAAACACATGGATCAAGAGTGGGATTTGTCCATCCATATGACGGATAGATATACTCTGGGCCCTCTTGGTGAAATGTCATCCAATTAGCTTGCAAGCATGTGACTGGCTCACAAGGGATCAGATATCACGGGAACAAGAAAAGAGTACTTATAGGTAACGAGTTTGAACTAGGTATGTAGAGATACCGACGATCATAACCTCGGATAAGTAAACTATCGTGAGACAAAGGGAAATTGATATCGTATGTAAGTGGTTCATTCGATCGCAAAGTAATCGTAGAAATATGTGGGAGCCATATGAATTTCCAAATTCCTCTATTGGTTATTGTTCAGAGAAGTGTCTCGATCATGTCCGCATAATTCACGAACCGTAGGGAGACACACTTAAGGATTCAACGTTGTTTGAGTAGTTATGGAATGATGAGAAAGAGTCCGAATGTTGTTCGGAGTCTCGAATGGGATTCGGGATATCACGAGGAGATCCGAAATGGTCCGGAGAATAAGATTCATATAAGGAAAGTCTTGTTTCGGAGTTGGAGAATGATTCCGGTGTTTTCATCGGGAATGTTCTAGAAGATTCCGGAATGTCCGGCACTCCGGAGGGGAAGGTTACATGAATGTGTTATATCAAGTTGATATGATTGCATCATGTACTAGGTGTCATCGCTGAACAAAATAGAGGGTTTATTCAAATCCTAGTTTGAAAAGTCAAACGCCAAGTTTGAAAGTCAAACGGCTATTTTTGGGAAGTGGGGAAGGAGGAGGAAACCGAGTTGGGGAGGAGTCCCTCCTCCACCGCCGGCCCACCTCCAAGCCGAGTTGGGGAGGGACTCCCCTCCCCTTGGCCGGCCCCTCCACCTATATAAGGAGGGGCAGGGCTCCCCTCCTAGACACACAAGATCCCCACCTCCAAACCCTAAGCCGCCGGCGCCGCCACCTGCTGCCGCCGCCGCCGCCCTAGGGCAAACTGCCGCCGCCGCCTAGCAACCCTAGCCGCCGGCCTAGCCCCTCCTCAGCGTGTCTAAACCCTAGATCGTCGAGGGACTCTCTCATACTCCACCATACTCGCTCCGGCTTAAGGCGAAGCTCATGAGATCTCCTCTACTTCGGTACCACTGCCGTGTCAGCCGGAATCACGAGGAGAGTGCTACAACCTCCACCCTGCTGGAACAAGGAGAGGAAGGTCTTACGAAAGTAACGTGTGACCGATCAAGGGAGCGATGCCAAACGCATAGCCTTGGAAGGATCGTCTACGCGATCTTGAGATCGGGAAGAGTACGACTACATCACCCACGAGAATCCGCTCTCGTTAAACACTTTGGAATCTTCGAGGGTAAGTTATTCTATCGACTCATTGCTACAATCTAGTAGATAGATCTTGGCTTGTTTGTTTGTATGCGGTAGAAAATTTTTGTTTTCCATGCTACGAAACCCTACAGTGGTATCAGAGCTGTGTCTATATGTAGATCTGTTGCACGAGTAGAACACAATAGTCATTGTGGGCATTGATGCTTTTATTGTCGATAGCTTCTTGTGTACTTTGCATCTTGCGGTATGTTGGGATGAAGCGGCCCGGGCTAACCTTACATGACATCGTTCATGAGACTTGCTCCACGCTTGACATGCAACTTGTATTGCATAAGTGGCTTTGCGGGTGCCTGTTTCTCCTAGCATAGTTAAGATTCAATTTACAACGGGTGATTAACAATGCTAGTATCAATGTTGTGTTTCTTGTTCGTAAGTTAGAACGACACTTATTGAAAGCCCCAAACCACGTAAAATATGCAAAGAAAGAAGAGGCGTCTAACTTTGTTTTGCAGGGGCGTGCTGTGATGTGATATGGCCATGATTGTGATTATATTTGATGTATGCAATGTTCCTTATTGTAAGTTGGCAACCGGCAGGAGCCATATGGTTGTCTTTAATTTATGTTAAGACCCGTGTGTCTATTCAAAGTAGTTGTAATAGTTGAAGCCGGTGGACGACAACCATGGAGAAGCGTCATTGACCTTGATGCAATGCCGGTGATGATGGAGATCATGTTCATGCTAGAAGATGGAGATCGGAAGCACAAAGAAGAAAGGCCATATCATATCACATATTATGAATTGCATGTGATGTTAATCCTTTATGCATCTTGTATTGCTTAGTAGACGACGGTAGCATTATAAGATGATCCCTCATGCACATGAATTTCAAGTCATAAAGTGTTCACCCTTAGTTAGAACCGTTGCTAAAGCTTGTTGTTTCGAAGCACCACGTGATGATCGGGTGTGTTAGATTTCACAAGTGTATACAACGTGAGCAAGCCAGATTTGCTCATGCGGAAACTAAGGTTTGATCTTGACGAGCCTAGCATGTACAGACATGGTCTCGGAACATGGATCACCGAAAGGTAAAGCATGAATCATATAGTAGATATGATGAAGATGTCGATTGTTCGCCATTGAAACTATATCAACTCTCGTGATGATCGGTGTTGATGTGGTGGGTTTGGTTCGTGTGATCACTAAAACAATGTGAGGGATATTGTTTTGAGTGGGAGTTCACCTAGATTAATTTTATTATTAATTTGAACTCAATTTGTCATAAACTTAGTCTAAACTATTGCAAATATGTTGTAGATCAATGGCAGCCCCTACCATCAATTTTAATGCTGCCTAGAGAAAGAAAAGTTGAAAACAATGGAAGCAACTTCATGGATTGGTTCCGCAATTTGAGGATTGTCCTCACATTTGGTAATTTGACCTATGTGCTGGATGCAATCATTGGTGACCCACTGCAATTGATGCCCGATGAAGTAAAGAATGTTTACCTCACTCGGAAGACTCAAGACTCCACGCTTCAGTGTGCTATCTTGTATGGTTTAGAATCGAGCTTGAAAAGGTTTGAGAATTCAGACCCATATGATATTGTCGAGGATCTCAAATTGATCTTTGAGACTCATGCGGCAATTGAAAGCTATGAGGCTTCTGAAAAGTTCTTTAACTGCAAGATGGAAGAGGGCAGCTCCGTCAGTGAGTATGTGCTTAAGATGTCTGGGCACGCAAACAAACTTCAAAGCTTGGGTATAGTGATTCCTAATGCTTTGGGGATTTACCGCGTCCTCCAAACACTACCACCAAGTTACAAGAACTTTGTGATGAACTACAACATGCAAAACATGAACAAGACGTTGCCAGAACTCTTTGCCATGTTGAAATCTGCAGAAGTGGAGATCAAGAAAGATTGCCAAGTGTTGTTGGTCAATAAGACCATCAAATTCAAGAAGCAAGGCAAGTCTAAGAAAAATGGAAACTTCAAGAAGGGTGGTAAGAAAGTTACCACGCCAACGAAGAAGACCAAGGCTGGACCTAAGCCTGATACTGAGTGCTTTTACTGCAAGGGAGGAGGTCACTGGAAGAGGAATTGCCCAAAGTACTTGGCGGATTTGAAGAACGGCAACATCAAGAAGAAAGGTATATCTGATATACATGTTATTGATGTGTATCTCACTAGTACTCGTAGTAGTGCCTGGGTATTTGATATTGGTTCGGTTGCTCATATTTGTAACTCGAAACAGGTGCTGCAGAATAAACGGAAGCTAGCGAAGAACGAGGTGACGATGCGCGTGGGAAACAGATCAAAGGTTGATGTGATCGCGGTCGGCACGCTACCCCTTCATCTACCATCGGGATTAGTTTTATACTTAAATAATTGTTATTTGGTGCTTGCGTTAAGCATGAACATTATATCGGGATCTTGTTTATTGCGAGACGGTTACTTGTTTAAGTCCGAGAATAATGGTTGTTCGATTTATATGAGTAATATGTTTTATGCACATGCACCTTTGATAGATGGTCTATTCTTGTTGAATCTCGATAGTGGAAATACACATATTAATAACATTGAGGCTAAACGTTTGAAATCGAGCGATAACTCGACCTATATGTGGCAATCGCTGCCTTGGTCACATTGGAGTGAAACGTATGAAGAAACTCCATTCCGATGGACTTCTTGAATCACTTGATTTCGAATCACTTGAAAGATGCGAAGCATGTCTGATGGGTAAAATGACTAAGACTCCATTCTCTGGTATGATGGAGCGAGCTACGGACTTATTAGAAATCATACATACCGATGTATGTGGTCCAATGAGTGTAGCATCACGCGGTGGTTATCGTTATGTTCTTACTTTCACGGATGACTTGAGTAGATATGGGTATATCTATTTCATGAAACATAAGTCCGAAACTTTCGAGAAGTTTAAGGAATTTCAAAGTGAGGTAGAGAATCAACGTAACAAGAAGATTAAAATTCTACGTTCTGATCGTGGAGGTGAATATCTAAGTTACGAGTTTGGCGAGCATTTGAAGAAATGCGGAATACTTTCACAATTGACACCGCTGGGAACACCACAGCGTAATGGTGTGTCCGAACGTCGTAATCGAACTCTCTTAGATATGGTTCGTTCTATGATGTCACTTACAGATTTACCGCTATCATTTTGGGGTTATGCATTAGAAACAGCCTCATTCACTTTAAATAGGGCACCATCTAAATCCGTTGAAACGACACCGTATGAATTATGGTTTGGGAAGAAACCTAGATTGTCGTTCCTTAAAATTTGGGGTTGCAAAGCCTATGTAAAGAAGTTACAGCCGGACAAGCTTGAACCCAAAGCGGAAAAATGCGTCTTCATTGGATACCCGAAGGAATCTATTGGGTATACCTTCTATCATAGATCCGAAGGCAAAATCTTTGTTGCCAAGAATGGATCCTTTCTAGAGAAGGAATTTCTCTCGAAAGAAGTGACTAGAAGGAAAGTAGAACTCGACGAGGTTGTCGAACCTCCTCTCGAAATTGCGAGTAGCGCAGCACCGGAAGATGTTCCTATGGTGCCTGCACCAGTTAGAGAGGAAGCTAATGATGATGATCATGAAATTTGGGTTGAAGTTGCTACAGAGCCTCGCAGGTCAACGAGAACTCGTACCACTCCAGATTGGTATGATCCCGTTATGAGTGTCATGTTGGTGGACAACACCGATGACCCTGAGGCATATGAGGAAGCAATGATGAGCCCAGATTCCAATAAATGGCAAGAAGCCATGAAATCCGAGATTGGATCCATGTACGAAAACCAAGTATGGACTTTGGTGGACTTACCAGATGGCCGGAAGGCTGTCGAGAACAAATGGATTTTTAAGAAGAAAACAGATGCTGATGGTAATGTTACTGTCTATAAAGCTCGACTTGTCGCAAAGGGGTTTCGACAAATTCAAGGAGTTGACTACGATGAGACTTTCTCACCAGTAGCGAAGGTAAAGTCTGTGAGGATTATGTTAGCAATCGCTGCATATTATGATTATGAGATATGGCAGATGGATGTCAAAACAGCATTCCTCAATGGAGACATTGATGAAGAGTTGTATATGATGCAACCCAAAGGTTTTGTCGATCCTAAAGATGCTAACAAGGTATGCAAACTTCAACGGTCCATCTATGGATTGAAGCAAGCATCCCGAAGTTGGAATCAATGTTTTGATAAGGTGATCAAAAGTTTTGGTTTTATACAAACTTATGGAGAAGCTTGTATTTACAAGAAAGTGAGTGGGAGCTCTGTAGCATTCTTAATACTGTATGTAGATGACATATTGTTGATTGGGAATGATGTAGACCTTCTTAATAGTGTCAAGGAATATTTGAATAATAGTTTTTCAATGAAAGATCTTGGCGAAGCACCTTACATATTAGGCATAAAGATTTATAGAGATAGATCGAGACGCCTAATATCATTGTCACAAAGTACATATTTGGACAAAGTTCTAAAGAGGTTTGGAATGGAAGATAGCAAGAAAGGGTTCTTGCCCATGTTGCCCAATACGACCTTGAGTAAAACTCAAAGTCCGACATCGGCTGAAGATAGAGAAAGGATGAGTAAGACTCCCTATGCCTCAGTCATAGGATCTCTAATGTATGCCATGCTATGTACAAGACCCGATATTGCATATGCTGTTAGTTTAACTAGCAGATATCAAAGTGATCCAGGAGTGGATCATTGGACAGCGGTCAAAAACATCCTTAAGTACTTGAGAAGAACTAAGGATATGGTTCTTTCTTATGGAGGTGATGAACAGCTCGTTGTTAATGGTTACACCGATGCTAGTTGGAACACCGATCCGGATGATTCTAAATCACAATCTGGATACGTATTTATTTTGAATGGTGCAGCAGTTAGCTGAAAGATTTGCAAAGTACACACAGATCTGAATGTGGCGGGTCCATTGACTAAACCTCTCCCGAGGGCAAAACATGACCAGCACCAAACTGCCATGGGTGTTCGGTATATTACCATGTAATCTAGATTAGATGACTCTAGTGCAAGTGGGAGACTGTTGGAGATATGCCCTAGAGGCAATAATAAATATAGTTATTATTATATCTTTGTGTTTATGATAAATGTTTACATTCATGCTATAATAGTATTAACAAGGAAACATTAATACTTGTGTGATTTGTAGACTAAAATAAGAGTCCCTAGTAAAGCCTCTATATAATACTAGCTTGTTGGTTAATAGATGATTGTGGTTTCCCTATCATGAACATTGAGATGTTATTAACAACAAGATCATATCTTTAGGAGAATGATATGGTGGACATACTCCTATAGATAAGCGTAGCATAAAGATCAAGTCATTTTAATAGTTCAATTGCTATATGCTTTCTGATACGTAGTAATCTAATTCCTTCGACCATGAGATCATGCGTATCACCTTTACCGGATGGATGCTTTGATGACATCAAACACCACACCGTAACTGGGTGGCTATAAATGTGGCATTGAGTGTTCGGAAAGTATTGGTTGAAACACATGGATCAAGAGTGGGATTTGTCCATCCATATGACGGATAGATATACTCTGGGCCCTCTCGGTGAAATGTCATCCAATTAGCTTGCAAGCATGTGACTGGCTCACAAGGGATCACATATCACGGGAACGAGAAAAGAGTACTTATCGGTAACGAGTTTGAACTAGGTATGCAGAGATACCGACGATCATAACCTCGGATAAGTAAACTATCGTGAGACAAAGGGAAATTGATATCGTATGTAAGTGGTTCATTCGATTGCAAAGTAATCGTAGAAATATGTGGGAGCCATATGAATTTCCAGATTCCTCTATTGGTTATTGTTCGGAGAAGTGTCTCGATCATGTCCGCATAATTCACGAACCGTAGGGAGACACACTTAAGGATTCGACGTTGTTTGAGTAGTTATGGAATGATGAGAAAGAGTCCGAATGTTGTTCGGAGTCTCGAATGGGATTCGGGATATCACGAGGAGATCCGGAATGGTCCGGAGAATAAGATTCATATAAGGAAAGTCTTGTTTCGGAGTTGGAGAATGATTCCGGTGTTTTCATCGGGAATGTTCTAGAAGGTTCCGGAATGTTCGGCACTCCGGAGGGGAAGGGTACATGAATGTGTTATATCAAGTTGATATGATTGCATCATGTACTAGGTGTCATCGGTGAAAAAAATAGAGGGTTTATTCAAATCCTAGTTTGAAAAGTCAAACGCCAAGTTTGAAAGTCAAACGGCTATTTTTGGGAAGTGGGGAAGGAGGAGGAAACCGAGTTGGGGAGGAGTCCCTCCTCCACCGCCGGCCCACCTCCAAGCCGAGTTGGGGAGGGACTCCCCTCCCCTTGGCCGGCCCCTCCACCTATATAAGGAGGGGCAGGGCTCCCCTCCTAGACACACAAGATCCCCACCTCCAAACCCTAAGCCGCCGGCGTCGCCACCTGCTGCCGCCACCGCCCTAGGGCAAACCGCCGCCGCCGCCTAGCAACCCTAGCCGCCGGCCTAGCCCCTCCTCGGCGTGTCTAAACCCTAGATCGTCGAGGGACTCTCTCATACTCCACCATACTCGCTCCGGCTTAAGGCGAAGCCCTGCGAGATCTCCCCTCTACTTTCGATACCACGCCGTTGTGCTGCCGGAATCACGAGGAGAGTGCTACAACCTCCGCTGCCTGCTGGAACAAGGGAGAGGAAGTTCTTCGTCGAGTACGTGACCGATCAAGTGGAGCGCCGAACGCAGCGCCGGAAGGATCGTCTACGCGATCTTGAGATCGGGAATAGTACGACTAGATCACCCACGAGAATCCGCTCTCGTTAAACACTTTGGAATCTTCGAGGGTAAGTTACTCTATCGACTCGTTGCTACAATCTAGTAGATAGATCTTGGCTTGTTTGTTTGTATGCGGTAGAAATTTTTTGTTTTCCATGCTACGAAACCCTACAGCAGTAACTGTCATAATCATGCTTGCGACAAAACAAAATTAATTGTGGCATAAAGTTGACACAAGAACTCTGAGGCAAACTAAATCAACGAGGCTTAACTGACTTTTTGTTTAGTCATATGCATGCATGAGCATGTGCCAAGTCGATTCAAATAAAACATTCAGAGGAAGATACCATAATGTCATACCATGTTATGAATAGGACAATGCAAGCAAACATTTATATGACATGCTACAAACTATTCGCAAGTTGGAAATAATCATAAAAGAGCAAGAACTACTAAGCATCCATTAAATAACATACACCTTACATGAACCGACTAAGCATGCCCATAATGATGAGTATATGTACAAAAATTTAAAAAAATAGAGTTTATACCAGCCTCTTACCACACCTCGAATTGTCATGAATTATCATTATTGCCTTTCACTTGTGTGGCTTAAATAATAATATGAAAACCAAACTCCAAAGGAGTCACTGAGGTATTGAATCCTGCAACGAACTTTAAAAAACCAGAGAAGAACAACAACTTTTTTGGGTTTTTTGAATAACAAACCGAAGCTAAAAAGGGCAAGCAAACTAAAGCTAAAAGATAAAGAAGCAAACAAAGAGAAACAACGAAAATATTTTTGGTCTTTTGTGTTTTGAAAAGAATAAAAAACAAGAAAAAAAACGAAAAAGAAGGAAAGTGAAACATGAATATACAAAGTACCGAAAGAATATGATATGTAGGTGAGTGTGATGTCGGTACACCCTCCCAAGCTTAGGCTTTTGGCCTAAGTGGAGATCAATCCCAAGCTGGCCAAGAAGTGGCGCCTCCATAGTATGACGAAGAAGTACCTTCGTCCTGATACGAACTTGAGGAAGCCCCAGTGTAGTGCACAGAACAGTCATAAGAGGGCACGTCCCCCTCCTGCTGCTGCCTGTGGAAACCAAGCAAGCGGAGCTGCTCTTCCAACTCCTCCTTGGAACGCGACCACGACCTCTTGGAAATACTGAAAAAAGTAGGTTGTGGCAAGGAAATTTCCCTCTCATCTCCGTCAGTAAACAACATCTTGTAAACTAAAATATGTGTACAAGAGTTAGCAGTAACAAAGTGATACGCTTTCATAGCCGCAAGATCAAGTCTCTGTGGGGGCAGCACTGTATCATTAGGATCAATAGAAAGGTCCAAAGCAACGACCATGCGCGCAGCAATAATACCACCATAAATGGGTCCTCTAGCAGCTAGGCAGTGAGCAATGAGAGCACCGAGATTATACTTGGTTTCATTATTGAGCGCAGCAACAAGAAAAGCTCAATGATAATTAGAAATATTACTAGTGTTCTCCCTACCAAGGATGCTAGTAGCAAGATAATAAGCAAAGTATCTAAGAGCTGGGAGCTGAATGTTTCTTATCTTGCCCCGCTGGGCTCTGTGGTCATCATCATTTGTTACACTTCGGTAGATCTCCAGCAAATTAGTGGGTCGGCTTTGGATCTTCTTCGCCGTCCCAGCCATGCCAATACCTATAATGCTGCAAAAAAATTCCAAGCTCATGGTAATAGACATATCATAGATTTTAAATGAAATAGTTAGGCTATAAGAAGTGTTAGTAAAAGTGAAACTCTCTACAGAAGTTTTAGTGAGCAAAGCATATTTCTCACTCTCATCCTGCATGTAAGTGGTTAGACCAACCCTCTGAACAAGATGTAAGAAATCATTGAGGAGGTAGATGGGTGCGCATCTCCATCATCTCCCTCATAGCCGAAGCGCGGCGCAATAAGATCTTTGTTATATGATGGCCTGAATTGAGAAGCTGGTCTCGAAGGCCTTGCCTTCCTAGGTGTGTCTCTCTCAAATGCTTCTCCAAAAGTATGGTTGTCCATCTATCTCTTTTCTAAAATTTTAATACAAACATCACAAAAAGTAATTTCAAAGCTACTAAAAGAAGGGAACTACTATAGGGACTTGTAAGATGACTAAACATGCTTCAAAATAATTTCTCTGAGCATAGAACAAACATGCAAGCTCACATAACCTGTCACCTACAGTAGAAAAATACTCAAGATATAATCCACTAATCACAAATCTACTTGGACAAGTGGAGGAGTCACATACCGGAGAACAAATGCTCCAAATCTCAGCAGCAAAGGTGGGCTGAGCAAGGAGATCGAAAATCGTGAGCAAGAAAACAAGAACACGGGTTTGAGCAATGAAATGGTGTTTTATCGGGATAGAGAGAGAAGTGGCAGGTGGAAGAATAAGTGGAGGGCCAGGGGTGGCCCACACCATGGCTGGGCGCGCCACCAGGTGGTGTGCCTGCCTGGTGGGCCCCACTGGGTCACTCCAGGTGCCCCTCTCTCTCTCCCTTTTTTGACTTAAAAATTTAATATGCTTTTTATGGAATTTTTCGAGAAACTTTATTTTTGAGCAATTTTCAGGAATTGGTAAATGATTTTCTCGTAGAAAAATGATTTTGGGATGATGAAAAACACATCAAAACTTAAACTACAGAAGTTCTAAAACACTCATATACCCAAGCAACTAGTAATACAAAGATGAGCAAGGTGAAAGTAGGAATTAGAATAAAGAAAATACGAGTAAACAAGGATACTCATGGTGAAAATATTGTTTTGTTCATCAAAATCCCTTTGTTAACAAGGTTGATCAAGTCTTATTACCAAAACAATTTTATATGAAGCAAAACTTTGCATTTTACTAAATTATTATGTTACCTCAACCTTGATAGCAATAGTCCCAATCATATAATCTCATAATCTTATTGTGGAATGGGACAATATATTTCTCCAACTTTGATGACATCAATATTTTTAATTGAATGTAGGCCATATTTATTATCAATATTCTTGAAAAAATAAACAGTGTGCTCCTTGTCATTAACATTAAAAGTTACGTTCCCTTGATTACAATCAACGACAACACCTGTAGTACTAAGAAAAGATCTCCCAAAAATAATGGACATATTATCATCTTTAGGCATTTCAAGCACAACAAAATCAGTTAATATCAAACAATTATGAGCCACTTGAACATGAACATTCTCACATACGCCAACGAGAATAGTAGTAGACTTATCAGTGATGACACATAAATATAGGGGATCACAACAGTCTTCGAGCGTAGTATAACCCAATTTATTGATTCAACACAAGGGGAGCCAAAGAATACTTATAAGCCTTAACAACTGAGTTGTCAATTCAGCTACATCTGGAAATAGTCTTGCTCACAGGAGTTTATCAGTAGCAACAGTTTTATAGTAGCAATAGTAAAGTAACAGCAACAGTAAAACAAAGGCAATAGTAACAATAGTAGCAACAGTAGGATATGAGTGCGGTAGGCATATGGATGGATGGAAGGGCGTTGCATGGACAAGTCTAAACATGTAACTTCAATATCTAGGGCAATTACAGATAAATAAGATAAAGCATCCAAGTACTAAACAATCATATGCATGTGCTCCATATATAGTCATACGTGCTCGCAATGAGAACTTGCACAACATCTTTTGTCCTGCCATCCCGTTGCAGCGGAGCCTCAAGGTAATCTACTGGCAATTAAGGTGCTCATTTTAATAGAGCACCATAGCAAAGCATTAACACTCCGTGAACACATGTGATCCTCACATCACAGCCATCCCCTCCGGCTGTCCTACTTTCTGTCACTTCGGGGCCTTTGGATCCGGACAATGATATGTGTACACAACTTGCAGATAAGATCATAAACAATACTATCATCATGAATCAATAGTAAGTTCAGATCTGAGATCATGGTACTCGGGCCCTAGTGACAAGCATTAAGCATAACAAGTTGCAACAAAGTCAAATAGCACTAATAGAGATACTAGGCACCATGCCCTAACAATCTTATTTAATTACATGATAGAACTCATCCAATCCCTACCATCCCCATAGCCTACAGCGGGGGATTACTCACTCATGGATGGGGGAAACATGGATGGTTGATGGAGAGGCGTTGGTGATGATGATGGCAATGATCCTCTCCAAATTCCCCATCCCGACAAGGTGCCAGAACAGAGTTTCTGGTTCCGAATCGCGGTTTCTGGTGGTGGTGGCGCAGCGGAACTCTTTTTTGGAAAAACATCGAACCCCCTAAGTTTTTAGGTCAGAAGGCAACTTATAGGCGAAGAAGGAGGCCGAGGGGGTGCCTGAGGCGGCCACACCCCCTCCAGGCGCGACCATGCCTGGCCCGCGCGATAGGGGTGTGTGGGCCCCTCAGGCCCCTACTCCGTCTCGTGTTTTAGCTCCGTGAGTCTTCTGGTGAAATAAGATTTTTGGCATATTTTCCGGGATTTTTCCTGATATTTGATTTTCTGCACAAAAACTAGACACCAAGGTAATTCTGCTGAAAACAACGTCAGTCCGTGTTAGTTGTATCCAAATCACACAAGTTTAGAGGAGAAACAATAGCAAAAGTGTTCGGGAAAGTAGATACGTATTGGACGTATCAACTCCCCCAAGATTAGCTTATTGCTTGTCCTCAAGAAATTCAGTTGAAAACTGAGTGCGATAAAAGAATTTTCACGAACACATTTGCTTCATATGATGTAAATATTCTCAGCAAATGAGTAGATACTTAGACAATTCATAATAAGGAGTATGCAACTAAGCATACTTAATAGTCATTGCAAGCTATGAAGAGATTCCAACTCAATAATAATAAGTAGAATGAAACATAAACATAAGCAACATTGCAATGCTCATAAGAAGGTATGATAGAGTGGTATCTCGCTTGCCTTTGATTGAAGATCATAACATAAATGCCAAGACACCTCTGAAGTTCAGGTGAAGATTAGAAGTAAAGATATCAGAGATACAAGCATCAAAGTCATGACATCATTAACCAAGTTTTGAGACAAGCCCATTACACTAAGAATGACAACTATGCTCTCAAGAAGGTGCTCATAGAATAAGTGGTGACTCAACAAGGAAGTGAAAAGGTTTTGAAAAATTTGAAAGGCTTCCAAATACTATGGTACTCATTAGCTTTGAGCTCTCAATGCCTCTATCATAGGCATCTTTAGATGGTTAATGTGAAAGTGAGGTCCAATATGAGTTATATGCTTGACAGACCATAAACTGAAAATCTCATGTCCCATGAGTACGAGGGTCGCTCCTCATGCTAGTCAATTTTAGTTACCGGTAAGTTTTTGTCATAGTAAATACATGCGTATCTAGAGAACCGCCAACGGGGTACCCTTGCACATGATACATGAGCTATCCCATAATTAAAATGACAAGACAAGAAAACAGTGAGCATCTCATCAATCTTCTTATTTTCCATGGGAAAATGGCGCTTTTTTATCCTTTTCCTCTTTTCAACATGTCTCTTTTTTTTCTCAATCTCTATCTCTTTTTTTATAAAAAGAATGCTTCATAGAATGCTCACAATGGTTAGGCTGCAAGTTACCACCATGATTAGGCATGACTTAGGCTAGCGGCCCAGGCATTTCTCTAAAGCCATTTATCTGGGAGAGTACGACCAATTACTAGAAACTAGTAACCTGGCACGTGCACACACGTCTCAATTAATGTGAATATATGTATCAAATAAGTCATTTTTTATATTCTGAAGTTACATGCATTCTAATATTATCTATAAAATTTTATAAAATGTATTCTTACTTTATTAAAAACAAATAGCATTAAAATATTCCAATCAATTAGAAATATAAATCTCACATAATCAAAAGGGTTGATATATCGTATAAGAATTTTCCATTGACAACGGTCATCAAGCAGAAGCGCCACAATTATGGTACACAAAAGAAAACAGTTGTAATGAATCATATACAATTTATACTGATATAATATTGTGAATTATCCTCGGAATTACAAAATGAGTCAACGAACATAATCCAGCAAGATCACTCGTACATATTAAGACATCAAAATTTGTATGAAAAGAACATGCTTACAAATCCCCTTGCCACATCATCCTCGTATACTACAATCTTGCCGTCATCTAAAGGACCCACTTATCCAAACAAGAACTCTCTCGGACTTGCAATCTGTGAAAGAACATAAATCACTCTTTCCAAAGTTTGATACTTTTCTTCTTTAGAAAAAGAGTGTATAAGTACCAAATACCGATGTGAGAGCTGATGTAGGGCCTAGAGCATTAAGGGAATAATTGAAAAGGAATGATAACATATTTAGAAAGGGAATTAGAGTTCATAGTATAGATGACCCAAAATAGCAATTAGATTTATAAAACAGGGAACTTAATATTGCACAATGTATAGTATGCTTACATTTGTTAGAGGTAACTCTACCCATGAGCTCATTGGTGGCTCACCTTAAGCCAAGACAAAATATAATGGATGAAATTAAACTAAAATATTAGTTAGCCTGCACGTGTGTTTATCTTTTTATTATCAATCCCATTAATTGATCGTCGGTTATATTTATCAATGCAAGTCTCAAATAATGGAAACATAATATCTAAAGAGATTTTTAGTTAAATATCGAGACTGAACATACGTATTGTATATGTTTTCATTGTAAAAAAAGGCTCGCCCACCACTTTTTAGGAACACAGCGGTAGTCATTACAATGACATGTTGGGCATGCTACCCGCCACGGGTTGCGATGCAAATTGGGAAAACAAAGTTTCATAATGGCCTAGCTCCATGAGTACACCATGGTGGAGCAACATTGCATGCTCTTTGGGAAATACACAACTTCCACATTATTGAAATTCTTACCGAAATGAAATGTGATTTCTCGTAAGATGGCTCCTAGCACACATCTATATTCTATAGATATGGTGGCCAGCTTATAACTTGAATAAAACTATAAAATATACCAACTACCATTTTACAACTGTAGGTTCTTAAAGTAATTACTGTATGGATGTTTCACCTGGTAATCTGAGGAACTTATCTGTGAAGAGATGAAAAAGTCAGTAATCCATTAACAGACCATTCGCAAAAATATTCATATAATCTATAAAACAAACCACCAACATAGGCGAATTTGATCATGAAACAATTGCAGACCATCTCCCACTTATTTCCTTATACCCAGCGACATTTCAGACCATCGGCTAATTTGATTAAGGCATAATTGCAGACCATCTTCCGACTTATTCCTTATACCAAGAAACAATTGAGAATATACCATACTTAAAATGTTTAGAGACCCATTGCATGATCTTTCATCTCGTTGGTGCCATTAATTAGCTAGCCTAACAAGTGTAACGTCATTCAAATAACCTTTCAGCTCCATGATACCATGAACAGAAGCATCATACTGCATCAAATATATGTTCATCCCCACGGAGCGCAAGAACCAATAACAATACATGACACCAAAGTTTATATTTAGTGCAGAAAATCAAACACCCAATGTCCCAAAGCGAGGCGCCCATGGTGACTTTGTCAATCTCAAGACTCGATCCGCCGACTCGGTCTATCGAAGGTGCTCATAGGGGTAGGGTGTGCGTTTATAGGGGTGGGTGCATGTACGTGTTATGAGCGTCTACGATTGTACTGTGTTTCTAAAAAAAAGACATCCTATTAATGCTCCTAATTTTATTTGATTACTCTAATTAATCTAGAAATATCTCCTGGCCGTTCACATGGTCAAAGGAGAGTGCATGCATGTTTTTAATTGGCCGCATGCATTGGCTGGATTTTAGGCTCACGCTGCATGCAATAGCTGGAGTAATTAGCGACACAATTAATTAGGATTATTTTCAGACGGAAACTTTAATGAGTGGGGATTTTTCCTCTGCCTGGTGGAGTACGGTCAGTCAAGGCTAAATTACTAAATACACACAAGACATCAAGTAGACTAATGCTAGCTGTTGGATTGACTTCCATAAGCCTAATCCTACGGTGGTAGTAGGTCCGTGTATATGTTATGGGATGCACTTAGGAAAGATAATGTTTACTCTTTTATTAGTAGTAGAGATAAAGATGTCCAGCGGACCAAACCACTAGACCAACCTAACTTTCCTGTTACCATACCACGCGATATCCTTTTGTACATACCGAAACAATGTTGGGCCTGGGCCTCCGATGAAAATGGTCTTCTCTTTTTTTCCTAAATATTTTTCCCTACCGGCTAGGCCAACAGCCCAATAGACATTAGCAGGTCAATTTTACTAAAAACTATGGGCTTCTTGTGAAGTTTTAGCCCACAAGAGTGGAGGGATTTTATTTTTTTGAAAATCTAAAAAATTAATTTCCCTATAATATTTTCATATGACTTCGGATTGAAATGATATAAAAATCAATTTGGTTCATATTTACAAGGTGCATAACCTTCCTGTCATATAAAATTATACATCGTGAAGGATTTACCTTGTTTGGGCCATTTTTAAATTTCTTATACCCGTTTCAAACTATGGTCAAAACGGCGGACATGAAGGTTCCTAGCTAGAGGATGAGCCTCGCTAAACTTGCATTAGATATCTGATAAAACATCATATCGTGAACCTAAAAATGATTTTTGCAAAAAATCATGAGCATTAAATCATGTACATGTCGTTCAAATCGGACCGACTTTCTACCGATTTGGCAGACATTTGTGTTTTTCACGAGGGGTGGACCGAAAGGTTTAAGATATCCTGGTTGGAATATTGTCCATATAACATGGTCTAGTATTTTTGAAAAATGGGTTGGTACCATTTTGGAACTTTCATTTGGTGGTTGCTTCACAAAACGTCCCGTTTTCGGCATTCGGAAAGTAGAAAATGTATTTTCTGTGCGATGAAAAGGAAAACTTCCTCCTGCAACATTGTTCGTCATTCCAAGATGCACATAGTTGCAGAATATGTGCATATTATCATAAATTATGCCACGATTCTAGCCATAACATTGTCACAAACCCGTTTCAAACTATGGTCAAAACGGCGCGCATGAAGGTTCTTAGCTAGGTGTTGAGCCTCACTAAAATTTCAGTGGATCTATGATAAAATATCATATTGTGAACCTAAAAATGATTATTGCAAAAAATCATGAGCATTAGATCATGTACCTGTAGTTCAAATCGGACCCACTTCCTACGATTCGGCAGACATTTGTGTTTTTCACGACGGGTGGATCAAAAGGTTTGAGATACTCTGGTTAGGACAGTCCATGTAACATGGTCTAATATTTTTTTGAATGTGGTGGAACCATTTTGAAACTCTTGTTTGGTGGTTGCTTCACAAAACGCCCCATTTTTCGGCATTCAAAAAATAGAAAATGCATTTTCTGTGCAACGAAAAGGAAAACTTCCTCTTGCAACATTGTTCGCCATACCAAGATGCACATGCATGCACAATATAGACACATTATCACTAACTATGCCACGATTCTAGCCATAACATTGGCCGTTTGATCCAAAAGCCATGAAACCTCGAACATGATAGGTCATTTATGAGAAGGTTTTTTGAGACACTTGCAATATACCAAGTTTGTTATTTTTCCTTGCAACTATGTCACAGAATAAGACACCACACGAAGGATTTACATTGTTTGGACCGTTTTTGAATTTTTCATGCCCGTTTCAAACTATGGTCAAAACGGCAGGTATGAAGGTTCTTAGCTAGGGGATGATCCTCACTAAAATTTGATTCGATATCTGATAAAATAGCATATTGTGAGTCTAAAAAAGATTTTTTAAAAAAATCACGAGCATTAGATCATGTACCTGTAGTTCAAATCGGACCCGTTTTCTATCGATTCGGCAAACATTTGTCTTTTTTGCGAGGGGTGGACAGAAAGGTTTGAGATATCCCGGTTGGGACATTGACCATTTAATATGGTCTAATATTTTTGAAAAATATGGTGGAACCATTTTGAAACTCTTGTTTGGTGGTTGCTTCACAAAACGCCCCGTTTTTCGGCATTCGAAAAATAGAAAATGCATTTTCTATTCGACGAAAAGAAAAACTTCCTCCTGCAACATTGTTCGCCATCCCAAGATGCACATTCATGCACAATATGGGAATATTATCACAAACTATGCCACGATTTTGGCCATAACATTCATCGTTTGGCCCGAAAGCCATGAAACCTCGAACATGATAGGTTATTTCCGAGAAGGGTTTTTTGAGACACTTGCAATCTACCAACTTTGGTATTTTTCCTTGCAACTATGTCACATAATAAGACACCACACAAAGAATTTACCTTGTTTGGACCGTTTTTGAATTTCTCATGCCCGTTTCAAACTATGATCGAAACGGCGGGCAGGAAGGTTCTTAGCTAGGGGATAAGCCTCACTAATTTTTGGTTGGATCTCTGATAAAATAGCACATTTTGAGTCTATTTTTTAAAATCACGAGCATTAGATCATGTATCTGTAGTTCAAATCAGACCCGCTTCCTACAAATTCGATAGACATTTGTCTTTTTCACGACGGGTGGATCGAAAGGTTTGAGATACCCTGGTTGGGACATTGTCCATGTAACATGGTCTAATATTTTTGAAAAATGTGGTGGAACCATTTTGAAACTCTCATTTGGTGGTTGCTTCACAAAACACCCCGTTTTTCGGCATTTGAAAAATAGAAAATGCATTTTTTGTGCGACGAAAAGGAAAAATTCCTCCTGCAAAATTGTTAGCCATCTCAAGATGCACATGCGTGCACAATATGGGCACATTATCAAAAACTATCCCACGATTCTGGCTATAACATTGGCCGTTTGACCCGAAAGCCATGAAACCTCGAACATGATAGGTCATTTCTGAGAAGGTTTTTTGAGACACTTGCAATATACCAAGTTTGTTATTTTTCCTTGCAACTATGTCATATAATAAGACACCACACAAAGGATTTATATTGTTTGGGCCGTTTTTGAATTTCTCATGCCCGTTTCAAACTATGGTCAAAACGGCGGGCATGAAGGTTCTTAGCTAGGGGATGAGCCTCACTAAACTTTGATTGGGTTTCTGATAAAATAGCATATTGTGAGTCTAAAAATGATTTTTTCAAAAAATCACGAGCATTAGATCATGTACCTGTAGTTCAAATCTGACCCGCTTTCTATCGATTCGGCAGACATTTGTCTTTTTTGCGAGGGGTGGATAAAAAGGTTTGAGATATCCCGGTTGGGACATTTTCCATGTAATATGGTCTATTATTTTTTGAAAAATACGGTGCTAGCAATTTGAAACCTTAATTTTATTATCGCTTCACAAAACACACCATTTTTTACAGTGGGAAAATGAAAAATGCTTTTTTTGTGCGATGAAAAAAATACTTCGACCTGCAACGTTGTTCGTCATTCCAAGGTGCACATGTGTGCACAATATATGGTACAATTTTGTAACATATTCTTGATAGATTCTTCAAAAAAGACCCCTTTTGGTATTTAGAATAGTGCCAGCCAATCAGAAAAGAGATACAAAGTACCCACGGATCACCCCACGAAGCAAATCTCAGTTGTCCACCTAGCCTCGATCCAACGACCAGAATTTCATCCCAGTTTCTCCCACCTCCCCATCCTCCCACCCAATTTGTACCTAAAATCACTGAAACGCCATGCGGTTTCCAGAGGCAGGTAGCACAACCGTTCAGGAGTAGTTCCCTCAAATCACACCATCCATATTCCCCGGATCGTGGTAGAGGGGGACAACAAACCCTAATCTCCTCACGCCTCTCCCTCAGACCCTCCACCATGTCCCGCTCCTCTCCCTCGCGCTTGTCCCAATCGAAACCTAATCCCATCGCCCACACCTGCGACGCTGCCGCCTCCTTCCTAGCCAGCCACCACTGAGCCGCCTCCTTCCTAGCCAGCCGCCGCCTCCTCCCTAGCCAGCCACCTAGACCAACCTCTGTGTGCGGACCTTAGCGTGCTCCTACCCCTGCGTCTGATCTGGCCACGCGGTCACCGGGCCGAGCGGACCTGAACTATGGCTCGAGCTTCTGGACCGACGGATGGCGTCGTCTTCTGGGATGCGCTGCCGCTATCACTCGCGTGTCCTCCCTCTTCAGCCCTATCTGATGCCCCACGGTGGAGCATTCGCCAGACCGCCACTGCGATGTCCGTGCTTCGGCTCAATGGCGACCAGGACGCAGACGCTGTTCATGCGACATCGCCATCCATGCAAAGGTATTACCCTTTCCTTCGAATCCATTATTGCTGCCCCATCCTATCTTGTCTCACAAATATCCCTCCAATTTCCTCCTCCTTCCTTACTACTTACCGAGATTCCCTCATCCTAACTATTTAGGGCATGAACCAAATGGATTCTCATCGATTTGGGGGAAGGAACCAAGGGGATTCTCACCGATTTTGGGCACCATATCTGTCAGGCGACTTCCACAGCAAGATCTCCAGGAACCAAGTGGCTTCTCATCGATTTGGGGAAGGAACCAAGCGGCTTCAGCAAGGTGCACAAGGGCAAGATTTCCAGGACCAATGAGCAGTCGAGTTTTGCCCCTTATTCTGCTCCTATCTTCCACCTCCATCTGTAATTTTTATTCTATAGGGTACTCCTAATGAATCTGTTTCATTTGTGCCTGCGAGTAGCTTAAAATATCCTTGGAGGATGTTATCCTTGATCCTATTTACATGCTGATATTGAAAAAACATTTCCTTTGTTATGGTATATTAGTGAATCATAATATGTCATGTATAGCTAATAGTTCCCTGGGTAGCAAACAAAGATGCCTTATTTTAATATGGTATCGAGTAACAAGTGTCATGCTATAACTGTTCTCTAGGAAGTACTATGTTTGCAATTTTGACTTGTTCTGTAGACAATGTGTTTTGCGGGTTTGCTAATTAATTTCCTTTCATTGTTTTGCGGGCTGTAGGAACCAGTGTGTTTAAGATGGTGTTGTTGATGGTGCACGGGAAAGAGGAGGCGAAGATTTTGAACTGTCCACCGAGAAAGAGAATGTGAATTCTTTCATCTATGTAGTGTAATATTTGTGTGTGTCACTTCCTTCCTTTGTTCTTGTATGGTTGGAGTTTACACATTTCTTCAGAGCTGGATTATCATGTAGAACATCATGTTTACTTGACTACTTTCAGTTTCCCTCCTTCATACACCAATGCAATATAATCCATATTACATTGATGAATATGTGTTCCATCCTTACTTAAGTTTTTGTCTACTTGGTTGTTTTTTGAATGCCGAGTTCATTTACCTGCAATGGGTAAGGTATCTGAATGTTTGCTCACTAGCTTATGTGATTTTAGAATCGACCTTACATACTTTGAGTAAGCATATCTCATTAAATAACAAATATTATCTGGGTGTTATCTTATAAGACTGGCATTGTATTTGTCCTGCTATACATCCTACATATTCCTTGTTTATTATGGGATTAGCAAACAACACTTGCAATCTTAAATCTCTATTATGTAATGAATACTCCACCAACATCAGTAATACATTGTAATTGTCCTTATGATTGTCAAGAAATGAATCTGTAGCCTTTTATGAATTTAATGCGTGACTGATGAGA
Source organism: Avena insularis (assembly GCA_023614405.1). Classification (NCBI taxonomy): domain Eukaryota; kingdom Viridiplantae; phylum Streptophyta; class Magnoliopsida; order Poales; family Poaceae; genus Avena; species Avena insularis. The sequence continues at coordinate 27,767,490 of CM042690.1, forward strand.
CAATTATATAAAGAAAGTCTCTTGCATATACGCTAGCTTGTTAGTATGTTTACAACTCATTCCTATATTAACATCTGTTGTGGCACCCCAGATTTGCGGTCCCAGAATACCCGTTATGCATACAATTCACGTTCCCATGATCAGTGAGCCGTGAACATAACCGACTAGTATCATTACATCATCCATACAATAACGAGTACAAACTTACAAGATGGCCATTGTGGCGATTACAATACAAGTAGCGGAAGTCTTCAGCGCAGAGCCCGTGCCTTAACCTACAGGCAACTGACTGGGAAGATGGCCTAGCTCGCATAGATGTCAGTACCTTCGTCGCTTCTTAACATCTGCAATCTGACCAAGTAAATAGCCAGGGACAATGCTGGTGAGTACTTTGAATGTACTCGCAAACCACCAAGACAAGGTAACAAGATAATGCATATTTGGCTGTGGCGAGATAGCTCTATATTATAGTTACTTTTGAAAGACCTAACATTGGCATCTCTATATCTTTGTTGAAAAAGAGTTTTTAGAAAGTATGTCTCCTTTTAGAAAATCTGGACATCTCCACATCCTTGTTAAAAATATTTAGAAAGCATTTTGCTGTAAAACCTTTGTAAAACCTTATCGACCATCTCTGGTCAAAACCCATATTATTCTTATCTTTTCCTTGTGACCAAGTCACATTCTTTTTATTCATCACCACTTAATCCGAAGGGTCCTCCTAGCACTTGCCATTCCAACTGTCCTTGACCGTGGACACGACTATTCGAATAGTTTAGACTCTGCAGAGTTTGTGCACTTTATCCACAAGAATCAATACATTCGTCAGAATTTAAGCACAGCCCGCTACACATCGTAGACGGGGGTTTGGATAATCAAACCTAGCTTTTCATTTGTCCATACCTAGCAATGATGGATTTTCCTTTTGGGTTGTTCTCTCCGGTACGAGTATGGGGTACTATGACCCTGGTCCTTCCTTCCGTACTGACCCTATCTCCAGACCGAAGTCTGGCAGATAGCAATAGTGACAATCTTCCATCCGTACTACCTAAAAGCATACCGTCTGCAAGAGACCCAATTGTTGCACTAGTGCCTTGTCCCAGACAGCCCGGATTTCAGGGGATTTCTCCCCTTTAGCGAGTACGAGCAGCCCCGGCTAAGGATCACAAACTACGAGCTAAGCCCCAGCGTCTTGGGTAGTGTGGTTGCACGGATAAAATTGTTCCGAACATTGGCTTAGAACATCCCTTCCTTTCTCTTGCTTGAGTTTCTCTTCATCCACCTCATATCTTATTTTAGTAAAACTTCCACTCGGAATTTATGTCTATTTCCATGGGTTTTATTTTGAAAACTTTGTAGTAGGATAAAACCCAAAATAGTTTTATTATTGAAAAATCCGTGGGTTCCAAGAGGGAAGATGCTAATCATCTTTGCCTCAATCTAAAGGGGTAGAGATAGATGTAAAAGGGTAGGTGTCCTAATGGACACTCATCCATAACATGGAGGAGCCAAGTTAATCACGCACTTTTATTTTAAACAAACCATGCCTGTGATCATGCAATTTATAAACGAGATATAAAACAGTTGATAAATAGAAGTAGGTTAATATAGGAGTTCCGGAATGGTGGCTTGCCTGTGACCAGCGATAAGTCCCTTGATGGCGTTAGATAACCCGAATACCAATAATGATAATAATAAGAATATCCCAATCCTTCCTTCTTCTCGGCGTCGCACAATCGCAACTATCGCCGTTATCGAGCATACATGCAAACAGATAATACTACAATCATTATAGGCATACAAGCATCAACTATACATCAAGTAAAGCATAACTACAAGATATACATCAGTAGGATGTTGGAGGATTGATTTGATTGGATTGGGAGGAGACTTGGAGATATTAGGGAGAAAGGCTCCCTTTTGATTTATGGCCTAGGAACTAACTAAGGGAGGGTTTTTGATCAATGACTTGATCTGTATGATACCATTGTGTAAAAATGATACCATCAGATAGGTATTGATAAAATGAATCCAACAAAAGTGGTTTCACTATTTTATCAATTTCCCTTGATTTATTATAGATTTAATAGTGATTAAAGCTCTAGTTTTGGGAAATAATTCACCAAAACTTCTCTGCAGTTCCAAAAATTATTTCCTTGGGTGATTAGGTAGTATTTGGTGGACTGAAACAAGAGGAGTTGGAATCACCTCAAAACAGTTACCAGAATTCCCTTGAGAAATCCCCAAAGGCAGTACTGGACAAGATTTATCTTTTTCTTCATATTTATTATATAGAATATTTTTAGTTGATTCGAATGCACATGATAGATACTGAGAATACCTTTCTGTAGAAATTGGAACCAACCTTTTTGGAGTTATAGAGCTACTGTGGTGATTTTCTTAGTGATTAAAGAATGCACAGAAGAGTTTAATTCACTAAAATTCAAAAGAGATACATAAAATTATGAGATGATGGATTATGTAATATATGGTTATGTGTGTTTACTGGGAGTTGGGTTTAGGTCAAAATCTCAATTGGTTGGACCTAGGGAATTTTCTAAAGTCAGAAATGAGCTGTTTTTAGTATTTTTGCTACCAGCAATCCAGAAAGGAAATTGGTGTGGGGCCAGTGGGGTATGAAAGGTAGGGTCAGTACCTTTCATCAACAATTGAGTTTAGGTCATTTGGATTTGTAAAATTTCTTGGAGAATTTGTTTAGTGTTCTGGACAGATCTTAGTATGAGATTTATCATATTTATTTTAGTCCTCTATTTAGTGCAAAACTTGGTCTACATGTTAGAGAAAAGGTGTAGTCTTGTGAGGAATTTTAGATCTGGCCAAAATATAGGGTTTTATTATTTTGTTTGGATTTAAATCAAACAGACATCCTGCAGATCTATTTAGAGCAGAAAAGGTAAAAGGGGAAAGGTACTCACGGGCCAGATATGTGAGCATATGGGCCGCGAGGGAAGGATTTGGCCTAGCGGCGATGGCGCGCATGCGGGCGGTGCATAGCCAGCTATGGCCCAGCAGCTGGCCCGCTAGGCAAAGGGGTAACAAGCAACCTGGGCCGTCAGATCTAGTGGAGATCGATGGTCCCCCAGTCGTCGTCCTCGCGGGAGCCCGTCGGCGAAGAGCGAACCCTAGGCGGGAGTTGATGGGGGCAGGGGAGCTCATCGGGGGCTCGAGGAAGGGCGTGGAGGCGACGAGGCGACGCGGTCGACGACGGCGAGTCCGGCAAGGGGTGGCACGGTCTGGTTGCGCGCCTGGAGGGGACTCACGTGTCTGCGCCCATCGGGGAGGCGTCCTGATGCGTTCTTGGGTCCAACAGAGAGCAGGGTTAGCAGCAAGGAGGGGGATAATCATGCCAGGATGAGTCATAGAGTAAAAGAAGCTCAGGAGAGGGTGGCTTGCTCGGATTCATGGTAATGGCCGAGAGGAGTAGATCTTCCTCTCTAGGAGCATGCAAGGCCAGGGAGGAGCTAGGGAGCTTGGGGACGGTAGATCAGGGGTAGAGGGTGGCCTGGAGGTGACATGCAGGTGGAGAGGAGGAAGGGGAAGGGCACCTCGAGCTTGCTCTAAGCAATGGCCGAAATGGCCATCTATTGTTCTTGTGGCTAGAGGAGAGGGAAGGAGGGGGAGGGGAAGCTCTAGGGGGCTGCTGGGGGCAAATGGGGGCGAGGGGTGTCCTGGGGGTGGCCCGTGGCCTTTTATTTTGGGAAGGGAGGGTCCATGGTGGACATAGCTCATGGATGATCTTGGGGAGAGGCTAGGGCTCAGCCATTGGGAAATAGTGGCGGTGGAGAGGTGAGAGAGAGAGCCCTTGTCGTGCTAGGGGGCAGAGAGAGGGTGGGGTGCTGCAACTACAAAAGTTTTAAAGGTTGGATGGGACATGACCTTGGTCTCCCTTTTAAATAAACACAAGAGGACAAGTGTTCAATATGATACAGTAGGTGGTCGACCGGAGGGTGTAGTGGGTGCTGTGGTGTAGTGCTTGGCAAGGTTTGGTGATGATTTGAGTGGGTTTGAATCAAGATTTGACTAGTTTGCCAAATTTGATCAAAACTTGGGTTTTGAAGAAGTCCACAAAACTACATTGGCCAAGATGGGGAAAGGGTACTGGTAGAATGATATGGTCCTTGTACACCTTCAAGATTTATTTGGGATTTTGCTGAATATTATAATCCCATTTAAATGCACTTATTCAAAAAGTGCATAAATAGATTTTGGAAGCTAAGATGATATTTTTATATTGGACAAGCTTGGTTTATTGATGTGATATGGTCCTAAATACCATAACACACATTGGAGAATTTTATTGGTATTTATTGAGGTGGAAAAGTATTTTTAGAGAATTGTTTCTTGTTTCTGCCATTTAAGAAAAAGGGCAAAAAGAAATAATAAAGGGTCTCAAAAATATTTATTTTTGAGTTGGAAAGAAGGGATATGAAATATAGGCATCAAATGTGCCTTGAGTTGGCAAGGGGATTTGGAGAAAAACAAACTTGCCTTTATAGACAAGGATTTTGAAAAATTGGTACAAACCTGAAAATGAATGTTCATTGTACAAACCTGAAAATGCAATACTTCAAACAACTGCAAACTATACTTCAGCCAAGCGAACTGCACTAATCTAGTTTGGTGCTTCTGCTGCTGCCTGTGCCGTTTGTGACCCCTGGACGTGACAAAGAGCAGGCCTACTTAAGGACCAAGCTATCTCGATACTCATGTAATTTATCCCGAGAACCAGGATTTATGTATAACCAAGTTTAAAAATCATGTTACTCATGCTTAATGGTTTTGTGCATTCCTAGTTGGTGCAGAAGACGAAGAAGTGAAATTCTTCATCCATTTTAGACTTGATCACCTAGCCGTACCCCTCGCGTCGCTCCCCTAGGCAATGCCAGGGGCGACCCGCACGGCGTCGCCAGAGCCCCCTGCCGCCTGCCTCTCTCGCCGCTGCTGCCGGCCCTCGCCGTGGTGGCGGCGGGCCTAGCCTCCGAAGGAGGTTCGGGGTGGTGGTTGCCGTAGGTGCCCGCCGGATCTGCTGGGGCAAGGGTGGTCGGTGCACTGACGTGCAGTGGCCAAGGCGGCGTCCCTAGTCGGGGTGGTGGCAGAGATCCTCTCCTGGTGGCGCCATGGTCGGCAGCGAAGGTGGGACTAGACCTGGTGGCCATGGACGAAACCCTAGATTAAAATCTATGTGTCTCCCGTGTCGTCCCCCAATTCCTCTTCGATGCATGGTTGGGCCGGATCTGGTGAAGGGTCGATCCTGCTCTGTCGCTGCATTTCTCGATGCTGGTCTAGCCATCAGGCTGATGCTAGGGGTCGGAGCGGCGGATCTTGCAGGTCGCCGGCGGGTGGTGTGCGGGATGCCAGCCAGGCATGAATAAAGGCGATGGTCCTCATATCTCTCGCACTTTAGAACAAAGATCTACTCTACTTGATGCGTGCCTTCATGGATCTGTCCGGAGTGTCTAGTTCCGGAAGTCTTAGCCGACGAACTCCCATGGGCGCATCATGCCTGAAGTTTGCTGGATCAAAAGAAATTCGGTCGTGCGCACCTGTGTTTTTTGCTGGCCGTTTGGTTTTAGATATAGCGTGGCGAAGCTCTGCTACCTGTTACCATCATGTGTCGTGTCTTTGAAGAACCATGGTGAAGTCAGATATGGATAATTTCATGAAGTATGGAACATAGGGGCTAGCTATGGTGGATTGAGTTTTGGGGGTGTTGAGGATCTGGATTGGTCATCTGTGACTCGCAGCAGCGTCTCTTGGAGGGGACGACAACACATGAGATGTTCACAGTCTTACCTTGTAGGGTGAAAATCCAAGGTCTGGCCTTTATTGGTTATGTCTGCAATGGCCTTGTAGAAGACATTGTTTTGCGAGCGAAAACTTCTTTCAGGGTAAAAACCTAGGATCTTTGATCGGACGACGACAACGCTTGGGCACTGTTTCCTGATCTTTGATCGGACGACGATAGCGCTTGAGCACTGTTTCCTTCTTGAAGGTATCGTTTTTGGAGGGGTTGGACTGTGGTGTTATTTTGGTGGTGTTAGTATCACTGCTGCTAAGGATCGGATCACTTTAGCGAGACTTTTCTTTTTTATAATTTTTATTCTTCATTTTTTCGCGGGTAAAAAGGAATATATTAAGCAATAGGGTCTACAAGGAGATCTTGGTCACAAACCTGAGACAAACCTTCAGGCCTAGAGCCAATCCAGACTACAGTTCTACCTTCTGTTCTCACAGTGACTTATCCTATTTTGCGAACGTTCCACTTTTACAATAAAAATAATACGATTACCCTTACAAAAATTTCTAATAATATAAATCAGATGAGCAAGTGAAGACCGGTCCTGGTTCTTCTCTCATATAGCATCAATTAGAACCATGCAGTCAAGTTCAAGATCCACTGGTTTATCACTCCACTCCATGGCAAGTCGTAATCCACACGTCTTAGCTTTTGCCTCTAGAGGATCCAAACAATTTAGTAACCGACGACATGCCGAGAAGATGATGTTGCCGTTTTCATCTCTCGGCACCATACCAGCACCAGCCGAACCATCTTCAACTTTGACAGAGCCATCACAATCAGTTTCACCCATCCAGTTGGAGGTTTAGTCCAATATTTATCCGGAGGTTTTTTCGGACACGACACGCGCGGCCAAGATCCCATAATAACCTATTGTTTTCCCTTAATAATCTCTTCAGTCGTTAAATCTTTCAGGCTTCTCAATACTTTCACATAGCCAGTAAGAAATCTCTTGGAACCCTCAATCGTGGGGAAGGGTTTAAAATGTGTGACCTCATTTCGACCATACCAAGCTCGCCAAGGCTGTGTGCATTCGTAATGCCAATAGGCTAATACGTTGTTCCATAGGCTGTGCATCCGTAATACCAATAGGGTAATACGAATTGTTGCAGAGGCCGGATATAATTTGTATCTTACGATATTAATATAAAGCCATTTAGATGGAATAAGTAGTACTCCCTCCGTGTTTTATTACTTCGCGTTCTAGGATTTTATTAAGTCAAACTTTTTCAACTTTGACCAAGAATATATGAAAATATAGAAACATTCATTATTTCAAATACATATATTATGAAAATATAACTTACAAAGATTTTAATACTATAAGTTTTATATTATAAATACTTTTATTTTTTGCTAAATATTTGGTCAAACTTTTAAAAGTTTGACTTTGACTAAACCAAAATGCGATCTAATTGTGAACGGAGGGAGTATACGTGAGATTTGTTAAATCCTACTTATATCTCACTTATTTGCAGATCTCTTGAAAGCGCCACATTTGGTTTTAGGATATCAAGATTAAATAGCTTCCTAACCAGCTAGCATGTAGCATTTACACGGTGCGCTGTTGTCTCTCTACTGTTGCTGCGTTCCCGCGTGCATAAATGCCCGGTAGGCGCACCGAACGCGCAGCAAAAGGGAAAATCACATCGAAATTGGTTACACTTCAGTGCGCTGGCCGGCCACCCGCTACCTCGCTCGCACAGCCAGGTCGATCGAGCTGTGTCGATTATTGCTGGTTATGGCTATATAAACCATGGGTCTCCTGCCTGTTCCATTCATCCATCCTTCGGGCCCTTACTTCACTGCTCCACACAAGCAAGTGGTGGTTCAGAGGTTCAGGCATCATGGCGTCTCCGAGAGCACTCGTGCTCGCCGTCTGCGCCCTCTTGCTGGCGCTCGCCGTCGCCAGTGCCGACGCGGCCTCCGTTGTGGTCGGCCTCGCCAAGTGCGCCGACTGCACCAGGAAGAACATGAAGGCCGAGGAAGCTTTCAAGGGTAAGCAAGCTTGCTCCTTTCCAGTTCGTAATGTCTCTGCTGCCATCCATGAACATGAAGGCCGGAGGAAGCTTTCAACGGTAAGCAAGCTCTGCTCCTTTCCATTAGGGTGCTCACATTTGTCTCTGCTGCCATGCATGAAACGCGCTGCAGGTCTCCAGGTAGCGATCAAGTGCAAGAACGTCCAAGGCGATTACGAGAGCAAGGCGGTGGGTGGCCTAGACGGGACCGGCGCCTTTAGCGTGCCCCTCGTTGCCGACCTCCATGGCTCCGACTGCGTGGCGCAGCTCCAAAGCGCGGCGTCCAATGCGCCGTGCCCTGGCCAGGAGCCGTCCAAGGTCATCCCCATCTCCGAGGGCACCACCTACGGCGTTGTCGCCGGTAGAAAGACTCCCATAACGTCACCGGAGTGCGCCTCAGTCACCATGTGCGGACCGGTCAAGAAGTTCCTCGGGCACTTCCACCACAACCAGCCTGTGCCGCCTAAGCCAGAGCCCAAGCCACAGCCACACCCCGACTACCACCCTATCCCACCCACTCCCACCTATGGCGGAGGAGGTGGACACCCCTCCACTCTGATCTACCACGCCGAGTCAAAGACTTTCTTGGGCCCGTTTAAAAAGCACATAATTGATCACTTCCACCACAAGAAGCCCGTGCCGCCAAAGCCGGAACCCAAGCCACAACCCCACCCCGACTACCACCCAGTCCCTCCCACCCCCACTTACGGTGGAGGAGGTGGAAACCCCTCCACTTCGATCTACCACGCCGAGTCAAAGACCTTCTTGGGCCCGTTCAAGAAGCACATCATCGAGCACTTCCACCACAAGAAACCTGTGCCGCCAAAGCCCGAACCCAAGCCACAGCCCCACCCGGATTACCACCCCGTCCCTCCCACTCCCACCTATGGCGGAGGTGGTGGACACCCCTCCACTCCGATCTACCACGCCGAGTCAAAGACCTTCTTGGGTCCAATTAAGAAGCACATCATTGAGCACTTTCACCACCAGAAGCCCGTGCCACCAAAGCCGGAACCCAAGCCGCAGCCCCACCCGGACTACCACCCAGTCCCTCCCACCCCCACCTACGGTGGAGGAGGTGGGCATCCCTCCACTCCGATCTACCATGAAGACTCAAAAACCTTCTTGGGCCCGACCAAGAAGCACATCATCGAGCACTTCCACCACAAGAAACCCACGCCATCCAAGCCAGAGCCCAAGCCGAAGCCCCAACCAGACTACCACCCCATTCCTCCCACCCCCACCTATGGCAGCGGAGGTGGACACCCCTCGACCCCAATCTACCACCCTCCTGCCCAACACTGAAATCTATATGGTTTCATGTTCATATGAGTGAGTGATCGAAGCTGTTGCTAATTATGATCAGTTACATGCATGGTTGGTTTGGACTTCTATTGTTTTCTGCCCCTTTTTCTTAAGCATTATCAGATTTCAGAGCCAGAATAACAATTATGAAGGAGAGAGAGGGGTGTTAGGAAATTGTACGGGTGGTGTGTATTTCTTTACCAAGATTTGTAATATGGTTGTGATTTTTGGGGAAAAGAAGTTATTATGAACATTTGAATCCCCTTTTGGATCCAGTTATGTTATGAAGGAATTTGATATTTCATTAAGTAGATGAGAATGGTTTTGAAGTGTCACTAGTCGACCAAATAGTTAAGGACCTTAAGGTATATATATATATATATCTGTTAAAGTACTATATGCCTTTTGTGGTTCTTACGTGTCTATCGGACAATTGTGTGCTACCGAGTTGGAAACCTAATTAACTGTCTAACGATGGTTCTCAGTCTATTTTTTAACTCTCTCCCTTGCATGATGGTGCATCTTGCACATCGGTATCATCTTGATAATTTGTTGTGTAATCTTCCAAATCCTTTTATGATCTTCAGAATCTTTTCCCAAAATATCAATGGAAAAAAGAAGGAGAATAGTATTTGATTGATGTTAAAACTCCTTCGAATCGGGTGGAAAAAATGGTACGCCCTTTCTCCTTGGTAACCGAAATGAGAAAAACCTTAAGGAGGATACTCATGAGAGATTGTAGAGAACAATAAATATATACTTTATACCCCTTAAAAAATTCTAGTGGGGAAAATATAAATTATGACATATGATCCGCCTGTGAATATATTTCCTCATTAAAGACATTGATGAGAACGTTGAGAGAAAACTTGCAAAGGAAAAAAATAGTGCAATATGATGTCTGAATAGGTTATATTCCATTTGAGGAAGACATCTATACCGTGGACATATTTCCTGTTTGTGGAAGTCGCCACATGACTTACTTTCAAAATGTTTATTTCCCCACTCTACTAAATATCATGGGATGATAAAGATTATTCCAAAAAATGAAAAAACCTCTCCTCCCGAGCGGCTCCCCTCCCGAGCCGCCCCGGGTTCGAGGCCCTCCCCACACAAACCCTAAAACTACTCCCAAGCCTCGATCTCCTGGTCGTCGCCGTTGCCGCTGACTGTGGCAGCGGCGCCCGTCCTGTCCAAACGACGGTGGGCAGGGGGTGCTTCTTGGCGGCACTTCTTGGGAGGAGGTGGGGCGCATGCGGAGGGCAAGGGCGGTGTGGTCATCCCGCCGGCCAGGGCCTGAGGTCCTCCAGCGGTACAATGGTGAGGAGATGGCGGCATTCCGGCAGCGGCCGTTCCAGTCACATAGTGTGCACATGGGATTCCAATCCGTGCCTCGATCTGGGCCTCTTGTGGGATTCGATCTAGACCAGTGAGACCCAACCAAGGCACGTGTTGTGGGAACTGTTGATATGCTCTTGTTCTTGCCATCTCTCTAAAGGCATGCATGGTACTGCCTCTTCTCTGATGTTGTCCCGCTGGATGGTGACTGGCAGCGTGGGGGCCTGCTAGTCTGGCGAATGAAGGAGGCGGTCCTTGGGTTTCTCCCGCACCAAGACGAAGATTTTCGTACTGTCTGCCCTTGCTGATCAGGCCTGGAGCCGCAAGTTCCGGAAGGCTTCGTCGACGAACTCCCATAGGTGCATCATGCCTGGAGTTTGCTGGATTAGAAGGAATTCGGTCGTGCGCACCCCATGTTTTTTGCAGGACATTTGGTTTCAGTGGGAGTGTTGCGAAACTTTGCTATCTATTACCATCACGTGTCATGTATTTGACGATTCATGGTGAAGTCAGATACCGAGAATGTCATGAAGACAAAGACATGAGGGCTAGATATGGTGGTTTGAGTGTTTGTGGCGATGAGGATTTGACTTGGTGGTTTGTGACTCGCAGCAGCGTCTGTTAGAGAGGGCGATATCACATAAAAAGTTCACAGTCTTACCTTGTAGGGTGAAAACCCAAGGTCTAGCCTTTATTGGTTGTGCCTGGCAATGATCTTGCAGAAGGCATTATTTTGCAAGCACGGACTTTCTCCAGGGTGAAAAGTTAAGATATTTGATCGAGCGACTATAGCGCTTCAGAACTTTTCCTTCTCGAAGGCGTCGCTTTTGGGTTGGAATTTTGGTGTTGTTTTGGTGGTGTTAGTGTCGCTGCTTATAAGGATCTGATTGCTGTAGCGAGACTTTTGTTTTTTATAATTCTTCTTTTTTTGGTTGTGTGCATCCTAATGCCAATAGAATAATACGTTATTGCGGAGGCTGTGTATAATTAGTATCTTCGCGATATTAATATATGCTCCTTTCAAAAATAAAATAAATATGTATCAGGGGATACTTAGCGATTTCTCTTTATAGACCATGTTTGCCTATGTGTAACGTTATAAATATTATCATTATAGATAACCGTTGGTGATTTGATCAAATAATACCACATGATTCATTTATGCGGTTTATCATTAAGTGAAGTCATACATATTAACATGAATCCTTGTATTGCAGAATAATTGCTATTTCTGAAATATCCTTGTATTGTAGAATGATTGGTGTTTCAGAAATATGTCAAAGTGGCAATAATAGAGATTACTCCGTTCGTCCCAAAGCTTAAGTCTTATATTTTTTTTAAAAGTCAAGCTACGAAAATTTTGACCAAACTTTTAGAAAAAACTATCAAAAAATGTCAAAGTGGCAATAATAGAGATTACTCCCTCCGTCCCAAAGCTTAAGTCTTATATTTTTAAAAAAAAGTCAAGCTACGAAAAGTTTGACCAAACTTTTAGGAAAAACTATCAAAAACTATGATATTATATAGATACCTGATACGTCGTAAACGTATTTATAATTTCTGATGTTCCATGTTTGTTTAGTATCAACTTTGTTATGCTTTGTCTACACTTTGAGGTGTTTTTATATGTTTTCTGGTACTAACCTATTAATAAGATGCCATAGTGCCAGTTGCTTGTTTTTTTCTGTTTTTTGTTCCAGAAAAGGTAGAAAATCAATATTTTCGGAATTGGACGGAACAAAAGCCAAAGTTATTATTTTACCCGGCACGACACGGAACCATGAAGCAGAGATGGAGGAGGACACCAGGGTGTCCACATCCTAGGTGGGAGCGGGCTAGCCCTGGTGGTGCCCACAGGGGGTGTGGCCCCCTGGCCCTCCACCGACCTTGCCTCCTTCACCTATAAGAAGCCTCCGGCCCAAAAACCCTAAATCATCTAGGAGAAAGCCACGAAAACCTCCGTAGTGTCGCCGCCACCGAAGGGGAGATTCGGGGGACAGAAGTCTCTGTTCCGGCACCCTACCAGGAGGGGGAAGTGCCCCCGGAGCCATCTCCATCGATCTCCACCACCATATCCATCGCCGTTGCTGATTCCCATGATGAGGAGGGTGTAGTTCTTCCTCAAGGCTAAGGGCTCTACCGGTAGCTATGTGTTCATCTCTCTCTCTATGCATGATCATATTGTGATCATGAGATTTGTAATCAAGTAGATCTACTCTACTACTCAAGTGCTTTAATAGATCTCTGGCTCTCCCCACGTGTGTGAAAGTGACAGCGTGCATACCGTGGTGGCACTTAGGCTATATTTTACACAAATACTCAAGTGCTTTAATAGATCTCTGCTCTCCCCACGTGTGTGAAAGTGACAGCGTGCACGCCGTGGTGATACTTAGGCTAGAGTTCATAAATCCTTATCATTAGTATATTTTGAGTTGGTTGTCTCTATGAAATTGTGGTGTTTGTTGGAACCATCTAGCGCTCAAGGTGATAGTGTGGGGTTATCTGGATGGGGAAGGCAGACTTTGAGGAGTGCTGTTATAGCCCTACCATGGATTAGAGTGTCCAACCGAAGAGTAGTTCAGGGTAGTATCATGAAGAGAATATGTTTATTGAGAGTGTTCACAAGTGAAAGTATGATCCCTAGGCCTTGTTTCTAAGCATTGAAACACTGTTTGCATCTAGATCTGTTGCATTTTTGCTTGCTTCCATCTTTATTTCAGTTTGCTTTTAGTCTCTCCCACATCAACAATAAGTCAGAAGCTCTTTTCTGGCACAGTTACCAAATGTATTTCACTATCTCTTCGCCGAACTAGTGCATCTATACACCTGACAAGTGTATTGGGTGTGTTGGGGACACAAGAGACTTCTTGTATCTTGATTGCAGGATTGCTTGAGAGGGATACCTTTGACCACTTCCTTCCTGAGTTCGATAAACCTTGGGTAATCCACTTAAGGGAAACTTGTTGTTGTTCTACAAACCTCTGCACTTGGAGACCCAACAACTGTCTACAAGAATAGAAGTGCATAGACATCAAGCTATTTCCTGGCGCTGTTGTCGGGGAGGTAAGGTAAAAGGTACTCACATCCTGCTGGTGTGCGAGTGCTCGAAGTTATTTCCTTTAGATTCTGCAATTTTGTCTTTTTGTTTCTTGTTTTCACTAGTTAGGCTTAATGGAAAACAACAAAAAGATTAGAGAGCTTTATAGTGTTTATCTTGAGCTAGGACATGAAGTGTTTGAAGAGAAAATTAAAAAACCTATGGAGCTTTATTTGCATGCTAATAAAAATGTTATTAGTATGAATTCTTTGAACACCATTATTGCTAATGCTATGGAAATGTCTAAGCTTGGGGAAGGTAGCTTTTATGAAAATGATCTTTTTAGTTCCCCAGCTTTGGAAGATAGCTATTCTATTGCTTATGATGATACCAAACCTCCAATATATGATGATTACAATGATGAATATGATATTTTAGTCCACCTACTATTGAGGAGGAAATTGATTGTGATTACAATATGCCTCCTATATTGATGATTATGGTGATGAGAATAATAATGATAGCTACTTTGTTGAATTTTCTCCCACTACAATTAATAAGAATGATTATGCTTATGTGGATAGTAATAATCATTTTATGCATGTGGATCATGATAAGAATGTTTTATGTGATAGTTATATTGTTAATTTTATTCATGATGCTACTGAAATTTATTATGAGAGAGGGAAACATGGTCTTATGCATATCAACAATATTAAGTTTCTCCTCTTTATGTTGAAAATTTTGAAGTTGCACTTGTTTTGATTTCCTATGCTTGTTGCTTTGTGCTTTCTTGACTTGTTTCTTTACAAGATTAGTTTTTATAGGAAGTGGGTTAGACTTAAATGTGTTTTGAATTTGCTTCTTGATGCTCTCTTTTACTTCAATTCATATTTCTTATGTGAGCATCTTATCAAACTATCAAGCCCAACTTAAAGGCATTAAAGAAAAGTACTTCTTGGGAGATAACACAATAGTTTTCTTGAGTCTTGGAAGTTATTATTTCTGTAATAACCTCTCCTTATCCTTTTTGTTTGATTTTTGTGCCAACAATAACCTCTAATGAGAGAGAAGTAAGATTTGGGAAAGTGCTGTTCTGAAACAGATTGTTGTGCTTCACTGTAAAAATTCGTGAACAATCTCTGTGTGTAGGATTTAGCTGTAATTTTCTGATTAGATCCCCTAGTATGTTAGATAACTTTCGTTAGTTCAAAACTTTTAGATTTGAGCAACATAAGTTCTTCAAAAAAATCGGTTTATACCTGCTGGTCTGTTTTGACAGATTTCTGCCATTATTTGCATTTGCTTCTTATTGATTTCTTTTTGAGTTCTTTTTGGGAAATTGAGGTTTTTGAGGGAATTGCTATAGTAGCTTGTGTTTTTAGTGAAAGTTTTTCTGTTCTAAAGCTAAACCCAATGGTCTATTATCTTTTGAATACACTAATGTTGCTAATGAAGATTGTGTGAAGTTTTGTATGAAGGAAAAAAATTAGGTGTAAGGGAAGAATGATGTAATGAGATGAAGAATGGACAAAAGTTCAAGTTTGGGGATGCCACCCCGTGTCACCCCAATAAATATTAAAGAGGTACAAGCGTCAAAGATTGGGGATGCCCAAGGCATCCCCTTCTTCATCAATAAAAATCTCAGGTCTTTCTAGGCACTTCGTTTTTATTGTTTCATTCACTGTTGTGTTGTTCTTGGAGCGTCTTAGTTTTCTTTTTTGGTTTTCGTTTGCTTAGTTTGCTGCAATAAGTTGGTTGGATTCCAGCACACTTCTTTTGGAGAGAGACACACTCTGTTTTCATTGCCTAGAACACTCTAGTTTTCATTCTTATTGTCTTGTGAGTGTTCTATTTTGCTAGCACTATGTTTAGCCTTAGTTTTCTCGTGCTTTCAGCTTAGAACTTTTTAGTTCTTCTTTGTGGATTTGTGAGACATGCTCACTGGTCTTTATTGATTATTATCTTTGTGAGTTGTTTTAAATAAGTTGATTGGTGTTGGAAAGGAGTAGAAAGTTTCATACTTATAGTGGTACGAGAAGGAGCTTGTTTTGACTGTGGCTTAGACTTTATCATGTCATGCTAGATGTTGTTTTGACCTTATGCTTAGTTATTTTTTGCTATAGCATGACTTGTTCCAAACAATTGAGATTGCTTAATGTTCCTTGAAAGAATCATGCGTTGTTTTAGCATACAAAAGCATAGTATAGTGGTATTCTCCTTTGATGCTTTGTTTGGGTTGACTTGGCATATGCTCACACCATGTTATGACTATGAACAAGTCACCATAGCCTCTATGATCATTTAGTCATTGACTTGTGGTACCACTTGATGCTTTTATTGGTAATGTTTTGTCGTTCTGCATGATTATCGCCATTATTGCTCTCTTAGTTGGTCGCTCCCAGTCTTTTGCTAGCATCCACTAATATGAGTAAGCTCTACTCATGCATCCAACTCCCAAAAAACCAAGTTATTCCAAAGTGTCCACTATAAATTCCTATGCATGGTGTGTTACAACATTCCAAGTATATTCTTGTTTTATCTATCTTCCAATTAAAAAGTCATTTTGTTATGTGAAAATTAGTGACTAAAGCTCTCACAAACTTGATGGCACACTTTATTTTTCTTTCCCCTAATAAACTTGAACCATTGTGTCATCTATGTTGTATATGATTGCACTTATACATTGTAATTAGCATAACTATGCTGCCATATGGAACGCTTTCAATATTGCACATGTACATTGTACCCAGTTGATATCATGCCCTTTTGTCTATAGATGTCGTTGGTGTGAAATGAAAGGGGAGCTTGTAAGTCCATGGAGTTATGTATGTGTGTTAGATAAACACATGAGCCGCTAGCCTAAGCCATGCCTAATCATGGTGGAAACTTGCAGCATCACCATACTGAGCAATCTATGAAGCATTCTTCTTATAAAAAAAGAGATAGAGAAAAAGAAAAAAATGAAAAAGAGGAAACGGAGAAAAAAACACGATATTCACAGGTAAATAAGAAAATTGCTGAGATGCTCATTGTCTGCTCGCCTTGTCATTTCGATTATGGGATAGCTCCTGTATCATGTGCAAGGGGTACCCCGTTGACGGTTCTCTATGATACACATGTACTTACTATGACAAGAATGTGCAAGTAACTAAACTTGAGTAGCATGAGGAGCGGCCCTCGTATTCAAGGGACATGATATTGCCAACTTATACTTTGTCAAGCATATACTCTATAGTTTGTTCACTTTAACCTTAATCACTTCAAGATGCTTATGATAGGGGCAATGAGAGCTGAAAGCTAACAAGTACCATAATTTTTGGAAGCTCTTTATGAAACTTGAAATCCTTGCTTCCCTGTGAAGATCCTTTCTTCCACTTTTATATTGAGTCTCCACCTTCTATCCTTAGGCACCAATTAAGAGAGCATAGTTGTCATTCTTAGTTTTATGTGCATTGTTCCAAAACTTATTGATTGATTCATTATGTTGATATTGCTTGTTCTTGAACTATTTGGATCTAGTCACCCTTATGAACTTTGAAGGTGTCCTATGCATTTATGTTGTGCTACTCCATGAGGGACAAGCTGAATGCCACTATGCTATGTTTTCTATATGTGAAACAAACAAACGTCTTTCAATGCATTGTTATTCATGATTTCTTTGTTAGTAACCTTTCATGTTGCATGCATAGTTACTTTGTATTATTGTTAGAACTTCATATTTCATGCTCATGTTTAGAGTACTTTCATCCCAACTTTAAATGCTTGCAAATGGTTTGATCTTGATTGTGATGGTGCATGTCACCTAAAAAATTACTATTTTTATCACTTACCTACTCGAGGATGAGGAGGAGTTAAGCTTGTGGATGCTTGATATGTCGTAAACGTATTTATAATTTTTGATGTTCCATGCTTGTTTAGTATCAACTTTTCTTTGCTTTATCTACACTTTGAGGTGTTTTTATATGTTTTCTGGTACTAGCCTATTAACAAGATGTTGGAGATATGCCCTAGAGGCAATAATAAATATAGTTATTATTATATCTTTGTGTTTATGATAAATGTTTACATTCATGCTATAACAGTATTAACCAGAAACATTAATACTTGTGTGATTTGTAAACTAAATTAGAGTCCCTAGTAAAGCCTCTTTATAATACTAGCTTGTTGATTAATAGATGATCATGGTTTCTTGATCATGAACATTTGAGATGTTGTTAATAACAAGGTCATATCATTAGGAGAATGATATGATGGACATACTCCTATAGATAAGCGTAGCATAAAGATCAAGTCATTTTAAATAGTTCAATTGCTATAAGCTTTCTGATACATAGTAACCTAATTCCTTTGACCATGAGATCATGCTTATCATCATCACCGGAAGGATGCTTTGATGACATCAAACACCACACCGTAACTGGGTGGCTATAAAGGTGGCATTAATTGTTTGGAAAGTATGGGTTGAGACACATGAATCAAGAGTGGGATTCGTCCATCCATATGACGGATAGATATACTCTGGGCCCTCTCGGTGGAATGTCATCCAATTAGCTTGCAAGCATGTGACTGGCTCACAAGGGATCACATACCACGGGAACGAGAAAAGAGTACTTATCGGTAACGAGGTTGAACTAGGTACGCAGAGATACCGACGATCAAAACCTCGGATAAGTAAACTATCGTGAGACAAAGGGAAATTGGTATCGTATGTAAGTGGTTCATTCGATCGCAAAGTAATCGTAGAAATATGTGGGAGCCATATGAATTTCCAGATTCCTCTATTGGTTATTGTCCGGAGAAGTATCTCGATCATGTCCACATAATTCACGAACCGTAGGGAGATACACTTAAGGAGCCGATGTTGTTGAGTAGTTATGGAATGATGAGTAAGAGACTGAATGTTGTTCGGAGTCTTGGATAGGATCCGGGATATCATGAGGAGATCCAGAATGGTTCGGAGAATAAGATTCATATAAGGAAAGTCATGTTTCGGAGTTGGGGAATGATTCTGGTGTTTTCATCGG
The DNA here is from genome assembly GCA_023614405.1 of Avena insularis. Classification (NCBI taxonomy): domain Eukaryota; kingdom Viridiplantae; phylum Streptophyta; class Magnoliopsida; order Poales; family Poaceae; genus Avena; species Avena insularis. The sequence continues at coordinate 27,786,033 of CM042690.1, forward strand.
GAATGTTCTAGAAGGTTTCGGAAGGTCCGGCACTCCAGAGGGGAAGGGTACATGAATGTGTCATGACAATGTGGAATGGTTGCATCATGTACTAGGTATCATGGCTGGGCAAAATAAAGGGAGAAATCAAATCCTAGTTTGAAAAGTCAAACGCCAATTTGAAAAGTCAAACGACAGTTTTGCTTGGTGGAGGGAGAGTAGGAAACCTACTTGGGGAGGAGTTCCTCTCCCTCCACCCGCTGGACAAGGAGGCCGACTTGGGGGAGGACTCCTTCCCCCTTGGCCGTGCCCTCCCACCTATAAAAGGAGGGGCAGGGCTGCCCCTCTTCCACACACCAAACACCACCCAAACCCTAGCCCTAGCCGCCGGCCACCTCAAGCCGCCGCCGCCCTAGGGTTTCCTTCTAGCCGCCGAGTTAGGGCTCTCCCCAAGCACTAGCTGCCAGACAAGCTTCCTCCCTTGGTCCCTCTAAACCCTAGATCACCAAGGCCTCTCTCATAGTCCACCATACTTGCTCCGGCTTAAGGCGAAGCCCTGCGAGATCTGCCCTCTACTTCCGGTACCACGCCGTCGTCTAGGAATCGCGAGAGTGCTACAACCTCCGCCTGCTGGAACAAGGAGAGGAAGGTCTTCATCGAGTTTAACGTGACCGACTGCAGAAGCGCTGCCGGAACGCAGCGCCGGAAGGATCGTCTACGCGATCTTGAGATCGGCAAGAGTACGACTACATCACCCACGAGAATCTGCTCTCGTTAACCGCTTTGGAATCTTTGAGGGTGAGTTCCTCTATCGACTCGTTGCTACAATCTAGTAGATAGATCTTGGCTTGTTTGTTTGCATGCAGTAGAATTTTTTTGTTTTCCATGCTACGAACCCCTAAAGTGGTATCAGAGTCGTGTCTATATGTAGATATGTTGCACGAGTAGAACACAATGGTCATTGTGGGCGGTGGTGCTTTTATTATCAATTGCTTCTTGTGTACTTTGCATCTTGCGGTATGATGGGATTAAGCGGCCCGGGCTAACCTTACATGACATCGTTCATGAGACTTGCTACACGCTCAACATGCAACTTGTATTGCATAAGTGGCTTTGCGGGTGTCTGTCTCTCCCATTATAGTATAGATCCAATTTACAACGGGCACTTGATAGTTCAAACATCAACGTTATGGTTCTTGTTCGTAAGTTAGATCGACACTTATTGAAAGCCCCAAACCACGTAAAATATGCAAAGAAAATTAGAGGCGTCTAACTTTGTTTTGCAGGGGTGTGTTGTGATGTGATATAGCCATGATTGTGATTATATTTGATGTATGCAATGTTCCTTATTGTAAGTTGGCATGGGGGTGGAGCCATATGGTTGTCTTTAATTTCTGTTAAGACCCGCGTGTCTATTCAAAGTAGTTGTAATAGTTGGAGCTGGTGGACGACAACCATGAAACGGCGCCATTGACCTTGACGCTATGCCGGTGATGATGGAGATCATGTTCGTGCTTGAAGATGGAGATCGGAAGCACAAGAAGAAAGGCCATATCATATCACATATTATGAATTGCATGTGATGTTAATCCTTTATGCATCTTGTATTGCTTAGTTAACGACGGTATCATTATAAGATGATCCCTCATGCACATAAATTTCAAGTTTTAAAGTGTTCATCCTTAGTAAGCACCGTTGCTAAAGCTTGTTGTTTCGAAGCACCACGTGATGATCGGGTGTGTTAGATTCTGCAAGTGTATACAACGTGAGCAAGCCAGATTTGCTCATGCGGAAGCTAAGGTTTGATCTTGACGAGCCTAGCATGTACAGACATGGTCTTGGAACACAGATTACCGAAAGGTAAAGCATGAGTCATATAGTAGATATGATGAACATGTCGATTGTTCGCCATCGAAGCTACATCAACTCTCGTGATGATCGGTTTTGATGTGGTGGATTTGGTTCGTGTGATCACTAAAACAATGTGAGGGATATTGTTTTGAGTGGGAGTTCACCTAGATTAATTTAACTATTAATTAGAACTCAATTTGTCATAAACTTAGTCTAAACTATTGCAAATATGTTGTAGATCAATGGCGGCCCCTACCATCAATTTTAATGCGTTCCTAGAGAAAGAAAAGTTGAAAAACAATGGAAGCAACTTCGCAGATTGGTTCTGCAATTTGAGGATTGTCCTCAATGCTGGTAATTTGACCTATGTGCTGGATGCACCGCTGGGTGACCCGCCTGCAGCTGATGCTACCAATGAAGTAAAGAACGTTTACCTCACTCAAAAGAATCAGTATTCCACAGTTCAGTGTGCTATCTTGTATGGTTTGGAATCAGAGCTTCATAAAAGGTTTGAGAACCGTGACCCAGATGATATTGTCCGTGAACTCAAAATGATATTTGAGGCTCACGCGGCAGTTGAGAGTTATGAGGCTTCTGAAAAGTTCTTTAACTGCAAGATGGAAGAGGGCAGCTCCGTCAGTGAGCATGTGCTTAAGATGTCTGGGAACGCAAACAAACTCCAAATCTTGGGTATAGTGATTCCTAATGCCTTGGGGATTTACCGTGTCCTCCAATCACTGCCACCAAGTTACAAGAACTTTGTGATGAACTACAATATGCAAAACATGAACAAGACGTTGCCAGAACTCTTTTCCATGTTAAAATCTGCAGAAGTGGAGATCAAGAAAGAGCACCAAGTGTTGATGGTCAATAAGACCATCAAATTCAAGAAAGGCAAGTCTAAGCAAAAGGGCAACTTCAAGAAGGGCGATAAGAAACTTACCGCACCGGCAAAGAAGACCAAGGCTGGGCCTAAGCCTGATACTGAGTGCTTTTACTGCAAGGGAGAAGGTCACTGGAAGCGGAATTGCCCAAAGTACTTGGCGGATTTGAAGAACGACAACATCAAGAAGAAAGGTATATCCGATATGCATGTTATTGATGTGTATCTCACTAGTACTCGTAGTAGTGCACGGTATTTGATACTTGGTTCGGTTGCTCATATTTGTAACTCAAACAAAGTGCAGAATAAACGGAAGCTAGCGAAGAACGAGGTGACGATGCGCGTTGGAAATGGATCAAAGGTTGATGTGACCGCGGTCGGCACGCTACCTCTTCATCTACCATCGGGATTAGTTTTATACTTAAATAATTGTTATTTGGTGCCTGCGTTGAGCATGAACATTATATCTGGATCATGTTTGTTGCGAGACGGTTACTTGTTTAAGTCCGAGAATAATGGTTGTTCGATTTATATGAGTAATATGTTTTATGCACATTCACCTTTGATAGATGGTCTATTCTTATTGAATCTCGATAGTGGAAATACACATATTAATAACATTGAAGCTAAACGTTTGAAATTGAGCGATAACTCGACCTATATGTGGCACTGTCGTCTTGGTCACATTGGAGTGAAGCGTATGAAGAAACTCCATTCCGATGGACTTCTTGAATCACTTGATTTTGAATCACTTGAAAGATGCGAAGCATGTCTAATGGGTAAAATGACTAATACTCCATTTTCTGGTATGATGGAGCGAGCTACGGACTTATTGAAAATCATACATACCGATGTGTGTGGTCCAATGAGTGTAGCCTCGCGCGGTGGTTATCGTTATGTTCTTACCTTCACGGATGACTTGAGTAGATATGGGTATATCTATTTCATGAAACATAAGTCCGAAACTTTCGAGAAGTTTAAGGAATTTCAAAGTGAGGTAGAGAATCAACGTAACAAGAAATTAAATTTCTATGTTCTGATCGTGGAGGTGAATATCTAAGTTACGAGTTTGGCGAGCATTTAAAGAAATACGGAATACTTTCACAATTGACACCACCGGGAACACCACAGCGTAATGGTGTGTCCGAACATCGTAATCAAACTCTCTTAGATATGGTTCATTCTATGATGTGACTTACAGATTTACCGCTATAATTTTGGGGTTATGCATTAGAAACAACCGCATTCACTTTAAATAGGGCACCATCTAAATCCGTTGAAATGACATCGTATGAATTATGGTTTGGGAAGAAACCTAGATTGTCGTTCCTTAAAGTTTGGGGTTGCGAAGCCTATGTAAAGAAGTTACAACCGGACAAGCTTGAACCCAAAGCGGAAAAATGCGTCTTCATAGGATACCCGAAGGAAACTATTGGGTATACCTTCTATCATAGATCCGAAGGCAAAATCTTTGTTGCCAAGAATGGATCCTTTCTAGAGAAGGAATTTCTCTCGAAAGAAGTGACTGGAAGGAAAGTAGAACTTGACGAGGTTGTTGAACCTTCTCTCGAACTTGCGAGTAGCATAGCACCGGAAGAAGTTCCTGTGGCGCCTACACCAATAAGAGAGGAAGCTAATGATGATGATCATGAAACTTCGGTTGAAGTTGCTACAGAACCTCGCAAGGCAACGAGAACTCGTACCACTCCTGATTGGTATGATCCTGTTATGAGTGTCATGTTGGTGGATAACACCAATGACCCTGCGACATATGAGGAAGCGATGATGAGCCCAGATTCCAATAAATGGCAAGACGCCATGAAATCCGAAATTGGATCCATGTACGAAAACCAAGTATGGACTTTGGTGGACTTACCGGATGGCCGGAAGGCTGTCGAGAACAAATGGATTTTCAAGAAGAAAACAGATGCTGATGGTAATGTTACTGTCTATAAAGCTCGACTTGTCGCAAAAGGGTTTCGACAAATTCAAGGAGTTGACTACGATGAGACTTTCTCACCAGTAGCGAAGCTAAAATCTGTGAGGATTATGTTAGCAATCGCTGCATATTACGATTATGAGATATGGCAGATGGATGTCAAAACGGCATTCCTCAATGGAGACATTGATGAAGAGTTGTATATTATGCAACCCAAAGGTTTTTTCGATCCTAAAGATGCTAACAAGGTATGCAAACTTCAACGGTCCATATATGGGTTGAAGCAAGCATCCCAAAGTTGGAATCAACGTTTTGATAAGGTAATCAAAAGTTTTGGTTTTATACAAACTTATGGAGAAGCTTGTATTTACAAGAAAGTGAGTGGGAGCTCTGTAGCATTCTTAATACTATATGTAGATGACATATTGTTGATTGGGAATGATGTAGACCTTCTTAATAGTGTCAAGGAATATTTGAATAATAGTTTTTCAATGAAAGATCTTGGCGAAGCAGCTTACATATTAGGCATAAAGATTTATAGAGATAGATCGAGACGCCTAATATCATTGTCACAAAGTACATATTTGGACAAAGTTCTAAAGAGGTTTGGAATGGAAGATAGCAAGAAAGAGTTCTTGCCCATGTTGCCCAATACGACGTTGAGTAAAACTCAAAGTCCAGCAACGACAGAAGATAGAGAAAGAATGAGTAAGACTCCCTATGCCTCAGCCATAGGATCTCTAATGTATGCCATGCTATGTACTAGACCCGACATTGCATATGTTGTTAGTTTAACTAGCAGATATCAAAGTGATCCAGGAGTGGATCATTGGACAGCGGTCAAAAACATCCTTAAGTACTTGCGAAGAACTAAGGATATGGTTCTTTCTTATGGAGGTGATGAACAACTTGTTGTTAATGGTTACACCGATGCTAGTTGGAACACCGATCCGGATGATTCTAAATCTCAATCTGGATATGTATTTACTTTGAATGGTGCAGCAGTTAGCTGGAGGAGTGCAAAGCAAAGCGTTGTGGCGAGATCTTCAACTGAATCGGAATACATAGCTGCTTCGGAGGCTTCACAAGAAGCGATATGGATGAAGGAGTTCATTACAGAGCTCGGTGTGGTTCCAAGTGCGCTGGACCCAATGTCTATCTACTGTGATAACATGGGCGCCATAGCCAATGCGCAAGAACCAAGGTCACACAAGAAGCTGAAGCATATCAAGCTACGTTTTCACGCTATTCGAGAACATGTCCAAGATGGTGACATAAAGATTTGCAAAGTACACACATATCTGAATGTGGCAGATCCGATGACTAAACCTCTCCCGAGGGCAAAACATGACCAACACCAAACTGCCATGGGTGTTCGGTATATTACCATGTAATCTAGATTAGTTGACTCTAGTGCAAGTGGGAGACTGTTGGAGATATGCCCTAGTGGCAATAATAAATGTAGTTATTATTATATCTTTGTGTTTATGATAAATGTTTACATTCATGCTATAATAGTATTAACCAGAAACATTAATACTTGTGTGATTTGTAAACTAAATTAGAGTCCCTAGTAAAGCCTATTTATAATACTAGCTTGTTGATTAATAGATGATCATGGTTTCTTGATCATGAACATTTGAGATGTTGTTAATAACAAGGTCATATAATTAGGAGAATGATATGATGGACATACTCCTATAGATAAGCGTAGCATAAAGATCAAGTTATTTTAAATAGTTCAATTGCTATAAGCTTTCTGATACATAGTAACCTAATTCTTTCGACCATGAGATCATGCTTATCACCATCACCAGAAGGATGCTTTGATGACATCAAACACCACACCGTAACTGGGTGGCTATAAAGGTGGCATTGAGTGTTCGGAAAGTATGGGTTGAGACACATGAATCAAGAGTGGGATTTGTCCATCCATATGACGGATAGATATACTCTGGGCCCTCTCGGTGGAATGTCATCCAATTAGCTTGCAAGCATGTGCCTGGCTCACAAGGGATCACATACCACATGAACGATAAAAGAGTACTTATCGGTAACGAGGTTGAACTAGGTATGCAGAGATACCGACGATCAAAACCTCGGATAAGTAAACTATCGTGAGACAAAGGGAAATTGGTATCGTATGTAAGTGGTTCATTCGATCGCAAAGTAATCGTAGAAATATGTGGGAGCCATATGAATTTCCAGATTCCTCTATTGGTTATTGTTCGGAGAAGTATCTCGATCATGTCCGCATAATTCACGAACCGTAGGGAGATACACTTAAGGATTCGATGTTGTTGAGTAGTTATGGAATGATGAGTAAGAGACTGAATGTTGTTCGGAGTCTCGGATAGGATCCGGGATATCATGAGGAGATCCGGAATGGTCCGGAGAATAAGATTCATATAAGGAAAGTCCTGTTTCGGAGTTGGGGAATGATTCTGGTGTTTTCATCGGGAATGTTCTAGAAGGTTCCGGAAGGTCCGGCACTCCGGAGGGGAAGGGTACATGAATGTTTCATGACAATGTGGAATGGTTGCATCATGTACTAGGTATCATGGCTGGGCAAAATAAAGGGAGAAATCAAATCCTAGTTTGAAAAGTCAAACGCCAATTTGAAAAGTCAAGCAGCAGTTTGCTTGGTGGAGGGAGAGTAGGAAACCTACTTGGGGAGGAGTTCCTCTCCCTCCACCCGCCTGCCAAGGAGGCCGACTTGGGGGAGGACTCCCTCCCCCTTGGCCGCGCCCTCCCACCTATAAAAGGAGGGGCAGGGCTGCCACTCTTCTACACACCAAACACCACCCAAACCCTAGCCCTAGCCGCCGGCCACCTCAAGTCACCGCCACCCTAGGGTTTCCTCCTAGCCGCCGAGTTGGGGCTCTCCCCAAGCCCTAGCCGCCGGCCAAGATTCCACCCTTGGTGCCTCTAAACCCTAGATCGTCAAGGCCTCTCCCATAGTCCACCATACTCGCTCCGGCTTAAGGCGAAGCCCTGCGAGATCTCCCCTCTACTTCTGGTACCACGCCATTGTGCTGCCGGAATCGCGAGGAGAGTGCTACAACCTCTGCTGCCTGCTAGAACAAGGGAGAGGAAGGTCTTCATCAAGTACCGAACGTGTGACCGACTGCGGAAGCGCTGCCGGAATGCAGCGCCGGAAGGATCGTCTACGCGATCTTGAGATCGGCAAGAGTACGACTACATCACCCACGAGAATCTGCTCCCGTTAACCGCTTTGGAATCTTCGAGGGTGAGTTCTCTATCGACTCGTTGCTACAATCTAGTAGATAGATCTTGGCTTGTTTGTTTGCATGCGGTAGAATTTTTTTTTGTTTTCCATGCTACGAACCCCTACACAAGATGCCACAGGGTCAGTTGCATGTTTTCTTCTGTTTTTGGTTTCAAAAAAGGTAGAAAATCAATATTCTCAGAATTGGACGGGACAAAATCCAAAGTCATTATTTTACCCGGCACGACACGGAATCACGAAGAAGATATGAAATTGTGGTGTTTGTTGGAACCATCTAGCGCTCAAGGTGACAGTGTGGGGTTATCTAGATGGGGAAGGCAGACTTTGAGGAGTGTTGTTATAGCCCTACCATGGATTAGATTGTCCAACCGGAGAGTAGTTCAGGGTAGTATCATGAAGATAATATGTTTATTGAGAGTGTTCACTAGTGAAAGTATGATCCCTAGGCCTTGTTTCTAAGAATTGAAACACCGTTTGCATCTAGATCTGTTGCATGTTTGCTTGCTTCCATATTTATTTCAGTTTGCTTTTAGTCTCTCCCAAGTCAGAAGCTCTTTTCTGGCATTGTTACCACTTGTATTTCACTGTCTCTTCGCCGAACTAGTGCACGTATACACCTGACAAGTGTATTGGGTGTGTTGGGGACACACGAGACTTCTTGTATCTTGATTGCAGGGTTGCTTGAGAGGGATACCTTTGACCACTTCCTCCTTGAGTTCGATAAACCTTGGATAATCCACTTAAGAGAAATTTGATGTTGTTCTACAAACCTCTGCAATTGAAGGCCTAACAACAGTCTACAAGAATAGAAGTGCGTAGAATTTTTTTTTGCAATTGTACTGACGAGCGAGGCCCGCCACCTTTCCTAGGTTCGAGGATCCAAGACCGCATTATTCTGCAATTTCCCATATTTTCCCTCTCCACTGTCTTGTGCCTTCCCCCACCACACCGTTCCTTCGTGCACCACCCCCGAACCTCCACCGCGCTCCCTCTAGACTATATTTGTCGCCTCACCGCCATCCCTCCATTCACTCTCTTCTTTCCGCCGTGACCTATCCTAGCGTGGTCAAAGGCCGAAAGCAAGAAGCTAAGCCAGCTGTTCGCGCACGATCACGACAAAGGACATGTAGCGGATCCAACACAGAGATGGATCCTGCAAGGCTGGAGAGCACGGGCGAGGGAGACACATGTCAAGAGGACGAATAGAACAAAGCTCAGCAGCTTTGGATCCTAGTGAATGTTCTATTCGTCCTCCCTGAAGGGTAAGAACTCTAATTCGTCTCTTCCCTTTTTAGTTAGGGACTCTAGTCAAGTGGTAATAGCGAGGATGTGTGTTTATAACCCGTAGGACGTCTGCCGCATCCGGTTTCCTACTGAAGATTCGACACATGTGTTAGATTGAAGCCTTGTCCGGCAATATAATTGCAACTAGCAGTGGTTTTGATTATCGTCTGATAGTAGAAGCGATAGACCTAACTCTATGTGACTTGTACACAAAATTTGGAAAATTCCCGATTGGCCAGAAAAAGGAATTCGTATCTAGGTACTACAACACAAATTCTCAAACTTGCGACATTAGGACCGACGAGGCCCTAGCAATGATGCGGGGTAAACATCTAGGGACTAGGACGATGCTGATGTTTGTCCATATTGTTAATAAATAGACAGGGGAAGAGATTGTTGTCAATGACCATAAAAGAGGAAATAGCTCAACTGACCATAAAAGAGCATCCTTTCCTCACGGTACCGAGCGCAACCGCCTAACTCCTCCTTGATCATGATGCCCTGTCAAGGGAGAACGAAGACATAGAAATGGGGGGCGGGGTGCACCAAGGACGGTTTTGTATTCGGGGATGATGACGAGAAGGCATGTCGAGATGTTGTTGCTGACCCTGATTGGATGTAAAGTATGGAATATTTGGTTGATCTGTAATTTGAGCCTAGCTATGAGACTGATGAGGAAGAGGATGGTTAAGATGCTGAAATGGGATGCAAATATGATGATGAAGACGAGGAAAGGCAAGGGATACAGTTTGACAGGGACAACCCTACAATTGACGAGGGGACTGTCTTTGAGACTGTGGAGGAATATCGATACATAGTTGCCACCTTTGTAATAAACATTGGGTTTGATTATATCATTGAAAAGAGTGGCCAGAAAAGATTTAGGATTTATTGTAGGGAAAGTAAGGTATGTAAAAGTGGAGACTGTATGCATCCCTGATGAGGGGTGGACACCCATTTCTGGTTGCATTGGCTAACTTTTAATTCATTTTTTCATTTACTATGTTAATATGTATATGTGTGTGTTTTGATTTATTGAATTGTTTTGGATGAAGATCAAGGTAAACACAAAGAAACACAACTGCCCTAATACTTCTTTAAGTGATCAAATAAGACCTGCTACAACAAAGTGGATTGCTGCTACTGTGCTTGATTGGGTGAGGCAGGATCAATCCATTGAACCTACTAAATTCAGATCAAAGCTTAGTGACAAGTTCAACGTTCTGTTTCCTTACCACAAAGTTTTTTATGGGGGATGACTTTTCACTTTATACAAGGTAAGTGGAATGATAGTTTCCACATGTTCTATGGTTTCAAAGGAAAGGTCAAAAGAGCATCACCCGGGAGTGTTGTAGACATTGACTGCGAGGTTGTGAGAAGAAGATAAAAGAGCTCAAGAGGGGTCAAGTATATGATGGCAGACAAGAAGTGCTTTAGGAGATGTTTTGTCTGCCCGAAGGCAATTGGATGGGATTTCTAGATGGATGCAGGCCATACTTGGCAATAGACACAACTGTTGTAATATGGAAGTTCAGGGGACAACTTGTCATAGCTTGTGCTATAAACGCCGATAATTGGTTGTTTCCCGGTGCTTATGCTTTTCTTGAGGGTGAATCTATCAAAAGAAAAACATGGTTCATGAAGAGACTATGTGTAGTAAATGGTCACCCTAAAGGCTTAGCGATACACACTGATATGTGCAAGGGGCTAGAGAATATTGTTGATGATGTATTTCCTAGGGTTGAGCATAGAGAATGCATGAGAAACCTCGCTACTAACTTCATGAAGTTCAAACGGAAGATCTTTGAAGACAACTTGTGGTCATCATCATACACACATACCCCAAGAAGGAATGCCACTTATATGCAGAACATGTATACAATGCCCAAGGTGAAATAATACCATGAAGAACATCATAGCAAATTATGGGCTAGAAATAAGTTTGGCGAGTTAAGAAAAGTGGATTATGTTTGCAACAATTTGGCAGAGAGCTACAATTCTAAGATTCAGAGCATTATATCACTTATAATTGTTATTTTGCCAGAGTCAATACAACAATACATAATGGAGAAGATAGATTTTAGGCAGAGAATCTATGCAAGAAATTTGTAGGCCATAAAATAGTGCCAAAGGTGGTTTTGTTATTAAATGCAAGAACAAGGTAAATGAGGACAATAAAGATGAGGATGATCAGAAGTTTAGATACATTAGCTGAGGTTTATGCAAAAAACAAGCATGGTACTGATAGGAGGTACCCTATAGACATTGCAAACATGACTTATTATTGCAGGAAGTGGAAAATTACTGGTATTCCATGTCACCATGCACTGTACTTCATCTTAAAATGAAGTAATGTGGAAAAGTTCATAGATATTTTCCTGTGGAAAAGTTCGCTGCAACTTATGCAGAAAATATACCATCGATGACAGATGAAAATGATTGGGAGATTGTTGATCCAAGGTTCAAACTTGAACCACTGGTTCTTAGGATATGACATGGTAGGCCTGGAAAACTAGGGAGATCAAAGCATCCACTAAAAAGGGCTCAAGGTTAGGGGAGAAGTAAAGGAAATGCAAACGGTGTGGAGGATTTGGCCATATTAAGAGGTTATGCAAAAAAAAACAGTTCCACAGGATTTTAAAGATGATGACCATACCTATTCACATTAGGGAGGCATAAGTAGAAGCCGCTAAGGCAGAAGTTGAATCTTCTCATTCAGAGAAACAGAGAAATGCTGAGGTTGAGGGTGTTGTGGAAATGTAGCAAGTTGATAAAGAACTTGTAGCGAAACAATATGGTGATGTGCAGGAATTGCATGACGAAGTAGATGAGCAAGTTGTTGAAGAACGAGTTGTGCCGAAATAAAACGTATCACATGAGATACTGGAGGGAGGGAATAATAAGCCAAAACAAAAGAGGAAGCAGAAGGGGAAGAAAGATGACAAAGACGAACTTGATGAAGTTGTGAAAATGCAGCAAGTTGTGGGACTTTAGCAGTCTGATGATGTGCATGAAGTGCAAGACGAAGGTGATGAGCAACAATTCGCTATAGAACGAGGGGTGCAGGAAGAAAATGTATCACAGAAGTAGCTAGAGGAGGGGGAGAATAAGAAGAAACAAAAGAGGAAGCACAAGGGGAAGAAAAAAGGAAGGAGGTGAACCAAAATATGAAAAGTTGCTGGGGTTATTGAGGATGTTCTAAAAGGTCTTTCTGCTAACTTCAGGAAAACAATAAATCCTTTCCTATTTCATCTTTGTATGATTCTCATGTTGAAACGTAAGCTTTAAAACATGTGTAATTTGGCATTTCGGTCATCTTTATTTCAATAAACTTCAATTGTTATTTATGTAGTTCGAGCTTGAAGACTAGGAAGAGGAGCAGAAAGAAGCGAGCAGAATAATCTCGTTTTAAGAGTTTTTACTATGTCCGAATTATTGATGTGAACTTTATTTGTATCTGTTGTATGCAATCGTGTAACTATGTATGTGGACAAATTTGTGTTTTTTCATCATTTTCATGATGTTATAAATTTCTTGCCAACAACATAGAAAATGCACATAGAGTCTGGTTAAATCACCCCTCCGCATCAGGCCAATCAGCCTGCTCATGAATTTCTCTTAGAAAACACAATCAAAAACGTCCAAACGCAGCGATAAAACTGCTCATCATGATTAGTTTTCAAGGTCACGGGTGGCATTCTAGAAGAATGTATCCAACAACCAAGGTTGGCCGATGGGTTATCATCCAAACGACCCTAGTTGGACGTTAGGGTTACGCGAGTACTACTGGGTTTTGAGGGGGTTTTGAGTCAGTCAATGATGTTATATGGGGTTTGACCAACATTTAAATGGGCACAAGTAATTCAACGAAAAAGTCGTGAGGGCATCTAAATTTTTAACCCTTCGTGCTGGTCCTGCCTAATACACCCCTAGGGCACCCAAATACATTTTTGTTTGAATTTTGAGAGCAATATTTATGGTATCTATAGTTCAAAATTTAAATTATGCAAGCAATACTGAAGAAAAAAGCAATATATAGCTCCACCATGAGAAAAATTCTAATCTCCCGGGAATGGCCTTCCAACATGACATGCCACTAGGGAACAATGTCGGATGGCCTTGGACATGTCGATTTATTGCACCTCCTTTAAAAATCCACCCAAAATTTAAATTTATTGATTTATAAAATGGAAAATCAAGTTTTTTCATAAAATTCTGAAATCCCTAGTTGTCGAAGTTGTTTGCCTGCCAAGTTTGGTCTCATTTCATGGAGGGGTGCCATGATTTTGGCAGTCGATATGATCACTATGGTTGAAACACAAGTGAACTCCTACTTGATAGACATTTGGTTGAAGGTTTGAATGTACAAAGTATCAGGATGTGTTGTTTACGATTTTTCCTGGGTACTATGTCATAAACAAGGACTCCAAGCACATAGTTTCAATTTTTTGATTTTTTTGAATATCATTTGGTTTGGTTCAAAAAGTTCAAACTTGCCGGCGTGTGCAACCTCATGAGGCTATCTAAATTTTGAACCCTTCGCGCTGGTCTAGCCTAGAACACCTCTAGGGCACGCAAAACCATTCTTGTTTTAATTTTGATAGAAATAAGTATGGTACATGTAGTTCAAATTTGAATTATGCAAAAAAGCGGTATGTAGCTCCAACACAGAGAAAAATCTCAATCTTTTGGGAAAGGCCTTCCAAAATGACTTTCCACCGGGGAAACATGTCAGATGGCTTTGGACATGTCGATTTCTTGCACCTCCTTTAGAAAATCCACCGAAAATTCAAACTTTTTGATTTAGAAAATAAAAAAACCTTAAATCCCTAGTTGGAGAAGTTGTTTGCAATGCCGAGAGGCACCAACCTGCCAAGTTTGGGCTCATTCCATGGAGGGTTGCATGATTTTGACAATGAGATTTAGAAGCATAAACATAAAAATTTGAGACAATTGCAAAATCATAGCACAGACCCAACAACTTTGAAAGTTTTAAATTTTAATTCAAGTTTGCTGAGGGTCCGTGTCATTGGTGTTTCTTAAAATCGTATATTTTTTACACGATAAACTAAAACTGCAGATTTTCCGAGGCAATATTTGCCTTCTTCCACCTTTCGAGCCACGGAGAATCATCTTCCGGAGTCGAACTTGGCATGTCCTCGTAGTCCTCCAAATTGACTTTGCGGTCGTCTTCCGAGGAGGTCCAACCGGAATACGACTGAGAGGAGCCTCCATCGTGGTCCGGCGGTGTGGCGGGGTGCTCCTCCTCTCCAACCACTGGAGCTTGGTCCTCCTCTACCTCAGGAGAGTCCTGCTCATCAAGGCTGCGCTTCGCCGGCGGTACCGGCTAGACGCAAGAAAGGGCGAGTTGTCTTCTTGCTATGAGGAATACCGAACTATGTCTATCGTAGAGTTGGTGTGTGCTAAGAGAACGTAGTGGAGCGGCGCTTTATGCCGCGCGTTGTGGAAGCTGGATCCTCCCCAACGCGTAGCATGCGGTGGAAGAAGAAAAGGTTACGCACGCGTCTTACAAAATTCAAGAAAAGCACACAAAAGCACACAATGACTTATGACTCACCGTGTGAGCAAAGGCATAGAAAAAGAAACAATAAAAAATTTATGCAACAGTCGCAAATATAAGACACGCTTAACAGTGGAGGAAACATGGACAATGCTTTGCTAAGCAAACAGTTTTCTCGGAATGAGACGTGTGTTCGGTGTGCGACAAACCCTGGGACAGAGATTCGAATTTTTACAGAGAGTTGTTATACAAGATGTCAAGATGATCGTGAAGGGATTCACATCTGTGACTTTTCATCGTATCAATCGCTTATGTAGTAAATCAGCACATACCTTACCTCGTAGAGTGCAGAACTTTATGGTTTTTCGATCTTTCTGATGGGGCTCCGGAATGCATCCGCGATGCTCTTTGTAATGATTCAAGTTGATCAATAAATTGCTGAAATTCTCAAAAAAAAAAAACAGCTATCATAGTACAGTGGCATTATTACACTACACGGTGCGCTGCTGAATCAAAGCCTCTACTCTTGCTGCGTTCCCGCGTGCATAAATGCCCGGTAGGCGCACCGAACGCGCAGGGACAGAATCACAAAAGGGAAAATCACATCGAAATTGGTTACACTTCAGTGCGCCGGCCGGCCACCCGCTGCCTTGCTCGCACAGCCAGGTCGATCGAGCTGTGTCGATCATTGCTGGTTATGGCTATATAAACCATGGGTCTCCTGCCTCTTCCATTCATCCATCCTTCGGGCCCCTACTTCACTACTCCACACAAGCAAAGTGGTGGTTCAGAGGTTTCAGCCATGGCAGCTCCGAGAGCACTCGTGCTCGCCGTCTGCGCCCTCCTGCTGGCGGTCGCCGTCGCCAATGCCGACGCGGCCTCCGTCGTGGTCGGCCTGGCCAAGTGCGCCGACTGCACCAGGAAGAACATGAAGGCCGAGGAAGCTTTCAAGGGTAATTAAGCTAGCTCTCCTTTCCAGTTCGTACTGTACGTGTAAAATTGCTCATCGATCTACCCCGACATTACATACGGTGCTTACCGCTGCCATGCGTGAACGCACCGCAGGTCTCCAGGTGGCGATCAAGTGCAAGAATGCCCACGGCGAGTACGAGAGCAAGGCGGTGGGTGGCCTAGACGGCACCGGCGCCTTCAGCGTGCCCCTCGCCGCCGACCTCCACGGCGCCGACTGCGTCGCTCAGCTCCATAGCGTGGCCTCCAACGCGTCGTGCCCTGGCCAGGAGCCGTCCAAGGTCGTCCCTGTGTCTGAGGGCACCACCTACGGCGTTGTCGCTGGCGCCAAGACTCCCATGACGTCGCCGGAGTGTGCCTCCGTCACCATGTGCGGACCGGTCAAAAAATTATTTCTCGGGCACTTCCACCACAAGAAGCCTGTGCCGCCTAAGCCAGAGCCCAAACCGCAGCCGCACCCCGACTACCACCCTATCCCACCCACTCCCACATATGGCGTAGGAGGTGGACACCCCTCCACTCCGATCTACCATGCCGAGTCAAAAACTTTCTTGCTCCCGTTAAAGAAGCACATCATTGATCACTTCCACCACAAGAAGCCTATGTTGCCAAAGCCGGAACCCAAGCCGCAACCCCACCCCGACTCCCACCCAGTCCCTCCCACCCCCACTTATGGTGGAGGAGGTGAACACCCCTCCACTCCGATCTACCACGCCGAGTCAAAGACCTTTTTTGGCCCGTTCAAGAAGCACATCATCGAGCACTTTCATCATAAGAAACCTGTGCCGCCAAAGCCCGAACCCAAGCCACAACCCCACCCGGATTACCACCCCGTCCCTCCCACTCCCACCTATGGTGGAGGTGGTGGACACCCCTCCGCTCCGATCTACCATGCCGAGTCAAAGACCTTCTTGGGTCCGATCAAGAAGACCATCATCGACCACTTCCACCACAAGAATCCCATGGCATCCAAGCCAGAGCCCAAGCCACAACCCCAACCGGACTACCACCCCGTTCCTCCCACCCCCACCTATGGTGGAGGAGGTGGACATCCCTCCACTCCGATCTATAATGGTGAGTCAAAAACCTTCTTGGGCCCAACCAAGAAGCATATCATCGAGCACTTCCACCATAAGAAGCCCATGCCATCCAAGCCAGAGCCCAAGCCGCAACCCCAACCAGACTACCACCCTGTTCCTCCCACTCCCACCTATGGCAAAGGAGGTGGACACCCCTCAACCCCGATCTACCACCCTCCTTCCCAGCACTAAAATCTATATGGTTTCATGTGCGTGAGTGAGTGAACGAAGCCGTTGCTAATTATGATTAGTTACATGCACGGTGGTTTGAACTTCTATTGTTTTCTGCCCCTTTTTTTAAGGATTCCCAGAATTTAGAGACGGAATAACAATTATGAAGGGGTGAGAGAGTGGTGTGATGAAAGTGTACGGGTGATGTGTATTTCCAAGATTTGTAATGTGGTTGTGCTTTTTTGGAACAAGAAGTTATTATGATTAATTGTGTACTTTAGATCTAGGTTTTGGTATGAAGCAATTTCATATTTTACATGCATTATTTTTGAACATGAGAAGAATGTTGCATTGAAGAAATTTTGGGAAAACCCTGAATCCCTGTTTTCCTCTCTATGTCAAATCCATTTCAAATGGTTTTGAAATTTTGAAAATCCGAAATTTATGGATCATTTAGTATGTAAAAGGGAAGATGAGTGTTTTGACAATATATTGAACTCTTTTGTATTTTCAAATAATTCAAAATAGAGTTTTGTTTGAAAATTAGAAATAGAAGAGAGGAAGGAAAAAAAAGAAAATGTCTAAGCGGAAAAAACAATTTTCTCACAGAAGCAACCTGCTCGCAAATAATGGCCTTCTAGAAGACCCAAACCAAGGACCACAAATTGGGCGTTAGGATTACGATCCAGTTACCACAATTGGGCATTAGGGTTATACGAGTTCTGCGAGGTTTTGAGGGGGTTTGAGGCGCTCAATGGTGTTATCTGGTTTGACCAACACTCAAATGAGCACAAACAAATTTAAAATAAAAATAAAAATGCAAAACATGCGGGCGTCGTCGTTTTCTGTGACTTAGTTTCGTACATGGTGTTGTCGCATGCTCTGGAATTACCGATGGAACTGTAGGATCTAGACCTGGTAATAGAGTTATGGCTAAAACTATGTGTGTAGTAACTCTTTGGGACTCTAAGTGCAGATTGTTGTACCAAGCGTTTTTTCCCCACAAGGGTGACTCGAGGGTTTATATTGAACTCTCGGAGAATTGACAAAGAGTATCTCTTCCTTCTCCTCTTAAGCAATCGACAAAACAAAGTTTTTGCCTTGTGTCCCCAACTCCACCGTGTGGTTGTCAAGCACAAGATTTCGTATTAGTTATATAAAATAATAATAATAAGAAGAGCTAGTAAAGTAAAATAGTAATAAAGTATGCAAGTAACATAAATGCAATAATAAAAAGGTCTTTTTTGTTTGCAAGAAACAAAGTATTTTTGTGTTTTTTGAGATAATAAATTGCAGCTAAGGTAAATGATAGTAGTAGCATTGGAAGGTTGTTTCTTATGATAAATGTTGGATCGGGGTTAATAGGTTCACTTGTCTACTCTCTTTTAAGTTATAGTGGACATAACAATTTAACATCAATATTATTGGTGGAACTTCACTATGTGTTTGATAAGAATTCATATAGGTATCACGTCCTAACATAGAGATAATGCAACACATCTCTCTTATAATCCTCTAGAAAGGGAAAACTCCAAGAAATCTAAAATTAAGAATTAACAAAGCATAGCCTTAGCTACTTCGACATGATGTTTGAATAACAAATATGCTTCCTTGAACAAACAAGATTATCAAGTTGTCACACGATAATTATAGCATATGAATTTACTTAATCCCTAGTAAGGTAAAAAAGAAAGATAAAAACCATAATAGATCTAGAATTTTCTGTCACTATTCAATCACTACCACAATGCATGTTATTCCATCTAATACACTTTCCCCTACACACGCTCTTGCATACAAGTTGGATAAAAAACTAATTAATAACGAGGTACATCATATGCATCTATCAATACATCATATGCATCCAACGATTAGAAGTTGGATCTAATCGTTGCTGGTTCTGACTCCTTTTTGGTGTTTCTGTGTTTCTATGGCGTTGTTCTCAAGGATGCTCTGGGAGACCCTTTTTATAGCAGTTCTTAGACCAAACTAAGTCGATGGTCGAGGGCCAACAGAGTGTGGGCGGTCGCGCCACCCATTCTCTTTTGGACGTCCAGGACTCTCTCTCGTGATTTCCAAACACTCCATATCATCATCTTTCCGACATATTGGCTTTCCCAAAATCTTAGCTTCATTGGACTTCATTTAGGTCCCATGGGTGTCACCGATGGCACCAGTAGGCCACCACACATGGATGGAGGACCTAGACACAAGCTGTCAGCTAATATCTCGGAAAGAGGGATAAATATATAAATTAGTTCATATCCCTATACCATGGGAGCAAAAGCGGGCGGGGCTAGATCCTCAAGATGGACAAGCACACATAAGCATGGAAGACCTTCCAGATCGTGATCTATTCATTGTATTTCACATGTGTACATTAATAAATGGAGAAATGTAAGGTTAGTTCGATTTTTCCCATCTAGTTCTTTCATCAAACATTTAACGTATAGTACTCACATTGGATCCAAACTTGAGTCAAACTCTTTTCTTTCCACTGGTGAAAAAAGGGCCTCCAGTCCCGGGTCGCAACTGGCTCTAGTCCCGGTTTTGGGCCCAGGACTGTGAAAACGGGACTAGAGCCCCCCCCCTCTAGTCCCGGCTCGCTACGGCCCACGACTGATAACAGCCACGTGGCTCTTTCAGTGCCGCGGGGGGCGGAAACCCTCTAGTCTCGGGCCGTAACACCACCCGGGACTAAAAGGTTTCCTGCCGCGGCAGAGAAACACACATTTCTCTGCTGCGGCAGAGATTATGTATTTCCTTTTTTTTTGCCATTTCGTTCCTTTTTCGTTTTGTGTTTCACTATAATTCAAACATATATTTCAGTATACATATTATACGCTACTACATACACACTACACGTCGATGCATTTATATAATTAATCGATCCCTTGCAAGCATACATATAATCAATCATATCAAAAGGAAGAAATATTTTGAAATTACATGGTCATTGATGAATATATATATCATATCAGCTACATGAAGATGACTAAGGCAAATCGAGTTCCACGTCATCCGCATAATGCTCTCCATGTACATCAAGGACTTCATCATAAATCCCGCCAGCTCCTCTTGAATTGCTCTTATGCGCTGGTCTGGCTCTAGTTTCTCCCGCAAATTATAAATATAACGTGAGTCAACTTTCCGCTCCTTTGGTCAACTTCATGGATGTACTTTCATGAGCGTAGTATCCACATAAATGAGTTCTCGGTGGCTGCTGTAAACTCTTCACCATTTTATAAGTTAACTCCTCTTTGAATGGACCTGGTATTTTCTGTCTGAACTGTGTCCAACAGTTGCTCGGCAAAGAAAATAAACAAAGGAGTTATTAGTTACTTGATATCAGGAAATGAATGAAAGAGGACGATATAATGCGATAATGATTGAAATTACTTATGGAGCATTGCTTTCATGTCGCTCCACTGCTCTTGGTCCCAACTTAATGAGTCGTGGACTTCAACTAAGGAGTTGTCAACTTGAATGTTTAGCAAGATCTAGTGGAATCTGCGGACGTTTACATAAGCATACATGCATAGCTCATCCAGTTTCAGGGAGATGCCGCCGGAGCCCAGTCCTCCAGCATCTCTAAGAAACTGGTCATAGAGGCACTCCCTAATATGTGACAACACTATAAAATGTTACAATTATTACATATCATTTCTTCGCGTGTGTTCCTTTCTGATCCCGTCGTATCCATGGAGCATCTTCATTCATTAACATGATGCTTGGGACATCCTTCACCGCGAAGGGCGGAATTTCATGAAACTTATCACAATCTTCTGACATGTCTGTCTTGTCCTCCACTCCCACGATGTTTCTTTTTCCTGAAAGAACTATGTGGTGCTTTGGCTCATCGTCTGATGTATTCTTTTTCTTATTTTTTTTCTTTTTTTAGGTTTGGTAGACATGTCCTTCACATAGAAAACCTGAGCCACATCATTGGCTAGGACGAATGGTTCGTCTAAGTACCCAAGATTGTTGAGATCCAACGATGTCATTCCGTATTTTTTGTCTACCTCAACCCCTCCTCCTGTCAGCTTGACCCATTTGCACCGAAACAAGGGGACCTTAAAAGTAGGTCCATAGTCAAGTTCCCATATCTCCTCTATGTAACCATAATATGTGGTCTTTGACCCATTGTTGTCTGTTGCATCAAAGTGAACACCACTGTTTTGGTTGGTGCTCTTTTTATCTTGGGCTATCGTGTAAAATGTATACCCATTTATCTCGTACCCTTGGAAAGTGGATATAGTCGAAGATGGTGACCTATACAACAAGTATAGCTGATCTCCAAGAGTGTTGTTTTTGATGAGATGTTGCAACCAACCGCCGAAACTCTTCATGTGTTCATCTCTAATCCAAGAGTCATGCTTTCCAGGGTTGTTGGAGCGTAAGATTTTCTTGTGTTCCTCGATATATGGGGCTGCCAAGATAGAATTCTGTAGAACGGTGTAATGTGCTTCGGTGTAAGAATGTTCGTCCCTACATATTATTGATTTACTTCCTAGAGTATCCTTTCCACTCAGTCTCCCCTCATACCGCGATTGAGGAAGACCAATCGGCCTAAGGTCAGGAACGAAGTCAACACAAAATTCAGTGACCTCCTCTGTTCCATAGCCCTTGGAGATGCTTCCTTCTGGCCTAGCACGGTTACGGACATATTTCTTTAAGATTCCCATGAACCTCTCAAAGGGAAACATATTGTGTAGAAATACAGGACCGAGAATGGAAATCTCTTCGACTAGGTGAACCAAAGAAGTGCGTCATAATATTGAAGAAGGATGGTGGGAACACCAACTCAAAACTGACAAGACATTGGACCACATCATTCTGTAACCGTGGTAGATCTTCAGGATTGATTATCTTCTGAGAGATTGCATTGAGAAATGCACATATCTTCACAATGGGTACTCGAACATTATCTGGTAGAAGCCCCCTCAATGCAATCGGAAGCATTTGCGTCATAATCACGTGGCAGTCATGAGACTTTAGGTTTTGGAACTTTTTTCTGCCATATTTATTATTCCCTTTATATTCGACGAGAAGCCAGACGGGACCTTAATACTACTTAGGCATTCAAAAAATATTTCCTTCTCTTGTTTGGTAAGAGCGTAGCTGGCATGACCTTGAAACCATTCTGGATGCAGGCCATCTGGGTCTTTTATACGTTGATGGTCCTTTCCCATACACGCCCAAGAAGCCTAGCAGGTTCACACAAAGATTCTTCGTCACATGCATCACATCGATTGCAGAGCGAACCTCTAAGAATTTCCAATATGGTAGCTCCCAAAATATAGATTTCTTCTTCCACATGGGTGCGTGTCCTTCAGCGTCCTTCGGAACAGATTTTCCTCCAGGACCCTTTCCAAAGGTTACCATTTGATCCAAATCTTTGACCATATCAAATATATCAGCACTAGTACGCTCCTTAGGCTTCGTCTGGTGACATGCTAGACCCTTGAAATGCTTGCCTTTCTTTCTTAAGGGATGCTTGACCAAAAGAAATCGACGATGCTCATTGTATACATTCTTCTTACAATGTTCCAAACATATACTTTCAGTCTCATCTAAACAGTGTGTGCATGCATTGTATTCCTTGTTTGACTGTCCTGAAAGGTTACTAAGAGCAGGCCAATCATTGATTGTTATGAAAAACAATACTCTTCCTGCTTGTGCTCATCCCACACGCGTATTCCGGGTTCGTGCCACAACTGTAAAAGTTCTTCCACTAATGGCCTTAGGTACACATCAATGTCGTTGCCGGGTTGCTTCGAACCTTGGATCAACACTGGCATCATAATGAACTTCCGCTTCATGCACAACCAAGGAGGTAGGTTATAGATGCATAGAGTCACGGGCCAGGTGCTGTGACTGGAGCTCTGCTCCCCAAAGGGATTCATGCCATTTATACTTAGACCAAACTTAAACTCCTTGCGTCATCTGCAAAGTCCGCGTATTTTCTATCGATTTTTCTCCATTGCGACCCATCAGCAGGGTGTCTCAACATCCCTTCTGACTTACGTTCCTATTTATGCCATCGCAACAACTTGGCGTGTTCTTTGTTTCTGAATAAGCGTTTCAACCGTGGTATTATAGGAGCATACCACATCACCTTGGCAGGAACCCTCTTCTGGGGGGGCTCGCCCTCAACGTCACCAGGGTCATCTCGTCTAATCTTATACCGAAGTGAAGTGCATACCGGGCATGCATACAAATTATCATACTCCTCACCGCGGTAGAGGATGCAGTCATTAGGGCATGCATGTATCTTCTGAACCTCTAAACCTAGAGGGCAGACAACCTTCTTTGCTTCGTACGTATCGGCGGGCAATACGTTATCTTTTGGAAGCATATTCTTCATCATTTTCAGCAACTTTTCAAATGAGGAGTCAGGTATAGCATACTCAACCTTCCATGGCAGCAATTCCAGTGTGCTGCCCAGCTTTTTCAGACCATTTTTGCAATTTAGGTACAACAAATTTTTGTGATCCTATAACATGTGATTGAACTTCTCCCTATCCTTTTCAGTTTCACAATATCTTCCTGCATCGGCAATGGTCCGACCAAGATCATCAGCGGGTTCATCATGTGTCTCTTCTTCATCCTCCCCTTCAGCATCCCCCATGGAAGTATCTCCGTACTCAGGGAAACCATGATAGCTGTCATCCTCCTCCTTTTCTTTATTGTCTTCCATTATAACCCCTCTCTCTCCGTGCTTGGTCCAACAATTATAACTGGGCATAAAGCTGGACTTCAATAGGTGGCTGTGAAGAGTTTTTGAGTCAGAGTAATCCTTCTGATTCCTACATCCATTACATGGACAGAATACAAAACCATTGCGCTTGTTTGCATCAGCAACACAGATGAATTCATGCACGCCATTAATGAACTCGCCAGAGCGTCGGTCAGTACTGTACATCCATTCCCGGACCATCTGCATTATAGTAAAAGTATATCAAAAACCATTACACAACATGATAAAATTATTACAAGTTATATTGAGAGATTCTAGAGCATTAATTTTGAATTTTGAAAAATTTACATGCACCAGTTTGTGAATTGGAGAAAACAATCAACATGATAAATGTGGAGTTTTTTTATTATTGTTCTATTAGTGAAAACCTCATTCCATTCTAAGCTCTAAAACTCTAAAATTATACATTTCAATTTTCAGTAACTATGTGCCTAATCAAAATTTGTTACACATATATATCAAAATCCTTCTAGCTACTTCTAGAGCATGCATTGATCCATATCTCTATACTTCTAGAGCATTATAGAGCTAAAGTAGCAATAAGAAATGAAAGAATGAAATTCTAACCTTTTAAAGCTTTGGATTTAGGTGTTGTAAACTAAATCTTGACAAATCTTGAGAAAAAAATGGCATGAACTCTCTTGCTTCTTTGAGAAAAATGGCCACCATATACTTTAGGGCAGCAGGACAGGAAGCAGAATATATAGTGGTGAACAACTAGTCCCGGGCCGTGATACGACCCGGAACTAATAGTCCACGAAAGGACCAGCTGGCATGCTCCAGGTTATTAGTCCCGGGCCGTATTACGGAGACCTGGTCAGGCCCGGGACTAGTGACTATGGCCGTTTCTAGCCGTTAGAGGTCTCACGGCCCGGGATTAGTGCTCCCACTAGTCGCGGGCTGTGCCAGGCGAGGACTGCTGGCCTTATTCACATCGAACCGAAGATGGTTTTTCCAGTAGTGTTCCATGTATCTTATGTTTCTATAGTAATAGAAGGCGTGGTTCCTATTGGGTAATATCAATCATATCGTGGCATAGAGATCAGTAGAACGTGACCGACATGCCCAGAGTGTCCGTGCCGGGGCTTGCCGAATCTCAGGGATAGACTTTGTTGACCTTTATTTAACCACTGCTGACGAGGCTAAGTTCTAAGTTTCACATGTCAGAAGGAAGATAAATCTATTTGTTTTTGTCCTAGAAGGTCGTGAGTTGGGTCCTACATGTCGAAAACATACATATCTATTTTTTTCATTCATGTTGACCGGCAAAGTGGAGGTCCTACATGCACGACAAGTTAGCCAAACATAAAGGCAGACGGCGTCAGATCTCTCTAAGAAAATAGATGTAACGAGTTTGCAAAAGCTGCTGACATATTCTTCAATTGGACGATTTGCAGTGACATGGTTGCAATTTTCGTGTGAACTAGTGACACAATCATAAAAAAAAACATGTTATAAAATACTCAAAATGTCAAGTGTACTCTACCATTTTATACGTATTTGTGATGATATGCCCATATTATGCACATATATGCATCATAGTAAGGCGAACAATGTTACAGGAGGACGTTTTTCTTTTCGTCGCGCCAAAAAGCTATTTTCTATTTTCCAAGTTTAAAAAACGAGGTATTTTGTGAAGCAACCACCAAATAAAAGTTTCAAAATAGTACCACCCCATTTTTTAAAAATACTAGGCCACTTGCATGGACACTATACCAACCAGGGTATCTTAAATCTTTCTGTCCACCCGTCGTGAAAAGGATAAATTCCTACCGAATCGATAGAAAGTCTGTTAGATTTGAACTACAAGATGCTCATGATTTTTTGGAAAAATCATTTTTAGGTTTACAATATGCTATTTCATCAGAGATCCACTGCAACTTTAGCGAGGCTCAGCCCCAAGGTAAGAATCTTTATGCCCGCGGGTTTGACCATAGTTTAAAACAAGCATAAGAAATTAAAAAACGATCCAATGAATGTAAAACCTTCGTGTAGTGTCATAATATGTGACATAGTTTTAAGGATAATATCAAACTTGGTATATTAATTGCATCTCAAAAAAACCTTCTAAAAAATAAGCTATTATGTTCGAGGTTTCATGGTTTTCAGCCCAAACAGACCAATGTAATGGCTAGAATCGCGGTATAGTTCATGATAATATGCCCATATTGTGCACACATGTGCATCCTGGTATGTCAAACAATATTGTAGGAGGAAGTTTTCCTTTTCATCACGCAAAAAGCCATTTTATATTTTCCTATTGCAAAAAACAGGGTGTTTTGTAAAACAACCACCAAATAAAAGTTTCAAAATGGTACCACCCCATTTTTAAAAATAATAGGCCACCTTGCATGGACAATGTCCCAACCAGGATATCTTAAACCTTTCCATCCTCCTCTCGTGAAAAGACAAATTCCTACTAAATCGATAGAAAGTTGGTCAAATTTGAATTACAGATACATGGTATGATGCTCATGGTTTTTTAAAAAAATCATTTTTAGTTTCACAATATGTATTTCATCAGATATCCACTATAATTTTAGTGAGGCTCAGTCGTGAGCTAAGGATTTTTTAGAATCCTCAAATTCTAAAGGGAAATTTTGATATGATTTTTTAAATATTTGAACACTATTAAATGAATTTTATTTAAAAATACTTGATGCATGATTAAAAATATGATATGGATGTCATCTTTGGATTCTTCTCATTTTTCTTATTGATTTAGACATATTATTTGTCAAATTCCGATTTACGGATTTAAAGATATGAATTATTCCATATTAAATAGAAAAAGCAAAAAAATCATTTTATTGTTATTTGAATTCATGATTATTATTACTTATTAATTTTTATGTTTATTAAATAATTTATTGAAATTTTGAAAATAAAGACGTGTGACACCATTGGTTTAATGGTGAATTTGATTGATATGGTAGTATTATCAATAAGATCCAATTTCCTTATTTAAAACTCATCCGGAAGGAATATAAAAATTAATTGTGCTAGGTCAGAGTAGTGCGAGGATTGGTTACTGATCCAAAAGTTTGACTATGAGTGCAATTTAACCAAAGATTAATCATACTTAATCTTAAAAAGACGCATGTGAGATTAACGAGTTGAAGAATTCAATTTTTAAAAAAAAATCGAAAAAATTCGTTTTTTTAAGTCATTTTTTTAAACAATAACTAGCCCAATGGCATTTCCATTAGCGTAGCTACCACCAAACCAAACGGCCGTCAATCGCCAGATGGGTGCCCAGCGCTTCTGAGGGCAAAAGCGACGGCAGAGTGCACGCCGACGGGAGCTGGCCATTGCGCCAGCTTCTTTTCATGTACACTGTGTTTGGATGTAGGAATTTTAGCTTGGAATTGAATTGGAGTGGAAATTCCAAATCCAAGATGGAAAGGAAATGGCTTACAATTTCAAATATGTTGTTTGAGTGTGTTTGGAATTTACTGTGGGAAAACAAAGAGTGATACCCAATTTCAATTCCTGTTTGGATGTAGAAACTATGGAATTAGATGTTTTGTTGAGTTTGGACATACAAACTTGTGTACATGTATGAAAATAACATATGCATATTAAATAAATAGAAAAAGGCAGCATCGATTAGGATGGTTTGAAACGATGTTGTCACTGTCATATATGTAGACTGTAGTCATTTGTATTATGAGCAGTCCACTTCTAAATGAACAGGTAAACCGGTGCACACTTATGCTCGTCGCTGCACTGGCAATCGCCTTTGCCGGCAGGCCGATCACAGCGAGACCTAGACAAACAAATAAGTGAGGCTAAAGCTAGGATGTGTACTATGCAAATCTGTCTAGCTGGGCGTGGCCAAAAAACAAACATATGGCGTGCGCCGCCTTGGCACCGCCCGTGCGACAGTCCGAGTCCACGACGTTCCTGATCATGTGCACCCTCAGGGAGCTCACAAACAGCACCTCCCACTCCCACAAGCCTGACAATCCTGAAAATCTGCAGTTGAATTAGATCAAATAATTAGCCAACAAAAGAATGGATAAACGTTGCTCCAATCGGAGGAAGGGGAGGGGAAGAGGAGGGGCTGCTCCCTCCCGCAGTCGTTCCCCTGCCCACCGGCGTTGTAGATTTAGGATGGGCTCATGGCGGCGGCCGCCGGTCGATTCAGGGTTAGGGCGGGCTGCCGCAGCCGTTCCGAGAGGGAGAAGAGAAGGGCAGAGGGAGAGGAGGGCGAGAAGGGGGAAGGGGGAAGGAGAGAAGAGGAGAGGGAGAGGCGGGGAGCTTACCTGTGGCGCTGCCAGGAGCTCTAGGTCACGGCCGAGTTCAGGTTGCTCGCGAGAGACGAACTCTCTCCTTCTGTTTCCTGGAGCGAAGCGGTACACGCGGGTCCTCGATTCCGAGCGTTTCCGAGCGCTCGAGCTCGGGATATGGCGAGCCCGGGTAGAGGCACGGATGGGTGTGGCTCGGAATTTTGGTCAGTTTCCACACTCAAATTCCACAGACATCCAAACAGCCGAATTTGTGTCTATAGATTCCAAATAGCCAATTCCAAGCCCAGTTTCCGACATCCAAACACAGCGGTACACTACAGGAAAAAGTTACTACGCCGACGGCCAGCTGCCGTCGGCACAACGACAAATTGCCGTCGGCACAGGCTGTGCCGACGGTGGCCGTCGGCGTAGCCCCCTCGGCGTACGTCCTTGTCGGCACAGTCCTCCCCCTCGGCATAGAGTCTTCCAGCGGGCCCCGTATGTCAGTCAACGGCCGTCTTCAATAACGGTCAGCCTGGAGGAATGGAGCTACGCCGACGGCCTGGCCGTCGGCATAGCCTAAAATATATTTTTTTATTTTTTATTTTTTTTAATCTTTGAATTGTTTGACTCCTTAATCTCTCGCTTTAATTATTTTAACACTATTTATAGTTAATAATTGATTAAATTGCAGTCCTAGTCAAAGTTCCCGTTTGATCACCCGTCCTAGCACTACTCCAGCTCTAGCACGCTTAACTTCCTTGTTCCTTTAGAATCTCTTCTCGCAAAGCAATTTACACATTGTTGTCAATACTATGATATCATTCCTATTAAGTCTTATATCATCATGTCACATGGTTGTATTTTTTGAAATTACAAGCAATTATTTAGTAAACAACAATGAATAAGTAAAAATATTATTGAATTCAAATAAAAATATAATGATTTTATTTTATTTTGTATTTTTTATTTAATATGTAATAATTAATATCTTTAAATCTGTAAATCGGAATTCGGCAAATAATATGCTAAATTGATTAGAAAATTTAGAGGAATCCAAATATGATATCAATATCAACTTATCACAAACTATGTCGTAATTCTTATCATAATTTCATTTGCCCGTTTAAAACGGCACGCATAAAAATTCTTAGCTCGGGGCTAAGACTCGCTAAACTTGAAGTGGATCTATGATGACACAACATATTTTGAACCTAAAAATGATTTTTGTAAAAAATCATGAGCATCCGATCATATACTTGTAGTTCATATCTGACCCACTTCCTACCGATTCGGCAGGAATTTGTCTTTTTCACCAAGGATAGACGAAAATGTTTGAGATCCCCCTGTTATGACATTATCCCAGTAAGGTTGTCTAGTATTTTTGAAAAATGTGATGGTAGCATTTTGAATTAGCCATTTGGTGGTTGCTTCACAAAACCGTCCGTTTTTTGCACTCGAAAAATGGAAAACGGCTTTTTGGTGGCGACGAAAAGGAAAACTTCCTCCTGAAAAATTATTCGCCATCCCATTATGCACAGTTATGCACAATATCAACATATTATCACAAACTATGCCTTCATTCTAGCCATAACATTGGTCATTTAACCCGAAAGCCAAGAAACCTCGAACGAGATAGGTCATTTTGTGAAGGTTTTTTTGAGACATAATCAATATACCAAGTTTGATATTTTTTCCTTCTTACTATGTCACATAATATGACACCACGCGAAGGTTTCGCATTGTTTGGATCGTTTTTGAATTTATAATGCCCGTTTTAAACCATCATTATACTTTGTCGAAGGGCGGGCATGAAGATTCTTATCTCGGGGCTGAGACTCGCTAAACTTGAAGTGGATCTATGATGAAACAACATATTTTGAACCTAAAAATGATTTTTGTAAAAAATCATGAGCATCCGATCATGTACCTGTAGTTCATATCTGACCCACTTCCTACCGATTCGGCAGGAATTTGTCTTTTTCACCAGGGATAGACGGAAATGTTTGAGATCCCCCTGTTATGACATTATCCATGTAAGGTTGTCTAGTATTTTTGAAAAATGTTATGGTAGCATTTTGAATTAGCCATTTGGTGGTTGCTTCACAAAACCGTCCGTTTTTGCACTCGGAAAATCGAAAACGGCTTTTTGGTGCGACGAAAAGGAAAACTTCCTCCTGAAAAATTGTTCGCCATTCCATTATGCACAGTTATGCACAATATCGACATATTATCATAAACTATGCCTTCATTCTAGCCATAACATTGGTCATTTGACCCGAAAGCCAAGAAACCTCGAACGAGATAGGTCATTTTGTGAAGTTTTTTTGAGACATAATCAATATACCAAGTTTGATATTTTTCCTTCTAACTATGTCACATAATATGACACCATGCGTAGGTTTCGCATTGTTTGGATCGTTTTTGAATTTATAATGCCCGTTTTAAACCATCATTATACTTTGTCGAAGGGCGGGCACGAAGATTCTTAGCTCAGGGCTGAGACTCGTTAAACTTAAAGTGGATCTATGATGAAACAACATATTTTGAACCTAAAAATGATTTTTGTAAAAAATCATGAGCATCCGATCATGTACCTGTAGTTCATATCTGACCCACTTCCTACTGATTTGGCAGGAATTTGTCTTTTTCACCAGGGATAGACGGAAATGTTTGAGATCCCCTTGTTATGACATTATCCATGTAAGATGGTCTAGTATTTTTGAAAAATGTGACGGCAGCATTTTGAATTAGCCATTTGGTGGTTGCTTCACAAAACCGTCCGTTTTTTGCACTCGGAAAATGGAAAACGGCTTTTTGGTGCGACGAAAAGGAAAACTTCCTCCTGAAACATTGTTCGTCATCCCATTATGCACAGTTATGCACAATATCGACATATTATCATAAACTATGCCTTCATTCTAGCCATAACATTGGTCATTTGACCCGAAAGCCAAGAAACCTCGAACGAGATAGGTCATTTTGTGAAGTTTTTTTGAGACATAATCAATATACCAAGTTTTATATTTTTTCTTCTAACTATGTCACATAATATGACACCACGCGAAGGTTTCGCATTGTTTGGATCGTTTTTGAATTTATAATGCCCGTTTTAAACCATCATTATACTTTGTCGAAGGGCGGGCATGAAGATTCTTAGCTCGGGGCTGAGACTCGCTAAACTTGAAGTGGATCTATGATGAAACAACATATTTTAAACCTAAAAATAATTTTTGTAAAAAATCATGAGCATCCGATCATGTACCTGTAGTTCATATCTGACCCACTTCCTATCGATTCGGTAGGAATTTTTCTTTTTCACCAGGGATAAACGGAAATGTTTGAGATCCCCCTGTTATGATATTATCCATGTAAGGTGGTCTAGTATTTTTGAAAAATGTGACGGTAGCATTTTGAATTAGCCATTTGGTGGTTGCTTCACAAAACCGTCCGTTTTTTGCACTCGGAAAATGGAAAACGGCTTTTTGGTGCGACGAAAAGGAAAACTTTCTCCTGAAATATTATTCGCCATCCCATTATGCACAGTTATACACAATATCGACATATTATCACAAACTATGCCTTCATTCTAGCCATAACATTGGTCATTTGACCCGAAAGCCAAGAAACCTCGAACGAGATAGGTCATTTTGTGAAGGTTTTTTTGAGACATAATCAATATACCAAGTTTGATATTTTTCCTTCTAACTATGTCACATAATATGACACCACACGAAGGTTTCGCATTGTTTGGATCGTTTTTGAATTTATAATGCCCGTTTTAAACTATATATAATGTTTTATATTTTACTTAATTTTTGTTTATAAGTGTGTAATATTTGAGTGTAGATAGATAGATTTTATTTTTCTGCAAATTTTGATATATTATTTGTATTTTTCTGAATTAGAATGATTTAGCTATGATTTTTCAAAAAATAATGAAAAAGGAAAAAAATGTGGAGGCCTATGCCGACGGCCACATACCAAACAAATTTTTTTAAAGTGCTGTGCCGACGGCCAGGTCGTGTCTGAACTGGGGCTACGCCGAGGGCTATATCTACGCCGAGGGCCACCGTCGGCACAGACCCCGCTACTACGTCGACGGCCACACTACGCCGAGGGCTACCCTCGGCACCGTCATCTACGCCGACAGCCGTATCTACGCCGACGGCCGGGCTGGTCGGCTGGCCAGAGAAGGCAGCTACGCCGACGGCCCCGACCTTTGGCCGTCGGCGTAGCCGGCCGGCCGTCGGCGCCTACACTGCTGGCTCTAAGACTCTTGCTGCGCTCCCGCGTGCATAAATGCCCGGTAGGCGCACCGAACGCGCAGGGACAGAATCACAAAAGGGAAAATCACATCGAAATTGGTTACACTCTGACCTGCGTAGGCACCGCCGGGCGGCGGCGTGTGTCGCGTCCTCCCTACTCCTCGGAGGGGACGAAAGTACTTACGAGCTGCATGCATTTATTAAGATTTGCAATTTTGGCGTGGATCAAATCGATCAGACGATCCATCCATGCATGCAGTGGACACGATAATCACTAATTCGCCATCTGAATTTTCGGCGCGCCAAACACGAATTAGCCGGTCTCTCGTTGTCAGGCATCACTGCGCCGACCACCCTTTTCCGCTGCCAGATCATCGACCGACCGAGCAGATCATCGGCCGGATCGAGCTGTAATGTAACGATCGATGCGCTGGCTATATAAACCACGCGTCGCCATGTTCCATTCATCCATCCATCCATCGAGAGCTGCTCTGGGAGCAAGCAAGTAGTTCAGTTCAGAGGTTCAGCCATGGCGGCTCCGAGAGCATTTCTCCTCGGCGTCTGCGCCCTCCTGCTGGCGATCGCCGTCGCCAATGCGGAGGCAGCGTCCGTCGTGGTCGGCATGGCCAAGTGCGCCGACTGCACCAGGAAGAACATGAAGGCCGAGGAAGCTTTCAGAGGTAAATAAGCTTCTAAGCTTCCTTTCCGTTTCAGTGGCTCGCGCGCGCACTTCTATATATTCAGCTCACTGCTATCTCTGCGGCCATGCCATGGGACGCGCCACAGGTCTTAAGGTGGCGATCAAGTGCAAGAACGTCCATGGAGACTACGAGAGCAAGGCGGTGGGCGGCCTCGACCGCACCGGCGCCTTCAGCGTTCCCCTCGCGGCTGATCTCCAGGGCGCCGACTGTGTAGCCCAGCTCCACAGCGCCGCCTCCAACGCGCCGTGCACCGGCCAGGAGCCGTCCAGGGTCGTCCCTGTCTCCGGGGGAACCACCTACGGCGTCGTCGCCGGCGCCAAGACTACTGCAGCCTCGCCAGAGTGCGCGTCCGTGACCATGTGCGGGCCTGTAAAGAAGCATATCCTCGATCACTTCCACCACAAGAAACCGGTGCCACCGAAGCCGGAGCCCAAGCCACAGCCCCACCCAGACTACCACCCCGTCCCACCCACCCCAACCTACGGTGGCGGAGGTGGACACCCTTCCACCCCGATCTACCATGCCGAGCCGTCGGCCACCATGGTGGGTCCAATTAAGAAGCACATCCTTGATCACTTCCACCACAAGAAGCCAGTGCCACCGAAGCCAGAGCCCAAGCTGCAACCCCACCCGGACTACCACCCCGTCCCACCCACACCTACCTACGGCAGCGGAGGTGGACACCCTTCCACCCCGATCTACCACGCCGAGACGTCGGCGACCATGTTGGGTCCAATCAAGAAGCACATCCTGGAGCATTTCCACCACAAGAAGCCTGTGCCACCGAAGCCGGAGCCCAAGCCGCAACCCCACCCAGACTACCACCCCGCCCCACCCACCCCTACCTACGGCGGCGGAGGTGGACACCCTTCCACCCCGATCTACCACGCAGAGCCGTCGGCGACCATGTTGGGTCCAATCAAGAAGCACATCCTGGAGCACTTCCACCACAAGAAGCCCGTGCCACCGAAGCCAGAGCCCAAGCCACAGCCCCACCCAGACTATCATCCCGTCCCACCCACCCCTACCTACGGCGGCGGAGGAGGACACCCTGCCACCCCGATCTACCACGCAAAGCCGTCAGTAACCGTGTTGGGACCAATCAAGAAGCACATCCTAGATCATTTTCACCACAAGAAGCCCATGCCACCGAAGCCAGAGCCCAAGCCGCAACCTCACCCGGACTACCACCCAGTTCCTCCCACACCCACCTACGGCGGAGGAGGGGGACACCCCTCCACCCCGATCTACCACGCGGAGCCGTCGATGACAGCTATGGGACCGATCAAGAAACACATCTTGGAGCATTTCCACCACAAGAAGCCCGTGCCGCCCAAGCCAGAGCCCAAGCCGCAGCCCCACCCGGACTACCACCCCGTCCCACCCACGCCCACATACGGCGGAGGACACCCTTTGTCTTCAACTCCGATCTACCACCCTCCCGCCCAACACTGAAATCTCTATGGTTTCGTGTTCAGACCAATGAGTGATCGATGTCGCTACTATTTAATGTCAGTTGCATGGATCAGTTGTGCCCTGTTTTAGTGCTTGGAGTTGAGAATTCAGAATAACAGTAACGGTAGACACGTGAGATCTGCGTGTGTATGTGTGTGTCAGGTTGTCAGACCAGTGTGGTGGATATGTTGCTTTATTAAGATTTGCAATTTTGGCGTGTGTTTTTGTATAAGAACTTACTATTTATCACTTTATTTATACAATTTTGGATATGTTGCTTTATTAATATTTGCAAATGTTAGCTCGGATTTCTTTCACTTGAGCCCTGGCCACCTACAGCGGCGGTGGTGGACACCCATCGACCCTGATCTACTACCCTCCGGCTCAGTACTGGAGCATGGGTTGCGCCATTGGCTTCCCTTTTATTAGTATCTGTATCTGAGAAACTTCAGAATAACAATTGTGTGTTTTTCTCGTACAAAGAGTTATTATGAATGAAGGTATTGTATTCAAGCGAAAATAATTTTACAGAAAAGCAAGCTCGGGTTTCCGTTTAGCCTGGTCCCCACATATAAGTAAGGATAGGTACTACCTCAGTCCCGGAAATACCATGCATTCTAGTTAAGGTCATTTAACCAAAAATATATAAAAATATATAAAAATATATAAAAATATATATACATCTATAATACAACATAAGTACCATTAGAATTGTCATAAGATATATTTTCATATTATATACATTTGGTGTTATAGATGTTTATATTTTTTTATATGTTCTATCAAATTTTATAAAGTTTGACTTTGACTAAACCTAGAATGCAGGATAATTATTGACAGAGGGGATAATATGCATGGGAGTTGCAATGGGAGATAATTTAATTTTTAGATGAAAAACTTTCACGGATCCACGTTCACCCAAAGTCAATTGACCCATGTAATCCTAGCCTCTGATTGCCCATTTTCCATTTCTTGCCTCGAATAGAGCTCAAGTGGCGGCGAAACAAGTGGTTGCGCTGTCAAATACTCATGCGTTGCAACGGAATCAGATTATACTCATATTGTCACTAATTTTTTTAGAGCAGCCGGTGGGAGCTCTGCCTCTTCATAAAGTAAAATAGAGATGACTAGTTTATAAGGAAAATGGGCCGAAAACCGATACAAAGGAAAACCTAAACATGTCTGGTTTATAGGAAGACCAGACAAGAAAAACCACACGGCACAGTTTTAAGAAAAAACGGGCAAAACCAACATTGTCACTAATTTTTTATGCAACCTTGTTTTTATGTGTGTGTGTGTATATATATATATATATATATATATATATATATATATATATATATATATAGAAGCTCTATTAGACTCCCTAGGAGCAGAATAATTATTCCGCACCCGGGTCGAAATACCGTGCCGGACCAGGCTTGCGACGCTGGTGCGGTCGAACCCCGTTTTCTCTCAGTTCCCCGTCTCCTAACGTAATTTCCAGTCCGTTTATTACCTGGACGGTTTATCTTTTTGGTCGTGGGGATACAGGCGAGCTCCACTTCCTCAAATCAGTTCCTGGGTGGAGCGTAGAGGCACAGGTGCGGCCCGGCCGGCGAGCGTCCATTACAGTTCGTGGCGAGTGGCGAGCGGCAGCGGCGACCAGCGAGCGTCTACATCTGGCAATTGCGGCGAGCGGCGGCGGCAGCGACGAGCGACGACCAGCAAGCGTCTGCATCTGCGGATTGCGGCGAGCGGGATCGGCTAGCGGCGTGTGTCCTCGGCGGCGCTGCCGTGGTCGGCGGGTCAGCGACGCCTTGCCAGGCTGCGGTCTGGTCGTGTTCGCATCACGCTGAGCGGCGGACGACATTCGCACTGCCCCTCCATTCTGGATGCCGAAGGCGACCATGCGGGAGAGAGCGTCAAGGTTGTTCCTACTCTTTTCTTCAGAAATTTTTGGTTACAACCATACTCCTTTATCCATAGATTTGAGTAGTATGCTATTCTACAGTCTCTAGTACCCCTTTTAGGATAACGCAGCCATGCAGGGATTTTTGCAATATAGAATTTGTGTAGTTGTTACTCTGCTAACTCTAGTACACGCTTTAGGATAATTTAGCTGATTTAGAATTGTTTTACAACGACCTGACAACCTCGTATCCTTTGATGCTGCTTACCATTGTCACACATCGACTAGGTTTCAAACAGATTTAAACAAAACAAATTCTGATTGCCATAATTGTATTCTGAACCATGTTCTTCCTTGTCAAACTATTGTTCACCTTGATTTTGAGTTGACCATCTTTTGGTTAAAAATATAATCCTTCTATGTTCTATTTTTGCAATCGGTACCTGTGATTAGCTTATCAATTAAGGGCTATTTAATTAATGATGGTTGTGTTTCAGTCAAAGATGTACACATTTGTGTCATATGTGTATATTATGTGGCATCAGAAATGCGCTGTAATTATGGTTGGTGATTTTAATCACCCGAACAGTGCTGAGAGGCTGCTCCAAGATGTAATTTCCAATATTGTATCTTCCAGCTGACCGTAATTGATTTCAGATGATCGCCGCAGCGCGTGGCGTGTCTGGTACCTGCGTCATCGGCAACAGCTATGCACTCGGAGGTGTATCGCCGTCTATGCGCTCTAACCAGATCTATAAAACCCTAGTCTCAGCCTGACACCCTCCTTACTTGCTCCATGTGAAGTCACTAACTACAGCCATCCCTCTCTTAACTCCATAGTTGGATCCATACATGATGTTGTTTAACATTGTATATCAGTATTGAAGTTTCAGACATGTTTTAATCAAAACAAATACTGAAATTTATGGAATAGTTGCAATTTGAGTTGACCATCTTTTGGTTAAAGACATAATCCTTTTATGGACTATTTTCTTGCAATTGGAACTTGTGAGTAGTTTCTCAATTAGGCCTCCTTAATTACTGATGCTTGTTTTTCTAGTTACATTTTTCTGATATTTAGTTATTATGCGACATCGGAGCTGCACCACAATTATTTTTGCGACTTAAATCATCCCAACCGTGCTGACAGGCTGCTTTGGAGATCTAATTTCCATTTTTTTATCATGTAGCTACGTCTATGTGATCCTTTTGCTGATTTCGGTGGTACGAAATCCGTGATTGGCGCTGGCTTCTTCTTTATTTCCCCCTGGTACCCTTCAGTACCGCCCATCTCTACCAATTTGGATGAGTAAGTACCGGTCTTTTATTTTCCATTGTTCATCATTTTTGGTGAGATATTGGTCAGTTTTTCTTGATATAATTTTTGTTGTTGTAAACAATGAAACTTGAGATAAGGATTTCTGCATAATTTTTAGTTATTGGCTGTAGTGCTAGTTGGCATGCTAGGTTTTATGCAAAAACCTGAATTTGTATTTACGATAATCCTTGTACCTGAGACTTTGTTTGTGTTTTTTTTCATTACAGATCAATGAGGATTACAGACAAAACTCCTGATAGTGTTAAAAAAATCTATATAACAGGGAGTCAGAGTACCTCTACTTTTCACTTTGATGACTTTCAGGGTCCGCCGAAGGATGGTATGTGGTTTCATGTTAAAGGTTCTTCTGCTGTTGCTCGTGACTGCAGTCTCTTTCTCCCCGCCTCCTCAGCGAGCTCCACCAAGGTCACCAAATGTCCCTAGAAAGAGAAAGGAGAGAGTAGCAGAATTGGGGGATGATGACGATGATGATTTTGTTGGTTTTCCCCCAAGACCATAAGCTAGTTCCTACAAGGCTACTAGGGTTGCTGTTCGGAAGACAAAAAAGTCCAAATCATCACATTCTAGACCAAAACATTCTGAGGTAATGTATGATGCATTTTTTGGTTCAACTATACTACTTATGTTTCTTTTAGGTTTATATATTTGTAGATGATGTATTATGCAGATGCAGTAAGTTAAATAATGTATTATTACACTAACAAAGAGTAAGTTATACTATTCTGTTGTATGACTTTTTTTTGCTAACTTGGCCTCAATAATTTATGATGCTTTGTGCTAAAATATGCTGCTTATGCTTGTCGGCCGTTCTGATTTCGTAATTGATGTTGTATTGCTTTTCTTTTGTTTTAATGTTATGTTTACATCTGGTAAAAGCAAGTTACTTCATTTATGCTTATATAACCTAATTATCTTGATCTCCACTTTTATGTACAGGGTGTCCAATATCCTTCTAAGAGGACAAATCCAAACTATAGGTCTGCACCTAACAAAGTTGTTGAAGCCATCAAAAGTCTGAATGATCCACGGAAAGTTGGGATCAGGGATTATCCCTTTGGGTCTTTACTAGATTTGAAGCTGAGAGGACTTGAGAACACCAAATTATTGGCTTTCCTTATGGATAGATTGGATCCTGATACACTTACCTTGGATATTGGCAATGGCAAGCCCCTAAGATTACTAGACATTCTATCCAATGTGTCTTTGGTTTTCCAAATAGGGGTAAACGTATTATGGCTTACCATGCGTAGCCTTGAATTCTCCTGATATTGTGAGTACACTGATGTGAGGATAATATCATCAACATACAGGAGGAGATAGGCAACCGAGGCACCATGTTTGTGAATGAACAAGGAGGAATCACTCTTGGAGGCCACAAAACCAATGGAGGTAATGAATGAAGTGAAGCGGTGAAACCAAGTGCGGGGTGCTTGTTTGAGGCCATAAAGAGATTTCTTCAAACGACAGACATGGGATGGATGAGTGGAATCAATAAAGCCAGAGGTTTGCTCACAATATACCATTTCCTGGAGTTCACCATGAAGAAAGGCATTTTTGACATCCATTTGATGAATAGGCCACAAGTGAGAGGTGGCAAGAGTGAGCACAACTCGGATAGTGGCGGGCTTCACCACAGGGTTGAATGTCTCATCATAATCCACTCCGTGTTGTTGAGTGAATCTGTGAACCACCCAACGAGCCTTGTACCGGGAGAGAGAGCCATCGGGGTTGAATTTATGCCGAAAAATCCATTTGCCGGTCACGACGTTGACACCTGCAGGACGAGCAACTAAAGACCACGTGTCATTCCGCATTAGGGCATTAAATTCATCAAGCATAGCATCATGCCAATTTGGGTCCTTAAGAGCAGATCGGTATGTGGGTGGAAGGGGAGAGAGGGTGGTGTTAGTGGCGGTGTGCAAGGAAAAATGTTGTTTAGGCATAGAATAACCCTGCTTTCCTCTGGTTACCATTTCGTGTGCATTAGTGGGTGGTTGTACCAATTTTGCTCGTGGTGGTAGAGAGACAGGGACTGGCGAGCGATGAGTGGATGGGGTGGAGACAGTGGAGGGCCCCGCCTTGGAGACAGTGTCAGGTGAGCGGGAGGGGTTCTGATTGGGGCTGGCTGGGGTGGGAACGGCAGGCGAGGAGGATCTTGTCGGGGGACAGGCCGGAGAGGTGGGGCTGGGGGGACCGGATGGGACGGGCGCGACATGCGAGGTTGGCGGAGGCTGGTACGGCGGTGGGACGCGAAGGGCAGCTGGCGGGGCAGGATTGGCACGAGGGAGGTTAGTGTGGTACGAGGTAGGTGGGGTGGGGATCCCGAGGGAGATGCCGATCGAATCTGGGGCAGTAGCTGGCTGGGCTGGATTTTCTGTGGAGGAGGCTGTGCTGTCCGGAGAAAAATAAGGAAATTGGGTTTCATAAAAAATAACGTGCCTGGAGACTATGGCACGACGAGTAAGAAGATCCAGACAGCGGTAGCCTTTATGCTCGTGGGGATAGCCAATGAAGACGCAGCGAGTGGAGCGGGGGGAGAGTTTGTGGGCAGCGGTGGCATATAAGTTGGGGTAGCATAGGCAACCAAACACACGCGGGTGATCATTGGATGGTGAGACGCCGTAGAGGGAGAAGTGGGGGGTGATGAACGCGATGGAACGAGAGGGGCGTAAGTTGAGAAGATGAGTGGCAGTGGAAAGGGCTTCAGCCCAAAAAGGAGGTGGGAGATGAGCGTGAAGAAGGAGCACGCGGATGATATCGTTGGTAGTGCGAATGAGGCGCTCGGCTTTGCCATTTTGTGGCGAGGTGTGAGGACATGAGAGGCAAAACAAGACACCATGGAGAGAGAAGAAGTCACGGAGGGCACTAGTGAGGAACTCGCCACCATTGTCACATTGCAGTCATTGTATAGGAACATGAAATTGTGTGAGTACAAAATGAAAGAAACACTGAATAGTGGCACACGCATCAGATTTATTTCTCAAAGGAAAAGTCCACGAATAATGGGAGTAATCATCCA
Source organism: Avena insularis (assembly GCA_023614405.1). Taxonomy (NCBI): domain Eukaryota; kingdom Viridiplantae; phylum Streptophyta; class Magnoliopsida; order Poales; family Poaceae; genus Avena; species Avena insularis. The sequence goes on from CM042690.1 coordinate 27,826,624, forward strand.
AAATTAATAAATAATATTTGTAACCTGAAAAGCTAAGAACGGGAGAGGTCTACAAGTCGCAATGCACGAGTTGGAACGCAGCGGAAGTACGAGTGGTGGAGGTGGGAAAGGGTAAGCGAGGTTGTCGGCCAAGTTGACACGCCTCACACGTGGGGGAGCGACGAGTGGAGCTGTTATTACATTGAAGAAAGTCCAAAGGCAAATGAGACAACGATGAGGCGCCAGGGTTCCTGAGTCGCTGGTGCCATAGATCGTCGATGGTGATGGAGTAGGCGGCATGGGTGGCGGTCTTGGAGCCGAAGAATGGGTAGAGGTCACCGTCACTATTGCAGTGAAGAAGAAGGGTCTTGGTGGCTAGGTCCTTCACGGAAAAACCGAAAGGGTCAAACTCAATGGAGACATGATTATCGCGGGTAAATTGACGAACAGAAATCAAATTCTTGACGATATTGGGAGACACTAAGACATTTTGGAGGAGTAGAGGAAGAGAGGAAATTTGAACAAAACCTATAGCATGAACAGGAAGGCTAGACCCATTGCCAACAATGATATGTGAAGAATTTAAATGACCAAAATTGGAGTGAGAGGAGGTCAAGTTACCCATCTTACCGGTGACGTGTGAGGTGGCACCTGAATCCATAATCCATTCTGGCTGCTGCTGGGACGAGGTGTTGCTCATCGCGGCATGAATCATGGCATTGTGATCAAGGGAGTAGGGCGGCAGGGTGCTTGAGGACGGCTGTGGTGGTGGGCCCGAGAGCATTGTATACACCTGGGTGTGCGAGCCAGGGCGTGGAACCAGGACACCAGAGGCGTTTTGCGGGATCCAAGGCAAGCAAGCAGGAGGGAAGGGAGTTCCCACAGGCGCGAAGTAGCCCATCCACGGCTGCTGGGTGCTGTGGCCGCCACCGCGCCCCCCATAGTCGCCACCACGACCGCCATAGGAAGGGGAGCCGCGGCCATGTCCGCCCTGGCCTTCGCCAGGGTGCGAGTGCGAGGTGTGTCCGCCACCACGGCCTTGTCCCTGACCAGCCCCATATTGGAAACCGGGGATGGGGTTGCTGCCACGGTAGTTGGGACTGACGCCGGGGATGGAGCTGCTACTGCCGCCAGGAGAACGGGATGGGCCGCCACGGCCACCGCCACCGCCGGACGGCACGTGGTTGCCCGTGTGCGCGGCATAGACTTGGGCTTCGTTGTCCTCATTGTCGGAGGTGACCTCAGCAAGTTGGAGACGAGAGGTGCAGTCGACGAAGGACGGGAGAGCGGTCCTGAGAATTTCCGCTTGCACCTTGTACCTTTTGCCGAGGCCATCGACAAATTGGAGGGCGAGGTCGTGGTCATCAACAGGATGGCCAATGGCATCCAGATCATCCACGAGCGCCTGCAGCTTGCTGGCATAGGTGGCAATGGACATGTCGCCACGTGGGGTGTTGCGGAAGGCTTTGCTGAGGTAAAGGTACCGCTGCGACTGGTTGTCGAGGAAGAAGCGATGCAGACGGCGCCAGGTGGTGCCGGCGAGGCGATCTACCCCTTGAACAAGCCAGTGCAGCTCCGGAGTCAACGTAGCCATGAACCATAGGCTTAGATGGATATCCACAGCTCGCCAGGTAGCATCGGGGTCGCGAGGGGCAGCACCCTCGGTGACATGATCCATGACCTGGTACATGGTGAGGAGGAATTTGAGGATCTGCCTCCACTGGGAAAAATTGGCACTAGAGGCGTTAACTTGGAACTTGACATAGGTGTGGATCTGAATGCCGAGAATTGGGTGGGAGTAGGCGGCGGCTGGAAGTTGGGAAGGGAAGACCAGCGCCGGCGCAGGAACAGGGTTGGGGACCATCGGCAGGTGAGAGTTGAGACTGGAGAGGTCGAGAGCATCAGAGGTGGAGGGAGTTGGGGGTGCACGGGGCATGGATGGGTGGGTTGGAAGAGGTGTACGGGGATCGGTGTCTAGGTTTGGAAACATGGGGGAGGTGACAGCCGACATGGAAGCCGACGTCGACGAGGGAGAAGTCTCGGCCATGGAGATGGGGAGAAGGAGAAGAGGATCTGATACCAAGCAGTTTAGGAAAGTCCAGCTTATCGCATTGATTGACAGAGAGAAATACATATATGGGAGGTTACAGAGAGGGAGCACAACGTGTTGTGATCCTACATCTAAGGAGCACTACCGCTAGTCTAGGAGAGAATCGTTACAACAGTAGACGTGACAGAGAAGTGTGTTCAACAATCTATGCATGCACTTGACTCGGCTAATTCTGCATGCATCACCTCTCTAATTAGCAATGCATGCAACTAACTGATACTAACAATATTAGTTGTGTGTACAACGCACATGGACGCACACTGCCGCAACTACTAGTATTACATGCATGATCTAAACTTAAACACCAACTAACAAGATTAGTTCCAACAAGATCCACCTGTGCCGCCGCCGGGTTGCCCCGCCACCGCGCCAGGCCGCTGCCGCCTGAGGGCACCTCCCGTCTCACGCCGCCCCGCGCACGCCTGAGAACAAGAGGGGAAGGGCCGGAGACCGTCGCCGTTGGGGCTGCGCAGCCCACTGACGACGGCGGGGAGAGGAGGAGGGGTGGCAGCGTGGCTGGTCGCCGGCGCGGGGGGGGGGGGGGGGATCCGGTCACGAGGGGGGAAGGTCCAAAAAAATGTACTCCTCCCTCAACAACTGAATCTTCTCAAGCCTTATTCTTTTCTTTGCCATCTTCTCTTTCTTGGCGTAGAAGTGCGAGATGGGCATGAAGTGTGCATCATACGGCTGCTGGTAGAGCAACTTCTTCACCGCCGCTAGTAATACCTTGTTTGCCTTGGTCTTTTCCTCCTCTCGCACTCTATGTATTAAGTAAAATCGTGCAAAAATCCAAAATAGTGTGAGTCATGTGTTAGCGCAATTGGCTGATGGACACTGAATATACGAGCCATCCCTAGCGCTCCTCCGCTGCCGGCCCTCCCCCTTCCCCTCCCTCCTCGTTGCCCCCAGAGATGGCCGCCGGCAGGCTTCGCGTGCGCCGCCAGTGAAGGGGGTGGCGGGGCTTGCGCTCCGGCGTTTGGGGCAGCCCGGAGGGAGGCCGCGTCCTGGGGGCGAGTCGTTCGTCCTCGCCGGCGCGTGAGGAGCAGCAAGGCGCGGCGGTGGTCCTCGACGCAGCGACGGGGCGGAGGCGCGGGCTAGCTCCCTGGCTGAGGTGCACGTGCGGCTTTGGGCTGCGGCAGCGAGGGCTGCCGGCTCCGGCGGCGCGACTGGCCTCGGTGCGGGCCGGCGACGGCAGGCCCCAGGGGGGCCAGCGAGGTGGGGGCTGCGCGGGGGCATGGTGCTGGCCCCTGCCAGGTCTTCGGGTCCGGGACCTTCCGGGCCTCCTCTCGATGGCAGATGGTGGGATACGGCACGGCTTCGCGTGTCTTGCTCTTCTTGCGGCGGTGTTTTACAGCAGGCGGCGCTCCGGCGGTGTCCCGGATGGCGGCGGAGCGAGGGTGCAGCTGATTGGCGGTGGTGGTGGCTGAAATGAGTTTGGCTGGCCGCTAAACCCTAGATCTAGGCTCGTTGGGCCTGAGTTGGGTCTGGGCGGGCTAGCTCGCTCTTAGGTCGCTACCATGGGTGGTTAGGGGAGTGCTTAGGGGAATGCTTCGGGATAGGGGAGCGATGACGCCAATGCGTCTGCTGCAGCGCGGCGGCGTGGGCTTCACGGGCCCATTCTGGGCTCGGCCGAGCCTAGTTGGCCTGGTATGCCCCTGCTGCGTCCAGACTGCTACCTCTTTGGCGGTGGAGGTCGATCCCTCCCACGCAGCAGCGGCGCCGCTGTCCCTTGTCTTCGGTAGGTTCCTCGCGCTGGCCAACCTCGTGTTGTTTGCCATGGTGAGACACCGATGAAGACGCGAGACCGTTTTGGCGCATGTTGGCGGACGGCTAGTTGGTGGAGTGCTAGGATTGGCTGGGGTTTGGGTCTTTAGGGGGTCGGGAGAAATCCTTGTCAGCTAGGCAGGCTCCGGCGCGGCGACATCTGCGGATGCCGCCTTCCTTCTTGAAGGGTGCCGGATGTACCCCCTTCTCACTCTCCTGCGTGTACCGGGAGAAATCCTAGGAGAAGTCCGGGCAGCAGCGTCGTCATCGTCGTCCCCCTTCTTGAAGGTGCTGCTTGGTACACGGCAATTCGGAGGCATTGGATCGTGGTGGGACTTTTTCGGAGGGCGCAACGGTCGCGAGTCTTTGTCGGTGGTCGATCCGGTGTTGTTGTGCATTTCTTTCTTGTTCTTTCTTTTATATTTCTCTTGGGATTTTGCTTGTGCTGTTCGGCCCCAGCAGTGCTCGGATCTTCCTTTGGGCGTTGTGCTATCTGGCCCAGCAGCGGTCTCACCTGTGTGCTTTATTTATAAAGCGGGGCGAAAGCCTGTTTCGAGAGAGCGCAATTGGCTGATGAACTATGCAAGTATTAGAGGTTTTGACCCTTTAAAGCGGCGGTTTTTGGCAAAGGTCTAAAACTCTAAAATTCTCAGAACGATGGTTGACCAATGGAGTTTTCTCTTTTTTGTGTTTGGTTGGGTCATAGCAACATAAAAAAATCAAGGTTTAGCCCAAGTTCTAACAAGACTTTATTTGGTTGACCGTAGAGGGAGTTTCATGGTTTATCATTATATGTGAGACCAAATGTGAGCAAATGGAATTCAAAAAAAATCAAAACCTTTGTATTTTGTCACTTTTGTGACACAGTAGGTAGAAATTAAAAATACCATGCAGAAAAAAAATCAAAAGCAAATAAGTGAGCCATAGAAAACAAGGAAAAAGAAGAAAAAAAGAGTTTGTCGACTTGTGATGACTTCTTCAAACTCAAAGTCCGTTGGATCAGTGTCAAGAATCAGTATTTCAAAGGTGCATAGTGATAAAGTGTAGCGTGTACAGGATTTTAAAAAAAAACGCCATCAGGCTCCCGCCACTCTGGCTACTTGCCAACAACACATGGCTAGGTCCTTTGCCGGTGGTCCCCGCTATGATAGTGGTGGCCCTCGGCATCTAGTCTTATTAACTGATGGTGGTCCTAGACATTTAGGTCTATGTGTCGAAGGTTTTTTTGGGCCGTAGACATTTTAGTACTGTATATACACATGCTAAAATCCGGCGTTAAATGGCGGCGGACGGATGTACTTTGGTCTAGGCACGGTTATTTTTTCACTCGTGTTTTCAGATCAAGTTCTTGAATTAGCCAAATTTCATTCAAACTAGGCAAATTTTGAATGAAATATAGGCGATTTCATTAATACTGGGTGAGTTAGTACATATTACATGAAATTCGGGTAAACACCCGAACTTTGACTTCATTAGGCTAAAAAAATTAAAACTTAGATATAGCCGACACCAATGCCGATGCCGCCGGACGCTGCTCACATGCCGAGGTTACGGTATGTGTAGTCGGGGTTCGCCTTGCCATCGTTGTCGCCATCGCTCGACGGCTAGGGGGATGGGGTGAGCTGCCCTAGCGGGCATCACCGTAACACCACGACTGGGACGAGGGGCCGACATCGTCCTCGTCGTCGAGGACGATGAGCGGCGCGTCCTAGTAGGCGAGCTCCCGACGAGCTCTGCAGGCGGCTTGGAACTCGGCCTCCTCCTGGTGGCACCTAATTCTGCGTGCCTCCTCGTGCTCCGGGTCGGCCCTAGACTAGGCGAGGGCCTCAGGCTTCGGCATCGGCAGCACGTCGTTGAAAGAACGCGCCATCGCCATCTTGATGGAGAACGCGTCCTTGTCGATAGGGACCGCCCAGTCTGCCGGCTCCAGCTTCGGTTGGCGCTGGCAAAGCCGGCGGGTAGGCGGCGATGGCGTGCGGGGCTTGTTGATGACGATGCCTCGCGACCTCATCCTCGGCGGTGGGCGCATATGTGTCTTGGCCTCCCGCTTCACGGGACGCAGCGCGCCTCGCCCCTGGCTCGCGACGACTGTGCCGATGCAGATCCCTATGAACGGGAGGCCGAGGCGACGGAGGACGACAAACTGAGGCTGCCCATCCTCCTAGGCAGCCGCTCATTGAGGCGCCTCGCTCCGGCGGCGGCGGCGAAGCGAAGCCCAGCCGGTTGCCCACGCGATAGGCGCCAGACCATTGGCGTCTGCTCGTGCACTCCACCAGCGACGGTGAGATAGCGAAGGCGAAAGGGGTGTAGCGGCGTGGGCGGGAAAAGGGAAAACGGCGGGAAGGCAAGGCGGCGGTGGCGCGCCATTACGGCGAAGCGTGGCCGACGAGACGGGCAGTCATTGCCCGGCGGTCCGTCGCGGGAGCCGTGGCGAAGGGATGACGACGACTCGGCTTCCGGTCGCTGATAGGACGAGGCCACAAGCGGAGCTATTTTTTCCGCTTATTCCGCTTCACCCGGTGTTCCCAGGACATTTCCGGTGCCCCGGGATCGGCATGAAAATCCCGGACGAAAGTTGGGCCAAATTTAGATGAAATTGGCATCCTGAGCCATTTTTCGGCGTTCAAATGAAAATTTTGCCCTGATAATGGAAACCCGAGTGAAGATGCTCTTATAAAAAAACTGGCCGCGCGTATATAATGTCATTTTCCTGTAGTGAGTGCTTGATGCGACCAACTAACATTATTGTATTTTCTTACTAGCAAAAAACTATATGCCCGTAACAACCTCGTGTAGGATCTGGCCATGCCATATACCTGCGCCCGCGATTCTTACGCCGTGCCCCTTGCATGTGTGATAACTTTCGAGACGAAAATAAGTCGGACAGCCGGCCGTCGATCCTAATAAACATCCAAGAGACCTACAAAGTCGGATCTCAAACCGATCAAACCCTCCCTACTCATCAAATTAAAGAAGCCAACTCGATCGGTAAGTCGACGATCGATGGCCGCCAACGACGGGCAGCAGCTGGACCTCGTGGCGGTGGCGGTGGCGGCCGAGCCGGCGGAGTGTAGCAGGTGTGTGCTAATGTGTCTACTAGGCTTCGTGGGTTCAAGTCTTTTCGCCGTGGCCTTCGCGCTGCTTTGCTACACCATAGACGTGGGTGAAGGTCAGCGTCCCCCAGACCCCAGGTTGCCGCCTCACATCGCATTCTGCCTAATGATCTTGTTTACTGCCCTAGCAGTTGTTCTTCTCGGCCTTTTCTCTATTATGCTTCAAGAAAGGAATCTCGGCAATCCAGAGGGAGAGAGGCTCGTGGACACACTCTTGTTGCTCTAGCTAATAATTGTAATTTTTTTTGCGGGTGCTAATAATTGTACTTGCATGTATACGTACTGTGCACATCTTTGTTTGTTACTTCTGAACCAGATCGATTATCTGTCCATGCGCATACTGCTGTACGTGCACATCTTGTTTGTTTGACAAAGAAAGCATCATAATAATATTCCTGGTCTGTTATACCCTGGCCTGTGTTCTCCTTTTTGTTTTCCTTTATACATAATATGAACGAAAAATTTCATGCATGTATGGTTTCGTAAATAAAATCATGCTAATAATATTCCTGGTCTGTTACCCTGGCCTGTGTTCTCCTTTTTGTTTTCCTTTATACATAATATGAACGACAAATTTCATGCATGTATGGTTTCGTAAAAAATCAAGGTTGAATCCAAGTTCTAACAAGACTTCAGTCAAGGAAAGAGAAGAAAACAAGAAAAGAGAAGAAAAAAAGAGTTTGTCAACCTGTGATGACTTCGTCAAACTTAAGACCCGTTGGATCAGTCTCAAGACTCAGTATTTCAGAGGTGCTTATAAGGATATAGTGTGCGTGCATACATTATATAGTGTGCGTGCATACATTTATAGCGTGTACTGGGTTTGAAAAGAAAAGAAAAACGCCATCAGGCTCCCGACACTCTGGCTACTTGCCAACAACACATGCTAGGTCCTTTTCTGGTGGTCCCCGCTATGGTAGCGGTGACCCTCGGCATCTACTCTTATTAACTGACGGTGGTTCTAGATATTTAGGTCTATGTGTCGAAGGTTTTTTTTTTGGTCGTAGGCATTTTAGTACTGTATATACTTTTTAGGTCGTAGGCATTTTAGCACTGTATATACTGACGGTCCTTAGAGCATCTTTACTCATTCGGCATTTGCAGGCTAAAATCCGGCGCTAAATTGCATCGGACGGGGGTAACTTTTGGTTTAGGAACGGTCAGTTTTCTCGAGTTTTCAGACCGATTTTTTGGATTGGCCAAATTTCGTTTAAACTAGACGAATTTGGATGAAATATAGGCAATTTCATTAATACTGGGCGAGTTCGTACATATTACATGAAATTCGGGTAAACACCGAACTTTAACTTCATTAGGCTAAAAAAATTAAAACTTAGATACAGCCGACTGATACGTCCAAAACATATCTACTTTCTCGAACACTTTGCTATTGTTTTTCCTCTATACTTGTGTGATTTGGATACAACTAACACAGACTGACGCTATTTTCAGCAGAATTACCTTGGTGTCTTGTTTTTGTGTAGAAAATGAACTATCAGGAGAAATTCCAAAAAATATGCCAAAAATTATATTTCACCAGAAGATCCACGGAGCCAGAAGGGGAGACAGAGGGAGGCACCTGGGGGCCGGACCCACCCAGCGCTGGCCCATCGACCCAGCGCTAGGGAGGTTTGGCCACCCCAGGCAGCTTCTCAGCCTCCCTCCGCGTCTATAAGTTGCCTTCTGACCTAAAAACAGAGGGGGGTTCGATAGTTTTCCAGAAAGAGTTCCACTTCGCCGCCGCCACGAGAAACCAAGATTCAGATCCAGAAACTTCGTTCTGGCACCCTGTCGGGACGGGGAATTTGGAGAGGATCATCCCATCGTCATCATCAACGCATCTCCATCAACCATCGATGTTTCCCTCATCCATGAGTGAGTAATACCCCGCTATAGGCTTGGGGATGGTAGGGATTGGATGAGTTCTATCATGTAATCGAATAAGATCTGTTAGGGGCATAGTGCCTAGTATCTCTATTAGTGCTATTTTACTTTGTTGCAACTTGTTATGCTTAATGCTTGTCACTAGGGCCCGAGTGACATGATCTCAGATCTGAACTTATTATTAAATCATTATGATAGTATTGTTTATGATCTTATCTGCAAGTTGTGTACATATATCATTGTTCGGATCCAAAGACCCCAAAATGACAATAATTGGGACAACCGGAGGGGATGGCTGTGGTGTGAGGATCACATGTGTTCACGGAGTGTTAATGCTTTGCTCCGGTGCTTTATTAAAAGGAGCACCTTAATTGCCAGTAGTTCCCTAGAGGCCCCGCTGTCACGGGTTGGCTGGACAAAATATGTTGTGCAAGTTCTCATTGCAAGCATGTATGACTATATTTGGAGCACATGCTTAGGATTGTTTAGTACTTGGATGCTTATTATTATTATTATTTATCTGCAATGCCCTAGTTCTTTGAAGTTACATGTTTAGACTCGTCCATGCAATGCTCGTCCATCCATCCCTATGCCTACCGCACTCGAATCCTACTGTTACCGTTACTGTTACTATTGCTCCCGTTTCACTGTTGATGTTGCTTTGCTGTTGATACTACAAACTGTTGCTACTGATAAACTTTTGTGAGCAAGAACTACTTTCAGGTGCAGCTGAACTGATAACTCAGTTGTTAAGGCTTGCAAGTATTCTTTGGCTCCCCTTGTGTCGAATCAATAAATTGGGTAATACTACCCGTGAAGACTGTTGCGATCCCCTACACTTGTGGGTCATCAAGACTATTTTCTGGCGCCGTTGTCAGGGAGCATAGCTTTATTTGTAAGTTCACTTGTATCTATTATTGTCCACTACTACTCCTTTCATCATGGGGAAGTCTCGTGATGGAAAGTTCCCTATTTTACCATCCACTACAAGAAGAGGTACAGTCCTAAACAACTCTGCTGCTCTTGATTCATCGTCTGTTATAAGTAAGCTTGTCACACCACCACCACATGCTCATGCTACACACACTGCTACTATTGCTGAATCTGAAACTGCTTTTGATACTCATGATGTTACTTCTACTGTTCGTGATGCGAGTGGTTCATTAGGTCCTTTTCTAGATACTACTATGACTAGTCTAGGAAATACCGAAACTCCTAGTGAATACACTGTTACACCTGCTAGCTCACCTGAGTCTAGTGAGAGTTATGATATTAATGATGGTTACATAGAGCTCACTGATGAATTTGTTGAAGAGTGTCGAAACACATATGGTGCTAGTGCTAGTAAGAGTCTCCTTGCTAGACATACTATTTGAAGGGAATATGCCCTAAGAGGCAATAATAAAGTGTTTATTATGTGTATTCCAAGTATATGATAGATGTTTATTTTTCATGCTATAATTGTATTAATATGGAAACATTAATACATGTGTTTTTAATAAACAAACAGAAAGTTCCTAGTTATGCCTCTCTCATAAACTAGCCCGTTGATTAACAAGATGATCAAGGTTTCCTGATCATAGACATTGGATGTTGTTAATAACAGGATCACAACATTAGTGTAATGGTGTGATGAACATTCATCCGAAGTATAGCATTACGATCAAAGTCATTGAGTTTATATTTCTATAACAACTTACGAAGTGATCCTAATCCTTAGACCATGAGATCATGTCGATCACTAACACCGGAAGAGTTTCTTGATAACATCAAACGTCACACCGTAACAGGGTGATTATAAAGATGGGTTCAGAACTAATAAAGTGTTATGTTGAGGCCCATGGATCGAGAGTGGAATTTGTTCATCCTGATGACGGATAGATATACCCTGGGCCCTCTCGGTGATATCACATTGGTTAGCTTGCAAGCAAGTGATTTGATCACTAGAATGTTATATCACGGGAATGAGAAAAGAGTGCATGTCAGTAACGAGATCAAACTAGGTATGGAGAAACCGATGATCGAATCTCGGACATGTAATATATCGCGAAACAAAGGGATTAAGATACTAGCGTAAAAGGTTCCGACGATCACAAGAAAGTCATCGTTGAATGTGTGGGAGTCGGTATGGGTCTCTAGATCCCGCTACTAATTATTGATCCGAGAGGGGTCTCGATCATGTCCGCATTATTCACGAACCATAGGTTGACACACTTAAGAGACACCGACATCCAATTGGAGCAAAAGTTTCATGTCGGAAAGAATAACAAGCGCAGGAATTTATTTCACTAGATACCGAAACAGGTTTTCGGGTGAAATTGCAGAAAGTGTTTTTGCATGTGAAATAGAATTCTAGCAAGGGGTTATGTGTGAATGTTTGTCATTAAAGTAATTGACAAAATTCTAAATAAATAAAAAGAGTTTTATTTAATGAGATTTTGCATTAAATTTGGTGGAAATTTAATGGCAAGTTTGAGTGGGATTTTGAGTGGAGGGAATTTAAAGGAATTTTGTGAGTGGAGTGTCCACCCACATGAAGAGGGGAGGGCAAGGGGGCAGCCCCATGCGCCGGCGACCCCCTTGGGGTTCCCCTCCCCCTCTCCTATAAAAGGCACCCTCCTCACTTCTCACTCACACCTCCTCGTGAAGGATCTCTCTCCCCCTCTAGAATTTATCCCCTATTTTCTCGGACTAGCGAGATACATGTTCCCGGTGTCTATTCGGCAAGAAAGAGTTGTGCTTCCGCTGCATCGCTGGAGCGAGGAGGCGGAGGTTGCTCGGTCCCTCGGACGTGTGTGCGAGCTCGGATGCGCTGCTGATTTGTGGCGCTAGGACTTCCCCTCGATCTTGAGATCGGCAAGAGATCGTCTACATCAACCACGAGTTTAACTCGTTAGGCTTTGTCGGTCTTCAAGGGTATGTTCTCTGCTGATATACATTTGTTGCGAATCCTACAGTGGTATCAGAGCCAGGTTTATGCGTAGATGCTTTACACGGGTAGTACACATATGTGTATGTGGGCGATGATGATCATGTTGTTGCTCCTTAGTTGTAATTTTGGATATTGGTGGCATAGTGGGATGAAGTGGCCCGGACAAACTTTACATGTCCTCGCACATGAGACTTGTTCCACGCTTGACATGCAACTAGTTTGCATAAGTGGCTAGCGGGTGTCTGTCTCTCCTACTATAGTCAATATCTATTTTGCAACAAGTTGTCAACAATTTGGTTATCCTCATTGTGGTTCATGTTCGTAGGTATGAACAGTTCTATCTCGAAAGCCCTAAGCCACGTAAAAACTTGCAATGGATAAATTAGAGGCGTCTAGTTTAGATTGTTGCTGGGCTAGTGTTATGATATGGTGATGTTGTAAGTAGAAGTATGAGATGATACTCTTATAACACACATAACATGTAAGTTCCATAGACCTTGGCGTTACACATAAAGGCATGATAGTGATCATACCACGATGCACATGATAGAGATCATATGCGGGAACCATATCATTCCACTAATAAACATGTGATGTTTGATAGCATCTTATATTGCTTGTTTGGTGTTTTATTAGCATAATAAGATGATCCCTCATTTAAATATCAAGATAAGAATGTGTTCTTCCTTTAGTATGCACCGATTATGTTTTTGTCGCTCCAAGACATCACGTGATGATCGGGTGTTCTTGGATCCACGACCATATTTTGGGTGTAAGACAGTTACACACGCGAATACTAAGGTTCTTACTTGGCGAGCCTAGCATGTACAGACATGGCCTCGGAACACGGACCAAAAGGTTAAGCATGAGTCATATAGTAGATATGATGCCCATTTTATGCTCACCTTTGAAGCTACACCGACTCACGTGATGATCGGACTTGGTGTAGTGGATTTGGTTCATGTAATCACCAAAAAGACACGAGTGATGTCGTTTTTGAGTGGGAGTTCATTCGTAATGTGGATTAGTTGAACTCAATATATCATAAACTTAGTCTAAACTTTACAAATTCTGTTGTAGATGGCACCACCTGCTTTTAATTTCAATGTGTTCATGGAGAAAGAGAAACTTGCAACGAACAGTAGCAACTTTACCGAATGGGCCATGAATTTGAGGATTTTCCTCTCTGCTGCACAAAAGCAATATGTGCTAGAAGCTCCGCTAGGCCCCCCACCTTATGAGGATGCCCCTGACGAGGAGAAGAATGTCTATTAGACTCGTCAGGAGGACCACAACTTAGTTCATTGAGGCATATTATATGGGCTAGAGCCAGAACTTCGAAAGTGTTTCGAAAACGGCAATGCATTTGATACAATGGGTGAGTTGAAAATGATTTTCGACACACATGCTGCTGTAGAGAGCTACAATGCTTCATAAAAGTTCTTTAGCTGCATGATGGAAGAGCACATCTCCGTAAGTGAGCATGTACTCAAGATATCGTGTTACGCCGATAAGCTTGTGTCCTTGGGAATATCGATTCCCATTGACTTAGACATCCATCATGTTCTGTAGTCTCTGCCACCTAGCTATAAAAGCTTTGTGATGAACTATAATATGCAAGGCATGAAGAAGTCTCTCCCCGAGCTTGTGTCAATGCTTAAAACTGCAGAAGTGGAGATCAAAAAGGAACATCAAGTGTTGATGATCAATAAGAACACTTGTTTCAAGAAAGACAAGAAGGGAAAACGGAAGGGAAGTAAGGGCGGCAAGCCGGTTGCCGTGCCTGAAAAGAAACCCCAAGTTGGACCTAAGTCTGACACTGAGTGCTACTATTGTAAGGGGACTGGCTACTGGAAGCGCAATTGCCCCAAGTATTTGGCAGACAAGAAGGCCGGCAAGGAAAACAAAGGTATATATGATATACATGTTATTGATGTGTACTTGACTAGTGCTCGCAGTAGCACCTGGGTATTTGATACCGGTTCAGTTGCTAATATTTGTAACTCGAATCAGGGGCTACGGAACAAGCGACCGCTAGCAAGGGGTGAGGTCAAGATGCGTGTCAGCAATGGATCAAGCGTTGATGTGATTGCCGTTGGAACGCTACCTCTCCACTTGCCGTCGGGATTAGTAATAAACTTGAATAATTATTATCTGGTGCTTGCGCTGAGCATGAACATTGTATCTAGATCGTGTTTGATGCGAAGTGGTTATTCATTTAAATCCGAGAACAATGGTTGTTCTATTTATATGAATGAAATCTTTTATGGTCATACACCGATGATAAATGGTTTATTTCTATTATATCTCGATGATAATGTTACACATATTCATAATGTTGATGCTAAAAGGATTAAACTTAATGATGATATATCCGCATATATGTGGCACTGCCGTCTAGGTCATATTAGCGTTAAACGCATGAAGAAGCTCCATTCCGATGGACTTTTGGAATCACTTGATTTTGAATCATTTGATACGTGTGAGCCATGCCTTATGGTCGAGATGACTAGAACGCCGTTTTCCGGTTCAATGGAACAGGCGACAGATTTATTAGAAATCATACATTCTGATGTATGTGGTCCAATGAGTGTGTAGGCGCGAGGTGGATATCGTTATTTTGTTACTTTCACAGATGATTTGAGTAGATACGGTTATATATACTTGATGAAACACAAGTCTGAAACCTTTGAAAAGTTCAAGGAATTTCAGAATGAAGTGGAAAATCATCGTAATAGTAAGATCAAATTTCTACGGTCCGACCGTGGAGGTGAGTATCTAAGTTACGAGTTTAGCACTCACATGAAAGGGTGTGGAATTGTTTCACAACTCACACCTGCCGGAACACCACAGAGAAATAGTGTGTCAGAACATCATAATCGTACTTTATTGAATATGGTTCGATCTATGATGTCTCTGACGGACTTGGCATTGTCATTTTGGGGTTATGCACTAGAAACTGCTGCATTCACTTTAAATCGAGCACCATCTAAATCTGTTGAAAAGACATCGTATGAATTGTGGTTTGGAAACAAACCTAAGCTGTCATTTCATAAAGTTTGGGGATGCGATGTTTATGTGAAGAAACTTCAACCGGATAAACTCGAACCCAAAGCGGAAAAATGCGTCTTCATAGGATACCCTGGGTATTCCTTTGTAACATCCCAAAAATACTAAGCTTGGATCATCCAACTCTAATCATCAAAATTAGGGTTAACAAAAACTTTTCTAAATAAAATTAGGAATGCATGCATATGTGTATGCATTAATTTTGAATTCTTGTAAAACCACCTTGCTTGTTTGTTTCATTGCTTGTAAAATGTTTCTTAGGTGAAATAAACATCATCTAAAACATTTCCCACACTTTTCCTAAAGACAAGTAAATCAAAACACATATATTAAATGAATGGTCACTTTGACCAATTTAACTCTCATGCCTACTTTGGCTGTCTCAAACTTTCAGAACCTAACAGAAACTATTCTGGATCTTTGCACCCCTTGAATGTACTCATAACAAAGTATCAAGGCCCACTTTGTGATCATCCAGAAACTTTCAAATGCATAGTTTAAATGACAATTCAAAATTGAATCTTCATCATAGGAAAGATCCCACTTTTTCAAAAACCACTCAAACAAGCTCAACTTTCAAAACCCAAGCATCTGCAGACTCACCAGCACCAATCTAGCAAACCCACCAAAAATCTTTTCAAAATTTAAAACTTGATTTCATGCGGCCATTTCATCAAACAGGTTGCAGACACAAATCAAACAAACATCAAACACTATTGTGAGCAGTGATTCTTGCCTAACTTGTTCCCTAGTTAGCTCACAACCAGCTCAGTAGATCATCTAGGAAGATTAGCCAAGCACTAGCACCACTGTGAGCTTGCCATTGCCATCAATGGTGAACAGCCGAGCACACCCTTGCCACCCCATAGTTGACAGCAAGCTAGGAGCAGCAGCAAGCCTAGCCAGCATGTCTCGGAGGCAGCCCACCGTCCACCGCCACTCACTGTCCCAGCCGCGAGCGTTGCCAAGCCCTGGACCACGCGCACAAACCGCACCCAGACCGCCAGAGACCATGCCGAGCGTGCGCCAGAGCACCACCCTCGACCAGCGCCCACGCATCACGGCCGCTCAACGCTGCGGCACACACGATTGCCACCGACCCAGAGACCGCCAGACATCCCGCTTGCCGCCTGCGTCAAGACAGCCACCGCCGCCGTCAAGACGCCGCCGCCAAGAGAGCATCACCCGTTCCAGACCAAGCCGCACCACCCTATGCCTCAAAACCATGTCGTTGAGCATCGCCAGGAGACACTGCACCGTCCCCTACCCTTGCCCATGCCATTAGTCAGTAACATCGCTTCGACGAGCTCACTGCGGCGCCTGACGGTCCCTCACTCGACTATAAATAGAGGCCACCCCCGCTCGATTTCTTCACACCATCTCACTCCCCTCTCCTCACTGATCGTGCCACACCGTTCTCAGAGCAAGGCGAGCACCACCCCGCCGGAATTTCACCGGAGCCCGCCGCCTCTCGAGAAGAAGGGAGCCATCGATTTCGTCCACCCCAGGAGCTGCCGCGACCACCCCTGAGTTCGTCGTTGTCGACTTCGTCGTTTGCCCGCCTCGCCGACCCTCGCCCGTACCCCGGTGAGCCCCCAGCACCTCTCACTGGTCGTGCTAGGTTTCATTCTCGCCGGCGTTGTCTCGCGTCGACGATGACTCTCAGCCGTTGGATTAAAACTAGATCGAACGATCCACGTTGCCCCATACCGCTTCGCCCAGCCCCGTGTCACTGACGAGTGGGGACACCCACTTAAGCAGCCCGCGGGAGCACTGCGCTTAGCAGGCCGGCCCGTTCACTTTTCCTGCGCAGCCCAGTTATTCAAATTAAACTTTTTCCATTTCAATTCAAACACACTTCTGTACCCAACTTCAAAAATCATCCCAGATCGATTCAGTGCACTAAATTGAATGAAACCAATTTTGTTGGAAAGGACTGTGAATGCTGAATCCAAGCCCGTTGGATTCAAGTCATTTGGATCTATAGATCACCCATGGTAAAAATAACAAGGCAGAAGCTTTTCTGCATTCAAACATTTTTCAAATTTAAACCTTAATAGCTTTTGAGTTGATTCCAACTCTCAAAAATCACATTTAACCATACCTTTCAGAATATATAAAAATATATAGGTTTACTTGCAGAAATAATGTTCAAGTAATAAAAGAATGCCCCATAGGCATTACTAGCCACTTTAATTAATGAAAATAAAAGGGTAAAACCTTATTAAATTGTGACACCACTTTAAATCACATTCCCATGGACTACAACATGTGGTGATGACATGTGTCAACATGATCCCATGTTTGGTTTGGAGAATATTAAATCTTAAGTAGTTTTTCAATGAGTAGAAATTACTTTTCTAAAAATAAAAGGAATTAAATCAAGCCTTAACCTTGTAATGTTAGAGATGATGCTAGATCATCTATAGGACCCTTGTGTGTGAGGATTGCAAGTAGTTAAGTATTGTTTGGTGATTGTGTACCTCGTATTTATTCATAGACGCTAGTACCGACCAAGGATACGAGGAGGAAGGAGGATTCTACGAAGAAGAAGCCGAGGAGAACTTCAACCACTGCTCTGCACAAGGCAAGCTTATACTGATATTGATGCAAGCTGATACTATACCAATGCAAGCTAACACTTGCAAGACACTCTACTTTAGCAAGCCATACTAATCAAGTTGACATTGATGCAAGCTAACACTTGCAAGATACCCTACTGATGCAACAAACCCCTATTTATTACTATGCCTACGATATGCCTTAAGCATATGTGATCATACCCACTTGATAAACCAATCCTAGTTTTATTTGCAAGCTTCTTACTTTATTTCTTTATCAAAGCCTTAACTTAGAGTTTACTTAAGTGACTTGTAGATACTAGAAAGATTATGAAGGTTGCATAAAGAGCATAAAATTTGGCCTAAGTTAGAAAACCTTGATATCAGCCTAAGATATAAGGTTGTACTTAGTTGAAACTCCACTAGTTTACCACCCCCTCATTAGTACTACCCCCACTTGTAGATGCTAGTGCTAAGCATAAAACTTGATCAACTTTAGATGGGAATACTTGGTGGAAAAATGGTTATGAAAACCTTGGAATGATGGATCATTCTATTGAAATGTTTTGGACATGTGTTTACGAACACCTGATGATTTTGGGTGATAAAAATGTTGAGGCAGGAGCCTTAGCCCTTTATAAAACTGATGGTTATCTGGATGCGATACCATTCCAATTTTATCGTACAACCACAATACCCGAATATTGGGTAGGGCTTGACTGGAAACTTATATACCTTAGTATTAGTTCCCTCACGGCCAAGGTCTGAGCTGAGGCTACCTTGTGAAGATTGTCCACCTGTGCAGTACCCAAGATGACAGTTGGTCATGGTTGGGAGGCCAAACTCACAGGAGAGGTGCTTATACTAGGGCGTGTAATTGAAAGGTTAGGATTGATTATCCGCATACTGAGTATGGTGAATTCAGAATTTGTTCCTGACGGATGTATCGAATGTTGTGGTGAAAGTGTACAATCTCTGCAGAGTGTCAAACTATTCGAATAGCCGTCTCATGTTATGGACAGTTGGAGTGGCCATACTGTTCCCCCGTCAGACTTTTCAAAATGACCTGTGAAATGAATTGAGACTTTGACTTGACCACAACAGAGTTGTGATATGAGTTACAAGATCCCACTTAGGAGTTATAAAATTGTGACTAGCTTTTGAACTTAGTAGAGATAAATCTGGCTTTTGCAAAACAACCCTAGATCCTAATGTCCTATTATCCAAAAACCCCTTTATCTGTTAGTATTAGTTTGCGAGTACTTAAAGAGTACTCATGGCTTTGTCCCTGGCTATTCCCATGGCCAGACTATGAAGAGGAGTACCTGGAAGATGGACCCCAGGAAGGTTACGACAACTAGGATCATCTCCCATCACAAGATTGCCTGACCTCAAGATGGAGCTTCGCCTATGCTACCGTTATTATTACGTATTCCGCTGCTTGAAGTTGTATTAAGAACTGGATCATGAGATCCCTATTTGTGTAAGAACTTATGTATCGTTTGTAATGGATGATGTACTATGGTATCCAATTCTGTTATGTCTCGCAAAAATGGCAATCCTGGGATTGCGATGTATGGCATAACATGCATCTAGGATTGAAAACTCCCGGTGTTGACAAGTTGGTATCAGAGCCATCCTGACCATAGGAGACCCTAATTAGACTGGACGTTTGAACCCAAAAACTTAGTTTCAAAACCAAACAAAATAAATATTTACAAAAACTTATTGTCATTCTTATCTCTTTAATTCTTTCCTAAAAATTCATGTTCCTCAAACACTCTTGCAAAATACATAAATTTTTGACACACTTGATCACCCTGCTAATCTACTCATCCTCTATTTTTATAGATGGACGTGAAGTACAACAAGTTTTACCAACTTGGGAATGGAGGAGACCTTATCTTTGAGAGGGATCTGGACCAGCTTTCGGAACTTCTGGAGCGTCCGCACCCCGAGTTCTTCGGAGCTCAGCTCAATGATCAAGGAGGAGAAGATCTGCAGTGGCTAATTGTTGCAAGTCTCCGAGGAAAGATTAAACCTCCCACTGCGGAGGGAATTCAGTTTACCTTAAGGGAAAACAACTGGCTCGATGGACTTGCCAGAGGAATGCAGGAAGCTCTTTCCCATCTGTGTGGGCAGAGCATCAATCAGATCAAGGGTACTTGCTTTGAGTTTTGCCCAAGGCGTGATGCAAATGGACAACCACTGGAAGCCCCATACCACCCCGAGCTGAAGACTCAATTGGACCACCTTAGCTTCATGATGTATGATCGTCAGCAGGAGTTGGACAACTGCCGTGACTACTGCAACCACAAGTCTGCCATCATCAAGACAAAGGACCAGACCATCGCCATGCTAGCAAGGGATTGCAAGTCTCGCCGCCGTCAGCTCGACAAGAAGGAGCGCATTATTGCCCATCTTCGCCACCGCATCTCATCTTTGGAGGAGACCATCCACGAGAGAGACATGCAGTTGGAGGAAAGGGAGAATGCCGGAGAGGATCTTCGTGGAGACCCTTACACCTATCTCAGCGATGAAGACGATTTTCTGGAGGATCAGGCCATGGACTTCTTCACCGATGAGGATGATTTCGCCTTCATCGATGATGATGAAGATGATGAAGCCACAGATTCCGAGGAGTAGTAGCACTTGAGCACTAGCGTAGTGAGTAGTATTCGGTCCCACTGTATCGTAGTTTCCAGAATGGTTCTTAAAATCATCTGTTTTTCTTTGTTGTGGTGTGTGTTGTACTGTGTGCTATGAATGAATGAATGAAAAAGCAAGTTGCTAGAAAAATCTGAGTCAAACCTTTAAAACTTTTCAAAGTCCCCGAAACCTTAGAAATTTCCCTCTTTTCTCATGATCTATCTAAATCTTCAGATGACACGTGGAGGAAGTGGTTCAGCCCCGGACCCGATGTTGCAGATCCTGCAACTGTTGACTTCTGACCGCGAAGCTGAAAGAGCGAAACGTCAAGCCAACCTAGCCACTCTGCAATAGATAACCCAGCTAGCCCACCACAACCAAGGCCACGGAAATCAGGACCACCATGGATCTAAGCTCAAGAATTTCCAGAACACCAACCCACCTGTTTTCACTAAGTCAGAAGAGCCCCTGGACGCCGATGATTGGCTGCAAACCATGGAAAATAACCTAGAAGTCGCCGGAGTGGAAGCCAACGAGAAAGTCCTGTTTGCCACCCATTATCTAGCCGGAGATGCCAGGGCATGGTGGAACAGTGTTCGCGCAATGACCGGAGGTCAGATGATGACCTGGGAGGAATTCAGGGTCAAGTTTAGCAGAACCCATGTACCACCAGGTTTGATCAAGAGAATGAGAGACGAGTTCAGAGAGCTGAAGCAAGGAAGAATGACTGTAGTGGAATACCGTGACAAATTTTTGTCATTAGCTAGGTATGCCCCGGACAAGATAGACACCGAAGCCAAGAAGAAAGAAAGATTCCTGAATGGTCTGCATGACGAGATGCAGACGGTGTTAGTCAATATCCCCTTTGCAGATATTGAAGCCCTTGTCGACTCTGCCATCCAGATGGAAGGAAAGATCAACCAAGCCAATGAGAACCGCAAGCACCGTATGATGCATCAGCCAGGAACCCATCAAACCCCAAAGTACCGCCCCAACCCATCTCCAGGATTTGCCCCAAGAACCAACAGACCCCCGATGAACCGTCCGACCTATCCCAACCGTGGAAACCTTAGACCCGGAGGAAATCACAACAACCCCGGCAACTCTAGCAATTTCACCAGTGCCCCACCCAAGTTCAACACCAACAATGCTACCGCCAACACCAACACTGCCCCGAGGACTGGAAGCAATGTTGTGCCTGTAGCAGCCAAGGACAAGTCGCAAGTAACTTGTTATGACTGTGGAAATAAAGGCCACTATTCTAACGAGTGCCCCAACAAATAGAATTCTACAGCCCCCAATGCTAATGCCCCAGCTCAACAGCAGCATTGTGTTCAGCCCGGAAGAAGATTTGCCCCAGGGAATTCACTCAACCGCAATGGCCATCTTTTTCTCATGCATGCTGAAGAAGCTCAGGAAGCGCCAGACGTCGTGCTGGGTATGTTTTCTGTTAATTCAGTACTTGCACGAGTGTTGTTTGACTCTGGTGCATCGCATTCATTTGTCACCGAAGAATTTGCATGCACTAGTAAAATTAAACCAACCAAATTGAAGCATGTGATGATTGTGCAAATTCCCGGATCAATCACCAAGGCTAGGCAAATTTGCAAAGCTGTCCCCATCCGAATCCATGGCATAGATTTTTATGCTAATCTGATAGTACTCGGAACTAAAGGTTTGGAAGTAGTACTAGGAATGGATTGGATGTCCAAACATAAAGGATTGATTGACTATGCCAAGAAAGCCATCACCATGACCAAGACAAAGGAATATCAGTCGAGCATATATCTGAAACCTTACCTCGTCAATTTAAATGCAACACGAGTATATCCCAACCTACCATTGACCAAGTCCGGATAGTCTGTGAATACCCCGATGTATTTCTAGATGTTTTGCCCGGTATGCCCCCAGATCGAGATATCGAGTTTATCATTGAACTAATCCCCGGAACCAGACCCATAGCCCAGAGACCCTATAGTATGAACCCGTCAGAGCTCGCAGAACTGAAGAAGCAACTGGATTCTATGTTGGAAATTGGATTGATTCAACCAAGTGCGTCCCCATGGAGATCACCTGTCTTGTTTGTGGACAAGAAGGATGGAGGTAACCGTTTGTGTACGGATTATCGGAAGTTGAATGATGTCACCATCAAGAACATGTACCCCTTGCCCAAGATAGAAGATTTGTTTGATCAGTTGACCGGTGCCAAAGTGTTTTCTAAGATTGATCTTAGAACTGGCTATCATCAACTCAAAATTCGTGCAGAGGATATTCCAAAGACTGCCTTTACCACCAGATATGGATTGTATGAGTATACAGTCATGTCTTTCGGACTAACCAATGCCCCCGCTTATTTCATGAACCTCATGAATAAGATTTTTATGGACTTCCTGGATAAGTTTGTCGTTGTTTTCATCGATGACATTATGATTTATTCCAAATCAGAAGAAGAACATGAGCTACACCTAAGGACCATTCTTGGAACCCTTAGAGAGCATCAGTTGTATGCCAAGTTTAGCAAATGTGAATTCTAGTTACAGGAGGTAGGATTCCTCGGTCACATTGTATCCGCCGGAGGAATTGCCGTTGACCCTGCCAAAGTGAAAGATGTAGAGGATTGGCAAGCCCCAGCCACTCAAACCCAAGTTCGTGCTTTTCTCGGATTGGCGGGATATTATCGCAAATTCGTAGAAGGATTCTCGAGTATCGCCAGACCCATGACCCAATTGCTGAAGAAGGATAAGAAGTTTGAATGGTCAGACAAATGTGAAGCAAGTTTTCAAGAACTCAAAAGGAGATTGATTTCATCCCCAATCTTGATCATGCCGGATATCACGAAGCCCTTCGATGTGTATTGTGACGCATCCAAGATCGGTCTCGGATGTGTGCTAATGCAAGAAGGCAAAGTTATATCTTATCTATCTCGACAATTGAAGCAACATGAGCAAAACTATCCAACCCATGACCTCGAACTCGCAGCCGTAGTTCTAGCCCTGAAGACATGGAGACATTACCTGATGGGAAATCGTTGTGAGATTTATTCGGATCACAAGAGCCTAAAGTATATATTCACTCAGAAGGAGCTGAATATGAGGCAGAGAAGATGGATTGAGCTAATCAAGGATTACGATCTGGACATTCACTATCACCCTGGTAAAGCCAACGTGGTAGCAGATGCCCTTAGCAGATTGCCGTGCCGCTTGAACTGCATGATTTTGAAGGAGCAACCAAGTTTGCATAAGGAGATGGAAGATTTTCGAATTGAATTAGTAAGTGAAGGATTTTTGGCTAGCATAGAACTCCAGCCCACTTTGATCAGTCAGATTAAGGAGGCGCAGAAGGAAAATGCTAGTATCGACGGAATCAAGCGTCAGATCAGACAGTAAAGTACCCGGATTCACCGAGGACGAAGAAGGAGTGTTGTGGTACAAAGGACGCCTTTGTGTATCAGCTGATTCTGAATTGAAAGAAGTTATTTTGAAGGCGGCTCATGATACTCTTTATTCTATCCACCCCGGAGGAACTAAGATGTATCAAGATTTGAAAGAGCAATTTTGGTGGCATAAGATGAAGAGAGAAATAGGAAGCTATATCGCCAAGTGTGATATATGTCAACGAGTCAAGGCAGGAAATCAAAGACCTGCTGGATTGTTGCAACCTTTGCAGATTCCGGAATGGAAATGGGATTCTGTAGGAATGGACTTTATCACTGGACTACCTACTTCTAGTAGGGGAAATGACTCTATCTGGGTCATAGTGGACAGATTTTCCAAAGTCGCCCATTTCTTGCCCGTCAAGACCACATATCAGAGTTCGAAGCTAGCGGAGTTGTACATTTCTAGAATCGTCAGTTTGCATGGAGTCCCCAAGAACATAGTATCGAATCGAGGAACTCAGTTTACCTCGAGATTCTGGAAGAAAGTTCAAGAAGGTTTAGGAACCCGCCTAGATTTCAGTACCGCGTATCACCCTCAGACCGATGGACAAACAGAGCGAGTAAATCAAATACTCGAAGATATGCTGAGAGCATGCGTGTTAGAATATGGATCCAAGTGGGAAGACTGTCTACCGTTCGCAGAATTTTCTTACAACAATAGTTATCAAGCCAGTCTGCAAATGGCCCCATTTGAATTCATGTACGGAAGAAAGTGTCGCACCCCTTTGAACTGGTCGGAAGTAGGAGAGAGTCAGATTTTTGGACCCGACATCCTACGAGAAGCAGAAGAGAAGGTTCACAAGATTCGTGAGCACCTCAAGACCGCCCAATCCCGACAGAAGAGTTACGCCGACAAGAGACGTAGAGACCTCGCCTTCAATATAGGAGATTTTGTTTATCTGAAAGTGTCGCCATTGAAGGGAATGCAGCGTTTCCAACTCAAAGGAAAGTTAGCCCCCAGATATATCGGACCTTTCAAAATTCTGAACCGTCGAGGAGATGTATCGAATCAATTGGAGCTACTCGAAGAAATGTCAGCCGTCCACAATGTGTTCCATATCTCGTTACTTCGCAAGTGTCTCGAAGTCCCCGAGAAGACCGAAGTGTTCAAGAATATCGACCATCGGACCATAGAGATAAACGATGACCTGACCTATCCCGAAGTACCCATCCGCATTTTGGAAGAAGCTTTTCGAACTACCCGAACCCGAAGCATCAAGTTTCTCAAGATTCAAAGGGAGCAACCACACGTAAGAGGAAGCTACCGGGAGCGAAGATCACATCAGGACGGAGTTTCCCGATCTCTTCAAATCCTAGGTAATCTTTTCGTCCTTTTTCAAATCTCAGGACGAGATTTTGTTTAAGGGGGAAGGTTTGTAACATCCCAAAAATACTAAGCTTGGATCATCCAACTCTAATCATCAAAATTAGGGTTAACAAAAAAATTTTTAAATAAAATTAGGAATGCATGCATATGTGTATGCATTAATTTTGAATTCTTGTAAAACCACCTTGCTTGTTTGTTTCATTGCTTGTAAAATGTTTCTTAGGTGAAATAAACATCATCTAAAACATTTCCCACACTTTTCCTAAAGACAAGTAAATCAAAACACATATATTAAATGAATGGTCACTTTGACCAATTTAACTCTCATGCCTACTTGGCTGTCTCAAACTTTCAGAACCTAACAGAAACTTTTCTGGATCTTTGCAACCCTTGAATGTACTCATAACAAAGTATCAAGGCCCACTTTGTGATCATCCAAAAACTTTCAAATGCATAGTTTAAATGACAATTCAAAATTGAATCTTCATCATATGGGAAGATCCCACTTTTTCAAAAACCACTCAAACAAGCTCAACTTTCAAAACCCAAGCATCTGCAGACTCACCAGCACCAATCTAGCAAACCCACAAAAAATCTTTTCAAAATTCAAAACTTGATTTCATGCGGCCATTTCATCAAACAGGTTGCAGACACAAATCAAAAAACATCAAACACTATTGTGAGCAGTGATTCTTGCCTAACTTGTTCCCTCGTTAGCTCACAACCAGCTCAGTAGATCATCTAGGAAGATTAGCCAAGCACTAGCACCACTGTGAGCTTGCCATTGCCATCAATGGTGAACAGCCGAGCACACCCTTGCCACCCCATAGTCGACAGCAAGCTAGGAGCAGCAGCAAGCCAGCATGTCCGGAGGCAGCCCACCGTCCACCACCACCACTTTCCCCGCGACGTTGCCAAGCTCGACCACGCAGCACGAACCGCGCCAGACCGCTAGAGACCATGCCGAGCGCAAGAGCACCACCTCGACCAGCGCCTACAGACTGCATCGCCTCCTCACCGCTGCAGGCACACGATCGCCACCACCCAGAGACCGCCAGACATCCCGCTTGTCGCTCTGCGTCGCCACCGCCCGCCGCCGAAGACGCCGCCGCCAAGAAAGCATCACCCGTTCTGCACTGCCGCACCGCCCCATGCCTCGAAACCATGTCGTTGAGCATCGCCAGAGACACCGCACCGCCCCTACCCTTGCCCATGCCATTAGCCTGTAATATCGCCCCGACGAGCTCACCGGCGCCCGACGGTCCCCTCGCTCGACTATAAATAGAGGCCACCCCCGCTCGATTTCTTCACACCATCTCCCTCCCCTCTCCTCACTGATCGTGCCACACCGTTCTCAGAGCAAGGCGAGCACCACCCCGCTGGAATTTCACCGGAGCCCGCCGCCTCTGGAGAAGAAGGGAGCCATTGATTTCCTCCCATCGGGGCTGCGGCAACCGCCGAAAGCTGCCTCGCCACGACCCTCGCCCTTCCCAGTGAGCCCCAGCACCCCTCACTGGCCGCGCTATGTTTCATTCTCGCCGGCGTTTTCTCGCGTCGACGATGACTCTCAGCCGTTGGATTAGAACTAGATCGAACGATCCACGTTGCCCCATACCGCTTCGCCCAGCCCCGTGTCACTGACGAGTGGGGACACCCACTTAAGCAGCCCGCGGGAGCACTGCGCTTAGCAGGCCGGCCCATTAACTTTTCCCACGCAACCCAGTTATTCGAATTAAACTTTTTCCATTTCAATTCAAACACACTTCTGTACCCAACTTCAAAAATCAACCCAGATCGATTCAGTGCACCAAATTGAATGAAACCAATTTTGTTGGAAAGGACTGTGAATGCTGAATCCAAGCCCGTTGGATTCAAGTCATTTGGATCTATAGATCACCCATGGTAAAAATAACAAGGCACAAGTTTTTCTGCATTCAAACATTTTTCAAATTTAAACCTTAATAGCTTTTGAGTTGATTCCAACTCTCAAAAATCACATTTAACCATACCTTTCAGAATATATAAAAAAATATAGGTTTACTTGCAGAAATAATGTTCAAGTAATAAAAGAATGCCCCATAGGCATTACTAGCCACTTTAATTAATGGAAATAAAAGGGTAAAACCTTATTAAATTGTGACACCACTTTAAATCACATTCCCATGGACTACAACATGTGGTGATGACATGTGTCAACATGATCCCATGTTTGGTTTGGAGAATATTAAATCTTAAGTAGTTTTTCAATGAGTAGAAATTACTTTTCTAAAAATAAAAGGAATTAAATCAAGTCTTAACCTTGTAATGTTAGAGATGATGCTAGATCATCTATAGGACCCTTGTGTGTGAGGATTGCAAGTAGTTAAGTATTGTTTGGTGATTGTGTACCTCGTATTTATTCATAGACACTAGTACCGACCAAGGATACGAGGAGGAAGGAGGATTCTACGAAGAAGAAGCCGAGGAGAACTTCAACCACTGCTCTGCACAAGGCAAGCTTATACTGATATTGGTGCAAGCTGATACTATACCAATGCAAGCTAACACTTGCAAGACACTCTACTTTAGCATGCCATACTAATCAAGTTGACATTGATGCAAGCTAACACTTGCAAGATACCCTACTGATGCAACAAACCCCTACTTATTACTATGCCTACGATATGCCTTAAGCATATGTGATCATACCCACTTGATAAACCAATCCTAGTCTTATTTGCAAGCTTCTTACTTTATTTCTTTATCAAAGCCTTAACTTAGAGTTTACTTAAGTGACTTGTAGATACTAGAAATATTATGAAGGTTGCATAAAGAGCATAAAATTTGGCCTAAGTTAGAAAACCTTGATATCAGCCTAAGACATAAGGTTGTACTTAGTTGAAACTCCACTAGTTTACCACCCCCTCATTAGTACTACCCCCACTTGTAGATGCTAGTGCTAAGCATAAAACTTGATCAACTTTAGATGGGAATACTTGGTGGAAAAATGGTTATGAAAACCTTGGAATGATGGATCATTCTATTGAAATGTTTTGGACATGTGTTTACGAACACCTGATGATTTTGGGTGATAAAAATGTTGAGGCAGGAGCCTTATCCCTTTATAAAAGTGATGGTTGTCTGGATGCGATACCATTCCAATTTTATCGTACAACCACAATACTCGAATATTGGGTAGGGCTTGACTGGAAACTTATATACCTTAGTATTAGTTCCCTCACGGCCAAGGTCTGAGATGAGGCTACCTTGTGAAGATTGTCCACCCATGCAGTACCCAAGATGACAGTTGGTCATGGTTGGGAGGTCAAACTCACAGGAGAGGTGCTTATACTAGGGCGTGTAATTGAAAGGTTAGGATTGATTATCCGCATACTAAGTATGGTGAATTCAGGATTTGTTCCTGACGGATGTATCGGATGTTGTGGTGAAAGTGTACAATCTCTGCAGAGTGTCAAACTATTGAATAATGGCGTCATGTTATGGACAGTTGGAGTGGCCATACTGTTCCCCCATCAGACTTTTCAAAATGACCTGTGAAATGAATTGAGACTTTGACTTGACCACAACAGAGTTGTGATATGAGTTACAAGATCCCACTTAGGAGTTATAAAATTGTGACTAGCTTTTGAACTTAGTAGAGATAAATCTGGCTTTTGCAAAACAACCCTAGATCCTAATGTCCTATTATCCAAAAACCCCTTTATCTGTTAGTATTAGTTTGCGAGTACTTAAAGAGTACTCATGGCTTTGTCCCTGGCTATTCCCATGGCCAGACTATGAAGAGGAGTACCTGTAAGATGTACCCTAGGAAGGTTACGACAACTAGGATCATCTCCCATCGTCAGCATTGCCTGTGACCCCGAAGATGGAGCTTCGCCTACGCTACCGTTATTATTACGTATTCCGCTGCTTGAAGTTGTATTAAGAACTGGATCATGAGATCCCTATTTGTGTAGGAACTTATGTATCGTTTGTAATGGATGATGTACTATGGTATCCAATTCTGTTATGTCTCGCAAAAATGGTAATCCTGGGATTGCGATGTATGGCATAACAGGCATCTAGGATTGAAAAATCCTGGTGTTGACATCCTTCTATCACAGATCCGAGGGCAGCGTTTTTGTTGCCAAGAATGGATCCTTTCTAGAGAAAGAGTTTCTCGCGAAAGGTGTGAGTAGTCGGAAGGTAGAACTCGAAGAGGTTATTGAACCTTCTCTTCAAAGTATGGCGAGTAGGGCAACGTCGGAAGTCGTTCCGGAGTTGGCTTCACTAGTTGAAGAGGGAATTAATGATAATGATCATGAAGCTCCGAAAGAGAGTACTACCGAACCTCGCAGGTCTAGCAGGACGCGTGCAGCTCCCGAGCTGTACGGAAACCCTGTTATGAATTTCATAGTTGATGCAATTGATGACCCTGCGACGTATGAAGAAGTGATGATGAGCCCGGATTCCAACAAATGTTTAGAAGCCAGGAAATCCGAGATGGAATCCATGAATGAAAATCAAGTTTGGAACTTGGTGGAATTACCTCACGACCGAAAGGCCGTGGAGAACAAATGGATTTTCAAAAGGAAAACTGATGCTGATGGTAATGTGACCGACTATAAAGCTCGACTTGTCTCAAAGGGGTTTCAACAATTTCAAGGAGTTGACTACGATGAGACATTCTCTCTCGTAGCGATGCTAAAGTCAGTTAGGACTATGTTAGCAATTCCTGCATATTTCGATTATGAGATATGGCAGATGGATGTCAAAACCGCGTTTCTCAATGGTAATATTGAAGAAGAGTTGTATATGATACAACCAAAGGGTTTTGTCGATCCTAAGGATGCTAACAAGGTGTGCAAGCTTCAGCGATCCATCTATGGATTGAAGCAAGCATCACGAAGTTGGAATCTCCGCTTTGATGAGGTGATCAAAGAGTTTGGATTTGTCCAAACTTATGGAGAAGCTTGTATTTACAAGAAAGTGAGTGGGAGCAATGTGGCATTTCTGATATTATATGTGGATGACATATTATTGATCGGAAATGATATAGATCTCTTAAAGAGTGTTAAAAGTTATCTAAACAGCAAATTTTCAATGAAGGACCTAGGTGAAGCGTCATACATATTAGGCATAAAGATCTATAGAGATAGATCTAGACACCTAATAGGGCTATCGCAAAGTACATACCTTGATAAGATTTTAAAGAAGTTTAAAATGGACGGAAGTAAGAAGGGGTTCTTACCTATGTTGCAAGGCAAGACATTGAGTAAGACTCAAAGTCCGGCTACGGCGGAAGAGAGATAATGGACAAAGTCCCCTATGCTTCAGCCATAGGCTCTATAATGTACGCCGTGCTATGTACAAGACCGGATGTGGCACATGCTATTAGTTTGACTAGTAGGTACCAATTGGATCCAGGTTCGGAACACTGGATAGCGGTCAAGAATATCCTTAAGTACTTACGAAGAACTAAGGATATGTTTCTTGTGTATGGAGGTGAAGAAGAGCTCATCGCTAAGTGTTATGTCGACGCAAGATTTGACACCGATCCGGATGACTCTAAGTCTCAATCCGGATACGTATTTCTCATGAATGGCGGAGCGGTTAGTTGGAGGAGTTCCAAACAACCTATGGTGGCGGGATCAACAACGGAGGCCGAATATGTTGCTGCTCGAAGCGGCTCCAGAAGCGCTTTGATGAAGGAGTTCATATCCGAACTAGGTGTGGTTGCAAGCGCGTTGGACCCAATGGTGATCTATTGTGACAACAATGGTGCCATTTCCAATGCCAAAGAACCAAGGTCTCACAAGAATTCCAAACATATTAAGCGCCGGTTTCACTCCATCCGTGAGCATGTCAAGGATGGAGATATAAAGATTTGTAAAGTACACACGGATCTCAATATAGTAGATCCATTGACTAAAACTCTCCCTAGAGCAAAACATGATCAACACCAGAACTCCATGGGTGTTAGATTCATCACTATGTAACTAGATTATTGTCTCTAGTGCAAGTGGGAGACTGAAGGGAATATGCCCTGAGAGGCAATAATAAAGTGTTTATTATGTGTATTCCAAGTATATAATAGATGTTTATTTTGCATGCTATAATTGTATTAATACGTAAACGTTAATACATGTGTGTTTAATAAACAAATAGAAAGTTCCTAGTTATGCCTCTCTCATAAACTAGCTCGTTGATTAACAAGATGATCAAGGTTTCCTGATCATAGACATTGGATGTTGCTAATAATGGGATCACAACATTAGTGTAATGGTGTGATGAACATTCATCCGAAGTATAGCATTATGATCAAACTCATTGAGTTTATATTGCTATAACAACTTACGAAGTGATCCTAATCCTTAGACCATGTAACACCGAAAGAGTTTCTTGATAACATCAAATGTCACACCGTAACAAGGTGATTATAAAGATGGGTTCAGAACTAATACAGTGTTATGTTGAGGCCCATGGATAGAGAGTGGAATTTGTTCATCCCGATGACGGATAGATATACTCTGGGCCCTCTCGGTGATATCACATTGGTTAGCTTGCAAGCAAGTGATTTGATCACTAGAATTTTATATCACGGGAACGAGAAAAGAGTGCATGTCAGTAACAAGATCAAACTAGGTATGGAGATATCGCTGATCGAATCTCGGACATGTAATATATCACGAAACAAAGGGATTAAGATACTAGCGTAAAAGGTTCCGACGATCACAAGAAAGTCATCGTTGAATGTGTGGGACTCAGTATGGGTCTCCAGATCCCGCTTCTGATTATTTATTCGAGAGGGGTCTCGATCATGTCCGCATTATTCACAAACCGTAGGGTGACACACTTAAGAGACACCGACATCCAATTGGAGCAAAAGTTCCATGCCGGAAAGAATAACAAGCGCAGGAATTTATTTCACTAGATACCGAAACAGGTTTTCGGGTGAAATTGCAGAAAGTGTTTTTGCATGTGAAATAGAATTCTAGCAAGGGGTTATATGTGTATGTTTGTCATTAAATTAATTGACAAAATTCTGAATAAATAAAAGGAGTTTTATTTAATGAGAGTTTGCATTAAATTTGGTGGAAATTTAATGGCAAGTTTGAGTGGGATTTTGAGTGGAGGGAATTTAAAGGAATTTTGTGAGTGGAGTGTCCACCCACATGAAGAGGGGAGGGCAAGGGGGCAACCCCCATGCGCCGGCCACCCCCTTGGGGACCCCCCTCTCCTATAAAAGGCACCCTCCTCCTCACTTCTCACTCACACCTCCTCGTGAAGGATCTCTCTCCCCCTCTAGAATTTATCCCCCATGGTCTTGGACTAGCGAGATACATGTTCCCGGTGGCTATTCGGCAAGAAAGAGTTGTGCTTCCGCTGCATCACTGGAGCGAGGAGGCGGAGGTTGCTCGGTTCCTCGGACGTGTGTGCGAGCACGGATGCGCTGCTGATATGCGGCGCTAGGACTTCCTCTCGATCTTGAGATCGGCAAGAGATCGTCTACATCAACCACGAGTTTAACTCGTTAAGCTTTGTCTGTCTTCAAGGGTATGTTCTCTACGGATATACATCCGCCCGTTATTTGTATCTAGTAGATAGATCTTGATACATAGTTGCTCCCATCGTATAATTTTTTTTGTTTTCTATGCTGCGAACCCTACACTATTATACCTAAGAAGTACTATGATCCTAAGTTTGCCACCTCTCCCATAGATATTAAAGATAAAGATTATGATTTCTCTCTTGATTTAGCTTATTTAGATATTGTTGAGAAGGAACCTTTTTGTGGTACTGAAAACGAGAGTGTTGTGGCTCATATGAATGAGCTTTCTACTATGAGTGCTTTGTTCTCTGATGATTTTAAAATGCGCAAGTACTTTGTTGCTAAGATCTTCCCTTTTTCACTAAAAGGAGAAGCTAGGGCTTGGTTTAATAGATTACCTCCTGGTTCCATTGATAGCCCTGATTGCTTCTTTCTTCCATAAATATTTTCCTCCCGGTGCTAGGCATGCTGCTTTGCAGAGACTTTTTGATTTTAAACAGGAAGAAGAAGAGAAATTGCCCGAGTCATGGAAAAGATTATGTTCCTTGATTCATGCATATCCTGGATGTCCATTACCTCAGAATGAGCTTCTTGATATTTATTATAATGGACTAACTGATGATGACCTACCTAGATAGCTTTGATGATTGTGTTTTCAGGAAAAGGACTCCTATAGGTGCTGAAGAATTAATGAACAAGATAAGCAAGAATTATGATGATTGGACTTCATTTGAGCTGAATACACCTGAGCCTATTACTCCTGAACCAGTTGTTCCTGAACCAGTTCCAACACCAACAACAAAGAAGAGGGGAGTTATTGCATTAAATGATGAAGTGATGAAGGAAGCTAAAAAGTGTCTAAAGGAGAAAGGTATTAGAGCTGAAGATGTGAAGAATCTACCTCCTATAGAAGAATTATGTAAGCCAATTCCCCACTCATCTACTATTGAGGTACACTCTCTCCAATTTAATGAAGGTGATATTCCTTATGGTAAGCCTCCTGATCAATGCTTAGAGGAACTTGACACATTTATTGTTAAACAAGATAATTTTAATAAAAAAGTTTAGAATCATTTATTGGAAAACTCTAGAGCTATCCACGAGTTGAAAGATATCGTGGAAAGAACTTCTAATGATATTACAATGCTTTGTAAACAATTTCAAATGGTTCAAACCCAAATTGATCAACTTGCTAAGGTGCAAAAGGATATGCTAGTTAATGCTTCAGGAAATAAACATGCTTATGGAATTAGAACTAGGAGTGGTGCAGCTATTGAAGATTCTTTATATCGTGAAGGACACCCTAAAAGAATAGAGCAGGATTCCCAACAAGGTGAGGATAGTGGTAGTCCTCGTAAGAGGAAGAAAAAGAAACATAAGAAAGTTGAGGAACCACTTGAACCTACTGTAGATCCTAATAGTATATTTGTCTCTGGTGCTGAAACTGAGAGTGCTAATATTGATGAGTCACCTGATAAGGAGGAAGGTGAGGAAGAACCTGAGAAGCACACTAAGAACACTAGGTACACAAAGGAAGATTTTATTGCTAATAAACATGGTAAAGAGAGAGAACCTTGGGTGCAGAAACCTATGCCTTTTCCAGGTAAGAAACACAAGTCAAAGGAGGAAGAACACTACAAAAAGTTTTGTGAGTGGATGAAACCTTTATTTTTACAAATTCCTTTGACTGATGCTATTAAATTGCCTCCTTATTCAAAGTATATGAAGGATGTTGTCTCTAATAAAAGGAAGATTCCTTATGAGGAGATTTCTACTCTACTTGCTAATTATTCCTTCAATGGCAAGGTTCCAAAGAAACTTGGTGATCCAGGTATACCAACTATTCCTTGCTCCATTAAGAATACTTATGTTAGAACTGCTTTATGTGATTTGGGAGCTGGAGTTAGTGTTATGCCTTTTTATCTCTATAAGAGACTCCAGTTAGAAAAGTTGATACCAACTGATATATCTTTGCAAATGGCTGATAAGTCAACTACTATTCCTGTTGGTATATGTGAGGATGTTCCTGTTCAAGTTTCTCATAATTTCATGGTTTTAACTGATTTTGTTATGCTTGAAATGCCTGAAGATGATAATATGTCTATTATTCTTGGTAGACCATTTCTTAATACTGCAGGTGTTGTCATCAATTGCAATCAAGGAAAAGTAACATTCAATATTAATGACAAAGAGCACACTATCTATTTCCCCAAGAAGGTTGTTAAGATCTATTGCCTGAATTCTATTGAAAATATTGAAGGAATCAAGGTTGGAGAAATATATTGTCCCATTCCACAAGAAAATTATGAAACTATTATGATTGAGACCATTGCTATTAAGTATGAGGTAACATAATCACCTTGTGGAATGCAAAGTTTTGTTTCATATAAGATTGTTTTGGTAACAAGACTTGATCAACCTTGTTAACAAAAGGATTTTAATGAACAAAATAATGTTTTCACAGTGGTTATACTTGCTCACTTGTATTTTTCCCCTTTCCAATCTTTGCTCTTCGCCGTGCCTAACTTAAAGGCGTTAAAGAAAAGTACTTGTTGTGAGATAACCCAAGAGTTTACTTAAGTCTTGGAAGTTATTACTTCAGTAATGAACTCTCCTTATCCTTTTTGTTTGCTTTTTGTGCCAAGAATAACCTCTAATGAGAGGGAAGTAAGATTTGGGGAGTTGCTGTCCTGAAACAGATTTATGTCCTCCACCAAAAAAATCGTGAGGAGGCTCTGTAACTCGGATTGAGCTGATATTTTACTAATAAATCCCCCAGTATGTTAGCTAACTTTAGTTAGTTCAACACTTTTTTATTTGAGCAACAGAAGGTCTTCTAAAAAATCGGTTTCTACCTGCTGGTCTGTTTTGACAAATTTCTGCCATTATTTGCATTTGCTTCTTATTGATTCCTTTTTGAGCTCTCTTTAGGTAAATTGAGTTTCTTTGAAGGAGTTACTACAGTAGCTTATGTTTTAGGTGAAAATCCTTGTTGTTCCTAAGCTTTGCCAGAGGTCTAATATCTTTTGAATAAACTAATGTTGCTAATGAAAATTGTGTGAAAGAAAATTTCCAGGTGTAGAGAGAAGATGATGTAATGAGATGAAGAATGGACAAAAGCTCAAGCTTGGGGGGAGCCACTCCGTGTCACCCCAAGAATTACTCAAGGGGTACAAGCGTCAAAGCTTGGGGGTTCCCAAGGCATCCCCTTCTTCATCAATAAAAATCTCAGGTCTTTCTAGACACTTCGTTTTTATCGTTTCATGCATAGTTGTGTTGTTCTTGGAGCGTCTTAGTTTTTTTGTTTTCTTTTGCTTCGTTTGGTTTTATGTTGGTTGCCTTCTAAAAAAATTGAAAACACCAAAAATATTTGTTGTTCTTCTTTGGTTTTGTGAGTTCTTTGCAGGGTTCAGCCGTCCACAATGGATTTTGGTTTCATGTTAATTATTCAAGTCACACAAGTGAAGGGCAATAACGAAGGTTAAGACAACTCGAGGTGTGGTAAGAGGTTGGTAACGAACTCTATTGTTTCATTTTTGTATATATACTCATCATTGTGAGCATGCTTATCCTGTTTGTGTAAGGTGTATGTCATTATGAATGCTTAGTAGTTCTTGCTTGTCTATGATTAGCTCCAGCTTGCTAATAGTTTGTAGCATGTCATATGAATGTTTGCTTGCATTGTTTTATTCATACTTTGGTATGACATTTTGGTATCCTCCTCTGACTGTTCATGTGAATCGACTTGGCACATTCTCACGCATGCATATGACTAATCAATAGTCAGTAAGCCTCGATGATTTATTTTGCCTCAGAGTTGTTGTATCACTTTCATGCCATAGTTAGTCATGTTTTGTTGCAAGCATGATTATGACAGCTATTGCTCTCTCGTTTGTCGCTCCCTCTCTATTGCTAGCCTTCACTTGCACTGAATATGTGCTCTACCTGTGCTTCCAACTCCCCAAAACCAATATTGCCAGCTGTGTCCACCATACCTACATATTAGCATCATTTGCTACTTCAGTGCATATTTTCTATATGCCTTGTTTTCTTCCAAAATAAAATGTTTGTCTGTTTTGAGAAAGTTAGTTAGTAAATCTCTCACGAACTTGATGGCACACTTTATTCCTTGCGCTTAATAATTCTGAACCATTGTGACTAGTCCATGAAATTTATATGCTTGCTTATTATATACTGGGAGTCAGCAGAACCGTGCTGTCACGGGGAACGCTTTTAACACTTTTTGGATATCTCATCCAGTTGATTCCTTGCTCTTTTGTTTATGGATGTCGATGATGTGAAATAAAAGGGGAAGTTGTTAGTTCATGGAGTATATAAATTGTGTTAGAGAAACGTCTGGGACGCTAGCATAAGCCATGCTTAATCATGGTGGAAACTTGCAGCATCACTATAATGATCATCTATGAAGCTTCCTCAATAAAAAACTATGCATATGGTAAATAAAAATATTGCTGAGATGCTTATTGTCTGCTTGCCTTATCATTTTGGTTATGGGAAAGCTCCTGTACCATGTGCAAGGGGTACCCCGTTGGCGGTTCTCGATGATATGCATGTATTTACAATGACAAGAACTTTCGGATGACCAAAGTTGAGTAACATGCGGAGCGGCCCTCATACTCAAGGGACTTGGGATTTCCAGTCTATGGTCTGTCAAGCATATGATTCAGAGTGGACCTCACTTTCACCTTAACCATATGAAGATGCCTATGATAGGGGCAATGAGAGCTCAAAGCTAATGAGTACCTTCCTTTCAGCATTAGGAAGCCTTTCAAACCTTCACACAACCGTTTTCACAACTTTGTTGAGTCACCACTTATTCTATGAGCACCTTCTTGAGAGCATAGTTGTCATTCTTGTGTTTGTTCCAAAACTTGGTTAATTATGTCATGACTTTGATGCTTGTATCTCTGATAGCTTTATCTCTAGTCTTTATTTGAACTTCAGAGGTGCCTTGGCATTTATATCGTGCTCTTCAAACAAAGGCAAGCGAGATACCACTCTATCATACCTTATTATGAGCATTGCAATGTTGCTTATGTTTATGCTTCATGCTACTTATTATTATTGAATTGGTTTCTCTTCATAGCTTGCAATGACTATTGAGTAGACTTAGTTGCATACTCATTATTATGAATTGTCTAAGAATCTACTCATGTGCTGAGAATATATACATCATGTGAAGCAAAGTGTTCGTGAAAGTTCTTTTATCGCACTTAGTTTTCAACTGAATTTCTTGAGGACAAGCAATAAGCTAAGCTTGGCGGGAGTTGATACGTCCAAAACGTATCTACTTTCTCGAACACTTTGCTTTTGTTTTTCCTCTATACTTGTGTGATTTGGATGCAACTAACATAGACTGACTCTGTTTTCAGCAGAATTACCTTGGTGTCTTATTTTTGTGTAGAAAATGAACTATCAGGAAAAATCCTGGAAAATATGCCAAAAATTATATTTCACTAGAAGATCCACGGAGCCAGAAGGGGAGACAGAGGGGAGGCCTGGGGGGGCCAGACCCATCCCAGGCACGGGCCCACTGACCCGCGCCTGGGGGAGGTTTGGCCACCCCAGGCAGCTTCTCGGCCTTCCTCCGCGTCTATAAGTTGCCTTCTGACCTAAAAACAGAGGGGGGTTCGATAGTTTTCCAGAAAGAGTTCCGCTCCGCCGTGGCACCCTGCCGGATCCAGAAACTCCATTCTGGCACCCTGCCGGACGGAGAATTTGGAATTGATCATCGCCATCGTCATCACCAACGCATCTCCATCAACCACCGATGTTTCCCTCATCCATGAGTGAGTAATCCCCCGCTGTAGGCTTGGGGATGGTAGGGATTGGATGAGTTCTATCATGTAATCGAATAAGATCTGTTAGGGGCATAGTGCCTAGTATCTCTATTAGTGCTATTTGACTTTGTTGCAACCTGTTGTTCTTAATGCTTGTCACTAGGGCCCGAGTGCCATGATCTCAGATCTGAACTTATTATTGAATCATTATGATAGTATTGTTTATGATCTTATCTGCAAGTTGTGTACACATATCATTGTCCGGATCCAAAGGCCCCAAAGTGACAATAATTGGGACAACCGGAGGGGATGGCTGTGGTGTGAGGATCACATGTGTTCACAGAGTGTTAATGCTTTGCTCCGGTGCTCTATTAAAAAGAGCACCTTAATTGCCAGTACTTCCCTAGAGACCCTGTTGCCACGGGCTGGCTGAACAAAAGATGTTGTGCAAGTTCTTATTGCAAGCACGTATGACTATATTTGGAGCACATGCCTAGGATTGTTTAGTACTTGGATGCTTGTTATTATTTATCTGCAATGCACTAGTTCTTTGAAGTTACATGTTTAGATTCGTCCATGCAATGCCCGTCCATCAGTCCCTACGCCTACCACACTCGAATCCTACTGTTATCGTTACTGTTACTATTGCTCTTGTTTCACTGTTGCTGTTGCTGTTGCTACAAACTGTTGCTACTGATAAACTTCTGTGAGCAAGAACTATTTCCAGGTGCAGTTGAACTGACAACTCGGTTGTTAAGGCTTGCAAGTATTCTTTGGCTCCCCTTATATCGAATCAATAAATTGGGTAATACTACCCGCGAAGACTGTTGCGATCCCCTACACTTGTGGGTCATCACCGACGCCGACGCCGATGCCGATGCCGATGCCGCCGGACGCTGCTCACATACCGAGGTTACGATACGTGGAGTCAGGGTCCGCCTTGCCGTCGTCGTCGCCATCGCTCGGCGGCTGGGGGGAGGGGGCGAGTTGCCCTGGCCGGCATCGCCGTAACGCCATGACTGGGACGATGGGCCGACATCGTCCTCGTCGTCGAGGACGATGAGCGGCTTTCCCTGGTAGGCGAGCTCCCGGCGAGCTCTACAGGCGGCTTGGCACTTGGCCTCCTCCTGGTGGCACATAATTCGGCATGCCTCCTCGTGCTCCCAGTCGGCCCTAGACCAGGCGAGGGCCTCAGGCTCCGGCATCGTAGGCATGTCGTTGAAAGAGCGAGCCATCGCTATCTTGATGGAGAACGCGTCCTCGTCGACAGGGACCGCCCAGTCTGCCGTCTTCGGCTTCGGTTGGCGCTGGCAAAGCCGGCGAGTAGGCGGAGATGGCGTGCGGGGATCGTTGATGACGATGCCTCGCGACCTTATCCTCGTCGGTGAGCGCATCGGCCTCACGCTTCACAGGACGCAGCGCCTTGCCGCTGGCTCGCGGCGACGGTGCCGGTGGAGATCCCGGCGAGCGGGAGGCCGAGGCGGCGGAGGATGACGAACTGAGGCTGCCCATCCTCCTAGGCGGCTAGTTCGTTGGAGGGGCGTCTCTCCCTCCGCGGGCGGCGGCGAGCGTGGGAAGCCCAGCCTCGGGCGGTTGCCCACGGCGATATGCGCTACGACCGCCGTGAGCGTCTATTCTGGTGCACTCCACCAGCGAGGTGAGACAGCGAAGGCGGAAGGGGTGTAGCGGCATGGGCGGGAAAAGGGGAAACTGCGGGAAGGTGAGGCGGCGGTGGCGCGCCATTACCGCGAAGCGTGGCCGACGAGACGGACAGTCATTGCCTGGCGGTCCGTCGCGGGAGCCGTGGCGAAGGGATGACGACGACTCGACTTCTAGTCGCTGATAGGACGGGGCCACAAGCGCCGGCAAACCCCGGACGAAAGTTGGGCCAAATTCGAACGAAATTGGCGTCCTAAGCCATTTTTCGGCATCCAGATGAAAAATTTGCCCTGATAACGGCCTCCTGGAAACCTGAGTAAAGATGCGCTTATAAAAAAACTGTTGCGTATATAATGCCATTTTCTTGTAGCGAGTGCTTGTAAAAAAATGAAATGATTGGACCAACAAACATTATTGTATTTTCTTACTAGCAAAAAACTGTCTGCCGGTAACAACCTCGTGTAGGATCTGGCCATGCCATACCTGCGCCCGCGATTCTGTTGTAGTTACGCCGTGCCCCTTGCATGTTTGATAACTTTCGAGACGAAAATAAGTCGGCTTCAGCCGGCCGTCGATCCTAATAAACATCCAAGACCTACAAAGTCGGATCTCAAACCGATCAAACCCTCCCTACTCAAATTAAAGAAGCCAACTCGATCGGTAAGTCGACGATCGATGGCCGACGACGACGGGCAGCAGCTGGACCTCGTGGCCGTGGCGGCCGAGCCGGCGGAGCGTAGCAGGTGTGTGCTAATGTGTCTACTAGGCTTCGTCGGTACATGTCTTTTCGCCGTGGCCATCGAGCTGCTTTGCTACATCATAGACGTGGGTGAACGTCAGCGTCCCCCGGACCCCAGGTTGCCGCCTCACGTCGCGGACTACCTATTGATTTTGTTTGTTGCCCTAGCAGTTATTCTTTTCGGCCTTTTCTCTATTCTGCTTCAAGAAAGGAATCGCGGCAATCCAGAGGGAGAAAGGCTGGTGGACACACTGTTGTTGCTCTAGCTAATTGTACTTCTGAACCAGATCGATCTGTCCATGCGCATTCTGTGCGCATCTTGTTTGTTTGTTTGTTTGTTTGATTGTTTGACAGAGAAAGCATCATTATAATATTCCGCGGAAAATTGAATTCTTGAGTCGCAAAATTTACTTATGTGTGTGTGTGCGCTCCAATCATCCAGAATTATGCATACACGTACCCATATCAGAGACTAAGTGTAGTGGTTTCGACTTGATACTGGTCTTTGGCTTGATGCCACTAGTCTGGAGCGGTACATGGGATTTGAGCGGCCAGATCGGATGCCTAGTTCTTCCTTGCTGTTCTTATACTCCACAGGTCGGAGCCGAGGATGGAGGAGAGCACTAGTGGAAACGAGGCCTTTTGTTGATCCAAAAAAAGGACTTTAACACCGATTCTTCTATGAACCGGTGTTAAGGGGGCGCACCAGCGTGGCCCTCTTGGTAAAAGGAGCCCCCCTTTAACACCGGTTCGTGCCATGAACCGGTGTTAAAGGACCCTGCAACAGTGGCCCGCGCAGCCCTCCCCCTTTAACACCGGTTCGTGGCATGAACCGGTGTTAAAGGGGGAGGGCTATATAAGACACCACCGCAGCCCACACACACCCCACTCTTTCATTTTTTCACTATCTCAATTTAGAGCCTAGCAAGAGGGTGTGAAGAGTGCTAGTTTGTGTTTTTTTCATATGCACAAGAGGTGTTCGGTGAAATGCCAGAGAGCTCAAAATAAGTTTTCTTGTTGCTCTTTCCGTCTCGGTCGAGGTCGACAACTATCCTTTCATGTGTCATTGATGTACTATATATATAAATGGTCATCTCCCTATTAATTTTTGATATATACTACATATTAATGCAGATGAACCGGCAATGGATGTACGGTGACCGCCGCACTTCCGAGTACATTACGGGCCTCCAAAATTTCATCGTTGTGGCTAATGCAAACCGTGGTCACAATGGTTTTATGTGCTGTCCGTGTGTTCACTGTCAGAACAAGAAAGACTACTCAAATACCAGAACCATTCACGCCCACCTGCTTCGATCCGGTTTTATGCCCAGCTATAATTGTTGGACCAAGCACGGAGAAAAAGGGGTTGTGATGGAAGACAACGAAGAAGAAGAGGATGATGACAACTATCATAATATGTATCCTGAATATGATGATACTGCAACGGGGTAGATAATGAAGATCAAGAGGGAGCAGATGGGCCCGCTGATGACGATCTTGGTTAGGCCATTACTGATGCAAAGGAAGAATGTGAAACTGAAAAGGAGAAGGAGAAGCTGGAGCAGATGTTAAAGGATCACAAAACATTGTTGTATCCAACTTGCAAAGATGGCCACAAAAAGCTAGGTACCACACTGGATTTGCTGCAATAGAAGGCAGAGAATGATTTGACTGACAGCGCATTTTCAAAGTTGTTGGTAAAAATGAAGAATCTTCTTCCAAAAAATAATGAGTTGCCCGACAGTACATACCAAGCAAAGAAGGTTGTCTGCCCTTTAGGATTAGATGTGCAGAAGATACATGCCTGCATTAATGACTGCATCCTCTACCGCGGTGAGAAGTACGAGAATTTGGATGCATGCCCGGTATGCACTGCACTGTGGTATAAGATCAGACGAGACGATCCTGGCGATGTTGAGGGCGAGGCCCCTAGGAAGAAGGTTCCCGCCAAGGTTATGTGGTATGCTCCTATAATACCACGGTTAAAACGTCTCTTCAGAAATAAAGAGCATGCCAAGTTGTTGCGATGGCACATGGAAGACCGTAAGAAAGACGCGATGTTGAGACACCTCGCTGATGGGTCACAGTGGAGAAAAGTCGAGCGAGAGTACCCGGACTTCGCACATGACGCAAGGAACTTAAGGTTTGGTCTAAGTACAGACGGCATGAATCCTTTTGGTGAGCAGAGCTGCAGTCACAGCACCTGGCCTGTGACTCTATGTATCTATAACCTTCCTCCTTTGTTGTGTATGAAGAGGAAGTTCATTATGATGCCAGTGCTCATCCAAGGCCCGAGGCAACCCGGCAACGACATTGATGTGTACCTAAGGCCATTAGTTGAAGAACTTTTACAGCTGTGGGCCAAACCAGGTGTACGTATGTGGGATGAGCACAAAGGGGAGTTATTTGACCTACGAGCATTGCTTTTCGTAACCATAAATGATTGGCCTGCTCTTAGTAACATTTCAGGGCAGACAAACAAGGGATACAATGCATGCACACACTGTTTAGATGAGACTGAAAGTGTATATTTGGATAAATGTAAGAAGGTTGTGTACCTAGGGTATCGCCGATTTCTTCCGAACCTGCATCTAGTAAGAAAGAAAGGCAAGCATTTCAAACATCTGGCAGGACCCCGGAGGAAGCCTGTCCTCCGTACCGGTGAGGAGGTATTTGGTATGGTCAAGGACCTAGAAGTAATCTTTGGAAAAGGTCCTGGCAGTCTATCTGTTCCGAATGACGATGCCGGACACGCGCCCATGTGGAAGAAGCAATCTATATTTTGGGACCTACCCTATTGGAAAGTCTTAGAGGTCCGCTCTTCAATCGACGTGATGCACATGACGAAGAATGTTTGCGTGAACCTGCTAGGCTTTCTAGGAGTGTATGGAAAGACAAAAGATACACAGGAAGCATGGCAGGACCAGCAACGTCTGAAAGCCCCTGAAGAGCCTATGCATCCTGAGAACGAGAAGGGTAAACGATGCCACTTAACTCCTGCCAGCTACGCTCTTACCAAAGCAGAGAAGGAAATCTTTTTTGAATGTCTGAGTAGTATCAAGGTCCCGTCTGGCTTCTTGTCGAATATAAAGGGAATAATAAATATGGCAGAGAAAAAATTCCACGTGATTATGACACAATTGCTTCCGATTGCATTAAGGGGGCTTCTACCTGAAAATGTTCGAGTACCCATTGTGAAGCTATGTGCATTCCTCAATGCAATATCTTAGAAGTAATCGATCCAGAAAGCCTATCAGGGTTACAAACAGATGTGGCCCAATGTCTTGTCAGCTTTGAGTTGGTGTTCCCACCATCCTTCTTCAATATTATGACGCATCTCCTGGTTCACCTAGTAGAAAAGATTGCCATTCTCGGTCCTGTATTTCTACACAATATGTTCCCCTTTGAGAGGTACATGGGAGTCTTAAAGAAATATGTTCATAATCGTGCTAGGCCAGAAGAAAGCATCTCCAAGGGCTATGTAACAGAGGAGGTCATTGAGTTCTTTGTTGATTTTATTCCTGACCTTAAGGCGATTGGTGTTCCAGAATCACGACATGAGGGGAGACTGCGTGGAAAAGGCACCCTAGGATGTAAAGCAATGATATGTAGGGACGGGCATTCTCTCAATCAAGCACACTACACGGTTTTACAAAGATCTATCTTGGTTGCCCCGTATATCAATGA
Source organism: Avena insularis (assembly GCA_023614405.1). Classification (NCBI taxonomy): domain Eukaryota; kingdom Viridiplantae; phylum Streptophyta; class Magnoliopsida; order Poales; family Poaceae; genus Avena; species Avena insularis. The sequence continues at coordinate 27,870,868 of CM042690.1, forward strand.
ACACAAGAATTTAATACGCCTCAAACACCAGGCGGTCGATGAATGGATTATAAGTGAACACATGGCGAGTTTTGGCGGCTGGCTGCAAAGACTTCTCACGAATAACACCATTGTTGGGGATCAGTGTACTTGTTGGCCAGGACACCATCTATGAATGTATGTACTTTCCAAGGGTACGAGATAAATGGGAATACATTTTACACGATAGGCCAAGATAAAAAGAGCACCAACCAAAATAGTGGTGTCCGCTTCGATGCAGCAGAAGACAATGGGCAGAAGACCACGTATTATGGGTTCATAGAGGAGATATGGGAACTTGACTATGGACCTAATTTTAAGGTCCCCTTGTTTCGATGCAAATGGGTCAAGCTAACAGGAGGAGGGGTTGAGGTAGACAAGAAGTACGGAATGACAACGGTGGATCTCAACAATCTTATGAAGGTAGACAAGAACTTAGACGAACCATTCGTCCTAGCCAATGATGTGGCTCAGGTTTTCTATGTGAAGGACATGTCCTCCAGACCAAAAAAAGAAAAAATATGCAAACGAATACATCATATGATGAGCCAAAGCGTCACATAGTTCTTTCAGGGAAAAGAAACATCATGGGAATCGAGGACAAGACAGACATGTCAGAAGATTATAATAAGTTTGATGAAATTCCGCCCTTCACAGTGAAAACTGACCCAAGCATTCCGTTAAGTAAAGAAGATGCTCCATGGTTACGTCTGAAGCGATCATAAGGAAGGACATATGCCAAGAAGTTCATGCTCATATTATGTAACTCTAGTTCATGTTTTTAATATTAATACATGTCTTGAGTGTTAGTCTTGTTTTGTGGATGGACCGGGACTATGAGAAGAAGTTGTCCCGATTCGTACTTACCATTAAGATCTGATCTCCAAACGCACGCGGTCACATATTAGGGAGTGCCTCTATGACTAGTTTCTTGGAGATGCCGGAGGACTGGGCTCCGTCGGCATCTCCCTGAAACTGGCCGTAGTGGTGTCCCTGCTCTCGAAAACCATCTTGCAGCTTTGTAACTTCTCTAACTAGATCAATACACCTGGGAGCTAACTAATTTCACATATTAGGGAGCATGACTGAATAACTCCAACATTCCGAAACAAGTTCGGCCGATTGTTACTTAATCTGGCCATGTATCTTAATTTTCAGTTCTTTTGTGTATCTTAATTTTCAGTTCTAGTTCGGCTTTATGTAACTTACTATTAGTTGCATTCTCATTCGAGGTTTCTTGGCTTTCGGGTCAAATGACCAATGTTATGGCTAGAATCAAGGCATAGTTTGTGATAATATGGCCATATTGTGCATACATGTGCATCATGGCATGGCAAACAATGTTACAAGAGGAAGTTTTCCTTTTTATCGCACCAAAAAGGCATTTTCCATTTTCCGAGCATAAAAAACGGACGGTTTTGTGAAGCAACCACCAAATGGCTAATTCAAAAAACCACCAACACATTTTACAAAAATACTAGACCACCTTATATGGACAATGTACCAACAGGAGGATCTGAAACCTTTCCGTCCACCTCTGGTGAAAAAGACAAATTCCTGCCGAATCGATAGGAAGTGGGTCAGATATGAACTACAGGTACATGATACGATGCTCATGATTTTTTATAAAATTCATTTTTAGGTTCACAATATGCTATTTTATCAAAAAAAAACAATGCAAGTTGAGCGAGGCTTGGCCCCGAGCTAAGAATCATCATGCCCGTTGTTCGACAAAGTTTGTCGATAGTTTAAAACGGGGATAAAAAAATAAAAAAAGATCGAAACAGTGCGAAACCTTCGCGTGGTGTTATATTATATGACATAGTTAGAAGAAAAAATATCAAACTTGGTATATTGATTATGTCTCAAAAAAACCTTCACAAAATGACCTATCTCATTCGAGGTTTCTTGGCTTTCGGGTCAAATGACCAATGTTATGGCTAGAATCAAGGCATAGTTTGTGATAATATGGCCATATTGTGCATACATGTGCATCATGGCATGGAAAACAATGTTGCAAGAGGAAGTTTTCCTTTTTATCGCACCAAAAAGGCATTTTCCATTTTCTGAGCATAAAAAACGGACGGTTTGTGAAGCAACCACCAAATGGCTAATTCAAAAAACCACCAACACATTTTACAAAAATACTAGACCACCTTATATGGACAATGTACCAACAGGGGGATCTAAAACCTTTCCGTCCACCTCTGGTGAAAAAGACAAATTCTAGAATCGGCAGGAAGTGGGTCAGATATGAACTACAGGTACATGATACGATGCTCATGATTTTTTACAAAATTCATTTTTAGGTTCACAATATGCTATTTTATCAAAAAAAACAATGCAAGTTGAGCGAGGCTTGGCCCCGAGCTAAGAATCTTCATGCCCGTTGTTCGACAAAGTTTGACGATAGTTTAAAACGGGGATACAAAAATAAAAAAAGATCGAAACAGTGCGAAACCTTCGCATGGTGTTATATTATGTGACATAGTTAGAAGGAAAACTCACAAACTTGGTATATTGATTATGTCTCAAAAAAACCTTCACAAAATGACCTATCTCATTCGAGGTTTCTTGGTTTTCAGGTCAAATGACCAATGTTATGGCTAGAATCAAGGCATAGTTTGTGATAATATGGCCATATTGTGCATACATGTGCATCATGGCATGGCAAACAATGTTGCAAGAGGAAGTTTTCCTTTTTATCGCACCAAAAAGGCATTTTCCATTTTCCGAGCATAAAAAACGGACAGTTTTGTGAAGCAACCACCAAATGGCTAATCCAAAAAACCACCAACACATTTTACAAAAATACTAGACCACCTTATATAGACAATGTACCAACAGGGGGATCTGAAACCTTTCCGTCCACCTCTGGTGAAAAAGACAAATTCCTGCCGAATCGGGAGGAAGTGGGTTAGATATGAACTACAGGTACATGATACGATGCTCATGATTTTTTACAAAATTCATTTTTAGGTTCATAATATGCTATTTTATCAAAAAAACAATGCAAGTTGAGAGAGGCTTGGCCCCGAGCTAAGAATCTTTATGCCCGTTGTTCGACAAAGTTTGACGATAGTTTAAAACGGGGATAAAAAAATAAAAAAAGATCGAAACAGTGCGAAACCTTCGCGTGGTGTTATATTATGTGACATAATTAGAAGGAAAAATCTCAAACTTGGTATATTGATTATGTCTCAAAAAAACCTTCACAAAATGACCTATCTCATTCGAGGTTTCTTGGCTTTCGGGTCAAATGACCAATGTTATGGCAAGAATCAAGGCATAGTTTGTGATAATATGGCCATATTGTGCATACATGTGCATCATGGCATGGAAAACAATGTTGCAAGAGGAAGTTTTCCTTTTTATCGCACCAAAAAGGCATTTTCCATTTTCCGAGCATAAAAACGGACGGTTTTGTGAAGCAACCACCAAATGGCTAATTCAAAAAACCACCAACACATTTTACAAAAATACTAGACCACCTTATATGGACAATGTACCAATAGGGGGATCTGAAACCTTTCCGTCCACCTCTGGTAAAAAAGACAAATTCCTGCCGAATCGGTAGGAAGTGGGTCAGATATGAACTACAGGTACATGATACGATGCTCATGATTTTTTACAAAATTCATTTTTAGGTTCACAATATGCTATTTTATCAAAAAAAAACAATGCAAGTTGAGCGAGGCTTGGTCAGATTCAAGTGTATACAAAAGATGCGGCATTTAATATCCAATCAATTCAAAAATGTTAATACAAAAGACGCGGCATTAAAATATGATTTGCTCTAATAAAATAGGGTTAGATTCCTTTTTAGATGCTTAATATTTCTTATGTTCAAAGTTTTAGGATTTAACAATTTATTTTTGTTTGAATTGAATAATCAAAATTTATATGTAAGTGTTTTAATCATTTTGAAAATTTTCATGTAAAGTAAATATAAAATGTTTTTACATAAATGGATAGATATTATTTTTCTGAAAATTATGACATATTATTCATATTTTTCTGAGTTGAAATGAAAGAGATATGAATTTTCTAAATTCATATCCTATTTTTTGAATTAAAAATGCCCCTTTAATGCATGAAATAAATGCCCCCCTTTAACACCGGTCCCAGACACGAACCGGTGTTAAAGGGGGGGCACATTTATTTCGTTTCACGCGTGCACCCCCCCTTTAACACCGGTTCGTGTCTGGAACCGGTGTTAAAGGGGGGGTGTTAATAAATGCGCCCGCGAAATGAATCCCCCCCCTTTAACACCGGTTCCAGCCTCGAACCAGTATTAAAGGGGGGGTATTAAATGCGCCTTCCCCTTCCTTTCTCCCCCCAAAGCAAGATCGAACCGCCCGCCGCCGCGCGCAGAGAGCAGAGAGCAGAGAGCAGCCGCGCCGGCGCCGCGTCCAGCCCTCGCCGTCAGAGCCGCCGCCCTCTGTCCGCCGCTCGCCATCGGCGTGAGGGAGGAATCGGCCGTGGGTGCCCTGAATCATCGGCATCAACCCTGTCACCTCCACCTCTGTCCGCCACTCGCCATCGACACTGCCGGCAACCCCGACCTTCCCGGCCTCGTCGACCCCACCATCGGCTTCCTGGTGAGCCTCTGGTGCTCAGGCACATCTTCTCTTCCTCCCTCACGCTCTATATCGCCTCCGCATCGTGTAACCGCCGCCGACCGGCGTAGTTCCTCCTCGTTCTCTGTTCTTCGGCGACCAAAAAGGGGAGGCGCCACCACTACTAGGTCCGCCTCGACCTCCTCTTTCCAACCAGCCCAACCACAGGTCCCCGCGTGTAGCAGATCGATGGGAGCAAGATCGACCTGAGAGGAGCTCCATTGCTGACGTCAGCGTGATGCAATAATCCTTTTCTTTTTCTTTTATTATTTCTGTAATTCTTTTTCTGTAATTATTTCAGTGAAGAAAATACCTGACATGTGGGCCCTATCTGTAAGTGATAAAAACATTTCCATAAATGTTTTCTAATTAATAAAATTGTTTAAGTAAATTCCAAAAATGCAAATTATTTTATAATATTCCAAAAAATAATTTAAAATGAAATAATTTAAAATGCAAATTATTTTATAATGCATCCATACAGAGAGGCGAGAGAGCAGCCAGCCTGGCGCCGCGTCCATCGCCCTCGGAGTCATGATCACGCCTCTGCGTCGGCGATCGGCGGCACTCAGTGGAAGCAATGACATGGAGAAATGACATTAAAACAAGATAAATAGAAAGAAACTTTGTTACAGGTCTTTGTTACAGGTTTTTGTTACAGGTGTAGCTCCATCCGTCCACAAATATTGACCATCATTTGGTGAACAATGTGGGGAATATGTGTGATGTATAAAAGATATAGTCGTGTATTCATATTTGAGTAAAGTTTCTGATGTTGTAACATCGATAATATTGTTTACTTAGTGTTGGTGGTGAACTTGATGGTCAAAATCGGGAAACTCGAAACTAAGATGGCATGTAATTATGGAGGGAGTAGTAGTATACATAGGGTGTCAAGCGGGGCAGGTTCGCGGGCAACATAGTTTCACCGGCTAATATAACTTGTACTACATGCATAGATTAAAACTTGTATACAAATTGGACTACGTGTAGGTGTAGCTGTCTGAGACTAAATAATTGTCCGCAAACCCGCCTCACTTGTATACAAACTTGCATCCTACCAACGTTACCCTCTTGGGGGTGTCGTTGTGGAGCTCTGACTCATCCTGATTAGGGTTTGGACCCCTCGGAACTCGTTTAAAATGATCAAGCATCCTTAGGGTTTTAATTTCATTTGTGTATTTATTTGTGTACTTTTGTATGAATAATATGTATATTTGTGTATGAATCCAAGTCCACTTGAATGTTTACACTCTTACTCTAGATAATATTATTGTTTTAGAAACTATGGATCCACTTAGTAGAAACCTTGAAGAAGAAGAAATAATGGAGAACATTATTGATGAGGACACCTCACAATATCTGAACTTGGAGGGACATGATGACAGCTCAAGTAGTCATGGAGAAGATGAAGACTCCGGTGAACGCAATTTAGTGATTACAAAGTCCGGCGAGGTATATGCATTGATTAAGCCTCTGCTGACTTCCACCAACAATCTTCTTCTACATGTATTAATTAATGCTTCTTTCTTCTTTTAGCCCTCTGGATCGACCAGCCAGCAACCATCTTCTTCTACGAAAAAGAGCAAGCGGTATGAGCCATCGGTTGAAAGATCGTGCAAAGTTCACGATCGAAGCAGTCTGTGTTGATGGCAGGCCGATGGAGCCCAAGAAGGCCGCAGACAAATTTGTACGTCAGACTGGAGTTCTTGTTAGGGACCAAATCCCAATCATAATTGAAAATTGGAATAAGCCAAAGAAGGGCGACGGTACCTTTGTCGATGAAAGATCCAAAGAAATGCTTTGGAATTCGTTGTTGGTAAATTTCACCCTTCCGCCAGAGGAGGATGAAAACAACCTGGTTATAAAGGAAAAGGTCAAAGAGTGGACTCTAAAGAAGATGGCTGACGCTTTCCGCAACTGGAAGACAAAATTGAATAAATTTGTCAAAGCTGGCGAGACTCCAGATTTCGAAGACGCATATTATGCGAAGATAAGACCTCACTGGCCCGAATTTGTGACATATAAAAAAAGTGCTATAGCTAAAAAGAGGTCAGAAACCAATACGCTTAATGCCCAGAAGAAGGAATATCACCAGAGGACGGGGTCAGGTGGCTACATATCTCAGAGGCCTAAGTGGGAGGAAGTTGAGAAGGCCCTGCGCGCTAGAGGGATCACACCCCAGACAGATGGGTGGGACCTACGTGCAAAGACTTGGTTCTACGGAATCGGGGCAAGGTTGGACCTAGAAACAGGATTGTGTATCTTCCTAACCCTCCTTGCCAAACCCATTACTGAACTCATCACGGCATACGAGGAAACATCCGCCAGGACCTTCCATCCCGACAGAGAGAATGACCAGCTCACACGCGTCATCGGTAAAAAATAACACCCTGGACATGCACGAGGCACAGGGGGTATGACGTGGAAGGATGGGTTTGCCGAGTGGAGCGACTCTTACAGATGGCGGCGAAAAAGAAAAAAGCGTCTGAGCTGATGACACAGATAGAACATGCACTTGCGGCGCTGCAGGCGCAAGTGAATGCACAACAGAGCCATCAAGCTACCGGCCCATCTCAGCGGCACAAAGAGCCTGCATTGGAAGCTGCCGGTGGCCCAGACTGCGCGGAAAAGCAGCATGGCTTCCACGGAGAACGTGCAGCCCACGCTTAAAATGGTGGGTCCTCGATACCCCGTGGATGAGATCACGGAGAGCAAACACGCTGAGCTGCATGTGAGATTAATGGGCTTATCCATTAAGGTGGCTGTCGGCTATGCCTTACCTCCTGTAGCTGGTGGAACTTACCACTGCCGACCGATTCCAGATGGCTATGCTATTGTCGGGGTGGATGAGGTTGTGAAGGAATATGAGGAAGCACAACTTGACCATGCTACAGGTGAAGGGGAAACTCAACTCAAATTTGCAGTGAAAACAACCATTCTTTAGAAGAAGGAACACATCGTGCTTCCAAATTGGAGGCCACTGGAACCCCCGCCGTCTCCAGACGTCAAGATCTGAGCCGCTTCAGCTATCTCCTGCGCGGCAGCCATCTCCGGCGCTTCAGCCATCTCCGGCGCGCCAGCTATCTCCGGCCCGTCAGCCATCTCCGGTGCTTCAGCCATCTCCTCAGCGTAAGCGGAAGAGCACTGCCACAAAGAGCATCACTAGCACTGCCACAAAGAAATCCGCAGGAAACCGTACGCCAAAGAGTTCAAAAAACTACGTCCCGCAGCCTTCCGCCAAGCCATTGCCGGTTTTACCGTGGAATCGCAGCGACGAGGAGACCAATAGGATCTCGGAAGAAGAGGTCAAGAAATTCTTTGCACCTAGACGGGCCGAGCCAAAGGAGAAAATAGATCCGGCGGTGGTGGAGAAGTTTTACAAAAATCTTTTGAAACCTGAAACCCCACTTGTGCCGGACTACGAGCGCCAGATTTTGAAGGCGGATGCAAGGCGCCGTAGGGAGACTGAAAGTAGCAGTCGTGAGGCACCCCAGAAAACAGTTCCCATGCTCGGAGAGCAGGAAAACCAATCATGCGCCCCGCTCCAAATGTTCGACACACGGGACGCTCCTCCCGTAAATGATTACGAGGCAGAGCTACAAAGAAAGGCCAATGAGATGGGGATGAGTTACATTGCATACTTGAACATCATGGGAGACAACTTGCCCAAATGCGATGCCAACCCCATACAGCCATGGAAGTATGGGAAGAATCTCATCAAGAAAGAGGAGCTCAAGAATCTACCAACAAAGATGCGAAAATTGCACAAGTGGTACCTTGATTTCTGCAAGACGAGAAAGGAAGAATGGATCACGGCGCATATAAGAGATGAGATTTTCTTCTGCGGAGACGACGGGATCGACTTCAACATTCAAGACTTGCATTTTCTATTCAATCAGAAGGAACTCGACAAAGCTGCCATCAGCCTTTATTGTGTGTAAGTACTATTTCTGTAATTTATATCTCATCTCATTCACTTTATTAATTGCATGTATATATATATATGCTCACCATATATGTATATACTATTATGCAGGAAAAAGGTTATGAAATGCAGGAAAGGAGGCCCTTTTGACATTGGGTTCGTTGACCCAAAGAGAGTTCATGAAAAAGTGGTAAGAACCAAACCCGGGCAAACAAAAGATTACTTGTTAAGGTCTTTACTGAGACAACAAACCAAAAGGGAAATACTATTGCCTTACAACTTCTCGTGAGTACTGTTACCCTCTCTCTTGTACACATTCTATTTCGGCTTACTCAATGTTAAGTGTAACTGATGAGTTATGCGTGCGTAGGTTCCACTTTATTCTGCTAGTCATTCAACCCGACTCACACTACGTCACGACAGAGATCTAGTAACACGTTCATGTGCTACAATAGCTCCAAAAAGGTGTTACTAACACTCCCAGTAACACCTTTTTTATGTGTTCTTATATGTCGTGTTACTAGGTGGTGTCCACTGTAGCACATAATATTTGTTCCTATATGCACATAAACGTGTTACAAGTGTATTTTAGCAGCACAAGCCATATGTGTTACCGTGTGTCCTAGTAACATCTTTTCTGGACTGTAGCAACACGCTTTGTAACATGTTTTTCTTGTTGTAGCAACATGGTTGGTAACACAATTTATCAAATAATTTAACACACTTATTCAATATTGGAACTGAGCCCTGTAAGCTCCTGTAACACTATTTGTAACATATTCTTGATTGCTAGTAACATGCTTTTTCTATATATTGTAACATAGCTTTTGGTGATCAATGTCAATCTAGCAACATGTTTATCTAGTTGTAGTAACACCTCACGGTTATAAACAATGTTTAATATGCATTAATTTTATTCAAAATAGTTCTGATTTAGAATAACTTTATTTCATATTTTATTAATAGTGAAAATGGAAGGCATATGCCATATTTTATAAATAACAAAAGGATCACAGATACATTGAGCACCACGTGCAAATTAACTTCATTAATAAGGATATAAATACCAACGTGTTTCATGTCACTCAATAGCATTTGTAACAATGAACATAGAGAAGATATATATTCAAGCAAAAAATTACATTTCTTAACACACTAATATAAACTACAATATGTATAATATTTCATATAATTGAGACTATGCAAAAACATCAATCATGGTTGCTAGCATGTTCTCTTCATCTCTCTTGCACCAATCTTCCAAATTTTGTATCTTCATACCATCACTAGACCGAGCATCAAAATTAACTCTTAGCCATTGATCTTCTCAATCTGCAAACAAATAGAATTATGTAAGAAAACTACATTTATCGAAAATTAAATTACCAACACTAAAGAACAAACGTACACTACATTTTCGTTTTAGGCCTAAACGCTTGGATAAAAAAACACAAAATAGTGGAGTCATGGTCACTGCAAAAACATCTAGTTATGCTACAGCAGGTAAGGCAAATCCAGTTCTACGTGATGTCACGTACTATGGGAGAGTAGTTGATATTGTCGAGCTGAACTACTCTGGACAATTTTCCGTGGTGTTGTTTAAATGTGAATGGGTTGATATATTTTCCGAAGAAGGAATACAAAAAGACAAGTATGGTTACACACTAGTCAACTTCTCACATTTGATACACAAAGGAGAGAAGATGGAGCATGAGCCTTTTATTTTTCCTAACCAGGCAGATCAAGTGTTCTATGTGGAAGATGAACATAATCCGGGTTGGTCCGTGGTAATGAAACAGCCGAAGCCTAGAGATGTGTATGATATAGGCACGGAATGGGCAGCAGACACAGAAACTGAGCCATTTCATGTTTCACACCTCGGAGAGATGTTCAAAAGAAAAAATAACGACCAACATTGGGTTAGAACAGACGTCGAGGGGACATTAGTGGATGCTATTAGTGCTTCAAGCAAGGAAGGTCAGAACGATGAAGGTATGTGCCATGTTTAGGTCATCTCTTCCCTGGACCATGAAGAGCTACATGCTAAATCTCTACGGTAGTATTATGTCCTTTTGATTCTTTCCAACATTATGTATGATCCCTTCTGCAGTCATGCCATTTATACTAGGGCTATATCCAGTGCGTATCTTTTCTCTTGGATGTGATTTCTTTTTCTTGAGTTTTTCACTATGATATGGTATTAGCTCCAGTTTGTACTCTTGCTTCCTTTCCTCCGGTCTGTATTGTCTAGCACTATTGCTTCCTTTCCTCTAGTCTGTATTGTCTAGCACAGTGACATGCATGCATGATTCAATTTTTTCCAAGCTGTTATGGCATGATTGGTTGATAGCTTCAATGACTAGATACATAAATCTCATTCGCTTGCAGATTGTTATGTTTTGGCTGAAAGGATGGAGTATTCGTCATTCTTGTAGTCACTGTTGTGTAGTCCATGAATTCACTTGGTGCAGAATTCAAATTGAAGCCACTGGTTCTAATACTTTTTCGATTCTTCTGTTCAGGTTGTGGTGATGAAGCAGAAACCTAATTCTAAGAAGAGGAAGCAAAAGGTGATTTTCCATTCTTTTTTCCTTTTGCCTGATCAGTTCTTTTCAATTCACCAAGACAAGAATAATATAGCGTTTATTAATCAAACTAGGCATAGGGAAGCAAATGTAGCTGCTATTTTCCTTTTTGGCGTGTATGTCCGACTGTAGGCCAGTTACAATCGGTGCTGAAAATAGCATGTCCCTGCTTTGATTAAATGTAAATTAAATCGATAAAAAACAAGTGTTGATTGTGTGTGTTAAGTTTTTTGTGTGTGTGTGTGTGGGGGGGGGGGGGGGGGGATCTGGATGCAGGTTCTGCTCCGACCTCATGTGGTTTGGGCTGATTGGAGTCCTATCTTGCCTAGCTTGGTACTTATGTGTAGTGTTTATGTAATACATATGGTGTTTCAAGTCCTGTAAAATCCGGTCAAGAGTTGTGAAAAAAAGAGGCTTGTTGATCTATTTCTTTTGCAGATCTATAATCCCAACCAATTTGCGGTCGTTGGGGTTTAATTGATGGAGTTGAATCATACGTTAGAATTTCAAAAGGTTCCCCTAAATTGTTGCTGGTTTGTTGCCTGACTGGAGATGTTGCTAGCTCGTATCAATTATCTTTGTTTTGAAAAGACCGAATTTTGGAACCACACCAGTTCCTGGTATCTCGATTGAAAACAAGTGTCGGTTGTGTGTGTTTAGGTGCAGTAGTCGTTGGTTAAGTAAATCGGTGAATTTTCTGTCATGTGCAAGGAGGTCCTGCTTGGTCTGGTGACGACGCTGTCGGGCCTTGCGTGCTGCTGGTGGTTAAAATCGAGTTGTAATAAATAGAGGGGCTTGTAATCTGAGTGTGATGGTTTTCTTTTGCACATGTGTATTCCCAATCAATTTGCAGGCGTTGGTCTTTAATTGATGGAGCTGAATCGTGCGTTAGAAAATTGCTAGGGTTGTGCTTTATGCATTAATTACTACCATCAGCCTTCTCATCCAAATGAATGTGGCCTTTATAATTTTACCGTTTCTGTAAACATCAGTCTTGGCAAGTTTTAAATGCTCATTCGTATTTTTTTGTTATTAACTTGTTCTCAGTCAAGCTGAAGAAACAATCTCCATGTTAAGCTGATGTTTGTTCTTGAAGAAATAAGCAAAGTTCTCTAAAGCCTCCTACCTGGGGCAGTCCGAGCGATCTGTTGCAGCCTCCACCTGCGTTGGCTCCTCAGACGAACTGCCCACCTCCTCCACTTGCGGGCAAGTTCACCGTAGACGCGTTCACCTTTTTCTTATTCTGTAATATCTCGTTCTGAATCACACGAAGAGCTCGAATAAGAAATGTAGCGATCCGAACTTCTGATCCCTGCTGCACAAGCGGAGACATTCAGACACAGCCTGTTCATAGATAAATAAACGTATTGTTGTTTCTTATTTCAACGGTGGTATTGTGTTAAGAAACAAGGATGATGTTCGATGTTATGGAATTGTACTTCCTCCATCCAGAAACAAGGATGGTGTTTCTTATTTCAACGGTGGTATTGTGTTAAGAAACAACGGTGGTATTGTGTCTACTTTTGTTGATCGTTTTGCTAGTGCGAGTTGCATAGATTATATTGTGTTGATTTGTGCCTCCATGATGTTCGATGTTATAGAATTGTATTTCCTCCATCCAGAAATAATTGACTTAGATTTTCCTAAATTTAAACGTATCTAGACATATTTTTAGTATATAGATAGATTTGTATCTAGACGAACTCAAGTCAGATATTTATCAGATGGACTATTAATGTTCAACTCTTCAAGATGCTCTGGAATTGTATTCTTTCTCAAATTTACGAAAATAAGAAACAAATCAATATTAGCTAACCAAAACACATAATAATCCGGACATTATAGAATTTTCAATATTAGCTGGGACGGTGGAAGCTGAAAAGAACTGGACCGACTACTACTGACTATTATCAACAACTTGTTAAAGTAAATTAGTATCACAAATGTTGCACGGACTAAATCACGGCGATGTCTGAAATTCATAAGCTGGATAACCGTTTAGTTGTCTCACTTTCAACCATTAACCACATTGTTTTGAAGATGAAAAAATTCATTGCTTCAGACTCTTAACCAAAGACCAATATATTATATACTCCCTCCGTTCCAAAATAGATGTCTCAGATCTGTCAAAATTTGATCGAATCTAGACACTATTTAGTATATAGGTTCATCCAAATTTTGACAAATCTAAGACATCTATTTTGGGACGGAGGGAGTAGTTAAGATAACAACTACCATTGCACTACTATTATCTTTGCTAGTGGAGGACCTAAAAAGTTTTAGAAGCCTGGGCAAACATGCTTAAGATGTCCTTTTTGGACAAAATTGCTATACAAAGTCAGATAATGCAAGGCATAGCGCATCGACAAAGACACACACAACTAGTATGTTGTCATTTTGGTTGTAAAATCTAATTTTGGGCCTTACCCTATGTGTTACAAGTTTGTAACACTATATTCCTCGTGAGCTATGTGTTACAACCTAGTAACACTGTTTCGATGTTTACAAATTATGTGTTACTACCTTGTAACACCTTGAATCATGTGTTACAACTGTGTAACACTCTTTGCCTCTCCCATACTTTGTGTTACAAATTCGTTGTTGACACAATTGGTGTGTTACTAGGATTTCATGAAGTAACACAATTTTTCTTATGTCACAAATATGTGTTACCAAACCTCTGTATTGTTGTAGTGTCAGGAAAAGTCCTTGTCATGGACTCGTTACGAAAAGAAAAAGAGATATGGGCAGACTTTAGAGAGATGCTCCAAAGATAATTTCAATCATATTATCGCACTAGAACGGCAACTTTCGTGACAACAAGTAATTAATTACTCCTTTATCCATTTTCTTTGCCGGACAGGGTTTGGAAAAGGTTCACGGGCAGGGCCGTGGGTGAATGGTCAGAAGAACTAAAATTTGTAGACCAAAATGTAAGTAATACTAGCTAGCTAGGTCTGCGTATCTCTTTGATTCTGCTTCCAATTCCATTATATCATGCTTTATTGATTATTATTTTGATTGAACTCTCTATTCTCGTCAAGTGCGCGCATCAGGGACACGGCAATAACTTATGTGGGTACTATGTTTGCGAGTTCATTCGCAACACGATATGTACGATGGGCCAAGCCGCACTAGAACAACTTAAAGTAAGTAAACAAAGTCCACAACATTATTTTATTACCATCAATTGTGTTGAGTTTTATTCTTATATATATATTGACGGCCCATTCTTCATATATATTCAGATCGAACGGATGCGGGACCAACTCCTACCATTTGAACGCATACGAGCCATTCAAGAGGAATTGGCGGGGTTCATACTTGATGAGGTCGTCACGCCTGGCGGAGAACTCTTTAGATATCCACCAAAATGAACGATGACGATGTATGTGCCGATGACGATGTTTGTGTATAATAATAGTTGCTTAATTATTCATGTACTCGTATGTACCGATGACGATGTATGTGTATACCACTCCCGATCGATTCCCCCTTCCCCCCCTCCCGCAGAAATACGCCCAGAATCAAGAGAACTTCTGCCGTGGCAGAGATTTAGGCCGTTTTCCGCGCGTAACTCGCCATGGCAGAAAACGGCCTAAATCTTCCAGCCCGAACCGGTGTTAAAGAGTGAACTGCGGCAGCCCCACGTGCGCCACCCTTTAACACCGGTTCGTATAAGAACCGGTGTTAAAGGGGCCCCCCCTCTAACACCGAACCCTCAACAGCGGTTGTAGAACCGCTGTTAGAGGGCCCTCCCAACCGGAGTTAAACGGGGGGGGGGGGGTCTGCACTAGTGGAAGGTCACCGTCGTCTTCTTAAATAAAGCCGTGGTTGTGGTTCGGTGCCACCTCTTGATGTGGAATCGATGTTTTGTGAAGCTTCATCTGGCCGGCCACGGTGGCAAGGGAATGAAGGGAGACTGGAGCGCCGGTGACTGCATCTCATCCGTGGCAGGGATGGTCGTGCTACTTGCTAGAGTGAACCACACGTTGGAATATGTTAAATGGGTATCACTATTGCATGTTCTAATCTAGTTAATCCGGGTGACTCACGGTTGATAGCAAGGTCCATGGTCTGCTGGGCGACCTAGTTAGACAGATCCAGAAGGGAGACCCATGCCGGATAAATGAAGGCTATGGTGTAATCACCGACCAACCCGGAGCCTTGGAGTGCAAGCCATGAAGACTAGTTAGTATCAATGTAAAACTATGTAACATGTTCGGCTAGGATTTTCCATGTAACCTAGGTTCTGGTGCCTTTATAAGCCATACCTTTGGGACCCTTTAGGGCATAACTCAGATTATCGTGCACAGCGAACCGGTCACTGTAATTCGGCGTATTGTCATTATAGTGATTTATAGCAGGAGTAGGATTCCGCCACCGTTGTGGGATCTGAACCTAGGTAAGTTGTGATACCTCGTACCCGCCAACTCATCGCCTTCCCCCACCTCTCTAAACACGCTCTGTGAGGACCCCTCCATGGCGTACCCGTTGGCAATACCACGACAGTTGGCACAATTCGTGGGGCAAGAGGCGCTTCGAGATCTACACCTGGCGATGTTCAAGGTCTTCGCGGGAATCGGCGACACCGTAGCCATCGGGCGTGTTCTCTTCTTCGGCAACATTTCGATCGTCCCTCCCGACGAATTCTGGATCCTGGCAAAGACGAACTCCACCCGATGCTCGATTGTCCTAATCGGGGATAACCACCTCTTCATAGGCGAAACCGGCTCGGGCTATAGTTCCCAGGAAGTCAGAGGATCATCAAGACCCGCACGGACAGCCTCCAGGCAGAACACGTTCGCGGAAGGATCAAAGTCGGATCTCTCTTTGGAATTTTCCGGCTTAGATCGGAAAATTTTAAGGCCTACCCAAACCCTGTGCAGGATATAATGGTGGAAGATCAATGCAAATCCGCCGGGTTACCCCGTGCGTCTAGAAAGCAGCAATCACACTTTGTCGGCATCGTGACCATCTTCGATCTAGCTTGTTGCGTTTAGGGAGAGGGTGAGAACCCCCCAAGATTACCTCGCAAGATGGCTTCGGCTGAGGGCCGACTTAGAGGGTTATACCGGCAATGACGTGATCTATCACTTTATAGAAGTGCTTGCACGCGGCACACTTCTCCAGCATACGCTCAGGAGGCAGCAGGCCACAGGGAACCTTACTCTCGATTAGATGGTCAACAATGTTAACAGTTTTGCCGCTGCCGATGAGCAGGCCCAGGCCGTCCCTATCGCTACCCGGGCCACCGCCGCCACCACCGCTGCCGCCCAACGGCCCCGCTTCCTCAGCATCGTTCTCCGCCATCGAAGAAGCTCTGACTCCTTCCGACTCCGTCTTGGACGCACTTTATGCCGACATCAGCATGGACTCGGAGGAAGTGGACATCAACACGGAAGAGATCAACACCGATATGAAGGGGATGGAGGAGGAGATCAACCGTGTTGGGGATGTAACCCCAGGTACCCCAGAGTTGAGGTATAAAGAGACCTCGAGAGAGTAGTTGACATTTCTATAGAAGAATGTAGACATATAAGAATATATATTTATCAATAGATATGAGAAACTAAGAAATATAAGAGAGAAAAGGGAGAAAGGGGGACCTGGGCCGAATTACAGCTAATTCGGCCCCACTCAGCTATCCCTCCTAGGACAAAACAGCACCACGGGCCGAATTAACCTCCACTCGGCCCAAACAGCATAGCAGTCACAGTCGGGCCGAGTTGACCTTCACTCGGCCCACTTACCCGTCGCAGGCCGGTCTTGCTCCCGCGGTGTCTGGCGTCGCCCCGCGTCGCTAGCTCCCGCCGAGATCCCCGCCAAACGTCGCCCCCGGCGCGTCCTCCAGCCACGCTCCCGCGCCAAGCCACTCCCGCCAGGTCCACCTGCCGAGTTCCCTCGGCATGACATCGCCCGTGCCACCTCAACCACTTCCCCCGGGTGGGCCAAATTCGGCCCACCGCGGGGAATCCGCACCTCAGCGCCCGCACGCCCATCATCCTCGACTCGCCCGGGTGGGCTGGCACCGCGGCCCACCGCGGGACTGTTTCACTTGGGCCGACGCTGGAGAGGATCTGGCCGGGCCACCTCCTGGGAGGATCTGGCTACTCCGGCTGGGCCCCTGCAGGCCGACATAGGTAATACCTCGGCTGGGCCGTATAACTGACACAGCTGGGCTGTTCCACGCCCAGGCCGAATCAACCAAGGTCCAGGCCGAATTACCGCTCCATCTGGGGCGTTTGGGCCGAGTTATATCATCTCGTATGCCCCGTATTGACATCCGGACGTACCCCGACATCTACAACAATGCACCATCGAGCCAGGACAAGACCAACAAGTATCGTGCCAGTCTTGGGAGCCCGCCAGCTCAGACTGGCACATGACGTATGGAATATGCCCATGGCATCTAACAAGATGCTAGGGATATGCTCTTAGCATCAAATAAGATGCTAGGGAATATTCCTGGCATCTCCAAAGATGCCAAGGCATATTCTGAGCATCTCTAGAAGATACCCAGAATATGCCATCTAGATGCCAAACGTGTAGAACAAGTCTTGTCCCCTGGGCTCCCCTTTATAAGGAGCACCAGGGGGATCGTTCAAGGAGAGGCCCCGAAGGGCTCCTCCCCTCTCTGCTCACTAGGAGCTCTCCTTCTTCCTCTTCCTCCGCTCTCACAGAGAGATCTAGATAGAAGGATAGGAGATACAGCTCAAGAGCATGATTGTAGCCACAAGTATGGCAAGATTATAAGAGATTAGATGTATAGAATGAGGTGTTATCTCCACTTGAGAGCTTCAATCCAATATACATTGTATTTCTCTTTGTTCATACGAGTGCGGTCTTCACTGCATCATCCCTCCCCGGATTCCTCCATGTCCATCGGCCCCAACTTTAGCCTACCCATGGCATATGCCGTGATACCACCACGACATTTGGCGCCCACCGTGGGGCCACTTAGTGGCGTTGGTTGGGTTTCCATCCGGACGGGAGCATCTTCATCAACCTCTTCCTCATAAAGCTCTCTCAGTTCCTCCAAGTAAACAGAGAGCAGAGAGGTGAGCGCAGAGGCACTCCAAATCTGACTCATCAAAGCAGGTAAGACTCAGCAAGAAGGACTCAAGCACTACTCCAAGCTTACTGTAAGTACCAAGTAACTCAGTAGGGCAGATAAGGCATAGAAATACTCACTCAAACACCTCTCCAAGTATGCTGTAAGTGCCAGATAACTCAGCCACCTACGCTCAACCCTTCACCCCAGGGAGAAAACAGCTTAACCCGGGGACTAGCTAACTTGTCCGAAGAGTCACCTTTGGATAAAGAGAACGTCTTATGTTAATTTAGATCTGTGTTTGAGCCATCTTATCTATAACTCGGCCATAAGTTGAATCACCTTATTTATGATTCAGGTAGATTTTGAGTCAGTTTATTTATGTTTAGAATTGACCTGTAACTCAGCTCACCAGCCATCTTATTGATGATTCGGACAGAGTTTGAGTCACCTTATTTATAACTCAGATAGAACTTGAGTCAGCTTATTTGTGATTCATATAGAGTTTGAGTCAGTTTATTTATGCTTGGGATTATCTTTTAACTCAGATCACTAGCCAACTTATTGATGATTCAGATATAATTTGAGTCAATCTACTTATGCTTCGAATTAACCTTTGACTCAGCTCAGTAGCTTGTCTCTGATTCAGACTAACATTTGATTCAGCTTGCCAGGGTATCTTATAATTCGGATTTGTATTCATACTCGGCGTACTAATCATATCTCTAATTCGGGCCGAAGCTTCATTCAGTTCGCCAGATTGCCAGGTTATGTTATGACTCGGATTAATATTTCACCATCTTGCCAGGTTATCCCATATCTCGGATGACTATTGGCCAGCTTATCATATCTCGAATCTATATCTCATATCCACATCTCGAATCAGATCTCTCAGCGGTTAGCCCTATTATCATATCCCAAAACTTAATCTCAGATCTATATCTCGGATCAATATCAAAGGCAAATTAACATCATCACGCCAAATCAAGTTATATCGTGGCACACAGATGATTCGGATTTGGAATCAGATGACTCGGATTTGAGTCATATACCTCGGATTTGGAATCAGATAACTCAGATTCGAGACATAAATTTTGAGTAAAGTAACTCGGATTTGTAATCAGATGACTCGGATTTGAGTCAGATGACTCAGACTTAAGACATAAGTCAAATTTTGAGTAAAGTAACTCGGATTTGTAATCAGATGACTCGGATTTGAGTCATATAACTCGGATTTAAGTCAGATGACTCAGACTTAAGACATAAGTCAAATTTTGAATAAAGTAACTCGGATTTGAGTCATATAACTCGGATTTGAGTCAGATGACTCAGACTTAAGACATAAGTCAAATTTTGAATAAAGTAACTCGGATTTGTAATCAGATGAGTCGGATTTGAGTCATATAACTCGGATTTGAGTCAGATGACTCAGACTTAAGACATGAGTCGGATTTTGAGTAAAGTGACTCGGATTTGTAATCAGATGACTCGGATTTGAGTCATATAACTCGGATTTGAGTCAGATGACTCAGACTTAAGACATAAGTGAAATTTTGAATAAAGTAACTCGGATTTGAAATGAGGTAACTCGGATTTGAGTCATATAACTCGGATTTGAGTCAGAGGACTCAGACTTAAGACATAAGTCAATTTTGAGTAAAATAACTCGGATTTGGAAACAGATGACTCGAATCATAACTTACCCAATGAGGTTAAAAGAGCAGTGCCCAAGAAGGCAAGAACTCATAACTTACCCAATGAGGTTAAAAGAGCAGTGCCCAATAAGGCCAGAACTCACAATTTACCCAAAGAGGTTAAAAGAGCAGTGCCCAATAAGGCCAGAACTCACAATTTACCCAAAGAGGTTAAAGGAGCAGTGCCCAAGAAGGCAAGAACTCATAACTTACCCAATGAGGTTAAAAGAGCTGCCCAATAAGGCCGAACTCACAACTTACCCAATGAGGTTAAAAAGAGTGCCCAATACGGCCAGAACTCACAATTTACCCAAAGAGGTTAAAAGAGCAGTGCCCAATAAGGCCAGAACTCACAATTTACCCAAAGAGGTTAAAGGAGCAGTGCCCAAGAAGGCAAGAACTCATAACTTACCCAATGAGGTTAAAAGAGCAGTGCCCAATAAGGCCAGAACTCACAACTTACCCAATGAGGTTAAAAGAGCAGTGCCCAATAAGGCCAGAACTCACAATTTACCCAAAGAGGTTAAAGGAGCAGTGCCCAATAAGGCCAGAACTCACAACTTACCCAAAGAGGTTAAAAGAGCAGTGCCCAATAAGGCTAGAACTCGCAACTTACCCAAAGAGGTTAAAAGAGCAGTGCCCAATAAGGCCAGAACTTGTAACTTACCCAAAGAGGTTAAAAGAGCAGTGCCCAATAAGGCCAGAACTCACAACTTACCCAAAGAGGTTAAAAGAACAGTGCCCAATAAGGCCAGAACTCATAACTTACCCAAAGAGGTTAAGAGAGCAGTGCCCAATAAGGCCAGAACTCACAACTTACCCAAAGAGGTTAACAGAGCAGTGCCCAATAAGGCCAGAACTCACAACTTACCCAAAGAGGTTATGACCGGTGCCCATGAAGGCCAGAAGTCCAGAAACTTACCCAAAGGGTTTATGACCAGTGCCCAAGAAGGCGAGAAGTCCAAAAACATACCCAAAGAGGTTATGACCAGTGCCCAAAAAGGCCAGAAGTCCAGAAACTTATCCAAAGGGGTTATAACCAGAGCCCGATAAAGCCAGAAGTCAAGAACTTACCAGAAAGGGTTATGAGCAATGCCAAAGAAGACCAGAAGTCTAAAACTTGCCTAAAAGGGTTGTATGAAAAAGAAGTATATTACCAAGAGGTTGTAAGTCATAAAACAACTCTGGGAATATTTGATACAAAGTCTATGAGCGACTCTACGAATCCCACATAGACTCGGGGACTAATGTTGGGGATGTAACCCCAGGTACCCTAGAGTTGAGGTATAAAGAGACCTCGAGAGAGTAGTTGACATTTCTATAGAAGACTGTAGACATATAAGAATATATATTTATCAATAGATATGAGAAACTAAGAAATATAAGAGAGAAAAGGGAGAAAGGGGGACCTGGGCTGAATTATAGCTAATTCGGCCCCACTCTGCTATCCCTCCTAGGACAAAACAGCACCACGGGCCGAATTAACCTCCCCTCGGCCCAAACAGCATAGCAGTCACAGTCAGGCCGAGTTGACCTTCACTCGGCCCACTTACCCGTCGCAGGCCGGTCTTGCTCCCGCGGTGTCTGGCGTCGCCCCGCGTCGCTAGCTCCCGCCGAGATCCCCGCCAAACGTCGCCCCCGGCGCGTCCTCCAGCCACGCTCCCGCGCCAAGCCACTCCAGCCAGGTCCACCTGTCGAGTTCCCTCGGCATGACATCGCCCGCGCCACCTCAACCACTTCCCCCGGGTGGGCCAGATTCGGCCCACCGCGGGGAATCCGCACCTCAGCGCCCGCACGCCCATCATCCTCGACTCGCCCGGGTGGGCTGGCACCGTGGCCCACCACGGGACTGTTTCACTTGGGCCGACGCTGGAGAGGATCTGGCCGGGCCACCTCCTGGGAGGATCTGGCTACTCCGGTTGGGCCCCTGCAAGCCGACATAGGTAATACCTCGGCTGGGCCGTATAACTGACGCAGTTGGGCTGTTCCACGCCCAGGCCGAATCAACCAAGGTCCAGGCCGAATTACCGCTCCCTCTGGGGCGTTCGGGCCGAGTTATATCATCCCGTACGCCCCCGTATTGACATCCGGACGTACCCTGACATCTACAACAATGCACCATCGAGCTAGGACAAGACCAACAAGTATAGTGCCATTCTTGGGAGCCCGCCAGCTCAGACTGGCACATGACGTATGGAATATGCCCATGGCATCTAACAAGATGCTAGGGATATGCTCTTGGAATCAAATAAGATGCTAGGGAATATGCCTGGCATCTCCAAAGATGCCAAGGCATATTCTGAGCATCTCTAGAAGATACCCAGAATATGCCATCTAGATGCCAAACGTGTAGAACAAGTCTTGTCCCCTGGGCTCCCCTTTATAAGGAGCACCAAGGGGATCGTTCAAGGAGAGGCCCCGAAGGGCTCCTCCCCTCTCTTCTCACTAGGAGCTCTCCTTCTTCCTCTTCCTCCGCTCTCACCGAGAGATCTAGATAGAAGGATAGGAGATACAGCTCAAGAGCATGATTGTAGCCACAAGTATGGCAAGATTATAAGAGATTAGATGTATAGAATGAGGTGTTATCTCCACTTGAGAGCTTCAATCCAATATACATTGTATTTCTCTTTGTTCATACGATTGCGGTCTTCACTGCATCATCCCTCCCCGGATTCCTCCACGTCCATCGGCCCCAACTTTAGCCTACCCATGGCATATGTCGTGATACCACCACGACAAACCGCGAAGAGCGCTCCAACAAGGTATTCACCTCCCATCAGGTGCTAGTCGCCATCGGGACTGTGGTAGAAAGAAGATCATCAAATCGGAGTAGCTCCGTCAAAGCCACTGGACACCCAGAAGAGACCAGCCGACAACGCTGATGACCCTCCTGTGAAGGCTATTCCTCCTCCAGCTATCCCTGTGCAGCAACCGCAGGAACTAGCCACCAGACCCAGCAATGCTAATCAACACCGAGAGAGAAAGAGCTCTCCGGCAGACAGATTTCTGCCGGGGAAATTCCTTCCCGGAGAGGGGAGATCGTCGCCATCAACACCATCATCAAGCTAGACTTCATCGGGATCATCATCATCACCATCCACACCATCATCTCCACCATCACCATCATCACCACTCCGTCCCGCTGTAACAATTGTGTTGAATCTTCCATAGTTCTTAGGGGAAACTTTCCCGGTGTTGATTACTATTGTAGTTGATGCTTGTGAGTGGAACCATTGAATTATTGTTTATGTTCAGATTGTTATCCATCATCATATCATCTCTGATCTTGATCCATATGATGTCTCGTGAGTAGTTCGTTTAGTTCTTGAGGACATGGGAGAAGTCATGAATTGTGTTGAGGTATTGTCCGATGGTTTAATATTTAAGTTGTGGTGCTATTCTTCTAGTGGTGTCATGTGAATGTCGACTATATGATACTTCACCATTTATGGGCCTAGGGGAATGCATTGTGTATTTGGCTACTAATTGTGGGGTTGCCGGAGTGACAACAACCTAAACCCCCGTTAGGAAACCTTTGCACAACGGAGTGTAGGATCTTAGAGTTTAAGGTTGTGGTTAGGTTTTTATCTTAATTGATTTCTTGTAGTTGCGGATACTTGCAAGGGGTTTAATCAGAAGTATGTATTAGTCCAAGTAAGGTCGGTACATTAGCACAGGTTCACCCACACAACACTTATAAAACCAACGAAGGTTAATCACCTATATAAAACGAAAGCACTTGTCAGTATTCCCATGTGTCCTCGAGAACATTTGGTCCTCATTAGTATTTCCACCGGCTTGTCCTTTGCTAAAAAAGGATTGGGCCACTTGCTGCAATTATTTGCTATCTTTATTTACTTGCACTTTATTTCCTTGGTTTATCAGAAAATCCCTAAAAATCTGTTTGCTAAGTATTTACAGAGATTTCCTGCTCCATACCACTAGTCAATACCTTCTTCTCCTCATTGGGATTGACACTCCTATTTATCAAAAGTACTACGATACACCCCTATACTTGTGGGTCATCAAGGGAAACTTGCTGCTGTTCTACAAACCTCTGCACTTGGAGGCCCAACAATTGTCTACAATAATAGAAGTGCATAGACATCAGAGGGTTCTTGGTCATGTCCGGAGCATCTCAGAACCGAAGGGTGGCACACTTAAGGGAGGGGACACTTAGGTATTGAACCGTCACCGTAGAAGAAATGATAGAGAGAACCGGAAAGGTTCCGGGTAACACCCGATGTTGATCAAAGGGGTCCGGAAGGTGTTCCGGAGTGAAAGATATAATAGTATATGTGTTTTATGTATTAATTGGTTGAATTAATATTAAAACATATTTATTATTTATATTTTGGACATCCTATATCTAGTTGGGCCATTCCCTCGGGGAATGGCCCATAGGGCAAGGCGGCAAGGAGGAGTCCCCCCCCCCTCCCGTGTGAGGCCCTAGGGCAGTGGCGGTGGTTCCCTAGTGGTGGCGGCGGGTGGGGGTTCCCACCCCTCCCCTAGGGTTTGCCCTACCCCCTTCCTCCTATAAATAGAGGGCTCCCCCACCCCTCTATTTGCACAACAATCTCTCCTCTCTCCCTCTATTCCCTAGAGCTCTCTCCACCTAGATTAGATCTAAATCTCTGGGATTAGTTCTCCACCTCTGCACTACAGTCGTGCACAGGACGGTCCGGCTTCCATTTTCTTCCGCTGCTCGGCTGGATCAGATCCCGGGAGACGTCCATACACGGACGTGTGTAGAGCTTCGAGGCGCAACACTTGGGGCGCTCGTATTCATCGCTATACGCCTACCTGCGTAAGGCATTCCATGGTCTCAAGAGTATGAACTCCGTCCTTCCTCCTCCGTTACTTATGTCTACATAGAGTAGATCTTGGTTATCATGTTCGAGTAGCTAGAAATTCTTTGTTTCCTGCTGCGAACCCCAACACTAACACACCAAAGGGAGAGGGAGAGGTGGTCCCCTCCTGGTGGCAGCGGCTGTCGGCCACTCCTGGCTTGAGGAAAGGGAGATGCCTTCCTTGCGGACGGGGAAGATGTCCTACTTGTGCGACAGGTGTGAGCAAGGACGATTTTCCGAGCTAAGCTCATCATCGTCTTCATCTTCATCCTGCTCTACATCTAGGCTTGGGACTATAGTGTGGGTACACTTCGCATGGATCCTCGGCGAGGAGAAAGCCTTGCCGAAGGGATCTCCTCCTCCTGAAGGGCTTTAGGAGGTACTACTTCAGGACGCACCTCTCGAGGGGCTCCCCTTAAGGCTTGGCGAGGGTCACTTTTCCTGAAGCACCACACTTCGTGAGGAGGCCTCTTCATAAGACTGTAGTTGTTCCACTTGCAGGGCCAGAAGTAGATGGTCTGTGGTACCCTAGCTGCCACTAACCCGACAAAAACTTTATCAAAATAATGAGTGACCTTCATTAGATAATCTAGAAGGACCAAAAAGTTTTGTTTAACACATATGGAATATTTTTAATAGATTTGCAATAGGGAGAACTAACAGATAGAAATAGGGTTTTCTATTTTTTTCAATGAATTTTCTTTGGTGCTAGAAAATAATGCTTGGAATGCTAGGAATGCTATTGGGATCGACTCATTCATCTGCAACATCTACACCAACTGACGTCCTTTTCCGCATCAGCGTCGGTATGATATCTAGATCTAAACCCATTAGTGTCTTCATGGATAGATCTTGCATGTTCGTGTAGGGAGAAATCTTTTGGTTTGCACGGGCGAAGCCCAACACACACCAGGCCTAGCAGGTCGGCCGAGCCCCGGGGGGTGGTAATACTACTAGGAAAACGTCTATAGATAATCCACACATCTGTGGTGCACGTGCCAATGGTGCCTCATGGGTAAAATAGTCGTGGCACACTGCTAACAAGTGCCCTATGACTAACTGGCATAACTGTGGCGCACATGGCAGTGGTGCGTCACGATTACGTGTGGGCTAGGGCATGACCGGACGCAGACCACCTAGCTGTAGCACACATGTGCGCAGTGCGCTACATGTGTGGAAGGTAGCAGTACCGCATATGGGCGTAGTGCGCTACGGCTAAAATTGGTGCAGTTTGTTGTGTAAGTGGGCAAACTTACCTGCAGAGCATCATATAGTAGTGCGCCACGGCTATGTTTTCTACCCGTGGGACACCACTATGTGGTTCCCGGGTAAGTGGCCTCCAACTCCACCCCTGGATCGCCTTTTCAGCCTTGCAAAAAAGAAAAAAAAAGAAAAAAACTTCAAACTTAAAAATCCTTTCACATGTAGGTAGGTAATGTGGTGTAGTTTATAGAAAAATTAATAAACATGAATTTCCACTTTTTATGCAAAAAATGGTCATGCCATTGTAAAACGGTCATAACTTTTGCATACGATGTCGAAAAAAAAAATATACCAAAATAAGGAGAACGGAATTTCGCATCCGCTCCCAACGACCAATGGTCGTTTAGAGATTTTTTAGATTCTCAAAATTCGAAAAGAGTAAAAATTTACGGTCAAAAGATTGTTTTTTCCTGCATGAAAAATAAGTAAGGCCACTTACCCGTAGCGCACCACCATGTAGTGCGCCACGAGAAAGTGTGGGCGGGATTTGCAATTTGAATCCGACCCAACCATCTACCCCTCCTTATCTTCCCCACTCACCCCTTATCTTCCCCTTCTCTCCTCCACTTCCACTTCTCCTCCCTTCACCACTTTCTCATTTTCCTCCACCTCTCCTACCTTCTTATTCTCCTCACTTCTCCTTCTCCTCTCTCCGGCTACACCCACCTCTGACAGTTCCCTCCTTCGACCATATTCGGCTGCACCCTCCTCGACCATCCTTCGATGACGCCCTCCTCTGACCACCTCCGGTTGCACCCTCCCCGACCATCCTCCAACGGCACCCTCCTTCGACCACCTTCGAACGCCACCTCCTCCACCATCCTCTGACCGTTCCCTCCTCCACCAGCCTCTAACCACACCCTTCCCTGACCACCTCTAGCAACGACCACCTTCGATGATGATGACCGGCCCCTCGATCTAGATCTAGATCTAGATCAAATCCCGTTTTTTTTTAAATTGAAATCGTACTTGTGGTGCACCCTAAACTCCTATCTGTGGCGCACTACCTAGTGCGCCATGGCTAACTTCTACTACCTGTAGCGCACCACCTAGTGCGCCATGGCTAAACGTTGCCTGTAGCATGAAGGGAGTGGCGCACATGTAGTGCGCTACGGATGGAGAATTTCAGTGCGCCACATACGTGATTTTTTCCTAGTAGTGTAAAGTCCTCGCTGCCACGCTACTACACGTAGGCCACCGCCGCTACCCTCTTATTTAGCCCCATAGGATCAGCCGAATCCAGACATGCCTGTGAAGCTCCCGTCGCCATGCTGTAGCAGGCGCATCGTCATCACCGCCATCCCCTTCACGAGCTGCTCAACAGGCCAACCGGAGGCAGCAAGGACAAACCCGCCCTGACCCAGATCAATCCCAAAGGGTCTAGATCTGGGCATGTAGGCCTCACCAGTGGATCTCTACCACAGCCGCGTCTGCCACCAATGGCGGCGCCCCCACCACATGTGTCTCCCGCGCTGCACCAAGGAGACACCACTGGAATGCGGACCTTCACCACCGAGTTGCACCTTCTGGCCAGGGATACCCCGTGCCGTCCAAAGCCACGAGGGAAATGGTTGTGGTTTGCCACCAAAGGCGCCGACTCATCTTGGGCCGAGGATGGCAGGAGAGATGGTGGGAGGAGGAGGTTAGGGGACGACCGTTGGAGTTGTGATACGTCCAATTTGCATCACCTTTCTATATCATAATTTGCCTCTATTCATTGATATGTGTCTGATTATGAGGTGTTACTTAAGTCTTTTCCTCTGTTTTTGCATGTTGGATGATTCTTGGAGGATGGACTGCCGGAGTCAGGTTTCTGATGGAAAAAGAGGTGTTTTGATGCAATTTCGTGAAGATCAGAAAAATACCAGAAAAATCATGGAAAATTATATTTTCCCAGAAAACGAAGGAACCAGAAGGGGAGACGTAGCTGGGCCACAGGGGGCCCACACCCCCTAGGAGCGGGTCCCCTTGGGCCGCGCCTAGGGCAGGTGTGGCCCACCTGGATGGCTTCCGACTCTGCCCTCTCGCCTATATCTTCCTCACTGAACCCTAATACTAGGGGAGCGACCACAGAAAGGTTTACGTCGCCTCTGCGGGGCAGAAAACACCGAGAGAGAAAGAGCTCTCAGGCAGACAGATTTTTGCGGGGAAATTCCTTCCCGGAGAGTGGAGATCATCGGCATCAACACCTTCATCAAGCTAGACTTCATCAGGATCATCATCATCATCCACACCATCATATCAACCAGAACCATCATCACCACTCCATCCCGCTGTAACAATCGTGTTGGATCTTGATTAGTTCTTAGGGGAAACTTTCCCGTTGTTAATACTATTGTAGTTAATGCTTGTGAGTGGAACCATTGGATTATTGTTTATATTCAGATTCTTATCCATTACCATATTATCTTTGATCTTGATCCATATGACGTCTCGTGATTAGTTCGTTTAGTTCTTGAGGACATGGGAGAAGTCATGTTGTTAGTAGTGGATTTGTGTTGAGTTATTATTCAATGGTTTAGTATTTAAGGTGTGGTGCTATTCTTCTAGTGGTGTCATGTGAATGTCGACTACATGATACTTCACCATTTATGGTCCTAGGGGAATGCATTGTGTATTTGTCTACTAATTGTGGGTTAGCAAAGTGACAGAAACCTGAACCCCCGTTAGGACACCATTACATAAGGGAGCATAGGATCTCAGAGTTTAAGGCTGTGGTTAGGTTTATATCCTAATTACTTTCATGTAGTTGTGGATGCTTTCAGGGGGTTTAACCACAAGTATGTATTAGTCCAAGTAAGGTCGGTACATTAGCACAGGTTCACCCACACAACACTTACAACACCAAAGAAGAGTACTTAGCTATTTGAAGCGAAAGCACTTGACAGAATTCCCATGCGTCCTCAAGAACGTTTGGTCCTTATAAGTATTTCCACCGGCTTGTCCTTTGCTAAGAAAGGATTGGGCCACTTGCTGCAGTTGTTCGTTGTCTTTATTACTTGCACTTTGTTTTGTTGCCTTATTAGAAAACCCCTAAAAATCCGTTTGCTAAGTATTTACAGAGATTTCCTGCTCCATTCCACTAGTCAACACCTTCTGCTCCTCGTTGGGATCGACACTCCTTTTTATCAAAAGTACTACGATACACCCCCTATACTTGTGGGTCATCAAGACTATTTTCTGGCGTCGTTGCCGGGGAGTGAAGCGCTATTGAAGAGTAGAACTGGTAAAGGAAACTTCTACTTTGAGTATTGCTTTTTGTTTCTTTTTGTTTCTGTTTGTTACTTTTTTCCAATATGGATAACCCACTTGGTTTTCTGTTTGGGAAAACTACTACCACTGTTAGGGTAGTAGATGAACCACCACCTATTGAGATAGATCCTTTTAAGATACCTACAAGTATTGTTGATCGTGTTATGGATAACTATTATTTTGGGGATGGAACTGTTCATCCTGGTGATCACTTGCTTTTTATTCATGAATTATGCGGGTTGTTTAAGTGTGCAGGTATCACAACTGAACAGGTGAAGAAGAAGTTACTCTCTATATCCTTGAAAGGGAGAGCTGAAGAATGGTATAAGCTGCTGAAGAATGGACAATCCATGGAATGGGGGGAAATGGCTTCTCTCTTTTATTCTAAATTGTATCCTCCCAGTGAGATTCATAAGGATAGAAATATGATATATAACTTTTGGCCTCGTGATTGAGAGAGTACAGCTCAAGCTTGGGGGAGATTGAAGTTACTAATGTCCTATTCATGAACTCCCTAACAATATCATTATCAATAACTTTTTTGCTAGGCTTTCTCTTCATGATAAAGATTTCCTAGATGCTTCTTGTGCTGGATCATTCACATGTATGAAGGAAGAATCTAAATGGGATCGCTTAGACCGTATTCAAGAAAACACTGAAGCTTGGGAGAATGACAAAGGAAGAAAGTCAGGTATAACCTATGATTATGAATGCATTAAATCTTTTGTGGGAACTGATGACTTCCGTGATATTAGCAACGAGTATGGTCTTGACTCTCAAGTTCTTGCAAAATGTTTTAAGGCCTTTGACTCTTACATAGAAATTCCCAAGAAGGAGTGGGACAAGTACCATGCTCCTTATAAAGATAATTGTTACCCATGTTCCTGCTAGCATAGAAGTTTGTACTGTTGATCCTATTTTGCCTGGACCTTATGTTGAGAAAATCCCTTTTCCTGCTAAGGTAAAGGAACATTCTATTATAGCTAATGTGGTTAGCAAAAGTGCAAAGAAAACGGTGGAACCCAATGAGCAAATAAATATCGAGCCTGTGGTAGCTATTGTGAAAGATCTTGTCACTAGAAATATAGAGGATGAGCATATTGTATTCTATGAAGACGCTTCTAATATTGTCTCTCATCCTAAAAAAGCTAGAAAAGCTAGTGTCCCGGTGCTTTCTGTTAAAATTGGTGATCATTGCTATTATGGTTTATGTGATATTGGTGCTAGTTCTAGTGCTATTTCTTATGAGATTTACAGGGAAATTATGCATGAAATTGGTCCTTGTGAGCTTGAGGACATTGATGTGGTTATTCACCTTACTAATAGAGAGACAGTCTGTCCCATTGTCATTGTAAGAGATGTGGAGGTTCTTTTTGGTAAGATTAAATATACTGCTGATTTTCTAGTACTTGGTTCTGAAGCTAGTAAAACCTATCCTATAATCTTTGGTAGACCCTTCTTGAATACATGTGGGGCTATCATAGATTGTAGGAAGGAAGAATTCTTGACTAAGTTTGATGAAGAGTCTTATGAGTTTACTTTTTCCAAATTTGCTAAAACTCGTTATGAAAATGAACTGCCTAATGAGGATTTCAAGGTTGAACAACTTTCTGCTATTTCTCTTGCTCCTAACAATGCCTTGCAGCAATTTATGGAAGATCATGAAAGCGATGTCTTCATGAAGGAAAGAAATGAGATTGACGAGGTTTCCCTTCGTCAGCCTGAGCTACTTAAGCATAATCTACCTGTGGAAGATTTGGGTACCACACTACCACCTAAAGGGGACCCTGTTTTTGAATTAAAACCTTTACCTGATGATCTTAAATATGCTTATATTGATGATAAGAAAGTATATCCTATTATTATTAGTTCTAAACTTTCAGGAAAGGAAGAAGAAAGGTTATTGGAAATACTAAAGAAACACTGAGGAGCTATGGGTTATACTCTTGATGATTTAAAAGGAATTTCTCCCACTATATGTCAGCATGCTATTAATATAGAACCTGATGCAAAACCAGTTGTTGAGCACCAATGCCATCTAAATCCTAAGATGAAGGATGTGGTAAGAAATGAGGTATTAAAACTCCTTGATGCTAGTATTATTTACACTATTGCTGATAGCCAATGGGTTAGCCCTGTTCATTGTGTTCCCAAGAAAGGGGAATAACTATTGTGCATTGATTTTACACCAAAGAGTAGTGGTTGGGTATAGGATGTGCATTGATTTTAGAAATGTTAATAAAGTTACTACAAAAGATCATTATCCTTTGCCCTTTATTGATCAAATGCTTGAGAGATGGTCCAAAAAGACTCACTTTTGTTTTCTTGATGGTTATTTTGGGTTTTCTCAAATTGTTGTGAAAGCACAAGACCAAGAGAAAATCACTTTCACTTGTCCTTATGGTACTTATGCTTATAGGTGTATGCCTTTTGGTTTATGTAATGCTCCTGCTACCTTTTAGAGATGCATGTCTGCTATTTTTCATGGTTTTTGTGAACAAATTGTGGAGGTTTTCATGGACGATTTCTCCGTCTATGGAACTTCTTTTGATAACTGTTTGCACAACCTTGATAAAGTTTTGCATAGATGTGAAAAAACCAACCTTGTTATTAATTGGGAGAAATGCCATTTTATGGTTAATGAAGGGATTGTTCTTGGACACAAGATCTCTGAAAGAGGCATTGAAGTTTCGATAGAGCCAAAATTAAAGCAATTGAGAAGATGCCTTGTCCTAGAGATATTAAAGGTATTCGTAGTATCCTTGGTCATGCTGGTTTCTATAGAAGGTTTATTAAAGATTTCTCTAAAATTGAAAGCCCCTTACTAATCTTCTCCAAAAAGATGTACCTTTTGTTTTTGATGATGATTATAAGGAAGCTTTTGAAACTTTGAAGAAAGCTTTGACTACTGCTCCTATTGTGCAACCACCTGATTGGAGTTTACCTTTTGAAATTATGTGTGATGCTAGTGATTTTCCTGTCGGTGTTGTCCTTGGGCAACGTGTTGATAAGAAGTTGAATGTTATTCATTACGCTAGCAAGACTCTAGATGCTACTCAAAGGAATTATGCTACTACTGAAAAAGAGTTCTTAGCTGTAATCTTTGCCTATGATAAGTTTAGACCCTATATTGTTGATTCAAAGGTCACTATTCATATTGATCATGCTGCTATTAAGTACCTTATGACAAAGAAGGACGCTAAGCCTTGGCTTATTATATGGGTGTTGCTTTTACAAGAGTTTGATCTGCATATTGTAGATAGGAAAGGTGCTGAAAATCCTGTTGCTGGCAATTTATCTTGTTTGGAAAACATTTCTTTTGACCCCTTGCCTATTAATCATAGTTTTCCAAATGAGCAGTTGGCTGCAATAAGGGTAAGTCTGCATGAGAGTCTTTGGTATGCTGATTATGCTAAATTTATTGTTTCCATGTATTTGCCTCCAACCTTTACAACCCAGCAAAGAAGGAAATTCTTTTATGATCTAAGGCACTACTTTTGGGATGACCCACATCTATATAAAGAAGGAGTGGATGGTATTATGCGAACATGTGTTCCAGAATTTAAACAACAAGAGATATTTAGAAAATGTCATGGCAGTGCTTATGGAGGAAATCATGTTGGGGATAGGACTGCACAAAAGGTTTTACAATCTGGATTTTATTGGCCTACCCTCTTCAAGGATGCAAGGAAGTTTGTCTTATCATGTGATGAATGTCAACAAGTTGATGAAATGCCTATGAATTATTCTCTTGTTATTGAACCTTTTGATTGTTGGGGATTTGACTTTATGGGTCCTTTCCTCCTTCAAAATGGTATACTCATATTCTTGTTGATGTTGACTATGTTACAAAGTGGGTAGAAGCCATACCTACAAACAGTGCTGATGGTAAGACCTCTTTAAAAATGCTTAAGGATGTTATTTTTCCTAGGTTTGGTGTGCCTAGATATCTCATGACTGATGGAGGCTCTCATTTTATTCATGGGGGTTTTAGAAAAACTCTCGCTAAGTATGATGTAAACCATAGAATTGCTTTAGCTTATCACCCCAAAACCAGTGGGCAGGTAGAACTCTCCAATAGGGAAATTAAATCTATCTTGCAAAAGACTGTCAATAGATCTAGGAAAAATTGGGCTAAAAAGTTGAATGACGCTTTATGGGCTTATAGAACTGCTTATAAAAATCCTATGGGGATGTCTCCTTACAAAATGGTCTATGAGAAAGCTTTTCACTTGCCTTTAGAATTAGAACACAAAGCTTATTAGGCAGTGAAAGAGTTGAATAGAGATTTTAAACTTGCTGGTGAGAAAAGATTGCTTGACATGAGTACCTTAGATGAGTGGAGAAGTGAAGCCTATGAAAATGCTAGACTCTTATAGGAAAAAGTAAAAAGATGGCATGATAGGAGAATTCTCAAAAGGGATTTCCATGTTGGTGAGAAAGTTCTTTTGTATAGTTCTCATCTTTGATTTTTTGCAGGGAAACTACTCTCAAAATGGGAAGGACCTTTTGTTATCGAGGAAGTATATCGTTCAGGTGCTATCAAAATATCTTGTTTGAAGGATGACACAACACAGGTGGTGAATGGTCAAAGACTAAAACATTATATTTATGGAGATTCTTATAATGAAGATGTTGATATTATTCAAATGGTGACTCTGAAAGAATTTATTAGAAACAAAACACCAGAAACTACAGAGTTCGTCTTTGAATAGGTAAAAGTGGTGAAAACAGAAGGTTCATGAAAGCCTAATCTTTTTATATTTTTTATGTTTTTATTATATAAGGAAAGTTATGAGACGGAACAGAGGAGGAAACGGAGGCCGGGGTGGCCAAACCCACCCCAGGCGTAGGCCCCAGCTGGCCGCCCTAGAGGGGGTGTGAGCACCCCGAGCTCCATCTCCGCCTCGTTTTCCTACTAGTACCTTCCTTATGCATTGAAACTTCATAATATATAACCCCCGGGTTCCTCGAGGTTCTTGTATCGAGTTCTCGTCGTGTTTTTTTTTCTCGATCTGTTTCTGTCAGGCAAATTCTCAGTTTTAGGGCCACGATGTCTTCCTCTGGATCACCCATGGAGGATTCCTCTGCATATGTCATCAAAACGTACATGTATGAGTTGAGGATCCATCCCAAGGAATTTATTCTCAAAGATGGGAAGGTACAGATCAAAGAAGTTCAAGGTCCTAAAGGAGAAGGCAGCCTGGAAGACAGAATGGAAGCATTGGAGTAGGAGGTTTTCAGGTACAAGAAGATGGTAGAACGCGAAGTGGATGTTATTCACAAGATAAGTTCAGAACTCATCGCCAAGCACGAGGAGGAGGTTGCTGAGCTCCGAGAATAAATCTTCTCGCTCCGTCAGACTGTAACATCCCATCATTAGAGCTTAGAAATAAGCTGAACCCAGATGTGTGCATTTCATTCATGCATAGAAAATCCGAATAATTTTCACGCTTTTGAACAAAACTTGTCAAAGTGATTGAAGCTTCCCTCAACTTGATGGAATTGAAGTAGATCATCAAGTTGACTGTGATAAGTTTCAATATGACCTTTGCTAAAATTATTATTTTGGGCAATGGTAATTTGATCTAAGGGTAGATCAAATATAATGAAACTAAACCAATACACATTGATTAATGATTTATATTTGGTCCTTAAGTGATTATTCCATAGTATTCATTACAATAACCCATAAATACAAAGTTATGAATATAACTTAAGTAATAAGAGTGTAATAACTAAATCTTGATATATCTTAATCTCATCTATTTACACCATGAGTATCATGGTAATACTTAACCCTAACTCTTTAGTTGTATTGAGTAGGAAGGAAAGCAATTCAAAACCATTCATCACATATCTTTCTTTCCATATCAAAATTTATCATCTCTATTGAATCCTATCTCAATATCTGTTGTTCCTCAATGTTTAGTTATCAACTATTGATTTACAAATTCTTAAGCTATCAATTCTTGATCTATCAACTCTTGTCCTTATTATAGCATTTACTTAAGGCCTATAAAGAAAGAAGTAAGAAGAGGTAATAAGTAATGCTAGTTTTAGATATCATCTATAGGTTGGGAGTGATTGGAGGAAATCAAATTGGTATGGTAACAAAGAAGAATAGAAGGATGAATTCTGAAGATAAGTTACCAGGAGTAATCCTATTGAATAAAGTAGGAATAGTAAATGAATAATATCTCTTAGTTAGATAGATACACTGAGAAGATAATTATAATACAACTGTAGTGATGTATTGATGAAGGCCTTGATTAGCCAACTGGAAACCTAAGCCATATATGATCAAAGGATTATAATGATCATGCTTTACTCACCAAGATGGAATGCTTATATCATGTATAAGTGACATTGGTGGATAGAACATGATTAAACCCTAGTATAGTTATATTATCCAAGATTAGTCACTACAAGTCACATTAATATAATGTGAGGTTGGAATGTTAGATACTGGAGTCTAGTAGAGACAAGCTAGTATGATTAAAATGATGTTAGAGCAACATTAGATTAAAGAAGTAGTAGTTTCCTCTTGGGAAATACTAACACTTGAGGTGGAGTAGTTTGATATAGATATCTACTGGAGAAATATTAGTGATGGATGATTAAGGAAGTGTATGAGTGGAGTTAGAAGTAACTACTTGTTGGATTGGAGGTTATCAGCAGTAGAGTAGTTGATATAACCAAGTATGGATATGATAAGATTATGAAAGCTTCAGTATCAAGCTCATTGGATTTAAAAGATGGATTTAGAAGAATAAAAGATGGATAAGAATGTTCTTATGAAGTTAAACTCATCATGTTAGCACATGATGATGGTTATGAAAGAGTAGTATATCTAGGAAAGGAATTCTCTAAGTATAAGTCAAGAGTTATGTATTATAGAGGATAGGAATTCTTGGTAAACCCTAAACCCTAAATCTAGAACCAAACATAATATCCACTTTCTATAATGGATCTATCATCTTATTTCTACAATGGCTTATAGGAATATTTTCCTATAGCAAATCACTTAAGCACATCTTTCTCATTTACAATTATCATAACCATATGTGCTTAGGGGTTATATTTATCAATTATTTTCCATGAGACCTTCCAGAAAATAACTTTCTATTTTAAAGGGGATATCTTTAAAGATCACAAACATAAATGGCTAGTGCTACAAACCATTATTCCCTAATATTATATCCATATTTTAACCACACTTAGGGAAGTAGTGAATAAGTGGTTCAAGAAATCATCTTTGAATATTTTTCAATAAGTAGGGTGGTTAGGATTCACCTCATAGTGAATTATGAGTAAAATAATTTACCATTTTAAGAACCTTAATAATTAAACCATCTTATATAGTGATTGCTATATATTAACAAATATGGTTATACTCTATGCATATCCTTAGTTATATTAAACCATTACCATTACATTTATCATGTGGAAATCAAAATCATTTTATAAGATCTTATATATATAAGGTAAATCTCTAAAACCTTAAGTGATAAATATGGCACTCAATAAAATAGTTTCCTATTAGTTTCAAATTATAAGAAAATCAAGAAAGGCATCAATACTACTTAGTTACAATATTCCTGCATTATTTAATGTGCTCTATAAAAATTCTGGATATTTAAATCCTTATAGAAATTCATATTTGAAAGGGTTTAGTGAAAACAGAAAAATAAAAAGGTTTTGCTTAATAAAAACTGGAGCCAGAGCATCAGCCCAGGCCGGCCCATTTCCTCTCTACCTATCTACTGCCCAGCAGCAACCCCTTCTTCTTTCACTCACTTCGCTGCAGCCCAATTTCGGCACAACATCGAGCCCAGCTAGTCACCACAGGGACTGATGGGTGGGACACCGATAAGGACTGTGGGTTGAGTTTGACTTTTCTCCAGGGGTTTTCTGCAAAATTTCTGTCATCGTCTTCCCCGCAACATCACAAGTCGTTGTCTGTCAGAATCGCATTCGCTGCCACGCCATGACGTTCGGCCGCGCCAAGAACCGCGCCACTGCTCCTGGTCGTCTACAAGTAGCTCTGGACGCCGACGAGAAACCCTAGCACGCCACTCCACTCCTCTTTCTTCTTCTCTTCCCCATTTTTCCTCTGGTCAAAACCCAAGCTTCGAGATGCCACCGTTCTGAGCTTCTCGTGCTCTGTTGATCAAGCACACGGCTTCGCCTTGTTCCCCTAAGCCTCCTAGTCAAAGGAATCGAAGGGGGGGTGCCGGGAATCGACGCCACGAAGTCATCTTCCCGAGCTCCGGTTGTGCTCCGTCACGGCAGCTGCCGGCGACTCCGACCTCCCCTCTCCACATCGACCCCCTCTACGCGTTCGTGGTGAGACAACAAACACTATCATCTCTCAAACCCCTCCTTTGCTTTTGCTATTGTTCTGTCGCCTTAGATCGACGTCCGCCGCCGTAAAGCTCGTCGTCGACCACGTTCTGGCGACCAAATAGGAGCGACGCCACTTCTAATAGGTTCCCTGTCGTGTGCTCCTGCGAACTGTAGTAACCGTGTTTGCCAAACTTCACTGAATCGCCGCTGCTGGCCACGTGAGCATCACCGGCGAAATGACGTCACAGCGACGTCATGCTTGCATCGTGTCTGCAGGGTTGACCAGTCTTCGCTGAGGTGGAGTATGACGTGGCCTTGGGCCCAATAGTCAGTGACTGTGGCTAGGTGGGTTTGCGGTATAAAAAGTCAGTGCATGTTTAGGAAATAATTAAAACAATATAAATTCAAATATCAATATTCTAGAAATGAAATAAAATGATTAAATCTTGTAAATTTAATAACTTTTGTTTATAAATTAGAAAATATGTGTAATATATGAAATTTTTTCGAAAAATAAAATCTATAACATTAATCTATTATCAAACATTATTATGTTAATTATTTAAATAAACATTAATTAATAAATATTTTATAAGTAATAAAACTTTGTTAATTCATATTTTAATAATAGTAAATGTTAAAAAATATAAATAAAATACCAAAAATCTTAGAAAAATAAGAACTATAATTTAAAATTATAATCATGCATTATCATCTCACTTAATTAAATATTTATTATTTATTAAGTATTTATAAAGTAATAAATTTTATAAAATCATATCTTATTATTTATAAATCATAAGAATAAATGTAATATACCAAAATGATCACAAAAATAATACCTACATGTTAAAAATATAACATTCCACTTTTAAAGTGAATAAAAACTTAGTACCCTAATAACTTAAATTTAAAACCAATTTCCTTAATCAATAATTCATATAGAGGTAAATAAAAATTTGCTAATAGTTCTAAAAATAGTCAATTAAGTCTAATAAATAGTATCAGTCTTAAATACTAATATTATGAAGTCAATATGATTTAACACCATTTAAATACAATTTTATTGAATTGTCCTTCAACTATATATATGTAATTTATTTTCTAAAAAGATCTTTATTAAGTATAAAATCTTCAAGAATAATTGGGATTAAATAAAACCTCTTTGCTTACTTCAACCACAAGTTTGTAAACAAATTAAAACACTATAGTGAGTCCATAAATAGTTAAGTAATGTTACTTCCTTGATTACAAATCATAACCACACCTTTATCAACCATATTCTAAAAACTACCAAGAATTGTTGTGACCTTAATAAAGAGATCTTTTCTTCAAAAGTTATTCGTTGAGCCATTTAAGTCAACAAATAACGAGTAATCGTAATCACCTTACTTTATATTTTACTTATATACTTAGGATTGATAAAACTTAAGTTCTTTATAGGTGACAATACTTATAGCAATCACTTTGAAGATAAACAAGTATAGTGTAAACAATATTGAGTAGCATTCCATATGTGTATATCTTATTGTTGTACACCATTATGTTTACAGGATGTGTCACACACCCTCACAAGCCTTAATAAGAAGCACAAGTGTGAAACTTATCTAAAAGGACCACACATTCGAAAGAAATCATTTCCAGTATCCAAACCCTAGAACAACATTATCCCCGAGATTCGTGTTTATAAAGTGCATCACATTACTTATGCATAAGAGCATCTTGCTTCTTTAAACATTAGTCCTTACCGGACCAATGATGTTGATTTCAGATATTGGATCTTATATTGTATTGAAGACCGTGAGTGCATAATCTTGCAATCACAAAAGGCAAGTTCACACTTCCTCATGTCCTTTGATTATTTTCTGTAAAGTATTTTGCAAATCCAGTGTTGTCATCACCTGCATTTGAAAAGGGTCAGAAAACACTATTTTCATCATAATATGATTATAGGTTATTTACCATGAGGTAATAACCTACTATGAAAGTTCCGGTGGTAAAGGAACATATTATCTAGGACTTAACAACCAATGTCGCCAGTGATTCTTGCGCCGTATATTACACGTTAACCATGAGATTTGGAATGGAACGAAGAAGTCAGCTGTATCCTTTTCCTCTCTTATGGAGGCAAGACGACCTTAACGTGACGTTGTGATTCCTTGTGCGGATCCAACATATGGGTGGGCACCCTTACGCCCCACACTTTTGGTGTCTAGATTATCTATGAATGTTGTTTAGGGGTATAGTCCATTAAAAGGGTACTTGACTAGGCATCACCAGGTCATAGAGTCTTCGGGAAATCATCAGGGTTTTAGCCTGCCCGAAAGGGGGATTAATGGAGGTGAGCCAGCCCCGAAGGATCGTGCAGACATATGAGGTCACGGAGAGGGAAGTGATTGGCTTGGATCTTAGTCTGGGACTCATACCAAGGAAGTATGAATGGGTTCGCGGCCCGGATGTGCAACAAAGATAAGATCTCTCATGGGTAAAGTAACGCACCTCTGCAGAGTGTAAGAACTGTAACTTGTTACTACCTATTCCAGGAAGGAGGTGCGAACGCGGCGAGAAAGGAACTCCATGAAAGTTCTGGTAAACCCGTGATGACTGACGGACATAGCTTTTCAGAATAAAAGCAACCTTTGAAGAAATGTTTATGAAAACTTGCATTGCCTACGACCTACGGTATGTGGCTGTAAATATAGTGCATCAAACACACCTTTTCTAGTGAACTTGCTAAGTACGCTCGTACTCAACGTATATTCTTAACCCTTGCTAGGTTCTAAAGCCAGAACAGACGATGTCTACATCAAGTATGCTCCAGGAATCATAACCAGAAGCTAAAGCTCTTCAATACAGTCAAGAAAGTCAACATATTCATCAACTCGAATGAAGACGAAGTTACTGATTAGATAGGAATATAATCTCTAGACATAGAACCCATTTTGTAGCATATTGCAATAGCAGCAATGCCAAACCATTAGTTAAAATACTAGTCATAATAGTATGATAGGTTTTGAGTTGTTTATTTCTGATTCTTCTTTGTAAGATTTTTCTTTCTCTCTCTTTAACCTAGAGTGTTCTCTGGATCTTGTGTAAAGAGTTGAGTTGTAACCTATAGTCATGTCTTGGACCTACTGTGTTTCTGTTGTACCACTCTGAGGGATGTAATACTTGTGAACGATGCTTTCATTGGTGTTATGTCAACGACTATAGTGTACTACATCATGCAGTGGTATGCTGGGTCACCGCAGTTGGTATCAGAGCATATGCTTTGACCTTAGGATTAAAACTCTTTTAGGAAGATCTGTAGGTTGGATAGTGACTATAGGAGCCATCTTATCTAAACCAAATATTCTTCAGAATTGTGATGAGTATCCACTTGAGGATAACCTTGTCACACCTAAGTCAGATGCTTAAGTCATTCTTTCTTAGGAGTAATTATTTTATCTTTTCTCAGTATAGTGCTATTTAGTGTCTTCCGAAGGAGACATAAACCACCAAGATACTGTAGGAAAGTGTAAGACATCATATGGAAGTAATCTTAATGGTGTAGCCTAACTCTAGAATTCAAGTAGCACAATGGAATTTTATTGTTATTTGTTAACCAAAGACAACATGATGAATATCATCAGGATAAATGTTGATGTAATGAGTAGTAATCATGTGGGAATCACTTGCGAATTCTACGTGATGAAGTGAAATTATGTAAGATTTAATAATAGTGTAGAAGAGAGATCAATATACCACAAATTAGGCTCAAAAAACGGAAAGTAGGTTGTTAACTGATAGCTTTTACCAACGGGAGTAACAAGTAGGCGGAAAAGTTTTTACGAACGGGAGGAACAAATGGTCAAAACAAAATCGTACAGAAAAAATTCTCACGGATTTGATGAAATCACGAACTAAGAACAGGAGTAAACGAAACCTCGATTGAGCTCGGGTGAAGAAGGAAATTTCCAAGATCCAAACATCACCCAGCTACGATTCAGCTACAGCGAACAATAATCATTATTATAGCTCTTAAATCATGATAAAGAGGCAAAACATAATAAGGTCGTGGTGAGATTAGCTCCGAAACCATGATGAGAGTATAAATATGAAAAGTAATTAGTAAATTATCTTCAAGTAAAGTAAGAAAATAGCATGATAGAACTATGATAGAAGTCATAGGTGCTAGAAAATTCTAATAATCT
This sequence comes from Avena insularis, assembly GCA_023614405.1. Classification (NCBI taxonomy): domain Eukaryota; kingdom Viridiplantae; phylum Streptophyta; class Magnoliopsida; order Poales; family Poaceae; genus Avena; species Avena insularis. The sequence continues at coordinate 27,912,673 of CM042690.1, forward strand.
TTGGTTTAAGTTATCAAATAAAATCTGATTAGTCATTTGGAGTGATCATGTGAGGTTAGTTTACTAAATAATGATAGGTTGGTTATATTAGCCATTCTAAGAGTAAGACTAAAGGTTAGTCAAAACCAAATTGAGACCACTTTGATTAAAATTATCCTGTTGCAATTGAGAAAATTGGGTAAATATGGAGATAAAGAATTTTTTGAACCTATGTGCTAAGTATCACGATGTAAACCTATACGAGGAGTTGTCATATACTACACAACTAAGCCTGAATTTTAGAGATATATATACTCAACAACTATATTCCGGGCTTAGAATATTGTGTGTTATATGTACCACATTTGGATTTATTTGTTTTTCTTGGATCTTCTTGATTGACTAGATCTATACATGAAGTTTGACTTGGTGTGCAAATGCAAGTTGCAACATCCAGTTACTACTTGATGTTATAGACCTAGATAAAGTAAGGGAATTCGTGTAAGGGAGTGACGAATTCCAAAGACCAAGATGAAGACCTACATGAAGGGTAAAGCCAAATATGAGGAGTATCAATCCAATTTGAAGAATGGATCAAGTTCAGGTCATTGTTAGTCAGCAATAAGAAGGAAGATTAGTGTAGAAGATGTATGGAGCAACAAGAAGTAATAAACTTAAAGTTCATTCAAATTAGGTAATATTGCTAAGAAGATAATGAAGTAGTTGTACCAAGTTCATGGAAGCATCATGAATTAGTACTAAGAAGAAGTTTTGGAACCAAAATGGTATTCAAGCTCTAACAATTCAGAGAGAATGCCAGTGGTACGTCGAAAATTATAGGGTAATACCTACCACCTAGGATGATCCGCAGCTGGTATTTAATCCACAGTTGGTATCTTGTCCGCAGCCTGTGTTGGTTGGCATAGTTAACCAGATCATCTTAATGGTTGCATAAAGAGCATAAAACTTGGCCTAAGTTAGAGAAGACATAAAGGAGTAGAAACATTAAAACGACCGAATTTCGAGACTCTTCGCGAAAATTGACTTATCAAAGCAAAAATGTTCAAATAGTAAGTAAGACAAGTTATGCTAAAAGGTTCACTTTGGAGATCCACAATTGTGTGGATACACCCTATAATCTTTCATGAGACCCTAACTAGGTAGAGAATAAGCTAGACAAAACCCTACATTCTGTTATAAAGCCAATGGTTAATTTATAAGGCAGTTTAGAGACCATTAGTAAATCCTAAGGGGGAGAGTAAAACAATTTGTGGAAGTATTGTTATCTGACTTTCCAAGTAAAGGTTGGGGATGAAGTACTAAACTATAACGACATCAAGCCTTATTTTCATAAGGTTAAAAGAAGTCATCATTATAGAAGTAATATTGGAAGTATGTGTGTATGCAAGATCGAAGTTAATTCATGGGAGTAGTACTCAAACCTTAAGGCAATTATTAAATGGAAATTGAAGAAGTGCTTAAGGTGATAACAAAAGATTATCTAAAGTGTGATAAGGTAAAAGCTTGAAGGAGATTAAATAGATTAATCCTAATAGACTAATTCTAAAGAAAACAACTCTTAAGTGATCCTTAAGAGGGAATAAAGCACATCCAATTGGATATGTATAGTAAAACAAGAAATTCCGATCGGTATGGACCAAATGAGTTCAAATCCAATCTTCGGAAGGATTACCATTACAACTCATACAATGATAAATCAAAGATTAGTCTTTTGACAATAACTATTGGATAATAGAATTTAAAACCCTGTTCTAGTGAGACTTCCTAGACCTTACATAGTATAGTAAGAAAGTTCTGTAGGGGTTCGTAGCATGGAAAACAAAAATTTCTACCGCATGAACACACAATCAAGATCTAATCTATGATCAAGCCAAGATCTATCTACTAGATTGTAGCAACGAGTCGATAGAATACTAACCCTCGAAGATCCAAAGCGGTTAACGAGAGCAGATTCTCATGGGTGATGTAGTCGTACACTTTCGATCTCAAGATCGTGTAGACGATCCTTCCGACGCTGCGTTCCGGCAGCGCTTCCGCAGTCGATCACACATTCGGTACTCGATGAAGACCTTCCTCTCCCTTGTTCCAGCAGGCAGTGGAGGTTGTAGCACTCTCCTCGTGATTCCGGCAGCACGACGGCGTGGTACCGAAAGTAGAGGGGAGATCTCGCAGGGCTTCGCCTTAAGCCGGAGCGAGTATGGTGGAGTATGAGAGAGGCCTTGGCGATCTACGGTTTAGAGGGCACCAAGGGGAGGGCTTGGTCGGCGGCTAGGGTTTGGGGAAACCCTAACTCGCCGAGTTAGAGGAGCTCTAGGCGGCGGCGACTTGGAGGAGGCCGGCGGCTAGGAGGCTAGGGTTTGAGGTGAGTTGGGTGTCGATAGAGGGGGCACCCCTTCCCCTTCTTTTATAGGTGGGAGGGAGGCGCCTAGGAGGAGGGAGTCCTCATCCAACTCCTCCTCCTTGGACGGCGGGTGGAGGGAGTGGGACTTCCTCCCCAAGTAGGTTTCCTACTCTCCCTCCACCAAGCAAACTTGTCGTTTGACTTTTCAAATTGGCGTTTGACTTTTCAAACTAGGATTTGATTTATCCCTTTATTTTGCTTAGCGATGACACCTAGTACATGATGCAACCATTCAAACTTGTTATGACACATTCATGCACCCTTCCCCTCCGGAGTGCCGGACCTTCCGGACCCTTCTAGAACATTCTCGATGAAAACACCGGAATCATTCTCCAACTCCGAAACAGGACTTTCCTTATATGAATCTTATTCTTCGGACCATTCTGGATCTCCTCGTGATATCCCAGATCCCATCCGAGACTCCGAACAACATTCGGTCTCTTACTCATCATTCCATAACTACTCAACAACATCGAATCCTTAAGTGTGTCTCCCTACGGTTCGTGAATTATGCGGACATGATCGAGACACTTCTCCGATCAATAACCAATAGAGGAATCTGGAAATTCATATGGCTCCCACATATTTCTACGATTACTTTGTGATCGAATGAACCACTTACATATGATACCAATTTCCCTTTGTCTCACGATAGTTTACTTATCCGAGGTTTTGATCGTCGGTATCTTTGCATACCTAGTTCAACCTCGTTACTGATAAGTACTCTTTTCTTGTTCCCGTGATATGTGATCCCTTGTGAGCCAGTCACATGCTTGCAAGCCAATTGGATGACATTCCACCGAGAGGGCCCAGAGTATATCTATCCGTCATATGGATGGACAAATCCCACTCTTGATCCATGTGTCTCAACCCATACTTTCCGAACACTCAATGCCATCTTTATAGCCACCCAGTTACGGTGTGGTGTTTGATGTCATCAAAGCATCCTTCCGATGATGGTGATAAGCATGATCTCATGGTCGAAGGAATTAGGTTACTATGTATCAGAAAGCTTATAGCAAATGAACTATATTAAATGACTTGATCTTTATGCTACGCTTAACTATAGGAGTATGTCCATCACATCATTCACCTAATGATATGACCCTGTTGTTAATAACATCTCTATGTTCATGATCAGGAAACCATGATCATATATTAACCAACAAGCTAGTTTAACAAGAGGCTTTACTAGGGACTCTTTTATGTTTACAAATCACACAAGTATTAATGTTTCCTGTTAATACAATTATAGCATGGTATGTAAACATTTATCATAAGTATGAAGATATGATAATAACCACTTTTATTATTGCCTCTTGGGCATATCTCCAATAGTCTCCCACTTGCACTAGAGTCAATAATCTAGTTTCAAACCTTTGTGTATTCAACACCTATGGCTTTCTGGTGTTGTATGTACACGATTGCTAGTGGTCAACCGATCTCCAGATCTGACACTTCCAGATCCGTGTGTAATTGCATGTCTTTGCGTCTCTACGCATCACTCATTTTCTAATGAGATGGCTTTGTACAAATTTGGTCCTTTGGTGTAACCTTTAGTTCTTTGGGGTTAAAACATGTTGATAATATTGTCGTACAATATATCTTCATAGTATTATCCCTGCTGTGAACTACACTTAGTTTGATAACAAACTACTTGACACAAATGCCCTCTTTTGCTGCTATAACAGCAGTTATATACTTAGCCTTTTGTTGTAGTATCTGTCACAATGTCTCAACTTTGGAACTCATCCAAATCCATTATGGAACTTACTTTCCATCATATTGTGCCACCCTTAGTTTAGATTGAGATAAACTTAATTTGTACTTTGTGACAAAACTAGTATCAATGTAATTCATTTACAATGAACTAACCATCTATTTGTCACTTCTACAAAATAATATATTCTTATTTCTTTTACAAGATCATAAGAATATCTTTACTATTGTCCAATAATCATCTTATGAATCATTCTGGTATACGCTCATAACATTTGGAGCATAGGACATATCTGGATTTGTACACACCACAGCATGATTGATAAAATACTCTTTGTGATTTTATACATCAAGTATCAATCTATACTTGAATCTTTGTTTCACTTACCAAGTGTCAATACACTTGAATATATCATCAATATTGAACTCATTCAATCCTTTACGTGACAAGAACCTTTCTTGTAGTTTCTATATTGAACTCATTCAATATATCATCTATGTACTTTCGGCACAACCATATTAGCGTCTATTGATGCCAAATATTCGGGTTTTGCCTAAGTCTTTCATCGAGATGAAATTCTTATCCTGTGTTAATAAAAGATACATCATTTCCAATCAACAATATGTCTTCCACATAATGTATTAGAAACATGTCTTAGCGCTCCCACTTAATTTATTGCAAATGCAAGCATCTTCATCATCTCCGATGAAATTAAACTCTTTTAACAGTTTCATCATAGTGAAGATTCCAACTCCACGATGCTTACTTCAACCATTGAAGTTTGCATATGCTTTTAGCATCCTTTGAATTAACAAAACCCTTTGGACCGTGTCATGCACACGTCCTTGGTAACCATTCTATTAGAAGAACTTGTTTTGTTTATTCAACACATAACAAAATTATATGTCGTGGTCGCTACATTAATCCGTCTAGACTAAATATCGCTATGAAAGATCAGATCTTGTCATAGTCAACCTTTGAACATTGTTGTGAACTCTTTCCCAACATGTCGACTATTTCATAGATGCGAAACATCCATGTCTATTTCTTTATAGATCCAAATACGACTGTAAGGTCTTGTACCTTTCCAGAGGGTCTTTCAAGTTCAAAGCTTGATCTCTCGTATATGGAACTATCACGGATTTTATGGCTTCAAGCCATTTGACGGAGTCAGGGCCCATCATCGCTTCTTTGCATGTAGTCGGATCATTATTGTCAAATAATGATTTAACTCTCAAATCTTGGTATTTGATTGTTTACCCGACCTACTTGTTTCAATAGGAACTTAGACCTCCGTGACCATAACCTTTGAGGCACGTGAGCCATGAGCATTGTTGCTGCCTCCGGAACAGTTTTCGGTGCTGCGCAACTTTGCACATATAGCTAAGGTTCTTTTAACCTTGTCAAAGTTCTATTGTCCTCCCACTTAACTTTTCACGGAAAATTCCTTCTCAAAGAAACTTGACGTTCTAAGCGACAAACACTTTTGTCTTCGGTGTTATGGAGGAATACTCAACTATTATTCAAAATAACATACAAAGATATGTTCATCCGATTTTGGTTGCAAACATCATTCTTATGCATAGCATACCAATTTTTAAGAAAGGACAACTTGGGTTTAATCCACTACAAGGAATGTGTCAAACTATGACCTTTTGGTAGTGACCGTGTATGAAATCGTCATAAATTTATGACGATTCTAGACTACATGGTCATGGGCTGTTCGGGAGGGTCGAAACCTAGCAAAATCATGACGATTTTTTCTCAGAAACGTCGTAATTGCATAAGATAAAATCGTCATAGTGATAGGAAGGACAAGATATAAGACGAAGGAAATTCCAGCCGTTGGATGCAAACATGATGGAGGGATGAGATGGTGATCTGTGGAACACTAGCCGTGGATCGATGACCTGGCACACCACCGGTGGATGACCTGGCTATAGGCGCGTCGTCCCCCCTCGTCATTCGTACGCCCCATACCTAGCGAACCTCCGCCATCCACCTCCAAGCGCTGCATCCTCTCCTTCGTCATTCGTACGCCCCAACCTCCGCCGCCAAGCTAGATCTCGGCCAAATCCGGCTACTCATTGCCTCGCCATCCACCTCCCCCGAATCCCCATCGACTACTACGAGAGGCGCGTCGTCCTCCCTCGCCCGCCGCCGCCTTCCCCTCGCGTCCTTCCGTTCAGTCCGTTCTAGGGTTTCCCGCCGCCAGCCATGGCGATCCTCGGGGAGCTCGGCACCCAGGTGCTCATCCCCGTCGCCAGAGTCATCGGCATCGTCTTCGCCGTCGCGCAGTGGGTCATCGTCTCCAAGGTCAAGGTCACGCCGGGCGCCGCCAACGCCTCGAGGGCCGGCAAGAACGGCTATGGGGACTACCTCATCGAGGAGGAGGAGGGCCTCAACGACCACAACGTCGTCGTCAAGTGCGCCGAGATCCAGACCGTAATCTCCCAAGGTGAGCTTCGCGACGCCTCTTCTGTCTCTCCTTCTCAGATCTGCGTCGGCCGCCCGTAGATCCACAAGGCTTCTGCCGATTTGAGCGGCTCCTTCTTACCCGGGTATTATTTAGAAACTAGAATCTCGTCCAGCTCGGTGGTCAATGGCTCGGATGCTGGCTGTCGTTCACCCGTCCGGTCGATTTTAGAGCTGATCTGCCGGGGAGCATCCAAATTTTAGCTCGGCTAAATGTTTCTGCACAAAGTAAAAAAAAACCAAATGTTTCTGCACTTTTCACAGGCTTTACGAAACCTTGCGAAACCTTTGCATGAGTTCTTGCTACAGGTCTTTCAAATAAGATATCGGATTTAGGTACCAGATTAGTTTGTGTTTGTTTAACAACTTTGTTTTTTGATGCTTTATTATCTAGATAAGTCTAATGTGATTTAGTTAGTTGTATATACATCAAAACACATGTAATCCATCTTCTTGTGGTCTACTTATATGGTTCACTGATAAGTAATTATAATCTGTGTTGGTACTTTCAATAATCATGAGGAACCCATGCTGCCATGTGCACAAAGTAATCTGATATTGTTTAAACATGCTTACACTACTTAAAACATGCACTCTCATAACAGTACCCATGTTGTCATGAATATTTGTCAATGCCTCAGATTATTTTGTTAGTAGTAGTACTACTAGTTCATGTATAGCCATATAGGTATAAAATATGTATATGCCTCGATTCTCTTATGCATACACCTATTCTAGGAACTGATCTGTGTTGAATGCTTATTGACATTCGGTTTTTCCCATGACACCTTGCTGTTCCAGTGTTGGTGGTGCCCTCCAATGGTGTTCTGGTGGTGTTGGTGCCCTCCCGAGGTGTTCCAGTGGTGTCAAAAATTTGGTGAACAAGGGGTGTAGCTCATGATATTATGAACCAGTTATCTTTCTTAATGCATCTAGTGCTTTAATGTTGTTTTTCATATCAGGTCCATGTATGCATGGTTGTAGCTAGAAAGAAGGGGTGATAACTGTGATAAGTGTGAAATAATCGCACCTGTTTTATATCCTTTGGTGCAAAAGTGTTGTTATTATCTGTTCTTCTTTGCATGAAGGCATTAATTTGTTTGTTACGGTTGTGTTTATGCTAGAATAAATAATGCATCCACTCTAGATGTTTGATCAGACCATGCTTGCATTAGTTTAGTCAGACCATATCAATCTTGATTTTTTCCGTTAAAATATTCTCTTGAGTATTATCAAGTAGTATCAATATGCATGACTATGACCATTGGAGAAGTAAATATTATATTCTAGTAACATACTTTCTGGTTCGAGTGTATTTGAGAAATAAATATTATTCCGGTAACATACCTTCTGCTTCTTGAGGTTTGTTTAGTTACCAACATGGTGCCTTTCATTCAATAAGATAGCTGCGGGTTATGTATGTATTTATGTGAGTCTATTTATTTCCAAAACCTTCTCATATCCCTCATTGATAATTATTCTCTCACCTACGGTTGCCATGAGATCATGATGCGTCATGTGGCCACCTAATTGTGCCTTGCTTTCCTTCTGGCAGTGCCATGTCTTGATGTTGCACACCCTGCTCCTCCATGGATGAAGGAGGTCGTCGCCTGCCTCTGTGTCGCCACCCTCGTCGACCAGCTCCCCCGCATCGACGCTCAGATCGCGGCCCGCCTGCCCCCACTTGACGCTATCGGCTGGGCCCTCAGACCCTCAGAGGGCGAGGAGCTCGACCTCTTCATGGTATCTATATGGCTCTCACACCTCTGCTCCTTTCTGTTCTACTCTGCGACTGGGTGCTGTAGAAGTTTGCTAGGGTCTACGGATGCTTGTTTGGTTTGTATGTTGCAATCATCTTTGAATTGTTTTGTGTGCCTTTTCCATTTAATCAATGTAATTAGGATTTTGACAACGGTGTCGAGTTACTAGTTTGACTAAACAATTATGTTACATATGCATCAAAGAATAACATTTCAGAAAATGCCTTACTTCTTTTTTCGTATGATCTCAGCTTCATTCCCATGTTTATTCTGATTTAGATTATATTTTCACATTCACTGACGGGGCTATAGTACCCGTTCCCATTTTATTATGCATTCATCCTTTTTGTTTGTCATTTTAGGATTCTTAGCTTGTTCATGTTGAGTTTCCAGGGAGCATGATCATGGTCATTGTGTAGATTTGTGAGTCACAAGAATCCTTGCTCACACTTTAAATATCTCTCTATTAGTGGCCAAATGATTCAGATTTATAGGACTTCCTACCATAATGGCAAACTATTTGATTTCCCATACCTTTATAAGAGGTCGAAGTGAATTCCTTTTTTGTGGTGGTTCTTTTTTAACATAGATATTACTTACTGCGTTGAATAATGTCTATTTTTTCATTATCAGGACAAAATACTAGGAGCATTGAAATATTTCAACATTGTCTGGGACGTTGAATAATGTCAGGACGTTCGGTTTCACTTTGTTCCTTCCACCATTGTGATCTCTATACTTGAGTTATACAATTATATGTTGGTTTGATTTCAGTAGGGAGATTTTGAGTTATACAATTATATGTTGGTTTCATACATTTGTAATCTGGTAGTCTCATTCTATTGCTGAATCATCTGAATCATGTGGTAGTTATATGCCATTGCTTCTAAGCTCTGAATCATGTGGTTTGTATTCTTTTATTTCTTTCTAGAAATTGCTCTCCTTTTACATTAGATAATGGAAGATTAAACTCTCGCTCTCTGCATCACAAGATGTGCATAGCCTTAGTTCTGATTCAAATATCTGATGTTATTTGCAATTGCATGTATTGATGTTGGGCTTAGTTACATCTAGTGCATTTCCTATATTCACCCGCCCGAAAGATAAATAATCAATGAAATTTATTCTGAAATGTGTAGTTAACCGCAGGCACCAATTAGGAAGGGGCTAACTTTGGTGTATAAAGATCATGATATATAAAGAATACTGGAGCTAACCAGGCATGTGTTTCTATGTGTTTTGCTGTTTACTTGTTATCCATAGATTATACTCTTATTAACACGTGCCTCAAGTGTTGATGTAAAGATCTAAGAGATAACATCATTGTGCTACTTTATAGTCTTTTTCTTATAAGGTGTGTATTGGTTGTGGAAACCAACTGGACAATGTATTTTTTTCTTTATGGTTGTATGTAGAGCTAGTTGATGTAGGATACACTGTTTTGCTCCTATTATAAATTCTTATACATTGACATGACCTTGTGTAACTTCTGTGCAGTGACCGGACGAGTCCCGCCGCTGATGGCTTCTGTACCCTGGGCGGCTCTCCTGCTGCTCACTTCCTTGGATTCTGGTGTGGTGGTGACGCACCGCAAGTAGCCCGTGACGGTTCAGCCTTGGCTGTGATAACCCTCTAGTGAGTTTCGATTTCCATCTCCTCTATGTGCTCCATCTCTATGTGCTCTATCTCTCGAGCATCATGTGTGTTTGTAACATGTAAAATATATAGAAAATCCAGCTTAATTGATTCAGAAATTATGCTACAGGCTGTTGAGCTTAGGTTAAAGTCAATGTAATTTCTGTGGGAGAACCATTGGTAAATTTGTTTCATGCTGCTGCTGGAGGTTCATTGCATTAGTTTGATTTGCACACTGTTCCTTGGCTGGTATGTTTACTTTTCGTTGAACATACTTGGATCTCTCATCTGTTACTGTCTTATGCCAAAATTCATTAATTATGTGCATTTGGTCTTTAAGGGCTTCTGTTTTGAGTTGATAGACTGAACGATGGACTGGATTCTCGAATTTGATATCTTTGGTCCCTCTTTTGTGCATTATCAATGTCAATTACAAAAGTATTGCCTAATATTTGTCTGTTTATCTGTAGGATGTTTGAGACAAATGAAACACCAGCATTGCAAGGAAGAATTGTAGGGGTTCGTAGCATGGAAAACAAAAATTTTCTATCGCATACAAACAAACAAGCCAAGATCTATCTACTAGATTGTAGCAACGAGTCGATGGAATAACTCACCCTCGAAGATTCCAAAGTGTTTAACGAGAGCGATTCTCGTGGGTGATGTAGTACTCTTTCCGATCTCAAGATCGCGTGAGCGATCCTTCCGGCGCCAGCGTTCCCAGCGCTCCTTGATCAGTCACACGTTAAATTTTCGACGAAGACCTTCCTCTCCTTGTTCCAGTGAGCGGAGGTTGTAGCACTCTCCTCGCGATTCGAAAGGCAACCTGGCGTGGTACCGAAGGTAGAGGGAGATCATGAGGCCGCCTTAAGCCGGTGCAGTATGGTGGAGCTTATGAGAGAGGCTATTAGTGGTCTAGTAATTAGACACACCAATTAGAGGGCTCTAAACCAATTAGAAGGCTCTAAGCAAACAGTTTCTAAGCAGGGTCTAGGTCTAGTTTCTAGTTTAGAGGATAGGAACTTGTGTGTCTCTAGAGGGAGGCCCTGCCTCCCTTTATAGGTGGGAGGGCTGGCGCCAGGAGGGAGGAGTCCCTCCCCAACTCGGCCTAGGGCTGGCCGCCCGGCTTGGGAGGAGGACTCCTCCCCAAGTCGATTCAACTTCTCCTCTTTCAGCTGGCGGTTTGAAAACTGGCGGTTGACTTTTCAATTTAGGAATTAAATAAACCCTTTATTTTGGACAGCGAGAACACTTAGTACATGATGCAATCATTCCATCTTGCAATGACACATTCATGTACCCCTTCCCCCAGTCTTGGGACATTAAGGGACCTTCTAGAATGTTCGATGAAAACACGGAACCATTCCCCAACTCAGCAGGACTTTCCTTATATGAATCTTATTCTCCGGACCATTCCGGATCACCTCGTGATATCCGGATCCCATCCGAGACTCGAACAACATTCGGTCTCTTTCTCATAATACCATAACTACTCAAACAACGTGAATCCTTAAGTGTGTCTCCCTACGGTTCGTGAATTATGCGGACATGATCGAGACACTTCTCGAACAATAACCAATAGAGGAATCTGGAAATTCATATGGCTCCACATATTTCTCGATTACTTTGCGTCGAATGAACCACTTACATACGATACCAATTTCCCTTTGTCTCACGATATATTACTTATCCGAGGTCATGATCGTCGGTATCTCGCATACCTAGTTCAACCTCGTTCTTGATAAGTACTCTTTTCTCGTTCGTGATATGTGATCCCTTGTGACCAAGTCACATGCTTGCAAGCTAATTGGATGACATTTCACCGAGACCAGAGAATATCTATCCGTCATGTGGATGGACAAATCCACTCTTGATCCATGTGTTTCAACCAATACTTTCCGAACACCCAATGCCACTTTTATAGCCACCTATTACGGTGTGGTGTTTGATGACATCAAAGCATCCATCCGATAAAGGCAATATGCATGATCTCATGGTGAAGGAATTAGGTTACTATGTATCGAGAAAGCATATAGCAATTGAACTATTGAAATGACTTGATCTTTATGCTACGCTTGTCTATAGGAGTATGTCCACCATATCATTCTCCTAACGATATGATCTTGTTGTTGATAACATCTCAATGTTCATGACAAAGAAACCACATCATCAATCAACCAACAAGCTAGTGAAGTATAGAGGCCATACTAGGGACTTCAAATTAAGTTTACAAATCACACAAGTATTAATGGTTTCCTTGTTAATACTATTATAGCATGAATGTAAACATTTATCATAAACACAAAGATATATAATAATAACTACATTTATTATTACCTCTAGGGCATATCTCCACAGTCTCCCACTTGCACTAGAGTCATCTAATCTAGATTACATGGTAATATACCGAACACCCATGGCAGTTTGGTGTTGGTCATGTTTGCCCTTGGGAGAGGTTTAGTCAATGGATCCTACATTCAGATCTGTGTACTTTGCAAATCTTTATATCCCCATCCTGGATATGTTCTCGAATAGCGTGAAAGCGCAGCTTGATATGCTTGACTTCTTGTGTGACCTTGGTTCTTGCGCATTGGCTATGGCGCCCATGTTATCACATGAGATAGACATTGGGTCCAGCGCACTAGGAACCACACCCAGCTCTGTAATGAACTCTTTCATCCATATCGCTTCTTGTGAAGCCTCCAAGCGACCATGTATTCGATTCAGTTGAAGATCTCGCCACAACGCTTTGCTTTGCACTCCTCCATTAAGCTGCACCATTCAAAATAAATACGTATCCAGTTGTGATTTAGAATCATCGGATCGGTGTTCCAACTAACATCGGTGTAACCATTAACAACGAGCTGTTCATCACCCCATAAGAAAGAACCATATCCTTAGTTCTTCTCAAGTACTTAAGGATGTTTTTGACTGTCCAATGATCCACTCTGGATCACTTTGATATCTGCTAGTTAGACTAACGACATATGCGATGTCGGGTCTAGTACATAGCATGGCATACATTAGAGATCCTATGGCTGAGGCATAGGAGTCTTACTCATCTTTTCTCTATCTTACGCGATGTCGGACTTTGAGTTTTACTCAAGGTCATATTGGGCAACATGGGCAAGAACCCTTTCTTGCTATCTTCCATTCCAAACCTCTTTAGAACTTTGTCCAAATATGTACTTTGTGACAATGATATTTGGCGTTTCGATCTATCTCTATAAATCTTTATGCCTAATATGTAAGCTGCTTGCCAAGATCCTTCATTGAAAAACTATTATTCAAATACTCTTTGACACTATTAAGAAGGTCTACATCATTCCCAATCAACAATATGTCATCCACATACAGTATTAAGAATGCTCTGAGCTCCCACTCACTTTCTTGTAAATACAAGCTTCTCCATAAGTTTGTATAAAACCAAAACTTTTGATTACCTTATCAAAGCGTTGATTCCAACCGGGATGCTTGCTTCAATCCATAGATGGACCGTTGAAGTTTGCATACCTTGTTAGCATCTTTAGGATCGACAAAACCTTTGGGTTGCATCATATACAACTCTTCATCAATGTCTCCATTGAGGAATGCTGTTTTGACATCCATCGCCATATCTCATAATCATAATATGCAGCGATTGCTAACATAATCCTCCACAGACTTTAGCTTCGCTACGGTGAGAAAGTCTCATCGTAGTCAACTCCTTGAATTTGTCGAAACCCTTTTGCGACAAGTCGAGCTTTATAAACGATAACATTACCATCGATCTGTTTTCTTCTTGAAAATCCATTTGTTCTCGGACCTTCCGGCCATCCGGTAAGTCCACCAAAGTCCATACATGGTTTTCGTACATGGATCTAATCTCGGATTTCATGGCTTCTTGCCATTTATTGGAATCTGGGCTCATCATTGCTTCCTCATATGTCTCGGGGTCATCGGTGTTGTCCACCAACATGACATTCATAACGGAATCATACCAATGCAGGTGGTACGATTTCTCGTTGACCTCGAGGCTCTGTAGCAATTTCAGCAAGTTTCATGATCACCATCACTAGCTTCCTCTCTTATTGGTGCAGGCACCACAGGAACTTCTTCGGTCTGCGCTACCATAATTCGAGAAGGTTCGACAACCTCGTCAGTTCTACTTTCCTTCCAGTCACTTCTTCGAGAGAAATTCCTTCTCTAGAAATGATCCATTCTTGGCAACAAAGATTTTGCCTTCGGATCTATGATAGAAGGTATACCCAATAGTTTCCTTGGTATCCTATGAAGACGCATTTTCCGCTTTGGGTTCAAGCTTGTCGGCTGTAACTTCTTTACATGGCGCATCCCCAAACTTTAAGGAGCGACAATTTAGGTTTCTTCCCAAACCATAATTCATACGGTGTCGTTTCAGCGGTTTAGGCGGTGCCCTATTTAAAGTGAATGCGCTGTTTCTAATGCATAACCCCAAAATGATAGTGGCAAATCTGTAAGTGACATCATAGAGCGAACCATATCTAAGAGAGTTCGATTCTGACGTTCGAGACACACCATTCTGTTGTGGTGTTCCGGCGGTGTCAATCTGAAAGTATTCCACATTTCTTCAAATGCTCGCCAAACTTCGTAACAGATATTCACCTCCACGATCGAGCGTAGAAATTTAATCTTGTTGTTACGTTGATTCTCTACCTCACTTTGAAACTCCTTAAACTTCTCGAAAGTTTCAGACTTATGTTTCATGAAATAGATATACCCATATCTACTCAAGTCATCCGTGAAGGTAAGAACATAACGATAACCACTGCGCGATGCTACACTCATTGGACCACACACATCGGTATGTATGATTTCCAATAAGTGCGTAGCTCGCTCCATCATCTGAAAATGGAGTCTTAGTCATTTTACCCATCAGACATGCTTCGCATCTTTCAAGTGATTCAAAATCAAGTGATTCAAGAAGTCCATCGGAATGGAGTTTCTTCATACGCTTCACTCCAATGTGACCAAGACGACGATTACCACATATAGGTCAAATTATCGCTTGATTTCAAGCGTTTAGCCTCAATGTTATTAATATGTGTGTTTCTACTATCGATTCAATATGAATAGACCATCTATCAAAGGTGCATGTGCATAAAACACATTACTCATATAAATCGAACAACCATTATTCTCGGATTTAAACAAGTAAGCGTACGGCAATAAACAAGATCCCGATATAATGTTCATGCTCAACGCAGCACCAAATAACAATTATTTAAGTATAAAACTAATCCCGATGGTAGATGAAGAGGTAGTGTGCCGAGCGATCACATCAACCTTTGATCCGTTTCCCAGCGCATCGTCACCTCGTTCTTTACTAGCTTCCGTTTATTCGTAGCTCTGTTTGAGTTACAAATATGAGCAACGAACCAGTATCAAATACCTGGCACTACTACGAATACTAGTGAGATACACATCAATAACATGTATATCAGATATACCTTTCTTCTTGATGTTGCCGTTCTTCAAATCTGCCAAGTACTTTGGGCAATTCCGCTTCGGTGACCTTCTCCCTTGCGGTAAAAGCACTCGGTTTCAGGCTTGGGTCAGCCTTGGTCCTCTTCGTCGGTATGGTAACTTTCTTACCACCCTTCTTGAAGTGTCCCTTGCTTAGACTTGCCTTTCTTGAATTTGGTGGTCTTATTGACCATCAACACTTGGTGCTCTTTCTTGATCTCCACTTACGCAGATTTTAACATAGCAAATAGTTACGGCAACTCTTTGTTCATGTTACGCATGTTGTAGTTCATCACAAAGTTCTTGTAACTTGGTGGTAGTGATTGGAGGATGCGGTAAACCCCAAAGTATTAGGAATCACTATACCCAAACTTTGAAGTTTATTTGCGTGCCCAGACATCTTAAGCACATGCTCCTTGACGAGACTACCCTCTTCCATCTTGCGGTTAAAGAACTTTTGAAGCTTCATAACTTTCAATTGCGCATGAGTCTCAAAGATTAATTTGAGATCCTCGACAATATCATATGGGTCGACTCTTCAAACCTTTTACAAGCTCCGATTCTAAACCATACAAGATAGCACCTTTGAACTATGGAGTACTGATTCTTAGGCGAGGTAAACATTCTTTACTTCATCGGTAGCATCATGCAGTGGGTCACCTAGCGGTGCATCCACATAGGTCAAATTACCTGTGAGGACAATCCTCAAATTGCGGAACCAATCCATGAAGTTGCTTCCATTGTTTTCAACTTTTCTTTCTCTAGGAGCATTAAAATTGATGGTAGCTGCCATTGATCTACAACATATTTGCAATAGTTTAGACTAAGTTTATGACAAATTGAGTTCAAATTAATTAATGAAATTAAACTAGGTGAACTCCACTCAAAACAACATCCCTCACATTGTTTTAGTGATCACACGAACCAAATCCACTACATCAACACCGATCATCACGAGAGTTGATATAGTTTCAATGGCGAACAATCATCATGTTCATCATATCTACTATATGATTCATGCTTTGCCTTTCGCATCCGTGTTCTGAGGCCATGCATGTACATGCTAGGCTCGTCAAGACAAACCTTAGCTTCGCATAAGCAAATCTGGCTTGCTTACGTTGTAGTCACCCGGAATCAAAGACACCCGATCATCACGTGGTGCTTGAGCGACAAGCTTTGTAACGGTGCATACTAAGGGTGAACACTTTAGAACTTGAAATTTATGTGCATGAGGATCATCTTATAATGCTACCGTCGTCTACTAAGCAATACAAGATGCATAAAGGATTAACATCACATGCAATTCATAATATGTGATATGATATGGCCTTTCTTCTTTGTGCTTCCGATCTCCATCTTCAAGCACGAACATGATCTCCATCATCTCCGGCATAGCATCAAGGTCAATGATGCTTCTTCATGGTTGTCGATCCACCAGCTTCAACTATTACAACTATTTTGAATAGAACCGCAGGTCTTAACGAAATTAAAGACAACCATATGGCTCCTGCGGTTGCCAACTTACAATAAGGAACATTGCATACATCAAATATAATCACAATCATGGCCATATCACATCATTTGCACCGCAAAACAAAGTTAGACGCTTCTACTTTCTTTGCATATTTTACGTGGTTTGGGGCTTTCCATAAGTGTCGTTCTAACTTACGAACAAGAACCACAACATTGATACTAGCATTGTTGATTACCCGTTGTAAATTGGATCTTAACTATGCTAGGAGAAACAGGCACCCGCAAAGCCACTTATGCAATACAAGTTGCATGTTAAGCGTGGAGCAAGTCTCATGAACGATGTCATGTAAGGTTAGCCCGGGCGCTTCATCCCAACATACCGCAAGATGCAAAGTACACAAAAGCAATCTACAATAAAAGCATCAATGCCCACAATGATCATTGTGTTCTACTCGTCTGTGAGATCTACATATAGACACGGCTCGATACCCTTTGTAGGGGTTCGTAGCATGGAAAACAAAATTTTCTATCGCATACAAACAAACAAGCCAAGATCTATCTACTAGATTGTAGCAACGAGTCGATGGAATAACTCACCCTCGAAGATTCCAAAGTGTTTAACGAGGCAGATTCTCGTGGGTGATGTAGTACTCTTTCCGATCTCAAGATCGCGTGAGCGATCCTTCCGCCAGCGTTCCGCAGCGCTCCATGATCGGTCACGTTAGATTTTCGACGAAGACCTTCCTCTCCTTGTTCCAAAGGCAGGCGGAGGTTGTAGCACTCTCCTCGCGATTCCAAAGACAACTGTGGCGTGGCAGAAGGTAGAGGGAGATCATGAGCTTCGCCTTAAGCCGGTGCAGTATGGTGGAGCTTATGAGAGAGGCTATTAGTGGTCTAGTAATTAGACACACCAATTAGAGGGCTCTAAACCAATTAGAAGGCTCTAAGCAAGCAGTTCTAAACCGGGGTCTAGGTCTAGTTTCTAGTTTAGAGGATAGGAACTTGTGTGTCTCTAGAGGAGGCCCTGCCCCTCCTTTATAGGTGGGAGGCTGGCGCGCCAGGGAGGAGGAGTCCCTCCCCAGCTCGACCTAGGGCTGGCCGCCCGGCTTGGAGGAGGACTCCTCCCCAAGTCGGTTTCAACTTCTCCTCTTTCAGCTGGCGGTTTTGAAAACCTGGCGGTTTGACTTTTCCAATTTAGGAATTAAATAAACCCTTTATTTTGGACAGCGAGAACACTTAGTACATGATGCAATCATTCCATCTTGCAATGACACATTCATGTACCCTTCCCCGTGAGTCTTGGACATTCGGACCTTCTAGAATGTTCCCGATGAAAACAGGAACCATTCCCCAACTCAAAGCAGGACTTTCCTTATATGAATCTTATTCTCCGGACCATTCCGGATCACCTCGTGATATCCGGATCCCATCCGAGACTCGAACAACATTCGGTCTCTTTCTCATAATACCATAACTACTCAAACAACGTCGAATCCTTAAGTGTGTCTCCCTACGGTTCGTGAATTATGCGGACATGATCGAGACACTTCTCGAACAATAACCAATAGAGGAATCTGGAAATTCATATGGCTCCACATATTTCTCGATTACTTTGCGATCGAATGAACCACTTACATACGATACCAATTTCCCTTTGTCTCACGATATGTTACTTATCCGAGGTCATGATCGTCGGTATCTCGCATACCTAGTTCAACCTCGTTCTTGATAAGTACTCTTTTCTCGTTCCGTGATATGTGATCCCTTGTGACCAAGTCACATGCTTGCAAGCTAATTGGATGACATTTCACCGAGGCCCAGAGAATATCTATCCAGTCATGTGGATGGACAAATCCCACTCTTGATCCATGTGTTTCAACCAATACTTTCCGAACACCCAATGCCACTTTTATAGCCACCCTGTTACGGTGTGGTGTTTGATGACATCAAAGCATCCATCCAGTAAAGGCAATATGCATGATCTCATGGTCGAAGGAATTAGGTTACTATGTATCAGAAAGCATATAGCAATTGAACTATTGAAATGACTTGATCTTTATGCTACGCTTGTCTATAGGAGTATGTCCACCATATCATTCTCCTAACGATATGATCTTGTTGTTGATAACATCTCAATGTTCATGACAAAGAAACCACATCATCAATCAACCAACAAGCTAGTGAAGTATAGAGGCCATACTAGGGACTTCAAATTAAGTTTACAAATCACACAAGTATTAATGGTTTCCTTGTTAATACTATTATAGCATGAATGTAAACATTTATCATAAACACAAAGATATATAATAATAACTACATTTATTATTACCTCTAGGGCATATCTCCAACAAGAATGTCCTTGGAGGAAGTTACATGGTGTCAGTTTGCGGGAGATACTTCTACTCGATGTAGAGACTTATTACTGGGAGATACTTTTATGTAATAATGTCGTTGTGTGTGAAGCTGTGAACCTGGATCCATGTCGTGGTGTCTTGTGATTCAAATGGAGTCAGATCTATTCAGTTGTTTATATTCTATCAACCTGTGAACCTGTTTCATTGTATATTTATCGGGAAAATTATATTATTTAATATATGTGTTTGATATATTGGGAAACTGAACCTAAAGAGGCCAAGGCCTAAATAGTTTTGCACTATTAAAAGGCCACATCTGTATTTTACATTGGACCAAATAATAGTTTTATAATAAGGCCATGGCCCATAAAATTCTGAGAAAAAAGGTTAAAAATAGAAAATTCATAAACGTGGAAAGGAAAAAGCTCCCCAATAATCGATCCTAAAAGTCCATGGCCCAGAAGAATAAATGCCAAATTAATGGGCTTGGCCCATGTAAGCAACCAGAATGGACCAGGCTGAATTCACACTACGACGATTTTATTTCGTCACAATTTTGCCATGTAGGATCGGCCACATAGGATCTGAGATGGCTTGGCTAGATGGCCCGTGACGATATTGGATCGTCATAGACGTTATGACGATTTCATCAAAAACGTCGTTATAGTTCATTTGCGACGCCCAACTTTCGACGATCTTAAAATCGCCATAGAATCGTCATAAACGGACTACTATGACGATTCTGTGACGAAAATGGAGGGTCATATATAGCCATATTCCTTGTAGTGATCCCAAACCATAACTTTATATGGTGTCAATTCAACGGATTATGATGAAGCTCTTTTTAGTGGAAAAACGGTAGTCTCTCAAGCTTTTAATCTTTAAAATATAATGGCAGTTTTATGAATTACACCTTTGATCTTACCATGTCAAACAAGGTTTAATTACATATCTCAAACGCTCCATACTCTTATGGTGTTTCGGGAAATGCAAATCCACGGAACGATTCCTTAAATCTTAGGTATTATGCTAAACTTGTAACTCAAATATCTTCCTTTATGATCTTATCATAAACTATTTATATTCTTGTTACAATGATTTTGCACTTCATCTTGAAACTCTTTGAACCTTTCAAATGTTTCATACTTCATCCTTATTAAGTAAATATTCATATATTCACTCAAATTTTCGGAGAAAGCATATGAAGTTGAAATCCATCGCTCTTGACTACACATAATGAACTTTATACAACAATATGTACAAGTTCCAATAAGCTAGTCATTCGTTCCCTTTTGGCCTATGAACGAAGTTTTAATTATCTCTAGGAAAGTTTCACAAGCGTCATTTGATCAAAAATCAAAAGACTCCAAAATTCCATTCACATGGAGTTTCTTCATGTTTTCTTTCCAATATAATTTAAACGGCGATGTCACTTCCTAAGTGATCTTTCAATCAATTTGTCTTTCGACATTTTTAGCACTAGTTTTATGGATGTAATTTCTCCAACGAGATTTGTAAATCATCCATCTTTTATGGATTACGACAATTATTTGAACAACCTTTTGTTCTCATAATACCTGATAAAACAAATCTTGAAGGCAAGCTTTGATGTTTAACGAGCAACACAATAACCCTTTATTTGTTCTCGATGAACATTATCACATATTCTTTTGCTAGTTACTTAGGCCATTGTAGTTCATGAATTATGTTGTTTCGTATGACGATTCATACCAACAAATTCAGTATCCAATACTTAAGAACCACATTATTTAACAAGCAAAGAATACAGCCATAACGCGTATATCCTCTATATACCTAAGCTGAACAATTCTAGTCTTTTCTTTTCTGCCATATATTTATGAGATTCTCTTTCAGTATTTCTTTTTCTATTTGAAAGAATCTATCAACATCAATAGTGGAGCCATATACATGACACATAGTCCAAAGCATGTACAGTAAAATACCAATGTCTTTGGACTTGCACTTTGAAGTAGATCACCATCATCAAATGTTTGGTGTTCTTTCAAATTCCTTTCTTTAGTAATCTCTTGGTGTAGTAAACATTTTACCTACATAAAATATTCAACCTTATCATGGAATTATCCATGATCAAGCTACTTTTAGCTTATAACGATGAATCGCGAGTATAATGTTGCTCTCCAAAACCTTTTGGAGAATTAAGACGACCAGCGTCTCCAACCTTTTGCAAATTCTCATCAAATATGATAACATGACTTTAGCCATATTATACTCTATCATGTTACAACCAAAACTTCGTTTTAGATATCACAATATCTTCCACACATCATGGTTTCTGAAACAACTCTTTTAGATCCTAGATAACCTTGATATTAAGACAATCCTTTGAATATCAAGAATCATGGAGACAAACATGATACTCATACACTAACACTTGGAACTGTCACTCTTGATTTAATACCAATTATTAAACTTCATGGAGTAACCAGAACTTACTGAAAGGTTGCAACGGGACTTTTAAACTTTAGATTAACACTTCAAAACAATACGATACCAGTTCGTAAAGTAACTAACCAGAATTCTATAGTTCTATCATCTCAATTATAACTAAGCGCAAGGTGGTAAACGGATGCCAATGACTACAACAATTATGCAAATTCACTTTGATTTAATTTATGATAAATAGTGTTCGACTTTTAATCATATTGCCGTTGAACTCCGACTCAAAACAATATCCCTCACATTGTTTTAGTGATCACACGAACCAAATCCACCACATCAAAACCGATCATCACGAGAGTTGATGTAGCTTCAATGGCGAACAATCAACATGTTCATCATATCTACTCTATGACTCATGCTTTACCTTTCGGTGATCCGTGTTCCAAGACCATGTCTGTACATGCTAGGCTCGTCAAGATCAAACCTTAGCTTCCGCATGAGAAAATCTAGCTTGCTCACGTTGTATACACTCGCAGAATCTAACACACCCGATCATCACGTGGTGCTTCGAAACAACGAGCTTTAGCAACGGTGCTTACTAAGGATGAACACTTTAAAACTTGAAATTGTATGCTTGAGGGATCATCTTATAATGCTACCGTCGTAAACTAAGCAATACAAGATGCATAAAAGGATTAACATCACATGCAATTCATAATATGTGATATGATATGGCCTTTCTTCTTGTGCTTCCGATCTCCATCTTCAAGCACGAACATGATCTCCATCATCACCGGTGTGGCGTCAAGGTCAATGGCGCCGCTTCATGGTTGTCGTCCACTAGCATCAACTATTACAACTTCTTTGAATAGACATGCAGGTCTTAATGGAATTTAAAGACAGCCATATGGCTCCTACCGGTTGCCAACTTACAATAAGGAACATTGCATACATCAAATATAATCACAATCATGGCCATATCACATCACAGCACACCCCTGCAAAACAAAGTTAGACGCCTCTAATTTTCTTTGCATGTTTTACGTGGTTTGGGGCTTTCAATAAGTGTCGTTCTAACTTACGAACAAGAACCACAACATTGATACTAGTATTGTCAATCACCCGTTGTAAATTGAATCTTAACTATGTTGGTAGAAACAAGCACCCACAAAGCCACTTATGCAATACAAGTCGCATGTCAAGCGTGGAGCAAGTCTCATGAACGATGTCATGTAAGGTTAGCCCGGGACGCTTCATCCCACCATCCCGCAAGATGCAAAGTACACAAGAAGCAATCGACAACAAAAGCATCAACGCCCACAATGACCATTGTGTTCAACTCGTGCAACAGATCTACATATAGACACGGCTCGATACCCTTTGAGGGTTCGTAGCATGGAAAACAAAAATTTTCTACCGCATGAACACACAATCAAGATCTAATCTATGATCAAGCCAAGATCTATCTACTAGATTGTAGCAACGAGTCGATAGAATACTAACCCTCGAAGATCCATAGCGGTTAACGAGAGCAGATTCTCATGGGTGATGTAGTCATACACTTCCGATCTCAAGATCGCGTAGACGATCCTTCCGACGCTGTGTTCGTGGCGCTTCGCGATCGGTCACGTTGCTGCACTTGATGAAGACCTTCCTCTCCCTTGTTCCAGCAGGCAGCGGAGGTTGTAGCACTCTCCTCGCGATTCCGGCAGCACGACGGCGTGGTACCGAAAGTAGAGGGAAGATCTCGCAGGGCTTCGCCTTAAGCCGGAGCGAGTATGGTGGAGTATGAGAGAGGCCTTGGCGATCTACGGTTTAGATGGCACCAAGGGGAGGGCTTGGTCGGCGGCTAGGGTTTGGGGAAACCCTAACTCGCCGAGTTAGAGGAGCTCTAGGCGGCGGCGACTTGGAGGAGGCCGGCGGCTAGGAGGCTAGGGTTTGAGGTGAGTTGGGTGTCGATAGAGGGGGCACCCCTGCCCCTTATTTTATAGGTGAGAGGGAGGCGCCTAGGAGGAGGGAGTCCTCCTCCAACTCCTCCTCCTTGGCCGGCGGGTGGAGGGAGTGGGACTTCCTCCCCAAGTAGGTTCCCTACTCTCCCTCCACCAAGCAAACTTGTCGTTTGACTTTTCAAATTGGCGTTTGAATTTTCAAACTAGGATTTGATTTATCCCTTTATTTTGCTCAGCGATGACACCTAGTACATGATGCAACCATTCCAAATTGTTATGACACATTCATGTACCCTTCCCCTCCGGAGTCATTCTCCAACTCCGAAACAGGACTTTCCTTATATGAATATTATTCTCCGGACCATTCCGGATCTCCTCGTGATATCCCGGATCCCATCCGAGACTCCAAACAACATTCGGTCTCTTACTCATCATTCCATAACTACTCAATAACATCGAATCCTTAAGTGTGTCTCCCTACGGTTCGTGAATTATGCGGACATGATCGAGACACTTCTCCGATCAATAACCAATAGAGGAATCTGGAAATTCATATGGCTCCCACATATTTCTATGATTACTTTGCGGTCGAATGAACCACTTACATACGATACCAATTTCTCTTTGTCTCACGATAGTTTACTTATCCGAGGTTTTGATCATCGGTATCTCTGCATACCTAGTTCAACCTCGTTACCGATAAGTACTCTTTTCTCGTTCCTGTGGTATGTGATCCCTTGTGAGCCAGTCACATGCTTGCAAGCTAATTGGATGACATTCCACCGAGAGGGCCCAGAGTATATCTATCCGTCATATGGATGGACAAATCCCACTCTTGATCCATGTGTCTCAACCCATACTTTCCGAACACTCAATGCCATCTTTATAGCCACCCAGTTACCGTGTGGTGTTTGATGTCATCAAAGCATCCTTCCGGTGATGGTGATAAGCATGATCTCATGGTCGAAGGAATTAGGTTACTATGTATCAGAAAGCTTATAGCAAATGAACTATATTAAATGACTTGATCTTTATGCTACGCTTAACTATAGGAGTATGTCCATCACATCATTCTCCTAATGATATGACCCTGTTGTTAATAACATCTCTATGTTCATGATCAGGAAACCATGATCATATATTAACCAACAAGCTAGTTTAACAAGAGTCTTTAATAGGGACTTTTTTACGTTTACAAATCACACAAGTATTAATGTTTCCTGTTAATACAATTATAGCATGGTATGTAAACATTTATCATAAGTATGAAGATATGATAATAACCACTTTTATTATTGCCTCTTGGGCATATCTCCAACAAGTTCGATGATTAAATAAAATAAGTTAGATTAAGATACCTAATCAGGAAAAGGAATTAAACAAGAGACCCCAGATTGAGGAGTTTATAATAAGGACATATCCCTAAAAGGAGGATAGTAAAAAGAACTTTGGAGAATTGGGGACACCAAGTTAAAGACTGTTGAGTATGATGAGGATTAAGGAAAATATTTGGATCTGGGATATTACAATTATTCCCATTGAGGTTACCATGGAATTGAGACATATCATAATCATTGCAAGACAATTCCTTACTCCGAAACGTGAGAGTATACGAACTTCGAGGACGAAGTATATTTTAAGGGGGAGAGTCTGTAACATCCTAGCATTAGAGCTTAGAAATAAGCTGAACCCAGATGTGTGCATTTCATTCATGCATAGAAAATTCAAATAATTTTCGCGCTTTTGAACAAAACTTGTCAAAGTGATTGAAGCTTCCCTCAACTTGATGGAATTGAAGTAGATCATCAAGTTGACTGTGATAAGTTTCAATATGACCTTTGCTAAAATCATTATTTTGGGCAATGGTAATTTGATCTAAGGGTTGATCAAATATAATGAAACTAAACCAATACACATTGATTAATGATTTATATTTGGTCCTTAAGTGATTATTCCATAGTATACATTACAATAACCCATAAATACAAAGTTATGAATATAACTTAAGTAATAAGGGTGTAATAACTAAATCTTGATATATATTAATCTCGTCTATTTACACCATGAGTATCATGGTAATACTTAACCCTAACTCTTTAGTTGTATTGAGTAGGAAGGAAAGCAATTCAAGACCATTCATCACATATCTTTCTTTCCATATCAAAACTTATCATCTCTATTGAATCCTATCTCAATATCTGTTGTTCCTCAATGTTTAGTTATCAACTATTGATTCACAAATTCTTAAACTATCAATTCTTGATCTATCAACTCTTGTCCTTATTATAGAATTTACTTAAGGCCTATAAAGAAAGAAGTAAGAAGAGGTAATAAGTAATGCTAGTTTTAGATATCATCTATAGGTTGGGAGTGATTGGAGGAAATCAAATCAGTATGGTAGCAAAGAAGAATAGAAGGATGAATTCTGAAGATAAGTTACCAGGAGTAATCCTATTGAATAAAGTAGGAATAGTAAATGAATAATATCTCTTAGTCAGATAGATACACTGAGAAGATAATTATAATACAACTCTAGTGTTGTATTGATGAAGGCCTTGATTAGCCAACTGGAAACCTAAGCCATATATGATCAAAGGATTATAATGATCATGCTTTACTCACCAAGATTGAATGCTTATATCATGTATAAGTGACACTGGTGGATAGAACATGATTAAACCCTAGTATAGATATATTATCCTATATTAGTCACTAAAAGTCACATTAATATAATGTGAGGTTGGAATGTTAGATACTGGAGTCTAGTAGAGACAAGCTAGTATGATTAAAATGATGTTAGAGCAACATTAGATTAAAGAAGTAGTAGTTTCCTCTTGGGAAATAATAACACTTGAGGTGGAGTAGTTTGATATAGACATCTACTGGAGAAATATTAGTGATGGATGATTAAGGAAGTGTATGAGTGGAGTTAGAAGTAACTACTTGTTGGATTGGAGGTTATCAGCAGTAGAGTAGTTGATATAACCAAGTATGGATATGAGAAGATTATGAAAGCTTCAGTATCAAGCTCATTGGATTTAAAAGATGGATAAGAATGTTCTTATGAAGTTAAACTCATCATGTCAGCACATGATGATGGTTATGAAAGAGTAGTATATCTAGGAAAGGAATTCTCTAAGTAGAAGTCAAGAGTTATGAATTATGGAAGATAGGAATTCTTGGTAAACCCTAAACCCTAAATCTAGAACCAAACATAATATCCACTTTCTATAATGGATCTATCATCTTATTTCTACACTGGCTTATAGGAATATTTTCCTATAGCAAATCGCTTAAGAACATCTTTCTCATTTACAATTATCATAACCATATGTGCTTAGGGGTTATATTTATCAATTATTTTCCATGAGACCTTCCAGAAAATAACTTTCTATTTTAAAGGGGATATCTTTAAAGATCACAAACATAAATGGCTAGTGCTACAAACCATTATACCCAAATATTATATCCATATTTTAACCTATTAGGAAAGTAGTGAATAACTGGTTCAAGAAATCATCTTTGAATATTTTTCAATAAGTAGGGTGGTTAGGATTCACCTATTAGTGAATTATGAGTAAAAGAATTTACCATTTTAAGAACCTTAATAATTAAACCATCTTATATAGTGATTGTTATATATTAACAAATATGGTTATACTCTATGCATATCCTTAGTTATATTAAACCATTACCATTACATTTATCATGTGGAAATCAAAATCATTTTATAAGATCTTATATATATAAGGTAAATCTATAAAACCTTAAGTGATAAATATGGCACTCAATAAAATAGTTTCCTATTAGTTTAAAATTATAAGAAAATCAAGAAAGGCATCAATACTACTTAGTTACAATATTCCTGCATTATTTAATGTGCTCTATAAAAATTCTAGATATTTAAATCCTTATAGAAATTCATATTTGAAAGGGTTTAGTGAAAACAGAAAAATAAAAATGTTTTGCTTAATATAAACTGGAGCCAGAGCATCAGCACAGGCCGGCCCATTTCCTCTCTACCTATCTACTGCCCAGCAGCAACCCCTTCTTCTTTCACTCACTTCGTTGCAGCCTAGTTTCGGCCCAACATCGAGCCCAGCTCGTCACCACAGGGACTGACGGGTGGGACACCGATAAGGACTACAGGTTGAATTTGACTTTTTTCCAGGGGTTTTTCCGCAAAATGTCTGTCGTCTTCCCCGCAACATCACAAGTTGTTTTCTGTCAGAATCGCCGCCATCCGCCGCCGCGCCATGACGTTCGGCCGCGCCAAGATCCGCGCCACTTCTCCTGGTCGTCTACAAGTAGCTCTGGACGTCGACGAGAAACCCTAGCACGCCACTCCACTCCTCTTTCTTCCTCGCTTCCCCATTTTTCCTCTGGTCGAAACCCTAGCTTCGAGATGCCACCGTTCTGAGCTTCCCCGTGCTCTGTTGATCAAGCACACGGCTTCGGCTTGTTCCCCTGAGCCTCCTAGTCAAAGGAATCGAAGGGGGGTGCCGGGAATCGACGCCACGAAGTCATCTTCCCGAGCTCTCAAACCCCTCCTTTGCTTTTGCTATTATTCTGTCGCCGTAGATCGACGTCCGCCGCCGCAAAGCTCGTCGCCGACCACGTTCTGGCGACTAAATAGGAGCGGCGCCGCTGCTAATAGGTTCCCTGTCGTGTGCTCCTGCGAACTGTAGTAACCGCGTTTGCCAAACTTCACTGAATCGCCGATGCTGGCCACGTGAGCATCACCGACGAAATGACGTCACAGCGACGTCATGCTTGCATCGTGTCTGCAGGGTTGACCAGTCTTCGCTGAGGTGGAGTATGATGTGGCCTTGGGCCCAATATTCAGTGACTCTGGCTAGGTGGGTTTGCGGTATAAAAAGTCAGTTCCTGTTTAGGAAATAATTAAAACAATATAAATTCAAATATCAATATTCTAGAAATGAAATAAAATGATTAAATCTTGTAAATTTAATAACTTTTGTTTTATAAATTAGAAAATATGTGTAATATATGAAAATTTTCAGAAAAATAAAATCTATAACATTAAACTATTATCAAACATTATTATGTTAATTATTTAAATAAACATTAATTAATAAATATTTTATAAGTAATAAAACTTTGTTAATTCATATTTTAATAATAGTAAATGTTAAAAAATATAAATAAAATTCCAAAAATCTTAGAATAAGAACTATAATTTAAAATTATAATCCTGCATTATCATCTCACTTAATTAAATATTTATTATTTATTAAGTATTTATAAAGTAATAAATCTTATAAAAATCATATCTTATTAATTATAAATCATAAGAATAAATGTAATATACCAAAATGATCACAAAAATAATACCTACATGTTAAAAATATAAAATTCCACTTTTAAAGTAAATAAAAACTTAGTACCCTAATAACTTGAATTTAAAACCAATTTCCTTAATCAATAATTCATATAGAGGTAAATAAAAATTTGCTAATAGTTCTAAAAATAGCCAATTGAGTCTAATAAATAGTATCAGTCTTAAATACTAATATTATGAAGTCAAAATGATTTAACACCATTTAAATACAATTTTATTGAATTATCCTTGAACTATATATATGTAATTTATTTTCTAAAAAGATCTTTATTAAGTATAAAATCTTCAAGAATAATTGGGATTAAATAAAACCTCTTTGCTTACTTCAACCACAAGTTTGTAAACAAATTAAAACACTATAGTGAGTCCATAAATAGTTAAGTAATGTTACTTCCTTGATTACAAATCATAACCACACCTTTATAAAAAGATAAATGATTCTATTCCATTATACAATTAAGAAACCACTACTCCAATAGAAGTAATGCCATTCTTAAGTAACTTTCAGGAAACAATATAAAATGAACAAGATAAAAGTATCATAAGTAATACACCATAAGTCTATCTATGTCTTTATAGTTAACTTTGGTCTGTTATAATTAAGTTATAAAGCATCTCAAGTCCAAACTATCCAAGCAAACATAAACAACATCAATCACATTCTATCAACCATATTCTAAAAACTACCAAGAATTGTTGAGACCTTAATAAAGAGATCTTTTCTTCAAAAGTTATTCGTTTTTCCATTTAAGTCAACAAATGACGAGTAATCGTAATCACCTTACTTTCTATTTTACTTATATACTTAGGATTGATAACACTTAAGTTCTTTATAGGTGACAATACTTATAAAGTAAAATTTGAAAATAAACAATTATAGTGTAAACAATCTTGAGTAGCATTCCATATGTGTATATCTTATTGTTGTACACCATTATGTTTACAGGATGTGTCACACACCCTCACAAGCCTTAATAAGAAGCACAAGTGTGAACTTATCTAAAAGGACCACACATTCTAAAGAAATCATTTCCAGTATCCAAACCCTAGAACAACGTTATCCCCGGGATTCGCGTTTATAAAGTGCATCACATTACTTATGCATAAGAGCATCTTGCTTCTTTAAACATTAGTCCTTACTAGACCAATGATGCTGATTTCATATATTGGATCTTATATTGTCTTGAAGAGCATGAGTGCATAATCTTGCAATCACAAAAGGCAAGTTCACACTTGCTCATGTCCTTTGATTATTTTCTGTAAAGTATTTTGTAAATCCAGTGTTGTCATCACCTGCATTTGAAAAGGGTCAACCTACTATGAAAGTTCCAGTGGTAAAGGAACATATTATCTAGGACTTAACAACCAATGTCGCCAGTGATTCTTGCGCCGTATATTATGCGTTAACCATGAGATTTGGAATGGGACGGAGAAGTTAGTTGTATCATTTTCCTCTCGTATGGAGGCAAGACAACCTTAACGTGACATTGTGATTCCTTATGCGGATCCAACATATGGGTGGGCACCCTTATGCCCCACACTTTTGGTGTCTAGATTATCTATGAATGGTGTTTAGGGGTATAGTCCATTAAAAGGGTACTTGCCCGGGCATCACCGGGTCATAGAGTCTTCGGGAAATTATCAGGGTTTTAGCCTGCCTGAAAGGGGGCTTAACGAAGGTGAGCCAGCCCCGAAGGATCATGTAGACATATGAGGTCGCGGAGAGGGCAGTGATTGGCTTGGATCTTAGTCTGGGACTCATACCAAGGAAGTATGAATGGGTTCGCGGCCCGGATGTGCAACAAAGCTAAGATCTCTCATGGGTAAAGTAACGCACCTCTGCAGAGTGTAAGAACTGTAACTTGTTACTCCCTGTTCCGGGAAGGAGCTGCGAACGCGGCGGGAAAGGAACTCCATGAAAGTTCTGGTAAACCCGTGAAGACTGACGGACATAGCTTTTCAGAATAAAAGCAACCTTTGAAGAAATGTTTATGAAAACTTGCATTGCCTATGACCTACGATATGTGGTTGTAAATATAGTGCATCAAACACTCCTTTTCTAGTGAACTTGCTAAGTACGCTTGTACTCAACGTATCTTCTTAACCCTTGCTAGGTTCTAAAGCCAAAACAGACGATGTCTACATCAAGTATGCTCCAGGAATCATCACCAGAAGCTAAAGCTCTTCAATACAGTCAAGAAAGTCAACATATTGATCAACTCGAGTGAAGAAGAAGTTACTAATTAGATAGGAATATAATCTCTAGACATAGAACCCATTTTGGTAGCGTATTGCAATAGCAGCAATGCCAAACCATTAGTTAAAATACTAGTCATAATAGTATGATAGGTTTTGAGTTGTTTATTTCTGATTCTTCTTTGTAAGAATTTTCTTTCTCTCTCTTTAACCTAGAGTGTTCTCTGGATCTTGTGTAAAGAGTTGAGTTGTAACCCATAGTCATGTCTTGGACCTGTTGTGTTTCTGTTGTACCACTCTGAGGGATGTAATACTAGTGAACGGTGCTTCATTGGTGTTATGTCAACGACTATAGTGTACTACATCATGCAGTGGTATGCTGGGTCACCGCACAAACCACCAACTAATTACAAGCATAGCTCTACGAGATACAAAATCAAAACTGTGAGTATGAGGCTAGATTTGATCGCATAAGCTCTGCTGCTAGTTTCAGGATTGCGGAAACCAGGACATCCTTTTTGGATGGGGAACCTTTGCCTTGGAAGTTTTATGATGACAAGAGAACACCACCACCACCGAAGGAGTAATTCATCATCAGGTTTGGCATCCCCTTGGCTTGTTCCAAGCTTGGGGGGAGTGTCGTGGTATCACACCTTTATCTTTTATCTTTTACCTTTTTAGTGGATTCATATCTTTGCTAGAGGAGTTATCTTATAGGTTGGTTTGCATGTGGAAGCATCCCTCCTTTAGTTGATTATATATATGTATCTGTTGGAGATATGCCCTAGAGGCAATAATAAATGTAGTTATTATTATATATCTTTGTGTTTATGATAAATGTTTATATTCATGCTATAATAGTATTAACAAGGAAACCATTAATACTTGTGTGAATTGTAAACTTAATTTGAAGTCCCTAGTATAGCCTCTATACTTCACTAGCTTGTTGGTTGATTGATGATGTGGTTTCTTTATCATGAACATTGAGATGTTATCAACAACAAGATCATATCGTTAGGAGAATGATATGGTGGACATACTCCTATAGATAAGCGTAGCATAAAGATCAAGTCATTTCAATAGTTCAATTGCTATATGCTTTCTGATACATAGTAACCTAATTCCTTCGACCATGAGATCATGCATATTGCCTTTACTGGATGGATGCTTTGATGTCATCAAACACCACACCGTAACAGGGTGGCTATAAAGGTGGCATTGAGTGTTCGGAAAGTATTGGTTGAAACACATGGATCAAGAGTGGGATTTGTCCATCCACATGACGGATAGATATTCTCTGGGCCCTCTCGGTGAAATGTCATCCAATTAGCTTGCAAGCATGTGACTTGGTCACAAGGGATCACATATCACGGAACGAGAAAAGAGTGCTTATCGATGTGAGGTTGAACTAGGTATGCGAGATACCGACGATCATGACCTCGGATAAGTAAAATATCTTGAGACAAAGGGAAATTGGTATAGTATGTAAGTTGTTCATTCGATCGCAAAGTAATCGTAGAAATATGTGGAGCCATATGAATTTCCAGATTCCTCTATTGGTTATTGTTCGGAGAAGTGTCTCGATCATGTCCGCATAATTCACGAACCGTAGGGAGACACATAAGGATTCGACGTTGTTTGAGTAGTTATGGTATTATGAGAAAGAGACCGAATGTTGTTGAGTCTCGGATGGGATCCGGATATCACAAGGAGATCCGGAATGGTCCGGAGAATAAGATTCATATAAGGAAAGTTCCGTTTGAGTAGCGGAATGATTCCGGTGTTTTCATCGGGAACATTCTAGAAGGTCCTGGAATGTCCCAAGACTCAGGAGGGAAGGGTACATGAATGTGTCATTACATATTGGAATGATTGCATTATGTACTAAGTGTTCTCGCTGTCCAAAATAAAGGGTTTATTTAAATCCTAAATTGGAAAAGTCAAACGGCTAATTTGAAAGTCAAACGCCAATTTTGGAAAGTGGGAAAAGAGGAGAAGTTGAAACCGACTTGGGAGGAGTCCTCCTCCCAAGCCGGCCAGCCCTAGGCGAGTTGGGGAGGACTCCCTCCTCCCTGGCCGCCAGCCCTCCCACCTATAAAGGGAGGGCAGGGCCTCCCTCTAGACACACAAGTTCCTATCCTCTAAACTAGAAACTAGACCTAGACCCCGGTTTAGAGCTGTTTGGTTTAGAGCCTTCTAATTGGTTTAGAGCCCTCTAATTGGTGTGTCTAATTACTAGACCACTAATAGCCTCTCTCATAAGCTCCACCATACTGCACTTGGCTTAAGGCGAAGCCTGCGGGATCTCCCCTCACCTCCGGTACCACGCCAGTTGTCTGCGGAATCACGAGAGAGTGCTACAACCTCCGCTCTTTGGAACAAGGAGAGGAAGGTCTTCGTCAGTACGAGCGTGTGACCGATTGCGGGGCGCTGCGGGAACGCGGAAGGATCGTCTCTGCGATCTTGAGATCGGAAAGAGTACGACTACATCACCCACGAATCTGCTCTCGTTAAACACTTTGGAATCTTCGAGGGTGAGTTATTCCATCGACTCGTTGCTGCAATCTAGTAGATAGATCTTGGCTTGTTTGTTTGTATGCGATAGAAAATTTTTGTTTTCCATGCTACGAACCCCTCTAAGGGTATCAGAGCCGTGTCTATATGTAGATACATTGCGAGTAGAACACAATGGTCATTGTGGGCGTTGATGCTTTTATTGTAGATTGCTTTTGTGTACTTTGCATCTTGCGGTATGTTGGGATGAAGCGGCCGGGCTAACCTTACATGACATCGTTCATGAGACTTGCTCCACGTTTGACATGCAACTTGTATTGCATAAGTGGCTTTTATGGTGCTGTTTCTCCCAAAGATAGTTAAGATCCAATTTACAACGGGTAATCAACAATGCTAGTATCAATGTTGTGGTTCTTGTTCGTAAGTTAGAACGACACTTATGGAAAGCCCCAAACCACGTAAAATATGCAAAGAAAGTAGAAGCGTCTAACTTTGTTTTGCAGGGGTGTGCAGTGATGTGATATGGCCATGATTGTGATTATATTTGATGTATGCAATGTTCCTTATTGTAAGTTGGCAACGGCGGGGAGCCATATGGTTGTCTTTAATTTCTGTTAAGACCTGCGTGTCTATTCAAAATAGTTGTAATAGTTGAAGCTGGTGGACGACAACCATGAAGGAGCATCATTGACCTTGGTGCTATGCCGGTGATGATGGAGATCATGTTCGTGCTTGAAGATGGAGATCGGAAGCACAAAGGAGAAAGGCCATATCATATCACATATTATGAATTGCATGTGATGTTAATCCTTTTTGCATCTTGTATTGCTTTGTAGACGACGGTAGCATTATAAGATGATCCCTCATACACATAAATTTCAAGTTCTAAAGTGTTCACCCTTAGTATGCACCGTTGCCAAAGCTTGCGCTTCAAAGCACCACGTGATGATCGGGTGTCTTTGATTCCAGTGAATACAACGTAAGCCAGATTTGCTTATGCGAAGCTAAGGTTTGATCTTGACGAGCCTAGCATGTCAGGACATGGCCTCGGGAACACGGATGGCGAAGGTAAAGCATGAATCATATAGTAGATATGATGAACATGATGATTGTTCGCCATTAAAACTATATCAGCTCGTGATGATCGGTGTTGATGTAGTGGATTTGGTTCGTGTGATCACTAAAACAATGTGAGGGATGTTGTTTTGAGTGGGAGTTCACCTAGTTTAATTTCATTAATTAATTTGAACTCAATTTGTCATAAACTTAGTCTAAACTATTGCAAATATGTTGTAGATCAATGGCAGCCCCTACCATCAATTTTAATGCGTTCCTAGAGAAAGAAAAGTTGAAAAACAATGGAAGCAACTTCGGATTGGTTCCAATTTGAGGATTGTCCTCACGGTGGTAATTTGACCTATGTGCTTTGGATGCACCGCTAGGTGACCCAATTGCTGTTGACGCTACCGATGAAGTAAAAAATGTTTACCTCGCTCGGAAGAATCAGTACTCCATAGTTCAGTGTGCTATCTTGTATGGTTTAGAATCGAGACTTGAGAAAAGATTTGAAGAGTCGATCCATATGATATTGTCGAGGATCTCAAATTAATCTTTGAGACTCATGCGGCAATTGAAAGTTATGAAGCTTCGAAAAGTTCTTTAACCGCAAGATGGAAGAGGTAGCTCGTCGGTGAGCATGTGCTTAAGATGTCCGGGCACGCAAATAAACTTCAAAGTTTGGGTATAGTGATTCCTAATACTTTGGGAGTTTACCGCATCCTCCAATCACTACCACCAAGTTACAAGAACTTTGTGATGAACTACAACATGCGAACATGAACAAAGAGTTGCGTAACTATTTGCTATGTTGAAATCTGCAGAAGTGGAGATCAAGAAAGAGCACCAAGTGTTGATGGTCAATAAGACCACCAAATTCAAGAAAGGCAAGTCTAAGCAGAAGGGACACTTCAAGAAGGGTGGTAAGAAAGTTACCACGCCGACGAAGAAGACCAAGGCTGGACCTAAGCCTGGCCCGAGTGCTTTTCTTGCAAGGGAGAAGGTCCTCGAAGCGGAATTGCCCAAAGTACTTGGATTTGAAGAACGGCAACATCAAGAAGAAAGGTATATCGATATACATGTTATTGATGTGTATCTCACTAGTACTCGTAGTAGTGCCCGGTATTTGAATCTTTGGTTCGGTTGCTCATATTTGTAACTCAAACAGAGGCTGCGAATAAACGGAAGCTAGTGAAGAGCGAGGTGACGATGCGCGTGGGTAACGGATCAAAGGTTGATGTGATCGCGGTGACGCTACCTCTTCATCTACCATCGGGATTAGTTTTATACTTAAATAATTGTTATTTGGTGCTGCGTTAAGCATGAACATTATATCGGGATCTTGTTTATTGCGAGGCGATTACTTGTTTAAATCCGAGAATAATGGTTGTTCGATTTATATGAGTAATGTGTTTTATGCACATGCACCTTTGATAGATGGTCTATTCATATTGAATCTCGATAGTAGAAATACACATATTAATAACATTGAGGCTAAACGTTTGAAATCAAGCGATAACTCGACCTATATGTGGCACTGTCGTCTTGGTCACATTGGAGTGAAGCGTATGAAGAAACTCCATTCCGATGGACTTCTTGAATCACTTGATTTTGAATCACTTGAAAGATGCGAGGCATGTCTGATGGGTAAAATGACTAAGACTCCATTTTCTGGTATGATGGAGCGAGCTACGGACTTATTGGAAATCATACATACCGATGTGTGTGGTCCAATGAGTGTAGCATCGTGATGGTTATCGTTATGTTCTTACCTTCACGGATGACTTGAGTAGATATGGGTATATCTATTTCATGAAACATAAGTCCGAAACTTTCGAGAAGTTTAAGGAGTTTCAAAGTGAGGTAGAGAATCAACGTAACAAGAAGATTAAATTTCTACGTTCTGATCGTGGAGGTGAATATCTAAGTTACGAGTTTGGCGAGCATTTGAAGAAATGTGGAATACTTTCGCGATTGACACCGGGAACACCACATGAAATGGTGTGTACGAACGTCAGAATCGAACTCTCTTAGATATGGTTCGTTCTATGATGTCACTTACAGATTTGCCACTATCATTTTGGGGTTATGCATTAGAAACAGCCGCATTCACTTTAAATAGGGCACCGTCTAAATCCGCTGAAACGACAGTATGAATTATGGTTTGGGAAGAAACCTAAATTGTCGTTCCTTAAAGTTTGGGGATCTGAAGCCTATGTAAAGAAGTTCTGTAGGACAAGCTTGAACCCAAAGCGGAAAAATGCGTCTTCATAGGATACCGAAGGAAACTATTGGGTATACCTTCTATCATAGATCCCAAGGCAAAATCTTCGTTGCTAGAATGGATCCTTTCTAGAAGGAATTTCTCTCGAAAGAAGTGACTGGAAGGAAAGTAGAACTCAACGAGGTTATCGAACCTTCTCTCGAAATTGCAGTAGCGCAGCACGGAAGAAGTTCTGTGGTGCTTGCACCAATAAGAGAGGAAGCTAATGATAGCGATCATGAAACTTGGTTGAAGTTGCTACTGAGCCTCTGAGGTCAACGAGAACCCGTACCACTCCAGATTGGTATGATTCCGTTATGAATGTCATGTTGGTGGACAACACCGATGACCCCGAGACATATGAGGAAGCGATGATGAGCCCAGATTCCAATAAATGGCAAGAAGCCATGAAATCCGAGATTGGATCCATGTACGAAAACCAAGTATGGACTTTGGTGGACTTAGGATGGCGAAGAACATCGAGAACAAATGGATTTTCAAGAAGAAAAGATCTTGATGGTAATGTTATGTCTATAAAGCTCGACTTATGTAAAGGGTTTCGACAAATTCAAGGAGTTGACTACGATGAGACTTTCTCACCGTAGCGAAGCTAAAGTCTGTGAGGATTATGTTAGCAATCGCGCATATTATGATTATGAGATATGGCGGATGGATGTCAAAAGCATTCCTCAATGGAGACATTGATGAAGAGTTGTATATGATACAACCCAAAGGTTTTGTCGATCCTAAAGATGCTAACAAGGTATGCAAACTTCAACGGTCCATCTATGGATTGAAGCAAGCATCCCGAAGTTGGAATCAACGTTTTGATAAGGTAATCAAAAGTTTTGGTTTTATACAAACTTATGGAGAAGCTTGTATTTACAAGAAAGTGAGTGGGAGCTCAGAGCATTCTTAATACTGTATGTGGATGACATATTGTTGATTGGGAATGATGTAGACCTTCTTAATAGTGTCAAAGAGTATTTGAATAATAGTTTTCAATGAAGGATCTTGGCGAAGCTTACATATTAGGCATAAAGATTTATAGAGATAGATCGAACGTCAATATCATTGTCACAAAGTACATATTTGGACAAAGTTCTAAAGAGGTTTGGAATGGAAGATAGCAAGAAAGGGTTCTTGCCCATGTTGTAATACGACCTTGAGTAAAACTCAAAGTCCGACATCGGCAGAAGATAGAGAAAAGATGAGTAAGACTCCCTATGCATCAGCCATAGGATCTCTAATGTATGCCATGCTATGTACTAGACCCGACATTGCATATGCTGTTAGTTTAACTAGCAGATATCAAAGTGATCGAGTGGATCATTGGACGTGATCAAAACATCCTTAAGTACTTGAGAAGAACTAAGGATATGGTTCTTTCTTATGGAGGTGATGAACAGCTCATTGTTAATGGTTACACCGATGCTAGTTGGAACACCGATCCGGATGATTCTAAATCACAATCTGGATCGTATTTATTTTGAATGGTGCAGCGATTAGCTGGAGGAGTGCAAAACAAAGCGTTGTGGCGAGATCTTCAACTGAATCGGAATACATGGTCGCTTGGAGGCTTCACAAGAAGCGATATGGATGAAAGAGTTCATTACAGAGCTGGGTGTGGTTCCAAGTCGCTGGACCCAATGTCTATCTCTTTGTGATAACATGGGCGCCATAGCCAATGCGCAAGAACCAAGGTCACACAAGAAGCTGAAGCATATCAAGCTACGTTTTCACGCTATTCGAGAACATATCCAGGATGGGGATATAAAGATTTGCAAAGTACACACAGATCTGAATGTGGCGGATCCGTTGACTAAACCTCTCCCGAGGGCAAAACATGACCAACACCAAACTGCTATGGGTGTTCGGTATATTACCATGTAATCTAGATTAGATGACTCTAGTGCAAGTGGGAGACTGTTGGAGATATGCCCTAGAGGCAATAATAAATGTAGTTATTATTATATATCTTTGTGTTTATGATAAATGTTTATATTCATGCTATAATAGTATTAACAAGGAAACCATTAATACTTGTGTGAATTGTAAACTTAATTTGAAGTCCCTAGTATAGCCTCTATACTTCACTAGCTTGTTGGTTGATTGATGATGTGGTTTCTTTATCATGAACATTGAGATGTTATCAACAACAAGATCATATCGTTAGGAGAATGATATGGTGGACATACTCCTATAGATAAGCGTAGCATAAAGATCAAGTCATTTCAATAGTTCAATTGCTATATGCTTTCTGATACATAGTAACCTAATTCCTTCGACCATGAGATCATGCATATTGCCTTTACTGGATGGATGCTTTGATGTCATCAAACACCACACCGTAACAGGGTGGCTATAAAGGTGGCATTGAGTGTTCGGAAAGTATTGGTTGAAACACATGGATCAAGAGTGGGATTTGTCCATCCACATGACGGATAGATATTCTCTGGGCCCTCTCGGTGAAATGTCATCCAATTAGCTTGCAAGCATGTGACTTGGTCACAAGGGATCACATATCACGGGAACGAGAAAAGAGTGCTTATCAGTAACGAGGTTGAACTAGGTATGCAGAGATACCGACGATCATGACCTCGGATAAGTAACATATCGTGAGACAAAGGGAAATTGGTATCGTATGTAAGTGGTTCATTCGATCGCAAAGTAATCGTAGAAATATGTGGGAGCCATATGAATTTCCAGATTCCTCTATTGGTTATTGTTCGGAGAAGTGTCTCGATCATGTCCGCATAATTCACGAACCGTAGGGAGACACACTTAAGGATTCGACGTTGTTTGAGTAGTTATGGTATTATGAGAAAGAGACCGAATGTTGTTCGGAGTCTCGGATGGGATCCGGGATATCACGAGGAGATCCGGAATGGTCCGGAGAATAAGATTCATATAAGGAAAGTTCCGTTTCGGAGTAGCGGAATGATTCCGGTGTTTTCATCGGGAACATTCTAGAAGGTCCCGGAATGTCCGGCACTCCGGAGGGGGAAGGGTACATGAATGTGTCATTACATATTGGAATGATTGCATTATGTACTAAGTGTTCTCGCTGTCCAAAATAAAGGGTTTATTTAAATCCTAAATTGGAAAAGTCAAACGGCTAATTTGAAAGTCAAACTGCCAATTTTGGAAAGTGGGAAAAGAGGAGAAGTTGGAAACCGACTTGGGGGAGGAGTCCTCCTCCCCAAGCCGGCGGCCAGCCCTAGGCCGAGTTGGGGAGGGACTCCCTCCCTCCCCTGGCGCGCCAGCCCTCCCACCTATAAAGGGAGGGGCAGGGCCTCCCCTCTAGACACACACAAGTTCCTATCCTCTAAACTAGAAACTAGACCTAGACCCCGGTTTAGAGCTGTTTCGGTTTAGAGCCTTCTAATTGGTTTAGAGCCCTCTAATTGGTGTGTCTAATTACTAGACCACTAATAGCCTCTCTCATAAGCTCCACCATACTCGCACCGGCTTAAGGCGAAGCCTGCAGGATCTCCCTCTACCTCAGGTACCACGCCGTTGTCAGCCGGAATCACGAGAGAGTGCTACAACCTCCGGCCTGCTTTGGAACAAGGGAGAGGAAGGTCTTAAATCAGCACGAGCGTGTGACCGACTGGGGCGCTGCGAGAGCAGCTGGCGGAAGGATCGCTACGCGATCTTGAGATCGGAAAAATCGACTACATCACCCACGAGAATCTGCTCTCGTTAAACACTTTGGAATCTTCGAGGGTGAGTTATTCCATCGACTCGTTGCTGCAATCTAGTAGATAGATCTTGGCTTGTTTGTTTGTATGCGATAGAAAATTTTTGTTTTCCATGCTACGAACCCCTACAGTATCCCTTGGTGTGAGTGAGTTTATGGAATATTAATGAGAAGTCTCATCTTTTAATTTTTGCACTTCTTATTTTAGTTTGCAATCTCTATTATATGATGGATCTTGTTGATCAATATTGGCGTCATTTTGGGAGCATTAAGTAAATATAAATTGGTTTTGGCAAACCAAGCTCTGGTCAGTAGCAACACTTTTTGAGGTTTTGAAAGGACAAAAGAAAAAGCTTACAGGTATTTTGTATCATTTATTTTCTTTCTTGATTGGATCATAAGCTTAGTATTCTTTATTTAAGATCTTTTGTGTCTTCAAGGAAGATTGCATGTTTGGCTTTATCACTAGTATGTTTGTTTGTTTCTTTCAACTCTTTTGTTTGCTACCCAGCCTTGCTAGCCAAAAACCTATTTTGAGAAGGCATACTTCTCATGTTTCCAATCCCTTTGAACCAAACCTGTGCCATTTGTGTCCACCATATCTACCTATTAGCATTACTGCTATTCCAAGAAAATTCTCAAGATTCTTCTATCTTTCGAATTAAAAAGTATTTTGTTATCTGAAAACTAGTTAGTAAAGCTCTCACAAACTTGATGGCACACCTTATTTTCTTGCCCCTAATAGACTTGAACCATTGTGTCATCAAAGTTGTATATGCTTGCATCTATACGTTGAGATTAGCAGAACTGTGCTGTCACGGGGAACGCTTTCAACATTGCACATGTACGTTGTACACAGTTGATATCATGCGCTTTTGTTTGCGGATGTCGTCGGTGTGAAATAAAGAGGGAGATTGTAAGTCCATGGAGTGATGTATGTGTGTTAGAAAAACGCCTGGGCCGCTAGCCTAAGCCATGCCTAATCATGGTGGAAACTTGCAGCATCACCATAATAAGTATTCTGTGAAGCATCCTCAATAAAAAGCTATGCACATAGTAAATAAAAAGATTACTGAGATGCTCATTGTCTGCTTGCTTTGTCATTTTGGTTATGGAATAGCTCATGTACCATGTGTAAGGGGTACCCCGTTGGCAGTTATTTATGATACACATGTACTTACAATGACAAGAACTTACCGGTGACTAAAGTTGAGTAGCATGAGGTGCGACCCTCGTACTCAAGGGAGATGAGATTGCCAACTTATATTTCGTCAAACATATACTCCATCCTTGTTCACTTTAACCTTAATCATCTCAAGATGCCTATGATAGGGGCAATGAGGGCTCAAAACTACTAAGTATCATAATATTTTAGAAGCTCTTTATGACTTGAAATCCCTGCTGCCCTCTATGAAGGGACCTTTCTCCTATTTTCTGAGTTGAGTCAGTAAACCTACTTCCTCTCTATCTCTAGCAAGCATTTGAGTTGTTGTGTTGCAAGCATTCATATGGTGATTTATTCAATCATGTTCTTTATCTTCCTTGGTTGCACAATACTCTTATCTATTGAGTATTACTTTGAAAGCCTTCATTGTGAAAACCTTTTTGAGCAAAGAGTACTCCTGTTTTTTTTGCCAGCTGTTCTTTGACCAAGAACAAAGTTTGCCAATTCCAATTATGATTTATATTTATGCATCTCTTTTGTGACTCCTGTACTTGTTACAAGCTAAGTTATAAGAATTCCTTATTTGACACTACTTTTAAATATAATTCCTTATTTGACACTCAAAATATTTCTCTTCTCTATATGACACCAAGTGTAATTCTTTTGCCTTATATGACACTCTAGTGTATTTTAAGACCTAACGGTGTTAGTTAGGGATGTACAAAGACGTTTTCACCCCTAGTGCATAACGTGACCAATTTTTTTGACGAAAGTGGT
Organism: Avena insularis; assembly: GCA_023614405.1. Classification (NCBI taxonomy): domain Eukaryota; kingdom Viridiplantae; phylum Streptophyta; class Magnoliopsida; order Poales; family Poaceae; genus Avena; species Avena insularis. The sequence continues at coordinate 27,955,381 of CM042690.1, forward strand.
TGTACTATCACGTACTCCCTCAGTTGGGGATTGCGAGGCCTTGTCGCTCACGATGATATGGGCAAGGAGCTAGAGCGGGATATATCGCGTATGGTGGCAATGCAATAGTGTTGAGGCTATTGCCAGTCTAGAAGCTATTCAAGTTGTGGCAGATTGGGGGTGGAGATTGGTTGAAAAAATCTGGTCGCGGCGCTACAGGGTAAGGAGTGAAACCTGATCGCTGAAGACGTGAAGTTTCATGATATTCGCAATTTTGTAAAGTTAAATTTGATTTCAGTAGACTTTCTTTTCAATTCCAGAAGTTCTAATAAATTAGTCCACGCCCTTATGGCGTATGGTGCATGGTGCTACGCATACGGCATACCGAGTCCCGACTGTGTTGGCTTGAGGACATCCCTGACGATCTTCGTGTGACGGTGCCATGGTGGCCAGCCAGTGTGTTGTTGCGCTAATTAACTGAGAGGAACATCGGGTCGTAAACCGGCGTATTAATTCTCTGCCCCTTTTTCTTTTCTCTTCCATCCATGGTAGAAGGAGAATATGGATCCAGCTGCTCCTTTTATTGACCAATCAGACGCGTGGTGATAGTAGGTTGTGGATTGGGCAGTGCCCTTTACCACGAATCTTGCATGGCATGCACATGCACAACCGAAGCAGTTAACACCAGAGACCACGATTAAAAGAAGGAAGGTGTTCCGTTTTCTGCCAACCGCGTTACGTCGTACCTTTCGTCAAACCTCTCCGCCCCGTGCGTCCATTGCATGCCCGAAGGCGAAAAAATCGGGACTAACTGTCCCAGTTAATTGTCCCCGTTAATTACGCACAGAAATAGGAAACCAACCCGGGTCCTCGTCCTCCCACAAAAAAAAACAGGTCCACGTCCATTGCACGCCCACAGGTCACAGAGGAGCCGCACCCAGGACCTCCAATCATCCACACCGCCGCCGGCCGGTCGCTGTGCTTGGGGAAAGCGGAGAGCCGCGCCTGGTTGAGCAGCGGAGGGGGCAAGCCGGCCACGTCGCTCCGGGGTTGTGCCCGTAGAGACTGGCATAGAGCCGGCTGTGCAGATGAAGAGGACGAACCGGAGGAGAGGAATGGGGTGCGCCACGCTGGTGGCCGTGGAGACTAACCTGAGGGATCTAGGGGCCCCGGCGAGAGCACACCACCCCAAGCCCTCTGGTCAGTATTCTTCCCCGACCACGCGCCGGCAGAACCTCGTTGACCGCCCGACGCCCTGAACTTTCGACAAGAAATCAAGTGCTCCTCCCCGACCGGTTCGTCCAACTTGAGAAGAAACCCGTGTGCCGTCCCAACAGCTCCTCGCTGACCGGATCCGCACCGACCTACGGTCGCAGTCGATATCTCCATTTGGCCATCACTCCAACTGCTGCATGAATCAGACGCCAATAGCCGCCCCCACACTCCTCCTCAAGGTAGCTTTCCCTATCCACCTGGCGCACCCCTGCCTCATCCCATGTCGCGTTGTGGTCATTTTCTTCCATGGCCATGGTAAGATCTTTCCATGGAATCCCCAGCACGTTCTGGCCAGCGACTTGCTCGTTGCTATGGATTTGTTGTGGTTGCTCTCAAGATTCGATAGGAAGATGACTTCATTGAGAATTGAGAACCAAAGAGTGTTCTGGTATATTAACACAATCAAGTGCAAGCCATGTGTTTGATAACATGCCTAAAAGCGTTTCTTCATAGTGTAGTTGTTGCTACAGGTATCATCCAAAGCCAGACATTGGCCATCAAAATTTCTGAGATGGTGACCAAAGGGAGAGAGCAAAATTAGCGTCGGGAGTACCAACGAGGATGTGATGGCCACGCCTTCTCTTGGAGGCTAGCACCATCGTAGGTCCTACCTCTAGAATCGGCAGGCACTCCTACTTCTCGTCAGACCATTTCTCATCTGGCGTTGCTATCTCTACGTCTCAATGGCATCAAGGGCAGAATTAGAGATGTGTTCAGGACAAGGGAGGAGCGAAGATGAATGGCGAGGAGAAGAGGCAGGTGGATTTTTTTTTGCATATCTCTCCATTTCGAATTTGATGGCAGTACTTATATATTCTATATATTTATTATTCCCCTGCATATATTTGGTCTTGGTTTAAATTTACATTGTTTTGTACTTGTACTTTTTTATCCTGCAGGTCAGGAGGTGTGTTTTACTGTGCCCATCATCAAATAAAGTACAAGTCAGGACACAATATGGAGATTGGAGAAGGATAAAACAGAAGTTTTGATGGCACTCCAACTGTGTCTATGTATTTGTAAAAAAGTAGTTCTTGATGCTCGAATGCTCATACCTACTTGCATATTGAATTACTCTAAACTTGTGTTGGCGCACTCCGCTTCCTACCGTCAGATGAGCATGTGTCTTCTCTATAGGTGGAAGTGCAATGTGAGGCGTCACTCATTCTCTTGGATGGTAATGGAAGGTGATGTATGCCCACACAGACGCAGACATCATGCTACCCGTTCCAATTGCTCTCCAAAGTGCAAGTTTGCAAAGGTAAAATCCTAAACCTGTAGTAGTAGTTAACGTTTGCAGAATGGACATTATTCCAAAAAGAGTTTAGGAATTGTGACTCACATGTGCAAGTGATGATTTTCTTGTGCCTGTGAATGTACTCAAAAGTTGAGCTTGGAGTACAATCTACCAATTTCATAATTACAATATATTGTCAATAATTTGAACTAGATCAAGCATCTGATTGATATCTATACTTCATTTGCTGCAGACCTGGATGGGCGGAGACGTCAACAATTTTAAAGAAGATGAAAAGCTTGGAAGGTGAGAATTCCTACAATATAACCCCTTTTTTGTACTCCATCCGGAAATATTGACTTAGATTTTTCTAGATTCGCATGTATATAAACGTATTTTAGTGTGTAAATACATGCGAATCTAGACAAATTAAAGTCACTTATTTCCGGACGAAGGGAGTATTTTTTCATTGATTCAAATATCGCTGTGGCTGTATTTCCGGTCCCTGCCACTTCCATACCGCGATACACTGTAGCAATGCATATCCAATATTCTTATGGCTGGTTTCTTTTTTGTCATTCTTTCTTTTCATTATCTTCATAAGATGGTGCCACATTATCCCATTGTCTATTGCATCAATGTAATATCAATCAGTTTAGTTGCCATGGGAGCACAATACAACATACAAAACCATTTATATAAATGGTATTTGCTGCTAATGCATATCGTAGTATCAATCGTGTTTACAAGAAGGTGCCACATTGCCCCATTGTCTGTTGTATCAATGTAGTATCAACCGTGTTCAATGGAACATTTTGGTATCTGCTACTGATACAGAACACTTTAGTAATATATAAACTTTCATTTGTCTCTGCATTATTACAAAAATTAGGACATTTCTTAAGTTATAATGTGAGTTAATAATAAATCTCTAGGTAATCATAAAGCGGGCAGTTGCTTCTTGCTTGATTCTGTAGTTTTCACCTAATGCCATCTCTTGCCCGTCAGGTATTTGTTCAGATCTCCCACTGTTCTTTTATGTTTGATCTAAAGAACTCTTTTTACCCTGTTTTAAGGCAGTCACCAATGCTACAAAGACAACAAACAATTTCAGTAGTTATTTTAAGGGGAAGCTTTAGAATTGTCTATAAGCTAGGCTCAATTTAGTGATGGCTTTATAGCTGCGGTCAAACTGATGGACAAGGTTTCAAGACAAGCTGAATAAGATTTTTGTCGCGAGATGGACAAGGTTGCACCATCTCCATCTTGTAAACCTAAGGGCTTCTGTATTGACTAAAAAAGGTAATGGTATTTTATCTGTGTCCTAATTTACTATAGTCCATAGATAGTGGTCAACTTCACATCTTATATTTCTATCTTTCAGGTTTCTTGTCTATGAGTACATGGAAAATGAAAGCCTAAAGGATCACTGATCAGAAGATTTTGCCTATTTCGAATCTTATCAACATAAATAAAAATCATCTCTCCTTTGAAATATATATTTAGTTGTTAATAGTTCTCATTTGAATTCCTTTAGGCTCTGGAAGAAAGACATTAAGCTTGCAGACAAGGCTACATATTGCAATGGATGTGACCAAATGCTTTGGTAGGTTCAACAAGCTGACAGTCAAGAAGACCGAGGTTTGTACGCTGTCTTGCTAAAGTCAAATCTAGCATTTCTAGCTGCACTTGCAAGTGATTTGATAGGTACTGTATTTAGATGCGGTGAGGGTAAAATTGATGATTTAGCACCACCTCTTTCATTAAGTTATTTCTGTCTGCCACTGATACATTTGTATCACTGCCGATCTATAAGGATCAATTAGATTAGCGAAGCAGAATCATGTTTGATGCACTGGAGTTTTGATGTTGAGTTTTCTAGGGGAAAAATATGTGCTTGCAAGAAGTGACAATTGAAGTATCACCAACACGTTGGTTATTTTTAGCATAAGTAATTTTTGTGGTAAAAAAATTTGGTAGCTTAAAAAGCATTTATATGTAGACATTTGTGCATAAAAACATATGTAGATTTATTCCTAATGTTATTTTACCAACTTGGCTCAGAAAGGGAGAAGCATCGTGATGTGTTGTTGCTTGACGAGATGCATATGTTGGCAAGTTTTTTCATTGCTGGAGTAAGGATTGTTTCCATGTTCTGTAAGGTCTTCTTTCATTTTCCTTCTCTGCAATTTTATCTGTTGTCTGTTTTCTTCATTTCTACAGATGTTTACTTTATGATTCTAACCTGAAATTAACTAGACTCATGGTGAGTTGTTTAATTTATTAGATGGATGTGCATTAGTTATAGGAATCCCACGCCTTATATGTTGAATAAATCACACAATGTTCATCATGTTAGATCTTTATCAGCTCATAAATTCACAACCCCTATATCTTGTGTTGTCATACACCTAGATAGCCATACATTCTCTATGAATATAAAGTGTTATTCTACATATATGGGAACCTGGCCAAAAGAAAGAAGTAATTAAACTAAAGCCTGGAAAAACCAAGAAGCACACTGATTTGATTTGATTTGCATAACTGCATAAGTAATTGAGAGAAAATGTTGTATATACTTAATGGAATGAGCAGAAAATTATACTAGATTCCTATTTTTATCAGGAGCAGGGACTTCCCAACTTTGATCTGGAATAGACCACTGAGACATCATTCTTTCTTTCATCGGTTTTAACCTGCTATAGTCCAAATATATAAGCATTGTTTGAAGCACTATATGATAAATTGTTGCTGGACATGAGCTCCTTTAATGATAGTGACATTTTTATTAGGCACATGATATTTCATCTATTTGCATGTTAACTGGATTTGAGTGACTGTTCTAATAAAGCTTGATAAGGATCAATATTTGGTAGTTGCTGCTTAGAGTTGATGGCATTGATTGAATGATTTGTCTTCATGTTGTCTTCCCGTGTCAAGGAGGATCTATATTTGGTAGTTGCTGCTTAGAGTTGATGGAATTTTAGCGAATGATTTGTCTCCATGTTATGTTACTGTGTAAGGAATATGTCGAGATTGTAGCAAGAATTTTGTGTTCATGACTGTTTTATGGATACCAAGATAAATAGTTGATGAGCTTTTTGAATTATAAGGTTTGATCTAATTGGTTGTTGTAGTGAACCATTACTATTGTTTACTCTTCTTTTTCTCTGTTGCAGCATATGAGCAAAAGGATGGCACTATATCAAGAAAACATAACAAAGCGAGCATGCTGGTCATGATGAACAATATATGACTGAAAACCACATTGTCGTTGAGCATGTTTATAATGTTCAGGCGCTTAGTATGTTGATCCTTGCAGTTCACATAAGAGGACATCTTATTGTAATTATTACTCTACTTATATTTTCTTGTTTTCTACTGCTCCTAGAAAATCTTCTCTGTAGGTGGATGCTTCTCGTGTAAATATTGCTTGGGATTGTCTCACGTCATCTGTCCAGATATTTTGTGCTCGGAGCATGGACTGTCTCGCAGCAATACAAAATTAAATGCAGATAGTTACTCTTATTTACACATTAAATTAGTGAAAATTTGATCCATGAACTGTAAAATATCTATCTCTATTCATCGATCCCCTATCAAGCATATGCTTGTTTTAATGATTTTGGGTGTCAGTCTGGCAGAAAGCTGGTGATCAATGAGGACATGGTGATAGGGACATGGTGATAGGGGAGGCCTGCATCAAAACTAGGTTGACCGTGGCAACGCACGGACACTTATAACTATCTAAAAAGAAACTTGTGTTCCCTAGTCGCCCGATAGGTCAAACTCTTCGTCCCTCTCCCTCCTACACCCCGCGCTTCGTCCAGCTTACATCGTCCCAAGAAAAAAACTGCAGCACTTAAAAGCTCCCATGAATTCCTCCGCATACCGCCTTCACCTGACTGGACGAACCGCTGCGGCCATGATTCGTGCGCCTCTAACCACGCGGCCGTTATCAGACCACCTCCCCCGCCTCCATTCCCGCCGTCACGTCGCCCCATCGAGCACTCCAGCGGCCGGCTACGGTCCTCCCAGGCGGCAGTCGCGTGCCTACCGCGGCACCCTGCAGTTCTTCCGGGCCACCGCTGGTGTGACTCACTGGCGCAACCAAAGCTCCTCCACTACCTCCCCGGATCTAGCTCGGTCTTCACCCTAGATTCGCGTGGAGCGAATAGCTGCCGCCACTAAGCTACTACCACATAGAATCCAATCTGTGCTCTTCCCCACCACCGCAGGCTAGAAGGCGACCGGATGGAGAAGGCTCCCCTCGCCGACGCACATTGTGGGGGCACGCATCAGGCGGCGGCGTTGCCAGGAGGGCGATTTGTGTGGCAGCAGCACAGCAACATCAAGCACACCTAGGCGGCTGTCACAAATCCTGGACGAGACCGATTGGTGGGCAGCGGTGAGTAAATTACTACCAGATCTGGCCGTCAACCAATAGGTCCAGCCAAGATGAGTTCCCCGGAGTTCGTCAGGCTGCACCAGCGGCCTCACCAACTTCACCCCATCGACAGGTAATGTATGTCTATCCTCACCCTCAGCCACCTTGATTGGCCGACGACTGTTGTGCGGTGCACATCAGGTTCTCAGCGAACTTCTCGCTTGTCCAGATTAGTCAACGATTGCCGTTTGGCGCTTCTCGTTTCATCGTCCAGATTAGGCTGAATATCCTTAATTGCGTGAATGCCTGACAGGAAAAAAATCTGTCCTGGTGGTTTGGTGCTCTACGTCAATGCAGTTCTTTTTTTTTTGGAAAGGAACGTCAATGCAGTTCTATTCTATCCATAGTTTATATCGATCCTCGTGTTGTGGCAAAGGGATAAGCACAGGTGATGATCAAGTAACTCTTCATCTTGATTGCTGACGAAATTTTGCAATGAAATTCAGAAGCAGCCAATTCCTGTTATTCATAACATTACCCCTATCTCTGACAAACATCTACTACTTCATTTACTGGCAGAATGCTTCGCGCTGAAGTGAAATGCTTAGTTCCTCAGTTTTACAATTTCAAGATCCTTGCTCTTGCATCAATGTTTTAAGCCTGATTTCCCATATAATCTTAAGGAACCCAATACATATGCAGTAGAGCTATTAGAGTACTGCTGCCACAAAGCTCTTCACGCAGTAACTACGCGTCCAGACTATTTGTCTGATAAGAGCCTTTGCCGTTGAATGTTTGATATGATGCTTGCATGGGAAAATCCACCTAGAAAACGTGAGAGATCTCATTGCCGTAGTTAGTCACGAGATGCCATTTTTCTTCTTTTCTATCAAATGGTTGCCTTTTTATAACCAATAAATAAATAGATGCCCCCGCATCTGTATTTTCTAGAGAAATTTCAGCATAGTAATTTAGTTTATGAATGTCACTCTTTCTAATTTTATCTTAATGGCCAGGGTTCAACTTTGCGTAATGCAATGGAGATTGAGGATGACGAGGGATCAAATTTATATGCAAATTCACAAGTTTGGCGGTTGCAAGATGTATATGGCTGGAACAAAATGTTAGTTCTCTTCGAGAATGAATTATGCTGATTGTTTCGGGATGCTACTGAGATACAAGCATGTGTGTAAGATCATGGTTAAAGCCAAGTCATAATATTCATCTCTTAGGCCAAGGAGAAAATATTATGATTTGGTTTTATACTTTATTTAATCATAAACTTTGATAGTTCCAGGGCTTTAATTGCTAACACATTCATGACTCCTGTGTCTTATGAGCCATATTTGGTTGGTAAAAAGCTATACATGTATGCGGCTTTACTAACTATTTTCACATTCATGACTCATGTATCATAGAAAGGGGAATACCTTATAAATATTGACACCTAAAAAATAAGTAATTTTTATTTGCGTAAGCAACCGAGAGAAACTAATGTATGTGTATGTATTCTGATAGCGCTGTTTCATATTTTCTATTTTTTATACATATAGGACAGGTTTCAAATCAAAGGTTTCTATCTGTTTACAACCCTTTTTTGAATTCCAAATATGGTTGATTTCTACATTTCATAGAACATTTCATGCATGACAATGTTCTATATAAATCGCAGTATGAATAACTAGATATGGTTGATTTCTATGTTTCATAGTATGCAACAATATGGTTGATTTCTACGTTTCATAGTATGCAAAAATAACTAGGTGTTACATTTGTACTTGAGCTTGGAACCACAACACTAAATAGACGTTGTGATTAGACCTGTTGTTTTTCTTTCTTTATTTTTGATGTGGTAGTGTGACGCATGTATTTATAGTTCTTTTTCTTTCTAACTTTTGACGTGATCTTGCCTTACAGTGCCTTATAGAGATGTATAATTTCTAACCTTCTTGCCATGTACTTCCTCCGTCGAAAATAAGTGACTCGGATTTGTCTATATTCGTATGTATCTAGACGTGTTTTAGTATCTGCTACATTATTGGAACACAAGACTACATTCGTATTTAGTATCTGCTACATTATGTGGAGATGTAAGCATAAGTTTCATAATTGATATGTTAACAAACGACTGTTATTAGGATTGCACTATGGACATCTTAACTGAGATGTATACAAATGCACAGACCAATTATTGTAGAGTTTTGTACTTAGGTGAGTTCTTTGAGTGTTCCTAGGGATATGTGAGTTTTGTACCACCTTTATAAATTATTTCATAAAACATTCTGACCATCTTTATGAAACCGTTTTTAGAAGAATTGGGAGGAAACATATAGGAGCGTTCACCTTGCCAAATTCTTGATTTGTTTTGCTTGATTATAATAGATCAATTTATAATTCACATATGTAGATTTAAATTTGCTTGACCGTAGCAACGCACGGGCATTTTTCCTAGTCAAACAGAAAAAGAGAAGATAGCGACCAGGGGTATTTTTGTCCAGTCGGGAAAAAATTGACGGAATAGTATAATGAACCAAACGGCAGTGTCATGTAAGGCAAAATATTTACATGTAGTGTCAAATAGGGAAGAGAATTTTTTTGAATGTCAAATAAGGAATCATATTTGAAAGTAGTGTCAAATAAGGAATTCTCTCTTATATAATGGTGAGTTGCCTTCTTCTATGAGTTGTGTAATGATAAGTGTGATGCTTCTTGTCCGTATTCTTTTATTGACACTTCAATCCATAAACCCGTGGACATGTTTACTAAGCTCAGTTTTCGCTTGGGGACAAGCGAAGGTCTAAGCTTGAGGGAGTTGATACGTTTAATTTGCATCACCTTTCTATATCATAATTTGCCTCTATTTATTGATGTGTGTCTTATTATAAGGTGTTATTTATGTCTTTTCCTCTGTTTTTTGCATGTTGGATGATTCTTGAAGGATGGACTGCCTGAGTCAGGTTTCTGATGGAAAAAAGAGGTGTTTTGATGCAATTCCGCGAAGATCAGAGAAATACCAGAAAAATAACAGGAAATTATATTTTACCAGAAGACGAAAGAAGCCAGAAGGGGAGGCGTAGCTGGGCCACAGGGGCCCACACCCCCTAGGCGCGGGTCCCCCTTGGACCACGCTTAGGGAAAGTGTGGCTCACCTGGTCGACTCCCGACTCTGCCCTCTCGCCTATATCTTCCTCACGGAACCCTAATACTAGGGGAGCGACCACAAAAAGGTTTTCGCCGCCTCTGCGGGGCGTAAAACACCGAGAGAGAAAGAGATCTCCGGCAGACAGATTTCTTCCAGAGAAATTCCTTCCTGGAGAGGGGAGATCGTCGCCATCAACACCGTCATCAAGCTAGACTTCATCGGGATCATCATCATCATCCAAACCATCATCTCCACCAGCACCATCATCACCACTCTATCCCGTTGTAACAATCGTGTTGGATCTTGCATTAGTTCTTAGGGAAAACTTTCTCGGTGTTAATTACTATTGTAGTTGATGTTGGAGATATGCCCTAGAGGTAATAATAAATGTAGTTATTATTATATATCTTTGTGTTTATGATAAATGTTTACATTCATGCTATAATAGTATTAACAAGGAAACCATTAATACTTGTGTGATTTGTAAACTTAATTTGAAGTCCCTAGTATAGCCTCTATACTTCACTAGCTTGTTGGTTGATTGATGATTGTGGTTTCCATATCATGAACATTGAGATGTTATCAACAACAAGATCATATCGTTAGGAGAATGATATGGTGGACATACTCCTATAGATAAGCGTAGCATAAAGATCAAGTCATTTCAATAGTTCAATTGCTATATGCTTTCTGATACATAGTAACCTAATTCCTTCGACCATGAGATCATGCATATCACCTTTCTCGGATGGATGCTTTGATGTCATCAAACACCACACCGTAATGGTGGTGGCTATAAAGGTGGCATTGAGTATTCGGAAAGTATTGGTTGAAACACATGGTTCAAGAGTGGGATTTGTCCATCCACATGACGGATAGATATTCTCCGGGCTCTCGGTGAAATGTCATCCAATTAGCTTGCAAGCATGTGACTTGGTCACAAGGGATCACATATCACGGGAACGAGAAAAGAGTACTTATCAGTAACGAGGTTGAACTAGGTATGCAGAGATACCGACGATCATAACCTCGGATAAGTAACATATCGTGAGACAAAGGGAAATTGGTATCGTATGTAAGTGGTTCATTCGATCGCAAAGTAATCGTAGAAATATGTGGGAGCCATATGAATTTCCAGATTCCTCTATTGGTTATTGTTCGGAGAAGTGTCTCGATCATGTCCGCATAATTCACGAACCGTAGGGAGACACACTTAAGGATTCGACGTTGTTTGAGTAGTTATGGTATTATGAGAAAGAGACCGAATGTTGTTCGGAGTCTCGGATGGGATCCGGGATATCACGAGGAGATCCGGAATGGTCCGGAGAATAAGATTCATATAAGGAAAGTCCCATTTCGGAGTTGGGGAATGGTTCCGGTGTTTTCATCGGGAACATTCTAGAAGGTCCCGGAATGTCCGGCACTCCGGAGGGGGAAGGGTACATGAATGTGTCATTACATATTGGAATGATTGCATCATGTACTAAGTGTTCTCGCTGTCCAAAATAAAGGGTTTATTTAAATCCTAAATTGAAAAGTCAAACAGCTAGTTTGAAAGTCAAACGGCAAGTTTTGGAAAGTGGAAAGAGGAGGAGAAGTGGAAACCGAGTTGGGGAGGGATTCCCTCCTCCCCAAGCCGGCGCCCCACCTCAAGGCCGAGTTGGGGAGGGACTCCACTCCCTCCCCATGGCGTGGCCAGCCCCTCCCACCTATATAAGGAGGGGCAGGGCTCCCCTCCACACACACACAAGTTCCTACCTCTAATCTCCGGTTTAGAGCCGTTTTGGTTTAGAGCTTCTAATTGCTTTAGCCAGCGGTTTAGAGCCTTCTAATTGGTTTAGAGCCTTCTAATTTGTGTGTCTAATTAAAAGACCACTAATAGCCTCTCTCATAAGCTACACCATACTGCACCGCTTAAGGCGAAGCCTCGGGATCTCCCTCTACTTAGGTACCACGCCAGTTGCCTTTAGGAATCGCGAGGAGAGTGCTACAACCTCCGCTGCTGGAACAAGGAGAGGAAGGTCTTCGTCAATTTAACGCAGACCGATCATGGAGCGCTTTAACGTGGCGCTGGAAGGATCGCTCACGCGATCTTGAGATCGGAAAGAGTACGACTACATCACCCACGAGAATCTGCTCTCGTTAACCGCTTTGGAATCTTCGAGGGTGAGTTCCTCTATCGACTCGTTGCTGCAATCTAGTAGATAGATCTTGGCTTGTTTGTTTGTATGCGATAGAAAATTTTGTTTTCCATGCTACGAACCCCTACAAAGGGTATCGAGCCGTGTCTATATGTAGATCATTGCACGAGTAGAACACAATGGTCATTGTGGGCGTTGATGCTTTTATTGTAGATTGCTTTTGTGTACTTTGCATCTTGCGGTATGTTGGGATGAAGCGGCTAACCTTACATGACATCGTTCATGAGACTTGCTCCACGCTTGACATGCAATTTATATTGCATGAGTGGCTTTATGGTGCCTGCTTTCTCCTAGCATAGTAAAGATCCAATTTACAACGGTAATCAACAATGCTAGTATCAATGTTGTGGTTCTTGTTCGTAAGGTTAGAACGACACCTATGGAAAGCCCCAAACCACGTAAAATATGCAAAGAAAGTAGAAGGCCTAACTTTGTTTTTTGGGTGTGTGATGTGATATGGCCATGATTGTGGTTATATTTGATGTATGCAATGTTCCTTATTGTAAGTTGGCAACCGCGGGAGCCTTATGGTTGTCTTTAATTTCTGTTACATTAAGACCTGCGTGTCTATTCAAAATAGTTGTAATAGTTAAAGCTGGTGGACGACAACCATGAAGAAGCGTCATTGACCTTGATGCTATGCGGTGATGATGGAGATCATGTTCGTGCTTGAAGATGGAGATCGGAAGCACAAAGAAGAAAGGCCATATCATATCACATATTATGAATTGCATGTGATGTTAATCCTTTATGCATCTTGTATTGCTTAGTAGACGACGGTAGCATTATAAGATGATCCCTCATGCACATAAATTTCAAGTTCTAAAGTGTTCACCCTTAGTATGCACCGTTGCCAAAGCTTGCGCTCAAGCACCACGTGATGATCGGGTGTCTTTGATTCCGCTGGTGAATACAACGTAAGCAAGCCAGATTTGCTTATGCGGAAGCTAAGGTTGATCTTGACGAGCCTAGCATGTATGCATGGCCTCGTGAACACGGATTACCGAAAGGTAGAGCATGAGTCATATAGTAGATATGATGAACATGTTGATTGTTGCCATTAAAGCTATATCAACTCTCGTGATGATCGGTTTTGATGTGGTGGATTTGGTTCGTGATCACTAAAACAATGTGAGGGATATTGTTTTGAGTGGGAGTTCACCTAGATTAATTTAATTATTAATTAGAACTCAATTTATCATAAACTAAATCAAAGTTAATTTGCATAGTTGTTGTAGTCATTGGCATCCGCTTACCACCTTGCGCTTAGTTATAATTGAGATGATAGAACTATAGAATTCTGTTAGTTACTTTACAAACCGGTATCGTATTGTTTTGAAGTGTTAATCTAAAGTTTAAAGTCCTATTGCAAACTTTCAGTAAGTTCCGGTTACTCCATGAAGTTTAATAATTGGTATTAAAACAAGAGTGACAATTCCAAAGTGTTAGTATATGAGTATCATGTTTGTCTCCATGATTCTTGATATTCAAAAGATTATCTTAATATCAAGGTTATCTAGGATCTGAAAGAGTTGTTTGTAAAACCATGATGTGTGGAAGATATTGTGATATACGAAACGAAGTTTTAGTTACAACATGATAGAGTATAAAATGGCAAAAGTCATGTTCTCATATTTGATGAGAATTTGCAAAAGGTTGGAAACACTAGTTGTCCTAATCTTCCAAAAGGTTTTGGAGAGCAACATTATACTCGCGATTCACCGTTACAAGCTAAAAGTAGCTTGATCATGGATAAATCCATGATGAAGGTGAATATTTGATGTAGGTAAAATGTTTACTACACCAAGAGATTACTAAAGAAAGGAATTTAAAAGAACACCAAATATTTGATAATGGTGATCTACTTCAAAGTGCAAGTTCAAAGACATTGGTATTTAACTATACACGCTTTGGACTATGTGTCATAAGTATGACTCCACTATTGATGTTGATAGATTCTTTCAAATGTAAAAGGAAATACTTGAAAGAGAATCTCATAAGTATATGGCAGAAAAGAAAAGACTAGAATTGTTCGGTTTAAGTATATAGATGATATCGTGTTATGGCTATATTCTTTGCTTATTAAACAATGTGGTTCTTAAGTATTTGATACTGAATTTGTTGGTGTGAATCGTCATACGAAACAACACAATTCATGAACTACAATGGCCTAAGTAACTAGCAAAGAATATGTGATGATGTTCATCGAGAACAAATAAAGGGTTATTGTGTTGCTCGTTAAACATCAAAGCTTGCCTTCGTGATTTGTTTTATCAGGTATTATGAGAACAAAAGGGTTGTTCAAATAATTGCCGTAATCCATAAAAGATGGATGATTCACAAATCTCGTTGGAGAAATCACATCCATAAAACTAATGCTAAAATTGTCGAAAGACAAATTGATTGAAAGATCACTTAGGAAGTGACATCGCCGTTTAAATTATATTGGAGAGAAAACATGAAGAAACTCCATGTGGATGGAATTTTGGAGTCTTTTGATTTTTGATCAAATGACGTTTGTGAAAATTTCCTAGAGATAATTAAAACTTCGTTCATAGGCCAAAAGGGAACGAAAGACTAGCTTATTGGAACTTGTGCATATTGTTGTACGAACTCCATTATGTGTAGTCAAGAGCGATGGATTTCAACTTCATGTGCTTTCTCCGAAAATTTGAGTGAATATGTGAATATTTACTTAATAAGGATGAAGTGTGAAATATTTGAAAAGTTCGAAAGATTTTCAAGATGAAGTGCAAAATCATTGTAACAAGAATATGAATAGTTTATGATAAGATCATAAAGGAAGATATTTGAATTACAAGTTTAGCATAATACCTAAGATTTAAGGAATCGTTCCGTGGATTTGCATTTCCCGAAACACCATAAGAGTATGGAGCTTTCGAGATATGTAATTAAACCTTGTTTGACATGGTAAGATCGAAGGTATAATTCATAAAACTGCTATTATATTTTAAAGATTAAAAGCTTTAGAGACTACCGTTTTACACTGAAAAGAGCTCCATCATAATCCGCTGAAATGACACCATATAAAGGTTATGGTTTGGGATAAAACCCAAGTAGTCCTTTCTTAAACATTGGTATGCTATGCATAAGAAAGATGTTTGCAACCAAAGTCGGATGAACCTGTCTTTGTATAAATGTTAAGTATTCCTCCATAAACACCGGAGACAAAAGTGTTTGTCGCTTAGAACGTCAAGTTTCTTTGAGAAGGAATTTTTCGTGAAAAGTTAAATGGGAGGACAATAGAACTTTGATAAGGTTAAAGGAACCTTAGCTATATGTGCAAAGTTGCGCAGCGCCGAAAAGTGTTCCGGAGGCAGCAACAATGCTCATGGCTCACGTGCCTCAAAGGTTGTGGTCACGGAGGTCTAAGTTTCTATTGAAACAAGTAGGTCGGATGAACAATCAAATACCAAGATTTGAGGGTTGAATCATTATTTGAGAATAATGAACCTACTACATGCAAAGAAGCGATGATGGGCCCTGACTCCGTCAAATGGCTTGCAGCCATATAATCCGTGATAGTTCCATGCACGAGAAATCAAGTTTTGAACTTGAAGGACCCTCGAGAAAGGTGTAAGACCTTACAGTCGTGTTTGGATCTATAAATAAATAGACATGGATGTTGCACATCTATGAAATAGTCGACATGTTGGGAAAGAGTTCACAACAATGTTCAAAGGTTGACTATGACAAGATTTGATCTTTCATAGTGATTTTTAGTCTAGACGGATTAATGTAGCAACCACTACATATAATTTGTTATGTGGTAGTTGAATAAACAAAACAAGTTCTTCTAATAGAATGGTTACCTAGGACGTGTGCATGACACGGTCCAAAGGGTTTTGTTAATTCAAAGGATGCTAAAAGCATATGCAAACTTCAATGGTTGAAGTAAGCATAGCGGAGTTGGAATCTTCACTATGATGAAACTGTTAAAAGAAGTTTAATTTCATCGGAGACAATGAAGATGCTTGCATTTTCAAGAAATTAAGTGGGAGCGCTAAGACATGTTTCTAATACATTATGTGGAAGACATATTGTTGATTGGAAATAATGTATCTTTTATTAACACATATTAAGAATTTCATCCCGATGAAAGACTTAGGCAAAACCCAAATATTTGGCATCAATAGATGCTAATATGGTTGTGCCAAAAGTACATAGACGAGATATTGAATGAGTTCAATATAGAAACTACAAGAAAGGTTCTTGTCACGAGAAAAGGATTGAATAAATTCATTATTGATGATATATTCAAGTGTATTGACATTTGGTAAGTGAAACAAAGATTCAAGTATAGATTGATACTTGATGTATGAAATCACAAAGAGTATTTATATCAATCATACTGTGATATGTACAAATCCAGATATGTCCTATGCTCTAAATGTTGTGAGCATATACCAGAATGATTTGTAAAATGATCATTGGACAATAGTAAGGATATTCTTATGATTTTTTGGAAGAACTAAGAGTATATTATTTGTAGAAGTGACAAATAGATGGTTAGTTCATTGTAAAAGTACTACATTGATACTAGCTTTGTCACAAAGTACAAATTTAGTTTATCTCAATCTAAATTAAGGGTGGCACAATATAATGGAAAGTGAGTTCCATAATGGATTTGGATGAAGTTCCAAAGTTAAGACATTGTGACAGATACTACAACAAAAGGCTAAATATATGACTGCTATTATAGCAGCAAAAGAGGGCATTTGTGTCAAGTAGTTTGTTATCAAACTAGGTGTAGTTCACAGCGGGATAATACTATGAAGATATATTGTACGACAATATTGTCAACATGTTTTAACCCCAAAGAACTAAAGGTCACACCGAAAGACCAAATTTATACAAAGCCATCTCATTAGAGAATGAGTGATGCGTAGAAACGCAAAGACATGCAATTACACACGGACCTGGAAGTGTCAGATCCAGAGATCAGTTGACCACTAGCAATCGTGTACATACAACACCGGAAAGCCATAGGTGTTGAATACACAAAGGTTTGAAACTAGATTATTGACTCTAGTGCAAGTGGGAGACTGTTGGAGATATGCCCTAGAGGTAATAATAAATGTAGTTATTATTATATATCTTTGTGTTTATGATAAATGTTTACATTCATGCTATAATAGTATTAACAAGGAAACCATTAATACTTGTGTGATTTGTAAACTTAATTTGAAGTCCCTAGTATAGCCTCTATACTTCACTAGCTTGTTGGTTGATTGATGATTGTGGTTTCCATATCATGAACATTGAGATGTTATCAACAACAAGATCATATCGTTAGGAGAATGATATGGTGGACATACTCCTATAGATAAGCGTAGCATAAAGATCAAGTCATTTCAATAGTTCAATTGCTATATGCTTTCTGATACATAGTAACCTAATTCCTTCGACCATGAGATCATGCATATCACCTTTACTGGATGGATGCTTTGATGTCATCAAACACCACACCGGAACAGGGTGGCTATAAAGGTGGCATTGAGTGTTCGGAAAGTATTGGTTGAAACACATGGTTCAAGAGTGGGATTTGTCCATCCACATGACGGATAGATATTCTCTGGCCCTCTCGGTGAAATGTCATCCAATTAGCTTGCAAGCATGTGACTTGGTCACAAGGGATCATATCACGGAACGAGAAAAGAGTACTTATCAAGAACGAGGTTGAACTAGGTATGCAGAGATACCGACATCATAACCTCGGATAAGTAACATATCGTGAGACAAAGGGAAATTGGTATCGTATGTAAGTGGTTCATTCGATCGCAAAGTAATCGTGAGAAATATGTGGAGCCATATGAATTTCAGATTCCTCTATTGGTTATTGTTCGAGAAGTGTCTCGATCATGTCCGCATAATTCACGAACCGTAGGGAGACACACTTAAGGATTCGACGTTGTTTGAGTAGTTATGGTATTATGAGAAAGAGACCGAATGTTGTTCGGAGTCTCGGATGGGATCCGGGATATCACGAGGAGATCCGGAATGGTCCGGAGAATAAGATTCATATAAGGAAAGTCCCATTTCGGAGTTGGGGAATGGTTCCGTGTTTTCATCGGAACATTCTAGAAGGTCCCGGAATGTCCAGACTGAGGGGGAAGGGTACATGAATGTGTCATTACATATTGGAATGATTGCATCATGTACTAAGTGTTCTCGCTGTCCAAAATAAAGGGTTTATTTAAATCCTAAATTGAAAAGTCAAACAGCTAGTTTGAAAGTCAAACGACAAGTTTTGGAAAGTGGAAAGAGGAGGAGAAGTGGAAACCGAGTTGGGGAGGATTCCTCCTCCCAAGCCGGGCGCCCACCTCAAGGCCGAGTTGGGGAGGACTCCACTCCTCCCCATGGCGTGGCCAGCCCTCCCACCTATATAAGGAGGCAGGGCTCCTCCACACACACACACAAGTTCCTACCTCTAATCTCCGGTTTAGAGCCGTGTTGGGTTAGAGCTTATAATTGCTTTAGCCAGCGGTTTAGAGCCTTCTAATTGGTTTAGAGCCTTCGAATTGGTGTGTGTAATTACTAGACCACAAATATCCTCTCTCATAAGCACCACCATACTGCACCGCTTAAGGCGGCTGCGGATCTCCCTCTACTTAGGTACCACGCCAGCTGCGGAATCGCCAGGAGAGAGCTACAAACACCGCTGCCTGCTGGAACAAGGGAGAGGAAGGTCTTCGCCGAAAATCGAACGCAGACCGATCATGGAGCGCGGAACGCATACCGAAGGATCGTCCACGCGATCTTGAGATCTAAAGAGTACGACTACATCACCCACGAATCTGCTCGTTAACCGCTTTGGAATCTTCGAGGGTGAGTTCCTCTATCGACTCGTTGCTGCAATCTAGTAGATAGATCTTGGCTTGTTTGTTTGTATGCGATAGAAAATTTTTGTTTTCCATGCTACGAACCCCTACAGTTGATGCTTGTGAGTGGAACCATTGGATTATTGTTTATGTTCAGAGTGTTATCCATCACCATATCATCTTTGATATTGATCCATATGATGTCTTGTGAGTAGTTCGTTTAGTTCTTGAGGACATGGGAGAATTCATGTTGTTAGTAGTGGATTTGTGTTGAGTTATTATTTAATGGTTTAGTATTTAAGTTGTGGTGCTATTCTTCCAGTGGTGTCATGTGAACGTCGACTACATGATACTTTACCATTTATGGGACTAGGGAAATGCATTGTGTATTTGGCTACTAATTATGGGGTTGCCGGAGTGACAGAAACCTGAACCCCCATTAGGACACCATTGCATAAGGGAGCGTAGGATCTCAGAGTTTAAGGCTGTGGTTATGTTTATATCTTAATTAATTTCCTGTAGTTGCGGATGCTTGCAGGGGTTTTAACTACAAGTATGTATTAGTCCAAGTAAGGTCGGTACATTAGCACAGGTTCACCCACACAACACTTACAACACTAAAGAAGAGTACTTAGCTATTTGAAGCGAAAGCACTTGACAGAATTCTCATGTGTCCTCGAGAACGTTTGGTCCTTATAAGTATTTCCACCGGCTTGTCCTTTGCTAAGAAAGGATTGGGCCACTTTCTACAGTTGCTCGTTGTCTTTATTACTTGCACTTTGTTTTGTTGCCTTATCAAAAAAAACTAAAATTCTGTTTGCTAAGTATTTACAGAGATTTCCTGGTCCATACCACTAGTCAACACCTTCTGCTCCTCGTTGGGATCGACACTCCTATTTATCAAAAGTACTATGATACACCCCCTATACTTGTGGGTTATCAAGTTGTAGCCCAGACGCCACATGTATGACGCGAATCACGGGATGGGAGGTGAGGTTTTTTCCGACTAAAAGATTACACTCCCGCTTCTACAATTTCCATTACAAGCGGACAAGTAAAGGTAAAAGTGGAATTCACTCTAATGTCTATGGGAGGTGTGGTGCCCTCATTTTGAATTATCCATTTGGTGGTTGCTTCACAAAACCGCCCTTTTTGCACTCGGAAAATGGAAAATGCTTTTTGGTGCGATGAAAAGGAAAACTTCCTCCTGCAACATTGTTCGCCATCCCATGATGCATATTTATGCACAATATGGACACATTATCACAAACTATGCCTTAATTCTAGCCATAACATTGATCATTTGACCCGGAAGCCAGGAAACCTCGAATGGGATAGGCCATTTTGTGAAGGGTTTTTTGAGACATAATCAATATATCAAGTTTGATAATTTTCCTTGTAACTATGTCACATAATATGACACCACGCGAAGGTTTCGTATTATTTGGATCGTTTTTGAATTTCTTATGCCTGTTTTAAACTATCGTCAAACTTTGTCGAACGGCGGACATGAAGATTCTTAGCTTAGGGCTAAGCCTCGATAAACTTGAAGTGGATCTCTGATAAAATAGCATATTGTGAATCTAAAAATGATTTTTTGTAAAAAATCATGAGCATCAGATCATGTACCTATAGTTCATATCTGACCCACTTTCTACTGATTCAGCGGGAATTTGTCGTTTTCACCAGGGATAGACGGAAAGATTTCAGATCCCCCTGTTACGACATTTTCCATGTAAAGTGGTCTAGTATTTTAGAAAAATGTGGTGCCAGCATTTTGAATTATCCATTTGGTGGTTGCTTTACAAAACCGTCTGTTTTTTGCACTCGGAAAATGGAAAATAAATTTTTGGTGCGACGAAAAGGAAAACTTCCCCATGCAACATTGTTCGCCATCCCATGATGCACATGTATGTACAATATGGACTTATCACAAACTATGCCTTGATTCTAACCATAACATTGATCATTTGACCCGAAAGCCAGGAAACCTTGAATGAGATAGGTCATTTTGTGAAGGTTTTTTTGAGACATAATTAATATACCAAGTTTGATATTTTCCCTTGTAACTATATCATATAATATAACACCACGTGAAGGTTTCGTATTATTTGGATCGTTTTTGAATTTCTTATGCCTGTTTTAAACTATATATAATATTTTATATTTCACTTATTTTTTTAAAAATGTGTAATATTTAAGTGTAGATAGATAGATCTTATTTTTCTGCAAATTTTGATATATTATTTGTATTTTTCTGAATTAGAATAATTTAGTTATGATTTTTCAAAGTTTAATGAGATAAAAAGAAAAATAGCTACGCCAAGGGCAGCCGTCGGCGTAGCGTAGGCTACGTCGAGGGCAATTCTACTCCGACGGCTGCTTGGGGAAGGGCTGACCCTGATTATGGTCTACGCCGACGGCCTCGGCGTTTGGCCGTCGGTGTAGCCATCCATTCTTGTAGTGCATCAGAAACTCAGAACACAACTGCATTTAGAACGCAGAGCTTACCGGTTGTGGCGTGAACTGATAGCCCACCTGAAGAAGAAAGGAGCCACGCCGACAAATGGTGCAGGACAACGACGGCCATGACGTGCTTCACAGGCCGGGTACGGTGGGAGCCTAGCTCAGACACCACGATGAAGATCAACACAAATGAACAACGAAAAAGAACAAACATTCAAGGTGTTATTTGCAAAAAAAAAGTTTACATCACAAAACTAACGGTAGCCGTCACGATGTGACCAAAACGCTCGCGGTTTGCAATTTGTAAATTCGCTCTTAAACCTGGCAAGTGCATGGACCAAATTTCACGTTATTCTCTTTAGATAAACTAGAAGCAAGACTTTATCTTGGGGTATGCAAATCGATCGACGAAGAAGTACAGTACGACTTAGCGCCTAGTCTGCCGTACATGAATTCAGACGAAGTTCAACTGCAGTTCAACTCTTTAAGACGAGAATCCAGAAATAGTCCACCTTTGGACGACGGAACGAAAGGAATTCTCTTCAGACAATGTCATGCCCTCATCGCCTACTCCGTGTTGGGCTCCTCGATGATCTCGGTCTTCTTCTTGACGTTCTCGGCCCCCTCGGTGTCTGCCACTGGAGCAGACGCCGCTGCTGGTGGTGCCGTCGACGATTCGCTGGGAGCGGTGCCGTTGCCACCTGCCTCCTTGACGATCTTGGCCCCCTCGGTGTTTGATGCTGGCGTCGGTGACGTTTCGTTTGGAGCGGCATCGTTGCCACCGGCCTCCTTGATGATCTTGGCCGCCGCCTCAGTGTCTGTCGCCGGAGTTGTTGCGGGCGTCAGAGACGTTTCGCTGGGAGCAGTGCCGTTGTCACCGGCCTCCTTCTTGACGTCGATGGGAAGCTCCTTGCTACCTGAGGTTGACGCATCATCG
This sequence comes from Avena insularis, assembly GCA_023614405.1. Lineage (NCBI taxonomy): Eukaryota > Viridiplantae > Streptophyta > Magnoliopsida > Poales > Poaceae > Avena > Avena insularis. The sequence goes on from CM042690.1 coordinate 27,977,847, forward strand.
GAGGGCTTGTGAGGATACTGGGTCAAGCTCTCGTCCACCTTTTCAGAGCTGCAGGACTTGCCCGTGTCCAAGGTCTCAGGCACCTGGATGAGGTTGGCCTCTGGTGCTGCTTGTACGGCGGTCGTGGAAGCGGAGGCTTCATTAACGAGCAGTGGCGGGTACTTGTTCTCGGACACCTTCCGCACAAACAGAAGTACCAGAATCCAGAGGGAGCAGAAGGCCCCAGCAACATTCTGTACCTGCAGGAATCAGATTGATCGAACACGGAGGATGGATATTAGTATACTGCGTCAGTCAGTCAATTCAACTACTGTCTAGTCAGGAAATCAAATACATATGTAGTCTACGTAATTTAATTTACCGCCATTGGTATGTTCCATATATCCAGCCCCCTGGCCGTCACCCTGGCATTTCGGAGGCCGGTCCAGCCGGCTACCTTGCGGCCGCGTTGTTTCCTCACTGAGTTGCTGTCCCCACTAGCACCAAGGCCCACCCGTCTGTCTCTCGATGCTGGCTGTACTCGCGTGAGCAAAATATTCCAGTTACTGTAGCCGTCGCCCTGCTATTTGCCAGCTAAAAGCAATCGCTATCCGCCTACGTCACGTCGTACTGCCGATGACCGTTTGGACGGCCACAGATATTCCTTTCCCCTCATCCGACGGCCCGGACGCCTCCCAACTGGGCGTGAGTTGCATGCACTGCAGCTTTGATTGCCTCAGCGGACGCCCCTAAATTAATAGACCGTCATATTCAAATTTACCTTTCTCAGTTGCATTGCTTCGCGTGCTTTTCGTCATAAACTGTACTGCGTTTGTGCTGCACATATATATCACATATATGTAGTAGTATGAGCATATGTTCTTGCTTCGAATTGTCTTCCTTTGTCTCAAACATCCAAAGTCGCGGCATCAGGTGTAAGAAATGACCCACATGAAACAAAATTTACTAATAGTACTAATAATGAATGTAGCGTACGACTTAAATGACATAATTTTTTCTTAATTAGGCATTTACTAATAGTAAACTTTCATTGATTTATTTAAATTTGGAGAAGTCTTGGGTCTTCGTTAAGAAACCCCTTGCCGAATGGAGTCCTATGGGCAATATCGTAGAACTATCAGGTCATTTATATAAATTTTCATGATGATTATGAGCCTATTTCCAATATCGGAGTAGCTCACGGTTATATCTGCAAAATTCTAGGGTGACTAGGAGCCCATTTGCAATATTAGAGAAGTCTAATGTCTCAAAATTCAAGGTCAATTGGACACCTATTTGCAATATTGAAGATGTTGTGTGTCTTCTCTATAAAACTCAAAGACGATTGGGCGCTTATTCGGCAACATTGGATTAATATGCCCAACAAAAAAATGAGTGTTCTTTATCAGCTAGATGTAATCTCATGACAATGTTTAGCTAATTTTATAGATTTTCCACATTTTACACCTTAGTTTTGACCTCTAGACACCTTTTATCCATTTATTTTTCCACAAACTTAAAAGGTGGACCAATGCCGTGGAAGTGGACCAATTTAATGGGACTTGACTTAATTTGAAAGAAATTTTATATAATTACATATTCCTATCAATTTGCTAAGATTTAATTAACAGATGAGCCCAACAATCAAAATTCAATGTCACTTAGAAAATATGAAGCAAATACTACATGTCCCGCCTGAATACAGAGGTGAACTCGGGTACATATATGTAGTAGTATGAGCATATGTTCTTGCTTCAAATTGTGCCCTTTGTCTCAAACATCCAAAGTCGCGGCATCAGGTGTAAGAAATGACCCACATGAAACAAAATTTACTAATAGTACTAATAATGAATGTAGCGTACGACTCAAATGACATAAATTTTTCTTAATTAGGCATTTGTAACAAAGGGAATACTCAACGAAGAGGTTAAATTAGATTGATTAATTAATCACATGATGAATTTTCTTATTACTCATGTTTAGGGTTAATTAGCGAAGAGGGAATTTTTCTTATTACTCATGAATTAATTAATCACATGATTAATTAATCAGCGAAGAGGTACTATATATCCATAAAAAGCTTAAAATACACATACTCATTATTTGCGACGTAACTCATGTTTCATGTAAAATTTCAACCACCACAAGTAGCAATAACCTAACCTACTCCAAGTTAGTACTTCGAGAAGTACACACTCTTTTTTCTTACTTGCGCCAACATAGCCTTTCTCCATGTATTTTCTTTGTCTTAGGATTTAAGTATTTAGTAAAACCTTATGCCTAGACCTTTTGAGGACCGTGTAAACCCCCCAATACTTCTTTCATGTATATGGCCATATTATGCATGTGTCTACAATAAATAAATAAATTCAATATTCCATGAGAAATGAGCATGGCTTTGGAAATACTAGGGGCCGTCCTAAATCATGGGAGCCGGCTAGGATAAAGAAATGAGAGCATGCATTTCGTTTTTTGTCCACCTCCCATATTGTTAACTTTCCATTTACAGAGAACGTCTCTCTTTTCTATAACTTTCAGAAATTCCACTATCCACTTTCATTGTATTTGGAAAAAAAAAATCCAAACTTATGAATTTTCAGACCCTTTAGAATTTTAAACTTTCAGATTGCAAACTGCCAAATTTTACAAACTTCCGAAGTTTCTGTCCTTTTAATAAGTTAGCATCCAAAATTTCAAATTTCCAAAAAATTGAACTTCATGTATTTTAAACTTTGAAATTTCAAAAATCTCAAAACTATTTTTTAGACTTAAACTCTTCACAATTTAGAACTTTTGGGGATTTTTATCGTTTAGAGAAAATCAGAAAAGGAAACACACTAGAGAGAAGATAGATAGCGAGGAGAGAGAAGATGATGCACGTTGTGTGGTCCTATTCTGTCTTGGATTGGCGTGATCCATAAGCCCTCTCGAATAGTATTTTTTTTTTTTGTTTTGCAAAATGAATAGTACGTTTATTAAATCCAGGGTGGTCACGAGCACGATTAGTGTCTGTCCAACCCGCAAAATAAATAAAAAACTTGTCCACAAAACATAGTTACATAGCTTATTAAATTTGTATTATTAATCTTGCAGTAAAACAAAAAATACGAGAAAAACATGTGAGTAAAAATTAGTGGGCGAATCTGATCTTTAATTTCTACTGAACCTAGCCCCTCTACATGTAACAGCCTTGTAGCCGACGGCTTTCTATATGCCGACAGCTTTTTATCAGGACCGTCGACATATAGGTCCATATGCCTAGTGCCTATTTTTATTGACTTACAAAAAAAATGACAGAGGAGGGGTATCTCTCGGCACATAACCATGACACAATAAGTGTGCAGGCTATGTTAGAAGAACCTTGTAGCAACAGCAGTAAACTTTCATTGACTTATTTAAATTTGGAGAAGTCTTTTTTTTTAACGGGAAAGGGTCCGAAGACCCCAGAAGCTGCTCGTATTAACCAAAGCGGTGGCTACATTTTACATCAAAGCCCCTAAAAGTTAGGGGTTTGATGGATAAGGACTGAACTCTTACAAAGAAGACCCTAGAAAAGATTGGTAAAAAGCAATCGGGTCCTCCGCCGAGCTCAAGATCAGCCGGACATCGCCGTCGAATTGCTCCGCCACAGAGAGGACGCTGACTCCGGGGACGAACCACTTGGTCCAGCGTCGTGGCGGGAGCGGAAGATCTTCCTCTTGGGCTCTTTGCTGCGAACATGCGCAGACTTGGCCTCTTGGAAGACGGGTCTCGGGCTCTTCCGAGCACAAGGCGGCTCTCTTGACCGCGGATAGCTTCGTCGGGAGCGAAGCTTGGAATCTCCAGTACGCAGCTTCACGAACTCGACGCTAGGCAAAGCATCAAACCGCGTTTGCTCTTCCACCACCTCAGTGGCCAGAACAGACGACGGCTGGGTCTGCTTGACGCCATGGACAGCACCTCCAAAAGCTTGCAGAAGGCATGAAGAAGACAAGCTCCACCTCACCCCCTCGCCACCACGGCCGGCCGGGGGAAGTAGTGCCACGCCATGCGCCTTGCCGCTAAGCCTCTCCTCCTCGCCGCCACGGCCGGCCAGAAGAGGAAGAACGACAACGCACCCCTGCAAGAAAAGAAGGATCCTACCGAGCTTATTTATTCCAGGGGAGGAAGAAGCAACCCCACTGCTCGGCTTCGGCTCCTTCCACGGGAGCACCACGAGCAGCAGCGCCGCCACCACCTGTCGCCGAAAGCCGCCCGAGAGCTCCGACGAAAACAACCCCCGCGGCATCACGCCAATCTCCACGTAGGACGAACACAGACCTAAGCTACTACTATACATAGAGAGGTGGCCTCTCTCCCCGTCGTCCGCCGGGCCGAGAGTAGGGGAAGAGGAGCCGAGGCGGAGCAGGCGACTCTCAAGGCGACCGCGATGGGGTGCACAGGGATCTCCTCCTCCTATGTAGCAGTTGAGAGAGACTTACTTGGATGGATCCAAGTGGCTAATTTGGAGAAGTCTTGGGTCTTCGTTAAGAAACCCCTTGTCGAATGGAGTCCTATGGGCAATATCGTAGAACTATCAGGTCATTTCTATAAATTTTCATGATGATTATGAGCCTATTTCCAATATCGGAGTAGCTCACGGTTATATCTGCAAAATCCTAGGGTGACTAGGAGCCCATTTGCAATATTAGAGAAGTCTAATGTCTCAAAATTCAAGGTCAATTGGACACCTATTTGCAATATTGAAGATGTTGTGTGTCTTCTCTATAAAACTCAAAGACGATTGGGCGCTTATTCGGCAACATTGGATTAATATGCCCAACAAAAAAAATGATTGTTCTTTATCAGCTAGGTGTAATCTCATGACAACGTTTAGCTAATTTTATAGATTTTCCACATTTTACACCTTAGTTTTGACCTCTAGACACCTTTTATCCATTTATTTTTCCACAAACTTAAAAGGTGGACCAATGCCGTGGAAGTGGACCAATTTAATGGGACTTGACTTAATTTGAAAGAAATTCTATATAATTACATATTCCTATCAATTTGCTAAGATTTAATTAACAGAAGAGCCCAACAATCAAAATCAATGTCACTTAGTAAATACGAAGCAAATACTACATGTCCCACCCGAAAATACGGTGGTGAACCCAGGTGCGCGCACCCTATTGCAAACAAAATTAGTAATTTAAAAAAGGTTCACAAAAATTCAGAACTTTCAGTCGGGTTTTCAGTTTCAAGTATTGTACCTGTATAAAAGATTTTGGAAACAAACGATCTTTATTCCAAACTGGGTAAAATATTTTCCAAAAACAACACTATATTAACATTACACACATACTATATACATCGGAAATTTCACTTTTTTGCCTGGTTTTGTATATGAGTCCTTTTTTTGGTTAATTTTTTACACAACAAGAATACAAAATTATCTTTGACTCTAAAAATTTCAAAAAAATTCAACACACTTTTTAATTTCTATATTTTTTACACATATAAGATGCGCGCGTACCCGAGTGCACCAAATGTGGGGTAATGTCCCACCTTCAAAGTTTCTACCCCCTACTATATAATCCCCGCACAGAAAACGACAAGCAAACACATGCATACATCCAAAGCGGACCATTCCTGACAATCCAGCCCGGCAGAAGCAGAGAAACACATCGCCGAAACGCGATACTCAAATCGGGAGTAAATTACATATTGGTACCACAATTGGGGCTCAGTTAACAAGTCAGTACCACTTTTGCAAATTTTTGCTAATTCATACCAGTTTTGAGGCAATGAACAACAGATAGCACAAATCCAGGTCTGAGCATGTTTTGACACCAAACCCGACAGCCAGGGCCCACCATACACGCTGACATAGCCGCTCCGCTTGCCCATCAGGAACATCCGGTTCGGGGCCGGTTTGCTCGCCTCTCCAGTACATCGATACATCGAGATTGATTGGTTTTTCCAGACGAGACCGGGCGACCGGCAAGCGATGGCGGAGGCGCCCACTCCCGGCGGCGGCAGGGATCATGACAGTAGGGATGACTCTGGCAGAGATCTGGTTGGAGGGATCGGCGGCGGAACGTCTGACGGTGGAGGTGGAGGTGGAGGCATCGACGACCTGGACGAGTTGTGGCCCTCTCGGCCATCGTCGTCGGCGGCGTTGCTTGCTTAGGTCTGGGCGGATCCTCCACCGAGCAGCGAGCACTAGACATGCGGTTTCAGAGGATTCGAGTAAGTTCCAACAATGCTATGATTTGTAAGCTATAGTAATTTAGGATTTAGGGTTCGGGAAATCTGAGTTAGAAAATTTCATTGCATTTTAGTTTGAGCAGGCATGATGTAGTGAGGTATTTAACAGATACATCCTAGATGTTAGAAAGAAACCAATAAAAACAATGATTGATGGGATTAGAACCAAGTTAATGCCTAGATTTCATGTGAAACGACAAGGCGGAGCTGCTACTGGTTGGGAGATCACTCCAACAATTTCAGAAAAGCTAGAGATGGAGAAGAAATACTCGAGATACTGCACACCAAAAAATAGCAATGGCTTGTGGGAAGTAACTAACAAGAAAGTCGATGACCTGGGGTTATTTCAATTGTGGTTACAGGGCAGAAGAAGGATCTGGACAAACAGATAGTCCCTCTAATACCTGTAAATGCATATGAAATGTGATGAGATATTTTGGTGATGTAGTTGTGTTGTAATAGACATGATACTTAGCCTTACCACAAATTACTTGTTCTTTTGGGGGTCTTTTGGTGTATCAGGTCCAAATTTGCTAGATTCTATATAATGCAAGTGTACCTGATGTTGCTGATCATGAAATGATCATGCGTAGATGATCAGGACCATTTAAGTGTGGATGGTCATGGTTGAATCCAGTGATGTGCTCACTTTTATTTGTCTATTTTATCTTCAATTAAGTTTACTTTCTCACTGTTATTTGTCTATTTTATCTCCAATTAAGTGTACTTGCTCACTGTTATTTGTCTATTTTATCTTCAATTATATGTATTTGCTCACTGTTATTTGTCTATTTTGTCTTTAATTAAGTGTACTTGCTCAATTTACACATCAACACAGAGAGATGGGGACATGACTGAACCGTTCTGGTTAAATTTAGTCCTAGTCAGCACTCAGGGTGGGCCTGGGCTGTCAGGTTTGGTGTCAAAACATGTTCAGACCTGGATTTGTGCTATTTGTTGTTCATTGCCTCAAAACTGGTATGAATTAGCAAAATTTTGCAAAAGTGGTACTAACTTGTTAACTGAGCCCCAATTGTGGTACCAATATGTAATTTACTCCTCAAATCGGCGACGCTGCCTGGCCACTGCACCCAGCAGCGACCGACCCATCCTGTCCATAGTGCGCTAAAAAAAGATTCAAATGAAATTTAAATTGCATGCGAAATTTAGGTTAAATTTTCATTGATTCATCCATAATTTACACAGGAAATTCAATAAGGAAAAAAAGTCTAGCTACGTTGTCATCCTTGCTCTTGGCCTACGGTGGCGGCAACAACATCTCTTCGTCGTACACGAGATCGACGTACTCCGGCACCGCCCAGAGGATCACCGACGGCAGCAAAAGTTGCGACGGTGGGTCAATCACCTACCTAGGCCACATTGGCCACTCTTGCAATGAAGCACATCATAGGGTACTAGCTAGCATGTACAGATTTCATGCAAAATATCATCAACAGATCCTATCACAAAGAAGCGCAACAACTGAACCTTTTCATGCATTACCGTGTCCAAAAAAATAAGGTGTGTGAAGCTGGTAAAGAATGCAGGCCAAAAAAAAAGGGTAACCCCAGCGATGAAAAAAGAAGGACGAGTCGGGGTGCGCAACCAAAAAGGGTAGGCAGATTAAAGGATCATACGATTATACAAGCAATTTCAGCAGCAAGAAGCATTCAACTAGTCTGTTACCTGTGTACCCCAATCTCCCACATGATTGCGTCGGAGAACGTCGATATTTGAGAACTCAAACATGCGCGCTAGGGTCTCTCCAAAGATTGTTGACCTTAGATGCCCAACATGCATTTCCTTTGCAATATTAGGGGATGAAAAATCAAGCACCAGCCTGTTAACTGGCATAACTGGTGCCCATGTTTTGATACCATTAACAAGCATATCATCTATTCTCTGCAACAAAGTGCATTTCACTGGCGCTTAGCATGAAAGAATCGTAGTAGCAGCAATAGATGAAACGCTTGCAGGTAAAAAATCTAAACCAGACCTTTGCAACGAAGCTGTTGGATAATACAATATTCAGAAAACCAGGACCAGCAACAGAGGTTGATTCGATCACATCACAGGCAGCCAGGTTCTTGGCAATGGCCTGTGAAAATTCCAGCATGTATGAAAACGGAAAAATGAACGACCAGGGAATGAAAGAATGCTACACAATGAGATCTTCTTGTAGTAAATCATCAGCAGTCCAAAAGAATAGGATCGCTCAAACCTGTCCAATAGCATTGGGATTTATGAAACTTGTCCCAGATCCTTGAACTCGTGACCACAATCCCATTGCGTTGTTGCTGCATATGGTTTAGATAGAGCCAGTTGATGAGCTCATTCTAGGGTCTAGGGATGCTAAGATGTGAGATACTCGAATGAAATGGACACACAAGGATCTGATAAACATACCACTGGTAGTCACCAAACTGTGATGTGCAAACTTGGACCACTGGTTCTACATCATCCACTTGAGGCAGCGCCGCACGGAGTGACAACAAGGCCAGTAAGTTGGAGATGATCAGCTGCTTGACACTCCCAGCTCCCTGCACGGCCTAGCAATATGTTTGAGTCATGTCAAAATCTCGATCAACTGATCAAGTGGGTACGGGGAGAACAGGCGATCCAATACTCACTGGCGTTGCGGGTTCCTGCGCCTGCCCAGGGGCGGAAGTGGAGGCCTCGTCTTCCATGATGGTGAAAGACAGCTGGAGCTCCCTAGTAGCCTTGGGGAGGAAGATGCTCTACAGGAGCGCACAAATGAGCAAACATGCATGCCTATACATTGGGCAACAATAGAAAGGGCAAAAGCTTGCATCCCAATGCGTTGATAGAAATAATACTACGTAGTTACAATTACAACTGTACAGGCCTAAGAGTAAGACTAAGCAGAAACAAGTGAGCAGTCAGGCTACACCCAACAGCTCGCACTGCAGGACGCAAAACCGGCGCTAGGAAGGGAGAATCCAACTCTAAACAGAGGGGCAGAATTGGGGTCGTATCGGCGTTGACCACCTATGCCGATGCCCATGCAGAGGCCTCGGAACTCCAAGACGCCACCCGCATTCGGAACGCTGCACAAGCACACACATGGCCGGAACTGGCGTCTATCACAACATATGCCCTCCACCGTCGGTCAATCTTTTTCCCCGCGAAGACCCGTACGTCTCTCGCCTGTCGCCGAATTAGCCCTTGCATCCACGCCGGACTGCCCTCCCCGACGGCCGCAAAGGGACAATTCGGGGAGAATATTAGAATTGGCAAGTCGTAGGGACGGAGGGAGTATTGCTCGTAGCTTTGGAAGGTGTCCGACTGTCCGGCCAGTACTACTACGGTACTACCTGGTTGGTTCCCTAGCAAGTCGTACTTTGTTAGGACCCTCTATTGACTAGTGGAGGCTTCTTGGTTTAGTCTCACCTTATCTATGAAAGAAGGCCAGACCCAGCTTATAAGGGAGACAGTGGCGATTCTAGAACGAAATTGGAGGGTAGGCTCAAGATAGCATATCATTTAACTAAAATGACTTAAACACAATATGTTCTTGAGAACCTAAGATTATGGGTCGCTAACATAAATGTAAAATTAACAACTAAAATAAGAAACTCGGTGAGGTACCTTGGTATGTCGCAAACATAAAGCACAAGTAGACTCAATTAAAAAAATAAGGGTCAAGTATTAAGTGACCAGCATGGTGAGATTAGGCAAATTTAGTTAAATCGATATTGGTGTTTCTTCATTTGCAAATCTATTGGCAAAAAATACATCGTCAATGAATAATTTTTCAATTACTCAATAAACAAACAAGTTTTAATTGACTCGAGGCTAGTGAGTGCCTAATTAGCTGCTGGTCGGTCTCATAGATAATACCTGGCTTATAGGCTGCAACCGAATAATCAACGAAAGGATCAACGATCGACATTCGTCGTTCCTTGAGGCCCTGAGCATGGTCGATCCTCGCATTTTTTTTCATAAGTTCGTCAGATGGCGATTTTACTTACCTCTGCGCGGCTGCGCCATGTGACCTTGGCGAAAGAGCGATCGAATTTGGTTAATGATGTACCTGTAGGATTTTTTTTAAATAATACGAATTATTTAATTAATTTGAATTTTATTATACATTTTTTCGAATTTATAGATCTAGCACTTTGTCGGCCTGGGGCAAGCCGACTGGGCCAATCGGCCAGGCCCTGGCCGACAGCAGGTCACTCGTCCAGCTGAAGGTCGGCTAGTGGGGCCTGGGACCGACCACGGTCGATCGGCCACAGGACCAGGCCGCCCGGCAATCGCCAGGCCCAGCCAGGATATAAGGAACCTGACGCGCCACGCCAGCGCCTCCTTTCTTCTCCACGCGACCGCGAGCACTCCTCTCTCTCTCTCCTGTTCGTCGTCCCAGCTTGAAAAATCGCCATTTTTGCCCGATTTGGCTAGATTTGACCACAAAAACTTCAATCCAAAGCTAGTAGAGAGATAGTGAAAGCCCGATCTACGGATGGGTTAGCTCATAGCTCGATTTGGTGTTGATTTGTTGGAGGAACGGTGGTGGAGCAATGGCAATGGTGGTGGAGCTGTGGTGGAGGAGCTGAGGCTGTCTGTGGTGGAGCTGTGGTGGTGGACCGAGTGGCTTCTCTCGCTTCAAGGATAAAATTTAATCCCTCGATAATCACGGTTATTGTATATGGTTACGTACGTGGGTATGCTTAGTCTATTAGAATACTTGCCTAGTGGATTAGTAACAATATTTGATCGATGGGTTAGGCACAAATATTTGGCCGGTGGATTAGTAGCAATATTTGACCGGTAGCAATAATATCATATTTTTTAGAATATTTGGCTAGTGGATGAGTAACAATATTTGACTGATGGGTTAGACACAAATATTTGGCCGGTGGATTAGTACCAATATTTGACCGGTAGCAATAATATCATATTTTTTAGAATATTTGCAAGCATTGCCCAAAGTTATACGCGTTGTCAATAATTAATTGATTAGGTTGTTTATTTTATGTCAGCAGAGATGACCAATTTAGTAAAGTTCGTGTTTTATTACGGTCCTGGGAATGTTCGAACAAATGACTTTGGAGCAGATCTGGGAGAGTTTATGTGTACACAGTTAGGTTTGACTGCCCCTCAAACCTGGAGTGTTAGTCAGTCGAAGGAATGGTTGACAGGATGTTTAGGCTATAACATTGAGACGTACACCGTCAGCGTGCAAGCATTGTGGACAAAGTCAAGAAAAAATATTTTCTAAACTTTAAGGCATGTAGATACTGACAGAGACTGGTTTAAGTGGTTAAAAGGCTGCGAAGATAGGCATGTAAACCCTGTCGCATTAGTGTTTCCTGTCTTGAAGGAGATCGATGGTGGACATGTTTTTCGCCATAGTGCTGATTCAAGTTACGGGATGTACTCTATGTCCAGTGCAGTCAGATAGGAGGAGGAGGAGGCGGTGGTTATGAATCGGGGCAGAGCAGTCAGGCCAGAGGTGGAGAAGACTATAGTGGAGAGGCAGATGCGGACGAGGAAGATGGAGGCATGCAGAACATGATGGAAGAGGAGGATTACATGGATGGCGAGAGTGGTGATTCTAATGACCCTGAGGATTCTGATGAAGAAGGCAATGGTGGAGAGGACATGCCGATTTCTGCTTCATGGAATCAAAACATGTCAACCGGAATGACCGTTGATGATGGTCATGATTCTGCGTGGGAATATCACAGCAACAGAACTGCCCAGGGTGCCAGATATCAAGACAAGCAACATTTGCAAGATGCAGTCGTTGCTTGGGCAATGTCAACACACAGGGTTTTGAAAACAACAGTGTCCTCTAAGAAATACTTGACAATGGAATGCGTGGATATAAATTGTTCAGGCAGGGTGCATGCCTATGTCCCTACGTATGACACAACTTGGTTGGTGAGCGACTATGTGCAGCACAAATGTGAGCTACACAATGTTCCTGAAGATCATCTTAACCTCTCCTCCACACTTCTAGCTCGGCTGCTTTACACGGACTTAGTAGAGTGCAAAGCGATGACAGTACCAGATATCTAAGAAAGTAAAGACCCGGTTTAAGTACTCCATTTCGTATGGCAAGGCTTGGAGGGCAAAGCAAAGGGCTCTTGAGGAGAGGTTTGGTTCGTTTAGAGACTCGTATGACTCCGTGGTCCGACAACTTCAGACACTTCAGGATAGAAACCCAGACACCTATGTCGACATATGTGATACCCGAGGATACATCCGTGAAGGTGCTTCATCGAGTGTTCTTCTCTTTTGCTGTATGCATCCAAGCTTTCACTTATTGTCGTCCAGTGATATGTGTAGACGGTACTTTTCTAACTAGCAAGTACAAGGGTCAGATCCTTACCGCCATTGGTCAAGACGGCAACAATCAGATTGTCCCACTCGCATTTGCTTTCGTGGAGGGCGAAAACACTGAAAGTTGGACATGGTTCTTCAGGTAGCTCAAAATAGCAGTTGTGAAAGACAAGCCCAATGTGTGCATCATTCATGATAGGCATGCAGGTATACTCAATGCCGTAAAACGGCTGACACAGCCAGGGCCGGAAGAGCAAACACCTTGGCTTGACATGCAAAGCCGGTGGTGCATGCGCCATTTGGGTGCTAATTTCTTCTCACAGTTCAGAAACAAGAACCTCATGAATCTATTCAAAAAACTGTGCAAGCAGAACCAAGAATGGAAGCACGATTTCATACGCGCAAACTCGGTCCTTGGAGGCATACATACTTTGGCTTCTCGGTAAGGTGATGTTCACCGAGAACCATGTCACCACTATCACCGCTCGCTACATCCCTATCGCATTGGAGATCGCCAATGCAACTAGCGCTGACATGATTATACAGAGGAGTTGGGGTTCTGCGGTCTTAGCGGCCACGTACCGAGGTATGTGCAGCGGTTGCCAACGGAGGGCGCCGAAGTCAGGCCTGCTTGGATGCCCACTATTGTTGCAGCTTTGGTCCTGGGAGCGGTTTCCTATCGGTCGGCCGGACGTTATGGTTGAGACGCCTTACCCTACAGCTACTTTGGGCGATCCTCTGACTGGACTGTTCAATCCAGACCACATTGACTTGCCTACTTTCGGTTCAGTTTGGACACATCGCCAGGTATGTGCAAAGTTACTTGTTACATTCATTATTTAGTTGACATAAACTATGCATGGAGCTAACAAATTATTATTCGCAGAGACGCTTTTCTCACAGTTAGGTGAGGGGTTGCTACCCCGCACTGTCCGAGCAGTTTGACGTACTGCTTGCGAGTTCGGTGATGTGGGAGCCCTACGATAATGAAGCTGTCGCTGCTAGATTCCAGAGGGATGGGGACAACATACAGATGTCTATTCTATGTGCAGCCGTATTGGCTCACAAAATCGAAGATAATCTTCAACATGCAGGCAGAGGAGATGAGCCTACATAGAGTAATGAGGCAGTTTGGTCTTCGCCAGTTGGCTGATCCTCGTCCTACGGAGAGCGCCATACCTTCAGTCGTACACACGTATGTTTCCTTTACACATTACTTCCATCTTAACATAATTATTGACATGACACTAACCATGTTAAATGTTAGGTTGTCGAGGAAGGGAAGTAGCAAGACCACCACGGGTTGGCTACACAGGGTTGGGGTGTACGTTCAAGAGTGGGACACCGCTACATCCCGAGTCTGGGACTTGAACGCCGCGTTTGACATGGAAGAGTTCAACAGGTATTTGGATAGCTACATGAGTGCCACACGACTACGCATCACGCAGCAATCTCACCCAGAGGAGATGCCGGGCGCGGCTACTTGGGATAGTTATCCGAGCCAGCCGACTGTGTGCAGCAGACAACATGCGGTATGTTCTTCATCTAATGCACCTATTTATTACATAGTTTTCCGTCTATATATGGCGAACCTTGTGGTGTCACTTGCAGGCACAGATGTTAGTCGATCTTGAGACGGAGAGTGCTGAGTACAGACGCTCTCTTTCGTCCGGACCCCTACTTATTCACCGGCAGGACCTGGAGACCTGGCTGAGTCGCTTGGAGGAGAAGATACGGCGTATCTACGGGTTTATCACGTGCACCCGCCCTTCGGACATTGCTCACCAGCCGGCACCACAGCGTCCTCCGCGGCACTCGACGCACCACCAGCAGCAGCAGCCACCCTCGCCCCTACGACAGTCTCCCCGTCCACGGCTTACACCACAGACGACTCCGAGACCTCCTCCCCCAGACCAGGCTGGAGGTTCGACGTGGCATCAGCAGTCTTCTTCGATTGGCAGCAGTAGCCACCTTTGCACGATGGAGGTTCGTCGTGGCAGCACCAGCAGCAGGAGCCTTGGGGTCACCCTCCCATGCCAAACTACGGGTTTCGCCCACAGCCACAGCCACAGGGTATGTGTCTTACAAGATAAGCGTCGAGGCTCAGTTCATGTCAAGTTCTTACATACTTTGTTTTCATGTGCAGGAGCATTCGGAATGTAGGGGTCTATGCCTGGCTATCAGTCATCTATGTCCGGATCCGCCTGGACTGATCAGGACGTTGATCATACCACTCAGGATTTCATGACGCAGAGCAGTTGGCTGAACATTTTTCAGACTCCCCCCTGACCCCACACAGGAGACTCAGTACGATGATTACGGGTCGGTGATTCCTCCCCGACAGGTTCGGCTGCCCCACAGGTTCGGTTGGACGACGCCTCCTAACCCACCACCCGAGCGTCATGTGGCATTTACGTCGCTGAGACATATATTTATCTATGTATGAGACATATATTTATCTATGTATGAGACATGTCTATCTATGCATGCGACATCTACTTATGTATGGGACATATATCTACCTATATATGAGACACCATTCTATCATTTCACGATTTTTATTGCAACACAGTTCAACATAACTTGCAACATAGTTCAACATAACTTGCGGTACATAAATAAGAGTCTTATCTATCCCTAGCATGATGTCTTTCCCTTTCCCTTCGATGATTCCTCGCCCTTTCCCTTGGATGATCCCTCGCACTTGCTCTTCTTGGCCTGCGCTTTCTTCTTCTCCTGCCTCTTGTCCCACTCAGCTCTCGCCTTGCTTCCAACGGGTGGCGGCATGAAGATATCATCCTCATCTTCGCTCTCTTCTATCCAAGCCCTAGGTGCCACAACCTGCTCCGTCATGTCAGCTTGACTCTTCTTGGCCTGCGCTTTCTTCTTCTCCTGCCTCTTGTCCCACTCAGCTCTTGCCTTGCTTCCAACGGGTGGCGGCATGAAGATATCATCCTCATCTTCGCTATCTTCTATCCAGGACCAAGGTGCATCAGCCCGCTCCATCAAGCGAGCTTCACTCTTGAAGGTAAGCTTGTCCCACCTTGCCTGGATCCTGAGAAGCTCTGCTCGTACCTGATTTGGGGTCTTCAGTTTCCACCCTCTTCGATGAAGTGACTTACCAAGCATAATGAGAGCATCATGGTTCGTTACCAAAGTATCCGAGTCGGCTGGTTCATCGCCTATCACAACAGTTCTGGCTATTAAAAAAAGCCCAATGGACATATCTAGAGGCCAGGGAGACGCGTCGGTCATAGTGGAGAGGAGTGGAGGGAAATGCGAGAGCAAGAGGAGAGGAGGGAAATGAGAGAGTAAGAGGAGGAAGAGATGAACTGGGTTAAAGGATACATCTCGTTGCCCAGATTTATAGAGGCACCAAACCGAATAGGCGGGAAAAAAGGGCGGGAAGTAGTGGCGGGAAAAAAAGGGCGGGAAGTAGTGGCGGGAACAAAGGGCGGAAAGTACTGGCGGGAAGGATTGGCGAGGAAAACAGCGGCGGATGATTATTTAGCGGTAGAGTTGCATTGATCATGCAGAATTTGGTTAGGGGCAGGACGATTAGGCTGTCGGTCTAGGTCTGGCCGATTGCACTAATCGGCCTAGGCCAGACCGATTGAACCAATCGGCCTGGAGAAAGCCGATTGCATGTGTGGGGCAGCCGACTGCATGGTGCCACCTGCTGTCGGCCAGGGCCTAGCCGATTGGCCCAGTCGGTTTGCCCCATGCCGACAAAGTGCTAGATCTGTAAATTACAAAAAACGTATAATAGAACTCAAATTAATTAAATAATTCGTATTATTTTTTAAAAAAATCGAGTACCTGTACGCCTCCTATACTTTCCCTATCTCTCTCGGGCGAATCTACCAATGGGCTAAACTTAACGCACCATGAGGCCCAGCTAGGAAAGCCAACTCCACCAAAATGGTTCGTTTCTTCCTTTCTATTCTTTCCTGTCGGTAATTCACGAACTGACGACCATGGAAGCACCGATCCATGTCAAAACTACTGGAGCATGTATATTCGATGATTTTTCACAAAATTGGAGGGTAGGCTCGATCCATACGAAGCCTACCCGGTAGAATCGCCCCTGAAGGGAGAGATTTCTTCCTCCCATCAGTCCGGGCTTTCGGGATGGAGTGGGCTCTCTTCTTATTATTGGCCTGTGAGCGCATGAACCTTCAAAACGTAGGCTGAGTGCTGGGCTGACCAAGTAAACGCTAACATCTGGTATCAGAGCCAGCATCGCCATGCCTTTCTGAGGGGCTTCTCAGGGGGATGGGATGTTATGACCCTTCTGTTGACTAGTGAAGGCTGCTTGGTTTTGTCCACCTCGCCTATGGGTGGAGCCACACCCGACTTATAAGAGAGAGATTCTTTCCTCCCATCAATCCGGACTTTTGGGATGAAGTGGGCTCTCTTCTTATTATTGGGTTGTAAGCTTATGAAGGTCCAGAACGTAGGAGTACTGGGCTGACCAAATAGACGCTAACATACTTACGTATCCATGCATAGCTAACTAGCTAGCTGGTATATATGTTAGCGAGTCAACTGCTCGCTCTGTTCATAAAAGAGTATTACTTTCAATATTTATTTATAGAAAATCAAACTCTTTATTTTGATGACCTCTTTATGTAAAAAATAATTATGCAACCAAATTAGTATACTTAGATTCAAATCTCAAAAAAGTACTACTATAATTAGATTCAGTATGAAACAGTTTCATCGTATAGCTTTTTGACTTTATAAATCTATAGTTGTATTTTTTATATAAACTCGGTCAAATTTTAAGACGGTACCAAAGCTGGAAATACACTCTTTTGTGAACGGAGGGGGTAGTAGAGTAGATTATATTAGCTTGTCCATGTTTGAATCTTGCAAGTTGCACGGTAACGAGCCATATATAGTCAGGTCTTGCCTGTGTGTCAAGTTTAGATTAGCTGCTCGGAGCACGACGCGCTCCGGCCGGAACTAAGGCATGGTTGTCCAGTGTCACCAGTTTTCGACCCACGTACGCGTAGTCGTAGCCGGTTGGCCTAGTTTTGGTTTTTTTTTTTTTTGAAAAATACAGTACAAATGCAGGCACTCATAATTGGGAAGCCCAAATACTACCTTGAAAAGAGGCTCATGCTCTCGTGACCACCAAGCACTTTGCGTCATTATTTATGGCTTATGTTTATGTTTGGCCATAATCCTTTGGAGGATGGAGGCTCTGAGAAGATGATCCTCTGGGATAGATGGTGTCGGACCGTGCGCCAAGAGATTTGTTGTTTGGCAGAAAGTACGAGCGTCTCATGAGAATGATTTGGAGTCACCAATGAGGCATCAACGGCAAATAGGGCCACAATCCAGCCTTCATAATCCAACCAGTCACTTCCCGGTCGGTTTGGGACACGCAAAAGTGTATTGTTCATGGGCAAAATGTGCGCTTCGCGGGTGCCCCTCTTCGTGCAGCTAGTACAAAGTAACTGGTGGCGACGGTTGCCACGGCCTACAGACGACGGTTAGGCAGAGAAGCGACCCATGTGTAGACCACGGCGAGAAGATCTCTCGGGAGCGCGGAACAAATATCATCTGAAGCCATTAACAATTTTTGGTATTGTTGTCACCATTTATTCATCGAAACGTTGTTGTCACATTTCACCTACTTACAAAAAGTTGGATGAAATCACTCGGCACTGCTACACTACTAACCCTTTCGTTTTACAAATTCAGTATACCACATGTCTTAGGGCGTGTACAACAGTATACAATCAGCAGTCTGTAACGTGCGCCATGTAGGAATATTACTGACGTGTAAGTGAGAGAAAAAGAAAAGGGAGAGGGTCCGTCTGTAGATTTAACAACTGTCTGTTCCCGTAAATATCTCTGCCTACCCACGGCCTCTTTCCCATTGTATGAAGTGTGTCGCATATCATGGCTCGTGAATCCAGTTTTCTCGGCAACGGCATAGCCTGATTTAGTTCCCGATCTAACCACCTCCTAGCTGTATAGACAATCTATACGGACACCGTATTGTACAAACTGTCTTAAACGCTGTCTAGAGATGACATGGAGGGGTATTGTAGTAGACAGGTGTCTAGACGAATGTACATGCCCTTAGTGTCGTGCTTACAACCCCATTGATATTCTGGCCATGGCCTCGAGAGCCGACGACAGCCACCAACGGAGGCAAACCAGAGACATGTCAAACGCTCTTTTCCCATTTCTTCCACCATTTCTTCGGTTGAGTCGTGGCAGCTCCCAAATGTTTCTTTAGAAAATCAAACTCCGTATTTAGGAGCGATTCAAAGATTTTAGCATTTTCATCTAAATACGCATAGAAGCAATTCAAAAACGCTCACCAAACACATGTGGTGTGGGTGTAAAACAAAAAAATAATACTACAACTGTTCATGATGAGACCCACAAGAAATAGATATATACATCAACGACTCCAACGAACCAAGAATACAAATTGATACAATATAAAGATACAAATCACGATAAAGGCGAAATAATATCTGAGTACGGGTAAGAATATAAATGGGATCCGAGTACATGTAAGAATACAAATGGGCCTAAGAGGACTGAAGATAGCCAAGTGACATTCATAACCCTGCTCAGGCCAAGCCGAGAGGGCAACCGTGGTAACATCGTCGATCACATACCTGCAGTTGCGCAACCGTGCCCATGGACAAATGAAAAAAATAGAGCGATAAGTACTAAGGGAGGTACTTAGCGAGACTTAGTATTCGGTTGCTCTTGGCCACATGATATAGTGGACTTGACAGCGCTAAAGCATGCACTAAATAACCTATTGAGACATACTACAACTTCCGCATGTAAGATAGGGACAAGAGAGACCTATCCAATAACAATAACTAACAACAACCATAACTCATTCTAAGATTTGCCTCTTGAAGTCATATATGAGAGCGTTATCCAAGGGAACTCACACATTGGCAATATTACATTTATTATTTAGTTGATGAGGCTAATTACTACTCAATTTAGTAGTATACGTTGTCTATGATCGAAACACGGTGCTCTTGAGTAGTCCATAACAACGGACATAATTTTTCGAAAAGATTTAGCCTGTAGGGGTGCACCACTGTACCCATACATGTGCTTATCCACCCTTCAAGCAACATAATACACGCCTTCTGGATATCACAAACAATATAACTATCCCATCACTACTAACATGCATGTCCAGGGAGCCACTTACCTGAGTTTGATCAAACAATGAGTCCGGCCGAATCTCTAAGTTGGCGCAAGCGTTTGCGATCACGGCTTTAGAAGGTAACAATCACCAATCAGGTTGAAAACCAACTTCTGTTGGAATTTGGGTGTGGGCCTTGGCCCATAGCCTAATACAAATTCTGAAATTCTCTTGGCCCATTCATGCCTAGCAAGGGGTGGCACCAAAGTTTAGTCCCACCTTGCTAGTTTAGAGGGAGTTGGACCAATATATATAGTGGAGTGTTTCACTACCTCCTAAAGAGAGTGAAGAGGAGTGGCATACACGCGCGCTCCTCCTCCGCCGTCCGCCTCGTCTCGACGCGCGCGCGCGCGCCGCGGTTTGCGGAATTGTGCCTCGGTGCCGATCTTATCTTTTTGCTGCTCGGGAAAATTATTGTGTGAGTTATTTTTCTGTCAGCCGTTTCCGGTCTTTCCGGAAACGTGGGCTGTTACGCATACGCTCGCCACGCCTTACCCGACCGCGCCTATATATATACGGCCTTGGCGAAAACCCTAATACGAGAAAATACACATCTCTGCCTCCGAACCTTGCGCCGCTACACCTTCTCCATCCCCTCTTCCAGCGTGCACCGGACGACGGGACAGTAGGCCTCCGGAACCACCGCCTCTCGTGAACCTGTACGGGTGAGGGGCGATCAGGTTTTTGGGGAGCGCGTCTGCGCGACTACTGATGGCATCACGTCGACCGACCACTCCTTCCTCGACGAGGACTTCTTCCCGGACATCAGCAGCCTCTACATCGACGTCATGGCTGACGACACTGGTGTCAACGCGAACCTCAACCCCAACCTGAACGCGAACCCGATTCCTCCTCCAGCACCGTACGTAATTTGTTCCTATCTAGTTCAGTTTCTGTTGCAGTTTCTAGTACTAGCTCTTGGAATAGATGTGATCTGCTTATTCTGGTTGAATATGATCTGTTCATCTATTCTGCTAGTATACATGATTAGATTAATTCCAGCACTTATAGTCATGATTTATTATTACTTATTTCGGATTAAATATTATGGTAATTTGCTTATATTTTCAACAATCCAAAAACCTGATTATAGGCAACTGAATTCAACTGGTTTAGCCGCTTACAACAAGGCGCCTCCTTTTGATGGTGTCAAATATAAGAGATGGCGCCGAGAGCAGTTCTATGGTTGAAAAACCTAGGCTGCTATAGCGCCACTCTTGGCAAACCTGAGGAGACCTTTCTCCTGCTCAGGAGGAAGCGTTTAGAAAGTCGACACCATGTTTATGGGGCTTTGTTCAATATTCTTGGTGACAACATTGTTGACACCTATATGTCATTTGATAATGGCAAGGATGCGTGGGATGCACTGGACGCCAAGTTTGGTGTTTCGGATGCTGGCACTGAACTGTATATCATGGAGCAATTCTATGACTACAAGATGACTGATGACCGTCCCATCGTGGATCAGGCTCATGAGATACAATCCCTTGCCAAAGAACTCAAGCAGTTCAAGTGTAACTTACCGGACAAGTTCGTGGCCGGAGGCATTATTGCTAAGCTTCCTCCTTCTTGGAGGAACTTTGCTACCTCTCTGAAACATAAGAGACAGGAGTTTTCTGTTTCGGATCTCTTCATGTTGAAGAAAAGGCGAGAGCAAAAGATACACGTCCTCGAGGCTTTGATGGAAGTTCTAGTGCACATGTAGTGCAGAAAAACAACTTCCAGTCCCACAAGTTCAAGAATAAGAACAGGTCTGATGGCAAAGGAAAGTTTGATGGCAAAAACAAGGCCGCACAGACTACCAACTTCAAGAAGAAGACTGAGTATAAGAAGAAAGGATCCTGCCATGTCTGTGGTGATCCTAATCATTGGGCTCCTAGCTGCCCCAATCGCTTTGACAAGCGTCCACATGGAAATAGTGGCAAGTCCGCTAATGTTGTTCTTGGTGATATTGAGATGAAGGATGCTGGGTACGGTATATTTCCCACTGTCCTTTCAGTTTGTAATTCACCTGATTGGTGGATAGACACTGGTGCAAATATACATGTATGTGCTGATATTTCCATGTTCTCTTCTTATCAGGTCGAACGGGCTGGCTCCGTGCTGATGGGAAACGGCTCACGTGCTTCTGTTCAAGGTGTTGGTACGGTGGATCTGAAGTTTACTTCGGGGAAGATCGTACAGCTGAAGAATGTGCAGCACGTTCCCTCAACCAATAAGAATCTCGTCAGCGGATCTCTTCTGTGTCGAGATGGTTTTAAGTTAGTCTTTGAGTCCAATAAAGTTGTAATTTCTAAGTGTGGACAATTTGTTGGAAAGGGTTATGAGTGCGGAGGCTTGTTCCGCTTATCTTTGTCAGACTTATGTACTCAAGTTATTAATCATGTTTGCAATGATAGTGAATCCAATATTTGGCATTCACGACTTTGTCATATTAATTTTGGGTGCATGACGCGGCTTGCCGATATGAATTTAATTCCGAAATTTACTACTGTCAAAAGTTCCAAGTGTCAAGTATGTGTGCAAGCTAAGCAACCTCGCAAGTCTCACAAGACTGCCGAGGTACGAGATTTGGCACCATCGAACTAATACTTTCAGATCTTTGTGAGATTAATGGTGAGTTGACAAAAGGTGGAAAGCGATATTTCATGACTTTAATTGATGATTCCACTCGATACTGTTATGTGTATCTTCTGAAATCTAAAGATGAAGCTTTTAATCACTTCAAAATCTATAAAGCTGAATCAGAAAACCAACTTGATCGAAAGATTAAGCGACTTCGGTCTGATTGTGGTGGAGAGTATTTTTCCAACGAATTTGATTCTTTTTGTGCGGAGCATGGTATTATCCATGAGAGGACGCCTCCCTACTCACCTCAGTCAAATGGGGTGGCCGAAAGAAAGAACCGTACTCTAACTGATTTGGTTAACGCCATGTTAGATACATCGGGTCTATCCAAGGAATGGTGGGGGGAGGCGATAAAGACTGCGTGTCATGTCCTAAACCATGTTCCCAAAAAGAACAAAACCATTACTCCATTTGAGGAATGGGAAAGGAAAAGGCTGAAACTCTCCTACTTACGAACTTGGGGTTGTTTGGCAAAAGTGAATGTGCCGATACCCAAGAAGCGCAAGCTTGGACCAAAAACTGTGGATTGTGTCTTTCTGGGATATGCATTTCATAGCATTGGCTATAGATTTTTGATAGTGAAATCTCAGGTATCTGACATGCATGTTGGTACAATCATGGAGTCGAATGATGCGACTTTCTTTGAAGACATCTTTCCCATGAAAGATTCGTCTAGTTCATCAAATCAGGAGATGCCTAGTTTATCTAGTCAAGAATTAATCACAATTCCTGAACCCACCATTTCGATAGAACACCCTGATAATCCTGGGGAGGATAACAGTGAAGCTCCTACCAGAAGTAAGAGACAATAGACTGCGAAGTCCTTTGGTGATGATTTCATTGTATACCTCGTGGATGATACTCCCACTTCTATTTCAGAAGCTTATGCATCTCAAGATGCTGACTACTGGAAAGAAGCCGTTCGTAGTGAGATGGATTCCATCATAGAAAATGGAACTTGGGAAATTACTGATCGTCCTTATGGGTGCAAACCTGTAGGATGTAAGTGGGTGTTTAAGAAGAAGCTTAGACCTGATGGTACTATTGAGAAGTATAAGGCACGCCTTGTTGCCAAGGGTTATACCCAGAAAGAAGGCGAAGACTTCTTTGATACTTATTCACCTGTGGCTAGATTGACCACCATTCGAGTACTGCTATCCTTGGCTGCCTCGCATGATCTTCTCATTCATCAAATGGACGTTAAGACGGCTTTCCGAAATGGAGAGTTAGATGAGGAAATTTATATGGATCAGCCGGATGGATTCGTGATAGATGGTCAACAAGGCAAGGTGTGCAAGTTACTGAAGTCTCTGTATGGTCTTAAGCAAGCACCTAAGCAGTGGCATGAGAAGTTTGAAAGGACTTTAACTGATGAAGGCTTTATTGTAAACGAAGCTGACAAGTGTGTGTACTATCGCCATGGTGGGGGCGAGGGAGTCATCTTATGTCTGTATGTTGATGATATACTGATATTCGGGACCAATCTTAATGTTATCAATGAGGTCAAAGACTTTCTATCTCGTTGTTTTGAGATGAAAGATCTAGGAGTGGCTGATGTGATATTGAACATCAAGCTGCTGAAAGATGATGATGGTGGGATAACACTGCTTCAGTCTCACTATGTGGAAAAGATCTTGAGTCGTTTTGGGTATAGCGAATGTAGATCTTCTCCTACACCATATGATCCTAGCGTGTTGGTTCGAAGAATCGTGGAGATCCTAAGGATGCTAAAGATCAGGTGAGATATTCTCAGATTATTGGCTCGCTTATGTATTTAGCCACGCCACGAGGCTGACATCTCCTTTGCTGTAAGCAAGTTAAGTCGATTTGTCTCAAATCCTGGAGATGTTCATTGGCGTGCTCTTGAAAGGGTTTTCGTTATTTGAAAGGCATCGAGCTATGGGATTCACTACTCGGTATCCAAGGGTACTTGAAGGGTATAGTGACTCAAACTGGATTGGATCTTGATGAGACTAAGGCCACGAGTGGTTATGTGTTTACACTTGGTGGTGACGCTGTTTCTTGGAAGTCTTGCAAGCGACCATCTTAACGAGGTCAACTATGAAAGCAGAACTCACAAGATTAGACACGACCTTTGTTGAAGCGAGTGGCTTCGTGAACTCTTGATGAACTTACACTAGTTGAAAAACCAATACCCAATCCTTATGAACTGTGATAATCAAACTGTGATCATAAAATAAACAGTTCTAAGGACAATATGAAGTCATCAAGACATGTGAAGAGGAGATTGAAATCTGTCAGAAAATGAGAAACTCGGAGTTATTGCATTGGACTATATCCAAACATCTAAAAATCTGGCAGATCCTTCACAAAGGGTCTATCACGTAATGTGATAGATAATGCATCAGGAGATGGGTTTGAGACCCACGTTTTGAGTTGCTCACAGTGGTAACCCGCTCTATGTGATCGGAGATCCCGTGAAGTAGAGTTGGGAGACAAGCTGTTGGTCAACTGGGAGGAGAGTATCCTTACAGCATACTACCACTCCGTATAGATGCAATACTCTCCTATTCTACATGGCAGGTTGGTATTTATCTTAATGTGTTCTGAGTGGCTTGTTTAAGCAAAGATGTTGTCCTGCAGAACATCTTTTGAAGAACACACCTATATGAGTCTGATCAACGTCGCAGTCCGTGAGAGTTGGGTGCTCTCTAATAAACTCATGAAAGGCCATGGAGTATGACGATAAGCTCCAAACCGGAGAAGCTTCGGCAGCCCCAGTCGGTCTAGACCTTATGTGAAACTAGTGCGCACCAAACTTGTAGTTCAAGGCATAGTCCACTATTCAAGTTGCAACCTAGTGTAGCATGAAGTTCTAAGTGGAAGTTCAACTTAACAGTCTCCACCTCGCACTGGTATATAAACAATGCTCTGGAACTGATTGATGTGTATGTGCCTATGAGAATTTGTGGGGGATTGTTGAAATTTGGGTGTGGGCCTTGGCCCATAGCCTAATACAAATTCTGAAATTCTCTTGGCCCATTCATGCCTAGCAAGGGGTGGCACCAAAGTTTAGTCCCACCTTGCTAGTTTAGAGGGAGTTGGACCAATATATATAGTGGAGTGTTTCACTACCTCCTAAAGAGAGTGAAGAGGAGTGGCATACACGCGCGCTCCTCCTCCGACGCCTCGTCACGACGCGCGCGCGCGCGCCGCGGTTTGCGGAATTGTGCCTCGGTGCCGATCTTATCTTTTTGCTGCTCGGGAAAATTATTGTGTGAGTTATTTTTCTGTCAGCCGTTTCCGGTCTTTCCGGAAACGTGGGCTGTTACGTGGGCTACGCCCCACGTCTTACCCGACCGGCGCCTATATATATACGGCCTTAGGCGAAAACCCTAATACGAGAAAATACACATCTCTCTGCCTCCAGAACCTTGCGCCGCCGCTACACCTTCTCCATCCCCTCTTCCAGCGTGCACCGGACGACGGGACAGTAGGCCTCCGGAACCACCGCCTCTCGTGAACCTGTACGGGTGAGGGGCGATCAGGTTTTTGGGGAGCGCGTCTGCGCGACTACTGACGGCATCACGTCGACCGACCACTCCTTCCCCGACGAGGACTTCTTCCCGGACATCAGCAGCCTCTACATCGACGCCATGGCTGACGACACTGGTATCAACGCGAACCTCAACCCCAACCTGAACGCGAACCCGATTCCTCCTCCAGCACCGTACGTAATCTGTTCCTATCTAGTTCAGTTTCTGTTGCAGTTTCTAGTACTAGCTCTTGGAATAGATGTGATCTGCTTATTCTGGTTGAATATGATCTGTTCATCTATACATGATTAGATTAATTCCAGCACTCATAGTCATAATTTATTATTACTTATTTCGGATTAAATATTATGGTAATTTGCTTATATTTTCAACAACTTCATCACTCGTTAAACGAATGTACCATATGTATGCGTTGATTGCTTCTATAACAACCCGAAGAGTAGGAACACTTAAGGGTAGATTTGTGAAGTGTGTATTTGCATAACATGCATTTGGAAAATGTGAGAAATTTTGAAATTTCAATTTTGAAGTTACAAAGTGAATGAAAATGAACTCTAGTGTTGAGTTTGACAATTCAAATTCAAAAGTTCGTTGTGTATTTCAAATATTTAGGTCATCTCCACGATGGTTGCTGCTTTGGTGCGCTGGTTCTTTGGTAACTTAGCACGACAACTTCACATTTGTCGACTACCACAAGCTCTATTACGATAAGCTTTGCCCGGCTTCGGTGATGAGGGGCGAGGACGGCTGCGCATCTTTGGCTTTTGCTAGTGTTTGTAGTTGTCGCTAGGTGTTTCAAGAACATATATATAATTTTTATTACTTTTGGGTCTCTTTGTAATATTGTTGATGACAATTAATAGATCGGTAAAATTTCGAAAAGAAAACTAGCTGTGCCTTTATTCTTACTTGACAATTGCCCATTGCCACTACTCATCCCTACATGTATACATGTACATGCACGGCTGAGATGATAGCAGAAGACAAGACAGCAAACAACCGTGCTAATCTTTAATCTGACTCAAGAAATTTGAATGATATACAATCACGATAAATATAGATAAATTGTTAAATACTAAATCGAACTAGCCATGGTTAGAGATAACAAAGAAAACTACTAAAATTCTCACCAAAACTGCTAACAGCCGGTCGTGGGAGCTTTGCGTGTGGCCATTGCTGCGCACAATTGATAGGAATATGTAATTATATCGAATTTCTTTTCTTTTTGTTTGTTGGGCTCTTTTGTTAATTAAATCTTAGCAAATTGATAGTAATATGTAATTATATCGAATTTCTTTCAAATTTAGTCAAGTCCCGTTAAATTGGTCCACCTTTTAAGTTTGTGGAAAAATAAATGGATAAAAGGTGTCTAGAGGTGTAAAATATGGCAAATCCATCAAATTAGGTAAACATTGTCATGAGATTGCATCTAGCTGATAAAGGCACTCATTTTCTTCTTTGTTGGGCATATTTCTCCAATGTTGCAGAATAAGCGCCCAATTGTCTTTGACTTTTATAGAGAGGACACACAACATCTTCAATATTGTAAATAGGTGTCCAATCGACCTTGAATTTTGAGACCTCAGACTTCTCTACTATTGCAAATACTCTCCTAATCGCCCTAGAATTTTAGAGATATAATCGTGAGTCACTCCAATATTGAAAATAGGCTCCTAATCATCATGAAAATTTATGAAAATGACCCTAGACTTCTCCAATATTGCCCATAGGACCCCATTCGGCATGGAATTTCTTAACGAAGACCCAAGACTTCTCCAAAGACGGCCAATAGGCTCCAAAATGGCAATACCAATCATAAAAAAAATCCAACCACAAACAAACATATTGTCGAGAACGTGTCGCAAGGGCCACCATGACAAAGAATCATCATTGAGTGGTAGACACAAGAATGCCTTATTGTGAAATTGACTTAGGGAGACTCATGTCGCGGGAATAAATAATTTAGCGGGTCTCCCATTCAATCCTACAAATTTACAATGTGAGGACAAGTCAACAAAAGTCAAAGCATCTAGTCATGGTAAATGAGTCAAAAGTTTACTACCGTTGGTACAAGGTTTTTCTATATAGCCCGCACACTTATTGTATCTTTTTTTTAGATCAAGGCTGCCACGATTTATTTAAACAACCAAATCAGAGTCTATGATGCTTACAATCCTAGCGGGTGGGACACCCAACCAAGTCTTACAAAGCTTATTATCGTAGCCCTCTTTAGCTAACAGGTGAGCAGCACCATTTCCTGTTCTCCGGATCGCACGAACAGAGTAGTTCTCAAAGCCCTTAGCCAACCCCTTGATCTCCTCTATGAGCAGTCCCTGCATTGATCTGTCCTGCTCTATCCTCTGCAGTTTCCCCACAGCCCCCTCGCTGTCCATTTCGAGAACAATATGGCTTAGTTATAGTTCACCGGCAAGGAGAAGGCCTCAGACACGAGAGGAGCTCTGACGATTCAGCGTCAGCGACATGTGGAAAAAATGGCACGCTCCAGCCCTGAAGTCACCATGGTGATCACGGATGACCACGCCACCCCCTCCATCCCCGCTGTTTTGATGAAATGCTCCATCTGTATTGATCTTGGCCCATCCAGATCAGGAGGGAGCCAGTGCTCCGTATGATCTCCTTTGACCCTGATCTCCGTCCTATGCACCAAGCTCCATTCCTCATTGGCCGCCACCACTCTGGCTGCAACCGCTCTTGGGTCCTCAATAATCTGAGAATCCCTGGCATCATTCCTGGCCGACCATAGGTTGTACAGCATATGGAATACAAGAGCCACGTGATCACTCCGAGTCTTCCTAATCCAATCAAGTAGCCATCCCCGAAGATCAGCCCGACAGGATGGTCTCCTTGGGGGTGAATCGAAGGTGATTCCTGAAAGAGCCTTTAGGGTAGCCCAAGCCTGGACCAAATGTGGACACGACCAAAATCGATGGAGTAAACTCTCGGTTTCGCCGCACACTTATTGTATCCTGACTATGTGCCGAAAGATACCCCTAATCCATCATTTTTTTATAAGTCAATAAAAATAGGCACTAGGCATATGGATCTATATGTCGACGGTCCTGATAAAAAGCCGTCAACGTATAGAAAGCCGTTGGCTACAAGGCCGTACATGTAGAGGGGCTAGGTTCAGTAGAAAGACATGATTAGGCCACTAATTTTTACTCACATGTCTTTCTCGTATTTTTTGTGTTAATGCAAGGTTAAAAATTCAAATTTAACCAGCTATGTACTGTTTTTTATGGACAAGTTAATGCGGGTTGGACACACACTAGTCGTGCTCGTGGACACCATGGATAGCACCCTGGATTTTATAAACGTATAATACTGGGCGGGTAATGAATCCCCTCCCGCGTGTGGAGCACGCCAATCGAAGAAAGGATAGTACCACACCCGTGCAGCATCTTCTCTCTCCCCGCTATGTATCATGTCGCTTGTGTGTTTCCTTTTCTGATTTTCTATAACAGATTAAAATCCCCAAAAGTTCTAAATCGTGAAGAGTTTAAGTCTCAAAAAT
This sequence comes from Avena insularis, assembly GCA_023614405.1. Taxonomy (NCBI): domain Eukaryota; kingdom Viridiplantae; phylum Streptophyta; class Magnoliopsida; order Poales; family Poaceae; genus Avena; species Avena insularis. The sequence goes on from CM042690.1 coordinate 28,007,245, forward strand.
AGTTTTGAGATTTCTGAAAGTTTGAAAGTCTAATTTACATGAAGTTCAATTTTTTGGAAGTTCGAATTTTTGGATGCTAACTTTTTAAAAAGCTAGAAACTTTGGAAGTTTGTAAAATCTGGCAGTTTGAAATCTGAAACCTTAAAATTCTAAAGGCTCTGAAACTTCATAAGTTTGGATTTCTTTTTCCGGAAATTCCTTAATAATTCTTAAAGTACGGTCCAAATACCATGAAAGTTGATAGTGGTTATAGAAAAGAGAGACGTTCTCGGTAAATGGAAAGTTAACAATATGGGAGCCAGCTAAAAATGGAAATGCCTGTTGCCATTTCTTTATCCTAGCCGGCGCCCATGATTTAGGACAGCCCCTAGTATTTCGGTAGCCATGCTCATTTCTCATGGATTATTGAATTTATTTATTTATTGTAGAGACATGCATAATATGGCCATATACATGAAAGATGTATTGGGGTTTAGACTGTCCTCAAAAGGTCTAGGCAAAAGGGTTTAGTAAATACTTAAATCCTAAGATAGATAAATACATGCAGAAGGCTATGGTTGGCGCAAGCAAGAAAAAAGAGTGCATACTTCTCGAAGTAACTTGGAGTAGGTTAGGTTATTGCTACTCCCTCCGTTTTAAAATATAAGATGTTTTAGGTTTGTAAAGAAAATGAATCTAGACTTGTTTTAGTATGTAGGTTCACTCAATTTTGGAATGAATCTACACATTAAAACAAGTCTAGATATATTTTTTTTACAAACCTAAAACATATTATATTTTGAAACGGAGGGAGTACTTGCGAAAGTTGAAATTTTACATGAGACATGAGTTATGTCGCAAATATAATATGTGTATTTTTTTAGCTTTTTATGGATATATATAGTAATAAAAAACTCGTCATGTGATTAATTAATCAATCTACCGATTATTCTCTTGCTTCTTATAAATATACATATTAAGTAAATTTTATTACATTCACTGTTATTAGTACTGTAATAAATTTTATGTGATATATATATATGTAGCACAAACGTAAAGTTTATGACGAAAAGCACGCGAAGCAATGCAACTGAGAAAGGTAAATTTGAATATGACGGTCTATTAATTTAGAGGCGTCCGCTGAGGCAATCAAAGCTGCAGTGCATGCAACTCACGCCCAGTCTGGAGGCGTCCGGGCCGTCGGATGAGGGGAAAGGAATATCCGTGGCCGTCCAAACGGTCATCGGTAGTACGACGTGACGTAGGCGGATAGCGATTGCTTTTAGCTGGCAATGGCAGGGGCGACGGCTACAGTAACTGGAATTTTTGGTCACGCGAGAAGCAGCCAGCGTCGTGAAGCAGACGGGTGGGCCTAGGTGCTAGTGGGGGCAGCAACTCAGTGAAGAAACAGCGCTCCCACAAGGTAGCCGGCTGGACCGGCCTCCGAAATGCCAGGGTGACGGCCACAGTGGCTGAATATTTTTCTCACGCAAGACCGAGCAGGTAGCTTGAGACTGGCCGGTGGGCCTTGGGATAGCGGGGACAGCTTGTCAGCGATGTACTAGCCTCGCCGGGAGCGTAGACCGAGCGTGTACAGAGAGATTTGTTTCGCCTCGAACAAGACGCCGTGCTTTAAAAGTGCACCCTGGCCGTGGCCGGCCATTCCGTCGCCTCACCCACGCACCCCCTCCCTCTCTGCGCTGCCGCGCGCAGCGGCACACGGTGCCACTCAAGGGTTCATCTCATCGCCGTGGGCGCTCTTCTTCCTCCTCATCTTCTTCTTCCTTCCCAAGTAAGTAGATCGATCAACTCCTCTCCCTCCGTGTTCTGCAGGTTAATTACTCATGCGAGTCGAGATCACTACTTGTTGTGTGAGGTGTGGTTCTGATCCGATCCGGTATCCTTGATCTCGATCGTCTCTTGGATCTGGTAGAAAGCGTTTGGTGATTTGTAGGTTGTAGACTTTTTGCTGCAATCTGGGTCCGATTGATGGTTTTTTTGGGGGTTCCATTTCGTTGATTCCACCCGCGCGCGCGTACGTGCATGATGAGCGGCGTCCTGGATCCAATCAGCGCGTTGCTTGCTGTGTGAGGTGGTTCTTCGGATCCAGTAATATCCATCTCGATCCATCGTGTCCTCGCTCGATTTATTTGCTACTTCCCTCTAGTAAGGTTGATGTTCAGCGTCTATATATGTACTTGCATTGTTGTCGTTGCTGCAATCGATCTGGCCCCGATTAATTCATGTTTTTTTTTTTTCAATTTGCCAGCACCATCTAGTAGAAAGCTAGCATTTGGTGAGAGAGAGTTGCAAGTTCTAGACTTGGTTTTGCTATTTGCTGGTCACGATTGATGGTTTTTTCTTCTGGGTTCCATGTTGATTATTTAGCGTCCTGATCCAAACCAGCGCGTTGCGCACGCGAATTACTTGCATGCTAGCTGTCTGAGGTGTGTGGTTCGTGTCCTCGCTCGATTTGCTACCTCCGTCTACTGGAAACCGTGTGAGGTGGATGTTCAGAGCGCGCGAGGTGATTCTCGGACTCGTACGCTGATGTGGTTCTCGCGTTGCAATCTGTTTGAGTTGAGGCGTGGTGACCGTGATGACGACCTTGCTTGTGTGTTTGCTATAGCCAGCGCGCCGGTTTCGATCCATGGATTTTCATTCCATCCGGTTGAATGCGCGCATGCATGGATGCATGCATGTACTCGAGTGATCGAGTTGGATACAGATCGATCTGCTTGGGAAGCAACTAGTGTTGTTCGTTCCTTATTGCCTCTTGTTTGTTGCAAAAATCGACAGCTGCTCCTTCTCCTGTTGTTGGTTCCGATTGTTCCGATCGATTCCTTTGTAGTATGTGTTTCGTTTCGTTTTATTTGCTCGATCTGTCCGTGGGCTGCTCCATGCAACTATCTACCGTGTTTCGTTTCCATTTTGCTGAGATTTATTATCCGCTCTCTGGCGCATTGCATGCTAAATTTGTAGTACTAGTTGGTTCTAGTTATCGATCTTTCTGCATCGATTTAGCGCTGCTGCTGCTGCCCAAGAGGTGTGTTGTTAACTCTTTAGTTTCTCGATCTGCAGGAGTTGAGGATCCTCATCGCAGTATACTAACCATGGGACAGATTTTTACCAAAGCTTGCTATGTCACGGCTTTCGTCAATTCCTTCTTGTCAATGTAAGCAGCGTGCTTGCAATCTGGAATGGGCAGCACACATCGCGTATCTTCATGGAGACTTACATGATGATTATGGTTGATGCATAATGCAGGGTCCCGGCCTACGCGCGCGTCATGGAAGCGCAAGGCGCTCGGACCGGGTGGACGCCGTCCCGACGGCATTGTTGCTGCCTTCTTCACCAACGCCGCGTGGTTGGCCTTCGGTATGATAGAAAAGAGCGACGAGGCAGTTGGGCTCAACGCCATCTGCGGCTTGTTCCAGTTGGTGAACCTGGCGACTTACACCGCGCTGTGCACCTGGGCGGAGCGTCTCGGCCTTCTCAAGCGGGTTGTTTGTGCCTCCCTCTTCTTATTCCTGACGGTGCGCGTGGGCCTTGCGCACGATGCCGTCAACCTCTTCAAGCTCATGTGCACTATATATGTTTGGTCTTGCAGCGGCTGTCACACCCAACATCATCACCGTCTACATGGTACATGTAGTATATACAAACATAAACATATATATGCTCCTAAAGCTTTGCTTGCTCAATAATTACTCTTCTCATTTTTTTTTTTGAAACGGATCGACTTTGCTCTGTTTGATGTTCACTCTTACGAGATGCTAATTGTAGACCGAGCCAAGGACACTAGACCTCCTTCCCCATTATATTGGGCCATCTCGGTGTTCTCCGTCCTCAACGGTGTGGCGTGGTTTGCCAGGGGCCTCAACATATGGAACATTCCAATGGCGGTAAGAAGATTACACAGAGTAAATACATGCATGCATGCATGACAGTAATTGAATTGACTGACGCACTAATTATCTTTGTGTTCAATCGATCTAATTCTTGAAGGTACGGAATGGTGCTGGAGCCGTGTGCTCCCTGTGGTTCCTGAGGCTTCTGTTTGCGTGGGACAAGCCCGAGAACAGATACCCGCCATTGCTTGTTCCAGGAGGCACTTCCACGAACGAACAAGTACCTGCCAATGAAACGTCGCCGGCGCCAGCTGCGTTGGTGCCTGCTCCAGCAGCTGCAGAGGCCAAGATCGTCCGGGGGCCCAAGATTTTCAACACGGTCAAGTCCAGCAGCTCTGAAAAGGTGGACGAGAGCTTGATCCAAGATCTTCACAAGCCCTCCGATGATGCGTCAACCTCAGGTAACAGCACTGCTCCCAGCGAAACGTCTCCGGCGCCAGCAGCATCGGCGTCTGCTCTGGCGACAAACACCGACGCAGCCAAGATCATCAAGGAGGCCGGTGGCAACGGCGCCGCTCCAAAGGAAACGTCACTGGTGCCAGCATCTAGCACCCAGGGGGCCAAGATCGTCAAGGACGCCGGTGGCAACGGCGCCGCTCCCAGCGAATCGTCGACGGTACCACCAGCAGCGGCGTCTGCTCCAGCGGCAGACACCGAGGGGGGCGAGAACGTCGAGAAGCCCGGGATCATCGACGAGCCCAACATGGAGTAGGCGATGAGGGTTACGTGACATTGTCTGAATTCCTTTCGTTCTATCGTCCAAAGGAGGATTGTTTCTGGATTCGTGTTAAAGAGTTGAAGTGCAGTTGAACTTCGTCTGAATTCATGTACGGCAGACTAGGCGCTAAGTCGTACTGTACTTCTTCGGTTGATCGATTTGCATGCCCAGATAAATTCTTGCTTCTAGTTTATCTAAATGCAGCCGTGTTCTGAGTTTCTGATGTACCGGTTCTCCAGAACTACGTTGAAGGGACTTAGAAAAAAGAGAAAATCATGAGAAGGAACGTTTTGCTGGAGAGCCAGTGGTTCGTCGGATTCTAACTACAGTATATTACATAGTTCCAATGTATGCAAGCTTGTGTGTTTCTAAAACATCCAAACATAGCTAGATGAAGTTTCGAAAAGAAGAAAGATTTCTTATAAATGCTTTCAAAGAGTTCTAAATGCAACTACTCCCTCCGTCTCAAAATAAATGTTACAAAATTGTCTAAGTTTAGATGTATCTAAACACTATTTAGTATATAGATACATCCAAATTTAGATAAATCCCCGACATTTATTTTGAAGTAGAAAGAATAAAAGATTAACTATATATAAACGTTGGAGTGAATTTCACTTTTTACCTTTACTTGTCAGTTTGTGACGGAAACTCTACCAGCGGGTGTAATCTTTTAGTCGAAGAAAAACCCCACCTCCCTTCCCGCGATTCGCATCATACCCGTGTCGTCTGGGCCGCAACTCCACCGGCCGACCCCTAACCTCATCCTCCCATCATCTGTCCCGCCGTCCCTAGCCCAAGGCGAGTCGGCGCCTTTGGTGGCAGACCCCGGCCATTTCCCTCTTGGCTTTGGACGGCGCGGCGTAGCCCTGGCCCAGGAGGTGCAACTCGGCGGTGAAGGTCTGCGTGGCAGTGATGTCTCCTTGGTGCAGTGCAGGTGACAGACGTGGTGGTGGCGCAACCATTGGTGCCAGGGCGGCTGTGGTAGAGCTCCGCCGGTGAGGCCTACATGCCCAGATCTAGACCCTTCGGGATCGATCTGGGTTAGGGCGGGTTCGGCCTCGCTGCCTCCGGTTGGCCTGCTAAGCAGCTCGTGACGGGGATGTCGGTGATGACGTCACACCTGCTACAGTGTGGCGGTGGGAGCTTCGCGGGCATGTCTGGGTCCGACTGATCCTATGGGGCTAAATAGGAGGGTAGCGGCGGCGGCCTATGTGCAGTAGCGTGGCAACGGGGACTTTACGGTCCCCCCCCCACCCTGGGGCTCGGACTGGTGTGTGTTCGGGTTCGCGCATGCAAAACAAAATATTTCTCCCTACACGAATAGCCAAGATCTATCCATGAAGACACTAATGGATTTAGATCCAGATATCATACCAACGCTGATACGGCAAAATGACATCGATCGATGTATGGTAGATGTTGAAGACAAACTAGTCGATCCCAACAGCTAGGCGTTGTAACAGACCTAGTTTTAGTAATCCTCACTTAGTGTTTAATGTGCATTGCAAGTATTCATGCATTATTTTCTAGCACCAAAGAAAAATTCATTGAAAAAAATAGAAAATTGTATTTCTATCTGTTAGTTCTCCCCATTGGAAATCTATTCAAAATGTTCCATATGTGTTAAACAAAACTTTGTGGTCCTTCTAAATTATCTAATGGAGGTCACTAATTGTTTTGATAAAGTTTTTATCGGGCCAGTGGCAGCTAGGGTACCATGGCCCATCTATTGCTGGGCCCTGCCAGTGGAACAACTACAGTCCCATGAAGAGTCCTCCTCACGAAGTGTGGTGCTTCAGGAAAAGTGACCCTCGCCAAGCCTTAAGGGGAGCCCCTCGTGGAGGTGCCTCCCGAAGTAGTACCTCCTGAATCCCTTCAGGAGGAGGAGACCCCATCGGCGAGGATTTCTTCTCGCCCAGGGTTCGCGCGAAGTGTACCAGCACTGCAGTGCCCAAGCCTGGATGTCGAGCAAGACAAAGATGAACACAATGATGACCTTAGTTGGGATAGTTGTCCCTGCTCACACCTATCGCACAAGTAGTACATCTTTCCCTTCTGAAAGGAAGGCATCTTCCCCTTCCTCAAGCCAGGAGTGGCTGATAGCCGCTGCTACCAGGAGGGGACCACCTCTCCCCCCCTTTGGTGTGTGAGGAGGCAGATAGAAGGACGTTAACGACGTGGTCAATGACTCCCTGCCATGGACCATGTCCACGGTCAAAAGAACCTTTAACCTACCTTCCTACTCCCTTGTCGTCATGTGGCAACCCTTCTCTCCAATATTACAGGAAGAGGACCGGGGCACCTATAAGTAGGGCAGGACGACACCTTAGTAGGGGATCCATCTTCTTCTATGTCAGGAACCCTAGCTTCCTCCTAGCTAGGAACCCTAGATCTCATCACCTGAGCACCACCTTGTATTGTAAACCTCGCCAAGCGATACAAGCAATGCATACATACAGGAGTAGGATTTTACACTGCACGGTGGCCTGAACCTAGGTAAACTTTCTTTGTCCCTCTATCGTGTTTCCTGCATGCAGTTTCCTCGCTAAGGTTGCCGAGAGTTTTGCGGAGATCCTGTTCATCCCCCTGTGTTCATTCTCATCCTACTACGAGAGGTACCCCATTCGTTCGTAGGGACAAATCTCCAACATTTGTCACACCAGGTAGGGGGCTGAGGCGCATCTCCCACAACTTCATTGACATGGCAGACGTGAACCCCAACAAGCACCCTCGTCACCAGGCCGCCCCCACTGTCGGCCAAGCGGCACCGAACCTCGATAACAACCCTCCCCACACTGGCGACGATGCTCCCTACCAAGAGCACGAGATGAGAGGTTCCAAGACACACCTCTCTGGCCTCATAGGTCATTCGCAAGGCACCCATGCCGACACCATAGCTGTCTCCAACGGAGAGCACGAAGTCAACACCATGCCGGAGGACGCGCTGCGCATGGTACGGGAGTTACTACGTGATGAGTGCATATTTGCATCATGTTTTAGATTATTATTTTGCATTGTAGATTTAGGATCTTGGTATTTTACGGTGTTCGCACACACTTTTTATGTTTATTTTCACCAGGATCAGGATAGATGATGGATCCGATGGACACAATTCTTGGACCAGTTATATTGGAGTGAAAAGGAGCCAAAAACTACGTAAATTGCTTATTTGGAAAATATTAATAACACCAGAAGAAAACCCGAAGCAATTGAGGCATACAGAAGGTTTAACAACCAACTATACGCTGGGAGAACTTTTTCGGCCATATAGTTCCTGTTGTATACTTGGAGCCGACACCGCCTCCTCAAATAGTTTCACCCCGTGCAACTGGATCGGGGAGACGACATACAGAACACCCAGAAATCATCAAAACCTAACCTCTGGAAGGCATCTAGAGGGGGAACTCATCCACCGGGGATCCATCTTCGCCCTACATAGATCTGGGAGGCTAAGGCATCGATCTCCGTCATCAACCGCTGCATCACCACCATCTCCATCCATCCCATCTACATCATGTCTAGATCTTGTTGTAATTTCCATACTCGTTGTGGATTTATACAAGTACTATTCATCTATGATAGATTCTATTACTTTTGCCATGATGTTGATTGCCTCCATATCTGAGTAGATTATTAGTTCTTGAGGAGATGGAGAAACCCTAGTATGAGATTGGAATAAGCTAAAGTTTATTATGATATTCATCACTGTGACCATGTGTTAGACTGTCTACAAAGTTTATTATGATATTCATCGATGTGACCATGTGTTATACTGTCTACAAAGTTTATTATCAATCGCTGCATCTCCATCCCATCTCTACCCCCATCTTCCATCCATTAGATCTTGTTGTAATTACAGATTCAATTATGGTTTACACTAAATTCATTCCCGTACTTTTATCCATCCATTTGATTATGATGTTGTTGTTGATTGCTTCCATGTGTGAGTAGTTCCCTTCATTGATTACTTGTGTTTATGATCTATTAATCTATGATGTGTGTTTGATCTCTCTCTCTCTCTCTAGATAGTATGTGTAGTCGGCTACATATGATTTGCCTTCGGGTCTAAAGAAGAGGGTGAAATCCTTTGGACATGTTTGGAAGTGTGGCTGGAGATATTGTGAATAGAACCACAGCTAGCAACTGCATGGTCAAAGGAGGAATAAAGAGAGATTTACTAAGCTGATTACGATATCCATAGGGAGACCCTTAATTGCGGTGGTTTGTATGGGTGACTGCTCTCAGAAATTGCAGTGGTTATTTAGAGATGACCTTGTTCTTGGATCAACAAAGTGGCTTCCTACGAGCCTTGTAGTGAACATATTATTATAGAACTCTCTACACACATGTCATGACATAAGAAATATGTTATAATAATTATGATTAATTACAACATGCTAGTGGTGTATCCTACATCCCAGAGAACGTTTTATCCCTATTGAGTTCAATCACCATTCCAAATGCTTTTGTTACTTGTTTCCTTTTACTTCTTTTATTTACTTTTCTACATTCAACCCAAAAACATTTCAAACACCCTTTACTTGAAATCAAAGGCATCTTACAAGTATCCTTTGGTAGATAGTGATGAGGGGCATAAAGACCTTAACCAAATAGATCTCTATGGGTTTGATACTCTTATTTCAAAAACTAGCTAAAATCGATCAGTGAACTTGCAGTCATCATGTGGCAATGGCGTCGGCTCCCGGTCACCACCTCAGCCGTTGTTGTGACCCCCATGGAGCCCTCACCCGCTCCCGCAAGGGAGACTGCGGACACGTGTCGCTGGCGCTCCCCTTCCACCGCTATGACAACCGTGGAGGTCGATGTGCCACCCCGACCTACACCACGACTATCGCGTTCACCACGGCCTCTCTCGCGTGGCCTCTCTCGGCCGCATTTCACCACCAAACCCTCCTCCATCTCCATGGACATGGCCTTACCTTTTTCGATGGAGGAGGCTCTTTTCGGCGCCATGAGAAGGGGCTAAGTACCTGAACGGGAGATTGGGGAAGAAGGGAGAATGAGCGGAGTGGGCAGCATCGTCGAGCCTTCAATCTTATGAGTCGCGGCAGAAGGGCCCATCGGTGCCTCGATTACCGCATGTTAACCACCAGTCCATCTGAAAGCAATATGCCCGAGAGGCAATAATAAATTGGTTATTATCTTATTCCATGTTTATGATAAATGTTTATTTCTCATGCGATAATTGTGTTAACCAAAAACTTTAATACACGTGTGTTTAATAAACAAAGAATAGGTTCCTAGTAATGCCTCTCTTCATACTAGCTTGTTTATTAACTGATGATCAAGGTTTCCTGATCATGAACATTGGATGTTTTTAATAACAGGATCATGAACATTGGATGTTTTTAAGAACAGTCAACCGCTGTAGGTTTAGCAATACGATCAAGTTCTCAAGTTTATATTTCTGTATCATTCAAAGTAACTCCATGTCCTTAGACCATGAGATCATGTCAATCACTTCGACCGGAAAAGTACTTTTATTCCATCAAACGTCACATTGTAACTGGGTGATTGTAAAGGTTTGGTTAGGTACTTGGAGAGTGTTAGTTGAGACTCGTGGATCAAGAGTGAGATTTTTCCATCTAGATGACAAAGAGATATACTCAGGGCCCTCTCGGTGATATCACATTAACATAGCTTGCAAGCAAGTGATTTGATCACTAGAATGTTATATCAGGGGAACAAGAAAAAGAGTACTTGTCGGTAACGAGATTGAACAAGATATGGATGATACCAAATGATTGGATCTTGGACAAGTAAAATAACACGAGACAAAAGGAATTTCATTATAGCGAAAAAGGTTCAGATGATCATTGGATTTTTGTGGAGCTACTGGGAGTCATTATGGATCTCCAGGTCGCGCTAATGATTATTGATCAGAGAAAGTATCGATCATGTACATGTAGTTATCGAACCCGTAGGGAGACACACTTAAGGGTAGTCAACGCATTTGAGTGGCTTAGGAACGCATGAGAAGATACTGAACATCGCAGAAATTGTTCTGTCGAATCTGCCGAAATAGTTTCGATGTATCAAAATATTACAAGGGGATAAAATGTTAATGTGTTCATTAAATAAAGTATTCATTAAATGTAGTGTTCATTAAATTGAGTTGCATTAAACCAAGAGAATTAAAGTGCTTTAATGGAAAGACCTTTGGTTTTGAGTAGAGAATCAATGGGACAAAGTGGAGATAATATTTTGTGAGTGGAGTGTCCAACCACATAATTAGGGGAGAGGTGGGGGCACCACCATGGCTGGTGCGCCATGCCCCTTGGGGCTGTCCCCTCACCTATAAAAGGATCCCCTCCTCCTCTCTCTTCCACACACACACTTGCTCTCCTCTCATATGCCTTTTGGATGGCATCTTTCCCCCTTTGCTAGCTTATCCATTGCCACGAGCGAGGTGCTTAGGAAAAGCCCTACTCAAGATATTCTCCATCACCCACCACCACTATTTCGTAGTGTTGCTGGAGTTCTCGAGGATCCGCTACTTCCGCTACCTGACTCGAGCGAGGGACGTAAGTCGTCGGCACACCGTATGTGTGACCGATTACAGAGGCGCTGCCCTTTGTAGCGCTGATCATATGCACGTCCTTGAGTACGGTCGTGTACACTCTACATATATCAACCACGTTTGTTTGCGGGAATGCTATCCCACTTCAGTCTTCAAGGGTGAGTCCATATGAAAACGTTACAAAGTACCACCTTCGATCTTACGAGTTGCAACCGTAGGGATTTTTTGTTTTTTATGCAACAAACCCCATCACCATCCCACGCGCCATCAACTGTAGCGGGTCAAATTCCAAGATGAGACTGGCTCCACGGCAGTTCCTGATCCAACGGCGGGTGATACACGGCCGCTCAGTGTGCACGGCTAGGATACTCACGGTCATAACCGCGCGTTGACTCGTGTGGCGGCAATGGACTCACCAACTGTTTGGGCCCTTGCTCCTTCGCATCCGCTGAAGGACACGTGTGGGGCAAGCGACCGGGGGATACTGTCAGGTCATTGGAACATGGGGTACCTAGACCCACCGGTTGTCGGGCCCACTACTGAGGCAATAGTGGCCTCGTAAGGGTGCGTACCCTCGACATGCCTGGTCGGGTACCCGATGAGGAATGATCGGCCCTCCACGAGGCTCGCTCCATAGATAATTCGCGCCCGGATTACCTTGTGGACGAAAACCACTAGGGGAGGTGGCCTCCCACCGTGATAGTATCGGATCCTCTCCCCAAGGGCACGCTCGTAATTCTGCTGCAAGGAGAAAGACGACAAGACCAACAGGCGGTTCTTCAGCTACGCAGACTACGTGGACCGTGTCGGTAAAGAGGAGGCATTGTATGGCATCTTCGGTATTAAAGAAGCACCGTCGGCACAAGCATCAGCGATGCCTCCTCTTTGCCACTTTGGCGCAAGGGAGCAGTGGACAGCACCGTGATGTGGGCAGATGTCACCGACAACTACGACTTTATGGTGGACCGACGTTCCCAGGGGATCCTATACCTCGTATGTGTAAAGTAATCTTGTAGACCATCTCTCCTTGGGCAGCAATGTGGTAGACCTTCCTGCCTAGAGAATTGGGGAAAGAGGACTAGCACCACTATAAAAGGGAAGACACCCTAACCTTAGAAGGGGATCGATCCTTGCGATCTGAAACCCTAGGCTTACAACCACCATTGTACTCTCGCGAAGCACCACGAGCAATACAACAAAGCAGAAGTAGGGTCTTTACCTCCTCACGAGGGTCCCGAACCTGGGTAAAAAACTACCATGTCAACTCTCTGTCGTGTGTGAGATCTTCCAAAGCCTTTGTCATCGGGAAGATCTAAACGCGTGTTCAACCCTCTCAGGAATCCGAGGCTAGTCAGTGCCCCTGTTCTTTCGCGGGACATCAATCTCCGACATTCTCTAAGATGGCGACCACTGGACCACATCAAATAAGTATTCGTTGAACCAAAGGTCCATGTCCATCAAAAGAGAGGTTATTCGTACCTCATAGTAAAGTGCGTCACCCTTGCTTTATTCAAGCTTGGGTAGGTAACCACTTCTCACACTCTCTTTTGATTACCGCATTTTCTCTTTTCTTGTGGTAACCTATTTAAGTTTGGTTATTGCAAATTTCTATCTTGCGAAAGTTACTTCTACATGTGTAGAGTCTTGTGCAATCTTCTTGTTCAATAAAACTTTTGTGCAATCATGTATCCCGCTGCTTTCGAATGCTTTCTTAGGTAAGATATATTTCATATTTATATAAGGGATGCTCTTGGTTTTGTTAGGTTTCATAAGAGTTGAGTTAGAGATTTGATGCACTATGTTCAAATCTTTATCCATCTTGAGAAAAAATTGTGATTACCGCATTTTCTCTTTTCTTGTGGTAATCTATTTAAGTTTGGTTCTTGCAAAGTTCAAGCTTGCGAAAGTTACTTCTACATGTGTAGAGTCTTGTGCAATCTTCTTGTTCAATAAAACTTTTGTGCAATCATGTATCCCGCTGCTTTCGAATGCTTTCTTAGGTAAGATATATTTCATATTTATATAAGGGATGCACTTGGTTTTGTTAGGTTTCATAAGAGTTGAGTTAGAGATTTGATGCACTATGTTCAAATCTTTATCCATCTTGAGAAAAAATTGTGATCCTCTAGAATACATTTCCATGATTTCTACACTTCACATGATTAAAAGTATATTGATGAAGTCTCTAAATAATTTCTTAGGTGATGTTTAATTGTCTTAAGAGTCTAGCCTTATAGATACTCAACCCCAGAGATTTAATGATCGACTTGATAGCACTCTTGAGAGTATTTGTTTGATGGAGCTAATGTTCAATGGTTATTGATATGCATGCCAAAATTTGACTTGTTAATTAAAAAATAAAATTTATATTGCTTAACGCATGTCTATAACACTTTTGGACGCCTTGAGATGCCAACAACTCCGCTGGCCTATAAAAGATCCTTTTGGGGGAAACCTATGGATTTCGGCTATGAGTTGAATAAACATCTATATCAGCTATGATGGGTAAGAGCATTGACACACATGAGACACCATTTATACCATGAAGTTTTGGCATGATCTCGTTACTAAAGGATTGAAGGTCTAGAAAGGAAAAGAATGTAATAGAATTGTTTGATAGCCATGATCTAATGAGACACTCTAATGCTATGATTCTTTTGACATGATCTCTCACTTTTAATTTCTAAGCTTTTACTTTACAAAAGTGAGGTTACAAAATATAAAGGCGCAATAGGAGGATCACAAGTTTTATTTCAAGTCAGATTTACTATTGACATGGGGCATAAAAGTTGTAATTTATATCTTATGGATTAACATAACTGAGTTTGTGTTTTCATGTATGATTATGTTACATATTACTTTGAGCTTGCAGGAAAAATAAGGATACAAGGCATCGATCTTCATTGGTAATCTAGATGATAGCATTAATTTATCAACTCTTTTGCTTGAGGACGAGCAACGTTTAGCTTGGGGCTATTGATGAGTGCAAATATGGTGCTTTTTTTAGCACATAGTTTATTCATATTGTCACTCATTTCATGCTATATCTAGCTATAACTATGCCTATTATGCATGATTACTAGTTCTCATTCATTTTCATATGAATGTTGCACAACTATTAGTTTTTATTAGGATTTTATTACCTTTTCTTGTCTTTGACTTGTATGTAAGTGTTGTGATGGACCTATTATATACTAAAAGCAATATAAGGTTGTTTTTCGAGACATCAGGTTGATCCACATCGCCTAAATTATTTAGACAGCTAAATATATAATTAGTGGTTACGATTTAATAAGATCTGTATCTGTATATTTCAAGTGCCCTGAAGTAAAAATGAGATGGTGAGCCGTCGGGCTTAAAGAAGCTAGGGTAGAGCTTATGATCTGTGCAATCCCTCTAGAGGTAATTAACATGCAAAATCATTCAGATGCCATTAGATGCAAAGCTCTCCATTGTTTGCCTTTCTTCTGTGCTGCTGGTGGTCAAAACCAAACAAACGAAATCATGGGGAGTGCCTTCATGTTGCTGATGAATTTCAGCAAAAGGCGAGTCAGTTTACAGGAGTTCACGGTGTGCAATTTTGGTGCTGCTTTATCCGAGGAAAGAGGCTCTGATGACTGGCCATGAATTGCTAGAAATTCAGACTGATAAATCATTTGTGCTGCTGTTGGGAACATCGATAAGGTGGTGAAGAAAATTTCGCACTTCTCCCAAGCATCAAAGCGGTGGATGTTCTAGGAGTTTGTAAAGTTGTTCACAAAACTGATTGTCCCACTCTGAATCAAGTGGTGATGAGCAACGTGTTTGACATAGCCCCTCCTTGTGGATGCCCTCTTCTGTGAGGCTAAATTTGTCATATATATTATGCATAAAGGAAAACAAAAAGGACAACACAGGCCAGGGTAACATGGGTCGATTGATTTTGGGGAAAATTTAGAGTCGCGCCAGTTTGCATCCAAAAGTTCATTTTTCCCTATCCCGATGCAACGCACAGTCAAGCATGCTAGTTCATACAAACAAATTTACGACTCGAGGAGATTTACCTTTTTAAGGAATATTATTATTATGATGCTTTCTTTGTCAAACAAACAAGATGTGCACAGCAGTATGCGCATGGACAGATAATCGATCTGGTTCAGAAGTAACAAACAAGATGTGCACATACAGTACGTATACATGCAAGTACAATTATTAGCACCCGCAAAAAAAAATTACAATTATTAGCTAGAGCAACAAGAGTGTGTCCACGAGCCTCTCTCCCTCTGGATTGCCGAGATTCCTTTCTTGAAGCATAATAGAGAAAAGGCCGAGAAGAACAACTGCTAGGGCAGTAAACAAAATCATTAGGCAGAATGCGATGTGAGGCGGCAACCTGGGGTCTGGGGGACGCTGACCTTCACCCACGTCTATGGTGTAGCAAAGCAGCGCGAAGGCCACGGCGAAAAGACTTGAACCGACGAAGCCTAGAAGACACATTAGCACACACCTGCTACACTCCGCCGGCTCGGCCGCCACCGCCACCGTCACGAGGTCCAGCTGCTGCCCGTCGTTGGCGGCCATCGATCGTCGACTTACCGATCGAGTTGGCTTCTTTAATTTGATGAGTAGGGAGGGTTTGATCGGTTTGAGATCCGACTTTGTAGGTCTCTTGGATGTTTATTAGGATCGACGGCCGGCTGAAGCCGTATCTGACTTATTTTCGTCTCAGAAGTTATCAAACATGCAAGGGGCACGGCGTAAGAATCGCGGGCAGATAGTTTTTGGGAATTGCTACCCGGACGTTCTACGGAATGCAGAATCTGGCGGGATCCAACAATTCGTGCGTTCAGATCAGCTCTTCCGTGTGTATGTTCTTGCATGCATAAAAGGACAAAAAAGTGTGTGTATGTCCTTGCATGCATAAAAGGATAAAAAATACTTACGTGCAGCTCAACTCAAATACGAAAATTCAAAATGCTTTTTAGATTAAATCCTTTGTCCGAATTAAGATCCATTTTCACTGTTAGGTTAGGTTAGTCGTGACGAGCTCTTCAAAACTAGATTCCATGTTGGTATATTTGGACAAAAAAACTTTAACCAAAAGTTATCCACCCGAAACACGTGAGTTATCAAAGCTTCAATATGTAAGTTATCCACCCAAGAATATGTAAGTTATCCACCACTACAAAATTTACCCACAAATCATGTGAGGTAACTTTTTTTAACCTAAAACTTACCCATCAATAACACGAGAGTTATCCAACCTTCAGCATGCAAGTTACCCACCCAATAACATATAAGTTATCCATCAATATAAAAATTTATCCATTGTATAAAAAATATTCTAACGGCTTGGCCTCGTCGTTGATAGCTGCTCTCGCACATACGGACTACTCAACCTCGAATGTATACCACGTCAAACATCAAACTTCTTTAAATCACTTGGATGTAACCTTGTTTTACATATGATATAAATACATGGGGTCTTATGAGTTATGTCTTACCCACTCACCACACTAAGCCGTAGTGAACAACATAATACACAATCAGTAGTTTAGCGGCTCGGTTTCATCGTCTGTCGATGTTACTGCGACGTACGGGTGACGAAGCCTGAAAGAGTTTTAGGGTACCGAGTATTTATGGCTCGTCTATACTAATGGATCAACATTAATAAAGTCTCGGTACCCTAATAACTAGGCTACCTTGTTTCAATTAAACTTGCTCAACATGTATGAGAGAACGTTTTTATCCAACACTTTTATATGGTGGGTAACTTATGTGTTAAACGGTGGATAACTTATATAATATGACATAGATAACTCACGTGTTAGGGGTGGATAACTTTTTGGTTCGAAAAAAATTTCATCGAAACATATCAAAATGGGATCTAGTTTTGAAGATCTCGTCGCGACTAGTCCAACGGTAAAAATGGATCTTAAATCGGACAAACGGTTTGATTTACAAGTCATTTTAAAATTTCGATATGATTTTAAACTGATTGACAGCATGCGTTCACACTTTCTGCCAGGTTTTACAATCTACCAACCGGTCTGAGAGTAGAATTTCCGTAGTTTTTTGCTAGTAAGAAAATACAATAATGTTAGTCGGTCACATCGTCTCATTTTTTACAAGCACTCACTACAGAAAAATAACATTATATATATATGCGGACAGTTTTTTACAAGGACCGTCAATATATACACGGCTAAAATGCCTACGGCCTACAAAAAACCTTCGGCACATAGACCTAGATGTCTAGGGCCACCGTCAGTTAATAAGGCTAGATGCAGAGGGCCACCACTACCATAGCAGGGACCACTGACAAAAAGCCGTCGGCGTAGGTCAAAATGCCCTCGACGCATGGTACGCCAACGGCTGCCCTCGGCGTAACCTCCTCGGCAAATGTCTCGCTCAACGGAGCACATACAGGCCATCGGCGTATAGAAATACCGTCGGCCGGTTGCAAAAACATTTTAAAAAATATTTTTTTTTTAATTATTTTCTTAATTTTTTTAATCGTTGAATTTTTAGAATTGTTAATCTCTCACTTTGAATATTTTTAATACTAATTATACTTAATATTTGATTAAATTGCAGTCTTGGTCAAACTACCCGGCCGATCACCCATCATAATACTACTCCAGCTCCAGCACGCTTAACTTCCTCGTTCCTTCAAAATCTGTTCTCGCAAAGTAATTCATACATTGATGTCAATACTATAATATCAATCCTATTAACTCTTATATCATCATGTCACATGTTTGTATTTTTTGAAATTACAAATAATTATTTAAGTAAACATTAATGAATAAGTAAAAATATTATTGAATCCAAATAAAAATATAACAATTTTATTTTTTTGTATTTTTCTATTTAATATGGAATAATTAATATCTTTAAACCCGTAAATCGGAATTCGACAAATAATATATCTAAATTGATCAAAAAATGAGAGGAATCCAAATATGATATCCATATCAACTAAACACTAACCCTCCGTTTTTGAATTAGCTATTTGGTGGTTGCTTTAGAAAATCCTCTTTTTGCGTTTGGAAAATAAAAATGCTTTTTTGGTGCAATGAAAAGAAAATTTTGCATTGGATCTTTGATAAAATAGCATATTGTGAACCTAAAAATGATTTTTCTAAAAAAACATGAGCATCGGGATCATGTACCTGTAGTTCATATATGACCCACTTCCTACCGATTCGGTAGAAATTTGTATTTTTCACCAGAGGTGGATGGAAAGGTTTCAGATCCCCCTATTGGGACATTGTCCATATAAGATGGTCTAATATTTTTGTAAAATATGGTGGTAGCATTTTGAATTAGCCATTTGGTGGTTGCTTCACAAAACCGTCCGTTTTTTATGCTTAAAAAATAGAAAATAGCTTTTTGGTGCGATGAAATGGAAAACTTCCTCATACAATATTGTTGCCATCCCATGATGCACATGTATGCATAATATGGGCACATTATTACAAACTATGCCCTGATTCTAGCCATAACATTGGTCATTTGACCCGAAAACCAAGAAACCTCGAATAAGATAGGTCAATTTGTGAAGGTTTTTTTTAGACATAATCAATATACCAGGTTTGATATTTTTCCTTATAACTATGTCACATAATATGACACCACACGAAGGTTTCGCATTGTTTCGATCGTTTTTGAATTTTTTATGCCCGTTTTAAACTATCGTCAAACTTTGTCGAACGACGGGCATGAAGATTCTTAGCTCGGGGCCGAGACTAGCTAAACTTGCATTGGATCTTTGATAAAATATCATATTGTGAACCTATAAATTATTTTTGTAAAAAAATATGAGTATCGGATCATGTACCTATAGTTCATATCTGACCCACTTCCTGCCGATTCGGCAGAAATTTGTCTTTTTCACCAGAGATGGATGGAAAGCTTTAAGATTCCCCCGTTGGGTCATTGTCCATATAAGGTGGTCTAGTATTTTTGTAAAATATGGTGGTAGCATGTTGAATTAGCCATTTGGTGGTTGCTTCACAAAACCGTTCGTTTTTTATGCTCGGAAAATGGAAAATGGCTTTTTGGTGCGACGAAAAGGAAAACTTCCTCCTGTAACATTGTTCGCCATCCCATGTTTCACATGTATGTATAATATGGGCACATTATCACAAACTATGCCTTGATTCTAGCCATAACATTGGTCATTTGACCCGAAAGCCAAGAAACCTCGACTGAGATAGGTCATTTTGTGAAGGTTTTTTTAGACATAATCAATATACCAAGTTTGATATTTTTCCTTGTAACTATGTCACATAATATGACACCATACAAAGATTTCACATTGTTTCGATCTTTTTGAATTTTTTATGCCCGTTTTAAACTATCGTCAAACTTTGTCGAACGACGGGCATGAAGATTCTTAGCTCGGGGCCAAGCCTCGCTAAACTTGCATTGAATATTTGATAAAATAGCATATTGTGAACCTAAAAATGATTTTTGTAAAAAAACATGAGCATCGGATCATGTACCTGTAGTTCATATCTGACTCACTTCCTACCGATTCGGCAGGAATTTGTCTTTTTCATCAGGGGTGGACAAAAAGGTTTAAGATCCCCCTGTTGGGACATTGTCCATATAAGGTGGTCTAGTATTTTTTATAAAATGTGGTGGTAGCATTTTGAATTAGCCATTTGGTGGTTGCTTCACAAAAACGTCCGTTTTTTGTGCTTGGAAAATGGAAAATGGCTTTTTGGTGCGACGAAAAGGAAAACTTCCTCCTACAACATTGTTCACCATCTCATGATGCACATGTGTGCATAAATGAGCACATTATCACAAACTATGCCTTGATACTAGCCATAACATTGGTCATTTGACCCGAAAGCCAAGAAACCTCGAATGAGATAGGTCATTTTGTGAAGGTTTTTTCCAGACATAATTAATATATCAAGTTTGATATTTTTTTCTTGTAACTATGTCATATAATATGACACCACGCGAAGGTTTCGCATTGTTTCGATAGTTTTTGATTTTTTTATGCCCGTTTTAAACTATATATAATATTTTACGTTTCAGTTAATTTTTATTTATAAATGTATAATATTTGAGTGTAGATATATAGGTCTTATTTTTCTGCAAATTTTGATATATTATTTGTATTTTTCTGAATTAAAATGATTTAGTTATGATTTTTCAAAGTTTAATGAGGTAAAAGAAAAAATAGCTACGCCGAGGGCAGCCCTCGGCGTAGCATAGGATACGCCGAGGGAAATTATATGCCGACGACTGCTTGACGGGCTGGTCTAGATGATGGCTACGTCGACGGCCCCGACGTCTGGCCGTCGGCGTAGGAACCGACCGTCCGCGTAGCTTACTATTCTTGTAGTGTAGCCAGACTGGTGGGAGCCTGATGGTGTCAGGTTTGTGCTCTCGGCTCTAACCAAGGCCCTTGGCATAGCACCTACGCTGACGATGGTTGTTGACAAACTCTTTTTTTTCTTCTCTTTCCTTTTCTATGGCTCACTCATTTGCTTTTGATTTTTTTTGCATGGTATTTTTAATTTCTACTTCTGTATCACAAAAATGACAAAATACAAAGGTTTTGATTTTTTTGAATTCCATTTGCTCACATTTGGTCTCACATATAATGATAAACCATGAAACTCCCTCTACGGGTCAACCAAATAAAATCTTGTTAGAATTTGGGCTCAACCTTGATTTTTTATGTTGCTACGACCCAACCAAACACAAAATAGAGAAAAATCCATTGGTCAACCATCGTTCAGATAATTTCAGAGTTTTAGACCTTTGCCGAAAACCGTCGCTTTGAAGGGTCGAAACCTCTAAAACACTTGCATAGTTCATCAGCCAATTACGCTAACGCATGGCTCACACTATTTTGGGTTTATGCACGATTTTAGTTAATACATAGAGTGCCAGAGGAGGAAAAGACCAAGGCAAACAAGGTAGTGCTAGTGGCGGTGAAGAAGTTGCTCTAGTCGAGGGAGGAGTACATTGACGTAAGTAACTTGTATTTTTATTCCCTCTAGGTGCTAAATTCAATTATATGTTCTTTAAATGCTATGTTTTGATTATTTAGATGATTCCTAGTTGTTGTGCCGGACGGGGATATAGATGGGCAATGCTGGTGGTAGGTGGCTCGGGGGATTTAGTGTCTGAAGCCAAGAGCAGTACCAACAAGACAAATCACGACAAATGGGGAATACATAGTCAAGGAAATCAAAACCATTGTCGCTACAAGAAACACGTGGTATATATATGTGGACAGGGGTGGAGCGAGGACGAGCACAGGCTAGACACCCCAACCATTTGCCCCCTCAATACATTAGGACGGTACATTTTACAATATACACGTACTCAAGACGTGATTAGTCTTATGCCTTCTTTTTTTGAAATGGAGGATGACCCGGCTTCTATATCGAAAAGATGCATATGGTTTGCTTTATTAATTTTATTCAACAAAGTACCAATGAAGAAAATACATAAAAAAACCAAAAGCCTCCACAGTTAATTCCTGCCAATATCCACGCCAACACCTACAACCCGACATGGGTGAAAAAGTCATGTCAACAAGGCCTTATGCCCCAGGAACAATGAAATCCCTCCACCAGCTAAGAACCGGAAACATTGCATACCCCGAGAAGCCCTGTAGGCAAAACGGGAACGCTCATCCGGTTTAGTAGACTCTTTGCAAGCACCTGATGTACACGCTACAAAATCCATCACTGCCATCGGACCACCAAGCAATCCCCAAGGTTAAGATTTGCATAAACTTCGCCGGTCCTTCCGGTGACGCCACCACGACGCCAGACAGCGTCCCCGCCCTGCGCGAGTCCATCATTACATGTCTAACATCGAGAAACCTCCGTGCCATACCACCAAATGTCACCGTCGATGATGAGGTAGATGCAAACCGCTCCACCTCAAAACCCCTCCAGCGAACATCATCTCCAAAAATGACGGCCATGGGGAAAAATGACGCCGCACACTGCCATCGTCCGATCTAGGAGACTCGGATCTAGGGTTTCCACCAAAGCTTCCCGGACTAGGAGACGAAAATCCACTAGTGGCGAAGGGGCCTCTAGTCCCGGTCCGTAAGGGCCTCTAGTCCCGGTTTCGAAACCGGGACTAGCCATGCGGGACTAGAGGCCTAGGCATTAGTCCCGGCCCGGTCACTAGCCAGGACAAATGGTCCTCCACGTGGCCTCCGCGGCGCACGTGGGGTGCACCCCCATTAGTCCCGGTTGGTGTTACAGACCACGACTAATGGTTCGCTGCCGCGGCAGTATTTTGTGCTCTTTCTCTGGCGCGACAGAGAATTCATTTTGTATTCTTTTATTTAGTTTTTTTTGTTTTCAAATATTTCTACGCTGCCTCATATCGTACAGGTTCATGCATATATAAGATAACTTGTATTACGATATCAAGCATACAAATATGTACAATTCTGATAGTTACATAGAGATCACAATTACCGGGACTAGAGCCCATCTATTCGATTACACGGCTAGGGATCATCAGTAGTGCCTATTCATACTAAATTCTCCTGCATCGTCTACCATCTCTTTGAACAGAAATCCCGTCAGTTCATCTGCAATTTCTAGTACACCTTGCTCTGGTAGGAGTTGATTCCGCATGCCCTCGAACTATATAAGAAACGGGGATCAATATGAATATCAATCATGATAAGTGACGGTAATAAAATGATGTTGTGAATCTATTTCTTACGTCGACTCTATAATCTTTGTGCTTGGTGGTAAACGTGTCAATGAACTCGCAAATGTAGTTTCCATATAGATTCATCCTCTATGGCTGCCTGGCTCACTTTACAAGAATATAATTTAATCAAAATAATAATCTAGCATTATAATTATATTAAAACTAAAAATAAAGAGATGCGCGAACATATCACGTACTACTTACCGAGACCAGAGTAAACGTCAGCTTGTTACTAGTCATGAAGTAAACGTCAGCTTGTTACTAGTCCTGACATCTTGTCATGGAGTCCATAGTTGACCCGATCCCTGAACCTCCATCGACATCTGTATGTTCGTTCAGTTTTGTGTACAGAAGAATCAAACATGAAAAAGAAAAGAAAACGCTTTGATCGCTCCAATACACAGCCCAGGCAGCCTTATGTAGCACGAATGGGTTTAAAGCCCATAATCATACAACTTACGGTCCAAATGGGCTCAATCTTCCTTAAATGGGCTGGCAGGTGATCGCTCACGGAGCGGAGCCAACCGAACGCTGATCGCTCGCTCGTTCTGGAGCGCTGCATGCTTGGAGCTGAGCGGAGCGACGGAATGTCTAGGTCCTTAATTAAACTTTAGAAAACAATTGTTCTATGGAAAACATGAGACACGTCTATAAAATCTGTTTATTCATTTTACCTTACATTTATCGGACCTCTCTAGTTTAATTTTAATCGCCGGTTGTTGCAATGGATAGAAATAGCAGGGTTAAAGATTCACCTGCAGCTACACATACATGTGGGATAACGTTAAAAATAATCACATTCATGTGTGAAATGATCTAATATAGATAGGATTGTGGACAACACATCTTAATACACTAAAGCCCATGCGAGTCACAGACATACCAATTGTCTTTTGATCAACCGTTATATTATAAAGCACCGGGCTATAACAATTATTAAGTAAAATACATATAAAAGCCTTAAAAAGTGGTGTTGCTGTTACTTTCAAGTGGATCCCTAAACAAAGACCGTACTCCCCTTGATGTCACTTGGTTTCATATGAAGTCTCCGTTTACCACTCATCTTACCTCGATCCTTTATCAATTTCTAGGATCTTAGGTATTTACAAGTCTATGGATCGAGACACGAGACAAAGATACATATCTCTATTCAATCATCACAAAATATTTCATATATTAGATGCACATAATCGCTGCGATGTTTCATCCCAACCTGTTGCCCGTGAGGACTACTCACTCATAACAATAAGATTAAGGATAGAAAATATTATACAAAATACTTAGATTGAAATCATATATGGCTATGGAGTGAACAGAGACTGGAGGGGATGAACTATTGTGGTGAATCTCCTTCCGTGGTGTTGTGATGCAATCTCAGAATGGCGGCTCTCTGCGCGGCTTCTGGAGTCTCGAAATATATATGCGCCTTCACGAAACTTGCAGCGTTTGACCTAACAAAGCCGCTGCCACCTGATACGGGCGGGCCTTGCCCGTATAGCAGGTCATTGAACATTCTGGAGGTTCCTTTTCAACCCTGGTTTGCTTGGCTGAGTAGGCAACGCCATAATCTTTAATAAATGCTCATGATTTCTTCTTAAAGGTGTGATTTCCTGTACAACAATTTAAACCAACGGATTAAGCCTCTTTGCAATAATTAGTCATTAGTAGTAAGGATAGAGAGATTCTTGGTCAATTATTTGATTTAAAATACGATTTAAACGCGGAGAAAGATGACTATTTTCATAGCCATCATAGTCACCTTGCACCCTACTCCGTGCGGGTGAGCCGCGCCGCCAGGGTGCTTGGCCTGCATCGTGCCCACGCAAATGCGCACATGGGAGAAGGATTCCCCGCTGACGACCAGGCTTGGCCTGGCCGCGCCCCGTGGCGACGACGAGAGGAAGGAGGTGGGAGGGTGGGGCTGGCCAACAGGGTTCTGGGGTTTGCCTCCTGGCGGCTCCGATCCCTAGCTGTGCCAGATAGGAGGGAACAAGGAAAGACTCATGGCAGCCTCAATATAACATTTCTCATGGCCTTGCTTAGTTCATTATATTTTTCGTAGACAAGCTTAATGCAGTAGCGTGTTTTAATTCAAATGAACCCGAACCACATTTGTGCCGGGATTCGTGCCTCAGGCTGGTCCTAGTGCTAGTATCATAAGGTGTAACATGCATGCCAAGTTGGCAAAAATCTGATGTGGCATCACAATTAATGAAAAGAGATGTGGTTAGAGTATCATAGATAGATACCGTATCATAGCACGTAAAACTAGAAATCATAATGACAAGTAAATCTTGTACATATATTTTGCATAGAGATTCTACAAATCAATAAATATACCACTACTATGATACTATTACATGATACAATGCACTAGAGACATAGTATCATACACTAGTATTATATGTATGATACTCCCTCCGTCACGGTTTGGAGGGCGCTTTAGAGAGATTGTTGGAACCTAGGTGGACACTGATTGGACTAGATTTGTGTCAAAAATATGCACCCATTAATTATTCGGTGTCCTATTAAACGTAATTACTCAATGAAAACGAGGAGTGTAGACGCATGCATTGGTGAAGTTGCATGCAAGAATTAATTTTTTGGCTGCATGGAGTAAGAAGTGGGAGGAAAAAGAGAGCATTAATTCTGTAATTAAGTCTAACGCGCCTAGGGGAAGGGAAGAGGAGTTTTGGAAACGAATGACTTTTGTAAGACGCCCTCCAAACCATGACGGAGGAAGTACTAGTATTATGATACTTCCGTTGGGTAATTCTCAGCCCAATTTATGGAAGCTCAAATGAACCCGAACCACATTTGTGCCGGGATTTGTGCCTCAGGCAATTCTCAGCCCAATTTATGGAATCTCAAATGAACCTGAACCACATTTGTGCCAATAATTCCGGCTCAAATTCTCAGCTTGTTGAATTTATGTGCTAATAATACTGTCAATTCTATACGTTTTCACCATTAAAATAATTGGCCATCAGACAGTGATTAAATTGTGACTCTTTTTTAATCTTAGCATGGGAACATTTCTCTTGGCCATCCAGATGAGCGTGCCTTGGGACTGTATCTTATCCGTTTTGCAGAGGTATGATTGGCAGTATCAACTATATTTATTCATTCGATCGACTAAATTCAGAATCGGCCGAAAACTTTAATCTGGCATATTGTAAAGCTGAGAATAGATGGCTTAATTTCGAATGGTCTTGTCCTCTTTTGTGTTGATCTATATGCTTCTATCTGTGTCAGGTTGTTGAAGAGGCATGCACTGAACTCCTTCCGAGCGTTCTGTGTGAATACCTCTACGAGTTATCCGAACAGTTCTCAAGGTTCTACACCAATTGTCAGGTACACTTGTCTATGTTCCCGTAGTTACTAAATTCCCTCGGAGTGAGAAAATGTCAACGACTTTCACCTACAATTAGGCGCTAATTAAGCCTGCCACGCCTGCCTTAGCTTATGAGATTAATTTAACCGCTGTCTTTGTTAACGCCACAAGGTGGTAGGATCAGAGGAGGAGGCAAGCCGAGTGCTGCTGTGCGAAGCGACTGCGATCGTCATGCGACAGACCTTCCACCTGCTCGGGATCACACCGGTTTACAAGCTGTGATGGACCAATGTTTGATCATCTCTACATAATGTACATTTGTGTTCCCGCAAAAGCCTTCTTCTGGTCCATGGTTGCCGTTTCCCGTCCTTGTAACCTACATATTTGGCCCCATTTCTGAATTCAAGCATCTCCTTGCCTCATCGTCTGCTACTGTGTCTTTCGTGTTTGTTTTGTTTTGCTGGCAGCTCCTTTGTCGTTGCTGCTTTTGTGTGGTGGCTGTGGTGGTGCGGCTATCTGTGTGTTGGATTTCACCTTGCTGGAGCTTCTGAGGCATGGCTTCTGAGCTACAGTAGCAGTTCCACGCCTCACCTCTCTGTTTTTCCTGTGATTGCGGGAGAGAAATCCGATCCGGAAGCGGTGGCCACACTTGTAACTCTCAATTGGCGTGCAATTGTACTCTGAAGTCTGAACTGACGAGACCACACTTGTACTAAACTCTGAATTGGCGAGACCCCAGCAGATGATCAAGGCATTCGTGGCGATGAAGACAAGACTGCAGATCCTCAACCACGCCCAGCAGCACTTCCTCAAGGCGTGTTCCCCTGACGCTGCCTCCTCCGCCAGCCAGCACAAGCCGCAGACTGCACGGAGACGGTAAACACTTTCAGGTGCTCCCACATTGCCATATTCTACCATCACCTTCCTGGCCCCGTCTGTTCCAAATCCTGAAACTTGTCTTCTCCTGCGCTTGATTTTCTCGATCGTAATAGAGAAGCAAGTTGAGCACGGTTTGAACAAAGACCATATCGAGCTGGTTCGATACACTGGCAAGTTGATTCAACGTGTCAGATTAGAGAAGCAAACTGCCAAGTTGGCCCGATTACTGGGGTTCTGACACACTACACCGATTTCACATAGGTGATAGGAATTTCATACTGACATTTTCGACACACAGTTATTATTTAAAATAATATTTTTTGGCACTAGGAGTACTGGTTTTGGCAATTCACCAAAAACTTTTGATCAAAAATTTTAAGATGTAGAAAATAATGTAATTTATCAACGTGACAAAATATCAACTAAATATACCGTGCTGCACAAAAGTGACAAAATCTGACACCTAAAGTATATACTTTTAAGTCTCCAAAAGTTCTGAAAATAAATATATACGACACACATGTCTAGAATGTACGACAGAAATTTCGTTGAAGCATATGTTATTTTTTTTGGGCTACAGGAAAACATTTTTAATAAAACATGCGTATTTCTAGTCTTATTTACTATCTAATAAAATTTATTTTTCTTGTACCCTGAAATAAAACTATTCTTTTACTAAAATTTTACACAAAATATGGACTATGCATATGTACTAGAAGGACCTTGCGCAAGCTGCTGCGCCGACGTATACATAATACGTTACATTGTAGCATCAGTTCTCTAAAATGTATTTCGTCTATCTTAAAAATATATTTCACATATGAGGTATACGTACAGCAGTACAGAGAGCATGTCTAGTTTTATAACACAAAACATGTCCGTCTAGTCATTCCACTATGCTCGGCTCGTTCTAACATTTTTCACAACTATGTACGGATGCAGTGTGCTAACCAGCACTGTTATGCACAATGTTGTTTAACTCCGGCTAGCAGATTCTTTGGTCAGATCCTTCACCAGCCACATCTATGTGTGTATAGTTTGGTAATAATGCATAAGTTAATGAGATGATCTAAAAAATGATCAGATCGATAGGCTAAATTTTAATCAATTTACATAGTTTTACCATCTTCGGTCAATATAGGACACAAAAGATAAATATCTTTTTCCCATATGAAGCATTGCTCCAGGTTCCATAATCAAGATAACGGAACCAAGGTTGATTTGTGGTAACACCACACACTTAGCAGCACCTCACGCCAACTAAACAATAAAAACATAGGGAGAAGCTAGATCACCTGCAACCTGACTTCTAATTATTCACAACAAAACATGTGGATGACAATGCAGCTTCAAAAGATAAGTGTAGTAGCCATCTTGCGGTACTTTAACAGCCATTTAAAGACATCAACCTACAGACCTACTAACTTTCTTTATCTTGCTATTGTTTCGTAATACACTGTAGGAGGCTCTAGGCACAACATAGTAAAAAATCAACGACCCTTAATCATGAACTGCTATAAATTTGGAAAAGAATATAAGTGAGGCTGTACAATTTTCGCTAAACAGTTCTGAACATATGCTATATGTTTTCAGTCCTTTGATACCAAGAGGAATCTATGTACTACTTACTTCATCTATAGTATAAAGAATAAAACTTTACTCGTCATACAAAACAGGCAATAAATATTGCAATAATTTTTTACAGTT
Source organism: Avena insularis (assembly GCA_023614405.1). Lineage (NCBI taxonomy): Eukaryota > Viridiplantae > Streptophyta > Magnoliopsida > Poales > Poaceae > Avena > Avena insularis. The sequence continues at coordinate 28,036,017 of CM042690.1, forward strand.
CATTTTTGTAGTGTGAAGAGACGATGGTAATACATTGAAGATTGCACACCGTTCACATTATTCCCAACTGAAATGTGTAAGGACACTTCTAACTTGTATTTGTCCTAAGAAATTTCATATGTTCAGAAAGCTAAAATAAAATAATTGACATTGAATTGTCAAAAAATGAAATAAGGGCCATACGTACATCTCATGGAGGTTCGACCCCTGAAAGCAATAGTCCCCAAAAACCATAATGGTTATCAGGTCTTGTCTATGGAATATGGAAATATGGTGTTCTAAACGACCTCGTACACACAGCAAACTAATTTTTATGCTTTCCGGAAAAATGATATGGAATAGATAAGTGATCAACCTTTGAATAAATTTGAAAGAACACAACTTGCAACTGCTTGATTACAATATAAAGGTGATAACAAAATCAACGATAGCAGTTTAGGTGGGGTGATACCTATGATCATATTGTCCATAAACAAAATTCAATCAATTAACGGTGACAACCACAAACACAGATTTGTAAACTCTAACCTACCAGGATATATCAAATACAGTTACCTTCAGTGCCATGACACCTTAGTGTGATACTATTCTTTCCTTTAATTGATATATCGGGTTTTTCTGCCAGTCTTACTATTACCAAGCTGAGATACCAAGAGTTAGGAGAAAACAAAGTATAGCTTAGGACAGAGTTGCATACTCTAGAGGTGTCATCGGTTGCACCATCAAATTTAGAAAATGACATTTTCCGATGTTCTGACTGGCGGCAGGGTTCAAATGGAAAAATCAATCATGTAAAACATATGTATATATTTTTAAAGCAGTAGCACAATGTTTCATCAGATTTGAGACAGAATCACCAGTGAGACAACATGTCACTTATCATTTGTAAAGGCACACCCATACTCATGGCCATATAGCACAATTAAACCACATTTTTTCTAATAATTGTCTAAGCACCTTTGCATCAGCGAGATGGAGAATCATGAAAATCATAATAAGTTGTAATTATCATCATGTGCCTGTAAATTTAGACTAAGAAAAAAGATCTATGAAAATATTCTAATCACTGACCTTAACCATACATGCCATTTCTTGTCCTCATATATCTAGTCAAGCAAGTAGAAAAATAGCAGATAATTTATTTATCCCGACCGAAAGTAGTATATAATTAGCATCCAAAAATGCGATGACCACCGAACTAAACAAGACAGGTCACCTGATACTAAATTTAGAGATCCAAGAGAGATAAAGAGAATATGGGACGGCCACTTAACGAAAGAACGATCGCAATAAAAAGAACGCCTCCAAACGTACCGAGGATGCCTAGACAACAGAGGTAGGAAAGCCAAAGGCACCCGGCATAGCCTGCCTCTGACCCCGGCACCTTAGCAACATGCATCGCTCCCACCATATTTCTCTCTGGTGAGTAGATCATGCACCAACTCACAGGCATCAGAATGCGACAAAGGGCTGACCTGAGCATAGGAGGCTACGAAACTCGGCGATGCCCGTTGATCTGACCACCACCCGACTGGATCTGGAAAAAACATTGTGCCCTCACTGGTCCACCTTCCTACCGCTGCTCGTAACTGCGTTGTGGCCGGCATACTGGCATTTAATGCTCCGATGCAGCCTGACCTGCTCAAGGAGGGGCCGAGATGGAGTCCATTGCCTTCAGGCATCTCTGCCACCTACACCAATCTTTTATTAAAGGAAGAAACAGTTGACTTGAGGAATTCGAAAATTAACTTGTATGAAGTCCAGCAACAAACAAAGCATTCTCCGACGGGTCAGAAACGGGGACCCCAAAAAGACAAAATCAGAAGACACTCCAAACATAGTCCGAAATGCACGCATACACAGAAATTTGAAAGAATGCAAACATGAATGATATGCTAACATGTAGAATACATTAATGTGTGAAGTAAGCAGCCGATGATAACAAAAGAAAAGCCTATGATCTGTTCATTTTTCATTGCCTAATGCCGATTTATATTTCTGGCAGGATCTTTACCTGATTAAATGATAACAAAGGAAGAACATGAATGTAAAGCTACACAATTTTTTACTAAAGCCGCTAATGGCCAAGCTTCTTCAGTTCCAAGGGAAATAAACAAGCGAACAATGGATCTTTTGGCCACTCCATGTTTATTATATCAAACAAACATAACAAGGAATGAACATTTAACCAATATATTGCTTACCCTACTCATACCTTACTCTTGAGAGTGTAAAAAATCCTCACAATGGTGGTGCCACGGATCATTCACTTTAGAATTTACTGGAACAAAAAGGGAAGGCCTGAAACTTTGTGTACCTAGGGAACTTGATCCCTTGCCATCTATGTATCCTACCAAGTACTCTTAAGTTCTATACATCTATGAAACAACAGCATGAGGATAGGATACAAAATGGTCGACATCCGTATGGTATTGGTGAAGAGAGTACCAAGTTATGATGGTCAATAGAACAATCAACATCTAGTACAAACTTGAATAACGTACTAAATTCCAACGTTTTTTGCCAGGATCACACCTCGACGTGCATATGCATGGGAAGAAATAAAAATTAGATATGCTCAGTTTGACATCGATGCAAACAATTAGCCTCTATATTATCAATAGCTTCTAGGAAAAAGAGAGGGTTGCATTAATGTGAACCTCAGGTCTAAGGCTTCATATGTTTTATCTGTTCTAAAATTCATTTTGCTTTAGCATTAGCAGTAGAGAAATCATGATTTACATCCTGCAAGAAATGATGTGTAAAACATACATGTTAAACTAAAATAATAGTTGAATGTTTATGCTTGAAAAGAAAGAACATTATCTAATGTTTTAGCACTTGGGCATTTCATCAAACACTGGTAATGCACAAGTACATAGCAATGCATCAGTTGAATTGGCACGAATAATTAGTGTTCTAAATTCTGATCCTAGAGAGCAACCAAACAGGAGACGCTGTAGCGATCTATGCTTGCCAAGTTGTAGACCAGGATGCAGCAATAGAGCTGTCGCGCTGCATGCAAAGTGCCATGACTCGATCCATTGCGGCAGCTGATAGAGTCCATCCATCAATAGACCCATCAGTGGAGGGCTAGAGCGACGGGCCGACGGCCCTCTCGCTGGCGGGCGGCAGGGAGGATCAAGAGGCAGAGGTTGGAGGCAGGGGAGGCAGGGAGAAAAGATACAGTGGGGCGGCGGGAGGAACAGGAGGCAGCAGGCGGCGGGGGATTGAGTCGGCAGCGAGGGAGCCCAGAGCGGCCATGGGTTGGAGGCGGCGTGGAACAGAGCATAAGGGATGGTATGTTTTTTTAAGAGAGAAATGGATGGTATGTTTGAGGCATGAGCGAATATGTTTTTTGAGAGGCGGTCACCGCACCGACGAAGACAAATAAAAAACGCTACTACAGTCAACAACTGATACGTGGGTTAGACCAACGATAGTCAAACAAGGCAGGCACTCGTTCACGGAGAAAACCAAGCGCCTCGTTGGAGCAAGGAGCGCTCATCATTTCTAGGGAGCTTAGTGCTCCTAGAAGATTTTTGAGATTTTTTTCAATTTTTTTGAAACTCAAAATATATCATTTTTGATTTTTTGACTATGTGCACCAAATCTTCACTAAAAATCATGTTTTTAAATTAAGAGAGATCCATGTTTTTTTCTATGAGATTCCACCTGTCTATTAATCATTATCAGCAGTTAAAAAATTCTAAAAATAATAAAAATTATAAATAGATCATTGGGTGCCTGAGCTCTAAATTGATCTTGTGCTTCCTCACATTGACATTTTCTATCATCACCATCACCTTGCTGGCCCTGTTTAGAGAATAGATGGTTCGATACACTGCAGCTCGTGGATTCAACGTGTAAGATTAAAAAAACAAAGCGCGGAGTTTGTCCGATCGGTTACTGCCGTACAGCACAAAGAGGAAACAATTTCATATAGGTGGTTGCGATTTCTTAGTGATTCTTTTTTGGAAAAAACAATTAGTAATTCTTTTTTTAAGAATCTTTGACCGGAAGCATGGGTGCCCGAGATCGAAAGTGACCTTTTGGTTTTCCTATTATCCATGTGAATGTAAATTCAAGTTGACTGCACCAGCGTTAGTTTTTTTTAGACGGTACTCCTTCCTCGTACTTCTAGCTTTGTATTAAGTCAAATTTAACAAAATTTGACCAACTTTATAAGAAAATGCAGCAACATTTATGACACTTAGTTAGTACCATTAGATTTCTTTTGAAATGTAGATTCATAATATACCAATTTAATTATATATATATATATATATATATTGCTACATTTATTTAGAAAATTGGTCAAATTTTTAAAAGTTTGACTCAAGGCAAAACTAAAAATATACTTATTTGTGGACGAAAGAAGTAGGCCATATCCCGGCTAAATTAATAACACCAAATCAGAGGAAGATACTAGAAAGTGCTCCACCAGATTACAGACACACACAAAAACACACATACACAAACAGGCAAAGCGGCTTGAACAAAAATAGAAATTGAAAGAAACAAGCTGGGTCGACTACAAGCAAAAACATAAACAAACACCACAGAGACTAAGACACCGAAGAGGATGAGGCCATTCGGACTCATAGAACATCGCCACCTCGCCTTCAACCATTGTCAGGGACCAATATCCCGGATCGACACGAAATCAGCAGGCTAGAGCTCACCCTGGAACACAAGCCAGCAGACGACACTGTACCCTGCCGAGATAAGCACACAACCCCAAAGTAGACTCTTCCTCGAAAAAAGGCCATTGCAACTGCCACCACGCTACCATCAGGAGAGAGACGATCAGTGGACTCCAAGGGGCACCTTTAAGAAGGGAACGACACCAGAGTTCCGCCACCACCCGATCAATAGATCTTGGGTTTTCACCCGGAGCATCGAGAAGGAATGGGAGAGGATCCACACCGGTGCCTTCAACAAGGGAACGATGCCCATGGGCGTCGCAACCGTCGGCCAAAAGGCAGGCTTTCAACTTGGCAAGGTACTTTGCCTCCATATCTGAGTGCTGCCGGCCGCCAAGATAGCCGCCGACACACCTCCACTTCTCTTCACTCGCCAGAGCCACGCCACCCTAATGGCCATGATCACCCGCCAACACTTGAGCCACGAACCCCGTCCTAGCACCGTGACTTCCACCTCCCTAGGCCGCTGCCCTGACATCCAACCTCCACGCGCATCCCAACAGATCAGGAGGAGAATACCGTCACAACCACAAGGGGGACATCAACCACTGCAGATGCCTGACCCTGACACTGACCTACCCTAAGACGCAATAGCCCTCTGAGCCCGCCCGGATCCGGCGGCCAACTACCGAAGGATGGAACCCAGATTCAAATCGGGCGAAGTGGTGTCTCTGCCTGCCGGCTCGAGCTAGCACATGGCCCTAATCCTGGCCTCAAGCACGAGCAACACCAGCACGACCACCAAGCTCATGGAGAGCCGCTGGTGTGAGACCTCATGATACCACCGATCAGAGCATCGCCATTCCCGAGCAGTGAATGCCACACCATGGCCTCACAAGAGCCGCTGCCTACCCAGGCCTTGCTCACGTCACCGCGTCACCGCATGCCCAGGTCTCGCCCGCGTCGCCCCCGAGGCGCGGTGACCGGAATTGAGGACGGCGATCGACAAGAACATTGTCGAGGCCGGCGATCGGAGCTCCCAGTGGTGAGAGGGGGCCGAAGCTTGTAGGTTTGGTGGCGACAGAGCTGCGCGTGTCCCTGACAGGACCCCACCATGGTGAATCGGTGTCGGCGACGCATCAACGGGGAAGCCTCTTCGGCTTGCTCCTGGCCGAACTGAGGCCCGTGCAGGCGCATAGTAGGCCGGCGGGTGGCAAGGAGGAGGGGCACGGAGTGGCGGCGCGCGAGGCAGTCGTCGGTGACCGGAGAGGCGGTGGCTTCGTCGGGCGTGTGTGGGCGATTTTTCTGTGCGAGCAGTTGATGCATTCCTGCCTCTCTTTTTGCTGACATGATAACATATGGGTAGGAGGTGCCTCTTGCTTAAAATTTGTGTCCATCTACCCATATAAGGGTAGGATGTGACAAACAATGGTTGAGCACCCAATTTTTTTTGGTGAAGACCTTATGGGTAAGCTGATGGAGCTAGTTTTTTCTGCCCCTCTATCCATAAAAACAGTTATTGTCCCTCTTATCCATATAGCAGTATATAGGTAAGCTAAACAATTATTACTTTTAAAAAAATTGCACCGGAAGCATGGATGCCCGAGATCGAAGGGAAAACATTGGAACTCCTTGCACCACAACTCACAGGAGTAGGTGTACATAGTTACACATTAACACATATTTATACAACAATAAGTACATACATATAGAGAGTACAAAAAGATATATTCGTCTCAAAATAGATGTCGCAGATTTGAAAGAGGAAGAGAGTATATACTCCAATATCTTACTGGAAGGTTTTATTATCGACCATATCAGGAGTCGTGGATCCGCTAGAAAAAGCTGTTGAGCATGGAACATTGTAGCACCGATGATGATGCTGTCACTGACACGGGATTTTTGTAGGCCTTGGTAGGAGGCATCCGCCTGCCGAGAAATAACCCGTAACGTCTCCTCGTCGGCTTCCCCGGTGCAATGTTTAGCGAGGAAGCACAGCATGCCGCGGAGGTCGGGCCATCGTCGGCAAATTTCATCTGCATCCGATAACCAAATACGTCGTTGAACGGCCTACTCGGCACGGCGAACATAGACTGCTCTGCCGACGAGCTCGTCTCGCCGTGCAGCTGATCGGCCGACGGCATGATGGGCGGCGAGACCAGGACCGGCGGCTCGTTTATAAACTGCACCACGCGTTCGATGAGCCTCTTGCTGGTGGCGCGCTGTGGGCTGTAGAGGTGGAAGCCGTGGGCCTCGCCCTCCGACTCCACCACGGTCACGTAGTCGCCGACGGAGGGGCAGTGGTGGCGCACGCGTGTTGCCAGCCGGCACCCACGTTCCCGCAAGGTGTCCCTCTCGGCCACGGCCACCAGCACACGCCTGCATCTCAGCGACGCGATCTCCTCGTCGGGAGGATTGATCCGTGGGTCGTCGTTGCCAGCGTTGCCCGCGGTCACCAACGGCCATAGCCTGTCCACCACGTATGCCGGGAACACGAGGTCGTCCGAGTCTGTCTCGGAAGGCAGCCGGTCGGCGCCCCAGAAGAACGGCTGCACCATGACCAACCCCTCCACGTTCTGCTCCAGGCACTGGCTGGCTCGCACCGCCGTGTGGTACGCTATGTTGCCGCCGGTGCTGTCGCCCATGAGGAACGTGCGGCCAGGGTCGGCGTGGTCGGCGAGCCACGGGTCAGAGAGGGTCGTCATCCACCGGAGCGCGGCCCACACGTCGTCGTAGGCCGTTGGTATGGGGTTCTCCGGCGCTAGACGGTACTCCACGGATACCACGAGCGCTCCGGCGCTCGCGGCGAGGGAGGTGGCGTAACGGTGGTACGTCCGGCCGAACGCGCTCTCGGAGCAGAAGGCGCCGCCGTGGATGTACATGACAAGGGGAAGCCTCCCGCCTGTCGCGGCGGCGCGAGAGGGGAGAAACAAGCGTGCGGACACGCCGGTGTCGTGGTCGATGACCACGTCCCTGGTTGCCACCCCGCGGTTGGCGGCCGCGGCGTCCTCCGATGCTGGCACGAATGTACTGCGCAGGAACCGCTCGTGGTGGCCGTCCTTGTACTTGCGTATAAATGGATAGAGGTCCATCACGACGTCGTCGCCATTCTTGCTGCTTCGGCAACTCTGCTTGTTTGCAGTCATCGAGCAGGTGAGCTAGCTAGCTCCAAGTTGAGGTAGTATAACCTAACAAGCTAGTACTAGGATCTATGCAGCTCGGATATCTGTCCGTTGTGTTGCGATAACAGTGAACATACTCGTGGGTTTTATAGCTCGAATCAGTACATGGAAATTAATTGGTGGCTGCCATGCATTTTTCCTTTGCCGTGGGCACAAGCACGGCAAGGAGTTTCTTGCCGTGTAACCCCGCTACGCAGCGCATGGCACAGACGAATGGGCACGGTAAAATATCACAGAATGCACAACAACGAATAATAGCACAACAGAGGCACAATATAGCTCACGACAAAGTAAACAAACATGGCATAGGCGCCAAATGGTACTCGACAAAGAAAACAAACGGCACTCTGTATGGTGGGGCCCACTTCTTCGGCACACTTGACGGTGCTGTCGTGACGGCACAACTTTGCCGTGTGTTTCAACGTCAATCACGACACTATTTTGAATTAAAAAAAATTCCTACGCACGAATTTTTCATGTCTTATCTTTTTATTAACGCGCAAAATCTTTTCGGCAAGATTTTCATAATTTCTAAATCGTGCGAAAGAGATGATTCCTGCTTTGCCGTATAACTCCACACGGCATAGAACTCTTTGCCGTGAGGGGCAAAACCTTTACATAGTATTTATTTTCATTTTTCCAACTCCTTTTTTTTCTTTCATTTTCTTTCTAACACATATTTTATTTATCACCCATATTGCATATGTGGACACTTGCACACATATCCTAGGTCCACACAGAGGTTTTTGCGGGATTCCGGTGCTCCGTAGTCTTTCTCCCCTCCCCCTCGAAACACCCGTCTGTGGGCCCCGGGAAGTTCTATCCCTAACTTTCCCCGCACGAGGTTCCACCAATGTACTTCTTCATTGGTTTAGGTTTGTTTAGGCCATATATATATAAGGAAAACCAAGTTTGGGACTCTATGGCACATTCTAGCCCCTGGTATACCCGCAGCGGGACATTTCCACCTAGAGTTTCAGGAATCTGCTAAGTGATATCGCCCGAATGTAAAGACAGTCACATCCGGGAGCTATGTATTCCATCTATGGGCCTTCCACCACACATTCACACATATCCTAGGTCCACTTGCATGTTTCCTAGGTCCACATGAGAGTTTTGGTGGGTTTTCGGCACTCCAGGGCTCATTCTCTACCGGAAACACCCGTCTGTGGGCTCCGGGAAGGTCTACCCATAGCTTTCCCTGCACGAGGTTCCATCAATGTAATTTTTCATTGGTTTAGATTTGTTTAGGACATATATACAAGGAAAACCAAGTTTGGGACCCTGTGGCACATTCTAGCCCCCGGTATACCCGTAGCGGAACATTTCCACCTAGAGTTACATAAATCTGCTAAGTGCTATCGCTCAAATGTGAAGACGGTCACACCGGGGAGCTATGTATTCCATCTATGAGCCTTCCACCACAATTTCACACATATACTAGGTCCACTTGCATGTTTCCTAGGTCCACATGAGAGTTTTGGTGGATTTCTCTGGGGGTCATTCTCCACCAGAAACACCCGTCTATGGGCCCCGGGAAGGTATACCCCCTAGCTTTCCCTGCACGACGTTCCACCAATGTAAATTTTTCATTGGTTTAGGCCATAGATACAAGAAAAACCAAGTTTAGGACCCTGTGGCACATTCTAGCCCCAGGTATACCCGCAGCGAGACATTTCCACCTAGAGTTCCAGGAATCTGCTAAGTGATATCTCCCGAATGTAAAGACGGTCACACCAGGGAGCTATGTATTCCATCTATGGGCCTTCCACCAAACTTTAACAAATATCCTAGGTCCACTTGCATGTTTCCTAGGTCCACATGAGAGTTTTGGTGGGTTTCCGGTGCTCCGGGGGTCATTCTCCACCGGAAACACCCGTCTATGGGCCCCGGGAATGTCTACTCCCTAGATTTCCCCGCGTGAGGTTCCACCAATGTACTTTTTTAATGGTTTAGGTTTGTTTAGTCCATAGATACAAGGAAAACCAAGTCTGCGACTCTGTAGCACATTCTAGATCCCAGTATACCCGCAGCGGGACATGTCCACCTAGAGTTCTAGGAATCGGCTATGTTTTATCGCCCGAATGTGAAGACGGTCATACCGGGGAGCTATGTATTCCATCTATGGGCATTCCAAAACACTTCCAAATATATCCTAGGTCCATTTGCAAGCTTTGGTGAGATTCCAGCGCTCTTGGGGTCTTTTTCCAACGAAAACACTCTATGTGGGCCTGGAAGGTGTAACGCCCTAGATTTCTCCAAACTAGGTCTATGGCCTCGACGGTTTACCCCCATTGTATGGTAAGTACAATATTAAATAATGTACATGTGGAAAAAGGTTTATTGTAATTAAAAATTGGAACCAATTGTGCTTATATATACATAGAGAAAATTTAAATTTAAATCTACTCACATTTTTGCTGTGTGGGGCACACGGCAAAGGCCCACCCCCGGGCGAGGTAAAACATGGAGAACATACCAAATCTGCACATCCTTGGGTGGGATTGGGACATATCTTTACCTATTAGACAGATAGGTGTGGATGCAACGCGTAAAATATGTATTTGTTAAAATTAATCGAACTAATACCACATGTAATGACATGTTAAATTGAAAAGCATTCTATGTCTGATTTTGTACTGGTTAGAGGATGGATCTGGATCGTTTGTGGATATATTAGGGCTGGACAAGTCAGGGGAATTTACATATGAGTGGAAAGAAAAGACCGAGTAGTTTGTGGACAATGTATTTGTCGACCCTATAAGACCCGAAAAGTGTTGTGCCCCTGCGCGCGATGCCACAATTTTAAACAAAAGTCGAACGATGAAATGAGTTTACACCTAAGAAAATTCGGGTTCAAACCGAATTATGATCGGTGGATTTTTTATGGTGGCTGCAAAAGCACCAAAACATGCTAGAAAGCAGTCGCAGCAGAGTCAACCAGTGGGAGGATTTGGTGCCGGGTTTGACAAGTGTTTTGATGACTTTATTGATGCAAATGTGTCTAAAACCCCTAATGCAGCGGAGGCGAAGACAAGTAAGGAGCCAGATGAGAGCACAAAGAAGTTCTATGAGGCTATGTTACGAGGCTATGTTTGATGCGTAGAAACCTCTTCATCCACATACATAGGTTACCCAGTTGGATGTCGTGGCTCGCCTAATGTCCTTCAAGTGCCAAAGTAACTTATCTAGAGATCGGTTCGATGATCTTCTGGTTGTTATTGGCAGCATCCTGCCGAAATGGAACCTCTTGACAAAGAGCTTCTATGGGTCGACAAAAATCCTTCGTTCGTTGAAGATGACATATCAGAAGATAGACGCTTGTTTTTATGGGATGCATGCTATTTAGAAATGAACATGCTGAAGGAAACTATTGCATCCAATGCAAATCCTCTAGGTACTTCGAGGTTGACACCGATGATGGATAGAAGAGGCAGACTCGGATTCTGTAGGGGTTCGTAGCATGGAAAACAAAAAAATTCTACCACATGCACACAAACAAGCCAAGATCTATCTACTAGATTGTAGCAACGAGTCGATAGAAGAACTCACCCTCGAAGATTCCAAAGCGGTTAACGAGAGCAGATTCTCGTGGGTGATGTAGGCGTACACTTGCCGATCTCAAGAACGGCAAGCGGATCCTTCATGATTGGTCACACGTTCTGTACTCGATGAAAACCTTCCTATCCCTTGTTCCAGCAGGTAGCAGAGGTTGTAGTTCTCCCCTCGCGATTCTGGAAGCACGACGGCGTGGTGTCGGAAGTAGAGGGAAGACCCCACAGGGCTTCGCCTAAGCCGATGCAAGTTATGGTGGATCTAGGGTTTCCGGCGATCTAGGTTTAGATGGTCGGAGAGGAGGAGGAGGTGTCGTTGGCGGCTAGGGCGACGGCGACGAGGCGGCGGTGGTAGTGGCAGCGGCGGCGCACGGGATGGAGGGCTGGCTCTTGTGTTGTTTGGGGCAGCCCTCCCCCTCTATTTATGAGAGAGGGGGAGCCTTGAGAGAGGGGAGTTTGAAACCACTTCCAAACCCAAGTTGGAAGGACTCTTTCCTTCTTCCACTAGGAAACCATTGTTCCAGTTTGACTTTTCAAACCTCCCGTTTGACTTTCAATTTAGAGCTTTAATTCTCTTTCACAAATGCCCAAACCAAGTGACCTAGGATATGATCCAATCATTCCACTTACCCATGACACATTCATGGACCATTCCCCTTCCGGTCCGGTGAACCTTCTAGAATCTCTCCGATGAAAACATTGAAATCATTTCCGAACTCCGGAATCGGACTTTCCTTATATGAATCTTATTCTCCGGACCATTCCGGATCTCCTCGTGATATCCCGGATCGCATACGAGACTCCGAACAACATTCGGTCTCCCTACTTACATTCCATATCTACTAAACAACATCGAATCCTTAAGTGTGTCTCCCTACGGTTCGTGAATTATGCGGACATGACCGAGACACTTCTCCGATCAATAACACATAGAGGAATCTGGAAATTCATATGGTTCCCACATATTTCTACGATTACTTTGCGATCGAATGAAACACTTACATACGATACCAATTTCCCTTTGTCTCACGATAGTTTACTTATCCGAAGTTTTGATCATCGGTATCTCTGCATACCTAGTTCAACCTCGTTACTGATAAGTACTCTTTTCTCGTTCCCATGATATGTGATCCCTTGTGAGCCAGTCACATGCTTGCAAGCTAATTGGATGACATTCCACCGAGGGGGCCTAGAGTATATCTATCCGTCATATGGATGGACAAATCCCACTCTCGATCCATGTGCCTCAACACATACTTTCCGAACACTCAATGCCACCTTTATAGCCACCTAGTTACGGTGTGGTGTTTGATGTCATCAAAGCATCCTTCCGGTGATGGTGATTAGCATGATCTCATGGTCGAAGGAATTAGGTTACTATGTATCGGAAATCTTACAGCAAACGAACTATTGAAATGACTTGATCTTTATGCTACGCTTATCTATAGGAGTATGTCCATCATACCATTCTACTAATGATACGACCTTATTGTTAACAATATCTCAATGTTCATGATCGAGAAACCACGATCACCGATTAACCAACAAGCTAGTATTATAAAGAGGCTTTACCAGGGACTCTAATTTAGTTTACAAATCACACAAGTATTAGTATTTCCGATTAATACTATTATAGCATGAATGTAAACATTTATCATAAACACAAAGATATAATAATAACTACTTTTATTATTGACTCTAGGGCATATCTCCAACAGTCTCCCACTTGCACTAGAGTCAACTAATCTAGATTACATGGTAATATACCGAACACCCATGACGGTTTGGTGCTGGTCATGTTTTGCCTTCGGAAGAGGTTTAGTCAACGGATCCGCCACATTCAGATCTGTGTGTACTTTGCAAATCTTTATATCACCATCTTGGACATTCTCTTGAATAGCGTGAAAACGCAGCTTGATATGCTTCAGCTTCTTGTGTGACCTTGGTTCTTGCGCATTGACTATGGCGCCCATGTTATCACAATAGATAGACATTTGGTCCAGCGCACTTGGAACCACACCGAGCTCTGTAATGAACCCCTTCAGCCATATCGCCTCTTGTGAAGCCTCCGAAGCAGCTATGTATTCCGATTCAGTTGAAGATCTCTCCACAACGCTTTGCTTTGCACTCCTCCAGCTAACTGTTGCACCATTCAAAGTAAATACGTATCCAGATTGAGATTTAGAATCATCCGGACCGGTGTTCCAACTAGCATTGGTGTAACCATTAACAACGAGCTATTCATCACCTCCATAAGAAAGAACCATATCCTTAGTTCTTCTCAAGTACTTAAGGATGTTTTTTACCGCTGTCCAATGATCCACTGCTGGATCACTTTGATATCTGCTAGTCAAACTAACAGCATATGCAATGTCGGGTCCAGTACATAGCATGGCATACATAAGAGATCCTATGGCTGAGGCATAGGGAGTCTTACTCATCCTTTCTCTATCTTCTGCCGTTGCAGGACTTTGAGTTTTACTCAAGGTCATATTGGGCAACATGGGCAAGAACCCTTTCTTGTTATCTTCCATTCCAAACCTCTTTAGAACTTTGTCCAAATAAGTACTCTGTTACAATGATATTAGGCGTCTTGATCTATCTCTATAAATCTTTATGCCTAATATGTAAGCTGCTTCGCCAAGATCTTTCATTGAAAAACTATTATTCAAATAATCCTTGACACTATTAAGAAGGTCCACATCATTCCCAATCAACAATATGTCATCTACATATAGTATTGAGAATGTTACAGAGCTCCCACTCACTTTCTTGTAAATACAAGCTTCTCCATAAGTTTGTATAAAACCAAAACTTTTGATCACCTGATCAAAAATTGATTCCAACTCCGGAATGCTTGCTTCAATCCATAAATGGACCGTTGAAGTTTCCATACCTTGTTAGCATCTTTAGGATCGACAAAACCTTTGGGTTGCATCATATACAACTCTTCATCAATGTCTCCATTGAGGAACGTTGTTTTGACATCCATCCGCCATATCTCATAATCATAATATGCAGCGATTGCTAATAAAATCCTTACAGACTTTAGCTTCACTACCAGTGAGAAAGTCTCATCATAGTAAACTCCTTGAATTTGTCGAAACCCTTTTGCGACAGGTCGAGCTTTATAGACAGTAACATTACCATCAGCATCTGTTTTCTTCTTGAAAATCCATTTATTCTCGACAGCCTTCCGGCCATCCGGTAAGTCCACCAAAGTCCATACTTGGTTTTCGTACATGGATGCAATCTCAGATTTCATGGCTTCTTGCCATTTATTGGATTTTGGGCTCATCATCGCTTCCTCATATGTCGCAGGGTCATCGGTGTTGTCTACCAACATGACACTCATAACGGGATCATACCAATCAGGAGTGGTACGAGTCCTCGTTGACCTGTGAGGTTCCATAGTAACTTCAACCGAAGTTTCATGATCAACATCATTAACTTCCTCTCTTATTGGTATAGGCGCCACAGGAACTACTTCCGGTGCTGTGCTACTTGCAAGTTCGAGAGAAGGTTCAACAACCTCGTCGAGTTCTACTTTCCTTCCAGTCACTTATTTCGAGAGAAACTCCTTCTCTAGAAAGGATCCATTCTTGGCAACGAAGATTTCCCTCGGATCTATGATAGAAGGTATACCCAATAGTTTCCTTCGGGTATCCTATGAAGACGCATTTTTCCGCTTTGGGTTCAAGCTTGTCGGGCTGTAACTTCTTTACATAAGCTTCGCAACCCCAAACTTTAAGGAACGACAATTTAGGTTTCTTCCCAAACCATAATTCATACGTTGTCGTTTCAACGGATTTAGATGGTGCCCTATTTAAAGTGAATGCGGCTTTTTCTAATGCATAACCCCAAAATGATAGCGGTAAATCTGTAAGTGACATCATAGAACAAACCATATCTAAGAGAGTTCGATTACGATGTTCGGACACACCATTACGTTGTGGTGTTCCCGGCGATGTCAATTGTGAAAGTATTCCGCATTTCTTTAAATGCTCGCCAAACTCGTAACTTAGATATTCACCTCCATGATCAGATCATAGAAATTTAATCTTCTTGTTACATTGATTCTCTACTTCACTTTGAAATTCCTTAAACTTCTCAAAAGTTTCAGACTTATGTTTCATGAAATAGATATACCCATATCTACTCAAGTCATCCGTGAAGGTAAGAACATAACGATAACCACCGCGCGATGCTACACTCATTAGGCCACACACATCGGTATGTATGATTTCCAATAAGTCCATAGCTCGCTCCATCATACCAGAAAATGGAGTCTTAGTCAGTTTACCCATCAGACATGCTTCACATCTTTCAAGTGATTCGAAATCAAGTGATTCAAGAAGTCCATCAGAATGGAGTTTCTTCATACGCTTCAATCCAATAAGACGAATATGACAGTGCCACATATAGGTCGAGTTATCGCTCAATTTCAAACGTTTAGCTTCAATGTTATTAATGTGTGTATTTCTACAATCGAGATTCAATAAGAATAGACCATCTATCAAAGGTGCATGTGCATAAAACATATTACTCATATAAATCGAACAACCATTATTCTCGGACTTAAACAAGTAACCGTCTCGCAATAAACATGATCCGGATATAATGTTCATGCTCAGCGCAGGCACCAAATAACAATTATTTAAGTATAAAACTAATCCCGATGGTAGATGAAGAGGTAGCGTGCCGACCGCGATCACATCAACCTTTGATCCATTTCCAACACGCATCGTCACCTCGTTCTTCGCTAGCTTCCGTTTATTATGCAGCACCTGCTTCGAGTTACAAATATGAGCAACCGAACCAGTATCAAATACCCAGGCACTACTACGAGTACTAGTGAGATACACATCAATAACATGTATATTGAATATACGTTTCTTCTTGATGTTGCCGTTCTTCAAATCCGCCAAGTACTTAGGGCAATTCCTCTTCCAAAGGACCTCTCCTTGCAAGAAAAGCACTCAAGATCGCTTAGGCCCAGCCTTGGTCTTCTTCGCCGGCGCGGTAACTTTCTTACTGCCCTTCTTGAAGTTTCCCTTTTTCTTAGACTTGCCTTGCTTCCTGAATTTGGTGGTCTTATTGACCGTCAACACTTGGTGCTCTTTCTTGATCTCCACTTCCGCAGACTTTAACATGGAGAAGAGTTCAGGCAACGACTTGTCCATGTTTTGCATATTGTAGTTCATCACAAAGTTCGTGTAACTTGGTGGTAGTGATTGGAGGACACAGTGAATCCCCAAAGCATTAGGAATCACTATACCCAAGCTTTGAAGCTTGATCGCGTGCCCAGACATCTTAAGCACGTGCTCACTGATGGAGATGCCTTCTTCCATCTTGCAGTTAAAGAACTTTTCAGAAGCCTCATAACTCTCAACTGCCACGTGAGCCTCAAATATCATTTTGAGTTCACGGACAATATCATGTGGGTCATGGTTCTCAAACCTTTTCTGAAGCTCCGATTCCAAACCATACAAGATAGCACACTGAACTATGGAGTACTGATTCTTCCGAGCGATGAAAACATTCTTTACCTCATCGGTAGCATCAACTGCAGGTGGATCACCCAGCGGTGCATCCAGCACATAGGTCAAATTACCAGCATTGAGGACAATCCTCAAATTGCGGAACCAATCCGCGAAGTTGCTTCCATTGTTTTTCAACTTTTTTTCTCTAGGAACGCATTAAAATTGATGGTAGGGGCCGCCATTGATCTACAACATATTTGCAATAGTTTAGACTAAGTTGATGACAAATTGAGTTCTAATTAATGGTTAAATTAATCTAGGTGAACTCCCACTCAAAACAATATCCCTCACATTGTTTTAGTGATCACACGAACCAGATCCATCACATCAAAAATGATCATCACGAGAATTGATGTAGCTTCGATGGCGAACAATCAACATGTTCATCATATCTACTATATGACTCATGCTTTACCTTTCGGTGATCCGTGTTCCGAGACCATGTCTGTACATGCTAGGCTCATCAAGATCAAATTTTAGCTTCCGCATGAGCAAATCTGGCTTGCTCCTGTTGTATACACTCGTAGAATCTAACACACCCGATCATCACGTGGTGCTTCGAAACAACGAGCTTTAGCAATGGTGCTAACTAAGGATGAACACTTTATAACTTGATATTTTGTGCTAGAGGGATCATATTATAATGCTACCATCATAAACTAAGCAATACAAGATGCATAAAAGGATTAACATCACATGCAATTCATAATATGTGATATTATATGGCCTTTCTTCTTGTCCTTCCGATCTTCATCTTCAAGCACGAACATGATCTCCATCATCACCGGTATGGCGTCAAGGTCAATGGCGCCGCTTCATGGTTGTCGTCCACCAGCATCAACTAGTACAACTATTTTGAATAGACATGCAGGTCTTAATAGAATTAAAAGACAACCATATGGCTCCTGCCGGTTGCCGACTTACAATAAGGAACATTGCATACATCATATATAATCACAATCATGGACATATCACATCACAACACACCCCTGCAAAACAAAGTTAGACGCCTCTAATTTTCTTTCCATGTTTTACGTGGTTTGGGGCTTTCAATAAGTGTCGTTCGAACTTACGAACAAGAACCACAACATTGATGCTTGAACTATCAAGTGCCCGTTGTAAATTGAATCTATACTATGATGGGAGAGACAGACACCCGCAAAGCCACTTATGCAATACAAGTTGCATGTTAAGCGTGGATCAAGTCTCATGAACGATGTCATGTAAGGTTAGCCTAGGCCGCTTCATCCCATCATACCGCAAGATGCAAAGTACACAAAAAGCAATTGATAATAAAAGCACCACCGCCCACAATGACCATTGTGTTCTACTCATGCAACAGATCTACATATAGACACGGCTCTGATACCACTGTAGGGGTTCGTAGCATGGAAAACAAAAAATTTCTACCGCATGCACACAAACAAGCCAAGATCTATCTACTAGATTGTAGCAACGAGTCGATAGAAGAACTCACCCTCGAAGATTCCAAAGCGGTTAACGAGAGCAGATATCGTGGGTGATGTAGTCGTACACTTTCTGATCTCAAGATCGCGTAGACGATCCTTCCGGCGCTGCGTTCCGGCAGCACTTCCACAGTCGGTCACATGTTCGGTACTCGATGAAGACCTTCCTCTCCCTTGTTCCAGTAGGCAGCGGAGGTTGTAGTTCTCCCCTCGCGATTCCGGCAGCACGGCAGCGTGGTGTCGGAAGTGGAGGGAAGACCCCGCAGGGCTTCGCCTAAGCCGATGCGAGTTATGGTGGATCTAGGGTTTCCGGCGATCTAGGCTTAGAAGGCCGGAGAGGAGGAGGAGGTGTCGGCAGCGGCTAGGGTGAGGCGACGAGGCGGTAGCGACGGCGGCGGCACACAGGGTGGAGGGCTGGCTCTTGTGTTGTTTGGGGCAGCCCTCCCCCTCTATTTATGAGATGGGGGTCAGCCTTGAGAGAGGGGAGTTTCAAACCACTTCCAAACCTAAGTTGGAAGGACTCTTTCCTTCTTCCACTAGGAAACCATTGTTCCAGTTTGACTTTTCAAACCTCTCGTTTGACTTCCAATTTAGAGCTTTAATTTTGTCTCACAAATGCCCAAACCAAGTGACCTAGGATATGATCCAATCATTCCACTTACCCATGACACATTTATGGACCATTCCCCTTCCGGTCCAGTGAACCTTCTAGAATCTCTCCGATGAAAACATCGAAATCATTCCCGAACTCCAGAATCGGACTTTCCTTATATGAATCTTATTCTCCGGACCATTCCGGATCTCCTTGTGATATCACGGATCCCATCCGAGACTCCGAACAACATTCGGTATCCCTACTTACATTCCATATCTACTAAACAACATCGAATCCTTAAGTGTGTCTCCCTACGGTTCGTGAATTATGCGGACATGACCGAGACACTTCTCCGATCAATAACACATAGAGGAATGTGGAAATTCATATGGTTCCCACATATTTGTACGATTACTTTGCGATCGAATGAACCACTTACATATGATACCAATTTCCCTTTGTCTCGCGATAGTTTACTTATCTGAAGTTTTGATCATCGGTATCTCTGCATACCTAGTTCAACCTAGTTACCGATAAGTACTCTTTTCTCGTTCCCATGATATGTGATCCCTTGTGAGCCAGTCACATGATTGCAAGCTAATTGGATGACATTCCACCGAGAGGGCCCAGAGTATATCTATCCGTCATATGGATGGACAAATCCCACTCTTGATCCATGTGCCTCAACACATACTTTCCGAACACTTAGTACCACCTTTATAGCCACCAAGTTACGGTGTGGTGTTTGATGTCATCAAAGCATCCTTCCGGTGATGGTGATTAGCATGATCTCATGGTCGAAGGAATTAGGTTACTATGTATCAGAAAGCTTACAACAAACAAACTATTGAAATGACTTGATCTTTATGCTACGCTTATCTATAGGAGTATGTACATCATACCATTCTCCTAATGATATGATCTTAGTGTTAACAACATCTCAATGTTCATGATCGAGAAACCACGATCATCGATTAACCAACAAGCTGGTATTATAAAGAGGCTTTACCAGGGACTCTAATTTAGTTTACAAATCACACAAGTATTAATGTTTCCGGTTAATACTATTATAGCATGAATGTAAACATTCATCATAAACACAAAGATATAATAATAACTACTTTTATTATTGCCTCTAGGGCATATCTCCAACAGATTCCCCAAAATATACTCCGTTATCTTCCATTCCTGCCGAGGCTTCAACGTATTTTCATGACGGAGGAATCTGCCCAACAGATGCGATGGCCCGTTGAGGGGAAACAATACACATAAAAGATGATACATCCGTCAGACGGTCAAGCATGGCAGAACTTTGCAAAGAAATATCCAGAGAAAGCGGGCAACTCGAGGAGCTTAGCAGTTGTGATATCAACTGATGGGTTCAATCCATATGGTATGTCAGCTGCAACGTACAGTTGTTGGCCCGTGTTTGTTATCCCCCTGAACTTCCCTCCTGGCGTCATCATGAGATCCGAGAACATGTTTGTATCGATGATAATACCAGGGCCTAAATACCCGGGGAAGAACACATGATCATGTACCTAGCACCTCTTGTGGATGACTTTCTTGTTGGGTGGAGCGTTCGTGGGGTGCGAACATACAAAACATCAACAAAGAAGAACTTCGATATGTATTTCTAGTACCACACATCACTGCATGACCTACCAGCACGGTGTGTAGGTAGGCTGTGACTTTCTTCTGGCTGGAGAACAGAGGTAAATATTCTTCCTTTGATGAAACTTGACAGTTCCTTGAAGAAAATCATAAATATAAGAGTGACAAAAAGAACTTCAAGAAAGGCTTTGTTGTTCGTACTCCACGCCCACATCTGCCGACTCACAAGGATACCAAGGCTGAGTTAGAGGCTCTGTGCCGAACCCTGATGGGATGGGTTTTGTGGGATACAGGGAGACACACTAGTGGACCCAAATTCCATGCTTATGGAAGCTTCCTTACTTTGAATACCTTGAGCTTCCGCATAACGTTTATGTAATGCACACCTAAAAGAATATCGATGAGGTCCTTCGGAGCACAATCATGGACACCAAGAAGACGAAGGATAACATTAAGGCTAGAGTCAATCACCAAATATAGTGCGATAGGCCAGATTTGGACATGCAGCCTCCTAGAGTCAAAGGCCCAAGGTCACTAGTAGGAAAATGCTTATCCACAGGGTCCTTATCAGTGGCGCACATGTAAACGGTGCCCCACGGGTCCTTATCCGTGGCACATTGGTTGAATCATGCGCCACTGAACTTCGCATATCTGTGGTGCATGCTCGATACGCTGCGCCAATATTACGTGGGCCCCATAGCTGGCAGCGGACCCCGTCCTTGGGCAGCATATCCGTGGCGCACGGATTGGAGATGCGCCACGTGTAGAAAGCATATTAGTGGCACACGTGTTTCCTGTGCGCCACGTGTCTTGGTGGGCCCCGGAGTTGAACACCAGTGGGAAAAGGCTTATCCACATGCCCTCGGCCCCCTTTCTATCTCTTCTCTCGTTCCCCTTTCCTTCCTTGATCTCTTCCCCTTACCCACGCCGTCCGCCTCCCACTACTGGCAGAGACGCCATGCCTCCTCCACTTCCCCTCCCCTAGATTCCCGTGTTTCTAGGTCGAGGCAGGCGCGCGCCTGGTCCAAGTCCATGCTGCCGCTGGCCTCCTGCTGCAGGTGATTGTCGGTGGCGAAGACGGCCGGCGCCGGGACCGGGAGGCCACATCTTGCTGCTCTCCTGGGTGTGCTCGGTGGCGGCGACGTCCTGGTCCAACACGCCGATGTTGGCGAGGTTCTCAGTAGCGGTAGCGACCGTGTCCTGCGGGTGGTCGGTGGTGGTGGAGGCGGTGGCTGGATCGACGGTGTAGCTGAGGTGGTCGATGCATCGCTGGATGTTCAACAAGAAGGCGTAGACGGCATGGACGATAGACTTGACGCACGCGAAGGCGTGGGCCTGGGTGACCGGTCGGCGAGGGAGGTGCACTGTGAGAACATGGTCAGACAGCTCATCCTCTCCGAGCCCGGTGAGCGCGCACGGCAGCGAGGGGCGCATGTTGTTCTTAACCTCGATCTCGAGGCAGACGCCGATGCTTCTAGAGCCGTTCTTGCTGAGGAGGTAGGCAAGGAGGATGCCGGAGCGGACGTCTGCCACGGTGAGCCGGGCCGGCGCCTCGCCCTCACCCTCGCCCGGTGCGTTCGGCTGGAGCTAGAGCTGGAGATGGAATTGCAGGATACGATCGCGCTGGGCTTGGATGATTTTGGCGGCGCACTTGGCGTGCAGAGGATGGTTCCCAACTCCTCCTTGGCCACCGGTCCCTTCATGGCCGCTGGTGATTCTTATCCCCTCGCAGCTCTTGGCGATGGCGGTAGAGTCGCGGCTCGCGGTGGCACGGTGGTCTCTCCGGAGGGCAGCCGGAGGAGGGCGGCAGGGGTTCGTGGTGGTCGGCCTCCCCGCGACGGAGCGAAGGGAGAGGAGGAGCGACGGGGCTGTGGTGGCCAGCCCCCGATGGAGGATGTGGTGCATATGACGGAGCCGCTCACCAAGGAGGACCTCGTTGCCTACCTCGCCATCGGATGCAAGCCCAAGGAGAACTGGAGGTGAGTAGCTTCAGTATGCTATGGTGTTAGTGTTGTTTATCTTGATGTTTAGCTCTGTAGTTGAGGATCCAGTGCACCTTGTAGTGGCAAACTATGGTACACGTTTTCTAGTTGTGCATAATTCAATGGACATGTGTGATACATGGAGTAGATTTAAAGAAAAAATGGATGCAATCCATTCATTTTTACTCTGCCTAGGTGCTTATTTACACAATAGAGATGGTATGTTCTGCCCATTGGTGTCTCACTAGTGTACAAGGTGCAAGACAAAGTCTGTTTTGATTGAATAAGTAGCCTAACACAACCCTAGCATGTTTTGATTAAATCTATCTAATTATATACCTAACACAACCCTTCACCAAACTCCACCTTCTTCTTCTTTTTCAGCATCGTGATCCTATCTTTGCAATACTGAATGCCTTTGTTAATCAATAACAATGCAGTAGCTGCTTTGATCTCTGGAAGCAACCTTGATGGAACTACTTCAGGTATATACGAGTTCCTCTTTTGAACACACCTAGAAAATGGCTTCATGCTCCACTATTCTTGGATCATCTAGGGCCATGTCACCCAACTTCTCAAGTGCCTTTGCAACCTTCATCTCCTCCTTCTCTGCATTGCTTCTCCTCCTTGAGTAAAACTTGGTCTCCATAGCTGGGAATGAAATGTCGATGAAGAGTGTGATGGCTTTTATTGACATACGAGATCACCTATGGATAAGAGCATGCACACACAAGTAGAACAGTGCACAGTTCAAAGATGCTCACTAGCAAATGCAACCAAAAATGGCAATTGAGCCTTTATTCCATTTTGAGGCATATATCAGTCATGTATCACTTCACCATCACTTCACCATGCATATGCTTAATTTGGAATATAGGGACTGCTGCTTCTGCATGTTAGGAATATAGGGATTGTTGCTGTTTTTTTATGAATCTCTACTCATTTTTATGATTATGCAAACATGTTTGTAGTTTGCTATTCTTTTTGTTGTATAACATATATGCCTTGTCTATGTATGCCTTGTCTACAGAGATGGCAAAGTGGTACGTGGTATACACAGGGGTTGAAGATCTTGATCATGGTCTCGGTGTTGCTCACCGTTGTCGCCGTTATGCTCTATTCGATCATAGTTTAGGGTGATAGCTCTATTTGTAATGTCATGATCGAATTTGTAATGTGATCCAATTTGTAATGTGATCCAATGTGATTATTTTGATTATTTTGATTGATGTATTGATGTATACTTGTCTAGTGGTGCGGTGTCTAGGACCTAATTAGTGGCACTTTGGATCATTATTTTGATTGGTGTATTGATGTATGCATGTTGTATTTTTGTATAATTATTGTATAATTAACTGCTGTATAAATAAAAAGCACTCGAATAATCAGTGGTGCACCGTTTTATGGTTCAGTGGTGCACCTTGTCAGTGGCGCATGCCAAAATTATGCGCCACTGATATTATCCGTGGTGCACGGACAGACGGTGCGCTACTGACACCAAGCCTATCCGTGGCGCACCAGGCATGCGCCATAAATAAATATTATCGGTGGCGTAATATCCGTGGCGCACGGGTGCGCCACTGACCTCTATTTAGGTGTGTCACTGATAGGTGTTTTTCCACTAGTGGGTGGACTAAGGGAAACACCCAAATTTTCCCTTCAAGGAAATAAAGGAAGAAACTATTCTAGTGGATTGTCGAATGCTTGTACTTCCCTAATGGATATGCAGCTAACTAGATGAGGGGAGCAAACCTGGTGACGTTACGAGTGCATGGGCTCAAGAGTCATTACTATCACGTGTGGCTTCAGCGGATAATGTCGATCATGATTCGTGGCTATGTCAATGATGAGACTTGGGAAGTTCTTGGGGAGTTGAGATTTTTCTTCTGCCGGCTTTGTGCTAAGGATTTAGAGCGTAAAGTGGTCGTGAAGCTAGATAAATAGGCACCCATGCTGCTTTGCAAGCTAGAGATGCTCCTCCCGCCAGGGTTCTTTAATCCGATGCAACATATGATCTTGCATATCCCTCGAGAGGCGTTACTGGGGGCAATGTTGTGACCCATTGGCAGTATGGACCTGAGAGAGAAACAAAGAATCTTTGTGAGGACTATGGAAATAAATGCAAGATCGAGGCATCCATAGCCGAGGCAACCTTTAATAGGGAGGTGTCAAACTTCACGACAAAGTACTATGATGAAAACATTCCCACTCGACACAATCCAATCCTTCATTACAATGCCGCCAACCCTAAAGATGCACCCAAGATTGGCATCTTCATAGGGTTAGGTGGCAAATCAAGTAGCATGAAGAGGCTCAAGATAACGAATCCACAGTGGGGCTTAATCCACTCGCATGTCTTGAAAAGCATGAATGAAGTGAAGCCGTACATTGAGTAAGTGATCACCACTTAGTTTTTCATAAACATTCAGTATTAGTTTGTGGCTAACATTTCCTATTTTTATTGCCATAGACGATTCAATAGAAAATATTGGAAGCTAAGCAGGAGTCTTATGGCCCAAGAAGATCATGATATCTTAAAAATGGTGGTGATTACAGTTTCATTAACTAGTTCTCTAATTTGGTACCTTTCTATATAACTTTGCTCTTAGTGCCTCCATTATTCGACCACTTCTCCTACCGAACTTGTAGGCACAAACTGATAGTGAGATGAATCCCAACTTGAGAAAAATCGCTAAGGGCTTTAGCTCACTCGTCAATGCATTCGATCCCTATGACATGAATGGGTATCGCTTCCATACCTATGAGTACACACAACGCCGGGCCAACCGGAAGGCAAAAAACACCGGGGTCGTGTGTGCAGGATCAAATAATATCCAGTACTATGGTAGAGTCGAGGGGATATACGAGCTGCCTTATGGTTTCGGCAAAGGGATAGATCCGGTTGTATTCAAGTGTCATTGGTTCAACCCTCATCAGATTAGAAGGAAACCTGAAATTGGCTTGGTCGAAGTTGAGAGAAGCTCCGTTTACTTGGGAGATGATGTATATATTTTGGCTACCTAGGTCTTTTAAGTATTCCATCTACGTTACCCGTTTAAGAACCCCAAAACACGTCTGCAGAGCTGGGATGTCATGATCATGGTGCCAACACATAACAAGCCGCCTAAGCCAGACGAAGAAGATTACCGTCGCTTTGACCCCTCGACATATGTCGATGACTTTTTCTAGGAAGAAGGGCTCCCAGTACATTTCACTATCAACTTGACGACTGATGATGACATGGTAGTAGAGGAGGAAGACATTGCACCAGATGTTGGGGAGGAAGACGATGCGCAGAATGTAGTCAAGGAGGTTGAGAACGCCAATACTTAACTTTGCTTGCCCGGTTCCAAGTAGGCCTTTCTACCAGTGAGTCAACGAAACCGCCTCCAGGTTACATGCCTGATTATTGGGGGGAGTCGGATAGAGATGACGCAGCTTGTGGCCCGTTGATTGTTCGCGATGATCAAGAAACAGGCTTCTGAATTTCATAGTCCTTCTCTATGTAATAGTGATTTGTAAAACTAACCTATTCTAAGAACTCTATGTATTTTAATTATTTGCATTGTAAGAACTCTATGCTTTGGTATTGTAAGAACTCATTTTGTATCATGCAAGGTTGCATTCGAATTATTACTTTCTACTTTATTACTATATGCTATGTTGTATTCTAATTATTCTAAGAACTCTATCTAATAGATACTTTTTTTCGTGAATGCAGGTGATTCAAAGATGGCAGGAGGAGGAGGGGGATGAGGAGTAGAAGGCTTAGTAAAGAAGGCCACGAAGAAAGTAAGGGCTGTGTCAAGACTTCTATCAAAGCCAGACCAAAGAGCTTCAAGATCCACTTTGAGGAGTGGGGGTAGTCAACCAAATATCCCTCCACCCACTATGAGGAGAAGGGTAGATGACCACCTATTACTTCTCCCCCACTCGTTGCCAAGGAGGAGGAGGACCATGCGGTAGAGGAGGAGTATGAGGAGGGGCAGTACGAGGAGAGGGAGGACTCAGAGGAGGAGGAGCATCCTGTTTTTGACTTGGAGGACGAGGAGGGGTGGCAAGGATCTGGGATGCACCGGACGAGTATGTTGAGACCAAGTACATGAATATGCCTCGGGAGCCTGGGACCAGGGATCCATACATGCGGGGACAGGCGTTACTACCTACTATGCAATGGTGGGTGCAAAGGGGTGGGATTGTTGAGCTCACGCCAAGCGGAAGATGGTGAGCACTCAAATTTTTTTCACAACCTTTCAGCTTTTGATATTATAATAATGAACTTTTCATCACCTTTTGATAATATCCTTTTTGGTTTCTTGTTGTGCAGTTCATTCGTGTACAAGGGTGGGTGTTGGGGATATGCTTTATGGGTATCCTCATAGCATGTCTCTTATCCGACTAACCCGGGTGGCCCATAGTCGGTAGCATGGCCTATGGCCTGCTGGTGGATCCGTAAGTGGCCCGGATAAAGGAAGGCTACGGTGGAGTCACCAGCGTACCCGGAGCCTTGGAGTACAAGATACACAAGACTAGTAATAGACGGTGTAGGACTCTGTAACCTGTCCGCCTAGGACTTTTCCCTGTAACCCTAGGATCTGACGACTATATAAGTCGGACCTATGAGAGCCTTTAGGGCATCGTTTTACACACACCTCGCACAGCGAACCTATCTCTGTAACTCGGCGTATTGCCATTATAGTGATTTATAGCAGGAGTAGGATTCCACCACTGTCGTGGGATCTGAACCTGGGTAAGCTGTGTTACCTCGTACCCGTCAACCGTCCGCCTTACCCCACGTCTCTAAACACGCACTGTAAGGACCCCTCCATGGCGTACTCGTCGTCAATACCACGACAGTTGGCGCCCACCGTGGGGCATAGAAAAAGATCCCTTGGGCACGAGGCACGAGTTCCTCGTTAACTGCCAGGCGAGGGTACCCACAGATTTCTGGGTAAGTTTCTTCGACTATGTACTAACCTTTCTGTAACCATGAGGTTGAAAATAGTTGAACTAACGTCTTTCTGCCACTTTTAACCTATATTTATCCTGCTTGTAGACCTACTTTCAAATGGACTTGGATTATCCCAACAAGGAGTGCATTTTCGTGTATCGTAGGGCGGCTGCAAAGCAAGTCACTGACACTATGTACGAGGCGCGTGTGGGATGTGTCTGTAGATGGTACGCTGAGAAGCGCAAGCTCCCTATGTAGAATGGTCTCAAGCCCGAGATATCTTTCTAGAGCCGTGGCAATACTTGTAGTTAATATGTTTATTTTGTGTATGCGGTGCCCTCCAACATACGACTTTCACTAATATGTATATTTTGTGTATGCAGGTACCTCCTCCGTTCGTAGGTCACGCCAGACCGGGGGTCTACCCGGCTATGGTCCATTGGTGGACAAGCGCCGAGTACAAAAGGAGGCACGAAGAAGGAAAGCTAAGGAGAGCCGAGATGGGAGGTGGATCACGTACGTAAGGAAACATACCCATGTCCGTCTACAAGGCGAACAAGGTGAGAAAAAAACCTTTCTCTTAGCCTTGCTCATCATGTTGTTCCTTATTCCGCAAATGCATCTCACTTGATGTATCTTCGGGCTCTCTTTTACAGGCACACGAGATAGGCGGGGAGCCCTCGCTGTTCGCGTCTAGATCCATTTTAGTAAGAAGAAGGATAAGGTGGATGGGACGCTAACATGGGTGAGCGAAAACGCTGAGCTAAAGTACAAGGAGTACTAGGAGTTCTATGCCACAACACATGACTGCGTGAACCGTGAGACCGAGCCATTTGACCCCGAGGTTGCCATGCGTGCGGGAGGAGGCCAAAATAATGGCCGCTTGTGGATGTGTGATAGCGTCGTCGATCCTAGGACCGTCCGGTCTATGAGAGATATTAGGCGTGACATCTCGATCTCCTCCTCTTCCATACAGTCCCGCCCGACGACGTATTCTAGAGCCATTGACAAGATCCAGGAATGGTCTTCTTCCTTGGTCATCCACACTTCATTCCATGTTTTCCGTTTCAACATCCATGACCTTCCAATGACACAACATAACTTGACTTGGAGAACGAGAGGAGACAGAGGGAGCAAGCCGAGGCCCTCATTGCTCAGTAGCAGCAGATGATGCAGCATAATCAGATGATGACGTGGTTTACACAAAGGATGACAATCTATGAGTGTTAGTTATCGATAAGTTCTTGCTCACAGGACCTAAGACGAATCCTAATTCCATACACCTTACCCACACATGCTTGATTTGCAGACCATTCTGCCGGCTAGCTCCACTCTTCCTAGGGTTGAACCACCTCCTTTTGAGTACAATGCATGGGTAAGTTATCTTGCGTATTAGGTACCAATCTCAGAATACCACATGTCTAGTGCATATTGAATTAGGCTCACAATTTTCCATGTTGTATCTACAAGCCTTGGGTGGATCCAACAATGTTGGGCATGGTGGATCAGAGTCTCAGGATGAGACCATGCAGATGCCTCCTATGGGGGGGACACCCCGACAACCCGCGCGTTCGCTCGCTCTTCTAGGTTTGTACTCTCATTCTAGTGACTTGTAGAATTTCACATCGTAGATCTTATCAAAGTCTAGAAAATATGGTTTGTGCCTTGCCATATGACTTGATTCACAATTTTGTTGCTAATTCCAAATTTACTTGCTATGTTCATTGACTTGTCAAATTGTGAAAATTCTTACCATATGACTTGTAGAATCACTCCCGACGTAGGACTTGTGTGAATCTTATGTCATTATTCTTGACATATCACTCGTCAACATTTACTTCCTATGTTCTATCCTAGGTGAAATGACTTGTGAATCTCATGTGTTTGCTTTCAAACATGTAGGATGTGCATGAAGGGATGAACTTGTCAATCTCCGGCGATGTGTTGACATGTGGAGTTTTATTATGAACATATGCAGTTGTGTATGCACTTGTTTGTGGTGTTGTACCTTGTATGTGCACTATTTGTGAGATCTCACTAGGTTTGTGAACTATTTGTGATGTTGGATCTTGTTTGTGATTGATTTGTGGCAATGGATCATTTGTATTTGTGTATTTTTTTTTACATGCATGCAATATTGTTGTTGTGGTGCCACAAATGTTGGCTTTGATACATATTTATGCCATTTGTGCTATTTGTATTTGAAATTAAGAGAATAAAGCAAAAATAAATGAAAAATAAATTTTACTGGGGCTTTGCCGTGTGTAAACACATGGCAAAGAGACCTAGGGTCCTATGCCGTGTGCATGAACACAGCAAATCCGCTACACGGCGCCCACCTGTGCAACCTGGGAGGGCCAGGTGACCAAATGGTCACTTTGCCGTGCGCCAGCCCAGGGCACACGGCAAAGGTCTGTCAACCTGGGCTGGGCAGGGAGGCCTCTGCCGTAACCCTGGCAGGCCTCAGCACACGACAAAGCTGGGCCGCACAACACAGATAAGCCACACAGCAAAGATATGGTGCACGACAAAGTCTGGCACACGGCAACGACATGCCCACGACAAAGATTCGACGCACGACAAACTCTACGTGTGGGCCCAGAGGCTAAGCACACGGCAAAGGCCAGATGCATGACAAAGGATGGATGGGCCCACTATCACGACATCGTCCCACCCAGGGCATCATCAATTTACTTTTTCAGTGTCGTGCTTTGCAGTTTGGTACATGGCAAAGCCTTTGCCATGCGTTTATGACAAAGCGCACAACAAAGGCTGCTTTGCCGTCTCATTCTTTGTCGTGTATAATTTGTCGTGTAACTGTACACGACAAAGGCTTTACCTTGCATTTTCGGGGCTTTGCCGTGTTTCGAATGTCACACGGCAAAGAAGTAAAATCCTATAGTGAATATGCTTGGGAATTGGTTAAATGGATGGATAAGATCATGAAGCCTAAAATATGCATTGAGGTTTTGGCTTTATGTTGGTCTATTTAAAATTGCAGAAATAACATTATAATTAACAATGCTAGAGGTACATTTTCTTTGCAGATTATTCCTATGGTTGTTTTTTAGATGTAGCAATGTTCGGTACTCCTTCATTTGAAATAACAGGAACCTATGGATACTGGTTCCATCCGCTACTGATGGTCGCAAAGGGTATCTAGTCCCAGATTAGATGGCAGCATGTTAGTAGATTGAATGATGTTTAGTCTTTGTATGCTTGTATTTTTTCTTTGGCTCATACACATCAATTTTAGGTGACCTGTGATTTGTAGTAACGAGATTTTTAAACTCAATAATAAATAATGATGTGTGCATCTATTGACGCAGAGACCATGTTTATACTCCTCATTTTGAAAAAGAAAAAAAATCATGTTTCAATCCTTTCTTTGTGATTCATGATTGTAATATACTAAATATTTTGAACTCAGTAATATAAAATCTAGTTGACGCAGAGGCCATGCCAAGCTCCACTTTCGAGAAAATGTAATTTAAAAATAAAATCGATATATTATGACCAATAATGTATTCAGATTAAACACATAAACTATCCGAGGTAAGCAAGATGTACAACCAGGCATGCAAGTAAATATGTCATCCATCTTAGCAGCTAGTAATATGTAAAGGACAATCCCTAACCCCGAGAATGACATGACATGTGAAGCAGCATTCATAAAAGGGTTAGGGGCTATTATAAACGTGACAAGAATTATTGAAGAATGAAAAAGAAATCATAGCAGAGATACATGATTTTAACATGGAAAACCTCTCCAACAAAGAGGATAAACTACAGGCGCCAGCTAGCAAAACTTCACTATAACAAGGAGTGTCTACACAACATCGAGGATTTCATAGATGCAACTTATCTCAGCCGGCGGCTTACTAGATATATATATATATATAACAGTGGAAACCTAGGTCTTCAATGATTCGTATCGCGGGGACCAAGGCTCCATTGACGGTCTCGCTTCGCTTGTCAGAAGTTAGCCTCCTTAATAAATTTTGAACATACTTCAACAAACTCCATCTTGAAAAATTTCCTTCTTATAGCATCATCAACAACATCTTCCTGAACAACAAAGAAAATAATTTTTGTTCCAATAGCCACTTGGCTAATCACTCAAACCAACTAAGTTCGAGAAAAACTCAAACTTAGCAATATGAACATGTTAGTTCATCATATCGGCAGGATTATGAGGAGTGCTGATTTTCCATACATTTAGTTTACCTTGAGCAACAATGTCTCTAACAAAATGGTACTTTCTAGCAATGTGTTTAGTTCTCTTATAGAATATGTGATACTTTGTAAGATATATGGCACTTTGAATGTCACAAAACAAAGTAATGGAAGAATCATATCTACAAATCTCAGTAGACAAACCTTTCAACCAAATACATTCTTTGCAAGCTTTAGCAATAGCCATATATTAGGCTTCGATGGTATATTGGGAAACAATAGCCTGCAATGTTGCCTTTCGGTTAACAACATAACCACCAACATTAAACTATAACCTGTGAGGTATCTTCTCATATCCAAATCAGAAACAAAATCTGAATCCACATAGCCAACAAGTCCCTCACCGATCCTACCAAACGTCAAACAAGCACTAGAAGTGCCATGAAGGTACCAGAAAACCTACAAAACAACCTTTCAATGTTCTTTACTAGGATTAGCCATGTATCTACTTATCAAACTCATAGCATATGATAAATCAGGAAAAAAACAAACCATGGCATACATCAAGGAACCAACATCACTAGAATATGTTACCTTTGACATGTACTCCAACTCTTCATCAATAGTAGGACATGGTGAAACTAACAACTTAAAATGAGGATCAATAGGAGTACTAACTGACTTTGCATCATGCATACATAAATGATGAAGAACTTTCTCA
This sequence comes from Avena insularis, assembly GCA_023614405.1. Lineage (NCBI taxonomy): Eukaryota > Viridiplantae > Streptophyta > Magnoliopsida > Poales > Poaceae > Avena > Avena insularis. Next base: position 28,068,447 of record CM042690.1, read on the forward strand.
ATGTAACTTTTCTGACTAAGAAGTAACAAACTAGCTCTTCTATCTCGGGTAATCTCCATGCCTAAGATCTTCTTAGTAGCAACAAGATCCTTCATAAAAAACTCACTAATTATATGTGCCTTCAAAGTAATTATTTCTTTCATGCTCATGGCAGCAATTATGTAACATCCCAAAATTTATAAATTTTTGGAATGTTATATTTAATAGCATTGTTTGAATATTTTAATGCCCAAATAAAATTTTGGAAATATTTACTCCTATATTTTGTCGCATTTGTGGGTCTAGGGTACCCGGAGCCGAAGGGCGGGCCACTGCCCTGACGAAATGCCTTTGAGGGGTCCCAATCGGGGCAACCCCTCGGAGGCCCTAGGGGATCCCCGGGAACTCGCATGCCAGGTGGGCATAATGCATGAGAAGAGCCCAGAGTCTGAGGGTCCCGCCTAAGCGAGCCACGTCTGGAAGTTCTGCCCGAAGGTCTGCTTTCCCGACCCACGTAGCTAGGAGAATCCTGGCTGGCCGTCCACCCAGGCGGGGGATAGGACAGTCATAGCTTTGAGACCTAGGGAGCTAGGCCTCAGACCTGATCTGCCACGTCAAGACCGCACAGGAAGGCCCCTCCATGCTGTACTCATGCAGGCCTTGTCTTGCCACATGGCCTTGCTAGGTTTACGCATGTTTTCTCATGACCACTATGGAAGCCCCTTGCTCTTATAAAAGGAGATCCAGGTCGAGCATAGAGCGATAGCGAGAGAGAGGAGAGCTCAAGATAGATCCTTCTCAGGGAAGGAAGCATTATAACTATGATCATACACTAGATAGTCGATAGTTGCAGGATGTAGGGATCCTCACATCGAGGGCCTGAACCTTAGTAAAACATGTGCCCCTCTCTGTGTGTGTTCATCTAGCTTGCCGATCGAGCTCGCTAGGCGTTACGCCCCTGTCTGAACTAACAAAGGGGATCCCCCATCCCCAGTGTCAAAATCGAGACACGACATTGGCACGCCAGGTAGGGGGCGCTCCTAAGGCGAGATCTTTGTCGTAGATCTCATGCCTGGACTCTTGCAACCTAGCGCATGGGCGACATTTTGCCTCCTTGGAGTCTGCGAAGAATTTGAGGATGACTTCGATGCATCTTCAAGCTCTTCTCCTGTCGGCAGCCCTTCCCTAAAAGGGGTGGACCATCAAGTGGACCCCATCTTGCAATAATATCGCCTCCTCCTCCCTGGCAAGGGAGGGAGCGATAGGATCCAAACTTCATCAACCTCCTCTAGGTTAGGCAGCGAATGGGCGAACGACTGAGCGATTTCACTCGCCGCTTATCCTGGGTCCTCATCGCCCTCCTGGGGGAATCCATCGAGAGGGTGGAGTTAGCCTTCTTTAGGGGTGCAAAGCCCCCTGATGATAAGGTGATGATCACTAGTGTCATCGAGACAATTGCAGAAATATTCTCCGTCACAAACAACTGCGCTAGAATTGAGGAGGGAGAGCGGTCGAATCGTCCTTCGTGGTAGGATGAGTCGGTGACAATCCCTCGAAGAAAGCCCCTGCGCGAACCCGTCCAAAGTGGACTGTGGTAAGAATACGGAGTGGCAAAGACATTTGGAAAAAGAAAGGAGATGGCCTCGCGGCCATCGCCGACGGCCCTGGTAGCTTCCTGGGCTGGCGACGTCTCTCCGGACTATGTCAGAAAAGGAGAGAGCATATGGAAAACCTATTGGCGCCTCTTCCTGGTCGTCTAGGCCGAGGCCACGTTGGAGCATGCAAGGACACCCAAAGGCATGTCCCCCCAGACCCTGCAGTCTCGATTCCTTCCTTACTAGATCTACCTGGGTGAGTAGGGAGGAATCTTGGGAAAGAAGACACCACCAACAGAAGCTATCATCATGGGCGCCCGCACCCGTGACCAATCACTAGTACGAACTCGTTACTTAGAGTGGTGCCTAGAGGCGGTTTACCCCTAAAATACAAACAACCGTCTGTGTTCATCAACCTCAAACGATCGTAATTCTGTGACAGCCTCTAACTATAACCTTAGATAGTTGGGAATTAGCACCGTCTCTAGTACCACTTCCCCCTTAACCGATATTTAAAAAGAAACGCTTCTAAAGGGTACGTGAGACAAAGTAAAATAGTGACCATCTCCCTAGATCATTAAACCACATCCGGTCACAAACATTAATAGCCTCTAGGGGTCTACTGAGATAGACCATTATACTACCCGTCTCGAAAACTAGCTTCATGCACGTTAACAGGGTAGCATGCGCCTTGGTATATTGTTAATGCAATTAGAAAACGGAGATCATGCACGAGTCTATCACCCACGCGTCCACACCCACGTGCCCACTCAAGGTAAACGAACCGTCCCCGCGTATATAAACCCGCTCGGCCTTCGTCTTCTAGAAGCTAGCGTCCTTTCCTCCCAATCTGTCTAGTTAGAAAACCTCAATATGCACCTTCAGCGAGTGCAGAAGCTCCTTCCATAGCACCACCCTCCCCTTAGCTGCACCATGAAGCGTACCTGTGGAGACAAGCCGGAGGTGAAGCAAGTTGGTCGTGCAGCAGATGGCTCGGTCATCGCCGAGCAGGTGGAGGCGGCTTCTCTAGGCACACAAGCCGCCCGTAGCTGCACCGTCGCTTCTTCAGGCTCCGTCTAGCTAGTCGTCGTCGCCGTCGAGTAGTAGGTGAACAATAATGTCGTGGTGCCAACGGCAGATCTGGATGAGGGGCATTGCAGGGGAGGCGACTTCTTCAACCCGACGGAAGATAAGAACTACACCCACAACATCAACAACCCCATCCTCGAAGAAATCAAGGAGAGGGATGAGTTCGAGGAGGAGGTCTTCGCATCCGAGGTACTACTTTGCTTCTCTATTCACATTCACAGATTTCATTGTACATACGTTAGGGTTTGCTCAATATATAGATTTTTTAGCTCTGTCGCCTTCTTCTTGTAGGCATATTAGAATATATTGTTCAAACGGTTGATTGTTCTGGAGATTTTATTGGATCTTATCATCTGTCATCAAGCAATTTTGTTGTTGTTCATTAGGTTCTTTTATTGCTGCAAATTTCTGTAACATATTTGATTTTAGGTGTTTTAGGGATTGTTGTTACTGGAATGTTAATTTCAATACAGACCATGCATATATGTTACATAGTGTATATATTATATTTCAATTTCTCACCGAGGCAAGTGATCCAAATTTGACCCAAAAGAGTGCAAGGGTGACACATTTGATGATGTTAGATTTTTTAGGGATGGGTTAGTGAACCCGTGGCAATGTACACGAACAATATATGTTGTGCTTGGTACTTGGTTCACTTACTCCATCTCTAAAAAACTAATGAGACCCCGGATTTATTCTACACGAACAAGATGGGAGCTGGGTCAAATGCAATCTTGACGACTGGATGGTAGAATATTGTGAGAAACTTCAACTTAAAGCAGCATAGCACTATCCTTTTTTTGGTTTGATGAAAAATATAATAAAAAGGTACATATTATGGTTCAACAACTTTCACCAGATCGCTCATTAAACAAATGGGCCAGAAGCTTTTCTGTGCGCGGGAAAACCATCGGGAAAAGAAATGCAAATCTTTACTGAGTTTTCGTTACGGAACACTCGACAAAGACTCATGAGTTGGCGGACAGCATGGAAATTGGTCTTGATGAACTGTTAGGCCCCCAACTCGACCTTCTACCCAAGGCTGCTATAGCCCCTAGATATGTCGCAGGTGAGGATTTGGTCAGCAAAGAGAGGCTAAAAGAACTGCCAACACAAATGCGGAATCTCCATCAATGGTACTCGGCGGTCATGAAGCAGGGGAGAATAATGATCGTAGCCAATGTCCCACCTCAGTACTACTTTAGACCCGAAGAGGTCCATATTGAGTTTTCAGAACTGTTCCAGTTATACCATCTCGACGCCCTGAACAAATCCATCCTCAGCTGCTATTGTCTATAAGTTGTTGAATTCATTGTCTACATGTTCAGTTTTTCAGTTGTTTAGTTCAGAACATGTAATTATCCTTATTATGCAGAATGTAAAAGAAAAATAATCTACAATATTGGGCTCATTGACCCATATAAAGTGCATATAACCACGCTAACGGATAACCCCGAGGAGACGGAGGAAAATATTCTAAGGTTTCTAATGGAGCAAAATTTCTCTAACCACATACCGTTTCCTTACAATTTCAGGTGAGCGTCTTACTCTGTTGTACACATTCACTTTTGATTAGTTAATGATAATAAGTGTAACTGATGAGTTACTGATGTATATATAAATGTTTGCAGTTTCCACTGGGTTCTGCTAGACATTCAACTTGATAAGGGAAGAATTGATGTCATAGACCCATCAAAGAGAAACCTGGAAGATTTCCGCAGCATGTAGGACATGCTCTAGAAGTAAGTTTCGCGCTATATCGGTCTCTTTCGTTGATTTCCTGAGATATCAGGTAATGAATAACTCATTCATTCATTTTCTTCGCCGGGCAGGGTTTGGATCCGGTTCAAGCGCGAGGTTATTGGTGTATTTAGTGAGACGCTGACGTTTAGGGCGGTCTCGGTAAGTAGCACGTGATATGTCCGCGTATCTCTTTACTTCTAGTTTCAATACAATAATGATGCTAGATTATTATTTTGATTGAATTCTATTCTTATAAAGTGCGCGAGGCAGCCACAGGGATCGAATCTATGTGGATTCTACGTATGCGAGTTCATTCGCACGTTTACCACCGAAAAAAATAATTATAGGGTCGATGTAAGCAATGCATTCACACCATCATTTTATTGCCGTTACCTTTTGTTATCATGATTGATATTCATATTGATCTCCTTTTTCTTATATATAGTTCGAGAGAATGTAGGATCAACTACTACCAGAGCAACGCGTAATAGCAATTGCGGAGGAGCCGGCGGGATTTATTGTCAAAAAGATCGTAGACGATGCTGGAGAATTTAATGTGAATAGGCGCTAGTGATCTCCATGTAATCGAACAAACGTGCTCTAGTCCCTGTATTTTGTAATCTCCATGTAACTATGTAAATTATATATATTTGTATGCTCGATATCGTAATACAAGTTATCTTATATATGCATGAACGTGTATGATATGTGGTGACGTAGAAATATTCAAAAACTATGTTGAAATGAAAAATAAGTAAATAAAATAATAAAAAAATGAAATCTCTGCCGCGGCAGAGAAAGGGCACAAAATGTTGTCGCGGCAGAGAACCACTAGTCCAAGGTAATGCTCTGCCGCGGCAGAGAAAAGACGCAAAATGCTACCGCGACAGAGACCCACTAGTCCCGGTCCTTAACACCAACCGGGACTAGTAGGGGTGCACCCTGAGCACGCAGGGGCAGCCATATGGACAAGGTCGGGACTAGTGGTGGGGCTCTAGTCCCGCTTGATTAGTCCCGGTTTCGGAACCGGGACTAAAGACCCTTACAGCCCGGCAGTAGAGACCTGTTTCCTACTAGTGTCACCTCTCTCAAGTCATGTGCGGCCACGATTGCCACATGTCCACTAGTTTGCCGAGTGTTTTTTCTTAATACGCCATGTCAAATATTTGTCTGAGTGTTTAATGACACGTTGCTGACTGTGAAAGGTTTGCCGAGTGTTTTTTTGTGCATTTTTCAAGAGATTTTGACTTGACACTGCTCTTTGCCAAGTTTCAGATAAAATACCCTCGCAAGCAGCTCTATACTCATCTAAAATTAGTTTTCATGTTGTGCGCGTACACATCATAGTATAAGTATATAATCACACACCTCCTTAGAAACAAACAAACAAAAAAGGAGATTTTCGAGATGTAGGACGGTATATACAATAAGCACATGAGATAGCTAGAATATGTAGTTGAATACACACATATCTTTTTTAAAAGGAGCATATATTAATATCACGAAGATATTAATTACACGGCCTTCACAATAACGCATTACCCTAACGGTTTTATGGATGCACACCACCCAGAAAGAAGAAGAATTTAAAAAAAAATCCCGCTACAGCGACAACTCCTTGTAGCAGCCACACTAACAACACCAAAACAACATCAGAAGTTCAACCTCTCCAATAGCGTTGTCTTTAAAAAGGAAACAATCCACAAGCAATGTCTTCGTACAATCAAAGATCATAGGTTTTCAACCTGGAGAAAATCCTTCCTCACAAAACAATGCCTTCAACAAGACTATTGACAGATACAACCAATTAAGGCCAGATCTTGGATTTTCACCCTGCAAGGTAAGATCGTGAACTTTTTTTGTGCTATCACTCCCTCTAGCAGTCAGTGCTGCGAGCCACTGATCATCAAGCCAGATCCACATCGCCACAAAACTCAAACCACCATCGCTAGTCTCATGTCCCCGTTTTCATGACATTCTATACATCTGATTTCACCATGGATCGTTAAAAATATAACACATGATGTGGTAAAAGATAGCATAGCTTCGCAATGCTCCATCTGAAACCAATCAGTCAACAAAAAACAAGGGTGGACACGGCCGAATTTCTTCGATCCAGCAAACTCTAGGCATGAGCCTTCCCTAATCCATAGAAGCGTTGCAAAGCTCTGCCATCTGTTACCATCATATGTCATGTCTTTAACGATCCATAGTGAGGTCATATGCACACACATGTATATAGCCGAAATAAAATAACGTCCCAAATAGTTGGAGAGATTAGCTGTGTCAATGGTACTTACTCTCTGATACATAATAAGTACCTATGATTTAGTTCAATATTATTGGAATAAGTACATGTTACTTTCTTTGGTTAACCAAAATATTCTTAGTTCAGCAAATCAATTGGGATTTGCAAATACTTTTTGTTGGCTTGACCCAGCCGGACACAGCTCAGCCTCTGGCAAAGGGTGCAAGCGAAACGTGCAATGTGTTTTATCTTTTTGGGAAAATGAAGTATAATTATGCCTGATCAAGAAGATATTCTTTCTCTAGTCAACGGAAATGTCGTTTTGGCAAATCCTTTTGATTTGCGAGCGTATCCTTTGCGTTGATGCAATCGCGAGATTATGCTGTAGGGTATCCTTTTCGTTGATCCGATCCGAGCGCGAGCTGCCACCTGCAACTTAATAAACCGATCCGATCCCAAACATTGCAAGCATGATTAGTTGATGTGTGCTCGTTCTCATCACTGCCACCTGCAACTTAATAAAGAGGGTCCCAGGCAGCTCTGATACGATTCGCACGTGCTTAAAAACAAATAAGGTCACTATCAAGATCGTATATATCTGAACGTACGTGCAAGCATACATGCTATTTAATTCTGTTTTGCTTATTTTGTTTAGTACTTTCTCTGTTCGGGATTACAGGTCTGCGCGCATACCTAGATTGTTAATTTGACCAATAAAATATAACTTATATATTATAAAATTTATACCATTAGAAAATATAATCTCTAAAGTTTCTAATGGTATAATTTTTATGCTATATTATTTATAATTTATTGTTCAAATTGACAACCTAGTTATCCGCGCGGGACTTATAATCCCAAACAGAGGAAGTACCTCTGAATGGTTAAACACTATGGTAAATGCATCATTAATTGCGAATTAAACCACTATGTTCTTACTCCCTCCATGGTGGGAGTATCATGTATTGCTAGTATCATGCATAGATACTAGTGTATGATATTATGTCTATAATGTAGTAGTATTGCTAGTGTATGATATTATGTCTATATTGCTAGTATCATAGGTATGCCTAACGGGCACCTTCCTATAGCCTATCTGGTATGGTCCGACGTAATACCCACTCGATGATCTGCCAAGGTCCATGAAGCCTATAACGGTTTGGCTGGTACGAAGCCCATATAAACACGGAGTACAAGCACACAAGACAAGAAAAGCTCAAGACTAAAGTTCGAGTCCAACTTGTAACCTACTTGTATTGGTATCTGAGACCTACCCTTCCCCATATATAAAGGCTAGGAGGGTCCAACGAGTAAGGGAGATCCCCACAATAGACAATAGAACCTCTCCACATCTCTCTCTCTCTCCACAATAGATCTAGACTCCAGATCCAATCCGCGCATCCGCCGCCATAGGCGACATTATAATCTTCGATTCTCCATCAATCGAGCAGACAAGTAGGAGTATGTTTTTTACCTCCGAGACGCCGAACCTGGGTAAATCATTTGTCCCGTGTTGCTTGTCTGTTAGCCGAACAAGATCTCCAGCGCACCCTCTTTCTCAAAACTCAAGTCCATAACAATGGTGTTGATGAGTCCAAACCTCGTCTAGTATCATAGTAATAGTATATTTATTGATTTATAGAATCCCTATTTAAATTTGTGTACAAGATTTACTTGCCATTAGGATTTCTAGTTTTGCGTTCTATGATACTCTAACTATCTTTTTCTTTATTAATTGTTGTGTCACGTCAGATTTTTGCAAACATGACATATGCATGATACTAGTTATGATACTTTCACTATGACTAGCCTAATATGTTGCACATAACTTTGCGTGCAAGTTAAACTTGCACATAACTTTGCGTGCAAGTTAAACTTTACAAAGTCTGACCAAGAATATACAAAATCATATGAATATATATAATACGAAATGCATATAATATAATATATATATTTTAAGTCAATTCTGATAATATTGATTTGGCATTGTATATAGGTTCATAGTTATATCAAACTACTTTGTTAAACTTTGTAAAGTTTGACTTTGATAAAATCTGATATGCAACATAAATTGGGACAAAGAAAGAATTTTTTATAGAGATGGGGTCTAACAAATCTATAAAAAACAAATAGGAAATCCACTTTGGCCATAAGTTTATAAAGAACAATGACCATCTACCATACACTACAAAATGAATGATCAAGGATGCTTCGCTCCGAAGTAAAATCCTGATGTTCGCCGGAAAGTGTCTTTGGCTCTTAAGCAATAGTGCTCCCTTTGTTTAAAAAAATTAAAAACATATTTTACAGGTTTCAAAAATATCTAGAAAAAATTCCGGATATTATCAATGTTGTATCCCACAAACATGCAAAACCGTGACATGAAATTCTTTGTATTTTGGCCTACACAAAAATGACAAATATGATAAAATTTAGGAAGTTGAAAACATATTTGCACATATCTACATTCTTGTCATTTTTGTATAGCTTAGAATACAAAGTATTTAAAATTGACATTTTGCAGTTTGTGGGATAAATCATGAGATACATCCATATTTTTATTAATATTTTTTGGAACTCACAAATATCATTTTGAATATTTTTAAATAGCAAGAGCACTAGAGCTCGGGTGCCAAAAATCTCCGTTCTTACGTTCGCTTAATAAATTTAAGTTGAATCAACCTTTATAACTTTTTTTTGTTGAAAACAGTCAAGAGTTCGATATGAAAGAGATTGTCCCAAACAATAATATAGTGTCACGTTAAATGATTTTATCTTACGATTTCCAGTTTTTTTTGGTTAGCTTAACCCGGTCCGCCGGACACATCTTGGAGCAACTCTACTGGACACTGAAAACACGCGGCCCAAAAAAAGCGTCTACTGGCCGCTCAAAACGTGTTTTTGAGGCCCATTTTTGCCTATTCACTGGTTTGGTTTGTTGTCTCTGTTTCGCGGGAGGCAAAACAAATCATAGCCATATTTCAACAATTTCTTCACACAAAAAGTTCATATGACAGATACATAGATCAAATTAATGAATGTGTTAACATCATATAACACATATCATCCAATAATGAAAATTTTACAACAATAATTTGTTCAAATTAAATTACAGCAATCGTTCAAATCAAATAATTGAACAAATAAACAATGTTTCAGGGATAAATATAGTTTTAACTCAATGAATAAAAGAGGAGGGGATTCGTCGTCCACGGCACAACCAATGATGTTGAATGAGGTCATGTTGAAGCTGGATATGCGTGGAGGAGTTTTCAATTTCCTGATATGTCTCAAGAAAAGTTTGAATGTGACCAGGGCCACCGGTCGATTCGAAGCTTCCCCTTCACGAATCTTCATGGAGAAGCTGCTGCGGTTGCGGGATGGCCGAATCAAGCCGCTCAGGTCGATGGCGTGGCCAAAACGGCCGGCATCGATGCATCCATGGCGACGGCCTTAGCAACCTGCGTCAGCAAAGGGGTACTGGTCAAATCGCTAGATATGAGCTCCCACCGATGCGGAATCGAAGATGCGGGAAAATGCGAGGCCGGTTGCGGAGGGGCGAGGCTACTACCGGCCAGAGACAGCTGTGGCGCACGGCGATGGAAGCAAAAGCGGCAGGGCGCGGGGGTGAAACTTCAGCGCGCCAAGTTCTACACAGGTCTAGGGGACCCTCGGATCGGTCATTTCTAAGTTCCGCGCGTTTTTGTGGTCACTCTAGTTGCTCTTACAGCCTCTGAAAAACATGCAAGCAAGTTGCAAAATGTTTTCTCTTAATAGGAGAGGTAAAGTGCTATCATGCTTGATTAATTACGAGAATATGCTTTGATGATTTCTCCTGTCAAACGAAATGCCATTTTTGCAAATCATTTCTGATCGTTGTGAATACTTTTCGTTAATTAGATCACCAGAATATGCTGCAGCGCTGCCGCAGTGCCGCTCTATGGTCCAGACTGTGCAAGCAACTGTCAAACTATTAATTTATCGACAATAAACCATTCTTAAACGTTCATTGGCTCGTACTTATTCTCATCACTTTCTAATCAAGAGGGGCCCAGTTCTGATACGATCCGCAATATGTGTGGAGTCGTGCATAAAACAACATAGATGCAGGGTGCAGGTACAACGTGCCGCATCTGTGTATGTTTTTTCAAAAATTTCATGGGTCTACTAATAATCATAAACAATAGTATAAAAAGTCCTATAAGTAATAAAAATTATAAATAAATAACTGAACCACCAAATGAAAACTATTTTAACACTAGCGTGAATCGAAGGTGTACGGTCATCCTCATCCCATCATGTAGTTAAGCGTCGGCAACAACTGCCAGAAATACGAGTTTTTTTTTTAAAACAACCGTAGGAGATAAGAGTGAAGGCCCAATGTATGGGCAACACATTTCTTTTTTAAACAGTGTATGGGCAATATTTGTTGTTACTAGAGTATTATTTTCTATCAAGAAAGCAAATATAACTTAGCGTGGCCAATCATCAGATTTTCTTTCAACCGTTTGGTTAGACTACCAACCAAGAAAATTTTACTTCCTGTGTTTTTAAATCTCTACGATGTATTATGTTTTATCTTTGTTTAGAGGTTTCATCGACATATAATAAAAAATGTTATTTAGGATTCTAGTTGTACCCATAACTTCAAATTTTTAACCGAGTTATTCTACCGGAGTTTTTCGGACTAATCTATTATCAACGTCGTCCCGATTCTTTGGACCATGGGATAATAAGAAATGGTAAATACTATATAACGGAGGCCGATGTGAGTTGTTTCATCGGATCACTCTAGAGACATTGATTGCTTCCCCAATCCCACGCCTGCCGTTGCTTCCTCCAAATCAGTTTTCTTTTTCAATTAGTACACATGGTGCCATAAAGCCTCCACTAATTGAGAGGTACTGGAAACGCATCTTCTAATCAAGCGATCAGCCGCAGGATGCACCCCACCGATTCCCTCATGTTCCCTACACCACACCTCGCCTTGATCTGCTTCCTCCGCCGTCTGCCCGTCCACGTGCACATTATTCCTCTCCGCCTCGCCATGGATCTCCCACAGCTCCGCTATCATATAGTCTAGGTCCTCGTGTGCCAGCATGGATGAAGCTTAGACGCGAAGGGACGTCGGCAGGGCGGCGGTGGGCGGAGGTAGATGGTGGTGGTGTTCTGGCGGCTGCTTCCGAATCCGTGGGTCATTAGCTGATTCTGCCGGAATGTCGCTCAGGCTTTGAATCCCGTCGTTAGAGCATCTCCACTCGCCTACCAAGGACGCCGATCTGGACGCCGAAATTCGGTCCGGACGCCGAAAATCGGCCTAGTCGCGTACCCAGGGACCTGTTTTCGTCCGAATTTTGGCGTGTTTTGGTCCGGCCTACCCAGGCCAAACCCAGGTTCCCGGGTACGCCCTGGGGACGCCGGACGCCGCAAAAAAGGGCGTGGGCCAGCTCTGTCGGCGAGACATTCCCATTCCCACCCACTCCACTCGCCTAGACTGTCGCGAAGAGCTCCCAGCGCCCCCTGTCGCCATGACTTCGCCGGCGGAGCTCCTGCGCACCGAGACATGCCCACGCCTCTAGCTACGCTCGCCGTAGTTGCCGTCCCCACCACGCCTTCCCCGCCACCGATCTCGCCGACCTAGCCTCGCCATAGCTCTTCTTCGCTACTTTCTCCCACCACCATGCCCGCCAAGTGTTCGGCATTTGGCCGGATTCGTCCATGGACTCCGAAGACGACTATGTTTACATTTACGCCGAATTTTGGTCTTAAAATGTTCTGTATTCATTGTATGACGAACTATGCCGAAATCTGGACGAATTTGAGCCGAATTTGAGCGAAAACGGGCGACCCGGGAACTCGGCCTGTACGCGAGTGGGAAATTGGGCGTACCCAAGCTGAAAACTTGCGCCGTCCTGCCAAAGTTTGGTCCGGATTTTGGCCTGGGTTCGCCCAACGAGTGAAGATGCTCTTAGGCTCATGCCCATGGTGGCGTGGCCGTTATAGTATTGACTCTTGAGGAGCATCTGTGAGGGTAGAGATGTAGGAAGCGAGTAGAAACTAGGAAGCATATACTAGCAGGATCAATCAAAGCAAAACGTGACTTGCATTTCAAGCGTATATGCATGGAAGCAAATTCCCTATTTGACAGGAGCATTTTAGTGTTTCTTTCAAAGCCCATCCATGGTTTGTTTAATTTTACTATTGAAGGAAATAAATATTTATTTTATTGGAAGCATTTCTCTAGTCGGTAGAAAGAAGAATCATTTCTCTAGTCAATGGAAACAACATGTATTTTTGTTGAAGCATTTCTCTAGTTGATGGACATAAAAATTTAGTTCTTTCAAAGCATTTATCTAGTTGACCGAGATGATTTTTATGAATTAAACAGAAAATTATATTAAATTGAAGCAAACTCATTCACGGAGGAAGCAAAAATTTTGGTGAAAGAAAACATATATTTTCTGCATTGAAACATATTTTTACATTAGAAAAGAATTTCTTTCATAAAGAATCAAATTCATTTACATCCGAAGCAAATCTAAACTACACCTGAAGACTACATTTTAATTAGTGTCTTTCAAATCCAAAATAATTAGTTTCTCAAAATCAGAAATAAAATGCTCTGTCACACTATAAAAATGATACTTCTAGAGTCAAACGCCCTAAAAAATAATGCTTCGATGCACGGGGAGGGATGATGTAGGGTTTCGTAGCATGGAAAACAAAAAATTTCTACCGCATACAAATAAACAAGCCAAGATCTATCTACTAGATTGTAGCAACGAGTCGATGGAATAACTCACCCTCGAAGATTCCAAAGTGTTTAACGAGAGCGGATTCTCGTGGGTGATGTAGTCGTACTCTTCCCGATCTCAAGATCGCGTAGACGATCCTTCCGTCGCTGCGTTCAGGCAGCGCTTCCGCATGATCGGTCACATCGCTCTAGATCGACGAAGACCTTCCTCTCCCTTGTTCCAGCAGGCAGCGGAGGTTGTAGCACTCTCCTCGTGATTCCGGCAGCACAACGGCGTGGTACCGGAAGTAGAGGGGAGATCTCGCAGGGCTTCGCCTTAAGCCGGAGCGAGTATGGTGGACTATGAGAGAGCTCCTCGGCGATCTAGGGTTTAGACACACCAAGGAGGAAGCTTGGCCGGAGGCTAGGGTTATCTATGCGGCGACTTGCCCTAGGGCGGCGGCGGCTGCAGGAGGGGCCGGCGGCTAGGTCTAGGGTTTGCGGGTGGAGGTGTTGGGTGCTAGGAGGGGCAGCCCTGCCCCTCCTTATATAGGTGGAGGGGGCACGCCAGGGGAGGGGAGTCCCTCCCCAACTCGGTTTCCCAAGGGGGCCGGCGGTGGAGGGGAGGAACTCCTCCCCAAGTTGGTTTCCTACTTCCCCTCCACCTTCCAAAATAGCCGTTTGACTTTTCAAATTGGCGTTTGACTTTTCAAACTAGGATTTGATTAAACCCTTTATTTTGTTCAGCGATGACACCTAGTACATGATGCAATCATTCCAACTTGATATGACACATTCATGTAACCTTCCCCTCCGAAGTGCCGGACATTCCGGAACCTTCTAGAACATTCCCGATGAAAACACCGGAACCATTCTCCAACCCCGAAACAGGACTTTCCTTATATGAATCTTATTCCCCGGACCATTCCGGATCTCCTCGTGATATCCCGGATCCCATCCGAGACCCCGAACAACATTTGGTCTCTTACTCATCATTCCATAACTACTCAAACAACGTCGAATCCTTAAGTGTGTCTCCCTACGGTTCGTGAATTATGCGGACATGATCGAGACACTTCTCCGAACAATAACCAATAGAGGAATCTGGAAATTCATATGGCTCCCACATATTTCTACGATTACTTTACGATCGAATGAACCACTTACATACGATACCAATTTCCCTTTGTCTCACGATAGTTTACTTATCCGAGGTTATGATCGTCGGTATCTCTGCATACCTAGTTCAACCTCGCATCGATAAGTACTCTTTTCTCGTTCCCGTGATATGTGATCCCTTGTGAGCCAATCACATGCTTGCAAGCTAATTGGATGACATTTCACCGAGAGGGCCCAGAGTATATCTATCCGTCATATGGATGGACAAATCCCACTCTTGATCCATGTGTCTCAACCAATACTTTCCGAACACTCAATGCCACCTTTATAGCCACCCAATTACGGTGTGGTGTTTGATGTCATCAAAGTATCCTTCCAGTGAAGGTGATATGCATGATCTCATGGTCGAAGGAATTAGGTTACTATGTATCAGAAAGCATATAGCAATTGAACTATTAAAATGACTTGATCTTTATGCTACGCTTATCTATAAGAGTATGTCCACCATATCATTCTCCTAACGATATGATCTTGTTGTTAATAACATCTCAATGTTCATGATAGGGAAACCACAATCATTTATTAACCAACAAGCAAGTATTATAAAGAGGCTTTACTAGGGACTCTATTTTAGTTTACAAATCACACAAGTATTAATGTTTCCTTGTTAATACTATTATAGCATGAATGTAAACATTTATCATAAACACAAAGATATAATAATAACTACATTTATTATTGCCTCTAGGGCATATCTCCAACAGTCTCCCACTTGCACTAGAGTCATCTTAATCTAGATTACATGGTAATATACCGAACACCCATGGCAGTTTGGTGCTGGTCATGTTTTGCCCTCGGGAGAGGTTTAATCAATGGATCCGCCACATTCAGATCTGTGTGTACTTTGCAAATCTTTATGTCCCCATCTTGGACATGTTCTCGAATAGCGTGAAAACGTAGCTTGATGTGCTTCAGCTTCTTGTGTGACCTTGGTTCTTGCGCATTGGCTATGGCGCCCATGTTATCACAGTAGATAGACATTGGGTCCAGCGCACTAGGAACCACCCAGCTCAGAATGAACTCTTTCATCCATATCGCTTCTTGTGAAGCCTCCGAAGCAGCCATGTATTCCGACTCAGTTGAAGATCTCGCCACAACGCTTTGCTTTGCACTCCTCCAGCTAACTGCTGCACCATTCAAAGTAAATACGTATCCAGATTGTGATTTAGAATCATCTGGATCGGTGTTCCAACTAGCATCGGTGTAACCATTAACAACAAGCTATTCATCACCTCCATAAGAAAGAACCATATCCTTAGTTCTTCTCAAGTACTTAAGGATGATTTTGACCGCTGTCCAATGATCCACTCCTGGATCACTTTGATATCTGCTAGTTAAACTTACAACATATGCAATGTCGGGTCTAGTACATAGCATGGCATACACTAGAGATCCTATGGCTGAGGCATAGGGAGTCTTACTCATCCTTTCTCTATCTTCTGCCGTTGTCGGACTTTGAGTTTTACTCAAGGTCGTATTGGACAACATGGGCAAGAACCCTTTTTTGCTATCTTCCATTCCAAACCTCTATATTAGGCAAATATGTACTTTGTGACAATGATATTAGGCCTCTCGATCTACCTCTATAAATCTTTATGCCTAATATGTAAGCTGCTTCCCCAAGATCCTTCATTGAAAAACTATTATTCAAATATTCCTTGACACTATTAAGAAGGTCTACATCATTCCCAATCAACAATATGTCATCTACATATAGTATTAAGAATGCTACAGAGCTCCCACTCACTTTCTTGTAAAGACAAGCTTCTCCATAAGTTTGTATAAAACCAAAACTTTTGATCACCTTATCAAAACGTTGATTCCAACTCCGGGATGCTTGCTTCAATCCATAGATGGACCATTGAAGTTTGCACACCTTGTTAGCATCTTTAGGATCGACAAAACCTTTGGGTTGCATCATATACAACTCTTCATCAATGACTCCATTGAGGAATGCTGTTTTGACATCCATCTGCTATATCTCATAATCATAATATGCAGCGATTGCTAACATAATCCTCACAGACTTTAGCTTCGCTACAGGTGAGAAAGTCTCATCGTAGTCAACTCCTTGAATTTGTCGAAACCCCTTTGCGACAAGTCGAGATTTATAGACAGTAACATTACCATCAACATCTGTTTTCTTCTTGAAAATCCATTTGTTCTCGACAGCCTTCCGGCCATCCGGTAAGTCCACCAAAGTCCATACTTGGTTTTCGTACATGGATCCAATCTCGGATTTCATGGCTTCTTGCCATTTATTGGAATCTGGGCTCATCATCGCTTCCTCATATGTCGCAGGGTCATCGGTGTTGTCCACCAACATGACACTCATAACGGGATCATACCAATCAGGAGTGGTATGAGTTCTCATTGACCTGCGAGGCTCTGTAGCAACTACAACCGAAGTTTCATGATCATAATCATTAGCTTCCTCTCTTATTGGCGTAGGCGTCACATGAACTACTTCCGGTGTTGCGCTACTCGCAAGTTCGAGAGAAGGTTCGACAACCTCGTCGAGTTCTACTTTCCTTCCAGTCACTTCTTTCGAGAGAAATTCCTTCTCTAGAAAGGAACCATTCTTGGCAACAAAGATTTTGCCCTCGGATCTATGATAGAAGGTATACCCGATAGTTTCCTTCGGGTATCCATGGAAGACGCATTTTTCCGCTTTGGGTTCAAGCTTGTCCGGCTGTAACTTCTTTACATAGGCTTCGCAACCCCAAACTTTAAGGAACGACAATTTAGGTTTCTTCCCAAACCATAATTCATACGGTGTCGTTTCAAAGGATTTAGATGGTGTCCTATTTAAAGTGAATGTGGTTGTTTCTAATGCATGACCCCAAAATGATAGCGGTAAATCTGTAAGTGACATCATAGAATGAACCATATCTAAGAGAGTTCGATTACGATGTTCGGACACACCATTACGCTGTGGTGTTCCCGGCGGTGTCAATTGTGAAAGTATTACGCATTTCTTCAAATGCTCGCCAAACTCGTAACTTAGATATTCACCTCCACGATCAGAACGTAGAAATTTAATCTTCTTGTTACGTTGATTCTCTACCTCACTTTGAAATTCCTTAAACTTCTCGAAAGTTTCGGACTTATGTTTCATGAAATAGATATACCCATATCTACTCAAGTCATCCGTGAAGGTAAGAACATAACGATAACCACATGATGCTACACTCATTGGACCACACACGGTATGTATGATTTCCAATAAGTCTGTAGCTCGCTCCATCATACCAGAAAATGGAGTCTTAGTCATTTTACCCATCAGACATGCTTCGCATCTTTCAAGTGATTCAAGAAGTCCATCGGAATGGAGTTTCTTCATACGCTTCACTCCAATGTGACCAAGACGACAGTGCCACATATAGGTCGAGTTATCGCTCGATTTCAAACGTTTAGCCTCAATGTTATTAATATGTGTATTTCCACTATCGAGATTCAATAAGAATAGATCATCTATCAAAGGTGCATATGCATAAAACATATTACTCATATAAATCGAACAACCATTATTCTCGGACTTAAACAAGTAACCGTCTCGCAATAAACAAGATCCCGATATAATGTTCATGCTTAACGCAGGCACCAAATAACAATTATTTAAGTATAAAACTAATCCCGATGGTAGATGAAGGGGTAGCGTGCCGACCGCGATCACATCAACCTTTGATCCTTTTCCCACGCGCATCGTCACCTTGTTCTTCGCTAGCTTCCATTTATTCTGCAGCACCTGTTTCGAGTTACAAATATGAGCAACCGAACCAGTATCAAATACCCAGGCACTACTACGAGTACTAGTGAGATACACACCAATAACATGTATATCGGATATACCTTTCTTCTTGATGTTGCCGTTCTTCAAATCCGCCAAGTACTTTGGGCAATTCGGCTTCCAGTGACCTTCTCCCTTGCAGTAAAAACACTTAGTATCAGGCTTAGGTCCAGCCTTGGTCTTCTTCGTTGGCGCGGTAACTTTCTTACCACCCTTCTTGAAGTGTCCCTTTTGCTTAGACTTGCCTTTCTTGAATTTGGTGGTCTTATTGACCATCAACACTTGGTGCTCTTTCTTGATCTCCACTTCTGCAGATTTCAACATGGCAAAGAGTTCTAGCAACTGCTTGTTCATGTTTTGCATATTGTAGTTCATAACAAAGTTCTTGTAACTTGGTGGTAGTGATTGGAGGACACGGTAAATCCCAAAAGCATTAGGAATCACTATACCCAAGCTTTGAAGTTTGTTTTCGTGCCCAGACATCTTAAGCACATGCTCACTGCCCTCTTCCATCTTGCAGTTAAAGAACTTTTCAGAAGCCTCATAGCTCTCAATTGCCGCGTGAGTCTCAAAGATCAATTTGAGATCACGGACAATATCATGTGGGTCTGAATTCTCAAACCTTTTCCAAGCTCGATTCTAAACCATACAAGATAGCACACTGAATCAGAGTACCGAGTCTTCGAGCGAGGTAAACATTCTTTACTTCATCGGTAGCTTGATTCTTGTAGGTGGGTCACCCATGTGCATCCAGCACATAGGTCAAATTACCAGCTGTGAGGACAATCCTCAAATTGCGGAACCAATCCGCGAAGTTGCTTCCATTGTTTTTCAACTTTTCTTTCTCTAGGAACGCATTAAAATTGATGGTAGCGGCCGCCATTGATCTACAACATATTTGCAATAGTTTAGACTAAGTTTATGATAGATTGAGTTCTAATTAATATTTAAATTAATCTAGGTGAACTCCCACTCAAAACAACATCCCTCACATTGTTTTAGTGCTCACACGAGCCAAATCCACCACATCAACACCGATCATCACGAGAGTTGATATAGTTTCAATGGCGAACAATCGACATGTTCATCATATCTACTATATGATTCATGCTTTACCTTTCGGTGATCCATGTTCCGAGACCATGTCTGTACATGCTAGGCTCGTCAAGATCAAACCTTAGTTTCCGCATGAGCAAATCTGGCTTGCTCACGTTGTATACACTTGCGGAATCTAACACACCCGATCATCACGTGGTGCTTCGAAACAACAAGCTTTAGCAACGGTGCTAACTAAGGGTGAACACTTTATGACTTGAAATTCATGTGCATGAGGGATCATCTTATAATGCTACCGTCGTTAACTAAGCAATACAAGATGCATAAAGGATTAACATCACATGCAATTCATAATATGTGATATGATATGGCCTTTCTTCTTTGTGCTTCCGATCTCCATCTTCAAGCACGAACATGATCTCCATCATCACCGGCATTGCATCAAGGTCAATGACGCTTCTCCATGGTTGTCGTCCACCGGCTTCAACTATTACAACTACTTTGAATAGACACGCGGGACTTAACAAAATTAAAGACAACCATATGGCTCCTGCCGGTTGCCAACTTACAATAAGGAACATTGCATACATCAAATAAAATCACAATCATGGCCATATTCACAGCACATCCCTGCAAAACAAAGTTAGACGCCTCTACTTTCTTTGCATGTTTTACGTGGTTTGGGGCTTTCAATAAGTGTCGTTCTAACTTACGAACAAGAACCACAACGTTGATACTAGTATTGTCAATCACCCGTTGTAAATTGGATCTTAACTATGTTGGGAGAAACAGGCACCCGCAAAGCCACTTATGCAATACAAGTTGCATGTCAAGCGTGGAGCAAGTCTCATGAACGATGTCATGTAAGGTTAGCCCGGGCCGCTTCATCCCACCACCCCGCAAGATGCAAAGTACACAAGAAGCAATCGACAACAAAAGCATCAACGCCCACAATGACCATTGTGTTCTACTCGTGCAACAGATCTACATATAGACACGGCTCTGATACCACTGTAGGGTTTCGTAGCATGGAAAACAAAATTTTTCTACCGCATACAAACAAACAAGCCAAGATCTATCTACTATATTGTAGCAATGAGTCGATGGAATAACTCACCCTCGAAGATTCCAAAGTGTTTAACGAGAGCGGATTCTCGTGGGTGATGTAGTCGTACTCTTCCCGATCTCAAGATCGCGTAGACGATCCTTCCGGTGCTGCGTTCCGGCAGTGCTTCCGCAGTCGGTCACACGTTCGGTACTCGACGAAGACCTTACTCTCCCTTATTCCAGCAGGCAGCGGAGGTTGTATCACTCTCCTCGCGATTCCGGCAGCACAACGGCGTGGTACCGGAAGTAGAGGAGAGATCTCGCAGGGCTTCACCTTAAGCCGGAGCGAGTATGGTGGACTATTAGAGAGCTCCTCGGCGATCGAGGGTTTAGACACACCAAGGAGGAAGCTTGGCCGGCGGCTAGGGTTAGGTAGGCGGCGGCGGCTTGCCCTTGGGCGGCGTCGGCTGCAGGAGGGGCCGGCGGCTAGGACTAGGGTTTGCGGGTGGAGGTGTTGGGTGCTAGGAGGGGCAGCCCTGCCCCTCCTTATATAGGTGGAGGGGGCGCGCCAGGGGAGGGGAGTCCCTCCCCAACTCGGTTCCCCAAGGGGGCCGGCGGTGGAGGGGAGGAACTCCTCCCCAAGTAGGTTTCCTACTTCCCCTCCACCTTCCAAAATAGCCGTTTGACTTTTCAAATTGGCGTTTGACTTTTCAAACTAGGATTTGATTAAACCCTTTATCTTGTTCAGCGATGACACCTAGTACATGATGCAATCATTCCAACTTGATATGACACATTCATGTACCCTTCCCCTCCGGAGTGCCGGACATTCCGGAACCTTCTAGAACACATTCCCGATGAAAACACCGGAACCATTCTCCAACCCCGAAACAGGACTTTCCTTATATGAATCTTATTCCCCGAACCATTCCGGATCTCCTCGTGATATCCCGGATCCCATCCGAGACCCCGAACAACATTCAGTATCTTACTCATCATTCCATAACTACTCAAACAACGTTGAATCCTTAAGTGTGTCTCCCTACGGTTCGTGAATTATGCGGACATGATCGAGACACTTCTCCGAACAATAACCAATAGAGGAATCTGGAAATTCATATGGCTCCCACATATTTCTACGATTACTTTGCGATCGAATGAACCACTTACATATGATACCAATTTCCCTTTGTCTCACGATAGTTTACTTATCCGAGGTTATGATCGTCGGTATCTCTGCATACCTAGTTCAACCTCGTTACTGATAAGTACTCTTTTCTCGTTCCCGTGATATGTGATCCATTGTGATCCAGTCACATGCTTGCAAGCTAATTGGATGACATTTCACCGAGAGGGCCCAGAGTATATCTATCCGTCATATGGATGGACAAATCACACTCTTGATCCATGTGTCTCAACCAATACTTTCCGAACACTCAATGCCACCTTTATAGCCACCCAGTTACGGTGTGGTGTTTGATGTCATCAAAGTATCCTTCCAGTGAAGGTGATATGCATGATCTCATGGTCGAAGGAATTAGGTTACTATGTATCAGAAAGCATATAGCAATTGAACTATTAAAATGACTTGATCTTTATGCTACGCTTATCTATAGGAGTATGTCAACCATATCATTCTCCTAACGATATGATCTTGTTGTTAATAACATCTCAATGTTCATGATAGGGAAACCACAATCATTTATTAACCAACAAGCTAGTATTATAAAGAGGCTTTACTAGGGACTCTATTTTAGTTTACAAATCACACACGTATTAATGTTTCCTTGTTAATACTATTATAGCATGAATGTAAACATTTATCATAAACACAAATATATAATAATAACTACATTTATTATTGCCTCTAGGGCATATCCCCAACAGATGATTCCTGCCAATGATGCTTCCATGTATTCTGGAAAATACTCTCTCTGTTTGGGATTATAAGTCCCGCGCGAATAACTAGGTTGCTAATTTGAACAACAAAATATAAATAGTATAGCATAAAAATTATACCATTAGAAATTTTAGAGATTATATTTTATAATGGTATAACTTTTATGATATATAAGTTATATTTTGTTAGTCAAATTAACAACCTAGGTACGCGTGTAGGACCTATAATCCTGAACAGAGGAAGTACATCTTAAAAAGTCGTCATTTACAGGAGAAAAATAAATTACCAAAAAAATAAAATGTTGAAATGTGAGATTTGGCGTGATACACACGAAAGTGGTTACTACAGTGAAGCAAATCAAGAAAACTAGTCAAACAACGAGACTACACATGTTTTTGTTGCCAAACCAATCGTACGCGCTCCATGTGATTCCCATCCTATGGCAATGTACTAGTCCGATGGTTTTACTAGTATCGACATCCGATGCCTAGTGGTGCCCGAATAAGAAATGGACCTTCTTGTGGCTCCTTTTCCATATATCCTTTACCGTCCCTAGCCATCATCTCACAAGACAAGAGTTAAGTCGCACAAATAATAGTGTATGTCCCCTTGGTTAACTTGTAGATAGTATTGTGTCAAGTGGAATGACCAAGAGTGAACTGATAAACAATACGCAAGGTGGCTTGTCATCCGAGTACCAAGAAGAAAACCCAAGCTATGTGATCGAAGATCCCGTGAATTAGGATATGTGAAGAATAAACTAGTGGTTTGACTATAAGGAGAGTATTGGTAACCCTCTCTATGTGAAGATGCATAACTCTTATAATTCTGTAAGGCATGTTCGCGACATGGATTAGTGTGTTTCTATTGGCTATAACTAGCAAAGATGTTTTCCTATTACATTCTTAAAAGAACACACCTATACGAGATCGACTGTAAACATTATAGTCTATGAGACTTGGATGATATCTAATAAACTAATGAAGAGACCAGAGAATATGATACATATGATTCAACCCGCGGGTTAGACTAGTAGTATCTAGGTACTGGTTATAATTCTG
This sequence comes from Avena insularis, assembly GCA_023614405.1. Taxonomy (NCBI): domain Eukaryota; kingdom Viridiplantae; phylum Streptophyta; class Magnoliopsida; order Poales; family Poaceae; genus Avena; species Avena insularis. The sequence continues at coordinate 28,091,870 of CM042690.1, forward strand.
AGTAAAATCTATTCGCACCAAACTCGCAATTCATGTTTCATCCACTGTTCAAGTTGCTGACAGACGTAGCTCAAAACTCTAAGAAAAAGTTCAACTTAACAGTCTTTGCCGAAACATTGGTATATAAACAAATAGCAAGGATTGGAAAATATTCAAATGGGCATTTGAGATCTACCATTGGACCATGTGTGATTTTAGATTTCCTCTAAATCTCAAACTCCATGTGTGTGGAAATCCATATATGATGTAGCTCATGTTGGTGGCATCTCATGTGTGAGTGGCAAGAGGAGTGAGAGCTAAGTTTATTCCCACATAAAAAGTTGAAGGAGAGTTAAACCACCTTATACAATGGAGTGTCTCTCCACTTGATAAGTAAGTGAGAAGAGCACTGCTAGATGCACGCTCCTCCTCCTTTAACTCTGCTCACTCGCCTGATCGCTCGTTGCGTTGTCTTGAGCCGAGCTTATCTTTTTTGCTTCTTATAAAAAATATTGCGGTTTGACATAAGTGTTAACAGTTAGTCATTTCGGGTCGTTCTCGGATCGTTTTGACAGACATGTCAATAGTTAGTCAGTTCGTGTCGCTCCTGGATTGTGGGATAAGTAACCAACCCGAACGTACGCCACCTGAAATTGACCCACATTATGTTCGTTATGTGGCTTTCCCGAGCGGATCTATATAAGCGTATGTGCGTCTTCCACCACGCGACACACGAGAACCCTAGATTGGTTTTGCCTTCTCTTTACTTGCGCCGCCACCGTAGTCTACTCTATCCCGAGCGTCGGCGTGCACCGGCGAACGGGAGAGCCAATTCTCCCGAGCCACTCGTCCTTGTGAATCTGTATGGGAGAGGACGAATAAGGTTTTTGGTAAGCGCTCCGCATGACTGCTCAAGTTCGTTATCACGGCGCGTCTTCCCCGTCGTCAGGCAGGACCGCATGCGTATTGTATTCAACGATGTATTCTTTGATCGGTGTCTGCAACCTCTGAACCAACATCTTCTTCGTCTACAAACAATCAGTATGTGCATTGTGTTTTGATCTATTCTTTTACTATGGTTGCTGTAGAGTTTTTTTTTTGAAAAGGGCTGCTGTAGAGTCTGCACTGCTACTGTTTATGTTGACTATTACATCTAGTATGTTAGAGTTTCACATGATCGTAGCTGCTGCAATCATGATTTATATTTAACAAATTTTGTCTAAAATATAACAATATATGTTGGGATGATACGGCGCAAGGTGAAACATGGTTAGAGTCGGATATGGTGTCACACATATAAGACGAGCATCCTGGATAGTAGAATATTCCACTACACTGAAATAGGCTTCGACTCTTTGCTAGCTTACCTCGTAGCCCCTCCATTAGTTGAGTTGAATTGTCTATTAGAAACAAACTCCGCCTTCAACCATCAATTTGAAATGGATGACGAGAGGCAATGGCAAAATTCTTTCAGATTTTAGCGAGGACGATGAATTCAGTAATCTTATATGTGACACCTAATATGTGAGTTATACTCCGGGAAATTGGGAATAGAAGACAAGAGTGTGGTAGAACTTAATTGTCACTAGAGCATTGGCTGTGATGATGCAAGGAAGAGACTTGCAGAGGCCGTGGTCTTCCCCTTCCGAAAAACCCGGCAAGGAAGGAACTAAGTTGTAGGTGGATTCATGTAAAGTCAAGAGAGTAGCAACGAGGCTCATGATTAATGGTTCAAGTCTAGTTACACAGAGGTTTGTGCCTTGCGGCTTCAAGATGGCAAATGGCATATTCGCCAAGGTGAAATTTGTTGCATATGTCTCGAATATATGTACAAGTTTGGCTATAGTTGTACTTGTAATTAACGGAAGGTTAGATGTCTGTGTCGGACACATGTAACCTGTTCTAATATATAAAGGAACCAGGAGTATCCAAAATATATTAGATGCAAGTTATAGGTAGACACAAGACTGAGTTTGAGGACGGCTCAGTGTTCGTGGCAGGAGCAGCCGGACCGGGCATGACTTGTAGATTTGATGTGTCTGTACCAACTTGATGGAGTTGTCGTAGATGGTAGGTAAGCATGTCCACGAATGTATGAAAAATTGCTGAACCACAACCAAATTTTGGTGTCTTTTGCTGTAACTAGCATAGTGGCCCTCGCATTGCGAGGGCAAAATCTCAAAAGTCTATTTAAAATTTTAAAATACTCCCTAAAAATTATAATTTTATAGAAGTGATGTTATGTAGTTATTAAAACTATCAAATCTAGATAGTCCAATGATTCTTAGCAAAGTAAATGATTTTTTACTTCCTTCGTACTTGTGGGTGTACTATCGGTGTTTGTGTTATAAACATGTGAATGTTCGTGTCTCGCTTCTGCTATGTGTCTGTATAATCAACACTGAGATGTGACTTAGTTAAATCAAGATAAAAGGGCTGATCGGTAATACTACAGAATAAATACACATAAAAATAGTTTACAATTAGAAATTTGCAAATATAATATTTTGGATTTTGAGTAAATCAGAGTGTAAAATATTTCACATTGTTGACCTAAAATTATGTAATTTATTTGCTTCCTAGAGTTTGCATTTCCAACCATTTATCTGAAGCATCTATTGTCGAGGCTGTAATCCTAGTCATGAACCTATTTCGGCTTGAAGGTGGGGAAAATTCTTAGCATATAATTCATCGGCCAAATTTTAAGTGAGAATGACAACTTTTTGTCTAAATTTTTTCTTCGTATTTACATCTAAATAATGAGAATTCTCATTTTAGCTTGTCCACGTATTTCTTCCTCTCGTTTAATCTGGTTTTAAGAAATATAAATGAAGTTTCCATTGTCTATTTTGAAACACATGACATTTTAGACAAGTAATGGTCTCGAAGATGTAATTTTCAAAATTGTTTTTTACTTGCAAGCTATAGGCAGGCTAGAATCGGTGATTTTTTTCTTTCAAACATAGCTTGATAGCAGAAAAAACTCACATAGTTTTATGTTTTGAGAATCCCTGGGCCTAACCAAGTGTATGGTTGAACTTGTGGTACCTGACATATTTATATAGAGGGCTATACATTGATTTGAAGGAGTAATTTCCACATTCAAAGTGTGTTAAGGTTGCTTGGTGCTTAAGACGAATGCACATATCCATGTGTGCTCGCACTTTATTTTTTATTTCGTAGGCTTTTTTGTGTGGACTGTTGTTTTTAGTTATGTATACAAAATAGCTTATCGTTTCTATAAGGATTTTAAAGTTTTTCCTAGCATGAATATATTTTCTAGGAATCATATTATTGACGGTTTACGTTAAAGGTTTTGGCTTCAATAAGGGGAATCTTTGACAATTTGGCAATATTTTTAACCATGAATAATGTTTCTACATAACCGAATGATTGTGCAGTTCTAAAATGACGGTAGTGACAACAAACTTTGATTTAAGAGATTTTTTTTTGAAATGGGAAGCTGCGCCCCAGCCTCTGCATTCAATAGATGACACAGTCAGTTTATTGCAAAGCATCAAGTACTCTATTTATGACATTCAAGAATCACAAAGGGTTGAAATATAAATCAACCATTTGAAAAATAAAAGCAAAGGCATTGGCGGTAAAGACTGACTATCCATCCTATAGTGTACTAAAACGCTGCCAACCGTCCTGGGTATAGAAGTCCCGAGCGACCATTAGTAGCTGTCTGCATCTAATAACCATGGATTCCCGTTGATCCAACAGGAGAAGGTAGGATCATAGTTGAATATAGTGGGTGGCAAGTAGAATAACCTGCAGAAGTTAGTACCCCTTTTCCCGTTAAAAATAAAGTCATTTTGGTAATTCCAAATAGACCAACATAAAACCGATAGTCCAACTCGTATCCGTGCCTTATTAATCTTATCTACCCCTGTTTAACAAATTTCCAAACATGTTTGTGATATTAGTGTTGGAGATATGCCCTAGAGGCAATAATAAATGTAGTTATTATTATATCTTTGTGTTTATGATAAATGTTTACATTCATGTTATAATAGTATTAACAAGGAAATATTAATACTTGTGTAATTTGTAAACTTAAATTGAAGTCCCTAGTAAAGCATCTTTATAAATACTAGCTTGTTGGTTAATAAATGATTGTGGTTTCCCTATCATGAACATTGAGATGTTATTAACAACAAGATCATATCGTTAGGAGAATGATATGATGGACATACTCCTATAAGATAAGCGTAGCATAAAGATCAAGTCATTTTAATAGTTCAATTGCTATATGCTTTCTGATACATAGTAACCTAATTCCTTCGACCATGAGATCATGCTTATTACCATCATCGGAAGGATGCTTTGATGACATCAAACATCACACCATAACTAGGTGGCTATAAAAGTGGCATTGAGTGTTCGGAAAGTATTGGTTGAGACACATGGATCAAGAGTGGGATTTGTCCATCCATATGACGGATAGATATACTCTGGGCCCTCTCGGTGGAATGTCATCCAATTAGCTTGCAAGCATGTGACTGGCTCACAAGGGATCACATATCACGGGAACGAGAAAAGAGTACTGATCAGTAACGAGGTTGAACTAGGTATGCAGAGATACCGACGATCAAAACCTCGGATAAGTAAACTATCGTGAGACAAAGGGAAATTGGTATCGTATGTAAGTGGTTCATTCGATCGCAAAGTAATCGTAGAAATATGTGGGAGCCATATGAATTTCTAGATTCCTCTATTGGTTATTGTTCGGAGAAGTGTCTCGATCATGTCCGCATAATTCACGAACCGTAGGGAGACACACTTAAGGATTCGACGTTGTTAAATAGTTATGGAATGATGAGTAAGAGACCGAATGTTGTTCAGAGTCTCGGATGGGATCCGGGATATCACGAGGAGATCCGGAATGGTCCGGAGAATAAGATTCATATAAGGAAAGTCTTGTTTTGGGGTTGGAGAATGGTTCCGGTGTTTTCACCGGGAATGTTCTAGAAGGTTCCGGAAGGTCCGGCACTCCAGAGGGGAAGGGTACATGAATGTGCCATAACAAGTTGGAATGATTGCATCATGTACTAGGTGTCATCGCTGAACAAAATAAAGGGTTAAATCAAATCCTAGTTTGAAAAGTCAAACGCCAATTTGAAAAGTCAAACGGCTATTTTGTTTGGTGGAGGGAGAGTAGGAAACCTACTTGGGGAGGAAGTCCCTCTCCCTCCACCGCCGGCCTTGGAAGCCGAGTTGGGGAGGGACTCCCCTCCCCTTGGCCGGCCCCCTCCACCTATATAAGGAGGGGCAGGGCTGCCCCTCCAAGCACACAACTTGCACCCCGCAAACCCTAGCTCCAAGCCGCCGGCGCCGCCACCTCCTGCTGCTGCCGCCGCCTAGGGCTAAACCCTAGCCGCCGAGTTAGGGCATCCCCTTGCCCTAGCCGCCGGCCTAGCCTCTCCTCCTTGGTGCGTCTAAACCCTAGATCACCGAGGCTCTCTCATAGTCCACCATACTCGCTCCGGCTTAAGGCGAAGCCCTGCGAGATCTCCCCTCTACTTCCGGTACCACGCCGTCGTGCTGCCGGAATCACGAGGAGAGTGCTACAACCTCCGCTGCCTGCTGGAACAAGGGAGAGGAAGGTCTTCGTCGAGTACCGAACGTGTGACCGACTGCGGAAGCGCTGCCGGAACGCAGCGCCGGAAGGATCGTCTACGCGATCTTGAGATCGGGAAGAGTACGACTACATCACCCACGAGAATCCGCTCTCGTTAAACACTTTGAAATCTTCGAGGGTGAGTTATTCTATCGACTCGTTGCTACAATCTAGTAGATAGATCTTGGCTTGTTTGTTTGTATGCGGTAGAAATTTTTTATTTTCCATGCTACGAACCCCTACAATTAGTTGGAGCCCGGATATTGTAGGCAAAATAAATTATACGCCAAATTAGAGATTTAAGAGAAATATGTCTCTCTTCCCTTTAGACTTAGTTTTATATTGATATTAGTATGTATCTCTTCCCTTTAGGCATAGTTTAATATTGATATTTTAATACTTATATAGAAACATCACATGCGGTGCAATTTTGTTGGAAAACCATGCCATATTATTAGATCAAATTGGTACTTATTCACTATTTTCTCGAAAATAAGATCTTTTCTTAGTCTCGCAATTTGGAACGATGACATATCTATGTGTAACACTGTTTCTTCTTTATTTTGCTACCCAGTCCGTGCTGGTTCGAATCCTAGATTCGGCAGCGTGCTCGCGGAGTTTTCTTCTATAAAAAGAGCCAACGGGTGCTAGTGTCTGGATTGGTCTTATTTTTTTCTTTATTTTGCTACCTTTTTAATAGAAGTACAGAGTGTGTAAATCTGTAGTGTATTACTTCATATAATCGTTCATATGTCGAAGATTTTCTTGTCATCATTGAATAATCTGTGTGTTGGATATACAACCATGCTTCATGGAAGCCCAAATAACTTTATCGGCCATTCATATTTTTTCTTACTTATAGAAAAAAAATCCTTACATCGGTATCACAATTCATCTTTCTCTCTAAAGAATAGCATATGCAAACGCAAGACAAAAAATAAACTTTCTTCTATATAACGTTATTTTTTTTCCTAAAGTAGTAGTGTAGCAGCTCAGGTGTATTCGGTTGCACATAGTTGTGAATTTCTGATGTTAGATCGTATTTTTTAGCTAGTCATGTCCATCTCCAATTCATGGACTCTTTTTTCTTTTGCGGCCGGGCGGAAAACACAGACCATGTGCCAGGTAATAAAATCCTAACCTTAATCAATAAATAGATTTCTTTTTATTGAACCATCATGTGAGACGTAACATTGACGCGATGATAGCTACCTAATATGTGTGTACAGACCATAATTACATAATATTCAATTAGAATAATTCTAATAATGTAGATTAACGTGGTACTTCGAAAAACAATCTTATATTGCTTTTAGTATATAACTAGCACAGTGGCCCTTGCAAATGCGAGGGCATTATTTCCGATGAAGCATTTCTTTCCATAATATGTGGATATCTTTTCTCCTATTTAATAATACATAGTGCTTTGATGTGGACACAATCCTCAAGTTATAACTCTGACATTTATTTAGTATATAATTACATTTACTAAGAATAACAATATAATATTTTCTGAAAACACATAATAATATTGGTGGTTTGTTTCCTCGATGTCTATTTTTGTAGTTAGATGTGACGTTTTGACGACACTAACACAACTATGCAGCAATGAAGACATAGGTTAGATCAATTGTCATATGCTCGCCAATATAGATCAGAAACTATATCCCCCTGCCGTTTGGTGCATGATTATAAAGAGTAATCCATCTTGTGTATTCACATATCCCATATAGAAAAAAGCATCGATGTTTTCTACAAACAGACCATCTTGTATAAATAAACATGCATGTACTCTACTTGACTCACCCGCCTCATTATAAATTAATTGCTAGAATTATCTTATGAACTATTTTTTTTGTTTAGGAAATGTCTGGAATTCCTCATTTTTATCTCTTGAAAACAAAGAGAACCGGATCCAAGGCAAAGGTGAGAAAGATAAAAGGATTTCTTTCTTCTAGGAATGATTGCGAGTCTTTTAGTTGCCTTCTTCTTGTGTCGATTCTTCTTGTACGAGAATAAGACTATTTTTTTTCTTCTTAATACATCAAATATTACTATTATGTTTTTATTTATTTAGGTATGTCTCTTGGTTTTTGTTTTCTTTTACTTAGGCTGAGGTGAGCTAGTGGAATATTTCTTGTGTTTGTGTCAAATAGAATTTCTTGACTTGCTCAATTAAGTTCAACTTCAAACTTATAGATTTTTTTTTAAAAAAAAACTCTTCCACTTAAGGGCAGTTATTTTAGGATATTTGAGTAGCCTTGATTAGGCTTTTATTAGTTTATTACTCGAAGTAAATCAAGGATTTCCTAATACTTCCTTCGGGGAATAAAATATTGGATCCTTGGGTAATCTCGCGAGAAAATTCATTTGAGTGAGCTTACCAAATAAACGTTCCACTTTCTCTATGTTTGCATTTTTTTTCATTGGTGTAAATAATAATTTAATATTGTTCACTTACAAATGTGCAACAAAGTTAATCAAACTCACATGTAGACTGAGATTATATTTTTAATCCTAATAGAGTGAACGACATGGAGACCTTTAATACACTGAAAATTTGTTCTCTTTTTCATTGAACTTTCCAACAATCTTCTAATTTAGTAAAACTCATCTTATTTGGGTTAGCTCTAATGTATTGATTCCCATGTAACAAAAACATCCCATAATCAATAACAACAAATTTTTGTAAACCTTGCAAATACCTGCGAGAAATTGAGGATGTGTGTTGTATGATCGGCTTCTTTTGTGAAACTTTTCTAGTTGCCTACATTCTACTTGATTTTTGTGGACAAACTGGGATGAAGAGTATTGGAGGACCAATAACACATTGCATGAGTTAACACAATGATTATGATCTGAAGAAACTAATTCCGATTAATATACACAGAATAATAATATGACATTGTTTAATGGGATACCACATGATAATGATCTAAAGAAGCTAATTCTCACAACAATACTCACAACAATATGTACCACAGCAATAATATGTACCAATTTTCACAGATTATGTGGAAATAATAATATGTATCTAGTAATATACTTCCTCGGATCCATATTACTTGTCATTAAAACGAATGTATCTAATAATAAAACATGTCTAAATATATTCATTTTTATGACGAATAATATGAATCATAGGAAGTACTTTTTGGAAATATATTCCATAGCAATTCAAACAACATCACATATGCCATACATGTATCAAACAAAGATCACATCATTCATACATTATTCAAACATGTATCAAACAAGATCACACCATTCATACAGGGGTATCAACATCATCGCACATGCATAGACAATAACAACCTACAACTCTGGAGGAGACGGGGTGTACCCGAGATCTCCCCTAGTGAAAAGTGGTGACCTCTGTCGAGGGTTGCGTCCAGTAGAAGCAGCAGAAGAGCCACCTGGCGAGGGAGTAGGAGAAATGTGAAGCTCGGGAGAACCACCTGCAGAATGGCCAGGAGATGGACCATGGTCATGAAGCGGTGTGATCTGACGCCCATCCGGCGAGGCGTGGCCAAAGTGCCGGTTCTCAGAAGCTCCCGTTCCCTACATGTTGCCTACATGTTAGCAACTTGCGAGGCAAAGTAAAGCGATAACCAGTGGGTTATCAAAGAACTTACCGGTGTCGATGCGTAGTAGGACCTAGCGAAGCTTTCCTTCGATTGCAAAAATGGCGCCGGACCTGGCATGGGAGGCACGGGCCCCAAATCTCTATTCTGCCCAGTTTGAATATTCACCATCGTGTCCTGCAAGATAGTTTAGAAGTCAGGCCGTAGTACAACAAACGGGGGGAAGTGGGACTTGTATCTTTTGCAAAAATAAAGGTTCGGACTTACATTTACGTATTGCATGTAGATCATAGCGCCTCTTGATGCTGCCGAAGGCCACGATATTCCTCATAAACGATGTATCGTGAGCGCGTCTAACTCAGGCTACAATTTCAAATACAAGGAATCTTGTCAGTGGTTAGCCATGCAGGAACAAAAGTCATAAAGATGATGAGAACGAGAAAAACTTACATCCTCGGCGGAGCGACGAGGCTGGCCACGAGGCGGGATAGGGGGGCCGTCGGCGGGGTAGGTAGCCTTGAGACGGCTGAAGCTCGTGCTGAGGGTAGGCTTGACCTTCTTATTCAGAATCTTGAGGCGTCCATGCTGCAATCCGTGCCCCGACAGGACCAACGACTCCTCGTCGATCTCCGCGTGAATGGGGTCATCCACATGGGGTGACGAGCCTTCACCATCGTGCTGTACTTCCCAAGTCGTTCGGCAGTGCGAAGTACACGGGCAACGAGGTTGAGGCTCCGAGTAATTGGGCTTCTTTCGTCGCATCATCTCATAGACGGCGACGTCATGAATCACCTCCCCGGGTTGTGCCTCGGCCACCTGTATCGCGAAAAGAAATATTATGCATATGAAGTACAAACATGACGAGAAATACACGCAGGTCGTTCCATGTATATACGTACCACCTTCCCCTTGAAGCGGTCAAAGTTGCGGTTTTCCGCGCAGTGCGTTCCACCATCGCCTCGGTTATCCGTGTTCCGCCTCGACAAGGCTGCAAACTCCTCGTCTTCTCTGAGCCACCTCGTCCTAACCAGCTCCTCCCATGCGAGTCGATGCGGCTCGGCCCAATCGGGGATAACCTGAAAATGCAATACTCAACTCCAGACAATGCAATGGCAACTTAGAAGCAATGTAGAATCTCATTGACATTTTACTCACCGACATGTACTCTTCTGGCGTCATCGAGTACTCAGGATTAGGGTTCCTACCGACAATGTCTTCCTTCCTGACCCTCACGCCCCTGTCAGCCCAGAAGTGGCTAGCGGCCGTGACCTTCTGGTTGTACCACACCTGGGGGGTCAACTTCACACAAGCCCCAAGCAAAGTCCTCTGCGCCTTCTCCTGGTCCTCCTCGGCCACACGGTAAAAGCACTTCAATCATGCATAAGAGTCATGAGTTAGCACGGTGGGGTCATCAAGTATGAACATAACTCGAGAAATATGCCTTACCCAAAACTTGGTGATGACAGCATCAGCAGCTGTCGGAAAGCCCGGGACACGGGTAGTCTGGTAGTCCGCCCAAGTAGCAGCTAGCTTCCTGTCACCCTCGGGGGTAATGTGATAGCCCGACCAGAACTTCCTAATCAGAGCTCCAACGAGGCTGTTAGGAAGGCGAGCCTTGGTCCCCGGAGGAAATGTCCAATTGCTACACAAAAATAAACATTAGTACACAATAATTATTTATGACCAACATGAAATAAAATGTTTTAAATTGCCAAATTAGTACACTTACTCAAGGCCATCTGGAATAATAAGGGCTTTCGCCTCCTGAGTCCTAGGCTCAAACTTCTCGTCAGGGACTCCCGATTCCCCACGATTCCGCAATTTCTTCGGCCCCACCAACTCACGGCTAGTGTCCGACTCAGATCGGTCCCGCCTCCCTCTCGGTCCTCGCCTCCTCTCAGACTCTGCCTCCCTCTCGGACTCGCCTCCCTCGGCCCCGAAGGCTGCTCTGTCAGGAATAACTCAGGAGCCACGTCGCCAGAAGCAGGGGGTGGTGGGTCAAAGTCCACGCCTCCTCCCATGGCACCTCGTCCTCGTCCTCCTCGACCTCGGCCTCGACCCCGTCCTCCGCTGCCAGGAGCAAGATCGGGTAACGGATTGGGATTTGGCTGTCTCCACTCCGTGTAGCTCTTTTCTTGCTTTGCTTCAGCATTAAGCAAGGACGAACTGGTTGCCTTGCCGCTGCTCATATTGTTCAATCACCTGCATTAAGTAAGAGAAAACAGTTAAGCACAAAGACATAATAAAATGTATACACAAAGAATAAAGGCATAATGCAATTAAGAAAACAGTTAAGCACAAAGACAAAATAAAATGCATTAAAAAATAAATACTCACTATCATTTTCATTCTCATTCTCATTCTCATTCTCACTATCACTATCTTTTGAGTAGAAATCTGGATTCTCATTGAAGGGTGTAGGCTCATCATCGTTGTCATTCTCGGTATGGAGCTTCTCGAGCATACTTATGTCATGTAGATTCACCACTGACTCACCCCGAGTTTCTACATCATTCCCAAGGTCCTCAAGATCAACCGGTTCTAAATCAAAGTGTCTGAAGTCCTCTTGCTCTTGATAGAAAATTCCCTCGTACGTTACAGGGTTAATGTTGTTGTAATCGTCCTCGGAGGGAATCGGTAGGTTACCATGTGGCGATACCTGGAACACGACTTCCCAGCCCTGGAGTTCCGCTTTCTGGCATGGGTAGGGCAAATAATAAACTTGGTTGGCTTGGTGAGCAACAACAAAGACGTCGGCTCCGCTATAGGTGGTTGAAGGCCTAACTTCAACTAACCCAATGGAAGGGGTACTTCTCAGTCCACCCCTTGGGTCAAACCAGTGGCACTTGAACACAACAAGTTTCTCTTTGATGCTCGGTCGTATGTCAACGTCCCGAGTATCCAAGAGTGGTTCAAATCATCCACAATCGGCTGCATGTAGACACTCAAGTTCTTCCCCGGATACTTAGGTCCTGGAATTATCAGCGACAAAAACATGGTCTTCCGTTGCATTAATACTCCGGGAGGGAGATTGAGCGGAATAACATACACCGGCCAGCAGCTGTACGAGGCCGTCGACATACCATATGGGTTGAAGCCATCTGTTGCTATCGCAATTCTAACATTCCGAGCCTCTTCTGCCCACCGGGGGTATTTGTCATCGAAGTTCTTCCATGCCTTACCATCAGATGGATGTCCCATCTTCTTCCGTCTATGCCCGTCCTCGTATCTTTTCCCCTTCTTGTGCCACGTCATCTGTTTTGCAGTCTCCTCGCTCAAGTAAAGCCGCTGGATTCTTTTTATGAATGGGAGATACCGAAGTATCTTCTTAGCGACCTTCGACTGCCTCACCTGACCATCCTTCCCCTTTATCTCTTCATATCTAGAGGCCTTACAAATGGAGCAGTACTTGTCACCCTCAAACTGTTTCCAAAACAAAAGGCAGCCTTTTGGACAACAATCTATCTTTTCATAATCCATGTTGAGCTCCTTCATGAGTTTCTTCGTTTCGTGAAAGGTTTTAGGCAGACAATGCTCTTCGGGCAACATGTTACCACATGTTCTCAGATTAGCTTCAAAGTGAGAACGGGTGGCGGAGTACTGGCACTTGTTGGCTAGACACTGAGAGATGGCATCGAGCTGAGAAATCTTTGCACCCTCGTACAGAGGCCTCTTAGCCGCGGCCATCATATCAAGGAAGGCCTTCGCGGTTGGCTCCGGTTCCTCCGATTCTAGCGGTTCCTCCGGTTCTGGTGATTCCTCCCGTGGAGGCGAATTTGGTCGGCATCGATAAGATCATCTAGCATGTTTCTAATCCCATCGTGCTCATTGCCATTGAGCCGACACATCACCTCACCTCTGTCATGTTAAATGCAGAGCAAAGTCGACTTGCGTGACATAGTTAGACATGTACCCATATTGCAGAAGGTGTTTGTACATGTCATCCTTTCCCTGACGATGACGCTTAGTGCAATGAGCGCAGGGACAAAGTGCCCGAACCATTGCTTTCGAACCACGCGCTAACTCATTCACTAACAAATGAGTGTTCCGTACCCAATCGTCTGTTTTATTAGTCGCACTAATACGGCCACTGTACATCCACCCATTATCAGCCATCCTCTTCTGCTTTGTTGGGAGACAAACAACAAATATAACATTTTCCCCGTCCTCCCCAAGCACTCGGATCGTCTACCCCCCTAGACGTTCCTCTGACAGGGGTAGCCCGGCGTAGCTCTCTCTTGTTTTGTGTTTGTTTAGGTCATAGGATGATGTAAAACCATGTTGGTTCACAAGTTGGGGCACTATCCTACCCGGTTTCACCTCGACGGGGAGATTCCCCCTTATACGGGTACGGAACCTTCGCCTCTAGGTTAGAGCGCATGCATGCGAGGGGGGACACATGCAAGCACCTATACCAACCTCTCACCACACTCACACACATATGTTTTGTGTTTGTTTAGGTCATAGGGTGATGTAAAACCATATTAGCTTCGCCTCAACGGGGAGATTCCCCCTTATACGGGTCCGAAACCTACGCTTCCGCATGCATGCGAGGGGGGACACGCACATGTGATTGAATCTTTGAACAACTTCACAAAAATTTGTGAAATATAAATTTCATGCACATGTGATAATAACACACAAACATGCAAATTTCTCAACTTGTGAGAAGATTCGACATTTTATGTGGGCGTGAAGACTATTATTCGGAGGCTACGAATCCATCCAATTGATAAAATAGAACCTAAATAATTGATACTAATAAATAAATACAAATAATTTGGTAAGGAAAAAAAAGGTGCATAGGTACGCCGAGGGTCACCGTCGGCGTAGGCAGGCCGTACGCCGAGGGTCACCGTCGGCGTAGGCAGGCCGTACGCCGAGGGTGACCGTCGGCGTATCCTATGCCGACAGCGGCTCTCGGCGTAATGCTGACGCCGTTAGGGCCTTTCCTGGCCTGGCCTGTCTAGTGCCACGCGGCCACCCCGTACGTTGAGGGCAATGTTTACGCCGAGGGCGACCGTCGGCGTACCTGCCGCTAGGCCGACGGCTGCGATACGCCGAGGGCTCGGAAGCTGGGCTGGCCTGGCCCGGTGCTACGCCGACGGCCCCGACCTTTGGCCGGCGGCGTAGCTGCCGGCCGTCGGCACACAACGCCATTCCTGTAGTGAGTGTGCCTTTTGTATCAGTTCTGCGGCAGCTCCTTTGTCTTTGTTGGTTTTAATTATTGTCCTGTTATGTGGTGCTACGGCATGGCTGCTATAGCGCTCAAAAGTTTGGCCTAACACAGAGGCGTTTGATCAGCGTATGTAGCCAGAAGCCACCGTTGCCAAAGTGAAGGAAGGTGGAGCTTGTTTATCTTCCGTACGGTATCTCTTGTATCGGTAATTCTACAACTACGGACAAATATGTTAGCGACGAGACCACATGTCCGGTAACTTTGCATTGACGAGACCACATTTTTCATGCCCCACTCCCACCGGTTGCAGATCCGGTTATGATTTCTCTTGTAACTTTGCATTGAGGAGACCACATTTTTCATGCCCCCATGGGTTGCATGCATGTCAGGTTAAGATGATCGAGGCGATTCGTGGTGATGAAGAGAAGCGTACATATCCGCAGCCACGCCTAGATAAACACTTCCTAGTGATAGGGATTTCTTAGTGATTCTTTTTGCACCGAAAACACGGATGGCGCCAATTATTATATGACAGCTCACAGGAGTAGGTGTACTACATAATTACACAATTACACATGCGTTAGTTATACAACAATAAGTGCACACATAGATTACACAAAGATATATACACAATATACTCCAATATATATCTCATATTTTGTAGTCTGGGATTTTATTATGGACCATCGGGGATCGTACGTCTGGGATCCGCTAGAAAAAGCTCTTGAGCATGGAAGAACATTGTAGCAACGATGATGATGCTGCCACTGGCATCGGCCTGCCGAGAAATAACCCGTAACGTCTCCTCGTCGGCTTCCCCGGTGCAATGTTTATTAGTGAGGAAGCCGCGGAGGTCGGGCCATCGTCGGCAAATTTCATCCGCATCATCCGATAATCAAATACGTCCTTGAACGGCCTAGTCGGCATGCCGAACATATACTGTTCTGCCCACAAGCTCGTTTCGCCGTCCGGTATCTCGCTGTGCAGCTGATCGGCCGATGGCAGGATGGGCGGCGGGACCACGACCGGCGGCTTGTTTATAAACTGCACCACGCGTTCCATGAGCCTCTTGCTGGTGGCGCGCAGTGGGCTGTGGAGGTGGAAGGCGTGGTCCTCGCCCTCCGACTCCACCAGGGTCACGTTGTCGCCGACGGAGGGGCAGTGGCGGCGCACGCGTGCTGCCAGCCGGCACCCACGATCCCGCAAGGTGTCCCTCTCGGCCACGGCCACCAGTACACGCTTGCATCTCAGCGACGTGATCTCCTCGTCCGGAGGGTTGATCCGTGGGTCGTCGTTGCCGGCGTCGCCGGCGGTCACGAACGGCCACAGCCTGTCCACCCCGTATGCCGGGAACACGACGTCGTCCGAGTCTGTCTCGGAAGGCAGCCGGTCGGCGCCCCAGAAGTACGGCTGCACCATGACCAGCCCCTCCACGTCCACCATGACTACTCTGTCTTTCTGCTCGCTGGCTCGCACCGCCATGTGGTACGCTATGTTGCCACCGGCGCTGTCACCCACGAGGAACGTGCGGCCAGGGTCGGCGTGGTCGGCGAGCCACGGGTCAGAGAGGGACGCCATCCACCGGAGGGCGGCCCACGCGTCGTCGTAGGCCGCGGGTATGGGGTTCTCCGGCGCTAGACGGTACTCCACGGATACCACGAGCGCCCCGGAGCTCGCGGCGAGGGAGGTGGCGTAACAGTGGTACATCCGGCCGAATGCGCTCTCGGAGCAGAAAGAGCCGCCGTGGATGTACATGACAAGGGGAAGCCTCCTGCCTGTCGCGGCGGCGCGAGAGGGGAGAAACAGGCGTGCGGACACGCCGGTGCCGTGGTCGATGACCACGTCCCTGGTTGCCACCCCACGGTTGGCGGCCGCGTCCTCCGACGCTGCCACGAATGTGCTGTGCAGGAACCGCTCGTGGTGGCCGTCCTTGTACTTGCGTATGAATGGGTAGAGGTCCACCACGATGTCGTCCCAGGCGTCGCCATTCTTGCTGCCTCGGCAACTCTTGCTTGCAGCCATCGTGGTGAGCTAGCTAGCTCTAAGTTGAGGTAGTATAGCCTAGCTATGAGGATCTATGCAGCTCGGATCTCTGTGCCCTGTGTTGCGATAGCAGTGAACCTACTCCTGGGCTTTTATAGCCGAATTGGTTAAACTAGATGACCTGATGCGTCGGTGGCACAAATGGCGAAAGCAGGACACAAGCCATAAGTTTTATTAATGTCGTTGTCCATTAGCGAAACCGATTGATAAGACTTTAATTAATGCGTAGACAATAAGGAGGATGGCTTTATATGCTAGCAACCAGAATCGGGAAACTGTCTATTCTAATCATGTTTCTGGTAGCTGAAGGAGAAATGTAACGATAAAATTAAGTGTGTACGTAGCATAGATATAAGTATTCATAATGAGGCTGAATGTTGTATCTGCAGATTTAATATTATGCGCCCGTGTAAAGAAACTATCATATATAATGGTAACAATTTAGGAGCTCACACCGAACTATTAGAGCACAAAGTGTCACTACAGGAATGGGAAGCTACGCCGACGGCCAGTCGCTACGCCGACGGCCAAACATCGGGGCCGTCGGCGTAGCCATCGTCTAGGCTAGCTCCGCCAAGCAGCCGTCGGCGTAGAATTGCCTCTAAGATATCCTATGCTACGCGACGGCTGCCTCTAGCGTAGCTATTTTTTATTTTATCTCATTAAACTTTGAAAAATCATAACTAAATCATTCTAATTCGGAAAAATACAAATAATATATCAAAATTTGCAGAAAAATAAGACCTATCTGTCTACACTCAAATATTATACATTTATAAATAAAAATTAAGTAAAACATAAGACATTATATATAGTTTAAAACGGGCATAAAAAATTCAAAAATGATCGAAACAATGCGAAACCTTCGCGTGGTGTTATATTATGTGACATAGTTAGAAGTAAAAATATCAAACTTGGTATATTGATTATGTCTCAAAGAAACCTTCACAAAATGACCTATCTCATTCGAGGTTTCTTGGCTTTCGGGCCAAATGACCAATGTTATGGCTAGAATCAAGGCATAGTTTGTGATAATGTGTCCATATTGTGCATACACATGCATCATGGGATGGCGAACAATGTTGCAGGAGAAAGTTTTCCTTTTCGTCGCACCAAAAAGCCATTTCCCATTTTCTGAGCACAAAACACGGACGATTTTGTAAAGCAACCACCAAATGGCTAATTCAAAATGGTACCACCATATTTTACAAAAATACTATACCACCTTATATAGACAATGTCCCAATAGGGGAATACGAAACCTTTCCGTCCACCTCTGGTGAAAAAGACAAATTCCTGCCGAATCGGAAGAAAATGGGTCAGATATGAACTACAGGTACATGATCCGATGCTCATTTTTTTTACAAAAATCATTTTTAGGTTCACAATATGCTATTTTATCAAAGATCCAATGCAAGTTTAGCGAGGCTCGGCCCCGAGCTAAGAATCTTCATGCCCGCCGTTCGACAAAGTTTGACGATAGTTTAAAACGGGCATAAAAAATTCAAAAACGATCGAAACAATGCGAAACCTTCGCGTGGTGTCATATTATGTGAAATAGTTATAAGTAAAAATATTAAACTTGATATATTGATTATGTCTCAAAAAAACCTTCACAAAATGACCTATCTCATTCGAGGTTTCTTGGCTTTCGGGTCAAATGACCAATATTATGGCTAGAATCAAGGCATAGTTTGTGATAATGTGTCCATATTGTGCATACACATGCATCATGGGATGGCGAACAATGTTGCGGGAGGAAGTTTTCCTTTTCTTCGCACCAAAAAGCCATTTCCCATTTTCTGAGCACAAAAAACGGACGATTTTTTGAAGCAACCACCAAATGGCTAATTCAAAATGGTACCACCATATTTTACAAAAATACTATACCACCTGATATAGACAATGCCCCAACAGGGGAATCCGAAACCTTTCCGTCCACATCTGATAAAAAAGACAAATTCCTGCCGAATCGGCAGGAAGTGGGTCAGATATGAGCTACAGGTACATGATCCGATGCTCATGTTTTTTTACAAAAATCATTTTTAGGTTCACAATATGCTATTTTATCAAAGATCCAATGCAAGTTTAGCGAGGCTCGGCCCCGAGCTAAGAATCTTCATGCCGTGCTAAACAAAGTTTGACGATAGTTTAAAACGGGCATAAAAAATTCAAAAACGATCGAAACAATGCGAAACCTTCGCGTGGTGTCATATTATGTGACATAGTTATAAGTAAAAATATTAAACTTGATATATTGATTATGTCTGAAAAAAACCTTCACAAAATGACCTATCTCATTCGAGGTTTCTTGGCTTTCGGGTCAAATAACCAATGTTATGGCTAGAATCAAGGCATAGTTTGTGATAATGTGTCCATATTGTGCATACACATGCATCATGGGATGGCGAACAATGTTGCAGGAGAAAGTTTTCCTTTTCGTCGCACCAAAAAGCCATTTCCCATTTTCTGAGCACAAAACACGGACGATTTTGTAAAGCAACCACCAAATGGCTAATTCAAAATGGTACCACCATATTTTACAAAAATACTATACCACCTTATATAGACAATGTCCCAATAGGGGAATCCGAAACCTTTCCGTCCACCTCTGGTGAAAAAGACAAATTCCTGCCGAATCGGAAGAAAATGGGTCAGATATGAACTACAGGTACATGATCCGATGCTCATGTTTTTTTACAAAAATCATTTTTAGGTTCACAATATGCTATTTTATCAAAGATCCAATGCATGTTTAGCGAGGCTCGGCCCCGAGTTAAGAATCTTCATGCCCGCCGTTCGACAAAGTTTGACGATAGTTTAAAACGGGCATAAAAAATTCAAAAACGATCGAAACAATGCGAAACCTTCGCGTGGTGTCATATTATGTGACATAGTTATAAGTAAAAATATTAAACTTGATATATTGATTATGTCTCAAAAAAACCTTCACAAAATGACCTATCTCATTCGAGGTTTCTTGGCTTTCGGGTCAAATGACCAATGTTATGCCTAGAATCAAGGCATAGTTTGTGATAATGTGTCCATATTGTGCATACACATGCATCATGGGATGGCGAACAATGTTGCAGGAGGAAGTTTTCCTTTTCTTCGCACCAAAAAGCCATTTCCCATTTTCTGAGCACAAAAAACGGACGATTTTGTAAAGCAACCACCAAATGGCTAATTCAAAATGGTACCACCACATTTTACAAAAATACTATACTACCTTATATAGACAATGCCCCAACAGGGGAATCCGAAACCTTTCCGTCCACCTCTGATAAAAAAGACAAATTCCTGCCGAATCGGTAGGAAGTGGGTCAGATATGAACTACAGGTACATGATCCGATGCTCATGTTTTTTTACAAAAATCATTTTTAGGTTCACAATATGCTATTTTATCAAAGATCCAATGCAAGTTTAGCGAGGCTCGGCCCCGATCTAAGAATCTTCATGTCCGCCGTTCGACAAAGTTTGACGATAGTTTAAAACGGGCATAAAAAATTCAAAAACGATCGAAACAATGCGAAACCTTCGCATGGTGTCATATTATGTGACATAGTTATAATTAAAAATATTAAAATTGATATATTGATTATGTCTCAAAAAAACCTTCACAAAATGACCTATCTCATTCGAGGTTTCTTGGCTTTCGGGTCAAATGACCAATGTTATGGCTAGAATCAAGGCATAGTTTGTGATAATGTGTCCATATTGTGCATACACATGCATCATGGGATGGCGAACAATGTTGCAGGAGGAAGTTTTCCTTTTCGTCGCACCAAAAAGCCATTTCCTATTTTCTGAGCACAAAAAACGGACGATTTTGTGAAGCAACCACCAAATGGCTAATTCAAAATGGTACCACTACATTTTACAAAAATACTATACCACCTTATATAGACAATGCCCCAACAGGGGAATCCAAAACCTTTCCGTCCACCTCTGATAAAAAAGACAAATTCCTAATCCAAGAAGTGAAGTCGGAATATGAACTACAGGTACATGATCCGATGCTCATGTTTTTTTTACAAAAATCATTTTTATGTTCACAATATTCTATTTTATCAAAGATCCAATGCAAGTTTTCCTTTTCATCGCACCAAAAAGCCATTTTTCATTATCCGAGCGCAAAAAGGGAATTTTCTAAACCAACCACCAAATAGATAATTCAAAAACGTAGGGTTTGTGATTAGTTGATATGGATATCATATTTGGATTCCTCTCATTTTTCTGATCAATTTAGACATATTATTTGTTAAATTCCGATTTATAGATTTAAAGATATTAATTATTCCATATTAAATAGAAAAATACAAAAAAGTAAAATTATTATATTTTTATTTGAATTCAATAATATTTTTACTTATTCATTAATGTTTATTTAAATAATTGTTTGTAATTTCAAAAAATATCAACATGTGACATGTTGATATAAGGGTTAATAGGATTGATATCATAGTATTGACAACAATGTATTAATTACTTTGCGGAAACAGATTCTGAAGGAATGAGGAAGTTAAGCGTGCTGGAGCTGGAGTAGTATTAGGATGGGTGACCTTCCGGGAAGTTCGACCAAGACTGCAATTTAATTAAATATTAAGTGTAATTAGTGTTAAAAATGTTCAAAGTGAGAGATTAACGAGTCAAACAATTCAAATATTCAAAAATTAAGAAAAAAAAATTATTTTTTTTAAAAAAAAAATATTTTTGCAACCTGTCGACAAACTATGCCGACGGCATTGCCCTCGGCGTAGCATACGCCGACGGCATTTTGATACGCCGACGGCCTCTATGTGCTCCGCCGAGGGAGCCCTTTGCCGAGGAGGCTACGCCGAGGCGCCTGCCAGTAGCATACCGAGGGCATTTTAATACGCCGACGGCTTTTTGCCCTCATGGCAAGGCCCTGTAGTGTGTTGGCGAAATTACTAGGACAGAAGTCGGTTATTCTCTGATTGAGATTAACACACTTTTAAAAGTGATCTGAAAATACGCGGCAGAATTAGTGTAAACTTTAACAGCACTTGTATATTAACTCACGGATCGCTCCTCTTCACAGAAGGAAACATATGCATCAAACATATATGGAGGAAACAAGACACTTCACAGTGTCTCCATTTGGTAAGGAGCTCTCTCTTGACCCTAGACGATGTCTATGGTAGGGAGAGAAGTTCTCAGCACAACAGCAGTAGCGAATCAACACACAAAAAAATCAATCTTTTTTACGTGAAAACCTCTCAACTTGAGAGGAAATACCACGGTCCAAAGCCACCCAAATCTTTTTCCACTATTATCAAATGGTGATACAACCTGATCTTCTCTAGAGAGCACTAGAGGATCTCATACATCAAAATACACACGGATCTTGGATGCCAATAACAAGATTTGGAGCACAGGAGCTAGGGATCGGAGCAATCTCATCAAAGATGGTGGAACAACAACTTGAAGGAGACAAGGTAGTAGATTTGGGTCTTCACAACCTTATGGGCAGAGCCCTGTGCTTGATTTAGCTTCTTCCTTCAACTTCTCTTTTACTTCTCTCTTGGTTTTCTTCTCCAATGGAGGCTAACCTGGATTTTCGTCACTCCACCTTGTGGTGGCTGGATGGAAGGTGAAAGGGCATGTATGCCCCCATGTGTGGTTTTGGTAATTAATGACAATCTCTATGGACTAATGTGTAAATTGAGTTTCACTTGTAGGTTTGTCCATTGGCATCGCTTAGGCCATGTGTTGGTCTCAAGGTTGGAAGATGAAGAAATGTCCAAGGGCTTTGTGCCCATTGGAATCATGAAGAAAGAAGGAGCTTGAAGGTCGATCAAGGCATGTGCAAAGAGTTGCACCAAGATGGATCAACCTCAAGTAAGGATGAAGAAGGACGAGCTCAAGATGCGCCATCTCTAGAAGATCTCATGCTTGAAGCTTGCCATCCTCGTGCTCATGGAATGATGAAGACAAGTTCAAAGAAGAGGTTTCCCCATGGAATATGGGCGAGCATTTTGCAAGTCTTCATCAAGCAAGAGCGAGCAAGAGCAAACAAGAAAGGTTTTCCCACTATAGAAGAACAAGACGGTCTACATCAAGTTCAAGTGGGACGCTCAAGGCAAAGGTATGTTGATAGGGCTTCTCTTTTGCCGGTCTCGTGTTGTTAGTTGGGAGACCGGGTTTAGGATAGATAGCCGTACTATCAAGAGGGGCTCTCAAGCGGGTGTCTCGTTTGCATCGTTCAGAGAGAGCTCAAACCTTTGCATTCATAGCATCATCTTTCTTGGTTGTTATTTGGTTCTTGTCCATGAGAGGATCTAGAGCTTGTGGTCATCATCATAACAAGATCTAGTTCATCATCTAAGGATTTCACTTGCATATCTTATTGCGGTTTTTGATCTTGCGAGTTTCCGGCTCCACACCTTGGGGGATACTTCACATATATATTTATGATATTTTCTCCCAAGGTGATACCCAAACTTGCATATCTTATTGCGGTTTTTGTTGGATTCTATTCGTCGTTATCTTTCCAACAAAATTGGTTTCATCCCGTTTGGAGTTCGGATGCAAAAGTTATTGCGTTTCTGGTTTTCTGGTTTCTGGAATTTTCCTGACCGGAAGTTCCGGCTTCCCACCGGAAGTTCCGCTAGGGAATCTTTCCCGCAAAAAGTTCCGGTGGAAGTTCTGGGTCTTCTTCCGCTCACGCTCAGTAACCTTCTGTTTTGAAACGTTCTATTTGCCGGAACTTTGTCGGAACTTGCTCGGAAGTTCACCGGAACTTCCGGTCTGTTTTGACCGGAACTTCCAGTTGCGCTTCTGGAGCGGGCGTCAACGGTCTGATGACCGTTGGAGCCAGGCTGGGCGGAACTTCCGCCCCAGAGCCAGAAGTTCTGGCCATGATTCGTGTTTTCAGTTTCTCGCTCCGCAGTTTTCGTCCGTTGGCTGGGTGCCACCGGAACTTCCGGCCTCCCACCGGAAGTTCCGGCCAGGTGTCGCGAATGCCCATAACGGGCAGATCTGGGAGCCCTTTAAAAGGGGCTCCTCTTCCCCTTCATGGGGACTAGCTTTTTTCTTGGTTCTTGGCTTTCTCTCTCTCCTCCGTTGTCAACCTTGAAGAAGCTTTCCCTCTCCCTTTCCCCTCCTATGATTCTTGCATCTTTTTGAGGGATTTGAGAGAGGAGATCTAGATCTACAATCCCCCCAAGTCAAATCCCTTCTTTGTGAAGGAATCATTGGGATCTAGATCTTGGAGAGTTATGTGTTCTCCTCTTGTGTTCTTCCTCCCTTATTCCCCCAATAGCTTTTGTAGCTTTGTTGGAATTTGGGAGAGAAGGACTTGCCCTTGCATTTGGTGCATAGGTTTGAGTTCTACTCTTGTGTTCTTCCTCCCTTATTCCCCAATAGCTTTTGTAGCTTTGTTGGAATTTGGGGGAGAAGGACTTGCCCTTGCATTTGGTGCATAGGTTTGAGTTCTCCTCGGAGATTCAGCGAGTTCAAGCTTGTGAGCTTGTTTCTCTTGGGTTCCTTGGAACCCTAGACGGTTGTGTGGTTGGATTGTTGACCTTTTGTGGTCTTATTGACCTTTTGTGGTCTTGTAGCCTTTTGTGGCGTTGTTGGCCTTTTGTGGCATTGTTGGCCTGTTGTGGCTTTGTTGTTGGGAGCCTCCAATTGAGTTGTGGAGTTAGCCCCAATCTTGTACGGGTTCGGTGACCGCCCTCAAGCGTCCCATAGTGGAGCAAGTGCCCGCCTTTTGTGGTGCGCACTTGGGAGAATAGGGTGAGCCTTTTGTGGCGTCGGTGAGTTGCGTGCTTCCGCATCCGGGGTGAGGCCTTGTGTGGCGTTGGGTGAGCATCAAGCCACCACACCTCGAGGTGAGCCATTTGTGGCGTTCGGAGAGCATTGCGCCATCGCACCTCTCCAACGGAGACGTAGCTTCTTTGGAAGTGAACTTCGGGAAACAAATCTTCGTCTCCGCGTCCATCGGTTATCTCTCAACCGAACCCTTTACTTATGCACTTTACATTGTGATAGCCATCGTGCTTGAAGTATTTATACATTGCTATCACCTTGTTGCTTGTATTGCTTAGCATAGGTTGTTGGTGCACCTAGGTGAACTTAGTGGCTAGGTTTTGTGCTCAATAAATTAAACGTTAGTTTTATTCCGCATTTACTTGAGCCTAAACCGTAATATTTTTTTTTAAAAAGCCTATTCACCCCCCCTCTAGGCGACTTCCTTTGCACTTTCAGAAGGCTTATCCTCTCCCTTCTCTCATGTGCAATGTCCAAAATGACCCTTGGTCATAACCCTAAAGGTTGATAGGCTCTTGCACCTGTTTAGGCCGCCTGAAAGTCTTCATAAGGCCATCTTCTCACATCCCACATGAGGAGGATACCAAATATTCTCGCCCATATGACTCATGTGGGGGCACCGTGTCGGGGATATACCCCTGGGTACCCCAGAGTTGGTATATCAAGTGATTCAATAGAGCTTTGAGTTATTTAATTAGAGATGAAGAATATAAATATAATAAAGAAAAGGAGAAGGAAAAACAGACCTAGGGCAAATAACGAGTGATTCGGCCCGGTCTTCATCATGCTGGACCGAATCAACACAAGACAGGCCAATTTATCCTAGCTAAAACCGAATAAAGCTTGCTGGGCCACAAGAGTTCCCGGGTGGGCCGAATTAACCTACCTCGGCCCACCACGGGCCGCCTCCTCACCGAGTCTCCCCCGTGGGTCAGCGCTTCAGTGCTCCCGCCGAACAAGTCATCTACCTCGATGCATGTTTCCCGCCTCGACGCTCAACGCCTGCCACGCCAAACTCACACGCTAGGAGCCACGTCGACAACCTCCCCGGGTGGGCCGGCAACGGGCAGATCCGGCCCACCGCAGGCCTCCACCGCGCCACCTCAACTCCTACCGGGCCGCGCCACCAAGCACTCCAGGGTGGGCCAGCAGAAGCCAATCTCGGCCCACCGCGGGCTTCGTCGCCACTTCACCCCAACGGTCCTCCAGCGTTCCATCACTACTACCCCGGGTGGGCCAACACAGGATAAGTCGGCCCACCACGGGCTCCCTGACTCGGCTGGGCTTCACTAAGAGAAATCCTGGCTGAACCTTTTTGCTTATTCGGCTGAGAGAGAATTAAGATCCGGCTGGGCCTTTTCACTCCCAGGCCGAATCAACCAGGCCACAGGACGAATTAGCACTTCGTCTAGGGAGTCCGGGCCTAGATATATCACCCGAGATGACCCTTTGTTTACCCCAGGAAGCTACATGTAAATCGACATTGATAAGGGATCTAGTCGGGACAAGCCCAGCAAGCACCATGCCAGTCTTGGGACGCCCTGGCTCGGACTGGCACATGACATAAGGAATATGCCCTTGGCATCCAAGAAGATGTTGGGGAATATGTCAGGCATCTCCAAAGATGCCAAGGCATATGCTGGGCATCTTAGGGAGATGCCAGGAATATGCTACCAATATGCCAATCGTGGGGAACAAGTCTTGTCCCCTGGGCTCTCCTTTATAAGGAGCACCAGGGGGATCGTTCTCAGAGAGGCCCCAGAAGGGCTGCTCTCCTCTCTGCTCGCTAGGAGCTCTCTTTCTTCTTCCTCCATTCTCACAGAGAGATCTAGATAGAAGGATAGGAGATACAGCTCAAGGAGAGCAGAGAGGTGAGCACAGGAGTCTCCAAATCTGACTCAGCAAAGAAAGGAAGACTCAGCGAGCATGACTCAAACTCTTCTGCGAGCACACTGTAAGTACTAGATAACTCAGTAACCAACACTCGGCCGTTCATCCCGGGAACAAAATAACTCAACCCAGGGACTAGCCAGTGTATCCATAGAGTCACCTTTAGATGGAAAAAACATCATTATGATTTGGATTAGAATTTGACTCTCTTTATTTATGATTCGGATTAGCCTCTGACTCAGCTTGCCAGCTTATTTATGATTCGGATTAGAATTTGACTCAGTTTATTTATGATTCGAATTAGCCTCTGACTCATCTTGGCAGCTTATTTATGATTCGGATTAGAATTTGACTCAGTTTATTTATGATTTGGATTAGCCTCTGACTCAGCTTGCCAGCTTATTTATGATTCCTATTAGAATTTGACTCAGTTTATTTATGATTCGGATTAGCCTTTGACCCAGCTTACCAGCTCATCTTTGATTCGGACTAACATTTGATTCAGCTTTCCAGGGTATATTATAACTCATATTTGTATTTTGACTCAGCTTACTAGCTTATATCTGGTTATCTTATATCTTGGATGGCAGTCTGCTGGCATATCAAATATCAAATTTATATCTCGGATCTACATCTCGAATCACATCTCTTGGCGATTAGCCCTATTATCATATCCCAAAACTCTATCTCGGATTTATATCTCGGATCCATATCAAAGGCAATTTTCCATCATCTCATCACATCAAATTATATCTCGGCAAATCAGATGACTCGGATTTGTAATTAGATGACTCGGATTTGAGTCATATAACTCGGATTTTAAGTCGGATGAATCAGATTTGAGACACAAGTTAGATTTGAGCAATATAACTCAGATTTGTAATCAGATGACTCGGATTGAAGTCATATAACTCGGATTTTGAGTCGGATGATTCGAATTTGAGACACAAGTCAGATTTGATCAATATAACTCGGATTTATAATCAGATGACTCGGATTGAAGTCATATAACTTGGATTTTGAGTCAGATGACTCGGATTTGAGACACAAGTCAGATTTGAGTAATGTAACTCGGATTTGTAATCAGATGACTCGGATTTGAGTCATGTAACTCGTATTTTGAGTCAGATGACTCAAGTTTAAGACATAAGTCGATTTTGAGTAATATAACTCGGATGTAAAAACAGATGATTCGGATTTGGAACCAGACGACTCGGATTTGAGTCATATAACTCGGATTTTGAGTCAGATGACTCATATTTAAGACATAAGTCGGTTTTGAGCAATATAACTCGGATTTGGAATCAGATGACGCGGAATTGAGTCATATAACTCGGATTTTGAGTCAGATGACTCAGTTTTAAGACATAAATCAATTTTGTGGATTTGGAATCAGATGACTCAGATTTTAGTCATGTAACTCGGATTTTGAGTCAGACAACTCAGATTGGAGACATAAGTCAAATCTAAGTAATATAACTCGGATTTTGAGTCAAATGACTCGGATTTGGGACAAAAGTCAGAATTACATAATATAACTCTGGAAAGGTAATTCGGATAGAAATTTAACCAAAGAGGTTAAAAGGCCAGTGCCAAAAATGGCTAGAAGTCATAAACTTACCCAAAGGGGTTAAAAGACCAATGCCAAAAATGGCCAGAAGTCATAAGCTTGCCCAAAGGGGTTAAAAGAGCAGTGACGAAGGCCAGAACTCGTAACTAACCTAAAAGGGTTAAAAGACCAGTGCCAAAAATGGCCAGAAGTCATAAACTTACCTAAAAGGGTTAAAAGACTTGTGCCAAAAATGGCCAGAAGTCATGAACTTACCTAAAAGGGTTAAAAGACCAGTGCCAAAAATGGCCAGAAATCATAAACTTACCTAAAAGGGTTAAAATACCAGTGCCAAAGGAGGACGAAAGTCATCACTTACCAAAAAGGGTTAAAAGACTAAAGCCCAAGAAGGCCAAAGTCATAAACTTACCGAACGGGTTAAAAGACCAAAGCCAATAAAGGCTAGGTGTCATAAACTTACCCAAATGGGTTATGGGACTAAGAGATATATGATAAGGAAAATATGTATCATATAATAACTCTGGGAATATTTAATACAAACCCTATGCACGACTCTACGAGTCCCACATAGCCTCGGGGACTAATGTCGCGGATATACCCGAGCATAAAAGTTATTGAGAATAATATTTTTAGGGAGTTCATGAATAGGACATTTAAGCATGAGTAACTTCAATCTCCCCCAAGATTGAGCTGTACTCTCTCCATCAAGAGGCCAAAAGTTATATATAAGATTTCTATCCTTGTGAACTGGGAGGATAAAATTTAGAGTAAAAGAGAGATTCCATCTCCTCCCATTCCATGGATTGTCCATTCTTCAGCAGCTTATACCATTCTCCAGCTCTCCCTTTCAAGGATATGGAGAGTAATTTATTCTTCACCTATTAAGTTGTGATACTTGCA
Organism: Avena insularis; assembly: GCA_023614405.1. Taxonomy (NCBI): domain Eukaryota; kingdom Viridiplantae; phylum Streptophyta; class Magnoliopsida; order Poales; family Poaceae; genus Avena; species Avena insularis. The sequence continues at coordinate 28,120,436 of CM042690.1, forward strand.
CACTTAAACAACCCGCATAATCCATGGATAAAAAGCAAGTGATCACCAGGATGGATAGTTCCATCCCCAAATAATAATTACCCATAACACGATTAATAATACTTGTAGGTATCTTAAAAGGATATATCTCAATAGGAGGTGGTTCATCTACTACCCTACTAGTGGTAGTAGTTTTCCCAAACAGAAAACCAAGTGGGTTATCCATATTGGAAACAAAGTAAAAAGCAGTAACAAAAGCAATACGCATAGTAAAAGTTTCCCTTACCAGTTCTAATCTTCAATAGCGCTTCACTTCCCGGCAACGGCGCCAGAAAATAGTCTTGATGACCCACAAGTATAGGGGATGTATCATAGTACTTTCGATAAATAGGAGTGTCGATCCCAACGAGGAGCAGAAGGTGCTGAACAGTGGTGTGGAGCAGGAAATCCCTGTGAATACTTAGCAAACGGATTTTTAGTTGTTTTCTAACAAGGCAACAAAACAAGGAGCAAGTAAAAATAGTAACGAACAAATGGAGCAAGTGGCCCAATCCTTTCTTGGCAAAGGACAAGCCAGTGGAAATACTTATAAGGACCAAACGTTCTCGAGGACACATAGGAATTCTGTCAAGTGTTTTCGCCTCAAATAGCTGAGTATTCTTCTTTGGTGTTTGTAAGTGTTGTGTGGGTGAACATGTGCTAACATATTGCCCTTCCTAGGACTAATACATACTTGTGATTAAACCCCCTGCAAACATCTGTAACTACAGGAAAGTAATTAAGATATAAATCTAACCACAACCTTAAACTCTGAGATCCTACACTCCCTTGTGCAAAGGTGTCCTAACGGGGGTTCAGGTTTCTGTCACTCCGGCAACCCCATGATTAGTAGCCAAATACACAATGCATCCCCCTAGGCTCATAAATGGTGAAGTGTCATGTAGTCGACGTTCACATGACACCACTAGAAGAATAGCACCACATCTTAAATACTAAACCATTGAATAATAACTCATCACAGATTCAATACTAACAACATGACTTCTCCCATCTCCTCAAGAACTAGACGAACTACTCATAAGACATCATATGGATCAAGATCAAAGATGGTATAATAATGGATAACAATCTGAACATAAACAATAATCCAATGGTTCCACTCACAAGCATCAACTACAATAGTAATCAACACCGGGAAAGTTTCCCCTAAGAACTAAAGCAATATCCAACACAATTTTTATAGCAGGACGGAGTGGTGATGATGGTGCTGGTGGAGATGATGATGATGATCCCGATGAGGCCTAGCTTTATGATGGTGTTGATGGCGATGGTCTCCTCTCTTCGGGAAGGAATTCCCTCGGCAGAAATCTGTCTGCCCGAGAGATCTTTCTCTCTCGGTGTTTTTCGCCCCCAGAGGCGGTGGAAATCTATTTGTTGTCGCTCCCCTGGCCTTAGGGTTTCGTAGGGAAGATATAGGCGAAGGGGCGGAGTCGTAGGCCGGGCAGGTGGGCCACACCTGCCCTAGGCGCGGGGTCAGGTGGGCCCGCGCCTAGGGGTGTGGGCCCTCTGAGGCCCTTCTCCGTCCCTCCTTCTGGCTCCCTCATTCTTCTGGTAAAATAATATGTTTCCATATTTTTCTGGTATTTTTCTGATCTTGGCGGAATTGCACCGAAACGCCTTCTTTTCCATCAGAATCCAGACTCCGGCAGTCCATCCTCCAGGAATCATCCAACATGCATAAACAGATGAAAAAGCCATAAGTAATACCTCATAATAAGACAAACATCAATGAATAGAGGTAAATTATGATATAGAAAGGTGATGCAAATTGGTCGTATCAACTCCCCCAAGCTTAGACTTCGCTTGTCCCTAAGCGAATACTAAGCTCAGTAAACATGTCCATAGGTTTATGGAGTGAAGTGTTGATAAAAGAGTACGAACAAGAAGCATCACACTTACCATTGCACAACTCATAGAAGAAAGCAACTCACCATTATATAAATTAGCTTGCAACCAAGTATAGCAGTCACAATATAGATGCATAAAGATAAATCATAACTGGAATTGGCAAACTTGTTCTTGGTAAGAGAACACCTGGCAAACAGTTTCACAAAAGCTTTTTGCAGAAGTTTCAAAATAGGAGCACTCTTTGCTCAAAAGGTTTTTTTACAAGTGAAGGCTTTCAAAGTAATACTCAATAGATAAGAGTTTTGTGCAAACAAGGAAGATGAAGAACATGATTGAATAAATCACCATATGAATGCTTGAAACACAACAACTCAAATGCTTGCTGGAGATAGAGAGGAAGTAGGTTTACTGACTCAACTGGTAACTAGGAGAGAGGTCCCTTCTTAGAGGGTAGCAGGGATTACAAGTCATAAAGAGCTTCCAAAAGATTATGGTACTTACTAGCTTTGATCCCTCATTGCCCCTATCATAAGCATCTTGAGATGATTAAGGTTAAAGTGAACAAAGATGGAGTATATGCTTGACGAAATATAAGTTGGCAATCTCATGTCCCTTGAATATGAGGGCCATGATGTCTACGCACTTCTATTCTTGTAGACAGTTGTTGGGCCTCCAAGTGTAGAGGTTTGTAGAACAGCAGCAAGTTTCCCTTAAGTGGATTACCCAAGGTTTATCGAACTTAGGGAGGAAGTGGTCAAATGTATTCCCTCTTAAGCAATCCTGCAATCAAGATACAAGAAGTCTCTTGTGTCCCCAACACACCCAATATAGGTTCACTAGTTCGGCGAAGAGATAGTGAAATACAAGTGGTAACAGTGCCAGAAAAGAGCTGATGGCGTGGAGGAAAAGGTAAAAGCCCAAAACCTCCCCGGCAAACAGAACAAAGAAGGAAGCAAGCAAACATGCAACAGATATAGTAGAAAATGGTGTTTCAATGTTTAGCAACAAGACCTAGGGATCATAATTTCACTAGTGAACACTCTCTCATATAAATATCCTCTCTTCATGATACTACTCTCCGGTTGGACACTCTAATCCAAGGTAGGGCCTTCCCCAATCTAGATAACCCCACAATGTCACCTTGAGCGCTAGATGGTTCCAACAAACACCACAATTTCATAGAGACATCCAACTCCAAATATAACTCATAAAAAATATTCAATCTAGCCAAAGTGCCACACACGGTATGCACGCTGTCACTTTCACACACGTGGGGAAAAGCATAGATCTATTAAAGCACAAAGAGTATTTATGTAGACTCAAACCTAAGTGCCACCATGGCGTGCACGCTGTCACTTTCACACACATGGGGAGAGTAGAGATCTATTAAAGCACTTGAGTAGCAAGGTAGATCTACTTGATTACAAAGCTCATGATCACAACAAGATCATGCATACAGAGAGAGATGAACACATAGCTACCGGTAGAGCCCTTAGCCTCGAGGAAGAACTACTCTCTCCTCATCATGGGAATCAGCAACGGTGATGAAGATGGCGATGGAGATCGATGGAGATGGCTCCGGGGGCACCTCCCCATTTTGGCAGGGTGCCGGAACAGAGACTTTCTGTCCCCCGAATCTCCCTTTCGGTGGCGGCGGCGCTACGGAGGTTTTCATGGATTTCTTCTGGATCGTTTAGGGTTTTCCCATCGGAGGCTTCTTATAAAGGAAGGAATCAAGGTTGGTGGGGGTCCAGGGGGCCCACACCCCCTCCAGGCGCCTCCAGGGCTTGCCCGCGCCTAGGAGGGTTTGGCCACCCTGTGGCCCCCCTCCGGCTCTGCTTCGTGGTTCCGTGTTGCTCCGGGAAAAATAATAACTTTGGCTTTTGTCCCGTCCAATTCCGAGAATATTGATTTTCTGCCTTTCGAACCAAAAAGTAAGAAAAACAGTAACCGGCACTATGGCAACTTGTTAATAGGTTAGTTCCAGAAAAGATATAAAAACACCTCAAAGTATAGACAAAGCAAAGCAAAGCAAAGTAGATACAAAACAAGCATGGAGCATCAAAAATTATAGATACGTTTCTGACGTATCAGGCCACTCCTCATGCATACTCAACTTTGGGCCCAAGTAAGTTCTTGTGATTGTAAGTATTTGCATATCATTGAGAACCGCCAACGGGGTACCCCTTGTACATGATACATGAGCTTTCCCATAACCAAAATGACAAGGCAAGCAGACCATGAGCATCTCAGCAATCATTTTATTTACCATATGCATAGCTTTTTATTGAGGATGCTTCATAGATGACTCACTATGGTGATGCTGCAAGTTTCTACCATAATTAAGCATGGCTTAGGCTAGCGGCCCAGGCGTTTCTCTAACACAGAATACAAACTCCATGGACTTACAAGTTCCCTCTTTATTTCACACTGTTGACATCCATAGACAAGAGAGCACGATATCAACTGTGTACAGAGTATAAGTGCAATGTTGAAAACGTTCCTCGTGACAACATGGTTCTGCTAATTCCAACATATAGATGCAAGCATATACAACTTCGATGTTCATAATGGTTCAAGTTTATTAGGGGAAAATAAATAAAGTGTGCCATCAAGTTCGTGAGAGCTTTACTAACTAGTTTTCACATAACAAAATACTTTTTAATTCGAAAGGTAGATGAAGCTTGAGAATTTGATTGGAATAGCAACAGCTACTAGGTAGATATGGTGGACACAAGTGGCAAAAGTTTTTGGTTCAAAGGGTTTTGGAAACATGGGAAGTATGCCTTCTCAAAACAGGGTTTTGGCTAGCAAGGCTGGGTAGCAAGCAAGAGAGTTGAAAGAAACAAGCAAACATACAAGTAATAATGCCAAACATGCAATCTTCCTTGAAGACACAAAAGGATCTTAAATAAAGAATACTAAGCTTATGAGCCAACAAGAAAGAAAACAAATGATACAAAATACCTGTAAGTTTTTTATTTCTTTTTCTCTTTCATAGTAATGCTACTGACCAGAACTCGGTTTGCCAAAACAAATTTAGATCCACTTGATGATCCCAAAGTGGTGCCAATACTGATCAACAAGATCCATCATATAATAGAGATTGCAAACTAAAATAAGAAGTGCAAAAAGTAAAAGATGAGACTTCTCATTAATATTCCAATAAAGGCACTCACACCAAGGGATACAAAGATAATCAACTAAAGGAGAGATACTTCCACATGCAAACCAAACTATAAGATAACCTCTCTACCAAAGATACGAAACCACTAAAAAGGTAAAAGATAAAGGTGGTGATACCGCGGCACTCCCCCAAGCTTGGAACAAGCCAAGGGGATGCCAAACCTGATAATGAATTACTCCTTTGGTGGTGGTGTTCTCTTGATAAGCTCTTCAACAAGTTTCTTCAAATCCTCCACATCGAAGGTCAGAGTACGAATTAACTCCGAATTATGCTCAATGCAGCCCATGATCAACTCGGACCGAGGATCCCAGTCCTTGTTATTCTTTCTCCATTCTTCCCTATTAGAGTGTTTCTTCCCTGCACTGTTAGAACAAGGAGTACTAGGAGGAAGTTTCCGTGGAGCAAGGATATGACGCGGAGTTCTCCCTCCTATAGACATTCGTGCTGTCCTCTTAAGCTTGGTAGGGGTTGCCACCGCTCCAATGCTTGCGACGGTAGCACGAGTGTCCGGTTGCTTGTCCTCCTCCATGTCACCTTCATACCCTACCGAAATCTCATCCTCCTTGGGGACTTGAGGCTCTTCTTCTTCAGGCTTCTTGCCTTTGTCGTTGGCGGAGGCCATGGTGCTCTAAACTTGAAAAGATTTCCTGACAGAAACAAATCAAAATGAAAACATGACGAGAACACAATGCATGAACCTCGAGGGGATCCGGGGGGTTATATATTACGAAGTTTCAATGCATAAGGAAGGTTTTGACACAGAAACAAGGCGGAGACAGAGTTCGAGGGTGGAACACCCCCCTTAGGCGCGGCCAGGCTGGGCCCACGCCTGGGGTGGGTCTGTCCACCCCGGGATCCGTTTCCTCTTTAGTTTCATCTTGTAACTTCCCTTATGTATCAAAAACATCAAAAATATAAAAGTATTAGAGTTTCACAAACCTTCCGTTTCCACTACTTTTACCTATTCAAAGACGAACTCTGCAGATTCCTTTTCTCTTTCTCCTTAAAATTGCCTTCTTACAACCCTTGCACAAACTCAATGACAACATTAGTTTAAGAAAAAACAATAAAACTTTGGGTACACACTTCAACTGAAAACCCGTCAAAACAAAAGCTTCAGTAAGAGGCAAATGCAAATGATGGCAGAAATCTGTCAAAACAGACCAGCAGATAAGGATTGATTTTTTCGAAGACCTTATGTTCCTCAAATCAAAAAGTGCAGAAATAATGAAAGTTGGGTAATAACCTGGATAACAAGCACAGAAAAATATAGCTCCATCCGACATACTGAGCTTCCTCACGAATTTTTACAATGCAGCACAAAAATCTGTCCCAGGACAACCACTTTTCACAACTCCTCTACTTCACAAAAGTAGTTGAACTTGACACAAAAACCAAAACAAAAAGGATAAGGAGCGGTTATTACAGAGCTAATAAATTCCAAGACTCAACCAAACTCTTGGTTTATCTCCCAAAGTATGTTTACGTGGTCCATAAATAATGGTGACAGAAATCCCTCAACAAGTACTTTTCTTTAATGCCTTTAAGTTAGGCTTGAAACTTTCAAAAATGCTCACAGAGGAGATAAATATCTGGAATGAAAGAGAGCATTAAGAAGCAAATAACCAACACACTTGAGTCTAACCCACTTCCTATGCATGGGGGTATCATGGGAAAACGAATTGTTGAAACAAAAAGCCACTAACATAGGAAGACAAAACAGATGCAACTTTAAATCTTTCAACATAAAACAGGGAAACTTAACATCATTGAGATGCATAAAACCATGTTTCCCTCTCTCAAAATAACTTTCAGTAGCACTTTGAATAAAGTTGACAATATAACTGTCACTGGAAACAACTTTATCATCAGAGTAAGCATACTTACTGTCACCAAAAATAGGTCCAAGGTCATAGACTGGATCAATAGAAGCAAGTTGTTCCATCCTGAAATCATAAAGAACCTCCGCATCTCTTACAATGCCAATGGGGCAAATGGTCTCCTTATTAGCAAGGTGGATAACCACATCAATGTCCTCAAGCTCACAAGGACCAATCTCATGCATAATTTCCCTGTAAAGCTCATAAGGAATAGCACTAGAACTAGCACCAATATCACATAAACCATAGTAGCAATGATCACCAATTTTAACAGAAAGAACATGAACACTAGCTTTTCTAGCCTTACTAGGATGAGAGATAATATTAGATGCGTATTCACAGAAGACAATGTGTTCATCCTCTCTATTTCTAGTGACAGGGTCTTTCACAATAGCTACCACATGTTCAACATTCAATTGCTTACTAGGCTCCACAGTTTTCATTGTACCTTTGTTATTTACACTAATAATCATAGAATACTCTTTTACCTTAGCTGGGAAAGGCATTTTCTCAACATGAGGTTTAGGCACAATATGATTAGTAGCACAAACTTGAGTACTTCTAACTAGAACATGACTAACAACATCTTTATACGGAGCATGGTACTTATTCCACTTCTTCTTGGGAATTTCTATGTAAGAGGCTAAGGCCTTAAAACAGTTGGCAATACTTTGGGAATCAAGACCAAACTCATTGCTAATATCACGGAAGTTATTAGTACCCATAAAAGATTTAATGCATTCATAATCATATTTTATACCTGACTTTCTTCTTTTGTCATTCTCCCAACCTTCAGTATTATTTTGAATGCGGTCTAAGAGATCCCATTTAGCTTAATCCTTCATACGTGTGAATGATCCATCACAAGAAGCATCTAGTAAATCTTTATCATGAAGAGGAAGCCTAGCATAAAAGTTATTGAGAATAATATTGTTAGGGAGTTCATGAATAGGACATTTAAGCATGAGTAACTTCAATCTCCCCCAAGCTTGAGCTATACTCTCTCCATGAATAGGACAAAAGTTATACCATTCTTCATCTCTCCCTTTCAAGGATATGGAGAGTAATTTCGTCTTCACTTGTTCAGTTGTGATACCTACACACTTAAACAACCCGCATAATTCATGGATAAAAAGCAAGTGATCACCAGGATGGACAGTTCCATCCCCAAAATAATAATTATCAACAACACGATTAACAATACTTGTAGGTATCTTAAAAGGATCTATCTCAATAGGAGGTGGTTTATCTACTACCCTACCAGTGGTAGTAGTTTTCCCAAACAGAAAACCAAGTGGGTTATCCATATTGGAAACAAAGTAACAAGCAGTAACAAAATCAATACTCACATTAAAAGTTTCCCTTACCAGTTCCACTCTTCAATAGCGCTTCACTCCCCGGCAACGGCGCCAGAAAATAGTCTTGATGACCCACAAGTATAGGGGGTGTATCGTAGTACTTTTGATAAATAGGAGTGTCGATCCCAACGAGGAGCATAAGGTGTTGAACAGTGGTGTGGAGCAGGAAATCCCTGTGAATACTTAGCAAATGGATTTTTAGTGGTTTTCTGACAAGGCAACAAAACAAGGAGAAAGTAACAATAGTAACGAACAAATGGAGCAAGTGGCCCAATTCTTTCTTAGCAAAGGACAAGCCGGTGGAAATACTTATAAGGACCAAACGTTCTCGAGGACACATGGGAATTCTGTCAAGTGCTTTCGCTTCAAATAGCTGAGTACTCTTCTTTGGTGTTTGTAAGTGTTGTGTGCGTGAACGTGTGCTAACATACTGCCCTTCCTAGGACTAATACATACTTGTGATTAAACTCCCTACAAACATCCGTAACTACAGGAAAGTAATTAAGATATAAATCTAACCACAGCCTTAAACTCTGAGATCCTACACTCCCTTGTGCAAAGGTGTCCTAACGGGGGTTCAGGTTTCTGTCACTCCGGCAACCCCACGATTAGTATCCAAATACATAATGCATCCCCCTAGGCCCATAAATGGTGAAGTGTCATGTAGTCGACGTTCACATGACACCACTAGAAGAATAGCACCACAACTTAAGCACTAAACCATTGAATAATAACTCATCACAGATTCACTACTAACAACATGAATTCTCCCATGTCCTCAAGAAATAGACGAACTACTCACAAGACATCATATGGATCAAGATCAAAGATGGTATGATAATGGATAACAATCTGAACATAAACAATAATCCAATGGTTCCACTTACAAGCATCAACTACAATAGTAATCAACATCGGGAAAGTTTCCCCTAAGAACTAAAGCAATATCCAACACAATTGTTACAGTGGGACGGAGTGGTGATGATGGTGCTGGTGGAGATGATGGTGTGGATGATGATGATGATCCCGATGAAGCCTAGCTTGATGACGGTGTTGATGGCGATGGTCTCCCCTCTTTGGGAAGGAATTCCCTCGGTAGAAATCTGTCTGTCGGAGAGATCATTCTCTCTTGGTGTTTCCGCCCCCACAGGCGGCGGAAATCTATCTGTGGTCGCTCCCCCGGCCTTAGGGTTTTGTAGGGAAGATATAGGCGAAGGGGCGGAGTCGGAGGCCGGGCAGGTGGGCCACACCTGTCCTAGGCGCGGGGTTAGGTGGGCCCACGCCTAGGGGGTGTGGGCCCCTGAGGCCCTTCTCTTTCCCTCCTTCTGGCTCCCTCATTCTTCTGGTAAAATAATATGTTTCCATATTTTTCTGGTATTTTTCTGATCTTCACGGAATTGCACCGAAATGCCTTCTTTTGCATCAGAATCCAGACTCCGGCAGTCCATCCTCCAGGAATAATCCAACATGCATAAACAGATGAAAAAGCCATAAGTAAAATCTCATAATAAGACAAACATCAATGAATAGAGGTAATTATGATATAGAAAGGTGATGCAAATTGGGCGTATCATCGGCCCACCACGGGCTCCCTAACTCGGATGGGCTTCACTAAGAGAAATCACGACTGAACTTTTTTCCTTATTCGGCTGAGAGATAATTAAGATCCGGATGTGCCTTTTCACTCCCAGGCCGAATCAACCAGTCCACAGGCTGAATTAGCACTTCGTCTGGGGAGTCCAGGCCGAGATATATCACCCGATATGACCCTTTGTTTACCCCAGGAAGCTAAGTGTAAATCTACATCATTACGGGATCGAATCGGGACAAGCCCAGCAAGCGCCATGCCAGTCTTGGGACGCCCCTGGCTCAGACTGGCACATGACATAAGGAATATGTCCTTGGCATCTAAGAAGATGCTGAGGAATATGCCAGGCATCTCCAAAGATGCCAAGGCATATGCTGGGCATCTTATGGAGATGCCAGGAATATGCTACCAAGATGCCAATCGTGGGGAACAAGTCTTGTCCCCTGGGCTCCCCTTTATAAGGAGCACCAGGGGGATTGTTCTCAGGGAGGCCCCCTAAGGGATCCTCTCCTCTCTGCTCGCTAGGAGCTCTCCTTCTTCCTCCATTCTCACAGAGATATCTAGATAGAAGGATAGGAGATACCGCTCAAGGAGCACCATTGTAGCCACAAGTATGGCAAGATAATAAGAGATTAGATGCAGGAAAAGAGGTGTTATCTCAATATGAGAGCCTCTGTCCTGGATACACCGTGTTTCTCTTTGTTCATATGAGTGCGGTCTTCACCGCATCATCCCTCCCCAGATTCCTCCATGTCCATCGGCCCCAACTTTAACCTACCCATGGCATATGTCGTGATACCACCATGACACACCGCCATGCCCGCTGCCTTGCAACATACAAGAAGCTTCTAACTTGGCAATATGCTGGTCATCATATCTGAGCCATTCTTGTCGGTATGGATCTTCTCAAGTTTCAGGAACTTGGAACTCACAACATCTTGAATCCAATGATACCTCACACCAATGTGCTTGGTTCGAGAGTGAAAACTTGGATTCTTGGCAAGATGGATAGCCCTCTGGCTATCACAAAACAGATTGTAATTCTCTTGCTTCATGCCCAACGTTTGCAAGAAGTTCTTTATCCACAAACACTTCCTTGCAAGCCTCAACCTCTGCTATGTACTCAACCTTGATTGCCATGACACTGCTCCCCCTGCATAAGTCATCAAGTATCTAGAAGTAGACTTCCTAGAATCTGTGTAACCAGCATAATATGGATCTGTATAGCCTTGCAATACAGGATTACCGCTTCCAAATCATAAGCATGGTCTAGAAGTACCTTTGAGATACATGATAATCCACTTCACTGCATTCCGATGAGGTTCACCTTGATTTGTCATGAACCGGCTAGCAACTCCAATTGCATAGGCAATATCAGGCCTAGTGCACACCATGGCATACATCAAACAGCCATGGTATTATAGGAGCATACCACATCACCTTGGCAGGTGATGACCCACAAGTATATGGGGTGTATCATAGTACTTTCGATAAATAGGAGTGTCGATCCCAATAAGGAGCAGAAGGTGTTGACTAGTGGTATGGAGCAGGAAATCTCTGTAAATACTTAGCAAACGGATTTTTAGGGTTTTCTGGTAAAGCAAAGAAACAAAGTGCAAGTAATAAAGACAACGAACAAACGCGGCAAGTGGCTGAATCCTTTCTTAGCAAAGGACAAGCCGGTGGAAATACTTATAAGGACAAAACGTTCTTGAGGACACATGTGAATTCTGTCAAGTGCGTTCCCTTCAAATAGCTGAGTACCCTTCTTTGGTGTTGTAAGTGTTGTGTGGATGAACGTGTGCTAATGTACTGACCTTACTTGGACTAATACATACTTGTGATTAAACCCTCTACAAGCATCCGCAACTACAGGAAAGCAATTAAGATATAAACCTAACCACGGCCTTAAAATCTGAGATCCTACGCTCCCTTGTGCAATGGTGTCCTAACGGGGGTTCAGGTTTATGTCACTCCGGCAACCCCACAATTAGTAGCTAAATACACAATGCACTCCCCTAGGCCCATAAATGGTGAAGTATCATGTAGTCGACGTTCACATGACACCACTAGAAGAATAGCACCACAACTTAAATACTAAATCATTGAATAATATCTCAACACAAATCCACTACTAACAACATGACTTCTCCCATGTCCTCAAGAACCAAACGAACTACTCACAAGACATCATATGGATCAAGATCAAAGATGATATGGTGATGGATAGCAATCTGAACATAAACAATAATCCAATGGTTCCACTCACAAGCATCAACTACAATAGTAATCAACACCGGGAAAGTTTCCCCTAAGAACTATGCAAGTATTCAACACAATTGTTACAGCGGGATGGAGTGGTGATGATGGTGCTGGTGGAGATGATGGTGTGGATGATGATGATCCCGATGAGGTCTAGCTTGATGACGGTGTTGATGGCGACGATCTCCCCTCTCCGGGAAGGAATTTCCCTGGCAGAAATCTTTCTGCCGGAGAGCTCTTTCTCTCTCGGTGTTTTCCCCCCGTTTTAGGGTTTCAAGGAGAAGATATAGGCGAGAGGCGGAGCCAGAGGTGGGCCAGGTGGGCCACACCCCCTGTAGGCGCGGGGCAGGGGTGGCCCGCGCCTGGGGGGTGTTGGCCCCCTGTGACCCATCTCCACCTCCCCTTCTGGCTTCCTTCGTCTTTTGGAAAAATATTATTTTCCATATTTTTTTTGGTATTTTTCTGATCTTCGTGAAATTGCATCGAAACACCTCTTTTTCTATCAAAATCTTGACTCCGGCAGTTTAACCTCCAAGAATCATCCAACATGCAAAAACGGATGAAAAAAATAAGTAACACCTCTTAATATGAAATATATCAATGAATAGAGGAAAATTATGATATAGAATGGTGATGCAAATTGGACGTATCAGCAGGAACCCTCTTCCTTGGTGGCTCGCCGTCAACATCACTAGGGTCATATTTTCTTATCTTATACCGCAATGTAGTGCATACCGGACATTTATCCATATTCTCGTACTTCTCACCGCGGTATAGGATGCAGTCATTAGGGCATGCATGTATCTTCTGCACGTCTAATCCTAGAGGGCAGACAAGCTTCTTTGCTTCATATGTACCGGCGGGCAATTTGTTCTTTCTTGAAAGCATCTTCTTCATTAGTACCAACAACTTTTCAGATCCCGAGTCAGTCACACCGGTCTTTGCCTTCCACTTCAGCAATTCTGTGCTACCCAGCTTTTTCTGGCCATCTTCACAAGTTGGGTACAACAATTTATTATGGTCCTGTAACATCTGCTCGAACTGCAACATCTCCTTTTTTGTGTCGCAACCTCTCTTTGTATCAGAAATGACCCGACCAAGATCATCAGCGGGCTCATCTGGTGCCCGTTCTTCACCTCCTTCTTATTCATTGTCTTTCATTGCGGTATCAGTGTATTCAGGGAACATAGATCAGTAGTTGTCATCATCGTCGTCTTCCATCATAACCCCTCTTTCTCCGTGCTTGGTCCAAACATTATAGTCAGACATGAAACCGGACCAAAGCAGGTGGCTCTGAATAACCGTTGAGGAAGTGTGAGCCTGTACATTCCGACATTCAGCACATGCACAACACATAAAACCATCCTGCCGCTTGTTCGTCTCGGCCACAAGACGAAAAGAACGCACACCTTCTATGTAAGCGCCAGAGCATGGGTCACCGTACATCCATGGATGGATCATCGGCACCATACAACTATGTATCAAATGCAATCACGATGCTAAAATTAGTACTATGCGGTTTAAACTAGAAAATAGTTGTTACCCTTTTTAGGACACTTGGAAACAAATATGAGAAAACTTAAGTGTGGCTCGAGCACCACATATTATGTTTGTCTTGTGTGAACTCAAGTTGCATTGCTCTAACGGGCATTTCACCGAACACCTCTAGTGCATATAAAAAAAACTAGCATAAACCTATACCACCTCCCACCATAAAAAAACAGGAGTGAGGGAAGGGGCTGCATATATATAGGGCAGCCCATTTGTCCCGGTTTGTATAATGGAGTGCTTGCAGCGCCCAGCAAGCCCTAGACCCATTAGTTCTGGTTTGTATCTCAAACCGGAATAAATAAAATCTAACAAACCGAAACAAATGTATTCAGGAGATTTGGGTTGTCCGGTTCAGACCATTAGTCTTGGCTCCGGCCGCGGCCGGGACTAATGGCCTGAACTAAAAGTCCATTTTCCACTAGTATAAGAATCAAGACTCAAGTGTGTGATATGACGAAGATTATCGCTATCGTCTCTCCGTTGAGATCTCGTATAAACTATATTTACTCTAATATCGTTGATTTAGTTTAACATTATTGAAATAAATACGTAATACTTTCTCAAGTTAACCAAAATAATCTTAGTTCAGCAAATCAATTGCGATTTGAAATACTTTTCGTTGGCTTAACCCAGCCGGACACAGCTCAGCCAAAGGGTGCAAGCGAAACATGCAACGTGTTTTATCTTTTTGGGAAAATGAAGTATTATTATACCTGATCAAGAAGATGTTCTTTCTCTAGTCAACGGAAATGTCGTTTTGGCAAATCCGTATGATTTGCGAGCGTATCCTTTTCGTTGATCCGATCGTGAGATTATGCTGTAGCAGTAGCACTGCCGCTGTCTGGCCCAAATTTTGCAAGCATGATTAGTTGATGTGTGCTCGTTCTCATCACTGCCACCTGCAACTTAAGGCCTTTTTTCAATGGGTGTATCTTAGCACATTTATATATGAGCTATTAAATCTTAAAAAATAACTAGTATTATAATGGGGTGTGTCTTAGATGTGTTTTTTAGAGATGTTGTATTTAATGATTTTGTGATTATGTCTGTGTGTGATTGGACTAGCCAATCTTTTTGTCTATGATAACGTGCAAGTGGTGTATCTTAGTCTTTTTTACAATAAAGTGTTTCTTAGCACATTTTCATAGGAGTCACATATGCTAGTAACATGCATAAGTTACTTATTTCAACATAGGCTAGTAACATGCATAAGTTACTAGTCTATGTTTACTATCTTCATAGTGGTAGTAACTTGTGTCTAGTATCATGCAATGTCTAATTTATTAGTATGTAGATTCATCTTATCTTGGAGTGTGTGATATTATGGTAATATAGCTAGTTACCAAATTGCCTAGTTGGCATTGCCACATCACCAAATTGCCTAGTTGGCATTGCTGAAGTGGAAGGCAAAGACTCCTTTTCACCATTTAATGACATGCCTAGTTATGGTAACTTAAGACTCTTTTTTATCATTTAATGACATGCCACATCACCAAATTGCCTAGTTGGCATTGTATGTAGATGCATGTTACTACCTATGTTACTTCCACTATGACTAGCCTAAACTGCTAAGAGACACCTCCTCTGATGCATTATATCTTAATTTATCGTATCTTAAGTGTTTTTGGGTTGTACACTAATTTTTTGATTAAACACCCTCACCTCTGATACTCGCGTGCTTAAAAACAAACGAGATCACGATCGAGATCGTATATATCCGCATGTACGTGTAAAGCATACATGCTAGTATTTAATTCTGTTTTCCTTATTTTGTTTATATCCTGAATGGTTAAACACCATGGTAAATGCATCGTAAATTTGTGTTGTAATTTATTTTATAGAGATGGGGGTATAACAAATCTATAAAGAACAAATAGGAAATCCACTTTGGCCATAAATTATAAAGAACAATGACCATCTACCATACATTACAAAATGAATGATCCAGGCTCCGAAAGAGTAAAATTCTGATGTCCGCTGAAAAGTGTCTTTAGCTCTCGAGCACAAGTGCTCCCTTCATTTAAAAAAAAGTAAAAACATATTTTACAAGTTTCAAAAATATCTGAAAACATTCTGGGCATAATCAATGTTGTATCCCACAAGAATGCAAAAACGTGACATGGAATCCTTTGTATTTTGGCCTACACAAAAATAACAAATCTAATAAAATTTGAGATTGAAAACATATTTGCACATATCTACACTCTTATTTTCTACATCTCATAATACAAAATATTTGAAATTGATATTATGCATGTTTATGGGATAAATCATGGACTACATCCAAATTTTTATTCCCTCCGATACAAATTAATTGACTTAGATTTATCAAAATTCGAATATATGCAGACATATTTTAGTACTAGATATATCCAAACTTATACAAAACTGAGTTAATTAATTTGGATCGGAAGGAGTAATATTTTTTGGAACTCACAAATATTAATTTGATTTTTTAAATAGCAAGAACACTGGAGCTCAGGAGCCAAAAATCTCCACTCTCATGCTCTCTTAATAGATTTAATTTGAATTAACCGTTATAATTTTTTTGTTGAAAACAGTCGAGAGTCTATGAAAGAGATTGTCCCAAACAATAATATAGTGCCATGTTAAACGATTTCATCTTGCGATTGCCAAATACTTTTTTTTTGGCTTAACCGTGTTCTCCGGGCACAACTTAGAGCAACTCTAGCAGACAATGAAAGAAAATGTGCAGTCCGAAAAAGTGTTTTGAATCTTTCGATATGTCTCAAGAAAAGCTTGAATGTGATCAGGACCGTGTCGGTCGATTTGAAGCTTACCCTTCACGAATCTCGGCGGAGAAGCCGCTGCGGTTGTGGGATGGCCAAATCAAGCCGTCCATGTCAACGAAGCGGCCAAAACGGCTAGCATCGACTCATCCATGGCGGCAGCTTCGGCAACCCGCGCCGGCAAAGGGGAAGTGGTCAAATTGTCCGAGCTCCCAGCGGTGCAGAATAGAAGATGCGGACAGAGGCGAGGTCTGTTGCGGTAGGTCTATACTAATGTAGGCCTAAGATGGCAGTGACGCAAGGCGGCGGAAGTAAAGGTGGCAGGATGCAGGGGTGAAACTTCGGCCACTACTAGTAAAACAACTATAAGTAATTGATATACCCGTGGCGCACATGGTAGGTAGTGCCCCACGGGTAAATAGTTGTGGCGCATGGTTCAGAAATGCCCCACGGATAAGCCGCATATCCGTGGCGCACATGCCACAGGTGCGCCACAATTATGTGTAGAACATGACACAGATGGTCCCAAACCACTTACCCATAGGGCATCATATAGTTATGCGCCACGAGTAGGAAACATACTCTATCCCCACTCCCCCTGGATCACTTTTTAAATTTTGTAAAAAATAAAAAAAAATGAAAAATACTTTAAAAAATAAAATCCTTTTACATATAGGTAAGTAATGTGGTCTAATTTATGGAAAAATTAAAAAATATGAATTTTAACTTTTTCTGTAAAAAAGGTCATGCCACAGTAAAATGGCCATAACTTTTTCATACAATATCAAAAAAGTTTAATATATCAAAATTAAGAGCACGAAATTTCAAAGAGGATAAAAGGATAAAAATTTACGGCAGAAAGAACATTTTTCATGCAGGAAAATAACGGAGGCCACTTACCTGTGGCACACCACCATGTAGTACGCTACGAGTAAGTGTGTGCGGGATTCGAAATTCGAATCCAACCGGCCACATATCTCCTCTACATTTTTCCTCACATTCTTCTCCTTATCCTCCCATCTCCTCCCTTGTCCTTCCCCTTTTCCCTCTTCTCCTTCTCCTTCTCCTCTCTCTGGCCTCCTTTCTCCGGACTCCTCCTCCTTGCAGTGACGACGGCGGTCTCCTCCTTGCAGTGATGACGGCAGTCTCCTCCTCCTCCTCCTTGCAGTGACGGCGACAACCTCTCCGACGAGGCAACAGCGACCGCGGTGACTATGACCGCTCCGACGAGGCGATGACGATGACCTCTCCGACGAGTGATGACGAGATCCAGATCTCCCGCATTCCTTTTGAAATTTGGCATTTGTGCTCGTGGGGCACCTGTATCCCTACCTGTGGCACGCCGGGTGGTGCACGATGGGTAACTTTTTTTACCCATAGTGCACCATGCAGTGCGCCACAGGTAAATTTTACCCGTAGCACACTTTTTTTACCCATAGTGCATCATGTAGTGCGCTACAGGTAAATTTTACCCGTAGCGCGGAGCTTGTGGCGCACTGCAAGTGTGCTACTGGTGCCCAAAATCGGTGTGCCACGGGTAGGCGTTTACACGCGTCTACATGGCACCCTCGGGTCGGCCTCGCAACCCGGAGATATGGGGGTGCAGGGGGCGATTTCTCGAGGCTCCGAAAGATTCTTGGACCGG
Organism: Avena insularis; assembly: GCA_023614405.1. NCBI lineage: Eukaryota > Viridiplantae > Streptophyta > Magnoliopsida > Poales > Poaceae > Avena > Avena insularis. The sequence continues at coordinate 28,138,544 of CM042690.1, forward strand.
ATCCTGTTTAGTGTGTCTATCGGGACACCCTTTCCGCTTAAAACAGAAGATTATGGTTATTACTTAGTTTCATGCGTTTTTCGGTGTCTGCTAGAGTCGCTATTACTTGTGCCAAAAGGTGCAAGCAAGTGGCAAAATGGTTTCTCTTAATAGGAGAGGTAAAGTACTATCATGGTTGATTAATTGCAAGAAAATGCTTTGACGATTTCTCCTGTAAAACGAAATGTTATTTTTGCAAATCATTCCTGATATGCGAATACTTTTAGCTAATAAGATCGCCACAATATGCTGCAACGCTGCCGCACTGCCGCTCTCTGGTCCAGACGTGCAAGCGACTGTCAAACTATTAATTTGTCCATAATAAACCATTCTTAAACGATCATTGGCCCGTGCTTATTCTCATCACTGATGCTTGCTAATCAAGAGGGGCCCAGTACCGATACGATCCGCAACATACAAGGTCACGCGATTGTGTAGATCCGAACGTGCGAGTATGCGTGCAGTCGTGCGGAAAACAACATGAGATGCAGGGTGCAGGTACAACGTGCCGATTATGTATGTTTTTTTTTCAAAAATTTCACGGGTCTATTAATAATCATCAATAATATTATAAAAAATTAAAATCATAAAATTATAAATAAATTATTTGACCACCAAACGATAACTATTTTAACACTAGCGTGAACCGAAAGAGCGCCGTCATTCTCGCCCCTTCATGTAGTTAAGTGTAGGCAACAACTCCGGAAGACAAGAGTTTTTTTCTCAAAACAATTGCGGGAGATAAGAGTGAAGGCCAAATGTGTGGGCAACAAATTTCTTTTTGAGGAATGTATAGGCAATATTTGTTGTTACTAGAGTATTATTTTCTATCAAGAAAGCAGTTATAACTTAGCATGGACAATCATCAGATTTTCTTTCAACCGTTTGGTTAGACTACCAACCAAGAAAATTTTACTTCCTTTGTTTTTCAATCTAAGATGTATTAGGTTTTATATTTGATTAGATTATTAGGTTTCATCAACACATAATAAAAATGTTATCTAGGATTCTAGGTTGTACCCATAATTTCAATATTTTTAACCGAGTCATCCTATCAGAGTTTTCCGGATTAATCTGTTATCCACGTTGTCCTGATTCTTCGAGGCCATGGGATAATAAGAAATGGACATTCTTGCAGCTCCTTTGCCATATATCCTTCACCGTTCCTAGCCATCATTTCACGAGACAAGAGTTAAGTAGCACAAATAATATTGTGTCCACCTTGCTTAACTAGTACTAGTAGATAATATTGTGTCAAGTGGAATGGCCAAGGGTGAATTGATAAATAATAGGCAAGGTGGTTTGTCAATCCAGTACCAAGAAGAAAACTCAACGCACACGCTTTAGTGGGCGGATAGGTTAGACAATTGGAAAGCAAATGAAAAGGTTATGTCAAAAGTGGGTAAAATCCAACAAGAAAATAATGTCAAAGGAGAAGGAAAATGAAAATAAAATGAAAATACCAAACGAAAAGGTTATGTCAAAGTGGGTAAAATCCAATAAGAAAGAAATATCAACGGAAAAGGTCAAAAAGGGTGAAAGGAACATACGACTAAACACATGTGGTGGAGATAAATGGGATTAACACGACTATAGGGATGATGTAAGAACAAAGGGTCATAACATAAACTAAAACTTAGTGTCGTGCCAACATAAGAAGAGACCATATCTAATTTTCTAAAAGTAGAGAAGGAACGGATGTGTGCACTTGCCTTGTTCTTTCTACTCTCGTGCTTACAAGCTTTGAGACTACTATATATTGGGAGACACTCTTTTTTCCTTTTCTATTTATATTTCCCCCTTCCTAATTATTTTCCTCCCTTGTTTTGATACACGAGCCAAATTATGATTTTATTAGCACACTATCTCAATCAAGAACAAGCACATAATGCTTCAGCAAACATAAGCAAGCTACTCTCGATAGGATAGGAAACACACCAAGAAAGAAAGGGGTTAACAAAGTGGTGCAAGTTATACCTTCTATATACTTTGTTGACGAACTTGCAACCATTTGGGGAGTGCTTGTGTTTGTGGTGGCGTTGTCGAGCGCGGGGAATGTTACAGAAGCTTTTGGGTAGATCATAGACACTCTAATGAAACACAAATGTCAAAGGGTGTTAGCCAAACAAAAAAAAGGCAAATCTGGGTCAAGGAGGACAGATACCTTGGCGTTAGGTTGTCGGAGATTCTGGTGGGGGACAGAGACTCCGGTGCTTTTTGGCTAGAGACTCGAGGTTCAGGCTCAAAAGCTACTCGTGTTCTTAGCAGAAATCCAATCCTCCAAGCCACAAATCCGGGGAAAATTAGCCAAATTGAATAGGGAAAACACATGCAAAGGATGACAAGTCGAAAGACAAGTTTTCTATGGACCAAAATCACAATCAATTCACCAAGATGAGAGATCGATCCAAAATAAATTTAGTGTTATATTTTTGTTATTTTTGAAATTTTGCAAGAAAAATTTGGGATAGAGGCGGGGGTCGAATCCGTGGCAACCTAATATTTTCATACCATATGTTATGGACACCGGGTTACCCAATCTTCACAGAGTCGCACATTTCGAGAGGGATTAGAGGGGAGGAGAAGAACACAAAGAACATGGCCAAGGACACATGCACATATGGAGATAAATAGCGAAGAAAACCAATAGAGTCGGTCCCGACAATAAACCCCCAACAAAGCAAGATCTGGAACTCAAAAGACAAGCCAACACTCGCTCTAATTGAAACCACTTCTTTCTTACCGGTCGGTCCACCGATCCAATAGAACACAATCAAGGAAAAATAGCAACCAAAGGAAGATTGGCACTTCTAGAACCTTAATATTGAAGATTGACACATGCATACTAGAATTCACAAGGAAAAGAGTACCTATGTGAAGAATCCGAATCATCTCATAGGAGTTCCGCACGAGGGGGAAAGGAGTATATCTCTCTTAACTCATCATCTCAATCTAGGGTTTCTAGGAGATGGGGGCATATATATAGGCCAGCCACTTAAGCATGAATAGTTTGGGCGTAAACAAAAAGTTCTAGACGAATTGGGGTGTTACATGGGTTGTGGCCCAGGTCTTGGCACGCAGGCTCACTTCTTAGGCCGGAGAGTCCGGGGTGTGTAGTACAGAGAATCCAGGGTGGAATCCAGGGCAAACTCCGGGCAGAGTTCCAGGGCATTTGGAGAGGGACGGGGTCCTAAGATAGAGTCAAGGTCAGAGATTCCGGATGTAGGGTGGAGACTCTAGTCTTCTGGGGCTGGAAATGCCAGTCTGACAGGGACGAAGACTCCGGTCTTCTAGGGCCAGAAATGCCGGCCTGACAGGGACGGAGACTCCGGTCTTCTGGGGCCGGAAACGCCGGTCTGATAGGGACGGAGACTCTGGTGCTGGGGCCGCTGATTCTTCCGCCTTCGCTTCCATGCTTGTTGCTTAGGGGTCTGGGCTTCTTGGGCCTCCTTAGTATCTCCTCTTGGCATCACAATCATTGGTATGGATCTAGTCCTAAGATGGGCATTTGTCTTAAGTTTTTTTTAACACAAGAGAGGGGTCGCGAAGGACCCCGATGCTGCCATTAATATTCAGTCGGTGGGAACAAATTACAAGCAGGACCTCTACAAAAATAAAATTGCAAAACAGTCCTGCGAATAAGCAAGGTGGACCCTAGAGAAAATCCTGGAAACGCAATCAGGTCCTTGAAACCCTCCACCGACGATGTGCTAGCGCCGTCGGCCATCTCGATCTCGCCGGGGACGAACCACTTGGCTAGAAAGAGCTGGTGAAGTCCGACGCGCAGCACCCCAGAGGCCTCCATCTTGGAGGTTGAGATCACGCCCTCGCGGCGTGGAAGAAGCCCTTCATGGGCATGGATGCCGGTGGCAAATGGTACCACCGATCTAGGAGCTCAAGGAGGCAGCAGGGCAACACGAACAACAACAGCAAGGCCTATCTCTTCTCCCTCCTCGCCACCTTGGCCGGCCAGGTCGAAGAAGACGCCCTTGATGTCGCTGAGACGCCGTTGCCACGGGCGCTTATGCAGGGTTCCTGCAAGAGGAACCTCCGCCGTGTACTCCCACCATGAGAGCCTGACGACGAGATTCGTCGGCGAGCTACTGGTACAGCGCCGATGTACCAGAGCAAAGGAACCCCGCCCTCCATCTTCCGAGCCGCTGCACCTCTCCAGCTTCTCCCTCCCCTCGCCGCCATGGCCGGCCAGAGAGAGAAAACAGAAAAGACCCCAGCAGAAGAAGAAGAAGGGCTGAAACCGGGGCTTATTTGCGGAGATCCCTGGGAATGTGTTGCCCGCCAGCACCTCCGACTACGGGCATCTCGCCCAAACAACTACAACTAATCCTAGCATCTACTCCGGCACCTCCCCCTCCCCATCTCCGGCCGGCAAAGCCGCCGGAGATGGGTCAGGATCGGGCCGGTCTTCTCCAGTCAACGGCCAAGCACAGGCGGAGGGGGCTGAGAGGATAAGGAAGGAGGATCCGGCCTGCAAAAAGTCTTGGTGGCTTCTGCATTTGTCTTAAGTAGTACTCTACCCAAGTGAGGCCTAGAGGAGGACAAATGTGGGAAGAAATTCACCTTAGGTGCATGTATTAGAGTAGCATGGTAATTGTCGTATGATGGGCTACATCAACAGGTATGGATTTTTCTCAAAAAGAAAAAAAGAACAGAACGTCGGCAACCGCCCCGAACCGCAAACTACCACACCGGCCTAGTTGTAATCATTATTTTGCATCATATATACCATGCCTTGAATGAAATAATTCTTCATCAAACCCTTGACCAAACAAAATTATACGTGGACAGTGTGGATGAGTTTATAGCACAACTACACAATTACCAAGTGAAATAATGCAAAAAAGAAAGGGTAGTACGGAATATTTGGGCCGGTGATGGCGCTCTATTTTGGCTACTGAGAAATTTAGTCTGAGAAGTTTTGGTCAACGAGCTCTTCGCGAGCTGGGATGCTTCCGTCGACGTGTGCAGCAGTTCAGTGCTCTGCTCCCGTTTTTAAATATTCACCCCCAGTCTTCATCGCCTACAAATATTCGTCTCTCGCTGCAAACACACTCTCCCAGGCAGCAGTCTTCCCTTTCCTCTTTTCCAATATAATCTGGCATCTGCAGGGCCAGTAATCAATATCTTTGAGCTACGCGTACGTGGGCGCAAGCAGAAAAGATCACTAGTTTGGTTCTTCCTGGTTCTTGCGCCCTAACTCGTGCATTCCTCCTGGTACAACAACCACAAGGTAACGAGCGTGAACGAAAGACTTCTTTTTCCTTCAGACAAAAAGCACCTGAAGGCATTTTTATCTGGCTTGTTTAAGAGAAAGTACATATACTTCGCATGTACTACTATACGTATCCATATTTTTACAAATTCTTTTTAGATTTGAAACAAAATTTATATACCTTCTCTCTCTCTCTCAACTTTAGTGAAACTAATTTAGTGTTGTAGATATTGATATGTTTTTCTATAAACTTGGTCAAAATTTATATACCTTCTCTCTCTCTCTCTCTCTCTCTCTCTCTCTCCCTCTCTCTCTCCCTCTCTCAAATTTTCTAATACGCTCAGACCTCAACCAAATTTTGTTCTCAAATTTGAAATGTTTTGAAATTGTAATGAAATGCTGTGATTGACAATATGTCTAAACTTTGAGTAGTGTAGTGTCATATTTGAGACAAGACAAATATATAGAAAAAACAATTATTTGGTTCACCTTTCCTAAATACGTAATTGCTTCATATATATGATGTTAAAGGGAAAAAGAAACCTACTGTCAAGTGCACAATTTTGGCTCCTAGGCTCTAGAAAGCCCAAAATCATAAGAAATTCAAAAAATGTATTAGGAAATTTAACATAATGCCTTTTTAGGGATATGTGTAGATGTGTTCCACATACCCTTTTTTATAAAATAATAGATTTGTAAACTACCAAAAAATCCAAATATGTGCTCTAAGAAGGTAAAGAAATAATTCTATATTGCTCCACATGTTTTACTTCTTTTGTGTAGAACATCTGATTGTATAGGCGACAAAAATATATACATACATGTTGCACATCTATATATTTTTAAGAATTTCTTGAGATTACAAAATGAAGTTTTCAAATTTTAAAAAATATAGGCTCATCGAAGTTCAGGGACAATTTCACTTTTCGTAGCTGCTCTCTCTCTCTCTCTTTCTCTCTCTGTGTGAATTTGGTTCCCAAATATGAAACGAATTTATAATTTGAATGAACCATTCGGATTTATAATATGTCTGACAGTTCCATTTTTAGTGTAGAGTCATATTCAAGATAGTATCAATGCTCGTTATATCTTCACATTCAAATTGTGATCATCGGAACTTTTTGGAAGTGATATTGAAAAATGTGTGACATATCCTGAAAATGTCGGTCAAACATGTTATTCGGTTGAATCCACCGCTGAGTTATTCTTTGAAATAATGAATTTAGTGAAACAAGCAAACTATTGTGGAATGTACTAGGAAAGTGTACCATCTTTGTCTTTGTCTTGCACGTACAAGGAAAGTGAAGTTCAGTTTCGCGCATCTGCAACATTTTATTTTCACTCTAGTTCTATCCAAGTCATGATAAATTAAGGGTCTTTGATTTTAAGGTATCTTTATGAAGATAAAGATAAGCCAATTATTCATCATTTATTATAGTTAAATTTGTGCCGCTTCATTTTATTAATGTTTTCCTTGTTTCATTTTTGTCCTTGCTTTTTTTTTTAGATAATTTTGTCATTTTTGTCCTTGCTACTTTAGGCTAAAAGGGTAGGCGAGGTCATGTCCTAACTTAAAAAGAACTATAAGAGTGATGTGATGAAAATCAAAATACTAGCAAAAAATGGTGTCCTAGAATGTGAATATTTCAGGCAGTCCGTTTTTGCTAGTTTTCAGGCAACTGATTTTTACTTGACGGTTTTTCTTCACAAACCACCCATACGTACATCAATGGTACTAGTATACGTTTCTCCTGTACCAGTATGTCTCAATATCTTTTTTCGATTGATATTGTTTTACATGTAGATCACTGCTCCACGACGCAGCATGGCAATCACCCAGGCCTACGACGTCCGCGAGATCCGGCGTTCTCAGCGTGCGGACGGGCCTGCTGCCATCCTCGCCATCGGCACGGCGAATCCGGCGAACTGCGTCTCCCAGGACGAGTACGCCGACTACTACTTCCGCGTCACCAAGAGCGAGCACCTCACCGACCTCAAGAACACATTCAAAACTATATGTAATCACACAGTGCAAATCATTCCCAAAACTTGAGATTTGATCGACTATATGTATATGTAAATCGATGACCGGTGCCACTGATCTGATGCTCCAATCCATTGCAACCTGCTGCAGGCCGGCTGACGGGCATGAAGAAACGTTACTTCCATCACACGGAGGAACTGCTCGACGCCCACCCTGACATCCTCGATCGCACGTCGCCGTCATCCCTGGACGCCCGTCTCGACATCGTCGTGGCGGCCGCTCCCGAGCTCGCCGCTTCAGCCGCGGCCAAGGCCATCGCCAAGTGGGGCCGTCCAGCCGCCGACATCACCCACCTCGTCGTCAGCACTAACTCGGGCGCAAGCGCCCCGAGCACCGACCTCCGTCTGGCGTCGCTCCTCGGCCTCCGCGCCGACGTCCGCAGCACCATGCTCCACCTCAACGGCTGCGCCTCCGGCTGCGCCGCGCTGCGCCTGGCCAAGGACCTGGCCGAGAACAACCGCGGCGCGCGCGTCCTCGTGGCCTGCGTCGAGCTCACCATCACCGCCTTCCGCGGGCCCGTGGCCGGGAACGGCTTCGACACGCTCATCGGCCAGGGACTGTTCGGCGACGGCGCCGGCGCGGTCGTCGTGGGCGCCTACGCCGTGTGCCCCGTCGAGCGCCCGCTGTTCGAGATGGTGTCGGCCTCGCAGGCCGTGATACCGGGAACGCAGCATATGCTCACCATGCAGCTCAGGAGCGGTGGCATCGACGGGACCATCTCCACGAAGCTGCCGAGCCTCGTGGGAGACAACGTGGAACGGTGTCTGCTGGACGCGCTTGATCCGCTTGGTGTCGGCGGCGCCAAGTGGAACGGCCTCTTCTGGGCAGTGCACCCGGGCAGCAGCTCGATGTTGGACCACATCGACGGGGCTCTCCGGTTGGAGCCTGGGAAGCTGGAAGCGAGCCGGACAGTTGTCCGAGAGTACGGAAACATGCTCAGCGCCACGGTCATCTTCGTGCTGGATGAGCAACGACGGAGAATGGAGGAGGATGGAGAGGAGACTGACTGTGAATGGGGTGTCATGATGGGATTCGGACCAGGGTTCACTGTCGAGATCATGGTGCTGCACGCTACAGACGAGCTCAAGAAACAGTAGCGTTTCGATCTCTATTCCGTAAAGAGCCAATCCATTCCAATCACACACAAACTACTACTACCTCCCTTTCACAATATAAACTTTTTTAGCAAACTGTTTTAGCTATCTAAAAAGACTTACATTATAAAACTGAGATAGTAAGTATTAAAATAAAGTAATGTTTAATGCACAACTAAGTTTGTTTCCTTATAATAACTAAATAGGCCGACGGCCTTTTAATACGTTGACGGCAAAATGTCGCGTCGGTGTAGAATAAATAGGTCGACGGTCGCCGTCGGCGTAAACATGATCGTCGGCGTAGCCCATTGGGCTAACGGCAGAGCAACGGCGTTAAGTCTACGCCGACGGCGGTTTCAGACCTATGCCGATGGCTTTGCCGTCAGCGTAGCTATTTTTCTTTTTTTGCCACATTAATCTTAAAAAAATCATAACTGAATCATTTAAATTCAGAAAAATACATATAATATATCAAAATTTGCAGAAAAATAAGATATATCTATATAAACTCAAATATTATATATCTTTATTCAAAAAAATATATAAAAAATACAAATACTTTCGTATAACATATTTTTTATTTTCCAAGTGCAAAAAACGGGGTGTTTTGTGAAGCAACCACCAAAAGAAAGTTTCAAAATGATAATACCATATTTTTCAAAAATACTAGACCATATTGAATGGACAATTTCCCAACCTAGGAATCTCAAACCTTTCCGTTCACCTCTCGTGAAAAAGACAAATTCCTGCTGAATCGGTAAGAAATGAGTTAGATTTGAACTACAGGTACATGATATATTGCTCATGATTTTTTGTAAAAATCATTTTTAGGTTCACAATATGCTATTTCATCAGAGATCTAATGCAAGTTTAGTGAGACTCGTCCCCGAGCTAAGAATCATCATGCCCCTCGATTTAGGAAGTTTGATGATAGTTTGAAATGTGCATAAAAAATTTAAAAACGATCGAAACAATGCAAAACCTTCGCGTGGTGTCATATTATATGACATAGTTCTATGGAAAAATACCAGACTTGGTATATTCATTGAGTCTTAAAAAAACCTTCACAAAATGTCCTATCTCAATCGAGGTTTCCTGGATTTCAGGTCAAATGACCAATGTTATTACTATAATCGCGGTATAGTTTGCGATAATGTGTCCATATTGTGCACATATGTGTATCATGGGATGGTGAACAATGTTGCAGGAGGAAGTTTTCCTTTTCGTCGCACCGAAAAGCCATTTTTCATTTTCCGAGTGCAAAAAAGGGGTGTTTTTGTGAAGTAACCACCAAATGAAAGTTTTAAAATGATAATACCACATTTTTCAAAAATACTAGACCATATTGAATGGACAATTTCCCAACCTAGGAATCTTAAACCTTTCCGTTCACCTCTCGTGAAAAAGACAAATTCCTGCTGAATCGGTAGGAAATGAGTTAGATTTGAACTATACGTACATGATATATTGCTCATGATTTTTTGTAAAAATCATTTTTAGGTTCACAATATGCTATTTCATCAGAGATCTAATGCAAGTTTAGTGAGACTCGTCCCCGAGGTAAGAATCATCATGCCCCTCGATTTAGGAAGTTTGGCGATAGTTTGAAATGGGCATAAAAAATTAAAAAACGACCGAAACAATGCAAAACCTTCGCGTGGTGTCATATTATATGACATAGTTCCATGGAAAAATACCAGACTTGGTATATTCATTGAGTCTTAAAAAAACCTTCACAAAATGGCCTAGCTCATGTCGTCCTCTTTCCAACGCAATTGGAATCGGGTCGATCGAAGTCACCAAACAAAAGTTATAGTCGTTTGAATGTTTGCCTATTTGTTATTGAAAAAAAAGGAGATATGTTTTCTGGGCCGGACGGTAGCACCTATAGGGGTTCGTAGCATGGAAAACAAAAAATTTCTACCGCATGCAAACAAACAAGCCAAGATCTATCTACTAGATTGAAGCAACGAGTCGATATAGGAACTCACCCTTGAAGATTCCAAAGTGTTTAGCGAGAGCAGATTCTCGTGGGTGATGTATTCGTACTCTTGCCGATCTCAAGATCGCGTAGACGATCCTTCCGGCGCTGCGTTCCGACAGCCTTCATGATCGGTCACATCGCTTTCAGACTCGATGAAGACCTTCCTATCCCTTGTTCCAGCAGGCAGCGGAGGTTGTAGCACTCTCCTCGCGATTCCGGCAGCACGACGGCGTGGTACCGGAAGTAGAGGGGAGATATCGCAGGGTTTTGCCTTAAGCCAGAGCGAGTATGGTGGACTATGAGAGAGGCCTTGGCGATCTAGGGTTTAGAAGGCACCAAGGGGAGAGTGTAGCCGGCGGATAGGGTTTGGGATCACCCCAACTCGGCAAGTTGGTGGTGCCCTAGGCGGCGGCAGCAGCAGGGGTGGTGGCGCCGGCGGCTTAGGGTTAGGGTTTCGGGGCGTGAGATGTGTAGACTAGAGGGGCACCCCTGCCCCTCCTTATATAGGAGGGAGGGCGCCGGTTGGGAGGAGGCTCTTATTTTCTTCGGGTTCGCCTCGATCCCTCGCTGAGAGATGAAGTACCCAAGCAGCTAACCCGATGGGACGCCGAAGGCGCACTTTTCGGGGTTGAGCTTGATCCTGTAGCGATCAAGGTTGTCGAACGTCTCGCGGAGATCGTCGATAAGTGTCCTTGCCTCCTTGGTTTTTATCACTATGTCGTCGACGTAGACTTGGACATTGCGACCGATCTGGTCCTTGAGGCAGGCCTGCATGCATCGCTGGTACGTGGCACCTGCGTTCTTTAGCCCGAAGGGCATTGTGTTGTAGCAGAATACTCCGAACGGTGTGATAAACATCGTTTTCTCTTGATCTTCGACCTTGAGTCGAATCTGGTTGTAGCCTGAGTAGGCCGAGGAAGGAGAGTTTCTCACAACCGCAATAAATCGATGATCCGATCGATCCGAGGAAGAGGGAAGTGGTCCTTGGGCAATGCTTGTTTAGTGACGTGAAATCCACGCACATCCGCAGGATGTCCGTGTCCTTCTTTGGGACCATGATCGTGTTTGCCAGCCACTCGCTTCCTTGATTTCCGATGAAGTCTGCGCGAGTAATCTGTTGATTTCTGCCGATGGCTTCGCTCGTGGGTTCTGGACGGTCTCCGGATGGACTGTTTGACCGCTTGGTGTCCGGAAAGACGTTGAGTGCGTGCTTGAGAATTCCTCGAACTCTGGCATGTCCGCAGGACACCAGAAGATTTCCAGCGCCACGGAGGAATTCGACGAAGCGCTTTCCTATGCGGGATCGAGGTCATTGGCGATCAGCGCCTTTGGAGGTATCCATCGGATGGACCTGCACTTTCTTGGTGTTGACGGTGGAGTCGAAGGACATGTCAAAAGTGCTCGCCTTTTGACGGGGTGCTCTGTCCGTCACCTCGCGAGCCTTACAAGCTCGTCTGCATGCCGAAAGACTAGGAGATTTTGTTGAAATCTCGCCGCATTGGTCCGATCGGGTGAAGCTCCTGTGGACCGTGATGACGCCTCGATCCCGCATCTTGAGTAGTAGGTATGCGAGTGTGGACGGCCAGAACCTTGCGAATGCTACACGCCCGAGATGGCGTGGTATTGCGACGGCCAGTCCACCACTTCAATTCGAGTCGCCCCGCCGAAAGTTGTCCGCTCAAGATGACATCGAGCCCTATTTTGCCCAGGGGAAATATGCCCTTCCCTGGGACGATGCCGTGGAACATTGTGTCTGACTGTTCCAGGCTGCATTGTGGGATCCGCATTGCTGCTAGGGTGCTTGCAAACATTAAATTGATGCCGCTGCCGCCGTCCATGAAGACGCGACTCATCTCGAAACCTCCGATTCAGGCCTCCAAAGACCAGGCAGATGACTGGGCGAGGGATCTGGCAAGGGTGATCCGCGCGAGTGAATGTGATGCAGGACTCCGATCCACTGAGGTACTCAAGGATTGTAGGCGGAGTTGCCACGGCCAAGTTGATTTGTCGGGTGATTTTCTTCTGCACTCTATTCGTGGGGCGTCCCTTTTGGATCATGTTTAGTGCTCCTTTCGGTGGGGGGTACCCGTTCCCAGCGTTGTTCTGTGCCGGTGCGCTTGGATGGTTTGGGCCTCCAATAGGCGGCGGTGGAGGAGCTCCGAGCGCTATTTCTCCTTGCGCGGGTGCGTTTCCGAACGCAGGGATTGGGGCTTGTTGCCTCATCTGCACCATGCTTTCGCTGAGTTTCTGGAACTCGCGCGCCCTGAGCATGTGGCTGGCTTTCTTTTGCCATCCTGTTTGTCGATGTAGAAGTGGATGGTGCATGGACCAAAGTTTGTCGAGGGTCCGTTGTCGCGGCTAAGCACGTTACCGCGCTTGGGTGTCCGTTGTCGTGGGTGTTTCCGCCGCGGTATCCTCCGCTGTTGCGGCTGTTGTCGTTGCGGCGGTCGGCATAGCCGGCCGCGACCATGTCGGGTCCGTCGTGTTCCTCGTAGACGCGCGATATCCTCTTGCTGCGGCGTTCCCGTCTTCGGTCGTAGTCGTCCTCCTCATCTGATTGTGCTCGGTGAATGCAATCTTCGCCGTCCGCCCACCTGTTGGCGATGTCCATGAGGTGGTCGAGTGTCTTGGGCTTGACGCGCCCAAGTTCCTCCTTGAAATCTTGGCTTGACGCCGCCCCTCAAGGCGCCGATGGCCCTCTCTTCGAGATGTGTGCGGAGTTCTTGGTGGTAGACCAGCGTAGTATGTACGAGCGAATAGATTCACCCGTTCTCTGAGTGCAGGCTCGCAACTCTTCGATTGAGGCGGGCCTCTTGCTAGTGCCCTTGAAATTTCGGATGAAACTGTAAGCGAGCTCCTCCCAGCTTCGGATGGATCCTGATGATAGGTCGCTGAGCTGCATTCGCGCTACCGCCACCGCAGCTGAAGGCATTGCATGGCGGTTTCTTTGTTACCTCCGTGAAGCTTGACGGATGACAGATGGTCGCTGAGCCAGGATTTTGGATCTTGCGTGCCGTTGAACTTCGGAGTATCCGAAGGAAGCTTGAAATTGCGTGGCATCTGTGTTCGCTGAACAGATCTGCTGAAGCATCGAGCTCCACAGAATTCTCCTTCGTCTTCGTCCATCTCGGATTCAGACGAGCATGCACGTTTGGCTCGTGCTTTGTCGATTTTGCGCTGTGTAAGCGCATCTCTGGCGTCGTAGTCGCGTTTACGGTGACGCGAGCTCTTCTTCCTTCGAGGAAGGTCGTGTTCCTCCTCTTCTTCGGATGAAGGGGTAGGGCTCCGGTCGCGCCTGGCCGGAGCTTTCTTCTTCGGCTCCGCAGGAGCGTCTTCATGGAGCGCAGCTCCGACGAGTCCGAGTCCGGTGAGTGCGGACTTATGCATGGCTCTTTCGGTCCCTCCAGAGGTGGGTGGGCCGCGAGATACGCAGTGGCTGCCATGATCGCAGCTTGCGGTGTCTTCGGGATGATGTTGCCGTCGGCATCCATATCCATGAACGATGTGTGGAGAGTTCGGGTCACGTCACGGCGCTCCCTGGGATCCATGTTCTCCACCCGAGAGTGCTTGTTTCCCTGGTTTCCGTTTGTGCTAGAGTCGGGTGCCATGGCGGAGAGCGCAGCTCGTCGCGCGCTGGACTCGGAGGTCGCTGCTTGGCGCTTGTCGAGCCGCCTCGTGATCTTGACTTGCTTCTTGTGCTCCTCGATGAGGAGGAAGTGGTATGCCATCAGTAGTTCACGTGAGGCGTCCGCAGGTAGGACTATGTCGCCGCGACGCAGACGGCGCGTTCGGACCCATCCTTCTTGCTAAGTTGGATGACGTGCCGTTGTTTTCCGTCGGGTGGGGACCGGCTTTTCTGCTTTCGCCGCTTCCGCTGCTTCGCCGCGGGTTGAGTTCTGTTGGGCGGGTTAGGTGTTTCCTCGTCGCCCTGGATGACCGCGGCGCATAGATAGCGCTCGCAGATTGGTCGGCTGCTGCCGCAGCTTTCGGATCCGGAACCGTAGGTCCCTTCATCCGAAGGTGGATCGCACAGATCGGAGTTGTAGGGTTTCGTAGCATGGAAAACAAAAAATTTCTATCGCATACAAACAAACAAGCCAAGATCTATCTACTAGATTGTAGCAACGAGTCGATGGAATAACTCACCCTCGAAGATTCCAAAGTGTTTAACGAGAGCGGATTCTCGTGGGTGATGTAGTCGTACTCTTCCCGATCTCAAGATCGCGTAGACGATCCTTCCGGCAGCGCCCCACAATGGGTCACAGGTCTGCATTGACGAAGACCTTCCTCTCCTTGTTCCAAAGAAAATGGAGGTTGTAGCACTCTCCTCGCGATTCTGGCAGCACAATGGCGTGGTACCGGAAGTAGAGGGGAGATCTCGCAGGGCTTCGGCTTAAGCCGGAGCGAGTATGGTGGAGTATGAGAGAGTCCTCGGTGTTCTAGGGTTTAGACACACCAAGGATGGGGCAAGCCGGCGGCTAGGGTTTAGCTAGGCGGCGGCTAGGGTTTGCCCTAGGGCCGGCGACGGCTATGGAGGCGGCGGCGGCTTGGTACTAGGGTTTTGGAGGAGAGGATCTTGTGTGTCTCTAGGAGGGAACCCTGCCCCTCCTTATATAGGTGGAGGGGCCGGCCGGCCAAGGGGAAGGAGAGGAGTCCCTCCCCAACTCGGCTTGGGTGGTGCGCCGGCGGTGGGGAGGAGGGACTCCTCCCTAATTCGGTTTCCTCCTCCTTTCCCACTTCCCAAAAATAGCCGTTTGACTTTCAAACTAGCCGTTTGACTTTTCAAACTAGGATTTGAATAAACCCTCTATTTTGTTCAGCGATGACACTTAGTACATGATGCAATCATACCAACTTGATATAACACATTCATGTACCCTTCCCCCCGGAGTGCCGGACATTCCGGAACCTTCTAGAACATTCCCGATGAAAACACCGGAACCATTCCCCAACTCCAAAACGGGACTTTCCTTATATGAATCTTATTCTCTGGACCATTCCGGATCTCCTCGTGATATCCCGGATCCCATCCGAGACTCCGAACAACATTCGGTCTCTTTCTCATCATTCCATAACTATTCAAACAACGTCGAATCCTTAAGTGTGTCTCCCTACGGTTCGTGAATTATGCGGACATGATCGAGACACTTCTCCGATCAATAACCAATAGAGGAATCTGGAAATTCATATGGCTACATATTTCTATGATTACTTTACATCGAATGAACCACTAACATACGATACCAATTTCCCTTTGTCTCACGATAGTTTACTTATCCGAGGTTATGATCGTCGGTATCTCGCATACCTAGTTCAACCTCACATCGATAAGTACTCTTTTCTCGTTCCCGTGATATGTGATCCCTTGTGAGCCAGTCACATGCTTGTAAGCTAATTGGATGACATTTCACTGAGAGGGCCCAGAGTATATCTATCCGTCATATGGATGGACAAATCCCACTCTTGATCCATGTGTCCTTTATAGCCACCCAGTTACGGTGTGGTGTTTGATGTCATCAAAGCATCCATCCGGTAAAGGTGATATGCATGATCTCATGGTCGAAGGAATTAGGTTACTATGTATCAGAAAGCATATAGCAATTGAACTATTAAAATGACTTGATCTTTATGCTACGCTTATCTATAGAGTATGTCCACCATATCATTCTCCTAATGACATGATCTTGTTGTTAATAACATCTCAATGTTCATGATAGGGAAACCACAATCATTTATTAACCAACAAGCTAGTGATGTATAGAGGCTATACTAGGGACTTCAATTTAAGTTTACAAATCACACAAGTATTATTGTTTCCTTGTTAATACTATTATAGCATGAATGTAAACATTTATCATAAACACAAAGATATAATAATAACTACATTTATTATTGCCTCTAGGGCATATCTCCAACAGTCTCCCACTTGCACTAGAGTCATCTAATCTAGATTACATGGTAATATACCGAACACCCATGGCAGTTTGGTGCTGGTCATGTTTTGCCCTCGGGAGAGGTTTAGTCAACGGATCCACCACATTCAGATCTGTGTGTACTTTGCAAATCTTTATGTCCCCATCTTGGACATGTTCTCGAATAGCGTGAAAACGTAGCTTGATATGCTTCAGCTTGTGTGACCTTGGTTCTGCGCATTGGCTATGGCGCCCATGTTATCACAAGAGATAGACATTGGGTCCAAAGACACTAGGAACCACACCCAGCTCAGAATGAACTCTTTCATCCATATCGCTTGTGAAGCCTCCGAAGCAGCCATGTATTCCGATTCAGTTGAAGATCTCGCCACAACGCTTTGCTTAGCACTCCTCCAGCTAACTGCTGCACCATTCAAAATAAATACGTATCCAGATTGTGATTTAGAATCATCCGGATCGGTGTTCCAACTAGCATCGGTGTAACCATTAACAACGAGTTGTTCATCACCTCCATAAGAAAGAACCATATCCTTAGTTCTTCTCAAGTACTTAAGGATGTTTTTGATCATTGTCCAATGATCCACTCTCGATCACTTTGATATCTGCTAGTTAAACTAACAGATATGCAATGTCGGGTCTAGTACATAGCATGGCATACATTAGAGATCCTATGGCTGAGGCATAGGAGTCTTACTCATCCTTTCTCTATCTTCCGCCGTTGTCGGACTTTGAGTTTTACTCAAGGTCGATTGAGCAACATGGGCAAGAACCCTTTCTTGCTATCTTCCATTCCAAACCTCTTTAGAACTTTGTCCAAATATGTACTTTGTGACAATGATATTAGGCGTCTTGATCTATCTCTATAAATCTTTATGCCTAATATGTAAGCTGCTTCGCCAAGATCCTTCATTGAAAAACTATTATTCAAATATTCCTTGACACTATTAAGAAGGTCTACATCATTCCCAATCAACAATATGTCATCTACATATAGTATTAAGAATGCTACAGAGCTCCCACTCACTTTCTTGTAAATACAAGCTTCTCCATAAGTTTGTATAAAACCAAAACTTTTGATTACTTTATCAAAACGTTGATTCCAACTTCGGGATGCTTGCTTCAATCCATAGATGGACCGTTGAAGTTTGCATACCTTAGCATCTTTAGGATCGACAAAACCTTTGGGTTGCATCATATACAACTCTTCATCAATGTCTCCATTGAGGAATGCTGTTTTGACATCCATCTGCCATATCTCATAATCATAATATGCGGTGATTGCTAACATAATCCTCACAGACTTTAGCTTCGCTACTGGTGAGAAAGTCTCATCGCAGTCAACTCCTTGAATTTGTCGAAACCCTTTTGCGACAAGTCGAGCTTTATAGACAGTAACATTACCATCAACATCTGCTTTCTTCTTGAAAATCCATTTGTTCTCGACGGCCTTCCGGCCATCCGGTAAGTCCACCAAAGTCCATACTTGGTTTTCGTACATGGATCCAATCTCGGATTTCATGGCTTCTTGCCATTTATTGGAATCTGGGCTCATAATCGCTTCCTCATATGTCTCAGGGTCATCGGTGTTATCCACCAACATGACATTCATAACGGGATCATACCAATCTGGAGTGGTACGAGTTCTCGTTGACCTGCGAGGCTCTGTAGCAACTACAACCGAAGTTTCATGATCATCATCGTTAGCTTCCTCTCTTACTGGTGCAGGCGTCACAGGAACTACTTCCGGTGTTGCGCTACTCGCAAGTTCGAGAGAAGGTTGCACAACCTCGTCGAGTTCTACCTTCCTTCCAGACACTTCTTTCGAGAGAAATTCCTTCTCTAGAAGGGATCCATTCTTGGCAACGAAGATTTTGCCTTCGGATCTATGATAGAAGGTATACCCAATAGTTTCCTTCGGGTATCCTATGAAGATGCATTTTTCCGCTTTGGGTTCAAGCTTGTCCGGCTGTAACTTCTTTACATAGGCTTCGCATCCCCAAACTTTAAGGAACGACAATTTATGTTTCTTCCCAAACCATAATTCATATGGTGTCGTTTCCACGGATTTAGATGGTGCCCTATTTAAAGTGAATGCGGCTGTTTCTAATGCATAACTCCAAAATGATAGCGGTAAATCTGTAAGTGACATCATAGAACGAACCATATCTAAGAAAGTTTGATTACGATGTTCGGACACACCATTACGCTGTGGTGTTCCCGGCGGTGTCAATTGTGAAAGTATTCCGCATTTCTTCAAATGCTCGCCAAACTCGTAACTTAGATATTCACCTCCACGATCAGAACATAGAAATTTAATCTTCTTGTTACGTTGATTCTCTACCTCACTTTGAAATTCCTTAAACTTTTCGAAAGTTTCGGACTTATGTTTCATGAAATAGATATACCCATATCTACTCAAGTCATCTGTGAAGGTAAGAACATAACGATAACCACCGCGTGATGCCACACTCATTGGACCACACACATCGGTATGTATGATTTCCAATAAGTCCGTAGCTCGCTCCATCATACCATAAAATGGAGTCTTAGTCATTTTACCCATCAGACATGCTTCGCATCTATCAAGTGATTCGTAATCAAGTGATTCAAGAAGTCCATCGGAATGGAGTTTCTTCATACGCTTCACTCCAATGTGACCAAGACGACAGTGCCACATATAGGTCGAGTTATCGCTCGATTTCAAACGTTTAGCCTCAATGTTATTAATATGTGTATTTCCACTATCGAGATTCAACAAGAATAGACCATCTATCAAAGGTGCATGTGCATAAAACATATTACTCATATAAATCGAACAACCATTATTCTCGGATTTAAACAAGTAACTGTCTCGCAATAAACAAGATCCCGATATAATGTTCATGCTCAACGTAGGCACCAAATAACAATTATTTAAGTATAAAACTAATCCCGATGGTAGATGAAGGGTAGCGTCTTGACCGATCACATCAACCTTTGATCCGCTTTCCAACGCGCATCATCACCTCGTTCTTCGCTAGCTTTCGTTTATTCTCGCAGACCTGCTTCGAGTTACAAATATGAGCAACCGAACCAGTATCAAATACCTGTGCACTACTACAGTACTAGTGAGATACACATCAATAACATGTATATCGATATACCTTTCTTCTTGATGTTGCCGTTCTTCAAATCCGCCAAGTACTTTGGGCAATTCCGCTCAAAGGACCTTCTCCCTTGCAGTAAAAGCACTCAGTATCAGGCTTAGGTCCAGCCTTGGTCTTCTTCATCGGCGTGGTAACTTCTTTACCACCCTTCTTGAAGTGTCCCTTTTGCTTAGACTTGCCTTTCTTGAATTTGGTGGTCTTATTGACCAACAACACTTGGTGCTCTTTCTTGATCTCCACTTCTGCAGATTTTAACATGGCAAAGAGTTCTGGCAACGTCTTGTTCATGTTCTGCATGTTGTAGTTCATCACAAAGTTCTTGTAACTTGGTGGTAGTGATTGGAGGACACGGTAAATCCCCAAAGCATTAGGAATCACTATACCCAAGCTTTGAAGTTTGTTTGCGTCTGCACATCTTAAGCACATGCTCACCGACGAGGCCTTCTTCCATCTTGCAGTTAAAGAACTTTTCAGAAGCCTCATAGCTCTCAATTGCCGCATGAGTCTCAAAGATCAATTTGAGATCACGGACAATATCATGTGGGTCTGAATTCTCAAACCTTTTCTGAAGCTCCAATTCTAAACCATACAAGATAGCACACTGAACTGTGGAGTACTGTGTCTTCCGAGTGAGGTAAACATTCTTTACTTCATCGGTAGCAGTAGCTGCAGGTGGGTCACCCAGCGGTGCATCCAGCACATAGGTCAAATTACCAGCTGTGAGGACAATCTCAAATTGCGGAACCAATCCACGAAGTTGCTTCCATTGTTTTTCAACTTTTCTTTCTCTAGGAACGCATTAAAATTGATGGTAGGGGCTGCCATTGATCTACAACATATTTGCAATAGTTTAGACTAAGTTTATGACAAATTGAGTTCAAATTAATAACAAAATTAACCTAGGTGAACTCCCACTCAAAACAACATCCCTCACATTGTTTTAGTGATCACACGAACCAAATCCACCACATCAACACCGATCATCACGAGAGTTGATATAGTTTCAATGGCGAACAATCGACATGTTCATCATATCTACTATATGATTCATGCTTTACCTTTCGGTGATCCGTGTTCCGAGACCATGTCTGTACATGCTAGGCTCGTCAAGATCAAACCTTAGTTTCCGCATGAGCAAATCTGTCTTGCTCACGTTGTATAAACTTGCGGAATCTAACACACCCGATCATCACTGGTGCTTCGAAACAACAAGCTTTAGCAACAGTGCTAACTAAGGGTGAACACTTTATGATTTGAAATTCATGTGCATGAGGGATCATCTTATAATGCTACCGTCGTCTACTAAGCAATACAAGATGCATAAAGGATTAACATCACATGCAATTCATAATATGTGATATGATATGGCCTTTCTTCTTTGTGCTTCCGATCTCCATCTTCAAGCACGAACATGATCTCCATCATCACCGGCATTGCATCAAGGTCAAGGACGCTTCTCCATGGTTGTCGTCCACCGGCTTCAACTATTACAACTACTTTGAATAGACACGCGGGTCTTTAACATAAATTAAAGACAACCATATGGCTCCTGCCGGTTGCCAACTTACAATAAGGATCATTGCATACATCAAATATAATCACAATCATGGCCATATCACATCACTGCACACCCCTGCAAAACAAAGTTAGACGCCTCTACTTTCTTTGCATGTTTTACGTGGTTTGGGGCTTTCAATAAGTGTCGTTCTAACTTACGAACATGAACCACAACATTTATACTAGTATTGTTAATCACCCGTTGTAAATTGGATCTTAACTATGCTAGGAGAAACAGCACCAAAAGCCACTTATGCAATACAAGTTGCATGTCAAGCGTGGAGCAAGTCTCATGAACGATGTCATGTAAGGTTAGCCCGGGCTGCTTCATCCCAACATCCCGCAAGATGCAAAGTACACAAGAAGCAATCGACAATAAAAGCATCAACGCCCACAATGACCATTGTGTTCTACTCGTGCAACAGATCTACATATAGACACGGCTCTGATACCACTTAGGGTTTCGTAGCATGGAAAACAAAAAATTTCTATCACATACAAACAAACAAGCCAAGATCTATCTACTAGATTGTAGCAACGAGTCGATGGAATAACTCACCCTCGAAGATTCCAAAGCGTTTAACGAGAGCGGATTCTCGTGGGTGATGTAGTCGTACTCTTCCCGATCTCAAGATCGCGAGACGATCCTTCCATGCCTGCTCCAAGCAGCTCCCGCAATGGGTCACAGTTCGGCATGACGAAGACCTTCCTCTCCCTTGTTCCAGAAAATGGAGGTTGTAGCACTCTCCTCGCGATTCCGGCAAAGACAACTGGCGTGGTACTGAAGTAGAGGGGAGATCTCGCAGGGCTTCGCCTTAAGCCAGAGCGAGTATGGTGGAGTATGAGAGAGTCCTCGGTGTTCTAGGGTTTAGACACACCAAGGAGGGGGCAAGCCGGCGTCTAGGGTTTAGCTAGGCGGTGGCTAGGGTTTTCCCTAGGGCCGGCGGCGGCTATGGAGGCGGTGGCGGCTTGGTACTAGGGTTTTGGAGGAGAGGATCTTGTGTGTCTCTAGGAGGGAACCCTGCCCCTCCTTATATAGGTGGAGGGGCCGGCCGGCCAAGGGGAGGGACAGGAGTCCCTCCCCAACTCAGCTTGGGTGGTGCACCGGCGGTGGGGAGGAGGGACTCCTCCCCAACTCGGTTTCCTCCTCCTTTTCCACTTCCCAAAAATAGCCGTTTGACTTTCAAACTAGCCGTTTGACTTTTCAAACTAGGATTTGAATAAACCCTCTATTTTGTTCAGCGATGACACTTAGTACATGATGCAATCATACCAACTTGATATAACACATTCATGTACCCTTCCCCCCGGAGTGCCGGACATTCCGGAACCTTCTAGAACATTCCCGATGAAAACACCGGAACCATTCCCCAACTCCGAAATGGGACTTTCCTTATATGAATCTTATTCTCCGGACCATTCCGGATCTCCTCGTGATATCCCGGATCCCATCCGAGACTCCGAACACCATTCGGTCTCTTTCTCATCATTGCATAACTACTCAAACAACGTCGAATCCTTAAGTGTGTCTCCCTACGGTTCGTGAATTATGCGGACATGATCGAGACACTTCTCCGATCAATAACCAATAGAGGAATCTGGAAATTCATATGGATCCCACATATTTCTACGATTACTTTGTGATCGAATGAACCACTTACATACGATACCAATTTCCCTTTGTCTCACGATAGTTTACTTATCCGAGGTTATGATCGTCGGTATCTCTGCATACCTAGTTCAACCTCATTACTGATAAGTACTCTTTTCTCGTTCCCGTGATATATGATCCCTTGTGAGCCAGTCACATGCTTGCAAGCTAATTGGATGACATTTCACCGAGAGGGCCCAGAGTATATCTATCCGTCATATGGATGGACAAATCCCACTCTTGATCCATGTGTCTCAACCAATACTTTCCGAACACTCAATGCCACCTTTATAGCCACCCAGTTACGATGTGGTGTTTGATGTCATCAAAGCATCCATCCGGTAAAGGTGATATGCATGATCTCATGGTCGAAGGAATTAGGTTACTATGTATCAGAAAGCATATAGCAATTGAACTATTAAAATGACTTGATATTTATGCTACGCTTATCTATAGGAGTATGTCCACCATATCATTCTCCTAATGACATGATCTTGTTGTTAATAACATCTCAATGTTCATGATAGGGAAACCACAATCATTTATTAACCAACAAGCTAGTGATGTATAGAGGCTATACTAGGGACTTCAATTTAAGTTTACAAATCACACAAGTATTACTGTTTCTTTGTTAATACTATTATAACATGAATGTAAACATTTATCATAAACACAAAGATATAATAATAACTACATTTATTATTGCCTCTAGGGCATATCTCCAACAGGAGTTGCAACTGTTGCTGTCGTAGAACTCATCTGTCGATGGTGATGTGCGCAGCACGGGGTGTGGAGCCCACGAGGCGGGCCTGATGGATGGTAGGGGCACCCACTCAGGGAGGCGGAGGGTGCCAGTTTGCCCCACCTGGAAGCAGAAGCTCCCGAATAGGATCTCGAGTCCGTCGCCTACGGGCTCGAAATCTTTCATGGTGGCCGGCGAGTGGGCGGTGAAGTCGAAAGCGTCGAAGAGGAGGTGATTCTCCGTCGCCGCAGAGTTGTAGATCGATCGGGTCGGGACCGTCACGATCGCACAATCAGCAGCCCCGATTCCCACAGACGGCGCCAATTAACGAGGTTTCGACTCGTCAATGCCCATTGTTATGGACTTGGGTTTTGGAGAAGATGGGGATGCTGGAGATCGTGGAACGGTTAACAGACAAGCAACCAGGGGACACGAGATTTACCAAGGTTCAAGCCCCCGGAGGGAAAACCTACTCCTGCTTGTCTGCTCTTGATTACGGCGAAACCGAAGGTTACAGAGTGCGCAGATTCGATCTGGCGTGGAGGTGCGTGTGCGAAAGTATGAGTTGAGAGATCTAGGACGTGCCCTCCTGGCCTTTATATAGACTTAGGCAGGTCCCGGGCATAGTCCTAGTCGGTTACAGGTTCTAGGGTTTTATCCCTTTGAATTTTCTATCTATGCTAGTCTTGCTCTCCAAGGATCCGAAGGCGTCATGGGCCTTGGCCACCCGAAAATCTTCATGGGCCAGCGTATGTCTGCTGTGGGCCTTCCTTGGGCTGGACCAGGTATGCTGAAGTCACGTACCCGTAGGGTATAACCATGTCATCCTCCCCCAACTTGACATAGTTTCAGTGCCAAAAACTTGACATAGTTTCAGCGCCGATTCGGGGCGTGAGAGGTGTAGACTAGAAGCCATTTTTTATTTTTCGAGTGCCAAAAACGGGGTGTTTCATGAATCTTGACATAGTTTCAGTTGGTCTAATATTTAAAATTTATGATATATAATTAAATAGATGATAGGGATGTCATATTTGGATTCCTCTCAGTTTTCTGATCGATTTGGATATATTATTTGTCGAATTGTGATTTACGGATTTGTAGATATGAATTATTCAAATTTAAATAAAAAAGCAAAATAAATGTAATTTATTTTATTTTTATTTGAATTCAAGATTATTATTACTTATTTATTTTTGTTTACTCAAAAAAATTATGAAATGTAAAAAAACAAATATGTCTAACATTATAGTGTAATGGTTAATAGGTTTGATATGATAATATTCACAACAAGTTCTAATTTTTTTGTCGGAAGCTCATGTGGAAGGAACGAAGAAGTTAAGCGTGTCGGGGGGAGTAGTATTAGGATGGGTGACAGGTTGGGAAGTTTGACTAATTGTGCAATTTGACTTGAGACTAAGTATACTTAGAATTAAAAATGTCCATGTGAGATTAACAAGTTAAACAATACAAAAATGTTAAAAAAAATTGAAAAAAAATTTGAAAAAAAAATTGGAAAAAAAATTGAAAAAATCTAGGCCGACGGTAAAGCCGTCGGTGTAGCCAAACGGCCGTTAGCCATCTAGGTGGGCCCCATATGGTCTATACCGACAGCTCGGCTTTGCTATATATGCCGACGGCTTTTCTACGCCGACGGGAGAAGAGGCTACGCCTACGGGGCTGTACGCCGACGGCAGCCGTCGGGCCAGCCTACGCCGACGGCATTTAGGGCCTACGCCGACGGGACCCGGCCGTCGGCGTATTCAGCTTCTCCTGTAGTGGTATATGCATTAAATCTTTCTTTATTTTTGTTTGCTTGAAAAAGGATTTGTCTGTGCAAACCCTGCTTTACTTGTTATGTAACGAATGTAAATAACAAAATATGTACCGCAGTATGTACTTAATCCATAAGCTAGTCTCTTCTCTATTGTTCATGAACCGCTTTTTTTGGAAAGGGGAAAACCCCAACCTTTGCATCTCGAATTCTCTATTCATATATAACCCAATTTATTGTATTATTTAAAAAAATTAGAGTTTACATCTCAAGGATCACATAAGATTGATATGTGATTTTGTCAGCCACACTCTTGAACAAATCCCCTGTAACCGTTTTTTAAACAATTGCACCCAAAGTCATAGTCTTCTGCTTCTCCACCGGTTACAGATATGACCACTTAAGAATCGGGTGGATAGTAAAGGATAATCCACAAAGTAGTAGAAAAGAACTTCGGTCTTGTTAAAAAAATAAGTCATTACTGCTTGCCACACATAGTAATAAAGCACAAACTTCCAGGAGTTCTCATTTTATTTTCAAGAACCAATTCCCGAACAGATTTTTTATATTAGTTGGTGGAGATATATTTGTTAGAAACATGCCTAGAGAAAATCATAAAAATGATTATATTTCGTTGTATCCATGGTTTATTGTATGTTCATTGAATATTCATAACACACAACTTGTATTAATTGGCAATTATGTAAATTGTTTCTGAAATTCCATACTTGTATGGTTATAATAAAGTTGTCCGTAGTTGGAGTTCATATGATGAATATTAAACTAGCACATGTATTGGTTGATGACTATTTCACATGTATTGGTTGATGACTGTTTCACAAGCATTCATATGATGAATACCAACAACGTGGACACATGTTGTGAACATAGGGTTGGACTGACCGAACACGAGACATAACACCAGTGCTCATAGTTCTCTCTATATACAACATATACGCCTTGTCCTTATACCTGATATTGTTGCATAAACTCGATATTTGAATGGACCTACTTAGGGTATATCAAACGCTAGACATTCATTGGGTAATTATAAAGGTAGCATTCGATGAAACTTAATTACATGTTATCAACAAGGCCTTTCACAAATGGGCCACTAACACAGAGCCAACATGGGCCATAGTTGTCCCCAGAAGTCCGTTACCGAAACATGGCAAACGGATAATTTTGGGCCTCTATTTCCATTAGTCCTCTATAGAAATAGAGTTGGAAAAGTCTCTATTGTTGATTGTTCCATATGTCTTTATATACAGCCCACCACCCTATCAAAAACCCTACCCCTCACTCTCTTCTCATATTTGGACATGTTGCAACATCGGCGATGGTCGCGGTGACCTAGTTGTCTCCCATATCCCACTTCAGCGCGAGAGAGCGTATCCTCCTCATGAAGGCATGTCGGCTCCTCGTCCTCCCTTCCTCTTCGGCCAGATCTAGTCTCTACGTGTTGGAGATGGCTCAAAAGGTGAGAACAAAGAAGAAGCCCACTGTCACAGTCGCATCTGACTTCCTTTCTAGCATATGCTCATCTATGTGGAAAATGCCAGAACAGATGCAGAGGGATCCTCTATCCAATGTTGTAAAGATTAGCGAGTGACGTTGCCTACCAAAAACTAGTGGGACCGATGTGAGACCCTGACACATGGCTTAATAGGATTGATAGTATACCCATAACGACAAGTTGCAACTTCTTTTCTGGAAGCTCATTTGAAAATAACTCTAAGGTTAAGCGTGCTTGGACTAGAGAAATTTGAGGATGGGTGACCGACCGGGAAGTGAGTACCGGGTGCGCACGAGTGAAGACAAAAAGACTAGTGTTGGTCTGTGGGGTTAGTCTAGAGATCCTATTAAGCTGCCAGGAGTGATAGTCGCTAGTCCGAAGAGGCCAGGGTGTTAAAACCGATGAATGACGACAAACTCACACCTACTCTCAAGGTAAAAGTATTTGTACGACCGACCCTCGTACCGATAAACTAGTTTCTTTATCGCTAGGATTATAGTTTTAATATGTTATGTTCTTTTTAGGTTATTATCATTGCACTATTTAGGTTATTACTGATCTTATGTTTTTACATTATTTTGTTTAGGTTATTTTGAAAGTTCTATTTAGAACAATATGTCTTTATATATTTCGGTTGTTATTATGAATCTTCTATTTATAAATTTGTGTTTATATAATTCGGTTTTGGTTATTATGAATGTTCTATTTAGAACAATATATGTTTACATAATTTTGTTTATGTTATTGTGAATCTTCCATTTAGAAATTTATGTTTACATAATTCTATTTAGGTTATTGTGAATTTTTATGTTTAGAATAATATGTGTTCACATATTTCGGTTTATGTTATCTTGAATGTGTTTTTTGAATGGTCACCGGGGGAGGGAGAAGACCCTCCAC
The DNA here is from genome assembly GCA_023614405.1 of Avena insularis. NCBI lineage: Eukaryota > Viridiplantae > Streptophyta > Magnoliopsida > Poales > Poaceae > Avena > Avena insularis. The sequence continues at coordinate 28,166,151 of CM042690.1, forward strand.
CTGAATTGTATTCAATTTTTGCCTATAAGGCTTTGCAGCCTATTACAAGATGGGTTCAAGTGAACCAGAATTTACAGGGAGAAACTAGAGAGAAGAAAAAACAAAACAACACACACCAGCACACACCAACACACACAAGGGGCAGGGGAGGAACGCAGGTGCAATTGAGAAGCACTATCAGGTGTGCTCTCACGGCGACCATCACAAGGAAGATAGGCATAGGCAGTGCATTGAGGAGTCCCACTAACGCCATCGAAGGGCATCACAGTCCCGAGACCTTGCAGATTTCCGCACCACATGCTTGCATGGCGACTATCCACAAAAGGCAGACGAGGAGCATATAAGGACGAGGGAGTGAAGTTGGCACAGTCGAAGGGCCTTACTCCGCTGAGAGGATGATGCAGATACGAAGCTCGCCGGCTGATTGAGTGCCAGAACTACGAGGAGTTTCTGCCAATGCCATCGAAAGGCATTGCGAGACCGATATTCAACCAACGTCATGAACCTTGACCGCAAACTCAGCCAAAGAACAGCCCCAAGCACTCTGGAAGGTGGGAAGGTGACCCGAGCCGTCGAAGGGGGCCGATCAACCGAGACTGCACCAATGACACGAAGCTCGCAACAATACCGCCACCATCACCAACAGATTTTAGCCATGTTTGCAAACCAACAAGAGCTGAAGTCCAAAGCACCAAACAAGCCCAAATGCCGTCACCAGACAAGCAGCACAAGGATCCTTCGCGACGCCTTCAACAAGGAGAACGACACCCACTGGTGTCGTTGTTGCGGGAACCATAGAAAGAAGATAACATGAGCTGCATCTCCATGACCACGCCCCCAACAAGGTTAAATGACGCTAACCAGCGCCGTCGTGGTCGGCCCTGGTACAAACCAGAGCAAGGATTTCTCCAGGTTACTCACCTCGATTAGATAGCTGCCCGCCATGCGCTTGGAGGGACGACAACCTCCACCACTTGCCGAGACGAGAGGTCTCAGTCCGCCAAAAGGAGAGGAACTGCAGGACCACCGTCACAGCAAGATGGAGGGCTGCCGGCGGGACCTTACCCTGCGCATCGGAGAGGGCGGGATCTGGACCCAAGGCCCTCAGCTGGCTGACTCAGGAGGGCGGACAGATCGAAAGCACGGTCACGGCCGGCGGACCGAGAGTTGGATCTGTCGGGGACGTCCTGGAGAGGTGAATCGAAGAGGATGGAGCAGTGGGATGGAGGGCGAGGCCACGCTGGAACGGAGCAGCAGGCATGCGGGAGAGGGGACGGGGAGAACACAGGCGGCGCGGGGGTGGAGTGGTGTGGATCGGGGAGGGCGGGGGCGCAACCAGCAGCGCACCAGGGAACAAGTCCAGCTGCCGCCAGCCGCCGGCGGGCTTTGCCCGACGACGCGTGCCGGCTGCGGCGAGGGGGTGTGGTTTAGGAAGGGGCGGCGGCGCCTAGGGTTCCCACCCGAGCCGCCTCGCAGGGAGACGACGCGGGGGCCTCCGAGAAAAAGATCACAGTTTGAGATCTCGCATCTATCTTGAATGTGTTGTTTAGGTTATACTAAATGTTTTGTTTAGAACAATATGATTATGTTCTATTAATTGTTTTCTTATAGTTGTCAATATGATTAAACCATCCCTATTCACATGACCTCCTTATTACAGTGATGAGTCCAATGATGTTCAAGCAAGTGGTGTGAGAGCTCAATATAAGAGGGGGCCTCGATAGATCGGGATAGAGGGCGGACACTCAGATACAATCTTCTCACTTTGATCATTCGGAGTGGAGGATAGGATAGCTAGGATATCACATTCCACAAAAAGAGAAATACAAGCTCACACATGTAGGAGTAGGGTACTACACCTCATGACGTTCTGAACCTAGGTAAATTCTTGTCCCTTGTCTTCGCATTCTCCACGTCCGGCGAAGAGGTAGCCATTCGCGTGTGTGCCTCACCCGAACACTAAACGGGGGTGCATGGCATCCCTGGTGTCCGAGTTCTCATACTCGACAAATAGTTTCTTGTAAAAATCTGTGATATGTGCTTTTAAATTATCTTGTCCCACAATGGTTCCTTCATGTTGTTCTAACTTAATTTTTATGTTTCCTGTTAGCTATTAGGTGGAAATACTTAGTATTATTTCCATCCTCTTGCACATGCTTAGCTTTGTCCCTTTGAATCCACTTAGTTTTCATCGGTCACACGTTCATTTGCATCCTTCAATGCATCATGCTCAACCGAACCCGGGGCTTACTTTCTGCCTTCAAATCTAAATCATCAATAATAGCTAACCGTCTATGTTTCTCTTTTTTGTGTTTGCCTCTTAGGTTTTTCCATCCTTTTAGAAAATGTCTGAGATGATGTAACTTGTTGTGCCAACACTCCATAGGTGTACGCCCAATGTCGGCATCCCACTGCTCGCCACCATCTCATAGAAATCTTGTTGTCGTAACCAATAAAACTCAAAAGAAAATAAGACATGTTTCTTGTATGGAATTTAACTCCTGTATCTATAACGGTGCAACTAATGGTGGGAAGTCTCTCCACTTGAAATCTAGAAGAAAAAAATGATGTAAATTCAGCAACCGCAGCAGCTTAAGTAGTAGCAATGTGTCAGTCAGTTCATGCTCTCTCCATGTTCTTCTTAATAAAGCACTAGGACACCGCTGATCACTCCACCTTGCAAACGACGACTGGCAGATTATTTATTTCGTGGCCGCGCGTGACAAACAGACAGCTGCGCACACATCACAGGGAAAGGTAGGCTGGACGACACGCGCAGTGGCATACTACATTCTCGTTAGGTTCCTTCTCCCCCGGCATGTGCATACGTACGGTCGCACCCACATGTGTGTTATCAACCTTTTTACCCATATTGCGCTCTATCCAACCGGCAGGGAGCTCGCCCTTCCTCCACGCGTCCGTAAACTGCCCAGTCAAACACTGACAGACAGTGCCATTAACTAGCTAATGACTATAGTCTTTAGCTGATTAGCAACGTGAATACACTATCGTTATCCATGTGCTAGCAATAAGTCAAACACATAGCTTATGCGGATGCAGCTTATTAGTGTACCACTCATGGTACCTACCTAAATATAACATTAAATATTTTCAGCACCAAATACTCCGTTCACTAAAATAAGACGTTTTGGCAAATAACTTGCCAAAACGTCTTATGTTAGCGAATAGAAAGGGAGAATCCAATACACCAAGAGGGCTCGCAAGAAACAATGTGTAAGAATTTTCAATATTAACGAGGAAGATGCAACCACTAGAATTTTCCATATGAGAGTAAATGCGAGAAGGCGGAAAAACCGTATTCGCCGCATTAAACACAACAACGGGTGGATAACTGACCATGAGCAAAAGGAGAAAATTATCCTTGCTCACTTTGAGGATGTGATGGGTACAGGGCCAACATATACATGAGACTTTATTTGGAATGAGCTTGTTTTTTAGGACCCGGACCTACAAGCCTTAGGAGACCCTTTCACCAAAGAGAGTAAGTGTAAATGCGATATTATCAATTTTCCTGAGGCAAGGCCCCCAGACTTGACGGTTTCACGGGAACATTCTACAAGCATTTTTGGGAGATAATCTTGACGGGCGCCATGAATATTTTCAACCATTCTGGGAATATCCATGTTGCCAACTTCCATTGGCTCATGTAAAAAAAATTCTATTGGCTCAATTCCGCTAATGTGGCTCTCTTGCCTAAGAAGGATGGGCTTAGGATATATCCGACTTTAGACCCATTAGGTTGATTCATGGCATGGCCAAGATAATCGCCAAGATGCTCTCCCTTCTGACTTGGGCCACTCATGAATGATCTTGTTTTAGATGCCCAAAGCACCTTCATTGAAAAGAGGAGCATTCTTGGCAATTTCTTATATCTCAAGAACCTTGTCAAGAGGCTCCATAAGAGCAAAAATCTGGCATTATTATTCAAGCTTAACATCCGCAGGGATTTTGACTCAGTGCAATGGGACTACATTCTTGATCTTCTCCATGGATGGAGACTTCCAAGTAGATTTAGGAATTGGATTACCGTGTTGTTTGCCACCTCGTCCTATAGGATACTCCTTAATGGAATTGCTAGAGTGCCAATGAAGCATGGGCGTGGATTGATACAAGGAGAACCTCTCTCCCCGTTGCTCTTTGTGCTTGGAATTGATCATGTCAATACCTTGGTCTCCCACTCTCGGTATGGGAGCTTCGGTGAGTTGATTTCCAATTTAGAAGACAAAGTAGTCAGGAAAATCCCAACTTATAGTGGCAAATACATCCCTTGTCAAATCGATGCTAACTTCTCAATCCATTTAGCACATAAGATAACTGAGAGAGAATTTCTTTGTGAGGCATCCGATAAGATCTCCAATGGTTAATGTAAAGTGGATATGGAGATGTTTTGTAGGCCCAAGGATCTTGGAGGTTTAAGTGTGTTAAACACTGATTTCTTTGTGAGGGCACTCCGTCTGTGATGGCCATGGCTTGAATGGAAGGACCCGTACAACATTTGGGTGGGCTTGGGAAACCTTGCACCAAAGTGGATATGGACTTATTCTATTCAGCTACCACAATTACGACGGGGAATGGAGAGAAAACCCCTTATGGGAGGCACCTTGGATGAATGGTTGCAAGCGGAAGGACATCCCCCCCCCTCCCTTCATTCTTTAGGTCTCCAAAAGGATGAAATGGAGAATAAAGCAAGCACTAAACAAATGGTGCATGGGTACACAAAATAGCATTGACCGAGGAATTTTTGATGGAGCATGTTAGGAAATTTGTCATTCTTTGGATCTACATTAGGCAAATCAACCTTCGAGAAAATGTTTTGGATACTATCTCTTGGAACCTCACCACAAATGGTCAATACGCAGCCAAGTCCGCATACAAGGCTCAATGTTTTGGGGCAACTTTATCTCCTATTAGTTCTACGGTTTGGAAAGTTCTTTGCATGGCTTGCCATCCAAGATGGGCTTTGGACGGCTGGCCGCCTTGCAAGAGGGTGGCCGAATTGTGGTGTTTGCCCCCCTTGTAGAAGGACCACGAAATTGGTCGAGCATCTTTTTGTGCATTGTAGATATACTACTAGACTTTGGAGTATGATCATCACTTGGCTCGGCTTGCAGTTCATCCCATTGTTCAAAATAAAATTGACCTAGAATGCATTTTCTTGGGTTTCGAGTCCTTCAACAAAACTCCGATCTCAACTCGTGGCCGGCGCAATCAATCTTTGCTTGATGGGCCTGCATGACGAAGCGCGAGGATCTTGCCTCATTCACCCTTCTCATCTCTTGGGAAATTTTGAATGATCAGAACGCGAGAGTCTTCTGCAACAAGCACGCCCCTCCTTCGGTTCTATTAGCTAAGATTAAACAAGAGCCGAATATTTGGGTCATTGCGGGTGCTAAGAAAATGATTGAATAATTGCAGGAGGATAGGCTTTCGTTGTAATTTTGTGCCTTTTATTTGTTATTACACGCTATTTTAATTAAATAGATTGGTGTGCCCCGTTTCAAAAAAAAAAAAAATACACGTGTGCATATCATGTGCACTCTGCAGGACGGGGATGTCGTTCCGGTGAGTAGTGGGATTTTCACCGGTCATAGAATTGTTGCACTAACCCGTATACTAACCAGCTATTATCCACAGACCATGAAGCGCTGTTCTCTTACTACTAGCTAACTAGCTCTTTGTTTGGAGCGCTGTATAAATGCTCGGTAGGCGCACCGACCGCAGGCAGAGACAAGAAAAGGATCACGAGAGAATAGGTAACGCCGGCCGTTTGCCTGTACCCTGCTTCAACATAGCAGCTACTAGCCCCTCGTGCACTTAGTCATGGAGGCGGTGGCGGTGGCAGCGGCGTCTTCGTCTCTGGCCCTTCTTCCTCCTCGGACCAAGCTGCTCCTCCTCCTGCCATTGCTGCTGCTCGTCGTCGCCTCCCTCGCGCCACATGCTTCCTCCGGTGAGTCGATCTCCGGCATGCAGCTCTCGCCAGCTCCGGCCGCTTGGCTGACGCTAGTTCTTGGTCGATTCTGATGTTAATTTCGTGCCGTGCGTGCAGCTGACGGGGTGCGCTACGACTACAAAGCCTACACCGAAGTAAGACTACCACCAGCTTCGATCTCTTTGAACAAGTTTTTGCTTCTCTTTTTCATGCTCTGCTCTTACTGACGTTGTTTTTCCCTTGCCAGTGCAAAGGCCACCCTGAGCCTGCTCTGTACAACGGCGGCATCCTGCGGTGGGCGAAGAAGGTCAAGGACTTCAGGACGGCGGACGAAGGCAACTACTCGCCGTCGTTCGTGCTCTACAACATGTCCGCCGACACCGTGTACAGCTTCTCCTGTGAGTGACTCGCTCCACAGCAAGCTATATATCCTTAATTTCGAAAAACAAATCAAAGCTATCCTTAATTTGCTTTGACTTGATGATTTGGTGGAAATGTTACGGTCAGTTGAGTCAATGGGCGCATTGTTTGTTTAACGAAGTCGGAACCAAATCGAGTAGCACATAGCCAAATATCAGCGAGTCTTGTCTTGTACTCCCTTTTTGCCAAAATATAGTGCATGTAAGATTTTTTAAAATTTAAAGATGCAAAGTTTGACTAAATACATAGAAAAAATATCAACATATAAAACACCAAATCAACACCATTAGATTCAACATAATGAATATGGTATGCATGTTTGTGTGTGTGTGTGTGTGTGTGGATATAGACCATTTTCTAAGTAAAGCTGTTGAAAATTAGTGAGGTTTGACTTTTCAGAAAAACTTATATATACAACTTTTTTTACGGAAAACTTATACAGTGCAATACATTATGGCGAGCGAGGAGGGAGTAGTCTATATTGAAAACAACACAGAGAAACAAAACATGCAGGATAGAAAAGGTGTATCCAACTAATTAAACCTCGGCAAAATAGAAAAGATGGACGCTCTTCCTGTCAGTTCGATTGCATCGTGTGGCCGTGAGCTTGCGTTCGTGGCCTTTGCTCTGTTTTTTCGTTTCCCAGGGCCAGGGGTGCTCTGCATTCCTCCCCTCTTTTGTTTTACTAGCTGTCCCTAGTGTAAGTGATGGTTTCTCCTATTTTTTTTCACTTTACTTTGACCGCAGCGCCAATGACATTTTGGGGGACAATTTATTTTTTTGGAACAATAAACAACTTTTACCATCAAAAGGGTTGTCCATTCAAAGTCACAATCACGTTAGTATCTCCTAGCCGATTCATATATAACCACCCAAGTTTCCACTGAAGTTGCATCCAATAGTACAATTTAGATTCAGACAGGGTGGCCATCTGTTCCCTGAATTTGTCCGCATTCGGTAGTCCCATACGGCGCGCCCTACGATGATCCAAGGGGATGAATGGAACCAATCATCAGAGGGGTGGGGAGGAAGGGTCTGGCTAGATCGGAAGCTAATAAGCAGAAGGCGGCAAGGGGTAAGGAGCACGGGGAAAGACGGCCGAGGCAAGGCGGCAAATCTCGCGAGTGCGCGCGCAGCTGGCTGGCTGGCGTAGGGCCGCCCCTGGGTACCGGTGGTGGGAGCCGTGGGGGTGGGGGCGAGATTCTGATCGTGGCACGCCCTCGAACGCGCATGCGCTAGGCAAGACGCGCGCGCGTGCAAAGCGAGACAAGAAGTTGAGGCAAAACGGGGAGGTGGAGAGGAGGGCGCGCAGGAAGCGGCCTGGGCAGATGAGGTAGGTATACATATGCGCGCACCACCACCACCCGCCGGCCCGGCCCGTCCTCCCCGCACGGCGCAGGACCATCGATCGATGTCCCATGCGTTCGTTTCGTTCATTCCGATGGTAGGGGAAGGACGCGTGGGTGCGTGCCCATCTCGGCACAGGTCCATGCACAAGAGAGCGAGCAGGCGTCTTCCAGACTGACGACTACAAGCACTAGCTTTTGTACTTTTGCAGCCGTGCCTACTACCAGTGCGAGAGGCATGGAGCGAGCTCGGTGGGTGGGTGGACAGCTAGCTAGGGTAGCATAGGCACCACCAGATTTGGGCAATAAAGCACACACACACGGCCACTCACACGCTTAATCATCAGTTGTGTACCTGCATAAGTGCAGCATAGACCATATGGTGGGATGATGGAATGAGTATTTTGGTAAATGGGGTAAAAGTGCATTTACCGGATTCAGAAAACCTATAAGGCTCACACGTTCACTTTGCCAAGGCTGAGTTTAGTAAGTGTGACCGCCACAAAAGTGTGGCTGAAAAATTATAAGCCACAAAGTGTGACAAAAGTTGACCAAAAAATCCACTCTATGAACCAAACACACCCTAAAACATTTGCACTGGCGCGTGAGGCTGACACCATGACTGGCAAGCAAGGCCCTCACCTCACGCTCATACCAACACCTCACATAGATAAAACAAATACTAGTAAAGGGAGTATTTACATGCTACTACAAAAAAAATTTAGAAAACTTACTATATTAGTTAGAGTGCACTACAGGTATGTTAGATTTCCGTTCGAAAATATTCCCAGAGAGGTTGCACGAACTGACAAATACGGTTGTCTAAAATACCATAGGCTCGGTTTTCCCCATTCTAACCGAAAAAGGCGGTGTTCCCCTGCCCGGTTGCTCTAAAACGCTCTAAAACAAATACTCCTTCCGTCTCAAAATAGATGTCTCAAATTTATCAAAATTTGGATGAATCTAGACACTATTTAATACATCTATTTTAAGACGAAGGGAGTAGCAAATAAACAGTGGCAGCACTATTCACAATTATAGACTAGCATGTTATTTTTTTAGATATAGAAGGCATAGAGAAGCCCGGCTGTATAAATAAAGCATAGGGGACCCAAAGGTAACGAGCTATCAAAATAACAACGATACACAGAAGACTAGGCCGAAACACATCGCACACAACACAAGTCTAAAAACACACACTTGGGGTTGGGGAACCCCAGGGCTGGAAGCTAGAGGCCGAGCAGCACCCTGCCTTGGTCGTCGAGGCGGCATAGGCTCTAAGCGTGGCGATGATACCCTTCAATCTGGCCACAAGGTCGCTGATGACTTCCCGGTCCTTTGGCCTTACTCAACGGGCGCCAAAGCTGCAAACAGACAATAAGTTTGTAAAATCCGTGAGCAGCCTACTTAATAAAGACTCCCTCCATAAAAGTTTTATTGCAAATATTCCAAAGCGACCAATCAAGGGCAGTGAAAGTAATCCAAAGCATGCGATGAGATTGCCTGGAAATGCCCTAAATGAGGAAGAACAACTCCACAAAGGACCTGAGAGCCCACGTGCAACCCCGAACTTCCGTAGCACAAGCCTAAAATAGGTTTTGCAAGAATGCAATCGAATAAAATGTGATCACCGGGACCATGGCGTTTCTGCACTTGATCGCTGCTACATAGTCTTCCGCGCAACATGAAGATCTTGATCTTGAGGAGGATCCTAGATTTCCAGATTCCGTTGGTGGCATGTTCCCTCATGGAGCTTGGCAATACAGGGAGGATGTCTAAATCTCAAGCATCCAAGAGCGTGTGTCCTCGTCGGAGGAGAGATCGGTACTTTGAAGAGAGGCGTCAAGTTGCTTCCCCCACTCAGCCAACTCAACAAGATCAAAGGTTTAACAGAATCTAGGGTGGCCAGACAAAGAGCCCAAAATAGTTGCTGCGAAGGCATCAGGAGAGCCGCAGATTGCAAACATAGCTGGGATCGATCTTTCGAGGGCCTTAGTCCCTAGCCAACCATCAAGCCAAAACACCATGTTCCTACCATTTCCAACGTGGTGCTTGGCACCCAGCCAGAGCAGGTGGCGATCTTTCAGGATAGATTCCCCAAAACTGGGATTTGCCCCTTTTACCCCGCCCAGACCTGCCGGTTGATGTTATGTTTTCCTGTGTAGCACGCAAATAAAATCAGTTCTCCATGGAACTTTACTCATCCATTCTCACATCTGTGCATAACAATTTAGCCATCAAATGTTCTGAAACATGTAAATATATTTAATACAGTAGCAGACAATAGAATAGGATTAGCAAATCACAGAGTTTCTCATTCATGGCATGTTAAGGTTAACAAAACTAGTAAAGTTGGCAAGTCTAACAAGATGGATAGAATAATGAGAATTGATGTTAGTATTAAGATATTGTGCGAGTAAATTTCAGCGTTGGACCAAGTAGCTAGTATTAGTAAGTTACAAACTGATAGATTGACTCAGTTTTCCTTTGCAATTTGCACAAGATTTATCATGGGCATTGTAACTTTTAACTAGATTTCAGATTCCACCATCCTAACAACACAAAACCACGTCAAGTCAACTAGAGGTGGTATGCCACAATGGGGGGGGTGATATTAAATCTTTATTATCAAGATGCGATTTTCCGAGGGCAAAATGTTCGCTGGACTCAAAAAGGAATTGACTCATTGTTTACTATTCAAAATACTTGACTGAATTTGTTATAGGACACAAAAATTGTATGTGCAACAGTACGAACACAATTTGTTAAATGCTTGGTTGATCTTCTCCAGGCTGGGTTAAATTCGATGGGCCAGCAACTGTCCATGTGAAGGCAAAGATCTTGTCACTGGAGAACGGCGGATCTCAGTGCCTGGGCACAGCTCTGGTGCGAAACGACTGCTGGTCCTTCCTCAAGGGCGGTTTCACTCTCAGCTCGGCATCACAAACGTCTGTCCTCTACTTCCAGGTTAGATCACTTGGCGATCCATGTGCAAAAATACTGCAAACATATTCTAGTGGCAAGAGGCAAACACCCGTTATCATCTTGCCAGCAAAAAAGTTGAAAGAATTGATTGTAAAATTTTACTGATCGGTTAATTGCTAATAATGTATATATTTTCTGTTCTATGTAGACTGCAAGCCCAAATGCCTCCATGGTGTCAATCAGGAGCGCCTCCCTGCAGCCGTTTTCGCCCGAACAATGGAGCCAGCACAGGGAGGACCGCATCCAACTGGTACTATATGTTGCACGGAACTTTGTTCCATTCAATAAATTTTCCCAGGAAAAATCACAGAAGGAAAAAACTGGTACATATTGAAACTGACGATAGCAGCGTTTGCCTTCCATTGCAGATCCGGAAACGCTCTGTGAATGTACATGTGTCAGACAGCAGCGGTAGCCGTGTCGTCGGCGCCAACGTGGCAGTGCACCAGATGAGCAGGGACTTCCCCCTGGGCTCCGCCATCAGCAAGGCCATCCTCGGCAACAAACCCTATCAGGTACATCATCGGTCATTACTGGAGTTGTGTTTTCATCCTGAAGAAATGAATTTCCAAGAATAACATTGTCGATGACTGATGAAGATGCTGCTTGAAAAAAATGATTGATGTGGATCGTTACACTGGTGGATACAGGAGTGGTTCAGCAAGCGGTTCAACGCGGCGGTGTTCGAGAACGAGCTTAAATGGTACGCGACAGAGCCATGGCCAGGGAAGGAGGACTACACGCTGGCCGACCAGCTCCTCCAGTTCGTGCAGTCAAGCGACGCCGTGGCGCGCGGGCACAACATTTTCTGGGAGGACCCCAAGTACACGCCCTGGTGGGTGAAGAACCTCACCGGCGCCGACCAGCTCCGCGCCGCCGTGGCGGGCCGCATCGAGAGCCTCCTGTCGCGGTACAAGGGGGACTTCGTGCACTGGGACGTGAGCAACGAGATGCTCCACTTCGACTTCTACGAGAGCCGCCTGGGCCGGAACGCCACCGCGGAGTTCTTCCGCACGGCCAAGAGGGCCGACCCGCTCGCCACGCTGTTCCTCAACGACTTCAATGTGGTGGAGGAGTGCGACGACGTCAGCTCCAGCGCCGACTCCTACGTGTCCAGGCTCCGGCAGCTCGCCGACGCCGGGGTCACCTTCGAGGGGATCGGCCTGGAGGGACACTTTGGGAAGCCCAACATCCCGTACGTCCGCGCCGTGCTCGACAAGCTCGGCACCCTCCGCCTCCCCGTCTGGCTCACCGAGATCGACATCAGCAGCAACCTCGACCACAAGACCCAGGCCGGGTACCTGGAGGAGGTGCTGAGGGAGGGGTTCGCGCACCCGTCGGTGGACGGGATCATGCTGTGGACGGCCATGGACGCCAACGCGAGCTGCTACCAGATGTGCCTCACGGACGGCAGCTTCGTAAACCTGCCGGCCGGGGACGTGGTGGACAGGCTGCTCGGGGAGTGGCAGACCAAGGAGGTGCTCGGCGCGACCAACGACAGAGGATCCTTCAACTTCAGCGCGTTCCTCGGGGAGTACAAGCTGTCCGTCACGTACCTCAACTCCTCTGCGGAGGGCACATTCTCGCTGGCTCGCAGCGACGACACCAAGCACATCACCATCCGTCTGTCCCCTTGATTAGATGTGGGATTGGAATGAATGTGCTTGCCCGTTCGTGCTAGCTGAAACCACGCGTGGTTTCGAATTACTAGATCGATGCATGGATTTGTTTTAGGTTTTGTTGGCATGTGTACTTATTTGGATTAGGAGACATTTCGACGCATGGTGGTAACGTTCCTGTTGCTCTTTTTAGTTTGATGTTCATGTTCCTTGGTACTTTTTGACTGTGTAACCTCAAGTGCCATCCATAGTTATCGAATTTGGATTCAGGACTAAACATGTAATTTGTATGCAAGTTCATTGACTAAACTGAGTGCGTCTTGAGTGCATGTTACTGTAACTTAATTCAATCGTCCTACTCACACACAAGGACAGGTGAACGCTTTCTGTATAAACCTGCTGTGATACAAATGTCAAGTTTCAGTGTGATTATTCAGTCCCAGTTCATAGTGTGCAGAACCCATTCCTGAAATTAAACATCTACTATCAACACTGAACTGAAAAAATGGTCAGCTTATCTTTTGAGAGAAAAAAGATCAGTTGCGATGACTAGCATACAGCTACTGGAGAATGAGAAAGGCATTAGACTGGGAAAGTGCTAATTTATAAGTATCCATGTCGAAAACAGTGAAATATACATAAAGAATACATTTTATAGAGTAGACAGATTGGGTTGCTACATCCCTTATGCTTTACTTCCAATAAACTAGGTAATCCAATTTGCATTAGGAGGCTCAGTTAAGTTCAAATCAGATCAGTCAGTCCTGTAAAAACACAACACATAACTTCGTCTAATCTATAACAATCAACCAAAATCTGGTCACCTTAAAAGGCCAAAATACGCCACAGCTCAGAACCTGGTCACCACAAGCCCAAAATAGTTATCAGCCCTAAACTCACCGTGTTATTCACTTCCCCTTTTACTGCCAAAACAACAGTGGTTTTAATTATGTGTTATTCGTATATTACCGCGCAGCAAACAGAATATAGCAAGGTGAATTGGTGACCACAATTCATCATCTGAGATTTCTTCTTAATTTACATAGCACACATGTAGAATAATAAATTTCTGCTACAAGAGCAGAACTATTTTCTAGTGATGCAGTGGGTCACCTTAAAGGTACCCTTTACCCTATTTAGTTCAAAAAAATGAAGTATGGCGACCTTTAATGTGTGCATACAAACAGGAAAAAATCATGAGGTACTGAGAGGAAGATAATATGCTATGTCAAACTAATAACTATGACTAAATTCGGTTACCTGGTTAGATACAGGAACTTGTCGTAGAATATCCCATATTGCTTTTGGTTGTGTCAGTTGAAGGATGCTTCCAAGATTTCTGTTGAACTCTTTAGAGCATCTCTACTTGTTGGACGAACTTAGGCTGAAAATCGAACTCTTTTTTGACAGGACGAAACAAGTTTTCGGTCTGGGTACGCCCAGTTTCCCACTCGCGTACCCAGGCCGAGTTTTCAAGTTCGACTAAAATTCATTAAAGATGGGCGAATATAGACGGATTACATCGAAATTAAACTAAACCAGTACATAATAAACTAAAAAAAAGGCCGCCATCGTGGCCTTCGCCGGTTCCTTCGCCGTTCTACATGCCGAAGTTGTTGTAGAACGCCGTGTAGCCGTCGTCGCCGTCGCTCGGCGACTGGTTCTGGCGGAAGCTCCCCTGGCCAGGGTCACCGAACCTCCACGGCTGGTAGGAGGGGCCTTCATCCTCGTCCTCGTCGAGGACGTAGAGCGGGGCGCCCTGGTATGCGAGCTCGCTCCCGGACAACGCCCGTCTCCGGGCCGCCTGATCCTCGACCTGCTGCTGCAGGCGGTGGACGTGCTAGCGCTCCTGCTCCTCCCAGTCCTTCCTGGACCATTCCAGGATGTCCGGCGAGGAGGGCTCCACCGGTGGTGGTTGCGGCGCCGAGTCGCGGAGCGACTGCTCCAGCGCCATCCTCAAGGCGCTGTCTTCGGGTAGCGTCGAGCCTTCAGTCTTGGGGCGGCGAAGGCGCAGGTGGCCGGTTGGCGACGCCGTCGCCCGTGGCTCGCCGATGACGATGCCGCGCGAGCATGTCCGCGACGGCGAGCGCACTTGACTGCGAGCAGCCCCGACGAAGGTGCAGTCGGCGTGCACAGCGGCGCCGAGCCAGAGGAGTGGGAGGCCGAGGCGGAGGAGGAGGAGCTCATGCTGGCCATCGTCCTCGGCATCCAGTTTGCCGGAGGACGCCGCCCTGACCTTGGCGCCGGCGTGGGAGTTTGCGGGAAGCCCAAACGCGGCGTATTGCCGGTGTTGATGTGCTCCAGCACCGCCTTCAACGTGCGGCCTGGCGCACTCCACCAATGCCGGCGACCCGTCGAGTTGTTGCGCTTCGGCGGCGACTCGTTGGGCGGCCCTTCTTGGCGGGCGAGCTCCTGGGCGCGGCGCTCCGCGAAGAACTCTCCGGTGACTCGGCGGCGGAGGGGTCCTCCATGGCGGCGATGTACTCCGGTATCTCGTACGATAGCTCCTCCGGCGTCGTGCCGGCGGTATTGGGATGCCGCTGGCGCTGAGCTTCCGTCCCGGAGGGTTCCGCGTGTCCGGCGGTACCATGTAGCCGGCCTCGTAGAGTAGGCGCGCCTCCCAGGCCTGGAGGGTGCGCCGGCCGAAGCCGTTCGCCGCCGCACCGTCATTGGGTATCTCTCGGCCATGGCTAAAGTGGGGAGGGGAGAGAGTGAGAGGGAAAGTTCGCCAGAGTTCGGGTTGGTGGGCTGGGGGAAGCTGTGAGAGAGTGTGAGGTTCCCCCGCGAGGGGTATGGCTTATATAGGCCGAGGTGGGCGGCGAGGGCGGGAGCCGAGGGCGGGAAAAGGGGAAACGGAGGGAAGTTAGTGCCCGTCGGTCCGTCGCAGGAGCCAAGGCGACGACGGTGGTGCCGCAATTCGGCGACGCGTGGCCGACGCGACGACAGTTATTGCCCGGCGGTCGCTGCGTGGGTTCCGAGGATGACGACGACTCGGCTTCCGTCACTGACTCGGCGGGTCCACGCGCCGTTTTGTTTTTTCGCCGAGTTCGCTGCGTCCAGCGTTTCCATGGCGTACCCGGAAACCTGGGTTCGGCCTGGATAGTCCGGACCAAAATTGATCCAAATCCGGCCGAAAACAGGTTCCTGGGTACGCGACTGGACCGAAATTCGGCGTCCGGACCGAAATTCGGCGTCCGGATCGGCGTCATGGGTAGCCGAGTGGAGATGCTCTTAGTTGCCAAGCCAGTTCGAATATCCCAGAGTCTAAGAACCCTTACCAGAAGAGATTGGAATTGCTTGAATTAAACTTGATGGCCTCCATAGCTTGATCCACCTTGAATACCCTGATTTCTTTACCCGCCTTGGCATTAACTAGTCGTGAGGAACAATCAAACCCTCCAGAGGGCAACATTGGCTTATGACAGGACCACCTCACATCCTTTACAGCACCACAATGATGTTTTAATACTCGATCAGCAATACTCCCTCGTTCACGGTTTGCAGGGCGTTCTACAAAAATTTTACGGACCTAGGCGTGTACGTATTGGCTGAAAATTAGGCCTATTATTGAACGGTTAAGGCGCATGCATTGGTGGAAGACTGTTGCATGCATAAGAAATTGGGAGTAAAGGTGCCACATTAATTAACAATTAATTCTTATGCGCCTAGGAACGTTCCAGTTTTGAAAAAATCCAAATTTGATAGGCGTCCTGCAAACCGTGAAGGAGGTAGTAGTATTCCCTTTGTTCCAATATGTTCCATACACGTGGACTGTATGGTCCATTCCAGCAGAAACAAGATGTCCTGTGAATTTTATTTTTCATGAGTATCTGCTGACAACAATGTTCTCATTGAATACCATCAACTCATCTCATGCATCACATTTGGTTGCATAGATGATGTTTTACATAATTTAGAGGTGAAATTTACCATCAACTCATCTCATGCATCACATTTGGTTGCAGTAATTAAGAGGGAAATACGATAACATGATGACAATAACAAAAAATCTTAATATATATTTGAGTTAAGCAACACCCGAAAAGGATGGGCTGGTCTAGCGGGCGCCTAGGCGCCAGAAAGACATCTAGAGCGTTCCATATCGTAATTAAGTACCAACTTTTACAGATGCATGCAAATAGAATGTTGTTATGCAATTAATATTTTTTTGAGAAACTTCAAAGACGATAATTTTTGAACCTAGCATCGAAATTACGATCTGTTTTCATTTTAGATACCCTCGCGACGAGATCTTCAAAACTAGATCTCGTTTGCCTATGTTTCGACAAACATTTTTAATAAGCAACTTTTGTGCACGACAAAGCAACTTTTGTGCATGACAAAACAACTTTTGTGAACGACACAACTTCGCGATAAAAACAACTTTGGTGTCCAGCGACTGCCACACTGCCACACCGCCATCCTAATGGACTACTGAAGTTGCTTTGTTAGGCACAGAAGTTGCCCCGTCGGGCTCTGCTGTTAAGCAACTTCGAGCTTGGGGAGGCAACTTCGAAGCCCGGCGAGGCAACTTTGGTGCTCGACTTAGCAACTTCCAAAAAATTTGAAGCCTGGAGAGGCAACTTCGGTGCCCCACGAGGCAACTTTTTCCCGACGAGGAAACTTTGGTGCCCGGCGAGGCAACTTTGAAGCCCGACGAGGCAAGTTCGGTGCCCGGCGAGGCAACTTTGAAGCCCGGCGAGGCAACTTCGGAGCTCGACGAGGCAACTTTGGTGCCCGACGAGGCAACTTTGAAGCCCGGAGAGGCAACTTCTGCACGGCAAGGAAACTTTCGGTATCTGGCGAGGAAATTTTGGAGCCCGGCGAGGCAACTTTGCTTACTGGGGCACGAAAGTTGCTTACTGGGCACAAAAAGTTGTCTCGCCAAGCTCATTAGGTGACTCAAATTTATCAAGATACGAATATTGCTGAGACGGGCACCAAAGTTGCTCAGGCAGGCACTAAAGTTGCCTTATCGGGCTCTGACATAGTTTTCCCTCAGCGCACAAAAGTTGCTTTGTCATGAATCAAAGTTGATTGGTCGCACACAAAAGTTGCCTGTTAAGCTTTTTTACCGAAACATATACAAATAGGATCTAGTTTTGAAGAGTTCGTTGCGAGGGTTGGATCTTAATTCCGACATGTGGTTCAAACGTTATAGTATTTCCAATTTCTAAAAAATTAGATAGAGTTCTTTCTTTTTCTGTTCCGTACACCAAGGACAACAGAATCTTGCCTTTTTTAGAGGTGCACTAGAGTTGACGATCTAGCGCCCGCGCGTATGAGATCCGGATTTATTTCTGGACACGCGTCGTTCGGATAGACGGTGTGCTAGGGACGTCTTCCTGACGCCTAGGCACTGAGAAGTAATTAGGAGGATACGATAATTAAGAGGTGGAATTTACCATCAACTCATCTCATGCATCACATTTTAGTTGCAGTAATGAAGAGGAAAATACGATAACATGATGACAATAACAAAAATCTTAATATATATTTGAGTTAAGCAACACCCCAAAAGGATTTATACTTCACAATTTTTCTTTTGAGATACTCAAATACAGAAATAACTTCCAACTTTGTTCAACACGATCCAGCTTTGTTTCTTGTGAGCGAAGAAAATGGAGTAGAGGTGTGTCTAGTCTCGAGCATGATATTTATAGGTAACACTTTGCCAGGTATCATAAACTTCTGTAATGATGTCAACGCGGGGACATGAGTTGCATGGGCTTTATTAACTACTTAGCATAACAGATATCATGTTAGAAGGCCCAGTTAATCCTAATATAACCATGCTATTATGAACCAAAAATTAAACGTCGAAACAAAAGGAGCGAACTCAAAGTGTAGTATGTGAGAATATCTACCTTCCATGACTCGGTGACCAATCTACACAATGGACTGCTTTAGTGTGACCCGTCCAAGAGACTGAGAGCTTCAAAGTTGAAGTGTTGGTTGATCGAGCGGTTAGCGTCGTAAAGAACGCAAAATATTAGCTCGAAATTTCAATCAGGGAGGGATCCAGTAACTGTAATATATCATAAAGCACATGAGCAAGGAACATAAATGTTTTTTTGAAAATAAACACTAAAGTACATGTGTGTCGCTCTCTCAACTTATTGAGCCATCACCAATCCATCATAAGAGGCCAATATCACTACCAGGGACAAAAGAGGACGTTCAGTTTTCTTGCACCGCTATTAACAACTCACAGCTTTCAATTCACATTTACCAAATAATTCACCACATAGTTCTAAGTTCAACCATTACCGGTATCTAGATAGGCAAGATCAAGGAGACCAGTGTGTCCGAGAGTCGACCTAGCTGTCTGGACCGAAAAACCCCCTGCTTGGGCGACTCCATGGCGACGATGCGGCTGCTGCTGATCTTGCCCGCCGGCGGCTTCTTACCGGGGACCTGTAGCTCTGGTCGTGGACACCGGGTGAGGAGGTCGCCTCGCCGGGATGGACGCAGCACCGGAAGCGCTGCGTGGTCGCCGTTGGGCCGACGTTGCAAACGAGGTGGAGGCGGCGGACGCGTTAAGGACTGAACTGGAGGCGAGGTGCGCCACTCCGGCTCTCCCCATGTTCGCTGATTTCCTTGGATGTGCTCGCCATAGCCTGAGGTCGGCTGGAGATCTCAGGCGCAGGGGCACAACCCGTTCGGTGACCCGTGCATCGGTATCGATGCGTTCTTGGTTGGGGGACAGAAGTAGCGAGGGAGGGTCGGGTCCTTTCCATGGAGAGCGGCTCCGGTGGGGACCTCGCCGCGGACCTCTCGCTGTGCGCTTCCCCTTCCGTCGACGCCGTGCGGCCGCCGCCGCCGCGGTCCTAGGAGGTAGCCGGGTCAGGGGGCGGCGTCGAGGAGGCTGCGCCTCGCGTCACTCCTAGGCCTTTGGGGGTTGGGCCCGCGCTGCGGCCCACATAGTTGGTGGGCCAAATCCTTCCCTGGTGGAGTCAGGACGCCCGTGCCAGGCCTTCCCCTCCTTGCCCGATTCGGCCCGTCGCGGCCCGTGGGGGCTTGCTGTGGCTTCACAGGGGTGCCTCGTCGCTAAGGCAGGGATTACCCGCTTCCGCCGCTGACATCCAGTGATTTGCCTCATCCGCGCGAATCGTCGTCCCTCGGCCGCCGTTGGTGGCCAACTACACCACCGCCGTCATGAAGCGCTTCTGCCACTCCTCCCCTAGTGAATCCCCTCCCCCAGGCATCATCGCTGCTCCCACCCGGCCTCTCCCCATCCTTGTGTGGTGGACCCTGAACCCTACCGTCCCCTTGGCCGCCGCTCCCCGGGCCGGCGCCCGTCGCCACGGGCAGAGTCTCTGGCTGCTAGGGGCGGACCCTGCTCCCCTACTCGCCATCTTCGGGCCCCTTCCCCGCGCGGTGGGCAGCATCGGGACGCGTCCCCACGCGGCCCTAGGAGAGGCGGGCCCTGTCCCCGCATGGCCTCAGGTCTCCACAGGGACGGTCTCCGGGTCGGCGTCCACCGTCGTCGGCGGCTCTACTATCCGAGAGCACACTGCGGGCTGAGTTGGAGAGGTGGGCGGCTGCTGGTCTCTTGTCCCAGGGGCTCGGGCACTTGGGACGATACCAAGAGCAAGGTCGCATGTCGTCGGTCCACGTCTATGGGCAGGGGTCTCGGTCAGCGGCGCCACAAGCTGCTGCAGGGGCTAAGAAGAAGAAGAACAAGAAGCGGAAGAAGTCTGGGGCTTTGGTGGGCAGTGCGGGTGCGGGAGGAAGCCAGGTTGGGCATCCTCCGTCGCTGCTACACACCGGCGTTGGGCCAGCCACGAAGTTTCACACCTCGGGCCAGGGCATGACTTAGGGAAAGTCGTATATGGCAGGGGCAGGAGCGACACGGCCGAAGTCCCTGACTCGCAACAAGTGCTTCAACTGTAGGGAGGTGGGTCACTTTCGCTCATATTGCAAGGAACCTAAACACTGCTTGTTCTTTGGTGACCCATCCCACCGGGTCCTGGACCGCACGGCCCGTTCCCCCTACCGTGAGTGTGGCATTCTGGAGCTGCTGGGCCGGGATCGACCTCGGGTTCTACTGCATTGACCTGGGTGGGATGGAGCTGTCGGTGCCCCAGAACTTGGCGGAGATTCGCGTCCTACCTGAGCAGGACCCACCCTTGTCTGTGGAGGTCACGGCTGACACCATCCGTGTGGAGTTAGAGTCGTTGGACTCCGATTTCGCGTGGAATGTGAGGAAGACTGCCCCCATGGTGTTCTCAGTGATCT
Source organism: Avena insularis (assembly GCA_023614405.1). NCBI lineage: Eukaryota > Viridiplantae > Streptophyta > Magnoliopsida > Poales > Poaceae > Avena > Avena insularis. The sequence goes on from CM042690.1 coordinate 28,186,712, forward strand.
TCCCCTCACGAGAGGCTTTGTGGACCCTTTCCTGGGGCCAGACCTCTACCCTTCCGCTACATAACATAAAGGTGTCCATCCGCGTCGTGTGTCCACTCGGACATGACCGCCTCGCAGTCAACGGTGTGGGTTCGTATTCATGGGATTCCAATGGAAGCTAAAAAGGAGAAGTTTGTCAAGCTGATTTCGCAAGCGATTGGCAAGTTCGTTTGTCTAGATGTGAGTTCTCTGTGTGGCATGGGTCCTATGCGTGTGTTGCTCAACACAGGACCTGGTGACGCCTACCTTCTACTTGGGACGGGGGCGGACCCTCATTGGAGCCGAGGACTGGGGAGGGGCCCGCTCCTTGTCTTTGGGGCCCTCGGACCACCGTCGTGACCCTGGACAGGATGGGGGTGATGACTCGTCCAGTGAGGGCTCCGGGGACGACCTGGATCGTTCTGAGCCGGAGCCGGCTATGCCTACGGTGCCCTCTCCTCCAGCGACTTCAGGGGGGCCTCCTCTCGCACAGCCGCTCTGGCTCGAGACCCAGTCGTCTCTCTGGCTCTGTCGCCTATGGATGTGCCTCGGTGCTTGCGCCCGGACCCTCCGGTTTCGGAGGAGTTGGGCCTAGTTCCCTATGGCTCGAACATGGGTGGGGAGTTCAAGTACTTGGGTCTGTCAGGGTTTGCGGCCCTTAAGGCTGCCACGCGCTCCAATCCCCCCGAGATCCGTGATTCGTATAGTGAGGGGATGGTGGTGGCTCCTCCGTCCTCCCCTCGCTCTCCAGGGGTCGTCTATTACACCCTCTCCCCAGGCTCCACTATAGCCTCGCCTCGGGGATCGCCAGCTGTGGTTCCTGCGACACCTGCCCCGTCGGCTGGGGAGCCAATCTCAATCTTCCCTGACACCCCTGAGGTTGGTACCAATCCCCATACCGGTCATCGCTCCAGGCCGTCTTGATACGTCGGAAACGTATCTATAATTTTTGATGTTCCATGGTTGTTAAGTATCTACTTTGCTTTGATTTGTCCACACTTTGAGGTGTTTTTATATGTTTTCTAAAACTAACCTATTAACAAGATGCCACAATGCCACTTGCTTGTTTTCTTCTGTTTTTGGTTCCAGAAAGGCAGAAAATCAATATTCTCGGAATTGGACGAGACAAAAGCAAAAGTCAATATTTTACCGCGGGGAACACGAAGCGAATCTGAGGCGGAGGGACCCACTGAGGCCACACCCCCAGGCTGTCTTGGTGGGCCACAGCGCTTTGAAGTCTGGGGCCTGTGGCCCCCTAGCCTCGCCTCTTAGCCTATAAGAAGCCCCCCATGCAGAAACCCTAGGCACCCGATCAATATTCCACGAAACTATCTGTAGCCGCCGCCACCATCGTCCCTAGATCGGGGGGATCTGAAACTCTTCCCGGCACCCTGCCGGAGGGGAGATCATCCCGAAGGCCTTCTCCTTCATCATGTCAGCCTCCGGTATGAAGCGTGAGTAGTTCCACCTTGGACTAAGGGTCCATGTAGTAGCTAGATGGTTGTATCTCCTCCTTGTGCTTTCATGTCTAGATCTTGTGAGCTTCGTTCATGATCAAGATCTAATCTATTTGTAATCATGCATGTTATGTTTATGGGGATCCGATGGATATTGAGATTACTATGTCAGATTGATTAATGGTTTTGTCTATTTGATTCTATCATGCCTGTGTTGTTTGTGATCTTGCATGCTCTCCGTTGCTAGTAGCTATCTTGGCCAAGTAGTTGCTAGTGACTCCAAGAGGGGGTATTTATGCTCGATAGTGGGTTCATGCCTCTACTTAATCAAGGGAAGTGACATAAATCTCTACGGTTGTAGATGTACTATTTCCACTAGGGAGAAAACAACGGTTTATTGTTCATGGAACAAGTGGATTGTTTACCTTACACACTTTGCTTAAAGCAGTTGTCTGTTGCTTGCAACTTAATACTGGAGGGGGTTTGGATGATAACCTAAAGGTGGACTTCTAGTCATAGATGCAGTTGGATGACGATCTATGTATATTGTTGTATTTCCCAATCGAATCTCATAGGATCTTTTTGTCTAGTATTGCATTTTTATGCATTGCTCAGTCCTGTCAATCGCCCTGCTGTAATTTGTTTACCCAGCATGTCATGTTTGTTTATCTAAGGAGAACACCTCTAGTGAACTATGGACCCCGGTCCAATCTTTACCATTGCTACATCTTCCACTGTTACTGTTTACTTGCTACAAACCATCATCACCTTCCACACCATACAGTTAATCCTTTGTTATAGCAACTGGTGAGATTGACAACCTCATTGTTAGTTGGGGAAAAGTATTGAGTTTGTGTTGTGCAGGTTTCCACGTTTCTTGCAACACCTTTGAGACATTTTCTTCCTCCTACTGGTTCAATAACCTCGGTTTCTTACTGAGGAAAGACTTGCTGCTGTGCTGCATCACACCTTGCTCTAGGGGTTTCCCGACGGAAGCGCTTCTAGGCGCCATCACGCCTCCGCCCCCTCCCTCCTGCTCTAGTGCGAGGATTGCAGGCACCATGACGGTGGATGAGGGGAGGGAGTCGTCCATCCTCGAGCAGGCGGTGTCGTAGACAGCGGCCCACAACCTAGACCCAGGTATGTCATCTCTCCCCCAACCCCTCCCTCTAGTTTCTTCTCCTCCGTCGGGGTCCAAGTTTTCCATGTTGGCAGACGTTCCCAAAGCGCAGCTGGACATTGTTGCCAGGGATAGCGGGGTGGTGTTCCGCGGGGAACACGGACCCCGCTTAGAGAATATTGTGGCGATAAAGGCGAAGGAAATATATGATGGGGAACTGGCGGCAGCTCATGCTTAGGCGGAGCAGGAGAAGCTGACGGTGCCCCATGCCCCTACCAGCGCAGTCTCATAAGGCCTGGCTCCTAGTGGGAGTAGATCTTCCGGCCTGGTGAGTGGTGAGGCTCCTCCTGTAGTCCCCCAGGTGGGGGTAAAGTGGGGGAGGCCTCCCAGGTCCGTGTCCAGGCCCTCGACGGTTGGTAGGGCTCGATCGATCCCACATAAAGGGCCAAACTCGGATGCGATCCAATGATTGACCCAATCTTTGCATTCATCTGGAACATCTGGGGTTTGGGGCATGATGGACGCCGCCAGCAGCTGCGTGATTACTTAAGGCAGGAAGATGTGGACATTGTGGGCTTACAGGAGACGATTAGAAGACTTCTCGATCCCTGATTTGCAGGGATTGAGTCGCCATAGATTCATCTGGCATTGGATGCCAGCGAATGGCCTTTCTGGAGGGATTCTCCTTGGTGTGAAGGAGGATACCTTCTAAGTGTAGGACATGGACCGAGGGAATTCTGTGTGAGCATGTCACTTACCCACAGACGGAATAACCTCAGGTGGGAGGTTATTATTGTCTATGGCCCTGTGGACCATAGGAGGTCCTCGGCTTTCTTGGTAGAACTATCTACCAAGGTAGAGAGCTGCCACACCCCGGTGGTCATTGCCGGGGATTTCAACTTAATTCGATCTCCAGAGGATAAGAGCTCTAACAATGTGGACTTACCTAGGATGCGATTGTTCAATGACTGTATTACGGACCTCGCCCTCAGGAAGATCACTCGTGTGGGGGATGGTACACGTGGACCAACAACAGATTCGACCCCATCCGGACTGTGCTAGATAGGATCCTTGTCTCGGTTGATTGGGAATTGGCTTATCCTCTATGTTTGCTGCGGGCGATCACAAGGATCGGGTCAGACCATTGTCCCCTCTTGCTCTCCACTTGAGGCGGGCCTCCCCGAGATTGAATCGTTTCCACTTTGAGAACTTCTGGCTCCAGCAGCCAGGGTTTATGGAGATGGTCCAGTCCAAGTGGGGGGTGGTGGCTAGCTCTACACCCCGGGTGCGCACGACTATGGATGTCTCTGGCACTTCTGTGCGATGATGGCACGATAGTTCATGCGGGGGTGGGGGGCCAACCTCGGCACGGACATGAGGCGTAGAAAAGGCGATCTCATGTCCGCCCTAGAGGCCCTAGATCAGACGGCAGATGAAGGCAGTCTATCGGCGGAGGATTGGCTACAGCGGTATGCACTAGAAGACTCCCTAATGGAGATTTACCGAGGTGAGGATACGTTCTGGCGCCAGCGGAGTCGCCGAAACTGGCTCCTCAAGGGGGATGCAAACACAACCTACTTTCATGCCATTGCTAATGGACGACGTAGGAAGTTCTCTATCCCCTGCATCTGGGAGGATGGTCGGCTCCTGGTGGAGGCCAGGGATATATCCTCCCATATTTACTCCTTCTATAAGGAGTTGTTCTTGGCGGCACCCCGTACAGGGGCGGCATTGGCGGTAGACTTTTGGCCAGTAGGGGCCATGGTCTCTGTGGATGAGAATGTGGAGCTCACGCTTGCATTCCTGCCAGTGGAGGTGCATCAGGCCATCATGGATATGAAGCCGAACTCGGCCCCTGGTCCTGATGGCCTCCCGGTTATTTTCTTCCAAAGGTTCTAGGGCAAGATATAGCGGGCCATTATGCCAATGTTCCAGGAGCTATATGTTGGGACTCTTATGATGGCTCGTCTGAATTTTGGTGTGATTAACCTGATCCCCAAGATTGTGGGGGCCATAGATATACGCCAGTTTAGACCGACCACTGTAATAAATGTGATCCAAAGGATCATCTCCAAGGTATGCGCGCGTAGGCTAGCTCCAATTATGGAGCGCCTGACGCACCCCCATATCAGTTTTCCTTCCTAAAAGGAAGATATATCCACGACGGGATTCTAGCACTTCATGAAATTATTCATGAGCTAAAAGTAAGACACCATAGGGGTGTCTTTCTGAAGCTAGATTTTTAGAAGACGTATGACAGACTAGACTAGGCCTTTCTTTGCCAGGTTCTCCAGCGTCGTGGGCTTGATGATCGCATGATAGGTTGGATCATGCATATCGGCATGAGCGGGAACATGGCTATAAACATAAATGGTGAGGTGGGCCCCTACTTCAAACCCTCGTGTGGGGTTAGACAAGGGGGCATGCTCTCTCTGATCCTGTTTAATGCCGCGGTTGATGCCTTAGCAGAAATCTTGGAGAAGTCCAAGAATTCCGGCCACATCTCGGGTGTGGTTCGACATCTTATCCCTGGAGGGGGGTGACCCACCTCCAATATGCTGATGATACTATGATCATGGTGGAGGGATTGGAACAGGATATCATTAACCTGAAGTTCCTGCTCCTCTGCTTTGAGGCCATGTCGGGCCTCAAGATCAACTTTGATAAGAATGAAGTTATGGTGTTGGGTTACTCTGAGGCTAATCAGCAGAGGATCACGGATAACCTAAACTATCGGTTGGTCGTCTTTCCCCTAAATTACTTAGGGATGCCAGTGAGGGACACCAGGATCTTGATTAGGGACCTAGAGCCCCTCATGGGTTGGGTTAAGGCGAAATCCGAACCGTGGCAAGGGAGGTTCACCTCCAAGGGGAGCAATACTATCCTTATCGACTCGTTCCTCTCCAGCCTCCCCATGTATATGATGGGGATGTACCTCCTACCGGAAGTGATCCATGCCAACTTCCACAAGGAGCTTTCCTGATTCTTTTGGATGGCCAATGATGGCCACCAAAAGTATCATATGGTTAAATGGGCTGACATCTGCACCCACAAAGAGATGGGGGGTTAGGTATCATCTCCTCCTAGCACATGAATGTGGCGTTGATGCTTAGATGGGTGTGGAGGATCCTGCAGGATGATGGAGGCCTCTAGCTGCAGTTAATAAAAGCTAAATACCTCCGAGGCTAGTTGCTGCTGGCTTGTGAACGTCGGGAGGGATCTTAGTTTTGGAGAGCCATCCAGGACATCAAACCAGCAATTCGGAAAGGGTTGTCCATTTCCATAGGCGATGTGATGGACACCCTTTTTTGGCTGGGCCCTTGGCGTGGCGCGCTCCTCCTGCGCCATGAGGTTCCAGAGTTATTTGCAATCTACACATACCCCATGCTCCTGGTAGGGGAGGCTTGCTAGGGTGGGGTGTGGCAGGTGGCATTTTGGCAGAACCTAGGGGAGGCTGAGAGGGTATCCTGGGATGAGCTAAGAGACAGCCTCCTGTTGTCCCTGGCTCAGGCCCCAGATACCCCTTCTTGGAGGCTGGTCCCCTCGGGGACCTTTTCGATTAGTTCGGCGTACAAGGCCCTGTTTAGTGGGCCCTCTCTGCCTTGGGTCTCTCTGCTATGGAAGGCCCCCCTGCCCTTGAAGATTAAAATCTTCGTCTGACAGTTGCTGCGTGACCGGCTCCCCTCGGGTGTAGAAGTGGCCAAGCGACACGGCCCTGGCAATGCCATGTGCCCACTGTGTGCGCTCCTAGAAACGGGCTTGCATATTTTTTCTCTTGCCCCGCTGCTCGCTTCCTTTGGAACTTAACCCATGAGGCTCTAGGGACTGAGTAGCAGGCCTCGGACCTAGGGGAGTTCCTGGTAGCAGCTGCAAACCATAATGGTAGGAGGAGGCGCCTCTTCTGGTTGCTGTTTGTGGCGATGAACTGGACTCTATGGAATATACGAAATAAGATGGTCATTGAGCGTATCTTCCTACACCGGGCCTTTGACTCGATCTTCAATTTTCTGGCTTTTTTGTAGCAGTGGTACCCGCTATGTAGACAGTGCGAGCGGGAGTGGCTGGACGCTATGTTGGAGCACTTGATCGAGGTGGCTCGCCATCTTGCTACTCCGTCTAGCCACTAAGGGCTCCCCTGGCGACTGATGTATCTTGTTTTTCTATGCATGTGTTCGCCTTCGCTGATCCTAGGCTTTGACTTGTATTCGCGAAAGGGTGTTGCTTGTGTGTGTTGTATGGGTGGACCTCTTTGTTGTTGGTTTGTCTGGAATCTTGTATGAATGTTGCTTTATTTATAAAGTTGGGGTGAGCCTACTTCGAGGATAGGCAAGATCAAGTCGGTAATAGAAAGTACATTGCTACAGGTTTCGAATGAAACTCAATTTTGTCTTACATAGATGACCATGGTTACGATGCATATCTGGATATTCAAGTTTCCATCCTAACCGACAGGTAACCCAGAATGACTTATCCAGCTTTTGCAATGTATGCCACAAAGGATTAAGAGTACTCACCGGGGGAAATAAAACTCTGGCGCCATCAGAGGCCGTGGGAGCATACGACGTGGCCAGAAGGGCGAGGCTTGGGGTGGGGTCGATTGCGGGGTGGCGACGGGAGGAGGCGCAGGGCAACGGGTAGGCTCCCAATGCGGCCGCTTTGGCGGTGGTGGGGCAGCAGAGGGGAGGCATGTGTCGGCCCAGCTGGAAGCTGGGGTACCTTCGGTGTTGTTGTCGGAAGCGACATCGGAGGCGGCAAATAGGAGATGCATCGGCGAAAAGGAGACGGCGAGGATCTCGGCGGAGGAAGTGAACATCCCAACATCAAGGGGAGCAGGTAGCGTCGGCATTAGGGCATCGCGTCCAGGGTGTCGCAAAACAGGGGCCTGCACCTCGGGAGGCATAGTCCCACTGGCCGAGGTGCTGAGGCGGAGAGAGCACCACTAGGGCGTAGCGTCGCTGCGTTCGGCCGCCGGCACCCAGAGGAAAGACAATGTCGGTGGCTGTTTTGGGCTTAGTGGGCTATCCACATACAGCAGTTGAACGCTCTTTGGGCCTCGTGTGAAATGCGCACAGCTCCTGAGCGTCGGCATGATCACCATTCGAGAGAAACGCACCCGTGGTCCTAAATGTTTCGTAGCTACGTTAGTTTGGTCTCTAATCTTTGAAATGGAACACCTAAGTTCTAAATGTTTTATAAGTGTGACACGCGCGGTCCTAAATGGGACTGATCCACGTTGAGCAGTGCCACGTCGACAGCTGGTCGTTAGGCGAAAGATTTCCCGCGACTGGCTGATGGAAATTTTGCAACTGGACCCCTATAAGTAGTTGCCTTCTAAATTCCTAGCCCCAGACCTTCTCCCCTGCTCTGTTTCTTCTCCAGGCGCCGCCCGCTGCCATGAGTGCCACAGTAAGCTCATCTGAGTGGATTCGGCTGAGGAGGAAGCTACCTTCTCCATTCTCGTTGCAAGAACTCGATGTAGCTTCTCTCCCGCCGCCGCTACCAGCTGGAACGCTGTCGTTGGTGCCATGTCCACTACTTCCACTTCATCTCCTGAAACGGCTGCTTCAATATCTGAATCTTCTAGCTCTTTCAAATTTGCATCTGTATCATAGTTAGAGTCATCTACCCATTTGGATTTATTCTTCTTGTTTTCTTCAAATTTCTCATCAACCCATTCTTCAAAAAAATCATCCTCATCTGCTGCTACCTCATTTTAAGAGTCATACCAGTCTTCATCCAACTCACTGTCCTCACTGTCAACAACTGAGCAATCCTCAGCTTCCTCCTCCACCTCAAGCTTCCTCCTACTTCTTCTAAGCTCATGCCCATAGTTATTTGGCTGCTGCATAGCCGGAGCACTGCTACTGCCTGGATTGCCCATGCATGTTGGTTCCTTATGCTTGACAGAGATTGGGCTCAACACAGGAGGAAGATTAGGAGAGCTAGATATGAGAACATCATCAATTAAAACATCATTGCTAAAATTCATATCTTTATGGTCCATAAACAGCTGGAAGTATTGGAATTTAGGAACAACAGAAATCATGTGCATGGTGTCAATATCATGGTCTATAATTCTAAGCATTGATCCAAGATCTTGTCCAGGGAGCAGCCAATGCAAAGAGTAGTTTTCTGGTTGACTATAGCCTAGCTGCTCCATAAAATTAGTGAGCCACAGAGGTGACCATGTATCTGCTTCACATCCATCAAACCTAGCAACTTTGCCATCGACGTAGCTCTTGGAAATCCCAAATCCGCAAAAAAAAAACACAATTGATTTCTACTGTGAACTCCTCCTTATGTGGTCCTAATTAACAGACATTTCATTAATTTCTATCTAATTCGAGCTACCAATCTGATGGTGCTACACAAAGGGGATCTAGGGTTACTTACCGTAGCATGCAGGACGATCTCCAGGTCACCGCATGTTCGGCCCCTTGCTCGTGGGCTCCGTCCTCATGAGCCCCGTCCCCGCGGTGGCCTCCGTCGGTCTGTCACCTCCGGTCATCACCGGAGAAGCACCGTCACGGCCAGCTCGCCTCCATCGTTGCGGGAGAGAAAGGGTTAAGGAGATGGAGCGTCGAGTGTGCGAGAGAGGAACAAAAGGGGCTCTTTGCATTTTCTCACATCTAGCGGTTGAGCCTCGTGGTCCCTAGAGCCGACGTGGCCACGACATGGCGCCGGTCTCACTTATAAAACATTTAGGACCTAGGTGTTCCATTTCAAAGATTAGGGACCAAACTGATGTAACTCGCAAACATTTAGGAATGCGGGTGCGGTTTTCTCTCACCATTCAGACGACGTTCACCAGTAAGATCATCTCTAGCAGACACCATAAAAGGGCGATACCATAAAAATAACCGCCATTTTTCGGTTTCGTGTGATAAAAGTGGCTAGAACAGAAGCCCCAAAATCAACCAAACCAAAAAAAATTAGATCCTGCGGGAAAATACCCCCGCGGAACCAGAAAAACCCAGTTTCCAGCCCGACCTGGACGCGAACCATATCCTCCATTTCCGTTGGCGGGAGGGAAGTTTCATCTCATTCCCCTCCCTTCTGACCGATCAGCCGCTGCCCGCTGCCGCCCGCTGCCATAGATTTAGGACGCTCCCGCTCGATTCCTCGTGCGCAGAAGGCCGCCGGAGCCTGCCTACCTCGTTCCCTAGCCGCTGTGGGTCAGAAAACTCCTCCCGGCGCAGATCTGGTTGCGCCCCATCGCCGCCGTCCTCCCGCCGCCCGTCAAAGGTAAAATCCACCGCCGCTCGAGTTCGAGCTCGTAGATCTCCTATTCTCAAGCTATAAATATTGTCTGTGATTTGTATATGGACTTGGGCCCTTGCGACCAATTTTTGTTGGACAACTCGTCCTCCTCCGATGACTCGGGTGTGGAGACGCTGCTCGGGAACCACCGTCAACACATGATGGTGGCCGTTGTCGCCCTCAAGGAGGAGGACAAAGGCAGGAGTAAGAGGCGGCGAGGCTCCACAGTCGGCCGCCTTTGCATCCCTCGCAACTGCATGTTGGGCAACGATATGCTCATGCGAGCGTCGAGGTACCCACATACCCGCCTCACCTCTTCCGTAGACGCTATCGAATGTGCCGCTCGCTATTCGTGAAGATAGTGAAAGCTTGCGAGGCCAAGACGCGGTACTTCAAGCGTCAAAGAAATACCGCGGAGCTGCTTGGATTCAGCCCGTACCAAAAAATCTCCGTGGCCATGAGAGTGCTAGCATGTGGGATCCCAACATTTGGTCATTTGTTGTAATTTGATTATTGTTTATTCAATTTGTTTGGATAATTGTTGTAATTGGATAATTGTTGTAATGTACAATTAATAATTTCGGGCTTTTACTTTAAGTTGGTATCATATTTATGTCTGAAAATGCGAGATATGTGGTGAAATTGACAGAAAATAGTTCAATTTACGGGTTCGACCCTTGTTGTGGCGGAATAGACCCCATATGCGCGAAACTGGGAAAAGAGAATATTCCATTTTCTAGTTTGGATTTTTCGTTTCTGTTTCGGCCCGCTGTTCGCGACTTAAAAAACCCATGAAATGCAACCTGAAAACGCGTAGAGATGCTCTAAGGTCCAACAAAAGCCCACCAAACCGTCATGTGACAATCCTCTTCGATGACCGAACGCGGGGATGCTACGCCCTAGTGGTGCTCCCTCTGCCTCTGCCTCTGCCTCACGAGGCACCGGCCCCTGTTCTCTGACACCCCTGGACGCTAGCACCGGTGCTAACTGCTCTCCTTCCACGCTAGAGTGTCTGTCTTCTCCCCTTGCTCCTCTTCGCCGATGGATCTCCTCTCTGCCGCTTACAGTGGCACTGCCTACGACGATGACGACGTCGACGACACCCTAAATTCCAGATGGGTAGACACAGGCCTCCCCTCCATTGCCCCACCACCAACGAAGCGGCCGCTCTGGGAGCCTACCCCATACCCCCCACCTCCTCCCTTCACCACCCCGCAACAGGTTCCACCCCAACTTGCACTGTTGTTGGCCTCCTCCTCCAGTAGAAGGTATGCCTCCAAGAGGGAGCGCGCCCTCCTGGCCGCATCGCAGGCTTCCACGGGCTCTAAGGAATGGTATCCTTTGTCCCTAGCGCCAGAATCCGACTCCCCCGTTGAGCACTCTTGACCCTTTGCGGCAGACATTGCAAAAGTCGGATAAGTCATTTTAGGTCCCGATTTCGGTTAGGTTTCAAACTAGGATATCCAAATATGCACCCTCATCAAATGTTTGGAGATTCTCTTGTGATCTGTGCCAACATAAAAATGATTCATCAATACAATGATTGATTATTCAGTGTGGAGTGAGACTTGGCCTTTTCTATGCAGATACCTTTAATGATTTGTAACTATGTGAAGTATTTTGGTGAATTCTTTGGTAAGTGTGAACTAGAAGCATGAATTACTAATCCTTTGCAACAATACTGAAGTACTACTTTGTCCCTAGTAGTGATATTTGATGGACAAGTCTCTGTACTGTTGGTCTTTGTGGGGTTGCAGCACACATGGTCCTTGGCAGTTAGGATAGAGCATCAAGGACATCTAGGACTGGCTGTTAGGATAGCATCCTTGACTGCCTTTAGGACAGCATCTTAGACTAGCATCTAGCATATGCTTGGCTGGGTAGTAACCTATAAATATGTATCCCCAACCCCTGTGGTTGGCATGGCATTTGTGTGAGTTTGTGTAAGAAATAAAACTAGAAAATTGCCCCAACTCCTAGTGTCATCCTCTTCTTCAATGAGAGTAAATCTAGAGATCCTATCAATTGGTATTAGAGCGAGGTTGTCTTGTAGGTTGAGTGTTTCCTGCTCACCCCCTTCACCGGGTGTGCAGCAGCCCCAGCGGGAAAGTGCAACAGCTCAAGCTATCCCCGGTGGCCTCTCTCCTTCCGCGCAGTCGAGCAGTAGCTCATCAGTAGAAGCTCTCCCCCCACGCAACAGCCCCTAGCGGCTAGCCATGTCCCAAGGTCGCTCTTAGCACTCGGCTACCTCGAGCATGCGGCGTCGGCAGGAGGCCGATCTCGCCATGGCAGAGGAGTGTGAGCGGGCTGCGGCGACAGTCGTTGCGGCGGCAGCCAGGACATCAAGGATGGAAGCGGCAAAACCGGCAGCATCCAGAGCGGAGGCAGAAACAGCAGCAGTGGTGGAGGCAGCACATGCAACAGCGGCAGAGGTCTAAGCTCTGTGCGGCAGCATCAACAGCTCCATTTCAGGCGACGGTAGCGTCGACGCAGCCCACGAGCAGACGGTGTGGTGGGCAGCCGAGCACGCCAAAGCACGCGTCGGTGGCGCTCCTAGAGGAGGATAGCACTGCGGTGGCACTCCCAAAGAAGGCACGCATGGTGGTGGCGCTCTCAGAGGAGGCACGCATGGCGACAGCGGCCGAAACAACCAAGACCGCGGCCTCTACGGGGTCCGGACTATGGTCAGGGACGTTGGTCCCAGTGTTGGTGGCCTATCCTCACCAAAACCAACTACGTCGAGTGGGCCATGGTCATGAGGGTCCGGCTCTAGGTGCGGCACATGTGGAAGGCAGTTCAGGATGCCAACGTCGACCACCATGACGATCGACGGGCGTTGGGCGCCCTCATTGCCTCAGTCCCACCTGAGATGCAGTTCTCGCTTTCCAACAAGCGGACTGCCAAGGAGGCATGGGATGCCATCGCTGCGTCGTGCATTGGCAGCGACCATGCTTGCTAGTCCACTCTGCAGACACTCCGCAAGGAATGGGATAACCTGGCCTTCAAGCCAGGTGAGGACGTCAATGACTTTGCTCTCCATCTCAACACTTTGCTGCAGAAAATGGTGAAGTTTGGCGATGTCACCTAAAACAATGAAAGAGTTGTCGAGAAGCTCTTTTGTTGCGTCTCCGCAAAGTACAAGCAGATGGCTCACTCGATCGAATCCCTTCTAGACCTCAGCATGATGTTGATCAAGGAGGCAATAGGTCACCTCAAGGTCATCGACACCGATGAGCCACAACCTCTCTCGATGCCCGTCACCACTGATGGGAAGATGCTCCTCACTCGGGAGAAGTGGGATGCCGGCCACGACGATAGGAAGAAGGGGGAGTCCTCTTCCATGACAGGCAATCACAGGCACGGCAAGCCGCGCCAGGGGCGGAAAGACGGCTAGGGCAGGGCTCAAGCTGATGCCCGCAGAGGCACCCAGGGAGGCGCCGCCGGCTGGCCCAAGATGACGCCTGCCACAACCGTGGTCGGCTTGGCCATTGGGCCAAGGAGAGTCGACAGCCATGACGCGGCCAGGCCCACGTCGCACAGGAAGGGGAGGAGGATCCAGATTTGTTCATGGCTCATGTGAGCATCAAGCTACGCCTTGCGACACCGACTATAGCGGCTCCCCTCCACCTCGATGAGCCAAAGGCACATGCCCTTCTCGGCGACGGCTCCGGCATCGACAAGACTGGCGGGTGGTGCCTTGACACCGGCGCCACCCACCACATGACCGGTCAACGGGAGTTCTTAGCCAAGCTCGACTCCGACGTGCGAGGCTTCTTCAAGTTTGGAGATGCCCCTGCTGTGGATATTTAGGGTGTCGGCTCCGTCACCTGCACCACCAAGACTGGAGAGAACCGGATGCTCACCGGTGTCTACTACATCCCCGTGCTGAGGAACTCCATCATCAGCTTGGGACAGCTGGATGAGAACGGCTCCCGCGTGCTGATCGAGCACGAGATCCTACATATCTAGGATCGCCATAGCAGCCTTCTTGCCAAGGTAAGTAGAGGCGCAAATCGGCTCTTTGTCCTTGATGTGTAGGTGGCACAGCCCATGTGCCTCGCCGCTCATCGGGACGACAAGGTGTGGTAGTGGCACGAGCGCTTCGGACACCTTCACTTCGAGGCCCTGAAGCGGCTCAGCATCAAGGATATGGTGCAAGGCCTGTCGTGCCTCGAACACGTGGAGCAGTTCTGTGATGTCTGCGTAAGCGGTAGGCGACTCCCTTCCCAAAGAAACCGAGCCAAGGAGAAGCTCGAGCTCGTGCACGGGGACTTGTGTGGACCGGTGACACCGGCCACACTAGAAGGACGACGCTACTTCCTGTTGCTCGTCGAAGACTTCTCCTGCTACATGCGGGTGGTGCTTCTCGGTAGCAAGGGAGAAGCAGCGGACGCCATCAGGCGTGCGCAGGTTGCTGCAGAGGTGGAGTGCGGCCACAAGATGCGCGAGTTGTGCACCAACAACGGCGGCGAATTCACAGCAACTGAATTCGCGTCGTAATGCGCTGATGAGGGCATTCAGCGCCACTACTCCGCCCCATATATCCTGTAGCAGAACGGCGTCGTCGAGCAGCAAAACCAGAAGGTTGTGGGGATGGATCGGGCCCTCCTCAAGAAGAGAGGGATGCCGGCTGTCTTCTGGGGAGAGGCGGTGCTGACAGCCGTCTACATCCTCAACCGCTCACCTATGAAGGCACTCGACGGAAATACGATGTATGAGGCTTGGCATGGGTGCAAGCTGGTGGTCTCCCACTTGCGGGTCTTCGGCTGCCTCGCGTTCGCCAAGGAGCTCGGCCACATCGGCAAGATCGACGACAGGAGCACTCCAAGAATGTTCATCGGCTACGCGGAGGGCTCGAAGGCCTACCGCATCCTCCACCCGAAGACACAACATGTGCGCACGGTGCGAGACATTGTGTTCAACGAAGGACGAGGATGGGCGTGGGACAAGGCGGTGGATGATGGCTCGACTCTGACGTATGACGACTTCATTGTCGAGTATGTACAATTTGAGGGATCCGGGGGAGCATGCGGATCCTCCTCGCTGAGCACGTCTACCTCAGTTCCCAAGTCTCCATCGATCCTGGTGGCTGCCACACCGACGACACCACAGCCGCCGACGCCACGTGCTCCAGCACCAGCAGTCACACCTCCGGGCACGTCTACACCAGCACCAGCTCGCGTCGAGCACAGCCCGGTGGAGTTCGCTTCCCCGCTCGCTCACGACGAGGAGCGCATCGACGCGTATTACGACGGCGAGCCTTTGCGGTACCATATGATGGAGGGTCTTCTCGGCGACCAGCCGGTGCCGGGACCGGTACCACACAACCTGGAGGTGCAGCTGCAACTTGCATGTGACGACGGTGATCCTCAGTCTTTTGCATAAGCCGAGCAAGACGTAGCATGGTGCACCGAGATGCACTTGGAGATGGATGCGGTCGAGAAGAACCACACCTAGGAGCTTGCTGACCTCCCTCGTGGTCACCAGGCGATCGCGCTTAAGTGGGTGTTCAAGCTGAAGAGGTATGAAGCCGGCGCCATCGTCAAGCACAAGGCTTGATTGGTGGCCTGAGGTTTCTTGCAGCAGGAGGGGGTCGACTTCGACGACGCCTTCGCTCCCATGGCACGGATGGAGTCCGTGCGACTCCTCCTTGCGCTAGGCGCTCAGGAGGGCTGGCGCGTTCATCACATGGATGTCAAGTCTGCCTTTCTCAACGGCGACTTGAAGGAGGAGGTCTACGTGCAAAAGCTGCCGGGATTTGCGATTCCTGGCCCCCTAAACCCTATCCTTCATCTACGCAAGGCTCTCTATGGCTTGCGGCAGGCACCAAGGGCATGGAATGCCAAGCTGGATTCTACGCTCAAGACGATGGGCTTTGGGCAAAGCCCGCACGAGGCGGCCATCTACCGACGGGGTAATGGAGGAAATGCCATGTTGGTAGGTGTCTACATCGACGACTTGGTCATCACCGACACCAAGGATGCAGAGGTGGTGGCGTTCAAGGAAGAGATGAAGGTCGTCTTCCAGATGAGTGATCAGGGGCTCCTCTCCTTCTACCTGGGGATCGAGGTGCACCAGGACCACTTCGGGATCACGCTTCGACAGACCGCCTACGCCAAGCACGTCGTTGAGCTAGCCAGGCTCACCGAATTCAACCTAGCTCTCACTCTGATGGAGGAGAGGCTGAAGGTGAGCCGCGACAGCAAGGCGAAGGAGGTGGATGCTACATAGTACCAGCGTCTTGTGGGGAGCCTTCGCCACCATGCCCACACAACGCCAGACTTGGCTTTCTCCGTCGGCTACGTTAGTCGGTTCATGCAGTGACCAACGACGGAGCACTAGCAGGTTATGAAGAGGATCGTCCGCTACGTTGCGAGGACTCTCGACCATGGCCTCTACTACCCTAGGTGCCCTGGGGCAGCGCACTTTGTCGAGTACAACGACAACGACCACGCCAGCGACATCGACACCAGCAAGAGCACAAGCGGAATCCTCTTCTTCCTCGGCAAGTGCCTCGTGAGCTGGCAGTCGGTCAAGAAGCAGGTGGTGGCCATGTCCAGCTGCGAGGCCAAGTACATAGCGGCCTCCACCGCCTACACTCAGGCTCTCTGGCTTGCTCGACTACTTGGTGATCTCCTCGGTTGAGACACCAGCACAGTGCAGCTCATGGTGGATAGCAAGTCCGCTCTGGCCCTGGCGAAGAATCTCGTGTTCCACGAACGGAGCAAGCACATCCGAGTGAGGTACCATTTCATCCGACGATGTTTGGATGAAGGGATCATCACGGCAAGCTACATCAACACCAAGGATCAGCTTGCGGATATGGTCACCAAGCCTCTTGAGCGGATCACGTTCCTTGGACTCTGCTCCAGGATTGGGATGGTCCAGTCTTCCCACAAGACAACGCACAAGACTTAGGAGGAGAATGATGGATAAGTCTCTATATTGTTGGTCTTTGTGGGGTTGCAGCACACATGGTCCTTGGCATTTAGGATAGAGCATCAAGGACATCTAGGACTGGTTGTTAGGATAGTATCCTTGACTGACTTTAGGATAACATCTTAGACTAGCATCTAGCATATGCTTGACTGGTTAGCAGCCTATAAATATGTATCCCTAACCCCTGTGGTTGGCATGGTATTTGTGTGAGAATGTGTAAGAAATAAACCACAAAATTGCCCCAACTCCTAGTGTCATCCTCTTTTTCAATGAGAGTAAATCTAGAGATCCTATCAATATTTACCTCTTATGATGTGTTGATGATGACTCAATAAGGAGAGAGTGACACATGTGTGCTTTACCTTTTCTTTTTCTTGTTTCTTAAATAGCATTTATGTTCCTTTCTCATGTGATTTTTGCTTTTTGTCACAGTTATTGGATCTCTTAATGATTCAAATATTCGAGCTGATATTTTGAGTTCTTTGCGATGCCAACCGAAGCCTGGATCAACTAACAATTATTTCATACTGTACTTTAGCTTGCTTTTTTTGCTTTGACTTATACTTGCCTAATTGTGAGTAAAAACAGACCTACAAGTAAGCTATTGTAAGATGTTCTCTAGAGTTATGAATTAGTTATTGAAGAAAATGATGAATTCTTGCTATTTGGTTTTTGATTCATACATGATATGAGATTGGCATGTTAGGTAGGAAATAAAGCATATATGAAACATGTCCTGATATTGCATCATTACTAAATTCAATGATACTTGGAAAAGTGTTACACTATTAATATCACCCTCGAGACTATACACACTCTACTATTCTATCTTGTTCTTCACAAGGAACAGATCTGGATTGTGCTGAACAAAGTTGGAAGTATTCTTGTTATTTAAATATTCAAAGTATCGTAAAGAAATGTATTTGAAGTATATATCTTCAATAGCGTGTTGCTTAACTCAAGCATATATTCAGATTCTTTGTTATATCCTCATGTTATGGTGTTTCCTTCTTAATTAGTTCTACTAAATGTGATGCATGAGATGGGGTAGATGGTAAATTCTACCTCCAAATTATATAGGTGTGCTGCAGAAAATGCCATGTACACAATTCCAAGATCATCTTTCTCGATTTAAATTGTATTCAGTGAGAGCATTATTGTCAGCAGATACTCATGAAAAAGAAAAATTCCCAGGTCATCTTCTTGCTTCTGCTGGAATGGACCATACAGTTCACATATGGAACGTATGGAACAAAGGAATACTATTTCTCGAGTATTAAAACATCATACCACTGATGTAAAGGATGTGAGGTGGTCCTACGGTCCTACCATCAGCCTGTGTTGCTCTCTGGAGGGTTTGATTGTTCCTCACGACTTGTTGATGCCGAGGAGGGAAAAGAAATCAGGGTATTCAAGGAGGATCAAGCTGTGGAGGTCATCAAGTTTAATCCAAGTAACTCCAATCTCTATGTCTGGTGGGTCCAAGGGTTCTCTTAGACTCTAGGATATTCGAACTGGCTTAGCAACTAAACAGTTTGACAGAAGTCTTGGCACCATCCTTGACGTTGAATTCAGTGCTGATGGGAAACAGTTTATATCCTCAACTGACACAACCAGAAGCAATGTTAGTGAGAACACTATAATTATATGGGATATTCTACGGCAAGTCCCGTTATCTAACCAGGTAATAGAATTTTATATTAGTTATTAGTTTAATATAGCATATTATCATCCTCTCAGTATCTTGTGATTTTCCCCATCTATATGCACACATTCAAGTTGGGCATACTTTAAAGATGAAAAGAAAGAAAAATATCCTTTTTTGAATGTGTGGTTATTTACTTGTTGTATTTTCCTCTTTCTGATCTGTCAAGTATTTTTTGTATATCTCATTTCCCTCAATATATAAGGGAACAAATCATGTGTGTAGCCTTGAATATACTATGATACTGATAGTAATAGGAATTGAATATTTGCTCTCAACATGTTTGGTCAACCACGATAGTGTGGCAGAAATGCAGAGTCAACACTATATATGTGTTTGGCCAATTTCTTCATGAATGTTGAACATCCATTCATTACCCATTTCTGAATATTTTAATAAGATTCTTTGTCTGATTTTTGTTCGTACTCATAGCAAAAATAGGTTCAACTCGTCGCCACATTCCAACATATGCTTGCTCCATTAGTATACATTCTTTGTTAGCTCTTGTAGCAGAAATTTTAGTATTCTTTATAATAACTTTGGGTTAACAATGCTTGGATCTCGCATTGGTTCCGTGTTGAATAAATAGGCAAAGCCTCGGCACAGTTACAGGGAGAGGTTACAACGATCGAGCTAATCAGAACAGAGGATAAGGAGATGTCGATCTAATCTTTATGAATGGATTAGATCATTTACAAGTTTAAACAGAATCTCTTATCTATACAAGTTGGTAACGTGACATCACATGTGACTTCATGTGTAACTCTAACACCCCTCCTCAATCACAACCTTTCCTTAGGTTGAGATTGTGCTTGAATTCTTCAAGTTGCCGAGTTGGTAGTGCCTTGGTGAAACCATCTGCCACCTGATCTTTAGAGGGAATAAACCTTATCTCTAGATGTTTACTTGCTACTCGTTCTCTCACAAAATGGAAATCTATTTCTATATGTTTGGTTCTTGCATGAAATATAGGATTAGCTGAAAGATATGTTGCACACCACAAGGATGAAGTTTGGTTCCTTTGAACTCCAAGTTCTCCTAATAAAGACTCAATCCAAATGACTTCTGCAGTAGCATTTGCCAGAGATTTGCATTCTGCCTCTGTACTTGATCTTGACACTGTTGTCTGTTTTCTAGCACTCCAAGAAATCAGGTTAGGTCCAAAATAGACACAAAAACCACCCGTAGATCTCCTGTCATCTACACATCCTGCCCAATCAGCATCTAAAAAGGCACTTACAAGAGTGGAAGATGAGCTCCTGAATGTCAGGCCAAGACTTACTGTTCCACTGACATACCTCAAAATTCTTTTAACAGTTGTCCAGTGTGCAGTAGTGGGTGCATGGAGAAACTGGCATACCTTGTTGACAGAAAAGGCAATATCTAGTCTTGTTAATGTCAGATATTGAAGAGCTCCTACTATGCTTCTATACATGGTACCATCTTCTGGTCCTAGAGGTTCTCCTTCTGTGACTGAGAGCTTCTCAGATGCTGATAGGGGTGTTGGTAAGGATTTGCATCCTTTTAGTCCCACCCTGTTAAGTAAATCTGAAGCATATTTC
Source organism: Avena insularis (assembly GCA_023614405.1). Taxonomy (NCBI): domain Eukaryota; kingdom Viridiplantae; phylum Streptophyta; class Magnoliopsida; order Poales; family Poaceae; genus Avena; species Avena insularis. The sequence goes on from CM042690.1 coordinate 28,206,773, forward strand.
TCTTGGGTTAGCACAATACCTTGACTGAATTTCTTTACCTCAATTCCCAAGAAGAAGCTCAAGTCACCAAGATCTTTTAAAGCAAAAGCAGAACTGAGATCTTGGAGAAGTGAAGTAATCGCCTTGTTGGAGGAGCTAGTGACAATAATATCATCAACATACACTAATACATAAATGGTTATACCTGACTGATTATATATAAACAATGAGGTATCTGCCTTGGATGCCAAAAAACCAAGTTGTTGTAACTTTGAGAACCATGCCCTTGGTGTTTGAGCCCATATAATGACTTGTCAAGTTTGCACACATGGAAAGGTGCATTGGGATCTTCATACCCAGGTGGCTGCTTCATATAGACCTCTTCTTCTAGAACACCATGAAGAAACGCGTTCTTTACATCTAGTTGCCTCAAACTCCAGCCTTTTGACACTGAAACAGCTAGAACAAGTCTGATAGTAGCAGCTTTGACAACTGGACTAAAAGTATCTTCATAGTCTATTCCATACCTTTGTTTAAAACCTTTTGCTACTAGTCTAGCTTTATATCTATCAATAATGCCATCAGCTTTCTTTTTAATTCTGTAGACCCATTTACGATCTATGAGATTCCTACCTTGCTTATGTGGTACTAGATGCCATGTTTTATTTTGTATTAAGGCCCTATACTCATCATCCATAGCAAGTTTCCAATTTTTATCCTTTAGTGCTAGTTGCAAATTTTCAGGTTCACTAGTTAGACAGGACAAACCGTAACGAACAGTATCGTCTTTATAAATTTTTGGTTTAGAGTTACCAGTTGACGCCCTTGTACTGTGTACTAGTGATGCTGGTGTAGCTTGGGTCACAAACCCGTCGAGTGCAGAGGATCCTTCTGATCCCGTTGCCTCTGACACAGCTGCAGCAGCTGTTTCTGCGCTGACGGATTCCTCTGCGTCGGTCTGTCCCGTTGCTTGCTGCTGGCTCGAGGAGGACGCGCTGATCACGCTGGGAGCCGAGCCATTGGGTCCGCGCGGAGAGGGGACCCTGGGCGACACGCTCTCATGTGCACGCGCACGCTGACGAGGACGTGATGCAGACCGAGTCGACGTGTTGGACCCGGAGCCGCCGATTGGCCCACGCGACGCAGGACGGGGCGATGTGACCCCATGGAGTGGACGGGTCCGAGGAGAATCTCCTGGCTGCTGCGACGCGCCAGAGGTGGAACTGTTGCCACTGTTGTTTGACGATCCCGAGGGAGATCGAGTATCCTCCTGGGAGACCGTGTCAGTCTCGCCAAAACTTGCACTCGCACTGTTTGGGGCGTTTCACCACTGTTTTGCATGGAATTTTCTTCTGTGATCGGCTGGACCTGAGTAGCATCACTTAAAATAACAGGAATTATAGAGCCATTAGGTGTTAGATCATTGCAATTGTTTTCCCCCGCATGAGATAATACCGGTGGATTCTGAAGAGATTCAGGTAATAAAAGAATTTCTTGTCGGAGTAAAGAACCAGCATTGGGATGAAGTTTGGCAAAAGGAAAAACCGTTTCATCAAACACAACGTCTCGAGAGATGTAGACTCTACCAGATTGAACATCTAGACATTTTACACCTTTATGCATATGACTGTAACCAAGAAAAACACACTGCTTGGAGCGAAAAGCAAGTTTGCGTTTGTTGTAAGGACGAAGATTAGGCCAACAAGCGCAACCAAAGATACAGAGAGATGCATAATCTGGAGTCTTTTGAAAGAGACGTTCCATAGGGGTTTCATGATGGATGACTTTGGAGGGTAGCATGTTAATGAGATGTGTGGCAGTCAAGAAGGCTTCATCCCAAAATTTTAATGGCATGGATGCATTTGCAAGGAGAGCAAGCCCTACTTCTACAATGTGACGGTGCTTGCGTTCTGCTGACCCATTTTGCTGGTGTGTATGGGGACAAGAAACATGATGTTCAATACCAATTTTAGTGAAGAAGGAATTAAGTTTTTCATATTCTCCTCCCCAATCAGATTGAAGAGTAAGAATCTTTTTATCAAACTGATGTTCAACAAGTTTTTGGAAATTATAAAAAAATTGGAAGACATCAGACTTTTTCTTGAGAAGATAAATCCACACAAACTTGCTAAAATCATCAATGAAACTTACATAATATGTGTATCGCCCTACTGAACTTGGCGCAGGGCCCCAAACATCAGAGAACACAAGTTGTAATGGGGCAGTGGATACACTAGTAGAGCTTACATAAGGCAATTGATGACTTTTGGCTCTTTGACAAGAATCACAAATAGAATCACTACTAGATTTATTGGAGCAAGGAAGATGATGCCTACTAAGAACTTGTTGAACAATGCGAGAGGAGGGATGTCCTAAACGACTGTGCCATCTCGAAGCTGAAGGCTTGGTGACACTGAAGACTTGTTTATTCGTGGTTGATGATGAAGAAATCAAAGGATAGAGGCCTCGAGTGCATCTACCTTTGAGAAGGACCTTCTTCGTGGCCTGATCCTTAACATAAAAAATCCACGGGTGAAATTCAAGAAACACATCATTATCTTTGGTAAAACGATGAATTGAGACAAGATTTTTTGTGGCATGTGGAATGTGTAGGACATTGTTTAGATGCAAATTTTTGGAAGGGGTATTAACAATTGCATGACCAACATGACTAATGCTCATACCTTGTCCATTGGGCGTGTGAACTTGTTCGTGGCCATGGTACTTTTCCTTCATGGTGAGCTTGTTGAGCTCACCGGTGATGTGGTCGGTGGCACCAGTATCACCGTACCAATTTGTGTCCACGTCATAGGACACCGCATTAGCGCCCTTCTCCTCTTCATCTTCTTCTTCACCGCCAGAGTAACGATGCCAGCACCTCCACGCCTCATGGCCTTGTTTCCCGCATATCTGGCAGGTGACGTCGCGGTTTCCACCACCGCGGCCTCCTCCATGGCGACCATTGCCGCCGCCACCGCGCTGTTGGGGGTGTCCTTGTCCACGGCCGTTGCCGCGTCCTCCTCGACGCCCGCCACGGTAGCCTCGTCCACGTGGTCCACCACGTCCACGGGCGGCCATGTTGATGGAGGAGCCGCCCTCGTCATGGATGAGTTCCATGCGATTGTCGTAGGAGGTGACGTAGGCATAGAGGTCGCTGACGGTGAGGTCCTTTTCGCCGTTGACGCCGATGGCAGCGAAGAGCGGGTTGTAGGTGTCGTCGAGGCCGGCGAGGAGATACTCCACGAGCTCCTCATCATCGATGGGGCGGCCTGCTGCTGCAAGTTCATCGGCGAGCCCCTTCATCTTCAGGAAGAAGGTGGTGGTCGTCATGTTCTCCTTCCTCGTCTTGGCGAGGGCGACACGCAGGTTGGAGACCCGCGTCCTGGACTGGGCAACGAACATCGCCTTGATCGCTGCAGATGTGTTCATGCCGATGGTGGAGACGAGAATTTCCCTGGAGAGAGTTTGCAGCAGGAACGACAGCAAATATTGATCCATCGATACCCACGCGTCGTAGGCGGGGTTGGACTCCTTGACCTGCTTACCGTCCTTCTCGACGACGATCTCGGCTGGGACAGCCTTCTCCGCATCGAGGTAATCCAGGAGCCGAGCTCCCCGGATCGGCGGGAGGACTTGCGAGAGCCAGATAAGGTAGTTGTCCTTCGTGAGCTTCTCGGTCACGCCTTGACCAGCGAGGGGATTGGCCATCGTATGGGAGTTGGATGTTGCGAGGCACATAGATGGGATTAGGAAGGTTTGGCTCTGATACCATATAATAACTTTGGGTTAACAATGCTTGGAATAAATAGGCAAAGCCTCGGCGTTACAGGGAGAGGTTACAATGATCGAGCTGATCAGAACAGAGGATAAGGAGATGTCGATCTAATCTTTATGAATAGATTAGATCATTTACAAGTTTAAACAGAACCTCTTATCTATACAAGTTGGTAAAGCGACATCACATGGGACTTCATGTGTAACTCTAACATTCTTCTCTCTCCATCCCACAATATAAGATATTATTAATATATTGGTTGTAATAACATCTTATATTATGGAATCGGAGGGAATGCATGTGTGCTATGTAATTGTTAAAGAAAAATCTCAGCTGATGAATTATGATCACCGATCCACCTTGCTATATGCTATTTGTTGTGCGGCACATACTAATAGTACATAATTAGAAACCATGGAGTTTTACTGTTGTTCTGGCAGTAAGAGGGGATCGAAGAACACAGTGAGTCTTGGGCTTATAACAACTACTAGATTTAGGTGTGAGCCTTGGCGCACGACCCCCACCTTCCGCACTGATAAACAGTTCATAAAACGCTATATTGACCATTTATAGAAATCAATTTATGATAGCAAGCAACATCAAGCACGGCTTTGTTGGTATACATAGTAGACAAAGCACATACTCCTAATAAATAACATGAGCCTTTGACAATGGCAACGACTTTCACACTGATGAACAATTTGTAAAACGATATGTTAAGCATTTAAAATTAGAATATGTTTGGAACCGGGGATACAACATGCAGTACAACCGTTACTACATGACTAATTCATAGATGACAACCACCTGCCTAGTGCAGTATGGGTCTTAGGTTGCTTCCTCATATTCTCAACTCAGCTTCTCCAATCGGAGACTTTGACATTTAAATCTAAAACGCAATGCCTGCAATGATGTTCACAAGAGCATTCCAAGTTTCATTGATGAGGCGTTCTTGTAGTTCAAAATCCATATACTTCACATTTGCTGAGTGAAGAAAGACATACCAGAGAAGCATTAGTCAGCAAAGAGAAGCAAGATACTGCCTATTTCTATCTTATATTTAGGAACAGAGGTAGTAATAAAAAACTGTAGGATGCAGACCGAGAATGTCAACACAAATACAAAATACATATAAATCAGTCAGCTTATCAAAGTGGGGATGATAACACATGATTTGTCAAAAACGACAAAACAACCAATCCGAAAAGGTAAAAAACAACATTACGGTAATATAGGGTGTACAATCTATATAGATACAACCACCATTCACCTATTTATACTTTGGTTCTAATTCTAAGAACAGGAGCTCATCCTTATTCTCTCCAGATGTTTCTCCAAGCGAGCAGCTATATATATATATATTGGATAAACCGTTTTGTAAGCGCTATCCAAACCACCATTGGACAAACCATTTTGTAATCCGTAAGTATATTGTCTAAGAAATAACTTAGCCACCACACATACATACAACACACTTAGGTGCTTATTCAATTCGGCAAAAATATTCAAGTGAAATAACAACATGCACACTATAAGTAAGGGTTGCATAATATGAGTTGCACACGTTTCTATTTCATGATTATGGCCAGTGCCTCTCTATATCGGTCATACTTTTGCTTATCCTAGTCACGAGCCAGAGAAATTATAGCATCATTCATATCGCAGCTAACAGAACTTGCCAATATGTATTGAAAAAGGAGCGAATCATAATATCATTTACATCATTTCTGAACAGCGGTGCATAAAAGGAAAAGTGACTGAGCCTAGGTTTATACGAAGAATGAAATGCAAGAAAACGCAATAAACTGAAGTGTGAACAGATGGTCTATCTAGAATCAAGTATCAACACGTACATAACTTACCGATAAAGACCAGTGTATCCAGAACAATATACCATGGATCTGACAATGTAACGTTGGTAAGACAAGGATAAAAAACAAGGGAGGATTGAACCAATTGTGAACCAAGAAAGGAAATTGTGTGCACTAAGTTATTAAATATCTACACAAGTGGTCATAACTATTGTCCTACTCGGTCTCAAATATGATTGAGCTAGAATTCTACTGAGAGCAAGAACAATAAAAAATGACAAAGTGATACACTTTCAAGATAGCCAAGCTTGAGGTTGAAGTGGCTATTTGAAGAAAACAATTAATAGTAACACAATGCTAACTTGGAAAAAAACATACAACGATAGATGCATTTATTGGCGCAAGATTCAACCGTCAGCCAAGATAGGAGAAAATGAAACAAACTATGAATTTATATTTTTTAAAAGGTATTTATCAACTCATTTATGTGTTGACTGAATAAGTTATGCACTGATAAATATATCAGTGTAGGGCCAGAACATGTGTTATGTAAAGAGAGAAACTAACCTTTGGGCGCTGTCAGTTCCTTGTCACTGCAGAGAGTTACTTTTTATTGCAAATTCAGGGTCGTCTAATACAAACTTTCTGCACGACCATTCTTTTGTTGGCATGTCTCCTTCACCACATCTCAAATGCAAAACATTCAGGCTCCCAACTGGGTTGCAGAACCCACTGCACCTCCATTCGAATGATGTGACATAGACATTCCTTGCTTGTGTCTTCCACTCATAGTCTGAAATAAAAAACGTTTCAGAAAGGAAATGTTAGTGACATGATTTTCATGTTCAGAGATGTTGAATGGTATGAAGAACAACCGAAGAAACTGACATGTTTCTGATCCACAGCACACCCTGCCAGCCATTGATGTGCTCCGCATCTAGCCCAACAAACCACCCTCCCAGTGATGCATCTCCACTTGTCAGAGAGAGCTGATCTTGGCTTCATACAATCAATATAGACACGGGGCTTCAGTTTATGCCAGGCAAGAATTGAGATGAGCATACTTGCACTACATATATCATAGTTTTCTCCAGGATGATTGATACAAAAGAAGGTATACTTATAAACAAACAGAAATACCTAGGTCAAATGGCCGGATGCCATGAAAAATATAGTTACCTTAGTTTATGTCTATTCCATACTGATGCATCACACAGGCATAACCCATACTGAAACTTAAGTGAAGAGGCAAAAGATAGGAGAGCTAACCTACACATCACATGCACAGGCGAAACCGATTTTAATCTCAGAACCTATAAATTGATAAATGGATATATCATTTTTATTAGAGAAAATGTTACCTTTCAGAAAATCCAAGTTCTTTCACACCAAAACAACCATGTGTATTATCAATGTTTTTCTGATCCACCGCCACTAACATGAGCAATGGTAAGAAAATCGGTAATCGTTAACTGCTCGGTTGTCTTGAGAGTAGCGACTAATCAGAATTCGGATGATTAACCGATTTAGTCGGTCGGCTATTAATCGTTGAAACCTACAAAAATTAGCACCTAAAACACATATGACTCCTCTTGCACCTCAACCACCTACCATATTAAAGGCAGCCTCGAGCTCCTCGTTAAGGCGCTCGAGATCTTGTATCTGAGGTCTGATTGGCAACTATGAGGAACTGGTCAACAACGACAAGGAACTGGCTGGTGATGGCAGAAATCAAGCTCCTGGAGGCAGGGATCGAGAGGGAGCTTTGAAAAACCTACTTCATTGGGGCGGGCTAGCGGATGGATGGGCGATATGTGTTGATAATTTTGCAACATTTTTGACCAAGTGTAGTAGTTAATCGGGAACATACCTAGTAATCGGAGTGTCAGAGCTATTAATCGGGCTAAACGATTAACACAAACTATTAGTGGTAATCGACACGGTCAGGTCCCTAGTAGTGATTAATCGGCCTATTAATCGCTGATTCGGCCTATTTTTTGAACAGTGAACATGAGAGGAAAGAGAGCCTGTCAGCCTGCACATTTTTCTAACTCTTACCTAGTTGAATCTGAATGATGTTAACATGGACACAAATAGCAGGACACACAAATAATGGAGCTACCTCAACATGGAGATCATCAATGGATGTAATTGATACTATAGAAACCAGATCAGCAACACACCTTCATTAGGATCCTCACCATTGAATTGGTGGGTGAGGGCAGAGGAGGGAGACCAGTGGTGGAAGCCTCATGGCATGTCCGTGTCCACCAAACTTCTTCCCCTTACACCAATATTCATTAGGTAATGTCCCATCATTAATTTGTGGTGCTTCACCTGGATTATCAAAGGCAATATCATTATAGAACAAAAGTTTCTTGTAAGGTTTACCATAATAACATAGAAAAATGAAATTACAAAAAAAATGCTAAAATAAATATATGAGATTCTCGACAAAAGAAGTGAGCTCACCTTCTGGCTCAGCTCTACTATACTGTAGAAATGACATGAATTTCTTGTAAACTTTATTTTGAAGCCCATATAAAATTGGATATTCTGAAACAAAATATAAGAGCGCCATCAACTGAAGAAGCGACATGTTCATCCTGCATATAGAAAATAACCTACAGCTGTGACATAATAACAGACTAAACACAAAAAAATTCCTACAGTCAGAAGGTGAAATTCCTAATTATCCGATAGTTAATTTTATCCTATACCAGAATACATAGACCATGATCCGAAGAGGACCCAAACAGGAGACATAGGATTAACCATAATATATATGATACAAAAACAAATAAGCATTGCATCATATCATTCACTCATCATGCAAGAACATCCATGGAACAGAGAAAAATCAACCATGGACTGCATCACAAAGGGGATTGCACCATGAAAACGTACAACCAAGAGGATGTGCATGGGCAGAGGCTCACCTCACTTTGCTATACCCGTCCATCTCTGCAGGGGCAGCCGGCTCGTCATCCCTTCGTCTGACTTGGCAGCTCCTCGTGCTCCTCCTACTTGGGGTCGAGGTTGAGGGAGAGAAGGAGCATAGCACTCGCCACGATGAGATCCTCCAGGGCGACGTCCGCTTCTTCTAGCCATGGAGCCTACTTTCCGCCTCTCTCTCTCTCTCTCTCTCTCTCTCTCTCTCTCTCTCTCTCTCTCTCTCTCTTTCCCTGTTAATAGCATGGAGAAGATTGTTAGATGGGTGGCAGAGGAGAAACGAACTGGACCAAGAAGGGGCAGGGGAGAGACAGACGCGGGTGAAGCGGCCGCTCGATGGGAAGATGAGGTGGTGGCGGCGGCTAGACCGGAGGATGGACTGGGCCGGAAAGGGATTGGGGAGCAGGGAGGAGGACTGGCTCTCCGCTTGGACCAGTTCAACCTCGCCGGTGGTGGCCTCGCTGGATGCGAGCAGAGAGAGGAAGAGAAATCGCCGGAGGAGGAGTGCGGGAGGAGCTGTGTGGAGGAGGTTGTGGCGCTGGAGGCCGAATCCCAGTGAGGGAGCGGTGGCGACTCACCGCATGGGGGAGCGGCTGCGCAGGGGATTGGAGGACGAGGAGTCAATCGTGGATGGCTAGGGTTTCACCCAACTAGTAAGTGTGCCCGTGCAAGCGCACGTCAGTAAATTCCAATCATAGACATTTGTCTTGCATCTAGATCAAGATGCAATCCTGCTTGAGGAAATGATGCAACTGACATACTTTGGTGAGGCTTGATTCGTGAGCAGAGCTCATGCATATTCAGAAAATTACATTGGCAAGATGTGGACAATCATAATTATGAATGAAAAAATATTTTTCTTCTAGATTGTACATGTGAATATCATCTCACTCAACTTGACTGAATAGTAGCATTTCTGAATAAGGTCAAACAATCTACAATACCTGCAAGAGACAATTCCTGCTAGGTCATAACTTGGGCTCTTAAAACGTAGGCTCACAGCAAGTGTGTCCATGCTAAAAGACTAAGAGTACAATGTGTGAAAATACATCTTTTCAGAATGTGTGGACATGCTAAGACTTGGGCTCAAACCTAGTGTAGCTCTTGAGATGTACTCAACAGGATGTGACAACAAGAATGAGATACCCAATAAAACCTAGAGAAGGGAAATGCAAAGCGTTAGACGCAAAGGAGATATTTCATGACAGTATGACTACAATGCCAGAACCATGGAGCACTACAAATAAGTCTATGTTTTCTCAAGTTAAATTGTTAACCAACTACTGAATAAGCAACTCAGTAGAAAATTATAATAGACAAACTGTCCAAAGGATTTGGAAGTTAATCCCTTATGATTCACTACTGGAAGATGTCACTATGACTTGAAGAAAAAATGCAAGACCTAGCACAGTAACATTCAGTTTAACCTTATATAGATTTTTTAAAATATGAATAACTCATGTTCGCCGGCTAGAAGGAACTATCAGCATAATGTTGCCGAACTGAGGTTAATAAGTGGTGCTAAGGAAATCGTTGGAGATTTTGTACCAATGAAATTACAATGATATGAATAAGTACAACACAATACACACATACTCCTTTCATCTCCCACCAACCTCAGTTCAAACTAACAGCCTGTACCGGGAACTTAGTAAGATAATAGTTTGTAGCATAAGAAGATGCAAAGGAAAAATTATGGTGGGCGATAATATACTTTCAGCATTAGTAGAAACAAAGATGGAGAAAAAAGAAGTGTGTTTATCTTATTAAGTGATACAGATCAACTTGAGCAAAAGTGGATTTAGGAGAGCTTCTCCTCACCGTGGGGATCTATGGGAGGCGTCAGCACGTCATCTTGGAGGATGCTTTCGCGGGCACTACTTAAAATTGGTCAAATAAAGATAGACACATTCAAATTCAAGATTTGCTTAACATGAGTCAAAAGAATATAGTCACATTCAAAATTTAAATACTAACCACTTTGAAAATTATATGCGACAATCAAGTAAATATGAGTTGAGAGAGTACCATATTCGGTTCTTTCAACTAAATTTCACCTGCAAAATCTTAAGTGAGCAATTATTTCAATCTGAACTAAATATGAGTTGTCCCTGAAAAATCAAAAAGTACCTCTAGTGTTTTCCGTGAAGACAAGGAGTGGTCAATTTGTGACCCTTGTTGAGTTGGTGCAGGCCTGAGTAAATCGTCAGTGCCAACAAATTTCATCCGAGCAGCACTTAGAACAATAGTTAACAAAATGATAGGGCTTGAAAGAAGTAAATATGTAGTTTCATGACCATCTCCTGTCGAACAAAGGCTATGCTTATTCACAAAGTGTCATGGTATGCCTAGAAAACCTGAAAGTGATATTTTTTCAAGGCAATCTACATAACACAAAAATAAAAATAAAGAACAATAGCATATTAGCAACATAAAAGATTCTAGATACAACAGAGTTTAATGCCTAGTCATATTTCAAAAGAAGTATATATCATTACTCGGGTTGCAATATAAATCACACCATAAACTTTGGTAATTTTTGGGGACAATAAAATGTATGTAACTGCATCAAGTATTTTTTGAAAAATAATCGCAATGACATAATTTCCTGAACCTAGTTTGCATATACATTTCACATATGTTGCTGTTGAGCGCACACAGAAGCGATTTCGGAAAATGTGTGGCACACAATAGTGATTTAGGAAGATAACAGAATGGAAATATATGTTTGTAAAATGCTATAGCTCACATATCAATTCGGGAACAATAGCTTGTTTTCTGCTAGTGATGACCTCCTTAATCCTGGTCTGGCTAGATAAGTGTGCAAGAGCAACAAGCTCCTGCCATGCTTTACCCCTCACTGCTATTATCCATGTATCAAGCAGTACACTATCATCATAATGGCCCTCCACAAGCTCACTCACTGTTGTCTTATGCCGAAGAATATTAATCAAACGGAGAGAATAATTTCCTTCCTCATTTCAATCCTTCCATCCCGCAACCACTCCATGATTTGAGGGCAGGTCCAGAGTGGTTGGTGTAGTCACAATGCACACAATGTCATTGGGAAGGATTCTCATCGGGCAGTTTCAGAATATGGCTAATCATCATCTGTGAAAATCGACAATGGAGCACCTGCAGTGTATCATCCTCAAGCATCATCCAGAATATTTTGACATCTTTGCAAAGATGGACATTGATAGATCACACACGTTCTTAGTGAGAAAAAAATAATAGATCACAAACAGCCAGCTAGACCAGACGGTCGGCAGCCACGATGTAGGTAAGGGGCGGTAAGAGGAGTACCTCGAGGAAGCCCCAGTGTACGCCGCCAAAGCCTGCAGACCACGCTCCGGCTGATTAATCTGCAGGCGGTGCGAGAGGAGACGCCTTCGGTGATGACGCAACGATCTACGTGGTCGAGGGCGTCCATGGTGCGGTTGCGCACATCCGCGGGGAGGCGGTCGGTCTCCACAACCCCGCAGGGGGGCGCCCGAGGCTCGATGGTGCGTGGTTGCGCCTCATGAAGGGAGCCGCCCTGGGCGATGTGGATGTGATGGGGAGGCACAGGAGATAGGAGGAACGGGGCGTGGCAAGGGAGCTGCGGTGGGCATGGGGACTTGGGGAGGCCGGACAGAGGCTAAGCTGGAGACCTGGATGGGGTTCAGCGTTCAGGTGGGGCGGCGCGAGGCGGGTGCGACGAGCCATCAGGAGAGAGAGAGAGAGTAATTACCGGCTTTTTTGCGGGGCGATTAATTACCGGCTTTGACCAGGGCGGATGCGGAAGGTTTGGAATTTTTCATTGGGGTGGAGTGTGTTCAGTCATTGTAAATTACTAAGTGCACACCAGACAACGGATGAGACTAATGCTAGCTGTTAGATTAAGTTTAGTGGGTGTAATCCAGCGGTGCCAATGTATCCCTTTACGATCTGTGGGGTACGTTTAGAAAAGATAAAGTTTGCTGGTTTAATAGTAGTATTGAATCGCGCGCGGAACGGGCGGGGAATAGGCGCGGGATGGGTGGGCGGGGTGGGTGGGCGTCTGCCCCTGCCAGTCTTGAAGCACCCGAAAAACGACCACGGAAATCTTCGCACGAGGCCGACAGGTGGGCCCGGCAGCCCTCGACGGGAATTAAACGGGTGTGGCCAGAGAGGAGCACAGGCCCTGTGTAGAAAAAGGTGTGCAACCAACGTTTTTATTTTTTACTGCACATGTGGGCAAAACCGTCTTTACAGCAACGAACGGTCCAGATCTCGTTTCAGAGGCCAATCCAACGACCCACAGCATGTAGCCAGCCTAAGAACCCCATGGGGGAGCATCAATAACACCTTTAGATGGTAAAGGTATAACTTGTGCTGCCCCTTCTGGGCTAAGGGTGACCAGGCTCTGAGCTGCGTCATGATTTGCCCTTATAAGGTGAGATGCTTATTAATTGCTATAGATCATATGAAGTTATGTGACGTGCTTTGATAGAACCAACTGATCTAACTTGAACTGATTTCAACCTCCTAAAGCAAATTGGATTACCTAGTTTACTGAAAGCAAAATGTAAGGGATGCTAGTAGCCCGATCTGTCTACTCTATACTCTATAGTAACATGTATTCTTAAAGTATGTTTCACTGTTTTCGACACGGATACTTATGAATTAACACTCCTAATCTAAAGCCATCTGACTTTCCAGTAGCTTCATGCTAGTCCTAGCAACTGACATTTTCAATTTGGAGTTGATAGATCTTGAATAAGATGGTGAAACCCTGCTATTTCTCAGGGAATTGGTTTTGCAAACTATGAACTGGAATTGGATAATCACACTGAAACTTGACACAAATCACCCAGGTTTATACAGAAGCCTTCATATGTCCTTGTGTGAGGTATCACCCATATGAAGCTTCTTTTGTTGCGCAATCTAATGGTAACTATATCGCGATCTTCTCCTCAAGGCCACCATTCAAGTTAAACAGGTACAGACAGTTCGAAGGACATGGAGTATGGGGTTTCCCTATAAAGTGCAGTTTCTCTTTGAGTGGGAGGGAGCTTGCATCTGGTTCATCTGATGGATGCATCTATTTTTACGATTATAAATCATCAAAGCTAATAAGGAAGATTGAAGCCTTCAAAGCAGCATGTACCTATGTTGCATACCACCCTGTAATACCTAATATGATTGCTTCATGTGGCTGGACCGGTGGAATATCTATTTTTGAATAGAAAACACTGATTCAAGTTGACGTATCACTACAAACCTTGCTCGCTTTGAGTTTTGGGTAATTACGGACATTGTTGCAGTGGATTTGGTTTCATGTGGGCAATGTCAACATTTGGCCATTAACTTACGGATCACAAGAACGCACCTGTGCTTCAACTTATTTTTGTGTATCAACTAAATCTTGTGATCACGTATAGATAGGATAGATAAGTATAAGGTTTTGTGGGTGTTGTTTTTTTGCTCTCAGATCTACAGTTTAAGTTTGTAGCAGCTTGTTTTGGAGTTTGTGAACATCTTGGCTAGTTTGTGCTTTTATACTGTTTAGGGAGTTGGATGGTTGAATTAAGTTAGAGTAACATACATCCACAGTAATTTAACTTGCATGTCACCCAGGTTAATATGATATATAAAGCGGTTTGGTTGTGCCACCATTGCTTCTTAGTAATCACGTGGGTATGTGTTATTAGTAATCATTGATTACTAATCTATTGGGCACCATAGTGTTGGCGGATCTTGGCGGATATGTACAAATGGATGCTGAGTCAGACACATTATTCATGAGTTCTATCATCGCGATCACCAACTAATGTACAGACTGGATTGGTCAAAAATCTGTTTTTGATACTGCAGGCTAAAATAGCCTATCAAAACATCTTACATTTTAAAATGGAGGTAGTAGTAGAAAACATTGATTCTTATATTTTTTTCTCCTTCCCGGACTGCTAACCACAGATGGGCGTCGAGGTGGGAACATTATTCATGAATTCTATCTTCTTTGGCCGCCATCACCAACTCATGCCCGAGCTAGCGGAAGAAAACACGACAAGAAATTCAACAGAAGAGCGGCGAGGACCGCAAATGGTTTCAGTGTTGGAGGTTTATTTTACTGTAGTTAGTCTGATCAATAAGGCAAGCCTCGAGGTACAAAGGCACAAGTTAATTAGTGCCAGAATTTCAGATACCAAGCAAACTGCTTCAGTCATATATAGTCAGCCATCAAGTTAGTAAATAGGTTCACTGACTTGATTCTCGACGAAACTTTATTTCTCATTGAACGTAACAAGTGAATACAAAGCGCTCTGCAGATCCAATTATTACAAAGCATGAACGGAAACATGGATGGAGGTCCCTGATGGGCCATGTATGTTACTGAATTGAAGGAAAATTATTACGTTGGGTAAAATAAAAAGTGGAACTGCATGAGCGTCGTCACCATCAGCAGTAATCTGGTTAGACCATGTAAACACCAATTGCATTGAGGTATCTGTTGTCGGTACGGCCGAAGAAGCCAGCTACGCTTTTGTCCTTGGGCACGTCGGCGCTGAAAGGAGTGCCGGTTGTGCGTCCGTATGGCCCGTACGTCTTCTCGTTGGTGACGAACTTGAGTGACTGCACGACGATCTGCGTTGTGGAACCATTGTTATGATTGAAATATGTTCCGGAAACTTCTTTCACGACCTCATTAGGCCCCAGCTCGACCTGCAAAACGTACACATGAATAATAAAGGAAATGAATCAGCAACTAATCTCATTACTCCACAAAACAACCAGAGATATATGGACTCGGGTTAGTGCAAACTAATAACATAACCAAAACATGAAAAATTTGAATATAAACAAACCTTTGAACGGTTGGTACCGGTGCCACCGCCCCAAGGACCCGTGGTGCGCCTATTGCCAGATCGGTCGACGTAAGTGCATTCGAACAAACCGATTACTCCCTGATGAACGATTGTTATTGTTTCTATACGTCGTGGTTCTTCCGAGTCACGAGCGGATCCGCCATTTCCACCCCACGGGCCAGACTTTGTGAGCTGGGGCAAGCTCTGTATCATGTATACAGGTAATTAAGCAATGTGATCCCGTAGCTTATGTAACGGGACAGTTAAGAAGGGTGAATCTGTAAACTTGGAAATTAATCAACTTGAATACTCCTCACCTCCATCCTGCAAAATCCATGGATGGTAAGCTCCAATATTTCTCCCTCTCCACCATTTAGTACTCCATGTACTTTTCTCTTGACTATACCACGTGCCATCGCGAAATCGCCCGTGCCTCCAACGATAGCCCACTCCCCTTGTTTTTCAACGGAACCTCCCGTTACCTGGAGCGTGGACTCCTTAAACCTGTGTAAAATAGAGAGCATCTTTGGGTACTCATAGTAATTATGTAAAAAGGACAAGAGCACTCTTTCTAAACATAATAAGACTGTAATAGGCATCTAAGATGGAAAACTGTGGCCTAGATAATAGACGTAGGGAAACAAAAAATGTACACGTACCTTGCAATCTCGAACCGAAGGGTGAAGCAATTGTGCCAGCTGCCAGCATCGATATGCAGGCCCTGGGCACGGCCGACTAGCTTGGCATCTGGGCCAATGCCATCATATATCGGCCAGTTATTAACGGCTGTCCTACCCCACCCAGTGGTAACATCTGGCTCTACTATGTTTGCTTGGGTTGCCCTTGGCCCAGAAAAAACGTGGTGCAAGTACAGGCGCTGGAATTCAAACTCGACGTTCTCCAAGAGTCCACCACCGAATGGTGTGATCTTGAAGTTGGAGGCAGTGGCCATGACTGAGTGGTGGCGAGAACAGATGCTCAAGTAGGCTGTGGGAAGGCTAGCTAAGCTAGATCGAGAGCTTCTCTTAGTTTGTGTGAGTTGTGATTGGTGATCTCGAGCGGTATTTATAGGCTGGAGTACATCTATACACACCATATTTTATGATTAGAATATTACTAGTTTTATCGGTTCGATCTCGTGTTTCATGCATGAGCATATTCTCAAGACAAGATGTCAGCCGTGCAACAACTCATATCGGAATAGAAAATTGGTATGGCTTATCCTGTCGGTTGGAATCCTATGGACCCTGACAAATGGTTGTGTGTGATTGCAGTAAAGAAAAACCATAGGAAGTCATCAACGGTAGTTCCTGCAGGATTTTTCATGAGGTTAGACCTCATGCTAGCTTTCCCATAAAACACACCATGAAAGTGTCTATGGGGAATAGTACAATCCCATGTATCAAACACCATCTTATATAATCCTACAAAATTTGTGAGAAGATTCTACGAATCAAAGGAGGTCTAAACATGTTAGTTAGTATCAAGAGGTTAGGTGTATTTCATGTGTTCAGTTGTACCAAACTCTACCTAAATAGTGTGATATAAACCGCATTGACAGGTTTGTATTTGTAGATCAAGGTGTACATTTATCATTGTAATCCTACTGGTGTTGGTTAACGGGAGCCATGTAACACGCAGCGGTGCGACCCAAGGGGCAGTGCATCTTAGCACAATAGATCTATTTTTTATAGGGTTTATTACGACTGTGTCCCGGTTCACTCGGAAATTGGTACTATGCCATTACGAATCGGGCAACTGGAGAATATCATCAGCCGGTGTGGACACGTTACGTCTATGCCCTTGGACAGACGTGACGTCGGCTGCCATTACGTTGGACTTGCTTGCCGTCTGTTTGACTCATTTTTTCTTACATGTGAGACATCCACTTTGCCATATCAGCAGCGATGGAAACAAATAGATATGTTGCCTTTCGACATGTGGGATCAAGTACACAACCCACCAGTGGATCTGAAAACAATTAGATTTGTATCCCTTTTGAGGTGCGGGACCAGCACCTATCCCCGTCAGTAGAGGGGAAATAATGATCAACAAAGTCTATCCCCGAGGAATTGCAAGCCCCGACGTAGCCGCTCTAAGCATATCGAACTTCTACACAACCATGTCGGCCATGTTCTGCTGATCTTGGTACCAGGGGCGGCGCCAGGGGTATTCCCTGGTATTCAAGTGAATACCAATGATTTTTCCAACTCAAGGCAAAAGAGCTATGTTTTTAGCAAAATAAAGATGATTTTTATAAAATAAATACCAAGTTAGCCAAATAAATACCAGCACTACTAGGAAACTAGCTATAGATAGACAGACCTTCTGTGGCGCATGGTTCTGACCATGCGTCACAAAAGTTGTCCAGTGGCGCATCTGGAACAATGCGCCACAGAACCATGAAACTTCTGTGGTGCATGGCAATTGGAGATGCGCCACAGAAGTTAGGTGGGATCTACACTAGGCCTTGGTCTATGAAACTTATGTGGCGCATCTCTCAATACGCGCCACAGAAGTGAAATGCGCATATTGACAGATGCGCCACAGAATCATCAGGTGAGACCCACAGCAGGCGGGCTTTGACCGTGCTCTGACCAACCTTCTGTGGCGCATATGAAGATATGCATCACATAAGTTTATATCTTCTGTGGCGCATATCACCATATGCGCCACAGAACAATTATGTGGGCCCTACTGTCTAGACACCTATAACCAAGCTTCTGTGGCGCATATGTTGTCGTGGTATTGTCGACACGTACGCCATAGGGGTATCCCAACGGCGAGTTTAGAGCGTGGGGGAAGATGGAGAGCGTTCGGGTCGGCTTGACACAGTTTACCCAGGTTCAGATCTGACGACGGTGGCGAGATCCTACTCCTGCTATAAATCACTATAATAGCAATACGCCGAGTTACAAGATTGGGGGGTTCGCTGTGTGCGAGTTGTGCTATGCACTTGGTGTTCTCTGCCCTAAAGGCTCCCGTAGGACGGCTTATAAGAGCGCCAGGACCTAGGGTTACATGGAGAGTCCTAGCTGGATACGGTTACAGAGTCCTATGTTGGGGATATGTTATATGGGTATCATCATAGCATGTCACTTATCCGGATAACCCGGGTGGCCCATAGTTGGTAGCATGGCCTATGGACTGCTGGGCGGCCCAGTTAGATGGATTCAGAAGGGAGGCCTATGCTGGATAAAGGAAGGCTACGGTGGAGTCCCTTGGAGTGCAAGATACACAAGACTAGTAATAGACGGTGTAGGACTCTGTAACCTGTCCGGCTAGTACTTTTCCCTGTAAACCTGGGACCTGGCGACTATATAAGTCGGGCCTATGGGAGCCTTTAGGGCACAACTTCAGATAACCTAGTGTCGACTACGACGCACCTCGCACAGCGAACCAATCCCTGTAACTCGGGGTATTGCCCTTATAGTGATTTATAGTAGGAGTAGGATTCCGCCACCGTCGTGGGATCTGAACCTGGGTAAGATGTGTTACCTCATACCCGTCAACCGTCCGCCTTACCCCACATCTCTAAAAACGCACTGTGAGGACCCCTCCATGGCGTACTTCTCGGCAATACCACGACAGTTGGCGCCCACCATGGGGCAAGAGGCGCTTCAGACTCTTCAGCGGGCGAGGACCAAGATCTTCGCGGGAATCGGCAAAACCGTAGCCATCGGTCGTGTTCTCTTCTTCGGCAACGTTCCGATTGTCCCTCCTGACGAGTTCTGGATCCCGGCGAAGACGAACCCTACGCGGTGTTCGATCGTTCATATCGGAGACATCCACCTCTTCATCGGCGAAACCGACTCGGGCACTAGTTCCCTGGGAGTCGAAGGAGCATCAAGGCCCGCACGGACCGCCTACGGGCTGGATACGTTCGTGGAAGGATCGATGTCGGATCTCTCTTTGGAGTTTGCCAGCAAAGATCAGAAAAATTCAAGGCCCACCCAAACCGCCCCTGTGTAGGATATAAAGGTGGAAGATCACTGCAAATCCGCCGGCTTCGTCTGCAAGGCCCGACAGCGAAGATCCAAGTTCGTTGGCGTGGTTACCATCTTCGATCTGGCGCGTTGCGTTCATAGAGAAGGCGAAAACCCCCGCGATTACCTGGCTAGGTGGCTCCGTATACGAGCTGATCTATCCCACTACCCCGATGATAACGCTTTGTATCACTTCGTGGAAGGACTGGACCATGGCACGCTTCTCCGACATTCTTTAAGACGGCAGCAGGCAACAGGGCGTCTTACCCTCGAAGAGATGTTGAGCGCCGTCAACAACTACGCGGAAGCTGACGCAGCAGCCCAGATGGCACTTGCGCTCAGGGACGGAGAACCTCCGATTCAGCAACCGCCACCACCGCCATCGTTGCAGCAGCACCACCACCTCCAGTCATCGTGGAGGTCGTTGCACCTCCACCGCCCGTCATCGAGGAAGTCCTGGCACCCTCCGACTCTGTCATTGATGCGCTCTATGCTGATTTCAGTGCAGATTCAGAGGAGATAGATTTTAGTCTAGACGAGCTAGACTCCGCTATGCAGGAGATGGAGGAGGAGTACTCGCGCGACGAGCAAGCCAACAACGCCATCACGTCCCGAGGGGTGTTCGTCACCATTGGGACGGCGATGGATGAAGATCAACCCGAACGAGCTCCGCCTACGACACTGGAAAAAGGGAAGGGACAACTTATTGCTGCTGACGATGATCGTGCAAGGGTCATGCCTCCTCCGCCTAACCCAGCACAGCAGCCGCAGGAACTCGGCACCGGCCCGAGCAACAACAACACCGCAAACTTGCCGCCTCCAGCATCCATGTCTGCAGCGGCCCAAGTTACTCCAGCTGATAGAGTGATGTACGGTAATCTCCTCGTCGAGCCACTGGTCGTTGCTCATATCCGGAACGTGACCCAGATTGACGAGAAGCGCCAGCAGCTGCTGGAGGAAGCGCAAGCCATCACAGAGCAAGGCGCTAAGCTAGATCGAGATCTGGTCAACGTGCAGAAGTCCATAGAGAAATCTAGAGCAATGGAGGCCGATTACAAGACTTTACTGTAGCAGCAAAAGGCTAAGAAAGCTCTGGCTCACGTCATCAACGATCCTGGTGTGCGGCGTAACCTAGGATGGGCCCCCTCGAAGCCGGCACAAGCCAAGCCATACATTGACAGTGAAGGCAAGCAGGTGATGCCCACCCCACTCCTTAACCTCGCCGTCGCCAAGACCCTTCTGGAGCAGGATAGATCGCCTGAGGCAGTGGAACAGGTCTATGACCTAGTGGCCAAGGCGGTGAAGCAGCAGGAAAAGGCAACCTCTCAGAGGCTTGAGTCTGACCCAGCGCTCTGCCAATCTAGCCAGTACAAGCCGCCAAGGGACAGATCTCCTCTTGATGTCGGTTCCCAGACGGGTTCATCAGAACAAAGACGGAGGGATGCGCGCAACAGGAAGGATGCCATCCCCATATCCTCCGACCACGGAGAAAAGGCCTGACCTCGACGCCCGTCGCCATCGCCCCAATCTCCCCGACATCACGAAGATTACAAGGCTCACCATCGTACGGATATGCCCCTACCAAAACAGTGCGGAATCGTCATCTGTGACAACACGGAGCAGACCCGTTATTACAGAGAGCGCAACCACGGGCACAGGAGCAGGTCACACCACGACCCTCCACGTCCGACAAGCAACCGTGACAGGCGTGAGGCGTCGCAGGAGGGTAACAGCAAGAAGGCTAACCCACCGCCACCTCCGCCTCCGTCACCACCAAGCAGTCACCATGGCGGAGGAGGCCCGCGTCGTTCACGCAGCCCATCCCCTGTTGACAAGAAGAAGAAGAACCCGGAGCCGTACGATGCATGTTTGTGGATCGATAAGATCCACGAGGCCCGGGAAGGACCATACCTGGGACCACGTTGCTTTGGACCTGCAATACGGTCCGCAACTTACCCTAAAGGCTTCCGGATTGACAAGACCATCAAGCCCTATGACGGCACCGCCAAGCCAGCCATGTGGTTGCAGGACTACGGCAACGCGGTAGAGATTGCCGGAGGCAACCCCAACGTTGCTGTCAAGTACCTCCCATTAATGTTGGCGGGCATGGCCCGTCAATGGATCGACGACTTGCCGGAGAAATCCATCTACAACTGGCTGGACATGCAATAAGCATTCACCAAGAACTTTAAGGGTACATACAAGCATCCCTGCACTGTGGGCGATCTACAGTGGTGCGTGCAAGAGAAAGACGAGACATCTCGCGCCTACCTCTCTAGATGGCTGGACATGAAGAATTCATGCGCAGGAGTGCACGCTCAGACCGCCATGGCCACCTTCATCGACGAACTGGAAAGGGGCACATTGCTATGGCATCAGCTGAAGCGCTTGCAGGACAATCACCAGCTTGACTTGAACCAGATGATTCAGTTAGCTAGTGAGTTCGCAGCTGCCGATGACGACGCTCGCGGCTCCTTGCCGGCAACAGCCGTTCCAACTCAAGCTCGGAGGAACAGCAGTACAAAGCGGAAAACCGCTCCAGAAGAAAAGCAATCTACCGACATGGTCGCTATGACTTTTGCAGGACGAGGAGAAGGCGGACAACGTGGCCGAGGAAGGGGAGCTGGTCGTGGGCAGCAACGAGGAAGTGAAACTACCTCGGCACCGCTCCGCGTTCCACAAACCTACGAGGAGTACCGCGATATGTCGTGCCTCGTACACCTATAAGCCAACGGTAAGGCCACCCATACCAATCTACACTGCAAGTTCGTCAACAACCTCAAGGAAGACCCGGAGTCTGGCTACAAGCAAAGTCAGAAGAACAGACCGCGAGGCAAGGGCAAGGGGGAAGAAGAAGGAGGAGTCCAAGGATTCAAGTGACATGGACGAAGATGTTGACCCCAAGCACGCCGCCAAGAGCGACGAAAAGGGCAAGAACCCCTTCGCAAAGAAGGCTCCAGTCTACCACACTTTCCTTGGCACCCCCACCGTCTGACAACAGAAGACCTCTCTGAGGATCCTGATGGCCACTCTCCCCCAGTTCCCTAGTACCTGCACTGGTCGGAGGTTCCAATAACTTGGGACAGGACGGACCACCCAGACCTTATACCCACGGAGAACCAGTACGCCATGGTCATCAACCCCTTGATTGACGGCATGGAGTTCACCAAGTGTATGGTGGATAGCGGAAGCAGCATCAACATCATGTACCTGGATACACTGCAGAAGATGAACTTGACGGAGGCAAACCTAAGGCGGACCAACACCATCTTCCACGGCGTAGTTCCTGGTCGGGAGGCTCGGTCCCTTGGGTGCATTACACTTCAGGTTGCCTTTGGCGATGTTAATAATTACCACCAAGAGCGCATGACCTTTGAGGTGGTCCCCTTCAAGAGCGTGTACCACGTCATATTCGTCCGCGACATATTCCACACGTTCATGGCCAAGCCATGCTTCGTTTACAACAAACTCAAGATACCCGAACCAAACGGTATCATCACCATATCCGGAAGCTTTACCAAGGCAAGGGACTGCAAGATCAATGAAGCAGCCGTTGCAGAAGCTGTCCTCTACAGTGAAGAATTCAAAGAGATCCAGAGCAAGGTCGATGACTCAGAGATGCCTACGTCGAAGAAGCAGATCTCCGACTCTGCTCCTGCATTCAAGGCCGCCATCAAGACCAAGCCGGTGGAACTTGTGGTAGGCAATGCCTCCAAGGTCACCGCCATTGGGACGAACTTGGATCCCAAATAGGAAAGCGCGCTCGTCGAGTTCCTCCGTGAGAATAGGGACATCTTTGCCTGGCAACCTGCCAACATGAAATGTGTACCTAGGGAACTTGCCGAGCACAGCTTAAACATTGATCCAAAATGCAAACCAGTGAAACAACCTCTACGACGCTTTGGAGATGAGAAGATACGCGCCATTGGCAAAGAGATAGCTATGTTACTTAAAGCTAGATTTATCCGAGAAGTCCTTCACACCCGATAGGTGGCCAATCCTGTACTTGTCCCCAAAAAGGAAACCAATGAATTAAGAATGTGCATTGATTACACTGGCTTGAACAAAGCATGTCCCAAAGATCCGTTTGCTTTTCCTCGCATTGACCAAGTCATTGACTCGACGGCTGGGTCAGAGCTTTTGTGTTTTCTCGATGCATACTCAGGATACCACCAGATCAAAATGAGGAAGTCGGACCAATTGTCCACTTCATTCACTACACCCTACGGCATGTTTTTCTATGTCATGATGCCCTTTGGGCTGAAAAACACAGGTGCTACGTACCAGCGGACAATGCAACGTTACCTCCATGACCAAATTGGTCGGAACGTTCACGCCTATGTGGACGATATCGCGGTGATGTCTAAAAAGTCAAACAACTTAATCTCTGACTTAAAAGAAACCTTTGATAATCTCCGGAAATACAACATGATGCTCAACCCTAAGAAGTGCGTCTTCGGGGTTCCAGCCGGAAAATTGTTGGGCTTCATCATTTCCCAACGCGGAATCGAGGTCAACCCGGAGAAAATCAAGGCCATCTTAAACATAATCCGTCCGACATGCCTAAAGGACATTCAATGACTAACAGGTTGTGTTGCAGCAGTTAGTCGGTTTGTCAGCCGACTTGGAGAGAAGGCCTTGCCAGGCTGTTGTACAAGAAGGCGGACAAATTCACATGGACGGACGAAGCAGATGCAGCATTGAAGCAGCTCAAGGAGATTCTTTCCTCAGCGCCCATCCTTGCAGCACCCGAACCTGGAGAGCCCTTGTTAATCTACATGGCGGCAACCAACCGGGTAATCAGCATCGTCGTCGTGGTAGAGCGGAAGGAACTAGGCTATGAGCACGGAGTTCAATGACCAGTTTACTATGTGAGCGCGGTCTTGACGGAGTCCAAGCAGCGTTACCCGCACTACCAGAAGATAGCTTATGGAGTATTCCTTGCTTCTCGGAAGCTGAGGCATTATTTTCAGGAGCACCCAATCACAGTGGTGAGCAAGACTCCACTGTCCGACATTATCAATAACAGACGCCTGGGAAGGGTCACGAAGTGGGGCATTGAACTTGCCGCCTTCGAGATCACCTACAAGAGACGCGACGCTATCAAGTCACAAGCCTTGGCGGATTTTGTTGCAGATTGGACGGAGATGCCAGATGCTACTCCATTGCCGGAACCAGAGTATTGGGTGATGCACTTTGACGGATCAAAGCTGCTCAACGGCTCGGGGGCTGGTGTATTGCTACAGTCGCCAACAGGAGACAAGCTACACTATGTTTAGCAAATCCACTTCGAGGCTACAAACAACATGGCGGAGTATGAAGCACTCATTCACGGACTATGTGTAGCCAAGGATATTGGCATCAAGCGCATAGTTTGCTGTGGAGATTCCGACTTGGTTGCCAAGTAGGTGGCTGGCACCTAGAATGCGCGGAACCCTATGGTGGCGGCATATCGAGACGAAGTGGACGAGATAGCCAAGAGCTTCTTGGGCTACGAAGTCAAGTATGTACCTAGGGAGCAAAATGAGGCGGCTGATCTACTGTCTAAGCAAAACGAGGCAAGCAAATTCCGCCAGGAGTTTTCCTAGAGCATCTACGCACACCATCTGTGAAAGGAGCCGACATCGACAACCCGGATAGAGCTGACTCTTTCGTCAACATGGTGACTAAGGTCCCTCCGGCTTGGACAAAACCGTTCATGGAATATCTCGAACACAGAACTTTGCCCGACGACAAAGTCGAAAGACGGCAAATAGTACGATGAGCAAAGGTTTATACCATAATTAATGGGCAACTCTA
The DNA here is from genome assembly GCA_023614405.1 of Avena insularis. Lineage (NCBI taxonomy): Eukaryota > Viridiplantae > Streptophyta > Magnoliopsida > Poales > Poaceae > Avena > Avena insularis. Next base: position 28,231,905 of record CM042690.1, read on the forward strand.
CAAAAGGAGAACTACTGGTGTATACCTAAAGTGTGTTTCCCAGCTAGAAGGTATGGAAATCCTACGTGAAATCCATCTCGGAGATTGCGGGCATCACGCTGCTCCTCGATCGTTGGTCGCGAAAGCCTTCCGGCAGGGATTCTACTGGCTGACCGCGAAGGCAGACGCCGACAAGCTGGTTGAGAGATGCATGGGATGCCAGTATTATGCCCGACAACCACATGTTCCTGCTGAAGAACTGCGAACAATACCAATAACTTGGCCATTTGCAGTCTGGGGGCTGGACATGGTGGGACCGTTACAGATGGCACCTTGTGGGTTTACGCATCTGCTTGTAGCAGTTGACAAATTCACTAAATGGATAGAAGCTAAACCCATTAGAAAGCTTGATGGGGCAACTACCCTCAGGTTTGTCCGGGATCTAGTGGTGAGATTTGGTCTCCCACACAGCATTATCACTGACAACGGCAGCAATTTTTCACTCAGCGAAGTGGAGGCTTATTGCTCGGAGAAAGGCATCCGACTTGACCTTGCATCTGTGGCACACCCACAATCCAATGGTCAGGTTGAGCGAGCCAATGGATTAATTCTGCAGGGAATCAAGCCACGTCTTGAGGCACCGCTACATAGAGCAGTTGGATCCTGGGCGGAAGAACTGACATCCGTGCTATGGAGTTTACGAACTACACCCAACAGATCCACCGGCTACACCCCTTATTTCATGGTATATGGAGTAGAAGCCATCCTGCCTTCCGACATCCTTCACGATGCACCAAGAGTTGCCGCCTACGACGAAGATGACGCTGAAGAATCCAGACGCCTAGGTGTGGACCTTCTAGAGGAGGAGCGCATTTTGGCATGCCAAAGATCCGCCATCTACCAGCAGAAGCTACGCAGCTACCATAGTCGCCGCGTTCGGCATCGCTCGTTTAAAGAGGGGGATTTGGTGCTCCGAATTAAGCAGAAGAAGTCACACAAATTATCCCTGCCATGGGAAGGACCGTTCATCATAAGCAAGGCGCTACTCAATGGGTCTTACTACCTTGTTGACAATCATGAACTGAAGGATAGACCCAACGAGGATCATAAGCGTAAGCGACGTGACCCGGATGATGACTACCCGGAGCTTGATTGGCCATGGAACATGGCACAACTACGTCCTTTCTACACTTAGCATTTTTTATCTAATTGTGTGCCTCTTATATGATCAATGAAATAAAGCTCTCTGGTTCACTCATATTTCTGAGTCTTTTACCTCCTTTAGTGTTCATTTTTGGATCATGTAAAACCTTTATGCACAAGCCTTGCGTTTGCACTTGTGAAAATTCCGCCTACGGGCGTTAGCTTAAGTTTTCTGGTCTACAAGTTCTTTGTCGTTTTTATGTGGATTCTGGAGTAGTGACTTTCGGCACTTATTGTCGGCGATTTTGTGTTTAGGTTATTGACGGTGCCATTAGGCATCATCACCTGAGCGCATGGTTCCGACAACGAGTCTTCCGACTCACGAAAGGTCAAGCATAAAAACCAAAGTAATGGATAAGCCAGCACTTGCTTAAAAAATATATACATGCTGGAAACTAGTTCTTAAGTAGCAGGAAATAACAACCATTGTTTTCTGCCTTAAGTTACATCAATAAGTTTTTTCCGCACATGCACCAAAGGTGAAACAAATAATACAAAGTTGTTCTTCATTCCTTTGGCGCAGGAGACTTAGAAGCAGCGTCATCACCAGCAGGAGTGCCACCCTCGAAGTCGGCGGTGTGAAGAGACTCGGAGGAGCTTTCGTTGCCACCATCGATGGTGTTCATCGGCATGAAGACGTTGATATCGACCAAGTCGGCAACTCTGGTGTCATAGCCCGCGAGCGATGACAGGATGGCTTCGTGATTAATCTCGTTGCCATCATCGCCTGCGTGGGGAATGCCAGAGGTCACCGTGTCGATGTCGGCATCTTCATAGTGTGTCTTCACCATTGACAGCACCATCCTTGCGCCAGCCCATGCACATGAAGCTTTCCAGCTTGTGATACGCTCGGGGGCTCGGCGCAAAATCTCCGAGTACTTCGCCACGGAGTCTGATGCTTTGATGTTTATCTGGAGGGGCTTGGCAATCTCCTTGGCTTGCGTGAGGGCGGTGTTGATGAAGTTGCCGGCAAGGACCATGCATTGGTTGTCTGAAGGAGGCGATCGGGTTAAACCCATAGGAGCTACAAATTCCGACAAGGAGCGCATGAGTTCAACAATTCAAAGTATCCAGACTACAGAAATCCAAGACGGAGAAAACTTACTGAAGATGCTGGCCTTATCTTGCCAGAGGGTGTCCGCCAAGGATTCATTCTCTTGTTGGAGGAGCTTATACGCCTCGCTATGGCGATGATTTTCCTCATCGGCAGCTTGCTTTTGATCTTTTAAGATCGCAATCTCCTCCTTCAATCGAGTGATTCCCGCGGAGGCGGAGTCCTGCAGGACCTTGATTGAATCCTCATGCATTTCCAACATGTCTTTCCTCTCCTCCTTAAGAATTTTGTTCTCGCTATCCATCTCTTGAATATGCTTGGATTGCTCGACAATATTCTTAGCCTTGGCGATGGTTTCTGCAAGTCGAAGAAAGAAAAGTACACAGTGAGTACTCGAAGAATATAGGCATAAAACCAAGTCGGAATGCGCATTAGAAAACAGACGCTTGCTCTTGGTGATCTGTTCCTTCAAGAATGCAGTTTTACCCTTTTCAGCTTCTAGATCTGCACACATCTTCTGGTACTTGTCATTGGCCATACCCCTCCGAGCATTCTCGTTCTGTGGAAAAAAGGACAAAGTTAACCGTTGTCTAGTCTGCTTGGAGCATCTAGTCGGAAATTTTCCATCTAGACGCTCGGGGGCTACAGCGAGAGTTTTTGACTTAACAATATGCTTAGCTTTTCTTTTAAGCATCTAGTCGGAACTAATTCAGTTCTTGATTAGAAGTTTGGGGGCTACAGTATAAAGTTTTTAACTCGGATATATGCTTAGCTTTTCTTTAAGCATCTAGTAGGAACTAATTCAGTTACAACTAGAGGCTTGGGGGCTACAGTATTAAAATTTATATACACTACGTATGCTACTCTTAAAGCGTCTAGTCGGAATAATTCATTCCATCTAAAATGCTTGGGGGCTACAGTGAGAGGTTTTTTAACTTAGTCACTCTTAGAGCATATAGATGCAAAACCTATGGTTTTCCGTCTACATCCTCGGGGGCTACAGTGGGATACTCATATGAAATGCAAAAGGCAAAGAAAACTTATAAGTGCGATGATCTTGAGGTTCGTAGCACTCTCGGCCAGCAGCTTGGCAAAGGATTCGCTATTTCCTTGCAAGATTTCTGCTTGCCGGCGGAGCTCCTACAGACCGCATGTCGGAGATGTCGGCGCCACACCAGGAACCAAAGCAGTGCTACCCAGTGTAAGTACCGGATAAACTATCTTCAGATAGACTATGGTTTTCTTGGGTGCGGGGGCGCCGCCAACGGCAGAAGTACCAGCTTCCACCACCGCCTTGTCGCCACCGATGGCATCCTTAGCCGGAGCTTCAGCCATTTGTTGAGCAGTGCTCTCCTACATTGCCTGTTCGCCAACAATAGCGAGTTCGGTAGAGGCGCCAGAATCCACTTCCATGGCGGAAGGGCCTGATGCCTCCTTAGCTTGTGAGCTTGTCAGGGCAGATGTGGGCTTGAAAGCAGGAGTAGCAGGGGCGATGACGGGGGAGGCGTCGCGATGCAGCATGACCTTGATATTTCGAGAAGCCCCCGATGTTTTGGAGGTCTTCTTGAGGCTGGCCGTGGTTTTCTTCCTGAAACGTGCGAAATGCATAAGTACAGGAGCAAGACAGATGAATAGACAATGTCGGAAAATGAGAAGCTTACACAAGTGGGGGTGCTTTGGCAAAGGGGATCCCGGTAAATTTTCTCTTTTCCGCCTCCAGAGCGGCGGTAGTCTTCTTAGAGGCTCCACCCTCCGTCTTCTTCTTCTTGCCTCCGTCGGCAGCGTCAGAGGTGGAGCTCTTCCGCTTCCGCGCTAACGGAACCTCGTCGTCGGACACGACCGTGACTTCCTTCATCTTTGGATCGTAGATTTGGGCAGCCAGGTTGCCCTCCTCTAGATCGCTAAGCTGTTAAGTGAGAAATCACCGTGTTAGATAAGATGGTGTTTGCAAGACGGAAGAACTGGAGTATATGTCAGACACGGAAAATAAATACCTACCTTTGGGCACTTGCCGTCTACGAACATGTCGTAGGTGATGTTGAAGCCACGCCTCTTATCCTTCACCTTGACGATGTCCTTAAGGCGGAGCTTGACGGAGTCGCTCGATAAGTTGTCCATGGAGATGCGGAGACTATCCCTTCTGTCGCTGGTATACTCGTGCATGAGCTTCACGCGGTGCTGCAGAGGTTGGATTCGCCCGATGAACCAGCACATGGCTAGGTCCAAGCCGGTCAGACCCGTCTCTAAGAAACACTTGATCCGTCTTATGGCCCGAGAAGCGTCGAGGTCGGAGGGAAGGGAGGCTTGGGATCTCCATGACGAGGCTTCAGCGGCGGCTCCGTGAACAAAGTCCGGGTACGTAACTTGTCGGCCAGCCAGAGGGATGTCTGGGCCATAAAAGTACGTCAGTTGCCAATTCTTGCAGGACTCATGGCCAACGATGTCGGGGAACCGCCGGCCAGGTCGAATCTTGAAGCTTATGGTGCCACACTTCCTAAGCTCTTCCTTGCTATGTCTGGCTTCACGTTTGACGGTGAATAAGTACACAAAAAGGTCTAACCTAGGCCTTATCCCTAGATATCCCTCACAAAGTGTCGCGTAGTTGCTAAGCAGTAAGATACTATTGGGGGAAAGGTTCTGGGGCTGGACCCTATAATGGTTCAAGACGGAGAGGAAGAAGTTGGAGATGGGCAGGGAGACGCCGCGTACCAGTTGAGCTTTTAGGTACACCTTTTCTCTGGCTTGGGGAGAAGGTGTCACCTCGCCGGCTGGCGCCGCCCGCTAGGCAAGCCCCTCCGTCGAGGGGAGGTAGCCCTCGGCGATCATCTCTTGGATTTCACAGTCGGTGATATCCGAGCCGTGCCAGTCACCCTTGTGCGAGTCTGGTTCCTCCTCTAGTGGCTCTAGCACCGCCAAATTTAGGTCGCCGCCGGTGGACTCGATCACCGCCGATGCAGGGATGACCAAACCTTCTGGGGGCACGACGACCGAGCTCGCCGGCTTCGCCGCGGCTTCGCTCGATGCCGCCATTGATGGAGAGGTGCTGCTTCTAGCCATGGAGTGAGGATTGGGTGCGACTGGTGCAGATTAGAGCTAGGGTTTTTTCGAGAGTTCTCGAAGAGAGCTCAAGGAGACGCGCGGCTGGAGGAAGAAGATGATGCGAGGAGAATGAGGTAAAAAGTGGAAATTTCCCCACGGTTACTTTTATCATACTCGGCGTCAAGATTCGTGCAGCTTGATCGGACGGTTGCCGCGTGGACGACGTGTTCGCGAACGTGCGCGGAAATTTCGCCACGTCTCCAACCGTCGCCGCCAATGGTTCGTATCGCTCACGCGGGAAAATCGGACATGATTGCGTTCTCTGCATGTGTGAGTTACGAGGCGTCGCTGACCTAAGCCTACGCCATCCTAGCTGACATGGGTAGATGAGCCGTCACATCAAAGATTCCGACTACGGAAGTGTATGATGGAAGATTCAGCATTTCTCCGGCTTACAAGTTGAAGACCGAGAAAGTTTTGCAAGGTTCTTTGGGAGGACTACAAGATATTGCTTGACGATTTGCCGACATCCAACTAGATGGAGCATTCATCTGAAAAGGCAAGACGGCGCAAGATCTCGGAGTTCTCCGGGGGCTACTGTTGGGGATATGCTATATGGGTATCCTCATAGCATGTCACTTATCCGGATAACCCGGGTGGCCCATAGAATGGCCTATGGCCTGCTGGGCGGCCTAGTTAGATGGATCCAGAAGGGAGGCCCATGCCGGATAAAGGAAGGCTACGGTGGAGTCACCAGCGTACCCGGAGCCTTGGAGTGCAAGATACACAAGACTAGTAATAGATGGTGTAGGACTATAACCTGTCCGGCTAGGACTTTTCCCCTGGGACCTGGCGACTATATAAGTCGGGCCTATGGGAGCCTTTAGGGCACAACTTCAGATAACCTAGTGTCGACTACGACGCACCTCGCATAGCGAACCAATCCCTGTAACTCGGCGTATTGCCCTTATAGTGATTTATAGCAGGAGTAGGATTCCGCCACCGTCGTGGGATCTGAACCTGGGTAAGCTATGTTACCTCGTATCCGTCAACCGTCTGCCTTACCCCACGTCTCTAAACACGCACTATGAGGACCCCTCCATGGCGTACTCGTCGACAATACCATGACATCCTAGACTAACACTAACTAGTCTTCGTTTCCTCCAAGGCTCCGGCTTCCATCTAATGCGGTGGCACGTCGCCTTCCTTTATCCCTGCTGGACCTCCGTCTTATTTATCAGCAACTAGGCCGCCCGATTATGCCATAGGCCTAACCATAAACTGTGGGCCACCCGGGCTTGCCGGTATGAGACTATGACGTAGGTATACCCATTTGGTATATCCACAACAGTAGCCCCCGGAGTTCTTCAAGATCCTCGCGTTCCTCCGTCTAGCTTTGAGCATAAGCATCACATCGTCTTCAACTTGTAGACATGCTTCGCGAAGAATCTTGGAGAGCTCCCATATCATATTCTCATCCGACTAAGCCTAGCCAGAGAGTTGCTTGTATGCTTATGCGAACGAATCCAAGGCGGAGAATTCTCTAACGAATCGTTAGTGATTCTTCCAAGCTCTAGGAACGTCTTCAATATCATCATCCATGCAGGACGATAGGTAAGCCGGAAAAAATCACGGCTATCGGGCCACGATGGTAAAGACTGCCAAACTGCCGACTTAGAGCCAGCAAAGTCATAGACATAAGAGCTTGCCGAATTAAGGTCTTAGAGCCTCTCATATTACAAAAGTTTAGGCCATCGAGCCGTGTAACCCAGTGAAACTTCCATGAAGGCAAAAGTTGATGTCGAGCCCCCGGGTTTCGCTAGCCGGATTTTTCACCGTCTTGAAAGTTTTGTTTACATAGCCATATGTAGCCCCCGAGCATTGAGTCATCTTCGTCGAAGGCGGCTTGATGCTCAAAAGAACATGCATAATTGCACATCAAATGATTGTAGCCCCCGAGCACCAAGTCGGAGTTTCAAAATAATTTCGTCCTGGTGCTCTCAGAGTACCTTTAGAGAAAATGTGAACAGTGTAGCCCCCGAGCACCAAGTCGGAAATACTTTCGGCTTGGTGCTCTAGAGAGAACTTCACAAAAATTCAGCATCGGTGTAGCCCCCGAGCATCAATCTGGAATTCACTTGAATTTTCCGGCTTGATGCTCAAGAGAAATAAACCATGTCTTAGAGATCATCGTACTGTAGCCCCCGAGGTTTATTCTGGCTTGGACGCAAGGCGGGACAAAGCTCTTAAATTAGAGATGTCAAGCCCCCGAGCGTCAATCCGACATCCTCAAAGGCGGCTCAAGTCTTGGTCAACAACTGCGAACGCAACCCCGGAGGGTGTCAAGCCTAATGAAAATCCGGCTTCAAACACCTTAATCCAAGGAACGCGGCAATGCCCAAGCATTACGTACATGAAATATAAACATAAAAATGCAAATGTATTAAATTGTTCTTGATAGTGTCCAACGAACAAATGTAAGGCGAAACAAACATAGTCTTTGAACAAATGCTTTAAAGCTGAAACAATGCAGCAGATGGACACACAAAACTGTTTAGGAGGGAAAAACTCAACTAATTTAAACGGTTTATGTAAAATTTTGGTTAAGCAAGTGTTGGCTTATCCATTATTCTGATTTTTATGCTTGACCTTTCGTGAGACGGAAGACTCGTAACACAGAACCATGTCCTTGGGCGATGATGCCTAATGGCACCGTCCAGAACCCAATGCCAAAACGTCGGCTTTGAGTGCCAAAAAGTCACTACTCCGGAATCCACATAGAAACAACAGAAAACGTGTATCCAGAAAAACTTAAGCTAACGCCCGAAGGCGGTTTTTTTACATGGTACTGGGGCTTTAAACGGCAAACCGGTAAAAAAATTATACTCACTAGCGCAAAGCAAATCGTGGAAAATGTGTGATCAAAAACGAAAGCGGTAAAAGACTCAGAATACGAGTGAACCAATCTTAATCTCATGATCATAATTAATTAAAATAATAGATGTAAATAAGTACTTAGCTGTTTTAAGCGAAGTCGGTGTTATCTGCGGCGAAGACAAAACTGGATGGGACGAAGCCGGAAAATCCAGGTACATCGAAACCGTCTACAGCAAAGTGGGAAGAACCCGCAGTGACGGAGAAGCTGGCCACAAGCGTCGTCGCGTCGTGACAGAAACAAAGCCGGAGTGATGCCGTGTCGATCGTTTCCATCGGATGCACTTTCCAAGATGATCAATACCTAGAGAAAGCCAAACCGAAGTCGGCAATGATCATGCGCAACTGAAGGGAAATATTTTGTATCCTCCATGGTCTTAAATCCACACACACACGTTCCTAGCCTTCCTCTGTCCGACATCGACGAACGATTGATTACTTCATCATGTCCAGCATGCAACGATCGTGCGAGATCCATGCAAAGGGTGGCTTGCCTGAAAATCCATGCATGCCTGCTCCCTCACGTGGCCCTGCATGCGATTAGCAACATGCTTTTTGACGTGAAGCCTTAATTAATTTTTGTGCATGCAAGTAACACATCGGAATCTGATCAAAAAACGGAATCGGCTAGCTAGCAGGCGATGTGACAGGAAAGGTCGGCATACTTTCCTTGCCATTGACAATCCCGATCTGATCCGCATACGCGTGAGCACAATATTGATGTCGATCCGCGAGTACATGTGCACTCTAGCAAGATCAAAGAAGAGGTTGATGAAGATTTCCGTGATGTCACCGACTTAACCACACGCTCGAGAGGAGGGTTGATAAATCCCTCAAAGACTCTCAAAAGCGATGACAAAGTCGGCGTGTCGACGGAGATGCGATTTGTTCGTCTTCAAAGACGGCGAGGGATCCCACCCGGATCCGTGCTGTAAGCGCCTCTTGCCCCACGGTGGGCGCTAACTGTCGTGGTATTGTCGACACGTACGTCATAGGGGTATCACAACGGCGAGTTTAGAGACGTGGGGGAAGACGGAGAGCGTCCGGGTCGGCTTGACACAATTTACCCAGGTTTAGATCTCACGACGGTGGCACGATCCTACTCTTGCTATAAATCACTATAATGGCAATACGCCGAGTTACATGATTGGGGAGTTCGCTGTGTGCGAGTTGTGCTATGCACTTGGTGTTCTCTGCCCTAAAGGCTCCCGTAGGCTGGCTTATAAGAGCGCCAGGACCTAGGGTTACATGGAGAGTCCCAGCTGGATACGGTTACAGAGTCCTAGACTAACACTAACTAGTCTTCGTGTCCTCCAAGGCTCTGGCTTCCATCTAAGGCGGTGGCACGTCGCCTTCCTTTATCCCTGCTAGACCTCTGTCTTGTCTATCAGCAACTAGGCCGCCCGGTTATGCCATAGGCCTAACCACCAACTGTGGGCCACCCGGGCTTGCCGGTATGAGACTATGCCGTAGGTATACCCATTTGGCATATCAACAACATATGTACATATGCGCCACAGAAGAACAAACTTCTGTGGCGCATATCTGCAATATGCGCCACAGAATGGTGTGTGCTACTCAGAATATCTTGATTGTTTCTAATACACATTTTCCTCTTGTTTTACCAACTAAACAAGTACGTCATAGGTAGAATACTAGACAATCTACTAGATAGACAGTGGCATACATCATTGCAAATGCACATGCACATAGCCCCTGAACAGCAAAACAACAATGGCATACATCATTGCAGATGCACAAACTACAAACATTGCAAATTCTTCCATAGAGCTGGTGGGGGCGATGGCGGTGGAAGATGCCAAACCTCCCTGTTCACGTGCGCCTATAGCCTGCGGACGTGGTCCTCCATGGACACGTTGGGGTCGAGCACCGTACGCCACCCGCTTGGTTCTGCCATGCGCGCCCTCTCCTCCGGGGACGCGAGCACGGCATACAACCTCATGGCCTTGTTGTAGAGGGCCTCGTGCCGCAGCCTGGCCTCCTCCTAGATTAGGTTGACCTCCGAATCCCGCGGCGGTTGACTCTGAGCACTGCCCCTCGACCTCGCCCCTCCACTGCGAGTAGGCTACAGGAAACACGAGCGGGTTGTGCTCTCCAGCGAGTCTTCCGACGAGTTGTGGGAAGAAGACATCAGGGGCAGGGATGTTGCTTTGGACAAGGAGTGTGGTAATATATAGAGGAGTGTTATTAAAGCAGCTATATGCCACCTTTAAATTCGTGCAGATCTGCACTTAGTGTTCTGTGGCGCATATGGGCTATATGCGCCACAGAAGGCGCATATAGCCCATATGCGCCACAGAACACTTTTGACCGACCATACGTGGGCCCACAGTCTGGCCACTGCACCCTATGGCCAAGGTTCTGTGGCGCATATGGGCGATATGCGCAACAGAAGATTGAACTTCTGTGCCACATATCGCCCATATGCGCCACAGAACCCTGCGTCTAGATCTGCACAAAAAGGTGGCATATTTACACCCCTCTATCTACCACCATCCATTTCACATCCTTCTTCCCCCTCCTCCTAGCTCGTCTTCCTCCTCTCTCTCACCCCATTGTGCCCATAATTTTCTATATTTTGTTGTATTTAAACCTACTATAGTTGATAGATTGGTTAGGGAACGCCTTTATCCAACTAGTAGATCTAAAACACACTTACTTTTCTCCTCCACATCTCTATTTGTGTACCGTTATCTCTCTATAGATCTATTAGTCCACACTCTCTCACATCACGCTCTCGACTCGGTATTCAATCTACCCGGTGAGTAATTGGCCATGAATATGCATGTTTTATAGGTGTAAAGCTTGTCGTGCGGTGGTGTGTACATGCGATGCATGCATGGCATGAAGATGATGTTTGTGCATGAAGCTTGTGTGGTGCATGAATGCTTGCATGGGAAGAATTTTCTTGTTTTTGCTTGTCTGCCCCGGTGTGGTGCATGGATGTTTGCCGAAATGTTGATTCATTTCCATTTTGGCAAATTTTTGCACCACCCATATGTCCTACTTTTAGGAAAGGTCATGCCAAATTTTTCCGGCGACCATGCATGTGTGTTTGTGTGTGCATAAGGTGTGGTTTCTAATTAACCTACTCTATCTTTTGATCTATACGGGCATACCGCGCAGGCTATCATGGTCGTCAGGATGAGCGAAGGTCGAGTTACTAGGTATAAGAAAGACGCGAAGGCTGACATGATTCGGAACAACAAGACCCAGATAAGATGTCCATATCGAACATGCAAACTCCAGCGCTGGATCGACCCTGATTCTGGACAATTGGAGGATCACCAGCTCAGGTGCGGTTTCATGCGCGACGACTTCGACGAGGAGCTGGCAGTAAATGATGCTGGTCATCATGAAGACGTGGGCGGGAGAGAAGACGAAGAGTCTCTTGGCGGGCATTGTCATGATGACGAATAATATACCGGTGGGCATGATAATCATGGCGAAGAAGGAGATGTCGACGTGAATGAACATCATGAAGAAGGAGAAGAAGCAAACACCCAGATGCTGCTAACTTCGGTGTTAAGGGACCCTCATGTTCAGGAACTGCTTCTCAAGGAGACGAGCAACGCCAAAGCTGCAGCCAGAGAGAAAGCCAAGCTGGCGCAAATGGAGTTAGATGGGATGAGTCCATTGTATCCTGGGTGCCGGCCCGAGGATACACGCCTGAGTGTAACGCTCAAGGCTCTAGAGATGAAGGCGGAACACAAATGGACCGATGTGAACTTTAATGCTAACATGGAATTCTGGCACGGTCGTCTTCCTAACGGGAACACATTGCCAACAAGTATAGAGGAGGCCAAGAAAATCGTGTGCCCTCTCGACCTACCGCACGTTAAATACCACACATGCATCAATGATTGTGCAATTTATCATAACGAGTATGCGGAGAGAACCACATGTCCGGTGTGCGGCCATGGACGGTACAAGAGAGGTAACAAGAAAGTTCCTCGAAAAGTGGTATGGTACTTTCCTATCACTCCCCGTCTACAGAGATATTTCGAGGATCCTAAGGAAGCAAAGCTAATGCAATGGCACGCGAAAAGGGAGAAACCCGAAGATGATCCAGAGAAGGGCAAGATCCTAACACACCCTTCAGACGCTAGCCAGTGGAATGCATTGGACATTAAGTTCGAAGAGTTCGGGGGCGATGCAAGGAATGTCAGGCTGGGTATGAGCACCGATGGACTCAATCCTTTTGGCAACCAGAGTAGCACACATAGCACCTGGCCCGTGTTTGTATGGCCATACAACATCCCACCGTGGCTCTGCACAAAGCAAAGGTACATACACATGAGCACTCTTATTCAGGGGCCGAAACAGCCAGGTGTCGATATGCATCTTTATCTTGGGCTGTTGAAAGAGGAGTTAGCCACGTTGTGGGAGATGCCAACCCGTATGTGGGACGCCTACACTAAAGAATATTTCCCTCTGAGAGCCGCGTTCTCATGACGGTGCAGGACTATCCTGGTTACGCATATGTATCGGCCCAGTTGAACCACGGACACAATGCATGTGTCAAGTGCATGGATAATACCCCGCATCTCCAGCTACCCAAGGATCCCGGGTCTTCGAAAACCGTGTTCCAAGGGGACTCGAAAGTGGCTTCGCATAGATCATCCGTGGAGAAAATGCGGTGACCTGTTCAATGGTAAAGATGAGCTCGAAAGAGCCCTGCGTACGAGGAGCGGCAAAGAAATCGAGGAGCTTCTGAATAATTGGGATTAGTGCCCCGCGCCAGGAAAGAAGCGACCAAGGACAAAGATGCTTCTGGGTGTATGGAAAGCGAGGTCTATTTTCTGGGACCTGCCGTACTGGAAGGTCCTCCACACGCCTCATAGCCTCGATGTAATGCACATCACGAAGAACGTTACCGAGAGTCTGCTTGACACTCTCCTCAACATGCTAGAGAGAACCAAGTATGGGCCAAAAGCAAGAAACGACATGAAATTGCTTGGCATCAAGAAGGAGCTTCAGTACCCTGATAGTGATGATGATGACGATCAAACGGAAGGGAATCAGGGTCGCCAAAAAAGGGTTAAGAAGAATGAGGTGGTTGTGCTTCGCGCTGCCTGCTTCACTCTGTGTCAGGAGGAGATCGAGCAGTTTTTCAGGTGCCTCCTAGGAGTCAAAGTTCCTCACGGTTACTCGGGCAAGATAAGCAGATATCTCGATGTAGTGAAGAAGAGATTTTGCGGTATGAAGTCCCACGACTGTCACGTGATGATGACACAGATACTTCCAGTTGCCATATGAGGGATAATAGACGAGCACGTCCGTGAGACGCTGTTTGGCCTGTGCAACTTTTTCGACGTCATCTCTAGGAAGTCGATTGGCATGAAGTAGCTCGACAGGCTATAGGAATAGACCGTGGTGATACTATGCGAGCTCGGGATTTACTTCCGCCTGCATTCTTCGACATCATGGTGCATCTACTTGTCCATGTCCTGGATGACATCATCCAGCTTGGGCCGACATTCCTGCACAACATGATACCGTTTGAAAGGCTGAACAGTGTCATCAAAGGGTTCGTTCGCAATAGGTCCCGTCCAGATGGAAGCATAGCCAAGGGCTTTCTGATCTACGAATGCATCTCTTTCTGCCAGAACTATCTCACCATCGAGAACGAGGATGTTGGAATACCCACCAAGAAGCACCTCGGCAGGCTCGCTGGGTATGGTCACCGCGAGGGCCACCGCTCACTACATGTTGGCATTGCTAATCGATGCGCCGACTTTGACAGGGCACACCGAGTCACACTACAACACATTGAATTGGTCAGCCCTTGGGTGGAAGAGCACAAAAGCTTGATCGAGCAGGAGTACGTGGACCGGGCCCGCCCGAGGAAAAAAGGAGACGTAACAAGAGAACATAACTCTAGCTTCACGGGTTGGTTCAAGAAAAGGCTGCTAGACAATCCCCCGCAGACGCCTTCTACGGAAGATCAACAACTCATATTCTCCTTGTCACAGGGCCCAGCGCATAACGTAAAGACCTATCAGTCGTAAGACATCAACGGTTACAGATTATAAACCGAGGAAAAGGACATGAATAGCGAATATCAAAACTCAGGAGTAACTATGATGTCCTTCGCCGATGATGAGACTACTGTCATGGAAAGATTCTACGGAAGGATCGGGGAGATATGGGAGCTCGACTACTGTGGAGAGATGGTACCTATGTTCCGTGTTAGATGGGCCAAGAACGTCGAAAAAGAAGGCCAATATTTCACCACCTGCGTTATACCCGATTTCAAGTCGGCAAAGAAGGCCTCCGCGAAAAATGAGCTGTGGATACTCGCTAGCCAAGTTGATCGATGTTTATTTATTACAGACCCTTCAAAGCCCAGTCGTATTTTAGTGAGGAGAGGCAAGAGGAGCATCATCGGAATGGAAGGATACGCCAACGAGCAAGACTTTGATAAGAATGGCGATCTGAAGATCGAAGAGGAATTCGACAAGTACTTCAACATGCCTACTACTAGAGTAAGAAGAAAGATCACACTACCTACTAAAGGTTGTCCGTTCACGAGAAGAAATCTCAGTGCCCGGGCTAAAATATTCAACCGCGAAGAAAAAGGGCAAGAAGATTGTGAAGAGAGGCTAGCTAGCTCAAAACATCACACGACGACGTGTGACCTTTTTTGTGTATTAGTTAGATACTAATTAAACATATATCGTGATATTCATGTGGGTATAAAAATTCACATGTGTTTGTGAGAAGCACAATATATACATATAATTCGGGGAGGTTTTTTGAATAAATATACATATATGTATGTGCTTGGTTTGAATATATTTGTATCATATAATTTTTAAATAAAGAAAAAAAATTGATGCAGCCAGGATTCGAACCTGGCTGCCAGGTGCTCATGTCCAACTATACATGCCTCACATGTTGGGAATATGCCCTAGAGGCAATCATGTATGATGAGATTTCCCATTGTATTCATAAAGATATTAAGTAGTCTTTGTATAAACATCTGATGTGTATCATTGAATATGTGATTCGGTTGTGGAACTATGCATTCATGTTGTTTGTACTAAATATCCTTGGTTATTGAAGTTGTGCTGGACACACAACTTAGACCAATGTGAAAGTTGGCTTGATGACTCGGTTCCACTTGTCATGGGCATGGAGATGCTATTCCAACTTACACAGATTCGGCTAAAGAGTTTAGCGAGTCGGATTGGCCCATATTGAGGTACAACGAACAAGTTGTCATTTGTATATCTCAATCAATGTAATCCTTAGACCTGAGGTTGTTGCATCCGAGTTGAGGATCACCGACTTAGGTTCTGTCAAACGTTGATCCGTAACTGGGAAGTTATAAAGGCAGAGTTCGGGTCGACTGAGAATCAAGCTATGTGATGTGAATAACCAAGATGGGATTTTGCCCCTCCACTTGGAGAGATATTCTCTGGGCCCTCTTGTGAGATATGATTCGAAAAGCATGGCCATGCACGACTTGGTTAAGTGTTAGCCGAGGTGATCGACTAAGAGTTAGTCGGGTGAATCACTTATCTCGGATCGAGAAGAGAGTCAGACTATTTAAGGGATGACAATTATTCGCCTATAGTCTAACAAGGTATATCGTGAGGCAAAAGGGACTCGGACGTAAGTCGCATTGGATAGGCAAGTCGTCATGACTCTTTGGTACTTGGGAGTCGGCATGTTCTGCTAGGAGCCGCTACCGACTGATCGATTGAGAGTCGGACTCCAATCGTGTCCAAGTAGCCATGAGCCTGCGGGGTCACACACTTAAGAGCGGGAGCAAGTTCGGATTGGATCTGAACCTGTAATCTGGTTGGGTTGGACCAAAACCTGATTAGGACTGAGTTAGTGAGTTGGACTCACGGTGACTAGTGTTATATGGGCTTTAGTGAATGGGTCGCTGAGCAGAGCCCACGTTCACTCCCTATATATAGTGGAGCACCGTAACCTAGAAAGGTTAATCGTTGTTCGGTTAGGTCATTCCATGTGTTAGAAACCCTAGCTCCACAACAGTCCTACCATCGTTACGAACCTAGCAGTTCGCCGCCGGTGCTCCTCCTTGCATGTGTGGATACCAGCAGAGGTGTTGTACGATCAACACCAGGACGATCGGATCGCAAGGATCGCATCGCATCAATCGACGACTTCATCGCTGATCCGAATCGCACGTCTAGTGGTAAACCTCGTGGCCTTCTACCTCAGCTAGATCTTGGGATCACCACGTTAGAGGAAAAAGTTTTGTTTTATCTCTGCCCCCCGTCAGGTCTAGACCCTTCGCCTTCTTCAACAAAACAAGAAAGTCTTACCTAAACTCTTCCGACTGAATAGGAGAAAGCCTATAAAACAACCAGCTCCATTGCTCTTTTGCTTCGAACCTTCATCCCTTTTATTATTGATTCTCTCCCCTTGTACAAGGCCTTGCTATCCCTCGCTCTATAAACAAGACCAGAAAGGATAAAGAACCCCACTTTTCTAGTTCTTATGATGCACTGGGAGCTTATAGACAGAAACTAATCATTTTAGAATAGAGAACCTTTTCCTCTGTATGAATCTATATTATTCCATTCCAATTTCTTCCCGAAACTTCCCAAGAAAAATCCCGAATTGGATCCAAAATTGACGGGTTAATGTGAGCTTTGCTCGTCCCTTTGATTCAATCCTTCTTCTCCTCGAAAGTCCTCTCTCTCCGTTTTAGTTGCCCGACCCATAGATATACTGGATTCAGCTCCTGCGCAGTAACCTAAATCAATGGAGAAGGTAAGGACCGGCATGTCGAAGACACGATCATTCACATCAATTGAAGCAGGCAGGAAGGTCGCGGAAGCTACCGTTTAACGAATGCAACGAAAGCAAGGTAGCCAACCTTAATTGAGTTGGCGGCAAGGAAGGAGGCATTGGAAAGACTAGACCATACACATTAATTAGTACAAGAAAGAGGCATTCGGGAAGCGACTAGTCGCTTCTGGCGAAGCTTAACAAAGGCCGACCCGACCGTAAAAAACCCTACCCTATTCTCGAACCCTCTGCCGAGCTCTACCCTGTCCGCATTTATTTGGAAGGGGGCCAAAGAAATGTCTCCACCTGCTGCCAACAGTCTTTCTTCGGGCTGCAGTAGCTGCCGAATCTTCTACTGGTACATGGACAACTGTTTGGACTGATGGACTTACCAGTCTTGATCGTTACAAAGGACGATGCTATCACATCGAGCCTGTTGCTGGGTCAGGAATGCGGTGCCTCCTCCCCGGGACTGCCTGTGAGGGTTCAAATCCTACAGAGCGTGATTCCATCTATCTTATGTCGAAGCAGAGTAAAATAATTTAACAAAACAAAATTGAATTGAAACTCGAATTTGACCTCCTCCAGACCAGAGAGGAGGTCAATAAAAAAATAAAAATTACTCAATCAAAGATCCAACTGATCCCCCCGCCTGTATTGCAAATATGCAGTCGAAACCAATTCACTTGAGTGAGACAGAGGAGAGTGGTCTTCGGGACGGAGTGGAAGAAGGGCGGAGACTCTCGAACGAGGAAAATCCTTCCCTTCGAAAGAATTGACCGAGGAGCCGTATGAGGTGAAAATCTCATGTACGGTTCTGTAAAGGGACAGTAAGGGTGACTTATCTGTCGACTTTTCCACTATCAACCCCAAAAAACCCAACTCTGCCTTACGTTAGGTGACTCCGCCGAGACTAGAGAAAGGTACATAGCGGATCAAGGCTGTCGCACGGAGTCACCCTCATTTGTTGCCAGCTGACTTGCTTTCTCCAGCTTCAAAATGGGGCACAGGCGGTTTGGTTCGGGCCCCTCTCGATCTTTTGCGTCTAGCTACAGTTTCGGATACCCCCCCCCCCCATTTCATAAAGTATACGACACAAGTAACAGATGATCTGGCTACCAACTGAGTCAAATCCACCGGCCAGCGGAGGTAGCTAGGTTATTGATTTGAAGAAGTGCCAGAATGTGAGCCTAGCGGGAAAATCGTACAGATTTTATGAAACCATGTGCGATGGCTCGAATCCATAGTCAACCCTACTTTCGATAGGACCGGTTGACAATTGAATCCAATTTTTCCCATTATTTGACAATTTCTTCCCGAAACTTCCCAAGAAAAATCCCGAATTGGATCCAAAATTGACGGGTTAATGTGAGCTTATCCATGCGGTTAGGCACTCTTCAGAAAAATTTCGACAAATTCTTTTTTTTATTATGTGATAATTATGAGTACCAATCCTACTACTTCTCGTCCCGGGGTTTCCACAATTGATGAAAAAAGTGCAGGTCGTATCGATCAAATTATTGGACCCGTGCTGGATGTCACTTTTCCCCCAGGCCTATCCTGTGCTCGAGAAGGTCCCCCAGTTCCTCGGCTGCACCTTGATGGCTGAGACCCGCTATTGGAAGGAAGAAGGAAGTCTACGAAGCGCCAATTCTAAGTAAGTTCGGGTCCAATTTGGTTATCCCATTTTTCTAGCAACCACTTTGAAATTCTCACTCTTGTGCTTCGAGCTCTTTCCAAAAACAAAACCGCCCAACATCGATCCGATTGAACTTCTGACTCCTCGCTCTTCGCCCCTGCCCCTCCACCCAAACCTCCTGATCCCCAGACCAACCGGCGACGGAACCCTCAACAGCAGGTACGATGATGGGGCGAGAGAGGGAAAAAAACCTTCGGGATGGATCGGGAGCAAAATAGCTCGATGCCAGAATGATAAAAAGTCCTGCAAAGTAAATGGAAGTTTCTAGCGTTTTGCTCGCTTTATTTTTCGATTTTTTTTTTGCTGCGAACATAGGTCGGTTTTACGCATTCGAGAAGGCACACCGGCTGGATCAGAATTCTATCGGTCGCGGAGTCAGGCAGTTTAAGACGGCTCTGCTCCAACGACTTGAGAAGGTGAGACGCAATCTCCATGGCTCCTGGCCCAACATCACAACCATTGAGCTAGTGTATGTTTCGTGTAAACTACAGCCGCACGCCGGTTTTGACTAAGTGCCCAAGCTTCTGTGGCACATATCACTGGGATGCACCACAGAAGTTGAAACTTCTGTGGAGCATTCAGGCGATATGCGCCACAGAACTTTGGCACTTAGTCAAATGGACGGTTTGGCCTTTTTGTTCCCCCACCTCTCCATTTCACTTTCCCCCCAAATCAAACATGCGCATCCCCGACGAACCCTAGCGACCGCCTGTTCCAGCGCACGCCCGCCCAAGCGCCGCCCGCATGCCTGCCGCACCGGAGGAGAAGCCGCCGAAGCCCGTGGAGAAGGAGCCGCCATGCGTGGAGGAGGAGCCGCGCCATCTCGCCACCGCGGGAGGAGGAGCCCGTGCTCCCTAGGAGGAGCAGGCCAGTCCATGGAGGAGGAGCAGGCCAGTCCACCGCCACGACCACCTCCCCATCCCGCCCCATCTCGCCACCGCAGGTATACATCTCTGATTAGGGTTCCTAGGCTCAGTAGGTTGATCATTTTAGATTAGGGTTCCTAGGGTCTAGGTAGCAAATGATTCATTTTAGTTTAGTTGATGCTGTGTCGCCACTACTTAGTAGGGTTGCTGCTGTGTCGCCACTGCTCAGTAGCAGATGATTCACCATCATCTTAGTTTAGTTTAGTAGTAGATTATTCACCATCAGTAGGGTTGCTGCTGTGTCGACCATTGCTCTGTAGCACATTTGTTTAGTTGTTGCTAGCAGATGATTCATTTTACACTCAGATGATTAGGGTATACATCTCTGAATTTTGTTTAGTTTTCTGAGAAACATTTGTTTAGTTTTCTGATTACGCCCTGCACTCTGTCTCTGGTTTAGTTCAAGAATTTAGCTATTTTGTTGGTGTTCTGGATGCCGTAGAAAATAAATTGGGCTTGCATAAATTTGCAAGCTTGCTGTAAAACAAGTTCGAAAATTTGCAAGCTTGCTGTAAAACAAGCTTGCTGTAAAATAAATCCAGCTATTTTGCACTCTGTCATCCTTTTTTTATTTGGGTCTAGGGGCAGTCTAGTCTACGGATTCATTAGCTAATTTTCCTTTTATACCATGTAAAACAAGTTCAATGTTTGGTTCTCAAGTGTTGTGCTGCCCTTTTATAGAAGGAAAATGAGGCTGCTTTTACTGGTGGTTTCAAACTTGTTCTAGAGATGCCAGGAGAAGCATCACTAAAAACTCCATGGATAAGCACAAATGAAACTGTCTGTAGATGCTTTTTTCCTCTCTTTTTTTAGTAATGAGCCT
This sequence comes from Avena insularis, assembly GCA_023614405.1. Lineage (NCBI taxonomy): Eukaryota > Viridiplantae > Streptophyta > Magnoliopsida > Poales > Poaceae > Avena > Avena insularis. The sequence continues at coordinate 28,252,355 of CM042690.1, forward strand.
GATGAAGGCATTATCTTTTCACAAGGGACTACCCTAAGTAGCCGCATTTTTAAATTTTGTTCCAACTTTTCATTTGCAGTTCTGGGCATAAATTGAAGTCTATTTGATGAGATGTTGTTGCTCCTTGTAGTTTAGTGTCGGTGTGTCACATGTTGGTTTATACTACCACTAATTGCTCTGTACTCTAATCTGGTTAATAATCATCTTTATCCAAGTGACCTAGTCTTCTATGTTTTTGACAAAACACTATGTGTACTATGCTTTAATCTGTGGGCTAGTAGTGCTTTTACAACCTGTGAACTGGTGCTGCTTATTACAACATGTGACATGGTGCTACTTTTCCATGATGCTTGTGAATAAGATGGTGAATAAGATGGTGTTTCTGAATAAGATGTTGCTTATTTTGTGACCTGGTGCTGCATGACCTGATGCTGCTTATTTTGTGACCTAGGCAGAGTTTGTTTATTTTGTGAATGGTGCTGCTTTATATGTTATTAAATGGTGCTGTGGAGTTTGTTTATTTTGTGAATGAGATGGTATTGGATGATGATGGATGGTGTCAATGGGGTTATCAATGGGGCTGGGGTGTTTTTTCTTGCAGGGATTTCAGAATTGAGTTGCCTGTTTCTCCCAAAGTGTTGATTCACTTCCGTTTCGGTTGAGAAATGGGCACTCGTAGTTCCAAAAATTAGCAAAGGTCATGCCGAATTTTTCGGTCAATATTTGTGCTAACTTTTTGCCTCTTTTTTAGTAATAAAGCGCAAACATGTCGACTAACGACGAGGCCGATCCTTCTAAACACATGAGCGTCGAGGATCTAGCCCGAGAGGCCAACAAGTCATTCTGGGGGCCGTCCCAAGAGCATGAGGAGGCGGAGGAGATGAGAATGACACCACCACCGGCGACCATCGTCGGAGGTGCTAGGGGCAACGAGGAAGATCCAGATTATGATGGGGACGACAACGACTACGATGGAATTAGTGAAGGCGGGAAGGAGGGTAACACCACCATGGATGGCAGCGAGCGCACAAATGGCGGTAGCGGCAACCCGACCGCTTTATAGAAGAAGAAGAAGAAGAAGAAGAAGGAGATTAAGGATCAGAAGCCGCAAGTGCTCGCCAACGTCTGTGATGATTTCATCGAGGTCACAGAAGGTGGCCAACCCATTGCGCCTGCATCGATTGCCTGCGGGTACGGCATGCAACTCGGGTGCATCGTCCGGGAAAGCATGTGGATCAACACGAAGTACATCCGAAGTAATCAGGCTTTGGTTGAGAACCTCCTTAAGAAGCTTCACAAGCGATACACATTCCCAGAGAAGTTCAGAAACCTGGAGAGAAAGAACCCGGTGAACAAACTAGCACTGACAAAGATGAGCAACGCCTTGAGCAGCTGGAAAACCCGGGTAAAGAACAGCATTGACAAAGGGTGAAAGCTGGGAGATTATAAGTAGGAAAAATCTGATGCTCGATGAAGAAGATTTCAAGATATTCAAGGCGGACTTAGATACCGCTTACTCTAAAGCATGGACTAAGTGGGGAAAGACTATGCGAGAGAAGAACATAGGTAACCACCGGCTTGGAAGTGGCGGATACAGAGGGAAACAACCCATTTGGGACAAGAAGGACGCCGACCTTGAACGCCTGGGTAAAGAATGGCATAAAATCACAGACCTGCAGATCTGACACTTTGTCCAGGTCCGCTACTACCTGGACCCTGTTACAGGGGAGTTCGTCATCGACGACCCGGATGTGAAGGTCTCTGAGGAGGAGCTAGTAAGGAATTTACCACGGATCTCTCATTAAAATAATTAAGCCAAGAATCTAAATGCATGGGTTCACCTCTCCTTGTCTCTCTACAGGAGAAGGAATTGAACACTGCCGGTGACTTGTCGTCCTAGAATCGGCGGCGGAGCCATGGGACACTGTTTTCAACAGGGCAACGAACACTTACAAGAAGAGGGAGAAGAATTTGCCGCCAAAATCAGCTGACCGTGTGTCTGGCTTCGGTACAAGCATGAAGTTTACCGAGTACTACAAAGAGGATGCAAAGAAGAGGAGGGAGAGGAAGAACCAGTCGGCGGCTAAAGATAAAGCCGAGGTTGAAGAGCTAAAGTTGAAGGTGAAGACATTAGAGGAAAAAGTGGACGAGAAAGCAATGGATAAGTTATTGGAGGAGAAGCTTCGCGCGATCATCCCCCTGGGCTGATGGAGGGGCTAGCTATTTGGAATGCGGCAGGTCGACAGGGGCCGATACACGTGCCCAGCTTTAGCGTTAGCAACTCGAGCATCAACGTTAATGCGTCGCCGGACTTGGTGACCCCGCCGGCCACCATCGCCGTGGCGCAACCGCAAGATCTGGTCGTCGCACAGCTGCCCCTTGCTGCTCCCTCCAAAAATACCAAGCCGCAGCTGGCGGTGGCACCAGTACCGCGGGAGAATGCTGATGATAGGCCTGCCGCCGGGACCGGTCGTGTGTCGACATTAGCCGAGCTCAACGCCCTCATCAAGATAACTAATTAGTTACTCCGCTTCATCTTCTTTATGCGCCTTTGGTGACTGCCACCTCGATCATGATGCCCAACATATGTGTTTTGACTCAGGATGCTGCTTGAGTACTACTCCACAAAGTTGCAGGCGGCGAGTTGACAGATGTTGCCAAGGGCATTATCATACAACCGGCGAACCGCATGATGCACAAAAATGCAATGGACGATGCCGTGATAAGGGTCCAGATTGGTCGGGTGTTGCCAGGGTGCGACGACATGGACCCCCCCTTTCAACCTCAGGGTGCCGACGAACATAAGACACTTGCAAAATGCCACGGCTGGTCCTTGACATGGCCGAAGACTCAGATTCATCTTACAGGGCACACCGGCGCCACCTCGATCGTCCGGCCACCACCTAGGAAGCCAGTTGTCACTGGCGCTACCTCGATCGTCCGGCCACCACCTCGGAAGCCACCTGTCATCGTTGCCACCACCAGTCGCCACCAACAACTGTTGGGAGCGTGTGGGCCGCTGCCGTTAAGCGCAACCCGTTACCGCTTCGCCACCACCATCACCACATGGTGGCAACAATGATGATGATGAAGAATTTGTCAACGTCGACGACTACATCAACACGGGCGCCAACATAGGATTGTACATGCCTGTTGTGGCTGAAGAACCCTTCGTCGCTCGCGACAGTCAAGGTGGGCGTCCCACTACATGCACGCAACGCCTGGTCTTCCATGGTTTATCTCAAGAGATGCCTCCGGCCGCCGATCAATAGGAGAAACCTGCTGGATTCGTCTTTAGCCCTAGCACACTCCAAAAGGTGGTCGTTGAGCACTTAGCATCCCCAGTGGAGGAGCCTGCTCATAAGACGAAGAAGCACAGGAAGAGAGGTAATAAAGCCGAGAGCCAACCTCCTCTGAAGAGGATCCGGGCTAAGGATGACGTCGTACCAGCCCGCGAGGATGGCTTGCCCAGGATACATATAGCCGGTGAAGCGATACTGACTCCGGAGCTGCTTTTCCTTGCTCGTGGACATATGCTCGCTTTGAGTGATAGTATCAAGACACTAGAGGGAATTCTTCTTAAAGACAAAGATCACCCGGTTTTCACTATCAAGGTGCCATCGGACGTGGACTTCGTCCATGAAGCCCCCGCGGACGTGTTCTTGATAGCGTACAAGGACGTCTTCAAGCTGTTTCTCTCGAAACGGCTATACTATAACATGGTCCACCTATTCGCGCTCAATTTGGCGATGAAGACCATGAGAGAGCAAACCCCCTACATCGCGATAGTGGATCCCTACTACATGCGTGATAGCCAGTTGAGGGAAGGATCAAAGACGTGTGCCAAGGCGACAACGTACCTCCAGAAGTTCATGGTGGACCACAAGAGGACGAACACGCTTCTTTTTCCTTTCTTTCCCGAGTAATTACACACACCCCCTAGCATTAGTAACTTAGGATTTCTTATAGCTTTCTTCCTTTGCCCTTTTCCAACATCTCGTTTCAATCGTGTTGTGCAGAGACAAATACTGCACACTCATCGTCATTTCCACAAAGTACTCGATAGCATCGTATTTCTACTCGGTGAGTTAGAAGAAGAAGTAAGACTACACCAGAACAAGGGGTGTTTTGAATGAGGCTCTCGAGGGCTATGCTAGAAAGGGATGCCCCTTCGTCAACAAGGGGGAATGTTTCAAGGATGACAAACACGTGTTCAAGCACGTGCTCGAGTTCCCCTACATCAAGGAGCCGGCTACTGGTGCCAAGGAGGCCTTCTACGTCATGCATCACCTTAAAGGGTTTGTCCGGGATTGCCAGAACCTAACTCTGCCATCTAGTCTCCAAGCATGGGCCGAAAATTTGGCGCGAAGCGACGATGATGATCTTAGAGAAGACTTCCATCGCATCCAGCTTAAGTTGTTGGAAATCATCGTGGAAGATGTCAACACAAGGGGAGGGGTCCTAATACACAACATAGGGTTGACTAAGAGGGAGATTGAAAATATTCTTTGTAAGTAGGGTGACAACAGGACGTGGATGACAAAGGATGGCTATCTACCGTTCCCGAAGCCGAGCGTTAGCAGTTCTCAACAATGATAGATATGTGCGCCTAGAATTATCATAGATGTGTGTGTAGTGTTGTGTCACAAACTATACTCCTGTGGTCGTATGTTGTAAACATCACTATTGTGGTCGTTGTCATCGAAGTTCTATGATTGTGATCGATGTGCTATCTTTTATGTTTACTGATCTTTTGCTTTAGTTTCTGTGAACATATATGCATGTGAACCAATTTAGTTCTTTTTGTTGCATGATTTACTAATATGCCTTATCTATAGAGATGACGAAGTGGTACGTGGTGTACAAGAATTGGGTTCCAAGAGTCTACGATGAGTGGGAGGACTGTCAGAAACAGGTAAACAAGTTTAGCGGAAACAGCTACAAAGGATACGCGACTCGAGAGGAGGCAGTAGCCAAGTGGAGGAACCACCTGTGGAAGGAGAACCAGATGAAGATATTGCTAGTGCTCTTGCTCTTGCTCACCGTCATCACAGTTGTATTATGTTTGATTCTAGTGTAGGCAGTGAACACTTCATTTGTAATGTGATGAGATGGTGAACTTTGTATCAAACACTTGTATAAATATTCGCCACCTTTGACTTTTATTGTAATATGATGACCACTTGTCTACCTCGATCGGGCTCTAAGTAGTGTGATGGCACTATATTCGTGTTTGTATTATATGTGTTTTCATATACTTAGTCAAATATACTGTTTCTACTGCTATGCGTATAATACCTGTATAATACCTGTACAACCACACTGATTATGGACCAGTATGGTTTTTTTAATACCTGATATACAAACCAGTGACGCATCTGTTTTTACCTTCTGTGACGCATACCACTTCAGTGACGCATTTGCCAGAATGCGCCGCTGAATACAGTCATGTGGTGCATCTGTCAGAATACGCCACAGAAGTATCATGATTTTTATGGCGCATTTTGAAATGCGCCACAAAAGTTCTTATCAGTGGCGAGGTAACAGTGGCGCATCTAATATGCGCCACAGAAGGCCAAAACAGATGTGCCAATGATTAAGGTTTTCCTAGTTGTGCAGGTTGCGGATTCCTGGAGCCGCCACTGCTTCGTACTATGATATGGTTGATCGTGCCCATTCGAAACATTAGATTCATGGAAATATACGAGTTTAATCTCGGTTTAGAGCGAACGTGAGTAATACATTTTAGGTGTTTGTCGATTGAACTTGACGGGACTGCGGGACCTGATGGACCCAACACGTAGCCACATCCGCAGTGTTGAAAGATTGCTCAAGAAAGTCTATCCCCGAACCCTCCCAAACCTTGAAGTGGCCGCTCCGAACATGCCAAATGGCTACACAACCATACCGGTCATGTTCTGCTGACATCGATACCATGGTATGGTTGATCGTGCCTACTCAGGAGCATGTGTATATTGGTATAAGAATATTAGAACCAAGGAAAGAAAAGACTTGAAGCCTAGTTTTGATCCAATGTGAGTACTATATGTTAGGTGTTTGATGACGAACTAGATGGAAACTAATCAAACAGATCTTAAAATTCTCGATTTATTAAACCATCACATATACAAATACAACGATTAGATCACAATACACATCGTCTCTAATGATTTTGTGCTTGTCCATCTTCAGATTCTACCCTCAATCTGATTTTACTGTAGTTAGTCTGATCAATAAGGCAAAAGCCTCGAGGTACAAAGGCACAAGTAATTGGTGCCAGAATTTCAGATACTAAGCAAACAGCTTCAGTCATATATAGTCAGCCATCAAGTTAGTAATAGATAGACTTGATTCTCGACGAAACTTTATTTCTCATTGAACATAACAAGTGAATACAAAGCGCTCTGCAGATCCAATTATTACAAAGCATGAACGAAAACATGGATGGAGGCCCCTGATGGGCCATGTATGTTACTGAATTGAAGGAAAATTACGTTGGGTAAAATAAAAATGGAGCTCCATGAGCGTCGTCACCATCGGCAGTAATCTGATTAGACCATGTAAACACCAATTGCATTGAGGTATCTGTTGTCGGTACGGCCGAAGAAGCCAACTACGCTTTTGTCCTTCGGCACGTCGGCGCTGAAAGGAGTGCCAGTTGTGCGTCCATATGGCCCGTACGTCTTCTCGTTGGTGACAAACTTAAGTGACTGTATGACAGTCTGCGTAGTGGAACCATTGTTATGATTGAAATATGTTCCGGACACTTCTTTCACGACCTCATTAGGCCCCAGCTCGACCTGCAAAACGTACACACATGAATAATAAAGGAAATGATCAGCAACTTAACTCATCCTGTGATAATCTTGGCTATTACTCCACAGAACCAAAACATGAAAAATGTGAATATAAACAAACCTTTGAACGGTTGGAACCATTGCCACCACCCCAAGGACCTGTGGTGCGCCTATTGCCGGATCGGTCGACGTAAGTACATTCGAACAAACCAATTACTCCCTGATGGACGATTGTTATTGTTTCTATACGTCGTGGTTCTTCCGAGTCACGAGCGGATCCACCATTTCCACCCCATGGGCCAGACTTTGTGAGCGGGGAGAAGCTCTGTATCATGTACAGGTAATTTAGCAATGTGATCCCGTAGCTTATATAAGGGCCAGTTAAGAAGAAGGATGAATCTGTAAACTTGGAAATTAATTGAAGCATCGAAGCTTGAATACTCCTCACCTCCATCCTGCAAAATCCATGGATGGTAAGCTCCAATATTTCTCCTTCTCCAGCATTTAGTACTTCGTGTACTTTTCTCTTGACTATACCACGTGCCATCGTGAAATCACCCGTCCCTCCAACGATAGCCCACTCCCCTTGTTTTTCAACGGAACCTCCTGTTACCTGGAGTGTGGACTCCTTAAACCTGTGTAAAATCGCACTTTTTAAGTATCCTAACCACAAGCTAGCTTAGTTAACTCTCAATCGCCCGAATGCTAGAACGTGGGGAAAACTGTGGCCCAAATAATAGACGTGGGGAAAAAATGTACACATACCTTGCAATCTCGAACCGAAGGGTGAAGCAATTGTGCCAGGTACCAGCATCGATATGCAGGCCTTGGGCACGGCCAACTAGCTTGGCATCTGGGCCAATGTCATCATATATCGGCCAGTTATTAACGACTGTCCTACCCCACCCAGTGGTAACATCTGGCTCTACTATGTTTGCTTGGGTTGCCCTTGGCCCAGAAAAAACGTGGTGCAAGTAGAGGCGCTGGAACTCAAACTCGACGTTCTCCAAGAGTCCACCGAATGGTGTGATCTTGAAGTTGGAGGCAGTGGCCATGACTGAGTGGTGGTGGGAACAGATGCTCAAGTAGGTTGTGGGAAGGCTAATTAAGCTAGATCGAGCTTCTCTTAGTTTGTGTGAGTTGTGACTGGTGATCGAGCGGTATTTATAGGCTGGAGTACACCATATTGTATGATTAGAATATTAGTTTTATCGGTCGATCTCGTGTTCCATGCATGAGCATATTCTCAAGACAAGATGTCAGCCGTGCAACAACTCATATCAGAATAGAAAATTGGTATGGCTTATCCTGTCGGTTGGAATCCTATGGACTTATGTATGAACTCTCACAAATGGTTGTGTTTGATTGCAGTGAAGAAAAACCATAGGAAGTCGTCAGCGCGGAGTACGTAGTTCCTGCAGGATTTTTCATGAGGTTAGACCTCATGCTAGCTTCCCCATAAAACACACAATGAAAGTTTCTATGGGGAATAGTACAACCCCGTGTATCAAACACCATCTTATATAAGCCTACAAAATTTGTGAGAAGATTCTACGAATCAAAGGAGGTCTAAACATGTTAGTTAGTATCAAGAGGTTAGGTGTATTTCATGTGTTCAGTTGTACCATACTCTACCTAAATGGTGTGATATAAACCGCATTGACAGGTTTGTTTGTAGATCAAGGTGTACATTTATCATTGTAATCCTACCGGTGTTGGTTAACGGGAGCCATGTAACACGCAGCGGTGTGACCAAGGGGCAGTGCATCTTAGCACAATAGATCTATTTTCTATAGGGTTATTACGACTGTCTCGCTGGTTCACTCAGAAATTGGCACCGTGCCATTACGAATCGGGCAACTGGAGAATATCATCAGCCGGCGTGGACACGTTGACAGACGTGACGTCCGGTTACCGTTACATTGGACTTTTTTGCCGTCTGTTTGACTCATTTTTTCTCACATGTGAGACCTACACTTTGCCCAATCAGCAGCGATGGAAACAAATAGTTATGTTGCCTTTTAACATGTGAGATCAAGCACACAACCTACCAATGGATCCAAAAACAATTAGATTTGTATTTCTTTTGAGGTGCGGAACCAGCACCTATCCACGTAGTAGAGGGGAAATAATGATCAACAAAGTCTATCCCCGAGGCATTGCAAGCCCCAACGCAGACGCTCTAAGCATATCGAACGGCTACACGACCATATCAGACATGTTCTGCTGATCTTGGTACCAGAAGCGGCGCCAAGAGTATTCCTTGGTATTCAAGTGAATACCAATGATTTTTCCAACACAAGGCAAAAGAGCTATGTTTTTAGCAAAATAAAGATGATTTTTATAAAATGAATACCAAGTTAGCTAAATGAATACTGGGTTGTAGATTCCTGGAGCCACCACTGCTTGGTACTATGATACGGTTGATCGTGCCCATTTAGAAGCATGCGTCTATCGGTACATGAACATTAGATTCATAGAAAGATACGAGTTTAAGCTCGGTTTAGAGCGAACATGAGTAATAGTTTTAGGTGTTTGTCGATTGAACTTGACGGGACTGCGGGACCTAATGGACCCAACACGTAGCCGCATCCGCAGCGTTGAAAGACTGTTGAAAAAAGTCTATCCCCGAGCCCTCCCAAACCTTGAAGTGCCCGCTCTGGACATGCCAAACGACTACACAACCATACCGGTCATGTTCCGCTGACATCGGTACCATGGTATGGTTGATCGTTCCTACTCAGAAGCATGTGTATATTGGTACAAGAATATTAGAACCAAGGAAAGAAAAGACTTGGAGCCTAGTTTTGATCCAATGTAAGTACTATATGTTAGGTGTTTGATGACAAACTAGATGGAAAATTCTCGATCTATTAAACCATCACAGATACAAATTCAACGATTAGATCACAATACACATCATCTCTAATGATTCCGTGCTTGTCCATCTACGGATTCTACCCTCAATCTGATTTTTGTACTTTGTACGCCTCTCTTTGTTACTCATTGATGGCCCGCGACCATGTCCTCTAGCCACGCGTGGTGTCCTACTGAGACCATCGGTGATAAGCATGGTGACCCGATGCTTCAAGGCGATCAGCAATCCAGGTAAGTCGTGAACGATGTCGAGCTCGTACTACTTTGGGAGGGTGCCCAGGTCCTCAAGCTAAGCCTTCAGCTAGAAGAATAGGCTCCCTTGGGAAACACCTCCCCGTCAAAGTTCCGGATGATCTGGTTCAGTGCATGCATCTTCATGTCTTCTATAGGAAGGTGTTCAAAGCATATCTTGCATGGCCTTAGGTTGATTCCGTCCATGGCGTGGGTCTAGAAATTGTGGATATGTTTGTGAACATATGGGTGCGGATGGCAAGCATACCGTTCAATTGGGAAGTAATAAATAGTAAGAGAGAAGTAACTGGCCGATGGCAAACGCAACAGCTAGTTTTTTGCAGTGAGGTAGAGATGGATTGATATGGGATCACTGAGGCATAGGATGAGAATATGTGGCACTGATCATTATTATAGAATTGCGTCAATGGATGAATGGATTAGCGAGGCAAAGGAAAATTGAATTTTGCTAAACCGCGGGTTTCATTTCGTTGGCATTTTTTCTCTAAGGGACCAAGTTCGTCGGTATTTGACGCTAAGGGACCAAGTTCAGGTGTGTTTTACTATCTACTTCTGATGGAACTCGAATAAAAAAAGAGTGTGCGATCATCTGAGGAAATTAAAATAGAAGATTAAGAGTATAACACTACTTCAGCATAAACTAAAACAAACGATAGTTTTCATTATTACGAGTAGAAGTTTACAATCTAGGTAAACAACTACTCGATGGTAGTAGAACTAGCAGTAGTCAGTTCCACTCTACTGCTAGTCTGGTGCCTCCTCCGGTGCCATCGCCAGCTCGTCCTCTCACACTGGCGTGGCCACTTCCACCATCACCAGCTCTGGCATGACGCGCTGGATGAATATACCAATGTTGGATAAGTTCATCCTAGTAGTTGGTGTGCATGTTGGTGCGGGTGAACACCATCAGCTCGCAGACGCAGTGGTAGGCACGACCGTATAGTAGTGTGGTGTCCTTGGGGTTTACGAAGCAGACCATCAGCATCCCGTCAAAATTATTCTCGAGGTCGTACATGTGAAGACCGTGATGGTGGTTGTATCTCCCATCAAGGAATGCACATGCCAGCTGCCACCTACTCCTCCGTGGGCTGAAGGCCCAGAGGCGCAGGGAATTATACTCGTGGACCTCGAACGGCTGGAGATCCCTTACGGTGGGAGGGAGCTGGAAGGTGGCCACGGTTGCACTATTGCAGACCGAGAACTTCCTTATGGAAATGAGGAGGGGGTTGTAGATGGTAAGGTGCGCTAGGATTGTGAGGAAGGGGATAAGTTAAATAGGAGGAGATAAGCGGGGATTAATGGAGGGCAGATGAGTGGAACCGAGAAATATGGAGAATCGATGTTGATGATCAAGAGGAAGCGAAGTCGATGGGGCGCCTGGCTGCTCACTAGATCTCTGTTCTAAAATCATAATGGCACAACCATAATTTTGGAGGTGCGTTAGTGGAGGAGGATACGGCGGCAGGTGTGATGCGTGTTGTTTGACGTGGGTGTGTCGTGTGTTGATTCTTATCGAGTAAGCCACCTAGCGGCAACTATTCCCCAAAAAAACCTGCATTTTTAGTTTAGCACATAAAAAATCCACAATTTTAACCAAGACCAATGACATGGACCACTCTACTCATGTGGTCAAACCTAAAACAAATATTAATTTTTTAAAAGTTTTTTGGTCTGTGCTATGATGTTGCATTGCTCCTAATGTTTTATGTTTAGTGCTCCCAAATTCCACTACCAAAACCATGGCATCAATTCATGAAATGAGCCCAAACTTGGCAGGTTGGTTCTTCTTGGCATTGCAAACAACTTCTTCAACTCCTTATTTTGGGGTTGTATGGAAAAAACTTGATTTCCATTTTTATATCAAAAAATTTGAATTCTAGGTGGATTTTTTCCAAAGAAGGTGCGAGAAATCTTCATGTCGAAATTCATACAACATTTTCTCTAGTGGTTGGTCATGTTGGACGGCATTCCCCGAAGAATAGGATTTTCTCATGGTGGAGCTATATACTACTTTTGTTTCTTCAGTAATGCTTTCATAATTCAAAATTCGAACTGTAGGTACCATAAATATTGGTCTAAAAAATCAAACAATAATGGTTTTGGATGCCCCAAAGGTGTTCTAGGCTGGATCGGTGTGGAGGGTTCAAAATTTAGATACCCTCACAAGGCCGCGTAGGCCAACAAGTTTGGCCTTTTTTGAACCAAACCAAATAAAATTCAAAATGTGCATGGAGTCCTTATTTGTGACATAGTACCCAAGAAAAATCATGCACAATACTTCTAGATATTTTGGACATGCAACCTTCAACCGGATGTCCATCAAGTAAGAGTTAACTTGGGTTTCAACCCTAGATATCATGCCTTCTACCCAAACCATGGTATCCCTCCATGGAATGAGCCCAAACTTGGCACGTTTGTGCCTTTTAGCAGTGCAAACAACTTCTCCAACTAGGGATTTGGAGGTTCTATGGAAAACTTGATTTTTCATTTTTGAATCAAGAAATTTGAATTCAGGGTAGATTTTTCCAAAAGGAGGTGCAATAAATCTTCATGTCTAAGGACATCCAACATTTTTCCCAGTGGTAGGTCATGTTGGACGGCCACTATTTGGAGATTATGATTTTTCTCATATATACTACTTTTTCTCTTTAGTAATGCTTGCATAACAAGAAGATCCTTTGTTTGATAAAGGACAACGGGTTAAAGAATAGGAAGATAAATAATAAAAGGAGGATGGAAGTGGGGATGACAACATTGGGGATGAAAGTGGTACAAATGGTGAAGGGGGAGAAGAAAAATAGGAAGCTATAGGTGCATGTTGTATAGTGCAACCTGAATTTTAGTGCATAATGATGCATGTAAAATGCATCCATGAACTTTGTAGTTTATTGTGTCAAAATACCCATTATCTTGCAACTTTATTATATTTATTGGTACTAACCTACTAATAGTTGCAAAAGTGCACAAGTTCTTGTTTCATACTCCCTCCATCCAAAAATATAAGGCGTCTAAGGTTTAGTCAAAAATCAATGTTTTCTAACTTTGACCAAGATTATACAAAAAAATATAAATATTTAAAATACCAAATCAATATAAATAGATTTATCATAAAGTACATTTTCTTAATGTGTCCATTTCATAATGTAGATGTAAATAACTTTTCCTAAATATTTGGTCAAAGTTAGTAAGATTTGACTTTTGACCAGTCCTTAGACGCCTTATATTTTGGGACAGAGAGAGTACTTTGTTGTGTAGGAAATACGCGAATATGGAAGGAAACCAGTTATTATGGTGAAATTCGAGGTTTCCTAAAATCTGTCCCTGCAAAATAGTTTTTGGAGATTGCCATCTAAGCCTCTGAAGATGGCGTCAAATGGAAAAAGTCAAAACATGAAAGCTGTGGAAAATTTTAATACGATGATACTAAATATAAAATTTGCCTCAAACGGAGTTAGTACATGACTTTTAGCCTCGGATTACTGAATGGTATACAAGAAGTTTCAGGATTCCGAGAGTTTGTGACATGATTGACTCCAACTCTACCCATACTTGATGGATTCAGCCAACTCAGGACCCAAGGAACTTCCAAAGGATAGAGGGGAGACCTAGGAAGGTTTTAGAGGTACACAAGAGCCCTTGTATCAAAGGGGCATCCATCCCATGGCCTAGATTGCATCTCCACCTCTATATATTAAGGGGAAGCGCTATTTATGGAGACATCCACCCATAGCCACAAAAATCCTCCTCCCCGGCAGCCGCCAAGGAGGGGTAGAAGGTCCTCAATATCAACACCATGGCCAATGAAGAAGAAGGGGCAAAGGGCATTGATACATCGTAAACGTATTTATAATTTTTGATGCTCCATGCTTGTTTTATATCATTTGTCTTATGTTTTGTCTACACTTTGAGGTATTTTTATACACTTTATGGAACTAACCTATTGACAAGATACCATAGTGCCAGTTGCCTGTTTTCTGCTGTTTTTGGTTTCAGAAAAGCTAAAAAATGAATATTCTCGGAATTGTACGGGACAAAAGACAATCTGCCTATTTTTCCTAGAGCAATATGGAAACACGAAGAAGAGACGGAGAGGGACACCAGGGTGGGCACACCATAGGGTGGCGCGGGTACCCCTGGTGGAGCCACCACCAGGTGTGGCCCACCCAGGCGGCCACCGACGTCCCCCTTTCGCCTATATAAAGCCCTCGATGAGAAAACCCTAGATGAATCGGCATAATCCACGAAAACTTCCATAGCGCTGCCGCCACCGAAGGAGAGATTCGGGAGACAGAAGTCTCTGTTCCGACACCCTACCGGGACGGGGAATTGCCCCCGGAGCCATCTCCATCGATCTCCACCACCATCTACATCACCGTTGCTGACTCCCATGATGAGGAGGGAGTAGTTTTCCCTCGATGCTAAGGGCTCTACCGGTAGCTATGTGTTCATCTCGCTCTCTATGCATGACCTTATTGAGATCATGAGCTTTGTAATCAAGTAGATCTACTCTGCTACTCAAGTGCTTTAATAGATCTCCGGCTCTTCCCGCGTGTGTGAAAGTGATAGCATGCACTTAGGCTATAGATTACATAAATACTTGTCATGATTTATATTTGGAGTTGGATGTCTCTATGAAATTGTGGTGTTTGTTGGAACCATCTACCACTCAAGGTGACAGTGTGGGGTTATCTAGATGGGGAAGAGAACTTTGAGGTGTGCTGTTATAGCCCTACCGTGGATTAGAGTTGTCCAACCGGAGAGTAGTTCAGAGTAGTATCATGAAGAGAAGATATTTATATGAGAGTGTTCACTAGTGAAAATATGATCCCTAGGCCTTGTTTCTAAGTATTAAAACACCGTTTGCAACTAGATATGTTACATGTTTGCTTCCTACCATCTTTATTTCATATTGCCTTTAGTCTCTTCCACACCATCAAAGTCTTTTCTGGCACCGTTGACTTATAATCATCCATACTACTTGTATTTCACTATATCTTCTCGGAACTAGTGCACCTATACACCTGACAAGTGTATTGGGTGTGTTGGGGCCACAAGAGACTTCTTGTATCTTGATTGCAGGGTTGTTTGAGAGGAATACCTTTGAACACTTCCTACCTGAGTTTGATAAACCTTGGGTAATCCACTTAAGGGAAACTTGCTGATGTTCTACAAACCTCTGCACTTGGAGGGACAACAACTGTCTACAAGAATAGAAGCGTGTAGACATCAGGCCTTGATGGCTCCCCGCACTTGTCGTGGGACGCTTCGTTGGAAACCGCAAGAGCAAGGTATGAAGCAGCATTGCAGCAAGTTTCCCTCAGTAAGAAATCGAGGTTATCGAACCAGTAGGAGGAAGGAAACGTCACATAGGTGTTGCAAGCAACGCGGAGACCTGCACAACACTTTGCCCCAACGAATCAGTGAGGTTGTCAAGTTCACCGGTTTGCTGTAACAAAGGATTAAACGTATGGTGTGGAAGGTAATGGTTTGCAGCAAGTAAACAAGTAACAGTGGAAGATGTATAAATGGTAAAGATTGGACCGGGGTCCATAGTTCACTAGAGGTGCTCTCCTTAGATAAACAACATGGCATGAAGCGTAAACAAATTACAGCAGGACAATTGACAGGAACTGAGCGAGGCATAACAATGCAATTACTAGTCAGAAAGATCCTATGAGATTCGATTGGGCAATACAACAAGATACATAGACCACCATCCAACTACATATATGACTAGAAGTCCACCTTCAGGTTATCATCCGAACCCCCTCCAGTATTAAGTTGCAAGCAACAGACAACTGCTTTAAGCAAAGTGTGTAAGGTAAAAAATCCACATGTTCTATGAACAATAGCCATTTTTTCTCCCTAGTAGCAACAACACATCTACAACCGAAGAGATTATTGTCACTTCCCTTGGAAACTAGAGGCATTAACCCACTATCGAGCATAAATACCCCCTCTTGGAGTCACTAGCAACTATTTGGCCAAGATAGCTACTAACAACGGAGAGCATGCAAGATCACAAACAACACAGACATGATAGAATCATAAAGATAAAACCATTAATCAAACCAACATAATAATCTCAATATCCATCGGATCCCCGCAAACACAACATGCATGATTACAAATAGATTAGATCTTGATCATGAATGGAGCTCACAAGATCTATACATGAAAGCACAAAGGAGGAGATACAACCATCTAGCTACTACATGGACCCATAGTCCAAGGTGGAACTACTCACGCATCATACCAGAGAGAAGGCCTCCGGGATGATCTCCCCTCCGGCAGGGTGCCGGGAAGAACTTCAGATCCCCCCTGATCTAGGGACGATGGCGGCGACAGCTACAGACGATTTCGTGGATATTTGATCAGGTGCTTAGGGTTTCTGCATCGGGGGCTTCTTATAAGTGAAGGGGGAGGCCGAGGAGGCGGCCAGAGGGGCCACACCCCTCCCAGGCGCGGGCCCACCCCTGGCCACGCCTAGGGAGGTCTGGCTGCCCTGGCACGCTTCTCCGTCTCCTCTCTGGACTTCTTGTTCCCCACAAAAAGTTATTGACTTTGGCGTTTGTCCCGTCCAATTCCGAGAATATTTCTTTAGTAGCTTTTCTGAAACCAAGAACAACAGAAAACAGGCAACTGGCACTGTGGCAACTTGTTAATAGGTTAGTACCAGAAAACATGTAAAAAGCACCTCAAAGTGTAGACAAGTAAAGCAAAGTAGATACTAAACAAGCATGGAACATCAAAAATTATAGATACGTTTCCGACGTATCAACATCCCCAAGCTTAACTCCTACTCGTCCTCGAGTAGGTAAGTGATAAATAAATAATTTTTGAGGTGAACATGCACCCTCACAATAAAGATCCAACCATTTGCAAGCATTGAAATCTAGGATCAAAGAACTCTAAACATGTGCATGAAACAATGGAGTTCTAACAATAGGACATAATAACTATGCATGCAACATGGAAGGCTACAAACAAAGATCATGAATAACATGCATTGAAAAACGTTTGTTTTTTTCACATACAGAAAACATAGCATAGTGGCAATCAGCTTGTCCCTCATAGAGTAGCAATATAGATGCATAGGACACCTTCAAAGTTCACAAGGGTGACTAGAAACAAGTAGCACAAGAACAAGTAATATCACAATATGCATCAATCAATAAGCTTTGGAACACTGCACACGGGATGACAACTATGCTCTCTTAATGGTGCCTAAAGGTAGAAGGTGGAGACTCAATAATGGTGGAATAAAGGCCTTTTTGTAAAGGAAGCAGGGATTACAAGTTTTAGAAAGAGCTTCCAAAAATTATGGTACTTGTTAGATTTCATCCCTCATTGCCCCTATCATAAGCATATTGAAGTGATTAAGGTTAAAGTGAACAAATATGGAGTGTATGCTTGACAAAGTATAAGTTGGAAATCTCAAGTCCCTTGAATACGAGGGCCACACCTCATGCATACTCAACTTCAGTCGCAGGTAAGTTCTTGTCATTGTAAGTATTTGCATATCTTTGAGAACCGCCAATGGGGTACCCTTTGCACATGGTACAAGATATTTCCCATAACCAAAATGACAAGGAAACCAGACAATAAGCATCCCAGCGATCTTTTTATTTACTATATGCATAGCTTTTTATTGAGGATGCTTCATAGATAGCTCACTATGGTGATGCTGCAAGTTTCCACCATGATTAGGCATGCTTAGGCTAGCGGGCGTTTCTCTAACACAGAATACAAACTCCATGGACTTACAAGTTCCCTCTTTATTTCACATCGGTGACATCCATAGACAAAATAGCATGATATCAACTGAGTACAAAGTACAAGTGCAATATTGGCAACGTTCCCCGTGACAGCACGGTTCTGCTAATTCCAACGTATAAGTGCAAGCATATACAACAAAGTTTTCACAATGGTTCAAGTTTATTAGGGGCAAAGAATAAAGTGTGCCATCAAGTTCGTGAGGGCTTTAATCACTAAGTTTTCACATAACAAAATAGTTTTTAATTGGAAGATAGCTGAAAACAAGAATATACTTGGAATGGTGTAACACACCATGCATAGGAGTTTATAGTGGACACTTTTGAATAACTTGGTTTATTGGGAGTTGGAAGCATGAGTAGAGCTTACTCATACAAGTGGAGGCTAGCAAAAGACTGGGAGCAACCAACTAAGAGAGCATAATGGGCATAATCATGCAGAGCAACAAAGCATTACTAATCAAAGCATAGAATGGTACTACAAGTCAAGGACTAAATGATCATAGAGGCTAATGGTGGCTTGTGAGAGTCATAACATGGTGTGAGCATGTGCCAAGTCAACCCAAGCAAAGCATCAAAGGAGAATACCACAATTCTATGCTTTTGCATGCTAAAACAACGCATAATTTCTTAAAGGCACACTAAGCAATCCCAATTGTTTGGAACAAGACATGCTACAGCAATAATCACTAAGCATAATGTCAAAACAACACCTAGCATGTCATGCTAAAGTCTAAGTCACAGTCAATGCAAGCTCCTCTTGCACTTACAAGCAAGAACTTACTACTCCTTTCCAACACCAAGCAACTTATTTGCAAAACAACACAGCGAGAACGGGGGTCCAAACTACTTTATTCAAGCAAACTAAACAACCTAAGCAAAGCAAACAAAAACTAAGACGCTCCAAGAACAACACAAATGTGCATGAAACAATAAAAACGAAATGTCTAGATAGACCTGAGCTTTTTATTGATGAAGAAGGGGATGCCTTGGCCATCCCCAAGCTTTGACGCTTGTACCTCTTGGATATCTCTTGGGTGACACCATGGTGGAATCCCCAAGCTTGATATTTTGTCCATTCTTCATCTCATTGCATCATTCTCTCTCTACACCTAAAATTTTTCTTTCATACAAAACTTCACACAATCTTCATTAGCAACATTAGTGTATTCAAAAGATATTAGACCTCTGGAAAAGCTTTGTAACAGCAAGGCTTTTCACTAAAAACACAAGCTACTATATCAACTCCTTCAAAAATCTCAATTTCCCAAAAAGAACTCAAAAAGAAATCAATAAGAAGCAAATGCAAATAATGGCAGAAATCTGTCAAAACAGACCAGTAGGCAGAAACCGATTTTTTCGAACATATTCTGTTGCTCAAATAAAAAAGTTTTGAACTAACGAAAGTTATCTAATATAACGGGGGATTTATTCGTAAATTTTGAGCTCAATCAGAGTTATAGAGACTCCTCACGAATTTTTATGGTGGAGGACAGAAATCTGTTTCGGGACAGCAACTCCCCAAATCTTACTTCCCTCCCATTAGAGGTCATTCTTGGCACCAAAAGGCAAACGAAAAGGATAAGGAGAGGTCATTACTGAAGTAATAACTTCCAAGACTCAAGGAAACTCTTGGGTTATCTCCCAACAAGTACTTTTCTTTAACACCTTTAAGTTAGGCTTGATAGTTTGAGAAGATGCTCTCATAAGAAATATGAATTGAGGTAAAAGGAGTATCAAGAAGCAAATTCAAAACACATTTAAGTCTAACCCTCTTCCTATGCATAGGAATCTTGTAAGAAAATAAGTCATGTAAGCACAAAGCAACAATCCTAGGAATGCAAAACAAGTGCAACTTCAGAATTTTAAACATAAAGAGGGGAAACTTAATATTGTTGAGATACATAAGACCATGTTTCCCTCTATCATAATAATTTTCAGTAGCCTCATGAATAAACTCAACAATATAGCTATCACATAAAGCATGTTTTTAATGATCTACAAACACATAATTTCTATCAAGCTCAAGAATAGTGGGATTAAAACCTTCACAGGTTTTACCCAAAGTAGATATTTCAAAGGAATCCACGGGAATATAACATTTATCCTCCTTTGGTAAGCATGGGGGACAATCAAATATTGTAAGGGATAAAGAGTTACTCTCATTAGAAGGTAGGCATGGGTAGATCCATTGTTCCTCCTTTTGTTCATCACTCTCCTCCTCTTTTTCATCTAATGAGCTTTCAGTTTCAGCATTTTTTTATTCCATGGGCTCCTACAAGGCATTAGTCTCTTCCATCTGTGGAAATCATCTATTAAGATATTCAAGAATATAGCTATTTTCTTCCTTGTAATTGTCAAAGCAAAATTTAAGTATCTCCAAAACCTCACATTCATAAGGTGCATCATCAGTATTTTCAAGCAAATTGGAAAGTTCAAATGCACCCTTGAAAGCAATAAATTCTTCAATTTGTTCCACATCATAAAAGTCATAATTTCCTTTAACATAAGAAGATATGATAACATTATCATTATACTCACATTGTAAAGGCAGGTGTTTATACCTCCTACAGCAACAAGACTTATCAAAGCAATAAGTAACATTATAATTAGAGCACACGTCTCTAGAAATAGTATTCAACTTATCAATTTGTTCCCATAAGTGTTTCCCTTTTTGTGACAAACAATTTTCCTTATAATAATACCTTTGTTCTTCCGTTAACCCACCTTGCCAATAAGAACTAGTTTCAAAGAAACCATCCATTGATAGAAAGCATGACCAAGCAAGGCAAAAACAGACCAGCAACTAGGGCAGGAACTAATTTTTGTGTTTTTAAATAAAGCAAGCAAACCAAACTAGACTAATTTTTTTGGTTTCTTGAAAAGAGGAAAACAAAACCAAGCAAAAGAAACTAAGCAAACTAAAAACAAAGTAAAGAGAAAGGAAGTGAAGGACTCCCCTTGTGAAGACGTCCTTGGCCTCCCCGGCAACGGCACCAGAAAATAGCTTGATGGCGCCCCGCACTTGTCATGAGATGCTTCGTTGGAAACCCCAAGAGCATGGTATGAAGTAGCATAGTGGCAGGTTTCTCCCAGTAAGAAACCGAGTTTATCGAACCAGTAGGAGGAAGGAAATGTCACACAGGTGTTGCAAGCAACGCGGAGACCTGCACAACACAAACTCAAGACTTTGCCCCAACGAATCAGTGAGGTTGTCAAGCTCACCGGTTTGCTGTAACAAAGGATTAAACGTATGGTGTGGAAGGTAATGGTTTGAAGAAAGTAAACAAGTAACAGTGGAAGATGTATCAATGGTAAAGATTGGACCGGGGTCCATAGTTCACTAGAGGTGCTCTCCTTAGATAAACAACATGGCATGAAGGGTAAACAAATTACAGCAGGGCAATTGACAGGAACTGAGCGAGGCATAACAATGCAATTACTAGTCAGAAAGATCCAATGAGATTCGATTGGGCAATACAACAAGATACATAGACCGCCATCCAACTACAACTATGACTAGAAGTCCACCTTAAGGTTATCATATGAACCCCCTCTAGTATTAAGTTGCAAGCAACAGACAACTGCTTTAAGCAAAGTGTGTAAGGTAAAAAAATCCACATGTTCCATGAACAATAGCCATTTTTTTCTCCCTAGTAGCAACAACACATCTACAACCGAAGAGATTATTGTCACTTCCCTTGGAAACTAGAGGCATGAACCCACTATCGAGCATAAATACCCCCCTCTTGGAGTCACTAGCAACTACTTGGCCAAGATAGCTACTAACAACGGAGAACATGAAAGATCACAAACAACACAGACATGATAGAATCATAAAGATAAAACCATTAATCAAACCAACATAATAATATCAATATCCATCGGATCCCCGCAAACACAACATACATGATTACAAATAGATTAGATCTTAATCATGAACGGAGCTCACAAGATATATACATGAAAGCACAAATGAGGAGATACAACCATCTAGCTACTACATGGACCCATAGTCCAAGGTGGAACTACTCACGCATCATACCGGAGAGAAGGACTCCGGGATGATCTCCCCTCCGGCAGGGTGCCGGGAAGAACTTCAGATCCCCCTGATCTAGGGACGATGGTGGCGGTGGATACAAACGGTTTCGTGGATATTTGATCGGGTGCTTAGGGTTTCTGCATCGGGGGCTTCTTATAGGCGAAGGGGGAGGCCGAGGAGGCGGACAGAGGGGCCATACCCCTCCTAGGTGCGGGCTCACCCCTGGCCACGCCTAGGGGGGTCTGGCTGCCCTGGCACACTTCTCCGTCTCCCCTCTGGACTTCTTGTTCCCCACGGAAAGTTATTGACTTTGGCGTTTGTCCCGTCCAATTCAGAGAATATTTTTTTACTAGCTTTTCTGAAACCAAAAACAGCAGAAAACAAGCAACTGGCACTGTGGCAACTTGTTAATAGGTTAGTACCAGAAAACATGTAAAAAGCACCTCAAAGTGTAGACAAGTAAAGCAAAGTAGATACTAAAGAAGCATGGAACATCAAAAATTATAGATACGTTTCCGACGTATCAGGCCTCCGCCCCCTAGGATAGCCACCACCCTAGGAGGGGAGTCGCCCCTCCCCCATGGAGAGGTTCATCTCCATCACCATCTACAGCAACTCTCCATCATCCCTCACTATAATCTCTTGGAAAATGTGATGTATGATGCAATATATTGTTTTCCCATGATCTATTGTATCTCTATATTGATGTTTGAGTAATGACTTGTTTATGGCAATTGTGATATAGTTTGTTGTTGGTTGCATTGAAGTATATGTTATCTTTTATGATGATCTTGTTTTACTAACATATGAGTGCACACATATGTTGGGGGATGCACCCGTTTGTCACCATTGCATGTTGATAGGATGCGGGATAGCCGAAGTTTGATAGAAACTGAATCCCAAATCTTATAGATACATGTTGTATTAATTCATGGTTAATCAACGGGGGTATACCGACGCCCCTCACCTTCTCTCTCTTTGCTACAGTAGCTAGGGTTTCCCCGCGCCGGACCGAGCCGATCCCGAGCCTCTCCGGCGGCTTTGCCGGCCGGAGATGGCAGAGGAGAGGTGCCGGAAGTAGTTTAGGGTTGGTTTTGGGCTTTATGCCTGTAGTTTGGAGTGAGATTCGGATCCTGGCCAGATCTGGATCTTAGGGTTACGCCGCCGCCGACTTCCTCCTCCGGTCGGAGTTGCTTGTGGTGGTTCGAGCCACCGTCTCCGCTAATAAGGCTGGGTGGTCCTCCACCGCTGTGGTTCCACGGCCCTTTTCTTCCGTGCCTGGCCGGCCGAGGTGGCGAGGAGGTGCGGTGTTCTGGGCGGTGAGCGGTGTCTTCGTCTCTCCTGGCCGGCCGTGGTGGCGAGGAGGAGAGATGGAGACTATGCTCCTTATTCAGCGGTGCGAGGACGGTTCGTCGGCTTCTCTGGATAGGGTGCCTTGGCAGCGTTTCGTCTGCTTCAGGGAGCCATGGCGGCTCTTTTGCAGGCGACGGTGTCTGCGGCGTCCTTGGGTGGAGAAGTCCTCTTGAGCTTCTCTCCGGCGTCTCCCTGGCGGCGGGTCTCGCCAGCTCGCCGGACTCAATGGCGAGAGGCTGCCGCCTCCTCCGCTTCTGCTCCTCTCGCTGATTGCTTCATGTGGCAAGGATGCTTGCCGGCGCCAGAGCTTCGTCGATCTGGAGGAGGATGAGGAAGTAGGACTTGATTGCTTTTTCAAGTTTCTTTTAGGGTCCTCAATGCAATTTCCTGGGCCTCTGTGTAATTTTTATTTTTTTACGGCCTTTTTGTACTCAAGGGACTATTATGCAGCAATATATGTCAGGTGCTTTGCACCCGTTCAACGTTCAAAAAAACGTGGGTATTATCATGGGGACCTTAGATCTAAATGCGGTGGTTGAACTTTATGTCTTAATAATTCCCTTATTTTCTCTTAATTTTCCTTGGGATCAATCACTAGGGGTGTATTTGCTCATGATATGGCTGCACCAATTCATGGTTCCTCCTTAGAAGAAACAATAAAAATACTATCTTTGTGATTCACTAATTGTGACAACCAACCAAATGAAATAGAAATTTTCCTAAGCACTTTCTCCCTTGGGTTATCCACCTCCACTTCACTAGACCCATTTTATTTGCAGTATTTGCTTCCAAAAACTTTACTGTTTTTTAGTTAGTACCAAAAAAACAACCACACACACACACTATAGTTCCTAGCTTTGCATAGAAGGCCATATAAGTGAGTTATTGGGCTTTAGAGAATAGATAGTTTACCTTCAGCTCCTCGTGGGTTCGACACTCAAAATTTATCGAATTGTACTACGATTCTCCCCGCACTTGGGGGTTATCAAGATACTTTTCTGGCACCATTGCCGGGTAGCGTAGCACTAGGCTTCTATTCTTGCTTTGCTAGTTTACCTTTAGTACCTTTTTATCAAACTAAAACCCAAAAAATAGATAATGTATGATGTTCTAGAACTTTTTTGCTAGGCTCACAAAGATTTGTATGCTATGTTACTGAAATATTTTTAAAGCTTGAATATTCCCTTGTGCAATAATGTTTTGAATGTGAGAAATCATGTTGAAAGTGCCAATGAATAAGACGAAATAATCCTAAGCTTGGGGATGCTCATGCATCCCAAATAAAAGAAGATAGAAGAGCAAAAGTAACAAGTGGAGGAAGAATGAAATAGGTTCCCATCTTCTATTCACAACAAGGTTATTTTAAGATTTCAGCAAAAAATAAAATTTGGAAAAGTAAATAGGAAGGATGGGCAATGGAGAAGCAGGGGTCAACCTTGAGCATGTGTTTTTCATGCTAATGGAACCATTGCAAAGCCTATATCATTAAAAAAATCCCATAGTAAAAACAAAATAATAAGTGTCTCTTTTGTAATATATTAGCTTCTTGAATAAAATGGTTTCCCAATAATTACTATAGTTTGCATCATGGGATAAACTATTATATCATTTGTTTTGAGAAGTAACAATTTTGTAGGCATTGAAGTATCATGAATATGAAAATATATCTTTGTTTGAGATGAGTAACATGATATGATGATGAAGAAGTAGAGGACACTAACTATCAAGAACACAGTCTTGGGGATTGATAACCCCCAAGTGCAGGGGATCACCGTAGTACCTCTCAAAGTGGAAGTAGGGTATCGATCCGCAGGAGCAAGAAGGAAAAGTTATCGATTCTCTACAACTAAAGTGTCACAAGCTTTAGTTGATTATGCACTAAACAAGTTTTAAGGAATAAGATGGTTGTTTTAATGGTTGGAAGTTTAATGTAACAAAACAAGAATATAAAAGTGTCCCAATCCTCTTCAATGCAATAGGATAATACAAGGGTTTTATTTTATAGGAACAATGGACATGGGTTCATGGGTTCACTTAATCCTATCTTCTCCATCTATGGTGATTATCATGTTATAGATAGTAAAGGTACACACAATTGCAATGTTTTAATGGTACTTTTATGGTGGATATGTCGTAAAACACATAGGTGAAAGAATTACTCCTTTGTGTTGCTAGGTAACGCTTGCAATAAGGCTAGCATTTGGTTTGTGTCATGCCACACATCATACTTCTCCCTTTTTACCCCTAGATATATAAAGGATGTTGAGTTGCATCACTATCACTCAATACATATGTCGATATTACTCGGCCACCCATTACCTACATAAATCATACTCCCTCCGTTTCAAAATATAAGACGTTTTAGGTTTATGCAGAGAATGTATCTAGACTTGTTTTAGTATGTAGGTTCACTCATGTTTGGAATGAATCTAGACACTAAAACAAATCTAGATACATTTGCTACACAAAGCTAAAACATCTTATATTTTGAAATGGAGGGAGTACTTATTAATGGAAAACATTCTAAACACTAGTGCAATGATTCATATGTTGTGATATGTTGAGAGTATTATCACATATCTCTCATCTACCCCCACTTGGTGGTGTCAATCACCTCATGATATGGATAAACAAGACATTATGTATAGATCTAAACCATTACATGCATCATAGAATATTCCCAAAGTATGACAAAGCATACAAGATCCAACACAACGGTAAATGAATAACAAGTACTATCTCATAACATAATATCCACCATAGGAATTACATAGATAGATCCATACTCATGCAAGGCACATCATATGGACTTCAACAATGATCATACATGGAGAGATTAGATCAAGTTATCACCATAAACCCAAAGTCCAGGGGGTGTACTACTCCCCTATCATCCTGGAGAGTGATGAGGAGGCGTTGGTGAAGGAGGAGAGGCAGCCGGAGGCGATTCTGGTAGCAGTTCCTCCTCCAATCTTCCTCCGGCGGCGGCCAGCAGACTCCATGTTCTTGGTGTTTTCTATCTCCACCTCCTCTCTCTCGAGGACTCCCCAGGGGATCATTATATAGGGGTTTTTATGTCAAGAGAACTCCATGGGCGAAAGAATCAAGGATATCGAACGGCCGATGAGGAAAAGAGGGTAGGTGGCGCGCCCACCTGGGCTGGGCGTGCCACCCAGTCTCTTTTGGGCCTCCTGGCCCTCCAGGTGAGGTTCTTGCGCTCTAGATGCTTATCATGGATAAATATTGACATCCCCAAAAGCCCATGTTCATTTGACTTCGTATAGGTCCTGAAACATCAAAAACATTGAAAACAAGGTTTTTCTGCCCTTCTCGATTATAACCAAAATAAAGGGGATCATTGCTAAATCCCTAAAATCAATATAAAACATGGATATAACATTATATATGATGCAAATATGTGGATAAACATGTTAACAAACTACAAAGTTCATGTATGCATTTTACATGCATCAGGGATGCCTATGCATCCCCCTCTTCTTTTAAGTAATTTCAAGTAATATCATTTCAAACTCATGTTTTATATTTATGCTCATATTATCTTTGGTATGTTTGTGGAAACCATGCTTTTGTTTTCCTTTTTAGTTTATGAAATTTATTCTCTGTTAGAATAGGTTGTTTAGATTAAGTTTAAATTTTACAAAAATAAAGTACCAAGTTTTACGCATTTTGGATGTTAAGGTTGAAACATATATGCGGAGTAGCAAATTCCTACACGAATGTTGTTTAGTAGAAAAAATCCCTAGGTTGTTCTGTAACTCCGATTGCACTCATCATTAAACTTTAGTTACAAAGTTGCATCCTCTATATGTGCAAAAATTGGCCAAAATTCCTGACATATCTAGGTGGTCAAAATAATTACGTTTTGTTGCTGCTGAAAATCTCGACAGATTCTGCCCACTAGTGTTTGAGCCATTCTTATGAGTCTCAAAATGATTTGCCAAGAGTATTTTGATATGCTAGGAATGTGTAGGACACTATACTCTTGCTGGACTATAGAGGATTTTTTTTGTCTTTGATATATATGGCAGCTACTATCATATCCTTGTACCACTAATGACACCCCATAGAAAAGAAAATGGGAGAAAGTTTTGTGTTGAAGTTTTTTGATAGGGAATGGAGGAGCACCACACTGATTACCCACAAGTATAGGGGGTGTATCATAGTACTTTCTATAAATAGGAGTGTCTATCCCAACAAGGAGCAGAAGGTGTTGACTAGTGGTATGGAGCAGGAAATCTCTGTAAATACTTAGCAAACGGATTTTTAGGGGTTTTCTGATAAAGCAACAAAACAAAGTGCAAGTAATAAAGACAACGAACAGCCACACCAAGTGGCTCAATCCTTTCTTAGCAAAGGACAAGCCGGTGGAAATACTTATAAGGACCAAACATTCTCGAGGACACATGGGAATTCTGTCAAGTGCTTTCGCTTCAAATAGCTGAGTACCCTTCTTTGGTGTTGTAAGTGTTGTGTGGGTGAATCTGTGCTAATGTACCGACCTTACTTGGACTAATACATACTTGTGATTAAACCCCCTGCAAGCATCCGCAACTACAGGAAAGCAATTAAGATATAAACCTAACCACAGCCTTAAACTCTGAGATCCTACACTCCCTTGTGCAATGGTGTCCTAACGGGGGTTCAGGTTTACACTCCAAGCAACCCCAGTTAGTAGTATCCAAATACACAATGCATTCCCCTAGGCCCATAAATGGTGAAGTATCATGTAGTCGACGTTCACATGACACCACTAGAAGAATAGCACCACAACTTAAATACTAAACCATTGAATAATAACTCAACACAAATCCAATACTAACAACATGACTTCTCCCATGTCCTCAAGAACTAAACGAACTACTCACAAGACATCATATGGATTAAGATAAAAGATGATATGGTGATGGATAACAATCTGAACATAAACAATGATCCAATGGTTCCACTCACAAGCATCAACTACAATAGTAATCAACACTGGGAAAGTTTCCCCTAAGAACTATGCAAGTGTTCAACACGATTGTTACAGCGGGATGGAGTGGTAATGATGGTGCTGGTGGAGGTGTTGGAGATATGCTCTAGAGGCAATAATAAATGTAGTTATTATTATATCTTTGTGTTTATGATAAATGTTTACATTCATGCTATAATAGTATTAACAAGTAAACATTAATACTTGTGTGATTTGTAAACTTAAATTAGAGTCCCTGGTAAAGCCTCTTCACAATACTAGCTTGTTGGTTAATAAATGATTGTGGTTTCCCTATCATGAACATTGAGATGTTATTAGCAACAAGATTATATCATTAGGAGAATGGTATGATGGACATACTCCTATAGATAAGCGTAGCATAAAGATCAAGTCATTTTAATAGTTCAATTGCTATATGCTTTCTGATACATAGTAACCTAATTCCTTCGACCATGAGATCATGCTTATCACCATCACCGGAAGGATGCTTTGATGACATCAAACACCACACCGTAACTGGGTGGTTATAAAGGTGGCATTGAGTGTTCGGAAAGTATGGGTTAAGACACATGGATCAAGAGTGGGATTTGTCCATCCATATGATGGATAGATATACTCTGGGCCCTCTCGATGGAATGTCATCCAATTGGCTTGCAAGCATTTGACTGGCTCACAAGGGATCACATATCACGGGAACGAGAAAAGAGTACTTATCAGTAACGAGGTTGAACTAGGTATGCAGAGATACCGAGGATCAAAACCTTGGATAAGTAAACTATCGTGAGACAAAGGGAAATTGGTATCGTATGTAAGTGGTTCATTCGATCACAAAGTAATCATAGAAATATGTGGGAGACATATGAATTTCCAGATTCCTCTATTGGTTATTGTTCAGAGAAGTGTCTCGATCATGTCCGCATAATTCACGAACCGTAGGGAGACACACTTAAGGATTTAATGTTGTTGAGTAGTTATGGAATGATGAGTAAGATACTAAATGTTGTTCGGAGTCTCAGATGGGATCCGGGATATCATGAGGAGATCCAGAATGGTCCGGAGGATAAGATTCATATAAGGAAAGTCCTATTTCGGGCTTGGAGAATGATTCCGGTGTTTTCATCAGGAATGTTCTAGAAGGTTTCGAAAGGTCCGGCACTCTGGAGGGGAAGGGTACATGAATGTGTCATAACAAGTTGGAATGGTTGCATCATGTACTAGGTGTCATCGCTGAGCAAAATAAAGGGATAAATCAAATCCTAGTTTGAAAAGTCAAACGCCAATTTGAAAAGTCAAACGGCAAGTTTGCTTGGTGGAGGGAGAGTAGGAAACCTACTTGGGGAGGAAGTCCTCCTCCCTCCACCGTCGGACAAGGAGGACGAGTTGAGGGAGGACTCCCTCCTCCCAACAGGCGCCCTCCCACCTATATAAGGAGGCGCAGGGGTGCCCCTCTAGCCTACACCTCTCACCACCCAAACCCTAACCCTAAGCCGCCGGCGCCACCACCCCCTGCTATCGTCGCCTAGGGCACCACCAACTCGCCGAGTTGGGGTGAAACCCTAACCCTAGCCGCTGGATAGACTCCTCCCTTGGTGCCTCTAAACCCTAGATCGCCAAGGCCTCTCTCATAGTCCACCATACTCGCTCCGGCTTAAGGCGAAGCCCTGCGAGATCTCCCCTCTACTTCCAGTACCACGCCGTCGTGCTGCCGGAATCGCGAGGAGAGTGCTACAACCTCCGCGCTTTGGAACAAGGGAGAGGAAGGTCTTCATCGAAAATCGAACGCAGCGATGTGACCATTGCGGGAGCGCTGCGGCCGGAAGGATCGTCTACACGATCTTGAGATCGGCAAGAGTACGACTACATCACCCACGAGAATCCGCTCTCGTTAAACACTTTGGGATCTTCGAGGGTGATTTATTCTATCGACTCGTTGCTACAATCTAGTAGATAGATCTTGGCTTGTTTGTTTGTATGCGGTAGAAAATTTTTGTTTTCCATGCTACGAACCCCTACAGTGGTATCAGAGCCGTGTCTATATGTAGATCTGTTGCACGAGTAGAACACAATGGTCATTATGGGCGGTGGTGCTTTTATTATCAATTGCTTCTTGTGTACTTTCCATCTTGCGGTATGATGGGATGAAGCGGCCCGGGCTAACCTTACATGACATCGTTCATGAGACTTGCTCCACGCTCAACATGCAACTTGTATTGCATAAGTGGCTTTGCGGGTGTCTGTCTCTCGCATTATAGTATAGATCCAATTTACAACGGGCACTTGATAGTTCAAACATCAACGTTGTGGTTCTTGTCCGTAAGTTAGATCGACACTTATTGAAAGCCCCAAACCACGTAAAATATGCAAAGAAATTAGAGGTGTCTAACTTTGTTTTGCAGGGGTGTGTTGTGATGTGATATGGCCATGATTGTGATTATATTTGATGTATGCAATGTTCCTTATTGTAAGTTGGCAACCGGCATGAGCCATATTGTTGTCTTTAATTTCTGTTAAGACCCGCGTGTCTATTCAAAGTAGTTGTAATAGTTGAAGCTGGTGGACAACAATCATGGAGCAGCGTCATTGACCTTGATGCAATGCCAGTGATGATGGAGATCATGTTCGTGCTTGAAGATGGAGATCGGAAGCACAAAGAAGAAAGGCCATATCATATCACATATTATGAATTGCATGTGATGTTAATCCTTTATGCATCTTGTATTGCTTAGTTAACAACGGTAGCATTATAAGATGATCCCTCATGCACATAAATATCAAGTTCTAAAGTGTTCATCCTTAGTAAGCACCGTTGCTAAAGCTTGTTGTTTCGAAGCACCACGTGATGATCGGGTGTGTTAGATTCTGCAAGTGTATACAACGTGAGCAAGCCAGATTTGCTCATGCGGAAGCTAAGGTTTGATCTTGACGAACCTAGCATGTACAGACATGGTCTCGGAACACGGATCACCGAAAGGTAAAGCATGAATCATATAGTAGATATGATGAACATGTCGATTTTTCGCCATTGAATCTGCATCAACTCTCGTGATGATCGGTTTTGATGTGGTGGATTTGGTTCGTGTGATCACTAAAACAATGTGAGGGATATTGTTTTGAGTGGGAGTTCACCTAGATTAATTTAACTATTAATTAGAACTCAATTTGTCATAAACTTAGTCTAAACTATTGCAAATATGTTGTAGATCAATGGCAGCCCCTACCATCAATTTTAATGCGTTCCTAGAGAAAGAAAAGTTGAAAAACAATGGAAGCAACTTCACGGATTGGTTCCGCAATTTGAGGATTGTCCTTAATGCTGGTAATTTGACCTATGTGCTGGATGCACCGCTAGGTGACCCGCCTGCAGCTGATGCTACCGATGAAGTAAAGAATATTTACCTCGCCTAAGAATCGCACTCTACGATTCAGTGTGCTATCTTGTATGGTTTGGAATCGGAGCTTCAGAAAAGGTTTGAGAACCATGACCCACATGATATTGTCCGTGAACTCAAATTGATATTTGAGACTCACGCGGCAATTGAGAGTTATGAGGCTTCTGAAAAGTTCTTTAACTGCAAGATGGAAGAGGGCAGCTCCATCAGTGAGCATGTGCTTAAGATGTCTAGGCACGCAAACAAATTTCAAAGCTTGGGTATAGTGATTCCTAATGCTTTGGGGATTTACCGTGTCCTCCAATCACTACCACCAAGTTACAAGAACTTTGTGATGAACTACAATATGCAAAGCATGAACAAGCAGTTGCCAGAACTCTTCTCCATGTTAAAATCTGCATAAGTGGAGATCAAGAAAGAGCACCAAGTGTTGATGGTCAATAAGACCACCAAATTTAAGAAAGGCAAGTCTAAGCAAAAGGGACACTTCAAGAGGGTGGTAAGAAAGTTACCGCACCGACGAAGAAGACCAAGGCTGGACCTAAGCCTGATACTGAGTGCTTTTACTGCAAGGGAGAAGGTCACTGGAAGCGGAATTGCCCAAAGTACTTGGCGGATTTGAAGAACGACAACATCAAGAAGAAAGGTATATCCGATATACATGTTATTGATGTGTATCTCACTAGTACTCGTAGTAGTGCCTGTGTATTTGATACTGGTTCGGTTGCTCATATTTGTAACTCGAAACAGGTGCTGCAGAATAGACGGAAGCTAGGGAAGAACGAGGTGACGATGCGCGTTGGAAATGGATCAAAGGTTGATGTGATCGCGGTCGGCACGCTACCTCTTCATCTACCATCGGGATTAGTTTTATACTTAAATAATTGTTATTTGGTGCCTGCGTTAAGCATGAACATTATATCGGGATCTTGTTTATTGCGAGACGGTTACTTGTTTAAGTCCGAGAATAATGGTTGTTCGATTTATATGAGTAATATGTTTTATGCACATGCACCTTTGATAGATGGTCTATTCTTATTGAATCTCGATAGTGGAAATACACATATTAATAACATTGAAGCTAAACGTTTGAAATTGAGCGATAACTCGACCTATATGTGGCACTGTCGTCTTGGTCACATTGGAGTGAAGCGTATGAAGAAACTCCATTCCGATGGACTTCTTGAATCACTTGATTTCGAATCACTTGAAATATGCAAAGCATGTCTGATGGGTAAAAGGACTAAGACTCCATTTTCTGGTATGATGGAGCGAGCTATGGACTTATTGGAAATCATACATACCGATGTGTGTGGTCCAATGAGTGTAGCATCGCGCGGTGGTTATCGTTATGTTCTTACCTTCACGGATGACTTGAGTAGATATGGGTATATCTATTTCATGAAACATAAGTCCGAAACTTTCGAGAAGTTTAAGGAATTTCAAAGTGAGGTGGAGAATCAACGTAACAAGAAGATTAAATTTCTATGTTCTGATCGTGGAGGTGAATATCTAAGTTACGAGTTTGGCGAGCATTTGAAGAAATGCGGAATACTTTCACAATTGACACCGCCGGGAACACCACGGCGTAATGGTGTGTCCGAACATCGTAATCAAACTCTCTTAGATATGGTTCGTTCTATGATGTCACTTACAGATTTACCACTATCATTTTGGGGTTATGCATTAGAAACAGCCGCATTCACTTTAAATAGGGCACCATCTAAATCCGTTGAAGCGACACCGTATGAATTATGGTTTGGGAAGAAACCTAAATTGTCGTTCCTTAAAGTTTGGGGTTGCGAAGCCTATGTAAAGAAGTTACAGCCGGACAAGCTTGAACCCAAAGCGGAAAAATGCGTCTTCATAGGATACCCAAAGGAAACTATTGGGTATACTTTCTATCATAGATCCGAAGGCAAAATCTTCGTTGCCAAGAATGGATCCTTTCTAGAGAAAGAATTTCTCTCGAAAGAAGTGACTGGAAGGAAAGTAGAACTCGACGAGGTTGTCGAACCTTCTCTCGAACTTGCAAGTAGCGCAGCACTGGAAGAAGTTCCTATGGTGCCTGCACCAATAAGAGAGGAAGCTAATGATGATGATCATGAAACTTCGGTTGAAGTTGCTACAGAGCCTCGCAGGTCAACGAGAACTCGTAACACTCCTGATTGGTATGATCCCGTTATGAGTGTCATGTTGGTGGACAACACCGATGACCCTGCGACATATGAGGAAGCGATGATGAGCCCAGATTCCAATAAATGGCAAGATGCCATGAAATCCGAGATTGGATCCATGTACGAAAACCAAGTATGGACTTTGGTGGACTTACCGGATGGCCGGAGGCTGTCGAGAACAAATGGATTTTCAAGAAGAAAACAAATGCTGATGGTAATGTTACTGTCTATAAAGCTCGACTAGTCACAAAAGGGTTTCGACAAATTCAAGGAGTTGACTACGATGATACTTTCTCACCAGTAGCGAAGCTAAAGTCTGTGAGGATTTTGTTAGCAATCGCTGCATATTATGATTATGAGATATGGCAGATGGATGTCAAAACAGCATTCCTCAATGGAGACATTGATGAAGAGTTGTATATGATGCAATCCAAAGGTTTTGTCGATCCTAAAGATGCTAACAAGGTATGCAAACTTCAACGGTCCATATATGGATTGAAGCAAGCATCCCGAAGTTGGAATCAACGTTTTGATAAGGTAATCAAAAGTTTTGGTTTTATACAAACTTATGGAGAAGCTTGTATTTACAAGAAAGTGAGTGGGAGCTCTGTAGCATTCTTAATACTATATGTAGATGACATATTGTTGATTGGGAATGATGTAGACCTTCTTAATAGTGTCAAGGAATATTTGAATAATAGTTTTTCAATGAAAGATCTTGGCGAAGCAGCTTATATATTAGGCATAAAGATTTATAGAGATAGATCAAGACGCCTAATATCATTGTCACAAAGTACATATTTGGACAAAGTTCTAAAGAGGTTTGGAATGGAAGATAGCAAGAAAGAGTTATTGCCCATGTTGCCCAATATGACCTTGAGTAAAACTCAAAGTCCAGCAACGACAGAAGATAGAGAAAGGATGAGTAAGACTCCCTATGCATCAGCCATAGGATCTCTAATGTATGCCATGCTATGTACTAGACCCGACATTGCATATGTTGTTAGTTTAACTAGCAGATATCAAAGTGATCCAGGAGTGGATCATTGGACAGCGGTCAAAAACATCCTTAAGTACATGAGAAGAACTAAGGATATGGTTCTTTCTTATGGAGGTGATGAACAGCTCGTTGTTAATGGTTACACCGATGCTAGTTGGAACACCGATCCGGATGATTCTAAATCACAATCTGGATACGTATTTACTTTGAATGGTGCAGCAGTTAGCTGGAGGAGTGCAAAGCAAAGCGTTGTGGCGAGATCTTCAACTGAATCGGAATACATAGCTGCTTCAGAGGCTTCACAAGAAGCGATATGGATGAAGGAGTTCATTACAGAGCTCGGTGTGGTTCCAAGTGCGCTGGACCCAATGTCTATCTACTGTGATAACATGGGCGCCATAGCCAATGTGCAAGAACCAAGGTCACACAAGAAGCTGAAGCACATCAAGCTACGTTTTCACGCTATTCTAGAACATGTCCAAGATGGTAACATAAAGATTTGCAAAGTACACACAGATCTGAATGTGGCGGATCCGTTGACTAAACCTCTCCCGAGGGCAAAACATGACCAACACCAAACTGCCATGGGTGTTCGGTATATTACCATGTAATCTAGATTAGTTGACTCTAGTGCAAGTGGGAGACTGTTGGAGATATGCTCTAGAGGCAATAATAAATGTAGTTATTATTATATCTTTGTGTTTATGATAAATGTTTACATTCATGCTATAATAGTATTAACAAGGAAACATTAATACTTGTGTGATTTGTAAACTTAAATTAGAGTCCCTGGTAAAGCCTCTTCACAATACTAGCTTGTGGGTTAATAAATGATTGTGATTTCCCTATAATGAACATTGAGATGTTATTAGCAACAAGATTATATCATTAGGAGAATGCTATGATGGACATACTCCTATAGATAAGCATAGCATAAAGACCAAGTCATTTTAATAGTTCAATTGCTATATGCTTTCTGATACATAGTAACCTAATTCCTTCGACCATGAGATCATGCTTATCACCATCACCGGAAGGATGCTTTGATGACATCAAACACCACACCGTAACAGGGTGGTTATAAAGGTGGCATTGAGTGTTCGGAAAGTATGGGTTGAGACACATGGATCAAGAGTGGGATTTGTCCATCCATATGACGGATAGATATACTCTGGGCCCTCTCGGTGGAATGTCATCCAATTGGCTTGCAAGCATGTGACTGGCTCACAAGGGATCACATATCACGGGAATGATAAAAGAGTACTTATCAGTAACGAGGTTGAACTAGGTATGCAAAGATATCGACGATCAAAACCTCAGATAAGTAAACTATCGTGAGACAAAGGGAAATTGGTATCGTATGTAAGTGGTTCATTCGATCACAAAGTAATCGTAGAAATATGTGGGAGCCATATGAATTTCTAGATTCCTCTATTGGTTATTGTTCGGAGAAGTGTCTCGATCATGTCCGCATAATTCACGAACCGTAGGGAGACACACTTAAGGATTCGATGTTGTTGAGTAGTTATGGAATGATGAGTAAGAGACTGAATGTTGTTTGGGGTCTCGGATGGGATCCGGGATATCACGAGGAGATCCGGAATGGTCCGGAGAATAAGATTCATATAAGGAAAGTCCTATTTCGGGGTTGGAGAATGATTCCGGTGTTTTCATAGGGAATGTTCTAGAAGGTTCTGGAAGGTCCGACACTCCGGAGGGGAAGGGTACATGAATGTGTCATAACAAGTTGGAATGATTGCATCATGTACTTGGTGTCATCGCTGAGCAAAATAAAGGGATAAATCAAATCCTAGTTTGAAAAGTCAAACGCCAATTTGAAAAGTCAAACGGCAAGTTTGCTTGGTGGAGGGAGAGTAGGAAACCTACTTGGGGAGGAAGTCCTCCTCCCTCCACCGCCGGCCAAGGAGGCCGAGTTTGGGGAGGACTCCCTCCTCCCAACCGGCGCCCTCCCACCTATATAAGGAGGGGCAGGGATGCCCCTCTAGCCTACACCTCTCACCACCCAAACCCTAACCCTAAGCCGCCGGCGCCACCACCTCCTGCTGCCGCCGCCTAGGGCACCACCAGCTCGTCGAGTTGGGGTGAAACCCTAACCCTAGCCACTGGCTAGACTCCTCCCTTGGTGCCTCTAAACCCTAGATCGCCAAGGCCTCTCTCATAGTCCACCATACTCGCTCCGGCTTGAAGCCTCGAGATCTCCCTCTACTTCCGGTACCACGCGTCAGGTCAGCTGGAATCATGAGGAGAGTGCTACAACCTCCACCCTACTAGAACAAGGAGAGGAAGGTCTTCGCCGAAATCGAATGTGTGACCGATCAGGGAGCGCCGAAAACGCATAGCCGGAAGGATCGTCTACACGATCTTGAGATCGGCAAGAGTACGACTACATCACCCACGAGAATCCGCTCTCGTTAAACACTTTGGAATCTTCGAGGGTGAGTTATTCTATCGACTCGTTGCTACAATCTAGTAGATAGATCTTGGCTTGTTTGTTTGTATGCGGTAGAAATTTTTTGTTTTCCATGCTACGAACCCCTACAGGAGGTGATGGTATGGATGACGATGATGATGATCCCGATAAAGTCTAGCTTGATGATGGTGTTGATGGCGATGATCTCCCCTCTCCGGGAAGGAATTTCCCTGGCAGAAATCTATCTACAGGAGAGCTCTTTCTCTCTCGGTGTTTTCCGCCCCGCAGAGGCGGCGGAATGTTTTTGTGGTCGCTCTCCGTGTTTTAGGGTTCCAAAGGGAAGATATAGGCGAGAGGGCGGAGTCGGAGGCCAGCCAGGTGGGCCACACCTACCCTAGGCGTGGCCCAGGGGGGCCCGCGCCTGGGGGGTGTGGGCCCCCTGTGGCCCAACTCCGCCTCCCCTTCTGGCTTCCTTCGTCTTCTAGGAAAATATGATTTTCCAACATTTTTCTGGTATTTTTCTGATCTTCGTGAAATTGCATCACAACACCTCTTTTTCCATCGGAATCCTGACTCTGGCGGTTCATCCTCAAAGAATCATCCAACATGCAAAAATAGATGAAAAGACATAAGTAACACCTCATAATACGAAATATATCAATGAATAGAGGCAAACTATGATATAGAATGGTGATGCAAATTGGACATATCACACACCAAGAGCTATCCCAGAATGGTTAAGAACATAAGCTT
The DNA here is from genome assembly GCA_023614405.1 of Avena insularis. Lineage (NCBI taxonomy): Eukaryota > Viridiplantae > Streptophyta > Magnoliopsida > Poales > Poaceae > Avena > Avena insularis. The sequence goes on from CM042690.1 coordinate 28,290,194, forward strand.
GGGGATGCCTAAGGCACCACACTAAACCTATCAAACTATCGGTTTGCAAACCTCTAAACTTTGTTTTTTGAGCAACATAGAATGATTCTAGAAACTTGGAGCGTCTTTGTCTAGCTGTATGTTTAGTTTTGCTTGATATGCTTGGAAATAAATAGGACCACCATCATATATATATATATATATATATATTTCATTCTTAGGAAAGAGCTACTGAAACAAACTATCCCATGAATTAATGCCATGTTTGATTGAATGCCTTGCTTGAAATAGAAAAAGGGGGAAACAATCTATGCATGTTATTGCTTCTAGTTGGATTGTTCATGTGATTTATGGAGTGATAACGTACAAGTGTATCATCTAGTGCCAGTTCTTATATTCAATATAAATGGTACTAAATGATTATATTGTCTTCTAAAAATGATCTAGTATTATGGGAACTTTTTGCATTCTTGTAGAAGGTCAAACAGTTACTATTGTTAGCCCCACCATATTAAAACAACCTCCTTTAGCACAAAGAACTTAGCATTTATATAGGAAACACCTACCCGAGTAGCTCAAGCTATATCCCAAAGTATACTATCAGTCATTATTTAGCTTTCAAACACTATTATTATGGGTATATGGGTGACATGGAGAAGTTATTCTTGGGGTGACCACGAACTCATTGGGCATAGAGTACCCCTTCCCAAGAAGTACAAGATTACGCATATGATAAAAGATGAGGGAAAAAACCCTACAAGCAGGAGTACCAACGCTAAGATGAGAAAAAGGTGAAAAACAAAAAAAAAATATAGGGAAATTAAAATGCTATATTATGGGTTAGTTATATGAATATTTTTGTGGGATTGATGATGACACTGGATTGAAGTGTCATCCAAATCCATGTTGTCATGAGAGGAGGTTTTCACTTCATCTTAAAAGAGATGAATGTGATGTCATGCTATTCTTTCTTTGGTTAGTTAATCCAGTTAGTATGAGACCTCTCAATATCAATGGCATCCTCAAGATTACTTAAATTTTCTATGCAACACTTAATGGCATACATGTTTTAAAAAAAATAAAAAGTGCCAAAAACAAGAATGCCAAAAAGAATTAGAGAATGAGGGACAATGAAACCAAACACTAATGATGAATGCTTCAACCATAAACTTAATGGCTAGTGTTTGGAAGATAGTGTGTGTCTCACATATGATATTCCCTACTTGCCAGCCATACACTCTTTCCAACCTCCTTTGCCAAATATTCCGACCATAGGGATGACACTATATATATATACTTTTTTCTATGCGAAGAATGCACTATTGCCTCATGGTACTATATGTATTTGTGTTAGTCAATATAAACATTATGTTGTCGAGTATGATATTATAAGTGGTACTTGTTATTCTCAAAATAAATGAACCGTTTAACTTCTTGTGATTCTTGCTAGTGAAAAGAAGCACTAAACTCCAAAGTTCATGTTAGTTTTATCACCTTTATGCTCGATGACGAGCATAGGTTAAGCTTGGGGATGTTTGATGCATGTAAAATGCATCCATGAACTTTGTAGTTTATTGTGCAAAAATTCCCATTATCTTGCAACTTTATTATATTTATTTTGACTAACCTACTAATAGTTCCAAAAGTGCACAAGTTCTTGTTTCATACTTTGTTGTGTAGGAGATAGACAAATATGGAAGGAAATCGGTCATTATAGTGAAATTCGAAGTTTCCTGAAATTTGTCCCTGCAGAATAGTTTTCAAAGATTGCCACGGCAACCCCTAAAGATGGCATCAAATGGAAAAGTTCAAAACATTAAAGTTGTGGGGAATTTTATGCTGATGATACATAAAATTTGCCTCAATCGGAGTTTGGAAGCGACTTTTAGCCCCGGATTACTGAAGGGCATAGAAGCAGTTTCAGGATTCCGAGTGTTTGTGACGTGATTGACTCCAACTCTTCCCATACTTGATGCATTCAGACAAGTCACGACCCAAGGAACTCCCAAAGGACAGAGGGGGCCTAGGAAGGTTCTAGAGGTACCCAAGAGCCCTTGGATCAAAGGAGCATCCATCCTGTGGCCTCGATTGCATATCCACCTCTATATATTGAGGGGAAATCCTATTCCTGGAGGCATCCACCCATAGTGACAAAAATTCTCATCCTTGGAGGTTCCAAGGAGGAGGAGAATCTCCTCAAGATCAACACCATGGCTAAGGAAGAAGGAGCAAGGGTCCTCTGCCCCCTAGGGTAGTCGTCGCCCTGTGCAGCCAACTCCTCCATGCTGGCGCCGCCTCTCCACATGGGGAGGCTCATCTCCATCACCATATACAACAACTCTCCATCATCCCTCACTGTAATGTCTTGGCAAACATGATGTATGATGCAATATATTGTTTTCCCATGGTCTATTGTATCTCTATATTGATGTTTGAGTAGTGACTTATTTATGGAAATTGTGATATAGTTTGTTGTTGGTTGCATACAAGTATATGTTATCTTCTATGATGGTCTTGTTGTACTAACATATGAGTGCACACATATATTGGGGGATGCAAAAGGTTGTCATTGTTGCATGTTGATAGGATGAGGGATAATCGGAGTTTGACAGAAACCGAATCCCAAATCATAAAGATGCATGTTGTATTAATTCATGGTTAATCAATGGGGTTATTATCATGGGGACCTTATATATAAATACGGTGATTGGACTTTATGTCTTAATAATTCCCTTATTTTATCTTAATTGGCCTTGAGATCAATCACTAGGGGTGTATTTGCTCATGTATATGGCTTCACCTGTTCATGGATTCTCCTTAGAAGAAACAATTAAAATATTATGTTTGTGCTTCACTAATTGTGACAACCAACCAAGTGAAATAGCAATTTTCCCAAGCACTTGATCCCTTGGGTTATCCACCTCCACTTCACTAGCTCCATTTTACTTGTAGTATTTGTTTGCAAAAACTTTACTGTTTGCTAGTTAGTACCAAAAAACAACCGCACACACATTATAGTTACTAGCTTTGCATACAAGGCCTTATAAGTGGGTTATAGGGCTTTAGAGAATAGATAGTTTACCTTTATCTTCTTGTGGGTTTGACACTCAAATACTTATCGAATTGTACTACGGTTATCCCCTGCACTTGGGGGTTTATCACCTAGTGATAACTGAATTTTAGTGCATGGTGATAACTAAATTTTAGCGTGAACTGGAGTTACATACATATAAGGTACAAGCTGAGCTACATAGCCATAACATAATGCAAACTAAGCTTCCTACCCTGAGTTCCATGGTGGCATCCTTGATAGAAGCAGTGTGAATAAAGTATGACATGAAAAAATGGGATGTTTATAGATGAGGTCAATAATAAGGAGTAATGGAATGTTTAAAATTTATGTCAAAATCAACATATTAGGCCATCCTTGTGGAATAAGTACGGATAACTTTTCTAACTATATTCCGTACCTAACAAAAAAGGTGACACATCCTTCAGGTTTATAGATAGGAGAAAATCTGATCAAAATCAGAAGTTTGGGACATACCGAACGTAATTAAGCTTTACTCTATCAACCCTTCTTGCTATGTTACATTAGTCTTTTTATCCTCACACATGTTCCTCAAATTAAATAAAAGTTTCAATATTTATCATTTGTATAAATATTGTGTGATGAGGTTAGCTAGAAACAAATCATGTAATTTTAAGAGCACGCTGAAGAATGAGCATTTCAGGATGCAATCGATACTGGGGAGAACATTCCAAATGATTGTGAGGGAGAATGGCCAGCAATGATTGACTGCACTGTGTAAATATTAGAGTTTGGATTTCACCAAGGAAAAAATCGAAATAATGCAAAAACCTTGCTAATCAACTAAATATATGCCATATGTATGGATTAAGGAGTTTTACTAGGGCGAGATACATAGAGGTGAGTATCATCTAAGTTGTCTAAATATACTTGGTTGATAGACAATTATGGGTTTTGTTTGTCCTCTTTCTATACGTTTACATCATTGATCAAGAGAAAACTCATATATAGTCATCCAACTATAAGAGTTGAACTGCACAGAACCACACATAAGAACGAAGATAATGTACCGTTGATAAAAAGGTTGAGAAAAATATAAGTTCTTCACTATATTCGTAGATATGATGCATGTATGTGAGGTTTAATTCTAATACTAATGCTAGTAGTAACAAAGTAACAATACTCTAGGCAAAATGTAAAATAAACCTTTACTTGATCTAGACCTTGAGTACAAAGATATTAAAGACAATTACTCTAGGCAAAATGTAAAATAAACCTTTACTTGATCCAGACCTTGAGTACAAAGATATTAAAGACAATGATATTTATTCTCGTGTCTTTCCCAAAGATACTAGAGTATAGGTTTCAATTATTATTGAAACCAGGGTTTCAAAAATTCTGGTATCACATAGTGAAGAAAAAATCTACCCGGAGAAAGAAACAAAATAGTGAAAAAACCATGTTCTTAGATCTCAACACCGATAAGCACATGCACATGCACATGACTTCACCATTCAACTCTTCAGTTCAGGCATGAAAAAAGAAACTCTTTGATTCAGGCGTATTGTTCTCCCAAATGCCACGATGACGAACATTGACAAAATTAGCTACCCCTGCAGACTTAGTCAATAAGAAAGAAAACATCTACCCATATAAGATAGATGTCATCAAGGGGTTATATATAACCGAAGCAAGGAAAAACCCATTTTACTGCAACACACACAATCCCGAAGCATTGTTAGGATCTCATCAAAAGAAGTCGGGTTGCCATTTTAATGTTGCACGCGAATCATGGGTGGTTCATCATAAGTTAAATTAGTCCTCATGTCTGTGAAGAATCTTTTATTTGTTAATATGTTTATTTATGATCTCGTGATCCACAATAGCTTGACCGGTCGCATATAAAATAATCTTCATATCTTGTTGATCTCATAACCGATGACTTAACCTCTTAGTTTTTACAAGATCTATACAACCTCATCACCATCAACTCCATCTGCAGATTAGGACTGTTCCTCTCCAATATACCACATGAGACAGAATATTCACATGATAATAGGCTACACATATGCAACCCCTTCGATCTACTCAATTTAAGGAACCAAACATCAGTATAGTTCGATTGTATACTCAATTTTGATTTAAGGCAGAAGTCATGCATTGTGCGCTTTTTAAGTTTTACTACCTTGTGTCCTGTAAAGCATCTTTTCTGGAGATATGCAACAACTTGGCTGATCCAGACATTGAAGTTAGCATACAAAACAAACTACATATTCTTTGATCTCAATTCCAAGGAATGAACCATTTTATATGAAGTAGAATATCTGTGCACTTTGATCTATATAGAATATCGGTGGGATAGGGTACACATAGAAAAACTATGCGCCCTTTGATATCACCACCGACGACTAAACCTTTTATTTTTTAGAAGATCTATATGACCTCATCGATTAACCCTGCAGATTAGCAACCCAAGCAAGGATAACCAATTTATTTCAGGCATACAACATATTTAGTGCATTTTAATAAATTATACTGTACTAGTAGATCTATATTGATTGACTTAGGTTATATGCACCCCTAGTAGTTCAATGCTTACCATAGGACGGATTCATGGTGGTCGATGTACGACTTCAGTTCTATGGTTTAGGTGTTAAATTATTTATAAGCCATCATGCCTTATTCTCCGTCGATCTTGGCAACAATGGTCATGCCTTCTTATCCGTCGAGCTTGGCAACAATGGTCCTGCCTTCTTCCCCGTCGAGCATAGCAACGGGAACCTGTCAGCTACCCCGTCAAGCACAACAACGATGATTCTGCCAGCGCCCCCCTCTTCCACGACCTCTATGCTAAATGCTTCGCATGTGGCTGCAAGAACCTCTTCCCATTGATTTTATTGCTAAATTACAAACATACGCGTGCTTCCTATCTAGAGATTAATTGTAGGACATATCCAACCAATTATCATGCTTACCATAGTAGTTCAATGCTTCTGTTTAGGTCATCATTCCCTATCATGATTTGTATGCTCCTTTAGTGAAGCATGACTTGTCTAGAATGCAGCATGATAGTGCAAAATATGATCTAGCTAAAATTATTTGCTCAAACCTCTAATTGTGTGGGAACCATCTCTATCAGAGTTCGTCCAGAATAGGGTCCATGAGCTAGTTCGGAGCCGGATAGTCTTGTTTCCAAGTTTTTACTTGTTCATTCCCTTGTTAATGAGCTAAAATAATGTATTATTTTATAAATCTTAGCATTACTCGAAACATAATGATATGATAAACAATCTCATACCAAACTACAGGCAAATGAAGACAATCTTCGAGGTTAGGCATGTGAGTATTGAGCGTCTCATGACTCCATGCTAACTGATGTGGATGCTATCATATTCCTTGTGGACAAGAAGGTCCATGGTACCAGCTATGCTGAGATGAAAGGAGTGGATAGGAGGATTTGTCTTAGGACATGGCTGCCCAAGAACTACTGTTAGTGCTTCTGCTATCCTATTGTGTATGATGGTGGTCATGATTTGTTGACGTAATGTATATTTTGGTGGTTGTTCTTTATCCATTCCACTAGCTATGAATGGATCAAAACTGTTGTCTGACTATAACATTTTAGAGGTGGTATATACTAACCCCTCTGATGATGAACTTGTGATGCATCACGAGCTATAGTTTTTTGGGTTAGTTCGTGGTGCATCAGTAACCCCTACGATGATGATGAATTCCTTATTATGTTTCCAGTATTGAGTGCTATGTGCTGGATAATCTTACCACTCGATGGAAGAGGTTACCATAACACTGGTTTTAGTTACAACCAAAATGGGGAGTGTGGTTTGTCTTTGTTATAATGTTGTAATGCAGCCAACCAGACACTGGTGATAGCATTCCTAGGATCATGCTGGAAAATGCTTTGTGGGCAACCAAACAAAGTCCACAATGTGTCTTAGAGGCTGTTTTTCTCCGTACCTGCCTCTAGGGACATGCGCCTGGGAGCCCAAAATAGGCCCATGCAACCGATCACGCCCCTATTTTTATGTTATGTATGTCTGACTGCCCCAGTGAGCACAATGGAGGTGATATACACAGCTTGACACGATGCCGACGGACGCACCACACGCATGCTCAACGTCATGGGCCACGTCCCACCAACGTCTTCTTCTTCCCATTTCTACCACCGCTGTCGTCACCGATGACCACCATCTTCCTAACGCTAACTCCGGTCATCGACGAGCACCAACCCACCAAACCCTAAGATCTCGTCCTCACCTCTGCGAGCGACACCGCTACCAGTCGCGTCGTCCCTGTCATCAGCGAGATCCCGGAAGGCCGCCAATCCCACTAAAACCCCTAATCTGCCCTTTGAACCCTAAGTCTGGTCACCAATGACTCCCTCCACCCTTAACCCTAAGACCACTGAGCACCCACCCCTAACCTTAAGGTTCTTCCTCGCCTCTGCCGGCGATGCCGCTGCTAGCTGTGTCATCTCCGTCTCTGGTGAGGTCCTGGCCTCACCTCCAGCGGGGCGCCGCGGCCACCCGCGTCGTCGGTAAGGTCGGATGTGTGTGGCTGTCCTCATTCTCTTCGTGGCAATCTCCAGGGTCAGCCCACAACCATCTCGCATGAAGGAGAGGGTGCACAGTGCATCCGACTCCCATCGCTTTGAGCGACAATTAGCATTTGCGTGAGCACAACGAAGAAATGATTTCGCCGTCCAAATGCTATAAACATTGTTCTGTTTTATTTTGTAAGTTGCATAATCCCTTCATCCCAAGGCTTAAGGCTTTTTTTTTTTTTGAAAAGTCAAGCCATGAAAAGTTTGACTAAATTTTTAGAAAAAACTATGAAGAACTATTATACTATAATGATACCATGTGAAAATATGTTTCATAATGTATGAAAGGTTATGGATCACGTATTATAAATACTAGCTAAATACCCGTGCGTTGCTACGGGATGACCCGTTCTTTTTTAGATTTTGTGGAGCACCACTTCTCCTACCTACATGCTGCCACACTGCCCTCCAACTTCCACCGCCACTCCCTCTCGCCACTCTTCTCTCTCTTTTATTGTGCTCTCGGTGTCGGCATGTTCATCCCTTTCTCGAGTTTCCCCACACGTCGGGGCCGGACAATCATAATTTAGATGAAATCCAAACCTTCGAAGGAAGTCTTTCCTCGCGTGTTGCAAGTTTAAAAATGAAAAGAAAAAAAATGTTGGTCCTAAATCTAATCGTATTCATTGATTTAGATCTGATGATTCTAATGTTGCGATAGATTAACCATCACCTTTACCAATCCAAATTAATAAGAAAGATGATATAACAAATGCAAAACACGCGGTAATTGGATAAAACAAAAATGTGAGCCTATTGTAGGTGTCTTCGTACAAGGGAAAAGATAAAGTACTTATATAATATTGCAAATAAGCAAAGGAAGCAACGGAAAATGAAAAACGATGTGCATCCGACGCTTCGCGTAGGACTTATGTACGACACGGGATCGGATTGGATGCATGGGCGTCGGGCCTTGGAGCGGCCGCGGGCATTGTACAAAAAAGACCGTATGTATAGGAGGACTCGCGGAATATCAATATGCCTAGAAAACTTATAGTAGTATGAAACAGCGTGAGCTACAAATGTTTACTGTTTCAGATGACATCTAATACTATCATTTATAAGGAATACCAGGTTTATAATTAGTTATGTTACTCCGGTTAAAAAGTATTAAACCACAATCTACAGAATAATTATTAATCTAATCGAGGGAAAAAAATGCTTACCATCCATCACCCAGTTCAGCGCGTTGCTCAATGCCTTGCAACTTTATATTGAACTCTGAAGAAAGGCGTGTCGTCATTGATAATCGGGAAGGCAAACAAGATACAGTGCGCATCTCTGTTTACATTGCTCCAAGATTGAAAAACAAGGAAAATTAAAACATTCCAGAACCGTACGATTGTCGCTCGTGTACTGTCAGCACAGGTCAAAAGGCGGTGGTTGCTGGAGAGGTGTGACTGCTAAGAAGAGTAGGACATTATAAGGAGCTTGGTGATGCGCGGGCGATAGCATCGAGGCCACCAGCGCATATGCCGCTGCAGGCCGATCGAGGAGACACTGTTTGGTAGAGGTGTGCGTGCAGCGTGCCTTGCGCGTGCTTTGGAATTGAGGCGCGCAGAGGTGCGCGTGCACGGCCGTGGCTAGCTGTGCCTAGAGGTCCGACGCCTGGGCGAAATCCATGGAAGAAGTTCCGGCGGCAGGAAGGTGGGTGCGTTCTTTGGGTAGGTGGATTTGGGTGGAGGAAGAGTGTAGTGTAGGGGATTAGGCGATTAGGTGTGTCCGAGCACGGAGCACGGGCGGCCATGCTAGCTCGAGGCCGGTGAAGTCGTCCCACCCGCGTCATGCTGCCGGTCCGCCCTATCACCAGCACCCCATGGAGACACGAGCCTCTACTAAAGGTCGGAAGCCGCCGTCGGTGTCCACGGAAACCCTGCTGGCGTCGCTCGATAGAAAGCTTCGGGGGGAAATAGGGATAGGCAGGGCAGAACCTGCCCCATTAGCTTTCTGGCCGGCGACCTCCGCAGCAGCGGCTATATCCGGGGGCCAAGGACTGTCGTTTGACTTTCAAATTCTAAAAATATACTGAAGTTTTATTTAGGGGTGGCAACGGGTGTAATTTTTTATAACTCATTCTAAAACTTTAAGGGTAGAATCAGGAACTAAAAATGACGTACCAGACCATCAAGACCGCAAGCCTTTTAATAGTATAGATTAATATTTTTCTCTAAAAACTTGGTGAGATAGTTTGACTTTAAAAAATATATATAGTCCTTAAGCCTTAGAACGGATGTAGTATTTGCTATTTAGTGTGTCACTGACATGTAATGGACATAAACCAAATATGCAAAAAATTAAAAAAAATGTGTCAAATATACAAACCGGCGTCACCATTTCTTTTCGTTCTAGAGAGACAACACGGCATCACCACACCATTCAGACGACGTTCACCGGTAAGGTCCGTTCATCTGTCCAGCCCACCAAACCAAACCGTTCATCTGTCAATCCTCTCCGACGACCGGACGCGGCGACGCTCCCTCCGCCTCTGCCTCACGAGGCGCCGGCCCCTGTTCTCCGATACCCCTAGACGCCATACCCTAGCGCAGGCGCTCGCTGCTCTCCTTCCACGCTGGGGTGCCGCTTCCTCCCCTTGCTCCTCGCCGGCTCCTCTTCGCCGATGGATCTCCTCTCTGCCGCTTACGGCGCTGCCTCCGACGACGACGCCGACGGCACCCCAGCTTCGCCACCACCGCCGAAACGGCCGCGGTGGGGGTCTACCCCGTACCTCCCACCTCCTCCCTTCACCACCCCGCAACCGGCTCCACCCCAACCTGCGCCGCTGCTGGCCGCCTCCTCCAGCGGAAGGTACGTCTCCAAGAGGGAGCGCGCCCTCCTGGCCGCGGGCTCTGAGGAACCGCGTCCTCCGCCCCTGGCGCCAGAGTTCGACTCCCCTGGTGAGGACTCTTGACCCTTTGTGGCAGACATTGCAAAAGTCATCTAAGTCATTTTAGGTCTCGATTCAGGTTAGGTTGGAAACTAGGATATCCAAATATGCACCCTCATCAAATGTTTAAGTGAATTTACGTGGAGATGCTCTTGTGATCTGTACCAACATAAAATTCAGTCGTCACTCATATAATGGATTATTCAGTGTGGAGTTAGGCTTGGCCTTTTCTATGCAGATATCTTTAATGATTTGTAACTATGTGAAGAATTTTGGTGAATTCTTTGGTAAGTGTGAACTAGAAGCATGAATTACTAATCCTTAGCAAGAACACTGAAGTACTATTTTGTCCCTGGTAGTGGTATTTACCTCTTATGATGTGTGTTGATGAAGACACAATAAGTTGAGAGTGGCACACGTGTACTTTTCTTTTTCTTTTTCGTGTTTCTTAAACAGCATTATGTTCCTTGCTCATGTGATCTGTGCTTTTTATTACAGTTATTGGATCTCTTACTGATTCAAATATTCGAGCTGATATTTTGCGTTCTTTGCGATGCCAACCAAAGCCTGGATCAACTAACAATACACCTCTGAAGCTCTCAGTGTCCTTGAGGAGCCACACTAAAGCAGTCAATTGTGTGGATTGGTCACCAAGTCATGGTTGGTAGTTATTCTGTCATACTGTACTTTAGCTCGCTTTTTTTGCTTTGAATTATACTTGCCTAATTGTGAGTAAACAGACCTACAAGTAAGCTGTTGTAAGATGTTCTCTAGAGTTATGAATTAGTTATTTAAGAAAATGATGAATTCTTGCTATTTGGTTTTTGGTTCATACATGATATGAGATTGGCATGTTAGGTAGGAAATAAAGCATATATGACACATGTCCTGATATTGCATCATTACTAAAGTCAATGATACCTGGCAAAGTGTTACACTATAATATCACCCTCAAGACTAGACATAATCTACTATTCCATCTTGTTCTTCACAAGGAACAGATCTGGATTGTGCTGAACAAAGTTGGAAGTATTCTTGTTATTTAAATATTCGAAGTATCATAAAGAAATGCATTTGAAGTATATATATCTTCAATAGTGTGTTGCTTAACTCAAGTATATATTCAGATTTTTTGTTATATCCTCATGTTATCGTGTTTCCTTCTTAATTAGTTCTACTAAATGTGATGCATGAGATGGGGTAGATGGTAAATTCTACCTCCAAATTATATAGGTGTGCTGCAAAAAATGTCATTTACACAATTCCAAGATCATCTTTCTCGATTTAAATTGTATTCAGTGAGAGCATTATTGTCAGCAGATACTCATGAAAAAGAAAAATTCCCAGGTCATCTTCTTGCGTCTGCTGGAATGGACCATACAGTTCACATATGGAACGTATGGAACAAAGGGAATACTATTTCTCGAGTATTGAAACATCATACCGCTGCTGTAAAGGATGTGAGGTGGTCCTACCATCAGCCTGTGTTGCTCTCTGGAGGGTTTGATTGTTCCTCACGACTTGTTGATGCCGAGGAGGGAAAAGAAATCAGGGTATTCAAGGAGGATCAAGCTGTGGAAGTCATCAAGTTTAATCCAAGTAACTCCAACCTCTTTATGTCTGGTGGGTCCAAGGGTTCTATTAGACTCTGGGATATTCGAACTGGCTTGGCAACTAAACAGTTCGACAGAAGTCTTGGCACCATCCTTGACATTGAATTCAGTGCTGATGGGAAACAGTTTATATCCTCAACTGACACAACCAGAAGCAATGTTAGTGAGAACACTATAATTATATGGGATATTCTACGACAAGTTCCGTTATCTAACCAGGTAATAGAATTTTATATTAGTTTTTAGTTTGATATAGCATATTATCATCCTCTCAATACCTAATGATTTTCCCCATTTATATGCACACATTCAAGTTGGGCATACTTTAAAGATGAAAACAATAAATCTAAGATCCTTTTTTAAATGTGTGGTTATTTACTTGTTGTGTTTGCCTCTTTCTGATCTGTCAAGTATTTTTTGTATAGCTCATTTCCCTCAATATATAAGGGAAGAAATCATGTTGTAGCCTTGAATATACTATGATACTGATGGTAATAGGACTTGAATATTTGATCTCAACATATTTTATCAACCATGATAGTGTCGCAGTAATGCAGAGTTAACACTATATTTGTGTATGGCCAATTTCTTCATGAATGTTGAACATCCATTCATTACCCATTTCCGAATATTTTAACAAGATTCTTTGTCTGATTTTTGTTCGTACTCCATAGCAAAAATAGGTCCGACTTGTCGCCACATTCCAACATATGCTTGCTCCATTAGTATACAGTCTTTGTTAGCTCTTGTAGCAGAAATTTTAGTATTCTTTTCCCTCTGTCCCATAATATAAGATGTTATTACATGTATTGGTTGTAATAACATCTTATATTATGGGACGGAGGGAGTACATGTGTGCTATGTAATTAACAAAAAAAAATCTCAGCTGATGAGTTATGGTCACCAATCCACCTTGCTATATGCTATTTGTTGTGCGGCACATACTAATAGTACATAATTGGAAACCATGGAGTTTTACTGCGGTAAGAACACAGTGAGTCTTGGGATTATAAGAACTATGGTAAAGGGATAACTTGTGCTACCCATTCTGGGCTAAGGGCAACCAGGCTCTGAGCTGTGTCATGTTTTGACCTTATAAGGTGACCAGATGTTTATTAATTGCTATAGATCAGATGAAGTTATGTGATGTGCTTTTATAGGACCGACTGATCTAACTTGAACTGAGCTCAACCTGCTAAAGAAAATTGCATTACCTAGTTTACTGAAAGCAAAATGTAAGGGATGCTAGTAACCCGATCTGTCTACTCTATAGTAACATGCATCCTTAAAGTATGTTTCACTGTTTTCGACATGGATACTTATGAATCAACACTCCCAATATTAAAGCCTTCTGACTCTCCAGCCGCTTCATGCTAGTCCTAGCAACTGACATTTTCAGTTAGATGGTGAAACCCTGTTATTTCTCAGGGAATTCGTTTTGCAAACTATGAACTGGAATTGAATAATCACACTGAAACTTGACACAAATCACCCTGTATCACAGGTTTATACAGAGGCCTTCACATGTCCTTGTGTGAGATATCACCCATACGAAGCTTCTTTTGTTGCGCAATCCAATGGTAACTATATCGCGATCTTCTCCTCAAGGCCACCATTCAAGTTAAACAGGTACAGGCGGTTCGAAGGACATGGGGTATGGGGTTTCCCGATAAAGTGCAGTTTCTCTTTGAGCGGGAGGGAACTTGCATCTGGTTCGTCCGATGGATGCATCTATTTTTATGATTATAAATCCTCGAAGCTTATAAGGAAGATTGAGGCCTCCAAAGAAGCGTGCACTTACATCGCGTACCACCCTGTAATACCTAATGTGATTGCTTCATGTAGCTGGACCGGTGAAGTGTCTGTTTTCGAATGAATTCCCTAACTCTTAATTACAGTGTTCTCAGAATTACTAACCACAGATTGAAGTTGGCTTATCTGTACAAACTTAGATCAGAGACCGCGTTGTAATTGAGAACACCATCGCAGTGGATTCGGTTTCCTTCAGGCTGATGAACATTTGGCCAGGGACCGATCAAAAAATGCACCTGGGATTTGGCTACTGAATGGCCATGTATCCTAAGTAAGTTATTACTATGAGATTTTTTGGTTAGCTTATGCTCTCACGTCTAGAAAAGTTTCAAGTTATAGCAGCTTGTTTTGGAACTTGTGATTCTCTTGGCTAGTTTTTGTTTCTATCTCGTTAATGGGATCACATGATTGATTAAGTTAATTCTGTTCTTGTGCATCGCATCAGGTTGTATGAACCGGCTTCAGATACATATATTCTGAATCAATTGCTATTTCAGAAAATGGTTCTGAAGAAGCAAAGCCGTGGGCAAATCCAACACAGTAATTAGTGAAGGGTGTGCCAAGAACGAATTTGAAGTTAAGAAAAAGATGATCTTGGGAGTACGAGTTGATCACTTGCGCGGAGATCTGAGGGCCCGCGCGTCGAAGTTGATTGAGAACATATCTAGTGCTACATGGCACTTGGGTGCTTCTGGTTTCCAGCAATCTGGACCGTCCAGTGTAAATCAAAGGAGAGGATCAGACATGGGTCCAGATCTGGACACCCAGCGTGCTACATATTCAAAGCAGTCCCTGCTTTTCTGCGTTTCGTTGGACCTAGTCCATTCTTTCTAACCTGTCTTTATTCAAATCGCCCCAAACCGAAGCAGGTTAGAGCAACTGAACAACCCGTCACGAGATTCAATTCACCGCCAGTTGGTGGAAGAGCAGCTCAACACGATGCCACAAGATTCAGTCTCCCAAATCAAAGCTACTACTAGATTGGACGAGCAGATCAACACGCCCTGCCAAGCATGGAGCTGGAGTAACCTGCGTCGTCTGGCTCGCCGCCGCTGGCTGCCACCTGTGGTCTCGCGAGCACGGGCATAGATCGCTGCCACATAGATTCGTGGCACGGCGTTGCCAGAAGCTGACCTCATCAGCAGCTATCGGTTTGTGCTCAACTATTTGCCATCTATGATCTATCTACAAATCCCTCATTCCATCACTGGAAGAGTGTGATTTCGTTGGATTGCTGGGTACCGACCGGTGTTGGATCAGTTCTGCACATATAGTCCCACCTCTGAAATCGGTCTATCTGAGCAGGCACTTGGTTCTACAGGCCGGTGCAATAAAGAGCAAAAACAAGAGAAACATGGCATGCTACGTGTGGTGCAGGCCTCTGGCCCGTGTCCTGCAAAAAAAAATCATCCTTCTTGGAAATTCCAATGTACCATTTGACATGCACTTGTTAGCCCACCGCAGCTCCCCATCTAAAGTACCATGGGACACTAGTATTCATACAATTTCACGTCAGAGTAACGTGATCCAACAAGGACAAACATGATATCAAGAAACAGTCACATAGGGCCATCCGCCCAAAAAATTGTATCACGGGTCATTAAGATGGTAAATTGCAGATTTACAGTTACCGAGACAGCCAGCAGCAAGGAACAGCGTGCAAGACGCTTAGTTTTGCAACTAATTAGAAAGAAAGAAAGAACACTGGCCATTTACAGATCGCTTTCAAATGTTAATCACATGCTACCGTCATTGTA
Source organism: Avena insularis (assembly GCA_023614405.1). Taxonomy (NCBI): domain Eukaryota; kingdom Viridiplantae; phylum Streptophyta; class Magnoliopsida; order Poales; family Poaceae; genus Avena; species Avena insularis. The sequence continues at coordinate 28,305,891 of CM042690.1, forward strand.
GTTACAATTTACTGCTGTTAGGCAGTGATAATCCCATTGGTTGCACGGTTAATTCCTAGACCTGCATCTGTAATTTTACAAGGCTGGTCCTGTATCGCTAGCTTCTCCATCTGTATCATGGTGTTGCTTCCAAAATCACCGCCCTCCAGCTTCAGTTCACAGGAAACTAGTGCCCAGCGAAATATCACTGAAATTGGTAAGGATCTGTGCACGGGTAGTTCCAATCTGCTGTGCAATATCAAGCTGCTCTTCTAATGATAACATCTCGTAGCTACAGAAAAGGAAGTTAAATGTAGATTAGACAAAAACAATAAAGGGTAATACGATTAGAAAGACAACAACATTCTACAGCACTGAAGTTAACACTTGACAGGCTCCAGGCATAACTGGACAATTAGGACCTAATTCTTAAAACTGCCGGTTATTCTGATATTTTTGCTAACCATACTGATTTTTCACAATCTATTTACTACTAGCGTTTACACTAAAAAGGTCAAAAGCAGAATCTTTAGCCCTGGCCCTCTCGTAGGCAACACTTCATCTGAGGGAATCAAGCAGAATCTACCCCCATACCCTTCTACCTGCAATAGCAGCATCCAGACACAAAAACAAAACCATCCGATCCAGACACCAAAACAAAAACCATCCGAAGGTAAGCAAGCCATAACTCGGTAGCAAACATGGCCACATCACCATAGGCAAGATTAATGCTATCAATACATCTCATATCTTGGCTTGACTGAGATATTTGCATTTCCTTTCTTGAAGAGACAACACACAATATTTGGAGTGCAATTCAGATGTGCAAAGAACATAAGAGACGGAATAACAAGCTGTAATTTAACAAGCTGATGTGTGGAAGCTTCACTTACTGCACAAGAAGCTCATAGTCAATGATGTTATCTGGTCCAGGACGATGTGCCTTCCCATTAGATTTAAACTGCCTGAATGATCTTGGGTTCAGGCCGCACACGTGGGGGACTGCATCTACAAGCTTCTTCTGTAAGCTCTGGAGCCGGCGGAATGTCAACTCATCAATAGGCGCAATGCATCCAATGCCACCATCCAAAGTACCAAATAGAAGGGCAAAACGATTTGTCTTTTCAGATGCCAATCCTTGAGTGGGAAGCATCTGCAGCCTCAGAAACTTGGTCATATGGGCTCCAACATGAAACTCTGCTCTGGAAAGGAGCTTCTGACCCTTCCAGCTCTCTACCATTTTGGGAGCATAGTAGAAAATCTGTAGAAATGGAGGTTTGGAACCTTTAGGGTACCCTCTATTTTAGTCTAATACAAACAAATGAATTGGATTTATCAAAAAGTCATGATTTATCAAAACTTAGCTCATTTTTTTCTGTACTAAAGAGGGTAGAGGGTACCCTAGAGGTTACCCACTCCCATCATGAAAAATCTGTATGATGTAACTTGTTAGGCCATCTACAATGCAAGGTGCTTACATGGGTGCTTAGCAAAATAAACCAAGCAGTTTCTTTAGCACCAGTGCTTATCTACATAGGAGAGGTGCCTAGTTAGGCGTCTACCTAGTACAATTAAGCACCAGTGCTTAAGTAAAAAACCGGTTTATTTCTTTAAGCATCTTGCTAAGCACCTTGCGGTGTAGATGCCCTTAGAGTGCAATACATAATCGCGTGAACAAGGGCCCGCTTCCATGTTGCACCATATCCAACTCAGCTACTCTACAGGAAGCAGTAACACAAAAATTTATAAGAAAGACTGACCTGCACATTCTTATCAGAGTCAGAAACTACAAGGCTCAATGTACTTCCATCAATTAAGAACTCAGTTGCAAAGCAATCGAGTGATCCAAAATCTTTTGCAAGAAGAGTCAATTGAGAACCTTGCTCCTTCCAGCTAAGAAAATATACACTTTTGTGGATATCACCAAATAAAACGAAATTTTTGACCTGGAAAGGAAACGAATATCAGAGAACTGCACAATTTTTAGAACATCACCAGCCAAAGAAACAAGTGTTAATGAATGTGAATGGTCACTTGATTTATCCAGCATGCAGAATCATAATACAAACAAAGTTCTTACATCAGCATGGTGCAATAGCCAACTTTAAGATGAGATTAAATACATGAAAAATTGTATATCATCCTAAAGAATATGAATCAAAACAGTGGGGCAGGACATAGTATTCAAATCGGAAATGGAGCCAATTAGTATGTAAAGACTGCAAATAACTGATCTTAGAATTTGCCAAGAAAAATGTGCAATAGTCCAAGTGGTAGGGTCACAGTGGCGCATCCCTGCCGAGCAGGGTTCGATTCTATCAGAAACGAATTTCTGGTATCTCACCAAGGCGGGCTCTTACTTCACAATAATTCAACAGGGCTCCTCCCCTGTTTTTATAATTTGCCAAGAAAAGAATATTAGGAATCACAGCATTGACAGAGGGCGTGAATGGTAAAGTCACGCCATGACGGAGCTCATGTGCCTGCTTGAGTAAGAGGAGATCCATAGTTCCATACGGCGCAGTGGCGCTTGAGGAAGAGCAACATGAGACCAAGAAGAACAAAGAGAACGCAAGCAGTCGTTAACCGCTCTGTACTATTTTCCCTTACTAGTAGTCCTCGAAACACATGAAAGCACCGAAAATAGTTGATTTTTCAGTTTGTATGAGGGGCTTGATAATATGACACGCCTTAAATGTGGGCATTGCAGAAAAATGATGCCTAGAGAAAGCAGAACTATAGGTACTTAAGCACCTGATTATGTGCTAAAGCATGTGAAGGGAACCAAATGTTGTGTAATACTCACAATGTTCAAGCTCACGACATGCAAAGGGGCATCATAGAATGCAACGGCGGTCAATTCAGAACCAGTCCACTTGTTCAATGTGATCTTTGGACCAGAAGCTATCAGCAGATGACCTTGAAGCGATGCAACAGCTGATACGGCACCTTTACTCTCTTTTGAGTAGACTTCAGTTACCTGGAGTTGATCTTTACATGTTAACACATTAATAGAGTAGTTATTGTGATGAAGTAGGAAACACACAATTGCAACAGTGCTCCACTACAATACCAGATTTTGAGAACTTTCACTTTTAGTGAAAGAGAACAGAAGCACCCGTCCTCTGGCAGCTACATCCTCCCCTTGAACATAAGCAGTGCCAATAGCCATCAGGGTTTCATTTTCCTTAGTGGTTGTGTTCTGAAACGAAATGCATAACATTTTGGTGAATAGAAAAATACATAATGAAAAATTTAAGCCCAAATATAGAAGCTAGCAAAGATAGAGGTAGAAAAGCTGAGTCGACTTGTTCTGTCTGATTTCATTTACAATTAAAGAACGACATTTCAATTAGAATGAGTCCATTTACCCTTTAATTTGTTTAAAGTATGAAAGGAGAAAAGAAATACATACATGCAATGTGACAATGCGCACGGTTAGAGCATTTTCAAATGATTGCATTGGAATAGTGGACCTTGTCTCCCAACGCCCACCAGGTTTCTCCAGCTCCAAAACGCGAACCTCAAATTCCTCAACGGTATAAGTCTTTTGGAGGTCATCAGCACTTGTAGCATCATTATCCATGTGATGAACCAATTCTTGATCAGCCATAATAGAAAGAACTTGATTTAGGGGGCGAACAACCTGGAGAAACATAAAATGAGTAAGTTGAACTAGATAATAAGCGTGCATAATTTATTACTCCCTCCGCTCTAAAATATAAGATGTTTTAGCCTTTTTCTGAAACGCATGTATCTAGACGTTTTTTAGTATGTAGGTTCGAAACAAAAGATGTCTAGATATATGTGTTTCAGAAAAAGGCTAAAACATCTTATATTTTGGAACAGAGGGAGTATTTGGTAGTGTAAGACAGCCATAATAAAATGGCAATAACAAAACAATAAAACCAAATTATCATTGAGCGGATGCAGACTACTTACAGGAACAGAAACGATGAGAGGATACAGGGACTGCTCTGCATAATATGTAACCTGATGAGGGGTACCATGCAAGGGGATCTGCAAAGGTACAATGTATTAAAAGGCTGCAACCAATTGAGAGATACAACTTAAGCGTACATGAACAAATTGTACCTTTTGAACAGGCCAGTAGTTGTCATAGTTATATGCTGAGGGCAGTTGACATATCTTCAGAAAGCCCTGTTAAAACATGAAAAAACACGTCAATTTTAAAATTCGAAATTGTGTTATCTGAGAAAGATACAAATATCCATACACCTCTTTACCTGTGATGTAACATATATAAGTCCATGACAACAATTTACATTGTGGAGAACGGTAAAGGCTTCAATGGGACCATCACATAACTGCAAAATGGAACAGCTTAGACAGGAGGATAACAATGAGAGCAAATATATGAATAATTGAATCTGCATATAAATGCAGTTTTTAAATAACCTAAGGAAAGAAATGGAAATAGAACTCGCTATCCACCATAAAAATGTCCATTAAACTAGCCGATTTACAGTTGCGTAATATATAATAAAAACTACAAAATATGATTTGATTGTAAGAAAACAACACATCAATTCAGGCTGATTTGGCATTTAAGAATCAGCTTAATCCTGAAGGATTGCCTACACATCTAATGATGCAGATAATGAAAAAACAAGCACTATAAAAATAAGGTTGCACAAAAAATGAACTAATATTGATAGTGGATGCAACCATCTAAATCTTGCAGAGCCAAAAGAACTGATTAAGCTTTTCAGTGCCAACTAAAGCTGTGTGGCATTGTGGTGCCTTTTCAAAAAAAACTGTTTATTTCTCATTCTGGATATCATACTTAGTTGAAAAACTCTTTCAGTTAGACGGTCCAGCACAGCACAGCACGTTAAGCAACAGGAAACTGGGCCTAAATAGAGAACTGTGCATTCTCTCAAAGTGCTGTGTCATGACATTAATAGCAACTATAGAACTAGAGACATGCAGGTGATAACACTTTACAGAATTCATATTCGATAAAGTTAGGGAACTTAACACTTCAACATGCTAAGGAACTAAATAGAAGTACTTGTAGACAAGTATGCAATTGTAGACAAGAAAAGAAAACTTCAGCATAACAACATACCTGTGGATGCACCCGAAATCGCTGTCGGCAAACCATAACCCAGACTGGCCTCGTGCCACTAAGAAATAATCCCTCATAACCTCCAACATTGTTAAAAATTGTGATTCTCGGTCGTGCAAGATTGGATATGTCTTCTCGTAACGTGATGTCAACGGAAACCCGGTGAAATCTCAAATTTTTTAGTCTTGAATCACTGGCATTACCAAGATCCGCAGAACCATCAGGAGAAAATGAATTACCTTTCACGTTACTTTCCAAGCCTTCATAGCAATAAGCATGGTAACACAAAAACGTCCCATCGTTCAACAAACCAAAAAGGAATGGGCGGCTGAACTGGCCAGACCATCTATGAATTGCAAGCTCAACTATCCGAATGCTATTCACAGCTTCTTTCTTTAGAGAAACTTTAGTGTCATCATGTTTTCCTTTAGCACTATCCTCAGTAAAAACCTGAGCAAAAGCATCAACCAAAAGAGCCTCGCCGGAGAAGAAACTTTCCACAGAGAAAACACATCTGAAACTAGGCACTTCAAAAATTTCTAGTTTACCACTTTCATAACAAATGATGCAGTATATATCAGACTGATCCTGAGACGAACTACCAATGCCATCAATCGGTTCTGCAATACCACTAGATAACCATGCATCACTGCGTGTCTTTCTCAGCCATGGCTCGGGACCTCTATCACGATAAAGTGTGCATGCGGATATTCTTTCACTTGAGCTTGTGAAAACACTGGGAGCATTGACAGAAAGAGCACAAGTAGAATGATCTGAATCAGGAAACGAAACAGCATGTATTAATTCTTGTATCCTACTTGGAGATAATAAAAGTCAGAAAATAAGATGACAGGTAGTCAAATCTTTTGTTAATTGGCCATTTATTGTTAGGGGGTGATAAGAGGGGTAGGTTGGCCACAAGAGATGTGACAGCACCGTGATGAGAAACCAGGCCTCAAGAAGGAAACCAGAAATTAGATTGGTTTATCCTTGCTTGACACCTCAACGACATATCCCTTTATATTGGAAAAGGTTGGTACCACCAACCCAGTACAAGGAAAGGAACAAACCAACCAGACCGCTAATTGAAAGGAAATAACTAAAAAAGAGATGAGGTAAGTATCCTAGCTTGACTACATTCATAAAGCATGTATCATGCCTTCTAAACTGGGTTGGTAGACCGAGTGTAATGACACACATAACATAGATACATATATAGAAGTTGCTAACTGTGCATGTAAGGCCAAGTAAACTAAATGGATGTCTTAGTTTTGACCTACTAGTAGTGGCTCAGGATTGTGGAAACGCAAATCAGGTTAATCTACGAAAGGGAGGTATCTAGCATGATGTAAAAAAAACTTCCAGTGCTAGCAAGAGAACGTCGCACATGTGTCAGTATGCAAGGGTAATGGAGACAAAATTATGAAGTTTGGAGGGGATGTAAATCACACTTGGGCTTTTTATCTATGAACAGGATCTTCACAAAGTATCATTCTGCATTGCCTGAGAGCTGAGATTACCCTTAATTCCATCCAAACCTCACCATAATTCACAGGTTGGCACTGAAATAAGTATTTAAGCTAGATACTTCCTTTTTACAGACATGTTACAATAGCTAAATACACAGCTTTATACATATGTTTAACAAATGAAAAAGCACAAGCTTGCTACATTCTGTCTTCAGCTCTGCGAAAACCATGCATGTTAGGTGTCCGATAAAACAATATGAAAGCTAGATCAGTACTCTGTACCACTCACCTTCCTATGCCTATTTAGTTGCTATTATGATCTCTGCAACTAAATGTTTTGGAGCTAGTTTTTTCACTGCTAACAAATTTGGCTGAATTTAGAACTGGTCAACTTAAACTTTCAAAGTTTGGCTGAATTTTAGACAATACCACAGCAAAATAGCATGAAATCCATGCTGCACTAGTGGATATACAATACCTCCAACAAGAAGTTGAATAGTTCCATCAACCATCTTCAAAAGAACGTACGGATCTGCGATGGAAGCAGATGCCACTCCTAGAGGCTCAGAACTTGATGTCGACGATTCTGAAGAATGTGCAGTGAAGCTTAGCTCTTGTGTCATGAAAGAACCATCAAGTACACGAGCACCCGTGGCATATACCTGTATGACACGCCGCCTGCAAAGATCCAAAGAATGCTAGAATGATAAAAACTACTAAATACTAACCCTGGACTGTCAACATAATTTAAAACTAAATAATGAAACATCTCCATCCACGATTACAGAAAAATGTCGAAATGTAGCTCTCCAGATTTCAAACTGAATTAAATCTAACCCTCTACTATGTTGGTGACACGTAACAGCCCGCTTGCATTCATGCTCACCTCACACAAAAAGGTTAACTCGGACTTCCTACCTTCCAAAACCTGGGTTTATATACTGCTGACGCTCTAGTTCCCTAAGGGCATCTCCAATGCTTAATTTTTAAGGAGACCATAAAAGGGTCCCACGTCATGCGGTATAGCCAACCTATTGATTCACAATGTTTAAGGATTAACTGGACCTTAAGCTGGAGCCGGTTGCAATTCAAAAGACTACTGAGGATCTAATGTGATGTGCTAATTATGTTCATAAAATGAATGTGTTCTGATGTATACATTTCAGCAGCCCAACCCAGTATAAGATAATGTCATATAAATCTAAGAAAAATAATAAGCAGCTGCAGACCTTCCAAACAAGTTACCAGCAGCAATGGTTGCCCCTTGAACATAATAGTCAACTGTTTCGGTAACTTCCCCTAGATCATCACCTGTCTCGAGTACCTTGCATTACATAAATAATGCCGTAAAGTTAGTAATCATTTCATCAAAGGAAACTGAAGAGGGTCAAGCACAAACCGCAAGAGAAAAATCACAAAATACATATGTTATAAAGAACAACTATGTGACGGCTGAGAGAAACACGCAAATTTAGTAGAATAAGACAATAAGGCGTAAAAAAAAGAAAAGGTCTACTTGCCCCCTGACGTATGGAGATGTGACAATATAACCCACTGAGGTTTATAACCAGGTACTCAAGCCCCTAACCTTTGCAAAACCGTACAAGTGCGGCCCCGAGGTGGTTTTGGGGCATGGTAGGCTGGTAGTGTAAGGGTGTTAGTGTATTGATGTTGATTCGTTGCCAACATGGACTACCACATCAATGTACACACAAATTTCATAAGTTTCTTGTTCCCCTCCTCTCTTTATCTCTCATCCTGGAACACATGGCAACTTCAAAAATATTTCGCATTCCTGTTCTCCTTCACGCGGTCTTTTTAGTGGACCAGGACGTTCTGGTTTACTTGGATCAGACAGCTGGTCCTATTTGGTCCATAGCCATGAATCGTTTTTAGAATTTTTGGGAGTTTTTTTAGTGTCATAAACTCATAATAGTGATGGGTGCAATATGAAGCATTTAGTTCCACATGATACAAACTGATAGAAACATATCATAAGAATTTAAGTTCTGAATACATGAACAAAGGAATGGAACCAAGAATCAAATTTATGTTACCATTGTGCGGCTCTCTAGACTTATTATCAGGTATGCATGATATTCATTATCTTCAGTGGTATGTCCGCGGGAACTTTTATAGTAGACTGTCCAAATACCTCTGCAACTTGGTAATTCCACCTACACAAGTAAAGAACACAAGCAAGTAAGGATAGAAGCAACATGAAATTTCCATGAAAATAATGAGAAACACTGCCACATAAATCTTGACTGAATATGTTGTTCAAGTTCTTCAATATGCATTGCTGGAATTGTTAGGGTTTGAATCGAACAAGATATGACCCAGTGGTAACGCTCATTCTCAGAGGGATCACCATTTGAAATTCTCCATTGGGTTACTATTTGTGAATAGACGCACAAAACTAGCAACACATCCCACAAAGTTCAAAATGTAAAAGTATGTCAGAGCATCATTAAATTGTATTGACAGTTCTACAGAAAGATCTGAACTTATGTGATTGTCTATGGCAATTACCTTCCCCACAAGCATCTGACAAATTAGCAATAAGTAACCACCACATGTTTTAAATCGCCATTAACCATACTATATACTGTGTAGCACAACGTTTACTGGTACAGCCTTACTAGCACAGCTAAGTGGTCCAGTCTAATTCATCTCATGCCTAAAGTCCAAAATAATAGGCCACCAAGGCACCAAACAATAGATAGAGGTCCAATATGTGCGGATCAGCTATCAGAAAGCCAACAGACCACAGTTATATTAGATGGACAAAGAAAGCAAATAACATAGTCATGGTTTTCAAAGGGGTAAAGCGTTCTAAAGCACTGGGGGGAGGGGGCGGCTCTACCACCTAAGCGCTTAAAGCAGGCAAAGACCTAAGGCGCTCTATCGCCTAAGAGTTCTAAAGCGGAGGCTTTAGAAACCATGAACATAGCAAAAGCATTAGCTTCTATCCAAAAGAATGAAACATGTACTAGGATGAAAAATAAGGAAGAAAATGCACCTCAGTAATTAAATCAGGGCGAATAGATTGTTGAAGTACAGAAAGTGCTCCATTCTTTCCATGACCAGAACAGCACACCTAAAATAGAGTTAATAATGTTACAAAGAGAGTAGCTGAAATGGAGAGCATAAACTATGTGCCTTGATAATTAAATCACAACTAACGGATTGCCGAATTTCACTAATTTACTAAGCGACAGAGGTATTGATGCAAAAGGTGGTAGCAGAATATAGATGCCCAAAGGGTACTGACATATTCATGCAGGATGTGTGATTCAAAAACATATATGGAGGAACACTGAGAAGTAACACACAAAGTAAGGACAAAAAACAAATATTCTGATGATACATTCGTTCCTCATTTATGTATCTATTACACTTTCCCCTTGCATTCCAATATCTGTCAGGGTTCAATATAATATGAGATTGAAAATTCTTAACAAAACCCGATAACAGGCTAGTACTAAACTAATAATACCATAAACCACCAGGCAAAAGGAATTGGAACCTTAGCTGTAATAGAATACCAATTCTCTAAATAACAAATAGGCGATATACACATTCAACAAAAAGAGCGGGTACAACTCGAACAAAGATAGACCTAATTATAACAGAACACTGAGGTGAAATTCCATGCAACTGACCAACTCGTAATTGCTTTGCTTCGCATTTCCTGTCGCGTTTGGATCTGCATTGGCTCTTAAACCATATGAAAAATCTTTCAGAGGACCAACATTGATCAACGAGTCCCTCACAACGTATGAGATTTTCTGTAAAAGTGTAAAGTATAAGTGAAACAAATCAGGTACATGAAAGAAGCAATAGCAAGGAACTACCATATTATGCGTTGTAAATACATCATGCATACTTTAAGAAATCAGAAAATGGAATTGGTAACTAAAAAGAGGATACACGACGAATACGAACACACTGAACATGAGCTTAGAACTACAGGGTTACATATAAAACAGGTTACCAGGCAACTGAAAGTAATACTCAGACCTGTGCTGATTCTAGACTGTTTGGCAACATATTATTCTGAAAAGAAAGTTCCTCGACACTGGTTACATCTTGTAAAACGTCAGAAGACACCCTCTTTAGGCGCTTCGAAAATGGGAGGTCGCCTTCAATATCAGCAGACCGCTACACAAGTAGATCACCATATATCAGCAAACAGTGATTCAAGGGACAGTATCAGCTTAGTACATTTTCCAAAATCTTACTATTGCATGTGGGACAAATTCAGATATATCAGTGCAACTTTGACTATCAAATTTATAGTAAAATTTATGTAAAGTACAGTACTGACTAGTAAATGTATATTAGTAATATTACTAAAGACATGCGGAAAGCTCGTAGAAGTAACATTTCCATGTCTGCTTTGAACACCATTTTCATCAAGCACACTCTTGAGTATCAATGTTTTAGATCCCATTCTGAACATAGTAGTTAAGTGTCCCATTAAGTCAAATCATGTAGAATGTGTGAATGTATAAGCAATGGAGTGAGAAATTGCATTGGTAGAGGCCTGCCATACCCTAGTACTACAGAAGGAGGAAACCAGAGTCGAGATCAAAAACTGGCTTGGTTCTCCGGTTTCTGACAAAAATCTATCAGTTCATCTGGTTGTTTCATTTTTCAAAACCTAGTGAATGGAAGATATTTGAAGCAAGACAAGCCTCCATCGTCAATGCTTCTGCACTTTTCCAGTTCAACCGAAGGTCTGATCGGTTTAGCAACTACGCGTAGAACATTAGGTACAAAGCCATTAAAAAACAAACATAGCCCATGTACAGCACATACGAAAAATAATTCCTGCACAGGAAGGCATCTCGGAACATACATCGTCTGTTAGATCTGGTAAGCCAGATGTTGGCACACCACAGGAAAATTGCACAAGAAGGCTGTCTCCCAAACTGCTACCAAGGAAGAAAAATGAACTTCCAATAGTCGTAACACCCTGTGCACAAATGGATCAATAACAAAAGAGAAAACCCTGGGTTAGTAATCTTAACAAATAAAAGAAGGTATATAAGCACAAGTGCATAAGTAACCAACCGAGCTGATGACAGATGCTTTTGACTTCATTAGATCTAATCTATGCACGGTTCTGCAAAAGAAAAGCAACAGATGACGGTCAACTCTGTCATGCCTACAAAATCTAGAACAGTTGCACAAACAATAGGATTATATGTATAATTATTATACCTCCCATCATACACTACTGTAAGTAACAGCATTTCTCCAGTCTTTGTCGAGAACATTACAATGTCATTGGATAACCATGTCGCTTTAGCTGCATCAAGCTCCACATGGAAATTTATTTTAGGAATTTCTGGGCTGCAAAGTCAGCAGAGGAACATAAGGCTGCCAGCTTTGGCCTATACTGGAGGGGGGAGAACTATGGTATATCAATATAATCCATCGTCCGATGCTAATAGATATATTATATTCCACAACACTTGCCCAACTAATGATTAAAAGCTGGTTTCTCCAGTTTTGACGACCAAGGTTTCCACAAGTACAATTATAAAAAGATATCCAATTATGGAGAAATGTGGAGTGGGAGGTGGGAAACAATCAACAACTATGCAATTGACTTAGCAAACAATGGTGGATAGCTATACTAGACACCTTAAGCATATAAGCACCGCGAGGCAAGTTTACAAGCTTGAAAAAAAAATCTTGAGCAAGCCTTAACTTATTTGCTAGCCACATATGCACCAAAAGGCAAGTTATGCAGACATGCAATCAAGAACCAAAGCAAGTTATTGAAAATTCACTTCCAAATCCACCAAATGGACTTCTTCGATTACAGATCAGGTATTCAGGTGGCCTCACTATGTTGCATGTTGGATCGTAAAGGGATTCACAAACAGTACCTGCCATCTGGCTGTGATGAGAAACTGTTGAGGGCAAGGGAACAAGAAGTGGACTGCATCAACAATGTAACTCGATGTTAAACAACTCAGAATCAGCAAATGAAAAATAAAGTAAGCCCATCCCCCATATGTATTTAGAGGGACCACACCTGACTATGGTAATGGATCGAATTTGCGCAGATCACAAGAACACCGCTAATAGGTGGAGGCACAGAAAGAATTTGGTATGCATCGTGCGGTAGGTTCTGAAAGAAAAAATTACTTTGTAATGTAATTTAAATTGAAAGAGAGATAATGCGCAACAGACAGAAAGTGCCAAACATACAATCAATGTTTACACCTCACTAATATTACAAAAATTCTTTGTGGAAGAACATAGAAATATATGTGGAAGATACAGAAGGCAGGATACAATCAATGTTATATACTTACAGTAGCAGACCATATCATCGGGTGCTGCTTCAATGTCATGCTTATACTAAATGCAGATATCATACATGTGTGGTGCTTTGTGGCGATACGCCCAGCCCATGTAGGCTCTCGCTCATGTAGTATGACCAACACAGGCTCAATATAACCTGAAGAAATCATAAGAGAAAAATGGTATGAATAGCACTGTCTCACATTTTGAGTTGTACCACTAGTGGTGGACATATATAAATGTATTTTCACTAAAGAGGCTGTCTTGGTCCAAAAAGAAGAGTTTCGAATGGTTGATGCTCAACATGCAAAGGCAGGACAATTTTTTGTAGTCATCCCTACAATAAACAGAACCATATGGGAAAAACCTACAAAAATCCTCTAAACTCCTTTCTTTCAAATAGGCCTTTGTTTTAGTTAATTTTAACAATATATAAGATTATTTAAGGACTTTATTAAACCCTAGTATTTGGTGTCCTCCAAAGTTATGTAGAACACAGAATATAAGAGCTGCTAATGTTCTATGCTGTAGATTTCATACTAAAAAGATTGATTGTAATTAATGTGTAGATCTTTCAGTGGTTTAACATTTTGTTACCACACCTTGTCACCTTCTATGCTGGTAATGCGAGCAGGTTGAAAAATATCTACTTAGTCCTCATTGTGTAAATAAAAGTTCAGGCTACCTACTTAATTGTTGCGAGATCCATCCCACTAATAAGTAGTGAAACACACAAGACACAGCTATACGAGGGCGGTTAAGCTGTGAAATGCTTAACAAGCACTAAGATATGATAATTAAGAACTATAGTTCAAACCCGAAAGACATCCAAAATTCATGACAGGAGCCTCACGTAGGATACAAGATATAATCATAACGGCAATGTGAACTATTGAATACATATTTGGAAGTGATCTAAGAGCATCTCCACTCGGCTACCCAGGACGCCGATCCGGACGCCGAAAATAGGTCCGGACGCCGAAATTTCGCCCAGTCGCGTACCCAGGAACCTGTTTTCGTCCGGATTTGGGCCAACTTTGGTCCGGACTACCCAGGCCATACCCAGGATCCTGGGTACGCCCTGGGAACGCCGGACGAAGCGAATTCGGCGAGTGGACCCGCCCAGTCAGCATATATTCGCCCATATTCATCCAAAGTTTGCCCAAAATTCGCCCATATTCGCCCAAAGTTCGTCCATATAGACCATATTCGTCCAAAGTTCGTCCATATAGACCATATTCGCCCAAAGTTCGCCCAAAATTCGGGCATATTCGCCCAAAGTTCGTCCTTATCGCCCATCGCCCAAAGTTCGTCCATATAGACCATATTCGCCCAAATTTCGCCCAAAATTCGGGCATATTCGCTCAAAGTTCGTCCGTATCACCCATATTCGCCCAAATTTCGCCCAAAGTTCGTCCATATAGACCATATTCGCCCAAAGTTTGCCCAAAATTCGGGCATATTCGCCCAAAGTTCGTCCGTATCGCCCATATTCGCCCAAAGTTCGTCCATATCGACCATATTCGCCCAAAGTTCGCCCATATTCGCCCAAAACCGCTTATATTCGCCCAAAGTTTGCCGAATTTTGTTAAATTTTAGCCAAATGCGGGAACTTGCCTTGGTACGCGAGTGGAAAACTCGGCGTACCCAGGCCGAAAACTTGTTTCATCCGGCCAAAAAAAGGTCCGGATTTCGGCCTGGGTTCGCCCAACGAGTGGAGATGCTCTAAGACAAGTTCCAAAAGTCTGATAGAAAATATGCGTCTAAGGCTCTAAGCACTAGACCTAGAGGCATACTTAAGCACTAAAGTTCGACACAAAGTAGAAAAGCATGAATGTTAGTGTTGATTATTGAAAATATAGGATGTGCAACAAATCTATATGCAATGAGAGATCTTATCTCACCATGTACGAATGTAAAATCTTTGACATGACTTGTATCTAAAGCACGTAGGTCAATCGAATATGATGACTCGATACGGACAGCAGTAGAACTCAGTGCACGTGTAGGTTCATCTTCTCCCCCTAAGCTCTGCCCAACCTAAGTATACAAAAGCAGAAGTTACAAATCAATATGCACAATGTAGGAGTATAGGAGAGAAGTATTATATTCGTAATTCTACTGGCTAGTAAAAGAAATCATGGTGCATAGAGCTCAGGATTTAAATAATGAAACCCAAATTCTAGATAGGAACCTCCTGCTACTGAAGAAAAATGATAAAAGAAAACAAGAGACAGAAGGAATACCCAAAACTATTCACTAGACGAAAATATGAGATGGGTCAATGGAATATAACCTGGGCAGCTTTTAGAATGGTCATCTGTTGTCCATAAACAAGTGCAGCCCCACATCTACCTAGCGGGTCAGCTTTTATGACAGGACCCCAGGCAAATGATTCCCTGCCTCTTTTCAGATGCTGCCATTCTGGGCCCTCAAAGCAATGCATTGAACTGAAATATTAAGAGCAGTAATCTGATAAGGTAGTGTGTCATTTGTAGCAAGAGCAAGATAGCAAGCCAGCTTCAGTAAAAGGAGAACTGTAGGGCTCTTTGATTCACAGGAATGGTAGGATTCAAAAATTGAGGTTGTAATGTCATGCCACCTTCAATCCCACAGGATGGAAAGGCTTTTATAATAAGAGGAGTCATTCCGAGAGGTTCGAGTGAATGGAAATTTTGTTTGAAAGGTACAAAAGATCACATAGAAAAAAATACCAACATAGAAGAAACTCCTAAGGAATCAAAGAGGCCCTGTTCACTGATATCAGAAAGAGGGGTGGAAAAATTAATTCTTGTAGTGCTTCTGAGATAAACAAAGGGGATGGTGATGTTGTAGTTCAACCATCAGATTTTTGATCATGTAAGGCTGTAATACCTTATTATAACTAGATGGTACTAAGGAGTAAGGAGTTATTCTGTTCCTAATAATTGAAAATTATTGTGCTTATTACTCTTGTGATTGCAAAGTTCTCCCGGTGCCAAAATTCAACGGTGCATATGCGGCCTCCTTGCCACACATTTTTTATCCACAGTTTATTTATGTTCAACTATGGAAAACGAGGAAGCTACAGTCGCAATGATTAAATGCTTATCAACTATTATGAAACTGATAAGGCAGGGTTCATACCTAGTCCGCAGGCCATGGATAGCATCATCAAACTCCAAACAAGTTATTTTTGCATCTCTGAAAGCAAGAGAAATGGAGTCTCGCCTATTTTCCGCCGCACCCGACAAGACGGCGATTGACTCAATGTTCCCATGGAGCCTGCATGCCATTCAGAGAATTAGTCGACTAAAGCTACCACAGGCTCCAATTCCTGAAATCCAAAACGAGATAGAAAATGCAGAGGAACATGAGACCTGCGGGTGCGCACCTGTAATGGCAGACCAGCTCCAGGCGAGCCCCCGAGACCCCGTCAAATACGGCACCAGAGGACGAGGACGGCTGGGCGCCACCGACGCCGTCCTCGGCAGCCACCTCCGCCCTCACGGCGTACACCTCCAGCACGTTCGCAGCCGCCACGACGAGGTTGGGGGTGGGGCCCACGCGCTTCGGCCGCCTCGCCGCCAATGCCGAATCGACGTCGCTTTCGGGCCCGGAGGCCGCCGCCGCGGCGGAGAAAGCGGCGGCGTCGGAGGGGCAATGGGTGATGAAGCCGGCGGCGCAGTGGTCGACGCCCGTGGGCCAGTGCATCATCTTGTACGCCGCGTAGCTCATCTTCGCGGGGGTGGGGAGCTAGGGCTTTTGCCCCCTCCGCTGTCTAGGGTTTTGGAGGGTGGTTTCAAATGTTCAGAGGAAGAGGCGCCGCGAAGACGACGCAGGGGAAGGGAAGGGAGAACAGCTGCAGATTTGTCAAAGACTCAAAGCCCTAGCTTCAGTTTGGGACGTTAGGGAAGACAGAAACGGCGTCTATTCGACCCCACATCTCTATATTTTCTGAACATTTAAAAAACATTTTTACAAGTTTTTAAGAAAAAATGTAAAATAAATCCGAGTGTGTGCAATGATGTTTCCTAAGAACGTGAAAAAATATTTTGAAACACTTTGTATTCTTAGTAAAAAAGAATCTGGAAAATAGATCTCAGTATAGTGAACAGTTTTAATACTCCAAAATTTTGTCAGATTTTTCTATTTTTGTGTAGCCCAAAATTTTAAAAAATAGAGTTGTGATGCTATATGCTTGTAAGATACCTCACTTAGTGATGCATGTAAAATACATATATAAACTTTGTAGTTTGTTGCTATGAATTTCTACATATTTGCTATATGCAAAATAGTGGGATACTCACCCAGCTAGTTGTGTATGGTCAGCGAGCACATATATGAACTTTGTAGTTTGTTGCTATGAATTTTTACATATTTAATATATATGATGTTATATTCATGTTTTACATTGATTTATGAGGATTTATCAATGATTCCTTTTATTTTATTTATAACTCTGAAGGACACAAAAATCTTGGTTTGTGTATTTTTGCCTTTTGGGACCTAAACAAAGTCAAATAAAGTTGGGCTTTCGGGGCCGTCAATATTTCATCAAGAGAGGCATCGGGAGTACTTGACCTCACCAGAAGAGTCAGGAGGCCCAAAATAGCACTGGTGGCGCCCATAAAGGGTGGGTGCACCACCCATGCTAGTTTCCTCCTCGACCTACGATTCACATTGATCTTTCGTCCACCGCCTTCGTATAACATAAAAATCACTGTATAAAGGGCCATCGGGAATTTCTGGAGAGAGGCGCCACGGAAACACCAAAACAAAGTTAGAACCAGCAAAGATTGGAGGGGAAACTCCCTCGGAGCCGCCACCGGAGGGATCTCTACATTCTTCAACGTCTCCACCATCATCATCATGATGAAGAGGGAGTAGTCCATCTCTGTACTATGGCTTTGTGGCAGTAGCTTGATTTATCTCTCTCTCTCTCTTGTTCTCCATAGATCTAGTAACATATGAGCTGCCCAATATAATTATGGTCATATTTGTAATTCCAATGTGGTGGATATTTATTCTGTGATTTGATATATGATACTGAAACCTATTATGTGTAATATATATTGATAAATTCATATCATGTACCCCGTTCTTAAGTACTTGTTCTCCAACTTGTATGCAAGAGCATGTGTGGGAGAAGTGTGTATTAGATGGAGTAGCATTGTGGTAGTGATTGAATAGTGACAACAAATTCGAGATCTACTATGGTATTTATATTTATTTTGCTGCCTCACTAGGAATTAAGTGAATCAATGTGCTATAATTATCTTGTGACAGTTAGATAATCTTTTTTGGTTAAGGTAGCATATTTGTGATTCAAACATCATGTCAAAATACCTAAGGCTATAGATTATTAATTCAAGATTGCTTGGAGTTTTCCCTTTCTTGAGGAGTATAAGAGAGATATGTTACATCATCTCTATGCTAGGACATGATGCCATATGAATTTTTATCAAACACATGTAGAAGTTCCATCAATATTATGTCTTTGATGAATTGTTTGTGTCCATTGCAACCCAAAAAGAGAGTAGACAAGTGAACCCATGAACCCCGATCCATTTTAAACCATAAGAAACATCTTTCCAACACTACTATTACACTTTATATTTTCTTCTATTTATTATCTCAAAAATACTTTCTTCACTTGCACACATACATAAAAACCAAAACAACTATCATTTATTGTCTTTACTTTGTTTGCCTAGTTTTACTTGTGTTATTTTATTTTTATATTATTGTTATTTATTATTACTAATATGAAACCTTGTGCTTAACAACCACAAGATAGAGTTGGGGACACAAGACAAAATTTTGCTTCGTAGGTTGCTTAAAGAGGAGAGGAAGAATAAATTCTCTAAGCCAATCCCTGAGAGTTTGATATAAACCCTTGAGTCATCCTTGTGGGGAAAAGATGCTTGCTACAACACTCTGCACTTGGAGTCCCAATGAATTGGTACATAGAGTTGTTGCCATCACTTACTACAACGGATTTTTTTAAACATGTAAATATACAATTAATAGAGCACTACAGGTCGAGAGCCAAATAGATTTTTCACATCTGTTTATACGAAGTGTAATTCAAGTAACCAAGTGTGAAAGAGCACGTGGGCCCCCATGTGTGGTTTTGGTAATTAATGAAAATCTCTATAGACTAATACTTGTATCAAGTTGCACTTGTAGGAATTGTCCATTAGCATCATTTGGAGCATGTGTTGTCTTCAAAGTAGAAGAAATAAAGAAGAAGAAGAAGAAGAAGAAGAAGAAGAAAGTGAAGAAGATCGAGTGTTGATCAAGGATTCAAGGAATGATCCAGAGATTGGTCAAGTAGAAGTTGAGCCTATGGCAAGTGTGTCTTGGATAACAAGATGTTGTCTCATGTGTACGTTCAAGACACCAACATAATAAAGAAATAAGAAATGAAGTGCAAGTTAAAGATGTGTCATCTCGAAGTGATCATATGCTTGAAGCTTGCCATCCTTATGGTGATCATAGATATGTGAGGATATTCCTAAAAGATAGGATCTTCCGTAATGGAGTATGGGGGAGCAAATTCCAAGTCTTCTCCAAGATAGCGCAATCAAGAAAGGTGTTCCATCTTGAGATGAAGAAGATCGTCATCATCAAAATCAAGTGAAATATGCGCAAGGCAAAGGTATGATCTTGATAGGGTTTCTTTCTTACCGATCTCATGGTATTAGTTGGAGAGACTACTTTATAGGATAGATAACCGTACTATCAAGAAGGGCTCTCGAGTGAGTAACTTGATCATATCTCTCGGTAAGAGCTCAAACCTTTGCATACTTGGCATCATATTTCTTGGTTGTTATTTGGATCTTATCCATGCGAGGTTAATATTCATAACAGGCTCTAGTTCATCAAAAATGTATTTCCCTTTTATATCTTATTACGTTTTTATCTTAGAGGTTTTATGGTTTCTCATCAAGGGAGGTATCTCACATTATAATAGAGGAAATATTCTCACTTAGTGGTAGCTCTTTTCGTCCTCTTTCCAACAAAATTGGTTCCGGGTCAATCGGAGTTTCCAAACTCTAGATATCGCTAGTTGAAGTTTGCCTCTTATTTGGTGGTATCCTCCTTTGCTGGAATATGATGGTTCCCAGGCCAGATATTGGCTTGAATCTCTGGTGTATACTGACAGACTGGAATCTCCAGAGTGAAAAGTATGGAGTCTCCGGTGTGTTCAGATTCGAAGTTCCTGCCAAGTCTCCGGAGGGAGCATCAAGAATTAACCCAGGACATTCTGTATGGGGGTACGGAGATGGGCCAAAGACAGTCCGGAATCTCTAGCGTGAAACAAATGCATACCGGAGTATCTGGTCTCTAGATCGGAGTCTCCGGTGTGGAATTTCCCCAACGGGCAGAAAGCGGTCTGAAGTGAGTGGGCATATATAAAGGGGCCCTTCTTCCCCAATGGGGTACCACGAGTTCTGCAAGCCTTACCCTCCATTGTTAACCTTCTTGAGCTTGCTTCCCCTCAATCCCTCCTATGATTCTTGCATGTTTTTAGGTATTTGAAAAAGGAGATCTAGATCTACAATCCCACCAATCAATCTCTCCTCTAAGTGAGGGGAACATATTGGGATCTAGATCTTGGAGTCTTTTGTGGATTTCCTCCATTGTTCTTCCTCTCTTATTCCCTCATAAGCCTCTGTAGCTTTGGTAGAATTTGGGAGAGAAGCACTTGAGCACTTCTTGTGTTCTTGCCATTGCATTTGGTGCATGGGTTTGAGTTCTCGGTGAGGATTCGATTGGGTGAAACGCGAGAAGCTTTTTACTCTTGGGTTCTTGGAACCCTAGACGGTTTAGTTGTTTTGTAGGTTTATGGATTACTTGGGGCCTCCAATTAAGTTGTGGAGCTTTCCCTAAGCTTGTTTGCTGGGAGCCTTCAATTGAGTTGTGGAGAAGTGCCCCAACCTTGTGAGAGGTTCTGGATTGCCACCGACAAGTGCACCGATAGTGGAAGCGTGGATCGATACCGTTGAGGTGAGATTCACAGGAGAACAAGGGAGGCCGTTTGTGGCGTTGGTGGTTTGATACCACCCCCTCTCCAAACGAGACATACTCGATGTTGGGAGGAACTCGATAAAACATCGTCGTATCCGCGTGCCTTGGTTATCTCTATATCTGATCTCTTACTTATGTACTAAAAGATCACGAATGTCGCCTAGATGGGGTGAATAGGCAATTTAAAACTTTTCCGAGAGTGGCTCAACAAAGGCGGAATTAAACTAAAGTTTACTTTGTCAAGCACAAAATCTAGAACAACTAGGGTTCACCTATGTGCACCAATAACTTATACTAAGCAAGACAAACAACTATGTGATAGCAAGACATATACTTCAAGCACGAAGGTTATCACAAAGTAAGGTGCATAAGTAAGAGCTCGGATATAGAGATAATCGAGGCACGCGGAGACGACGATGTTTTACCGAGTTCCTCCCAACATGGAGTACGTCTTGTTTGGAGAGGGGGTTGTTCCAAACCAGCAAAACCACAAAAGGCCTCCCTTGTTCTCTTGTGAATCTCACCCTAACGGGGTCGATCCACACTTCCACTATCTGTGCACTTGTTGGTGGCAATCCGGAATCTCTCACAAGGTTGGGGCACTTATCCACAACTCAATTTGAGGCTCCCAACAAACAAGCTTGGGGAAAGCTCCACAACTTAATTGGAGGCCCCAAGTAGTCCACAAACCTGCAAAACAACTAAACCGTCTAGGGTTTGAAGAACCCAAGAGTAAAAAGCTTCTCAACTTTCACCCGATTGAATCCTCACTGAGAATTCAAACCGATGCACCAAATGCAATGGCAAGAACACAAGAAGTGCTCAAGTCCTTCTCTCCCAAATTCCACCAAAGCTACAAAATCTTATGGGGGAATAAGAGAGGAAGAACAATAGAGTAAATCCACAAAAGACTCCAAGATATAGATCCTACTATGTTCCCCTCACTTAGAGGAGAGATTGATACGTGGGGTTGTAGATCTAGATCTCCTCTTTCAAATCCCTCAATAATATGCAAGAATCATAGGAGGGATTAAGAGGAAACAAGCTCAAGAAGGTCAACAATGGAGGGGAAAACTTGCAAGAGTGGTTAGGTATCCATTGAGGAAGAAGGGCGCCTTATATAGGTCCTCCAAAATCCAACCGGTAGAGATCTAGAGTGCATGGGCCGGACATTCCGGAAAGTTTCCAGGTAGTTTCCGATATGGGACACAGAATGGCAACCACATGACTGAAATCTGAGATTTCTGCGTGACACTGGAGTGTCTGGCATTTTCACCCTGGACATTCTGCCCAAGGCAAAACTGACAGAAACAAAAAAACGGAAACGACCATAACTTTTGCATCTGGACTCTGGTTTTGATGATCTTGGGATCATTTCAAAGATATTAATGAGCTGTACAAGATCATGCATAGAACCATCATAGTCCAGCAAGGGAGGATAGAACCAAATGATGAAAGGTTTAACCTATCTAGAAAAGACAAACCGGTAAAACCTCCAATATCGAAAACGCAATAGAGAATGCATATGAAATCCGTTTTTGATGAACTTGAGCTTGTCATGGAGATTAACATAAGATCTAAATCCTCTCATGGATAAGAACCAAATAATAACCAAGAAAGATGATGCCAAGTATGCAAAGTTTTGAGCTCTCACCGAGGGATATGATCAAGTTACTCGGTCGGGATCCCCTCTTGGTAGTACGATTATCTATCCTATAATCTGGTCTCCCCAACTAACACCACGAGACCAATAAGAAACAAACCCTATCAAGATCATACCTTTTCCTTCCGCATATTCCACTTGATCTTGATGATGACGATCTTCTACACCTCAAGATGGAGCACCTTTCTTGATTGCACTAGCTTGGTGAGGACTTGGAATTTGCTCCCCCATACTCCATTATGGAAGAGCCTATCTTTAAGGAATATCCTCACATATCCATGATCACCATATGGATGGAAAGCTTCAAGCATATGATCTCTTCGAGATGGAACATCTTGAACTTGCACTTCATTTCTTCTTTCTTTATTATGTTTGCGTCTTGAACGTACACATGAGATATCACACCATATTTTTATTCAAGACACACTTGCCATAGGCTCAACTTCTACTTGACCAATCTCCGAATCATTCCTTGAATCCTTAATCAACACTTGATCTTCTTCACTTTCTTCTTCTTCTTCTTCGTTTCTTCTACCTTGAAGCCAACACATGCTCCAAGTGATGCCAATGAACAATTCCTACAGGTGCAACTTGATACAAGCATTATTCCATAGAGATTGTCATTAATTACCAAAACCACACATGGGGGCCCACATGCTATTTCATGTACCTTACTTTGTGATAGCCTTCGTGCTTGAAGTATATATCTTGCTATCACATAGTTGCGTGTCTTGCTTATCATAAGTTGTTGGTGCACATAGGTGAACCCTAGTTGTTCTATGTTTTGTGCTTGACAAAGTAAATGCTAGTTTAATTTTGCCTTTGTTGATCCACTCTCAGAAAAGTTTTAAACCGCCTATTCACCCCCCTCTAGGCGGCATCAGTATACTTTCAAAGTGTTTTCTGGAGCAGGACTTGATGTAGACATCGTCTGTACTGGCTTTAGAACCTAGCAAGGGTTAAGAAGATACGTTGAGTATGAGCGTATTCAGCAAGTTCACTAGAAAAGGAGCGTTTGATGCGCTATATCTACAGCCACAGACCATAGGTCATAGGTAATGCAGGTTTTCGTAAACATTTCTTCAAAGGTTGATTTTATTTTGAAAAGCTATGTCCGTCAGCCTTCACGGGTTTACCAGAACTTTCATGGAGTTCCTTTCCCACCGCGTTCGCAGCTCCTTCCCGGAACAGGGAGTAACAAGTTACAGTTCTTACACTCTATAGAGGCGCGTTACTTTACCCATGAGAGACCTTAGCCTTGTTGCACAACCAAGTCATGACCTTGTCCATACTTCCTTGGTATGGGGTCCAGTCTAAGATCCAAGCCAATCACTGCCCCCTTCGCGACCCCGCATGCCTCCTTGGTGTACACCATGCCCACATATTGAATTACGGCAATGGTTTGTACAGACCGTTAGATGCGAGAACTATCGTGGGACATTGAGGTTTCCCACCCATATGCTGCATATCCTCTACGAATTACCAATTAATATGCATGCTATGAGTGATAACAGCCACGACCTGCACATCCGGCTGCATGCGAGAGGAAGAAGATACAGCTGACTTCTCTGTCCCATTCCAAATCTCATGGTTAACGCATGATATACGGCGCAAGAATCACTGGCGACATTGGTTGTTAAGTCCTAGATAATATGTTCCTTTACCATCGGAACTTTCATAGTAGGTTATTACCTCATGGTAAATAACCTATAATCATATTATTATGAAAATAGTGTTTTCAGACCTTTTTCAAATGCAGGTGATGACAACACTGGATTTGCAAAATACTTTGCAGAAAATAATCAAAGGACATGAGCAAGTGTGAACTTGCCTTTTGTGATTGCAAGATTATGCACTCACGGTCTTCGAGACAATATAAGATCCAATATCTGAAATCAGCATTATTGGTCCGGTAAGGACTAATGTTTAAAGAAGCAAGATGCTGTTATGCATAAGTAATGATATGCATTTTGTAAAATTCCCAAAGTGAATCCCTAATACTATAAGTGAAGTGAACTTAGGTGATTCCTTTAAGAGTTGGTTTATCTTTAACTTTTTTACTTCACATGAAGTGCATCTATAGGGATTTTAAGTTTTGATATTCAAGATATAAAAGTAGAGTGCAATAGTAATTTAAGATTTAGATTTATGATAGGTATAACTAAGGTGTGGAATTATTCACTTTCTATTTAAGCGAATGATTAGATTAAATTTGTTTTGCTATTATGAAAATAATATGTATTTATTTAATGGAAGCATAATTAGATGATCTTAGTAATTTGTTAGAATTTGAAGTTATGTTAATAGTGGTTAATATATAATGATTATTCACCATATTATATATATGAGTAATACCCAATGTTTATTTAAAAGGGTTTTTAATAAGATTTTTTTAAGAATATTTTAAAGTTAAAAGTTATACTTAAATTTGATTATGAATTCAAGTTATGGGTTTGGAATTAGTACTAAGACACTAATTGCTCAAGGTTTTATAAGAATTGTGATTATTTCTTACTTAAGAATTGTTTTTAAAGAATTCACAAAATAGGTATTAGGTAAGAATTTATTATTTAAAATATTAAAGACTTTTCTAATAATATATTTAATATTTTCTAGTGTAATATATTTATTCAAGACCTTAAAAATGAATTTTATTTATTTTTATGTACTATCTTTATTTTTATAAAATTCATCAAAGAATTAAGTGTCTTTAAATATTTGCTTTATGTTTTATTTGTAAAAATCTAAGTTAGTATTTTTATAAAATAATAGAGTTATTTTTATACACAAAAATGATTTTTATTTATTTTTTAGGGTTTTTGTTTTATTTTATAAAATTTCATTTAAGATTTAATGGTGTTAATAATTATTTTACTTTATATTTATTTTAAATGCTTAAAATTATATTTTTATTAGGTAGATATTATTTTTGTGGTCATTTTGATATATCATATGTATTTTTGGGATTTTTCTATGGCTAAAAATGTTTGGAGGTTATTTTAGTAATTTTTTATTTCTTAACCTAATCAACTTGGGTCGTTTGGTTGGGTATGTGTGCTGGCCTGGACCAATTGGACCATGCCAGACTTTTCACCCCCGGCCCACCCCTCACCACACA
This sequence comes from Avena insularis, assembly GCA_023614405.1. Lineage (NCBI taxonomy): Eukaryota > Viridiplantae > Streptophyta > Magnoliopsida > Poales > Poaceae > Avena > Avena insularis. The sequence goes on from CM042690.1 coordinate 28,331,552, forward strand.
CACACCCCCGTACACGCACACATACCTCATCTTCTCCTCGCTTCCTGCGGCGATGTCGCCGCCATCTCCGGCCGGTATGCCAACCTGGCTTCGCCATACCGGTGAGGTTCCATACCGATCTCCTCCGTCGATCTTTGTCGCCCTGTTGCCACTCTGCTTCCCCCGTGTATGCCCCCATGAAACCCTAGCCCCAATGGCTTGGGTCACTGGCGTGACACCCGAGCCTTCACGTCGTCGACTACTCGTAGAAGACGACCACACTGCAGGTGTCACCTATGTTGTGGTGTTGCTATGGCAGCAGCTGCTACCTACGCCATGGTTGACCGTGATTTCCTGGTGCTCTCCGCCGATCTGCAACTCATCTCCTTCCTCTGACTTGACCAACCTCGATTCGATGCTGGAGGGACGACAAGTTAAATTTGCAACCCCAGTGGTCACGGCTTGTTGCTCTTGGTTTGATTCCTGTGGTGGTGTTTTCATGGTGGTGTTTTGCTAGGGTTGCTGCTGATGGGACGATGCTTCCGTCATCGCAACCTCGCAGATGTGCTGCTACACGCCTTTATCACGCCTACGCTACAGGTGCTCGGCACCCTCGGTGAGTTTTATTGTGACCGGACATCGAGTCGATGACCTATGAATTTGGTTGTGTTGTATACTGGCCAACTGGTCCAGTATATGTTGGAGTTGAACATGTTCTGTCTTATATTGGCATTTAGCAATCTTCTAAATTGATTCCTGGGTATAATGCGTAAGGAAATGATGTGGAATGGTTGCTGTAATTATGTGTTGGCTAATAAATTGATCTCTGGTATTTCTGCTAGAGAGGTGATTTGGTATACTATTGTTGCTTAGAGATGAAATGGTATATCACCCATGGGTGATCCATATAGCAGTGATTTTTTATAATGATTCTTAATTATTTAATTAGGAAGATGATTACTGAGCTGGATGTATTGTTTTGATGGCTTCTCTTGACTTGGTTATGTTTGTGGTGCCTCCAAATGGGAGTGTGCACAATATGACTCTAGTAAGATGTTTTGTTGCTTAAACAATTGAAGAAAATCATATGGAATTAAGGCTTATGATGCTGGTCTGAAGCTCTTATTGAATAAGGACAACATTTACCTTGAATTTTAAATTGAAAGGCTAGCATAATTACTATTATTATGATACAATACATCCTTGGATGATTTCTAGCTATGATTAGCTAATGTTGATCTAGCTTTGCTTGCTAGATATATTGAGAAAGAATTGAGTTCCTATTCATATGGACACATAACTATTATGCATAATTGATTCCTGAATTTAGCTTTTGGGAAAATGATAATTTTTTTGTTTGAATAACTTGAGAGCTAGTTAATATAGAAGAAGTTCTCTGGTGGCTTCTGCTGTCTTGGGCTGCTACTGTGGTGCCTCCAACCTTGGAGAGTGCACAATGGTAGCCCAGATAGCATGACTTGCTGCTGGGAGCAACTTCAGTGATGTAGTTGATGTTGGTGTCAAAAGAAAGAAAAACTCAGCTTATGATGCAAAAGGCTGAGACTCTGATATAGAGAAAACCAGATGTTATGAGTTGGATTTTTTATTACTCTATGATGAGTTTGGCAAAGCAACTCTTTGCCATCCTGAGAGTACCACCCCATCCAATCCTCCTAGATGAAAATCTAGTTGAAGGGAAGTTGGATTTGGGTGAGTTTGTACCACATTAATTATTCTTCTTGAGTCTGATGGTCTAGTTTAATAAGAACATATATGTTACCAGATCTAGCTAGTGCTTAGTGAGTTTCTACCCTGATGTATGTGGTTGCTTGATGTGTTGAATCTTGGCCAGCTCAACCTAGTGCTCTGATCTTGAGCTGATTAGCCTTCTCTTCCTGGAACTGGTAGTAGCTTGATCTTGATCTGCTTAGACTTGTTCTCCCGTCTTGGCCTTGTGATGGATCTTGATTGGTTACTATTGAATCTCCTGATAAACCTTCTCCTCCCTGCTCATGTTTACCAATTTCTCCTTTGATGATCATGTGGCTTGATCTGCTCCTCCCAGCTCTTGGCTTGATCTTGATCTGCTCCTGGATGGCTTATCTAAGCAACCTGAGCTAATGATGTGGTGGATGGATCTATGTGTTCTTAAGAGAAAATTGATAAGAACAAATGATGTTATTGTTGGTATTCATGGCTAGTAGAGGAGCTGTTGGTCTGATGGTGTGTGTGGAAAGTATGTAGTAGCAGTACTGGTACGACTGGTGTTCCTTTTCTATAGTTGGTACCTTCCCTGATGTGTTGACAACACATCAGTTGCATGTGGTGTGTGAGCTGCTGTCAAGTGGGTCCCTTTGGGTGCAAGTTTCCATGAATGAAACCTGATGGTGTGGATGAGCTTGACCGATTCTGATATTTATCCCTGTTTTGGATATTCTTCTACTTGGTGAAACTTTCCCTGTGATGCATAGACTGAGGCCACTGTTAGATAAGAATAGATACTATTCATTTGGTGAAACTTGCCCCTTCTAAAAACAACTTAGCTCAATGAGGAGACAAAACAGTGCATTACACTGTTGATATCTGAGAGCAATTTATTATACTAACCCCTCATTTCTAGCATGTTTTGTTGATCTTTTGTTTTGCAGGAAATAAAACAAAGAAGAAAGAAGATACCAGATTTAGTTTAGGTTTTCTTTTTCATATTATTGTTGAAAGAACAAAGGAAGTCGCCTAGAGGGGGGGTGAATAGGCTTTTAAAATAATTACGGCTTAGGATCAAGTAAATGCGGAATAAAACTAACGTTTAATTTATTGAGCACAAAACCTAGCCACTAAGATCACCTAGGTGCACCAACAACCTATGCTAAGCAATACAAGCAACAAGGTGATAGCAAGGTATAAATACTTCAAGCACGATGGCTATCACAATGTAAAGTGCATAAGTAAAGGGTTCGGTTGAGAGATAACCGATGGACGCGGAGACGAAGATTTGTTTCCCGAAGTTCACTTCCAAAGAAGCTACGTCTCCGTTGGAGAGGTGAGATGGCGCAATGCTCTCCGAACGCCACAAATGGCTCACCTCGAGGTGTGGTGGCTCGATGCCCACCCAATGCCACACAAGGCCTCACCCCGGATGCGGAAGCACGTAACTCACCGACACCACAAAAGGCTCACCCTATTCTCCCAAGTGCGCACCACAAAAGGCAGACACTTGCTCCACTATGGGACGCTTGAGGGCGGTCACCGAACTCGTACAAGATTGGGGCTAACTCCACAACTCAATTGGAGGCTCCCAACAACAAAGCCACATAAGGCCAACAATGCCACAAAAGGCTACAAGACCACAAAAGGCTACAAGGCCACAAAAGGTCAACAATCCAACCACACAACCGTCTAGGGTTCCAAGGAACCCAAGAGAAACAAGCTCACAAGCTTGAACTTGCCGAATCTCCGAGGAGAACTCAAACCTATGCACCAAATGCAAGGGCAAGTCCTTCTCTCCCAAATTCCAATAAAGCTACAAAAGCTATTGGGGGAATAAGGGAGGAAGAACACAAAAGGAGAACACAAGACTCTCCAAGATCTAGATCCCAATGATTCCTTCACAAAGAAGGGATTTAGCTTGGGGGATTGTAGATCTAGATCTCCTCTCTCAAATCCCTCAAAAAGATGCAATAATCATAGGAGGGGAAAGGGATAGGGAAAGCTTCTTCAAGGTTGACAATGGAGGAGAGAGAGAAAGCCAAGAACCAAGAAGAAAAAGCTAGTGCCACGAAGGGGAAGAGGAGCCCCTTTTAAAGGGCTCCCAGATCTGCCCATTATGGGCATTCGCGACTCCTGGCCGGAACTTCCGGTGGGAGGCCGGAAGTTCCGGTGGCACACAACCAACGGTCAAAAACTACAGAGCGAGAAACTGAAAAAGCAAATCCTGGTCGGAACTTCCGCCGGTTCACCGGAACTTCTGGTAGGAGCAAAACTTCCGGTGAAAGTTCTGACAGAAGTTCCGTCAAATAGACACAATGAAAATAAAAGGTTACTGAACGTGAGTGGAATAAGAGCCGGAAATTCAACCGGAAGTTTCGGCCTGAGCAGAACTTCCGGTCACTGGCCGGAACTTCCGGTGAGAGCGAAACTTCCGGTGGAAATTCCGACTGAAGTTCCGTCAAATAGCACATTCAAAACAGAAGGTTACTGAGCGTGAGCGGAAGAAGACCCGGAACTTCCACCGAAACTTTCGGCAGCAAAAATGCCCTAGCGGAACTGCCGATGGCAAGCCGGAACTTCCAGTCAGGGAGATTCCAGAAACCAGAAAACCAGAAACGCAATAACTTTTGCATTCGAACTCCAAACGGGATGAAACCAATTTTGTTGGAAATATTGGGTATCACCTTGGGAGAAAATACTATGAATATACATATGAAGTATCCCCCAAGGTGTGGAGCCGGAAAACTCGCAAGATCAAAAACCGCAATAAGATATGCAAGTGAAATCCTTAGATGATGAACTAGAGCTTGTTATGATGATGACCACAAGCTCTAGATCCTCTCATGGACAAGAACAAAATAACAACCAAGAAAGATGATGCTATTAATGCAAAGGTTTGAGCTCTCTCCGAACGATGCAAATGAGACACCCGCTTGAGAGCCCCTCTTGATAGAACGACTATCTATCCTAAACCCGGTCTCCCAACTAACAATACGAGACCGGCAAAAGAAAAGCCCTATCAAGAACATACCTTTGCCTTGAGCATCCCACTTGAACTTAATGTAGACCCCCTTTTTCTTCTATAGTGGGAACACCTTTCTTGGATGCTCTTGCTTGATGAAGATGAAGACTTGCAAATTGCTCCCCCATACTCCATGGGGAAACCTCTTCTTTGAACTTGTCTTCATCATTCCATGAGCACGAGGATGGCAAGCTTCAACCATGATATCTTCTAGAGATGGCGCAACTTGAGCTCGTCCTTGTTCATCCCTACTTGAGGTTGATCCATCTTGATGCAACTCTTTGCACATGCCTTGATCAACCTTTAAGCTCCTTCTTTCTTCATGATTCCAATGGGCACAAAGTCCTTGGACATTTCTTCATCTTCCAACCCTGAGACCAACACATGGCCCAAGCGATGCCAATGGACAAACCTACAAGTGAAACTCAATTTACACATTAGTCCATAGGGATTGTCATTAATTACCAAAACCACACATGGGGGCATACATGCCCTTTTAATTGTAATTTCTTTTCTGTTTGAATAATGTAAAGACATTGTATTATTGTATTACTTTCAATAAAGTTTACTTGTTTTATTTTTTATTCCATTCATTTGTAAAGACAATGTAATATATATTTCTTCTTGTAATAAAAATTATTTGAGTTACTCCATTTGTGTAATTCCTTTTTTTATTAATTGTTTCCTGTAATACACTTTTAGTCTTATTTTGTAAAAGAACAACAATACTATATATATATAAAGATTATTATTATAACAATTTCATTTTATTGAATTGGTTCCATTTACTCAATTGTAATTATGATTATGTATCCCTATTATATTATAGACTAATTCCTTTATTAGTCAAAAAGAGAGACTAATTCCTTTCTTTTCTTTATTATAATACTTGTGATTTAATTATATCCCAATCATAAATAATCTCTCAAGGATGTGAGTATAATTGTAACACTATTTCTAATTATAACTGTATTCTTTTGCAATTTAAATATATGTTTTGAATATTCAAATTTGGATTTATTTCCCCTCAAACACAAAAGTACAATAGAGGTCATGTCGAAATCCATCGCACCTGTCCTGGTGTTTCCATCAGAACAAGAGAGATCTTGATCCCTCTACAGCTCTTTTAGTTTTGCGTGAAAATTCCTCGGAATTTCTTATGCATAAATGCAATCCACAACCCTGTGTCCTCTTTATTTCTAGGTGCTAATCCTGGGATGTTACAGGCAGATGCAATGTGAGGATGAATGGAAAAAGGCATCACAACTTTTAGCCCTGCCTTTCGAGGACTCCTGCCTGGTTTTAACTGCACTCTAATAAAATATGGTGATTGAGGTTAAAACAAAGAAAAAGAGAAACATGTATTATATAAAGTAGAGATCATTTAAATAAGTATGAACTTATAATAGATCGTTCAGCCTGACAGTAGTTCCTTCTCAAGCGGGTGCAATTCCTGGTCAATTTGCTAGTAGAATCCGAGTTGAGCAAATGGAACCCTAGTTCTTGTGCTCCATTGTCCTTTCTCTGCATTAAGGCATGACATTTAAAATTGAGTCAACTAGTTTAGAAGGATGAAAGAACTTGAAAATACCAAAAAATAGCATTAAAATGACCAGATGTATGGTTCAAACTAGTTAGCTGGTTTGGAAGAATGAAAGCAGTTGAAAACACCAAAAAGATAGCATTAGAAATGACCAGATGTATGATTCAAACTAGATGGACATTTTTTGAATTAAGCATTCGCAGATAGGAATACAATAAAACATGAATGAAAATGTTATGCCAAGGTTTTAGGTAGAATGAATTATTAACTTATTATGCATATAGGTTATATAACTTATTAACATGACAAGAAACTAGCCTAAGTAACACAGGGAAACCTCACACTTCATCCTTGCTTGGCATCAGATTGTTAGTGTTGGATCCTTTATGATTTGTTTGCATGACTGATGCAAGCGCTCAGAAAAAATATCATCTATGAGTTAGTGTTGCAGGATTATACCGATAGTATGACAATGTAAGAAAGAAAATAATAGCGAGACATTAATTATGTGGATAGGACCTACCAGATGTGGGTGCAAACAAAATGAAAATAACATGCAGTATATTGAGCAACATTATAACGCTCCCGTTGGTTAAGAGTACCAAAAAATATCAAACGGGCAAGAGAAATTACCACTGCGCGACTGGGAGGGCGGGACGGCCAAGAGGGCGGCGGGGACGGTGGTTGGGCATTTCAGGGTTAGTGATAGCTCCAAATTCATCACTTTTTACTATTGATTTTCCTCTTGTTTATTGTCGTATTTCACTGAAGATTATTTCTTTCGAGTAACGGTTAATGTCGCAATTAGCGAACCCTTGGTTTCTTGTGATGGTTTTCAGGTAATGAGCATTTATTAAAGGTCTAATAGCATTTATGGGATAATTGCACCTAAAGAAGTAAATCCCCAATTGGATCCCCTTCCATTGGAGGCGTTCTATGAGCATAATGACCAATGTTATGATCAGGATGCTCCCGTAATGGCTGCCCGTACTACACGCCATCGGCTCCGTTATACCAATAGAATCAACTTTTGTTAAGGGGAGACAACAAAAAAGAGAACACAGCCACCGCAATATTATCTAGAGGGAGAGAGATCAGATCTGGAGAAGGAGAAGAACCCCGTCTCATTCTTTGACGATTTCCAACCTCTCAACCACACACTCCACCATTATACCCATTGTTACTAAGAGAGAGAGAGATTGGCACTTGTAAGATTAGGGTTTGATACTTTGATCTACCTTTGGTTTGTATTTGATTTGATCTTCAATTGGTGTTGTGGCTTGCTAACATAACTTTGAGATGATTCTCAGTTGCAATACAATTATGCATTTGATTTGTCTTCCTCTTATGTTTGATTAAATCCCCATAGGCATGGGAGATGTAGGGGATTGATGAGATGTGTTATGGCTTCTTTAAATCCATCCATTTGTGATTGTTGTAGTGCTTATTGAATAGTGAGAATGATTATCTATATTTTCCTAATGCTTGTTATCTAATTTAAGGGCCCAGGTAACATGATCTAAAGATCTCATAGGTATGAGCGTGTATGCTAGCAAATTGGTGACCCCCGAGTGACATGGACGATATCAACGAGGAGCTAGCACTACTCGAGGACAAATATGAACCATAAAGATTAATGCCTTGGTCCGGTCGAAGGACCTTAATTAATGTGTGACCATTGTCGTGGTAACAGGCAAACGAATCATTGGGGTTGGGAAGAATCGTCCATGAGGACTCCCAATTGGTATACATGTGATACCTTCGATCCAGATTACGAATGTAGTATAGCTCTTTTTCCCTAGTAGACCTAGGTTTATCGAATCCTCAGGAAGCAGAAAGCAAAGTGAGATGACTTAAACGAACCTTCGAGAGTTTTATAATTCCTTTTGCGTTTTCACTAGACCAGGAGTTTGCGATCTTTTTGTTGTTGTTGACGATGGAGAGGGAGAGGGGCTAGGGTCTTCGGTTTTCACCAGTAGCTGTGCAAAACATCTGATGGGAATAATAGATAATAATAAAGTATGCATGTAATCGTTAGAGCAAGATAATTATATATGGGCAGTGCATCCATAATTGTTATCGCCTCCGCAACCGCTTATAGCAATAACCTTCTAGTCTCATCCATATAAGAAAGAGAACTAATGATACGCTTAGTGATGTCACCGTTAATCCCAAGTAAATTCCTCACATAAAAACGTACTAACCCTTCTATCACTGGGGTTCCCATCCTGCAGATCAGTCATTACTCACACTCCCTTTACCTGGATCAATCCTCGGGGTCTTGGGTACCTGGCAAGTCCTTAGATTGAGGCAAGAGAGGGTACTACAATCATCACGTCATACAAACTAATACATGATCTCTTCTATGATAAATAACATGCACAAAGAGCTACATGGATAGGTCGAAGCCCTTAGCCCAAGGAGAATTACTCACACACAGATATGAAATCGACAATCATAAACATTGTAATAGAGATCATAAGGTTGATAGCAAATAGTCTTACAATATCGCCAATTGGAGAATAGGTCTACTATTACAAGTGGTGGAAGATGGCTATGGTGGTGGAAAAGGGTTTAAAGGTTTAGATCTAGATCTATTCCTCTGCCGTGGTGGATTTTGGTGGCAGGGAGAGTTGGGGTAAAAAATAAGCTCTGCTTCTTGTCGCCTGAAGCCTCTTTATATAGGGGTCCCTTCATAAAAGTAGTTCTATTTGACCTAATGGAGTTGATGCCAAATAATCGGTCGAAAAAAATTTCCCGCTGTATAGTTGGTCGTTAAAGCTTCAACGTTCACTTCATGGCTCATGGTTTATTTGACGTGTTATAAATCTCGTATCTTTGGTATTTATGTAGTGATTCCCATGATCATACGTCATTATCTGCGGGGAAAAATAGCAAGAAAGGATTGCATACCCCTTTGATCATTAGACATTAGTGGAAGATTTTAGAGAGATATTTCATCAAATATATGATTAATATCTAGTTTAAATGCGGACATGGATGGCTATATTTCACAACCATCAACCTCCCCAAGCTTAAACTTGATCGTCCTCGAGCAAAAAAACCAAAATCAAAAAGGGAACTCAGTATTTAAACTGAAATAACGATATGATGATCTTACTCATGATTGGTAGTCTCATGTTTCCTCCACTTTATTAATCTAAAAAACTTCATCATAGATAGAGTAATGGCAAGCATATCATACAGGTTTCATGAATCCTTATAGCGCAGCAAAATTATTGTAAGCATGGATGATTCAAAAGAGTAAACTTTATTCCATGTCATGTAATCAACTCATAAGCTTGCCTTTGAACAATAAAGTGTAATCATGTAGAATTAAGAGTGTGAGAGTTCTTCATGAAAAGCATATACACTAAAGTATCTCAAGTCTCCCACATCAATAAATTAAGACTTTTCAAGCACTACTTTTCTATTCATTGTCCTTCAAGAATTTCAGTTCTTAAGTAATTGAGAGCATGCCAAAAAAATTCATTAGTTTATCGGGCTGTGATGGACACTCTGACATCACTAAGTTTTTTTTCCTTTTGCATAATGATTTCTCATATCAGCTAGAGGAGTGATTACATCTTGTTTATAGGTACCTAGGAGTGCCAAGAATCTTACCCATTATAGCATTTCTGCTACATATGTTTAATCAACTCATAGCCGAAATCTAGGAGTTTCCTCCATGAAGATCGTTCATAGGCTAGCGAAGTTGTTGGTATCCCATGAAGTTTGACACGCTTAAAGCTATATCATTCTTATGATTCACAAGTCAAACTTTGGCATGCTCACAAAAACCGTTAAACATTAATTCAATTGAACAAATCTTTTCAAAGAGAGCTATCAAGTTAATCATTATTTTCCATGGTGTTGATTTTCTCTAGGAATAAGCTTTCAAGACTAAAGACTATAACACCCAAGTCTTCAATTTGTGAGACTTTTTCTTATTTCAATTGTTTAGCAAATTTTAGGCAAGACTTGGTTAACTACAAGAGCCGGAACAAAACGTACCCAATTAAATACCCATGCAAACAAAATTTTACTATAATATAGAGACTCATTCCACCGATTTAACATCTTAACATTACTATTAACTAGCATGGGTTTCTCAAACTTCAAAGGTGGGGAGTCATAAGGCATATCTCTCATGTTTGGTTCCACTTCTCTCTTTCCTTTTTATTTGTTTCTTGGAAACTCGAAGTCAATCACTCTCCTGCAAATACATGAGAACTTCAAGGCGAAAAGAAAAAGAAAGAGGGAACATAAAGATAAACGAAGAAATCTTTTTGTGGTTTTTTTAGAAGGGGAATTAAAGAATAGAAAATTTGCGGCAAAGCTCGGCTTGAAAACCTCAAACAAAATAAAATAACTAAAGATAAAGTGTTGGGGAAACCAACACGAGTGCTTATAAACTCAAATAAAAGCATAACCTCGAAAATAAAGTAAAGCAAATGAAATCCAAAATATAAGAATAGATAGAAAACCTCCCTAAGCTTAGGCTTTTGCAAGCCCTTAAAATCATTGTGGTGGGGTAAAAAGTTGTAAATCCAGTCCGCAAATTGAGTTGATAAGTTACTTGTTGTTTCTCGAAGGTTCAGGGCGATATTATGCATCCCCTCCACAATTCCTCCAAGTTCTTGGAATTGTTGATATGTAGCAAACCGGCTTGGTGGCTGCTACTCCTGATGAGGGACTTCCTGCTCCTCCTCTTGGTCTTCATCCTCTTCCTTGGGTTGGTGTTGCTCAACCTGCAAGTCATAAAGCACACGTCCTTCCTCGATAGAGAAAAGACCATTAGGCAAAGGAGCGGGGTAGAGACGCCCAGCTCCAGCAATATGCACATAATAAACACCACCTCTCCTAGTGAGCATTCCACAAGCCCTCAATGTAGAGAAACAAACACGTCGCTCACCTAGTACCGGTTGTAACTCACCTAGGTCGATGCCTAGGACATTGGCGAGCACGGTGATGACGCCTCCAAAAGTGATTGGTCCTTGGCTTTGGGAGGATTTGTACTCCAAGTAGCGCACACAAATTGCGCCTAAGTGAAGTGACAATTTGTCATAGTTGAAAGCATCCTTTGCGAGGACTAATATGTCCTCCTCATTGAGTCTTGCAAACTCATTACACGCCTGCAAGGTGTTAGCAATAACATAGAACAAATAGCTAATAGCAGGATGTTGAATATTTCCTCCTTTGCTGACTCTAGAAGTAAAGCTCATTCTATTATAGCAGAGTTCAGGGGAAGGTTCTATGCTGGTAAAAGATGCAGACAGAGCATTAGGATCATTGTTGGGTAAACCAAAAAAATTGCACCATTCATCAAGTGATAATGAATAATTATTGTTCATGAGTCGGAAAGAAATTCTATCCTCCCCATGCCATGCTTTAACGGTGCTTTTCAAAGAACTAAGGAATTCAATGATTAACCGGTGATAGGTTGGTGCATCATGAAATACAAAGTTTTGCAGGCCAAATCTATTTTAAAGTAAATACCGAGTTGGTTCAATATGACGAGGCAAGCCCACTTGGTTGCCTTGACTTCTTGGTTTTTGATCCCGTTGAAACAATCACGGCGGGACTCGTCCTTGAATCGAATCCCCATGCGTTCCTGAGCTGCATCCCGAGAAGAACTAGCGAACTAGCGGCGGCAAGAGCACGTGCATGGATCCTCGTGTTCATCTTCTAAAAATAAGAAAGACAAATATAAAGCTTTTTGGTCCAACAGTAATAATCATAGCATAATCCTCATCATAGCACACTGAAGAATCTCCTCAACATAATAATCTAGGCAATATAATCATGGCAACTAGTTCAAAATAAGTCTTACCCCAGATTGATAAGGACAATAGATCAGAGATGGATTTGCGAAAAGTAATTGGAGGATCGGAGGAGAAACATACCGTAGCTCACTTGTGTGCAAGGAAATCGAACGAAATTGAGTAGGGGTGAATATCCCTTGAGGTTTTGAGAGAGTTTGGAGGTAGAAGAGAGAAAAAAGATTAATGTTTTGATGTTTTGGGTACCTTCTCATGCGTTTAAGTGGTCGGATGCAACTATACGGTCGCAACTATACTGCCGGAACACTTGTTTGTTGGAGATATGCCCTAGAGGCAATAATAAATGTAGTTATTATTATATCTTTGTGTTTATGATAAATGTTTACATTCATGCTATAATAGTATTAACAAGGAAACATTAATACTTGTGTGAATTGTAAACTAAAATAGAGTCCCTAGTAAAGCCTCTTTATAATACTAGCTTCCTGGTTAATAAATGACTGTGGTTTCCCTGTCATGAACATTGAGATGTTATTAACAACAAGATCATATCGTTAGGAGAATGATATGGTGGACATACTCCTATAGATAAGCATAGCATAAAGATCAAGTCATTTTAATAGTTCAATTGCTATATGCTTTCTGATACATAGTAGCCTAATTCCTTCGACCATGAGATCATGCATATCACCTTCACCGGAAGGATGCTTTGATGACATCAAACACCACACCGTAACTGGGTGGCTATAAAGGTGGCATTGAGTGTTCGGGAAAGTATTGGTTGAGACACATGGATCAAGAGTGGGATTTGTCCATCCATATGACAGATAGATATACTCTGGGCCCTCTCGGTGAAATGTCATCCAATTAGCTTGCAAGCATGTGACTGGCTCACAAGGGATCACATATCACGGGAACGAGAAAAGAGTACTTATCAGTAACGAGGTTGAACTAGGTATGCAGAGATACCGACGATCATAACCTCGGATAAGTAAACTATCGCGAGACAAAGGGAAATTGGTATCGTATGAAGTGGTTCATTCGATCGCAAAGTAATCGTAGAAATATGTGGGAGCCATATGAATTTCCAGATTCCTCTATTGGTTATTGTTCGGAGAAGTGTCTCGATCATGTCCGCATAATTCACGAACCGTAGGGAGACACACTTAAGGATTCGACGTTGTTTGAGTAGTTATGGAATGATGAGTAAGAGACCGAATGTTGTTCGGAGTCTCGTATGGGATCCGGGATATCACGAGGAGATCCAGAATGGTCCGGAGAATAAGATTCATATAAGGAAAGTCCTGTTTCGGGGTTGGAGAATGGTTCCGGTGTTTTCATCGGGAATGATCTAGAAGGTTCCGGAATGTCCGACACTCCGGAGGGGAAGGGTACATGAATGTGTTATATCAAGTTGGTATGATTGCATCATGTACTAGGTGTCATCGCTGAACAAAATAAAGGGTTTATTCAAATCCTATTTTGAAAAAGTCAAACGGCTATTTTGGGAAGTGGAGGGGAGGTGGAATCCGAGTTGGGGAGGAGTTCCTCCCCTCCACCGCCGGCCCTCCTTGGCCGAGTTGGGGAGGGACTCCCCTCCCCTGGCGCGCCCCCTCCACCTATATAAGGAGGGGCAGGGCTCCCCTCCTAGACACACAAGTTCCCTACCTCTAAACCCTAGCCCCAAGCCGCCGCCATAGCCGCTGGCCCCTAGGGCACTCGGCCACGCCTAGGTCAAACCCCAGCCAGCCGCCTAGCCCCTCCTCGTGTCTAAACCCTAGATCGTCGAGGGTCCCTCTCATACTCCACCATACTGCCCGCTTAAGGCGAAGCCTGCGAGATCTCCTCTACTTAGGTACCACGCCGTGTCTTGGGAATCACGAGGAGAGTGCTACAACCTCCGTCACTTTGGAACAAGGGATAGGAAGGTCTTCACGAAAATGCGAACGTGACCGATCAAGGAGCGCTACCGGAACGCAGCGCCGGAAGGATCGTCTACGCGATCTTGAGATCGAGAAGAGTACGACTACATCACCTACGAGAATCCGCTCTCTTTAAACACTTTGGAATCTTCGAGGGTGAGTTATTCCATCGACTCGTTGCTACAATCTAGTAGATAGATCTTGGCTTGTTTGTTTATATGCGATAGAAATTTTTTGTTTTCCATGCTACGAAACCCTACAGTGGTATCAGAGCCGTGTCTATATGTAGATCTATTGCACGAGTAGAACACAATGGTCATTGTGGGCGTTGATGCTTTATTGTCGATTGCTTCTTGTGTACTTTGCATCTTATGGGATGTTGGGATGAAGGCCGGGCTAACCTTACATGACATCGTTCATGAGACTTGCTCCACGCTTGACATGCAACTTGTATTGCATAAGTGCCTTTATGGTGCCTGCTTTCTCAAGCATAGTTAAGATCCAATTTACAACAGGTGATTGACAATACTAGTATCAATGTTGTGGTTCTTGTTCGTAAGTTAGAACGACACTTATTGAAAGACCCAAACCACGTAAAACATGCAAAGAAAGTAGAGGCGTCTAACTTTGTTTTTGCAGGGGTGTGCTGTGATGTGATATGGCCATGATTGTGATTATATATGATGTATGCAATGTTCCTTATTGTAAGTTGGCAACCGGCAGGAGCCATATGGTTGTCTTTAATTTTGTTAAGACCCGCGTGTCTATTCAAAGTAGTTGTAATAGTTGAAGCCGGTGGACAACAACCATGGAGCAGTGTCATGGACCTTGATGCAATGTCGGTGATGATGGAGATCATGTTCGTGCTTGAAGATGGAGATCGGAAGCACAAAGAAGAAAGGCCATATCATATCACATATTATGAATTGCATGTGATGTTAATCCTTTATGCATCTTGTATTGCTTAGTTAACAACGGTAGCATTATAAGATGATCCCTCATGCACATAAATTTCAAGTCATAAAGTGTTCACCCTTAGTTAGCACCGTTGCTAAAGCTTGTTGTTTCGAAGCACCACGTGATGATCAGGTGTGTTAGATTCCGCAAGTGTATACAACGTGAGCAAGCCAGATTTTCTCATGCAGAAGCTAAGGTTTGATCTTGACGAGCCTAGCATGTACAGACATGGTCTCGGAACACGGATCAACTAAAGGTAAAGCATGAGTCATATAGAAGATATGATGAATATGTCGATTGTTCGCCATTGAAGCTACATCAACTCTCGTGATGATCGGTTTTGATGTGGTGGATTTGGTTCGTGTGATCACTAAAACAATGTGAGGGATGTTGTTTTGAGTGGGAGTTCACCTAGATTAATTTTACTATTAATTAGAACTCAATTTGTCATAACTTAGTCTAAACTATTGCAAATATGTTGTAGATCAATGGCAGCCCCTACCATCAATTTTAATGCGTTCCTAGAGAAAGAAAAGTTGAAAAACAATGGAAGCAACTTCGCGGATTGGTTCCGCAATTTGAGGATTGTCCTCACAGCTGGTAATTTGACCTATGTGCTGGATGCACCGCTAGGTGACCCACTGCGCAGCCATCGCTACCGATGAAGTAAAGAATGTTTACCTCACTCGAAGACTCAAGATCTACGCTCAAAGGTGCTATCTTGTATGGTTTAGAATCGAGCTTCGTAAAAGGTTTGAGAATTCAGACCCACATGATATTGTCCGTGATCTCAAATTGATCTTTGAGACTCATGCGCAATTGAGAGCTATGAGGCTTCTGAAAAGTTCTTTAACTGCAAGATGGAAGAGGGCAACTCCGTCAGTGAGCATGTGCTTAAGATGTCTGGGCACGCAAACAAACTTCAAAGCTTGGTATAGTGATCCCTAATGCTTTGGGGATTTACCGTGTCCTCCAATCACTACCACCAAGTTACAAGAACTTTTTGATGAACTACAACATGCAGAACATGAACAAGACGTTGCCGTAACTCTTCGCCATGTTAAAATCTGCGAAGTGGAGATCAAGAAAGAGCACCAAGTGTTGTTGGTCAATAAGACCACCAAATTCAAGAAAGGCAAGTCTAAGCAAAAGGGACACTTCAAGAAGGGTGGTAAGAAAGTTACCACGACGAAGAAGACCAAGGCTGGACCTAAGCCCGACATCGAGTGCTTTTACTGCAACGGAGAAGGTCATTGGAAGCGGAATTGCCCAAAGTACTTGGCGGATTTGAAGAACGGCAACATCAAGAAGAAAGGTATATCCGATATACATGTTATTGATGTGTTTCTCACTAGTACTCATAGTAGTGCTCGGTATTTGATCTTCGGTTCGGTTGCTCATATTTGTAACTCAAACAGGTCTTTGAGAATAAACGGAAGCTAGCGAAGAACGAGGTGACGATGCGTTGCTGAAATGGATCAAAGGTTGATGTGATCGCGGTCGGCACGCTACCTCTTCATCTACCATCGAGATTAGTTTTATACTTAAATAATTGTTATTTGGTGCCTGCGTTAAGCATGAACATTATATCGGGATCTTGTTTATTGCGAGACGGTTACTTGTTTAAGTCAGAGAATAATGGTTGTTCGATTTATATGAGTAATATGTTTTATGCACATGCACCTTTGATAGATGGTCTATTCTTATTGAATCTCAATAGTGGAAATACACATATTAATAACATTGAGGCTAAACGTTTGAAATCGAGCGATAACTCGACTGATATGTGGCACTGCCGTCTTGGTCACATTGGAGTGAAGCGTATGAAGAAACTCCATTCCGATGGACTTCTTGAATCACTTGAAAGATGCGAAGCATGTCTGATGGGTAAAATGACTAAGACTTCATTTTCTGGTATGATGGAGCGAGCTACGGACTTGTTGGAAATCATACATACCGATGTCTCTGGTCCAATGAGTGTAGCATCGCGCGGTGGTTATCGTTATGTTCTTACCTTCACAGATGATTTGAGTAGATATGGGTATATCTATTTCATGAAACATAAGTCCGAAACTTTCGAGAAGTTTAAGGAATTTCAAAGTGAGGTTGAGAAACAACGTAACAAGAAGATTAAATTTCTACGTTCTGATCGTGGAGGTGAATATCTAAGTTACGAGTTTGGCGAGCATTTGAAGAAATGCGGAATACTTTAACAATTGACACCGCCAGGAACACCACAGCGTAATGGTGTGTCCGAACGTCGTAATCGAACTCTCTTAGATATGGTTCGTTCTATGATGTGACTTACAGATTTACCGCTATCATTTTGGGGTTATGCATTAGAAACAGCCGCATTCACTTTAAATAGGGCACCATCTAAATCCGTGGAAACGACACCGTATGAATTATGGTTTAGGAAGAAACCTAAATTGTCGTTCCTTAAAGTTTGGGGTTGCGAAGCCTATGTAAAGAAGTTACAGCCGGACAAGCTTGAACCCAAAGCGGAAAAATGCGTCTTCATAGGATACCTGAAGGAAACTATTGGGTATACCTTCTATCATAGATCCGAAGGCAAAATCTTCGTTGCCAAGAATGGATCCTTTCTAGAGAAGGAATTTCTCTCGAAAGAAGTGACTGGAAGGAAAGTAGAACTCGACGAGGTTATCGAACCTTCTCTCGAACTTGCGAGTAGCACAACACCGGAAGAAGTTCCCGTGGTGCCTGCACCAATAAGAGAGGAAGCTAATGATGATGATCATGAAACTTCGGTTATAGTTGCTACAGAGCCTCGCAGGTCAATGAGAACTCGTACCACTCCTGATTGGTATGATCCCGTTATGAGTGTCATGTTGGTGGATAACACCGATGACCCTGAGACATATGAGGAAGCGATGATGAGCCCAGATTCCAATAAATGGCAAGAAGCCATGAAATCCAAGATTGGATCCATGTATGAAAACCAAGTATGGACTTTGGTGGACTTACCAGATGGCCGAAAGGCCGTCGAGAACAAATGGATTTTCAAGAAGAAAACAGATGCTGATGGTAATGTTACTGTCTATAAAGCTCGACTTGTCGCAAAAGGGTTTCGACAAATTCAAGGAGTTGACTACGATGAGACTTTCTCACCGGTAGCGAAGCTAAAGTCTGTCAGGATTATGTTAGCAATCGCTGCATATTACGATTATGAAATATGGCAGATGGATGTCAAAACAGCGTTCCTCGATGGAGACATTGATGAAGAGTTGTATATGATGCAACCCAAAGGTTTTATGGATCCTAAAGATGCTAACAAGGTATGCAAACTTCAACGGTCCATCTATGGATTGAAGCAAGCATCCCGAAGTTGGAATCAACATTTTGATAAGGTAATCAAAAGTTTTGGTTTTATACAAACTTATGGAGAAGCTTGTATTTACAAGAAAGTGAGTGAGCTCAGAGCATTCTTAATACTATATGTAGATGACATATTGTTGATTGTGAATGATGTAGACCTTCTTAATAGTGTCAAGGAATATTTGAATAATAGTTTTTCAATGAAGGATCTTGGCGAAGCAGCTTACATATTAGGCATAAAGATTTATAGAGATAGATCGAGACACCTAATATCATTGTCACAAAGAACATATTTGGACAAAGTTCTAAAGAGGTTTGGAATAGAAGATAGCAAGAAAGGGTTCTTGCCCATGTTGCCCAATACGACGTTGAGTAAAACTCAAAGTCCGACAACGGCAGAAGATAGAGAAAGGATGAGTAAGACTCCCTATGCCTCAGCCATAGGATCTGTAATGTATGCCATGCTATGTACTAGACTCGACATTGCATATGCTGTTAGTTTAACTAGCAGATATCAAAGTGATCCAGGAGTGGATCATTGACGTGGTCAAAACATCCTTAAGTACTTGAGAAGAACTAAGGATATGGTTCTTTCTTATGGAGGTGATGAACAGCTTGTTGTTAATGGTTACACCGATGCTAGTTGGAACACCGATCCGGATGATTCTAAATCACAATCTGGATACGTATTTATTTTGAATGGTGCAGTAGTTAGCTGGATAAGTGCAAAGCAAAGCATTGTGGCCAGATCTTCAACTGAATCGGAATACATGGCTGCTTCGGAGGCTTCACAAGAAGCGATATGGATGAAAGAGTTCATTACAGAGCTCGGTGTGGTTCCTAGTGCGCTGGACCCAATGTCTATCTACTGTGATAACATGGGCGCCATAGCCAATGCGCAAGAACCAAGGTCACACAAGAAGCTGAAGCACATCAAGCTACGTTTTCACGCTATTCGAGAACATGTCCAAGATGGGGACATAAAGATTTGCAAAGTACACACAGATCTGAATGTGGCGGATCCGTTGACTAAACCTCTCCCGAGGGCAAAACATGACCAACACCAAACTGCCATGGGTGTTCGGTATATTACCATGTAATCTAGATTAGATGACTCTAGTGCAAGTGGGAGATCTGGAGTTATGACCTAGATGCAATAATAAATGTAGTTATTATTATATCTTTGTGTTTATGATAAATGTTTACATTCATGCTATAATAGTATTAACAAGGAAACATTGATACTTGTGTGAATTGTAAACTAAAATAGAGTCCCTAGTGAAGCCTCTTTATAATACTAGCTTGTTGGTTAATAAATGACTGTGGTTTCCCTGTCATGAACATTGAGATGTTATTAACAACAAGATCATATCGTTAGGAGAATGATATGGTGGACATACTCCTATAGATAAGCATAGCATAAAGATCAAGTCATTTTAATAGTTCAATTGCTATATGCTTTCTGATACATAGTAACCTAATTCCTTCGACCATGAGATCATGCATATCACCTTCACCGGAAGGATGCTTTGATGACATCAAACACCACACCGTAACTGGGTGGCTATAAAGGTGGCATTGAGTGTTCGGAAAGTATTGGTTGAGACTGTAAGATCCCTCCTTTGTAAAGGAAAAGGATCCCTGTGATTGCAATGCTAGTCCCTGGATCATTGCTAGCATCCACAGTTTAAGATGAAGTACACAGATACAAAGGTCATTTATTACATTCATTCCAGAGATAAAACATAGTCTTTTACAACTCAGGGCCATAGGCCTAATACAAGAGTTTTTGGAATAAGTAAATAAACATAAGTCTTCATCTTCATGTGCCACAGGCAAGCATGTTGAGTGTAGACTCATGACTCCTAATCATCATCGGAGTAACCTGCAACATCACAAGTTACAGCCACAGTGGGTCAATACTTTGGAATAGTATTGGCAAGTGATACCTTAGTAAATTTTAAGTGGACTATATTAATATATGCATTTGGCTAAGTGTAGCTTGGCTTGCTTTGCTCAAAATAGGTTTTTCCTATTAGTTGAAATCACTAAGTTTTTCTTTGTCAAAAACTTTCCCAAGAAACCACCAATAGACATTGGGGTCCTTTACCCTTGTTCACCCACAAGTTTTACTTAGAAGTTGGAGTGATGAGATTCTTGTAGCTTCCATGTCTTGATGCTCAAGTTGTCCATTGCCATGGACTTGGCTAAGTACTTAGATTTTCTATCTGCAGAGGTTGTGCACTTACCCCACTGACTTGGTTTTCCAAGACAGACCTTTCGAAGCCTTCCTTAGCCAAATGGACGCGTTCCAACCTATCATCCCACTACCACCAACTGTCCAAATGACTAAGTTCTTGCAACCTATATGATCAAGGCAGAGCCCATATTGCCAAGTGGTTGCACTATAAGCTTCTCAACACTTGGCCTCCAAATCCCTTTGTGCCTGGGTGGCATACCACAAGTGAGATACACAAGCCATATCCATGGCCTTGTGTAACCACTCAACCAAAACCACCATTCAAGTCCCATTCCACCTGGAGGTTCATTGACTTAGTTGTTTTATTAAGAAAAGCATAAGTCCAAAAAGACTTAGAATTATTTTCATCATAGCATGTACATACTTTACCAACCCTTGTTTTCTACTAGCTAGGCTAAGCATGGCATAGTAACTTAACTTAGGAAATTCCCTAGCAATTCTACATTTCTACAACTACATAGGATTTCCCAACATAGCATTTGGCAAAAGTAGCATGCAAGACTTAGCAAAATAATTCTAATGCTTAATCAAAATAAAGGAATGGAAATATCATGAAGTATCACTTGCCTTGGTAATGGGGAGAGTAGCACTCACAATCACAGTCACTAGCAAAATCTACACAAAGATTTGTAGCACACAATTACACTCAATTTATATACAATCAAAAATATGAATGCATGCATGCAAGAAAATGCTAAGTGATGATTTTTGAAAAACTCCACCAAGCAAGTGCATGATACAGAAACATAACCAAGTCAAAAAGTTTGCTAACTAAACTTATTTAGCTCTAAAACCAAATACTAAACAATTTCTATACTCAAAATGGTCCTAAATATGTTTCTGTTTAAAAAGGCATTTTAACAGAAACTTTTTGTTAAACACATTGTAGATTCAGAAAGGGCTTGACTCACTGATTCCAACGGTATAAAATTTGCAAAAATCTAACGTGGGAATCTCAAGTTATAGCCATTTGAAAATTGGATCTAAATCTGATTTGAATTCTAATTTTGAATCTAACCCTAGCCACGCGTCGTGTTTCTATTGGCGTGTACCGGTTCGCACCGGATCACCCTTCCGTGCCGTTGGATCTAACTATCGCTGCACGGCTCAGATCTAACCATACCCCTTCGTTAAGTGAACTATTTCTATGCGGATCCGGATCTCGATCGGCTAAGAATCTTCTAACTGTAAACGAAGCATGGCGACGGTGGCGGCCGCGTCGGTTAGCCATCTTTGGCGCCTAGGTCGCCTAGGGAAGAAAGGAGGCGCTTACTGAACCAAGGAGGCTGTCGATGCTCAAGGTGGTGGCGATGGTTCGTCGAGGGCGTAGCAGACACGGCGAGGATTCCTCGTCTGAGTAGAGGCAGACGTCGGGCACGGTCAGTCGTCGACATTGGCGAGGTTCCTCGTCGCGCAAAGCCAAAATAGGGGTACTGTTAGATGCGCACAACGATGGAGATTCTAGGTGTATCAGTCAGAGGGCAAGGGGCGGTGGCTACTTACGGAGGGAGGTCGCCGGAGTTCGTGCAGAGAACGGTGGCCGGCGTCAACGCTAGAGCTACGGATCATGCAGGGAAAATGGGGAGTGTCGAGGTGCGCAAAGACTCGCTGAACTTGATAGCATGAACTAGAGACAGGGGAACACGGGCTCACTGAATTCGTCGGCGATCGTCGCCAGCGGCGTGCGTTTAGGCAGCGACTGGTGGCGTGAAGCGAAATTGTTTGAGGAAATGGTCGCGAGGGTGTGGATTTTATAGCCAGAGCTCGACAAGAAACGCTTGCATCAATGCAATTTAACATCACAAAATCAGTGCAAACGGGCAGCGTGAGTTCGTGCGCTGAATCTGGAAGACGGGACGTGGAGAGGGCCTTCGTCGTGAAATGCGAAGGAGGAGGTGGGTCCGTGGGCCGATCGAGGTTGGCCAGGAAGAGAAAAGAAATGGCCCGGTGGGCTAGCTGGCCTGTTCTGGGCTGGAATCTGGCGCCAGCCTGCTTTCTAATTCTTTCTCCTTTTCTTTTTCTATTTCAATTTTCTGAATTGATTTTCAAATGATTTCAAGTTTCATTTGAATTCAAATCTTCTTGGGATTTTTGCAGTGAGCAGTAGTCTCAAATATAGTCATAAAATCATGGGGTTGCTTTGCAAAGGCTTGGTCAAGCTTGGAGAACAAAATACCAGAGACTTGGCACTTGGTTTGCAAAATTTGAGAAATGGTTTTTGAATTTATTTCCAATTTGCAAATCTTGGTCCAAAACCTCACTCAATCCTTTCTATGAGGAAGACAAACAAGTTAGGTTTAAAATCATTCAAACTCTCAAATGGGGATAGCCATTTGATTTAAATCTGCTCACATAAAATCATAGCACCATGTGCTTCTGTTTTTCTGAAATGAGTTTGAAATTTGATCTCAAATCTATATGCATGCATGAATGATATGCAAACTTTTGAAATTATGATTTTAGGGATGTTACAAATCTAACCCCTTTAAGGTGAATCTCGCCCTCGAGATTCGGATTGGCTAGCAAATAGGTGAGGGTGGTCTTTCCGAAGATCATCTTCTCTTTCCCATGTTGCTTCTTCTTCGGAATGATGGTTCCATTGAACTTTGCAGAATTTGATAGTCTTAGTCCGAGTAACTCTTTCTGCAGTCTCAAGAATCTTGACAGGCTTTTCTTCATAAGTGAGATCACTCTCTAGTTGAACTTCTTCCAAAGGTATGGTATCCTTCAAAGAAGATTCTTCCATTTTTGGGTGACATTTCTTAAGCTGACTCACATGAAACACATTATGGACTGCTGATAGAGATGCTGGCAGTTCAATTTCATAAGCAACTTCCCCTTTGCGACTCAGAATCTTGAATGGCCCAACATATCTTGGTGCCAACTTTCCTTTGACTCCGAATCTTTTTACTCCACGAAGTGGTGATACTCTAAGATAGGCTCTATCACCAACTTCGTAGGTGACTTCTCTACGCTTAGGATCTGCGTAGCTTTTCTGTCGGGATTGTGCTATCTTCAACCTGTCCTTATCCAATTTGACCTTCTCTTCGGCTTCTTTAATAAGATCTGGCCCAAATAAACTTATTTCTCCCACACCATTCCATAACAATGGGGTGGTACATTTTCTTCCATAGAGAAACTCAAACGGTGCCATCTCAATCTTGGCTTGATAGTCATTGTTATAAGAAAATTCTGCGTAAGGCGACTTTTCGTCCCAACTTGCTCCATAATCTAGGGCACATGCCCTCAACATGTCTTCCGAATTTGATTAGTCCTTTCTGTTTGTCCATCGGTTTGAGGATGAAAAGCGATGAATTCCAACCTCGTTCCCAATGACTCATGTAGTGTCCAAAATGGGAAGTGAATTGGGTTCCCTATCGGACACAATACTCTTAGGCACACCGTGAAGGCATACAATTCTACTCATGTAGATCTTGGCTAACTTGGCACTTGTATAAGTTGTCTTCACGGGTATGAAATGGGCCACTTTAGTTAAGCGATCCACTACTACCCATATGGAATCATATCCTGATCTGGTCCTTGGTAATCCGGTAATGAAATCCATACCAATCTTGTCCCATTTCCAATCGTGAATAGGTAGTGGTTGAAGCAAACCTGCTGGTTTCTGATGCTCCGCTTTTACTCTACTACACACATCACACAAAGCAATATGTTCAGCGATGTCTCTCTTGAGGTTGTTCCACCAAAATCTTTCCTTCATGTCCATGTACATTTTAGTGTTTCCCGGGTGAATAGAATACGGAGAGTTGTGGGCTTCTTGCAGAATCAGTTTCCGCATCTCCGGATCTTGCGGAACATGACACGCTTCCGTGCCATAAAGTACCTTGTTCGTCTACATGG
This sequence comes from Avena insularis, assembly GCA_023614405.1. Taxonomy (NCBI): domain Eukaryota; kingdom Viridiplantae; phylum Streptophyta; class Magnoliopsida; order Poales; family Poaceae; genus Avena; species Avena insularis. The sequence continues at coordinate 28,355,922 of CM042690.1, forward strand.
AAATTCTTAGCTTTTCCCTGGCTAATCTTTTCCTTAATCTCTTCAATTTCCTTATCAGTCTTTTGAGCTTCTCGAAGCTTGTCCAACAAAGTGGGTTGAACATCTAAAGACATGAGATGTCCTTCTGGCACGATCTCCAATCTGAGTTCTTTGAATTGGGCACACAATTCGTCCGTTAATTCTCCTTTGGTAAGGCCATTCACAAATACCTTACGACTTAGAGCATCTGCTACAACATTTGCTTTACCGGGGTGGTATTGTAAACTTAAGTCATAGTCCTTGATAAGCTCCAACCATCTTCTTTGTCTCATATTGATTTCCTTTTGGGTGAAGATATACTTCAAACTCTTGTGATCGGTGAACACTTCACAACGCTTTCCCAAAAGGTAATGTCTCCATGTTTTGAGTGCATGGACGACAGAGGCTAACTCTAAATCATGAGTAGGATAGTTTACTTCATGAGTTTTGATTTGTCTCGAGGCATAGGCCACAACTTTACCGTCTTGCATAAGTACGACACCCAAACCTTGATGAGACGCATCACAATATACTTGGAAATCCTTTTCCAAGTCTGGCAGACATAGAACCGGTGCTGTCACAAGTCTCTTCTTCAATTCTTGAAAGCTGACTTCACAACCTCCAAACCAAGCAAACTTCTTGTCTTTCTTTAACAATTCAGTCATGGGCTTAGCCACTTTAGAGAAATTCTCGATGAACCTTCTGTAGTAACCTGCTAAGCCAAGGAAACTGCGAACTTCTTTTACATTCTTGGGAGATTCCCATTCACACAAATTGAAACCTTAGCAGGATCAACTGCTACACCATCCTTTGTCATAACATGACCAAGAAAACCAACTTCTTCTAACCAGAACTCACACTTGCTGAATTTGGCATAAAGTTTATGCTCTCTTAACTTCTCAAGTATCAAACGCAAGTGTCCCTCATGCTCTTCTTTGCTCTTGGAGTAGACTAAGATGTCATCGATGAAAACGACAACAAATTTGTCAAGGAATTCCATGAACACTTTGTTCATCATATTCATGAAGTAGGCTGGAGCATTGGTTAAGCCAAAAGGCATTACGGTATACTCATACAATCCATACCTTGTGGTGAATGCTGTTTTAGGTATGTCTTGTTCTCTTATCTTGAGTTGAAAATAGCCTGACCGGAGATCAATCTTCGAGAACACACATGCTCCCTCTAGCTGATCAAACAAGTCATTGATTCTAGGCAAAGGATATTTGTTCTTGATAGTTACCTCATTGAGTGAACGGTAATCTATGCATAACCTTTGGCTTCTATCTTTCTTCTCCACGAACAAAACTGGGGCTCCCCAAGATGAAGAACTTGGTTGAATGAATCCTTTCTGCAACTATTATCCTAGTTGCTTCTTGAGCTCTTTCAGTTCATCAACTGACATTTTGTATGGTCTCTTTGCTATTGGTCCAAAACTGGTACCAAATCTATCGAAATTCCACATCTCTCTCTGGTGGCATTCACGGCAATTCTTCCTAAACACATCCGGATACTCACATACAATTGGCATCGTCCATGCTAACCCCCTTAAGAGAATTTAGCATACTCCTTTTTGCTCCAAAGCTGGTCTTGAATCTGATCCTTTTATTATCCGGAGTTGTGAGTGAGACAGTATGGCTGGCACAATCTATCACTCCTTTGTACTTAGTCATCCAGTCCATTCACAGAATGACATCCAAACCTTGGGAGTTTAGTATTATCAGGTTAACGGGAAACTTATACTTCCCGAATTCTATGACTAGGTCATGGCATCCTGAATTCACTATCATTTCTCCACCAGGAGAACTTACTTTTATAGGACAACCAATAGTTTCTACCGGTAGTTCATTTCTTTCAACAAATGCTCTTGATATGAATGAATGAGATGCACCAGTATCAAAGAGTACAAATGCTGGAATGGAATTGAGTCTGAACTTACCAGCAACAGCGTCAGGTTCCTCATAGACCTCCTCCACATTAATGTGGTTCACCTGACCTTTCTGGAAAGGATTGGGCTTGACGGGTCCTTCAACTTTCTTTTCGGGGCACTCATTTGCATAGTGTCCCATCTTCTTGCATTTGAAGCATTCAACCTGACTGATGTCTCTTTTAGCAGGCTGATTTCCACTTCCACTACCATTCCCACTGTGGTGGCTCTTGTGTCCACTCTTGTGGTTCTTTTACTTGTCATTGTCATGACTGCGGTGATGCTTGTTGTCATGACGGTTGTGGTTGTGGTGCTTGTTGAATTTCCCATGCTTATGGGATCCTGAGCCATCGTCATCATAGTGAGATCGTTTGTGAGACGATCCCGAGCTGTGCTTGTCGGAGTGTTTCCTCTTCCTACTCTCGACTTGCTTCATTTTGTTCTCCAATATAGCAGCCTTGTCACAGAAATCGATAAGTGGGAACATATGCCACAGCCAGCTGCAGATTCAGCTCATCATTCAAGCCTTCCAGAAACTTTTCCTTTCTTTTGGCATCTGTGTCAACCTCATCTGGTGCATAACGCGCCAGATTGTTAAACTCTTCTATATATTCAGCCACGCTACGGTGGCGCTGCTTCAGGTTGTGAAACTCCTTCTTTTTCAGGCTCATCATTCCTGATGAGATATGAGCAGTGCGAAAGCCATCTTCAAAGATAGCCCAAGTCACCTCATCTATAGGAGTGGTGATTTGGAAGTTGTCCCACCATGTGGCGGCCCCTTCCAAAGCAGATGTCTCCAAATCTGACCTTTTCACGTCTGCAAATTTCACGGTCACTAAGTCCTTGTTTACAGAACGTAGCCAATCATTGGCCACCATGGGATCAGTCGTCCCCGAGAACTTAGCTGGCCTCAAATGCAGAAATCTGGTGAGCATATCGAAGCCCGGAGGGTTGTTGTTGTTATTGTTGTTGTTATTGGGGTTGTTGTTGTTGTTATTCTGGTTTTGGATGAATGTTGTCATCATCTGCATAAGCTGTGTTTGCGCATTCATCATTTGCTGCATTCGGGTGATGTTGTTGGGGTTTGCGACGGGGAGGCATCTGTGGTTTGTTCAAAATAGAGATAAGAATGAGATACCCATAGACGTTTTTATGCACATTACATCACATAAGCAAACACATAGCATGCAACACAAAGATAAAAGTTCAACAACAGAATAACAAGTTCTCACGGTAAAACACACAAGTGGCAAGCCATCCACATGTCGGATGGTCCAATAACAAGTTCACAAATAACAAGTATGATAATAAAAAATAAACGAGTAGTCAAGTCTACTCATCAAGATCAATCTCCTCCTCGACAAAAGTAAGACCTGCGCTTCCATCGCGGTCTTGTTCTCCTCAATGGTAGTGGTCAAGGACTCGATCTTGGTCTTGAGAGCCCTCTTCCGGGGAGCGAAGCCTCTCAATCACCATCTGCTGCTGCTCTAGCTCGAAATCCTTGGACTTCAGTTCTTCAGTCATGTCCCGGATCTTCTTGTTCCTATCCTGGACGTGTTTCTCCTGACTCTTGAACTTCCGATCTTGGGTCTCGAACTTCGCCTCCATTTCCTTGACTATCTCGTCCCCGCCGAGCGAAAAGCTTGTCCTTCTCGCGAACTCGCACTGGAGCTCGTCATTCATCGAGCATGACATTGGTCCTGTCTGTGTCCACGTGCCTAATAAGAGACTCTAAGTCCCGGAGATAGAGACGATCGGCTCGCTTCGCCCTCGAGTCGTCCTCAAGTCGATGGACTCCGTCATCATCACGTCTTCCAAGACGTGGAAGTGGGTGCCTCTAACTTCGGGAGTGACGGCCTAGCAGACATCCTATCAGGTCCTGCATGACTACCTCCATGCCTCTCTCCCTGTCATCGTGCATAAGCTTGAAGACGATGGCCTCCGTAGTAGGCTCTGTCTGGCGTCCGGGCTGCTTCACCTTGAAGCCCCAGAGGTCCTTCCTCTCGAACTTGGTGAGTGGATGCACCATGATGGTGGGAAGAGGGAGATTGAGCAAAGTGGTAAGCTCAACGATACGAGGACCAAAACGGGTAACCTGGAACTCCTCAACAGTGCTGATGGTAATATGCATCTATTTATAAGATTGAAAAGTTAGGACAACACAATTTAAGATAAAACAAGACAAACATTTCATACATAACCTTGGAACACAAAATCACACAAGTCATGCATACATGAATCCATTACATCAATCAAGGTCCAAACTTATTTAAGGTATCATTTTGGAAAATAAGGTGATAGGTGGTGGTCCAACTAACGAAGTGCGTTTACAATCCTATCTCACTAGATCTGCTATTAACACAATGTTCCTAGAGGCAATCAACCTATCTTTCTCACATGATTCCATCACTAAGTCTATAATATCTCCTCTTAAGGTTTGGTTGGTGGCTTCCAACTCTTGGGTATGTTCCTTCTCTTTCTCTAAGTCTTTTTGGAAGTTGAGCATTCTGCACTTGACTCTAGCACTGAGTTCTTTGATAGTCCTCCAAGTCGCTTCTCTGTCGACTCAAAGAATGTGGTGTGCATCACAGTGTTGGTGTACATGCAGAATCCCCTTTCTTTGTGGTTGTCTTCCTTGTTTTTGTACAAGTGAAGTTGCACCCACCAGTACTCTACTCCTTCATCCATTACGGGAAAGCCTTTGTACACAGCTGCACCATGTGCTTCCATTGCCACCATGAGGTCCTTGAGAATTTTGGGAAACTGGGCCACACTCCAAGGTCATGGTCATGAGTGGTCCTTTCTTCACGGCTTAGTTGATGGAGTTCATCTACAAATAGAGAGGAGAATGAGAAGATTAGAAAAGTTTACGAGAAGAATAGACAAGTGTAGAAGTAGTTGAAATTTTTTCCTTAGTGGTTTCCAATCCTAGGGTCATAATCCTACAGGCAACACAAAGGTGCTCGATACCATCTGTAAGATCCCTCCTTTGTAAAGGAAAAGGATCCTGTGATTGCAATGCTAGTCCCTGGATCATTGCTAGCATCCACAGTTTAAGATGAAGTACACAGATACAAAGGTCATTTATTACATTCATTCCAGAGATAAAACATAGTCTTTTACAACTCAGGGCCATAGGACTAATACAAGAGTTTTTGGAATAAGTAAATAAACATAAGTCTTCATCTTCATGTGCCACAGGCAAGCATGTTGAGTGTAGACTCATGACTCCTAATCATCATCGGAGTAACCTGCAACATCACAAGTTACAGCCACAGTGGGTCAATACTTTGGAATAGTATTGGCAAGTGATACCTTAGTAAATTTTAAGTGGACTATATTACTATATGCATTTGGCTAAGTGTAGCTTGGCTTGCTTTGCTCAAAATAGGTTTTTCCTATTAGTTGAAATCACTAAGTTTTTCTTTGTCAAAAACTTTCCCAAGAAACCACCAATAGACATTGGGGTCCTTTACCCTTGTTCACCCACAAGTTTTACTTAGAAGTTGGAGTGATGAGATTCTTGTAGCTTCCATGTCTTGATGCTCAAGTTGTCCATTGCCATGGACTTGGCTAAGTACTTAGATTTTCTATCTGCAGAGGTTGTGCACTTACCCCACCAGACTTGGTTTTCCAAGACAGGACCTTTCAGAAGCCTTCCCTTAGCCAAATGGACACGTTCCAACCTATCATCCCACTACCACCAACTGTCCAAATGACTAAGTTCTTGCAACCTATATGATCAAGGCAGAGCCCATATTGCCAAGTGGTTGCACTATAAGCTTCTCAACACTTGGCCTCCAAATCCCTTTGTGCCTGGGTGGCATACCACAAGTGAGATACACAAGCCATATCCATGGCCTTGTGTAACCACTCAACCAAAAACCACCATTCAAGTCCCATTCCACCCAGGAGGTTCATTGACTTAGTTGTTTTATTAAGAAAAGCATAAGTCCAAAAAGACTTAGAATTATTTTCATCATAGCATGTACATACTTTACCAACCCTTGTTTTCTACTAGCTAGGCTAAGCATGGCATAGTAACTTAACTTAGGAAATTCCCTAGCAATTCTACATTTCTACAACTACATAGGATTTCCCAACATAGCATTTGGCAAAAGTAGCATGCAAGACTTAGCAAAAATAATTCTAATGCTTATTCAAAATAAAGGGAATGGAAATATCATGAAGTATCACTTGCCTTGGTAATGGGGAGAGTAGCACTCCTCACAATCACAGTCACTAGCAAAATCTACACAAAGATTTGTAGCACACAATTACACTCAATTTATATACAATCAAAAATATGAATGCATGCATGCAAGAAAATGCTAAGTGATGATTTTTGAAAAACTCCACCAAGCAAGTGCATGATACAGAAACATAACCAAGTCAAAAAGTTTGCTAACTAAACTTATTTAGCTCTAAAACCAAATACTAAACAATTTCTATACTCAAAATGGTCCTAAATATGTTTCTGTTTAAAAAGGCATTTTAACAGAAACTTTTTGTTAAACACATTGTAGATTCAGAAAGGGCTTGACTCACTGATTCCAACGGTATAAAATTTGCAAAAATCTAACGTGGGAATCTCAAGTTATAGCCATTTGAAAATTGGATCTAAATCTGATTTGAATTCTAATTTTGAATCTAACCCTAGCCACGCGTCGTGTTTCTATTGGCGTGTACCGGTTCGCACCGGATCACCCTTCCGTGCCGTTGGATCTAACTATCGCTGCACGGCTCAGATCTAACCATACCCCTTCGTTAAGTGAACTATTTCTATGGCTTGATCCGGATCTCGACGCTAAGAATCTTCTAACTGTAAACGAAGCCGCTGGCGGCAGCGGCGGCGCGTCGGTTAGCGGCGGTGCTGGCGCTCTAGGTCGCCCGGGGAAGAAAGGAGGCGCTTACCAGAACCACAGGAGGCTGTCGATGCTCAAGGTGGCGATGGTTCGTCGAGGGGCGCGCAGACACGGCGAGGATTCCTCGTCTGAGTAGAGGCAGACGTCGGGCACGGTCAGTCGTCGACATTGGCGAGGTTCCTCGTCGCGCAAAGCCAAAATAGGGGTACTGTTAGATGCGCACAACGATGGAGATTCTAGGTGTATCGATCGAGGGCAAGGCGGTGGCTACTACGGAGGAGGTCGCGGAGTTCGTGGCAGAAACGGTGGCGGTCGTCAACGTTGCTAGAGCTACGGATCATGCGAGGAAAATGGGAGTGTCGAGGTGCAAAGACTCGCTGAACTTGATAGCATGAACTAGAGATGAGGGGAACACGGCTCACTGAATTCGTCGGCGCAATGACGGCGTCGGAACAAGGCTGACTGGTGGCGTGAAGGCTAAATTGTTTGAGGAAATGGTCGCGAGGGTGGGGATTTTATAGCCGAGGCTCGACAAGAAACGCTTGCTGCATCAATGCAATTTAACATCACAAAATCAGTGCAAACGGCAGCGGCGGAGTTAGCGCGGAAATGGGAAGACGGTTTGACGTGGAGAGGGCCCGCTCGTCAACAAATGTGCGAAGGGAGGTGGGGTCCGGTCACGATCGTCTGGGTCTTGGCGGCGAAGAGAAAAGAAATGGCCCGTGGGCTAGCTGGGCCTGTTCGGAAGCTGCTGGAATCTGGCGCCCGCTTTCTAATTCTTTCTCCTTTTCTTTTCTGTTTCAATTTTCTGAATTGATTTTCAAATGATTTCAAGTTTCATTTGAATTCAAATCTTCTTGGGATTTTTGCAAAGGAGCGTAGTCTCAAATATAGTCATAAAATCATGGGGTTGCTTTGCAAAGGCTTGGTCAAGCTTGGAGAACAAAATACCAGAGACTTGGCACTTGGTTTGCAAAATTTGAGAAATGGTTTTTGAATTTATTTCCAATTTGCAAATCTTGGTCCAAAACCTCACTCAATCCTTTCTATGAGGAAGACAAACAAGTTAGGTTTAAAATCATTCAAACTCTCAAATGGGGATAGCCATTTGATTTAAATCTGCTCACATAAAATCATAGCACCATGTGCTTCTGTTTTTCTGAAATGAGTTTGAAATTTGATCTCAAATCTATATGCATGCATGAATGATATGCAAACTTTTGAAATTATGATTTTAGGGATGTTACAAATCTAACCCCTTTAAGGTGAATCTCGCCCTCGAGATTCGGATTGGCTAGCAAATAGGTGAGGGTGGTCTTTCCGAAGATCATCTTCTCTTTCCCATGTTGCTTCTTCTTCGGAATGATGGTTCCATTGAACTTTGCAGAATTTGATAGTCTTAGTCCGAGTAACCCTTTCTGCAGTCTCAAGAATCTTGACAGGCTTTTCTTCATAAGTGAGATCACTCTCTAGTTGAACTTCTTCCAAAGGTATGGTATCCTTCAAAGAAGATTCTTCCATTTTTGGGTGACATTTCTTAAGCTGACTCACATGAAACACATTATGGACTGCTGATAGAGATGCTGGCAGTTCAATTTCATAAGCAACTTCCCCTTTGCGACTCAGAATCTTGAATGGCCCAACATATCTTGGTGCCAACTTTCCTTTGACTCCGAATCTTTTTACTCCACGAAGTGGTGATACTCTAAGATAGGCTCTATCACCAACTTCGTAGGTGACTTCTCTACGCTTAGGATCTGCGTAGCTTTTCTGTCGGGATTGTGCTATCTTCAACCTGTCCTTAACCAATTTGACCTTCTCTTCGGCTTCTTTAATAAGATCTGGCCCAAATAAACTTATTTCTCCCACACCATTCCATAACAATGGGGTGGTACATTTTCTTCCATAGAGAAACTCAAACGGTGCCATCTCAATGCTGGCTTGATAGCTGTTGTTATAAGAAAATTTCATGTAAGGCGACTTTCGTCCCAACTTGCTCCATAATCTAGGGCACATGCCCTCAACATGTCTTCCGAATTTGATTAGTCCTTTCTGTTTTGTCCATCGGTTTGAGGATGAAAAGCGATCGAATTCCAACCTCGTTCCCAATGACTCATGTAGCTGTCTCCAAAAATGGGAAGTGAATTGGGTTCCCTATCGGACACAATACTCTTAGGCACACCGTGAAGGCATACAATTCTACTCATGTAGATCTTGGCTAACTTGGCACTTGTATAAGTTGTCTTCACGGGTATGAAATGGGCCACTTTAGTTAAGCGATCCACTACTACCCATATGGAATCATATCCTGATCTGGTCCTTGGTAATCCGGTAATGAAATCCATACCAATCTTGTCCCATTTCCAATCAGGAATAGGTAGTGGTTGAAGCAAACCTGCTGGTTTCTGATGCTCCGCTTTTACTCTACTACACACATCACACAAAGCAATATGTTCAGCGATGTCTCTCTTGAGGTTGTTCCACCAAAATCTTTCCTTCATGTCCATGTACATTTTAGTGTTTCCCGGGTGAATAGAATACGGAGAGTTGTGGGCTTCTTGCAGAATCAGTTTCCGCATCTCCGGATCTTGCGGAACACAGATACGTTTCCCGTGCCATAAAGTACCTTGTTCGTCTACATGGAAATTCTTAGCTTTTCCCTGGCTAATCTTTTCCTTAATCTCTTCAATTTCCTTATCAGTCTTTTGAGCTTCTCGAAGCTTGTCCAACAAAGTGGGTTGAACATCTAAAGACATGAGATGTCCTTCTGGCACGATCTCCAATCTGAGTTCTTTGAATTGGGCACACAATTCGTCCGTTAATTCTCCTTTGGTAAGGCCATTCACAAATACCTTACGACTTAGAGCATCTGCTACAACATTTGCTTTACCGGGGTGGTATTGTAAACTTAAGTCATAGTCCTTGATAAGCTCCAACCATCTTCTTTGTCTCATATTGATTTCCTTTTGGGTGAAGATATACTTCAAACTCTTGTGATCGGTGAACACTTCACAACGCTTTCCCAAAAGGTAATGTCTCCATGTTTTGAGTGCATGGACGACAGAGGCTAACTCTAAATCATGAGTAGGATAGTTTACTTCATGAGTTTTGATTTGTCTCGAGGCATAGGCCACAACTTTACCGTCTTGCATAAGTACGACACCCAAACCTTGATGAGACGCATCACAATATACTTGGAAATCCTTTTCCAAGTCTGGCAGACATAGAACCGGTGCTGTCACAAGTCTCTTCTTCAATTCTTGAAAGCTGACTTCACAACCTCCAAACCAAGCAAACTTCTTGTCTTTCTTTAACAATTCAGTCATGGGCTTAGCCACTTTAGAGAAATTCTCGATGAACCTTCTGTAGTAACCTGCTAAGCCAAGGAAACTGCGAACTTCTTTTACATTCTTGGGAGATTCCCATTCCGTCACAGCTGAAACCTTAGCAGGATCAACTGCTACACCATCCTTTGTCATAACATGACCAAGAAAACCAACTTCTTCTAACCAGAACTCACACTTGCTGAATTTGGCATAAAGTTTATGCTCTCTTAACTTCTCAAGTATCAAACGCAAGTGTCCCTCATGCTCTTCTTTGCTCTTGGAGTAGACTAAGATGTCATCGATGAAAACGACAACAAATTTGTCAAGGAATTCCATGAACACTTTGTTCATCATATTCATGAAGTAGGCTGGAGCATTGGTTAAGCCAAAAGGCATTACGGTATACTCATACAATCCATACCTTGTGGTGAATGCTGTTTTAGGTATGTCTTGTTCTCTTATCTTGAGTTGAAAATAGCCTGACCGGAGATCAATCTTCGAGAACACACATGCTCCCTCTAGCTGATCAAACAAGTCATTGATTCTAGGCAAAGGATATTTGTTCTTGATAGTTACCTCATTGAGTGAACGGTAATCTATGCATAACCTTTGGCTTCTATCTTTCTTCTCCACGAACAAAACTGGGGCTCCCCAAGATGAAGAACTTGGTTGAATGAATCCTTTCTGCAACTATTATCCTAGTTGCTTCTTGAGCTCTTTCAGTTCATCAACTGACATTTTGTATGGTCTCTTTGCTATTGGTCCAAAACCTGGTACCAAATCTATCAGAAATTCCACATCTCTGTCTGGTGGCATTCCTGGCAATTCTTCCGGAAACACATCCGGATACTCACATACAATTGGCACACTGTCCATGCTAACCCCCTTAAGAGAATTTAGCATACTCCTTTTTGCTCCAAAGCTGGTCTTGAATCTGATCCTTTTATTATCCGGAGTTGTGAGTGAGACAGTATGGCTGGCACAATCTATCACTCCTTTGTACTTAGTCATCCAGTCCATTCCCAGAATGACATCCAAACCTTGGGAGTTTAGTATTATCAGGTTAACGGGAAACTTATACTTCCCGAATTCTATGACTAGGTCATGGCATCCTGAATTCACTATCATTTCTCCACCAGGAGAACTTACTTTTATAGGACAACCAATAGTTTCTACCGGTAGTTCATTTCTTTCAACAAATGCTCTTGATATGAATGAATGAGATGCACCAGTATCAAAGAGTACAAATGCTGGAATGGAATTGAGTCTGAACTTACCAGAACAGTCAGTTCCTCATAGACCTCCTCCACATTAATGTGGTTCACCTGACCTTTCTGGAAAGGATTGGGCTTGACGGGTCCTTCAACTTTCTTTTCGGGGCACTCATTTGCATAGTGTCCCATCTTCTTGCATTTGAAGCATTCAACCTGACTGATGTCTCTTTTAGCAGGCTGATTTCCACTTCCACTACCATTCCCACTGTGGTGGCTCTTGTGTCCACTCTTGTGGTTCTTTTACTTGTCATTGTCATGACTGCGGTGATGCTTGTTGTCATGACGGTTGTGGTTGTGGTGCTTGTTGAATTTCCCATGCTTATGGGATCCCGAGCGCCATCATCATCATAGTGAGATCGCTTGTGAGACGATCCTGAGCTGTGCTTGTCGGAGTGTTTCCTCTTCCTACTCGACTTGCTTCATTTTGTTCTCCAATATAGCAGCCTTGTCACAGGCTTAATCGATAAGTGGGAACATATGCCACAGCCAGCTGCAGATTCAGCTCATCATTCAAGCCTTCCAGAAACTTTTCCTTTCTTTTGGCATCTGTGTCAACCTCATCTGGTGCATAACGCGCCAGATTGTTAAACTCTTCTATATATTCAGCCACGCTACGGTGGCGCTGCTTCAGGTTGTGAAACTCCTTCTTTTTCAGGCTCATCATTCCTGATGAGATATGAGCAGTGCGAAAGCCATCTTCAAAGATAGCCCAAGTCACCTCATCTATAGGAGTGGTGATTTGGAAGTTGTCCCACCATGTGGCGGCTGGCCCTTCCAGCAGATGTGCTGCAAATCTGACCTTTTCAGCGTCCGTGCAGCCCACGGTCACTAAGTCCTTGTTTACAGAACGTAGCCAATCATTGGCCACCATGGGATCAGTCGTCCCCGAGAACTTAGCTGGCCTCAAATGCAGAAATCTGGTGAGCATATCGAAGCCCGGAGGGTTGTTGTTGTTATTGTTGTTGTTATTGGGGTTGTTGTTGTTGTTATTCTGGTTTTGGATGAATGTTGTCATCATCTGCATAAGCTGTGTTTGCGCATTCATCATTTGCTGCATTTCCGGGGTGATGTTGTTGGGGTTTGCGCGACGGGGAGGCATCTGTGGTTTGTTCAAAATAGAGATAAGAATGAGATACCCATAGACGTTTTTATGCACATTACATCACATAAGCAAACACATAGCATGCAACACAAAGATAAAAGTTCAACAACAGAATAACAAGTTCTCACGGTAAAACACACAAGTGGCAAGCCATCCACATGTCGGATGGTCCAATAACAAGTTCACAAATAACAAGTATGATAATAAAAAAAATAAACGAGTAGTCAAGTCTACTCATCAGCATCAATCTCCTCCTCGACAAAAGTAAGACCTGCGTTCTCCATCGCGGTCTTGTTCTCCTCAATGGTAGTGGTCAAGGACTCGATCTTGGTCTTGAGAGCCCTCTTCTGGGAGCGAAGCCTCTCAATCACCATCTGCTGCTGCTCTAGCTCGAAATCCTTGGACTTCAGTTCTTCAGTCATGTCCCGGATCTTCTTGTTCCTATCCTGGACGTGTTTCTCCTGACTCTTGAACTTCCGGTCTTGGGTCTCGAACTTCGCCTCCATTTCCTTGACTATCTCGTCCTGCTGAGCGAAAAGCTTGTCCTTCTCGCGAACCTGCACCTGGAGCTCGTCATTACTGAGCATGACATTGGTCCTGTCCGTGTCCACGTGCCTAATAAGAGACTCTAAGTCCTGGAGATAGAGACGTATCGGCTCTGCTGCGTCCCTCGAGTCGTCCTCGAAGTCGATGGACTCTCCGTCATCATCACGTCTTCCGAAGACGTGGAAGTGGGTGCCTCTAACCTGTCGGGAGTGACGGCCTAGCAGACATCCTATCAGGTCCTGCATGACTACCTCCATGCCTCTCTCCCTGTCATCGTGCATAAGCTTGAAGACGATGGCCTCCGTAGTAGGCTCGCTCAAGGCGTCCGGCCGCTTCACCTTGAAGCCCTGCAGGTCCTTCCTCTCGAACTTGGTGAGTGGATGCACCATGATGGTGGGAAGAGGGAGATTGAGCAAAGTGGTAAGCTCAACGATACGAGGACCAAAACGGGTAACCTGGAACTCCTCAACAGTGCTGATGGTAATATGCATCTATTTATAAGATTGAAAAGTTAGGACAACACAATTTAAGATAAAACAAGACAAACATTTCATACATAACCTTGGAACACAAAATCACACAAGTCATGCATACATGAATCCATTACATCAATCAAGGTCCAAACTTATTTAAGGTATCATTTTGGAAAATAAGGTGATAGGTGGTGGTCCAACTAACGAAGTGCGTTTACAATCCTATCTCACTAGATCTGTTGGCTAACACAATGTTCCTAGAGGCAATCAGCCTATCTTTCTCACATGATTCCATCACTAAGTCTATAATATCTCCTCTTAAGGTTTGGTTGGTGGCTTCCAACTCTTGGGTATGTTCCTTCTCTTTCTCTAAGTCTTTTTGGAAGTTGAGCATTCTGCACTTGACTCTAGCACTGAGTTCTTTGATAGTCCTCCAAGCTGCTTCTCTTGCTGACTCAAAGAATGTGGTGTGCATCACAGTGTTGGTGTACATGCAGAATCCCCTTTCTTTGTGGTTGTCTTCCTTGTTTTTGTACAAGTGAAGTTGCACCCACCAGTACTCTACTCCTTCATCCATTACGGGAAAGCCTTTGTACACAGCTGCACCATGTGCTTCCATTGCCACCATGAGGTCCTTGAGAATTTTGGGAAACTCAGTTTCACACTCCAAGGTCATGGTCATGAGTGGTCCTTTCTTCACGGCTTAGTTGATGGAGTTCATCTACAAATAGAGAGGAGAATGAGAAGATTAGAAAAGTTTACGAGAAGAATAGACAAGTGTAGAAGTAGTTGAAATTTTTTCCTTAGTGGTTTCCAATCCTAGGGTCATAATCCTACAGGCAACACAGTGCTCTGATACCATCTGTAAGATCCCTCCTTTGTAAAGGAAAAGGATCCCTGTGATTGCAATGCTAGTCCCTGGATCATTGCTAGCATCCACAGTTTAAGATGAAGTACACAGATACAAAGGTCATTTATTACATTCATTCCAGAGATAAAACATAGTCTTTTACAACTCAGGGCCATAGGACTAATACAAGAGTTTTTGGAATAAGTAAATAAACATAAGTCTTCATCTTCATGTGCCACAGGCAAGCATGTTGAGTGTAGACTCATGACTCCTAATCATCATCGGAGTAACCTGCAACATCACAAGTTACAGCCACAGTGGGTCAATACTTTGGAATAGTATTGGCAAGTGATACCTTAGTAAATTTTAAGTGGACTATATTACTATATGCATTTGGCTAAGTGTAGCTTGGCTTGCTTTGCTCAAAATAGGTTTTTCCTATTAGTTGAAATCACTAAGTTTTTCTTTGTCAAAAACTTTCCCAAGAAACCACCAATAGACATTGGGGTCCTTTACCCTTGTTCACCCACAAGTTTCACTTAGAAGTTGGAGTGATGAGATTCTTGTAGCTTCCATGTCTTGATGCTCAAGTTGTCCATTGCCATGGACTTGGCTAAGTACTTAGATTTTCCATCTGCAGAGGTTGTGCACTTTCCCCACCAGACTTGGTTTCCCAAGACAGGACCTTTCAGAAGCCTTCCCTTAGCCAAATGGACGCGTTCCAACCTATCATCCCACTACCACCAACTGTCCAAATGACTAAGTTCTTGCAACCTATATGATCAAGGCAGAGCCCATATTGCCAAGTGGTTGCACTATAAGATTCTCAACACTTGGCCTCCAAATCCCTTTGTGCCTGGGTGGCATACCACAAGTGAGATACACAAGCCATATCCATGGCCTTGTGTAACCACTCAACCAAAAACCACCATTCAAGTCCCATTCCACCCAGGAGGTTCATTGACTTAGTTGTTTTATTAAGAAAAGCATAAGTCCAAAAAGACTTAGAATTATTTTCATCATAGCATGTACATACTTTACCAACCCTTGTTTTCTACTAGCTAGGCTAAGCATGGCATAGTAACTTAACTTAGGAAATTCCCTAGCAATTCTACATTTCTACAACTACATAGGATTTCCCAACATAGCATTTGGCAAAAGTAGCATGCAAGACTTAGCAAAAATAATTCTAATGCTTATTCAAAATAAAGGGAATGGAAATATCATGAAGTATCACTTGCCTTGGTAATGGGGAGAGTAGCACTCCTCACAATCACAGTCACTAGCAAAATCTACACAAAGATTTGTAGCACACAATTACACTCAATTTATATATAATCAAAAATATGAATGCATGCATGCAAGAAAATGCTAAGTGATGATTTTTGAAAAACTCCACCAAGCAAGTGCATGATACAGAAACATAACCAAGTCAAAAAGTTTGCTAACTAAACTTATTTAGCTCTAAAACCAAATACTAAACAATTTCTATACTCAAAATGGTCCTAAATATGTTTCTGTTTAAAAAGGCATTTTAACAAAAACTTTTTGTTAAACACATTGCAGATTCAGAAAGGGCTTGACTCACTGATTCCAATGGTATAAAATTTGCAAAAATCTAACATGGGAATCTCAAGTTATAGCCATTTGAAAATTGGATCTAAATCTGATTTGAATTCTAATTTTGAATCTAACCCTAGCCACGCGTCGTGTTTCTATTGGCGTGTACCGGTTCGCACCGGATCACCCTTCCGTGCCGTTGGATCTAACTATCGCTGCACAACTCAGATCTAACCATACCCCTTCGTTAAGTGAACTATTTCTATGCGCTGGATCTGGATCTGACGGCTAAGAATCTTCTAACCAGAAACGAAGCTTAGCGGCTAGCTTGCATCGGTTAGCGGTGATCGGCGCTCTAGGTCGCCCGGGGAAGAAAGGAGGCGCTTACCAGAACCGCAGGAGGTTGTCGATGCTCAAGGTGGCGATGGTTCGTCGAGGGGCGCGCGGACACAGCGAGGATTCCTTGTCGGAGTAGAGGCAGACGTCGGGCACGATCATTCGTCGATGTTGGCGAGGTTCCTCGTCGCGCTAAGCCAAAATAGGGGTACTGTTAGATGCGCACAACGATGGAGATTCTAGGTGTATCAGTCAGAGGGCAAGGGGCGGTGGCTACTTACGGAGGGAGGTCGACGGAGTTCGTGCAGAGAACGGTGGCGGCCGGTCGTCGACATTGCTGGAGCTACGGATCATGCGAGGGAAAATGGGGAGTGTCAGTAGGTGCGCAAAGACTCGCTGAACTTGATAGCATGAACTAGAGACAGAGGGGAACACGGGGCTCACCGGAATTCGTCGGCGCAGTCGTCGGAACAGCGGCGGCGTCGTGCAAGTTGTGGGCAGCCTGGTGGCGTGAAGGCGAAATTGTTTGAGGGGAAATGGTCGCGAGGGTGTGGGGATTTTATAGCCAGAGGCTCGACAAGAAACGCTTGCTGTATCAATGCAATTTAACCTCGTGAAATCAGCAAAAGCAGGCGGCGGCGGAGTTCGTCTGAATCGGGAAGACGGTCGACGTGGAGAGAGCCCGCTCGTCAAACGCCAAGGGAGGTGGGGGTCCGCCGATCGTTCGGTGTTGGCGTGCGAGAGAAAAAGAAATGGCCCGGGTGGGCTAGCTGGGCCTGTTCAGAAGCTGGGCTGGAATCCTGGCGCCGGCCCATTTCTAATTCTTTCTCCTTTTCTTTTTCTGTTTCAATTTTCTGAATTGATTTTCAAATGATTTCAAGTTTCATTTGAATTCAAATCTTCTTGGGATTTTTGCAAAGGAGTGTAGTCTCAAATATAGTCATAAAATCATGGGGTTGCTTTGCAAAGGCTTGGTCAAGCTTGGAGAACAAAATACCAGAGACTTGGCACTTGGTTTGCAAAATTTGAGAAATGGTTTTTAAATTTATTTCCAATTTGCAAATCTTGGTCCAAAACCTCACTCAATCCTTTCTATGAGGAAGACAAACAAGTTAGGTTTAAAATCATTCAAACTCTCAAATGAGGATAGCCATTTGATTTAAATCTGCTCACATAAAATCATAGCACCATGTGCTTCTGTTTTTCTGAAATGAGTTTGAAATTTGATCTCAAATCTATATGCATGCATGAATGATATGCAAACTTTTGAAATTATGATTTTAGGGATGTTACAGAGACACATGGATCAAGAGTGGGATTTGTCCATCCATATGACGAATAGATATACTCTGGGCCCTCTCGGTGAAATGTCATCCAATTAGCTTGCAAGCATGTGACTGGCTCACAAGGGATCACATATCACGGGAACGAGAAAAGAGTACTTATCAGTAACGAGGTTGAACTAGGTATTCAGAGATACCGACGATCATAACCTCGGATAAGTAAACTATCGTGAGACAAAGGGAAATTGGTATCGTATGTAAGTGGTTCATTAGATCGCAAAGTAATCGTAGAAATATGTGGGAGCCATATGAATTTCCAGATTCCTCTATTGGTTATTGTTCGGAGAAGTGTCTCGATCATGTCCGCATAATTCACGAACCGTAGGGAGACACACTTAAGGATTCGACGTTGTTTGAGTAGTTATGGAATGATGAGTAAGAGACCGAATGTTGTTCGGAGTCTCGGATGGGATCCGGGATATCACGAGGAGATCCGGAATGGTCCGGAGAATAAGAGTCATATAAGGAAAGTCCTGTTTCGGGGTTGGAGAATGGTTCCGGTGTTTTCATCGGGAATGATCTAGAAGGTTCCGGAATGTCCGACACTCCGGAGGGGAAGGGTACATGAATGTGTTATATCAAGTTGGTATGATTGCATCATGTACTAGGTGTCATCGCTGAACAAAATAAAGGGTTTATTCAAATCCTAGTTTGAAAAAGTCAAACGCCAATTTGAAAGTCAAACGGCTATTTTGGGAAGTGGAGGGGAGGTGGAATCCGAGTTGGGGAGGAGTTCCTCCCCTCCACCGCCGGACCTCCTTGGCCGAGTTGGGGAGGGACTCCCCTCCCCTGGCGCGCCCCCTCCACCTATATAAGGAGGGGCAGGGCTCCCCTCCTAGACACACAAGTTCCCTACCTCTAAACCCTAGCCCCAAGCCGCCGCCGCCCTCCATAGCCGCCGCCGGCCCTAGGGCACTCGCCACCGCCACCTAGGTCAAACCCTAGCCGACGGCCTAGCCCCCTCCTCGGCGTGTCTAAACCCTAGATCGTCGAGGGTCTCTCTCATACTCCACCATACTGCCCGAAGGCGAAGCCTCATGAGATCTCCCCTCTACTTCCGGTACCACGCCGTTGTGCTGCCGGAATCACGAGGAGAGTGCTACAACCTCCGCTGCCTGCTGGAACACGGGAGAGGAAGGTCTTCGTTGAGTACTGAATGTGTGACCGACTGCGGGAGCGCTGCCAGAACGCAGCGCCAGAAGGATCGTCTACGCGATCTTGAGATTGGGAAGAGTACGACTACATCACCCACGAGAATCCGCTCTCGTTAAACACTTTGGAATCTTCGAGGGTGAGTTATTCCATCGACTCGTTGCTACAATCTAGTAGATAGATCTTGGCTTGTTTGTTTGTATGCGATAGAAATTTTTTGTTTTCCATGCTACGAAACCCTACATTGTTCCCGCCGTATAGTTGGTCTGACGGTAAAATTTTAGGGTTTCTAGGGTTTCCTTCCTGGCGGCTATAACTATATAGCCGAAACTATATGGCCGGAACTTTTGTTCCCGCTATATAGTTGGTCGTCAGACCTTCTGTATCCTGGGATGAAAAATTATCGAGGTCTCAAATAACTATACGACCGGAGCTATACGCCGTATAGTTGGTCGTCAAACCTTCTGTATCCTGGGATGAAAAGTTATCGATGTCTCAAATAACTATACGACCGGATCTATACGCCGTATAGTTGGTCGTTAAAGCTTATGTACACATCAAAAAAATTCTATTTCTTCAACAATTACTTTTCAGACTAAAACTTAGCGAAACACCTTGTTTTGACAAAAAAATGATAGACTAAATTGTCGACCAACTATGGCATATATAAAACAGGAATTTTTAGTATCGCTGATTCTCTCCTTCTCATTGGAGTTTTCTAGCACTCTTTATATAGAACTAAAGCTAAAACTAAAACTTAAAAACTTTACTCAAAACTTTATTTCACATGGGTTGCCTCCCATGCAGCACTCTTTTATGGTCAATAGCTTGACCTTGATGTTGCTCACTTAGGCCATATGAGTGGAACACCCACTCCAAAATAGTTGGCCTTCAAAGTGATGGCCTCCTTCTCATCTTGTTTGGCTTTCTTTTTCCTAGGTTAATGAATAACAAAAGGACCCCGCGAAGGCAATTAGAGCTTCATGTTCCCTTCATGCAAATTAATCAAAGCCTTAATAGTTCTTAAGAAAGGACGACCTAATATAATAGGAGAAGTAGCATGTTCAGGCATGTCAACAATAACAAAATCAATAAGAGCAAGACAGCCTTTAATGTATACTAAGGTATTCTCTTTAATGCCTATTGCTTGTTTATAAGTAGAATCTACTAGATATAATTTTAGTTCGGTGATTTCAAAAGAGCCAAGGTTTAACTTATTAAAAAGACTCTTTAGAATTGTTGAAACACTTGCACCTAGATCACAAAGTGCAGCTATTTCATTAGTCCCAATTTTAATCTTAATAGTAGGCTCAAATATATCATCTAGCTTAACAGGCAATTTTTCAACATTTTTCTTATATTCTTCCTCAAGCTCACATACCTTTATTGCTACCTGATTAACGGAGTGTTGATACATGGCTTCCTCATTTCCTTCACTTATTGGAATCTTGACATTGATCCTTTTTACAAGATCTTCAACTGTGTAGTTCGGCGAAGGAGCATTGCTATGATCAAGTTCTTTTGGCTCCTCCCTTTGGATCCTTATCATCTCGAGGTCTTCAACTGGATTGGGTTTAGCTTTACCTGCAAATTTAGCTAGAATGAGAGTTTGACTCTCGATTATCTTACCTTGTTGTGCCTTGACAATCCTTGTTCTTTCTTGGAGGGCCTGCAAATTATTCCTCAAACTAGCAGCTTGGTTAGATAATTTACCAAGCATAGCATCATGATTCTCTGTAATTTTAACTAGAATATTGTTTTGCTCATTTTGTGAGTCCATAAAATATTTAAGAGTTTCTTGGAGACTACTATTACTTGATGCCATATTATTATTAGAGTTACCTGCCGGACTAGAATAATGTTTCTGAAAATTTGGATTATAATTCTTCTTCCAAGCAGGGTTATAATCATTACGAGCTATGAAGTCTATTTCTTCAATAGTTCGTTCGGGAGTAGCTATTACTTGGGTTTCCTTACCTTTAATGGCTAATATGAGCTCATCCAACTTATCATTGAGTTCTTCATTTTCTTGAGGTGTGACGGAGTTCACCTTCTTCGTGTCTGATCTTTCCACATGCCATTGGACATGGTTGTCCTGCATATTGTCTAGCAGCTGCTTTGCTTTGGTAATTTGCTTACCCATAAATGTTCCTCCAGCTGCAGTATATAGCATAGAATTAGACATAGGGTTAAGAGCATTATAAAATAAATGGAGAATTAACCAATATTCCATCCCATGGCTAGGACAGTTTCTCATGCATTCTTTTATTCTCTCATATGCAAGCGCTAGTGGCTCACGCTCTTCGTGTCTAAAATTAGTAATATTATATCTGAGTTGCATAGTCTTTGTAGGTGGAAAGAATTTAGTCATAAATAAAGAAGTACATTCCACCCATGATGCAATAGTATTTCTAGGAAAAGATAGCAACCATTCTTTTACTCTTCCTCTAAGAGAGAAAGGAAATAAGCGCAACTTGACTGCGTTAGGGTCAACATCTTTAATGTGCATCATATCACATATTTCAGTGAAAGTATTTAAGTGCATACCTGCATCTTCTACAATAGAGCCTCCAAATTGATTCTGTTGAACCAAACTTAAATAGTGGGGCTTAATTTCATAATCTTCAGTACCAATTGCTGGCTGAGTAATAGGAGTACGCAATAATCATTGTTGGGAGTTGCAAACTCCCCAAGTTTCTTTTCAGCCATACTTCCTATGTTTTTGTATTTTTTTAAACAAGTACTAATGATGATAAAACAAGAATTAGAAGACTAAATATTTTTTTGTTTTTTCAAATAAAGACCGAAAGCAAACTAACATAATTAAAAACGAGAATTACAACTAGCAAGGTTCCTACTAACCTCACCAGGGTAGCTATTGCTTCCCCGATAGCAGCGCCAGAAAAAGGGTTGATACCTTCAATTCGGATTATAAATGTAGTATAGCTCTTTTCCCCCAATAGACCTAGGTTTATCGAATCCTCGGGAAGCAGAAAGCAAAGTGAGATTACTTAAATGGACCTTTGAGAGTTTTAGAATTCCTTTTGCATTTTCACCAGACCAAGAGTTTGTGATCTTTTTGTTGTTGTTAAGGATGGAGAGAGAGGGGCTATGGTCTTCGGTTTTCACCAGTAGCTGTGCAAAACATCTGATGGGAATAATAGATAATAATAAAGTATGCATGCAATCGTTAGAGCAAGATAATTATATGTGGGTAGTGCATCCATAATTGTTATCGCCTCCGCAACCGCTTATAGCAATAACCTACTAGTCTCATCCATAGAAGAAAGAGAACTAATGATATGCTTCGGATTTTTAAATGCAGTTTGGTAGGCCCAAAGAGTGTCATTTAGCTTGTATGACCAATCTTTTCTTGATTTATCCACCGTCTTCTCGAGTATGGTCTTCAGTTTTCTATTAGAGAGTTCCACTTGACCACTCGTTTGAGTATGATATGGTGAAGCAACACAGTGAGTTACTCCATATTTGCTGAGGATTTTCCTGAAAGTTCCTTTCATAAAATGAGAACCACCGTCAGTAATTAAAAATCTAGGAACTCCAAACCTGGGAAATATGACATCCTTGATCATCTTCACGAAAGTAGCTACATCTGCATGATTAGTTGGGATAGCTTCAACCCATTTAGTAACATAATCGACAGCAAACAAGAATATGAGTGTAGCCATTTGATTCTATAAAGGGTCCCATGTAATCCATTCCCCATACATCAAATGGTTCAATTATAAGACTATAATTCATTGCCATCTCTTCTCTTCTGCCTATATTATCTCTTCTCTGGCAAGCATCACAATATTCCACATACCTTTGTGCATCCTTGAAGAAGGTGGGCCAATAGAATCCGGATTGAAGTACCTTTTTTGCAGTTCTCCTGCATGTGTGATGTCCTCCATACGAGATGTCATGACGATCTTGCAAAATTGCATTCATTTCATGGTTAGGAACACACTTTCGAATCAGTCCATCAGGTCCATGACGATAAAGAAACAGATCATCCCAAAAGTAGTATCTGAGATTATTAGAGAATTTCATTCTTTTATTTCTTGTCATACCAGGAGGTACAAATTTTACTGCAAGAAAATTAGCATAATCCGCATACCATGGATCAACAACTTCAATTTTTGCTAAGTATTGATGACCCACAAGTATAGGGGATCGCAACGATCTTCACGGGTAGTATTACCCAATTTATTGATTCGACACAAGGGGAGCCAAAGAATACTTGCAAGCCTTAACAACTGAGTTGTCAGTTCAGCTGCACCTGGAAATAGTTCTTGCTCACACAAGTTTATCAGTAGCAACATTTTGGTAGTAGGAACAGCAAAGCAACAGTGAAACATGAGCAATAGTAACAGTAACGGTAATAGTAGGATTCGAGTGCGGTAGGAATAGGGATGGATGGACGGGTGTTGCATGGACAAGTCTAAACATGTAACTTCAAGATCTAGGGTATTGCAGATAAATAATAACAAGCATCCAAGTACTAAACAATCCTAGGCATGTGCTCCAAATATAGTCATACGTGCTCGCAATGAGAACTTGCACAACATCTTCTGTCCAGCCAGCCTGTGGCAGCGGGGCCTCTAGGGAACTACTGGTAATTAAGGTGCTCCTTTAAATAGAGCACCAGAGCAAAGCATTAACACTCCGTGAACATATGTGATCCTCATACCACAGCCATCCCCTCCGGTTGTCCCAATTATTGTCACTTTGGGGCCTTTGGATCCGGACAATGATATGTGTACACAACTTGCAGATAAGATCACAAACAATACTATCATAATGATTCAATAATAAGTTCAGATCTGAGATCATGGCACTCGGGCCCTAGTGACAAGCATTAAGCACAACAAGTTGCAACAAAGTCAAATAGCACAAGAGAAACTAGGCAGTATGCCCTAACAATCTTATTCGATTACATGATAGAACTCATCCAATCCCTACCATCCCCAAGCCTACATCGGGGGATTACTCACTTATGGATGAGGAAAACATCGGTGGTTGATGGAGATGCGTTGGTGATGACGATGGCGTTGATCCTCTCCAAATTCCACGTCCCGACAGAGTGCCATAACGGAGTTTCTGGATCCGAATCTTGGTTTCTGGCGGCGGCGGCGGAGTGGAACTCTTTTTGGAAAACTATCGAACCTCCCTGAGTTTTTAGGTCAGAAGGCAACTTATAGGCGCGGAGGGAGGCCGAGGAGCTACCTGGGTGGCCAAACCCCCTCCAGGCACGGGGTCAGGTGGGCCCGCGCCTGGGGTGGGTCTGCCCCCCTAGGAATCCTCTCTGTCTCCCCTTCTGGCTCCGTGGATCTTCTGGTGAGAAATAGTTTTTGGCATATTTTTCGGTATTTTTCCTGATAGTTCATTTTCTGCACAAAAACAAGACACCAAGGTAATTCTGCTGAAAATAGCGTCAGTCTGTGTTAGTTGTATCCAAATCACACAAGTTTAGAGAAGAAACAATAACAAAGTGTTCGAGAAAGTAGATACGTTTTGGACGTATCAACTCCCCCAAGCTTAGCTTATTGCTTGTCCTCAAGCAATTCAGTTGAAAACTGAGTGCGATAAAAGAACTTTCACGAACACTTTGCTTCATATGATGTAAATATTCTTAGCATAGGAGTAGATGCATGCTTAGACAATTCATAATAAGGAGTATGCAACTAAGTCTACTCAATAGTCATTGCAAGCTATGAAAAGAAACCAACTCAATAATAATTAGTAGCATGAAACATAAACATAAGCAACATTGATATGCTCATAATAAGGTATGATAGAGTGGTATATCGCTTGCCTTTATTTGAAGAGCACAATATAAATGCCAAGGCACCTCTAAAGTTCACATGAAGACTAGAAGTAAAGATATCAGAGATACAAGCATCAAAGTCATGACATAATTAACCAAGTTTTGGAACAAACACAAGAATGACAACTATGCTCTCAAGAAGGTGCTCATAGAATAAGTGGTGACTCAACAAAGTTGTGAAAATGGTTTGGTGAAGGTTTGAAAGGCTTCCCAATGCTGAAAGGAAGGTACTCATTAGCTTTAAGCTCTCATTTCCCCTTGTTGGAATTATACCCTAGAGGCAATAATAAAGATGTTATTATTATAATTCTTGTTCATGATAAAGTTTATATTCCATGCTAGAATTGTATTAAGCGGAAACTTTGATACTTGTGTGGTTTATGAACAACACCGTGTCCCTAGTACGCCTCTATGGACTAGCTCTTTGATTAATGATGGTTAAGGTTTCCTAACCATAGACATGAGTTGTTGATTAATAATGAGATCATATCATTGGGAGAATGATATGATGGACAGAGCCAAATCAAGCAGAGCAATTAGACCGTGTCATCGTGTTCATCTTTGCGAAGCTTTTTCTTATGTAAAATATTGTATTCCTTAGACCATGAGATAATGCAACTCCCTGGTATCGGAAGAAAGCTTTGAGGTCATCAAACGTCATCCTATGAGAGGGTGATCATAAAGGTGTCTCTCAGGTGATCGGAAAGTACTTGTTGGGTTGTATGTATCGAGATGGGATTTGTCCCTCCCAAGTCGAAGAGATATACTTCGAGCCCACTCGGTAATCGATATCAACACCGCTTGCAAGCACGTGGTTAAGGAGTTAATCACAAAGTGATATCGGTTTACGGAACGAGTAAAGTACTTGCTGTGAACGAGATTGAACTAGGTATGCCGATACCAACGATCAAATCTCAGGCAAGTAAAATATCGCGTGACGAAGGGAATATATATATGGGATTAATTGAATCCTGGCATCGTGGTTCATCCGATATGATCATCGATGAATATGTGGGAGTCAATATGGGTTTCCAGATCCCGCTGTTGATTATTGATAGAAGATCATGTCTGCATATTCTCGAACCCGTAGGGTCACACACTTAACGTGCCTCGACGCTAGGATAGAATGGATAATTGGTTTTTGACTTTTTGTTCAGAGTATCGGATGACATCTAGGACATCACGAGAGGTTTCGGAATGGTCTGGAGAATAAGATTCATATAAAGGAAAGCAGATTTTGGATTTTAGAATTGTTTCGGAATGTTCGGTATTGTACCGGAAGGTTCTAGAAGCTTCCGGAGTGGGACCAACGTGGCCCCACTTGTCAGAGGGGGGCGTGGGCCTACGAGGGAGTGCCCTGGCCACATTGGGCCAGGGGCACAAGGCCCCATAGGCCCAGCCGGCCAAAACCCTAGGGGAAACCCTAGGGGATCTTCTAGAAGGGGGGAGACTTGCCCCCCACTCCACCCTTGTGGCCGCCGGCCCTAGGGCTTGGAGGAGGGGCAAGGGGGCCGGCCAGCCCCCCTATATAAGGTGGGCAGGGAGCGCACCCTCCCCCACCCCAAACCCTAGCCGCCATACTGCTGCCCTCCTCTCTCTCTCTCTCTCTCTCTCTCTCGACTATGCGTAGGCGAAGCCCTGCCACAGAAACTCTCCACCTTTGCACCACGCCGTCGTGTTGTAGATCCAATCTATATCTCCACCCCACTTGCTGGACCGAGGAAGGAGGAGACGTCGCGGTGCCGTACGTGTGCATCTCTCGGAGGCGTCGCCACTTGCGGCGTTGGATCGGATCGCGAGGAGGAGAAGGCTAGTGCGACTACATCAACCACGTTGAACGTTCCGCTGTGCGATTTCTTCAAGGGTATGAAGATCTCATCTATCCTTCTCGTTGATTGCATCTCCTAGATTAGATCTTGGCTTTCCCGTTCGCATCCGTAGATTTTTTTGATTTACTATGCTGCAAAACCCTTCAGTGGTATCAAAACTAGATCTATGCGTAGATGTGTTTCACGAGTAGAACGCAACATGCTTATTGCGGGCGTTGATGTTTTCTGTTGCAAGCCTCTTGTTGTGTACTTCTTATGACGCGGGATAGTGAGATCGAAGCGGTCCAGGCCAACTTTACGCGACCTCGTTCGCGAGACCGGCTCCGCACTTGACGTGTGGCTTGTTCCACACATGCGGCTGGTGGATGCCAGTTTCTCTCACTATAGTTGTCATGGGATTTACACCGGATGTTGGCAACCATAATATCACCGTTGTGGCTTTCCGTAGGTAAGAATCGTCCTTAGCTTGTTACTCCCATAAGCCACGTAAAACATGCAACAACAAAGTAGACGCGTCTAACTTGTTTTTGCAGGGTGTGTTTCTGTGATATGGTATGGCCCAAGATATGATGTGTATGTTGTATGCAATGATCATGTTTTGTAATATTTCACGACTTGCATGTCGATGAGTACACAACCGGCATGAGCCATATGGTTGTCTTTATAATTGTGTATGACCTGTGTGTCAACTTCTTATACGCCATGTAATGGCTTTGCTTTATCGCTAAGTAGTTAGCAATAGTTGTAGTTGCTGTTCGTGGTGGAGGCAATCATGGTGGAGTGATGGAGATCATGCTGGCACGCACAAGATGGAGATCATTGCGCGGAGATTGGCTATACCATGTCACATAAAATTATATGCATGTGATGTTTATCCTTTTATGTATCTTATTATGCTTAGATCGCGTAGCATTATAAGATGATTCCTCACTTAAAGATCAAGATAAAATTGTGTTCTCCCCATATATGCACCATTGCGAAAGTTCTTCGTGTTCAAGCATCTCGTGATGATCGGGTGCTATAAACTCTACGTTCACATACAACGGGTGCAAGCCAGTTTTGCACATGCGTAAATACTTGGGTTTGACTTGACGAGCCTAGCATGTACAGACATGGTCTGGGAACACACGAACCGAAAGGTTAAGCATGAGTCATATGAATGATATGATCGACACTTTGTTGTCCACCATTGAAACCACATCTCTTCTCGTGAAGATCGGATTAGGTGTGCTGAATTTGGATCATGTTCACTAAACAACTTGAGGGATGTTTAATTTAGTGGGAGTTCATCTAGTAATTTGATTAAGTTGAACTAGTTATCATGAACATAGTCTAAATTGTACTTGCAAATTTTGTAGATCAAATGGCTAAGTCCAACTTCAACTTCAACGTTTTTGCTAAGAAAAAAAAGCTTAAGAACAATGGGTCTAACTTGACCAACTGGTTCTGCAATCTGAGAATCATTCTCGCTGGCGGACAAAAGGACTATGTCCTTGAGAAAGCTCTAGGTGACGCCCCTGCTGTAGATGCTCCGGCTGATGAAAAAGTTGTTTATCAGTCGCGCAAAGATGATTATGGTGTGATTAAGAGCACCATGTTGTTTGCTATGGAATCGGACCTTCAAAATCGTTTTGAGGAGTTCGTCGGGCCCTTTGAGATTCTTGAGGAACTGAAAACCATGTTTCAGACTCAGGCCCGTTCTGAGGGATATGAGATCTCTGAGAAATTCTTTAACTGCAAGATGGAGGAAGGGAGTTCCGTTAGTGAGCACGCCATTAAGATGTCGGGCTACACTCAACGTCTTGAGCAACTGGACTGCAAGATTCCAGAAGATCTCAAGATTGACAGAGTTCTGCAATCACTCCCTCCTAGCTATAAAGGTTTTATAGTTACTCACAATCAGATTGGTTCCACTGATACGATCACTGAGCTCTTCACTAAGCTAAAAGCTGCGGAGGTGGATATCAAGAAGGATAATCATGTGTTGATGGTCAACAATCCCCCCAGCTTTAAGAAAGGTAAGGTTGCAAAGAAGTCCTTCAAGAAAGGCAACGGCAAGCGCGTTGCCCCTGTTGAGAAGAAGCTCAAGTCTGGACCTAAGCCGGACACTGAGTGCTTCAATTGCAAGGACAAGGGTCACTAGAAGCGCAACTGTCTGAAGTACTTAGCGGACAAGAAGGATGGCACCATCAAAGGTATATTTGATATACATGTTATTGATGTTTACCTTACTAGCGCTCGTTGTAGTGCCTGGGTATTTGATACTGGTTCAGTTGCTAATATTTGTAACTCGGAAGCAGAGCTACGGAATAGACGACGGCTAGCGAGGGATGAGGTGACGATGCGCGTTGGCAACGGATCAAGAGTTGATGTGATGGCCGTCGGCACGCTCTCCTTAGTTTTACCTTCGGGATTAGTTTTAAACCTTAATAAGTGTTATTATGTGCCTGCGTTGAGCATGAACATTATTTCTGGATCTTGTTTATTGCAAGACGGTTATTCATTTAAATCGGAGAATAATGGTTGTTCTATTTATATGAGTGACATCTTTTATGGTCATGCACCTATTGTGAATGGTTTATTTCTTCTAAATCTCGAAAGGGATGAAACACACATCCATAACATTGAGGCTAAGAGATGCAAAGTAGATAGTGATAATACTACTTATTTGTGGCAATCGCTGTCTAGGTCATATTGGTGTAAAGCGCATGAAGAAACTCCATTCGATGGACTTTTGGAGTCTCTTGATTTTGAATCATTTGACACATTCGAACCATGCATCATGGGCAAGATGATCAAAACCCCGTTCTCTGGTATGATGGAGCGAGCAACGGACTTGTTGGAAATCATACATACCGATGTATGCGGACCAATGAGTGTTTCGACGCGCGGTGGATATCGCTATTTTCTCACTTTTACTGATGACTTAAGTAGATATGGGTATATCTATTTAATGGAACATAAATCTGAAATGTTTGAAAAGTTCAAAGAATTTCAGAACGAAGTGGAAAACCATCGTAACAGGAAAATTAAATTTCTATGATCCGATCATGGAGGTGAATATTTGAGTTATGATTTTCTCACGCATCTTAAAGCAAGCGGAATCGTTTCGCAACTCACGCCACCCGGAACACCACAGCGCAATGGTGTGTCTGAACGCCAGAATCGAACTCTATTAGATATGGTGCGATCAATGATGTCTCTTACAGATTTGCCGTTATCATTTTTGGGTTATGCATTAGAAACCGCTGCATTCACTTTAAATAGGGCACCATCTAAATCCGTTGAGACGACACTGTATGAACTATGGTTTGGTGCTAAACCTAAGTTGTCGTTTCTTAAAGTTTGGGGATGCGAAGCTTACGTCAAGAAGTTGATGCCGGACAAGCTCGAACCCAAAGCGGAGAAATGCGTCTTCATAGGATACCCTAAGGAAACGATTGGGTATACCTTCTACCATAGATCCGAAGGCAAAGTGTTTGTCGCAAAGAACAGATCCTTTCTTGAGAAGGAGTTTCTCTGAAAAGAAGTGAGTGGGAGGAAAGTAGAGCTAGACGAGGTTATTAAACCTTCTCTTGAGTTGGAGAGTAGCGCAACACCTGAAATTGTTCTAGTGCCGTCTGCACCAACAATAGAGGAAGCTAATGACGAGGATCATGAAGCTTCGGACGATGCTACTACTGAACGTCGCAGGTCGACAAGGTCACGTGCCCCTCCTGAGTGGTACGGTAACCCTGTCTTAACTGTCTTGTTGGTAGACAACAATGAACTTGCGAACTATGAGGAAGCGACGATGAGCCCAGACTCTGAGAAATGGCTAGAGGCCATGAAATCCGAATTGGGATCCATGAGCGAAAACCAAGTATGGACTTTGGTGGATCCTCCTAGCGACCGAAAGGCCGTTGAGTGCAAATGGATCTTCAAGAAGAAAACGGACGCGGATGGTAATGTTACTGTCTATAAAGCTCGACTTGTCGCAAAAGGTTTTCGACAAGTTCAAGGTGTTGACTACGATGAGACTTTCTCTCCCGTAGCGATGTTTAAGTCCATTCGGATTTTATTAGCAATTGCTACGTCTCATGATTATGAAATATGGCAGATGGATGTCAAGACTGCATTCCTTAATGGCAACATTGATGAAGAATTGTATATGATGCAACTCGAAGGTTTTGTCGATCCTAAGGATGCTGATAAGGTGTGCAAACTTCAGCGTTCCATTTATGGACTAAAGCAAGCATCTCGGAGTTGGAACCTTCGTTTTGATCAAGTGATCAAGAGCTTTGGATTTGTTCCAAATTGCTACGAGGCTTGTATCTACAAGAAATTGAGTGGGAGCTCAGTGACATTTCTAGTACTATATGTGGATGACATATTGATTATTGGAAATGAAATTGGTATGCTTAACGATGTGAAGAGGTATTTGAATAAATGTTTTCAAATGAAAGACCTAGGAGAAGCTGCTTATATATTAGGCATCAAAATCTATAGAGATAGACAAAGACGCCTAATAGCTTTAAGCCAAAGTACATATCTTGACAAAGTTCTGAAAAGGTTCAGAATGGATAAGGCAAAGAAAGGTTCAGTGCCCATGTTGTCAGGTAAGATATTGAGCAAGGCTCAGTGTCCAGCTACTGATGGCGATAGAGAAACCATGAGCAAAGTGCCTTATGCCTCGGCCATAGGTTCTATCATGTATGCCATGCTGTGTACTAGACCGGATGTGTCCAATGCTCTTAGTTTGAAGAGCAGATACCAAAGTGATCCAGGAGTGTAACACTGGACAGCCGTAAAGAACATCCTAAATTATTTAAATAGGAGTAAAGAAATGTTCTTGGTCTATGGAGGTGATGAGCAGATCGTCGTAAAAGGTTACGTCGACGCTAGTTTCGACACCGACCCGGATGATTCTAAATCTCAGACAAGATACGTTTATATATTGAATGGAGGAGCTGTGAGCTGGAGAAGCTGCAAGCAAAGCGTGATCGCGGGATCTACAGTAGAATCGGAATACATGGCTGCTGCAGAAGCGTCAAGTGAAGGAGTTTGGATCAGGAACTTCATCACTGAGCTTGGTGTGGTTCCAAGTGCCTTGGACCCACTGGAGATATTGTGCGACAACACTGGCGCCATAGCATTGGCTAAGGAACCAAGATATCATCCAAAGACCAAGCCATCAACCGCCAATTTCATATAATTTGAGATTATATAGCAGATGGAGATCTGAAGATTAGCAAAGTACATACGGATCTGAATGTCGCAGATCCGTTGACTAAACCTCTTCCACGAGAAAAACATGATCAGCACCTTAATTCCATGGGTGTTAGATTGTTACCAGATGTAAACTAGATTATTGACTCTAGTGCAAGTGGGAGACTGTTGGAATTATACCCTAGATCATATAAAGTTTATATTCCATGCTAGAATTGTATTAAGCGGAAACTTTGATACTTGTGTGGTTTATGAACAACACCGTGTCCCTAGTACGCCTCTATGGACTAGCTCATTGATTAATGATGGTTAAGGTTTCCTGACCATAGACATGAGTTGTCGATTAATAATGAGATCATATCATTGGGAGAATGATATGATGGACAGAGCCAAATCAAGCAGAGCAATTAGATCGTGTCATCGTGTTCATCTTTGCGAAGCTTTTTCTTATGTCAAATATTGTATTCCTTAGACCATGAGATAATGCAACTCCCTGGTATCGGAAGAAAGCTTTGAGGTCATCAAACGTCATCCTATGAGAGGGTGATCATAAAGGTGTCTCTCAGGTGATCGGAAAGTACTTGTTGGGTTGTATGTATCGAGATGGGATTTGTCCCTCCCAAGTCAGAGAGATATACTTTGGGCCCACTCGGTAATCGATATCAACACCGCTTGCAAGCACGTGGTTAGGGATTTAATCACAAAGTGATATCGGATTACAGAACGAGTAAAGTACTTGTTGTGAACGAGATTGAACTAGGTATGACGATACCAACGATCAAATCTCAGGCAAGTAAAATATCGCGTGACGAAGGGAATATATATATGGGATTAATTAAATCCTGGCATCGTGGTTCATCCGATATGATCATCGATGAATATGTGGGAGTCAATATGGGTTTCCAGATCCCGTTGTTGATTATTGATAGAAGATCATGTCTCCATATTCTCGAACCCGTAGGGTCACACACTTAACGTGCCTCGAGGCTAGGATAGAATGGATAATTGGTTTGTGAGTTTTTGTTCGGAGTCTCGGATGAGATCCAGGACATCACGAGAGGTTCTGGAATGGTCCGGAGAATAAGATTCATATAAAGGAAAGCAGTTTTTGGATTTCGGAATTGTTTCGGAATATTCGGTATTGTATCGGAAGGTTCTAGAAGCTTCCGGAGTGGGACCAACGTGGCCCCACTTGTCGAAGGGGGCGTGGGCCTACGAGGGAGTGCCCTGGCCGCATTGGGCCAGGGGCACAAGGCCCCATAGGCCCAGCCGGCCAAAACCCTAGGGGATCTTCTAGAAGGGGGGGAGACTTGCCCCCCACTCCACCCTTGTGGCCGCCGGCCATAGGGCTTGGAGGAGGGGCAAGGGGGCCGGCCAGGCCCCTATATAAGGTGGGAAGGGGGTGCACCCTCCCCCCACCCCAAACCCTAGCCGCCATACTCTCTCTCTCTCTCTCTCTCTCTCTCTCTCTCTCTCTCTCTCTCTCTCTCTCTCTCTCTCTCTCTCTCTCTCTCTCTCTCTCTCTCGACTACGCGTATGCGAAGCCCTGCCGCAGAAACTCTCCACCTTTGCCCCATGCCGTCGTGCTGTAGATCCAATCTATGTCTCCACCCCACTTGCTGGACCGAGGAAGGAGGATACGTCGCGGTGCCGTATGTGTGCATATCTCGGAGGCGTCGCCACTTGCAGCGTTGGATCGGATCGGATCGCGATGAGGAGAAGGCTAGTACGACTACATCAACCACGTTCTGTTGAACATTCCGCTGTGCGATTTCTTCAAGGGTATGAAGATCTCATCTATCCCTCTCGTTGATTGCATCTCCTAGATCAGATCTTGGCTTTCCCGTTCGCATCCGTAGATTTTTTTGATTTACTTTGCTGTGAAACCCTTCACCCCTATCATAGCCATCTTCATGTAGTTAAGGTGAAAGTGAGGTCCACTTTGAATCATATGCTTGATAGACCATAGACTAGAAATCCCAAGTCCCTTGAGTACGAGGGTCGCTCCGCATGCTACTCAACTTTGGTCACCTGAAAGTTCTTATCATTGTAAATACATGTATATCATCGAGAACCGCTAACGGGGTACCCCTTGCACATGGTACAGGAGCTTTCCCATAACCAAAATGACAAGGAAAGCAGACAATGAGCATCTCAGCAATCTTTTTATTTACCATATGCATACTTTTTTATTGAGGAAGCTTCATAGATGCTCATTATGGTGATGCTGCAAGTTTCCACCATAATTAGGCATGGCTTAGACTAGCGGCCTATGCGTTTCTCTAAAACAATGTATAAACTCCATGAACTAACAACTTCCCCTTTTATTTCACATCGTCGACATCCGTAACCAAAAGAGCAAGGAATCAACTGGATGAGATATCCAAAAAGTGTTGAAAGCGTTTCCCGTGACAGCACGGTTCTGCTGACTCCGAGCATATAATTAGCAAGCATATAACTTTCATGGACTAGTCACAATAGTTTAGGATTATTAAGCGCAAGGAATAAAGTGTGCCATCAAGTTCGTGAGAGATTTACTAACTAACTTTCTCAAAACAGACAAACATTTTATTTTGAAAGAAAAAACGACATATAGAATATGCACTGTAACATCCCAGATTTTAAAATAGGAAAGATTGATAGGATTCATATGCATTACATTAAGCATCTTGCAAAATTTCAGATTCAAAACCATTTGTAAAAAAAACCTATTTGAAAATCCTTTATGCATCTATTAGGATTTCTAAACAAAACCTATTGTTTGAATATTTTAAACGGACATGAATCAGTTCCCTAGTAGTCCTAAAATGATGTGTTGAATTTTAGAAAAATTTACAAATTTGTGTGAGCTCATTTGGAGCTATATTTCAAAAGTTATTAAACATACTAGAGAAAGAAAAATAATTAAAGAAACAGAAAAAAAGGAAAACCTACCCGACCTGCCTCTCCTCCTCTCTCTACTTGCCAAGACGCAAGAAGAAGCGACTTGGCCCAAGAGTGCCCCACGACCCTACGCCCTTTCCCTTGCCGCTTTTTTCTCCCAACCGCGGGCCCGCGAGTCAGCCGCCTCGCAGCCACCGACATGTGGGCCCCTCCCGGTCATCTCCTTCCTCTTGTCGGAGACGGACACAAGCACGACATCAACCCCGAACCGAATCCACGAATTTTCCATTGAATTCCGTTTGTTTATCGCAAATTTATACACTGGATCGACCCCTATAAATTACCCCTCACCCGCACGCTCTTATTTTTCGAGATTCAGCAAACCCTAGCCGCCGATTTGAGGATTTTATCTGACCGCCATCACCGCCGCAAGGCCGAGCTCGAGGTTCCCAGGACAGCCGCTACCGCGCCTCTCCTTTACCTCTATCTCATTCCCCTTTCTGCACCGCTTCGTATCATCCCCTTATCTACTCCACAGGAGCACCACAGCACCCACACATCGCCGCCGGATCCCGTCGGAGCCCGAGAAGGACGACGAGACATTGCTATCGACTGAGAAGGAGATAGCCGCTGTT
Source organism: Avena insularis (assembly GCA_023614405.1). Classification (NCBI taxonomy): domain Eukaryota; kingdom Viridiplantae; phylum Streptophyta; class Magnoliopsida; order Poales; family Poaceae; genus Avena; species Avena insularis. The sequence continues at coordinate 28,391,073 of CM042690.1, forward strand.
GAGACCACCTACGTGCTCCCAGTAGACCGCTGCGACTCTTGGACCACTTTTCCGCCCCCAAGATCGCCGAACGCCCGTCGTTGCTGTTCGAAACCTCTGCAAATCGAGCCGGTGAGCACCAAGCTCGCTACACGTCAGCCGTCGGATCTCACGCGAGCGCCCCAGATCGCCTGTTGACCCGACAATTGACTAGTCAGCGCACGCGCTAAGTCAGCGCCACGTCAGCGGAATATTCCAGGAATATTCCCTGTTAAACTAGAAATAGAAGAAATAGACAGAAAATTGTATTAATTTTGTAAAATTCATAGAAAATTCAATATAGATCAGAAAAATACATATTATATAGCCCTGGATTTAGAATAATGTGTAGAATATTATCATGCAATAAAATTCGTACTTTGACAAATGCATTTTTCCTGGATTATTTAAATCTCTTTAATGGTATAAAATTCATAGAAAAATATCCACAACTCTAAAATTGGCAAATTTGGTGTCCTTGAGTTCAGAAAATTGTAATCTACGACACTGTAGCATTATTTGATTTTTTTATAGTACAAAATAATTACCTATGATTAAATCACTTAATTGAGTATTTTGGTTATAACTTTTAATCTGTAAATCATTTTAGGGTGAAACAAGTGGAAAATAAAAGCTATGAACATTACCTATCCAGTAGAATGGTTCTCATAATTTTATGAAACTATTATGTACTGAAAGTATTCAGAATTCATTAATGCCTATTTGTTTAATGGAAAATGTTTATGGGAAGCTTTTGATCTTGTTTCTCTTTCTAAAATGCCTGCATACTGTTTTGTTGTGTTGATGTACTGTATGATTGATTGCAACTATTGTTTTGCGCGATAGATTGCCTGGAGTGCGATATTTGTGATTGCGACGACTGTGTAAACGAATACTACAACTAAGGAAAGTGTCACTATCATGAATCTCCTATTGTTTTGTTATGCATTTAGTTTCCAGTAGCTTGCATTGAAGGAAATGTTTTATATTATATATGCTATGCTATGGTGTGAGTACCCAATAGAATTGTCATAGACCCTAGTTGATTCCTTGATAGCCATCGTATTGTAGATGCTTAGCCATGCTATTAGTTGCGTGGGTGGTTTTCATGATACATATGTGTATGAGAAGGATTATGTTTTGATTAAATGAAAACCACTTAATCAATGAATCACCTGGGTGAAATGGCATTGATTGGGTCATCGAGTGTGGATTTTGGTGGGGATTGCCACCCAGGCTTCAAAGAGATAATAGGCGGTCTTGATTAGTAACTTCCATGTATAACCACATGTCATATGGGCTCTCACTTGACTGAGTAAGTTATGGGATCATGTCCTACCGTGACTAGCAGATGTAGGTGTTGATAGGATGGTACAGTCCGGAGTTAGGCTCATGATTCTGTTTCCCAAAGGTCTCGTCCTGGTCTTCTCTCAAAAGGGGTCTTGTGGGTAAAGTGTACTAGCCTCTGCAGATGGTTTATGAACTAAGTACTTAGTCATGTCTCCGGTAATGGACAATTATGAGTAACTTCTCTTGACGCGGTTGAAAAGTCTCATTCATTCCAATTTCTCTAATAAAACTTGATGGGTGAACATAATGGGTTATAGAGCACTTGAGTGACTCAATGTGTCCATAGTTTTAGGAGCTCTCGAGTGACTCGAGCTGTTCTTAGTTATTTTGAAGAACTAAAACTTTATTTGAAAAGGTAGGAGAAAATGTTGCTTTATGCAAATAGCCTAAACTCCACTAGCCAAAGTGTGCATGTATATGACAGGTTGCCAATTGTGTCCACATAACAGTGACATCTTGCCAATACAATTCAAATGTATTGACCATTCATGGCTGCAGCTTTTTATGTTACAGGTTATTTCGATGACAAGTGAGGTTATCGTTTAGGTTGCGAATCTCCACTCAGCGTGTTGCTTGTGGCGTGATGGAGCCTTTATATATTGTTTATTTATTGAACTATGTTATTTGAGCTAGCTGTGAACTAAGCAACTTTGTAATATTTATATTCTTGGATCAATCGTTGTAATAATGTGACGCATTGATACTCTTTTATTCATCGAAACTGTGTGTGCTAGCTAATCGATCCAAGAGACTAGCACTGTAAACACAGGATCCAATTCTTAATGGGTTGGATCGCTTCATGCACTGAAATAGCAAATGATGCTAATAGGTAGGTATGGTGGACACAGCTGGCAATATTGGTTTTAGGGAGTTGGAAGCACATGTAGAGCACATACTCGGTGCAAGTGAAGGCTAGCAATAGAGAGGGAGCGACAAACGAGAGAGCAATAGCTGTCATAATCATGCTTGCAACAAAACAAGACTAATTATGGCATGAAAGTGATACAAGAACTCTGAGGCAAAATAAATCATCGAGGCTTACTGACTATTGATTAGTCATATGTATGCGTGAGCATATGCCAAGTCGATTCACATGAACAGTCAGAGGAGGATACCATAATATCATACCAAAACATGAATAAAACAATGCAAGCAAACATTCATATGACACGTTACAAACTATTAGCAAGCTAGAGCTAATCATATACAAGCAAGAACTACTAAGCATCCATAATGACATACACCTTACACAAACATGCTAAGCATGCTCACAATGATGAGTATATGTACAAAAATGAAACAAATAGAGTTTGTTACCAGCCTCTTACCACACCTCGAGTTGTCTTAATCTTCATTATTGCCCTTCACTTGTGTGACTTTAATAATAACATGAAACCAAAATCCACTAAGGACGGCTGAACCCTGCAAAGAACTCACAAAACCAAAGAAGAATAACAAATATTTTTGATGTTTTCGATTTTTTTTAAAGAAAGCAAACAAAGGAAAAACAAACAAGAGGCAAACAAAGCAAAAGAAAACCAAAAACAAAAACTAAGACGCTCCAAGAACAACACAACTATGCATGAAACAATAAAAACGAAGTGTCTAGAAAGACCTGAGATTTTTATTGATGAAGAAGGAGATGCCTTGGGCACCCTGAAGCTTTGACGCTTGTACCTCTTAAATATTTCTTGGGGTGACACGGGGTGGCTCCCCCAAGCTTGAGATTTTGTCCATTCTTCATCTCATTACATCATTATTTCCTTACACCTGAAATTTTTCCTTCATACAAAACTTCACACAATTTTCATTAGCAACATTAGTGTATTCAAAAGATAATAGACCTTTAGTCAAAGCTTTTTGAACATCAAGAATTTTCACCAAAAATTCAAGAAACTCTAGCAACTCCTTCAAAAAGCTCAATTCCCCAAAAGAGAACTCAAAAAGGAATCAATAAGAAGCAAAGGCAAATAATGACAGAAATCTGTCAAAACAGACCAACAGGTAGAAACAGATTTTTTAGAACATCTTCTGTTGCTCAAATAAAAAAGTGTTGAACTAACTAAAGTTAGCTAACATACCGGGGATTTATTCATAAATTTTCAGCTCAATCCGACTTACAGAGACTCCTCACAAATTTTTATGGTGGAGGACAGAAATCCGTTTTGGGACATCAACTCCCTAAATCTTACTTCCCTCTCATTAGAGGTCATTCTTGGCACAAAAAGCAAACAAAAATGATAAGTAGAGGTCATTACTGAAGTAATAACTTACAAGACTCAAGGAAACTCTTGGGTTATCTCCCAGCAAGTACTTTTATTTAACGCCTTTAAGTTAGGCACGACGAAGAGCAAAGATTGTAAATGAGAAAAATAAAAGTGAGCAAGTATAACAACAGTAAAAGCACTATTTTGTTCATTAAAATCCTTTTGTTAACAAGGTTGATCAAGTCTTGTTACCAAAACAATCTTATATGAAACAAAACTTTGCATTCCACAAGGTGATTATGTTACCTCAAGCTTAATAGCAATGGTCCCAATCATAATAGTTTCAAAATTTTCTTGTGGAATGGGACAATATATTTCTCCAATCTTGATGCTCTCAATACTTTCAATGGAATTCAGGAAATAGCTCTTAGCAACCTTCTTGGGGAAATAGACAGTGTGCTCTTTGTCATTAATATTGAATGTCACTTTCCCTTGATTACAATTGATGCCAACACTTGCAGTATTAAGAAAAGGTCTCCCAAGAATAATAGACATATTATCATCTTCAGGCATTTCAAGCACAACAAAATCAGTTAAAACCATGCAATTATGAGCTACTTGAACAGGAACATCCTCACATATACCAATAGGAATAGTAGTTGACTTATCAGCCATTTGCAAAGATATATCAATTGGTATCAACTTTTCTAGATGGAGCCTCTTGTAGAGAGAAAAAGGCATAACACTAACTCCAGCTCCCAAGTCACATAAAGCAGTTCTAACATAATTGTTCTTAATAGAGCAAGGACTAGTTGGTATACCTGGATCACCAAGTTTCTTTGGAACCTTACCATTGAAGGAATAATTAGCAAGCAAAGTAGAAATCTCCTCATTGGGAATCTTCCTTTTATTGGAGACAATATCCTTCATATACTTTGAATAAGGAGGCAACTTAATAGCGTTAGTCAAAGGAATTTGCAAGAATAAAGGCTTCATCCACTTACAAAACTTGTTGTAGTGTTCTTCCTCCTTTGACTTGTGTTTCTTACCTGGGAAAGGCATAGGTTTCTACACCCAAGGTTCTCTCTCTTTACCATTCTTATTAGCAATAAAATCTTCCTTAGTGTACCTAGTGTTCTTAGTGTGCTTCTCAGGTTCTTCCTCACCTTCCTCCTTATCAGAAGACTCATTTTTATCATTACCACTCTCAGTTTCAGCATCAGAGATAGATATACTATTAGGATCTACAGCAGGTTCAAGTGGTTCCTCAACTATTTTATGTTTCTTTTTCTTTATCTTACGAGGACTACCACTACTCTCACCTTGTTGGGAATCCTGCTCAATTCTTTTAGGGTGTCCTTCAGGATATAAAGGATCTTGAGTAGCTATACCACTCCTAGTTCTAATTTCATAAGCATGTTTATCTCCTGAAGCATTAACTAGCATATCCTTTTGCACCTTAACAAGTTGATCAAGTTGAGTTTGAACCATTTGAAAGTCTTTACAAAGCATTTTGATATTATTAGAAGTTCTTTCCACAATATCTTTCAACTCATGGATAGCCCTAGAGTTTTCCAATAAATGATTCTGAACTTATTTATTAAAGTGACCTTGTTTAACAATAAAAATGTCAAGTTCCTCTAAGCATTGATCAGGAGGCTTACCATAAGGAATATCACCTTCATCAAAGTGTTGGAGAGAGTGTACCTCAATAGTAGATGAGTGGGGAATTGGTTTACATAATTCTTCTATAGGAGGTAGATTCTTCACTTCTTCAGCTCTAATACATTTCTCCTTTAGACACTTCTTAGCTTCCTTCATCACTTCATCATTTAATGCAATAACTCCCCTCTTCTTTGTTGTTGGTGTTGGAACTGGTTTAGGAACAACTGGTTCAGGAGTAATGGGCTCAGGTGTATTCAGCTCAGTTGAAGTCCAATCATCATAATTCTTGCTTATCTTGGTCATTAATTCTTCAGCATCTGTAGGAATCCTTTTCCTAAAAACACAATCAACAAAGCTATCTAGGTAGGTCCTAGAATCATCAGTTAGTCCATTATAATAAAGATCAAGAAGCTCATTTTTCGGTAATGGACATCCAGGATGTGCATGAATGAAGGCACAAAATCCTTTCCATGACTCAGGTAATTTCTCTTCTTATCCCTGTTTAAAATCAAAAAGTCTCTGCAAAGCAGCATGTCTAGCACTGGGAGGAAAATATTTATGGAAGAAAGAAGCAATCAAGCAATCAAGGCTATCAATGGAACTAGAAGGTAATCTATTAAACCAAGCCCTAGCTTCTTCTTTTAGTGAAAAAGGGAAGATCTTAGCAACAAAGTACTTGCGCATCTTAAAATCATCAGAGAACAAAGCACTCATAATAGAAAGCTCATTCATATGAGCCACATCACTCTCATTTTCAGTACCACAAAAAGGTTCTTTCTCAATAATATCTAAATAAGATAAATCAAGAGAGAAATCATAATCTTCATCTTTAATATCTATGGGAGAAGTGGCAAACTTAGGATCAGAGGACAACTTAGGCATAATAGTACGTCTAGCAAGGAGACTCTTCATAGCACTAGTACCATGTGTGTTTCGACACTCTTCAACAAAATCATCAGTGAACTCAATGTAACCATCATTGATACCATAACTCTCACTAGCCTCAGGTGAGCTAACAGGTGTAACAGTGTCTTCACTAGGAGTTTCGATATTTCCTAGACTAGCCATAGTAGCATCTAGAAAAGGACCCAATGAACCAATCGCATCAAGCACAGTAGAAGTAACATCATGAGTATCAAAAGCAGTTTCAGACTCAGCGGTAGTAGCAGTGTGTGTAGCATGTGTATGTGGTGGTGGTGTAACAAGCTTACTTATAACAGACGGTGAATCAAGAACAACAGAGGTGTTTAGGACTGTACCTCTTCTTGTAGTGGATGGTAAAATAGGGAACTTTCCATCACGAGACTTCTCCATGATGAAAGGAGTAACAGTGAACAATAATAGATCCAAGTGAACTTACAAATAAAGCTATGCTCCCCGGCAATGGCGCCAAAAAATAGTCTTGATGACCCACAATTATAGGGGATCGCAACAGTCTTCGCGGGTAGTATTACCCAATTTATTGATTCGACACAAGGGAAGCCAAAGAATACTTGCAAGCCTTAACAACAGAGTTGTCAGTTCAGCTGCACCTGGAAATAGTTCTTGCTCATAGAAGTTTATCAGTAGCAACAGTTTGGTAGTAGCAACAACAAAGCAACAATGAAACATGAGCAATAGTAACAGTAACGGTAACAGTAGGATTCGAGTGCGGTAGGCATATGGATGGATGGACGGGCGTTGCATGGACGAGTCTAAACATGTAACTTCAAGATCTAGGGCATTGCAGATAAATAATAACAAGCATCCAAGTACTAAACAATCCTAGGCATGTGCTCCAAAGATAGTCATACGTGCTCGCAATGAGAACTTGCACAACATCTTCTGTCCAGACAGCCCGTGGCAGCGGGGCCTCTAGGGAACTACTGGCAATTAAGGTGATCCTTTTAATAGAGCACCGAAGCAAAGTATTAACACTCCGAACACATGTGATCCTCTATCAACACCCGGATTTTTCAATCCTAGATGCCTGTTATGCCATACATCGCAATCCCAGGATTACCATTTTTGCGAGACATAACAGAGTTGGATACCATAGTACTTCATCCATTACAAACGATACATAAGTTCTTACACAAATAGGGATCTCATGATCCAGTTCTTAATACAACTTCAAGCAGCGGAATACGTAATAATAACGGTAGCGTAGGCGAAGCTCCATCTTCGGGTCACAGCAATGCCGACGATGGGAGATGATCCTAGTTGTCGTAACCTTCCTGGGGTCCATCCTCCAGGTACTCCTCTTCATAGTCTGGCCATGGGAATAGCCAGGGACAAAGCCATGAGTACTCTTTAAGTACTCGCAAACTAATACTAACAGGTAAGGGTTTTTTGGATAATAGGACACTAGGCTCTAGGGTTGTTTTGCAAAAGCCAGGTTTATCTTTACTAAGTTCCAAAACTAGTCACAAATTTTATAACTCCTAAATGGGATCTTGTAATTCAGGTCACAACTCTGTTGTGGTCAAGTCAAAGTCTCAATTCATTTCACAAGTCATTTTAAAAAAAGGTCTGACGGGGGAACAGTGTGGCCACTCCAACTGTCCATAACCGCGAACGCGACTATTCGAATAGTTTGACACTCTGCAGAGTTTGTACACTTTCACCACAACATTCGATACATCCGTCAGGAACAAATCCTGAATTCACCATACTCAGTATGCGGATAATCAATCCTAACCTTTCAATTACACTCCCTAGTATCAGCACCTCTCCTGTGAGTTTGGCCTCCCAACCATGACCACTGTCATCTTGGGTGCCGCATGTGGACAATCTTCACAAGGTAGCCTCAAGACCTTGGCCGTGAGGGAACTAATACTAAGGTATATAAGTTTCCAGTCAAGCCCTACCCAAAATTCGGGTATTGTGGTTGTACGATAAAATTGGAATGGTATCGCATCCAGACAACCATCAGTTTTATAAAGGGCTAAGGCTCATGCCTTAACATTTTTATCATCAAAATCATCAAGTGTTCGGAAACACATGTCCAAAACATTTCAATAGAATGATCCATCATTCCAAGGTTTTCATAACCATTTTTCCACCAAGTATTCCCATCTAAGGTTGATCAAGTTTTATGCTTAGCACTAGCATCTACAGGTGGGGGTAGTAATGATGAGGGGTGGTACTAGTGGAGTTTCACTAAGTCTAACCTTATACCTTAGGCTGAGATCAGGGTCTCTAGCTTAGGCCAAATTTTATGCTCTTTAGGCAACCTTGAGCACAACTGTCTAATATCTACCAAACTCTTAGGTAGACTCTAAGTAAGCTTTGATAAAGAAATAAAGTAAGAAGCTTGCCATAAAACTAGGATTGGTTTAACAAGTGGGTATGATCACTTATGCTTAAGGCATATAGTATTCATATCACAAGTATGGGTTTGTGGCAACAATAGGGTATTTTGCAAGGGTTAGCTTGCACATTCACTGGTAGTATTAGGCTGGCATTGGTATAGTATCAGCCTGCCTTGTGCAGAGCAGTGGTTGAAGTTCTCCTCGGCTTCCTCTTCGTAGTATCCTCCTTCCTCCTCGTATCCTTGGTCGGTACTAGCGTCTATGAATAAATACGAGGTACACAATCACCAAACAATACTTAACTACTTGCAATCATTACACACAAGGGTCCTATAGATGATCTAGCATCATCTCTAACATTACAAGGTTAAGGCTTGGTTTAAATCTTTTTATTTTAGAAAAGTAATTTCTACTCATTGAGAAACTACTTAAGATTTAATATTCTCCAAACTAAACATGGGATCATGTTGACACATGTCATCACCACATATTGTAGTCCATGGGAAAGTGATTTAAAGTGGTGTCACAATTAAATAAGGTTTTACCCTTTTATTTTAATTAATTAAAGTGGCTAGAAATGCTTATGAAGCATTATTTTATTCCTTGAACATTATTTCTGCAAGTAAACCTATATATTTTTATATATTCTGAAAGGTATGGTTAAATGTGATTTTTGAGAGTTGGAATCAACTCAAAAGCTTTTATGGTTTAAATTTGAAAAATGTTTGAATGCAGAAAAGCTTCTGCCTTGTTATTTTTTCTATGGTTGATCTACTGATCCAAATGACTTGAATCCAACGGTCTTGGATTAAGCATTCACAGATCTTTCCAACAAAATTGGTTTCATCCAATTTTATGCACTGAATCGATCTAGGTTGATTTTTGAAGTTGGGTGCTGAAGTGGGTTCGAAAAGAAATAGAAAAAGGTTTAATTTGAATTGCTGGGTTGCGCGGGAAATTCTAACGGGCCGGCCTGCTAAGTAGTGCTGCTGGCTGCGTAAGTGGGTGTCCCCACTTGTCAGTGACACGGGGCTGGGCGAAGCGGTATGGGGTGATGTGGATCGTTCGATCTAGCTCTAATCCAACGGCTGTGGGTCATCATCGACGCGAGACAGCTCCGGCGAGAATAAAACCTAGCACGGCCAGTGAGGGTCGCTGGGGGCTCACCGGGGTACTGGCGAGGGTCGGCGAGGCGGGCGAACGACAAAGTCGACGACGGCGAACCTCCTGGTACCGGTGGCTTCTCCTGGGGCGGCTCCAATCGCTGGCTCCCTTCTTCTCTAGAGGCGGCGGGCTCCGGTGAAATTCCGGCGAGGTGGTGCTCGCCTTGCTCTGAGGATGGTGTGGCACGGTCAGTGGGGAGAGGGGAGTGAGATGGTGTGATGAATTCGTGTGGGGGTGGCCTCTATTTATAGTCGAGCCGGCGAAGCGGTAAGGTGAGCTCGTCGGGGGCGACGTTACAGGCGGCTAATGGCATGGACACGGGTAGGGGACGGTGCTGTGTCTCCTGGCGATGCTCAATGGCATGGTCGCGAGGCATGGGGCGGTGTGGTTTGGTCTGGAACGACCGGTGCTCTGCGCGGCAGAGGCGGCGTATTCGACGGCGGGCGGTGGCTATATGGCACGGGGCAGCAAACGGGGGTGTCTGGCGGTGTCCTGGGTTGGTGGTGATCGTGTGTGCGCGCGGTGAGGGCGGCGCGTGGTCTGTGGACGCTGGTCGCGGGTGGCGCTCTGGCGCACGCTCGGCAAGGTCTAGGCGTGTCTCGTGCGCGTGGTCCAGGGCTTGGCAATGCTCGCGGCTGGGACAGGCAGTGGCGGTGGACGGTGGGCTGCCTCCCAGACATGCTGGCTAGGCTTGCTGCTGCTCCTAGCTTGCTGTCCACAATGGGGTGACATGGGTGTGCTCGGCTGTTCACCATTAATGGCAATGGCAAGCTCACAGGGGTGCTAGTGGTGGGCTGATCTTTCTAGATGATCATCGAGGTGTGTGAGCTAACTAGGGAACAAGTTAGGCAAGAATCACTGCACACTATAGTGTTTGTGGTTTTGTTTGATTTGTGTCTGCAACCTGTTTGATGAAATGGCCGCATGAACTCAAGTTTTGAATTTTGAAATGAATTTTGGTGGGTTTGCTAGATTGGTTCTGGTGAGTCTGCAGATGCTTGGGTTTTGAAAATTGAGCTTGTTTGAGTGGGTTTTGAAAAAGTGGGATCTTCCCATATGAAGAAGATTCAATTTTGAAATGTCATTTAAACTATGCATTTGAAAGTTTCTGGATGATCACAAAGTGGGCCTTGATACTCTGTTATGAGTACATTCAAGGGGTGCAAAGATCCAGAAAAGTTTCTGTTAGGTTCTGAAAGTTTGAGATAGCCAAAGTAGGCATGGGAGTTTAATTGGTCAAAATGACCATTCCCTTAATATATTTGTTTTGATTTACTTGTCTTTAGGAAAAGTGTGGGAAATGTTTTAGATGATGTTATTTTCACCTAAGAAACATTTTACAAGCAATGGATCACACAAACAAAGTGGTTTTTAAAGAAATTCAAAAACTATGCATACACACATGCATGCATTCATGAGTTGATTTAGAAAAGTTTTTGTTAACCCTAAACTTGATGATTAGTGTTTGTTGATCTAAGTTTGGTATTTTTGGGATGTTACATCCTCACACCACAGCCATCCCCTCCGGTTGTCCCAATTATTGTCACTTTGGGGCCTTTGGATCCGGACAATGATATGTGTACACAACTTGCAGATAAGATCACAAACAATACTATCATAATGATTCAATAATAAGTTCAGATCTGAGATCATGTCACTCGGGCCCTAGTGACAAGCATTAAGCACAACAAGTTGCAACAAAGTCAAATAGCACAAGAGAAACTAGGCACTATGCCATAACAATCTTATTTGATTACATGATAGAACTCATCCAATCCCTACCATCCCCAAGCCTACAGCGGGGGATTACTCACTCATGGATGAGGGAAACATCGGTGGTTGATGGAGATGCATTGGTGGTGACGATGGCGATGATCCTCTCCAAATTCCCCGTCCGGGCAGAGTGCCAGAACGGAGTTTTTGGATCCGAATCTTGGTTTCTGGTGGCGGCGGCGGAGCGGAACTCTTTCTGGAAAACTATCGAACCCCCTGAGTTTTTAAGTCAAAAGTCAACTTATAGGCGCGGAGGGAGGCCGAGGAGCTGCCTGGGGTGGCCAAACCCCCTCCAGGCGCGGGGTCAGGTGGGCCCACGCCTAGGGTGGGTCTGGCCCCCCAGGCCTCCTCTTTGTCTCCCCTTCTGGCTCCGTTGATCTTCTGGTGAGAAATAGTTTTTGGCATATTTTCTAGGAGTTTTCCTGATAGTTCATTTTTTGCACAAAAATAAGACACCAAGGTAATTCTGCTGAAAACAGCGTCAGTCCGTGTTTGTTGTATCCAAATCACACAAGTTTAGAGAAGAAACAATAGCAAAGTGTTCGAGAAAGTAGATACGTTTTGGACATATCAAGTATTCTCCCAGAAATGACTCATTTATAGGTACATGGTCGGTAATTATTCCCTCCATCCTAGATAGATGATCTGCTACTGGATTATCCTTACCCCTCCTATATACTATTTGCAAATCATATTCTTGTAGTAATAACACCCACCTAATCAACTTGGGATTTGCATCCTTTTTCACAAGAAGGTGACTCAAAGCTTGGTGATCTGTATGAATTATTACTCTAGAATTAATAATGTAAGATCTAAATTTGTATCAAGCAAAAATTATAGCCAGGAACTCTTTCTTGGTAGTAGCATAATTTTTCTGAATCTTATTAAGAGTCCTACTAGCATAGTGAATAACATTTAAATTCTTCCTGTCTCGCTGTCCTAGCGTAGCTCTTACATCATAGTCACTAGCATCACACATGATTTCAAAAGGTTCATTCCATTTTGGAGATTGCATGATAGGTGCTGAAACTAATTTGTTTTTAAGATTTTAAAAAGCTGCAATGCAGTCATGGTCCAAGTAGAATTGAGTTTCTTTCTCAAGAAGGTTAGTGAGAGGCATAGCTATTTTGGCAAAATCATGTATAAAAAACTTGTAAAAACCTGCATGTCCTAGAAGCATTTTTAAGTTTTTAATGTCTTGGGCTATGGGAAGATTCTCTATAGCACTTATATTGGTCTTATCTATTTCTATACCTTTTTCTGAAACCTTATGTCCAAAAACTTTACCTTCCCTTTCCATAAATCGACATTGCTCCCAATTCAAAACTAAATTTGATTGCCTGCATCTCTGCAAAACTTTTGTTAAATTGTAGAGACAATTATCAAATGTTGTTCCACAAAAACGAAATCATCTGTGAGAACTTCCATAGTATTCTCAACAATATCATCAAAGATTTTTAAAACACACTCTTGAAAGGTTGCAGCTGCATTACATAAGCCAAACGAGATTAATCTACAAGAATAAGTACCATAAGGACATGTGAAAGTTGTTTTCTCTTGATCTTCGGGCTGTATAGAAATTTGATAATAACCAGAATAACCATCAAGAAAACAAAAATAAGAATTATTGCTTAGTCTTTCTAAAATTCTATCCATGAACGGTATAGGTTTATGATTTTTCTGTGTCTCACGGTTTAGTCTTCTAAAATCGATGCACATGCGATATCCCGCAATAGGCCTTATAGGGACTAGCTCACCATCCTCATTCATAGTAGCATCAACACCCCCATGTCTTGGTATGCAATGAGCTGGGCTAACCCACTTACTATCTGAAATAGGATATATTATGCCAGCATCTAATAAGCATAAAATTTATTTTCTTACTACTTCTTTCATTTTTGGATTAAGCCTTCTTTGTGTGTCAACTATAGGTACAACATCTTCAAGCATGGTAATATTATGTGTCACAATGGATGGATCTATTCCTTTAATATCACTTAGAGTATAACCAAATGCTTCACGATGTTTGATCACAACTGAAATAAGTTTATTTGTTTCATTTTCTGATAAATATTTACTAATAATAATAGGACATTTATTTTCATTATCTAAAAATTCATACCTCATATTGTCTGGAAGTCGTTTCAATTCAATTGGCGGAGGTTCTTTGTCACATCCCAAGATTTTCCAAATCTTGTTATGTGAAAAATAAATGAATAAAATAAAACTTTGATGATTTTCAGGGTGAGAAGAAACTTTTTGATTCCAATTGGAAACCTTCAAACCTATTTGATCAAACAAATCCTAAAAGGGATTTGAAAAGATAAACAATTAATAAAGAAAATATTAAATATGTGAAATTACCATTTTTGAATCTTTTAATAAAAAGATTTGGTTTTCAAATGAAAAGGTAGAAATATAAATAAAGACTATTTTATAGAACCAAATTAAACCTTGGCCAAGTTTTGAAATAAAATCTTTTGTTTTGATTAAAAGAATAAAGGTCTATTTGAATAAAATAATGAGGGTTTATTAATACCCAATTTTATTAAAGTAAGGGTTTTCCCATTTTGAATAAACACTAAAACTTATTAGTTTATCTAAAATAAGATTTCCAAGTGTTTTATATTTTCAAATAAAACCTACTGAATGGTTTTGGTATTTTTTTTTAGATTTCAAAATGGAGTTTTAATAAAACAAATCCTATTTGAATTGATAACTAAGGTCTATTTTATTTAATTATTAAATGGATCCTAAAAAGAATAAAAATATTATTTTATTTTGGACTTTGGGATTTGTGTTGTTAAACAGAACTAACTCAATACAAAGTTTAGTGGAAGTTTGAGTTCAATTGGTTGTTTGAATTGTTTGAATAAAAACAAAACAGAAAACCAAATAGAAAAAGAAAAAAAGTTTTAGTACAAAAAAATGTTAAAGGACTCGACCCAACTAAGCAGGCCCAGCAGCCCAGCTCCAGCCCACCAGCTCGCCTCGTAATCGCTTTTCCTACTCAGTCGCGACCAGAGTCCTGCATGGCCTCTCTCTCTCTCTTCCTCACGACAGTGTGTCCCATGCCACCTCACCGCCGTCTTCAACCCCAAACCACGCCTGCCGTTGCTGCCAGCATTCTTCTTGGCGATCAATTCGTTATTGCTCGCTTTAACTCCCCGGCGACCACGCCGAGCATAAACGCCTCTCCGCTCTATCTTTCCCCTGCGGCTCCTCCTCGCCTCTGCCCCAATTCGCCCCCACACCGCCACTGCTCCGACGAGCTTCTCTAGTGAATTCTGGCGCCGTCCAGCCTCGCCTCGCCTTCCCGAGCACGCGAGCTTGCTCCTCAGACCAGCGCACTGCCGGTGCCTCCTGCTCGCCTGCCGCCCTGTAGCCTCGGCTTCGACAACATCTGAGCGCCACCGCCGTTTGCTGACACTCCAGCGACCTCCCTCTGGTAAGCCAGACCGCCCCGAGCCCTCTCGATCATGCTCACGTGAAGCCCACACTTGCCCGCATCTAACCATGCCCCTATCTTGTCTTAGGGTGATCTGCAATGTCGCCCCCGACAACCTCCAGAACCGCCTGATGCCGCCATCGTCTCCGGCGAGCAATCCCCTCCGCTCCAGTGCGCCCCTCGACGAACCGACCACGCCTCGAGCTTCACCGCAACCCTGCGAACACGGTGAGACTCTCCGTAACCCTCCTTGCTTCCTGTATCGCCGGCTCCGTCGTAGCCAGAGCGTGCTCCGCCAGACGCCGCCGCCAGCGCCGCCCATTCCTGGTCAACCTCACAGCAGCCGTTGGATCATCATCTAGTGGCTACGATATAACAGCTTAGCGAAGGGGTATCGTATGCTCAGAGCCACACGATGTTATTTAGATCCAACGAACCACAGAGCGCAATCCGCACGAACCGGTACGCGCTAGTAGGAATAATACACGTGTCCAGAGACTGTTTTAAAAACAGAAATTTGATCTATTAGATTTGCAAACTTGTAAATTGTATAACTTTTGATCCACACGTCCAAATTTTGCAAACTTTATATCATTGGAATCAGCAAGACAAGCCCTAGACAACCATGCACTTTGTTTAGTAAAAAGCTTCTGGTAAAATGTTTGTTTTTGCAGAAACATGTGTATGCTTGTTTAAGATATAAAATTTATTTCAAAATGATTTTGGGGTTAAAATCTTTGCAAAATGGTTTGTTGTGAACCTACTGACCTTAGGAACCAACTCATGGATTTCAAAATGAATTTTGTGAATTTTAGAAGTAATTACTTGAATTAACTCATTTCTAGTCAAATAAAAATATTGATTTTGCTATAGAAATGATTTTTGAGTAAAACCTTTGGAAAATGTTTTGGTACAAACCTACTGACCCTAAACACCAAGTTTTGTGAATTAAAAACCTATTTGGTGAACAATATAAATTTTTTGCCTTGCTAAAAACATTTTCCACCACATAAAATAATGTTTTGATTTAAGAAATGGCTTGTAGATAAAACCCTTTTACAAATGGTTTTGCCACTTTAGGAATTGACCATTTTGAACCTTACAATGTTTGGAACCTAGTAGAAACCACCTTTGCAAATAAAACTATCTTTTGCATGCTTGCATGCATGACTTTGTTTCTATTATTTTATGTGTGATTAATTTGTTTGATTATTGTTTGGAATACTAGTTGAATCTATGTTTGCTTGATTGATTTGTAGTGAAGTTAGAAGAGTGTGATATTAGCAAGATCAAGAAGTGAACCAACATTCTCTACCAAAAAGGCAAGTGACACTATCATCCAAGTCCCACTATTTTCATTACACTTAGTGGATTTTGAAACATGCATGATAAGGACTACTATATTTTGCTATGCTAAATCCTAATAGGATACCCATATATATTCCTTAGTGAAACAATGTAGTTGTATTATGCTTAGCCCTGCTATAAATTTTGAGAAGATATACATGTTGAGGTTATGTGAAGTATTGAAAAGACTTGTGTTTTATATAATAAAAAAAGTACTCAATGAACCACCTGGGTGGACAAAGATACTCAAGTTTTGGACAAGGTGGCAACAAAAGGAACCATGTTTATATGGCAATCTCTTTGTGTTTTGCATCAGAAGGAAACCACCTAGGGACTTAGAGATTGAACATGTTTCTCGTACAGTGGCTTCCGTGTACATCCACATGCTAAATGGGCAGTGGCTTAGTCAACTACATAGTGGAAGGCCCATGCATTGGCCTCTTCAGGTTTACTGGAATGAGGGAACTAGGAACCCTACATTGGTGCCTGAAGACAAGCTAGCATTGTGTATTGGGAGGACACCTATGGAAAGACTTCGTCACATTCTCAATCTGCCAGTACTCCATCTTGGTGAGTACTTATCCAGCGACCACTGGTGGCAACAAGATGAGATTGTGTCATGTGGGTAAAGTGTACAACTTCTGCAGAAGATCAAATTCTAAGTACTTAGCCGTGTCCCCGGTTATGGACAATACTGAGCAACTAAGGCCTGAAGCTATGGAAGATCTCGACATTCCAATTTCTAAAAGTAAAACTTGAAAGTGACAACAAGAGACTTGAAGCACTTGGGGTTTACCAAGGAGCTCAGAAAGATTTGACAAAAGATCAAAATTGTTTTGAAAAGATAGGATAAATTATATTGCTTTCTGCAAACAAGCCTAAACCCTACTTAGCCAAATATGCATGTAATAATAGGATCCACATAATTCTACTTAGTAGTGAAACTTGCCAATACAATTCAAATGTATTGACCCTTGTGGCTGTAACTTGTAATGTTGCAGGTTTTGTTTGATGTTAGTGAAGTTTATTGATTAGGATTACAAGTCTACAACCAACATGTCTGCCTGTGGCACTTTGAAGATGAAGGACCCCATGCTATTGTATTTTCTGCTGCATTGTAATGAGATAGCCAAATGAGCTATGTAAGATGTAATAAATTATTTTATTCCTGGTTATAAAGTTGTATTATAACATTTGTTTCTTGATATTACATCTTAACTGTGGATGCTAGCTATTGATCCAGGGACTAGCATTTTAAACACAGGGATATCTACCTTATTAAAAGGTTGGGACCTCTACATTCTTCGTCACCTTTTCTTACCAGTTCTTCATTGTCATGTGGGTTTTGTGCTTCCGGAATGGAGTCAAGGTAATCATCCATGTCTTCTCTTTCCTTATCATATAGTGCCTCTTCCCAATTAACTAAGCTCCTTTCTAATTCATCTTGGGGAGTGCTGAAATGAATTGCGGTTAGCTCAGAAATTCTTTTCTCTCCCTTGATATCTTCTATTTCACATGGCCTCTTTTTAAGTTTGGCGAAGTGGAATGTAATTTCCTCCTATCCAAACATCATGGAAATAGTCTCCTCCTTATTGTAATTTCGAGCTTTGGTTATAGAGACAAAAGGCCTGCCTAAAAGAACAGGACAAAAAGTATCTCAAGGCATATAACAATATGAAAATTAAGAGGGTACATGAGTGGTCCAATAAAAACATAGACATTTTGAATAACACCATCCAGTTTTATATTAGTTCTATTAAACAATTTAATAGTAGTGTCTACCGATTCCACATATGGATTATTTAGATTGTACCAAAGTTCTTCATAAAGTGATGAAGGCATAATATTTATTGTGGAAATCGGCTCACAAATTCCGTATAAGGAAGTTTCTCCACAGCATATAGGAGTCATAGGTTTAGAAGTTTCTTTACCTTGTATCTTACCTGTAATGAAGTCTGAAGTTTCAAAATCTAGCATAACTACTTCATTTTCCATGATTCTTGCCTCCATAAGATCCTTAAATATAACAATATTTGCGTTGGTAGCATTGGGGTTCTTTTCTGATTTCTTGATCTTCTCCTTATATGCTCTTCCTCCCTGCACTTTTTCTTAATATTCTCATGAATAGGTTCAAAGGAAAATTCTACCAATGATGCGTCCTCTCTTACTCTCTTCTTTTCTTAGAGGGGTTTGTGAGGTTCCCATCCCGTGGGGACCTGTAGATGCCCTGCATAATTCTCAATAATTTTTTTACTGAATAAGAATCAATACTGAGGGTTTTAATCATCGAACAAGTCCTTTCATCTGCAAGAAAGTTGTTAACACAGGCATATTCAGAAGAACTATTCATATTGCTCTCCTCATTTTTAAGACTTTCCGTTGTTTCTTTCATTTTCATTATTAATTTCCAAGCTTCATCATAGGTATAAGATAGGAAACTACCATTAGAATCAGTATCTAGGCTCGTTCTATTTTTATTATTAAGCCCTCTATAGAATGTATGGGTGATTAACCAATCAGGCAAACGGTGATGGGGCAATTGTCTAGATAGATTTTATACCTTAGATAGCCTTCATATAAACTCTCATCAGGATTATTTTTTAAACTAGTAATAATACCTTTCATCCTATGAGATTTGCTTTCTGAGTAATATTTTGAAAAGAAATTGGTTGTCAAATCCGTTCACGTCCTTGGTGCTTCTGCTCAAAAGGATCTATACCAGTTGCAAACATTATTAGAAAGAGTTTGTCTAAACAACTGGATTTTAACCTTATCAAGGTCACAATCATCAAATATGAAGGAACCAAAAATATCTTCAAAGAATTATAAGTATCAATATGGACTCTCTTCATTGGTCCCATAAAACTTCTTAGAGTTAAGTAACTCAAATAATAAGGGATGGGTCTCAATACCATCGGGGTTTATGCTTCTATTGACAGTTATAAAAGCGTCCATGGGCAAACCCGTATTCCTTACTGCCTCAAGCTACATTAAATGCTGAGTGTTGTCCATTGTTATGGTTCTGCAACTCAAATAAAAAATTAGTACAACAAAAGTAAATAACAAAAATTAAAGTGACTTATAGCGCTAAGCACCCCAGCAACGGCGCCAGAAAATAGCTTGATGACTGCAAGTGCATATATTGTTTGTAGCTAGTTTCGAAATAAAGATATCGATCCCACACGGAGCAGTAGGCGAAAGACTAAAATTCTTTTAACTAAAACTAAACGAAGTACTTAAGGAATAATTCTAAGATGCAAGAAAAGTAGAATTGTTTTTGGGTTTTTGGTTGATTGAAACA
Organism: Avena insularis; assembly: GCA_023614405.1. Classification (NCBI taxonomy): domain Eukaryota; kingdom Viridiplantae; phylum Streptophyta; class Magnoliopsida; order Poales; family Poaceae; genus Avena; species Avena insularis. The sequence goes on from CM042690.1 coordinate 28,410,639, forward strand.
GTAAAGTAAAATTAAGTAAAACTTAATACATAAAGTAGTAATCACGTGCGTAAGAAAGATTGAAACTACAATAGGGAAAAATACATTCTCGAGGAGTGGAGGATACACCGCTAGCAATTTGGACCGAGCGATCAAGGTTATTATAACGAATATTCTCATGATATGCATGTATGTGGGAGGAGATCCATATATGCATGATTTGTAGGGGTTCGTAGCATGGAAAACAAAAAAATTCTACCGCATGCACACAAACAAGCCAAGATCTATCTACTAGATTGTAGCAACGAGCCGATAGAGGAACTCACCCTCGAAGATTCCAAAGCGGTTAACGAGAGCAGATTCTCGTGGGTGATGTAGTCGTACTCTTGTCGATCTCAAGATCGCGTAGACGATCCTTCGGCCATGCTCCAAGCAGCGCTTCCGCAGTCGGTCACACGTTCAATACTATATGAAGACCTTCCTCTCCCTTGTTCCAGCAGGCAGCGGAGGTTGTAGCACTCTCCTCGCGATTCCGGGAGCACGACGGTGTGGTGTCGGAAGTAGAGGAGAGATCTCGCACGGCTTCGCCTTAAGCCGGAGCGAGTATGGTGGAGTATGAGAGAGGCCATGGTGATCTACGGTTTAGAGGGCACCAAGGGGAGGGTGTGGCCGCTGGCTAGGGTTTGGGGAAACCCTAACTCGGCAAGTTGGTAGAAGCCCTAGGCGGCGGCTGCACTTGTGGTGGAGGCGCCAGGAGCTAGGGTTTAGGTGTGAGGGGTAGGGGGCGCCCTACCCCTCCTTATATAGGTGGGAGGGGGCAGCTTGGGAGGAGGGAGTCCTACTCCAACTCCTCCTCATGGCCGGCGGGTGGAGGGAGTGGGACTTCCTCCCCAAGTAGGTTTCCTACTCCCTCCACCAAGCAAACTTCGGATTTGACTTTTTCAAATTGGCGTTTGACTTTCAAACTTGGATTTGATTTCTCTCTCCGTATTGCACAACCAAGTGACCTAGTACATGATGCAACCATTCCACATTGTCATGACACATTCATGTACCTTCCCCTCTGGAGTGTCGGACCTTCCAGACCCTTCTAGAACATTCCTGGTGAAAACACCGGAATCATTCCCGAACTCCGAAACAGGACTTTCCTTATATGAATCTTATTCTCCGGACCATTCCGGATCTCCTCGTGATATCCCGGATCCCATCCGAGACTCCGAACAACATTCGGTCTCTTACTCATCATTCCATAACTACTCAACTACATCGAATCCTTAAGTGTGTCTCCCTACGGTTCGTGAATTATGCAGACATGATCGAGACACTTCTCCGATTAATAACCAATAGAGGAATCTGGAAATTCATAAGGCTCCCACATATTTCTACGATTACTTTGCGATCGAATGAACCACTTATATACGATACCAATTTCCCTTTGTCTCACGATAGTTTACTTATCCGAGGTTTTGATCGTCGGTATCTCTGCATACCTAGTTCAACCTCGTTACTGATAAGTACTCTTTTCTTGTTCCCGTGATATGTAATCCCTTGTGAGCCAGTCACATGCTTGCAAGCTAATTGGATGACATTCCACCGAGAGGGCCCAGAGTATATCTATCCGTCATATGGATGGACAAATCCCACTCTTGATCCATGTGTGTCACATCCCAAGATTTTCCAAATCTTGTAATGTGAAAAATAAATGAATAAAATAAAACTTTGTTGATTTTCAGGGTGAGAAGAAACCTTTGAATCCATTTGGAACCTTTCAAAAACCTATTTAAATCTTTTAATAAAAAGGTTTTGGTTTTCAAAGGAAAAAAGAAATGTTTTAATAAGATTATTTTATAAGCCAAATTAAAACTTGGCCAAGCCTTTGAAATAAAAACATTTCTATTTGGGAAAAATAGTAAAAGTTATTTAAATAAAAACAATAAGGATTTAATATCCAAGTTTTATTAATAAAGGTTTTACTATTTCCAAAACATCAAAACTTATTTATTTAAATTAAATTTTCCAAGTATTTTATATTTCCAAATAAAACCTACTGATTTGGTTTTGAAAATATTTAGATTTCAAAAGGAGTTTTAAATAAATCAAATCCTATTTTGATTCAATAAACAAAGTCTATTTATTTAATTAATAATGGACCCTAAAAATAAAATTATTATTTTGTTTTTGGATTTTGGATTATGTTACTGAACAGAACCAAATCCAAAGTTACAAAGTGTGGTGAATGTTTGAATTGATTTGAGTATTGTTTGGTTGTTTGAAATTCAAAACAGAAATTAGGAATAGAAAAGGAAAAAGGTTTCAGGAAGAAAAAAATAGAAGTCGGACTCAGCCCAAATGGCCAAGCCCAACAAGACCCAGTCCAGCCCACCTACTCTCTCCCGCGGTGAAACGTTTTTCACTCAGAACCGCACCCGCTGAGCCAATGACTGGTGGACCTCTTCTCCCTCTCACTCCCTCGCTGACAGCCAGGCCCCACGAGCACCATTCCTTCTCTTCTTCCTCGCGCAGACGACGCCTGCCGTTGCTGCCATTGAAAGCTCGCGATCAATTCACCATAATGCCGCGCCTTAACCTCGTTGCGACCACGCACGATAAATTGTCTGCCCCTCCTCTCCACTTCCCCTCTGTCGCCCCATCTCAACACGCTCCCAGGCCGGTCTAATTCCTCCCCGAGCATCTCTGACTCCGACGACCCTCCTTGTCGATTCCGGCGAGACCAGCCACCGCCTTGCCCCCTCGACCACCCGAGTGTGATCCCCATCGTCCCCTGCATCTCCTCGCACCAACCCCACATCCACATGATGCTCGCAAGATCGACGCCGTCTTCGATCGAACGACTCCGCCGTCCGCTCCAACTCCGACGAGTGCCCCAGGTAGTTTCCGTCCGCCTTTCCTCGTGTTGATGCTCCCGCACGCTCCTCACTCTCCTGCACCTAACTATGCCCTCTGTTTGCCTCACAGGATCTACAAAGCCTCCAACCACGAAAAGGACCGCACGACGCCGTTCTCCACTCCAGCGAGCAATTGCTGTCCCCGAGCGCCTTGCCAAGCCGACCATTTTGAGCATCACCACGCCCTACGATCTCGGTGAGCATACTCCCAACCTCCTTGCTTCCTCAGTAGCCAGAAGCGCGCCGTTCGCCGTCTGCTGCCGCCGCCACCGGCGCCGCGCTTTTGGTCATAAACCAGCGCCGTTAGATTTTCATCTGGCGGCCACGATAGATTCATTTAGCGAAAGGGTACGGGCTAGCTTGAGCCACACGATCTGTTTAGATCCGACGGCTGCTGCTGCGCGATCCGTGCGAACCGGTACCGGCCAGTCATATCACGCCGCGTGTCTCGAGTTCGATTTAAAAACAGATTTGAAATCAGATTTGATTGCAGATTTGAAAACCCTATAACTTTTGATCCACACGTCCAAAAATTACAAACTTTATATCGTTGGAATCAATAGAACAAGACCTAGCCAGCCATGCCTTTTGTTTAGTAAAAAGCCTCTGGTAGATTGTTTGTTTTTGCAGAAACATTTGTATGCTTGTTTAGATTAGAAAAATTATTCAAAAATGATTTTAGGGTTAAAACCTTTGCAAAATGGTTTGTTGTGAACTTACTGACCCTAGGAACCAACTTGTGGTTTTGAAAATGGATTTGGTGAAGTTTAGGATAGATTAATTGATTTAGCCCATTTCTAGCCAAATAAAATATTGTTTTGTTTATGAAAATGTTTTTGGAGTAAAAACTTTGGGAAAATGTTTTGAATCAAACCTACTGACCCTAAACACCAAGTTTTGAGAATTAGCAACTTATTTGGTGAAAGACTTAAAGATTTTGATTTGTTAAAAATATTTTTCCACCACATAAAATGATGAATGGTTTTAAAATGGTTTTTGAGCAAAACCCTTTTGCAAATAAACTTTGCCACTTTGGAAAATGTCCACCTTGAGCCTTACAAAGTTTAGAGCCTAGTAGAAACCATCTTTGCAAATAGAACTATCTTATGCATGCTTCCATGCATAACTTAGGTCCCATTATTTTATGTGTGTTTGTTTGTTTGATTTTGGTTGGAATGATAGTTGATTTTGTGTTTGCTTGATTGACTTGTAGTGAAGTTAGAAAAGTGTGAGACTAGCAAGATCAAGAAGTGAACCAACATTCCCTACCAAAAGAAAGGCAAGTGACACTATCATCTTAAGTACTACTATTTTTCATTATACTTAGTGGATTTTGAAACATGCATGAAAAGAATTTCTATACTTATGCTATGCTAAATCCTAATAGGTTACCCTATACATTCCTTAGTGAAAACAATGTAGTTGTTACATGCTTAGCCATGCTATATTTTGAAAAAGAGATACATGTTGAGATTTTATGAAGTTGAGAAAAAGGACTTGTGTTTTATATAATAAAACAAGGACTCAATGAACCACCTAGGTGGACAAGGATACTTTAAGTTTTGGAGAAGGTGGCAACAAAAGGAACCATGTCTATGGCAATCTCTTTGTGTTGTGCTCCAAAAGAAAACCACCTAGGAAACTTAGAGATTGAACATGTTTCTCCAATTGTGGCTTTCGTGTACAACCACATGCTATTATGGCTCTGGCTTAGTCAACTACATTGGGAAGACCCATGCATTGTCTTCAGGCTACTGAAAATGGGGACCTGGAATCCTACATGGGTACTGAAGACAAGCTAGCAATGGTGTATGGAAGGACCCTCTAGAAAGACTTCGTCACATTCTCAATCTGCCAGTACTCCATCTTGGTGAGCACTAATCCAGTGGCTACTGGTGGCAACAAGATGGGATTGTGACATGTGGGTAAAGTGTACTACTTTTGCAGAAGATAATAAAATCTAAGTACTTAGCCGTGTCCCCGGTTATGGACAATACTGAGCAACTAAAGTTTGAAGCTATGGGAAATCTCGACATTCCAATTTCTAAAAGAAAACTTTTAAGTGATAACCAAGACTTGATGCACTTGGGGGTACCAAGGAGCTCAAGAGATTTTGATAAAACTTGATGCACTTGGGGGTACCAAGGAGCTCAAGAGATTTTGATGAAAACTTGATGCACTTGGGGTTACCAAGGAACTCAAGAGTTTTTGATAAAAACTTGAACAGTTGGGGGTACCAAGGAGTTCAAGGAGATTTTGAGAACAACTTAAACACTTGGGCTTTACCAAAAAGTTTTCAAAGATTTGATCAAAGATCAAACCCTTTTGAAAGATAGGATAAATCATTGCTTTCTGCAAATGAGCCTAAAACCCTACTTAGCCAAATATGCATGTAATGATAGAATCCACTTATATTCTACATAGTAGTGAAACTTGCCAATACAAATCAAATGTATTGACCCTTGTGGCTGTAACTTGTAATGTTGCAGGTTTGATTGCTTTTAGTGAAGATTGATTAGGATTACAAAGTCTACAACCAACATGTCTGCCTGTGGCACTTTGAAGATGAAGGACCCCATGCTTATAGATATTCCGCTGCAATGTATTGTAAATAGCCAAATGAGCTATGTAAGATGTAATAAAATTATGTTATTCCTGGTTATAAAGTTATATTATGACCTTTGTTTCTTGATATTACATCTTAACTGTGGATGCTAGCTATTGATCCAGGGACTAGCATTGTAAACACAGGGGACTCTACCTTATTTGAAGGTCACTCCCTCTACAGATGGTATCAGAGCATTGTGTTGCCTGTAGATTTGTAAACCTAGGATTGGATAAAAACCCTTAGAAAAATAGGAGTTACATTTGTTCCAAAACTTATTTACAAACAATCTTATAAACTCTTTCCTCAACCATTTTGGTTTCAACTCTACATATCTTCTACTTCAATTTGATGGGAAAACCTACCCTTTGACCAAAGACTTCACCATGTGCAAAGGATGACTTCAACATCTTCAACTCTAATGACTTCAACATCTTCAACTCTAATGACTTCAACATCTTCAACTCCAATGACTTCAACATCTTCAGCATTTTCACCAAGAACCTCCAACTTGGATACCACTAAGGACTACAAGATAGACAAGGAAATCTTACTCAAGATATGGAGACTAAGGGAATGCAAAAATCAGAAGAAGTTCACCTCACATGAAGTTTTGTGACTAAGAGTTTTTCTCAAAGAAACCATGATCTCCTGCAAAGAAGAATCAAATAAGAAGGATGGAAAGATCACAATTGAACCATATAGATGGACTACCATATTTTAGCTAAGTCAAAACCCACCAACTTATGTGGAGTAACAAAATATTTTGTTGCCTAGGTATGTGTTTGAACTTTTGTTGTTTGAGTGAAAAGTTGATTGTAAATGTTTGCACATTGCTTGAGTGAATAGTGATGTGTGTGATTAGGATTATTTCCTTAGAAATATTTTGCCTATTCTAATCTCCATTCAACCCCAAACAGATGACTACTCCAAGAGATTCCAACATCAAAGTTGATGACACCAACACCAACCAAGAGGACAGCATGAAAGAGCTCATAGCAACCCAACACCAGTTGAACCAAATGACAGCTCAGTTCATAACCAACACTAGTGATAAAGATCCAGCCCTGCAAAAGTTTTTGGAAGACCAATCCCAACTGATGCTTAAGGTGACTGATCAAATGATCAACATGGAAGAAAACTATTCCAAAAGGGTTTGTGACAACAAGGATGACAGAAATATTATTCTAGATGGAGCCCCAGCTTGCATTATTTGTGGAGACAAGGATCATACTTCCAAGGAGCATGGAGATCAATGCCCCAATTGTAAAGAGAAACATCCTGTTGGACAATGTCCTACCTCTCAAGCTACTTGCTACCTATGTGAAGGAAACAACCATGTTCCTATCCAATGCCCCATCTATTCCATTGTTGAACAAAGGAAACAAGGTGGAGTGCAACAAATGATTGCAAACCATCCAGAAGGATCCAAGTCTACCAAGAAGGTTGATGACAAAGGAAAAGGTCCACTTATACCTCCAAGCAGGACAACCCAATTCAAAGGCTCAAATAAGAGAAATGTGAGTTTTCTGAAGAGCAACAAAAGGTCCAAGAAACATGTAGACATTCCTACCTACCAGATAACATATGAACAACATGAACTGGATGCACTCCTAGCTTTGGAGAAACCCAAAAGCAGAAGAAGGACAAAAGTCATGTGCAATGTCATAAATGTAAAGAAATGGGACACTATTCCAGTGAATGCCCAGAGAACCAGAAGAATAAGGAGATTGGCCAAGTATGGTGCAACAACTGCAAAGAGCTAGGCCATTATGTAGCAACTTGCCCACAAGAGCCCCGTAAGGAACTCAAAGATATCCAATGTTTCAATTGCAAGAACCAAGGGCATTATGCAAGCAATTGTCCAGAAAAGATGAAGAACAAGATAACCAAGCCTATGGAGAATCTCAACCTTGGCCCATGAGTCAAGTGTGGAAACAAAGGACACTATGCAAATGTTGCCCAAGAGAAGTTTCCCCAAGAGTCCAAGCAAGCCAACATGTAGTTTAGATAGAAAAATTTTAAGGGTGGTAGTACCCTAGATGTTTTGAGCCTACTTGTAACCCTAGCCTTCCCAAATCTCGGGACGAGATTTATTTTAAGGGTGGTAGCCTGTCACATCCCAAGATTTTCCAAATCTTGTAATGTGAAAAATAAATGAATAAAATAAAACTTTGTTGATTTTCAGGGTGAGAAGAAACCTTTGAATCCATTTGGAACCTTTCAAAAACCTATTTAAATCTTTTAATAAAAAGGTTTTGGTTTTCAAAGGAAAAAGAAATGTTTTAATAAGATTATTTTATAAGCCAAATTAAAACTTGGCCAAGCCTTTGAAATAAAAACATTTCTATTTGGGAAAAATAGTAAAAGTTATTTAAATAAAAACAATAAGGATTTAATATCCAAGTTTTATTAATAAAGGTTTTACTATTTCCAAAACATCAAAACTTATTTATTTAAATTAAATTTTCCAAGTATTTTATATTTCCAAATAAAACCTACTGATTTGGTTTTGAAAATATTTATATTTCAAAAGGAGTTTTAAATAAATCAAATCCTATTTTGATTCAATAAACAAAGTCTATTTATTTAATTAATAATGGACCCTAAAAATAAAATTATTATTTTGTTTTTGGATTTTGGATTATGTTACTGAACAGAACCAAATCCAAAGTTACAAAGTGTGGTGAATGTTTGAATTGATTTGAGTATTGTTTGGTTGATTGAAATTCAAAACAGAAATTAGGAATAGAAAAGGAAAAAGGTTTCAGGAAGAAAAAAAGAAGTCGGACTCAAATGCTGCCAAGCCAACAAGACCCAGTCCACCCACCTACTCTCTCCCAAGTAAACGCTTTTTCACTCGTAACCGCACTACCGAGCCAATGACTGGTGGACCTCTTCTCCCTCTCACTCCCTCGCTGACAGCCAGGCCCCACGAGCACCATTCCTTCTCTTCTTCCTCGCGCAGACGACGCCTGCCGTTGCTGCCATTGAAAGCTCGCGATCAATTCGCCATAATGCCGCGCCTTAACCTCGCTGCGACCACGCACGATAAATCGTCTGCCCCTCCTCTCCACTTCCCCTCTGTCGCCCCATCTCAACATGCTCCCAGGCCGCCCTAATTCCTCCGCGAGCATCTCTGACTCCGACGACCCTCCTTGTCGATTCCGGCGAGCCCAGCCACCGCCTTGCCCCCTCGACCACCCGAGTGTGATCCCCATCGTCCCCTGCATCTCCTCGCACCAACCCCACATCCGCGCATGCTCTGCAGCATCGACGTCGTCTTCGACTGAACGACTCCGCCGTCCGCTCCAACTCCGACGAGTGCCCCAGGTAGTTTCCGTCCGCCCCTTTCCCTCGCGTTGATGCTCCCGCACGCTTCTCACTCTCCTGCACCTAACTATGCCCTCTGTTTGCCTCCGCGTGATCTATAGCGTCGCCTCCAACCACGAACAGGACCGCCCGACGCCGTTCTCCACTCCGACGAGCAATTGCTGCTGTCCCTGAGCGCCCCTTGCCAAGCCGACCGTACCTTGAGCATCACCACGTCCTTACGATCTCGGTGAGCATACTCCCAACCTCCCTTGCTTCCTGTAGCCGCCGTAGCGCCACCGTCTGGCCGTGCGCTGCCGCTAGCCACCGTCGGCGCCGCTCGCGTTTGGTCAAGCAAACCAGCGCCGTTAGATTTTCATCTGGCGGCCACGATAGATTCATTTAGCGAAAGGGTATGGGCTAGCCAGAGCCACACGATCTGTTTAGATCCGACGGCTGCTGCTGCGCGATCCGTGCGAACCGGTACCGGCCAGTCATATCACGCCGCGTGTCTCCAGTTCGATTTAAAAACAGATTTGAAATCAGATTTGATTGCAGATTTGAAAACCCTATAACTTTTGATCCACACGTCCAAAAATTACAAACTTTATATCGTTGGAATCAGTAGAACAAGCCCTAGCCAGCCATGCCTTTTGTTTAGTAAAAAGCCTCTGGTAGATTGTTTGTTTTTGCAGAAACATTTGTATGCTTGTTTAGATTAGAAAAATTATTCAAAAATGATTTTAGGGTTAAAACCTTTGCAAAATGGTTTGTTGTGAACTTACTGACCCTAGGAACCAACTTGTGGTTTTGAAAATGGATTTGGTGAAGTTTAGGATAGATTAATTGATTTAGCCCATTTCTAGCCAAATAAAATATTGTTTTGTTTATGAAAATGTTTTTGGAGTAAAAACTTTGGGAAAATGATTTGAATCAAACCTACTGACCCTAAACACCAAGTTTTGAGAATTAGCAACTTATTTGGTGAAAGACTTAAAGATTTTGATTTGTTAAAAATATTTTTCCACCACATAAAATGATGAATGGTTTTAAAATGGTTTTTGAGCAAAACCCTTTTGCAAATAAACTTTGCCACTTTGGAAAATGTCCACCTTGAGCCTTACAAAGTTTAGAGCCTAGTAGAAACCATCTTTGCAAATAGAACTATCTTATGCATGCTTCCATGCATAACTTAGGTCCCATTATTTTATGTGTGTTTGTTTGTTTGATTTTGGTTGGAATGATAGTTGATTTTGTGTTTGCTTGATTGACTTGTAGTGAAGTTAGAAAAGTGTGAGACTAGCAAGATCAAGAAGTGAACCAACATTCCCTACCAAAAGAAAGGCAAGTGACACTATCATCTTAAGTACTACTATTTTTCATTATACTTAGTGGATTTTGAAACATGCATGAAAAGAATTTCTATACTTATGCTATGCTAAATCCTAATAGGTTACCCTATACATTCCTTAGTGAAAACAATGTAGTTGTTACATGCTTAGCCATGCTATATTTTGAAAAGGAGATACATGTTGAGATTTTATGAAGTTGAGAAAAAGGACTTGTGTTTTATATAATAAAACAAGGACTCAATGAACCACCTAGGTGGACAAGGATACTTTAAGTTTTGGAGAAGGTGGCAACAAAAGGAACCATGTCTATGGCAATCTCTTTGTGTTGTGCTCCAAAAGAAAACCACCTAGGAAACTTAGAGATTGAACATGTTTCTCCAATTGTGGCTTTCGTGTACAACCACATGCTATTATGGCTCGCTTAGTCAACTACATTGGGAAGACCCATGCATTGTCTTCAAAGCTACTGAAAATGGGGACCTGAATCCTACATGGGTACTGAAGACAAGCTAGCAATGGTGTATGGAAGGACCCTCCGAAAGACTTCACACATTCTCAATCACAAGACTCCATCTTGGTGAGCACTAATCCAGTGGCTACTGGTGGCAACAAGATGGGATTGTGACATGTGGGTAAAGTGTACTACTTCTGCAGAAGATAATAAAATCTAAGTACTTAGCCGTGTCCCCGGTTATGGACAATACTGAGCAACTAAAGTTTGAAGCTATGGGAAATCTCGACATTCCAATTTCTAAAAGAAAACTTTTAAGTGACAACCAAGACTTGATGCACTTGGGGGTACCAAGGAGATCAAGAGATTTTGATAAAACTTGATGCACTTGGGGGTACCAAGGAGCTCAAGAGATTTTGATGAAAACTTGATGCACTTGGGGTTACCAAGGAACTCAAGAGTTTTTGATAAAAACTTGAACACTTGGGGGTACCAAGGAGTTCAAGGAGATTTTGAGAACAACTTAAACACTTGGGCTTTACCAAAAAGTTTTCAAAGATTTGATCAAAGATCAAACCCTTTTGAAAGATAGGATAAATTATTGCTTTCTGCAAATGAGCCTAAAACCCTACTTAGCCAAATATGCATGTAATGATAGAATCCACTTATATTCTACATAGTAGTGAAACTTGCCAATACAAATCAAATGTATTGACCCTTGTGGCTGTAACTTGTAATGTTGCAGGTTTGATTGCTTTTAGTGAAGATTGATTAGGATTACAAAGTCTACAACCAATATGTTCACTGGCACTTTGAAGATGAAGGACCCCATGCTTATAGATATTCCGCTGCAATGTATTGTAAATAGCTAAATGAGCTATGTAAGATGTAATAAAATTATGTTATTCCTGGTTATAAAGTTATATTATGACCTTTGTTTCTTGATATTACATCTTAACTGTGGATGCTAGCTATTGATCCAGGGACTAGCATTGTAAACACAGGGGACTCTACCTTATTTGAAGGTCACTCCCTCTACATCTCAACCCATACTTTCCGAACACTCAATGCCATCTTTATAGCCACCTAGTTACGGTGTGGTGTTTGATGTCATCAAAGCATCGTTCCGGTGATGGTGATTAGCATGATCTCATGGTCGAAGGAATTACTATGTATCAGAAAGCTTATAGCAATTGAACTATTAAAATGACTTGATCTTTATGCTACGCTTATCTATAGGAGTATGTCCATCATACCATTATCCTAATGATATGATCTTGTTGTTAACAACATCTCAATGCTCATAATCGGGAAACCACGATCATCTATTAACCAACAAGCTAGTATTACAAAGAGGCTTTACTAGGGACTCTAATTTAGTTTACAAATCACACAAGTATTAATATTTCCGGTTAATACTGTTATAGCATGAATGTAAACATTTATCATAAACACACAGATATAATAATAACTACATTTATTATTGCCTCTAGGGCATATCTCCAACAGTCTCCCACTTGCACTAGAGTCAAGTAATCTAGATTACATGGTAATATACCGAACACCCATGGCAGTTTGGTGTTGGTCATGTTTTGCCCTCGGGAGAGGTTTAGTCAACGGATCCCCCACATTCAGATCTATGTGTACTTTGCAAATCTTTATGTCACCATCTTGGACATGTTCTCGAATAGCGTGAAAACGTAGCTTGATGTGCTTCAACTTCTTGTGTGACCTTGGTTCTTGCAAGATTGGCTATGGCGCCATGTTATCACAAGAGATAGACATTGGGTCCAGCGACTTGGAACCACACCAAGCTCAGAATGAACTTCTTCATCCATATCGCTTTGTGAAGCCTCCAAGCAGCTATGTATTCCGATTTAGTTGAAGATCTCGCCACAACGCTTTGCTTTTGCACTCCTCCGCTAATCGCCGCACCATTCAAAGTAAATACGTATCCAGATTGAGATTTAGAATCATCCGGATCGGTGTTCCAACTAGCATCGGTGTAACCATTAACAATGAGTTGTTCATCACCTCCATAAGAAAGAACCATATCCTTAGTTCTTCTCAAGTACTTAAGGATATTTTTGACCGCTGTCCAATGATCCACCTAGATCACTTTGATATCTCGCTAGTCAAACTAACAAAGATATGCAATGTCGGGTCTAGTACATAGCATGGCATACATTAGAGATCCTATGGCTGAGGCATAGGAGTCTTACTCATTCTTTCTCTATCTTCACATTGCAGGGACTTTGAGTTTTACTCAAGGTCGACAGCAACATGGGCAAGAACCCTTTCTTGCTATCTTCCATTCCAAACCTCTTTAGAACTTTGTCCAAATATGTACTTTGTGACAATGATATTAGGCGTCTCGATCTATCTCTATAAATCTTTATGCCTAATATGTAAGCTGCTTCGCCAAGATCTTTCATTGAAAAACTATTATTCAAATAATCTTTGACACTATTAAGAAGGTCTACATCATTCCCAATCAACAATATGTCATCTACATATAGTATTAAGAATGCTACAGAGCTCCCACTCACTTTCTTGTAAATACAAGCTTCTCCATAAGTTTGTATAAAACCAAATTTTTTGATTACCTTATCAAAACGTTGATTCCAACTTCGGGATGCTTGCTTCAATCCATATATGGACCTTTGAAGTTTGCATACCTTGTTAGCATCTTTAGGATCGACAAAACCTTTGGGTTGCATCATATACAACTCTTCATCAATGTCTCCATTGAGGAATGCCGTTTTGACATCCATTTGCCATATCTCATAATCATAATATGCAGTGATTGCTAACATAATCCTCACAGACTTTAGCTTTGCTACTGGTGAGAAAGTCTCATCGTAGTCAACTCCTTGAATTTGTCGAAACCCTTTTGCAACAAGTCGAGCTTTATAGACAGTAACATTACCATCAGCATCTGTTTTCTTCTTGAAAATCCATTTGTTCTTTATAGCCTTCCGGCCATCCGGTAAGTCCACCAAATTCCATACTTGGTTTTCTTACATGGATCCAATCTCGGATTTCATGGCTTCTTGCCATTTATTGGAATCTGGACTCATCATCGCTTCCTCATATGTCGTAGGGTCATCGGTGTTGTCCACCAACATGACACTCATAACGGGATCATACCAATCAGGAGTGGTATGAGTTCTCGTCGACCTGCGAGGTTCCATAGCAACTTCAACGAAAGTTTCATGATCAACATCATTTGCTTCCTCTCTTATTGGTGTAGGCGCCACAGGAACTACTTCCGGTGCTGCGCTACTCGCAAGTTCGAGAGAAGGTTCAACAACCTCGTCGAGTTCTACTTTCCTTCCAGTCACTTCTTTCGAGAGAAACTCCTTCTCTAGAAAGGATCCATTCTTGGCAACGAAGATTTTGCCCTCGGATCTATGATAGAAGTTATACCCAATAGTTTCCTTCGGGTATCCTATGAAGACGCATTTTTCTGCTTTGGGTTCAAGCTTGTCCGGCTGTAACTTCTTTACATAGGCTTCGCAACCCCAAACTTTAAGGAACGAAAATTTAGGTTTCTTCCCAAACCATAATTCATACGGTGTCGTTTCAACGGATTTAGATGGTGCCCTATTTAAAGTGAATGCGGTTGTTTCTAATACATAACCCCAAAACGATAGCGGTAAATCTATAAGTGACATCATAGAACGAACCATATCTAAGAGAGTTCGATTACGACGTTCGGACACACCATTACGCTGTGGTGTTCCTGGCGGTGTCAATTGTGAAAGTATTCCGCATTTCTTCAAATGCTCGCCAAACTCGTAACTTAGATATTCACCTCCATGATCAGATCATAGAAATTTAATTTTCTTGTTACATTGATTCTCTACCTCACTTTGAAATTCCTTAAACTTCTCGAAAGTTTTGGACTTATGTTTCATGAAATAGATATACCCATATCTACTCAAGTCATCCGTGAAGGTAAGAACATAATGATAACCACCGCACGATGCTACACTCATTGGGCCACACACATCGGTATGTATGATTTCCAATAAGTCTGTAGCTCGCTCCATCATACCAGAAAATGGAGTCTTAGTCATTTTACCCATCAGACATGCTTCGCATCTTTCAAGTGATTCAAAATCAAGTGATTCAAGAAGTCCATCAGAATGGAGTTTCTTCATACGCTTCACTCCAATATGACCAAGACGACAGTGCCACATATAGGTCGAGTTATCGCTCAATTTCAAACGTTTAGCTTCAATGTTATTAATATGTGTATTTCCACTATCGAGATTCAATAAAAATAGACCATCTATCAAAGGTGCATGTGCATAAAACATATTACTCATATAAATCGAACAACCATTATTCTCGGACTTAAACAAGTAACCGTCTCGCAATAAACATGATCCAGATATAATGTTCATGCTCAACGCATGCACCAAAAAACAATTATTTAAGTATAAAACTAATCCCGATGGTAGATGAAGAGGTAGCGTGCCGACCGCGATCACATCAACCTTTGATCCATTTCCAACGCGCATCGTCACCTCGTTCTTCGCTAGCTTCCGTTTATTCGCAAAGACCTGCTTGAGTTACAAATATGAGCAACCGAACCAAGATTCAAATACCAGCACTACTACGAGTACTAGTGAGATACACATCAATAACATGTATATCAGATATACCTTCTTTCTTGATGTTGTCGTTCTTCAAATCCGCCAAGTACTTTGGGAAATTCCGCCCAAAGGACCTCTCCCTTGCAAAGAAAAGCACTCAGTATCAGGCTTAGGCCCAGCCTTGGTCTTCTTCGCCGGCGCGGTAACTTTCTTACCGCCCTTCTTGACGTTTCCCTTTTTATTAGACTGGCCTTGCTTCTTGAATTTGGTGGTCTTATTGACCAACAACACTTGGTGCTCTTTCTTGATCTCCACTTCTGCAGATTTCAACATGGAGAAGAGTTCTGGCAACGTCTTGTCCATGTTTTGCATATTATAGTTCATCACAAAGTTCTTGTAACTTGGTGGTAGTGATTGGAGGACACGGTGAATCCCCAAAGAATTAGGAATCAGTATACCCAAACTTTGGAGTTTGTTTGCGTTCCCAGACATCTTAAGCACATGCTCACTGACGGAGCTGCCCTCTTCCATCTTGCAGTTAAAGAACTTTTCAGAAGCCTCATAACTCTCAAATGTTGCGTGAGCCTCAAATATCATTTTGAGTTCACGGACAATATCATGTGGGTCATGGTTCTCAAACCTTTTCTGAAGCTCCGATTCCAAACCATACAAGATAGCACACTGAACTGTGGAGTACTGATTCTTTCGAGTGAGGTAAACATTCTTTACTTCATCGGTAGCGATGGTGCTATGGTCACCCAGCGGTGCATCCAGCACATAGGTCAAATTACCAGCATTGAGGACAATCCTCAAATTACGGAACCAATCCGCGAAGTTGCTTCCATTGTTTTTCAACTTTTCTTTCTCTAGGAACGCATTAAAATTGATGGTAGGGGCCGCCATTGATCTACAACATATTTGCAATAGTTTAGACTAAGTTTATGACAAATTGAGTTCTAATTAATAGTTAAAGTAATCTATGTGAACTCCCACTCACATTGTTTTAGTGATCACACGAACCAAATCCACCACATCAAAACCGATCATCACGAGAGTTGACGTAGCTTCAATGGCGAACAATCAACATGTTCATCATATCTACTATATGACTCATGCTTTACCTTTTGGTGATCCGTGTTCCGAGACCATGTTTGTACATGCTAGGCTCGTCAAGATCAAACCTTAGCTTTCGCATGAGCAAATCTGGCTTGCTCACGCTGTATACACTCGCAGAATCTAACACACCCGATCATCACGTGGTGCTTCAAAACAACGAGCTTTAGCAACGGTGCTTACTAAGGATGAACACTTTAAAACTTGAAATTTGTGTGCTTGAGGGATCATCTTATAATGCTACCGTCGTTAACTAAGCAATACAAGATGCATAAAGGATTAACATCACATGCAATTCATAATATGTGATATGATATGGCCTTTCTTCTTGTGCTTCCGATCTCCATCTTCAAGCACAAACATGATCTCCATCATCACCGGTATGGCGTGAAGGTCAATGGCGCCGTTTCATGGTTGTCGTCCATCGGCTTCAACTATTACAACTACTTTGAATAGACACGCGGGTCTTAACGGAATTTGAAGACAACCATATGGCTCCTGCCGGTTGCCAACTTACAATAAGGAACATTACATACATCATATATAATCACAATCATGGCCATATCACATCATAGCACACCCCTGAAAAACAAAGTTAAACGCCTCTAATTTTCTTTGCATATTTTACGTGGTTTGGGGATTTCAATAAGTGTCGTTCTAACTTACGAACAAGAACCACAACATTGATGCTTGAACTATCAAGTGCCCGTTGTAAATTGAATCTATACTATGATGGGAGAGACACCAAGAAGCCACTTATGCAATACAAGTTGCATGTTGAGCGTGGAGAAAGTCTCATGAACGATGTCATGTAAGGTTAGCCCGGGCCGCTTCATCCCATCATACCGCAAGATGCAAAGTACACAAAAAGCAATTGATAATAAAAGCACCACCGCCCACAATGACCATTGTGTTCTACTCGTGCAATAGATCTACATATAGACATGGCTCTGATACCACTGTAGGGGTTCGTAGCATGGAAAACAAAAAAATTCTAACGCATGCAAACAAACAAGCCAAGATCTATCTACTAGATTGTAGCAACGAGTCGATAGAGGAACTCACCCTCGAAGAATCCAAAGCGGTTAACGAGAGAAGATTTTCGTGGGTGATGTAGTCGTACTCTTGCCGATCTCAAGATCGCGTAGACGATCCTTCTGGCGCTGCGTTTCGGCAGCGCTTCCACAGTCGGTCACACGTTCGGTACTCGATGAATACCTTCCTCTCCCTTGTTCCAGCAGGCAGCGGAGGTTGTAGCACTCTCCTCGCGATTCCGGCAGCACGACGGTGTGGTGTCGGAAGTAGAGGAGAGATCTCGCAGGGCTTCGCCTTTAGCCGGATCGAGTATGGTGGAGTATGAGAGAGGCCTTGGCGATCTACGGTTTAGAGGGCACCAAGGGGAGGGTGTGGCCGGCGGCTAGGGTTTGGGGAAACCCTAACTCGGCGAGTTGGGAGAAGCCCTAGGCGGCGGCTGCACTTGTGGTGGAGGCGCCAGGAGCTAGGGTTTAGGTGTGAGGGGTAGGGGGCGCCCTACCCCTCCTTATATAGGTGGGAGGGAGCGGCTTGGGAGGAGGGAGTCCTCCTCCAACTCATCCTCATGGTCGGCGGGTGGAGGGAGTGGGACTTCCTCCCCAAGTAGGTTTCCTACTCTCCCTCCACCAAGCAAACTTCGGATTTGACTTTTTCAAATTGGCGTTTGACCTTCAAACTTGGATTTGATTTCTCTCTCCGTATTGCACAGCCAAGTGACCTAGTACATGATGCAACCAATCCACATTGTCATGACACATTCATGTACCCTTCCCCTCCGGAGTGCCGGACCTTCCAGACCCTTCTAGAACATTCCTGGTGAAAACACCGGAATCATTCCCGAACTCCGAAACAGGACTTCCCTTATATGAATCTTATTCTCCGGACCATTCCGGATCTCCTCGTGATATCCCGGATCCCATCCGAGACTCCGAACAACATTCGGTCTCTTACTCATCATTCCATAACTACTCAACAACATTGAATCCTTAAGTGTGTCTTCCTACGGTTCATGAATTATGCAGACATGATCGAGACACTTCTCCGATCAATAACCAATAGAGGAATCTGGAAAATCATATGGCTCCCACATATTTCTATGATTACTTTGCGATCGAATGAACCACTTATATACGATACCAATTTCCCTTTGTCTCACGATAGTTTACTTATCCGAGGTTTTGATCGTTGGTATCTCTGCATACCTAGTTCAACCTCGTTACCGATAAGTACTCTTTTCTCGTTCCCGTGATATGTGATCCCTTGTGAGCCAGTCACATGCTTGCAAGCTAATTGGATGATATTCCACCGAGAGGGCCCAGAGTATATCTATCCGTCATATGGATGGACAAATCCCACTCTTGATCCATGTGTCTCAACCCATACTTTCCGAACACTCAATGCCATATTTATAGCCACCCAGTTACGGTGTGGTGTTTGATTTCATCAAAGCATCCTTCCGATGATGGTGATTAGCATGATCTCATGGTCGAAGGAATTAGGTTACTATGTATCAGAAAGCTTATAGCAATTGAACTATTAAAATGACTTGACTTGATCTTTATGCTACACTTATCTATAGGAGTATGTCCATTATACCATTATCCTAATGATATGATCTTGTTGTTAACAACATCTCAATGTTCATAATCGGGAAACCACGATCATCTATTAACCAACAAGCTAGTATTACAAAGAGGCTTTACTAGGGACTCTAATTTAGTTTACAAATCACACAAGTATTAATGTTTCCGGTTAATACTATTATAGCATGAATGTAAACATTTATCATAAACACAAAGATATAATAATGACTACATTTATTATTGCCTCTAGGTCATATATCCAACATGATTAGGCAGCAACCACTACTCACACCATCCTTCATAACCACAGCTGACAGATAAACAACATCAATCGTATTTTCCTACTATTAAGGAATTTCTCCCGCGGCATGGACATGGCTTAATATGTTCTCCTTGATTCCCCAAGTTAGTACGTAAAGGATGACAATGACTTTATAGTCACTGTAAGTGCTATCATCCCTCCGTCTACCAACAAGTAATCCCCTTATCGAGTCCCCGTAAGAGGCAAATATTAAGGAGGTGCAAAACTCCCAACATCAAGATGAAGACAATTAACACATACATATAATGATGTATAACATAACAATCCCTATTTCATCTCAATCATATACTAGGGTTTCTCTATCTCCCCAAGAACTAATGATCTACTCAGACATGGAGGAAAACAACATCATGACAATGCTAATGGGAACGATTATTGATGAATAGTACTTGTATAAATCCACAACTAGTGCAAGAATTACAACAAGATCTAGATGGGATGGATGGAGATGATGGTGGTGATGGAGATGCAGCGGTTGATGAAGATGGAGATAGATTCCTTGGCCTCCCAGATCTGCTTAGGGCGAAGAAGGATCCCTAGGGCAAGTTCCCCCTCCAGATCCCTTCCGGAGGTGAGGTTTTTGGTGATTTCTGTGTGTTCTGTATGTCGTCTCCCCAATCTAGTTGCACGGAGTGAAACTATTTGAGGAGGCAGAGACGGTGCCAACTGTACGGCCGAAACTATACGATGTGGCCCGTATAGTTGGTTGTTAAACCTTCTGTCTCCTTTGCTTGCTTCGGGTTTTCTTCTGGTGTTATTAATATTTTCCAAATAAGCCATTTACGTATTTTTTGGCTCCTTTTCACTCCAATATAACTAGTCCAAGAATTGTGTCCATCGGATCCATCATCTGTCTCGATCCTGGTGAAAATAAACATAAAAAGTGCATGCGAACGCCGTAAAATACCAAGATCCTATATCTACAATGCAAAATAATAATCTAAAATATGATGCAAATATGCACTCATCAAAGGTCCACCACCCCAGAGAGGGAAGGGTACATGAATGTGTCGGTTGCATCATGTCCTAGGTCACTTGGCTGAGCAATGGGAAGAGAAATAATCAAATTCTAGTTTGAATAGTCAAACTCCAATTTGAAAAGTCAAATCCCAACATTAAAAGTCAAACCAAGTGGAGGGAGAGGTGGAAACCTAGAGGAGGAAGGTTTCCCCACCCTCCTTGCCACCGACTAAGTAAGAGGAGTTGGGGGAGGACTCCCCTCCCCTTGCCGCCTCTCCCTCCCATAAAAGGAGGGGCGGGGCGCCCCTTGCCACAACCCCACACAAACCCAAGGTCGGTTGCCCCTCCCAAGTCACCGTCGCCCTAGAGCCTCCTCAAATTGCCGCCGCCTAGCCCTACCCTAGCCGCCGGCCACCCCACCCCTTGGCCTCTAAACCCTAGTTGCCAAGGCCTCTATACTCCACCATACTCGCTCCAGATTAGGAGAAGCCCTGCGGGATCTACTCCTCCGTTTCACCACCATGCCGTCATGCTGCTGGAATTGAGAGGAGATTTACAACCTCTGTTGTCTGCTGGAACAAGGGAGAGAAAGGTCTTCATCGAGTACCATACGTGTGACCAACTGCGGAAGTGTTGCCGGAATGTGGCGCTCGAAGGATCATCTACATGATCTTGAGATCGACAAGTGAACGACTACATCAACCATGAGAATCTGGTGTCGTTAAATGCTTTGGATCTACGAGGGTTGGTACTTTATCAACTTGTTGCACCGATCTCGTAGATTAGATCTTGGCTTGTATGTGTTCATGCGATGGATTTTTTTTGTTTTCCATGCTACGAACCCCTACAGTGGTATCAAAGTCGTGTCTATGCGTAGATCTGTTGCACGAGTAGAACACAATGGTAATTGCGGGCATTGATACTTTTGTTGTCGATTGTTTTTTGTGTACTTTGCATCTTGCGGGATGGTGGGATAAAGAGTCCCGGGCTAACCTTACATGACATCGTTCATGAGACTTGCTCCACGCTTAACGTGCAATTTGCATTACACAAGTGGATTTGCGGGTATCTATCTCTCCCACCATAGTGAAGATTTAATCTACAACGGACACTTGACAATACTTGTATCAACGTTGTGGTTCATGTTCGTAAGTTGGAATAGTTCTTATGCGAAAGCCCTAGCCACGTAAAACATGCAAATAAGATTAGAGGCGTCTAACTTGTTTTTGTACGGCTTGTGTTGTGATGTGATATAGCCATGATTGTGATTATATATGATGTATGCAATGATCCTTATTGTAAGTTGGCAACTAGCAGGAGCCTTATGGTTGTCTTTAAATTTCATTTAAGACCTGCGTGTCTATTCATCAAGTAGTTGTAATAGTTGTTATTGGTGGACGACAACCGTGAGGCGGCGCCATTGACCTTTCCGCCACGCCGGTGAAGATGGAGATCGAAGGCACAAGAATAAAGGCCATACCATATCACATATTATGAAATGCATGTGATGTTAATCCTTTTTATGCATCTTGTATTGCTTAGATCGTGGCAGTAGCATTATAAGATGATCCCTCTCTCTAAAATATCAAGTAATAAAGTTTTCGTCCTTAGTAGACACCATTGCTAAGACTCGTCATTTCGAAGCATCACGTGATGATCGGGTGTGATAGATTCTACGTGTCCATACAACAGGTGCAAGCCAGATTTGCACATGCGGATACTGAGGTTAAACTTGACGAGCCTAGCTTGTACAAACATGGTCTCAAAACACGGAATACTGAAAGGTAAAGCATGAGTCATATAGACGATATGATGAACATATTTATTATTCGCCTTTGAAGCTACATCATCTCTCATGATGATCGGACTTGGTGTAGTGGATTTGGTTCGTGTGATCACTAAAATAATGTGAGGGATGTTGTTTTGAGTGGGAGTTTAATAGTAATATGATTAAAGTTGAACACTATTTATCATAAAATTAAATCAAAGTGAATTTGCATATTTGTTGTTGTCATTGGCATCCGTTCACCACCTTACGCTTAGTTATAATTGAGATAATAGAACTATAGAATTCTGGATAGTTACTTTATGAACTGGTATCGTATTATTTTTTAGTGTTAATCTAAAGTTTAAAAGTCCGATTGCAAACTTTCAGCAAACTCTGTTTAGTCCATGAAGTTTAATAATTGGTATTCAATCAAGACTAACAATTCCAGTGTTAGTATATAAGTATCATGTTTGTCTCCATGATTCTTGATATTCGAAAGATTGTTTTAATATCAAGGTTATCTAGGAGCTAAAAAAATGTTTCAGAAACCATCATGTGTGGAAGATATTGTGATATATGAAATGATGATTTGGTTACAACATGATAGAGTATAATATGGCAAAATTATTGTTCTCATATTTGATGAGAATTTGCAAAAGGTTGGAGACACTAGTTGTCCTAATCCTCCAAAAGGTTTTGGAGAGCAACATTATACTCACGATTCACCGTTATAAGCTAAAGTAGCTTGATCATGAAAATTTCCATGATAAAGGTGAATGTAAGATGTAGGTAAAATGTTTACTACACTAAAAGATTACTAAAGAATGGAATTCGAAAGAACGCCAAACATTTGATGATGGTAATCTACTTCAAAGTGCAAGTCCAAAGATATTAGTATTTGACTATACACGCTTTTGACTATGTGTCATGTGTATGGCGCCACTGTTGATGTTGATATATTCTATAAAAGAAAATGAAGTGCTGAAAGAGAATCTCAAAAATATTTGGCAGAAAATAAAAGACTAGAATTGTTCAGCTCGGGTATATAGATGATATACCTGTTATGGTTCTATTCTTTGTTTGTTAAACAATGTGGTTCTTGGGTATTGGATACCGAATTTGTTGGTGTGAATTGCCATACAAAAAAACACAATTCATGAACTACAATGGCCTAAGTAACTAGCAAGAGAATATGTGATGATGTTCATCAAAAACAAATAAAGTGTTGTTATGTTTTTGTTGACATCAAAGTTTGCCTTCAAGATTTGTTTTAATCAGCTATTATGAGAACAAAAAGGTTGTTCAAATAATTTCTGTATTCCATAATAGATGTATGATATACAAGTCTAGTTGGAAGAAATCATATCCATAAAACTAATGCTAAAAATGTCAAAAGACAAATGATTGAAAGATCACTTAGGAAGTGATATCGCCGTTTAAATTATATTGGAAAGAAAACATGAAGAAACTCCATGTTGGTTGAATTTTGGAGTCACCTGATTTTTATCAAATGGCACTTGTGAGACTTTCCTGGAGATAATTGAAACTTCGTTCAAGGCCGAAGAAGAACGAACGACTAACTTATTGAAATTTATACATATTGATGTATGTAGCCCATTATGTGAAGTCATGAGCGATGGATTTCAACTTCATATGCTTTCTCTGAAAATTTGAGTGAATATGTGTGTATATTTACTTAATGAGGATGAAGTGAAACATTTGAAAATATTCGAAGACTTTCAAGATGAAGTGGAAAATAATTATAACAAGAAAATAAAGAGTTTATGATAGGATCATAAAGGAAGATATTTGAGTTACAATTTTAGCAAAACATCTAAGATTTGAGGAATCGTTCCATAGATTTATGTTTCCCAAAAACACCATAGTAGTATATAGTGTTCGAGATATGTAATGAAACCTTGTTTGACATGGTAAGATCAAAGGTGTAATTTATAAAACTGCCATTATATTTTATAGATTAAGCTTTAGTGACTACCGCTTTTTACACTGTAAAGAGCTCAATCGTGATCCATTGAAATAACACCATATAAGTTATGGTTTGGGATAAAGCCCAAGTTATTATTTCTTAAACATTGGTATGCTATGCATAAGTAAAATGTTTACAACCGAAGTCTGATGAGTATGTCTTTGTAGGTTATTTCGAGTAACTGTTGGGTATTCCTCCATAACACCGAAGACAAAAGTGTTTGTCGCTTAGAACGTCAAGTTTCTTTAGGAGAAATTTTTCGTGAAAAGTTAAGTGGGAGGACAATAGAACTTTGATAAAGTTATTGAACATTAGCTATATGTGTTGTGTTGCACAACACCGGAAATTATCCCAGAGGCAGCAATGATGCTCATGGCTCGCGTGCCTCAAAGGTTGAGGTCACGGAGATATAATTTACTATTGAACCAAGTAGGTCGCTAAACAATCAAATACCAAGATTTGAGAGTTATATCATTATTGGTTGACAATAATGAACCAACTACATTCAAAGAAACGATGATGTGCCCTAACTGCGTCAAGTGGCTTGAAGCCATAGAATTTGTGATAATTCCATACATGAGTAATCAAGTTTTTGAACTTGGAAGACCCTCTGGAAAGGTGCAAGACCTTGCAGTCGTATTTGGATCTATAAAAAAATAGACATGGATGTTTCACATCTATGAAATAGTCGACATGTCGGGAAAAATTTCACGACGATGTTCAAGGAGTTGACTATGACAAGATTTAATCTTTCATGGCGATATTTTGTCTGGACGGATTAATGTAGCAACCACTACATGTATTGGTATATGATAGTTGAATAAACAAAACAAGTTCTTCTAATAGAATGGTTACCTAGGACGTGTACATGACACGATCCAAGGTTTTTTTTTAATTCAAAGGATGCTAAAAGAGAAATGCAAATTTTAATGGTTGAAGGAAGCATCGCAGAGTTGGAATCTTCACCGTGATGAAAATGTTAAAAAGGTTTAATTTTATCAAAGACGATGAAGATGCTTCATTTGCAAGAAATTAAGTGGGAGAACTGAGACATATTTCTAATACATTATGTGAACTACATATTGTTGATTGGAGATGATGTATCTTTTGTTGACACAAGTTAAGAATTTCATCTCGATGAAATACTTAGGCAAGACCCGAATATTTGGCATCGATATCTATATGAATAGATTGAGACGCTAATATGGTTATGCCGAGAGTACATAGATGAGATATTGAAATAGTTCAATATAGAAACTACAAGAAAAGTTCTTGTCGCACAGAAAGGATTGAATCAAGATTCAAGTGTATTGACACTTAGTAAGTGAAACAAAGATTCAAGTATTTTGATACTTGGTGAATGAAATCACAAAGAGTATTTTTGATCAATCATACCGTGATATGTACACATCCAGATATGTCCTATACTCTAAATGTTATGAGTATATACCAGAATGACTCATAAGATAATCACTGGACGATAGTAAGGATATTCTTATGATCTTTGAAAGAACTAAGAATATGTTATTTTTGTAGAGGTGACAAATAGATAGATAGTTCATTGTAAAGTGTTACATTGATACTAGTTTGGTCACAAGATACAAATTAAATTTATCTCAATTTAAACTATGGGTGGCACAATGTAATGGAAAGGAAGTTCCATAATGGGTTTGGATGAGTTCCAAAGTTAAGACATTATGAGAAATACTATAACAATAGGCTAAGTATATGATTGTTATTGTAGCAGAAGAAGAGGGCATTTGTGTCAAGAAGTTTGTTATCAAACTAGGTGTGGTTCATAGCGGGCTAGTACTATGAAGATATATTGTACAACAATTGTATCGACATGGTTTAATCCCAAAGGAACTAAAGGTCTCACCAAAGGACCAAATTTATACAATGCCATCTCATTAGAGAATGAGTGATGCATAGAGACGCAAAGACATGAAATTACACACAGACCTGAAAGTGTCAGATCCGAAGATCAGTTGACCACTTGCAATCATGTAAATACAACACCGGAAAGCCATAGGTGTTCAATGCACAAGTTTTTCGAAACTAGATATGCCCAAGTGGGAGACTGTTAGAGATATGCCCAAGAGACAATAATAAATAGGTTATTATCATATCTTTATGTTGATGATAAATGTTTACATCCCATGCTATAATTGTATTAACCGGAAACATTAATACTTGTGTGTTTTGTAAACATAAAAGAGTCCCTAGTAAAGCCTCTTGTTAGACTAGCTTGTTGATTAATTGATGATCATGGTTTCCTGATCATGAACATTGGATGTTATTAGTAACAAGGTCATATCATGAGGAGAATGATGTGATGGACACACTCCTATAGTAAGCGTAGTGTAAGATCAAGTCATTTAGAAGTTCGTTTGCTACAAGCTTTCAAGTACATAGTAACCTAATCCTTCGACCATGAGATCATGTTCATCACCATCACCGAATGAATGCTTTGATGACATCAAGAACCACTTCCATAACTGGGTGGTTATAAAGGTGGCATTAGGTATTCTAAAAGTATGTGTTGAGGCAGATGGATCAAGAGTGGGATTTGTCCATCCATATGACTGATAAATATACTATGGGCCCTCTCGGTGGAATGTCATCCAATTGGCTTGCAAGCATGTGACTAGATCACAAGGGATCACATATCACGGAACGAGTAAAGAGTACTTATCAGTAATGAGGTTGAACTAGGTATGCGAAGATACCGATGATCAAACCTCGGATAAATAAAGTATCTCGAGACAAAGGGAAATTGGTATCGTATGTAAATGGTTCATTCGATCATGAGGTAATCATAGAAATATGTGGGAGCCATATGAATTTCCAGATTCCTCTATTGGTTATTGATCGGAGAAGTGTCTCGATCATGTCAGCATAATTCATGAACCGTAGGGAGACACACTTAAGGATTCAATGTTGTTTAGTAGATATGGTAATGAGTTGGAGACCAAATGTTGTTCGGAGTCTCGGATTGGATCCGGAATATCACGAGGATATCCAGAATGGTCCGGAGATTAAGATTCATATAAGGAAAGTCCTATTCCGGGGTTTAGAAATGTTTTCGATGTTTTCACCGAAAGCTTCTAGAAGGGTCTGGAAGGTCCACCACCCCGGAGAGGGAAGGGTACATGAATGTGTCATACCAATGTTGAATGTTTGCATCATGTCCTAGGTCACTTGTCTAGGAAATGGGAAGATAAATAATCAAATTCTAGTTTGAATAGTCAAACTCCAATTTGAAAAGTCAAATCCCAACATTGAAAGTTAAACCAAGTGGAGGGATAGGAGAAAACCTAGAGGAGGAAGGTTTTCCCTCCCTCCTTGCCGTTGGCCAAGGAAGAGGAGTTGGGAGAGGACTCCTCTCCCCTTGCCACCTCGCCTTCCCATAAAAGGAGGGGTAGGGCGCCCCTTGCCACAACCCCACACAAACCCTAGGCCGACTGCCCCTCCCAAGTCGCCGCCGCCCTAGAGCCTCCTCAAATCGCCACTGCCTAGCCCTTCCCTAGCCACCGGCCACCTCCACCCCTTGGCCTCTAAACCCTAGTTGCCAAGGCCTCTCTACTCCACCATGCTCGCTCCGGCTTAGGCGGAGCCCTGCGGGATCTACTCCTCCGTTTAACCACCACGTCGTCGTGCTGCTGGAATCGAGAGGAGATCTACAACCTCCGCTGCTTGCTGGAACAAGGGAGAGGAAGGTATTCATTGAGTACCGTATGTGTGACCGACTGCGGAAGCGCTGCCGGAACGTAGCACCGGAAGGATCGTCTACACGATCTTGAGATCGGCAGGTGAATGACTACATCAACCACTAGAATCTAATCTCGTTAAACGCTTTGGATCTACGAGGGTTAGTAGTCTATCAACTTGTTGCACCAATCTCGTAGATTAGATCTTGGATTGTGTGTGTTCACGCGATTTTTTTTTGTTTTCCATGCTACGAACCCCTACATAGAGTACTCTCCCACTTCAATCACTTTACAAATGGCTGATAAAACAACTAAACAACCTATCGGGATGATCGAAGATGTTCTACTTAGAATAGACCAACATGTTATACCTACTGATTTTATTATTCTTGATGTTCCCGAAGATGACAAACTTACTATTATCCTTGGAAGACCCTTTCTTAGCACAACTGGAGTTAACGTAGATTGTTCTAGCGGTAAGATTGTTTTCAATATATATGATGATTAGATTGTTCGCTATTTTCTAAAGAAATAAGAGCATAATAGGAAATATGTTCCACCACCTAAGCATGTTCAAACAACAAAAACCAAAAATGAAGAGCAGATTGAGGTAAATACTAATGGTATGGAGATTGGCTAATAAGCTAAACTCTAGAATAAATACTTAATGGGAGCTAACCCATTCTCAATAAATTAAGTTTAAATTTGTTTTCTTTTACCTTGTGTATGCTAATAAATTTATTTCGAGTCCTAAGATTTTAAGAGGATTTACCGTAGTGGAGTTTAAAGAAGCAAGAGAAAAATGAAGGTAAGAAGTTAGTAGGGTTCATTGCATAACAAGCGCCGATATGGCCGGATGCGCCCGTACCGCGCGCCTGTACTGAAATTCAACGACTTCACCCAGAGTTCACCATACCAATAATGATCCCCGGTATGGCCGGATGCGCACGTACAGCATGCCCGTACTGAACTTCGGGGAATTCGTCCACAGTTCACAACATCGATAACGAGCGCTAGTATGGCCAGGACGCGCCCGTACCGTCCGTCCGTACCAGACTATCCAAGTTTGATCGCGAACCTAACCTTGATCTAACGGTGATGACCACCGGTATGGGCGGTATGTGCCCATACTACCCGCCTGTACCGACTACGTCGCCAGGTAAAGACGATGGCGGCTGGCTCCTAGCCACCCTTCTTCTTTTTCCTCTTTCTTTTTTACTCTTTATCTCTCCACCTTAAACCCTAGACTCCTAGAACCTTTGTTTATTCATTTATTTCGTGTTTTTGAGTGGGGGAATCTTCACATCGGTAAGTTTCTCATCCAATTCACACTTTATTTTCTGAAATCTATGGTTGAATTCCTCACATTGGCTATCTAGATGAGTTCATCATATTTTGAGATTATTGTTGATTCCTCATGTTAGGATTTATAACTTCTTCCTGTAATCATTTGTTTATGTGATAGAAACTTGATACCAATATTTTTTCAAAAAAATTTGTAGCACAATGCATAACATTGGAAAGATTTTTCGCTCGGGTACGGCAGGGGCCTCGGGCTCCACTAGGCCGCCGGGTTCAAAAAATAGGCGTTCGGAGGCGGATAGCTTGAGAGACGACATGAGCCTAGAATTTGAGAGGGTGAGCAAATGCAAGGTTCTACCTACTAAGTGGGTAGACCATGAGTTCCTCTCCCGCTAGGGTCTTTTGGAGGACTTCGAGCAGATGAATGTGCAAGCTGGCATGGTCCCTTTCTCCTACCTCTCCATCGACACCTACAAGCTCGCCGTGTTCGAGTTCCTGTCACCATTCGATGATGATCTTGAAGTCCAGGAGCGTAATTGCACTGTAATTTTTGTACTCAATGGGTAACTCCATAACCTTTCCTTTTATGAATTTTGTGATTGTTTCGGATTCTCCCATAAGAGGGAACTCAATATTAATGACAATGTCCACATAGAGGCAATGCATTCTTGGGAGAATATTTCTGTCCACATGAACACTAATTATTTGTGTAAGAAGAGCGCCACCATCTAGAATCCCACCATCCGTTATTTTTACACCTTCTTGGTGAATTCTATTTTTGGGAAAGAGATGTTGGGGAAATGGTAGGCCTCGAGATGAGCGTAATTCACATGGTTCTACATCCTGAGATGGAGCACAAGGTAAACTTGGGTGCTTTGCTCATCCAACACTTTCGCCGCCAAAGAGCAGCTTCTGCTGGGGACATCCGCTATGGTGGCTTGATCACACAGATCGCCTACGCAAGCGGATTTGTCCTGCCGTAGGAAAGAGATGTGGCTGGCAGTAAGACTCTGGATGATATCCACATTGCTAGCACCAAATTCATGTGGGTCTATAGACCCCAACGCTCCCTTCGTGCTTATCAACTTTATTTTGAGCCTAATGGTGATCTCCACGAAGTTTTGCTTCTTTTTGTCCAAGCTTTTGGTTTGCCAGGTAAACAGAGTTGGGTCCTTACTGAGGAGGATTTCCAACAAGCATTGATCCTCTTAGGGAGTATTGCACATCAGGGAGGTCATCACAACTGGGAAGACGTAGCAGCTGGCCAACAACAGCAGGAGCAAGGTGGAGAGGACTGGAACACAGCAGTCTGGGATGACTATGGTTAGCAGCACCATCACCAGAAACATTTCCCCTAGTACCAGAGCAAGGTATGCCTCCACCAAAGCCAGGATTCAACTATGTCCCAAGAAGTGATTTTGACCAAGTGGTGTATCGCATCGACAACATATAAAATACGTTATAAGATGCGAACGCCAACATAGTCAACCTCACCCATGACTTCACATCTTTTATGACCGACCTTCCAAACCGCTACCCGAACTTCCCATACCAGCAGCCGCCACCTGATGGTGGCAACTTTTGATTCCAAATAGGCCAAGAGCCTAAGCTTGGGGAGGTTAAACTCCTCCCACCTTTTGCATTCATATTTTCGTTCTTCTTTGATTTATGTTGTTTCCATTCCAGTGCATGTTTACTTTTAGTTTTGCATTGATACAAGAAAATCCAAAAAAAAAGACTAGCTTTTATCTTCATTTGTACAAATTTCTCTCGGCTCTTGTTGATTTTTTTGCAGGTTATTCGTTCCTAATGATTTAGCTATGAAGATGAATGCAAAGAGTTGGCTCAAGCAGGAGATGAGCGAGCAAGAGGAGGCTTCACATTATTATTTTCCCTCTTCCTATAAGTTTATTCATAAACATTTTATGTATGTCCTGTTACACTTGAGTTCTACTCCGCACTTAACTCGTTATCTCTTAGGACTTGAGCTCAAAAGTTTTTGTCACTACTTTGGTTTAGACTTACGACAATTAATATCAGTTTGAAAAACAACCCCTTGGATTAAACTCTAAATTTTTTAATAATAAGAGAAAGTGTCTATCGACAACTTTGGTGCCATGTTTTTATCTTAAGGGCTTAATCTTAGTAGTACTCAACCCCACATACTGATCGTTTACTTGATGGTACCTTCTGAAAAAGAATTGTTTGATAGAATGAACTTTTTATGGTGGGAGAGGGAGATGCTAAAACCTGTTTTGCCTAGCTAAAAAATAGAGAGAGGAAAAAACGTCTATGTTTCTCATACACATCTTTGGGATACCAACAACTCTGTTGGACTTTGAACAATCTATGGTATATCCCAGGATTTCGGCTATGAGTTGATGACATGAGCGGCATATGTGTCGCTATATGGGCAAAATTATTGGTACTCTTAAAGGTTATGTAAGCATTCATAAAAAGAAACAGTCGATGATCCTTGAAAGAGGAAAAAAAGAAAGAGAGAGAAGAGCTACTGCCAAGATAGGAGCTGAAAACATTCTATACTTTTTGAGAGCTTTGGTATCACCTCGCCACCTAAAACGAACAATTAGAGTTCTTGAAAGACAAGGAAAAGAAGAGGTGTTTGATAGTCGTGATTATTGAAGTGGGTGTTAATGAAAAAGCTCTAAGTTTATCCTTCTTTTGACATCTACTTATACACCCTTAACTTTGAATCAAGCGGCCTTGCTTAAAAACATTTTCACTCTCATAATAAGAGAGACGTTGAAAGGAATTGATTTGCAAGCCTAGTATTTTTTTTGACAATCTCGTTTGAGTTGTAAGAACTATTAGCTAGCGAGTTACTTGTGTCTAGGAATTGAATTTAAGTGCAATTTTTCAGATATATTATGCTCATGTTCAAGGTTGCAGAATTTGAGACAATGGAATATGATAAAGGTCGGGTTACATGGACAAATGAGTAGGTCAGGGGTGGCCAGACAACCATGGGGCACACCAATGGAGGAGACTGGTCCTTAGCTGGACTTCTCGCTCGGAACAGAAAAATGTAAGGAACGATAGGTCGAAAACAGGAGGGGATAGGATGGGCCCCTAGGACACATGACGCGCACAAGAAGGAGGCAAACGAGATGTTCCATCCCCTAGAAGACTGGATCGTTTTCCATTGAAAATACATCCTTATTGTCACTTTTGTTAAGCATCTACACCGGCAATGCCCCCAAAGTGTGTGGGGCAATAGTGTCAGATAGGTGCTTTGGGGGTGCTGGATGAGCATGTCGACATTTTAGGAGGGCCTCCCCACACTGGCATAACCGAAAAATGGACCCCTAAACTGTTGGAATTATGCCCTAGAGGCAATAATAAAGATGTTATTATTATAATTCTTGTTCATGATAAAGTTTATATTCCATGCTAGAATTGTATTAAGCGGAAACTTTAATACTTGTGTGGTTTGTGAACAACACCGTGTCCCTAGTACGCCTCTATGGACTAGCTCATTGATCAATGATGGTTAAGGTTTTCTAACCATAGACATGAGTTGTCAATTGATAATGAGATCATATCATTGGAGAATGATATGGTGGATAGACCCAAACTAAGCGAAGCAATTAGATCGTGTCATCGTGTTCGTCTTTGTGAAGTTTTTCTTATGTCAAATATTGTATTCCTTAGACCATGAGATAATACAACTCCCTGGTATCGGAAGAAAGCTTTGAGGTCATCAAACGTCATCCTATGAGAGGGTGATCATAAAGGTGTCTCTCGGGTAATTGGAAAGTATCATTGGGTTGTATGTATCGAGATGGGATTTGTCCCTCCCAAGTCGGAGAGATATACTTGGGCCCACTCGTGTCGATATCAACACCGCTTGCAAGCATGTGGTTAAGGAGTTAATCACAAAGTGATATCGGATTACGGAACGAGTAAAGTACTTGCTGTGAACGAGATTGAACTAGGTATGACGATACCGACGATCGAATCTCGGGCAAGTAAAATATCGCGAGACGAAGGGAATATATATATGGGATTGATTGAATCCTGGCATCGTGGTTCATCCGATATGATCATCGATGAATGTGTGGGAGTCAATATGGGTGCCCAGACCCGCTGTTGATTATTGATAGAAGATCATGTCTGCATATTCTCGAACCCGCAGGGTCACACACTTAACGTGTCTCGACGCTAGGATAGATTGTATAATTGGTTTATGAATTTTTGTTTGGAGTTTCGGATGGGATCCGGGACATCACGAGAGGTTTCGGAATGGTCCGGAGAATAAGATTCATATAAGGCAGTGTCGTTTTTGGAGTTGAATTGTTAGGATTAATCGGTATTGTGCGAAGCTTCTAGAACCTTCCGGAAGGGGGCCAACGTGGTCCCACCTTCCGGGAGGGGGCATGGGCCTATGAGGGAGTGTCCTGGCCGCATTGGGCCAGGGGCACAAGGCCCCATAGGGCCCAGCCGATCCTAGAGAGATTTAACTCGTTTAAATCTCGGGATAGAATTTCTAGATAAGGGGAGAGTTTAAATCGTTTAAACTAGAGATAGGCTTGGAGGAGGGGCTAGGGCTGGCCGCCCCCTCCCCCTCTATATATAGAGGGCTGGTGCGCCTCCCTACACACATCTCCTCCAAGCCCTAGTAGCCTGCCGCCTTCCTCTCCCTCCCCTCCATTGCTTGCAGTGAAGCTGCTGCAGAAATTCTCCACCAAATACACCACGCCGTCGTGTTGTAGATCCAATCCATCTCTCCACCATACTTGCTGGTCCAAGGAAGGAGGAGACGTCGAGGTGCTGCACGTGTGCATCTCACGGAGGCACCGCCACTTGTGGTGCTAGATCGGATCGGATCGCGAGGAGGAGAATCGAGTACGACTACATCACCCACGTTCCGACGAACGTTCCGCTGTGCGAATCTTCAAGGGTATGAAGATCTAATCCAATCTCTCTCGTTGTTTGCATCTCCTAGATTAGATCTTGGCTTTCCCTCTGTTCGCTTCCGTAGAAAAGCTTTGATTTACTATGCTGCGAAACCCTTCATAAACAAATTTGGCTTAAAATCGGATTCAAACAATAGATAATTCACATATAGAAAATTCAAATACAAAATTTAAATAAAGAAAGTTTGTCGTAGTAATCCAAACATAACTAATAAAATAGTTTGCGCAATAATTTAAATAAATACAATTTTAAATAGCTCTAGCAATCTTCCCTTTGAGCGCCCACAAATGCGCCACAAGATCCTCTTGCAATTGATGATAAATACTTTCGTCACAATTTTTTGACGCATGGCAAGGAAAGCGCTGAAGTTGGTTGTCATCTCATGATCAATATTGGTAAGAGGGATCTGATGCTCAAACAGTTGATTATCAACCACTAGAGCATTGCGCTTACTCTCGATGATCATATTGTGCATGATCACGCAAGAATTCATCACCTCTCACATCTGAGATGTCAACCAAGTAAGAACATGATAGCTGACAATAGCAAAACAAGCTTGGAGCACACCAAATGCCAGCTCAACATCCTTCATGCAACTTTCCTAGCACTTCAAAAATCATTCTATTGCATCAGTATGAGTCTTAGAGATTGTCTTCATAGATGTCGCCCATTTTGGATAAATGCCATCGGCAAGGTAGTATCATTTGGTGTATGAGCTCTCATTGATCTCATAGTTCACTACCGGAGCATGGCCTTCAGCAAGTCTTTCAAATACCAGAGAGCGCTGCAAGACATTGATGTCATTGTGATTTCTATTCATATACCAAAGAAAGGTGCCAAATTCACATGTCATAATCTATGAAGTACACACTGCACTCTCCGTTATTGCCTTTGACATCCCTTTTCAAGCAAACAAACAATTCTTCCATCCCAATGCATGCAGTTGATGCTACCAAACATCCTAGGAAATTCCCTTGATGTGTCATGTGCAAGGATCCGAGCTATGTCTTCTTCATTTGGTGCTCTCATGTAGGTTGATCCAAACCCTACAACAACGGTCGGACAAAACCTATACACATTCTCAAAGGTTGTGGACCTAGACATGCGTAGATAGTCATCTTGTGTGTTTATAGGAGCGCCATATGCAAGACACTTCAAGAAAGCCGTGTATTTCTATGTAGACAAGAAACCCACGAATCCAGTGCAATCTTTCTTGCACAGGAAGTAGGGATCAAACTCTCACACCGTGCACAATCTTCATGAACAATTTCTTGTTCATCCTAAAGCGCCGCAGAAAAATGCTCGACGTATGTGTTGGATCATCGATGAAGTAGTCGTCCTCTAGCATCAAAGCACCAACCATCCGCATGTTCTTGTTCGCCTTCTTCACAAGCATCGAACCTCTACGACGAGGAGCCTGAAGTTTCAGAGGCAACTAATGATCAGACACGCTCTTCACCGTTGGCTTGTGCATCTGCTTCGTCTTGCTCTATCATTATTTCATTGTTGATGTAATTTTATACACGACACAAAACAATACAATCAAAACGCCAAACACTAGCCGGTTCGCGGAGGCTAAAAAATTATAAGTTTACCTTGGCAATCGAACATATTCCGTGCGAGGCAGCCTCGATGTGTTTCGATGAGAGTCGTGATGACAAAACGATGGCGAGAGGATGATATGTGACAGGTTTCGAGCGAGGGTGGCGTCTAGTGGCTGAAAGCTTTGGCGAGGGGTGGCTATAGAGCGGGATCGGGTGCAGCAAGCGAAGGAGGGAGAAAGGCAAGGTTAAGTGCCTGGGTCGCTGCCGAACGCCAGCGCCTGTTGGGGGGCTGCTGATACTGTTTTTGCCCAGCACGACCAAAAAAAAGTAAAGCGATCTCATCGAATTTGACCGTTAGACACAAAAGAACGCAGGAGCAGCAGAATAGGAAAAAGCCCCCGGTGAGGATCGAACTCGCGACCTTTCCCTTACGAAGGGAACGCACTACCACTATGCTACGGAGGCATTGTTGAGACAAAGCAGTGTATTAACTTTAATAAAATTAATTAGACCAGCACGTTCCATTGATCAATTCTTTTTATTTTGAGATGTAATTGGTAGAATATTCTTGGCCCAGCAGCACTACTATGCAAGGTACCGAGGCCTGCTTTCCGAGCCTCCGAAATGTGGGGCAAACTAGGTCCAGAGCATATAAAAAACTTAGAGAAGCAAAAAACCCTAGATCAATACTAATTGATTGTGTCGCATAGGTGAATTTAATGGCACGAGATCAGCATGTCCTCTTTGAATCTTTTTTTTTACGGGTGTTTGAATCTTATTAGTATCTTTATCAATTTAGATTTTAGGGTTTTTATCATTTCTGCCACTATGACCAACCCAAAACTCAGTTTTGTCATTTGACTGATCGAAACTCTTATTTTGCAACTGTTCCGTTACAACACTACTCAGTTTTGTCATTTCATCATTTTCTACCGTTAGCCTATAATTATTTTTGCCATTCCGCCATCTTTTCACCATTCAGACACAACTATTATTAAGAACGTGAATGTCGAATGAAGGTCCTGATCTGAAACTGTATGTGTCAAATGGGTTACATGATTATATCAATATTTTTTAGGTGAATGTGGAACGTAAGTCTAGATCCGAAAGATCTCGATGTAAACCATATTAGGGATTAAGTAATTATACACATATTACGGAGGTAGCTATTACGTGTTTATTGCTTAATTACAGAAGTATAGGTCCGAGAAGTTCTCGACACATAATCATGTCAAAGAGGGTATGTCAAACTTAAATCGTGTCAAAGAGTTTTGTGATTAATGAATTTTTGTTAGATCTAGCTGCAAATTTTAGATTGGAATATCAAAATTATTTTAATAAATTGGATTAACGTGATACCTATATTTTATTGCTTTAAGTATGTAATAGATACATAATACGAAGATTTGTGGCAAATATCATTGGTAGTAGCTTGGAAGAGTAACTGGCCGCAAAACCCTGCAGATTTGGTACAAATGCAACAAATGTGGCGACGGTTAATTACTGTTACTACTCTTGCAAGCTACAGACTAATAAATAACAGATCTAACGGTAGAGATATGACAAAATAGCAAAACTGATTATCGCCTAACTGCGAAAAGATGACAGAATGGCAAAACTGAGTAGTGTTGTAATGGAGCCGTGACAATGCTAGAATTTCGATCGGTCAAATGGCAAAACTGAGTTTTAGGTTGGTCATAGTGGCAGAAATAATAAAAACCCTAGATTTTATCATGATCATGGTAAGAAAACACCGGTGCGACGCTATTGTAGATAGCCAGTCCATCTTAGATTTATTTAGATACGTATGTTAGATTTATTTAAATACGAATGTATCTAATCAAGATTTAGTGTTAGATATATTCGTATCTAGACAAATTTGAGTCAACTAATATGGGTCAAAGGAAGTAGTAGTATAGTATACTGATATAGTTTAAGCTGTTTGTTCAGCAAACTATACTGTATTATGAAACAGAGGATGTAAGTACTTCCTCAGATCCAAGTAAACTAATTTGGATCGGAGGGAGTACCTAACTTGAAACAACTTCACAATTAACTTGTTTGAAGAAAAGAAGACTTCTCTCTCGTGACAACATATCCTCAGTGTCACCCGCCAACACACAATAATAATGAACATCTCATTCACTGGTAAATAAATGTCATCAGATACGCTACAGCCGCTAACCACTGCTATGTACACTAGATTATGAGAAATTAGCGGAGGGTTTGCCCTATCGGGTGAATAGCATGCCCCTCTAGCCAGTCGGCGATCATATGCCCTATATAATGCTCAACTACATCTAGAGCCAAGGCCGAGAAATTTGTAGATAATTACAATGGATGTGTATATTCCCTTTCCTTCCTATTGCTATATCTGCAGATCATCCAGTGTCAATTCTTCATTTGATAGCATCTTTAGGTTCTGCAAATAACAGCACACAGTCAGGTTGGAAGGCATAGCTAGTACGTTGGAGAGGAGATAAGGACAATCAACGGGCTTACAGTAATGAATTTGGGTGGATCATCAAGACTAGAGGAGCCAAGGATAATTTCTCTCTTTAGTTTTGACGACAGTTTGTGAGCAGCGCGTAACTGCAATATCCATCAACATAAAACATGAATAGGGGAACGTGGGAAGTTCATAGGTTTTATCATAAAGCACTATGATTGGAATAAAAAAAGGAGTAAATTCTAGAGGCAACTAAAACATACCTCGGACCGAGTAGCACCCCCAACTACAAAGATAAATAAGCGCTGGCCCAACTTTCTCATGTCACTTGATGTATGCTTCAGTACAGAGTCGCTGTAAAAAGGATCATTAGACAACATATAATGAACTTCTAGTGGTAAACCTAATTATTGTTGACTTAATTTTCCGGATAGCACAACTATC
Organism: Avena insularis; assembly: GCA_023614405.1. Lineage (NCBI taxonomy): Eukaryota > Viridiplantae > Streptophyta > Magnoliopsida > Poales > Poaceae > Avena > Avena insularis. The sequence continues at coordinate 28,449,000 of CM042690.1, forward strand.
AAAGTATGTCTCTGCAAATTCTTCATTATGAAATAAATTTAAGCTAATATATGCAGTATATAGCTTGTTAGTAAATTGCCATAATGAAAGCTGAGACCTCAGTTTACTTTAATGGACCAAAGCTCACATGAAGTTTGTTACAGCATTAAAAGTTCCGCAGCAGATATTCCAAACCGGTGTCAAAAGATCACCTTTCTTGAAGGATAAAACACCATTCTAACCTACTGTTGCTATTTGCTAATATGAACTGCGGCTGTATTGATTTTTTTCATATAAAACAAAACCAACGTGGATTTTCTACCCAGGGTGATAGCTACACACGTGTAACGCTGTTAACTATCTGTTAACACATCTTCCCTGTTCGAATAAAAATACAGTATCTTTTCCACCATCCCGGATAAAAACAATGCTTGTTTCCCCATCCAGAAAAAGAACAACACTTGTATTCCTCCTTCCCTAAAAAAGCCCATAAAAAATACAGAAAGAAGTGGATGGTAACAGCGAGGGAACGGTGTCAAATAGATCTACGGTAGAAATTATCCTATAGGGTGATCTGATGGCCAGTTGTGCGTGCGTAGCTATCCCCCATGGTAGCTGGCTATTTTAGTACCAACAGATAGGACCAAATCTTATCAAATACCAGAACTTGCATAATGGCTAGGATATACTATTTCATAATATACAAATCCATGTACGATCTGGAGAAAGTACAGAAAACAGCTTACTACAGTCCATGAACATCTTCAACAAAAATGAATGCCTGAAAGTCAAAACAGAAGAAAGATGATGAGAGTCGCTATGACCAACCTTGAATAGCCATCATCAGAGTTTCTAGGCCTAGCCCATGTGCCACCATTCCATTTAGATCTCATGGATTGAGCTGGTTGATGAGCTGGACTTGTTCGAGCTGATGAGCTGCTTGAGATTCCACGGAAACTAGAACTAGGGTCACTCATACAATGATACTCATCTTTTGGAAGCTCACCTTTACTAAGTTTCTCAATCAACTCCTACAAATAGGCAAGAAACACTTCATGTAAGAGGCTAAAAGCCAAAAATAAAAACACTTCCAACTACAAGCGCCAGGCAACACGGGAACACTATGAACATCTCACTGTACCAATGTGGAACTGATATTACAGTTAGACATGCAAGTATAAGTTGCTTTACAGCTACCAGCCAATACCTAACAGACTTGTTAAACATGCATCACAGTGGCTGCTATGCATGTGTATGCCAGCTAGCTTGACATATAATGGTCACGAGACAAGCTTAAGGCTCCAGCACCAAGGTTATAAAATTTGGTAAAACTACCTAGGATTGTACAGCATAATTGGACGGATCATGCAGTGTAACTTGAGATTATATAGTAGAAGTTAGGGGCACATATCCCCTTCTCATAACTGTTCAATACATATAGTATGGAATTATCGTCATTTAGTCAGCTGGTGACCCAGCTGGTGACTCATAACAGAATTAGCTCTGCTTTTTCCATAAAATCGAAGGGAAGGACTAAGTAAAGGTATTAGGAGCAATAGGCATGCACTCATACAACAGTGCATATGTTTTAGTGGAGAACATCATCTTCTTTGTACACATATTTTCACATACTTAATCAGTTCAAAAACTTAATAAAATAATTCCACAGAAACAAAATCAGACAAAGCTAAGATGTGTACTTGATAAAAGGAAGCAGGATGAGTGTAATTTCATACATGTATCCATGGTAATTGTTTGCACTAAAGTGCTACCGAGAACATACACAGTAGTGGGATTAGGAAATTAGTGGGGCATGCACATGAATGATGAGACCAAAGACTGGGTACAGTTATAACTGAAAGAAACCAACATACAAATGCTGAGGTTGGTGGAAAAGTTAAAAAATAATGGAGAATTTGAGAATAAGGAAACAGGGATGAAGATAAATTATCTCAAAATCTCGAATACATAAACATAACTCCATGCAAAAAGTTCATTGCATGAAACAGTACCAAGAAGTTCAAAACATTTGCAAATCACATATACATAACTGTTTGCTTAACTTTTTTTACCTCCAGGATGGGATAAAATCGGGAGAGCATCCATGTTGATTCTTCCCCTATTCGTTCTTTTCTGATACCACGCTTTTTCTAAAAATTGTAGATTGAGTAACTTTCCAATAATATAATTATTCAAAAGCTACATGAATGGAAGAACTAAGACATGACTTAATAATGCAACAAGTTACCTTACGCAATTCAAATTTCATAGTAAAGCCACCTGTTGAAGACTTTTTAGTATCATTAGCACATAGGCAACGCATATTCTTCACTGCGGTCATATCGTCAGCAGATAATCTGGCCAGCTGTAAGAAAAAAGACCTCTTACTGAATTTGGATATTAGTCATAAAATATTATGACAAAGTAACAACTGATTGATTGGGGAACTGAAGCTAGAAGCGCCTGATGCATATTCTTTTGCAAGTGTCTGTTTACTGTACAACTTTGACAGACATATCAGTTGTTGGAATTTCAGGCAAACAAATAAATGTAAGGTAGATTTTTACAAATTCACTATTTCAACGTAAATGCCCTATATCATTTTTAAGCATATATTGTAAAGATATATACACGATTTTTGCAGGTATTTTCGCAGACAGATCGACCTCATTTTTATGTGTCCATTTAAGACATTATTACAAATATACAATAGCTCAAAGTTCATGTTATTTGACAACACACTCTCACGGCAGCACTTTTTTCTTGGCAGGGTAGACAAGTTACTGCTGCATGTCAGCTAGTAAATGTACCAATTATGAACAGACAGGGTTTAGCTTACTAATATTGAACTGGTTCTTTGGCTTTTAGCTTCCTTAGGTAAACAAATGAACAGTTTGATCTGCACAGTGCCTGTATTCTTGCAGAAGAAACAGAATGCACAAAATAAGACACTGCAAACTCGGCAGTGCCTACTAGAACAGGTAACAGTGGACAACACTTATCATGATCAGTCATCCTGCCAATTGCGCTGTGTGAAAAAAACAGCATCTGTATGATCTTACCATCTTATCTTAGTTATTTTTTACATTTAATAATCATAAATGCACATTGTAAGTATTATGTACTTAATAACAGCTTACTATCTAACCTATCGTCCTATCCATCATGGAAGAATTATGCAACAGTGCAACACCAATCAGCAGCACAGCACACCAAATTTCTATGGTACTACAGTGTGCACTAGAACACGTAAGACCAAGTGGGGAAGACGTCTATCACTTTTAAGTTTTAACAATGATAAACACAAGAACTCGTGAGTAATCTCTCATTAACACTGAAATACCATTCAGGTTGGAAAATTGCATCGACATATTACATACAGGCTGCCCCAAGTACAGTTTTTATTACCCCAAAGCCCATTTGTCAAACCCAAATTATATGTAATTTCTAAATGAATGAGCTAATTTCCAATATAGAAATAAAGTTACCTGCATGAGCTTTCCTCCCTTGTCACTTTGGATCTTCTCTGGATTAATTGCAGCATAAACCATTAGTAAACGCAGCTTATTTTCATGACTTATATCCTGGATTAAATCAGTAAAATATCAATATAATGCCCAGACAAGGTCTAAAATAAGCATTTCATTGGTTATAGTCCAATTAATAATTACCTGACGTGTCCTAAAGAACTCAATTAGTTCTTTCGTCCCAGCATCACCAAACACAAGATCCTGCTCAAGCTGCCCAACATCTTTCAAATGTTGTTGTTTGATTATGTCAAAGAGCTTTTCTGCAATCTGTAGCAAAAATGAGTAACAAACTTATGTATGTTCCTTGGTATATCCAAACAGCTGATACTCAGGAAGCCAGTTCTTATGCAATTCCTATCCTAGTTCCAACTTTGAAGAACCAACCAGAGTGGCTAGCATGAGACAATATGCTAGAGAGGCAACACCTAGTGGAGCTGCATGCTTGTCACAATGGAGACAAGCTGTGGCTAGCTCAAAGAGAAAAGGAAATTAATTAAAATTGCGCCTGTACGGCTTGAAGGTCTAGGCCACAGAAGATGCCCCAACTCACCATGCCATCTCAGTTGTAACGTTTAAGAGTTGCTAGGCTGTCAATTTGATTTTAAGATAATTTCATGTATCCTTATTTCTGGTCAATACTGCCATTTTAAGAAATCGAGTAGCAGTTCAGTAAACTTAGAAGTATCTTGTTCAACTATACAGGTCAAAGAGAAGTAACTATTCTCAAAAGTTTACATACGCAGCACATACACCGGAAAAAAAAACTACAAACCTCAACATGGAGGGCAAGCTTGTCAATTTGATCACTGTATTGTGGAAGAGCTTGGACCATTTTTTGCAATTCTTTTGTTGATAGCTCTCCTCCTCTGTAAAGCAAACAGGGCCATTCGACATTACGGAAAAAAAAGGGTCTTATCAATTACGAGAATTAATTTATCATAGAACATATCTTAATAATCTAACTACAATGCATCAAGGTAAGTATATCTTAGGTACCACTCACTGTCATTATGCGTTGCATAAATCTAACTAGAAGAATCTCAAGTACAGATTGGTGACAAAATTTCACTTCCAGATACCATACCATTAGGATTATCTAAACCAGTTTGATTTCGCATTTCTACACCATCCAGGAGTCCTCTTTTAGATGCAATGTTTGTTATAAAAAAGTGCAACAACCATGGAAAATCACATGCATTTCGATAGTATGTGATTAACCTTAAAGTTTCTGCCTTTTGTCTTTTCTAATGTTCTGTCTGTGTACTGTGCACATGTATGTACTGTACTTGTTAATATATATAAAAATAAAAATTGAAGTGGGGAAATTCCCTACTGTTTCTCCTAAATAAACCTAACTGCATACTCCCTTAAGCTAATTGTCAATTATGATCGCACCTTGCAACAGTTGCATTTGTTGAACTAACCTTGCTTCTGGACCAGATCTTGCTTGGTGTAGTTGAGCTGCTTTGTTTCTTGATATAAAATTGGCCATCTTCTCATGCAATCTTAAATTAGCCTGCAACATTAATGTCATGACGCAATTGCCAAAACATATGCCAATGTTTGAAGATGACAGTGGCAATAATCTCACATCAGCTACATGTACGTGCCGAAGCTCAAGCCATATGGGATCATGATCTTCTAACAGCACCTCCTTTTTCTCAGCAGCTGAGCCGTTCTTACCTGGCACCTGTTGTTTTCAAACACACATAAAAACACGATACCAAGGGCACAACAGAACTAAAATCCAGGCCGTTATAATAGTTTTGATATGCTCACCTCTTGTACATATTTGTTACCATCCATGCATAGTAGATCATGACACATTGCATCGTAGGTCCATTCGTGAATAATAGGTGCGATCTGTAAATATCATGAAAACATGAAACATAGAAGGGAGCAACCAACATTCTCATGGCAGTTGGTGGAAACTGAAAAGCATCTCAGACATAAAAAAGAATATCTCGTACCTGGTCTATTGATCGGTCTACAATAAGTAATTCACATGTCTCTGTCTGAGGAAATTCGGGTATTGTTGATTTGTATCTCGCCATGCAATTCCACACAGAAGCAGCAAGCTTTGTGGGGACTAAATCTCGTAGAGTTGTCAAAGTAGAAGCATCAATCGTCCTAGCAACACGATAGTGCACACGAGGAAATTCCTGAATAATTGGAAACATTCAATGCTGGCAAAGAACCCTCTTGATCATATATACTCAAACTCAAATCCATGGACTCAACGAATATTATGGGAAAAAGTTGAAATAATAATTTAGCAATAACAATGTGAAGTGGTAATGAGTTTCACATGATATTCACTCCGTATATTAGTTCCCCTATGAGAAAAATAACCCCCAGATTCACAAGATATCTTGTGTTGTGTACCAAGCCCTCAACCACAACAATGTTTCCTTGTTCATTAGATTTATATTCTCTTTAGTGACCGAATCATCCCCCCCCCCCCCAAGTGACATCAAGGGTATGGAGACACTGCAAATAGCATAAACAGTAAAACAAATAATACCCTCATTGATGCAAGTACGGTAGCAATACGAGTGGCCATCATGTTAATGCATGAATTGTACTTCATTGAACCTTCTGCGCTTTCAGTGAAAAGCTCTTCTAGAGCCTTGTCATGGTCAGTTACAAAGCCCTGCAAATAAGATCAACGCATTCATTGAAACAAAACATATTATTTTATAATAAATAAACAAGAAGATATTTAATTTAAATATGGTGTTTAAAATGATCAAGTATCAATTGGAAACAGCAATCTTGAAAGAAGTTGTATATCAAAATACCTGGCTATCAATGGCAAAATATTCCAGATTCATCTGCAATATAGAACAGGAAATGAGATTTAAAGGAATTAACATGCATGCTTGCGAGCAAGTAGATAAACAGACCTCACTGAGTGCACCAACACGTGTTATAACCCTTGAATCCTTCTTTATTTGATCCACCCATTCTTTCTGTACAGGAGAACTGAAAAATATATAGGCCCTGCAAGAGCAACAACATTGTGTCAACACTTAAAGTAACAGAGCAAATATGTATACGTAAATACATACGCTAATCACATACTTCTTGTATAATGGACGTTTCCCTGACATGTCGGACATAAATATTTGAATACTGCATTATGAACAGAATAATTGGTTAGGGAATTTGGAAGTGCAAGAAAATTTTCAACATCACCAGCAAAAAAAACTAGGACACTACGTTGCCTACTGGGTTGAAAGACTTGAGTTTAATCAAAAGCTATTTTTTCTCACCACGACTTGAAGGATAAAAACTAATTCAACAGACCTCATATTATTTATTCACAGGAGAAAGTTATGTCTACGATTATTTACTTACTCTTGGGACAAACAATGTTCTGTGATTCTAACCATACATAAATTATGTCATGGATGCAGGAAGCATGACATGCTAGCATTGGTCCTCAGGCACGTGTTCTTTGGTCCTAGAACTTTTTGACAGTAAGTCCTCAGAGAACTTAACCATTGGATATCTTTGCGAACACATAGCTAGGGAATCAAAAGCAGATCAACTCAACTACTGGAGCATCGACACTTTGTGTCAGAGGAAGGTAAGATAGCAGTCAAAACACATTTCAGAACTGAGGCAGTATTATACAGATTCCTAGGTGAAACCTATCAAGTATTTGAGTAAATGCGGCAGTGACCATAGATTGAGAGGTTACCGCAGAAGGAAAAAACGACAGTTAAAGAACAAGACAATATGTAGGAGTAAATTAGCTAACATAACTCACTTCTCTCTAGTTGGTTGCATGAAATAAATTGCATCCATTGATGGTAACGGCTGCCTCCTTTTGTATAGGTCTTCAACCACTGCAAAAGAATCGGTAATGTGGAGCTTTTATACATAGACAATACTTCATGGAGACTGCTACAAGACATTTGAAATAGGATCTCCAATTGAACGAATTCCATGACACATACAGATTTTGCAAGCTAAATGCTAAAAACAACACAAAGGAAATACTTCCATTGCAATGGAAAGCTGGTAAGAATTCTTCAGAATTAGCAACAGTTCCAGTGTAAAACATTTTTTGCAGCACAATCAAAGAACTATGCAGCTTGTATAGACATGGTGTAAGCTATTAAGAAAACGGATCTGCATAATGCAGTAGAATCACAGTGCCTCATTTAAACCATTGAAGAGGCTGTACATTGACACGACAAAATATTTAGACTGCATAACCAACTGGGTCCAGTTCAAATTTGCATTTAAAGCTGTGTCCAGCTTTGCGACGGAATTACAGAAACAGAACTCTTTCAGTTGAACAATATAGTCTTAGCCAGAACACATGCTTCACATTAACAAATGTATCTAGTTGAACGCCAGGAGCAATCGAACGTCATAAGAAACAATTCTTCAAATAAATCAGTTTTTTACGTTTTATTATTCTAAATACAAATGACACACAATTTGGTGAGTATTCAGAAAAAAGAAGTCGAGTCGCATAACATCCTACTTACATGAAACCCCTTGTTCCGTAACATCTGTCATCTTGCATGAATATGACATTATCTTGACGGTAAGTTTGTCCATGATAAGAACCTAGTCACAACATAATTTTTGTGCATGTCAGACTTTTCTTCACAAGGTGGTAGAGGATGGACAATATCGAAATGCTGAAAATCATCCAACTGAAAAATGATACCTTCCATGTTGATCTTGAGCTGTTCCTAGTTGATTTTAACATTTCGATCAACAAACCTACATATGTGCAACAAGAAAAAATAAAATAAACGGTAAATCAGGAAACTGGCTGGATGCCAATAACAAGAAAATGACGTGACAAAATTTCAAACACAGAGTTTCTCAGTTGAAGCATGAACGAAATTCTGAGCAGTGAGCACAAATTATCGATAAGATATTGCTGAGCCACAAGTTGCTCAACTGATATTAATTATTGAAACTCAGAACTTTAGAAGAAATCAAATCTCAATAAGCAACTAACTGCGCAACGGCATCGGCTATTTACCGATACTGCACGACATTACATGCTGGGGAAGTTAAATGGTAAATCAGGAAATTGGTAGGATGCCAATAAGAAGAAAATAACGTGATAAACTACAAACACACAAAGTTGGTCAGTTCAAGCACTAACTTAAATTCAGGGCACTGAGCACAAATCATCTACTACAAGATTGTTATAAGCCAGAAAGTGCCCAACTGATATTAATTACTGAAAATGCAAAACTTTAGAAGAAATTGATCTTAATAAGCTGCTAATTGTCCACTGGCATCGAAACTGTACGACATTACATGGTGGGGAAGTTGGAAGTTGAAAATTCCTCAGATTATGTGTTGATTTCGAACACGAAGGTCCAGCATTGCGCGGCGTAAGCAGCTGCAGCAACAACGAACTGGAGCACAACTTCTCCGTGACAACCATAAGTAATGGGGAGCGGAAATGGGGGCCGGGGGAGAGGGAGGGAGCGGAGAGACTCACGGTCGCGGGTGACCTCGCGGAACGTCCGGTAGTCGGCGCCACCGCGCGAGGATGTGTCCGAGTCCGAGGACATTGCGCGCTGCCCGCCGGCGACGCCGCGCGCTAGGGTTAGGGGGTCCGCGGCCGCTCGACCCCTGCGGGAGCACGCGACGGAGATTCGGCCGGGAGAGCGGAGGACGCGTGCGGCGTGCGTGAAGGGGAGGAAAAGCAGGAGGAGTTTTTTTTTTTTACTCCGGAGCTTTTCCACCGCCGGGGGATTATACGGGGGAGGGGAGGTATCGGCGAGAAGGGGCCGAGAGGTGCTTGCGTTGCGTGAGGTTTAGCTGTTTAAACACAAGTCTATGGCGCGTGGAGCCGGTCAGGTGGTGCCGTGCCGGGTCCACGCGTCATTGGGCGTGGGTTGGTGCGACCGAAGTAGGGAAAGTGAAGAGGAGTGCGGACGGGAAGGTTCCGCGAGGGAGGCGCGGCTGGAGACGGGAGTGTTTGAAGAAGGAAAAGAACGGGTGGCTTTCTTCGTAGCGAAGGAAGAAGGCTCATTTCCTTTGGAAGGCAGGAAAAACCGATCGGCGAAAGTTCACGAAATCGGAACCGGCCGAAATTTCTTTTGGAAGGCAGGAAATCTGATCCGCCGACAATTTGCACAATATGAATCGACTTGATTCGTGCAAGAAATTAGCTGCACCGCCTGCCATCTAGAAAACGTTTTTATTCTTCTTTTTCTGAACTCGTGGTCTGGCCCTGATTTAATTGTCAGAAATATTCAGGTAAATGACTACGGTGATATGTCCGCACGTGTTTAGTGTCATTGCAGCCTTGTGATTCTTGTTGCTGTTTGGGTCAATTCACGCATGTTTAGTGTAAACGGTATTTCTGTTTGCAAAAACTCCTTACATCCACAAGCTATTGTCGCAAACAAAATAATGGCCCTTGTTTCAAAAGGTAACTAGGATCGCGTTGTAACATTCCAAGAATAGAAAGGGGAAAGACCGATCTGAATATGTACATTGCATCTCATGCATCCCAAAATAAGGGGGAATTTAAACTTTTGATGTTTTGACGGTTAGATATTGAAATTTGATTGTAGTACTCCCTCCATACCGGTTTAAAGGACCATCACGTAGTTTAATAAAAAAGTTTGGTCATAAGTTTGATCAACAAAATATAAATTTTAAATTTTAAAAATTATACCATTGGATTCATATTCAAAATATCCTTTTAATGGTATAATTTTGTAACATACAATTCATATTTCATTGGCTAAATATATGGTCAATTTTTTTTTGGACTACGTGATGGCCCTTTAAACCAGTATGGAGAAAGTATTGAGTTTGACTCAAATCAATAATAAGATTTGAAATTCAAAATTCAAATGTGGTTTTGATTGAGAGTCATCAAAGTAAAAATAATCACTTGATCATTTACACACATGCATATTCCTGGATAAGTACAGAATACTAAGACCAAATCCAAATAATTGAATTCAAAATGGAGGTTTGACTTAGTCAAACTTGAGTTCAAAAGTTCAAATATATGATAATGAAAAGGAAAATAATAATAGTAATAAAAGTAACTCGATACCATAAGTAAGAATTGGACTTTTATTCATTTCATATGGATATAAAGTTTGAGTATTACAATATTTAAAAGAAAATTACAAACAAAAGAAGAAAACCCTAAAACTAAAATATATCTATATCTTCATATCCTCAACTCTATTCTTCTCATCTCAACTTCTTATCTTGGACTTAAACCTGCAAGCAAGTAAAAAAAGAAAACAAGCAAAAGAACCAAAACTTGGTTAAAATGTTGGTTCCACCCTAAGGTGAGACCATTTAATGTGGAATCCAAATTTGAGCACCAAGAACTTGTTCTAGAACTCACTACCTAGTGTTAGCAAACCAAGAACATCTAAGAAAAAAGATGAATAGAAAACAATAACAGTGTTAGAACCAGTAATCTAGATAACAACAACCCATCAGCTAGAAGTAACAACAGCAATAGGATCCAGCATATAGTCAGAGCACCATAGACACAACACTAGCACTATCAGATCCCAGGTTAACAGCAAACTAATCCCAACAACAAGTCACATTAGTAGTAACACAGAGCTCATAACAACATATAACATCAGTAGAGTAGAAGTTGTCAAGCTTCATGCACTAGCCAACGCAACCAAAAGTCCGAACTGATGGAAAAGGCTAGTGCAATTCATTTATACACTTCAACACCCCCTCTCACGTGTGACGGAGAGATCGAAGTCTGGCGGAAGAAGCTGACGGTAGCGAAACTCACGTATGACTCAAGAGGCCTATACGTGGACATAGAGGGGTCAACCGCAATTTTAGGATAAATTGCGAAAGCCAGGACTCGAACTCGAGACCTTAGGCTCTGATACCATGTCAAGCTTCATGCACTAGCCAACGCAACCAAAAGTCTGAACTGATGGAAAGGGCTAGTGCAATTCACTTATACACTTTAACAGAAGTATGCATTTGAGCAAAACCTAGAAAATCAGAACACATGTCAACAATACCAGTAGTAAAGATAGAGCAGTAAAGAACAAGTAGTAATGCACTTGAACTCATACTAGAAGCCGGATCAAATAGGCAACTAAGAATCCTACTTAGAAATTCAATAGATCATATCATAGAGAGTAAGTACAAACCAAAAAATTCCCAAGCCATGGATTCCTTATAAAATCAACAAGAATTTGAAGGATGAACACTAAGAAAATCCTCACTCAACTCAAAATCAAGTTGAACAAATAACTAAGAAAGTCAATATTATAAAAACAAATCCTAATAATGGAAATGTGATACGTCGTAAACGTATCTATAATTTTTTATGTTCCATGCTTGTTTAGTATCAACTTTGTTATGTTTTGTCTACACTTTAAGGTATTTTTATACATTTTCTGGGACTAAACTATTAACAAGATGCCGCAGTGTCAGTTGCCTGTTTTCTGCTGTTTTTGTTTTTAGAAAAGCTAGTAATAAAATATTCTCGGAATTGGACAGGACAAAAGCCAAAGTCAATATTTTACCGGAGAGAACAGGGAATCCAAAGGGCAGCCGAAGGGGGGCCACGAGGCGGCCACACCCTAGGGTCGCGCTGGTCCACCCTAGGGCGCGTCGCCCTATGGTGTGGGCCCCTCGGGCGGCCCCCTGCCTCGCCCCTTCGCCTATAAAGTCACCCGATGCAGAAATCCTAAGCACCCGATCAGATATCCATGAAACATTCCATAGTCGCCGCCATCATTGTCCCTAGATCAGAGGGGGGGTTCTGAAGCTCTTCCCGGCACCCTATCGAAGGAGAGAGATTATCCCGGAGGCCTTTTTCATCACCATGCCAGCCTCCGGTATGATGCGTGAGTAGTTCACCCTTGGACTATGGGTCCATACAGTAGCTAGATGGTTGTTTTTCCTCCTTTGTGCTATCATGTTTAGATCTTGTGAGCTTCGTTCATGATCAAGATCATCTATTTGTAATCATACATGTTGTGTTTGCGGGGATCCGATGAATATTGAGATACTATGTTAGATTCATTATTGATTTATCATGTCTGTGTTATTTATAATCTTGTATGCTCTTCGTTGCTAGTAGCTATCTTGGCCAAGTAGATCCCTATGACTCCAAGAGAGAGCATTTATGCTCAATAGTAGGTTCATGCCTCTAGTAATCTGGGGAAGTGATAGAAATCTCTAAGGTTGTAGATATGTTGTTGCTACTAGGAAGAAAACAATAATCTTTTGTTCATGAAAGATGAAACAATTGTATCGTTTACTTTACACACATTTCTTAATGAAATTATCCGTTGCTTGCAACTTAATACTGGAAGGGGTTTGGATGATAACCTGAAGGTGGATTATTAGTCATAGATGCAGTTGGATTACGGTCTATGTATATTGTTGTAATGCCCAATCAAATTTCATAGGAGTCATGATGTCTAGTATATGCATGGTTATGCTTCCTCAATTTGCCAATTGCCTCGCTATAATTTATTCACCGAACATGTTATCTATCTTAAGGAGAACACCTCTAGTGAACCGTGGACCCTAGTCCAATATTTATCATTGATACATCATCTATTGTTACCGTTTACTTTCTACAAGCAACTATTATCTTCCACACTATACGTTAATTCTTTATTTTCAGCAAACCGGTGAGATTGTCAATCTCACTATATGTTAGGACAAAGTCTTTAGTTTGTGTTGTGCAGGTTCTAAGTTGTTAGAAACACCTTAGAGTTGTTCCTTCCTTCTACTGGTTTGATAACCTTGGTTTCATAACTGAGAGAAAACTTACTGATGTGCTCTTCACACCTTTCTCTTGGGGTATCCCAACGAAGCTCTATAGTGATCTGAGCCATATCAAAATGCCACTTGTTTCTGTCCAAGACATGGAGGGGACAAAAGTAAGCTAACACGTCGATGCATGTAAAATGCATACATGAACTTTGTAGTTTATTGTCACATCTTCCAACATATTTGCATCATATTTGTAGTTATTACCAATGTTAATGGTTTTAGAGAATTTCTAAATAATCTCCTATCTTTTGGTTCTAATTTAGTCTAGCGGAAAAACCTTATGTTAATATTTTTTAGTTCTTAGGAGCTACTACACTCCAAAAAGAACAAGGTCAGAGAGCATGTTTGGAATTTTTTAGACGAAAAAAAGGCTAAAGTGGGCCATCGGGATGTTACTGCGCTGGGAAAGAGAACTCATGGCGTGGTCACCCTACTAGGCCGCGCCACCCCGTCTCTTTTTTGCCTAGAAGCTCTGATGTCGTGATTCCACTGCCATATTTTTGGTAGATTTTTAAAATAGCTTTAACAGAGTGAAAATTTAAACCAAGAAAATTGTAATAGGTAAATCAATAAATAAAATAAAATACATTTTTAGATAAATTAAAAATAATTCCAAATTGGGAAATACAGGGACTTAAAATCCTATTTTTTGGAATTATTAAAACTATTTTTACCAAAGAATTATGATGCATTTTAATTAATATAATACTCAAGAAGTCTTTAAATTCAAATAATAATCTTTAAAAAATCTAAAATTTTGAATATTAGTGAATTTATATATTAATTTCTTGATATATATAAAAATTCTAAAGTGAAATTATCTGAAAATTCTAAAGTAAAGTAACTATGAAAATTCAAAAGTGAAATTATTTGAATTCAAAAGTTCTGTTTAGTAATCTTGCTTCTAAATAAAATACCACCACTTGTAGATGTTCTTATTGTTTATCATTTAGCTGCTGGAACAAAATTGAATTCAAGTATGGATGCCATAAAAGAAAGGTGAAGGGATACATAGTTACATAAGAGGAACTCATAACTAGTCTTACACTTTGCGTGATATTTAATTCTTGACTTTTATGATATCCTGCAAGTGTCACATGTAGTAATAGCACTCATTCACCTCTTGTATATTTAAGTTCAAGTTATATTTCATGTTAGAAAATGAGTAGTACTATGGACACTTTTGCATGCTTATTCCTAGTGGTCAAATTCTCCCTATTGCTAGTCTTTCACGTACTAAGCATGATATAGTGCTTGTGCATCCAACAACCTTAAACCAAGATATTTACAATTGTGTCCATCATAACTACCTATATATGTCTTCCATTGCCATTCCAAGTAAATTTCATATGTGTTATTTATCGTGATTCCAAATTTTAGTGCTTTTGTCTATGCTTACATAGATGAGTGGTGAAGTTGAATCCCGATCTTTCATGCTAAACGAGTTTCTCCCTCATGCTGACAATGATGAGCATGCATAGTGTGCTTTATCTTAACTTTCCAAAAGATTAGACAACGAGGTGCCCAACCCCAAAATAATGAACAAATATGGTAAAACTCCTCCTATAGACACATTTGGCATGAAAGGGGGAGGGGGCTAATATGGGAGGCACTCTAAAAAAATCTAAACAATGTTAGCTTGAATGATTTTTATTGTTCTTTACTATGAAAATATTTGCTAAGCATTCGCTCAAGTAATGAGATTTGGAATCCTAATGGTTTCAAATGTGTTGTGAAGGGAATTTCTACTTCTTTTTGAGTCAAAAGAAAAGGAGCTCTATTCTAATACCAAAATATAGGAACCAATATCAATGCATTAGCTTGCTTATGAATCATTAATATCTTGCATACATGTTTGTTTAATTGTCCATAGCACTTGTTCATTTTCTATTATGCAAGATGTCTTTATTCTTATGCATATTTGAAATTTATGTTTTCTTTTACTTCATATGATGATTGCTTCCTTTTATTTACTTACTAATGAACTATCATACTTTGAGTATCAATAATCACGAATTATGTATTGTGTATCGACAATAATATCCAAAGCTCATTTAGTTATCACCTTTATGCTCGAGGAGCATAGGTTAACCTTAGGGATGTTGATGAATGTAAACTGCATCTATGAGCTTTGAAGATTATTGTGCTATATTGCATCATATATGTTGTTATAATCATGTTTTAGATTGATTTTGGGAATTTTTCTGAAAGATCCCTTTTATTTGGGTTATAACTCTATGAACAGGAAAACCCCTTTTTACTTACTTTTTTGTTACTTTCAGGGACTTCAATGAACTCAAAAGGATTTGGGATTTTTTTACTAAAGTATTTTGACGAAATCAAGTCTTGGAGCACCTGTACCCCACCTGGAGTCGAGGAGGCCCAAGATGTGGCCTATGGCGTGACCAGATACTGTTGCCGCGCCATGGACCCATCTCCTCGTCGATGCTCCGATGCCAGCGAAATTTGAGCCATTGGCTTCGTCTTGACCCCAGAATGCCTATATATACTACCCGACCTCGATCCAAAGCATGGTGCACCATGGAGACAGAAACACAAATCACAGAAGATCAAGAGGAGATTGAAGAGGGAAACACCACCGGAGCGCCACTGGCTCACATCTCCAACCTCTACAACAACATCTCCATCATATCCATGATGAAGAGGGAGTGGTCCACCCACGCACTATGGATTTGTGGAAGTAGTGTGTTCTCTTTCTCTCGCATGCTATCATTGTTCTAGTGCCATATGAGCTGCCCAACATGATTGTGACCATCTATATGTAATCCTTTCGTTGTGGATCTTGGTTTTTATGAGATGAGTATTTTAGGTCGCAATTTTTATATTGTGTTTGATGTACAAGTAAATTTATATCACTTTTGCTTCGGTGACTCCCTCATTTTCAAACTTTGATAACAAAAACTCGATACCAATTCATATCGAAGATCGTACGAACCCACCCAAAGCCCGTATGGTCCTCTTAGACGTATACTCACCGTCACGTATACTCACGTGCCTGTGGGAGGCGAAAATCGGAAGGTATATAGCAGCAGTAATAAAATTTCAAAATATGGCATGCAAAGACGTAGATCGCGATAACGGGAGATGGAATCAGCCGGTGAGAATGTGGAGTATACCGAGTACACCTATACAGAGGTATATATAGCCTACATATGAGTTCCGATGGGTCAAAAGAAAACTGGCCAATGCAAACTTAAGTTTGAGGAGGAGGAGGAGGAGGAGGGGGAGGGGGGGGGGGCACCGAAACACACCTCAATTTATATTATGTACTCCGTTCTTGATTAGATGTTCTTATCAAACTAGTAGAATAGGGAGCTAGAGGGGAAACATGTGCATTAGTTGAAGTAATATGGTATTATGAAACTGTAAAGTGATAGAAACTGAAAACATTTAATACAATTAATGCCACAGCTAATATCAAGGTACAAGGCTTTCAACTTAATGGTATTAATGCACTCTCTTTATTGAAAAACTTATAGCATAGGAAAGCATGGTCGATAGACGACAATGATACTCAAACGAATATACACGATAAATATGGATTTTTTTACATACATGCCCGGACCCAAGTAGAGCCTAGTGGGCGCCCAGCCTCCACTACAAACAATTTCTCGGTCGATCGGCACTATATTGTTGTACTACATTACATGGAGTTGATTTTTGCCATGGGAATGAGATCGCCGATCATGCCTCTATGGGCTCATCTTTAACTACGCCACAGAAGGCTTTGAGCGCATCTCTGAATTTGAGCCCTTCCTCCGAGTAGCGGTAGCTGCAGTACTCGTAAGGATCGCAGGGATTGTACACCAGAGGATGGTCCTCGTCGACGAGCTCGTCCATCGCTCGCACCGTGCTACCCTTGGCAGGCATGGTGCCTAGCAGCGCGGAGTAGCGCTCGCGGTTGCCCGGCGTCCTGACGCGGTGGAGGCAGGCCTGCACCCGTCTGTTGGTCACCACCTGCAGGGAATAGGTGCCAACGCTTTAACACATTTGAACACATGGAGGAGGGAATTAATGCGTGAAAGATCGATGCTGGCCTTACATTAAATAGCTCGCCGGCGACGAAGACGTACGTGTCCGGCTCGGGAGGCACGGCGAACCAGCTGCCGTCGCTGAGCTGCACCTCCAGGCCTTGGACCTCGTGCTGCTGGATCACGTTCGTCATGACGTAGTCACGGTGCGGCGTCAGGGACACCCTGGCCGCGTCGTCCTCCTCCGGGGAAGCGCTGCTGTAGTAGGACATCCGGAAGGAGTAGCGAAGCTGGTCACGGTGCGTGTCCAGGGCGTGCCGGTCCCGGACGCCAAGGCCTTCCAGGACCAAGTCCGTCACGGTCTGCTCAAGCTTAATCGTGTTCTTGGCAAATTCGGCAGCTATTTCACTGGAGAGCAACGAATAAGGTAGCCATTTGTGTCAGCCATACTGATGAAGAATCATAAGCTAGTCCGTCTCACCAGAAGGCGGCGTTGCCCTGCGGCCAGAAGAGTTCGGCGAATTCGCTGACGGTGCCGGCGTCGGCGACGTCCTGGATGCGCATGGTCTCGTAGGCCAGTCCGGGGATCTGCCCGATGTACCCTCCGTATATCACATCGTTGCACACGTTGCGCCGCTTGGTCTCGGCCGGGAGCGCGAAGAGCTCCGGCATGACGCGGTCGAACAGCGCCTGCCGCATGTCACTGTCCAGCCCGGCGTGATGGACGACGATGAAGCCGTGGGCCACCACGGACGCGGTCACCGCGTCCCGGGCTTCGTCCCATCCTGGTCCGCCTGGCTGCAGCCCACGGAGGTCGACCTTTGTGATCTCCATGAACTGCTGCTGAGCGCCTTCCAGCGGAACCTATGGCTGTGGCCGGCAGACGGTCTTGATTTCTTGTCCCTTCCTTGGTGTATATTGCTTAATCAGTGGACGGTGATAGTTTATAGCAGTTCCTAGTAATTAAGTACAGAAGTCAGCAGATGGTCACTCATATGTGCCTTAGTAAATTAATTTGGATTGGAGAGAGTATTGAAATCTGCGCTGCTTGATTAGGTGTATAACGACTTTTGCTTTTAGGGAGATATAGAAAATTATTTACTTCTTCCAATTGAGCGAGAGACCCAAATATTATGACTGTACATTAGATACAGTACCTAATTTGGTTCAGCCCAGTTTAATGTCACATAAGGGTTTTAGTTATGAGCATATCATGCTTCTCCAGCTGTGTAGGGATAGTAAGTGATGTCACAAAAGACGTCCTAGACGTTTAAAACATAAAATTAGCATAATGTTGACTTTGCACACACGTCTAGGCCGGCTGCTAAGGTTTATCCCTTCCCCTATACGGATGCAAGTGGACAATCAGTGATGCCCACATCATGTATAGTCAAAGACATCCTAGATATTATTTATACTAGTACTTAGTACTATAAACAGGCATATGACTCATAAGCCGGCTGCTAAATATAATAGAACAGACAACTTATACATAAATCTGCATCTAATGAATCTATGAACTAATTTATGAATCTGAAAACATAAGTACAATCAGGACTGACTGATGCCCCTTCATGCATTCCGAACTGAAGGGGTATCAGCCAATCCTGACCATCCTTATGTCTTCAGTTCCATAAGTTTGGAAGAGAGGGGGAGACACCCAAGCAGAGTTCATGAACTAAATGCATAAGCTGATGTGCTAGATTATTCTATCCACATTCAGTATACACGTCAAGTTAAGAGCGGAATAATTGTGTGTGTGACCAGTCCTCCACCTGAGTGCAATACTACACGCAAGAATGAGGAGCATGATCATTTCTCACTTGAGTGCGAAACTATGTATGTGCTACTTTTTATCCTACCTTTTCCCAAATACTACACCTATAACATTTAAAATAATGCATTGTTCTCAGACAATTGAGTGGTTAGCCATGATTTACATGTCAGAAATCCCCTTCATGCTTTGGAGTGTGCTCTGTTTAAGATCTCCATGTGGATGGAACCATTCAGCCTACAAAAATCGATAGATAGGGATGGAGTGATGGCTCTATGCCACTGTCATAGACTAGTTTTAAAGCCCTTGATGTTTAGCAAGCCCTTGCTTTTTCATTAGAGGATCTCATAGTTGGGGTGCTTCTGTGCCCTTCCATGTTCGTCGAAGCTACCGCCTCTGCCACAATGACATTCTGTTTCCAACTAAACCAGCATCTCCCCCCATTTTGGCTCGCCTGTGCCAGGAAAGGAGGTAAGAGTGGAATTTGGTTTTTTAAGAGTATTATTGGGTTTGGAAGCTTGTGGTGTGATATTCATGTACGTGATACAAAATTATGAAAACTAGATTTTGTTTAGTTAAAATCTCCAAGTCTTTGATGCCCTTAATTTTATACAAGAATAGTTTATAGTTGTGGGTTAAAACATAAAAAATATTGGGAAAGAAACAAAATCAGAATTTTGTCAATGGATTTTCCAAAAGCTAACAGATTTCCGAATGCTCAAAAATCTGGAACACTGGAAACCAGAACAAGGATTGTCTAAAGTTAACTTTATGTGAAGTAGCGCCGACATCAGCAGAACGTCACGTTATCCACGTGCTGCCCAGAAAAACTAAAATACTTGTGAAACTTTTGAAACTTATGAAACATTATTAAAATAATGAAACCTTTTTATATTGTTTATAGACTGTTTCAATGTTTCAATAAAATATTTCAATAATATTTTAGTCTATTTCAATCAGTAACGTCAGCATGACGTCATCTATGTGCGGGCTCAAAAAAAACTAGACAAATACACCAATCTTAAAACAGAAAGGGACGGTAGATATGACTCCTTCACATGAAGTTAACTTTAGAAATGACTTTCCGCTGGAAACCACCGATTAGCCGTCTAGAAAGATATATTCTAAATTATTTCCATAAGTAAATGTTGTAGCAGAAGAGATTTATATTCAATGGTATATCCATAGGAAAGCGAGTGTTCAATAAAACAGAAAATAACATACACAAGAATTACATATGAAATTGCTATGCAATTAAAAAGGGTGACATAGTTGATTTCTTCCGTTGTAATGACCAATCGCGCGCAGACCGGCGGTCATGCCTCAACATGCTCATGTTTAGCCACTCCACAGAAAGCTTTGAGCGCGTCTTTGGATCTGCGCCCTTCCTCGGAGAACTGGAACCTGACATACTCGTAAGGATCGCAGGGATGGTACATCAGAGGGTGGTCTTCGTCGACGAGCTCGCCCATCGCCCGCACCGTGCTGCCTTGGATGGGCATGCAGCCTACCAGAGCGGAGAAGCGGTCGCGGTTGCTCGGCGTCTTCACACGGTGGAGGCAGGCCCGCACCCGCCCGTTGGTCACCACCTGCAGGAGACCGCCGGCGAGAATGGCGCAGGTGTCCGGTTCAGGAGGCACGGCGTACCAGCTGCCGTCGTCATTTAGCCGCACCTCCAGGCCCTCCACCTGGTTCTGCACGACCATGCTGGTCATGACGTAGTCGCGGTGCTCCGGCATGGACACTCTGGTCGCGTCGTCTTCCGGGGAGGTTCCGTAGTGCGCCATCCGGAGGGTATAGCGAAGCTGGTCATGGTGCGAGTCGAGGGCGCGCTTGCTCCCGACGCCCAGGCCTTCCAGCACCATCCTCGTCACCGTCTGCTCCAGCTTAATAGCCTCTGTGGCAAATCCGGCGGATGTTTCGCTGGACAAGCGACGATCATTTTGGGATCCATGTCAAAGCATAAACGGAGGTAGCGATGTAGAAGCATAAGCTAGTGTATCTTACCAGAAGGTGGGGTTACCCTGTGGCCAGAAGAGACCGGCGAAGTCGTTGATGGAGCCGGCGTCGGGGACGTTCTTGATGCTCATGCTCTCGTAGCCGGCCAGTCCCGGCAACTGCCCGATGTACCCACCGTACTGCACGTCGTTGTAGACGTTGCGCCGCTTGGTCTCCACCGGGAACGCGAAGAGCTCCGGCATGGCGCGCCCGAACAGCGCCTGCCGGATGTCCATGTCCAGCCCGCCGTGTTGGACCACGACGCAGCCGTAGGCTACCATGGACGCGGTGACCGCATCCCGAGCTTCGTCCCATCCTGGCCCGCCAGGCTCCAGCCCGCGGAGGTCGACCTTTTTTATCTCCATCAACGGCCGCTGCTAGCTCTGCGACTCGAAGGAAACTATGGCCGACTGCTTGTTGTACTATTGTGTTAGTCAATGGATAGTGATAGCTTACGGCAGTTTCTTGTACTCCCTCCGGCCCGATTTAACGGCCGCGCGCTCAGTACAAATAAAAAATTACAAAAAAACCCAAACAGATTCAAGTCGTTCCAAATTAGGCTAGATTCAAAATTCGAATTTGGCAATCCCAGGTTCCGCCGCAATCACCGGGGCCGGCGATCCCCATCGTCCAACTCCATCGCCCGTCCCCGCCGCCGTCATCCAATCGCAATTTATCTCCCTGCAATTCCCTCGTCGTCTGCCAGGCTCCTCCCGCGATCCCCGGCGTCTGCCCACGATCCCCGTGCATGGTCTTTGGAGGAGGCAGATGCCGGTCCAGCTCCAGCGCCTGTCCCTGTTGCCGTCGTCCAATCACGAGCTCCCTGGAGTTCCCTCGCCATCCGCCGCCGCCGATGTGAGGCAACGTTGCAGCTCCCTCCACCGCCCCGAAAAGGGAGGAGAGCCCACCTCTAGTGGGAAGGGAGGAGAGCCCAGCTTCACCGCGGGACAAGTGGATGACCTCGACGGCCCCGTCCGCCCACCTCCAGCTGCTCCTCTGACGGGCTGCTTATTGCCAGGAGGTTGGACGTGCATCACCTGCAAGAGGCTAACTCGAAATTTGAAGTTGAATTCTGATTGTTCTCTCCATATCCTGTGATTGGACTAGCGGTAAACATATCCAGCGGTTGTTCTTTCCATCCTATCATTTACTTTACCTGAGGATCAATGGATCATTGTCTTGCACAGAAAATTCATTGCAGGATCAATGGATCATTGTCTTGCACAACGAATTCATTTCTTATCCCTGCACTGCTTGAACCTGTTCATGACGGCGTTGTCCAGTGGTGTGTCAGGCGCCTCGCCGTCTTCCTTAACCCAAGGATGAACTGAAGAACAACAAACAAAAGATGGTCACTATATCATATTTGCACTTGCGCGGTAGATGTGTAGTTGCCAAAATTTAGATAACGGATGATCTCAAGAACAACAAACTTATAGACTGTATTTTGACAGAATTGCAGGCTTTACTGTATTTCAGGAGAAAAAGATTTAGAGAACTGACCTTCTTGATTTATTCCTGCTGTATCAACCAGTCTGGTGTGTTGTCTGGATGACAAAAGCACTCCGAGAAGGTGTTGACATCTTACTGAATCTGCACTTAGAGATTGAAGTAGGGGGCTGGCATCTACTAGCATAAAAGCATATAAGTAAAGTAGATGTTCCTATTTTACTCAGTAGTTAATATTTAGCAAAATTGTAGAAACAGTAAATAGGAAATAGAAAATGTAAATGCTCACAGTTTGGAACTGATGCATGATTGAGCATACAAGGATACTACAAGTTCAAATAATTAATTCATTAAATAGGGAGGGATGTTGAGATGAGATGAGATTGGATGCTTCAACATGTAAACTTACTTCACCAGTAGCAGTGAATAGCACCTAGCAAATACTGTACTAATAGGTTCAGAAAAATTACAGTGGACATGATTGGGGACAAAGAAATGCATCACTAAAGTTTTGACAAGAATAGTTTGAAACTAAAGAAAGAATCAGTACGGCTATGGAGAAGCCAGTTCCAGGCATACTTATTTCCATAGATGATATCAGAAAGCAATGTCATATCTAAGGTTAATCCACTAGAAGGGGAACCAGGAGGTTAAGGCAAGCAAACTAATATAGAGAATGAAAGAATTAAAACTATCGGACGACATGATAAAAGACATCATATAAACATCTCAAGAAGATAACATCTTCATGGGGATTGTAGTGTTCCTGTTAATTAGTGTGGTGAAGATACCATCAGGAGTCTCGATACCAAGGGGTAACATCAAGGAGAAGAAGCTCGTCCTTCACATCTCCGCGGAGAATACCTCCCTAAATAGCAGCACCCATGGCCACAGCTTCATCTGGGTTGACTCCTTTTCTTGTTGGGGCCTTATCAAAGGTTTCAGAAACTACTTCCTGTACTTTTGGAAACCTTGTCATTCCACCGACAAGAAGAACCTCACCTACATCCTTCACAGTTATACCGACATCCTTCAAGCAGCTCTTGCATGGCTCCCTAGTCCTCTCAATAAGATTATTCACCAAAGATTCGTATTTTGATCTTGTCAGTGTGATGTTCAAATGCTTTTCTCCAGAGGCATCAGCAGTGATGAACGGAAGATTGATTTCAGTCTGGGTTGTTGAGGAGAGTTCAATTTTTGCCTTCTCAGCTGCCTCATGCAGTCTCTGCAGTGCCAACCTATCCTTTGAAAGATCAATAGATTTAGTTCTTTTGAAGTTACTGACCAAGAATTCCAACAGAGTATTGTCAAAGCCTTCTCCACCCAGGAAAGTGTCACCATTTGTTGCTTTGACCTGAAAAGAACATGATCAACAGATCATGGACAGGAATAAAACACTAAATTCAAGATTATGCATTGAATGCATCATGAAATGACAAGGCAGGCACAACAACTCTCAAGAGCTGTCAGGACCAGACAAGATCGGAGCAGACATAGCAACCTAAGATATTCCTCCAGTTGCCATCCAGCAAACGCAATCAGGACAGTTGAGAATCAATTATCAATGCATCTCAAAAAGAGAATCAATTATCAATGGAAATGAATCGAGATACTACAAAAAATCAGAGCAAATTCAGCATCAGAAATTGATCATGTTGATGCATTTTCTGAAAACCAGAAGCTATGTCCTTAAATCTCAAAACAAAATCGATGACTAAAGAATCCCTTTACTAGCAACGTCCAGTATACCAAACGACACTTGGCTCGTGACTGGCACCTTGAATCGACTTGATGGGCTAGCAGCAGTAACTATGGATGGAAAGGTGTACTTAATTCCTACTCCTAGTCAATGGATTTCAAATGTGCAAACATTGTTCAGTCTTATAATCCTAATTACTAACGAGGCCATTACTGATGAAGGAGTGCATACAGTCTCAAAGCTAATTTACTGACGAGGGAGTGCGGCACATGAAGTTAGTACGCAACAAAGCTATTACCAGATCGACGGTCTCCCGGCCTGCTGATGGCATCCATGGCGGTGAGGCCATTCACATCCACTGAAGGTAGCTGCTCCTCTTCCGCATCCATGGCAGCTTGGAGAAGAGCCTTTCCCCTTCGGTCTCGTCTGCGGCGACCTAGAACTTCTCCTCGTAGTAGGATAGCATATCTACCAGCGCGGATCTCTGATCTAACAAGGAGGTGTGGGGGAAGCAAGGCGGCGGCGGGGCAAGGACGAAAAAGTCCAATATTTCCCGGCGGAGGAGTCTTTGCAGGCGACAACGACATGGGGGAGCAAGGCAGGGCGGGCGCGGTAGGAGAAGAGCACGGCGGGGAAGCAAGAAGGCAACTTGGGGCGGAGGAGAGCAGCGGCGTGGGTACCGGGACGTGAGAGCGAGCGAGCGGATCGACCATGGACGAGCGAGGAAGACGAGCTGAGCGGCGCGAGGACTGTCAGTTGTGTCGGAAATTCGTCAAGGGGTTTTCTGCAAATGAGCCATCGCGAACGGTAATTCGGGTCGGAGGGAGTAATTAACTATCTGAGTCAGCACATGATCATGTGCCTAGGGTGCCTTTGACTTTTGGTTCAAGGTTCGAGATGTCTTATATGGGGACGGTTTACTTGGCGGTTAACACCAAATCACGCAAGCCTAGTTGTCTAGAGCGAATTAACCAAATACATGGTACACCGAGGTCGACCTTTTTTATCTTCATCAACAGCTGCTGCTGCTCTGCGACTCGAAGGGAACTATGGCCGACTGCTGCTTGTTGTACTATTGCTTAATCGATCAATGGATAGTGATAGCTTAGAGCAGCTTCTAGTGATTAACTATCTGAGTCAGCACATGATCACGTGCCTTAAGGTTTGTGATACTGATGATCCGCTGCTTAATTGGTCAGGGTTCCTTTGACTTTTGGTTCAAGGTTCCAGATGTCTTATCTGGGGACGGTTTAATTGGTGGTTAACACCAAATCACGCAAGCCTAGTTGTCTAGGGTGAATTAACCAATTTGTGTCTCTACTCCTCTCCCGACCTAACCCTAGGAGCTGTCGCCGTCTCTTCCCCTTCCTCACTACAGGAAAGAATTAAGATGACGACGGCCGGCCGGCTACGCCGACGGCCAAATGTCGGGGCCGTCGGCGTAGCTACCTTCCTAGCCAGCTGACCAGCCTGGCCGTCGGCGTAGGGACGGCCGTCGGCGTAGGTGACAGTGCCGAGGGTAGCCGTCGGCATAGTACAGAGGGATGTGCCGACGGTGGCCCTCGGCATAGGTATAGCCCTCGGCGTAGCCCCAGTTTAGGCACGACGATGGAAACGGCGTTAGGCAGACAGGCTGGTCGTCGGCACAGCTCTTTGAAAAATTTTGTTTGGTCTATGCCGACGGCCTAGCCGTCGGCGTAGGCTTCCAGATTGTTTTCATTTTATCTAATTATTTTTTGAAAAATCATAACTAAATCATTCTAATTCAGAAAAATACAAATAATATATCAAAATTTGCATAAAAATAAGACCTATCTATCTACACTCAAATATTACACATTTATAAAGAAATAAGTGAAACATAAAACATTATATATAGTTTAAAACGGGCATCATAAATTCAAAAACGATCCAAACAACGTGAAACCTTCGCGTGGGGTCATATTATGTGACATAGTTAGAAGGAAAAATATCAAACTTGGTATATTGATTATGTCTCAAAAAAACCTTCACAAAATGACCTATCTCGTTCGAGGTTTCTTGACTTTCGGGTCAAATGACCAATGTTATGGCTAGAATGAAGACATAGTTTGTGATAATGTGTTCATATTATGCATAAGTGTGCATCATGATATGACAAACAATGATTTAGGAGGAAGTTTTCCTTTTTGTCGCACAAAAAAGCCGTTTTCCATTTTCCGAGTGTAAAAAACGGACGGTTTTATGAAACAACCACCAAATGGCTAATTCAAAATACTACCTTCACATTTTTCAAAACTATTAGACCACCTTACATGGATAATATCATAACATAGGAATCTCAAACATTTCCGTCTATCCCTGGTGAAAAAGACAAATTCCTGCCGAATCGGTAGGAAGTGGATCAGATATGAACTACACGTACATGCTCAGATGCTCATGATTTTAAAAAAAATCATTTTTAGGTTCAAAATATGTTGTTTCATCATAGATCCACTTCAAGTTTAGCGAGTCTCAGCCCGAGCTAAGAATCTTCATGCCCGCCCTTCGACAAAGTTTAACGATATTTTAAAACGGGCATTATAAATTCAAAAACGATCCAAACAACATGAAACCTTCGCGTGGTGTCATATTATGTGACATAGTTAGAAGGAAAAATATCAAACTTGGTATATTGATTATGTCTCAAAAAACCTTCACAAAATGACCTATCTCGTTCGAGGTTTCTTGGCTTTCGAGTCAAATGACCAATGTTATGGCTAGAATGAAGGCATAGTTTGTGATAATGTGTCCATATTATGCATAAGTGTGAATCATGGGATGACGAACAATATTCCAGGAGGAAGTTTTCCTTTTCGTCGCACCAAAAACCGTTTTCTATTTACCGAGTGCAAAAAACGGACGGTTTTGTGAAGCAACTACCAAATGGCTAATTCAAAATACTACCGTCACATTTTTCAAAAATACTAGACCACATTACATGGATAATTTCATAACATGGGGATCTTAAACATTTTCGTCTATCCCTGGTGAAAAAGACAAATTCCTGCCGAATCGGTAGGAAGTGGGTCAAATATGAACTACATGTACATGATCGGATGCTCATGATTTTTTACAAAAATCATTTTTAGGTTCAAAATATGTTGTTTCATCATAGATCCACTTCAAGTTTAGCGAGTCTCAGCCCCGAGCTAAGAATCTTCATGTCCGCCCTTCGATAAAGTTTAACGATAGTTTAAAACGGGCATCATAAATTCAAAAACAATCCAAACAACGTGAAACCTTCGCGTGGTATCATATTATGTGACATAGTTAGAAGAAAAAATATCAAACTTGGTATATTGATTATTTCTCAAAAAAACCTTCACAAAATGACCTATCTCGTTCGAGGTTTCTTGGCTTTCGGGTCAAATGACCAATGTTATGGCTAGAATGAAGGCGTAGTTTGTGATAATATATCCATATTATGCATAAGTATGCATCATGGGATGGCGAACAATGTTTCAGAAGGAAGTTTTCCTTTTCGTCGCACCAAAAAGCCGTTTTTCATTTACCGAGTGCAAAAAACGGACGGTTTTGTGAAGCAACTACCAAATGGCTAATTCAAAATACTACCGTCACATTTTTCAAAAATACTAGACCACCTTACATGGATAATTTCATAACACGGGGATCTTAAACATTTCCGTCTATCCCTGGTGAAAAAGACAAATTCGTACGGAATCGGTAGGAAGTATTTTAGATATGAACTACAGGTACATGATCGGATGCTCATGATTTTTTACAAAAATCATTTTTAGGCTCAAAATATGTTGTTTCATCATAGATCCACTTCAAGTTTAGCGAGTCTCAGCGCCGAGCTAAGAATCTTCATGTCCGCCCTTCGACAAAGTTTAACGATAGTTTAAAACGGGCATCATAAATTCAAAAACGATCCAAACAACGTGAAACCTTCGCTTGGTGTCATATTATGTGACATAGTTAGAAGAAAAAATATCAAACTTGGTATATTGATTATGTCTCAAAAAACCTTCACAAAATGACCTATCTCGTTCGAGGTTTCTTGGCTTTCGGGTCAAATGACCAATGTTATGGCTAGAATGAAGGCATAATTTGTGATAATGTGTCCATATTATGCATAAGTATGCATCATGGGATGGAGAACAATGTTTCAGGAGGAAGTTTTCCTTTTCGTCGCACCAAAAAGCCGTTTTCCATTTACCGAGTGCAAAAAACAGACGGTTTTGTGAAGCAACTACAAAATGGCTAATTCAAAATACTACCGTCACATTTTTCAAAAATACTAGACCACCTTATATGGATAATTTCATAACACGGGGATCTTAAACATTTCCGTCTATCCCTGGTGAAAAAAACAAATTCCTGCCAAATCGATAGGAAGTAGGTCAGATATGAACTACAGGTACATGATCGGATGCTCATAATTTTTTATAAAAATCATTTTTAGGTTCAAAATATGTTGTTTCATCATAGATCCACTTCAAGTTTAGCGAGTCTTAGCCCCAAGCTAAGAATCTTTATGCGTGCCGTTTTAAACGGGCAAATGAAATTATGATAAGAATCACGGCATAGTTTGTGATAAGTTGATATTGATATCATATTTGGATTCCACTCATTTTTCTAATCAATTTAGATATATTATTTGCCGAATTCTGATTTACAGATTTAAAGATATTAATTATTCCATATTAAATAAAAAATACAAAAAAAAATAAAATCATTATATTTTTATTTGAATTCAATAATATTTTTACTTATTCATTGTTGTTTACTTAAATAGTTGCTTGTAATTTTAAAAAATACAACCATATGACATGATGATATAAGAGTTAATAGGAATGATATCATAGTATAGACAACAATGAGTAAATTGCTTTGCGGGAAGAGATTTTTAAGGAACGAGGAAGTTAAGCGTGCTAGAGTTGGAGTAGTGCTAGGATGGGTTACCGAATGGGAACTTTGACTAAGACTATAATTTAATCAATTATTAACTATAAATAGTGTTAAAATGATTAAAGCAAGAGATTAAGGAGTCAAACAATTCAAAGATTTAAAAAAAATATTTTTTAGAAACAAATAGAAAAAAATATTTTAGACTATGTCGACGGCCTGGCCGTCGGCGTAGCTCCATTCCTGTGCCGACGGCTTGGCCATCGGCGTAGCTCCAGGCTGAACCGTTAGCGAATACGACCGTTGACTGACACGCGGGACAGGGGGGAGGGCTGTGCCGATGACCACGAAGCTGTGCCGACGAGGATGTATGCCGAGGGGCTACGCCGACGGCCACCGTCGGCACAGCCTGTGCCGACGGCAATTTGGCTTCGTGGCCCAGATGCGCTCGCCCCCGTATCCGATCTTTGGATTTCGGAGGATCTCCGTAGGTCTCTTGGCGTCAGGTTGCGGTCATGGTGGCCCGGGCTGCCTACTCCTCTGCCGACCTAGCTGGTTAGGGGTGGACACAAAGCTCGAAGCTCAAGGCTCGGATCGGGCTTGACAAGGCTCGGCTCGGGCTCGACTCGGCTCGGAGGTCATACAAGCCAAGCCTAAACCTTGCTACTTGGGCTCGAGGCTCGACAAGCCAGCTCGGTGAAGCTCGCAAGCCGGCTCGAGGGCTCGGTGCAATTTAAAATATCGACATGACCTTCTCTAAAAATGTTGCAATTCACAATTATAATCAATAATTGAGCATAAGTAGATCCTTACATCACAATTATTAGACACTTAATCTATTAGAACACTCCCAGCACAATTATAACAATGTATATTGACAGTTCAAAAGAAGAAAAACACTTTCTAATGAGTATTTCACCCCCACAGCACTATCTAACCCAATAAAACTTCCCCAGCTACAATGGCACTTAAAACTTTTAACTCTTTGTTGTCTAACTTTATTATTAACCAAATGCACATAACGGTGATACATTGAGCTCCGTTGTAAAAAGAGGAAAAGAAATACAACTCAGCACCCACAACTGCACTAAAGAACCACTCACCGCACAAAGTTCAGAAATTGGCTACTTGACACAAGAAGAGCTCAAATCTTGGAGCTAATAATCATTTCTCATGTCCATGGGTGTATTCACTATTCAGATAAGCGTTGCACTTCAACTGTCTAGATGTAACCACTAATTCCCAGCTAATACCAGGAACCATGGTTGCCAGCCCCATCGTAAAAATTCCCAGCTAATACCGGCAAATCAGATGCCATCCAGGTTTTTTGTGTGCTGAAATTGGCATAAACAAAAAATTTGCTTGTTTGGCTGACATTTCCTACCCATTACAGCAGCGACAGTTGCTTCTAAATGCATTGGAAAGTAGCAGAGATCTCACAATACGAGCTGACCTGTGAGCGCGTCTTCCGGCGGCCGCGTCCGGTGAAAGGAGGTAGCCAGAACAGGGGTGGAGTGCATCACAGCGGTGCCAAGAAGAAGCGCAACCACACACTGCAGCCGCATGGACCAACGGCACCGGCTGCACCTTCTTCTTCCTCCTCTTGCTGCTCCCCGCCTCCCCGGCCCCCTTCTCGGACCAGCACGTCGAACTCTTCCAGCAGCGCACCTCGTCCAGCAACTTCAACGGCGGTGCTGCACGGCCCATAAGAGGAGGTGACGCAAATCGAGGACCATGGAGGAGCTTGTCTAGGCATCGTTCATGGCGACGGTGGGGCGCGGGAGTCAGAAAAATCAAGATGGGGAAGGGTGGGGGAGACGACGGCGAGGTGGATTGCACAAGGAATTGACCTCCTACGGCAGGAGACGGTCAAAAAATCATGCCGGCGGCGGCCATGTTTGAGCACGGGAGAGAGAAAATGAAAGAGGGGAAGAAAGGAAGGCCCTGTCTCGACGAGCCTACCGAGCGAGCTGCGAGCCCAGTTTTCACAGAGTTTAGACGGTCAAGCCGAGCCAGGTTCGGCTCGAATTTTCTCGAGCCAGACCGAGCCGAGCCGGCTCGATTCCACCCCTATAGCTGGTGGGGAATTAAGTGGCCGATCCCATGGGGAGCCGGCAGGCGGCGGAGCGGGGGCCAACGATCTGCCTAATAAAGGTGGAGGTCCTTGATCCCTCTCAAGCCAAAACAAAGATCCGCCCGATGTTTCTTCGTGTTCTGGAAGGCTTCGTCGGCGTACTCCATAAGTGTGATCACGCCGAGAGATTGCTGGATCAGATGAGATTTGGTGATGCGCATCCATGTTTTACCCTAACTGTTTTGTTTCAGAGGGTGCGCTTTGAAGCTTTGTTGGCTGTTAAGATCATGGGGCATGTTCTCGTTCCATGGTGCTGACGAAGAATGCCATGGAGACCAAGATCTATGGACTGACAATGGTCGTTCGAGTCTGGATGGTGATGATGAATTGGCTTGGTGATTCGTGATTTGGAGTAGTGGCATGCAAGTGGGGGCAGCTGCACAGGAGAGGTTAACGGTTCTATCTTTCAGGGTGAAAATCCACGGTCTGGCCTTAATTGGTTGTGCCTGGCAATGGCCTTGTTAAAGACATTGTTTTGAGAGTGTGAACTTTCTTCAGGGTGAAAACCTAAGATATTTGATCGGGTGATGACAGTGTGTGTGTACTGTTCCCTTCTTGGAGGCGTCGTTTTATGAGAAGATGGACTTCTGGTGCTGTCTTGGTGGTGATAGTACTGTTGTTCCAACGAATGGGTCACTGTAGCGGAAATTTTCTTTTTTATAGTTCTTCTTTCTTTTTTGACTGTGTGCATCCGTATGGCCGTTAGGACAATGCGTTGTTACAGAGGCTGTGTGTAATTAATATATTTTAATATTAATATATGCTCTTTCTAAAAAAACATACATACACGGGCACACGCACACGGTGCACCTGTTGGCGGCTAAACCCCCCAAATCACGCAAAACCAGTTGCGGAATCAATCTAGCGGTTCATGTAGAGAAACAAACAGGTGTGTCATAGCGAAAATAATTCCGTGGTACCTGGTTTACATGTGAACCAACTCGCATGATTGACATGTGACAATTCAAATCTAGAAAATGGGTGCTAATCTTGTTTTTTCTCTGTTTTAGACACTTGTTGTTTGCATAAATTGGTCCACATCTCTAAATCCATGGACCAGGTTCCATAGAAATATCCCCGGGTCATAGGCCTAAAATCACAGAACGTGAAAACTGTGAACCAATAATCAGGTGACCCTAGTCGTTCCGTAAGAGTAGTTGCTAAGGGAATATACAATACGGTGACATCAGCCTCCGCTTATAGTTGCCATGTAGGATTTTTGCTTAGTTGAAAGAGAGAGAAACAAGAAAGATAAGGTTGTCTTCTCTTAGCAAGGGATGATCTTTTAAAAATAAGAGAAGGCTATTTTCTTTATTGTACCATATGTCTTCTTTTAGCAAACTAGCTTCTTACTAAAAATAGTTAATTTTTATTAATTGTTAGAGATGTCAATAAGAGATAATACATTATACAACTTATATATATTGCCTTCTCTAGATGATGTGGAGAGTTAAGGGAAGACATGTCTTCTCTATCATTGTATATGCGCTAAGGATCTTGCCCGTAAGTCTAGTGGTCAGGGGCGACCCTTTCTCTAGTCTTTGGGAGGTTTTATCACGGAGTAGCTTTCTAAGGAAACAAACATTTTAATTGTTTTTCAAAGATCCTTCGCTATTTATAACCGATTTTCCAATTTATTTAAAATTTTCTAGAAATACAAGATAATAGCTTTAAAGATTCGAGCGTTGTAAAACCTGAAATTCAACTAACGAAATCTAGCTTTCATACTTTGCAATAACTTGCATGCTCCTCAAATTACGAGCTTTCTATGCCGGTGGATTCCTGAAATAAAAGTGTTGTAAAGGCCTACAGGCTACCACCTACCTCCCACAATGTGTTGCTGGTGGTTTAAGCGGAAACGCAAGACCACACTAGTGTTAGGCAATGTTTTACGCAAAATATTTTTTTTACCGCACACGACCAAACCAAGATCACTATCAATAAAATGAGGTTATACACTTAACAAGTAGATGATCACGTCAATGACGTGGAGATGATGGCGTAGTCGATTGATGGCTGTAAAATGCAACCATTTCTATCCGCGTTTAAAACCGATATAACTCAAGTATTTGATTAAGTATATCTTTAGCCTTGTCACTAATCACTTTATTTTATAGATGTGCAGAAATGCACACTTTTATGACGGAATCTAGAGTAACTAATAAAGATTTGTGAGCTGCTAATTTTTCCAAGTTAAAGAGGCCACCGAGAGGTGTCCATGAGCTTTAACGACCATAGGTACGGCGGAGGCCTGATCATACCGCCCCGTGTACCATGTGCCACGGACTTCACCGAGTCAAACCAAGCAACTTTGGTTAAGCAACCTATATATAATTCACATCAAAGCCACCACAAACCCTAACACATCAAAAGGCATTGGCAGAAAATACATATGAGGAGGAGAAATCCACCGCAGAGCTGCTGCCATCTCCATCACCATAGTCACCCTCCCATCTCCAACTCATATCCCCCGCATAGCCATAGATATATACTTGTAATCTAGATCTCATTGTGATTGGTGATATTGTACGAGTATTTGGTATTTCTATAATTTTTTTACAATGTTTATGATTGTTGATCTTATCATGAGTGAGTAGTCCTCACAGACTGCAGACTAAGACATAGCCTAGCAACGATGTGTGCATATTTTGACATGGGAATACTGTGTTGAGATTGAATAGTATATTTGTATTTGTATTTGTATCAGTCTTATCTAAGGACTTGTCAGATACCCAAGACCCCGAGGATTGATAAAGCTAATGGTGTTAGATGAGTGGTAATTTATATCTATATTGTGAAACCTAATGACAGCAAGGGAAGTACAGTTGTTGTTTAAGATCCGTTTAAGAATGACGGTGATGTTCCTATTTATAAGGCCTTGGTCTATTCATTTAATAATCGCATAACCTCGTGCCCAATGGTGGTGTACTGGTTGGACAAAAGTCAATAGTATTTTTGGCTGCAAAAGGCTATATGAGTTATGGATGCCTCACCCATGATATCTATCTAAATTAGATCATAATTCATCAATGAGCTCTATTATTATCTTTATCCCATATATGTGTGCATAGCTGCAGATGAATCCTTAGCCCTGGCCTATCTCCATCCATCGACACAAAAAACAAAAAACTAATGTGTAGGTCCGGTAAACAAATACTACGAGTTCTCAAGGTATTGTTCAACATAATCTTACACCAATTTTTTTTTCAAGGTTCGATAAGGCTAGGTCTTATAGGAAAAGCAAGCTATACTACATCTGTAATCCGGATCAAAGGCATCAACCTTTTTTCTGATGCCATTGTCGGGGGAATCATTTCTCACTACTCTGGTGAGGTTATTAGATACCTTGCTAATTATTTTTATTTTGTTTATTTATTGTTATTACTTTTTTTATCAATTGAAAATCTGAAAAAATATTTAATCTTTTTGTTACTAGTCTTGTTATTTTCTTCATCCAAAAATCCAAAAATATTAGAACTATGGCACAAAGGAAGGTTGAGGAATATGCCACTCTCAATGATGATTATTTACTTGCACCTATTACTTAGCATGTTTTTACAACGGAGAACTGTGAAATTAATCCTAACTATTTGAGTTTGGTTCAACAGTCGAACTATGGCATAAAGGAAGCTTGGAGGACGCAGGTATGCATGTATATACTTTTACCAAGATATGAAACATGATGCATATAAAACATATTGACCCCTATGCGGTCAAGCTATGGTTATTCCCTCTCTCACTTAGAGGAAATGCAAAAGATTGCCAAGCAAAACTATGACTAAAGGCACTATCACTTCATGAGAGGAATGTACTAGTATATTTATGACTAAGTTTTTTCCTCTCGCTAAAACTATGGAACTTCAATTTAATATTATAGGTTTATACAAGAGTACCGCGAGACACTAGCGCTTGCGTGGGAAAGGATGATGAATGAGTTCTTAAGAAACTGTCCCGACTAGACATGTTCTTCTACATGTGTACATACGAGCTCATATGATATTTTATTTTGTTATATTCTTTGAAATACGAAATATTGTTGATTAGTTATGTCAACACCGATAGTGGATCTGTATCCACTACCTATATTCATATATTCTTGGACTTAGATTAAGTTTCATCTTTATTATGATGTGTTGGGTTATACCCAGAAATTTTCCTTCATGCGATAGCTTCAGGAACTTCGTAACATCACAATGACACACATCGAAACCAATATATAGAAAGCTTATTTTTTATTTCTGGATACATTGTCCAACCTTCACTCAAATCCCATAAATTTATTTTTATGATTGCAGCGAAATGAAAACTAACCTCTTGCACCTACACTCATTCAAGAAACCCAAACAATGCGTAAATAACTAATCATAAAAGTCAAGTGTTAACTAGATGTCGCCTCTTGTAAGTAACCATCACTTTCCCTCTAGGTCCAGGAATAAATTTCTCCCATTCATCTTCTGGGAATGGAGAAATCAATTTGAGCTCAAAGTTCCTTAGTAAATAGCTCCATATCACTTTGATTTGCATGTAAGCAAAATGTTCTCCCAAGCAAGCATGCCTCCCGCCACTAAAGGATGTGTAAGAGAACTTGCCACCAACTCTGTCCTCCTCTCTCCCGGGACTAAACCTATATGGGTCATATATATGTGGATCTTTATAAATGTACGATAAATTGTTGCTAACTACAGTAGAGCTTGCTAGGGTATGCCCTTCAGGAATCTCATATGTGTTGCCTTCTCTAGTTTGTACATTGAAGCTCTTTAGTAGTGATGATGTGGCATGCATTCTTAATGCCTCTTTGATGCAGCAATGTAAGGTACTCTTCTCCTGTAATATGTCATAATCTATGTGTTTTCTTTTGTTCTTCGATTGTAGCTGTCCCATGAGTTTCTTTTGTTCTTCGATTGTAGCTACTAAGTACTTTTCATTGCTGAGTAGACAAGCCCCAGTCCAAGTGGTGGTGTTTGAGCTCGAGTGATGCCCACCGAATAACAAGGCAATGAGTAACCCGATGATTTCATCACCAGACATGGAGTGTTGATCCGTGTACTGCAAGTGTATGAAGTTCTGTAGCACATCAACACCAACATGGCCTGATTTTTTACGTGATCTCACAATGTTACCAAACATTTCTCCTAGTTTAGTGCGTGCTTTGTCACGTCGTTGGTGTGATGGGATTGGGAGATATGGGAAAAAGAAGCTGAATAAGTGCAATCCATTTTCATCGA
Organism: Avena insularis; assembly: GCA_023614405.1. NCBI lineage: Eukaryota > Viridiplantae > Streptophyta > Magnoliopsida > Poales > Poaceae > Avena > Avena insularis. The sequence continues at coordinate 28,485,462 of CM042690.1, forward strand.
TATCATGGAGGAGTGTGGAGACTTCACTCAACATCTTCCCTCGGAGATCCACTCCAAGCAAGCACTTGCCAGCGATCAACATGAGCATCATGCCCCTAGCCTCATGCTTTAGATCAACAATGCCTTCCTGGCCGCACTTTGAAAAGTAGTCCTACAAAATTTATTTGATCACATTGTGAGATACTATCTTGATCACATTGAGGAAAACAAGATGTATAGCTTCAAATTTAAATAATTCAGAACATGTAAAGTAATGACCAGTGTCACATACAAAGAAACAAAAATATATAGGATGGTCACGCAATCCAAAAGCAAAAATTGACCTGCCTCATCTCCAATTTCTAAGCAGATTCTAAAGTTGAGAGTAAGACAATAGTGGTTTGCCATTATTTGAAAACAAACCTCATATATTATCAACTGAAAATAAGTTTTCCTTCATCAAACTCAAACCCTCACTCCACCATGTCTTATTTTCTATCTAAATTTCATTGTTGTAATGTTAAGTTCAACCTGCAATCCATCCGATTCAAGTTGCATGAAATATATTGTGAAACACTCTTTGAAACTATAGTGATAATGAAACTTAGATGTGGTGGAACGAGGGGTTGAGTTTAATAAAAAAATAATGGTATTTTTGAAGATGACTTTAGCCAATGGATACGATCTCACTGGTTTTCAGCTACCGGATGGGGACGGGTTAAAAAATACGCTCAAGATAAAAAATCTGAACAACACTGCTTAACACTTGTAAATCTGCAATAGGAAATATTTCAAGTCCCTAGCACCTTACAAAATCCTAGAGAGTTGAACGGATAGTGGACTGGATGTGTAAAACATGTCCTATTATTGTGTAATTCATGAACTTAGCTGTCCATTTTGTTGGTTGTTTCTTTCAGCTCATGTAAATTGTATGTTCGGCTAAAACACCCAGAATTCTATGATTGTGTAATTCATGAACGTATAAGTCTTTTTTCACGAAAGTTTGCAGGCATTCAGAAGACACACGGATATACAATTTTCAAAAAGTTTCAGTTTTTTTAAATGTTTTATATACTTCATGGAATTACTGTTCATACGGGATGATATTAATAGTAACCATAACAACAATAGTTGTAGTAGTAGTAGTATTAATAATAACTATGCACGTGCAACGCACGTATTGACTAATGCACAAAATAATATACACATATTAAATAAAAAATTCGTATATGATTTTACACGTACGATGCGATTGAAATAATATTCCCACGTCACAAAATCATGCAATGCTTTCAACCTTTTGGCTTTTGTTCAGCTATTGTTCCTCTACCAGTGTTATAATCGAGAACATTGCATAGCCACATATATAACTAAAAAAAGACTTATCCCTAGGTATGGATTACATGACCATAGAGAAAAAAATGCATTTTAGTTGTTGGTAAGAAGATTACAACTCACAAAAAAGAAAACTTTAAGCCGACCATACTCACATAAGTTCATATAATCAAGAAAGTACATCATCTAGTGTAGAGCATGGCATCCATCCACTCGTGTAGAAACCTTAACATTTCAACTGACCTCCGATTCCATTCAACTGATACGACTCAACATAGGATGACCCACCTTCCACGTGTGTATTATCAAATTGTGTTTCCTCTTGTTTGACACAAGACAATCCTTAAGATAATTGATACGGACAATACAAACTACAGGGGCAAACAACTAAAATGGACCTTGTGTCATAGCAAACGGTTTGCACCTTGTGCGTGAAGAGTGAAGAATCATCGCTGCTAGTAGCAGCTGCACAACAGAATTTGAATAAATACAACAAAGAGATGAAGGAAATAAATACCTCCAGGAAGCTTCATCATCAGAGGGTGCAGCAGAATTGTCCTTCTCAAGTCACCTAAATCAATGCTACATGAGCTAGTGTGGTAACAGGATGGGCACGATGCAACTAAAGAGAACAAAATAAATGGAGCATGTCAGTTGCATCACCAGTCGAAGAGTCCAAGTTCACACTGTATTTTTTGGTCTATGCGTCTATGTGATACATAGTGTTCTACTTATGTGAGATAAATTGAATCCATTGGCTAGGACTTAAGTCCGGATAGTAAGCCATAGATATAAAACACATTTCCATTATAATACTATGATAGAAACAAACTGGCTTATCTTCATGTGCTGATGAAAGCTTGAGTAATTTAATACTTCAAAAAGAAAACAAACTTGGAAGTAACATTGAAGCTGCAAGTATTTTCAGAGCAAGAAAAGTTGGAATCACGAAAAATAAATATTGTGGAGAATAATTCAATCGTAAGCACCTGGTTAATCACTTGGTTCACTCCAGGAGGACGTTCTGCTATGACTATTAGTAAAAATAACCAGTAAAATATCTTGACTTGCCTCGGGCCCTCAACCACTACATGCAAATAATGGAAGAATCAAAAAACAAGTGGATTAATGTGTTGAAGAAAATTCTCAACAGAAAAGGATTTAGTTATTCTAGCATCATATCAATAAAAATGTGTTGGAAAAACCATACACAGTGATACTTGATCAGTTTTGAAGCTGTTATTTGCCCTACCCTACTAAATACTACCCTCCTGGGTAGCAAGTGATTTCCAATTGGGAAAATATGACATCCTGAACATCCTGCAGGCACGATACGAACAAAAGGATCCTACTCAACACTAACTAAATTGATGAACATTCCCATAAACCTCTGACAAAATCGCAAGATCATTAAAAAGGGAGTTATCATGAAAATAACTCCAAGATCAAGGATATGACCACATGCACGACATGTAGCAAAGCAAGGCAATCCAATGTTTCTGTTAAAAGAAACGACAGAGGAGCTAAAAATCGTAGGTGAACCATTGACTTACAAAGCCATTCACTCTCATAATGCAGTAGTGAACTTTCAAGAAAATATATAAAGACAAAAGATGGCAACGGAAAAACGTCTTAGTGACTGATATGTCAGACTGCAAATCCACCTTCACCATCTTTACTTCACATTTTTTTACAAATCCATATGCTACATAATATGTAGAACACAAATGAGATAACCATATATAGAAGAAAACCAATATTGACAAATTAGAATACACGCCCCCTTTTCAAAGTTGATAACAATGAATGATGAATTTATAGAAAATGCGAAAGTGGAAAACAAATAATTAATCAAAACAATACCCGGACTCAACACAACAAGATAACCATATTTAGGAGAAAACGGACATTACAAATGTGAAGGAAGTTTTTGAGGTCTCGTCCAATGGATCACATTTATGAATCAATAGAAGTAATCAAGATCCGGACTTCGAGAAGGCAATGTATGCCATGTATGACTGAAACAACAGAGACATTCAAAGCCAGGTTCTGAGAAAGTTATCCAAATATTGACAACTTCACGACATCAACTAACTTTAATAGTTCCAAATAGTAAGATATTAGCAATTCTTGAGATGAGAAGAATGTGCTTTCTACTGCAGATTACGGGTAAGGCGCGCATCACATACTACATGTAAGGAAATTCATGGTATCAATCAATACATGAAAATTTACTAAAAACATGTCAATGCACCATAGGAGAGAAAATGAATGTTGGGTTAACTCTTTCAGTCTGAAGACAGTAAGTACCTTCGAGTATAAATCATGTAGACTGGCCATAGGATTGCAATGTCATGTCCACTTCAATTCTATAGGAACCCACATGCAACAAAGTTTGTTTGATTCCATCAAAGGATTCTAAGAAAGAGCTTTGGGTGGATGTTAGATTTCCTATGCAATCTAGTGCAAAGGATTTCCTAGGAAAGTTTCCTATAGGAATCAATCCTACAAATCAAACAACCACCATAGGAAAATTTTCTATAGGATTTAATCCTACAAATTTCCTATACAAATCCTTTAAATCAAACATGCCCTAACATAGGAAAAATTCCCATAGGATTTAAATCCTACATAATTCCTATGCAATTCCTATGAATCAAACAAGCCCTAAGTTTGAGGAGGAAACCCAGTGGCGGCGGCGATCCAGTAACCGTGCTGCGAGATGGAAGGAATAGCGGGGCTTTTTTCCGGTCGTGGGCGTGGGGATACACGGCGTGGTTCATATTTTCCTCTCTGCGGGATAAGTGCCGTCCGACGCATTAAATTGCTAAATGCACACAGAGAATTGATTAGGTTAATTCCAGCTGTTTGATCGTCTTTAGTGACCCGATCGTGTGGTTTGACTCCATCCGTGTATGGTTTGCAGGGTGTATTTAGCGAAATTCTTGTTCGTGCCTTTATAAGTAGTAGAGATAGAGATAAGCTTACCTGCACTTCACGAACCAAAGAATCAACGTGGTTCTTTAGCTTCATTGGCTGTATAGCATCGGTGCAAAACCGGATCTGCTTGCTTCTCGTTGCCAAATCCACATCATACAAAACTCCTTGGCCAAAAATGGGCACTGTAAAATCATACAGATTTCCTATGCTGATCTCGGATTCGGGAGCTTGAAAGAAATGAGCCGTGACCTCTGGCCATACTAGAAATGTAACTTTCTTCACCCCAAATAAGCTCAACGTGAACACGCTGCCTAGCCGTGTATGCATGTCTTGGATCACTGCTTGTTGACCTTTGGTCAGAAGTAGTGTAGGCAAAGCTGACATCATAGATACCCAACTCACGACCGGTGGAACCGGTCTTTCTGTCTGCACTGGACCAACTATTCTCCTTACAACTAGCTTTTATGGTAATCACCCAGCTTATTAGCCCAATTACTGGTCAGTGGGACGAAGAGTTGCTACGCAGCCTGTTTATTCCTCCAGATGTAAATCGGATACTACAGATTCCCTTAAATAATCAGGGCTTTGAAGATTTTATTGCTTGGAGTCCTACAAAACACGGAAGGTTTACTGTCAGATCAGCCTACCACATTCAGTGGTCTCACCAGTGTGGTCCATCAACGGCAAGTTTGGCTCTCCCGGGATCATCTGCAAGTAATCCAATCTGGAAGATATTGTGGCAGTTGAAGATACCTAGCAAAATTAAAATATTTCCATGGCGTGCTCTACATGGGATCCTTCCTCTGAAATCAATTTTGGTTATTCGCCATATTGGTACCAGTGGCCAGTGTCCTGTCTGTACTAACGGTGTCGAAGACGTTATGCATCTCTGTTTTCAATGTCCAGTGGCTCGGTTGTTCTGGGAAGGTTTTGGCATTTTAAATATGCTCGACGAAGATATGATAGCTGACCGTTCTGGCTCTGCTGTCTAGAGGTTTTGCTAACAATGAAAAATTCTGTACCGCCAGGATTTGAACGAGTGGGATTTAAAGAGGTGTTAGTGGTTGGATGCTGGTACTTGTGGTGGATGAGAAGACGGCGTACGCACAATGAAACTGGTTCCACCGATTCACCAGTGCCGAACTTTTGTACTCTCAATTGTGTCAAACGCTAATAGCCTGATGAAGCAAGTGCATGCAACAAGTACTCGACAAACCAAAGTTAATGTTGATGGTTCGTTCCACTATGATTCTTTTTCAGGGGTCATTGGAGCAGTTCTTCGGGACCATAATGGAAGATTCATTGCGGCAAGATCACGGTACCTTCCATACTCGGCATCTCCTGCTGCGGTTGAAGCGGAGGCTATGCGCGAAGGACTGCTCTAGCAAATGCTATGGGATGCAGCAACATAATAGCAGAATCTGATTCTATAGAAACTGTCGAGGCTTGTTCCGGAGAAGATGCTTGGTGGGAAGAAACTTCAGCAATTTTCGTTGATTGTGTTGATGAGGCCTCGTCGATTGGTTCAGTTTATTTTTAATATTGTCCAAGGGAAGCAAACGGAGTAGCTCATGAGTTGGCTAGGAATTGTTTTTTATCTAAAACTTCTTGTAATTGGGTCGACGACCGATGCTTTATTCTTGAGAATGTTGTAAACGATGTAACTCTGGTTGTTAATCAATAAAGCATCACAACAGGACGGAGTCTTGCTGTTTCCCTTAAAAAAAAAGCTTTATGGCAATCACAGTGAGTAACAGCACTGTTACGGTCAAACACGCTGTTACAGCCATTTCGGTGTGCATATATAGAGCTTGTTCGTGGAGGCAATCAGCCTAGCAATGATCATATGTGTTAATTAGTACACATGAAATACAACTTTAAAATGCTACTAGCTTTACAATACACATCTTGTGAAAGTGATCTCAACGTGACGTAGCCCAACGGCCCGTCACGCCCCTAACTGCGCCCTGATCGGGGGCGCCCAACCCTATCTGGTTGATGGGCCCCTGTCGCCGCGCTATATAAAGTGGTGGGGAGCTGGCAGCGCACGGTACGAGGTTCATCGCTATGCCAACACCCCACCTACATCCCTACCGATTTAGGGTTAGCGCGAGCCGACGGGAAGCACCGCCACCACCGCACAGCCACGCCGTCGCCCCCCTATTTCCCCATGGCCAACGACGGCGGGTCCAGCTCCGGGACTAGTTCCGGCATCCCCTCTGGCTCATGTCTGTCGAGCCAGGGAGCAGGTAGTTCTCCTCTCGGATCCCTCTCTCTCTCTCTCTCTCTCTCTCTCTCTCTCTCTCTCTCTCTCCCTCTCTGTTTCGATCTAGAAAGGTAAAGTACAGTGCTACTGATAGATCTAGACTAGATCCATTACAAAGTTGATTTAACATTGGTATCAGAGCCAGGTTTTAGTTGCTAGATTTTTCGGTGCAAAAGTAGAAAGCAAAAGTCCAAAAGAAGAGAAAAGACCTAGATCTAAAGTGCGCCTGCCCTAGGGCCGCGCCGTTCCTCTCGATCTAGATGAGCATCACTATGAGGCATCTAGACGAAGAACATACCCCTTCGGGGCAAAGCAAAACCCTAGATCTAAAGCCCCAAAAGAAACCCCAAAGTCCCTAGATCTCACCCCAAATCAAAACTTTCCCCAAATCCCGCAAGAAAAGGCAAACAAACCCCTTGTTTCTCCCCAAGATCCGATTCAAACAAAGAAAAAGGAGGGCACCCACCGGACACCGCCGGCAAAGGGCACCGCCGCCACTCCTCTTGACGGTGGTGCGCCCACCCTCGGGTGGACGCACCGCCGGCAAGGGGGGCAGGGGGCGCCAAGGCTCCGGCCGTCCTCCTCCTTTACTCGGAAGGAGAGAGAGCAAGATGGGGGAGGGGCTAGCGACGCCAGAGAGGGAGGGGCCCGCCGGAGCGCCGGCCACCTCGCCTCGGCTGCTCGCACAAGTGGTGCAGAGAGGGTGGAGTGGGGCAGAGGGAGGGGCGCGCCACCGCAGCCACCTCGCCTCGCCTCCACTAGCTGGCCCCAAGGCCGCAGCGTGAGAGGCAGAGGGAGGGGCTCGCCGGCGGGGAGGCCACCTCGCCTCGCCCGCCTCACGGGCGTGCGTCGCCGGAGCAGAGGGAGAGGGAGGGGCGCGCCTCAGGCGGCCACCTCGCCTCAAGCCTCGGCTGCGCCGCCAGAGCAGGAGAGAGGGGGCTCGCGGGAAAGTGATTAGGGTTTTGGGGGGGGGGGGGCGGCCTGGGCATTTTATACGTCCGAAAGGGGCGCGCGACCGTCCGATCTAAGGCGCAGGCGACGGACGGCCAGGATCTGCAGCGAAGGCGGGCACTGGCGAGGCCAGCGCTGCAAGGTTTTGGGCCCAGTGACAAGCTAGCCAGCGGTGGCAGCGAGGTTTTGGGCTTAGCTAGGAGAAGCTCTTTGAGCTGCTTGGCGCAGCATGGCGGCATTTTGGCGGTGCGGCAGCGGTCGGGTCATTGGGCTAGGTCGATGGCGTGTTCTGCCCAGTTTTTTCCAGTTTTTTCTTTTCAAGAGTATGTTTTAGCTGTTTTATTTGTTTTTGCTTAGTTTTTTAAGCAATTTCAAATGGGTTTTCTCTAGTCATTTTATTACAAGTATTTTTTTGACTAGAGAATGATTTAAAGGCAGAATTTTTTCTGTAAAGTTCAAAGTATCATGAAAGTCATTATTAAGTTTCCGCTGCAAATAGTTATTTTAAATTGCAATCATGCAATGAAAGTTTGTTTAAATTTTGTTATAAAGATGTGACAAAGTAATTAAAGATGACTGTGTCCCATGTTATTAATTGACCAACGTTATTAATAAGCATGATCATGATCGTTTTCATTGAGTATTAAAGGTGCATTTAACTTTATTTCTACCCAACGGTGATTTAATTTTAAATAGCACAAAACAATTGCATGCTTAATTTATACCAATGTTGAGTTAATGCATACAGTTGTTTTCTTTGGTGATCTCACATCTTTTATGGTTTTCAGGAGGTCTCAACCTCATGAGCTGTTTGAAGGACATCCCGCTGCTAAGGGGGGACAACTACTCCGAATGGAGGAAAAAGGTTGATTTGGCGTTTGTATGCGCCGAAGTGGATTGGGTGGTTGACACCAAGCAACCAGTCAAGCCTGCTGACCCTGTCAAAGGAGATGCTGAGGAAAGTGCTGCGTTTGAGAAAAGGAAGAGGGACCATGCTCCATTGGAGCTGGCCTACTCGATTGATAATCAAAAGTGGGTGAACGCCAACAAGAAATGTTTGGCTTTTGTAAAGAACACAATTGAGAACGCCATAGTGGGCTCAATTGGAGAGTGTGCCACCGTGGGCGAATACCTTGCCAAGATAAAGAACCAGTTTACTGGCTCTTCAAAGATGTATGCGACCCAGCTGTTAAAACAGCTAGTGACTGAAAAGTACATGGGAGGGCCCCATGTAATAAGAGAGCACATCTTGAGGATGTCAAACATGGCAGCCAAGCTGAAGCCCATGGATGAGGACCTCGAGCTAAAGCCTGCACTTCTGGTGCACCTGGTGATGGCCTCTCTTCCACATCCATTTGAGAACTTCGTAATAAACTATAACATGTCCCCTGAAAAGTAGGACATAGAAAAGACCATTAGGATGTGCTCCTAAGAGGAGGAAAGGCTAAAGGCCCTTCACGGTGGTTCCTTGAACTTCGTGAAGGACAATAGGAAGAGGAGCTTCACAAACGGTAACCATGGTGGCTCACCTTCCAAGCCACATGGCAAGGGCCCACAGCAGCACCAGTACCAGCACCAGCAGTCCACCCCTGGGGAGAAAGACCAGTGCCACCACTGTAAAAAGGTTGGCCACTAAAAGAAGGATTGTCTAGTTTGGCTGAAGTACATTATGGCCAAAAACGGTAAAGATATAGTCTCTTTTGTTAATGAATCTCTGTATGAAAAGTTTTCTAGATCTACTTGGTGGATTGATTCTGGTGCAACTGTTCATATTGCCAACTCTTTACAGGGGTTCCATTCGACAAGGATTTTGCCAAAAAGAGAAAGACTCATTGAAGTGGCGGATGAGATTGAAGCAGAAGTGGAGGCCATTGGTGACATCCCTCTGGAGCTGGCTGATGTCTCTTATCTTTTGCTTAAGGATGTTCTTTTTGTTCCTTCAATTCATAGAAATTTAATAAGTGTGTCGTGCTTGGACAAAGATTCTTATGAGTGTTATTTTGGAAATGGCAAATGTGCCATTTGGTTAAAAGATATTTGTGTGGGTGTTGCTACCTTACATGACAAGTTATATTTATTATCTTTGCATGAGAAAGTATTTTCTTTGTGTGATGTGAATAAAAAAGTTCCCTTGTCGAACAAAGAACAAAAGAAAAGAAAGCGAACTCTTGACTCATCGAAGTTATGGCACTACAGACTAGGCCATATTTCGAGGGGAAGAATAGAAAGCCTCGTTAAAAATGACATTCTTCCTCCATTAGAGTTCTCAGACATAGAACAATGCATAGATTGCGTTAAAGGAAAGTATGTAAAACAAATTAAAAAGGGTGCAAACCGAAGCATAGCTACACTAGAAATAATCCACACGGATATTTGTGGACCGTTTCCGGTGAAAAGTGTGGATGACTATGATTCATTCATAACATTCACGGATGATCACTCCCGATATGGTTATATCTATCCAATTAAATAAAGATCTGAAGCATTGGATAAATTTAAAATTTTCAAAGCCGAAGTAGAAAATCAACATGATTAAATAATTAAGATAGTTCGGTCCGATCGTGGGGGGAGTAATACAGTCGGCATACTCCATATGGTCAAGTACCAGGGCCCTTTGCAAGGTTCCTGCAAGAAAATGGAATAGTCGCCCAGTATTCTATACCGGGCGAACCTCAGCAAAACGGAGTAGCTGAAAGGCGTAACCGTACCCTTATGAATATGGTGCGCAGCATGATGAGCTATTCCACCCTCCCATTGGGATTGTGGATGGAGGCGCTTAAAACCGCCATTCACATTCTCAACAGAGTACCAAGTAAGTTGGTGCCCAAAACACCATATGAATTGTGGACAGGAAGAGTCCCCTCTCTGCACCACTTGAGGTGCAGGGAGCCCAATGAGGCAAAAGTTTTCAATCCAAACATTGCAAAGTTAGACCCCAAAACAGTATCTTTCCACTTTATTGGCTATCCAGATAAGTCAAAAGGCTATCGTTTCTACTATCCTGACAGATACACAAAGTTTGTAGAAACGAGACATGCAGTCTTCTTGGAGGACGAATTGATGAGGGGGAGCACGGTAGCTCGGGAAATTGATCTTGAGGAGAAGAGGGTGCATGCACGTAATCCGATGACTCAGGAGCCTTTTTTCTCGCTACCTGTTGTGCCACCATATACAACCCCTGAGGTTGTGGTGCCGACACCTGTTGTGACTCCACACGTGACAACAATGGGCGAAAGTTCGGAACAGTCCATCAGAGCCACACTGAACCTTTATTGAGCATGAAAGGGAGCCAGAACAGCCTCATACTGAAAATGTGCCTGAACCTGAGGCAAGAAATGAGCAAGAGTCTGATGAACTCAGAAGGTCTAAAAGAGAACGAAGACCAGCCATTTCCAAAGAAATTTACAAAGTCTACAATGTAGTTCATATGGAGGGTGATCCTACCTCATATGAAGAAGCCATGAGTAGCCCTCACTCAGCCAAGTGGGTGGAGGCAATGGAAGATGAAATGAAATCAATGAGTTCTAACAATGTTTGGGACTTAGAGGAAATTCCTAAAGGAGCCAAAACAGTAGGATGCAAATGGGTCTACAAAACAAAGTATGACTCCAATGGGAATGTAGAAAAGTACAAAGCTAGACTCGTGGCAAAAGGCTTTACGCAAAGAGAAGGCGTAGATTACAATGAGACTTTTTCTCAGGTCTCATGTAAGGACTCCTTCAGAATCATCAGGGCACTTGTTGCACATTTTGATTTAGAGTTGCATCAAATGGATGTCAAGACGGCATTTCTAAATGGAGATTTAGAAAAAAATGTTTACATGAAACAACCCAAGAGTTTTTTCATGGAGGGGAAGGAACATATGGGATGCCGCCTAAAGAAATCCATTTATGGGTTAAAGCAAGCCTCTAGGCAGTGGTATTTAAAGTTTAATGATACCATTAAAAAATTTGGATTCAAAGAAAATGTCGAGGACAACTGCATTTATGCAAAGTTCAAAAGTGGGAAATATATTTTCCTAATTCTATATGTGGATGACATTCTGCTTGCCAGCAGTGATGTTAGTCTACTACTAGAGACAAAGAAGTTCTTGTCATCATACTTTGACATGAAAGACCTTGGTGAAGCTTCTTATGTTTTGGGCATAGAAATTCACCGAGATAGAAAGAATGGAGTGTTAGGACTGTCGCAGAAAGCGTATTGTGAAAATATTTTAAAAAAATACAATATGCATGCGAGTAATGCAACACCTGCTCCCATAGTCAAGGGCGATAGTTTTGGGAAATCCCAATGTCCAAAGAATCAATATGAGATCGATCAAATGAAGTCAGTACCATATGCTTCGGCTGTTGGAAGCTTACAGTATGCACAAGTGTGCACTCGCCCTGACTTAGCATTTATCACCGGGGTACTCAGTAGATATCAAGAGAATCCAGACATAGAGCACTGGAAGATGGTAAAGAAAGCTTTGCGTTATGTGCAAGGCACAAAAGGCCTCATGCTTACATATAGAAGATCTGATTCCCTAGAGATAAAAGGGTATTCAGATCACGGATTTTATGGGAGATAAAGGCGACCGAAAGTCCTGACGAGGTATGTCTTTACTCTCGCAGGAGGTGCTATTTCGTGGAGAAGCGCCAAACAGTCGATAGTTGCATCATCTACGATGTATGCAGAATTTATAGCATGTTATGAGGCCATGGGACATGCGTTATGGTTAAAGAAATTTTTGCCCGACTTGAAAGTGCAGCAGGCCACTAAAGATGTACTGTGACAACGAGCCCGCAGTATTCTATGCTCACAACAACAAGTCGAGTAATGCTACAAAGTCTATAGATATAAAGTATTATGTTGTGAAGGACAAAGTCCAGGATCAAACTATAAGACTCGAGCATATAAGGACAAAGGATATGCTTGCGGATCCGCTAACGAAAGGCTTACCACCCAATGTGTTCAAGAAACACATAGCCGGCATGGGTTTAACGGGAAGCCTATGATTCTTGGACTACAGAGGCCCTAAAGTAATAGGATTTGTTTCAAAAATAGAAAGGTATATAGTGGCTGTCTGATTCTATCGACAGTTGAGCTGAGACGATGAAACATGCTCTATGTATCGATCTGTGATGAAATAAGTAAAGTACAAAGTTAAAAGTAAAGTCGAGATCTAGAGGGAGAATATTAGATAGATCTCAACGTGACGAAGCCAAACGGCCCGTCACGCCCCTAACTGTGCCCTGATCGGGGGCGCCCAACCCTATCTGGTTGGTGGGCCCCTGTCGCCACGCTATATAAAGTGGTGGGGAGCTGGCAGCGCACGGTACGAGGTTCACCGCTGTGCCAACACCTCACCTACATCCCTACCGATCTAGGGTTAGCGCGAGCCGATGGGAAGCACCGCCACCACCGCACACCCACGCCGTCGCCCCCCTATTTCCCCATGGCCAACAACGGCGGGTCCAGCTCCGGGACTAGTTCCGGCATCCCCTCTGGCTCATGTCTGTCGAGCCAGGGAGCAGGTAGTTCTCCTCTCGGATCCCTCTCTCTCTCTCTCCGTTTCGATCTAGAAAGGTAAAGTACAGTGCTACTGATAGATCTAGACTAGATCCATTACAAAGTTGATTTAACAATACAATATATAATGGTATACAAAGTTCTTGTTGAAGCTCTGGCAAATTCCGGCGTAGAAATATGAGTAATTTCTCTTTTCACCCTCTAATTGTGCGAGCGTTTGCCCTATTCAAAACGTATCGCCACATTTGACTGAGTTGAGACATCAAAAGTCTCGGCTTTTCAGCTTGTTAGAAATTATCAGGGCTCTCTCATTTATTATCCCCTCAACTCCAAAATATGTTTTCTTTTTTTCTCTCTTCTCATATCATATGCAACTATTAGTGCTTGAAGTAATTAAGAGAGAGATTTATAAACTTTCTTGGTCCTATCAAGGTGGCCATCAGGCCTTGTCAGATGGAGTATACGAAGTAAAAATGAGAAATCTCTGGAACAGGAACGAGGGAGGAGGGAGCGAGCTTATACTTCTGTCCTGATTGAATCTGCAAGCCTGCGATTGCTATGAAGCGAAGATAGAATGAGAGATTAGTGAGAAGGACATATTAGAGAAAGTTGCCCTTTTCAAATTTAATTTTAAATATTTATTTAATATTAATTTTGATGATTAATATGAAATACATATTATTAAATTACTCTTTAATCCGAAATGCCTTTCGGTTCATTCCGAACGTCTTCGGATACCCTTAGAACTATTCCGGTACTCTTTCAGAACGATTTCGACATTTTTTTCTCAATGGTGATCCCAACGCTTTCATAATGATCTCAGAACGTCATAAGACCCGTAAATATGTTACCCTACGGCTCGGGATTGTCATATACATGATTGAGATCTCTCTCATATCAATGATCAATTGCGGGACCTGAATGCCCATAATGACCCCCATGCATTCCACGATGCTCCGTCGTTTAAACCATAAACTCCGTGTCCAATTCCTTTTGTCACTTTGATACATGACTTGTCTAAGATTTGATCTTTAGTATCTACATACCAATCTAGTTGCGGACAAGTCTACTTAACTCATTATCGTGATACCGTATCTCCATGACCTAGTCATTCGCTGCAGCTTATTGGATATACTCTCACCGAGTGGGCCCAGTGTATCTACCCGTCACGCGGGTGAACAAATACCGATCTTGATGAATACGCCTCAACATGTTCCTCTGAAATACCCAACATGTATCTTTATGATCATCTTGTTACAATGTGACGGTTGATACAATCAAAGCAGCCACGAGTGACAATGATTAAATATGATCTCATGGTCTGAGGAGAAGATCACTTAGTTTATAATTATTGCAATGATAAACCATGTGACTTGATCACGTCGCAATACTTATATGAGTAATGTTCATCATATTATTCTCTAATGATATGAATTTATTGTCAACTGGCATAAATGCTCCATGATGGGAAACCTTAATCATTGGTTGCCCAATGAACTAGTTGTACAGATGCTACTAGGGACTTGGTTTGTTTACATACCACACATGTATCAATATTCCCACTTGATATAGTTATAGCATGGTATGAAATTATTATGAACTAATTTGAGATATGATAATAGAACTGTTTTACGGTGATTGGGGCGGAACTTTTTGTTCCACTAGTTTCCATCATGTTTTGTTCACTCTGATTTTTTCTAACCGTTGGATTACATTTTAGCAAGCTTTGACATAGAAATCAATTGACCTATTTTTAAAATACAAGAGGCTATTAAAAAAGGAAGTCGATCATCTGTCATATGATCTCATCGCTGGCGCTGCGTGTGTGTGCTTGGATCGATCGCATCTCACAGCGCCACCCAGCGCTTGTATCGTCGCCGGCACCACCCAGCGCCCATCGTTGACGCCACCAAGTGCCCGTCGTGTCGCTGGCGCCACCCAGAGCCCATCACCGACGCCACCAAGCGCCCGTCGCGTCGCCGACGCCACCCAACGATCGTCTCATCGCTGGCGCCACCTAGCGCCCGTCGCCGACGCCACCACACGCCCCTCACCTTCGAATCCCCGCGTCCAACTCCCGGCCAATCCTTCTTCCCTCACTCGTGCTGTGTCGGCCCCCTAGGTGAGTACCAGTGGATGCTAATTTTAGGGTTCATCTTTAGGGCACCGGAGCACCACCACCGCTCGCCCCTCGCCTTCGTAGCCCACTGGCATGGTCAGGTTGTCGCCACCCACTCCTGCGCAGCATAACACGAGGACCAGACCACGAGAACACGGCAGCCCGACTCGCAGTGAGCATCGGAGTCGCCGGCCACCGCCCTCCTCGCCGCAGGATGAGACAGCACTGCATCGGGTGAGTCTGCCTTTGTCCTTTATATTTTTCCTTTGAATCTAAACATGCTTGGATATCTTTGTTTTGATGTCCTTATACTTATGAGGTCAATTTAGTAGTTAGGTTAATTTAGTAGCTTGGTGTAATTAATTTGTTCATTGTTAGCCACCTTGTGCCATATATAGTCTTGCATGTGTATGCTTTCATGAATGAACCAAGCGGGTCACAGGGCACCTAAATTGATATGGAGGGGAAATCTCGAATGATAGAGTGACGACATTAGCTAACTATCCACACAATGCTTGTAAATAGAAATACTTTCCAAGTCTAAGTTTATAACAGTGATTTAAAAATGTGTTGCCTGGGTAAAGAAACTGAAGTTTTAAAAATTTATATGAATAATTTGGACAGTCCAAGTTTAAGTTTGTAACGGTGATTTAAATTTTTTCTGTTTGGGTATTTTTTTTGAAGTTTTAACAATTTATATGAATAATTTGGACAAAACAAGATTAAGTTTGTAACAATGATTTAAAAAATTCTTGTTTTGGTATTTTTTTTGAAGTTTTAAAGAAGCAAATTCTATTTATTTAGTAAATATAAAATTAAAATAAAAAGAAAAGAAGAAACAAATCAGGCCGACGGCAACACGTCGAAGCTCATCATCCTGCGCCATCCTCACCGCTGCGTCCCCCTCTCCGAGCCACGTCGTCGTAGGCCGGAAGCAAATGCGGCCCGTTGAGGCGCGCGACACACTTTTAATCCTATCTCGCTACTTGAGATGGAGATCGACTTGCTTATATACCCTGGACTATTGGTCACGTCGAGCTCCTCTCAAAAGCACTAATATGACCGTCTCTCTGTTCTGTAGACCTGACCTTGGGGGCGCCAGTACAGCCTTGTGCCTGGTTCGCTTATAATAGGCTTAAGCCGGGCCCTGGCTTGGACACCAACCCCTAGAGAGTACCAGGCGGGTTTATCTTTTTTCCCCTTCCTTTTCATTTTCCTTGCCATTTTTTTGATAGAAAAAAAATCAAATGTCGATATCACTAATAGTGCTGGTCAGAATCGGATGCCTTTTCACCTTTGCTTCAAGTACTTCAAAAGGCACACTTTTTGTTTTGTGGGTTTTGGGAGATTCAGAAGTTTGTCTATGTAAGAAATGTAAAACTAAGTTAACTCAATGAAATTTTAAGTCTTAACAATTTATATGAATAATTTGGACAATCCAAGATTAAGTTTGTAACCGTGATTTAAAAATTTCATGTTTGGTTATTTTTTTTGAAGTTTTAAAGAAGCGAATTATATTTACTTAGTAAATAGAAAATTAAAAGAAAAAGAAAAGAAGAAGCAAATCAGGTCGGCGGCAACGCGTCGAAGCCCATCATCCTGCGCCAGCCTCACCGCTGCGTCCCTCACTCCGAGCCGCATCCTGGTGGGCCAGAAGCAAATGTGGTCCATTGACGCGTGCAGCGCGCGCGGTGCCAACTGGGGTGGGACTTTTAGTCCCATCTCACTACTTGAGAAGAAGATCAACCTACTTATATACCTTGTGTTGTTGGTCAAGTCAAGTTCCTCTCAAAAGCACTAATATGATCGTCTCTCTGCCCTGTGGGCCTAACCTATAGGGCGCCAGGCAGTACAGCCATGTGCCCGGCCCATTTATAATGGGCTTGAGCTGGGCCCTTGCTTGGATACCAACACCCAGAGTGCTAGGCGGGCATATTTTTCCCTCCTTTTTTCATTTGCCTTGTCATTCTTTTTACGGAAAATTCAAATGTCGATGTCACTAGTAGTGGTGGTCAGAATAGGATGCATTTTTCACCTTTGCTTCAAGTGTTTCAAAAGGCACACTTTTCATTTTGTGGGTTTTGGGAGATTTAAAAGTTTGTCTGTGTAAGAAATTTAAAACCAATTCAACTCAATGAAATGCATTTTTCAGGAAAAAAAATCAGAATTATATGTTTGAATTTTTAGTGGTCATAATTGGATGAGGTTTTGAGCATTGTATCAAGGAATCCGAGAGAAACACTTTTCATGTTGGTGTTCTTGTCAAATTAAGAATTTTGTCTATGTAGGCCTTAAGGCATGCCCGTGGCCTAAGACAAGGCGACCCGCTTGAAAGGATACGGATGTCGCCTAGAGGGGGGGGGGGTGAATAGGCGATTAAAACTTTTCCTAGAGTGGCTCAATAAAGGTGGAATAAAACTAGTGTTTACTTTGTTAAGCACAACCTAGAACAACTAAGGTTCACCTATGTGCACCAACAACTTATGCTAAGCAATACAAGCAACAAAGTGATAGCAAGATATATATTACTTTAAGCACGAAGGCTATCACAATGTAAAGTGCATAAGTAAAGAGCTCGGGTATAGAGATAACCGAGGCACGCGGGCACACCGGTATTTTACCGAGTTCCTCCCAACATGGAGTACGTCTCGTTTGGAGAGGGGGTGTTATCTAACCACATACGCCACAAAAGGCCTCCCTTATTCTCTGGTGAATCTCACCCCAATGGGTTCGATCCACGCTTCCACTATCGGTGCACTTGTCGGTGGCAACCGGAACCTCTCACAAGGTTGGGGCACTTCTCCACAACTTAATTGGAGGCTCCCAACAAATGCCACAAAAGGACACAATGCCACCAAGGCCACAAAACCGTCTAGGGTTCCAAGAACCCAAGAGGGACAAGCTCCAATGAGTCATACAGACCAAATCCTCCGAGGATAACTCAAACCGATGCACCAAATGCAAATGGCAAGAACACCACACAGGTGCTCAAATCCCTCTCTCCCAAATTCCACCAAAGCTACAAAAGCTTATGGGGGAATAAGAGAGGAAGAACAATGGAGGAAATTCACAAAAGACTCCAAGATCTAGATCCCAGTATGTTCCCCTCACTTAGAGGAGAGATTGATTGGTGGGATTGTAGATCTAGATCTCCTCATTCAAATCCCTCAAGAATATGCAAGAATCATCGGAGGGATTGAGAGAAAGCAAGCTCAAGAAGGTCAACATTGGAGGGGAAAACTTGCAAGAATGGTTGGGGAACTATTGGGGAAGAAGGCCTCTTAAATAGGTCCTCCCAAAATCCAACCGTTGAAGCCCAAAAATGCGAATCCCGGTACTACCGGACATTCCCTGGGGATCCCAGGTCGCCAAACGCACCTTATTCTGTACCGACCGGTACTAAGGGGCGGTACTACCGGACCTCCGGTATTACCGGACCCTGGTCCGGTACTACCGGTCATCCCTGAACGAAAACGGCCATAACTTTTGCATCCGGACTCCGATTTTGATGATCTTGGGCTCGTTTCGAAGAGGACAACAAGCTATAGAAGATCATGCAAATAAACATTATAGTACAGCAAGGGAGGATAAATCCAAATGACGAAAGGTTTAACCTCTATCAAAAAGACGAACCGATAAAACCTCCAACATCAAAAACGTAATAGAAAATGCATATGAAATCCGTTTTCGATGAACTAGAGCTTGTCATGGAGATTAACATAAGCTCTAAATCCTCACATGAGTAAGAACCAAATAATGGAAGGTTTTACCTATCTCTAAAATACAAACCGATAAAACCTCCAAGATCAAAACGCAATAAGATATAAAAGGGAAATCCGTTTTTGATGAACTAGAGCTTGTTATGGAGATTACCATAAGCTCTATATCCTCACATGGATAAGAACAAATAACAACCAAATATGATGATGCAAGTATGCAAAGGTTTGATCTCTCTCCGAACGATGTGACCGAGTTACTCATTCGAGAGCCCCTCTTGATAGTACGGTTATCTATCCTAAACCCGGTCTCCCAACAAACATGAGACCGACAAAAGGGAAAACCTATCAATATTATACCTTTGCCTTGAGCAATCCACTCGAGCTCGATGTAGACGATCTTGTCCTTCTCAAGATGGACACCTTTCTTGATTCCTCATCATCGATCCATGATCACCGAGGATGGCAAGCATCAAACATGAGATCTTCTATAGATGGCGCATTTTGAGCTTGCACAACACATCTTCTTCTCATTTCATCTATCTTGAAGTCAAAACATGCTCCAATCAATGCCAATGGACAATTCCTACAAGTACAACTTAATACACACATTAGTCCATAAAGATTGCCATTAATTACCAAAACCACACATGGGGGCCCACATGTTCTTTCAATCTCCCCCATTTTGGTAATTGATGACAATCCCTTTAAGAGGGTTTATATAAGGATTTTTAATGAACAAACTGGTAACACCAATATCAAATACTACATAAGTATGTGATATTGGTACCACCATATATAGAGCAAACTCCCCCACAATCTATGCATGTGTGATGAACTTGAATTTCATTGCATATATTGCCAATCATTATCATTGGTGGAGTTTCCACTATATATACCACATGCTAAGCAACGACAAAGATGCAAGAGCATGAGAGGAAAATGAACAATAACAAACTCACTGCATAAACCAACTTCCCTTAAACCCTCTAAAACTTCTCCCCCATTGGCATCGATTGCCGAAATGGGTGACAAGTTCTAGAAGGCAAATATAATAATAGTTCCTCCAAAGGTGTGCCTTCGCACATATCCAATGATGAATACTTGGGAGGGAGTAAAACTATATCGAGGACCCGAAGATTGCCAAAATAAATAAAGTCAAATGATGCAAGCAATTACAAGGTCCCACAAACCAATTGAAAACAACAAATGAGTTCAAATGGAACTATAAGATATTATGATATGAGCAAGAGAGTGCTTTAAATAACAAAATAGAGAAGCTCCCCAAGATTTGTGCACTATTCAACATAAATGCATTAGAATACATATTGCACAAATATGGAATCCTTGCTCCCCCATAAGCATTTCAAGCACAACAAACGAGAGATCAAATAAATGCTTAAATAAAATAGAGAAGCTCCCCAAGATTTGTGTGCACTTTAGAATCATTGTATTTAAATACAAAAATGCACAAATATGGAATCCTCACTTCCCCATAAACTTTTAAGACGCAATAAATGAGAAAAAAGATAAATGAGCATTATTAAATGAATTAGATGAGCTCCCCAAAGATAATGCACCAATTATGATAATTGCATTTGGGAACAAAGTGCATAATCATGGAATCCTCACTCATCCAAGTTCATTTAATAATACAAGGCATGAGAGAACAAATATGAGTGACCAAAGATGCAAACAAGAGGAACAAGCACTCATAGACAATTAAATTTGGAAGCCACCGAAGAATCAAAAGAAATAGAAAGGTGGTCTCCAAGGATTAAAAATCAACTAAAATTATCTCCTCATATGTGTATATGTCTCTAAATGGAAAACATCACAAAGACATATGCCAAAAAAGAAATATGCACACATAAAGAAGATTATACAAGAAAGCACATGAAAGGCAAAAATGAAGTCATAACATATATCAATAAGATTTTTTTGCTTCAAAGCATGGCCAAAGGCTCACATATGTCTTATTGTACATTAATGGACTTCAAACACCAACACACTACATATATTACAACTTTCACCAAGGGAAGAGGAGAAAGTTGGAATATATGGAGAAAGGCAACAAGTATCACAAGAAAATTTTAACTAGCAAAATCTCACTATTGCACATGAGAGAAGTTGAGGAAAAGATAGGCAATAAAATTGCTAGATTGACATATTTGGGATTGGAGGATCATATGCATGATTTTTTATAGTCCCAAATATATATACTCATCTCAACTTATACACATATACAATAGAGAGTTCTCTTAATACCATGGCTAGAGATACAACAATTACAAATACATGAATTCATGCCAGAAGGCAACCGACAAATGGTTGGAATCAAGATATATGAGCATGAGAAAGAGATACTTGTTACCGAGATATAATTGGTAGCATGTAGAGGATATGAATTCATTGATCATCCTATAGCTTGCCTCCAATTTTCATTAACGCACCACTTCTTCAAGATTGAGAGACAAGCATCCAATATATCTCCAATGTACCTAAAACATATTTAAGTACAAAAATGATCCCCAAACTTATTGGGTCCAAAGAAGTTAGTGCAACTACAATACATAGGTGAGACTCCACATAATTATGTGCATATTGATATGAAATTGAATTTTATGCACAACTTAGCCGATGGGAATTGGTGGAGTTTCCCCTATATATTGGATTAAAGAAAGCAAGCATGCCATAATATAAACATATAGTAAATATGCATGCATAAAGCTTTCAAGAACCAAAAAGGAGATACAATTTGTAAGAAAACACCAAGTAAATCGATATTGCACACACAAGAGTGTGACATGACAAACGATGTCCAAATTTTATCAAAGAACCAATTCAACACATGAAAGATCACAAGTTCAACAAATGAACTAGGCTAAAACCAAAAGAGCAAAAGATAGATAGAAATAAAAATGCTCAAGGATTTATCTCATTCTAAAATGGTCAAATCATGAAACAAGGAATACAAAACCAACTCCCCAAAAGAGCAAGGTTCCAATAAGAAACCAAACTCCCCAAACTTCTCATGATGGCACAAAGTACCAAAACAAAAAGGTTGAGGTTCCAAGCACAAAAAACCCGATATGGATCAAATAAAGAAGCATAAATACGATTGTTCTAAATAATATAGGAGAGCTCACCCATAAGTAGTACATTATATAGAATTTTGCTTTTGAATGCAAAATGCACACAAATGAGATCATCACTACTACCTACATTAAATAAAACACAAGAGGATACAATAAAATAAGAAGATCCAAAAGTAGCAAGGAATACATGGGAGCACACAAAACATTTACTTGGCCAAAGATAGGACAATATTAAGCAAGGGCCAAAGTGAATATGATCAATAAATTCTACCATAAATTGGGTACTCATTGTCCAAGGACAAGAAATATTGGGAATAATTTTCCCAAGGTAGCTTGCATGGATATCCAAGATCATAGTCACAACAAGAAGCATATAACAAAATATAAGAATTAAGCACGATACTTCGAACAAGATTCTTGGTAGCTTCCAATAGTCACACAATCACTAGTGATTAGAGTAACTTGAAGCAAATGGTTTCCATGATGATATAGAGATCTAAATATGAGGAAACACATACCAAGAAACACTCTCATATACAAGATCCAAAATATGATCAACAACAACATTCAAGCAAATTGGAACTTGTATGAGAAAATGTGTCACATAGGTGCTAGATAATTATCAATATCAATTCTAAGTGACACAACCTCGAATATTCACATTTTCTAGGATTGTAATATGCACTAAGCATATGACTCCCCCATAATGTGATACTACCATAACACCAACACGAGGCAAAATGATACAAATATAGATAATTAATGGACATTATAAAATTAAATTTCTCATGAGAATTATACCACATAGAGACTAGACAATAATCCAATATAAATACTAGGTGGTATTCCTCATGTACACACAATTTTTAGGATTGTGGAATGCCCAAGCATAACACTCCCCCAAAGTGGGATAATCCATTAATCTCTCAAAAGAGCCAAATAAGATACCAAACATAACCAAGTAAGGCTCAAACACAAGAAACACACATACATGGTGTGCCACCTAATTATACACAAATATGCTTGATACCTCAAGATAGTTAAGTGGAAAGCACAACATGTACAAAAGCATGGAAGATACAAAACCAACATGTGCACAAGGGGGCGTGTAACTTTTAATGTAAAGAGTTTAGCATATGTCACCGCAAGGAGGAACATTGGAAATATAATATAATCATCATAATCCAAATGGCTTAGCTTGACAATAATAATTGATGAAGATCCCTCAATTCTTCATAATGTAACCAAGTCTCCAATGCCTTCCAACAACACCTATTGATCAAGTTTTGGCTTGTTGGTCCCCAACCAAGTTGGGTCCTAAGAGGTTAGTCACAATAGGCTTGGCAACCCAAATGGTTCTTTTCTTGAACCCACATTGAGCACCAACAAATTTGGCAAACCCATTTCCAACCTCATCCTTACAAAGAGAATAAGCATCATCAATAATGATAGGGTTGGATGAGGAGATACCGATAGTGTATGAGGAATAAATATGCCCCTTCTCACGACATATGTAGCAAGTTCTACTCTTCCCATCTTTCTTCTTAGGTGAATCCACAACTCGAGGAAGAGCTCGATTAGTCCTCTTAGGAAGTGGCCCATTAATGATTTGAGGTGGAGCTTGAGGCCTCTTTCCTTGTTGCTTCACACTAAGAGGCTTTTTATTCAATGGGCAAGATCTAACATGGTTCCCTTCTTCCTTGCACTTGAAGCAAACAATGTTGGCCGGATTCTTGACTTGATCTTGGACATTCTTCTTGTTGTCCTTGTGCTTCAACTTGATAGTGGACTTGTTCTTGACATTGGAGTTGAGTCCAAGCCCACTCTTGTCATTCGGGGATTTTTGCACACTCAAGATTTTGTTGAGTGCGGCCTTCCCTTGATGACCCTTTTTCAAGTCATTTCTCAAAGAAGTGACTTGAGCCTTGAGCTCTTTTATTTCCTCTACATGGTTAGTTTCAACAAAAGTACTAGAGGAAGATGATGCTACATTGTTAGAACAACAAGGCACAGAATGTAATTCATCACGAGATATATCATGGTTGTGAGAGGATGAATTACAAGGACTAGCACATGGCAATATAACATTTGGAGTAGATATAGTGCTAATGTCCACATGAGGCCCACTAGATGTTACCTTTGACACGATGGCCTCATGAGCTAACTTTAGCCTACCATGGGAGACTAGAAGATCCTCATGCGATCTCGAGAGCTTAGCATGAATTTCTTCTAATTTCCCATAGTTGATAGTTAGCAAAGCAAGTTGAGCCTTTAGCTCAACATTCTCCTTCAAAATAGATGCTTCACAAGAAATAGAGTTAGTAGCACAAGCATCATTATTATTAGCAAGAGGTGAGGGCAACTTGTCAATCTCTTTTGAATATGAAGCTTTAAGTTGCTCATGCGACTCGGTGAGTTTGATGAGCTCCCTCTTAACGACCCGAGATCCATTTTTGAGGTGCTCAAAATCCTCAAGGAGTTTAGCATAAGCAACTTGAGTCTCATCATTTTAACTTTTGAGATCACTTGCCACCTCAAGATCTCTATCATGAGATTCCTTTACTCTAGATAGCTCTAAAGCAAAGGTCTCCTCAAGAGATTCCTTAGTGGTTTGTTCCTCTTCAAGAGCTTTATTTAGGTTTGCAATTATATTAGCATACTCACACTCAAGACTACACATTTTATCAATGTTGTTATCATGCACCTCAATTTGTGTTTCTAACTTATAAATATGTTCTTTTCTCTTAATAGCAAAGTCCAAGACTTCAACAAAGTTAGAGCAAGCAATATCCTTTTTAACAAGGGCACGATAAACAATCTCACCCTTTTCATATAAATCATCAATATCAAGCTCTTCTTCCACATTATCCACATCCTCCTCATCACAAGAGGTAATGGGTTCCAAAGTAGGGGTTACCTTAGAATCTCTAGACATAAGGCATAGGTGGGTACCGGAAGAAGGTGAAGATGAGATTGCATTTGTGGCTTCATTCAAAACCATGTCTTGGCCCATAGAATCTTTGGTTTCCTCTACATGGTTAGCAACAAAAGTACTAGAGGAAATGGAAGAATTTTTATCATGGCAACAAGACAACACAAGCATATCATCATGAGATTTATCCAAGTCATTTCTACATGATATGCAAGGACTATTAACACAAGCATGTAATAAGTTTGTAGTTCTAGAAGTGTTAAAGTCCAAAGATATATCATTGCAACTAGAAAGAGATGAGGGATTACAAATAGTAAGCACACTATCCAAATTGCAATTTCTATCACCACTCACCATATCATTACCTAGTGAAAAGTCACATGTTGGTGAAGTGGTAGAGGATGAGAACTCATCTCGACCGGAAGTGGAAGCAACACAATTATCCTCAATAATGTTGGACACAACATATTTATCTTGAAGTTTTGTCCATAACTCATGAGCGCTCCAAAAAGGAATGATTGAAGAGGTAACTACATAGCTCAAAGCATTAACAAGCACATTAGAAGCTAGAACAACTAAGGTTCACCTATGTGCACCAACAACTTATGCTAAGCAATACAAGCAACAAAGTGATAGCAAGATATATATTACTTCAAGCACGAAGGCTATCACAATGTAAAGTGCATAAGTAAAGAGCTCGGGTATAGAGATAACCAAGGCACGCGGGGACACCGGTATTTTACCGAGTTCCTCCCAACATGGATTACGTCTCGTTTGGAGAGGGGGTGGTATCTAACCACCTACGCCACAAAAGGCCTCCCTTATTCTCCGGTGAATCTCACCCCAATGGGATCGATCCACGCTTCCACTATCGGTGCACTTGTCGGTGGCAACCGGAACCTCTCACAAGGTTGGGGCACTTCTCCACAACTTAATTGGAGGCTCCCAACAAATGCCACAAAATGCCACAATGCCACCAAGGCCACAAAACCATCTAGGGTTCCAAGAACCCAAGAGGGACAAGCTCCAATGAGTCACACGAACCAAATCCTCCGAGGATAACTCAAACCGATGCACCAAATGCAAATGGCAAGAACACCACAAAGGTGCTCAAATCCCTCTCTCCCAAATTCCACCAAAGCTACAAAAGCTTATGGGGGAATAAGAGAGGAAGACCAATGGAGGAAATCCACAAAAGACTCCAAGATCTAGATCCCAATATGTTCCCCTCACTTAGAGGAGAGATTGATTGGTGGGATTGTAGATCTAGATCTCCTCTTTCAAATCCCTCAAGAATATGCAAGAATCATCGGAGGGATTGAGAGAAAGCAAGCTCAAGAAGGTCAACAATGGAGGGGAAAACTTGCAAGAATGGTTGGGGAACTATTGGGGAAGAAGGCCTCTTAAATAGGTCCCCCCAAAATCCAACCGTTGAAGCCCAAAAACGCGAATCCCGGTACTACCGGACTTTTTCCCGGTACTACCGGACATTCCCGGTAATACTGGACATTCCCTGGGGATCCCAGGTCGCCAAACACACCTTATTCTGTACCGACCGGTACTAAGGGGCGGTACTACCGGACCTCCGGTACTACCGGACCCTGGTCCGGTACTACCGGTCATCCCTGAATGAAAACGGCCATAACTTTTGTATCCGGACTCCGATTTTGATGATCTTGGGCTTGTTTCGAAGAGGACAACAAGCTCTAAAAGATCATGCAAATAAACATTATAGTCCATCAAGGGAGGATAGATACAAATGACTAAAGGTTTAACCTCTATCAAAAATACGAACCGATAAAACCTCCAACATAAAAAACGTAATAGAAAATGCATATGAAATCCGTTTTCGATGAACTAGAGCTTGTCATGGAGATTAACATAAGCTCTAAATCCTCACATGAGTAAGAACCAAATAATGGAAGGTTTTACCTATCTCTAAAATACAAACCGGTAAAACCTCCAAGATCAAAACGCAATAAGATATAAAAGGGAAATCCATTTTTGATGAACTAGAGCTTGTTATGGAGATTAACATAAGCTCTATATCCTCACATGGATAAGAACAAATAACAACCAAATATAATGATGCAAGTATGCAAAGGTTTGATCTCTCTCCGAACGATGTGACCGAGTTACTCATTCGAGAGCCCCTCTTGATAGTACGGTTATCTATCCTAAATCCGGTCTCTCAACAAACATGAGACCGGAAAAAGGGAAAACCTATCAATATTATACCTTTGCCTTGAGCAATCCACTTGAGCTCGATGTAGACGATCTTGTCCTTCTCAAGATGGACACCTTTCTTGATTCCTCATCATCGATCCATGATCACCGAGGATGGCAAGCATCAAACATGAGATCTTCTATAGATGGCGCATTTTGAGCTTGCACAACACATCTTCTTCTCATTTCATCTATCTTGAAGTCAACACATGCTCCAAGCAATGCCAATGGACAATTCCTACAAGTACAACTTAATACACATATTAGTCCATAAAGATTGTCATTAATTACCAAAACTACACATGGGGGCCCACATGTTCTTTCACCACTATCCCCGATGCTCTTCATCCTGGCCATTGATCCTCTTCAACACATTTTGTCCAGGGATACTCTTAGAGGAATTCTAAGTCCCATCCGTTCTAAATCGACGACCTGCAGAATCTCCCTCTACGCCGATGACGCCGGAATTTTTGT
This sequence comes from Avena insularis, assembly GCA_023614405.1. Classification (NCBI taxonomy): domain Eukaryota; kingdom Viridiplantae; phylum Streptophyta; class Magnoliopsida; order Poales; family Poaceae; genus Avena; species Avena insularis. The sequence continues at coordinate 28,513,009 of CM042690.1, forward strand.
AAACCCCATCAAAGAGGAGTTGGATGCTATCTCCGACATCCTAACTTGCTTCGGAAATGCCAGTGGCCTCGTCACCAACATGACCAAGACGGAGGTTTTTTCGATTCAGTGCGGGCAAATCAACTTGGATGAGGTGTTGTCCTCCTTCCCCGCCAAGAAAGCTTCCTTCCCAGGAAGATACTTGGGCCTCCCACTACACATCCGCCGCCTACGCCAAGTGGACTTTCAGCCTTTACTCGACAAAATTGCAAAGAAGCTGCCTGGCTGGTTTGGGGAAAACATCGCGAGACCCGGAAGATTAATTCTGGCAAAGAATGTCCTAATGGCCACTGCAACATACCATGCCACCTCCATTCCGCTCTCGAAATGGGCTCGCAACCAAATTTCTAAGATTGTCCGTACTTTCGTCTGGGCAGGCGATGCAGGGGAGCACACAGCAAAGGGCAAGGCGCTCGTCAATTGGAAGACGGTTTGTAGACCAAAGGAGCTGGGTGGACTGGGAATGCCAGACCTGGAACGCACTGGGAGAGCTCTGAGACTGCGATGGCCACAGCTACAATGGACCGACCAGCGCGACGGCTGGGTCAAAGCTTCCCTGCAGCTCGGCCGATATGGCACTTTTGAGAGCCTCGACAAAAATAACTCTAGGAAACGGTGAGAGGGCCTCCTTCTGGCATGACAACTGGAGCAATAGGGGCCCAATCCGGCTGTGGGCACCTGATCTTTACAAGATCGCCACTAGAAATAATAGGACTGTTGCGAAAGAGACCAGCAATAACAGTTGGATCCGCTCCGTCGCTCGCCTCAACACGCATATACAGCTAACCCAATACCTGCAGGTTTGGGACCTCATTCAGGAGACCCAGCTGACCCCCTACAGCCCGAATCGATCAAATGGACACTGACTACAGACGGAAACTACAGTGCTGCTTCGGCTTACCATGCGCAATTCAATGGAAGTTTTCCAAAGTTCAAAGCACAGAAGATTTGGTCGGCACATGCGGAGCCTAAATGCAAGCTTTTCTCCTGGCTCGCCCTGCATGGCAAGCTCTTGACCGCTGATATGCTTGCGATCCGAGGATGGCCTCATGCCCCCCTTTGTCCTCTTTGTGTCTCTGCCCCCGAAACAGCCGGCCACCTCTGCAAAGACTGCCCATTCACAACAGCGATCTGGAACACCACGCAATCTTGGGACAATAAGGGCACGGGCAAACAGGGACAATCCTTCAACTCCATCTCGGAATGGTGGGACGATTTAATAAAGGGGAAGACAAATGCCGAACAGCGACGTCTTAGTGGCCGCCTGCTTTATGTCCTATGGAATGCTTGGAAGGAGCGGAATCGGAGAATTTTCACCGGGAAAAGACTCACCTACATTGAGGTGGCCTCCATTGCTAGAGACGACATTCGCCAAAGGGAGTGCGCTGCTGCATCCTATGTGCCCAACATTCCGGCTGAGCCCGATTAGGCTCTAGGTTTTTCTTTTTGCTCCTTGGTGGTTTTTGGCTTTTTCCCACCTTAACACAAAATTGCCTTCTCTGTACAGTGAACTATGGTTTTTTTCCCTCTTCTGATAGAATTAGGCAGTGCTCCTGCCGGTTGCCCCAAAAAAAAATTTTAGGAACTAGTTTCTGTCCTAGTTTGCATAAAAATTTGAAGTTTTAAATAAGAAAACTTTACTTATTTATTTACAAAAAGAAAATTAAAAAAAAGGAAAAAAAAAACAAATCAGGCTGGCCAGGCGGCAACGCAACCTGCGCAGCCCATCCTGGCCAACCGCGCCTGCTCACTGCCTGCGTCGTCCTCGCTCCGAGCCGCATTCTGTTGGGCCGGAGACAAATGCAGCCCGTTGCTCCCTTTTTTTTAGACCGCGTGCGCTGGGGCAATCGATTGCTAATCAGTCAAAATAAGAGCTTTTTTTTGTTCCGTGTCCACCTTATTTTGTTCCGGCCCTATACTATTTTTTTCGTCTCTTTTTGTCGAAATTGTTCCGTCACTTTTATCACCGTTAGATCGAGGGCTGTGGACGGCTATTAAAAATGTCAATCACTCTAAAACTTGTAATGATAATATACCTATTTATTATTTGTCTCTAGGGCATATCTTCTTCAATAAGTTGGTTGTGTAACTTGAGGACGGAGGTGTTTGGGTTGGCGTTGATATAGGCGAGGAGGGTATTGTACCCTCAGTCTACGCCGGTGGTCATGTACTTCTTGAGTTCCTCGTCAGAAATGATGCGCCTCGGAGAAGCAAGCCTGAGGCGAGGAGGGCATTGTACCCTTTATCTTGGAGATGTATACGGTGGCCGTGAAATCACGTTTTTTCATGTTGGTGAGGGCTCTGCGTAGCATCCCGATCCGCACCTTGGATTGGGTAGAGAATTTGTTGTCGATGGTGGCCCAAACATCCGCAGCATGTTCCAAGTCAAGGGGATCAGTGAGGACCTCCAGCATGATGGCCTTCAGCAGAAAACTCACAACTTGTTGGTCCCTTCAGATCCATACCCATATGCCAGATCGGGGACTTTTACTTTCTTCTTCTCCTCATGATCAACCTCGCATGGCTGGGAGAAAAATCTCTAGGGAAAGTTTTTCCTGTGGAGGAGCCCCGAGGGCCGCCGCCAAGGGCGTTGCTGTCGAAGAAGACGCCATGGGAGGGAGGGAGGATTCAAAGAATAAAATCCTCTCAATTTTTGTAGAAGTTATTCGAATCAAATAGGCCCTTGAATGGAAGATTTCTCTGTTCGGTGGTTAACAGGATGGCAAGGAGTTTTTTTTTGAAAATGGGCATTTTATTACTTAATAGTAAGTTTACATCCGGCCTCTGTATAGCTAGGATGCACACAACCGATCAACCACACAACTCGAGTCCAAACAAAAAGTACCAGAGTTACAAATAATGATAAAAAACGAAGTCCTCGAAACGCGCTATGGCAAATCTATCCATAAATCACGCTGCCATCCATGTCGGAAGAATATATCCCTCGATGTGTCCTCTAATCGCGTACAACCCTCCGCAAACAAGTCGTGAAACTTCATACGTCGGAGAGTGTTCCATGACTGGAGGATCGCCGTGGCTCGATAGATAACCTGCAGGGGAGAAGACACAATGTTATCAAAAATCTTGTTATTTCTACATAGCCAAAGCGATCAAATAATGACAAGCGCTCCCACCGTAAATAAAGTCTCATATTTATCCTCAATCTCATTCAGCCAGTTGCCAAATACATTGACTACCGAACGTGGAGGAGATAAACTAGAGGCTATTTAGATGATTGACCATATAGCACGGACAAATTTGTATTGGAAAAATAAATGGTGTATTGTCTCATTATGGTGACAAAACACGAATTATGTACTTTTATGTCAATTTCTTCTAACAAGATTATTTTTTGTGAGAACGACCCCTTTTTAGAATGGTGAGAAGCTAGGAGTAGTTAGTCAAAGGTTGGGACGACAGGGCCGCTGTGTTGTCAATCGTCGTCAGAAATAAAGAGCAGCAACGCATGCCTACGCAAATCAAACGGTGTTGATCGACAAAGGATGCATGCGATTGTCTTGTGTCTCCGATCGAAGCACCATTCCTCACACATGTTGCCATCAAGGCTAGCTTTTGGTCCTGCACGCCGGCCGGCGAGCCGGAGGAAACCAAGTTAACTAACCATGATGAGACACACGCGATTGCCTTTCTCGAACGCCGGAAAACATGGATGGGACGACGAAGCCTGTCGGTCGCCGACACCCGCCGTACGCGACTATTGCTTACTTCATCCTGAACCTGACATGGGAGAGGGGTACAATCAACTGCCTGTGCAAAATGTGATCACAATACTGTGGCTGAGTTCATGAGCAGGTACAAAGCAGCGGCGCAGACGCGCATTTCTTCAGGATTCAGCGACGAGATGACCGTGCGCATGCATGTAAATATGCAGTAGGACTGGCGCGTCTGGCGTATTCTTAATTTTCCTTGTTCGTCACTGGATTAGTACTTCCTCTGTTTTCAAATAGTATAACTGGTTTTGGCAAGTCAATTGGGCTTTGCCGCTATGAGATACTCACATTCGACAATCTAGTTTTTTTTATAACATCAAAATATATGCAACACTTTACCTCAAAAAAAATGCAACACTTTACAGAAAAAGAAGCGTCAATGGACTCATACGAGACATGGATATCAAGTACATCTCTGCCCGTCTAAAGAGAGGGATCTAATAAAGAAGGTTGTACTCTCTGTTCCAAAATAAATAATTTGGGTTTATCTAAATTCTCATGTATCTAACCTATTTTACCACATAGATACACGTGGATTTAGACAAACTCAAGTCACTTATTTTGAGACGGAGAGAGTATTCTAAGATCAGCTAGGTAGCCTAGCTAGCTTGATATGGTGAGCCTTTTGAATTTGAAACACCCGCTAATATGAGATATTCTGCTTCTGTGAATGTGTATTGCCTGCCCGAGGGAACTATTTGTTCAAGATCAAGGTTCTCAATAATCGCAATAAAAATAAAGAGTAATCGTGCATTAAAATTATAATTTTATTTTCCTCTCTTTTCCAAATAATATATAAATCTCCTCCTACCAACATAGGGAGAAACTCTAATTCGCACATCTGGACTAACTCCGATAAGAATGTTGGCTTGTGCATGTCTTAGGCAACCCCATAGACCGGCACCAAGATCCATTCGAACCCATCATGTTCACATTTAACAGGGGATTGTACACAAAAAAATCCCCCGTGCCAACAGTTTGACTTGTAGAGTTGCCATATTAATGCGGTGACCCAGCATATTAATGCGGTGACCCAACATGATTTAGTACATTATAGTCATTGATATAACAACAATAAAACATCATTTTACTAGTATTACATCCTTTAGAGTGGTACAATAGAAACATAGCTGGTCCAAGACATGACTATAGGTTACAACTCCACTATTTACAAAAGATCCAGAGAACACTCTAGGTTATAGAGAGGAAAAGTAACTTCTTACAAAGAAGAACCAAAAATAATAACGCAAGACTATCATAATTATAAGACTAGCATATACTATTTGGCTTGCAATAACTATTATTGCAAGGTTCTACAAAAGTAGGTTCTATGACTAGAGATTATACTCTTATCTAATTAAAAACTTTGTCTTTACTTCAATTGATGTATATGTTGACTCCATTGACTGCATTGAAGAGCCTGAGCTTTCGGTGATGATTACCTTGAGTATAAGTTGATGTAGACGTCGTCTTTATTGGCTTCAAAATCTAGCCAGGGTTAAGATGATACGGTTGAGTCTGAGCATACTCAACAAGTTCACTAAAAAGGAGGTTTGATGCACTAACTATAGCCACAGATCATAGGCTGTAGGCTATGCAGGTTTTTGTAAATATTTCTTAGAAGATTGCTTTTATTCTAAAAAGCTATGTCCGTCATCCTTCACAGGTTTAACAGAACTTCATGGAGTTCCTTTCCTGCCGTGTTCGTAGCTCCTTCTCGAAACAGGGATTAACATGTCACATTTCTTACACTCTACAGAGATGCGTTTCTTTACCCATAAGGTATAAAATCCTTGTTGCACCACACTTCCTATAGTGTGGGGACCATTAGATGATCCAAGCCAATCACTGTTATTCTCCGCGACCCCACATGCCCCCTTGGTGTACGCCATGCCCAACTTATGTATTACGACAATGAAACATACAAACCGTTATAGATGCCAGAACTACCGTGGGACATTGAGGGATCTCATCCATATGTTATATACTCCTCTACGAAGTATACCACACTACAAGGAGTTCAGCCACGGCCTACACATGGGTTTACATGCGAAAGGAAGAAGATCCATCTGAAATCTTCGTCCCATTCCAAATCTCATGGTTAACGCATATTATACGGCGCAAGAATCACTGACGATATTGGTTGTTTAAGTCCTAGATAATATATTCCTTTACCACCGGAACTTCCATAGTAGGTTATTACCACTTGGTAAATAATCCATCACCATATCATTATGATAATAATGTTTTCTGACATTTTTGAAATACAGGTGATAACAACATTGGTTTTATAAATACTTGATAGAAAATAACCAAAGGACATGCGAAAGTGTGAACTTGTCTTGTGTGATTGCAATATTATGCAGTCATGGTCTTCGATACAATAGAAGATCCAATATCCGAAAGCAACATCATTGGTCTGGCAAGGACTAATGTTTAAAGAAGCAAGATGCCATTATGCATAAGTAATGTGATGCAATTCGATAAACTCGAACCCGGGAATAAACATCAATGATTTAGGGTTTGGGAACTGATGACCCACAAGTATAGGGGCTGTATCGTAGTACTTCCGATAAATAGGAGTGTCGATCCCAACGAGGAGCAGAAGGTGTTGACTAGTGGTTTGTAGCAGGAAATCTCTGTAAATACTTAGCAAACGGATTTTTAGGGGTTTTTGATAAAGAAGAGAAATAAAGTGCAAGTAATAAAGATAGCAAATAATTGCAGCAAGTGGCCCAATCCTTTCTTAGAAAAGGACAAGCCGATGGTAATACTTATGAGGACCAAACATTCTCGAGGACACATGGGAATACTGTCAAGTTCTTTCATTTCATATAGCTGATTAATCTTCTTTGGTTTGATAGGTGTTGTGTGGGTGAACATGTGCTAATGTACAGACCTTACTTGGACTAATACATACTTGTGATTAGACCCCTTGCAAGCATCCACAATTACAAGAAAGTAATTAAGATAAAAACCCAACCATAGCCTTAAACTCTGAGATCCTACACTCCCTTGTGCAAAGGTTTCCTAATGGTGGTTCAGGTTTCTGTCACTCCGGCAACCCCATAATTAGTAGCCAAATACAAAATGCATTTCCCTAGGCCCATAAATGGTGAAGTATCATGTATTCGACGTTCACATGACACCACTAGAAGAATAGCACCACAACTCAAATACTAAACCATTGAATAATACCTCAACACAATTCCACTACTAATAACATGACTTCTCCCATGTCCTCAAGAACTAAATGAACTACTCACGAGACATCATATGGATCAAGATTAGATATGATATGATGATGAATAACAATCTGAACATAAACAATAATGCAATGGTTCCACTCACAAGTATCAACTATTAGAGTAATCAACATCGGGAAAGTTTCCCCTAAGAACTATGCAAGATTCAACACAATTGTTACAACAGATGGAGTGGTGATGATGGTGTTGGTGGAGATGGTGGTGTGGATGATGATGATCTCGATGAAGTCTATCTTGATGACGGTGTTGATGGCGACGATCTCCCCTCTCCGGGAAGGAATTTCCCCGGCAGAAATTTGTCTGCCGGAGAGTTCTTTCTCTCTCTATAGTTTTCGCTCCGCAGAGGCGGTGAAATCTTTCTGTGGTCGCTCCCCAAACTTTATGGTTTCGGGAGGAAGATATAGGCGAGAGGGCGGAGCAGGAGGTGGGCCCGGATGGCCACACCCCCTGGTGGCGCGACCAAGGGTGGCCCGCGCCTGGGGGTGTGGGGCCCCTGTGGCCCATCTCAGCCTTCCCTTCTGGCATTCTTCGTCTTCTGGAAAAATATGATTTTCCATAAATTTTCTGGTATTTTCCGATCTTCGCGAAAATTGCGTCAAAACACCGCTTTTTCCATCAGAATCCTGACTTCGGCGGTTTATCCTCCAAGAATCATCCAACATGCAAAAATAGATGAAATGACATAAGTATCACCACTTAATAAGAAATATATCAATGAATAGCAGCAAATTATGATATAGAATAGTAATGCAAAATGGATGTATCAGGAACTTGTGATGATTTATTTGAAATGTGTTGTCCTTTTATATCAGTTTCACACTTGTGCTTCTTATTAAGGCTTGTGAGTGTGTGTGAGGTAGCTTACAAGAGCAATAAGGTAACATTCAATAATAAAACATTCAAGTGTTTGATAAATACTTAAAAGCTTAACTTATACAAGTTTTTCTATTAAACTTAGAGATTCAAGTGCTCATTTGTAATTACTTTATAAGAATAACTTTTGGAGAAAATGTCATCTTTCAAAGGAAAAGAAATTAAATTAGAAGTTAACACTTTTAGGTTTCTTACTAACTATAATTATTAAGGAAGAAAACAATTACCATATTTGAATAACTATAATACTTGTAGTGGGGACTTATATGCCTTGAATACGAGATGACATTATATGAGGTTTATTTTACAATGCAAGGCTTTATACAAGTTAGGCTGAGGTAGTATTACTTTATTTTAGAGGTGTTTTCTTAACATATAAGTGAATTGAATCTTTTATCCCTCTAGGAAATTAGGAATGAGAGTTTATGAACATGGAAATGATACTAGTTAAACTACTTAAGTATTTGCTTATATCTTAAATAAATTCTCAAACTTGTACAAGAATGGTGGTGAAATTGTTTAATAAGTCATAAATATCATATTGATCATTTTATAATGAATAAAATTCTTTTGGAAAGCAATATATTATTTTTAATGATTTTATATTTGATAAAATCTTTTTAGAAAATATAATACAACAAATTGTGAATGATAGTTTCAGGAAAATATATTTTATAATGGTTTGATCCATTTTTATTCATACAAGCATTATGAGATTAATACTATTATTATATCTTATATGGGTAATATTAGCAACTTTATATATCCTTTTATGAAATATTAATTAAGGAAATAGGTTTAAATTCAAGTTATTAGAGTATTAAATTTTTAGTTACTTCACAAGTGTAATATTATATTTTTAACTTGTAGTTATTATTTTTGTGATCATTTGGTATATTATATATATTTTTATAATTTTTAAAATAATAAGATATGACTTTTCTAAGATTTATTACTTTATAAAATAGTTACAATAATAATATTTGTTTAAGTGATAAAATATTTATGATTATATTGTAAATCTTATTTTTCTAAGAATTTTGATACATTATTTGTATGTTTCTGATTAAAAATATTGAAATATGACCTTTTTAAGTTTTATTACTTATAAAACCTTTACTGAATAATAAATCATTAATTCAGTAATGTAACAATGTGTGATAATAGATTTAGTTTGTATGTTTTATTTTTTTTGAAAATTTTAATATATAACACATATTTTGCTGGATTATAAAACAAAATATATTGATTCTTTAAGATCTAATTTTTTTCTGAAATTATTAAACTAATTTTTAAAAGGCTAATTGCATCACTCTTAGGTCACTAAGACTGGCTAAGGATTTTGTTACTGAATCTGTTTCTACCCATGGTCAATGACAAGTGGGCCCATGGCCATGTCATATGCCACTGGGCACAGACCAAGTCAAACTTGCAGATTTGGTAGGGGATGACATGGGTTTGACATCAACTCGCCGTCCACCCCCAGAAGATCATCGACATCGGCGGTTGTGAGCACGCGTGGGCGAGTGGAAATACATGTTCGAACCAGCAGAGCATGGGGAGTCTAACGGTGGTCGCGCTGTCCCTTTTTGGTCATTGGAACACTGTCATCGATGGCGACTGACGGTGGTAAACGGCGGCGCTATGGTGCTGGCATGCCAGAGAGTGAGAGGGAGATGGAGGAAAGATGCTTGAGCACCAGCGACTCACCCTAGTTGCAGCGGTGGTGTCAGTGAGGACATGCGCAGACGGAGGTGAGCTCTTCGACGAGGTTTCCTACGAACCACAACAGAAGGGAACGACAAAATTCGATCATATCCGATCTCCCCTTGATGTTGCGCTCTTCTCTTAGATGATCTACATGTGGTGGCACTTTTCCTCGACCACTCCACGGTCTCCGGGGTGAACTCCATGCGACAACATGCACCGATGGTTGCGTCTAGGGTTTCAGTTGCAGGCGGGAAGCAGAGGAAGAGAGAGAGCGAGTTCTTTTATTTCAATATCCAAAAAAATTGGAAGAATAAAAATACCGCGGGATCTTTGAACTATGTGTTTCCTATATTTTTCATTATTTTCAAAAATTTAAATAATTAGGATGCAAGATAAAAATCTAATTAAAATGATTTAATTTTCACTATGATAATTGTAATGGTAAATATGCAAGATGGTTAATGACATCCATAGAATCTTTTTATACTTAGCATCACATATCAACCATTACATATGATGATTTAATCTTTTGGTCTTTAAATTTTATAACTTCTTTTATTCAAATTCCACTAAAATTTTATTTATAACCATCTACTTATTTTCAAAAATAGGCATGGATAATTTCTTAAACTAATTATTCACTACCTTCTTAAATGTGGTTGATGTCTTGATAAGAATTTATTATATAATGATTAATAGTAATTACCATCTAGGTGACACATGTGATCAATATGCCAAGTAACATTTATTTAAGGTTTCTACTACAAGCATTTACTATGAGCTTTAGAGGATTTAATATAGTTATGTTCTTTTATGGATTCTGATGAAGATTAAGGGGTAAAGCACATTGCCTTCAAGGTTTTGATCATGAATGATACCACAATCTAAAATAAGATAGTATGATTGTTTTGTGAGGTGACTTATGAGAAAGTAATAACATTAATTGTTTCCAAGGACACTTGATTTAATGGTTGAGAATCACAAAGATGTATTTATATAAATGGTTATAGGAAATCATTCCTACAAACCATTAGGAACATGGAACAGCTAATCAAGTGTATGAGGTTAATATTAATCTTGCCACAACAATAATTATTATCTTCCAAACCTCATATGTCCTAGCTTCTAACTAAGGAATTCCTTTCCTATATATACTACTACTTCACATCAAATCTCATCTATTTCCATGATGAACTTTACTTCACAATTTTACCCTTACAAATAATTTCTTCTCCTAAATCCATTTGTAAATTCAATGAACTTGACACTAAAGCTCTACATAACCTCTTTATATTGATTACACTCATCTCTAAAGTACTTCTAATGAATCCAAATCCACTTGAATGATTACTCTCTTTCTTAATGAATTATTTTGTAATCTTTCTTATGAATCTCAAAAGCTTGTCACTAAAGCCTTTCATAATCTTCACATATCTACACTTGGTTATATCAAACTATTAATTATAAATTCCAAACCATTAAACAACTACTTCTAGATTCACTCACATTCTCCTTTATTACTCATCACCAACATCCTTCTAGTAAATGTGTACTTCCTTCATTTTGATACCTCAAATATTTACTAGTGTCTTAGAGGAAGGATACTACTCCTATAAATCAATGTTGTTCTGGCATGAGCTTGGTCACACTATCTTAACTTTAGCTACCTCTAGTAATTCATACTCCAACTTCACCTTACACTTATGTGACTTGTCACGACTAACCTAGGATAACATATCTATAATAGGGTCTAAGCATGTTCTCTCCACCAGTGTCACTTCTGTATCATATGAACATTCACTCTTAGTGACTCAAGCATGATCATTATAATCCTTTGATAATTTATGACTTAGGTTTCTAGTTGGCTAATCAAGGCTTTCATCAATACAACATTTAAGTCGTATTATAATTATCTTCTTAGAATTTCCATTTGACTAAGAGATATTATTCAATGAATATGCCTACTTGATCCAATAAGCTTACTCCTTGGTAACTCTAGCATCAAAATTCATCCTTATGGTCCTCTTGTTACCAACATATATCTTTATTTAAGATAACTCTTCTATTCCATTCAGGAGTGAATTAACTCCACCAACTAACAAGTTGATTTGATTCTCTCCTAACACTCTCACCCTAAGGATGACAACTCAAACTAACTTAATTACTTACCTATTTTTACTTCTGTCTTTAAAGACTTGAGAATAAACAATATAGTAGGTCAAGAGTTGAAAGATTAAGATATGATAGGTTAAGAATTGATAGATCAAGGATTGATCATCCAACATTGATGATCAACATATACTAGAACATGGTTCAATATAAATGATGATGGTTAATATGGAAAGAGGGATATGTGGTAAATTGTCTTTACTTGGTTTCCTTCTTACTTAATATAAACTAAACAGTTGGGGTTTAAGAACTACCATGATGCTCATGGTAGGAATGGATAGGAATATGATAGATCAAGATTTAGTTATTACATTCTTGTTACTTGAGTTATATACTTAACTTCGTATCCATGAGTTGTTATATTGAATACCATGATATGATCTCTAGAAGATCTGGTATTTATTATTAAGTAACGTGTTGTGTGTTTAATTTTACTTTATTTGATCTTCCCATAGATCAAATTATCTTTACCCAAAATAAGGTTTTAGCAAAGGTAATACTGAAACTTATCGCAATCAACTTGATGATCTACTTCAGTTTCATTAAGTTAAGAGAAGCTTTAATCACTTTGACAAGTATTATTCAAAAGCATGAAAATTATCCAGATTTTCTATGCATGAATGCAATATACAACCTGATCTCAGCTTATTTCTAAGCTCAAATGTTGGGATGTTGCAGTTAATACCTATAAATATGCCTCCTGGTCTACCAGGTGGGGGCAATATCATGCAAAGTCGAACCCCGCGACTAAATTTTTCAAGAAAGGAACAAGAAAGTTGGACCTTCATGTAACCAACAAGGCAATGAATTCCAAGCATTATACCCTAATATAATCTTGAAAAAAGAAGTGTTTTGCTACACCCATACCCTCACTATTCAAATACATTCCTTTCAAGCCCCCCATCATGAATACTTCTTTTTGTATCTTATAGAAAACCTAGTGCTCTGACTAATCCTCGTTTTATCAAGAAATTTTCTGTCATTTCTTTCTATCTTTAGTATTGCAAGTTATGTGATATACGTGATCATCCATCTTGTACCTATTGTCATACACGAAATCTACATAAAGATTAGAGACCCTGGATACTAACAAATTCAAACGAATGCAGTCCTCATTTAATGTTGTTTCCTCATTTTTCTTTATCATGGTTATAGTTATTTCTGACTGGATATCCTTTATACTATTGACAGAGCGAAATTCTTGATTCTTAGAACCTCCTACATATACTTCTAACCGTTTTGGTCTAGCAACAATATCAACAGTAGCCAGTAGGAATATCAAGAAAAGAAAACTTTTGTGTTTACTTTGGAACTAAAACAAACTCTGCTGGACAAAGATACATCACACTCTCCATTTGGATAGCATTCATGTTAGGTTGCTCACTAGACCGCAGCTCGGTCATATACGCAAATGAGATCCCCTATAATAAACTACCTCCTCCATAGAAGGCCTCGTCGAAGAGACCGCTCGTTCCCCTGTTCCCTCGGTAAACCCTCTTGGTTTACACCGAGGTGCATAAGACTTCCATAGCTTGGACACCTACACCATCCCACCTGGAGGTGATAGAGGCATCGAATAAGAAGAGGGCTCAAGCGCAAACCCCATCTGGGGCTCAAGGCAAGTCAAGGGCAGCCTCTTTTGCGCCAAAGTGGTCAAAGAAATGGGCACCTCCGACCAGATCTTCCCTGACCGAAGACCTAAGGCCACATCCTCTTGCATATGTGACATGACGCCCCAAGTCACCTTATGGTGTACACATGGGGATGCCAATTCACCCGCGGCTGGTCCAAAGCCCATTGTGTTGCATGACACCCCCTTACATGAGAAATGTTTGTGTAAAAAGGACTTGAGAAATCTATACAATTTTGCACACCATAAGTAAGAATGATGAGTATTATTGGGACGATGATCCCCCTAGCTTCTTGCTGAACACCATCACAAACGATCTAACAATGGTTTGAAGAGTTGCAAGTTCTAGACGCACTCTTCTTCCTTACCAGGTAACTAAGGGGACTGAAAGGTTTTAATGAGGCGGCTTGCATGCTTAATATATGATGGTTAACTTAAAAAAGAATGTTGAGTATTAATGTGGCTCTTGCAATATGGAAATTTTGTTATGGCATTGTTCTTTTACACATCTAGCTATATGGTACTTATATATAAACAAAATAAATATCATTAGCAACCTTCTAGTTCCAAAGGCAAACTTTGTGCCAGTCATGTCATACACAATCTCAGAACAATTGTTGTGAAGGGCTAGCTTCATGCATTGTGATTGTTTGACATATCCAACATATGGAAGACATATTCATTGCTCTCGACCCAAACCCTAGCACCGCTAGGCCCTCCCCATGGTTTCTCCCTCTCCATCACCCTCCCGGGTGGATCGCACGGCGATGGCTCCCGAGGGCTTCGGTTTCCTACAGAACGTCCCAAGGTTAGGACAGCACCGACGGTAGTGGTGGAGCCTGCTGCCAAACTATGAAGGGATATGAGGCATTCTCGGCGAGCCTCTCCGTGCTGAGGTGACACAATGAGGGATGCGTGGCGGGGGGCAACCGTTGGCGGACTTGGAGGATGGATGAAGCGGTCGGGCGGTGTGGCACCGAGTGACCTTTGCAACAACGCGGCATCTGGTTCCTGGTGCGGGCCTGATCTTGGCCCCCCTGGCTCGATCTGGGACATGTGGAATGGACCCGAGATCCGTGGGTTGCCTGCTGGCTGCGGAAGTTCTTTTTCTCGTGGGGGCGCATGGTTTGCGACTTTGTCGTTTGCGTGTGCTGCTTCCTTCTATGGTGGAGGTTTTCTCAACCTCCTTTGTCGTCGATGGGCAGCGGATGACAGTGTGGGGACCTATACATCTTCTTTGAAGAATAAAGGCGGTGGTCCTAGGGTTCCTTCCATGCGAAGACGAAGATCTGTTGGCTGCATATCCTCGTTGATCTTGCATGGAGCGACGTGTTCTGGAAGTCTCCCTCGGCGAACTCCGATGGGCGTGTTCGGTAGTGCATACCCGTGTTTTTCTTACCATTTGGTTTTATAAAGAGTGTTGCAAACCTCTTCTATCTTTTACCATTATGTGTCATGATTTTGATGATCCATGGTGAAGTCATATGCGGAGAATGTCATGAAAGCAGAGACATGAGGGCTAATGATGGTGGTTTGAGTCTTTCTTGCGATAAGGAAATGACTTGGTGATCTCCGAATCGCAATAGCGACTTTAGTGGGGGCGATAACATAGGAGAAGTTCATAGTCTTACCTTGCAGGGTAAAAAATACAAGATCTGACCTTAATTGGTTGTGTCTGGCAATTGCCTTGTTGAAGGTATTGTTTTGTGAGAGAGGAATTTTTTCAGAGTGAAAACCAATGATCTTTGATCGGGTGACGACGATGCTTGTGCACTGTTTCCTTCTTGAAGGCATTGCTATTGGAGATGTTGGACTTCTGGTGTTGTTTTGGTGGTGTTAGTATCGTTGCTACAAGGAATTGATCATTGTAGCGGGACTTTTTTTTGTAATTCTTCTTCTCTTTTTCTGGGCTATGTGCATCCATAAAGCCGCTAGAACAATACGTTGTTGCAGAGGCTGGGAGTAATTGGTATCTTTTCGATATTAATATCTGCTCTTTGTCAAAAAAAAGCCAACGTATGAAATCGGAACCTAGCTCCACATCACCACACGTACGTGGAAGATGTAGAAGGATATACATGTTGTATGTAACATTTACTTACTGTGTGTAACATATAGAAATGAAGAGAAGTACTAGGCTAGGTGAGTGATAGCCATAAAAATATCGAAGCCTCCTCTATTCAATCCGGTGAGATTTCGTGGTGATTTCTTGATGGTATCAGAGCGCAGCGATGAGGAGGCCGTCGGTGGGTTTGATGGTGGTGTTAACGTAGCATAGAGAAGTTTATAGGATCAATCTGTAGTGTACTAAGAGATGCTAGGGAAATTTTGCGGACGACAATATTCTCCTTAGGAGGAGGAGGAGCTTGTAGCTTCTCGGCCTGGTGTGGATGGCGCACCACTGGTGCACCACGGGTAGCTTGTCGGTAGTAGAAGTTACCCGTGGCACATCACGGTAGTGCATGTACTCGTGGCACACTATGGGCTATGCACAAGTATGGTTTAAGGTGTGCCACGACCACTAGTGGAAACGAGGCCTCTAACACCGGTTCTTAGAGGCTTCTAACACCGGTTCTAGAACCGCTGTTGGGGGTTCAGTGTTAGAGGCCCCCCCTTTAACAATGGATCTTATATGAACCGGTGTTAAAGGGTGGCGCACGTGGGGCTGCCGCAGCGCTCAGCCCCTCCTTTAACACCGGTTCGTAACACGAACCGGTGTTAAAGGTTCTGTGCCGCGGCAGGAAAAAGAGATAAATCTCTGCCGCGGCAGGAAAACGGCCTAAATCTCTGCCACGGCAGGAAAACGGCCTAAATCTGCGCGAGGTTCTGCCTTGACAGAAAACGGTCAAATCTTCGCGGCAAAAAATTACGCCGCCCTGGCGTATTTACTGACGCGGGACGGGGAGGGGGGAGGGGGAATTGATCGGGAGTGGTATACACATACATCGTCGTCGGTACATACGAGTACATGAATAATTAAGCAACTATTATTATACACAAACATCGTCATTGTGTGGTATTCTCCGTAAACGTTGAAGCATCAAGTACAAGACAAACACGTTCAAGCATATATACAACGTTCATTTTGGTGGATATCTAAAGAGTTCTCCGCCAGGCGTGACGACCTCATCAAGTATGAACCCTGCCAATTCCTCTTGAATGGCTCGTATGTGGTCAAATGGTAGGAGTTGGTCCCGCATCCGTTCGATCTAAATATATATGAAGAATGGGGTCAACATATATATAAGAATAAAACTCAACACAATTGATGGTAATAAAATAATGTTGTGTACTTTGTTTACTTACTCTAAGTTGTTCTAGTGCGGCTTGGCCCATCGCACATATCGTGTTGCGAATGAACTCGCAAACATAGTATCCACATAAGTTAGTGCCGGGTCCCTGATGCGCGCACTTTACAAGAATAGAGAGTTCAATCAAAATAATAATCAATAAAGCATGATATAATGGAATTGGAAGCAGAATCAAAGATATACGCAGACCTAGCTAGCTAGTATTACTTACATTTTGGTCTACAAATTTTAGTTCTTCTGACCATTCACCCACGGCCCTGCCCGTGAACCTTTTCCAAACTCTGCCCGACAAATAAAATTGATAAAGGAGTAATTAATTACTTGTTGTCACGAAAGTTGCCGATCTAGTGAGATAATATGATTGAAATTACCTCTGGAGCATCTCTTTAAAGTCTGCCCATAGCTCTTGGTCTTTTCGTAACGAGTCCATGACAAGGACTTTTCCTGAGTCAGGTTGAATGACTAGCAGAATAAAGTGGAACCTACGCACGCATAACTCATCATCAGTTACACTTAACATCGAGTAAGCCGAAACAGAATGTGTACAAGAGAGGGCAACACTCACGAGAAGTTGTAAGACAATAGTATTTCCCTTTTGGTTTGTTGTCTCAGTAAAGACGTTAGCAAGAAATCTTCTGTTTGCCCGGGTTTGAGTTTTACCACTTGTTCATGAACTCTATTTGGGTCAACGAACGCAATGTCAAAAGGGCCTCCTTTCATGCATTCCATAACTTTTTTCCTGTATAATAGTATATATACATATATGGTGAGCATATATATACATGCAATTAATGAATTGAATGAGATGAGATAGAAATTAAAGAAATAGTACTTACACACAATAAAGGCTGATGGCAGCTTTGTCGAGTTCCTTCTAATTGAATAGAAAATGCAGGAAAAAGGTTATGAAATGCATGAAAGGAGGCCCTTAGGCCTCTGATATATGTAGCCACCTAAACCCGTCCTTTGGTGATATTCCTTCTTCTGGGCATTTAGCGTATGGTTTCTGACCTCTTTGTAGCTATAGCACCTTCCTTGTATGCCACAAATTCGGGCCAGTGAGGTCTTATCTTCGCATAATATGCATCTTCGAAATCTGGAGTCTCACGAGCTTTGACAAATTTGTTCAATTTTGACTTCCAGTTGCGGAAAGCGTCAACCATCTTCTTTAGAGTCCACCCTTTGACATTTTCCTTTATAACCGGTTTGTTTTCATCCTCCTCTGGCTGAAGGGTGAAATTTAACAACAACAAATTCCAAAACGTTTCTTTGGATCTTTCATCGATAAAGGTACCGTCGCCCTTCTTTGACTTATTCCAATATTCAATTATGATTGGGATTTGGTCCCTAACAAGAACTCCAGCCTGACGTACAAATTTGTCTGCGGCCTTCTTGGGCTCCATCGGCCTGCCATCAACACAGACTGCTTCGATCGTGAACTTAGCACGATCTTTCAACCGATGGCTCGCGCCTTGCTTGCTCTTTTTCGTAGAAGAAGATTGTTGCTGGCTGGTCGATCCAAAGGGCTAAAATAAAAAATAAGCGTTAATTAATACATGTACATATATACAAATCAATCAGTGCAAGTTAGCAGAGGCTTAATCCATGCATATACATGTAACATCCCTAAAATCATGTTTCAAAACTCATGCATATCATCCATGCATCCATGATCATTTAGGGTTCCTTTTCAAAACCATTTCAAAATCAGGAGCATATGTTGCTCATTATTTTATGTAAGTATGTTCTAGCCTTAGTGCTACCTTCTAATGAGAAAAGTATTTATTTCATCTGTAATGTTTTGAGTTCAAACTTAAGTGCTTTCAACAGCTTGGGCAAAGTTTTCAAAACAAAGTATGAAAATAAGACCAATTTTATGCTTATTATTTATATCTCATAAGGCTTGGTTTTATTTTATTTCTCAAAGTGTTCAAAGTGTGTTTGAGTAAACAGTAGTGTTTGACACACATTTGAGTACAAAGTTCCCTGTACAAAAATCTAGAGAAGTTTTGAAATCAAAGTTGTTTGAATTAGAGTTTGAAAACCATTTCTAGAAAATCAAACAGGAAAAGAAAAGGAGTAAAGAAAAAAAATAAAGCAAACAGCCAAACTGGCCCAACCAGCCCAGTTCGACCCAATCTAGCCCAACTATCCCCTCCCGCAAAGCGTTTTCCTTTACCCGCAAACACACCCACAGAGTCGCTGACGCAGGGACCCCACCTCCTCTCTTTTTCTCTCGCTGACAATGCGGCCCACGCAACGGTCATCGTCTCTACCCGGCGACGAGTTCCTCCCCCAAATCACTCGGCCATTTCCTGATTGATTCACGGCTTCAATTCCCGTTCAATGCTCGAGTAATTCACGCCCGCGTCCTCGCCTACTTAAGCACCATGCCGCCCTCCTCCTTTTCCCCCAAACCCCACCCCACCGGAGCCACCAGGCTGCTCGGATTTCTCTCAGGACCACCCTCTACTCCGACGAGTTCGTCGTCAAATTCCGGTAAGCCCCGCAGTCCCCTCTGCCTATGGTTCATACTAGATGATTCTGCATCCTCATACGCACCTACTGACACCCTCCGTTTGCTCGCGCATGCTCTGTAGCCTCGGCAGCGTCATCGACTGAACTCCGCCACCGTCTGTTCGAACTCCGACGACCATTCCCCGTAAGAACCAGCTTCCCCTCTCCCTCTGTTTGATACACGTGTGATCCCCAGCATCCTACGCATATAACGACACCCTTTTCTCATCTTAGCGTGGCCCAGAACGTCGACTCCGTCGCCAACCGAGAACACCGTCGCCAGGGACTTCTCCGACGAGCAATCCATGACGACCCCGAGCGCCCCTTCGCCAACCGAGAACACGTCGATCATCTCCTCGTCACGGCGATTCTGGTGAGCATCCTCACACCTCCCCGCGCGACCTAGTTCGTCGGCAAGCTTGCAGCCAGAGCGCGCCGCCGCCTGTCGCTGCCGCTAGCGTCGCCCGTTTAGGGTTAGCTGCTTAGGGCCGTTCGATTTAGATCTAGTGGACGCGATAGATCCATCACCAAGCTGCTTGTGAGGATTGTTGCTGCTCCCCAAGCTACCAAGGCAAGTGGTACTCATGATTTTATTCCTATGTGTTCAACTATGCACTAGAAATATTTTGCTAGACTTGCATGAATATTTTGATCTATATGCTATGCTTGGGAAATCCTAGTAGTTGCAGAATTGCTAGAAATTTCTAAGTTAAGATTCTTGTCAATGCCATGCTTAGCCTAGCTAGTAGCAACCAAGGGTGGTGATATATATTCATGCTATGAGAAAATATTTCTAAGTCTTTGGACTTGTGTTTTGCTAATAAAGCAACTAAGTGAATGAAACACCTGGGTGGAATGGAAAGATTGGTTTGTGTTGAGTGGTTACACAAGGCCCATTTCTATGGTTTACCTTGTGTATATCACTTGTGGAAAGCCACCCAGGAACAAAGGGATTTGAGATGCCATATGTTAAGAAGCTTCTAGTGCAGCCACTTGGCAATATGGGATCTGCCTTGATCATATAAGTTGCAATAACTTAGCCATTTGGACAGTTGGTGGTAGTGTGATGATAGGTTGGAGCGCGTCCATTTGGTCTAAGGGAAGGCTTCTGAAAGGTCCTGTCTTGGTGAAAATCAAGTCTTGTGGGGAAAGTGCACAACCTCTGCAGATGGAAGAATCTAAGTACTTAGCCATGTACCTGGTATTGGACAACTTGAGCATCAAGACATGGAAGCTATCAAGAATCTCCTCATCCCAATTTCTAAGTAAAAACTTGTGGTTGAACAAGGGTGAAGGTTCACCAATGTCTATTGGTGGTTCCTTGGGAAAGATTTTATCAAAGAAAAACTTAGTGTTTTCAACTAATAGGCAAAACCTATTTTGAGCAAAGCAAGCCTAAGCTACACTTAGCCAAATGCATATAGTATCTAGCTACCAATATTATTCTAAGGTATCACTTGCCAATACTATTCCAATGTATTGACCCACTGTGGCTGTAACTTGTGATGTTGCAGGTTATTCTGATGGTGATTAGGGGTTCTGAGTCTACACTCAACATGCTTGCCTGTGGCACATGAAGATGAAGACTTATTTATCTTATTATATATTTAAACTCTTGTACTAGGCCTGTGGCCATGGAGTTTGTAAAAGACTATGTTTGTCTCTGGAATGACTTGTAATAATGACCTTTATTTCTGTGTACTTCATCTTAAACTGTGGATGCTAGCATTGATCCAGGGACTAGCATTGCAATCACAGGGATCCTTTTCCTTTATAAAGGAGGGATCACTCCATCAGCGAAGCCGTGAGGAAGGGACCACTCATGACTATGACTTTGAAATGTGAGACAGAATTCCCCAAGGCTCTCAAGGACCTCATGGTTGCCATGGGAATACATGGTGCAGTTGTGTACAAAGGTTTTCCTGTGATGGATGAAGGAGTTGAGTACTGGTGGGTGCAACTTCACTTGTATAAAAACAAGGAAGACAACCACAAGGAATCAGGATTCTGCATGGTCACCAATTCAGTGGTGCACACTACATTTTTTGATTCAGCAAGGGATGCATCTTGGAAGGCCATCAAAGAACTTGGTGATAGAATCAAGTGCAGAATGATCAACACTCAGAATGATCTTAAGGAAGAAAATAAACATACCCAAGAGTTAGGGCTACCAACCAAAGCTTAAGGGAGGACATTATAGACTTAGTAATGGAGTCATGTGCTTTAGATAGACAGATTGCTTCTAGAGATGCCCTGTTAGCCAACTTGGAAGTGAGATGGGATTGTAACATACTTCGTTAGTTGGACCACCACACTTATCATTTTATTTTCCCAAAGGTTGTTTAAAATAAGTTGAACCTTGGATGCTTGTAATGGTTTTATGTATGACATGACTGTGCGTTTTGATTTCTAAAGCTATGCATGTGATGTTTTGTTTGTGAATCATCTATATGTATGTTGATTCTAACTTTTTCTATCTTATAAAATAGATGCCTAATGTTATTATCAGCACGACTGAAGAGTTCAAGGGAACTCAATTTGGCACTCGTCTTATTGAGCTTACTAGTTTGCTCAATCTCCCACTTCCTTCCATCATGATGCTTCCCCTCACCAAGTTCGAGAGGAAGGACCTTTGGGGCTTCAAGGTTATTCAGCCAGGACGCCAGACTGAGCCAGCCACGGAGGCCATCACCTTCAAGCTCATGCATGATGACAAGGAGAGAGGCCTAGAGGTAGTCATGCAGGATTTTCTTGGACGCTTGGTAGGGAGACACTCTCGAGAGGTTAGAGGTACTCACTTCCACACCTTCGGCAGACGTGACAAGGATGGTGAAGCCATTGACTTCGAGGATACTGCTAGAGAGATAGTAGAGCCGATTCGTCTGTACCTACAGGACTTAGAGGTTCTTCTTAGGCACCTAGACACTAATATGACCAACGTCATGCTTAGCAATGACGAACTCCAGGTGCAGCTTCGTGAGAAGGACAAGCTCTTCGCGGAGCAAGATGAGATAGTCAAGGAGATGGAGGCCAAGTTTGAGAATCAAGATAAAAAGTTCAAGAGTTAAGAGAAGCGAGTCCAAGATAGGAACAAGAGGATTCGAGACATGACTGCAGAACTAGAGGCCAAGGACTTAGAGCTCGAGCATCAGCAAGGTGTGATTGAGAGACTTCATGCACAGAAGAGGGCTCTCAAAGCCAAAGTAGAGGCCTTGACCACCAATGTCGAGGAATACAAGACCGCGACGGAGAATGCAGGTCTTACACTTGTTGATGAGGAGGTTGATGCAGAGGAGTAGTGATGACTACTCATTTACCATTTACTTATCATGCTTTTGATTATTGAGTTGCAATGATCATCCAACATGTGGATGGCTTGCTATTTGTGTGTTTACCTTTCAAAAACTTGTTGTCTATGCTGTTGAACTTTTACTACTATGATGCATGTTTGTTGTGGTTTGTTATGTGATGTATTGTGCATGTTAGCATCTATGGGTATCTCATTCTTACCCTTATTGAAAACCACAGATGCCTCCCCGACGTGCCAATCCCAACCCCAACAACAACAACATCACCCCTAAGATGCAGCAAATGATGACATCTCAGACTCAGCTGATGCAAATGATGACCACGTTCATCTAGAATCAGAACAACAACAGCAACAACAACAATAATAATAACAACAACAACAACAACAATCAGAACAACACACCGGGTTTTGACATGCTTACCAGGTTCTTAAGACTGAGGCCGGCAAAGTTTTCAGGAACTACTGATCCTATGGTGGCCAATGATTGGCTACGCTCTGTGAACAAGGACTTGGTAACCGTAGGCTGTACTGATGCAGAGAAGGTCAGATTTGCAGCACACTTGTTGGAAGGACTAGCAGCCACTTGGTGGGATAACTTCCAGATCACCACTCCCATTGTGGATGTGACATGGGCTATCTTCGAAGATGGTTTCCGTACTGCTCACATCTCTTCCGGAGTGATGAGTTTGAAGAAGAAAGAGTTTCATAATCTAAAGCAGCGCCACCACAGCGTGGCAGAGTATATTGAGGAGTTCAACAATCTGGCGCGTTATGCACCAGATGAAGTTGACACTGATGCTAAAAGAAGAGAGAAGTTTCTCGAAGGCCTGCACGATGAATTGAACCTGCAGCTATCAGTGTCCTTTGTTCCCACTTATCAGTCTCTTTGTGAGAAGGCTGCTATTTTGGAGAGCAAGATGAAACAAGTTGAAAGCAGGAAGACAAAGCACTCTGACAAGCACGACTCGGGATCGTCTCACAAGCGTTCCCATTATGATGATAGTGGGAGTTCTGGATCCCACAAGCATGGGAAGTTCAACAAGCACCACAACCACAACCGTCATCATGACAACAAGCATCACCGTAGTCATGACAAGTATAAGAATCACAAGGGTGGATATAAGATCCACCAAAGTGGAAGTGGAAGTGGCAGTGGAAGCCAGCCTGTCAAGAAGGATCTTAGTCAGGTTGAATGTTTCAAGTGCAACAAGATGGGGAATTATGCAAATGAATGCCCAGAAAAGAAAGTTGAAGGACCCAACAAGCACAACCCTTTTAAAAAGGGACAAGTGAACCACATCAATGTGGAAGAAATCTATGAGGAGTCCGATGCTGTGGCTGGTAAGTTCAAACTCAATTCTATTCCAGCACTTGTTCTTTTTGATACTGGTGCATCACATTCATTCATATCAAAAGCATTTGTTGATAGAAATGGGTTTCCAACTGAAAACATTGGGTGTCCAATAAAAGTAAGTTCTCCTGGTGGAGACATGATAGTAAGTCTTGGATGCCGGGATCTAGTGATAGAATTTGGAAAGCATAAGTTTCCAGTGAGTCTGATAATCCTGTATTCCCAAGGACTGGATGTAATTTTGGGAATGGATTGGATGACCAAGTATGAAGGAGTACTATATTGTGCCAATCGTACTGTTGCACTCACAACCCCGGAACAGAAACGGATTAGATTCAAGTCTAACTTTGAATCAAAAGGGAGTAAGCTAAATTCTCTTAAGGGGGTTAGCATGGACAGTGTGCCCATTGTGAGTGAATATCCGGATGTGTTTCCGGAAGAATTACCGGGAATGCCACCAGATAGAGATGTGGAGTTTCTTATCGATTTGCTACCAGGATCTGGACCAATAGCAAAGAGACCGTACAAGATGTCAGTTGATAAACTAAAAGAACTCAAGAAACAACTTGGAGAACAGTTACAAAAAAGATTTATCCAACCAAGTTCTTCATCTTGGGGAGCACCAGTTTTGTTTGTGGAAAAGAAAGATAGAAGTCAAAGGTTATGCATAGATTACCGTTCACTCAATGAGGTGACTATCAAGAACAAATACCCTTTGCCTAGAATCAATGACTTGTTTGATCAGTTAGAAGGAGCTTGTGTGTTCTCAAAGATTGATCTCCGGTCAGGTTATTTCTAGCTCAAGATAAGGGAACAAGACATACCTAAGACAACTTTCACCACAAGGTATGGATTGTATGAGTATACCGTGATGCCATTTGGTTTGACCAATGCACCAACTTATTTCATGAACATGATGAAAAAAGTGTTCATGGAGTTCCTTGACAAGTTTGTTGTCATATTCATCGATGACATTTTGATCTACTCCAAGAGCAAAGAAGAGCATGAAGGACATCTACGTTTGATACTTGAGAAGCTTAGAGAGCATAAACTGTATGCCAAATTCAGCAAGTGTGAGTTTTGGTTGAATGAAGTTGGATTTCTTGGACACGTTGTGTCAGGAGATGGTGTAGCAGTTGATCCTGCTAAAGTTTCAGCTATAACTGAATGGGAATCACCTAAGTCAGTGAAAGAGGTTCGTAGTTTCCTTGGCTTGGCAGGATACTACAGAAGATTTATTGAGAATTTCTCCAAGGTAGCTAAGCCTATGACAGAACTGCTAAAGAAAGACAATAAATTTGCTTGGTCTGAAGGCTGTGAACTTAGTTTTCAAGAATTGAAGAAGAGACTAGTGAAAACACCAGTCTTATGTTTGCCAGATTTGGAGAAGGATTTCCAAGTGTATTGTGATGCATATCATCATGGATTAGGTGCAATACTTATGAAAGAAGGAAAAGTTGTGGCTTATGCCTCGAGACAACTCAAAACTCATGAGGTGAATTACCCTACCCATGATTTAGAGTTAGCCTCTGTTGTCCATGCACTCAAAACATGGAGACATTATCTTTTGTGAAAGCGATGTGAAGTGTTCATAGATCACAAGAGTTTAAAGTATATCTTCACCCAGAAGGAAATTAAAATGAGACAAAGAAGATGGCTAGAACTCATCAAGGACTATGACTTGAGTCTGCAATACCACCCAGGTAAAGCAAACATTGTAGCGGATGCTCTAAGCCGTAAAGTTTTTGTGAATGGCCTTACTAAGGGAGAATTGCCAGATGATCTGTGTACCCAATTTAGAAATCTCAGGTTGGAGATTGTGCCTGAGGGACATCTCATGTCTTTGGATGTTCAACCCACTTTGTTGGACAAGATCAAAGAAGCCCAAAAGATGGACAAGGCAATTGAAGAGATTAAGGAAAATATTGGCAAGGGAAAAGCCAAAGGATTCCATGAAGATGAACAGGGTACTTTATGGTATGGGAAACGTATCTGTGTTCCACAAGATCCGGAGCTTCGGAAACTGATTTTACAAGAAGCCCACAACTCACCATATTCCATTCATCCGGGTAACACCAAAATGTACATGGATATGAAAGAAAGATTTTGGTGGAATAATCTCAAGAAGGACATCGCCGAACATATTGCTTTGTGTGATGTATGTAGCGGAGTGAAAGCGGAACACCAGAAACCAGCAGGATTGTTACAACCACTACCTATTCCTGATTGGAAGTGGGACAAGATTGGTATGGATTTCATTACTGGATTGCCAAGGACCCGGTCAGGATATGATTCTATTTGGGTAGTAGTGGATCGCCTAACTAAAGTGGCTCATTTCATACCCGTGAAGACAACCTATACAAGTGCTAAGTTAGCCAAGATCTATATGAGTAGAATTGTATGTCTACATGGAGTGCCCAAAAGTATTGTGTCTGATAGGGGAACACAATTCACTTCTCATTTTTGGAGGCAACTACATGACTCATTGGGAACGAGGTTGGAATTCAGCACTACTTTTCATCCTCAGACTGATGGACAGACAGAAAGGACTAATCAGATTCTTGAAGATATGTTGAGGGCATGTGCCCTAGACTATGGAGCCAGTTGGGATGAAAGTCTGCCTTACGCAGAATTCTCTTACAATAATAGCTATCAAGCCAGTATTGAGATGGCACCATTTGAGTTTCTCTATGGGAGAAAGTGTACCACCCCATTGCTATGGAATGGTGTGGGAGAAAGAAGTTTGTTCGAACCTAAACTAATCAAAGAGGCTGAAGAGAAAGTCAAGCTAGTTAAGGACAGATTGAAGATAGCACAATCCCGACAGAAGAGCTTCGCAGATCCTAAGCATAGAGAAGTCACCTATGAAGTAGGTGATAGAGCTTATCTTAGAGTGTCACCACTTCGTGGAGTGAAGAGGTTTGGTGTCAAAGGTAAATTGGCCCCAAGATATGTTGGACCATTCAAGATTCTGAGTCGTAAAGGAGAAGTCGCTTATGAGATTGAATTGCCAGAATCATTGTCTGCCGTTCACAATGTGTTTTATGTGAATCAGCTTAAGAAATGTCATCCAGAAATGGAAGTGACTTCTTTGAAGGATACTATACCTTTGGAAGAGGTTCAATTGGAGAGTGACCTCACTTATGAAGAGAAACCTATCAAGATTCTTGAGACTGCAGAAAGATTTACTCGGACTAAGACTATCAAATTCTGCAAAGTTCAATGGAACCATCATTTCCGAAGAAGAAGCAACATGGGAAAGAGAAGATGATCTTCGGAAAGACCACCCTCACCTATTTGCTAGCCAACCCGAATATCGAGGGCGAGATTCACCTTAAGGGGGTTAGATTTGTAACATCCCTAAAATCATGTTTCAAAACTCATGCATATCATCCATGCATCCATGATCATTTAGGGTTCCTTTTCAAAACCATTTCAAAATCAGGAGCATATGTTGCTCATTATTTTATGTAAGTATGCTCTAGCCTTAGTGCTACCTTCTAATGAGAAAAGTATTTATTTAATTAGTAATGTTTTGAGTCCAAACTTAAGTGCTTTCAAAAGCTTGGGCAAAGTTTTCAAAACAAAGTATGAAAATAAGACCAATTTTATGCTTATTATTTATATCTCATAAGGCTTGGTTTTATTTTATTTCTCAAAGTGTTTAAAGTGTGTTTGAGTAAACAGTAGTGTTTGACACACATTTGAGTACAAAGTTCCATGTACAAAAATCCAGAGAAGTTTTGAAATCAAACTTGTTTGAATTAGAGTTTGAAAACCATTTCTAGAAAATCAAACAGGAAAAGAAAAGGAGTAAAGAAAAAAAATAAAGCAAACAGCCAAACTGGCCCAACCAGCCCAGTTCGACCCAATCTAGCCCAACTATACCTCTCATGAAGCATTTCCTTTACCATAAACACACCACAGAGTCACGATGCAGGACCCCACCTCCTCTTTTTCTCTCGCGACAACGCTACATAGCGGTCATCGTCTCCACCCGGCGACGAGTTCCTCCCCCAAATCACTCGGCCGCTTCCTGATTGATTCGCGGCTTCAATTCCCGTTCAATGCTCGAGTAATTCACGCCCACGTCCTCGCCTACTTAAGCACCATGCCGCCCTCCTCCTTTTCCCCCAAACCCCACCCCACCGGAGCCACTAGGCTGCTCGGATTTCTCTCAGGACCACCCTCTGCTCCGACGAGTTCGTCGTCAAATTTTGGTAAGCCCTGCAGTCCCCTCTGCCTATGGTTCAGACTAGATGATTCTGCATCCTCATACGCACCTACTGACACCCTCCGTTTGCTCGCGCATGCTCTGTAGCCTCGGCAGCGTCATCGACTAAACTCCGCACCGTCTGTTCGAACTCCGACGACCATTCCCCGTAAGAACCAGCTTCCCCTCTCCCTCTGTTTGATACGCGTGTGATCCCCAGCATCCTATGCATATAACGACACCCTTTTCTCATCTTAGCGTGGCGCAAAACGTCGACTCCGTCGCCAACCGAGAACACCGTCGTCAGGGACTTCTCCGACGAGCAATCCACGATGACCCCGAGCGCCCCTTCGCCAACCGAGAACACGCCGAGCATCTCCTCGTCACGGCGATTCTGGTGAGCATCCTCACACCTCATGCGACCTAGAAGCGGCAAGCTTACAGCAGGCGGCCGCGCCTCACCCGCCATTGCCGCTAGTGTCGCCCGTTTAGGGTTAGCTGCTTAGGGCCGTTCGATTTAGATCCAGTGGACGCGATAGATCCATCACCGAAGAGGTACGATTAGATCTGAGCCGCAGATGTTAAGTAGATCTGAAGCTGCGCGAGCACAATCCAGCGCGAATCGGTACCAGCCAACCAGACGCTGCCGCGTGGCACGGGTTTTGTTTTAAAAAGTTTGAATTAGATCTATTAGATGTTAAACTTGTTTAGTTCATAACTTTTGAATCCCACGTCCAAATTTGACAAATTTTATATCAATGGAATCAGGAGAGAAAATCCTTTCCATCTATGCAATGTGTTTAATGTTTTGCCTCTGTGAAAATGGTTGTTTTTGCAGAAACAATTGTAGGCATAATTTGAGTATAGAAATTATTTGGAAAATGTTTTAGTATTCAAATAAAGTTATTTTAGATTGATTTGTACTTGTTTATGATTCAGTACTATGCACTTGTCTTGTTTGGTGTAGAAAATCATCACATAGCATTTTGCATACATTCATATATTTTTGCTTGTATATATTGTGTATGTGATTTTGTGCCATCATTTTATGTGTAGATTTTGGTGCAAATAGTGATTGTGATTGTGAGGATTGTTGCTGCTCCCCAAGCTACCAAGGCAAGTGGTACTCATGATTTTATTCCTATGTGTTCAACTATGCACTAGAAATATTTTGCTAGACTTGCATGAATATTTTGATCTATATGCTATGCTTGGGAAATCCTAGTAGTTGCAGAATTGCTAGAAATTTCTAAGTTAAGATTATTGTCAATGCCATGCTTAGCCTAGCTAGTAGCAACCAAGGGTGGTTATATATATTCATGCTATGAGAAAATATTTCTAAGTCTTTGGACTTGTGTTTTGCTAATAAAACAACTAAGTGAATGAAACACCTGGGTGGAATGGAAAGATTGGTTTGTGTTGAGTGGTTACACAAGGCCCATTTATATGGTTTAACTTGTGTATCTCACTTGTGGAAAGCCACCCAGGAACAAAGGGATTTGAGATGCCATATGTTAAGAAGCTTCTAGTGCAGCCACTTGGAAATATGGGCTCTGCCTGGATCATATAAGTTGCAATAACTTAGCCATTTGGACAGTTGGTGGTAGTGGGATGATAGGTTGGAGCGCGTCCATTTGGTCTAAGGGAAGGCTTCTGAAAGGTCCTGTCTTGGTGAAAATCAAGTCTTGTGGGGAAAGTGCACAACCTCTGCAGATGGAAGAATCTAAGTACTTAGCCATGTCCCTGGTATTGGACAACTTGAGCATCAAGACATGGAAGCTATCAAGAATCTCCTCATCCCAATTTCTAAGTAAAAACTTGTGGTTGAACAAGGGTGAAGGTTCACCAATGTATATTGGTGGTTCCTTGGGAAAGATTTTATCAAAGGAAAACTTAGTGTTTTCAACTAATAGGCAAAACCTATTTTGAGCAAAGCAAGCCTAAGCTACACTTAGCCAAATGCATATAGTATCTAGCTACCAATATTATTCTAAGGTATCACTTGCCAATACTATTCCAATGTATTGACCCACTGTGGCTATAACTTGTGATGTTGCAGGTTATTCTGATGGTGATTAGGGGTTACGAGTCTACACTCAACATGCTTGCCTGTGGCACATGAAGATGAAGACTTATTTATCTTATTATATATTTAAACTCTTGTACTAGGCCTGTGGCCATGGAGTTTGTAAAAGACTATGTTTGTCTCTGGAATGGCTTGTAATAATGATCTTTGTTTCTATGTACTTCATCTTAAACTGTGGATGCTAGCATTGATCCAAGGACTAGCATTGCAATCACAGGGATCCTTTTTCTTTATAAAGGAGGGATCTTACAATACCTCGACGGACTTTGTAATCACTAAAGTGCGTTCACCGGAGTCGTCCTCTTCTCCATGACTAGTTGAGCTGTCATCATGTCCCTCCAAGTTCATATATTGTGAGGTGTCCTCATGGATCATGTTCTCCATTATTTCTTCCTCTTCAAGGTTTCTACTGAGTGGATCCATAGTTTATAAAACAATAATATTATCATACAAATATCAGTAATACATCTATTGAAATGCTCAAGCAAGGATGATGATATGACAGGTTAATAGTATTGAAATGTAACCCTAATACATGCTTGATCATATCAAACCCTAATTCGGAGAAACCCCAGATTCATATGAGAGGATACATTCAGAAAAACCTCGGATTCGGAGAAACCCTAATGCTATATTGACAACGAGAGGTGTACTAGGGCGGCGACTGGCGGCACTAGGGCAAGAGCGGCACCGGGATGCATGGCGATGTGCGTTCGAATCACCACGACGTGGGCTACCTAAAATGGGCGACTCAGCGAGGGCAGAGGATGATGATATGATAGGTTAAAAGTATTGAAATGTAACCCTAATACATGCTTGGTCATTCCAAACCCTAATTCAGAGAAACCCCAGATTCATATGAGAGGATACATTCAGAAAAACCCCGGATTCAGAGAAACCCTAATGCTATATTGACAATGAGAGGTGTACTAGGGCGGCGGCTGGCGGCGCTAGGGCGAGAGCGGGGCCGGGATGCGTGGGGGTGTGCGTTCGAACCAGCGCGACGTGGGCTCCTAAAATGGGCGACTCAGTGAGGGTAGAGGAGGTCAGGGTCCACGACATTGGAAAAGTAATCGGTCAAGTGATGCAAACCGATTGAAAAAGTGAGCCCTAAGCCGACCACATGCAATCGGCCTGCTCGTGACCATACACATACACATACACATACACATACACATACACATACACGTACACATATGCATACAAAAATATATATAAATATATACACACATACACATACAAAAAATATATACATATATACACATACATATCCAAATATATATACATATATACATAAAAATATATACATATACATATATATCATACACATACAAATTAACCAAAAATCACTAACTAACACTAACTAACCAAAAATCACTAACTAACACTAACTAACCAAAAAACACTAACTAACACTATATACTAACACTAATTAACCAATAATATATGGCGGCGGGAAATTGCTCACTGTGGGCTGTGGCGTGGTGGCGCGGTGGCAGGTGGCGTGGGTGGGCGTGGCTGACGTGGGTGCGCGCTGTCCGGGATGGGGAGGCGGAGGGGCGGCAGCGGGTACGGCTGGGTGGGGCGGGGACGACGGCGCGGCAGTCCCGGCGACGGCGAGACGGGGCAGGGACGGCGGCGGCAGAGCCTCTCTGCTTTTCTTCCTCTGCGCGCGCTTTCGATCTGGATGGGGGGGAAGAAGGAAGAGGAAGGCGCGTGGTTATAACCCCCCCTTTAATACCGGTTCGTGGCTGGAACCGGTGTTAAAGGGGGGATTCGTTTCACGCCCGCACACCCCCCTTTAACACTGGTTCCAGCCAGGAACCGGTGTTAAAGGGTGGGTGTGTGCGCGCGCGAAACGAAATAAATGCGCCCCTCCCCTGGAACCGGTGTTAAAGGGTGGCATTTATTTCATGCATTAAAGGGGTGGGGGCATTTTTAATTCAAAAAATAGATAGAAATTAGAAAATTCATATCTTTTTCATTTCAACTCAGAAAATATGAATAATATATCATAATTTTCAGAAAAATAAGATCTATCCATTCATATAAAAACATTTTATAGTTACTTTAGATGAAAATTTTCAAAATGATTAAAACACTTACATATAAATTTTGATTATTCAATTGAAACAAAAATAAAATAGTCAAACCCTAAAACTTTGAACATAAGAAATAGTAAGCATCTAAAAAGGAATATAACCCTATTTTATTAGAGCAAATCATATTTTATTTTGTATTAACATTTTTGAATTGTTTGGATATTTAAATGCCACATCTTTTGTATACTTTGGAATCTGACAAAACCTCGCTCAACATGAATTGGATTTTTAATAAAATAGCATATTGTGAACCTAAAAATGATTTTTGTAAAAAAATCATGAGCATCGTATCATGTACCTGTAGTTCATATCTGACCCACTTCCTACCGATTCGGCAGGAATTTGTCTTTTTCACCAGAGGTGGACGGAAAGGTTTCAGATCCCCCAGTTGGTACATTGTCCATATAAGGTGGTCTAGTATTTTTGTAAAATGTGGTGGTAGTTTTTTGAATTAGCCATTTGGTGGTTGCTTCACAAAACCGTCCATTTTTTATGCTCGGAAAATGGAAAATGCCTTTTTGGTGCGACAAAAAGGAAAACTTCCTCTTTCAACATTGTTTGCCATCCCATGATGCACATGTATGCACAATATGGCCACATTATCACAAACTATACCTTGATTCTAGCCATAACATTGGTCATTTGACCCGAAAACCAAGAAACCTCGAATGAGATAGGTCATTTTATGAGGGTTTTTTTGAGACATAATCAATATACCAAGTTTGATATTTTTCCTTATAAATATGTCACATAATATAACACCACGCGAAGGTTTCGCATTGTTTTGATCGTTTTTTAATTTTTTATCCCCGTTTTAAACTATCGTCAAACTTTGTCGAACAACGGGCATGAATATTCTTAGCTCGGGGTCAAACCTCGCTCAACTTGCATTGGATTTTTGATAAAATAGCATATTATGAACCTAAAAATGATTTTTGTAAAAAATCATGAGCATCGTATCATACACCTGTAGTTTATATCTGACCCGCTTCTTATCGATTCGGCAGGAATTTGTCTTTTTCACCAGAGGTGGACGGAAAGGTTTCAGATCCCCCCTTTGGTACATTGTCCATATAAGGTGGTCTAGTATTTTTTTAAAATATGGTGGTAGTTTTATAAATTAGCCATTTGGTGGTTGCTTCACAAAACCGTCCGTTTTTATGCTCGGAAAATAGAAAATGCCTTTTTGGTGAGACAAAAAGGAAAACTTCCTCTTTCAACATTGTTTGCCATCCCATGATGCACATATATGCACAATATGTCCACATTATCACAAACTATGCCTTGATTCTAGCCATAACATTGGTCATTTGATCCGAAAACCAAGAAACCACGAATGAGATAGGTCATTTTATGAAGGTTTTTTTGAGACATAATCAATATACCAAGTTTGATATTTTTCCTTCTAACTATGTCACATAATATAACACCACGCGAAGGTTTCGCATTGTTCGATCATTTTTTAATTTTTTATCCCCGTTTTAAACTATCGTCAAACTTTGTCGAATAGCGGGCATGAAAATTCTTAGCTCGGGGCCAAACCTCGCTCAACTTGCATTGGATTTTTGATAAAATAGCATATTATGAACCTAAAAATGATTTTTGTAAAAAATCATGAGCATCGTATCATACATCTGTAGTTTATATCTGACCCGCTTCTTATCGATTCGGCAGGAATTTGTCTTTTTCACCAGAGGTGGACGGAAAGGTTTTAGATCCCCCTGTTGGTACATTGTCCATATAAGGTGGTCTAGTATTTTTGTAAAATGTGGTGGTAGTTTTATGAATTAGCCATTTGGTGGTTGTTTCACAAAACCGTCCATTTTTTATGCTCGGAAAATGGAAAATGCCTTTTTTGGTGAGACAAAAAGGAAAACTTCCTCTTTCAACATTGTTTGCCATCCCATGATGCACATGTATGCACAATATGGCCACATTATCACAAACTATGCCTTGATTCTAGCCATAACATTGGTCATTTGACCCGAAAACCAAGAAACCTCGAATGAGATAGGTCATTTTATGAAGGTTTTTTTGAGACATAATCAATATACCAAGTTTGATATTTTTCCTTCTAACTATGTCACATAATATAACACCACGCGAAGGTTTCGCATGGTTCGATCATTTTTTAATTTTTTATCCCCGTTTTAAACTAGCGTCAAACTTTGTCGAATAGCGGGCATGCAGATTCTTAGCTCGGGGCCAAACCTCGCTCAACTGGCATTGGATTTTTGATAAAATAGCATATTGTGAACCTAAAAATGATTTTTGTAAAAAAATCATGAGCATCGTATCATGTACCTGTAGTTCATATCTGACCCACTTCCTATCGATTCGGCAGGAATTTGTCTTTTTACCAGAGGTGGACGGAAAGGTTTCAGATCCCTCTGTTGGTACATTGTACATATAAGGTGGTCTAGTATTTTTGTAAAATGTGGTGGTAGTTTTTTGAATTAGACATTTGGTGGTTGCTTCACAAAACCGTCTGTTTCTATGCTCGGAAAATGGATAATGCCTTTTTGGTGCGATAAAAAGGAAAACTTCCTCTTGCAACATTGGTTGCCATCCCATGATACACATGTATGCACAATATGGCCACATTATCATAAACTATGCCTTGATTCTAGCCATAACATTGGTCATTTGACCCGAAAACCAAGAAACCTTGAATGAGATAGGTCATTTTGTGAAGGTTTTTTTGAGACATAATCAATATACCAAGTTTGGTATTTTTCCTTATAACTATGTCACATAATATAACACCACGTGAAGGTTTTGCATTGTTTCGATCGTTTTTTAATTTTTTATCCCCGTTTTAAACTATCGTTAAACTTTGTCGAACAACGGGCATGAATATTCTTAGCTCGGGGCCAAACCTCGCTCAACTTGTATTGGATTTTTGATAAAATAGCATATTGTGAACCTAAAAATGATTTTTGTAAAAAATCATGAGCATCGTATCATGTACCTGTAGTTTATATCTGACCCACTTCCTATCGATTCAGCAGGAATTTGTCTTTTTCACCAGAGGTGGACGGAAAGGTTTCAGATCCCCCTGTTGGTACATTGTCTATATAAGGTGGTCTAGTATTTTTGTAAAACGTGGTGGTAGTTTTTTGAATTAGCCATTTGGTGGTTGCTTCACAAAACCGTCCGTTTTTTATGCTCGGAAAATGGAAAATGCCTTTTTGGTGAGACAAAAAGGAAAACTTCCTCTTTCAACATTGTTTGCCATCCCATGATGCACATATATGCACAATGTGGCCACATTATCACAAACTATGCCTTGATTCTAGCCATAACCATGGTCATTTGACCCGAAAACCAAGAAACCTCGAATGAGATAGGTCATTTTATAAAGGTTTTTTTGAGACATAATCAATATACCAAGTTTGATATTTTTCCTTCTAACTATGTCACATAATATAACACCACGCGAGGGTTTCACATTGTTTCGATCGTTTTTTAATTTTTTATCCCCGTTTTAAACTATCGTCAAACTTTGTCGAATAGCGGGCATGAAGATTCTTAGCTCGGGGCCAAACCTCGCTCAACTTGCATTGGATTTTTGATAAAATAGCATATTGTGAACCTAAAAATGATTTTTGTAAAAAATCATGAGCATCGTATCATGTACCTGTAGTTCATATCTGACCCACTTCCTATCGATTCGGCAGGAATTTGTCTTTTTCACCAGAGGTGGACGGAAAGGTTTCAGATCCCCCTGTTGTTACATTATCCATATAAGGTGGTCTAGTATTTTTGTAAAATCTGGTGGTTGTTTTTTGAATTAGCCATTTGGGGGTTGCTTCACAAAACCGTCCATTTATTATGCTCGGAAAATGTAAAATGCCTTTTTGGTGCGACAAAAAGGAAAACTTCCTCTTGCAACTTTGTTTGCCATCCCATGATGCACGTGTATGCATAATATGGCCACATTATCACAAACTATGCCTTGATTCTAGCCATAACATTGGTCATTTGACCCGAAAACCAAGAAACCTCGAATGAGTTAGGTCATTTTATGAAGGTTTTTTTAAGACATAATCAATATACCAAGTTTGATATTTTTCCTTCTAACTATGTCACATAATATAACACCACGCGAAGGTTCCGTATTGTTTCGATCGTTTTTTAATTTTTTATCCCCGTTTTAAACTGTCGTCAAACTTTGTCGAACAACTGGCATGAAGATTCTTAGCTCGGGGCCAAACCTCGCTCAACTTGCATTTTATTTTTGATAAAATAGCATATTGTGAACCTAAAAATTATTTTTTTAAAAAATCATGAGCATCGTATCATGTACCTGTAGTTTATATCTGACCCACTTCCTATCGATTTGGCAGGAATTTGTCTTTTTCACCAGAGGTGGACGGAAAGGTTTCAGATCCCCCTGTTGATACATTGTCCATATAAGGTGGTCTAGTATTTTTATAAACTGTGGTGGTAGTTTTTTGAATTAGCCATTTGGTGGTTGCTTCACAAAACCGTCCGTTTTTTATGCTCGGAAAATGTAAAATGCCTTTTTGGTGCGACAAAAAGGAAAACTTCCTCTTGCAACATTGTTTGCCATCCCATGATGCACATGTATGCACAATATGGCCATATTATCACAAACTATGCCTTGATTCTAGCCATAACATTGGTTATTTGACCCGAAAACCAAGAAACCTCGAATGAGATAGGTCATTTTGTGAAGGTTTTTTTGAGACATAATCAATATACCAAGTTTGATATTTTTCCTTATAACTATGTCACATAATATAACACCACGTGAAGGTTTCGCATTGTTTCGATCGTTTTTTAATTTTTTATCCCCGTTTTAAACTATCGTTAAACTTTGTCGAACAACGGGCATGAATATTCTTAGCTCGGGGCCAAACCTCGCTCAACTTGCATTGAATTTTTGATAAAATAGCATATTGTGAACCTAAAATGATTTTTGTAAAAAATCATGAGCATCGTATCATGTACCTGTAGTTCATATCTGACCCACTTCCTATCGATTTGGCAGGAATTTGTCTTTTTCACCAGAGGTGGACGGAAAGGTTTCAGATCCCCCTGTTGTTACATTATCCATATAAGGTAGTCTAGTATTTTTGTAAAATCTGGTGGTAGTTTTTTGAATTAGCCATTTGGTGGTTGCTTCACAAAACCGTCCATTTTTTATGCTCGGAAAATGTAAAATGCCTTTTTGGTGCGACAAAAAGGAAAACTTCCTCTTGCAATATTGTTTGCCATCCCATGATGCACATGTATGCACAATATGGCCACATTATCACAGACTATGCCTTGATTCTAGCCATAACATTGGTCATTTGACCCGAAAACTAAGAAACCTCGAATGAGATAGGTCATTTTGTGAAGGTTTTTTTGAGACATAATCAATATACCAAGTTTGATATTTTTCCTTCTAACTATGTCACATAATATAACACCATGCGAAGGTTTTGCATTGTTTCGATCGTTTTTAATTTTGTATTCCCGTTTTAAACTATCGTCAAACTTTGTCGAACAACAGGCATGAAGATTCTTAGCTCGAGGCCAAACCTCGCTCAACTTGCATCGGATTTTTGATAAAATAGCATATTGTGAACCTAAAAATGATTTTTGTAAAAAATCATGAGCATCGTATCATGTACCTGTAGTTCATATCTGACCCACTTCCTACCGATTCGGCAGGAATTTGTCTTTTTCACCATAGGTGGACGGAAAGGTTCAGATCCCCCTGTTGGTATATTGTCCATATAAGGTGGAATAGTATTTTTGTAAAATGTGGTGGTAGTTTTTTGAATTAGCCATTTGGTGGTTGCTTCACAAAACCGTCCGTTTTTTATGCTCGGGAAATGGAAAATGCCTTTTTGGTGCGACAAAAAGGAAAACTTCCTCTTGCAACATTGTTTGCCATCCCATTATGCACATGTATGCACAATATGGCCAGATTATCATAAACTATGCCTTGATTCTAGCCATAACATTGGTCATTTGACCCGAAAACCAAGAAACCTCGAATGAGATAGGTCATTTTGTGAAGGGTTTTTTGAGACATAATCAATATACCAAGTTTGATATTTTTATTATGATAGAACTAGAATTAAAGTACATAATGCAACTAACAGTAAGTTACATAAAGCACGACTAAAAATTAAGATACATAAAAGAACTGAAAATTAAGATACATGGCCAGATTAAGTCACAATCAGCCGAACTTGTTTTGCAATGTTGGAGTGATTCAGTCATGCTCCTGCCTACACCTGTAATACTCGCCATGGCCGTCTTGTCATTGCCGTCGCTGGGTCGCCAGAATTGAACCTTGAAGGCTGAGTACGCGTGGGCTGGACTTGAGGGTAGCGCAGACGGGGTTAGAGTCGGCGGTAGTGTCAGGCCATGACGCTCGAGAGTCCGACGCGCCACCATAGCCGCCGCCGGCCTCAAGAAGTTCGGAGGAGGTGGGCGTCCTCCTCGTGCCTAGCGAGCGCCTCACGCCGCCGATCCTCAAGAAGGCTTCCCAAGTAGGGAAATAGTCGGATGCCATTTGGGATTCCTCCACTGCTCGGCGTGAGCTCAAGTAGTAGTGGTTCGTGATGGCCATCCACGACGCCACACCTAGAGGGACAGAGGAACTGCACGCCCGGTGCTCAAAGATCCAGCCGACGGGGACACAGAGTCCGGCAAGGGTAGTAGTTCGAGGCGCAAAGCGCCAGCCTCCTGGGGTTAGTGCTACGGTGGAAGCCATGGGAAAGAGTGATGAGGTTGCAGATATGAGTCTAGAGATGTGCAATGACAATGGAGGCCAACCCTACATATATATAGTGAGAAATGGCAGGAAGATAACTGGATGGAAGAACTGGGGGAAAAAATTGGCAGGAAAAAATGGCGGGAGAACTGACGGGAAGAAAAATGGCGGGAAGAAATGGCAAGAAGAAAAATGGCTCATTTAATACATATACTGTTAACAGAAGAAATATGACATTGATTTCCATGTTGAGATACATATGTGCGCCAAAAATGGCTCAATTAATACATATAGTCAATCTTATGATCGCGTCGGCCGTAACCATGGAGTATCAGCACCGTTTAACAGGATGGTTGGGTCAGTATTCACTCTGAAGGGCGGAATTTCATCAAACTTATTATAATCTTCTGACATGTCTATCTTGTCCTCCACTCCCACGATGTCTCTTTTCCCTGAAAGATCTATGTGACGCTTTGGCTCATCGTGTGATGTATCTGTTTGCTTATATTTTCTTTTTTTTCAGTTTGGTAGACATGTCCTTCACATAGAAAACCTGAGCCACATCATTGGCTAAGACGAATGGTTCGTCTAAGTTCTTGTCTACCTTCATAAGATTGTTGAGATCCACTTTTGTCATTCCGTACTTCTTGTCTACCTCAACCCCTCCTCCTGTTAGCTTGACCCATTTGCATCGAAACAAGGGGACCTTAAAATTAGGTCCATAGTCAAGTTCTCATATCTCCTCTATGAACCCATAATACGTGGTCTTTTTCCCATTGTCTTCGCTTTGCATCAAGCGGACACCACTATTTTGGTTGGTGCTCTTTTATCTTGGCCTATCGTAAAATGTATTCCCATTTATCTGCACTTTGGAAAGTACATACAGTCGAAGATGGTATCCTGGCCAACAAGTATAGCTGATCCCCAACAGTGGTGTTATTCGTGAGAAGTCTTTGCAGCCAGCCGCCAAAACTTGCCATGTGTTCACTTATAATCCAT
The DNA here is from genome assembly GCA_023614405.1 of Avena insularis. NCBI lineage: Eukaryota > Viridiplantae > Streptophyta > Magnoliopsida > Poales > Poaceae > Avena > Avena insularis. The sequence goes on from CM042690.1 coordinate 28,553,055, forward strand.
TCATCAGACTTCCCCGGGTGTTTGAGGCGTATTAAATTCTTGTGTTCATTGATATACGGGGCAACCAAGATAGATCTTTGTAAAACCGTGTAGTGTGCTTGATTGAGAGAATGCCCGTCCCTACATATCATTGCTTTACATCCTAGGGTTCCTTTTCCACGCAGTATCCCCTCATGTCGTGATTCTGGAACACCAATCGCCTTAAGGTCAGGAATAAAATCAACACAGAACTCAATGACCTCCTCTGTTACATAGCCCTTGGAGATGCTTCCTTCTGGCCAAGCACGGTTATGAACATATTTCTTTAAGACTCCCATGTACCTCTCAAAGGGAACATATTGTGTAGAAATACAGGACCGAGAATGGCAATCTCTTCTACTAGGTGAACCAGGAGATGCGTCATAATATTGAAGAAGGATGGTGGGAACACCAACTCAAAGCTGACAAGACATTGGGTCACATCTATCAGAACTCGGTAGGCTTTCCGGATCGATTACCTTACGAGATATTGCATTGAGGAATGCACATAGCTTCACAATGGGTACTCGAACATTTTCGTAGAAGCCCTCAATGCAATCGAAGCAATTGCGTAATAATCACGCGTAGTCATGAGACTTCAGGTTTTGGAATTTTTTCTCCATATATTTATTATTCCCTTTATATTCGACGATAAGCCGACGGGACCTTGATACGCTTCAGCATTCAAAAAAGATTTCCTTCTCTGCTTTGGTAAGAGCGTAGCTGGCAGGAGTTAAGTGGCATCGTCTACCCTTCTCGTTCTCAGGATGCATAGGCTCTTCAGGGTCTTTTATACGTTGCTGGTCCTGCCGTGCTTCCGGTGTATCTTTTGTCTTCCCATACACTCCTAGGAAGCCTAGTAGGTTCACGCAAACATTCTTCGTCACGTGCATCACGTTGATTGAAGAGCGGACCTCTAGGACTTTCCAATAGGATAGGTCCCAAAATATAGATTGCTTCTTCCACATGGGCGCGTGTCCGGCATCGTCATTCGGAACAGATAGACTGCCAGGACCTTTTCCAAAGATTACTTCTAGGTCCTTGACCATACCAAATACCTCCTCACCGGTACAGAGGACATGCTTCCTCCGGGGTTCTGCCAGACATTTGAAATGCTTGCCTTTATTTCTTACGAGATGTAGGTTCGTAAGAAATCGACGATACCCTAGGTACACAACCTTCTTACATTTATCCAAATATACACTTTCAGTCTCATCTAAAAACTGTGTGCATGCTTTGAATCCCTTGTTTGTCTGTCCTGAAATGTTACTAAGAGTAGGCCAATCATTGATGGTTATGAAAAGCAACGCTCGTAGGTCAAATGGCTCCCCTTTGTGCTCATCCCACATACGTACACCTGGTTTGGCCCACAGCTGTAAAAGTTCTTCAACTAATGGCCTTAGGTACACATCAATATCGTTGCCGGGTTGCATCGGGCTTTGGATGAGCACTGGCATCATAATGAACTTCCTCTTCATGCACAACCAAGAAGGAAGGTTATAGATACATAGAGTCATAGCCCAGGTGCTGTGACTGCAGCTCTGCTAACCAAAAGGATTCATGCCATCTGTACTTAGACCAAACCTTAAGTTCCTTGCATCACGTGCGAAGTCCGGGTACTCTTGCTCGACTTTTATCCACTGTGACCCATCAGCGGGGTGTCTCAACATCGCGTCTTTCTTACGGTCTTCCATGTGCCATCGCAACAACTTGACATGCTCTTTATTTCTGAAGAGACGTTTTAACCGTGGTATTATAGGAGCATACCACATAACCTTGGCAGGAACCTTCTTCCTAGGGGCCTCGCCCTCAACATCGCCAGGATCTTCTTGTCTGATCTTATACCGCAGTGTAGTGGGCATGCATCCAAATTCTCGTACTTCTTACCGCGGTAGAGGATGCAGTCATTAATGCAGGCGTGTATCTTCTGCACGTCTAATCCTAGAGGGCAGACGACCTTTTTTGCTTTGTATGTACTGTCGTGAAACTCATTATTTCTTGGAAGCAGATTCTTCATTTTTACCAACAACTTTGAAAATGCGCTGTCAGTCACACCGTTCTCTGCCTTCCATTGCAGCAAATCCAGTGTGGTACCTAGCTTTTTGTGGCCATCTTCACAAGTTGGGTACAACAATGTTTTTTGATCCTTTAACATCTGCTCCAGCTTCTCCTTCTCCTTTTCAGTTTCACATTCTTCCTTTGCATCAGTAATGGCCCGACCAAGATCGTCATCAGCGGGCCCATCTGCTGCCTCTTGATCTTTTTTATGTACCCCCGCTACAGTATCATCATATTCAGGATACATATTATGATAGTTGTCATCATCCTCTTCTTATTCGTTGTCTTCCATCACAACCCCTTTTTTCTCCGTGCTTGGTCTAACAATTATAGATGTGCATGAAACCGGATCGAAGCAGATGGGCGTGAATGGTTCTGGTATTTGAGTAGTCTTTCTTGTTCTGACAGTGAACACACGGACAACACATAAAACCATTGTGACCACGGTTTGCATTAGCCACAACGATGAAATTTTGAAGGCCCGTAATGTACTCGGAAGTGCGCCGGTCACCGTACATCCATTGCCGGTTCATCTGCATTAATATATAGTATATCAAAAATTAATAGGGAGATGACCATTTATATATAGTACATCAATGATACATGAAAGGATAAAGTTGTTGGTAAAGAGCAACGAGAAAACTTATTTCGAGCTTTCGGGCATTTCACCGAACACCTCTTGTGCATAGGAAAAAACACAAACTAGCACACCTCTCACCCTCTTGCTAGGCTCCAAAATGAGAGAGTGAAAAAATGGAAGAGAGGGGGGGCTGCACTGCCTCGACGTGCAGGGCCTTTAACACCGGTTCGTGGCATGAACCGGTGTTAAAGGGGTGCTCCTTTTTGCTGCACGGGCCACGCTGGTACGGGCACCCCCTTTAACACCGGTTCGTAGAAGAACGGTGTTAAAGCCCATTTCCGACCTCAACCAAAGGCCTCGTTTCCACTAGTGGACTAAGTGTTTTGGATAACAAAAAAATTAAATCACAACGTGAAGTTTACATAAACACTCTAAAAAGCAATCTAGTCCCTCTGTGGCTCGCGTTGCACCTCCTCACCATGGACGTCATGTCTGCATAAGCCCTCTGTGGCTTTGACATCAATGGGCACGAGGATCTCGGGTGTGGCTCCATCCTGAACGTAGACAAGGTTGAGACAAGGTCGCACTGGACGACATTGTAGAGAACACACGGGGTGGCGGAACATGTGTGTAGATGAGGAGGTGGATCAGGGAGAGGAGCTCCGGGATGAGGTCGAGACAGCGGAAGGAGTGGGGAAGAGCGCCTACACGAGGAAGGGAAGCATCATTGTTGGGGACGAGGTCAAAGCAGGGCGGCGGCTGACGGTAGAGCTCTGTGAGGTCAAGGACGGGAAGACTCTAGCCGGGATGGAGGGAAGAGAGAGTGACGAGGTGACGGAGATGGATGTGTGGCTGGAATGGATGGAGTGAAGGTATAAGGTTAGGAGAGGGATAAGGTCGGATCGCCCATTTTGCATCAAGCCCCCCCCCCCCCTCACCCGTGGCGCATGGCATATTGGTGTCATGGCGCACCAATATGGGATGCACCACGGGTAAGTGAGGCCCTTTTTTTTTGCCGCAACATCTAAAACCTAAAACAATCTATTTTCCCTTTCAAATTGTATGATTCTAATAAAATAGGTAACTATCAACTCTTCGTGTAGATTCCTTTTCATATAAAAACTTTTCAATCTCTCGTCTTTTGCAAAAGTAACAACCGTTTTATGAAAACATAACTTTTTTTTGCAAAATATGTTAAAATTCCTATTTGTTATTTTCTAAACAACTAGATCACGTAACATAACTACATCTCAAAGGATTTTAAAATTTGAAGTTTTTATCATTTTTATTTTTTCCAAAACTAAAAATATGATCCACCAGAGGAGGGTGGAGTGGCCATACATACCCGGGGCGCACCCCATAATGGTGCAAAATTGTAGCAAATACCCGTGACACACGGATTTGCAGGGTTATGGGGCCACCCCTACAAGCCCGACCCAAATATACCCATGGCACACCACTTTTCTAAGTGCGCCATGAATAAGTTGCTATCCGCGACACACCTATATGTGGTGCTCCACGGCTATATATCCATGGCACATGTATATGTTGGTATCCCACAAATATGCAATCTATCTATAGTTATTTTCCTAGTAGTGACGGTGGGAGCCTCAACCATCAATTTGTTGGATGAGAGGTACATGCGGTCTATAAAGGGGAAAAGAGGAGATTAGTGGGGTGATTTCAGTGGGTTTGTGAATCAATGCGAGGATTGGCAGTATAAAGAGAATTAATCCGTGAAGATGGGTCAGGGTGATGAACCTGGATCTGCTTTCGGGGCAGGGGCGGAGAAGGGGAGGGGAGGGGGCGAGCAGGGGCTAGACACCCCTCCAATGCGTCGCCCCCGCCCTCAACATTTTGCAGTAGCTTATGGTACTTGTATATCAGTATGTGCATGCTAATTTCCGAAGATACGTAGAATATTAATTGGTCCACTGCCTAATTGAATTAAATCTTGTCCAGCGAACTAAAGTCTAGGATCCCATCGCCCATAGTCTTGTTTTCATGGATCAAAAGTTATTACATACCTAGCCATAGAGATTCAATCGACTGGAATTACAGCAGATCCATGGATCCATTGTTGATTAATCAAACCGTACATTCTCGTGTGACTACGTCTAGCTGCTACCTGCTAGGGCGCTCCGGCCACCGCCTGCTGCTAGATGGCCACCATGACATGGGATGAGATCAATACAGGGGATAAGATCTGAAGGGAATATGTTCCGAGAGGCAATAATAAAGTGGTTATTATGTATATTCCAAGTATATGATAGATGTTTATTTTGCATGCTATAATTGTATTAATACAGAAACGTTAATACATATGTGTTTAATAAACAAATAGAAAGTTCCTAGTTATGTCTCTCTCATAAACTAGCTTGTTGATTAACAAGATGATCAAGGTTTCCTGATCATGAACATTGGATGTTGTTAATAACAAGGTCACAACATTATTGAAACGGTGTGATGAACATTCATCCGAAGTATAGTATTACGATCAAAGTCATTGATTTTATATTGCTATAAAATCATACGAAGTGATCCTAATCCTTAAACCATGAGATCATGTCAATCACTAACACTGGAAGAGTATCTTGATAGCATCAAACGTCACACCGTAACAGGGTGATTATAAAGATGGGTTCAGTACTACTAAAGTGTTATGTTGAGGCCCATGGATCGAGAGTGGAATTTGTACATCCCAATGAAGGATAGATATGCTATGGGCCCTCTCGGTGATAACACATTGATTAGCTTGCAAGCAAGTGATTTCATCACTAGAATATTATATCACGGGAACGAGAAAAGAGTACATGTTAGTAACGAGATCAAACTAGGTATGGAGATACCGATGATCGAATCTCGGACTTGTAATATATAACGAAACAAAAGGATTAAGATACTAGTATAAAAGGTTCTCACAATCACAAGAAAGTCATCGTTGAATGTGTGGGAGTCAGTATGGATCTCCAGGTCCCGCTTCTGATTATTGATCTGAGAGGGGTCTCAATCATGTCCGCATTATTCGTGAACCGTAGGGTGACACACTTAAGAGACACCGACACCATTTAGAAAAAAAGTTTCATGCTGAATTTATTTCACTAGATACCGAAACTGGTTTTTGGGTGAAATTGCAGAAAGTGTTTTTGCATGTGAAATGAAATACTGGCAAGGGGTTATATGTGAATGTTTGTCATTAAAATAATTGACAAAATTCTGAATAAATAAAAGGAGTTTTATTTAATGAGAGTTTGCATTAAATTTGGTGGAAATTTAATGGGAATTTGAGTGGGTTTTTTAGTGGAGAAAATTGAAAGGACTTTTTGTGAGTGGAGTGTCCACCCACATGAATGAAGGAGGGGAGGGGGCAGCCCCCATGTCCGGCAGCCACCCCCTTGGGTGCCCCTCTCCTCCTATAAAAGGAGCCCTCCTCCTCTCATCTCACTCACACCTCCTCGTGAAGGATCTCTACCCCCTCTTGTATTTATCCCCCATGGTCTCGGACTAGTGAATACATGTTCCCGGTGGCTATTCGGCAAGAAAGAGTTGTGCTTCCGCTGCATCGCTGGAGCGAGGAGGCGGAGGTTGCCCGGTGCCTCGGACGTGTGTGCGAGCACGAATGCGCCGCTGATTTGCGGCGCTAGGACTTCCTCTCGATCTTGAGATCGACAAGAGATCGTCTATATCAACCACGAGTTCAACCTCGTTAAGCTTTGTCGATCTTTAAGGGTATATTCTCTACGGATGTATATCCGCCCGTTGCTTGTATCTAGTAGATAGATCTTGGTACATAGTTGTTCCCATCGTAGAATTTTTTTTATTTTCTATGCTGCAAACCCTACGAGATCAATAATGCCTAGCTTCCTAGGTGCTATCTGGTTCGACTCTCCATGCAACGCATCTGCGACTACGACGGTGTGCAATCTATGATTAGTGTCTCGCCTTAGCACATATTGTTTCTATGTCTAAGGTATGTTGTGCATTACCAATTCAATTTTTCTATTAGATCGAACATGAATTATATATGAATTTTTGTACTTTAATATAGTTGAAAGAAAAAAAGCAAGAGAAGAACTAGAAGTACACTTTATTTTCAGAAGAGATATCTTCAGAACTAAAGAAAAAGACAAAGAATTTGTCAAATTATCATATTTGGTTCTGAGTCGCAGGAAGCACTCGAACTTAACAGGGTGTTACCCCATGCTAAAAAAACACGCTGGAGATGTTTTATCTATCTAACAACATATAGCCAAGGAAGAGATCCTTTCCCCGCTAGTCAATGTTTTAAATAGTCATATTTGGATGATAAAGCTATATGTGAGATGTCATATATCATGTTCTACTATTTTATACGCCCATTTGGTCCTATAAAAAAACTTTTGTACCATTCAATGGCCATTTTCTTTCTTGCCCCCTTATGGTCAAATTCTGGCTCCGCCCAATCCGGGGTGAGAACAAAGGAGATCTCAGCAGTGCTTCAAGCCATGTATGAGGAGCATAAGTTGTTTTTTGACGATACATGCAAGCTGGCTGATAATTCTAGACATTTCATTAAGAAGTTAGATGGAGGAGTCTTGCAAGTGCTATATGTCAAGTCATCCGATCAACTAGCTGATATACTAATCAAGGGTGGTGATGTTGTATCCTTTATGAATCTATGTAATAAGATGAGGCTTTGTGATATATTTGCCTCATCTTGAGGAGCAGTGTAGAAGGATATAGTCGTAATACCAGATGTACGTAGGACTAACATGTAACTTGGTGTGTGTAACATATAGAAACAAAGAGAAGTCCCATTCTGGGTGAGTGACATCCAGAAAAATCTCGAAGCCTCCTCTGTTCAGTCCGGCGACTAGGAAAATCCGGTGAGATTCCGTGGCTATTTCTTCAGAAGAGTTCATAGATGTGCGTATAGATGTGCGTCTGTTCAGTATTCTCCTAATATCTTATCTTGAATATATAGCTATACTTTTCAACTGTGTATACTCAGCTCGGGGGTGAAGTTCCCACAATTAAACCTATCCTCTCAAATATCAAACACCTTTAAGAATCAAGATGGAGGGCAGCCTCTTCCTTTTATAGTAAGGGCATCAACAGTCTTTTCACTGGATCAGAGTCATCTTGTTTTCCTCCGAACTAATGTTAAACTGGTGAAGGCACATCAGAAACTGATCATGGATCACGTACAAATCAGTTGAGCCACTCAACATGAAAAGGATGATGCATGCCTGAAGTCTATTTTGTTTGTATGGTTTGCAAAGCATGACAGAGTTCGATATTAACTTACTAGTTTATATAACGATACACAGCTCTGCCTTGTAATAGAGAGATCCAAACTTGTACGGAAGGGAACTCTGCATTCATACAGTAAGAAACATATTCAGACCCTCCTAACACAGCCTGAAATTTTGATTTACAGGCAAGTGAATCGTCACACTATTTTGCTTCAGTCTGCTCGGATTTTGCAGCAGGGGCAAATATTAGAAACATGATCTCTGCATATTCCACCGTCCACTTTGTGATTAGGATTTTACTGATTAAGTGTGACACTACATTTCCCCAAAACGGAAATGTGGGTGGCATACAACTTGCGATCTCTAGATTCTAAAGCCGGCCTGATAAAAGTCATGCTGTTTTTTGCACATTGTAGCGCATCCGACAACAGGGTTGACCAGCCATCACTTGATTTCCATATTCCTAGGACAGTTTTACTCCATGGTTTCAAACTTCCAGGAATACTGCAGTATAATGGAAACTTCAGTTTGAACATTGTAATTTCAAATAGGCAACTTTCTTTACACAATGGAAGGGCTCTTAGCCTCTGCACGTATGTACTTCACACTAACAAATTTAATCTCAGTGATGCGTTCGGTTGAGTATGTACAGCCATTAGCGTGAATACATGTCGCCATACAAATGTGCTGGGCTCTGTTAACTAGTTGCATCAGATCAATCACTTGGAATAGAACGTCCTGAGGAACTCCAAACAAAATCTTTGTTCGTATATATAAGGCCAATCAATTGTCAGGATACAACACACTGAGCAGCACCACTGCATTATCATTTTAGCTTTACGGAGATAAGATTGCAACCATTTCTGGAAATAGAGCAGTATACGCCATCTCTCTCTTTGAAAAAATTGACGCAAAATTCCCACTGCAATTTTTAGGGTTCTTTACACTAATTCTTTCACTTTTTGGTGCTATGTAGTAACAGACAATCTATGCTTTTTTTGAAGATAAGGTGTCCTCAACCTGCCTACAAAACAATTAAACAAATAGTGATGCTTTTGAATCTGATCATTCACCTGCCACGTTTAACACTGCATCGTAATCCTCTTCATGACTACGCTGCTGCCTAATCTGTGAGACAAGAATTTGATACATGTACGGCATCAAAAAAATCTAACCATGCAGGGTGCATGTCATAATAAAAAGGTAGAAAAGGTAAGAAACTGGCCTAAACAACCAAGTTCACACTACAGATTACACATCGACAAGGCTCAAGGCCTAAACACACTACCCGAATACCAAACAAAAAACTACACCATCTAAGGCAGGATTGTCCACTGAATGTCATCAGATTTGATCTGGCTAATCACCTATTGGATCGGTTTGTAGTTTTTGAGAACTATTATGTTTCTTCCGCACCAGATTGTCCGTCCAGTAGTCTTCTTGTCGCGAGACACCATGAGATCAAGGGAGAAGGGAGAGTTAACTGAGGGACGACCTCGGAAAGGTCCGCCCACGTCAGAACTGTGCTCGAGATGATATTAGCCACTTCACAGTTCATGAAAATGTGAATGCTAGCTTTCTAGAATAAAGCATACCCGCTTTACCCAAAGTCAAATACAATACAAAATGATTATAATATCTATTTCTTCTTGGGGCAGCTGCATGCAGTCCAATTCTAGACGCTTGTTGATATGCTTAAATATGCTTAAACCGACACTGGATGGGGAGTGGAATTTTACTATTGGTGGTGCAGGGAAACATGCAACCGTGCGTATGAAACAGGTGGTCGTTGGATGCAAACGACCTTGAAGGACCGTGTAATACTCTTCCATGTGTGGAACAAAATCTAGACCAATTTCTTCAGTGTTCTTCTAATACCTCAGCTAACTTGTTTTGATACAAACTCCTTTCAATTGCATACTTGCATAGCCGGCCGGGGTAATATGTTCCCTTAAATCTATTAGACAGGTCTCACAGCAAGGCAACCACTCCGTATATATAGTGTCAGAAAGGAGCTTGCACACCATCCATCATTATGGAATGCTCATCCCATGCCCTGCAAGTCGCAACAGTGCTATATGGATGAAGCTGGCCTCATGAGGACCGCAAATTCCAGGTGAGCTAATTATCATAACGGTTGCATGATATTTTCAGGTCCAAAAGTGTGAAGCAAAAGCAGAAAATCGCTTTAGAGCATGGGCTTTATGGAGCCTGTTTAGGAATTTTTCAAAATCCATCAAATGTTTTTGAAAAAAGTATCTACGTGAACGTGTAGCAAACAATATAAAATATACATGGAAATTACCTTATGTTTCAGGCGCAGCAAAAAAAATATGATAAATTTTGGGAAACCGGAGGCCAATTCAAATTTGCACTATTTATGTCTAGATCTAATTTTTTTTCTAAGACAAGAATACAAAGTATTTTCACATTAACTTTTGCAAACGTGTATTATAAATCATTATCTACATCCTCATATATTTTTAGATTTTTTTGAATCTTTATTTTTTTTAAGAAAATAATAAGGTCCTTCATGAGCATGTCCTCCAAATCACCTCTCTTGTGCTACACAATTACACTAACTGGGCTGGGCCGGGCCTTTTGCAGCTTGTAATGTAACGCACATTGCCCCCGCAAAAAAATGTAACACCCATTGCACTGCACCGCGTTTTGGGACAAACCTTCTGCCCTCACCTTGATAGCAGCACTACCGGATGCTGATTGCTCTTAGTACGTTTGTTTCGTCGACCAAGACAATGGAAGCAAGGAGCACGATAGATTTTGGGCCTAAGTTTTTATTGATCGTTCCATCAAAGTGAACACAGGAGTGTGATTGTGAGAACTGGGCAGAAGCCAAGTGGCTAAGGTAGCAGTGGCTCATCCAACAACTAGAGTTCAACTTTTCCTCAAAAAAAAAAATACTAGAGTTCAACTTTAGATTTCTAAAATTCTCACTAAAACAGTCTTCCTTTATAAAGACCAGTACCAACAAGTTATAGTGCTTGGTGTTATAAACGCGACAAGCAAACAACGAGAAACGAAAACAAGAACACGCATTGACATAGGATTGTAAAACCCCTCTAACAAAGAGACGAAAAATCATGGGCACCAGCCAAGAAAACTTCGGGAAATGTTTACGCAACGTCAAAGATTTCACACATACAACTTATCTCAGCCAACGGTTTAGAAGAGGTTTATATAGGTCTTCAGTGATCCGTAGTGCGATCGCTCTGTTCGTCAGAAGTTAGCCTACTTGATGAATTTAGATCATAATTTAACACTTGGTTGGTCTCTCAAGTGTGTGAAGGAAGATATGATATGATGATGCTAAATTGCTAATGATGCCGTGTCCAGGGCCTGCTAGGAGGGAAGAAGCTCGTTGATTTCTTAGACTTGCAAGTTGCAATGATGTTGCCATTGATCAATCCGGCCATCCAGGTCGATGAAACTACCATGATGAATTGACGATGCCTGTAATTCCCTGCCCATGACGACATACATGTATAGGTCGCCTGACGTGCGTGTGCGTGCGCGACCCTTGCTGAGTTCATCCTGATTCCTGAATCTGACACAAGAGATCGAGGAGTACACTTGATTAATTAGCCGCGTGGAAAATGTAACCACACACTGTGGCTGAGTTCATGCACGCACAAGCACAACAACGCTAGCAGTATAACACTGATACCATTCACCTGCCACGTTTAACACTGCAGCCTAATCCTCTTCATGACTACTCTGCAGCCTAATCTGTGGAACTAGAATTGATACATGTACGGCACCATGCAGGGTGCATGTCATAATAAGAAGATAGAAAAGGCAACAAACTGGCCTGAACAATCAAGTTCACACTTCAGACTACACATCGACGAGGCTCAAAGCTTAAACACACGACCCGGATACCGAACAGAAAACTACACCATCTAAGGCGAGATTGTCCACTGAGGACTCGTTTGGTTGTAGGGTGTCAAAATCCCCAGGGAAACAACACCCGAGGGGGAATTTTCACGTGCGCACGGGATCCCCTCCAATGTAGGGGAAAACGTGCCCATTCCCTGTCGCCATTTGGTAGGAAGGAGGGTTTGGGGAGGGAAAGAAGGTTTGGCACAAAATTATCAGGAAAATAGAGAAATATGACACAATTTTAAATTTTTTAAAATTTCTCACTCGATTTCTTTTGAAAAATTTACATTAAATATCAATTTCACACAACCACCGGTAGTCGAAAAAGCTAGAAATTCCAATAAGATAGCACAATATTACAGAACATCTTGTAGCTTTAATTTCTTGCAAAAATAAACACATCTTCCAGAAAAAGTTGCATCCACGCGATGATCCGTGTCCTTTCACCCTTGCCACCGCTAAAACTTCTACCATCACCTTGTTGGGAACATTTTCATGAGCTTCATTTCATGGTCTTCTTCTACTCCTCCCCTGTCTTCAGAATAAAGAAATATTCAGTATATGCCTCTATTAAAATAATCTGCAACCTAAATATGAAGCTATGAATAAATTGTAGTTCTACAATAAAGTGACAACTACATCAAATTTTGATATTCTAGTCAGGTCATTTTGATGTTATATAGTAAAGTGACAGCTATAGCTACAGTAAAAGTGACAGTTATATCAAGGAATAATGTAAGATTACAGGAACGGAGAACTTTGATGTTCTAGCCAATATTACATACATATATGCATCATTGTAGAAACAACAACTTTGCAAAGGCAGTCAGGTAATACCGTAAAATTAAACAGCAACTTTGCAAATTTGCTAGCAGGTTTCGAGCATCTACTAGTGCATCGAGATATCTTGCTTAAGACAAGACTGTATTCTTCATTTCAACCGATGTGCACTATTTCTTTGAGAGACAAATGCATGCCAATGATCAAGAATGAATCCATGGGTTAGTGCTACTGATGCATGTGCTTTTGGAGAACTAAGATAAAATCAAAATGCTGGATAGCAGAAGACACATGAACAACATTTTTTTGTAGATCATAGCATGTAGATTGAAGTTTTTTTCGAGAATCATTGAACAGGAAGTGTCCACGTGTTTGGTGCAAGGAGAAACTAGAAATGAGCTCTGATGCCGAAGAGTTAAATGATTGCATGTCCATATGATTAAATAGAAATATCTTGCTCTTATTGTTTCTTACGTCCCTGTAATCTAACGCCCATTGCCCCTGCAAAGAAAAATGTAACGCCCATTGCACTGCACCCGTTTTGAGACAAACCTTCTGCCCTCACCTTGATAGCAGCACTATCGGATTTTTTTTGAGCAACTAGCATGCGCAGTGCCTTTTCTATTAGAAGAAGAGAATTAACCGGATTGAAAAGAAAATCGGTCAAAACCCGATACAAACGTATATACACAATACAATACACGGATCCAGTTAAAAGGGGAACCGGACCAAAAATATCTCAAGCAGCACAGTTTTCAGGAAAACCCGGCAAAACCAAGATGAGGCCACACGATCTAGCTCGACTAGGTGTGAAGCACCAACACCAGCACAACGGCAATCGCGCCGCCGCACAGGCAACCATACCGGTCCCGGGACCGCGCGCACACCTAGCCGACGATGCAGCAACCAGACAACACAAACCCCATCACCTAGCGCAGCGCCAAACCTCCAAAGACATCGCCCCGAGAGGGAAGACGATGGTGGCGCCGCCGATGCCCGCTCTGGCAGAAACCAGAACTTAGGTTTTCACCTGGAGAGCCTGTGACCCAAAACGACGAGGGAGGTGAAGGAGCTCCTCAACGATGCCTCCAACGAGGGTAGCGACGTCCGCGGACACCGACATCGTTGGCATCAACCTAGGTCGATCCAATGTTTTCGCGCGGAGAACACCATACCCATAGCCGGAGAAACCGATCCACCAAGGCGAGGAAGTCGTGCCCTCACGGCACACCGCTGCCACCACCACATGCCGCAGGGAACCCACCTAGGTACCACCTCCACGCCCCACACGCCACCACGCCCCCGGGGCCGTCGCCCCACGCCCCCGGTGGGTCGCAGGGAACCCACACGCCACCACGCCCCCGGCGCCGTCGCCCCGGCGTCCTCAACTCTAGAGAAAGGACGATGCTAACGTCGAAGCAGCGACACGGCCACCCCTGCCGCCCTCCCGTGGTCAAGGGGCGCCGCCCTGACCGGATCCACTCCCGAGCCTGCCGGCTCGGCTTCCCACATGGCCGCCATGGCCGCGGCCCGCCCGGTCCGACCAAGGCCCAAATCAGGCCCGCCCACACCCTGCAGCAGCGCCGCCAACCTCCACTCCCAGCAGCCGCACCATGTCCGCCCCCGCTACCCCGAACATCACCGCTGCCACCCAGAGCCCTCGCCTGCCCGCCAGACGACGCACCGCCGCATGCCAGATCGGAACGCAACTGCGAGCTTCCCTGCTCACGAACGTCGCCGCCGCGGAGAGACCCGACCCCGCCGCCGCTGGCTCCACCTGGGCTTTGCCCGGTGGAGGCGACCGACGACGGCAGGGGGAAGGGGGGCACTGTGATTGCCTACTGGCGGCGCGGGGTCGCCTCCCGGGTCTCCCCCGGGAAGGGAGAGACGCGGGTCGTTCTCGTAACTAGAGAGATGGCTTCAAAAAATACACTGCAGCACTACCTGATGCTGCTTGATCTGGGTACCGTTTCTTTTGTCGACCAAGACAATGGAAGCAAGTAGCAAGATAGATTTTGGGCCCAAGTTTTTTGGATCGTTTCATCAAAGTGAACACAACAGTGTGATTGTGAGAACTGGGCAAAAGCATAGCGGCTAAGGTAGCAGAGGCTCATCCAACAACTAGAGTTGAACTCCCGTCAGAAGCAAATTTCTAAAATTCTCACTAAAAGAGTCTTTCTTTATAAAAAACAGTACCAACAAGTTCTAGTGCATGGTGTTATAAACGCGACAAGCAAACAACAAAAAACGAAAACAAGAACAGGCAGTGACATAGGATTCTAAAACCTCTCTAACAAAGAGACGAAAAATCATGGGTACCAGCCAACAAAATTTCGGAAAATGTTTACACAACGTCGGAGATTTCACAGATACAACATATCTCAGCCAACGGTTTAGAAGAGGTTTATACAACGGTGAAATCTAGATCTTCAATGATCCGTACTGTGATCGCTCTGCTTGTTAGAAGTTAGCCTACTTAATAAATTTGGATCATAATTTAACACTTGGTTGGTCTCTCTCAAGTGTGTGAAGGCAGATATGATATGATGATGCTAAATTGCTAATGATGCCGTGTCCAAGGCCTGCTAGGAGGGAAGAAGCTCGTTGATTACTTAGACTTGCAAGTTGCAATGATGTTGCCATTGATCAATCCGGCCATCCGGGTCGATGATGTTAGATGTATATATCTGTATATTGTATTTCCCCCATATGTTAGAGGGCTTCCTGCATATTTGCCCTGTACCTGTACTATATATTGTGGCCTTTGGCCCCCAGAGGAATACATGTTGCATATTCCTGACATGGTATCAGAGCCTAAGGTCTTGAGTTCGAGTCCTGGCTTTCGCAATTTATCCTAAAATTGCCGTTGACCCCTCTGTGTCCACGTATAGGCCTCTTGAGTCATACGTGAGTTTCGCACGCCGTCGCTCTCTTCCGGTTGCATGTGTTGACTTCTCTCCGTCACACGTGAGAGGGGGTGTTGAAGTGTATAAGTGAATTGCACTAGCCCTTTTCATCAGTTCGGACTTTTGGTTGCGTTGGCTAGTGCATGAAGCTTGACATGGTATCAGAGCGGGATGCAGCTTTCCTGCAGGGCGTCGACAGGATTCAGCAGATCCCGTGCATGGGGAACCGATAGCGGTGTCGGGGTGGAGCAGATCGAGGCGGGCGTGGGCGGGCGTGGAGTCCCAGGCGTGAAGATGGGGCCAGATGGGGTGGATCAGATCGATTTGATCCAATCTGAAAAGAAGGCGGCAAGAGACAGCGGCAACCGGCGGCGACGACGTCGGAAGAACGACGACGACAGGGACGGTGGCGGCGATGACGATGTTGCAAGATTTTTTTTGTCTAACCTAGCTCTGATTCGTGCTGATTCCGCGCGTGAGTATATATCCCAGATGTTGCGAGGTGTTCTTGCTGAGCAGGGCACTGTTGCTCAGTTCTCCTGTCCTGGTGCACATGCTCAGAATGGTGTTGCTGAGCGTAAGCATCGTCATCTTCTTAAGACCACTCGTGCCATGATGATTGCTTCTTCTCTTCCGCCGCATTTCTGGGCTGAGGCTGTCGCTACGTCGGCTTACCTCATCAATATTCAGCCTTTTGCCGCTCTGCAGGGTGGCATCCCTCTTGAGCGCCTATCTGGACAGTCTCCAGACTATTCCATGCTTCGCTTGTTTGCTTGTGTTTGCTATGTTCTCCTTGCTCCTCGCGAACGCACCAAACTGACCGCTCAGTCTGTTGAGTGTGTTTTTCTTGGATACAGTGATGAGCATAAGGGCTATCCCTGTTGGGACCCCGTTGGTCGTCGGATGCGTATCTCTCGTGATGTTACTTTTGATGAGACCCGTCCTTTCTATCCTCGTCCCACCGCTGGTACCTACCCGGTGGAGGATATATCGTTTCTTCTCTTTCCTGACACACCCCCTCTGTCTCCTCCTTCTCCTCCTATTGTGTCTTCTTCAGGATCTCCTCCTCCTGATGTCTCTTCTTCTGCACCATCCTCCTCTGTTCCGTCTAGTTCTCCTAGTTCTCCTCGTTCTCCGGAGTCTTCTTCTGCTATTCCTTCTTCTTCATTGTCGTCTCCTGAGTCGTCTTCCTCTGACGAGCTTCCCTCTACTCGTCATGTTCGCCAGCGTCGTGCCCCCGCTCGTTACTCTCCTAGTCAGTATGGTCTTTCTGTTGCCTCTGAACCGACTTCTTATCGGGATGCTGCGCATCATCCTGAATGGCAGCTGGCCATGGCTGAGGAGATTGCTGCGCTTGAGCGCACTGGCACCTGGGATCTTGTTTCTCCCCCTCCCGGTGTTCGTCCTATCACGTGTAAGTGGGTCTATAAGATTAAGACCTGCTCTGATGGATCTCTTGAGCGCTATAAAGCGCCTCTTGTGGCTCGTGGTTTTCAGCAGGAGCATGGTCGTGACTATGATGAGACCTTTGCTCCTGTGGCTCATATGACCACTGTGCGTACTCTTCTTGCTGCTCATCACCGGTTGCAGTGTCCTAGCTTGATGTTCAGAACGCCTTTCTCAATGGTGAGTTGAGTGAGGAGGTTTATATGCAGCCTCCTCCTGGGTATTCTGTTCCCGAGGGGATGGTTTGTCGTCTTCGACGTTCTATTTATGGCCTCAAACAGGCCCCTCATGCCTAGTTTGAGCGCTTTGCTTCTGTAGTGACTGCTGCTGGTTTCTCCCCTAGTGCTCATGATCCAGCGCTGTTTGTTCACACTTCTCCTCGTGGACGCACTCTTCTTCTTCTCTATGTTGATGATATGATCATTACTGGTGATGATCCTGAGTATATCTCCTTTGTTAAGGCTCGTCTTCGTGATCAGTTTCTTATGAATGATCTTGGTCCTCTTCGATACTTTCTTGGGATTGAGGTTTCCTCTACTTCTGATGGCTTTTACATCTCTCAGGAAAAGTATATTCAGGATCTTCTTGCCCGTGCTGCTCTTGGGGATGAGCGCACTGTTGAGACCCCTATGGAGCTTAATGTTAAGCTTCAACTTACTGATGGTGATCCTCTTTCTGATCCGACCCGTTATCGTCATCTTGTTGGGAGTCTTGTCTATCTTGCTGTCACTCGTCCCGACATCTCTTATCCCATTCATATTCTGAGTCAGTTTGTTTCTGCTCCTACCACTGTTCACTACAGTCATCTTCTCCATGTTCTTCGTTATCTTCGTGGTACGATCATGGGTCGCCTTTTCTTTCCTCGTTCCAGCTCTCTCCAACTCCAGTGCTATTCGGATGCTACGTGGGTGAGTGATCCTTCGGATCGTCGTTCACTTTCTGCTTACTGTGTGTTTCTTGGTGGATCGCTCATTGCTTGGAAGACGAAGAAACAGACAGCGGTTTCCCGTTCGAGTGTTGAGGCTGAGTTGCGTGCTCTGGCCTTGTTGACTGCTAAGGTGACCTGGTTACGATGGTTACTTGCGGATTTTGGGGTCTCTATTACCACACCCAGTCTGGTTTTGTCTGACAGTACAGGTGCTATTAGTGTTGCACGTGATCCGGTCAAGCATGAGCTTACCAAGCATATTGGTGTTGATGCTTTCTATACACGTGCTCAGGTGCAGGCTCAGGTTGTTGCGCTTCAGTATGTGCCTTCAGATTTACAATTGGCGGATTTCTTCACGAAGGCACAGACCAGAGCACAGCATGATTTCTTACTCTCCAAACTCAGTGTTGTGGATCCACCATGAGTTTGAGGGGGGGGGTGTTAGATGTATATATCTGTATATTGTATTTCCCCCATATGTTAGGGGGCTTCCTGCATATTTGCCCTGTACCTGTACTATATATTGTGGCCTTTGGCCACCATAGGAATACATATTGCATATTCCTGACAGATGAAACTACCATGATGAATTGACGATGCGTGTAATTCCCTGCCCATGCCAAAATTCGAACGCCGAGACAAGATACATGTATACGTTGCCCACTACAGCATGCGACGGCTAGGCCGATGGCAAAAAGCCCTCGGCGTAGTTAGTTTCGATGTCGGCATACGCTACGCCGAGGGCTGCCGTTGGCGTAGCCCCCATGGCGGAGCAAAAACAGCCGTCGGCGTATGGTCTAACCATAGGCGTTGTCTTTTGCCGACGGCCGTGGCGGGCCCATCGGCGAATGGCGTCTTCGCCTTTACACGACCGGCTAACGACACAGCACGTACGCCGACAGCCGGCCCCTCGGCGTAGCGGTGCCACGTGGCAAGCGCTGGGCCTCCCCAGGAGGTGGGCTAGGCCGACGGCCGAGCCCCTCGGCGTAGGGCCAGGCGTACGCCGACGGCCTGGCCCTCGACGTATGCGTGACACGTGTCTAGCGCCTGGGCCTCCCCAGGCCGACGGCTGAGGCCCTCGGCGTATGTGCCATGCGTACGCCGACGGCAATGCCCTCGGCGTAGCAATGACCATATGGCACATAGCAGGGCCCTACGCCGACGGCAAGGCTTTCGGCGTAGCACCAGCACAATTTTTTTTGCTGTTTCACAGCAATACTCACATCAATATTTACCAAATTTCACAGCAATACTCACAACAATATGGGGAAATATATTCCACAGCAATTGAAACAAGATCACATATGCCATACATGTATCAAACAAAGATCACATCATTCAAACATGTATCAAACAAAGATCACATCATTCAAACATGTATCAAACAAGATCACATCATTCATACAGGGGTATCAACATCGTCGCACATGCATAGACAATAAAAACCTACAACTCTGGAGGAGATGGGGTGTACCCGAGATCTCCCCTGGTGAAAAGAGGCGACCTCTAGCGAGGGTTGCGTCCAGTAGAAGCAGGAGAAGAGCCACCTGGCGAGGGAATAGAAGTGTGAAGCTCGGGAGAACCACCGGCAGAATGGCCAGGAGAAGGACCATTATCATGAAGCGGTGTTATCTGGCGCCCATCCGGCGAGGCATGGCGAAAGTGCCGGTCCCAGAAGCTCCCGTTCCCTACATGTTGCCTACATGTTAGCAACTTGTGAGGCAAAGTAAAGCGGTAACCAGTGGGTTAGCAAAGAACTTACTGGTGTCAATGCGTAGTATGTCCTAGTGAAGCTGTCCCTCGATAGCAAAAATGGCGCCGGCCCTGGCATGGGAGACACGGGCCCTAAATCTGTATTCTGTCCAGTTTGAATATTCACCAACATGGCCTGCAAGATATTTTAGATGTCACGCCGTAATACAACAAACTAGGAGAAGTGCGACTTGTATCTTTTGCTCAAATAAAGGTTCATACTTACATTTACGTATTGCATGTAGGTCGCATTCGCCTCCTGATCCTGCCGAAAGGCCACCTGATATTCACCATGAGCGGCATCATAGGCCGCGTCTAACTTAGGCTACAATTTCAAATACAAGTAATCTCGTCAGCGGTTAGCCATGCAGGAAGAAAAGTCATAAAGATGATTAAAACGAGTAAAACTTACATCAGAGCTGGAGGTGGATCGACGAGGCTGGCCACGAGGCGGGATAGGGGGGCCGTCAGCGGGGTGGGTAGCCTTGAGATGGCTGAAGCTCGTGCTATGGGTAGGCTTGACCTTCTTATTCAGAATCTTGAGACGTCCATGCTGCAATCCGTGCCTTGACAGGACCAACGACTCCTCGTCGATCTCCGCGTGAATGGGGTCATCCACATGGGGGTGACGAGCCTTCACCATCGTGCTGTAGTTCCCCAAGTCGTTCTTGGCAGTGCCGAAGTATACAGGCAACGAGGGGATGAGGCTCCGAGTAATTGGGCTTGTTTCGCCGCATCATCTCATAGACGGCGACGTCATGAATCACCTCCCCGGGTTGTGCCTCGGCCACCTGCATTGCGAAAAGAAATATTATGCATATGAAGTACGAACATGAGGAGAAATACACGCATGGTCGTTCCCTGTATATACGTACCACCTTCCCCTTGAAGCGGTCAAAGTTGCGGTTTCCCGCGCAGTGTGTTCCACCATCGCCTTGGTTCTCCGCGTTCCGCCTCAACAAGGATGCAAACTCCTCGTCTTCTCTGAGCCACCTCGTCCTAACCAGCTCCTCCCATGCGAGTCGATGCGGCTCGGCCTAATCAGGGATAACCTGAAAATGCAATACTCAACTCCAGACAATGCAATGGCAACTTAGCAGCAATGTAGAATCTTATTGACATTTTACTCACCGACATGTACTCTTCTGGCGTCATCGAGTACTCAGGATTAGGGTTCCTACCGACAATGTCTTCCTTCCTGACCCTCATGCCCCTGTCATCCCAGAAGTGCCTAGCGGCCGTGACCTTCTGGTTGTACCACACCTAGGGTGTCAACTTCACACAAGCCCCAAGCAAAGTCCTGTCCGCCTTCTCCTAGTCCTCCTCAGCCACACGGTAAAAGCACTCCAATCATGCATAAAAAACAATTGTAAGAGTCATGAGTTAGCACGGTGGGGTCATCAAGTATGAACATAACTCGAGAAATATGCCTTACCAAAACTTGGTGATGACAGCATCAACAGCTGTCAGAAAGTCCGGGACACGGGTAGTCTTGTATTCCGTCCAAGTAGTAGCTAGCTTCCTGACACCCTCAGGGGAAATGTGATAGCCCGACCAGAACTTCCTAATCAGAGCTCCAACCAGGATGTTAGGAAGGCGGGGCTTGGTCCCCGGAGGAAATGTTCAATTGCTGCACAATAATAAACATTAGTACACATGCCACATTATTTAAGACCAACATGAAATAAAATGTTTTAAATTGCCAAATTAGTACACTTACTCAAGGCCATCTGGAATAATAAGGGCTTTCGCCTCCTGGGTCCTACGCTCAAACTTCTCCTCAGGACTCCCGATTCCCCACGATTCCGCTATTTCTTCGGCCCCACCAACTCGCGTCTAGTGTCCGCCTCCGTCTCGGTCCCTGCCTCCCTCTCGGACTCTGCCTCTCTCTCGTACCTGAAAGGCTACTCTGTTAGGAACAACTTAGGAGCCACGTCGCCAGAAGCAGAGGGTGGTGGGTCAAAGTCCATGCCTCCTCCCGTGGCACCTCGTCCTCGTCCTCCTCGACCTCGGCCTCGACCCCGTCCTCCTCCAGCAGCAGCAAGATCGGGGTAACGCGGATTGGGATTTGGTTGTCTCCCACTCCGTGTAGCTCTTTTCTTGCGTTGTTTCAGCGCATTAAGCAGGGACGAACTGGTTGCCTTGCCGCTGCTCATATTGTTCAATCACCCGCATTAAGTAAGAGAAAACAGTTAAGCACAAAGACATAATAAAATGTATACACAAAGAATAAAGGCATAATGCAATTAAGAAAACAATTAAGCACAAAGACAAAATAAAATACATTGAAAAATAAATACTCACTATCATTCTCATTCTCATGCTCATTCCCATTCTCATTCTCAATCTCACTATCACTATCTTTTGAGTAGAAATACGGATTCTCATCGGAGGGTAGAGGCTCATCATCGTTGTCATTCTCTGTATGGAGCTTCTCGAGCATACTTATGTCATGTAGATTCACCACTGAATCACCTCGAGTTTCTACATTGTTCCCAAGGTCCTCAAGATCAACCGGTTCTAAATCAAAGTGCCCGAAGTCCTCTTTCTCTTGATAGAAAATTCCCTCGTACGTTACATGGTTACCATGTGGCGATACCTGGAACACAACTTCCCAGCCTTGGAGTTCCGCTTTCTGGCATGGGTAGGAAAAATAATAAACTTGGTTGGCTTGGTGAGTAACAACAAAGACGCCGGCTCCGCTATAGGTGGTTGAAGGCCTAACTTCAACTAACCCAATGGAAGGGGTACTTCTCAGTCCACCCCTTGGGTCAAACCAGTGGCACTTGAACACAACAAGATTGAGTCGACATTCGTAGGATTGAAGGTCAGCTCGTATACATTCTCTAACCTTCCGTAGTAATCAAGGGAATCGACTCCTCTGGTGAACACCCCAGTATTTACCGTTTTTGCATTCGGTCGCCTTACAGTGCGTCTACGTATGGAAGCGAAACCCATTCACATCATACTTCTCATACTTCATGACGACATGGTTACAACCTTGGGAAACACATTTCAGCTCATCTGACATCTCAACGCTGGGATCAGCTCCCTACAGGTACAATTCAAATTTTTTGTGTTCAGTAGTTATGTGGAATAAGAGGGACAAGTCACATATTGCAAGGTAAGAGGGACATATTAGAAATTACTTTTTCCATGAACCATGACACAAAGTTTTTTTATTTCAGTGACAACAAGACTCTCTTCCTGATTGGGTATTTCTGGGAGCACCCTCTTTCAGTAGAGTGTCCAAATCCATGGGAGAGGGATCCGTCGATCCCGACCAATGTTCATCCGTGAAATCGCTAAGAAGGAGAAAATAAGCATTAGACGGAGACCGAGTTACTAGCTGTTTAGAGCATTATGCATAGAGAAAATAAGTTGTTCACCATTTTACCTAATGAAATCGACCACTTCCTTCATGTTCATAAGCACATAGAGCATTATGCAATCCTACTCTTCCTTCGGCAACCTATATTTTAGTCCTTTACCGGCCTTGCCACCGGGAAATTGGAATAGTTCGAGCTTGGGGTCATTCTTGGGCAGGTCGACATTGTAACGAGAGACCGGGTTATGCATAGTGGGAACATCATCGAGCCAGTAGGTTGTCGCGGCGTCTTCCATCTCCCGAAGGCATGTTGCTTCAGCTAAGCATGCTTCAATCTTGGCTTTGTTTCCAGTTATCTTTCGAATATACTTAAACTCTCTCTCAATACAAAATTGCCAACGAAATTGCACCCCCCAAGAGTGCCTCGTTCGCGAGGTGCACAATGAGATGTGCCATCGGAGTAAAGAAGCCTGGCGGAAAGATCATCCCCAAATTGCATAGAAACTCCGGCACCTGAACTTGCAGCTTCTCAATAACCAGAGGATATATCTGCTTAGCACAGAGTGTGCGGAAGAAATGGCTCAACTCCGCAAGCACTCGCCAGACTTTCTCAGGGAGATACCCTCGAACTATCACCGGCATCAGCCACTCAATCCATATATGATAGTCGTGACTCTTGATCCCGATGACTTGTCCTGTCGAAAGATTGACTCCCATACTTATATTCGAACAATAACCGTCAGGGAACATCATGATGTATTTGAGCCACCTGAATGACTCCTTCTTTTGGACATTATCAAGCAGTAGTAGGCATGCGACTTGAACCAATTCTTTCGACGGACAGTAGGAGCTCTTCCTATCACAAAGCTTCTCAACATCGACTCTAGCCTTGACATTATCCTTTGACTTCCCAGGAATGTTCAGGACTATGTGAAAAAGGGACTCCCCGACATTCTTTTCGGTGTGCATCACATCGATGTTATGGGGAAGTTCGAGGTCCTTGTAATACACGAGATTCGTTAAGGCTGCCACATGAGTCCAATTATTCATTATACCATATCCTGCAAATTGATGGCCAGTTCCCGGCGCTGCGGGCATGAGAGCACGTAGCTCGGCATCAACAGCTGCACCCTCAAACTTTGGTACCTCTTTTACTTCATGCACAACTTTGCCCTTCTTGAAGTTCTTTCTATCTTCTCTGAATGAATGATTTCTTTTGAGGTACTGTCGATTCATGTCAAACGCAACAAACTTGCGACCCGACTTTAGCCAAAGGAACTCAAGTCGGTGCCTGCACACTGGGCATGGCCACTTACCAGCTGTACACCATCCGCATGTTAGGGCGTACCCGGGCATGTCATGCATAGTATACTGCAACCAAACTTTCATCAAAAGTTTCTCTTTGATGCTCGGACGTATGTCAATGTCCCATGTATCCAAGAGTGGTTCAAATCATCCACAATTGGCTGCATGTAGACACTCAAGTTCTTCCCTAGGTACTCAGGTCCTGGAATTATCAGCGACCAAAACATGGTCTTCTGTTGCATTAATACTCCGGGAGGTAGATTGAGAGGAATAACATACATCGGCCAGCAGCTGTACAAGGCCGTCGACATACCATATGGGTTGAAGCCATCTGTTGCTATCGCAATTCTGACATTCCGAGCCTCTTCTGCCCACCGGGGGTATTTGTCATCAAAGTTCTTCCATGCCTTACCATCAGATGGATGTCCCATCTTCTTTCGTATGTGCTCGTCCTTGTATCTTTTCCCCTTCTTGTGCCCCATCATCTGTTTGGCAGTCTCCTCGCTCAAGTAAAGCCACTGGATTCTTTTTATGAATGGGAGATACCGAAGTATCTTCTTAGCGACCTTCGACTGCCTTACCTGACCATCCTTCCCCTTTATCTCTTCATACCTAGAGGCCTTACAAATGGAGCAGTACTTGTCACTCGTAAACTGTTTCAGAAACAAAAGGCAACCTTTTGGACATCAATCTATCTTTTCATAATCCATGTTGAGCTCCTTCATGAGTTTCTTCGTTTCGTGAAAGGTTTTAGGCAGACAATGCCCGTCGGGCAACATGTTACCACATGTTCTCAAATTAGCTTCAAAGTGAGAACGGGTGGCGGAGTACTGGCACTTATCGGCTAGACACTGAGAGATGGCATCAAGCTGAGAAATCTTGCACCCTCGTACAGAGGCCTCTTAGCCGCGACCATCATATCAAGGAAGGCCTTCGCGGTTGGCTCCAGTTCCTCTGGTTCTAGCGGTTCCTCCGGTTCTGGTGGTTCCTCCCATGGAGGTGGCGAATTCGGCTGGTCGGCATCGATGAGATCATCTAGCATGTTTATAATCCCATCGTGCTCATTGCCATTGAGCCACTGACGCATCACCTTACCTCTGTCACGTTCGTACAGAGCAAAGTCGACTTGCGTGACATAGTTCGACATGTACCTATATTGCAGAAGGTGTTTATACATGTCATCCTTTCCCTAATGATGACGCTTAGTGCAATGAGCGCAGGTACAAAGTGCCCGAACCATTGCCTTCGAACCACGCGCCAACTCATTCACTAACAAATGAGTGTCCCGTACCCAATCATCTGTTTTATTAGTTGCAGTAATACGACCACTATACATCCACCCATTATCAGCCATCCTCTTCTGCTTTGTTGGGAGACAAACAATAAATATAACATTTTATATCAAACAGGAGATTAAATGCTTCATATTTTTACGCATTCATCAACCTACATGTATAATAGAAAAAGAGGGTCCTAACCAGCCGTCAGATCCGTAGATTGGGTAAGTTCTCTCTGGTTCTACCTTGATCCGAGCAGAATTTCGGCAGCACCTCCCTTCTGCTCTCCCGATACACGTCTCGATAAAAAGCCAAGAGGATGTGCATCGGGAGAACAACGAGGAGGCGCCACCGAAATCCTGTCTCGAATCGAGGTAGAGCCAGGGAGAACCATACCCAACTACGAATCCGCCGACTTCCCAATAAAAGTCATAAGCGTTACGGTCCAAAATATACGAGGCCACTAATGCATATTAGTCGCATAACGCTTACGGTCAGGATGACGCCTAGGTGATGCGACAGACTTGGTGATCTAGACACGAAAATAAACCTAGGTACAAGAGAGGCGAACGGATTCTCACCCTCGAAGTGTGATCAAATC
Organism: Avena insularis; assembly: GCA_023614405.1. Taxonomy (NCBI): domain Eukaryota; kingdom Viridiplantae; phylum Streptophyta; class Magnoliopsida; order Poales; family Poaceae; genus Avena; species Avena insularis. The sequence goes on from CM042690.1 coordinate 28,579,168, forward strand.
GTCGAAGATGATCAGGGACCCCGCCGTCAAAACACTCCCCTGCTCACCCTCCGGTAACTGCAAAACAACATACCATATGCATCATCTATTTATCAAATTTCATCTATTTTACTAAACATGAACTATTGTTTTGCATAGTAAAAACTACAAACTACCTCTAGATACTACAAACTACAACTTACTACTGCAAACTACTAGTACATAAGATAAACTACATACTACAAACTATAAACTACTACTAGAAACTAAAACTACAAACTACTACTACAAACTAAAACTACAAACTACTACTACAAACTAAAATTACAAACTACAATTAATACAATGTAAAACTACAAACTAAAATAAAAACAAGATTTTTTTAAAAAAAACTAACCAAGAGGGAAGGTGTGCTCGGTGGAGTGGTGGGGCAGTGGGGGAGGCGGTAGGGCAGTGGGGGAGTGGGGGTGGTGGCGGCGACAGTGGGAGAGTGGGGGAGGCGGCGGGGCAGTGGGGGTGGTGGCGGGGTGGAGGCGGGCAGTGGGAGAGTGGGGGAGTCGACGGGGCAGTGGGGATGGTGGGGAGGAGTAGGGGTGGCGGCAGTGGTGGGAGGCGGCGGTGTGAGGGGAAGGGGAGGCAGCGGCGCTAGGGAGAAGGGGAGGCAATGGCGGGTGGGGATTGGGAATGGGGGAGGAGGAGGTCGGGCGGCGGGAATGGGGGGTGGGGGAGGAGCTCGTAATGGGGGAGGAGGAGGGTTGGGGCCGGAGGCAGGTGGCATGGATCAGAGCCTGGACACCAAGTGCGGGTCAGGGCTGGCAGGGTTGGGGATAGGGGATGAGTGGCCCGGAGTGGGCCGCGACCTGAACAAAACGAGGGTTACAGCATACAGCAGCCGAGCTGGGGCCGCCGCGAACACTGGGAATTTCCCTACACCGCACTGGACGTCGGGGCATATCGGTGGGTTGGTGGCTGGGCCGAGCGAGACCAAGACTGAGGCGAAGGCCGGGCGTGAACGGGGGAATTTTTCTGGTTAGCCCTACACCGACGGCCAGGCATACGCCGAGGGTTGCCGTCGGCGTAGCGAGGTTATTTTCTTATTAATAAAAAAATTATACAAGAATATTTTTTGGTGTCTACTAATATAAAAAATTATAATATAGTATTTGGTGTATACTATTATAGATACTCTTTTATTTCGTCTTGTGCTCATTTTCCAAGCAAACCCTAGACGTGGGTCCCGCGAATCTACCCTACATAGACTTCTCCATACGAGGGTTGACACATGCAAGCACCTATACCAGCCTTGCACCACACTCATGCAAGTTTTCATCTGATTCCGACGTTCTCGTGGTCTTCCTCCGGCGAAACCCTGATCTGTGCACACTCGGATCGTCTACCCCCCGAGACGTTCCTCTAACAGGGGTAGCCTGGCATAGATCTCTCTTGTTTTGTGTTTTTTAGGTCATATGATGATGTAAAACCATGTTGGTTCACAAGGTGCGGCACTATCCTACCCGGTTTCACTGGAACAGGGAGATTCCCCCTTATACAGGTCCAGAACCTTCGCTTCTAGGTTAGAGCGCATGCATGCGAGGGGGGACACATGCAAGCACCTATACCAACCTTTCACCACACTCACACACATATGCTAGGGACACATGCAAGTTTTTTATCTGATTCCGACTTTCTCGTGGTCTTCCTCCGGCGAAACTCTGATCTATGCACACTCGGATCGTCTACCCCCTAGACGTTCCTCTGACAGGGGTAGCCCAGCATAGCTCTCTCTTGTTTTTTGTTTGTTTAGGTCATAGGATGATGTAAAACCATGTTGGTTCACAAGTTGGGGCACTATCCTACCCGATTTCGTCGAAACGGGGAGATTCCCCTATCTGGTCCGTAACCTTCTTAGGTTAGAGCGCATGCATGCAAGGGGGGACACATGCAAGCACCTATACCAACCTTGCAGCACACACACACATATGCTAGGGAGACATGCTAGTTTTCATATGATTCCGACATTCTCGTGGTCTTCCTCCGGCGAAACCCTGATCTATGCACACAAGGGTCGTCTACCCCCCTAGATGTTCTTCTGACAGGGGTAGCTCAGCGTAGCTCTCTCTTATTTTGTGTTTGTTTAGGTCATAGGATGATGTAAAACCATGTTAGTTCACAAGTTGGGGCACTATCTTACCCGATTTCACCGGAACGGGGAGATTCCCCCTTATAAAGGTCCAGAACCTTCGCTTCTAGGTTAGAGCGCATGCATGCGAGGGGGGACACATGTAAGCACCTATACCAACCTTTCACCACACTCACGCACATATGCTAGGGACACATGCAAGTTTTCATCTCATTCCGACGTTCTTGTGGTCTTTCTCCAGCGAAACCCTGATATGTGCACACTCCGATCGTCTACCCCCCTAAACGTTCCTCTGACAGGGGTAGACCGGCGTATCTCTCTCTTGTTTTGTGTTTGTTTAGGTCATAGGATGATGTAAAACCATGTTGGTTCACAAGTTGGGTCACTATCCTACCCGGTTTCATCAGAACAGGGAGATTCCCCCTTATACAAGTCCAGAACCTTTGCTTCTAGATTAGAGCGCATGCATGCGAGGGGGGACACATGCAAGTTTTCATCTGATTCTGACATTCGCGTGGTCTTCCTCTGGTGAAACCCTGATCTGCGGGCCTCGGATCGTCTACCCTCCTAGAAGTTCCTCTAACAGGGGTAGCCCGGTGTAGCTCTCTCTTGTTTTGTGTTTGTTTAGGTCATGAAGTTCAGCATCCTCCAAAAGCTTATGGTCTAGTGCAAAGTTCAAACTTACATGGTCTCAATCCTTATGAAGAGCTGGTACATGATATATCTACAAGGGAAACTATCGTCCGCTCCTCAGGAGGGTTGACAGAACCAGGATCTCTGTTCAAGAGTCTAATGGCCATCTTGCGAGATGTAGTTATATGCTATGATGGAATTGTATAATTCAATCTTTGCAACTTAAGTATAAATAAGATGATCTCACAGATTTTCCAAGTGCTATAATTCCTGGAGAACCGGTGGTCTACCCCTATAAATTTCTCTGTACGAGGGTAGCATAGTGGACTTTTATTTTTGTTTTGGTTTTGTTTACGACATATGTACATGGAAAGCAAAGGTTGGGCCGACTTTGCCAAAAAATAGGCTCCGGTTGCCCCGTGGCGGGAGTTTCCACGTATATATCCAGGATTTTACTAAGTGTTAACGCATGTCTACAAAGTGGGTCACACTTGGGACTTACACATGGGACCTACCAACCTTTCACCACACTCACACACATATGCTAGGGACACATGCAAGTTTTCATCTGATTCCGACGTTCTCGTTGTCTTCCTCCGGCGAAACCCTGATCTGTGCACACTCGGATCGTCTACCCCCCTAGACGTTCCTCTGACAGGGGTATCCCGGCGTAGCTCTCTCTTGTTTTCTGTTTGTTTAGGTCATAGGGTGATGTAAAACCATGTTGGTTCACAAGTTGGGGCACTATCCTACCGGGTTTCACCGGAACAGGGAGATTCCTCCTTATACAGGTCCAGAACCTTCACTTCTAGGTTAGAGCGCATGCATGCGAGGGGGGACACATGCAAGCACCTATACCAACCTTGCACCACACTCACACACATATGCTAGGGACACATGCAAGTTTTCATCTGATTCCGACGTTCTCGTGGTCTTCCTCCGGCGAAACCCTGATCTATGCACACTCGGATCGTCTACCCCCCTAGACGTTCCTCTAACAGGGGTACCCGGCATAGCTCTCTCTTGTTTTGTGTTTGATTAGGTCATAGGATTATGTAAAAGCATGTTTGGTCACAAGTTGGGGCACTATCCTACCCGGTTTCACCGGAACAGGGAGATTCCCCCTTATACAGGTCTAGAACCTTCGCTTCTAGGTTAGAGCGCATGCATGCGAGGGGGGGACACATGCAAGCACCTATACCAACCTTTCACCACACTCATAGACATATTCTAGGGACACATGCAAGTTTTCATCTGATTCCGACATTCTAGTGGTCTTCCTCCGGCGAAACCCTGATCTGTGCACACTCGGATCGTCTATCCCCTAGATGTTTCTCTGACAGGGGGTAGCCCGGCGTAGCTCTCTATTGTGTTGTTTTTGCTTAGGTCATATGATGATGTAAAACCATGTTGGTTCACAAGTTGGGTCACTATCCTACCCGGTTTCACCGCAACAGGGAGAGTCCCCCTTATACAGGTCCAGAACCTTCGCTTCTAGGTTAGAGCGCATGCATGCGAGGGGGGACACATGCAAGCACCTATACCAACCTTGCACCACACGCACACACATATGCTAGGGACACATGCAAGTTTTCATCTCATTCTGACGTTCTCGTGGTCTTCCTCCGGCGAAACTCTGATCTACGGGCCTCGGATCGTCTACCCCCCTAGACGTTCCTCTGACAGGGGTAGCCCGGCGTAGCTCTCTCTTGTTTTGTGTTTGTTTAGGTCATGAAGTTCAGCATCCTCCAGAAGCTTATGGTCGAGTGCAAAGTTCATACTTACATGGTCTCAATACTTATGAAGAGCTGGTACATGCTATATCTACAAGAGAAACTATCGTCCGCTCCTCAGGAGGGTTGACAGAACCAGGATCTCTGTTCAAGAGTCTAATGGCCATCTTGCGAGATGTAGTTATATGCTATGATGGAATTGTATAATTCAATATTTGCAACTTAAGTATAGATAAGATGATGTCACAGATTTTCCAAGTGCTATAACTCCTGGAGAACCGGTGGTCTACCCCTATAGCTTGCTCCGTACGAGGGTAGCCTAGTGGACTTATCTTTTTGTTTTTTTGTTTTGTTTACGACATATGTACATGGAAAGCAAAGGTTGGGCCGACATTGCCATAAAATAGGCTCTGGTTGCCCCGTGGCGGGAGTTTCCACGTATATATCCAGGATTTTACTAAGTGTTAACGCATGTCTACAAAGGGGGTCACACTTGGGACTTACACATGGGCCCTACCAACCTTTCACCACACTCACACACATATGCTAGGGACACATGCAAGTTTTCATCTGATTCCGACGTTCTCGTGGTCTTCCTCCGGCAAAATCCTGATCTGTGCACACTCGGATCGTCTACCCCCTAGACGTTCCTTCTAACAGGGGTAGCCCGGCGTAGCTCTCTCTTGTTTTGTGTTTGATTAGGTCATAGGATGATGTAAAACCATGTTGGTTCACAAGTTGGGCACTATCCTACCCGGTTTCACCGGAACAGGGAGATTCCCCCTTATACAGGTCCAGAACCTTCGCTTCTAGGTTAGAGCGCATGCATGCGAGGGGGGACACATGCAAGCACCTATACCAACCTTTCACCACACTCACACACATATGCTAGGGACACATGCAAGTTTTCATCTGATTCCGACGTTCTCGTGGTCTTCCTCCGGCGAAACCCTGATCTATGCACACTCGGATCGTCTACCCTCCTAGACGTTCCTCTAACATGGGTAGCCCGGCGTATCTCTCTTGTTTTGTGTTTAATTAGGTCATAGGATGATGTAAAACCATGTTGGTTCACAAGTTGGGGCACTATCCTACCCGGTTTCACTTGAACGGGGAGATTTCCCCTTATACAGGTCCAGAACCTTCGCTTCTAGGTTAGAGCGCATGCATGCGAGGGGGGACACATGCAAGCACCTATACCAACCTTTCACCACACTCACACACATATGCTAGGGACACATGCAAGTTTTCATCTGATTCCGACGTTCTCGTGGTCTTCCTCCAGCGAAACTCTGATCTGTGCACACTCGGATCGTCTACCCCCTAGACGTTCCTCTGACAGGGGTAGCCCGGTGTAGCTCTCTCTTGTTTTGTGTTTTTAGGTCATATGATGATGTAAAACCATGTTGGTTCACAAGGTGCGGCACTGTCCTACCCGGTTTCACCTGAACGGGGAGTTCCCCCTTATACAGGTCCAGAACCTTCGCTTCTAGGTTACAGCGCATGCATGCGAGGGGGGACACATGCAAGCACCTATACCAACCTTGCACCACACTCACACACATATGCTAGGGACACATGCAAGTTTTCATCTCATTCCGATGTTCCCGTGGTCTTCCTTCGGCGAAAGCCTGATCTACGGGCCTTGGATCGTCTACCCTCCTAGACGTTTCTCTGACAGTGGTATCCCGGCGTAGCTCTCTCTTGTTTTGTGTTTGTTTAGGTCATGAAGTTCAGCATCCTCCAGAAGCTTATGGTCTATTAGTGCAAAGTTCGTACTTACATGGTCTCAATCCTTATGAAGAGTTGGTACATGTTATATCTTCAAGAGAAACTATGGTTTGCTTAGGTTACAACGCATGCATGCACCCGGAGACTAGTTTTCCAATGGTTGGCGAAGAATGGTGTAAAAATGGGTTGTCGTAGAAAAATCATTGAATCTTTGAACAACTTCTCCAAAATGTGTGATACATAAAATTCACACACATGCGATAATAATACTTACAAACATATGGAAATTTCTCGGGGTGTGAGAAGATTCGCAACGATATTTCATGTGGGTGTAGAGACTGCTATTCAGAGGGTACGGATCCATCCAATTGATAAAAATGGAACATAAATAATTGATACAAATATAAAATAAGTTTGTAAGTAGGAAGAAAAAATGCAGAGGCTACGCCGAGGTTGCGTACTTGGGATGGCGCTATGCCGAGGGTGGCCCTCGGTGTAATGGTAGGAACAGTTAGCGCGAACGGCCCCGACCTTTAGCCGTCGGACCTACGCCGAGGGCCTCGCGATGCCGAGGGTGACCGTCGGCGTATGGTCGTCTATGCCGAGAGTTGGCGATGTGGGCTGGCCTGGCCCGGTCCTACGCCGACGGTCCCGACCTTTAGCCGTCGGCGCATCTGGCGCATCTGGCCATTGCTGTAGTGGCCTGACGTGCGTGTGCGTGTGCGACCCTCGCTTAGTTCATCCTGGTTCCTGAATCTGACACAGGAGATCGAGGAGTACACTTGATTAATTAGCCGCGTGGAAAATGTAACCACACACTGTGGCTGAGTTCATGGCTTCAGGCACGCGCGCACAAGCACAACAACGCTAGCAGTATAACACTGATATCATTCACCTGCCACGTTTAACACTGCAGCCTAATCCTCTTCATGACTACGCTGCAGCATAATCTGTGGGACAAGAATTGATACATGTACAGCTTCAAACATCACTGTCTGGGTCGGTTATAGTAGCCCACGATCTAGGAGCAATCTGAATAAACTAACTGTTTGACACGTCTGTTAAAATCTCACAATTTTCCTGAGCAGCAACCCGCGGCCTGCAACCCGCGGCGCGCGCGTCAGAGGAACACGCGCGTGTATCTATTTTATTGTCACTCACTTATAAAGTGGTACAACACTCCACCTTATAAGGTGATGCAATACTCCACCTTATAAGGTGGTGCAACTCTTCTTCAACTTACCACGTGAGACTAAACTTTAGCTCCCACTCCACTCCTATGTGAGCTGTCACAAACATGGGTCCAAACTCATATGCGCTGACACAAACCTAGACTTTAAGATTTAGAAAAAAATCTAAAATATACATGGACTTAATTATTTTAGTCCATTATTTCTAACATGAACAACCAAGTCCACACTTCAGAGTACACATCGACAAGGCTCAAGGCCTAAACACACGACCGAGATACCAAACAGAAAACTACACCATCTAAGGCGGGATTGTCCACAGAATGTCATCAGATTTGATCTAGTTGATCACCTATTTGAACGGTTTGTAGATATTTTCAAGAACTATTATGTTTCTTCCGCACCAGATCGTCCGTCTAGTAGTGAGAGTTAACCAACGGGAGGACCTTGGAAATGAAAATGTGCCTGCCCACGTCAGAACTGTGCTTGAGATGATATTAGCCACTGCACAGTTCATGAAAATGTGCATGCTAGCTTTATAGAATAAAGCATACCCAGTTTACCCAAGGTCAAATACAGCGCAAAATGATTATATGCTGAATAGTCCCTGAAATCTATTTGGTTAGGGGGCAGTGCAGTCCAATTCTGGAGTCAATACTCTGTGTCGGTTCCAGTTGCCTAGTCAGCTCTGGAATTTTACTAATGGTGATGCAGGGAACAACGTCCAACCGTGCGTATGAAACAGGTGGTCGTTGAATGCAAGCCACCTTGAAGGACCGTGTAATACTCTTACATGTGTGGAACAAAATCTAGACCAATTTCTTCAGTGTTCTTCTAATACCTCAGCTAACTTGTTTCGATACAAACTCCATCCAATTGCATACTTGCAGAGTCGGCCCGGTATAATATGTTCCCTTAAATCTATTAGACAGGTTTCGCAGCAAGGCAACCACACTGTATATATAATGTCACAAAGGAGCTTTCACACCATCCATCCATATGGAATGCTCATCCCATGCATGTAGTGCATATCGCAACAATGCTATATGGATGAAGCTGGCCTCATGAGCGTAGCAAATTCCAGTTGAGCTAATCTATCTATTATATACTAAAAGCAATATAAGATTGTTTTTCGAGGCTCTAGGTTGATCCACATCACCTAAATTAGTATTAATCATTAGATCTTTAATTTACGGTTAGGATTTACTTATTTCCCCATGTAACATCTAACCTTAACGTGAACCGTGTCACCTAATGAGTCGAACATGTCACGTATGGCAGGTTTGGTTTGCTGGAAAAGTGGGAACCGTATTTGAGTCTCCGCTCAAATACGTAGTACGTATAACGGTGCAAGTCAATCTGTTTGATGGGATTCCTTTTGGACTCTCTCTCTCTCAAATACGTATGGGAAAAGAAGCTATCGAAACACCCGTGGATGAATGGGACGGCCTTCTCCTCTCCATTGCATGTGGGCTAACCTGAGCTTACATCAACTACTGCGGCGGCGCGGCAAGGAGCTGGCTGATTTTCCGCATGACGACCCGGCGCACCCATCGTCCCGATGTTCAGCGTTGTGATCAACCGTTTCTCATCTTCATCTTCAATCTAAGAAAGAAAAAAGAGCTTCGTCTATTCCATGATAATTCCATGAGGTCAGGTGCTGAAGAGTAGATAAAATTGGCTTGCGAACAATTATAAACTCTCTCCGAGAAGCACGATCAACCAAGCTGCAAGTAAGCTCTCACCCATAAGTAATTGGTCCATCTATAACTTTCTTGATAATACTACCTCAATTTACTAAGAGGAGAACCTTGAACTTTTGTACCAAGTTACACTTTTTTCGAAATATGTTTGCATTCTTCAGTAAACCAAAATTGCAAATTCCAGAATTCATTACCGATATAATATTTATTAATCTGACTTATGATTAGAAAAGCCGATAATTAATGCATTAGTAGGATGCAGAAGTCTGAGCTTATAGAATGATAAAACTGACATGGTTCAATTAACTATTACTTTGAGGCCATTTGCGGTGATTATAATATTCTGAGCATCGCTAAGCACAGAATAGTTTTGGTTTTAAGACTTTATGTATTCAATTTACAGTCACATAGGGAATGATGATGTTGTCTCCTTTGTGTTTCATGAATCAAGATTTATAGAGATAGTTCAGAGGCACTACGGAGATACAAATCTCAAATAGCAATTTTCAATGTAAAACAACCATGATTTAGGACAAAAACGAACAAGTGAACAACATGTAGAATAAAAAATTCTGCACGAGTGCACAACCTTCACATAAGAATTATAATTTTTTTAATGTGGATTGTCAGTCATGCCTGTGTATCAATTTTATTATTCTATATATAAATCTTTGGTCACTAGATAGGATCTGTAAAGGGCGTCGGTTTAGTCGTTGGCCTCGCAAATTTGATCAGCCCAAAATTCTTAGTGCCTAGAGTCACATAACCACATAACCTGACATATAAGAGTTTACCACAAATGGTAGTACATCTTTTGTACTTATTTAGTCAACAATCATAGGAATCATGTGGGCACAACAAAAGTCACACTACAATAAACCAATTTGGCCTAAGCAGTGGGTGAAGATATATGAACCATTATCATGTAGGGCATTTCGTTAAAAAATGAAAAGCATAGAAAACTGAAATTTTGATGTTGAACACCCAACTGTTGTTTCTACAGCTACATTACTACATGCTAGAAACATATAGTATTTTTGCTACACTTGCCCAAATAGCAGTTACAAAATAGAGCCAAAGTAACATAATTATGAATATATACATGTCTAAAAGGTCACATATTTGCAATGAAAGGGTTAAATGAGACGAAAAAAATTTGTATGGGGTAAAATAAATATTCATCACTAACTGTAGGATTAAGATGGTGCCCTCGAATTTTCGAGGGCCGCCCTACTAGTTATCATAACAGTTGCATGACATTCCCAGGTCTGAAAATGTGAAGCAAACGGTGCTAGTGCTACACAATTGCCCTAACTAGGCTGGGCTGGGCCTTTTGCGGCCTGTAATGTAACGCCCAGGGCACCCGTTTTGGGACAAACCTTCCGACCTCACCTTGATAGGCAATGCAGCTTGCTTTGACTCCGTTTGTTTCGTCGACCAAGACAATGAAAGCAGAGAGCAAGATAAATTTTGGGGCTCTAAGTTTTTTTTGTTTGGATCGTTCCGTCAAAGTGAACATAAGTGTGTGAATGTGAGGACCCGGCTGAAGCCTAGCATGGTCACCCAACAACCAGAGTTTTGTTTTGTTTTTTGAAACAAGGCAAAAGATCTGCCATTTTCGTTAATTAAGGAGATTTTTTATAGAGTTTACAGTCCGAGCCTTGGAAAGACAAGGCAAAACAAAGAATAATTACTCTCGCGGTATGATACTACTAAGGTCCGTAGCACCAGCAAGACACCACATAGAGGCCTTCTCTTTAATTTTTGTCACTGACATGTCAATGGTTATGAATTGGTTTCTGAAGACCCTCGCATCTCTTTCTTTCAAATTTCCCAAGAGACCAATATAGTTATTGATGCCAACGCCTTCCGTTGCGGCCCCCTTTTGTGAATCTCCTCCTTCCACCACTCCTTGACGGATTGATACCGGTGCCAATTTGCTGTGTCAATATCTTGGAGGCCAATCCAATCCTTAAGCTTGATCCAAAAACGCATGTAGAAGCGACATTTGAAGAGTAGGTTTGAGGCCGATTCTCGTGTTTGATTGCAAAGTTTACACCGCTGGCAATTGGGCCAACCTCTGTGGGCAAGCCTATCCTCCGTCCACACTCGGTTTTGTAGGATCAACCATGTGAAGGACTTGCTTTTTGGGGTTGCCCAAGGTTTCCAAACGAAAGTCTGCATCAAGGAGTTGGTTTGCCCCCAATAATTGCATCTTGTATGCCAATTTAACCGAATAGGCTTCATTATTTGTGAGCTTCCAAGTGATGTCATATGTTGCATGAGGGTCTAGATGTATGTATGTTGGCGAGCTTTTCCCACAACTTGTAGAATTGTTCAATATTGTTGGACGGAGAGGCCATGTTGTGTATTAATTTGAGAAATCCAAAAGTTCTCATGCAAAGCTCTATGAATCGAACACTACTTCTTTTTTGAGATGTCAAAAATTAAAGGAGCCACATCCTTAGGCCTCACCCCATCTAACCAACTTGCCTCCCAAAAGAGGGCTTTCTTCCCATATCGAATAGTAAATTTTGTAGCCGATGCGAAAAGATCATGGTCTTTGGGGGTAAAAGGATTTCCGAGTCCCACCCATGGCTTTTCCTCATTCTTCCATTCTTACCATTGCCATCGTAGCCTAAGAGCACTAGCAAACTTTTTGAGGTTCAAGATTTTGAGGACTCCTTTTTTCCTTTGGCTTTCAAAATAAATCCCACTTCACTTTACATTTTCCACCGGTGATTTTGTCGCAAGCCGTCCACAAATACGCTCTTCTTAATCCATCAATCTTAAATAGCACCTTAGCGGGGACGTCGAGCACCCTGATGTAATATATGACAATGCTCGTGAGGACCGACTTGACTTGGGTGGCTCTCCCGGCCATAGAAACATGCTTCCCAACCCATGGCATGAGTTTGGCCGCCACCTTGTCTTAAAGAGGTTGGAAGTGGATTCTTCTAAGAGGATTCACCGATAAGGGGCGCCCAAGATACTTCATTGGGGAGGTAGTGGCGAAGCCGGAAACGCTTGTAGAATGTCCTTACGATCAATGTTGTCGCATCGGATAGGAGTCACTTGGATTTTATTACAATTTGTCACAAGACTGGTGACATCACCGAAGTATTGAAGCATAGTGGCAAGGAAGTTGACATCCTTCTTTATAGGCTTCACAAACATTACGGCATCGTCGGCATAAAGAGAGGTCCCCACCGTAGGCGCTATCCCACAAAGATTATGAAGAAGTCCTTGGTCCGTAGCCTTACATAAGATGTGGTGTAGAGGGTCTATTTCCAAAACAAAAAGGAGTGGTGAGAGGGGTTATCCTTGTCTTAGGCATCTTCCATGCTTGATTGGGTCACCGTCAACGCCATTAAGGAGTACTCTTGTGGTAGCGGTAGTAAGGAGCACCAAGATCCATTCTTGAAATTTGCTAGGGAAACCCAAATGTTGCAACATGTCCATCAAGTAGTTCCATCTCACCGAATCGAAGGCCTTTTTAATGCCGAGCTTGAATAGGAACGTTGGGGACTTTGTTTTGTGAAGCTTACTTGCAAGATTTCTAACATACAAGAAGTTATCATGGATACTTCTTTTCTTGATGAACACACTTTGGTGCATTGGAGACAAGATTGTTCATGTGCGGAGCAAGACGGGTCACCATCATCTTTGAAATGAGCTTGGATATTGCATGGATTAGGCTAATGGTAAAGTCAGAGACATCTTCGGCGCCGTCTTTCTTGGGAATGAGAGCAATGTTTGCAGAGTTTAAACAATGGAGGTTACTTGAGTGGAGGCTTGAGAATTGGTTGACAACCGCCATGTTATCATATTTTATGGTGCTCCAACAAGATTTGAAGAAGACTCCCGTGAAGCCATCCGGCCCTGGTGCCTTGCCACAGGCGGTACTATCCACCGCGGCCTTTACCTCCTCCTCCGAAAACGACACATCAATACCGGAGAGGTCACATAGGGGGGTAGTTATAATATTCCAATTGAAGTTCTTTGTTCTCGTAGTCCCTTTCTTGATGATCCTTTGGAAGTGGTTATGGATGATCTCTTTCTTTTGTCTATGCTCCGTGACCCATCCATTATTGTGCTTTAAGCGGTGAATGTGATTTTTCCTCCTTCTAGCATTCATTCGAAGATGGAAACACCGAGCGTTGGCATCTCTCCCCCCTTCAAATTTGTCACTCTAGACCTTTTCCTTTTCCTAGTCTTGTCGAGAACCGCAAGGCTAATGACTCTTATTTTTAATCTAGCTCGAAGCTCCCTCTCCTCCGCACTTAGGTTTCGATTTTCTTGTGCGATGTCAAACCGAAGAATAATCTCCAATTCCATATGGAGCTCCACTTTGGTTTTGAGAAGATAGTTTTGCTCCACTTTCTTAATCTTTGCCCGGTTCTCTTAAGCTTATGGTATAGTCGTTGACATGGTTCCATATGTCGTGATTGCTTTGTCCAAGCATTTTTAACCTCTTCCTCGAACTTCAGAATCTTTACCCAAAAATTCTCAAAGCGGGAGGCTTTAGGATTTTTTGGGTCACTATCATTTGCAAGGAGAAGGGGCAGTGGTACGATAACGAGGAGGAGAGAGTGTGAAGGATGTGCTTAGAGAAGGTGATATGTCCCACTCTTCGTCAGGAGCGAATTTCTAAAATTCTCACTAAGGAAGTCTTCTTTTATAGAAAAAATGTCAGCAAATGCTAGTGTTTGGTTGGTCTCTCTCAAGAGTGTGAAGGAAGATATGATACGACGATATGCTACTGATGCCGTGTCCAGGGTCTGCTGGGAGGGAAGAGGCTGGACGACTTCTTATAGACATGCATGTTGCAATGATGTTGCCATCGATCAGCCCGGCCATCCGGGTCGATGAAACTACCACGACGATGCATGTAATTCCCTGCCCATATCATCAAAATTCTAACGCCGGGAAGACGTAATTGTTTACGTAGCCACCTGCCGATTGCCGTCCTGCCGTGCGTGTGCATGCGCGAGTACGCGACAATTATTTCCGGCACGCTCTGGCACCGGACCGGAGGGGGGGAGTTAATTAAAAGTGCCGCGTCGTATGCCTTTACGAGGGATACTTTGCGCTTTTTGCCGCTCGATCGATCGAACGAAGCATCGGCGGTACTACCACAGTACATACAGCGACCCTGCTGCTCGTTGTCGTACATACTGCAGTTGTTGATCGAGTGCTGAAAGTTCCATCGATCAGTACATTATATAGTTCTTACATCGACTTTGTCAGCATCTACAGTACCACTCCGGTACAATGGAGACGACTTTTTTCTTGCATGTGCTTCTCCTCCGTGTGGCGACACAACAGGTAGAGGTTGCAATGGCAGTAAAAGAAAGGTGTTGGGCAAGATCGCTCTGAAAGATGTACTTACCTTGCTCTGTTCAAGAATACCGCTCGAGTGAAACTGGAACCGCAGGGCCTATTTGGTTCTTTCATCGATCTTGCTTTTGTAGTAAAAACTCAGGAATTTACCATTCACTTAGACTTTATTCTTCAAATTTCTACGCACGATGAACAAAAGTATGTCTTTAGTGGCACAATAATATCCTAATTTTACTTATTCATTTGGTTTTGGTTTGACCTTTATTTGGCCATGTTTGCCACCAGGATTCATGTGTGTTTTTTCCTATCTGTCTCAATCAAAGACCCAAATTTAAAAATAACATGTTTTTCAATCCTCTATTCCGCGCATGCATTCCTATCATATTCATGTGTTTCCAACATACGGCATTCTAAGAACCCAATATGAGGGTCAAAGATACATTTTGTTTTGCCATAGATGCATTCTGAATTGGAAATGACTACACCACGTGCTTTTTAGAAGAAATCTTGGATGATAGCATGTGTTCTCAATAGTTAGCACTCTTATATAACATTAGATAGCAGAAACATATTAATTGTCGATGGATCAGGTTAGATCTCACAGCAAATTCAAGAAAAAAAGAGATTGCAGTGTCTTGCTCCTTTTTTTCGAAACCAAGTACAGACACAGAAACTCAAAGATGCATACATACAGTCATCCCTATGAACGCACACCCTACCCATATGAGTACTTCCAAAATACCGAGTCTGAGAGACTGATCCTAAGGTCTCGAGTTCGAGTCCTGGCTTTCGCAATTTATCCTAAAATTGCTGTTGACCCCTCTGTGTCCACGTATAGGCCTCTTGAGCCATACGTGAGTTTCGCGCGTCGTCGCTCTCTTCCGGTTGCACGTGCTGACTTCTCCCCGTCACACGTGAGAGGGGGTGTTGACCCCTCTATGTCCACGTATAGGCCTCTTGAGTCATACGTGAGTTTCGCGCATCGTTGCTCTCTTCCGGTTGCACGTGCTGACTTCTCCCCGTCACACGTGAGAGGGGTGTTGAAGTGTATAAGTGGATTGCACTAGCCCTTTCTATCAGTTCGGACTTTTGGTTGCGTTGGCTAGTGCATGAAGCTTGACATGGTATCAGAGCCTAAGGTCTCGAGTTCGAGTCCTGGCTTTCGCAATTTATCCTAAAATTGCTGTTGACCCCTCTGTGTACACGTATAGGCCTCTTGATTCATACCTGAGTTTCGCGTGCTATCGCTCTCTTCCGGTTGCACGTGCTGACTTCTCTCCGTCACACGTGAGAGGGGGTGTTGAAGTGTATAAGTGGATTGCACTAGCCCAATGCTATTGCTGAGATTATTTGGATTGAAGCACTACCGAAGGAACTTGGTATCCGACAGTCTTCACCTCCTATCTTATGGTGTGATAATATTAGAGCTACTTATATTTCTCTGAACCCGGTGTTTCATGCACGCACAAAGCACATAGAGATTGATTTTCACTTTGTTCGAGAAAGGGTTGCTCAAAAGTTGCTTCAAGTTCGGTTTGTTTCTTCCTAAGATCAACTCGCAGATATTTTTACAAAGGCTTTGCCACTTCCATTGTTTGAAGAGTGCAAGCGCAATCTCCACATGTCCATAGTTGAGATCGAGGGGGCTATTTCGCGCGCCGTCGCTCTCTTCCGGTTGCACGTGGTGACTTCTCCCCGTCACACGTGAGAGGAGGTGTTGAAGTGTATAAGTGAATTGCACTAGTCCTTTCCATCAGTTCGGACTTTTGGTTGCGTTGGCTAGTGCATGAAGCTTAACAGATCCGACGGGTCTTAAAATTGACGAAGTCATCACAAACGTCCCGTTGTCATAAAAACGTCGCTTCCCGATGAAGAATATTCTACTTTTAATGAGACACCAAAGCGTTAAACTTGGGGTTTGAACTCTGGTATACTGAAGGTACCACCGCTCTTCTAACCATCCAATCATAGGTTGGTTCTCCGGTGTCTTGCTTGTTATTCCCTTCGATTCCTATGTGGTCATCACTTCATCATGTGGAGACCTAGGCTACTCGGGAGTCCGGCCACCCGGTGTAGCCGCTTGGAGATGATAGCGTGGGATTTTATTCAGCCGATTTGCTAAAAATAGGATTAATGATATATACGTGTGACATGTAATCCTTGTGGGCCTTTTTCTCCGTTGTACCTATTATATGTTTTTTTTTCTTTTGGAGATTTTATGATACATCGGAGTACACATTTATGTGTGTAGTATATAGCTTGATCGAATGGTTCAAATTAACTAGCCAGTCGTGGCCATTAGTTAGTAAGGTAATTTCTATCGTAAAATTATAGTTTTACTTATAATTGACATTTCTTTTTGGCGGGAGATGCCTGTTCTAAACAGTGTCAATGCATTACTAAAAAATGCCACTCGAAATAAAATCTACTACTCCCTCCACCTTAAAAACAATGTAGAATATTTATCTAGATATAGATGTATCTAGACACTAAAATATGGCTAGATACATCCATATTTCGACAAATGTTCAATATCCTTTTTAGGATGAAGGGAACACCAACAATATGATGTACTCCCTCCGATCCATAATAAGTGTCGCAATTTTGAACTAGAGTGGTAGTACTATATCAGATTTGGACCGCAGGATCGAGCTGATTGGTTACTTTGATGTACCGCAAAACATCTCTTTTTTTTGCAGGAATTGACACATTTCAAAATAAGAACATATATATTCAATCAATACAGCGGCCAGGATACCTAAATATTCAAAAGGACTGTCTTCGGTAGCTATTGTTCGCATGTCCCTTCCATTCATTGGTAAAGCAAAAATAATTGGCAGACATGCTTCTACATGCATATGGCTACAACATGCTGGCATGGTGTGGTAGGGATCATCATTCGTCCAGCTGCGTCGTTGCACGTACATGGTCCAACGCACCTTTATGCTCCAAGGAAGGACCAAAAGTTTATGTTGCCGCCGGAGGCTGTCTTATGCTGCTGGGCATTTTCAAAACTCCCTAAGAGTAAACATAACATAGCAGCCTAGTTGGTGAACCCCCCCCCCCCCCCCCCCCCCCCGTGTCCTCAAACATCTAGCGATCTGAGAATTTGTCTGCTCATCATGCCGACATTACTCTAGCACATTAGGAACATTCCATTAGTGTCAATCACTCTCCCATGTTTACAGCATAATTTTCAACCTGCATATCATTATAATTCTACCACTCAACATGCACATGACTGGGTGGTGGGCGGAGTTGCGAGAAGGATAGACAGAGGTCGACTTGGGTCTTCTCCGTCTACTGGATGGTTGTGGGTGCAATGCGGGAGGTGAAGCGCGCATGACTAGTGATGCAAAGTGGGTCTATACTAGGGTACCCTCTACTCTTTTTTTTAGTTCAACAAAACGAACTAACTTTTATGATGGTCTCATCGTTGAAAAGGTTAGATTATTTAAAAATAAATAAAGAGAGTAAATGGTACCTAATGGTGACCTAGTTGCATCTTTACCTACGATGAGTTTGCAATGGAGTCCTCTTTAGGACGCTATGGTGGAGATTTTTTCATGGATACGTCCTGGGAGACGTATCGTTTTTATAGAAGGAGGGCCAAGTGGCCAAGGATTACAACACACGCGGGGGCACAGGCGCCCCAGCGCAACCACACTATCCTAAGGACCGCACACACCCACTAGACGACTATTCACGGCATCTCCACTTGTCCACCTACCCTAGGCAGTCAAGGAAGAGACCCACAGCTCTCCACAGCTCCGCCTCATAGGAGATCTTTCGGATGACCTCTACCACAGTCGGGACGGCTCCCTCGAACACGATGTCATTCCGGTGGCGCCAAAGCTTCCAGCAGACCAGTGAGATCCCGGTCCACAGGTCACGCTCTCGACCTTTGCCGCCACGCCTCTCTTGCAGCCAGGTGGTCAGTCTAGAATCTTCATAGGGCAGCCAATGGACCTTGCCCCACCAGCTCATGCAGGTAGTCCATACTTCTCGGGCAAGGAAGCAACCCATTAGGAGATGATCAATGGTCTATGCACACTGGTCGCAGAAAGGACAAGCCGTCGGATGCTGCAGGCCACGCCTACAAAGCCAAAATGCGGTCTGGCATATGTTTCTCACAGCCAACCACAACGGGACTTTGCAGCTGGCAGGAGCACGATGATACGTCGTAAACGTATCTATAATTTTTGATGCTCCATACTTATTTTGTATCAACTATCTTATGTTTTGTCTATACTTTGTGGCATTTTTATGCAATTTATGAAACTAAACTATTAACAAGATGCCACAGTGCCAGTTCCTGTTTTCCGTTGTTTTTGGTTTCAGAAAAACTAGTAAAGAAATATTCTCGGAATTGGACGAAAAAAAGCCAAAGTTCCTATTTTTCGGAGGCGAA
Organism: Avena insularis; assembly: GCA_023614405.1. Taxonomy (NCBI): domain Eukaryota; kingdom Viridiplantae; phylum Streptophyta; class Magnoliopsida; order Poales; family Poaceae; genus Avena; species Avena insularis. The sequence goes on from CM042690.1 coordinate 28,598,031, forward strand.
CACGGAGTCCAGAGGCCAGAGGGAGGTGCACCCCAGGGCGGACACACCTGGCCCATGCGCATCCAGGGGCGCGCCACCCTAGGGTGAGCCCCCTGGACCTCCACCGATCTTGGCCATTCGCCTATATATTCCCTCCGAGGCAAAAACCCTATGCACGATATCAGAATTCCACGAAAAGTTCCGCAGTGCCGCCGCCATCGAAGACGAGATTCGGGGGGGGGGGGGCAGAAGTCTCTATTCCGGCACCCTGCCGGGACGGGGAAGTGCCCCCGGAACCATCTCCATCGACTCCACCGCCATCTCCATCGCCGTTGCTGACTCCCATGATAAGGAGGGAGTAGTTCTCCCTCGAGTCTTAGAGCTCTACCGGTAGCTATGTATTCATATCTCTCTATGCGTGATCTTATTGTGATCATGAGTTTTGTAATCTAGTTGAATAAGTAGATGCTACTCAGCTACTCAAGTGCTTTAATTAATGTAATCTCCGCTTATCCCCACGTGTGTGAAGTTGACAGTATGCACACCGTGTGTGGCACTTAGGCTAAAGGTTACAGAAATATTTATCATGAGTTATAATTTGAGTTGGATGTCTCTATAAAGTTGTGGTGTTTGTTGGAACCATCTAGCGCTCAAGGTGATAGTTAGGGGTTATCTAGATGGGGAATGCGGACTTGAAGGTGTGCTATTATAGCCCTACGCCGTGAATTGGTGTTCGTTATCCAACCGGAGAGTAGTTCAGGATAGCATAATAAATAAAAGATATTTATGTGTTTATTGAGAATGTTCACTAGTGAAAGTATGATCCCTAGGCCTTGTTTCTAAGCATTAAAACACCATTTACAATCAGTCCTGCTACATGTTTGCTTGCTGCCATTTTTATTTCAGATTGCAATTACCATTTATAATCATCCATATTACTTGTATTTCACTATCTCTTTGCCGAACTAGTGCACCTATACACCTGATAAGTGTATTGGGTATGTTGGGGACACAACAGACTTTTTGTATCTTGATTGCAGGGTTGCTTGAGAGGGATATCTTTGACCTCTTCTTCCCTGAGTTCGATAAACCTTAGGTGATCCACTTAAGGGAAACTTGCTGTTGTTCTACAAACCTCTGCACTTGAAGGCCCAACACTGTCTACAAGAATCGAAGCATGCGTAGACATCACACACGAGTGCCAAATCTACAATGCTCCTGCCATCAAGATCTTGCCAGCGAAGAGTGACTGGTAGCAGGAGTTGGAGTTGGCGATCCTGCCGCGGCAGGAATCGACTAAGGGGGTTGTGTCGCGGCAGGGGTGGGCGGTGAAGCCCGCGGAGCGGCGATGAAGACCTGGGGGCGCGATTCCCTTCTCTGGCAGGAACGATCTGCACTCTACAAGATGGAGCAAACCTCCACAAGGGTGGGACGAGGCCGTATCATAGGGATGAAGGAGGCCTTCTTGTCGAAGTCCTTGCTGAGCCTGACGAGAAGGATGTTGATGAGCTGCCGTTCTTCAATGGGGTCAGCAAGTTCACGAAGTTCGTCAGCAATGGAGGAAAGTCGCTGACAGTAGACGCCAACAGGAGAGGCGCCTTGGACGAGATTGCGAAGCTCGATGTTGAGGTTGTTCACGCGGGCGTCGACGCTGTCCTGGAAGAGCTGACGAAGGGCATCCCATATGGCGGTGGCTGATGAAGTGTTGCAGAAGACGAGGTTGAAGATCTCGGTGGATACGCGCGTGTAGATCCACTGGATGATCGCGAGATCGTATTTGACCCATCATGGATCGTCGTTGCGGGGAACACAGTCTGTGGCGACGTGGACAAGAAGATTGCATCTCCCCAGATGAACTTCAAAGAGGTGGCGCTAGTGATAGTAGTTGTGGGTGGAGAGATCTAGGGTGATGGGTATGAAGGGAGAGATGTCGGTGATGGTGTCGGCGAACGGCATGGTGGATGGTAGTGGTTGGGGTTGGGGGTTTGTGGCGCCGGTGGTGGTAATAGGAACTAGGGTTTGGGGTAGAGAAGAGGAGGAGGTAGGGGCGCCAGCGGCACGAAATTCTACCGTGGAGAAGAGGGGTCCAGGAGGAGGCGGAGGAGGGGTAGGCGGCGGAGCCATGCCAGGGTGCGAAAAACCTAGGCGTCTAATACCATGATATTTGGAGAGAATAATATCTTGTATTGATATGTGGGGGATTACAGAGTATATATAGGCCAACCAAATCTAGGGTTTAGGCCAACCAATATAGAGAGGTACAAACCGATTACAACACAAATGTATCTCTAATACTAGAGGCTTAAATTCTTCTGCAACTCCCTCGTCTCAGTCCTCATGAATATCATCTAAGCATCAACTTGAAACATTCTCATTTTGTTTCGTCTCTTACCTTGACGTGTTTCATGTTTGTTAGCTCAAGAGATATTTGCGAACTATCTATTCATGAGTTGACCGTGGAAAACTCAGTTTGTTGTTTTGTGTCATTCCCTCTCTTCCTTAGTGTGAGAAGCAACCTCGAAGGATCGATATGAAGCACTTCATTCATTCAGTCATGATGGTATGGATCCAAACTCTAGTGTAACCCTGTCCCTTTCTCTCTTCCTACTCTAGTAATCTCGGGATTACTTCAGAAGAGTTCGTAGATGTGCGTTTGTTCAGTATTCTCCTAATATCTCATATCGAATATATAGCTATACTTTTCAACTGTGTATACTCAGCTGATCGGGGATGAAGTACCCACAATTAAATCCTCCCAAGTCTCAAATATCAAACACCTTTAAAAATCAAGATGGAGGTAGCCTCTTCCTTTTATAGCAAGGGCATCAACAGTTTGTTCATCGGATCCATGTGATATCTATCAGAGTCATCTTGTTTTCCACTGAACTAATGTTAAACTGATGAAGGCACGTTAGAAACTGGTCATGGATCACGTACAAATCAGTTGAGTCAACATGAAAACGATGACTGCATGCCTGATGTCTGTTTTGTTTGTATGGTTTACAAAGCATCACAGAGTTCGATAATAATTTACTAGTTTATATAACTAGTAGGGCGGCCCTCGAAAATTCGAGGGCACCATCTTAATCCTACAGTTAGTGATGCATATTTATTTTACCTCATACAAATTTTTTCGTCTCATTTAACCCTTTCATTGCAAATATGTGACCTTTTAGACATGTATATATTCATAACTATGTTACTTTGGCTCTATTTTGTAACTGCTATTTGGGCAAGTGTAGCAGAAATACTATATGTTTCTAGCATGTAGTAATGTAGCTGTAGAAACAACAGTTGGGTGTTCAACATCAAAATTTCAGTTTTCTATGCTTTTCATTTTTTAACGAAATGCCCTACATGATAATGGTTCATATATCTTCACCCACTGCTTAGGCCAAATTGGTTTATTGTAGTGTGACTTTTGTTGTGCCCACATGATTCCTATGATTGTTGACTAAATAAGTACAAAAGATGTACTACCATTTGTGGTAAACTCTTATATGTCAGGTTATGTGGTTATGTGACTCTAGGCACTAAGAATTTTGGGCTGATCAAATTTGCGAGGCCAACGACTAAACCGACGCCCTTTACAGATCCTATCTAGTGACCAAAGATTTATATATAGAATAATAAAATTGATACACAGGCATGACTGACAATCCACATTAAAAAAATTATAATTCTTATGTGAAGGTTGTGCACTCGTGCAGAATTTTTTATTCTACATGTTGTTCACTTGTTCGTTTTTGTCCTAAATCATGGTTGTTTTACATTGAAAATTGCTATTTGAGATTTGTATCTCCGTAGTGCCTCTGAACTATCTCTATAAATCTTGATTCATGAAACACAAAGGAGACAACATCATCATTCCCTATGTGACTGTAAATTGAATACATAAAGTCTTAAAACCAAAACTATTCTGTGCTTAGCGATGCTCAGAATATTATAATCACCGCAAATGGCCTCAAAGTAATAGTTAATTGAACCATGTCAGTTTTATCATTCTATAAGCTCAGACTTCTGCATCCTACTAATGCATTAATTATCGGCTTTTCTAATCATAAGTCAGATTAATAAATATTATATCGGTAATGAATTCTGGAATTTGCAATTTTGGTTTACTGAAGAATGCAAACATATTTCGAAAAAAGTGTAACTTGGTACAAAAGTTCAAGGTTCTCCTCTTAGTAAATTGAGGTAGTATTATCAAGAAAGTTATAGATGGACCAATTACTTATGGGTGAGAGCTTACTTGCAGCTTGGTTGATCGTGCTTCTCGAGAGAGTTTATAATTGTTCGCAAGCCAATTTTATCTACTCTTCAGCACCTGACCTCATGGAATTATCATGGAATAGACGAAGCTCTTTTTTCTTTCTTAGATTGAAGATGAAGATGAGAAACGGTTGATCACAACGCTGAACATCGGGACGATGGGTGCGCCGGGTCGTCATGCGGAAAATCAGCCAGCTCCTTGCCGCGCCGCCGCAGTAGTTGATGTAAGCTCAGGTTAGCCCACATGCAATGGAGAGGAGAAGGCCGTCCCATTCATCCACGGGTGTTTCGATAGCTTCTTTTCCCATACGTATTTGAGAGAGAGAGAGTCCAAAAGGAATCCCATCAAACAGATTGACTTGCACCGTTATACGTACTACGTATTTGAGCGGAGACTCAAATACGGTTCCCACTTTTCCAGCAAACCAAACCTGCCATACGTGACATGTTCGACTCATTAGATGACACGGTTCACGTTAAGGTTAGATGTTACATGGGGAAATAAGTAAATCCTAACCGTAAATTAAAGATCTAATGATTAATACTAATTTAGGTGATGTGGATCAACCTAGAGCCTCGAAAAACAACCTTATATTGTTTTTCTATATCTATACCTAATAATAAAGGAAGGAGTGTTTCTCGTAGTACCTACACTTTTTTGGACCGGTTTGTCCTCCCACTAAACCATGTATTACAACCAACGCCATCTGTAAGTCAAAAACTAATACCATCGATAAGTGGATTTTTTTTTATGCTTTGACAACTGGAGGATGGGAAGCCAGAAGAGAATAGACGCGGCTTACCTGTGCCCGTTGCGTGCGACCATCTGTGCGGCGTGGACGGACGGAATCCATCCAGCCGTCCCCTTTTTCTTTTATTTGCAAAAAAAACGAGAATACAAGGGAAATACGAAGTAACAGGGCAGAATTCCGAACTCGCTAGCTTTTGGTTCTGTCACAGGCGGAAGCTGTATGTAGAGCAGGGGCTAGCTCCCGTGTATGACTTCCACACGTACGCAAGATTAAGGCGCTAATGACCAAGTCGGCTCATCCGCTTACGGTGCAACTGCTGTTCTTGACTTTCCGTCGAGCACCACCTAGCTTACCGTTGTCAAGGAGTGCGTGTAGACAATACTGGGCCTGGAAGAGTTCTTTTTATGCGACGCTTGTTTTAGATAAGTAGGAGTATATGTCACTGACAACGGCTGCATGTCACGCTGCAGGCTGCGCTGCCCATCCTCCGTCCTCCCTAATCGCTCCTGTCATCAGGGGAGGGGAGTGGCAGGCTGGCAGCGTCTGCCGCAACGGTGGCTGTCGAGGTCCAGCCATGCCCCACGCTCTATGCCACGCCATCGAGCTGTATGTGGCCCAGCTTCGTCAAGCACTCCGGATCTGTCGTTGGGGAGCATACGACGGGAGCGAAGAGCAACAACACCAGACGGTGAGCGATGGAGGGGAGACCACAACCGTGAAGCTTGACCGCGAGTTCCCTAGGTCCTCCCGTTGTGTTCTGGTGCTCCACGGGCCCTTGGACATGTCACTGCTTCCGGTTTGTCTCGCAGCGCGTCCTTGATGTGATTTCGTGCGGATGACATGAGATGGGGAATTTTCATATCCACTCCCTCCGTTTTAAAATATAAGAGGTTTTAGGTTTGTGAAAAAAAAAGTATTTAGACTTGTTTTAGTATATAGGTTCACTCGGATTTAGAGTGAATCTACACACTAAAACAAGTCTAGATACATTTGCTTCACAAATCTAAAACATCTTATATTTTGAAACGGAGGGAGTATATATAATAATAAAAGACGAAGTGGTTTTTATCCTTCTTACATTTTTGGACCGCTCTGTCCCTGCCAGTTCAGATATACTGCACCATTTGCCATAGTTGAGTTAATTAAACCCCATGATTTTGCGGTTAAAAGTACCGAATCGCATGATTCTGTCTCTTTCGGTGCAACGCACGGGCTTTTTCCTAGTAGTATATAATAGACGATACACAACTCTGCCTTGGAATAGAGAGATCCCAACTTGTATTGAAGGGAACTCTGCATTCATATAGTAAGAAACATATCCATACCCTTCTAACATAGCCTGAAATTTTGATTTACGGACAAATGAACTGTCACACAATTTTTGCTTCAGTCTACTTGGATTTTGTAGCATGGGCAAATATAAGAAACATGGTCTCTGCATATTCCACCGGACAATTTGTGATTAGGCTTTTACGGAATAAGTATGACACTACATTTCCCCAAAACGGAAATGTTGATTCCAAAGCCGGCCTGACAAAAGTTATGCTGTTTTTTTCAGGCTGTAGCGCGTCCGACAAGGACATCACTTGATTTCCATATTCCTAGGACAGTTTTACTCCATGGTTTCAAACTTCCAGGAATACTGCAGTATAAATGTATAATGGAAACTCCAGTTTGAATATTGTAATTTCAAATAGGCAACTTTCTTTACACAATGGAACTATGGAAGGGCTCTCAGCCTCTGCACGTATGTACTTCACAAAAAAACAAATTTAAGATCAGTGATACTTTCGGTTGAGTTTTTTTTTTTTAAACAAGCTTTCGGTTGAGTATGTACAACCATTAGCGTGAATACATGTCGTCAAATGTGCTGGGATCTGTTAACTAGTTGCATCAGATCAATCACTAGCAATAGAACGTCCTGAGGAACTCCAAACAAAATCATTGTTCGTGTATATAAAGCCAATCAATTGGCAGGATACAACACACTGAGCACCACCACTGCATTATCATTTTAGCTTGACGGAGATAAGATTGCAACCATTTTTGGCAATAGACATATACGTCATCTCTCTCTTTGAAAAAAGTGGGCGCAAAATACCCACTGAATTTTTGATAAATTAAAAAATATAAGCCAAGTTCAGGGTCCAGGGTTCTTTACACTAATTCTTTCACTTTTTTTTGACAAAATTCTTTCACTTTTTGGTGCTACGTAGTACAATCAATGCTTTTTCTGAAGATAAGGTGTCCTCAACCTGCTTACAAAACAGTTAAACAAACTGTGATGCTTTTGACTCTGATATCATTTACCTGGCACGTTTAACATTGCAGCCTAATCCTCTTCATGACTACCTGCAGCCTAATCTGTGGGACAAGAATTGATACATTTCCCATTTTCAAAAAACAAAAACAAGAATTGATATATGTACAACAGCCTCAACTGCTGGCCGGCAACTGTCGAGTCAGATTGTCTGAGCATCGTACAAGCTCTCTCATCGACGCAGCCAGACTTTTCACGGAGCTGGGCACTTGTTCTGGAGGGACGCGAGTTGCTCAAGATTTATACTGACATAGGCGTGTCCAAAATTGATCGTGTCTGTAATAGCTCTGCGCATGTTCTTGCTCAGCTAGGTAAATGAGGGTTTAATGGGTCTACTAGCAACTCAACTCCAGACTGTATTATGGAGTTGATTGCTTCTGATTGTAAGAACACTTTGTAATTCTCGTAGCAGCAGGTTTCTTACGCACTCTTTTCCTTACCAGGGTACCTGAGGGGACTGGAAGGTTTTTAATGAGGCGGCCTGCTGCTAATATATTTATGTGATCTTACTTAAAAAAAAGATTCAAAATAAAATCTAACCATGCGGGGTGCATGTCATAATAAGAAGATAGAAAAGGCTAGAAACTGGCCTGAACAACCAAGTTCACACTTCAGAGTGCACGTCGACAAGGCTCAACGCCGCGCCTAAACACACGACCCGGATACCGAACAAAAAACTACACCATCTAAGGCCGGATTGTCCACTGAATGTCGTCGGATTTGATCTGGTTCATCACCTATTGGATCGGTTTGTAGATATTTCCGCACCAGAACGTCCATCTAGTAGTCTTCTTCTCGTCGCGATACACCATGAGATCAAGGGAGAGTTAACTGACGGGACGACCTCGGAAAGGTCCACCCATGTCACAACTGCGCTCGAGATGATATTAGCCACTGCGCAGTTCATGAAGATGTGCATGCTAGTCTTATAGAATAAAGCATACCCAGTTTACCCAAGGTCAAATGCGGTGCAAAATGATTGTATGCTGAATATTCCTCGAAATGTATTCGGTTTGGGGGCAGCTGCAGTCCAATTCTACATGCTTGTTGATATGATTAAATCTCCTAGAGTCAAAACCGTGTGTGGATTCCGTTTGCTGAGTGAGGAGAGGAATTTTACTAATGATGGTGTAGGGAACAACATCCAACGGTGCGTATGAGACGGGTGGTAGTTGTATGCAAGCGAGCTTGACGGACCGTGTAATACTCTTCCATGTGTGGAACAAAATCTAGACCAATTTCTTCAGTGTTCTTCTAATACCTCAGCTAACTTGTTTCGATACAAATTCCTTTCAACTGCATACTCGCAGAGTCAGACCGGGGTATAATATGTTCCCTTAAATCTATTAGACGAGTCTGGCAGCAAGGCAACCACACACTGTATATATAATGTTAGAAATGAGCTTTCACACCATCCATCCTTATGGAATGCCCATCCCATGCCGTGCATATCGCAACAATGCTATATGGATGAAGCTGGCTTCACCCAACAAATTCCATGTGAGCTAATTATCATAACGGTTGCATGATATTCTCAGGTCCGAAAGTGTGAAGCGAAAGCGGAAAATCGCTTTAGAGCGGAAAATCGCTTTTTCAAAATTCATCAAATATTTTTGAAACAAATATCTATGTGTAGCCCACAATATGAAATACACGTCTGCAAATTTTTAATTAAAAATACCTTGTATTTCGGGTGCAGCAAAAAATACAAATATGATAAATTCTGGAAAAACAGAGGCCCATTCAAATTTGCACAGTTTACGTCGACATCTGAAATTTTCTCTTTTTTCTGAGAGCAAAACACAAAGTATTTTCACATAAATTTTTGCAAGCGGTGTATTATAAATCATTATCTACATCCTTATAATTTTTTCGATTTTCTAAATATTCAAATTTAAAGTTTTAAAAGAAGAATAAGGTTCTTCATGGAGCCTTTCCTCCAAATCACATCTCTCGTGCTACACATTTTTTTTTAGATTTTTTTGAATCTTTAAATTTAAATTTTTAAAAAAGAATAAGATACTTCATGGAGCCCGTCCTCCAGATCACCCTCTCGTGCTACACAATTACACTAACTGGGCTGCACTGGGCCTTTTGCAGCCTGTAACGTAACACCAATTGCACTGCACCCCGTTTTGAGACAAACCTTCTGCCCTCACCTTGATAGTTGCACACTACCGGATGCTGCTTGCCCTGAGTACGGTTTGTTTCGTCGACGAAGGCAATGGAATACAAGGAGCAAGATAGGCCCCTAAGTTTCCCGCAAAAAAAAAAGAGAGGCCCCTAAGTTTTTTTCAAGAGTGTGATTATGAGAAGCGGGCAGAAGCCTAGTGGCTGAGGTAGCAGTGGCTCATCCAACAACTAGAGTTCAACTCAGGGACAACTTATCACAGTCAACGGTTTAGAAGAGGTTTATAGTTAGGCTCCTTAATAAATTTGAATCATAATTAAACACTTGGTTGGTCTCTCTCAGGTGTGTGAAGGCAGATATGATATGACGATGCTAAATTGCTAATGATGTCGTGTCCAGGGCCTGCTAGGAGGGATGAGGCTCGACGATTTCTCAGACTTGCAAGTTTGCAATGATGTTGCCATCGATCAATCCGGCCATCCGGGTCGATGACACTACCACGACGACGCACCTAATTCCCTGCATCCCATGTCAAAATTCAAACGTCGGGACGACATACATGTGTAGGTCGCCATCTGACGAGCGTGTGCGTGTGCGACACGACGGTGCTGAGTTCATCCTGAACCTGACACAAGAGAGGAGTACAGGCACACTAGTGCAGACCCCCCCCCTTTAACACCGGTTGGGAGGGCCCTCTAACAGCGGTTGTAGAACCGCTGTTGAGGGTTCGGTGTTAGAGGAGGGGGCCCTTTAACACCGGTTCTTATACGAAACGGTGTTAAAGGGTGGCGCACGTGGGGATGCCGCAAGGCTCAGGCCCCCCTCCCCTTTAACACCGGTTCGTAACACGAACCGGTGTTAAAGGTTCTCTGCCGCGGCAGGAAAACGGCCTAAATCTCTGCCGCGACAGAGTTCTGCCTCTACCCTGTTCTGGGCGTATTTCTGCGGGAGGGGGGAGGGGGAATCGATCGGGAGCGGTATACACATACATCGTCATCGGTACATACGAGTACATGAATAATTAAGCAACTATTATTATACACAAACATCGTCATCGGCACATACATCGTCATCGGCACATACATCGTCATCGTTCATTTTGGTGGATATCTAAAGAGTTCTCCGCCAGGCGTGACGACCTCATCAAGTATGAACCCCGCCAATTCCTCTTGAATGGCTCGTATGCGGTCAAATGGTAGGAGTTGGTCCCGCATCCGTTCGATCTGAATATATATGAAGAATAGGGTCAATATATATAAGAATAAAACTCAACACAATTGATGGTAATAAAATAATGTTGTGGACTTTGTTTACTTACTCTAAGTTGTTCTAGTGCGGCTTGGCCCGTCGCACATATCGTGTTGCGAATGAACTCGCAGACATAGTATCCACATAAGTTATAGCCGGGTCCCTGATGCGCGCACTTTACGAGAATAGAGAGTTCAATCAAAATAATAATCAATAAAGCATGATATAATGGAATTGGAAGCAGAATCAAAGAGATACGCAGACCTAGCTAGCTAGTATTACTTACATTTTGGCCTACAAATTTTAGTTCTTCTGACCATTCACCCACGGCCCTGCCCGTGAACCTTTTCCAAACCCTGTCCGGCAAAGAAAATGGATAAAGGAGTAATTAATTACTTGTTGTCACGAAAGTTGCCGATCTAGTGCGATAATATGATTGAAATTACCTCTGGAGCATCTCTCTAAAGTCTTCCCATAGCTCTTTTTTTTCGTAACGAGTCCATGACAAGGACTTTTCCTGAATCGGGTTGAATGACTAGCAGAATAAAGTGGAACCTACGCACGCATAACTCATCATCAGTTACACTTAACATCGAGTAAGCCGAAATAAAATGTGTACAAGAGAGGGTAACAGTACTCACGAGAAGTTGTAAGGCAATAGTATTTCCCTTTTGGTTTGTTGTCTCAGTAAAGACGTTAGCAAGAAATCTTCTGTTTGCCCGGGTTTGAGTTTTACCACTTGTTCATGAACTCTATTTGGGTCAATGAACCCAATGTCAAAAGGGCCTCCTTTCATGCATTCCATAACCTTTTTCATGCATAATAGTATATACATATATGGTGAGCATATATATATACATGCAATTAATGAAGTGAATGAGATGAGATATAAATTACAGAAATAGTACTTACACACAATAAAGGCTGATGGAAGCTTTGTCGAGTTCCTTCTGATTGAATATAAAATGCAAGTCTTGAATGTTGAAGTCGATCTCGTCGTCTCCGCACAAGAAAATCTCATCTCTTATATGCGTCGTGATCCATTCTTCCTTTCTCGTCTTGCAGAAATCAAGGTACCACTTGTGCAATTTTCGCATCTTTGTTGGTAGATTCTTGAGCTCCTCTTTCTTGACGAGATTGTTCCCATACTTCCATGGCTGTATGGGGTTGGCATCGCATTTGGGCAAGTTGTCTCCCACGAAGTTCAAGTATGCAATGTAAGTCATCCCCATCTCATTGGCCTTTCTTTGTAGCTCTGCCTCGTAATCATTTACGGGAGGAGCATCCCGTGTGTCGAACATTTGGAGCGGGGCGCATGATTGGTTTTCCTGCTCTCCGAGCATGGGAACTGTTTTCTGGGATGCCGCACGACTGCTACTTTCAGTCTCCCTATGGCGCCTTGTATCCGCCTTCAAAATCTGGCGCTCGTAGTCCGGCACAAGTGGGGTTTCAGGTTTGAAAAGATTTTTGTAAAACTTCTCCACCACCGCCGGATCTATTTTCTCCTTTGGCTCGGCCCGTCTAGGTGCAAAGAATTTCTTGACCTCTTCTTCCGAGATCCTGCTGGTCTCCTCGTCGCTGCGATTCCACGGTAAAACCGGCAATGGCTTGGCGGAAGGCTGCGGGACGTAGTTTTTTGAACTCTTTGGCGTACGGTTTCCTGCGGATTTCTTTGTGGCAGTGCTAGTGATGCTCTTCGTGGCAGTGCTCTTCCGCTTACGCTGAGGAGATGGCTGAAGCACAGGAGATGGCTGACGGGCCGGAGATGACTGGCGTGCCAGAGATGGCTGGCGCGCCGGAGATGGCTGCCGAGAGAGATGGCTGAAGCGCCGGAGATGGCTGCGCGGCAGAGATAGCTGAAGCGGCGATCGTGACGGGGTGCTAGTGGCCTCCAATTTGGAAGCATGATGTGTTCCTTCTTCCAAAGATTGGTTGTTTTCACTGCAAATTTGAGTTGAGTTTCCCCTTCACCTGTAGCATGGTCAAGCTGTGCTTCCTCATATTCCTTCACAACCTCATCCACCCAGACAATAGCATAGCCATCTGGAATCGGTCGACAGTGGTAAGTTCCACCAGCTACAGGAGGTAAGGCATAGCCGACAGCCACCTTAATGGATAAGCCCATTAATCTCACATGCAGCTCAACGTGTTTGCTCTCCGTGATCTCATCCACGGGGTATCGAGGACCCGCCATTTCAAGCGTGGGCTGCACGTTCTCCGTGGAAGCCACGCTTCTTTTCCGCGCAGAGTCTAGTCCGCCGGCAGCTTCCAATGCAGGCTCTTCGTGCCGCTGAGATGGGCCGGTAGCTTGATGGCTCTGTTGTGTATTTACTTGCGCCTGCAGCGCCACAAGTGCATGTTCTATCTGTGTCATCCGCTTTGTACTCTCTTTTTCTTTTCTGTCGCGCCATCTGTAAGAGTCGCTCCACTCAGCAAACCCATCCTTCCACGTCATACCCCATGTGCCTCGTGCATGTCCAGGGTGTTCTTTTTTACCGATGGCGCGTGTGAGCTGGTCATTCTCTCTGTCGGGATGGAATGTCCTGGCGACTGTTTCCTCGTATGCCATGATGAGTTCAGTGACGGGTTTGGCAAGGAGGGTTGGAAAGATACACAATCCTGTTTCTGGGTCCAATCTTGCCCCGATTCCGTAGAACCAAGTCTTTGCACGTAGGTCCCACCAATCTGTCTGGGGTGTGATCCCTCTAGCGCGCAGGGCCTTCTCAGCTTCCTCCCACTTAGGCCTCTGAGATATGTAGCCACATGACCCCGTCCTCTGGTGATATTCCTTCTTCTGGGCATTTAGCGTATTGGTTTCTGACCTCTTTTTAGCTATAGCACCTTTTTTATATGCCACAAATTCGGGCCAGTGAGGTCTTATCTTCGCATAATATGCGTCTTCGAAATTTGGAGTCTCGCGAGCTTTGACAAATTTGTTCAATTTTGTCTTCGATTCTTGGAAAGCGTCAGCCATCTTCTTTAGAGTCCACTCTTTGACATTTTCCTTTATAACCGGGTTGTTTTCATCCTCCTTTGGCGGAAGGGTGAAATTTACCAACAACGAATTCCAAAGCGTTTCTTTGGATCTTTCATCGACAAAGGAACCGTCGCCCTTCTTTGGCTTATTCCAATTTTCAATTATGATTGGGATTTGGTCCCTAACAAGAACTCCAGCCTGACGTACAAATTTGTCTGCGGCCTTCTTGGGCTCCATCGGCTTGCCATCAACACGGACTGCTTCGATCGTGAACTTTGCACGATCTTTCAACCGATGGCTCGCGCCTCGCTTGCTCTTTTTCGTAAAGTGGTTGCTGGCTGGTCGATCCAGAGGGCTAAAAGAAGAAAGAAGCGTTAATTAATACATATAGAAGAAGATTGTTGGTGGAAGTCAGCAGAGGCTTAATCAATGCATATACCTCGCCAGACTTTGTAATCACTAAATTGCGTTGACCGGAGTCTTCATCTTCTCCATGACTACTTGAGCTGTCATCATGTACCTCCAAGTTCAGATATTGTGAGGTGTCCTCATCAATAATGTTCTCCATTATTTCTTCTTCTTCAAGGTTTCTACTAAGTGGATCCATAGTTTCTAAAACAATAATATTATCTAGAGTAAGAGAGTAAACATTCAAGTGGACTTGGATTCATACACAAATATACATATTATTCATACAAAAATACACAAATAAATACACAAATGAAATTAAAACCCTAAGGATGCTTGATCATTTTAAACGAGTTCCGAGGGGTCCAAACCCTAATTCGGAGAAATCCCGGATGCATATGAGAGGGGCTAGCTATAGTGGCTGACCGGAGGCTGGCGGCGTTGGAGAGCGACCTAGGGCGCGCGAGGTAGCGTGATGCGGCCTACCTAAAACGGGCGTTGTTCGAAAGAGGAGGCCGGGGCAAACATTATAGCGACGGCAAACATTATAGCGACGGCGGCCCCAGAGACCTATGGTAAAGGGTTTTCCCCGTCTTCTACCCCGCCCCCGTACCGCACCTGGGCCCTGGGCCACCACCGACATCTGCGAACTCTAGCCACCACTCCGACGACCAACGACACATCGCATCGCCGAAGAGAGGGACGCCGTGCCGTCGTTGCCAACGGACACACCTACAACCCGAGAAGGACCATGCATACACCCCGACATCGCTGGCATAATGTGCGAGCTCGCACCCCATGGCCACCATCGGAGCTCGCACCCCACCTAGGCCGCCCAGCTCGAGAGGAGGCCGTCCCGTCTGCCGCTTGGGCCCTGGGCCTCCCCGACGAATCCGCCTTCTTGACCCATCCCCTCCACATCCCTGTCGTTGGCCCCAATCCGTGGACGCGCTCGCGTAGCCGCTCCTGCCCGCCACACCCGATGACGCGAGCTACCACCGACAATGCGAGCTCGAAATCAGGTTTGGTCTTCCCCTTTTCTCTGTCCAAATCAAGCTCGAGGCCTTTTCTCTCATGTAGTTGTGCACTGAGATACTTTATTTATTTTTGATTTGTTTCTTAGGAGCATAGTTGCAACTATAGCCACATTTGGTTGAACACCGATACAAGTAGCAACTCCTAATATCCAAACGAAGAATACTAGCTAAAACTCTTGAACTCATACAATGAACACCGATACAAGTAGCGCCTGCTTCCTCGAACGACGCAGAGGCATGGACGGAGTGGCGCCACCGCGCGAGCTCCACTGAAAACTGCCGGCCGGCGGCGCCACCGCGCGAGCTCCACACCGCCGCCAAAGGGAGGAAACAGAGAGGGAGGAAACAGAGGAAACAGTGGAAACAGAGCTCCTCACCACGAGCACGACGGCGTCGGTGGGGTTCTTGTAGGCGCCGGCGTCGGCGGCGGCTTCGGCGTGGCGCACGCGCAGTGGTGGTGGCGGTGTTGGCGCGCGCGAGGGCGACGGCGGCTCCGATCGAGTTGGTGGTGGCGGCCGACACGAGGGCGGCAACGGCGAGGGCTGGACGGCGCCGGCGCGGCTGCTCTCTGTTTTTCTCTCTGCGCGGCGGCGGGTTCGATCTGGCTCTGGGGGGAAGAAAGGAAGGGGAAGGCGCATTTAATACCCCCCCCCTTTAACACCGATTCGAGGCTGGAACCGGTGTTAAGAGAAGTGTTCAGCGCATTTAATACCAGCCTTTAACACCGGTTCCAGCCACGAACCGGTGTTAAAGAAATGTAGCAACGAAATAAATCGCCCTTTAACATCGGTTCGTGTCTGGAACCGGTGTTAAAGGGGGCATTATTCATGCATTAAAGGGGCATTTTAATTCAAAAATAGGATATGAATTTATAATATTCATATCTTTTTATTTCAACTCAGAAAAATATGAATAATATATCATAATTTTCAAAAAAATAATATCTATCCATTCATGTAAAAACATTTTATATTTACTTTAGATGAAAATTTTCAAAATGATTAAAACACTTACATATAAATTTTGATTATTCAATTCAAACAAAAATAAATTGTCAAATCCTAAAACTTTGAGCATAAGAAATATTAAGCATCTAAAAAGGAATCTAACCCTATTTTATTAGAGCAAATCATATTTTAATGCCGCATCTTTTGTATTAACATTTTTGAATTGATTGGATATTTAAATGCATCTTTTATATACACTTGAATCGACCAAGCCTCGCTCAACTTGCATTGGTTTTTGATAACATAGCATATTGTTAACCTAAAAATGATTTTGTAAAAATCATGAGCATCGTATCATGTACTGTAGTTCATATCGACCCACTTCCTGCGATTCGGCGAGAATTTATCTTTTCACGGAGGTGGGCGGAAGGTTTCAGATCCCCATGTTGGTACATTGTCCATATAAGGTGGTCTAGTATTTTTGTAAAATGTGTTGGTGGTTTTTTGAATTAGCCATTTGGTGGTTGCTTCACAAAACCGTCCGTTTTTTATGCTCGGAAAATGGAAAATGCCTTTTTGGTGCGATAAAAAGGAAAACTTCCTCTTGCAACATTGTTTGCCATGCCATGATGCACATGTATGCACAATATGGCCATATTATCACAAACCATGCCTTGATTCTAACCATAACATTGGTCATTTGACCCGAAAGCCAAGAAACCTCGAATGAGATAGGTCATTTTGTGAAGGTTTTTTTTGAGACATAATCAATATACCAAGTTTGAGATTTTTCCTTCTAACTATGTCACATAATATAACACCACGCGAAGGTTTCGCACTGTTTCGATCTTTTTTATTTTTTTATCCCCGTTTTAAACTATCGTCAAACTTTGTCGAACAACGGGCATGAAGATTTTTAGCTCGGGGCCAAGCCTCGCTCAACTTGCATTGGTTTTTTGATAAAATAGAATATTGTGAACCTAAAAATGATTTTTGTAAAAAATCATAAGCATCGTATCATGTACCTGTAGTTCATATCTGACCCACTTTTTGCCGATTCGGCAGGAATTTATCTTCTTCACCAGAGGTGGACGGAAAGGTTTCAGATCCCCCTGTTGGTACATTGTCCATATAAGGTGGTCTAGTATTTTTGTAAAATGTGTTGGTGGTTTTTTGAATTAGCCATTTGGTGGTTGCTTCACAAAACCGTCCGTTTTTTATGCTCGGAAAATGGAAAATGCATTTTTGGTGCGATAAAAAGGAAAACTTCCTCTTGCAACATTGTTTGCCATGCCATGATGCACATGTATGCACAATATGGCCATATTATCACAAACTATGCCTTGATTCTAGCCATAACATTGGTCATTTGACCCGAAAGCCAAGAAACCTCGAATGAGATAGGTCATTTTGTGAAGGAGATAGAACTGGAATTAAAATACAGAATGCAACTAATAGTAAGTTACATAAAGCACGACTAAAAATTAAGATACATAAAAGAACTGAAAATTAAGATACATGGCTAGATTAAGTAACAATCGGCCGAACTTGTTAAGGAATATTGGAGTGATTCAGTCATGCTCCTGCCTACACCTGTAATACTCACCACTGTAGTCGTCGTACTCGCCGCCGCCGTCATCGCTGTCGTCGTCAGGGTTGCCATAATTGAACCTTGAAGGCTGAGTACCCGTGGGCTGGACTTGAGGGTAGCGCAGATGGGGGTTAGAGTCGGCGGCAGTGTCATAGGCCATGACGCTCTGGAGAGTCCGACCGCGCCACCATAGCCGACGGCCGGCCTCGTTGAAGTTAGGAGGAGGTGGGCCGTCCTCCTCGTGCCTGGCGAGCGCCCTCTCACGCCGATCCATGAAGAAGGCTTCCCAAGTAGGGAAATAGTCGGGATGCCATCTGGGATTCCTCCGCTGCTCCGGCGTGAGCTCGAAGTAGTAGTGGTTCGTGATGGCCATCCGGCGCGCCACACCTAGAGGGACAGGAGGAACCGGCACGCCTCCGGCGCTCAACATCCAGCCGACGGGGATACAGTAGCCCGGCGGGCAGGGATAGTTCGAGGCGCAAAGCGCCTCCGCCTCCCTGGGGGTTAGTGCTATGGTGGAAGCCATGGGAAAGAGTGATGAGGTTGCAAATATGAGTCTAGAGATGTGCAATGACAATGGAGGCCAACCCTACATATATATATATATATATAGTGAACTGGCGGGAAGAACTGGAGGGAAGAAATGGCGGGAAAAAAATGGTGGGAAGAAAAATGGCGGGAAGAAAAATGGCGGGAAAAATGGTGGGAAGAAAAATGGCGGGAAAAATGGTGGGAAGAAAAATGGCGAGAAAAAATGGCGGGAAAAAATATGGAGGGAAGAAATAGAAGGAAGAAAAATGGCTCATTTAATACATATACTGTTAACAGAAGAAATATGACATTGTTCTAAAAATGGGACGGTTGGAGGGATTTCAGGCTGGGCCAGGCAGCACTAATGATAGGGGTGAGTGTCGACATTATGTCGTGCGGCGTGTACCTTGTCCCGGATGGTGTCACCAACCGGGACTAAAGATGAACCTTTAGTCCCGGTTGGAGACACCAACCGGGACAAAACACGAGTCAGCACTAATAATAGGGGTGAGTGTCGACATTATTTCGTAAGTGTCGATACTATGTCAAGCTGCTTGTACTATAAATAGGCATCCTTGTGAGTCCGGTCATCCATCCAGTTTGAGGCATCTCCAAGATGGTTTTCAAGAGCAGGGACACCACTACGGCCAGTTTCAGGGAGATGCCGACGGAGCCCAGTCCTCCGGCATCTTCGAGAAACTGGTCATAGAGGCACTCCCTAATATGTGAAATTAGTTAGCTCCCAGGTGTATTGATCTAGTTAGAGAAGTTACAACCTGCAAGATGGTTTTCGAGAGCAGGGACACCACTACGGCCAGTTTCAGGGAGATGCCGACGGAGCCCAGTCCTCCGGCATCTCCAAGAAACTGGTCATAGAGGCACTCCCTAATATGTGACCGCACGCGTTTGGAGATCAGATCTTAATGGTAAGTACGAATCAGGACAACTTCTTCTCATAGTCCCGGTCCATCCACAAAACAAGACTAACACTCAAGACATTTATTAATATTAAAAACATGAACTAGAGTTACATAATATGAGCATGAACTTCTTGGCATATGTCCTTCCTTATGATCGCTTCAGACGTAACCATGGAGCATCTTCTTTACTTAACGGAATGCTTGGGTCATATTTCACTGTGAAGGGCAGAATTTTATCAAACTTCTTATAATCTTCTGACATGTCTGTCTTGTCCTCGATTCCCACGATGTTTCTTTTCCTGAAAGAACTATGTGATGCTTTGGCTCATCATATGATGTATTCGTTTGCACATTTTTTTTCTTTTTTTTGGTCTGGAGGACATGTCCTTCACATAGAAAACCTGAGCCACATCATTGGCTAGGACGAATGGTTCGTCTAAGTTCTTGTCTACCTTCATAAGATTGTTGAGATCCACCGTTGTCATTCCGTACTTCTTGTCTACCTCAACCCCTCCTCCTGTTAGCTTGACCCATTTGCATCAAAACAAGGGGACCTTAAAATTAGGTCCATAGTCAAGTTCCCATATCTCCTCTATGAACCCATAATACATGGTCTTCTGCCCATTGTCTTCTGCTGCATCGAAGCGGACACCACTATTTTGGTTGGTGCTCTTTTTATCTTGGCCTATCGTGTAAAATGTATTCCCATTTATCTCGTACCCTTGGAAAGTACATACAGTCGAAGATGGTGTCCTGGCCAACAAATGCGATTGATCTAGCAGTGGTGTTATTCATGAGAAGTCTTTGCATCCAGCCGCCAAAACTCGCCATGTGTTCACTTATAATCCATTCATCAGACTGTCCCGGGTGTTTGAGGCGTATTAAATTCTTGTGTTCATTGATATACGGGGCAAGCAAGATAGATCTTTGTAAAACCGTGTAGTGTGCTTGATTGAGAGAATGCCCGTCCCTACATATCATTGCTTTACATCCTAGGGTGCCTTTTCCACGCAGCCTCCCCTCATGTCATGATTCTGGAACACCAATCACCTTAAGGTCAGGAATAAAATCAACAAAGAACTCAATGACCTCCTCTGTTACATAGCCCTTGGAGATGCTTCCTTCTGGCCTAGCACGATTATGAACATATTTCTTTAAGACTCCCATGTACCTCTCAAAGGAGAACATATTGTGTAGAAATACAGGATCGAGAATGACAATCTCTTCTACTAAGTGAACCAGGAGATGCGTCATAATATTGAAGAAGGATGGTGGGAACACCAACTCAAAGCTGACAAGACATTGGGACACATCTGTTTGTAACCCTGGTAGGCTTTCTGGATCGATTACCTTCTGATATATTGCATTGAGGAATGCACATAGCTTCACAATGGGTACTCGAACATTTTCAGGTAGAAGCCCCCTCAATGCAATCGGAAGCAATTGTGTCATAATCACGTGACAGTCATGAGACTTCAGGTTTTGGAATTTTTTCTCTGCCATATTTATTATTACCTTTATATTCGACGAGAAGCCAGACGGGACCTTGATACTGCTCAGACATTCAAAAAATATTTCCTTCTCTGCTTTGGTAAGAGCGTGGCTGGCAGGAGTTAAGTGGCATCGTTTAGCCTTCTCGTTCTCAGGATGCATAGGCTCTTCAGGGGCTTTCAGACGTTGCTGGTCCTGCCGTGCTTCCGGTGTATCTTTTGTCTTCCCATACACTCCTAGAAAGCCTAGCAGGTTCACGCAAACATTCTTAAATCACGTGCATCACGTCGATTGAAGAGCGGACCTCTAAGACTTTCCAATAGGGTAGGTCCCAAAATATAGATTGCTTCTTCCACATGGGCGCATGTCCGGCATCGTCATTCGGAACAGATAGACTGCCAGGACCTCTTCCAAAGATTACTTCTAGGTTCTTGACCATACCAAATACCTCCTCACGATGCGGAGACAGGCTTCCTCGGGGTTACGCAGACGTTTGAAATGCTTGCCTTTCTTTCTTCTTTGGATCACGAGTTCGGAAGAAATCGACGATACCCTAGGTACACAACCTTCTTACATTTATCCAAATATACACTTTCAGTCTCATCTAAACAGTGTGTGCATGCATTGTATCCCTTGTTTGTCTGCCCTGAAATGTTACTAAGAGCAGGCCAATCATTGATGGTTCTGAAAAGCAATGCTCGTAGGTCAAATGGCTCCTCTTTGTGCTCATCCCACATACGTACACCTGGTTTGGTCCACAGCTGTAAAAGTTCTTCAACTAATGGCCTTAGGTACACATCAATGTCGTTGCCGGGTTGCCTTGGGCCTTGGATGAGCACTGGCATCATAATGAACTTCCTCTTCATACACAACCAAGGAGGAAGGTTATAGATACATAGGGTCACAGGCCAGTCTTTGTGTGCAGCTCTGCTCACCAAAAGGATTCATGCCGTGCATGCTTAGACCAAACCTTAAGTTCCTTGCGTCACGTGCGAAGTCGGGTACTCTCGCCGACTTTTCTCCACTTGTGACCCATCGGCGGGTGTCTCAACATCGCGTCTTTCTTACGGTCTTCCATGTGCCATCGCAACAACAACTTGGCATGCTCTTTATTTCTAAAGAGGCGTTTTAACCGTGGTATTATAGGAGCATACCACATAACCTTGGGAACCTTCTTCCTAGGGGCCTCGCCCTCAACATCGCCAGGATCGTCTCGTCGATCTTATCTGCATGATCACGGTGCATACGGGCATGCATCCAAATTCTCGTACTTCTCATCGCGGTAGAGGATGCAGTCATTAATGCAGACATGTATCTTCGCACGTCTAATCCTAGAGGCGGACAACCTTCTTTGCTTGGTATGTCTTGTCGGGCAACTCATTATTTCTTGGAAGAAGATTCTTCATTTTTACCAACAACTTTGAAAATGCGTTGTCAGTCACACCATTCTCTGCCTTCCATTGCAGCAAATCCAGTGTGGCACCTAGCTTTTTGTGGCCATCTTCGCAAGTTGGATACAACAATGTTTTGTGATCCTTTAACATCTACTCCAGCTTCTTCTTCTCCTTTTCAGTTTCACATTCTTCCTTTGCATCAGTAATGGCCCGACCAAGATCGTCATCAGCGGGCCCATCTGCTCCCTCTTGATCTTCATTATCTACTCCCGTTGCATTATCATCATACTCAGGATACATATTATGATAGCTGTCATCATCCTCTTCTTCTTCATTGTCTTCCATCACAACCCCTTTTTCTCCATGCTTGGTCCAACAATTATAGCTGGGCATGAAACCGGATCGAAGCAGGTGGGCGTGAATGGTTCTGGTATTTGAGTAGTCTTTCTTGTTCTGACAGTGAACACACGGACAGCACATAAAACCATTGTGACCACGGTTTGCATTAGCCACAACGATGAAATTTTGGAGGCCCGTAATGTACTCGGAAGTGCGGCGGTCACCGTACATCCATTGCCGGTTCATCTGCATTAATATGTAGTATATATCAAAAATTAATAGGGAGATGACCATTTTTATATATAGTACATCAATGACACATGAAAGGATAGTTGCCGACCTCGACCGAGAAGGAAAGAGCAACGAGAAAACTTATTTTGAGCTCTCGGGCATTTCACCGAACACCTCTTGTGCATATGAAAAAACACAAACTAGCACTCTTCACACCCTCTTGCTAGGCTCTAAAATGAGATAGTGAAAAAAATGGAAGAGTTGGGTGTGGACTGCGGTGTCTTATATAGCCCCCCCTTAACACCGGTTCAAGCCACGAACCGGTGTTAAAGGGGGGGCTGCGCGGGCCACTGTAGGGGGGATCCTTTTTGCCGCACGGGCCACGCTGGTTACGGCCCCCCCTTTAACACCGGTTCATAGAAGTACCGGTGTTAAAGACCTTTTCCAGGATCAACGAAAAGCCTCGTTTCCACTAGTGGCAGCAACGTTGCTAGCAGTAAGTACACGACGTATACGCGTCGTGCGTGTGCGCGTGAGGAAACGACCGTTGTTCCGCCTCTTCGATCTTGGACTAATTATCACTAGCCGAATGCCCGTGCGTTGCTACGGCCAAATAAATTTAAAGCAATATATGTGGATAAAAATTTAACCAATGTGTCTAATTTTTAATCTTCATCGGTGGAATCAACACATGCACATTTCCTATCAATCTTCATTAGAGGTTTTTGGTCAACACCGTGGCCAAACTCAATATCGATCCAACGATGCACAAGTCCTTGGCGTTCACATGAACATATGTATAATACCATTTGAGTGTTGATCCGTTCAGATTATGTATTTCTTAACATAAACATATAGATATATAGTATTTTCACATAAACATAAACATATATATATATTGTATTTTCAGTATTTTCTCTTTTGTTTATTTTATTATTCCTTAATATTAATATCACTATTTTTGAAAAATATTATGTTTGAATTTCATTAGTTAATACTTTCCTTAATATAGTTTTTTGCCAAAATATTTACTTGTCAATACAAATAATACTCCCATTATTTTAAGTCTCTAACAATTAAAAAAAGAAGTCTCGATAATATTAGTGTTGTGTCTTTTCCTTTTGTTTTTCTTCTGAATTGTCGATATAATCTATCTTTTATCCGTGTGTGATTCGCAAAATTAAAATATTTTAAAGTAATATTTATCCATAAAATGTGCACTATTTCGCTACTATATACTGAAATGAACAAAAAACTCTCTTGCTATATTTGGTAGCAAAGTATTTCAAACACCAAAGTATTGTAAAACTGAAGTCTTTTAGCATGCCGACTTAAGATACCACAGTTTTTCCAAATCAGGATATTTTAGAGTATTTAGAATTTTTTTATGTTTAGCCGTTGCTATAATAACCACTTCTAACGCCAAGATCATTATGCACGAAGACACACGGCTAAAATAATGTAAGATCGCCACTACCATCATGCAATTCCCCACCAAAAGTGCCGCAGCCTCAACATTGTGCCCATCCGTGCCAGCCGATGTCATTTGAATGTACTCCTTCCGTTTCAAAATATAAGAAGTTTTTAGCTTTGTAAAAGGAGTCTATCTAGAACCTTTTAGTGTGTAGATTCGGAATGAAACTATACACTAAAAGAGATCTAGATACACTCTTTTTACAAAGCTAAATCATCTTATATTTTGAAACAGAGGGAGTAACTTGTAGCATTTGCCACACGTAACATCATCTCGCTTGCTAAAATCGGATGCACCTTTTATCCTCTCGTTTTGCTGAATCGAGCTTACTGAATTAAGCAAAACAGAGGAATACAGCGACAGACTAAAAGCCCCGCCAGACAGCAGCACAGCCAGTCCCGTACCTCCCTGAAATCCATATAATCCATTAACGTTGCCCTGTCCATGCAAATGATCCATCCAGCTGCTAGCTGATTGCTGCATACGTACACATACAAGCCAGCTCCGCATGCACGTATGTCTCACCCCTGGTCGCCGCGTAATTCGCGCGCGTCGCGGGCTCACTTAGCCTGGCCTCTTGGTCACGCCGTGGAGGGTAGCCAGCTTCGCACACATGTATGTCTCGTCCCTGGTCGCCGGCTCATGCAGCCCGGCCGTTCGGTCACCTCGTGGAGGGAAAAAAACTCATTTTTTTTACCATGGTCGGCTATATTTTGTTTTCTCGTAGGCGCGCGGCCATGGCGGAGCTAGCTTGGGCGGAAGTGGAGCGGCGGCGGTGATGCATGGAATCGATGGTGGAGAGGTGGAATAGAACCGGGAGATCATCTGGATGTCGTGGGCATGCTCGTCAGAGCCGGAGAAGAAAGGAGGCAAACGAATTTGACCGGGAAGAGACGGCCGGGCGGAGGACACGAGACGATTGGTTCAACCAATTGGGACAGAGACCAGCCCAGTAGGAGCGACGGACGGAGCCCACGCCGAACAAGGAGGACGTACCGCGCATCGTTCTGTCTTCGTAGAGGCCACGTCCGAGCACACGCGCTTTCTCTTTCCTTTCCATACTTTTCGCGGGAGGAGGAGGTTTCTATTCAACAGTTCGGAGCTAAGCCCAGCTGCCAACGAAACAAAACCAAATCGGATCGGATAAAAATCAGTATCCATCGTGCGATGGTAGTACTCTGGACGACGGACCAAACGAAAACCACTCTAAGCAAAATTATATAGTATAAGATAAGATAAGATAAGATAAGATAGATACATAGATAGATAGATAGATAGATAACGGTTGCATGATACTCTCAGGTCCGAAAGTGTGAAGCAAAAGCGGAAAACCAGATAATCGTTTTAGAGCACAGGCTCTGTGGAGCCCGTTTACGAATTTTTCAAAATTCATCAAATATTTTCAAAACAAATATCTACGTGTAGCCCACAATATGAAATACACTTAAGAAATTTTTTAATAGAAAATACCTTATATTTTGGGCACAGCAGAAAAAACAAATATGATAACTTTTGGAAAAACGGAGGCCCATTCAAAATTGCACCGTTTAAATCCAGATATGAAATTTTCTCTTTTTTATAAGACTAGAATATAAAGTATTTTCAAATAATTTTTTGCAAGCGTGTATTATAAATCATTATCTACATCTGATATTTGTTTAGAATTTTTTGAATCTTTAAATTTGGATTTATTTAGAAAAAAAGAAGAATAAGGTCCTTCATGAAGCCCGTCCTCCAAATCAACTCTTTGGTGCTACACAATTACACTAACTGGGCTGGACTGGGCCTTTTACAGCCTTTAATGTAACGCCCATTGAGACGAACCTTCTGCCCTCACCTTGATAGCAGCACTACCGGATGCTGCTTGCTCTGAATGTGTTTGTTTCGTCGACCAAGGCAATTGAAGCAAGGAAAGATAGATTTTGGGCCCTAAGTTTGTCCTTTTTGATCGTTCCATCAAGTGAACACAAGAGTGTGATTGTGAGAACTGGATAGAAGCCTAGTGGTTCAGGTAGGCACACGGCCTCATCCAACAACCAAAGTTCTACTCTCATCAGAATAGAATTTCTGAAATTCTCACTAAAGGAGTCTTCTTTTATAAAAAAAATTATACCAGCAAGTGCAAGTACTTGTTGTTATAAACGCGACAAGGAAATAACGAAGAACAAAAATAAGAACACGCAGAGGATGCATGATTTTAAAACCCCTCCAACAAAAAAGAAGAAAAAATCATGAACACCAATCAGCGAAACTTCACTATAACGAAGAGTGTTTGCATAACGTCGGGGATTTCCAATATGCAACTTATTTCAGCAAGCGGCGACCTAGACTTTAACGATCCGTACTGCAACGAACATCGTTCTGTTTGTCAGAAGTTAGCCTCTTTTTTTTTAGAAATGGGCGTATTTATTATCATCAATATGTTTACACCCGGCATCTGCATAACTAAGATGCACATAGCCACACGAACGACAAAACTAGAGAATAAAAAAGTAGACAAGCATTACAACAAAGCGCTATTCAAATAATTGTTTTCAATCTAAGATAGATCAATTCTTAAATCACGCGACCATCCATGTCAGAAGAAAATATCCCTCGCCATGTCCTCAAATCTAAGTTAGCCTTCTTGATGAATTTAGATCATACTTCAACACTTGGTTGGTCTCTCTCGACTGTGTGAAGGCAGATATGATATGACGATGCTAAATTGCTAATGATGGTGTGTCCAGGGCCCGCTGGGAGGGAAGAGATTCGACAACTTCTCAAACTTGCATGTTGCAATGATATTGCCAATCCGGCCATCCGGGTCGATGCCATGACGATGCATGTAATTCCCTGCCCATATCATCAAAATTCGAACACCGGGAAGACATAAATGTTTATTACGTACGCGACAATTATTTCCGGCACGCTTTGTCACCGGACCGGAGGGAGTTAATTAAAAGTGGCACGTCGTATGCCTTTACGAGGGATACTTTTGCGCTTTTTGCCGCTCGATCGATCGAACAGTACATACAGCGACCATGCTCGTAGTCGTACATACTGCAGTTGTTAATCGAGTGCTGAAAGTTCCATCGATCAAGTACATTATATAGTTCTTACATCGACTTTGTCAGCATCTACAGCACCACTCCAGTACAATGGAGAAGACTTTTTTCTTGCATGTGCTTTTCTGCGTCACCAACAGATCGATGGCCATGGCGACAGAACAGCTAGGTTGCAATGGCAGTAAAAGAATGGCGTTGGGCAAGTTCACTCCGAGTGAAACTGAACCCGCGGGGCCTCTTTCGTTCTTTCATCTTGCTTTCATCTTGCTTTCATTTTGCTTTCTTTTATTTGGCCATATGTACCAGGATTCATGTGTGTTTTTTCTATCCGTCTCAATCAAACACCCAAGTTTAAAAATAACATGTTTTTCAATCCTCTATTCCGCGCATGCATTCCTATCATATTCATGTGTTTCCAATATACCGCATTCTAAGAACCCAATATGAGGGTCAAAGATACATTTTTTTTTGTCATAGATGCATTCTGAATTGGAAATGACTACACCACGTGCTTTTCAGAAGAAACCTTGTTGGACGATAGCACACGTTCTCAATAGTTAGCAGAAACAGATTAATTGTCGATGGATCAGGTTAGATCTCACAGCAAATTCAAGAAAAAAAGAGATTGCAGTGTCTTGCTCTTTTTTTCAAACCAAGTAAAGACATAGAAGCTCAAAGATGCATACATACACTCATCCTTATGAACGCATACATACACATCCTATACCTATGAGCACCTCCAAAATACTGAGTCTGAGAGACTGATCCGACGGGTCTTGAGATTGATAAAGTCATCACAGATGCCCCGCTGTCGATGAAAACATCGCCTTCCAGTAAAAAAATATTCCGCCTTTTATAAGACACCAAAACGTTGAACTTGGGGTTTAAACTCTTGTATACTG
Source organism: Avena insularis (assembly GCA_023614405.1). NCBI lineage: Eukaryota > Viridiplantae > Streptophyta > Magnoliopsida > Poales > Poaceae > Avena > Avena insularis. Next base: position 28,626,022 of record CM042690.1, read on the forward strand.
GAGGTACAACCGCTCTCTAACCGTGTCTTGCTTGTGTCTTGCTTGTTATTCCCTTCGATTCCTACGTGGTCATCACTTCATCATGTCAAGACCTAGGCTACTCAGGAGTCCGGCCGCCCGGTGTAGCCGCTTGGAGATGATAGCGTGGGATTTTATTCAGCCTATTTGCTAAAAATAGGATTAATGATATATACGTGTGACATGTAATCCTTGTGGGGCCTTTTTGCTGTTGTACCTATTATATGTTTTTTCTTGAGATTTTATGATACATCGCAGTACACATTTATGTGTGTAGTATATAGCTTGATCGAACGGTTCAAATTAACTAGCCAGTCGTGGCCATTATTTAGTAAGGTAATTTCTATCAAAATTTTCTATCATAAAATTATATTTTTACTTATAATTGACATTTCCGTTTGGCGGGAGATGCCTGTTCTAAACAGTGTCAATGCATTACTAAAAATGCCACTCGAGATAAAATCTACTACTCCCTCCACCTTAAAAACAATGTAGAATATCTATCTAGATATAGATGTATCTAGACACTAAAATATGACTAGATAGATCCATAATTAGACAAATGTTCGATATCCTTTTTTAGGATGAAGGGAGCACCGACAATATGATGTACTATATCAGATTTGGACCGCATGATCGAGCTGATTGGTTGCTTTGATGTACCGCAAAACAACTCTTCTTTTGCAGGAATTGACACATTTCAAAATAAGAACATATTCAATCAATACGGCGGCCAGGATACCTAAATATTCAAAAGGACTGTCTTCAGTACACTAGTGGAAATGAGGCCTTTGGTTGAGGTTGGAAATGGGCTTTAACACCGGTTCTCCTACGAACCGGTGTTAAAGGGGCGTCCGTACCAGCGTGGTCCAGAAAGCAAAAAGGAGCACCCCCTTTAACACCGGTTGGATCCACGAACCGGTGTTAAAGGCCCTGCACCAGTGGCCCGCGCAGCCCCCCCTTTAACACCAGTTCGTGGTTTGAACCGATGTTAAAGGGGGTGCGCCTATATAACACACCGCAGCCCACACCCCCTCTCTCTCATTTTTTCACTCTCTCATTTTGGATCTTAGCAAGAGGGTGAGAGGTGTGCTAGTTTGTGTTTTTTTCCTATGCACAAGAGGTGTTCGGTGAAATGCCCGAGAGCTCGAATTAAGTTTTCTCGTTGCTCTTTCCTTCTCGGTCGAGGTCGGCAACTTTATCCTTTCATGTGTCATTGATGTACTATATAAGTGGTCATCTCCCTATTAATTTTTGATATACTATATAATGCAGATGAACCGGCAATGGATGTACGGTGACCGACGCACTTCCGAGTATATTACGGGCCTTCAAAATTTCATCGTTGTGGCTAATGCAAACCGTGGTCACAATGGTTTTATGTGCTGTCCGTGTATTCACTGTCAGAACAAGAAAGACTATTCAAATACCAGAACCATTCACGCCCATCCGCTTCGATCCGGTTTCATGCCCAACTATAATTGTTGGACCAAGCATGGAGAAAAAGGGGTTGTGATGGAAGACAACGAAGAAGATGATGATGACAACTATCATAATATGTATCCTGAATACGATGATACTGCAACGGGGGTAGATAATGAAGATCAAGAGGCAGCAGATGGGCCCGCTGATGACGATCTTGGTCGGGCCATTACTGATGCAAAGGAAGAATGTGAAACTGAAAAGGAGAAGGAGAAGCTGGAGCAGATGTTAAAGGATCACAAAACATTGTTGTACCCAACTTGCGAAGATGGACACAAAAAGCTAGGTAACACACTGGATTTGCTGCAATGGAAGGCAGAAAACGGTGTGACTGACAGCGCATTTTCAAAGTTATTAGTAAAAATGAAGAATCTGCTTCCAAAAAATAATAAATTGCCCGACAATACATACCAAGCAAAGAAGGTTGTCTGCCCTCTAGGATTAGACGCGCATAAGATACATGCCTGCATTAATGACTGGATCCTCTACCGCGGTGAGAAGTACGAAAATTTGGATGCATGCCCGGTATGCACTGCACTGCGGTATAAGATCAGACGAGACGACCCTGGCAATATTGAGGGCGAGGCCCCTAGGAAGAAGGTTCCTGCCACGGTTATGTGGTATGCTCCTATAATACCACGGTTAAAATGTCTCTTCAGAAATAAAGAGCATGCCAAGTTGTTGCGATGGCACATGGAAGACCGTAAGAAAGACGCGATGTTGAGACACCCCGCTGATGGGTCACAGTGGAGAAAAGTCGAGCGAGATTATCCGGACTTCACACGTGACGCAAGGAACTTAAGGTTTGGTATAAGTACAGATGACATGAATCCTTTTGGTGAACAGAGCTGCAGTCACAGCACCTGACATGTGACTCTATGTATCTATAATCTTCCTCCTTGGTTGTGCATGAAAAGGAAGTTCATTATGATGCAGTGCTCATCGAAGACCCGAGGCAACCCGGAAATGACATTGATATGTACCTAAGGCCATTAGTTTAAGAACTTTTACAGCTGTGGGCCAAACCAGGTGTACGTATGTGGGATGAGCACAAAGGGAATCCATTTGACCTACGAGCGTTGCTTTTCGTAACCATCAATGATTGGCCTGCTCTTAGTAACATTTTAGGGCAGAAAAACAAGGGATTCAAAGCATGCACGCACTGTTTAGATGAGACTGAAAGTGTATATTTGGATAAATGTAAGAAGGTTGTGTACCTAGGGTATCGTCGATTTCTTCTGAACCTGCATCCCGTAAGAAAGAAAGGCAAGCATTTCAAAGGTCTTGCAGAACCCCGGAGGAAGCCTGTCCTCCGTACCGATGAGGAGGTATTTGGTATGGTCAAGGACTTAAAAGTAATCTTTGGAAAAGGTCCTGACAGTCTATCTGTTGTGAATGACGATGCCGGACACGCGCCCATGTGGAAGAAGCAATCTATATTTTGGAACCTACCCTATTGGAAAGTCCTAGAGGTCCGCTCTTCAATCGACGTGATACACGTGATGAAGAATGTCACTACACCATGGACCAAATGTAAGGGCACCTCTGCTGCCAGCAAAAGTCACTATAGAGGGCAACAGAACTGCCGGCAAAAACTCTTTCCCGGCAGATGGGCCTGCCCTCTAAAACCCTGCCGGCAAAAGTCTTTGCCTGCAATTTTCTCTTTGCCGGCAGTTGACGAGGTTTCGACTCGTCAATGCCCATTGTTATGGACTTGGGTTTTGGAGAAGATGGGGATGCTGGAGATCGCGGAACGGTTAACAGACAAGCAACCAGGAGACACGAGATTTACCCAGGTTCAGGCCCCCAGAGGGAAAACCCTACTCCTGCTTGTCTGCTCTTGATCACGGCGGAACCGAAGGTTCTGGTCTGTGATTCGATCTGGCGTGGAGGTGTGTGTGCGAGTATGAGTCGAGATCTAGGGCGTGCCCTCCGGCCTTTATAGACTTAGGCAGGTCCGGGCATAGTCCTAGTCGATTCTGAGTTCTAGGGTTTTACCCCTTTAAATTTCCTATCTATGCTAGTCTTGCTCTCCAAGGATCCGAAGGCGTCATGGGCCTTGGCCACCCGGAAATCTTCATGGGCCAGTGTATGTCTGCTGTGGGCCATCCTTGGGCTGGACCAGGTATCTTTGAAGTCACGTGCCCGTGAGGTATAACCATGTCGATAGCCCCGGTGATCGGTCGAATCGTAGATTTGGTGAGGACTCTTCAATCCTTCGGTGCACTATGCATAAGCGGTATATGTGTAGGGTTTGTTGATACGTGTGCGACTCACCGACGGATCGGTCGATTAAGCATCTTAGGACGAAACAACACGATCTTCATCAGGTTCGAGTCCCTCTACTCGAACCCGGAACATATGCTGGCGTAATTCGACTCAGGCCGTGGAGGACTTACAGGAGTGGAATTCCAGTGATTTTCATTGATGTACCCAACGCGTCCGTCGGGATTTTTCATCACACCTGTTGGCATGGATTTATACTAGCAGAGCGCAGTCGTGTGCGTTGCCAGGCCATCAGATGATATCTGCAAGTCTTATCTTTGCGTCGCAGACGCAGCATCCGAACATTTGTCACCACGGAGGTGCTTCGGGTGGCCAAGGAGATTGCTGCTCACTCAGCGTTTTGTTGGGGCAGAGTTGCCAAAAAGTTTTTGCGTGCTGATCCGAAAGATCGCAGTCGAAGATTTCATAGGGTGCGCGACCAGCGCTCCCTATGGGAGTAGCCCCCGAGTGTCTGTTCGAGTCGTAGACTCGAGCGAAGACTTTAGTTCAAGCATTGTTTAGTTGTTAAGTCCGTAGGACACGAAAATTTTCGGATGCTTAAATCCATCCTCCCTATGGGAGTAGCTCCCGAGTCCGTAGTGGAGTCGTTGACTCGACGTAGGACTCGAAGAAATACTTTGTCTTTATTCATCTTTCGGGTGCGCGGCCAGCGCTCCTGATAGGAGTAGCCCCTGAGTATTTAGTCGAATCGAAGATTCGAGTGAGCACTCTTAGCTGTGGAGCCGAAGAATTGTAGTTGGTGCTAATATAGCTTTTGATGACATCAGTGCTGACGATCAATGACCTCAAGCGCTCGCTACGCCGAAGATGACTTATTTGAATGACGTGGGTCCCACTTGCTGACTTTGAATTGACCGGTCACGCGCGGCGTGAAGATAATTACGGCGTCTCCTCGATTTCCGCACGTAGTGGATGGCGTGGTAACGACGGTTCGTTGTGATGTTGACACGTGTACGGTCAGATCTGCCGTTGGCGTTAGGTCTTCTGGATGGACGGCTGCCGTGCGTCGTCTTTGCTGTTATAATCATTGGGGAAAGCCGCGGTTTGTTTTTACCGCATCAGTTCTTGTTTTCACTGCCTCCTTGTGCGCTAGCGATTCTTGCTGCGCGCTAGGATTTCCTCCTACATTTCCGTCGTTGTTTCTGCGTTTTCGCCGCCGGCGCCGCCGTAGCGTAATGGGGAAACCGAAGAAATCATCGCCGGCCGTTGGTACTAGCCTAGAGGAAAGAAAGGCTCCGCCGCTACCCGTGTCACCGATGGTAGCTGGCGGCGATCTGAGACGCGGGAGAGCGATCTCCGCAAGCTTCACGAGCGGGGTCTGATCCCACAAGATAGGGAGGCCGTCAGACTCCCCGGCAACGAGGTAATCCCCCGTACCCCAGCTGGGTATCGGGTTATGTTTCTCGCCTTCATTATCCGTGGGTTTTCTTTTCCGGTCCACAACTTCCTCCGTGGACTGCTCTTCTTCTATGGGATTCAGCTTCATCATCTGTCTCCCAATTCTCTTCTCCACATTGCTTGTTTTATCACTTTTTGCGAGTGTTGGCTTGGCATTGATCCGCACTTTGGCCTCTTCTGGAAACTCTATTCCGTGAAGAGGCAATCTGGTTCGGATGGTGTGTATCCCATTGGGGGTTGCATCATCTCCCTTAATCCCAATTTTCTCTTCTTTTCTTTTTCCGTGTCCTAATCTGTCCAGTACTGGCGGAGACGATGGTTTTATATCCGCAACTCCGTAGTGCCCGGGCAAGATTTTGGTCTTGTTCCCTTTGACCCCTCCCAAATGATTGAGCCGAAAAGGTCTTGGAAAAACCAAATCTTGGATGGTGAGGTGGCGGAGATAGAGGCCCTTTACCGTCGGGTGGAGGATCTCCAGCTGATTCCGGAGAAGGAAGTGAACGGCGTGGACATCATCCGGACGTTTCTCAAGCGTCGGGTGCAGCCTCTCCAAGCCAGGGCGCACCTGATGTTTCTTTATTCTGGGCGTCGTGATCCGACGAGGGTTTCGGCTGAGAAAATCTCCGAGGGGGATCTTGATAGGGCCCTTCGCGCGCTGCTGAAGTACAAGGCTGGAGAGGATATCCCGGGGAAGTCGTTGACTCCGCCATTTTCTTCGACGCTGGCTGTTCCACAGGTGTAGATTCGTGCGCGTAGCGCTTTGCTTTGATTGCGTGTTTGTTATATTTTGTTTTCTTAACACACTTCCATCTTATTGGCAGAGCTTCAAGGTGCCGGGCATGGTACCTCCATTGCCCGAATTATTTCCGGCTGCACCGGATAATGAAGTGGTGGACTCCATGTCCGAACTTCCTTCGGCGCGATCGCCAGCTGAGGAGGTCAACGAGTCGAGTGAGGACCAGACGCGCAAACGATCACGGAGCTCCAGCGAGTCTTCGGATGCCTCAACTCCTCCGACTCCCAGAAACCATCTGTGCCTTGATCGTCATGATGACGGTCATGGAGGTTCTTCCTCTCCCATTCCTGCCATTCCTGTGCGGGTTGTAGCGCCGCACCCGCCAGCGAAGCGGAAGAAGGAAGAAAAGAAGGAGGAGAAGAAGGAAGATAAAAAGGAGGAGAAGAGGGCCCGAAGGACTCCTCCTGTCTTCGACCTGATCTCGCTTGGCTCGTAAGTTTCTTGTTATGTTACTGTCCTTTTTTCTTGCACTTGTGCTGATTGCTTCGTGTGCAGGCATTCCTCCCGCGACTCCTCCAGCGATGGTGTGCGGGAAATGATGGGGGAGTCAAAGATTGCGTCTCCTTCTCCTCAAACGGTGGCGACTTCGGGAGGCGCCGCTCCGGATCCTCCTGTGTAGGAGGTGCAGGTGGTTGCGCCTCAGAATTTCGCAGGCGGGCCTTCGGAGTCGCCATCAGAGCATGTAAGTTCCTCTGTTTCATGTCACGGGGGGAGCCCCCGAGTGTCTTTGTGTGCGAATTTTGCTTTTACTCCTTTGTGTTGGGCGTAGCCCCCGAGTCCTTATTCTTACTAGTGCTTCTTCTTCTGCAGCCTTTTGTGCAGGAGGCCAAACGGCTAGTGCAGGAGCGTCTGGTGCTGGAGGCTAACCTTCGGCAGCTTCAGGGTACCTATTCTCCTTTTGGTGCTTTTATCGTTTATTCCGGTCCTGCTTTCTGACGTTTCTTGTTTTGAATGCAGAGGAGCATAATACTTCTCTCCGTGAGGTTGACGCTCTTAAGAAGAGCCTTGGTCAATCGGAGCAGAAGGCCGAAGCCGCCGTTGGTGCGAAGGAACGCCTCGAGCTAGAGCTGACTAAGGCAGCCGAAGCAAAAGAGCGTCTGCAGCAGGATGCCGCGGACCGTGAGGAGCAGCTGGCCCTTTATTGCAGCCTTGAGAGAAGGTGGCGAAGCTCATGGCTGCTGCCAAGGCTATTTCGGGTAAGTGTTGTATTTCTGCCTGTTTCTTCGTGTTTCCTGTCTTCTTCTGTTCTTCTTTTCTTCATGTCTTCTCTTTTTTTATGTCTCGGATGCCGCAGGCATCGAGTTTGACCGTGGTGCTCTAGAGCACGGGAGTTCTCTAGATGATGCTACTGTGGCGGTCGAAGACCATTGCAGCACCATCGTCAGCTCCCTTGCCAAGGCGAAGGAGGTCCTTGGCCGCTTTTACAAGGAGCTTGTTCCTAAGGGCGTGGCCCTCGATGATGTGGATGCTCTGGCGGAGGCTCTGTCAGCCGAAGCGCCTGCGGCGTACAAGCGCAAGCAGAAGGGCATCGGCGCGTCCGTCGGGCTGGCGATGGCCTTGGCGGCTGGAGCGGAGCTGGACCTGCCCCAGACCACCTCCTGGATGCCGACGACTGTAGATGGATCCGAGGTAGCCTTTGCTGCCTACTCCGCTCGCTGCAAGCGATATGGGCCCAAGGTCATTGATTTGATGTCTGAGTATGCACTGCGGCAGCAGGGCGGGGCCAAAGCTAGGCAGTCCGGCTCCGAGGCGACTCAGGGTGCCGCATCTTAGGCGTTGTAGACGTAGGATAGTTTGTAGTCTACTTTTGCTGTAAATATTTTGGAGAACACCATCCTTGTGCCCGCGTGGTAACCTTATGTTTAATGAATTCCTCTGAGTTGTGCTCTGCCATTGTCTGAATGTTTGTGTCCCTTTCTTTTTCTGCTACTCTAGGTTCCTTCGGGTGCTGACCCTGTTGACACCTCATCCGCAGCGCAGCAGCGGCCATCTTTGGATGACCCTTCTCAACTCGCTTTTCTTCGGGACCGTGTTCGCAGTCTTGAGAGGGAGTTACTTGTGCTGCATGGTCACGCCAATGTTTGGAAGTCCAAGGCGGATCGCGGTGCAGCCAGAGAGGAGTATTTGATGGCAGAGCTACTTCGGATATCTGAGCAGCTTCAATGTAAGTTGTTCTTTATTTCGAGCTGTAGCTCAGTTCTTCGGATGAGCCTGCTGGCCTTGCCTTTTAATTTGTGTCATTGTCGCAGGTGCTAACCTTGCTCCGAAGGAAGAGAAAGAGTGTGTCGTTGTTCGGGTCAATTGCTTGACCCAACAGGACATGGAGGCCGGTGGCTTCTTCTGGATGGATCGTGACCGTGCCATGGCACTGGCGATGGTGCAGGACCGTGTGCACCAGGTGTCGCGGGTGCTTCGCCAGGTGCAGACGTCACTTGCCTCGGTGCTGCACGTCATGTTTCCTTTGGATGTTGTGCTGGCAAGCCTTGCGGGTCTTCTATCGAAGTTTCGAAGTGTGAGCAACGTCAAGGAGTTGGTGCGGCAACAGCTCGTAGCCGGAGTCAAGGCTGCTTTGTCTCTTGTGAGGCTGCACCGGCCTGATGTAGATTTGGCTGCTGTGGCCACTGGGCCACCTCCTCGGCCGGATGATGATGAGTGGGACATGCGTCCGCATTACGCATTGTAAAAGATGCGACAGGTCGTGGATTTGTTTGAGCAGCGTGCTCAGGTTATTCTTCGAATAGGTAGTACTGAAAAAAGAGATAGATGTAAACTTTGTATATTTAATTTGGGCGTGTTGTGCCCTTTGTTGTAAGGTTTGTGAACGCAGTTGCTTTGATTAATCGTGTCCTTTTCGTTTGCCTGACTTTGTCAGCTACTCAGGTGTACACGTTTGATCCTCAGTCGATGAAATCGTGAGGTGGGGGGAGCCCCCGAGTGCGTTTGTAGCGTAAAGTAAAGGTGCGAAATAGAGAACTGGAGTTTGGGGTGAGACACTTAGCTTTAATTATATCGTAATGGAGGAAGTACATTGTTCGGCTGAGTAGCCTTGGCTGAAAAGCCTTATGGAAAGTAAGGGGTAGGTAGCTAGGGGTAGAATAAATGAAGTGCGCGATGTTCCATGGATTGGAGTATGTGACTCCAGTTCCACATGCTTGAGGCGATAGGCACCACAGGATGACTTGGTGATGGCGAGGGTCCTTCCCATGGTGACTCGAATTTCTTCGGTCGCGTTTGCTTGAGTCGCAAGACGAGGTCTCCTTCGACGAAGGACCTTGGGCGCAGCCGTCGGCTGTGGTAGTTGCGGAGACTCTGCTGGTACACCGCTGATCGAGCTGCTGCTATGTCTCTTGCTTCGTCGAGTGTGTCGACGGCGTCCTCGAGTGCAGCCGTGGATTCGGCTTCGTTGTATGCGACGACCCTGGGGGCCTGGTGGCGTGCCGGTATGCGGCCTCAGCTCCGTGCACCATGAAGAACGGCGTGTAGCCGGTGGAGCTGTTTGGCGTAGTTCGTAAGCTCCATAGGACGGATGGTAGCTCTTTCGTCCAGGCTCCAGCCTTCCTTTCGAGTGGACTCATGAGGCGCTTCTTTATGCCAGCGCCGATTAGGCCGTTGGCCTTTTCCACTTGTCCGTTCGTTTGCGGGTGTGCCACTGAGGCGTACGTGATGTTGATCCCAAGGCCTTCGCAGAAGTCCTGGAACTCCTCGGAGATGAAGTTCGATCCGTTGTCGGTGATGATCTTTGTGTGATGCGCCGAACACGTAGATGATGGATTCGAAGAACTTGACGGCAGTTTTGCCTTTCGGGTTGGTGACCGGCATGGCCTCGATCCACTTGGTGAACTTGTCGACTGCGACCAAGAGGTAAACGTGTCCCCCTTTCGAGGATTTTGGCAGTTTGCCGATCATGTCGAGGCCCCATTGAGCAAAAGTCCAGGCTATAGGTATGGGTTTGAGCTCAGACCCAGGTGCGTGCGGCTTGTCGGCGAACCGTTGGCACCCGTTACATCTTCGGACTATGTCCTTTGCATCGGTCATGGCCGTTGGCCAGTAGAATCCAGCTCATAGAGCTTTGGCGACAAAGGGCGGTACTGCGTGATGGCCGCATATGCCCTCGTGGATGTCTTGGAGTATGGCTTTGCCGTCGTCGATGGTGACGCATCGTTGTAGTACACCCGTAATACTGCGCTTGTACAGCTCGCCATTGATGATGGTAAAGGCCTTTGACCGACGAGATATGCGTCGGGCATCTGTTGGGCTGTCAGGCAGTTCTCCGTTTATCAAGAACTAGAGGTATGGTCGTGTCCATGTTTCTTCGACTGCCATGACCTGCATTAGGTTGACCATGGCTACCTCGGTGTCCAATTTTTCGGGTCCTTCATGGCCTTCGGGCAGCGTAGCCCCGAAAGTGTTACCTTCTTGGGCGATCCCTTGGGGAATTTCCGCTTGATGGATGGCACGCAGATCTGTTCGAGGAACACACCTGGTGGCACCTTTGCGCAGGTGGAGCCAATGTTGGCGAGTCTGTCGGCCTCCTCGTTGCTTTCTCTTCCAACGTGTCGAAGCTCGCAGCCGTCGAATTCTCCTTCGAGTGCGTTGTAGAGCGCGCGGTACGCGATCATGTTTTCGGCGTGTGCGTCGCATTCATTCATCGTCTGCTGGACGACGAGGTTGGAGTCACCATAGATGACCAGGCGCGTTGCGCCGCATATCTTTGCCATCCTCATGACATGGATGAGGGCTTCGTATTCGGCCTCGTTGTTGGAGGCTTGGAATTTCATCCGAAGGACATACTTCATCTTGTCTCCTTGCGGGGAGGTCAGTATGACCCTTGCTCCTGCTCCAGCTTCTCTCTTGGAGCCGTCGAAGTGCATTGTCCATGATTGTGACATGTCCGGGGTGTCTGGCAGCTGCAGCTCCATCCAATGTACCAGGAAGTCCGGAAGGACTTGAGATATGATTGCGAGTCGCTTCTCGTAGACGATGTCCAAAGGTGACAGCTCGATGCCCCACAGGGCCACGCGTCCTGTGCCCTCTGGATTATTCAGGATGCTGTTCAGGGGTGCCTCGTTGACGACCATCACTTGGTGCTCCTGGAAGTAATGGCTCAGCCGTCGAGCCATCATGAACAGGCCGTAGGCGAGTTTCTGGTAGTGAGGGTACCTCTGTTTTGTTGGAGTGAGTACCTCGCTGAGGTAGTAGATTGGGCGTTGGACCCCGTGGGTCTTGCCCTCTTCGGGTTGTTCGACCACTAATGCGGTCTTGACCACGATCTGTGGCTGATATGTACAAGAGAGGCTCGCGCCCTTTGGCGTGACCAAGACGGGCGAGGTGGAGAGAAGCGCTTGAGGCTTTCGAACGCGTCGTTGGTTCCGCATCCACTGAATTTATCTCGCTGGCGCAGTTGGTAGAATGGCGGGCCTTCTCACCCATGCGGTGATGAATCGCTTAGCGCCGCTATTCGCCTTGGGCTTGGACGCCTTTGAGGTTTTTCGCTTCTCCATTTCCATGATGGCTCTGATTTTCTTCGGTTCGCCTCGATCCTCGCTGAGAGATGAAGTACCCAAGCAGCTAACCGATGGGGACGCCAAGGCGCACTTTTCGGGTTGAGCTTGATCTGGCGATCAAGGTTGTCGAACGTCTCGCGAGATCGTCGAGTGTCCTTGCCTCCCTGGTTTTTATGACTATGTCGTCGACGTAGACTTGGATGTTGCGACCGATCTGGTCTTTGAGGCAGGCCTGCATGCATCGCTGGTACGTGGCACCTGCATTCTTTAGCCCGAAGGGCATTGTGTTGTAGCAGAATACTCCGAACGGTGTGATAAACGCCGTTTTCTCCTGATCTTCGACCTTGAGTCGAATCTGGTTATATCCTGAGTAGGCGTCGAGGAAGGAGAGTTTCTCAACTCGCAATCGAATCAATGATCCGATCGATCCGAGGAAGAGGGAAGTGGTCCTTGGGCAATGCTTGTTTAGTGACGTGAAATCCACGCACATCCGCAGGATGTCCGTGTCCTTCTTTGGGACCATGATGTGTTTGCCAGCCACTCGCTTTCCTTGATTTCCACGATGAAGTCTGCAGCAGTAATCTGTTGATTTCTTGCCGATGGCTTCGCTCGTGGTTCGACGATCTCCGGATGGACTGTTTGACTGGCTTGGTGTCTGGAAAGACGTTGAGTGCGTGCTCGGCGAATTCCCTGGGAACTCCTAGCATGTCCGTAGGACACCAGGCGAAGATTTCCCAGTGCTCACGGAGGAATTCGACGAGCGCGCCTTCCTATGCGGGACTGAGGTCGTTGGCGATCAGCGCCGTCTTGGAGGCATCCGTCGGATGGACCTACACTTTCTTGGTGTTGACGGTGGAGTCGAAGGACATGTCGGTGCGTTACGCCTTGTGATGGGGTGCCCGTTGTCCGTCACCTCGCGGAGCCTTACAAGCTCGCCCCGCATGCCGAAGACGGGAGATTTTGTTGAAATCTGTCGCATTGGTCCGATCGGTGAAGCTTCCATGGACCGTGATGACGCCTCGGTCCCGCATCTTGAGTAGTAGGTATGCGTGGTGTGGACGGCCAGAACCTTGCAAATGCTACACGCCCGAGATGGCGTGGTCTTGTGACGCCATCCACCACTTCAAATTCGAGTCGCTCGCCGAAAGTTGTCCGGCTTCGAAGATGACATCGAGCCCTATTTTGCCTGGGGAATATGCCCTTTCTGAACGATGTCGTGGAGCGTTGTGTTCGATCGCCTGTGCTGCATTGCGGGATCCGCATTGCCGCTAGCGTGCTGCGAACATTAGGTTGATGCCGCTGCCGCCGTCCATGAAGACGCGACTCATCTCGAAGCCTCCGATCTGCGCCCAACACCGTGGGCGGCATGACTGGGCGAGGATCTGTCAAGGTGATCCGCGCGAGTGAATGTGATGCAGACTCGATCCGCCGAGGTACTGTGGATTGCAGGTGGAGTTGCCACGGCCAAGTTGATTTGTCGGGTGATCTTCTTCTGCACCCTATTCGTGGGGCGTCCCTTCTGGATCATATTTAGTGCCCCTTTCGGTGGGGGATATCCGTTTCCAGCGTTGTTCTGTGCTGGTGCGACTGGATGGTTTGGGCCTCCAATAGGCGGCGGTGGAGGAGCTCCGAGCGCTATTTCTCCTTGCACGGGTGCGTTTCCAAACGCAGGGATTGGGGCTTGTTGCCTCATCTGCACCATGCTTTCGCTGAGTTTCTGGAACTCGCGGCAGTCCTTGAGCATGTGGTGGCTTTCTTTTGCCATCTTGTTTGTCGATGTAGAAGTGGATGGTGCATGGACCCGAAAGTTTGTCGTCATCTCGCGGTATCCTCCGCTGTTGCGGCTGTTGTCGTTGCGGCGGTCGGCGTAGCCGGCCGCGACCATGTCGGGTCCGTCGTGGTCCTCATAGACGCGCGATCTCCTCTTGCTGCGGCGTTCCCGTCTTCGGCCATAGTCGTCCTCTTCATCCGATTGTGCTCGGTGAATGCAATCTTCGCCGTCCGCCCACCTGTTGGCGATGTCCATGAGGTGGTCGAGTGTCTTGGGCTTGACGCGCCCAAGCTCCTCCTTGAAATCTTGGCGTTTGACGCCGTCCCTGAAGGCGTCGATGGCCCTCTCTTCGGAGATGTGTGCTGTGGAGTTCTTGGTGGTAGACCAGCGTAGTATGTACGAGCGAATAGATTCACCCGTTTTTTGAGTGCAGGCTCGCAACTCTTCGATTGAGGCGGGCCTCTTGCTAGTGCCCTTGAAATTTCGGATGAAGATGTAAGCGAGGTCCTCCCAGCTTCGGATGGATCCTGATGATAGGCCGAGCGGACCAGCGCCGCTACCGTCACCGGTGAAGGCATTGCATGGAGGTTTCTTTGTTACCTCCGTGCAGCTTGACGGATGACAGATGGTCACTGAGCCAGGCTTTTGGATCCTGCGTGCCGTTGAACTTCAGAGTATCCAAAGGAAGCTTGAAGTTACGTGGCATCTGTGTTCGTCGAACAGATCTACTGAAGCATCGGGCTCCACAGAGTTCTCCTTCGTCTTCGTCCATCTCGGATTCAGACGAGCATGCACGTTTCGCTCGCGCTTTGTCGATTTTGCGCTGTGTAAGCGCGTCTCGGGCGTCGTAGTCGCGTTTACGGTGACGCGAGATCTTCTTCCTTCGAGGAAGGTCGTGTTCCTCCTCTTCTTTGGATGAAGGGTGGGGCTCCGGTCACGCCTGGCCGGAGCTTTCTTCTTCGGCTCCGTAGGAGCGTCTTCGTGGAGCGCAGCTCCGACAAGTCCGAGTCCGGTGAGCGCGGACTTGTGCATGGTTCTTTTCGGGTCCCCCTCCGGAGGCGGGTGAGCCGTGAGATACGCAGTGGCTGCCATGATCGCGGCTTGCAGCGTCTTCGAGATGACGTTGCCGTCAGCGTCCATCTCCATGAACGATGTGTGGAGAGTTCAGGTCACGTCACGGCGCTCCTTGGGATCCATGTTCTCCATCCGAGAGCGATGCTTGTTTCCCTGGTTTCCGTTTGTGCTAGAGCCTGGTGCCATGGCGGAGAGCGCCTTGCGCTACCGACATGAGGTCGCTGTTTGTTGCGCTTGTCGGCGTCTCGCATCTTGACTTGCTTCTTGTGCTCCTCGATGAGGAGGTAGTAGTATGCCATCGAGGTCACGTGAGGAGTCCGAGGTAGGACTATTTCGCTGCTGACGGCGGCGTGCTTCGACCCATCCTTCTTTGCTAAGTTGGATGAGGTGGCCCTGTTTTCCCGTTTTCGCCATTTCCACCGTTACTGTTTACATCCTGCGGGTTGGGGTTGGGCGGCGGGTTAAGCGTTCCTCGTCGGTTTGGATGATCGCGCCTGACGATAGCGCCTCAAGTGGTATGCCATCGTAGTTCACGTGAGGCGTCGCAGGTAGGACTATGTCGCACGCTACGACGCGGCGTGCTGGACCCATCCTTCTTTGCTAAGTTGGATGACGTGGCGTTGCTTTCCCGTCGGGGGGACCGCTATACATTTCGCCGTTTCGCCGTTTACATCCTGCGGTTGGAGTTCGGTTGGCGGCGGGTTAGGTGTTTCCTCGCCTGGATGATCGCGGCGCATAGATAGCGCCAGAATTGATTGGTCTGCCGCAGCTTTCGGATCCGGAACCGTAGGTCCTCATCCGAAGGTGGATCGCCTGAGATCGGAGTTACAATTCTTGCCGTCGTAAAACTCATCTGTTGATGGCGATGTGCGTAGCTGCAGTGTGGAGCCCACGAGGCGGCTCGATCGATGGTAGGGGCACCCGCTCTGGAAGGCGGAGGTGCGGTCGACCCTGGAAGCGAAACTCGAATAGGATCTCGAGTCCGCCGCCACGGGCTTGAAATCTTTCATGGTGGCCGCGAGTGGGCGGTGAAGTCGAAGCGCCAAGAGGAGGTGATTCTCCGTCGCAGAGTTGTAGATCGATCGGGTCGGAACCATCACGATCGCACAATCAGCCCCCGATTCCCACAGACGGCGTAATTGACGAGGTTTCGACTCGTCAATGCCCATTGTTATGGACTTGGGTTTTGGAGAAGATGGGGATCTTTGGAGATCATGAACGTTAACGGACAAGCAACCGGGGGACGAGATTTACCTGAGTTCAGCCCTGAGGAAAAACCCTACTCGCTTGTTCCGCTCTTGATTACTGGCGAAGAAGGTTCTGGTCAGATTCGATCCGGCATGGAGGTGTGTGTGCGAGTATGAGTCGAGAGATCTAGGGCGTGCCCTCCGGCCTTTATATAGACTTAGGCAGTCCGGGCATAGTCCTAGTCGGTTACAGGTTCTAGGGTTTTACCCCTTTAAATTTCTTATCTATGCTAGTCTTGCTCTCCAAGGATCCGAAGGCGTCATGGGCCTTGGCCACCCGGAAATCTTCATGGCTGCTGTGGGCCATCCTTGGGCTGGACCAGGTATGCTGAAGTCACGTACCCGTAGGGTATAACCATGTCAGCAGTCTGCCTGCCCCAATGTAGACACTATTGCCGGCAGTTATATTGTAATCCCGACAGGTAGATTTATCTGCCAGGAAAGAGTTGTCCCGGCAGGTAACTTGCCATAAGATGTGTAGGAGTCTTTGCCGGCAGTTTATCATTCCAACCCCAGTTCTTACTTACCCCCACGTTTGCACCCAATTTTCTCATCCCCAATCCCAGTTTAAATGCTCACAATAGACACAATATGTTTTTCCAGAAGTGAACATTCACAAGTTTTTTTTGAGGTAACATTCACATAATCTTTATAAAACATGGTCTTACATAGTTCACATACAAAATATAGTTTCTCTTGCACAAGAGAATAAAGTTGTTTCGAGATAGTCTTCGTCTAAATCTAGGAGCCAACAAGATTTATCCACAACAATGAAAAATTATGTTTCTATATCATAACAGGGAGTTCAACTTCATGCGACCAAGAGCCTCCATCAAATATTACTTTTGAACCACGACACACAACAGATATCAGCAGCATGTGCACGAGCAACCTCCTACGCTGTTAACCTGAGGGAAAACAAGTGGGGGATTAAGTTAATAATTGGGCTAATGGCGATGCGAACCTGCAGAAAAGCAAGTGAGGGCAGCATATATAAAACATGTTGGATTTGAAACCAATCAAGCATATGGATCACTGAAATTAAACTGAAAACAACTTAGACGTCACAATGAAGTTTGTTCAACATGAGAAAAAGAGTTCCAAAATTTACCTTTAAGAAAAGAACATGTTTTGGCTCAATCAGACTGCAACTGTTCAAACAGTATGCATGTAGGTAGTCAAAGTCAATCTGGCATGTTAAGAGAAGTAATAATCAGACAGCCATAGAAAGCCCATATTTTGCTGACCACTATCTCATGACAGTGCAGAAAGACAACCAAGTCAATTGCTAACAATAAACCAAGGTTGATTGTAAGAAAGAATGTAAACCAGAACATCATAATAGGTACTGTTAATGTCATTTCTATCTCTTGGTATTAAAGTCACTCACCTCATTGGTGGGAAGCTACAGGGAATATTAATTAATATCACCGTGCTAAGTTATGTTATCCAACCAAAATTAAACAAAAAAGTTCACGGAATACCATTATATATTTTAGCTCAGAGAGCCCAATAATATAAGTCACAACTAAATTAAACAAATTAGTAAAAAGAATTACCGGAAACAAGAGCTCACATGGTTTTACATTATATATTTTTTCTACTATACATTCCGAGAAGTGTTGGAGATAAAGAATTATAAAGACTCCAGAATGTGTTTTCTTTACAGACATACTAACCAGTACCGTCACACAGGTTGACAACTTGTGAAGCTAGTTTAAACTGCAACGTTGAACAGCAAGGTCTGCAAACAATTCAGAATATAAGTTAGTGCTCAACGAACTTACAATACAAATGTTGTCAAAACTACCAAGCACAGCATTAGCCAACTTAGACCTGAAGTGGTTCCACACCCTGTACGGATCTGTTTTCGTTCTGCATAATAACAAACCAGTAATGAAAATAATTTACATGTGCACAAAGCATAAGAAAGCACCAGAATGTAACATCAGAAGCTGCAGCTGAAACTAAATAAGATGATAGGAATAATGACCATGTTGATACTAAGCTGGTCCATCGTTTGGTTATCAGTTCAATTGTGCAGGAAGCATAACAGAGAATCATAATATAACAACAGAATGTGAAGCTGATGGAGATAATAAGAACTAATGACCCCACTGTACCGTATCTGTCAAATAGCTTCAGCAACGCAGCCATAGAGCAGCTAGCACGAGTCTGGACAGAGACGCGTTACTCCCTGTAGGACTCCCCGGGGATGATGTGCAGAACCACGACCACCTTCAAGCCAGGACTTCGCATGCAGCCCTACCTGCTGCAGCGCAAGGTGCATCAGCTAGAGGCCCATACCAATGGCGAGTTGGAGGCTGCGAAGTGGGGGCACCAAATCCTCTTGGTGCCCGAGATCTCAAGCGGGAGAGGCGAAGCCATGGACGAGAAGGAGGAGCAGCGAGGCAAAATGATGGAAAGGACAAGATGCGTTAGCGGCAAAGGGGTGAACCGAGGGATCCGGAGGAAGAAAGCCGCCATGGACCGGCGGGGCAGCGGACTTGGAAGCGGGATGGTGAGGGGGGGCGCAGCAGGAGGTGGGTGAAGAAGATGCGGGCGGCGGCGGCGATAGGGGTGTGAGGAATGGGGAAATTAGGGATCTGGGGGATATTGGATGAGACTCGGGCCGGGAGAGATTTGGGTACGGGGTATCTTTTCTTTTCACCAAGTTTTCTCGTTTCGCGCCCGTAAGTTTTCGCTCCGCGCGCTTCTAGCAGTCTACCACCTGTACCAGCAGTTGGTCTGCCAGTAGCGAGCTGTCCCGGCAGATATTGCGCCCGCAGAGGTAACAATTTGTGCCGGCAGTCAAGCTTCCTCCGTTTAACTACTTATACCGGCAGCAAAGCTGCCCTGCGGCATCTTTGCTGGCAGTTTATTTGTCCTGGCAGTCACATTGCCCTTGTTAGTCTATTTTTCCCGACAGTTAGCTGCCCTAACATTTGGTCCATGGTGTAGTGTGTTTGCTGAACCTGCTAGGCTTCCTGGGAGTGTATGGGAAGACAAATGATACACCGGAAGGACGGCAGGACTAGCAACGTATGACCCTGAAGAGCCTATGTATCCTGAGAACGAGAAGGGTAAAGAACGCCACTTAACTCTTGCCAGCTACGCTCTTACCAAAGCAGAGAAGGAAATCGTTTTTGAATGCCTGAGCAGTATCAAGGTCCCGTCTGGCTTCTCGTCGAATATAAAGGGAATAATAAATATGGCAGAGAAAAAAATTCCAAAACCTGAAGTCTCATGACTGCCACGTGATTATGACGCAATTGCTTCCGATTGCATTGAAAGGAGGCCCTTTTGACATTGAGTTCATTGACCCAAATAGAGTTCATGAACAAGTGGTAGAAAACAAACCCGGGCAAACAAAAGATTTTTGCTAACGTCT
Source organism: Avena insularis (assembly GCA_023614405.1). Taxonomy (NCBI): domain Eukaryota; kingdom Viridiplantae; phylum Streptophyta; class Magnoliopsida; order Poales; family Poaceae; genus Avena; species Avena insularis. The sequence continues at coordinate 28,644,989 of CM042690.1, forward strand.
TTACTAAGACAACAAACCAAAAGGGAAATACTATTGCCTTACAACTTCTCGTGAGTGTTACCCTCTCTTGTACACATTCTGTTTCAGCTTACTTGATGTTAAGTGTAACTGATGATGAGTTATACGTGTGTAGGTTCCACTTTATTCTGCTAGTCATTCAAGTTGACTCAGGAAAAGTCCTTGTCATGGACTCATTACGAAAAGACCAAGAGCTATGGACAGACTTTAAAGAGATGCTCCAGAGATAATTTCAATCATATTATCGCACTAGATCAGCAACTTTCGTGACAACAAGTAATTAATTACTCCTTTATCCTTTTTCTTTGTCGGACAGGGTTTGGAAAAGGTTCACAGGCAGGGCTGTGGGTGAATGGTCAGAAGAACTAAAATTTATAGACCAAAATGTAAGTAATACTAGCCAGCTAGGTCTGTGTATCTCTTTGATTCTGCTTCCAATTCCATTATATCATGCTTTATTGATTATTATTTTGATTGAACTCTCTATTCTCGCAAAGTGCGCGCATCAGGACCCGCCAATAACTTATGTGGATACTATGTTTGCGAGTTCATTCGCAACACGATATGTGCGAATGGCCAAGCCGCAGTAGAACAACCTAGAGTAAGTAAACAAAGTACACAACATTATTTTATTACCATCAGTTGTGTTGAGTTTTATTCTTATATATATTGACCCCATTCTTCATATATATTTAGATCGAACGGATGCGGGACCAACTCCTACCATTTGACCGCATACGAGCCATTCAAAAGGAATTGGCGGGGTTCATACTTGATGAGGTCGTCACGCCTGACGGAGAACTCTTTAGATATCCACCAAAATGAACGTGTACGGAGATGTTATATTGTATATATGCTTGAACATGTTTGTCTTGTACTTGATGCTTCAACGTGTATGGAGAATACCACAATGACGATGTTTGTGTATAATAATAGTTGCTTAATTATTCATGTACTCGTATGTACCGATGGTGTATGTGTATACCTCTCCCGATCGATTCCCCCTCCCCCCTCCCCGTCCCTGTCGCGCTGCAAAAATTCGCCCAGAACGGGGCGGCGGTAGAACTCTGCCACAACAGAGATTTATGCCATTTTCCTTCCGCGGCTGAGAACCTTTAACATCGGTTCATGTTACAAACCGGTGTTAAAGGGGGAGGGGGCTGAGCGCTGCAGAAGCCCCACGTGCGCCACCCTTTAACAGCGGTTCATATAAGAACCGCTGTTAAAGGGGGTGGGGCTCTAACACCGAACCCCCAACAACGGTTCTAAAACCGTTGTTAGAGGGTCTCCTAAACCGATGTTAGAGGGGGTGTTGTGCACTAGTGGTAGCTATTGTTCGCATGTCCCTTCGGTTCATTGGTAAAGCAAAAATAATTCGGAGACATGCTTCTACATGCATATGGCTACAACATGGCATGGTGGTAGGGATCATCAATCGGCCAGCTGCGTCGTTGCACGTACATGGTCCAACACACCTTTATGCTCCAAGGAAGAGTTAAATCCATCAGGAGTAACTGAACTTAACCGTGGAAATCAATACAGCAGGGAAAACGAAATTACAGGTCATTGAATACGCGCGATAGCGTCACGAGCGGTCACCGTGCAGGTATGCACGTTGTATGTGCCCACGTAGCGGGATGTGGGACCCACTGTCAATGTGATAAGAGCTCACTATCTGTCGGAAGCGGGACATAATTGCAGAAGAGCCCAGATATTTGCCCCGTTTCTCCCCCATCACACCAAATCCCCTGCATTTATTTTGTCCTACCGATCAGTTCGAGGTGAAGGGGGTAGTGAGAGGGAACGCTGCGACACCACGCCCCTCATTTGTCACTACCATGCCCGGCGGGTGTCATCGACGGGTTGAGAGGGGCGACGGAGTCGAGCTCATCGACGACGAGGTGGAGGTGAATGGCCACAGGAGGCCATGGATTTCCCGCGTCGGTGGCTGGACTGCGCACCCACTCCTGTCTATGGTAATCTCCCCACCTCGAGCATGTCGTAGGCTCAAAATCCATCATGGAGGACCCGCTCCTGTTCTTAACCGAACTTGCATCTTAACTGTACTGTTTATATGGCAGGATCACGCAGTTCTTTCTTCAGTTTGGAAATCAATCATGGGGGATATTAACAAAACCTATCTTGACGGCCATGTTATCTATTATGATGAAGTAGATACTCTGACATGGTCTCCACTCATGCTTGAGAAAATTGTGGAAGAAATTGGATATGAAATGCAAGGGAGAATGAAGGGTTTTTTATTGCATACCCATTTTGACAACTCAGAACAATGGTTTGAGGGAGGTTAGATCAGATCATGACACACAGTTTATGTGCACCTTTGTTGATATTGGTCACCACTCTTTCAGTATCTATTTGGAGCATGATCCTAGCAATTCACCATTGGCATGTGATGATGTTGTCAATTAACCTGTTGCTTCTTTGCCCACTGTCATCAGTCCATCAAAGCCTAGTAGTAGAAGGGATCATGTGACTCATGTTGATGAAACTGTGCCATTTCACATTCAGACACAAGCTTGTCAGTCTCCTTTTCCTATTCAAGGTATCTTTCCAACCATAGAAGACAAGTTCCATGAGAGTGTAGCTGGCAGAACTAGGCAAAGCAAGAGGAAGAGAATGGGCAGTGATCCTCAAACTGTGGAACCAGAAGGTACTGCTGAATTGATAGAAAGTCACAGTGATGAAGAAGAAGATTTTGATTTTGATTGTGTGGATTATGATGATGATGATGTTAGTGATGGATATGATGATCTCTATTCAGAGGATAATAGTGAGGATGACAATGCTCATAGGTCAAAAGGGAAACAAACTATACAATTGAAAGAAGAAGAAAATTCAGAGGATGATCTTTGGGGCCCTGACTCTGATGATGAGAATGTGCAGCTGAAGTTCAGAACATTCAGAGAGGATGATCTGAATGACCCCAAGTTCCATGTGGGCCAAGTGTTTGGGTATGTTGATTTGCTCAGGAAGGCTATCAGAGCTTATAGTTGCATTCATAGGAAGGGCATCAAATTGCCAATTAATGACATGGAAAGAGTGAGGGGAAAGTGTGAGAAAGATTGCCCTTGGTACCTGTGGGCTTCAAAGGATTCCAGAACACAAGCATTTCAAATCAAAAGGTATACTCCTGAGCATACATGCAGTGGTAAGTGGAAAGTGTTTGGTTTCACTGCTAAATTTATTGCAGAGAAGTATATAGAGAGTTTCAGAGCTGACCAGGGTATGAGTATGAATAATTTATCCAGAGTTGTCCAAAAGGAATGGAACATGATACCCACAAGGACTAAATTGCAGAGAGCTAAGAGGATATGAGGGTGATCTATGGAGATGAAGAAGAACAATACAACAAGTTGTGGGATCATGCAAATGAAATAAGGAGGAGCAATCCAGGTAGCTCTTTCTACCTTTCTCTTGATGACTTGGGTAGATTCAAGCAGTGTTATATGAGTTTAGAAGCATGCAAAAGAGGCTTTCTCCAAGGTTGTAGGCTAGTTATTTTTATAGATGGGTGTCACCTGAAATCAAGGTATAGAGGCCAGTTACTTATAGCTATTGGGATGGATCCAAATGATTGTATCTTCCCAATAGCTGTGGCTGCAGTAGAGGTGGAAGATACTGAATCATGGACATGGTTTCTACAAACTCTCAAATATGATCTTGGAGTAGTCAATACTAATCCTTGGACTATTATGTCAGACAAGCAAAAGGTATGGTTTCTACAGACTCTCAATGCTATGTAAGATGTCTAACAATTGTACTTACATCTATATGGCCTTTTAACCATCCAAATTCTATTATGCAGAGACTAATCAATGCTGTGAAAGATGTATTCCCAGAATCAGAACACATGTTCTGTGTCAGACATATGTGGCAGAATTTCCAACAATTGTTCAAAGGAGATGTGTTGAAGAATCAACTTTGGAAGATTGCAAGGAGTAACACTGTTACATTGTTTGAGAAGCATGGATTAGATGAAAGTGTTAAATGCTGATGCTCATGCATAGCTTGACAATCTGGATCCCAAGACTTGGGTCAGGGCATTCCAAAGTGACTTGCCAAAATGTGACATTCTTTTGAATAATTACTGTGAGGTCTTCAATAAGTAAGTTTGCTTCAACATCTATTGTCAGTCATGTGTTCTGTGTTTTACAATTCTGAATAATGTCAATGTTAACTTGTCTTACCAGATATATCTTGGAAACTAGGGAACTACCTATTTTATCAATGTTGGAAAAAATTAAGTCACAGTTAATGTCAAGGCACTTCACAAAGAAAAATGATAGGCAATCTTGGCATGGTCCAATCTGTCCAAAGATCAGAAAGAAGGTTCAGAAGAACATTGAATGTGTATGCAGAGGGGGCTGGAGATGGGCTATATGCAGTGTGTGAACTAGTTAGCTCTCAACCAGTTGACTATGTTGTTGATTTGGAGCACAAGACCTGCAGTTGCATGAGGTGGCAAAAGACAGGGATTCCTTGTGTTCGTGTGGTTGCTTGTTTAAGGTCTCAGGGTACCGACCCATTCACTATTGTTGATACCTGCTATTCATTGGAAATGCATGAAAAATCCTATGGGAACAGTGTGTACCCATGCAAAGAAAAATCAGAATGGGAAAAAATGAATGGTACTAAGATACTTCCACCATAGTACAAAAAGCATGTTGGAAGACCTACTAAAAGTAGAAGAAAGGAACCCCATGAAGTAGATGCTAGGGGAGGAGGCAAAATTATGTCTAGGCATGGTGTTATTATGCATTGTAGCTATTGTGGGTTCCCTGATCACAATAGGGTAGGATGTACATTGTTTAAGCAAGACCTTCCTCCACCAAATGCACCTGACCAGGAGGTGTATTCTACACACACTGAATCTGTCATAATTCAGGTAATTACTGCACACATAACTTAGTCATTGTTTTTCTGTCCAATTCTTTAATTCATGCCATGAGGATCTTCTTGTGGACATATAGGATCAAAACCAAGCTCAAAACCATCCCGGTGGCCACATACATGATGATCTTCTTATGGACACATTGATACAACATGCTCATTAAATATTGCCATGTACACCATTTTCTTCCAACCTTTGAAGTTACCTTGCTATTAAATCTTGCCATTCTTGTGTAATTATGTACCGAGGACAGTGGAGAGGACAATGGAAGCAAGACCTGTCCCAGAATCTTCATTCATCACATCAGCTCATAGTATGATGTAGCCAAATGCAAGTCAAGCTTCATCAAGCATAGTCAGGCAAGGTCATCTTGCTTAGAAGCTGTTGCAGATACAACATGAAAAGAGTAAAGAAAATGAATCCAAGAAGGTGGCAATTTTGGAAGCAAAGTATGAAGCTCAAATCAGAAAAGAAGAGGAGACAGCTAAAAGGAAGCTTGAGCAAAATAATAATAAGGCAAAGTAAAGAGAGAAGAAAAGGCAAAATCTGAGTTGAAGAATCTAGCAAAAGAAGAGACCAAGAAAATCATAGAAGATGTCAAAAGAGAATTGGCTGAGAAGAAAAGGAAGGAAGCAGCAGAGAAGAAAAAGGAAGAGAAGAGGCTAGTTGTTCAAAAGAGGGAGGCAGAGAGGAAGGCAGAGAGAGCTGCTCAGCAAGAAACTCACAGAGCTCAAATGGAAGCAAACAGAGCTGAACGGGAGGCCTACAAAGCTCAGCTGGTTGTCAATGCTGGTCAACATATTCCTGCTAGAAATGTGCGGGCTTCAGATCATGCATCTGTCCCTCAAATGAAGAAAAAAGTGTCCATGTTTGATGAGTTCAGATGCCCAAGGAAATCTGTGTAATAGATTTAGCCCTAGCTTAAAACTTGTCATTTTGGTTTGTGTCATGATGCTTGGAACTAGTGAATGCTCAAGTACTTTTGGTTTGTGACATGTACTTATCTTAATCTGTGGAGACAATGTCCGTCTTAAGGTTATCTATGGAACTCCTTTGCCTATCTTATTCTATGACATGTACCTATCTTATTCTGTAACATGTCTCCTTTGCCTATCTTATTTTGTGACATGTACTCACCATTTCATCACACATTGGAGAATTTACACATATGACCATTACATGCATTCATCATAAGTACCCCATTACAGATAACCGTTATACGCATTCATCATCTGTTTCATCAAAAGCACAATAAGAACTACGTGTTCATTACAGGAAGAATTAGCATCCACATTAAGCTAAACTATTAGTTCAGTACATCATGAAGTGAATTGAAACACTTAGTTTCTCCAGTACAAACAGGACAGACACTAGTGATAGTTAAAACAGCAAAAGCACAACAATGTTGAGTAGTAGCACCATCTCCCTCAATGCATCATGGATCCTCAACAGCTGAAGATCTTCTCCATGTACAGTAGTCAGTTTCTTATCCTCCTTCATCGGTTCGAGTTGCTCCCTCCTTTCTTCTACCTAGCCTATGGCATCGACAGCAGCGTCTCCCACAATGATGTTGTTCTCGACAAGGTAACTAATATACTCCAGTTCCCAATGCTAGAAATTGCAACCCTTCTGTGACAAAATCCATAGCAACCGCAAATTGATACGTCAGGAACGTATCTATAATTTTTGATGCTCCATGCTTGTTTAGTATCTACTTTGCTTTTTCTACACTTTGAGGTGATTTTTACATGTTTTCAGGTACTAACCTATTAACAAGTTGCCACAGTGCCAATTGCCTGTTTTCTGCTGTTTTTGGTTCCAGAAAAGTTAGTAAAGAAATATTATTGGAATTGGACGGGACAAACGTCAAAGTCAATAACTTTCCGTGGGGAACAAGAAGTCCAAAGGGGAGCCGAAGAGGTGGGCTAGGGCACCCTGACCCCCCTAGGTGCGGGTGGGCCCTGCCCCGCGCCTAGGCAGGGTGTGGCGCCCATGGACGCTGCCTCGACCTTCTCCTTCGCCTATAAGAAGCCCCCGATGCAGAAACCCTAAGTACCCGATCAAATCTCCACGAAACCTTTTGTAGCCGCCGCCACCATCATCCCTAGATTGGGGGGATCTGAAGTTCTTCCCGGCACCCTGCCGGAGGGGAGATCATCCTGGAGGCCTTCTCTCCGGTATGATGCGTGAGTAGTTCCACCTTGGACTATGGGTCCATGTAGTAGATAGATGGTTGTATCTCCACCTTTGTGCTTTCATGTATAGATCTTGTGAGCTTCGTTCATGATCAAGATCTAATCTATTTGTAATCATGCATGTTGTGTTTGCGGGGATCCTATGGATATTGAGATTATTATGTTGGTTTGATTAATGGTTTTTGTCTTTATGATTCTATCATGTTTGTGTTGTTTGTGATCTTGCATGCTCTCCATTGTTAGTAGCTATCTTGGCCGAGTAGTTGCTAGTGACTCCAAGAGGGGGTATTTATGCTCGATAGTGGGTTCATGCCTCTAGTTTCCAAGGGAAGTGACAATAATCTCTTCGGTTGTAGATGTGCTCTTGCTACTAGGGAGAAAACAACGGTCTCTTGTTCATGGAACATGTGGACTGTTTACCTTACACACTTTGCTTAAAGTAGTTGTCTGTTGCTTGCAACTTAATACTGGAGGGGGTTCGGATGATAACCTGAAGGTGGACTTCTAGTCATAGATGTAGTTGGATGGCGGTCTATGTATCTTGTTGTATTTCCCAATCGAATCTCATAGGATCTTTCTGACTAGTAATTGCACTGTTATGCCTTGCTCAGTTCCTGTCAATTGTCCTGCTGTAATTTGTTTACCCTTCATGCCATGTTGTTTATCTAAGAAGAGCACCTCTAGTGAACTATGGACCCCGGTCCATTCTTTATCATTGATACATATTCCACTGTTACTTGTTTACTTGCTGCAAATCACCATTACCTTCCACACCATACGTTTAATCCTTTTTTACAGCAAACTAGTGAGCTTGACAACCTCACTGATTCGTCGGGGCAAAGTCTTGAGTTTGTGTTGTGCAAGTCTCCGCATTGCTTGCAACACCTGTGTGGCGTTTCCTTCCTCCTACTGGTTCGATAACCTCGGTTTCTTAGTGAGGGAAAACTTGTTGCTATGCTACTTCACACCTTGCTCTTGGGGTTCCCAACGAAGTGATCCTACATCAAATCAGCGCTGCATCAAGCTTTTCTAGTTCCATTGCCGGGGAATAAAGGGACATCAAACTTCTTCCTCCCCGTCAAGCACCAAGCTTTTTTGGCGCTGTTGCCGGGGAGGCTAAGGATGTCTTCACTAGGGGAGTCCTTCACTTCCTTTCTCTTTACTTTGTTTTTAGTTTGCTTTGTTTCTTTTGCTTGGTTTTGTTTGCCTCTTTTCAAAAAACCCAAAAAAATTAGTCTAGTTTGGTTTGCTTGCCTTATTCAAAAACACAAAAAAATTAGTTCCTACTCTAGTTGCCACCTTTCTCTAGCTCACCATGTTGTTCCCCAAGTTTTCCCGGAAAGATCTTGCGATAGGTAGTGGCTCCATAATTGGGATAGATAATATTGAAGAATTCTTTAATCATGTTAGCAAGCATGAGGATATTGAGGATAGATCTATAACAGAACTTGCTCCTAATTATGAGATTGCTGCAACTTTTTTAGTTCATATGTTGGAGGCTAGGTTTGTTAGCCTTAACCCCTTCATACAATTCTTGCTCCTAAAACTAAAAGAAGAAAAGAATGCTGAAAAGAGAGAATTCATCCTTGAAACTTTATCAAAAGAGTTTCATAATGTTGCTAGGGAAACCAAAAAGGTCTTTGAACGTTTCAATATGCTAGATTCAAGTGTAGATGTTGTGGGTATTTCTGATAAAACTAAGCCTAGAGAGGAATTTAAGATACCCATACCCTTCAAGCTTGTTGGAATGCATGAAGCCCTTGAAAATAATTTTGATTGGATTGCTCCTAAAAATCTTTTTGATGAAAGTAGTAGACCAAAGAGAGATGAGAAGGGATCCTACAAAATCTATTTGGATGAGATACCTTTATAGTTGAAGACTTTGCAAGTATGGATGTTAATGCTTCTTCATTTGAAAATACTTGATTCTTCTTGCTTCTTGTGCCTAACTTAAAGACGTTAAAGAAAAGTACTTGTTGGGAGATAAACCAAGAGTTTCCTTGAGTCTTAGAAGTTATTACTTCATTAATGACCTCTCCTTATCCTTTTTGTTTGATTTTTGTGCCAAGAATGACCTCTAATGAGAGGAAAGTAAGATTTGGGGAGCTGCTGTCCCAAAACAGATTTCTGTCCTCCACCAAAAAAATTCGTGAGGAGAATATGTAACTCGGATTGATCTGAAAATTTACAAATAAATCCCCCAGTATGTTAGATAACTTCCGTTAGTTCAACACTTTTTCCTTTGAGCAACATAAGATGTTCTAAAAAATCAGGTTCTACCTGCTGGTCTGTTTTGATAGATTTCTGCCATTATTTGCATCTGCTTCTTATTGATTCCTTTTTGAGTTCTCTTTAGGTGATTGAGCTTTTTCAAAGAGTTACTACAGTAGCTTGTGTTTTTAATGAAAAGCCTTGCTATTCCAAAGCTTTGCCTGAGGTCTAATATCTTTTGAATACACTAATGTTGCTAATGAAGATTGTGTGAAGTTTTGTATGAAGGAAAAATTTCAGGTGTAGAGAGAGAATGATGCAATGAGATGAATAATGGACAAAAGCTCAAGCTTGGGGATGCCACCATGGTGTTGCCCCAAGAAATATCCAAAAGGTACAAGCGTCAAAGTTTGGGGATGCCCAAGCCATCCCTTTCTTCATCAATAAAAAGCTCAGGTCTGTCTAGACACTTCATTTTTATGGTTTCATGCATAATTGTGTTGTTCTTGGAGCATCTTAGTTTTTGTTTGCTTTGATTAGGTTGTTTAGTTTTCTTGAATAAAGTAGTTTGGACCCCCGTTCTCGCTGTGTTGTTTGGAAATAAGTTGCTTGGTGTTGGAAAGGAGTAGTAAGTTCTTGCTTGTAAGTGCAAGAGGAGCTTGCATTGACTGTGACTTAGACTTTAGCATGACATGCTAGGTGTTTTTTTGACCTTATGTTTAGTAATTATTGCTGTAGCATGTCTTGTTCCAAACAATTGGGATTGCTTAGTGTGCCTTGAAGAAATTATGCGTTGTTTTAGCATGCAAAAGCATAGTATTGTGGTATTCTCCTTTGATGCTTTGCTTGGGTTGACTTGGCACATGCTCACACCATGTTATGACTATGACAAGTCACCATAGCCTCTATGATCATTTAGTCCTTGACTTGTAGTACCACTCTTTGCTTTGATTAGTAATGCTTTATTGCACTACATGATTATGGCCAGTATTGCTCTCTTATTTGGTTGCTCCCAGTCTTTTGCTAGCCTCCACTTGTATGAGTAAGCTCTACTCATGCTTCCAACTCCCAAGAAACCAAGTTTTTCCAAAGTGTCCACTATAAACTCCTATGCATGGTGTGCTACACCATTCCAAGTATATTCTTGTTTTCAGCTATCTTCCAATTAAAAACTATTTTGTTATGTGAAAACTTAGTGATTAAAGCCCTCACAAACTTGATGGCACACTTTATATTCTTTGCCCCTAATAAACTTGAACCATTGTGTCTTCTATGTTGTATATGCTTGCACTTATACGTTGGAATTAGCAGAATTGTGTTGTCACGGGAAACGTTTTCAATATTGCACTTGTACTTTGTACTCAGTTGATATCATGCTATTTTGTCTATGGATGTCACCGGTGTGAAATAAAGAGGGAACTTGTAAGTCCATAGAGTTTGTATCCTGTGTTACAGAAACGCCTGGGCCGCTATCCTAAGCCATGCCTAATCATGGTGGAAACTTGCAGCATCACCATAGTGACATCTATGAAGCATTCTTCTTATAAAAAGAGACGCATTGAGAAAAGAGGAAAGAGAGAAAAAAACACCATATTCCCATGGTAAATAAGAAGATTGCTGAGATGCTCATTGTCTGCTTGCCTTTAATTTTGGTTATGGGAAATCTCCTGTACCATGTGCAAGGGGTACCCCGTTGGCGGTTCTCAATGATATGCAAATACTTACAATGAAAAGAACTTATAGGTGACCAAAGTTGAGTAGCATGAGGTGTGACCCTCGTATTCAAGGGACTTGAGATTGCCAACTTATACTTCGTCAAGCATATACTCCATCTTTGTTCACTTTGACCTTAATCACTTCAAGATGCTTATGATAGGGGCAATGAGGGTTGAAAGCTAACAAGTACCATAATTTTTGGAACCTCTTTTTGAAACTTGAAATCCCTGCTTCCTTTATAAAAGGTCTTTCTTCCACCACTATTGGGACTCCACCTTCTACCTTTAGGCACCATTAAGAGATCATAGTGACGGCTATCTACGCACAGCCTATTGGGAACCCCAAGAGCAATGTGTGAAGCAGCAAGCGGCAAGTTTTCCCTCTGTTGAGACCGAGGTTATCGAACCAGAAGGAGGAAGGAAACGTCACACAGGTGTTGCAAGCAACACAGAGACCTGCACAACACAAACTCAAGACTTTGCCCCAACGAACAGTGAGGTTGTCAAGCTCACCGGTTTGCTGTAACAAAGGATTAAACGTATGGTGTGAAATATTGGTTTTTTTCATTACAGCGGGGCAATTGACAGGAACTGAGCAAAGCATAACAATGCAATTACTAATCAGAAAGATCCTATGAGATTCGATTGGGAAATACAACAAGATACATAGACCGCCATCCAACTACATCTATGACTAGAAGTCCACCTTCAGGTTATCATCCGAACCCCCTCTTGGAGTCACTAGCAACTACTTGGCCAAGATAGCTACTAACAACGGAGAGCATGCAAGATCACAAACAACACAGACATGATAGAATCATAAAGACAAAACCATTAATCAAACCAACATAATAATCTCAATATCCATCGGATCCCTGCAAACACAACATGCATGATTACAAATAGATTAGATCTTGATCATGAACGGAGCTCACAAGATCTATACATGAAAGCACAAAGGAGCAGATACAACCATCTAGCTACTACATGGACCCATAGTCCAAGGTGGAACTACTCATGCATCATACCGGAGAGAAGGCCTCCGAGATGATCTCCCCTCCGGTAGGGTGCCGGGAAGAATTTCAGATCCCCCCGATCTAGGGACGATGGTGGCGGCGGCTACTTACGGTTTTGTGGATATTTGATCGGGTGTCCAGGGTTTTTGCATTGGGGGATCTTTATAGGCGAAGGGGGAGACCGAGGAGGCGGCCAGGGTCACCAAACCCTAGCCAGGCACGGGGCTGGGCCCACCCGCGCCTGGGGTGGGTCTAGCCCTCCTGGCTGGCCCCTCCGGCTCTCCTCTGGACTTCTTGTTCCCCACGAAAAGTAATTGACTTTGACGTTTGTCCCGTCCAATTTCTAGAATATTTCTTTACTAACTTTTCTGAAACAAAAAATAGCAGAAAACAGGCATCTAGCACTGTTGCAACTTGTTAATAGGTTAGTACCAGAAAACATGTAAAACGCACCTCAAAGTGTAGACAAGCAAAGCAAAGTAGATACAAAACAAGCATGAAGCATAAAAAATTATAGATACGTTTCCAACGTATCAACACCCCCAAGCTTAACTCCTGCTCATCCTCGAGTAGGTAAGTGATAAACATAATAATTTTTGAGGTGACATGCATCCTCACAATAGAGATCCAACCATTTGCAAGCATTGAAAGCTGGGATCAAAGAGCTCTAAACATGTGCATGAAAGATGGAGTTCTAATAGTAGGACATAGTAACTATACATGCAACATGGCAAGATACAAACAAAGATCATGAATAACATGCATTGAAAAACGTTTGTTTGTTACACATGCAGAAAACATAGCATAATGGCATTCAGCTTGTCCCTCATAGAGTAGCAAATAGATGCATAGGACACCTTCAAAGTTCACAAGGGTGACTAGAAACAAGTAGCACAAGAACAAGTAATATCACAATATGCATCAATTAATAAGCTTTGGAACACTACACACAGAATGACAACTATGCTCTCTTAATGGTGCCTAAAGGTAGAAGGTGGGGACTCAACAATGGTGGAAGAAAGGCCTTTTTGTAAAAGAAGTAGGGATTACAAGTTTCAAAAAGAGCTTCCAAAAATTATGGTACTTGTTAGCTTTCAGCCCTCATTGCCCCTATCATAAGCATCTTGAAGTGGTTAAGGTTAAAGTAGCGAAGCTGGAGTATATGCTTGACGAAGTATAAGTTGGCAATCTCATGTCCCTTGAATACGAGGGCCACACCTCATGCATACTCAACTTTGGGTCCAGGTAAGTTCTTGTCACTATAAGTATTTGCATATCATTGAGAACCGCCAACGGGGTACCCCTTTCACATGGTACATGAGCTTTCCCATAACTAAAATGACAAGGCAAGCAGACAATGAGCATCTTAGCAATCTTCTTATTTACCATGGGAACATGGTGCTTTTTCTCTCTTTCCTCTTTTCTCAATGTGTCTCTTTTTTATAAGAAGAATGCTTCATAGATGTCACTATGGTGATGCTGCAAGTTTCCACCATGATTAGGCATGCTTAGGATAGTGGCCCAGGCGTTTCTCTAACACATGATACAGACTCCATGGACTTACAAGTTCCCTCTTTATTTCACACCGGTGACATCCATAGACAAAAGAACATGATATCAACTGTGTACAAAGTACAAGTGCAATGTTGAAAATGTTCCCCGTGATGACAGATTACGCTAATTCCAACGTATAAGTGCAAGCATATACAACATAGAATACACAATGGTTCAAGTTTATTAGGGGCAAAGAATATAAAGTGTGCCATCAAGTTTGTGAGGGCTTTAATCACTAAGTTTTCACATAACAAAATAGTTTTTAATTGGAAGATAGCTGAAAACAAGAATATACTTGGAATGGTGTAACACACCATGCATAGGAGTTTATAGTGGACACTTTGGAAAAACTTGGTTTCTTGCGAGTTGGAAGCATGAGTAGAGCTTACTCATACAAGTGGAGGCTAGAAAAAGACTAGGAGAAACCAAATAAGAGAGCAATAATGGCCATAATCATGAAGTACAACAAAGCATTACTAATCAAAGCAAAGAGTGGTACTACAAGTCAAGAACTAAATGATCATACAGGCTAATGGTGACTTGTCATAGTCATAACTGTTGGAGATATGCCCAAGAGGCAATAATAAAGTAGGTTATTATCATATCTTCATACTTATGATAAATGTTTACATTCATGCTATAATTGTATTAACAGGAAACATTAATACTTGTGTGATTTGTAAACATAAAAGAGTCCCTAGTAAAGCCTCTTGTTAAACTAGCTTGTTGGTTAATATATGATCATTGTTTCCTGATCATGAACATAGAGATGTTATTAACAACAGGGTCATATCATTAGGAGAATGATGTGATGGACATACTCCTATAGGTAAGCGTAGCATAAAGATCAAGTCATTTCAATAGTTCAATTGCTATATGCTTTCTGATACATAGTAACCTAATTCCTTCGACCATGAGATCATGCATATTGCCTTTACTGGATGGATGCTTTGATGTCATCAAACACCACACCGTAACAGGGTGGCTATAAAGGTGGCATTGAGTGTTCGGAAAGTATTGGTTGAAACACATGGATCAAGAGTGGGATTTGTCCATCCACATGACGGATAGATATTCTTCTGGCCCTCTCGGTGAAATGTCATCCAATTAGCTTGCAAGCATGTGACTTGGTCACAAGGGATCACATATCACGGGAACGAGAAAAGAGTACTTATCAGTAACGAGGATGAACTAGGTATGCAGAGATACCGACGATCATAACCTCGGATAAGTAACATATCGTGAGACAAAGGGAAATTGGTATCGTATGTAAGTGGTTCATTCGATCGCAAAGTAATCGTAGAAATATGTGGGAGCCATATGAATTTCAGATTCCTCTATTGGTTATTGATCGAGAAGTGTCTCGATCATGTCCGCATAATTCACGAACCGTAGGGAGACACACTTAAGGATTCGACGTTGTTTGAGTAGTTATGGTATTATGAGAAAGAGACCGAATGTTGTTCGAGTCTCGGATGGGATCCGGATATCACGAGGAGATCCGGAATGGTCCGGAGAATAAGATTCATATAAGGAAAGTCCCATTTCGGAGTTGGGGAATGGTTCCGTGTTTTCATCGAACATTCTAGAAGGTCTCGAATGTCAGAAGCACTGGGGGGAATGGGTGCATGAATGTGTTCTTACAAGATGGAATGATTGCATCATGTACTAAGTGTTCTCGCTGTCCAAAATAAAAGGTTTATTTAATTCCTAAATTGGAAAAGTCAAACGGCTAGTTTGAAAGTCAAACTGCCAATTTTGGAAAGTGGGAAAGAGGAGAAGGAGGAGGCCGAGTTGGGGAGGAGTCCTCCTCCAAGCAAGCGCCCACCAAGCCGAGTTGGGGAGGGACTCCCCTCCCCATGGCGCAGCCAGCCCTCCCACCTATATAAGGAGGGGCAGGGCTCCCCTCCTAAGACACACAAGTTCCTATCCTCTAAACTAAACCCTAGATCTAAACCCCGGTTTAGAGCTATTTGATTTAGAGCTTCTAATTGCTTTAGCCATTGGTTTAGAGCCTTCTAATTGGTGTGTCTAATTACTAGACCACTAATAGCCTCTCTCATAAGCTCCACCATACCGCACCGGCTTAAGAAGCCTCATGGGATCTCCCTCTACTTGCATTACCACGCTGGTTGTCTGCCGAATCGCGAGGAGAGTGCTACAACCTCCGCTCCGCTGGAACAAGGAGAGGAAGGTCTTCGTCGAGTACGAACGTGTGACCGATCATGAGCGCTGCCGGAACGTATGGCTGGAAGGATCGTCACGCGATCTTGAGATCGGAAAGAGTACGACTACATCATCCACGAATCGCTCGTTAACCGCTGGAATCTTCGAGGGTGAGTTCCACTATCGACTCGGTGCTACAATCTAGTAGATAGATCTTGGCTTGTTTGTTTGTAGGCTATAGAAAATTTTTGGTTTCCATGCTACGAACCCCTACAGGGTATCGAGCCGTGTCTATATGTAGATCTGTTGACGAGTAGAACACAATGGTCATTGTGGGCGTTGATGCTTTATTGTAGATTGCTTTTGTGTACTTTGCATCTTGCGGTATGTTGGGATGAAGCGGCCGGGCTAACCTTACATGACATCGTTCATGAGACTTGCTCCACGCTTGACATGCAACTTGTATTGCATAAGTGGCTTTATGGTGCCTGCTTTCTCCTAGCATAGTAAAGATCCAATTTACAACGGGTAATCAACAATGCTAGTATCAATGTTGTGGTTCTTGTTCATAAGTTAGAACGACACTTATTGAAAGCCCCAAACCACGTAAAATATGCAAAGAAAGTAGAGGCGTCTAACTTTGTTTTGCAGGGGGTGCAGTGATGTGATATGGCCATGATTGTGATTATATTTGATGTATGCAATGTTCCTTATTGTAAGTTGGCAACCGGCAGGAGCCATATGGTTGTCTTTAATTTCTGTTAAGACTGCGTGTCTATTCAAAATAGTTGTAATAGTTGAAGCTGGTGGACGACAACCATGAAGAAGCGCCATTGACCTTGATGCTATGACCGGTGATGATGGAGATCATGTTCGCTTGAAGATGGAGATCGAAAGCACAAAGAAGAAAGGCCATATCATATCACATATTATGAATTGCATGTGATGTTAATCCTTTATGCATCTTGTATTGCTTAGTAGACGACGGTAGCATTATAAGATGATCCTCATGCACATAAATTTCAAGTTCTAAAGTGTTCACCCTTAGTATGCACGTTGCCAAAAGCTTGCGCTCAAGCACCACGTGATGATCGGGTGTCTTTGATTCCATGGTGAATACAACGTAAGCAAGCCATTTGCTTATGCGGTAGCTAAGGTTTGATCTTGACGAGCCTAGCATGTACGACATGGCCTCAGAACACGGATCACCGAAAGGTAAAGCATGAGTCATATAGTAGATATGATGAACATGTTGATTGTTCGCCATTAAAGCTATATCAACTCTCGTGATGATCGGTTTTGATGTGGTGGATTTGGTTCGTGATCACTAAAACAATGTGAGGGATATTGTTTTGAGTGGGAGTTCACCTAGATTAATTTAATTATTAATTAGAACTCAATTTATCATAAACTAAAATCAAAGTGAATTTGCATAGTTGTTGTAGTCATTGGCATCCGTTTACCACCTTGCGCTTAGTTATAATTGAGATGATAGAACTATAGAATTCTGGTTAGTTACTTTACGAACTGGTATCGTATTGTATTGAAGTGTTAATCTAAAGTTTAGAAGTCCTATTGCAAACTTTCAAGAAGTTCCTACTCCATGAAGTTTAATAATTAGTATTAAATCAAGAGTAACAATTCCAAATGTTAGTATATAAGTATCATGTTTGTCTCCATGATTCTTGATATTCAAAGATTGTCTTAACATCAAGGTTATCTAGGATCTGAAAGAGTTGTTTCAGAAACCATGATGTGTGGAAGATATTGTGATATCTGAAACAAAGTTTTGGTTACAACATGATAGAGTATAATATGGCAAAATTCATGTTCTCATATTTTGATGAGAATTTGCAAAAGGTTGGAGACACTAGTTGTCCTAATCCTCCAAAAGGTTTTGGATAGCAACATTATACTCATAATTCATCGTTACAAGCTAAAAGTAGCTTGATCATGGATAAATCCATGATGAGGTGAATATTTGATGTAGGTAAATTGTTTACTACACCAAGAGATTACTAAAGAAAGGAATTTGAAAGAACACCAAATATTTGATAATGGTGATCTACTTCAAAGTGCAAGTTCAAAGACATTGGTATTTAACTATACACGCTTTGGACTATGTGTCATAAGTATGACTCCACTATTGATGTTGATAGATTCTTTCAAACAGAATAGGAAATACTGAAAAAGAATCTCATAAGTATATGGCAGAAAAGAAAAGACTAGAATTGTTCAGTTTAAGTATATAGATGATATACGTGTTATGGCTATATTCTTTGCTTATTAAACAATGTGGTTCTTAAGTATTTGATACTGAATTTGTTGGTGTGAATCGTCATACGAAACAACACAATTCATGAACTACAATGGCCTAAGTAACTAGCAAAAGAATATGTGAAGATGTTCATCGAAAACAAATAAAGGGTTATTGTGTTGCTCGTTAAACATCAAAGCTTGCCTTCAGGATTTGTTTTATCAGGTATTATGAGAACAAAAAGGTTGTTCAAATAATTGCCGTAATCCATAAAAGATGGATGATTCACAAATCTCGTTGGATAAATCACATCCATAAAACTAGTGCTAAAATTGTCGAAAGACAAATTGATTGAAAGATCACTTAGGAAGTGACATCGCCGTTTAAATTATATTGGAAAGAAAACATGAAGAAACTCCATGTGGATGGAATTTTGGAGTCTTTTGATTTTTGATCAAATGACGTTTGTGAAACTTTCCCAGAGATAATTAAAACTTCGTTCATAGGCCAAAAGGGAACGAAAGACTAACTTATTGGAACTTGTGCATATTGTTGTACGAACTCCATTATGTGTAGTCAAGAGCGATGGATTTCAACTTCATATGCTTTCTCCGAAAATTTGAGTGAATATGTGAATATTTACTTAATAAGGATGAAGTGTGAAATATTTGAAAAGTTCGAAAGATTTTCAAGATGAAGTGCAAAGTCATTGTAACAAGAATATAAATAGTTTATGATAAGATCATAAAGGAAGATATTTGAGTTACAAGTTTAGCATAATACCTAAGATTTAAGGAATCGTTCCGTGGATTTGCATTTCCCGAAACACCATAAGAGTATGGAGCGTTCAAGATATGTAATTGAGCCTTGTTTGACATGGTAAGATCGAAGGTATAATTCATATAACTGCTATTATATTTTAAAGATTAAAAGCTTTAGAGACTACCGTTTTCCACTAAAAGAGCTCCATCATAATCCGCTGAAATGACACCATATAAGGTTATGGTTTGGGATAAAACCCAAGTAGTCCTTTCTTAAACATTGGTATGCTATGCATAAGAAAGATGTGTGCAACCAAAGTCGGATAAACCTGTCTTTGTATAAATGTTGAGTATTCCTCCATAAACACCGGAGACAAAAGTGTTTGTCGCTTAGAACGTCAAGTTTCTTTGAGAAGGAATTTTCGTGAAAAGTTAAGGGAGGACAATAGAACTTTGATAAGGTTAAAGGAACCTTAGCTATATGTGCAGAGTTAGCAAAGACCGAAAAGTGTTCCGAGGCAAAGAATAATGCTCATGGCTCACGTGCCTCAAAGGTTGTGGTCACGGAGGTCTAAGTTTCTATTGAAACAAGTAGGTCGGATGAACAATCAAATACCAAGATTTGAGGGTTGAATCATTATTTGAGAATAATGAACCTACTACATGCAAAGAAGCGATGATGGGCCCTGACTCCGTCAAATGGCTTGAAGCCATATAATCCGTGATAGTTCCATACACGAGAAATCAAGTTTTGAACTTGAAGGACCCTCGAAAAAGGTGTAAGACCTTGCAGTTGTGTTTGGATCTATAAAGAAGTAGACATGGATGTTTCACATCTATGAAATAGTCGACATGTTGGGAAAGAATTCACAACAATGTTCAAAGGTTGTATATGACAAGATTTGATCTTTCATAGCAATTTTAGTCTAGACGGATTAATGTAGCAACCACTACATATAATTTGTTATGTGGTAGTAGAATAAACAAAACAAGTTCTTCTAATAGAATGGTTACCTAGGACGTGTGCATGACACGGTCCAAAGGGTTTTGTTAATTCAAAGGATGCTAAAGCATATGCAAACTTCAATGGTTGAAGTAAGCATAGCGAGTTGGAATCTTCACTATGATGAAACTAAAGAGTTTAATTTCATCGGAGACAATGAAGATGCTTGCATTTGCAAGAAATTAAGTGGGAGCGCTAAGACATGTTTCTAATACATTATGTGGAAGACATATTGTTGATTGGGAATAATGTATCTTTTATTAACACATATTAAGAATTTCATCCCGATG
Source organism: Avena insularis (assembly GCA_023614405.1). Lineage (NCBI taxonomy): Eukaryota > Viridiplantae > Streptophyta > Magnoliopsida > Poales > Poaceae > Avena > Avena insularis. The sequence continues at coordinate 28,665,087 of CM042690.1, forward strand.
AAAGACTTAGGCAAAACCCAAATATTTGGCATCAATAGACGCTAATATGGTTGTGCCGTATACATAGACGAGATATTGAATGAATTCAATATAGAAACTACAAGAAAGGTTCTTGTTGCATGTAAAGGATTGAAAGAGTTCAATGTTGATGATATATTCAAGTGTATTGACATTTGGTAAGTGAAACAAAGATTCAAGTATAGATTGATACTTGATGTATGAAATCACAAAGAGTATTTATATCAATCATACTGTGATATGTACAAATCCAGATATGTCCTATGCTATAAATATTATGAGCATATACCGTAATGATTCATAAGATAATCATTGGACGATAGTAAGGATATTCTTATGATCTTTTGGAAGAACTAAGAGTATATTATTTGTAGAAGTGACAAATAGATGGTTAGTTCATTGTAAAAGTACTACATTGATACTAGTTTTGTCACAAAGTACAAATTTAGTTTATCTCAATCTAAATTAAGGGTGGCACAATATAATGGAAAGTGAGTTCCATAATGGATTTGGATGAATTCCAAAGTTAAGACATTGTGATGATACTACAACAAAAGGCTAAGTATATGACTGCTATTATAGCAGCAAAAGAGGGCATTTGTGTCAAGTAGTTTGTTATCAAACTAGGTGTAGTTCACAGGATAATACTATGAAGATATATTGTATGCGACAATATTGTCAACATGTTTTAACCCCAAAGAACTAAAGGTCACACCGAAAGACCAAATTTATACAAAGCCATCTCATTAGAGAATGAGTGATGCGAGAGACGCAAAGACATGCAATTACACACGGACTGGAAGTGTCGATCCGAGATCAGTTGACCACTAGCAATCGTGGTACATACAACACGGAAAGCCATAGGTGTTGAATACACAAAGGTTTGAAACTAGATTATTGACTCTAGTGCAAGTGGGAGACTGGAGATATGCCCAAGAGGCAATAATAAAGTAGGTTATTATCATATCTTCATACTTATGATAAATGTTTACATTCATGCTATAATTGTATTAACAGGAAACATTAATACTTGTGTGATTTGTAAACATAAAAGATTCCCTAGTAAAGCCTCTTGTTAAACTAGCTTGTTGGTTAATATATGATCATTGTTTCCTGATCATGAACATAGAGATGTTATTAACAACAGGGTCATATCATTAGGAGAATGATGTGATGGACATACTCCTATAGATAAGCGTAGCATAAAGATCAAGTCATTTCAATAGTTCAATTGCTATATGCTTTCTGATACATAGTAACCTAATTCCTTAGACCATGAGATCATGCATATTGCCTTTACTGGATGGATGCTTTGATGTCATCAAACACCACACCGTAACAGGGTGGCTATAAAGGTGGCATTGAGTGTTCGGAAAGTATTGGTTGAAACACATGGATCAAGAGTGGGATTTGTCCATCCACATGACGGATAGATATTCTCTGGGCCCTCTCGGTGAAATGTCATCCAATTAGCTTGCAAGCATGTGACTTGGTCACAAGGGATCACATATCACGGGAACGAGAAAAGAGTACTTATCAGTAACGAGGATGAACTAGGTATGCAGAGATACCGACGATCATAACCTCGGATAAGTAACATATCGTGAGACAAAGGGAAATTGGTATCGTATGTAAGTGGTTCATTCGATCGCAAAGTAATCGTAGAAATATGTGGGAGCCATATGAATTTCCAGATTCCTCTATTGGTTATTGATCGGAGAAGTGTCTCGATCATGTCCGCATAATTCACGAACCGTAGGGAGACACACTTAAGGATTCGACGTTGTTTGAGTAGTTATGGTATTATGAGAAAGAGACCGAATGTTGTTCGGAGTCTCGGATGGGATCCGGGATATCACGAGGAGATCCGGAATGGTCCGGAGAATAAGATTCATATAAGGAAAGTCCCATTTCGGAGTTGGGGAATGGTTCCGGTGTTTTCATCGGGAACATTCTAGAAGGTCTCGGAATGTCCGGCACTCCGGGGGGGGGAAGGGGTGCATGAATGTGTTATTACAAGATGGAATGATTGCATCATGTACTAAGTGTTCTCGCTGTCCAAAATAAAAGGTTTATTTAATTCCTAAATTGGAAAAGTCAAACGGCTAGTTTGAAAGTCAAACTGCCAATTTTGGAAAGTGGGAAAAGAGGAGAAGGAGGAGGCCGAGTTGGGGGAGGAGTCCTCCTCCCCAAGCCGGCGCCCCACCAAGCCGAGTTGGGGAGGGACTCCCCTCCCCATGGCGCAGCCAGCCCTCCCACCTATATAAGGAGGGGCAGGGCTCCCCTCCTAAGACACACAAGTTCCTATCCTCTAAACTAAACCCTAGATCTAAACCCCGGTTTAGAGCTATTTCGGTTTAGAGCTTCTAATTGCTTTAGCCATTGGTTTAGAGCCTTCTAATTGGTGTGTCTAATTACTAGACCACTAATAGCCTCTCTCATAAGCTCCACCATACTCGCACCGGCTTAAGGCGAAGCCCTGCGGGATCTCCCCTCTACTTCCGGTACCACGCCGTTGTCTTGGAATCGCGAGGAGAGTGCTACAACCTCCGCCTGCTTGGAACAAGGGAGAGGAAGGTCTTCACGAGTACCGAACGTGTGACCGATCAAGGGAGCGCTGCCGAACGTGGCTGGAAGGATCGCTCTACGATCTTGAGATCGGAAAGAGTACGACTACATCATCCACGAGAATCTGCTCTCGTTAACCGCTTTGGAATCTTCGAGGGTGAGTTCCACTATCGACTCGTTGCTACAATCTAGTAGATAGATCTTGGCTTGTTTGTTTGTATGCGATAGAAAATTTTTGTTTTCCATGCTACGAACCCCTACAATAACATGGTGTGAGCATGTGCCAAGTCAACCCAAGCAAAGCATCAAAGGAGAATACCATAATACTATGCTTTTTGCATGCTAAAACAATGCATAATTTCTTCAAGGCACACTAAGAAATCCCAATTGTTTGGAACAAGACACGCTACAGAAATAATCAATAAGCATAAGGTCAAAACAACACCTAGCATGTCATGCTAAAGTCTAAGTCACAGTCAATGCCATCTCCTCTTGCACTTCAAGCAAGAACTTACTACTCCTTTCCAACACCAAGCAACTTATTTGCAAAACAATACAGCGAGAACGGGGGGCCAAACTACTTTATTTAAAGCAAACTAAACAACCTAAGCAAAGCAAACTAAAACTAAGACGCTCCAAGAACAACACAACTGTGCATGAAACAATAAAAATGAAGTGTCTAGACAGACCTGAACTTTTTATTGATGAAGAAGGGGATGCCTTGGGCATCCCCAAGCTTTGACGCTTGTACCTCTTGGATATTTTTTGGGGTGACACCATGGTGGCATCCCCAAGATTGAGATTTTGTCCATCCTTCATCTCATTGCATCATTCTCTCTTTACACCTGAAATTTTTCCTTCATAAAAAACTTCACACAATCTTCATTAGCAACAGTAGTGTATTCAAAAGATATTAGACCTCTAGCAAAGCTTTGAAACATCAAGGCTTTTCACTAAAAACACAAGATACTGTAGTAACTCCTTCAAAAATCTCAATTCACCTAAAGAGAACTAAAAAAGGAATCAATAAGAAGCAAATGCAAATAATGGCATAAATCTGTCAAAACAGACCAGCAGGTAGAAAACGATTATTTCGAACATCTTATGTTACTCAAATCAAAAAGTGTTGAACTAACGAAAGTTATCTAACATAATGGGGGATTTATTCGTAAATTTTGAGCTCAATCCAAGTTATAGAGCCTCCTCGTGGCTGGCCCCTCCGTCTCTCCTCTGGATTTCTTGTTCCCCATAGAAAGTAATTGACTTTGACGTTTGTCCCGTACAATTCCGAGAATATTTCTTTACTAACTTTCCTGAAACCAAAAATAGCAGAAAACATGCATTTGGCACTGTTGCAATTTGTTAAACAGAAAACATGTAAAAGTAGATACAAAACAAGCATGAATCATCAAAAATTATAGATATGTTTCCAACGTATCAACATCTCCAAGCTTAACTCTTGCTCTTCCTCGAGTAGGTAAGTGATAAACAGAATATTTTTTGAGGTGACATGTACCCTCATAATAGAGATCCAACCATTTGCAAGCATTGAAAGCTAGGATCAAAGAACTCTAAACATGTGCATGAAAGATGAAGTTATAACAGTAGGACATAGTAACTATGCATGCAGTGTTCCAAAGCTTATTGATTGATGCATATTGTGATATTACTTGTTCTTGCGCTACTTGTTTCTAGTCACCCTTGTGAACTTTGAACGTGTCCTATGCATCTATTTGCTACTCTATCAGGGACAAGATGATTGCCACTATGCCATGTTTTCTGTATGTGAAACAAACAAATGTTTTTCAATGCATGTTATTCATGATCTTTGTTTATAGCTTGTCATGTTGCATGCATAGTTACTATGTCCTATTGTTAGAACTCCATCTTTCATGCACATGTTTAGAGTTCTTTGATCCTAGCTTTCAATGCTTGCAAATGGTTAGATCTTCATTGTGAAGGTGCATGTCACCTAAAAAATTATTATTTTATCACTTACCTACTCGAGGACGAGCAGGAGTTAAGATTGGGGATGCTTGATACGTTGGAAACGTATCTATAATTTTTGATGCTCCATGCTTGTTTAGTATCTACTTTGCTTTGCTTTGTCTACACTTTGAGGTGCTTTTTACATGTTTTCTGGTACTAACCTATTAACAAGTTGCCATAGTGCCAGTTGCATGTTTTCTGCTTTTTTGGTTTCAGAATAATTAGTAAAGAAATATTCTCGGAATTGGACGGGACAAACGTCAAAGTCAATAACTTTCCGTGGGGAATAAGAAGTCCAGAGGGAAGTCGGAGAGACGGGCTAGGGCACCCAAACCTCCCTAGGCAAGGGTGGGCCCTGCCCCGCGCCTAGGAAGGGTGTAGGGCCCCTAGCCGCCACATCGGCCTCCCCCTTCGCCTATAAGAAGCCCCTGATGTAGAAACACTAAGTACCCGATCAAATCTCCATGAAACCTTCTGTAGCCGCCTCCACCATCGTCCCTAGATCGGGGGGATCTGAAGTTCTTCCCGGCACCCTGCCAGAGGGGAGATCATCCCGGAGGCCTTCTCTCCGGTATGATGCGTGAGTAGTTCCACCTTAGACTATGGGTCCATGTAGTAGCTAGATGGTTGTATCTCCTCCTTTGTACTTTCATGTATAGATCTTGTGAGCTCCGTTCATGATCAAGATTTAATCTATTTGTAATCATGCATGTTGTGTTTGCGGGGATCCTATGGATATTGAGATTATTATGTTGCTTTGATTAATGGTTTTTGTCTTTATGATTCTATCATGTCTGTGTTGTTTGTGATCTTGCATTCTCTCCGTTGTTAGTAGCTATCTTGGCCGAGTAGTTGCTAGTGACTCCAAGAGGGGGTATTTATGCTCGATAGTGGGTTCATGCCTCTAGTTTCCAAGGGAAGTGACAATAATCTCTTCGGTTGTAGATGTCCTGTTGCTACTAGGGAGAACACAATGGCTTTTGTTCATGGAACATGTGGACTGTTTACCTTACACACTTTGGTTAAAGCAGTTGTCTATTACTTGCAACTTAATACTGTAGGGGGTTCGGATGATAACTTGAAGGTGGACTTCTAGTCATAGATGCAGTTGGATGGCTCTCTATGTATCTTGTTGTATTTCCCAATCGAATCTCATAGGATCTTTCTGACTACTAATTGCATTGTTATGCCTTGTCTCAGTTCCTGTCAATTGTCCCGTTGTAATTTGTTTATCCTTCATGGAATGTTGTTTATCTAAGGAGAGCACCTCTAGTGAACTATGGACCCTGGTCCATTATTTATTATTGATACATCTTCTACTGTTACTTGTTTACTTGCTGCAAACCATCATTACCTTCCACACCATACGTTTAATCCTTTGTTACAGCAAAATGGTGAGCTTGACAATCTCACTGATTCGTTGGCGCAAAGTCTTGAGTTTGAGTTGTGCAGGTCTCCGCGTTGCTTGCAATACTTGTGTAACGTTTCCTTTCTCTTACTGGTTTGATAACCTCGGTTTTTTACTGAGGGAAAACTTGCTGCTGTGCTTCTTCACACCTTGCTCTTGGGGTTCCCAACAAAGCGCTCCTATATCAACTCAGCGCTGCATCACAAGTCAAAAACGAAAAATTTCAAACAGAAATCAAAACCAACAAACAAGAACAAATGTAGCAAGCTTACTCCATGCGTCCTGCACTTGTAGAACACCCATCCAGGGTGATCTGGCATTTCTGACTGGTATCGCTTCACCTGCCGGCCACAATCTAGGCAGCAGATCATAGGGAACGGTGGGGGCTCGTGGCGCAGAGCATAGCGCGTCGAGTTGGCGCTTGACATGGCGGGGAAACGACGGCGTGCCAACGGCTCTCCTTTTGCGACGGTCCGACGACCGCTTCTTCACCGCCGTTGCGCTGTGCCACGTACTCGATTTAGGGTATGGTCGAGGCAGGAATGGGGAATTGGGGCAGGGATTTGGTCGCGGGACTGATGTAGTCGACGATGGTTTTTTAAATAACCCCCTGCAAATCATGTGGATTCCCTAGCCAAGTGCAACATTTCTAGCCAGTGGATTCCGCTCCATGACACGTCAGCCAATACATCGCTCCGTATGAACCAGTGACCGCTCATGACGTTGACGCGCGTATTCAATGACCGTAATTTCGTTTTCCCTGAGTATAGTTACTGGATTGTTTTCCGTGGTTAAGTTCAGTTACCTGATGGATTTAACTCCTCCAAGGAAGGACCAAAAGTTTATGTTGCCGCCGGAGGCTGTGTTATGCTGCTGGGCATTTTCAAAACTCCCTAAGAGCAAACATAGCAGTCTAGCTAGTTGGTGACCCCCCGTGTCCTCAAGCATCTAGCGATCTGAGAATTTGTCTACTCATCATGCCTACACATTACTCTAGCACACTAGGAAAATTGTATTACGGTGTCAATCACTCTCCCATGTTTACATAATTTTCAACCTGTATATCATTATAACTCTAACAACTATAATTCTACCACTCAACATGCGGACATAACTATTAGGATACGTACGTATACGTATAAAGATAGATTAGAACTTTACATGATCTTATATTCTTGGGGTCTTCTGGCTAGCACATCATCTTACACTCTTTTATCTTTTTTTTATACTCCAAGTCTTCACCTATCCCCGTGTATATCTATATATACTTCTCGTGAGGATCAAATCAATACTCAACAAATATTAGGGCTTGTATAATTTTTACATAGTATCAGAATGGTTAGTCTCATGGCACCAATTCTAAACCTCCCACCACTTCCGCATCGCGCGCCGCTCCCAGGGAGATCAATCTCTTCTCATCGGGGCGTGGCACCCGGTCTCGATCAAAGATTGGATCGGTTCTTCAGACTTGATTAGTTCTAATTTTCGAAATCAATTAGCCAATAATTCCCTAAATCTCATGATTCTCTCCGGTGAAAAATCAAGGTCAAATCGGTGCTAGGCGGCGTTTCCTCGGTTCCCCTTTGTCACGCAGTGCGTCACCAGCCAAGCGGCACGATCGAGGGACACAGCGGGCTGGGACTCCAGTAGACAAATCTCGTGGGGCTCCATAAGCATGCAATGCGAGTGCCGGCGAATTCTGAAGGGCGCCATGCGACACAATCAACGTGCAGCAGGAACACACGGGACTTACATATACGGTGCACATGCATACACTGGAAGACGCCATGCTCGAGCGGAACAGCCGATCTACTCCAACATATGTGCGCCTTGCGCCAGCCAGCCGGATTCGATCTGCACTACACCGTCCATGGCCTGTCTTGCAGCTCGGAAGATCAGGAGGGCCGGTAGATGTTCATCGACTTCGAGGCATACACGCTCGGATGCAATCTCCACCAAGCCGTATTGGTCAACTACACCACGCGCCAGCCCCAGAATCTGCGGTCGCTCTGAAATCGGAGGCGCATACTGTGAATCTACTGTAAAAGGCTCGCCTCCTAAGTAACATGTTTGTAGGGCTTATAGCTCCTATGCGACGTCTTTACATGGAATTGGAAGGAAAGCGACATCGTTGCAAACAATAGCTGCCATGCGACGGTTGTAAGGCGGCAAATAGCTCCCGTGCGACACTTCTACTTAACCCCACGAGACCGTCAACGAATTCGAATCAGCTGAGCACAGTAGGACCCACAGCCTCTCCACGTCACGGCGGAACTCACCTGATGTCCACCTCATATCGTGGGACCCACCCTGTGGTCGAAGAGAGCCGTTGGCCCTGATCCGTCCCTGCACCCGAGCACTCCCGCCACCGTTCCAGCATCTCATCCCCTTCCCTTTTCTTCTCCGGCGAGCAAGTGCGGCAACGCCGGCGAGGGATGTCGAGCTCTGCTTCCTCCCACCGCTCATGGCCTCGGTATGGTGCGGTGCCGATGAGGAGGTGCCCCGATTGCCCCCGTACCGCGCCCCTGAAGCGGCTTGTCACATCCACCGACAAGAACGGCAACATTGGCCGGGAATTTGTGAAGTGTGAGAGCAAGCCCGAGCCGGGAAAGGTGAGATCTGAGTGTTTCGAGCGCCAATTTCTCGCTTTTCTTTCAAAATTTCATGTATTTCATCGAATTTGGGATTTAGGGTTCATCTCTGCGATTTCAGGAACTGCCAAAATGTGGGCATTTTGAGTGGCTTGATGAGTACATCGAGCGAATTGGGGTGGAGGTAGCATCCCGGGAGCTCGAAAACCCGTCCGTGGTGGAGCAATTGGGATGTGGCAACCCCATTTCCGCTGGTACTATGGTGGATGCGGAAGTGAAGGCCGAGCTGAAGAAGATGAACAAGCAGCTAAGGCAAATCATCGAATTGAAGAAGCAGGACAATCTGATGGCCGGTTTTTTTATTTTTGTGTAATTTCTCTCGGATTAGTTTATCTCCTCATCGTTAGTCATTAGACAGCGCAGTCAGTGTTCGAGTGATGCTTTGTAATGGATGTAATGGTCTATGTCTTTGGCTTGAATAAAATGCAACACAAATTCGGGCTAATTTTGAGCTGCTCTGTTTTCGAAATCAGTGTTCCTTCAGTTTCGTCAGTGTTCCTTTTATCAGTGTGCAGGGGGCGCCCGTGTGCAGGGGAGGGGTTGAAAAGTAAAAAAACAATTGACGAGGATTGAAAAAGGCCAGGCCCAAATATAACTTAGCCATGCCAAAATAGACGTATCCAGGCCCAATAGTAACTATATGTTGATTGGGCAAAAAAAAAGGTACTCACGTTACAATCTAAATAGGGACGTGTGGATCTGCAGATACTCGTGCTCAGGTTGCAATCTTTTTTTTTGCAAAAGTAAATATATAAATGAAGTCCAAGGACATCCATTTAACTAACATAACTTGGGCGCTCCTTTAACTTATGTAAATATGTAAATGACTTATTTAAAAATGAACCATGTGTTGTATGAACTTGTTTTTGTGTCTTTTGTTTTATACACTTGTAAATATATAAATATTGCACGAGTATTATATGAACTTGTTTTTGTGTCTTTTGTTTTATACACTTGTTGTTTTGGGTGTTTTGACAAATGACAATACAATAAAACACAGATTACAATAAAACAAGGGGATAGATAATATTGGGATAACATTACTTATATTAGATAGGGGGGATCGATAACATTACAATAAAAAGAAAAAAGTACAATAATATAGAAGGGAATAGGCGCCCCGCCTAAACCCTGGGCTAGCCCCTAAACCCTAACCCTAGCTACCCTACTCCATCGGCGGTGGAGGCGGTGCCGGTGCAGCCGCCTTCGCGGCATTCCACGCCGCCAGCCTCTCCCGGTGCTCCCGCTTCCGCTGCTCCTCCTGGAAGGCCCAGCAATTGGCCTCCCGTCGCTCGTCGTCCGCCCGTCTGCGCCTTTTCTTCAAGGCGCGCTGGGCCTGCTTCTCCTCCCACCTGGAGAAAGCAGCCTCCTCCTTTTCCTCGTCCTTCGCCGCCTTAGCCCAGTAGGCTTCGGAGGGGAGGTCGCCGCCGCCGGGGAGGTTGGGGACTGGGTTGGTGACGATGGGGCCCTGCTCCCCCCAGGGGCAGGGCGGGGACTTCTTCTTCTTGCCACGCTTGGGGCGCGTGGGCGCCCCCTGCTCCCACCACTGCTTGTGGTCCGGGTGGTTGTCCTCGTCGCTTACTTCGGTGTCGAAAGGGAAGCGGAATGGGGAGGTCGCCATGGTCGGAGTGTTTGGGGGCTGGGTGGAGGCAAAGGGACGGGCTCGAGGTTGAAGATGAGGGGCAAGATGAGATGAGGAGGCAAAGGCGTTTTGCCTATTTATTGAGGGCGGGCATGAAGGGCGGCGTGGGAATCCAGCGTCGCGTTGGCGCAGACGCCGAGACGAGACGCGTGCGCTGCGTTGCGTGTGGGAAGCGGGCGTGATCAATGCGAAAGAGAGAAAAAATAGCTAGGATGCGACGTACTGTAACCCCTGCACCGCCGCCCCCGCCCCTGCATGCATGCATGCATTAATGCGAAAGAGAGAAAAAACGTTCAAGGTAGTTGTTCATTGGCAGTGAAAAATAAAAGGGAAAAATAAAAGGTACTCGTTCGTTTTTACACACCGCATGCAACAAACTCGTTCGTTTTTACACACGCAAGAAAAATCTGTGGGAGTAATATTGACTTTTTGTATGGCGCATGAACCAGATGGGAGTAAGTTTGACTGAAGAAAGTTGTTGACGTACACTTAATTAATGCGGCAGCGCTTGCGCATAAAATAGCTAGACTACGACGCTAGGGGCAGCTGCTGCATGCATGGTGCAGCCCGTCCCGCCTAGCGCCCTCGCATGCCACGCTCGGTCCAACGGTCAATGGAGTGTGCCAATGATGTATGTTATATTTATTACATATTTTAGATTTTGATATTTTTTCATACTCTAGTCATAGTGACATGCATACTCCCTCTGTCCACAAATAAGTGTACGTTTGGCTTCAAAATTTGTCCACAAAAAGTATACTTCTACCTTTCCAATGCACTTGGGCATCCAATGCACAAAGTCCACAAAATTTGTCCACAAAATTTAGAAGATTTTCCTTAAGGGTGACCTACAAGCTTATGGGTTGCCCACAAGCAATAAACAATTATTTTACTCTCTCCTCTCTCTCTTGCTTGTGTGTACTTTTAACAGACATGTGGGTCTCAGCTTATGGTGAACTTGACCTTATAGCCATTTCCATAAGCTGTGTGGGTCCCATCTTATAGCAAAGGTTCACCTTATACATAGGTGATGTGGTATCATGCATATGTTACTAGTCTAAGTTACTACTCCATAGTGCAAAATAGCATAGATGTGGTATCATGCAAATTCTCATTTATTACAATGAACCCGAGGGGAGTAAGTTTGACTGAAGAAAGTTGTTACACATACACTTATTTAATGCGACGGAGGGAGTAAATACGCTGCAGCGCTGTTGCACGTAAAATAGCTAGACTGCGACGCTAGGGGCAGCTGCATGCATGGTGCAGCCCGCCCCGCCCAGCGCCCTCGCATGCCACGCTGTTGCACGTAAAAACGATGAAGCCAATCAGATTCCAGAATCATCCATCCCACGGATCGCCAAGAGCTAGCCACGAAATCCTTCTAAGATACGCCAACCAATCAGGTTGCAGAACAAGCCCTTCCACGGATCGTCCAGAGCCACCCGCGGAATCCTTCTAGAATACGCGATCGGACAGCCACATTGTCGTGCTAGGGTTAGATCTACAGTCCTCATTCGGCCTTAGGGTTAGCGGGGTTTAGGATACAGTCAACGGGGTTTCACAAGTTTGACCAGACATTCAAATGTGCATAACTAATTAAAAAAAAATCAAAAAAATACAAAACCTTCGCATGGTGTCATGTTATGTGACATAGTTGTGAGGAAAAATATCAAACTTGGTCTATTGATCATATTTCAAAAAACCCTTCACAAAATGACCTATCTCCTCCGAGGTTTTCTGGCTTTCGGGTCAAATGACCAATGATATGGCTAGAATCAAGGCATAGTTTGTGATAATGTGCCCATATTTGGCATGCATGTCTATAATGGGATGACTAACAATGTTGTAGCACAAAGTTTTCCTTTTAATACGGAAAAATCATTTTCTATTTTACGAGTCTTAGAAAGAGGGGGATTTGTGAAGCAACCACCAAATTGAAGTTTCAAAATGGTAACATCCTATTTTTCAAAAATACTAGACAACCTAGAATATACAATTTCCCAACTTGAGTATCTCAAACCTTTTATTCCATCCCTGGTGAAAAAGACAAATCCTGCCGAATCGGTTGGAAGTGGGTAAGATATGAACTACAGGTACATGATTCCATGCTGACGATTTTTTGTAAAAATCATTTTTAGGTTCACAAAATGCTATTTCATCAGAGATCCAATGCTAGTTTTGTGAGCCTCAACCCCTAGCTAAGAATATTTATGAAAACCCTTCAAGTTTGACCAGACATTCAAATGTGCATAACTAATTCAAAAAAAATCAAAAAAATACAAAACCTTCGCATGGTTTCATGTTATGTGACATAGTTCTGAGGAAAAATATCAAACTTGGTTTTAGAAATGGTCGAAAAAAACTTGCTTAGAAATGGGGTGGTTTACCCTAGCTTTGGAGCCCATTTCTACCCCATTTTGGGTGAGGGTGAGTTGTACTTCACAAAAGGGATTAGGGTGAGGATGAGTTGTATTGTACATATGAGAAAAACGTTGGAAGCTCATACAAACATAGAAAAGTGACATAGCTACATTTGTTGAAATTCAAATTTACCATCATATTTGAATTTTGTCCAAATTATCAACAAGTGACAAATTATTATAATAAAAAAATGTTTACAACAACAAGTGCCAAATTATTACAACAACAAGTGTCAAATGTTTACAACAATAACAAATGTTTACAATAACAAATGTCTATTTCTTTTGGCTCTTCTTACCCCTTGTTTTCTTCTCCTTCACAAGTTTCACACCACACAATAGGTTTATGCTCTTCTTTTTCTTACCATTACCATCTGGCTTCCCCACAGCACGTCCAAGAGTCTCCTTCACCTCCTGCACCTCCTCAACAACCTCATGATCATGATCCAGAGCCTCATCAACATGGTCACTTTGCACCAGAGCCTCAACAACATGGTCGGTTTGCACGAGCCTCAACAACAGGCTCATTTTGCACCAGAGCGTCAACAACAGGCTCATTTTGCACCAGAGCCTCAACAACAGGCTCATTTTGCACTAGAGCCTCAACAACAGGCTCATTTTGCCCCTCATTTTGCACCAGAGCTTCCAAATCAGAAACGGTGTGCCCTAAAGCCTCAACAGTTTGCACATCATCCTCCAAAACAAGTTCAGATTGCACCTCAGCGGCACCAAACATGATCTGGTTAGTTCTCTTCTTTCTTTGGCCATTGATTCTTGCCCTTTTCACTGGCCAGCATTCGTCAACAACAAGAGGTGGGCCTTTTTCTCCACGCTTCCTCCTGAAAACAAGCAAGTTAGCTGGGGGAGAAAAATCATCAACAAGAAATGGGATAGATTTTGGATGAACATACTTTGGCTTTTCAGCAGTGTATCTGCACTTGGTAGAGCCAGCTCGGTGTCCAAGTTCTTCACAGAGTTTTCATCTATTCTTGTTACCTTTTTGGGCCCTTTTTGGCTTGGCATCTTTCTTTTCATCTTTCTTTCCCTTCTTGCTGCTCCCACCTTTCTCAAACTGAGCCTTGAATCTACTCTGCTTGGGCCTGCCAGCCTTTCTTTTCATCAAAGGAGGACACAAGGAGAACTGAATGTCCACTTCAGGCCACTGAGACTGATCTGTAAGTGCTGGAATTGGTGTTCCATATGCAGCCTTGAATTTTGCTACAGAATAATACTCATGCAAATATGGATGCATATTTAGCTTGTGTTTGGAGGCCAAGAAAAGTATGGCATGCTCACAAGGCTTCCCAGTGTGTTGCCACTCAAGGCATGTGCATTCATGCAATTGAGTGTCAACAACATGCCTCCTGCCAGTCTTTGTATCTCTGACTTCAGCACCCCATAATGAGGATTTCTCAACACGCAATTGACGAGGTTTAATCTCGTCAATGCCCATTGTTATGGACTTGGGTTTTGGAGAAGATGGGGATGCTGGAGATCGTGGCACGGTTAATAGACAAGAAACCAAGGGACACGAGATTTACCTGTGTTCAAAGCCCCGGAGGGAAAAACCCTACTCTGCTTATGCGCTCTTTGATTACGGCGGAACCGAAGGTTACAAGGTGCGCAGATTCGATCTGGCGTGGATGCGTGTGCGAAAGTATGAGTCGAGGTGTTGCCCTAGGACGTGCCCTCCTGGCCTTTATATAGACTTAGGCAGGTCTCGGGCGTAGTCCTAGTCGGTTACAAGTTCTAGGGTTTTACCCCTTTGAATTTCCTATCTCCGCTAGTCTTGCTCTCCAAGGATCCGAAGGCGTCATGGGCCTTGGCCACCCGAAAATCTTCATGGGCCAGCGTATGTCTGCCGTGGGCCTTCCTTGGGCTGGACTAGGTATCTGAGTTACGTGCGTGAGGGTATAACCATGTCAAGAGCCCGGTGATCGGTCGAATCGTAGATTCGGATGAGGACTCTTCCATCCTTCGGGTGCAGTTATATTTAATAGTATATGTGTGTAGGGATTGTTGATGCGTGTGCACGACTCACCCGACGGATCGTGGTCGCTTAATCGTCTTAGGACGAAACAACACGATCTTCTTCAGGTTCGGGTCCCTCAACCCGGACCTGGAACATATGCTGGCGTAATTCGACTCAGGCCGCGGAGGACTTACAGGAGTAGAATTCCAGTGATTTTAATTGGTGTACCCAACGCGTCCGTCGGGATTTTTCATCGTACCTGCTGGTACGGATTCATACTAGCGAGCGCCTTGAAAGTGCGTTGCGGGCCATCGGATGATATCTGGGTCTTATCTTTGCGTCTGACGCAACATCGAATGTTTATCACCGCGGAGGTGTTTGGTACAAGGAGTATGTTACTCACTTAGAATTAATTGGGGCGAGTTGCGAAAAGTTTGCGTGCTGATCCGAAAGATCGCAGTCGAAGATTTCATAGGGTGTGCGACCAGCGCTCCCTATGGGAGTAGCCCCCAAGTGTCTGTTCGAGTCGTAGACTCGAACGGAGACTTTTAGTTCAAGCATTGCTTCAATCATTAGGTCTGCAGGACTCGAAAATTTTCGGATGCTTAAATCCATCCTCCCTATGGGAGTAGCCCCGAGTCCGTAGTGGAGTCGTAAACTCGACGTAGGACTCAGAGAAATAACTTTGTCCTCATTTGTCTGTCGGGTGCGCGGCCAGCGCTCCTGATAGGAGTAGCCTCCAAGTATTTAGTCGAATCGTAGATTCGAGTGAGTACTTTTAGCTGTGGAGCCTAAGTGGTGCTAGTATAGCTTTTGATGACGTCAGTGCTTACGATCGATGACCTCGCGTCGCTCGCCGAAGATGACTTGATCGGGAAGCGTGGGTCCCACTTGCGACTTTGAATTGATCGGTCACGCAGCGGCGTGAGATGATCTGGCGTCTCCTCGATTTCCGCACGTAGTGGATGGTGTGGTAACGACGGTTCGTTTGGTGCTGACATATGCGGCCAGATCTACCGTTGGCGTTAGGTCTTCTCGATGGACGGCCAGCGCGCGTCGTCTTCGCTGTTATAATCCCTGGTGAAATCGTGGTTTGTTTTTCACCGCAGTAGTTCATCTATCCATTGCCCCCTCGTTCTTGAGCTATTCTTGCTGCACGCTGAGAGTTTCCTCCACATTTCCTTTGTCTTTCTTCGTTATAACGCCACCACACCGCCCGTAGCGCCATGGGGAAACCAAAGAAGTCCTCATCTGCAGTTGGGATCAGCGCCCGGAGGCAAGAAGGGCACCGCCATCGCGTCAGCGATGGTGGTGGCGGCGTCGAAGCGCGGAGAGCGATCTCCGCAAAGCTGCGGCCGAGCTGATCCCGCAAGAACACGGCCGTGAGACTCCCGGCAATGAGGTAATCCCGTCCGCCATCTGGTATCGGGTTATGTTTGTTGCCTTCGTGATTCGCGGGTTTTCTTTTCCGGTCCATGACTTCCTTCGTGGATGCTCTTTTTCTATGGGGTTCAACTCCATCATCATCTCCCAACTCCCTTCTCCACATTGCGTGTTTTATCACGCTTATGCAGTGTTGGCTTGGCATTGAGTCGCACTTTGGCCTCTTCCGAAGCTTTATTCCGTGAAGAGGCGATGTTCGGATGGTGTGTATCCCATTGGGGTTTCATCATCTCCCTCGGTCCCAATGTGCAGTTCTTTTCCTTTTCCATGTCCGAATCTGTCCCGATCTTGGCGGAGAAATGGTTTTACATCCGTGACTCCATCGCTGGGCAAGATTTTGGTCTCGTTCCTTTTGACCCCTCCCAATTGATTGAGAAGAAAAGATCCTGGAAAAACCAAATCTTAGACGGTGAGGTGGCGGAGATAGAGGCCCTGTATCGTCGGGTGGAGGATCTCCAATTGATTCCTGAGAAGGAGGTGAACGGTGTCGACATCATCCGGACGTTTCTTGAGCGTCGGGTGCAGCCCCTTCAAGCGAGGGCGCACCCGATGTTTCTTTACTCTGGGCGCCGTGGTCCGACAAGGGTTTCGAGTGAGAAAATATCCGAGGTGGAGCTTGACAAGGCTCTTCGCGTGCTGTTGAAGTTCAAGGCCGACGAGGGACTCCCGGAGAAGTCGCTGACTCCTCCCTTTTCTTCGACGTTGGCCGTGCCAAAGGTGTAGATTTGCGCACGTAGTGCTTCCCTTTTGTTTTTGTCAGCTATGTACTTTTTCCTTTGTTTGCTAACAAAGTTCCTTTTCCTTTTGCAGAGCTTCAAAGTGCCGGGCATGGCACCACCATTGCCTGAGAGGTATCCGAATGCCCCGGATAATGAAGTGGTGGATTCCGTGTCCGAGCTACCGTCAGCGCGATCCCCAGCGGAGGATGCCGACGAATCGAGTGAGGACCATTCGCGCAAGCGATCACGGAGCTCGAGCGAGTCTTCGGATGCTTTAACTCCTCCGACTCCCAGAAATCCTCTGGGCCTTGAGCGTCATTATGATGTTCATGGGGGTTCTTCCTCTCCCCTTCCTGCCATTCCTGTGCGAGCTGTTGCTCCGCACCCGCCAGCAAAGCAGAAGAAGGAAGAGAAGAAGGAGGAGAAGAAGGAAGAAAAGAAGGAGGAGAAGAGGGACCGAAGGGCTTCTCCTATCTTCGACCTGAGCGCGTTGGGCTCATAAGTTTTCTTGTTGCCACTGTTGTCCTTTGTTTTTATGATGTTTGCACTGTCTTTGATTGGCTTCAGAGTGCAATCCTCCGACGGCTCCGGTGATGGTGCGGGGGAGATGATGGGGGAGTCGAACATTGCGTCGCCTCCTCCTCAGACGGTGGTGACTTCGGGTGATGCTACACCAGTTCCTCCTGTGCAGGAGAGGCTGGTGGTTGCGCCTCAGAATTTCGCAGGCGGGCCTGCGGGTTCGCCTTCGGAGCACATAAGTTTTCCTGTTTGATGTTACGGGGGGAGCCCCCGAGTGTCTTCGTATGCTGATGTTGTTTATGCTTCTTTGTATTGGGCGTAGCCCCCAAGTCCTGCTCTTACTACTATTGCCTGTTGCTGCAGCCTTTTGTCCAAGAGGCCAAGCGGCTGGTGGAGGAACGCCTGACGCTGGAGGCGAAACTGCGGCAGCTTCAAGGTATTCGTCTTCCTTGTAGTACTTCTCTTGCTTATTCTGGTCCTGTTCTTTGACGCTTGCTTGTTGTAAATGCAGAGGAGCATAACGACTCTCTCCGTGAGGTCGATGCTCTAAAGAAGAGCCTTGGCCAATCGGAGCAGAAGGCCGAAGCTGCCGCTGGGGCGAGAGAGCGCCTTGAGGTGGAGCTGACGAAGGCAAAAGCGCGAAGAGCGTCTGCAGCAGGAGGCCGCAGATCGTGAGGAGCAGCTGGCCACCGTTGCGGCTGCTCGTGAAAAAGGGGTGGCGGAGAAGCTCATGGCTACTGCCAAGGCTATTTCGGGTGAGCGCTTGCTTTTGGACTTGCTTCTTTTTCTACGGATCTTCTTCTATGTTGCCTTTCTTCATATTTTCTTCTTTTTTGTCTCAAATGCCGCAGGCATCGAGTTTGACCGCGGTGCTCTGGAGCACGGGAGTGCTCTAGATGATGCCACTGTAGCGGTCGAAGACCGCTGCAGCACCGTCGTCAACTCCATTGCCAAGCGAAGAGGTCCTTGGTCGCTTCTACGGAGCTCTTCGAAGGCGCATCCCTTGAAGACGTGGGTGCTGGCAAAGGCTCATCGGCCGAAGCGCTGCGCATAAGCGCATAGCGAAGGGCATCGGCGCGTCCGTCGGGCTGGCGATGCATGGCGGTGCAGAGCTGGACCTGCCCCAGATTACTTCTCAGATGCCTACAGCTGCGGATGGATCCGAGGTAGCCTTCGCCGCCTACTCCGCTTGTTGCAGACGATATGGGCCCAAGCTCATTGACTTGCTGTCTGAGTATGCATTGCGGCAGGCGAGGCCAAAGCTAGGCGGTCTGGTTACGAGGCGACTCGGTGTCCGCCATTAGGCATAGTAGACGTAGGGTAGCTTGTAGTCTATTTTTGTTGTAAATATCTTTTGTAGTATCATCCTTGTGCCACGTAGTGGCCTTATATACTTTAATGAATTCCTCCGAGTTGCGCTCTATCCTTGGCTGAATGTCTGTGTGCCTTCTTTTTTCTGCTGCTATAGGTTCCTTTCGGTCTTGACCAGTTGACACTTCATCCGAAAGGCCCTTGCGAGCATCATTGGATGATTCCTCGCAGCTCGCGTTTCTTCGAGATAGCGTGCGCAACTAGGAGAGAGATTTGCTTGGGTTCTGTGATGCGTCTTGACGTTTGAAATCCAAAGCGGAACCGTGGTGCGCGAGAGGAGTATTTGATGGCGGAGCTGGGTCGGCTGTCCGAGCAGCTGCAATGTAAGTTGATCCTTCTTTCGGGCTGTAGCTCAGTTCTTCGGGTGGGCCTGCTGGCCTTACTCTTGTTTTGTGCGGTTGTCGCTGGTGCCAATCTTGCTCCGAGGGAAGAAAAGGAGCGTATTGCTGTTCGAGTCAATTGCTTGACTCAACAGGACATGGAGGCTGGCGGCTTCTTCTGGATGGATCGTGATCGCGCCATAGTTCTGGCGACGGTGCAGGATCGTGTCTACCAGGTTTTGCGGGTGCTCCGCCAGGTGCAGATATCGCTTTCCTCGGTGCTGCACGTCATGTTTCTGTTGGACGTCGTGCCAACGACCCTTACAGGTCTTTTGACGAAGTTTCGGAGTGCCAGCAATGTCAAGGAGCTGGTGCGGCAGTAGCTCGTCGCAGGGGTGAAGGCTGCCTTGTCTCTTGTGAGGGTGCACCGTCCTGATGTAGATTTGGCTGTTGTGGCGACTGGGCCACCTCCTCGACCAGATGGTGGCGAGTGGAATATGTGCCCGTTGTTGTAAAGGTTTGCCTGTTGGCGAGCATGCAGTGCTTTGATTTAGTACGTGCCCTTTTCGTTTGCCTGACGTGGTCAGCTACTCACGTGTACACGTGTTGTCCTCAGTCGATGAAATCGTGAGGTGGGGGGAGCCCCCAAGTGCGTTTGTAGCATGTAATAAAGTTGCAGAGAAATAGTCAACCGAAGGTTGGGGGCGAGACACTTAGCTTTATTTGTATCATAATGGAGGAGGTACATGGTTCGGCTGAGTAGCCTTGGCTGTAAGCCTTGTCGAAAGTAAAGAGGGGGTACATTGCTATGGGTAGAATCGTCGCAGGTGCGAGATATTCCATGGGTTGGAGTATGCGACTCCAGACTCCACGTGCTTGAGGCGATAGGCGCCACCTGGGATGACCTCGGTGATGGCATAGGGTCCTTCCCATGGTGACTCGAGTTTATTCGGTCGCTTTTGCTTAAGTCGCAAGACGAGGTCTCCTTTGACGAAGGACCTTGGCGGCGGCGGCTGTGGTAGTTCGGAGACTTTGGTACACCGCTGATCTAGCTGCTATATCCGTGCTTCGTCGAGTGTCGACGGCATCTTCGAGTGCAGCCGTGGATTCGGCTTGCTGTAAGCGACGACTCGTGGAGCCTGGTGGCGTATTTTGCCGCCTAGCACGGCCGTGCACCATGAAGAATGGTGTGTAGCGGTGGAGCTGTTTGGCGTTGTCCGTAAGCTCCACGGAGACGGTAGCTCTTTCGTCCGATTTCGGCTTTGTGCTCGAGTGAGCTCATGAGGCGCTTCTTGATGCGGCGCCGATTAGACCGTTGGCCTTTTCCACTTGCCCGTTTGTTTGCGGGTGTGCCCGAGGCATACGTGATGTTTATCCCGAGGCCTTCACGAAGTCCCGGAATTCTTCGGAGATGAAGTTCGATCCGTTGTCGGTGATGATCTTTGTGTGGTATGCGAACCTGTAGACAATGGATTCGAAGAATTTGACGCAGTTTGCCCTTCCGGTTGGTGGTGGCATGGCTTCGATCCACTTGGTGAATTTGTCGATCGACCGGGAGGAAGACGTGTCCTCCTTCGAGGATTTTGGCGGTTTGCCGATTATGTCGAGGCCCCATTGGGCAAAAGGCGAGCTATGGGTATGGGTGAAGTTCGGACCAGTGCGTCGGTTTGTCGGCGAACCGTTGGCACCCATTGCATCTTCGGACGATGTCCTTGGCGTCGCTCATGGCGTTGGCGAGAATCCTCGCGAGCTTTGGCGACGAGGGAGCGGCTACCTACATGGTGGCCGCAGATGCCCTCGTGGATATCTTAGAGTATGGCCTAGCCGTCATTGATGGTGACGCACCGTTGTAGTACGCCTGTAATGCTGCGTTTGTACAGCTCGCCGTTGATGATGGTGAAGGCTTTTGACCGACGAGATACGCGCCGGGCATCTGTCGGGCTGTCTGGCAGTTCTCCGTTTATCAGGCGGAGGTATGGGCGTGTCCAAGTTTCTTCTGCCATGACCTGCATCAGGTTGACCATGGCAACCGGTATCCAACTTTTGGGTCCTTCATGACCTTCGGGTAGCATAGCCCCGAGTGTTACGCTTCTTCGGGTGATCCTTGGGAATTTCCGCTTGATGGATGACACGCAGATCATTCAAGAACACACCTGGTGGTACCTTTGCACAAGTGGAGCCGATGTTGGCGTAGTCTATCGGCCTCCTCGTTGCTCTCTCTTCCAGCGTGCGAAGTTCGCGGCGTCGAATTCTCCTTGAGTGCGTTGTATAGCGCCGATGCGCGATCATGTTTTCGGCGTGTCGTCGCACTCATTCATCGTCTGCATGCGACAAGGTTGGAGTCACCGTAGATGACCAGCGCTGCGCGCATATTTTGCCATCTTCATGCCATGGATGAGGGCTTCGTATTGACCTCGTTGTTGGAGGCTCTGAATTTCATCCGAAGGGCGTACTTCATCTTGTCACCTTGCGGGAGGTCGGTATGACTCCTGCCCTACTCGGCTTCGTTTGGAGCCGTCAAAATGCATTGTCCAGGACTGCGACATGTGCAGGGTGTCAGCTGAAGCTCCATCCGATGCACCAGAAGTCCGGAAGGACTTGAGATTTGATTGCGTGTCGCTTCTCGTACATGATGTCCAGGGGTGATAGTTCAATGCCCCATAGGGCCAAGAGTACTGTGGCCTCTGGGTTATTCAGGATGATGTTTACGGGTGCCTCGTTGGCGACCATCACTGATGCTCACGGAAGTAGTGGCTCGGTCGTCGAGCCGTCATGAACACGCCGTGGCCGCCACAGTAGTCACGGGTACCGCTGTTTTGTTGGAGTGAGAACCTCTGAGGTAGTAAATTGGGCGTTGTACCCGTGGGTCTTGCCTTCTTGGTCGTTCGACCACGAGTCTTAATTGACCACGGTTTGTGGCTGCTA
The DNA here is from genome assembly GCA_023614405.1 of Avena insularis. Lineage (NCBI taxonomy): Eukaryota > Viridiplantae > Streptophyta > Magnoliopsida > Poales > Poaceae > Avena > Avena insularis. The sequence continues at coordinate 28,687,055 of CM042690.1, forward strand.
TGTACAACAGGGCTCGCGCTCTTTTGGCGTGACCAAACTGGCGAGGTGGAGAGGAGCCGCAGAGGCTTTCGAATGCGTCGTTGGCTTCTGGTGTCCACTCGAACTTGTCTGCCTTGAGCAGCAGCTGGTAAAATGGTAGGGCCTTCTCGCCCATGCGGCTGATGAACCTGCTTAGTGCCGCTATTCGCCATGCGAGCTGCTGAACGCCCTTGAGGTTTTTTGGCTTCTCCATTGTCATGATAGCTTTGATTTTCTTCGGGTTCGCTTCGATCCCTCGTTGAGAGATGAAGTACCCGAGCAGCTGACCCGAGGGGCGCCAAGGCGCACTTTTCAGATTGAGCTTGATCCATGGCGATCAAGGTTGTCGAACGTCTCGCGGAGATCGTCGATAAGTGTTCTTGCCTCCTTGGTTTTTATGACTATGTCGTCGACATAGACTTGGACGTTGCGACCGATCTGGTCCTTGAGGCAAGCCTGCATGCATCGCTGGTATGTGGCACCCGCGTTCTTTAGCCCGAAGGGCATTGTGTTGTAGCAGTATACTCCGAACGGTGTGATGAACGCCGTTTTCTCTTGATCTGCGACCTTGAGTCGAATCTGGTTATAGCCTGAGTAGGCGTCGAGGAAGGAGAGTTTCTCACAACCTGCAGTCGAATCGATGATCTGGTCGATCAGGAAGAGGAAGTGGTCCTTAGGGCAGTGTTTATTTAGTGGCGTGAAGTCCACGCACATCCGCAGGATGTCCGTGTCCTTCTTCGGGACCATCACCATGTTTGCCGACCACTCGCTTTCCTTGATTTCCCGGATGAAGTCTGCTGCGGTAATCTATTGATCTCCTTGCCGATAGCTTGGCTCGTGGCTCAACGGTCTTGGATGGACTGCTTGGCGGCTTGGTGTGCAGGAAGACATTGAGTGTGTGCTCGGCGAATTCCACAGGAACTCTCGACATGTCCGTAGGACACCGCGAAGATTTCCGGTGCTCACGGAGGAATTGACGGCGCGCCTTCTATGCTTGAGGTCGTTGGCGATCAACACCGTCTTGGAGGCGTCCGTTGGATGGACCTGCACTTTCTTGGTGTTGATGGTGGAGTCGAAAGACATGTCAGGTGCGTTCTGCTTTGCGACTGGGGGTAGCCCATTGTCCGTCACCTCGCGGAGCCTTACAAGCTCGTCTTGCATGCCGAAAGCGGGAGATTTTGTTGAAATCCACGCATTGGTCCGTCGGGTGAAGCTCCGTGGACTGTGATGGCGCCTTGGTCTGGCATCTTGAGTAGTAGGTATGCGTGGTGTGGGACGGCCAGGAACCTTGCGAATGCTACGTCCCGATGGCGTGGTATTGCGACGGCCATCCACCGCCAATTCTAGGCGCTCCTGCCGAAAGTTGTCCGGCTTCCCGAAGATGACATCGAGCCCTATTTTGCCTAGGGGGAAGATGCCCTTTCCTGGGACAATGCCGTGGAACGTTGTGTCTGATTGTTCCAGGCTGCATGGCGGGATTCACATAGCTGCTAGAGTGCTTGCGAACATTAGGTTGATGCCGCTGCCGCCGTCCATGAAGACGCGACTCATCTCGAAGCCTCCGATCTGCGCCTCCGGCACGAGCGGCAGCATGACCTGGGCGAGGATCTGGCAAGGGTGATCCGCGAGTGAATGTGATGCAGGACTCGATCCGTGAGGTACTCAGGATTGCGCGCAACTACGGCCAAGTTGATTTGTCGGGTGATTTTCTTACGCACCACAGTTGGTGGGCGTCCCTTACGGATCATATTTAGCGCTCCCTTTGGTGGGGGTATGCGACTCGGCGTTGTTTTTGCTGGTGCGATTGGTTGATTTGGGCCTCAATAGGCGGTGGAGGAGCTCCGTGTGCTATTTCACTGGCGCGGTGCGTTTCGACGCAGGAATTGGAGCTTGTTGCCTCATCGCATCATGCCTTCGCTGAGTTTACGGAACTTCATGGCGGTCCTTGAGCATGTGGCTGGCTTTCTTTTTGCCATCTTGTTTGTCGATGTAGAAGTGGATGGTGCATGGACCCGAAAGTTTGTCGAATGCTGAGGGTCCGTTGTCGCGGTCGCGGCGTTGCCACGACTGCGTTGGTCGTCCGTTGTCACGGAAGTTTCTGCTGCGGTATCCTCCGCTGTTGCGGCTGTTGTCGTTACGGCGGTCGGCGTAGCCGGATGCGACCATGTCGGGTCCGTCGCGGTCCTCGTAGACGCGCGATCTCCTCTTGCTGCGGCGTTCGTGTCTTCGACCATAGTCGTCCTCTTCATCTGATTGCGCCTGCTGGATGCAATCTTCGTCGTCTGCCCAACTGTTGGCGATTTCCATGAGGTGGTCGAGTGTCTTGGGCTTTACGCGCCCAAGTTCCTCCTTGAAGTCTGGCGCAGCGCGCGTCTGAAGGCGTCGATGGCCCTTTCTTCGGAGATGTGTGCTGTGGAGTTCTTGGTTGTAGACCAGCGTAGTATGTACGAGCGAATAGATTCACCCGTTCTCTGAGTGCAGGCTCGCAACTCTTTGATTGAGGCGGGCCTCTTGCTGGTGCCTTTGAAATTTCGGATGAAGCTATAAGCGAGCTCCTCCGAGCTTCGGATGGATCCTGATGATAGGCTGCTAAGCCAGACCCGCGCCGTGCACAATTTGCGGTGAAGGCATTGCATGGCGGTTTCTTTGTTGCCTCCGTGAAGCAGCGGATGTGAGATGGTCACGAGCGGGACTTTGGATCTTGCGTGCCGTTGAACTTGGAGTATCCGAAGGAAGCTTGAGTTGCGTGGCATCTGTGTTCGCGGACGGATCTGCTGAAGCATCGAGCCCGCGAGTTCTCGCCGTCTTCATCCATCTCAGATTCGGGCGAGCATGCGGCGTTTGGCGTGCTTTGTCGATCTTGCTATGTAAGCTTGTCTCTAAGCGTCGTAGTCGCGTTTATGGCGGTCGAGCTCTTCTTCCTTCGAGGAAGATCGTGTTCCTCTTCATCTTGGATGAGGTGGGGCTCGGTCGCGCTGGCGGAGCTTTCTTCTTTGGCTCCGTAGGGCGTCTTCGTGGGCGCAACTCCGATTAGTCCTAGTCCGGTGAGTGCGGACCTATGCATGCCCTTTCGGGTCCCCCTCCGGAGGTGGGTGAGCCGCGAGATCTGATGGCTGCCATGATCGCAGCTTGTGGCGTCTTCGGGATGATGTTGCCGGCGTCCATATCCATGAGCGATGTGGGAGAGTTGGTCACATCACGCTCCTTGGTCCATGTTTTCCTCCAGAGCGGTGCTTGTTTCCGGCTTCCGTTTGTGCTAGAGCGGGTCCCATGGCGGAGAGCGCAGCTCGCGCCCTTGGACTCAGAGGCTGCTTTCTTGCGTTTGTCGGCGTCTCCTGCATCTTGACTTGCTTCTTGTGCTCCTCGATGAGGAGGTAGTAGTATGCCATCGATGAGTCACGTGAGGAGTCCAGAGGTAGGACTATTTAAACTATGACGGCGGCTTGACCCATCCTTCTTTGCTAAGTTGGATGAGGTGGCCCTATTTTCCCGTTTTCGCCGTTTCCACGTTTTGCTGTTTACATCCTGCGGGTTGGGGTTGGCGGCGGGTTAGGCGTTCCTCGTCGGTTTGGATGATTGCGCGCACAAATAGCACTGCAGATTGGTTGGCTGCTTTGCGCGCTTCGGATCCGGAACCGTAGGTCCCTTCAACCGAAGGTGGATCGCATAGATCGGAGTTGCATTGCTGCTGTAGGACTCATCTGTTGATGGTGACGTCGTAGCAGGTCTGGAGCCCATGAAGCGGGCCTGATTGACGGCACGGGCACCCGCTTCGAGGCGGAGGTGCCGTTTGTCCCACAGGCGAAGCTCGAGCAATTTAGAGTCATCGCCTACGGGCTCGAAATCCTTCATGGTATCCGTGAGTGGGCGGTGAAGTCAGCGCCAAGAGGAGGTGATTCTCCGTCGCCCTTGAGTTGTAGATTGATCGGTCGGAACCAATCACGACCGCCAATCAGCAGCCCCAATTCCTGACGGCGCCAATTGACGAGGTTTAATCTCGTCAATGCCCATTGTTATGGACTTGGGTTTTGGAGAAGATGGGGATGCTGGAGATCGTGGCACGGTTAACAAGCAACGAGGGACACGAGATTTACCAGTTACGGCCCCGGAAAAACCCTACTCTGCATGCGCTCTTTGATTACGGCGGAACCGAAGGTTACAAGGTGCGCAGATTCGATCTGGCGTGGATGCGTGTGCGAAAGTATGAGTCGAGGTGTTGCCCTAGGACGTGCCCTCCTGGCCTTTATATAGACTTAGGCAGGTCTCGGGCGTAGTCCTAGTCGGTTACAAGTTCTAGGGTTTTACCCCTTTGAATTTCCTATCTCCGCTAGTCTTGCTCTCAAAGGATCCGAAGGCGTCATGGGCCTTGGCCACCCGAAAATCTTCATGGGCCAGCGTATGTCTGCCGTGGGCCTTCCTTGGGCTGGACTAGGTATGCTGAAGTTACGTACCCGTAGGGTATAACCATGTCAGCAAATGTGCAAGATTTCTGCTCCTGTTGACCACCTGCTGCACAACATCAAGAAGCTTATCTCCTTGAAGAACATCACCAAGCCTTCTTCTCAATTCCCACAACCTCATGATCATGATCCTGATCTGGTCAACCATGTCATGGACAGGCAAGTCTTTTAACTCCTTCACTTTGTTGTTGAAACTTTATGCCAAATTATTGTTGATATGATCACATTTGATGGCAGTGTTAAAACCAGACCTGTACCATAAAAGAGAATGGTAGGTTTCCAACCATGTACAAAACTTGACCCTATCCTCCTCAGAGCATGCCGCCTTAATCTTCTCAAGGTGATATGAATGTATGCACTGGTGTAAGATCTTCTTTGCACATGGCCACATGCCAAAATCATCTCCTCTGATTTTTTATCAAATTCATCCACATATGGCCGAAGCACTCCCTCTGCTCAGCATGAGGGAAACAATCTTCACTGCATTTTCTAAACCTTTACATGCATCTGTGCGCAGTACCGATGGAGAGACTGGCCCTATGCATCTTTTCAACTGCATCATGAACCATGTCCATGATGACTCATCTGAGGCTGAAACATGCCAATAGCTCTGAGGAACATCCAATTGTGTCCATTTAAAGCATTGCATCTTTGCTAGTTGACCATTCCACTTTCCGGTCAAGAAAGATGAGTCTATACTCAAATATGGATGACAACCTGCTTTGAAGCCATCGATGCAAGGCTTTAAAGCCATGAAGAATTTAGAAGAAGACTTTCCCATCATTTGTTACCTCGGTATCTATCTCCACAACACCGCCAGTGACCTCTTCTCTATACGCTTTGAAGTTATAAAGCATTGAAAGGTATTTGCCCAATCACCATATAGCTCTTTCATTGCCCTTTGCTTTGCCTTCCACCGTAGTATAATTCAGCTTAATGGGGTCTTGCTTTTCCAAGTCTATTTTCAGTCTCTTTGCGGTCTTTGTTTGGTGTTGTGGCTAAAATGGGCTTGATCTTTTCTACAACCCATAATTGTGATGTCATCTTTGTAACTGTTTGAGAACTTGTAATGCAAGTATGAGGTTTTGGAATTTGATTCACTCTTATTGTCCTTCCATCAGGTTGGCGTCTAGCGATATATACCACTTGCAAGGCTTGGCACCACCATCATAACCTCGCATTTTGCATAGAACTTCTTTTATCAGTCCACATAGTCTTGGTAGCAAACTCACGTTTGTGCATATGTCTGAAACACATCTGAATTCATCCATGCTTGGAAACAATCTCCCAACTTCAATAATCGGGTCCTCTTTGTCATAAACTGTTACTAGCTCATCATCATGTGCATCATCTACATGAACTGCAGCATTTTCCAACAACTCTAGATCTATATACGCCTCTTCATCTCTTAAATGGTTGTCACCATCATTTGCCTTCATCCCTCTTCTTCTCCTTGTCTCTCATCTATAGGAATGCCAAAAAGCTTTGCCATTTCAATGTCATCTATTGGTGCAATGACCAAATCAGTCCGGTCATGTATCTCAACTGAACTCAATCAATGATTACAATCCTTTGTGCATTACCATCTGCAGCCTCCTTGTGCATTAGCATCATCATCCTCCATTAACACTTCCAACTTAGTAAGTATAGGCATTACTTGCCTTTGTGCGTAATCATCCTCGACCATCTGAGCAGCCAGCTTCGAGGCCACATATCCAACCCTCGAATCAGGTTTCAGATCAATGAGCTCTGCTAAAAACAGAACAGTTTTGCTTGTCCAACCGTTTCGCTCATCGATTTCATCAACTATATGTTCCCCTGTCTCAACCCTAACATAGTCACATTTGCAATCATCAAATCGTAACAAAGAAACTTCTTGCTCTGGCCCCCAAACCACACTATCCCCAATTTTTTCCACCATTTTCCTTACTGCCTCCTCTCCCATGTTTATTAGCTCTTGGGGATCAACATGTTCTAATTCCACCTCCCATTTAACAACCGTGTCTCTCTCAATGATCTGCGTGCTGCCATCAACTAAAACAGCCCTAGAGGGAAAGAAATTGATGCGAAATTCGAAGGTTTGGCGCGCAACATCGTCTCCCCTGTTTTTGGCGGGCACTGTGAGCTAGCGGAAGCGAACAAAGAGCTCAACCTTAGAGAAATTAAGTGCAGAGATACGGGATATACCGATTAGAAGTCCCCTCTCCATGCTCCATATCGTTCCCCCTCGCCCCGTTCAGCACACCCTCGCCTCCACAATCTAGCATCAATGGGCACGCTCAGATCTCGAATTGAGAAGAATGGGAGAGGAATTAGCTTTCAAATGGCACTCACCACCTTCGTCGTCGAACGAAAGCGCCGCCGCCGCCGGCGCCGAGAACGATGGGTGAGGTCCGCCGCCGCCGTCGAAGCTCTGATCGGTGTGGACGCGCTCTCGGTCGGAAGCGGTTGGTTTGACTGGCTTGACTGGCTGTCCCAACCAACTGGTTTGGCTTAACCCTAATCTTGGAACAAAGTTAAATGTGTCCTTACGACCGTTTTAAGGCCCGTGTGGCCCTGGGATATTAGCTGCCTCACAACCGTCGCATGCGAGCTATTCTTTTCAACGATGTCGCTTTCCTTCCAATTCCATGTAAAGACGTCGCATAGGAGCTATAAGCCCCATGTTTGTACTAGTGTCTTCTATGACTTGATATAGGAGTTATACTTATCATTTCCTGTTTATCCAAATTTTGACCTTTACATGATGTTTGATTGAAGACTTGTCAGTAGTATGATATTGGTACCTCGAACATCAAGGATAACATTAAGGTGTAGTTGCTAAATGTCTCTGGGTGGATCCTCTAGACCCTTTTACGTTCACAAGCGTCTTGTTATGCCAAGTACTTAGAGTCTGAGAATGAAGGTTTTTTTCTCGTGTTATCAAGAATCTTTGTTCTATTCTTTCTGGTGATGTGAAGTGATATCATGGTCTTTGGCAAATATTTTGATAGTCCTGGATGAATACAAAGTTCCTTCTATCATCTGCAATCATGTTTGAAGAGATACTATGATTTTGGCAATCATAAGTTTCTCTTGACATATGTTCCTATGTGATTCTTACGAGTCATCCCCACCAAAACAATCCTTTCATCTTTCTCTACTATTGAACGAAAGAATGATCCTTCTGTTTCAAAATAGTCCAACAACTTAGTTTTGTTGGTCTCTATTCCTTCTTCCTATAAAGCTCTACTTAAGTCGTCTAGTATAGGTTCACCTCTCGAAGTCTGTGGTCTTGATCCATCTGTTCGAAACCCTTCTTCCCAAAGGCTTAAATTCTTTTGCAACTCCATGGTCTCAGTCCTTATGAAGATCAGATAAGCGTCAACTTAACATTCTCCTTTTGTTCCTCTGTTACCTTGACGTGTTTCATGTTTGTTAGCTCAAGATATGTTTACGAAATAAATATCCATGAGTTGACCGTGGGAAACTCAGTTTGTTGTTTTGTGTCATTCCGACTCTTCCTTAGTGTGAGAAGCAACCTCGAAGGACCGATATGAAGTGCTTCATTCATTCAGTCATGATGGTATGGATCCATACTCTAGTGTAACCCTGTCCCTTTCTCTCTTCCTACTCTAGGAATCTCATGATTACTTCAGAAGAGTTTGTAGATGTGCGTTTGTTCAGTATTCTCCTAATATCTCATATCGAATATATAGCTATACTTTTCAACTGTGTATACTCAGCTCGAGGGTGAAGTACCCACGATTAAATATGTCCTCTCAATTCCCAAATATCAAACACCTTTAAAAATCAAGATGGAGACAGCCTCTTCCTTTTATAGTAAGGGCATCAACAGTTTGTTCATCGGATCCATATGATATCTATTAGAGTCATCTTGTTTGCCACTGATCTAATGTTAAACTGATGAAGGCACATCAGAAACTGGTCATGGATCACGTACAAATCAGTTGAGCCACTCAACACGAAAACGGTGACTGCATGCCCAAAGTCTGTTTTGTTTGTATGGTTTGCAAAGCATGACAGAGATCGACATTAACTTACTAGTTTATATAACAATACACATGTCTGCCTTGGAATAGAGAGATCCCAAGTTTTTTTTAGGGATGAATAGAGAGATCCCAAGTTGTATTGTTTCACTCTGGATTCATTGCATTCATATAGTAAGAAACATATTCATGCCTTCCTAACACAGCCTGAATTTTTGATTTATGGAAAGTGAATCGTCACACAATTTTGCTTCAGTCTGCTCGGATTTTGCAGCACGGGCAAATATTAGAAACATGATCTCTGCATATTCCACCGGCCACTTTGTGATTAGGCTTTTACTGATTAAGTGTGACACTACATTTCCCCAAAACGGAAATGTGGGTGGCATACAACATGCGAGATCTCTTGATTCCAAAGCCAGCCTGATAAAAGTTATGTTGTTTTTTGCACACTGTAACGCGTCCGACAACAGGGTTGACAAGCCATCACTTGATTTCCATATTCCTAGGACAGTTTTACTCCATGGTTTCAAATTTCCAGGAGTACTTCTGTATAATGGAAACTCCAGTTTGAATATTGTAATTTCAAAGAGGCAACTTTCTTTACACAATAGAAGCAGGGGCGGATCCAGAATTTAGAATTTGGGTGTACATGGTCCAAAAATGATCAAATATTCTAATTTCTTATTATAGATATATTGTCAAGTATATATACATATATGGACGTAATTTTATAGAGTCATTCGATCTGAATGCTACATGAAGAACATAAGCCAGATGACGAAACGTGGAGACCTAGGATGTAGAAGATCATGACATGAGCGATTTGGCAGTTAAGCTTTTTCTCCAAAATAATGGGTGTACAGTTGTGCACCCATGTATACATCCGCGTCCGCTCATGAATGGAAGGGCTCTCAGCCTCTGCACGTATGTACTTCACAAAAACAAATTTAAGATCAGTGATACTTTCGGTTGAGTATATACAACCATCGTGAATACATGCCGTCATACAAATGTTCTGGGATCTGTTAACTAGTTGCATCAGATCAATCACTTGCAATAGAACATCCCGAGGAACTCCAAACAAAATCTCCCCCTCGCGATTACGCATCCAATCGCCGCCGCTGCCGCCGGCCCTCGCCGCGGTGGCGGCGGGCCTAGCTGCTGAAGGTGGCTGGGGGACGGTGCGTCGGAGGAAGAAGCCGGAGCTGCTGGGGCGGTGGCGTCGGAGACTGAAGCGCGGACCTGGGCGGCGTTCCTTGGTCGGGGTGGAGACAGCGGTTCCTTGTGGTGGCGATCTGGTGGAGGAGGTGTCGGTGATGGGATTCCGTTGGAAGTCCTAGATCGACTCTCTAACCCTAATTGCCTGCTTGATCCGTGCTCTGGAAACCGTCCGACGGTGTGGGGATCACTGTGTCGGATCTAATAAAGGAGGTGGTCCTTTGGTTTCTTTCGCACGAAGACGAAGTTCTGCTTGATGTCTGCCCTCGTGGATCTGGTCTGGAGAGGCGGGTTCTGGAAGGCTCCGCCGACGAACTCCTATGGGCGTATCATGCCTGAAGATTGCTGGATCGGAAGGTATTTGGTCGTGCACACCGTATTTTTCTGGCCATTTGGTTTTAGCGGGAGCGTTGCGAAGCTGTGTTGTTTGTTCCCACCACGTGCCATTCTTAGAGCCATGGTGAAGTCAGATGCGGAGAATGTCAGGAAAGCGGTAATATGAGGGTAGCGATGGTGTTTTTTGTTCTTGTGGCGACAGAGAACTGGCTGCGTGATCTGGGACTCGTTGCTGTGACTGTTGGTGCGGGAAGACAACACAGGGAGAGTTCCCAGTCTTACCTTGCAGGGTGAAAATCCAAGATCTGGCCTTAACTGGTTGTGTCTGGCAATGACCTTGTTGAAGACATTGTTTTGTGAGCGAGGACTTTCTCCAGGGTGAAAACCTATGATCTTTGATTGGGCAACGACGGCGCTTGGGCACTGCTTCCTTCTTGAAGGCCTTGTTATTGGAGTGGAGGACTACTGGTGTTGTTCTGATGGTGTCAATGTCGTTTGAGGATTAGTTCTCTATAGCGGGACTTTTCTTTTTTGTAATTCTTTTTTTCTTTTTTCTGGGTTATGTGAATCCGTAGATCCGCTAGGGCATGCGTTGTTGCAGAGGCTGAGTGTAATTGATATCCCTGTGATATTAATATATACTCTTTTCTAAAAAAAAAAATCCAATCAATTATCAGGATACACCACACTGAGCAGCACCACTGCATTATCATTTTAGCTTGACGAAGATAAGATTGCAAACATTTTTGGCAATGGAGCAGTATACGTCATCTCTCTCTCTCTCTTTGAAAAAAGTTGACGCAAAATTCCCACTGCAATTTTTAATAAATCAACAAATATAAAAAATAGGGTTTAGGGTTCAGGGTTCTTTACACTAATTCTTTCACTTTTTGGTGTTACGTAGTAAAAGACAATCCATACTTTTTGTGAATATAAGGTGTCCTTAACCTGCCTACAAAACAATTAAACAATTAGTGATGCTTTTGACTCGGATATCATTCAGCTGCCACGTTTAACACTGCAGACTAATCCTCTTCATGACTACGCTGCAGCCTAATCTGTGGGACATGTACGGCTCCAAAAAAAATCTAACCATGCAGGGTGCATGTCATAATAAGATAGAAATGGCAAGAAACTGGCCTGAACAACCGAGTTCACACTTTAGAGTACACATCGACAAGGCTCAAGGCCTAAACACACGACCTGGATACCGAATAGAAAACTACACCATCTAAGGCGGGATTGTCCACTCATCAGATTTGATCTGGTAGATCACCTATTGGATCGGTTTGTAGATATTTTTGAAAACTATTATGTTTCTTCCGCACCAGATCACCAGATCGTCCGCCCACGTCAGAACTGCGCTCGAGAAGATATTAGCCACCGCGCAGTTCATGAAAATGTGAATGCTAGCTTTCTAGAATAAAGCATACCCGTTTTACCCAAGGTAAAATACAGTACAAGACGATTATATGCTGAAGCGTCCCCGATATCTGTTTTTGTTTGGGGCAGCTGCATGCAGTCCAATTCTAGACGCTTGTTGATATGCTTAAACATGCTGAAGTTAAAACTATTTGTCGATTCCCGACGTTGGATTGGGAGTGTAATTTTAGTCCTGGTGGTGCAGGGGACAACATCCAACGGTGCGTATAAGATGGGTGGTAGTTGGATGCAAGCGAGCTTGAAGGCCTATATAATAATCTTCCATGTGTGGAACAAAATCTAAACCAACTTCTTCAGTGTTCTTCTAATACCTCAGCTAACTTGTTTCGATACAAACTCCTTTTAATTGTATACTCGCAAAGTCTGCCAGGGTGTAATATGTTGCCTTAAATCTATTAGACAGGTCTTGTAGCAAGGCAACAACGCCGTATATATAATGTCAGAAAGGAGCATTCACACCATCCATGGAATGCTCACCCCATGCCGTGCAGATCGCAACAATGCTATATGGATGAATCTGGCCTCATGAGCCCAGTTGAGCGAATTATCATAATTATTATAAGAGTTGCATGAGATCCTCGGTTCTGAAAATGTGAAGCAAAAGGTGCCGCACAATTACACTAACTGGGCTGGGCTGGGCCTTTTGCGGTCTGTAATGTAACGCCCACTGCACTGCACCCCATTTTGAGACAAACCTTTTGCCCTCACCTTGATAGCAGCACTACAGGATGCTGCTTGCTCTCACTGGCTTTGTTTCGTCGACCAAGGCAATGGAAGCAAGGAGCAAGATAGATCTTGGGGCTCTGAGTTTTCCTTTTTCGGGATCGTTCCATCGAAGTGAACACAAGAGTGTTAATGTGAGGACCGGGCAGAGGCCTAGTGGTTGAGATAGCTGTGCCTCACCAAATAATCAGAGTTCAACTTCTGTAAAGAGTGAATTTCTGAAATTCTCACTAAAGGGGTCCTCTTCTATAAAAACAAATGCTAGTGCTAGTGCTTGGTTCGTCTCTCTAAAGAGTGTGAAGGCAGAAGGCACAGCGTCATGCTTGATTGCTTGGTTGGTTTTTCTGAACAGATGACATTTCCTATATTCTGTTTTATGTTTTCCGTATCTTCATCACAAAAAATGGTAATCCAAGAATAACAATGTCCTTAGTGCTTGAGCAACCAATATATTATTAGTCCATCCATCCCAAAATATAAGACTTCTAAGGATTAGTCAAAAGTCAACTTTTCTATGTTTGACCAAATATTTAGAAAAAAATATTTACGTCTACAACATAAAATTGACATATTAGTAAAATGACGAGTCATTTGATATTGATTCAGTATTGTAAATATCCATATTTTTGTGTATAAACATGATCAAATTTAAAAAACATTGACTCTTGACTAATCCTTAGGCGTCTTATATTTTAGGACGGAGGGAGTATTTGGAAACAATTCTAGCTCTCGATTTGAATTCAAAGTAGTTATGTATATAAATACATTTTTTTGCGTCCGAGCAAAAATTCTACGTATTTTATAACATCACATACTAACATCCAAGGTACCTTAAACTGAATGTTCGGGGACGCTATAAATCTTTAATTGCATGTGTTGTCTTGTTGTCACACACTCAGTAAACATGTTTATGTGCTTGAGATTTTAAGAGAGAAACATTTGTATGCTCCATATACACAACCAAGCATCTTGGCTCGCGTTCTGAAGTATATATATTTTGGTGTACCAATCCAGTACGAAGAACATAAGGTCAACTGTCGCACACTCAAAACACTAACAAGCTCGGTATGCTTGCTTACTCTACATGTATTATAAATCATTCTATATATTAGCGATTTATTCTTGTTGTATTCGGCTTGGACTCTTAGGTCGGTTAGGCTCTAAACCCTAGCTGGTTTTAGCCCTCATATATACCCCTGTAATCTCTACACAATATACAAGTTGTTATTCTCTCCAAATATCATGGTATCAGACGCCTAGGTTTTTCCGTACCTGGCATGGCTCCACCCACCCCACCTCCGCCGCCGCCGGGCTCTCTCTTCTCCCTGGCGGAATTCCGTGCCGCTGGCGCTCCCTCCTCCTCTTCTTCTTCCTCTCAAACCCTAGTCCCCCTTCACACTGCCGGCGCACCCTCTCCTCCTGTTGCCGGCGTCACCACCACCCAAACCCTAGCCACCATGTCATTCACCGACACGATCACAGATATATCTCCCTTCATCACCATTATCCTTGATCTCTCAGCCCACAACTACTATCATTGGCGCCATCTGTTCGAAGTTCACCTAGGGCGCTGCAATCTTCTTCATCACGTCGCCACGGATTGCGTCCCTCGCCCCGACGACCCTCGCTGGGTCAAGGATGATCTCGCGATCATCCAATGGATCTACACGCGCGTATCCACCGAGATCTTCAATCTCGTCTACCGCACCGCCTCGTCCGCCGCCGCTCTCTGGGCGGCCCTTCGTCAGCTCTTTCAGGATAACATCGACTCTCGCGTCAGCGCCCTCAACATCGACCTTCGCAACATCGTCCAAGGCACCTCTCCCGTGGGCGTCTACTGTCAGCGTCTCTCCTCCATCGCTGACGAACTCCGCAAACTCGGTGATCCCATTGAAGATCGGCCACTCATCAACATCCTCCTCATTGGCCTTAGCGAGGACTTCGACAAGCAGGCCTCGTTCATTCCTCTGATGCGGCCCCGCCCCACTTTCGCCGAGGTTCGGTCGATCCTTCAAAGTGCAGATCGCACTCGTTAGAACCGGGAGTCACGCCACCACGTCTTCGTCGCCACCCCACGGCCGCCGGCGCCCGCGCCTGCCCTGGCAGCTCCTCCCATGCAGCCTCCTATCGCGGCAGCAAATTCAGGGCAAAACCCTGCCACGGCAGCACCTGCCGGCTAGCGCCCTAGCCCCAACTACCGCGGTAAGAATCCCATCTACCGGCCCCCGCCGCCACCGCGCCCCGCTCCGACAGCGCCCCCTGCACCAGCACCGACTTGGCGCCACCAGCACGATCCCTGGACCGGTATGGTCCAGGCCTGGTCCATGCCGTGGACGGCTCCTGCATCATACGGCGCTCCACCGACTTGGAACTCCGGCCTCCGTCCGCCCACCGGCTCCCCTGGACTTCTCGGTCCTCGACCTCCTGCACAGGTGTTCAACGCTCAGGCTTCGTACCCCGGATACACGGCACCACCTTACATGTACGACCCTCCTTCGGCTCCGCCGTACATGTACGCATCTTCGCCATCAGCATCGCTTCTACACCAGGCTAGGACCAGGCCGCCTTCATATCTTCCATGAACAATTTTACCCTCAATAACACCGAAGGTACGGATTGGATTTTTGATTTTGGTGCTTCCTCGCACATGTCTTCGAATTTGGATTTTCTGTCAGCTTGTTCTTCTTCTCCTTTTTCTTCCATTACCATTCATGACGGATCTTCTATTCCCATCTCTGGCACCGGTGATTCCTATTTATCGCATCCACATGTTCAATTTCTTCTTCGTCAGATTCTTTTAGCACCTTCTTTAATTAAAAATCTCATATCTGTTCGCAAATTTACCATTGATAATCGTGTCTCTCTTGAATTTGATCCCTTTGGTTTATCTGTGAAGGATCTTCAAACGGGGAAGCTTCTCGCCCGGTACAATAGCTCCGGGGATCTCTATCCTCTCCATGGCGCGCCTACCTCTACACCTCATGCCATGATCGCTTCCGTTGGACTTTGGCATCATCGACTAGGGCATCCAAATAAAGCCACGCTGTCTTCGTTACTTCAGAAATTTTGTATCCCTAGTATTAGCTCTCCTCATGATTCCTCTGTTTGTAATGCCTGTCAGTGTGGCAAATATGTTCGATTACCGTTTAGCACTTCATCCACTCATAGCTCGTTTCCTTTCGAATTATTACACTGTGATTTATGGACATCTCCCGTGCCTAGTGTTTCTGATTTTAAATATTATCTCGTTATTCTTGATGATTATTCTCATTACATCTGAACTTTTTCTCTCCGTGCAAAATCTGACGTCCACACCGTCTTTCAAAATATCCAAAATTATGTACATACTCACTTTAGTCTTCCTATCCATTTCATCCAATGTGACAATGAACGTGAATTTGATAACACCAAAAATCGCAACTTCTTTCTCTCTCACGACATTCTTCTTCGTTTTTCCTGTCCATACACCTCCCAACAAAATGGCAAAGCTGAACGCTCTCTTCGATCCATCAATGATATTATCTGCACGCTCCTAATTCAGGCCTCTCTTCCTCCACCCTTTTGGGTAGAAGCTCTCAATGTCGCCACCTTTCTCATCAACGTTCATCCAACCAAAACATGCCCTCTATACACTCCTTACCAATCCCTTTTTCTCACCTCTCCGGACTACTCCATGTTACATGTCTTTGGCTGTTTATGCTTTCCCAACACCACTTCTACTTCTCCCCATAAACTCGCACCTCGCTCTCCACCGTGCATTCACCTTGGTCTCTCTAGTGATCACAAGGGATACCGATGTTTTGATCCCGCCTCTGGTCGGGTCCTCACCTCCCTTCATGTCATCTTCGAGGAACACACCTTTCCCTACACCATCACTAATGCTGCCACCCACCCAACCACCCCCCAAACTACCCCCGCACATACCACCAACCCTCCCATCATCATCACTTGGCTCTGCAAGGCAGAGATCCTTCTGTTTTCCTGCATGGCAGCGCCCTCTTCTTTTGTCGTGGCAGCCACTCCACCTCTCTCTTCTGCCGCGGCAGCGCTCACACCCTCCTCTGCCACGACAGCATCTCTCCCTGTCTCCTGTTCCGCGACAGAGTTCTCCCCTCCACTGTCCGACAGCTCTCTCACCTCCTCCACACCATCTTCTCCCTCGCCTACACCACCTCTGATTCCTCCCAATGCTGTTCCCACAACCATTACCGAGAACGATCACATTATGTGTACTCGAGGCAAACGAGGTTTTCACATTCCTCATCGCCTTCTAAATCTTTCTGTGACCACCACTACCACACCTATCTCCCCAATCCCAACAACCTACAAACGTTCTCTTCTCGACCCTCTCTGGCACTCTGCTATGCGTGAGGAATTTGATGCTCTCCTCCAAAACAACACATGGTCTCTCGTTCCCAAACCCTCCGCGCCAATGTCGTTTCTGGTAAATGGGTCTTCCGTCATAAATTTCACTCGGATGGCACTCTCGCTCGTTATAAAGCTCGTTGGGGATGCCGTGGTTTCTCCCAGCAGCATGGGGTTGACTTCGATGAAACTTTTTCTCCTGTCGTCAAACCCAGCACCATTCGTCTAGTTCTTAGTCTCGCTGTTTCTTCTTCCTGGCCCATTCACCAGCTTGATGTCAAAAATGCTTTTCTTAATGGCACTCTCAACGAAACTGTCTACTGTCAATAACCCTCCGGTTTTGAGAACTCCTTCACTCCTGATTTTGTTTGTCTCCTTCACAAGTCTCTTTATGGTCTAAAACAGGCTCCTCGCGCCTGGTTTCATCGCTTTGCCTCTTTTATTCAAACCATCGGCTTCACTCCTTCAAAATCTTACTCTTCTCTATTTCTCTTTCATTTCCAGGAACACACGGCTTATCTTCTTCTTTTTGTTGACGACATTGTTCTCACTGCCTCCTCCGACTTCTTACAACAAATCATCTTGTCTCTTCATACTGAATTTTCTATGACTGATCTCGGACCTCTACATCATTTTCTTGGTGTCACCGCCTCTCGCACTCCCACCTCTCTTTTTCTTTCTCAACGTCAGTATATTCTTGATTTACTCTCTCGCGCTGGGATGATTGATTGCCAGCCTTCCCGTACACCTGCTGATGTTGGTTCTAAACTTTCTGCTGACGGTGAACCTGTTTCTGATCCTACTTTCTATCGCAGTCTCACTGGTGCTCTCCAGTATGCTACTTTAACACGTCCAGAAATATCGTACTCTGTTCAACAAGCATGTCTTTTCATGCATGATCCTCGTGTTCCTCATCTCTCTCATGTTAAACGCATTCTTTGTTATCTCAAAGGAACTCTTGACCATGGTCTTCTCATAAATTCTTCCTCTCCAATAAGCTTGACAGTTTATTCTGATAAAGACTGGGCTGGTTGCCCAGACACTCGACGATCCACATCCGTTTTTGTATTTATTTGGGGGATAATCTTGTTTCTTGGTCATCTAAAAGGCAGGTCACGGTCTCCAGGTCCTCTGCTGAAGCCGAATACCAAGTTGTTGCACACTCTGTCGCCGAAGCCGTCTGGATTCATCAACTTCTTGCCGAGCTTCATCGACCACTTGAGCGCGCCACCATTGTCTACTATGGCAATATATCTGCCGTCTACATGGCCAGCAACCCCGTTCAACATCATCGAACCAAGCACATTGAGATAGATATTCATTTTGTCCGTGAGAAGGTGGCTCTCGGCGAGGTTCGCGTTCTTCACGTACCGACCAGTGCTCAGTTTGCTGACATCTTCACAAAGGGGCTACCTACTGCACCCTTCTGCGATATTTGGTCCAGTCTCAACGTCGTCGAGCCAGGCGTTGCTATTGCGCTGGGAGGGGGTATTAGCGATTTATTCTTGTTGTATTCGGCTTGGACTCTTAGGTCGGTTGGCTCTAAACCCTAGCTGGTTTTGGTCCTCATATATACCCCTGTAATCTCTACACAATATACAATTTGTTATTGTCTCCAAATATCACTCTACGTCCTGGTATTTTTTTAGAATTTTTTTGAATCTTTAAATTTGGATTTTTACAAAAAAAGAAGAATAAGGTCCTTCGTGAAGCCCGTCCACCAAATCAACTCTTTCGTGCTACACAATTACACTAACTGTGCTGGACTGGGCCTTTTGCAGCCTTTAATGTAACGCCCATTGAGACGAACCTTCTGCCCTCACCTTGATAGCAGCTCTATTTATCAGGCCACACCGCTCCGGTCCATTTTGCTGTGGCAACCACTTCAGCCCGCCCAAACAGAGACCAAGGATAAAACCACACCGAAATGCCCAATTACACCCGCACCATTCCTAGCTTGAGGTATATGGCATGGCCAGATCCTACACGAGGTTGTTACGGGCAGATAGTTTTTTGCAGATCCTACCGGTCCGGATGCTGCTTGCTGTGAATATGTTTGTTTCTTCGACCAAGGCAGTTGAAGCAAGGAAAGATAGATTTTGGGCCCTAAGTTTTTCCTTTTCGATCGTTCCATCAAGTGAACACAAGAGTGTGATTGTGAGAACTGGATAGAAGCCTAGTGGTTCAGGTAGCACGGCCTCATCCAACAACCAAAGTTCCACTCTCGTCAAAATCGATTTTCTGAAATTCTCACTAAAGGAGTCTTCTTTTATAAAAAAAATATACCAACAAGTACAAGCGCTTGTTGTTATAAACGCGACAAGGAAATAACGAAGAACAAAAACAAGAACACGCAGAAGACACATGATTTAAAACCCCTCCAACGAAAAGAGAAAAAAATCATGGATACCAATCAGCGAAACTTCACTATAAGAAAGAGTGTTTGCATAATGTCGGGGATTTCCAATATACAACTTATCTTAGCAAGCGGCAACCAGACTGTAACGATCCGTACTGCGACAGACCTCGTTCTGCTTGTCAGAAATTAGCCTTCTTGATGAATTTGAATCATACTTCACCTCTCTCAACTGTGTGAAGGCAGATATTATATGACGATGCTAAATTGCTAATGATGGTGTGTCCATGGCCCGCTGGGAGGGAAGAGGTTCGACAACTTGTCAAACTTGTTGCAATGATGATGTTAAATTGCTAAATTGCTAATGATGATGTTGCAATGACGTTGCCATCGATCAGCCCGGCCATCCGGTTCGATGAAACTACCACGACGATGCATGTAATTCCCTGCCCATATCATCAAAATTCTAACGCTGGGAAGACATAAAGTGGCCGTGTCGTATGCCTTTACGAGGGATACTTTTGCGCTTTTTGCGGCTCTATCGATCGATGGAAGCATCGGCGGTACATACAGCGACGACCCTGCTCGTAGTCGTACATACTGGCATACTGCAGTTGTTGATCGAGTGCTGAAAGTTCCATCGATCAAGTACATATATAGTTCTTACGTCGACTTTGTCAGCATCTACAGTACTACTCCAGTACAATAGAGACGACTTTCTCTTGCATGTGCATTTCTATGACACCAACCGATCGATCGATGGCCATGGAGACAGAACATGTAAGTTGCAATGGCAGTACAAGAAAGGCGTTGGGCAAGTTCACTCTGAAAGATGTATGCCAGGCCCCAGCCTGTGACTACTGCATCGACCCGTCAAGAGGACACCTCAGCGGCAGCGACAACTTCGAGTGAAACTAAACCCGCAGGGCCTCTTTGGTTCTTTGATCTTGCTTTCGTTGGAAAAAACTCAGGAATTTACCATTCACATGGATTTTCTTTTAAAATTCTCTATGCACGATGAAAAAATTAGGTCTTTAGTGGCATAATAATATCCTAATTTTACTTATTCACTTGGTTTTGGTTTGACTTTTATTTGGCCATGTGTACGAGGATTCATGTGTGTTTTTCCTATCTGTCTCAATCAAATACCCAAGTTTAAAAATAACATGTTTTTCAATCCTCTATTCCGCGCATGCATTCCCATCATATTCATGTGTTTCCAATATACTGCATTCGAAGAACCCAATATGAGGGTCAAAGATACATTTTTTTTGTCATATAGATGCATTCTGAATTGGAAATGACTACAACACGCGCTTTTCAGAAGAAACCTTGTTGGACGATAGCACGCGTTCTCAATGTTAGCGCTCTTGTATAACATTAGTTAGCAGAAACAGATTAATTGTCGATGGATCGGGTTAGATCTCACAGAAAATTCTAGAAAAAAAGAGATTATAGTGTCTTGCTCATATTTTTTTGAAATCAAGTACGAGCACGAAGCTCAAAGATGCACACATACACTCATCCCTATGAACGCACACATACACGTCCTATACCTATGAGCACCACCTATGAGCACCTTGAAAATACTAAGTCTGAGAGACTGATCCGATGGGTCTTGAGATTAACGAAGTCATTATAGACGCCCCGTTGTCGATGAAAACATCGCCTCCCAGTGAAGAATATTCCGTCTTTTATGCGACACCAAAATGTCTTACTTGTTATTCGCTTCGATTCCTACGTGGTCATCACTTCATCATGTGGAGTCATGGAGACCTAGGCTACTCTGGAGTCCGGCCGCCCGGTGTAGCTACTTGGAGATGATAGCGTGGGATTTTATTCAGCCGATTTGCTAAAAATAGGATTAATGATATATACGTGTGACATGTAATCCTTGTGGGGCCTTTTTGCCGTTGTACCTATTATATGTTTCTTTTCGTTTGGAGATTTTATGATACATCGGAGTACACATTTATGTGTGTAGTATATAGCTTGATCGAACGGTTCAAATTAACTAGCCAGTCGTGGTCATTAGTTAGTAAGGTAATTTCTATCATAAAATTATAGTTTTACTTATAATTGACGTTTCCGTTTGGCGGGAGATGCCTGTTCTAAACAGTGTCAATCCATTACTAAAAATGCCACTCGAGATAAAATCTACTACTCCATCCACCTTAAAAACAATGTAGAATATTTATCTAGATATGGATGTATCTAGTCGCTAAAATATGGCTAGATATATCCATATTTAGACAAATGTTCGATATCCTTTTTAGGATGAAGGGAGCACCAACAATATGATGTACTCCTTCCGTCCTAAAAATGATGTCTTAAATTTGTCTAAACTTGAATGTATCTAAAAACTATTTATATAGATACATCTAAATTTAAACAAACTTGAGATATCCTTTTTTAGGACGGAGAGAGTACTATATCAGATTTGGACAGCAGGATCGAGCTGATTGGTTGCTTTGATGTACCGCAAAACATCTCTTCTTTTTGCAGGAATTGACACATTTCAAAATAAGAACATATTCAATCAATACAGGGGCCAGGATACCTAAATATTCAAAAGGACTGTCTTCAGTAGCTATTATTCGCATGTCCCTTCCGTTCATTGGTAAAACACAAAATAATTCAGAGACATGCTTCTACATGCATATGGCTACAACATGGCATGGTGGTAGGGATCATCATTCGTCCAGCTGCGTCGTTGCACGTACATGGTCCAACGCACCTTTATGTTCCAAGGAAGGACCAAAAGTTTATCTTGCCGCCGGAGGCTGTCTTATGCTGCTGGGCATTTTCAAAACTCCCTAAGAATAAACATAGCAGCCTAGTTGGTGACCCCCCGTGTCCTCAAACATCTAGCGATCTGAGAATTTGTCTGCTCATCATGCCGACATTACTCTAGCACATTAGGAAAATTCCATTACAGTGTCAATCACTCTCCCATGTTTACATAATTTTCAACCTGCATATCATTATAATTATAACAACTATAATTCTATCACTCAACATGCCGACATAACTAGGTGGCGGGCGGAGTTGCGAGAGCGAGAAGGATAGACGGAGGTCGGCTTGGGTCTTCTCCATCTCCCGGATGGTTATGTGTGCAATGCGGGAGGCGAAGCACGCATGAGTAGTGATGCAAGTGGGTCAATACTAGGGTACCTCTACCCTCTTTAGTTCGACAAAATAAACTAATTTTTACGATGGTATCATCGTTGAAAAAGTTAGTTTATTTTTAAAAAATAAAGAAAGTCAATGGTACCTAATAGTGACTCACTTGCATCTTTACCTACGATGAGTTTGCATCCAGGAGAGTTTGAAGGGTACTGCCAGGTACGCTCTTATTAAAGAAGAGAAGGAATTTTTTTAAGTCCTTTTCAGTATTAAGGTCTCGTCTGGCTTCTCGTCGAAATAAAGGGAATAGTAAATATGAAAGAGAAAAAATCCAAACCTAAAGTCTCACGACTGCCACGTGCTTATGACACAATTTCTTTCGATTATATTGAGGGGAATTCTACCAGAAAATGTTCGACTGGGCATTGTGAAGATATGTGCATTCCTCAATGCAATTTCTCAGAAGATAATTGATCTAGAAAGTCTATCAGGGTTTCAGATTGATGTGGTCCAATGTCTGGTCAGCTTTGAGTTGTTGGTCCCTCCATCCTTCTTCAATATTATGACGCACCTACTAGTTCACCTAGTCGAAGAGATTAGAATTCTTGGTCCTATGTTTCTACACAATATGTTCCTCTTTGTAAGGTTTATGGGAGTCTTAAAAAATATATTCATAGCTCGTGCTAGGCCAGAAGGAAGCATATCCAAGGTCTATGGAACCGAGGAGGTCATTGAGTTTTGTGTTGACTTTCTTCCTGACCTTAAGCCGATTGGTGTTCCGGAAACTCGGTATGAGGGGAGGCTGACTGGAAAAGGAACACTAGGAAGAAAAGCAACGGTATGTAGGGACGGACATTCTTTCAGTCAAGCACACTATATAGTTCTACACAATTCCACAGTGGTGGCTCCGTATATCGAGAAACACAAGAATATTCTACACACCAAAAACCCGGGGAAACTCCTGGATGCAAGTAGAACACGAGACTACTTTCGGCAGTTGGTTGTAGACACATCACATAAATAAATGGAGATCAGCTGTACTTGTTGGCCAGGTTACCATCTTCGACTATATGTACTTTTTAAGGGTACGAGATAAATGAGAATACAGTTTACACGATCACCCAAGATAAAAAGATCACCAACCATAACAGTGATGTCCGCTTTGACGCAAGAAATTGATTCCTTGGGCATGGGAGTAAGTATTACGAACTAACAAGGGACCTTGTTTCCAGTGACGGGATTAGGGTACCCAGGGAGTCATGGATGAAAGTGGTGAAAGAAATTAAATATGAGAAAACAAAGTTCCATCCCGGTAGAGAGAATGACTTGCTGACAAAGGTCCTCGGGAATGACGAACACGGGGGGACGAGTACGAGGCCTTGGCCCTAGTTATACGTGGGAGATTGGTTTCCCAAATACCAAGCTACTTATAGAAGCCGAGCGAGAGCAAAGCAACGACGTGAGGAGGAGGGAGACAGGTTCAACCAGTTGCTAGAAAGAATGGAGAATCAGCAGCAACAGATTGACGAACTTAGAAGAGTAGCGCTCCTGCAAGATCCTGCACTTGATATTACCGCCAACCTATCTCAACGGAGAAGCAGCGTGGCTGAATCGGAGGTCCTGGCTGACGATGCACGGATGATAGATGGCAGTCCCAGCTACCCCGTGGATGGAATCTAGGAGCAGATATCTTGTGAGCTCCATCAAAAGATGAAGAACATATCCATGAAGGTGGCGGTCGGATGTGCTTTACCTTGTCCACTTGACGCGGGCTGGTTGGCCGTGAGATTCCAGCTGGCTATGCTAAAGTCGGGGTGGATCAAATCGTAACGGGGTGGGACACAATGGAGCTTGACATCCCTGGGCCAAAAGGTGAGAGGACACTCGGAGAAGTACTGGGTGGTATCATTCTATGGGACAAGAACAACATCAAGCTTCCAGGCTCGGCGCCAACGCTAACACCGCCCCCGAGTCATCGCAGGTCACATTCACCTCCATCACCTCCAAGAATCCCACCCCATGACTACGACCACCATAACGCGAGTCCATCTCAATCTCTACCGCAGGGTCATCCCGCTAAGGACAATAAGCGGAAGCATGCTCCGTCGATCTATACTAAATTGTTAGGAAGCAGCTGCGGAGTTGGCGTCCGCTATGAATGTGAGTGTTGCTAAATTGTTAGGTCCCCAGGACGACAAGTTACCCAAGGATATTGTAGTCGCTAGATATGTCCCAGAGATGGATTTGGTCGGCAAATAGAAGTTGCGAGAACTTCCACAACAAATGCGGAATCTCCATGCATGGTACCTGAAGGTTGTAAAGCAGGACAGAACAATGATCATAACAAAAGTCCCATAGGAGTACTACTTCCGACTCGAGCAAATCCATGTTGAGTTTCCAGAACTCTTCCAGTTATACAATTTCTATGACCTCGACAAATCTATCATGAGTTGTTATTGTCTGTAAGTTGTTGAATTCAGTTCTTTCAGTTGTTCAGTTTATTGCATGTAATTATCCTCATTATATCTTGTTGTACTCTATTATGCAAAATGAAGAAGTTGGAATGTAAAAGAAAAAATATCTATGGTGTTGGGTTCATTGACCCAGATAAAATACATATACAGAAGGTAACGGAGAAACCGGAGGATACGGCGAATAACCTTCTAAGTTTCCAATGGAGCAACATTTATGTGACCACATACTGTTTTCTTACAACTTTAAGTGAGGGTCTTACTCTGTTGTACACACTCACTTTTTCTTACTTGATGTTAAGTGCAATTGATGAGTTACTGACGTAGATATATAAATGTGTGCAGGTTTCATTGGATTCTGCTAGACATTGAACTTGATAAGGGAGTATTTGAAGTCTTCGACTCGTTAAAGAAAGACATGGAAGAGTTCTGCATCTTGCAGGACATGCTCCATATGTAATTTCAATAATTTGTGCTATATCGATATCTATTCGTTGATTTCTTACATATCAGGTAATAATGAATAACTCATTCATTTATTTTCTTTGCCAGGCAGGGTTTGGAAGAGTATCATTTGATTCTTTTAGTAAGAAGTTGACATTTACTCCGGTCTCGATAGGTAGTAGTGATATGTCCGCACATCACTTTACTTCTAGTTTTAATATAATTATGATGCTAGATTATTATTTTGATTGAATTCTATCCTCGTAAAGTGCGAGAGGCAGCCACAGGGGACGAATCTATGTGAATTCTATGTTTGCGAGTTCATTCACACGTTTACCTCCGAGCGCAAAGATTTTAGCGTCGACGTAAGCCATACATTCACAATTTTATTTTATTACCGTCACTTTTTATTATCATAATTGATATTGATCTTATTTTCTTATATAATTCGAGGCCATGAGGGAAAAGCTCCTACCATAGCAACGTCTACTAGGAATTGCAGAGGAGATGGCAGGATTTTTGGTGAAATATTTGATAGACAACGCCAAAAAAATTTGTGTAAATAGGCGCTCTGATGATCTCCGGCCGTGTAATCGAATAGACGGGCTCTAGTCCCACTAATTGTGATCTCCATGTAACTATCAAAATTGTATATATTTATATGCTCAATGTTGTAAGATAAGTTATCTTATATATGCACGAAGGTGTACGATATGTGGTAGCGTAGAAATATTCGAAAACTATTTTGAAATAAAAAAATACAAAATGAATTCTATGCCATGTGATGAGTGCATGAACACTTTGTTGGGAGACCCCAAGAGGAAGGTATGATGAGCACAGAAGCAAGTTTTCCCTCAGTAAGAAACCGAGGTTATCGAACCAGGATTAGGAAGGAAACGACTCAAAGGTGTTGCTAGTAACTTGGAGACCTGCATAACACAAACTCAAGAATTTGCCCCAACGAACAGTGAGGTTGTCAATCTCACCGGTTTGATGTAACAAAGGATTAACTGTATGGTGTGGAAGATAATGGTGGTTTGCAACAAGTAAACAGTAACAGTGGAAGATGTATCAATGGTAAA
Organism: Avena insularis; assembly: GCA_023614405.1. Classification (NCBI taxonomy): domain Eukaryota; kingdom Viridiplantae; phylum Streptophyta; class Magnoliopsida; order Poales; family Poaceae; genus Avena; species Avena insularis. The sequence goes on from CM042690.1 coordinate 28,713,089, forward strand.
GATTGGACCGGGGTCCATAGTTCACTAGAGGTGTTCTCCTTAGATAAACAAACATGGCATGCTGGGTAAACAAATTACAGCAGGGCAATTGACAGGACTGCGCAGGGCATAACAATGCAATACTAGACATTCATGATCCTATGAGATTCGACTGGGCAATACAACAAGATACATAGACCGCCATCCAACTTCATCTATGACTAGAAGTCCACCTTTGGGTTATCATCCAAACCCCCTCCAGTATTAAGTTGCAAGCAATAGACAACTGCTTTAAGCAAAGTATGTAAGGTAAACAATCCACTTGTTCCATGAACAAGAGACCGTTGTTTTCTCCCTAGTGGCAACAACACATCTACAACCTTAGAGATTTCTGTTACTTCCCTTAGATTAAATAGAGGCATGAACCCACTATCGAGTATAAATACCCCATCTTGGAGTCACTAGCAACTACTTGGCCATGATAGCTACTAACAACGGAGAGCATGCAAGATCACAAAAAACACAGACATGATAGAATCAAGAAGACAAAACCATTAATCAATCTGACATAGTAATCTCAATATCCATCGGATCCCCGCAAACACAACATACATGATTACAAATAGATGAGATCTTGATCATGAATGAAGCTCACAAGATCTAGACATGAAATCACAAAGGAGGAGATACAACCATCTAGCTACTACATGGACCCATAGTCCAAGGTGGAACTATTCACGCTTCATACCAGAGGCTGGCATGATAAAGAAGAAGGCCTCCGAAATGATCTCCCCTCTGGCAGGGTGCCGGGAAGACCTTTAGATCCCCCCGATCTAGGGACGATGGTGGTGGCGGCTACAGACGGTTTCGTGGAATATTGATCGGGTACTTAGGGTTTAGGCATCAGGGGGTCTTTATAGGCGAAGAGGCGAGGCAGGGGCGCCTGGGCAGCTGCACCCCCCCAGGCACGGGGTGGGCCTAGCCGTGCGGCTAGGGAGTGTGGCCCCCTGATTACTCTCCTCCGTCTCGTATTCTGGCTTCGTGTTTCCCATGGTAAAATATTGACTTTGGCTTTTGTCTCGTCCAATTCCGAGAATATTGATTTTCTGCCTTTCTAGAACCAAAAAACAGAAAAAAACAAACAAGTGGTACTGTGGCATCTTGTTAATAGGTTAGTACAAGAAAACGTATAAAAACACCTCAAAGTGTAGACACAGCAAAACAAAGTAGAGAATAAACAAGCATGGAACATCAAAAATTATAGATATGTTTCCGACGTATCAAGCATCCCCAAGTTTAACTCTTGCTCGTCCTCGAGTAGGTAAGTGATAAAAAAAGTATAATTTTTGAGGTGACATGCACTATCAAAATCAAGATCAAACCATTTGCAAGCATTGAAAGCTGGGATCAAAGAACTCTAAACGTGAGCATGAAAGATGGAGTTCTAACAGTAAGACAAAGTAACTATGCATGCAACATGAAAGGCTACAAACAAATATCATGAATAACATGCATTGAAAAACTTTGTTTGTTTTACATACATAAAACATGGCATAGTGGCATTCAGCTTGTCCCTCATAGAGTAGCAAATATATGTATAGGACACCTTCAAAGTTCATAAGAGTGACTAGATACAAATAGCACAAGAACAAGCAATATCAACAATATGCATCAATCAATAAGTTTTGGGACAATGCACATAGAACTAAGAATGTTAACTATGCTCTCTCAAGTGGTGCCTAAAGGATAGAAGGTGGAGACTCAATATAATAGTGGAAGACTAGCCCTTCATAAAGGGAAGCAGGGATTTCAAGTCTCAAAAAGAGCTTCCAAAAATTATGGTACCTGTTAGCTTTTAGCCCTCATTGCCCCTATCATACACATCTTGAAGTGATTAAGGTTAAGGTGAACAAACTATGGAGTATATGCTTGACAAAGTATAAGTTGGCAATCTCATGTCCCTTGAATACGAGGGCCGCTCCTCATGCTACTCAACTTTAGTCACTTGTATGTTCTTGTCATAGTAAGTACGTGTGTATCATAGAGAACCACCAACGGGGTACCCTTTGCACATGGTACATGAGCTATTCCATAACCAAAATGACAAGGCAAACAGACAATGAGCATCTCAACAATCTTCTTATTTATCATGGGAATATGGTGCTTTTTTTTCTCTTTCCTCTTTTCTCAATATGTCTCTTTTTTTATAAGAAGAAAGCTTCATAGATGTCATTATGGTGATGCTGCAAGTTTCCACCATGATTAGGCATGGCTTAGGCTAGCGGCCCAGGCGTTTCTCTAACACATACACATAACTCCATGGACTTATAAGCTTCCCTTTTATTTCACACAGACGACATCCATAGACAAAAGAGCATGATATCAACTGTGTACAAAGTACAAGTGTAATGTTGAAAGTGTTCCCCGTGACAGCACAGTTATGCTAATTCCAACATATAAGTGCAAGCATATACAACATAGATGACACAATGGTTCAAGTTTATTAGGGGAAAGAAATATAAAGTGTGCCGTCAAGTTTGTGAGCTTTAATCACTAATTTTTCACATAACAAAATACTTTTTAATTGGAAGATATATGAAAACAAGAATATACTTGGAATGGTGTAACACACCATGCATATGAATTTATAGTGGACACTTTGGAATAACTTGGTTTCTTGGGAGTTGGATGCATGAGTAGAGCTTACTCATACAAGTGGAGGCTAGCAAAAGACTGGGAGCAACCAACTAAGAGAGCAATAATGGACATAATCATGCAGATCGACAAAGAATTACTAATCAAAGCATAAAGTGGTACTACAAGTCAAGGAAATGATCATAGAGGCTATGGTGACTTGTTCATAGTCATAACATGGTGTGAGCATGTGCCAAGTCAACCAAACAAAGCATCAAAGGAGAATACCACAATACTATGCTTTTGTATGCTAAAACAACGCATGCTTCTTTCAAGGCACACTAAGAAATCCCAATTGTTTGGAACAAGTTATGCTACAACAATAATCACTAAGCATAAGGTCAAAACAACACCTAGCATGACAATGCTAAAGTCTAAGTCACAGTCAAAAAAAGCTCCTCTTGTACTACTAAAGCAGGAACTTTATTCAAGCAAACTAAGCAAACCAAATGAAAACTAATACGCTCCTAGAATAACACAATAGTGCATGAAATAATAAAAACAAAGTGTTTAGAAAGACCTGAGCTTTTTATTAATGAAGAAGGGGATGCATTGGGCATCCCCAAGCTTTGACGCTTGTACCTCTTGAATATTTCTTGGGGTGACGCGGGGCGGAATCCCCAAGCTTGAGATTTTGTCCATTCTTCATCTCATTACATCATTCTCTCTCTACACCAGAATTGTTTTCTTCATACAAAACTTCACACAATCTTCATTAGCAACATTAGTGTATTCAAAGGATAATAAACCTTTAGGTCTAGCTTTAGAACAGCAAAAATTTCACTAAAAACACAAGCTACTGTAGCAATTCCCTCAAAAAGATCAATTTTCCAAAAAGAACCCAAAAAGAAATCAATAAGAAGCAAATGCAAATAATCGCAGAAATCTGTCAAAACAGACCAGTAGGTAGAAACCGATTTTTTCGAAGACCTTATGTTGCTCAAATAAAAATATTTGAACTAAGTATAGGTAGCTAACATACTAGGGGATTTATTCGTAAAATATCATCTCAATCTGACTTACAGAGATTCCTCACGAATTTTTACGGTGAAGCACAAAAATCTGTTTCGGGACAGCAACTCTCCAAATCTTACTTCCCTCTCATTAGAGGTCATTCTTGGCACAAAAAGAAAACAAAAAGGATAAGAAGAGGTCATTACTGAAGTAATAACCTTCCAAGACTCAATAAAACTCTTGGATTATCTCCCAACAAGTACTTTTCTTTAACGCCTTTAAGTTACGCACAAGAAGCAAGAATCAAGTATTTTCAAATAAAGAAGCATTAACATCAAACCTTGCTTTCGAAGAGGAGAAAAAAGAAACTTCTCTCTCCTCATGGGGAAGTGTTCAATACCTTTATTAAATGGAAATTGATATCTAATGGTGCCCTCTTTTATATCAACTAGATGATTCCCCGCGCGTTGCTGCGGGAACATCCACATACAACTTGTTGACATTATTTACTTCACTATGGAAAATTGAATCATTATGGCTCGTACTTTATTTACTTATTTTCAAGGAGATTTATATGAATATTTAAATTTAAAATAAATATTTGAAAGTTGGATTCTACTCGGCAAAGATAGATATTGTATTCAAAGGATACAATGATGGGTGCCAAAGCAAAAGTTCATTAACAGTGGGGAAAATATACCCACAACTGCATTCGTATTTGGTATGTCCAAGCGAAGCACCTTCATTCATTCATCATCAATTTTACATTGGGATAATGCAAGACATGGACAATCATGCATTCTTGATAGATGAACGTGTTGTTTCATTGACACATCAGAGAAAGAAAAGAACAATGAGAAGCACTAATAATTTTGTTGTCGACACGTGGGTAAAACTAAAAGTCAATGCAGCTTCGGCTCATTTAAACCGAAAATCTTTCTTCCTCTAACATCTCAGGTCCTAAAAACTTAACCATTAGAATGCTCATCTACACTGAGCAAAGACATCAGAGCTGTATAAAAGGTGATTGTTATTATAAGGTAAACACCAATTGCTTCTTGATAACGAAACTGCAGTATAGTACAAACTTTAAAATATATGAGCACTTGTTGGCCATCAAGTATGGATCCAAGAAAAGCTAATAGTAAGAAAATATCTTAGGATGTTTCAGATAATTGTACCAGTGATTTTAGGAGATATATAGAGAAGACCGATTCACAATTCTACAATTGGCCTTCGACTCCAATTTTGAGTGCATAATCAGGTCAAAATAACATAACACACAAAGATTCTATCAAAAATTATCCAAGGTGTGAGAAATATAAACTCTTGGCAATCTTAATATTTATAAGGAATCTCGTTGTGTGTATGAGCAACATTGGTTGAAACTGAAGCTTAGAATCTGTCTAGAAAAGGATTGACAACATGTTCCCAATATCTAATCAGGATAGATAGATGGTTTTGCAAACAGAAAGGAATCAAGAAAAATATACATGCTTCCACTCACCATTTGTAAATTTAACTGGCTTGTCGCCTCTGAAATATGACCATGTTTAAGGTTGCTAGGGCAGGCCCTCTAGGCAAATCAAAAGAAACAATGCAGCTCCTGCAAAGATCAGGAAGAATGTAAGAAAGTAGGGGACGTAAAATGAGATAAATAAATACACCACGAAACTAAGTCTTGAGGTATGTGTGCTTCGTGTTGATGTCGATCGTGCATCGGCTAGATCCTATTGTATGTGAACATTGGCACCAATCATAATATCTGCGCTTTTGCAAGAACCAAACAAACCAATCAATAACGACACATTCCAATTCAACAACCTCTCAAGCAAGAAATTTTAAGGCATGCCCAATAAGAGCTGCCACATTAAAGACACCACCAAGGAGAACAGCTTACAAATCGTGTGATCTCAGATCCCAAAGCCCACTTGATAAATTGTAAGAATAAAAGAATTTGATGCCTCGCTCGCTAAGAATCATGTTTTCTTTTATCTTTTGACCCGTAGATGGTCGACTATAGTGGAGACAGTAAAACATAAATTAAGAGAGGACATGACGTTGGAGAGCAAATTACAGTGTAAAAAATTTAATTCAGGGGCGATGACAGGATATCAAATATATGTGAGTATGCCACCAGCAAGATTACGAAAATAGAACATGCATCTGTTAATTCAATGAGATAAAAAATTAAGAGTAAGAGATGAGATTTTGTGTACCAATCCAAGCAGCCAGCTGGTAGTGTTGCCCAACGTGTACCTATGATATAGCCGGCCGCTTCCTCACCAAATCCTAGTTCAGTCAGCATCACACGTAGTAATATCCAATAAATCCAAAATAAAATTGGGGTGCTTGAGCGAGTAGCACACATAATCCAATCAGATAGGTCCAGGGGCAAAACGTCGAGCAACTTTTGAGCCGGAGAACAACCTACCAGATTGAGAAACGGGTTAGGGATTGAAAAAGAAACAAAGGGAAAATCAAAATCTCGAAAACGTGGAAACGCGAGGAGCCGCATGTCCGATGCCGATTGAAGCATGGATTGATTTTTAACCTGGAGGCGGTGGCGTCTCAGTTTAATCGAGCAGTTTCTAGTCAGATGGGGAGGCGGTGGTTTCATGAGCATTAATGGTGAGGAGATATTAGATCACGGTAAAAGCTTTTGTGGTGAGGAGGCTATACGTCGTGGATGAGGATTGAAGTGGTGGTGATTAGCCACTACGATGAACACGAACAGCGGCTGCTTTTTTTTTCTATATATAGGACAAACGGTGAGCGAGTTAAGAGATGGTTGTGCGAGCGCACCGAGGGACGTATGCTCAGCCCATGTGGCTCGGCTAGCCCATGAAGGTACATCTAGGCCACGTATAAAGAAGTGAAGAACTGGCCTGGTCTAGGAACGAACATGGAGGAAACCAGCGATGCCCTGAACAAACACGCGGGGTGGGACAAAGGATTAGGAATGACGTGGCCGCACGAGAGGGCAGAAAAATAAGGTAGTGGGGGACTCCTATTTAGATATAGAAGATGATGGCACCAACAGTTCTAAGAAAAGGTCTTCCTAATAGGACAAGAAGCATTGTATCCAACATCCAAAACATAGAAATCAACATGAACATAAGCATGGTTAACCATAATAAGAACATCATTAATACTCCCCATGAGTTTCTTTTTAGCATCATCATTAAGTGGGACATCCAAATAACAATCTTCCAAAGGTGGCAAATCAAGCATTTCATAAATCTTCCTAGGCATAATAGAGACACTAGAACCAAGATCACATTAAGCTTTGAGATCAAAGTCATTCACTTGCATATTAATAATGGGTTCCCAATTATCTTCTACTTTCCTAGGAATATAGGCTTTGTGCTTGAACTTCTCTTCCTTAATTTTAATAAGAGCATATGTAATGTGTTTGGTGAAAGCTACATGCATATCACTAGCATGAGGACTTCTAGCAAGATTTTGTAGGAACATAATCACTTCAGAAATATTGCAACCATCAAGATCAAAATCAAACTTAGCATCACTAGTAGTAGGCTCATTGGGCTTAGGCATTGTAGGAGGATGAATATGGAATTCTTGTGGTTTAGTGGCGTCCATATTGGTGGTGGTGATGGTGCACACACTATTTTTTCTAGCAATTTCAGCTTCTCTTTCCCACTTAGCATGAAGTTGGGCTAAAAGTCTAACATTTTCATCAATAGTAACTTGTATGGCATGAGTAGCAGCAAAGGCACTTTCCAAGGTTTCAGCTTTAGCAACCATTTTATTAATCAAAGAGGACTGTGCTTCAGACAAAGAGGAAATATTTTTCTCAACATTCAAAAGATTTTCCTCCACAGTCTTGTTGAAAGTGGTTTGTTTACTAATAAAGTCTTTGAGCATGACTTCAAAGGGGGCACTTCTAGTATTGTTGTAGGAGTTTCCATAGGTATTGCCATTATTAGGAGGATAAGGCCTATAATTATTGTTACTACCAAAATTATTCCTATAGGCATTGTCATTGAAATTGTTGTTTCTAATGAAGTTCACATCAACTTGCTTTTCTTGAGAAACCAAAGAGGCTAAGGGAATATTATTAGGATCTAAAGGAGCTTTTCCATTAACAAGCATAGCCATGATAACATCAATATTATCACTCAAAGAGGAGGTTTCTTCAATAGAATTTACCTTCTTACCATGTGGAGATCTCTTAGTGTGCCATTCAGAATAATTAACCATCATTTTATCAAGGAGTTTTGTTGCAGCACCCAAAGTGATGGTCATATAGGTACCTCTAGCAGCTGAATCCAACAGGTTTCTTGAGGAGAAGTTCAAACCTGCATAAAAAGTCTGGATAATCATCCTGCAGGGGTTCGTAGCATGGAAAACAAAAAAAATTCTACCGCATGCACACAAACAAGCCAAGATCTATCTACTAGATTGTAGCAACAAGTCGATTAGAGTACTCACCCTCGAAGATTCCAAAGCGGTTAACGAGAGCAGATTATCATGGGTGATGTAGTCGTACACTTGCCGATCTCAAGATCGCGTAGATGATCCTTCCGACGCTGCGTTCTGGCAGCGCTTCCGTAGTCGGTCACACGTTCGGTACTACATGAAGACCTTACTCTCCCTTGTTCTAGCAGGCAGCGGAGGTTGTAGATCTCCCCTCATGAATCCGGTAGCACGACGGCGTGGTGTCGGAAGTAGACGGAAAATCCTGCAGGGATTCGCCTAAGCCGGAGCAGGTTATGGTGGATCTAGGGTTTCCAGCGATAGGTTGCTAGGAATAACCTGGGCTTGATCTATCCTTCAAACTGCGCTGATACTCCTTATATTTTGCTTCATCCTTCATGTAAGTCTTCATCTTGGTCTTTGGAAATCGTCACTCCCTTACACGAATTCCCGTTCCTATCTAGGTCTATAACATCAAGTAGTAACTGGATGTTGCAACATGCATTTGCACACCAAGTCAAACTTCATGTATAGATCTAGTCAATCAAGAAGATCCAAGAAAAACCAATAAATCCAAATGTGGTATATATAACACATAATATTCTAAGCCTTAGAATATAGTAATTGTGTATAGCATCTCTAGAATTCAGGCTTAGTTGTGTAGTATATGACACCTCCTCATATAGGTTTACATCGTGATACTTAGTACATAGGGGTCAAACTATACGTTGTCTCATAATTTACCCAAATTGCTCAATTGCGATAGGATAATCTTAAGCAAAGTGGTCTCAATTTGTTTTCGACTAACCTTTTGTCTCACTTTTGGAATGATTAATTATAACCAACCTTTCTTTATTAGTAAACTAACCTCACATGATCACTCCAAACAACTAATCAGATCCTATTTACTAACTTAAACCAAAGATTATTAGAATTTTCTAGAACTTATGACTTTTATCATAGTTCTACCATGTTATTCTCTTACTGCTACTTCAGAATGATTTACTAATTACTGGTCATATTTACACTTATATCATGGTTTCGAAGCTAATCTCACCATGATGACTTTGTTTCTCATTGCACTATCATTGAGTCTTAACATAATTTCACTTCATCACGTAGAATTCTCAAGTGAATCCTACATGATTACTACTCATTACATCAATATTTATCCTAATGATATTCATCATGTTGTCTTTGGTTATCAACTAACAATAAGAGTCCACTGTCTTACATGAATTTTAGGGTTAGGCTACACTATTAAGAATACTTCAATTGATGTCTTAAAATTTCCTACAATATCTTGGTGGTTTATGTCTCCTTCGGAAGACACTAAATAGCACTATACTTAGAAAATATAAAATAATTAATCCTAAGAAAGAATGACTTAAGTATCTAGTGACAAAGTTGTCCTCAAGTCGACACTCATCGCAACTCATAAGAATATTTGGTTTAGGTAAGATGGCTTCTATAGTCACTATCCAACCTACAGATCTTCCTAAAAGTGTTTTAATCCTAAGGTCAAAGCATATGCTCTGATACCAACTACGATGACCCAGCATACCACTGCATGATGTACTACACTATAGTCGTTGACATAACACCAATGAAACACCGTTCACTAGTATTACATCCCTTAGAGAGTGGTACAACAGAAACACAGCAGGTCCAAGACATGACTATAGGTTACAACTCAACTTTTTACACAAGATCCAGAGAACACTCTAGGTTAAAGAGAGAGAAAGAAACTTCTTACAGAGAAGAATCAGGAATAAACAACTCAAAAACTATCATACTAATAAGACTAGTATCTGAACTATTGGTCTGGCATTGCTGCTATTGCAATACACTAAAGAAATAGGATCTATGCCTAGAGATTATATTCCTATCTAATCTGTCGTGGGAATGACCACGGCAGATGCTGCAATCAGCAGCGAGTAGTAGAACGAAGGGCAAGGGCGGCCAGCCATCTGCGGTGCGAGATGAGGGCGGAGACACAGGGTTTTACCCAGGTTCGCCCCCCCCGGAGGGTAAAGACCTACTCCTGCTAGATTGTATTATGATGGAAGTACAATGGGGTGAGCTCGACGGCTAGGCGGCGAGTCGCTTGGGTGGATGATGGTACGTCTCCTCTACACGCCCTGTAGGGAGGTTTATATAGACTCACCCCCCTAGGGTTTACATATCTCAACCGAATCAGTTAAGGTTTCGGTACTCGTTTAACCTAATCCGACTAGGCCTATCTACTCTCCTGGCCTTGACTTCCAAATGCTTGGATCCAAGCCGTCTTGATCCAATCGCCGTCCTGCAGCCCACTCGCCAGCCTCGCTGGGTATACCCTGGTAGGCATATCCCCATCATAATCAGTAACTTCGTCTTCACTTGATTTGATGTATATGTTGACTTTCTTGACTTTATTGAAGAACTTTAGCTTCTGGTGATGATTCATGGAGCATAACTTGATGTAGACGTTGTCTTAATGGCTTCAGAATCTAGCAAGGGTTAAGAAGATACGTTGAGTATGAGCGTACTCAGAAAGTTCACTAGCAAGGAGTGTTTGATGCACTATATATACAGCCAGAGACCATAGGTCGTAGGCAATGCAGGTTTTCGTAAACATTTCTTCAAAGGTTGCTTTTATTCTGAAAAGCTAGGTCCGTCATCCTTCATGGGTTTACCAGAACTTTTATGGAGTTCCTTTCCCGCAGCGTTCGCAGCTCCTTCCCGGAACAGGGAGTAACAAGTTACAGTTCTTACACCCTACATAGGTGCGTTACTTTACCCATAAGAGACCTTAGCCTTGTTGCACAACCAAGTCATGACCTTGTCCATACTTCCTTGGTATGGGGCCTAGTCTAAGATCCAAGCTAATCACTGCCCTCTCTGCGACCCCATATGTCTGTACGATCCTTCGGGGCCGGCTCACCTCCGTTAAGCCCCCTTTCGGGTAGGCTAAAACCCTGATGAGTTCTCGAAGACTCTATAACCTGGTGATGCCCTGGCAAGTTCCATATCAAATGGACTATACCACTAAAAACCATTCATAGATAATCTAGACACCAAAAGTGTGGGGCATAAGGGTGCCCACCCATATGTTGGATCCGCACAAGGAATCACAATGTCACGTTATGGTCGTCTTGCCTCCATACAAGAGGAAAAGGATACAGCTGACTTCTTCGTTCTATTCCAAATATCATGGTTAACGCGTAATATACGGCGCAAGAATCACTGGTGACATTGGTTGTTAAGTCCTAGATAATATGTTCCTTTACCACCGGAACTTTCATAATAGGTTATTACCTCATGGTAAATAAACTATAATCATATTATTATGAAAATAGTGTTTTCTGACATTTTTCAAATGCAGGTGATGATAACACTGGATTTGCAAAATAACTTACAGAAAATAATCAAAGGACATGGGCAAGTGTGAACTTGCCTTTTGTGATTGCAAGATTATGCACTCACGGTCTTCGAGACAATATAAGATCCAATATCTGAAATTAGCATCATTGGTCCGGTAAGGACAAATGTTTAAAGAAGCAAGATGCTATTATGCATAAGTAATGTAATGCAATTTCGTAAACTCGAATCCCGGGGATAATGTTGTTCTATGGTATTGTCAACACCCGGATTTTTAATCCCAGATGCCTGTTATGCCATACATCGCAATCCCAGGATTACCATTTTTGTGAGACATAACAGATTTGGATATCACAGTACATCATCCATTACAAACCATACATAAGGTCTTACAAAAATAAGGATCTCATGATCCAGTTCTTAATACAATTAAAGCAGCGGAATAACGTAATAATAACGATAGCGTAGGCGAAGCTCCATCTTCATGGTCACAGGCAATGCTAACGATGGGAGATGATCCTAGTTGTCGTAACCTTCCTGCGGTCCATCATCCTGATACTCCTCTTCATAGTCTGGCCACGGGAATAGCCAGGGACCAAGCCATGAGTACTCTTTAAGTACTCGCAAACTAATACTAATAAGTTAAGGGGGTTTTTGTAGTAGGATACTAAGCTCTAGGGTTGTTTTGCAAAAAGCCAGATTTACCTCTACTAAGTTCAAAGGAAAATATAACTAGTTGAAATTTTTATAACACCTAAGTGGGAACTTGAATTTCATATCACAACTCTGTTGTGGTCAAGTCAAAGTCACAAATCATTTCACAAGTTGTTTTGAAAACATCTACGGGGGAACAGTATGGCCACTCCAACTGTCTGTAACCGCGGACACGGCTATTCGAATAGTTTGACACTGCAGAGATTGTACACTTTCACCACAACATTCGATACATCCGTCAGGAACAATCCTGAATTCACCATACTCAGTATGCAGATAATCAATCCTAACCTTTCAATTACACGCCCTAGTATAGGCACCTCTCCTGTGAGTTTGGCCTCCCAACCATGACCAACTGTCATCTTAGGAACTGCACAGGTGGACAATCTTCACAAGGTAGCCTCAGCCCAGACCTTGGCCGCAAGGGAACCCATACTAGGGTATATAAATTTACAGTCAAGCCCTACCCAATTTTCGGGTATTGTGGTTGTACAGTAAAATTCGAATGGTATCGCATCCAGACAACCATCAGTTTTATAAAGGGCTAAGGCTCATGCCTCAACATTTTCATCATCAAAATCATCTAGTGTTTTCAATAACACATGTCAAAACATTTCAGTAGAATGACTCATCATTCTAAGGTTTTCATAACCATTTTCACCAAGTATTCCCATATAAAGTTGATCAAGTTTTATGCTTAGCACTAACATCTATAAATGGGGGTAAATACTAATGAGGGGTGGTAAACAAGTGGGTATTTACTAAGTTTAATCTCATGTCTTAGGCTGACATCAAGATTATCTAACTTAGGCCAGATTTTATGCTCTTTATGCTACCTTCAGTTATCTTTCTAGAATCTACAAGTCACTAAGTAAACTCTAAGGGAAAGCTTTGATAAAGAAATAAAATAAAGTATTAAGCTTGCAAGTAAAACTAGGATTAGGTATCAATTGGTGTAATTTTGCTAAGTTAATAGCTTGCTAAATTGCAAGTGTTAGATTGCCTTGTGCAGAACAGTGCTTGAAGTTCTCCTCGGCTTCTTCCTCGTAGTATCCTCCTTCCTCCTCTATCCTTGGTCGGTACTACCGTCTATAAATAAATATTAGGTACACAATCAGCAAACAATACTTAACTATTTCCAATCATCACACCAAGGTTCACACTAGGTGATCATCATTACTAACACTACAAGATTAAAGCTCTTGTCTTAGTTATTTTATTTTTAGAAAATTAATTTATACTCATTGAAAAACTACTTAAGATTTAATATTCTCCAACTCAAACATGGGATCATGCTGACACATGTCATCACCACATATTTCAGTACATGGGAATGTGATTTAAAGTGGTGTCACAATTTAATAAGGTTTAACCTTTTTTTTTAATTAAATAAAGTGACTAGAAAGGCCTACGTGGCATTCTTTTATTACTTGAACATCATTTCTGCAAGTAAACCCATATGTTTTTATATATTCTAAAAGGTATGATCAAATGTGATTTTTGAGAGTTGGAATCAACTCAAAAGCTCTTATGGTTGAATTTTGAAAAATGTTTGAATGCAGAAAAGCTTCTGCCTTGTTATTTCTACCATGGGTGATCTACAAATCCAAATGGTTTGAATCCAACGGGCTTGGATTAAGCATTTCAGTACCTTTCTAACAAAATTGGTTTCATGCCTTTTGGTTTAGTGAATCGAGCTGGGTTGATTTATGAAGCAACAGACAGAACTAGGGTTTGAGTTTAAATGAAAAATATAAATTTCAACTAACTGGGTTGCGCGGGAGAGTCACTGGGCCGGCCCACTACGCACAGCGCATGTGCGGGCTGCTGACAGATGGGGTCCATAATTCAGCGGAATTAACTAACGAAACGGTATCTATGAATCTGAGCCTTACGATCTAATTCTAATCCAACGGCTGAGGGTCGTCGATGACGACAAGCTACTCCGGCAAGGAACTAACCCTAACGGCCGTGGGGTGTGGGTGGCTCACCGGGCTCGCGATGATGGTCAATGGGGCGAATCGAAGTCAATCTGGCGGTTCTCCTTGTACCGACAGCTTCTCCTGGGGCGGCTTCAATCGACGGCTCCCTTTTCCTCCAGCAGCGGCGGACTTCGGCCAAATTCCGGCGATAGAAAGCTCTCCTTGCTCCGGGAAGAAGTGGGAAGGATCAGTGCGAGGTGGAGTGAGATGGTGTGGAGGAATCGAGCTAGGGAGGCCTCCTTTTATAAGCGAGCAAGAGGGGCAGCACGACGTGCGCTGAGGTCGTCGAAGGCGACAGTACAGGCGGCTATCGGTGTGGCTGAGGCTAGGGGACGGTGCACGGTCTCCTGGCGATCATTGGTAGCTTAAAGGCGAGGTGTAGGGCGGTGGGGTTTGGTTTGGAACGTGCGATGCTCTACGCGGTACTGACGGCGAACTTCGCGGCGTGTGGCGACTACGGGGTACGGTCGAGGAAACGAGCATGTCTAGTGGTCTCCTGGGACGGTGGGGTTCGTGCTGGCGGGCGGCAAGGGCTCGAGGTGGTCGGGTTGAGTGGGAAAGGCGCGTGCAGGATGGTGCGCGTCGGCATGGTTGACAGCGGCGCAGGCACGGCGTTTTCGGCAGTTCCCATCTCTGTCTTCGAGCTAGGGCTGGTCTGGAGGGGGCGGCGAGGCATGGGCAGCATGCCAGACAAGGTTGGCGCAGCTAGTTGTTCCTCTAGCTTGCTGTCCATATTGGGGTGGCAAGGTGAGGCTCGGCCTGCTCACCATTGATGGCAATGGCAAGCTCATAGTGGTGCTAGAGTTTACTAACTAAGCTAGATGATCTACTAAATGCTTGTTGCAACCAGAGAGGGAACAAGGTTGGCCAAATTTACTGCTGCAAATAGAGTTAGATGTTTGTTTGTTTTGTGTTTGCAAGGTGTTTGATGAAATAGCCGAAAGAACTTTAAATTTGAATTTTGAATTCAAACTTGGTGGGTTTGGTAGGCACATGCTAGGGAGTATCTGGTTAGTTGGGTTAGTCAAGGGGCACTGGTTTGGTTGGGTTTTGAAAATGTGGGATCTTCACATATGTTAAAGATTCAATTTTGAATTGTGATTTGAATGAGGTTGCCAAATGTTTCTGCAAGTTTGAAAGGTGGGCTTTGATTCACTTTTACTTGTTCTAGCAAGGGGTGGAAATAATTGGAAAAGTTTTTGTTTGAAATCTTGGACTAGAAACACTCAAAGTGACCTAGTGAGCAAGATTGGCAAAAATGACCATTTGCTTTATTTGATTTGTTTTTTATTTTCTCTTGATTTGTTTCTACATGGAATTGTTTTATATGATGTTATATTCATATTTAAACCATTTCTTGCTATTTTGGTTAATCACACAAGTTCATTCATGCATTTATCAAATCATCGCATACACACATGCATTCATATGGTTTTAATTAATCAAAGTTTTTGTTAACCCTAATTTTAGTGATTTAGAGTTTGATGATCATTGTTTTATATTTTTGGGATGTTACAAACCTTCCCCCCTTAAACAAAATCTCGTCCCGAGATTTGAAAAAGAAGGAAAAATATTACCTAGGATTTAAAGAGATCGGGAAACTCCGTCCTAATGTGATCTTCTCGCTCCCAGGTAGCTTCTTCTTCGGTGTGGTTGCTCCACTGAATCTTGAGAAACTTGATGCTTTGGGTTCTGGTGGTTCTGAAAGCTTCTTCCAAAATATGGATGGGTACTTCGGGATACATCAGGTCATCGTTGATCTCTATGGTCTGATGATCAATGTTCTTGAAAACTTCAGTCTCCTCCAGAACTTCAAGGAATTTGCGAAGTAACGATATATGGAACACATTGTGTATTGTTGACATCTCCTCGGGCAGTTCCAATTGATATGATACTTCTCCTCGACGATTCAGAATCTTGAAGGGTCCGATATATCTGGGGGCTAACTTTCCCTTGAGCTGAAAACGCTGCATTCCCTTCAAGTCGACACTTTGAGATACACAAAATCTCTGATATTGAAAGCGAGGTCTCGACGTCTCTTGTCGGCGTAACTCTTATGTCTTGACTAGGCGGTCTTGAGGTGCTCACGAATCTTGTGAACTTTCTCTTCTACTTCTCGTAGGATGTCGGGTCCGAAAATCTGACTCTCCTACTTCCGACTAATTAAAAGGGGTGCGACACTTCCTTCCATACATGAACTCAAATGGGGCCATTTGGAGACTAGCTTGATAACTGTTGTTGTATGAAAATTCTTTGAAAGGCAGACAGTCTTCCCATTTAGATCCATACTCTAGAACACATGCTCTCAACATATCTTCAAGTATTTGATTTACTCGCTCCGTTTGTCCATCGGTCTGAGGGTGATACGTGGTGCTGAAATCTAGTCGGGTTCCTAAACCTTCTTGGACCTTCTTCCAGAATCTCGAGTTAACTGGGTTCCTTGATCTGATACAATGTTCTTGGGGACTGCATGCAAACTGACGATTCTAGCGATGTATAACTCTGCTAGCTTCAAACTCTGGTATGTGGTCTTGACTGGTAAGAAATGGGCGACTTTGAACAATTTGTCCACTATGACCCATATAGAGTCATTTCCCTTACTAGAAGTAAGCAATCCGGTGATAAAGTCCATTCCAACTGAATCCCATTTCCATTCCGGAATCTGTAATGGTTGCAACAGTCCTGCTGATCTTTGATGTCCCGCCTTGACTCTCTGACAGATATCACACTTGGCGATATAGCTTCCGATTTCTCTCTTCATCTTATGCCACCAAAATTGTTCCTTCAAATACTGATACATCTTGGTCCCTCCGGGGTGGACAGAATAAAGAGTATCATGGGACTCTTTTAAAATAACTTCTTTCAACTCCGAATCTGCTGGTACACAGAGACGTCCTTTGTACCACAGAACTCCTTCTTCGTCTTCGGTGAATCCGGGTACTTTGCCTCTACCGATACGATGTTCGAATTCGTTGATACTAGCATTTCCTTTATGCGCCTCTTTGATCTGACTGATCATAGTGGGTTGAAGTTCTATGCTAGCCAAAAATCCTTCACTCACTAATTCCACCCGGAAATCTTCCATCTCTTTGTGCAAACTTGGTTGCTCCATCAAAATCATGGAGTTCAAGCGGCACGACAATCAGCTAAGGGCATCTGCTACCACATTGGCTTTACCGGGGTGATAGTGAATGTCCAGATCATAGTCCTTGATTAGCTCAATCCATCTTCTCTGCCTCATATTCAGCTCCTTCTGAGTGAATATATACTTCAGGCTCTTGTGATCCGAATAAATCTCACAACGGTTTCCCATCACGTAATGCCTCCATGTCTTTAGGGCTAGAACTACGGCTGCTAGTTCAAGGTCATGGGTTGGATAATTTTGTTCATGATGTTTCAGTTGTCGGGATAGATAAGATATAACTTTGCCTTCTTGCATTAGCACACATCCGAGACCGATCTTAGATGCGTCACAATACACATCAAAGTGCTTCGTGATATCCTGCATGATCAAGATTGGGGCTGAAATCAATATCCTCTTGAGTTCTTGAAAACTCGCTTCACATTTTCCGTCCATTCAAACTTCTTGTCCTTCTTCAGCAATTGGGTCATGGGTCTCGCGATACTCGAGAATCCTTCTACAAACTTGTGGTAGTACCCCGCTAATCCGAGAAATGCACGAACTTAGGTTTGAGTGGTCGGGGCTTGCCAATCTTCAACATCCTTCACCTTCGCAGGGTCAATGGCAATTCCTCCAGCTGATACAGTATGTCCGAGGAATCCTACCTCTTGTAACCAGAATTCACATTTGCTAAACTTGGCATATAGTTGATGCTCTCTAAGGGTTCCAAGAATGGTCCTTAGGTGTAGCTCATGTTCTTCTTCTAATTTGGAATAAATCAGAATGTCGTTGATAAAAACAATGACAAATTTATCCAGGAAGTCCATAAAAATCTTATTCATGAGGTTCATGAAATAAGAGGGGGCATTGGTTAATCCAAAAGACATGACTGTATACTCATATAATACATATCGGGTGGTAAAGGCAGTCTTTGTAATATCCGCTGCGCGAATCTTGAGTTGATGATAGCCAGTTCTAAGATCAATCTTAGAAAACACTTTGGAACCAGTCAACTGATCAAACAAATCTTCTATCTTTGGCAGTGCGTACTTGTTCTTGATGGTGACATCATTCAACTTACGATAATCCGTACACAAACGGTTACCTCCATCTTTCTTGTCCACAAACAAAATAGGTGATCTCCATGGTGACGCGCTTGGTTGAATCAATCCAATTTCCAGCATGGCATCCAGTTGCTTCTTCAGTTCTGCTAGTTCAGACGGGTTCATACTATATGGTCTCTGGGCTATAGGTCCGGTTCCAGGTATTAGTTCAATGATAAACTCGATATCCCAATCTGGGGGCATACCAGGCAAAACATCTGGAAATAAATCGGGGTATTCACAGACTATCCGAACTTGGTCAATGGTTGGCTGGCCTATACTCTTGTTGCACTTTAATTGATGGGGCAAGGTTTCAGATACATGCTCGACTGATATTCCGGTTGTACTAGTCATGGCTATGGATTTCTTGGCACAGTAAATTAATCCCTTGTGTTTGGACATCCAATCCATTCCTAGTACTACTTCCAAACCTTTAGTTCCGAGTACTATTAGATTTGCATAAAAATCTATGCCATGGATTCGGATAGGGACGGCTTTGAAATTTTGCCTAGCTTTGGTGGTTGAACCAGGTATTTGAACAATCATAACATGCTTCAATTTGGTGGGTTGAATCTTACTGGTGCATGCAAATTCTTTAGTAACAAATGAGTGCGATGCTCCAGAATCAAACAACACTCTTGCAAGTACTGAGTTAATAGAAAACATACCCAACACGACATTTGGAGCTTCCTGGGCTTCTTCAGCATGCATGAGAAAGAGACGGCTGTTGCGGTTGAGCGAGTTCCCTGGGGAAAACCTTCTTCCAGGCTAAACACGACGCTGCTGCTGATCTGGGGCATTTGCATTGGGGGCTAAGGCAATCTTCTTGGTGCACTCATTGGAGTAGTGACCCTTGGTTCCACATTCATAACAAGTCACTTGCGACTTGTCCTTTGCTGCAACAGGTACAACATTGCTTCCAGTCCTTGGGGCAGTGTTGGTGTTGGTGGCAGCTTTGTTGTTGTTGAACTTGGGTGGTGCACGGTTGAAATTGCTGGAGTTGCCGGGGTTGTTGTGGTTTCCTCCGGGCCTTGGGTTTCCACGGTTGGGATAGGTCGGACAGTTCAGCGGGGGTCTGTTGGTTCTTGGAGCAAATCCTGGAGATGGGTTGGGGCGATACTTTGGTGTATGGTGGGTTCCTGGCTGATGCATCATGCGACGCTTGCGGTTCTCATTGGCTTGGTTGATTTTGCCTTCCATTTGAATGGCAGAGTCAACTAAGGCTTCACTATAAGCAAAGGGGATATTGACTAACACTGTCTGCATTTCATCGTGCAGACCATTCAGGAATCTCTCTTTCTTCCTGGCTTCAGTGTCGATCTCATCTGGTGCATACCTAGCTAATGACAAGAATTTGTCACGGTATTCCACTACTGTCATTCTTCCTTGTTTCAGTTCCCTGAATTCATCTCTCATCCTCTTGATTAAACCCGGTGGCACATGGGTTCTGCTGAACTTGACTTTGAACTCTTCCCAAGTCATCAGCTGACCTCCTGTCATTGCGCGAACGCTGTTCCACCATGCTCTTGCATCTCTTGCCAGATAGTGGGTAGCAAACAACACTTTCTCGTTAGCTTCCACTCCTGCAACTTCTAGATTGTTCTCCATGGTTTGCAACCAATCATCTGCATCTAGGGGTTCTTCTGACTTAGTGAAAATAGGTGGATTGGTGTTGTGGAAATTCTTGAGCTTAGATCCATGGTTGTCCTGATTTCCATGGCCTTAATTATTATTGGCCATCTGGTCGATGTGTTGAAGGGTGGCTAAGTTGGCTTGACATTCGGCTCTTTCAGCTCCGCGGTCAGAAACCAACATTTGCAAGATCTGCAACATCGGGTCCGGGGATGAACCGCTTCCTCCGCGAGGCATCTGAAGATTGAGGTAGATCGTGAGAAAAGAGGGAAATTTCCAAGGTTCAGTGGTTTTTGGAAAGTTTTTAAAGCTTGACTCAGATTTTTATAGCAACTTGCTTTTCATTCATTCATAGCACACGATACAAACACACACCACAACAAAGAAAAACAGATGGTTTTAAGAACCATTCTGGAAACTACGATACAGTGGGACCGAACACAACTCACTAACGCTAGTTCTCAAGTGCTACTACTCCTCGGAGTCGGTGTCCTCATCATCCTCATCATCATCGTTGATGAAGGCGAAGTCATCCTCATCGGTGAAGAAGTCCAAGGCCTGATACTCCAGAAAGTCATCATCATCGTTGAGATAGGAGTAGGGGTCTCCACGAAGGTCTTCCCCTGCATTCTCCCTCTCCTCCAACTGCATGTCTCGCTCGTGGATGGTCTCCTCCAAATCCATGATCTGGTGGCGAAGATGGGCAATGATGCGCTCCTTCTTGTCGAGCTAGCGGCGACGAGAGTTGCGATCCTTCACTAGCATGCCGAGGGTCTGATCCTTCTTCTTGGCGATGGCGTACTTGTGGTAGGCGTAGGAACGGGCATTGTCCAACTCCTTCCGACGGTCATACATCATGAAGTTGAGGTGGTCTAACTGAGTCTTCAGATCGGGGTGGTATGGGGACTCCAGTGGTTGTCCCATAACATCACGCCTTGGGTAGAACTCGAAGCGGGTACCCTTGATTTGATTGATACTCTGCCCACACAAACGGGCAAGAGCTTCCTGCATGGCCCTGGCAAGTCCATCGAGCCAGTTTTTCTCTCTTAAGGTGAACTGAATTCCCTCTGCAGTGGGAGTTTCAATCTTTCCTCGGAGACTTGCAACAACTAACCACTGTAGATCTTCTCCTTCCTGATCATTGAGCTGAGATCCGAAGAACTCGGGGTGTGGACGCTCTAGCATCTGCGACAGCTGGTCTAGGTCACGCTCAAAGATGAGGTCTCCTCCATTCCCCAACTGGTAAAACTTGTTGTACTTCACGTCCATCTATAAGAATATAGGATGAGTAAGTTAGTAGATTGATCAAGTGTGTCAAATTTTATGTACTTTGCAAGAATTTTTGAGGAACATGAATTTTCATGAAAGAATCTGAGTGATAAGAATGAGAATAGGGTTTTGTAAATACTCACTTCCTTTGGTTTTGAAATTAAGTTTTTGATTCGGACGTCCATTCTAACTAGGGTCTCCTATGGTCAGGATGGCTCTAATACCAACTTGTCAACACCCGGATTTTTAATCCCAGATGCCTGTTATGCCATACATCGCAATCCCAGGATTACCTTTTTTGTGAGACATAACAGATTTGGATATCACAGTACATCATCCATTACAAACCATACATAAGGTCTTACACAAATAAGGATCTCATGATCCAGTTCTTAATACAATTCAAGCTGTGAAATAACGTAATAATAACGATAGCGTAGGCGAAGCTCCATCTTCATGGTCACAGGCAATGCTGGCGATGGGAGATGATCCTAGTTGTCGTAACCTTCCTGCGGTCTGTCATCCTCATACTCCTCTTCATATATTCTGGCCACGGGAATAGCCAGGGACAAAGCCATGAGTACTCTTTAAGTACTCGCAGACAAATACTAATAAGTTAAGGGGGGTTTTATAGTAGGATACTAAGCTCTAGGGTTGTTTTGTAAAAAGCCATATATACCCCTACTAAGTTCAAAGGCAAAGATAACTAGTTGAAAGTTTTATAACACCTAAGTGGGAACTTGAATTTCATATCACAACTCTGTTGTGGTCAAGTCAAAGTCACAAATCATTTCATAAGTTGTTTTGAGAACATCTGACGGGGGAACAGTATGGCCACTCCAACTGTCCGTAACCGCGGACGCGGCTATTCAAATAGTTTGACACTCTGCAAAGATTGTACACTTTCACCACAACATTTGATACATCCGTTAGGAACAATCCCGAATTCATCATACTCAGTATGCGGATAATCAATCCTAACCTTTCAATAACACGCCCTAGTATAGGCACCTCTCCTGTGAATTTGGCCTCCCAACCATGACCAACTGTCATCTTGGGAACTGCATAGGTGGACAATCTTCACAAGGTAGCCTCAGCTCAGACCTTGGCTGCAAGGAAACCCATACTAAGGTATATATATTTCCAATTAAGCCCTACCCAAATTGGAATGGTATCGCATCCAGACAACCATCAGTTTTATAAAGGGCTAAGGCTCATGCCTCAACATTTTCATCATCAAAATCATCTGGTGTTTTCAATAACACATGTCAAAACATTTCAGTAGAATGACTCATCACTCTAAGGTTTTCATAACCATTTTCACCAAGTATTCCCATCTAAAGTTGATCAAGTTTTATGCTTAGCACTAGCATCTTTAAATGGGGGTAAAGACTAATGAGGGGTGGTAAATAAGTGGGGATTTACTAAGTTTAATCTCATGTCTGAGGATGACATCAAGATTATCTAACTTAGGCCAGATTTTATGCTCTTTATGCTACCTTCAGTTATCTTTCTAGAATCTACAAGTCACTAAGTAAACTCTAAGGGAAAGCTTTGATAAAAAAAAGTATTAAGCTTGCAAGTAAAACTAGTATTGGGTATCAAGTGGTGTAAGTTTGCTAAGTTAATAGCTTGCTAAATTGCAAGTGTTAGCTTGCCTTGTGCAGAGCAGTGGTTGAAGTTCTCCTTAGCTTCTTCCTTGTAGTATCCTCCTTCCTCCTCGTATCCTTGGTCGGTACTAGCATCTATAACTAAAAACGAGGTACACAATCACCAAACAATACTTAACTATTTCCAATCATCACACCAAGGTTCACACTAGGTGATCATCATTACTAACATTACAAGATTAAATCTCTTGTCTTATTTATTTTATTTTTAGAAAAATAATTTCTACTCATTGAAAAACTACTTAAGATTTAATATTCTCCAACTCAAACATGGGATCATATTGACACATGTCATCACCACATATTTCAGTACATAGGAATGTGATTTAAAGTGGTGTCACAATTTAATAAGGTTTAACCTTTTTATTTTAAATAAATAAAGTACTAGAAAGGCCTATGTGGCATTCTTTTATTACTTGAACATCATTTCTGCAAGTAAACCCATATGTTTTTATATATTCTGAATGGTATGATCAAATGTGATTTTTGAGAGTTGGAATCAACTCAAAAGCTCTTATGGTTGAATTTTGAAAAATGTTTGAATGCAGAAAAGCTTCTGCCTTGTTATTTTTACCATGGGTGATCTACAAATCCAAATGGTTTGAATCCAACGGTCTTGGATTAAGCATTTCAGTACCTTTCTAACAAAATTGGTTTCATGCCTTTTGGTTCAGTGAATCGAGATGGGTTGATTTTTGAAGCAACAGACAGAACTAGGGTTTGAGTTTAAATGAAAAATCTAAATTTCAACTAACTGGGTTGCGCGGGAGAGTCATTGGGTCGGCCCACTACAGATAGCGCGCGTGCGGGCTGCTGACAGATGGGGTCCATAAGTCAGTGGAACTAACTAACGAAATGGTATCTATGAATCTGAGCCTTACGATCTAATTCTAATCCAACGGCTGAGGGTCGTCATTGATGACGAGCTACTCCCGCGAGGAACTAACCCTAACGCGGCCACTGGGGGTCTGGGGCGGCTCACCGGGGCTCCGATGATGGTCGGCGACGGGGGCGAATGACGAAGTCGACAATGGCGGTTCTCCTTGTACCGGGAGCTTCTCCTGGGGCAGCTTCAATCGACGGCTCCCTTCTCCTCCAGCAGCGGCGGACTCCGGCCAAATTTCGGCAAGAGAGAACTCGCCTTGCTCCAGGAAGAAGTGGGAAGGATCAATGCAAGGTGGGGAGTGAGATGGTGTGGAGGAATCGAGCTGGGGAAGCCTCCTTTTATAGGCGAGCAAGAGGGGCAGCACGACATGGGCTGAGGTCGTCGGAGGCGACGGTGCAGGCGGCAATCGGCGTGGCTGAGGTTAGGGGACGGTGCAGGGTATCCTGGCGATCGTTGCTAGCTTAAAGGCGAGGCATAGGGTGGTGGGGTTTGGTCTAGAACGTGCGGTGCTCTGCGCGGTACCGATGGCAAACTTCGCAGTGTGTGGCGGCTACGGGGTATGGTCGAGGAAACGAGCATGTCTAGTGGTCTCCTGGGACGGTGGGGTTCGTGCTGGCAGGCAGCAAGGGCTCGAGGTGATCGGGTTGAGTGGGAATGGCGCGTGCACGGTGGTGCGCATCGGCATGGTCGACAGCGGCATGGGCATGGCGTTTCCGGCGGTTCCTGTCTCTGTCTTCGAGCTAGGGCTGGTCTAGATGGAGAGCTAACGCATGGGCAGCATGCCAGACAAGCTTGGCGCAACTAGTTCTTCCTCTAACTTGCTGTCCACATTGGGGTGGCAAGGTGAGGCTCTGCCTGCTCACCATTGATGGCATTGGCAAGCTCACAGTGGTGCTAGAGGTTACTAACTAAGCTAGATGATCTACTAAGGCCCAGTTCTTTTGGCGGCTTCTCCGAGAAGCCGCCCTACCCCCAGCTTCCTAGGGAAGTTGGTTCAAAAAAATTACAAGACTTCCAAAGTGGTTAGGGCTAAACTAACTTGGAAGCCTCACAGAATTTTGAAACCGGCTTCCCCAGAAAGCTGGGGGTAGGGCGGCTTCTCGAAGAAGCCGCCAAAAGAACTGGGCCTAAATGCTTGTTGCAACCAGAGAGGGAACAAGGTTGGCAAAATTTACTGCTGCAAATAGTGTTAGATGTTTGTTTGTTTGTTTTGTGTTTGCAAGGTGTTTGATGAAATGGCCTAAAGAACTTTAAATTTGAATTTTGAATTCAAACTTGGTGGGTTTGCTAGGCACATGAGTATCTGGTTAGTTGGGTTAGTCAAGGGGCACTGGTTTGGTTAGGTTTTGAAAATGTGGGATCTTCACATATGTTAAAGATTCAATTTTGAATTGTGATTTGAATGAGGTTGCCAAATGTTTCTTCAAGTTTGAAAGGTGGTCTTTGATTCACTTTTACTTGATCTAGCAAGGGGTGAAAAGAATTAGAAAAGTTTCTGTTTGAAATCTTGGACTAGAAACACTCAAAGTGACCTAGTGAGCAAGATTGGCAAAAATTACCATTTGCTTTATTTGATTTGTTTTTGATTTTCTCTTGATTTGTTTCTACATGGAATTGTTTTTATATGATGTTATATTCATCTTTAAACCATTTCTTGCTATTTTGGTTAATCACACAAGTTCATTCATGCATTTACCAAATCATCACATACACACATGCATTCATATGGTTTTAATTAATCAAAGTTTTTGTTAACCCTAATTTTAGTGATTTAGAGTTTGATGATCATTGTTTTATATTTTTGGGATGTTACAGGTTTGAATACTGGAAATGGTTTCTTTGGATGTGTTGCCCTTTTCGATTAAGTTTCACACTTGTGCTTCTTATTAAGGCTTGTGAGTGTGTGTGAACAACATGTATTTATAATATCATACAACAATAAGATACACACATATGGAGTGCTACACAAAGACTACTTATATAAGAATTGTTTATCTTCAAATTTTACTTTACAAGTAATGGCATTTATAAGGAACTTAAGTGTTTACAATCCTAAGTATGCAAGTAAAGTTCAAATCAATGTGATTGTGACTAATTGTCATCTATTGACTATGATGAGAGTCTTTGAGTTTAGTTGTTAAGAGTTGGAGGTATTATTATAAGATTTGTTGTTTGAAGTGGCAAAAAGAATAATATTTGAAGAAAAGATTTCTTTTCTAAGGTTTAAACAATCATTGTGGTTACTAAAATGTGATCGATGTTATTTTCTTAAAGTTACTTAAGAATGACATTACTTCTATTTGAGTAGTGGTTTCTTGATTTTATAATGGAATAGAAGCTTTTATCTTTTTATGAATGATTCGTTATAGTTTCTAAACAAGGAAATAATATTACTTAACTACTTATGAATTCACTATAGTGTTTTGATATGTTTATAAACTTGTAGTTGAAGTGATGGAAAATATTTTATTTAGTCACAAATTATTCTTGAAATTTTATATTGAATAAGAATCTTTTTAGAAAATCAGCTACCATTTATGGTTGAATGATAATTCAATAAGATTGTGTTTAAAATGTGTTGAACCATTTTGACTTTATAATATTAATATTTAAGACTAATACTATTTATTAGACTCAATTGGCTAATTTTAGAAATATTAGCAACTTCTTTACCCTCATATGAATTATTAACTAAGGAAATAGGTTTAAATTCAAGTTGTTAAAGTGTTTAAATTTTTATTTACCTCAAAAGTGGAATATTATATTTTTAACACATAGGTATTATTTTTGTGATCATTTTGTATATTACATTTATTTTTGTGATTTACAATTAATAAGATATGATTTTTATAAAATTTATTACTTTATAAACACTTAATAAATAATAAAGATTTAATTAAGTGAAATAATAATGTATGATTATAGTTTTAAATTATAGTTCTTATTTTTCTAATATTTTTGGTATTTTATTTATATTTTTAACATTTACCAATATTAAAATATGAATTTTTTAAAGTATTAAAACTTATAAAATCTTTATTAAATAATAATTATTTAAATTGTTGGCATAATAATATTCTATAATAGTTTAATGTTATAAATTTTATTTTTCTAAAAAATTTCATATATTAAACTTATTTTTCTGATTTATGAAACAAAAGTTATTGCATTTTTAAGGTTTAATTATTTTTTAAAATTATGAAATACTTTTATTAGGTTAATATGACATCAGCAAATAAAACCCTAATTAATAAAACTTTCGGTACTAACCTATTCCTACCCACACAAACACTGACTGGTGGGGTCTCCACCACGTCAGCACGCCACATCAGCGAAGCGGGACCCGGCAGAGTTTGACTAGGCTTGACCACACGCGGTGACATCACCCTGACATCACCCCGCCAGAATTCTACAGAGGCGCGTCGAGGATGACAATAGAGGACACAGGAGCTAGCGTGTGCGTGTTGGTTCAAATTAGAACAACGAGGAGCCTAGGCGGCGGTTACATCGGACTCACACGGGTAGGCCATTACAGCGAGCAAGCAACGAATCGAAGACTACAAGGGTACTCAGGGGCTCACCAGGAGCACGACGAAGGGCTCGGCGAAGCGAAACATGGCTGGAATCGACGGGAACAACGTCGACTCGCGACCGAACGTCGGTGATGGCGAACTCTATTTAGGGCAAGCAGCTCCGATGCATTTGGGAAGACGAACGAGTCGAGCACGACGAACTCACTGCGAGCTCGGATGGCAGAGTGGTGGTCTCTAGCGGGTATGACAAGCATCTTCGGCGAGCTAGGGTTTTAGTGTTCTTGCGAAAGAGGAAGAGGGAGGTTGATAGAGAGGTTGTGAGGAGATGAGGATAAGAGAGGGCACTCCGGTGGTTCTTATACTCTCTTCCGGAGCTCAGCAGCGGCGGGAATCATAGCGAGCGATCGACGGCGGCCAGCGCGATAGGCAGCTGCTTCTGCCAGCGAGGAAGATGACGAGGAATTGAGGCTGAAGAGGTACGGCCTGAGGCGGGCTGGTGCTGGGCCAGGTGGGCCGTAGGGAAGTGAGTGGGAAATCTGTAGCTACTACACGCGGGCAACAGATAGATGTGAGAAGAAATGGGTCGTGGGCCAGGATTGGCTGCTGCCTCTTTTTTCTTATCTTTTCTGTTTTCTGTTTTTAGTAATTTGTTTTCAATTCAAATTTCGTCAAGGTTTTAAATACCATAATTTTTGTACAGTATTTTAAAATATTCCAAAGATAACTATACTAATTGATTAGTATAATCATGTTGGTATATTTTTTTATACTCATAATTATTTTAGAAATTATATATTAAGTAGAATAAATGAGAATTAGGGTTTTAGGGATTTGTTTATTATATCAAACTCTGGGAATGGTGATTTTGTTTTCACCATAAAAATTATATAGGTAAAGGTTTAAGTGGGTGATTGATGTGCATGATATATTTTCATATTTAACAATCATATAGTATGATTTAAGTATTAACATTTCCTTAGCATTGTCTTGTTAAATTATTATGCATAATAATAATCATAGGTGTAGAAATGAAGATTAAGAGATAAAGCATATTGTTTTTATGTTTGTGGTCATGGATAATATCATCATCCAAGATAAAATAGTGGGTTGTTCTTTATGATGACTTAAGAGTAAGAGTTGATAATTATGGTTTCTGGTTACTTATGATTTTATTGTTTTGAAAGTAACAAAGATATGCTTCAGTGAGTTGCTATAGGAAAATATTCCTATAAACCACTATGGAAATAAGATGATTGATCCAATAGATGAAATAGATAATGAGTTTGATTACAGATTTAAGGTTGAATGTTTTACCAAGAATTTCTTTCCTCCATAATTATAATTCTTGACTTCTACTTAAAGAATTCCTTTCCTAGATATACTACTCCTTCCTATCCATCATCATGTGTTAACATGATGATCTTTACTTCACAAGAATATTATTATCCACCTTTATTCTTCTAAATCCATTTATAAATCCAATGAGATTGTTACTAAAGCTTTTCATAATCTGCTCACATCTATAATTGGGTTATATCAAACTACTCTGATAATGATAACCTCTAATCCACTAAGTAGTTACTTCTAACTCCATTCCTATACTTCCTTTATCACCCTTCACTAATATTACTTCAGTAGATGTATACATCAAATCCTACTTCACCTCCAGTGCTTAGTATTTCCAAAGAGGAAAATACTACTTCTTTAATCCAATGTTGCTCTAACATCATCTTAATCATACTATCTTATATTTACTTTACTCTAGTATCTTATATTCAAACTTCACATCATATCATGGTGACTTATCATGGCTAACCTATAATAACATATCTATACTAGGGTTCAATCATGTTCTATCCACCAATGTCACTTATACATGATATAAGCATTCAATCTTGGTGACTAAAGCATGATCATTATAATACTTTGATCCTTTATGGTTTATGTTTCTAGTTGGCTAATCAAGGCTTTCATCCATACAACATTACAGTTGTATTATAATTATCTTCTGTTTATCTCTATTGTACTAAGAGATATTATTCATTGATTATACCTACTTGATCCAATAGGATTACTCCTGGTAACTACCTTCAATACTCATCCTTGTAACCTTTATCTCAAATACTCTTCTATTCATTTAGGAGTGAATTAACTCCATCAATTATCACATTGATCCTATTCTCTTCCATCACCCCCATCCTATAGATGATATTTAAACCTAGCATTACTATTTACCCCTTCTTACTTATTTCTTTATAGGCCTAAAGTGAATGCTATGATATGGTCAAGAGTTCATAGATCAAGAATTGATAGATTAAGAATTGGTGAATCAATAGTTGATTACTCAACATTGATGAAGAATAGATATTGAGATAGGATTCCATAAGGATTGATATGGAAAGAAAGATATATGGTGAATGATCTTGACTTGGTTTCTTTCCTACTCAATCTCACTAAAGAGTTAAGGTTAGGTATTACCATGATACTCATGGTATAAGTAGATGAGATTAGCATAGATCAAGATTTAGTTTTTACATTCCTATTACTTAAGTTATATTTATAACTTGGTATTCATGAGTTGTGTAATGAATACTAGGATATGATTACTTAAGGATCAAATATAAACCATTAAGTAATGTATTAGGGTTTAACTTTTATTAAATTTGATCTACCCTTAGATCAAATATCCCTTACCCAAAATAAGGTTTTAGCAAAGGTCATATTGAAACTTATCGTAGTCAACTTGATGATCTACTTCAATTCCATCAAGTCGAGAGACGTTTCAATCACTTTGACAAGTTTTGTTCAAAATCGTGAAAATTATTCGGATTTTCTATGCATGAATGAAATGTACACATCTGTGTTCAGCTTATTTCTAAGATCTAATGCTGGGATGTTACAATTAACCAACAAGCTAGTATTACAAAGAGGCTTTACCAGCGACTCTAATTTAGTTTACAAATCACACAACTATTAATGTTTCCGGTTAATACTATTATAGCATGAATGTGAAAATTTATCATAAACACAAATATATAATAATAACCACTTTTATTATTGCCTCTAGGGCATATCTCCAATAGTCTCCCACTTGCACTAGAGTCAACTAATCTAGATTAAATGGTAATATACCGAACACACATGGCGGTTGGTGCTGGTCATGTTTTTCCCTCGGGAGAGGTTTAGTCAACGGATTCGCCACATTCAGATCCATGTGTACTTTGCAAATCTTTATGTCACCATCTTGGACATGCTCTCGAATAGTGTGAAAACGTAGCTTGATGTGCTTAAGCTTCTTGTGTGACCTTTGTTCTTGCGCATTGGCTATGGCACCCATGTTATCACAGTAGATATACATTGGGTCCAGCGCACTAGGAACCACACCGAGCTTTGTAATGAACTCCTTCATCCATATCGCCTCTTGTGAAGCCTCTGAAGGAGCTATGTATTCCGATTCAGTTGAAGATCTCACAAAAACGCTTTGCTTTGCACTCTTCCAGCTAACTGCTGCACCATTCAAAGTATATACGTATCCAGATTGAGATTTAGAATCATCCGGATCAGTGTTCCAACTAGAATCGGTGTAACCATTAACAACGAGTTGTTCATCATCTCCATAAGAAAGAAACATATCCTTAGTTCTTCTCAAGTACTTAAGGATGTTTTTAACCGCTGTCCAATGACCCATTCCTGGATCACTTTGATATCTGCTAGTCATACTAACAGCATATGCAATGTCAGGTCTAGTACATAGCATGGCATACATGATAGATCCTATGGCGGAGGCATAGGGAGTCTTACTCATCCTTTCTCTATCTTCTGTCATTGCAGGACTTTGATTTTTACTCAAGGTCATATTGGGAAACATGGGCAAGAACCCTTTCTTGCTATCTTCCATTCCAAACTTCTTTAGAACTTTGTCCAAATATGTACTTTGTGACAATGATATTAGGCGTCTTGATCTATCTCTATAAATCTTTATGCCTAATATGTAAGCTGCTTCGCTAAGATCTTTCATTGAAAAACTATTATTCAAATATTGCTTGACACTATTAAGAAGGTCTACATCATTCCCAATCAACAATATGTCACCCACATATAGTACTAGGAATGCTACAGAGCTCCCACTCACTTTCTTGTAAATACAAGCTTTTCCATAAGTTTGTATAACACCAAAGCTTTTGATTACCTTATCAAAACGTTGATTCCAACTTTGGGATGCTTGCTTCAATCCATAAATGGACCGTTGAAGTTTGCATACCTTGTTAGCATCTTTAGGATTTACAAAACCTTTGGGTTGTACCACATACAATTCTTTATCAATGTCTCCATTGAGGAACGCCGTTTTGACATCCATCTGCCATATCTCATAATCATAATATGAAGCAATTGCTAACAAAATCCTCACAGACTTTAGCTTCACTACCGGTGAGAAAGTCTCATCGTAGTCAACTCCTTGAATATGTCGAAACCCTTTTGCGACAAGTCGAGCTTTATAGACAGTAACATTACCATCAGCATCTATTTTCTTCTTGAAAATCCATTTGTTCTCGACAGCCTTCCGGCCATCCGGTAAGTCCACCAAAGTCCATACTTGGTTTTCGTACATGGATCCAATCTCGTATTTCATGGCTTCTTGCCATTTATTGGAATTTGGGCTCATCATCGCTTCCTTATATGTCGCAGGGTCATCGGTGTTGTCCACCAACATGACACTCATAACAGGATCATACCAATCAAGAGTGGTATGAGTTCTTGTTAACCTGCGAGGTTCCGTAGTAACTTCAACCGAAGTTTCATGATCAACATCATTAGCTTCCTCTCTTATTGGTGTAGGCGCCACATGAAATACTTCTAGTGCTACGCTACTCTCAAGTTCGAGAGAAGGTTCAACAACCTCGTCGAGTTCTACTTTCCTTCTAGTCACTTCTTTCAAAAGGATCCATTCTATAAAGGATCCATTGTTGGCAACGAAGATTTTGCCCTCGGATCTATGATAGAAGGTATACCCAATAGTTTCCTTCGGGTATCCTATGAAGACGCATTTCTTTTGCTTTGGGTTCAAGCTTGTCGGGCTATAACTTCTTTACATAAGCGCAACCCCAAACTTTAAGGAATGACAATTTAGGTTTCTTCCCAAACCATAATTCATATGGTGTCATTTCAACGGATTTAGATGGTGCCCTATTTAAAGTGAATGCGGCTGTTTCTAATGCATAACCCCAAAACGATAGCGGTAAATCTGTAAGTGACATCATAGAACGAACCATATCTGAGAGAGTTAGATTACGACGTTTGGACACACCATTAAGTTGTGGTGTTCCCGGCGGTGTCAATTGTGAAAGTATTCCGCATTTCTTCAAATGCTCGCCAAACTCGTAACTTAGATACTCACCTCCACGATCAGATCATAGAAATTTAATCTTCTTGTTACGTTGATTCTCTACTTCACTTTGAAATTCTTTAAACTTCTAGAAAGTTTCAGACTTATGTTTCATAAAATATATATACCCATATCTACTCAAGTCATCTGTGAAAGTAAGAACATAACGATAACCACTGCGCAATGCTACACTCATTGGACCACACACATCGGTATGTATGTTTTCTAATAAGTCCATAGCTCGCTCCATCATACCAGAAAATGGAGTCTTAGTCATTTTTCCCATCAGACATGCTTCGCATCTTTCAAGTGATTCGAAATCAAGTGATTCAAGAATTCCATCGGAATGGATTTTCTTCATACGCTTAACTCCAATGCGACAAAACAGTGCCACATATAGGTCGAGTTATCGCTCAATTTCAAATGCTTAGCTTCAATATTATTAATATGTGTATTACTACAATCGATATTCAACAAGAATAGACCATCTATCAAAGGTGCATGTGCATAAAACATATTACTCATATAAATCGAACAACCATTATTCTCGGACTTAAACAAGTAACCGTCTCGCAATAAACATGATCTGGATATAATGTTCATGCTCAACGCAGGAACCAAATAATAATTATTTAAGTATAAAACTAATCCCGATGGTAGATGAAGAGGTAGCGTGCCGACCACGATCACATCATCCTTTGATCCATTTCCAACGTGCATCGTCACCTTGTTCTTCGCTAGTTTTCGTCTATTCTGCAGCACCTGTTTTGAGTTACAAATATGAGCAACCGAACCAGTATCAAATACCCAGGCACTATTACGACTACTAGTGAGATACACATCAATAACATGTATATCGGATATACCTTTCTTCTTGATGTTGCAGTTCTTCAAATCCGCCAAGTACTTACGACAATTCCACTTCTAGTGACCTTCTCCCTTGCAG
This sequence comes from Avena insularis, assembly GCA_023614405.1. Classification (NCBI taxonomy): domain Eukaryota; kingdom Viridiplantae; phylum Streptophyta; class Magnoliopsida; order Poales; family Poaceae; genus Avena; species Avena insularis. The sequence goes on from CM042690.1 coordinate 28,746,758, forward strand.
TAAGAGCACTCAGTATCAGGCTTAGGCCCAGCCTTGGTCTTCTTCGCTGGCGTGGTAACTTTCTTACCGCTCTTCTTAAAGTTTCTATTTTTCTTAGACTTGGCTTGCTTCTTGAATTTGGTGTTCTTATTGACCATCAACACTTGGTGCTCTTTCTTGATCTCCACTTATGCAGACTTTAACATGGAGAAGAGTTCGGGTAACGACTTGTCCATGTTTTGCATATTGTAGTTCATCACAAAGTTCTTGTAACTTGGTGGAAGTGATTGGAGGACACGGTGAATCCCCAAAGCATTAGGAATCACTATACCAAGCTTTGAAGCTTTCTTGCGTGCCCAGACATCTTAAGCACGTGCTCACTAACGAAGCTGCCCTCTTCCATCTTGCAGTTAAAGAACTTTTCAGAAGCCTCATAACTCTCGACTGCCGCATGAGCCTCAAATATCATTTTGAGTTCACGGACAATATCATGTGGGTCATGGTTCTCAAACCTTTTCTGAAGCTCCGTTTCCAAACCATACAAGATAGCACACTGAACTATGGAGTACTGATTCTTCCGAGTGAGGAAAACATTCTTTAGGTCATCGGTAGCATCAGCTGCAGTTGGGTCACCCAGCGGTGCATCCAATACATAGGTCAAATTACCAGCATTGAGGACAATCCTCAATTTGCGGAGCCAATCCGCGAAGTTGCTTCCATTGTTTTTCAACTTTTCTTTCTCTAGGAACGCACTAAAATTGATGGTAGGTGCCGCCATTGATCTACAACATATTTGCAATAGTTTAGACTAAGTTTATGAAAAATTGAGTTCTAATTAATAGTTAAATTAATCTAGGTGAACTCCCACTCAAAACAATATCCCTCACATTGTTTCAGTGATCACACGAACCAAATTCACCACATCAAAACCGATCATCACGAGAGTAGATGTAGCTTCAATGGCGAACAATCAACATGTTCATCATATCTACTATATGGCTCATGCTTTACCTTTTGGTGATCCGTGTTTCGAGACCATGTCTGTACATGCTAGGCTCGTCAAGATCAAACCTTAGCTTCCGCATGAGCAAATCTGGCTTGCTCCCGTTGTATACACTCACAGAATCTAACACACCCGATCATCACGTGGTGCCTCGAAACAACAAGCTTTAACAACGGTGCATACTAAGGATGAACACTTTATAACTTGCAATTTTGTGAGAGGGATCATCTTATAATGCTACCGTTGCGAACTAAGCAATACAAGATGCATAAAAGGATTAACATCAGATGCAATTCATAATATGTGATATGATATGGCCTTTCTTCTTGTGCTTCCGATCTCCATCTTCAAGCACGAACATGATCTCCATCATCACCGGCATTGCGTCAAGGTCAATGGCATCGCTCCATGGTTGTCGTCCACCAGCATCAACTATTACAACTACTTTGAATAATAGACACCCATGTCTTAACAAAATTAAAAGACAACCATATGGCTCCTGCCGGTTGCCAAGTTACAATAAGGAACATGGCATACATCATATATAATCACAATCATGGCCATATGACATCACAACACACCCCTGCAAAACAAAGTTAGACGCCTCTAATTTTCTTTGCATGTTTTACGTGGTTTGGGGCTTTCAATAAGTGTCGTTCTAACTTACGAACAAGAACCACAACGTTAATGCTTGAACTATCAAGTGCCCATTGTAAATTGAATCTATACTATGATGGGAGAGACAGGCACCCACAAAGCCACTTATGCAATACAAGTTGCATGTCAAGCGTGGAGCAAGTCTCATGAACGATGTCATGTAAGGTTAGCCCGGGCCGCTTCATCCCATCATACCGCAAGATGCAAAGTACGCAAAAAGAAATTGATAATAAAAGCACCACCGCCCACAATGACCATTGTGTTCTAATCGTGCAACAGATCTACATATAGACATGGCTCTGATACCACTGCAGGGGTTCGTAGCATGGAAAACAAAAAAAATTACCGCATGCACACAAACAAGCCAAGATCTATCTACTAGATTGTAGCAACGAGTCGATTAGAGTACTCACCCTCGAAGATTCCAAAGAGGTTAACGAGAGTAGATTCTCGTGGGTGATGTAGTCGTACACTTGTCGATCTCAAGATCGCGAAGACGATCCTTCAAGCGCTGCGTTCCGGCAGCGCTTCCGCAGTCGGTCACACGTTCGATACTCAATGAATACCTTCCTCTCCCTTGTTCCAGCAGGAAGTGGAGGTTGTAGATCTCCCCTCGCAATTCCGGCAGCACGACGGCGTGGTGTCGGAAGTAGAGGGAAAATCCTGCAGGGCTTCACCTAAGCTGGAGCAGGTTATGGTGGATCTAGGGTTTCCGGCAATCTAGATTTAGAGGGCCGGAGAGGAGGAGGTGGAGACGGCGGCGGCTTGGGCGACGGCGACGAGCCGGTGGCGGCGGTGTGGCGGCGGCGGGTGGCGGAACAGCCGCGGCTTGGGCGGCGGCGGCGATGACGCAAGGTGGGGAGGGCTAGTTGTGGTCTCTTGGGGCAGCCCCTCCCCTCTATTTATGAGAAGGAGGGCAGCTTGGGAGAGGGCAGTTTGAATCCTTCCCCATATCCCTATCCAAGTTGGAGGGAAATAAGGACTCTTTCCTTCTTCCACTAGGAAACCATTGTTCTTGTTTGAATTTTCAAACCGGCATTTTGACTTCCAATTTGGAGCTCAATTCCTCTCTTGCAAATTCCCAACCAAGTGACCTAGGACATGATCCAATCATTCCACTTAACCATGACACATTCATGAACCCTTCCGGTCCCGTGAACCTTCTAGACCCTTCTAGAACCTCTCCGATGAAAACATAGGAATCATTCCCGAACTCCGGAATCGGAATTTCCTTATATGAATCTTATTTTCCGGACCATTATGGATCTCCTCGTGATATCCCAGATCCCATCCGAGACTCCGAACAACATTCGGTCTCCATACTTACATTCCATATCTACTAAACAACATTGAATCCTTAAGTGTGTCTCCCGAATGAACCACTTACATACGATACCAATTTCCCTTTGTATCACGATAGTTTACTCATCCGAGGTTTGATTGTCGGTATCTCTGCATACCTAGTTCAACCTTGTTACCGATAAGTACTCTTTTCTCGTTCCCGTGATATGTGATCCCTTGTGAGCCAGTCACATACTTGCAAGCTAATTGGATGACATTCCACGGAGAGGGCCCAGAGTATATCTATCCGTCAAATGGATGGACAAATCCCAGTCTTGATCCATGTGCCTCAACACATACTCTCCGAACACTCAATGCCGCCTTTATAGCCACCCAGTTACGGTGTGGTGTTTGATGTCATCAAAGCATCATTCCAGTGATGGTGATTAGCATGATCTCATGGTCGAAGGAATTAGGTTACTATGTATCAGAAAGCTTATATCAAACGAACTATTGAAATAACTTGATCTTTATGCTATGCTTATCTATAGGAGTATGTCCATCATACCATTCTCCTAATGATATGACCTTGTTGTTAACAACATCTCTATGTTCATGATCTAGAAACCACGATCATATATTAACCAACAAGATAGTATTATAAAGAGGCTTTACCAAAGATATTAATGTTTACAAATCACACAAGTATTAATGTTTCCGGCTAATACTATTATAGCAGGAATGTAAACATTTATCATAAACACAAATATATAATAATAACCACTTTTATTATTGCCTCTAGGTCATATCTCCAACACACCTAAGCAGTAAGTCCATAAGTGGGACAATTCTTAACCAAAGATTTCATTCTTTCCAAAGCTTGAGCAACATGTTCTTTAGCGAGTTGTTTAAATTTCATAATATCACTTCTCATAGATATAATCTTAGCAGGAGGGTAGTACTTTCCAATAAAAGCATCTTTGCATTTAATCCAAGAATCAATACTATTTCTAGGCAAGGATAGCAACCATTATTTAGCTTTTCCTCTCAAGGAGAAAGGAAACAACTTGAGCTTAATAATATCTCCATCTACATCCTTATACTTTTGCATCTCACAAAGTTCAACAAAGTTATTGAGGTGGGTAGCAGCATCATCAGAACTAGCACCAAAAAATTGCTCTCTCATCACAAGATTCAACAAAGAAGGCTTAATTTCATAAAAGGTAGCATTAGGAGCAGGTGGAGGAATATGAGTGCTAAAGAAATCATTGTTGTTTGTGCTAGTAAAGTCACACAACTTGGTGTTCCCAGCAGAGTTCATTTTGGCAAAAGTGGAGCAAGCCAACAGCAACAGCAACTAGAGAAGGAACTAATTTTTTTTTGTATTTTTGATAAGGGAGAGCAAACCAAAGTAAACTAATTTTTTTGGAGTTTTTGATAAAAAGAGGCAAACAAAACCAAACAAAAGAAACTAAGCAAAACAAAAACAAAGTAAAGAGAAAGGTTGTGGAGGACTCCCCTTGTGAAGATGTCGTGGTATTGCACGGTAGATGCTACTAGGGGTAGCTTATGTAGAGGGAGCAAGGTGACGTAGGAGAATCCGGGAGCGAGATTGGCACACGATGTACCCAAGTTCACGTCCCCTCGGTGGAGGATCGCTACGTCCTGTTGTCAATCCAGTATATGATCATAGATTGGTTTACATGGGAGCCGCCGTAGGCGGAGAGAGAGACTAGATCTAATCTAATATGGGATAGCCTGCCCCGTGGGGGTGCCCCTGGTTGCTTCATATATGCAGCCAGTTAGGGTTTACAAGTACTAGTGGGCTTTGTATACGAGTCGCCGTCTTGGGCCTCCAGTCGGCGCCAGTCGCCTGGGTCCAGTATGCACCAGTCGCCGTATCCGGCGAGTCGACCCGCTCTGCATTTGGCGATCCAGCTGGCGATTCCTCCTCATGGGTGTACCCCGATTGGTACTCCCCCATCAGTAGTCCCCGAGCGCGTTGTCGATTCGACGCGGGCTTAAGGCAGGGCGCGGAGAGTCTTGACGATGGGTCGTGGCGAATCGGCGACGAGCTTCTGAACAGAGAAAAGAACCGTGAAGCGTGAGACGGTCGGCGTGAGCCAGTCGGTGATGGCCAGTTGGCGAAAGACGCACGGTGTCGGTGAAGCCACCAGTTGTGGGGAGTCCCTGACGTGGAGCGTGCCGAGTCCCCGAGCGCGGCAAGTGGCGAGATCGAGCGACCGGCGAGTGGCGCTGTCTGTAGCGTGCCGATCCCCGAGCACGACGAGTGGTGAGGTCGGGCAACCGACGAGTGGCGCTGTCTGTAGCGCGTTGAGTACGCGAGGGAAAGTCCGCGGTGGCGAGTCCCCGAGCGCGTTTAGTACGCGTGGGCGAGTCCTCGGTGGCGAGTGTCCGAGCGTGTTGAGTACACGAGGGCGAGTCCACGGTGGCGAGTCCCTGAGCGTGTTGAGTACACGAGGGCGAGTCCGCGGTGGCGAGTCGCCGAGCGTGGAGAGTACACGAGTGGAGAGTCCGCGATGGCAAGTCGACGAGGGCGAGCCATGGTCGTGGAACCACGCGTACACGCAGCATGCCTAGGAGTAGTCCCCGAGGCTCGAGTTGGCTTGTAGAGGCGACTTGAGGCTCTTTAGAGGTGCATATTCTGAAAATAGTAGTGGTTGTTGCCGAGCATGGCGAGTGCCGAGGTCGAGCGACCGGCGAGCGCCGAGTCGCCGAGCGCGGCGAGTGGCGAGGTCGAACGACCGACGAGTGCCGAGTCCCCGAGCGCGGCGAGTGGCGAGGTCAAGCAACCGGCGAGCGCCGAGTCCCCGAGCGCGGCGAGTGGCGAGATCGAGCGACCGGCGAGCATCGTGCCCCCGAGCGCGACGAGGGACGAGGTCGAGCGACCGGCGAGCGCCGAGTCTCTGAGCGCGGCGAGTGGCGAGAAAGACACTGTTTTGCTGAGAAGGAGGAAAAAGTACAACTGCAATAAGGTGTATTTATGAAATATATTGAACATTTGTAAGATGTGCAAATTGTAGATGTTGAAGAAAATGCACTTTTGTTATGTGGATTGATGGGCAGTATGTAAGGTTTATGCGTGTCTTTTCATGAGTAGGCAGACCTCCAGCATCAAACGCTTACCGGATAACTGGGGCATGATTCCAGACTGTTGAACCCGGAGACAAGGTCGGCCTTTTGGTACCCAGCCTCACTACTTTAACGGACGCGAATAAACAACAGATAAAACTGAAACCGATCCCACATATGATTTTGTAAATTGAACGAAACTATGAATATGTTTTGGACTTATAGAATGTATGGATATAAAGAAACTTAGCTGAGTCGACGCGGCGGGGGAGTCTCCGAGCGTAGCGAATGTAAGGCGGGCGAGTCGCCGACATGGCGAGCCGTTGATGACGAGTTCATGGCGGGTGAATCCCCGAGCACAACGAATACACGGCGGGTGAGTTGCCGAGCCTAGCGAGTCCGCATTTAAGCGTATCCGTGTTTAGAAGAGTTCCGGAGCATGGCGAGTCACAGAGCCGGTAGAATGAAGAGTCGGTGATGGACGAGGTCGTGAGAGGCGAGTCCGCGGCGGACGAGTCGCCGAACATGGAGAGTCCACGAGGACAGCGAGTCGCGAGTTCCCGTGTACTACGTTTAGCCCGAAAGAGTGGGCACGGCAGCAAGTAGTGATAGTGAGCTCAATTAGACCGTACGGCCAATATTGTCAATCTCCGCTTCGTTGCAACTTGATTTTTCTCGCATTCGTATATATAAAACAATTAGACGTCAGGATATAATATAATAAATAGGAAAAAGCTTGAGTAGAGAGACATTAGTTCATGCTGATCAGGTGCATGCATCGCATGGATCTGTGTCTATTTTTCTTTAACCCAAATCTATAGGAGTGCCTTGGAACTTGATCGCTGGACATTGCTTGGAGTCCCGATGCAACCGGCCACGTTGGCGTGTAATACAGGTTATGGCGTATGTTGTCGTGGCTTCAGCACCCGTAGAGAATATTTGTGTGCAGTCTTACAAGACATGTCTCATACGTACGTGGGATCAGATATAAACAAAATAATTGATCGACGTAAGTACTCAAGAGAGAGACAGAATTGGAATAGAAACTTAGCTAATCGATCGATCGTGCGTGCTCGTCAATCGCCACTAGCGTGCGCTGATTACGCGTAGACGGCGTCCCAACGAATCGGCCATGGCGGCCGCAATACCCGGCAGATTGGACGGACCAATCAGACCGAACGGCCTCCAATCCTAGAGCCTCTAAATAGCAGTTTTTGAACAGCACGTGCTGTGGTGCGATCTGGCCGCTAATACGGGATCCCGTCCGGATTATCATCTCCAAGCACCGCTTGTCCCACGGTGGGCGACAACTGTCGTGGTATTGCACGGCAGATGCTACCGAGGGTAGCTTACGTAGATGAAGTAAGGCGACGTAGGAGAATCCGGAAGCGAGATTGACATACGATATACTCAGGTTCACGTCCACTCGGTGGAGGATCGCTACGTCCCGCTGTTAATCCAGTATATGATTATAGATTGGTTTACATTGGAGCCGTCGTAGGCGGAGGGAGAGACTAGATCTAATCTAATGTGGGAGAGCCTACCCCGTTGGGTGACCCTGGTGTCATTATATATGCAGCCAGTTAGGTTTTACAAGTACTAGTGGGCTTTGTATAAGAGTCGCCGTCTTGGGCCTCCAGTCGGTGCGATCGCTGGGTCGATATGCACCGCCGTATCCCCGGTCGACCCGCTCTGCATTTGGCGATTCAGCTGGCGATTCCTCCTCATGGGTGTACCCCGATTGGTATTCCCACATCAGAAGACGTCCTTAGCCTCCCCGACAACGACGCCTGAAAAAGGCTTGATGAGCGCGTGAACACTTTGTTCGAAGACCCCAAGAGGAAGGTATAATGAGCACAACAGCAAATTTTTCCTCAGTAAGAAACCAAGGTTATCGAACCAGTAGGAGGAAGGAAATGACTCAAAGGTGTTGCTAGCAACTTGGAGATCTGCACAACACAAACTCAAGACTTTGCCCCAATAAACAGTGAGGTTGTCAATCTCACAGGCTTGCTGTAACAAAGGATTAACTGTATGATGTGGAAGGTAATGGTGGTTTGCAACAAGTAAACAGTAACAGTGGAAGATGTATCAATGGTAAAGATTGGACCGGGGTCCATAGTTCACTAGAGGTGTTCTCCTTAGATAAACAAACATTACATGCTGGGTAAACAAATTACAACAGGACAATTGACAGGACTGAGCAAGGCATAACAATGCAATACTAGTCATTCATGATCCTATGAGATTCGATTGGGCAATAACAAGAGACATAGACCGCCATCCAACTACATCTATGACTAAAAGTCCACCTTTGGGTTATCATTCGACCCCCCTCTAGTATACAATAAGAGACATAGACCGCCATCCAACTGCTTTAAGCAAAGTGTGTAAGGTAAACAATCCACTTGTTCCATGAACAAGAAACCATTGTTTTCTCCCTAGTGGCAATAGCACATCTACAATCTTAGAGATTTCTGTCACTTCCCTTAGATTAAATAGAGGCATGAACTCACTATTGAGCATAAATACCCCTCTTGGAGTCACTAGCAACTACTTGGCCAAGATAGCTACTAACAACGGAGAGCATGCAAGATCACAAACAACACAGGCATGATAGAATCAGTAAGACAAAACCATTAATCAATCTGACATTGACATAGTAATCTCAATATCCATCGGATCCCGGCAAACACAACATGCATGATTACAAATAGATGAGATCTTGATCATGAACGGAGCTCAAAAGATCTAGAAATGAAAGAACAAAAGAGGTGATACAACCATATAGCTACTACATGGACCTGTAGTCCAAGGTGAAACTACTCACGCTTCATACCGGAGGCTGGCATGATGCAGAAGAAGGCCTCCGGGATGATCTCCCCTCCGATAGGGTGCCGGGAAGAGCTTCAGATCCCCCGGATCTAGGGACGATGGTGGCGGCAGCTACATACGGTTTCGTGGAATATTGATTGGGTATTTAGGGTTTAGGCATCGAGGGGTCTTTATAGGTGAAGATGCTAGGCAGGGGGGCCGCCAGGGCGGCTGCACCCCCCTAGGCGCGGGGTGGGTCCACCCGCGGCCGAAGTGTGACCCTGGTGACTCTCCTTCTCGTATGCAACCCGTATTCCGTGTTCCCCATGGTAAAATATTGACTTTGACTTTTGTCCCATCCAATTCCGAGAATATTTCGTTACTAGCTTTTCTGAAACCAAAAACAGCAGAAAATAGGCAACTGACACTGTGGCAACTTGTTAATAGGTTAGTACCAGAAAACATATAAAAAACGCCTCAAAGTATGGACAAAGCAAAACAAAATAGATACTAAACAAGCATGAAACATCAAAAATTATAATACGTTTTCGACGTATCACCGTGGTAAAGAAAATGCCCAAAATGCTGCCGCGACAGAGAACTAGTCGTCCCGATCCTTAACACCAGCCGGAACTAGTGGTGGTGCATCCCGCGCGTGCCGCTGTGGCCACATGGAGGACAATTTGTCCCGGATAGAGAGCGGACCAGGACTAATTCCTAGGCCTCTAGTCCCGCTTGACTAGTCCCGGTTTGAAAATCGGGACTAGAGACCTTACGATCCGGGACTAGAGGCCCCTCCTCCACTAATGAGAGATCATGTTGATCGGAAGTAAATCCCCGAGGGGAAACTGGTGACTCCTGCAGTCGTCGCGAGAGGAGATAGGGAACCCTAGAAAACTGGGGAAAATCAACTAATTATATGTGTGTGCTATTCCAGATAGGTTGACTCTATCGCCAGACCCGGAACGCCTAGACGAGGGAACAAGACGTGAACAGGAGACTTCCAGATGGCCCGCTATTTTGACCCAGGAGGGCTGCAGTATGGACTATGGAGATGCTCCAATAGAGCATGCGTGATCTGATTGTAAATTGATTTGTGGCCCCGTAAAATATCATTTCTTATGATGATCCTTTTCTGAAAGTTTTGGCAGGCTTGCAATCGAAATAAGCTGAAAAGGAGGTGGTGAACTGGTGATCGATGTTTGAAGGTGGTCAGAGGTTACCGAGCAAGTGGCGCAGCACGCCGACGTACGGGACCATGCATGCATGCATCTGCGCGGTAGCTGCTGCTTCCTCCTCCTACTCATGATGTTGCGGTACTGACGGATCGGAGATTTTCGACGACAAGCTAGTGTGGTCGATGCTGCAGCATGTAGCCTCTCTGCACGCATAGTGTCCTTCTGATGGACGCGTTTCAATCGTCCCAGTGTTAGTACGTTGGATGTTTCGTTTCACGGTGTGCTCGAAGATGGGATGTCTGATGTGCTACTTGTCGATGTTGGACACTTGTTCCGTCACATATATTCCGTAGCACAAATGTTGGACAGAGTATAGCAGTAAGAAAATTATAGCCTCTTTTATCTTGTTCTGCTCGTCGCGGATAGCCAAACCTAGCTCTGGAATCCAAGCAGAAATCTCGACGAGGGAGATATTGTTCTGCATGCCCTTCTTTAGTTCCATGCGCCCGCCCTCCCCCCCTCCCCCCCCCCCCCCCACCCAACCGGACGCCGCGCGTCCGATCTCGCCCTTCCGGACCGACTCCAATGCCCAATGGTCCCCCCGTAAATGGACCGGACAACACGACGGAGTCCGATTCAGCACAAACCGGGCCAAAAACCCCAGCTGGTTTGTGGGGGCTCGGACGCCGGCCTCGTCCGACGAAACCGAGTCTTCCTCGGGCCCCACCTGGCGGTGTCCAAGAGAGAGGGGCCGCGTCCTTTTTAATGAGACCGCGTCGTCCCCATCCACATCCAGTCCACACTCTTCTCCACTTCCAGTCCTCCCAAAACCCTAGCCGCTCCCTCCCCATCGACAAGCTCCTCCTTGGCCGGCCGCGATGACGAAGGACAGCTGGAAGTTCTGGTTCCGGCGTGGCCAGAACGACCACGAGGCCGGCTCCTCCACCGGCGACGGCCGTGGCCTCCATTACATCTCCCGCTCGCCATCCCGGCGTAGCTCCTCCTCCTTCTTCCGCGGCCCACCACCACGCCCGCACTCCCGCTCCGGCCCAGGCTGGCGCGTGGCCCCTACCGCAGGTCTCTTCATCGACCTACGTCACGACGGGCGGCGAGTAAGCAGCGCAACGCGGGACCAGGCACCAGCCGGCGTCGCCGCCTCGCCTCCCTTCCATGCCAAAGCACCCCATAATATTGGAACTTTCTTTTTATATATATTTTGTGACCAGGGGACCCAGGACCAGACCTAATATGTAATATGTTTAATTATTTTCGTCCTCGTTTTTTCCTGCACTTTTTTTGTGGATGAGTGGTAGTTGGAGGCACAGGCCACCACAAAGCCTGGTCTCCACCGTGCAAACGGACTGTCCAAAATACGGGGGCCCAACCGGCCCGTTGAGGATGGGCTAAGTTGTACACACATACGCATCGTGTGTACGTGTGCGTGCGCGCAGAGACGACCAGCCTTAACCATCGTGCAGCTACAACAATTATTTCTGGCGCAATTTTTTTTTCATTGGCACAGGATCTGAAAGGAGTTAATTTAAAGTGTCATGTGTGGGCCTTATGGGGTGCACTTTTGCCGGTCCACCGAGAAGCATCGGTACTACCGGCACATACAAGTTTTTTACTCACTCTTGTTTTGTTGGCATAAGTGTAGATCGGGTGCTGAAAGTTCGGTTGGTACTATGGTACAGTACTACTCCAGTGCATGCAATGGAAACAATTTTTTCTTGCATGCATATAACGTGCAGTTCTATGTGATCAACGGATCCATGGCCATGGCGACAGAACAGGTATATTGCAATGGCTCCAGCACATGGCTGGGTGATGACTCGCTGTGGAATGTAATCTCTTGCCTATATACACATTTCATGTTTCTTGTGTAAAACTTGCTACTATGCATAAAACAATATGCATCAATTGATGCAGAGACTTTGGATACCCTCCTATTCTAAAAAAGGACTTCATAGCGGTAGCACGCATATGTTCACTTCTATTTATTGGTAAAGCAAAACATGCCATATGTAGAACAAAGAAAATCAGCGTCGGAATTGACGATGTAGTAGCTACTACTCCTAAATGCGTGAGAAAGGCTAGCTGCTACATGCATATGGCTACAACATGCCACGGTGTGGTAGGGATCAATCAATCTTCCCACGTCGTTGCGTATGGTCCACCGCACTTCTATGCTCTCCTAGGAAGGACTAAAAGTTCATGTTGCTGCGGAGGCTGTCTTATGCTGTTGGGCATTTTTCAAAACTCTCTAAGAGCAATTGCAGCAGGCTAGCCAAATTGGAGCCGTTGTATCTTCATATATCTAGACCTCTAGATGGATTTTATGCATATCTTCATCTTTATATCACCCTAGCCAAATTCGCTCTCCCATATTTTAACAATGTAATTTAATTTCTAGGAATATAATTCTAAGGACTATTATTCAACCGCTCAACAAGCCCACAAAACTATCAATTGGATCCGTTAAAACCGACCACAATCCTCATCTAGTAGCCAAGCATAAGGAGGCATTTGGCGGTAGCTTGCGGAGATGGGAGAAGAGGTGGAGGTTATTGGCGTGGTTGTCCTATACCTTATGGATATTGAGGCAGATGATGCACTAGGGGCAGAACATGGCTTTTAGTCCGATGCTTATTTTGAAAGTTACACTAAATGTTCTTAATCTATATTATGAAAATTATAGCGTAAAAGTTCAAAAAAAAACTTATAGCGTAAATCCCACAGACATGGGGCAGCCCCGACCATGTCCCAATCTAGGTCTGCCTCCGACGGAAGTGGGTGGTATGGGGTGGCAATGGAGTGTGAAGTTATGAGGATGATGAGAGATTCACCATCTTGTCGGTGTCCATGGAGATCTCGAGTGGCGCATGTGGGTGGTGAGACATAAAAAGGCTTGTTTGAGACAATTATGTAGGCAAGGAACAAGACGAGGTGAACAAGTGAATCCTATGTGTGGTGGTGGTGCCATGATGCTCGAGATTCTACCGGAAGGATGGTATCTATGGAAGAAGCTTTGCAGGAGCTATGAAAATAGGTCCCGTCTAATGCTCAGCTGACTGAGCTAATTAACCGCATGCATGCGGCCATCTATTATTGCCTTGTTTATTTGTCATCTGTCCAATAAGGAGAGATGTGCGTGTGCACCTAACCGAGAGGCCCCTATCCCTAAAGTATATTTATAACTGGAAAATATAAGTTAAAACCTCACATGCAACTAAAACCAGCAATTACAACCACAATTGCAACTGGACAAGGCCCGTTACAACACCACTTACAACCGGAAAAAAATTCTCAGTTGCAACCACACATGCTAGTGGGAAAATTTCTAGTTGCAACCCCACCTGCAACGGGAGAAAACTCTAGACGCAATCACAATTGCAGGTTGAAAAATCTCGGTTGCAACCCTACTAAGAACCACACAAAATAAAAAATAAAAATATGTTAATGGATATAAAAAAGTATAAAAAGCCACCCTCAAAATCCCACATGGATAAAAGATAACTTGTTACCAAAAACAATGGAAAACGTACAAATGGAAAAAGAAGGTACGTCTAATATGAAAAAAACAACCCAAAATAATGCAGCCCAGTCCGGCCCGTTCGACCGAACCTTCTCAGCAAAAAAAAAAAACAGTCGCACAAATCTGACGGTTACAAACTTAACTAAGCTCTAAGCTAATTCTCAGCTTTCTTAGAGTTAGCAAAACAGCAGAAAAAAATGTGGGGTTATTAGAGGTTCTGCTGGAGTGCGGTTTTTTCTGCACTGGATGCACTATTTGGGCCACGGCGCCTCTATTGGGACGATTGAAGCCAGGTTTTGACTGTAAGTCGATGCGTGCCCTGCCCCATAAACACAATCTGTCATGATGGTTCTTTTCTGAAAGTTTTGGCAGGCCTGCAATATTGAGGCTGGAAAAGGAGGTGGTGATATATATTGGAACGTGGCCAGACGATATATGAGTGACGACGTACTACTGCCGTGGTGCAGCACGGCGAACGTATGGGACCATGCATCTGCGCTGCGTCGTCGTCCTCCTCCTACTCATGATGTCGTGGTACTACTGACGGTGACGGAGATTTCCGATGCCGGGCGATGTACGTAGCCTCTGCGCTCATGACTTTGTTGTGACAAAACGTCTGCGTTGAAAATTGTTCGGGGATCAATGTTTCGTTCCTATATTCCTGTTCGATCGAAGATAGGATGTGGGATGTGATACTCGCTGTTTGTCCCATGTTCATTGAAACTAGAAATGTTTTAGACAGCATTTTAGCTCTGGATATATTCCGAGGTACGTAGCCAGGATTCCGCTGGCGCTGGGATACAAAAATGAACAGCCAGCGGAAAGAGATGCGATGGGAGGTGGTGCAGTTGCACGGAATCGGACGGGCAAGCGTGCATGCATGCCATTTCCACCAAGTGCGCCGTGCAGGCTAATCATGGACCCAAAAGCTACGGGTACATGTTTCCACTCGGGCCTGCACGCACAGTGTCGTATCCTGTTCACCCTGGCCGTGCGCCTCGCCTCGCCTCGGCAAGGGCATCCATCATGCGACCTCCGGTCTTTTCGGCCGGCCACCGCCCCAAAAGGCTACCACACCGCATTTGCTGTTCATCCCCTGCATGCATCTGCATGGCATGGCATGGAGCATTAAACCCCGGACACGCGCGCGTGGCCCGCCCAGATGAGCATGCAATTTGCAACGTGCTTGCATGCATGCATCGGCCGGTCGATCTCTGGAGCTGGCCGCAAGTGGCCGTCCATCGCCAAATGGAGAACCGTCCATGGATCATCATATATCGAGAGCCTGGAAAGTAAGCCAGAAAGTTTAGCCCCCCTGGCGAAAAGGCGCTCGATCATGACATCTGCTCTCACTGTTGCAGAGCCAAAAAGGATCCAATCTACATATTGGAAAGGAAAACGTACGCAGTGATCGATCGGGCACACCTGGGCCATGACGTGTGTGCAGAACCAAGACACATATGCCGTCGCATTGCATGATCATCATATATATAATATGCTAATTAAGAATACTACACACATGTACTATGTGGTTGGCCAATGCATGCAGTTGACCCAGCGTCATTTCAAAACTTGGCGTATATGCTGATTATTCGTATATAGCCAGATTGGGCTGTCGGGCGAGCTAAAAGCAAAGCACTACTACTACGCTGGATGGATGCAGCGCGCGCACGAGGACCACACCGCCTTTTGGACCTCCGGTAGGGCTTTCTGTCATGTACTGTCTCGTGTGCATGCATATGCATGCATGCCCGCCCCGGACCCGGACGACCTACTTACTTATATTGCGACCTTTTTAGACAGCGTACGTACACGCGCGCAGTTAATGTGTGATGCATGGCTTAGTCAATCATGTTGCATGCTTTACCCCGTCACAAGGGCCATCCCACTGGGTGACCCATGGATGCATGGACCCTATATCTCCTTGCCGGTTGTCTTCTGTTTCTTTCTTTCGAGCTGCGTTCCCGCCATTTTACTACTCTGGAAAAGCTTCCATGGGGGCAGTTCGATCTCGAACGAGGCAATCTCTCGATCACCGTGCTTCTTGTCGTGGCCACTTTCGGAGCTATGCATGGTGCGCCATCCTCGGCATGGCCATCTATGTTCCCTCCGAAACTCATCATCGAAACATACGTGCCTCCTACTATATTAATATAACAACCACACGATACAATAATCGTGAAAGCTAGGGAAATAAAACAACCATTTTCGAAAGAAAAGAAAAACAAATGTCAACAATGGTAGATCGATGAAACGAAGATGACCACCAACCACAGCCTCAGACGATCCATTGCACTCCACCAAACTTGCCGCCCACCAACACGCGCCAACAAGATCTTTCAGTCACCATCGCCGTCTCACCATGGCCAACGTTGCGAGGCCTGCAACACTGAGAAGATTAACATAGAAAGAAGCAAGGGGCGGCAACACCGAAGTCACGCGGGAGGGACAGTCCTCTACCGACGTCGGCGGTAGCCGACCGGACAAAGCAGTAAGGACACACCAAGCTCAAACAGGTCTGTTTGTGCCCATATAGCGCCCGTAAAGCCCCCACCGACACTGCAACAAGCCTACCATCTCGACACCGACACCCCTAGTGCGAGCTACATCACTGTCTTACTATGTCGGGGACACCGCTACCGATCACCAAAGCAATACATTGTTATTAATACTTTACTATTCATTAGGGAAGCCATGTTATGAACACTTGATATTATTAAATCGACATGCATGCATAGAGCAAAGTTTTTGTCAAAGTGTTTTATCGCTTATGCACTATTTTGAGTTCTTGAGGACAAGCAACAGGCTAAGCTTAGGGACCTTGATACATACAAAATGTATCTACTTTCCAAGTACTTTGCTCAATGTTTTCCTCTGGATTCTCATCGAACTTGAAGTGAAACTGCTGAATCTGACGCTGCTTTTAGCAAACGTATTCTTTTTTGTTTCTTACCCTGGAAATTAATTTGAAGAAAAATAGCATCAAAGTTTTTCATCAAGACAAGGACATTGAGCATTGTAAACTCACGAGACGAGCCACGAGGGCCGAAAGAGGCCAGGTGGCATAGCCTAGGGTGGGGCCCATGCCACCTAGGCCCATTAAGCCCTCGAGCATCGCATCGTCTCCTCCTTGCCCGTACTCCCTTATATACCTAAAAAATCTATCGTGCTAGGAGGACGGCCCCTTTCGCAAATAGAGCGCCACCACCATCAAGATCTTCATTTTCGAGGTTAGACTAGTCCTTCTCTCCACTTCGGACAAGGATATTTCGACCATCATCACCAATGCCATCTCCACCAACCATGTACTCCACTAGTAGAAAACATGACACTAGTCCCGGTTTGTAAGAGGCTATTGTATCGGGACTAAAGGTTAGGCCTTTAGTCCCGGTTCTGTTACAAACTGGGATTAGATTGTCTCCACGTGGCCCATTGCCGCTGGCTGGGGATATTTAGTCGTTCGTCACACGAACCGACTAAAGTTCTTCTGCCATGACAGCTTTTGCACCAAATCTGCAGCCAGGAGGTGAGGTTTTAGGGTTTTTTTTTTGTGTTTGATTATTTTTCATTTTGTGTTTTCATATACATATTATTCTACGCTACTACATGCTGTATACATTGATGTATATATAATATAATTTCACTCACGATAACATAAATACATATAAATATATACACAACCGAGACTAGAGCTCGTCTAATTAATTTACATCAAGATCATTATAACAGATACTGTCTTTTTGTGTCTATCCACGATTACACGAAGGTCTATCCACGTTGTACTCTCCTTTTGTGTTTATGATGTTCTTGAGCAAATATCCCGACAACTCCTCTTGAATTGCTAGTAGGCGTTCATGTGGTAGGAGCTTATCCCGCATCGCATCCAACTATATATAAAGAAGTAGATCATTATGAGTGGAACTCAACAAAAACTATGGTATAGAATAAATTGCGAATATATTGTTTACGCATCGAAGAAAGTCTGTACCTGCTCCATACACCCAATGAACTGCATACGTAATATCCACATAAATTAGTCCCACTCTGCGTCGCACTTTTCGATCGAGAATATAATTCAATCAGATAATAATCAAGCATGATAATTGTAAGAATGATAATTGTAATATCCACATAAATTAGTCCCCTAGCTCTCTTACTACTTACCAGGACCGTACGAAAAGTGAGCTCCTCACGCCATTCACCCTGAACCTCCTTCGTGAACATTTTCCAAACCCTGTCCGGCAAAAAAAATGAATGAGTTATTAATTAGTTTACATCTCATAGAATGAATGAAAGAGACAGATATAATGATTGAAAAAAATTACTTTTGGAGGCAATCAATTATGCTGCGGTAGTCTTCCATCAGCTTCTTTAACGAGTCCGAGATTTCAACTTTTGCACGGTCAACGCCAATGTTTAGAAGAATCCAGTGGAAGCTGCGCACATTTATATATACTTAACATCGAGTAAACAAAAATTGAATGTATACAAGACAGTAAGACTCTTACCCATAGTTGTAAGGAAATAGTATTTGTGTCTTGTAATGTTTCTCCATTAAAAACATTAGCAAGTTATCCAACGTTTCCTCGAGGTTATTTATTAGCGTATGTCCATTAACTCTGTTTGGGTCAACGAACCCAATGCTGTAGATTGACTTTCTTCTACATTCTTGAATCTTCATTCTGCATATATAATAGCATACAGAAGGAGCTATAGTGAGGATAACGACAGGAAATGAATTGAACGAGCTGAGTTAGTGACTTAATTACTTACAGACAATAGAAGCTGAGGAGGGACTTGTCGAGGGCGTCTAGGTTGAATAACTGAAATAGTTCACAAATTTCAATGGAGATCTCGTCTGGACGGAAGTACTCCTCTCCAACTTTACATAGGAGAAATTGTCTCCCTTCCTTTGTGATTTTCAAGTACCAGATATGCAACAGTCGCATATGTGTTGGCAGATCATCGAATACCTCATCGCTGAGCAGAGGCTCCTCGTAGACAAATTTTCGTGCTATTGGTCCCTTGGCGACATTATCACCGCCGGCTAGAAGTGCTTCGACCGGCACGTTACACTCCTTGGCTAATTTAATAGCTAATTCCATATCTATTCCACCTTGTGTGGGCTCGGATAACACCTTGAGCGGGGCGATGGATTGTTTTGCCTATTTTCCGAGCTGGGCAACTTCTTTTGATTTTCTCCCACTTGCGGTACTACTTGATGACTTCTCTTTTAGTGTCTTCGTAAGACAGTGTGTATAGTCATCTTTCCTATTTAACTCATGTTGGGGTGGTTGCTCAAGGAATGCCTTGAAGTGCTTCTTGACTTTTGGATCAACTAGCACCTGTGGCTCGGGTTGTTTTGGTGCAAAATGGGCCTTCACTTTGGCCCGGGAGATCACCGCTCTTTCCTCATCAGTCCGGTGATAAGCTAACTTGGGAGGAGACGGCGGTACTCTTGGGAGGGGATCTTGTCGTTTTCGGCGTCGGGTCTCCCTCGACGCAACGGTGTTATTCTTCCGCTTTCTTCCCTTTGATTCAGTAGGCGGAGGCGCCGGAGATGGAGATGCAGTCACGCTGTGATCTCTCTCGGGAAGGGGTGGACTATTGTTTCTTGGTGGAGAGGATGGACTTGGAGGTGATGGATTACTTCTCGGAGGAGAAGATTGCCTTGGCGCCCAGCCTGGAAACACGATGTGTTGTTATTTCCAAATAATGATCCCACCCTCCACTTCTCCAAGTGTTTTCTCCCCTTCGCCTGCAGGGATGTCAAGCTCAAGTGATCGACATGTCAGTTCAACTTCATCCACACCGACACGAGCATAGCCAGCTGGAATCTGACTTCCATGGTAGGTCGCTTCTGGTGGACAAGGTAAAGCAAAGACGAGCGCCACCTTCATAGAAATGTTCTTCACTGTGACATGTAGCTCACAAGCTGTCCTTGCCTCGACTTCATCCACGGGGTAGCGAACCATCGTTGCATCGGTCGTATCATCTATCACCGGTGCATTATTGTCCATCAACATTGGATTATTAGTTTGTACCTCCGTGGAAGCCACGCTGCTTCTCCGCTGAGATGGGCCCACCAGACTGTCTAACGCAGGATCTTGTTGTCGGTCCAGTACTCTAAGTTCATTACTCTCCTCCTGCTGCAGCTTGAACATGGCTTGAAATTCCTCATTCCTTTTTTCAACCGCCTCCAACCGCGCTGCCTCCTCCGCCTTCTTTCGGTTTATTTTTCTGGATCGACTTCTATAAGTGTCGATGTCAGCGGGAAACCTTGTCTTCCATGGAACAGATGGGCCAAAGCCTCGTGTTCGTCCGACTTTTTCAGGATTCCCGAGGGCATATGTCAGTTCATCGTTCTCTCTGTCGGGAATGAACTTTCCATCTTTTCTCAGTTGTATCACTTTAACAAGTTCATCTTTGGGTTTAGTAATGGCCTTCTTTGTAACAATAATCTCCCCGGTTTCAGTGTCATATGATCCCCCATGCCCAAGGAGCCAATTTTTTGACCTCACGGGCCACTGATTTGTAGCTGGCGTGACCCCTTTTTTACGCATTTCTTCCTCGGTTTTTTCCCACTTCGGAGCGGCCGTCTTGTAGCCACATGTCCCCATAGTATGGTGATATTTCTTTTTGGCCGCATTTATCTTATTCTTTTCTGACTTGGCCGTAGCTGCTTCTGATTGCTTGTATTTCACAAATGGGGTCTAGTTATCCCGTTGCTTCTCTAGCGGGCCAGTGAATGGCGGAGTCAGCCCCTTCTTGGCATAGTTGTTGTACAATCTTTTCTTCCAGTCCTTGAGCTGCCGCCCATCTTCTTAAGGGCCCACTTTCTGACTTGCAACCTCAATGCCTCATTGAGTTCAGGAGTGTCCAATTCAGGCAGAGAGAAGTGTGCCATGAGTGAATTCCAAAGACCGTCTTTGGCTCTATCATCGACAAAAGTTTCTCCAACTCGATCACTTTTCTTTCCTGGCTTATTCCACTTCTGAGTAGTGATCGGGATGGCGTCCCTGACTACCGCTCCGCATTGGTATACAAATACACTTGCGGCCTCTTTCGGCTCCAAAGGTTCGCCGAACTAAGACACTAGATCAATAGTGAAACGCATACCATCAGCCAACTTTTTGGTCGGGCCTTGTTTCCTTGCAGAAGATTCGCCCGATGCGGAGGTCTAAGAGAAGAAACAGTCGTTAGTACATATATATATATATATATATGAATCAACTAATGCATCTACTAGCTCGTGATCAGCAGAGGCTTTATATACCTTGCCGGTCTTTGCTTTGGTGTCTCCACCGTCAGTTCCACCGTCGTCTCCACCAAAGAATTCGTCATAGTCGTCTCTTCCGTCGGCTTCATCCAAGTTGAGGTATTGGGAGCCATCATCATCTCCATCATCGTCTGCTCCATCGTAATGGTAACCTCCTGTACCCTCATCTATCATGTTGTACATAATGTGCTCTTCGTTGTCTCTACCTTCCATAACTTAACTAATACAGAAGAAAGATAAAACCATTTTGCTTAATGCGATAAAATAAAGGAAGATAAAGTAATCCAGCTTAAATAATGCGATAAAGAAAGATAAACTACCAATTACACTACAAGGAATCTAGGCTTCTATGACCCTCCATTTTCGTCACAGAATCGTCATAGTAGTCCGTTTATGATGATTTTGAGATCGTCGAAAGCTGGGCGTCGCAAATGAACTATAACGACATTTTTTGTGAAATCGTCATAACCGTTTATGACGATATTGGATCGTCATAAGAGTTATGACGATCTCGTATCGTCACGGACAATCTGGCCAGGCCAGCTCAGATCCTATGTGGTCGATCCTACGTGGCAAAATTGTGATGAAATGAAATCGTCTTAAATCAAAATCAGCCCAGTCCATTTTATGGTCTAAATGGGCTAAGCCCAATAATTCCAGCATTTTCTTTTCTGAGCCAAGCACATTTACAGGGCATTTCAATTTGTTTATTCACCTTGCTATAGTCGATTTCCTTTTGGGCCTTGACCTTTTGATAGTCTATTTCAAATATGGGCCATGGCCTTTTACATACCGCTTTAATTCTGAGCATATACCATATTACAATTTTTATTTTTGATATTCCAACTCTTACTTGATCCACCCATGCAACCAAACAACGAGTCATCACACTTATTTTTATCACAACAATATGAACCAGAATTCGAATTACAATACAGAATTATAACACGGCTAATTACATCACAGCAAAATACAAGTTATTCACAAGGAACATAGTACACATCCTACTAAATCATCCTCCTATCCATCCAAGGGACACAATACAGTTATACACAAGTAGAGTACACAACCTTGTTCCATCCAATCTTTGATGACATAATCTGTATCTTGTGTTTGGCGTCTCATTGAAGACCTCCTATCATCCTCCTATAAAATCATTATAAAAAGGAGTAAGAACACATTTGAAAAAAAAAACTAACTTCAATTTATATTCAGTATAAATTGGCAATTTACTATCTAGAATGAAGGCACATATCAGTATACATAACTGACTTCAATTTATGCTAAGGAGGCAAATACTATCAAGAATTACGACAAATGCAATAGATAAAGTAGAATTGTCAATTAATTGTTCTACCAGAAAGAAAAAAACATATAATTAAATATAGATCCCATTTGGGTAGCACCAGTGGCTGATCTGCGCATACCTGGCTGTCATGTTCAGCTGGTCAGGCCGCGACAAAGTTCCAGATCGCTGTCCTCAAAGTGCGTGGATGGCCCTCATCCTGTCGACAGACTTGCATATGCCGCTCCAAGACCAGTCGCACACGTATAATGTGTAGAGTACTCCAACCCTTTCCATCTTCCAAGATAAATCTGCAAAACTAATGAGCAAAGGTTGAGCACCAAAACTGCAGTAGTACAATACGACACGGTTCAGCACACAAGATCAATCTATAGAAAATCATCAGAACATTATTCATGGTAAAGGTGCTAGTATATTCAAAACTGTAACTTCTTTAGCAACAAACTTATTAAGATGGCAAGTACTACCTCACAACAATCCATAATTCCCAGGTATGAAAATCAACATCATAAACGATATACTACTGTATTCAAGTGCAATATTTCATAGTCCTTTGTTTATATGAAAGTGGTGGATCAGATCAAAACTATGTGTAACAGGGAAGAACTTGTATTCCACATATCCTAACCAAACAAAGATATAACTAGCTTGCATACAAAAAATGCTACCAAATGCATGTACGTAACACAATTCAACAAAATATGATACCATGGCAATCATCACATATTCTACTTATTGTCTATTAAGCAACATTGTGTCACAACTACATAGGAATAAATAGATCTATTAAGCATGACAAGTACAGCATGGAAGCTGCAGCTTCTCCAACATGGCTTGTAGCATGACACTAGCCAGGATCTGGATGATCTCCATCTGAGTCGCTACCATGGATCCTGCCTGAGAAGAAGAGGTATACTATGAGCTACAGTAAGAATTGAAAGAATGCAGCCTAAAAAAATATGAAGTCACACAAATTCTAGGATCATAGAAGTGTACTTACACGGTCAATTGACCAAGGTGTTAATTGATTATTGCAAGACTGGATAAATACTGTAATGAGCAGCAGCATTATTTTAGCTGGCTCTAAACCTCTAACTTAGTTCTCTATGCAGCATAGGCCCTAACGGATGCTTGGCTCGTCTCTTTTTGTAGATAGTTTTCTGATAAATATATGTAGTACCCTCACTTATAAACAATAAGGGGAATATTATGCCCCTATTATAATTTTAGATGACATATTCTAGGCAAAAGGTTCAAAGAACAGTTGCACATGAAAAGTATAGTTACACATGCAAGAACATCAGGTAGCACCGACAGTGATTTTTCACTGATCAAGCAGGCAATTAATTACAAAAGTAAACAAGGACCAAACTTCAAATCACAGTACCATCACTGGCCCATCAATCCAATCCAGTGAGAGATGGGAGAGAGTGATACCTATTTTGATTTAGAGGGGCTCGTGAGCGTGACCTTCTGGAAGGGATTGGCCCTAACGCACCCTGGGTCAGACGCGCTGGGAGATCGGAGCTTGTCATAGAGGTTATGATAGGCCAATAGTTCACCCGGTTATCTCCTTCACCCATCCACCTTGCTAGCCCCTTGCTCCTGGTGGCCACTTTGCCGATAGAGACTCGAAGGCACGAGAGACGACTCATTTAGTTGTGGCGAAGAAACTGCAAAATTTGCAAAAGAACATTACATCAATTAGCAATATAATAATAGCTAGTAACCTCTCACGACTAATAATTGTAGTATCTAGCACACGACACACCTAAAGCATACATCAGCAGCAACAAGTAAAGCATGCTAACACAGATTAAGATTTATAGGGTAATGAAGCACACATCAGCAACAACACACATCTAAGTACAACAGTGCACACAAGTATCAGAAGCATCTCCGCTGATGAGTATTCTCAACCCAAGGAGCGGTAGCAGTACAGTAGCAATGAGCAATGAAAACACATGCCTTTAAACATAATACTTTTTTCTCGAAACAAAATCATATGAATTGACTAAAAAGATCCTCTACACACATTAATTTACAGATCTTCTCTGACTATTCTCCTTGTATCCAACAATATTCCATGCCATGTCCCTCCACAAATATAGTGATATCTTATCTTACAGGTAAACTGATGTTCTTCATTCCCGATGAACTTTCTGCTTATCCTAATAGCACTTTACCCGCTTCATCAAGACAATACTTAAATTATGTACATCATAGCAATTATTGTCTGCTGCCAATTCAGGAACCCACTTATAAAGGGTGCCATAGATTTTATCAACTAAGGAAGCAAATGATCCAACTCTAAGATCCACAGAAGAGTGACCAATTGACAAGTGAATCAATATGGAAAAACAACATACTACCGACTCTAAGATCCAATCAAATATTACTGCTATAAAAATATGTAAATAACACATGACAGTATGATTTAAGTAGTGTGATCATGATAGAACAAATAGAATAAAGATCTCCATCAAGTGACATGTTTATGCTATCTAATACTGTACCCATTTGATGATATCTACTTAGGCAAAACAAACATGCACATATCCTAGGGTTGGATCCCTGTGTAAGAATTCAAGAAGTATGACAGCACATTACCAAACCCAAGCTCCAAAGACTCCAAAGATACCGTGTTGGTCATTGCATAATCATCATAGTCCACCACTTACTAGCACATTGAAATACATGTGAAGCTGTAGTAGATCTCATCCAAGACATGAAGAAACTATCCAGAAACAAAAGGTCCAGTTTATAACAGTTCGCACAACACAGAGAATAGCGCCTAGCCACACTAAAAAAGAGCATGAACAAAACTAGAAAACCATGTTAGATTTACAGAACACCCAGCTAAACAGACATCCAGTGGCATAAACTGCTGTAAAAAGTCGCACATTCTACCATCCCAGAACCATCTCACATTGACGCAAACACAGGTACAGGTATGGAGACAGTACAACAGGGGCGTGTCCTCACCTCACGCAGACGCAAAAAGGATAACTCAGGTACAGAGTATGGAGATAGGAGAACAGGGACATGTCCATATTTCCTAGTGGATTTAACAATCCTGAAGTTTTCTTACCTTGGCGATGAAGGCAATCTTAGGGGCAAGGAAGTAGGTGGCAAGGCGGACATCATCGATGACGAGCGCAGATGTATGCTGCTAGTCCAATTACCTGAAAACCAAATAAAAACCAACAACAACGAAACAAGTGTGATTAAAAGTATACTCAGCCAAGTACCATAAGATACTAAAACTGCAGAACTAATAGCAGAAAATTAACACTAAAGAAAAGTATACTGAATGCTCTCACAATTGGGGCTCTGACCAAACTACAGATAGATCAATATGTACTAAGATTGAAGCCAAATTGCCACTAAAGCTAACCATGTCCAGACCTGATATACTCAAAGAAATGAGACTATAGGATCGGCTAGGAGCCAAACGAATCGTTGTATGAGCATCACGTCATTGTGCACTCATTGCTATCTTCATATTAGCTAACAGATCATGATTTTATAGCAAGAGGACCAATAGGAACTACTGAACTATTTTGAACAGACGACTTAGGCAATAATCTGCTGACAACCAAGAATTGCATACATTACCTGGGCTTCGATGATGGCAGATGGGAGAGGACAGTCCGAGGATGGAGAAACCTGCACGGGGGAGAGCCGCTAGTGGAGAAGGATTGTACAAGACGGCGTGCTTCGTGAGCACGGAGCGCTTCCCGTGGTGTTTCGGCGACCGACGAGCTGTCCTACTCTAGCGGGAAAGGAGAGTGAAGACAGATCAGGCCACTCGAGGCAGTGGGGAGGCTAGAGTAGCCAGAGCATCGTCGGTAACCGGAGAAGACAGATACGGCCACTCGAGGCCGTGGGCGACAGGACTAGCCTGGGCGGGAGAAGACAGATCCCGTGACTTGAGGCCGTGGCCGACGGAGGCCTTGACGCACACCTCCGCGTTCATGGAGACGGCGACGGACTACCAGTGGTCCTGACTCGTGTCTTGCCGCGGCGATGTTCCGGCGATGAGGGGAGAGTGACGAGACGAGGGATCCGGCTATCTGGATGGGGTCGGTTGTATGGGAGAAATCCCTTGAGGGGATATGGTGGTCGAGGTTGAGGCTGAGGGGCCGGGGTGGTACGGAGGCGAGGAGGGGCACCGGTGGTCTGGGGTTACCAGCGATGCGGCGCCGGGGAAGGAGGAGATGCTATCGGGGAGGAGGCGGCGCCCGCGGGTGGGTGTGAGGAAAGGAGGGAGGGGTCTGCGTGATGGGGGTAGGTGGGGTTGGATGTGGCCTGACCTAGACATTTTCGGGCCAAATATTCGTCTCCCGCGGCCCAAAATCGAGCATCGAGACCAGTTTCTGGCAACTTGCCGCCCGAAATTTTCGGTGGTTGGACGCTGTGGTTCAGATCATGCGCTTCTGAGAAAAGGTCTTGTGTTCGATCCCTGAAACTTCCGTGTATTTTTTCGCTATTTATTTGCTCACTTTGTGTAGGCCCAAAAGCTTTGGTTCAAATAAGTCTAGCTCCCTGTTATAACACGAATAGATGAATGGTGTAGTGGTTGACCTCCATGGCAAACAGCGATGGGTTGCTGGTTTGAATCCCAGCACCTTCTTTTTTTCCATGTTAATTGGCAACGCTCTATGTTGACACGTGATGACATATAGGCCACGTCAAAAATTGACACATAAAAATGACACATAGGCCACGTGGATTTGTTACACAATCAAAAATTGACACATATAAATGACACGTAGGTGTAAATGATGAGGTGGCCAACCAGTCACTTAAACCTATTCTATTTTATACAGTATGACGATATAATATGGTCATAATCCGCTATAAATAAGGTTCTAGGGTGTATCAAGCATGTTATGATGATTTTGTCTATTGAAATTACGACGTTTTTAATCAAAATCGTCGTAATTTAATAAGGTTTTGGCCTTCCCAAATAGCTTACGACCATCTTGTGCGAAATCGTCATAGATCTATGACGATTTCATTCCCCGTCACTATGAGAAGGTCACAAATCAACACATTTCTTGTAGTGTTAAACAACAATACATCTCGAATAATCCAGCTAGTTCAACAATAAAGTACCAATTAAATAACAATAAAACCCTATTACACATCTAGCTAGCTCAGCGAAGACGTCGAGCCCCGGCCACTGAGCCGCGGGAGGTGTGCACCCAAAGTGCAGGAACCATCACCGGAGAATATCTCGGGTAAGGTGCCTGAAGAAGCTGCCAGGTATTGGCGTCCCGGACTCCTAAAATAAGCATGTAGCGCCGGACGTGCTTGTCCTCCCCCCTAACACGACGCTGTACCACCTCGTCGGGGGTCGGCTCCCTCTGCATCGCACCTGGACCACTCGGCCGCTACCACAGAAGATCCGGGTCGACGACAACACCCGGATTCCTCACGAGACGACGTCCCCGGTTCCAGCCCGGCGGAGCCCAACCCCGTGGATGCCCGGAGAGACTGTCTAGTAGCGCTCCGGGGGTCACGCCGAGTGAACGAGGATGAGGAATCAGCATATTCCTAAACACTAAATTAAACCTATATACTTTAAACATGATGAAAATAAATAGTATCAACTAAAATAAACTATATTAAACACTAACTAAATTGACTAACTAAAATAAACTATATTAAACACTAACTAAAATCCTAAAATTCACTAACTAAGAAAAATTACACTAAAATTCACTAACTAAAATCCTAAAATTCACTAACTAAGAAAAATTACACTAAAATTCACTAACTAAATTCACTAACTAAAATCCTAAAATTCACTAACTAAGAAAAATCCTAAATTCACTAACTAAAATCCTAAAATACACTAAAATTACACAAACTAATTAACACTAAATAATTTAACAACAAAATAACAAAATTAACACTAAAATTAACTAACTCACATGAGGAGGGCTGGCGTCTTGGTGGTGTGGGTGACGTGAGGAGGGCGTGGGGAGGGCCATGGCTCAGGCTGGCACATGGCAAGGTCTGAGGAGGCTCGGGCCCACTGGGAGGAGGCTCGGATGGCGGGCCAGGGACTGACAGCATGACGGATGCGAGGAGGAAGACGTTACGCGCAAGCTGGCCATGGGGCTCTATGTGCTCGGTTGATTGCACATCAAGTGCATGAGGTGGATATTTATACCCACCCCCCTTTAGCCCCGGTTGGTAGCACAAACCGAGACTAAAGGGGTACCTTTAGCCCCGGTTGGTAGCACAAACTGGGGCTAAAGGGTTTTCGGCGTGCCGCGTTTCGCGCGCAGCCCTACACCCCTTTAGCCCGGGACTAAATGTCCTTTTTAAAAGCGTTTTCAAAACCTTTTTTAAAAACCTTTTTTAAAATTAATTAGTATATGCCTGTTTAAAACCTTTTTAAAAACAAAAAACCTTTTTCAAAACCCTTTTAAAAAACCTTTTTTAAAACCTTTTTTAAAACCTTTTTCAAAACCTTTTTTAAAAACCTTTTTTGAAATTTTTATGCCCGTTTTGAATTTTTTGCCGTTTCGAACTTAGGTCAAAACGGCGTGCGTGAAGATAGGGGATGAGAATATATAGGACTTGCATTGGATATCTGAAAAACGACATATTGTGAGTCTAAAAATGATTTTTTAAAAAAATCACGGATGTTAGATCATTTACCTGTAGTTCAAACCGGACCCACTTCCTACCGATTCGGCAGACATTTGTCTTTTTCACCCGGGAAGGACAAAAAGGTTTGAGATCCCCCGGTTGGGATATAGTTCACGTAAGGTGGTCTACTATTTTAGAAAAATGGGATGGTAGCATTCTGTAACTGCATTTTGGTGGCTGCTTCACAAAACGACCCGTCTTTTTGCGCTCGGAAAATGGAAAATGGAAAATGGCTTTTCCGAGCGACGAAACGGAAAACTTCCTCGTGCAACATTGTTCTCCATCCCAATATACACATGCATGCACAATATGGGCACCGTATCACAAACTATGCCGTGATTAAATACATAACATCCGTCTCTTGGACCGAAAGCCATGAAACCTCGAACATGATGGGTCATTTTGTGAAGGTTTTTTGGAGACAAAATCAGTATACCAAGTTTGATATTTTTCCTTGCAACTATGTCACATAATATCACACCACGCGAAGGAAATACATTGTTTGGAACTTTTTTGAATTTTTATGCCCGTTTTGAATTTTTTGCCGTTTTGAACTTAGGTCAAAACGGCGTGCGTGAAGATAGGGGATGAGAATGTTAGAACTTGCATTGGATCTCCGAAAAAACGACATATTGTGAGTCTAAAAATGAATTTTTTCAAAAAATCACGGATCGTTAGATCATGTACCTGTAGTTCAAACCGGACCCACTTCCTACCGATTCAGCAGACATTTGTCTTTTTCACCCTGGAAGGACAGAAAGGTTTGAGATCCCCCGGTTGGGATATAGTTCACGTAAGGTGGTCTACTATTTTAGAAAATGGGATGGTAGCATTACAGAATCGCATTTTGGTGGTCGCTTCACAAATGACGCCTTTTTTGCGCTCGGAAAATGGAAAATGGCTTTTCCGAGCGACGAAAAGGAAAACTTCCTCCTTCAACATTGTTCTCCATCCCAATATACACATGCATGCACAATATGGGCACCATATCACAAACAATGCCGCGATTCAACACATAAACATGCCTGTTTTCCCGCCATATCCCACTGCTTCCCGGCATGTTTTCCCGTCCTTTCCCTCTGAACGGTGCTTTTAGTCCTGGTTGTAGCCACTAACCGGGACTAAAGATATTTCCCGCCATATCCCACCGCTTCCCGCCATGTTTTCCCGCCCTTTCCCTCTGAACGGTGCTTTTAGTCCCGGTTGTATCCACTAACCGGGACTAAAGATATTTCCCGCCATATCCCACCGCTTCCCGCCATGTTTTCCCACCCTTTCCCTCTGAACGATGCTTTTAGTCCCAGTTGTAGCCACTAACCGGGACTAAAGATATTTCCCGCCATATCCCACCGTTTCTTGCCATGTTTTCCAGCACTTTCCATCTATATATAGGCCGACCACGCCATGGCTATCCATACATCCACACCTTCCTCTCTCACAACTATGGACAGTGCCTACCGGGCCATTCTGACCCTCGAGGAGACCTAGGCGTTGTGGGCCTCCAACTACCCTTGCCCGCCGGGCTACCGGCCGCCCGTCGGCTGGATGCTGAGCGCTGGAGGGTTTTCCGTCCCTCCTGTGCCTCAAGGCTCCGCCCGATAGGTGGCCATCACGAACCACTTCTACCAAGAGCTCACGCCGGAGCAGTGGATGGATCCCCAGTGGGATCCCGAGAACTATCACACCTAGAATGCCTTCTTCGCTAACCGACGGGAAAGGGAGCTCGCCAGGTACGAGGGTGATGGCCCGCCCCCGGTGAACCACAATGAAGCCGGTCGGCGTCTGTGGTGGGCAAACCGTACTATCATCGGCGTGATGCGCTACATCACCGGGGGATACCATCCTCGCCTGTGGTGCCCACAAGTCTACCCACAACAGAGCCATAAGAAGGCCCCTCCCCTGCCCGGCGGTAGCGGCATCGTCTTCCAGGAGACTCCTCCCCCGCCCGCCGTGAATCCGAGGCCGGAGTGGCAGGTGACCCCAGTATATGCCATGACTGGGCTGAGGATCTCTGGACTGGCAGGTGACGATGACGATGATGATGACGATGACGAAGAAGACCCTGAAGCTGTGTACTATAGGACTAGGCATGATTATGACTAAAGGGGATGGCTTTAGTCCTTAGTGTTAGCTAGTCCTGGTTTGTCCCGGTTTTTAATATTAATAAATGTCTAAGTGTTACCTAGTCTATAGTTTTGGTACCTGCCTACAACAATCTCAGAAGTTCCTTTATTAACCATGGAGCATCTTCCTTTAATAAATGAAAAATAGGATTAATTCACAAAAGGTTTAATACATTACATCACCAACTTCCACATCTAGTGTTTTGGTTCTCTTCTTGTCCGTAACCATGGAGCATCTTCCTTATTTAGCGATATGCTTGGGTCAGTTTTCACTTTGAATGGCGGAATTTCATGAAATTTGTCATAATCTTCTGACATGTCTGTCCTGTCCTCAACTCCCACCATGTTTCTTTTTGCTGAAAGAACTATGTGGCGCTTTGGCTCATCGTATGATATTATATTCTTTTGCTTATCTTTCCTTTTTCTCGGTCTAGTAGACATGTCCTTCACATAGAAAACTTGAGCCACATCATTGGCAAGGACGAATTGTTCGTTTCCGTACGCAAGATTATTGAGATCCACTGTTGTCATTCCGTACAGCTGGTCTACCGTTACCCCACCTCCTGTCATCTTGACCCATTTTCATCGAAACAATGGGACCTTGAAATTAGGACCATAGTCAAGTTCCCATATGTCCTCTATGTAACCATAATATGCGTCCTTTTTCCCATTCTCGTCCATTGCATCAAATCGGACACCACTGTTTTGGTTGGTGCTCTTTTTATCTTGGGCGTGCGTGTAAAATATATTCCCATTGATCTCGTACCCTTGGAAAGTCAATATAGTTGAAGATGGAGACCTGGCCAACAAGTACAACTGATCTCCAACAGTGGTGTCATTCATGAGATGTGTCTGCAACCAACCGCCAAAAGTCTTCATGTGTTCATCTCTAATCAACCTGTCAGACTGCCCCGGGTAGTTCGAGCGTACAATATTCTTGTGTACCTCGATATATGGAGCCACCAAGGTGGAACTTTGCAGAATTGTATAGTGTGCTTTAGTGAAAGAATGTTCGTCCATACATATCTTTGCTTTCTTTCCTAGCGTGCCTTTTCCACTAAGTCTCCCTTCATGCCGTGATTCAGGTACACAGATCGGCTTAAGGTCAGGAATAAAGTCAACACAAAACTCAATGACCTCCTCTGTTCTATATCCCTTGGAGATGCTTCCTTCTGGCCTCGCACGGTTATGGACATATTTCTTTAAGACTCCCATGAATCTCTCAAAGGGGAACATATTGTGTAGAAATACAGGACCGAGAATGGTAATCTCTTCGACTAGGTGAACTAGAAGGTGCGTCATTATGTTGAAGAAGGATGGTGGGAACACCAACTCAAAACTGACAAGACACTAGATCACATCTTTCTGTAACCCCGGTAGACTTTTTGGATCGATTACCTTCTGAGAAATTGCATTGAGGAACGAACATAGCTTCACAATGGGTACTATAACATTTTCCGGCAGAAGCCCCCTCAAAGCAACCGAAAGCAACTGCGTCATAAGCACATGGCAGTCATGAGACTTTAGGTTCTGGAATTTTTTCTCTGCCATATTTATTATTCCCTTTATATTGGACGAGAAGCCAGAAGGAACCTTGATACTACTCAGGCATTCAAAAAAGATTTCCTTCTCTTCCTTATTAAGAGCGTAGCTGGTAGTACCTTGAAACAACTCTGGATGCCTGCCTTCTCGGTCTTTCATACGTTGTTGGTCCTGTCGTGCTTCTGGTGTATCTTTATTCTTTCCATACACGCCCAAGAAGCCTAGCAGTATCACACAAACATTCTTCGTTAGGTGCATCACGTCGATTGCAGAGCGGACCTCTAAGACTTTCCAATAGGGTAGCTCCCAAAATATAGATTTCTTCTTCCACATGGGTGCGTGTCCGCCAGCGTCCTTCGGAACGGACTGTCCGCCAGGACCCTTTCCAAAGATTACTTTTAAATCCTTCACCATATCAAATACAACATCACCAGTACGACGGACAGGCTTACTCCAGTGATCTGCTTCACCATTGAAATGCTTGCCTTTCCTTCTTTAGGAATGCGTGGGCAGAAGAAAACGACGATTCCCTAGGTACACATTCTTCTTGCACTTATCCAAATAAATACTTTCAGTGTCATCTAAACAGTGTGTGCATGCATTGTATCCCTTGTTTGTCTGTCCTGAAATGTTACTAAGATCAGGCCAATTATTGATGGTTACGAACAACAATGCTCGTATGTTAAATTCCTCACGTTTGTGCTCATCCCACACACGTACACCTTGTCCGTGCCACAGCTGTAAAAGTTCTTCAACTAATGGCCTTAGGTATACATCAATGTCGTTTCCGAGTTGCTTCGGGCCTTGGATGAGCATTGGCATCATAATGAACTTCCGCTTCATGCATAACCAAGGAGGAAGGTTATACGTACACAAAGTCACATGCCATGTGCTATGACTGCAGCTCTGCTCCCCAAAGGTATTCATGCCATCCGTACTTAGACCAAACCATAAGTTTCTCGCGTCAGCTGCAAAGTCCGGGTACTTTCTCTCAATTTTTCTCCACCGCGACCCATCAGCGGGGTGTCTCAACATCTCGTCTTTCTTACGGTCTTATTTGTGCCATCGCAACAATTTGTCATGCTCTTCGTTTCTGAACAAACGTTTCAGCCGTGGTATTATAGGAGCATACCACATCACCTTGGCGGGAACCCTCTTCCTCGTGCGGTCCCCCTCAACATCACCAGGGTCATCTCGTCGGATCTTATACCGCAATGCAGTGCATACCGAGCATGCATCCAAATTCTCGTACTGCTCACCGTTATAGAGGATGCAGTCATTAATGCATGCATGTATCTTCTGTACCTCTAATCCTAGAGGGCATACAACCTTCTTTGCTTCATAAGTACTGGCGGGCAGTTCGTTATCCTTTGGAAGCAGCTTCTTCATTATCTTCAACAACTTTTCAAATCCCTTGTCACGAACACCGACCTATGCCTTCCATTGCAGCAATTCTAGTGTGCTGCCTAGCTTTTTGTGGCCATCTTCGCAATTCGGGTACAACAATTTGTTGTGGTCATCTAACATCTGCTCAAATTTCAACCTCTCCCTTTCGCTATCACATTCTCCCTTTGCATCAGCAATGGCTCGACTAATATCATCATCTGGCTCATATGATGCACGTTCTTCTGCTTCTTCTTCATCATTATCTTCCATTATAGTACCACCGTATTTAGGGGACATAGGATAGCTGTCATCATTCTCTTCATCTTTGTTGTCTTCCATCATAACCCCTCTTTCTCCGTGCTTGGTCCAACAATTATAGCCAGACATGAAACCGAACCGAAACAAATGGCCACTAAGGACTCTTGAGGAAGAGTATTCCTTCTGATTCCGACACTCACCACATGGACAACACATAAAACCATTCCGCTTGTTTGCCTCTGCCACAACAAGAAAAGAACGCACGCCTTTAATGAACTCGTCAGAGATTTGGTCAGCGTACATCCATTGCCGTCTCATCTGCATTTTATAAGTTCATCAAACAAAATCACGATGCTAAGCGTAGTACTAGTCTAAAAATAAAAGAACACATCGTATACATAAAACAAGCACTGATTTAAAAACTTTCTACTACATCTATAGTCCTGGTTGGACACACCAACCAGGACTAAAGGGGTTGCGGCAGGCTGGGGCCGACATGAGCCTGTTTAGTCCCGAATGGTGTCTCCAATCGGGACTAAAAGTGGGTGACGACACTATATGTCGTGAGTGGACGCTATGCTAGTGAGTGGTGACACTGTTTCAGTGGGTGGCGACACTATGACAGGGGTGAGTGTCGACATTATGTCATGAGTGTCGACACTATGTTGTGCTGCTTAATCTATAAATAGGCTTCATTGTGAACTATCAACTTCAAGGAAGATCGTGTGCGAGACCAGGGACACCACTACGGCGGAGCTTCTAGAAGATGTCTTAGGACCTCGTCCTCAGACATCTTCGAGGAGCTCGCCGTAGAGGCACTCCCTAATATGTGAAATTAGTTAGCTCCACCAGCATATTAATTTAGCTAGAAAAAATATGAACTGAAAGATGGTGTGCAAGAGAAGGGACACCACTATGGCAGAGCTTCTCGAAGATGTCTTAGGATGCCTCGTCCTCATACATCTTCGAGGAGCTCGCCATAGAGGCACTCCCTAATTTAATTTGGTAGCTCCTTGGCGTGTTCATCTTTTTGTTCTTAATTTCTTGCTTAACTGGCCGATGATTAACTAAAATGCTAGGGCGCCACTATATATATGTGTGCCTTCATAGTTTTGGTACTTATTTTGTTTCAATGGATTTTGTGACGACAGGTAGAAGAAAGAAGAATATTTTGTTGCTCGACGGTGACATGATGCACTGTGAACTGACCGGATTTCAAGACAACGTGTCAAACCAAGATATGTATATAGGATGAACTCATGTATCTATGTGCTTCGATGAATCCAATGAATTTCGAGAACTATATGTGCCAAATTAACCATATATAGAGAGATAGAACCCACACAAAATCTATCCATTTCTAGAGCATGAAATGAGCTAAAACAAGCAATGAGAGCTGAAATGATGAAGTTGCTAACCTCTTAGGACCCTTGATAGATGTGGAGCCAAAAAAATCTTCACAAATGTTGAGAAAAATGGGGAAGAACTCGAGCTTGAGGGGAGAAATTTGAGAGGGATGATCGTGTGAGCTTGAAATGGCTTGGGCTGGGAAGGGGAAGAAGATATAGTCGGGGACTTTAGTCCCGGTTTGAGAAACAAACCGGGGCTAAAGGTCCACGCATCTGCTCTTTTCCAGCGCCAGACCCTTTAGCCCCGGTTTGTTAAACGAACCGGGGCTAAAGTTCCCATACGAACCGGGGCTAATGTCTTCTGATCACTGCGGCCGTTTCTAGCCGTTGGGACCAGGGCATTAGTCACGGTTTGTACCAGAACCGGGACTAATGCGCTGGACCAAAGGTCCGTTTTCTAATAGTGCTCCCTCACCATCACCATGAGTGAGTAGTTCCCTATAGGAATGTGGGGTGGATGGGGGTTGAATGAGATTGATCATGTAATAATGCATATATCTCCTTTCGCACTCCACCAAACTTGCCGCCCACCAACACGCGCCAACACGATCTTTTAGTCACCATCGCCGCCTCATCATGGCCAATGTTGCGAGGCCTACAAGACTAAAAAGCTTAACGTGGAAGGAAGCAAGCGGTGGCAACATTGAAGTTACGCGAGAGGGACCGTACTCTACCGCCATCAGCGATAGCCCAAACAGGTTCACTTGTGCCCATATAGCGCCTGTAAAGCCCCCGCCGCCACTGCAACAAGCCTGCCATTGGCACCAACACCCCTAGTGCGAGCTACATCACTATCTTAGTCTACCGGGGAGGCCGCTACAGATCACAAAAAATACATTGTTATTAATACTTTGCTATTCAAAAGGGAAGTCATGTTATGAACACATGATATTATTAAACTCACGAGACGAGACACGATGTACAAAAGAGGCTAGGTGGCATGGCCTTGGGTGTGGCTCGTGCCACTTAGGCACATTAAGACCTCAAGCGTCGCCTTGCCTCCTCCTTGCACGTACTCCCTTATATACCTAAAAATCTAACCTTCCAGGAGGATGGCCCCTTTCGCAAAACAGAGCGTCGCCACCATCACGGTCTTCATTTTAAGGGTTAGATTGATCCTTCTCTCCACGTCGGAGAGGGATATTTCGACGTCTTCTTCACCACCATCATCACCAATGTCATCTCCATCAACCATGTGCTCACTCACCATAACCATGAGTGAGTAGTTCCCTGTATGCATGTGAGGTGGCTGGGGATTGGATGAGATTGATCATGTAATAATGTATATATGATGAGATTTAAGGTGCTTGCACTACAACAATACCCTCGCCCCTGGCACTTTTTTGGGGCGGCACAAGCAAAAAGTACCTCCGAAAGTTGGTTAGCTGGTGGATGACCATTTTCGGTGGCAAACGATGCACGCACATAAATGAATGCACCGCGGATTTGACTGGACGTTTACATTTGGTCCCACAACGGAGACTAGTAAAACACGCGACACTAATGTGGCCAGCATGTAACACTGACTTATGTGACCCACAACCACCTAGGCTCGCGTATACTTGGCCCCATCTACCCCTCCCCCCCGCTTCCTCCAAACTCACTGTCTCTATTCTACTCCCGGTACTCTTCCCAAATCCCTCTCGGAGAATCTTCATCGGTTGGTGGAGGTAGAGGAGGAGACGCTCGAGGCGGTGGAGTGCGGTAACAACTCAAAGATGGCGTAGAAATAGCAAGGCATCATTCCTCTCTACGGCGGTGGTTCCCCCGATGTAAATGCTTCTCTCTCTGACTTGGGTTTTCTTGTGCTTGTTTTTTCAATCGATTCCTATTTATCTAATTAGGGCTTCCTTGTTCTTTGGTTGTTTTGATCAATCAATTTTATCTCATCGATCGATTGGGGTTATCTCTTATCTTGGTTGTTTCGATCGATCTTTATCTAACCGATTGGTTTTTTCTCTTATCTCATTTGGGGATTTTTTTTCCACTAGGGAAACTACCACGGTGGATCAAATGCACTAATGTACAAGATTGCAGCGGATACTGTTTGGGGTATGACCCTAGGTAGGGTCAAGCTAATGTAAAGGGGCAAGTCCCACCGAGATATTTGCCGAGTCAAAGGATGACCCGACTGAGTAATACGAATGCCAGCCGAATAAGGACCAGATTAATCCGAGTACGGCTAATAAGGCTTAACTCGGCCGACATATTACATATGTCGGCACAATATCTACTATGTTTTGTACCTGCAGGTGTGCGCTTGGCCGAGTCATACAGGGCGAGGCTGAGTCACAGTGAAGCTTGCTCGAGAAGGAGAGAACGAGCTCAGAAGTCAACACTGCACTCTGTGTCTCCTCCAGGAATCTGCACAGTGCCAAGCGCTACAGACAATGGTCAGAGGGATAGAAGAGAAGAAGATGGGTCACTGAGGTGACTGTCCCACAGCCCAACGCTCACATGTCGTGGGCTTTGGGTTATTGCCGTCGATAGAAGAGAGACAGGTAAAGATTCCCACCGAATTACTATTTTGGGATGAGCATATTCGAGGAATATTCCATCCACGTGAGCCCTAATGTAACCTGGCCACCTCTTTATAAGGTAATCCAGGACCTCCAGAGACGGGGATCGATTCATTTTACACTTAGAGGGTAGTTGAGTGCTTCTTCCTCCTCTCCCTCAGAAATAGTTCAAGGAGCAAGTGTAACCATTGTTGATCTAAGGAAGGATCGTGAGTGGCTTGTTCATGTGTAGAAACCACTACATCATCCCTCCCTAGATCCCTCTAGCACACATTGGCCCCATCTTTAGCCTACCCATGGCATATGCCATATCACCACCACGACAGTTGGCGCCTACCATGGGGCCAGCAGCGGTGCTAGCCGGAGTCAGGATTCGGACGGGAAACTTCATCGTCACCGGCGAGTGCATCATCTCTGGGCTCGTTCAGCACTTCGACATGTGCGACTACGTCATCTACAACGCGCACCACTTTGCCAGGCGCTCTCCTCCGTGCAACGGAGTCTTCATCAACCTAGGCGCGCACAAGGTGTATGTCGGCGTCGATGTTTCCTGCGTCTACCCGCGGCAAGTCATCCTCGTGAGAGAGCCTCCCCTCAGCGTTGATAGCGGTCCACGTATCACTCACCCCGCAGGCAGCGTCAAGGTGATGATGACCGTGCCTGCACCAGCAGCAGGCACAGGAGCCGGGACAAGCAAGAACCCGGTGGCAACAGGTCTGGCAGCACCAAACCCGGCAGCAGCAGATCCGACGGTCGCGGATCCAGTAGAGGTTCGCAATGTCACACCTAAGGCAACTCGAATCAGAGGGCCACCCTTAGAAAGGCCAGAGAACATCTTGCAGGAAGCAATAGATAACTTAACCACTCATGTAGCTCCTATTGTAAACCCATCTCGGGCATAGGCCGAGTTAGAGGAAACTCGGTTGAAAATGTTAGAGGAGGCTAGGAGGGTAGCATCACTGCAACAGTCGTTTAACATCACTTTGCGCGAGTATGCTCAGGCAAACAAGCTTGAGACTAGCCCAACTCGGCTAGATGGTGTTAGAATAAGGCAAAAAACTCCTTAGTGATATCAACAAGGAACATGAGTCTAGACAAGGTGAGTCGGCTAACCCAGGGCTACCGAGATATAGCACTCCGGCGAAGAATCTTAGGGCAGCAAATGCAGCAGGCTCTGATATAGATGGCCTGACTAGTGAATCCCTACAGAGGCTGCAAGAAAGAGTCATCGAGATGGTGTGCATAGCAAACCAGCAGAATGAGGAACTGCTCAAGAATAACCCGGAGAGACCCGGAGGTTCACGTGTAGTTCATTCGGCTGGAACTGCCCGACAGTGTCGGCTGTCGCGGCATCTTCACCTAGCGGAGGATCAAGGAAAGACAAGGAAGTAACCTCGGGAAGAAGGGACAAACAGATGGTCCCATATGACCTGCAGTCGCTGGGAAAGAAAATATGAACCAACGCAATGCAAGCTGGGGTAACCTTGGGAATAGAAACCCTAATCATGGCAATGGTGGTCAAGGAAACCACGAGCGGAGTAAGCCCAGCCAAAATTATTCAGCTAGAGGAAGGCAGCATCCTCCACAAGATCGCCAGCTGAGATATGAACCTCGACAAGGAAGGGATGCAAGAACAGATCCGCATAACTTGACGCATAATATATATAATGACGGTTATTCGAAAATGGAGAATGCCGGATTTGCTAGGCCGAATCACCATGGGATGGAAGAAAGAGCAACAAACAGAAACTTGTAGCCAGATGATGCAAAGTTGAAACTTGACAGGATATACAGATCCAAGTTATTGGAAGAGCAAGGTCCTTCGGGTCCAGCATCCTTTGGACCTCTATCATGAGGGAGCCACCCGTGCCAAATTTCTAGCTGCCAAGAGGGACAAAAACATACAACAGAAGCACAAAGCCACAAGATTGGTTGATTTATTATGCAACTGCTATGAAAATTGCAGAAGGTAACCTTAGATGGGCAGTGAGGTATGTGCCACAAATGTTGGAAGGACCAGCAAGAGTGTGGTTAAATAACCTGCCAGCAGGAAGTATCAATTGCTGGTTAGATTTCGAGGAGATGTTCGTAAGAAACTTCACGAGCACGTATAAGAGGCTGAATAGACCTCAAGAGTTCCCATGTGCAATCAGAGACCAAATGAGACCGACCGAGAATTTTTGACTTGGTGGTGTAACCTGAGGAACTCATGTGAAGGAGTGATTGAATCGCAAGCAATTGTCTGGTTTGCACAAGGTTGCAGGTATGCAAGTGTGTTGTGGCAGAGGCTGTAGAGAGATATGCCAACCACATCGGCCAAGACAATTCGTATAGCCAACTCATATGCATTGGGAGATCCAACTCAGCTAGATCTTATGCCGGCAGATCACAATAATCAGCATGAGCATTATGCTCGTGATGGTGCCAGGTCATCTGGAGGAATGAATTCTAAGGTAGATCAAGAGATGATAGGACGGATTGTCGGTACAATTCGAGTCAAGTTGTTGTTGTAACCCAAGACCAGCCGAATGCTGGGGTAATCAGCGTCAAAAGAATAGTTCTCAATAGTGGACTCTGAGAAATTATGGCAAGAAACAGTGGACTCCTGAGCAAAAGAAGCAATGGCAAGATAGGCCGAAGTACACATATGAATCCATGCTAGATCAGTCTTGTAAGTTTCACACTCCTAACCCGGCCAAGTCGGCGAATCATACAACTCGGCAGTGTGCTTGGATGAAAATGACAATGGGCGGTACAGAGCCAAGTCAGCCGAATCAGAGACCTCGACTCATAGGAGGTAATGCGCAGCAGCAATTGGCTCTGCCTCCTCCACCACCAAGATACGAAAACCAGCCACCATCGAGGTATGAGAACCATGATAGGAGAGAAGCAGTACACCAAGTGGCGAATCAGAATCAGGAGAACCGTGGAGACCCCGGCCAAGGGGGCAAAAATGAGTACAGAGAACATCATCATGCCTATTTTTTGTTCACAACGGAGTTGACGGATAAGAAAAGTATGAAGAGGAGGAATATGGAAGTAAACGCAGTCATGCCGGCTGTGCCGAGATACATGAACTGGTCAGATCAGGAAATCGCCTAGAGTATAAGGGATCACCCCAAGATCATGCCAAACCTCGGTATGCCCTAGTGCTGGATCCGACATTCATTGGTACAAACATCAATGTTAAGTTCTCTAAGGTCCTCATTGACAATGGCAGCAGCATAAACATATTGTACAAGGACACAATGCACAAGCTCAGGATCAACAAGAACATGTTATAGACAACCAAGACTACTTTCCATGGCATTGTGATGGGATTGTCTTGTGAGCCAATTGGCAAGGTCAAGGTCGATGTGTTATTTAGAACAAGGGAAAATTGCAAAACTGAGAATTTGGAGTTCGAGGTCATAGATTTTGAGAGCTGTTACCATGCACTGCTGGGAAG
This sequence comes from Avena insularis, assembly GCA_023614405.1. Classification (NCBI taxonomy): domain Eukaryota; kingdom Viridiplantae; phylum Streptophyta; class Magnoliopsida; order Poales; family Poaceae; genus Avena; species Avena insularis. The sequence goes on from CM042690.1 coordinate 28,788,237, forward strand.
GCCGGCATTATCAAAGTTCATGACTAGTTCTCACATCAGTTACTTGAAGTGCTAGGATCCAACAGAGTGATCACCATCGCTAGAGATTATAGAAGATCGATGGAGTGTTCCTCGGTCGGGTCAAACCTACCCGAGTCATTTGTGATTGTAAGGGAAAAGAGGAGGATTCAAGAAGTGGCAGCTTTGGCCCAATCGACATAGTTGAATATGCCGACACTTGCTAAACCCACATGGCAGTGTCTCTTTTCAGCTGACTAAGGACACCGAGAAGATTCAGATCGATGACCAATTCCCAGAGCGCACCCTCACTATTGGTTCCGGTCTAAATGCTAAATAGATGTCACATCCCAAGATTTTCCAAATCTTGTAATGTGAAAAAAATAAATAAACAAAATAAATAATTGTTGAAAATTAGGGTGAAAAGAAACTTTTTAGAAACTTAAAATCCCATCTTGAACAAACTTTGGTTAATGTTTGAATCCAACTAAATCCAAATCAAGTGAAATGCATTCCTCAATGAATGTATCTTGAAATTTGAACACTTGGAGAATAAACCAAAACTCTAAAACCCTAATGGAAGGAAAACATTTCCAAGTTATCCCCAAGCCTATGGATTTGATCCATATAAAAATTTGTCAAACAAACATTTCAAAATGATCAATAAAGACAAATAGAAATATTATAAAACCATAGAAATTGATTTCAATCAATTTGGAACCAAAGATAAAATCTTATGAAATTAATAAGATAAGGAAATTGAATTTCCAAAGCTAATAAAGCACCTATCTAAAATTCCATACCAAATGGTGAGCAATTAATCCTAAAGATATTTAAAAGGATAAATAAATATTAAATAAGGTTTTTCAAATTGGAATCACCAAGTTTGGATCTATAAATAAAAAGATATGGATTTTATAAGATAAAGATAGAAATATTAAATGAGGGATATTTAAAGGCCAAATTAAAAATTGACCTAATCCATAAGAAAATGGAATAAATATAATCCAAATCTAAATAAAATATTGGATAAAGAATTTTCAAATAAAATAAAATGGCATTAACCAAATTATATTTTGAATAAAGGCAAATCTCTAACAAGAATGATTATTTAAATCATGAGAAAATAGTATTTGGAAATTACCCAAATGGTTAAAAGTTATGGAATTAATTCAAATGAAATAAAAGAATCATCTAAAATAAAGTTTTATAGAATTAAACCCATATTTAATTTCATTGGAGTAAAGGCAAATATCCAATTTAAATGATTAATAAATCATATTAAAAATGTTCCAAATTAAGTCCAGGAGAATTATTTGACACCCTAATTAATTAAATAAACCTGCTGATAAGGTTTTGTGAAAAATTGGAATATTAAATAGGAGTTTGAAAATATACTTAAAACTCATATGAATAATGGCATATGCTTCTTTTAATAAAAGATAAAACATACGAAAAAATAGTAGAATTATTCCTGAAATAGTATTTAAATTACATGTTTAAACAATATCGAATTGTACTGAATTTTGAACAAGGTTTGAATTCAAACAAGGTTTGAAAACATTTAAACAAAATCAAAACAGAAAAAGAAATCAAGAAAACGAAAAAGAAACATATAAAAAAAGGGAATAGAAAGCAGCCCAGCCCAGCTAGCCACTAAGCCCAGCAGCCCACTCCCTCTCTTCTCCCGTAGGAAAACGATTCGAACCAGAAAAGCCACCCACAAAGTCACTGACTGCCTGGCCCCACCTCCTCTCTCTTCCTTTCGCTGACAAACGGACCCCATCGCCACCTCAGCGTCTCCTTCACCCGCCCCCTGACCACGACTCGCCGGCCGTTGAAGCCGTTTGAATGCTGGCGTAAATTCGCGTTAACCATGCCATGAAACAGCCCCGCGATCACCCGTACTAAATCGCTTGCACCCCCTCTCTCTTTCCCCTCTCTCACCCGGCACTCTCTGCCCCCAGGCCGTCCCCATTTTAGTTTGCACCACCGCAGCCTCTGACGGACTCCGACGTCGATTCCGGCGAACCCAGGCCGCGCCTCGCCTCCCACTGCATGCATGCTTGCTCCCCACCTCCTGGCACATCTCCCAGTGCCGCTCGTTAGCCCGCGCAAGCACCGTAGCCTCGGCTTCGTCATCACCTGAGCGCCACCGAGAACTGCCCCAACTCCGGCGACCCTTCCCCGGTAACTCCGACCTCGCCACTCCCTCTCGATGATGCTCCCGTGAACGCCACACTCGCCCGCATCTAACGAACCCTCTGCCTCACTTTTTTGTGCCCTGTAGCATCGACAACATCGACACCTGAGTGAGCCCGACGCCGACGACGTCTCCGACGAGCAATCACTACCGTTCCCGTGCGCCCCCTGCCCAACGACGAGCACCTTGAGCATCATAGCGTCACTGCGATCACTGTACGCGCCTTCACTCCCTCCCTCACTTCTTGAAACGCTTGCAATGCCGGCTTAGGCCGCCACCCACCACGAGCTACCGCCAGCCTGCGTCGAGGATCTAGATCTGAGCGTCACGATAGATTCATAATCGAAGGGGTAAGTTTGAATCAGAGCCACACTATTTCATTTAGATCTAACGCACCAGAGAGGTTGATCCAACCGAACCGGTATCACCAAGAGCAGCCACGCGTGGCCCTCTGCTTTTAAAAATGTAAAATTTGATCTATTAGATTTGCAAACTTGTAAAATTCATAACTTTAATTCTACATGTCCAAATTCTGCAAATTTTATATCAATGGAATCAGCAAGACAAGTACTTTCTAACCAGGCACTTTGTTTAGTAAATTGCTTCTATTAAATTGGTTGTTTTTGCAAAAACTTGTGTAGGCTTATTTAGAATATAAAATTCATTCTAAAATTGTTTTTGTGATGAAATCTTTGGAAAATGGATTGTTTTGAACCTACTAAACATTTAAAACAACTTGTGGTTTCAAAAACATATTTTGTGAAGCAAAAGAATAAATATTTGAATTAAAGCATTTCTAGTCAAATAAAAAAATGTTGTTCATGTGTTGAAAATACTTTTTGGAGAAAAACCTTTGGGAAATGTTTTGATTTAAACTCTCTGACCCCAAGCACCAAGTTTTATGATTTAAAAATGTATTTGGTGAACCCTATAAAGATTATTGCTTTGCTAAACGCATTTTCAACCACATAAAATAATGCTTTGATTTAAAAAGAGTTTATAGATAAAATCTTTTGCAAATAGTCTTGCCAAATTTATAATACGACCAATAAGTGTTTTAGAATGTTTTATAACCCATTATAAATCACTTTTCTAAATAAAACAATCTTTGGCATGCTTGCATGCATTACCTTGTTTCTATTATTTCATGCGATGTTGCTTGAATGGTAGTTGAAATATTGCTTGCTTGATTGAATTGTAGTGATTTGAAGAGTGTGAGTATTGCAAGATCAAGGAGTGAACTTATATTCTCTACCAAAAAGGCAAGTGATGCTTCATACTTTTGTCCCATTATTTTCACTATGCATTAGTGATATTTCTAAAGTAGGACTTGCATGGAATTTTTGCTAAGTGTAAACTATGCCATGGGAAATCCTAGTAGATGAAACCTTAGTAGAAATTTCCTAAGTTAAGATTCCTACTACTATCATGCTTAGCTTAGCTAGTAGAAAACAAGGGTGGAATATATTCATTCTATGGAATATTTCTAAGTCAAGGACTTATGTTTTGTTTAATAAAACAACTAAGTGAATGAATCACCTGGGTGGAATGGAAGGAATGGTTTGTGTTGAGTGGTTACACAAGGCCCATTTCTATGGTTTAACTTGTGTATCTCACTTGTGGATTGCCACCCAGGAACAAAGAGATTTGAGATGTCAAATGTTGAGAAGCTTCAAGTGCAGCCACTTGGCATTATGGGATCTTCCTGGATCATATAGGTTGCAATAACTTAGCCAAATGGACAGTTGGTGGTAGGGGATTGATAGGTTGGAACGCGTCCATTCTGGTCTAAGGGAAGGCTTCCGAAAGATCTTGTCTTGGTGAAACCAAGTCTTGTGGGGAAAGTGCACAACCTCTGCAGAGTGTAAAACCTAAGTACTTAGCCAGGTCCCTGGTAAAGGAAAATTTGAGCATCAAGACATGGAAGCTATTAAGAATCTACTCATCCAAATTTCTAAGTTAAAAACTTGTGGTTGAACAAGGGTTGAAGGATCACCAATTTCTATTGGGAGATGCCTTGGGTTATTTTGTCAAGAAAAAACTTAGTGTTTTCAAATGATAAGGAAAACCTATTTTGAGCAAAGCAAGCATAAGCTCCACTTAGCCAAATGCATATAGATGATAGACTCCACTATACTACCATAGTATCACTTGCCAATACAATTCAAATGTATTGACCCTTGTGGATGTAACTTGTTATGTTGCAGGTTTGTTTGAAATTAGTGAAGTGTGTTGAAATAGGATTACAAGTCTACAACCAACATGTTTGCCTGTGGCACTTTGAAGATGAAGGACCCCATGCTATTGTTATATTCTGCTGCATTGTAATGAAATAGCCAAATGAGCTATGTAAGATGTAATAAATTATTTTATTCCTGGTTATAAAGTTGTATTATGACCTTTGTTTCTTGATATTACATCTTAACTGTGGATGCTAGCTATTGATCCAGGGACTAGCATTGTAAACACAGGGATCTCTACCTTATTAAAGGTTGGGACCTCTACAGATGGTATCAGAGCATTGTGTTGCCTGTAGGATTGTAACCCTAGGATTGGACAAACCCTTTAGAAAAATAGGAGTTATATTTGTTCCAAAACTTATTTACAAACAATCTTGTAAACTATTTCCTCAACCTTTTGGTTTTAACTCTACATCTCTTCTATTTCAACTTGATGGATAAAGCCTTCTCCATGAACAAAGACTTCAACTATATTTTCACCAAGGACTTCATCAACTCAAGTGACTTCAACCTTAGTCTCAACAAGGACTTCAACTTGGATATCACTAAGGACTACAAGTGAGACAAGAAATATTACTCGAGACTTGAAGACTAAGGGAATACAACTTAGAAGGAACCATCATCACTTTATAGTTTTGTGACCAAGAATTTTCCCAAGGAAACCATGATCTCATTCAAGAAGAATCCACCAAGAAGGATAGAATGATTTCAAGTGAACCATATAGTTTGACCACCATATTTAGATCAAACCAAATTCACCAACTTATGTGGTGTAACAAAATATTTTGTTGCCTATAAGTGTGCTTGAAACTTGTTGTTTGAGTGGAATGTTTGTTTGTGATTGCTTGCACATTGCTTGAGTGAATTGTGATGTGTGTGATTAGAATTGATTCCTTAGAAATCTTTTGCCTATTCTAATCCCAAACCAACCCAAACAGATGACTTCTCCAAGAGACTCCAACATCAAGAATGGTGACACCAACAACCAAGAGATGCACATGAGAGAACAACTACTAGCAAACCAAACCCAGTTGAACCAAGTGACAACTCAGTTTTTAGCCAACAACAATGAGATAGACCCAACCATACAAAAGTTCTTGGAAATCCAATCCCAATTGTTGCAAGGGATGACCACTCAATTGATCAACATAAGAGACAACTCTTCCCAAGGAGTTTATGACAACAAGTATGTCAAGGATGATATTTTAGAAGGAACCCAAGCTTGCAATGTTTGTGGAGACAAGGATCACACTTCCAAAGAGCATGAAGATCAATGCCCAAATTGTGAAGAGAAACATCCAACCAATCAATGCCCCACATCTCAAGCTACTTGTTTCCTATGTGAAGGAAATAATCATGTCCCTATCCAATGCCCCATCTATTCCATAGTTCAACAAAAGAAACAAGGTGGAGTGCATCAACAGTTTGAAAACCCTCATGAAGGAACAACTTCTACCAAGAAGGATGAAGGCAAAGTCAAAACTATGCATCATAAGGCCAAATCCAAAGTGACCACAAAGTGTTGCTACTCTTGTCAGGAAGAAGGTCATATCTCTAGTAACTGCCCCAAGAAGAGAGAAAGATTTCCCAACTTTGTGGTGAAATATGAAGAGCATGAACTAGAAGAACTCCTAAGCTTTGGAGAAGCCTAAAAAGAAGAAGGACGAAAGTCAAGTGCAGTGTTGCCATTGCAAAGAGATGGGACACTATGCCAATGAATGTCCAGAGAAGAAGAAGAAATATAACGAGATTAACCAAGTGTGGTGCAACAAGTGCAAAGAGCTAGGCCATTATGTGTCAACTTGTCCACAGAAGATACGTGAAGAACTTAATCTTGTCACATGTTACAGTTGTGGTGATCAAGGACATTATGCAAGCAATTTCCCAGAAAAGATGAAGCACAAGATAAAGCCTATGAAGGATCTCAGCCTTGTCACATGTTTCAAGTGTGGAAACAAAGGACACTATGCAGATGTTTGCCCAGAGAAGCTTCATCAAAATCCCAAGCAAGCCAAGATGTAATCTAGTTGGAAAATTTTTAAGGGTGATAGTACCCTAGTTGCTTTGAGCCAACTTGTAACCCCTATCTTTCCCAAATCTCGGGACGAGATTTATTTTAAGGGTGGTAGCCTGTCACATCCCAAGATTTTCCAAATCTTGCAATGTGAAAAAAATAAATAAACAAAATAAATAATTGTTGAAAATTAGGGTGAAAAGAAACTTTTTAGAAACTTAAAATCCCATCTTGAACAAACTTTGGTTAATGTTTGAATGCAACTAAATCCAAATCAAGTGAAATGCATTCCTCAATGAATGTATCTTGAAATTTGAACACTTGGAGAATAAACCAAAACTCTAAAACCCTAATGGAAGGAAAACATTTCCAAGTTATCCCCAAGCCTATGGATTTGATCCATATAAAAATTTGTCAAACAAACATTTCAAAATGATCAATAAAGACAAATAGAAATATTATAAAACCATAGAAATTGATTTCAATCAATTTGGAACCAAAGATAAAATCTTATGAAATTAATAAGATAAGGAAATTGAATTTCCAAAGCTAATAAAGCACCTATCTAAAATTCCATACCAAATGGTGAGCAATTAATCCTAAAGATATTTAAAAGGATAAATAAATATTAAATAAGGTTTTTCAAATTGGAATCACCAAGTTTGGATCTATAAATAAAAAGATATGGATTTTATAAGATAAAGATAGAAATATTAAATGAGGGATATTTAAAGGCCAAATTAAAACTTGACCTAATTTATAAGGAAATGGAATAAATATAATCCAAATCCAAATAAAATATTGGATAAATAATTTTCAAATAAAATAAAATGGCATTAACCAAATTCTATTTGGAATAAAGGCAAATCTCTAACAAGAATGATTATTTAAATCATGAGAAAGTAGTATTTGGAAATTACCCAAATGGTTAAAAGTTATTGAATAAACTCAAATGAAATAAAAGAATCATCTAAAATAAAGTTTTATAGAATTAAACCCATATTTAATTTCATTGGAGTAAAGGCAAATATCCAATTTAAATGATTAATAAATCATATTAAAAATGTTCCAAAATAAGTCCAGGAGAATTATTTCACACCGTAATTAAATAAATAAACCTGTTGATAAGGTTTTGTGAAAAATTGGAATATTAAATAAGAGTTTGAAAATATACTTAAAACTCATATGAATAATGGCATATGCTTATTTTAATAAAAGATAAAACATAAGAAAAAATAGTAGAATTATTCCTGAAATAGTATTTAAATTACATGTTTAAACAGTATGGAATTATACTGAACTTTTGAACAAGGTTTGAATTCAAACAAGGTTTGAAAACATTTAAACAAAATCAAAACAGAAAAAGAAATCAAGAAAAAGAAAAAGAAACAGATAAAAAAAGGGAATAGAAAGCAGCCCAGCCCAGCTAGCCACTAAGCCCAGCAGCCCACTCCCTCTCTTCTCCCGCAGGAAAACGATTCGAACCAGAAAAGCCACCCGCAAAGTCACTGACTGCCTGGCCCCACCTCCTCTCTCTTCCTTTCGCTGACAAACGGACCCCATCGCCACCTCAGTGTCTCCTTCACCCGCCCGCTGACCACGCCTCGACGGCCGTTGTAGCCGTTTGAATGCTGGCGTAAATTCGCGTTAACCACGCCATGAAACAGCCCCGCGATCACGCGTACTAAATCGCCTACGCCCCCTCTCTCTTTCCCCTCTCTCACCCGGCCCTCTCTGCCCCTAGGCCATCCCCATTTTAGTTTGCACCACCGCATCCTCCGACGGACTCCGACGTCGATTCCGGCGAACCCAGGCCGCGCCTCGCCTCCCACTGCATGCAGGCTTGCTCCCCACCTCCTGGCGCATCTCCCAGTGCCGCTCGTTATCCCGTGCAAGCACCGTAGCCTCGGCTTCGTCATCACCCGAGCGCCACCGAGAACTGCCCCAACTACGGCGACCCTTCCCCGGTAACTCTGACCTCGCCACTCCCTCTCGATGATGCTCCCGTGAATGCCACACTCGCCCGCATCTAACGAACCCTCTGCCTCACTTTTTTGTGCCCTGTAGCATCGACAGCATCGACACCTGAGCGAGCCCGACGCCGACGATGTCTCCGACGAGCAATCACTGCCATTCCCGTGCGCCCCTGCCCAACGACGAGCACCTTGAGCATCAGAGCGTCACTGCGATCACTGTAAGTGCCTTCACTCCCTCCCTCCCTTCCTGAAACATCGCCAACGCCACCGCCAGAGCTGCGCCGCTACCACGACCGAGCACCGCCAGCCGGTCGAGCTTTACATGCGCCGTAGGATCTAGATCTGAGCGTCAAGATAGATTCATAATCGAAGGGGTAAGTTTGAATCAGAGCCGCACAATTTCATTTAGATCTAACGCACCATAGAGGTTGATCCAACCGAACCGGTATCAGCCAGTAGCAAGCAGCCACGTGGCCCAGCCTCTGTTTTAAAAACAGAAATTTGATCTATTAGATTTGCAAACTTGTAAAATTCATAACTTTAATTCTAGACGTCCAAATTTTGCAAATTTTATATCAATGGAATCAGCAAGACAAGTACTTTATAACCATGCACTTTGTTTAGTAAATTGATTCTGTTAAATTGGTTGTTTTTGCAGAAACTTGTGTACGCTTATTTAGAATATAAAATTCATTCTAAAACTGTTTTTGTGATAAAATCTTTGGCAAATGGATTGTTTTGAACCTAATAACCATCTAAAACAACTTGTGGTTTCAAAAACATATTTTGTGAAGAAAAAGAATAAATCGTTGAATTAAAGCATTTCTAGTCAAATAAAAAAATGTTGTTCATGTGTTGAAAATACTTTTTGGAGAAAAACCTTTGGGAAATGTTTTGATTTAAACTCTTTGACCCCAAGCACCAAGTTTTATGATTTAAAAATGTATTTGGTGAACCCTATAAAGATTATTGCTTTGCTAAAGGCATTTTCAACCACATAAAATAATGCTTTGATTTAAAAAGAATTTATAGATAAAATCTTTTGCAAATAGTCTTGCCACTTTTATAAAATGACCAATAAGTGTTTTAAAATGTTTTATAACCCATTAGAAATCACTTTTCCAAATAAAACAATCTTTGGCATGCTTGCATGCATTACCTTGTTTCTATTATTTCATGTGATGTTGCTTGAATGGTAGTTGAAATATTGCTTGCTTGATTGAATTGTAGTGATTTGAAGAGTGTGAATATTGCAAGATCAAGGAGTGAACTTATATTCTCTACCAAAAAGTCAAGTGATGCTTCATACTTTTGTCCCATTATTTTCACTATGCATTAGTGATATTTCTAAAGTAGGACTTGCATGGAATTTTTGCTAAGTGTAAACTATGCCATGGGAAATCCTAGTAGATGAAACCTTAGTAGAAATTTCCTAAGTTAAGATTCCTACTACTATCATGCTTATCTTATCTAGTAGAAAACAAGGGTAGAATATATTCATGCTATGGAATATTTCTAAGTCAAGGACTTATGTTTTGTTTAATAAAACAACTAAGTGAATGAATCACCTGGGTGGAATGGAAGGAATGGTTTGTGTTGAGTGGTTATACAAGGCCCATTTCTATGGTTTAACTTGTGTATCTCACTTGTGGATGGCCACCCAGGAACAAAGAGATTTGAGATGTCAAATGTTGAGAAGCTTCAAGTGCAGCCACTTGGCATTATGGGATCTTCCTGGATCATATAGGTTGCAATAACTTAGCCAAATGGACAGTTGGTGGTAGGGGATTGATAGGTTGGAGCGCGTTCATTCTGGTCTAAGGGAAGGCTTACGAAAGATCTTGTCTTGGTGAAACCAAGTCTTGTGGGGAAAGTGCACAACCTCTGCAGAGTGTAAAACCTAAGTACTTAGCCAGGTCCCTGGTAAAGGAAAATTTGAGCATCAAGACATGGAATCTATCAAGAATCTCCTCATCCAAATTTCTAAGTTAAAAACTTTTGGTTGAACAATGGTTCAAGGATCACCAATTTCTATTGGGAGATGCCTTGGGTGATTTTGTCAAGCAAAAACTTAGTGTTTTCAAACGATAAGGAAAAACTATTTTGAGCAAAGCAAGCCTAAGCTCCACTTAGCCAAATGCATATAGATGATAGACTCCACTATACTACCATAGTATCACTTGCCAATACAATTCAAATGTATTGACCCTTGTGGCTATAACTTTTTATGTTGCAGGTTTGTTTGAAATTAGTGAAGTGTGTTGAAATAGGATTACAAGTCTACAACCAACATGTTTGCATGTGGCACTTTGAAGATGAAGGACCCCATGATATTGTTATATTCTGCTGCATTGTAATGAAATAGCCAAATGAGATATGTAAGATGTAATAAATTATTTTATTCCTGGTTATAAAGTTGTATTATGACCTTTGTTTCTTGATATTACATCTTAACTGTGGATGCTAGCTATTGATCCAGGGACTAGCATTGTAAACACAGGGATCTCTAGCTTATTAAAGGTTGGGATCTCTACAATAGAGAAGCGAGCTCATCAGCTTCCTCCATGAGAATCGAGATATCTTTGCGTGGTCCACTCAGGATCTGCAAGGTATGCCGAGGGAGCTAGCAGAGCACTCTTTACATGTGAAGCCAGATTCAAGGCTGGTGAAGCAACCCTCCGCCGCTTCGTCGAGGACAGGAAAAAAATAATCGGAGATGAGATAGCTCGGCTCCTTGTAGTCAGGTTGAAACATTGTTTTTCATCAAGCAATTGACATTAATCTCTCTTGATTTGCCACTAATAACTAATTGTTGCGAAGATATGCAAAACCTTCCTTTGATTTATGTTGTGTAGTAAATCACAATTTTATTGCAAAATATGGAGTCAATAATGATAATTTTGAGGAAGTATTGATGACCAAGTATTCCTAGAGCTAAAACCAGGCGGCAGCTGATGACCCACAAGTGTAGGGGATCGCAACAGTATTCGCGGGTAGTATTACCCAATTTATTGATTCGACACAAGGGGAGCCAAAGAATACTTGCAAGCCTTAACAACTGAGTTGTCAATTCAGGTGCACCTAGAAATAGTTCTTGCTGACAGAAGTTTATCAGTAGCAACAATTTGTAGTAGCAACAGCAGCAGTAAAACAAGAACAATAGTAACATTAACGGTAAACATTGGGATTCGAGTGCGGTAGGCATAGGGATGGATGGACGGGCGTTGCATGGAGGACTCTAAACATGTAACTTCAAGATCTAGGGCATTGCAGATAAATAAGAATAAGAATCCAAGTACTAAACAATCCTAGGCATGTGCTCCATATATAGTCATACATGCTCGCAATGAGAACTTGCACAACATCTTCTGTCCAGCCAGCCCGTGGCAGCGGGGCCTCTAGGGAACTACTGGAAATTAAGGTGCTCCTTTTAATATAGCATCGGAGCAAAGCATTTACACTCCATGAACACATGTGATCCTCACACCATAGCCATCCCCTCCAGTTGTCCCAATTTCTGTCACTTCAGGGCCTTTGGATCCGGACAATGACATGTGTACACAACTTGCAGATAAGATCAAAAACAATACTATCATAACGATTCAATAATAAGTTCAGATCTGAGATCATGGCACTTGGGCCCTAGTGACAAGCATTAAGCACAACAAGTTGCAACAAAGTCAAACAACGCTAATAGAGATACTAGGCACTATGCCCTAACAATCTTATTCGATTACATGATATAACTCATCCAATCCCTACCATCCCCATAGACTACAGCGGGGGATTACTCACTCATGGATGAGGGAATCATCGATGGTTGATGGAGAGGCATTGGTGATGACAATGGCGATGATCCTCTCCAAATTCCCCGTCCCGGCAGGGTGCCAGAACAGAGTTTCTGGATCCGAATCTTGGTTTCTGATGGTGGCGGCAGAGCGGAACTCTTTCAATAAAACTATCGAACCCTCCTCAGTTTTTATGCCGAGAGGCAACTTATAGGCGCATAGGGAGGCCGAGGGGGTGCCTGGGGTGGCTGCACCCCCCTAGGCGCGGCCAGAGGTGGGTCCGCGCCTGGCAGGGGTGTGGGCCCCCCAGGACCCTTCTCCGTCTCGTCTTTTGGGTCTATGGATCTTCTGGTGAAATATAATTTTTGGCATATTTTCTGGGATTTGAATGTGTGGGGGTCAGTATGGATCTCTAGGTCCCACTTCTGATTATTGATATGAGAGGAGTCTCGATCATGTCCGCATTATTCGCAAACCGTAGGGTGACACACTTAAGAGACACCGACACCATTTGGAGCAAATAGTTTCATGCTGAAAAGAATAAGAAAGCGCAGGAATTTATTTCACTAGATACCGAAACTGGTTTCAGGTGAAATTGCAGAAAGTGTTTCTGCATGTGAAATGAAATACTAGCAAGGGGTTATATGTGAATGTTTGTCATTAAAGTAATTGACAAAATTCAGAATAAATAAAAGTAGTTTTATTTAATGAGAGTTTGCATTAAATTTGGTGGAAATTTAATGGGAATTTGAGTTGGTTTTTGAGTGGAGAAAATTGAAGGGGCATTTTGTGAAGTGGAGCTTCCACCCACATGAATGGAGGGAGGGCAAGGGGAATCCCCCATGCACCGGCCACCCCCCTTGGGGTTCCCCCCTCCTCGTATAAAAGGAGCCCCTCCCTCACTTCTCACTCACACCTACTCGTGAAGGATCTCTCGCTCCCCCTCTTGTATTTATCCCTCATGGTCTCGGACTAGCGAGATACATGTTCGTGGTGGCTATTTGGCAAGAAAGAGTTATGCTTCCGCTGCATCGCTAGAGCGAGGAGGCGGAGGTTGCTCGGTGCCTCGGACGTGTGTGCGAGCACGGATGTGATGACCCACAAGTATAGGGGGTGTATCGTAGTACTTTTGATAAATAGGAGTGTCGATCCCAACGAGGAGCAGAAGGTGCTGAATAGTGGTTTGGAGTAGGAAATCCCTGTGAATACTTAGCAAATGGATTTTTAATGGTTTTCTGACAAGGCAACAAAACAAAGAGCAAGTAACAGAAGTAACAAACAAATGGAGCAAGTGGCCCAATCCTTTCTTAGGAAAGGACAAGCCGGTGGAAATACTTATAAGGACCAAACGTTCTCGAGGACACATGGGAATTCTGTCAAGTGCTTTCGCTTCAAATAGCTGAGTACTCTTCTCTTGTGTTTGTAAGTGTTGTGTGGGTGAACCTGTGCTAACATACCTCCCTTCCTAGGACTAATACATACTTGTGATTAAAACCCATGCACACATCCATAAATACAGGAAAGTAATTAAGATATAAATCTAACCACAGCCTTAAACTCTGAGATCCTACGCTCCCTTGTGCAAAGGTGTCCTAACGGGGGTTCAGGTTTCTGTCACTCCAGCAACCTCACAATTAGTAGCCAAATACACAATGCATTCCCCTAGGCCCATAAATGGTGAAGTATCATGTAGTCAACGTTCACATGGCACCAATAGAAGAATAGCATCACAACTTAAATACTAAACCATTGAATAATAACTCATCACAGATTCACTACTAACAGCATGACTGCTCCCATGTCCTCAATAACTAAACGAACTACTCACAGGACATCATATGGATCAAGATCAAAGATGATATGATAATGGATAACAATCTGAACATAAACAATAATCCAATGGTTCCACTCACAAGCATCATCTACAAAGTAATCAACACCGGGAAAGTTTCCCCTAAGAACTAAAGCAATATCCAACACAATTGTTATAGCGGGACGGAGTGGTGGTGATGGTGCTGGTGGAGATGATGGTGTGGATGATCGATGATGATGATCCCGATGAAGCCTAGCTTGATGACGATGTTGATGGCGACGGTCTCCCCTCTCCGGGAAGGAATCCCCCTCGCAGAAATCTGTCTGCCAGAGAGATCTTTTCTCTCGGTGTTTTCCGCCTCCCAAAAGAGGTGGAAATATATCTGTGGTCGCCCCCCGAGCCTTAGGGTTTCAAAGGGAAGATATAGGCGAAGGGGCGGAGTCGAGGCCGGGTAGGTGGGCCACACCTGCCCTAGGCACGGGGTCAGGTGGGCCCGTGCCTAGGGGGTGTGGGCCCCCTGAGGCCCCACTTCGTCCCTCCTTCTGGCTTCCTTCGTCTTCTGGTAAAATAATATGTTTCCATATTTTTCTGATCTTCGCGAAATTGCACCAAAATGCCTTCTTTTCCATCAGAATCTAGACTCCGGCAGTCCATCCTCCAAGAATCATCCAACATGCATAAACAGATGAAAAGCCATAAGTAATACCTCATAATAAGACAAATATAAATGAATAGCGGTAAATTATGATATAGAATGGTGATGCAAATTGGGCATATCAGGATGCGTAGCTGATTTGCGGCGCTAGGACTTCTTCTCGATCTTGAGATCGGCAAGAGATCTTCTATATCAACCATGAGTTCAACATCGTTAAGCTTTGTCGATCTTCAAGGGTATGTTCTCTACGAATGTATATCCGCCCATTGCTTGTATCTAGTAGATAGATCTAGGTACATAGTTGTTCCCATCGTAGGAATTTTTTTGTTTTCTATGCTACGAACCCTACAGTGGTATCAGAGCCGGATCTATGCGTAGATGCTTTGCACGGGTAGTACAAATCGGAGTATATGGGCGATGTTGATCATGTTATTGCTTCTTAGTTGTACTTTGGATATTGGTGGCATAGTGGGATGAAGCGGCCCGGACAAACTTTACATGTCCTCGCACATGAGACCTGTTCCACGCTTGACATGCAACTAGTTTTGCATAAGTGGCTAGCGAGTGTATCTCTCTCCTACTATAGTCAATATCTAATTTGCAATGAGTTGTCAACAATTTGATTATCCTCGTTGTGGTTCATGTTCGTAGGTAAGAACGATTCTATCTTAGAAATCCCTAAGCCATGTAAAACTTGCAATGGATAAATTAGAGGCGTCTAGTTTAGATTGTTGCTGGGCTAGTGTCATGATATGGTGATGTTGTAAGTAGAAGTATAAGTCGATACTCTTACAACACACATAACGTGTAAGTTCCATAGACATTGGCCTTACACATAAAGGTATGAGGAGGATCATACCACGATGCACATGATGGAGATCAAGTGCAAGAACCATATCATTCCACTTGTTAACATGTGATGTTTGTTGCATCATATATTGCTTGTTTGGTGTTTTATTAGCATAATAAGATGATCCATCATTTAGATATCAAGATAAAAATATGTTCTCCCTTAAGTATGCACCGATTATGTTTCGTCGCTCCAAGACATCACGTGATGATCGGGTGTTCTTGGATCCACGATCATATTTCGGGTGCAAGACAGTTACACACGCAAATACTAAGGTTCTTACTTAGCGAGACTAGCATGTATAGACATGGCCTCGAAACACGGACCAAAAGGTTAATCATGAGTCATATGAAAGATATGATGCCCTGTAACATCCCTAAAATCATGAATTATAAAGTTTGCATATCATTCATGCATTAATAAGCATTTGATTATTTTCAAACAAGATTTCAAAATGAGAAACCATTTATATGTCTTTTGTTTTAAGCTAGAGAGGCAATGGTTCTATTTTGCTTTCAAACCATACCTTGTTTGATTTAGAGTGTTTCAAAAGTGAATACAAAGCTCACACAAAAATTTCAAAACAGGATTCAAACATAAAACCATTCATATGCCTATTATCCTTATATTAAGAAAGGCATGGTTTTATTTTTATTTTCAAACCCAGATTGGTTTTTGAGTATAAGTATATGTTTGAAGCATATTTGGACACTACAAACATAGTACAAAAGTCTAGAGAAAATTCAAATGCAAACAGATTTGATTTAGGCATTCAAATTCAAACCAGAAAATCAAAACAGAAAAAGAAAAAGAGAAAAGGAGAAAAAAATAAACCCAGCGACCTAACTAACCCAACCCACCCGCGGCCCAGCTACCAGCCCATCTAGACCACCCGGGAAAACCCCTTCCCCTCTCTGTTTCTCACCCACTCTCGCACCCCCTCTCACTGACGCACTGGCCCCGCAGCCACGTCATCGTCTTCCTCAATCAACACCACAGCAACGACGTCGCCGCCCGTTTCTGATCATTTGATTCGCGAATCAATTCGCGTTAACCATGCAGTAATCTCGTGCCAGACCCCCTCTACTTAACCCCTCCCCACTCCGCTCCTTTCCCCTCACTCAGCGCTCTCTCTCCGCTACCAGGCTGCCCGCAATTCAACTCGCGTCGCCACTGTCCCGAGCAGCTCCGGCGACATATTCCGGTGAGCACCGTGCTCCCGTTCGTCCCTCGTTCATACGAGTTTGATCTCATGATGTTTACACATATTCTCACCCTTCGCTTACTCTCAGTAATGCCCGGGGCGCCGCCTCGCCGAGCCCGTGAACGACCAAAGCTCCGCTTGACTTCGGCGAGAAATCCTGGTAATCTCCGAGCGCCCCTTCCCTTCTGCTTGTCCCGATAGCGTTCGCCGTGTCCCTGCGCATCTCCTAATGCTCCTGGTTTGTGCTAGGGTGATCCATAGCGTCGTCAATGTCTCCGCCACCACGAGCCCGACGCTTCCAGCAACTCCGACGAGCTCTAACCACAGCTACATCACGCCCCCGCCCCAGCCGCGTCCATGTTGAGCATCCCCACGTCCTCGCGACCTCGGTAAGAGCCAACACCCCCTCTCCTACCCCCTAGCGTCGCCGATCCATCGTTGGCAGAGCCGTCGCCGCCGATGTGGCCATGAGCGTCACCGATTTTGGGTAGGGGCGATTTGATCCACTGGATCTAGATCCAATGGTCTAGATTAGACGCTATCTCGAAGGGGTACGGGAAAATCTGAGCCACTAGATCTTACTTAGATCTAACGGTGCGTGTGTGTGATCCACGCGAAACGGTACCGTCCAATCAGAAGCCGCCGCGTGTCTGGATTTTTCTTTTAAATTCAGATTTGATTTAATTTGATGGTTAAACTTGTAAATTCAATAACTTTTGTTCTGTTTATCCAAAAATTACAAATAATATATCATTGGAATCACAAAAATAAATCCACACATCTATAGGCTTGGTTTTGTATTTTTCCTCTGTTAAAATAGAATTTTATGCAGAGACATTTGTATGCTTATTTTGTGTATAAAAATTATTTGGAAAATGTTTTTAAAGCCAAATTATGTTTATTTAGTCACTAAATGTTTAGTTTAGTGTTTAGTACTGTTTACTTGTCTTGTCTTGTTTGGGAAAAATCATCACATAGCATTTTCATGCATTCGTATATTTTTGCTTGATTGTTTTTGGTGCTATCATTTTATGTGTAGATTTTGGTGCTAGTGGTGATTGTGATTGTGAGGATTGTTGCTACTCCCCCAACTACCAAGGCAAGTGGTGCTTCATATTTTAGTCCCAATATTTTGACTATGCATTAGTGATATTTTGTATAGGGCTTGCATGATGTATTTGCTAAGTATCTATATGCTATGCTTGGGAAATCCTAGTAGTTGTAGACTTGTTAGAATTTTCTCTAAGTTAAGATACTTGCTATATTACCATGATTTGCCTAGATAGTAGCACACAAGGGTGGACTATATACATGCTATGGAAAATGTTGCTAAGTCTTTGACTTATGTTTTTGTTTAATAAAACAACTAAGTGAATGAAACACCTGGGTGGAATGGTAATTGCATGGATGGATTTTTGTTGAGTGGTTACCAGGGCCCCATTTTCATGGCCTACCCTGTGTATCTCACTTGTGGAATGCCACCTAGGAACAAAGGGATTTGAGATGCCATATGTTAAGAAGTTTCTAGTGTAGCCACTTGGCAATATGGGCTCTGCCTAGATCATATAGGTTGCAATAACTTAGCCAAATGGACAGAAGGTGGTAGGGGGTGATAGGTTTGGAACGCGTCCATTTGGTCTAAGGGAAGGCTTCTGAAAGATGTTGTCTCGATGCATGTCGAGTCTTGTGGGGAAAGTGCACCACCTCTCAAGAAGGAAGAATCTAAGTACTTATCCGTGTCCCCAGCAATGGACAATTTGAGCATCAAGACATGGAAGCTATCAAGAATCTCCTTATCCCAATTTCTAAGTTAAAACTTGTGGTTGAACAAGGGTAAAGGTTCACCAATGTCTATTGGTGGTTCCTTGGGAGTTTTTGCCAAACAAAAACTTAGTGTTTTCAACTGATAGGTAAAACCTATTTTGAGCAAAGAAAGCCTAAGCTACACTTAGCCAAATTCATGTAGAAGCTAGAAACTATTATTCTACTAAGGTATCACTTGCCAATACTATTCCAATGTATTGACCCACTGTGACTATAACTTGTGATGTTGCAGGTTACTCTGATGAGGATTAGGGTTATGAGTCTACACTCAACATGTTTGCATGTGGCACATGAAGATGAAGACTTTACTTTATTTTGTTATGTTGAACTCTTGTACTAGCCCATGGCTATGGAGTTGTAACAGACTATGTTATCTCTGGAATGACGATGTAATAATGACCTTTGTTTCTGTGTACTTTATCTTAAACTGTGGATGTTAGCAATTGATCCAGGGACTAGCATTGCAATCACAGGGACCTTTACCTTTATAAAGGTGGGGTCTTATAGATGGTATCAGAGCACTGTGTTGCATGTAGGATTATGACCCTAGGTTGGATTAGACTAAGAAACCACTAAGGAAAATTTTCAACACTTTGAAAAATTCCACACTTGTCTTTTCTTCTCGTAAACTTTTCTAATCTTCTTTCTCATCTCAATTTGTAGATGAACTCCATCAATGGAGCCGTCATGAAGGGACCAATCATGACCATGACTTTGGAGTGTGAGACTGAATTTCCCAAGGCACTCAAGAACCTTATGGTTACCATGGGGATACATGGTGCAGATCTGTACAAGGGATTCCCTGTGATGGATGAAGGAGAAGAGTATTGGTGGGTGCAACTTCACTTGTACAAAAACAAGGAAGACAACCACAAAGAGTCAGGATTTTGCATGGTCACCAACTCTGAAATGCACACAGCCTTTGACTCTGCAAGAAATGCAGCTTGGAATGCCATCAAGGAGCTTCGTGATAGACTCAAGTGCAGAATGCTCAACACTCAAAATGACCTTAGATAAGAAAAGAAGCATACCCAAGACTTAGAGACTACCAATCAACAACTAAGGGGAGACATCATAGACTTAATATGGGAGTCTTGTGAAACAAGATAGACAGATTGCCACTAAAGATGCCCTGATAGCTATTTTGTCCAGTGAGTGAAATTGTAACTTACTCCATTAGTTGGACCACCACACTCGTCGTTTTTACTTCAAAATTTGTCTAAGTTATGTTGAACCTTGGTGTTTGTAAAGGATTTATGTATGCCATGATTTGTGTGCGTGTTGTTAAAGTTATTCTTGTGTTATTTTGTCTTGTGAATTTTTCTCTACTAGTGTTGATTCTAACTTTTCTCTATCTTATAAAAATAGATGCCTAACGTTGTCATTAGCACTGTCGAGGAGTTCAAGGGAACTCGTTTTGGTACTCGTATCATTGAGCTCACTAGTGTGCACAACTTTCCACTTCCTAGTATCACGACACTTCAGCTCACCAAGTTTGAGAGGAAGTACCTTTGGGGCTTTAGAGTCACACGGCCGGGACGCCAGGCAGAGCCACCCATGGAGGCTATCACTTTCAAGCTGATGCATGATGACAAGGAGAGAGGCTTAGATGTAGTCATGTAGGAGTTACTTGGACGCCTGGTAGGGAGGCACTCCACCGAGCTTAGAGGTCTCTACTTTCACCCGTTCGGGAGACGCGACGAGGAGGGTGAGGCTATAGAGTACGATGATGCTACTAGAGAGACGATGGATCCAATTCGTCTGTACCTTTTAGGACATAGAGGGTCTTATTAGACACCTTGACACTGATAGGACCAACGTCATGCTTAGCAATGACGAGCTCCAGGTTAAGCTACGAGAGAAGGACAAGCTCTTCGTGGAACAAGACGAGATCGTCAAAGAGATGGAGGCCAGATTTGAGAGCCGGGACAAGAAGTTCAAGAGCCAGGAGAAAAGAGTCCAAGACAGGAACAAGAAGATCGGGGATATGAAGGAAGAGTTAGAGGCCAAGGACTTCGAGCTTGATCACCAGCAGGGAGTGATCGAGAGGCTTTGCTCGTATAATAGGGCTCTTAGGGCCAAGATTGAGGCCTTGACCACTAGTGTTGAGGAGTATAAGACCGCCATGGATAATGCAGGTCTTACCCTTGTTGATGTGGAGGTTGATGTGGAGGAGTAGTGTAGACTACTTGACTATCTTTCATCTACCATACTTTTAATATTGAGTCGCAATGACCATCCAACATGTGGATGGCTTGCTATGGTGGGTTTGCATTTTCAAAACCTGTTGTTTATGTCGTTCAAACTCTATGTTATTTTGAGCATGGTTATCGTGATATTGTTTCTATGAAATGTACTGTGCATGTTAAGCATCTATGGGTATCTCATTCTTATCCTTATTGAAACCACAGATGCCTCCCCGACGTGCCAATCCCAACCAAAACAACAATAACAACATTACTCCCGAGATGCAACAATTGATGACAGAACAAGCTCAACTGATGCAGATGATGACGCAGTTCATGCAAAACCAGAATTAGAATAACAATAACAATAACAATAACAACAACAATAACAACAACAATCAGAATAATCCTCCGGGATTTGACATGCTCACCAGATTTCTGAGACTAAGGCCTACAAAGTTCTCGGGAACCACTGATACAATGATAGCCAATGACTGGTTACGTTCAGTGAACAAGGACTTAGTGACTATTGGCTGCACCGACGAAGAAAAGGTCAGATTTGCAGCACATCTGCTTGAAGGACCAGCAGCAACATGGTGGGATAACTTTCAGATCACCACTCCCCTTGAGGATGTGACTTGGGGTATCTTTGAAGATGGATTCCGTACAGCTCACATTTCATTCGGAGTGATGAACTTGAAGAATAAGGAGTTCCACAATCTGAAGCAGCGTCACCACAGTGTGGCTGAGTACATTGAGGAATTCAACAATCTGGCGCGTTATGCACCGGATGAAGTTGATACTGATACAAAGAGGAAGGAGAAATTCCTCGAAGGACTAAATGATGAGTTGAACCTACAGCTATATGTTTCCTATGTTCCAACCTATCAATCACTTTGTGACAAGGCTACCATCTTAGAAAACAAGATGAAACAGGTTGAGAGCAGAAAGAGGAAGCACAGCTTTGATAAGCACAACTCGGGATCGTATCACAAACGTTCCCATCATGATGATAGTGAGAGTTCTGGATCCCACAAACATGGGAAGTACAACAACCAGCACAACCACAACCATCATCATGACAACAAGCACCATCGCAGTCATGATAATGACAAGTATAAGATCCACAAGAGTGGACACAAGAGCCACCACAGTGGAGGTGGAAGTGGAAGTCAGTCTGCAAAGAGAGATATCCGTCAGATTGAATGTTTCAAGTGTAAGAAGATGGGGCACTATGCAAATGAGTGCCCAAAAAAGAAGGTTGAAGGAACCACCAAGCCCAACCCTTTCTAGAAGGGACAAGTGAACCACATCAATGTGGAAGAAATATCTGAGGAGCCTGATTCCGTGGCTGGTAAGTTCAAACTAAATTATGTTCCAGCACTTGTTCTTTTTCATACTGGCGCATCGCATTCATTCATATCAAGAGCATTTGTTGATAAAAATAGACTTCCAGTTGAAACTGTTGGGTGTCCTATAAAAATAAGCTCTCCTGGTGGAGAAATGATAGTGAACTCTGGATGTCATGATCTAGTGATAGAATTTGGGAAGTATAAGTTTCCCGTTAGTTTGATAATCCTAGATTCCCAAGGATTGGATGTTATTTTGGGAATGGATTGGATGACCAAGTATGAAGGAGTACTAGATTGTGACAACCGTACTGTCACACTCACAACCCCGGATAATAAAAGGATTAGATTCAAGCCTAACTTTGAATCAAAAGGGAGTAAGCTAAATTCTCTTAAGGGGGTTAGCATAGATAGTGTGCTAATTGTGAGAGAGTATCCGGATGTGTTTCTGGAGGAATTAGTTGGACTGCCACCAGATAGAGATGTTGAGTTTCTGATAGACTTGCTGCCAGGATCTGGACCAATAGCAAAAAAGACCTTACAAGATGTCAGTTGATGAGTTGAAGGAACTCAAGAAACAACTTGGAGAACAGTTGCATAAAGGATTTATTCAACCAAGTTCTTCATCTTGGGGTGCACCAGTTTTGTTTGTTGAAAAGAAATATAGAAGTCAAAGATTATGCATAGATTACTGTTCCCTCAATGAGGTAACTATCAAGAACAAATATCCTTTGCCAAGAATCAATGATTTGTTTGATCAGCTAGAAGGAGCCCGAATGTTCTCAAAGATTGATCTCCGATCAGGTTATTTTCAGCTAAATATTAGAGAGCAAGACATACCTAAAACAACTTTTACCACTAGGTACGGATTGTATGAGTACACCGTGATGCCGTTTGGTTTGACAAATGCACCAGCCTACTTCATGAATATGATGAACAAGGTGTTCATGGAATTTCTTGACAAGTTCATTTTTGTTTTCATCGATGACATTTTGATTTACTCCAAGAGCAAAGAAGAGCATGAAGAACATTTGCGTTTAATACTTGAGAAGCTTAGGGAGCATAAGCTGTATGCCAAATTCAGCAAGTCTGAATTCTGGCTGAATGAAGTCGGATTTCTCGGGCATATTTTGTCAGGATATGGTGTAGCGGTTGATCCCGCAAAAGTGTCAGCTGTAACTGAGTGGGGATCTCCTAAGTCAGTGAAAGAAGTGCATAATTTCCTTGGCTTGGCAGGATACTACAGAAGATTCATTGAGAATTTCTCAAAGGCAGCTAAGCCAATGACGAAGTTACTTAAGAAAGACAATAAATTTGATTGGACTGAAGGATGTGAACTCAGTTTCCAAGAGTTGAAGAAGAGACTAGTGACAGCACCAGTCTTATGTCTGCCAGATTTGGAGAAAGATTTCCAAGTATATTGTGATGCATCTCACCAGGGATTAGGTGCAGTTTTGATGCAAGAAGGGAAAGTTGTGGCTTATGCCTCGAGACAACTCAAAACTCATGAAGTGAATTATCCTACTCATGATTTGGAGTTAGCCTCTGTTGTCCATGCACTCAAAACATGGAGACATTATCTTTTGGGAAAGTGTTGCGAAGTGTTCACAGATCACAAAATTTTGAAGTATATCTTCACTCAGAAAGAAATCAACATGAGACAAAGAAGATGGCTAGAACTCATAAAGGACTATGACTTGAGTTTGCAATACCACCCCGGTAAAGCAAATGTTGCAGCGGATGCATTAAGCCATAAAGTTTATGTGAATGGCCTCACTAAGGGAGAATTTCCAGATGATCTGTGTGCCCAATTCAAAGATCTTAGATTGGAGATAGTACCTGAAGGACATCTCATGTCATTGGATGTTCGACCCACCTTGTTGGACAAAATCAGGGAAGCCCCAAAGTTGGACAAGGAAATTGAAGAGATTAAAGGAAAAACTAGCAAAGGGAAAGCTAAAGGATTCCATGAAGATGAACAGGGTACTTTATGGTATGGAAAACGTATCTGCTTTCCGCAAGATCCGGAGCTTCGGAAACTGATTTTACAAGAAGCACACAACTCACCATATTCCATTCATCCGGGTAACACCAAAATGTACATAGATGTGAAGGAAAGATTTTGGTGGAATAATCTCAAGAAGGACATCGCCGAACATATTGCTTTGTGTGATGTATGTAGTAGAGTGAAAGCAGAACATCAGAAACCAGCAGGACTGTTACAACCACTACCTATTCCTGATTGGAAGTGGGACAAAATTGGCATGGATTTCATCACCGCACTGCCAAGGACTAGATCAGGATATGATTCTATTTGGGTCGCGGTAGATCTCCTAACTAAAGTGTCTCATTTCATACCCGTAAATACAACCTATACAAGTGCTAAGTTAGCTAAGATTTATATGAATAGGATTGTGTGTCTGCATGGGGTACCCAAGAGTATTGTGTCTGATAGAGGAACTCAGTTCACTTCACATTTTTGGAGGCAATTGCATGAGTCATTGGGAACGATACTAGAATTCAGCACTGCTTTTCATCCCCAAACTGATGGGCAGACAGAAAGGACTAACCAAATTCTAGAGGATATGTTGAGGGCATGTGCCCTAGATTATGGTGCTAGTTGGGATGAAAGTCTGCCTTACATAGAATTCTCTTACAAGAACAGCTATCAAGACAGTATTGAGATGGCACCGTTTGAATTTCTCTATCGAAGAAAATGTACTACACCATTACTATGGCGTGGTGTCGGAGAAAGAATTTTGTTTGGGCCAGAGTTAATCATGGAAGCTGAAGAGAAAGTCAAGTTGGTAAAGGACAGATTGAAGATAGCACAGTCCCGATAGAAAAGCTATGCAGATCCAAAGCATAGAGAAGTCACCTATGAGTTGGGTGATAGAGATTATCTTAGAGTATCACCACTTCGTGGAGTGAAGAGGTTTGGAGTCAAAGGAAAATTGGCACCAAGATATGTTGGATCTTTCAAGATTCTGAGTCATAAAGGAGAAGTGGCACATGAGATTGAATTTCCTGAATCACTGTCTGTCATTCACAATGTGTTTCACGTGAGTCAGTTGAAGAAATGCCATCCGGAGATGGAAGAGACTTCTTTGAAAGATACTATACCTTTGGAAGAGGTCCAGTTGGAAAGTGATCTCACTTATGAAGAGAAACCTATCAGGATTCTTGATACTGCGGAAAGAGTTACTCGGACAAAGACTATCAAATTCTGCAAAGTTCAGTGGAATCATCATACCGAAGAAGAAGCAACTTGGGAAAGAGAAGATGATCTTCGAAAAGACCACACTCACCTATTTTCTAGCCAATCCGAATCTCGAGGGCGAGATTCACCTTAAGGGGGTTAGATTTGTAACATCCCTAAAATCATGAATTATAAAGTTTGCATATCATTCATGCATTCATGAGCATTTGATTATTTTCAAACAAGATTTCAAAATCAGAAACCATTTATATGTCTTTTGTTTTAAGCTAGAGAGGCAATGGTTCTATTTTGCTTTCAAACCATACCTTGTTTGATTTAGAGTGTTTCAAAAGTGAATACAAAGCTCAGACAAAAATTTCAAAACAGGATTCTAACATAAAACCATTCATATGCCTATTATCCTTATATTAAGAAAGGCATGGTTTTATTTTTATTTTCAAACCCAAATTGGTTTTTGAGTATAAGTAGATGTTTGACATATATTTGTACACTACAAACACAGTACAAAATTCTGGAGAAAATTCAAATGCAAACATATTTGATTTAGGCATTCAAATTCAAACCAGAAATTCAAAACAGAAAAAGAAAAAGAGAAAAGGAGAAAAAATAAACCAAGTGTAGCACCCCGGGTAAAACCACTACTTGAAAATCGTTGTTGTTTTTATTATGTGCATCATCATGACATCAGCATGCATCTGTTTGCCTAAAACTATTTTCTAAAAGCCTATTTTGTTTTCTAGATGTTCTCCTCTTTGTTCAAAGCCAAACCCCAGATCGGTCCGGATCTTTTATTTGTCTAAAAAACTTTTACAAATGTTTTGTTTAAAATAAATAAAAATAATAAATAATAAATATATTTTGTTGGGGGAGACAGTCCATCCCCCAGGCCCAAAGGCCTGGCTAGCCAGACCACCTACAACCCCAAAATCTACCCCAAACCCTGGCTAATCCAAGCCTCACATCAACCAGAAAACCCTAACCCTAGCACCCCACCTAACCAAACCCTCCAACCCACTCCAGCCGCCGCCACCCTCCCTGTACACACACACACCAAACCGGCCACCACCCCAACCCTCTGTCTCTGTGACCCCACCCGCTGGTCCCACCACGACAGCGACCCAACCCCCCGCTCCTCTCCCCGTCCTCCCGTTTCCCCACCCCCGTACACGGGCTCCTCCCAGGCACCGTCGCCACCGCCTCCGCTCGGCATGAGCCCCGCCTCTACTTATATCCTCCTCCCTGACCCGCGTCCAGCCGCCGTCGTGTCGCCGTGCTCCGTGTGCCGCGCCTGCAAGGTCGCCAGGCGCCGGCCGTCGTTGTTCCTCCCAGCGTCGCCTCGACCACCGTCTCGCAGCGTCGTCTGTGCCCCCATCAAGCTCCTCTGCCGCCTGTCCACCTCGTCCTGGCACGACGCCCTCGCGCCTCTGCCTGCTCGCTGCGCCGCCACCACAGGCACCCCACCACCGCGCGGTCCTCCTCTTTCCCAACCCCGCCAGCGCCCTACGCACTCCTCTCCTGGCGCTGTTCCCCGCTGCTGAGGCTCCCCTCGAGCGTCGCCATCCTCTTCCCGCGCTACCTCCTCTCTGCACCAACCTCCGCTGCACGTGCTTCCCCTTGCGTCCCTGCCTCGCCATGGTCGCCCGCCTTCCTCTGTCGTCTTTCCTAGCGCACCCTCCCTGCTCGCAGGTGCGGCCCGCAGCACCAGCGTCGCCATCCGCTCGTGTAGCCCAGATGGGGTCGACCCGGTGATGTCCTGCTGTTGTTTGGTGCTCTATGTGTGCTCCTGTGTTTTGAAGATGGTAGAGCCGAACCAAGTATGCGTTGGCCCCGAGACTGAATCGAAGCAACTGACTTCCACCCCGTGAGGCTGGCGTGGTAGTGTTGATGCGAAAATTGCCACCCGATGACAAGATCAACACCGACCTGCACCTCTCGAGACACCAAGAACTCCGCCTCAGAGCCTCAAAGACCCTAAGGAACGTTCCCGGACCGAGTTCTCCGGCACGGATTCAAGATCGTTGACGTGGAACTCGGAGGCTGCCGGTTCGACAAGGTCGCCTTCTCGGACGCCGAGACCCCGAAGCCCCGTTCCCGGAGTCCGAAGCCCCTTTTGTAACCAAGATCGCCGAACCCCTCAAAATGTGACCCCTTTTTTCCAAGCCCTATTTTATTAGTTGAAATATATACTTTGTTGCATTTAAATTGTCATGCTTGCACACATATCATGCGATTTGGGGGGTTTTGCTGATTCACCTAATAATTAATATGGAGACTATATGCGGGCAAATCTAGTCTAATATTGGTCTCATTTAAAATTGTGTAGCGAACTGGTGATATACTTTGCCTTATTAAAATAACATTTAAGTTGTGGGGTAGCTAAACAATATGAACCTTCTAAATAATTGTCGGAACCCCGGTTCCGCTTAATATTGCCTAATTGCATCGCATCTTGTCATGTCATACATCATACATGCATCATGCCCGATCTTCTGTCGTAGTATTAAATAGTGCATCCGGTGTTTTCTTCTAGTGCTTTGCTTATTCACAGATTAGGCCGATGAGTTGATGCGAGTATCAACCCGATCTTCGGATGAACCTTCGGCAATGTTTTTCAGGCAAGCATTCTCCCCCTTTCTACCTATCATACTTTTATAGTCTTTATTTCCTCCTGTTGATCTATTGCTATCTGTGTTACGATGCTCTAGTTTTCGTACCCGTGATATCCCTTGCAGCCACTATATTTCCATGGACACCTCCTAATACCTGTTGTTTGGTAGCTAGTCGGTCTTGCGAGTCGCAGTCGCTTGTGTGGCGTTGCTTCGCATTGTCGATGTTCCACAGTTGTTGGATTAAGGCCTCATGTTTAATGTTGGAGATGATCATGACTTTAATTACCGTTTAATAACTAAAATTGAAGTAAGTAAATAATGTAGAGGCACAGGTGGGCAATAGATGTTATTTGGTTTTTAACCGTCCACTTGTGTCCCGTAGGACCCCGAGTACTTGATACCTGTTTTTTGAATATTCGCACTATCCCCATGTGGGACCATGAATCCCCCTAGCCAGAGCTTGAGTCATATTTATTTCTTGGGGCCACAAAGTAGTTTGGGGCTTTATTACTATCCTGTACTTATGCCATGCTTTACTGCTTTATTTCCGATTGCGCGTGGAGGACCTGTACTATTTAGGTAAGTGGAATGTTTCCGCGGTATCGACAAGCCCTGTCACACTTTTGGGTTCCCAGTCGTTTACAGCCATTGACACAAACCTCTGGGTCCGTCTCGGAGCCGGCCAACTTCGTCGCGGGTAGCTTGGTGGGGTGGCCCCCTGAAATTTATATGAATCTTGCAATTGCTCTGTCGTGATGCCTCGTTGGGTTTTTATTGGTTTTTCTCGAGGTTGATCGTGCGTGTGTTGCTATTTGTGCCCCCTGCAGGGTAAAACTTTCTGAAAGCCGTGTCCGTGGTTATGGACGACTTGGAGCAAGTATCTCGATCATAGACAACTATAACTAAAGTAGTGCTATAAATTTGACTTTATAATGACTAGTAATCAGCTTCACTATAATGGAATGGCTAAATAAAAGTGCCAACAATTGCTGGTTTGTGTTGTCACCTGTTACCATTGTATCTGACTAGTAAGTATTGCAACTACAACGGAATGGCTAAATAAAAGTACCAACAACTGCTGGGTTTTGGGATGCCTCATGCTATATGTATCTGACTAGTAAGTACTACAACTACAGCGGACTGGTTAACTACAACTGCCCACTGCTTATTATATCAGGATGACTCATGCTATCTATTTCTGACTAGTAATTGCCGCAACTATAATGGAATGAATAAAATTGCCAACTGTGTGTGTTCCTCGGTTGACTTCCTCGTTTGGTCTCGAGGGGGAAATACCAGGATGGGTATGCTTGGTGATAGTTTCAGGTTGGATCCGAATAGGTCTTTCTTATCCCTATCTGATAGCCGCTAGTTGTATTAAGTCTCTATAGGTTGTTTAGTGTATGCTGCGCTGCCGCTTCAGTCCACCATACCTATGTAGGCGAGGACCGCCGAATTCTAGTCTCGCTGTCTTGGCCTCAAGATCGACCGCTCTCTCTTTTTCCTTTGCCCTTTGTCGGCACCCCTTTTGTTTAAACAGGTTTTGAGATCGACGTCGTTAGCAGGGTTACCCTTCTGGCTCGGCCTAGGCAGGGTTATGGACGCCATTGGTCATTCTTCAGGGCTCTTAGCTCAATTTGCATCTTATCCATACTCGGACGCTGTATCGTTTTCAAGGTGATTTGGGTCTTTGTACTGTATATCTGTATTGTTGACTCATTGAGTCGCTGTTGTATATATCTGTTCTGTGGGTTCCATCGTGGACTATTGTGTAATGGTATTACTTCATTTTCCACCCGCACGAAAGTGCCTGGTGGGCACCTTTGAATCGTTTCTATGCGGGTTTGGCAGGAATCGCCGAAACTTGCATAGGGTCGATTCTGAGGGTGTTATAGAGTGGTATCAGAGCCCAGCAGTTACGATACCCTACTGGTCCAGCCTAAAGGATAACCTAGCTAACGGACGTTGTAGAGTGTCAAAACTATTTTGGAAAAATCGGTTGGATAGATCTGATTAGGTCTACTTTTACTCCTTATCCCTTTGCTATTCTTCTCTTACCTCGACGTGTTTTGAATCTGCTCTCTTATCTTTTCTTCGAGACTAGGAATTCTCGTGGTTGGGTTTCCGTCGTACCTTTAGGGTTTCTCTTCCTCCTGTTGTAACGGTGCTTCGACATCCGACCTTCACGCTATTTGATGAATCTTTCATCTGTTGTACCTTTCAGTGGACCGAAAATTCACCAAATTTTTTCTTTCTATCCTCCGATGTTTTCCGATACGACGAAGTCATCTACATCAGATCTGATGAGAATCTCCATCCCTCCTTTGATTCCGAACCTCGCTTGTCGAGATCTTTAGTCTAATTCCAAGAATGGGTTGCGTGATTTTCTACTGCATGTGCGAAGTAATAGTTTGGGTGCGTGATTGATTGGCCCCCATGCCGACTACTCAATCTATTCGCTCTTGTACATTGAAGTGGATTAGAGTGCACCTTTTCTCTCCTTCTGTGGAAGTTAGAGGTAGCCTTATCTTTTGATGCCTCTATTTTCGTCTTTTGTTTATCCGGAGTACTCCCTCGACGCACATGATCAACGACCGCTCGTTGGTGGTGTCACCGATTTCAAGATGGAGAAATAATCTTTGTTAGTGGTGTCACGAAGATCTACATTAAGCGAGAAGATTCAGAGCGTCGGCCTTCTTCCCCATACCAGGAGGCGGATCTCGAGGGCGAGATCCATTGTTAGTGGTGTCGAATTGTAGCACCCCGGGTAAAACCACTACTTGAAAATCGTTGTTGTTTTTATTATGTGCATCATCATGACATCAACGTGCATCTGTTTGCCTAAAACTATTTTCTAAAAGCCTATTTTGTTTTCTAGATGTTCTCCTCTTTGTTCAAAGCCAAACCCCAGATCGGTCTGGATCTTTTATTTGTCTAAAAACCTTTTACAAATGTTTTGTTTAAAATAAATAAAAATAATAAATAATAAATATATTTTGTTGGGGGAGGCAGTCCAGCCCGCCAGGCCCAAAGGACCGGCTAGCCAGACCACCTACAACCCCAAAACCTACCCCAAACCCTGGCTAATGCTAGCCCCACATCAACCAGAAAACCCTAACCCTAGCACCCCACCTAACCAAACCCTCCAACCCACTCCAGCCGCCGCCACCCTCCCTGTACACACACACACCAAACCAGCCACCACCCCAACCCTCTGTCTCTGTGACCCCACCCGCTGGTCCCACCACGACAGCGACCCAACCCCCCGCTCCTCTCCCCGTCCTCCCGTTTCCCCACCCCTGTACGCGGGCTCCTCCCAGGCGCCGTCGCCACCGCCTCCGCTCGGCATGAGCCCCACCTCTGCTTATATCCTCCTCCCCAACCCGCGTCCAGCCGCCGCCGTGACGCCGTGCTCCGCGTGCCGCGCCTGCAAGGTCGCCAGGCGTCGGCCGTCGTTGTTCCTCCCGGCGTCGCCTCGGCCACCGTCTCGCAGCGTTGTTCGTGCCCCCATCAAGCTCCTCTGCCGCCTGTCCACCTCGTCCTGGCCCGACGCCCTCGCGCCTCTGCCTGCTCCCTACGCCGCCACCACAGGCACCCCACCACCACGCGGTCCTCCTCTTTCTTGACCCCGCCAGCGCCCTACGCACTCCTCTCCTGGCGCTGGTCCCCGCTGCTGAGGCTCCCCTCGAGCGTCGCCATCCTCTTCCCACGCTACTTCCTCTCTGCACCAACCTCCGCTGCACGTGCTTCCCCTCGCGTCCCTGCCTCGCCATGGTCGCCCGCCTTCCTCTGTCGTCTTTCCTAGCGCACCCTCCCTGCTCACAGGTGCGGCCCGCAGCACAAGCTTCACCATCCGCAGGTTTAGCCCAGATGGGGTCGACCCGGTGATGTCCTGCTGTTGTTTGGTGCTCTATGTGTGCTCCTGTGGTTTGAAGATGGTAGAGCTGAACCAAGTATGCGTTGGCCCCGAGACTGAATCGAAGCAACTGACTTCCACCCCGTGAGGCTGGCGTGGTAGTGTTGATGCAAAAATTGCCACCCGATGACAAGATCAACACCGACCTGCACCTCTCGAGACACCAAGAACTCCGCCTCAGAGCCTCAAAGACCCTAAGGAACGTTCCCGGACCGAGTTCTCCGGCACGGATTCAAGATTGTCGACGTGGAACTCGGAGGCTGCCGGTTCCACAAGGTCGCCTTCTCGGACGCCGAGACCCCGAAGCCCCGTTCCCGCAGTCCGAAGCCCCTTTTGTAACCAAGATCGCCAAACCCCTCAAAATGTGACCCCTTTTTCCAAGCCCTATTTTATAAGTTGAAATATATACTTTGTTGCATTTAAATTGTCATGCTTGCACCCATATCATGCGGTTTGGGGGTTTGCCGATTCACCTAATAATTAATATGGAGACTATATGCGGGAAAATCTAGTCTAATATTGGTCCTATTTAAAATTGTGTAGCGAACTGGTGATATACTTTGCCTTATTAAAATAACATTTAAGTTGTGGGGTAGCTAAACAATATGAACCTTCTAAATAATTTTCGGAACCCTGGTTCCGCTTAATATTGCCTAATTGCATCGCATCTTGCCATGTCATACATCATACATGCATCATGCCGATCTTCTGTCGTAGTATTAAATAGTGCATCCGGTGTTTTCTTCTAGTGCTTTGCTTCTTCACGGATTAGGCCGATGAGTTGATGCGAGTATCGACCTGATCTTCGGATGAACCTTCGGCAATGTTTTTCAGGTGAGCATTCTCCCCCTTTCTACCTATCTTACTTTTATAGTCTTTATTTCCTCCTGTTGATCAATTGCTATCTGTGTTGCGATGCTCTAGTTTTCGAACCCGTGATATCCCTTGCAGCCACTATATTGCCATGGACACCTCCTGATACCTATTGTTTGGTAGCTAGTCGGTCTTGCGAGTCGCAGTCGCTTGTGTGGTGTTGCTTCGCATTGTCGATGTTCCACAGTTGTTGGAGTAAGGCCTCATGTTTAATGTTGGAGATGATCATGACTTTAATTACCGTTTAATAACTAAAATTGAAGTAAGTAAATAATGTAGAGGCACAGGTGGGCAATAGATGTTATTTTGTTTTTAACCGTCCACTTGTGTCCCGTAGAACCCCGAGTACTTGATACATGTTCTTTGAATATTCGGACTATCCGCATGTGGGACCATGAATCCCCCTAGCCAAAGCTTGAGTCATATTTATTTCTTGGGGCCACAAAGTAGTTTGGGGCTTTATTACTATCCTGTACTTATGCCATGATTTACCGCTTTATTTACGATTGTGCGTGGAGCGCCTATACTTTTTAGGTAAGTGGAATGTTTTCGCGGTATCGACAAGCCCTGTCACACTTTCGGGTTCCCAGTCGTTTACAACCATTGACACAAACCTCTGGGTCCATCTCGGAGCCGGCCAACTTCGTCGCGGGTAGCTTGGTGGGGTGCCCCCCTGAAATTTATATGAATCTTGCAATTGCTCTGTCGTGATGCCTCGTTGGGTTTTTATTGGTTTTTCTCGAGGTTGATCGTGCGTGTGTTGCTATTTGTGCCCCCCTGCAGGGTAAAACTTTCTGAAAGCCGTGTCCACGGTTATGGACGACTTGGAGCACAGTATCTCGATCATAGACAATTATAACTAAAGTAGTGCTATAAATTTGACTTTATAATGACTAGTAATCAGCTTCACTATAATGGAATGGCTAAATAAAAGTGCCAACAATTGCTGGTTTGTGTTGTCACCTGTTACCATTGTATCTGAATAGTAAGTATTGCTACTACAACGGAATGGCTAAATAAAAGTACCAACAACTGCTGGGTTTTGGGATGCCTCATGCTATATGTATCTGACTAGTAAGTACTACAACTACAACGGAATGGTTAACTAAAACTGCCCACTGCTTATTATATCAGGATGACTCATGCTATCTATTTCTGACTAGTAATTGCCGCAACTATAACGGAATGAATAAAATTGCCAACTGTTTGTGTTCCTCGGTTGACTTCCTCGTTTGGTCTCGAGGGGGAAATACCAGGATGGGTATGCTTGGTGATAGTTTCAGGTTGCATCCGAATAGGTCTTTCTTATCCCTATCTGATAGCCGCTAGTTGTATTAAGTCTCTATAGGTTGTTTAGTGTATGCTGCGCTGCCGCTTGAGTCCACCATACCTATGTAGGCGAGGACCGCCAAATTCTAGTCTCGCCGTGTACTGGCCTCAGTACTGACCGCTCTCTCTTTTTCCTTTGCCCTTTGTCGGCACCTCTTTTGTTTAAACAGGTTTTGAGATCTTTGTACTGTATATCTGTATTCTTGACTCATTGAGTCGCTGTTGTATATATCTGTTCTATGGGTTCCATCGTGGACTATTGTGTAATGGTATTACTTTGTTTTCCACCCACACGAAAGTGCCTGGTGGGCACCTTTGAATCGTTTCTATGCGTGTTTGGCGGGAATCGCCGAAACTTGCATAGGGTCGATTCTGAGGGTGTTACACCAAGCGACCTAACTAACCCAACCCACCCGCGGCCCAGCTACCAGCCCATCTAGCCCACCTGGGAAAACCCCTTCCCCTCTCTGTTTCTCACCCACTCTCGCACCCCCTCTCACTGACGCACTGGCCCCGCAGCCACATCATCGTCTTCCTCAATCAATGCCGCAGCAACGCCGTCACCGCTCATTTTTGGTCATTTGATTCGCGAATAAATTCGCGTTAACCATGCAGTAATCTCACGCCCAGACCCCCTCTACTTAACCCCCTCCCCACTCCGCTCCTTTCCCCTCACTCAGCGCTCTCTCTCCGCCACCAGGCTGCCCGTAATTCAACTCGCGCCGCCACTGTCCCGAGCAGCTCTGGCGACGTATTCCGGTGAGCATCGTGCTCCCGTTCATCCCTCGTTAATACGAGTTCGTTCGCATGATGTTTACGCATCTTCTCACCCCTTCTGTTTACTCTGTAATGCCCCAGGACGTCGCCTCCGTCGAGCCCCGTGAACACCCGAAGCTCCGCTTGACTTTGGCGAGAAATCCTGGTAATCTTCGAGCGCCCCTTGCCTTCTGCTTGTCCCTATCGCGTTCTCCGTGTCCCTACGCATCTCCTAATGCTCCTGGTTTGTGCTAGGGCGATCCAGAGCGTCGTCAACGTCTCCGCCACCACGAGCCCGACGCTTCCAGCAACTCCGACGAGCTCTAACCACTGCTACAGCATGCCCCCGCCCCAGCCACATCCATGTTGAGCATCCCCACATCCTCGCGACCTTGCTAAGCGCCAACACCCCCTCTCCTACCCCCTAGCCTCCCTGATCCATCATCGGCAGAGTCGTCGCCGCCGATGTGGCCATGAGCATCGATGATTTAGGGTAGGGGCGATTTGATCCTCTGGATCTAGATCCAGCGGTCTAGATTAGACGACATCCCGAAGGGGTACGTGCAAATCTGAGCCACTAGATCTCACTTAGATCTAGCGGTGCGCGTGCGTTATCCGCGCGAAACGGTACCGTCCAATCAGAAGTCGACGCGTGTCTGGATTTTCCTTTTAAAATTTAGATTTGATTTAATTAGATGATTAAACTTGTAAATTCAATAACTTTTGTTCTGTTTATCCAAAAAATTATAAATAATATATCATTGGAATGACAAAAATAAATGCTACACATATGTAGGATTGGTTTTGTATTTTGCCTCTGTTAAAATATAATTTTATGCAGAGACATTTGTATGCTTATTTTGTGTATAAAAATTATTTGGAAAATGTTTTTAAAGCCAAATTAAGTTTATTTAGTCACTAGATGTTTAGTTTAGTGTTTAGTACTGTTTAATTGTCTTGTTTGGTAAAAATCATCACATAGCATTTGCATGCATTCATATATGTTTAATTTGGCGCTATCATTTTATGTGTAGATTTTGGTGCTAGTGGTGATTGTGATTGTGAGGATTGTTGCTACTCCCCCAACTACCAAGGCAAGTGGTGATTCATATTTTAGTCCCAATATTTTGATGATGCATTAGTGATATTTTGTATAGGGCTTGCATGATGTATTTGCTAAGTATCTATATGATATGCTTGGGAAATCCTAGTAGTTGTAGACTTGTTAGAATTTTCTCTAAGTTAAGATACTTGCTATATTACCATGCTTAGCCTAGCTAGTAGGAAACAAGGGCGGATTATATACATGCTATGGAAAATGTTGCTAAGTCTTTGACTTATGTTTTTGTTTAATAAAACAACTAAGTGAATAAAACACCTGGGTGGAATGGTAATTTCATGGATGGATTTTTTGAGTGGTTACCAGGGCCCCATTTTCATGGCCTACCCTCGGTATCTCACTTGTGGACTGCTACTCCGGAACAAAGGGATTTGAGATGCCATATGTTAAGAAGCTTCTAGTGCAGCCACTTGGCAATATGGGCTCTGCCTGGATCATATAGGTTGCAATAACTTAGACAAATGGACAGAAGGTGGTAGGGGTGATAGGTTTGGAACGCATCCATTTGGTCTAAGGGAAGGCTTCTGAAAGATGTTGTCTTGATGCATGTCGAGTCTTGTGGGAAAGTGCACCACCTCTCGAGAAGGAAGAATCAAAGTACTTAGTCGTTTCCCCGACAATAGACAATTTGAGCATCAATACATGGAAGCTATCAAGAATCTCCTCATCCCAATTTCTAAGTTAAAACTTGTGGTTGAACAAGGTTAAAGATTCACCAATGTCTATTGGTGGTTCCTTGGGAGTTTTTGCCAAACAAAAACTTAGTGTTTTCAACTGATAGGTAAAACCTATTTTGAGCAAAGCAAGCCTAAGCTACACTTAGCCAAATTCATGTAGAAGCTAGAAACTATTATTCTACTAAGGTATCACTTGCCAATACTATTCCAATGTATTGACCCACTGTGGCTGTAACTTGTGATGTTGCAGGTTACTCTGGTGAGGATTAGGGTTATGAGTCTACACTCAACATGTTTGCCTATGGCACATGAAGATGAAGACTTTACTTTATTTTGTTATGTTAAACTCTTGTACTAGCCCATGGCTATGGAGTTGTAAAAGACTATGTTATCTCTGGAATAACGATGTAATAATGACCTTTGTTTCTGTGTACTTCATCTTAAACTATGGATGCTAGCAGTTGATCCAGGGACTAGCATTGCAATCACAGGGACCTTTACCTTTATAAAGGTAGGGTCTTACATGCCCATTTGATGCTCGCCTTTGAAGCTGCACCTACTCACGTGATGATCGGACTTGGTGTAGTGTATTTGGTTCATGTAATCACTAAACATGCACAAGGGATGTCGTTTTTGAGTGGGAGTTCATTCTTAATTTGGATTAGTTGAACTCAATCTATCATAATCTTAGTCTATACTTTACAAATTCTGTTGTAGATGGCACCACCAGATTTTAATTTGAATGTGTTCATGGAGAAAGAGAAACTTGCAACGAACGGTAGCAACTTTAGCGACTGGGCCATGAATTTGAGGATTCTCCTCACTGCTGCACAAAAGCAATATGTGCTAGAAGCGCCACTAGGCCCCCCATCACTGGATGATGCCCCTGACGAGGAAAATAATGTCTATCAAACTCACCAGGAGGACCACAACTTAGTTCATTGCGGCATATTGTATGGGCTAGAGCCAGAACATCGACAGAGTTTCGAAAACGGCAATGCTTTTGATACAATGGGTGAGTTGAAAATGATTTTTGACACCCATGCTGCTGTAGAGAGCTACAATGCTTCAGAAAAGTTCTTTAGCTGCATGATGGAAGGGAACAGCTCCGTAAGTGAGCATGTACTCAAGATGTCGTGTTAAGCCGATAAGATTGTGTCCTTGGGAATAACGATTCCCATTGACTTAGGCATCCATCGTGTTCTCCAGTCTCTGCCACCTAGCTATAAGAGCTTCCTGATGAACTATAATATGCAAGGCATGAAGAAGTCTCTCCTCGAGCTTCTGTCAATGCTTAAAACTATAGAAGTGGAGATCAAGAAGGAACATCAATTGTTGATGATCAATAAGACCACTGGTTTCAAGAAAGACAAGGGTAAACAGAAGGGAAAGAAGGGCGGCAAGCCGGTTGCCGTGCCTGAAAAGAAACGCCGAGTTGGCCCTAAGTCTGATACCGAGTGTTATTATTGCAAGGGGACTAGCCATTGGAAGCGCAACTGCCCCAAGTATTTTGCAGACAAGAAGGCCAGAAAGGCAAATAAAGGTATATATGATATACATGTTATTGATGTGTACTTAACTAGTACTCGCAGTAGCATCTGGGTATTTGATACCGGTTCAGTTGCTAATATTTGTAACTCGAATCAGGGGCTGCGGAACAAGCGACCACTAGCAAGGGGTGAGGTCAAGATGTGTGTCGGCAATGGATCAAGCATTGATGTGATCGCCGTCGGAACGCTACCTCTCCACTTACCATAGGGATTAGTTATAAACTTGAATAATTGTTATCTGGTGTCAGCACTGAGCATGAACATTGTATCCAGATCATGTTTGATGCGTAGTGGTTATTCATTTAAATCTGAGAACAATGGTTGTTCAATTTATATGAATGAAATCTTTTATGGTCATGCACCGATGATGAATGGTTTATTTCTATTGGATCTCGATAATAGTGTTACACATATTCATAATGTTGATGCTAAAAGGATTAAACTTAATGATGATATATCCGCATATATGTGGCACTGTCGTCTAGGTCATATTGGCGTTAAACGCATGAAGAAGCTCCATTCAGATGGACTTTTGGCATCACTTGATTTTGAATCATTTGATACATGTGAGCCATGCCTTATGGGCAAGATGACTAGAATGTTGTTTTCCGGTTCAATGCAACGGGCGACAGATTTATTGGAAATCATACATTCTGATGTGTGTGATCCAATGAGTGTGTCAGCGCGAGGTGGATATCATTATTTTGTAACTTTCACGGATGATTTGAGTAGATACGGTTATATCTACTTGATGAAACACAAGTCTGAAACCTTTAAGAAATTCAAGTTGTTTTAGAGTGAAGTGGAAAATCATCATAATAGAAAGATCAAATTTCTACGGTTCGACCATGGAGGTGAGTATCTAAGTTACGAGTTTAGCACTTAGATGAAAGAGTGTGGAATAGTTTCACAGCTCACACCTGCCAGAACACCACAGTGAAATAGTGTTCAGAACGTCATAATCGTACTTTACTAGATATGGTTCAATCTATGATGTCTCTGACGGGCTTGCCACTGTCATTTTAGGATTATACACTAGAAACTGCTGCATTCACTTTAAATCGGGCACCATCTAAATCCGTTTAAAAGACACTGTATGAATTTTGGTTTGGAAACAAACCTAAGCTGTCATTTCTTAAAGTTTGGGGATGCGATGTTTATGTGAAGAAACTTCAACCGGATAAACTCGAACCCAAAGCGGAAAAATGCGTCTTCATAGGATACCCTAAGGAAACTATTGGGTATTCCTTCTATCACAGATCTAAGGGCAAGGTTTCTGTTGCCAAGAATGGATCCTTTCTAGAGAAAGAGTTTCTCGCGAAACGCGTGAGTAGTCGGAAGGTAGAACTCGAAGAGGTTATAGAACCTTCTCTTCATAGTATGGCGAGTAGCGCAGCGCCGGAAACCATTCCGGAGTTGGCTTCACCAAATGAAGAGGGAACTAATTATAACTATCATGAAGCTCCGAAATAGAATACTACCAAACCTCGCAGGTCTAGCAGGACGCGTACAGCTCCCAAGCTATACGGAAATCATGTTATGAATTTCATGGTCGATGAAATTGATGACCATGCGACGTATGAAGAAGCGATGATGAGACTGTATTCCAACAAATGGTTAGAAGCCATAAAATCTGAGGTGGAATCCATGTACGAAAACCAGGTTTGGACCTTGGTGGACTTACCTCACGACCGAAAGGTCGTGGAGAATAAATGGATTTTCAAAAGGAAAACTGATGCTGATGGTAATGTAACCGTCTATAAAGCTCGACTTGTCGCAAAAGGGTTTCGAAAAATTCAAGGAGTTGACTATGATGAGACATTCTCTCCCGTAGCGATGCTAAAGTCAGTTAGGATTATGTTAGCAATTGTTGCATATTTTGACTATGAGATATAGCAGATGGATGTGAAAATTGCGTTCCTCAATGGCAACATTGAAGAAGAATTGTATATGATACAACCAAAGGGTTTTGTCGATCCTAAGGATGTTGACAAGGTATGCAAGCTTCAGCGATCCATCTATGGACTGAAGCAAGCATCCCGGAGTTGGAATCTCCGCTTTGATGAGGTGATCAAATAGTTTGGATTTTTCTAAACTTATGGAGAGGATTGTATTTACAAGAAAGTGAGTGGGAGAAATGTGGAATTTCTGATATTATATATGGATGATATATTATTGATCGGAAATGATATAGATCTTTTAAACAGTGTTAAAAGTTATCTAAACAGCAAATTTTTAATGAAGGACCTAGGTGAAGCGTCATACATATTAGGCATAAAGATCTATGGGGATAGATCTAGGCGCCTAATAGGGCTATCGCAAAGTACATACCTTGATAA
This sequence comes from Avena insularis, assembly GCA_023614405.1. Taxonomy (NCBI): domain Eukaryota; kingdom Viridiplantae; phylum Streptophyta; class Magnoliopsida; order Poales; family Poaceae; genus Avena; species Avena insularis. The sequence continues at coordinate 28,828,725 of CM042690.1, forward strand.
GATTTTAAAGAAGTTTAAAATGGACGGAAGTAAGTAGGGGTTCTTTCCTATGTTGCAAGGCAAGATATTGAGTAAGACTCAAAGTTCGGCTACGGCGGAAGAAACAGAGATAATGGACAAAGTCCCCTATGCTTCGGCCATAGGCTCTATAATGTACTCCATGCTATGTATAAGACCGGATGTGGCACATGCTATTAGTTTGACTAGTAGGTACGAATCTGATCCAGGATCGGAACACTGGATAGCGGTCAAAAATATCCTTAAGTACTCGCGAAGAACTAAGGATATGTTTCTTGTGTACGGAGGTGAAGAAGAGATCGTCGCTAAGTGTTATGTCGACGCTTGCTTTGACACCGATCCGGATGACTCTAAGTCTCAATCCGGATACATATTTCTCATGAATGGTGGAGCGGTTAGTTCGAGGAGTTCCAAACAACCTGTGGTGGCGGGATCAACAACGGAGGTCGAATATGTTGCTGCTTCGAAAGCGGCTCAGGAATCAGTTTGGATGAAGGAGTTCATAATCGAACTAGGTGTGGTTGCGAGCGTGTTGGACCCAATGGTGATCTATTATGACAACAATGGTGCCATAGGCAATGCCAAAGAACCAAGGTCTCACAAGAATTCCAAGCATATTAAGCGCCGGTTTCACTCCATCCGCGAGCATGTCAAGGATGGAGATATAAATATTTGTAAAGTACACACGGATATCAATGTAGAAGATCCATTGACTAAAACTCTCCCTAGAGCAAAACATGATCAACACCAGAACTCCATGGGTGTTAGATTTATCACTATGTAACTTGTAAGATCCTTCCTTTGTAAAGGAAAGGATCCCTGTGATTGCAATGCTAGTCCCTGGATCAATGCTAGCATCCACAGTTTAAGATGAAGTTCATATAAACAAAGGTCATTATTACATATCTTTCTAGAGACAAACATAGTCTTTTACAAACTCCATGGCCACAGGCCTAATACAAGAGTTCAAAATATATAATAAGATAGATAAGTCTTCATCTTCATGTGCCACACGCAAGCATGTTGAGTGTAGACTCATGACTCCTAATCATCATCTAAATAACCTGCAACATCACAAGTTACAGCCACAGTGGGTCAATACATTGGAATAGTATTGGCAAGTGATACCTTAGTAGAATATTGGTGGACTAGATACTATATGCATTTTGGCTAAGTGTAGCTTAGGCTTGCTTTGCTCAAAATAGGTTTTGCCTATTAGTTGAAAATACTAAGTTTTTCTTTGATAAAATCTTTCCCAAGGAACCACCAATAGACATTGGGGTCCTTCACCCTTGTTCAACCACAAGTTTTTACTTAGAAATTGGGATGAGGAGATTCTTGATAGCTTCCATGTCTTGATGCTCAAGTTGTCCAATACCAGGAACATGGCTAAGTACTTAGATTCTTCCATCTGCAGAGGTTGTGCACTTTCCCCACAAGACTTGATTTTCACCAAGACAGGACCTTTCAGAAGCCTTCCCTTAGACCAAATGGACGCGCTCCAACCTATCATCCCACTACCACCAACTGTCCAAATGGCTAAGTTATTGCAACCTATATGATCCAGGCAGAGCCCATATTGCCAAGTGGCTGCACTAGAAGCTTCTTAACATATGGCATCTCAAATCCCTTTGTTCCTGGGTGGCTTTCCACAAGTGAGATACACAAGGTAAACCATAGAAATGGGCCTTGTGTAACCACTCAACATAACCCATTCTTTCCATTCCACCCAGGTGTTTCATTCACTTAGTTGTTTTATTAAGCAAAAACATAGTCCAAAGACTTAGAAATATTTATTCATAGCATGAACATATAACCACCCTTGGTTGCTACTAGCTAGGCTAAGCATGGCATTGATAAGACTTAGAAATATTTCTAGCAATTCTACAACTACTAGGATTTCCCAAGCATAGCATATAGCTCAAAATAACCATGCAAGACTAGCAAACTATTTCTAATGCATAGTTAAAAACATAGGAATAAATCATGAAGCACCACTTGCCTTGGTAGTTTGGAGAGTAGCTACAATCCTCACAATCACAATCACTATTTGCTCCAAAATCTACACATAAAATAATAGCACCAAAATCACATACAAAATAAATACAAGCAAAAATATATGGATGCATGCATAATGCCATGTGATGATTTTCTACACCAAACAAGACAAGTGCATGGTACTGAATCATAAACAAGTACAAAACAAGCTAAATAAACTTTATTTGAACATTAAAACATTTTTCAAATAATTATTATACCCAAATTATGCCTACAAATGTTTCTGCAAAAACACCCTTTTTAACAGAAGCAAAACATTAAACACATTGCATAAATGGAAAGGTCTTTCTCTCCTGATTCCATTGATATAAAATTTGTCAAATTTGGACATGGGAATCAAAAGTTATGAATTAAACAAGTTTAAACATCTAATAGATTTAATTCAGAATTTTAAAACGAAGAACATGCCACGCTTAAGTTAGCTGGTACCGCTTCGCGCTGGATCACGCTTGCGAACCGTTAGATCTAACTAAAACGCGTGGCTCAGATCTGCCCGTACCCCTTCGCCTAGCTTCTAATCTCAACCACTGGATCTAGATCTAGTGGATCAAATCACTCTGACCACAACTCGGAGGCGCAAATGGCCAGAACGGCGGATCACGGTGGCGGCTAAGCGAGGGCTGGGGGCAGTGGTGATGCTTACCAGACTCGTACGAGCACGAGGAAGCTCAACATGGTCGTCGTGGAAACAGGGGCGTGTTGCTGTGGCCGTGGGAGCTCGTCGGAGTTGAGCGCAGCGTCGGGTGCTCGGTGGCGAGGACGTTGGCGACACTCTGGATCACCCTAGCATAAACCAGTTGTATCAGGGGGTGCACAAGGCTACGACGAACACTACTGGATCAAGGAGAAGTCGAGGGGCGGTCGGGTTTTACCTCAATCGCTCGTCGGAGTCGAGCGACGGTTCTAATGTTTGCGGGCACGAACGGTGATGGGACCCTGGGACACGAGAGAGAAAACAAAAGGCATCAGGGAACGCGCAAGGACATGCTGGTCATGTTTGTTTGAACCAGAGACAGGGGCGATCGGAGCTCACCGTGATGGCTCGCCGGAGTGGTTCGGAACAGCAGCGGCGCGAGCTCGATTGTGGACAGCCTAGCGGCGCTCTGTGGTTGGTGAGTGAGGGGAAACGAGCGGAGAGAGGAGGGGATATTATAGCCGGAGCAGGGGCGGAGATCACGCATGCATTCATCGTCAATTAAGAGGTTTAAAATCACGGCAGAGGCGGGGGAAGAAACGGGCGGCGACGTGTTCATCGCGCTGTTTTTGGGAGGACGATGACGACGTGGCAATGGGGCCACTGGTCAGTGAGCGCGGGGTCGAGTGGGTGCACGTGAGAGAGCGAGGAGAAAACCCCGGGTGGGCTTAGTGGGCTGGTTTCGTTGTTGGGCCAAAAGTCTGGCGCCGGCCTTTTCTTATTTCCTTATTCTTTTTCTTTTTCTGTTTGAATTTCCAGGAACCTTTTTCAAATGATTTCAAAAGCCATTTGAATTCAAATATTTTCTGGATTTTTGTAGAGTGCAACACTCATATTTTTGGACATAAAAACATGTGGTCTCTCTGTACTAGCTTGGTCCTTTTGATTAAACAAAATAAACAGTGACATAGCACTTGATTTGAATAAGTTTTAAAAATGGTTTTAAAGCCATATTTGTTTTGTAAATTTTCACCAAACTCCAACAATCCAACAAAGTAACAAGAGAGTAAGCAAGGCTTGGTTTAAAACAAATAAACTCTTCAATTGAGAGTGGCATTGGTTTAATAGTTGCTCACATAAAATAATGAGCATCAGATGCTCCTGTTTTTGAAATGGTTTTGAAATGGAGCCCTAAATGATCATGGATGCATGGATGATATGCATGAGTTTTGAAACATGATTTTAGGGATGTTACCTTAAGGTGAATCTCGCCCTCGAGATTCAGGTTGGCTAGCAAATAGGTGAGGGTGGTCTTTCCGAAGATCATCTTCTCTTTTCCATGTTGCTTCTTCGGAATGGTGGTTCCATTGAACTTTGCAGAATTTGATAGTCTTAGTCCAAGTAACTCTTTCTGCAGTCTCAAGAATCTTGATAGGTTTCTCTTCATAAGTGAGGTCACTCTCCAATTGAACCTCTACCAAAGGTATAGTATCCTTTAAAGAAGTCTCTTCCATTTCTGGATGGCATTTCTTAAGCTGACTCACATGGAACACATTATGAACAGCTGACAAAGACTGCAATTCAATCTCATAAGCTACTTCTCCCTTACGACTCAGAATCTTGAATGCTACAACATATCTTGGGGCCAATTTACCTTTGACACCAAACCTCTGCACTCCACGAAGTGGTGACACTCTAAGATAAGCTCTGTCGCCTACTTCATAGGTGACTTCTCTACGCTTAGGATCTGCGTAGCTCTTTTGTCGGGACTGTGCTATCTTCAATCTGTCCTTAACCAGCTTGACTTTCTCTTCAGCCTCTTTGATGAGTTCTGTTCCGACCAAACTTCTTTCTCCCACACCATCTCCCACACCATTCCATAGCAATGGGGTGGTACACTTTTTCCCGTAGAGAAACTCAAATGGTGCCATCTCAATACTAGCTTGATAGCTGTTATTGTAAGAGAATTCTGCGTACGGCAGACTTTCATCCCAACTGGCTCCATAGTCTAGATCACATGCTCTCAACATATCTTCAAGAATCTGATTGATCCTTTCTGTCTGTCCATCAGTCTGAGGATGAAATGTTGTGCTAAATTCCAACCTCGTTCCCAATGATTCATGTAGTTGCCTCCAAAAATGAGAAGTGAATTGAGTTCCCCTATCAGACACAATACTCTTGGGTACTCCATGTAGGCATACAATTCTACTCATATAGATCTTGGCTAACTTAGCACTTGTGTAAGTTGTCTTCACGGGTATGAAATGAGACACTTTAGTTAGGCGATCCACTACTACCCAAATAGAATCATATCCTGACCTGGTCCTTGGCAATCCGGTGATGAAATCCATACCAATCTTGTCCCACTTCCAATCAGGAATAGGTAGTGGTTGTAACAATCCCGCTGGTTTCTGGTGTTCCGCTTTCACTCTACTACATACATCACACAAAGCAATATGTTCGGCGATGTCCTTATTGAGATTATTCCACCAAAATCTTTCCTTCATATCCATGTACATTTTGGTGTTACCCGGATGAATAGAATATGGTGAGTTGTGTGCTTCTTGTAAAATCAGTTTCCGAAGCTCCGGATCTTGTGGAACACGGATACGTTTTCCATTCCATAAAGTACCCTGTTCGTCTTCATGGAATCCTTTGGCTTTTCCCTTGTCAATATTTTCCTTAATCTCTTCAATTTCCTTATCTGCCTTTTGGGATTCTTTGATCTTGTCTAACAAAGTGGGTTGAACATCCAAAGACATGAGATGTCCTTCAGGCACAATCTCCAATCTGAGATCCCGGAATTGGGCACACAGATCATCCGACAATTGTCCCTTAGTAAGGTCATTCACAAAAACTTTACGGCTTAGAGCATCCGCTTAAACATTTTCTTTACCGGGATGGTATTGCAAACTCAAGTCATAGTCCTTGATGAGTTCTAGCCATCTTCTTTGTCTCATGTTAATTTCTTTCTGGGTGAAGATATACTTCAAACTCTTGTGATCTGTGAACACTTCACAATGTTTTCCCAAAAGATAATGTCTCCATGTTTTGAGTGCATGGACAATAGATGCTAACTCTAAATCATGAGTAGGGTAGTTTACCTCATGAGTTTTGAGTTGTCTCGAGGCATAAGCCACAACTTTTCCTTCTTGCATAAGTACTGCACCTAATCCATGATGAGATGCATCACAATATACTTGGAAATCTTTTTCCAAATCTGGCAAACATAAAACTGGTGTTGTCACTAGCCTCTTCTTCAATTCTTGAAAGCTGAGTTCACACCCTTCAGACCAAGTAAATTTCTTGTCTTTCTTAAGCAGTTCTGTCATTGGCTTAGATATCTTGGAGAAATTCTCAATAAATCTTCTGTAGTAACCTGCTAAGCCAAGGAAACTATGAATCTCTTTCACTGACTTGGGAGATTCCCATGCAGTTACAGCTGAAACTTTAGCAGGATCCACTGCTACACCATCTCCTTACACAACGTGTCCAAGAAAACCAACTTCATTTAACCTAAATTCACACTTGCTGAATTTGGCATACAGCTTATGCTCTCTAAGCTTCTCAAGTATCAAACATAAATGTCCTTCATGCTCTTCTTTGCTCTTGGAGTAGATCAAAATGTCATCGATGAAAACAACAACAAATTTATCAAGGAATTCCATGAACACCTTGTTCATCATATTCATGAAGTATGCTGGTGCATTGGTCAAACCAAATGGCATTACGGTATATTCATACAATCCATACCTTGTGGTGAAAGCTGTTTTAGGTATGTCCTGTTCTCTTATCTTGAGCTGGAAATAACCTGACCGGAGATCAATCTTTGAGAACACACAAGCTCCTTCTAACTGATCAAACAAGTCATTGATTCTTGGCAAAGGGTATTTGTTCTTGATGGTCACCTCATTGAGTGAACGGTAATCTATGCATAACCTTTGACTTCTATCTTTCTTTTCCACAAACAAAACTGGTGCTCCCCAAGATGAAGAACTTGGTTGGATAAATCCTTTCTGCAACTGTTCTCCAAGCTGCTTCTTGAGTTCTTTCAACTCATCCACTGACATCTTGTACGGTCTCTTTGCTATTGGTCCAGATCCTGGTAGCAAATCAATAAGAAACTCCACATCTCTATCTGGTGGCATTCCCGGCAATTCTTCCGGAAACACATCCGGATATTCACTCACAATTGGCACACTGTCTATGCTAACCCCCTTAAGAGAATTTAGCTTACTCCCTTTCGATTCAAAGTTAGACGTGAATCTTATCCGTTTCTTTTCCGGGGTTGTGAGTGCAACTGTTCGATTGGCACAATCTAGGACTCCTTCATACTTGGTCATCCAATCCATTCCCAAAATTACATCCAGTCCTTGGGAATCTAGGATTATCAAACTCACTGGAAACTTATGTTTTCCAAATTCTATTACTAGATCCCGGCATCCAAGACTTACTATCATATCTCCACCTGGAGAACTTACTTTTATTGGACACCCAATGTTTTTAGTTGAAAACCTATTTCTATCAACAAATGCTTTTGATATGAATGAATGCGATGCTCTAGTATCAAAAATAACAAGTGCTAGAATAGAATTGAGTTTGAACTTACCAGCCACAGCATCTGGCTCTTCATAGATTTCCTCCACATTGATGTGGTTCACTTTCCTTTTCTGGAAAGGGTTGGGCTTGTTGGGTCCTTCAACTTTCTTTTCTGGGCATTCATTTGCATAATGCCCCATCTTCTTGCACTTGAAGCATTCAACCTGACTAAGATCCTTCTTGACAGGCTGGCTTCCACTGCCACTTCCATTGTGGTGGTTCTTATATCCACTCTTGTGATTCTTGTACTTATCGTTGTCATGACTACGGTGGTGCTTGTTGTCATGATAACGGTTGTGGTTGTGGTTCTTGTTGAACTTCCCATGCTTGTGGGATCCAGAACTCCCACTGTCATCATAATGGGAACGCTTGTGAGACGATCCCGAGCTGTGCTTGTCAGAGTGCTTTCTCTTCCTGCTTTCAACTTGTTTCATCTTGCTCTCCAAAATAGCAGCCTTGTCACAAAGAGACTGGTATGTGGGAACATAGGCCACAGCTAACTGCAGGTTCAATTCATCATTCAACCCTTCAAGGAACTTTTCCTTCCTCTTAGCATCAGTGTCAACTTCATCCGGTGCATATCGCGCCAGATTGTTGAACTCCTCAATATTTTCAGCCACACTGCGGTGGCGCTGCTTCAAGTTATGGAACTCTTTCTTCTTCAAACTCATCACTCCGGATGAGATGTGAGCAGTACAGAAACCATCTTCAAAGATAGCCCATGTCACATCCTCAATGGGAGTGGTGATCTGGAAGTTATCCCACCAAGTGGCTGCTGGTCCTTCCAACAAGTGAGCTGCAAATCTGACTTTCTCTTCATCAATACAGCCAACAGTTACCAAGTCCTTGTTCACAGAGCGTAGCCAATCATTGGCCACCATAGGATCAGTAGTTCCTGAGAACTTTGTTGGCCTCAGTATTAAGAACCTGGTAAGCATGTCAAAACTCGGTGGGTTGTTCGGATTGTTGTTGTTGTTATTATTGTTGTTGTTGTTGTTGTTGTTGTTGTTGTTGTTTTGATTCTGGATGAAAGTAGTCATCATTTGCATCAGCTGAGTCTGAGCGGTCATCATTTGCTGCATCTCAGGGGTGATGTTGTTGTTGTTGGGGGTTGGGATTGGCACGTCAGGGAGGCATCTGTGGTTTTCAATAAGGATAAGAATGAGATACCCATAGATTCTAACATACACAATACATCACATAACAAATCACAATCATGCATCATAGTAGTAAAGGTTCAACAACACAGACAGCAAGTTATAAAAAGTAAACACACCAATAGCAAGCCATCCACATGTTGGATGGTCATTGCGACTCAATAATCAAATACATGATAAATAAAGGTAAATGAGTAGTCATCACTACTCATCCGCATCAACCTCCTCATCAATAAATGTAAGACCTGCATTCTCCATAGCGGTCTTGTATTCCTCGACATTGGTGGTCAAGGTCTCTACTTTGGCTTTGAGAGCCCTCTTCTATGAACGAAGCCTCTCAATCACAGTCTGCTGATGCTCGAGCTCGAAGTCCTTGGCCTCTAGTTTTGCAGTCATGTCTCGAATCCTCTTGTTCCTATCTTGGACTCGCTTCTCTCGACTCTTGAACTTTCTATCCTGACTCTCAAACTTAGCCTCCATCTCCTTGACTATCTCATCTTGCTCCGCGAAGAGCTTGTCCTTCTCACGAAGCTGCACCTGGAGTTCGTCATTGCTAAGCATGACGTTGGTCCTATCAGTGTCTATGTGCCTAAGAAGAACCTCTAAGTCCTGGAGGTATAGGAGAATCGGCTCTGCCGTCTCTCTCGAAGTATCCTCAAAGTCAATGGCCTCACCATCATCATCACGTCTACCAAAGGTGTGGAAGTGAGTACCTCTAACCTCTCGAGAGTGTCTCCCTAGTAAACATCCAATCAAATCCTGCATGACTACCTCTAGGCCTCTCTCCTTGTCATCATGCATGAGCTTGAAGATGATGGCCTCCGTGGCTGGCTCAGTCTGGCGTCCTAGCTGATTGACCTTGAAGCCCCAAAGGTCTTTCCTCTCAAACTTGGTGAGGGGAAGCATCATGATAGTAGGAAGAGGGAGATTGAGCAGACTAGTGAGCTCAATAATACGAGTGCCAAAACGAGTTCCCTTGAACTCTTCAGCCGTGCTGATAGTAACATTAGGCATCTATTTATAAGATAGAAAAAGTTAGAGTCAACACAATGAATAATTTACAAGACAAAGCATCACAAACATAACATTGACAAACACACAAGTCATAGCATACATAAAATCCATTACAAGCATCCAAGGTTCAACTTATTTTAGACAACATTTTTGGAAAATAAAATGATAAGTGTGGTGGTCCAACTAACGGAGTACGTTTACAATCCCATCTTACTTGCCAAGTTGGCTAACAGGGCATCCCTAGAGGCAATCTGTTTATCTAGATCACAAGACTCCATTGCTAAGTCTATGATGTCTTTCCTTAAACTTTGGTTGGTAGCCTCTAACTCTTGGGTATGCTTCTTTTCTTCCCTAAGGTCGTTCTGGGTGTTAAGCATTCTGCACTTGATTTTATCACCAAGTTCTTTGATGGCTTTCCAAGCTGCATCCCTTGCTGAATCAAAGAATGTAGTGTGCATCACTGAGTTGGTGACCATGCAGAATCCTGAGTCCTTGTGGTTGTCTTCCTTGTTTTTATACAAGTGAAGTTGCTCCCACCAGTACTCAACTCCTTCATCCATCACAGGAAAACCTTTGTACACAGCTGCACCATGTATTCCCATGGCAACCATGAGGTCCTTGAGAGCCTTGGGGAACTCTGTCTCACATTCCAAAGTCATAGTCATGAGTGGTACCTTCTTCACGGCTTCGTTGATGGAGTTCATCTACAAATAGAGATGAGAATAAGATTAGAAAAGTTTACGAGAAGAAAAGACAAGTGTGGAAGTTGTTTGAAAAAAAATTCCTTAGTGGTTTCCAATCCTAGGGTCATAATCCTACAGGCAACACAGTGCTGTGATACCATCTGTAAGATCCTTCCTTTGTAAAGGAAAGGATCCCTATGATTGCAATGCTAGTCCCTGGATCAATGCTAGCATCCACAGTTTAAGATGAAGTACACAGAAACAAAGGTCATTATTACATATCTTTCCAGAGACAAACATAGTCTTTTACAAACTCCATGTCCATAGGCCTAATACAAGAGTTCAAAATATATAATAAGATAGATAAGTCTTCATCTTCATGTGCCACAGGCAAGCATGTTGAGTGTAGACTCATGACTCCTAATCATCATCTAAATAACCTGCAACATCACAAGTTATAGCCACAGTGGGTCAATACATTGGAATAGTATTGGCAAGTGATACCTTAGTAGAATATTGGTGGACTAGATACTATATGCATTTTGGCTAAGTGTAGCTTAGGCTTGCTTTGCTCAAAATAGGTTTTGCCTATTAGTTGAAAATACTAAGTTTTTCTTTGATAAAATCTTTCCAAGGAACCACCAATAGACATTGGGGTCCTTCACCCTTGTTCAACCACAAGTTTTTACTTAGAAATTGGGATGAGGAGATTCTTGATAGCTTCCATGTCTTGATGCTCAAGTTTTCCAATACCAGGAACATGGCTAAGTACTTAGATTCTTCCATCTGCAGAGCTTGTGCACTTTCCCCACAAGACTTGATTTTCACCAAGACAAGACCTTTCAGAATCCTTCCCTTAGACCAAATGGACGCGCTCCAACCTATCATCCCACTACCACCAACTGTCCAAATGGCTAAGTTATTGCAACCTATATGATCCAGGCAGAGCCCATATTGCCAGTGGCTGCACTAGAAGCTTCTTAACATATGGCATCACAAATCCCTTTGTTCCTGGGTGGCTTTCCACAAGTGAGATACACAAGGTAAACCATAGAAATGGGCCTTGTGTAACCACTCAACATAACCCATTCTTTCCATTCCACCCAGGTGTTTCATTCACTTAGTTGTTTTATTAAGCAAAAACATAGTCCAAAGACTTAGAAATATTTATTCATAGCATGAACATATAACCACCCTTGGTTGCTACTAGCTAGGCTAAGCATGGCATTGATAAGACTTAGAAATATTTCTAGCAATTCTACAACTACTAGGATTTCCCAAGCATAGCATATAGCTCAAAATAACCATGCAAGACTAGCAAAATATTTCTAATGCATAGTTAAAAACATAGGAATAAATCATGCAGCACCACTTGCCTTGGTATTTTGGAGAGTAGCTACAATCCTCACAATCACAATCACTATTTGCACCAAAATCTACACATAAAATAATAGCACCAAAATCACATACAAAATAAATACAAGCAAAAATATATGGATGCATGCATAATGCCATGTGATGATTTTCTACACCAAACAAGACAAGTGCATGGTACTGAATCATAAACAAGTACAAAACAAGCTAAATAAACTTTATTTGAACATTAAAACATTTTTCAAATAATTATTATACCCAAATTATGCCTACAAATGTTTCTGCAAAAACACGCTTTTTAGCAGAAGCAAAACATTAAACACATTGCATAAATGTAAAGGTCTTTCTCTCCTGATTCCATTGATATAAAATTTGTCAAATTTGGACGTGGGAATCAAAAGTTATGAATTAAACAAGTTTAAACATCTAATAGATTTAATTCAGAATTTTAAAACGAAGAACATGCCACGCGGCGCAGTTGGTTATCGTACCGCATGCGCTGGATCACGCTTATAACCGTTAGATCTAACTAAACGCTGGCTCAGATCTGCCTGCACCCCTTTGCCTAGCTTCTAATCTCAACCACTGGATCTAGATCTAGTGGATCAAATCACTCTGACCACAACGCGGCGCAATGGCGAACGGGCGCCGACGGCGATGGATCGGTGAAACTAGCGAGGGATGGGGGCAGTGGTGATGCTTACCAGACTCGTACGAGCACGAGGAAGCTCAACATGGTCGTCGTGGAAACAGGGGCGTGTTGTTGTGGCCGTGGGAGCTCGTCGGAGTTGAGCGCAGCGTCGGGTGCTCGGTGGCGAGGACGTTGGCGACACTCTGGATCACCCTAGCATAAACCAGTTGTATCAGGGGGTGCACAAGGCTATGGCGAACACTACTGGATCAAGGAGAAGTCGAGGGGCGGTCGGGTTTTACCTCAATCGCTCGTCGGAGTCGAGCGACGGTTCTAATGTTTGCGGGCACGAACGGTGACGGCAACCTGGGACACGAGAGAGAAAACAAAAGGCATCAGGGAACGCGCAAGGACATGCTGGTCATTTTTGTTTGAACCAGAGACATGGGCGATCGGAACTCACCGTGATGGCTCGCCGGAGTGGTTCGGAACAGCAGCGGCGCGAACTCGATTGTGGACAGCCTAGCGGCGCTCTGTGGTTGGTGAGTAAGGGGAAACGAGCGGAGAGAGGAGGGGATATTATAGCCGGAGCAGGGGCGGAGATCACGCACGCATTTATCGTCAATTAAGAGGTTTAAAATCATGGCAGAGGCAGGGAAAGAAACGGGCGGTGACGTGTTCATCGCGCTGTTTCTGGGAGGACAATGACGACGTGGCGATGGGGCCACTGGTCAGTGAGCACGGGGTCGAGTGGGTGCGCGTGAGAGAGCGAGGGGAAAACCCCGGGTAGGCTTAGTGGGCTGGTTTCGCTGTTGGGCCAAAAGTCTGGTGCCGGCCTTTTCTTATTTCCTTATTCTTTTTCTTTTTCTGTTTGAATTTCTAGGAACCTTTTTCAAAAGATTTCAAAAGCCATTTGAATTCAAATCTTTTCTGGATTTTTGTAGAGTGCAACACTCATATTTTTGGACATAAAAACATGTGGTCTCTCTGTACTAGCTTGGTCCTTTTGATTAAACAAAATAAATAGTGACATAGCACTTGATTTGAATAAGTTTTAAAAATGGTTTTAAGGCCATATTTGTTTTGTAAATTTTCACCAAACTCCAACAATCCAACAAAGTAACAAGAGAGTAAGCAAGGCTTGGTTTAAAACAAATAAACTCTTCAATTGAGAGTGGCATTGGTTTAATAGTTGCTCACATAAAATAATGAGCATCAGATGCTCCTGTTTTTGAAATGGTTTTGAAATGGAGCCCTAAATGATCATGGATGCATGGATGATATGCATGAGTTTTGAAACATGATTTTAGGGATGTTACCTTAAGGTGAATCTAGCCCTCGAGATTCGGGTTGGCTAGCAAATAGGTGAGGGTGGTCTTTCTGAAGATCATCTTCTCTTTCCCATGTTGCTTCTTCGGAATGGTGGTTCCATTGAACTTTGCAGAATTTGATAGTCTTAGTCCGAGTAACTCTTTCTGTAGTCTCAATAATCTTGATAGGTTTCTCTTCATAAGTGAGGTCACTCTCCAATTGAACCTCTACCAAAGGTATAGTATCCTTTAAAGAAGTCTCTTCCATTTTTGGATGGCATTTCTTAAGCTGACTCACATGGAACACATTATGAACAGCTGACAAAGACTTTGGCAATTCAATCTCATAAGCTACTTCTCCCTTACGACTCAGAATCTTGAATGGTCCAACATATCTTGGGGCCAATTTACCTTTGACACCAAACCTCTTCACTCCATTAGGGATGTTATATAACTAGATTATTGTCTCTAATGCAAGTGGGAGACTGAAGGGAATATGCCCTGAGAGGCAATAATAAAGTGGTTATTATGTATATTCCAATTATATGATAGATGTTTATTTTGGATGCTATAATTGTATTAATACGGAAATGTTAATACATGTGTGTTTAATAAACAAACAGAAAGTTCCTAGTTATGCCTCTCTCATAAACTAGCTCGTTGATTACCAAGATGATCAAAGTTTCCTGATCATGGACATTGGATGTCATTAATAACAAGGTCACAACATTATTGGAATGGTGTGATGAACATTCATCTGAAGTATAGCATTATGATCAAAGTCATTGAGTTTATATTGCTATAACATCATACGAAGTGATCCTAATCCTTAGACCATGAGATCATGTCAATCACTAACACTGGAAGGGTATCTTGATAACATCAAACGTCACACCGTAACAAGGTGATTATAAAGATGGGTTCGGTACTACTAAAGTGTTATGTTGAGGCCCATGGATCGAGAGTGGAATTTGTTCATCCCGATGACGGATAGATATGCTTTGGGCCCTCTCGGTGATATCCATTGATTAGCTTGCAAGCAAGTGATTTGATCACTAGAATGTTATATCACGGGAATGAGAAAAGAGTACATGTCAGTAACGAGATCAAAATAGGTATGGAGATACCGATGATCGAATCTCGGACATGTAATATATCGTGAGACTAGGGATTAAGATACTAGCGTAAAAGGTTCTCACGATCACAAGAAAGTCATCGTTGAATGTGTGGGAGTCAGAATGGATCTCCAGGTCCCGCTTGTGATTATTGATATGAGAGGAGTCTCGATCATGTCCGCATTATTCGCAAACCATAGGGTGACACACTTAAGAGACACCGACACCATTTGGAGCAAATAGTTTCATGCTGAAAAGAATAAGAAAGCGCAGGAATTTATTTCACTAGATACTGAAACTGGTTTCGGGTGAAATTGCAGAAAGTGTTTCTGCATGTGAAATGAAATACTAGCAAAGGTTTATATGTGAATGTTTGTCATTAAAGTAATTGAAAAAATTCTGAATAAATAAAAGGAGTTTTATTTAATGAGAGTTTGCATTAAATTTGGTGGAATTAATGGGAATTTGAGTGGGTTTTTGGGTGGAGAAAATTGAAGGGGCATTTTGTGAAGTGGAGCTTCCACCCACATGAATGGAGAGAGGGCAAGGGGGCAGCCCCCATGCGCTGGCCACCCCCTTGGGGTTCTCCCTCCTCCTATAAAAGGAGCCCCCCTCGCTCACTTCTCACTCACACCTCCTCGTGAAGGATCTCTCTCCCCCTCTAGTATTTATCCCCCATGGTCTCGGACTAGCGAGATACATGTTCCCGGTGGCTATTTGGCAAGAAAGATTTGTGCTTCCGCTACATCGCTGGAGCGAGGAGGCGGAGGTTGCTCGGTGCCTCAGACATGTGTGCGAGCGCGGATGCGCCGCTGATTTGCGGCGCTAGGACTTCCTCTCGATCTTGAGATCGGCAAGAGATCGTCTACATCAACCACGAGTTCAACCTCGTTAAGCTTTGTCGGTCTTCAAGGGTATGTTCTCTATGGATGTATATCCGCCCGTTGCTTGTATCTAGTAGATAGATCTTGGTACATAGTTGTTCCCATCATAGGAAATTTTTTGTTTTCTATGCTGTGAACCCTACAGGAGGTAGCCGGTGACTAGGGTTTAGATAGACAGCGCTAGTTTAGAGGAGCTCTAAGGCGGCGGCAACTAGAGGTGGGTGGCGACCGACCTAGGGTTTTTGGGGTGAAGCTCTAAGGGGGCGCCCTGCCCCTCCTTTTATAGGTGGGAGGGGCGGCTAAGGGAGGGGAGTCCTACCCAAACTCCCCTTGATGGCCGGAGGCTTGGGAGGGAGTGAAACCTTCCCAAACTAGGTTTCCTCTCCTCCCTCCACTAGGCAATCATGTTGGGATTTGACTTTTTCAAACTGGTGTTTGACTATTCAAACTAGAGTTTGATTTCTCTCTCCCATTTCCCAGCCAAGTGACCTAGGGTATGATACAACCATAATACAATGTCATGGCACATTCCAAGTACCCATCCCCCCGGGGTGGTGGAACTTCTAGAACCTTCTAGAAGCTTCCGATGAAAGCACCAAAAACATTTCTAAACCCCGGATTTGGAGTTTCCTTATATGAATCTTATTCTCCGGACCATTCCCGATCTCCTCGCGATGTCCCGGATCCTATTCGAGACTCTAAACAACATTCAGCCTCTTACTCACATTCCATATCTACTAAACAACATTGAATCGTTAAGTGTGTCTCCCTACGGTTCGTGAATTATGCAGACATGATCGAGACTATTCTGCGATCAATAACCAATAGAGGAATCTGGAAATTCATATGGCTCCCACATATTTCTACGATCACTTCGTGATCGAACGAACCATTTACATATGATACCAATTTCCCTTTGTCTCGCGATACTTTACTTATCCGAGGTTTGATCGTCGGTATCTCTACATACCTAGTTCAACCTCGTTACTGATAAGTACTATTTACTCGTTCCTGTGATATGCGATCCCTTGTGAGCCAGTCACATGCTTGCAAGCCAATTGGATGACATTCCATCGAGAGGGCCCGGAGTATATCTATCCGTCATATGGATGGACAAATCCCACTCTTGATCCATGTGCCTCAACACGTCCTTTCATAATACTCAATGCCACCTTTATAACCACCCAGTTACGAAGTGGTGTTTGATGTCATCAAAGAATCCATCCGGTGATGGTGATTAACATGATCTCATGGTCTAAGGATTTAGGTTACTATGTATTTGAAAACTTATAGGAAGTGAACTATTTTAAATGACTTGATCGTATGCTACACCTAACTATAGGAGTGTGTCCATCACATCATTCTTCTAATGATATGACCTTGTTATTAATAACATCAAATGTTCATGATCAGGAAAGCATGATCATCAATTAATCAACAAGCTAGTTGAACAAGAGGCTTTACTAGGGACTCTTTTATGTTTACAAAACACACAAGTAATAATGTTTCCTGTTAATACAATTATAGCATGGGATATAAACATTTATCATAAACATGAAGACATGATAATAACCACTTTATTATTGCCTCTTAAGCATATATCCAATAGTCTCCCACTTGCACTAGAGTCAATAATCTAGTTTCAAACCTTTGTGCATTTAACACCTGGCTTTCCGGTGTTGTATATACATGTTTGCTAGTGGTTAACTAATCTTGGGATCCGACACTTTCAGGTCCGTGTGTAATTGCATGTCTTTCCGTCTCTACGCATCACTCATTCTCTAATGAGATGACTTTGTATAAATTTGGTCCTTTGGTGAGACCTTTAGTTCCTTTGGGATTAAACTATGTCGATAATTGTTGTACAATATATCTTCATAGTACTAGCCCGCTGTGAACCACACCTAGTTTGATAACAAACTTTTTGACACAAATGCTCTCTTTAGCTGCTACAATAGTAGTCATATACTTAGCCTTTTGTTGTAGTATTTATCACAATCTCTTAACTATGGAACTCATCCAAATCCATTATCGAATCTCCTTTCCATTACATTGTGCCACCCATAGTTTAAATTGAGATAAACTTAATTTGTACTTTGTGACAAAACTAGTATCAATGTAATACTTTACAATGAATAATCTATCTATTTGTCACCTCTAAAAATAACATATTCTTAGTTCTTCCAAAATATCATAAGAATATCCTTAATATTGTCCAATGATCATCTTTTATGAATCATTCAGGTATATGCTCATAACATTTAGAGCATATGACATATCTGTATTTGTACATATCACAGTATGATCAAAAAATACTCTTTATGATTTCATTCAAGTATCAAAAATACTTGAATATTTGTTTCATTTACCAAGTGTCGATACACTTGAATTTGATTTAATCCTTTCTATGTGGCAAGAACCTTTCTTGTCATTTCCATATTGAACTTATTCAATATCTCATCCATGTACATTTGGCACAACCATATTAGCATCTCAATCTATCCATATAGATATTGATGCCAAACATTCGGGTTTTGCCTAAGTCTTTCATCGAGATGAAATTCTTAACTTGTGTCAATAAAAGATACATCATTTCTAATCAACAATATGTCTTTCACATAATGCATTAGAAATATGTCTTAGTGCTCCCACTTAATTTCTTGCAAATGCAAGCATCTTCATCATCTTTGATGAAATTAAACCTTTTAACAGTTTCATCATGGTGAAGATTCCAACTCCGCGATGTTTACTTCAACCATTGAAGTATGCATGCCTTTTTAGCATCCTTTGAATCAACAAAACCCTTTGGATTGTGTCATGTACACGTCCTAGGTAACAATTCTATTAGAAGAACTTTGTTTTGTTTTTTCAACTACCATATAAGAAAATTATATATAGTGGTTTCTACATTAATCCGTCTAGACTAAATATCACTATGAAAGATCAAATCTTGTCATAGTCAACCTTTGAACATTGTCGTAAACTATTTTCCCGACGTGTCGACTATTTCTTGCAAATCTATAGATTAACACTCAAAACAATACGATACTAGTTCTTAAAGTAACTATCAAGAATTCTATAGTTCTATTATCTCAATTATAACTAAGCGTAGATGCCAATGACTACAACAACTACGCAAGTTCACTTTGATTTAATTTATGATAAATAGTGTTCAAATTTTAATCATATTACTGTTGAACTCTCACTCAAAAAATATCCCTCACATTGTTTTAGTGATCACACGAACCAAATCCACTACACCAAGTCCGATCATCACGAGAGATGATGTAGCTTCAAAGGCGAACAATCAACGTGTTCATCATATCATCTATATGACTCATGCTTTACCTTTTGGTATTCCGTGTTCCGAGACCATGTCTGTACATTCTAGGCTCGTCAAGGTTAACCTTAGTATCCACATGTGAAAATCTGGCTTGCACCCATTGTATGCACACGTAGAATCTATTACACCCGATCATGAGTGATGCTTCGAAACGACGAGTCTTATCAGTGGTGCCTACTAAGGACTAACACTTTATTACTTGATATTTAGTGAGAGGGATCATCTTATAATGCTACCATCGTGATCTAAGCAATACAAGATGCATAAAAAGGATTAACTTCACATGCAATTCATAATATGTGATATGATATGGCCTTTCTTATTGTTCCTTCGGTCTCCATCTCCAAACATGAACATGATCTCCATCATCACCGGCGTGGAGTCAAGGTCAATGGCGCTCCTCCATGGTTGTCATCCACCAGCATCAACTATTATAACTACTTTGAATAATAAACACACAGGTCTTAACAAAATTAAAAGACAACCATAAGGCGCTTGCCGGTTGCCAACTTACAATAAGGATCATTGCATACAACATATATAATCACAATCATGGCCATATCACATCACAACACAAGCCCTGCAAAACAAGTTAGACGCCTCTAATCTTTATTTGCATGTTTTACGTGGATGGAGCTTTCGCGTAAGAACCGTTCTAACTTACAAACATGAACCACAACGTTGATACAATTATTGTCAAGTGCTCGTTGTAAATTGAATCTTCACTACGGTGGGAGAGACAGTCACCCGCAAAGCCACTTGTGCAATGCAAGTTGCACGTTGAGCGTGGAGCAAGTCTCATGAACGACGTCATGTAAGGTTAGCCTAGGCCGCTTCATCCCACCATCCCGCAAGATGCAAGATACACAAAAAATCGACAACAAAAGCATCATCATCCACAATAAAAATTGTGTTCTACTCGTGGAACGGATCTACGCATAGACACGGCTCTGATACCACTGTAGGGGTTCGTAGCATGGAAAAAAAATTCTATCGCATGAACACACACAAGCCAAGATCTAATCTACTAGATCGGTGAAACGAGTTCTTAGAGTACTAACCCTCGAAGATCCAAAGCGGTTAACGAGATCGAATTCTTGTGGTTGATGTAGTCGTTCACTTCCCGATCTCAAGATCGTGAAGACGATCCTTCTGGAGCCGCATTCTGGCAGCGCTTTGGTCGGTCACATGTACGGTACTCGATGAAGACCTTCCTCTCCCTTGTTCTAGTAGGCAGCAGAGGTTATAGATATCTCCTCGCGATTCCAACAGCATGATGGTATGGTGGTGGTGGAAGTAGAGGGGAAATCCTACAGAGATTCGCCTAAGCCAGAGTGGGTATGGTGGAGTAGAGAGAGAGCCTTGGCAACTAGGGTTTAAAGGCAGAGGGGTGGATGCAGCCGGCGACTAGGGTTTAGCTAGACGGCGGTGGTTTAGAGGAGCTCTAGGGCGGCGACAACTAGCGGGGGGCGGCCGACCAAGGGTTTTTGGGGTGAAGCTCCAAGGGGGTTAATACGTCATAAACGTATATGTAATTTTTGATGTCCCATGCTTGATTAATATCAACTTTTCTATGCTTTGTCTACACTTTGAGGTATTTTTATACATTTTCTGGGACTAACCTATTAACAAGATGTCGTGGTGCCAGTTGCCTTTTTCTGCTATTTTTGGTTTCAGAAAAGCTAGTATGGAAATATTCTCGGAATTAGACGGGTGTTCCGAGGCCATGTCTGTACATGCTAGGCTCGCCAAGTAAGAACCTTAGTATTCGCGTGTGTAACTGTCTTACATCCGAGATATCCTCGTGGATTCAAGTACACCCGATCATCATGTGATGTCTTGAAGCGACGAAACATTGTCGGTGCATACTTAAGGAAGAACATATTTTTATCTTGATATCTAAATGAGGGATCATCTTATTATGCTAATAAAATGCCAAACAAGCAATATAAGATGTAATCAAACATCACATGTTAATAAGTGAAATGATATGGTTCTTGCACTTGATCTCCATCATGTGCATCATGGTATGATCACTATCATACCTCTATGTGTAAGGACAAGGTCTATGGAACTTACATGTTATGTGTGTTGTAAGAGTATCGACTTATACTTCTACTTACAACATCACCATATCATGACACTAACCCAGCAACAATCTAAACTAGACGCCTCTAATTTATCCATTGCAAGTTTTACGTGGCTTAGGGCTTTCGAAGATAGAACCGTTATTACCTACGAACATGAACCACAACGAGGATAACCAAATTGTTGACAACTCATTGCAAATTAGATATTGACTATAGTAGAAGAGATAGACGCCCGCTAGCCACTTATGCAAAACTAGTTGGATGTCAAGCGTGGAACAGGTCTCATGTGCGAGGACATGTAAAGTTTGTCTGGACCGCTTCATCCCACTATGCCACCAATATCCAAAGTACAACTATGAAGCAATAAAATGATCATCATCGTCCACATACTCATATGTGTACTACCCGTGCAAAGCATCTACGCATAAACCTGGCTCTGATACCACTGAAGGGTTCGCAGCATAGAAAACAAAAAAATTCCTACGATGGGAACAAAGCACCAAGATCTATCTACTAGATACAAGCAACGGGTGGATATGCATCCATAGAATACATACCCTCGAAGACCGTATAGCGTTAACGAGGTTGTACTCGTGGATGATGTAGTCGAAATCTTGCCGATCTCAAGATCATGATGAAGTCCATCTGGTCTAGCCGGTCCAGCACCATCACGTCCAGCACTGCAAAGAAGTGGTGCATCCGTGATCGCACACACGTCTGGGTACCCCGACAACATCCGCGCCCTTGCTCCAGCGAAGCAGCGGAAGCAACAAATCCTTCCAGAAAAATCCACCAAGAACATGTATCACGCTGATCCGAGACCATGGGGGAATTCTAAAGGGGGGAGAGAAATCCTTCCCTAGGAGGTGTGAGATGAGAGGAGGGAATGGGGTGCCTTTTATAGGGAGAGGGGGGAATCTACCTCCCATGGCATGGCATCCATGGAGGTGCCCCCACCTCTTCCACATTCATGTGGGTAGAGCTCCCTCTCACATAAATAGCCACCCACTCAAAATTCCACTCACCTCCATTAAATTTCCACCAAATTTAATGCAATCTCTCATTAAATAAAACTCTTTTATTTATTTATTCAGAATTTTTTAATTAATTTAATTAACAAACATTCACATAAAACCCCTTAGAACATTTCAATTTCACATGCAGAACCAGTTTCAGCAATTTCAAACAGATTTGTGTCTAGTGAAATAAATTCCTGCGCTTTCCTTTTTCTTTCTCTGGCATTTTATTTGCTCCAAATGGTGTCGGTATCCCTTAAGTGTGTCACCCTACGGTTCGCGAATAATGTAGACATGATCGAGACTCCTCTCCGATCAATAATCAGCAGCGGGACCTGGAGATCCGTACTGACTCCCACATATTCAACGATGACTTATGTGATCGTGTGAACCTTATACGCATGTAATTCAATCCTTTTTCCTCGTGATATATTACATGTTCGAGATTCGATCATCGGTATCTCCATACCTAGTTTGATATCGTTACCGACATGTACTCTTTTCTTGTTCCCGAGATATAACATTCTAGTGATCAAATCACTTGCTTGCAAGCTAATTAATGTGATATCACCGAGAGGGCCCAGAGTATATCTCTCCGTCATCGGGATGGACAAATTCCACTCTTGATCCATGAGCCTCAACATACCACCTTTGTATCACTGAACCCATCTTTATAGTCACCCTGTTACGGTGTGACGTTTGATGTTATCAAGATACTCTTCCGGTGTTAGTGATTGACATGATCGCATGGTCTAAGGACTAAGATAACTTCGTATGATGTTATAGAAATATAAACACAATGACCTTGATTGTAATGCTATACTTCGGATGAATGTTCATCACACCATTCCAATAATGTTGTGACCTCGTTATTAACAACATCCAATGTCCATGATCAGGAAACCTTTGATCATCTTGTTAATCAACGTGCTAGTTTATAAGAGAGGCATAACTAAGAACTTCCTTTTCTTTATTAAACACACATGTATTAACGTTTCCGTATTAATACAATTATAGCATGCAAAATAAACATTTATCATAAATAAGTAATACGATAATAACCACTTTATTATTGCCTCTCGGGCATATTCCCTTCACTATTTACCTTACACACTTTGCTTAAAGCAGTTGTTTGTTGCTTGCAACTTAATACTGGAGGGGGTTCGGATGAGAACCTGAAGGTGGACTTCTAGTCATAGATGCAGTTGGATGGCGGTCTATGTATCTTGTTGTATTGCCCAATCGAATCTCATAGGATCTTTCTGACTAGTAATTGCATTGTTATGCCTTGCTCGATTTACATCAATTGCCCCTTGTAATTTGTTTACCCTTCATGCCATGTTTTTTATCTAAGGAGAGCACCTCTAGTGAACTATGGACCCCGGTCCAATCTTTACCATTGATACATCTTCCACTGTTACTTGTTTACTTGCTGCAAACCACCATTACCTTCCACACCATACATTTAATCCTTTGTTATAGCAAACCGGTGAGCTTGACAACCTCACTGATTCGTTGGGGCAAAGTCTTGAGTTTGTGTTGTGCAGGTCTCCGTGTTGTTTGCAACACCTGTGTGACGTTTCCTTCCTCCTACTGGTTCGATAACCTCGTTTTCTTACTGAGGAAAAACTTGCTGCTGTGCTGCTTCACACCTTTCTCTTGGGGTTCCCAACGAAACGCTCCTAGATCAACACAGTGCTGCATCAAGTTTTTCTGGCGCCATTGCCGGGGAGGCTAAGGACGTCTTCACTAGGGGAGTCCTTCACTTCCTCTCTATTTACTTTGTTTTTAGTTTGCTTTGTTTCTTTTGCTTGGTTTTGTTTGCCTATTTTCAAAAAACTAAAAAAAATAGTTTTGTTTGGTTTGCTTTGTTTATTCAAAAACACACAAAAAATAGTTCCTGCTCTAGCTGCTGCTGCTGCTGTTTTTGGCTTGCCCACCTTTGCCAAAATGAACTCTGCTGAGAACACCAAGTTGTGTGACTTCACTAGCACCAACAACAATGATTTCCTTAGCACACCTATTTCTCCACCTGCTCTTGATGCTACCTTTTATGAAATTAAGCCTGCTTTGTTGAATCTTGTGATGAGAGGGCAATTTTCTGGTGCTAGTTCTGATGATCTTGCTACCCTTCTCAATAGCTTTGTTGAACTTTGTGAGATGCAAAAGTATAAGGATGTAGATGGAGATATTATTAAGATCAAGCCTTTTCCTTTATCCTTGAGCGGAAAAGCCAAAGAATGGTTGCTATCTTTGCCTAAAAATAGTATTGATTCTTGGACTAAGTGTAAAGATGCTTTTATTGGAAAGTACTATCCTCCTGCTAAGATTATATCTATGAGAAGTGACATTATAAAATTTAAACAACTTGATAGCGAACATGTTGCTCCAGCTTGGGAAAGAATGAAATCTTTGGTTAAGAATTGCCCCACTCATGGACTCACTGCTTGGATGATTATTCGGACTTTTTATGCAGGTTTGAACTTCTCCTCAAGAAACCTGTTGGATTCCGCTGCTAGAGGTACCTTCATGGGCCTCACTTTGGGTGCTGCAACAAGGTCCTTGATAATATGACGGTTAACTACTCTGAATGGCATGTTGAGAGAGCTCCGCATGGTAAGAAGGTAAATTCTGTTGAGGAAACTTTCTCTTTGAGTGAAAAGATATATGTTATTATGGCTATGCTTGTTAATGGAAAGATCCTCTAGATCCTAATAGTGTTCCCTTAGCCTCCTTGGTTGCTCAAGAAGAGCAAGTTGATGTGAACTTCATTAGAAACAACAATTTTGGCAACAATACTTATGGTAATTATAGGCCTTATCCTCCTAGTGGAAATGCTTATCAGGGTAGATCTAGAATGCCTAGTGAAGAGAGGATTCTAGAAGTTGAGAGATCCACTAAAAACTTTATGCAAATGCAATATGAGCAAAACAAGATTTTCACTAAAACTATGGAGGAACAATCTATCATTTTGAAAAATATTAGTCATCAGCTTGAGAATCTGAATAGAGATATTCCTTGTCACATCCCAAGATTTTCCAAATCTTGTAATGTGAAAAATAAATAAACAAAATAAATTATTTTTGAATTTTAGGGTGAAAAGAAACTTTCATTTCTAAATGGAAACTTAAAATCCCATCTTGAACAAATTTTGATTAACATTTGAATCTAACAAAATCCAAATCAGGAGAAATGCTTTTCTCATTAAATGCATCTGGAAATTTAAACACTGGGAAAATAAATCCAAACCCTAAACCCTAATGGAATAAACTCATTTCCAAGTTATCTCCAAGCCTATGGATTTGATCCATATAAAAATTTGTCAACAAACATTTACAAATGATCAATAAAGACAAATAGAAATATTATAAGACTATATAAATTGGTTTCACTTAATTTGGAGCCATAGATAAAATCTTATGAATATAATAAGATAAGGAAATTAAATTTCCAAAGCTAATAAAGAACCTATCTATAAATCCATACAAAATGGTGAGCAAATAATCCTAAATATATTTAAAAGCATAAACAAATATCAAATAAGATTTTACAAATTAGAATCACCAAGTTTGGATCTCTAAATAAAAAGATATGGATTTTTTTTATAAGATGAAGAAAGAAATATTAATTAAAGAATATTTAAAGACCAAATCAAACCTTCGCCTAATCCATTAAGAAAATGGAATGAATGGAATCCAAATCCAAATAAAATAAAAGGATAAATAATTTCCAAATAAAATAAAAGGGCTTAAACCAAATTCCATTTGAATAAAGACAAAACCCCTATTAGAAATAATTGACTAAATCATGGGAAAATAATATTTTGGAATTTACCCAACTGAAATAAAAGTTGTTTAATTCAACCTAATTAAGATTAAAGAAAACTTCCAAATAAAAATTGGGGAAATAAAACTATATTAAATTCCATTGGAATTGAAACAAATACCCAATTCAAATGGATTATGAATCATATTAAATGCTGTCCAAATAATTCAAGATGAATTATTTTGAACCCAAATAAACAAATAAAAACCTACTGAAAGGTTTTGGAAAGTTTAAAGAATTTAAATGGTGTTTGAATTATTATTAAATCCTACTTGAATTAAAACAAGGGCCTAATTAAATAATTAAAAGACCCAAAAAGGAATAAATCTTTATTCCAAAATTTTACTTCAAAATATGCTACTAACCAATATTTGAACCTACACAAATTATGGCAAAAGTTGGAATTCAAATGAGTGTTTGAATTGCTTATTCAAAATCAAAACAGAAAAATCAAATTGGAAAAAGAAAAAAAAAAAACAAAAAAAAAAAAATGCCAGCCCAAGCCCTAAGCCAGCCCTTGCTCCTTTCCCTTTCCCAGAAAACGCTTCAGACCAAATATCCTACCCGCACAGCGTATGACGTGTGGTCCCCATCCCCTCTCTTCCTCTCTCACTGACAGACGAACCCCTGTGTCAATTCGTCACCTTTCTTGTCGATTAAAACTCGACTTAATTCGCGTTAATGGCACAGTTAAACCTCCCCGCGATCACGCCCGTTAACTCGCCTGCCTCTCCTCTCTCTTTCCCCTCGCTTACCCTTTCCTCTCGGCCACAAGGTTGCCTTGATTTCGCGCTTGAGCATTCTCTGCTCTGACGGACTCTCCGAGCAATTCCGGCGAGCATGAACCCCCCCCACTGCCCCCAGAGCACACGAGTGTGATTTCCATCATCCCCTGCATCTCCCCATACCACCCAGTCACTCGTGCGCGCCTTGAAACATCGGCAACGACGACAACAGAGAACCGCCGCCGTCTGCCTCCACTCCGGTGAGTTACTGACGCCAACCCCGAGCGCCCCTCATGTTCAGGTGAGTATTCCTACAAACCTCGAGACCGTGCGCACCTCCCTGACATGCTGCCTTGCCTTCTTACACCCTAGGAGATTGTCCCCGACAACGTCAACACGTGCCCGAGCCGGTGAGCAACATCGGCGAGGAATTGTCATCGCCCCCGTGCGCCCCTTCACCAACCAAGGGCAGGTTGAGCATCCCTGTGCCACGGCAATCAAAGTGAGACACCTCTCCTCCTTTCTTGCTTCCTCTAGTGCCAGCTCCGCCGCTAGCCGAGCGTCGCCGCCGCGCTGCCGCTGAGCGTCGCCAGTTAGTGGCAAGTCGTTGATAGCCGTTAGATGCAGATCCAAAGGACAGGATAGAAACTAGACGAAGAGGTAAGTAGCAACCTAGGCCGCATGATCTGTTTAGATCCACCGCCTCACAGAGCCGCTCCGTGCGAACCGGTACCAGCTAGTAATATCACGCCACGTGTCTCTGTTGTTTTGTTTAAAACAGATTTGATCTATTAGATACAAGATTTTGTAAAATCTATAACTTTTAATCTACACGTCCATATTTTGCAAACTTTATATCAATGGATTCAGAAAAACAAGCCCTATCCAACCATGCACTTTGTTTAGTAAAAAGCTTCAGTTAAATTGTTTGTTTTTACAGAAACTTGTGTATGCATGTGTAGGTTATAAAATTTGTTCTAAAATGATTTTGGGGATAAAATCTTTTTCAAATGGTGTGTTTTGAACCTACTGACCATAGGAAACAAATTGTGGTTTCAAAAATGTATTTGGTGAAACAAAAGAATAAACTTTGGATTCAAACCATTTCTAGTCAAATAAAAATATGGTTTAATTATTAAAAATGGTTTTGGAAGAAAACCTTTGAGAAATGTTTTGGAAATAAACTCTCTGACCCTAAACACAAGGTTATATGGTTTGAAAACATATTTTGTGAAATCTATAGAAATTTTTCCTTATTAAAAGCATTTCTACACCACATAAAATAATGACTTGATCTAAAAATGGTTGATGAGGTAAAATCTTATACAAATGATTTTTCCACTTTATAAAATGACCATTAGGTGTTTTCAAATATTTATGAACCATTAGAAACCACTTTTACAAATAAAACAATCTTTAGCATGCTTGCATGCATGGTTTTGTTACTATTATTTTATGTGTTGAATTGCTTGAATGGTAGATTGAAATATTGTTTGCTTGATTGAATTGTAGTGATTTGAAGTGTGTGAACATTGCAAAGATCAAGGAGTGAACTTATACCCTCTACCAAAAAGGCAAGTGATGCTTCATACTTTTGTCCCATTATTTTCACTATGCATTAGTGATATTTCTAAGTAGGACTTGCATGGAATTTTGCTAAGTGTAAACTATGCCATGGGAAATCCTAGTAGATGAAACCTTAGTAGGATTTTCCTAAGTTAAGATTCCTACTACTGTCATGCTTAGCTTAGCTAATAGAAAACAAGGGTGGAATATATATTCATACTATGGAAGTATTTCTAAGTCTGAGGACTTGTGTTTTGTTTAATAAAACAACTAAATGAATGAATCACCTGGGTGGAATGGAAAGAATGATTTGTGTTGAGTGGTTCACAAGGCCCATTTCTATGGTTTACCTTGTGTATCTCACTTGTGGATGGCCACCCAGGAACAAAGAGATTTGAGATGTCAAATGTTGAGAAGCTTCAAGTGCAGCCACTTGGCATTATGGGCTCTGCCTGGATCATATAGGTTGCAAGAACTTAGCCAAATGGATAGTTGGTGGTAGGGTATGATAGGTTGGAACACGTCCATTCTGGTCTAAGGGAAGGCTTCTGAAAGATCTTGTCTTGGTGAAACCAAGTCTTGTGGGGAAAGTGCACCACCTCTACAGAGTGTAAAATATAAGTACTTAGCCATGTCCCTGGCAAAGGACAATTTGAGCATCAAGACATGGAAGCTATCAAGAATCTCATCATCCAAATTTCTAAGTTAAAAACTTGTGGTTGAACAAGGGTTTAAGTTTCACCAATTTCTATTGGTGGTTCCTTGGGTGATTTTATCAAAGCAAAAACTTAGTGTTTTCAAATGATAAGGAAAAATCTATTTTGAGCAATGCAAGCCTAAGCTCCACTTAGCCAAATGCATATAGATGATAGACTCCACTATACTACCATAGTATCACTTGCCAATACAATTCAAATGTATTGACCCTTGTGGCTGTAACTTGTTATGTTGCAGGTTTGTTTGATATTAGTGAAGTGTAATGATTAGGATTACAAGTCTACAACCAACATGTCTGCCTGTGGCACTTTGAAGATGAAGGACCCCATGCTTATAGATATTCTGCTACAATGTAATGTAATAGCCAAATGAGCTATGTAAGATGTAATTAATTATTTTATTCCTGGTTATAAAGTTGTATTATGACCTTTGTTTCTTGATATTACATCTTAACTGTGAATGCTAGCTATTGATCTAGGGACTAGCATTGCAATCACGGGGATCCTTTTCCTTTATAAAGGAGGGACCTTACAGATGGTATCAGAGCATTGTGTTGCCTGTAGGATTTGTAAACCTAGTATTGGACAAAACCCCATAGAAAAATAAGAGCTGTATTTGTTCCAAAACTTATTTACAAACAATCTTGTAAACTCTTTCCTCGACCATTTTGGTTCTGATTCTACATCTCTTCTATTTCAAACTTGATGGATAAAGCCTTTCCCATGGCCAAAGACTTCATCATGTGCAAAGGACTTCATCAACTCTAATGACTTCAACATTCTTCAACTTTAATGAATTCAACATATTCAACATTTTCACCAAGGACTTCAACCTTAGATATCACTAAGGACTACAATTGGGACAAGAAATGTTACCCAAGACTTGAAGACTAAGGAAACACAACTTAGAAAGAACCATGATCACCTTTGAAGATTTGAGACCAAGATGCAAGAAATTCTCTAAGGATACAAAGATATTGATCAAAAAAAATCAACCAAGAAGATGGAAAGATCTCAAGTGAACCATATAGATGGACCACCATATTTAGTTTAAGTCAAACCCACCAACTTATGTGGTGTAACAAAAATATTTTGTTGCCTAAAAATATGCTTGAAAATTGTTGTTAGAGTGGAATGTTTGTTTGTGATTGCTTGCACATTGCTTGTGTGAATTGTGATGTGTGTGATTAGAATTATTCTCTTAGAAATATTTTGCCTATTCTAATCCCAATCCAACCCAAACAGATGACTTCTCCAAGAGACTCCAACATCAAGGATGGTGACAACAACAACCAAGAACATGAGAGACCAACTGCTTGCAAGACAAACCCAGTTGAACCAAGTGACAACTCAGTTTTTAGCCAACAACAATGAGATAGACCCAACCATGCAAAAAGTTTTGGAAACTCAATCCCAATTGTTGCAAGGGATGGCCACTCAAATGATCAACATGAGAGATAACTCTTCCCAAGGAGTTTGTGACAACAAGGATGACAAAGATGTTATTCTAGAAGGAATCCAAGCTTGCAATATTTGTGGAGACAAGGATCATACTTCCAAGGAGCATGAAGATCAATGCCCCAACTGTGAAGAGAAACATCCAATTGACCAATGCCCCACATCTCAAGCTACTTGTTACCTATGTGAAGGAAACAATCATGTCCCTATCCAATGCCCCATATATTCCATAGTTGAACAAAGGAAACAAGGTGGAGTGCAACAACTGATTGCAGACTACCATGAGAGAGCCAAGTCTCCCAAGAAGGATGAAGACAAAGGAAAATCTCAGCTTGTACCTCCCAACAACATGACTCAATTTAAAGGACCAAAGAGGAGACATATGTATTATCCAAGGAGTAATAGAAAGTCAAGGAGACCAGTAGACATTCCTACCTTTGAGATAACATATGAAGAACATGAACTAGAAGCACTCCTAGCTTTGGAGAAACCCAAGAAAAAGAAGGACAAAAGCCATGTGCAATGTGGTCATTGCAAAGACATGGGACACTATGCCAGTGAATGTCCAGAGAAGCATAAGTATAAGGAGATTAATCAAGTGTGGTGCAACAACTGCAAAGAGCTAGGCCATTATGTAGCAACTTGCCCACAGAAGATACGTGATGAACTCAATCTTATCACATGTTACAATTGTGGTAACCAAGGACATTATGCAAGCAACTGTCCACAAAAGATGAAGCACAAGATAAACAAGCCTATAAAGGATCTCAGCCTTGTCACATGTTTCAAGTGTGGAAACAAAGGACACTATGCATATGTTTGCCCAGAGAGATTCCAACAAGATCCCAAGCAAGCCAAGATGTAATTTAGTTGGAAATTTTTTTAAGGGTGGTAGTACCCTAGTTGCTTTGAGCCAACTTGTAACCCCTAGCCTCCCCAAATCTCGGGACGAGATTTATTTTAAGGGTGGTAGCCTGTCACATCCCAAGATTTTCCAAATCTTGTAATGTGAAAAATAAATAAACAAAATAAATTATGGTTGAATTTTAGGGTGAAAAGAAACTTTTGTTTCTAAATGGAAACTTAAAATCCCATCTTGAACAAATTTTGATTAACATTTGAATCCAACAGAATCCAAATCAGGAGAAATGCCTTTCTCATTAAATGCATCTGGAAATTTAAACACTGGGAAAATAAATCCAAACCCTAAACCCTAATGGAATAAAATCATTTCCAAGTTATCTCCAAGCCTATGGATTTGATCCATATAAAAATTTGTCAACAAACATTTACAAATGATCAAGAAAGACAAATAGAAATATTATAAGACTATATAAATTGGTTTCACTTAATTTGGAGCCATAGATAAAATCTTATGAATATAATAAGATAAGGAAATTAAATTTCCAAAGCTAATAAAGAACCTATCTATAAATCCATACAAAATGGTGAGAAAATAATCCTAAATATATATAAAGGATAAACAAATATCAAATAAGATTTTACAAATTAGAATCACCAAGTTTGGATCTCTAAATAAAAAGATATGGATTTTTTTATAAGATGAAGAAAGAAATATTAATTAAAGAATATTTAAAGACCAAATCAAACCTTGGCCTAATCCATTAAGCAAATGGAATGAATGGAATCCAAATCCAAATAAAATAAAAGGATAAATAATTTCCAAATAAAATAAAAGGGCTTAAACCAAATTCCATTTGAATAAAGGCAAAACCCCTATTAGAAATAATTGACTAAATCATGGGAAAATAATATTTTGGAATTTACCCAAGTGAAATAAAAGTTGTTTAATTCAACCTAATTAATATTAAAGAAAACTTCCAAATAAAAATTGGGGAAATAAAACTATATTAAATTCCATTGGAATTGAAACAAATACCCAATTCAAATGGATTATGAATCATATTAAATGCTTTCCAAATAATTCAAGATGAATTATTTTGAACCCAAATAAACAAATAAAAACCTACTGAAAGGTTTTGGAAAGTTTAAAGAATTTAAATGGTGTTTGAATTATTATTAAATCCTATTTGAATTAAAACAAGGGCCTAATTAAATAATTAAAAGACCCAAAAAGGAATAAATCTTTATTCCAAAAATTTACTTGAAAATATGCTACTAACCAATATTTGAACCTACACA
Source organism: Avena insularis (assembly GCA_023614405.1). NCBI lineage: Eukaryota > Viridiplantae > Streptophyta > Magnoliopsida > Poales > Poaceae > Avena > Avena insularis. The sequence goes on from CM042690.1 coordinate 28,861,104, forward strand.
AATTATGGCAAAAGTTGGAATTCAAATGAGTGTTTGAATTTCTTATTCAAAATCAAAACAGAAAAATCAAATTGGAAAAAGAAAAACAAAACAGTACAAAAAATGAACTGAGCATGACATGGTTATACCCTACGGGTACTTGACTTCAGCATACCTGGTCCAGCCCAAGGAAGGCCCACAGCAGATATACGCTTGCCCATGAAGATTTTTGGGTGGCCAAGGCCCATGACGCCTTTGGATCCTTGGAGAGCAAGACTAGCGGAGATAGGAAATTCAAAGGGGTAAAACCCTAGAACTTGTAACCGACTAGGACTATGCCCAGGACCTGCCTAAGTCTATATAAAGGCCAGGAGGGCACGTCCTAGATCTCTCAACTCATACTTTCCAGCATCCACGCCAGATCGAATCTGCGCACCCACGCCAGATCGAATCTGCGCACCCTGTAACCTTCGGTTCCGCCGTAATCAAGAGCAGACAAGCAGGAGTAGGGTTTTCCCTCCGGGGGCCTGAACCTGGGTAAATCTCGTGTCCCCTGGTTGCTTGTCTGTTAACCGTGCCACGATTTCCAGCATCCCCATCTTCTCCAAAACCCAAGTCCATAACAATGGGCATTGACGAGATTAAACCTCGTCAATTGGCGCCGTCTGTGGGAATTGGGGCTACTGATTGTGCGGTCGTGACGGTTCCGACCCGATCGATCTACAACTCCGCGGCGACGAAGAATCACCTCCTCTTCGGCGCTTTCGACTTCACCGCCCACTCGCCGGCCACCATGAAGGATTTCGAGCCCGTAGGCAACGGACTCGAAATCTTGTTTGGGAGCTTCTGCTTCCAGGTGGGACAAACTGGCACCCTCCGCCTCCCTGAGCGGGTGCCTGTGCCGTCAATCAGGCCCGCCTCATGGGCTCCACATCCCGTGCTATGCACGTCACCATCGACAGATGAGTTCTACAACCGCAGCTGCTGCAACTCCGATCTGTGCGATCCACCTTCGGATGAAGGAACCTATGGTTCCGGACCCGAAAGCTGCGGCAGCAGCCGACCAATCTGCGAATGCTATCTATGCGCCCCAGTCATCCAAACCGACGAGGAAACACCTAACCCGCCGCCCAACCGAAACGGCGAAAACGGCGAAAACAGAAGAAGCCAGTCCCCCCACCCAACAGGGAAAACAACGGCCACATCATCCAACTTAGCAAACAAGGATGGGTGCAGGCGCGTTGCCGCAGCGACATCGTCTTACCTGCAGACGCCTCACGTGACCTACTGATGGCATACCACTACCTCCTCATCGAGGAGCACAAGAAACAAGTCAAGATGCAGGAGACGCTCGACAAACGCAAGCAAGCAGCCTCCGAGTCCAGCGCGCGACGAGCTGCGCTCTCCGCCATGGCACCCGGCTCTAGCACAAACGGAAACTAGGGAAACAAGCACCGCTCTCGGGTGGAAAACATGGACCCCAAGGAGCGGCGTGATGTGACCCGAACTCTCCACACATCGTTCATGGATATGGATGCCGACGGCAACATCATCCCGAAGACGCCACAAGCTGCGATCATGGCAGCCACTGCGTATCTCGCGGCTCATCCACCTCCGGAGGGGGACCTGAAAAGGGCCATGCATAGGTCCGCACTTACCGGACTAGGACTAATCGGAGCTGCGCTCCACGAAGACGCTCTTGCGGAGCCGAAGAAGAAAGCTCCGACCAGGCGCGACCGGAGCCCCACCCCCTCATCCGAAGAGGAAGAAGAGCACGATCTTCCTCGAAGGAAGAAGAGCTCAAACCGCCATAAACGCGACTACGATGCCAGAGACAAGCTTACACAGCACAAGATCGACAAAGCGCGCGCTAAACGCGCATGCTCGTCTGAATCTAAGATGGATGAAGACGAAGGAGAACTCTGCGGAGCTCGATGCTTCAGCATATCCGTTCGGCGAACACAGATGCCACGCAACTTCAAGCTTCCTTCGGATACTCCGAAGTTCAACGGCACGCAAGATCCAAAGTCCTGGCTCAGCGACCATCTGTCATCCGTCAAGCTTCACGGAGGCAACAAAGAAACCGCCATGCAATGCCTTCATTTGTACCGACAGCGGCTGGTCCGCTTAGCAGCCTATCATCAGGATCCATCCGAAGCTGGGAGGAGCTCGCTTACAGCTTCATCCGAAATTTCAAAGGCACCAGCAAGAGACCCGCCTCAATCGAAGAATTGCGAGCCTACACTCAGAGAACGGGTGAATCTATTCGCTCGTACATACTACGCTGGTCTACAACCAAGAACTCTGCAGCACACATCTCCGAAGAGAGGGCCATCGACGCCTTCAGGGACGGCGTCAAGCGCCAAGACTTCAAGGAGGAACTTGGGCATGTAAAGCCCAAGCCACTCGACCACCTCATGGAAATCGCCAACAGCTGGGCAGACGGCGAAGATTGCATCCAGCGAGCGCAATCTGATGAAGAGGACGACTATGGACGAAGACGTGAACGCCGCAGCAAGAGGAGATCGCGCGTCTACGAGGACCGCGACGTACCCGACATGGTCGCGGCCGGCTACGCCGACCGCCGTAACGACAACAGCCACAACAGCGGAGGATACCGCGGCGGAAACTTCCGCGACAACGGACGACAAACGCAGTCGTGGCAACGCCGCGACCGCGACAACGGACCCTCAGCATTCGACAAACTTTCGGGTCCATGCACCATCCACTTCTACATCGACAAACAGGATGGCAAAAAGAAAGCCAGCCACATGCTCAAGGACTGCCGCGAGTTCCAGAAACTCAGCGAAGGCATGGTGCAGATGAGGCAACAAGCCCCAATCCCTGCGTTTGGAAACGCACCTGCGCCAGGTGAAATAGCACACGGAGCTCCTCCACCACCGCCTATTGGAGGCCCAAATTGATGGGGATGTGCCTACCGGGGTATACCCAGCAGGCCGTTTCCGACTGGCCCAAGAATTGGCGAGTGGGCCTGCAAGGCGGCAGATGGATTGAAGCCCAGCGAGAACCAAGCGATCGAAGCTGAAGGCCCAAAGTAGTAGATAGGCCCGATCGGATTAGGTTAAACGAAAATCAAGCTTTAACTGAATCGGTTGAGATATGTAAACCCTAGGGGAGGTGAGCCTATATAAACCTCCCTGGAGGGCGAGTAGAGATACGTTCCATCATACCCCCAAGCGACTCGCCGCCTATCCGCCGAGCTCGCCCATTGTACCACCTTCATAATACAATCTAGTAGGAGTAGGTCTTTACCCTCCGGGGGACCGAACCTGGGTAAAACCCTGAGTCTCCGCCCTCATCTCGCACCGCAGATGGCTAGCCGCCCTTGCCCCTCGTTCTACTACCGCGCCGATTGCGAAGATCTCGCCGTGACCATTCCCACGATAGTGGCGCCCACCGGGCCTGGCCGGTCTGGCGGTGTTCGTGGCGAGATCAATCTACCCATCAACGAGGCGGTCGCCACCGCCGCATGATAGCGATCGGCGAGATGCTCCAAATCTTGCCGAGCTCGTCCGGCGGCACGACCGACCGTCACGCGGCGTGATCCTGCCGGTCGGCACGATCAGCCTCTTCGTCGGCCTCACCGACATCATTGTCTCGAGGACTCGGCTTGCATCCGCGAAGTCGCCCGCCGATCGGCTCTCCGAGAGCCAGATCCGACGATCCATCGCTTCGCCTCCGAAATTACATTACAATGACGTGGCCGAAAACTCAGCGGCCGCGGAAGACGTGGCCCTCAACGATGACGCCGACTCGGCGACCCCGGCGTCACTCGCCGGGTCCATCACCGCGGCTTCACCCGCGGGCTCCATCACCCAGGTCTCCAACGTGGGAGACTTCAAGGACCCCTCCATCCTCGGGATCTTAGAATTCGACTCCGGGTCGGAGAACTCCGCCGACCTCCGTGACGAAACCGGCCGCCATGCTGCGACCTACATGGCAACCGGCACCGATCCGCCGGAGGATCCATTCTCCACCCCAATCCCTCCTAACGCCACGGCGACGGAGGTCGAGAAACTCCGCCTGAAACTGGCGGAGGCAGTGCGCAAGGACCAAGCCGAGCGCGAAAAATTTCGCCTCGAGCAGGTAACGGCGCAGGAACTATCGCGCTACCACCAACAGCGGATCAGGTCGCGCCTGAACCCCGCCGTTTAGGGGCGCGCCCTGAACTTTGACGATGAAAACGACCCGGCCCGCGTGGCCGAGCGCGCGATCTGCGAGAACGCGCCACCAGGAGGAAGTGCCCGACCCCCGCCAGGATCGACGGCGATGGGCGCCCCGCCTCCACCCAACCGCACACCCCCCAGGGACCAGCCGCGGATAGTAGTCTCCTCACGGGAGCGAGACGCAAACGGCCTTCCACTGTTCTCCACCCCGATGGACAACCTCGTGGCAGGCCGGGCAGCAGCCGACAGCATCACGGCCACCGGCGACGGCGCCCTGCAGATCAATACGCGTGGCCCTGCTCGCAAAGGCCGTCGAGCAGCAAAGAGCGGGCGCCGACTCGCAGGGTCGAGTATACTCGCGTTCGTCGGGAAGCAGGGCGGCCTCAAGCGGCCGCCCAGCAGCGGCAAACACCCTCAACTGCCCGCCACCAGAGCCACTACAGCTCCAACACCGACCCGCGAACGCGGCACTCTCCACCAACGACCCCAGGCCAGCGACCAACTTCGTCGCCGCCAACGGGCAACCCATCAACGCCTGCACCCATATCATCAACAACCAAAGCTGGCGCGCATGCCAGCCAGACGACCTGCGACACACCCTAACCAATCGCCGCGACGGCGAGCCCATGGGGTCGCTCAGTCGACTCGGCCCCAAGTGCTTCGGACCAATGATCCGAGGCGAGAAGTACCCGCCAAACTTCAAGGCGCCGAAGGAGATAGAAAAGTACGACCCCTCGTACAACCCCGCCGTCTGGCTCGACACATACCTCATGGCAATGGGGATCGCAGGCCACACTGACCTGCTAGCCGCCCGTTACCTCCCCCTGATGATGGAAGGGACGTGCAGGCAGTGGATCAACACCCTCCCCGGATGAGATCGACTCCTGGGAAGAGATGCGTGACGCCTTCGTGAGCATTTTGAGTGCTCCTACACCCGCCACCACCATTGAGGACCTGGGCGGCCGTCCGGGGACCCCAGAATCGGGTCCAACGGTGGCAAGAACTCTGGTACAACACGGTCGGCATCCACCCGACACCGCAATCCATTGCTTCAAGACTTCGCCGCCACGAGCCACTGGTCGCCAAGCTCAGCGACACTCGCACACTCGACAACATCCCCAACCTCCTCGAGATCGCCAAACGACGCGGAGGAAGATCCAAACCAGGAAGCGGCGGCGAAGTCAGAGGTCAACGCCGCCTGGCAATGACGAGACGGCGATCCGACCTACGCTACAGCAACACTCGCCTCACCGCAAGCGCCCGCGATGGCCAGGCGAGTCGACTTCATCGCCAACGCCGCACGCGCAACGCGAGCTTCAAGGCCACGACGGCAACTACAAGGCCAAGCCAAGGTTCGACCCCGTGACCCTCCTTAACCAACCATGTGCGTTTCATAGCAGGGAAGGGAAGCCCGCAACGCACACCACCGCCGACTGCCACACCCTCAGGGAGATCGAAAAGGCACGGCGAGCACGGGAGGACCCCGACAACGACCCGCCAAACGGCGGAAAATTTGGCAAAGTGGCCGGCTCGCTCCACACCTTCACGGACTTCAACACGAAGCGCGAGAAGAAGGTCATCGCCCGCACCGTCGCCGTCAACACGGTGGCCCAGGTCGACGTTCCCCAGTTCCTCAACTGGTCGGAGCAGCCCATCACCTGGAGTCGACAAGACCACTCGCCACGCATCGAGTACCCAGGTTGAGTCACCCTGGTGGTCAAGCCTAAGGTCGGCGACTACTGGCTCCCCAAGACATTGATGGACGGCGGAAGCTCCATCAACATCCTGTACCTGGACACCTTTAGGCGGCTGCGGCTCCCACAGTCGATGATCGAGATGACCCACACCACGTTCCACGGCATCGTCCACGGTCGGAAGGCGTACCCGATCGGCAAGGTCACGCTGCCAGTCACCTTCGGCACACCAGCAAACTTCCGCACCGAGCGGATCGTCTTCGAGATCGTGCCCTTCGACAGCCCCTACCATTGCGTCCTGGGGCGCCAGGCGTTCGCCAAGTTCATGGCAGTGCCCCACTACGCGTACAACGCGATGAAGCTCCCCGGGCCGTGCGGCGTCATCACCATCAACGGCGACCCCGACATGGTCGCCGAGTGCGAGGCCAAAGGTGCCGAGCTCGCTGACGCCGTCATCGCGGCGGAGACCAACCATGCTGATGAGCTCGCCAAGTACGCGAGCAGGGTCAACAACGACGACCCCACCATACTCAAGAATCCCAACTCGGAGGGCGCAAACACCTCAACCTTTGAGGCCACTACGCACACCCGTACCGTCGAGCTGGTCCCAGGCGACTCCAGCCAGACGGTGACGATCGAGACGGGCATGAGCCCGGCATAGGAAGGCGTGCTCATCGAGTTCCTCCGTGAGAACAGGGATATTTTCGCATGGAAGCCCTCTGACATGCCCGGTGTCCCCAGGGAGCTCGCTGAGCACAAGCTAAACGCTGACCCCAAAGTGCGACCTGTCAAGCAGTCGCTGCGGCCCTTCAATGAAGAGCGCCACCGAGCAATCGCCGAGGAGGTGCAGCGTCTACTAGCTGCAGGCTTCATCCGGCCAATCAAATACTCCAAGTGGCTGGCAAACCCAGTCCTGGTCGAGAAGAAAACGGACACGGAGGATGTGTATCGACTACACAAACCTGAACAGCGCCGCCCAAAGGATCAGTTCGTCCTCCCGGATCGACCAGATAATCGATTCCACCGTGGGCTCGAAGTCGTTGTGTTTCTCGACGCCTACTCTGGTTACAACCAGATCAAAATGGCTGTCGAGGGCGAGGAAAGACGGCGTTCATCACGCCATTGAGCCTACGCTACACCGCCATGACCTTCGGCCTCAAGAACGCCGGGGCGACCTACCAGCGGTGCATGCAAGAATGCCTTGCGAGCCAAATTGGCCGCAACATCCACGTCTACATCGACGACGTGGTCGTAAAGTCCGCTCGCCAGGGCGACCTACTCGCTGACTTGGCGGAAACGTTCGCCAACTTGCGAAAATACAAGATAAAGCTCAACCCAGGCAAATGCACCTTCGGTGTACCTGCAGGACAACTACTAGGGTACGTCGTCTCCAAACGAGGGATTGAGGCGAACCCCACGAAGATCGACACGATCGCTCGGCTCGGCAAACCCGAGTGCCTGCGCGACGTCCAGAAGCTGGCCGGGCGAGTAGCGTCTCTCTGTCGCTTCATCCCCCGCTTGGGCGAAAAGGTGATGCCCCTATACCGCCTGATGCGCAAGAACCCCACCTTCCAGTGGGACAAGGAGGCGGACGATGCGCTCCGCGATCTCAAAAAGGTGCTACTCGCCGCCCCCGTCGACAAAGAACCCATGCTGTTTTACGTCGCGGCTTCTGAGCGTGTCGTCAGCGCCGTAATGGTCGTCGAGCGACCGGAGGAAGGAAAGGAGCGCCCAGTACAGCGACCGGTCTACTACATCAGCGAGGTCCTCACCGAGTGGCGGCAGCGGTACCAAAAAGCTAGTATCTGTGATGTTGAGCCAGCGCCGCCGCACTACTTCCAGGAACACCCAATCACGGTCGTGTCCTCAGCACCACTGCAAGACATCATCCGCAACCGCGAGGCGACCGGGCGGGTCGCCAAGTGGGTCGTCGAGATCGGCGTCCACAACATCAAATACGAGCCACGAAAAGCGATCAAGTCGCAGGCCCTAGCGGACTTCATCGCCGACTGGGAAGAAGCCCAGCAGCCAGAGAAGCTGCCATACCTTCATTACTGGAGCCTGCACTTCGACGGCTCCAAGAACGCGGACGGCGCAGGCGCAGGGATCGTGCTAACTTCACCAAAGGGCGACAAGCTCCGCTACATCCTCTGCCTCGACTTCACACCCTGCACCAACAACATGGCCGAGTACGAGGCCTTACTCCACGGCATGCGAGCGGCCAAGGAGATGAACGTCAATCGCACGCCACGCTACGGCGACTCCGACCTCGTCGCAGGGCAAGTCGCTGGCACCTGCGACGCCGTCTCCCCCACCATGGCAGCGTACCGCCAAGCAGTGGACAATTTGGGCGGACACTTCACAGGCTACTCCGTCGAGTGGATCGACAGGCGGAAGAACGAGGAGGCCGATGCCCTCTCTCGCATCGGGTCGGCTCGACTCGCACCACCCACCGGCGTCTTCCTCGACACGATCACCAAGCCATCAGTCTCTCCCCCAAGGGAGATCGACATCGGAGTCCCGCTCCAACCAGAGGCAGCCCTGGTCGCACTCGTCAACGAGCGACGACCGACCAAGCCCTACATCGCCTACGAAGCGGCACCTTGCCGGCAGACGAGACGGAAGCTCGGATGATCGCCCGTTGATGCAAGTCCTACGCCATCATCGACGGCGAGCTCCACAAGCACAGTGTCACCGGCGTGTTCCAACGCTGCGTCCAATCCGCCGAAGGACGCAAGATCCTCCACGACATCCACTCCGGTGACTGTGGCCACCACGCCGGCGCCCGCTCTCTTGTCGCCACGGCTATGCGAAATGGCTTCTACTGGCCCACCACACACGCCGACGCTGTCGACATTGTCCAGCGGTGCGCCGGTGCCGGCACGCCAACCAGACGCGTGCGAGCTCAGCGCCAAAACAATCCCCATCACCGCCATTCGCTGTGGGTATGGACATGGTAGGCCCTTCAAGAAGGCTCCTCGCTACACCCACCTCTTGGTCGCGGTCGACAAATTCACAAAGTGGGTGGAAGCCAAGCCAGTTCGGAAATGCGATGGGAAGACCGCCACCAAATTCCTACGCGAGATCATATATCGCTACGGGTTCCCAAACAGCATCATCACGGACAACGGCACCAACTTCGCCAAAGGAGCCATGGCCGAATTCTGCGAAGAGCACCACATTCGGCTCGACCTCGCGTCAGTCGCCCACCGGGAATCCAACGGCCAGGCGGAACGAGCCAACCAGAGCATCCTCCATGGCCTGAAGCCACGACTCCAAGTACCACTCGAGCGCACCGCCGGGTGCTGGGTCGAGGAGTTGCCCTCTGTCATCTGGGGGATCCGCACCTCGTTCAACAGGTCGACAGGTTTCACCCCCTTCTTCATGGTCTACGGCACCGAGGCAGTCATGCCTACCGACCTCGAGCACGACTCGTCGCGGATCGTTCACTACACGGAGGCCGCAAACGAGCTCGCCCGCCAAAACGGGGTCGATCAACTCGACGAGGCACGTGACCTGGCTCGGTCACGCACCGCTATCTACCAACAGGGACTCCGCTGCTACCACAGCCGGCGGGTGAAAACTCGCACCTTCCAAGAGGGCGACCTGGTGTTACGCCGCATCCAGGACAAGAAGGGCATGCACAAGCTCTCCCCTCCGTGGGAAGGGCCATTCGCCATCGGGCGAGTACTCGGCAACGACGCCTACTACCTCATTGACGTCCGCGGGGACGGCGAACTCGACGTCAAGCGACCTTGGAATGTAAACCTCCTATGGAAGTTCTACTCCTAGAACCCCACATATGTATTCTCCAGTCGCTATGAAATAAAAAGAAATGGTTACCGCAAATTGCGCCTACTCTCCATGTCTTGTGCCACTTGCACTCGTAATAACAGCATTACGCTAACCGCAGAAGTCAACCTTTGGTACAGCGATCGGCACGGCTAAGTAGTGCGGTGCAAGAGCACTGAGTCACCTCAGGTCGTGCATCGTCCACGAAAAACGCCTACCCGGAGCCCCATTGGAGTCGCCTAGCCACCGGTTCTGAACCAAGACAATCGCCACGCTTCTTACAACGACCATGGTCCTCCGCATCCTTGACATAGCGACTCGAACGGCCAAGTACCACGCTCGGGGAGTGCAGACCAGTTCACCTCGAGCGGTCCGGGAAAACGCCAAGTAGGAGAGCATGCCCAGGACTCACCGTGCGGATCGAATTCCACAGGCCAGGCAGGAGTGACGTGCACAAACTAACGCGCCAAGTCCTCACTCACCCTCGAGTCGCGCCTGGAACAGCCAAGTACCACGCTCGGGGACTCGGCCACCCGACCTCGTTCGCGCACGGGAAAACGGCGAAGTACAGAGCGTTCAAGGGAGTCACCTAGCGACTGGCTCTTCGAGTCTGGGCGAGTCGACCACAATAATAAAACACACAAAACAACAAACATATCACATACGAGCTAAACCTCACAAAAGGGCGGACGCGCTCAGGGACTCGTTCAAACATCAATCACAAACACTTGACAAATACCAAAATAGACACAATGTCTCATTCGATAGCATGATGCATTGTCTTATATTACAAAATATGCCCGCATGACAGACCTGCCGCTAATGCTACAAGGCAAATTATCCTATTCTGCAGGTTTAGTCGACGACTCGCCAACATCCCGGCGATTGCGGATGAACGGCGTGTACGGGTTCGACGGATACGTCGTCAATTCACCCTCCATCGCCGCGCGGAAGGGCTGCTCGACCTTGAAGTCACGATGCGGCGGCTCAGGGTCGCTAGGCGCGACGACCGTCTCCTGGTACGGAAGGAGGTCGCCCATTGCCTGCATACACGCCCGAGTGCATGGCGGTCTTGGCAACTTGAGGACCTCGGAAAGCTCCACCGCGCCAGTCGACGATGGGTAGCCACTCGTCACATCGTCGATGTCGAAGTCCTCGGGGAAGTGGGCAAGCCCAAGACTAAGTGCCGTCGCCGCTCCGCGCCGAAACGCCGACCGCGTCATGAACTCAACGACCGCGGGCGCCTTCTCCAAATACTTCCACACCTCAACGAGGTCGCTGGGAATTACTTCTGTGGGCGATATCTCTTGGAGATAGGCACGGATGCATGTTGCCGACAACGTTGCCGAGTCGACAAGCATGCTTACGCACTGCCGCGCGTCGAACGAGCTTGCCTCTTCCGCGCTATCGATGATGCGACCTGCGAGTAGAAGACAATAATAAATACGACGGATATCACAAAAGGCACAACTACTGGCAGAGGCAGACGCACTTACCAATCAACGGGCGGGCGAGATCCGTGATGAAGCATTGAAGCGAAGTGTGGTCGTCCTGAAGCCCAGCAACAAGGGCGTCCGACACCTTGCGATCCTCTTCGGCGGCTGCAATGGCGTCCTTGGCTCGCCCATCAGCCGAGCTTGCTTCTTCCTTCACCTCCCGCAGCTCGCGCTCGAGGACGGCGATCCGCTGTTCAGCAGAACTCAAAGCCGATTGCGCCGCTACCAATTCACCCGCGGGGACAAGTCCCTGACGAGCCTCCTCTGCCTTCGCGGCAACCGCCTGAAGCCCGTTGTTCGCCTCCTGGACGAGGGCCAGTTCCTTCTCCGCGCGGTGCTTCGCTGCCAATCGATCAGCCGATTCAAGCTGCAGACCCTGCACATCACCAAAAAAGGTTAATCGAAGCAAAATTCCTAAGTGCCCGCCCGCTGAAATTCAGCGAGCACGCACTCAGGGACTGGCATTCAAGGAAATTCCTAAGTGCCCACCCGCTGAAATTCAGCGAGTGCGCACTCGGGGACTGGCACTCAATAAAATTCCTAAGTGCCCACCCGCTGAAATTCAGCAATACGCTTTTCGGGACTGGATACGAAAAATAAATATAAGACACTAAAAGAATCAGGCCATTGCAAAGCACCGACCTGATCCTCGGGGATTGGATGTACCTGGATGGCTGTGCCAAGCATGCCGTGGAGTTGTATCGCATCCACGGACGCGAGTAGAGCCGGCGTATGCCCACGACGTTGGTCGATTTCAGCATCGGCGATCCCAGGAGCGTGGCTCGATGGCGAAGTTCCACTCGCCGCGGCCGCCTTGGCCATAAAGCGCGGGAAGGTGGCGATAGAGGCACCCGCCCCAAAGGAGGTCGGCTCGGCTGTTCCAGGCAAGGGAGCGCCCTCCTTTGTGGACGCGGCCGCCTCTGTTGCGTGTCCAGCCGGTGCGGCCGCCGTGTCGTCAGAAATCGTGACGACGGTGTCACCCTTGGCCTTCTTACCACCATCCGCAGGGACGGTGACTTCGTCCGCTTTCCTCTTGCGGGAAGAATCCTCTTCGCTGACAACGGGTGGCACCTTAGCCACGGTCGGGTGACCCATCCTCTTCACTCCGGTCCTGTACATCAATCGTATAAGCAAGATAATTCAAGTGATTTGGGAAGACGAAGGAAGGCGAGTGTACTCACTTGGCGACCGGAATGAAGCGCAGCCCCGTACGGAGGCCGGCTGGCTTCTCCAGTTCAGGGCCCAGTCGGCGGCTGAGCCCCATGTCCAGGACGTCGCGTGCCCAAGACACGGACGGCTTCTTCGTCGTCGAGGCTGCAACCGGAGCCTCTGTAACCTCTTCGACAGGAGCTTCCCTGCGAGGCGAAGCCGCTACGGCAGGAGCATCGTTGCCAGGGGCACCTCGATGGTGGCCGTGTCCAGCGCGGCTGTCGTCAGCGGCGTCTCATCCTTGGCCGGGCTGGGGGCGTCAGAACTGCTCGCTGAATGCGGTGGCGAGGCCGGCCTTGTCGGCTTCGTCTTCGCCCTCCTCGGAGGGGCCTTCGCTTCCTTTCCCTTCTTCTTCTTTTTCGATGGAGTAGCTTGGCGGCGCGAGGTGGTTTCTGGAAGCTCGTCGTCATCGTCATGGCGCTCGAGGCTTTTGCTTGCCTCGAGCTCGCGTTGACGCTGCCCACGGGTCTTGCGGAGCAGCGGGGCGACTTCTTCTTCGGATTCATCGTCGCTGTCGCCCTCATCACTCCCGGCATCACCCTTGGCGGGAGGCGACTCGCCCACGTCTTGGACGGACGAGCTCGAGTTCTCGTCGTCTGAAGGCGGGAGCCATCCTTCCACCACTTGGAATAGCTGCAAAGAACGCAAGATGAAATTAGAATTACCGCGACTGCAAAAACTGCGACTGCGAGCAAAGTAAAGCGATTACCGTTGGGGCTGGACGCTTCGCGGTGTAAGGCGACCCGGCAGTGTCCGTGTACACCGCTCGAGTGATTTTCTTGATCTTTGGGAGGTAGTCTTCGAGCTTCCATTCGGCGAGGCAGGCCTTCGTCGAGTCGTCCCGACCGGTATACTGGTACATGTAGTGCTCGCGCCGCGCCAACGGGACGAGCCGCCGCCCGAGCCAGCAGTTGTACAGATTTATCGTCTGAAGGCCCTTCTTCTTTAGACCGCGGATGGTCTGAAGCATTTCGTCAATGATCATCCGCTGGTCGTTGGGGAGCTTGCCGATTTGAAGGCGGCGCGGCTCGGACCGGTTGGCGGAATACTGCGGAATCGCCGACTCGCCCTCCGGGGTCGCCTCGGCTACGTAGAACCACGATTTCTTCCAGTCGCTCGCCGCCTTGGCGGGCAGCATCAGGTCGAAGAATGAAGCCTTCGACTTCAGCTGGAAGGTTAGGCCACCCGCGGCTAGCATTGGGCCGCCCGCTTCCTCGTGGTTGATCCGTCCATGAAACAGATCTTGCCACAGAGGGAAGTAGGGCCGGCAGCCCAAGTAGCACTCGCAGAACGCCACGAAAATGGCGAGCTGCTCGATGCTGTGGGGACCCAGATCCGATGGCTGGATCCCATAGTAGGCGCAGAAGTGACGGAAGAATAGGGACGTGGGAAACCCTAGCCCCCGTTCAAGATGGCTGGTGAAGCAGATGAACTCCCTCTCTCGCGGGTTCGGAGTCACCTCTCCGGCCGCGGGGATGCGCCAGCAGCCGGCTTGCAGGATCCCGGCCTCCTCGAAGGAAGCCAGTTGCGCCCTGGTGCACTTTGATCTGCCCCAAGGTTCGGTGGAGAGGGCCATGGCAGAAAGATTTGTGGGGGCTCGGAGGATTTCCAGTTGGCTGGGTCGCGATTCGGAGGGAGGTGAAAGGTGCGCGCAGTCGGAGGAAATGGTGAGAAGGTGGATTTATGATCGCCTGCCATTCCTCTTATATAGCGGTTGTTACCCGCCAAATCAGGGAACCGTTACCGCACGATGATTACGCCAAAAGTTACCGTTGGATTACTCCAACGGCTAGTTTGACCATGTTTAACGGTCCAACTTCAGCCACTCGGCTCGCCGACCTAACCACTATGACAGTGTTTCGCCGACTTCGACTCGCCAAAGCCATGGCAGTATGACTAGTTTTCCTTTATACGAGCCCGCCCGATTCGACCGGATGTTCATTCAGCGGATATGCTCGATTGCCGGCAACCACCTCGCCTAATCGACGGCCTCGGGACTACTGATGGGGATGTGCCTACTGGGTATACCAATGAGCCGTTTCAAGCCCAAGAATTGGCGAGTGGGCTCGCAAGACGGCGATTGGATTGAAGCCAGCGAGGAACCAAGCATCTGGAAGTGAAGGCCCAAGTAGTAGATAGGCCCATCGGATTAGGTTAAATGAGTACGAAGCTTTAACTGAATCGGTTGAGATATGTAAACCCTATGGGAGGAGAGCCTATATAAACATCCCCGAAGGGCGAGTAGATATACGTTCCATCATACACCCAAGCGACTCGCCGCTTAGTCGCCGAAGCCCATTGTACCACCTTCATAATACAATCTAGCAGGAGTAGGTCTTTACCCTCGGGGCGAACTGGGTAAAACCACGAGTCTCCGCCTCATCTCGCCTGCAGATGGCTGGCCGCCCTTGCCCCTCATTCTACTACTACATGCCGACAAAGATTCCGCCGCGTGACCATTCCCGACACAAATCAACCAGTCGATGCCGCATATCAAAACAATGCCGGGTCGGATACCCCACACAAAAGGTAGCACTAAATATGATCCAGAAGGACGCCCCACAAGCAGGTGCGAAGAAAATCACCCGACAAATCAACTTGGCGTGGCAACTCCGCTGCAATCTCCGAGTACCTCGGCGGATCGAGTCCTGCATCACATTCACTCGCGGATCACCCTTGCCAGATCCTCGCCCAGTCATGCTGCTCGGTGCTGGAGGCGCAGATCGGAGGCTTTGAGATGAGTCGCGTCTTCATGGACGGCGGCGGCATCAACCTAATGTTCGCAAGCACTCTAGCAGCTATGCGGATCCATAATGCAGCTGGAACAATCGAGACAAAATGTTCCACGGCATTGTCCAGGAAAGGGCATACTCCCTGGTAAAATAGGGCTCGGCGTCATCTTCGGGAAGCCGTTCAACTTTCGGCAGGAGCGCCTAGAATTCGAAGTGGTGGTCTGGGCGTCGCAATACCACGCCATCATGGGGCGTGTAGCATTCGCAAGGTTCTGGCCGTCCCACTACGCATACCTACTACTCAAGATGCGGGACCAAGGGCGTCATCACAGTCCACGGAGCTTCACCGATCATACCAATGCGACAGGATTTCAACAAAATCTCCAGTCTTTCGGCATGCAAGACGAGCTTGTAAGGCTCCGAGGTGACGGACAATGGGCTACCTCGATCACAAGGCGTAACGCACGACATGTCCTTCGACTCCACCGTCAACACCAAGAAAGTGCAGGTCCATCCGACGGACGCCTCAAGGCGGCGCTGATCGCCAATGACCTCGGACCGCATAGGAAGGCGCGCTCGTCAATTCCTCCGTGAGCGCTGGAAATCTTACTGGTGTCCTGCGGACATGCGGGAGTTCGGAATTCGCCGACACGCACTCAACGTCTTTCCGGACACCAAGCCGGTCAAGCAGTCCATCCAAGAGCCAGAGCCACGGGCGAAGCTATCGGCAAGGAAACCAACAGATTACTCGCAGCAAACTTCATCCGGAAATCAAGGAGAGCGAGTGGCTGGCAAACGGTGATGGTCCCGAAGAAGGACACGGACATCCTGCGGATGTGCGTGAACTTCACACTAAATAAGCATTGCCCAAAGGACCACTTCCCTTCCACGGATCGACGGATCATCGATTCGACTACAGGTTGCGAAACTCTCCTTCCTCGATGCCTACTCAGGCTATAACCAGATTCGACTCAAGGTCAAGATCAAGAAAAGCGGCGTTCATCACACCGTTGAGTATTCTTCTACAACACAATGCCCTTCGGGCTAAAACGCAGGTGCCGCATACCAGCGATGCATGCAGGCCTGCCTCAAGGACCAGATCGGTCGCAACGTCCAAGTCTATGTCGACGACATAGTAATAAAAACCAAGGAAGCAAGGACACTTATCGACGATCTCCGCGAGACGTTCGACAACCTTGATCGCTACAGGATCAAGCTCAATCCGGAAAAGTGCACCTTTGGCGTCCCCTCGGGTCAGCTGCTCGGATACTTCATCTCTCAACGAGGGATCGAGGCGAACCCGAAGAAAATCAAAGGCATCATGACAATGGAGAAGCCAAAAAACCTCAAAGGCGTCCAGCAGCTCGCAGGACGAGTAGCGGCGCTAAGCAGGTTCATCAGCCGTATGGGCGAGAAGGCCCTACCATTCTACCAGCTGCTGCGCAAGGCAGACAAGTTCGAGTGGACACCAGAAGCCAATGACGCATTCAAAAGCCTCAAGCGGCTCCTCTCCACCTCGCCCGTTTTGGTCACGCCAAAGGAGCGTGAGCCCCTGCTGCTGTACATAGCAGCCACACACCAGGTGGTCAGCACCGTACTCGTGGTCGAACGACCCGAAGAAGGCAAGACCCACGGGGTCCAGCGCCCAATTTACTACCTCAGCGAGGTACTGACACCAACAAAGCAGAGGTACCCTCACTACCAGAAGCTAGCCTACGGCGTGTTCATGACGGCTCGACGGTTGAGCCATTACTTCCAGGAGCACCAAGTGATGGTCGTCAACGAGGCACCCCTGAACAGCATCCTGAATAATCCAGAGCAACAGGGGCGGGTTGCCACGTGGGGCATCGAACTATCACCCTTGGACATCGCTGAGAAGCGACACGCAATAAAATCTCAAGTCCTCCCGGACTTCTGGTGCCTTGGATGGAGCTGCTGCCGGACACCAGACATGTCGCGATCTGGACAATGCATTTCGACGGCTCCAAGCGCGAAGCCGGGCGAGGCGAGTCATCTTGACCTCCCGCAAGGTGACAAGATGAATCGTTCTTGGATGAAATTGAGCCTCCAACAACGAAGCGAATCTGAAGCCCTCATCCATGGCATGAGGATGGCAAAAATATGCGGCGAACGCGCTGGTCATCTACGGTGACTCCAACCTCGTCGCCCGCCAGACGATGAATGAGTGTGACGCACACGCCGAAAACATGATCGCGTACCGCGCGCTCTACAACGCACTCGAAGGAGAATTCGACGGCTGCGAACTTCGGCACGTTGGAAGAGAAAGCAACGAGGAAGCCGATAGACTCGCCAACATCGGCTCCACTTGTGCAAAGGTACCACCAGGTGTGTTCCTCGAACAGATCTGCGTGCCATCCATCAAGCGAAAATTCCCCAAGGGATCACCCGAAGAAGCAGAACACTCGAGGGCTACGCTACCCAAAGGTCATGAAGGACCCGAAAAGTTGGATACCGAAGTTGCCATGGTCAACCTGATGCAGGTCATGGCAGTCGAAGAAACTTGGACGCGACCATACCTCCAGTTCCTGATAAACGGTGAACTACCTGACAACCCGACAGATGCCCGGCGCATATCTCGTCGGTCAAAAGCCTTCACTGTCATCAACGGCGGACTGTACAAACGCAGCATCACGGGTGTACTACAACGGTGCGTCACCATCGACGACGGCAAAGCCATACTCCAAGACATCCATGAGGGCATCTGCGGCCACCACGCAGGCAGCCGCTCCCTTGTCGCCAAAGCTCTACGAGCAGGATTCTACTGGCCAACGGCCATGAGCGACGCGAAGGACATCGTCCGAAGATGCAACGGGTGCCAACGGTTCGCCGACAAACCGCACGCACAGGGTCGAACTTCGACCCATACCCATAGCTCGCCTTTTGCCCAATGGGGCCTCGACATGATCGGCAAACTGCCAAAGTCCTCGAAAGGAGGACACGTCTTCCTCCTGGTCGCAGTCGACAAATTCACCAAGTGGATCGAGGACATGCCAGTCACCAACCAGAAGGGCAAAACCGCCGTCAAATTCTTCGAATCCATTGTCTGAGGTGTTCGTGTACCACACAAAGATCATCACCGACAACGGATCGAACTTCATCTCCCAAGAATTCCAGGACTTCTGTGAAGGCCTCGGGATCAACATCACATATGCCTCAGTGGCACACCCGCAAACAAACGGGCAAGTGGAAAAGGCCAACGGTCTAATCGGCGCCGGCATCAAGAAGCGCCTCATGAGCTCACTCGAGCACAAAGCTGGAAACTGGACGAAAGAGCTACCGTCTGTCCTGTGGAGCTTACGGACTATGCCAAACAGCTCCACCGGCTACACACCGTTCTTCATGGTGCACGGAGCTGAGGCCGTATACCACCGGCACGCCATCAGGCTCCACGAGTCGTCGCTTACAGCGAAGCCGAATCCATGGCTGTACTCGAAGATGCCGTCGACACACTCGACGAAGCACGGGACATAGCAGCAGCTCGATCAGCGGTGTACCAGTAGAGTCTCCGCAACTACCACAGCCGCCGGCTGCGCCCAAGGTCCTTCGTCGAAGGAGACCTCGTTTTGCGACTCAAGCAAAAGCGACCGAATAAATTCGAGTCACCATGGGAAGGACCCTATGCCATCACCGAAGTCATCCCAGGTGGCGCCTATCGCCTCAAGCACGTGGAGTCTGGAGTCGCATACTCCAACCCATGGAACATCTCGCACCTGCGACGATTCTACCCGTAGCAACCTACCCCCTTTTACTTTCAATAAGGCTTTCAGCCAAGGCTACTCAGCCGAACCATGTACCTCCTCCATTACGATATAAATAAAGCTAAGTGTCTCGCCCCCAACCTTCGGCTAACTATTTTTCTGCAACTTTACTACATGCAACATACGCACTCGGGGGCTCCCCCACCTCACGATTTCATCGACTGAGGACCAAACGTGTACACCTGAGTAGCTGACCACGTCAGGCAAACGAAAAGGACACGTACTCAATCAAAGCACTGCGTGCTCACAAACAAGCAAACCTTTACAACAAAGGGCACAAAAGGCCCAGCCAAAATATACAAATTTTACATCTATCTGTTTATTTTCAGGTCCTACCTATTCTGAAGAATAACCTGAGCACGCTGCTCAAATAAATCTACAATCTGTTCGGCATACTGCCTTACAGCCGCGTAATGCGGACGCATTTTCCACTCGCCACCATCCGGACGAAGAGGTGGCCCAGCTGCCACAGCAGCCAAATCTACGTCAGCACGGTGCACCCTCACAAGAGACAAGGCAGCCTTCACTCCTGCGACTAGCTGCTGCCGCACCAGCTCCTTGACATTGCTGGCACTCCAAAACCTCGACAGATGACCTGCAAGGGTCGTCGGCATGGCATCCAAAGGAAACATGACGTGCAGCACCAAGGAAAGTGATGTCTGCACCTGGCGGAGCACCCGCGAAACTTGATAAACACGATCCTGCACCGTCGCCAGAACCATGGCGCGATCGCGATCCATCCATAAGAAGCCGCTGGCCTCCATGTCCTGTTGAGTTAAGCAATTGACCCGAACAGCGACACGCTCTTTTTCCTCCCTCGGAGCAAGATTCGCACCTGCAACAATCGCACAAAACAAGAATAAGTCCAGCAGGCTCACCCGAAGAACAGAGCTACAGCCCGAAAACAAGGATCAACTTACATTGCAGCTGCTTGGACAGCCGGCCTAGCTCCGCCATCAAGTACTCCTCTCTGGCTACACCACGCTCCGCCTTAGACTTACAAATGTCGGCGCGACCACATAGCCCGAGCAACTCCCTCTCCAGACTGCGCACACGATCCCGAAGGAAAGTAAGCTGCGAGGAGTCATCCAAGGATGGACGCAACGGCGTTGCGGATGGGGCATCAACAGGGTCAGCACCCGAAGGAACCTAGAACGACAGCAAAAGAAAGGAACACAGACATTCAGCCAAGGATGGAGCACAACTCAGAGAAAATTCATTGAATATATAAAGCCACTACGTGGCACAAAGAAGATACTCCTCAAGATATTTACAACAAAAGTAGACTACACACTACCCTACGTCTACTAGGCCTAAGGAGCAGGACACTGAGTCGCCTCGGAGCCAGACTGCCTAGCTTTGGCCTCGCCCTGCTGCCGCAGTGCGTACTCAGACAGCAAGTCAATGAGCTTGGGCCCATATCGTCTGCAGCGAGCGGAGTAGGCAGCGAAGGCTACCTCGGATCCATCCGCAGCCGTCGGCATCCGAGAGGTGATCTGGGGCAAGTCCAGCTCCGCTCCAGCCGCCATGGCCATCGCCAGCCCGACGGACGCGCCGATGCCCTTCTGCTTGCGCTTGTACGCCGCAGGCGCTTCGGCCGACAGAGCCTCTGCCAGGGCATCCACATCTTCAAGGGTTGCGCCCTTCGGGAAGAGCTCCTGGTACAAGCGACCAAGGACCTCTTTCGCCTTGGCAAGGGAGTTGACGACGGTGACGCAGCGGTCTTCGACCGCCACAGTGGCATCATCTAGAGCACTCCCGTGCTCCAGAGCATCGCGGTCGAACTCGATGCCTGCGGAATCTGGGACAAAAACGAAGAAAAGCATGAAGAAAGACAGCATAGAAGAAGACCCGCAGGAAAAGAAACAAGTACAAAAAACTAGCACTCACCCGAAATAGCCTTGGCAGCAGCCATGAGCTTCGTCGCCACCCCTCTTTCACGAGTAGCCGCAACGGTGGCCAGCTGCTCCTCACGATCTGCGGCCTCCTACTGCAGGCGCTCCTTTGCTTCGGCTGCCTTCGATAGCTCTAGCTCAAGGCGCTCTTTCGCGCCGATGGCGGCTTCGGCTTTCTGCTCCGATTGGCCAAGGATCTTTTTAAGAGCGTCAACCTCACGGAGAGAGTCGTTATGCTCCTCTGCATTTAAGACAAGCAAGTGTCAAAGAACAGGACCAGGATAAACAAGAGAGGTACTAAAAGGCAGACGGATACCTTGAAGCTGCCGAAGTTTCGCCTCCAGCGTGAGGCGTTCCTCCACCAGCCGCTTGGCCTCTTGTACAAAAGGCTGCAGAAAAAGGCAATAGCAGTAAGAACAGGACTTGGGGGCTACGCCCAACACAAAGAAGCAAAAACAACATCAGCACACGAAGACACTCGGGGGCCCCCCCCCCGTAACATGAAACAGAAAAACTCACATGCTCCGATGGCGACCCCGAAGCCCCGCCTGCGAAATTCTGAGGCGCAACCACCAGCCCCTCCCGCACAGGAGGATCTGGAGCGACGCCACCCGAAGTCGCCACCCTCTGAGGAGGAGGCGACGCAATGTTCGACTCCCCCATCATCTCTCGCGCACCATCACTAGAGTCGTGAGAGGATTGCCTGCATATGAAGCCAATCAACACAGGTGCAAACATCATAAAGGGAAAAGGACAACAGTACAACAAGAACACTTACGAGCCCAATGCGCTCAGGTCGAAGATAGGAGAAGCCCTTCGGGCCCTCTTCTCCCCTTTCTTCTCTTCCTTCTTCTCCTCCTTCTTTTCTTCCTTCTTCCGCTTTGCTGGCGGGTGCGACACAACAGCCCGCACAGGAATGGCAGGAAGGGGAGAGGAAGAACCTCCATGACCATCACTATGACGCTCAAGGCCCAGAGGATTTCTGGGAGTCGGAGGAGTTGAGGCATCCGAAGACTCGCTGGAGCTCCGTGATCGCTTGCGCGTATGGTCCTCACTCGACTCGTCGGCATCCTCCGCCGGAGATCGCGCCGACGGCCGCTCGGACACGGAATCAACCACTTCATTATCCGGGGCATTCGGATACCTTTCGGGCAATGGTGGTACCATGCCCGGCACTTTGAAGCTCTACAAGATGAGAAGGAACTTTGTTAGCAAACAAAGGAAACAAATACACACCCAACAAAAAAAGAGGGGGAGCACTACGTGCACAAATCTACACCTTCGGCACGACCAACGTCGAAGAAAAGGGAGGAGTCGACTTCCCGGATTTCTTCTCCGGCCTTGAACTTCAGCAGCACGCGAAGATCCTTGTCAAGATTCCCCTCGGAGATTTTCTCACTCGAAACCCTCGTCAGATCACGGCGCCCAGAATAAAGAAACATCGGGTGCGCCCTCGCTTGGAGAGGTTGCACCCGACGCTCAAGAAACATCCGGATGATGTCCACGCCGTTCACCTCCTTCTCAGGAATCAGTTGGAGATCCTCCACCCGACGGTAAAGGGCCTCTATCTCCGCCACCTCACCGTCTAAGATTTGGTTTTTCCACGACCTTTTCTTCTCAATCTTTTGGGAGGGGTCAAAGGGAACAAGACCAAAATCTTGCCCGGGCAAAACGGAGTCGCGGATGTAAAACCATCGCCTCCGCCAGTACTGGACAGATTCGGACATGGAAAAGGAAAACAATTGCACATTGGGACTGAGGGAGACGATGAAACCCCCAATGGGATACACACCATCGGAACCAGACTGCCTCTTCACGGAATAAAGCTTCCGGAAGAGGCCAAAGTGCGGCTCAATGCCAAGCCAACACTCGCAAAATGTGATAAAGCACGCAATGTGGAGAAGAGAGTTGGGAGACAGATGATGGAGTTGAACCCCATAGAAGAAGAGCAGTCCACGGAGGAAGTCGTGGACCGGAAAAGAAAACCCGCGCACCACGAAGGCAAGAAACATAACCCGGTACCCAGATGGGGGACGGGGGATTACCTCATTGCCGGGGAGTTTGACGGCCGTCGTATCTTGCGGGATCAGGCCCCGCTCGCGCAGTTTGCGGAGATCGCTCTCCCGCGTCTCTGATCGCCGCCAGCCACCATCGGTGACGCGAGCAGCGGCGGTGCCCTTCTTGCCTCCGGCGGCGCTGGTCCCAACCGCAGATGAAGACTTCTTCGCTTTCCCCATGGCGCTACGGTGGTGGTGGCGTTGCCAATGAAGAAAGAACGAAGGAAATGTGGAAGGAAATCTCAGCGCGCAGCAAGAATAGCTCAAGAACAAGGAGGCAGTAAACAGATGAACTGGTGCGGTGAAAAACAAACCACGATTTCACCAAGGATTATAACAGCGAAGACGACGCACGCTGGCCGTCCATCGAGAAGACCTAACGCCAACGGTAGATCTGGCCGTACACGTGTCAGCATCACAACGAACCGTCGTTACCACGCCGTCCACTACGTGCGGAAATCGAGGAGACGCCGTAATCATCTCCACGCCGCGCGTGACCGGTCAATTCAAAGTCAGAAAGTGGGACCCATGCTTCGTCCAGTCAAGTCATCTCTGGCGTAGCAGACGCTTGAGGTCATCGATCGTCAGCACTGACGTCATCAAAAGCTATACTAGCACCAACTTCGGATGCACAGCTAAGAGTACTCACTTGAATCTACGATTCGACTAAATACTCGGGGGCTACTCCTATCGTGAGCGGCCGTCGCGCACCGATAGACAAATGAGGACAAATTATTTCTCCGAGTCCCACGAGTCTACGACTCCACTACGGACTCGGGGGCTACTCCCATAGGGAGGATGGATTTAAGCATCCGAAAATTTTCGAGTCCTGTGGACTTAACAACTGAAACAATGCTTGAACTAAAGTCTCCGTTCGAGTCTACGACTCGAACAGACACTTGGGGGCTACTCCCATAGGGAGCGCTGGTCGCGCACCCTATGAAATCTTCGACTGCGATATTTCGGATCAGCATGCAAAAACTTTTTGGCAACTTTGCCCCAACAAAACGGCCGAGTGAGCGACAATCTCCTAGGCCACCCGAAGCACCTCCGAGGTGATAAATGTTCGGATGCTGCGCATGACGCAAAGATAAGACCTGCAGATATCATCGATGGCACGGCAACGCACCGACTGGCTCGCTAGTATGAACTGCACCAGCAGGTACGATGAAAATCCCGACGGACGCGTTGGGTACACCGATTAAAACCACTGGAATTCCACTCCTGTAAGACCTCTGCGGCCTGAGTTGAATTACGCCAGCATATGTTCCAGGTCCGGGTTGAGGGACCCGAACCTGAAGAAGATCGTGTCGTTTCGTCCTAAGACAGTTAACTGACCCTGATCCGTCGGGTAAGTCAGGCACACGCATCAACAATCCCTACACGCATATACTATTAAAATATAGTTGCACCCGAAGGATGGAAGAGTCCTCAGCCGAATCTACGATTCGACTGATCACTCGGGGGCTACTGACATGGTTATACACGGCACGTGACTTCAGCATACCTGGTCTAGCCCAAGGAAGGCTCACAGCAGATATACGCTGGCCCATGAAGATTTTCGGGTGGCCAAGGTCCATGACGCCTTCGGATCCTTGGAGAGCAAGACTAGCGGAGATAGGAAATTCAAAGGGGTAAAACCCTAGAACTTGTAACCGACTAGGACTATGCCCAGGACCTGCCTAAGTCTATATAAAGGCCAGGAGGGCACGTCCTAGATCTCTCGACTCATACTTTCGCACACGCATCCACGCCAGATCGAATCTGCACACCAGAACCTTCGGTTCGCCAGAATCAAGAGCGCATAAGCGAGTAGGGTTTTCTCCGGGCCTGAACCTGGGTAAATCTCGTGTCCCCTGGTTGCTTGTCTGTTAACCGTGCCACGATCTCCAGCATCCCCATCTTCTCCAAAACCCAAGTCCATAACAATGGGCATTGACGAGATTAAACCTCGTCAGTAGCAACCTAGGCCGCACGATCTGTTTAGATCCAATGCCTCACAGAGCCGATCCGTGCGAACCGGTACCAGCTAGTAATATCACGCCACGTGTCTCTGTTGTTTTGTTTAAAACAGATTTGATCTATTAGATACAAGATTTTGTAAAATCTATAACATTTAATCTACACGTCCAAATTTTGCAAACTTTATATCAATGGATTCAGAAAAACAAGCCCTATCCAACCATGCACTTTGTTTAGTAAAAAGCTTCTGTTAAATTGTTTTTTTTACAGAAACTTGTGTATGCATGTTTAGGTTATAAAATTTGTTCTAAAATGATTTTGGGGATAAAATCTTTTGCAAATGGTGTGTTTTGAACCTACTGACCATAGGAAACAAATTTTGGTTTCAAAAATGTATTTGGTGAAACAAAAGAATAACCTTTGGATTTAAACCATTTCTAGTCAAATAAAAATATGGTTTAATTATTAAAAATGGTTTTGGAAGAAAACCTTTGAGAAATGTTTTGGAAATAAACTCTCTGACCCTAAACACAAGGTTATATGGTTTGAAAACATATTTTGTGAAACCTATAGAAAATTTTCCTTATTAAAAGCATTTCTACACCACATAAAATAATGACTTGATCTAAAAATGGTTGATGAGGTAAAATCTTATACAAATGATTTTGCCACTTTATAAAATGACCATTAGGTGTTTTCAAATATTTATGAACTATTAGAAACAACTTTTACAAATAAAACAATCTTTAGCATGCTTGCATGCATGGTTTTGTTACTATTATTTTATGTGTTGAATTGCTTGAATGGTAGATTGAAATATTGTTTGATTGATTCAATTGTAGTGATTTAAAGTGTGTGAACATTGCAAAGATCAAGGAGTGAACTTATACCCTCTACCAAAAAGGCAAGTGATGCTTCATACTTTTGTCCCATTATTTTCACTATGCATTAGTGATATTTCTAAGTAGGACTTGCATGGAATTTTTCTAAGTGTAAACTATGCCATGGGAAATCCTAGTAGATGAAACCTTAGTAGAATTTTCCTAAATTAAGATTCCTACTACTGTCATGCTTAGCTTAGCTAATAGAAAACAAGGGTGGAATATATATTCATACTATGGAAGTATTTCTAAGTCTGAGGACTTGTGTTTTGTTTAATAAAACAACTAAATGAATGAATCACATGGGTGGAATGGAAAGAATGGTTTGTGTTGAGTGGTTCACAAGGCCCATTTCTATGGTTTACCTTGTGTATCTCACTTGTGGATGGCCACCCAGGAACAAAGAGATTTGAGATGTCAAATGTTGAGAAGCTTCAAGTGCAGCCACTTGGCATTATGGGCTCTGCCTGGATCATATAGGTTGCAAGAACTTAGCCAAATGGATAGTTGGTGGTAGGGTATGATAGGTTGGAACGCGTCCATTCTGGTCTAAGGGAAGGCTTCTGAAAGATCTTGTCTTGGTGAAACCAAGTCTTGTGGGGAAAGTGCACCACCTCTGCAGAGTGTAAAATCTAAGTACTTAGCCATGTCCCTGGCAAAGGACAATTTGAGCATCAAGACATGGAAGCTATCAAGAATCTCATCATCCAAATTTCTAAGTTAAAAACTTGTGGTTGAACAAGGGTTTAAGGTTCACCAATTTCTATTGGTGGTTCCTTGGGTGATTTTATCAAAGCAAAAACTTAGTGTTTTCAAATGATAAGGAAAAAATCTATTTTGAGCAATGCAAGCCTAAGCTCCACTTAGCCAAATGCATATAGATGATAGACTCCACTATACTACCGTAGTATCACTTGCCAATACAATTCAAATGTATTGACCCTTGTGGCTGTAACTTGTTATGTTGCAAGTTTGTTTGATATTAGTGAAGTGTAATGATTAGGATTACAAGTCTACAACTAACATGTCTGCCTGTGGCACTTTGAAGATGAAGGACCCCATGCTTATAGATATTCTGCTGCAATGTAATGTAATAGCCAAATGAGCTATGTAAGATGTAATAAATTATTTTATTCCTGGTTATAAAGTTGTATTATGACCTTTGTTTCTTGATATTACATCTTAACTGTGAATGCTAGCTATTGATCCAGGGACTAGCATTGCAATCACAGGGATCCTTTTCCTTTATAAAGGAGGGACCTTACAGATGGTATCAGAGCATTGTGTTGCCTGTAGGATTTGTAAACCTAGGATTGGACAAAACCCCTTAGAAAAATAAGAGCTGTATTTGTTCCAAAACTTATTTACAAACAATCTTTTAAACTCTTTCCTCAACCATTTTTGTTTTGATTCTACATCTCTTCTATGTCAAACTTCATGGATAAAGCCTTTCCCATGGCCAAAGACTTCATCATGTGCAAAGGACTTCATCAACTCTAATGACTTCAACATTCTTCAACTCTAATGACTTCAACATCTTCAACATTTTCACCAAGGACTTCAACCTTAGATATCACTAAGGACTACAATTGGGACAAGAAATGTTACCCAAGACTTGAAGACTAAGGAAACACAACTTAGAAAGAACCATGATCACCTTTGAAGATTTGAGACCAAGATGCAAGAAATTCTCTAAGGATACAAAGATATTGATCAAAAAAAAATCAACCAAGAAGATGGAAAGATCTCAAGTGAACCATATATATGGACCACCATATTTAGTTTAAGTCAAACCCACCAACTTATGTGGTGTAACAAAAATATTTTGTTGCCTAAAAATATGCTTGAAACTTGTTGCTAGAGTGGAATGTTTGTTTGTGATTGCTTGCACATTGCTTGTGTGAATTGTGATGTGTGTGATTAGAATTATTCCCTTAGAAATATTTTGCCTATTCTAATCCCAATCCAACCCAAATAGACGACTTCTCCAAGAGACTCCAACATCAAGGATGGTGATAACAAAGAGATCAACATGAGAGACCAACTGCTTGCAAGACAAACCCAGTTGAACCAAGTGACAACTCAGTTTTTAGCCAACAACAATGAGATAGACCCAACCATGCAAAAAGTTTTGGAAACTCAATCCCAATTGTTGCAAGGGATGGCCACTCAAATGATCAACATGGGAGACAACTCTTCCCAAGGAGTTTGTGACAACAAGGATGACAAATATGTTATTCTAGAAGGAATCCAAGCTTGCAATATTTGTGGAGACAAGGATCATACTTCCAAGGAGCATGAAGATCAATGCCCCAACTGTGAAGAGAAACATCCAATTGACCAATGCCCCACATCTCAAGCTACTTGTTACCTATGTGAAGGAAACAATCATGTCCCTATCCAATGCCCCATCTATTCCATAGTTCAACAAAGGAAACAAGGTGGAGTGCAACAACTGATTGCAGACTACCATGAGAGAGCCAAGTCTACCAAGAAGGATGAAGACAAAGGAAAATCTCAGCTTGTACCTCCCAACAACATGACTCAATTTAAAGGACCAAAGAGGAGACATATGTATTATCCAAGGAGTAATAGAAAGTC
Source organism: Avena insularis (assembly GCA_023614405.1). NCBI lineage: Eukaryota > Viridiplantae > Streptophyta > Magnoliopsida > Poales > Poaceae > Avena > Avena insularis. The sequence continues at coordinate 28,889,368 of CM042690.1, forward strand.
AAGGAGACCAGTAGACATTCCTACCTTTGAGATAACATATGAAGAACATGAACTAGAAGCACTCCTAGCTTTGGAGAAACCCAAGAAAAAGAAGGACAAAATCCATGTGCAATGTGGTCATTGCAAAGACATGGGACACTATGCCAGTGAATGTCCAGAGAAGCATAAGTATAAGGAGATTAGCCAAGTGTGGTGCAACAACTGCAAAGAGCTAGGCCATTATGTAGCAACTTGCCCACAGAAGATACGTGATGAACTCAATCTTATCACATGTTACAATTGTGGTAACCAAGGACATTATGCAAGCAACTGTCCACAAAAGATGAAGCACAAGATAAACAAGCCTATAAAGGATCTCAGCCTTGTCACATGTTTCAAGTGTGGAAACAAAGGACACTATGCATATGTTTGCCCAGAGAGATTCCAACAAGATCCCAAGCAAGCCAAGATGTAATTTAGTTGGAAATTTTTTTAAGGGTGGTAGTACCCTAGTTGCTTTGAGCCAACTTGTAACCCCTAGCCTCCCCAAATCTCGGGACGAGATTTATTTTAAGGGTGGTAGCCTGTCACATCCCAAGATTTTCCAAATCTTGTAATGTGAAAAATAAATAAACAAAATAAATTATTGTTGAATTTTAGGGTGAAAAGAAACTTTTCTTTCTAAATGGAAACTTAAAATCCCATCTTGAAATTTTTTTGACTAACATTTGAATCCAACAGAATCCAAATCAGGAGAAATGCTTTTCTCATTAAATGCATCTGGAAATTTAAACACTGGGAAAATAAATCCAAACCCTAAACCCTAATGGAATAAAATCATTTCCAAGTTATCTCCAAGCCTATGGATTTGATCCATATAAAATTTGTCAACAAACATTTACAAATGATCAAGAAAGACAAATAGAAATATTATAAGACTATATAAATTGGTTTCACTTAATTTGGAGCCATAGATAAAATCTTATGAATATAATAAGATAAGGAAATTAAATTTCCAAAGCTAATAAAGAACCTATCTATAAATCCATACAAAATGGTGAGAAAATAATCCTAAATATATTTAAAAGGATAAACAAATATCAAATAAGATTTTACAAATTAGAATCACCAAGTTTAGATCTCTAAATAAAAAGATATGGATTTTTTTTATAAGATGAAGAAACAAATATTAATTAAAGAATATTTAAAGACCAAATCAAACCTTGGCCTAATCCATTAAGCAAATGGAATGAATGGAATCCAAATCCAAATAAACTAAAAAGAAAAATAATTTCCAAATAAAATAAAAGGGCTTAAACCAAATTCCATTTGAATAAAGACAAAACCCCTATTAGAAATAATTGACTAAATCATGGGAAAATAATATTTTGGAATTTACCCAAGTGAAATAAAAGTTGTTTAATTCAACCTAATTAAGATTAAAGAAAACTTCCAAATATAAATTGGGGAAATAAAACTATATTGAATTCCATTGGAATTGAAACAAATACCCAATTCAAATGGATTATGAATCATATTAAATGCTTTCCAAATAATTCAAGATGAATTATTTTGAACCCAAATAAACAAATAAAAACCTGCTGAAAGGTTTTGGAAAGTTTAAAGAATTTAAATGGTGTTTGAATTATTATTAAATCCTACTTGAATTAAAACAAGGGCCTAATTAAATAATTAAAAGACCCAAAAAGGAATAAATCTTTATTGCAAAAATTTACTTCAAAATATGCTACTAACCAATATTTGAACCTACACAAATTATGGCAAAAGTTGGAATTCAAATGAGTGTTTGAATTACTTATTCAAAATCAAAACAGAAAAATCAAATTGGAAAAAGAAAAACAAAACAGTACAAAAAAATGAACTGGCGACCAGCCAACTAAGCCCATTTTGCTCCTCTCCCGCAGGAAAACGCTTCAGACCAAATATCCTACCCGCACAGTGTATGACGCGTGGTCCCCATCCCCTCTCTTCCTCTCTCACTGACAGACGAACCCCACAGCCTCGTCAGCGTCGTCTTCACCCGCTGTGACCCGCCCTCACCGGCCGTTCTTTGTCGATTAAAACTCGACTTAATTCGCGTTAATGGCACAGTTAAACCTCCCCGCGATCACGCCCGTTAACTCGCCTGCCTCTCCTCTCTCTTTCCCCTCGCTTACCCTTTCCTCTCGGCCACAAGGCTGCCTTGATTTCGCGCTTGAGCATTCTCTGCTCCGACGGACTCTCCGAGCAATTCCGGCGAGCACGAACCCCCCCCCCCCACTTCCCCCAGAGCACACGAGTGTGATTCCCATCATCCCCTGCATCTCCCCATACCACCCACTCACTCGTGCGCGCCTTGAAACATCGGCAACGATGACAACAGAGAACCGCCGCCGTCTGCCTCCACTCCGGCGAGTTACTGACGCCAACCCCGAGCGCCCCTCGTGTTCTAGTGAGTATTCCTGCAAACCTCGAGACCGTGCGCACCTCCCTGACATGCTGCCTTGCCTTCTTACGCCCTAGGAGCTCGTCCCCGACAATGTCAACACGTGCCCGAGCCGGTGAGCAACATCGGCGAGGAATTGTCATCGCCCCGTGCGCCCCTTCACCAACCAAGGGCAGGTTGAGCATCCCCGTGCCACGGCGATCACAGTGAGCCACCTCTCCTCCTTCCTTGCTTCCTCTAGCGCCTCATTGCCAGCTCCGCTGGCCGCCGTAGCTGAGCCGCCAGTTAGTGGCAAGTCGTTGATAACTGTTAGATGCAGATCCAAAGGACAGGATAGAAACTAGACGAAGAGGTAAGTAGCAACCTAGGCCGCACGATCTGTTTAGATCCAATGCCTCACAGAGCCGATCCGTGCGAACCGGTACCAGCTAGTAATATCACGCCACGTGTCTCTGTTGTTTTGTTTAAAACAGATTTGATCTATTAGATACAAGATTTTGTAAAATCTATAACTTTTAATCTACACGTCCAAATTTTGCAAACTTTATATCAATGGATTCAGAAAAACAAGCCCTAGCCAACCATGCACTTTGTTTAGTAAAAAGCTTCTGTTAAATTGTTTGTTTTTACAGAAACTTGTGTATGCATGTTTAGGTTATAAAATTTGTTCTAAAATGATTTTGGGGATAAAATCTTTTGCAAATGGTGTGTTTTGAACCTACTGACCATAGGAAACAAATTTTGGTTTCAAAAATGTATTTGGTGAAACAAAAGAATAACCTTTGGATTTAAACCATTTCTAGTCAAATAAAAATATGGTTTAATTATTAAAAATGGTTTTGGAAGAAAACCTTTGAGAAATGTTTTGGAAATAAACTCTCTGACCCTAAACACAAGGTTATATGGTTTGAAAACATATTTTGTGAAACCTATAGAAATTTTTCCTTATTAAAAGCATTTCTACACCACATAAAATAATGACTTGATCTAAAAATGGTTGATGAGGTAAAATCTTATACAAATGATTTTGCCACTTTATAAAATGACCATTAGGTTTTTTCAAATATTTATGAACCATTAGAAACCACTTTTACAAATAAAACAATCTTTAGCATGCTTGCATGCATGGTTTTGTTACTATTATTTTATGTGTTGAATTGCTTGAATGGTAGATTGAAATATTGTTTGCTTGATTCAATTGTAGTGATTTAAAGTGTGTGAACATTGCAAAGATCAAGGAGTGAACTTATACCCTCTACCAAAAAGGCAAGTGATGCTTCATACTTTTGTCCCATTATTTTCACTATGCATTAGTGATATTTCTAAGTAGGACTTGCATGGAATTTTGCTAAGTGTAAACTATGCCATGGGAAATCCTAGTAGATGAAACCTTAGTAGAATTTTCCTAAGTTAAGATTCCTACTACTGTCATGCTTAGCTTAGCTAATAGAAAACAAGGGTGGAATATATATTCATACTATGGAAGTATTTCTAAGTCTGAGGACTTGTGTTTTGTTTAATAAAACAACTAAATGAATGAATCACCTGGGTGGAATGGAAAGAATGGTTTGTGTTGAGTGGTTCACAAGGCCCATTTCTATGGTTTACCTTGTGTATCTCACTTGTGGATGGCCACCCAGGAACAAAGAGATTTGAGATGTCAAATGTTGAGAAGCTTCAAGTGCAGCCACTTGGCATTATGGGCTCTTCCTGGATCATATAGGTTGCAAGAACTTAGCCAAATGGACAGTTGGTGGTTGGGGATGATAGGTTGGAACGCGTCCATTCTGGTCTAAGGGAAGGCTTCTGAAAGATCTTGTCTTGGTGAAACCAAGTCTTGTGGGGAAAGTGCACCACCTCTGCAGAGTGTAAAATCTAAGTACTTAGCCATGTCCCTGGCAAAGGACAATTTGAGCATCAAGACATGGAAGCTATCAAGAATCTCATCATCCAAATTTCTAAGTTAAAAACTTGTGGTTGAACAAGGGTTTAAGGTTCACCAATTTCTATTGGTGGTTCCTTGGGTGATTTTATCAAAGCAAAAACTTAGTGTTTTCAAATGATAAGGAAAAAATCTATTTTGAGCAATGCAAGCCTAAGCTCCACTTAGCCAAATGCATATAGATAATAGACTCCACTATACTACCATAGTATCACTTGCCAATACAATTCAAATGTATTGACCCTTGTGGCTGTAACTTGTTATGTTGCAGGTTTGTTTGATATTAGTGAAGTGTAATGATTAGGATTACAAGTCTACAACTAACATGTCTGCCTGTGGCACTTTGAAGATGAAGGACCCCATGCTTATAGATATTCTGCTGCAATGTAATGTAATAGCCAAATGAGCTATGTAAGATGTAATAAATTATTTTATTCCTGGTTATAAAGTTGTATTATGACCTTTGTTTCTTGATATTACATCTTAACTGTGAATGCTAGCTATTGATCCAGGGACTAGCATTGCAATCACAGGGATCCTTTTCCTTTATAAAGGAGGGTCCTTACATTCCTAGTTTACAATCAAAAAATTTGAGTGTGGAGAAAAATATATCCTCTTTGTCCGAAGCTCAGTCTTCCTTGATTAATAAAATGGATGCTAAACCTAAAAGTATGGAAATTACCTTTGCTGCCACTCATGCCATACAAGTTACTATTGATGAAAATTTTAGGCTGTTAGCTCAACTTCATGCTAGGTGGGAAAGGGAAACTTAAATTGATAGAAGCAATAGTGTGTGCACCATCACCACTAAACCACAAGTAGTCCCTATTCCTCCTCCTACTATGCCTAAGCCTATTGAGCCTACTACTAGTGATGCTAAGTTTGAATTTTATATTGATGGTTGCGATATTTTTGAAGTGATTATGTTCCTACAAAATCTTGCTAGAAGTCCTGATGCTAGTGATAGGCATGTTGCTTTCACCTAACATATTACAAATGCTCTTGTGAAAATTAAGGAAGAGAAGCTAAAACACAAAGCTTATATCCCTAGGAAAGTAGAAGATAGTTGGGAACCCATTATTAATATGCAAGTGAATGACTTTCATCTCAAAGCTTCATGTGATCTTGGTTCTAGTGTCTCTATTATGCCTAGGAAGATTTATGAAATGCTTGATTTGCCACCTTTAGAAGATTGTTATTTGGATGTCCCACTCAATGATAATGCTAAGAAGAAACTCATGGGGAGTATTAATGATGTCCTCATTATGGTTAACAATGCTTATGTCCCTGTCGATTTATGTGTTTTGGATGTTGAATACAATTCTTCTTGTCCTATTACTTTGGGAAGACATTTTCTTAGAATAGTTGGTGTCATTATTGATATGAAAGAAGGCACCATGAATATCATTTTCCATTCAAGAAAGGTATTGAACACTTCCCTATAAGGAGAGAGAAGTTTCTTTTTGATCCTCCTTTGAAAGCAAGGTTTGATGTTAATGCTTCTTCATTTGAAAATACTTGATTCATCTTGCTTCTTGTGCCTAACTTAAAGGCGTTAAAGAAAAGTAATTGTTGGGAGATAACCCAAGAGTTTCCTTGAGTCTTGGAAGTTATCACTTCAGTAATTACCTCTCCTTATCCTTTTTATTTTTCTTTTTGTGCCAAGAATGACCTCTAATGAGAGGGAAGTAAGATTTGGGGGAGTTGCTGACCCGAAACAGATTTCTGTACTACACCAAAAAATTCTTGAGGAGTCTATGTAACTCGGATTGAGATCAGAATTTACGTATAATTCCCCCAGTATGTTGGCTAACTTTCTTTAGTTCAACACTTTTTTATTTGAGCAACAGAAGATGTTCGAAAAAATCGGTTTCTACCTGCTGGTCTGTTTTGACAGATTTCTGTCATTATTTGCATTTGCTTCTTATTGATTCCTTTTTAAGTTCTCTTTAGGTGAATTGTGCTTTTTTAAGGAGTTGCTACAGTAGCTTGTGTTTTTAGTGAAAAGCCTTGCTGTTCCAAAGCTTTGCATGAGGTATAATATATTTTGAATAAACTAATTTGCTAATGAAGATTGTGTGAAGTTTTGTATGAAGGAAAAAATTTCAGGTGTAGAGAGAGAATGATGTAATAAGATGAAGAATAGACAAAAGCTCAAGCTTGGGGATGCCACCCCGGTGTCACCCCAAGAAATATTGATGACCCACAAGTATAGGGGATCGCAACAGTCTTCGCGGATAGTATTACCCAATTTATTGATTCGACACAAGGGGAGCCAAAGAATTCTTGCAAGCCTTAACAACTGAGTTATCAATTCAGCTGCACCTGGAAATAGTTCTTGCTCACAGAAGTTTATCAGTAGCAACAGTTTGTAGTAGCAACAACAAAGCAACAACAACAATGAAACATGATCAATAGTAATAGTAACGGTAATAGTATGATTCGAGTGCGGTAGGCATAGATATGGATGGACGGGCGTTGCATGAACAAGTCTAAACATGTAACTTCAAGATCTATGGCATTGCAGATAAATAATAACAAGCATCCAAGTACTAAATAATCCTAGGCATGTGCTCCAAATATAGTCATACATGCTCGCAATGAGAACTTGCACAACATTATAACATCCCTAAAATCATGTTTCAAACTCATGCATATCATCCATGCATCCATGATCATATAGAATTCATTTCAAACAAAACAATTCAAAAACAGGAGCATATGAGCTCATTATTTTATGTGATCATCATTTGAGACCAGTGCTACTCTTTCTATGAGAGTTTGTTGTTCATGAAACCAAACTTTGTGCCTTGTTGTTTTCAGAATGTGTTGCTAGATTGCTAAGGTTCAAACCAAGATTTCAAAGAAAATACAATTTGAAAACCCATTTCAAAACTAATATAAAACAAGTGCTATGTCACTGTTTATTTTATTTTATTTCAAATGACCAAGCCAATTCAAAGTGACCATTTGGTTTTATGCCCAGAATTGTGACTGTTGCACACTGCAAAAAATCCTGAAAAGATTTGAATTCAAATAGAGTTTGAATTCATTTGAAAATCATTCCAGAAAATCAAATTAGAAATAGAAAAGGATTAAGGAAAAAGAAAAAGGCCAGCGCCAGGAATTTGGCCCATCAACAAATCCAGACCAGCTAGCCCACCCGGGTTACCCCTCTCTCTCTCACGCGCGGAGCACCCACAGTCGACGCCGACCCACCTCCCTCTCTGTTATTTACCGACAAGTGGACCCGTGACCGTCGTCGTCTTTGTCAATCACGCTACTCACGCCGCCATTACACGCCATTACCGCCGATCAACGCGCGTTGATTCACATTGATTCTACGAGTAACTCCACGCCCAGCTCTGCCTACTTGAACCCCTCCCCCTCACGGCCATTTCCCCTCACTCAATTTTCTCTCCACGCCACCAGGCTGCCCATAACTCGCCAAACACCGCCGCAGCTCCGACGATCTCTGGCGTGTGATTCTGGTAAGACCCCGTCGCCCCTGTGCCTCTAATTCAAACGAGTGTGTCCAGCATGATCTCATGCATCTTCTGATACCCTTTGCTTGCCTGCTTGTGACCCAGGACGCCGTCCCCGTTCGTTCCTGCAAACGACCGAGCCGCCACTCAACTCCGGCGACCGATTACGGTAAGCACTGCGCGCCCCTTGATCTCTCTCTCATATGAGGTTGTTCGCCACTGGCTTGCACATCTCCTAAACCACCTGGTTTGTGCTAGGGCGACGCGGAACCTCGACAATGACTTCGACAACAACCACCTGACGTCGTGCACGACTCCGACGAGCTCCCTCGGCCACTCTAGAGAGCCCCTTGCCGAACCATCACCACCTTGAGCATCAGTAGCTCCCTGCGATTCTGGTAAACCCCTTCTCCCTCTCCCGCGCGACCTAGAACACCAGCTCCGCCACTGACAGAGGCGCCGCCGCCAGGCGCCGCCACTAGCGCCGCTCCACTTTGGTCAGAGCAACGGCAGCCGTTATATCTGCATCGTAAGGATTAGATTAGAACGAGGACGAATCGTTTTCTTTAGATCTGGCGCGTTGGATCTAAGTTGATCCTACGGCGCAGAAGCTCGATCCGACGCGAAGCGGTATCGGCCAGTAAGATTAAGACGTGTGGCTGTGAGTTAGGTTTAAAAACAGATTTTGAATCTGATTTATGTTCAAATTTGATTTGGCTATAACTTTTGATCCCCACGTTAGAATTTGACAAATTTTATACCGTTGGAATCAGGAGAGCAAGCCCTTTCTATATATGCAATGTGTTTAATGTTTTTCCTCTGTTAAAATGGTTTTATTTGCAGAGACATGTGTAGGGCTTATTTGAGCATAGGAATTGTTTAGGAATTAATTTAGGGTTTAAATAATTGTTGTGTGGCAAGTTTTTGACTTGTTTAGGATTCAGTACTATGCACTTGCTTGGTTGAGTTTTAAAAAAATCATCACTTAGCATTTTGCATGCATGCATATATTTTTGTTTGTTTGTATATGTTTTGTGTGTAATTTGTTGCTACCATTCTTTGTGTAGACTTGGGGGCTAGTGATTGTGATTGTGAAGAGTGCTACTCTCCCAACTACCAAGGAAAGTGGTACTTCATGAATATTTTTATCCTATGTTTTCTACTAAGCATTAGAATTATTTTGCTAAGTCTTGCATGTAAATATTTTGCCTTTATGCCATGTTGGGAAATCCTAAGTAGATGTAGAAATGCTAGGGAATTTCTAAGTTAAGTTACTATCTATGCCATGCTTAGACTAGCTAGTAGCAAACAAGGGTTGGTGAATTATACATGCTATGATGAAAATAATTCTAAGTCTTTGGACTTATGTTTTGCCTAATAAAACAACTAAGTTAATGAAACACCTGGGTGGAAGGGAAAGAATGGTTTATGTTGAGTGGTTACACAAGGCCCATTTCTATGGTTTACCTTGTGTATCACACTTATGGTAAGCCACCCAGAAACAAAGAGATTTTAGAGGCCAAGTGTTAAGAAGCTTCTAGTGCAGCCACTTGGCAATATGGGCTCTGCCTGGACCATATAAGTTGCTAGAACTTAGCCATTTGGACAGTTGGTGGTAGTGGGATGATAGGTTGGAAAGCGTCCATTTGGTCTAAGGAAAAGCTTCTAAAAGGTCCTGTCTTGGTGAAACCAAGTCTGGTGGGGAAAGTGCACAACCTCTGCAGATGGAAAAATCTAAGTACTTAGCCAAGTCCATGGCAATGGACAACTTGAGCATCAAGACATGGAAGCTATCAAGAATCTCCTCATCCCAATTTCTAAGTAAAAACTTGTGGGTGAACAAGGGTGAAGGACCTCAATGTCTATTGGTGGTTCCTTGGGAGAAGTTTTGACAAAGAAAAACTTAGTGATTTCAACTAATAGGCAAAACCTATTTTGAGCAAAGCAAACCAAGCTACACTTAGCCAAGTTGCATATAGTAATATAGTCCACCTAAATTATACTAAGGTATCACTTGCCAATACTATTCCAAAGTATTGACCCACTGTGGCTGTAACTTGTGATGTTGCAGGTTACTCTGATGAGGATTAGGTGTCATGAGTCTACACTCAACATGTTTGCCTGTGGCACATGAAGATGAAGACTTATATTTATTTACTTATTCAAACTCTTATATTAGGCCTATGGCCTTTGAGATGTAAAGACTATGTTTATCTCTGGAATGGATGTAATAATTACCTTTGTATCTGTGTACTTCATCTTAAACTGTGGATGCTAGCAATGATCCAGGGACTAGCAATGCAATCACATGGATCCTTTTCCTTTATAAAGGAGGGATCTTACAAACATCTTCTGTCCAGCCAGCCCGTGGCAGCGGGGCCTCTAGGGAACTACTGGAAATTAAGGTGCTCCTTTTAATAGAGCACCGGAGCAAAGAATTAACACTTCGTGAACACATGTGATCCTCACACTACAGCCATCCCCTCCGTGAACACAATAAGCGAAGCTATCTAGGTATGTCCTAGAATCATCTGTTAGTCCATTATAATAAATATCAAGAAGCTCATTTTTAGGCAATGGACATCCAGGATGCGCATGAATCAAGGCACAAAACCTTGTCCATGAATCAGGCAATTTCTCTTCTTCTCCCTGTTTAAAAATCAAAAAGTCTCTGCAAAGCAGCATGTCTAGCACTGGGAGGAAAATATTTCTGGAAGAAAGAAGCAATCAAGCAATCAGGGCTATCAATGAAACCAGGAGGTAATCTATTAAACCAAGCCCTAGCTTCTCCTTTTAGTGAAAAAGGGAAGATCTTAGTAACAAAGTACTTGCGCATCTTAAAATCATCAGAGAACAAAGCACTCATAGTAGAAAGCTCATTCATATGAGCCACAGCACTCTCATTTTCAGTCACACAGAAAGGTTCTTTCTCAACAATATCCAAATAAGATAAATCAAGAGAGAAATCATAATCTTTGGAAGAAGTGGAAAACTTAGGAACAGAGGACAACTTAGGCATAATGGTGCTTCTAGCAAGGAGACTCTTAATAGCACTAGTACCATGTGTGTTTCGGCACTCTTCAACAAATTCATCAGTGAACTCAATGTAACCATCATTAATATCATAACTCTCACTAGACTCAGGTGAGCTAACAGGTGTACAAGTGCCTTCACTAGGAGTTTCGGTATTTCCTAGACTATCCATAATAGCATCTAGAAAAGGACCTAATGGACCACTCGCATCAAGCACAGTAGAAGTAACATCATGAGCATCAAAAGCAGTTTCACATTTAGCAGTAGTAGCAGTGTGTGTAGCATGAGTATGTGGTGGTGGTGTGACAAGCTTACTTATAATAGACGGTGAATCAAGAGCAGCAGAGGTGTTTAGGACTGTACCTCTTCTTGTAGTGGATGGTAAAATAGGGAACTTTCCATCACGAGACTTCCCCATGATGAAAGGAGTAGCAGTGAACAATAATAGATCCAAGTGAACTTACAAATAAAGCTATGCTCCCAATGGCGCCTTTAAAATAGTCTTGATGACCCACAAGTGTAGGGGATCGCAACAGCCTTCGCGGGTAGTATTACCCAATTTATTGATTCGACACAAGGGGAGCCAAAGAATACTTGCAAGCCTTAACAACTGAGTTGTCAATTCAGCTGCACCTGGAAATAGTTCTTGCTCACAGAAGTTTATCAGTCGCAATAGTTTGTAGTAGCAACAGCAAAGCAACAGCAACAATGAAATAGGATCAATAGTAACAGTAACGGTAACAGCAGGATTTGAGTGCAGTAGGCATAGGGATGGATGGACGGGCGTTGCATGAACAAGTCTAAACATGTAACTTCAATATCTAGGGCATTGCAGATAAATAATAACAAGCATCCATGTACTAAACAATCCTAGGCATGTGCTCCAAATATAGTCATACATGCTCGCAATGAGAACTTGCACAACATCTTCTGTCCAGCCAGCCTGTGGCAGCGAGGCCTCTAGGGAACTACTGGCAATTAAGGTGCTCCTTTTAATAGAGCACCGGAGCAAAGCATTAACACTCCATGGATACATGTGATTCTCACACCACAGCCATCCCCTCCGGTTTTCCCAATTATTGTCACTTCGAGGCCTTTGGATCCGGACAATGATATGTGTACACAACTTGCAGATAAGATCACAAACAATACTATCATAATGATTCAATAATAAGTTTAGATCTAAGATCATGGCACTTGGGCCCTAGTGACAAGCATGGATGAGGGAAACATCTATGGTTGATGGGCATGCGTTGGTGATGACGATGGTAATGATCCTCTCTAAATTCCCCTTCCCGGTAGGGTGCCAGAACGGAGTTTCTGGATCCGAATCTTGGTTTCTGGTGACGGCAGTGGAGCAGAACTCTTTCTGGAAAACTATCAAACCCCCCCTTGATTTTTAGGTCGAGAGGCAACTTATAGGCGCAGAGGGAGGCCGAGGAGGTTCCTGGGGTGGCTGCACCCCCCTAGGCGCGGCCAGAGGTGGGCTCGCGCCTGGCAGGGGTGTGGGCCCCGAGGCCCCTTTTCCGTCTCGTCTTCTCGCTCCGTGGATCTTCTAGTGAAATATAATTTTTGGCATATTTTCCGGGATTTTTCCTGATAGTTGATTTTCTGCACAAAAACTAGACACCAAGGTAATTCTGCTGAAAACAGCGTCAGTTCGTGTTAGTTGTATCCAAATCACACGAGTTTAGAGAAGAAACAATAGCAAAAGTGTTCGGGAAAGTAGATACGTTTTATACGTATCAACTCCCCCCAAGCTTAGTTTATTCCTTGTCCTCAAGCAATTCAGTTGAAAATTGGGTGCGATAAAAGAACTTTCACGAACACATTTGCTTCATATAATGTATATATTCCTAGCACGGGAGTAGATGCTTAAACCATTCATAATAAGAAGTATGCAACTAAGTCTACTCAATAGTCCTTGCAAGCTATGAAGAGAAACCAACTCAATAATAATAAGTAGCATGGAACATAAACATAAGCAACATTGCAATGCTCATAGTAAGGTATGATAGAGTGGTATCTCGCTTGCCTTTGTTTGAAGAGCACAATATAAATGCCAAGGCACCTCTGAAGTTCAAGTGAAGACTAGAGATAAAGATATCAGAGATACAAGCATCAAAGTCATGACATAATTAACCAAGTTTTGGAACAATCACAAGAATGCCAACTATGCTCTCAAGAGGGTGCTCATAGAATAAGTGGTGACTCAACAAGGTTGTGAAAAGGTTTTGAAAAGTTTGAAAGGCTTCCTAATGCTGAAAGGAAGGTACTCATTAGCTTTGAGCTCTCATTGCCCCTATCATAGGCATCTTCATGTGGTTAAGGTGAAAGTGAGGTCCACTCTAAATCATATGCTTGACAGACCATAGACTAGAAACCCCATGTCCCTTGAGTACGAGTCCGCTCCGCATGCTACTCAACTTTGGTTACCTGAAAGTTCTTGTCATTGTAAATACATGCATATCATAGAGAACCGCCAACGGGGTACCCCTTGCACATGATACATGAGCTATCCCGTGATCAAAATGACAAGGCAAGCAGACAATGACCATCTCAGCGATCTTTTTATTTACTATATGCATAGCTTTTTATTGAGGATGCTTCATAGAATGCTCATTATGGTGATGCTGCAAGTTTCCACCATGATTGGGCATGGCTTAGGCTAGTGGCCCAGGCGTTTCACCAACACAATGTATAGACTCCATGAACTCACAAGCTCCCCTTTTATTTCACATTGTCGACATCCGTAAAAAAGAGAAAAGTATTAACTGGATAGGATATCCAAAAAGTGTTGAAAGCGTTCCCCGTGACAGCACAGTTCTACTGACTCCTAGCATATAATTAGCAAGCATATAACTTTCATGGACAAGTCACAATGGTTCAGGATTATTAAGTGCAAGGAATAAAGTGTGCCATCAAGTTCGTGAGAGCTTTACTAACTAACTTTCTCAAAACAGACAAACATTTTATTTGGAAGAAAATGCGGCATATGGAATATGCACTGAAATAGCAAACGATGCTAATAGGCAGGTATGGTGGACACAGTTGGCAATATTGGTTTTGGGGAGTTGGAAACACAAGTAGAGCTCATACCCAGTGCAAATGAAGGCTAGCAAAAGAGAGGGAGCGATAAACGAGAGAGCAATAATTGTCATAACCATTCTTGCAACAAAACAGGACTAATTATGGCATGAAAGTGATACAAGAACTCTGAGGCAAAATAAATCATCGAAGCTTACTGACTATTGATTAGTCATATGCATGCGTGAGCATGTGCCAAGTCAATTCATATGAAACATTCAGAGGAGGATACCACAATATCATACTGTCGTCGTTATGGAAATGGCAGAGCATAAACAGGCTAGAAAGAGGTGTGGGAGCAAAGCAGGGAAGCGTGCGACAGCGTCCGCATGCGGGATTGGATACAAGCAAGTGTGCAAACACAGGAAGTACCCAAGTTCGGAGCCCTTGATGTGAGGTAAAGCTCCTACTCCTGCCGATCTAACTATTTGGATGATCACAGAGGGCTACAATGCTCCTTGAGCTGTATCAGGTCTGGATAGTAGTGAAGGAGTGTTCAATCCTTGTTCAGTTGCCCCTACCGCCCCTTATATAGGCCGAGGCGGCATGGGCAACGACCTGGCCGACTGGCGGGTCCCACAGGCGGGCCCCAGCCGGCTATGTCATCTACAGTGGCCGGTATGGGAGTGTGTACTCACAGTCAAGCCCATGCCGCCACGCCCTCTACAGTGGTTGTCGTGCAGGTAGTTACGCGCAGTGCCACCTACTGTCTACTGTTGCTACCGTCATGGGTAGAAGTCGTTGGTACGGGCCGAGTGTCTAAGTCTCCTTTCTGTCTTCTCTGTTGTCCTAGTCGTACTGCGCACTGTGCTCTACGTCATCTGGTACTTTGCCTGTCTTGGGAGTCCGGCTAGAGTGACCTAGCCAGCTGGTCTTCCTGGACCGGATGGTTGGATCCATCCGACCACTCTTCTGCCCTTGCTTGCTTCATCCGGCTGATACTTCTGTCTGTTGGCTCTTGATCTGTCCTGCTCCGGCCGGCTGTCTTGATCCAGCCGACTGGCGCTGTTATCGATGGTTTTCATCCGGCTGGTTGGTTTGCCAGTCGGGTCTTGGTTTGTTGCTTCTTTTGATCTGTCTTGAAGTTTTTGTGCCCGGCTACTCTCAGCCGGTTGTTGTGCTTATGCTCTGCATCTTGTCCAGTTAGCCTACCTGGGGGCGATCCCCCCGACACAAGCCCTCGAGCGCGCGTAGATTTCATCCTCAGGCGAAATGTGCGCGGGCTCAAAAAAGGATAGGATTTTGAATTTTTCCGGTTGATTTTGGCGGTTGAGCTGCCCCGGCTGCGTCATCACCGATGTCAGCCACGCGTGATGATGGTCGTGGGAGAGCATGCGACGTGGGGTCGCGTTGGTTGTCGCCTCGGGAACCGTCGCCGGTGCCTCGCCTCCCGTGTTTGGATCTTCTGTGCTCGGGGTGTGGCCGCAAACGATCCGGACGCCGCTGGGTCGTGGGGAGCCGCCATATGGCAGGCCGAGGGTTTGTCTCCTCGGCCCCTTTAAGTAGGGGCCGCAGCGTTGCGCCACCTCCCACAGGTCATTTTCCCCTGTTGCCCTTGCCTTCGCCGCCCAGCGCCCTCGCTGCCTCTCCTTCTTCCGCCCTTTTTCCGTGCTGCCGACAAGCTCGCGCCGCCTGCTCCGCCAGCGCCGCCTCGCCTTTTCTCCGCCGGAGCGACGGGCAACCACTGCTCCTCCGCCGCTCCGCCAGCGTCTTTCCTTGCATCCTCTCCCTCTCCTCCGCGCTCCACCGCCGCCGCCATGGCCGAGAGATGAGGCGCCTGGTGAGGTTCCTCCGTCACGGAGGTACAGGTAGAGAAGTACCGGTGGTCGCGCTCCTGCCGACCGCCAGCGAAGTTGGGGTCCGGCTGGCCCCGGCCGATGAGATCTCACCGGCTCCGCAAGCCGGCGAGCGAGTAGTCTTCCTTGCGCATCTCGCGCGCGGCCTGGCCTTCGCGGCCAGCGCCTTCTTCTTGTCCTTCCTTGTCACTTTGACCTCTGCCTTCACCATCTCGGGCCAAATACAATCGGCACTTTGGCCCACTTCGTCGCCTTCTGCGAATGTTACCTCGGGATCCAGCCAGATCTCGGGCTTTTTTGCCGACTCTTCTTGATCCAGCCTCAGGTTCAGTTTGCCAAGGGTCCGTTGGTGACCTGCGGCGGCGCCTCCATCTATAGCCGGTCATAGACCGGCTACCCCAAGTTCAAACTGCACGACACAGTTAAACTGTGGCAGCAGACGTACTTCTATGTACAGAACTTGGGGTCTGAAGACCGGCTGAACCTCCCGGCCTTCCAGGACACTGAATCCAGACGGGTGCACTGGGAGGAAAAGATCGTCGGCTCCAAGGCGGAGTCGGACGCGCTCCTCCACTGGATGAGGGGCCTGGTGATGGCTGATCTAACCGGCATGGATGTGACGCTGAGCTGGGCCAGCCGGCTCATGATGCCCCTGCAGCAGCGAGCACATAAGATGTGCTACTACTCTGGGCGGCTCGACCCCACCCAACTCACCCGCTGCGACCCCTCCTTCGCCAACCTCTACGAGTGGGTCTGGATGATCACAAAGGAGAAGGTCGCCTCCAACTGGAAGTTCAGCGTCACTCCTTACACGCGCGAGAACTACGCGCCCCGGGTGAGTGAACTTGTTCAGTTTTCCTCCCTCTTCTCGTTCTCTTGCTGTCCGGCTGACTGTTTTATCTGGTTCGACTTATGTGTTGCTCTGCGCAGATGGTCCCCTACATCATCCGGGAGGAGGGCGACGCTCCCCTCCAGGTCTTCACGGTTGACCACTCTGAGTCGCGCCCGCGCTGGAACAGCGGCGAGGGCTCGGACGGTGAGGATGGCTTCTTCCCCAGTCGGGGAAGCGGTGGAAGACCCGCACGGCCCCGAGCCGGAGGAGAGCGACGGCACCGCCGCGCCCGAGCCTGTTCGCAAGCGTGCCGGCAAAGGCGCTTCCAACAGCAGCTCCGCGCTCGAGGAGCCGGTTGCCAAGCGCAGCCGGACGGCTGGGGTCCCTTCATGTCCTGGCCGAATCGCGGGCGGCTGGCAAAAATCTATGCCCATGGTGCAGGGGTAAGTTCTTCGCCTTTCTCTTGTTCGTTTCTCTCTTTGCGTTGGCCCGCGGCCTTGCTTCGATCTTGTTCTTCTCCTGACCTTGCTTTTGTTTGTGGGCAGCATCGTTCTGTCCTTCGCCGCGAGCCCGGCTCGCAACGCGCCCATCGCTTCACCGCCTCGCGACCTTCCTCCTCCGGCTGCCCCCTTGGTGATCAGCCCACCCCCTTCGGCCGAGACTGTGCCGCCACCAGAGCCGGCTACCACGGAGAGCCAGCCGGACGCGGCATCCGGCCCAGGCGGCTTGTCGGCCGGCGCGGGGGGCTCGGGTGGCAGCAGGGACATGGTCTTTGTCGAGGACATGGACTCCGACAACGTGGCGACCGTGCAGTGACAGGCGGCGATCCGCGACGCCCCGACTGCTCTAGCCGGCCTGCTAGCGCCACTACCCGCGGAGGCGGGGGCTTCGCTACAGACCCTTGAGGTCAACCTAGAGGTTGGTCTAGCAGAGGTGAAGCAGCTCCGGGGCACGCTAGTCGGCGCCAACGAGGAGGCCACCAAGAAGCTAGTCGCGGCCCGCGGGACCGCGCGGAGTAAGTTTTCTGAGGCTCTTTTTCTTGCGCTTCTTTTTCTTCTTGCTTTGCTTCCAGTTTCCAACTTTCTCATTCGCTTTTCTTTTCTTCTTCCACAGCCATCATGGTTTGCGGGCAGCGGGAGATTGACCGGCTGAAGCGCTCCAATGTGCGCCTTAGTCAGGACAACGCCGCCATCCGGCTCCAGAACAAGGAATGGCACAACAAGGCCAACCAGATGGAGGCCACCATCAAGGAGCAAGAGGCGACTCTCGCCAGCCGGGCCAGCGCCTTTGACCTGCTGGATAAGGAGGCCACTCGGCTGAAGGAGCACGCCCGGATGCTTGACAATGAGCTGATGGACATCGGCCTTCTGGCGAAAGGTGAGTCCCCTCGCTCGCGTCAAATGCTTTTATCCGACTGCATTTTCGGGGTTGCATTTTGACTTGCCCTTCTGATCACAAGGCTTCTACCCCCAAGTAGACGCTCTTGCCTACGACCGGGAGCAACAGGTTGCGCCGGGTGAAAAGGCAGCCGTCAAGGACATGGTGGGCCAGCTCGGCGAGGACGCTGCCAACATGCGCAAGGCCACAGCCAGCATCCATGACCTGGTTTTCCCAGGGGAGCTCCTGCCGGAGACCATGGGGGCCTTAGCCTTCAAGCTGGGCGGCGCGCCGAACGCGATCGACCGGCTGCATGATCTGGATTCTCGCGTTGGCTCCGAGATGGCGCTCGCCTTGATGCTGTCGTGGTACAAGGACGCCTGTCTCGACAAGCTGGTGGACGGTTTCCGAGCCGGCGCGGATCTTGAAGCCGTGCGTCGGGCCTACCGGAACCTCCGCTCCACCGCGATCATGATTGCCAGCTACGCCGACATTGACGAGGTGCTCACGGATGGTGAGGGGAGCGAGGGGGCTTATGGCGCGGACTCGTCCTCCCAGGTCGGTGGAGCCGGCGCGGCTCCTCCCCACGGCAAGGGTCCGGCCGCTTGAAGATGAAGACCCCGGGTTGCCGGGTGAATTTTAGATGCTTTTCTTCTCATACTTGTCTTTTGAACAATCTGGACGTGTGGGGGCTTCGTTCCCCGAAATTTAAATAATTTGACTGGTTGGGCTTGCCTTCATGCACCCACTTATGCTCGTGTCTTGGTCGACTTTCCCTTTCCGGCTGGTCCACTCCAACCGGATTTATCTTGCATTTGTCTTGCGCTTTATTTCTTCTGGCTTCCTGATGGTCTACCGACTTGCCCTGGTCGGTTGTCTCATCGGCTAGCCGAACGCTACATCCTTCTAGTGGGGGCACGCCAGCGCACCCACTGAGTGTAGCCCCCGAGATTCGGAACAGCTGGAGTAGCCAGGTGTTTCGAATCTTCAAAAAATTCTTGTTTTTCACCTTCCTTTGCCGGATGTGACCGGCTTGTCCGGGCCGGGGAATCTGCACCACGGTCCGGCTAAGCATGTTCGACTGGTTTTTCTCTATTACTTTCCTTTCTCCTTCTCTTTCCATCTTTCCTTCTTTGTCTTTCTCTTTCTTGTTAGGTTTGTCTGACGTGTCCGCCTGGCTACGTCTAGCTGGCCTGGGCGGGTGGTGTCCTTGAGTTCTGTCCGTCTTTGTCTTTCTCCTTGTCCGGCTGATGCACCCTTCAGCCGGATATCGCATGCTTTCGGTGGGGGCACACCAGCGCACCCACTGGGTGTAGCCCCCGAGATTCGGAGTGGCTACCGCAGATAGGTACTTCAAATCTTCACCGCTCTTGATTTCTGACTCGGTTCGATTTGTGCAAAAAAGAAACATGAAAAAATGACCTTTCGTCAATATGCTGCCTTGTTAGATGTCTCTACTATCCGACTAGAGTTTTTCTTTTTTTGAAAACTAGCTCGTGCTCTTCTGGACACTTAGTCACTTTCACGTGTTGGGTGTTGTTTACCCTGCACCTTGCTAGATAGCCGGGTTGCGGTCTGGAGCCGGAACCGAAGGGAGCTGACAATACACCGTGCATGGTACTAGGGGCTTCGTAGCCGAAAAAGAACCAACTAGGAACATGGCCGGAATGTCCGATCTGAAGCATCTTTCACCGCTTTTTGTGTATGATGCCCTCGGGCTTTTGCTCTTGCTAGCCGGACAGCCAGGTTGCGGTCTGTAGCTGAGACGAAGAGTGGGCCTCTATCATCATCGCACACTACTCAGTCAATTTACAGAATTGGCAGGGCGGGCCAACCAGCGAGCCCCCGGGTAGGGGTCGAAGGAAGCCGGAAAAATCATTGCAGGAATTTAATCGGGTAAGAACGATAGTTTGATTATCCGGCAAGGAGCCCCCGAGCATCAGCCGGGGTTCCACATCTTTCATTCATTCAGGGATCCGAATACATACACTGATTTCTGCGACTAGGTGTAAAATGGTCGGAGGACGTCCGCGTTCCATGGCCGCTCGGTCTCCTGGTCCGACTTGTCCATCTTGTTCTTGCGCGTCTGCTGCGCATCGATGAGGTAGTAGGAGTTGTTGTGCAATGCCTTGCTGCTGATGAAGGGGCCCTCCCACGGAGGGGACAACTTGTGCATGCCCTTCGTATCTTGTATCAGCCAGAGCACCAGGTTGCCCTCCCGGAATGCAACTGGCCGGGTGCGACGGGAGTGGTGCCGGCGCAGCCCTTGCTGGTAAATGGCCGACCTAGATAAGGATAGCTCGCGGGCCTCCTCGAGGAGGTCCACGCTGTCCTCCATCGCTTCCTGGTTCTCCTTCTCCGTGTAAAGGAGTTTGCGGGGTGAGTCGAATTCGATGTCCGCCGCGAGAACTGCCTCCGAGCCGTAGGTGAGGAAGAACGGGGTGAAGCCGGTTGATCTGTTCGGGGTGGTGCGGAGCCTCCACAGCACAGCCGACAGCTCCTCGATCCAGCAGCCGGGTGATCGCTCTAATGGCGCGATCAGCCGGGGCTTGATTCCGGCTAGCACCAAGCCGTTTGCTCTTTCCACCTGCCCATTGGATTGCAGGTGCGTGACGGATGCGAGGTCCAGTCGAATCCCTTTTTTGTGGCAGAATCGGGCAAAGGCCCCTTTGGCGAAGTTCGTGCCATTATCGGTGATGATGCTGTGGGGATAGCCGAACCGGGTGATAATGTCGCGGAAGAAGGTGACGACCGTGGCCCTGTCCACCTTTCGGATCGGCTTCGCCTCGATCCACTTGGTGAACTTGTCCACCGCCACCAGCAGGTGGGTCATGCCGTCTCGAGCTTGCTTGAAGGGGCCAACTATGTCCAACCCCCAGATCGCGAAGGGCCAGGTGATCGGTATCGTCTTGAGCGCAGAAGCCGGCATGTGCCTTAGCCGGCCAAACCGTTGGCACCCATTGCACGCGCGAACCAGCTGGTCCGCGCCCTCCGACGCAGTCGGCTAGTAGAATCTGTGGCCCATCGCTTTTGATACCAAGGCATGCGAGGAGGCGTGGTGGCCGCACTCCCCCTGGTGGATCTCTTTCAGCAGCCGGTAACCGGTATATGCGTCAACGCACCGCTGGAAAATGCCCGTGGCGCTGCGCTTGTACAGTTCTTTGTTGACGATGGTGTACATGTGCGCGTGGCGCCGGATCTGTCTCGCCTCCACCTCGTCATCCGGAAGCTCATCGTTGAGGAGGTAGTTCATGAAGGGCTGGGCCCATGATGGAACTTCCCGGATAGTGAAGACGCTAGCCGGCACGATCTGGAGCTCATCCGGAGGGCGACCGGGTGGGATATCCGAGCCGGCAGCCCTCGGGCCTTTTGCCTTGCTTGCTGATGGCTTGCTCGAGTGAGAGGCAGCCCCCGGGTCTTTCGAGCCGGAGGTCACAATAACGGGGTCCGGCTCTTTCGAGCCGGCAGCCCCCGGGTCTGCTACCCAGGTGATGGACTCGAACTCCGGATAAGGAGTGATGCTGGGCTTGCAGAGATGCTCCAAGGATACTCCAGGCGGAATGGCTGCTTTGGTGGATCCGACTCGCGCGAGTGCGTCGGCCGCCTCGTTGTTGGCATGGGGGACATGGTGGAATTCACATCCCTCGAAGCCAGCACTTAGCAGCTTCACGTGGAAACGGTATAGAGCCATGTTGGCGTCCCTGGCGTCCCATTCACCGGATACTTGCTGCACCACCAGGTCCGATTCGCCGAAGCAGAGGATCCGTCGGATGCCGATGTCTTTTGCGAGCCGGAGCCCGTGCGCAAGGGCCTCGTATT
The DNA here is from genome assembly GCA_023614405.1 of Avena insularis. Lineage (NCBI taxonomy): Eukaryota > Viridiplantae > Streptophyta > Magnoliopsida > Poales > Poaceae > Avena > Avena insularis. Next base: position 28,911,164 of record CM042690.1, read on the forward strand.
CGGCGACGTTGTTTGACGCAGTGAAGTGGATCTGCAGCACGTACTCCAGTCGGTCTCCCTTGGGCGAGGAGAGCATGATGCCGGCTCCCAAGCCCCCGCGCATCTTCGAGCCGTCGAAGTGCAACCTCCTGTAGTCGGAGTCCGGGACCGGCGGCAGGTACTGGCTCTCTGCCCAGTCGACGAAGAAGTCCGCCACCGCCTGAGACTTGATGGTGATCTGGGGCTCGTACCGAATGCAGTAGGCGGCTAGCTCGATGGCCCACTTGGCGACCCGGCCCATGGCATCCTTGTTGCCGAAGATCTCGCCCAGCGGCGCGGTGGACATGACGGTGAGCGGATGCTCTTGGAAGTAGTGCTTGATCTTCTTGCAGGCCAGGTATACCACGTAGCACATCTTCTAGTAGTGGGGGTAATTCTGCTTGGAGAGGTACAGCACCTCGCTGAGGTAGTAGACAGGTCGCTGAACCGGCTACGCCTTGCCCGTCTCGGGACGTTCGACCACCAGGACGACGACGACCCGGTTGGTTGCGGCTATGAAGAGCAGCATCGGCTCCTTCGCAGCCGGCGTGGCGAGAACCGGTGTCGTCGACAGCATGCGCTTGAGGTCATGGAAGGCCATGTCCGCCTGAGCCGTCCAAGTGAACTTGTCTGTCTTCTTCATCAGCTGGTACAGGGGCAGGGCCTTCTCTCCCAACCGGCTGACAAATCGGCTGAGGGAAGCCAAACAGCCGGTAAACTTCTGGATACCAAGCAAGCTCTTGGGTGGCTGCATCCTCTCGATGGGCGCAATCTTATCCGGATTGGCCTCAATTCCCCGGCTTGATACGAGGAAACCGAGGAGCTGTCCGGCTGGTAGGTCGAACATGCACTTCTCCGGGTTCAGCTTCATCTGGTACCGGCGAAGGCTCACGAACGTCTCGCCAAGATCTTCCAGCAGGGTCTGCTTCTCCTTCGTCTTGATGACGACATCATCCACGTACGCGTGCATGTTCCGGCCGATCTGCGAGTGCAAGCATTTCTGCATGAAATGCTGATAGGTAGCACCTGCATTCTTCAGGCCGAATGTCATGGTTACATAGAAATAAGCCCCGTATGGGGTGATGAACAATATTTTCAGTTGATCATTCGGATTCAGCCGGATCTGATTATAGCCGGAATAACAATCGAGAAAATAGAGCAGGTCGAAGCCGGCCGTAGAGTCAATCACTTGATCGATACAGGGCAGGGCGAAAGGGTCTTTCGGGCAGGCCTTGTTCAGGCTCGTGTAGTCGATACACATGCGCTAGGTCTTGTTCTTCTTCAGCACCAGGACTGGGTTGGCCAGCCAGTCCGGGTGGTACACTTCCATGATGAAGCCGGCAACAAGTAGTCGGGCGATCTCGTTGCCGATGACCTTCCTTTTGTCCACCGCGAAGCGACGGAGGGGCTGCTTGACCGGCTTGGCATCCGGACGCACATGAAGCGAGTGCTCGGCGAACTCCCTCGGCACACCCGGCATGTCTTTGGGAGACCATGCGAAGATGTCCCGATTCTCACGAAGGAAGTCGACGAACGTGCTTTCCTATTTGTTGTCCAAGCCGGCACTGATGGTGATGCACTTGGAGGGGTCAGCCAGGTCGAGCGGGATCTGGCGGGTCTCCTTGGACGGCTGGAACGCTATGTCGCTAGCCGGCTTCATACCAGCCGGCACTTCCTGCTGCAGCATAGCAACATTGCGCATCATCTCGCGCTTCTCCTCGGCGATGAGCAGGGCCTCGGCTATCTGGGCGCCCTCTTTCGCGCAAGCCATCGACCGCCTGTAGTAGCCGGCCACAGTAATCACACCGTTTTGCCCCGGCAACTTCATCTTGAGGTATGCATAGTGGGGGACCGCCATGAACTTTGCGAGGGCAGGGCGCCCAAGAAGGACATGGTAGGTGCTAGAGAGTTTGACCACCTCGAACCAGATTGGCTCACGCCGGAAGTTCTCTTCCGAACCGAATATGACATCCAGCCGGATCTTGCCAAGAGGGACGCATGGTGGCCCGGGTGCGACACCGTGGAACACAGTGGTTGATGGCTGCATGTCACACTCTCGGATGCCCAGCTTGTCCATGGAGGACCGGTAGAGCAAGTTGAGGCTGCTCCCACCGTCTACCAGCACGCGCGAGAACCGGCAGGTGCGGGAGTCGGAGATGACGAGGGAGTCGAGCACCATCGCGTAGCCCCGGGGATTCGGAAGTGAATCTGGCTGGTCGGCCTGGCTCCAGGTGCTGGGAGTCTCGGACTAGTTGAGACGCAGGGGGACTGGGGGGACGACGGAGTTCACCTCCGTGTTGTGCTGCTTCTAGCTGTGATTATCAATCGGCTCGGCGTCGAAGATGTGGTAGTTCTCTTGCTGCTGGGGGTAGCCTCTGTTGCCATAGTTGTTGTCGGCTGCCCTAGCCGGCGGTGGGGGACCGCCAGGAGGGGGTGGAGGGAGGGGAGGTAACTCGGCCTGCTCCTTGATCTGCCTGGTCCAGCTGCACTGCCGAGTGGTGTGCATAGCCAGCTTGGTGCTGATGTCGTACTTGCAGGGGCCGTCGAACATTTCCTGGAAGGTGAAGGCATTCCTCTGCCTCTTGTCGTTGTGAGTCGGCGTGCCCTGCACCGCGTTGACTTGCCGCTAGTGGTAGCACGGGCTCTGCTGCTCAACCGGGCGCTTGCCCTGGTAGCGGCCGTCGCTGCCGTGCCGTCTGGACCAGCCGACATCGCCGCTCTGGCCGGCAGGCTTCTCTCTAGCCAGCTCGGTGGGAACCGGACGTCCTTCCACGTTTACCTCGAGGGGCTTCTCCATTGCCGCATCCGCGGTGGCGTACTGGTCGGCGACGGTCATCAGCTCCGCCATGGTCTTGGGCTCGCCGCACAGTAGCCGGTGGCACAGCATCGTGCCTTCACGGCACCCTTCGATGAAGAAACCGATTGATTGGTTCTCCACCACCCCATCGCAGGAGTTGCACAGCTCGGTCCAGCGGGCGAGGTACGCGCGATCCGACTCGCGGTCTCCCTGTACACACAGAGAAAGATCATGGGGCCTTCCTGGGCGCTTGTAGGTGCCATTGAAGTTCCGGATGAATACTTTCTTGAAGTCTGGCCAAGCGTTGATGCTGTTGGGCGCGAGGCTGTTGAGCCAGGTTCTCGTCGAGCCGGTCAGCATGAGGGGGATGTACCAGATCGCGACATGCTTGTTGCTATGAATGATGCCGACTGCGGTGACGTAGTCGGTCAGCCAGTCTTCCGGCTTCATGCTGCTGTCATACTTGGGGGTATCCCGGGGTAGGGAGAACTTGTCGGGAAAGGGTTCTTTCCGGATGCGTGGTCCGAAACACACGGGGCCAGTTGCATCTTCCTCCTCTGTGAGGCAAGCTTCCGTTAGAAGGTCGATGCGGGCGTGCGCGTCTGGCTCAACCGGATTGGGAGTTCCCACCCGGCCGGTTAGGCGGGACGGTGGAGGTGGGTTCTGGCCAGCCGAGGGAGGGTGGCTCGTGGCACCCTGCTCGCCGCGAGGCTAGCTGCTGCCGGACTGGTGACGCTTGGAGCGCGGGGGTTGCTGGCCCGGATACATGGAGTACTCGGTCCAACGAGGTCCGCCCCGACTGTTGCCAGCCGGGAGATTCCCCTTGGAGCAGGCTCTAGCCTCGAACGTGGCCGGAGCAGCCTCGTCCTGCTCGTCGGCCACGCGCAGTAGGTGCTGCACGTGCTGGAACTGGCGCAGCATCTCGTCCCCCTCCAGGTGAGGTAGGTCCTCCGCGACGGCTCACGCCGCCCGGAAATTCTTGGCCGCGGTGTCATAGACGGGCGGGGGGAAGTAAGTGCAGGAAGCTAGTTTGAGGTCGTGCTCGAAACAGGCGCCCAGTTCTCCCCCGCGTCGCTGCACTGAGACTAGCCGTCTAGGATCCTCGTTAGCCGGCGTGAGGCCGTGCGCGCGATTATACTCGCGGATGTTGCTCTCCATCCGGTACTTATTGGAGGCTAGGCCTTGAGCCTGCAGGAGCAGACGCTCACGCGCTGCCTCGATCTTGGCCATGGCTGCATCCGGGTCGTCCCCAGGGTGCACCGGCTCGCGAAGCTCCTCGATGAGCTTGTCCACCGCGCCTTTTTTGCGCACCGGGGTAGACGGGCCGGCATGGTCGTTGCCGCGCTCAAGGGGAGGATGGCGGTTGTTGCTTGAGCCAGCCATCATCACCTCTATGGCGCCGGGTGCAGTGAGCGCGCTGCCAGCTGAGGGAAACGGCTCGGCGAAGGAGACGATTTCCCGAGGGAAACTCTCTGGCACAGTGGTGACGTAGACGGGTAGATCGCCGAACGGCAGGACGGTGCCGCCTGCCGGAAAGTGGGATCTGGCGAAGCAGCTGTCGTTGTCAATGACGCAGTCGAACTGGCCGAGCATGAGCACGAGGCCGGAAGCCATGTGCTCGCCTGACAAAGTGCGGGGTCCCGTGCGGAACGTCACTCCGGTCACCGCCATCTTTGCCCCATGGTGGGCGCCAACTGTCGTCGTTATGGAAATGGCGGAGCCTAAGCAGGCTAGAAAGAGGTGTGGGAGCAAAGCAGGGAAGCGTGTGACGGCATCCGCAGGCGGGATTGGATACAAGCAAGTGTGGAGACACAGGAAGTACCCAGGTTCGGATCCCTCGATGTGAGGTAAAGCTCCTACTCCTGCCGATCTAACTATCTGGATGATCATAGAGGGCTACAATGCTCCTTGAGTTGTATCGGGTCTGGCTAGTAGTGAAGGAGTGTTCAACCCTTGCTCAGTTGCCCCTGTCGCCCCTTATATAGGCCGAGGCGGCATGGGCAATGACTTGGCCGACTGGTGGGTCCCACAAGCGGGCCCCGGCCGGCTATGTCATCTACAGTGGCCGGCATGGGAGTGTGTACTCACAGTCAAGCCCATGCCGCCACGCCCTCTACAGTGGTTGCCATGCAGGTAGTTATGCATAGTGCCACCTACTGTCTACTGTTGCTACCGTCATCGGCAGAAGTCGTCGGTATGGGCCGAGTGTCTGAGTCTCCTTTCTGTCTTGTCCGATGTCCTAGTCGTACTGCGCACTATGCTCTACGTCATCTGGTACTTTGCATGTCTTGGGAGGCCGGCTAGAGTGACCTAGACGGCTGGTCTTCCTAGATCGGATGGTTGGATCTATCCGGCCACTCTTCTTCCCTTGCTTGCTTCATTTGGCTGATACTTCTGCCGGTTGGCTCTTAATCTGTCCTGCTCTGGCCGGCTGTCTTGATCCAGTCGGCTGGCGCTCTTGTCGATGGTTTTCTTCCGGCTGGCTGGTTTGCCAGTCGGGTCTTGGTTTGTTTCTTCTTTTGATCTATCTTGAAGTTTTTGCGTCCGGCTACTCTCAGCTGGCTGTTGTGCTTGTGCTCTGCATCTTGTCCGGTTAGCCTACTTGGGGGCGATCCCCCCGACACATACCAAAGTATGAATAAAACAATGCAAGCAAACATTCATATGACATGCTACAAACTATTAGCAAGCTGGAGCTAATCATAGACAAGCTAGAACTACTAAGCATCCATAATGACATACACCTTACACAAACAGGCTAAGCATGCTCACAATGATGAGTATATGTACAAAAATAAAACAAATAGAGTTTGTTACCGGCCTCTTACCACACCTTGAGTTGTCTTAATTTTCATTATTGCCCTTCACTTGTGTGACTTGAATAATAACATGAAACCAAAATCCACTGAGGACGGCTGAACCGTGCAAAGAACTCACAAAACCAAAGAAGAACAACAAATATTTTTGGTGTTTTTGATTTTTTAAAGAAAGCAAACAAAGCAAAAACAAACCAAACAAAGAAAAAAATCTTTTTGGATTTTTCTTTCAAGGCAAACCAAAGCAAAGAAACAAAGAAACAAACCAAGAGAAACAACAAAATATTTTTGGTATTTTTGTGTTTTTGAGAAAGAAGCAACAAGAACCAAAAAGAAAGCGAAACAATGGATATACAAAGAACTGACCGAACATGATATATATATGAGTGTGATGTCAGTATACCTTCCCCCAAGCTTAGGCTTTTGGCCTAAGTGGGACTCAATCCCATGGTTCCCAAGTAGATGCACCTCCGTAGTATGACGAGGAGGCTCCCTCATCCTGGTACGAGCTCGAGGACTCCCTCGTGTAGTGTACAACAGGGTCATATGAGGGTGCTTCCTCCTGATAGTGCCCATGGAAGTTAAGGGAGCGCAGCAACTCATCCATCTCCTCCTTGGAGCGTGACAAAGGTCCCTGAGAAATACTGAACAAAGTGGTTTGGGGGAGAGGGATCTCTCTCTTCCCCGTCAATAAACATCATTCTATAAACCAAGTTCTCAAGGGTAGAGCTAGTGGTGACAAAGTGATGTGCCTTCATGGCAGCAAGATCAAGTCTCTCAGGAGCCAATACTGTATCATTTGGATCAACAGCAATGTCCAAGGCAGCAGCAACACGCGTAGCAATAATTCCCCCATAAATGGGTCCCTTAGCTGTTAAGCGACGAGCAATGAGAGAACCAAGATTATACTTGGTATCATTGTTGAGTGCAGCAGCTAAGAAAGCCAAATGATAGCTAGAAATATTACTAGTGTTCTCCCTACCAAGAACACTAGTGGCAAGATAGTAAGCGAAGTACCTGATGGCTGGAAGTTGAATGTTTCTTATCTTTCCCTGTTGAGCTCTACGGCTATCATCATTGGTTATTCCTTGGTAAAGCTCCAAAAAATTAGCGGGTTGAGCTGGAATGTTCTTTGCTGACCCAGCTGTACCAAGTCCAAGAGCCCCACAAAATTTCTTCAGTGTCATATGGTAAGACCTGCCATAAACTTTGAAAGAAACATCTGGATGGAACACACTGTTAGTGAAGGAGAAACTCTCCACAAATGTTTTGGTGAGCGTAGCATATTGCACGCTCTCATCCTGCATAAGACTCGTTAGACCATCCCTCTGAACCAAGGTCATAAAATCATCAAGAATCCCAGCAGCCTGCAAGAAGGTTTGGCAAGGAAAGGCGGAGGGATGTGCATCCCCCTCATCTCCCTCGTCACCAAATCGCGGAGTGATGAGATCCTCATTGTATGAGGGCCTGACACTGGTGGATGATCTTGGAAGCCTTGCCCTTCTAGGTGCATCACCCTCAAATATTTCACCAAATGTGTGGTGGTCCATGACTTCCCTTTTCTGAAATTTTAGACAAGAAACAAACCAAGTGATTTCTAAGTTGATAAATGATGAGCAACTAATATAGGAACTTGCTAGAGGGCTACACATGCATCAAAATGAAGTCTCTAAGCATAGAACAAGCATGCAAGCTCAAACAACCTGTCACCTATAGCATAAAAATACTCAAGATACAATCTACCAATCACCAATCTAATTGGACAAGTGGAGGAGGCACATACCAAGGAGGAATCTCTCCAAAAATCAGCAACAAAGAGGGACTGAGCAAGGAGATCGAAAATCGCGAGCAAGAACATCAAGAACTCGAGCTTAAGCAAGTTTTTCGGTGTTTTTCGGGAGAGAGAAAGAAGATGGCTTTGAGGAGGTAGCCTGGAGGGGCCTAGGTGGGCCAGACCCCCCAGGCGCCGCCCATAGGTAGGCCGCGCCTACCATGGGTGTGGTGGCCTGGGGTGTCCCCCTGGGTCACTTCAGGTGTCCCTCTGCCCCTTTTTTTGAGGAAAAATTTATTTTGAATTTTCTGGGATTTTTCGGGAAACTTCATTTTTGGCCAATTTTCAAGGTATGAAAATTGATTTTTTTTCAGAAGAAGAAAAAGCAAACCAAAAGCCAAACTACTGGAGCTTCTAAGACAAACTAACAGGCAAACAACTAACAAAACCAAAGCTAGCAAAAGAAAGACAAAGACTAGGAAGGAGAAAAGTAAAAGAAAGCAAGTATAACCATAATGAAAACATTATTTTGTTCATTAAAATCCTTGTGTTAACAAGGTTGATCAAGTCTTGTTACCAAAACAATCTTATATGAGACAAAACTTTGCAATCCACAAGGTGATTATGTTACCTCATACTTGATAGCAATGGTCCCAATCAAAATAGTTTCAAAGTTTTCTTGTGGAATGGGACAATATATTTCTCCAACCTTGATGCTCTCAATATTCTCAATGGAATTCAGGAAATAGCTCTTAACAACCTTCTTGGGGAAATAAACAGTATGCTCTTTGTCATCAATATTGAATGTTACATTCCCTTGATTGCAATTGATGACAGCACCTGCAGTATTAAGAAAATGTCTCCCAAGAATAATAGACATATTATCATCTTCAGGCATTTCAATCACAACAAAATCAGTCAAAAACAAGCAATTATGAGCTACTTGAACAGGAACATCCTCACATATAGCAACAGGAATAGTAGTTGACTTATCAGCCATTTGCAAATATATATCAATTGGTATCAACTTTTCTAGCTGGAGTCTCTTGTAGAGAGAAAAAGGCATAACACTAACTCTAGCTCCCAAATCACATAAAGCACTTCTAACATAATTATTCTTAATATAGCAAGGAATAGTTGGTACACCTGGGTCACCAAGTTTCTTTCGAACCTTACCATTGAAGGAATAATTAGCAAGCACAGTAGAAATCTCCTCATTAGGAATCTTCCTTTTATTAGAGACAATATCCTTCATATACTTTGAATAAGGAGGCAATTTAATAGCATCAGGCAAAGGAATTTGCAAAAATAAAGGTTTCATCCACTCACAAAACTTGTTGTAGTGTTCTTCCTCCTTTGACTTGTGTTTCTTACCTGGAAAAGGCATAGGTTTCTGCACCCAAGGTTCTCTCTTTACCATGCTTATTAGCATAAAAATCTTCCTTTGTGTACCTAGTGTTCTTAGTGTGCTTCTCATGTTCTTCCTCAACTTCCTCCTTATCAGGAGCATCATTATTACCATTACCACTCTCAGTTTCAACATCAGAGACAGATATACTATTAGGATCTATAGCAGGTTCAAGTGGTTCCTCAACTATCTTATGTTTCTTTTTCTTTCTCTTACGAGTACTACCACTACTCTCACCTTGTTGAGAGTCCTGCTCAATTCTTTTAGGGTGTCCTTCAGGATATAAATGATCTTGAGTAGCTATACCACTCCTAGTTCTAATTCCATAAGCATGTTTATCTCCTTAAGCATTAACTAACATATCCTTTTGTACCTTAGCAAGTTGATCAAGTTGGGTTTGAACCATTTGAAAAGTGTTTACAAAGCATTTTAATATCATTAGAAGTTCTTTCCATAATATCTTTCAACTCATTGATATCTCTAGAGTTTTCCAATAAATGGTTCTGAACTCATTTATTAAAATGGCCTTGTTTAACAATAAAAATGTCAAGTTCCTCTAAACATTGATCAGGAGGTTACCATAAGGAATATCACCTTCATCAAAGTGTTGGAGAGAGTGTACCTCAATAGTAGATGAATGGGGAATTGGCTTGCATAATTCTTCTATAGGAGGTAGATTCTTCACATCTTCAGCTCTAATACCTTTCTCCTTTAGACACTTCTTAACTTCCTTCATCACTTCATCATTTAGTGCAATAACTCCCCTCTTCTTTGGTGTTGGTGTTGGAACTAGTTCAGGCACATCTGGTTCAGGAGTAATAGGCTCAGGTGTATTTAACTCAGTTGAAGTCCAATCATCATAATTCTTGCTTATCTTAGCCATTAATTCTTTAGCATCTGTAGGAGTTCTTTTCCTGAAAACACAATCAGCGAAGCTATCTAGGTATGTCCTAGAATCATCAGTTAGTCCATTATAATAAATATCAAGAAGCTCATTTTTAGGCAATGGACATCCAGGATGCGCATGAATCAAGGCACAGAACCTTGTCCATGACTCAGGCAATTTCTCTTCTTCTCGCTGTTTAAAATCAAAAAGTCTCTAGAAAGCAGCATGTCTAGCACTAGGAGGAAAATATTTCTGGAAGAAATAAGCAATCAAGCAATCAGGGCTATCAATGGAACCAGGAGGTAATCTATTAAACCAGGCCCTAGCTTCTCCTTTTAGTGAAAAAGGGAAGATCTTAGTAACAAAGTACTTGCGCATCTTAAAATCATTAGAGAACAAAGCACTCATAGTAGAAAGCTCATTCATATGAGCCACAGCACTCTCATTTTCAGTCCCACAGAAAGGTTCTTTCTCAACAATATCCAAATAAGATAAATCAAGAGAGAAATCATAATCTTTATCTTTAATATCTATGGGAGAAGTGGCAAACTTAGGATCAGAGGACAACTTAGGCATAATGGTGCGTCTAGCAAGGAGACTCTTAATAGCACTAGTACCATGTGTGTTTCGGCACTCTTCAACAAATTCATCAGTGAACTCAATGTAACCATCATTAATATCATAACTCTCACTAGACTCGGGTGAGCTAACAGGTGTAACAGTGCCTTCACTAGGAGTTTTGGTATTTCCTAGACTATCCATAGTAGCATCTAGAAAAGGACCTAATGAACCACTCGCATCAAGCACAGTAGAAGTAACATCATGAGCATCAAAATCAGTTTCAGATTTACCAGTGTGTGTAGCATGAGTATGTGGTGGTGGTGTGACAAACTTACTTATAACATACGGTGAATCAAGAGCAGCAGAGGTGTTTAGGACTGTACCTCTTCTTGTAGTGGATGGTAAAATAGGGAAGTTTCCATCACGAGACTTCCCCATGATGAAAGGAGTAGCAGTGAACAATAATATATCCAAGTGAACTTACAAATAAAGCTATGCTCCCCGGCAACGGCGCCAGAAAATAGTCTTGATGACCCACAAGTGTAGGGGATCGCAACAGTCTTCGCGGGTAGTATTACCCAATTTATTGATTCGACACAAGGGGAGCCAAAGAATACTTGCAATCCTTAACAACTAAGTTGTCAATTCAGCTGCACCTGGAAATAGTTCTTGCTCACAGAAGTTTATTGGTAGCAACAGTTTGTAGTAGCAACAGCAACAATGAAACAGGAGCAATAGTAACAGTAACGGTAATAGTAGGATTAGAGTGTAGTAGGCATAGGGATGGATGAACGGGCGTTGCATGAACAAATCTAAACATGTAACTTCAATATCTAGGGCATTGTAGATAAATAATAACAAGCATCCAAGTACTAAAAAATCCTAGGCATGTGCTCCAAATATAGTCATGCGTGCTCGCAATGAGAACTTGCACAACATCTTCTATCCAGCCAGACCGTGGCAGCGGGGAATCTAGGGAACTACTGGCAATTAAGATGCTCCCTTTTAATAGAGCATCGGAGCAAAGCATTAACACTCCATGACCACATGTGATCCTCATACCACGGCCATCCCCTCCGGTTGTCCCAATTATTGTCACTTCGGGGCCTTTGGATCCGGATAATGATATGTGTACACAACTTGCAGATAAGATCACAAACAATACTATCATAATGATTCAATAATAAGTTCAGATCTGAGATCATGGGACTCGGGCCCTAGTGACAAGCATTAAGCACAACAAGTTGCAACAAAGTCAAATAGCACTAAAAGAGATACTAGGCACTATGCCCTAACAATCTTTTTCAATTACATGATAGAACTCATCCAATCCCTACCATCCCCAAGCCTACAGCAGGGGATTACTCACTCATGGATGAGGGAAACATTGATGGTTGATGGAGATGCGTTGGTGATGGCGATGGCGATGGCGATGATCCTCTCTAAATTCCCCGTCCTGGCAGGGTGCTAGAACGGAGTTTCTGGATTTGAATCTTCGTTTCTGGTGGCAGCGGTGGAGCGGAACTCTTTCTGGAAAACTATCAAAAACCCCTCGGTTTTTAGGTCGAGAGGCAACTTATAGGCGCAGAGGGAGGCCGAGGGGGTGCCTGGGGTGGTTGCACCCCCTAGGCGCGGCCATAGGTGGGCTCGCGCCTGGTAGGGGTGTGGGCCCCCCAGGCCCCTTCTACGTCTCGTCTTCCAGCTCCGTGGATCTTCTGGTGAAATATAATTTTTGGCATATTTTCCGGGATTTTTCCTAATAGTTGATTTTCTGCACAAAAACTAGACACTAAGGTAATTCTGCTGAAAACAGCGTCAGTCCGTGTTAGTTGTATCCAAATTGCACAAGTTTAGATAAGAAATAATAGCAAAAGTGTTCGGAAAAGTAGATACGTTTTGGACGTATCAAATATCCAAGAGGTACAAGCGTCAAAGCTTGGGGATGCCCAAGGCATCCCCTTCTTTATCAATAAAAAGCTCAGGTCTGTCTAGACACTTCGTTTTTATTGTTTCATGCACAAGTTGTGTTGTTCTTGGAGCATCTTAGTTTTCATTTGCTTTGCTTAGGTTGTTTAGTTTGCTTGAATAAAGTAGTTTGGACCCCCGTTCTCGCTGTGTTGTTTTGCAAATAAGTTGCTTGGTGTTGGAAAGGAGTAGTAAGTTCTTGCTTGAAAGTGCAAGAGGAGCTTGCATTGACTGTGACTTAGACTTTAGCATGACATGCTAGGTGTTGTTTTGACCTTATGCTTAGTGATTATTGATGTAGCATGTCTTGTTCCAAACAATTGGGATTTCTTAGTGTGCCTTGAAGAAATTATGCGTTGTTTTAGCATGCAAAAGCATAGTATTGTGGTATTCTCCTTTGATGCTTTGCTTGGGTTGACTTGGCACATGCTCACACCATGTTATGACTATGAACAAGTCACCATAGCCTCTATGATCATTTAGTCCTTGACTTGTAGTACCACTCTATGCTTTGATTAGTAATGCTTTGTTGCACTTCATGATTATGGCCATTATTGCTCTCTTATTTGGTAGCTCCCAGTCTTTTGCTAGCCTCCACTTGTATTAGTAAGCTCTACTCATGCTTCCAACTCCCAAGAAACCAAGTTATTCCAAAGTGTCCACTATAAATTCCTATGCATGGTGTGTTACACCATTCCAAGTATATTCTTGTTTTCATCTATCTTCCAATTAAAAAAGTATTTTGTTATGTGAAAACTTAGTGATTAAAGCCCTCACAAACTTGATGGCACACTTTATATTCTTTGCCCCTAATAAACATCTATGTTGTATATGCTTGCACTTATACGTTGGAATTAGCAGAACCGTGCTGCCACGGGGAACGTTTTCAACATTGCACTTGTACTTTGTACTCAATTGATATCATGCTCTTTTGTCTATGGATGTCACCGGTGTGAAATAAATAGGAAACTTGTAAGTCCATGGAGTTTGTATTCTGTGTTAGAGAAATGCCTGGGCCGCTAGCTTAAGCCATGCCTAATCATGGTGGAAACTTACAGCATCGCCATAGTGAGCTATCTATGAAGCATCCTCAATAAAAAGCTATGCATATGGTAAATAAAAAGATTGCTGAGATGCTCATTTTCTGCTTGCCTTGTCATTTTGGTTATGTAAAAGCTCTTGTACCAAGTGCAAGGGGTGCCCCGTTGGCGGTTCTCTATGTTATGCAAATACTTACAATAACAAGAACTTACAGGTGACTAAAGTTGAGTAGCATGAGGTGTGGCCCTCGTATTCAAGTGACTTGAGATTGCCAACTTATACTTCATCAAGCATATACTCCATCTTTGTTCACTTTAACCTTAATCACTTCAAGATGCTTATGATAGGGGCAATGAGGGCTGAAAACTAACAAGTACCATAATTTTTGGAAACTCTTTTTGAAACTTTAAATCCCTGCTTCCTTTATAAAAGGCTTTTCTTCCACCACTATTGACTCTCCACCTTCTACCTTTAGGCACCATTAAGAGAGCATAGTTGTCATTATGTGTGCAGTGTCCCAAAACTTATTGATTCATGCATATTGTGATATTACTTGTTCTTGTGCTATTTGTTTCTAGTCACCCTTTTGAACTTTGAAGGTGTCATATGCATCTATTTGCTACTCTATGAGGGAAAAGATGAATGCCACTATGTTATGTTTTCTGTATGTGAAACAAACAAACGTTTTTCAATGCATGTTATTCATGATCTTTGTTTGTAGCCTTTCATGTTGCATGCATAGTTACTATGTCCTATTGTTAGAACTCCATCTTTCATGCACATGTTTAGAGTTATTTGATCCTAGATTTCAATGCTTGCAAATGGTTTGATCTTTATTGTGAGGGTGCATGTCACCTCAAAAATTATTCTTTTTATCACTTACCTACTCGAGGACGAGCAGGAGTTAAGCTTGGGGATGCTTGATACGTCAGAAACGTATCTATAATTTTTTATGCTCCATGCTTGTTTAGTATCTACTTTGATTTGCTTTGTCTACACTTTGAGGTCTTTTTACATGTTTTCTGGTACTAACCTATTAACAAATTTCCATAGTGCTAGTTGCATGTTTTCTGCTATTTTTGGTTTCAGAAAATCTAGTAAGGAAATATTCTCGGAATTGGACGGGACAAACGTCAAAGTCAATAACTTTCTGTGGGGAACAATAAGTCCAGAGGGGAGACGGAGAGGCGTGGCAGGGCAGCCAGACACCCTCCTAGGCACGGGTGGGCCCTGCCCCACGCCTAGGCAGGGTGTGGGGCCCCTGGCCACTGCCTCGGCCTCCCCCTTCGCCTATAAGAAGCCCCTGATGTAGAAACCCTAAGTACCCGATCAATATTCCATGAAACCTTCTCTAGCCGCCGCCACCGTCGTCCCGAGATCGGGGGGATCTGAAGTTATTCCCGGCACCCTGCCGGAGGGGAGATCATCTTGGAGGCCTTCTCTTCGGTATGATGTGTGAGTAGTTCCACCTTGGACTATGGGTTCATGTAGTAGCTAGATGGTTGTATATCCTCTTGTTCTTTCATGTATAGATCTTTTGAGCTCCGTTCATGATCAAGATCTAATCTATTTATAATCATGCATGTTGTGTTTGCAGGGATCCGATGGATATTGAGATTATTATGTTGGTTTGATTAATGGTTTTGTCTTTATGATTCTGTCATGTCTGTGTTGTTTATGATCTTGCATGCTCTCAGTTGTTAGTAGCTATCTTGGCCAAGTAGTTGCTAGTGACTCTAAGAGGGGGTATTTATGCTCGATAGTGGGTTCATGCCTCTAGTTTCCAAGGGAAGTGACAGAAATCTCTTCGGTTGTATATGTGTTGTTTCTACTACAGAGAAAACAACGGTCTCTTGTTCATGGAACATGTGGACTGTTTACCTTACACACTTTGCTTAAATCAGTTGTCTGTTGCTTGCAACTTAATACTGGACGGGTTTCAGATGATAACCTAAAGGTGGACTTCTAGTCATAGATGCAGTTGGATGGCGGTCTATGTATCTTGTTGTATTTTCCAATCGAATCTCATAGGATCTTTCTGACTAGTAATTGCATTGTTATGCCTTGCTCAATTCCTGTCAATTGCCCTGCTGTAATTTGTTTACCCTTCATGCCATGTTGTTTATCTAAGGAGAGCACCTCTAGTGAACTATGGACCCCGGTCCAATCTTTACCATTGATACATCTTCCACTGTTACTTATTTACTTGTTGCAAACCACCATTACCTTCCACACCATACATTTAATCCTTTGTAATAGCAAACCGGTGAGCTTGACAACCTCACTAATTCGTTGGGGCAAAGTATTCAGTTTGTGTTGTGCAGGTCTCTGTGTTGCTTGCAACACCTGTGTGATGTTTCCTTCCTCCTACTGGTTCGATAACCTCGATTTCTTACTGAGGGAAAACTTGCCGATGTGCTGCTTCACACCTTGCTCTTGGGGTTCCCAACGAAGCGCTCCTACATCAACTCAGCGTTGCATCACCAATGAAGCTCTACAACTGAGCCGCGTCAAGATATTTTCTAGCGTTGTTGCCAGGGAGTTTAAGTACAACTTCACAAGGGGAGTCCTTCACAACCATTCTCTTTACTTTGTTTTTGTTTTTCTTTGTTTTGCTTGCGTATTTTTATCAAAAATTCCAAAAAAATAGTTTCGTTTGGTTTGCTTTTTCTTATAAAAAACACAAAAAAATTAGTTCCTACTTTAGTTGCTACCATGTCTAGTGTTGTTCCAATCACGGTGTCACCTATGGAAATGATCTTTACTTTCAAACAAGGAAGTGAAGAGAGTTTCAAAGAAGCCTGGTCTAGAATTCTGATTCACATGGAAAAACTGAGCCTAAAATGACTCTAGGCTTGGTTCTTAGGAGTTTCTACCATGGTCTTGCTCTTTGTCATAGATATGCTTTTGCTGTTGTAGAAGGAAGATATTTTTTCCAATTTAATGAGGATGAAGCTTTGGATGCCATAAAGAAGTTGATTACAATTTATAATTTGCCTAGCAAGTCTAATTCTTCCTTTATAAACATCTATGCCAGGTTGAACATTCTTGAGACTAGTACAGCTAGTTTGAAAGATTGCTATAACATGCTTAGAGAGCACCATGATTATGTTCTAATAAATTCTGAGCCTTCAAAATGGTTTCCTACAATAAACGTTGTTATAAACAATGAAACTTTTGATGCTCGTTGTGATATCATGTCTGAATTTTGTCTTATGCCAAAAGATATCTATGAGTCTTTGAATCTTTGGGGTCTTTCTGAAGGAGGATAAGAAATATATATTACCAATAATGCAACTATATTACCCATTGGAATAGCTAAAGGAGTGTTTACAAATATTTTAGGGAAAGTGATGTCTACTAATTATCTTGTTATTGAATGTGTAGGAAAAGGACAAATTACACTTGGAAGATCCCTACTGAAACTCCTTGTAGCAATAATAGATGTGGGAAAAGGCATTATGCATTTTGATTATCCAACAAGCAATCATACATTCCCTAAAGATAAGAGTAAAGGTAAGAAAGGTAGGGGCAATAAATATGGCAATGCTTCTTCATTTGAAAATACTTGATTCTTGCTTCTAGTGCCTAACTTAAAGGCATTAAAGAAAAGTACTTATTTGGAGATAACCCAATGGTTTTCTTGAGTCTTGGAAGTTATTAATTCTGTAATAACCTATCCTTATCCTTTTTGTTTGATTTTTGTGCCAAGAATAACCTCTAATGAGAGAGAAGTAAGATTTGGGGAAGTTGCTATCCCGAAACAGATTTTTGTGCTTCACTGTAAAAAAATCGTGAAAATTCTATGTATGTCGGATTGAGCTGTACTTTTCTTAGTAAATCCCCCAGGTTGTTATCTAACTTTCATTAATTCAACACTTTTAGATTTGATCAATAGAAGGTCTTAAAAAAATCGGTTTTTACCTGCTGATCTGTTTTGACAGATTTCTGCCAATATTTGCATTTGCCTCTTTATCGATTTATTTTTGGGTTCTCTTTGGTAAATTGAGCTTTTTGAAGGAATTGCTATAGTAGCTTGTGTTTTTAATGAAAGTTTTGCTGTTTTGAAACTAAACCCAAAGGTTTATTCTTTTGAATGCACTAATGTTGCTAATGCAGATTGTGTGAAGTTTTGTATGAAGGAAATTTTCAAGTGTAGAGGAAGAATGATGTAATGAGATGAAGAATGGACAAAATCTCAAGCTTGGGGATTTCACTCCGTGTCACCCCAAGAAAATCTACATGGCTAGGCCGAAGCCCTTAGCCCAAGGAGAATTACTCACACATAGAGATGAAATCGACAATCATAAACATTATAATAGAGATCATAAGGTTGATAGCAAATAGTCTTACAATGTCGCAAATTGGATAGGAAATCTACTATTACAAGTGGTGGAAGATGGCTATGGTGGTGGATAAGGGTTTAGAGGTTTAGGTCTAGATCTATTCCTCCGGCGTGGCGGCTTCTGGTGGTAGGGAGAGTTGAGGTTGAAAAGAAGCGTTGTTTCCTATCGCCCGAAGCCTCTTTATATAGGGGTCCCTTCACGAAAGTTGTTCTGTTTGACCTAATAAAGTCGGCGCCAACTATACGGCTGGAATAATTCGCCTGCCGTATAGTTGGTCGTTAAGGCTTCTGCCTCCACTTCACGGCTCCTGGTTTTTTGACGTGTTGGAAATCTCATATCTTTGGCATTTATGTAGTGATTCCCATCATCATACGTCATTATCTGCGCAGGGAAAAATAGAAAGAAAGGATTGCATACCCCTTTGATCATTAGTCATTAATGGCAGGATTTAGAGATATATTTTATCAAATATATGAATAATATCTAGTTTAAATGCGGACGTGGATGGCTATATTTCACAGCCATAAGAGGGGAGTCCTACCCAAACTCCCCTTGGTGGCCGGAGGCTTGGAAGATAGGGAAACCTTCCCAAACTAGGTTTCCTCTCCTCCCTCCACTAGGCAATCATGTTGGGATTTGACTTTTTCAAACTAGTGTTTGACTATTCAAACTAGAGTTTGATTTCTATCTCTCATTGTCCAGCCAAGTGACCTAGAGTATGATGCAACCATAATACAATGTCATGGTACATTCCAAGTACCCATCCCCTCGGGGTGGTGAACCTTCTATAAGCTTTCGGTGAAAACACCGAAAACATTTCCGAACCCCAGATTTGGACTTTCCTTATATGAATCTTATTCTCTAGACCATTCTAGATCTCCTCGTGATGTCCCGGATCCTATCCGAGACTCTAAACAACATTTGACCTCTTACTCACATTCCATATCTACTAAACAACATTGAATCCTTAAGTGTGTCTCCCTACGGTTCATGAATTATGCAGACATGATCGAGACTCTTCTCCGATCAATAACCAATAGAGGAATCTGGAAATTCATATGGCTCCCACATATTTCTATGATGACTTCGTGATCGAATGAACATTTACATACGATACCAATTTCCCTTTGTCTCGTGATACTTTACTTATCCGAGGTTTGATCGTCGGTATCTCTGCATACCTAGTTCAACCTCGTTACCGATAAGTACTCTTTACTCGTTCATGTGATATGTGATCCCTTGTGATCCAGTCACATGCTTGCAAGCCAATTGGATGACATTCCACCGAGAGGGCCTAGAGTATATATATCCGTCATATGGATGGACAAATCCCACTCTTGATCCATGTGCCTCAACACATCCTTTCAGAATACTCAATGCCACCTTTATAACCACCCGGTTACGAAGTGGTGTTTGATGTCATCAAAGCATCCATCCGGTGATGGTGATTAACATGATCTCATGGTCGAAGGATTTAGGTTACTATGTATTTGAAAGCTTATAGCAAGTGAACTATTTTAAATGACTTGATCTTATGTTACGCTTAACTATAGGAGTGTGTCCATCACATCATTCTTCTAATGATATGACCTTGTTATTAATAACATCAAATGTTCACGATCAGGAAACCATGATCATCAATTAATCAACAAGCTAGTTAAACAAGAGGCTTTACTAGGGACTCTTTTATGTTTACAAAACACACAAGTATTAATGTTTCCTGTTAATACAATTATAGCATGGAATGTAAACATTTATCATAAACATGAAGATATGATAATAACCATTTTATTATAGCCTCTTGGGCATATATCCAACACGTACCGCCCGACCGTACGGGGTGGCGGCGACTTTGTCTCGTCAAACCCTATAACTCTCGTGAATGCGCCTATATATTTTGAGGTCCCAGCCACCATGCAGAGGGCTGCCATTCTCAGATTGCATCACAACGCCACCAAAGGAGATCCACACCATAGTTCATCCCTTTCATCCCCCATTCTCTCCATTAGCCATAGCCATTACTTTATACTTGAGATATCCTTGTGATTCGGCGACCACTGTAAGAATATTGATTTCAATCTAAATATTGCACAATGTTTTCTATCGTGATCTTATTGTTACGAGTGAGTAGTCCTCACGGGTTACGGGATAGGAAGAAACCTCGCAGCTTTTATGTGCATCTAATCTATGGGAGAATTGTGTATTGGTTTGCAAGAGGGATTTGTATCATTTTTCTTTGTCTCTTGCCTCGATCTTTGGACTTGTAGGTACCCAAGACCCCCCAAGATCAATCAACGCTTGAGTGAGATACTTGGCTAGCGGCAATCTCATAGGAACCCCAGTGACAACAAGGGTAGTACGGTCTTCGCTTAGTGAACCATTCAGAATCACAATAACATCACCACTTAATGCTTTGATATGTGTTTTACACTTAATAATCATTTGTAACCCGATGCTTCACGGTATACTCGGTTGGATTAAAAGACTACTGCTATGCATGTGGCCTCTTAGGGGCTCTTGTATATTAGGATGTGTTGCCCATAAAAGATTATCTCCATTGGAACCTTACACATGATTGTACTTATTATTATCTTTCATCCCACATGATGTGCAGTTGCAGGTGGATCTTCAACACTGGCATATCTCCATCCAATTATTCTACCACAATATAAAGTAAACTAAGATTGGTCCGGTAAGCAAAGGTAAAATCGAAAAAACAAAGTCTTGTAGACTTATCCTTATTTTTATTCCTATTACCGTTGTTTTCCAAGTTTCGATTAAACCTAGGTCTAGTAGGGAAAAAGCTACCATACTCCATCCGTAATCCGGATCAAAGGTATTAACCCTTTTTTTGGCGCCGTTGCCGGGGAAGCAATTCACTATCCTGGTAAGGTCACTAGAGACCTTGTTTTTAGATTTAATTTTTGTTTGTAGTTTATTTCTTGTTATCTATTTGAAAATCCAAAAAAAATAGTTACTTATTTATTTGTTTGTCTTACTTTTATAATACCAAAAAGAAAAGAGCCATGGCTCAAAAGAAACTTGGGAGTATGCTACTCCCACTGATAATTTTATTGATGCATGTATTACTCAGCCCGCTGTTGATGCGAAAGCATATGAGAAAAAGGCTAACCTTTTGAGTTTGGTTCAGCATAACTAATTTGGAGGCTCATCTTCTAAAGATTCAGGTTTGCACCTAAATATATTTACTAAAATTTACGACATAATGCGTATTAAGAATGTTGATCTAAATGTTGTTAAACTACAATTGTTTGCTTTCTCTCTTAGAGGAAAGGCTAATGCTTGGTTGCTAGCCCTACCTAAGGGCACTATCACATCCTGGAAGGAATGTACTAACCTGTTTATGGCTAAAAAAATCCCCAGCTAAAACTATGCAATTAAGATCTAATGTTACAAGTTTTTTACAAGAAGACCGCGAGCTGCTAGCGCTTACATGTGAAAAGATGAAAGAAGCCGTAATGAACTGTCCTAGTCATGAGATGGAAGAGTGACTTATATTGCATTTATTTTATAATAGCTTTAACTCAATGTTTAAGGCTATGCTAGATACTCCACCAGGAGAAACTATCATAAAAAGAAGATAAGTGTTGCAAAGAAATTACTTAATAATATGCAAAACAACTATGCTTAATGGCATGTAAAAAAAACCTTAAAAGATAAATTTAAGCCTGAGATAAACACTAAAGAACACTGCAAAGGTAGATGAACTAACACGTATTTGACTGCAACCATGCTCCACCTCACACCATACCAGCCCATCACATCACTATGCATATAGCTCGTCGCCTTGTAGGTAGATGAACCTGCACGCCGCACTACAGGCTATTTCAAGTCTTGTGCGCACGTCTTTGACATTGATTCCCGTGTGAGTGCTCCTGCCGAGCAACAATGCAGCTGCCACAATATCATCACCAATCAGCGTGGAAGCAAATAAAAAACCCTCAGATGTCGTTTGGTATCCATCATTTGGGCCTAGAATTCTGGAATTTATTTTGCAATTCCATCCCTATGCTGTTTGGTTGGCACGGAATTGGCCCGTCATTTTATTTGGCAAATCCATCCAAATATCCCTATGTGTAAACTCAATTCCTATCTCAGACCTGTCATTTCCAAATTCCGGTGGCAGCCAAACATATGGGTGTTTTTGGAATCATAATATAAATGAAATGAATCCATGTATTCATTTCATTTCTACTAAATGAAATGAATACCTGGATGCCAAACGACCTCTGAGAAACATATGGATGTTTCAGAAAAATGATCCCTACTAGTCTCCCGTAATTGTAGCAAAAAAAAACTCGATCGGCTCCAAAAGCACAGCAGCAGGTGAGTCCCTTGGTTATTATTATTCTTGTTCCTTCTCTTTGCTTCTCTTTTTTTAACGCTTAGATTAAGGCTTGCTAGCGATGCATGCAAACCTTCTGGGAATCAAACGCCTCTTTTTTTTCAAACAAATCTCGCATGTTGCACTTGCAGCTCTCAGCACACGTGCGCTGCCGCACGAGGCCAGGCCTCCGTCTCCTGTCGCTGCCTCTTCGCTGCCCCTCCTAGGCCCGACCTGAGCCTCAGCTTGTTTGGGCCTACTCGTCCATCGAGCTGGACCCGCAGCGCCTGGGCCTGAGGTGCAAGCCTTCCCACGCGACAAGTGAAATCTATTTGCACTAAATTTGTAATTTAAGATTCATTCATTGTTTAAGTTGCTGACAGACCAGCTTAGGACTCTAGATAAAAGTTTAACTTAACAGCACTAATATATAAAAAAATAGCAAGAATTGGTAGATCTTTAAATAGTCATTTGATATCTGGTGGGATTCTTAGAAATAAACGGGCTAAACCCTTTTTGGCCCATGCAGATTTTAATTTTTTCCTAAATCTTAAAGCTCATGTGTGGAAGTCTATATGTAATTTGGCCCAAGTTGGTGGTAGCTCACATGTGTGTGTGACAAGAGAAGTGGGTGATAAAGTTTAGTCTCACACGGAAAGTTGGAACAGAATTACACCATCTTATAAGCTGAAGTGTTTCACCATTTTGTAAGTGAGTGAGAAGAGAAGTGCTACAGCGTGCTCCTCCTATGGCGACGCTTGCCCCCCGTCCGCTCGCAAACTGATGCGGTTTTGACAGACGTGTCAATAGTTAGTCGGTTTGTGTCGCCTCCGGATCATGGCTATTAATCTACCAGAACTCGTGCGTGAGGTGGCCACCGACCATGTTGTGCCTTGTACGGAATTTTTCGATCTGCTCTATATAAGCATATGGGTCTTCCACCATGCAACACATCGAAAGAAATCTAGGGTTTTACCAGCCTCTTTGCTTGTGTCGCCATCATAATCTACTCCATCCCGCGCACCGGCGTGCACAGGCGACCGGGAGAGCAGGTCTTTGAAACCACTGGCTCTTTGCGATCCTATACGAGAGTAGGCGAATAAGGATTTTGGAAAGCGCTCCGTGCTATTCCTCAAGTTTGTCATTACGGTGTGTCTTTTGGGGCGTCAAGCCAGACCTTGTGCGCGTCGTCTTCAACATTGTCTTCTTCGATAAGTCTCTGCAACCTCTGCATCAACGTGACTTTATCTGCAATCGATCAGTACGTATACCGTGATTCGATTTGTTGCTATACTATGGTTGTTCTTGTGTACACACTGCTACTGTTCAAGTTAATTAGTATATCTAGTATGTCAGAGTTTCACATGATCATAGTTGCGGTAGTTATAAATTATATTTAGAAATTAATTATAAAAATTATGTCTAATAATCCAACAGCTTTTGTATGTGCTCGGTTGTCTATCATCTTGAGTAGATGTTTTGAGTAGATGTTTCTAGTCGTTCCCCGCGTGATTTTTTTCCTTTGAAAGGACACCTTCTAAAAGCTTCTGTATATGCATGGAAGCAGTGGCCTTCTCTCTATGATAGAGAAAATACTAATTTCCTGTTAAAGATAGACAAACTTTATCTACTAGTACTTATTAGTTACTGGAAGAGTAACCAATAAAGTTGGAAGCAAAATGATTTCAGAGAAAAAGCCAAATAAGCTGCTACACATAATGATAAGGTGTAGAAATGTCAGTGTTTTTCTTTGGATCTGAGAGCCATTTTCGTAACCTTCCATCTGAGTATATAAGAAGAGTACTCAAGCACCCGCACCCCGACCCCTCCAACAAAGACCCCTCCTCCTCCTGCACCCGCGCGGTAGCGCCGCGACGCGCCGTGTGTTGGGAATATACCCTAGAGGCAATCATGTATGATGATATTTTCCATTGTATTTATAAAGATATTAATTTATCCTTGTATAAACATCTGATGTGTATTATTGAATATGTGATACGGTTGTGGAACTATACATTTATGTTGTTTATACTAAATATTCTTGGTCATTGAGGTTGTGCTGGACACACAACTTAGACCAATGTGAAAGTCGGCTGATGACTCGGTTCCACTTGTCATGGGCATGGAGATGCTATTCCGACTTACACAGGTTCGGCTAAAGAGTTTAACGAGTCGGATTGACCCATATTGAAATACAACGAACAAGTTGTCATTTGAATATCTCAATCAATGTAATCCTTAGACCCGAGGTTATTGCATAGTCCGAGTTGAGGATCACCGACTTAGGTTCTGTCAAACGTTGATCCGTAACTGGGCAGTTATAAAGGCAGAGTTCGGGTCGACTGAGAATCAAGCTGCATGATGTGAATAACCAAGATGGGATTTTGCCCCTCCACTTGGAAAGATATTCTCTGGGCCCTCTCGGATGATCTGATTCGAAAAGCATGGTCATGCACGACTCGGTTAAGTGTTAACCGAGGCGATCGACTAAGATTTGTCAGATGAATCACTCATCTCGGATCGAGAAGAGAGTCGGACTATTTAAGGGATGAAAATTATTCGTGTATAGTCTGACAAGGTATATCGTGAGGAAAAAGGGACTCGGACACAAGTCGCATTGGAAAGGCAGGTCATCATGACTCTTTGGTACTTGGGAGTCGGCACGTTCTGCTAGGAGCCGCTACCGACTGATCGATTGAGATTTAGACTCCAATCGTGTCCAAGTTGCCAAGAGCCTGCGGGATCACACACTTAAGAGCGGGAGCAAGTTCGGATTGGATTTGAACCATACATCTGGTTGGGTTGGACCCCAGCCGGATTCGGACTGAGTCAGTGAGTCGGACTCACGGTGACTAATATTATATGGGCTTTAGTGAATGGGCCACAAGTGAGTGGAGCCCACTTTCACTCCCTATATATAGTGGGGCACAGAAACCCAGGAGGGTTGATCGGTTAGGTCATTCCATGCATTGGAAACCCTAGCTCCACAGCAGTCCAACCGTCGTACTGAACCTAGCAGTTCACCGCCGGTGCTCCTCCTCGTGTGTGTGGACACCGGCAGAGGCGTTGTACCATCAGCGCTTGGACGATCGTTGATTGGATCAAGATCGCAAGGACTGCACTACATCAACTCACGCGCTTCATCAGTAATCATCAACCGTGCGTCTAGTGGTAATCCTCGTGGCATTCTACCTCATTTAGATCTTAGGATCACCATGTTAGAGGAAATTTTTTGTTTTATCTCTACGTGGCCCAACCGTGGTATCAGAGCAATAACTTATGGTTTTAAGCTCGAGATCTTGCATATGTGATATACGGTTGGCTATAGATTGGATCTATGTGCTGTTTTGGTGATCGATCTATGAGATAGATCGGTTTTATACGAGATTGATTGGATCAACTGTACTCAGGGAATGGAAGATCTTTCGTGATCATACTGCTGAGGTCGTGGAATGACATACCCCTACCGATCGGTTTTCGCCATCGGGGTAGACTGTGACACGTAAATCTAGAAGCGATGATCGAAGATCAAAGAGTTTGATCGAATCGGAACAATGGTCGGAATCTATGTCCGGGTCATAGATGAGATCTACGTTTTCGAAAAAATCGTCGGGACCGTCGGCTTTGCCCTGTCGTAGCGCCTTAGATGTCGTTGCGAGTTTCACAACGCCGGTAGATAGCGTATCTATGCATAACTTGTTTTTGCAGGAAGTTGTGAATGGTATGGTTCATGTGCATGTGATGTATGTGTGTAATCCATACGTGATCTACGAATCATGATTTTGTCAGTTGGCTAGAGCCTAGGTGCTGTCATTTTATTGTATAATGGCCTGCATGTCGGATTCTCTATGTAATTTACTTTACCAAGCTAGTGTATATTTTTGGAGAACCCAGATGGAATGCTAGTCGATGTACATGTCGGCGATATGGAGTAAGACGACAAGTGACAAAGAGTTGGCACAAGTCGGATTACAGGCTTTGTGGAGATGGAGATCGCCATGAAGAGAGACATACCATTTCACATTATGATTTATTTATTTTGTGTTGTTGATATGTCTCTGTTTTATCTCTATTAGATAGTCGGTAAAATTTAATCCCTTAAAGAAAGTCTAGTCGGTTTTCCCGCCAGTGTTTGCACCATCACAAGTCGGACATTTTTATAGTGGCTCATAAAATTGAGGTGCTACCAATTCTTTCCGACTAGGTGGGTTTGAGTCGGACTCTTACTGCGGAAACACTCGGTAAGCTAGATGGGTCTATCACAACGGTTGTGGGACTCGGGGAAAAGTCGGACAGGAGCCGGGGCATGTGATGCCACCTGTCCAACACGAGTCGTATGAGATACGATTGACAAGGAGTTGTCTACCTAGATCACTTGGCGGCTAGCGGTGATGCTAAAGCTTACTAGCCGACTTGCTTATTTAGAATCCTGAATCACTAAGTAACCATCAGAGGGCTGTTGGTTCTAGTGGGAGCATAAATATTAAAGTGTTTAATATGCTTGCCCAATAAATGTCTTAAGTGTTTTGCATATTTCTGTTGTAGATCATGGCACCAAGTAACAATCACTCTCATATATCTGGTTTTGCTTTGATAACCATTCTTGAGAAAGATAAACTGCACGACACTAATTTTACCAACTGGTATCGAAATCTGAGAATTGTTCTCAAACAAGAAAAGAAGGACCATGTCCTAGACAACCCACTTCCAGAAGAGCTGAATGAGAATGCGACTGTCACTTACACCAATGCCTACCGTCGGGCTAAGGATGAGTCCGCGGATATTAGATGTGTTATGCTTGCTCACATGGAACCGAACTTGCAAAAGCAGTTCGAGAATGTTGAGGCCTACGATATGATCGAAAGCCTCAAAAGTATGTTCCAGGCTCAGGCCAAGACTGAGAGGTACCAAGTCTCTCAGGCTTTGCTGAGTTGCAAGCTTAAGGATGGTGATCCACTGAGTCCGCATGTGATCAAAATGGTTGGTTACGTGCAGTCTCTGGAGAGACTTGGCTACCCCATTAGCGAAGAGTTCGCTCTAGATATAATTCTAAACTCTCTTCCTAGTGCGTATGTTTAGTTCAGATCGAACTACCACATGCATGGTATGGAAAAGAATGTCACTGAATTACATGGGATGCTCAAGCGGGCAGAGGCGGATCTCAAGAAGGGCACCAATCAAGTATTGATGGTGCAGAATAAGGCTAAGTTCAAGAAGAGTTCTTGGACTAAGAAGAAGGCTAAGTCAGGAGGAAAGCAGGCTCAAGACCCGGTCCCAAGCGCTTCCTCAGGGACTAAGCCATATCCTTCAGCCGGATCCACTTGCTTCTACTGCAAAGCGGATGGCCACTGGAAGAGAAACTGCAGCAAGTATTTGGCCGATAAAGCCAAGAGTGGAGGTATGACTTTCGACTCAGGTACACTTGTTTGCAATGTTATAGACATTTATCTTGCTGATGCACCTAATAGTTCTTGGGTATATGATACCGGATCGGTTATTCACATCTGCAACTCGTTGCAGGGACTGGTGAGAACTAGGAGCGTAGCAAGAGGCGAGGCTGATATTCAAGTCGGCAACAAAACGAGAGTCGCTGCATTGGAAGTTGGCACGATGCAACTTCATTTACCTTCTAGATTCATTATGGAACTGAATAATTTTTATTATGTTCCAGTGCTCAGTCGGAACATTATTTCTGCTTCATGTTTGATGAGGCAAGGCTATGAGTCGAATATCAAGAATAATGATTTTTCTTTATATTTGAATGATATGTTTCACGACTTTGCACCCGGCCAGGACGGGTTATTTATTTTGAATCTTGATGGTGAGTCGGTTTATAACATAAATGTTAAAAGGTTGAAAGCATATGATCTGAATATGACTTACTTTTGGCACTGTCGGCTTGGTCATATAAGTTGGAAACGCATGAAGAAGCTCCATGATGATGGACTCCTAACTTCGTTCGACTTGGAGTCATTCGAGACATGCGAATCTTTCCTACTCGGCAAAATGACCAAGACACCTTTTGCAAAGAGTTGCGAAAGGGCGTCCAACTTGTTGGGACTAGTACATATAGTGATGTATGTGGACCAATGATCACGACAGCCAGGGGTTGTTATGAGTACTTCATTACCTTCACTGATGATTTAAGTCGGTATGGATATATCTATTTGATGAAACCTAAGTCGGAAGCCTTTGAAAAGTTCAAATAATTCCAGAATGAAGTATAGAATCAACTCGGCAAGAAAATAAAGTTTCTTCGGTTGGACCGAGAAGGTGAGTACATGAGCCATGAGTTTGATGGCCATCTAAAAGATTGCAAAATAGTTCCACAACTTACTCCTGACCATTTGGTTTCACAGGGTGTGCTTTGAAGCTTTGTTGGATGTTATTATCATGGGGCATGTTCTCGTTCCATGGTGCTAATGGAGAAAGTCATGGAGACCGAGATCTGAGGACAGACAATGGTGGTTCGAGTCTGGGTGGTGATGAGGAATTGGCTAGGTGACTTGTGAATTAGAGCAGTGGCATGCAAGTGGGGGCGACTGTGTATAGGAGAGGTTCATGGTCCTACCTCTTAGGGTGAAAACCCAGGGTCTAGCCTTAATTGGTTGTGCCTGGCAATGGCCTTGTTGAAGGTATTGTTTTGAGAGCGCGAACTTTCTTCAGGGTGAAAACCTAGATCTTTGATCTGGCGATGACGGTGTTTGTGCATTGTTCCCTTCTTGGAGGGGTCGTTTTTGGAGAAGTTGTACTTCTGGTGCTGTCTTGGTGGTGGTAGTACTGTTGTTTCAATGAATGAGTCACTGTAGCGGGACTTTTCCTTTTTGTAAAGTTTCATTCTTTTTTTGGTTGTGTGCATCTGTATGGCCGTGATGCATGTTGAACGCCCCGTTGGGAAACCCAAGAGCAAGGTATGATGCAGCACAACAGCAAGTTTTCCCTTAGTAAGAAACCGAGGTTATCGAACCAGTAGGATGAAGGAAACGCCTCAAAAGTGTTCTAAGTGACGTGGAAACCTACACAACACAAACTCGAGACTTTTCCCCAACTAACAGTGAGGTTGTCAATCTCACCGATTGATGTAACAAAGGATTAACTATATGGTGTGGAAGGTGATGATGGTTTGTAGCAAGTAAACAGTAATAGTGGAAGATTTATCAACGGTAAAGATTAGACCGGGGTCCATAGTTCACTAGAGGTGTTCTCCTTAGATAAACAAACAAGGCATGCTGGGTAAACAAATTACAGCAGGGCAATTGACAGTACTGAGCAAGGCATAACAATGCAATACTAGACAAAAAGATCTTATGAGATTCGATTAGGCAATACAACAATATATATAGACCGCCATCCAACTGCATCTATGACTAGAAGTCCACCTTCAGGTTATCATCCGAACCTCCTCCAGTATTAAGTTGCCAGCAATAGACAACAACTTTAAGCAAAGTGTGTAAGGTAAACAATCCACTTGTTCCGTGAACAACAGACCGTTGTTTTCTCCCTAGTGGCAACAACACATCTACAACCGAAGAGATTTCTGTCACTTCCCTTAGAAACTAGAGGCATGAACCCACTATCGAGCATAAATACCCCCTCTTGGAGTCACTAGCAACTACTTGGCCAAGATAGCTACTAACAACGGAGAGCATGCAAGATCACAAACAACACAGACATGATAGAATCAAATAGACAAAACCATTAATCAATCTGACATAGTAATATCAATATCCATCGGATCCCCGCAAACACAACATGCATGATTACAAATAGATTAGATCTTGATCATAAACGGAGCTCACAAGATCTATACATGAAAGCACAAAGGAGGAGATACAACCATCTAGCTACTACATGGACCCGTAGTCCAAGGTGGAACTACTCACGCTTCATACTGGAGGCTGGCATGATGAAGAAGAAGGCCTCTGGGATGATCTCCCCTACGGCAGGGTGTCGGGAAGAACTTCAGATCCCCCCGATCTAGGGACGATGGTGGCGGCGGCTACAGACGGTTTCGTGGAGTTTTGATCGGGTGCCTAGGGTTTCTACATCGGGGGCTTCTTATAGGTGAAGATGCGAGGCAGGGGGGCCACCAGGGCGGATGCACCCCCCACCCCCAGGCATGGGGTTGGCCCACCCGCGTGGCCAGGGGATGTGCCCCCCTGGTGAGCCTTCTCCGTCTCGTCTTCTGGCTTCGTGTTGCCCACAGTAAAATATTGATTTTGGCTTTTGTCCCGTCCAATTCCGAGAATATTGATTTTTTGCCTTTCTGGAACCAAAAATAGAAGAAAACAGGCAACTGGCATGTGGAAACTTGTTAATAGGTTACTTCCAGAAAACATATAAAAACACCTCAAAGTGTAGACAAAGCAAAGCAAAGTAGATAGTAAACAAGCATGGAGCATCAAAAATTATAGATACGTTTTCGACGTATCAAGCATCCCCAAGCTTAACTCCTGCTCGTCCTCGAGTAGGTAAGTGATAAAAGAATATTTTTTGAGGTGACATGCACCATCAAAACCAAGATCAAACCATTTGCAAGCATTGAAAGCTAAGATCAAAGAACTCTAAACATGTGCATCAAAGATGGAGTTCTAACAATAAGACAAAGTAACTATGCATGCAACATGAAAGGCTACAAACAAAGATCATGAATAACATGCATTGAAAAATGTTTGTTTGTTTCACATACAGAAAACATGGCATAGTGGCATTCAACTTGTCCCTCATATAGTAGCAAATAGATGCATAGGACACCTTCAAAGTTCATAAGAGTGACTAGATACAAGTTGCACAAGAACAAGCAATATCAATAATATGCATCAATCAATAAGTTTTGGGAATCTGCACATAGAACTAAGAATGGAAACTATGCTCTCTTAATGGTACCTAAAGGTAGAAGGTGGAGACTCAATATAATAGTGGAAGAAAGGCCCTTCATAAAGGGAAGCAGGGATTTCAAGTTTCAAAAAGAGCTTCCAAAAATTATGACACTTGTTAGCTTTCAGCCCTCATTGCCCCTATCATAAGCATCTTGAAGTGATTAATATTAAAGTGAACAAATATGGAGTATATGCTTGACAAAGTATAAGTTGGCAATCTCATGTCCCTTGAATACGAGGGCCACACCGCATGCTACTCAACTTTACTCACCTGTAAGTTCTTGTCATAGCAAGTACATGTGTATCATAGAGAACCGCCAATGGGGTACCCCTTGCACATGGTACAGGAGCTATCCCATAACCAAAATGACAAGGCAAGCAGACAATGAGCATCTCAGCGATCTTTTTATTTACTATGTGCATAACTTTTTATTGAGGATGCTTCACAGAATGCTCATTATGGTGATGCTGCAAGTTTCAACCATGATTAGGTATGGCTTAGGCTAGCGGCCCAGGAGTTTCTCTAACACAAAATACATAACTCCGTGGACTTACAAGGTCCCTCTTTATTTCACACCGGCGACATCCATAGACAAAAGAGCATGATATCAACTGAGTACAAAGTACAAGTGCAATGTTGAAAACGTTCTCCATGACAACATGGTTCTGCTAATTCCAACGTATAAGTGCAAGCATATACAACATAGATGACACAATGGTTCAATTTTATTAGGGGCAAAGAATATAAAGTGTGCCATCAAGTTTGTGAGGGCTTTAATCACTAAGTTTTCACATAACAAAATAATTTTTAATTGGAAGATAGCTGAAAACAAGAATATACTTGGAATGGTGTAACACAGCATGCATAGGAGTTTATAGTGTACACTTTGGAATAACTTGGTTTCTTGTAAGTTGGAAGCATGAGTAGAGCTTTCTCATACAAGTGGAGGATAGCAAAAGACTAGGAGCAACTAAAGAAGAGAGTAATAATGGCCATAATCATGCAGTGCAACAAAGCATTACTAATCAAAGCATAGAGTGGTACTACAAGTAAAGGACTAAATGATCATAGAGGATATGGTGACTTGTTCATAGTCATAACATGGTGTGAGCATGTGTGAAGTCAACCCAAGCAAAGCATCAAAGGAGAATACCACAATACTATGCTTTTGCATGCTAAAACAACGCATAATCTCTTCATGGCACACTAAGAAATCCCAATTGTTTGGAGCAAGACATGCTACAGCAATAATCACTAAGCATAAGGTCAAAACAACACCTAGCATGTCATGCTAAAGTCTAAGTCATAGTCAATGCAAGCTCCTCTTGCACTTTCAAGCAAGAACTTACTACTCCTTTCCAACACCAAGCAACTTATTTGCAAAACAACACAGCGAGAACGGGGGTCCAAACTACTTTATTCAAGTAAACTAAACAACCTAAGCAAAGCAAACGTAAACTAAGACGCTCCAAGAACAACACAACTTATGTATGAAACAATAAAAACGAAGTATCTAGAAAGACCTGAGCTTTTTATTGATGAAGAAGGGGATGCCTTGGGCATCCCCAAGCTTTGACGCTTGTACCTCTTGGATATTTCTTGGGGTGACACCGGGGTGGAATCCCCAAGCTTGAGCTTTTGTCCATTCTTCATCTTATTACATCATTCTCTCTCCACACCTTAAATTTTTCCTTCATACAAAACTTAACACAATCTTCACTAGCAACATTAGTGTATTCAAAAGATAATAGACCTTTGGGTTTAGCTTTGGAACAGCAAAACTTTTCACTAAAAACACAAGCTACTATAGCAACTCCTTCAAAAAGCTCAATTCCCCAAAGGAGAACTCAAAAGGGAATCAATAAGAAGCAAATGCAAATAATGGCAAAAATCTGTCAAAACAGACCAGCAGGTAGAAACCAATTTTTTAGAACATCTTCTGTTTCTCAAATCAAAAAGTGTTGAACTAACTAAAGTTATCTAACATACTGGGGGATTTATTCGTAAAGTTTCAGCTCAATCTGACTTACAGAGACTCATCATGAATTTTTATGGTGGAGGACAGAAATCTGTTTCGGGACAGCAACTCCCCAAATCTTACTTCCCTCTCATTAGAGGACATTCTTGGCACAAAAATCAAACAAAAAGGATAGAGAGGTCATTACTGAAGTAATAACTTCCAAAACTCAAGGAAACTCTTGGGTTATCTCCCAACAAGTACTTTTCTTTAACGCCTTTAAGTTAGGTACAAGAAGCAAGAAATCAAGTATTTTCAAATGAGGAAGCATTAACATCAATACTTGCAAAGTCTTCAACTATGAAAGGCATTTCATCCAAATGAGTTCTGGAGGATCCCTTCTCATCTCTCTTTGGTTTATTACTTTTGATCCAAATGAGTTCAGGAACAATCCAATCAAAATTCTTTTCAAAGGCCTCATGCATCCTAACAAGCTTAAAGGGTATGGGTATCTTAAATTCCTCTCTAGGCTTGGTTTTATCTGAAGTACCCACAACATCTACACATGATCCTAGCATATTGAAACGCTCAAAGACCTTTTTAGCTTCCTTAGCAACATCATGGAATTCTTTGAGTAAAGTTTCAAGAATAAATTCTCTATTTTCAGTATTCTTTTCTTCTTTTAGTTTTAGGAACAAAATTTGCATCATGGGGTTAAGGCTAACAAACCTAGCCTCCAACATATGAACTAAAAAAGCTGCAGCAATTTCATAATTAGGAGCAAGCTCTGCTATAGATTTATCCTCAATATCCTCGTGCTTGCTAACATGATTAAAGAATTCTTCAATATTATCTTTCCCAATTATGGAGCCACTCCCTATCGAAAGGTCCTTCAGGGCGAACAAGGGAAACAACATGGTGAGCTAGAGAAAGGTGGCAACTAGAGTAGGAACTAATTTTTTGTGTTTTTTATAAGAGAAAGCAAACCAAACTAAACTATTTTTTTGAGTTTTTTGATAAAAAGAGGCAAGCAAAACCAAACAAAAGAAACTAAGCAAACTAAAAACAAAGTAAAGAGAAAGGTTGAGGAGGACTCCCCTTGTGAAGACGTCCTTAGCCTCCCCGGCAACGGCGCCAGAGAGTCTTGATGCGTGTTGAGCGCCCCGTTGGAAAACCCCAAGAGCAAGGTATGATGCAGCACAGCAGCAAGTTTTCCCTCAGTAAGAAACCGAGGTTATCGAACCAGTAGGAGGAAGGAAACGCCTCAAAGGTGTTGCAAGCAACGTAGAAACCTGCACAACACAAACTCAAGACTTTGCCCCAACTAACAGTGAGGTTGTCAATCTCACCGGTTGCTGTAATAAAGGATTAACTGTATAGTGTGGAAGGTGATAATGGTTTGCAATAAGTAAACAGTAACAGTGGAAGATATATCAATAGTAAAGATTGGATCGGGGTCTGTAGTTTACTAGAGGTGTTCTCCTTAGATAAACAAACAAGGCATGCTGGGTAAACAAATTACAGCAGGGCAATTGACAGAATTGAGCAAGGCATAACAATGCAATACTAGACAAAAAGATCCTATGAGATTCGATTGGGAAATACAACAATATACATAGACCGCCATCCAACTGCATCTATGACTAGAAGTCCACCTTCAGGTTATCATCCGAACCCCCTCTAGTATTAAGTTGCAAGCAACAGACAACTGCTTTAAGCAAAGTGTATAAGGTAAACAATCCACTTGTTCCATGAACAAGAGACCGTTGTTTTCTTCCTAGTGGCAACAACATATCTACAACCGAAGAGATTTCTGTCACTTCCCTTAGAAACTAGAGGCATAAACCAATAATCGAGCATAAATACCCCCTCTTGGAGTCACTAGCAACTACTTGGCCAAGATAGCTACTAACAACGGAGAGCATGCAAGATCACAAACAATATAGACATGATAGAATCAAATAGACAAAACCATTAATCAATCTGACATAGTAATCTCAATATCCATCGGATCCCCGCAAACACAACATGCATGATTACAAATAGATTAGATCTTGATCATGAACGGAGCTCATAAGATCTATACATGAAAGCACAAAGGAGGAGATACAACCATCTAGCTACTACATGGACCCGTAGTCCAAGGTGGAACTACTTACGCTTCATCCCGATGGCTGGCATGATGAAGAAGACCTCCTGGATGATCTCCCCTCCGGCAGGGTGACGGGAAGAACTTCAGATCCCTCCGATCTAGGGACGATGGTGGCAGCGGCTACAGACGGTTTTGTGGAGTTTTGATTGGGTGATTAGGGTTTCTGCATCGGGGGCTTCTTATAGGCGAAGAGGCGAGGCAGGGGGAGGGCGGCTGCATCCCCCCCCGGTGCAGGGTGGGCCCACCCGCGCGGCCAGGGGGTGTGGCCCCCTGGTGAGCCTTCTTCGTCTCGTCTTCTGGCTTCGTGTTGCCCATGGTAAAATATTGATTTTGGCTTTTATTCCGTCCAATTCCAAGGATATTGATTTTCTGCCTTTCTGGAACCAAAAACAGAAGAAAACAGACAACTGGCACTGTGACAACTTATTAATAGGTTAGTTTCAGAAAACATATAAAAATACCTTAAAATATAGTCAAAGCAAAACAAAATAGTATTAAACAAGAATGGAGAATCAAAAATTATAGATACGTTTCCGACGTATCAGGCCGCTAGGGCAATGCGTTGTTGCAAAGGCTGAATATAATTGGTATCATCTGATATATGCTCATTTTAAAAAAAAAAGTACTCTTAGTTTGTTCAGCTCGCTCTGCGGTGAACACAGAAGATTGGACACTGTTCTCCGTTTTGTTTTTTGAGCAAGCGGAAACTGCTCTTGTGTTTGTCGGCCATCTGATCTTGCAAGGCCTTTCATAATATTGGGCCCTAGCCCAATCTTAAATAGTACTAGCCAGGAGCGAAGGCTTGCGCCTAGAGGCACAGACAGAGCCCATACTCCTACTCGGAACGGCCCCGTCGTACTTTGCATATCTGTAAGCTTTTTTAGGGCGGGGATGTATTTTGTGCTTGATGCGTCAGACTGTCAGCGCATACACACAATATATAAACACCGCAATGTGTACTACCTATAAGCGTTCCTGATACACACAAGGTATGTTAATGTTAACAAGGAAAAGAGAAATAATGCCGTGGAGCCAAAAATGGAGGACACTTCTAGAATATGCCACACCTATATTTCCTTATATATCACCATACTCTTTATAGCAAAGAAAAAACACTCTAATAATTTACTGTTTACCTCCTAATTAGCAGTGCGGGTCGAAAAGTGAAGGAAACATATAGCCTGGCCATGCATGAAGCAGGGCTATGGCTGCCCGGAGCGCAAGGAGCCAAGAGGAAGCGGCGGAGAGGCCGTTGAAGCAGGCGCTCATCAAGTTAACCCCTGAATTAGGTAGAAAGCGCGCGCGGGTGATTAGCATCAGCCAGCCAGACCAGGCCCCGGACGCGACTATTGTAATCCGCATCGAACGCTTTAAATCGTTTTCGGTACGCATACTTTGTCGACCGGGTTACGATCGCCTCGTCGCTACCTAATACCCTCCCTCTCCAAAGCAGCGATATATGCCGCTCCGTCTGGTACAAGCCAATGAGGAAGAAGGCCGACCCTATCAGCAAGTGGTATCGTACGGATACCACTCATCAGCCTGCTGCTGCTAAGACTATAGGCATAGGCGTCCCCCTTTATGACTTTGAGCCACATATGCGTATGTACATATTAGTAGTATATTATTATTATCGCGTCAATCAATCGGTCGATACGATACGCCAGTGATCTCTCCTCGGCCCGCAGCCGCAGGCAGGCAGGCAGACATACGCCACGCCACAGGAAACGAACGCTCTACCTAATCCATCATTTCAATCACCCCCGGGGCGTACGTGTAAAGCCACGGCCCGGCAGCACGTTGCGCCTAGCTAGTACGTACTCTACAATCATTCCCACGCGCGGCCCCCGCCCCTCGTCGTCGTCGGCGTAGACTGCGTAAGCCTCCCTACCTGCCATGTACTCGGCTCAACAAATACACCTTCTCTATTACTATACCGCATCCTAAACCACAGCTTATATACTTACCAATAATAATTAGATTAGATCCGTACCGCACGTTTTCTTACGAAACGCGAGTAGACCATTAGCAGCTAGCTTAGGGTGGCAGCCAGGTGCACGTTACATAGAGCACCGATGGAGGATGTCTAGCCCAGCCCAGCCCAGCCTGCGTCATGGCGCTCCGCCCCGACCGATCTCTCGTAGCAGCGCTACTCACTCACGTAGCAAGCGGTAGTGCGCCCTGCAGGGCTGCAGTCACCCACACCCCCACACACGCCGTCCGTCCGCACCCAGTAGTACGTACCACGGCACCACCATGATCGATGCTCGCTGCAACCTGCAAGGCTGCCGCAAACGTCTGCCTACCCCTGATTAACCGCATGATGAGATCGACCGTTGCTGGATCAACTCAACTCAGCGCATCATAATGCAGAGCGCATGATTAAATTAAGGGCGCCTACGTAGTACGGGTACTACTACCATTCCCTTCTCTAAGCTGCTTTAGTTACACTGTTTGTTCCATTACATTATTCGGTAGTATTATGTGACTGGACGGGCCCAATAATTGCGCGGTTAGTACTGTAAGCGGTAGGTGTGGTAGTAGTAGGAGTAGAGGCAGATACGAGCAAAAAAAGTATACTAGTCGAGTACGTACTTGGTTAGTTGAGGTATTTAGACACTTTCCGGTGATCGGTCCATCCAGTTTACACTTACACTTTCCGGTGTCTGCTACCTGTTTTTCTTGCCTCTGATTATTACAAGATCGTACACCCAAATTTCATGGTTTTATACATGCCCCATACACTCATCAAACTAATAAAGTGATCGAGGCTGATTAGGACGGACGGGAATCCATCGGTATCTGTCTCCAGTAAGTAAGTAAGCGGTTCCAGAAAGCGCGGCATCCGGCTCGTGCGGCAGGCACGGAAGCCCCAGCGCGCGCGCGCGGTTCCGAACAGGACCTCAGACGCGACACTGCTTGCTTCCTCATACTACTTTGTTCAAAGGGTATACAGTGCAATCATACTTTACGCCTTACGATGCTACGTACGATGCGTTACCGACAAGTAAAAAAGACACACCGAAAAGATCAGAAAAAATTATATTTTGGAGCCATAGCCCCACGTACGTATGCATCAAGTTTGCGGTTCTCCACATACCTGTAAATGCTTTTGTGCGCTAAAAAGATAAACATGTCGTCTCATGAATATTTATAGGCACCAAATGATCATCTATGCGTACTTGTGAAAAAAAAATCAAAGTTTCCTCAAACTATAAAAATAACTTTTAAGAAATTAAGAAAATAAAATGCCACAAGGCATATGATGTATTTTTTTTACCTTACCACCAAGTAACATGAGTGACAAAACTAATAATCAAAACCAAACTCGATTCAGAGACTCAACAAAACGAAAAGAAAAATCTTACCTATGAATAGTAGCAGATTGTACTATTCACAAGCTGTGGAGATGTATAATATTTTTAAAATTTATAGGCGCCAAATGATCATCTACATGCACTTGTCAAAAAAAATCTAATTTTCCTAAAACTATTAAATGAACTTTAAGAAATTAAGGAGAAGAAAAACACCTCATGTGGGGCATATGATGTAGTATTTTATTTTATCACGAAATAACTTCAGTGACAAAGCGAATAATCAAAACCAAACTCGATTCTGACTCAACGAAAGGAAATGAGAAACCAAACATATGAATAGTAGCATACTATACTATTCACAAGGTGTGTTCTCAAAAGCTACTGTTCACAACTGAAGTAGTCCTTTTTGTTTCTCTTTGGGTAAACTGATTCAGATTCCAATTGTTTTCTGGTTGGTAGATGCATATATTTTGTCGATGGTTCCATATTTTCATGCTTTTTGGGTATTTTAATCTTGCATTACCAGCATGGTAGCACATAAGAGAATGCGAGCACAAGGTTTATCATATTTTTATTTTGTTCCAACGTACTTTCGTAGGTTGCACACATCGATGTCCGGGAGCTTGAAATCTTTGTCTATGACCTAAATAATGTTGAACATAGTCAATAAAAGGCTTTCCTTTGAAAGGAATGAAAATGATTATGAACCCATAGCCATTGGTTTTGTGTCTAATACAAAATGATCACTAAAATTAACCGGTAGGAAGTTATTTGGCATTAATTAATTACTCTTGTGCTAGGTGTTTACTAGTAGTACTGTATTCACCAAGTACAATGTTAAGTGCTTTAATTTCTTTGTGAAAAGAACTCAACGCCCCTATCATCTGCATAAGTTCCTGAAGATGTGCTAAGAATGATAGACTTGTCTCCTTCCACATAAGATAAGATTAATTAATAATTAATAATGACACATTATAGGAACACCTACATGAAAATGTTTGTATTGTAGATAAAACTCTTGCTAGTGTAGTATCTCCTAATCATGCTAATAAAACAAGATAACCGACTATTTACCACATATTATAAGATTTGTTATTAGCAAACATTTAATAAAATGTGTAAGCACCTACATAGAAAAGTTCTGTATTGGAATAGATGAACTGTATGTACATTTTATAAATTTTAGTCATCAAGCTAGGGGTTGCTAGTAGTTACCCTGAGTGTCCCAGATGTAGTAGTCACACCATATCTATATTTATGCGAGCCTATAATGTATCATAGTTGAATAGTAGATTTTGAAAAAATGGACTAGTGTAAAAATTATATTGAGCCTCTATTGTATGGACAAACTTATAAATTGAGGAAGTCGGCATCATTTTGCGTCATTTTTGTTAAGCTATTTCAGGATTCTTCAAATATGAAATTCACCCACCCATTACCAAGGTGGGAGAGCGGCATGTCAGATACTACCTCCGTCCCAAGGCTTAAGGCATATAACTTTTTTCAAAAGTTAAACTACCTAAAGTTTGTACAAGTTTTTAGAGAAAAATATCAATATTTATAATAAATAATCCATACCCTTTTATACATCATGAAACATATTTTCACATTATATCTATATAATATAATAGTTCTTGATAGTTTTTTCTAAAAGTTTGGTCAAACTTTACATGGCTTGACTTTAAAAAAAAGTTATATGCCTTAAGCCTTGGAATGGAGGAAGTACATGTTTTGTTTCGTAATGATATGACTAGGATGAATCAGGAATTCTACATATGGAAGAGTTAATGCAAAGATACAGAGGGAAAAACTTTTGCTAATGTATCTCTTAACATTGGCATAGCTTAGTGAGGGTAGGGGCCTTTGCCCCCCCCCCAAGCTCTTAGAATTTTC
Source organism: Avena insularis (assembly GCA_023614405.1). Taxonomy (NCBI): domain Eukaryota; kingdom Viridiplantae; phylum Streptophyta; class Magnoliopsida; order Poales; family Poaceae; genus Avena; species Avena insularis. The sequence continues at coordinate 28,951,317 of CM042690.1, forward strand.
TCGCAATAGAAGTTTGCTATAATAGTTCATATTAGCCACCAACTATATTGTGCCCCCTCTCATGCCATGATAAAAATTCTACCACTATCTCCTATTTGCTATAATAGAAGTTTGTATTAGGGTTGTGTTCATCTGTAGTGTCTTTAGGACATGTTGTTGTTGTAGAGGCTGAGCATAACTGGTATCTTCATGATATTAATATATTCCTTTTATCAAAAAAGTTATATTTTGTTCCATTGTACTTTTCTAGGTTACGAACATTGTGATGAAAATGGCTGAAGCTTGAACTCTTTGTTAGCGACCTAGATAGTGTTGCAAAGAATCGACATAAGGCTTTTTATCAAGGCTGCGAACATTGTGATAAAAATGGCTGAAGTTTGAACTCTTTTTTAGGGACCCAGATAGTGTTGCAAAGAATTGACTTAAGGCTTTTTATCAAAAGAAAGAAACGTCTACAAAGCGCGAGCTATTATTTTTTTCAACCCAATAAAATGTAACCCCAGATTTTGAGTGGCCCTAAATTGTTTTCTGCACGAATTAGTACTCTTCTGCTGGGTTTAACACTACTTATTTTAACCAAGTATTGTCCAAAAAGGAGGCCCAACTCTTGGTCATTGTGAAGATGTGGTAAGAAGGATAAACTTGTGCATTTCCACGCAGAAAAGAGTAACTATTAACTAATATGTAAGTCACATTGTATAAGCACCTACATAGAAATATTTGTATTGGACAAAACACTTTTGCTCATGCGCTATCTCCTAAAGGACTCTCTAAATTGCAGCAGGTTGTAAGCGTAGAAATAGGAAAAAAAACACATGACCCTTCCAATCGACAGAGGCCCTAATTGCCAGCTAATATATGGCAGTAGTACATTATACTATAAGCACTTGTTATATAGAAATATTTGTATTGGAGAAAATATTTTTGCTCATGTGGTATCTGCTAATCTTGCAACTCAATCAGTTTCCGAACATTTCGACTTAAGTCATGATTCAAAGAGAATCGAACATGCGTAGTACTTTTTTGTAGCACGAGCATGTACTTGTAAATTTGGCAGGCATGCCCATGAACCCACCCATCCGTCCATCCATCCATCTAATACCCCTCCGTATCAAGAGAAGAGGAGGTGAAGTGGTGCACGAGAGAACACAATAATGAAAATTCTGTAGACAGAGATCCTACAGATACATACACACAGAAATGAGGATTGAGTAGGAGGAGAGGAGTTGTACAAACAATGTGGTCTGGGTCTGGGGCTTGGGCCAGTGAAACCGAAAAAGAGAAGGTCTGGGCTGTGGGGTCATTTGGGCAACTGTTCCACCGCAATAATTGCCGACGCAGCAGAGAGGCCACAGTGGCAACAGCACAAGTCGCCCGTACCAATCCCCCCTTACCTTTTTTTATTATTATTGGCATTGTACCATAAAGCGCACAGTGGCATTATATCAGAGCATTCCTCTTGCAGTCAGTCTCTCTCTCTCGACTCGCGCCGAGGCCAGGCCGGTCAACCCCTACCAAAGACCGCCCAAAATAATTCATTCACGTAAATCGGGGGGGTACGCGCACGCAGAAAAGTGTTTTTGTGGTAGTACTACCGACTGCTCCATATAGCTATACAGTGCTCTCTGTTGTTGTTAAGCCTTAAGGGGAGAGAGAGACACCCTTTCTTTAACTTTCTTTGCATTGCCCCTCTCCTCTATATGTTCCCAGCTCCCAAGATTTGGCTCGAGAATCCAAGATAAATAGAGAGAGAATGAGGAGGGTGTTGAGGTAGACAGAGAGAGAGAGGGTTTTGTTTTTGGCTTTGGAGTTTGGAGTTTGGAGAAGAAGAAGCTCTCTGAGAGGGAGGGAGTTAGTTTGGAGTTCATCCATCATCATATACTGCTACTACTAGTAGTCGTCCAGGGCTACTACACAGGAGGGAGGAAGGAAGGAAGGAAGGAAGGAGCCAATAAAAATCAGCAATTGGGTTGGGGGATTGGGAGGAGAAAAAAAAGGGGGTAAAAATAGGAGTCCCCTCCCCCCTGTCCCTCGGGCGATAGTTGGAGCGACCGAAACGTTCGCAAACCCCCCTGAAAACCTCCCCCCAAGGAAACCCACGCGTGACGCCATGTCGGCGGAGGAGGGGGAGGCGTCCGGATCGGCGCCGCCGCCGGTGCTCGAGGCCGGGGCAATGGGACCCGAGGAGGCCGCGGCCAGGAAGAGATACGAGGCGCTGATGCAGGTGCGCGCCAAGGCGGTCAAGGGCAAGGGCGCCTGGTACTGGGGCCACCTGGATCCCGTGCTCGTGCCGCCGCCGGGGACTGGGGCGCCCCCCAAGGCCGCCAGGCTCAGGTGCGGCCTCTGCGCCGCCACCTTCTCCGCCTCCAACCCCTCCCGCACCGCCACCGAACACCTCAAGCGCGGGGCCTGCTCTAATTTCGCGGCGGCGCAGGGCGCGCCGCCGCCTCCGCCACCGCCCCCGCCGCAGCACCACAATCAGCAGCTGCAGCTCGTCACCGTATCCTCCCCGGCCTCGTCGATCGTGCCTATCTCGTCAATCCCCCCATCATCGTCCTCGTCACAGCGCCGGCACTCCACCGGCGGTGGCGGCAGGAAGCGCCACGCCCTCGCCGCGGCGTACGCGGCCGTATCCGAGGCCGCGGCATCCCACCAGCACCACGTCGTCGTGGCCGACCCGACCGCGTACTCCCCGACCCCGCCCACGCCTCCGGGGATGCCCACGCCCAGGCAGGTGCTCTCCGGTGGCAGGGGTGATCTTGGCCCGCTCGCCATGCTGGAGGACAGCGTCAAGCGCCTCAAGTCGCCTTCAGCCTCCCCTGGCGCGATGCTTCCGCGGCCGCAGGCCGAGGCGGCGCTCTCGCTGCTCGCCGACTGGTTCCTCGAGTCGTCAGGCAGCACCTCCCTCTCCGCGGTGGAGCATCCCAAACTGAAGACCTTCCTGCGTCAGGTCGGATTGCCGGAGATATCGCGAGCCGAGCTCGCAGGCTCGCGCCTCGACGCGCGCTTCGCCCAGGCCCGCGCCGACGCCGCCGCGCGATTCCGCGAGGCACGCTTCTTCCAGCTCGCCGCCGACGGCTTGCGGGAGCAGGTGATCACCATCTCCGTCAACCTCCCCAACGACACGTCCGTCTTCCACCGCGCCGTGCCCATGCCGGCGCCCGCGTCGGCGTCCGCGGACTACGCCGAGGAGCTGCTGCTGGATTCCGCGTCCTCTGTCTCCGCCTCCTCTGGCGACCTCCGGCATTGCGCTGGCATCGTCGCCGACCGCTTCAGCTCCAAGACTCTGCGTAATCTCGAGACCAAGCACCACTGGATGGTGAACCTTTCCTGCCAAGTCCATGGCCTCTCCCGCCTACTGCGCGACATGGCGCGCGAGCTCCCGCTCTTCCACTCCGCCGCGGCCAATTGTGCCAAGATCGCCGGCTACTTCAACACCACGCCAGCCGTGCGCGCGCTGCTGCACAAGCACCAACATCAGGAGCACGGGCACGCATTCCTCCTCCCGGTCTCCGCTCCGCCCTACAACGACAGCGAATTCGCAGCCGCCCCATTCGCGATGCTCGAGAGCATCCTCACCTCGGCACGGCCGCTCCAGCTGGCGGTGCACGAGGAATCCTACAAGCTCGTCTGCATTGATGATCCTGCAGCGAGGGAGATCGCCTCCATGGTGCAGAACGTGGCGTTCTGGACCGACGTCGAGGCGGCACATTCGCTCGTCAAGCTGATCATGGACATGGTGAAGGAGATGGAGGCCGAGAGGCCCCTTGTCGGGCAATGCCTGCCTCTCTGGGAGGACCTGCGTGGCAAGGTAAGAGGCTGGTGCCGAAAATTCAGCATCGAGGAGGCCACCGCCATGAATGTGCTCGAGAGGAGGTTCAGGAAGAACTACCACCCGGCGTGGTCAGCGGCATTCATACTGGACCCTTTGTATCTGATCAAGGACGCCGGCAGGAGGTACCTTCCTCCATTCAACTACTTGACGCCCGAGCAGGAGAAGGACGTGGACAGGCTGATCACGAGACTGGTGTCGCCGGAGGAGGCGCACCTCGCTCTGATGGAGCTGATGAAATGGCGGTCCGAGGGGCTTGACCCATTGTATGCGCAGGCAGTGCAGGTCCGGCAGCCTGACCCATTGACAGGGAAGATGAAGATCGCCAACAAGCAGAGCAGCCGGCTCGTGTGGGAAACATGCCTAAGTGAGCTCAAGTCACTTGGCAAAGTGGCCGTCAGGCTCATCTTCCTCCATGCGACTGGGAAGGGGTTCAAATGCACGCCGTCGATGACACGATGGCTCACCGCGCCGGCGAGCTCTGCCGGCAGCATTGGCCGTGCACACCGGCTGGTGTTCATCGCGGCCAATTCAAAGCTGGAGAGGAGGGATTTCTCAAACGACGACGACAAGGACGTGGAGCTGCTGATAGAAGGAGATGATGACATGCTAACCGAGAATGCCAATGTGGATCCTTCCTCCTCTTCAGTGTAGCATTCTTGCTTAATTTGCTTCTTTGTGCATTTGATGTTAGCATATCCTTAGACTTTGATCTCTAGGAAATTGTCAGATTCTTTTTTTTTCTCTCTCCCTCTCCATGTTTTCTCTTGTGCCCCTCATGTTGCTAGTTCTTGCTCCCTCCTCTTGTTTTGGTTGGGTAGGGAGTAGGGGCGTGAGATGGAGATATGCACCCTTAATTTGCTTGTCAAGTGTGGTTAATTAATAAATGACTCTCTTGTCATCATATAATCTACTCGTTCGTACTACTATGTTGGTTCTGTTTTGATGCTGAACTATCTATCTATATAGAAATCACAATCAGAATCAACAAAGAGGCATGATGAGTAGGGAGATTGTGTGTTGACTATTGCGATCTGTTGTCCAATAATAATAATACTGTACCATTTATACAGTTGGATAAATATTTGCTCCCTCCAGTATAGTACTACTATGTCTCTTTGGTACATAATATAGATAGTTGTCTTGTAAAAGTTTCTCATTTGTAACTTTGAAGATGGATCAAACATAAGTACTGCTGGACAGATAGAACATGAATGTAGATTATTTTTACTCCAAAATATATTCATAAACAAGAAACCTTCCAGCAGACTCAACTTTTATGAAATCCTAGTAAGTATTTCTTTTGTAATAATGTAGTACTATGACATAATAGCAATGGAAACTGATGGTCAAAACATTCAGCTGTGAAATCGGTGATCATCAGAAAGTAGTAGTAGTACTAGCAGAGGGGAGCGGTTACTGTGGTGGTGGTGACAGGAATGTGGTCTTAAAATCCATTAAATCGTGATGGGGTCTTTGTTTTCCCTTTTTGCTCCACTTTATAATTATGGAGTGAGTGATGTAGTACCAGTAATATACACACACACGCCTAGGTCATCATCATTGGAGTGGTGAACCGATTCGAAGCCGCGAAAAGCAAGGTAGCGAGTGATCTTGCTCCAGCGTCTGTATAGAACCACGACCGGCTCCAACATAAGGTCGAATCGGGGCCCGCCTGAGGTGTACGTAGGAAAATGATAATAATAATCTCATCTCCTCCTTCCCATGTCCGGTCCACTGGTAACTTTCCCCTCCGTCTCTGCCGCTCTCCTCCGTCTTGTAAGCTAGTAGTTGTATACAGTAGTATTTGTCCAAATTCTCTTCGGGTTTGACTTTGAATCTCTCGGAACTGGCGCTATATTCTTCACGAGCTCATTTCTTTCCCTGTTTTCCCGTGGAGGCTGGAGGGCGGGAGGCTGCCATTGGCACGACGAGCGAGTTCCTCCAGGAAGACGAAGGAAGACACGGCCATAGTAGTAGTATTAGAAAGCAAAAAAAACATGAGCTGACGTGCGCCGTATTTCCCCCCAATTTTCTATTAGTAGCTGGGAACCGAACCAATGCAATTCTTGTGTCCGAATGGTCTTGTCAAAGTGTGTATGGAACCGGTTCCAAAATCGTCTTGTCCAGCAAACAAACATACTAGCATGCTGGTGGTGGTAGTGGGATTTCCGTCATGTGCAACAGTGCTTGCCATGGGATTTTTTTACAAGTATGACCCTCTGTAATTAGTCATCGCCAAAAATACCCTCCTCGCACCGTAAAAGCTAAAAATGCCCTGGCGGGAGGCTGAAAAAGCGTCACCTCCGCCACGGGATGGCGGATGTTCCTCCTCCATAGGGGTGGCGGATGTTCCTTCCGCCATGGGGAATGGCGGGATGAGGTGGGCCCCACGGCCAGGCCAACGGGGAGGTTCGACTTGGCGCTGGCGGGAGGTTTGACTTCGTGCTCGCACTGGTGGGCCCCACGGCGTCATTCCGCCACCGCCAAAGGCGGAAGGAACATCCCGCCACCCCCTGTGGCGGGAGGAACATCCCGCCACCCCCCGTGGCGGGAGGTGACACGTGTCGCCTTTTCAGCATCCCGCCAGGGCATTTTTGGCTTTTGCGGTGCGAGGAGGGTATTTTTGGCGATGGCAAATTGCAGAGGGTCATATTTGTAAAAAAATCCTTGCCATGGTACATTTGTCCAGGACCTTGGATTTTGTTGGAGGCCTCTACCGCCTATACCCACACACGCAGCCGCTTTCCAGCCACGACGTACCCCTGTACCTAGAAACAGTAGCAGTGGCAGCTATACCCCTCCCTCCGTGGTCAGTCAGTGAGATTATTTAGCAATGGGATGGTAGTAGTAGTACTACGGGCAGTATGGTTGCTCTGCCACGCACCCTCATTTGTTTGTTTGTCATGGATAGATCGCCCCCTCCTAAAACCCTCTTGCTTGATTGATGATGTAGACCGCCATGCAAACCCGCCATTTATTACGGCTCCTCCCCCTTGAATAGCCCTGAATAGGAGCACGATCGGTCGATATACTTGGGAGGGATAGATAGATAGATAGGGCGTGGTGTCCGGTACAACTAGACTTGCCCACTGATCGACCGATCTGGTGTGAGGCCACCAGCACCAGCAGCACCAGCACCAATCCATCGAATGCAGGATCTATCACCAGTTGGGCTCTTCCTTCCTTCCTTCCTACTCCCCTCATTCCAGCAGCGGAGCCGGACCAGCCATGGACCAGAGCCCAGAGGATTGTTTGCTTGCACTGTAGAGGCTAGGCACTTCGTTTGCCGCCATGACCTTTGGCCACAGTTTCAGCTCTTGACTCTCTGCCGGCTAGTTTTGAATCGGCCACGACACGACCGGTTTTTCAGGCGAGCGCTGGTTTTCCGCGGCCATCCCAAAACATGTTAAACATAAAAGCAAGGTTGGGGGTCTCTGGCTGGCTGGCTGGTTTGCGCGCGCACTCGGGTTGGGTCGGGTCTGGTCAACAGGGCATGGGGCATCTGAGTGAGGGGGCAGAGCGTGCTCCTTGTTTCCTCGCAGTCGCAGCTAGCAGCACGCATGCATGACATTGTCATACTATGCGATGTGGTGCGCATAGCCTATTAGCTTGTTCCCCTCCTCCTCCTATGCTCTTCTTTCTTTCTTTCTTTCCAATGAAAGCCACTGTTGTCCTTGTTTCATCGGTTCCCACCTCTCAACTGTCAATGTCGTCCTGCTAAACCCAGCCAGCCCAACCAGTAGTACACACCCCCTTCGTTTTTTCTTCTTTTTTTTCTTTTTGGAGGGAGGGAAGAAGAAGCAAAACGCGACCGGGGCAGATGCAAAGGACGTGCGTGGGTACGCGCCAACATATCCGGTGTTTCCTTGTCTTTCAAACAAATGCGCTGTGCTGGGCTGGCTCCTCCGCCGTGCTAATTACTACAACGCTTGCTTTGCTCGGTGGTGGTGGTAGAAACGAAAATGTGGTACATGGGGGGGAGGGGGGGGAGCAGTTCGATCGTGTGGAAAGGAAAAGGCTGTGTTTGTTGTACAGGCTGTTGGCTGTGGCTCCATCCGTCCGTCCGTCGGTAGGGGGAGTAGAAGAAGAGAAGAAGGAAGGAACACACATGGGCTCCGGGCCGTATGGTCAGGTCTCCGGGGCTCTTTTTCCTTGGCCGCACATGCCTCTGCGCTCCCTTCTACCGCTGCCGCTGCCTAAGTTCGCAGCCGTCGCGTTCCCTGTAGTAATTTTACAGGGCCGTGGCAGGCGAGACCAGACCGGCCGGAGTACCGCACCGCACCAGCACCACCGGAGACCGGGGCTAGTGCGCTGCCAGCGGGCGCAGCAGTTAATCAGCAGCATCCAGACTTCCTTGATTATTAAGTATTACTGACCACCAGTATGCGGTGCATGTAGTATGTCGTCCATGTAGTAGCGTCGCGTGGCGTACTAGTACTACCACCAGCTGCGGCCGCAATTCACTCTCGCCCAGCTGTGGCCCGACCCGACCTGGTCGTATTAACCAACACGTAGTAGTAATAATGCAAATAAATCGGTTCTGTTCGTTGGAAGCCCCTGCTGCGCTGGAGCCTTGACCTCCGTTTGTTCGTTTGCTGGAACCAAAAGGACGCGCGAATTACTCCCCCTCCCCCGTACTGGCTAACAACGAAGTAGTAGGAGTAGTAACGTGGTGGTAATAATGAGTGGAAAACCATGGCGCGGTGCATTATTAGTAGTAGACACAAAAAGGTGTGTGTGGTGGTGACAAGTGGTATATATCTTTTCCACGTAAAATAAAAGTAAAGCCATGGGACGAGGGTAAAAGGGGCGCGAGACAGGACAGCAGCACAGTTTTTATTCTTCTTCTTCTTCTTCTTCTTCTTCTTCTTCTTCTTCTTCTTTTTCTTATTATTATTATTATTATTATTATTATTATTGCTGTCGATTCTGTTTTCTTTTCTCCCCTCTCCCAGCAGCAGGCATCCGTACGTACGTAGGTGCACCATCACAGGCAGGCGAGGTGGTGGTATTAACTCGTGCTGGAGACTCCTCGCTTATTTTTCTACTACTATCTCCTTAAATAAATAAATAAATAAAGGCTGTGCAGTAGTACTACTACGCCAGCTCCAGCGAGGGGGGGCTAGTATATTTATGTACATGTGGTTCGTAGCACTTGGGGGAGGTATACGATGATGTGGGTGCTGTCGCCCGGCCGCCCGTGGGACACACACACACACCTCCTTTTTCTCTCCATCTTGGACTGGCTGTCCCGCCCCGGCCCTGTTGTACTGCATGCACCCTCCCCCCCATCGCTGCTGCCGCATCGGTATTTTTCGCCTTTAGGTCTTGTCAATTGACAGCAAAGGGAGACACAGACACACAGAGCGAGATGTGTCGTCGTGAGTGAATGGACGTGGTTTCCAGCTTTCCAAGTACCGACGGACGACGTGGATAAAGAAAGAAAGAAAGAAATGCATGCTACTACAAGCTCACTCTCCCAGGCAGCCAGTACTCCTCCTCCTCCGTCATTCAATCAAATAGGTGAAAAGGCCACTCTGGACAATACTTGTTCTGTGTCGTCGAGGTGGTGGTGCTAGATTGGAGCCTCCCAATTTCAAAACCCTATTTAAGGTCTCCACAGGGGATGGTTATTGCTGTTTAGGGAGATCCAGGTGGATGCCACTAGCTGTGTCATCTCACTATTATTACTTATTATTAGGCCTGCACACCACACCACTTAGCTCTACCGCTACCTATAGATGCACACATGGGGGGCTTTACTCGGTATACAAGGACTATTAAGTAGTAGGCCACTTGACCTCTCAACTTTTTGTTTTGTTGGTATTATTATTATTTTTTCTCAATATTATTGCAGGTATTTCTATCCATTATCGATCTATAGAAAACAATGCAGCAACAATGTAATGTGAAAAATTAAAACAAGCTCCACCAGGCCGGTGTCACCGTCATATGTGTGTCGTCGTTATTCTTGTGCATAAGAGCGTCTCCACTCCTTGGCCAAACCCAGAAAATTGGTCCGTTTTTCGGTTGGACTGAACTAGTTTTCGGCCTAGGTACGCCCATTTTCCCACCCGCGTATCCAGGCCGAGTTTCCAAGTTCGGCTAAAATTCATCAAAGATGGACGATTTTCATTAGTTTTTTTTTAGATCGAAAGAGACTCTGTCCCCTGTTTACCAGTTCCAAAAGTAACAGGAAAGAAAAGCGACAGTAAGGAGCTTTTAAATGCTCAAAAGCCTAACAAACTGAAGAAAGTTCCGGCTCAGAACAAAGCCAGCTGCTCTACAACTACCTCACTAAACGCAGCCAAAAGACACATGGAAACGATCGAAGGACAGACTAGAACACCACATGAACATTTTCCTCCTCATCAGGATGATCTTGGAGGTGTTTCAGCGATGCCCTCCCTCCATAGCTTGATGACGCAGTAGTCTTCCAAGTGGAAATCCACTCGAAGCCAGCACAGATCATCTCGCCGTGAGCGTCAGAGGTTTTCTTAGTCTGTCGATCATCTTCTCCATGAAAAGGGCGATCTTCCCCCCCTCCAGGTCCTTGAAAGGTTTTTGCCATGTCTTTAGGAAGGAAAGGACCAGACGCCAAACCTGTTTCATATTAATCCAAGATGTCTTATTAAAGACAATGCTATTTCTATTGTTCCAAATGCTCCAAAGAACAGCAGAAGAAACCACATTCAAATGAAGATGTTTCTTATTAGCAATCCATTTCGAAGCAAGGGATTCAAAGTCTACAATACTAACACCAAAAATATCTTGAACATCCCTCCAAAGTAAGCTAGAGACCAAGCATTCAAAAAATAAATGATGAACAGATTCTATTTCTTTGCAAAGATTACATTCTAAAGGTTTTGGAATCCCCCTGGCTCTAAGATTATCTCTAGTCAGAATCTTATTTTGAGAAAATAACCAAAGGAAAATCTGGATCCTGGGTGGAATAAGTAATTTCCAAACAGCAGGAAGATAAACCTGAGTGATACCTCTAAAATTGACCAGTGAATACATAGAACTTGAGGAATATTTACCCTTAGATTCATACTGCCAAATTAGCTGATCATCTTCTTCAGAGAATCTAATTGACTGAACAATGCCCAGGAGCTCATGCCATTGCAGCATTAAATCCTCAGTAAAGGTTCTTCTAAAGTCACATCTAAGATGTGTACCATCCCATAACTCAGCTAACTTTTTAGTCTGCTGATTAGAAATCAAATAAATTTCCCAGAATTGGGTAGCTAAGTTAGAATTTCCAAACCAGATATCTTCCCAAAATCTAATAGTTTTACCATTCCCCACATGCCATTTATATCCAATCTCAACCGCCCTGGATGCCCACATGATCCATTTCCAAAAGGTAGATGGGTGGACATCATGACAACAGAGGATATTAGGCGACTTAGTCTTATATTTAGCATCTATCACCTTTTTTCAGAGAGCCCCCTCTCCCTGAATATATCTTTTAATCCAGGAGCCAAGAAGGCAAAGATTCAAATCATGCAGGTTTGGAATACCCAAACCTCCAAACTCTTTTTTCATGCAAACTGAAGACCAATTAGCTAAATGCAACTTATGATTACCTTCTTCATCATTCCAGAAGAAGTTGGCTAAATGTGAATCTAGGAGTTTCAAAGCCCATTTGGGAAACTTAAAGAAAGAAAGCAAATAAATAGGAATGCTAGAGAGACAGGCTTGAATAAGCACCTTCTTAGCAGCATAAGATAGAAGTTTGCCCCTCCAACCTGTGATTCTATTCAACAGGTTTTCTATCAGAGGCTGCAAATCTTCTCTCTTCAGCTTCTCAAAGTGTAGAGGAATCCCCAAATATTTAACAGGGAAACTACCCATAATGCATTCAAAAATGTCTAAGAAAGGTTTAGTATCTGACTCTGACATGTTAATGGGAACAAGCTCACTCTCCCAGGCAGCCAGTACTACTCCTCCTCCTTCATTCAATCAAAAAGGTGAAAAGGCCACTCTGGACAATACTTGTTCTGTGTCGTCGTCGAGGTGGAGCTAGATTGGAGCCTCCCAAATTCAAAACCCTATTTAAGGTCTCCACAGAGGATGGTTATTGCTGTTTAGGGAGATCCAGGTGGATGCCACTAGCTAGCTGTGTCATCTCACTATTATTACTTATTATTAGGCATGCAGACCACACCAATTAGCTCTACCGCTACCCTAGATGCACACATGGGGGGCTTTACTCGGTATACAAGGACTAGTAAGTAGTAGGCCACTTGACCTCTCAACTTCAAAGGAACTTCAAAGGATTCAAACTTACAAACCAAACTTAACTGTTTGAACGGAAGATTCAAAGTTTCAAACTTATACTCCGAAATGAGCTCAACAACTTATTATATAAGGTTTATGCTGCTCGGCTCAATTGGTTTACCAATAACTATGACAACTACTCAGACTCGTTGCCCTCCACTCCATAGCGTATCTCATAGTCCACTCCTTCCACTCCTCCGGATAGATCTGGATCCTCGTAGTAGACATCCTCTTGGCCTTCAGCTGCATACATTTAAGTGTCTTCTGGATCCTCAGAGTCTAAGCAGGGGATCAAAGGAAAGAGTGAGTAACACGTTACCCAGCAAGTTCATTATATACAAGGTGGGAAGTTTTATGCACTATCTACCACCTCGGACTATTAGTCCTTGGCACTAAGCAGTTTTTATAAACATGTCTTCAAAGATTGATTTTATTATCAAAAACTATGCCCACCAGTCTTCACAGGTTGATCAGAACTTCATGGAGTTCCTTTCCAGCCACGTTCGCAGTTCCTTCCCGGAACAGGGAGTAACAAGTTACAATTCTTACACTCTATAGAGGTGCGTTGCTTTATCCATGAGAGATCAACTCCTTGTTGCACAACCGGACATACTTTCCCATCCACAATTCCATGATGTGGGGCCCAGTAGGTGATCCAAGCCAATCACTGCTCCCTTCGCGACCCCGCATGTCTCCTTGGTGTATGTCATGCCCACATATTGAATTACGGCAATGGTTATTACACACCGTTCAAATGCCAGAACTATCATGGGACATTGAGGGTTCCCACCCATATACTGCATATCCTCTATGAGTTACCAAATAATGCACGCTACAAGGATAATAGCCACGACCCGCATATCCGGCTACATGCGAGAGGAAGAAGATACATCTTACTTCTCTGTCCCATTCCAAAACTCATGGTTAACGCGTAATATACGGTGCTAGAATCATTGATGTCATTGGTTGTTAAGTCCTAAGTGATTAATCTCCTTGCAAATGGAAACCTAGGTTCCATTGCCAACTTTATATATATCACCACTTAGGGTGATATCACAATTTGTCTGTTTTGAGAAAATAATAATTTTCTTTCTCCGGAACATAGATGATAACACATAATTTTGCAATTACTTTGATAAAGACTCATCAAAGGACATGAGCAAGTGATGAACTTGCCTTGTGATTGCAAGGTAGTGAAGTCGGATGCTTGCACTCGACCTTGAGATTCTATTTGTACAAAACACCATTATTGCCTGGTAAGGACAATATTTAAATAAGCAAAATGAGTATGCATAGTAATGCAATCCATCATTTTATTATTTGTCTTCTTTGTGTGTTTTAACCATTATATTAATTTCAATTTCTTTATGCAATAAAGAAAGTTGTTTAAAGAATAATTCTTAAAATTTTGCAAATATTATATTTAATATTTTTTTAATACAATATATTAATAGAAGAGCTTAAAACTGATTTCTATTTATTTTTAACTCTTATTATTATTATTTTCTTAATATTCTTTTTAAGAATAAGTGTTTTAATTTATAAGATAGTATTTTGCTATCTTAAATAGCAATCTAGTATTTTTATAAAATACTACACTAATTAAGAATGCTAAAAGTAAATTTTATTTATTTTTATAAAATTTCATAAGGAATAAATATTATAAAAATCTTTAACCTAAATTTATCCTATTAAAAATATAATTATTAATTTTATTGGGCAATTTATATTTTTATGAACTTGTAGATATATTATTTGTATTTTTAGGATTATTATTTTATTTCTTAGGACTTAATTGTAGGGGTTCGTAGCATGGAAAACAAAAAAATTCTACCGCATGAACACACAATCAAGATCTAATCTATGATCAAGCCAAGATCTATCTACTAGATTGTAGCAACAAGTCGATAGAATACTAACCCTCGAAGATCCAAAGCGGTTAACAAGAGCAGATTCTCGTGGGTGATGTAGTCGTACTCTTGCCAATCTGAAGATCGTGTAGACGATCCTTCCCAAACACGTTCCCGGCAATAGCCCCGCATCACACATCGCTCAAGACTTCGATGAAGACCTTCCTCTCCTTGTTCCAAAGGCAATAGAGGTTGTAGCACTCTCCTTGTGATTCCGGCAGCACGACGGCGTGGTGTCGGAAGTAGAGGGGAGATATCGCAGGGCTTCGCCTTAAGCCGGAGCGAGTATGGTGGAGTATGAGAGAGGCCTTGGCGATCAAGGGTTTAGAGGCACCAAGGGGTGAGCTTGGCCGGCGGCTAGGGAAAGATAGGGTTTGCCCCAAGTCGGCTAGAAGAGGAGACCTAGGCGGCGGCAACACTTGGAGGTGGTGGCGCCAAGGGCTAGGGTTTAGGTGTGAGAGGTAGGGGGCGCCCTACCCCTCCTTATATAGGTGGGAGGGGGCGGTTTGGGAGGAGGGAGTCCTCCTCCAACTCCCCCTCATGGCCGGCGGGTGGAGGGAGTGGGACTTCCTCCCCAAGTAGGTTTCCTACTCTCCCTCCACCAAGCAAACTTCAGATTTGACTTTTTCAAATTGGCGTTTGACTTTCAAACTTGGATTTGATTTCTCTCTCCATATTGCCCAGCCAAGTGACCTAGTACATGATGCAACCATTCCACATTGTCATGACACATCCATGTACCCTTCCCCTCCAGAGTGCCAGACCTTCCAGACCCTTCTAGAACATTCCTGGTGAAAACACCTAATCTTTTCGAACTCAAACAGGACTTTCCTTATATGAATCTTATTCTCCTGACCATTCCAGATCTCCTCGTGATATCCGATCCCATCCGAGACCAACAACATTCGCTCTCTTACTCATCATTCCATAACTACTCAACAACATCGAATCCTTAAGTGTGTCTCCCTACGGTTCGTGAATTATGCGGACATGACCGAGACACTTCTCCGATCAATAACCAATAGAGGAATCTGGAAATTCATATGGCTCCCACATATTTCTATGATTACTTTGCGATCGAATGAACCACTTACATACGATACCAATTTCCCTTTGTCTCACGATAGTTTACTTATCCGAGGTTTTGATCGTCGGTATCTCTGCATACCTAGTTCAACCTCATTACTGATAAGTACTCTTTTCTCGTTCCCGCGGTATGTGATCCCTTGTGAGCCAGTCACATGGTTACAAGCTAATTGGATGACATTCCACCGAGAGGGCCTAGAGTATATCTATCCATCATATGGATGGACAAATCCCACTCTTGATCCATGTGCCTCAACTCATACTTTCCGAACACTCAATGCCACCTTTATAGCCACCTAGTTACGGTATGGTGTTTGATGTCATCAAAGCATCCTTCCGGTGATGGTGATTAACATGATCTCATGGTCTAAGGAATTAGGTTACTATGTATCAGAAAGCTTATAGCAAATGAACTATATTAAATGACTTGATCTTTATGCTACGCTTAACTATAGGAGTATGTCCATCACATCATTCTACTAATGATATGAACATGTTGTTAATAACATCTCTATGTTCATGATCAGGAAACCATGATCATATATTAACCAACAAGCTAGTTTAACAAGAGGCTTTACTAGGAACTCTTTTATGTTTACAAATCACACAAGTATTAATGTTTCCGGTTAATACAATTATAGCATGGTATGTAAAAATTTATTATAAGTATGAAGATATGATAATAACCACTTTATTATTGCCTCTTGGGCATATCTCCAACAGTCTCCCACTTGCACTAGAGTCAATAATCTAGTTTCAAACCTTTGTGTATTCAACACCTATGGCTTTCTGGTGTCTTATGTACACGATTGCTAGTGGTCAACTGATCTCCGGATCTGACACTTCCAGGTCCGTGTGTAATTGCATGTCTTTGCGTCTCTACGCATCACTCATTCTCTAATGAGATGGCTTTGTACAAATTTGGTCCTTTGGTGTGACCTTTAGTTCTTTGGGGTTAAAACATGTTGATAATATTGTCGTACAATATATCTTCATAGTATTATCCCTGCTGTGAACTACACCTATTTTGATAACAAACTACTTGACACAAATGCCCTCTTTTGCTTCTATAATAGCAGTTATATACTTAGCCTTTTATTGTAGTATCTGTCATAATGTCTTAACTTTGGAACTCATCAAAATTCATTATGGAACTCACATTCCATCTTATTGTGCCACCCTTAGTTTAGATTGAGATAAACTTAATTTATACTTTGTGACAAAACTAGTATCATTGTAATACTCTTACAATGAACTAACCATCTATCTTCTACAAAATAATATATTCTTAGTTCTTCTAAAAGATCATAAGAATATCTTTACTATCGTCCAATAATCATCTTATGAATCATTCTGGTATACGCTCATAACATTTAGAGCATAGGACATATCTGGATTTGTACACATCACAACATGATTGATAAAATACTCTTTGTGATTAAGTATCAAAAATACTTAAATATTTATTCAATCCTTCTAGTGCAACAAGAACCTTTCTTGTAGTTTCTATATTGAACTCATTCCATATCTCATCTATGTACTTCTGGCACAACCATATTGGCGTCACAATTTATCCATATAGACATTGATGCCAAATATTTGGGTTCTGCCTAAGCCTTTCATCGAGATGAAATTCTTATTCTGTGTTAATAAAAAGATACATCATTTCCAATCAACAATATGTCTTCCACATAATGTATTAGAAACATGTCTTAGCGCTCCCACTTAATTTCTTGCAAATGCAAGCATCTTCATCGTCTCCGATGAAATTAAACTCTTTTAACAGTCTCATCATAGTGAAGATTCCAACTCCGCGATGCTTACTTCGACCATTGAAGTTTGCATATGCTTTTAGCATCCTTTGAATTAACAAAACCCTTTGGACCGTGTCATGCACACGTCCTAGGTAACCATTCTATTAGAAGAACTTGTTTTGTTTATTCAACACATAACAAAATTATATGTCGTGGTTGCTACATTAATCCGTCTAGACTAAATATCGCTTAATGAAAGACCAGATCTTGCCATATTTAACTCTTTTAACATTGTCGTGAACTCTTTCCCGACATGTCGATAATTTCATAGATGTGAAACATCCATGTCTATTTCTTTATAGATCCAAATATGGCTGTAAGGTCTTGTACCTTTCCAGAGGGTCTTTCAAGCTCAAAGCTTGATCTCTTGTATATGGAACTATCACGGATTTTATGGCTTCAAGCCATTTGACGGAGTCAGGGCCCATCATCGCTTCTTTGCATGTAGTCAGATCATTATTGTAAAATGATTTAACTCTCCAATCTTGGTATTTGATTGTTTACCCGGCCTACTTGTTTCAATAGGAACTTAGACCTCCGTAACCACAACCTGTGAGGCACGTGAACCATGAGCATTGTTGCTGCCTCCAGAACACTTTTCGGCGCTGCGCAACTTTGCACATACAGCTAAGGTTCTTTTAACCTTATCAAAGTTCTATTGTCCTCCCACTTATCTTATCACGAAAAATTCCTTCTCAAAGAAACTTGACGTTCTAAGCGACAAACACTTTTGTCTCCGATGTTATGGAGGAATTCTTAACAGTTATTCGAAATAACATACAAAGATATGTTCATCCGATTTTGGTTGCAAACATCTTTCTTATGCATAGCATACCAATTTTTAAGAAAGGACAACTTGGGTTTTATCGCAAACTATAACTTTATATGGTGTCAATTCAACGGATTATGATGGAGCTCTTTTCAGTGGAAAAACGGTAGTCTCTAAAGTTTTTAATCTTTAAAATATAATGGCAGTTTTATGAATTACACCTTTGATCTTACCATGTCAAACAAGGTTCAATTACATATCTCGAACGTTCCATACTCTTATGGTGTTTCGGGAAATGCAAATCCACGGAACGATTCCTTAAATCTTAGGTGTTTTTATGCTAAACTTGTACCTCAAATATCTTCCTTTATGATCTTATCATAAACTATTTATATTCTTGTTACAATGATTTTGCACTTCACTTGAAAGTCTTTGGACTTTTCAAATGTTTCATACTTTATCCTTATTAAGTAAATATTCATATATTCACTCAAATTTTCGGAGAAAGCATATGAAGTTGAAATCCATCGCTCTTGACTATACATAATGGACTTCATACAACATTATGTACAAGTTTCAATAAGCTAGTCATCCGTTCCCTTTGGCCTATGAACAGAGTTTTAATTATCTCTAGGAAAGTTTCACAAGCGTCATCTGATCAAAAATCAAAAGACTCCGAAATTCCATCCACATGGAGTTTCTTCATGTTTTCTTTCCAATATAATTTAAACAGTGACGTCACTTCCTAAGTGATCTTTCAATCAATTGTCTTTCGACATTTTTAGCACTTATTTTATGGATGTGATTTATCCAACGAGATTTGTAAATCATCCATCTTTTATGGATTGCGGCAATTAATTGAACAACCCTTTTTTCTCATAATACCTGATAAAACAAATCTTGAAGGCAAGATTTGATGTTAACGAGAAACACATCAACACTTTATTTGTTCTCGATGAACATCATCACATATTCTCTTGCTAGTTACTTAGGCCATTGTAGTTCATGAATTTTGCTGTTTCGTATGACGATTCATACCAACAAATTCAGTATCCAATACTTAAGAACCACATTATTTAACAAGCAAAGAATATAGCCATAACACATATATCCTTTATATACCTAAACTGAACAATTCCAACCTTTTCCTTTCTGCCATATATTTATGAAATTCTCTTTCAGTATTTCCTTTTCTGTTTGAAAGAATCTATCAACATCAATAGTGGAGCCATCCATATGACACATAGTCTAGAGCATGTATAGTTAAATGCCAATGTCTTTGGACTTGCACTTTGAAGTAGATTACCATCATCAAATGTTTGGTGTTCTTTCAAATTCCTTTATCTAGTAATCTCTTGGTGTAGTAAACATTTTACCTACATCAAATATTCACCCTTCTCACGGAACTATTCATGATCAAGCTACTTTTAGCTTATAACGGTGAATCGCGAGTATAATGTTGCTCTCCAAAACCTTTTGGAGAATTAAGACGACCAGCGTCTCCAACCTTTTGCAAATTCTCATCAAATATGAGAACATGACTTTTGCCATATTATACTCTATCATGTTACAACCAAAACTTCGTTTCAGATATCACAATATCTTCCACAGATCATGGTTTCTGAAACAACTCTTTCAGATCCTAGATAACCTTGATATTAAGACAATCTTTTGAATATCAAGAATCATGGAGACAAACATGATACTTATACACTAACACTTGGAATTGTCACTCTTGATTTAATACCAATTATTAAACTTCATGGAGTAAACGGAACTTACTGAAAGTTTGCAATAGGACTTTTAAACTTTAGATTAACACTTCAAAACAATACGATACCAGTTCGTAAAGTAACTAACCAGAATTCTATAGTTCTATCATCTCAACTATAACTAAGCGCAAGGTGGTAAACGGATGCCAATGACTACAACAACTATGCAAATTCACTTTGATTTAATTTATGATAAATAGTGTTCAACTTTTAATCATATTGTTGTTGAACTCCCACTCAAAACAATATCCCTCACATTGTTTTAGTGATTACATGAACCAAATCCACCACATCAAACCCGATCATCATGAGAGATGATGTAGCTTCAAAGGCGAACAATCAACATGTTCATCATATCTACTATATGACTCATGCTTTACCTTTCGGTATTACGTGTTTCGAGACCATGTCTATACATGCTAGGCTCATCAAGATCAAACCTTAGCTTCCGCATGAGCAAATCTGGCTTGCTCACATTGTATACACTCGCAGAATCTAGCACACCCGATCATCACGTGGTGCTTCAAAACAACGAGCTTTAGCAACGGTGCTTACTAAGGACGAACACTTTAAAACTTGAAATTGTGTGCTTGAGGGATCATCTTATAATGCTACCGTCGTTAACTAAGCAATACAAGATTCATAAAAGGATTAACATCACATGCAATTCATAATATGTGATATGATATGGCCTTTCTTCTTGTGCTTCCGATCTCCATCTTTAAGCACGAACATGATCTCCATCATCACTAGCATGGCGTCAAGGTCAATGGCGCCGCTTCATGGTTGTCATCCACCAGCATCAACTATTACAACTACTTTGAATAATAGACACGCGGGTCTTTAACGGAATTTAAAAGACAACCATATGGCTCCTGCCGGTTGCCAACTTACAATAAGGAACATTGCATACATCATATATAATCACAATCATGTCCATATCACATCACAGCACACCCCTGCAAAACAAAGTTAGACGCCTCTAATTTTCTTTGCATGTTTTACGTGGTTTGGGGCTTTCAGTAAGTGTTGTTCTAACTTACGAACAAGAACCACAACGTTGATACTAGTATTGTCAATCACCCGTTGTAAATTGAATCTTAACTATGTTGGGAGAAACAGGCACCCGCAAAGCCACTTATGCAATACAAGTTGCATGTCAAGCGTGGAGCAAGTCTCATGAACGATGTCATGTAAGGTTAGCCCGGGCCGCTTCATCCCACCATCCCGCAAGATGCAAAGTACACAAGAAGCAATCGAGAACAAAAACATCAACGCCCACAATGACCATTGTGCCCACAAAAACATATAGACATGGCTCTGATACCACTCTAGGGGTTCGTAGCATGGAAAACAAAAAAATTCTACCGCATGAACACACAATCAAGATCTAATCTATGATCAAGCCAAGATCTATCTACTAGATTGTAGCAACGAGTCGATAGAATACTAACCCTCGAAGATCCAAAGCGGTTAACGAGAGCAGATTCTCGTGGGTGATGTAGTCGTACTCTTGTCGATCTCAAGATCGTGTAGATGATCCTTCCGGCGCTGCGTTCCGGCAGCGCTCCCGCAGTCGGTCACACGTTTGGTACTCGATGAAGACCTTCCTCTCCCTTGTTCCAGCAGGCAACGGAGGTTGTAGCACTCTCCTTGTGATTCCGGCAGCACGACGGCGTGGTGTCGGGAGTAGAGGGGAGATATCGCAGGGCTTCGCCTTAAGCCGGAGCGAGTATGGTGGAGTATGAGAGAGACCTTGGTGATCTAGGGTTTAGAGGCACCAAGGGGTGAGCTTGGCCAGCAGCTAGGGAAAGCTAGGGTTTGCCCCAAGTCAGCTAGAACAGGAGACCTAGGCGGCGGCAACACTTGGAGGTGGTGGTGCCAAGGGCTAGGGTTTAGGTGTGAGAGGTAGGGGGCGCCCTACCCCTCCTTATATAGGTAGGAGGGGGCAGTTTGGGAGGAGGGAGTCCTCCTCCATCTCCTCCTCATGGCCGGCGGGTGGAGGGAGTGGGACTTCCTCCCCAAGTAGGTTTCCTACTCTCCCTCCACCAAGCAAACTTCAGATTTGACTTTTTCAAATTAGCGTTTTACTTTCAAACTTGGATTTGATTTCTCTCTCCATATTTCCCAGCCAAGTGACCTAGTACATGATGCAACCATTCCACATTGTCATGACACATCCATGTACCCTTCCCCTCCGGAGTGTCGGACCTTCCAGACCCTTCTAGAACATTCCTGGTGAAAACACCGGAATCTTTTCCGAACTCCGAAACAGGACTTTCCTTATATGAATCTTATTCTCCGGACCATTCCGGATCTCCTCGTGATATCTCGTATCCCATCCGAGACTCCGAACAACATTCGGTCTCTTACTCATCATTCCATAACTACTCAACAACATCGAATCCTTAAGTGTGTCTCCCTACGGTTCGTGAATTATGCGGACATGACCGAGACACTTCTCCGATCAATAACCAATAGAGGAATCTGGAAATTCATATGGCTCCCACATATTTCTATGATTACTTACATCGAATGAACCACTTACATACGATACCAATTTCCCTTTGTCTCACGATAGTTTACTTATCCGAGGTTTTGATCGTCGGTATCTCTGCATACCTAGTTCAACCTCATTACTGATAAGTACTCTTTTCTCATTCCCGCGGTATGTGATCCCTTGTGAGCCAGTCACATGCTTACAAGCTAATTGGATGACATTCCACCGAGAGGGCCCAGAGTATATCTATCCGTCATATGGATGGACAAATCCCACCTTGATCCATGTGCCTCAACTCATACTTTCCGAACACTCAATGCCACCTTTATAGCCACCTAGTTACGGTATGGTGTTTGATGTCATCAAAGCATCCTTCCGGTGATGGTGATTAACATGATCTCATGGTCTAAGGAATTAGGTTACTATGTATCAGAAAGCTTATAGCAAATGAACTATATTAAATGACTTGATCTTTATGCTACGCTTAACTATAGGAGTATGTCCATCACATCATTCTACTAATGATATGACCATGTTGTTAATAACATCTCTATGTTCATGATCAGGAAACCATGATCATATATTAACCAACAAGCTAGTTTAACAAGAGGCTTTACTAGGAACTCTTTTATGTTTACAAATGACACAAGTATTAATGTTTCCAGTTAATACAATTATAGCATGGTATGTAAACATTTATCATAAGTATGAAGATATGATAATAACCACTTTATTATTGCCTCTTGGGAATATCTCCAACATTAATAATTCCTAGGGGTATTTTTGTCTTTTACAAAATTATTTTTAGTTTTTATTTGAAATCTGGACCTAGCCCATTGGGCTGGCCCAGCCCTGACATGTCCCCATTTGGGTTGGTCAATCCACTCACTGGAGTGGTACTGGACCATACCGGCCTAGTATGCACCCATCTCTCTCTCTCACACACACACACACACACTCGTTCTTCCTCCTCGCTCTCGACCTGTTGCGGCGTGGTGCCGCCGACGTTGTCGACGCTTGGTTTCCGCCTCCCTGGGCCTCCTCGGCCGCCGCCGTGGTGCATGGCGAGGCAGTTGACGTTGCTCCACCATCTGGTCCTGCTTGATTTGTCTTTAGGACCCTCTCCCGGCCAGGTTGACTCCACCCCGAACCCTAGGGTTTGGTGGTTATCGGTGATGTGGTGTCCCGCTGCCTCTGGTGATTGTTCCTTTAAACAATACAATATGATTCCTAATTAGGAATATGATTGAATCTTTCTGCAAGAGTTTGATGGTGAAATATCTGTGTAGGATTAGCTTGGTTAAAATGTCTCTTTGTGACACCTTCCTTGGAATGGTACCCAAGAGTGTATTTTGGTGTTGGGCTTTTCCTATTTGTGTTCTAGAGTGATTTAGTGTTATTAAAAGTTGAAAATTTCTGCTGGAAAGATTAGCCTATGATGCCCATGGATTTCCTTTGGCCTGTGATGCTGGTTTGAGGCATGGGTAGGTAGAAACAATTGTTTTTATCTGCTGCCTTCATTGTTCAGTAATTTATGATGAATCATCACCAAGTATAATCACTATAGTGCTTCAGAATTAATTTGTTAGTCCCTGGTATAACCATATAATGGATCCTTACTGTTTAAGATGCATTCTTATGATGAAATAGCTTCTAAGGTGCTACTTTTCCAAAAGATGTGCCCAAGTTAAGACTATTTGTATATTTGATTGGGAAAATAAGGATTCTTATCCAAGATCAATGATGCATAAGCTCAGATCTTGGTAATGTTTGCAAATATTAATCGTTGGTTCTATTTAATTTCTTCTATGATGGATACACCCCACTTGGGTGTTTTCCTAAGAAGATCTTATATAAAACAACACATGCTTTGATAATCTAAATAAAATTTATCATGTGATGGTTTTATGTGGACTCACCATACAACTTGCTTGTTTGTGATGATGTTGTGTGCTGTTTGATCTTGCTGGCTTGGTCTTGCTGGCTTGATCTTGATTTGGACCTCCTGGTGCTGCTCCTGCTCCTCCTAGCTCATGTTATCTTGTACTTGTCCTTGATATCCACCTACACCACCCCCTCCTTATGTCACCATCCTAAGGATGATTGGATAATTTGTTGTGTTTCTGGGATGGTGGATTGGTTTGGGAATTTGACAGTCTCAGTGTGTTCTTGGCTGTGTACTTGAGAAGGTGTTGGTGGAATGTGACCACTAGTAGCTGTGCTATGATTGTGCACTCCCTTTTGACTGTTTGTGTTGTTGCTGCTATTTGGACAACACATTACATGTATTTAGGTGACTAAGCTGCCTTGCTGTTTTGGCCTGGTTGTGGATCAAATCAAGTGAAATGGATTTTCACTTCTATCCTTTTACTATTTACTGTCTTGGTAAAACTTGCCTCTTTACTTTGCTTATGATGTTGTTCTGAGGCTTGTTTGATATAAAAGAACAGATATTTCACATTGGTGAAACTTGTCCCTTTTAACTACTCAATGAAGTAATATGAACAGTTCACTTCACTATTCACCACTGAGAGTAAAAATAACCAACTAACCTTGTATTTATTTTTGAGTTGTTTTTCTTATTTTGCAGGAACAAGATCTGGATGCTCAAGATGTAGGATATGAATAGATCGGTTTTATAGATTTTTGTTGTAATCTCTTTTTTATTCTTTTGTAAATAATCTTGTAATAATATTCTCAAAATTTAATAAAGTTTCATTTTATTATAATTCACTTACTCTAATGTGTTCTTTTTATTTGTTGTATCATTCTAACTTTGTAATATTATTAAGGAATGAAGAAAAGAAATAAGAATGCATTTATTATTTGAATTTCCTTATTTTAAATTCTTATTTTTGTTTAGTATATCTTTAATATAATCAAAAAATGTTACTAAATCATTTTGGAAAACAACTTAATCTACTAACTTCTAGTTTTTCAAATATTTTCAAAACGATTTAAATTTCAAATTTGAATTCAAATCCCCCCAAACTCATTGATTCCTAAATGTCATGTCATAATTTATAATAATCACTATAAAGAGCTATTCCTACCTCTAGATAGTGAAAGAAACTCTAATCACTTTAGGTTTTTGTTTGGCAAAAAATTTACCCAGATTTTTTTACAAATGAATGCATGCACATGCTCAGATTTCTATTTCTACCCTTCGTTGGTTCCTAAATGCTGGGGGTGTTACAATCATCTTTGCCATTGTTTTCGTCCGCAGATGAGAGAGGGGTGTGTCAGCAGTGAGGTCTATGGTGAGCTCTTCGCCACGCCACCCAAGTCCCTCAAGGATCCGCATACGCCTCCTTCTCCTGTGTCCTCATATCCGGCGGTTCGGCGCATTATCGCTGAGCTCGATGATGAACCTACCAATGCCGCGACACCAACCCTTGTAGCGCTGTAGCTAAGTCCTATGCCGTGGATAACCGACACCACCTCAGCAGTTGCTCAGGCGGCGATGAACTGTCGATGATGCTCCTCTTCCACAGCTCTGCAAGCTCGAACGGCGGCCTCTTCATCCTGCGCAGCGGCCTCCTCTATCGTTTTTCCTCGCACCATTGCCATGCAGATCCATGCGGTAGTCGTGAGCTCATGGGTGCCCCTCGCCGCCACTGCCTTTTTCCCTACCGCTTTGCGAGCCGCGGTCCTCGAGAAGGTATCGCCACCACGGCAATCGAGGACGCCGATAGGGATGGTCGTTACCTTCTCTAGGATGACGTCGCTCCTTCCCTCTATCACCTCGTCCATCTCTCCTTCCTCATCCGATGAAGACTCGCCTGGTCCAGCCCTCTTTACGCCACATTTGACAACAGAGAACTCATCGTCCCTCCCCTCATCCTTCCGACGATGATATGAGAAGGCGAAAGTAGAAAAAGAGGAAGAAGAGTCGAAGGTGTTTATGCAAGATGGAGGAGCGCCATGGTGTTTATTAAGATGTGGAGCACCGGTGGACTTTATGAAAAGGGAGGAGCATTGGTGGTGTGTGTTTATGAAGAGGGAGGAGCGCGGTAGAACATACTAAGTTAATAATCACGGGCTTTGCTCTGCAGACACACGTGCTGGACATGTCGCATCAAGCATTTATCAGCGGCATTGGCATACATGTTTGCACCCCCGATCATTCCATTATTTGCGGCGCGGGCATGTTTAATGCCCTCAATACTTATTTACTGAGGGCGCGCAAACTCAACACCATGTCTCTACTATTTACAACCAATCAACCCCATGGGCCCATCCTTCTGGAGGCGTTCCCACCAGCAGCCCCGGGCCGCTATTGACATGCTATCGGGGGCGTTGCCCGTTTCTGTGCGTCACTAGTTTTAACAACGATGCAGACATTTGATGGTGTACCCCCGATAGGGTGTGTCTCCTATAAAACTTCTCCTAGTAGTGAATGGCCAAATAGAATTTCAAAATTTGTATTATGGTCCAACAGCCCAACATATCATCAAATTCCAACAATCCCTCACAAAGTCTTATTGGCACATCACATCGCTTTTATTCTAGAATATTATTTTATATACTGGGGTAGTGTAGACTGTTTAGTTAAATTTACATGTTGAACGTCATGTTACACCAACTAGAAACTTGAATAGTGGACTATGCCTCGAACTATAAGTTTTTTGCACATTAGTTTCACATAAATCCTAGACTGATACTGGGCTGCCGCAGGGCTTTCCCGTGGTTTGGAGCTTATGCGTCATACTCCAAGGCCTTTCATGATCTTATTAGAAAGCACCCAACTCTCACTAATGGTGATGTTCGACAATCAAACTCATATAGGTGTGTTTTTCAAGATATATTTTGCAAGACAACATCTTTGCTTAGATAAGCCACTTAGAACATATTAACATAAAATCAACCTGCCACGCAAGATAGGAGAGTATACCATCTTCATGGAGAGGTAAATTTAGTATAGTAATACTCTCCTCCCACCTAACCAATAGCTTGTCTCCCAAATATAATTCACGGGATCTCCGACCACATAGAGTGGTTTCCACTATGGACAACTCATACGTGGGTCTTAAACCCACATCTCTCTCGATGCATTATCTATCACATTACATGATAAACCGTTTGTGAAGGGGTCTGCCAAACTTAGACGTTTGGATATAATCCAACAAAATAACTCCAGAGTTTCTAAATTTCTTGACAGATTTTAATCTCCTCTTCACATGTATTGATAACTTCATATTATCCTTAGAATTGTTTAATTTGATGATCACAATTTGGTTATCAAAGTTCATCAATATAGCGGGTATTGGTTTTTCAACCACAAGTAAGTCCATCAAGAGCTCACGACACCACTCTTCTTCAATAGTAGTCGTGTCCAAAGCTATGAGTTATACTTCCATTGTTGACCTCGTTAACACAGTCTGCTTGTAAGAATTCTAGGAAATAGTGCCACCACCAAGTGTAAACAAATAACCACGCCTGGACTTTCTCATCAGCATAAGATATCCAATTTGAGTCACTATAACCCTTAGGTACCCGTGAATACCTAGTATAGTGAATACCATAACTCTTATTGCCTTTCAAATAGCGCAAGACTCTCGAGAGAGCATGCCAATGGTCATCTCCAGGATTTAACACAAAGGGACACAGTTTTTTTAGAGCAAAGGAGATATTAGGCCTCATAGCGCTGGCTAAATACATGATCAGCGAGCCAATACTTTGAGAATATTACAATTTATCTTTATCATTCCTTCAATTCTTTTGAAGTAGCACACTCGAATAATAAGGAGTTGAAGAAGACTTTTTGTCGCTATGCTCGAAGTGATTCAATATTTTCTCCATATAGTGGTGCTGAAGTAGCGTAATGCCACCATTGTAATCCTTTAGTAGCTTGATGTTTAAGATTACATCAGCCACTCCCAAGCAATAAATCTTTGACCTCCTCAATGCCAGCGAGGTTGGTCCCGAATATGAAATTATCATCGACATAGAGACATAGTATAACTCCCTCACCCCCACCATGGCGATAATATACACATTTACTAGCTTCATTTACAAAGAATCCTTTAGGAGCTTGCTTAAGACCATACAAATACTCTAACTTACACATCATGGTTAAAGTTCTTTCAAACTTCTCATGCCACTGCTTAGGAGCTTGCTTAAGACCATACAAATACTCTAACTTACACATCTTTCCTTTTTGACCATCTACTATAAATCCATTAGGCTGCTCCATATAAATTTTCTCATCTATCTCTTAATTTAGAAAAGTTGTGTTAACATCCATTTGATGAATGAGAAGACCATGTGATTCAGCCAAGGATAGTAGTACTCAATCTGGCTATAAGTGAGTAGGTATGGAAGAAGTCTTCACCTTCTTTCTAGGTATAACCCTTTTCCACAAGACATGCTACATTGTACTTTTGAATAGTACCATCATGCCTAAGCTTCTTCTTGAACATCCACTTACATCGTATAGGTTTGCACCCATAAGTACAATTAGCAACCTCCAAAGTTCCATTATCTAAGATTAAGTCCATCTCGCTTCAAATACCTTCCTTTCAGTAGCCTGCATCTTGGGATGCATAGTCTTCTAAAATAGAAGTAGGGGTATCATCCACGAGGTACACAATAAAATCATCACCAAAGGACTTTGTAGTCCTTTGTATCTTGATCCTTTTGGAAGCTTTATTGTTGTCCTCCATAGAATCATCATGGTGTTCTGTCGGCATAGTGGGTTCAGGAACTATAGCAATTTCCTGACTAGGTGAACTAGCCATCTCCTGATTTGGTGAGCTAGACGTATGTTTCTTTGAAAAGATATCCTTAAAGAAATTCACATCATTCGAATCCATAATTCTACCAACATGCATGTGAGATACCTCATATTTTAGTATCAAAATTTATAGCCAATAAATGCATATCCTAGAAAAACATAATCCATGATTTTTTGGTCCAAGCTTACGCTTCTTGGGTTTTAGAGTATTGACTTTTTCCAAACAAACCTGAGTTCGTAAGTGAGAGAGTTTAAGCATTTTCTTATCCCATTCCTTGAATGAGCCATGGTTTTATCTTTTAAGGGAACATGGTTTAGAACATGACATGAAGTCATTAGCGCCTCCCCTACCATTCCTTGGAAAGACCCAATTTGTCTAATATGGCATTAACCAAATTAGTTAGAGTATGGTTCAGCCACCTCATTTGACTGAGGTGAGTAGCAAGGCGTCCTCTCATGGATAATACCATGTTACGCACAGAATAAATCATATTTGTTTGGAAGTACTCTCCACTATTATCTGACCTAAGCTGCTTGATCTTAAGATCAAGTTGGTCTTTAGCTTCAGCTTTATAGATGTTGAAGTAACTCAAAGCTTCATCTTTAGATTTCATCATATAAACTTAGCAGTATCTAACAGAGTCATCAACCATCGTCATGAAAGTATCCTTTTCCACCTTTTGTGAAAACACCATTCATCTTAAAGAGATCCAAATTTATAAGTTTTAGCGGTGCTAAGTTTCTCGATTCCGCAGACATATGAGACTTGCAAGGTTACTTTGCTTGTGCGCAAAGTTGGAACTTAGAACCTTTGATAATGTTGATTTTAGAAATTAAACTCATATTTGATAGTCATTTCATGCAACCAAAGTTAATATGAAAAGGCCGTGAATGCCAAACATTAGACTCATTATCATTATAAACATGGTTAATAACTTTAGTACATGAGTCTGACAAAGATAGGTGGAATATACCTTCACACTCATAACATTTTCCATCAAATTATAGATAGTTAGAAATTACAACTTTATTGGACTAAAAAATCAACTTAAAACCATCTCGGCATAAAAGCGTTCTGCTTGCGAGATTCATATTGATGGAGGAAACATGTTGCACATTCTTCAGCTATACAGTATTCTACGAAGTAAAATTTAGATTTGCCATACCAACACCATGAATGAAGCTTTTTAGCAATTTATCATCAGCACAGAAGAAGTCCTTGTGACCTGATAACAAGAGAACATGGAAATATCAGAACATACATGTGTATTGGCACCCGTATCTATCCACCATTCAGGGGATTAACATACTAAAATGATAGTAGGGAAAATTCTTATTCTTATTCTTATTGCCGTTCTTCATCTCAGTTTCACCAATAACAACATTAGAGGTCTTGCCTTTGTTCCCATGTTGACGCTTGCCAAAGCGATTATGGATGCTAGGAGACCATTGACCAGGATCGACACAGACGTGGCAAGAGAAATTCTTCTTATCATTCTTCTTCTTGAAGTTGGGTGAGTGTGCGGCCTAATTCTTCTTATCATCCTCGAACCCGTGTTTCCTTTTCTCTCGCCTTCTCTTCCACATGAAGAGACTCAATAAGAACCACAACGGAAAACTCTTGTCTCTTATGTTTCAGAGAAGTAGCAACATTTCTCCATGTGGGAGGAAGCTTGACAATGATGCTCTCGACAACGGATTTTTCTAGTAACACACACTTGAACTGCTCAAGTTTTTTTTGGAAAGTGACTGTATCACATGAGCTTGCTTAACGATGGATTACTCATCAGCCATCTTATAGGCATAGAATTTCTCTGTGACATACAACTTAGTGCAAGAGTCCGAGACCCCAAACTTGGCCTGGAGCGCATCCGATGCGTCCTTGCCATTATCAAATGACATATAGGGTCAACAATATTGTCCCCCAAAACACTAAAAAGAGCTACCATAAACATGGTATCGACTTTCTTAGAAGCCTCCTCCTGAGCAGTAGAAAGTTCGCTCTCGGCTTTGCCAAGAGTGGCGCTATAGCAGTTCAATTTGTGAAACTAGAGAAATTCTCTTGCGCGTCATCTCTTATAGTGCATACCATGAAAAATAGGCGGCATGGTAGCCGCAACTTTAATAGTGGAATTTAGTTGCCTATAATCAGGTTTTTATTATGTTGAAAATATAAGCAATAATCTATATGATTTAATTCAAATAAGAAATTGATATAACAATTATAGAAATAGTAATTAAAATAATCTTGCAAATAGAGTAGATGAACAGATTGCATCTAAACAAGAAAAGCCGATTACATCCACTTCAAACACTAGAACTAGATGCTCTAGCATAATCGAAAAGAGAAAGTGTTGGGCCACGTATGGTGCAACATGAGCAGTGGCGGCGATAGCAATAGTAGTCATCATTGGGAACTCATCATCGGATGACGTTGTGGTTGCCTCTAGTTGCACTAGAGCGCTCCCAAAAATCTGATTACACTCACCCACACAGGTTCATGAGAGGCGGGGATCTGGAGGCCTACTATTCCGATCCGCGGTGCACAACACAAGTCGGGATAGGGAAGACGAAGACGGCGGTGCAAGGTTCTAGAAGTATGTGTGTTTGATGGATAACGTCTAGGGTTTCACGTATACGTTTATATAGTCCATGTTGAGGAGCTAATGGGGCATAACCCACGTCCGAGTCGGTAACAACCCATTATTGAGTCAATTTTTGAAGCATATTTATCTTGTGTTTTGCATAAGTAGAGTAGGATTTTGGTATTTTACTGTGCTCGCACACCTTTTTCTCTTGTTTCAGCAGGATACTGGTTTATCAAGTCTTTTATAAATATTTTAATTAGGACTATCATGTTATGCAATAATATGATATTTCTAACTAATAAATATCATTTAAATGTTTTCCACACACCTAGTAGAATAGAGGACGAAAGTAAAAGCTACTAAGGGTTTAACGACTTGTGGTACGGGCGAAGCCCGCCCGTACCACTTGTCAGGATGTCCGCCTTGTGAAATACTCTCACCACACGAAGACAGATCTGAGATTCAACATTCACATAAACCTCTAGCCTCGAAATACCACACCAGGAAGTGATCTGAAGGAGGAACTTGGAGAAGGGAAAATCCTTGATGATTCACGGATCATCTAAGGACATCACATCATCCTCTTCATCATGAACCGCTCCATGTCCATCAAAAGTATCATTCCTCTCTCTCATCCATTAGATCTTGTTGTAACTCCAATACAACTGTGGTTTGCACTAGATTTACCTTTGCACTTTCAATCCATCCATATGAATATGATAATGTTGTTGGTTGCCTCCATGTGTGAGTAGTTCCCTTTATTCTTGGGGAGGATGAGAAACCCTAGAATTATAATGGAATGAAATAAAGATGATCTATAACTTTGTTCGATGATCCATTGATCTATGATATTGTGTTAGATCTCTCTCACTTTAGATGGTATGTGAAGTCGACCATATAGCATTTGCCTTTGAGACTAAAGAGAGGGATCTACCCTTGGGACATGTATGGGAGTATGTCTAGTGTTACTTTATGACTACAAGAATTGGCTTATAACCTACATAGTCAAAGGGGAAATTAAGACATATTCACTAAGGTTATTATGATATCCACGGGGAAACCCTTATTTGGTGGTCCGTATAAGTGGTTTGCCATAGGAATCGTAGTGGTTATTTATAGATGACCTCAACACTCGACTCGCAGAAGCAGCTGCTCACGAGACTTGTAGTGAACATCTTATTACGGAGCTCTGTCTACACATGTCATGACGAAAGAAATAGATTTTCCTAATCATAAATAATTCCCATATGCTAGTGGCATATCCTACATCCCCTAGAACATGTTAGACTTATTGAGTTCCAACACCGTTTCCCAATCTTGTTACTTGTTTACTTTACTTGTTTTTATTACTATCTTGCACACAAACACAACACTTTTCAAACATCTTTACTTTAGATCAAAGGCATCTTACAAGTATCCTTTGGTAGATAGTGATGAGAGGAATAAAGACTTTAACCAAATAGCTATCTATGGGTTCGATACTCTTATTTATAAACTAGATACAATCAATTTGTGCTCTTACAGTCATCAAGCTATTTTCTGGCACTGTTGCCGGGGAGCTAAGCGCTTTTGGTCTTTGTTCTTAGTTGCTAATTTTACTAACTATTTTACTAAAGTTGTTTACTAGTTTTAGGTGAACACCATGAATGCAATCGGACTGATGAATCAGCTTGATACAACTAAATACCTCGAGAAATTTAATAGAGGATTCGTTAACGAATTCCCAAGTGGAGTGAACCGAAATATGAGGTTAACCCTTGTTTTATCGTTATTATTCATAAGAAAACTTTTGCAGGAGATGATCCAGATGAGGATCCATATGCTCACATTGTATTTTACCGAGTTAAATTGGACACTTAAATTGAGAGGCAATTCTGATGATGGATTAAAACCTAAATTGTTTAGCCAATCTCTAACTAACATTGCTCTAGCTTGGTATAGAATTTTTCCTGTAGAAAAAAATGATACTTGAGAAAAGCTTAAAGGAGAATTTGTATTTTGATTATTTCCCAAATTAAAGACAGCTGAAGTAAGAAGAGCGATCACTAATTTCAAGAACCGCCCATGAGAAGGCTTAGTAAGAGCCTTCAAAAGTTATAAGTCTATTTGTAATAGATGTTCCCATCATGATTTATCTTAATGGTATGTTTTACATATTTTCTATGGAGTACGTAATCAAGAAACAAAGCATGAACTTGACTCAAATTCTAGAGGTTCCTTTATGGACCTATCTATAACTAAAACATGGAAACTTTTAGAACGAATTCCGCGCGATTGATAAACTTGTGGATTTGATTTAGGCGCCGAAGGAGGAATAGAAATTGAATAGAAATCAAAGGCAGTTATAAGTATCCTTTGGTAGATAGTGATGAGGAGCATAAAGAGCTTAACCAAATAGCTCTATGTGGGTTTGATATTCTTATTTCGAAACTATCTGCAATCTATTTGTGCTCTTACAATCATTACCCATGATCCAGAAAAACTAGAAACGGTTGATTAATGCGCCCGTTAATATAAACATCATGCAAAACATGAGCTCATCTCGGCCTAATCCGGCAACCCACAACGGGCACGCACATCGTGACGAGGCGAGGTGCGCGGCCTCGGAGAAGAAGCGCGCGGGAGCTACTCTTTTAATCACACATTAGTGAGTGCTAGAACAATCTAGAGTATAAAGAGGTGCAACTCACACTTAATTAGCAACGTGAGAGTAAACTTTAGCTCCACTATCACAACCATATGCTGTCATGCATAAGTAAGTCAAAGAGAATTTCATAATTTGTATTATGCAAAAGCCCAATACAACACCAAATTCCAACACCTAATGCCCAGTAATCGAGTCCAAACTCAAGCCCATTGACACTCCTTAGTGGGAGAATACTGATATGGGGCGGGCTGTAGGAGCATTATTTCTCATCACCACCGATGCCCTACAACGGAGGCGAAGAACTTAAAAACCCTATAGGGACCGATCATCTCATCCGTGATTTCCCTACCCTTCAGCCACCACAGTGGCCGATGTAGGGCATGGGAACCAGCAGCGGCTGAGGGGAGGATAACTTGATCGCTTGGTCGCATCCTGCGGGAGTCCTAAGAAAAAGGCTCTGTGTTATCTGATGCTTTTTTGATTAACAAATTTGGCTGTGTGAATTATCATGTCGTTGTTCTATCTTAACATTCTGTTTTTTTGCGAAATTCCACCAATTTATTAATAATCATTAACAGTAGTACAAAAATTCTAAAAGTAATAACCAATACAAATAGGTTCATGGACCATCTAGCGATGACTACAAACAGTAGAACGAGCGGAAGGCGCGCCACCATCCTCTCCCCTCCATCACCGAAGCCGAGCAAAGCTTATCATAATAGATATTGTTGTAGTAGACAGATGAAAAGTCGCCGTTCTAAGGTCCGAAAGTACCAGCGCACTAGAGTAGCAACCATTGCTAATGATGACATTCATAAATCGGAAGAGACTGGCCTAAACTCACACCAACAACTACGAAAATGGACCAGATCCCAAAAGATCCGCCGGACACACGACTCCACATGCCCTCCGTCGGCGCAAGATGCACCACCGGAGCGAGGATAGGGTTGGAAGGACCTTATTCTGACTTTAAGATGTAGCCGTCGCTTCAACATCCCGAGAAGACACTGAAAAAAGAACTAAACAAAAAATAAGACACCTCCCGCCGGCGAGAAACCGTGGTCCCTCACAACCTAGAGGCCGCCGGAGGCAGAGCAGACCGGCAGCGTCGCCGGTGTTTTTGAGAGTCCATCAGCTTGATTTTAATAAATTGGTCTTTATAAAAAATGTACTTTATGTAACATTAGTTAGTTTTGGATGTGTCACAAATGAATGAACTTAAACCACGATCGGTGTGAAAGAGAAAAATAAGATAAAATTCCACAAAACCTTACACAAAATAGACAGGAGACCGCAAGTATATTACTAGGTTACTAGCTATTCAAGATTCCCCAGCAGACCAAATACGCATCATATCGATGTTGACACCCATTTGATGATGACCTAGGTTTAGGAAATGAAACCACCTGGGATGTGGTTGTTTTCCCTTGTCTCGAGCCTTCGCTCTCACGCCAGTTCAAAAAGCCGTCTCTGTCACGGTGCTGTTGTGGAGAGCGGTGACCAGTTGGGAGGAGCGTGGAGCGGCGAAGGCCCCGCCTTAAAGCATGCACGTCGAGCCTCGGGCTCTATCCGGCCATCCCCATCGCTCCGTCAGGGGACCCTCTCCCATATATTCTCCAGGCCAAAGCCACGTACAGCTTCTATTCACAGTTCCTAATTTAAGGTACCATGGACGGTGGGCTACACGGTGTGCCTCGTGTTGATCAACGCTACCGACGAAGAAAGTACTCCTATGAACATTTATAACAAACTATTTATGAATTTTTTTAATTTGGAATCAAAGATATACCATCTACTAGTACAGAGAGAATAAAATCGGGAGGTTCCTCAATCTAGACAATTGATTGGGTACTCTCTGATTGACTAGCTTAGAATATGTGCTACCTTATTAGCACTACGGTAAAACTGGACAACGCCGAGGGCGCCCGGCCCTCGGCACACCTCCTAATTGCCGTCGGCATAGCAGCCTGTCGGCTTAGGGGTTACGCCGGTAGTCACCCTCGGCACAACCTGTGCTGACTGCTTTGTCCTCGGCATAGCCTTCTCGGCATAGACTCGTATGTTTGTATTTTTTTAAAAAAACTTCTAACAATTTTTTTTGAATTGTTTGAACCTCTCCAACTTTTAAATCTCTCTCACTTGAGATATTTTTAACATTAAGTACACTAATATTAGGTCACATTGTAGTTTTTATCAAACTTCTCGATCGGTCACCCATCCTCACTATCCCACTCCTAGCACGTTTAGCTTCTTGGTTCCCTTCAGATGAGCTTCTGCGAAACATATTATACATTGTTGTCGATACTACCATATCAATCCTCTTAACTCTTATACCACTATGTCACACGTCTTTATTTTTTTAAATTCCAAACAATTATTTAAGTAAACAACAATAAATACTTAATAATAATATTGAATTCAAATGAAAATAAAATAAGTAATAAAAATAATATTCCATTTATTTTTTGCCATTGTTATCATATAATATGGCGTAATTATTATCTTTAAATCGAAATTCGACAAATAATATATCCATTATTATCAAAAAAATGTGAGAAATCCAAATATGAAATAACTAAAAAAATTAAATAAAAAATTAATTTTAAAATTACCTTTTTCGTTTTTGAAATTGAAAATCTAAAATAATCCAAATTGATTAGAAAAATGAGAAGAATCCCATTGGGAAATTATTCATCTAAGGTGGTCTAGTATTTTTGAAAAATAGGAAAGTATCAATGTGAAATTTTTATTTGGTGGTTACTTCACAAAACACTCTGTTTTTGGCACTCAGAAAATGAAAAAAAATGAATTTTAGTAAGGTAAAAAAGAAAACTTCCTCATGCATATTTAAGCTTGGGGCCGAGCCTCTCTAAACTTGCATTGGATCTCTGATGAAATACCATATTATGAACCTAAAAATTATTTTTGTAAAAAATCATGAGCATCAAATCATATAATTGTAGTTCATATCTGACCTACTTCCTATCAATTCGGCAAGAAATTGTCTTTTTCACTAGGGGTGGACAAAAAGGTTTGAGATCTCCTGGTTGGAACATTGTCCATGTAAGGTGGTCTAATAGTTTAAAAAAAATGGGTGGTTGCATTTTAAATTATCTATTTGGTGATTGCTTCACAAAACCCCCTTTTTGCGCTCGGAAAATAAAAAATGACTTTTTGGTGCGACAAAAAGAAAAATTCCTACTACAAAATTGTTGCCATACCATGATGCATATTCATGCCCAATATGGACACATTATCAAAAAACTATGTCTTGGTTCTAGCCATAACATTGGTCATTCGACCCGATAGCCATGAAACCTCGAATAAGATAGGTTATTTTGTGAAGGTTTTTTGATACATAATCA
Organism: Avena insularis; assembly: GCA_023614405.1. Taxonomy (NCBI): domain Eukaryota; kingdom Viridiplantae; phylum Streptophyta; class Magnoliopsida; order Poales; family Poaceae; genus Avena; species Avena insularis. The sequence goes on from CM042690.1 coordinate 28,988,622, forward strand.
AGATACCAAGTTTGATATTTTCCTTCTAACTATGTCACATAATATGAGATCATGCAAAGGTTTCCTATTGTTACGATCATTTTTGAATTTTTTATTCCCATTTCAAACTATCGTCAAACTTTGTCGAACGACGGGCATAAAGATTCTTAGCTCGGGGATGAGCCTCGCTAAACTTGCATTGGATATATGATAAAATAGCATATTGATACGTTGCAAATGTATCTATAATTTTTGATGCTCCATGCTTGTTTCACACCAACTATCTTATGTTTTGTCTATACTTTGTGGCATTTTTATAAATTTTCTGGAACTAACATATCAACAAGTGCCATAGAGCTAGTTTCCTGTTTTTGCTCTTTTTGGTTTCAGAAAAACTAGTAAAGAAATATTCTCAGAATTAGACGAAACAAAAGCCGAAGTTCCTACTTTTCCCGACACGACACAAAGTCCAGAGGACAAGGGATACTGATGCGGCTCAGATAACTATAGAGCCTTGCTGGGAAACCCCAAGAGGAAGGTATGATGAGCACAATAGCAAGTTTTTCCTCAGTTATGAAACCAAGGTTGTCGAACTAGTAGAAGTAAGGAAACAACTCCAAGATGTTGCTAACAACTTGGAACCTACACAACACAAACTCAAAACTTTGCCCCAACTTACAGTGAGGTTGTCAATCTCACATGTTTGCTGAAAACAAAGTATTAAACGTATAGTATAGAAGAAGTTGCTTGTAGAAAGTAAACGATAACAATAGATGAAATATAAATGATAAAGATTGGACCGGGGTCCATATTTCACTAGAGGTGTTCTCCTTAAGATAGATAACATGCTGGGTGAACAAATTATAACGGGGCAATTGACAGATTGAGAAAGCATAACAATGCATATACTAGACATATTGACTCCTATGAGATTTGATTGGGCATTATAACATAATATATAGACCGTAATCCAACTGCATCTATGACTAATAATCCACCTTCAGGTTATCATCTGAACCCCTTCTAGTATTAAGTTGAAAGAAATAGATAATTGTATTAAGCAATTTCTGTAAAGTAAACAATACAATTGTTCCATGAAAAAAGGATTATTGTTTTGTTTCTAGTAGCAACATCACATCTACAATCTTAGAGATTTCTGTCACTTCCCCAGATTACTAGAGGCATGAACCTACTATCGAGCATAAATACTCCTTCTTGAAGTTGCAATCATCTACTTGGCCAAGATAGTTACTAACAAAGAAGAGCATGCAAGATCACAAATAACACATACATGATAGAATCAATAATCAATCTGACATAGTATCTCAATATCCATCGGATCCCCGCAAACACAACATGTATGATTACAAATAGATGATCTTGATCATGAACGGAGCTCACAAGATCTAAATATAATACCACAAAGAAGGAGAAACAACCATCTAGCTACTGTATGGACCCATAGTCCAAGGGTGAACTACTCACGCATCACTCCGGAGGCTGGTATGGTGATGAAGAAGGCTTCCGGGATGATCTCTCCCCTCCGGCAGGGTGCCGGGAAGAGCTTCAGATCCCCCCCCGATCTAGGGAAGATGGTGGCGGCGGCTACGCACTGTTTCGTTGAGATTTTATCGGATACTTAGGGTTTCTATATCGGGGTGCTTTTATAGGCGAAGGGGCAAGGTCGGTGGGCGCCCGAGGGGCCTACACCTGGTGGTGGCAGCCCTAGGGTGTGGACACCTCGTGGTCCCCCTTTGGCTGCCCTCTGGACTCCTTGTTCCTTCTGGTAAAATATTGACTTTGGCTTTTGTCCCGTCCAATTCCAAGAATATTTCTTTACTAGCTTTTCTAAAACCAAAAACAACAGAAAATAGGCATCTGGCACTGCGGCATCATGTTAATAGGTTAGTCCTATAAAATGTATAAAAATACCTCAAAGTTTAGACAAAACATAAAAAAGTTGATACCAAACATGCATGGAACATCAAAAATTATAGATACATTTACGACGTATCAGAGACACACCCCAGGGCGGCCACACCTGGGCCAGGCGCGGCCAGGGGGCGCGCCGCCCTAGGGCGTGGGTCCCCTGGCGCTCCAGCAACCTTGCCCCTTCGCCTATATAAACCCCCTGAGACGAAAACCCTAAAGACAAGATGATAATTCCACAAAAAAGTATGTAGCCGCCGCCACCATCGTCCCTAAGTCGGGAGGGATCTGAAGCTCTTCCTGGCACCCTGCCGGAGAGGGCAGATCATCCCGAAGGCCTTCTTCATCACCATGCGTGCCTTCGGAGTGATGTGTGAGTAGTTCATTCTTGGACTTCGGGTCCATAGCAGTAGCTAGATGGCTGTTTCTCCTATTTGTGCCACCATGTTTAGATCTTGTGAGCTGCCTATCATGATCAAGATCATCTTATTGTAATGCTACATGTTGTGTTTACGGGGATCCGATGGATATTGAGTATTATGTCAGATTGATTATTGTTCTATCATGTCTATGTTATTTGTGATCTTGCATGCTCTCCGTTGCTAGTAGTTACTCTGGCCAAGTATTTGCTTGTGACCCTAAGAGATAGTATTTATGCTCGATAGTAGGTTCATGCCTATAGTAATCTGGGAGAGTGACAAAAACTTCTAAGATTGTAGATGTGCTGTTGCTACTAGAGAGAAAACAACAATCCTTTGTCCAAGGGAAATTGTATTGTTTATATTACACACTTTGCTTAATGCAATTATCTGTTGCTTGCAACTTAATACCCGAGGGTTGTTGGGATGATATCCCGGAGGTGGATTATTAGTCATAGATGCAGTTGGATTATGGTCTATGTATCATGTTGTAATGCCCAACTGAATCTCATAGTGATCATCATGTCATGTACATGCATTGTTATGCATTCTCTATTTGTCAATTGCCCCACTGTAATTTGTTCACCTAGCATGTTATTTATCTTATGGAGAAAATACCTCTAGTGAACTGTGGACCCTGGTCTATTCCTTCCCATTGATATTCCATCTACTGTTTACTTTCTGCAATTACTATAAGCAATTACTTTCTTTCACAGTATACGTTTAATCCTTTGTTTTCAGCAAAACCAGTGAGCTTGACAACCTCACTGATAAGTTGGGTCAAAGTATTTTGGTTGTGTTGTGTCCAGGTTCCACTTTGCTAGCAACACCTTCAGAAGTGGTTTCTTTCTCCTACTGGTTTGATAACCTTGGTTCCATAACTGAGGGAAAACTTGCTGCTGTGCTCATCATACCTTTCTCTTGGGGTTCCCAATAGGCTCTATATCAACTAAGCCATCACATGTTTTGAATCTAAAATAATTTAAAAAAACATGAGCATCAGATCATGTACTTGTAGTTCATATCTGATCCACTTCCTACCGATTCGGCTGGAATTTGTGTTTTTCACCAGGGGTGGACAGAAAGGTTTGAGATCCCTTGGCTGGGACATTGTCCATGTAAGATGGTCTAGTATTTTTTTTAAATGGGTGGTAGCATTTTGAATTATCCATTTGGTTGTTGCTTCACAAAACCCCCCATTTTTTGCGCTCAGAAAATGGAAAATGACTTTTTGGTGCGCCGAAAAGGAAAACTTCCTGCTGTAATATTGTTCGCCAGCTCATGATTCACATTCATGCATGATACATGCACATTGTCACAAACTATACCTTGATTATAACGATAGCCATAACATTGGTCATCTGATCCGAAAGCTAGGAAACCTTGAATGACATTGATCATTTTGTGAAGCTTTTTTGAGATATAATCAATATACCAAGTTTGACATTTTTCACTCCAACTATGTCACATAGCATGATCGCATTGTTTTGATCATTTTTGAATTTTTTAATGCCCGTTTCAAACTATCATCAAACTTTGTCGAACGACGGGCATGAAAATTCTTAGCTCGGGGCTGAGCTTCACTAAACTTGCATTGTATCTCTAATAAAATAGCATAGTTTGAACCTAAAAATGATTTTTGTAAAAAGTCATGAGCATCATATCATGCACTTGCAGTTCATATCTGACCCACTTCCTACCGATTTGTTAGGAATTTGCCTTTTCAGCACGGGTGGACGGAAAGGTTTGATATTCCCCTGTTGGGACATTTTCCATGTAAGTTGGTCTAGTATTTTTGAAAAATGGGGTGGTAGCATTTTGAATTAGACATTTGGTGGTTGCTTCACAAAACCCCAGTTTTTTGCGCTCGGAAAATAGGAAATAGCTTTTTTGTGCGAGGAAAATAAAAACTTTCTCCTGCAACATTGTTTGTTATCCCATGATGCACATACATGTACAACATGGGCATATTATCACAAACTATGCCTTGATTCTAGCCATAACATTGGTCGTTTGACCTGAAAGCCAGGAAACCCTGAATGAGATAGATCATTTTGTGAAGGATTGTTGAGACATAATTAATATATCAAATTTTATATTTTTCCTCCCAACCATGTCACATAATATGACACCACGCGAAGATTTCGTATTGTTTGGATCGTTTTTGAATTTCTTATGCCCGTTTTAAACTATATGTAATATTTTTATATTTTACTTAGTTTTTATTGATAAATGTGTAATATTTGAGTGTAGATAGATAGATCTTATTTTTCTGGAAATTCCGATATACTATTTGTATTTTTGTGAATTAGAATGATTTAGTTATGATTTTTCTAAGATTAATATGGTAAAATTAAAAATAGTTATGCTGAGGGCATTGCCGTCGGCACAGCTATGAAACCTATGCCGAGGACAATGACGTCGGCATTGCCTTAACGCTGTCCCGTGTGCAGTAGCTAAGCCGAGGGACGTAGCTAAGCCGAGGGCCGCCCTCGGCCTTGCTAGGCTACGCCGACGGTATTTTAGTGCCGAGGGCTAGCCTGCCGGCCTAGGCTAGGGAGGGTCCTTTGCCGAGGGCCCCGACAATTGGCCGTCAGTGTAGTATCCCGGCCCTCGGCACTGTTTAGTTTTTCTGTACTATAGCTTCCCTAGGACAGTGAAAGAAAATAACCTCAATGAAGTTACGACTAAGCAAAGTGCACTCCTCATAGATCGCCGTCGCTCGACTGAAAGAGTTGCCTCCATTCGTCATAACATCGATCACATCAACACAATCCGAGTTTACTTCAATTCTGTTACAGACCAGTCGATTTGCTAGATTAAGTCTATCACGAAGAGCATGTGCTTCTACCGTGGAAGGATCAGAGACAAAAGGAATCCGGTAGTTGCTCGTTGCTAAACAGAACCCCTTATGGTCTCTAATGATAGCAAAAGGAATCCTGCAATCGCTCGTTGCTAAACAGAACCCCTTATCTCTAATGACAGCACCGGTGCTACCCGAACTTGTCTCATAGCTAAACCCTGCATCCACATTAATAAACTATTTTATAGTTTCCTAAAAACCTTATATTGTAGAGAGGAGTATTTTGTTAGGTTTTATTATGATCGTGTGTCCCTAGTTAACTCGGAAAATGGTACTCGCTCCGACCCATATTAGTTAACTTGGATTTATCTAGATTTGGATGTATCTAGCACTAAAACATGTCTAGATACATTCAAATTTAGACAAATCCAAGGCAACTAATATGGGTCGGAGGGAGTACCACTTTGAATCGGCTAATTGGAGAAGTACCACCAGCCGACGCGGATTTGTTATGTATGTACCCCTCGAGAGACATCGGTTACTTGCCATCTGTTTGACTCGTTTTTTACAGGTGGGACCTCCCCTTTGCCCCGTCAGCAACGATACAAATAAAAGGATATGTTGCCTTCCAACATATGGGACCTAGCACACAAGCCATCATCGGAGATAAAAAAATTAGATTTATATTTCTTCTGGCATAAGGGACCCATGGTTAGCCCCGTCAGCTGCAGAAAAATAACAGACAACAAAGTCTATCCCCAAGGTCTCTCAAGCCCCGACAAGGCCGCTATGGCATGCCGAATGGATACACAGTCATATCGCTCATGTTCTGTTGATCTCGGCATCATGAAACATTTGATCATACCCACTCAACATCACACGTCTACTGGTACATAAACATTACCATGGAAAGAAAACACTTCAAGCCTAGTTTTGGTGACCATGTTTCAAGGCGATCGGCGATACATGTTAAGTCACGGACGATGTCGAGCTCGTACTACTTAGGGAGGATGCCCGAGTCCTCAAGCCAAACCATGCCTGGAAGAATTGGCTCTCCTCAGGCGGCACCTCTAGCATGTCCCCGCCAAAGATGCGGAGGATCTGGTTCGGCGCCTCCGTCTTCATGGCTTCTACAGGAAGGTCGTCGAAGTATAGCTTGCATAGCCTCAAGTTGATCTATCCATAGCATGGGCTAGAGATCATGGATTTTTATGTGAAAATATGGGTGCCGATGGAAATAATTTCGTTCTAATTCGGAATAAATTGTAAGAGAAGAATTTTCTGATAGCAAGATCAGTGGCTAGGTTTTGAAGCGAGTCAGAACTATATTGCAGGACATCACTAAGGGTTCACTATTCATTATTGCAAGAGTGTGTTAGTGGGGCATGGGATTGATACGTCGAAAACGTATCTATAATTTTTTATGTTTCATGCTTGTTTAGTATCTACTTTGCTTTGCTTTATCCATACTTTGAGGTGTTTTTATATGTTTTCTGGTACTAACCTATTAACAAGTTGCCACAGTGCCAGTTGCCTGTTTTGTGCTGTTTTTGGTTCCAGAAAAGCTAGTAAGGACATATTCTCGGAATTGGACGGGACAAAAGCCAAAGTCAATATTTCACCGAGGTGAACACAGAGTCTAGAGGAGAGACGGCGGGGAGCCACAGAGCGGCTGCACCTCCAGTTGCGGGCCCACCCTAGGTCGCGCCTGGGCAGGGTGTGGACTCCCGGGCCGCCCTCCTGCCTCGCCTCTTCGCCTATAAGAAACCCCCGATGCCTAAACCCTAAGTACCCGATCAATATTCCACGAAACCATCTATAGCCGCCGCCACCATCGTCCCTAGATCGGGGGGGGGGGATGGATCTAAAGCTCTTCCTGGCACCCTGCCGGAGGGGAGATCATCCCGGAGGCCTTCTTCTTCATCATGTCAGCCTCCGGTATGATGCATGAGTAGTTCCACCTTGGACTATGGGTCCATATAGTAGCTACATGGTTGTATCTCCTCCTTTGTGCTTTCATGTATAGATCTTGTGAGCTCCGTTCATGATCAAGATCTAATCTATTTGTAATCATGCATGTTGTGTTTGCAGGGATCCGATGGATATTGAGATTATTATGTTGGTTTGATTAATGGTATTGTCTTTATGATTCTATCATGTCTGTGTTGTTCGTGATCTTGCATGCTCTCCGTTGTTAGTAGCTATCTTGGCCAAGTAGTTGCTAGTGACTCCAAGAGGGGGTATTTATGCTCGATAGTGGGTTCATGCCTCTAGTTTCCAAGGGAAGTGACAGAAATCTCTTCGGTTGTAGATGTGTTGTTGCCACTAGGGAGAAAACAACGGTCTGTTGTTCATGGAACATGTGGACTGTTTACCTTATACAATTTGCTTAAAGCAGTTGTTTGTTGCTTGCAACTTAATACTGGAGGGGGTTCGGATGATAACCTGAAAGTGGACTTCTAGTCATAGATGCAGTTGGATGGCGGTCTATGTATCTTGTTGTATTGCCCAATCGAATCTCATAGGATCTTTCTAACTAGTAATTGCATTGTTATGACTTGCTCAGTTCCTGTCAATTGCCCTGATGTAATTTGTTTACCCTTCATGCCATGTTTATCTAAGGAGAGCACCTCTAGTAAACTATGGACCCCGGTCCAATCTTTACCATTGATACATCTTCCACCGTTACTTGTTTACTTGCTGCAAACCATTACCTTCCACACCATACGTTTAATCCTTTGTTATAACAAACCGGTGAGCTTGACAACCTCACTGTTCGTTGGGGCAAAGTCTTAAGTTTGTGTTGTGTAGGTATCCGCGTTGCTTGCAACACCTGTGTGACGTTTCCTTTCTCCTTATGGTTCGATAACCTCGGTCTCTACTAAGGGAAGACTTGTTGCTTGCTGCTTCACACCTTTCTCTTGGGGTTCCCAACAGGCTCCACATCAACTGAGCCATCACACACCTTGCTCTTGGGGTTTCCCGACGAAGCGCTTTCACGTTGATACAACGCCAACATCAAGCTTTTTTTGGCGCCGTTGCCGGGAAGGCTAAGGACGTTTTCACAAGGGGAGTACTTCTCAACCTTTCTCTTTACTTTGTTTTTGTTTTGCTTAGTTTCTTTTGCTTGGTTTGTTTGCCTCTTTTTATCAAAAACTGCAAAACAATAGTTTAGTTTGGTTTGCTTTCTTTTATCAAAACACAACAAAAATAGTTCCTGCTCTAGTTGTTACTATGTCTGGTTTTGGTCCAATCCATGTGTCACCTATGGAAATGATTTTTACTTTCAAGCAAGGAAGTGGAGAGAGTTTCAAAGAAGCTTGGTCTAGAATCTCTGCTTTACAAAGGGAAACTGGGCCTAAGATGAGTATTAGCTTGGTTATTAATAGTTTCTACCACGGTATTGCTCTTTGTTATAGATATGCTTTGGATGCTGTGTCTGAGAAAGATATTTTTCGTTGTACTGAGGATGAAGCTTTAGATGCTATAAAGAAATTGATTATAATTTATAATATGCCTGGCAAGTCTGATTCTTCTTTTATAGACATTTATGCTAGGTTGAACACTCTTGAGTCCAGTACTGCTACTTTGAACAGTTGCTATCACACACTTAGAGAGCACCATGGTTATGTTCCAATAAATTCTAAGCCTTCAAAGTGGTTTCGTACAATAAAAGTTTCTATAAATAGTGCAACTTTTGATGCTCGCCGTGATATCATGTCTGAATTTTGCCTTATGCCTAATAATATCTATGAGTCTTTGAGTCTTTGGGGACTTTCTAAAGGAGGAGAAGAAATATCTCTTACCAATAATGCAACTTTATTTCCCATTGGAATAGCTGAAGATGTGTTTACAAAAATCTTAGGGAAAATGGTGGCTACTGATTATCTTGTTATTGAATGTGTAGGAAAAGGACAAATTACACTTGAAAGATCCTTGTTGAAACACCTTGGAGCAATAATAGATGTGGGAAAAGGCATTATGCATTTTGCTCCTCCAGTAAGCAATCATATATTCCCTAAATAGAATAAGAAAGGTAAGAAAGGTAGGAGTAAGATAGATGTTAATGCTTCTTTATTTAAAAATACTTGATTTCTTGCTTCTTGTGCCTAACTTAAAGGCGTTAAACAAAGTACTTGTTGGGAGATAACCCAAGAGTTTTCTTGAGTCTTGGAAGTTATTACTTTAGTAATGACCTCTCCTTATCCTTTTTTGTTTGCTTTTTTGTGCCAAGAATGACCTGTAATGAGAGGGAAGTAAGATTTGGGGAGTTGCTGTCCCGAAACAGATTTTTGTGCTCCACCATAAAAATTCGTGTAAAATCTCTGTTAGTCGGATTTATTTGATATTTTCTGAATGAATCCCCCAGTATGTTAGCTAAATTTCATTAGTTCAACACTTTTTATTTGAGTAACAGAAGGTCTTCGAAAAAATCGGTTTCAACCTGCTAGTATGTTTTGACAGATTTTTGCCATTATTTGCATTTGCTTCTTATTGATTCCTTTTTGGGAAATTGAGATTTTTTAGGGAATTGCTATAGTAGCTTGTGTTTTTAGTGAAAGTTTTGCTATTCTAAAACTAAAGCCCAAGGGTCTATTATCTTTTGAATACACTAATGTTGCTAATGAAGATTGTGTGAAGTTTTGTATGAAGGAAAATTTTCAGGTGTAGAGAAAGAATGATGTAATGAGATGAAGAATGGACAAAAGCTCAAGATTGGGGATGCCACCCCGTGTCAACCCAAGAAATATTCAAGAGGTACAAACGTAAAAGCTTTGGGATGCCCAAGGCATCCCCTTCTTTATCAATAAAAATCTCAGGTCTTTCTAGACACTTCGTTTTTATTGTTTCATGCACAGTTTTGTTGTTCTTGGAGAGTCTTAGTTTTCATTTGCTTTGCTTAGTTTTTTTAGTTTGCTTGAATAAAGTAGTTTGGACACCCTCTCTCACTATGTTGTTTCAAATAAGTTGATTGGTGTTGGAAAGGAGTAGAAAGTTCTTGCTTGAGTAGTGCAAGAGGAGCTTGCTTTGACTATGACTTAGACTTTAGCATGTCATGCTAGGTGTTGTTTTAACCTTATGCTTAGTGATTATTGCTGTAGCATGACTTGTTTCAAACAATTGGGATTGCTTAGTGTGCCTTGAAAAAATCATGCGTTGTTTTAGCATGCAAAAGCATAGTATTGTGGTATTCTCCTTTGATGCTTTGTTTGGGTTGACTTGGCACATGCTCACACCATGTTATGATTTGATTAGTAATGATTTGTCGCTCTGCATGATTATGACCATTATTGCTCTCTTAGGTTGTCGCTCCTAGTTTTTTGCTAGCCTCCACTTGTATGATTAAGTTCTACTCATGCATCCAACTCCCAAGAAACCAAGTTATTCCAAAGTGTCCACTGTACATTCCTATGCATGGTGTGTTACACCATTCCAAGTATATTCTTGTTTTCATCTATCTTCCAATTAAAAAGTATTTTGTTAGTGAAAATTAGTGATTAGAGCTCTCACAAACTTGATGGCACACTTTATTTTTCTTGCCCCTAATAAACTTGAACCATTGTGTCATATATGTTGTATATGCTTGCACTTATACGTTGGAATTAGCAGAACCATGCTGTCACGGGGAACGCTTTCAACATTGCACATGTACTTTGTACATAGTTGATATCATGCTCTTTTGTCTATGGATGTCGTCAATGTGCAATAAAAGGGGAGCTTGTAAGTCCATGGAGTTATGTATGTGTGTTAGAGAAACGCTTGGGACGTTAGCCTAAGCCATGCCTAATCATGGTGAAAACTTGCAGCATCACCATAATGAGCAATATGTGAAGCATCCTCAATAAAAACCTATGCAAATAGCAAATAAAAAGATCGCTGAGATGCTCATTGTCTATTTGCCTTGTCATTTTGGTTATGGGATAGCTCCTATACCATGTGCAAGGGGTACCTCGTTGGCGGTTCTTTATGATACACATGTACTTACTATGACAAGAACTTATAGGTGACTAAAGTTGAGTAGCATGAGGAGAGGCCCTCATATTCAAGGGACATGAGATTTCCAACTTATACTTTGTCAAGCATATACTCCATAGTTTTTTCACTTTAACATTAATCACTTCAAGATGATTATGATATGGGCAATGAGGGCTGAAAGCTAACAAGTTGATAGCATGATCTTTTTGAGACTTTAAATCCCTGCTTCCCTTTTATGAAGGGTCTTTCTTCCACTATTATATTGAGTCTTCACCTTCTATCCCGAGGCACCAGTTAAGAGAGCATAGTTGCCATTCTTAGTTCTATGTTCGTTGTCCCAAAACTTATTGATTGATGCATATTGTTGATATTACTTGTTCTTGTTCTAGTCACCCTTATGAACTTTGAAGGTGTCCTATGCATCTATTTGCTACTCCATGAGATACAATTTGAATGCCACTATGCTATGTTTTCTATATGTGAAACAAACAAACGTCTTTCAATGCATCTTGAAGTGATTAAGGTTAAAGTGAATAAACTATGGAGTATATGCTTGACAAAATATAAGTTGGCAATATCATCTCCCTTGAATACGAGGGCCACTCCTCATGCTACTCAACTTAAGTCACCTATAAGTTCTTGTCATGGTAAGTACATGTGTATCATAGAGAACCGTCAACGGGGTACCCCTTGCACATGATATAGGATCTATCCCATAATAAAAATGACAAGGCAAGCAGATAATGAGCATCTCAGTAATCTTCTTATTTACCATGGGAAAATGGGCCTTTTTTTTCTCTCTTTCCTCTTTTCAATGTGTCTCTCTCTTTTTTATAAGAAGAAAGCTTCATAGATTTCTCACTATGGTGATGCTGCAAGTTTCCACCATGATTAGGCATGGCTTAGGCTAGCGTCCCATGCGTTTCTCTAACACACATACATAATTCCATGGACTTAAAAGCTCCTCTTTTATTTCACACCGACGATATCCATAAACAAAAGAGCATGATATCAACTGTGTACAAAGTACAAGTGCAATGTTGAAAGCGTTCCCCATGACATCACGGTTCTACTAATTCCAACGTATAAGTGCAAGCATATACAACATAGATGACACAATGGTTCAAGTTTATTAGGGGCAAGAAAAATAAAGTGTGCCATCAAGTTTGTGAGAGCTTTAATCACTAAGTTTTCATATGACAAAAAGAATTTTTAATTGGAAGGTAGATGAAAACAAGAATATACTTGGAATGGTGTAACACGCCATGCATAGGAATTTATAGTGGACACTTTGGAATAACTTGGTTTCTTGGGAGTTGGATGCATGAGTAGAGTGTTGGAATTATGCCCTAGAGGCAATAATAAAGATGTTATTATTATAATTCTTGTTCATGATAAAGTTTATATTCTAGGCTAGAATTGTATTAAGCGGAAACTTTAATACTTGTGTGGTTTGTGAACAACACCGTGTCCCTAGTATGCCTCTATGGACTAGCTCATTGATTAATGATGGTTAAGGTTTCCTAACCATAGACATGAGTTGTCGATTAATAATGAGATCATGTCATTGGGAGAATGATATGATGGACAGACCCAAACTAAGTGGAGCAATTAGATCGTGTCATCGTGTTCATCTTTGCGAAGCTTTTCTAATGTCAAATATTGTATTCCTTAGACCATGAGATAATACAACTCCCTGGTATCGGAAGAAAGCTTTGAGGTCATCAAACGTCATCCTATGAGAGGGTGATCATAAAGGTGTCTCTCAGGTGATCGGAAAGTACCTGTTGGGTTGTATGTATCGAGATGGGATTTGTCCCTCCCAAGTCGGAGAGATATACTTCGGGCCCACTCGTAATCGATATCAACACCGCTTGCAAGTATGTGGTTAAGGAGTTAATCACAAAGTGATATCGGATTACGGAACGAGTAAAGTACTTGTTGTGAACGAGATTGAACTAGGTATGACGGTACCGACGATCAAATCTCAGGCAAGTAAAATATCGCGATACGAAGGGAATATATATATGGGATTGATTGAATCCTGGCATCGTGGTTCATCCGATATGATCATCGATGAATGTGTGGGAGTCAATATGGGTTTCCAGACCCCGCTGTTGATTATTGATATAAGATCATGTCTGCATATTCTCGAACCCGAAGGGTCACACACTTAACATGTCTCGACGCTAGGATAGATTGGATGATTGGTTTATGAGTTTTTGTTCGGAGTCTCGAATGAGATCCAGGACGTCACGAGAGGTTCCGGAATGGTCCGGAGAATAAGATTCATATAAGGCAATGCCGTTTTTGGAGTTCGGAATTGTTTCGGGTTAATCGGTATTGTACCGGAAGCTTCTAGAACCTTCCGGAGGGGGACCAACGTGGCCCCGCCTGCCGGTAGGGGGCATGGGCCTATGAGGGAGTGCCCTTGCCACTTTGGGCCAGGGTGCACAAGGCCCCATAGGGCCCAGCCGGCCAAACCTAGGGGAAACCCTAGGGGAGCTTCTAGAAGGGGGGGGGGAACTTGCCCCCACTCCTCCCTCCTTGGCCGCCGGCCCTAGGGTTTGGGGGAGGGGCAAGGGCTGGCCGCCCACCCCTCTATATAAAGAGGGCTGGGGGCGCACCCCATCCCACACCTCCTCCTCAAGCCCTAGCCGCCCTGCTGCCCTCCTCTCTCTCTCTCTCCCTCCCGACTACGTGTAGGCGAAGCCCTGCTGCAGAAACTCTCCATCGCTTGCACCGCGCCGTCGCGTTGTAGATCCAATCCGTCTCTCCACCATACTTGTTGGACCGAGGAAGGAGGATACGTCGAGGTGCCGCACGTATGCATCTCTCGGAGGCATCGCCACTTGCGGTGTTAGATCGGATCGGATCGCGGGGAGGAGAAGCGAGTACGACTACATCACCCACGTTCCATCGAACGTTCCGCTGTGCGAATCTTCAAGGGTATGAAGATCTCATCTATTCCCCCTCGTTGTTTGCATCTACTAGATTAGATCTTGGCTTTCCCGTTCGCATCCGTAGATTTTTTTTGATTTACTATGCTGCGAAACCCATCAGTGGTATCAGAGCTAGATCTATGCGTAGATGTGTTTCACGAGTAGAACGCAACATGTTTGTTGTGGGCGTTGATGTTTTCTGTTGCAAGCCTTTGTTTGTGTTCTTCTTATGACGCGGGATAGTGAGATTGAAGCGGTCCAGGCCAACTTTACGCGACATCGTTCGCAAGACCGGCTCCGCACTTGACGTGTGGCTTGTTCCACACATGCATCTGGTGGATGCCTGTTTCTCTCACTATAGTTGTCATGGGATTTACACCGGAGTTTGACAACCATAATATCACTATTGTGGCTTTCCGTAGGTAAGAATCGTTCTTAGCTTGCTACTCCCATAAGCCACGTAAAACATGCAACAACAAAGTAGAGGCGTCTAACTTGTTTTTGCAGGGAGTGTTTTCTGTATGGTATGGCCCATGATGTGATGTGTATGTTGTATGCAATGATCATGTTTTGTAATGTTTCACGACTTGCATGTCGATGAGTACACAACCGGCAGGAGCCATATGGTTGTCTTTATAATTGTGTATGACCTGTGTGTCAACTTCTTATACGCCATGTAATAGCTTTACTTATCGCTAAGTAGTTAGCAATAGTTGTAGTTGCTATTCATGGTGGAGGCAATCATGGTGGAGTGATGGAGATCATGCCGGGACGCACAAGATGGAGATCATTGTGCGAAGATTGGCTATACCATGTCACATAAAGTTATATGCATGTGATGTTTATCCTTTTATGTATATTATTTTGCTTAGATCGCGACGGTAGCATTATAAGATGATTCCTCACTTAAAGATCAAGATAAAACTGTGTTCTCCCCATGTATGCACCGTTGCAAAAGTTCGTCGTGTCCAAGCATCATGTGATGATCGGGTGCTATAGACTCTACATTCACATACAACGGGTGCAAGCCAGTTTTGCACAAGCGGAAATACTTGGGTTTGACTTGACGAGCCTAGCATGTACAGACATGGCCTCGGAACACATGAACCGAAAGGTTAAGCATGAGTCATATGAATGATATGATCGACACTTCGTTGTCCACCATTGAAGCCACATCTCTTCTCGTGAAGATCGGATTAGGTGTGGTGAATTTGGATCATGTTCACTAAGAAACTTGAGGGATGTTGAATTTAGTGGGAGTTCATCTAGTAATTTGATTAAGTTGAACTAGTTATCATGAACATAGTCTAATTTGTACTTGCAAATATTGTAGATCAAATGGCTAAGTCCAACTTCAACTTCAACGTTTTTGCTGAGAAAGAAAAGCTTAAGAACAATGTGTCTAACTTCACCAACTGGTTCCGCAATCTGAGAATCATTCTCTCTAGCGGACAAAAGGACTATCCTTGAGAATGCGCTAGGTGACGGCCCTGCTGTAGATGCGTCGGCTGATGAGAAAGCTGTTTATCAGTCGCGCAAAGATGATTATGGTGTGATTAAGAGCACCATGTTGTTTGCTATGGAATCGGACCTTCAAAATCGTTTTGAAGATTACCCTGGGCCCTATGAGATCCTCGACGAACTGAAAACTATGTTCCAGACTCAGGCCCGTTCTGAGAGATATGAGATCTCTGAGAAATTCTTTAACTGCAAGATGGAGGAAGGGAGTTTCGTTAGTGAGCACGCCATAAAGATGTCGGGCTACACTCAACGCCTTGAGCAACTGGACTGCAAGATTCCAGAGGAGCTCAAGATTTACAGGGTTCTGCAATCACTCCCTCCCAGCTACAAAAGTTTTGTAGTGACTCATAATCAGATTGGTTCCATCGATCACCGAGCTCTTCGCAAAGCTGAAGGCTGCGGAGGTGGACATCAAAAAGGATAATCATGTGTTGATGGTCAACAAGCCCCCCACCTTTAAGAAAGGTAAGGGTGCAAAGAAGCCCTTTAAGAAAGGCGGCGGCAAGCGCGTTGCCCCTGCTGAGAAGAAGCTCAAATCTGGACCCAAGCCGGACACTGAGTGCTTTTATTGCAAGGACAAGGGTCACTGGAAGCGCAACTGTCCGAAGTACTTAGAGGACAAGAAGGCTGGCACCATCAAAGGTATATTTGATATACATGTTATTGATGTTTTCCTTACTAGCCCTCGTTGTAGTGCCTGGGTATTTGATACTGGTTTAGTTGCTAATATTTGTAACTCGAACAGAGCTACGGAATAGAGCGGCTGGCTTGCGAGGAGGTGACGATCTTGGCGTTAGCAGCGGATCAAGAGTTGATGTGATGGCGTCGGCACGCTCTCTCCTTAGTTTTACCTTCGGGATTAGTTTTAAACCTTAATAAATGTTATTATGTGCCTGCGTTGAGCATGAACATTATTTCTGGATCGTGTTTATTGCAAGACGGTTATTCATTTAAATCGAAGAATAATGGTTGTTCTATTTATATGAGTAACATCTTTTATGGTCATGCACCTGCTATGAATGGTTTATTTCTTTTGAATCTCGAAAGGGATGAAACACACATCCATAACATTGAGGCTAAGAGATGCAAAGTAGATAGTGATAATACTACTTATTTGTGGCACTGTCGTCTAAGTCATATTGGTATAAAGCGCATGAAGAAACTCCATTCTGATGGACTTTTGGAGTCTCTTGATTTTGAATCATTTGACACATGCGAACCATGCCTCATGGGCAAGATGATCAAAACCCCGTTCTCCGGAATGATGGAGCGAGCAACGGACTTATTGGAAATCATACATACCAATGTATGCAGACCGATGAGTGTTTCGACGCGCGGTGGATATCGCTATTTTCTCACTTTTACTGATGACTTAAGTAGATATGGGTATATCTATTTAATGAAACATAAATCTGAAACATTTGAAAAGTTCAAGGAATTTCAGAATGAAGTGGAGAACCATCGTAACAGAAAGATTAAGTTTCTACGATCCGATCGTGGAGGTGAATATTTGAGTTATGATTTTCTCACGCATCTTAAAGCAAGCGGAATCGTTTGCAACTCATGCCACCTGGAACACCACAGCGCAATGGTGTGTCTGAATGCCGGAATCGAACCCTATTAGATATGGTCCGATCAATGATGTCTCTTACTGATTTGCCGTTATCATTTTACGGTTATGCATTAGAAACCACTGCATTCACTTTAAATAGGGCCCCATCTAAATCCGTTGAGACGACACCATATGAACTGTGGTTTGGTGCTAAACCTAAGTTGTCGTTTCTTAAAGTTTGGGATGCGAAGCTTACGTCAAGAAGTTGATGCCGGACAAGCTCTAACCCAAAGCGGAGAAATGCGTCTTCATAGGATACCCTAAGAAAACTATTGGGTATACCTTTTATCACAGAACCGAAGGCAAAGTGTTTGTCGCAAAGAACGGTTCCTTTCTTGAGAAGGAGTTTCTCTCGAAAGAAGTGAGTGGGAGGAAAGTAGAGCTAGATGAGGTTGTTGAACCTTCTCTTAGTTGGAGAGTAGCACAGCACCTGAAATTGTCCCAGTGCTGCCTGCACCAACAATAGAGGAAGCTAATGGCAAGGATCATGAAGCTTTGGATGATGCTGCTACTGAACATCGCAGGTCGACAAGGTCGCGTGCCCCTCCTGAGTGGTACGGCAACCCTGTCTTGACTGTCTTGTTGGTAGAAGATAGTGAACCTACGAACTATGAGGAAGCGATGATGAGCCCAGACTCTGAGAAATGGCTAGAGGCCATGAAATTCGAATTGGGATCCATGAGCGAAAACCAAGTATGGACTTTGGTGGACCCTCCTAGCGACCGAAAGGCCGTTGAGTGCAAATGGATCTTCAAAAGGAAAACGGACGCGGATGGTAATGTTACCGTCTATAAACCACGACTTGTCGCAAAAGGTTTTCGACAAGTTCAAGGTGTTGACTACGATGAGACTGTCTCTCCCGTAGCGATGTTTAAGTCCATTCGGATTTTATTAGCAATTGCTGCGTTTCATGATTATAAAATATGGCAGATGGATGTCAAGACTGCGTTCCTCAATGGCAACATTGATGAAGAGTTGTATATGATGCAACCCGAAGGTTTTGTCGATCCTAAGGATGCTGATAAAGTATGCAAACTTCAGCGTTCCATTTATGGACTGAAGCAAGCATCTCGGAGTTGGAACCTTCGTTTTGATCAAGTGATCAAGAGCTTTGGATTTGTTCCAAATTTCTACGAAGCTTGTATCTACAAGAAAGTGAGTGGGAGCTCGGTGACATTTCTGGTACTATATGTGGATGACATATTAATTATTGGAAATGACATTAACATGCTTAACGATGTGAAGAGTTATTTGAACAAGTGTTTTTCAATGAAAGACCTAGGTGAAGCTGCTTATATATTGGGCATCAAAATCTATAGAGATAGACAAAGACGCCTGATAGCTTTAAGCCAGAGTACATACCTTGACAAAGTTCTGAAAAGGTTCAGAATGGATAAGGCAAAGAAAGGTTCAGTGCCTATATTGTCAGGTAAGATATTGAGCAAGGCTCGGTGTCCAGCTACGGTAAATGATAGAGAAGCTATGAGCAAAGTGCCTTATGCCTCGGCCATAGGTTCTAACATGTATGCCATGCTGTGTACTAGACCGGATGTGTCCAATGCTCTTAGTTTGACGAGCAGATATCAAAGTGATCCAGGAGTGGAACACTGGACAACCATGAAGAACATCCTAAAGTACCTAAATAGGACTAAATAAATGTTCTTAGTCTATGGAGGTGATGAACAACTCGTCGTAAAAGGTTACGTCGACGCTAGTTTCGACACCGACAAGGAAGATTCTAAATCTCAGACAAGATACGTTTATATTTTGAATGGAGGAGCTGTGAGCTGGAGAAGCTGCAAGCAATGCGTCATCGTGGGATCTACAGTAGAAGCAGAATACATGGCTGCAGCAGAAGCGTTAAGTGAAGGAGTTTGGATCAGGAACTTCGTCACTGAGCTTGGCGTGGTTACAAGTGCATTGGACCCACTGGAGATATTGTGTGACAACACTGGCACCATAGCACTCGCTAAGGAACCAAGATATCATCCAAAGACCAAGCATATCAATCGCAAGTTTCATATAATCCGAGATTATATAGCAGATGGAGATCTGAAGATTAGCAAAGTACATACAGATCTGAATGTCGCAGATCCATTAACTAAACCTCTTCCACGTGCAAAACATGATAAGCACCTTAGTGCCATGGGTGTGAGATTGTTGCCAAATGTACTAGATTATTGACTCTAGTGCAAGTGGGAGACTATTGGAATTATGCCCTAGAGGCAATAATAAAGATGTTATTATTATAATTCTTGTTCATGATAAAGTTTATATTCCATGCTAGAATTGTATTAAGCGGAAACTTTAATACTTGTGTGGTTTGTGAACAACACCATGTCCCTAGTATGCCTCTATGGACTAGCTCATTGATTAATGATGGTTAAGGTTTCCTAACCATAGACATGAGTTGTCGATTAATAATGAGATCATGTCATTGGGAAAATGATATGACGGACAGACCCAAACTAAGTGGAGCAATTAGATCGTGTCATCGTGTTCATCTTTGGGAAGCTTTTCTTATGTCAAATATTGTATTCCTTAGACCATGAGATAATACAACTCCCTGTTATCGGAAGAAAGCTTTGAGGTCATCAAACGTTATCCTATGAGAGGGTGATCATAAAGGTGTCTCTCAGGTGATCGGAAAGTACCTATTGGGTTGTATGTATCGAGATGGGATTTGTCCCTCCCAAGTCAGAGAGATATACTTCGGGCCCACTCGGTAATCGATATCAACACCTCTTGCAAGCATGTGGTCAAGGAGTTAATCACAAAGTGATATCGGATTACAGAACGAGTAAAGTACTTGCTGTGAACGAGATTGAACTAGGTATGATGGTACCGACGATCAAATCTCGGGCAAGTAAAATATCACGAGACGAAGGGAATATATATATGGGATTGATTGAATCCTGGCATCGTGGTTCATCCGATATGATCATCGATGAATGTGTGGGAGTCAATATGGGTTTCCAGACCCCGCTGTTGATTACTGATATAAGATCATGTCTGCATATTCTCGAACCCGAAGGGTCACACACTTAACGTGTCTCGATGCTAGGATATATTGGATGATTGGTTTATGAGTTTTGTTCAGAGTCTCGGATGAGATCCAGGACATCACGAGAGGTTCCGGAATGGTCCGGAGAATAAGATTCATATAAGGCAATGCAGTTTTTGGAGTTCGGAATTGTTTCGGGTTAATCGGTATTGTACCGGAAGCTTCTAGAACCTTCCGGAGGGGGACCAACGTGGCCCCACCTGCCGGGAGGGGGCATGGGCCTATGAGGGAGTTCCCTGTCCGCTTTGGGCAAGGGGCACAAGGCCCCATAGGGCCCAGCCGACCAAACCTAGGGGAAACCCTAGGGGAGCTTCTAGAAGGGGGAAACTTGCCCCCCACTCCTTGGCCCTTGGGCCCTAGGGTTTGGGGGAGGGGCAAGGGCTGGCCGCCCACCCCTCTATATAAAGAGGGCTGGGGGCACACCCCCTCCCACACCTCCTCCTCAAGCCCTAGACGCCCTGCTGCCCTCCTCTCTCTCTCCCTCCCGACTGCGTGTATGCGAAGCCCTGCTGCAGAAACTCTCCACCACTTGCACCGCGCCGTCGCGTTGTAGATCCAATCCGTATCTCCACCATACTTGCTAGACATAGGAAGGAGGAGACGTCGAGGTGCCGCACGTGTGCATCTCTCGGAGGCATCGCCACTTGCGGTGTTAGATCGGATCGGATCGCGAGGAGGAGAAGCGAGTACGACTACATCACCCACGTTCCGTCGAACGTTCCGATGTGCGAATCTTCAAGGGTATGAAGATCTCATCTATTCCCCTTCGTTGTTTGCATCTCCTAGATTAGATCTTGGCTTTTCCGTTTGCATCCGTAGAATTTTTTTGATTTAGTATGCTGCGAAACCCATCATAGAGCTTACTCATACAAGCGAGGCTAGCAAAAGAGTGGGAGCGACCAACTAAGAGACGAATAATGGCCATAATCATGCAGAGCGACAAAACATTACTAATCAAAGCATAAAGTGGTACCACAAGTCAAGAACTAAATGATCATAGAGGCTATGGTGACTTGTTCATTGTCATAACATGGTGTGAGCATGTACCAAGTCAACCGAAACAAAGCATCAAAGGAGAATACCACAATACTATGCTTTTGTATGCTAAAACAACGCATGATTCCTTCAAGGCACATTAAGCAATCCCAATTGTTTGGAACAAGTCATGCTACAGAAATAATCACTAAGCATTAGGTGAAAACAACATCTAGCATGGCAAGATAAATTCTAAGTCATAGTCAAAGCAACCTCCTCTTGTACTAGTCAAGAAAAAACTTTCTACTCCTCTCCAACACCAATCAACTTATTTGAAACAACACAGCAAGAACAGGGGTCCAAACTACTTTATTCAAGCAAACTAAACAAACTAAAACGAAAACTAAGACTCTCCAAGAACAACACAACAGTGCATGAAACAATAAAAACGAAGTGTCTAGAAAGACCTGAGATTTTTATTGATGAAGAAGGAGATGCCTTGGGAATCCTAAAGCTTTGATGCTTGTACCTCTTAAATATTTCTTGGGTTGACACGGGGTTGCATCCCCAATCTTGAGCTTTTGTCCATTCTTCATCTCATTACATCATTCTTTCTCTGCACCTGAAAATTTTCCTTCATACAAAACTTCACACAATCTTCATTAGCAACATTAGTGTATTCAAAAGATAATAGACCCTTGGGCTTTAGTTTTAGAATAGAAGAACTTTCACTAAAAACACAAGATACTATAGCAATTCCCTCAAAAATCTCAATTTCCCAAAAACAACCCAAAAAGGAATCAATAAGAAGCAAATACAAATAATGGAAAAAATCTGTCAAAACAGACCAGCAGGTTGAAACCAATTTTTTCGAAGACCTTCTGTTACTCAAATAAAAAAGTGTTGAACTAAAGAAAGTTCGCTAACATACTAGGGGATTTATTCAGAAAATATAAAATAAATCTGGTTTACAGAGATTTACACAAATTTTTATGGTGGAGCACAAAAATCTGTTTCGGGACAGCAACTCCCCAAATCTTACTTCCCTCTCATTAGAGGTTATTCTTGGCACAAAAAAGCAAATAAAAAGGATAAGGAGAGGTCATTACAGAGGTAATAACTTCCAAGACTCAATAAAACTTTTGGATTATCTCCCAATAAGTACTTTTCTTTAATACCTTTAAGTTATGCACAAGAAGCAAGAATCAAGTATTTTCAAATAAAGAAGCATTAAGATCAATACTCGAAATCTCTTCAACTAGGAAAGGTATCTCATCCAAATGAGTTTTTGAGGATCCTTTCTCATCTCTCTTAGGTTCACTACTTTCATCAAATGGGTTTTCAGGAATAATCCAATCAAAATTCTTTTCTAAGGCTTCATGCATTCCTAAAAGTTTAAAAGGTATGGGTATCTTAATTTACTCTCTAGGTTTTGTTTTATATAAACTACCCATAACCTCTACACATGAGCCTAGCATATTAAAACGTTCAAAGACCTTTTTGGCTTCCTTAGAGATATCATTGAACTCCTTTAGTAAAGTTTCTAGGATAAAATTTCTCTTTTCAGCATCCTCTTCTTCTTTTAGTTTAAGAAAAAATTGCATCATGGGGTTAAGGTTAACAAACCTAGCCTCCAACATGTGAACTAAAGAAGCTGCAGCAATTTCATAATTAGGAGCAAGTTCTGATAAGGATCTATCCTGAATATCCTCATGTTTGCTAACATGATTAAAGAATTATTCAATATTTTCTTTCTCAATTATAGAGCCACTACCTATTGAAAGGTCTTTCATGGTGAACTTGGGAATCAACATGATGAGCTAGAGCAAGGTGACAACTAGAGTAGGAACTAATTTTTTTGTGTTTTTGATAGAAGAAAGCAAACCAAACTAAACTATTTTTTGAAGTTTTTGATAAAAAGAGGCAAACAAAACCAAGCAAAAGAAACTAAGCAAAACAAAAACAAAGTAAAGAGAAAGGTTGTGAAGGACTCCCCTTGTGAAGCCATCCTTAGCCTCCCCGGCAATGGTGCCAGAAAAAGCTTGATGATGGCTCAGCTGATTATTGAGCTTCGTTGGGAGACCCCAAGAGGAAGGTATGATGAGCACAGCGGCAAGTTCTTCCCTTAGTAAGAAACCAAGGTTATCGAACCAGTAGGAGGAAGGAAACTCAAGGGTGTTGCAAGAAACTGGAAACCTGCACAACACAAACTCAAGACTTTGCCCAACGAACAGTGAGGTTGTCAATCTCACCGGTTTGCTGAAAACAAAGGATTAACCGTATGGTATGGAAGGTAATGGTGGTTTTGCAGAAAGTAAACATTAACAGTAGAAGATGTATCAATGGTAAATATTGGACCGGGGTACATAGTTCACTAGAGGTGTTCTCCTTAATATAAACAAACATGGCATGTTGGGTAAACAAATTACAGCAGGGCAATTGACAGGACTGAGAAAGGCATAACAATGCAATACTAGACATTCATGATCCTATGAGATTTGATTGGGAAATACAACAAGATACATAGACCGCCATTCAACTACATCTATGACTAGTAATCCACCTTCAGGTTATCATCCGGACCCCCTATAGTATTAAGTTGCAAGCAACGGATAACTGCTTTAAGCAAAGTGTGTAAGGTAAACAATCCACTTGTTCCATGAACAAGAGACTGTTGTTTTATGCCTAGTAGCAACATCACATCTACAACCTTAGAGATTTCTGTCATTTCCCTTAGATTAAATAGAGGCATGAACCCACTATCGAGCATAAATACCCCCTCTTGGTGTCACTAGCATCTACTTGGGAAAGATAGCTACTAGAAATGGAGAGCATGCAAGATTACAAACAGCATAGACATGATAGAATTAATAAGACAAAACCATTAATCAATCTGACATAGTAATCTCAATATCCATCGGATCCCCACAAACACAACATGCATGATTACAAATAGATGATCTTGATCATGAACGGAGCTCACAAGATCTAAACATGGTAGCACAAAGAAGGAGAGACAGCCATCTAGCTACTACATGGACCCGTAGTCCAAAGTGAAACTACTCACGCTTCATACCGGAGGCAGGCATGATGAATAAGAAGGCCTTCGGGATGATCTCCCCTTTGGCAGGGTGCCAGGAAGAGGTTCAGATCCCTCCTGATCTAGGGACGATGGTGGCGGCGGCTACAGACTGTTTTGTGGAAGATTGATCGGGTACTTACGGTTTTGGTATCAGGGGATCTTTATAGGCGAAGAGGCGAGGCAAGGGGCACCCAGGGCGGCTGCACCCCGTAGGCGCGAGCCCACCCAGGCCGCGCGGCCAGGGGTGTGCCCCCCTGGTGGCTCTTCTCCGTCTCGTACTCTGGCTTCGTGTTCCTCACGGTAAAATATTGACTTTGGCTTTTGTCCCGTCCAATTCCGAGAATATTGATTTTCTGCCTTTTCTGAAACCAAAAACAGAAGAAAATAGGCAACTGGCACCGTGGCATCTTGTTAATAGGTTAGTACCAGAAAACATATAAAAACACCTCAAAGTGTAGACAAAGCAAAGAAAAGTAGATACTAAACAAGCATGGAACATCAAAGAGAGCTGGAAGGTGGCCATGGGTGCACTGTTGGGGATGAATACCTATCTCAATGAAGTAGGGGATTGGATATTATGAGGTGTGTTACGATTGTGGGGGAAGAGGAGAAGTTAAATAGGAAGGCGATGATGGGGATTAATGGGGCAGATGAGCGAATCGAGACGAGAATCAATGTTGATGATCAAGATAAAGCGAAGCCAATGGGATAACTCACCGGCTCTCAGCTCTGAGGACATAATGGAACAACCATAATTTTTTCTTTGGGGATAATGGAACAACCATAATTTTTTCTTTGGGGGGTATTAGTGGAGGAGGAGGTGGCGGAGGGCGTGCTGCGTGGTTTTCGAAGCTGGTGTCACATCTGTTGAATCTTATCGAGTATGCCACCTGGCGACAACTACTCTGTGAAAAAGGTTCACGTATAAAAAAGTCCACCATTTTAGTTTAATAATAAGAAAAATCCATGATTTTAATAAATTCCAATGATCTGGATCCATTTGTCCTTTGGTCAGAAATCCAAGGTAAGGCATACAAATAACCACAATGCATGCTAGTTATTTTCCATTGGAACTAGGTCATAAACCCACTTGTCATTCTATATTTTTTTAGAATTTATATGGTCGGTTTAGAAGTGTGGTATAAATTCCCGACAAACAGTTTCAAATCTGAAGCAAACTTCAATTTTTTAAGTTGTTTGGTATGTTCTAGGATGTTGGAATGCGTCCAAACTTGGCAGAGAGGTGCCTCTTGGCATTCCAAACAACTTCTCCAACTAGAAATTTCAGGGTTCTGCGAAAGAAAAAAATAATTTTTTATTTTTTGAATCCAAAAATTTGTATCCTAAGTGGATTTTTCCAAAGGAGTTGCAAGAATTCCGCATGTCTTAGACCCCGTGGCATTTTTGAAGAATGCTAGGTCATTTTGCATTGCCAATGCCAGGAGATAAGTATTTTTCTCATCATGGAGCCATATACTTTTTTTTCTCGAGAAATGCTTGGATAATTCAAAATTTAAACTGTAGGTACCCTAAATATTGGTCTCAAAATTCAAACAAGAATGGTTTTGGATTCCCAAGAGGTGCCCTAGACTGGATCTGGATCCGTGTGTATGATTCAAAATTTAGAAACAATTACGTGGTTATGCATGCTGAAAATTTTGTCCTTTTTGAATCAAACCAAATAAAACTGAAAAAATCAAAAAAATTGAGAACCTACACGTGGAGTCCTCTTATGTGACCTACTACCTCGGAAAAATCATAAACAAGACATCGACATACTTTGGACATGCAAAACTTCACCCGGATAGCTATCATGTAGGAGTTAACTTGGGCTTAAACCCCAGTTATCACACCCACTACCAAAAACATGGCATCCCTTGATGAAATGAGCCCAAACTTGGCATATACATTCTTCTTGGCATTGCAAATAACTTATCCAACTAGGGATTTCGGAGTTATGTGAAAAAACCTGATTTTCATTTTTTGAATCCAAAATTTTGAATTTTAAGTGGATTTTTCAAAAAGAAATGCAAGAATGTTGCACTTATAAGGCTAATACAACAACTATATGCACCAACTTGTTGAGACTCCAAGTGCAGAGTGTTTATGCAAGAGTATTTTTCCTATAAGGGTGACTCGAGTGTTTATATCGAACTCTCAAAGAATTGGCTTAATAACTATTTTTCTTATCTTCTTCAAGCAACCTATAAAATAAAGTATTTGCCTTGTGTCCTCAACTCCACCGTGTGGCTGTAAAGTATAATGTTTCACATTAGTAAAAGTGTTTTTATATTTTTGGATTTAATTAATGAAGAAAATATAAATGGCAATAAAAGTAATAGAAAGTGGTTTCTTATAATAAAAAGTGGACCAAGGTTCATGGGTTCACTTGTCTATTCTCTCATCAGGTGTAATGGACATAAAATTGTTCATGCAAAACATAATATTGTTAAAACTTCATTATGTGGTTGATTAGCATTCATATGGGCATCACGTCCTAATATAAAGAAAGGGAAAACTCCATGCATCTTAGAATTAAGAATAAACAGAGTTTAGACTTAGATACTTTGACATGATGTTTGAATATCAAATATAATATCTTGAACAAAAAAATCATCTTGTCTGTCACTAGATGATTATAACAAATGCATTCACTTTATCCCTAGTGATATAATAAAGCAAAGGTATAACCATAGTGGTTCTCGAGTTTTCTGTCACTACCCAATCCCCACCACCATGTTATTCCATCTAATACACATGTTCCCACACATGTTTCTCCATACAAGTTTGATCATAACAAGTACTTAAAAACGGAGTACATCATATGCATCTATCAATACATCTTACACATAATAGAATTCGAATCTAAAAATATCAACGCATAAAACAAACATCCACCACATTAGGATTACATAGATTACCATAATCATGTTGGGTAGCTCATATGGTACTAAAACAATGATAGCGAAAGAGATATAGATCAAGCAATTGCCAAAAACCCATAGTCTAGAGGTGGACTACTCCCTCATCATCATGGAGATGATGCAGATGATGTTGGAGAAGGTGAAGATCCAACCGACGGCGGATTTGGCGATATTTCCCCCTCCGATTTTTTCTGGTTCTGGATCTGCTTTGGTGTTTCCCTATTTATGCTCTGCCCCCTTCGAGATCGCCCGAGGGACCTTTTTATACGTGTTTTAGGTAAACACTTTGAGGCTGATATGAAGACGGAAGGCTACGAATGCTCGAGAGGTAAATGAGCACTAGTGGTGCGGCTAGGGGGTGTCCTATGCTACTGGGCTCATTTGGGCCTCGTAGATCCCTTTTGGTGATCCAAGTGCTCTAGTCCTTCCCCTTCGTGAAAAAATAATCTTCAAAAAACATCAGGTCCATTTGACTTCATTTAGGTCCATGAAAGATAAAAATACACAAAGTCTTGCAGAGTTATAACCCAAATAAAGGGTTGGTAAATCCAAATAAATCAATGTAAAACATGGATATGATATTCTATATGATACAAATAAATGGGAATATGTACAAAAAAACTATAAAATTCATGTATGTATTTTATATGCATCAAAAGCCCCGTAGAATTTTCACGAACGCTAGGTCATGTTTGATGACCATTGCCGGGAGATGAGTATTTTTTTCTCATGGTGGAGCTATATACTTTTTTCTAATTAATGCTTGGATAATTCTATATAATAACTGTAGGTAGCCTAAATATTGGTCTCGGGATTTTGAATTTTTTATTTTGGATGCCCTAGAGGTGTCCTAGGATGGATCAGTGTGTATGATTCAAAATTTAGAAAACCTTATGTGGTTGCGCACAAAGGCAAGTTTGTCCCTTTTTTGAATCAAACCAGATGAAATTCAAAAAATTAAAAAATAATAAAAACTTGCCCATGGAGTCCTCATTTGTGACCTAATACCCAGGAAAAATCATAAACACGACATCCAAATACTTGGACATGCAAACCTTTGCGGGATGACTATAGTGTTGGAGTTAACTTGGGTTTCAAACCTAGTTATCATGCTCACTTTTAAAACATGGCATCCTTAAATGGAATGATCCCAAATTTGGTAGAGAGGTGCCTCTTGGAAAATCCAAACAACTTCTCCAACTAGGGATTTCAGGTTTCTATGAAAAACATTATTTTTTCATTTTATGAATCCAAAAATTTGTATCCTATGTGGATTATTCTAGAGGAGGTGCAACACTTCCTCATGTCTAAGGCCCCATGGCATTTTTCAGGAATGCTAAGTCATATTGTCTGGCCATTGCTGGGAGATGAGCACTTTTCTGATGGTAAATTTATATACTATTTTTTCTTATGTACTGCTTGGATATTTCAAATTTTGAACTGTAGGTATCCTAAATGATGATCTCAAATGCAAACAAAAATAGTTTTTGGTGCCATAGTGGTGTCCTAGGACCTATGCGTATGATTCAAAATTTAGAAACCCTTATGCGTTTTCATTTGAATTTGTTGTGCTCATTTGAATGTTGGTAAAACCCCATATAACCCCAATGACCATCTAAAAATCCCCTCAAAACCTAGAAGAACTCATGTAACCCTAACGCCCAACTGAGGCCCATTGGATGGAAACCGCATCGGCCAACTGTGGCCGTTGGATCGGGTCTTGTAGAAGGACACCCGCGACTCCGTGACCTAATTATTTTGAGCCATTGGATCGCTATGTATAGATACTTTAGGTTATGTTTTCTAAGGGTGATCCGCGAGTAGGCCCTACCTACAACCTGATTGGCTAGATTCGGTAGCATGCTTTAGCCAAACTTTGGGTGCACATGCATTAGTTTCTGGCAAAAAAATTAAAGTATACAAAAAATTCTAAAAAAATAAAATGATGTACGCATGCATCAGTTTCATGTTATGTATACCAGATTCAAATATAGTTCACATCAATAGTTCAGATTCACTCAAAACTCTAAAACAACATTATTCTGCCAACTTCTTTCTACTCCTCTTTCTAGTCTTCAAGCTCGAACTGTATAAACAAGAGTTGAATTTGATTGAGATAAATATGATCAAAATGCCAATTAAACATGTTTTTAAGATTACCTTTCATCAGCAGAACCATACAAAGATGAAATAGGCAGAGATCTATTGTTTTCTTACAATTACCAGAGATATCTTCAAGATTATCCTCAATAACCACAACAACTTCTTCATATTCCAGTTCACCTCCTTCCTTTTTCTTTCTCTTCTGCTCCCCTTCTAGTTTGTTCTTATTCTACCTCCTTCCAGCAACTCCTATGGTACATGATCTTTTGACACCCCATGTTCTTCAGCAAATTGCTTCTCATCATCGTCGTCCTGCACTTCCTGGACATCATCATATTGATGCACTTGGCGCTCTTCGTCAATTTACTGCATTTCAACAACTTCCTCAATCTCTGTCATTTTTATTGCCCTTTTTATTTTCTTTGTCTTTGCTCCGTTTCTTTGAACGAGAAGCTTCAACTTCTACCTAAGCATCTTCAACTTATGCCTCCCGAATGTGAACAGAGACATGGTCATCATCTTTAAAATCATGTGGAACTATTTTTTTTGCATAACCTCTTCGTATGACCAAATCCTCCATACCTTTCGCATTTCCTTTACTTTGCTCCTAACCTTGATCCCTTTTAAGTGGAGGCTTTGATCCATAGCTTTCTAGGCTTCCAAGGTGGCATCCTAAGAACTATGGTTCAAGTTTGAACCTTGGGTTGACAATATTACAATCATTGTCATCTTACATAGGTGGTACGTTTTCTACATAAGTTGTAGCGAACTTGTCCATAGAAAAGTAGCGATGAACAAAATTTTCTATTGCAGCACCATGACCTCTTTGCTTTAAGATGAGTGCATGGTGACATGACGTACTAGTAAGTTGGCACTTCCTCCATGAACAAGCCCCATCTATAATGTCTATAGGGTACCTCCTTTCAGTTCCATGCCTATATTTTGCATAAACCTCAACTAATATAACTTCTAATTATCCTCATCTTTATTGTCCTTATTGCCCTTATTCTTTCATTAAGTAACTAAACCACCCTTGGCACTATTTTATGGCCTACAAATTTTCTTACAATGATTCTTTGCCGAAAATATATTTTCGCCATTATGCATTGTATTATTCCATCTAGCAAAATAACAATTTCAAGTGATTTAATGCTCCAAATCTTAGAACTCAAACTCTCTACCAAAAATTTGCAAACATAATCCACTTTTGTTAACTCGCCAAACTTGATTCTATCCCATAGTTTGTTCTGATGCTCTTCAAGGTATTGTTTCACCTTTGGCACTATATACATGTCCTGCATGTAACTAGCATGCTTTCTTGGGATGTATGTGTATGATGATGGTCACAAGTTGTCTTCAAAAATCTTTCCTTTAAACTTCTTTGTGAAGTTAGCAGCAAGGTGCCACATGCATTTTCTATGCTCAACCCTAAGAAAAATAACATTAATATCATTCTCTAGCCCCTTGCGTGCATCAGTGTATATTACCAAGCCTTCAAGGTGACCAATTACTACACTTAGCCTCTCCACGAACCATGTCTAACTTTCATTAGATTCACCCTCAAGATCAACATAAGCGACGAGAAAAAAGGAAATTATGTGCGTATACAACATATGTTGTGGCAAGCTGTCACCTAATTTTTTTTAAAAGAAGTTGCATATTTTGCTAAGTATGGCCTACAGCCCTCTAGAAACCCCTTCCAGCATGCCTTCAGGTAAACAAAACATCTCATAAAGCATTTCTTAATTGCCATCATATACTTGACCCCTCTTGAGCTCTTTGTCTTTTTCTCACTATCTCGTAATCGATGTCAACAGCACTCCTAGGTGATGCTCTTTCTACCTCTCATGTGAAACTATACAACATGTGGAAACTATCATTCCAATTTCCTTGAATAAAGTCCAAAATCATCTCCTTTTCATCAAAAACTCTATGGTAAGGAATTAGAACGTTAAACTTATCACTAAGCTTTGAATTGAGTTTAACAAGTCCAATGACTTGATCACTACTTGCGGGAAATAATGATGGGATCTTGGGGGTTAGTATCACACCAGCGGGGAGAGATGGGATCGTGAGTTACTACTAAACACTAGTGGAGACTGGAGAGGGATGAGATCGTGTGTTACTACAAGATTTAGGATTAGTGGGAGAGAGGGAGTGCAGCGCGTGTGGTTAGAAAGCAAGTGTTCCTTTTATTATACGGAAAACGCTAGGAAGGATATATTTTGCTTTATGGGCCCTTGAGATAGTGAGACAGAACTCCGGGTCTTGCTTTCTCAAAGGCCCCTTAAGCCAAGGCCACTCATGTGGGTATATTCGGTGGGTCACAATAGTTAGCGACTCAGCTAGCTCTCGAATTTTCCTTTCATCTACTGTCATAAAACAGTCCCTAGCACATCTTAATATTAATGGAAAAAATATTTCTTTATTGAAAAGTTTCGACAATAGCTATACAAAACAATCCATCCTAATATGCTGAAGTAGTAGATGGTGGGACACACATGTCAGCATGGTATGCATGCCAAGTTAGTGGGACCTGTTTGACTATTCGTTCCCATTTAACGATGCTTAGATTGAACGATACGGTGAATGACTCGGTTCGCCACATTAAAAATAAACGCTATTGCGCACCATCTACCATGGCACAATTATATGCTGGTAACTATCATATGCTGTAACGAGTCTGACACGATATATGTCTGGCCGCCGCCTAAAAATGGTGCCTGAACGCTCATCTGTCGGGAAAAAAAACTTTGTCGATACTTTAGGCTTGTGCCGCCCAAAAAAAGTGTCACACAGGGAGAAAGGTATTTTTTTTAGTGATACATGTATGGGTTCTACAATCCTATACCATACCTACTATACCCGATGGATATTGATATTTTTCCATTTACATATCCATGACAAAATAAAATTGTCTCACACATCGTACTTTTAATGGGTTTTACCTGTTCGGGTGCGAGGGTAATGGATACCCATTGCAATCGATACTTGATTCTGAGTGGCATGCAACAATATAAAATGAATTATCTACTTTGTGAAGCACGTATGTGAATAGCAATAGAGTTTGAATTGAAGAAAAAAATACATCATGCTAAGTTGGTTAAGAATTTATTTGAAAAGATAAGCTAGATAAGAAATACACCAATTTATTAGCTGATGCGAAAATGTGGATGGTGCCACAGGGAAAAATGTGTGGTGCTTCTGGTTTCCATTCTCATCGACATATTGAACGAAGCTCGCCGTGTTCTTCCATGAGAATTTGGAGTTCGTATCATGGTGAAGGTACGGCAACATCGTGATTCTTGTGCAAAAAAATTGCAAAGTTGAAGGAGAGCAGTGAGGAGCAAGATGCAACTAAGTTGGTGGAGATGGAGAAGGAGAGAAAACGCTGATGGAGGAGAAGAAAAGGTTGGCAAACATTTTATATGATCCGCTGAAAGCTAGTAATGTCCAACAAGAAAAAGTTGAAGAGAAACGAGATAATATGTGACGAATGAGATGTAGGAATTGATGATATAGTTCAACATGTGTTTTGATCCAGTTGAACTTCTTGGATTTTAATTTATTTAATGATTACACAAATTATTTCATTTTCAATGTTCAGCTAAAATAGTCCTTTTCTCATTTCATGTAACGGTTATTACTAATAATAGATCTCCATTCTACGAAATAGTACTGCGTAATCCCTGCGTGCATCCAATCCCTGCGTAAAACAAAGATAGTACTACTGCAATCGCACGTATTCATCCCACCCTTTGCGTCTAAACAAAAGGAAAATCGCCACCGCCAATAAAGCAGGTTCTGAGCGGTGCAGAAAGAGTAGCACAAGGAACTGTTCATACACTGACTGCTCAAGAGTCTGATGCACGCACTCGCTAAATAAGAACCATAGGCTTAAACCCATTATTATACCCACAAGTTGCATAGTGAAGCCCTGCATCGATTGGTGAGCTGACTACACAACACTAGATTAAATAGTACTCCTACTAATAGTACACAATAATCTATACGGATTGGTGGGAGTGTCATTGATACATCAGGAGCCTGCAGCTCGGCAGCACTGTTATGCATGCAGTGATGAACTTTAAAGCTTAAGCTGAGAAAAGGTCACCTTTTTGCGAGGGATAGGTAAGAACTAGTGGATCAGTCAGAGGGGAGGAACGTATTAAGTATTTGGAAAGCCTGGGGCGGATGCAGAATGGCATGGAAAAGCCATCATGGGTTGTGCGGTTCAGAGATGGCAGGCAAGGAGGGGTCGCAGCAGACGCATTTTGGCTTTTGCGTCCTACTCGGCGTTGCTAGTCTAATGGTGAAATCATTCCATAACAGGAGTATCCGCGCCCCGCTTTGAGTGCTTCCGTTTGGGGTAATGTGTGACATCGTGGTGGACTTCTTTTTTCTGTGTGCCAAAATATGCCATCATTTGCCCACTCCTTTTCATTTCTTTTGCCAAAATCATTTGCCCATCTTTGTGAGACTGGGTATATACTAATGTAGTGCAATCAAGGGAGATCTGTAGGGCTTCCAACAACCAGTCGAAAGTGTGTATTTCCCATTTGGGGATGTTGGAGCTGGACAGATACATAGACCAACGAAAAGAGTACAATGAAAGCAAGGAGGAGAAGGAGAAATCAACTTATCTTGGTGCAAATACTATTAATGGAAATTTGTGTTTTTTGTACATTGTAATAATCAAGAAGTTATCCATTAGAACATAACATGGTGCCAACCGATGGCTCAAACAACATAAGATAACTCACAAAAGCTTTGTCTATTAGGAGAACACAAATAGCTTTGTTTCTCAATACCTTGATACAAACAGAATGCTTTATATATAACCGGGTCACCCCACCATACAACACGAGGAGTATCGAGCGGAGACCAGTCACCCTTCAATTTCTCACTATCGAGCCTTGGATCGAATCATGTCTAACAAGCCGATGCCACTAGGCATCATCGACGAATGTTCGTTGTGATACTTCCATATGTTAGTCGTAGGAAAAACCATGTCCTCCTAGACTCGTGTTACATGTTAATATAGGAGGAAAAATAACCTCTTGATCGTGTACAAAGAGGATACAGGATCAGATGGAGTACTCCTCAATACCGTCCCATATACGTACAATATTATATGTCTAACGTCCCCCTTCAATCTAAACCTATTGTACATGTGCAGTAAGGTTTATATTAGGCTTAAACTCATCTAACTCTTTTACAAGCAAGGTTTCACAGCTATCTTACCTTTGTTGGATATGAGCTTGATATCAAGAAGTTTGCTTGCAACTCGCTCTATGAAAAAATGATAGTCAATCTCAATATGTTTTGTGCTGACATGAAAAACTGAATTTGTGGACATGTATGTTGCACTAAGATTATCACACCAAAGACAGGAATTCTGTTTAAGAGAGACATCAAGCTCTTGAAGTAAGGCTTCAACCTATATTAACTGAGTTGTAGCATTACCAAGTGATTTATATTCTGCTTTTGTACTTGCAAAAGACAATGTATCTCGTCAAGACATGATGTAGAACGTCAATCGTCAAGACATCCATCCCAATCTACATCTGAGAAAGCAGCGAGGAGGGTAGAGGAAGATTTCTAAAATGTAAGCCCAACACATTGAGAGTACCTTTGACATACTATACTATCTTATTTGTAGGTATCCATTGAATAGTTGTAGGGGCATGAAGAAAGTAACAAAAAATATTAATTGAAAAGGGAAAATCAGGACAATTCAATGTCAAGTACCGAAGTGCACAAACTATACTGCGATAGTGAGTGCTATCCCCAGATCCAAGTGGCATCCCATCAGTCAATGACAACTTATCAGTAGTGGATAATGGCGTGGGTTCATAAGTGCATATGGGCATGTACACATGTGTAAGAAGACCAACAACATATTTTCCTTGACTTAAGAGTAACCATGTTAATTTTTTCTTGACCTTGATGCCTAGAAAATAACGTCACTCACCAAGATCCTTGATAGCAAAGTGAGTGCTCAAATAATAAAGTAAAGCAGAAAAAGCCTGATTGGAGGAGCCAGTCATAATAATTTCATCAACATAGATCAATATGAACATATTTATACCTAATCTATTGTATAAAAAGGATGTTTCTGCCTTGGAAGGGTATAAATCCCAACTCATGCAACTTGGAGCTAAGACAAGAGTACCATGCTTGAGGGGCTTGTTTAAATCCATAAAGAGATTTTTCAAGTTTGCAAACATAATGTGGAGTATCTTGAATTTCAAACCTAGGTGGTTATTCATGTATACCTCCTCTTCCAAAACACCATGTATAAACATGTTCTTAACATCTAGCTATCGTAGATCCTAGCCTCTAGAAACTAAGATAGAAAAAACACCTATCACTTTCTAAGCACTGTTGGGCCTCAGTTCAAAAATCGATAAAGGTGACTTTTCCGTATTCATGCCTCGATGCATTATAATAGTGGACGATTTAAGAATAGGACTAAAAGTATCTTCATGGATAATACCATATTGTTGCTTAAAGTCATTTGCAACAAGCCTTGCTTTATACCTGTAAAGTGTACATCTCCGTTTTTTATACAATATAACCATTTGAAATAATATTATCACTCCATTTGAAACTGATTTTGTAGAGAGGTATGTTGCACTAAGATTATCACACCAAAGACATGGATTCTGCTTAAGAGAGACATCAAGCTCTCGAAGTAAGGCTTCAACCCGTATTAACTGAGTTGTAGCGTTACCAAGTGATTTATATTCTGCTTTTGTACTTGCAAGAGACAATGTATCTCGTCAAGAAATCATGTAGAACGTCAATCGTCAAGACATCCATCCCAATCTACATATGAGAAATCAGTGAGGAGGGTAGAGGAAGATTTCTGAAATGTAAGCCCAACACATTGAGAGTACCTTTGACATACTATACTATCTTATTTGTAGGTATCCATTGAATATGTAGGGGCATGAAGAAAGTAACAAACCTTATTAACTGAAAAGGGAAAATCAGGACAGTTCAATGTCAAGTACCAAAGTGCACAAACTATACTGCAATAGTGAGTGCTATCCTCAGATCCATGTGACATCCCATCAGCCAATGGCAACTTATCAGTAGTGGATAATGGCGTGGGTTCATAAGTGCATATGGGCATGTACACATGTGTAAGAAGACCAACAACATATTTTCCTTGACTTAAGAGTAACCATGTTAAATGTTTCTTGACCTTAATGCCTAGAAAATAACGTCACTCACCAAGATCCTTGATGGCAAAGTGAGTGCTCAAATGATAAAGTAAAGCAGAAAAAGCCTGATTGGAGGAGTTAGTTATAATAATGTCATCAACATAGATCAATATGAACATATTTATACCGCATATAATGTACAAAAATGGATGTATCTGCCTTGGAATGTATAAATCCCAACTCATGCAACTTTAACCTCGGCAAGGAAATTTGTTATAGACTTAGGGTTTCGTGGAAAAGAGAGCATTGGGGATTTCGTCGGCTAATCAGACAAACAAGGAATTCGATGTAGTATGATTATAGGAAAATCTCGCTTACAAAGTCGTCGGTTTGCTAGTTGCAGTCTAGCTCACGACGGATTGCAGAAAAATGCAAGTTCCCTCTCCATCGGGTCCTTCCAACCTTTATATGAGATGCTTACAATAAAAACTCTATGCCGGTTCATGACTATTTATTAATCGGTAAGGCAAGTCTTTATTCGTCGGGTGGGCCATAAGTTTTTATTCGCCTGGGGTAACTAATCATAGGGACCTGATAGGTCATACCCATGTCAATGTATGAACAAGACAATAATAAGCAATGGAAGTAAACAGAGAGATGTATGTGATGTAGGTATTTGGAACTGTAATAGGACTAAGGAATTCTCAAGGAGTGTTGGATCCATGATACGTCGTAAATGTATCTATAATTTTTGATGCACCATGCATGTTTTGTATCAACTTTGCTATGCTTTGTCTACACTTTGAGGTATTTTTATATGTTTTCTAGTACTAACCTTTTAACAAGATGTCATAGCGCCAGTTGCTTGTTTTCTTCTGTTTTTCGTTCCAGAAAGGCAGAAAATCAATATTCTCGGAATTGGACGGGACAAGTCATTATTTTTCCCGGAGCAACACGGAACCATGAAGCAGAGTTGGAGGAGGACACCAGGGTGGCCGCACCCCCTAGGCGCGGGCCAGCCCTAGTGGCGCCCACAGGGGGTATGGGCCACCTGGCCCTCCACCGACCATGCCTTCTTTGCCTATAAGAATCCCCCGACTCAGAAACGCTAAAGAATGATCCAGAAGAAATCCACGAAGACCTTCGTAGCGCCGCCGCCATCGAATGGGAGATTTGGGGGACAGGAAGTCTCTGTTCCGGCACCCTGTCAGGACGGGGAAGTGCCCCCGGAGCCATCTCCAACAATCTCCATCGCCATCTTCATCACCGTTGCTGATTCCCAATGAGGAGGGAGTAGTTCTTCCTCGAGGCTAAGGGCTCTACCGATAGCTATGTGTTCATCTCTCTCTATGCATGATCATATTGTGTTCATGAGCTTTGTAATCAAGTAGATCTACCTTGCTACTCAAGTGATTCATTAGATCTCTGCTCTCCCCATGTGTGTGAAACTGACAGTGTGCACGCCATGGTGGCACTTAGGCTAGAGTCTACATAAATACTCACCGTGCCTTAATAGATATATGTTTTTCCCCACGTGTGTGAAAGTGACAGCATGCACACCATGTGTGGCACTTAAGCTAGGTTATATATATATTCATGAGTATATTTGGAGTTGGATGTCTTTATGAAATTGTGGTGTTTATTGGAACCATCTAGTGCTCAAGGTGACAGTGTGGGGTTATCTAGATTGGGGAAGGCCCTACCATGGATTAGAGTGTCCAACCGGAGAGTAGTTCAGGGTAGTATCATGAAGAGAATATATTTATATGAGAGAGTGTTCACTAGTGGAAGTATGATCCCTAGGCCTTGTTTCTAAGCATTGAAATGCCGTTTGCATCTAGATCTATTATATGTTTGCTTGCTTTAGTCTTTACCTCACCGTCAAGCTCTTTTCTGGCACCGTTACCACATGTATTTCACTATCTCTTCGCCGAACTAGCGCACCTATAAACCTGACAAGTGTATTGAGTGTGTTGGGGACACAAGAGACTTCTTGTATCTTTATTGCAGGGTTGCTTGAGAGGGATACCTTTGACCACTTTCTCCCTGAGTTTGATAAACCTTGGATAATCCACTTAAGGGAAACTTGCTGTTGTTCTACAAACCTATGCACTTGGCGGCCCAACAACTGTCTACAAGAATATAAGTGCGTAGACATCAAGCTATTCTTTGGCGCCGTTGCCGGGGAGGTTTTGGTCCTTTTACCTTACCTCACCGTCAAGCTATTTTCTGGCGCTGTTGCTGGGGAGGAAAGGTGAAAGGCACTCACACACGTTACCCCATGGCAACAAGCGAAAGCTATTTTCCAAGGCATTGCTGGGAGAGGAAGGTAAAAGGTACTCACATCCTCCGGTGTGAGTGCTCGAAGTTATTTCCTTTAGATTCTACAATTTTGTCTTTTTGTTTCTTGTTTTCACTAGTTAGGCTTAATGGAAAACAAAAAAAAATTAGAGAGCTTTATATTATCTATCTTGAGTTAGGACATGAAGTGTTTGAAGAGAAAATTAAAAAACCTATGGAACTTTATTTGCATGCTAATAGCAATGTTATTAGTATGAATTCTTTGAACACCATTATTGCTAATGCTATGGAAAAGTATAAGCTTGGGGAAGCTAGTTTTTATGAAAATGATCTTTTTAGTTCCACAGCTTTGGAAGATAGCTATTCTATTGCTTATGATGATACCAAACCTCCAATATATGATGATTACAATGATGAATATGATATTTTCAGTCCACCTGCTATTGAGGAGAAAGTTAATTGTTATTACAATCTGCCTCCTATATTTGATGATTATGGTGATGAGAATAGTAATGATAGCTATTTTGTTGAATTTGCTCCCACTACAATTAATAAGAATGACTATGCTTATGTGGAGAGTAATAATAATTTTATGCATGTGGCTCATGATAGGAATGTTTTATGTGATAGTTATATTTTTAATTTTATTCATGATGCTACTCAAAGTTATTATGAGAGAGGGAAGCATGGGTTTATGCATCTAAAAAATATTAAGTTTCCCGTCTTTATGTTGAAAATTTTGAAGTTGCACTTGTTTTGCTTTCCTATGCTTGTTGCTTTGTGCTTTCATGACTTGTTTCTTTACAAGATTCCTATGCATAGGAAGTGGGTTAGACTTAAATGTGTTTTGAATTGGCTCTTGATGCTCTCTTTTACTTCAATTCATATTTCTTATGTGAGCATCTTCTTGCTTCTTGTGGCTAACTTAAAGGCGATAAAGAAAAGTACTTGTTGGGAGATAACCCAAGAGTTTACTTGAGTCTTTATAAGTTATTACTTCAGTAATGACCTCTCTTTATCCTTTTTATTTTCTTTTTGTTCCAAGAATAACCTCTAATGAGAGGGAAGTAAGATTTGGGGAGTTGCTGTCCTGAAACAGATTTTTGTGTTCCACCATAAAAAATCGGGAGGAATCTATGTAAGTCGGATTGAGCTGATATTTTAGGAATAAATTCCCCATTATGTTAGATAACTTCCTTTAGTTCAAGTATTTTTATTTGAGCAATATAAAGTCTTCGAAACAATCAGTTTCTACCTGCTGGTCTGTTTTGACAGATTTCTGAAATTATTTGCATTTGCTTCTTATTGATTCCTTTTTGTGTTCTTTTTGGGAAATTGAGCTTTTTGAGGGAATTGATACAGTATATTGTGTTTTTAGTGAAAGTTTTGTTGTTCTAAAGCTAAACTCAAAGGTCTATTATCTTTTGAAAACACTAATGTTGCTAATGAAGATTGTGTGAAGTTTTATATGAAGGAAAATTTTCACGTGTAGAGAAAGAATGATGTAATGAGATGAAGAATGTACAAAACCTCAAGATTGGGGATGCCACCCTGTGTCACCCCAAGAAATATTCAATAGGTACAAGCATCAAAGCTTGGGGATGCCCAAGGCATCCCCTTCTTCATCAATAAAAATCTCAGGTTTTTCTAGACACTTCGTTTTTATTGTTTCATGCACAATTGTGTTGTTCTTGGAGCGTATTTGTTTTTGTTTTTAGTTTTCTTTTGATCCCAGCACACTTATTTTGGAGAGGGACAGACTTTGTTTTCATTGCCTAGAACACTCTAGTTTTCATTCTTATTGTTTATGAGCGTTCTCTTTTGCTAGCACTGTGTTTAGCCTTAGTTTTCTTGTGCTTTCAGCTTAGAACTTTTTAGTTTTTCTCTGTGGATTTATGAGACATTCTCACTGATCTTTATTGATGATTATCTTTGTGAGTTGTTTCAAATAAGTCGATTGGTGTTGGAAAAGAGTAGAAAGTTTCATGCTTAAGTGGTACAAAAGGGAGCTTGTTTTGACTGTCTTAGACTTTATCATGTCATTCTAGATGTTATTTTGACCTTATGCTTAGTGATTATTGTTGTAGCATGACTTGTTCCAAAAAATTATGATTGCTTAATGTGTCTTGAAAGAATCATGTGTTGTTTTAGCATACAAAAGCATAGTATTATGATATTCTCCTTTGATGCTTTGTTTGGGTTGACTTGGCACATGCTCAAACCATGTTATGACTATGAACAAGTCACCATAGCCTCTATGATCATTTAGTTCTTGACTTGTAGTACCACTTTATGCTTTGATTAGTAATGTTTTTTTGCTCTGCATGATTATGCCATTATTGCTCTCTTAGTTGGTCGCTCCCAGTATTTTGCTAGCCTTCACTTGTATGAGTAAGATCTACTCATGCATCCAACTCCCAAGAAACCAAGTTATTCCAAAGTGTCCACTATAAATTCCTATGCATGGCGTGTTACACCATTCCAAGTATATTCTTGTTTTCATCTATCTTCCAATTAAAAAGTATTTTGTTATGTGAAAGTTAGTGATTAAAGCTCTCACAAACTTGATGGCACACTTTATTTTTATTGCCCCTAATAAACTTGAACATTGTGTCATCTATGTTGTATATGCTTGCACTTATATGTTGGAATTAGCAGAACTATGCTATCATGGGGAACGCTTTCAACATTGCACTTGTACTTTGTACATAGTTGATATCATGCTCTTTTGGATATGGATGTCGTTGGTGTGAAATAAAAGGGGAGCTTGTAAGTCCATGGAATTATGTATGTGTGTTAGAGAAACACATGGGCCGCTAGCCTAAGCCATGCTTAATCATGGTGGAAACTTGCAGCATCACCATAATGACATCTATGAATCTTTCTTCTTATAAAAAAGATATATATTGAAAAGAGGAAAGAGAGAAAAAGAACCATAATCCCATGGTAAATAAGAAGACTGTTGACATGCTCATTGTCTGCTTGCCTTGTCATTTTGATTATGGGATAGCTCATGTATCATGTGCAAGGGGTACCCCGTTGGCGGTTCTCTGTGATACACATGTACTTACTATGACAAGAACTTATAGGTGACTAAAGTTGAGTAGCATGAGGAGCGGCCCTCGTATTCAAGGGACATGAGATTGCCAACTTATACTTTGTCAAGCATATACTCCATAGTTTGTTCACTTTAACCTTAATCTGACGAGGTTTAATCTCGTCAATGCCCATTGTTATGGACATGGGTTTTGGAGAAGATGGGGATGCTGGAGATCACGGAACGGTTAACAAACAAGCAACACAGGGACACGAGGTTTACCTAGGTTCAGGCCCCCGGAGGGAAAACCCTACTCCTGCTTGTCTTCTCTTGATTACGGCGGAACTGAAAGTTACAAGGGTGCGCAGATGCAATCTGGCGTGGAGGTGTGTATGCGGTGGTATGCGAGAGATTGTAAGAGAGCCTCCTCGTCGTGCCCTCCTGGCCTTTATATAGAGGTAGGTAGGTCCCAGGAACAGATCGAGTCGGTTACAGGTTTTAGGGTTTACCCCTTTGAATTTTCTATCTACTCTAGTCTTGCTCTCCAAGGATCCGAAGGTGTCATGGGCCCTGGCCACCCAAAAGTCTTCATGGGCCGGCGTATATTTGTCATGGGCCTTCCTTGGGCTGGACCAGGTATGCTAAGGTCGTGTACCCGTAGGGTATAACCATGTCAGTAGCCCCCGAGTGTTCAGTCGAATCGTAGATTCGGCTGAGGACTCTTCAATCCTTCGGGTGCAGCTATCTCTGTTTGTTTAGAGAATGTTTTGACTGTGTAGGGATCGTTGATGCGTGTGCCTGATTCTCCTGACGGATCAGGGTCAGTTAACTGTCTTAGGACAAAACAACACGATCTTCTTCGGATTCGAGTCCCTCGACTCGAACCCGGAACATATGCTGGCGTAATTCGACTCATGCCGTGAAGGACTTACAGGAGTGGAATTCCAGTGAATTTTAAGTGACGCACCCAACGCGCCCGTCGGGATTTTTCATCGTGCCTGTTAGCACGGATTCTTACTAGCAGAGCCCGGTAATGTGCGTTGCCAGGCCATCAGATGATATCTGTAGGTCTTATCTTTGTGTCGCAGACACAGCATCCGAATGTTTATCACCGCGGAGGTGTTTCAGGTGGCCAAGGAGGATATTACTCACCTAGCGTTAATTGGGGCAGAGTTGCCTAAAAGTTTTTGCATACTGATATGCAAGATCGCAGTCGAAGATTTATAGGGTGCGCGACCAGCGTTCCCTATGGGAGTAGCCCCCGAGTGTCTGTTCGAGTCGCAGACTCGAGCAGATACTTTAATTTCGTTGTTGTTTGGCTTTAGGTCCGTAGGACACAAATTTTTCGGATGCCTGAATCCATCCTCCCTATGGGAGTAGCCCCCGAGTCCGTAGTAGAGTCGTAGACTCGACGTAGGACTCGAAGAATATTTTCATGGTATAGTATTTTGATTATATTCGGGTGCGCGGCCAGCGCTCCTGATAGGAGTAGCCCCCGAGTAGTTAATCGAATCGTAGATTCGAGTGAGTACTCTTAGCTGTGTAGCCGAAGAATTGTAACCGTTGCTAGTATAGCTTTTGATGACGTCAGTGCTGACGATCGGTGACCTCAAGCGTCTGCGGCGCCAGAGATGACTTGACTGGACGAACATAGGTCCCACCTTATGACTTTGAGTTGACTAGTCACGCACGACATGGAGATAATTACGGCGTCGCCTTGATTTCCGTGCATTGTGGACGGCGTGGGAGGGACGGTTCGCTGCTGTGCTGACACGTGGACGGCCAGATCTTGATGTTGGCTCTAGGTCTTCCCGATGGACGGTCGTCGTGCATCGTCCTCGTCCTTATAATCATTGGGGAAAGGTGAATTTGTTTTCACCGCAGCCATTCCTGTTTCACAGCTCCCATCTTCTTTGAGCTTTTCTCACTGCTCGCTGGAATTTCCCCGCGTCTTTCCTTCCTTGTTTCTGCGTGCTCATCGTTGTCGCTGCCGTACTGCAATAGGGAAGCCCAAGAAGTCCTCCTCTGCAGTTGGTACCAGTGCCGCCGCCACCCGTGTCACCGATGGTGGCTGGCGGCGATCGGAGACACGTGAGAGTGATCTCTGCAAGCTCCGTGAGCGGGGCCTAATCCCGCAGGATAGGCAGGCCGTCAAACTTCCCGGCAACGAGGTAATTCCCCGTCCTCCCGCTGGGTTTCGGGTTATGTTCGTCGCCTTTGTCCTTCGGGGCTTTTCCTTCCCAGTCCACGATTTTCTTCGTGGATTGCTTTTCCTTTATGGTATCCAGCTGCATCATCTTTCTCCCAACTCTCTTCTTCATGTCGCATGTTTCATCACTTTCTGCGAGTGATGGCTTGGTATCGAGCCGCACTTTGGCCTCTTCCGGAAACTCTATTCCGTGAAGAGGCAACCTGGCTCCGATGGTGTTTATCCCATTGGGGTTGCATTATTTCCCTCAAATCCAATCTTCTTTTCTTCTCCTTTTTTATGTCCAAATCTGTCCAGTACTGGAGGAGGCGATGGTTTGACATCCGCGACTCCACGGTGGCTGGGCAGGATTTTGGTCTTGCTCCTTTCAACCCCTCCCAAAAAATCGAGCCGAAGAGGTCCTGGAAGAACCAGATCTTCAATGGCGAGGTGGCGGAGATAGAGGGACTCTATCGTCGGGTGGAGGATCTCTAGTTGATTCTGGATAAAGAGGTGAACGGTGTGGATATCATCCGCACCTTCCTTAAACATCGGGTGCAGCCGCTCCAGGCTAG
Organism: Avena insularis; assembly: GCA_023614405.1. Classification (NCBI taxonomy): domain Eukaryota; kingdom Viridiplantae; phylum Streptophyta; class Magnoliopsida; order Poales; family Poaceae; genus Avena; species Avena insularis. Next base: position 29,033,224 of record CM042690.1, read on the forward strand.
GGCGCACTCAATGTTCCTTTATTCGGGTCGTCGCGATCCGACTAGGGTTTCGGCTGAGGAGTTCTCCAAGGGGGATCTCGACGGGGTTCTTCGCCCGTTGCTGAAATTCAAGGCTGGAGAGGATATCCCGGGGAAGTCACTGACTCCTCTGTTCTCCGCTTCGCGTCCGGTTCCACAGGTGTAGATCTGGAACGTGCGCGCAGCGCTATTTTTCGACTGTGTTGTCCTTGCACCTTTTTGTGCTGAAATTTTTGTTTTCTTCTTACGCAGGAATTCAAGGTACCAGGCATGTCGCCTCCATTGCTCGAAGTGTTCCCGGATGCACCGGACAACGAGGTAGTGGACTCCATGTCTGAACTTCCGTCGGCGCGATTGCCGGCCGAGGAGGCCAACGATTCGAGCGAGGATCACACTCGTAAGAGGACACGGAGCTCCAGCGAATCGTCGGATGCTTCGACTCCGCCGACCCCTAGGAATCCGCTATGCCTTGAGCGTCACAGTGGGGGTCATGGGGATTCTTCCTCTCCTATTCCGGCCATGCCCGTGCGGGCTGTGGCACCGCACCCGCCGACAAAGAGGAATAAGGAAGAAAAGAAGGAAGAGAAGAAGGGCAGGAAGACCCCTCCTGTCTTTGATTTGAGCGATCTCGACTCGTATGTTTCCTCAGTTCCTTTTTTGCTTTCTCTTGTCTGTTTGCTCTGTACTTGGCTGATTTTTCCTTTGCAGCCATTCTTTCGACGGCTCCTCAAGCGATGGCGCTCGGGAGATAGTGGGGGAGTCGAAGGTTTCTCCTCCTCCTCCTCAGACGGTGGCCACCTCTGAGGGCGCTGCTCCGAACCCTTCTTCGCAGGAGGCTCGGGTGGTTGTCCCCCAGAAGACTTCGGCTGGACCTTCGGAGTCGCCATCTAACCAGGTAAGTTTCTTTGCTCTTGCCGCCGGGGGAGCCCCGGGGTGTTTTCGGGTGATCTGCTGATCAATTTTGTTTTTGCTTCTTGTCTCGGGGGGAGCCCCCGAGCGTTTTTCATATGTTCAACTTGCTTTGCTCGTTCTTTGGGCGTAGCCCCCGAGCCGTTCTTTTCACGAGTAGTGCCTTTTTAAGCCTTTGGTGCAAGGCGTCAACCAGCTGGTGCAACAGCACCTAGCATTGGAGGCCAGTTTCAAACAGCTTCAAGGTATGTTCGCGAGTTGATCTTTTTGCTGCTTCTTGTATTTCTTTGCCCTGCGATCTGATAGGTGTTTTTTCTGACTGCAGAGGACCACAATACCACCCTCCGTGAGCTTGATGCTCTCAAAAAGAGCCTTGGGCAAGCGGAGAAAAAGGTCAAGGTCGCCGTTGGTGCGAAGGAGCGCCTCGAGCTGGAGCTAGCCAACGTAGCCACGGCCAAGGAGCGCCTGCCGCAGGAGGCTATAGACCGCGAGGAGCAACTCGCCACCGCCACGGTGTCGCGCGAGAAGGAGCTAGCCGACAAGCTGATGGCGGCTGCCAAGGCTATTTCGGGTGAGTTGCTTCGTCTTCCCTTTTTCGGCGTCCTCGTCTTTCCTTGATGTGCTTTTATTTATGTTGCCCCTCCTTTTCTTTTAGATGCCGCGGGCATCGAGTTTTACCGTGGTGTCCTAGAGCACGGAAGTGCTCTGGATGATGCCACTGCGGCGGTCGAAGACCGCTGTGGTACCGTGGTCGGCTCGCTTGCTAAGGCCAAGGAGGTTCTTGGGCGCTTCTATAAGGAGCTCGTCCCCAAGGGCGTCGCCCTCGAAGATGTTGATGCCTTGGCGGATGCATTGTCAGCCGAAGCTCCTGCGGCGTACAAGCGCAAGCAGAAAGGCATTAGTGCGTCCGTCGGGCTGGCGATGGCCCTGGCCTCTGGAGCGGAGCTGGATCTTCATTAGGTCACCTCCCGGATGCCAACGGTTGCTGACCAATCCGAGGTAGCCTTCGCCATCTATGCTGCTCGCTGTAAGCATTATGGGCCGAAGTTGATTTACTTGCTGGCTGAGTACGCGTTGAGGCAGCAGGGAGAGGCCAAGGTGAGGCAGTCCGGCTCCGAGGCTACTCAAGATGCAGCTTCTTAGGCCTTGTAATTGTAGGATAGCTTTTGTTTCCTTTGTTGTAATTATCTCTATGAACGATCCTTGTGCCACGCAGTGGTTTTTTGCTGCACATAATGGATTTTCGAGTTCTGTGCTCCTTCGTCTGCTTGTTCATATCCTTGTCTTCTTTTACTTTAGGGGCCTTCGGGTGATGATCCCGTTGATACTTCGCCTACACCGCAGCTGCGGCCATCCCTGGATGGTGCGTCGCAACTTGTGTTTCTTCGAGACCGTGTTTGTGGCCTTGAGAAAGAGTTGCTTGGGGGTGCATGGCCACGCCGATGTTTGGAAATCGAAGGCAGAGCGAGGCGCTGCCAGGGAGGAGTATTTGATGACGGAGTTGCGTCGTTTGTCTGAACAACTGCAATGTGAGCTTTTCGAGATGCTGCTCATTGTTTCGGATGCGCCTGTTGGCCTTTTATCTTACTTTTTGCAATTATTGCAGGTGCTAACCTTGCCCCGAGGGAGGAAAAGGAGCGTGTTGCTGTTCGGATCAACTGCTTGACCCAGCAGGACATGGAGGCCGGCGGGTTCTTCTGGATGGACCGTGATCGTGCCATGGTCCTTGCGACGGTGCAGGATCGTGTCTACCGTATCGGGTGCTTGCCGTGATGATCTTCGTTGGCGTCAGTTCTGCACGTGATGTTTCCGCTGGATGAGGCGCCATCGACTCTCTGTGGCCTGCTGTCGAAGTTTCGAAATGTGCATCGTGTCCGGGAACTGGTTCAGCATCATCTTGTCGCGGGGGTGAAGGTTGCGCTCTCCCTTGTGCGGTTGCATCGTCCTGATGTAGATCTGTCTGCTGTAGCGGATGGGCCGCCTCTTCGGCCGGATGGCGGCGAGTGGGATATGCGTCCACACTATGCGGCTGTAAGGCAGTATGCCGAACAAATTGTAGAACTGTTTGAGCAACGTGCGCGGGCTATTCTTCAGAATAGGTAGGACCTGTAAAAGAGATAGATGTAAAATTTGTATATATTTGACTGGGCATGTTGTGCCCTTTATTATATTCTGAAGGTTTATTGTTGTGTATCACGTGGTGCTTTGTTTGTATACGTGTCCTTTTTGTTAGCCTGACGTGGTCGACGAAGTCGTGAGGTAGGGGGAGCCCCCCGAGTGTGTTGTAATATGGAGTAAAATGCAGACAATAGGTGATTTTTTTTGGGGCGAGTTAGCTTTATTCATATCGTAAGGAGGAGGTACATTGTTCGGCTGAGTAGCCTTGGCTGAATAGCCTTATTGAAAGTAAAAGAGGGAGGTAGCTAGGGGTAGAAGCGTCGCAGCTGTTGAAAGAACATTTTATAATCCCTAGTGTTTTGTGTGTTAGATAACAATATCAAGGATTATTTAATGTGTGTTGAAGTGTTGCAGTCACCTATGAGAAAAAGGGAAAGGATTCTGTTTTTGGGGGGCGGATAATCTGCCCCCACCAGGGGCGGATAATCCGCCCCTCCCTCTTCCCAAGTTGGCGCAAGTCCCAGAAGAGGGGCGGAATTTTGGCCGGATTCTCCGGCCCCGCCGGATAATCCGTCCCTCAGGGGGGGCGGATAATCCGCCCCCCTGCTCATCGCCAAGGCGCAAGCCCCAGAGAGGGGGCGGAGTTTTGGCCGGACTTTCCGGTCTAGCCGGATAATCCGCCCCTCAGGGGGGCCGGATTATCCGCCCCCCAAGATCTTCACCAAGCTTCACCAAGGCGCAAGCCTCAGAGAGGGGGCGGAGTTTCCCCAGGGGCGGATAATCCGCCCCCAAAGTTGTGCAACGGCCAGATCTGGGGAGAGGGTATTTAAGCCAGCCTTCCCCCTCCCGCCAGAACTCTTGATTCATCTCGAAAAAGGCCAGATCAGATCTGAAAGCTTCATCCAAGAGTGCTCCACCTAGATCCACCCAAAGGCCCCATCCCTTGGGGAATCAAAGGAGGAGAACTCGATCTTCATCATCAGCAATCAAGCGCTTCATCTCCTCTCCATTCATTTGGAGAACCCCCGATCTAGTATTTCTTGCAAATACCTAGATCCTTGTTTTTGTTTATATTGATAAACCTTGTTCTTGTGGCAGCTTGTTGTCATCTCGGGAGCCCCCAATTCGGTTGTGGGTGTGTGCCCCGATAGTGTTGTAAAAGGCACCGGTTCCCGCCTCGAAGGGATCCAATAGTGGAGAAGGTGGATCAGGCCTCTCGTGGCGAGATCCATCGGAGAATAGGGTGAGGCCTATTGTGGCGTGGTGGTCTTAGAACCGCCCACCCCTCCAACGCAGGTGTACTTCCCTTAACAGGGAAGGAACTGCAGTAAAACAAATCCCTGTGTCTCCGCGTGCTCCACTACGGTTTCCTCGCTCCTCTTTTACGTGCTTAGTAGTTAGGGTTACATATAGGGAAATTCCCGTAGTTGCATATCTAGAGAATTTACTTTGTGTCAATCCTAAAATTGAAAAAGTATTAAAAATTGGTTAGCACCTATTCACCCCCCCCTCTAGGTGCCCATACGATCCATTTCAGTTGTGCGACGTTCCATGGGTTGGTGTATGCGACTCCAGACTCCACGTGCTTGAGGCGATAGGCGCCACCTGGGATGACTTCAGTGACAATGTAGGGTCCTTCCCATGGTGACTCTAATTTCTTCGGTCGCTCTTGCTTGAGTCGCAAGACTAGGTCTCCTTCGACGAAGGACCTTGGGCGTAGCCGTCGGCTTTGGTAGTTTTGGAGACTCTGTTGGTATACCGAGCCTTTGCTATGTCACGCGTTCGCCGAAAGTGTCGTCGATTCGCTTCGCTGTGGCGGCGACCCGTGGGGCCTTGTATGCATCACCTGGCAAAGACGACTTCGCCCGCACCATGAAGAAAGGCATGTAGCCAGTTGAGCTATTTGGCGTTGTGCGCAGGCTCCACAGGACAGAGGGAAGCTCTTGTGTCCAGGCTCCGGCGAGCCGCTCGAGCGGGCTCATTAGGCGCTTCTTGATGCCAGCGCCGACGAGGACGTTGGCCTTCTCGACCTGCCCGTTCGTTTGCGGGTGCGCCACGGAGGAGTATGTGATGTTGATTACGAGGTCTTCACAGATGTCCTAGAATTCTTTGGAGATGAAGTTCGACCCATTGTCGGTGATGATGCTATGCGGCACTCCGAACCTGTAGACAATGGATTCAAAGAACTTGACGTCAATTTTGCCCTTTTGGTTAGTGACGGGCATGGCCTCAATCCACTTGGTGAATTTGTCGACTGCGACCAGGAGGTAGACGTGACCTCCTTTCGAGGACCTTGGCAGTTTGCCGATCATGTCGAGGCCCCATTGGGCGAAGGGCCAGGCCAAAGGTATTGGTCTGAGCTCTGATCCGGGTGCGTGCGGTTGATCTGCGAACCTTTGGCACCCGTTGCATCTTCGAACGATGTCCTTCGCATCGTTCATGGCCGTTGGCCAGTAGAATCCAGCTCGTAGAGCTTTGGCGACAAGGGCGCGGCTGCCCGCATGATGGCCGCAGATGCCCTCGTGGATGTCTTGGAGGATGGTTTTGCCGTCACCGATGGTGACGCACCATTGGAGTACACCCGAAATGCTACGCTTGTATAGCTCGCCATTGATGATGGTGAAGGCCTTGGACCGGCGAGATATGTGCCGGGCATCTGTCGGGCTATCAGGCAGTTCGCCGTCTATCAAGTACCTTAGGTATGGCCGTGTCCAAGTTTCTTCGACTGCCATGACCTGCATGAGGTTGACCATTGCGACCTCTGTGTCGAGATTTTCGGGTCCTTCCTGTCCTTCGTGTAGCGCAGCCCCCGAGTGTTCTGCTTCTTCGGGTGATCCCTTGGGGAATTTCCTTTTGATGGATGGCACGCAGATCTGTTCGAGGAACACACCTGGTGGCACCCGTGCATAGGTGGAGCCGATGTTGGCGAGTCTGTTGGCCTCTTCGTTGCTTTCTCTCCCAATGTGCCGAAGTTCGCAGCTGTCAAAGTCTCCTTCGAGTACGTTGTAGAGATCGCGGTACGCGATCATGTTGGCGGCGTGTGCGTCGCACTCATTCATCGTCTGCTGGACGACGAGGTTCGAGTCTCCATATATGACCAGCGTTTTGCACCGCAGATCTTGGCCATTCTCATGTCGTGAATGAGGGCTTCGTATTCGGCCTCGTTGTTGGAAGCTCGAAATTTCATCCGGAGGAGGTACTTCATCTTGTCGCCCTGCGGGGAGGTCAGTATGAATCCGGCTCCTGCTCCGACTTCGCGATTGGAGCCGTCGATGTTGGAGATATGCCCAAGAGGCAATAATAAAGTGGTTATTATCATATCTTCATACTTATGATAAATGTTTACATACCATGCTATAATTGTATTAACCGGAAACATTAATACTTGTGTGATTTGTAAACATAAAAGAGTCCCTAGTAAAGCCTCTTGTTAAACTAGCTTGTTGCTTAATACATGATCATGGTTTCCTGATCATGAACATAGAGATGTTATTAACAACAGGGTCATATCATTAGGAGAATGATGTGATGGACATACTCCTATAGTTAAGCGTAGCATAAAGATCAAGTCATTTAATATAGTTCATTTGCTATAAGCTTTATGATACATAGTAACCTAATTCCTTCGACCATGAGATCATGCTTATCACCATCACCGGAAGGATGCTTTGATGACATCAAACACCACACCGTAACTGGGTGGTTATAAAGGTCGCATTGAGTGTTCGGAAAGTATGGGTTGAGACACATGGATCAAGAGTGGGATTTGTCCATCCATATGACGGATAGATATACTCTGGGCCCTCTCGGTGGAATGTCATCCAATTAGCTTGCAAGCATGTGACTGGTTCACAAGGGATCACATACCACGGGAATGAGAAAAGAGTACTTATCGGTAACGAGGTTGAACTAGGTATGCAGAGATACCGACGATCAAAACCTCGGATAAGTAAACTATCGTGAGACAAAGGGAAATTGGTATCGTATGTAAGTGGTTCATTCGATCGCAAAGTAATCATAGAAATATGTGGGATCCATATGAATTTCCAGATTCCTCTATTGGTTATTGATCGGAGAAGTGACTCGGTCATGTCCGCATAATTCACGAACCGTAGGGAGACACACTTAAGGATTCGATGTTGTTGAGTAGTTATGGAATGATGAGTAAGAGACCGAATGTTGTTCAGAGTCTCGGATGGGATCCGGGATATCACGAGGAGATCTGGAATGGTCCGGAGAATAAGATTCATATAAGGAAAGTCCTATTTCGGAGTTCGGGAAAGTTTCCGATGATTTCATCGGAGAGGTTCTAGAAGGGTCTGGAAGGTTCACCGGTCCGAAAGGAGAATGGTCCATGAATGTGTCATGGGTAAGTGGAATGATTAGGATCATGTCCAAGGTCACTTGGTGTTGGCATATGCAAGAGAGAAATAAAGCTCTAAATTGAAAGTCAAATGGGAAGTTTGGAAAAGTCAAACTGGAACAATGGTTTCCTAGTGGGAGAAGAAACAAGTCCTTCTCTCAATCCAACTTGGGTTTGGGTTTGGATTCAAACCCACCCCTCCCAAGGCAGCCCCTCCCTCTCATAAATAGAGGGGGAGGGCTGCCCCAAACAACACAAGTTCCAAGCCCTCTCCACGAGCCGCCGCCAGCGCCGCCGCCCGCCGCCGCCGCCGGTTCGTCGCCGCCGACACCTCCTCCTCCTCCCGGATCTCTAAACCCTAGTTTTCCGGGAAACCCTAATCCACCAACTCGCTTCGGCTTAAGGCGAAGCCCTACGAGATCTCCCCTCTACTTCCGGTACCACGCCGTCGTGCTGCCGGAATCTCGAGGAGAGTACTACAACCTCCGCTGCCTGCTGGAACAAGGGAGAGGAAGGTCTTCATCGAAATTTAACGTGTGACCGATTACGGAGCGCCGCCGGAACCTGGCACCGGAAGGATCGTCACGCGATCTTGAGATCGGCAAGTGTACGACTACATCACCCACGAGAATCTGCTCGTTAACCGCTTTGGAATCTTCGAGGGTGATATCATCTATCGACTCGATGCTAAAAACACGTAGATAGATCTTGGCTTGTTTGTGTGCCTGCGGTAGAATTGATTTGTTTTCCATGATACGAACCACTACAAAGGGTATCGAGCCGTGTCTATATGTAGATCTCACAGCAGTAGAACACAATGGTCATTGTGGGCGTTGATACTTTTGTTGTCGATTGCTTCTTGTGTACTTTGCATCTTGCGGGATGGTGGGATGAAGCGGCCTGGGCTAACCTTACACGCCATCGTTCATGAGACTTGCTCCACGCTTGACATGCAACTTGTATTGCATAAGTGGCTTTGCGGGTGCCTGTTTCTCCCAACATAGTTAAGATTCAATTTACAACGGGTGATTGACAATACTAGTATCAATGTTGTGGTTCTTGTTCGTAAGTTAGAACGACACTTATTGAAAGCCCCAAACCACGTAAAACATGCAAAGAAAATTACAGGCGTCTAACTTTGTTTTGCAGGGGTGTGCTGTGATGTGATATGGCCATGATTGTGATTATATTTGATGTATGCAATGTTCCTTATTGTAAGTTGGCAACCGGCAGGAGCCATATGGTTGTCTTTAAATTCTGTTAAGACCCGCGTGTCTATTCAAAGTAGTTGTAATAGTTGAAGCTGGTGGACGACAATCATGGAGCGGCGTCATTGACCTTGATGCAATGCCGGTGATAATGGAGATCATGTTCGTGCTTGAAGATGGAGATCGGAAGAACAAAGAAGAAAGGCCATATCATATCACATATTATGAATTGCATGTGATGTTAATCCTTTTATGCATCTTGTATTGCTTAGTTTACGACGGTAGCATTATAAGATGATCCCTCAAGCACACAATTTCAAGTTTTAAAGTGTTCATCCTTAGTAAGCACCGCTAAAAGCTCGTTGTTTCGAAGCACCACGTGATGATCGGGTGTGTTAGATTCTGCGAGTGTATACAACGTGAGCAAGCCAGATTTGCTCATGCGGAAGCTAAGGTTTGATCTTGACGAGCCTAGCATGTACAGACATGGTCTTGGAACATGGATCGCCGAAAGGTAAAGCATGAGTCATATAGTAGATATGATGAACATGTTGATTGTTCGCCATTGAAGCTACATCAACTCTCGTGATGATCGGTTTTGATGTGGTGGATTTGGTTCGTGTGATCACTAAAACAATGTGAGGGATATTGTTTTGAGTGGGAGTTCAACAGCAATATGATTAAAAGTTGAACACTATTTATCATAAATTAAATCAAAGTGAATTTGCATAGTTGTTGTAGTCATTGGCATCCGTTTACCACCTTGCGCTTAGTTATAATTGAGATGATAGAACTATAGAATTCTGGTTAGTTACTTTACGAACTGGTATCGTATTGTTTTGAAGTGTTAATCTAAAGTTTAAAAGTCCTCTTGCAAACTTTCAGTAAGTCCCGGTTACTCCATGAAATTTAATAATTGGTATTAAATCAAGAGTGACAATTCCAAGTGTTAGTGTATGAGTATCATGTTTGTCTCCATGATTCTTAATATTCAAAGGATTGTCTTAATATCAAGGTTATCTAGGATCTGAAAGAGTTGTTTTAGAAACCATGATGTGTGGAAGATATTGTGATATTTGGAACGAAGTTTTGGTTGCAACATGATAGAGTATAATATGGCAAAAGTCATGTTCTCATATTTGATGAAAATTTGCAAAAGGTTGGAGACACTAGTTGTCCTAATCCTCCAAAAGGTTTTGGAGAGCAACATTATACTCGCAATTCACCATTATAAGATAAAATTAGCTTGATCATGGATAATTCCATGATAAGGGTGAATATTTGATGTAGGTAAAATGTTTACTACACCAAGAGATTACTAAAGAAAGGAATTTGAAAGAACACCAAACATTTGATAATGGTGATCTACTTCAAAGTGCAAGTCCAAAGACATTGGTATTTAACTATACACGCTTTGGACTATGTGTCATGTGTATGGCTCCACTATTGATGTTGATAGATTCTTTCAAACAGAAAAAGAAATACTGAAAGAGAATCTCATAAATATATGGCAGAAAAGAAAATACTAGAATTGTTCAGCTTAAGTATATAGATGATATACATGTTATGGATATATTCTTTGCTTATTAAACAATGTGGTTTTTAAGTATTTGATACTGAATTTGTTGGTGTGAATCATCATACGAAACAACACAATTCATGAACTACAATGGCCTAAGTAACTAGCAAAAGAATATGTGATGATGTTCATCGAGAACATATAAAGGGTTATTGTGCTGCTTGTTAAACATCAAAGCTTGCCTTCAAGATTTGTTTTATCAGGTATTATGAGAACAAAAGGGTTGTTCAAATGATTGCCATAATCCATAAAAGATGGATGATTCACAAATCTCGTTGGAGAAATCACATCCATAAAACTAGTGCTAAAAATGTTGAAAGACAAATTGATTGAAAGATCACTTAGGAAGTGACATCGCCGTTTAAATTATATTAGAAAGAAAACATGAAGAAACTCCATGTGTATGGAATTTTGGAGTCTTTTGATTTTTGATCAAATGACGCTTGTGGAACTTTCCTAGAGATAATTAAAACTTCGTTCATAGGCCAAAAGGGAATGAATGAATAGCTTATTGGAACTTGTACATATTGTTGTACGAAGTCCATTATGTGTAGTCAAGAGCGATGGATTTCAACTTCATATGCTTTCTCCGAAAATTTGAGTGAATATATGAATATTTACTTAATAAGGATGAAGTATGAAACATTTGAAAAGTTCAAAGACTTTCAAGATGAAGTGCAAAATCATTGTAACAAGAATATAAATAGTTTATGATAAGATCATAAAAGAAGATATTTGAGTTACAAGTTTAGCATAATACCTAAGATTTAAGGAATCGTTCCGTGGATTTGCATGTCCCGAAACACCATAAGAGTATGGAGTGTTCGAGATATGTAATTAAACCTTCTTTGACATGGTAAGATCGAAGGTGTAATTCATAAAAATGCCATTATATTTTAAAGATTAAAAGCTTCAGAGACTACCGTTTTTCCACTGAAAAGAACTTCATCATAATCCGTTGAAATGACACCATATAAAGTTATGGTTTGGGATAAAACCCAAGTAGTCCTTTCTTAAACATTGGTATGCTATGCATAAGAAAGATGTTTGCAACCAAAGTCGGATGAACCTGTCTTTGTATAACTGTTAAGTATTCCTCCATAACACCGGAGACAAAAGTGTTTGTCGCTTAGAACGTCAAGTTTCTTTGAGAAGGAATTTTTCGTTAAAAGATAAGTGGGAGGACAATAGAACTTTGATAAGTTTAAAAGAACCTTAGCTATATGTGCAAAGTTGCACAGTGCCGAAAAGTGTTCCGGAGGCAGCAACAATGCTCATGGCTCACATGCCTCAAAGGTTGCGGTCACAGAGGTCTAAGTTCCTATTGAAACAAGTAGGTCGGGTAAACAATCAAATACCAGGATTTGAGAGTTAAATCATTATTTGACAATAATGATCCGACTACATGCAAAGAAGCAATGATGAGCCCTGTCTCCGTCAAATGGCTTGAAGCAATAAAATCGGTGATAGTTCCATTCACGAGAAATCAAGTTTTGAACTTGAAGGACCCTCGAGAAAGGTGTAAAACCTTACAGCTGTGTTTGGATCTATAAAGAAATAGACATGGATGTTTCACATCTATGAAATGGTCGACATGTTGGGAAAGAGTTCACAACAATGTTCAAAGGTTGACTATGACAAGATTTGATCTTTCATAGCGATATTTAGTCTAGACGGATTAATATAGCAACCACTACATATAATTTTGTTATGTGGTAGTTGAATAAACAAAACAAGTTCTTCTAATAGAATTGTTACCTAGGACATGTGCATAACACGGTCCATAGGGTTTTGTTAATTTAAAGGATGCTAAAAACATATGCAAACTTCAATGGTTGAAGTGAACATCGCGGAGTTGGAATCTTCACTATGATGAAACTGTTAAAAGAGTTTAATTTCATCAGAGACAATGAAGATGCTTGCATTTGCAAGAAATTAAGTGGGAGCGCTAACACATGTTTCTAATACATTATGTGGAAGACATATTTTTGATTGGAAATAATGTATCTTTTATTAACACAGGATAAGAATTTCATCTCGATGAAAGGCTTAGGAAGAACCCGAATATTTGGCATCAATGTCTATATGGATAAATTGTGACGCCAATATGGTTGTGCCGGAAGTACATAGACGAGATATTGAATGAGTTCAATATAGAAACTACAAGAAAGGTTCTTGTTGCACAGGAAGGATTGAATAAATATTTAAGTATTTTTGATACTTGAAAGATACAATCGCAAAGAGTATTTTATCAATCATGCTGTGATGTGTACAAATCCAGAAATGTCCTATGCTCCAAATTTTATGAGTATATACCAGAATAATTCATAAAGATGATTATTGGACGATAGTAAAGATATTCTTATGATCTTGTAAAAGAACTAAGAATATATTATTTTGTAGAAATGACAAATAGATGGTTAGTTCATTGTAAAAGTATTACATTGATACTAGTTTTGTCACAAAGTACAAATTAAGTTTATCTCAATCTAAACTAACGGTGGCACAATATGATGGAAAGTAAGTTCCATAATTAATTTGGATGAATTCCAAAGTTAAGACATTGTGACAGATACTACAACAAAAGGCTAAGTATATGACTGTTATTATAGCAGCAAAAGAGGGCATTTGTGTCAAGTAGTTTGTTATCAAACTAGGTGTAGTTCATAGTGGGATAGTACTATGAAGATATTTTGTACGACAATATTATCAACATGTTTTAACCCCAAAGAACTAAAGGTCACACCAAAGGACCAAATTTGTACGAAGCCATCTCATTAGAGAATGAGTGATGCGTAGAGACGCAAAGACATGCAATTACACACGGACCTAGAAGTGTCAGATCCGGACATCAGTTGACCACTAGCAATCGTGTACATACGACACCAGAAAGCCATAGGTGTTGAATACACAAAGGTTTGAAACTAGATTATTGATTCTAGTGCAAGTGGGAGACTGTTGGAGATATGCCCAAGAGGCAATAATAAAGTGGTTATTATCATATCTTCGTACTTATGATAAATGTTTACATACCATGCTATAATTGTATTAACCGGAAACATTAATACTTGTGTGATTTGTAAACATAAAATAGTCCCTAGTAAAGCCTCTTGTTAAACTAGCTTGTTGGTTAATACATGATCATGGTTTCCTGATCATGAACATAGAGATGTTATTAACAACAGGGTCATATCATTAGGCGAATGATGTGATGGATATACTCCTATAGTTAAGCGTAGCATAAAGATCAAGTCATTTAATATAGTTCATTTTCTATAAGCTTTCTGATACATAGTAACCTAATTCCTTCGACCATGAGATCATGCTTATCACCATCACAGGAAGGATGCTTTGATGACATCAAACACCACACCGTAACTGGGTGGTTATAAAGGTGGCATTGAGTGTTCAGAAAGTATGGGTTGAGACACATGGATCAAGAGTGGGATTTGTCCATCCATATGACGGATAGATATACTCTGGGCCCTCTCGGTGGAATGTCATCCAATTAGCTTGCAAGCATGTGACTGGTTCACAAGGGATCACATACCACGGGAACGAGAAAAGAGTACTTATCGGTAACGAGGTTGAACTAGGTATGCAGATACCGATCAAAACCTCGGATAAGTAAACTATCGTGAGACAAAGGGAAATTCGTATCGTATGTAAGTGGTTCATTCGATTGCAAAGTAATCGTAGAAATATGTGGGAGCCATATGAATTTCCAGATTCCTCTATTGGTTATTGATCGGAGAAGTGTCTCGGTCATGTCCGCAAAATTCACGAACCGTAGGGAGACACACTTAAGGATTCGATGTTGTTGAGTAGTTATGGAATGATGAGTAAGAGACCGAATGTTGTTCGGAGTCTCGGATGGGATCCGGGATATCACGAGGAGATCCGTAATGGTCCGGAGAATAAGATTCATATAAGGAAAGTCCTATTTCGGAGTTCGGGAAAGTTTCCGATGATTTCATCGGAGAGGTTCTAGAAGGGTCTGGAAGGTTCACCGGTCCGAAAGGAGAATGGTCCATGAATGTGTCATGGGTAAGTGGAATGATTAGGATCATGTCCAAGGTCACTTGGTGTTGGCATATGCAAGAGAGAAATAAAGCTCTAAATTGAAAGTCAAATGGGAAGTTTGGAAAAGTCAAACTGGAACAATGGTTTCCTAGTGGGAGAAGAAACAAGTCCTTCTCTCAATCCAACTTAGGTTTGGGTTTGGATTCAAACCCACCCCTCCCAAGGCTGCCCCTCACTCTCATAAATAGAATGGGAGGGCTGGCCCAAACAACACAAGTTCCAAGCCCTCTCCCCGCGCCGCCGCGCCGCCGCCGGTCCGTCGCCGCCGTCTTAGCCGCCGCTGACACCTCCTCCTCCTCCCGGATCTCTAAACCCTAGTTTTCCGGGAAACCCTAATCCACCATACTCGCTTCGGCTTAAGGCGAAGCCCTGCGAGATCTCCCCTCTACTTCCGGTACCACGCCGTCGTGCTGCCGGAATCGCGAGGAGAGTAGTACAACCTCCGCTGCCTGCTGGAACAAGGGAGAGGAAGGTCTTCATCGAAATTTAACGTGTGACTGATCAAGGAGCGCTGCCGGAACGCAGCGCCAGAAGGATCGTCTACACGATCTTGAGATCGGCAAGTGTACGACTACATCACCCACGAGAATCTGCTCTCGTTAACCACTTTGGAATCTTCGAGGGTGAGTTCCTCTATCGACTCGTTGCTACAATCTAGTAGATAGATCTTGGCTTGTTTGTGTGCATGCGGTAGAAATTTTTTGTTTTCCATGCTACGAACCCCTACAGTCGAAGTGCATCGTCCATGACTGTGTCATTTCCGGCGTGTCTGGTAGCTACAGTTCCTATCCAGTGGACGAGGAAGTCCGGAAGGACCTGAGACTTGATCGCATGGAGATTCTCGTAGACGATGTCTAGAGGTGACAGCTCGATGCCCCATAGGGCTACACGTCCTGTAGCCTCCGGGTTGTTTAGTGTGCTGTTCAGTGGTGCCTCATTGACGACCATCACCTGGTGCTCCTGGAAGTAGTGGCTCAGCCGATGAGCCGTCATGAACATGTCGTAGACGAGTTTCTGGTAGTGAGGGTACCTCTGCTTTGTCGGCGTCAGTACCTCGCTGAGGTAGTATATTGGGCGTTGGACCCCATGGGTCTTGCCTTCTTCGGGTCGCTCGACCACCAGTACGGTGCTTACCAACTGGTGTGTGGCTACTATGTACAATAGTAAAGGCTCGTGCTCCTTTGGCGTGACCAAGACGGGTGAGGTAGAGATCAGCCGCTTTAGATCTTCGAATGCGTCGTTCGCCTCGGGTGTCCACTCGAATTTGTCTGCCTTGCGCAGCAGCTGGTAGAACGGCAGGGATTTTTCGCCCATGCGGCTGATGAACCTGCTCAATGCCGCGATTCGCCCAGCAAGTTGCTGGACGCCCTTGAGATTCTTCGGCTTCTCCATGGCCATTATGGCCCGGATTTTCTTCGGGTTCGCCTCGATCCCTCGTTGGGAGATGAAGTAGCCTAGCAGCTGACCAGATGGGACACCGAAGGCGCATTTTTCTGGGTTTAACTTGATCTTGTATCGATCGAGGTTATCGAACGTCTCGCGGAGATCGTCGATGAGCATTTTGGCCTCCCTTGTTTTGATGACTATGTCGTCGACATAGACTTGTATGTTGTGGCTGATCTAGTCCTTCAGGCATGCCTGCATGCACCATTGGTATGTGGCGCCTGCGTTCTTCAGCCCGAAAGGGATTATGTTGTAGCAAAACACTCCGAACGGCGTGATGAACGCTGTTTTCTCCTGATCTTCGACCTTCAGTCGAATCTGGTTGTAGCCTGAGTAGGCGTCAAGGAAGGAGAGTTTTTCGCATCCTGCAGTCGAATCGATGATCTGATCGATCCGAGGGAGAGGGAAGTGATCCTTCGGGCAGTGCTTGTTCAGCGATGTGAAGTCCACGCACATCCGCAGGATGTCTGTGTCCTTTTTGGGGACCATCAAGGTGTTGGCGAGCCACTCGCTCTCCTTGATCTCCCTGATGAAGTTTGCGTCGAGTAGTCTGTTGACTTCGACTCCGATTGCTTCGGCCCGTGGTTTGGACAGTCGTCGCATGGACTGTTTGACGGGCTTGGCATCTAGAAAGACATTGAGTGCATGCTTGACGAATTCGCTGGGAACTCCTGGCATGTCCGCAAGACACCAGACGAAGATTTCCCAGTGCTCACGGAGGAATTCGACAAGCGCGCTTTCCTATGCGGAGCTGAGGTTGTTGGCGATCAGCGCCGTCTTGGAGGCATCCGTCGGATGGACCTGTACCTTCTTTGTGTTAACAGTGGAGTCGAAGGACATCTCTGGTGCGTTCTGTCTTGCGACTGGGGGTGCCCCATTGTCCGTCACCTCGCGGAGCTTTACGAGCTCCTCCTGCATGCCGAAGGACCGGGAGATTCTGTTGAAGTCTCTGTCGCAATGGTCTGATCGGGTGAAGCTCCCGTGGACAGTGATGACGCCCCTGGGTCCTGGCATCTTGAGTAGCAGGTACGCGTAGTGTGGTACAGCCAGGAATCGTGCGAATTCTACGCGCCCGAGGATGGCATGGTATTGTGATGGCCAGTCCACCACTTCGAACTCGAGTCGCTCGCATCGGAAGTTATCCGGCTTGCCGAAGATGACGTCGAGCCATATCTTTCCCAGGAGGAATACACCCTTCCCTAGGACGATGCCGTGGAACGTTGTATCGAATTGTTCCAGGCTGCACAGCAGGATCCGCATTGCTTCCAAGGTGCTGGCGAAGATCAGATTGATGCTGCTGCCGCCGTCCATGAAGACGCAACTCATGTCGAACCCGCCGATCTGTGCCTCGAGCACCAGGGCAACATGACCTGGGCGAGGGACCTGGCAAGGGTGATTCGAACAGCTGAACATGATGCAGGACTCTGATCCACTGAGGTACTCGGGGATGGCGGACGGAGCGGTCACGGCCAGGTTAATTTGGCGGGTGATTTTCTTCTGCACCCTGTTTGTTGGGAGCCCTTTTTGGATCATCAGCGATCCTTTCAGCGCGGGGTACCCGTGCCCACCGTTGTTCTGCGTGGGTGCGATTGGATGGTTCGAAGGTCCCGCAGGTGGTGGAGGAGGAGCTCCATGTCCGATCTCACCTGGTGCAGGTGCATTCCCGTATCCTTGTTCGAGGTTTGCTGCCTCATCTGGGCCATGCTCTCACTGAGTTTCTGGAACTCGCGGCAGTCCTTGAGCATGTGGCTTGCTTTCTTCTTACCATCCTGCTTGTCTATGTAGAAGTGGATGGTGCATGGACCTGACAGTTTGCCGTATGCTGAGGGTCCGTCGTCACGACCACGGCGTTGCCATAACTGCGTTGGGCATCCTCCATCGCGGAAGTTGCTTCCACGGTATCCGCCGTTGCTGCGGTTGCCGTCGCTGCGGCGGTCGGCGTAGCCAGCCGTGACCATGTCGGGTCCATCGCGATCGTCGTAGACGCGCGATCTTCTCTTGCTACGGTGTTCGCGTCGTCGGCCGAAGTCATCTTCCTCCTCAGAGTGTGCTCGGTGGACGGAGTCCTCGCCGTCGGCCCACCTGTTGGCGATGTCCATGAGGTGGTCGAGTGTCTTGGGCTTGACGCGCCCAAGTTCTTCTTTGAAGTCCTGGCGTTTGACGCCGTCCTTGAAGGCGTTGATAGCTCTCTCCTCAGAGATGTGCACCGCGGAGTTCTTGGTGTTGTACCAGCGCAGTATGTACAAGCGAATGGATTCGCCCGTTCGTTGGGTGCAGGCCCGTAGCTCCCTGATCGAGGCAGGCCTCTTGCTGGTGCCCTTGAAGTTTCGGACGAAACTATACGCAAGCTCCTCCCAGCTTCGGATGGATCCTGAGGATAGGCTGCTAAGCGGATCCGAAGGCGCTGTCACTGCGGTGAAGGAATTGCATGGTGGTTTCCTTGTTTCCGCCGTGTAGTTTGACAGACGACAAGTGGTCGTTGAGCCACGCCTTGGGGTCCTGTGTGCCATCAAACTTCGGAGTGTCTGAAGGAAGCTTGAAGTTTCGCGGCATCCGTGTCCGCCGGACAGATCTGCTGAAGCATCGGGCTCCGCAGAGTTCTCCTTCATCATCCTCATCCTCGGATTCAGCCGAGCATACGCGCTTGGCGCGTGCCTTGTCGATCTTGCGCTGAGTTAGCTCGCTTCGAGCATCGTAGTCGCGGCTGCGACGGCGCGAGCTCTTGTTCCTTCGAGGAAGGTCGTGCTCTTCATCTTCGGATGAGTGCGTGGGGTTGCGGTTGAACCTGACTGTAGCCTTCTTCTTTGGCTCCGCAGGAGCTTCTCCGTGGAGCGCAACTCCAACGAGTCCGAGTCCGGTAAGTGTGGACTTATGCATGGCCCTTTTTGGGTCCCCTTCTAGAGGTGGATGGGACGTGAGGTACGCAGTGGCCGCCATGATTGCGGCTTGCGGTGTCTTTGGGATGACGTTGCCGTCGGCATCCATTTCCATGAAGGACGCGTTGAGGGCCCGAGTCACCTCGCGACGCTCCTTGGGGTCCATGTTCTCCATCCGAGAATGGTTCTTGTTGCATTATTGCCGTGCGAGCAATAATGCAACAGCTCGCCACACACTGGACTCCGAGGCTGCTTGCTTGCGCTTGCCAAGAACCTCTTGCATCTTCACCTGCTTCTTATGCTCCTCGATTAGGAGCATGTGGTATGCCATCACCAGGTCCCGTGAGGCACCCACGGGCAGGATCTTGTTGCCTGCTACGGCTTCGCGTGCTTGAGCCCATCCCTTCTTGCTAAGGTGGATAACCCGATCAGTGTCGTCCCCGTTGGGTGGGGGGACTAGCTTCTTATGTTCCCGCTGTTTCTACCCTGTGGGTTGGGTGGAGGATTGTGTTCCTGATCTTGGATGACTGCGGCGCACTGGTAGCGCTCGTAGATCGGGTTGCTGCTACCGTGACTTTAGGATCCGGAAGCGTAGGTCCCTTCATCCGATGGTGGATCGCACAGATCTGAGTTGCAGCTGCTGCTGTCATAGGACTCATCTGTCGATGGTGATGTGCGTAGCACGGGGTGTGGATCCCACGAAGCAGGCCTGATCGATGGTAGGGGCACCCGCTCTAGGAGGCGGAGAGTGCCGGTCTGCCCCACCTAGAAGCAGAAGCTCCCGAATAAGATCTCGAGTCCGTCGCCAATGGGCTCGAAGTCCTTCAGGGTGGCTGGCGAGTGGGCGGTGAAGTCGAAGGCGCCGAAGAGGAGATGACTCTCCGTCGTTGAGGAGTTGTAGATCGCTTTGGTTGGGACAGTCATGATCGCACAATCAGCGCCCCCAGTTCCCACAGACGGCGCCAATTGACGAGGTTTAATCTCGTCAATGCCCATTGTTATGGACTTGGTTTTTGGAGAAGATGGGGATGCTGGAGATCGCGGAACGGTTAATAAACAAGCAACACGGGGACACGAGGTTTACCCAGGTTCAGGCCCCTAGAGGGAAAACCCTACTCCTGCTTGTCTGCTCTTGATTACGGCGGAACCAAAAGTTACAGGGGTGCGCAGATGCAATCTGGCGTGGAGGTGTGTATGCGGTGGTATGCGAGAGGTTGTAAGAGAGCCTCCTCGTCGTGCCCTCCTGGCCTTTATATAGAGGTAGGCAGGTCCCAGGCACATATTGAGTCGGTTACAGGTTTTAGGGTTTACCCCTTTGAATTTTCTATCTACTCTAGTCTTGCTCTCCAAGGATCCTAAGGCGTCATGGGCCCTGGCCACCCGAAAGTCTTCATGGGCTGGCGTATATTTGTCATGGGCCTTCCATGGGCTGGGCCAGGTATGCTAAGGTCGTGTACCCGTAGGGTATAACCATGTCATAATCACTTCAAGACTCTTATGATAGGGGCAATGAGAGTTGAAAGCTAACAAGTACTATAATTTTTGGAAGCTCTTTTTCAAACTTGAAATCCCCGCTTCCCTTTATGAATGGACTTTATTCCACTATTATATTGAGTATCCACCTTCTATCTTTAGGCACCGGTTAAGAGAGCATAGTTGCCATTCTTAGTTCTATGTGCATTGTCCCAAAACTTATTGATTGATGCATATTGTTGATATTGCTTGTTCTTGTGCTATTTGTATCTAGTCACTCTTATGAACGTTGAAGGTGTCCTATACATCTATTTGCTACTCTATGAGGGACAAGCTGAATGCCACTATGCCATGTTTCCTATATGTGAAACAAACAAACGTTTTTCAATGCATGTTATTCATGATCCTTTGTTTATATCCTTTCATGTTGCAACATAGTTACTTTATCTTATTATTAGAACTTCATCTTTTATGCTCATGTTTAGAGTTCTTTGATCCTAGATTTCAATGCTTGCAAATGGTTTGATCAAGATTGTGATGGTGCATGCCACCTCAAAAATTATTATTTTTATCACTTACCTACTCGAGGACGAGCAGGAGTTAAGCTTGGGGATGCTTGATACGTCATAAACGTATCTATAATTTTTGATGCTCTATGATTGTTTTGTATCAACTTTGCTATGCTTTTTCTACACTTTGAGGTACTTTTATATGTTTTCTGGTACTAACCTATTAACAAGATGCCATAGTGTCAGTTGTCTGTTTTCTTCTGTTCTTGGTTCTAGAAAGGCAGAAAATCAATATTCTCGGAATTGGACGGGACAAAAGCCAAAGTCATTATTTTTCCCGGAGCAACACAGAACCACGAAGCAGAGTTGGAGGAGGACACTAGGGTGGCCACACCCCTAGGCGCGGGCCGGCCCTGGTGGCGCCCAGAGGGGGTGCGGGCCCCCTAGACCTCCATCGACCTTGCCTCCTGTACCTATAAGAAGCCCCCGGGGAGAAAACCCTAAATCATCCAGAAGAAATCCACGAAAACCTCCGTAGAGCCACCGCCACCGAACGGGAGATTCGGGGGACAGAAAGTCTCTCTTTCAGCACCCTGCCGGGATGGGGAAGTGCCCCCGAAGCCATCTCCATCGATCTCCATCGCCATCTTCATCACCGTTGATGATTTCCAATGAGGAGGGAGTAGTTCTTCCTCGAGGCAAAGGGCTCTACCGGTAGCTATGTGTTCATCTCTCTCTCTCTATGCATGATCATGTTGTGGTCATGAGCTTTGTAATCAAGTAGATCTACCTTGCTACTCAAGTGCTTCATTAGATCTCTGCTCTCCCCATGTGTGTGAAAGTGATAGCGTGCATGTCATGGGGCACTTAGGCTAGAGTCTACATAAATACTCATCGTTCCTTAATAGATCTATGCTTTTTCCCACGTGTGTGAAAGTGACAGCATGCACACCGTGTGTGGCACTTAAGCTAGGTTACATATATATTCATGAGTATATTTGGAGTTGGATGTCTTTATGAAATTGTGGTGTTTGTTGGAACCATCTAGTGCTCAAGGTGACAGTGTGGGGTTATCTAGATTGGGGAAGGCCCTATCGTGGATTAGAGTGTCCAACCGGAGAGTAGTTTAAGGTAGTATCATGAAGAGAAGATATTTATATGAGAGAGTGTTCACTAGTGAAAGTATGATCCCCAGGCCTTGTTTGTAAGCATTGAAACATCGTTTGCATCTAGATCTGTTACATGTTTGCTTGCTTTAGTCTTTACCTCAGTATCAAGCTCTTTTCTAGCACCGTTACCACTTGTATTTCACTATCTCTTCACCGAACTAGTGCACCTATACACCTGACAAGTGTATTGGGTGTTTTGGGGACACAAGTGACTTCTTATATCTTTATTGCATGGTTGCTTGAGAGGGATATCTTTGACCACTTCCTCCCTGAGTTCGATAAACCTTGGGTAATCCACTTAAGGGAAACTTGCTGCTATTCTACAAACCTCTGCACTTGGAGGCCCAACAACTGTCTACAAGAATAGAAGTGCGTAGACATCAATCCACCACTAGCAAATATGCTTAGTCATGATTTGGATATATCTATAGTGTCATTCATGTATATGTATGGGATAATCTACAAAAGAGATGATCAAAGATAAGCCATCTTTTATTTCATTGCTCACAACCACAGTAGTAATCTTAGGCAAGCCACCCGCGATTCCCTACTATTAAGAGTTTCCCCATGGTATGGATTTGGATTTTTGAGTCCTCTATTATCCCTCCTTGAACACATGAGTAATGATCCAATGCAATATGTCACTTAGCACCTTCACACCATCACATGCCCAATGGTAATTTTCTCTCTTGTCCCAAAGGAAAATATTATCTGGTCGACTTCACACAACATCAAGAAAGAAAACTAATACATATTCATGAACAAATTTATGGATTATCTTTAATTCAATTCATCACCATGATAGGGTTTCTCTAGACAAAGGAAAACTACTCACACATGGAGGCAATCACCATCATCGTATCAATATGGATGGAATACAAATGGACTAGTAAATACTCATGCAAATACACAACAAAGTCTAGGAAATATGCCAAGATGAATGTAATGGAGATGAGAGGGCTGATGGTGATGGTGGAGTTGTAGTGGATGATGGAGATGTTGATGGAGATTATGTCCAAGCCTTCAAGGATCTTCGTAGCAATGAGGATCAAAGTCCCAATGTGAATTCCCATATAGATCCCTTCCGGAGGTAAGGTTTATGCGAACTGTGGTGTCTCAAAACGCCAGATCTCAAATTAGTCTGCATGATGTTAAAGTATTCGAAGAGGAGGCTTTGACACCACATGGTACATTGGTACGCACGCACCATACTGGCGGGATCTGCCCGTATAGGTGGTCGTTAAAGCCTCTGATTATCATGAATGCATGGGGATTTGCTTCCCGTTATTCCCAAGTGCGAGGATATTTATTTATGGGGTTTTATTGCCTTCCAAATAGCATATTTATGCCCATACTTGAATTATCCAATTGGTTTCTTCATCCACACCTAGAATTCTGGGATCCTGCTGAAATAAGCATAAAAGGGGCGGACGAGCGCGGTAAAATACCAAAATCTTATCACTTCTCATGCAAAATATAAGGTAAACATGTTCTAAAAATGCACACATCAACACCCCCAATCTTAGACTCTTGGTGGTGGAGCTGTCACTTTCAAGTTTTGTTGATGTGTAAATGCGTGTGAAGAAATTCTATATGAAAATGCATTTTTTAAACTTACAGAAGTTTTAATGACCACCTGTCCGGGCAGAGCCGCCCGTACCCCGCTCCCATACCACCTCGCCGGCGAGTAGATGGAATCTTTTGATTTTTTCCACCAGAGGCAGAAGTATTAACGACCCTGGTACGGTCGGATCCATCTATACCATGCGCCCGTACCGAGTCCATGATGCAAACATAAATTTTCGACAAAAGGTACTGCACGGTATGGGCGAGGCCGGTTGTACCGCGCGCCTATACCGAGTTTAGCGCCTTGGATCTAAACCATTCTAAGGAAACGGTACTCACTACAGGGAGGACGCGACCATACCGCCTGCCCGTATCACGTATATGATCATGAGTATGCACACCCTCATTAGTTGATGCCAAAGGAGAAAGATGTATGGAAAATGGAAAACTTTCTTCATGATGTTTAACCCAACATTAGAATGGAGTCGGGCAAAGGGAAAGACATCATCAAACACAACATATCTAGAGATTTAGATGCGCCACATGGGTACATAGAGACATTTAACTCCTTTATGAATTGGACTATAGCCTAAAAAGACACACCATATGGAATGGTAGGCAAGCTTGCGTGTATTGTAGGGTGGTCGGGATTTGGGAACAAATCTTCTTCTTGTTCTCATCTTCAACCTTTAGTTTTTCAGGCATCGCGAGGTCGAAGCCCTCAAGGAGTCCGATGACCCGAGCACCACGGAAGGACGAAAGAACTTGCGCCATCCATTACAGATAATTCTATCTTGTGAGTTTTGTCACCGGAGGAGCACCAAGGCAGCCGACATAGGCATCAATGAGGAAGACACCATGATCCTCATTGTTGGGAGGAAAGGGTGGGTTTTGGTCGGGGATTTGGGACCAATCTAGGTTTCTTTGATCGTGTTCACCAGCAGCTAGTGGGAAGAAGAGAGGTTCTAGATACCATGTTAGTCGTAAGTGAAACGTGCCCTCTTGGGCTCGTGTTACATGTTAATATAAGATGTGAAAGAGCCTTCGATCGTGTACAAAGAGGATATGAGATCAGGTATATCTACTCCGTACCATCCCATTTACGTACACTATCATATCCACTAGAATGTAAGCATGGTCGCACACCGAAGGTGCCGTTTCGCGGTGGACTAAGGGTGGATTGGGTAGCCAACAATGATCGGTCCACAAAGTTGTCCTCCATAGCACACAAGCTGACCATGGATCGGATCCATGGCAGCACGTCATAGAAGATGCTTCGTGAGAAAGCACATAGGGTAGGAGAATATGGTTTCCTCATACGATCAAATCGTAGACACAAGGTTTGGCATGCGGATTGAAATTCAATGTTTGAACCAGAGGAGCAAGACACTCACGGTGCATAGGGAAGGAAGAAACGACTGTGTCATGACCGCACGTGTAGATGAACTAGGCCTTGCTGCCTTGGGCCAGCCTTGCTTGGATGTTGCTCGATGCATCAGAGTATTTAGAGCAACTCCAACAGAGGCACTATATGGCGGCACGCTAAAACTGGTTTGGAGCGCACTGGAAAAAAATTAGCGCACGGCAACCACTTGTCCTCCACCGGAGGCGCTAAAATTTCGTGTGTGGTCCCGAGGTTCGTGTGCGGAGGCGCTAAAATGCAGCGTGCGGCGCGGACACAAAATGTTTTTCCCAACCAACAATGATCAACAAAGATCAACCAAATCGGAAAAAAATCCACAACAAATAGCTCTAAAATCTCCATATCTCAACCTAGATAGCATAGTTCAAATTCATGACCTAGTTTAAATGCAAAGGATAATTGCACACAATCAAGTTCAACAAAAATATTACTCAAGCACACACAAACACATCATTTGTCAACATCATCATAGCCATCTTCTTGGGAGTCTTCGATGGTGTTGTGAGCATCAACATTGGTAGTAGGTGTTCGATCCACCAAGGAGGCCATGAATCCCCCTGGTGGCACTGCCATGCCGCCAAAGCCTCCAAATGCACCCAGTGTTGCTCCCATGGCCCCAAAGCCTCCATATCCACCCATGCTGCCATAGCCACTCATGCCACCAAAGCCGCCAAATCCACTCGTGCCAGCAAAGCCACACATGCCGCCAAATCCACTCATAGGTGCATTCATCCATTCGCTTTGGGCCTTCAAGTATTTTGCCATCATTCTTTTTTTGGCCAACACTTCATCACGAGCAAGGGTTATGTACTCCTTTTTCCTTTCATCCATGTTGGTAGTTGATGTCTACGCACTTCTATTCTTGTAGACAGTTGTTGGGCCTCCAAGTGCAGAGGTTTGTAGACCAGCAGCAAGTTTCCCTTAAGTGGATTACCCAAGGTTTATCGAACTTAGGAAGAAAGTGGTCAAAGGTATCCCCTCTCAAGCAACCCTGCAATCAAGATACAAGAAGTCTCTTGTGTCCCCAACACACCCAATACACTTGTCAAGTGTATAGGTGCACTAGTTCGGCGAAGAGATAGTGAAATACAAGTGGTAATGGTGCTAGAAAATAGCTTCTGACTTGTTGTTTACGTGGGGTAATGATGCTAGAAAATAGCTTGATGGTGAGGTAAGGTAAAGGACCAAAACCTCCCCGGCAAACAGAACAAAGATGGAAGCAAGCAAACATGCAACAGATCTAGATGTAAACGGCGTTTCAATGCTTAGAAACAAGGCCTAGGGATCATACTTTCACTAGTGAACACTCTCTCATATAAATATACTCTCTTCATGATACTACTCTTAACTACTCTCTGGTTGGACACTTTAATCCATGGTAGGGCTATAACAGCACTCCTCAAAGTCCGCCTTCCCCAATCTAGATAACCCCACACTGTCACCTTGAGTACTAGATGATTCCAACAAACACCACAATTTTATAGAGACATCCAACTCAAAATATAACTCATAACAAATATTCAATCTAGACAAAGTGCCACACACGGTATGCCCGTTGTCACTTTCACACACGTGGGGAAAAGCATAGATCTATTAAAGCATAAAGAGTATTTATGTAGACTTAAACCTAAGTGCCACCATGGCGTGCACGCTGTCACTTTCACACACATGGGGAGAGCAGAGATCTAATGAAGCACTTGAGTAGCAAGGTATATATACTTGATTACAAAGCTCATGACCACAAGATCATGCATAGAGAGAGAGATGAACACATAGCTACCGGTAGAGCCCTTAGCCTCGAGGAAGAACTACTCCCTCCTTATCATGGGAATCAGCAACGGTAATGAAGATGGCGATGGAGATCGATGGAGATGGCTCCGAGGGCACTTCCTCATCCCGGCAGGGTGCCGGAACAGAGACTTTCTGTCCCCCGAATCTCCCTTTCGGTGGTGGCGGAGCTACGGAGGTTTTCATGGATTTCTTCTGGATGAATTTAGGGTTTTCTCATCGGGGGGCTCTTATAGGCGTAGGAGGTAAGGTCGGTGGGGAGCCAGGGGGCCCACACCCCCTATGGGAGCCTCTAGGGCTTGCCCGCTCCTAGGGGGGTGCGGCCACCCTGTGGCCCCCCTCCGGCTCTGCTTCGTGGTTCCGTGTTGCTCCGGGAAAATTAATGACTTTGGCTTTTGTCCCGTCCAATTCCGAGAATATTGATTTTCTGCCTTTTTGGAACCAAAAACAGAAGAAAACATGTAACTAGCACTGTGGTAACTTGTTAATAGGTTAGTTCCGGAAAAGATATAAAAACACCTCAAAGTGTAGAAAAAACATAAGACAAATGATACAAAACAAGCATGGAGCATCAAAAATTATAGATACATTTCCGATGTATCAGTAGTGTCCTTTGAAAAGAGCTCCCTCTCTTCTTCCACTAGGTGTTGATGCTCCTCATTGGCCCACTTCTTCTCCTCCAATGCCAACTTCCTCTCCTTCGCGGATGCCATCCTCTCCTCCAATTCCACCCTCCACGCCTTGTCCCCGTCCTCCAAGCTCCTAGCCAACTTCTTATCCTCGTTTGCTTGTTGCCTTGCGGCCACCATTGCATCCATATCATTAGCTAGATCATCATCCCGGCTTTTCTCCCCCTCATTTCTTTGGCTGCCTTTTTTCCAAGCAAGGGCCTTCTTGTGTTGGCAACCAAGTGTGGAGTAGACCTTATCTTCTTATTGTCATCACTTGATGCATCATCATCTATTATAGTGGCGTCTTCAACGGTTGCATTCATCTCTTTTGTGTGCATGTCCATTCCATCATTGTTCTTTCCACTTCTCCTCATCTTTGAGATCGTCATAGCAATGGGCCAATACAAATGGCTTCCCTAGAATTTTCCTGCCCTTCTTGTTTTTCTTCCCCTCATCCTTGAACAAATTTTGATCTATGGTCATCTACACATAATAAGAAGACAAGAATAATTAATACATACAACAAAAAGATGCATAACCACATGGATTGAGTCAATCAACTTACCCTATCCACATCACTCGTCCCACTTGGATTGAGTGCATCAACCCCCACCAAAGCGCCCACCCATTTTTGGCAATCAATGTCCATGATCCTCCTCTGGGACCGAAGAGAACGATTGGTACGATCATTGCCACTTGTGTTGTGTGCATCAAAATACACCTTCATTCTTGCCCAATAGGTATCTCTTGTTTGGTCCATGCTGATCGCCGGGTCCATGCCAACATGCAACCAATTTTGGCAAAGCAACCTATCTTTTCCATGGTGTAGTTGTCCGTCCTACCACTCGGATGTTCAAACAAACCCTCACCATGCTCATCCACTCAATACTCCTCTTCTTCTTCACCATTTTCTTCATCCAATTTGGAGTGTGAGAAAGAAGACCCAACATTCATTTGTGCCATGCATGTTTCATCGTCAACACTACAATCCAATTGCACAAACACATCATTTTCAACATTCATCTACATTGGAGTGTCATAAAGAGGTATTTTGTACCTTGTTGTCATTTGGTCAAGCAGGTTGCGCGCACTGAAATGCTCCTCGGCTGATGGCGCCAACGACGCAGGCTGCGGCGAAGTGCTGGCCATCGGAGCAGGAGGTCGCGCGTGAGCAGCCGGGTGCTTGACAACCGCCTTCTTCACCGGCTTTTGGGAAGCCGCCGCCGCAGTAGCCGTCGGGCGCTTGGCCGCTCCGGCCTTCCTTTTGTCGTTGGCAGTGGCAAACACGGCACCTCATCGGGCGCAACGTTCGGCCGCGGCGGCATGAATAGGACGCGAGCAGGGTTGTGTGAGCTCGTGGCGAAGCCGGCGGTGTTAGGGTTTGCCGCGGGTGGTGGCGGCTGTGGCGGGGACCAAGTACGAAGGGGTCGGCGGAGATGCGGAGAAATCGTCCAACACTGAAATTTCGCCCACAACCGCGCATGAGGCGAGGGCGGAATCGAGGGCACCGGCGCGGGGGGAATTTTCCTCTGGCAGTTGGCTCTTCGTGCACGAGCGAGAGAGATAGCGCGCGCTCGACTCGGCGCGTCAATTTTGGGGCGCCGCGGGGGGGGGGATGACATTCCTGTGTAACTCCTCTCCTCTAGTTTTTTTTTTTGGAAAGGAGCATATATTAGTATCACGAGATACCAATTACACTCAGCCTTTGCAACAACACATTACCCTATTAGCATTACGGATGCACACAGCCAAAAAATAAAAGAAGAAGTATATATAAACAAGTCCCGCTACAGTGATCAGTTCCTTGAAACCGCGGACCAAACACCACCAAAACAGCACCAGAAATCCAGCAACTCCAAAAGCGATGTCTCCAAGAAGGGAACAATGCTCAGGCGTCTTCATCGCGCTGATCAAAGACCATAGGTTTTAGCCCTGGAGAAAATCTGCACTTACAAAACAATGCCTTCAACAAGGTTATTGCCAGGCACAATCAGTTAAGGTCAAACCTTGGATTTTCACCCTGCAGGTTTAGACACTGAATTTCTCCTGTGCTTTCGCCCCCATTTATGAATTTCACTGCTCCAAGTCACAAAATACCAAGCCAGGATCCCTACACCACCAGGACTCAAACTTTCATTGCTAGTCTTCAGTTCCCGACTTCCATGTCATTCTCCGCGTCTGACTTCACCATGGAACCAAGGCATGTCCCATGATGGCAACAGACCGTGAGCTTCACAACGCCCCTCTCAAACCAAACGGCCAGCAAAAAACATGGTTACACGCGATCGAAACACCGTCCGCACCGGGCAAACTCCAGGCATGTCGACCATTTGGAATTCACCGACGGAGTCTTCCGAAATTCGGTAGGCCACCCAAGATCAATGCCGACCGGTGACATGCAGTTCATCATCATGGCGAGAGAGAAATTCAAGGACCACAACATTTATTAAAAGGCGGAGCAGCAGTCCTACGCCACCGGCCGGCAGCGGAAAAGAAGACAAACTCGAGATGCCAAAACAGGGGGAAAAAGCCGCATGATCGTCAAACACCGCACAATACCGAGATCGGGTCAGAACGGCCCGCCCGGCCTCTAGCACTGCGCGTCGCGCCGCTGCCGACCACCTCCGTCCATACCTGTCTTCTATCCGCTCCTCCGCGAGAGATCCAAGACCTGCTGAAGCCGTACCCCACTGTCCATGGAGTAATGCTGGCCCAAGCCGTCAAGGCCGAGGTCATCACCATGTGTGGTCACGACAGAATCAACCGATGCTCGAGCCGATCCATCGTCCACACACACACCTGACTCTGAAAACGTGGCACGCTAGCTAATTCAGTCGCGCCAAACACGCAACGATCATCAATCAAAAGCAGAAAGAAAGGATCTTTAGATTTTCCACACCACGTCGTGATATCAGACGTTGAAACCCAGCCGGTTGATTTGGTTGCCGCGGGGCGGGACGTGCAAGTGGTGGCAGCAATGATTCCGGGAGGAGAGAAAAACGTATGCACCTGAGATCATCCGGCCGCACGGCCGGATCTTCCCGGTGTCGCCACGCCAACACCAGATCCTCTTTTCTTTCTTTTTCTCTCTCTCTCTCTCTCTCTCTGGGACGACGGACTAAACAAGTCGCCTGATCCCCCCTGTGACACACTGCGCGATCCCCGGGTTTGGCCATGTCAGGGTTGACCGGTCAATGTCGCCATGTCCTGGCCGACTGGCGTGGCAACGCCGAGTACGTCCGGAGGCGCAGACATGGCATGGCAGTCGCGCCCGTGAGACGGCTGACACGCGGGGCCCGACGAGGGGCTCCGGTTGTCAGGCATGAAGGCTGGATTGGAAGATGAGGATGGGTCCGTCACGGGACGGGAAAGGAAGGAGGAAAGCCTCAGACGACAGACAGGGCGCCGGCAGATACGCAGGCCAAAGATCACGCGTCCGTCACCGACGACCGAGATGCCCCAGTGACCAAGATCGCCATATCCACCCTTTTTATCCTTTTCTCTAGCTGACTGATGATTAAGAGTTTAAGATTTTTTTTTCATAAACCGAAACACTGGCCAGTAGCACGCAAGAAAAGCTTAATCTTTTTGCAAGAAATCAGCTTCAACCTTAAGGCCTCCTTTGATTCATAGGATTGTCCCAGGAATTCTATAGGATTTAGAACCTATGGATTTTTTTTCTTTGGATAGTGTTTGATTCATAGGATTGTTTCCTGCAGGAATTTTACCATAGGAATTGGGTAGTGTATTTTCATAGAAAACATAACATAAGGGCAGACCTCATGGAAAAATCCTGCCAAGATTTCCCATGCATGTAGGATTCCATTGGATAGGGCAACTCAATCCTATACAATTCCTATCCCTTTGTGTTTCCTACCCTAAGAATCAAAGGAGGCCTAATGAAGTTACTATACATGGACGCCCGGCAGGAACATTGCCACCGGCGCTAAGTAATACTTCCTCCGTTTAGTGATATAAGATGTTTTAGGTTCGTGAAGTATTGAACCTACACACTAAGAGGTGTCTAGATGCATTAGCTTAACTAACCTGAAATATCTTATATTATCTTATATTTCTAAAGGAGGGAGTAACTCACATTGATTTTTCACACATAGTATGGAACAACCTACGGTTTGATCGGTTGCTAGCTAATATAACATCCGAACTAGGCTAACACTGCGCTAACCACCTACAAATCCAATCTGTAGAATACCATGCAAAAGATCAAAATATACTCATAACATGGATCCGAGCACACAGTGAGAAATGGCACCAGGAACAACAGGACTCTGCTACACACATTAATTTGCCAAGGACATGCAATGCATGGAACATTAGGTTCTGTCGTACCTTCGGCTCTGCTTAGGCTATCCAATAATGGACCAACTTGTGCAAGAAGACTGACATCAACACCAACTTAGGAGATGATGAGGTTATCTTGTGGACACTACAAAGATGGGTGTGTGCCCCCCATGGTTGATTTACTCAAAGATTTGCTAGGGAACTAGGGTTGCAAGCAGCGTCTCACTTAAGTCCCAAGTAGATGATGCTCAAAGATTGTGTTCGAACCACTCGTCGTCTTTTCATCCCATCCAACCGCTCCTCCTATTATGCGGACCTCCCACATAATAAGTTGCCATTGTACAAAACTTCATGAAACCCTGGGCAATTCATTTCAATAATGTCACGAAAACCCAGATGCCGCTTAAAATTAAGATCTTTCTTTCGTAGCTAATCAGAGGGAACTTCATTCTTGAGGTTGAGGTTGATGAAGGAATGGGTCCTACACCCTAGCGGAGACGATGAGGAAACATATCATATTTTTTTAGTTTCTCTATTTGCTCGTTTTATCTAGGCTTGTGTCCGTGAGCTTCTTGGCCGCAACTTGAATCTCGCTACGGTAGACGAGTTCCTTTCCATCTCTCAAGGTCTCTCGTGTTGGACACGAAGTGTCACCTGATTTTGCTTTTTTCGCAATCTTGGATGGTATGGACCATTAAAACGAGCTTACTATCAAGGCAAAAAAATATTAACCACCCGTTGACTGCCTTTTCAAAATTATCATGTTCATGCAAAATTGGAGGCCGTTGGTTAGACCAGAGCATCTGCAGCTGCTGGAGTCGAGCATGTAGAAGAATTCATGCCAGGATTAGACCATGAGCTCTATCATTTTGCTCCCTCATGTGTAAGGTGTTTACTTAATTACCTTATTTGTAACTTGAACTTCGTGGGGCTAGAGAAAATTTTATAAGCTGAAGTGAGGAAGTAGGCTTTTGAGCGGGCAGAATTTTAATATTGGTGCACTTATATGTCCGTCCTTGTTAACGATGTCACCACTTACTAGCCTCATTTCTGGCCCATAAATGGAGACCTTTTTATGTGCATAAATAGGTCCATGCATGTGTCAATGTCACCTAGGACCAGTTCTCGGTTACCCTTTAGTGGTAGTAAGTGTTAGTTTAATGTCTGATTTTTGGCAATGTCAGAGGTGAGTAAATGTTACTACTAATGACTGACTCTAGGTCCGTTAGAAGTGACCAATCCTCGATAAATATATCTGAAGCAGCGTTTCTTGGGTTATTTTGCGCGCAACCACCACAATAATTCATCTAGTCATATTTTAGTCACTTGTTAAATTGAAATATCCACATGGAGAGGCTTGCTTTGAGGCCACACTAGAAACATGCAAATAAATTACAAGAGAAGAAAGCTCATTTCAAATCATCAAACATACTTTAACTTTGTATTTCAGAAGTCAAGGGAAACAAATAATCAAAGATAAAATACATAATATTCATACATGACATGAATAAAAAAAATACAAATATCTTTGAATAGTAGCAAATCTAAATTGGGCGACAGATTCAGCCCATTAGCACTACTCACGGTGTTTTTTAAAGAATGCTTCTATTATACTCTATGTTTTCCTTGATTTTATATTTCATATATATATATATATATATATATATATATATATATATATATATATATATATATATATATATATATATATATATATATATATATGTGTGTGTGTGTGTGTGTGTGTGTGTGTGTGTGTTTTCGTCTTTACCTTCTGAAGTACGATAAGAGAATAATATTACGTGTCTCTATTACACGTCGCGACTAATGTATACATGTATAAAAGAAGTATCTCAGCTTGAAGTACGTTTCTGTTATAATTGTAAATGTGCATATAAATATAAATTCAATTGTCTACTCTGGCTACTATAACTAACCATTATGAATTTGTTTTGCAATAACTAACATACTCCCTTCTTCTAAAAATAAGTGATGTGAGTTTGTCTAAATTCGCATGTCTCTATACACTAAAATACGTCTAGATACATACAAATCTAAATAAATGTATGTCACTTATTTCTGAAGAGAGGAAGTATGTGAGTTTTTACAAGCAGTGGCAACGTTCATATAATTGCTATCCTCATTTAGGTGCATTATAATCGGTTGTAAAGCGCCTTTCCGTGAGTTATATTCTGTCTCGTGGACCATTTCTTAACCGTACGTCGGCAAGCTAAAAAAATAGCTT
The DNA here is from genome assembly GCA_023614405.1 of Avena insularis. Lineage (NCBI taxonomy): Eukaryota > Viridiplantae > Streptophyta > Magnoliopsida > Poales > Poaceae > Avena > Avena insularis. Next base: position 29,066,967 of record CM042690.1, read on the forward strand.
TGCAATGAATAGTCTCCACGAATAATCTATCACTGTAGTTCTGTCGGATTCAAACTGAAGCTTGCTGGGATTATTTGTTAACACCAAACCGGTCACATCGTCGGCATATTATATCCGTGCTTAAAAACCATGTGAATATATGTGTGATGCCGTTGGGTCGCTCGATCTAACTTTGGGCGCCATGTGATGGGGACCTACACATATGCATATTATATATTTGGCTAGCTTCAAAAGGAATGCTACCTGTGTCGCCATCACCAAAGAGGAGCGGGTGTACTATATACATTTGCATTGAAAATTTGGTTCGTAATGCATGATTAAACCAACCCAAAGGTATCTACAGGATTAGATTGCCATATGTCTAACCTATGCTACGTATCAACAAAGAGGAATGGGTGTACTAGCCATCTCACACACAAAATATTTTGAACGAATGCTTTGTTCGTAATGCATGGATGTGTTTTTCAATTGACGAACTATTAATAATATGACTGAGCATTAACTTAGTAAGCCATAACACATAAGTACAACCCCAGTAGATTCTAGGGGTATACTTTTAATGGGAGAACTATATGAATTAAAATATGCATGTCAAGTGGAAATTTATTTGTGGAAAGCATGCGAATAATATTCAATCATGTGATATGACAAGGGTAGGTGCAGCCCATACCAAGTTTCTCTTTTGTCAATGTTATTGTTTGTTGTCCTTCTCAGACATTATTGTTTTTTTGTTCGGTTCTTATTTTAATGGATTAGTATCTCTATCATTTTATACATTTTCAAAGCACACACACGCGTATAAAGCAGAAATAAAACTTGCAGATTAACTAAACATTGAAACTCATGTGACGAATGACTAGTTAGAGTTTAGAAGCACCATGCTGATGGGGCAATATATCATGACAAAAATACCAGAGTTATGTCTTTATGTTTATTTACCAGATGAATATGGTATCATATCCTTGTTGCCATAACTATATAGTTTACTAACTCATAATCATTCAAAGGTCTAACACACACATATAGATTAGAGATACATACTCCTTGCTCGATCAATGAACTATACTCCAAGATTAATATTTAAAATTATTTGCTCCACTACCAGTGAGAAGACAACCATAAAATCTAAGGAGTATTTAGTTTATACAGTTTTCCATACCAAAGGTGGCTCGTGGTGCCTAACTATGTATTAATAGTATGATATAACATAATATCCACATGGACAAAATAAGCAAGCACCATCATCACAATTTTAGGGATCACTAAATAGGAAGAGTGAAACGAATCAATAGGAAATGCATTTGGGGACTTTGTAAAAAAGGAATCAAATATTTTCTATTTATTGAAGCAAATATTTCATCACTTTTTTTGCATCTTGGACATTTGATATCGTCCAATCTCATGCTTTATTATTATTATTATTATTGCTATTTCTATTTTCTCAAATCCAATTTTGAAATTATTTTACTATTTCATTTTTGTCATTTTACCGAGAATATTAGAGTTCTTATTGAAATTTTCTTGCTCTTAGTTCTTTCTCTCTTATATTTCCAAAGTATCATGTCTCCTTGTATTACCAATATTGCTAGCTCTACTTATTTTTCTTCAGTTCTTCCTTTTTTGAGATTTTTTGTTTGTACCATAAATTCAGGAAATATGCTGACTCAACTGTTATTTATTATATTATATATATATATATATAAATTAAACTACTTATGTCTATACATGAGATTAAATATATCGCAATATTTGGTTCTATTTCTTCATGCATTATGGTGTTCTTTAATTACCTAGATATCCTATATTCTGTTTTAGAGAACAAATAGTTGTGGATGAATTGCATATTTACTTTCTTCAAGGACAAAAACTGCGCCTTCATCTGGATAATTTGTTTTGTTGATGTCATGTGAAAAGCATCATTTAACATAGCAAAGTGTCCACATTGATAGCTCTTCTTTTAGCAAAAGTAGTTGTCATATAGATGTTTTGATATGCAGATTAATAATGTGCTTAACTCGATGATCCATGTATGGTTAATTAAGATATTCATCAAGGAGCTGGGCCCATTAGCCCACAAAATGAATCTATCTCTCGTTTTGCTTGAAGGAAAAAATATTATATCAGCAATCTTTCTTGGATTACTATTTAGGCCAATCCTTTTTCAACGTCATGTCCAACACCGGCCAATTTGGCAATCATTAGCACCACCATAAAAAATAACGCACAGGACGACGGCGCAATGTCCTCGCGTCTCATGAACAACGGTTTACTAAAATCACAATGAAGTTGTCATCGATCTCGGGGGAAACTTAACACACAATGGTATTTAGGTGAGTGGATATATAAGAATAACATTAGGTGAACTGTTGGGATCGAATCATCGAAATATATATTATATAGACCTATAGTTTTTATCTTTTGGTTGATGTGGTGGTTAAGCAGTTAATTGTTAGTGCTAGTTAGTTAACAATTGCTGACTGCACCGGCCGTCGTTAGGTCATGCCTCTTTTGACACTACAAGTGTCTTAGCAGAGTCCTGCACTTGTTCCATACATTAGTTCTTTATGTCATCGATCGGTCACTTTTTGGTCAAGAATTGTGGAGGAAAAATATTGCTGAAGACAATGGACTCCTAACGTTCTTTACTGAATATCTAACAAGATGTTGTTAGGTGAGGTTTCATAGATATTGGAAGATAACAATGATAACCAGTAGTTAACAAACCAGTTAATGTCCCTATCATTCAATTTTTCTGGAAGCTAGATTCTCATGCAGGTATAGGTTTGGATGGAAGGAGAAGATATGTGGGTCCATTCAAGGATGCTCCATTACCAAGTTGAGATGATGCACCGCCGTCCCGGCTTTAGGCGCGCGGTTGGCACTGTTTCTAAATGAACAGATCCATTCGATCAACAGCCCCAAATGGAACGAACCATGCCGAGGTGACGGCTGATAAGTTGATGTTGATGGATTTTCTAAGCTTACCGACAAATCATATGTGTGCGCTAGATGCTGGCCCTGTAAATTAATAATATAGTATATATTTTAGATATTGTACCGCTTCTCCCAAATCCTGTCCCGTCGACTGGTGGTAGTGATTTTTTTTATAGAAAGGAAAATAACCAAGTATTTTACCAAAAATACCATGGTGTACATGGGCTACACATGAACCTGAAGTTCAAATCATCTAAAAATCGTACTCAGAGATTTAGAAAATTTTGAAATAAATCACCCACGTACATATTGTATTGATACTTACTTGTGCAAAAATTTAGGGAATATGCAATTATACGTGGCCTACACATAAAAAGAGAAATAGAACTTTGTATTATTTTTCCACCGTACACATTAGGATGGTTGTAATTTCACCAGACACTTCGTATTTTTTGCACAAGTTATATACTTTCTAATTTTATTTCAAACATGTCATGCACTTTCCTGCATACATCCTCTACAACCATGATTAACGACCTTTTTAATTTTCTTAATATTTTCCTGATTTTACTGCTCATCATGGATCACTTGCACCCATGTCCACCAAATATGGGTCGAGTATTTTATTTTCTAATGTACAATTTAATTGTGGTTCAATCCTCGCTTCGTGCCGCTCGAGGCGATATGGGAGGTGGAGAAACCCTATCTAGGTAGCACCCTTCTCCTACTCTTCTCCATCACCGTCGTTTGGGGAGATCGCCTGGGAGAGAACTCACAGTTTCCAAGGAAGGTGGCCCTCGGTGCTCGTGTGGAGGGCTACAACATCCGGGGCAGCTACCTCGGGAGGCGAATGCGACATAGATCCAATGGCGGGAGACATGTGTTCGTGTTGTTGGTTATCCTAATCAGCCTCGGGGGGGGGGGGGGGGGGGAGGGGTGGCCACTGGACATAACACAGGGACGCCTCTCGGGCTGATGTGCAAGATCTTACGAGGGCGTTCCTCTTCCCGCACTGTTTGTTCAATCTCGGTATCCTCTCACGAGACCAGAATACTTTTGGGTTTGGGGCTCTGGTCTAGGGGATACATCTCTTCGATGGTGGTGGTCACGACGACAAAATTTCAAGCACCATTCCACTCTATGGAGCATATGTCAATGTCCACCTCCCACCCCTAGTACCATCTTTCCTCGGTGAAAAACCTAATCCCTTGAATTTTGGCATTGTCCTCTCTAGGGACGTGCCATCTTGGTACCACTAGGTGGCATATGAGTAGTGATACGGTAAGTGCAGCTTGCCCACTTGATATGTTGTCCATCCTGGAGGGGTCCTTCTTCGTTGATGGGTCGGCATCCACGAGCCTAGACAAGAGGGGATATGCAACCTATGTTTCTCCTCTATTGTGGCAGCGACTCAGAGGTGGTGATAAGAGCCAACAGACTCTGTGAGTTTTTTGTTTGTTTCGGAGCGGCGTTGTTTCCATGCCTTCTTTACCATGTGTTCTTTTGGTGTTGTCATACTAAATCTTGTATCTTGCTGAGTGGTTGGTGATGTGGGCGACGGCGACCGTTAATGGATAGCTCGTGTGAGAAGGTGGTCGGTCTCAATGTTCCGCTCCCTTGGCACATATTTCATGCTTATGCGTGCTATTAAGCCAGTTTTTGTGTAGTGACAAGCAAGTCTTCTTCGAAGTTAGAGGTGGATGGCACCACTATCCACTGGCGGACCTTCTTGGAGGCCAAAAGGGCCATGTCCCCCTACTCAATTGCAATTTGCACTATACTATTTAGTATTTATCATTTTTGTCCATAGAAAACACAAAATACTTCAAGTTAGCCCCCTCAACTATCACCTAATGTATTTTGGCCCCTCCTGTAATTATGGTCAAGGTACGCCACTGGATGGCACGAAAGCGCTCGGACAAAGCCGTGATATTTTTTCGGTAGCATACCAAGTTTCACGATGTTGCTTCTCCTTCTGGTATAGCCGTATGGACAGACGAGGGCCTCAACGTGTGCTTTTATTTAGCTTATTGGTGCTTTATTAATTCATGTAACACCTTGCGTCTATAAAATGTACTACTGCAAAAATATTAGTTGGAACTTTTGACAAGTAAAACAGATTATTGTTTGGTGCATGAAGTTGGTAACCTAGTCATACGCAGCTAAGCACGACATGTATACACACAACACTTTATAGCTTGAGTGACTTTGCATATATGTAAATTCTTGCTAGAGCTAGTAGAGACGAGCAAGGTTAACCTACCGTACCCGACCCGACACGCATGTATGGGCACCAACTATGTATGCGACTCCATTGATCGGTCGATACGCTTTTGGTGACGTGGAAGAAGCGGCCGGCGTTGATTAGTTTATCTACATCATAGTGAGAACATGCGTACGTAAAACCCTACCGACTAAGCAGTAGCTATCCCATTAGCGGCGCCCCGAACCGTACTGGGCTACCAGCTAGAAATAGAAACTTCTTGGCCGGTGCAACTTTTTTCTCACGCTTTGTTGACCTTGCAGTGCAAGGTTTATTAGTAGTAGTAGTAGTAGTCTATGTTGCTTTCTATGGGTTGGGAGGGATCACAAAAAGATTAGGTTAGTTAAGATAGAACACACAGAAGGTAATCTAGCTAGCTAGCTAGCTAGGTGGCTATAGGTAAAGGGATACGTTACGTGATCCCCTCCCCTTTTTCGTGAGGGGGGTTTTCTTAACCTGGCTAGTGCAAGAACGGCGGCAAAGGCGACCATGGATTTGCAGCTCTCTGTACCCACTATCTTTGGTATGGGCAGCCTGCACCCAGGCGCTCCTTTTGGGCGTCGGAGATGCCCATTTCTGGAGTGGATCAGCGTAGCGTAGAGGAGGTCAGGAATATTATTTTAGGGGCTGGTGTGATCTTTGCTTGTAAAGGAGGAACCCAGTGCTAATTCCAAAGCCGAGTGGAATACATACGTGTTAAATCTATGTGTGTATTCTCTCACTTATTTGCGCACTCCGAAAAGTTGGAATTTTATTATACTATAATGTACTGATGCACTCTCAGGAAGAAGGCAGTGTTTGCACAATTGACTAAGCATACTATCCACCGCAAAAAGAAACAAGAAAAAAAAGTCACAATTCAGCTAGTATCATTTTTTTAGAAGAAGATTTGAACAGTCGTACTACCACTAACTGGGTCAAACTGTTTGTTTGGGCATGTAACTTTTAATCTACTGTAGCCAGTGTATATAACTGTTGGGCCATCGTGGCTTCCGTCGGCCAATTTTCCAAACTTTGTGGCAAAGAGAAGGCTTGACCCGTATTCCTTCACGGGCCGTATTGGCGCGGCCCATTAAAATGTAATGACGCTTTTCCTTTCCTTTTTTATTTGTATACATCTGGAACATTTTCCTATTTATATATATTATTATAAAATCAGATTAGAAAAGAAAAACTTGTGTTTACAAAAATAAAGATGTCATTTTAGTTCATATATTAAATGAAAACATGTTCATGTATAGTAAAATGTTTTTTGTACATGTACCAAAATGTGCAAGTATTTTTCAAGAAATTTTTCGTGTGATTTTTTTATGTACCAAGGAAAAGCAGAAAAGCCCCTCCTCCCCCGAGTCGCATCATAGGGTGACTCCGGGGGCGACGTGCGCACCACCATAAGAGCTCCCCGCCGCCGGCTCCCCTCGCTGCCACTGCCATCGGCCCTCGTCCTGGTGGCGGCGGGCCTAAATGCCGAAGGTGGTATGGGTATAGTGGGTTATGGAGATGCTCGTTGGTGCGGCTGGGGCGGCGCCGGCCAACGCGTCGACATGCAACAACCAGGGCAGCATCCCAGGTCGGGGTGGTGGTGGAGGCCCGCCTCCTGGTGGCGTGCCATGGTCGACGACGGAGGTGAAGGGCTGGGGATGGCCTGGCTGGGGTCAGAACCCTAGATCGATATCGATTTTGGCAATTCTCTCTGTTGTGGTCTCCACGTCCTCTCTACTGTGGTTCGGCCATCACCGATGGAGGGTCGTCCTTTCTTGCCGACGCCTTCCTGTTGGTTAGCCTACAAGCTAGCGATGGAGGTTTTCGAGAGGCTGTATGCAGTGTGTGGGCGGACGACGTGGGGGTTGATGCTCGGATAGAATAATGGTGGTAGTCCTAGGGTTCCTCCCGCGCTAAGATGAAGATCTGCTTGATGCATGCCCTCGTTGATCTAGGCAGAGTATCAAGTTTCGAAAGGCTCCACCGACAGACTTCTGTGGGCGAATCATGCGTGAAGATTTCCGGATCGGATGGTGTTCGATCGCATTGAATGGTGGTTTTTTTTGACCGTTTGGTTTCAGAGGTAGTACGGCGAAGCTCTATAGTATGTTGCCATCGTGGGACATGTATTTAGCTCCATGGTGAAGTCAGTGTGTGGAGAATGTCATGGAAGTCGAGATCTAAGGACTAGTAATAGTGGTTCGAGTCCTGGTTGCGGTGAGGAATTGGCTTGGTGATTCGTGACTTGTAGCGGCGCCATAAAAAAGTAGGGTTATAGCACAGGAGAAGTTCAGTGTCTAAACTCTTAGGGTGAATACCCAAGGTCTAGCCTTAATTGGTTATGCCTGGTAATGCCCTTGTTCAAGATATTGTTTTGAAAGCGCGGATTTTTTTCTCCAGATTAAAAACAGATGGTCTATGATCATATGACGACGACGCTTGTACACTGTTTCCTTTTTTGGAAGCATAGTTATTGGAGAAATTAGACTTTTAGTGTTGTTTTGATGGTGTTTACAATGCTATTACAAAGAATGAATCACCGTAGCAGTCACATTTGAGGTCACATATGCAATGTAGGAGACCGGGAAACCAGAGAAAAGACGTGCGAGGTCATGTTCGAGACTGAAACAGCTAAGCTTGGACCAGCCCTTGAAACACGTGCAGGTACATGGATTACTGCTTAGGGCGTGTTTGGTAGCCTGCAGACCCTCCAGGTAGACTAGCGGGAAGCGAAATTGGGCCATTTGGCTACCTACACGAGGGCTTTGGCTGCGCCAACGCGAACCATAAAGCAGCCCAGAGCCAGGCCCAGGTGCTACGCTCAAATCGGCCGTTTCTAGCGAGCCACCCTCATCGTGCGCCCACTGGTTACAAAACCGGTGCTCCCCTGCACGAGCTCGGCCGATGATGGCACATGCGGGAGATTTCCGCTAGCCTAGAAAAGGGGCGGGGTCCTTTCCCTCACCTCCCACCGAGACACACCCTATCCGCTCACCGCTGAAACTAGATACACCTTGTCCCACCTTCTCCTTTCCCTAGTCAAATCCAACCACCGGCGGTGACATCGACGATGCCCCTGGCAAGACAACACCCGCAGGGCGGCGACCATGCCGATCAGGGATGACGGAGACAACTCTTCCCAATCATATCCAGGGGTACGTCCACTTTTCCCTAATTCTTTCATAGGGTTAGGGTTTGGTAGCGACTTACGAATCCTCGATTTATAGCCATATGAACTCGATTTGGTGTGCTATCACTTCATGGACATGGACTATGCTCCTGATTGCTTCGGAGATCCTAGTTTCTGCGGCATGGCGACAGATTGTCCCGAGCTCTGTCGCGTCCACAAACTTGAGCCTATTAGGCATGTTGCATTTTAAGGAACCAACACATGCCGCAGATTCTACCTCTGCCAAGTGCAGAACATAAGTGCTTACGTCCTTGTATCGCCATTCACTTTCCTGGCAAGCACTGTGCCAACGAATTTCTGACATGCAGGAGGTCGAAAAACTGTGGGTTTGTGGCTTGGATAGACAATAAAGGGCCAGATGCTATGAAGAATGCACTTGCCAAGCTATGAGGGGTGTACGATGATACAAGCAGTGCAAGAATCGGAAAGAAGGTTGAGAATGTGCAACTGGTGAAGCAACTGTCTGATGAGAAGAACAAGCTTGACAAAAAGTACTCAAGTCTGATGGTTGATGTGAAGAAGTTCATCGAAGAAACAGAGAAGAAGGCATTGGAGGAGAACTTGTCTCGAATGAATGAGAATAATGAAGCATTGAGGAATGAGGTTGAGATGCTGAAGAACATGCAGAAATCCTAGGCTGGTGTATTGAAAGAGAAGCAAAAGCAATGGGATAAGGACTGGATGATCTTGAAGGAGGGAAAGAGGAAACTTGAGTACGCGCTCTTTGAATTGTTCAAAGTCAATGACGCTAACAAGGATAAACTGAAGATGATCAAGAAAATTTGTGATGGTTGACTGTTCAGGTACACCTTCTTGTACTGCAGACGCTACGTGTGGTGGTGGTAGGATGACACCAACTTTTGACGTGGTGCTAGGTTAACACCATGGTGTTATCGTAAACTGTGATCACCTTTTGGCGACGACCTTGCTTGTTTAGACTAATTCATACATGAGATGTTTCTTCTTAAGAGTGTTCATTTGGCCATGTTCAACTATGATCCCCTTTTGCTTGTGTTGCTCATGCTTGTATTGATCATGCTTGCTGTTTATGCTTGTGGTGTTCATGCTTGTGGGGACCAGGTTTGTGATTCTGTTATTCCGGATTGTGTTGTTCTGCCTCTTTGTTGTTTATCTCTTTTAGCTTGTGTTCTTCCTCCTTGGCAGTCCGTTCGTGGTAAGCTCACCATAAGGCAGTGCAAGGTGACCACAACTTGGTTTGTGTGTCAACCAAACAAAGGGAAAGTGCATGACATGGGTCAAAATCCCAATGTACAGGAAACCAAACAACATGGTCCTATTCTTCTAACCGGTACACCAACCACAACTGCAAGCTATCAAACAACTTGCACAAGTTGGCTCAGAGGTCGGATGAGTATGGCAGTGCTCACCACGACATTGTCCGACCGGTGCGGAAAATTGATGCAGGCTACCAAACACGCCCTTAACGTATTCCATGAGCGGTAAATAGGATTTACCCTTCTGTTGGCCAGAAACCACATGGACGATTAGTTGCGAGAGATAGGAGAGCATCACACGCACTTCCTCGTAGAAGTCATCTTCTTCCTCTGTTTGCCTCTTCTGCATTTGCATTTCTACTTTTGCAAGAATTGTTTTGACTGCTATAGTATCCAGCATATAGTAATCTTTACAAAAGTGCAGTTAAGAACAAGTGTAGTGCCCCGCAAACAAAAAGAACAAGTGCAGTGATGCATTAATTCTAGCGTTCTTGCTGATTACGTTTCTACGGTAAAGCTCCTGAGAGATCCATATCGACCACATAATAATACAATAATGGATAAATATTTAGAATACGAATCCATCTTTAAGCCCATCAAATCACATCCCTGTGTTTTGTCCACTTTTTACTGTACAAACAATAGGTTTAATGACACTTGAGATACGCTACTTTTCGATAAAAAATATTAATATCACGAATATACACTTGAGATATGCTCCTAGATGGAAAACCGAATAATACGGCAATTTGGTGTTGCTGGGGACACAGTTTCCTGGGTCTCAATCAAATACTATCGGCCAAGCACTCAATGATGTACAGAAGGTTTGGATTCAGCCGCAACGCTTAACCTGTTCTTTGTTTTCAGTTGCTTGTTCGCTGCAGGAAGAGATTATGCGGCCATATTGAGAAACACAAGACTGCAAGAGACGAGGCCACTCCGTAACTTCTTTTTCGATAATAGGGCTTTATTACTTGCAAGATAACATTAGGCCTTTTACAATAGGGTTTCTTAGCTCCGTATCCTAAGCATTTTGTTTATGTGTCACTATACTTAATGAGAAAAGAGAGTAAGGTTGTAGAGACTCCACTTAAGAAACAATGCATTGTACTAGTTGTTTCTTAAGTTTTAATTACTCACATGAAAACGTGCTAAGAAACACTCCATTGTGAAAGGCCTTAAAGTGATATACAGTTTAAAGGAGCTTATGCCGGGATTTTTATTATCAGATGCACACCGTCCAACAAATCAATAATAATCAAAAGAAAAATAAAACCCTTGGTTGCCTATGGTGGTACGACCCCTACTGACGCTCATGCCAAAGAAGGAGCCACCGTCTCCTCCATGGTGCCAGCGAGGTGGAATCGTTTTCTACACCCGCAAGACAGAGTCGTCTTCGCCTCCATGGTGTCAGCGGTGCGGAATAATCTTCCGCACCCCCAAGAAAGACTGATTGACTGGGGTTCTCAAAGCTCAGAAATGCACGACTATGTTGAGACATCTTTCATATGAAACTCCTCCGGATACAAAAGATAATTATCTACGCATGGCTGAATCCACAAATTTAAAGACCGTGTACATGTTTTCCCGGGCGATGGTGGGAATGTTTGGCCTTGAAGGGAATATGCCCGAGAGACAATAATAAAGTGGTTATTATCATATTCCTTATTTATGATAAATGTTATTTTGCATGCTATAATTGTATTAATACAGAAATGTTAATACATGTGTGTTTAATAAACAAAAAGGAAGTTCCTAGTTATGTCTCTCTTATAAACTAGCTCGTTGATTAACAAGATGATCAAAGTTTCCTGATCATGGACATTGGATGTTGTTAATAATAAGATCACAAGATTAGTGTAATGATGTGATGAACATTCATCCAAAGTATAGCATTACGATCAAAGTCATTGAGTTTATATTGCTATAACAACTTACGAAGTGATCCTAATCCTTAGACCATGAGATCATGTCAATTACTAACACCGGAAGAGTTTCTCGATGACATCAAACGTCACACCGTAACTGGGTGATTATAAAGATGGCTTCAGAACTACTAAAGTGTTATGGATTGAGAGTGGAATTTGTTTATCCCGATGACGGATAGATATGCTCTGGGCTCTCTCAGTGATATCACATTAATTAGCTTGCAAGCAAGTGATTTGATCACTAGAATATTATATCACGGGAACGAGAAAAGAGTGCATGTTGGTAACGAGATCAAACTAGGTATGGAGATACCGATGATCGAATCTGGGACATGTAATATATCGTGAAACAAAGGGATTAATATACTAGCGTAAAAGGTTCACACGATCACAGAAGTCATCGTTGAATCTGTGGGAGTCAGTACGGATCTCCAGGTACCGCTGCTAATTATTGATCGGAGAGGGGTATCGATCATGTCTGCATTATTTGTGAACCATAGGGTGTCACACTTAAGAGATACCGACACCATTCAGAGCAAATGATATGTCAGAAAAAGAAAAGGAAAGCACAGGAATTTATTTAACTAGACACCAGAACTGTTTCGGTTAAAATTGCTGAAACTGGTTCTGCATGTGAAATGGAATACTAGCAAGGTGTTTTATGTGAATGTTTGTTAATTAAAGTAATTAACAAAATTCTGAATAAATAAATAAAAGAGTTTTATTTAAACGAGAGCTTGCATTAAATTTGGTGAAAATTTAATGCATGTGAGTGGATTTTTGAGTGGAGGCTCTTTTATGGAAGTGGAGGCTTTTCATTTTGAGTGAGAGCTCCACCCACATGAATGTGGGAGAGGTGGGGGCAGACCCCATGGCTGGGCGCCATGCCCCTTGGGTACCCCCCCTCTCCCCTATAAAAGGCCCCCCTCTCATCCTCTCAAAGTACACCTCCCCGTGAAGGATCTCTCTCCCCCCTTTAGAATTTCCCCATGGTCTCGGATCAGCGAGATACATGTTCCCGGTGGCTTTTTCAGAAAGGATTTGTTGCTTCCACTGCTTCACTGGAGCGAGGGAGCGGAGGTTGTCGGGGTACCCGTACGTGTGTGCGATCACGGATGCATCACTGCTTTGCGGTGCTGGACTTGATGGTGCTGGACCGGCTGGACCAGATAGACTTCATCACAATCTTGAGATCGGCAAGCGTTCGTCTACATCATCCATGAGTACAACCTCGTTAACGCTATTCGGTCTTCGAGGGTATGTATTCTATGGATATATATCCACCCGTTGCTTGTATCTAGTAGATAGATCTTGATACATAGTTGTTCCCATCGTAGGAAATTTTTTGTTTTCTATGCTGCGAACCCTACAGTGGTATCAGATCCGAATCTATGCGTAGATGCTTTGCACGAGTAGTACACATATGAGTATGTGGGCGATGATGATCATTTTATTGCTTCTTAGTTGTACTATGGATATTGGTGGCCTAATGGGATGAAGCGGCCCGAACAAACTTTACATGTCCTCGCACATGAGACCTGTTCTACGCTTGACATGCAACTAGTTTTGCATAAGTGGCCAGCGGGTGTCTGTCTCTCCTACTATATTCAACATCTAATTTGCAACGAGTTGTCAACAATTTGGTTATCCTCGTTGTGGTTCATTCGTAGGTAAGAACGGTTCTATCTTCGAAAGCCCTAAGCCACGTAAAACTTGCAATGGATAAATTAGAGGCGTCTAGTTTAGATTGTTGCTGGGCTACTGTTATGATATGGTGATGTTGTAAGTATAAGTATGAGATGATACTCTTACAACACACATAACGTGTAAGTTTCATAGACCTTGGCCTTACACATAGAGGTATGATAGTGATCATACCACGGTGCACATGATGGAGATCATATGCGGGAACCATATCATTTCACTTACAAACATGTGATGTTTGATTGCATCTTATATTGCTTGTTTGGCGTTTTATTAGCATAATAAGATGATCACTCATTTAGATAGCAAGATAAAAATATGTTCTTCCTTAAGTATGCACCGACAATGTTTCTTCGCTTCAAGACATCACGTGATGATCGGGTGTACTTGAATCCATGAGCATATCTCGGGTGTAAGACAGTTACACACGCCAATACTAAGGTTCTTACTTGGCGAGCCTAGCAAGTACAGACATGGCCTTGGAACACGGACCGGAAGGTTAAGCACGAGTCATATGTTTTGATATGATGACCATATGGATGCTCGCCTTTGAAGCTACACCAACTCACGTGATGATCGGACTTGGTGTAGTGGATTTGGTTCATGTAATCACCAAAAAGACACGAGGGATGTCATTTTTGAGTGGGAGTTCATTTCTAATTTGGATTAGTAGAACTCAATTTATCATAAATTAAATCTAAGTGAATGTGCATAATTTGTTGTAGTCATTGGCATTTGTTCACCACCTTATGCATAGTTGTAATTGAGATAATAGAACTATAGAATTCTGGATATTTACTTTATAAATTGGTATCGTATTGTGTTGAGTGTCAATCTAAAGTTTAAAGTCCTATTGCAAACTTTCAGCAAACTCTGTTTACTCCGTGAAATTTAATAATTGGTATTAAATCGAGAGTAACAATTCCAGTGTTAGTATCTTAAGTATCATGTTTGCCTCCATGATTCTTGATTGTTTTAATATCAAGTTTATCTAAGAGATGAAAGAATTATTTCAGAAACCATCATGTGTGACTGATATAACGATATCTGGAACAATGTTTTGGTTGCAATATGATAGAGTATAATATATGTTCTCATATTGGATGAGAATTTTCAAAGGTTGGAGATGCTAGACATCCTAATCATCCAAAAGGGTTTTGTAAAGTAACGTTATACTCACGATTCGTCTTTATAAGCTACATTATCTTGATCATGAAAGTCGTCATGATAAGGATGAATAGAAGATGTATGTAAAGTGTTTACTACACTAAAAAGATTACTAAAGAATGGATTTTGAAAGAATATCGATCATTTTGATGATGGTGATCTACTTCAAAGTGCAGGTCCAAAGGTATTATTATTTGAATATACATGCTTTGGACTATGTGTCATGTATATGGCGCCACTTTTGATGTTGATAGATTCTTTTAAAAAGTAAAAGGAAATGCTAAAAGAGAATCTATAAAATATATTTAGCAGAAAAGAAAAGATTGGAAATATCCAATTTAGGTATATGGATGATATACATGTTATGGTTGTATTCTTTGCTTGTTAAACAATGAGGTTCTTGGGTATTGGATACCGAATTGGTTAGTATAAAATTTCATACGGAACGATGCAATTCATAAACCACAATGCCCTAAGTAAGTAGCAAGAGAATATGTGATGATGTTCATCGAAAACAAACAAACCGTTGTTTGTATTTCTCGTTGACATCAAAGCCTTACTTAAAGATTTGTTTTACTAATAGTTATTTAAATCAGGTATTATGAGAAAAAAGGTTGTTCAAATAATTACCGTATTCCATATAAGATGGATGATTTACAAATCTAGTTGGAGAAATCACATCCATAAAAACTAATGCTAAAATATCGCAAGACAAATGATTGGAATATCACTTACGAAGTGACATCACCGTTTAAATTATATTGGAAAGAAAACATAAAAAAACCCATATGCATGGATTTTTGGAGTCTTTTATTTGATCAAGTGACGCTTGTGATACTTTCCTCGGGATAATTAAAACTTCGTTCAAAGGCCAAAGAAAAACAAATGACTAAAATATTGGAATTTATACATATCGATGTATGTAGTCCATTATGTACAGTCGTAAGCGACTTCAAATTCATATGCTTTCTCCAGAAATTTGAGTGAATATTCACTTAATGAGAAAGAAGTATGAAATATTTGAAAACGTTTCAAAGACTTTCAAGATGAAGTGGAAAATCATTGTAACAAGAAAATAAATGATTTATGATTTTATCATAAAGGGATTTCTTTGAGTTACAAGTGTAACAAGAAAATAAATAAATTATGATTTTATCATAAAGGGATTTATTTGAGTTGCAAGTTTAGCAAAACACCTAGATTTACATCTCCCGAAACACCATAGGAGTATGGAGTGTTTGAGATTTGTAATGAAACCTTGTGTGACATGGTTGGATCAAAAATGTTATTTATAAAACTGCCATTATGTTTTAAAAGATTAAAGCTTTAGAGACTACCACTTTTACACTGAAAAGAGCTTCATCTTGATCCGTTGAAATGACACCATGTGAGTTATGGTTTGGGGTAAAACCCAAATTGTCATTTCTTAAATTTTGGTATGCTAAACATAAGTAAGATGTTTACAACCAAAGTCGGATGAGCATGTCTTTGTAGGTTATTTCGAATAACAATTGGGTATTCCTCCATGACACAAAGGACAAAAGGGTTTGTCACTTGAAATGTGAAGTTTCTTGAAAAAGGAATTTTTCGCAAAAGTTAAGTGGGAGGACAATAGAAATTTGATAAGGTTAACAAATCTTAGCTAAATGTGCTAAGTTGCGCAGCGCCGGAAATGGTTCCGGAGGCTGCCATAATGCTCATAGCTTATGTGCCTCAAAGGTTATGGTCACGAAGATCTAAGTTCTTATTGAACCAAGTCGGAAGGACAAACAATCAAATACTGAGATTTGAGAGTAAATCATTATTGTTTGACGATGATGAACCGAATACATGCAAAGAAGCGATGATGGTCCCTGACTCCGTCAAATGGCTTGAAGCCATAAAATCCATGATAGTTCCATACACGAGAAATAAAGTTTTGAACTTGGAAGACCCTCCGGAAAGGTGTAAAAACCTATCGGTCGTATTTGGATCTATAAAGAAACATGCATGGATGTTTCACATCTATGAAATAGTTGACATGTCGTAAAGTATTTTACAACAATGTTCAAGGAGTTGACTATGACAAGATTTGATCTTTCATAGTGATATTTAGTCTGGACAGATTAAAGTAGCAACCACTACATATAATTTGGTATATGGTAGATGAATAAACAAAACAAAGTTCTTCTAATAGAATGGTTACCTAGGACGTGTACATGACATGATCCAAAGGATTTTGTTAATTTAAAGGATGCTAAAAGGGCATGCAAACTTCAATGGTTGAAGTAAGCATCGCGGAGTTGGAATCTTCACCGTGATGAAAAGGAGTTTTCATTAGGAGACGATGAAGATGCTTGCATTTGCAAGAAATTAAGTGGGAGCGCTGAGCCATATTTCTAATACATTATGTGGAGGACATCTTGTTGATTACAAATTATGTACTTTTTATTGACAAAGGTTAAGAATTTCGATGAAAGACTTAGGCAAAACCCAAATATTTAGCATGAATGTCTATAGTGGATAGACTGTGACGCTAATATGGTTGTGCCAAATGTACATATATGAGATATTGAAGGAGTTCAATATAGAAACGACAAGAAAAGGTTCTTGTCACATGGAAAGGAATTGAATCAAGATTCAAGTGTATCGACACTTGATAAGTGAAACAAGATTCAAGTGCTTTGACACTTGATGAGTGAAATCACGAGAATGTTTTGATCAATCATACCATGATATGTACACATCTAGATATGTACTATGCTCTAAGTGTTATGAGCATATACCAGAATGAATCATAAAATGATCATTGGACGATAGTAAGGATATTCTTATGATCTTTTGGAAGAACTAAGAATATATTTGTGTAGACATGACAAACAATTACAAATAGTTCATTGTAAAGCTTTACATTGATACTAATTTTGTCACAAGATACAAGTTAAGTTTATCTCAATTTAAACTATGGGTGGCACAATGAAATGGAAAGAAAGTTTCCATGATGGATTTGGATGAATTCCAAAGTTAAGACATTGTGATGGATACTACAACAAAATACTAAGTATATGACTGCTATAGTAGCAGCAAAGGAGGAAATTTGTGTCAAGTAGTTTGTTATCAAACTAAAGGTGTGGTTCGTAACAGGCTAACACTAAAGATATATTGTACGACAATAATATCGACATGATTTAACCCCAAGGAACTAAAGGTCTCACCAAAAGACCAAATTTATACAATGTCATCTCATTAGAGAATGAGTGATGCATGGAGACGCAAAGACATGCAAATACACACAGACCTAAAAGCGTCAGATCCGTAGATTATGTTAACCACTTGCAGTTGCGTATATGGAACACCAGAAAGCCATAGATGTTCAAATACTCAAAGTTTTCAAACTAGATTATTGTCTCTAGTGCAAGTGGGAGACGAAGGGAATATGCCTGAGAGGCAATAATAAAGTGGTTATTATCGTATTCCTTATATATGATAAATGTTTATTTTGCATGCTATAATTGTATTAATATGGAAACATTAATACATGTGTGTTTAACAAACAAAAAGGAAGTACCTAGTTATGCCTCTCTTATAAACTAGCTCGTTGATTAACAAGATGATCAAAGTTTCCTGATCATGGACATTGGATGTTGTTAATAACGAGGTCACAACATTAGTGTAATGATGTGATGAACATTCATCCAAAGTATAGCATTATGATCAATGTAATTGAGTTTATATTGCTGTAATAACTTACAAAATGATCCTAATTCTAAGACTATGAGATCATGTCAATCACTAACACCGGAAGAGTTTCTCGATGACATCAAACGTCACACCGTAATTGGGTTTATAAAGATGACCTCAGAACTACTAAAGTGTTATGTTGAGGTTCATGGATCGAGAGTGGAATTTGTTCATTCCGATGACGGATAGATATGCGTTGGGCCCTCTCGGTGATATCACATTGATTAGCTTGCAAGCAAGTGATTTGATCACTAGAATGTTATATCACGGGAACAAGAAAATAGTGCATGTTGGTAACAAGATCAAACTAGGTATGGAGATACCGATGATCGAATCCCGGACATGTAATATATCATGAAACAAAGGGATTAAGATACTAGCGTAAAAGGTTCACACGGTCACAGAAGTCATCGTTGAATGTGTGGGAGTCAGTGTGGATCTCCAGGTCCCGCTGCTGATTATTGATCGGAGAGGGGTCTCAATCATGTCTGCATTATTCCCGAACCGTAGGATGACACACTTAAGGGATACCGACACCATTCGGAGCAAATGATATGCCAGAAAAAGAAAAGGAAAGCGCAGGAATTTATTTCACTAGACACCGGAACTGTTTGGTTGAAATTGCTGAAACTGGTTCTGCATGTGAAATGGAATACTAGCAAGGGGTTTTATGTGAATGTTTGTTAATTAAAGTAATTAACAAATTTTGAATAAATAAATAAAAGAGTTTTCTTTAAATGAGAGCTTGCATTAAATTTGGTGGAAATTTAATGCATGTGAGTGGATTTTTGAGTGGAGGCTCTTTTATGGGAGTGGAGGCTTTTCATTTTGAGTGGGAGCTCCACCCACATGAATGTGGGAGAGGTGGGGGCAGACCCCATGGCTGGGCGCCATGCCCCTTGGGTGCCCCCCTCTCCCCTATAAAAGACCCACCTCTCCCCTATAAAAGACTCCCCTCTCATCCTCTCAAAGTACACCTCCTCGCGAAGGATCTCTCTCCCCCTTTAGAATTTCCCCATGGTCTCGGATCAGCGAGATACATGTTTTCGGTGGCTTTTTCTGGAAGGATTTGTTGCTTCCGCTGCTTCGCTGGAGCGAGGGCGCGGAGGTTGTCGGAGTACCCGTACATGTGTGCGATCACGGATGCACCACTGCTTTGCGGTGCTGGACTTGATGGTGCTGGACCGGCTGGACCAGATGGACTTCATCACGATCTTGAGATCGGCAAGCGTTCGTCTATATCATCCACGAGTACAACCTCGTTAACGCTATTCGGTCTTCGAGGGTATGTATTCTATGGATGTATATCCACCCGTTGCTTGTATCTAGTAGATAGATCTTGGTACATAGTTGTTCCCATCGTAGGAATTTTTTTATTTTCTATGCTGTGAACCCTACATGCCTACTATATATGAGATCTCCAAATAAAGAATACATAGCTCAGATACTGGTATAGAGCACACCAAGGGAATTTCCTGGGATGATTGGAAGCATTGACTGCATGCGTCACGAAGAAAGAATTATCCATTCGATTGTCAAGGATGTACAAAGGTCATACTAAAGAATGCAATGTAGTAGTTAAAGATATGTCAAATTATGACATGTGGATTTGACACGGTTTCTTTGACATAGTTGGATCTCACAATGATATCGACATGTTGCAGTGATCTCTGGTGTTTGGCAGACTTATTGAAGGCCATGCTTGGGCAGACAACTATGAGATCACTGGGAAGCCATACAACAAAAGAGAGTACCTTCCTGATGGCGTTTATCTAAGATGGATGACATTTGTGAAGAAAATCCCCGACCACTCATACCCCAAAGAAAGCCTGGTTTTTTCATGCTAAAAGGCTCGCGCGAAGGACGTCGAGCGGGCATTTGGTATGCTCCAAGCTCGTTTTGCGACTATTAGACACCCTTCTCTTAACTAATCAACATCTCAGACGTCGGTGATGATGAATGCTTGTGTTACTATGCATAATATGATCATCGAGAGTGAGTGTGATGCTCCAGTGGTTGATGATCAGCCGTTTGAGCACCAGACCCCTCTTGATCACGAGGTGCCGACACAGTTTGGTGCTTTTCTCGCCATGCAGCATGAAATTCGTAACGAACATGTTAATCGTCAACTGCAAAATGATCTAACCGAGCATTTGTGGATGTTTAAAGAAAATGCATGTCGATCTATTCGAACTATTTACTATTTAAATGTTGATCACTATTTAACTATTACGTTTGAATTTTATAATAAACCGTGCGTTTAAACTGTGCAATATGGTAGCACCATGGTTGGAATTTTGTATTTATTATCCTAGATTAGCCGAAAATAGTTGGACGCTGCTAGGTAACGACCATTCTAAAAAATTACAAACGTGCGGATCGGACAGGGGCCGGGAACGCACCGCGGTTTCGCACCTTTGCCTACCAAATCAGGTTTTAAGCTAAAACGCGTCTATATTTTCACGTGCATCCTGATAACCAAAAGCTGACTCAGTGCAAACCTAGCCAACTCAATTCACATGCGTAAATTCAAAATGTTTTCTAGGTTAAACCGTTTGTCCGAATTAAGATTTATTTTCACCATTAAACTAGTTGCGACAAGATCTTTAAAACTAGATCCCATATTGGTATATTCTGATAACATTTTTTTGATCAAAAGTTATCTATCCATAAGATATGGGTTATCCGGATTTCAGCACGTAAGTTATCCACTCAATAACATGTAAGTTATCCATTACTACAAAATTTACCTAGAGATCATGTATTAGAGATGAGTAACTTTTTTGTTTACCAAGAAGTTATCTATCAATAACAGGAGACTTATCCAGACTTCAACATGTAAGTTACCCACCAAATAACATGTAAATTATCCACCACTATAAAAATTTATTCACAGATAAAATATAATTTTTTTCTAACGTTACGCCTTGTCGTCTATCGCTCTCTCGCAACGTACGTACTATTCATCGAAAGGCTACCGCGCCAAATATCAAACATAATTTTTTTAAAGGAACAAAATTTAAGCTTCTATTGCATAGCCCACCCACCACGCATAACCTGTAATCTAGCGACTCGACTTTGTCGACGTCCGTCGCCACTACTGTAGTAGACGAGTGACGAAGACTCGTACTCAAAGGGTTTTAGGATACCGAGATTTAATCGCTCGTCGACGCTAACACGTTTATGGCAATAAAGTCTCAGTATCCTAACAACTAGTCTATCGCGTTTCAATTAAACTTACTCAACACATATGCGAGAACGCCTCTATCCAATATGTTTATATGGTGGATAACTTATGTGTTACTGGGTGGATAACTTATATGTTATGACATGAATAACTCACGTGTTTAAGGTGGATAACCTTTTGGTCCAAAAAAATTTTCTTGAAACATATTAACATGAGATCTGGTTTTAAAGATCTCGTCGCGACTAGTGCAATGGTAAAAACAGATCTTAAATTGGATAAACGGTTTGATCTACAAAACATTTTAAATTTTCGATATGATTCTAAGATGGCTGACATCAAGCGTTCACACTATAGCTGGCTTTAATTTAATTTGTCTTTTAGTACACCAGCGCATGCAGCGCACTTTATTCACGTCCGCTAGATTTTAAATTTCTCAGACCAGTCTAAGAGTAGATTTACCTTTATCTCTCGTCGCCAACTGGTCGCTACCGCGGCGTACGGGTGACGAAGTCTCGAAGGGTGTTAGGGTACCAAACCTTCACCACTCGTCGATGCCCTGACACGAATTCTTGGTACCCTAACACCTATACTACCGCGTTCCAATTAAACTTGTTCGTAGCTTACGTTTAATTAATTGTATCGAAATACATGGGCAATCGAGGTTTCATGATGTGAAAAAGATATAAAAGTTACCCACATAAGAAATACGAAAACGTCTCGATCTGACCCGTTTATATGTTAGATAACTTACATGTTTTAGGTGGATAACTTGCATACTATGACATAGATAACTCAAGTGTTAAGGCTTGGTAAATTTTTGGTCCGAATTTTTTTCATCGAAACATATCAACATGGGATCTAGTTTCGAAGATCTCATCGTCCAACGGTGAAAACGGATCCTAAATGGGACAAATGGTTTGGTCTAGAAAACATTTTGAATTTTTGATTTGCTACTTAGCTGACTTTGATTCGATTGTTGTTTAATGCATGCGGGCATCGGATAATGCATCGTACACGCGCGTCCGCCAGGTTTAAAAATTTAGATTTTCCCAAATAGTTTGTGAGACCATTTTACGTCGCCGGTGTGGGCAGGTATCCGAAACCGTCGGCAGTTTGAAGCACCCCAAAGGGGCTTGTCCGAATAGCGGTTGTCGGCCGCCCAATGCGCCGGTGGAGATGATACATGGAACGGAACAAGTGTCCAACGTCCATAAGCATCACATCACATCACACATCCCGTCGTCCTTGACACTATGAATGAAATATCATCCAACATATATAACACTCGGACGATTGAAATGTGTCCATCACAATAACACTACTATGTCTATGCATGCGTAGGCTAGCAGCGAGCGCGCTTGTTGTCTGAAGACCCCGTCAGTACCGCAACACCATCATTGGGAGGAGGAAGGACTGCAGATGCCAGATGGCCCGTACGGCGCCGTGCTACACCACTGTAGTGTAGTCGTCGCTTGTGACGTCTGACCACCTTCAAATATCGATCATCACCTCCTTTTCAGCTTTCAAGATTGCAAGCCTGCCAAAACTTTCAGAAAGGAACCATCATGACAAATGATATTTACGCTGTACTCCGGCCGTACCCATCAACTTACAATCAAAACATGCATGCTTCTGTTGGTGTTGGAGCCTCTAAAACTCACAGGTTTTTTCGGCGGTCATCCAATTCGCTGACACGCAGGGGAAGTCTCTTGGTCAGGGATACAGACGACCTTGCTTGAATGTGGCGATCTGAATCAGACCTTGTACGTATTTGCCCCGCCATGCGGTGCTCCGGGCACCGACCAGATGGCACCCCACCATAACCTCCTACTCCATTGCAAGCTGTGGCGCCTCTTCGTCTTCCACACATTGCACCCGCACCGTCCAGGAGATGGAGAACGCCCAAGCCGAGCTCTGTCTCATCTCATCTTCTCGCAACGGCCCCAGCCACCTAGTTTCCTCAACATGTTGAGTGTAGGATTATGATCGTTAGAATTGTAATGATATACATTGTTAAATTAAAATATGGGAGACTGAATGTAAGTAATCCAATTTGCCTGGTCTGCTAGAGTTCAAGAAGACGATGAAATTCTCAGATCACTAGATATTTGAGAACACAGCACAGGGGATCTTTGCTCTTAGGGAGTTTTGAAAATGCCCAGCAGCATAAGACAGCCTCCGCAGCAACATGAACTTTTAGTCCTTCCTGGGAGCACAAAAGTGCCATGGACCATGCAACGATCGTGGGAAGATTGATTGGTCCCTACCACCGTGGTATGTTGTAGCCAATGGATGTACCAGCTAGCCTTTCTCACTCATTTAGGAGTAGTTGCTACTATTACATGACCAATTCCGACGCTGGTTTTCTTTGTCCTTTTTACATGGCATATTTTTCTTTACCAATAAACGGAAGTGCACATGCGCTACCGCTATGAAGTATTTTTTTTAGAATAGGACGGTACCCAAGTCTCTGCTCAACTGATGCATGTGGTTTTTTATTTTTGCATAGTATCAAGTTTTACAAAAGAAACATAAAATATGCACATATGCTAGAGATTACATTTCATAGCCTCGCAACATTAACCTATTGTCAGAGCCACCCAAATCGGATTAATAAGGGTCATGGTACTATCTCCAAGTATTACCGAGTTCAGGGTAGCTTATGCCTCCGAAACGATGGAGTCCTGGAAACATACGGCTCCAATGCATGAACAATTTTCAAACATATTTGAGATATCAGATGATGATCGAAGGTGTGTTAGATGCCACAAGAGAATTATGTCACATGAGGCGAGCATGGGGACATCAGATGAGCAAGTACGTGTTGAGTTGTTCCATCCCCACATGAAAGCAACACTTCTTACTGTTCCGCTAGTTGGCTTGGTCAGTTGAAATAATCGTTACCATATAAATATGTTTATCTTTAAAGGTACCGTCAGTTCCAAACTAAATTTCACGCAAAAGTTATGATTAACACTCTTCATATCCGCATACATACATTTGACGGACAAAGACCTTGAGTTATATGAATCACCATGTTAGGTTTACCGATATTTATTTGAACCAAGTGGTGACATGCGGTCAAATTATTTTACTCAAGGCCCTATTGAAATACAATATTCAGCAGAACATGACCTAACACATCCACAACTAAAACATGTTTCCGGTAAAAAATATGTTGTGCACCAGCGAAAACACTGAGGCCTTGTTTTGTGCTAGAGGTTGTGAGGGGATTTATGGGGTTAATACTCATTGGGATTGGGTGATCACCCGATCCTCTATAAAACTCTTCCATCCCCGCTATCCGGTAAGCAATTCCGTAGCCTTGTTTTGACACCAGGTCACGAGAAGGAAGCTGAGGCAGCGACGGAACTGCTTTGCTCGCTCGGGAGAAAACAAAACGCAAGGTGAGGGTCATAGATTAGAAATACACTACGATCTCAGGGTTTTCTAGGGATTAGCGGGGTTTATTCCGGTTAATCCCAGACAACAAAACGGTCTGTTCGGGGTTCCTTCGGGTTTTGTGTTAGGACGGTTTAATCCTCTTTGATCCCGGCTAATCCCTCTAACGAGACCTGAGTGTTGCAGCGAGTTATATCCCAACCAGGTGTCTGTCCAGAAGTGCATGTGCTAATATCATGCATTTCCAATTGGGACTGCACATTACGAGAACCTAGAGTTGTGTTCCAGTTCCACTTCAGGCAGTATTTTTCCACTTGTGGTACTACTTATTTCGCGGTGAAACTTGCTCAATGACTTAAAATACACTGGCAAAAGGTTTTCCATTTTCAATTAGCTAAGAAGTACAGTTTCAAAATTTTACATAACTGATCAAAGCCAAAAGGAAGGGATTATTCTACAGAATAAAATCATATTTTTTTATAAAAATAATGCGAAGATATCATTTACGTACAACCTCTACACCAACAATATCCCCGTCCTTTCAAAAAAAAAAAAATCCATGAAGACATAAAAGATGCACAAAGTCAACAAAAAGAAAAGGAAGGAAAAACACATAGGATCCGTTGACAAACACAAAGTGGAAGGCCACCTGCCCGATGCCTTTTACCGCCATTGTAATTTACCAGTTCTACCGCCTTTGGATCCGTTGATCACATAGAAATGCACATTATGCATACAAGAAAAAGTCGTCTTGATCTCAAAAAAATAAAAGAAAAAGTGGTCTCTATTGCATGTACTGGAGTATAGTACTGTACTGTAGAACTTTCAGCACACGATCTATAACCATGTCGGGAAGAAAAAAGTGAGTAAAAAACGTACCTAAGCCTGTGCAGAAACGGTTTGGCCAGTTTGACCGGCTTAGGCTAGTTTAAAATTTTATACTAATTCTAAAGTTTAAATTGAATTTGTGAATGAGATTGATCTAGGGAACTCTTGGCTGGTTAAAAGGTTTGAGCGGTTTCACTTTTTACACGGGCTTACATGCACCGATGCTTCCATCGACCGGCAAAAGTGCAAAGGTATCCCCCATAAGAGCGTTTGCAGCGTTGTAAATTTTCTGAGCCTTAGACGTGTGTCTAAGGAATAATTATTGCTTTGCCACTAGAGGTCGCGGAGTACTCAGTTTTGCCACTAGACAAAAATTGTGCTCAGTTTTGCCACTACTTCGGGCGCAGCTGTTATGGCGAGGACAAAACGGCGAGCTTTGGGAGGATTCCGTCTGGTGGCGTTAGTGAAAGTGGGTCCAGAGGTGGGACCGCACAACGACGCAGCCAACTGTAACCCCTACTCCCGCCAAACCGCTGATTCAGCACCACCCTCCCGCCCCGCTCCGGCCACTACCACGAGCGCCGCCAGCCCCTGCGGCCGTCCCGCGTGGCTACCTTCTCCACCGCCACCGGCACCTGCTCCAACGGACCCTGATTCAGCACCACCATCCGCCCCCGATCCGGCCACCACCACGAGCGCCGCAAGCACCTGCGCCACCGCGCGGCCGTCCCGCGTGGCTACCTGCTCCACCGCCATCGACACCTGCTCGAGCGGAAGCTGATGCGCTGTCAGTGCGCCCACAACCTGGTGAGGCTCTCGTTCCGCCAGTGCGCCCACAACCTTCTCGACGAAATGGCGAACAACGAAGACGACCTTGGCGAGGCAGGCATCGGGCCGGAGACCCGTCGCGTCCACGACTGGGTTCCTGAGGGGTAAGTCTTGTTGAAATATAGCCTTATTGCGCAGTGCAACTGCCCTTTTGATTTTACCGAGCGGTTTATTTTGTTGTGCTCATTTGCGTCTCTATTTTTTGTGGGTTAGGATGGAGTTGCGGTTTGCATTCTTGGTGAAAATTAGAAGGGAGAGGTTCATAGTGGATGCAAAGGATCAAAAGAAATTCCAAGGAGGGTTTGATTATCGGCTGCCAATGGATTGTAATTGGAGTTTTCGACAATTTGCAGAGGTAATTTGTGGCCCGTATCCTTGGGGTTTGCATGATGAAGTGGAATTCAAATACTATGATGGGAGTAGTGAATGGGTGACAGTTACCAATGATGGAGAGCTCGCTATCATGTTTGCTAAGCATAAGGAGAAAGGGCAATTTCAAGTGAGGCTGCAAAATGATGTGGTTGTGCCGGCAGTTGGATCATCTCGGGCAGATTCATCTGTCAGAATGGCAGGTCTAGCCAGACTAGTTCAGCTAGGGAGATTCAGTTAGTGCACGACGTGGTGGCTCGTCAAGCGTGCAGACCCAAAGAAGCTTCCAAGAGAAGTGGAGCCTGAATACGTAGATGATGAAGAGAGGTTATATTCTGATGTTGTTCAGAATTTACGATGGCCATGTCGAGCTGAAAACCAAGATGAGGGTGACAATGACGCTTTTGTGATTGATGATGAGGATGGCGAGGAGGAAGACCTTGCACCTATTGAATGGGACCCTAAGAACCCTCAGATGGAACAAGGGTCCATCTTTGCATCCATGAGTGAGTGTAGAAATGCACTTGTGACATACTGCATCAAGGCAGAGCGTACATTTGAAGTTGACAAGAGTGATACTGTCACATAGAGTTCATTCCAATCAAGACTGTCCATGGAGGATGCACGCATCTAAAATGCGAAATAGAACGAATGTTCAGGTCAAAGTGAACCCTTTTAGGCACACATGCCTGGAATCAACCCTTAGAAAGGAAACAATCAATAGAGCCAAGTCAAGATGGGTGGCGGAAGAAGTAAAACAATGGGTGACAGAAGACCATCAAGTGGGTACAAAGGACTTGCAGAAGAAGCTCAAAGAAAAGTTCAAGATAGAGGTACCATACATGAGGGTTTTCAATGGTAAACAACATGCTATGGACTCTATTTATGGTAATTGGCAGGACAATTTTAAACTGTTGTACTCATTTAAGGCTGAGGTGGAAAAGACCAGCCTAGGTAGTATTGTAGATATTGACCACCACTCCGTGGAGTACACATTGAGGGGAGTGACAATGACAAAGGAATGCTTTAGGAGGGCTTTTGTATGCTTTGAGGCTTGCCGCCGGTTTTTTTTGGAAGGCTGGAGGCCCTATTTGGCTGTTGATGCTATCTTTCTCACATGGAGGTTTAAAGGACAGTTAGTAGCAGCTTGTGCAGTTGATGGACACAACTTTGTATTTCCAGTTGCTTACGGTGTGATTGAGATAGAATCTGAGGAGAGCTTGACTTGGTTTTTGCAGAATCTGCGTCGGGCTATTTCACATCCCAATGGGTTGGTAATTCATACTGATGCTTGCAAGGGTTTAGAAGTGGCCGTGGACAATGTGTTCCCTGGAGTAGAGCATAGGGAATGCATGCGTCACCTTGCTGCAAATTTTGGGAAGAAATTCAAAGAAAAGGTCTATGCCGACAATTTGTGGCCAACATCTTTGACTTGCAGTGTGAAGAAGCACAACTATCACATGAGACAGTTATACAAAAATGATAAAGTGAAGGAATACTTGGAAACACACCACTCCAAGTTATGGGCAAGAAGCCAATTCAGTGAACGGAGCAAAGTTGACTGTGTGCACAATAATATTGCAGAATCTTTCAACTCAACGATCCAGAAACTGAAGGGTCTTTATTTGGTAGATTTGCTTGACAAGACAAGGATAGAATATGTTTAGAAGTTTCTTGTTCATGCAGGAATAGCCGAGGCAAAATTCATGGGCCACATTATCATCCCTTCTGTGATGAATGAATTGAAGCAGAAAACAAGAGGCTTGGAAATGGACATGACTCGTTGCTCGGCTACCACAACAGAGGTATCATTTTTGGATAAAGAGAAGAGGGAATGGAGATATCCAGTGGATTTAGAAGCTAGAACTTGCAGTTGTAGGCAATGGCAGATAACTGGGTTGCCATGCATTCATGCCTTGTTTTTTATCACTACTTTCTCAGGTCAAGCAGGGAACATACAACAGTATGTGCATGATTACTACTCTATTGCAAGGTTCAAAGCCACATATGCACATGCCTTACCTGCTTTGGAGGGAAAACAACAATGGGATATAGTGGACCCTGGTTTCAATCTATGCCCTCCAGTTCTGAAAAGAGCAGCAGGTAGGCCAAGGAAGAGTTGAATAAGACCTCGCAGCGAAGGAACTGGACTTGGACCAAGGAGGCGTAAGTGCACAAGGTGTGGTGGGGCAGGTCATTTTGCTAGTTATGTGATAATGCAGTAGATCCAGCGTTCGGAGAGCGTTTTGACAATGATGAGCAAATGGAGGATCCGAATGATGAGCAAATGGAGCATCTAGATGATGAGCAAATGGATCATCCCAATCATGAGCCAATCACTACTAGGAAAACGCCTGTTCGTGGCGCACCTGAAAAGGCCATCCGTGGCGCACTAGCAGTGCGCCATGGGCCTCAAGGCCACGGCTTATCTTCAGCCGTGGCGATCTGCTCAGCGCCACGGTTGTGTCGAGATAGGCGTGGCGCACATGCCAGTGCGCCACGGAAAGTAGTCCAGGTGCGCCATGCGTATGAAACGATAACCGTGGCGCACTACGTGTTGTGCGCCACGGATATAAATTTCAAAATTCAAAAAAAAAGCGGCAGATCTGGATCTTGTCGTTAGTGTCGTCGCTCGTCGGTAAAGGTCATCGTCGTCGCCTCGTCGTCGTCGTCGCCTCGTCGTCGTCGGAACTACAAGGAGGAGGAGGAGAAGAAGAGGAGGAAGAGGAGGAGAAGAAGAAGAGGAGAAGAAGAAGAGGAGGCCTCGTCGTCGTCGGAACTACAAGGAGGAGGAGGAGGAAGAGGAGGAAGAGGAGGAGAAGAAGAAGGATCCCGCCGCCTCGTCGTCGGAACTGCAAGGAGGAGGCCGCCGTCACCATCTTCACCGCAAGGAGGAGGAAGAGGAGGAGAAGTAGAAGGAGAAAGAGAAGGAGGAGGAGGAGGAGGAGGAAAATGAGAAGGAGAAAGAGAAGGAGGAGAAGGAAAATGAGAAGGAGAAGGAGGAGAAGAAGAAGGAAAGGAGAAGGGAGGAAAAGGAAAAGGAGAGAAGGGGAGGGAAAAGAAAAGGGGTAGGTGGGCAGGGTGGGGATTCAAATTTTGAATCCCGCCCAACTTACTCGTAGCACACTAGGTAGTGGTGCGCTACAGGTAAGTTGCCATCTTTTTTTTTCTGCAGGAAAAAACAGTCTTTTGACCGTAACTTTTTACTCTTTTCGAATTTTGAAAATCTAAATAATCGCTAAACGACCGGAGGTGGTCGCGAGCAGATGCGAAATCTCGTTCTCGTTACTTTGGTATATTATACGTATTTTTCCGACATCGTATGCAAAAGTTACGGCCATTTTACCGTGGCATAAACTTTTTTTGCATAAAAAGTCGAAATGCATGTTTGTTAATTTTACTACAAACTAGACCACATTACCTACCTAAATATGAAATGATTTTATTATTGGAAGTGTTTATCATTTTCTTTTATTTTTTACCTAAATATGAAATGTGCGCCACGCTTATGGCAGTTAGCCGTAGGGCACCTGTGGGTAGTGCGCCACGCCTATTTTACCCGTGGGGCACTACTAGCAAGTGCGCCACAGAAGTGTGGATTACCTATAGCCGTTTTCCTAGTAGTGAGTGGAGCATCCTAATGATGAGCCAATGGAGCATCCAAATGATGAGCAAATGGATCATCCAAATGATGAGCAAATGGAGTATACCAATGATGAGCCAATGGAGCATCCTAATGATGAGCCAATGGAGCATCCAAATGATGAGCCAATGGAGGCTCCAAATGATGATCAAAATGATGAGCCAATGGAGGCTCCAAATGATGAGCAAAAAAATAATCAAAATGATGCTCCAATGGTTGGTGGCCAACCTTATATGGTTGTGAGTTCTACTAGGTATGTAATGCTTGCTAATACTACCGTACATTTATCACTTAACATAATCTTACCAATCAACCTCTTTGTTTTGTACAGCTCTGTGGTCGGTTCGAACAACATGGTGGCAGTGACCTCTGAGGTGCTGGCAACCAAGAGGAGCACAAGGTTAACAAGGAGCAAAGTGGTTCTAAAAAGCACAAGGTTAACAAGGAGCAAAGTGGTTCCAAAAAGCACAAGGTTAACAAGAAGCAAAGTGGTACCTAAAAGCACAAGGATCAAAAAGAAGCCCCGGCGCTATGTAGATGATGATTGAGTGGGAACCATGTAAAATTTATGAAACATTCATGACTGGTGTTGTATTTGTGTTAACTGATGTTGTACCTATGTTAGAACTCATGTTTGAATGATGTTGGAATGATGTTGGTACATGTTTTGAGCAAGTCATGTCAAAATGTGC
This sequence comes from Avena insularis, assembly GCA_023614405.1. Lineage (NCBI taxonomy): Eukaryota > Viridiplantae > Streptophyta > Magnoliopsida > Poales > Poaceae > Avena > Avena insularis. The sequence goes on from CM042690.1 coordinate 29,098,039, forward strand.
TAAAAAGAGCTCCAAAGGTAGGGTAAATGGTCTCATTTCTAAGCATTTTTCGATCATGTCTAAATCAGCCAAATAAATTTCCTACACATCTATTCTATATATGTAGACAATGTGCAGAGGATTTCCATTTTTTGATTTTTTTTGAATTTTTTATGCTAGTTTGAATTCTGGTCAAACCTACCTTTGACCAACATTTAAACAAATTTAAAACATGAAAATGAAAAAGTAAGCATGGATCCTTCTTAGTCACTCCTAAATGAAGCCATTTCCAAAGTTTTTTTCATTTCCATGTCCCAAAGTTGGTACCACCTCTCTTCACCCTTGACTTCGTACGACGATGTTCGAGATATGACATTAGGTACATGATTCTTTCGTTCCTATGTATATAGATCATGTTTATCAACTTCAATAGTTAGTAAATGACATTATAAGACAATGTGCAGAGGATTTCCATTTTTTGATTTTTTTTAAAAATTATGCTAGTTTGAATTCTGGTCAAACCTACCTTTGACCAACATTTAAACAAATTTAAAACATGAAAATGAAAAAGTAAGAATAGATCCTTCTTAGTCACTCCTAAATGAAGCCATTTCCAAAGTTTTGTTCATTTCCATGTCCCGAAGTTGGTACCACCTCTCTTCAACCTTGACTTCGTACGACGATATATTAGGTACATGATTATTTTGTTTCTATGTATATATATCATGTTTATCAACTTCAATAGTTAGTAAATGACATTATAAGACAATGTGCCTAGCCTCCTCGCCTCTCCGTCCCCCCTGCCCCCCTCTCTCCTTGTCATGGATGACCAGGTGCGCGGTAGGAGCTGGGCCAACGTCGTAGCGGAGGAAGACGCGGCGGCCGAGGAGGCTCGTGAGCGGGAGCGGCTGACCTCTCCCCCGACGCTCCATACGTTCGGGGATTTCCTCTCCTCGCCGGCTTGTCTGCGGCCATCTCGCAGGCGTGGCGGTAGGAGGATGCTGGCCGCTTCCCCGGCGACGCGCTCTGCGCCAGTTCGTCGGCGCCCCCCTTGTGCTGCGAGCCCGGTGGCTGCTGAGGCTAGGGAAATGCAGCTGGGGATCCTTGGGGTTCTCCCTAAGCCATCCCAGGCCCAGTCCCCGGCCCCGGCGGCGGCCGCGACAGGCTCCTGGCCAGGGTCACCGGCGGTGGCGTGTGTCGCACCTTCCAGGGAGAGCTCGTGTGAGGCTAGTCGCTTTGGGCCGATCGGTCAGGAATGACCCATCCTGTAATGTAGGGCCCATCCGACCGCCCCGCCATGCGTGGCCTCCAGGAAAAGGCCCTGGCTGGCCGGGCCCTGGCGATCAAGGTGGATACCTAAGGGGCATCGATCTAACCCTAGCTTATCATGCCTCGACGCCTGTGAGGAAGTTCCACCGTGCAGCCAGACAAGGCTTGACCCAGCTGCCCCTCCTCCGCTCCTCGCCAAGTAGCCGCCATGAAGAGGCCTCATGAGCCTCCCTAACGCTCACGCAACCCAGGCCGGGGCCTCGCCTCCCCATCCGCCGCCCCTGCCTGGCGGCTGCCTCACTGGCTCCTCTCGACAGTCTCCCGGGCCTCAGAGCTCCCGCCATGCGAGGCGGTCCACTGGCCGCCAGCGGAGGAGAGGTCACTCGCACTGTGCAGATCGGTGCGGAGGAGCCTCGCCTCAGCAAGGTGCCCTCACCGCGCCCATGAGGCTGCGCGGCGTCCCGCCTCCTGCGCCGCCACAGAGGCCTTCTCCGCCATGAGCTCTGCTCCAGAACCCGCCCCCGCGGGCGCATGGTGGGGGCAGGGACTCCAGCGGTGACTGGCGCCGGGACAGGGACAGGGACCGAAGGCGGTCACCGCAGCGCTCGCCGAGACCGGAGGCGTCGCCCACAGCCACCACGGACCCGCCCAAGAAGAAGAAGAAAAGTAAGAAGAAGAAGAAGAGTGCCGCGGTGGCTTCCGGGCCATCGGGATCGTCCGAGGCTCGATCCCCCCGTGCCCCCCGATAGATGGAGTTCTTCGGCCAGTACAACGACGGGGGGGTTCTATTACATCGATATCGGGGGATTCAGCTGACGGTACCGGAGAACTTGGCGGTGGCCAAGGTGAAGCCCGAGACTGGCCCGTCGACCATCACCGCTGAGATGATTCAGGGGGAGCTCGTGACCATGATGCCTCGGGAATGGCAGGTGAGGCCGATCTCGAGCACGGAGTTTGCAGTAGCCTTCCCCTCAGTGGAGGTTATGAGGCTCTGTGCTTGCAGCTCCGCCCTCACCCTGCCAGTCAGCCAGATCGCCCTCTCCATCGATCCATCTACCTCGGCCACTTCCTCGGCCTTCAAGCTCTCTGCGACGTGGATCAAGATTCTGGACTACCCCGAGGATCCCAAGCTCAGGACCCTTCCATTCCTGGAGCTCGTGGCATAGGCGATTGGCAAGTTGGTGGAGGTGGACGAGGGATCTCTAGGTGGCAGGGGACCGATCCGCATCAGGGTCTTATGCTCAGATCCTGCCCACTACTGGGATCCTCCCCAGGATCTACTTCGGCGAGGACGGATGGCGCATGACGGTCGAGCTGGACGACTCCCCTCAGGCTTCAAGGTCCTCCCCGCCACCGCCAGCGCCACCCTCGGGCAGCCCTGCTGGTAGCAAGGACGAATCCTCGGGGGAGGATGATGATGACCCAAAGGGAGGGGGTCCCGGAGGCTCGACTCCAGCCTCGCCACCGGCACCCCCTCCCACTGGTGGCCCGACCTCTCGGGCTCCTCCGGTGCCCCATCGGGAGATCTCTACGATCCCTTTGGACCTCTCCATCGCGCAATATGGCTCCAACTTCAGCAAGGAGGCCGGGTTCACAGGACACATTGATGTGTCGGCTTCCTCAGGGGGTTCGCCTCCCAGCCACCCCGAGGAGGACCGGGACTCTGGGAGCGTGGGTCTGGAGGTCACGGCTCCCTCTTCCTCAAGGCCTCGGGTGTGACCTGCTACACCTGTCCCCTGCTCCTCTCCGCCCTCCCTGAGACCTCCGTGATGTTCCCAGCCACCCCTTGAGCAGGAGTGACCATCTGTTAGGCCAACTGGGGCCAACTGGGGGAGTCAGAGCTCGGGGAAGTTAAACCCCATCCAGGCACAACCAACTGGGGCCCATTCCTGGGGTGGGTTTGGCCACCCCGGCCTCTGGTTCCTCCTATGTTCCATCTCGTAACTTTCCTTATGTAGTAAAAATATCAAAAATATAAAAAGATTGGTGTTTCACGAACCTTCTATTTTCACCACTTTTACCTATTCAAAGTCGAACTCTGCAGAATCTGGTGTTTGCCTTCTAATTAATTCTTCCGGAGTCACAAGTTGAATTGTGTCAACATCTTCATTATATGAATCTCCAGAAATATAATGTTTTAGTCTTTTAACATTCACCACCTGTGTTGTGTCATCCTTCAAAGAAGATATTTTGATGGCACCTGAATGGTATACCTCCTTGATAACAAAAGGTCCTTCCCATTTTGAGAATAGTTTCCCTGCAAAAAATCTAAGACGAGACCTATACAAAAGAACTTTCTCACCAACATGGAACTCCCTTTCGAGAATTCTCCTATCATGCCATCTTTTTACCTTTTCCTTAAAGAGCCTAGAATTTTCATAAGCTTCACCTATCCACTCATCTAGATTACTTAAGTCGAGCAGTCTTTTCTCACCAGCAAGTCTAAAATATCTATTCAACTCTTTCACTGCCCAATAAGCTTTGTGTTCTAATTCTAAAGGCAAGTGACAAGCTTTCCCATAGACCATTTTGTAAGGAGACATCCCCATAGGATTTTTATAAGTAGTTCTATAAGCCCACAAACGTCATTCAACTTTTTAGCCCAATTTTTTCTAGATCTATTGACAGTCTTCTGCAAGATAGATTTAATTTCCCTATTGGAAAGTTCTACTTGCCCACTAGTTTGGGGGTGATAAGATGAAGCAATTCTGTGTTACATTATACTTAGCGAGAGTTTTTCTAAAACCCCCCATGAATAAAATGAGAGCCTCCGTCACCATAAGATATCTAGGCACACGAACCTAGGAAAATGACATCTTTAAGCGCTTTTCAAAGAGGTCTTACCATCAAGACTATTTGTAGGTATGGCTTCTACCCACATTGTAACATAGTCAACAACAACAAGAATATGAGTATACCCTTTTGAAGGAGGAAAAGGCCCCATAAAGTCAAATCCCCAACAATCAAAAGGTTCAATAACAAGAGAATAATTCATAGGCATTTCATTGGCCTAGAGATGTTACCTACTGCTGACATTCATCACATGATAAGACAAACTTCCTTGCATCTTTGAAAAGGGTAGGCCAATAAAATCCATATTGTAAAACCTTTGTGCAGTTCTATCCCCAAAGATGATGTCCTCCATAAGCACTGCCATGACATTTTCTCAATATCTCTTATTGTTCAAATTCTGGAACACATCTTCACATAATGCCATCTACTCCTTCTTTATATAAGTGTGGGTCATCCCAAAAGTAATGCCTTAGCTCATAAAAGCATTTCCTTCTTTATTGAGCTGTAAAGGTTGGAGGCAAATACTTGGAAACAATAAAGTTAGTATAATCAACATACCAAGGACTCTCATGTGGACTTACTCTTATTGCAGCTAACTGCTCATTTGGAAAACTATCATTAACAGGCAATGGGTCAAAAGAAATGTTTTCCAAACAAGATAAATTACCAGCAACAGGATTATCAGCACCTTTCCTATCCACAATATGTAGATCAAACTCTTGCAAAAGAAACACCCACCTAATAAGCCTACGCTTAGCGTCCTTTTTTGTCATAAGGTACTTAATAGCACCATGCTCAGTATGAATAGTAACATTAGAATCTACAATATAAGGTCTAAACTTATCACAAGCAAAGATTACAGCTAAGAACTATTTTTAGTAGTAGCATACTTCTTTTGAGCAGCATCCAGAGTCTTGCTAGCATAATGAATAACATTTAGCTTCTTGTCAAACATTGTCCAAGGACAACACCCACAGCAAAGTCACTAGCATCACACATGATTTCGAAGTGTAAACTCCAATCAGGTGGTTGAACATTAGGAGCAGTAGTCAAGGCTTTCTTCAAAGTTTCAAAAGCTTCCTTACAATCATCATCAAAAACAAAGGTACATCTTTTTGAAGAAGATTAGTAAGGGGCTTTGAAATTTTGGAGAAATCTTTAATAAAACTACTATAGAAACCAGCATGACCAAGGATACTACGAATACCTTTGATATCTCTAGGACAAGGCATCTTCTCAATTGCTTCAATTTTTGCTCTGTCAACTTCAATGCCTCTTTCAGAGATCTTGTGTCCAAGAACAATCCCTTCATTAACCATGAAATGGCATTTCTCCCAATTAAGAACAAGGTTGTTTTCTTCACATCTCTGCAAAACTTTATCAAGGTTGTGCAAACAGTTATCAAAAGAAGTTCCATAGACAGAAAAATTGTCCATGAAAACCTCCACAATTTCTTCACAAAAACCATGAAACATAGCAGACGTACATCTCTGAAAGGTAGCAGGAGCATTACATAAACCAAAAGGCATACGCCTATAAGCATAAGTACCATAAGGACAAGTGAAAGTAGTTTTCTCTTGGTCTTGTGCTTTCACAACAATTTGAGAAAACCCATAATAACCATCAAGAAAGCAAAAGTGAGTCTTTTTGGACAACCTCTCAAGTATTTGATCAATAAAGGTCAAAGGATAATGATCTTTCTTAGTAACTTTATTAATCTTTCTAAAATCAATGCACATTCTATACCCAACCACTACTCTTTGGGGTATAAGCTAATTATCATCATTAGGCACAACAGTTATTCCCCCTTTCTTGGGAACACAATGAACATGGCTAACCCATTTACTATCAGCAATAGGATAAATAATACCAGCATCAAGGAGTTTTAATACCTCATTTATTACCACATGCTTCATCTTAGGATTTAGACAGCGTTGGTGCTCAACAACTGGTTTTGCATCAGGTTCTATATTAATAGCATCCTGACATATAGTAGGAGAAATCGCCTTTAAATCGTCAAGAGTATAGCCCATAGCTCCTCGGTGTTTCTTAAATATCTCCAATAACCTCTCTTCTTCCTTTCCTAAAAGTTTAGAACTAATAATAACAGGATATACATTCTTATCATCAAGATAAGCATATTTAAGATCATTAGGTAAAGGTTTTAATTCGAAAACAGGGTCCCCTTTAGGTGGTAGTGTGGTACCCAAATCTTCCATGTAGATTATGCTTAAGTAACTCAGGCTGACGAAGGAAAGCCTCGTCAATCTCATTTCTTTCCTTTATGAAGACATCACTTTCATGATCTTCCATAAACTGCTGCAAGGCATTGTTAGGAGCAAGAGAAATAGCAGAAAGTTGTTCAACCCTAAAATCCTCGTTAGGCAGTTCATTTTCATAAGGAGTTTTGGCAAATTTGGAAAAATTAAACTTATAAGACTCTTCAGCAAACTTAGTCAAAACTTTTTCCTTCCTACAGTCTATGATAGCCCCACAAGTATTCAGGAAGGGTCTACCAAAGATAATAGGATAGGTTTTACTAGCTTCTTTACCAAGTACTAGAAAATCAGCAGGATATTTAATCTTACCACAAAGGACCTCCACTACTCTTACAATGCCAATGGGGAAAACTTGCTCTCTATTAGCAAGGTCAATAACCACATCAATGTCCTCAAGCTCACAAGGACCAATCTCATGCATAATTTCCCTATAAAGCTCATAAGGAATATCACTAGAACTAGCGCCAATATCACATAAACCATAATAGCTATGACTACCAATTCTAACAGAAAGCACATGGACACTAGCTTTTCTAACTTTCTTAGGATAAGAAACAATATTAGTAGCATTTTCACAGAAGACAATATGCTCATCCTCTATATTTATAGTGACAAGATCTTTCACAATAGCTACCACGGGCTCAATATCAATAAGCTCATCGGACCCTATAGTTTTCTTTGCACTTTTCCTAACCACATTAGCTATAATAGAATGTTCCCTTACCTTGGAAGGAAAAGGGATTTTCTCAACATAAGGTTCAGGCAAAATAGGACCAACAGTACAAACCTCTATGCTGGCAGGAACATGGGTAACAATGTCTTTATAAGGAGCATGGTACTTGTCCCACTCTTTCTTGGGAATTTCAATATAAGAGGCAAAGGCCTTAAAACATTTTGCAAGAACTTGAGGATCAAGACCAAACTCATTGTTAATATCACGGAAATCATCAGTTCTCATAAAAGATTTAATGCATTCATAATCATAGTTTATACCTGACTTTCTTCCTTTGTCATTCTCCCAAGATTCAGTGTTATCTTGAATACGGTCTAGTAGATCCCATTTAGCTTCTTCCTTCATACGTGTGAATGATCCAACACAAGAAGCATCTAGTAAATCTTTATCATGAAGAGAAAGCCTAGCATAAAAGTTATTCATAATGATATTGTTAGGGAGTTCATGAATAGTACATTTAAGCATTAGTAACTTCAGTCTCCCCCAGGCTTGAGTTGTATTCTCTCCATCACGAGGCCAAAAGTTATATATTAGATTTATATCCTTATGAATATCACTGGGAGAATAAAATTTAGAATAAAAGAGAGATGCCATCTCCTCCCATTCCACAGATTGTCCATTCTTCAGCAGCTTATACCATTCTTCAGCTCTCCCTTTCAAGGATATGGAGAGTAACATCTTCTTCACTTGTTCAGTTGTGATACCTACACACTTAAACAACCCGCATAATTCATGGATAAAAAGAAAATGATCACCACGATGGACAGTTCCACCCCCTAAATAATAATTATCCATAACACGATCAATAATACTTGTAGGTATCTTAAAAGGATCTATCTCAACAGGTGGTGGTTCATCTACTACCCTAGCAAAGGGGCATGACCTTAATGAAATTGGGGGAATAATGGGGTAAATTTAAGCTTTAGGCTGACTTTTAATTGACAAATGGGCTAAATACATATAAAAATCATGCAATTTCTTCATGGGCTGGGGGGTGATGGCCCATTTCGCCCCCATTAAGGTCCGCCAGTGCAGTGGTAGTAGTTTTCCCAAACAGAAAACCAAATGGGTTATCCATATTGGAAACAAAGTAACAAGCAGTAACAAAATCAATACTCACAATAGAAGTTTCCCTTAGCAGTTCCACTCTTCAATAGTGCTTCACTCCCCGGCAACGGCGCCAGAAAATTGTCTTGATGACCCACAAGTATAGGGGGTGTATCGTAGTACGTTTGATAAATATGAGTGTCGATCCCAACGAGGAGCGTAGGTCAATAAAGTGGTATGGAGCAGGAACTCTCTGTAAATACTTAGTAAACGGATTTTTAGTGGTTTTCTGATAAGGCAACAAAACAAGGAGCAAGTAAAAAAGACAACGAACAAACATAGCAAGTGGCCCAATCCTTTCTTAGCAAAGGACAAGCCGGTGGAAATACTTATAAGTACCAAACGTTCTCGAGGACACATGGGACTGTCAAGTGTTTTCGCTTCAAATAGCTGAGTACCTTCTTTGGTGTCTGTAAGTGTTGTGTGGGTGAACCTGTGCTAACATACCGACCTTACTTGGACTAATACATACTTGTGATTAAACCCCCTGCAAACATCCGTAACTACAGGAAAGTAATTAAGACATAAATCTAACCACAGCCTTAAACTCTGAGATCCTACGCTCCCTTGTGCAAAGGTGTCCTAACGGGGGTTCAGGTTTCTGTCACTCCAACCCCACAATTAGTAGCCAAATACACAATGCATCCCCCTAGGCCCATAAATGGCGAAGTATCATGTAGTCGACGTTCACATGACACCACTAGAAGAATAGCACCATAACATAAATACTAAACATTGAATAATAACTCAACACAAATCCACTACTAACAACATGACTCCTCCCATGTCCTCAAGAACTAAACGAACTACTCATGAGACATCATATGGATCAAGATCAAAGATGATATGTTAATGGATAACAATCTAAACATAAACAATAATCCAATGGTTCCACTCACAAGCATCAACTACAATAGTAATTAACACCGGGAAAGTTTCCCCTAAGAACTAAAGCAATATCCAACACAATTGTTACAGCGGGACGGCGTAATGATAATGGTGCTGGTGGAGATGATGGTGTGGATGATGATGATGATCCCGATAAAGCCTAGCTTGATGATGGTGTTGATGGCGACAATCTCCCCTCTCCGGGAAGGAATTCCCCCGTCAGAAATCTGTCTGTCGGAGAGATCTTTCTCTCTTGGTGTTTTCCGCCTCGCAGAGGCGGTGGAAATCTATCTGTGGTCGCTCCCCTCGTGTTAGGGTTCCGTAGGGAAGATATAGGCGAAAGGGTGGAGTCGGGAGCCGGTCAGGTGGGCCACACCTGCCCTACGCGCAGCCCAGGGTGGACCCGCACCTAGGTGGTGTGGCCCCCCTGCGGCCCTTCTTCGCCCCTCCTTCTGGCTTCCTCTGTCTTCTGGGAAAATATTATTTTCCCATATTTTTCTAGTATTTTTCTGATCTACGTGAAATTGTATCCAAACGCCTTATTTTCCATCAGAATCCAGACTCTGACAGTTTATCCTCCAAGAATCATCCAACATGCATAAACAGATGAAAAGACATAAGTAATACCCCATAATAAGACATATATCAACGAATAGAGGTAAATTATGATATAGAATGGTGATGCAAATTGGGCATATCAATAAGGAGCAGTTATTACTGAGGCAATGGCTTCCAAGACTTGACAAAACTATTGGGTTATCTCCCAAGAAGTACTTTTCTTTAATGCCTTCAAGTTAGGCTTGATAGTTTCAAAGATGCTCACATAGGAGATAAATATTTGAAGTGAAAGAGAGCATAAAGAAGCAAATAACCAACACATTTGAGTCTGACCCACTTCCTATGCATGGGGGTATCATGAGAAAAGAAATTGTTGAAACAAAAATCCACTAGCATAGGAAGACAAAATAAATGCAACTTCAAAGCTTTCAACATAAAACGGGGAAACTTAACATTATTGAGATGCATAAAATCATGTTTCCCTCTCTCATAATAACTTTCAGTAGCACTCAATAAAGTTAACAATATAATCATCCGGCAACAACTTTATCATTAGAATGAACATACTTACAGTCATCAAAAAGAGGTCTAAGGTCATAAACTGGATCAATAGAAGCAAGTTGTTCCATCCTGAAATCTTCATTAGGTAAGCTATTTTCACAAGGAGCTTTGGCAAACTTGGAAAAGTTAAACTCATAAGAATCTCCATCAAACTTAGTTAAAACTTTCTCCTTCTTACAATCTATAATAGCTCCACAAGTTTTCAAGAAAGGTCTACCAAAAATGATAGGACAAGTTTTGCTAGCTGCTGAATTAAGCACTAGAAAATCAGCAGGATACTTAACCTTACCCCAGAGAACCTCCACGTCTCTTACAATACCAATAGGGAAAATGGTTTCCTTATTAGCAAGGTGAATAACCACATCAATATCCTCAAGCTCACAAGGACCAATTTTATGCATAATTTCCCTGTAAAGCTTATAAGGAATAACACTAGAACTAGCACCAACATCACATAAACCATAATATCAATGATCACGAATTCTAACGGAAAGCATAGGGACACTAGCTTTTCTAGTATGATAGATAATATTAGAAGCGTCTTCACAGAAGACAATGTGCTCATCCTCTATATTTCTAGTGACATGGTTTTTCACAATAGCTACCACAGGTTCATTATTCATTTGCTCATCAGGTTCCATAGTTTTCTTAGTACTTTTGTTATTCGCACTAATTATCATAGAATACTCCTTTACCTTAGCCAGGAAAGGTATTTTCTCAACATAGGGTTCAGGCAAAATATGGTCAATAGTACAAACTTCAAAGCTCCTAACAGAACATGACTAACAACATATTTATATGGTGCATGGTACTTATTCCACTTTTTTAGAATTTCTATGTAAGAGGCAAAGGCCTTAAACAGTTGATAATACTTTGAGAATCAAGACCATACTCATTACTAATATCACGGAAGTCATCAGTTCCCATAAAAGATTTAATGTATTTATAATCATAGTTTATACCTGACTTTCTTCCTTTGTCATTCTCCGAATCTTCAGTGTTCTCTTGAATACGGTCTAGGAGATCCCATTTAGATTCTTCCTTCATACGTGTGAATGATCCATCACAAGAAACATCTAGTAAATCTTTATCATGAAGAGAAAGCCTAGCATAAAAGTTATTGATAATAATATTGTTAGGGAGTTCATGAATAGAACATTTAAGCATTAGTAACTTCAATATCCCCAAAGCTTGAGATGTACTATCTCCATCGCGAGGCCAAAAGTTATAAATCAGATTCATATCCTTATGAATTTCACTGGGAAGATAGAATTTAGAATAAAAGAGAGGTACTATTTCATCCCATTCCATTGATTGTCCATTCTTCATCAGCTTATACCATTCTTCATCTCTCCCTTTCAAGTATATAGAGAGTAACTTCTTCTTCACATGTTCAGTTGTGATACCTGCGCAGTTAAGCAACCCACATAATTTATGGATAATGAGCAAATGATCACTGTGGTGACAGCTCCATCCCTAAATAATAATTATCCATAACACGATCAACAATACTTGTAGGAATCTTAAAAGGATCTATATCAACAGGTGGTGGTTCATCTATCACCCTAACAGTGGTAGTATTTTTTCCAAATAGAAAACCAAGTGGGTTATCCATATTGGAAACAAAGTAGCAAATGTAAATAAAAGCAATACTCATAGTAGAAGTTTTTTACAGTTCACTCTTCAATAGCGCTTCACTCCCCGGCAACGGCGCCAGAAAATAGTCTTGATGACCCACAAGTATAGGGGGTGTATCGTAGTACTTTCGATAAATAGGAGTGTCGATCCCAACGAGGAGCAGAAGGTGTTGAATAGTGGTATGGAACAGAAAATCTCTGTAAATAATTAGAAAACGGATTTTTAGGTTTTTTTTTGATAAAGCAAAGAAAGAAGTACAAATAATAAAGACAACAAACAAACGCAGCAAGTGGCCCAATCCTTTCTTAGCAAAGGACAAGCCGGTGGAAATACTTATAAGGACCAAGCGTTCTCGAGGACACATGAGAATTCTGTCAAGTGCTTTCGCTTCAAATAGCTGAGTAGCCTTCTTTGGTGTTGTAAGTGTTGTGTGGGTGAACCTGTCCTAATATACCGACCTTACTTGGACTAATACATACTTGTGATTAAACCCCTGCAAGCATCCGCAACTACAGGAAAGCAATTAAGATATAAACTTAACCACAACCTTAAACTCTGAGATCCTACGCTCCCTTGTGCAAAGGTGTCCTAACGGGGGTTCAGGTTTCTGTCACTCCGGCGACCCCACAATTAGTAGCCAAATACACAATGCATTTCCCTAGGCCCATAAATGGTGAAGTATCATGTAGTTGACGTTCACATGACACCACTAGAAGAATAGCACCACAACATAAATACTAAACCATTGAATAATATCTCAACACAAATTCACTACTAACAACATGACTACTCCCATGTCCTGAAGAACTAAACGAACTACTCACGAGACATCATATGGAGCAAGATCAAATATGATATGGTGATGAATAACAATCTGAACATAAACAATAATCCAATGGTTCCACTCACAAGCATCAACTTCAATAGTAATCAACATCGGGAAAGTTCCCCCTAAGTACTATGCAACTATTCAACATGATTGTTACAGTGGGATGGAGTGGTGATGATGGTGCTGGTGGAGATGATGGCGTGGATGATGATGATGATCATCCCGATGAAGTCTAGCTTGATGACGGTGTTGATGGCGACAATGTTCCCTCTCCGGGAAGGAATTTCCCAGGCAGAAATCTGTCTACCAGAGAGCTATTTCTCTCTCGGTGTTTTTCGCCCTGCAGAGGCGGCAGAATCTTTCCGTGGTCACTCCTAGTGTTTTAGGGTTCCGAGAGTAAGATATAGGCAAGAGGGCGGAGTCGGAGGCCGGCCAGGTGGGCGACACCCCTGTAGGCGCGGCATAGGGGTGGCCCGCGCCTGGGGGTGTGGGGCCCCTGTGGCCCATCTCCGCCTACCCTTCTGGCTTACTTCGTCTTTTGGGAAAATATAATTTTCCATGATTTTTCTGGTATTTTTCTGATCTTCGCGAAATTGCATCAAAACACCTCTTTTTCCATCAGAATCCTGACTCCGGCATTTCATCATCCAAGAATCATCCAATCATGCAAAAACAGATGAAAAGACATAAGTAACACCTCTTAATATGAAATATATCAATGAATAGAGGCAAATTATGATATAGGATGATGATGCAAATTAGACGTATCAGATACACAACATTGATATACCTGGTCCTGCCCAAGGGAAGACCCACGTCAAGACACGCGGCCTCTGGAGATTTTGGGTGGCCCAAGCCCATGATGTCTTCGGATCCTTGGAGAACAAGACTAGAGTAGATAGAATTTTAAAGGGTACAAACCCTAATCTGTAACCGACTCGACCTAAGCCCGAGACATGCCTATCTATATAAAGGCCAGGAGGGCACGACAAGAAGGATAGCTTCCACCGCATACACACCTTCATGCCAGATTACATCTGCGCACCCCTGTAACCTTCGGTTCCACCGGAATCAAGAGCAGACAAGTAGGAGTAGGGTTTTCCCTCTTGAGATCTGAACCTGGGTAAACCTCGTGTCCCGCATTGCTTGTCTGTTAACCGTTCCGTGATCTCCAACATCCCCATCTTCTCCAAAATCCAAGTCCATAACAATGGGCATTGATGAGATTGAACCTCGTCACCGGCAGCAGCGACTACACCTGCAGGAAGCAAATTCGGCCGCCGCAGGGACCAACCCCGTCCGCCGTAGGGATCTTGGCTGGCCGGAGAGATTGAGGGCGCGACGAGGCTGTCGCCGGCGCTGGTGCTACGGAGGCCCATCGTGGCGGTGGTTGGAGGGCCGGTGACGCGCGAGGGAGTGGCGTTGCGACGGAGATCGGTCGGCGCGTGGAAGGACCTTGCCGGCACGCCGAGCACGGAGCTGGACGCGGGCGCTAAGAAGCGGCTGCAAGGGAGGAGTGGCGTCGGGGGCTCCATCTCCGGCGGCGCATGCGGCGCGGCGCTGGTGCAGGGTAGAGGCGGAGCAGCGGGATCGCTTGCTCGTGCTGCCGGATTTGCTCGGGAGTGGATAAGGAAAGGGAACCGTGGGTGGGTCCCAGGCCATGCGGCAAAAAACTGCCTACTTGCGGAGGGATCGCGACGCGGACCATGGTCAGCGGGGGATACTGATAATTTTCCTTAAATGAACTCCTTCCGACCCGTTGCCAATGTGTGTCAGAAATAATTGTTGTTGTTGCTTGATGGTCCAAGGCTGGTCGTCTCTGCCCCCACGACACACGCGCACGATTCGTATAAGCATTTTGCTCATAATAACAAGCTAAGAAATTTGCATTGTAAAGGGTCTGAGAAAAACGGTAACATCTCCTTTGTCGAGATTTTTGCTGTGTGCTTGGGTATACCCTCAAACCTAAGCTTATATGAGCTAATTTTTTTGACCGGTCAAAAATCATATTCAGGTTATGTATACATCCGTGTAGGTGTACTCGGTCGAGCTGGGTATACTTCACATTATCACCTACTGATTCCACCTTATGTTATCATGATCTACGTCTTTGCATGACACGTTTTAAAATTTTATTGTTGCTGCTATATACCTCCTGATTTCTGCCTTCCACGGACATGTAAGTATACATATAAGATGACCATATGGCTTCGGGTGGGTTTCGTACGGTCTTTGAAATATCAAGTTTTTATTGTCAAAGTTGAAAAGGAGAGGGGAGGGGACACCGAAGCAAGAGTGGGAATCCATAGGTTTGGCTATCTGTGCCGGACAGAACGAGATGAAAATGGCTCCACCGGGGAGGTTCGATTGCGTCCTAATCGGTCCACACGGACAGCTGGGCCAAAATGCGGCGTCAAATTTGGGTCACGGATGGGTCTGGCCGGACAAACGCGAACGCTGGACTGAGCGGTTGTTGTAGCAGGCTGGCCCAGTTGGCAGTCACGCAATTGGTCTTCTTCTCTCTCCTCTCTCTTGGGCTGTCGTTTCTCTCTTGGACTCGCGAAATAAAATAGGACAATTTGGGTCGTCCTATTGTGGCGGCTGTCGGACAGACCGAACCACGAACTAAATATTGTCCAGACATGACCCAAATGGATAAAGAACGAACCGTTTGGATCACCCGTTTAGGTTGTATCGGTGGAGATGCACTAATTTTCTTGAAGTGCTACGAGGGCTCCGCTGTCCGAAGATACATAGAACGGAACAAGCGTCCAACGTCCATAAGCATCACATCACATCACACATCCCATCTTATTCCATGACACCGTGAATGAAATATCATCCAACATAACACTCGGACAACTGAAATGTGTCCATCACAATAACACTATGTCTATGCATGCATAGGCTACATCCCCTAGCATCGATGCTCACTCGCTATATGAAGTCCCCGTCAGTATCGCAACACCATGATTAGCCGGAGGAAGCACTGCAGATGCCAGATGGTCCCGTACGTCGCCGTGCTACACACCACTGTAGCCATCGCTTGTGACGTCTGACCACCTTCAAATATTGAACGATCACCACCTCCTTTCGAGCGTCAGGATTGCAAGCCTGCCAAAACTTTAGAAAAGAACCATCATGACAAATGATACAGTATTTGCGGTGTACTCATCAACTTTAAATCAAAACATGCATGATTCTGTTCGAGCCTCCAAATCGCTCTCCCTACATACCATGCTCCACAAGAATTTGGAGCGCCTAGGCATTCCGGTGTGGCAGCCACGGAGGGAAGTCTCTTCTTCATTTGGTCTTGTTCCTCGCCTAGGCATTCCGGTGTAGAGATAGAGACGGCCCCTTGCTTGAATGTGGCGATCTCAAACTTACCTTATATGTGCCTCGCCATGCGTTGCTCGGGACACCGACCAGATGGCGGCGCTCATCTCCACCGTAACCTCCTACTCCATTTGCAAAGTTGTACCGCCTCTTCGTGTCTTTCCCGCACCATCCAGGAGATGGAGAAGATCCAAGCCGAGCTTTGTCTCATCTTCTCGCAACTCCGCCTGCCAGCTAGTTTTTTTTTTGGAAAGAAGCATATATTAATATCGCAGGATACCAATTACGCCCAGCCTCTGCAACAACGCATTACCCTAATGGCACTAGGAATGCACACAGCCAAAAAATAAAAGAAGAATTACAGGAAAAAAAGTCCCTCTTTAGTGATCTATGCCCTACAACGACCAAACACCACCAAGGCGGCACCAGAAATCCATCCCCTCCAAAAGCGACGCCTCCAAGAAGGAAACAGTGCACCAGCGCCATCATCGCCCAGATCATCGATCATAGGTTTTCACCCTGAAGAAAGTCCGCGCCGACAAAACAATGCCTTCAACAAGGTCATTGCCAGGCACAACCAATTAAGGCCAGACCTTGGATTTTCACCCTGCAGCTTGAACCCTGGAAATCTCTTGTACTGTCGCCCCCACTTTCCAATGTCGCTGCTCCAAGACCTGGAACACCAAGCCAAAACCTCATCGCAAACAGGATTCACACCACCATTACTATTCTTCAGACCTTGGCTTTTATGTCATTCTCCACGACTGACTTCACCATGGGACTAATGGCATGTCCTTGATGGCAACAGTCTGTAAAGCTTCACAGCACTTCCTCTGAAACCAAACGGTTAGATAAAACATGGTTGCGCGCGACCGATATCCATCCAATCCGGCGAACTCCGGCATGTCGTCCATTGGAGTTCACCAACGGTATCTTACGGAACACAACACTCCGACCAGATCGATGAAGTCATGGAGCAGGTAGATCTTCGTCCTGGTGCGAGAGGGATCCTAGGACCAACCCCCCTTTATTCAAAGCCAGACCAGAAGCCCCCACACCGCCGGTCTTCACCGGTCACCAAGACCCACCGGAAAACGGTAGATCCATGGTGACCCAGGCCGCCATAACTGCTAGCTCGACGAAGAGACAACACCGCAGGTGGAGACTAGATGAACGAGCGACCCGCAGCCCACCGTCCCAGATCGGATCAGATGGTCCGCTAGTCCGCCGCGCCGCCAACCGGATCTGAGGCCGCCACATAGCCGCTCCACCCCAACCGCCGCCCCTCCACCTCGCCAATAGCGGTCATGGCACCAGCTCCATACGCAGCCCCGTCCAACGCCAGGGAATCCCTCCCCTCCACCACGCTGGGGCCGAGAGGCCAGATCCCCGCCGCCCCCATCACCGGCGCCATGCTCTTAGGCCGGCGGGCCTCCGGGAAGGGAGGAAGGGGCAAGGAGGGGGAGGTGGCGGCGGCGCAAGGGAAAGTCCCCCTCGGTCGCCAGGAGGAGGGGTTCCAGGTGCATTGAGTGTAGGATTATAGTTGTTATAGAACTGTAATGATATACAGTTTGAACATTGTTAAAATATAGGAGACTGAATGTCAGTAATGGAATTTGCCTACACTACAATAAAACGGGCGTCCACGGCCAGACCCCGTCGGCGCAGACACCGATTGCCGCCGGGCTACAGCGTATGACCGTCGGCGGCTGACCATAGACGTAGCTTGTTTGCCCGTCGGCGTAAAGGATATGGGCCCACATCACACGGTTGACGGCCGTTTGCCCTAGCGGCAGCTATGCCGTCAGCCTATCTTTTTTCAATTTTTTTTTGAATTTTTTTCTAATTTTTTTTGTTTTTTTAATTATTAATCTCACAAGCATTTTTTAATTATTCACTCGTTAAAATTACAAGCACTTTTTAACTCTAAGTATAATTAATTTCTGGTTAAATTATACTAATGGTCAAACTTCCCCATCGATCACCCATCATAGCATTACTCCAGCCCCAGCACGCTTAACTTCTCTGTTTCTTCTAGATAAGCTTCCAATAAGGAAATTAGACCTTACTGATAATATTACAGTATCAATCCTATTAACCCTTGGACGATGGTATCACATGCCTTTATTTTTAAAATTTCAAACATTTAGTTAAGTAAACAACAATGAATAAGTTATAATAATCTTGAATTCAAATTAAAATAATTTTTTATTTATTATACCTTTTTCCTTTGGGCCGATGGTGACAGGCTCCTGGCCAGGGTCACCGGCGGCGGCGTGTGTCGCACCTTCCAGGGAGAGCTCGTGTGAGGCTAGTCGCTTTGGGCCGATCGGTCAGGAATGACCCATCCTGTAATGTAGGGCCCATCCGACCGTCCCCAGCTTCCGCCACGCGTGGGCCTCCAGGGAAAAGGCCCCGCGGCTGGGCCGGCCCCCTGGCGACTGGCGGTGGATACCCAAGGGGGCATCAGATCTAACCCTAGCTTATCATGCCTCTGACGCCCAGGTGAGGAAGTTCCACCGTGCTGCCAGGACAGTGCGTCGGACCCAGCCGCCGTCCCTCCTCCGCTCCTTCGCCGAAGTAGCCGCCATGAAGAGGCCCCGCGAGCCCTCCCCCCAACGCCCGCGCGCAACCCAGCCGCGTCGGGGGGCCTCGCCTCCCCCATCCCGCGCCCCTGCCCCGGCGGCCTGCCTCTACCGGCTCCCCTCCCGGCAGTCTCCCCAGCGGCCCCGTAGCTCCCCTGCTCGCGAGGAGCGGTCCGACCGCCGCCAGGAGGAGGAGAGGTCGCTCGGCCGTAGCAGATCGGTGCGGGAGGAGCCCCTGCCTCCAGCGCGTGCCCCTCACCACGCCCATGAGGTTGCGCGGCGTCCCGCCTCCCCTGCTGGCCGCCACACAGAGGCCTCCCTCCGCCAGGCTCTGCTCCAGAACCCGCCATGCATGGTGCGCATGGACTCCAGCGGACTCAGGCGCCGGACAGGGACAGGACCGGCGGTCATCATGGCGCCGCCGAGACCGGAGGCGTCGCCCACAGCCACCACTGACCCGCCCAAGAAGAAGAAGAAAAGTAAGAAGAAGAAGAAGAGTGCCGCGGTGGCTTCCGGGCCATCGGGATCGTCCGAGGCTCGATCCCCCCGTGCCCCCCGATAGATGGAGTTCTTCGGCCAGTACAACGACGGGGGGGTTCTATTACATCGATATCGGGGGATTCAGCTGGACGGACGGAGAACTTGGCGGTGGCCAAGGTGAAGCCCGAGACTGGCCCGTCGACCATCACCGCTGAGATGATTCAGGGGGAGCTCGTGACCATGATGCCTCGGGAATGGCAGGTGAGGTCGATCTCGAGCACGGAGTTTGCAGTAGCCTTCCCCTCAGTGGAGGTTATGAGGCTCCTGCAGCTCGCCCTCACCTCGCCACGCCCAGACGCCTTCCATCGATCCATCTACCTCGGCCACTTCCTCGGCCTTCAAGCTCTCTGCGACGTGGATCAAGATTCTGGACTACCCCGAGGATCCCAAGCTCAGGACCCTTCCATTCCTGGAGCTCGTGGCATAGGCGATTGGCAAGTTGGTGGAGGTGGACGAGGGATCTCTAGGTGGCAGGGGACCGATCCGCATCAGGGTCTTATGCCCGTATCCTGCCCAGCTACCGGGGATCCTCCCCAGGATCTACTTCGGCGAGGACGGATGGCGCATGACGGTCGAGCTGGACGACTCCCCTCAGGCTTCAAGGTCCTCCCCGCCACCGCCAGCGCCACCCTGGGCCCGGGTTGCAGGACGACTCTCGGGGAGGATGATGATGACCCAAAGGGAGGGGGTCCCGGAGGCTCGACTCCAGCCTCGCCACCGGCACCCCCTCCCACTGGTGGCCCGACCTCTCGGGCTCCTCCGGTGCCCCATCGGGAGATCTCTACGATCCCTTTGGACCTCTCCATCGCGCAATATGGCTCCAACTTCAGCAAGGAGGCCGGGTTCACAGGACACATTGATGTGTCGGCTTCCTCAGGGGGTTCGCCTCCCAGCCACCCCGAGGAGGACCGGGACTCTGGGAGCGTGGGTGCAGAGGTCACTCCCTCTTCCCCGCGCTCGGGTGTGACCTGCTACACCCTGTCCCCGGGCTCCTCTCCGTCCTCCCTACAGACCTCCCCGGCGATGTTCCCAGCCACCCCCGCCCAGGCAGGAGTGACCATCTGTTAGGCCAACTGGGGGAGTCAGAGCTCGGGGAAGTTAAACCCCATCCAGGCACAGCCAACTGGGGCCCATTCCTGGGGTGGGTTTGGCCACCCCGGCTTCTGGTTCCTCCTATGTTCCATCTCGTAACTTTCCTTATGTAGTAAAAATATCAAAAATATAAAAAGATTGGTGTTTCACGAACCTTCTATTTTCACCACTTTTACCTATTCAAAGTCGAACTCTGCAATCGAACGGTGTTTGGCTTCTAATTAATTCTTCCTGAGTCACAAGTTGAATTGTGTCAACGTCTTCATTATATGAATCTCCAGAAATATAATGTTTTAGTCTTTTAACATTCACCACCTGTGTTGTGTCATCCTTCAAAGAAGATATTTTGATGGCACCTGAATGGTATACTTCCTTGATAACAAAAGGTCCTTCCCATTTTGAGAATAGTTTCCCTGCAAAAAATCTAAGACGAGACCTATACAAAAGAACTTTCTCACCAACATGGAACTCCCTTTCGAGAATTCTCCTATCATGCCATCTTTTTACCTTTTCCTTAAAGAGCCTAGAATTTTCATAAGCTTCACCTATCCACTCATCTAGATTACTTAAGTCGAGCAGTCTTTTCTCACCAGCAAGTCTAAAATCTCTATTCAACTCTTTCACTGCCCAATAAGCTTTGTGTTCTAATTCTAAAGGCAAGTGACAAGCTTTCCCATAGACCATTTTGTAAGGAGACATCCCCATAGGATTTTTATAAGTAGTTCTATAAGCCCACAAACGTCATTCAACTTTTTAGCCCAATTTTTTCTAGATCTATTGACAGTCTTCTGCAAGATAGATTTAATTTCCCTATTGGAAAGTTCTACTTGCCCACTAGTTTGGGGGTGATAAGATGAAGCAATTCTGTGTTACATTATACTTAGCGAGAGTTTTTCTAAAACCCCCCATGAATAAAATGAGAGCCTCCGTCAGTCATAAGATATCTAGGCACACCGAACCTAGGAAAAATGACATCTTTAAGCGTTTTCAAAGAGGTCTTACCATCAGCACTATTTGTAGGTATGGCTTCTACCCACATTGTAACATAGTCAACAACAACAAGAATATGAGTATACCCTTTTGAAGGAGGAAAAGGCCCCATAAAGTCAAATCCCCAACAATCAAAAGGTTCAATAACAAGAGAATAATTCATAGGCATTTCATTGCGTCTAGAGATGTTACCTACTCGTTGACATTCATCACATGATAAGACAAACTTCCTTGCATCTTTGAAAAGGGTAGGCCAATAAAATCCATATTGTAAAACCTTTTGTGCAGTCCTATCCCCAGCATGATGTCCTCCCTAAGCACTGCCATGACATTTTCTCAATATCTCTTATTGTTCAAATTCTGGAACACATCTTCACATAATGCCATCTACTCCTTCTTTATATAAGTGTGGGTCATCCCAAAAGTAATGCCTTAGCTCATAAAAGCATTTCCTTCTTTATTGAGCTGTAAAGGTTGGAGGCAAATACTTGGAAACAATAAAGTTAGTATAATCAACATACCAAGGACTCTCATGTGGACTTACTCTTATTGCAGCTAACTGCTCATTTGGAAAACTATCATTAACAGGCAATGGGTCAAAAGAAATGTTTTCCAAACAAGATAAATTACCAGCAACAGGATTATCAGCACCTTTCCTATCCACAATATGTAGATCAAACTCTTGCAAAAGAAACACCCACCTAATAAGCCTATGCTTAGCGTCCTTTTTTGTCATAAGGTACTTAATAGCACCATGCTCAGTATGAATAGTAACATTAGAATCTACAATATAAGGTCTAAACTTATCACAAGCAAAGATTACAGCTAAGAACTATTTTTTAGTAGTAGCATACTTCTTTTGAGCAGCATCCAGAGTCTTGCTAGCATAATGAATAACATTCAGCTTCTTGTCAAACATTGTCCAAGGACAACACCCACAGCAAAGTCACTAGCATCACACATGATTTCGAAGGGTAAACTCCAATCAGGTGGTTGAACATTAGGAGCAGTAGTCAAGGCTTTCTTCAAAGTTTCAAAAGCTTCCTTACAATCATCATCAAAAACAAAGGTACATCTTTTTGAAGAAGATTAGTAAGGGGCTTTGAAATTTTGGAGAAATCTTTAATAAAACTACTATAGAAACCAGCATGACCAAGGATACTACGAATACCTTTGATATCTCTAGGACAAGGCATCTTCTCAATTGCTTCAATTTTTGCTCTGTCAACTTCAATGCCTCTTTCAGAGATCTTGTGTCCAAGAACAATCCCTTCATTAACCATGAAATGGCATTTCTCCCAATTAAGAACAAGGTTGGTTTCTTCACATCTCTGCAAAACTTTATCAAGGTTGTGCAAACAGTTATCAAAAGAAGTTCCATAGACAGAAAAATTGTCCATGAAAACCTCCACAATTTCTTCACAAAAACCATGAAACATAGCAGACGTACATCTCTGAAAGGTAGCAGGAGCATTACATAAACCAAAAGGCATACGCCTATAAGCATAAGTACCATAAGGACAAGTGAAAGTAGTTTTCTCTTGGTCTTGTGCTTTCACAACAATTTGAGAAAACCCATAATAACCATCAAGAAAGCAAAAGTGAGTCTTTTTGGACAACCTCTCAAGTATTTGATCAATAAAGGTCAAAGGATAATGATCTTTCTTAGTAACTTTATTAATCTTTCTAAAATCAATGCACATTCTATACCCAACCACTACTCTTTGGGGTATAAGCTAATTATCATCATTATGCACAACAGTTATTCCCCCTTTCTTGGGAACACAATGAACATGGCTAACCCATTTACTATCAGCAATAGGATAAATAATACCAGCATCAAGGAGTTTTAATACCTCATTTATTACCACATGCTTCATCTTAGGATTTAGACAGCGTTGGTGCTCAACAACTGGTTTTGCATCAGGTTCTATATTAATAGCATCCTGACATATAGTAGGAGAAATCGCCTTTAAATCGTCAAGAGTATAGCCCATAGCTCCTCGGTGTTTCTTAAATATCTCCAATAACCTCTCTTCTTCCTTTCCTAAAAGTTTAGAACTAATAATAACAGGATATACATTCTTATCATCAAGATAAGCATATTTAAGATCATTAGGTAAAGGTTTTAATTCGAAAACAGGGTCCCCTTTAGGTGGTAGTGTGGTACCCAAATCTTCCACAGGTAGATTATGCTTAAGTAACTCAGGCTGACGAAGGAAAGCCTCGTCAATCTCATTTCTTTCCTTTATGAAGACATCACTTTCATGATCTTCCATAAACTGCTGCAAGGCATTGTTAGGAGCAAGAGAAATAGCAGAAAGTTGTTCAACCCTAAAATCCTCGTTAGGCAGTTCATTTTCATAAGGAGTTTTGGCAAATTTGGAAAAATTAAACTTATAAGACTCTTCAGCAAACTTAGTCAAAACTTTTTCCTTCCTACAGTCTATGATAGCCCCACAAGTATTCAGGAAGGGTCTACCAAAGATAATAGGATAGGTTTTACTAGCTTCTTTACCAAGTACTAGAAAATCAGCAGGATATTTAATCTTACCACAAAGGACCTCCACATCTCTTACAATGCCAATGGGGAAAACTTGCTCTCTATTAGCAAGGTCAATAACCACATCAATGTCCTCAAGCTCACAAGGACCAATCTCATGCATAATTTCCCTATAAAGCTCATAAGGAATATCACTAGAACTAGCGCCAATATCACATAAACCATAATATCTATGACTACCAATTCTAACAGAAAGCACATGGACACTAGCTTTTCTAACTTTCTTAGGATAAGAAACAATATTAGTAGCATTTTCACAGAAGACAATATGCTCATCCTCTATATTTATAGTGACAAGATCTTTCACAATAGCTACCACGGGCTCAATATCAATAAGCTCATCGGACCCTATAGTTTCTTTGCACTTTTCCTAACCACATTAGCTATAATAGAATGTTCCCTTACCTTGGAAGGAAAAGGGATTTTCTCAACATAAGGTTCAGGCAAAATAGGACCAACAGTACAAACCTCTATGCTGGCAGGAACATGGGTAACAATGTCTTTATAAGGAGCATGGTACTTGTCCCACTCTTTCTTGGGAATTTCAATATAAGAGGCAAAGGCCTTAAAACATTTTGCAAGAACTTGAGGATCAAGACCAAACTCATTGTTAATATCACGGAAATCATCAGTTCTCATAAAAGATTTAATGCATTCATAATCATAGTTTATACCTGACTTTCTTCCTTTGTCATTCTCCCAAGATTCAGTGTTATCTTGAATACGGTCTAGTAGATCCCATTTAGCTTCTTCCTTCATACGTGTGAATGATCCAACACAAGAAGCATCTAGTAAATCTTTATCATGAAGAGAAAGCCTAGCATAAAGTTATTCATAATGATATTGTTAGGGAGTTCATGAATAGTACATTTAAGCATTAGTAACTTCAGTCTCCCCCAGGCTTGAGTTGTATTCTCTCCATCACGAGGCCAAAAGTTATATATTAGATTTATATCCTTATGAATATCACTGGGAGAATAAAATTTAGAATAAAAGAGAGATGCCATCTCCTCCCATTCCACAGATTGTCCATTCTTCAGCAGCTTATACCATTCTTCAGCTCTCCCTTTCAAGGATATGGAGAGTAACATCTTCACTTGTTCAGTTGTGATACCTACACACTTAAACAACCCGCATAATTCATGGATAAAAAGAAAATGATCACCAGGATGGACAGTTCCACCCCCTAAATAATAATTATCCATAACACGATCAATAATACTTGTAGGTATCTTAAAAGGATCTATCTCAACAGGTGGTGGTTCATCTACTACCCTAGCAGTGGTACACTGGCGGACCTTGGGCCGAAATTCTGGGGGGGGGGGAATGGGCTGGGGGGCGAAATTTAAGCTTTAGGCTGACTTTTAATTGACAAATGGGCTAAATACATATAAAAATCATGCAATTTCTTCATGGGCTGGGGGGTGATGGCCCATTTCGCCCCCATTAAGGTCACTTGATGGTAGTTTTCCCAAACAGAAAACCAAGTGGGTTATCCATATTGGAAACAAAGTAACAAGCAGTAACAAAATCAATACTCACAATAGAAGTTTCCCTTAGCAGTTCCACTCTTCAATAGTGCTTCACTCCCCGGCAACGGCGCCAGAAAATTGTCTTGATGACCCACAAGTATAGGGGGTGTATCGTAGTACTTTTGATAAATATGAGTGTCGATCCCAACGAGGAGCAGAAGGTGCTGAACAGTGGTATGGAGCAGGAACTCTCTGTAAATACTTAGTAAACGGATTTTTAGTGGTTTTCTGATAAGGCAACAA
Source organism: Avena insularis (assembly GCA_023614405.1). Classification (NCBI taxonomy): domain Eukaryota; kingdom Viridiplantae; phylum Streptophyta; class Magnoliopsida; order Poales; family Poaceae; genus Avena; species Avena insularis. Next base: position 29,123,554 of record CM042690.1, read on the forward strand.
AACAAGGAGCAAGTAAAAAAGACAACGAACAAACATAGCAAGTGGCCCAATCCTTTCTTAGCAAAGGACAAGCCGGTGGAAATACTTATAAGTACCAAACGTTCTCGAGGACACATGGGACTGTCAAGTGTTTTCGCTTCAAATAGCTGAGTACCTTCTTTGGTGTCTGTAAGTGTTGTGTGGGTGAACCTGTGCTAACATACCGACCTTACTTGGACTAATACATACTTGTGATTAAACCCCCTGCAAACATCCGTAACTACAGGAAAGTAATTAAGACATAAATCTAACCACAGCCTTAAACTCTGAGATCCTACGCTCCCTTGTGCAAAGGTGTCCTAACGGGGGTTCAGGTTTCTGTCACTCCGGCAACCCCACAATTAGTAGCCAAATACACAATGCATCCCCCTAGGCCCATAAATGGAGAAGTATCATGTAGTCGACGTTCACATGACACCACTAGAAGAATAGCACCATAACTTAAATACTAAACATTGAATAATAACTCAACACAAATCCACTACTAACAACATGACTCCTCCCATGTCCTCAAGAACTAAACGAACTACTCACGAGACATCATATGGATCAAGATCAAAGATGATATGTTAATGGATAACAATCTGAACATAAACAATAATCCAATGGTTCCACTCACAAGCATCAACTACAATAGTAATTAACACCAGGAAAGTTTCCCCTAAGAACTAAAGCAATATCCAACACAATTGTTACAGCGGGACGGCGTAATGATAATGGTGCTGGTGGAGATGATGGTGTGGATGATGATGATGATCCCGATAAAGCCTAGCTTGATGATGGTGTTAATGGCGACAATCTCCCCTCTCCGGGAAGGAATTCCCCGTCGAAATCATGCTTGAGAGATCTTTCTCTCTTGGTGTTTTCCGCCTCGCAGAGGCGGTGGAAATCTATCTATGGTCGCTCCCCTCGTGTTAGGGTTCCGTAGGGAAGATATAGGCGAAAGGGTGGAGTCGGGAGCCGGTCAGGTGGGCCACACCTGCCCTACGCGCAGCCCAGGGTGGACCCGCACCTAGGTGGTGTGGCCCCCCTGCGGCCCTTCTTCGCCCCTCCTTCTGGCTTCCTCTGTCTTCTGGGAAAATATTATTTTCCCATATTTTTCTAGTATTTTTCTGATCTTCGTGAAATTGTATCCAAACGCCTTATTTTCCATCAGAATCCAGACTCTGACAGTTTATCCTCCAAGAATCATCCAACATGCATAAACAGATGAAAAGACATAAGTAATACCCCATAATAAGACATATATCAACGAATAGAGGTAAATTATGATATAGAATGGTGATGCAAATTGGGCATATCAATAAGGAGCAGTTATTACTGAGGCAATGGCTTCCAAGACTCGACAAAACTATTGGGTTATCTCCCAAGAAGTACTTTTCTTTAATGCCTTCAAGTTAGGCTTGATAGTTTCAAAGATGCTCACATAGGAGATAAATATTTGAAGTGAAAGAGAGCATAAAGAAGCAAATAACCAACACATTTGAGTCTGACCCACTTCCTATGCATGGGGGTATCTTGAGAAAAGAAATTGTTGAAACAAAAATCCACTAGCATAGGAAGACAAAATAAATGCAACTTCAAAGCTTTCAACATAAAACGGGGAAACTTAACATTATTGAGATGCATAAAATCATGTTTCCCTCTCTCATAATAACTTTCAGTAGCACTCTGAATAAAGTTAACAATATAACTGTCACTGGCAACAACTTTATCATTAGAATGAACATACTTACAGTCATCAAAAAGAGGTCTAAGGTCATAAACTGGATCAATAGAAGCAAGTTGTTCCATCCTGAAATCTTCATTAGGTAAGCTATTTTCACAAGGAGCTTTGGCAAACTTGGAAAAGTTAAACTCATAAGAATCTCCATCAAACTTAGTTAAAACTTTCTCCTTCTTACAATCTATAATAGCTCCACAAGTTTTCAAGAAAGGTCTACCAAAAATGATAGGACAAGTTTTGCTAGCTGCTGAATTAAGCACTAGAAAATCAGCAGGATACTTAACCTTACCCCAGAGAACCTCCACGTCTCTTACAATACCAATAGGGAAAATGGTTTCCTTATTAGCAAGGTGAATAACCACATCAATATCCTCAAGCTCACAAGGACCAATTTTATGCATAATTTCCCTGTAAAGCTTATAAGGAATAACACTAGAACTAGCACCAACATCACATAAACCATAATATCAATGATCACGAATTCTAACGGAAAGCATAGGGACACTAGCTTTTCTAGTATGATAGATAATATTAGAAGCGTCTTCACAGAAGACAATGTGCTCATCCTCTATATTTCTAGTGACATGGTTTTTCACAATAGCTACCACAGGTTCATTATTCATTTGCTCATCAGGTTCCATAGTTTTCTTAGTACTTTTGTTATTCGCACTAATTATCATAGAATACTCCTTTACCTTAGCCAGGAAAGGTATTTTCTCAACATAGGGTTCAGGCAAAATATGGTCAATAGTACAAACTTCAGTGCTCCTAACAGGAACATGACTAACAACATATTTATATGGTGCATGGTACTTATTCCACTTTTTTTAGGAATTTCTATGTAAGAGGCAAAGGCCTTAAAACAGTTGATAATACTTTGAGAATCAAGACCATACTCATTACTAATATCACGGAAGTCATCAGTTCCCATAAAAGATTTAATGTATTTATAATCATAGTTTATACCTGACTTTCTTCCTTTGTCATTCTCCGAATCTTCAGTGTTCTCTTGAATACGGTCTAGGAGATCCCATTTAGATTCTTCCTTCATACGTGTGAATGATCCATCACAAGAAACATCTAGTAAATCTTTATCATGAAGAGAAAGCCTAGCATAAAAGTTATTGATAATAATATTGTTAGGGAGTTCATGAATAGAACATTTAAGCATTAGTAACTTCAATATCCCCAAAGCTTGAGATGTACTATCTCCATCGCGAGGCCAAAAGTTATAAATCAGATTCATATCCTTATGAATTTCACTGGGAAGATAGAATTTAGAATAAAAGAGAGGTACTATTTCATCCCATTCCATTGATTGTCCATTCTTCATCAGCTTATACCATTCTTCATCTCTCCCTTTCAAGTATATAGAGAGTAACTTCTTCTTCACATGTTCAGTTGTGATACCTGCACAGTTAAACAACCCACATAATTTATGGATAATGAGCAAATGATCACCAGGGTGGACAGTTCCATCCCCTAAATAATAATTATCCATAACACGATCAACAATACTTGTAGGAATCTTAAAAGGATCTATATCAACAGGTGGTGGTTCATCTATCACCCTAACAGTGGTAGTATTTTTTCCAAATAGAAAACCAAGTGGGTTATCCATATTGGAAACAAAGTAGCAAACAGAAATAAAAAGCAATACTCATAGTAGAAGTTTTCTTTACCAGTTCCACTCTTCAATAGCGCTTCACTCCCCGGCAACGGCGCCAGAAAATAGTCTTGATGACCCACAAGTATAGGGGGTGTATCGTATTACTTTCGATAAATAGGAGTGTCGATCCCAACGAGGAGCAGAAGGTGTTGAATAGTGGTATGGAACAGAAAATCTCTGTAAATAATTAGAAAACGGATTTTTAGGTTTTTTTTGATAAAGCAAAGAAAGAAGTACAAATAATAAAGACAACAAACAAACGCAGCAAGTGGCCCAATCCTTTCTTAGCAAAGGACAAGCCGGTGGAAATACTTATAAGGACCAAGCGTTCTCGAGGACACATGAGAATTCTGTCAAGTGCTTTCGCTTCAAATAGCTGAGTAGCCTTCTTTGGTGTTGTAAGTGTTGTGTGGGTGAACCTGTTCTAATGTACCGACCTTACTTGGAGTAATACATACTTGTGATTAAACCCCTGCAAGCATCCGCAACTACAGGAAAGCAATTAAGATATAAACTTAACCACAACCTTAAACTCTGAGATCCTACGCTCCCTTGTGCAAAGGTGTCCTAACGGGGGTTCAGGTTTCTGTCACTCCGGCGACCCCACAATTAGTAGCCAAATACACAATGCATTTCCCTAGGCCCATAAATGGTGAAGTATCATGTAGTTGACGTTCACATGACACCACTAGAAGAATAGCACCACAACGTAAATACTAAACCATTGAATAATATCTCAACACAAATTCACTACTAACAACATGACTACTCCCATGTCCTGAAGAACTAAACGAACTACTCACGAGACATCATATGGATCAAGATCAAATATGATATGGTGATGAATAACAATCTGAACATAAACAATAATCCAATGGTTCCACTCACAAGCATCAACTACAATAGTAATCAACATCGGGAAAGTTCCCCCTAAGTACTATGCAACTATTCAACATGATTGTTACAGTGGGATGGAGTGGTGATGATGGTGCTGGTGGAGATGATGGCGTGGATAATGATGATCATCCCGATGAAGTCTAGCTTGATGACGGTGTTGATGGCGACAATGTTCCCTCTCCGGGAAGGAATTTCCCAGGCAGAAATCTGTCTACCAGAGAGCTATTTCTCTCTCGGTGTTTTTCGCCCCGCAGAGGCGGCAGAATCTTTCCATGGTCGCTCCTAGTGTTTTAGGGTTCCGAGAGTAAGATATAGGCAAGAGGGCGGAGTCGGAGGCCGGCTAGGTGGGCGACACCCCTGTAGGCGCGGCATAGGGGTGGCCCGCGCCTAGGGGTGTGGGGCCCCTGTGGCCCATCTCCGCCTACCCTTCTGGCTTACTTCGTCTTTTGGGAAAATATAATTTTCCATGATTTTTCTGGTATTTTTCTGATCTTCGCGAAATTGCATCAAAACACCTCTTTTTCCATCAGAATCCTGACTCCGGCATTTCATCATCCAAGAATCATCCAATCATGCAAAAACAGATGAAAAGACATAAGTAACACCTCTTAATATGAAATATATCAATGAATAGAGGCAAATTATGATATAGGATGATGATGCAAATTAGACGTATCAGGTACACAACATTGATATACCTGGTCCTGCCCAAGGGAAGACCCACGTCAAGACACGCGGCCTCTGGAGATTTTGGGTGGCCCAAGCCCATGATGTCTTCGGATCCTTGGAGAACAAGACTAGAGTAGATAGAATTTTAAAGGGTACAAACCCTAATCTGTAACCGACTCGACCTAAGCCCGAGACATGCCTATCTATATAAAGGCCAGGAGGGCACGACAAGAAGGATAGCTTCCACCGCATACACACCTTCATGCCAGATTACATCTGCGCACCCCTGTAACCTTCGGTTCCACCGGAATCAAGAGCAGACAAGTAGGAGTAGGGTTTTCCCTCTTGAGATCTGAACCTGGGTAAACCTCGTGTTCCGCATTGCTTGTCTGTTAACCGTTCCGTGATCTCCAACATCCCCACCTTCTCCAAAATCCAAGTCCATAACAATGGGCATTGATGAGATTGAACCTCGTCACCGGCAGCAGCGACCACACCTGCAGGAAGCAAATTCGGCCGCCGCAGGGACCAACCCCGTCCGCCGTAGGGAGCTTGGCTGGCCGGAGAGATTGAGGGCGCGACGAGGCTGTCGCCGGCGCTGGTGCTACGGAGGCCCAGCGTGGCGGTGGTTGGAGGGCCGGTGACGCGCGAGGGAGTGGCGTTGCGACGGAGATCGGTCGGCGCGTGGAAGGACCTTGCCGGCACGCCGAGCACGGAGCTGGACGCGGGCGCTAAGAAGCGGCTGCAAGGGAGGAGTGGCGTCGGGGGCTCCATCTCCGGCGGCGCATGCGGCGCGGCGCTGGTGCAGGGTAGAGGCGGAGCAGCGGGATCGCTTGCTCGTGCTGCCGGATTTGCTCGGGAGTGGATAAGGAAAGGGAACCGTGGGTGGGTCCCAGGCCATGCGGCAAAAAACTGCCTACTTGCGGAGGGATCGCGACGCGGACCATGGTCAGCGGGGGATACTGATAATTTTCCTTAAATGAACTCCTTCCGACCCGTTGCCAATGTGTGTCAGAAATAATTGTTGTTGTTGCTTGATGGTCCAAGGCTGGTCGTCTCTGCCCCCACGACACACGCGCACGATTCGTATAAGCATTTTGCTCATAATAACAAGCTAAGAAATTTGCATTGTAAAGGGTCTGAGAAAAACGGTAACATCTCCTTTGTCGAGATTTTTGCTGTGTGCTTGGGTATACCCTCAAACCTAAGCTTATATGAGCTAATTTTTTTGACCGGTCAAAAATCATATTCAGGTTATGTATACATCCGTGTAGGTGTACTCGGTCGAGCTGGGTATACTTCACATTATCACCTACTGATTCCACCTTATGTTATCATGATCTACGTCTTTGCATGACACGTTTTAAAATTTTATTGTTGCTGCTATATACCTCCTGATTTCTGCCTTCCACGGACATGTAAGTATACATCTAAGATGACCATATGGCTTCGGGTGGGTTTCGTACGGTCTTTGAAATATCAAGTTTTTATTGTCAAAGTTGAAAAGGAGAGGGAGGGACACGCAAGAGTGGGAATCCATAGGTTTGGCTATCTGTGCCGGACAGAACGAGATGAAAATGGCTCCACCGGGGAGGTTCGATTGCGTCCTAATCGGTCCATGCGGACAGCTGGGCCAAAATGCGGCGTTAAATTTGGGTCACAGATGGGTCTGGCCGGACAAACGCGAACGCTGGACTGAGCGGTTGTTGTAGCAGGCTGGCCCAGTTGGCAGTCACGCAATTGGTCTTCTTCTCTCTCCTCTCTCTTGGGCTGTCGTTTCTCTCTTGGACTCGCGAAATAAAATAGGACAATTTGGGTCGTCCCATTGTGGCGGCTGTCGGACAGACCGAACCACGAACTAAATATTGTCCAGACATGACCCAAACGGATAAAGAACGAACCGTTTGGATCACCCGTTTGGGTTGTATCGGTGGAGATGCACTAATTTTCTTGAAGTGCTACGAGGGCTCCGCTGTCCGAAGATACATAGAACGGAACAAGCGTCCAACGTCCATAAGCATCACATCACATCACACATCCCATCTTATTCCATGACACCGTGAATGAAATATCATCCAACATAACACTCGGACAACTGAAATGTGTCCATCACAATAACACTATGTCTATGCATGCATAGGCTACATCCCCTAGCATCGATGCTCACTCGCTATATGAAGTCCCCGTCAGTATCGCAACACCATGATTAGCCGGAGGAAGCACTGCAGATGCCAGATGGTCCCGTACGTCGCCGTGCTACACACCACTGTAGCCATCGCTTGTGACGTCTGACCACCTTCAAATATTGAACGATCACCACCTCCTTTCGAGCGTCAGGATTGCAAGCCTGCCAAAACTTTAGAAAAGAACCATCATGACAAATGATACAGTATTTGCGGTGTACTCATCAACTTTAAATCAAAACATGCATGATTCTGTTCGAGCCTCCAAATCGCTCTCCCTACATACCATGCTCCACAAGAATTTGGAGCGCCTAGGCATTCCGGTGTGGCAGCCACGGAGGGAAGTCTCTTCTTCATTTGGTCTTGTTCCTCGCCTAGGCATTCCGGTGTAGAGATAGAGACGGCCCCTTGCTTGAATGTGGCGATCTCAAACTTACCTTATATGTGCCTCGCCATGCGTTGCTCGGGACACCGACCAGATGGCGGCGGCGCTCATCTCCACCGTAACCTCCTACTCCATTTGCAAAGTTGTACCGCCTCTTCGTGTCTTTCCCGCACCATCCAGGAGATGGAGAAGATCCAAGCCGAGCTTTGTCTCATCTTCTCGCAACTCCGCCTGCCACCTAGTTTTTTTTTGGAAAGAAGCATATATTAATATCGCAGGATACCAATTACGCCCAGCCTCTGCAACAACGCATTACCCTAATGGCACTAGGAATGCACACAGCCAAAAAATAAAAGAAGAATTACAGGAAAAAAAGTCCCTCTTTAGTGATCTATGCCCTACAACAACGACCAAACACCACCAAGGCGGCACCAGAAATCCATCCCCTCCAAAAGCGACGCCTCCAAGAAGGAAACAGTGCACCAGCGCCATCATCGCCCAGATCATCGATCATAGGTTTTCACCCTGAAGAAAGTCCGCGCCGACAAAACAATGCCTTCAACAAGGTCATTGCCAGGCACAACCAATTAAGGCCAGACCTTGGATTTTCACCCTGCAGCTTGAACCCTGGAAATCTCTTGTACTGTCGCCCCCACTTTCCAATGTCGCTGCTCCAAGACCTGGAACACCAAGCCAAAACCTCATCGCAAACAGGATTCACACCACCATTACTATTCTTCAGACCTTGGCTTTTATGTCATTCTCCACGACTGACTTCACCATGGGACTAATGGCATGTCCTTGATGGCAACAGTCTGTAAAGCTTCACAGCACTTCCTCTGAAACCAAACGGTTAGATAAAACATGGTTGCGCGCGACCGAGATCCATCCAATCCGGCGAACTCCGGCATGTCGTCCATTGGAGTTCACCAACGGTATCTTACGGAACACAACACTCCGACCAGATCGATGAAGTCATGGAGCAGGTAGATCTTCGTCCTGGTGCGAGAGGGATCCTAGGACCAACCCCCCTTTATTCAAAGCCAGACCAGAAGCCCCCACACCGCCGGTCTTCACCGGTCACCAAGACCCACCGGAAAACGGTAGATCCATGGTGACCCAGGCCGCCATAACTGCTAGCTCGACGAAGAGACAACACCGCAGGTGGAGACAAGATGAACGAGCGACCCGCAGCCCACCGTCCCAGATCGGATCAGATGGTCCGCTAGTCCGCCGCGCCGCCAACCGGATCTGAGGCCGCCACATAGCCGCTCCACCCCAACCGCCGCCCCTCCACCTCGCCAATAGCGGTCATGGCACCAGCTCCATACGCAGCCCCGTCCAACGCCAGGGAATCCCTCCCCTCCACCATGCTGGGGCCGAGAGGCCAGATCCCCGCCGCCCCCATCACCGGCGCCATGCTCTTAGGCCGGCGGGCCTCCAGGGGCGACGAGGAGGAAGGGGCAAGGAGGGGGGAGGTGGCGGCGGCGCAAGGGAAAGTCCCCCTCGGTCGCCAGGAGGAGGGGTTCCAGGTGCATTGAGTGTAGGATTATAGTTGTTATAGAACTGTAATGATATACAGTTTGAACATTGTTAAAATATAGGAGACTGAATGTCAGTAATGGAATTTGCCTACACTACAATAAAACGGGCGCCCACGGCCAGACCCCGTCGGCGTAGCCACCGATTGCCGTCAGCGTAGGCTACACCGACGGCTGCCGTCGGCGTATGACCGTCGGCGTACGACCCTGTAGACGTAGCTTGTTTGCCCGTCGGCGTAAAGGATATGGGCCCACATCACGCGGTTGACGGCCGTTTGCCCTAGCGGCAGCTATGCCGTCAGCCTATCTTTTTTCAATTTTTTTTTGAATTTTTTTCTAATTTTTTTTGTTTTTTTAATTATTAATCTCACAAGCATTTTTTTAATTATTCGACTCGTTAAAATTACAAGCACTTTTTAACTCTAAGTATAATTAATTTCTGGTTAAATTATACTAATGGTCAAACTTCCCCATCGATCACCCATCATAGCATTACTCCAGCCCCAGCACGCTTAACTTCTCTGTTTCTTCTAGATAAGCTTCCAATAAGGAAATTAGACCTTACTGATAATATTACAGTATCAATCCTATTAACCCTTGGACGATGGTATCACATGCCTTTATTTTTAAAATTTCAAACATTTAGTTAAGTAAACAACAATGAATAAGTTATAATAATCTTGAATTCAAATTAAAATAATTTTTTTATTTATTATACCTTTTTCCTTTGGGCCGATGGTGACAGGCTCCTGGCCAGGGTCACCGGCGGCGGCGTGTGTCGCACCTTCCAGGGAGAGCTCGTGTGAGGCTAGTCGCTTTGGGCCGATCGGTCAGGAATGACCCATCCTGTAATGTAGGGCCCATCCGACCGTCCCCAGCTTCCGCCACGCGTGGGCCTCCAGGGAAAAGGCCCCGCGGCTGGGCCGGCCCCCTGGCGACTGGCTGTGGATACCCAAGGGGGCATCAGATCTAACCCTAGCTTATCATGCCTCTGACGCCCAGGTGAGGAAGTTCCACCGTGCCGCCAGGACAGTGCGTCGGACCCAGCCGCCGTCCCTCCTCCGCTCCTTCGCCGAAGTAGCCGCCATGAAGAGGCCCCGCGAGCCCTCCCCCCAACGCCCGCGCGCAACCCAGCCGCGTCGGGGGGCCTCGCCTCCCCCATCCCGCGCCCCTGCCCCGGCGGCCTGCCTCTACCGGCTCCCCTCCCGGCAGTCTCCCCAGCGGCCCCGTAGCTCCCCTGCTCGCGAGGAGCGGTCCGACCGCCGCCAGGCGGAGGAGAGGTCGCTCGGCCGTAGCAGATCGGTGCGGGAGGAGCCCCTGCCTCCAGCGCGTGCCCCTCACCACGCCCATGAGGTTGCGCGGCGTCCCGCCTCCCCTGCTGGCCGCCACACAGAGGCCTCCCTCCGCCAGGCTCTGCTCCAGAACCCGCCCCTGCGGGCGCATGGTGGGGGCAGGGACTCCAGCGGTGACTGGCGCCGGGACAGGGACAGGGACCGAAGGCGGTCACCGCAGCGCTCGCCGAGACCGGAGGCGTCGCCCAAGAAGAAGAAGAAAAGTAAGAAGAAGAAGAAGAAGAGTGCCGCGGTGGATTCCGGGCCATCGGGATCGTCCGAGGCTCGATCCCCCCGTGACCCCCGACAGATGGAGTTCTTCGGCCAGTACAACGACGGGGGGGTTCTATTACATCGATATCAGGGGATTCAGCTGACGGTACCGGAGAACTTGGCGGTGGCCAAGGTGAAGCCCGAGACTGGCCCGTCGACCATCACCGCTGAGATGATTCAGGGGGAGCTCGTGACCATGATGCCTCGGGAATGGCAGGTGAGGTCGATCTCGAGCACGGAGTTTGCAGTAGCCTTCCCCTCAGTGGAGGTTATGAGGCTCTGTGCTTGCAGCTCCGCCCTCACCCTGCCAGTCAGCCAGATCGCCCTCTCCATCGATCCATCTACCTCGGCCACTTCCTCGGCCTTCAAGATCTCTGCGACGTGGATCAAGATTCTGGACTACCCCGAGGATCCCAAGCTCAGGACCCTTCCATTCCTGGAGCTCGTGGCACAGGCGATTGGCAAGTTGGTGGAGGTGGACGAGGGATCTCTAGGTGGCAGGGGACCGATCCGCATCAGGGTCTTATGCCCGTATCCTGCCCAGCTACCGGGGATCCTCCCCAGGATCTACTTCGGCGAGGACGGATGGCGCATGACGGTCGAGCTGGACGACTCCCCTCAGGCTTCAAGGTCCTCCCCGCCACCGCCAGCGCCACCCTCGGGCAGCCCTGCTGGTAGCGAGGACGACTCCTCGGGGGAGGATGATGATGACCCAAAGGGAGGGGGTCCCGGAGGCTCGACTCCAGCCTCGCCACCGGCACCCCCTCCCACTGGTGGCCCGACCTCTCGGGCTCCTCCGGTGCCCCATCGGGAGATCTCTACGATCCCTTTGGACCTCTCCATCGCGCAATATGGCTCCAACTTCAGCAAGGAGGCCGGGTTCACAGGACACATTGATGTGTCGGCTTCCTCAGGGGGTTCGCCTCCCAGCCACCCCGAGGAGGACCGGGACTCTGGGAGCGTGGGTCTGGAGGTCACGGCTCCCTCTTCCCCGCGCTCTCCGGGTGTGACCTGCTACACCCTGTCCCCGGGCTCCTCTCCGTCCTCCCTACAGACCTCCCCGGCGATGTTCCCAGCCACCCCCGCCCAGGCAGGAGTGACCATCTGTTAGGCCAACTGGGGCCAACTGGGGGAGTCAGAGCTCGGGGAAGTTAAACCCCATCCAGGCACAACCAACTGGGGCCCATTCCTGGGGTGGGTTTGGCCACCCCGGCCTCTGGTTCCTCCTATGTTCCATCTCGTAACTTTCCTTATGTAGTAAAAATATCAAAAATATAAAAAGATTGGTGTTTCACGAACCTTCTATTTTCACCACTTTTACCTATTCAAAGTCGAACTCTGCAGAATCTGGTGTTTGGCTTCTAATTAATTCTTCCGGAGTCACAAGTTGAATTGTGTCAACGTCTTCATTATATGAATCTCCAGAAATATAATGTTTTAGTCTTTTAACATTCACCACCTGTGTTGTGTCATCCTTCAAAGAAGATATTTTGATGGCACCTGAATGGTATACTTCCTTGATAACAAAAGGTCCTTCCCATTTTGAGAATAGTTTCCCTGCAAAAAATCTAAGACGAGACCTATACAAAAGAACTTTCTCACCAACATGGAACTCCCTTTCGAGAATTCTCCTATCATGCCATCTTTTTACCTTTTCCTTAAAGAGCCTAGAATTTTCATAAGCTTCACCTATCCACTCATCTAGATTACTTAAGTCGAGCAGTCTTTTCTCACCAGCAAGTCTAAAATCTCTATTCAACTCTTTCACTGCCCAATAAGCTTTGTGTTCTAATTCTAAAGGCAAGTGACAAGCTTTCCCATAGACCATTTTGTAAGGAGACATCCCCATAGGATTTTTATAAGTAGTTCTATAAGCCCACAAACGTCATTCAACTTTTTAGCCCAATTTTTTCTAGATCTATTGACAGTCTTCTGCAAGATAGATTTAATTTCCCTATTGGAAAGTTCTACTTGCCCACTAGTTTGGGGGTGATAAGATGAAGCAATTCTGTGTTTTACATTATACTTAGTGAGAGTTTTTCTAAAACCCCCCATGAATAAAATGAGAGCCTCCGTCAGTCATAAGATATCTAGGCACACCGAACCTAGGAAAAAGGACATCTTTAAGCGTTTTCAAAGAGGTCTTACCATCAGCACTATTTGTAGGTATGGCTTCTACCCACATTGTAACATAGTCAACAACAACAAGAATATGAGTATACCCTTTTGAAGGAGGAAAAGGCCCCATAAAGTCAAATCCCCAACAATCAAAAGGTTCAATAACAAGAGAATAATTCATAGGCATTTCATTGCGTCTAGAGATGTTACCTACTCGTTGACATTCATCACATGATAAGACAAACTTCCTTGCATCTTTGAAAAGGGTAGGCGAATAAAATCCATATTGTAAAACCTTTTGTGCAGTCCTATCCCCAGTATGATGTCCTCCATAAGCACTGCCATGACATTTTCTCAATATCTCTTATTGTTCAAATTCTGGAACACATCTTCACATAATGCCATCTACTCCTTCTTTATATAAGTGTGGGTCATCCCAAAAGTAATGCCTTAGCTCATAAAAGCATTTCCTTCTTTATTGAGCTGTAAAGGTTGGAGGCAAATACTTGGAAACAATAAAGTTAGTATAATCAACATACCAAGGACTCTCATGTGGACTTACTCTTATTGCAGCTAACTGCTCATTTGGAAAACTATCATTAACAGGCAATGGGTCAAAAGAAATGTTTTCCAAACAAGATAAATTACCAGCGACAGGATTATCAGCACCTTTCCTATCCACAATATGTAGATCAAACTCTTGCAAAAGAAACACCCACCTAATAAGCCTACGCTTAGCGTCCTTTTTTGTCATAAGGTACTTAATAGCACCATGCTCAGTATGAATAGTAACATTAGAATCTACAATATAAGGTCTAAACTTATCACAAGCAAAGATTACAGCTAAGAACTATTTTTTAGTAGTAGCATACTTCTTTTGAGCAGCATCCAGAGTCTTGCTAGCATAATGAATAACATTCAGCTTCTTGTCAAACATTGTCCAAGGACAACACCCACAGCAAAGTCACTAGCATCACACATGATTTCGAAGGGTAAACTCCAATCAGGTGGTTGAACATTAGGAGCAGTAGTCAAGGCTTTCTTCAAAGTTTCAAAAGCTTCCTTACAATCATCATCAAAAACAAAGGTACATCTTTTTGAAGAAGATTAGTAAGGGGCTTTGAAATTTTGGAGAAATCTTTAATAAAACTACTATAGAAACCAGCATGACCAAGGATACTACGAATACCTTTGATATCTCTAGGACAAGGCATCTTCTCAATTGCTTCAATTTTTGCTCTGTCAACTTCAATGCCTCTTTCAGAGATCTTGTGTCCAAGAACAATCCCTTCATTAACCATGAAATGGCATTTCTCCCAATTAAGAACAAGGTTGGTTTCTTCACATCTCTGCAAAACTTTATCAAGGTTGTGCAAACAGTTATCAAAAGAAGTTCCATAGACAGAAAAATTGTCCATGAAAACCTCCACAATTTCTTCACAAAAACCATGAAACATAGCAGACGTACATCTCTGAAAGGTAGCAGGAGCATTACATAAACCAAAAGGCATACGCCTATAAGCATAAGTACCATAAGGACAAGTGAAAGTAGTTTTCTCTTGGTCTTGTGCTTTCACAACAATTTGACAAAACCCATAATAACCATCAAGAAAGCAAAAGTGAGTCTTTTTGGACAACCTCTCAAGTATTTGATCAATAAAGGTCAAAGGATAATGATCTTTCTTAGTAACTTTATTAATCTTTCTAAAATCAATGCACATTCTATACCCAACCACTACTCTTTGGGGTATAAGCTAATTATCATCATTAGGCACAACAGTTATTCCCCCTTTCTTGGGAACACAATGAACATGGCTAACCCATTTACTATCAGCAATAGGATAAATAATACCAGCATCAAGGAGTTTTAATACCTCATTTATTACCACATGCTTCATCTTAGGATTTAGACAGCGTTGGTGCTCAACAACTGGTTTTGCATCAGGTTCTATATTAATAGCATCCTGACATATAGTAGTAGAAATCGCCTTTAAATCGTCAAGAGTATAGCCCATAGCTCCTCGGTGTTTCTTAAATATCTCCAATAACCTCTCTTCTTCCTTTCCTAAAAGTTTAGAACTAATAATAACAGGATATACATTCTTATCATCAAGATAAGCATATTTAAGATCATTAGGTAAAGGTTTTAATTCGAAAACAGGGTCCCCTTTAGGTGGTAGTGTGGTACCCAAATCTTCCACAGGTAGATTATGCTTAAGTAAGTGACGAAGGAAAGCCTCGTCAATCTCATTTCTTTCCTTTATGAAGACACCACTTTCATGATCTTCCATAAACTGCTGCAAGGCATTGTTAGGAGCAAGAGAAATAGCAGAAAGTTGTTCAACCCTAAAATCCTCGTTAGGCAGTTCATTTTCATAAGGAGTTTTGGCAAATTTGGAAAAATTAAACTTATAAGACTCTTTAGCAAACTTAGTCAAAACTTTTTCCTTCCTACAGTCTATGATAGCCCCACAAGTATTCAGGAAGGGTCTACCAAAGATAATAGGATAGGTTTTACTAGCTTCTTTACCAAGTACTAGAAAATCAGCAGGATATTTAATCTTACCACAAAGGACCTCCACATCTCTTACAATGCCAATGGGGAAAACTTGCTCTCTATTAGCAAGGTCAATAACCACATCAATGTCCTCAAGCTCACAAGGACCAATCTCATGCATAATTTCCCTATAAATCTCATAAGGAATATCACTAGAACTAGCGCCAATATCACATAAACCATAATAGCTATGACTACCAATTCTAACAGAAAGCACATGGACACTAGCTTTTCTAACTTTCTTAGGATAAGAAACAATATTAGTAGCATTTTCACAGAAGACAATATGCTCATCCTCTATATTTATAGTGACAAGATCTTTCACAATAGCTACCACGGGCTCAATATCAATAAGCTCATCGGACCCTATAGTTTTCTTTGCACTTTTCCTAACCACATTAGCTATAATAGAATGTTCCCTTACCTTGGAAGGAAAAGGGATTTTCTCAACATAAGGTTCAGGCAAAATAGGACCAACAGTACAAACCTCTATGCTGGCAGGAACATGGGTAACAATGTCTTTATAAGGAGCATGGTACTTGTCCCACTCTTTCTTGGGAATTTCAATATAAGAGGCAAAGGCCTTAAAACATTTTGCAAGAACTTGAGGATAAAGACCAAACTCATTGTTAATATCACGGAAATCATCAGTTCTCATAAAAGATTTAATGCATTCATAATCATAGTTTATACCTGACTTTCTTCCTTTGTCATTCTCCCAAGATTCAGTGTTATCTTGAATACGGTCTAGTAGATCCCATTTAGCTTCTTCCTTCATACGTGTGAATGATCCAACACAAGAAGCATCTAGTAAATCTTTATCATGAAGAGAAAGCCTAGCATAAAGTTATTCATAATGATATTGTTAGGGAGTTCATGAATAGTACATTTAAGCATTAGTAACTTCAGTCTCCCCAGGCTTGAGTTGTATTCTCTCCATCACGAGGCCAAAAGTTATATATTAGATTTATATCCTTATGAATATCACTGGGAGAATAAAATTTAGAATAAAAGAGAGATGCCATCTCCTCCCATTCCACAGATTGTCCATTCTTTAGCAGCTTATACCATTCTTCAGCTCTCCCTTTCAAGGATATGGAGAGTAACATCTTCTTCACTTGTTCAGTTGTGATACCTACACACTTAAACAACCCGCATAATTCATGGATAAAAAGAAAATGATCACCAGGATGGACAGTTCCACCCCCTAAATAATAATTAACCATAACACGATCAATAATACTTGTAGGTATCTTAAAAGGATCTATCTCAACAGGTGGTGGTTCATCTACTACCCTAGCAAGGTACACCATGACCTTGGGCGAAATAAATTGGGAATAATGGGCGAAATTTAAGCTTTAGGCTGATTTTTAATTGACAAATGGGCTAAATACATATAAAAATCATGCAATTTCTTCATGGGCTGGGGGGTGATGGCCCATTTCGCCCCCATTAAGGTCCGCCAGTGCAGTGGTAGTAGTTTTCCCAAACAGAAAACCAAGTGGGTTATCCATATTGGAAACAAAGTAACAAGCAGTAACAAAATCAATACTTACAATAGAAGTTTCCCTTAGCAGTTCCACTCTTCAATAGTGCTTCACTCCCCGGCAACGGCGCCAGAAAATTGTCTTGATGACCCACAAGTATAGGGGGTGTATCGTAGTACTTTTGATAAATATGAGTGTCGATCCCAACAAGGAGCGAAGGTCTTTAAAGTGGTATGGAGCAGAACTCAGAAATACTTAGTAAATGGATTTTTAGTGGTTTTCTGATAAGGCAACAAAACAAGGAGCAAGTAAAAAAGACAACAAACAAACATAGCAAGTGGCTCAATCCTTTCTTAGCAAAGGACAAGCCGGTGGAAATACTTATAAGTACCAAACGTTCTCGAGGACACATGGGACTGTCAAGTGTTTTCGCTTCAAATAGCTGAGTACCTTCTTTGGTGTCTGTAAGTGTTGTGTGGGTGAACCTGTGCTAACATACCGACCTTACTTGGACTAATACATACTTGTGATTAAACCCCCTGCAAACATCCGTAACTACAGGAAAGTAATTAAGACATAAATCTAACCACAGCCTTAAACTCTGAGATCCTACGCTCCCTTGTGCAAAGGTGTCCTAACGGGGGTTCAGGTTTCTGTCACTCCGGCAACCCCACAATTAGTAGCCAAATACACAATGCATCCCCCTAGGCCCATAAATGGCGAAGTATCATGTAGTCGACGTTCACATGACACCACTAGAAGAATAGCACCATAACATAAATACTAAACATTGAATAATAACTCAACACAAATCCACTACTAACAACATGACTCCTCCCATGTCCTCAAGAACTAAACGAACTACTCACGAGACATCATATGGATCAAGATCAAAGATGATATGTTAATGGATAACAATCTAAACATAAACAATAATCCAATGGTTCCACTCACAAGCATCAACTACAATAGTAATTAACACCGGGAAAGTTTCCCCTAAGAACTAAAGCAATATCCAACACAATTGTTACAATGACGGGCGAATGATAATGGTGCTGGTGGAGATGATGGTGTGGATGATGATGATGATCCCGATAAAGCCTAGCTTGATGATGGTGTTGATGGCGACAATCTCCCCTCTCCGGGAAGGAATTCCCCCGTCAGAAATCTGTCTGTCGGAGAGATCTTTCTCTCTTGGTGTTTTCCGCCTCGCAGAGGCGGTGGAAATCTATCTGTGGTCGCTCCCCTCGTGTTAGGGTTCCGTAGGGAAGATATAGGCGAAAGGGTGGAGTCGGGAGCCGGTCAGGTGGGCCACACCTGCCCTACGCGCAGCCCAGGGTGGACCCGCACCTAGGTGGTGTGGCCCCCCTGCGGCCCTTCTTCGCCCCTCCTTCTGGCTTCCTCTGTCTTCTGGGAAAATATTATTTTCCCATATTTTTCTAGTATTTTTCTGATCTTCATGAAATTGTATCCAAACGCCTTATTTTCCATCAGAATCCAGACTCTGACAGTTTATCCTCCAAGAATCATCCAGCATGCATAAACAGATGAAAAGACATAAGTAATACCCCATAATAAGACATATATCAACGAATAGAGGTAAATTATGATATAGAATGGTGATGCAAATTGGGCATATCAATAAGGAGCAGTTATTACTGAGGCAATGGCTTCCAAGACTCGACAAAACTATTGGGTTATCTCCCAAGAAGTACTTTTCTTTAATGCCTTCAAGTTAGACTTGATAGTTTCAAAGATGCTCACATAGGAGATAAATATTTGAAGTGAAAGAGAGCATAAAGAAGCAAATATCCAACACATTTGAGTCTGACCCACTTCCTATGCATGGGGGTATCATGAGAAAAGAAATTGTTGAAACAAAAATCCACTAGCATAGGAAGACAAAATAAATGCAACTTCAAAGCTTTCAACATAAAACGGGGAAACTTAATATTATTGAGATGCATAAAATCATGTTTCCCTCTCTCATAATAACTTTCAGTAGCACTCTGAATAAAGTTAACAATATAACTGTCACTGGCAACAACTTTATCATTAGAATGAACATACTTACAGTCATCAAAAAGAGGTCTAAGGTCATAAACTGGATCAATAGAAGCAAG
Source organism: Avena insularis (assembly GCA_023614405.1). Lineage (NCBI taxonomy): Eukaryota > Viridiplantae > Streptophyta > Magnoliopsida > Poales > Poaceae > Avena > Avena insularis. The sequence goes on from CM042690.1 coordinate 29,142,552, forward strand.
TTGTTCCATCCTGAAATCTTCATTAGGTAAGCTATTTTCACAAGGAGCTTTGGCAAACTTGGAAAAGTTAAACTCATAAGAATCTCCATCAAACTTAGTTAAAACTTTCTCCTTCTTACAATCTATAATAGCTCCACAAGTTTTCAAGAAAGGTCTACCAAAAATGATAGGACAAGTTTTGCTAGCTGCTGAATTAAGCACTAGAAAATCAGCAGGATACTTAACCTTACCGCAGAGAACCTCCACGTCTCTTACAATACCAATAGGGAAAATGGTTTCCTTATTAGCAAGGTGAATAACCACATCAATATCCTCAAGATCACAAGGACCAATTTTATGCATAATTTCCCTGTAAAGCTTATAAGGAATAACACTAGAACTAGCACCAACATCACATAAACCATAATATCAATGATCACGAATTCTAACGGAAAGCATAGGGACACTAGCTTTTCTAGTATGATAGATAATATTAGAAGCGTCTTCACAGAAGACAATGTGCTCATCCTCTATATTTCTAGTGACATGGTTTTTCACAATAGCTACCACAGGTTCATTATTCATTTGCTCATCAGGTTCCATAGTTTTCTTAGTACTTTTGTTATTCGCACTAATTATCATAGAATACTCCTTTACCTTAGCCAGGAAAGGTATTTTCTCAACATAGGGTTCAGGCAAAATATGGTCAATAGTACAAACTTCAGTGCTCCTAACAGGAACATGACTAACAACATATTTATATGGTGCATGGTACTTATTCCACTTTTTTTAGGAATTTCTATGTAAGAGGCAAAGGCCTTAAAACAGTTGATAATACTTTGAGAATCAAGACCATACTCATTACTAATATCACGGAAGTCATCAGTTCCCATAAAAGATTTAATGTATTTATAATCATAGTTTATACCTGAATTTCTTCCTTTGTCATTCTCCGAATCTTCAGTGTTCTCTTGAATACGGTCTAGGAGATCCCATTTAGATTCTTCCTTCATACGTGTGAATGATCCAGCACAAGAAACATCTAGTAAATCTTTATCATGAAGAGAAAGCCTAGCATAAAAGTTATTGATAATAATATTGTTAGGGAGTTCATGAATAGAACATTTAAGCATTAGTAACTTCAATATCCCCAAAGCTTGAGATGTACTATCTCCATCGCGAGGCCAAAAGTTATAAATCAGATTCATATCCTTATGAATTTCACTGGGAAGATAGAATTTAGAATAAAAGAGAGGTACTATTTCATCCCATTCCATTGATTGTCCATTCTTCATCAGCTTATACCATTCTTCAGCTCTCCCTTTCAAGTATATAGAGAGTAACTTCTTCTTCACATGTTCAGTTGTGATACCTGCGCAGTTAAGCAACCCACATAATTTATGGATAATGAGCAAATGATCACCAGGGTGGACAGTTCCATCCCCTAAATAATAATTATCCATAACACGATCAACAATACTTGTAGGAATCTTAAAAGGATCTATATCAACAGGTGGTGGTTCATCTATCACCCTAACAGTGGTAGTATTTTTTCCAAATAGAAAACCAAGTGGGTTATCCATATTGGAAACAAAGTAGCAAACAGAAATAAAAAGCAATACTCATAGTAGAAGTTTTCTTTACCAGTTCCACTCTTCAATAGCGCTTCACTCCCCGGCAACGGCGCCAGAAAATAGTCTTGATGACCCACAAGTATAGGGGGTGTATCGTAGTACTTTCGATAAATAGGAGTGTCGATCCCAACGAGGAGCAGAAGGTGTTGAATAGTGGTATGGAATGAAAAATCAGAAATAATTAGAAAACGGATTTTTAGGTTTTTTTTTGATAAAGCAAAGAAAGAAGTACAAATAATAAAGACAACAAACAAACGCAGCAAGTGGCCCAATCCTTTCTTAGCAAAGGACAAGCCGGTGGAAATACTTATAAGGACCAAGCGTTCTCGAGGACACATGAGAATTCTGTCAAGTGCTTTCGCTTCAAATAGCTGAGTAGCCTTCTTTGGTGTTGTAAGTGTTGTTTGGGTGAACCTGTCCTAATATACCGACCTTACTTGGACTAATACATACTTGTGATTAAACCCCCTGCAAGCATCCGCAACTACAGGAAAGCAATTAAGATATAAACTTAACCACAACCTTAAACTCTGAGATCCTACGCTCCCTTGTGCAAAGGTGTCCTAACGGGGGTTCAGGTTTCTGTCACTCCGGCGACCCCACAATTAGTAGCCAAATACACAATGCATTTCCCTAGGCCCATAAATGGTGAAGTATCATGTAGTTGACGTTCACATGACACCACTAGAAGAATAGCACCACAACGTAAATACTAAACCATTGAATAATATCTCAACACAAATTCACTACTAACAACATGACTACTCCCATGTCCTGAAGAACTAAACGAACTACTCACGAGACATCATATGGATCAAGATCAAATATGATATGGTGATGAATAACAATCTGAACATAAACAATAATCCAATGGTTCCACTCACAAGCATCAACTACAATAGTAATCAACATCGGGAAAGTTCCCCCTAAGTACTATGCAACTATTCAACATGATTGTTACAGTGGGATGGAGTGGTGATGATGGTGCTGGTGGAGATGATGGCGTGGATGATGATGATGATCATCCCGATGAAGTCTAGCTTGATGACGGTGTTGATGGCGACAATGTTCCCTCTCCGGGAAGGAATTTCCCAGGCAGAAATCTGTCTACCAGAGAGCTATTTCTCTCTCGGTGTTTTTCGCCCCGCAGAGGCGGCAGAATCTTTCCGTGGTCGCTCCTAGTGTTTTAGGGTTCCGAGAGTAAGATATAGGCAAGAGGGCGGAGTCGGCCAGGTGGGCGACACCCTCAAAGGCGCATAGGGGTGGCCCGCGCCTAGGGGTGTGGGGGCCCTGTGGCCCATCTCCGCCTACCCTTCTGGCTTACTTCGTCTTTTGGGAAAATATAATTTTCCATGATTTTTCTGGTATTTTTCTGATCTTCGCGAAATTGCATCAAAACACCTCTTTTTCCATCAGAATCCTGACTCCGGCATTTCATCATCCAAGAATCATCCAATCATGCAAAAACAGATGAAAAGACATAAGTAACACCTCTTAATATGAAATATATCAATGAATAGAGGCAAATTATGATATAGGATGATGATGCAAATTAGACGTATCAGGTACACAACATTGATATACCTGGTCCTGCCCAAGGGAACACCCACGTCAAGACACGCGGCCTCTGGAGATTTTGGGTGGCCCAAGCCCATGATGTCTTCGGATCCTTGGAGAACAAGGCTAGAGTAGATAGAATTTTAAAGGGTAGAAACCCTAATCTGTAACCGACTCGACCTAAGCCCGAGACATGCCTATCTATATAAAGGCCAGGAGGGCACGGGAAGAAGGATAGCTTCCACCGCATACACACCTTCATGCCAGATTACATCTGCGCACCCCTGTAACCTTCGGTTCCACCGGAATCAAGAGCAGACAAGTAGGAGTAGGGTTTTCCCTCTTGAGATCTGAACCTGGGTAAACCTCGTGTCCCGCATTGCTTGTCTGTTAACCGTTCCGTGATCTCCAACATCCCCATCTTCTCCAAAATCCAAGTCCATAACAATGGGCATTGATGAGATTGAACCTGGTCACCCGCAGCAGCGACCACACATGCAGGAAGCAAATTCGGCCGCCGCAGGGACCAACCCCGTCCGCCGTAGGGAGCTTGGCTGGCCGGAGAGATTGAGGGCGCGACGAGGCTGTCTCCGGCGCTGGTGCTACGGAGGCCCAGCGTGGCGGTGGTTGGAGGGCCGGTGACGCGCGAGGGAGTGGCGTTGCGACGGAGATCGGTCGGCGCGTGGAAGGACCTTGCCGGCACGCCGAGCACGGAGCTGGACGCGGGCGCTAAGAAGCGGCTGCAAGGGAGGAGTGGCGTCGGGGGCTCCATCTCCGGCGGCGCATGCGGCGCGGCGCTGGTGCAGGGTAGAGGCGGAGCAGCGGGATCGCTTGCTCGTGCTGCCGGATTTGCTCGGGAGTGGATAAGGAAAAGGAACCGTGGGTGGGTCCCAGGCCATGCGGCAAAAAACTGCCTACTTGCGGAGGGATCGCGACGCGGACCATGGTCAGCGGGGGATACTGATAATTTTCCTTAAATTAACTCCTTCCGACCCGTTGCCAATGTGTGTCAGAAATAATTGTTGTTGTTGCTTGATGGTCCAAGGCTGGTCGTCTCTGCCCCCACGACACACGCGCACGATTCGTATAAGCATTTTGCTCATAATAACAAGCTAAGAAATTTGCATTGTAAAGGGTCTGAGAAAAACGGTAACATCTCCTTTGTCGAGATTTTTGCTGTGTGCTTGGGTATACCCTCAAACCTAAGCTTATATGAGCTAATTTTTTTGACCGGTCAAAAATCATATTCAGGTTATGTATACATCCGTGTAGGTGTACTCGGTCGAGCTGGGTATACTTCACATTATCACCTACTGATTCCACCTTCTGTTATCATGAACTACGTCTTTGCATGACACGTTTTAAAATTTTATTGTTGCTGCTATATACCTCCTGATTTCTGCCTTCAACGGACATGTAAGTATACATCTAAGATGACCATATGGCTTCGGGTGGGTTTCGTACGGTCTTTGAAATATCAAGTTTTTATTGTCAAAGTTGAAAAGGAGAGGGGAGGGGACACCGAAGCAAGAGTGGGAATCCATAGGTTTGGCTATCTGTGCCGGACAGAACGAGATGAAAATGGCTCCACCGGGGAGGTTCGATTGCGTCCTAATCGGTCCACGCGGACAGCTGGGCCAAAATGCGGCGTTAAATTTGGGTCACGGATGGGTCTGGCCGGACAAACGCGAACGCTGGACTGAGCGGTTGTTGTAGCAGGCTGGCCCAGTTGGCAGTCACGCAATTGGTCTTCTTCTCTCTCCTCTCTCTTGGGCTGTCGTTTCTCTTGACTCATGAAATAAAATAGGACAATTTGGGTCGTCTCATTGTGGCGGCTGTCGGACAGACCGAACCACGAACTAAATATTGTCCAGACATGACCCAAACGGATAAAGAACGAACCGTTTGGATCACCCGTTTGGGTTGTATCGGTGGAGATGCACTAATTTTCTTGAAGTGCTACGAGGGCTCCGCTGTCCGAAGATACATAGAACGGAACAAGCGTCCAACGTCCATAAGCATCACATCACATCACACATCCCATCTTATTCCATGACACCGTGAATGAAATATCATCCAACATAACACTCGGACAACTGAAATGTGTCCATCACAATAACACTATGTCTATGCATGCATAGGCTACATCCCCTAGCATCGATGCTCACTCGCTATATGAAGTCCCCGTCAGTATCGCAACACCATGATTAGCCGGAGGAAGCACTGCAGATGCCAGATGGTCCCGTACGTCGCCGTGCTACACACCACTGTAGCCATCGCTTGTGACGTCTGACCACCTTCAAATATTGAACGATCACCACCTCCTTTCGAGCGTCAGGATTGCAAGCCTGCCAAAACTTTAGAAAAGAACCATCATGACAAATGATACAGTATTTGCGGTGTACTCATCAACTTTAAATCAAAACATGCATGATTCTGTTCGAGCCTCCAAATCGCTCTCCCTACATACCATGCTCCACAAGAATTTGGAGCGCCTAGGCATTCCGGTGTGGCAGCCACGGAGGGAAGTCTCTTCTTCATTTGGTCTTGTTCTCGCCTAGGCATTCCGGTGTAGAGATAGAGACGGCCCTTGCTTGAATGTGGCGATCTCAAACTTACCTTATATGTGCCTCGCCATGCGTTGCTCGGGACACCGACCAGATGGCGGCGGCGCCATCTCCACCGTAACCTCCTACTCCATTTGCAAAGTTGTACCGCCTCTTCGTGTCTTTCCGCACCATCCAGGAGATGGAGAAGATCCAAGCCGAGCTTTGTCTCATCTTCGCAACTCCGCCTGCCACCTAGTTTTTTTTTGGAAAGAAGCATATATTAATATCGCAGGATACCAATTACGCCCAGCCTCTGCAACAACGCATTACCCTAATGGCACTAGGGATGCACACAGCCAAAAAATAAAAGAAGAATTACAGGAAAAAAAGTCCCTCTTTAGTGATCTATGCCCTACAACAACGACCAAACACCACCAAGGCGGCACCAGAAATCCATCCCCTCCAAAAGCGACGCCTCCAAGAAGGAAACAGTGCACCAGCGCCATCATCGCCCAGATCATCGATCATAGGTTTTCACCCTGAAGAAAGTCCGCGCCGACAAAACAATGCCTTTAACAAGGTCATTGCCAGGCACAACCAATTAAGGCCAGACCTTGGATTTTCACCGCAGCTTGAACCCTGAAATCTCTTGTCTCAGCCCCACTTTCCAATGTCGCTGCTCCAAGACCTGGAACACCAAGCCAAAACCTCATCGCAAACAGGATTCACACCACCATTACTATTCTTCAGACCTTGGCTTTTATGTCATTCTCCACGACTGACTTCACCATGGGACTAATGGCATGTCCTTGATGGCAACAGTCTGTAAAGCTTCACAGCACTTCCTCTGAAACCAAACGGTTAGATAAAACATGGTTGCGCGCGACCGAGATCCATCCAATCCGGCGAACTCCGGCATGTCGTCCATTGGAGTTCACCAACGGTATCTTACGGAACACAACACCGACCAGATCGATGAAGTCATGGAGCAGGTAGATCTTCGTCCTGGTGCGAGAGGGATCCTAGGACCAACCCCCCTTTATTCAAAGCCAGACCAGAAGCCCCCACACCGCCGGTCTTCACCGGTCACCAAGACCCACCGGAAAACGGTAGATCCATGGTGACCCAGGCCGCCATAACTGCTAGCTCGACGAAGAGACAACACCGCAGGTGGAGACAAGATGAACGAGCGACCCGCAGCCCACCGTCCCAGATCGGATCAGATGGTCCGCTAGTCCGCCGCGCCGCCAACCGGATCTGAGGCCGCCACATAGCCGCTCCACCCCAACCGCCGCCCCTCCACCTCGCCAATAGCGGTCATGGCACCAGCTCCATACGCAGCCCCGTCCAACGCCAGGGAATCCCTCCCCTCCACCATGTCGGGCCGAGGCTGATCTCGCCGCCCCATCACCGGGCGCCATGCTCTTAGGGTCATGGGCCTGTGGGCGACGAGGAGGAAGGGGCAAGGAGGGGGAGGTGGCGGCGGCGCAAGGGAAAGTCCCCCTCGGTCGCCAGGAGGAGGGGTTCCAGGTGCATTGAGTGTAGGATTATAGTTGTTATAGAACTGTAATGATATACAGTTTGAACATTGTTAAAATATAGGAGACTGAATGTCAGTAATGGAATTTGCCTACACTACAATAAAACGGGCGCACGGCTGTAGCCACCGATTGCCGCATTGTCAACCACAGGCTACACCGACTGGCCGTCGGCGATGACCGTCGGCGTGACGACCTCAGCGTGGCTTGTTTGCCCGTCGGCGTAAAGGATATGGGCCCACATCACGCGGTTGACGGCCGTTTGCCCTAGCGGCAGCTATGCCGTCAGCCTATCTTTTTTCAATTTTTTTTTGAATTTTTTTCTAATTTTTTTTGTTTTTTTAATTATTAATCTCACAAGCATTTTTTTAATTATTCGACTCGTTAAAATTACAAGCACTTTTTAACTCTAAGTATAATTAATTTCTGGTTAAATTATACTAATGGTCAAACTTCCCCATCGATCACCCATCATAGCATTACTCCACAAAGACGCTTAACTTCTCTGTTTCTTCTAGATAAGCTTCCAATAAGGAAATTAGACCTTACTGATAATATTACAGTATCAATCCTATTAACCCTTGGACGATGGTATCACATGCCTTTATTTTTAAAATTTCAAACATTTAGTTAAGTAAACAACAATGAATAAGTTATAATAATCTTGAATTCAAATTAAAATAATTTTTTTATTTATTATACCTTTTTCCTTTTAATATTGAATAATTCACAACTACAAATCCGTAAATCGTAATTCGACAAATAATATATCCAAATCGATCATAAAAATGAGAGGAATTCAAATATGAAATCCCTATCATATATTTAATTATGTGTCATATCTTGTTAACACTAGAACAACCAAAACTATGTTAGGATTTATGAAACACCCTTTTTTGCACTCAAAAAAAAAGAAAATATAAAATGTCTTTTCGATGTGACGAAAAGGAAAACTTCCTCCTGCAATATTGTTCGCCATCCCATAATACACATGTGTGCACAATATAGGCATATTATAGCAAACTATATCGCGATTCTAGCAATAACATTGGTTATTTGACCTGAAATCCAGAAAACCTCGATTGAGATAGGTCATTTTGTGAAGGTTTTTTGAGACACAATGAATATACCAAGTTTGTTATTTTTCCATGCAAATATGTCACATAATATGACACCACGCAAAGGTTTTGCATTGTTTCGATCATTTTTGAATTTTTTATGCTCATTTCAAACTATCGTCAAACTTTCTAAATTGAGGGGCATAAAAATTCTTAGCTCGGGGCTGAGCCTCACTAAACTCGCATTAGATCTCTGATGAAATAGCATATTGTGAACCTAAAAAATGAGCATCATATCATGTACCTGTAGTTCAAATCTAACTCATTTTCTACCGATTCGACATGAATTTGTCTTTTTCACGAGGGGTGGACGGAAAGGTTTGAGATACCTAGGTTGGGAAATTGTCCATTCAATATGGTATAGTATTTTTTTAAATGTGGTATTATCATTTTGAAACTTTTATTTGGTGGTTGCTTCACAAAACACCCCGTTTTCTGCACTCGGAATATTGAAAATGGCTTTTCGGTGCGACGAAAAGAAAAACTTCCTCCTGCAACATTGTTCACCATCCCATGATACACATGTGTGCACAATATGGGCATATTATCTCAAAATATATCGCGATTCTAGCAATAACATTGGTCATTTAACCTGAAATCTAGAAAACCTCGATTGAGATAGATCATTTTGTGAAGGTTTTCTTGAGACACAATGAATATACCAAGTTTGGTATTTTTCCATATAACTATGTCACATAATATAATATCACGTGAAGGTTTTGCATTGTTTTGATCGTTTTTGAATTTTTTATGCCCATTTCAAACTATCATCAAACTTTCTAAATCGAGGGGCATGAAGATTCTTAGCTCGGGGCTGATCCTCACTAAACTTGCACTAGATCTCTGATGAAATAGAATATTGTGAACCTAAAAATGATTTTTGGAAAAAATCATGAACATCATATCATGTACCTGTAGTTCAAATTTACCTCATTTCCTACCGATTCGGCAGGAATTGTTTTTTTCACGAGGGGTGAACGGAAAGGTTTGAGATATCCAGATTGGGAAATTGTCCATTCAATATGGTGTAGTATTTTTGAAAAATATGGTATTATCATTTTGAAACTTTCATTTGGTGGTTGCTTCACAAAACACCCCGTTTTTTGCACTAGGAAAATGAAAAATATGTTACACGAAAGTATTTGTATTTTGTATGTATTTTTTTGAATAAAAATATATAATATTTGTTTCTACAAATTTTGATATATTATATGTATTTTTTAATTTAAATGATTTAGTTATGATTTTTCTAATATTAATGCGGCAGAAAAGAAAAATAGATACGCCGACGGCTTTGCCGCCGGCATAGGTGTGAAATGCCGTCGGCGTAGACTTGACGCCGTTGCTCTAGCCTAATAGGCTACGCCGACGGTCCCGTTTACGCCGACGGCTGCCATCGGCCTATGTATCCTACTCCGACGGTCTCGTTTACGCCGACGGCTGCCATAGGCCTATGTATCCTACGCCGTCGGTAAAACTGGGCTGACGGCCCGTCTAGCTACGCTGACGGCTCCGACATTTTGCCGTCGGCGTATAAAAAGGCCGTCGGCCTGTCTGGTTATTCTCGTAGTGCTAGTTTGCTAGAGTTGAAGAACATGAGCAGAGAAATTCTCAGATCGCTAGATCTTTTAGAACACATGGAGATCCAGTTTGGCTAGGCTGCTTTGTTTGCTCTTAGGGAGTTCTGAAAAGGCCCAGCAGCATAAGACAGCCTCCGCAGCAACATGAACACTTTTAGTCCTTCGTAGAGCAGAAAAGTGCGGTGGACTATACACAACGACGTGGGACTGGAAGGAGGATTGATTGATCCCTACCGCCGTGGCATGTTGTAGCCATATTCATGTACCAGCATGTGTCTCCAAATTTCTTTTACGAAATAGTATAATATAGCAGCATGTGTCTCCCAATTTATTTTTTATTTTCGCAAAAAAAGGACTTAAAAGTACATGCTACTGCATTATCAATTCCACAGTGATTATCTTTTGTTCTTTTTACATCGCTTTTTTTTACCAATTAACAGAAGGGGGCATGCATACTATAGCAGAAACAAGTGACTTGTATTTTTTAGATTCTCATATAAATTTAGACGTGTTTTAGTGTGCAGATACATATGAATTTAGACAAATCTAAGTCACTTATTTTTGGACGGAGAAAATAGAATATGAAGGTAACCCTGCCTTTCCATCGATTTTAAGCATTCATATCTTTTTTGTGAAGTGTCAAGGCTTACCCAAAAAGGAGAAAAAAGTGCAACAGCAAAAAGTCCCATAAATAGTTAATCATATTGTTAGCTGAAAATTCCTATACACCGACCATTGGCTATCTGCGCCGGGCAGAACTAGACAAAAGTGGCTATAATTTTCTTCAACTGCTACAGGGCTCGATCCCGAACAACCGTCCAACATTCATAAGCATCACATCACATCATAAATCCCATCTTCTTTGATCACACTATGAATGAAATATCATCCAACATAACACTCGGATGATTGAAATGCGTCGTCCATCACAATGACACCATGTGTCCATGTCTATGCCAAGTCCCAGTCAGTACCGCAACATCATCATTGGGAGGGAGGAAGCACTGCGGATGCCAGATGGTCCTGTACGTCGCCGTGCTACACCACTGTAGTCGTCGTTCGTAATGTATGACCACCTTCAAGTATCGATCATCACCTCCTTTTGAGCCTCAAGATTGCTTAGCATTGCCAAAACTTTCAGAAAAGAACCATCATGATTCTTGACAAATGATATTTACGGTGTACTCATCAACTTACAATCAGAACATGCATGCTTCTGTTGGAGCCTCTAACCCACATGTATTTTTGGCGGCCATACAAATCGCTCTCCCTACATGCCGTGTCCGGCGAAACCCTTGCGCCATGCTCAAGCTCCACAAGAATTTGGAGCACCAGCCAGGGCGTGGCAGCCACTCAGGGAAGTCTCTTGTTCACTTGGTCTTGTTACTCGCCTAGGAATTCAGGAGTAGGAGGGAGACGACCTAGTTATAATGTGGCAGATGGCGGCGCTCATCTCCACTAAACCTCTTATTCCATTGCAAAGTTGTCCCCCGCTTCAGACTCCCGCATTGCACCCACACCGTCGAGGAGATGAAGAAGACCCGAGCCGAGCTCTATCTCATCTTCTCGCAACTCCGCCTGCCAGTTGCAACCTAGTTATGTCGGCATATTGAGTGTAGCATTATAGTTTTTTTTTCGATAAAGGGCGCTTTTATTACTTAGACAGTAACTTACACCTGGCCTCTGCATATAAATGCACACAGCCGACACCAACCACATGGTCCAAAACATAAGAAGGAAAATACAGGCGAATTACATATCAAACTGAGAAATTGTAAAACGCCTAGGGTGTAGAGGGCAAGTCAATCCGAAGATTATGCTGCCATCCATGTCTGGTAAAAAAGTTCCGTGCCATATCCTCCAGCCGCGTGCACATCTCCATGAAAAGATCGCGATATTCCGCACGATGCAAAGTCGACCAGACCCGAAGGGTATGAGTACACCTGTAGAGAACCTGCAGAAGAGAGCAGTTTATATCATTAAAAACCTTATTATTTCTACATAGCCATAGCGACCATATAATGGCTATCGCTCCGACCCTAAGAAGATTTTTGTACTTGTTATCAATACCATGTAACCAATTTCCAAAAATATTGACAATAGTACGTGGTGGATACAAGCCTGAAGCTGCTTGGGTGATTGACCATATAGACCGGGCAAAACTACATTGGAAAAATAGGTGTTTGATTGTTTCATCATGGTGACAGAACACACACCCAGGATTTCCATGCCAATTTCGCTTAATAAGCTTGTCCTTTGTAAAGATAATCCCGCGACGAAGATACCAAACAAAATTTTTGTTTTTAAAAGGTATCTTCATCTTCCAAATCATCCTATTAACCACCGCCGGAATAGACGGCTGGATTAAAGCATCATACAAAGAGCTAACAGAAAAGGACTTGTTCTTAGTTAGATTCCAACAGAATTTATCTGACTCATCTGACAGTTGCACATGTGCCAGGCGATGTAGCAACATGATCCAAGAGTCAAGTCTAGAACCAATTAGATCCCTTCTGAACGTTATATTAGGCGGGAACGATTCGAGCACTGTGGCAACCGTTTCCTCCTTATAACGAACAATAGAATATAACGAAGGATATTGTTCTCGAAGGGTAACATTATCTAGCCATTTATCCTCCCAGAACCTTATCTGCGTCCCATTATTAATAGAGAAAGTCCCGAAGCGTAAAAAATGTTTTTTAGACGCCATTAGACCAGCCCAAAAGTGAGAGTCACTAGGTTTCCAAACCATTTGGGACAATGCCTTTGAGCCAATATACTTCCTTTTAATAATAGTTTGCCAAATCCCTTCCTCATTTAATAACTTGAAGAGCCATTTACTAAGGAGGGCTATATTCTTAACCTGTAGATCATGAATACCGAGCCCACCCTATTCTTTGGGTCTACACAAAACACTCCATTTATCCAGTCTATACTTCTTTTTCTCATTATCTCCCTGCCAAAAGAATCTTGATCGGAAATAATCCAACCTTTTTAAGACACCTTTTGGAAGTTGAAAAAAAGAAAGCATATACAAAACCATATTACTAAGAACTGAGTTGATGAGTACCAGTCTTCCCCCTATAGAGAGAAGTTTGTCTTTCCAACTACTCAATCGTATCTGTAATCTTTCCTCGACAATTTTCTACTCAGAATTTGTAAGCCTTCGGTAGTGTACCGGAATACCCAAATATCTGATCGGAAAAGTGCCATGACAACAGCCGAAGAGTTCGTTATAAAGGCCAACCTCCTCTTGAGCCTCGCCGAAACAAAACAATTCACTTTTATGGAAATTAATTTTTAATCCCGAAAGATGCTCAAAAGCCGAAAGTATGAGTTTCAGATTCTTGGCTTTTTCAAGATCATGTTCCATGAAAAGAATTGTATCGTCTGCATATTGAAGTATAGATAACCCCCCATCTACAAGATGAGGGATCACCCCTTCAATCTGGCCATCAGACTTTGCACGCTCAATCAAAATAGATAACATATCAGCTACTATATTAAAAAGCATGGGTGATAATGGGTCCCCTTGTCTTAGCCCCTTCTTAGTCTGAAAGTAGTTGCCAACATTGTCATTGACTTTGATGGCAACACTACCACCGACTACAAAGCTTTCGATCAAGGAGCACCAATCCGCAGAAAAACCTTTCATTCTGAGAGCTTGTTGTAAAAAGGACCAATTAACTTTGTCATAAGCTTTCTCAAAGTCAATTTTAAGAATTACCCCATTCAATTTCTTTCTGTGGAGTTCATGAACCGTTTCATGTAAGGTAGCCACACCATCCAGAATGTGTCTCCCTTGCATGAAAGCGGTTTGTGAAGGCCTAACAACATGATCAGCCACAGAGTTCAACCTGATAGTGGCAACCTTGGTAAAAATCTTGAAGCTAACATTAAGAAGACAGATCGGTCTATATTGTTGGATCCGTTCTGCTTCATTAACCTTAGGCAGTAATATGATTTCACCAAAGTTCAACCGAAACAGATCAAGTTGACCCTCATGTAAAGCACTAAACATATTCAAGAGATCTGGCTTGATTACATCCCAAAAAGTTTGGTAAAACTCAGCGGGGAAACCATCCGGACCAGGTGCCTTATTATGCTCCATTTGGAAAACAGCTAATTTGACTTCCTCCTCAGAATAGGGAGCAGTCAGATATTTGTTTTCCTCCACAGAAACTTGGGGTATATCATTAATTTGGGACTTATCCATTGAGAAAGTGCCTTCCTCTGGATCGCCAAACAAACCCTTATAATAATTCGTAATGTAAGACTTTAGTTGCTCATGTCCTTCAATCAGCTCGTCATTATGCTTTAAGGAATGAATACGTTTCTTCTTGTGTCTGCCATTGGCAACACTGTGAAAGTATCTAGTATTCGAATCCCCATGCAAAATAAATTGTGATTTAGAACGTTGATACCATTTGAGTTCCTCTCGCTAAAGAATCGGGCAATCTCCGCATTTGATTGGCTTTTAGCTCAATTTCCGGAGTGAGCAACCGGTTTCGCTAAAGCTTCGAGATCATCAATAGTAGCAGAAAGTCTAAGTTTTTCTTTTTTAAGAATACCAGCAGTGTGACGCGCCCAACCCCCGAGATGTTTTCGTGTCAAACGCACTTTATTATTCCATCTCTAGATTGGGGTAGCACCAGCAACCGGTCTTTCCCAAACTGCTTTCACCATATCATGGAAACCATCCCGAAGCAGCCATCCAATCTCAAATTTGAAAGGACGGCCACAACGTGGTAATGGTAAACCAGTGGTTAGCAAAATGGGAGCATGATCAGACAGAGACTCAATACGTTCTAGAGCGCGTACCGAAACTAGAGGGAAGTGCTCTTCCCATTCTGAGTCCATCAGTACTCGATCAAGTTTTTCGTATGTTGGTTCCGCCAAAGAATTAGCCCAAGTAAATTGTCGACCAATCATGTTTACTTCCTTTAAATCTAGATTGTCAATGACAGCATTAAAAAGGAAGGACCAATGATCGTCGAAGCGGCCTTTGCTCTTCTCAAATGGAAACCGAAGCAAGTTAAAATCCCCCCTATAAGGATAGGGTACAGATTGTCCTTTGCTAAGTTCACCAATTCTCGAAGGAAATCGGCCTTGAAAGCCTCTTGAGCCGCACCATATACAGCAACCAGAGTCCACACGAAATTATCAGCTTTGTTATGAATGTGTAGTTTAATATGAAACTCCCCGTCCGCAACAGCTAATATATCCATTGTGTCTGCCCACACGCCAAGTAAAATGCCCCCAGACCGTCCCCTTGGTGGATGAGAATGCCACATAAAATCTATACCGCCTGATAGGCGATCTAGTATAGTCTGTGAAAATTCTCGTCTACCTGTTTCGGAGATAGCCACAAAATCCAAATTGTGTTCCCTAGAACATAGTGCAGTGTGTAAATGTTTAGCCAAGTCTCGAAGATCTCTGCTATTCAAAAACATGCCATTCATTGGGAAACAATAATAGATTTAGGCGCAAGTTCTCGTTTACGAGATTTATTACATTTTTTTCCAGAAGTTGATTTACGACCAGAAGCAGTTAGCTCATAAATTGATCTTAATCTATCTTCGTCCAAACCAACTTCAAGAACTTCACCTACTAGATGAGATAGGATCAGACCATCTGTTGGGATGTCTGTATCCTCATCATCAGAGTAGGTGGAAATATAAGAGGCCGAGGCTTTTGAAACAACCGTTAACCGGTCAAATTCCATCCGCTTCAAGACCTTAGCAGAAATAGAAACATCACTTGCGTTCTTACCTAAACTAATTCCAACAGAATTAAGCTTACAATTAATGCAAGTCGATGAAAAAGGAATAAAAGACTTGGATGAAGAGGGATTACCAGCCGTGTCCAGATTCTTCTCCGCCTTCCTGCGCATGGCCTTCTCTAAAGAATCCATGTCAGTAGACGATGCACCATCGGTACTCACTGGATGCCTTGCACTCCTGCGCAGCACTGGTATCTGAGAGACCTTGAGAACCTGCAAATGTTGATCATCCTCCACAGCTGCATCCGTCAATGAACCCAGCTCGACCAGCGCATCCTGTGTCGAAAAATGCCCATGGCCCTGGCCATCATGTGGCCCAAAACCATCGGCCTCCTGGCCCAACGCAGAACTCTCCTGAGGTGCCTGCCACGTAGTGTGCTGAACCACCTGTGTCTCCCGCGCAGCAGAAGGTGAAGAGGTAGTCGACGAGGCCGGCTGAGAAGAAGTAGGTGATGCTGGCTGGCCCACGGCAGCCAAGTCCACGAGTGTCCCCACACCCAGAAGCGGAGACGCATCGGCGATACCTGGTGAAGAGTGCTGCACCACAGGCGGTGCAGGAGAGGAGGCCGGCGAACGAGACGTGGCTCCAGAAAGATCCGCCTCAACCAAAACCAAAGATGCAGTAGTAGAGAACAAAATAGGCCGTTGAAAGCCAGAGCGAGAGCGTCGTGCAGCGTCAACAATAGCTTTCCCCCTGGGAGTTTGGGGACTAGGATTGAAAGGCGTGACCGCAAACACAGGCAAAGTAGAAAGCTTGTTGGTCTGAGGACCACCCACAACTGTCTGAGAACTCGCGTCAATCTCCATCTGATTCCCCTGAGTCCGAGTAGTGGTATCATTAGTAGATGGGTCCTTCCCCTTCTGTCCAGTACCATCGTCCTCATCTGAATCATCTCCCTTACGTCTCCAGAACATAGGGGTAAACGTAGGACCAGGGGAGAAATCTTGGGACTCCGGGCGAAAAGTAAAGTCATAGCCCTTCAACTTCAGAGTAGCAGTACTACCAATGTAGGGACCTCTAGCATCCACACACTTCTGAAGCGCATTTGGATTCATCATTGCCACACAAATACGCACAATATTGCGACTGTACAGCGTCGGCAAATCCACATCCACTGTCGTACTCAGAAGAGAGCCAACCGCCCACAAGCCATGGAAGTGCCTGATGGTATGAGGAACACCCTCCACGTGAACCCACACCTGAGGTAGTACAAAACTCGGCTGGATATCCTGCATCTCCCAGACATTGATAACAATCCGAGCATTATGAGAAGGGACCGGCATCTGTATGCCATCGACACGCTGTAAATCCTTGAAAGAAGGGAAGCTAACAAGGAAAGAATCATCACCATGCGGAAGGGCCTCCCATTTCCACTGAGTACTGAGAGGGCATATCCTTGTCATCTGAGACTCAATGACAAACGTTAGCTGTCGGTGTACACTTTGGAGCCAAGTTTGCCTTGAAAATGCAATCAGGCAACTGATTGAAAAGAGTATCTTTGGTACCATTACCTGCCACAATCATCGTAGGCTTGGGCAATTTCAACGTTGGACACTTGACGGTGGGGTGAGCAGAATTATTACAAACCAAACAGTAATGCTGAACCGGACAATTTTTGGAAGCATGAGTATCACCAGAGCATTTCCAGCACTTCACCATCTTCTTGGTCTTTCCAGTATTAGCCTGACCAGAAGAATCCCCAATAGCAACCACAGCTATAGAGACAGCAGAAACTAGCGGCGCTGGCATGCTCACTGCCGGCGGAGGACCATACATCATGCCCGGTGTGAGCACCGGTGTAGGTTGAAACTGAGGCTGAAAAGTCTGCTGCGTAGGCACCGCAGATGGCTGCGGCTGTGCTCCCTGAACATTCTTCTTTTTCTTATGTTTATTCCGTGGCACCACCGGATCAGAAACATCAGCGGCAGGTTGAATTATAGTTGTTGTAGAATTGTAATGATATACAGTTTAAGCATTGTTCAAATATGGGAGAGTGAATGCAAGTAATAGAATTTGCATAGATTGCTAGAGTTGAAGAAGAAGATGACAGCTTCTCAGATCACTAGATTGTCCAGGACACACGGGGATCCAGTTTGGATAGGCTGCTTTGGTTTGCTCTCAGGTAGTTTTCAAAAGTGCCCAGCAGCATAAGACAGCCTCCGCAGCAACATGAGCTTTTAGTCCTTCCTAGAGCATAAAAGTGCCGTGGACCATACACAACGACGTGGGAGGAGGATGGAGTGATTGATCCCTACCGCCGTGGCATGTTGTAGCCATATGCATGTAGCAGCATGTCTCCCAATTTTTTTTACGCATCAAGGACATATGAGTACATGCTACTACATTATCAATTCCACAATGATTATATTTCGTTATATTTTTACATCACTTTTTGTTTGCTTTACCAATAAACGGAAGGGACATGCATACTATAGCTATTGAAGTCATTTTTTTAGAATATGGATGTATCCCCGCCTTTACATCGATTGTAAGTATTCATATCATATTTGTGAAGTGTCAAGTTTTACTAAAAAACAGAAAAAGGAGCAATGGCCAAAAGGCCCACAAAAGATTATCTCACACTCATAAATCGCTAATCCTATTTTCTTTGAAAATGGGGTAAGATCACCCCCGGTCTCTGCATCGAAAAAATACACACAGCCTGGTTTATTAGATTATTTCTAATACCTTACAAGAGGATTACAAAGATAAACTGAAGCCCACCAAATAAATGATACAACACAGTTGAAAGAGGTGGCAACGCGCAACATCTAAAAACCGTAGGCCTCGACAAGTCCCCAATGGCGAGGAAGTGGCAAAATCGTCCAGCAAGCCCTCGGCGCGTACCAGCATACACGCTACAGAAAGTCATCGCCGCCGTCATTTTCCGCATACCCATCTTCAGGAGAGATCAAAACAATGACCTTGTGAGGTCTGCCGTCAATGCCACTATGACGCCAAAAGGCTCCACCACCCTGCGTGCGTCCAACATGCTCACGCGGTCGACATCGAGACCCCTTGGCACCATGCTTCCGAGTCCCACCATCCGACGCAGCTTGAAACCATCAGAGATACGTCGTGTGTAGCACCTACCGAACCAACAGGCATGACTGAGCGTAGCACCTAACGGTTAGGCATGACTTGACATCTCCACCTAGGTCTCTGCACAAGACGAAGCCGCTCCACCTTCTGCCTCTAGCATCCAGCGCTGTTCCAAAAACGATGCTCCCAAGAGAGAAAGCGACACCACAAGGCCGCCATTATCCGACCCAAAGATCTTAGGTTTCCTCCCGAAGAAGCATTATTGAGGTCGACACTAATTGCACGGAGATTCCTTCATCAAGGTAACAAAATGGAAATGCCGCATCGCCTACCATCGCCTTTGTTTTCACCAGCACCTTGGTATCCCCGCCTCGCTGTCGGGACTAGATGACGGATCCCGCGATCCACCAAAGTAGCCTCAGGCCGACCACCTCCGATGGATAAGATTACCACCACCACCAAGCCTAGGGCCCGCGCCTCAGATGTCCTCGTGATGCGGAACAGTACCTAGAGGGCCTTCGCGTGACTTCACCGGTCGTCAACGAGGATGGACGGAATTGATGAATCACCACTGCTTCCATCCAACCCCTTCATCTTCATATCCGCCCGACCGCCGCCGCTTCACCACCACCGCCCGAGATCAAGGGGAGGGCCGCCACCGCCATCTCAGGTCCTAGGCCACCGCCGCCGGGAGAGATATGAGGACGAGGAGCCGCCTCTATCGTGCCGAGGGGCTTTTCCCGGGGATGGATCCGACGGCGGCGGAGAGAGGCAGTGCGGTGGAGGATCCGCCCGGTGCGGCCTGGCAACAGTTGCACGAGTTCGGCAGTCCTTCTGATAATAATCGTTCAGTTAGCTACTGAAAGTGTGAAACATCGCACGCGAGATCACCACGACTGAAATACATCTCTAATCCTATTGTTAGCTGGCCACACAAATCGACGAAATAAATCCCACACTATCATCTCCAAGCGGCTGCATCGAGGGACTGGACTCCAAAGTGGCCCTGGGCCTCAACATCGTGAAGTGGAAGGCCATATGAGGATCTAGTAAAATAACCCGCAATATTTTTTTGCTGAATAAAAGACCATTTATCAGCGGAGTCTAAAACAACTAAAATATTTCAATGGGAAATGTTATGGAAAAATGCTAACTATTGTGAAAGTGAGTTATGGCCTAGCAATATATCTTCTTGGAAGAGTGTGTTGAAACAATTTTCCACTTTAGAATGCATCTATGTCTAAGAATGGGTCTTTGGTCCTCATAATTCCTTTGTCAAAACGGGGAGTCATGGATTGCTTGGTTAGATGGGTTCTTGAAACAGAGGTAAACAAAATAGCACATGAATAAAATAAAAATGAATGTACAAGGAGAGGATTGAAAACACATGAATTTTGTAAACTTTGGTCATTGATTAACACGGGTATGACGGTAAACTACGTCCTGCGTTGTCCCCCGCGTGCGATGGAGACGCAAACTCTACCATCGGCTTCTCTGCCCCTCCTCTACCCGCCGCCATGCTACCGGGCGCGGGCCAGCCTCTACCGGGCGTATGCAGGGCCTGCCGGCGCGGTGGTCTCATATGGTGGACTCGGCCGGCAAGGTGACAAACTTATTGGCGTGGGGGTGGCTGCTCATGTTGGAGATATGCCCTAGAGGCAATAATAAATGTAGTTATTATTATATCTTTGTGTTTATGATAAATGTTTACATTCATGCTATAATAGTATTAACAAGGAAACATTAATACTTGTGTGATTTGTAAACTGAAATAAGAGTCCCTAGTAAAGCCTCTTTATAATACTAGCTTGTTGGTTAATAAATGATTGTGGTTTCCCTATCATGAACATTGAGATGTTATTAACAACAAGATCATATCGTTAGGAGAATGATATGGTGGACATACTCCTATAGATAAGCGTAGCATGAAGATCAAGTCATTTTAATAGTTCAAATTGCTATATGCTTTCTAATACATAATAACCTAATTCATTCGACCATGAGATCATGCATATCACCTTCACCGGAAGGATGCTTTGATCACATCAAACACCACACCGTAACTGGGTGGCTATAAAGGTGACATTGAGTGTTCGGAAAGTATTGGTTGAGACACATGGATCAAGAGTGGGATTTGTCCATCCATATGACGGATAGATATACTCTGGGCCCTCTCGGTGAAATGTCATCCAATTAGCTTGAAAGCATGTGACTGTCTCACAAGGGATCACATATCACGGGAACGAGAAAAGAGTACTTATCAGTAACGAGGTTGAACTAGGTATGCAGAGATACCGACGATCATAACCTCGGATGAGTAAACTATCGTGAGACAAAGGGAAATTGGTATCGTATGTAAGTGGTTCATTCGATCGCAAAGTAATCGTAGAAATATGTGGGAGCCATATGAATTTCCAGATTCCTCTATTGGTTATTGTTCGGAGAAGTGTCTCGATCATGTCCGCATAATTCACGAACCGTAGGGAGACACACTAAAGGATTCGACGTTGTTTGAGTAGTTATGGAATGATGAGTAAGAGACCGAATGTTGTTCGGAGTCTCGGATGGGATCCGGGATATCACGAGGAGATCCGGAATGGTCCGGAGAATAAGATTCATATAAGGAAAGTCCTGTTTCGGGGTTGGAGAATGGTTAGGTGTTTTCATGAATGTTCTAGAAGGTTCCGGAATGTCCGGCACTTCGGAGGGGAAGGGTACATGAATGTGTCATGTCAAGTTGGAATGATTGCATCATGTACTAGGTGTCATCGCTGAACAAAATAAAGGGTTTAATCAAATCCTAGTTTGAAAAGTCAAACGCCAATTTGAAAAGTCAACGGCTATTTTGTGAGGTGGAGGGGAAGTAGGAAACCTACTTGGGGAGGAGTTCCCTCCCTCCACCGCCGGACCACTTGGGATACGAGTTGGGGAGGGACTCCCCTCTCCTTGGCCGGCGCCTCCCACCTATATAAGGAGGGGCAGGACTGCCCCTCCTAGCACACAAGTTGCCCCCCGCAAACCCTAGCTCCCAGCCGCCGGCGCCGCCACCTCCTGCTGCCGCCGCCGCCTAGGGAAACCCTAGCCGCCGACTTGGGCTGCTCCAAGCCCTAGCCGCCGGCACTAGACCCTCCTCCTTGGTGGGTCTAAACCCTAGATCACCGAGGACTCTCTCATAGTCCACCATACTCGCTCTGGCTTAAGGCGAAGCCCTGCGAGATCTCCCCTCTACTTCCGGTACCATGCCGTTGTGCTGCCGGAATCGCGAGGAGAGTGCTACAACCTCCGCTGCCTGCTGGAACAAGGGAGAGGAAGGTCTTCGTCGAGTACCGAACGTGTGACCGACTGGAGGCGCTCTTGGGAGCATAACGCCGGAAGGATCGTCTACGCGATCTTGAGATCGGGAAGAGTACGACTACATCACCCACGAGAATCCGCTCTCGTTAAACACTTTGGAATCTTCGAGGGTGAGTTATTCCATCGACTCGTTGCTACAATCTAGTAGATAGATATTGTCTTGTTTGTTTGTATGCGGTAGAAATTTTTTGTTTTCCATGCTACGAAACCCTACAGTGGTATCAGAGCCGTGTCTATATGTAGATCTGTTGCACGAGTAGAACAAAATGGTCATTGTTGGCGTTGATGCTTTTGTTGTCGATTGCTTCTTGTGTACTTTGCATCTTGCGGGATGTTGGGATGAAGCGGTCCGGGCTAACCTTACATGACATCGTTCATGAGACTTGCTCCACGCTAGACATGCAACTTGTATTGCATAAGTGGCTTTGCGGGTGCCTGTTTCTCCCAGCATAGTTAAGATTCAATTTACAACGGGTGATTGACAATACTAGTATCAATGTTGTGGTTCTTGTTCGTAAGTTAGAACGACACTTATTGAAAGCCCCAAACCACGTAAAACATGCAAAGAAAGTAGAGGCGTCTAACTTTGTTTTGCAGGGGTGTGCAGTGATGTGATATGGCCATGATTGTGATTATATTTGATGTATGCAATGTTCCTTATTGTAAGTTGGCAACCGGCAGGAGCCATATGGTTGTCTTTAAATTCGGTTAAGACCCGTGTGTCTATTCAAAGTAGTTGTAATAGTTGAAGCCGGTGGACGACAACCATGGAGCAGCGTCATTGACCTTGATGCAATGCCGGTGATGATGGAGATCATGTTCGTGCTTGAAGATGGAGATCGGAAGCACAAAGAAGAAAGGCCATATCATATCACATATTATGAATTGCATGTGATGTTAATCCTTTATGCATCTTGTATTGCTTAGTTAACGATGGTAGCATTATAAGATGATCCCTCATGCACATGAATTTCAAGTTCTAAAGTGTTCATCCTTAGTAAGCACCGTTGCTAAAGCTTGTTGTTTCGAAGCACCACGTGATGATCGGGTGTTAGATTCATAAGTGTATACAACGTGAGCAAGCCAGATTTGCTCATGCGGAAGCTAAGGTTTGATCTTGACGAGCCATGTACAGACATGGTCTTGGAACACGGATCACCGAAAGGTAAAGCATGAATCATATAGTAGATATGATGAACATGTCGATTGTTCGCCATTGAAGCTACATCAACTCTCGTGATGATCGGTGTTGATGTGGTGGATTTGGTTTGTGTGATCACTAAAACAATGTGAGGGATATTGTTTTGAGTGGGAGTTCACCTAGATTAATTTAACTATTAATTAGAACTCAATTTGTCCTAAACTTAGTCTAAACTATTGCAAATATGTTGTAGATCAATGGCGGCCCCTAGCATCAATTTTAATGCGTTCCTAGAGAAAGAAAAGTTGAAAAACAATGGAAGCAACTTCGCGGATTGGTTCCGCAATTTGAGGATTGTCCTCACAGCTGGTAATTTGACCTATGTGCTGGATGCACCGCTGGGTGACCCACCTGCATCTACTGCTACCGATGAAGTAAAGAATGTTTACCTCGCTCGGAAGACTCAGTACTCCATAGTTCAGTGTGCTATCTTGTATGGTTTAGAATCGAAGCTTCAGAAAAGGTTTGAGAATTCAGACCCACATGATATTGTCCGTGATCTCAAATTGATCTTTGAGACTCACGCGGCAATTGAGAGCTATGAGGCTTCTGAAAAGTTCTTTAACTGCAAGATGGAAGAGGGCAGCTCCGTCAGTGAGCATGTGCTTCAGATGTGCAGACGCATAAACAAACTTCAAAGCTTGGGTATAGTGATTCCTAATGCTTTGGGGATTTATCGTGTCCTCCAATCACTACCACCAAGTTACAAGAACTTTGTGATGAACTACAATATGCAAAACATGAACAAGCAGTTGCCAGAACTCTTCGCCATGTTGAAATCTGCAGAAGTGGAGATCAAGAAAGAGCACCATGTGTTGATGGTCAATAAGACCACCAAATTCAAGAAAGGCAAGTCTAAGAAAAAGGGACACTTCAAGAAGGGTGGTAAGAAAGTTAACGCGCCTACGAAGAAGACCAAGGCTGGACCTAAGCACGTCTTGAGTGCTTTTCTTGCAAGGAGAAGGTCCTTTGAGCGGAATTGCCCAGAGTACTTGGCGGATTTGAAGAACGGCAACATCAAGAAGAAAGGTATATCCGATATACATGTTATTGATGTGTATCTCACTAGTACTCGTAGTAGTGCCTGGGTATTTGATACTGGTTTGGTTGCTCATATTTGTAACTCGAAACAGGTGCTGCAGAATAAACGGAAGCTAGCGAAGAACGAGGTGACGATGCGCGTGGGAAAAGGATCAAAGGTTGATGTGATCGCGGTCGGCACGCTACCTCTTCATCTACCATCGGGATTAGTTTTATACTTAAATAATTGTTATTTGGTGCCTGCGTTAAGCATGAACATTATATCGGGATCTTGTTTATTGTGAGACGGTTACTTGTTTAAGTCCGAGAATAATGGTTGTTCGATTTATATGAGTAATATGTTTTATGCACATGCACCTTTGATAGATGGTCTATTCTTATTGAATCTCGATAGTGGAAATACACATATTAATAACATTGAGGCTAAACGTTTGAAATCGAGCGATAACTCGACCTATATGTGGCACTGTCGTCTTGGTCACATTGGAGTGAAGCGTATGAAGAAACTCCATTCCGATGGACTTCTTGAATCACTTGAAAGATGCAAAGCATGTCTGATGGGTAAAATGACTAAGACTCCATTTTCTGGTATGATGGAGCGAGCTACGGACTTATTGGAAATCATACATACCGATGTGTGTGGTCTAATGAGTGTAGCATCGCACGGTGGTTAACTTTATGTTCTTACCTTCACGGATGACTTGAGTAGATATGGGTATATCTATTTCATGAAACATAAGTCCGAAACTTTCGAGAAGTTTAAGGAATTTCAAAGTGAGGTGGAGAATCAACGTAACAAGAAGATTAAATTTCTACGTTCTGATCGTGGAGGTGAATATCTAAGTTACGAGTTTGGCGAGCATTCGAAGAAATGCGGAATACTTTCACAATTGACACCGCCGGGAACACCACAGCGTAATGGTGTGTCCGAACGTCGTAATTGAACTCTCTTAGATATGGTTCGTTCTATGATGTCACTTACAGATTTACCGCTATCATTTTGGGGTTATGCATTAGAAACAGCCGCATTCACTTTAAATAGGGCACCATCTAAATCCGTTGAAACGACACCGTATGAATTATGGTTTGGGAAGAAACCTAAATTGTCGTTTCTTAAAGTTTGGGGTTGCGAAGCCTATGTAAAGAAGTTACAGCCGGACAAGCTTGAACCCAAAGCGGAAAAATGTGTCTTCATAGGATACCCAAAGGAAACTATTGGGTATACCTTCTATCATAGATCCGAGGGCAAAATCTTCGTTGCCAAGAATGGATCCTTTCTAGAGAAGGAATTTCTCTCGAAAGAAGTGACTGGAAGGAAAGTAGAACTCAACGAGGTTGTCGAACCTTCTCTCGAACTTGCGAGTAGCGCAGCACCGGAAGAAGTTCCTGTGGTGCCTACACCAATAAGAGAGGAAGCTAATGATGATGATCATGAAACTTCGGTTGTAGTTGCTACAGAGCCTCGCAGGTCAACGAGAACTCGTACCGCTCCTGATTGGTATGATCCCGTTATGAGTGTCATGTTGGTGGACAACACCGATGACCCTGTGACATATGAGGAAGCGATGATGAGCCCAGATTCCAATAAATGGCAAGAAGCCATGAAATCCGAGATTGGATCCATGTATGAAAACCAAGTATGGACTTTGGTGGACTTACCGGATGGCCGGAAGGCTGTCGAGAACAAATGGATTTTCAAGAAGAAAACAGATGTTGATGGTAATGTTACTGTCTATAAAGCTCGACTTGTCGCAAAAGGGTTTCGACAAATTCAAGGAGTTTACTACGATGAGACTTTCTCACCTGTAGCGAAGCTAAAGTCTGTGAGGATTATGTTAGCAATCGCTGCATATTATGATTATGAGATATGGCAGATGGATGTCAAAACAGCATTCCTCAATGGAGACATTGATGAAGAGTTGTATATGATGCAACCCAAAGGTTTTGTCGATCCTAAAGATGCTAACAAGGTATGCAAACTTCAACGGTCCATCTATGGATTGAAGCAAGCATCCTGAAGTTGGAATCAACGTTTTGATAAGGTGATCAAAAGTTTTGGTTTTATACAAACTTATGGAGAAGCTTGTATTTACAAGAAAGTGAGTGGGAGCTCTGTAGCATTCTTAATACTATATGTAGATGACATATTGTTGATTGGGAATGATGTAGACCTTCTTAATAGTGTCAAGGAATATTTGAATAATAGTTTTTCAATGAAGGATCTTGGCGAAGCAGCTTACATATTAGGCATAAAGATTTATAGAGATAGATCGAGACGCCTAATATCATTGTCTAAAGTACATATTTGGACAAAGTTCTAAAGAGGTTTGGAATGGAAGATAGCAAGAAAGGGTTCTTGCCCATGTTGCTAATCGACCTTGAGTAAAACTCAAAGTCCGACAACGGCAGAAGATAGAGAAAGGATGAGTAAGACTCCCTATGCCTCAGCCATAGGATCTCTAATGTATGCCATGCTATGTACTAGACCCGACATTGCATATGCTGTTAGTTTAACTAGCAGATATCAAAGTGATCCAGGAGTGGATCATTGGACAGCGGTCAAAAACATCCTTAAGTACTTGAGAAGAACTAAGGATATGGTTCTTTCTTATGGAGATGATGAACAACTCGTTGTTAATGGTTACACCGATGCTAGTTGGAACACCGATCCGGATGATTCTAAATCACAATCTGGATACGTATTTACTTTGAATGGTGCAACAGTTAGCTGGAGGAGTGCAAAGCAAAGCGTTGTGGCGAGATCTTCAACTGAATCGGAATACATGGCTGCTTCGGAGGCTTCACAAGAAGAGATATGGATGAAACAGTTCATTACAGAGCTGGGTGTGGTTCCAAGTGCGCTGGAACCAATGTCTATCTACTGTGATAACATGGGCGCCATAGCCAATGCGCAAGAACCAAGGTCACACAAGAAGCTGAAGCACATCAAGCTACGTTTTCACGCTATTCGAGAACATGTACAAGATGGGGACATAAAGATTTGCAAAGTACACACAGATCTGAATGTGGCGGATCCGTTGACTAAACCTCTCCCGAGGGAAAAACATGACCAACACCAAACTGCCATGGGTGTTCGGTATATTACCATGTAATCTAGATTAGATGACTCTAGTGCAAGTGGGAGACTGTTGGAGATATGCCCTAGAGGCAATAATAAATGTAGTTATTATTATATCTTTGTGTTTATGATAAATGTTTACATTCATGCTATAATAGTATTAACAAGGAAACATTAATACTTGTGTGATTTGTAAACTGAAATAAGAGTCCCTAGTAAAGCCTCTTTATAATACTAGCTTGTTGGTTAATAAATGATTGTGGTTTCCCTATCATGAACATTGAGATGTTATTAACAACAAGATCATATCGTTAGGAGAATGATATGGTGGACATACTCCTATAGATAAGCGTAGCATGAAGATCAAGTCATTTTAATAGTTCAAATTGCTATATGCTTTCTAATACATAGTAACCTAATTCCTTCGACCATGAGATCATGCATATCACCTTCACCGGAAGGATGCTTTGATGACATCAAACACCACACCGTGGCGGGTGGCTATAAAGGTGGCATTGAGTGTTCGGAAAGTATTGGTTGAGACACATGGATCAAGAGTGGGATTTGTCCATCCATATGACGGATAGATATACTCTGGGCCCTCTCGGTGAAATATCATCCAATTAGCTTGCAAGCATGTGACTGGCTCACAAGGGATCACATATCACGGGAACGAGAAAAGAGTACTTATCAGTAACGAGGTTGAACTAGGTATGCGAGATCTGACGATCATAACCTCGGATGAGTAAACTATCGTGAGACAAAGGGAAATTGGTATCGTATGTAAGTGGTTCATTCGATCGCAAAGTAATGTAGAAATATGTAGAGCCATATGAATTTCCAGATTCCTCTATTGGTTATTGTTGAGAAGTATCTCGATCATGTCCGCATAATTCACGAACCGTAGGGAGACACACTTAAGGATTCGACGTTGTTTGAGTAGTTATGGAATGATGAGTAAGAGACCGAATGTTGTTCGGAGTCTCGGATGGGATCCGGGATATCACGAGGAGATTCGGAATGGTCCGGAGAATAAGATTCATATAAGGAAAGTCCTGTTTCGGGGTTAGAGAATGGTTCCGGTGTTTTCATCGGGAATGTTCTAGAAGGTTCCGGAATGTCCGGCACTCCGGAGGGGAAAGGTACATGAATGTGTCATATCAAGTTGGAATGATCGCATCATGTACTAGGTGTCATCGCTGAACAAAATAAAGGGTTTAATCAAATCCTAGTTTGAAAAGTCAAACGCCAATTTGAAAAGTCAAACGGCTATTTTGTGAGGTGGAGGAAATGGAAACCTACTTGGGAGGAGTTCCTCCTCCACCGCCACCCACTTGGGATCCGAGTTGGGAGGACTCCTCTCCTTGGCCGCGCCTCCCACCTATATAAGGAGGCAGGGCTGCCTCCTAGCACACAAGTTTCCCGCAAACCCTAGCTCCCGGCCACGCGCCCACCCTCTGCTGCCGCCTAGGAAACCCTAGCCGCCCGACTTGGCTGCAAGCCCTAGCCATGCACTAGACCCTCCTCCTTGGTGCGTCTAAACCCTAGATCACCGAGGGCTCTCTCATAGTCCACCATACTCACTCCGGCTTAAGGCGAAGCCCTGCGAGATCTCCCCTCTACTTCCGGTACCACGCCGTTGTGCTGCCGGAATCGCGAGGAGAGTGCTACAACCTCCGCTGCCTGCTGGAACAAGGGAGAGGAAGGTCTTCGTCGAGTACCGAACGTGTGACCGACTGCGGGAGAGCTGCCGGAACGCAGCGCCGGAAGGATCGTCTACGCGATCTTGAGATCGGGAAGAGTACGACTACATCACCCACGAGAATCCGCTCTCGTTAAACACTTTGGAATCTTCGAGGGTGAGTTATTCCATCGAATCGTTGCTACAATCTAGTAGATAGATCTTGGCTTGTTTGTTTGTATGCGGTAGAAATTTTTTGTTTTCCATGCTACGAAACCCTACAGCTCAACCACGATTGCTTCTTGTGGTCGGCGATGCCGAATGTGGCTATGTGGGGGAGGGGGGAGGGGCAGATCCTACGTCTGGGACGCGGTGGTCCACTGGTGCTCCAGGTGTGCGGGTGGTTTCATGGGTGCTGCGGAGGTGCTATGTCTTCCATGCTCATCGCCCCCGCTACCGCATCTCTCTCCGCTAGATGAAAGTATGTTTATAAAGCAGGGTGAAAGCATGATTCAAGGGGGATTAACACGAATAGGAAAAGACACATGAATTTTAATAAACATTTAGAAGAATTATTAGGATGTTAGTATAGCACTAAAGACCTTGTTTCGTTCTTGGTGCTTCTATTATAAACAAAGATTGTGAAAAATGTTGTTGTGTTTTTTCGTTTGCTCAATTCATGTGTCTCGGCATGGATAACTTGTGTCACCATAGGGAAATTTCACATTTTCTCATGTTATTCCTGAATTTTTCTTTAAACCAATGAGGCCCTGTGGGTTAATTTCACTTGAGCAGTTTTTTTTTAACCGAGGAACTTATTTTACAGAGACACTTGCCCAATTTAACTATTCTGTCGCCATAGTCATCGATCGGTTGGTGTCATAGAAATGCACATGCAAGAAAAAGTCGTTTCCATTGTACTGGAGTTGTACTGTAGATGCTGACAAAGTCGATGTAAGAACTATATGTACCCAGCACTCGATTAACAGCTATGTCCCCAGGATCCAGGTGAGTAAGAAGCTCCTAGTACGAGCCGTTTCGATGAGGATTAACACAAATAGAAAAACACACATGAATTCTACTTCCTCCGTCTTAAAATAACTGTCTTAGATTTATTAAAATTTGGATGAATCTAAACATTATTAGAATATAGGTTTATCGAAAATTTGATAAATCTAAGACAGAGGGAGTAATAAGAATGCTCACTCACAGTCAATCCACATGAAAAAGTACAATTAGGATATTATTGTAGCACTGAAGGCCTTCTTTCGTTCTTCGTGTTCTTCATGCGTAATTTTTTTTTTGAAAAAGAATTCTATTTGGATTGTTAAACTTCAGTGATTTTTCTATTCTTAACCATGACCATAGAAAATTTTGGTGTGTTTTTCCTTTGTTCAATTCATTTGACTTGCATGGATGAGTCATGTCACCATAGGGAAATTTCGCATTCCCATGTTATTCGTCAACATTATTTTTAAACCAAAGAGGTCCTTTTTTTTCGAGAAAAACCAAAGAGGCCCTGTGGGTTCAACTTCACTTGAGCAGTTTTTTTTAATCGGGGGTACTTATTTCACAGAGACACTTGCCCAATGCCTTTTACTGCCATTTCAACTTTACCTGTTCTGTCGCCATGGCCATCGATCGATCGGTTGGTGTCAATGTCATAGAAAAGCACATGCAAAGAAAAAAGCCGTCTTCATTGTACTGGAGTGGTACTGTAGATGCTGACAAAGTGGATGTAAGAACTAGTATATATGTACTGATCGATGGAACTTTCAGCACTCGCTTAACATCTACTCGTAAGTACGAGTCGTTGGCATGTACTGTAGTGGTACCGATGCGTCGATCGAGCGAGCAGCAAAAGTGCCAAAGCATCCCTCGTAAAGGCATACAACGTGGCACTTTTTATTAACTCCCTCTCCGATCCAGCGCCAGAGCGTGCCAGAAATAATTGCTGCTGTTGCTCGATGGTGCTAGGGGACGAACATTGGTCGTCGTCTCTACGCACGCGCAACACACACCCGATGCGTATGTGTCTGCTGTGAGTTATGTATGGAATGTGGCACTCACGAGTGCGGATGCATAAGGAAATAAACCAGATGGTAAGCTGCATTAGGTCCAGCCAGACCCTCAGAGCTATATTTGGGTTGATCGGATGACTATAGCTTGGTCGTGTTATGGCCGACGCGCCGCTCAAAGAATGATTCCGATACCACACCAACGAATGGCAACCACTCCACACACACGCCCTCTCAAGCCCCACCATGCCAATCGGCTTACAACACACTCGCAACCAACGAAAACTTGCCTTGCCCAACCTCCAGCCGCTATGGCGAAGAGACGAGGCACAAAGCCTCAAAGCTGCGTCACTACCAAGACCGGTAGCCTCGCTACACGACCCTAAACCAAGATGACACGGGTCAACATACCGACCACCCCTAAGCGCCAAGAAGTCGACGAGTGACCGACAGAACACAACCAACTTGGAGGAAGGCATTGTCCAGCAAACACCAACAAGGTATACATTGCATCTCTAAGACCCAAGCTCAGAGAGTGGCCACCATCGACTCTACATGCCCTCGAGGACTCCACAAGCAACCCCACACAACACCTCCAAGGAGGGAACGACACCATGGTGCCACCGCGGACTAATTCGTGACACCGAATCTAGGGTTTCCCCAGGCGCTCGTGGCGGGGAAGCGCGCTTGCAGCCATGACAACGCCTCCAAGGAGGAGACGACGCCCCAGACATCGTTATTGTCAGCAAAATGCAAAGCTTTTGCCCGGCCCAATCGCCAGCTCCCCTAAGTCCACAGAATAGGGAAGAACTAAGAAGACATGATCAAACCATTCAAGAGGCCGGCCATACCTCGTCGCCGGCGAACTGCGATGACCACCGTCCCACCGTGACCACCATCGGCGACCTAGCTGGCACTAGTCCAGTCCACCTCTGGGCCACCAAAGCCCATCAGCCTGTTCACGGGCCCAATAGGACTTAGCGCCGCGAGCACTGCCTGGGAGCGCTGCCTGCACCACCGCTGTTGCTGAGCCCGCAGCTGGGCGCCACTCCATGCTGCCGGCCAACACTCCGTAGCCGGACCTCTCGTCTCGTGCAACAGCGGTGGTGCTCCCCTCTCCTGCCGCCAGACGCCCTCCACACGGTCCGTCGGTCTCGATGAAAACTGTTGATTCTGGATGAACTCAGCCACAGTGTATGGTTACATTTTCCACGCAGTTAATTAATTAGTTGTACTCCCCTCTCCTGTGTCAGGTTCATGATGAACTCAGCAACGGTCGCGCTTGCACGGCAGATGCGGCGACGTACACATATACAGTATGTGCTCCCGCCATTCGAATTTCGACAAGGTCACGCAATGCAGTATGGCACCATCATTGCAACATGCATGTCTCAAATGTCTGAGAAGTCGCCGAGCTTCTCCCATCCGTACCAATGCATACAGAGGGTAAAACACTCGCAAAACTCAGCATTATCCACGGCGTCTTGTCCCTGCCGGCCGGCCGCGACCGTCGCTGCAATCAAGCTTGATGCTGGCCTTGGCCACGACGCGCGGGCGCAAAGCACCTCGGGTTTGTTTCAATGCGGAAATGACCGTTTTGTGCTTTTTGTCTATATTGTTGTAGCCGGACGGCATCATGGCATGCATGCTCTTGTTGTGTTATGTTTTACCTAATGGAATGAAAAAAAACTTATAGGCCCAACATCGATCTTCTTCCTTGCTTCCACTGCGTTGATCCACGAAACAAATGTAGTCAGAGCAAAGCAGCATCCGATTCTATTTTAATTTGATGGAATGAAAAAGGGCTTATAGGCCAAACATCGATCTTGATCCTTGCTTCAAGTGCGTTCGTGGACGAAAGAAATTTAGCACAGTATCAAGTGGTGAGGCTCTGTTCTTTTTAGCTAGGGTGTCAAGTGAGATCCTATCAAAATCTTACTTTTAGTTTATTTGATAAAATCTAGTGTAAATTTTTACTCAAAATTTGAACAAGATTTTGGTAAACAAACTATAAGTGGGATTTTGGTAGGATTCCATTTGACACCCTATTTTCAGCTCAGTCTTGTGTTGAAAAGGTTTAATCTTAGTTGCCCAAGAGCCCAAGAGGAACTGCTGCTGAAATAAACCCAGCCCGGCACAGTTCAAACCTGAGAACCGAAGGCTTGTCACGAATCTTGGTGCAGTAGGAGTTAAATCACAGACTGAAAAAGGCCCAGCACGGCCCAGTTCATGCAACTCAGTAGCACCTTTTGCTTCACACTTTTAGACCATGGAATATCATCTAGCATGAAACCGTTATGATAATTAGCTCAACTGAAATTTGGGGTGTATATGAGGAGCGAGAGGCAAGCTTCATCGATATAACATTGTGGCAACGCACAACATGAGATGAGCATTCCATAAGGATCGAATGGTGTGAAGGTGTGGTTACTTTACTAAGAGACCTATATAAAGGAAGATAGTATACCTGACTCTGCATGCAATGAGATGAGCGTACAGTTGAAAGGAGTTCGCATACATATAGGTGGGATGAGGTATTAGAAGAACACTGAAGAAATTGGTCTAGAATCTGTTTTAGATATGGATGAGCTTTGCACAAATTTTCAACGCCGCTTGCATCAAACTGCCACCCGTCTCTTACGTAGCGCTAGGTGTTATTCCTTGTGCGACCAGGAATAGAATCTCATCTCCCCGTCCACAATATCAATCGACACACTATTTTGGCATAGAAGCGGACTCGAGAAGGGCTAAGCTATATCAACAAGTGTGTAGGATTGGACTCCAGCTACCCCAAACCAAACAAATATCAGGGGCTCTTGAGCATATGATGAATCTACGGAGCATTCCCTTATGGGTAAACTGTGTATGTTTTATTTCGTAAAGCCCAGAAATGGCTATACGAGTATCGATTGTGGGCTTGTGGCCACTCAGATTAGGCTGCAGAGAAGTCATTAAGAGGATTACGATGCAGCTTTTGAAGATGTCAATTGAATGATATCACAGTCAAAAGACTGACTATTTCTGTAAGCTGAGAACCATTCAGGTCGTGCACCTTATGTTCAGAAATAGCAACGTACCGCCTAAATGTGAGAACAACTAGTGTCAAGATGAAACGATGTAATGCACATTATAAATTTTTAAATGACATCTACACACCGTAGACGAATTAATATGATGTGAGATGGTAAGCTGTGATATTAGAGTGTGATCATTATCTCGAAACAGGCTTTCGTCCCGTTTTATAGATAAAGAAATATCCCAGTACAGAGTTCGGACAAGCATCCACACTGGCCACGGCTAAATGAAAAGTGAAAAAGGAGTGCGCATCCGCTGGGGCCACAGCATAACAAAGCCCAAGAAAAAAACAAAAACATCATGGGGTAATGGAGACAACACTCAAGCCA
The DNA here is from genome assembly GCA_023614405.1 of Avena insularis. Taxonomy (NCBI): domain Eukaryota; kingdom Viridiplantae; phylum Streptophyta; class Magnoliopsida; order Poales; family Poaceae; genus Avena; species Avena insularis. The sequence goes on from CM042690.1 coordinate 29,177,110, forward strand.
CTGAAGGTGAGACAGTAGCCGGCACCGAGAAGGGGAGCACCGCCGTCCTCAAGGCCCAAAGAGTGTCGTCGAAGGGCGTCCGGTCACACTGTCTCACCAGGAGGATCACTGCTGGAGAAAGGAAAAAATAGAGTCAGACACACGAGTAAGATAGATCTTCTCAATCACCATCTTGTTTCGCATATTCCATAGGGTCCAGGTGATGGCCGCAAACACGAGCCAGAAGAGGCGGCGCCCCCCTCCAGTCCTGTTTGCCTGGGTCTGCAGGAACTCACCAAGCTCCTGCGCCTGCCAAGCAGTACCCAGCGTCTCCTAGACAAAACTCCAAAGAAACTGAACCGCCGAGCAGGAGAACATAATATAGGCACAGGTCTCCGGTGTCCCTGTTGGGAATATGCCCTAGAGGAAATCATGTATGATGATATTTCTCATTGTATTCATAAAGTTATTAAGTTGTCCTTGTATAAATATCTGATGTGTATTATTGAATATGTGATTCGGTTGTGGAACTATACATTCATGTTGTTTGTACTAAATATCCTTGGTCATTGAGGTTGTGCTGGACACACAACTTAGACCAATGTGAAAGTCGGCTTGATGACTCGGTTCCACTTGTCATGGGCATGGTGATGCTATTCTGACTTACACAGATTCGGCTAAAGAGTTTAGCGAGTCGGACTGACCCATATTGATGTACAACGAATAAGTTGTTATTTGTATATCTCAATCAATGTAATCCTTAGACCTGAGGTTGTTGCATAGTCTGAGTTAAGGATCATCGACTTAGGTTCTGCCAAATGCTGATCCGTAACTAGGCAGTTATAAAGGCAGAGTTCGGGTCGACTGAGAATCAAGCTGCGTGATGTGAATAACCAAGATGGTATTTTGCCCCTCCACTCGGAGAGATATTCTCTGGGACCTCTCGGATGATATGATTCGGAAAGCATGGCCATGCACGACTCGGTTAAGTGTTAACCAAGCCGATCGACTAAGAGTTAGTCAGGTGAATCACTTATCTCGGATCGAGAAGAGAGTCAGACTATTTAAGGGATGACAAATTTTCACCTATAGTCTGACAAGGTATATCGTGAGGCAAAAGGGACTCGGACGCAAGTCGCATTGGAAAGGCAAGTTGTCATGACTCTTTGGTACTTGGGAGTCGGCACGTTCTGCTAGGAGCCGCTACCGACTGATCGATTGAGAGTCGGACTCTAATCGTGTCCAAATTGCCAAGATCCTGCGGGGTCACACACTTAAGAGTGGGAGCAAGTTCGGATTGGATCTGAACCAGAAATCTGGTTGGGTTGGACCTAAGCCGGATTAGGACCGAGTCAGCGAGTCGGACTCACGGTGACTAGTGGTATATGGGCTTTAATGAATGGGCCATGAGAGTGGATCCCACGTTCACTCCCTATATATGGTGGAGCACAGTAACCCAGAAAGGTTAATCGTTGATCAGTTAGGTCATTCCATGTGTTGGAAACCCTAGCTCCACAGTAGTCCTGCCATCGTAACGAACCTAGCAGTTCGCCGCCGGTGCTCCTCCTTGCACGTGTGGATACCAGCAGAGGTGTTGTACGATCAGCACCAGGACAATCGGATCTCAAAGGACTACACTGCATCAACTAACGTGCTACATCAGTAATCCGCAACTGCGCATCGAGTGGTAAACCTCGTGGCCTTCTACCTCAGCTAGATCTTGGGATCACCACGTTAGAGGTAAAAAGTTTTGTTTTATCTCTACGTCGCCAAACAGTCCCACATAGGGGACAGAGTCCATTGCCCGGGCCATTGCGCTTGGCCACCTCCACACCCGAGGGTAAGCGAGAAGACTAAGGGGGATGGGGGCTTTCCAAAGGGGTGACGTCCACCGTAGTTCCGGGCCCTGGAAAAGGGCCTGGTATGCCGAGCTCACCGAGAACTCCCCCGAGGGATGAAGCTACCAAGCGGCCGAGTCTGGAGCCTCGGCCAAGGTTGCCGGAAGAGCCGCGATCAGCTACTGGAAGTTCGCTGCCTTGGCTAGTTGGAACAAGATGTTCCAGCGGCCCTCTCGAAAGGCCTCAGCAACAAGAGCCGACGGGGAGGCGGAGACGACAAAGACGGCAGAGAACTGCACCCCAGCGGTACTGGCAGGAGCCAGGGGTCCAGCCAAAACCGTGCCCCCTTGCCGCTGCCAACAACAAAGGAGATGGCCAAACCAATGACGTGTTTAATATCCTGGATGGCTCTACAGAAATGAGATCCCTCCCTACTCTCGCATGCCAGTTAGGGGCGGCCCCGGAGATATTTGGCCTTGATGAGCTAAAGCCAAAGTCCCCCATCATCCCTAAGAATGCGCCAAACTCATTTTTGCATTGAGGCCACATTAAAGCGGTGCGAGTCAGAGAATCCCTATGCCCCCAAGGCTCTTGGGGGCGCAGACGTCCGCCCATTTAACCATATGGTATTTCTGATGGCCATCCTGAGCTACCCAAAAGAACCTAGATAAATCCTTAGCGAAGTCGGCATGTGTCCCTTCGAACAGTAGGTACAGCCTCATCTGGTACATGGGCAGACTTGAGAGACAGGAGTTGATCAGCACCGTCTTGCTCCCCTTAGACATAAGGCGCATTCTCCATGGCTCAGCCTTTGAGCAAACCCTCGTGACCAAGGGTGCCAGATCTCTGATCAGAACTCTAGTCTCTCAAATGGGCATCCCAAGGTACATAATTGGGAAGTCCGCCAGCTTACAGTTAAGATTATCCGCGATCCGCTGGCGATCCTTCTCGGAGTACCCAAGAATCATAACCTCGTTCTTGTCAAAGTTAATCTTAAGCCTAGACATGGATTCGAAGCATAGGAGTAGGAACTTCAGGTTAATGATGTAGCGCCCCGATCCCTACACCATGATTCTGGTATCATCCGCATATTGGAGGTGGGAGATACCCCTTCAGGAATAAGGTGCCCTACCACATCCGCATATTTTGGCTCTATCCAAAATCTCTGCCAGGGCATCCACCGCGGCGTTAAACAGAAAGGGGAAGATAGGGTCCCCTGGTACATCCACAGCGCATGCATGCGATTGAGCGTCATCTCGTGGCTGAACGAACCACTGAGGTGCCCATCCACAGCGCTGCTACCCTTGCTGCTTGCGCGAAGATCTATGCGTGCGTGAACTCATCCACAGTGTGTGTTGGTTACATTTTCCACGCAGTTAATTAATTAGTTGTACTCTACTCCCCTCTCCTGTGTCAAGGTCGTCGTGCTCGCATGGGCACGGCACATGCAGCGACGTACACATATATGTGCTCCCGCCATTGGAATTTCGACAAGGTCATGCAATGCAGTATGGCACCATCATTGCAACATGCATGTCTGAGAAGTCGCCGAGCTTCTCCCCACTACAGGATGCGCGTGCTACACCGAGGGCAAAAAACCGTCGGCGTAGGCTAAAATGCCCTTGGCGTATGGTACTCCGACGACTGCCCTCGGCAAAGGACTCCCTCGGCGGAGCACATAGAGATCGTCGGCGTATCAAAATGCCGTCGGCGTATGCTACGCCGAGGGCATTGCCCTCGGCGTAGCGGCCGTCAGCATAGCTTGTCGACAGGTTACAAAAAAAATTAAAAAAATATATATTTTTATTTTTTTTCTCAATTTTTGAATCTTTGAATTGTTTGACTCGTTAATCTCTCACTTTGAACATTTTTAACACTAATTACACTTAATATTTAATTAAATTGCAGTCTTGGTCAAACTTCCCAGCCAGTCACCCATTCTAATACTACTCTAGCTCCAGCATGCATAACTTCCTCGTTTCTTCAGAATCTGTTTCCGCAAAGTAATTCACACATTGTTGTCAATACTATGATATCAATCCTATTAACCCTTATATCAACATGTCACATGTTTGTATTTTTTGAAATTACAAACAATTATTTAATTAAACATTAATGAATAAGTAAAAATATTATTGAATTCAAATAAAAATATAATAATTTTACTTTTTTGTATTTTTCTATTAAATATGGAATAATTAATATCTTTAAATCTGTAAATCGGAATTTAACAAATAATATGTCTAAATTGATCAGAAAAATGAGAGGAATCCAAATATGATATCCATATCAACTAATCAAAAACCCTCCGTTTTTGAATTATGTATTTGGTGGTTGCTTTAGAAAATTCCCTTTTTGCGCTCGGATAATGAAAAATGGCTTTTTGGTGCGATGAAAAGGAAAACTTGCATTGGATCTTTTATAAAATAGCATATTGTGAACCTAAAAATGATTTAAAAAAACATGAGCATCGTATCATGTACCTATAGTTCATATCTGACCCACTTCCTACCGATTCGGCAGGAATTTGTCTTTTTCACCAGAGGTGGACGGAAAGGTTTCAGATCCCCCTGTTGGGACATTGTCCATATAAGGTGGTATAGTATTTTTGTAAAATATGGTGGTAGCATTTTGAATTAGCCATTTGGTGGTTGCTTCACAAAATCGTCCGTTTTTTGTGCTCGGAAAATGGGAAATAGCTTTTTGGTGCGACGAAAAGGAAACCTTCCTCCTGCAACATTGTTCGCCATCCCATGATGCATGTGCATGCACAATATGGGCACATTATCACAAACTATGCCTTGATTCTAGCCATAACATTGGTCATTTGACCCAAAAGCCAAGAAACCTCGAATGAGATAGGTCATTTTGTGAAGTTTTTTTGAGACATAATCAACATATCAAGTTTAATATTTTTACTTATAAATATGTCACATAATATGACACCACGCGAAGGTTTCGCATTGTTTCGATCGTTTTTGAATATTTTATGCCCATTTTAAACTATCGTCAAACTTTGTCAAACGGCGGTCATGAAGATTCTTAGCTCGGGGCCGAGCCTCGCTAAACTTGCATTGGATATTTGATAAAATAGCATATTGTGAACCTAAAAATGATTTTTAAAAAAACATGAGCATCGGATCATGTACCTGTAGTTCATATCTGACCCACTTCCTACCGATTCGGCAGGAATTTGTCTTTTTCATCAGAGGTGGACGGAAAGGTTTCGGATCCCCCTGTTGGGACATTCTCCATATAAGGTGGTATAGTATTTTTGTAAAATGTGATGGTAGCATTTTGAATTAGCCATTTGGTGGCTGCTTCACAAAATCGTCCGTTTTTTGTGCTCGGAAAATAGGAAATGGCCATTTGGTGCGACAAAAAGGAAAATTTCCTTCTACAACATTGTTCGCCATCCCATGATGCATGTGTATACACAATATGGGCACATTATCACAAACTATGTCTTGATTCTAAACATAACATTGGTCATTTGACCCGAAAGCCAAGAAACCTCGAATGAGATAGGTCATTTTGTGAAGGTTTTTTTTGAGACATAATCAATATATCAAGTTTGATATTTTTACTTATAATAGTATGACACCACGCGAAGGTTTCGCATTGTTTTGATCGTTTCTGAATTTTTTATGCCCGTTTTAAACTATCGTCAAACTTTGTCGAACGGCGGGCATGCAGATTCTTAGCTCGGGGCCGAGCCTCGGTAAACTTGCATTGGATCTTTGAGAAAATAGAATATTGTGAACCTAAAAATGATTTTTGTAAAAAAACATGAGCATCGGATCATGTACCTGTAGTTCATATCTGACCCACTTCCTACCGATTCGGCAGGAATTTTGTGTTTTTCACCAAAGGTGGATAGAAAGGTTTAGGATCCCCCTTTTGGAACATTTTACATATAAGGTGCTATATTATTTTTGTAAAATGTGGTGGTAGTATTTTGAATTAGCCGTTTGGTGGTTGTGCTTCACAAAACCGTCCATTTTTTGTGCTCGGAAAATGGGAAATGGCTTTTTGGTGCGACGAAAAGGAAAACTTCCTCCTGCAACATTGTTCGTCATCCCATGATGCTTGTGTATGCACAATATGGGCACATTATCGCAAACTATGTCTTGATTCTAGCAATAACATTGGTCATTTGACCTGAAAGCCAATAACCTCGAATGAGATAGGTCATTTTGTGAAGGTTTTTTTGAGACATAATCAATATATTAAGTTTAATATTTTTACTTATAACTATGTCACATAATATGACACCACGTGAAGGTTTCGCATTGTTTCGATCGTTTTTGATTTTTATGCCCGTTTTGAACTATCGTCAAACTTTGTCAAACGAGGGGTATGAAGATTCTTAGCTCGGGGCCGAGCCTCGCTAAACTTGCATCGGATCTTTGATAAAATAGCATATTGTGAACCTAAAAATGATTTTTGTAAAAAAACATGAGCATCGGATCATGTACCTGTAGTTCATATCTGACCCACTTCCTACCGATTCGACAGGAATTTGTCTTTTTCACCAAAGGTGTACGGAAAGGTTTCGGATCCCCCTATTGGGACATTGTACATATAAGGTGCTCTATTATTTTTGTAAAATGTGGTGGTAGTATTTTGAATTAGCCGTTTGGCGGTTGCTTCACAAAACCGTCCATTTTTTATGCTCGGAAAATAGAAAATGGCTTTTTGGTGCGACAAAAAGGAAAGCTTCCTCCTGCAACATGGTTCGCTATCCTATGATGCACATGTATGCACAATATGGACACATTATCACAAACTATGTCTTGATTCTAACCATAACATTGGTCATTTGACCCGAAAGCGAAGAAACCTCGAAGGAGATAGGTCATTTTGTGAAGGTTTGTTGAGACATAATCAATATACCAAGTTTGATATTTTTTCTTCTAACTATGTCACATAATATAACACCATGCGAAGGTTTCGCATTATTTCGATCATTTTTGAATTTTTTATGCCCGTTTTAAACTATATATAATATTTTATGTTTTAGTTAATTTTTATTTACAAATGTGTAATATTTGAGTTTAGATAGATAGGTCTTATTTTTCTGCAAATTTTGATATATTATTTGTATTTTTCCTAATTAGAATGATTTAGTTATGATTTTTCAAAGTTTAATTAGATAAAATAAAAAATAGCTACACCGAGGGCAGTATGCTACGCCGAGGGCAGCCGTCGGCGTAGCATAGGATATGTCGAGGGCAATTCATCGCCGACGGCTGCTTGGCGGGGCTGACCTAAACGATGGCTACGCCGACAGCCCCGACGTTTGGCCGTCGGCGTAACGACCGGTCGTCGGCGTAGCTTCCCATTCCTGTAGTGTGTACTCCGACACTCCGTACTCATCAACTTACAATCAAAACGTTGCTCCCTACATACCGTCCGAGTGAAACGCTTCCGCCATGCTCCACAAGAATTTGCAGCCACGCAGGGTAGTTTCTTGTTCACTTGGTCGTTTTCCTAAGAATTTGCAGCCACGCAGGGTAGTTTCTTGTTCCCTTGGTCGTTTTCCTCGCCTAGGCATTCTGTTGTAGGGATAGAGACGACCTAGCTCGAATGTGGCGATCTCGATCGGACCTTATATTGCCCGGGCATGCGCTGCTCGGGACACCGACTAGATGGCGGCGCTCATCTCCACTATAACCTCCTACTCCTTTGTGAAGCTGTATCGCCGCTTCGTCTTCCCCGCACCGCCCACGAGATGGACAACACCCAAGCCGAGCTTTGTCTCATCTTCTCGCAACTCGGCCTGCCACCTAGTTATCTTGGCATGTTGAGTGTAGGAGATTGAATGTCAGTAATGGAATTTGTGTATTTTGCTAGAGTTGGAGAAGAAGACGTTTATACAAATTCTCAAATCACTAGATTGTTTAGAACAAAGAGGTAACAAATTTGGCTAGGCTGATGTGGTTGCTCTTAGGGAGTTTTGAACATGCGCCCAGAAGCATAAGACAGCCTCCGCAGCAACATGAATTTTTAGTCCTTCCTAGGAGCATAAAGGCACGGTGGACTATACACAACGACGTGGGAGAGGAGGATTGATTGATCCCTACTGTCACGGCATGTTGTAGCCATATTCATGTACCAGCATGTCTCCCAATTTTTTTTTACGCATTAAGGACTTAGGAGTACCTGCTACTACATTATCAATTCCACATTGAGTATCTTTTGTTTTTTTTTACATCCCCTTTTTTGCTTTACCAGTAAACGGAAGGGACATGCATACTATGGCGTGGGATGACCTCAAGAGGGCAACAAGGCAATGCTCCTCCATCGTAGAGTCCCAGGATGCTTAGGTTTCTGTTAGTTGCAACTTCGAGAATGCTTTGATACTAACGTGAAACTTCTCCGTCTATGGCGTGGGATGATCTCGTTGGTATCCTACCTATTACATGTGACCTCGTTTTCATTGGTTTTGGTCCTCGCTATTCGCGGACAGGATTGGCGCTCTGTGGCCCGAAGCGAGAGGGTAGGCGGCCCACTCCAGCAATGTCTTGGTGTGTTTAGTGCAACGATGTACGGTGGTTTTTTAGGAGGCTAAGAATGATAATGGACAGGGTAGAGCAATACCATACCCATACCGATATAGTCAACAGGTAAATTTGTACCCATACCCATACTCATGTGTATTAAACTTTACACATATCCAGACCTGGTAGGTACCCATAGTCATTGGGTACATGGTGGATAAAACAAATAGTGCACAAGTTATTCAGAACTTTACATTATTGATAGCACATCTGACAAAAAATTAATTATTTGAACTCAATAACCGGTAGATAAGTACATAAAAATTATCAAATTTAGAAATCACAATCCATATTTAGGCTTGAACTAATGGTCAGCTCAACTTTATAGGTTGGAACTCCACATTTAAGGTCTACATGTCAATTAAAACATGTACGGTATGGGTATACCCACGAGTACAAGGCGATATCCATGTCTTATCCATGACTTAATAGGTATGACATGTGTATTATCCATAAGTACAATAGTGTGCACATAACCCATAAGTAAAATAGTGTGCACATACGCTGCTCATGTAGGTACGGTACCCGTGATTACTCATGCCCGTGGGTAAAATTTCCGTCGTTGCTGGAGGCATGATTTTGTTCCTGCTCAGTAATTTAAGTTTCCTAGTGCTAGGTGTAGTCTCTTCGGTTTTCTTGTTCGACTTTGAGTTAGAGTTTCCTCCCCTCACATTTGTCATTTCCTTTGACTTGCTTTGTAAGAGGGTTTTTTCACCACATTGTATTAGTTCGACCTTTTACGGATTTATTAATAAAGTAAGAGGAAAACCTATTTCGAGGAGGATTAACACAAATAGAAAAACACATGAATTCTAATAAACATGCTCAATCATAGTCAAACTACATGAAAAATAATAATTAGGATATTACTATACATTAAAGACCTTGTTCTGTTATTCGTGCCTAACTGTTTTTTTGCGAGGAACAACTGATGATATTAAAGCAAGAGTTTATAGAAAGGTCCACAACAATATGAAAAATACAATCCAGTCCTTCTGTAGCTCGTTGACGCCGACGACGAGCAGGCCATGCCGATGGAGCGCCACCACAACTTCTCCACTGGTACCTTGGATTGGAAGAAGCCTCCTTGCAGACAGGAAGTCGTCGATCCACGACTCCGGAGAGCCTCCACCCTACTCCGCCGCCACCAATGCCTTGCTTCACCACCACCTCTTCCATATTCTTGATCCAGATCCGCCGTCTCGAGATGGGGGGGGGGAGGGAGCTTGACGCACACGGCGGCCCGAGGAACCACGAGCGCGAAGAAGGAGGTGCTCTGCAACGGGGCTCCACCGAGCACCACCGCCAAAGAGAACAAGCACCATCTACAAAAACCGCACTGACCGCACCCCCATTTCCTCGACACCGCCGGCAAGGTCCCAAACAGCGCCAACGCTATATACACACCTGGATTCGAGATTCCCCAAACCTCCCGCCGCCCGAGCGGCCGATGAAGGAAGGGGAATCGGCGATTCACCGGCGGCGAGGTGGTTCTATCGGGGAGGGGGGGGGGGATGTCCGAAAATCGCCCTTTACTGTAGCGGTAAAGGAAGAGCATCCAAGGTCGCGCTTCTCGCCTAACTTTTTTGAAAAGAAACTCTAAGTGGATTGTTAAACTTCTGTGTTTTTTCTATTCTGAACCGAGATCATAGAAAAAAATTGTGTGTTTTTCCTTTGTTCAATTCATTTGACTCGCATGGATGAGTCAATGCCACCATAAGGAAATTTCGCATTCCCCTGTTATTCCTCAACTTTATTTTTAAACCAAAGAGGCCCTGTGGGTTCAACTTCACTTGATCAGTTTTTTTAACGGAGGTACTTATTTCACAGCGACACTTGCCCAATGCCTTTTTACTGCCATTTCAACTTACCTGTTCTGTCCCCATGGCCATCGATCGATCGGTTGGTGTCATAGAAAAGCACATGCAATAAGAAGTCGTCTCCATTGTACTGGAGTGGGACTGTAGATGCTGACAAAGTCGATGCAAGAACTATATATGTACTGATCGATAGAACTTTCAGCACTCGCTTAACATCTACTATGTCGCTAGGAGCCAAGTGAGAAAGAAACTCGTAAGTACGAGTCGTTGGCATGTACTGTAGTGGTACCGATGCATCGATCGAGCGAGCAGCAAAAGTGCCAAAAGCATCCCTCGTAAAGGCATACAACGTGGCACTTTTTATTAACTCCCTTCGGTCCGGCGCCAGAGCGTGCCAGAAATAATCAATAATCCTATACCTACTGACTGAACTTATAAAATTGATTTACGGACTAAACGTGGACTGATCTGGTTGGTCTAGTATTTGGGTTGGTTGTTTTTCTAGCGAATTGTACACACGGCTTCTCACCACGTCAGCCCGTAAGGCCCTTCCATAAGCAAACTGTCCGTATATGTAGCATTGCTCAGAAATAATTGGTGTTGTTGCTGGATGGTGCAAGAGGAGGAACATTGGTCGTCGTCTCTAGGCACGCGCAACACCCACACAGACGATGTATGCAACTTACGAATGTGGCACTCACGAATGCCGATGAACAAGGAACTAAGGCAGGATGGTAGGCTGCAGTAGGATCAGCCAGACCCCGAGATCTAAGGCCAACTCCCACGGGCCCTTGTATTTCGGACATTAGATTCCTTCGAATCTGTCCGTTTGCAAGTATAGAGGACAGGCTATCTGGGCTCAGCCCGGTTGCGATGGCCTGTGTCCCTAATGGTCACTTCCCCACAAATAAAGGTGCAGAAAAAAAATGAGACCGAAATAATTAAACATATATACATAAATAAGTCATTGTCCTAGGTCCCGGTCACAAAATCTATCTATCTATCTATTATATACTAAAAGTAATATAAGGATGTTTTTTGAGGCACTACGTTGATCCACATCACTAAAATAATTTATGATGGTTGGATCTGATATCTATGGTCAGGATTTGATTAAATAACGTAACGTAATTATGTTTCATATACATAAATTAAGTCGCTGTCACGTCCATGATCTCTTGCCACGTTTTAAGAAAATATGCAAAGACTTTCCCTCCCACGTGTATCATGTAATGAGCTCTAACAAACTAAAAAAAATTCAAACACATTAGCGTGTAAAAAAAGGCATGTATACATTTTTTAAGGGTTTTCTTTTTCTATTGCGAAACCATTTTTAAGGGCTTATTTACGCTTCCTTTACATCAAGTATTTCACAATCCCTAGCTAACCAACCTACATGTGCATATCACTCGTATCAGCTTATCCATATTCGCAATAGATCACAATCATTTGATTATAACAATTGATATGGCCATGTGTAGGGTATATCTGATGATAGACCTGAAAAAGCATGGCATGCGAGATCTATAATTAATGGAATCAGTTTAGTTAACAAGAGACTGTTAGTACGTAGCACTCTCTATTCACATGATCCCATTAGTAGAACGAGTCCATGTCAAATACTCCCTCCACACTAGTGGAAACGAGGCCTTTGGTTGAGGTCGAAAATGGGCTTTAACATCGGTTATTCTACGAACCGGTGTTAAAGGGAGCGCCCGTACCAGCGTGGTCCAGAAAGCAAAAAGGAGCACCCCCTTTAACACCGGTTCGAGCTACGAACCGGTGTTAAAGGCCCTGCACCAGTGGCCCGCGCAGTCCCCCCTTTAACACCGGTTCGTGGCTTGAACCGGTGTTAAAGGGGTGGGCCTATAAAACAGACCGCAGCCCACACCCCTCTCTCTCTCTCTCTCTCTCATTTTTTCACTTTCTTATTTTGGAGCTTAGCGAGAGGGTGAGAGGTGTGCTAGTTTGTGTTTTTTTCTATGCACAAGAGGTGTTTGGTGAAATGCCCGAGAGCTCGAAATAAGTTTTCTCGTTGCTCTTTCCTTCTCGGTCGAGGTCGGCAACTTTATCCTTTCATGTGTCATTGATGTACTATATAAATGGTCATCTTCCTATTAATTTTTGATATACTATATATTAATGCAGATGAACCGGCAATGGATATATGGTGACCGACGCACTTTCGAGTACATTACGGGCCTCCAAAATTTCATCGTTGTGGCTAATGCAAACCGTGGTCACAATGGTTTTATGTGTTGTCTGTGTGTTCACTGTCAGACAAGAAAGACTACTCAAATACCAGAACCATTCACGCCCACCTGCTTCGATCCGGTTTCATGCCCAGCCATAATTGTTGGACCAAGAACGGAGAAAAAGGGGTTGTGATGGAAGACAACGAAGAAGAAGAGGATAATGACAACTATCATAATATGTATCCTGAATACAATGATACTTCAACAGGGGTAGATAATGAAGATCAAGAGGCAGCAGATGGGCCCGCTGATGACGATCTTGGTCGGGACATTACTGATGCAAAGGAAGAATGTGAAACTGAAAAGGAGAAGGAGAAGCTGGAGCAGATGTTAAAGGATCACAAAACATTGTTGTACCCAACTTGCGAAGATGGCCATAAAAAGCTAGGTACCACACTGGATTTGCTGCAATAGAAGGCAAAGAACGGTGTGACTGACAACACATTTTCAAAGTTGTTGGTAAAAATGAAGAATCTGCTTCCAAGAAATAATGAGTTGCCCGACAATACATACCAAGCAAAGTAGGTTGTCTGCCCTCTAGGATTAGACGTGCAGAAGATACATGCCTGCATTAATGACTGCATCCTCTACCGCGGTGAGAAGTACGAGAATTTGGATGCATGCGGTATATGCCGCACTTCATATAAGATCAGATTTGAAGCGATCCTGGCGATGTTGAGGGCGAGGCCCCTAGGAAGAAGGTTCCTGCCAAGGTTATGTGGTATGCTCCTATAATACCACGGTTAAAACGTCTCTTCAGAAATAAAGAGCATGCCAAGTTGTTGCGATGGCACATGGAGGACCGTAAGAAAGACACGATGTTGAGACACCCCGCTGATGGGTCACAGTGGAGAAAAGTCGAGCGAGAGTACCCGGACTTCGCACGTGACGCAAGGAACTTAAGGTTTGGTCCAAGTACAGATAGCATGAATCCTTTTGGTGAGCAGAGCTGCAGTCACAACACCTAGCCCGTGACTCTATGTATCTATAAACTTCCTCCTTGGTTGTGCATGAAAAGGAGGTTCATTATGATGCCAGTGCTCATCCAAGGCCTGAGGCAACCCGGCAAAGACATTGATGTGTACCTAAGGCCATTAGTTGAAGAACTTTTACAGCCGTGGGCCAAACCAGGTGTACATATGTGGGATGAGCACAAAGGGGAGACATTTGACCTATGAGCGTTGCTTTTCGTAACCATCAATGATTGGCCTGCTCTTAGTAACATTTCAGGGCAGACAAACAAGGGATACAATGCATGCACACACTGTTTAGATGAGACTGAAAGTGTATATTTGGATAAATGTAAGAAGGTTGTGTACCTAGGGTATCGTTGATTTCTTCTGAACCTGCATCTCGTAAGAAAGAAAGGCAAGCATTTCAAACGTCTGGCAAAACCCCGAAGGAAACCTGTCCTCCGTACCGGTGAGGAGGTATTTGGTATGGTCAAGGACCTAGAAGTAATCTTTGGAAAAGGTCCTGGCAGTCTATCTGTTCCGAATGACGATGCCAGACACGCGCCCATGTGGAAGAAGCAATCTATATTTTGGGACCTACCCTATTGGAAAGTCCTAGAGGTCCGCTCTTCAATCGACATGATGCACGTGACGAAGAATGTTTGTGTGAACCTGCTAGGCTTCCTAGGAGTGTATGGGAAGACAAAAGATACACCGGAAGCACGGCAGGACCAGCAACCTATGAAAGATCCTGAAGAGCCTATGCATCCTGAGAACGAGAAGGGTAAACGATGCCACTTAACTCCTGCCAGCTACGCTCTTACCAAAGCAGAGACGGAAATCTTTTTTGAATGCCTGAGCAGTATCAAGGTCCCGTCTGGCTTCTCGTCGAATATAAAGGGAATAATAAATATGTCAGAGAAAAAATTCCAAAACCTGAAGTCTCATGACTGCCACGTGATTATGACGCAATTGCTTCCGATTGCATTGAGGGGGCTTCTACCTAAAAATGTTCGAGTACCCATTGTGAAGCTATGTGCATTCCTCAATGCAATATCTCAGAAGGTAATCGATCCAGAAAGCCTACCAGGGTTGTAGACAGATGTGGCCCAATGTCTTGTCAGCTTTGAGTTGGTGTTCCCACCATCCTTCTTCAATATTATGACGCATCTCCTGGTTCACCTAGTAGAAGAGATTGCCATTCTTGGTCCTATATTTCTACACAATATGTTCCCCTTTGAGAGGTACATGGGAGTCTTAAAGAAATATGTTCATAACCATGCTAGGCCAGAAGGAAGCATCTCCAAGGGCTATGTAACAGAGGAGGTCATTGAGTTCTGTGTTGATTTTATTCCTGACCTTAAGGCGATTGGTGTTCCAGAATCACAACATGAGGGGAGACTGCGTGGAAGCACCACAGGATGTAAAGCAATGATATGTAGGGACGGGCATTCTCTCAATCAAGCACACTACACGGTTTTACAAAGATCTATCTTGATTGCCCCGTATATCAATGAACACAAGAATTGTATACGCCTCAAACACCCGGGACAGTCTGATGAATGGATTATAAGTGAACACATGGCGAGTTTTGGCGGCTGGCTGCAAAGACTTCTCACGAATAACACCACTGTTGGAGATCAGTTGTACTTGTTGGCCAGGACACCATCTTCGACTGTATGTACTTTTCAAGGGTACGAGATAAATGGGAATACATTTTACACGATAGGCCAACATAAAAAGAGCACCAATCAAAACAGTGGTGTCCGCTTCGATGCAGCAGAAGACAATGGGCAAAAGACCACGTATTATGGGTTCATAGAGGAGATATGGGAACTTGACTATGGACCTAATTTTAAGGTCCCCTTGTTTCGGTGCAAATGGGTCAAGCTAACAGGAGGAGGGGTTGAGTTAGACAAGAAGTACGGAATGCCAACAGTGGATCTCAACAATCTTATGAAGGTAGACAAGAACTTAGACGAACCATTCGTCTTAGCCAATGATGTGGCTTTGGTTTTCTATGTGAAGGACATGTCTACCAAATCGAAAAAGAAAAAAAATAAGCAAATAGATACATCACACGATGTGCCAAAGCGTCACATAGTTCTTTCAGGGAAAAGAAACATCGTGGGAGTGAAGGACAAGACAGACATGTCAGAAGATTATAATAAGTTTGATGAAATTCCGCCCTTCAGAGTGAAGACTGACCCAACCATCCTATTAAACGGTGTTGATACTCCATGGTTACGGCCGACGCGATCATAAGATTGACCATATGTATTAATTGAGCCATTTTTGTCACACATATGTATCTCAACATGGAAATCAATGTCATATTTCTTCTGTTAACACTATATGTATTAAATGAGCTATTTTTCTTCCTGCCAGTTTTTCCCGCCAGTTCTTCCCTCCAGTTATCTTCCTGCCATTTCTCACTATATATATGTAGGGTTGGCCTCCATTGTCATTGCACATCTCTAGACTCATATCTGCAACATCATCACTCTTTCTCATCGCTTCCATCGTACCACTAACCCCCAGGGAGGCGGAGGCACTTTGCGCCTCGAACTACCCTTGCCCGCTGGGTTACTGCGTCCCTGTCGGCTGGTTACTGAGCACCGGAGGCGTGCCGGTTCCTCCTGTCCCTCTAGGTGTGGCGCGCTGGATGGCCATCACGAACCACTACTACTTCGAGCTCACCCCGGAGCAGTGAAGGAATCCCAGATGGCATCCCGACTATTTCCCGACTTGGGAAGCCTTTTTCAGGGATCGGCATGAGACGGCAGACGGCCCACCTCCTCCGAACTTCAACGAGGCCGGCCGTCGGCTGCGCTACCCTCAAGTCCAGCCCACGCGTACTCAGCCTTTAAGGTTCAACTATGGCGACCCCGACGATGACAGCGATGATGGCCACGACGAGTACGACGACTACAGTGACGAGTATTACAGGTGTAGGCAGGAGCATGACTGAATCACTCCAATATTTCAAAACAAGTCCGGCTGATTGTGACTTAATCTGGATGTATCTTAATTTTCAGTTCTTCTATGTATCTTAATTTTCAGTCGTGCTTTCTTAGTTGCGTTATGTACTTTAATTCTAGTTCTATCATAATAAAATTTTGTTCCCTCCCATTTCCTCCCGCGCATTCTGTCCGCCCTTTCCCATATGTTACTAGTTTGAATAGTTAGAATTTTATTTTTTTAAAACAAAAAATGTTTTAGGATTAATTAATCAAATACAAACAATTTTCATGTTGAAAGTTTTGTCAGATTCCAAAGTGTACAAAAGATGCTAAATTTAAATATCCAAACAATTCAAAAATGTTAATAAAAAATAAAATACGATTTTCTCTAATAAAATATGGTTACATTCCTTTTCAGATGCTTAATATTTCTTAAGTTCAAAGTTTTAGGGTTTGAATATTTTAATTTTGTCTTAATTGAATAATCAAAATTTATATGTAAGTGTTTTAATCATTTTGAAAAATTTCATCTACAGTAACTATAAAATGTTTTTATATGAATGGATAGATCTTATTTTTCTGAAAATTATGATATATTATTCATATTTTTCTGAGTTACAATGAAAAAGATATTAATTTTCTTAATACTATCCTATTTTTTGAATTAAAAAAGCCCCCACCTATTTAATGTACGAAATAAATGCCCCCCTTTAACACCGGTTCCAGCCATGAACCGGTGTTAAAAGGGGGCATTTATTTCGTTTCGCGCGCGCACCCCCCTTTAACACCGATTCCAGCCACGAACCGGTGTTAAAGGGGGTGCGCGCGTGAAACGAATTCCCCCCTTTAACACCGGTTCGTGGATAGAACCGGTGTTAAAGGGGGTTGGTTATAACGCAGCGCGCGCCTTCCTCTTCCTCTTCCCCCCAGCCAGAATTCGATCGACATAGGTGCAGAGGAGCCGTGGCCGCCTCGTCGGTGCCTCGCCATTTCCTGCCACCCCAGGTCCCTCTGAGGCCAACAAGAGCTCCGCCTCGCCATGTCAGTCTTCCTTGCCAACGGAATCGAGCTCGAGCGCTGCCAATCGACCGCATCGCCCGTTTCTTCCCGTCACACCGACGTGCTCATCGCTTCGCCGTCCTCCGTCACCGCCATTGTCACCATCAATCGCTCCAGGGTGAGCATACGGTGCTCAGGCACCCATCTGAATCCTCTCTCTCGCTCTGTTTTCCGCCCGCGCCATAGCTTGCCGAGCGCCGCCGCTGCTCGCCGTCGTACGCCTTGCTCGCCGTCGTACGCCTTGCTCCGATGACCATCCGCATGCGGCGCCGCCACTAGCTAGCTCGCCTTGCAGCCCCAGTTCAAACCACATACTTAGCTCGCACGCGCGTGCTCGGGAAACGTCGGCGCCGATGACCATATGCTGGTGGTCGGCGACATGACGTCATGCTAGCGTCATCGTGACGCCAGCGCATGGGTCAGCTCCTGGTCAAACCCCCCTCGGGTCCCACCTGTCCACGTGGAGGCCGATGTGGCTCTGAGGCCCACCGGTCAGCCAATGTGGCTAGCCCACCCCTCTGTGTAAAACGTTTTAGGGTGTGTGCTGATGTCACAATGACACATTAAATTATTTTAAACGATTTAAATAAATTCAGAAAATGAATAAATATTAGAAATTCAATAAATAATTAATTATACTAGTCGTTAACCCGTGCACCCGCACGGGCTAGTGATTCCAAATCAATACAATAGAGATATGGGTTATGTAAAAAAATATTCAATTATTAACTAATGTTGAAATATAAATAGGATAAGCTATAGGAATATACCTTTGAAAATCTCTTGTTGGTTATTACATTACACTTGGGAAAATTTAAGATTATAGAGCTTAAGAACGGGAAAGACAAACTGCAAAACCTGAAATTGTCACTATATGGTTACTATCGATGGATGTCATCGAGGGAGCAACACAATGGTCTAGCATACCTGATTTAAGCGGTGCTTTCACCATGAACAGAAAACATCAGATATTCGACTCTATCATTACGTGAGAAAGAAGTTATTATAGAAGTAAAGAGTTGTTTCTGTAAACTGGTTGGAACAAAATACCAATGATTAGTACCAATATGGACCATCAAAATATCTTGAAGAGAAAGGTATAGAAGTCAAAATCTTTTCACATTATAGAAGTAAAGCGGTGCTCACCCTCCCCTCCGCTCGCTCCCTCTCGCTGGGAGTCGTCGTCGCCTCGCTGCTCTGCAAGCGCCGCCGCTGGCCATCGTCGTTGTCATCGCTCCGGTGAGCCCTAGGTAACGGCGCCACCCGTTTTAGGTAGGCCGTATCGCGTTGAGTCAAACGCACTTGCTCGCGCGCCCTAGGTCGCTCTCTTACTCTAGATAATATTTGTGTATTTTTGTATGAATAATATGTATATTTGTGTACGAATCCATGTCCACTTGAATGTTTACTATCTTACTCTAGATAATATTATTGTTTTAGGAACTATGGATCCACTCAATAGAAACCTTGAAGAGGAAGAAATAATGGAGAACATGATCCATGAGGACACCTCACAATATCTGAACTTTGAGGGACATGATGACAGCTCAAGTAGTCATGGAGAAGATGACGACTCCTGTGAACGCACTTTAGTGATTACAAAGTCCGTCGAGGTATATATATGCATGGATTAAGCCTCTGCTGACTTGCACCGATTGATTTGTATATATTAACGCTTATTTCTTCTTTTATCCCTCCGGATCGACCAGCCAGCAACAATGTTCTTCTACGAAAAAAAGCAAGCGAGGCGCGAGCCATCGGTTGAAAGATCGTGCAAAGTTCACGATCAAAGCAGTCCGTGTTGATGACATGCCGATGGAGCCCAAGAAGGCCGCAGACAAATTTATATATCAGGCTGGAGTTCTTGTTAGGGACCAAATCCCAATCATAATTGAATATTGGAATAAGCCAAAAAGGGCGACGGTACCTTTGTCGATAAAAGATCCAAAGAAACGCTTTGGAATTTGCTGTTGGTAAATTTCACCCTACCGCCAGAGGAGGATGAAAATAAACCGGTTATAAAGGAAAAGGTCAAAGAGTGGACTCTAAAGAAGATGGCTGACGCTTTCCGCAACTGGAAGACAAAATTGAAAAAATTTGTCAAAGCTCGCGAGACTTCAGATTTCGAAGACACATATTATGTGAAGATAAGACCTCACTGGCCTGAATTTGTGGCGTACAAGGAAGGTGCTATAGCTACAAAGAGGTCAGAAACCAATAAACTAAATGCCCAGAAGAAGGAATATCACCAGAGGACGGGGTCAGGTGGCTACATATCTCAGAGGCCTAAGTGGGAGGAAGCTGAGAAGGCCCTGCGCGATAGAGGGATCACACCCCAGACACATGGGTGGGACCTACGTGCAAAGACTTGGTTCTACGGAATTGGGGCAAGGTTGGACCCAGAAACGGTATTGTGTATCTTCCCAACCCTCCTTGCCAAACCTATCACTGAACTCATCACGACATACGAGGAAACAGCCGCCAGGACCTTCCATCCCGACAGAGAGAATGACCAACTAACACGCGTCAACGGTAAAAAGGAACATCCTAGACTTGTACGAGGCACAAAGGGTATGACGTGGAAGGATGGGTTTGCCGAGTGGGGCGACTCTTACAGATGGCGCGATAGAAAAGAAAAAGAGCGTACAGATTGGATGACACAGATATAACATGCACTTGTGACGCTGCAGGCGCAAGTGAATGCACAAAAGAGCCAGCAAGCTACCGGTCCATCTCAGCGGCACGAAGAGCCTGCATTGGAAGCTGCCGGCGGCCTAGACTCTGCGCGGAAAAGCAGCGTGGCTTCCACGGAGAACGTGCAGCCCACGCTTGAAATGGCGAGACCTCGATACCCCATGGATGAGATCACGGAGAGCGAACACGCTGAGCTGCATGTGAGATTAATGGGCTTATCCATTAAGGTGGCGGTCGGCTATGCCTTAGCTCCTGTAGTTGGTGGAACTTACCACTGCCGACCGATTCCAGATGGCTATGCTATTGTCGGGGTGGATGAGGTTGTGAAGGAATATGAGGAAGCACAACTTGACCATGCTATAGGTGAAGGGGAAACTCAACTCAAATTTGAAGTGAAAACAACCATTCTTCAGAAGAAGGAACACATCGTGCTTCCAAATTGGAGGCCACTGGCACCCCCGCCGTCTCCGTAAGCGTCAGCAGTATGGGCCGACTCAGCCGTCTCCAAGTCATCAGAATACTCCCCTGTCGTCTTCGGTGCTTCAACCATCTCTTGCGCGGCAGCCATCTCCGGCGCGCCAGCCATTTCCTATGTGTCAGCCATCTTCGGCGCACCAGGCATCTCCTGCGCGTTAGCCATCTCTGGCGCTTCAGCCATCTCCTACGCGTAAGCGGAAGAGCACTTCCACGAAGAGCATCACTAGCACTGCCATGAAGAAATCCGCAGGAAACCGTAGGCCAAAGAGTTCAAGAAACTACGTCCCGCAGCCTTCCGCCAAGCCATTGCCGGTATTACCGTGGAATCGCAGCGACGAGGAGACCAAGAGGATCTCGGAAGAAGAGGTCAAGAAATTCTTTGCACCTAGACGGGCTGAGCCAAAGGAGAAACTAGATCCGACGGTGGTGGAGAAGTTTTACAATAATCTTTTGAAACCTAAAACCCCACTTGTGCCGGACTACGAGCGCCAGATTATGAAGGGGGATGCAAGGCAGAGGGAGTCTGAAAGTAGCAGTCGTGCGGCATCCCAGAAAACAGTTCCCATGCTCGGAGAGCAGGAAACCAATCATGCGCCCCGCTCCAAGTGTTCGACACACGGAACGCTCCTCCTATAAATGATTACGAGGCAGAGCTACAAAGAATGGCCAATGAGATGGGGATGACTTACATTGCATACTTGAACATCATGGGAGACAACTTGCCCAAAGGCGATGCCAACCCCATACAGCCATGGAAGTATGGGAAGAATCTCGTCAAGAAAGAGGAGCTCAAGAATCTACCAACAAAGATGCGAAGATTGCATAAGTGGTACCTTGGTTTCTGCAAGACGATAAAGGAAGAATGGATCACGGCGCATATAAGAGATCAGATTTTCTTGTGCGGAGAGGACGTGATCAACTTCAACATTCAAGACTTGCATTTTCTATTCAATCAGAAGGAACTCGACAAAGCTGCCATCAGCCTTTATTGTGTGTAAGTACTATTTCTGTAATTTTTATCTCATTTCATTCAATTCATTAATTGCATGTATATATATGATCACCATATATGTATATACTATTATGCAGGAAAAAGGTTATGGAATGCATGAAAGGAGGACCTTTTGACATTGGGTTCGTTGACCCAAATAGAGTTCATGAACAAGTGGTAAACCTCAAACCCAGGCAAACAGAAGATTTCTTGCTAACGTATTTACTGAGACAACAAACCAAAAGGGAAATACTATTGCCTTACAACTTCTCGTGAGTGTTACCCTCTCTTGTACATATTGTTTTTCGGCTTACTTGATGTTAAGTGTAACTGATGATGAGTTATGCTTGCGCAGGTTCCACTTTATTCTGCTAGTCATTCAAGTTGACTCAGGAAAAGTCCTTGTCATGGACTCGTTATGAAAAGACCAAGAGCTATGGGAAGACTTTAAAGATATGCTCCAGAGGTAATTTCAATCATATTATTGCACTAGATCGGCAACTTTTGTGACAACAAGTAATTAATTACTCCTTTGTCCATTTTCTTTGCCAGACAGGGTTTGGAAAAGGTTCACGGGCAGGGTCGTGGGTGAATGGTCAGAAGAACTAAAATTTGTAGACCAAAATGTAAGTAATACTAGCTAGCTAGGTCTGCGTATCTCTTTGATTCTCCTTCCAATTCCATTATATCATGCTTTATTGATTATTATTTTGATTAAACTCTCTATTCTCGTAAAGTGCGCGCATCAGGGACCCGACAATAACTTATGTGGATACTATGTTTGCGAGTTCATTCGCAACACGATATGTACGACGGGCCAAGCCACACTAGAACAACTTAGAGTAAGTAAACAAAGTACACAATATTATGTTATTACCATCAATTGTGTTAAGTTTTATTCTTATATATATTGACCCCCATTCTTCATATATATTTAGAGCAATTGGCAGGGTTCATACTTGATGAGGTCGTCACGCCTGGCGGAGAACTCTTTAGATATCCAGCAAAATGAACATGTACGGAGATGTTATATTGTATATATGCTTGAACGTGTTTGTCTTGTACTTGATGCTTCAACGTTTACGGAGATACCACAATGACGATGTTTGTGTATAATAATAGTTGCTTAATTATTCATGTACTCATATGTACCGACGATGTATGTGTATACCTCTCCTGATCGATTCCCCCGCACCCCTCCCCGTCCCCGCCGCGCCGCAGAAATACGTCCAGAACAGGGCGGCGGCAGAACTCTGCCGCGGCAGAGATTTATGCCGTTTTCCTTCCACAACAGAGAACCTTTAACACCAGTTCGTGTTACGAACCAGTGTTAAAGGGGGGGCCTGAGCGCTGCGGTAACCCTACGTGCGCCACCCTTTAACAGCGGTTTGTATAAGAACCGCTGTTAAAGAGGGGGCTCTAACACCGAACCCCCAACAGCGGTTCTGGAACCGCTGTTAGAGGCCTCTACGAACCGGTGTTAGAGACCTACCTGTGCACTAGTGCCATCAAGAAATAAGTGGCTTAAATTTGTCTAGATTCGCATATATATAAATATATTTTAGTGCTTAGATTCATTCGAATCTAGAAAAGTTCAAGTCACTTATTTCTGAATTGATGGAGTACAATAACTGGCAATCGAAATCATTAGATTTCATTAAGCTGGACCAAACCTGTGTTAGCTTTTATGAAGCAAACCTCAAAATTTTCCTCGATCTCTCTCTGTCACGCTCTACTATTGTCCTCGGCATTCAATTGAACCGCCAACATTTGCCTCAAATAGACCCCTAGATGATGATGAACATGGCTTCCACTTCATGGTCAGTAATATGCAAATAGGCAGCCATTGCATACTGAGCCTAAGTCAGTTATAACCTGCTGCTAACTCAGCCGAAGTCTCTTTGCTACCGGCGTGTTTTGTTTTTATCCAAGGAGGCTAGAAGCGATAAGACTGTTAGTACGTAGTACTCTCTATTCACATGATCCCATTAGTAAAGGAAAATGATTGGGCTCCCCCGGGGATCGCTAGTTTCTATCCCCCGGGTCGCATAGCTAGGCTTGGAAACGGACGTACATTGGAGTGTGGGCCTGACCTTATCTCTTCCCCTTCTCCTACCTTCCTCCCAACAAAAATCCCAACAAAAATCTCCATTTCCCAGCCGCGATGCTGCTGCCTAGCCACGACGCTGCCCCTCTGCCTCGCCGAGCCTCCGCCTCACGGCGCCGCCGTAGTCCTCCGCGACTCTCTCCTCCGTCGGGCCCTCCTACGCCATGCCTCCTCCTCCGCGCTTGCATGGTGCTCGTTACTGGTGTCGCCGCACGCTTGCACCACCATTGCACCCTCTTCTGTTCTGCTCGACACCAAGCTCGTGAGGCAGTGCTGCAACGAAGGCTGGTATTGCTACCGCTGGCGGCTAGGGCGGGCGGTGTTGCAACCATGGTGGGCGCCCTTGCAGCCGACGGCAGGCGGTGCTGCAACGATGGCGGGCGGCGCTGCTAACATATGGTGGCGACCGACGCTGCCTGCTACAGGCGGCGGGCGGCGATGCTATATAGGCGCGGCGCCCCTACTACAACTGGCGGTGTGCCCTGCTACAGAGGTACAGCAACGCTGCTACAAATCGCAGCATGCCCTGCTACAGAATCCCGCCGACGCTGCTAGAGAGGCGCAGAGGCGTTGCTACAAGCGGCGTAAGGCTCTGTTACAAGAGATGTCTGGTGTTGCTACATGGGTACAATGACCTTGCTAAAACGGTATGAAGCCCTACTACAGGGGCACAACGGCCTTACTACAGAGGCACGGGGAAATCTTCTCCTCCATCGACAGACCTTTTTTGCTACAATTGTTAATTTATTTTGCTACAACCGTTTTATGAATTTGCTACAACAGCGCAATTTGTTTTCTACAAAGTCTCCGGCAAGATCTTCCGACAAAAGTCTCCGGCGAAGTTGGTTTTTCTACATTAGTACTTTTTTTTGCTACAAAGTCACCGGCGAGGTCTCCGGCAAGATCTCCGGCGAGGTCTAGTCTTTTTTCTATTTTGTGAGTCAAACCATTTTTTTGCTACGTGTAGCAAAAGCGGGACGTTTTGTAGCACTGGTGGAAAACAGGCCTCTAGTCCCAGGCCGCAACGGGCTCTAGTCCCGGTTTTGGGCCCGGAACTGCGAAAACAGGACTAGAGGCCCCCCACACTAGTCCCGGCTCGCTACGGCCCGCGACTGATAACAGCCACGTGGCTATTTCAGCGCCGTGGGGGCGGAAACCCTCTAGTCCCGGGCCGTAACACCACCCGGGACTATAAGGTTTCCTGCCGCGGCAGAGAATTGTGTGTTTCTCTACCACGGCAAAGATTGTGTATTTCCTTTTTTTCCATTTCGTTCCTTTTCGTTTTGTGTTTCACTATAATTTCAAACATATATTTAAGTACACATATTCTACACTACTACATACACAGTACACGTTCATGCATCTATATAATTAATCGATCCCTTACAAGCATACATTGATGATATATATATCAAAAGGAAGAAATGTTTTAAAATTACATGGTCATTGATGAATATATATATATATATATATCATATCAGCTACATGGAGATCACTAAGGCAAATCGAGTTCCACGTCATCCGTATAATGCTCTCCATGTACATCAAGGACTTCCTCCATCATAAATCCCGCCAGCTCCTCTTGAATTGCTCTTATGCGCTGGTCTGGCTCTAGTTTCTCCCGCAAATAATAAATATAATGTAAGTCAACTTTCCGCTCACTGGTCAACTCGCGGATGTACTCACAGACGTAGTATCCACATAAATGAGTTCCCGGTGGTTGCTATAAACTCTTCACCATTTTATAAGTTAACTCCTCTTTGAATGGACCTAGTATTTTCTGTCTGAACCGTGTCCAACACCTGCTCGGCAAAGAAAATGAACAAAGGAGTTATTAGTTACTTGATATCATGAAATCAATGAAATAGGACGATATAATGCGATAATGATTGAAATTACTTATGTATCATTGCTTCCATGTCGCTCCACTACTCTTGGTCCCAACTTAATGAGTCGTGGACTTCAACTCGAGAGTTGTCAACTTGAATGTTTAGCAAGATCCAGTGGAATCTGCGGACATTTACATAAGCATACATGCATAGCTCATCGAGTAAGCAAAAATAAAATGTGTACAAGATATAAACACTCACTTGAAGTTGTAAGGAAATAGTATTTCCTTAACAAAATTATTCTCGGTTAAGAACCTGCACAAGTCTTCCTCCACGTCCTTGAGGTGATTCTTTAACGTATATTCATTAACGATATATGGGTCAATGAACCCAACGCCATATCTTCTAGATCTTTTGCATTCAAGCATCTTCATTCTGCAGAATATAATATCATCATACAAAAGGATATATAGTTAGGATAATATATTAAATGCAATGAATGAGCTGAGCTACAAACTTAATTATAGAAATAAATAACTTACAGACAGTAGCAACCAATGATAGATTTGTCGAGGGCGCGCTGGTTGTATAACTGAAATAGTTAGGTCATTTGATCCTGTATCGAGTATGGTTTGAAGTGATGCTCCTTTCTAACGTCCACCGGAAACCAATCTTTCTGATGCTTTTTTTCTGCTTGCGACATATACCATTCGTGCATATTTCGCATATGTGTGGATAGACGCGCGAGCTCCTCATTACTGACTAGAGGCACCCCTTGGACATACTTTCATACTATCTGACCCACTAGAGTATCTTCATAGCCTAAATATTGACCAAGAGACATTTTTTCTTTGGTAGCAAGTGCTTTGGCCTGCGATATAGTGATTCCCATTAGTGCAACATTATTATGAGCTCTGGGTCCATTATTTGCATGTCCATATCCATTTCAGCTCTGAAGGCCTTGTTGAGGTCTGAAATGACTTTGAGCGGGGCGACCGATTGATTCTTCTGTGCTCCGAGATGGGCAACTTGCTTCCTGCTTTTTGCACTTGTGATTTTTTCCTTCTGTGCTTGCTTAATAATCTCGTGGTCATAGTCTGATTCCAGATTCATCGATATCTGGGATGGTTTCTCAAGAAAGGACTTAGCCCACTTTTTGTTTTTTTCATCATATACCGGCTTTGGCTCAGGCTTTTTGGGTGCAAAATGCGCCTTAACTTGGGCAGACACATCCGCGTTAGTTTCCTCATCGGTCCTGTCATAAGGTCTATTTGGAAGAGCCGGCGGGATGTAGAATATCTTCGCCGTTTGACCTTTCTTCGATGTGGGGCGCGGGGGAGCGTCGCACTTCTGTTTCTTCGACGAGGTAGTAGTATTGCACGGAGGCGGAGGTGGAGATCGAGTATTGCGTGGAGGCGGATATCCAGTTGATGTACTCCTGCTGCGGTGATCGTTAGCGGGGCGGGGTCGACTTGGAGGTTGGCGATAATCGGGTTGGGTGGACTTGGAGGTTGAAGATATTCGATGCGGGGTGGACTTGGATTCCTTGGAGTCGGTGGCCTTGGCGCCGAGCCTAGAAACTTGATGTACTTCTTATTCCATAGAATTATGTTGCGCTTGACATCTCCTAGTTTCGTAAGGCCTTCAGGCGTAGCGATTTTAATCTCTAGGTCCGCAAAATCCTCCACTATGTCATCCACCGTGACACGAGCATAGCCTGGTGGAATCGGAAGTGAATGGTGGAGTGCTCCAGGTAGACAAGGTAAAGCAGTGCCGATCGCCACCTTGAAGGACAGGTTGTTCATTGGCTGATGTAGCTCACATTGTGCCATCTCTCTGACATCATCCACGGGGTAGTAGGGATCCAGTGCATCATCCAGCAGTGCTTGATCATCAGCCCGGACCTCCGTGGAATCCACGCTGCTTCTCCGGTGGCTAAGATCCAATGAAGGATCATCAGCCCGCGGGTGAGTTGACGACGGTGGCCTTTGGCTAAATTCATGCATGAGGTTCTTCAGATCAGCTAGGTCCTGCTCTACCCTGGAGATCCGGTCTGCCTCCTGGTCCTTCTTTCTCTGACAGCTTCTGTAACTGGCATCATACTAAGGAAACCCTTTCTTCCACAAGACACCGGTGCCTTTGCCTCATGTTCGTCCTCCCTTTTCAGGATTCCCTAGGGCGCGTGTCAGCTCGTCGTTCTCTCTCTCGGGACGGAACAATCCCAATTGAGCACCTTTCATTGCTTGAATAAGGTCTTGGGAGGGTTTTAGAACTTTATCATGAAATAATGTCTTCCCTGTTTCTGGGTCCAAGGATCCCCCGTGCCCGTACCACCAGTGCTTTGACCTCTCGGGCCATCCATCTGTACCAGGAGTGACGCCTCTAGCCCTCATTTTCTTCTCCATAGTTTCCCACTTAGGGACGGCACTCTTGTAGCCACATGTCCCTATTTTATGATGGTATTTCTTTTTGGCAGCATTTAACGCGTTCTTTGCCAACTTTTCCTTTGCTTTATCAGATTGCTTGTACTATACAAAATCAGGCCACTGTTATGTCAACTTCTCGTCTACTCCTTTGAAGTATGGAGTTTTCTTTTTCGCGACATATTTCGCGTATAAACTTTTCTTGTGGTTCCGATACAGTTCAGCCATCCATCTTAGAGCCCACTCCTTCACTTTCGCTCTATTTTCAATCCCACCCGGCCTTGGGGTAATACCATCTCCCTCAAATTCTTCATACTCTGCAGGTAGTATGAAATGCGCTATGAGCTTCTGCCAAAGGTCATCTTTGGCATCATCGGTGACATAGCTGTTGGATTCTTCACCGGGTTTCTTTGACTGATTCCATTCTTGGATGGTGATCGGCAGGTTGTCCCTAACAAGCACCCCGCATTGATTTATGAACATCCTCTGGTGCTTCTCTAGAGCAATCGGTTCACCATCATCATCTATTTCTTTGATGGTGAACCTCTGATTACCATCCAACTTTTTGTTCGGCCCTCGTTTCGTTTGAGCTGTCGATTGCTTCGATCCGATGGGCTAAAACAAGAAGAGAGAGTGATTAATATATATCTAGATCAGTTAATGAATATAGGTAACACAAGGCTTTATATATATATGTACCTCGCCGGATCCTGTCGAGGGGCCATCATTATTGTTGTTATTTGTTTGCCCTTCGTCCATCCGGTCTTCCCCTTGGTACATTAGGTTTTCCTCTAGTCCATCACCGGATGGATTCAGATATGAGGATATCTCTTCCTCGAGCAAAATATCTTTGCCAGTAGTAATATTAAGAGGAATTTCACCTCTTATCATGCCCTGAAAAAAACCTTCACCGATGCGACCAGGATCTTCGGATGGATCCATGACTTCATTATCTATAACAAAAAAAGAGTTAAACAGGTTAGAAAAAAACAATAACCCTAATAACTAAAACAAAAAAACTATAACCCTAATATTATTTGCGATAAAACAATAATCTTAATAACTAAAACAAAAAAAACCCTAATATAAAAAAACTATAGAAAAAACTATAACAAAAAACCCTAATAATCCTAATTATAATAATCCTAACTATAAAAAATATATAAAACTATAGAAAAAACTATAACAAAAAACCCTAATGATCCTAATTATAATAATCCTAATAATCCTAATTATAATAATCCTAACTATAAAAAAACTATAAAAAACTATAGAAAAAACTATAACAAAATAATTATAATTAATCCTAACACTCTAGCCAATTATAATTAAAATAATTATAATTAATCCTAACTCTAGCTAGAAAAATCTATAACAAAATAATTATAATTAATCCTAACCCTAGCTAACAATATAATCCTAATCCTAATAACAAAAACTATAAATCTAATTAACAACCCTACTAGCTAACTAATAATTACAAAAAAAACCACATTTTCTCCTCGAAACCGATCGATCGGCGAAGGAAGTAGGCGGGCGAGAGGCGGCGTGTGTGGCACGAGACAAGGCGTTAGAGCATGGCGCCGAACAGCTAGCAATGGCGTGGTAAGCGGCAGGAGACGGGCGAATCGTGGACAACACCTCCCCTGCGTGTGCTTCGTCTTCGTCTGTGTGCGCGTTGCTTCGTCTTCGTCGAGAAATACTAAGTGTTGGGGCAGCACCTCCTGGCGCGCAGAATATATACGGACCACCCCTTTAGTTTCGGGCTAAGCCACCGCCCGGGACTAGAGGGTCTTTAGTCCCGGGCCGTGGCTTAACCCGTCTTTAGTCGCGGGTTAAGCCACGGCCCGGGACTAGTGTGTTTTTTTGGCCGCTTGGTTTTCGCGCGCACACGCACCCTCTAGTCCCGGGTTGAGCCACGACCCGCGACTAGTTTATTTTTTGTAAATTTTCTTTTTTTAATTCAAATCAAATATAAAACTTTGGAAAATTATATCTTTTATTGTAAAAATCCAAATAAAACAAATAATATGTCTATTACTATCAGAAAAATATAAAGAATCTTAATATAATATCCATATATCTGTTTGCATCATTTATAAATTATTTCATTTGTAAATTTTCTTTTTTAATTCAAATCAAATATAAAACTTTGGAAAAAATCCAAATAAAACAAAAAATATGTCTATTACTATCAGAAAAATATAAAGAATCTTAATATAATGACCATATATCTGTTTGCATCATTTATAAATTATTTCATTTGTAAATTTTCTTTTTTAATTCAAATCAAATATAAAACTTTGGAAAATCATATCTTTTATTGTAAAAATCTAAATAAAACAAATAATATGTCTATTATTATCAAAAAATATAAATAATCTTAATATAATATCCATATATCTGTTTGCATCATTTATAAATTATTTCATTTTTAAATTTTCTTTTTTAATTCAAATCAAATATAAAACTTTGGAAAATCATATCTTTTTTTGTAAAAATCCAAATAAAACAAATAATATGTCTATTATTATCAGAAAAAATATAAAAAATCTTAATATAATATCCATATATCTGTTTGCATCATTTATAAATTATTTCATTTGTAAATTTTCTTTTTTTAATTCAAATCAAATATAAAACTTTGCAAAATCATATCTTTTATTGTAAAAATCCAAATAAAACAAGTAATATGTCTATTATTATCACAAAAATATAAAGAATCTTAACCGGGACTAAAGATATTTCCATTTAGTCCTGGTTGTAGTCACAAACCGGGACTAAAGATATTTCCCGCCATTTCCCACCGCTTCCCGCCATGTTTTCCCGCCCTTTCCTTTTTACGAGAGCTTTTAGTCCCGGTTGCTGTCACTAGGAAATAGCTTTTAGTCCTAGTTGCAGACACTAACCGGGACTAAAGATATTTCCCGCCATTTTCCAAAGCTTCCCGCCAAGTTTTCCCGCCCTTTCCCTCTATATCTAGGGTGATCGCGCCATGGCTATCCACACCTTCCTCTCTTAGAACAATGGGCAATGCCTACTGGGCCATTCTGACCCTCGAGGAGACCGAGGCGCTGTGCGCCTCCAGCTACCCTTGTCCGTCGGGATACCGGCTGGATGCTGAGCGCTGGAGGGGTTCCTGTCCCTCCTGTCCCTGAAGGTTCCGCATGCCAGGCGACCATCACGAACCACTTCTACCACGAGATCACGCCGGAGCAGCGGATGGATCCCCAGTGGGATCCCAACAACTACGACACCTGGAATGCCTTCTTCGCTAATAGGCGGGAAAGGGAGCTCGCCAGGTACGAGGGTGATGGCCTACCCCCGGTGAACCACAGTGAAGCCGGCCGCCGTCTGTGGTGGGCGAACCATACTATCATCAGAGTGATGCACTACATCGTCGGGGGAGACCATCCTCGCCTGTGGTGCCCACAAGTCCACCCGCCACAGAGCCACAAGAAGGCCCCTCCCCCGCCCGCCGTAAATCCGAGGCCGGAGTGGCCCCTGGTATATGCCATGGCTGGGCTAAGGATCCCCGGAGTGGCAGGTGATGATGACGATGACGAAGAAGACCCTGAAGTTGCGTACTATAGGACTAGGCATGATTATGACTAAAGGGGGCGGCTTTAGTCCTGAGTGTTAGCTAGTCCCGGTTTGTCCCGGTTTTTAATATTATAAATGTCTTGAGTGTTACCTAAATATGAAGATGTTGTATTTAGTCCCGGTTTTTAATATTAATAAATGTCTTGAGTGTTACCTAAATAGAGGAAATAGAGCAGGCTGGATCAAGCAACCTATAAATAGAGGGAAATTCCTATAAAGAGAGGGTTCATCTTTAGTCTCGGTTAGAGAAACCAACCGCGACTGAAGGGATTGTGGAAGACTGGGCCAGGCAACACTAATAATAGGGGTGAGTGTCGACATTATGTCGTGCGGCTTGTACCCTGTCCCGGATGGTGTTACCTAAATGTCGACACCAACCGGGACAAAACATTAGTCAGCACTAATAATATGGGTGAGTGTCGACATTATTTCATGAGTGTCGACATTATGCCGAGCTGCTTGTACTATAAATAGGCATCCTTGTGAGTCCAGTCCTCCAGCCAGTTTGAGGCATCTCCAAGATGGTTTTGGAGAGCAGGGACACCACTACGGCCATTTTCAGGGAGATGCCGCCGAAGCCTAGTCCTCTAGCATCTCCAAGAAACTGGTCATAGAGGCACTCCCTAATATGTGAAATTAGTTAGCTCCCAGGTATATTGATCTAGTTAGAGAAGTTACAAGCTGCAAGATGGTTTTCGAGAGCAGGGACACCACTACGGCCAGTTTTAGGGAGATGCCGCCGGAGCCCAGTCCTCCGGCATCTCCAAGAAACTGGTCATAGAGGCACTCCCTAATATGTGACCTCACGCGTTTGGAGATCAGATCTTAATGGTAAGTATGAATCGGGACTAAAGGCCCCCCTTTAGTCTGGTCCAGCCACAAAACGGGACTAACACACTCAAGATTGTTTGCAGATAAGACTATAAAAATGGACACATGTAGCATCTTCACTCATAAAATGTTACAATTATTACACATCATTTGTTCGCATGTGTTCCTTTCTGATCCCACCATATCCATGGAGTATCTTCATTCATTAACATGATGCTTGGGTCATCCTTCACCGCGAAGGGAGGAATTTCATGAAACTTATCACAATCTTCTGACATGTCTGTCTTGTCCTCCACTACCACGATGTTTCTTTTTCCTGAAAGAACTATGTGGCGCTTTGGCTCATCATCTGATGTATTCTTTTTCTTATTTTTTTTCTTTTTCTAGGTTTGGTAGACATGTCCTTCACATAGAAAACCTGAGCCACATCATTGGCTAGGATGAATGGTTCGTCTAAGTACCCAAGATTGTTGAGATCCAACGATGTCATTCTGTATTTCTTGTCTACCTCAACCCCTCCTCCTGTCAGCTTGACCCATTTGCACCGAAACAAGGGGACCTTAAAAGTAGGTCCATAGTCAAGTTCCCATATCTCCTCTATGTAACCATAATATGTGGTCTTTGACCCATTGTTGTCTGTTGCATCAAAGCGGACACCACTTTTTTGGTTGGTGCTCTTTTTTATCTTGGGCTATCGTGTAAAATGTATACCCATTTATCTCGTACCCTTGGAAAGTCGATATAGTCGAAGATGGTGACCTAGACAACAAGTATAGCTTATCTCCAAGAGTG
This sequence comes from Avena insularis, assembly GCA_023614405.1. Taxonomy (NCBI): domain Eukaryota; kingdom Viridiplantae; phylum Streptophyta; class Magnoliopsida; order Poales; family Poaceae; genus Avena; species Avena insularis. The sequence continues at coordinate 29,210,287 of CM042690.1, forward strand.
TTGTTTTTGATGAGATGTTGCAACCAACCGCCAAAACTCTTCATGTGTTCATCTCTAATCCAAGAGTCATGCTTTCCAGGGTTGTTGGAGCGTAAGATTTTCTTGTGTTCCTCGATATATGGGGCTGCCAAGATAGAATTATGCAGAACGGTGTAATGTGCTTCGGTGTAAGAATGTTCGTCCCTACATATTATTGATTTCCTTCCTAGAGTACCCTTTCCACTCAGTCTCCCCTCATACCGCGATTGAGGTAGACCAACCGGCCTAAGGTCAGGAATGAAGTCAACACAAAATTCAATGACCTCCTCTGTTCCATAGCCCTTGGAGATGCTTCCTTCTGGCCTAGCACGGTTACGAATATATTTCTTTAAGATTCCCATGAACCTCTCAAAGGGAAACATATTGTGTAGAAATATAGGATCGAGAATGGAAATCTCTTCGACTAGGTGAACCAGCAGGTGCGTCATAATATTGAAGAAGGATGGTGGGAACGCCAACTCAAAACTGACAAGACATTGGACCACATCATTCTGTAACCGTGGTAGATCTTCAGGATTAATTATCTTCTGAGAGATTGCATTGAGAAATGCACATAGCTTCACAATGGGTACTCGAACATTATCTGGTAGAAGCCCCCTCAATGCAATCGGAAGCATTTGCGTCATAATCACGTGGCAGTCATGAGACTTTAGGTTTTGGAACTTTTTTTCTACCATATTTATTATTCCCTTTATATTCGACGAGAAGCCAGACGGGACCTTAATACTGCTTAGGCATTCAAAAAATATTTCCTTCTCTTGTTTGGTAAGAGCGTAGCTGGCATGACCTTAAAACCATTATAGATGCAGGCCATCTGGGTCTTTCATATGTTGATGGTCCTTTCGTGCTTCTGGTGTATCTTTTGTCTTCCCACACACGCCCAAGAAGCCTAGCAGGTTCACGCAAAGATTCTTCGTCACATGCATCACATCGATTGCAGAGTGGACCTCTAAGAATTTCCAATATGGTAGCTCCCAAAATATAGATTTCTTCTTCCACATGGGTGCGTGTCCTTGGCGTCCTTGGAACAGATTTTTCGCAGGACCCTTTCCAAAGGTTACCATTTGATCCAAATTTTGACCATATCAAATATATCAGCACCAAGACGCTCCTTAGGCTTCGCCGGTGACATGCCGCATTGAAATGCTTGCCTTTCTTTCTTAAGGGATGCTTGGCCAAAAGAAATCGACGATGCTCATTGTATATATTCTTCTTACAATGTTCCAAATATATACTTTCAGTCTCATCTAAACAGTGTGTGCATGCATTGTATCCCTTGTTTGACTGTCCTGAAAGGTTACTAAGAGCAGGACAATCATTGATTGTTACGAAAAGCAATGCTCGGAGGTTAAATTCTTCCTGCTTGTGCTCATCCCACACGCGTATCCCGGGTCCGTGCCACAACTGTAAAAGTTCTTCCACTAATGGCCTTAGGTACACATCAATGTCGTTGCCGGGTTTCTTCGGACCTTGGATCAACACTGGCATCATAATGAACTTCCGCTTCATGCACAACCAAGAAGGAAGGCTATAGATGCATAGAGTCACGGGCAGTCTTTGTGTGGAGCTCTGCTCCCCAAAGGGATTCATGCCATCTGTACTTAGACCAAACCTTAAACTCCTTGCGTCATCTGCAAAGTCCGGGTACTTTCTATCGATTTTTCTCCATTGCGACCCATCAACGGGGTGTCTCAACATCCCGTCTGACTTACGTTCCTCTTTATGCCATCGCAACAACTTGGTGTGCTCTTTCTTTCTGAATAAGCGTTTCAACCGTGGTATTATAGGAGCATACCACATCACCTTGGCAGGAACCCTCTTCCGGGGGGGCTCGCCCTCAACGTCACCAGGGTCATCTCGTCTAATCTTATACCAAAGTGAAGTGCATACCGGGCATGCATCCAAATTCTCATACTCCTCACCGCGGTAGAGGATGCAGTCATTAGGGCATGCATGTATCTTCTGAACCTCTAAACCTAGAGGGCAGACAACCTTCTTTGCTTCGTACGTACTGACGGGCAATACGTTATCTTTTGGAAGCATATTCTTCATCATTTTCAGCAACTTTTCAAATGAGGAGTCAGGTATAGCACACTCAGCCTTCCATCACAACAATTCCAGTGTGTTGTCCAGCTTTTTCAGACCATTTTCGCAATTTGGGTACAACAACTTTTTGTGATCCTCTAACATGTGATTGAACTTCTCCCTATCCTTTTCAGTTTCACAATCTCTTCGTGCATCGGCAATGGTCCGACCAAGATCATCAGCGGGTTCATCTTGTGTCTCTTCTTCATCCTCCCCTTCAGCATCCCCCATGGAAGTATCTCCGTACTCATAAAAACCATGATAGTTGTCATCCTCCTCCTCTTCTTCATTGTCTTTCATTATAACCCCTCTCTCTCCATGCTTGGTCCAACAATTATAACTGGACATGAAGCCAGACTTCAACATGTGGCTGTGAAGGGTTTTTGAGTCAGAGTAATCCTTCTGATTCCTACATCCATTACATGGATAGAATACAAAACCATTGCGCTTGTTTGCATCAGCAACACAGATCAATTCATGCACGCCAGTAATGAACTCGCCAGAGCGTCGGTCAGTACCGTACATCCATTTCTGGACCATCTGCATTATAGTAAAAGTATATCAAAAACCATTACACAACATTATAAAATTATTACAAGTTATATTGAGAGCTTGTAGAGCATTAATTTTGAATTTTGAAAAATTTACATGCACCAATTTGTGAATTGGAGAAAACAATCAACATGATAAATGTGGAGTTTTTTATTATTGTTATATCAGTGAAAACCTCATTCCATTCTAAGCTCTGAAACTCTAAAATTACACATTTCAATTTTCAGTAACTATGTGCCTAATCGAAATTTGTTACACATATATATCAAAATCCTTCTAGCTACTTCTAGAGTATGCATGCATTGATCCATATCTCTATACTTCTAGAGCATTATAGAGCTAAAGTAGCAATAAAAGATGAAAGAATGAAGTTCTAACCTTTTAAAGCTTTGGATTTAGGTGTTGCAAACTAAATCTTGATAAAAAATGGCATGAACTCTCTTGCTTCTTTGAGAAAAATGGCCACCATATGCTTTAGGGCAGTAGGACAGGAAGCAGAATATATAGTGGTGGACAACTAGTCCCGGGCCGTGATACGACCCGGGACTAATAGTCTATGAAAAGACCAGCTATCCTGCTCCAGGTCATTAGTCCCGGTCTGTATTACGGACCGGGACTAAAGATCTGGTCCGGCCCGGGACTAGTGACTACGGCCGTTTCTAGCTGTTAGAGGCCTCACGGCCCGGGACTAGTGCCCCCACTAGTTGCGGGTTGTGACAGTCACGTCGAACCGAAGATGGTTTTTCCAGTAGTGTAGCAAAATTGGTATGTTTTATAGCAAAAGCGGGATTTGACAGAAAATAGGAGACACGTGGTTGGCTGGGGACCCGGGAACCACAAATCCCCCGGGGGACGCCTAGTATCGCCCTTAGTAGAAAGAGGCCATGTCAAATACTCCCTCCATCAAGAAATAAGTGGCTTAAATTTGTCTAGATTCGCATGTATATAAATATATTTTAGTGCTTAGACTCATTCGAATCTAGAAAAATTCAAGTCACTTATTTCTGAACAGATGGAGTATAATAACTGGCAATCGTAATCATTAGATTTCATTAAGCTGGAACAAACCTGTGTTAGCTTGTATGAAGCAAACCTCAAAAAATTTCTCGATCTCTATCTGTCACGCTCTACTATTGTCCTCGACATTCAATTGAACCGCCACCGTTTGCCTCACCTAGACCCCTAGATGATGATGAACATGGCTTCCACTTCATGGTCATTAATATGCAAATAGGCAACCATTGCATACTGAGCCTAAGTCAGTTATAACTTTAGCTGCTAACTCAGCCGAAGTCTCTCTGCTCCCGGCGTGTTTTGTTTTTATCCTAGGAGGCTAGAAGCTATAATTTTCCTGAGTTAAGCATGAGATATGACCAAAGATAAGCAACAATGTTCCGTTGAGTCTGTGTTTTGCGGGGTGCTTCTGGTGTTAGGTTGGTGATCAACACCTAAGCTCATCTTTAGGATAAAGCCATTAACTCACATGGGCATTATTTTTATGGGATGTTGTGTGATTATTAGTTGTTGGGTAATATTTGGGAGGCTGAATAATTAGCAAATTAAACCCCTATATATATGCGTGCCATTTTTAAAATGGCTGATTTGTCAATGGCATAAAAGGCGATGAGAGCTTGAAACTTCTTTTTAGCGGAATGTGAAACTTTGTTGGTCTGATCTGCAATGGTTTTGTAGCAACGTTTAGGTGCCATGGTAAAGGATGAGATAACGGTGCACATCACTACAAAAGGACTACAAAGAGGATATATTGACACTTTGATTCTTCATGTTTAGAGTGTCAGTTGGTTCTTAACACATATGAAGCTTTGCCTAATAAGTTCAACTGAATTATTTATTATGAGAAAACGAATGAGCCATTAAAACATTGCCTTAGGTGGGATAGACTTGGATGTTCTGCATAGAAAAAAAGGGTAGACTTGGGAAGAAAATGCGTTTCGATTTGAGTAAATAAAGATGTATCTGGCATAATTTAACATTCACAGTGCTTCCTCTAAGAGCCGATAATTCCAATTTGATTTTACTTACATTTGAATTGAGGGTTTTAATTGTAGTGTTGGAGACAATAAGTTGCATCTAAGTGTCAATTATTATATTTTGTTCATCTTAATGGTGGCTCAACTTAAAAAATCATTACCAACATTTCTAAATAAGAATATATGTTTTATATGGTACTTTATCTAAAAGATACTCACTCTAACATTACAAGTTAATGTCGGTATGCAAAAAAGATTGGAGTTTTAGTTTACTAAAGCTCGATGGCATGGTCAACCATAATAGTGTTTAAAAGTTACTGTCCAATGAAAGAGAGATCCAGTGCAAAATGAGGAAGGGGTGTAGGCTCAGTGGTTGTTACTAGGTATGTGCTTACACAAGAGCGGGCGATGGTCTCTGTTAGAAATATCAATACCAAATACTATGTTTTCTAGAGAAAATGCATAAAAGATCTGCCCATCGGTATCTGCATCACATCTTTAGCCCTTTATCCTCCACGGACTGAATATATTGAAGAATTTAAATTAATGTCTTACAGATATTTATATATATTACATTACATGAAAAAACATATGAGCAGGAACATATAACAACTTGAATGACAGTATAAAATAGATAGCGTTGTACATACCTTGCAATCAGCCTTCGCCAACTTTATTGATAAGTCCAAAAGAAAATAGTATAAAAAATTGTTACAAATGTTTTTGGAAAACACATGTACACAATAATGATCAAGTTGATATTGTGGAACATCTCATGTCAACAGAACGATAAAGAATGTCGTATATCTTACAATAAAGAAAATTAAGAATAGAAAGGAGATATGCATGAAATAAAGTGGGAAATATTTTTGTTTAGTTGGGAAACCTTTTAATCATGATAAATTGTGCTATGTTTCACTTCAATACAAATTTATTTTCGTCATTCCATTGAATAGGTCACCTCAAATCATCTCACCATTACTTGGATGATCCATAATTATAAATTTTACCATAATACATTGTACCCCGTTGATATGCATACATATACTACAAAATGACGAACAACATGTGAATGCTAACTTCACATACTTCTCTAACACCATATAAAAAGTATAGACCAGATTTAGACCTTTTAAATATATGTACCAATTTAATATCATGATCTGAGTGACATGTATGGTCAATATAATAGACGATGCCCCTCACAGTGCAGTGTAAATCTCTTAGGGAATTTAATATTGTAAATTAAAATGAAGAAGCATGATTCAATTGCTCACAATAGTATAAATTTATCCCATGTGGAATGGTTGGTTATTTGACACTCTAAAGGTCACAAGATTTAGAGATACAATCAATTGATGTTACATGTGGTAATTAATTTTGTAGATAAGTTGAAATCAATGTCCTAAAAAAATCAACAACGAGGATAGTTTGCATGATGATATAGACTATCAAAATTGCACTTATTTGGGTTTTTTTCATAAGAAGTATAGATAGACATCATCACTGATCTGTAAAATTCGAGATTATTAACCATGTGTCTCGCACATGATATGGTCTATTTAGCATTGAATTTGGAATGGCCATAGAACACTATAATTTCCTTTTACATAATACATATATATTAGAGAATGTAAAAATCTCAGTTACTTTCGACCTGGGAAAGATGATGCCCTCGCAATTGCGAGGGTCACCATGCTAGTATATATAAAAAAGAAAAAGCCCCAATATTATGGGATGCCTTGGCATGGAAGGGAGGCGAGGCGACGTGTGTTGCTGCTGGCCGGCCGGCGACCTGGTCGTGCGGCCGAGCGCCGCCTACTCCTCATCGTTGGCGGCAAGGTCGACGAAGATCTGTGACGGGGGCCACGCGCCGCCCTGGGCCGGAGCGGGAGGCGGTGCCGGGAGCGCCGGTGGCATTGGGATCGCGGGGGCATCTGGGCCTGCGTGGCCACCCAGGACTCATGCAGCTCCTGGGCAGTGCCGTCCCACCGCTTCCCCTCCTCCAGCTGCCACGCGAGGATGGTGGCTTGGAGCTCCTCCTCCTCCATCATCGGTCGGAGATGCCGCTGAGGCCCCTCATCTTGCTTGACCGCCACCAACCGGGGATGCGGCTCTGGGTCCTCCTCCGGCTGTGGCCAAGGCCACACCTCGAACGCGATGGTGTCGGCGCCCTGTTAGAGCGACCAGTCCGGGATGCCGGTCTGCGATGGTGGGAAGTGGAGGCCGTCGTCGTCGTCATCGTCGTCCTCCATGCTGGATCCTCGTTGGACCCCTCCCAGTAGTCCTCGTCAGCATTGTCAAAGTTCTCGAGGTGGGCCTCTGCGGTGATCCAGCATACCACTTTATGATGTAGTATACTATAGTCATTGACATAAGACCAATGAAACACCGTTCACTAGTATTACATCCCTCAGAATGGCACAACAAAAACACAGCGGGTCCAATACATGGCTAAAGGTTACAACTCACTCTTTACACAAGATCCAGAGAACACTCTAGGTTAAAGAGAGAGAAAGAACTTCTTACGAAGAAGAATCAAAGATAAACAATGCAAGAACTAATATACTATTTAGTCTAGTATGTTAACTAAGGAATTGGCATTGCTGATATTGCAATACACTACAGAATTAGGTTCTTTGGCTAGAGGTTATATTCCTATCTAGTCAGTAACTTCGTCTTCACTTGAGTTGAGGTATTTGTTGACTTCCTTGTCTTTGAAGAATCTTAGCTTTGAATGACGAGTCCTAGAGAATAACTTGATGTAAATGTTGTCTATCCCGGCTTCAGAATCTAGCAAGGGTTAAGAATATACTTTGAGTACGAGCGTACTCAACAAGTTCACTAGAAAAGGAGTGTTTGATGCACTATAACTACAGCCACAGACCATAGGTCGTAGGCAATGCAAGTTTTAATAAACATTTCTTCAAAGGTTGCTTTTATTCTGAAAAGCTATGTCCGTTAGCCTTCACGGGTTTACCAGAACTTTTATGGAGTTCCTTTCCCGCAGCGTTCGCAGCTCCTTCCTGGAACAGGGAGTAACAAGTTACAATTCTTACACTCTACAGAGGTGCGTTACTTTACCCATGAGAGATCAACTCCTTGTTGCACAACCGGGCAGCTTACCCGTCCATGCCAATCACTGCCCTCTCCGCGACCTCATATGTCTGCACAATCCTTCAGGCTGGCTCATCTTCGTTAAGCCCCCTTTCGGGCAGGCTAAAACCCTAATGAGTTCCCGAAGACTCTATGACCTGGTGTCGCCCTGGCAAGTTCCATAGTAAATGGTCCATCCACTAAACACCATCCCATAGATAATCTAGACACCAAAAGTGTGGGGCGTAAGGGTGCCCACCCATATGTTGGATCCGCACAAGGAATCACAACGTCACGTTAAGGTCGTCTTGCCTCCATACAAGAGGAAAAGGATACAGCTAACTTCTCCGTCCCATTCCAAATCTCATAGTTAACGCGTAATATACGGCGCAAGAATCACTGGAGACATTGGTTGTTAAGTCCTAGATATTATGTTCCTTTACCACCAGAACTTTTATAGTAAGTTATTACCTCATGGTAATAACCCATAATCACATTATTATGAAAATACTGTTTTCGGACCTTTTTCAAATGCAGGTGATGTCCACATTGGAGTTGTAAAATACTTTACAGAAAATAACCAAAGGACATGAGCAAGTGTGAACTTGCCTTTTGTGATTGCAAGATTATGCACTCACGATCTTCGAGTCAGTATAAGATCCAAAATCTGAAATCATCATCATTGGTCCAGTAAGGACTAATGTTTAAAGAAGCAATATGCTCCTATGCATAAGTAATGTGATGCACTTTATAAACGTGAATCCCGGGATAACGTTGTTCTAGGGTTTGGATTCCAGAAATGGTTACTTTAGAATGTGTTGTCCCTTTTAGATAAGTTTCATACTTGTGCTACTTACTAAGGCTTGTGAGTATGTGTGAAACAATCATATAATTACAATATCATAAAACAATAGGATACACACAAAGGTGAGATGCTACTCAAGATTGCTTATATAAGAGTTCTTGTTTGAAGTGGCAAAAAGAATAATATTTGAAGAAAAGATTTCTTTTCTAAGGTCTAAACAACCTTTGTGGTTAGGTAATGTGATCAAGGTTATTTGTGCTTACTTGAATAGTTTGTACTTGAGATGCTTTATGTCTTAACTATATCAGACTAAAGTTAATTATAAAACATTTAACAATGTTTATAATATTATATTTAGAGTCTTGTAGACTACAGTTAACTTTAAAACATAGATAGTTTGAAAGTATAATGCTTATAACATTTGTACTTTGGTGTACTTGGTAATGTTGCCTTAGGTGACTTAAGAATGGTTATATCTTTCTTTGATGTGGTGGTTTTCTTGATTTTATAATGGAATAGTATCACTTGCCCCTTTTGTGGATGAGTGGTTATGGTCTGTAAACCATGGAGTAATGTTACTTAATTGCTTATGAGTTCACTATAGTGTTTTAGTATGTTTATAAACTTGTGGTTAAAGTAAAGGAAATAAGTTTTTATTTAACTACAAATTATTCTTAATGATTTTAGATTTGATAAGGATTCTCTTTAGAAAATATTACACACCTATGGTTGAGAGGAATTCAATAAAATTGTAATTAAAATGTGTTAAACTATTTGGACTTCATATTATTAATGTTGAAGACTAATACTATTTATTAGACTCCATTGGTTAATTTTTAGACATAGTTTTTATTTACCTTATATGAATTATCAATTAAATAAATAAGTTTAATTTGAGTTATCAAAGTATTTGAATTTTTATTTAACTCTAGAGTGGAATATTATATTTTTAACATGTAGATATTATTTTTGTGATCATTTTGGTATATTACATTTATTTTTGTGATTTATAAATAATAAGATATGATTTAGACAATTCTTATTACTTTATAATTACTTAATAAATAATTAAATATTTACTTAAGTAAAAAAATAATACATGATTATAGTTTTCAAAATATTGTTTTTATTTTTCCAATATTTTTGGTATTTATTTATATTCTTAACATTTACCATTATTAAATTATGAATTATCAAAGTTTTATTACCTTTAAAACCTTTATTAAATAATATTTATTTAAATAATCATCATAATAATATTTGATAATAATTTTAAGTTAGATTTTATTTTTCCACAAATTTTCATATAGTATACACATTTTTCTGAATTATAATTCAAAAGTTATTAATTAAACAAGATTTAATCATTTTGAATATGTATATTTGGATTTATATCTTTTATTCTTTCTTAAACAGGAAATAACTTTTTACACCGCAGCCACACCTAGTCCTAGTCACTGACCAGTGGGCCTATGTCCACCTCAGCTCTCAGGTAAGTAAATAAGTTTGTTACCGACCCTGTCTCTACTCCTATACAATGACATATGGGCCCAAGGACATGTCATCAGCCACGCGAGACAAAGACTGGTCAAACATGTTGACGTGGCCAGGGTGATCTCACCCTGACGTCACCTTGCCGGTGGCATGGCAGACTGTTGGAATTATGCCCTAGAGGCAATAATAAAGATGTTATTATTATAATTCTTGTTCATGATAAAGTTTATATTCCATGCTAGAATTGTATTAAGTGGAAACATTAATACTTGTGTGGTTTGTGAACAACACCGTGTCCCTAGTATGCCTCTATGGACTAGCTCATTGATTAATGATGGTTAAGGTTTCCTAACCATAGACATGAGTTGTCGATTAATAATGAGATCATATCATTGGGAGAATGATATGATGGACAGACCCAAACTAAGCGAAGCAATTAGATCATGTCATCGTGTTCATCTTTGCGAAGCTTTCCTTATGTCAAATATTATATTCCTTATACCATGAGATAATACAACTCCCTGGTATCGGAAGAAAGCTTTGAGGTCATCAAACGTCATCCTATGAGAGGGTGATCATAAAGGTTTCTCTCAGGTGATCGGAAAGTACCTGTTGGGTTGTATGTATCGAGATGGGATTTGTCCCTCCCAAGTCGGAGAGATATACTTCGGGCCCACTCGGTAATCGATATCAACACCGCTTGCAAGCATGTCGTTAAGGAGTTAATCACAAAGTGATATCGGATTACGGAACGAGTAAAGTACTTGCTGTGAACGAGATTGAACTAGGTATGGCGATGCAAGCGATCAAATCTCGGGCAAGTAAAATATCGCGAGACGAAGGGAATATATATGGGATTGATTGAATCCGGCATCGTGGTTCATCCGATATGATCATCGATGAATGTGTGGGAGTCAATATGGGTTTCCGACCCAGTTGATTATTGATAGAAGATCATGTCTGCATATTCTCGAACCCGCAGGGTCACACACTTAACGTGTCTCGACGCTAGAATAGATTGGATAATTGGTTTATGAGTTTTTGTTTGGAGTCTCGGATGGGATCCGGGATATCACGAGAGGTTCCGGAGTGGTCCGGAGAATAAGATTCATATAAGGCAGTGCAGTTTTTGGAGTTCGGAATTGTTCCGGGTTAATCGGTATTGTATCGGAAGCTTCTAGAACCTTCCAGAAGGGGACCAACGTGGCCCCACCTTCCGGGAGGGGGCATGGGCCTATGAGGGAGTGCCCTCGCTGCATTGGTCTAGGGGCACAAGGCCCCATAGGGCCCAGCCGGCCAAGAGAGGTTTAAACTCTAGATAGAGCTTCTAGAAGGGGGGGGTTTCCTTGCACCCCACTCTTCCTCCTTGGGGCCGCCGGCCTTGTCTTGGGGGAGGGGCTAGGGCTGCGCCCACCCCTCTATATATAGAGGGCTGGGGGCGCACCAACCGTCTACACCTTCCCCTCCAACCCTAGCCGTCCTGCTACCCTCCTCTCTCCCTCCCGACTGCTTGTAGGCGAAGCCCTGCTGCAGAAATTCTCCACCAATTGCACCGCGCCGTCGTGTTGTAGATCCAACCCATCTCTCCACCATACTTGCTGGACCAAGGAAGGAGGAGACGTCGAGGTGCCGCACGTGTGCATCTCACGGAGGCATCGCCACTTGTGGTGCTAGATCGGATCGGATCGCGAAGAGGAGAAGCGAGTACGACTACATCACCCACGTTAACGAGCGTTCATTGTGTGAATCTTCAAGGGTATGAAGATCTAATCCAATCTCTCTCGTTGTTTGCATCTCCTAGATTAGATCTTGGCTTCCCTCTGTTCGCATCCGTAGAAAATTTTGATTTACTATTCCGCGAAACCCTTCAGTGGTATCAGAGCTAGATCTATGCGTAGATGTGTTTCACGAGTAGAACACAACATGGTTATTGCAGGTGTTGATGTTTTCTGTTGCAAGCCTCTTGTTTGTGTTCTTCTTATGACGCGGGATAGTGAGATTGAAGCGGTCCAGGCCAACCTTACGCGACGTCGTTCGCGAGACAGGCTCCGCACTTGACGTGTGGCTTGTTCCACACATGCGGCTGGTGGATGTCAGTTTCTCTCACTATAGTTGTCATGGGATTAACACCGGAGTTTGGCAACCATAATATCACCGTTGTGGCTTTCCGTAGGTAAGAATCGTTCTGACCATCTACTCCCATAAGCCACGTAAAACATGCAACAACAAAGTAGAGGCGTCTAACTTGTTTTTGCAGGGAGTGTTTTCTGTGATATGGTATGGACCAAGATGTGATGTGTATATTGTATGCGATGATCATGTTTTGTAATGTTTCACGACTTGCATGTCGATGAGTACACAACCGGCGAGAATATGGTTGTCTTTATAATTGTGTATGACCTGCGAGTCAACTTCTTATACGCCATGTAATAGCTTTACTTTATCGCTAAGTAGTTAGCAATAGTTGTAGTTGCTATTCGTGGTGGAGGCAATCATGGTGGAGTGATGGAGATCATGCCGGAATGCACAAGATGGAGATCATTGCGCGAAGATTGGCTATACCATGTCACATAAAGTTATATGCATGTGATGTTTATCCTTTTATGTATGTTATTATGCTTAGATCGCGACGGTAGCATTATAAGATGATTCCTCACTTAAGGATCAAGATAAAAACTGTGCTCTCCCCAAGTATGCACCGTTAAAGTTAAATCGTGTCCAAGCATCACGTGATGATCGGGTGCTATAGACTCTCGCTCACATACAACGGTGCAAGCCAGTTTGCACACGCGAAATACTTGGGTCTAACTTGCGAGCCTAGCATGTACATACATGGCCTCGGAACACAAGAACCGAAAGGTTAAGCATGAGTCATATGAATGATATGATCGACACTTCGTTGTCCACCATTGAAACCACATCTCTTCTCGTGATGATCGGATTAGGTGTGGTGAATTTGGATCGTGTTCACTAAACAACTTGAGGGATGTTGAATTTAGTGGGAGTTCATCTAGTAATTTGATTAAGTTGAACTATTTATCATGAACATAGTCTAAATTGTACTTGCAAATACTGTAGATCACATGGCCAAGTCCAACTTCAACTTCAACGTTTTTGCTGAGATAGAAAAGCTTAGAAACAATGGGTCTAACTTCACCAAATGGTTCCATCGAGAATCATTCTATTTGGCGGACAAAAGTACTATGTCCTTGAGAAAGCGCTAGGTGGCGCCCTTCTATAGATCGTGGCTGATGAAAAAGCTGTTTATCGATCGGCAAGGATGATTATGATTTGATTAAGATTGCCATGTTGTATGCTATGGAATCGGATCTTCAAAATAGTTTTGAGGAGTTCGCCGGGCCCTTTGATATTCTCGAGGAGCTAAAAAACATGTTTCAGACTCAAGCCCATTCTGAGAGATATGAGATCTCTAAGAAATTCTTTAACTACAAGATGGAGGAAGGGAGTTCCGTTAGTGAGCACGCCATTGAGATGACGGGCTACACTCAACGCCTTGAGCAAGCTGGATCGCAAGATTCCGGAGGAGCTCAAGATTGACACTCCTAGCTACAAAAGTTTTGTAGTTGATCACAATCAGATTGGTACCACTGATATGATCCGAGCTCTTTGCTAAGATGAAAGTAGCGGAGGTGAACATCAAAAGAATAATCATGTGTTGATGGTCAACAAGCCCCCACCTTCAAGAAAGGTAAGGGTGCAAGGAAGCCCTTCAAGAAAGGCGGCTGACAGCGCGTTGCCCTGCGAGAAGAAGCTCAAGTCTGGTCCTAAACCGGACAGTGCTTCTATTGTAAGGACAAGGGTCCTTTGGAAGCTGTCCAAGTACTTAGCGGACAAGAAGGCGGGCACCATCAAAGGTATATTTGATATACATGTTATTGATGTTTTCCTTACTAGCCTTCATTGTAGTGCCCGGTATTTGATACGGTTTCGGTTGCTAATATTTGTAACTCGAAGCAGGAGCTACGGAATAGACGGCTTTGCGAGGATGAGGTGACGATGCGCGTTGGCAGCGGATCAAGAGTTGATGTGATGGACGTCACGCTCTCCTTAGTTTTACCTTGAGGATTAGTTTTAAACCTTAATAATTGTTATTATGTGCCTGCGTTTAGCATGAACATTATTTCTGGATCTTGTTTATTGCAAGACGGTTATTCATTTAAATCGGAGAATAATGGTAGTTCTATTTATATGAGTAACATCTTTTATGGTCATGCACCTATTGTGAATGGTTTATTTCTTCTAAATCTCGAAAGGGATGAAACACACATCAATAACATTGAGGCTAAGAGATGCAAAGTAGATAGTGATAATACTACTTATTTGTGGCCTGCGTCTAGGTCATATTGGTGTAAAGCGCGCATGAAGAAACTCCATTCGATGGACTTTTGGAGTCTCTTGATTTTGAATCATTTGACACATGCGAACCATGCCTCATGGGCAAGATGATCAAAACCCGTTCTCGGTATGATGGGCGAGCAGCGGACTTGTTGGAAATCATACATACCGATGTATGCGGACCGATGAGTGTTTGATTGCGGTGGATATCGCTATTTTCTCACTTTTACCGATGACTTAAGTAGATATGGGTGTATCTATTTAATGAAACATAAATCTGAAACGTTTGAAAAGTTCAAAGAATTTCAGAATGAAGTGGAGAACCATCGTAACAGAAAGATTAAGTTTCTACTATCCGATCGTGGAGGTGAATATTTGATTTATGATTTTCTCACGCATCTTAAAGCAAGTGGAATCGTTTCACAACTCACGCCACCCGGAACACCACAGCGCAATGGTGTGTCTGAACGCCGGAATCGAACCCTATTAGATATGGTCCGATCAATGATGTCTCTTACTGATTTGCCGTTATCATTTTTGGTATATGAATTAGAAACAGCTGCATTCACTTTAAAAAGTGCTCCATCTAAAACTGTTCAGACGACACCGTCTGAGCGTGGTTTGGTGCTAAACCTAAGTTGTCGTTTCTTAAAGTTTGGGGATGCGAAGCTTCGTCAAGAAGTTGATGCGGACAAGCTCGAACCCAAAGCGAATGCGTCTTCATAGGATACCCTAAGGAAACTATTGGGTATACCTTCTATCACGAACCGAAGGCAAAGTGTTTATCGAAAACGGTTCCTTTCTTGAGAAGGAGTTTCTCTCGAAAGAAGTGAGTGGGAGGAAAGTAGAGCTAGACGAGGTTATTGAACCTTCTCTTGAATTGGAGAGTAGCGCAGCACCTGAAATGGTTTCAGAGCCGCCTGCACCAACAATAGAGGAAGCTAAGGACAAGGATCATGAAGCTTCGGACGATGCTGCTACTGAACGTCGCAGGTCGACAAGGTCACGTGCCCCTCCTGAGTGGTACGGCAACCCTGTCTCGACTGTCTTGTTAGTAGAAGACAGTGAACCTACGAACTATGAGGAAGCGATGATGAGCCCAGACTCTGAGAAATGGCTAGAAGCCATGAAATCCGAATTGGGATCCATGAGCGAAAACCAAGTATGGACTTTGGTGGACCCTCCTAGCGACCGAAAGGCCGTTGAGTGCAAATGGATCTTCAAGAAGAAAACGGACGCGGATGGTAATGTTACCGTCTATAAAGCACGGCTTGTCACGAAAGGTTTTCGACAAGTTCAAGGTGTTTACTACAATGAGACTTTCTCTGCC
Organism: Avena insularis; assembly: GCA_023614405.1. Lineage (NCBI taxonomy): Eukaryota > Viridiplantae > Streptophyta > Magnoliopsida > Poales > Poaceae > Avena > Avena insularis. The sequence goes on from CM042690.1 coordinate 29,226,035, forward strand.
GTAGCGATGTTTAAGTCCATTCGGATTTTATTAGCAATTGCTGCGTTTCATGATTATGAAATATGGCAGATGGATGTCAAGACTGCGTTCCTCAATGGCAACATTGATGAAGAGTTGTATATGATGCAACCCGAAGGTTTTGTCGATCCTAAGGATGCTGATAAAGTATGCAAACTTCAGCGTTCCATTTATGGACTGAAGCAAGCATCTCGAAGTTGGAACCTTCATTTTGATCAAGTGATCAAGAGCTTTGGATATGTTCCAAATTGCTACGAAGCTTGCATCTACAAGAAAGGAAGTGGGAGCTCGGTGACGTTTCTCGTACTATATGTGGATAACATATTGATTATTGGAAATGACATCAAGATGCTTAACAATGTGAAGAGTTATTTGAACAAGTGTTTTTCAATGAAAGACCAAGGTGAAGCTGCTTATATATTGGGCATCAAAATCTATAGAGATAGACAAAGACGCCTGATAGCTTTAAGCCAGAGTACATACCTAGACAAAGTTCTGAAAAGGTTCAGAATGGATAAGTCAAAGAAAGGTTTAGTGCCTATGTTGTCAGGTAAGATATTGAGCAAGGCTCAGTGTCCAGCTATGGTAAATGATAGGGAAGCTATGAGCAAAGTGCCTTATGCCTCGGCCATAGGTTCGATCATGTATGCCATGATGTGTACTAGACCGGATGTGTCCAATGCTCTTAGTTTGACGAGCAGATATCACAGTGATCGAGAATTGGAACACTGGACAGCCGTGAAGAACATCCTAAAGTACCTAAATAGGACTAAAGAAATGTTCTTAGTCTATGGGGGTGATGAACAGCTCATCGTAAAAGGTTACGTCGACGCTAGTTTTGACACCGACAAGGATGATTCTCAATCTCAGACAGGATACGTGTATATTTTGAATGGAGGAGCTGTGAGCTGGAGAAGCTGCAAGCAAAGCGTGATCCCGGGATCTACAGTAGAAGCGGAATACATGGCTGCTGCAGAAGCGTCAAGTGAAGGAGTTTGGATCAGAAACTTCATCACTGAGCTTGGCGTGGTTCCAAGTGCATTGGACCCACTGGAGATATTGTGTGACAACACTGGCGCCATAGCACTCGCTAAGGAACCAAGATATCATCCAAAGACCAAGCATATTAACCACAAGTTTCATATAATCCGAGATTATATAGTAGATGGAGATCTGAAGATTAGCAAAGTACATACAGATCTGAATGTCGTAGATCCGTTGACTAAACCTCTTCCGCGTGCAAAACATGATCAGCACCTCAGTGCCATGGGTGTGAGATTGTTGCCAAATGTAAACTAGATTATTGACTCTAGTGCAAGTGGGAGACTGTTAGAATTATGTCCTAGAGGCAATAATAAAGATGTTATTATTATAATTCTTGTTCATGATAAAATTTATATTCCATGCTAGAATTGTATTAAGCGGAAACATTAATACTTGTGTGGTTTGTGAACAACACCGTGTCCCTAGTATGCCTCTATGGACTAGCTCATTAATTAATGATGGTTAAGGTTTCCTAACCATAGACATGAGTTGTCGATTAATAATGAGATCATATCATTGGGAGAATGATATGATAGACAGACCCAAACTACGCGAAGCAATTAGATCGTGTCATCGTGTTCATCTTTGCGAAGCTTTCCTTATGTCAAATATTGTATTCCTTAGACCATGAGATAATACAACTCCCTGGTATTGGAAGAAAGCTTTGAGGTCATCAAACGTCATCCTATGAGAGGGTGATCATAAAGGTTTCTCTCAGGTGATCGGAAAGTACATGTTGGGTTGTATGTATCGAGATGGGATTTGTCCCTCCCAAGTCGGAGAGATATACTTCGGGCCCACTCGGTAATCGATATCAACACCGCTTTCAAGAATGTGGTTAAGGAGTTAATCACAAAGTGATATCGGATTACGAAACGAGTAAAGTACTTCTTTGTGAGCGAGATTGAACTAGGTATGGCGTACCGATCAAATCTCGGGCAAGTAAAATATCGCGAGACAAGGGAATATATATATGGGATTGATTGAATCCTGGCATCATGGTTCATCCGATATGATCATCGATGAATGTGTGGAGTCAATATGGGTTTCCACCCGCTGTTGATTATTGATAGAAGATCATATGCATATTCTCGAACCCGAGGTCATGCACTTAACGTGTCTCGGCGCTAGGATAGATTGGATATTTGGTTTATGAGTTTTTGTTGGAGTCTCGGATGGGATCCGGGACATCACGAGAGGTTCGGAGTGGTCAGGAGAATAAGATTCATATAAGGCGGTGCAGTTTTGGAGTTGAATTGTTAGGGTTAATCGGTATTGTACGGAAGCTTCTAGAACCTTCGAAGGGGACCAACGTGGCCCCACCTTCCGGGAGGGCATGGGCCTATGAGGGAGTGCCCTGGCGCATTGGTCCAGGGCACAAGGCCCATAGGTCCCAGCCCGGCCAAGAGGTTTAAACTCTAGATAGAGCTTCTAGAGGGGTTTCCTTGCCCCCACTCTTCCTCCTTGGGGCCGCCTTGGCCTTGGCTTGGGGAGGGGCTGTGAGCCCACCCCTCTATATAGAGGGCTGAGGCGCACCAACCGTCACCTTCCCTCCAACCCTAGCCGCCTGCGCCCTCCTCTCTCCCTCCCGACTGCTTGTAGGCGAAGCCCTGCTGCAGAAATTCTCCACCAATTGCACCACGCCGTCGCGTTGTAGATCCAACCCATCTATCCACCATACTTGCTGGACCAAGGAAGGAGGAGACGTCGAGGTGCCGCACGTGTGCATCTTACGGAGGCATCGCCACTTGTGGTGCTAGATCGGATCGGATCGCGAGGAGGAGAAGCGAGTACGACTACATCACCCACGTTCGGCGAGCGTTCATTGTCACCGAATCTTCAAGGGTATGAAGATCTAATCCAATCTCTCTCGTTGTTTGCATCTCCTAGATTAGATCTTGGCTTCCCTCTATTCGCATCCGTAGAAAATTTTGATTTACTATGCCGCGAAACCCTTCACAGACGACGACGAGGAGGACAGTAGTGTGCGCGTGAGTGGGTGTGCAAGGGCTTGTTCGAACCAGGACTACAAGGCGAGTAAGATCGTGGTGGCGCCACTGGTTTTTGGTCATCGGAGGGCAACCGGCGACGAGCTTGTGCGGCGGTGCTTGCGGGTGATTACAGTGGCATGGATTTAGGAATCAAACAAGGCATCTGTGCATGCGAGGAGACTCAGTGACTCACCAGGAACACGATGGTGTGATTGATTTGGCGAGGCACGGTCCGAGACGACGGTGAGGTCGACGAACAGTGCCGGGAATCGAGGGTGCGATTGGGTCGATTCATGCCTCCTCTGCAGGTGCAAGATGGGGAAATCGAATGAGCAGAGCACGGCGGCCTCCACCGTGGTCTTATCTGGCCGAGGCGAGCACGGAATCGCCGGCTCCGGCTCACCTCAGAGCTAGGGTTCTCGGCATGGTTGGGGAAACAAGGTAGAGAGGGTTTCAGAGGAGGAAAACGGGGATGAGGATGAGCAGGGGCGTCGCGGTGGCCTCCTTATCCTCTCTTGGCGACAGCGGTGTTGATCTTGACGCAAGGACGACGGTGGAGGACCTCACCCTCGCCACCGAGCTGCTTCCAGCTGGAGGAAGACGACGACGTGTTATTTTGCGGATAACCCCTGGCGTTTCTTTCCTCTTAACCCACAGTCCCTCTTTGGTCCCACCTGTCAGCCAGAGATGAGAACGAGTTGTGCTGGTTATTGGGCCTTTGTGGGCTGCACCTGGGCGACAGGTAAGCAAAGAGGAGTTGGGCCACGGCCATGATTTGTTTTTTATTTGTTTTCCCTTTTTCTATTTTTTGTTTTACTTTCAGGTTTGAATTTCCCTTATTTGATTTGAATTCTACTTATAGAATTTATTTGCTGAATGATTACAGCATTAATAAAGTATATTAAGAATCAATTTGTGAACTTTTATTAAATATTGTGATATTTTCTTTATTTCCTTTATATATATACTTTTCTATTATTATTTGTGAGGCCTTTGATATAGATTTTAATTGAGTTAATATCCACAAACTTATGATAGAATGCATTACTATTAACTAATGAGATTTTATTCTTATTAACTCATAATAATAAGGAAATTTTTATATGGTGAATTCTATTTTTTAAAATCTAATAACAGGTGAATCCTACCCACCCATCTTATTTAGAATTTGCACTACTAGAGAAAAGGCTATAGGAGACATGTTTATAGGAGGCACATTTAGACCATATGTGCCTCCTATAAAATAGGCGAGGCACACTCCTTCTCCATGCGCCTCTAGTATAAAAATAGGCGAGGCGCATATGATAAAAATGCGCCTCCTATAATCCCTGTACGGGCGAAATCAAGCAGCCCTAGATTATGCGAGGCGCATTCTAGCATATGCGCCTCCTATATATCAGATAGGCGAAGCGCATATAGGCAGAATGCGCCTCGCATAATCTGTGTGGGACCGCGTGTTGGTAGGTGCTCGAATATGCGAGGCACATATGGTCATATGCGCCTCCTATATTTGATAATATGCGAGGCGCATATGGTCATATGTGCCTCAAGTAACTCCTGTGGGCCCGGTGGAGGTAGGTGGCCGCATAGGCGAGGCGCATATTGCTATATGCGCCTCATATAGTTTGAATTATAGGAGGCACATATTGTGCAATATGCGCCTCCTATAACCTGGCACCACCTTTTTCAGCTTTTTGCACATGTAGCCAACTACCACCCCACTCACTTGTCTCACTTCTTCCTCCTCCACCAAGACAAATCTAGTCGCCCCCCTCCTCCTCCACACCTCATTTCCCCATTGATTCACCATAGTAGCTCGCTCAACCTCCATTGGTTGACACTCATATGTAAGTGAAGTCTCTTGCTCCTCTAGAGTGCGCCTCAAGTAACTCATGCAAGCCTGGGTGGAGGTAGGTGGCCGCATAGGCGAGGCGCATATGGTCATATGCGCCTCCTATAGTTCGAAGTATAGGAGGCACATATGGCCGCATAGGCCTAGTTCTTTTCTGGAACTAGTTATTCACTACTTATTTAAGTGCGATTAATATATGGATATAATATTGGGCATAATGGTTTATATTAATTTCCATTTATGTGATTAATATGATTTAGAGGTTTGAATTGGAAATATTTACCCTAGGGTTTAGGGTTTTTAATACACTTAGATTCCTTTGTGAGTGTGAGTAAAGATTTAATAACAAATCATATTGGCTTTTGTTTGTGATAGTTGATGACATCACCCTTTTAAAAATAGAAAGTTATATTTATAATGTTTCATAGAAAGGAATTGATAAAGATACTCTTAAGCACATATATTTATGATAATTAGAATTGACAGAGATGTGCTTATGTGATTTGTGGTAGGAAAATATTCCTATAAAGTGATATAGATATAAGATGATGGATCAATAACCTGAAATGGATATTAAGTTTGGTTTAATATTTAGAGTTGGGTGATTTCCAAGAATGTCTATTTTCCATAATTCACAATCCTGGATTTCTAATTAAGGAATTCCTTTCCTAGATATAATACTTCTTCCTATCCATCATCATGGTTAGTATGATGAGCTTTATTTCACAAGAATGTTCTTATTCACCTTTTATTCTTCTAAACTCATGGATGAATCCAATGAGTTTGATACTAAAGCATTTCATAATTTTCTCATATCTTTGATTGGTTATACCCACTACTCTACTATTGATGATCTTCAATCCAACAAGTAGTTCTTCAACTCCACTCATAATCTTCCTTAATCACCCATCTAACTTTCTTTAAAGCTTACTATCCTTTAAGATGGATAACACTACTTCCATAACTCTATGCTACACTATCTTTAATTGAATCATACTTTCTTGCATTTACTCTAATAACGCATACTCCAACCTTTCATTACATCAATATGACCTATAATAACTACTCTAGGATCACTTACCTATACTAGGGTTTCAATCATGTTCTACCCTCCAATGTCACTTATACTTGATATAAACATTCATTCTTGGTGAGCAAGATGTGATCATTTTAATCCTTTAATCATTTATAACTTAGATTTTCAGTTGGCTAAGCGAGACTTTATCAATACATATTTGCAATTGTATTGCAATTATCTTCTTAGTATCTTTAATTGGATTAAGACTACTATTCATGGACTATACCCACTTGGTCTAATAGAATTACTACTGATAACTATCTTCAAGGTTCATCCTAGTAATCTTCTTTACTACCACCTATAACTTATTTCAAATAACTCTTCTATCCATTAGGAGTGAGTTTAACTCCTTCAATATCATATTGATTTGATTCTCTTAATCACTCCCCTCCTATAGATGATATTTGAATCTAGCATTACCATATACCTCTACTTAGTTGTTTCTTTATAGACACTTAAGTGTAAGCTGTGTTATGGTCAAGAGTTGATAGATTGAGAATGGGTGAATCAATAGTTGATTTCTCAACATTGATGAACAACAGATATTGAGATAGGATTCCATAAGAATTGATATGGAAAGAAAAGTATATGGTGAATGATCTAGACTTAGTTTCTTTCCTACTCGATCTTACTTAAGAAGTAGGGTTAGGTATTACCATGATACTCATGGTATATGCATATGTTGCATTCTTATTATTTGTGTTATTTCCTTAACTTGGTACGCATGAGTGATTATAATGAATACTATGATATGATCACCTAAAGATCAAATATAAATCATAATGTATTAGGGTTTAACTTTTATTACATTTGATCTACCCTGAGATCAAATCTCCCTTACCCAAAATAAGGTTTTAGCAAAGGTCATATTGAACTTATCGCAGTTAACTTGATGATCTACTTCAACTCCATCAAGTTAAGAGAAGCTTCAATCACTTTGACAAGTTTTTTTCAAAAGCACGAAAATTATTCAGATTTTCTATGCATGAATGCAATGCACACATCTGGGTTCAGCTTATTTCTAGGCTCTAATGATGGGATGTTACAGCCTCGATGGCCTCGCGCCGCGCCGCGTGCTCCTCGTCGAACCACCGGTCCTAGACCGGGGAGTCGATGCCGTAGGACGGATCTCGCCACAGATCTAGCGGGAGGAAGGCCCGACGCCGGCAGATCTCGCGGCGACGTGCAGGGCCCGAGCCTAGGATGGCCGGCACCGGCATGGAGGCTCCATTGAGGTGCCACCCCGCCGACAGGTGGACGTCCGGACATGGGCAGGGCATGCTTGCCTCAGCGAGCGTGCACGTGGCCTCGAGGCTCACGTACGCGCCGCTCGGAGTGCGAACGCAACGGCGGACATGGCGGCGGGCCGCGGAAGAAGGGGGAGGAGCTAGGCGGCAACTGTTGGAATTATGCCCTAGAGGCAATAATAAAGATGTTATTATTATAATTATTGTTCATGATAAAGTTTATATTCCATGCTAGAATTGTATTAAGCGGAAACATTAATACTTGTGTGGTTTGTAAACAACACCGTGTCCCTAGTACGCCTCTATGGACTAGCTCATTGATTAATGATGGTTAAGGTTTCCTAACCATAGACATGAGTTGTCAATTAATAATGAGATCATATCATTGGGAGAATGATGTGATGGACAGACCCAAACTAAGCGAAGCAATTAGATCGTGTCATTGTGTTCATCTTTGCGAAGCTTTTCTATGTCAAATATTGTATTCCTTAGACCATGAAATAATACAAATCCCTGGTATCAGAAGAAAGCTTTGAGGTCATCAAACGTCATCCTATGAGAGGGTGATCATAACGGTGTCTCTCAGGTGATCGGAAAGTATCTGTTGGGTTGTATGTATCGAGATGGGATTTGTCCCTCCCAAGTCGGAGAGATATACTTCGGGCCCACTCAGTAATCGATATCAACACCGCTTGCAAGCATGTGGTTAAGGAGTTAATCACAAAGTGATATCGGATTACGGAACGAGTAAAGTACTTCTTTGTGAGCGAGATTGAACTAGGTATGGATGCAAACGATCGAATCTCGGGCAAGTAAAATATCGCGAGACTAAGGGAATATATATATGGGATTGATTGAATCCTGGCATCGTGGTTCATCCGATATGATCATTGATGAATGTGTGGAGTCAATATGGGTTTCGGACCCGCTGTTGATTATTGATAGAAGATCATGTGCATATTCTTGAACCAGGTCACACATAACGTGTCTCGGCCTAGGATAGATTGGATAATTGGTTTATGAGTTTTTGTTTGGAGTCTCGGATGGGATCCGGGACATCACGAGAGGTTCGGAGTGGTCCGAGAATAAGATTCATATAAGGCGGTGCAGTTTTGGAGTTGAATTGTTCGGGTTAATCGGTATTGTCGGAAGCTTCTAGAACCTTCGGAAGGGACCAACGTGGCCACACCTTCCGGGAGGGGGCATGGGCCTATGAGGGAGTGCCCTGGCCGCATTGGGCCAGGGGCACAAGGCCCCATAGGGCCCAGCCGGCCAAGAGAGGTTTAAACTCTAGATAGAGCTTCTAGAAGGGGGGGTTTCCTTGCCCCCCACTCTTCCTCCTTGGGGCCGCCGGCCTTGGCTTGGGGGAGGGGCTAAGGCTGCTCCCACCCCTCTATATATAGAGGGCTGGGGGCGCACCAACCCCCTACACCTTCCCCTCCAACCCTAGCCGCCCTGCTGCCCTCCTCTCTTCCTCCCGAACTGCTTGTAGGCGAAGACCTGCTACAGAAATTCTCCACCAATTGCACCGCGCCGTCGCGTTGTAGATCCAACCCATCTCTCCACCATACTTGCTGGACCAAGGAAGGAGGAGACGTCGAGGTGCCGCACGTGTGCATCTCACGGAGGCATTGCCACTTGTGGTGCTAGATCGGATCGGATCGCGAGGAGGAGAAGTGAGTACGACTACATCACCCACGTTCCGACAAACGTTCCGCTGTGCGAATCTTCAAGGGTATGAAGATCTAATCCAATCTCTCTCGTTGTTTGCATCTCCTAGATTAGATCTTGGCTTCCCTCTGTTCGCATCCGTAGAAAATTTTGATTTACTATGCCGCGAAACCCTTCAGTGGTATCAGAGCTAGATCTATGCGTAGATGTGATTCACGAGTAGAACGCAACATGGTTGTTGTGGGCGTTGATGTTTTCCGTTGCAAGCCTCTTGTTTGTGTTCTTCTTATGACACGGGATAGTGAGATTGAAGCGGTCCAGGCCAACCTTACGCGACGTCGTTCGCGAGACCGGCTCCGCACTTGACGTGTGGCTTGTTCCACACATGCGGCTGGTGGATGCCTGTTTCTCTCACTATAGTTGTCATGGGTTTAACACCGGAGTTTGGCAACCATAATATCACCGTTGTGGCTTTCCGTAGGTAAGAATCGTTCTGACCATCTACTCCCATAAGCCACGTAAAACATGCAACAACAAAGTAGAGGCGTCTAACTTGTTTTTGCAGGGAGTGTTTTCTGTGATATGGTATGGCCCAAGATGTGATGTGTATAATGTATGCGATGATCATGTTTTGTAATGTTTCACGACTTGCATGTCGATGAGTACACAACCGGCAGGAGCCATATGGTTGTCTTTATAATTGTGTATGACCATGAGTCAACTTCTTATCGCCATGTAATAGCTTTACTTTATCGCTAAGTAGTTAGCAATAGTTGTAGTTGCTATTCGTGGTGGAGGCAATCATGGTGGAGTGATGGAGATCATGCGACGCACAAGATGGAGATCATTGCGAAGATTGGCTATACCATGTCACATAAAGTTATATGCATGTGATGTTTATCCTTTTATGTATCTTATTATGCTTAGATCGCGACGGTAGCATTATAAGATGATTACTCACTTAAAGATCAAGATAAAACTGTGTTCTCCCCATGTATGCACCGTTGCGAAAGTTTGTCGTGTCCAAGCATCACGTGATGATCGGGTGCTATAGACTCTACGCTCACATACAACGGGTGCAAGCCAGTTTTGCACACGCGGAAATACTTGGGTTTGACTTGACGAGCCTAGCATGTACAGACATGGCCTCGGAACACATGAACCAAAAGGTTAAGCATGAGTCATATGAATGATATGATCGACACTTCGTTGTCCACCATTGAAACCACATCTCTTCTCGTGATGATCGGATTAGGTGTGGTGAATTTGAATCATGTTCACTAAACAACTTGAGGGATGTTGAATTTAGTGGGAGTTCATCTAGTAATTTGATTAAGTTGAACTATTTATCATGAACATAGTCTAAATTGTACTTGCAAATATTGTAGATCACATGGCTAAGTCCAACTTCAACTTCAACGTTTTTGCTGAGAAAGAAAAGCTTAAGAACAATGGGTCTAACTTCACCAATTGGTTCTGCAATCTGAGAATCATTCTCTCTGGCGGTCAAAAGGACTATGTCCTTGAGAAAGCGTTAGGTGACGCCTCACGTAAATCGCTGCGGCTGATGAGAAAGCTGTCTATCGATCGGCATAAAGATGATTATGGTGTGATTAAGAGCACCATGTTGTTTGCTATGGAATCGGACCTTCAAAATCGTTTTGAAGACTATCCCGGGCCCTTTGAGATTCTCGAGGAGCTGAAAACCATGTTTCAGACTCAGGCTCGTTCTGAGAGATATGAGATCTCTGAGAAGTTCTTTAACTGCAAGATGGAGGAAGGGAGTTTCGTTAGTGAGCACGCCATTAAGATGTCGGGCTACACTCAACGCCTTGAGCAACTGGACTGCAAGATTCCAGAGGAGCTCAAGATTGACAGGGTTCTGCAATCACTCCCTCCCAGCTACAAAAGTTTTGTAGTGACTCATAATCAGATTGGTTCCACTGATACGATCACCGAGCTCTTCGCAAAGCTGAAGGCTGCGGAGGTGGACATCAAGAAGGATAATCATGTGTTGATGGTCAACAAGCCCTCCTTTAAGAAAGGTAAGGGTGCAAAGAATCCCTTCAAGAAAGGCGGCGGCAAGCGCGTTGCCCCTGCTGCGAAGAAGCTCAGGTCTGGTCCTAAGCCGGACACTGAGTGCTTCTATTGCAAGGACAAGGGTCACTAGAAGCGCATGTCTTACTGGCACTTAGCGGACAAGAAGGCTGGCACCATCAAAGGTATATTTGATATACAGGTTATTGATGTTTTCCTTACTAGCCCTCGTTGTAGTGCCTGGGTATTTGATACCGGTTCAGTTGCTAATATTTGTAACTCGAAACAGGAGCTACGGAATAGACGGCGGCTTGCGAGGGATGAGGTGATGATGCGCGTTGGCAACGGATCAAGAGTTGATGTGATGGCCGTCGGCACGCTCTCCTTAGTTTTACCTTCGGGATTAGTTTTAAACCTTAATAAGTGTTATTATGTGCCTGCGTTGAGCATGAACATTATTTCTGGATCTTGTTTATTGCAAGACGGTTATTCATTTAAATCGGAGAATAATGGTTGTTCTATTTATATGAGTGACATCTTTTATGGTCATGCACCTATTGTGAATGGTTTATTTCTTCTAAATCTCGAAAGGGATGAAACACACATCCATAACATTGAGGCTAAGAGATGCAAAGTAGATAGTGATAATACTACTTATTTGTGGCACTGTCGTCTAGGTCATATTGGTGTAAAGCGCATGAAGAAACTCCATTCTGATGGACTTTTGGAGTCTCTTGATTTTGAATCATTTGACACATGCGAACCATGCCTCATGGGCAAGATGATCAAAACCCCGTTCTCCGGAATGATGGAGCGAGCAACGGACTTGTTGGAAATCATACATACCGATGTGTGCGGACCGATGAGTGTTTCGACGAGCGGTGGATATCGCTATTTTCTCACTTTTACCGATGACTTAAGTAGATATGGGTATATCTATTTAATGAAACATAAATCTGAAACATTTGAAAAGTTCAAGGAATTTCAGAATGAAGTGGAGAACCATCATAACATAAAGATTAAGTTTCTATGATCCGATCGTGGGGCCGAATATTTGAGTTATGATTTTCTCACGCATCTTAAAGCAAGCGGAAACGTTTTGCAACTCACGCCACCCGGAACACCACAGCGCAATGGTGTGTCTGAACGCCAGAATCGAACCTTATTAGATATGGTCCGATCAATGATGTCTCTTACTGATTTGCCGTTATCATTTTGGGGTTATGCATTAGAAACCGCTACATTCACTTTAAATAGGGCACCATCTAAATCCGTTGAGATGACACCGTATGAACTGTGGTTTGGTGCTACACCTAAGTTGTCGTTTCTTGAAGTTTGGGGATGCAAAGCTTACGTCAAGAAGTTGATGCCGGACAAGCTTGAACCCAAAGCGGAGAAATGCGTCTTCATAGGATACCCTAAGGAAACTATTGGGTATACCTTCTATCACAGAACCGAAGGCAAAGTGTTTGTCGCAAAGAACGGTTCCTTTCTTGAGGAGTTTCTCTCGAAAGAAGTGAGTGGGAGGAAAGTAGAGCTAGACGAGGTTATTGAACCTTCTCTTGAATTGGAGAGTAGCGCAGCACCTGAAATTGTTCCAGTGCCGCCTACACCAACAATAGAGGAAGCTAATGACAAGGATCATGAAGCTTCGGACGATGCTGCTACTGAACATCGCAGGTCGACAAGGTCACGTGACCCTCCTGAGTGGTACGGCAACCCTGTCTTGACTGTCTTGTTAGTATAAGACAGTGAACCTACGAACTATGAGGAAGCGATGATGAGCCCAGACTCTGAGAAATGGCTAGAAGCCATGAAATCCGAATTGGGATCCATGAGCGAAAACCAAGTATGGACTTTGGTGGACCCTCCTAGCGACCAAAAGGCCGTTGAGTGCAAATGGATCTTCAAGAAGAAAATGGACGCGGATGGTAATGTTACCGTCTATAAAGCACGGCTTGTTGCGAAAGGTTTTTGACAAGTTCAAGGTGTTGACTACGATGAGACTTTATCTCCCGTAGCGATGTTTAAGTCCATTCAGATTTTATTAGCAATTGCTGCGTTTCATGATTATGAAATATGGCAGATGGATGTCAAGACTGTGTTCCTCAATGGCAACATTGATGAAGAGATATATATGATGCAACCCGAAGGTTTTGTCGATCCTAAGGATGCTGATAAAGTATGCAAACTCCAGCGTTCCATTTATGGACTGAAGCAAGCATCTCGGAGTTGGAACCTTCATTTTGATCAAGTGATCAAGAGCTTTGGATTTGTTCCAAATTGCTACGAAGCTTGTATCTACAAGAAAGTGAGTGGGAGCTCGGTGACATTTCTGGTACTATATGTGGATGACATATTGATTATTGGAAATGACATTAACATGCTTAACGATGTGAAGAGTTATTTGAACAAGTGTTTTACCTATACTAGGGTTTCAATCATGTTCTACCCTCCAATGTCACTTATACTTGATATAAACATTCAATCTTGGTGAGCAAGATGTGATCATTTTAATCCTTTAATCATTTATAACTTAGATTTTCAGTTGGCTAAGCGAGACTTTATCAATACATATTTGCAATTGTATTGCAATTATCTTCTTAGTATCTTTAATTGGATTAAGACTACTATTCATGGACTATACCCACTTGGTCTAATAGAATTACTACTGATAACTATCTTCAAGGTTCATCCTAGTAATCTTCTTTACTACCACCTATAACTTATTTCAAATAACTCTTCTATCCATTAGGAGTGAGTTTAACTCCTTCAATATCATATTGATTTGATTCTCTTAATCACTCCCCTCCTATAGATGATATTTGAATCTAGCATTACCATATACCTCTACTTAGTTGTTTCTTTATAGACACTTAAGTGTAAGCTGTGTTATGGTCAAGAGTTGATAGATTGAGAATGGGTGAATCAATAGTTGATTTCTCAACATTGATGAACAACAGATATTGAGATAGGATTCCATAAGAATTGATATGGAAAGAAAAGTATATGGTGAATGATCTAGACTTAGTTTCTTTCCTACTCGATCTTACTTAAGAAGTAGGGTTAGGTATTACCATGATACTCATGGTATATGCATATGTTGCATTCTTATTATTTGTGTTATTTCCTTAACTTGGTACTCATGAGTGATTATAATGAATACTATGATATGATCACCTAAAGATCAAATATAAATCATAATGTATTAGGGTTTAACTTTTATTACATTTGATCTACCCTGAGATCAAATCTCCCTTACCCAAAATAAGGTTTTAGCAAAGGTCATATTGAACTTATCGCAGTTAACTTGATGATCTACTTCAATTCCATCAAGTTAAGAGAAGCTTCAATCACTTTGACAAGTTTTTTTCAAAAGCACGAAAATTATTCAGATTTTCTATGCATGAATGCAATGCACACATCTGGGTTCAGCTTATTTCTAGGCTCTAATGATGGGATGTTACAGCCTTGATGGCCTCGCGCCGCGCCGCGTGCTCCTCGTCGAACCACCGGTCCTAGACCGGGGAGTCGATGGCATAGGACGGATCTCGCCACAGATCTAGCGGGAGGAAGGCCCGACGCCGGCAGATCACGCGGCGACGTGCAGGGCCCGAGCCTAGGATGGCCGGCACCGGCACGGAGGCTCCATTGAGGTGCCACCCCGCCGACAGGTGGATGTCCGGCCATGGGCAGGGCATGCTTGCCTCAGCGAGCGTGCACGTGGCCTCGAGGCTCACGTACGCGCCGCTCGGAGCGCGAACGCAACGGCGGGCATGGCGGCGGGCCGCGGAAGAAGGGGGAGGATCTAGGCGGCAACTATTGGAATTATGCCCTAGAGGCAATAATAAAGATGTTATTATTATAATTCTTGTTCATGATAAAGTTTATATTCCATGCTAGAATTATATTAAGCGGAAACATTAATACTTGTGTGGTTTGTAAACAACACCGTGTCCCTAGTACGCCTCTATGGACTAGCTCATTGATTAATGATGGTTAAGGTTTCCTAACCATAGACATGAGTTGTCAATTAATAATGAGATCATATCATTGGGAGAATGATGTGATGGACAGACCCAAACTAAGCGAAGCAATTAGATCGTGTCATTGTGTTCATCTTTGTGAAGCTTTTCTATGTCAAATATTGTATTCCTTAGACCATGAGATAATACAACTCCCTGGTATCAGAAGAAAGCTTTGAGGTCATCAAACATCATCCTATGAGAGGGGATCATAAAGGTGTCTCTCAGGTGATCGGAAAGTATCTGTTGGGTTGTATGTATCGAGATGGGATTTGTCCCTCCCAAGTCGGAGAGATATACTTCGGGCCCACTCGGTAATCGATATCAACACCGCTTGCAAGCATATGGTTAAGGAGTTAATCACAAAGTGATATCGGATTACGGAACGAGTAAAGTACTTGCTGTGAACGAGATTGAACTAGGTATGACGGTACCGACGATCGAATCTCGGGCAAGTAAAATATTGCGAGACGAAGGGAATATATATATATGGGATTGATTGAATCCTGGCATCGTGGTTCATCCGATATGATCATCGATGAATGTGTGGGAGTCAATATGGGTTTCCAGACCCCGCTGTTGATTATTGATAGAAGATCATGTCTGCATATTCTCGAACCCGCAGGGTCACACACTTAACGTGTCTCGACGCTAGGATAGATTGGATAATTGGTTTATGAGTTTTTTGTTTGGAGTCTCGGATGGGATCCGGGACATCACGAGAGGTTCCAGAGTGGTCCGGAGAATAAGATTCATATAAGGCAGTGCAGTTTTTGGAGTTCGGAATTGTTCCGGGTTAATCGGTATTGTACCGGAAGGTTCTAGAACCTTCCGGAAGGGGACCAACGTGGCCACACCTTCCGGGAGGGGGCATGGGCCTATGAGGGAGTGCCCTGGCCGCATTGGGCCAGGGGCACAAGGCCCCATAGGGCCCAGCCGGCCAAGAGAGGTTTAAACTCTAGATAGAGCTTCTAGAAGGGGGGGTTCCTTGCCCCCCACTCTTCCTCCTTGGGGCCACCGGCCTTGGCTTGGGGGAGGGTCTAGGGCTGCGCCCACCCCTCTATATATAGAGGGCTGGGGGCGCACCAACCCCCTACACCTTCCCCTCCAACCCTAGCCGCCCTGCTGCCCTCCTCTCTTCCTCCCGAACTGCTTGTAGGCGAAGCCCTGCTACAGAAATTCTCCACCAATTGCACCGCGCCGTCGCGTTGTAGATCCAACCCATCTCTCCACCATACTTGCTGGACCAATGAAGGAGGAGACGTCGAGGTGCCGCACGTGTGCATCTCACGGAGGCATCGCCAATTGTGGTGCTAGATCGGATCGGATCGCGAGGAGGAGAAGTGAGTACGACTACATCACCCACGTTCCGACGAACGTTCCTCTATGCGAATCTTCAAGGGTATGAAGATCTAATCCAATATCTCTCGTTGTTTGCATCTCCTATATTAGATCTTGGCTTCCCTCTGTTCGTATCCGTAGAAAAATTTGATTTACTATGCCGCGAAACCCTTCAGTGGTATCAGAGCTAGATCTATGTGTAGATGTGATTCACGAGTAGAACGCAACATGGTTGTTGCGGGCATTGATGTTTTTTGTTGCAAGCCTCTTGTTTGTGTTCTTCTTATGACGCGGGATAGTGAGATTGAAGCGGTCCAGGCCAACCTTACGCGACGTCGTTCGCGAGACCGGCTACGCACTTGACGTGTGGCCTGTTCCACACATGCGGCTGGTGGATGCCTGTTTCTCTCACTATAGTTGTCATGGGTTTAACACCGGAGTTTGGCAACCATAATATCACTGTTGTGGATTTCCGTAGGTAAGAATCGTTCTTAGCATCTACTCCCATAAGCCACGTAAAACATGCAACAACAAAGTAGAGGCGTCTAACTTGTTTTGCAGGGAGTGTTTTCTGTGATATGGTATGGCCCAAGATGTGATGTGTATAATGTATGCGATGATCATGTTTTGTAATGTTTCACGACTTGCATGTCGATGAGTACACAACCGTCAGGAGCCATATGGTTGTCTTTATAATTGTGTATGACCTGCGAGTCAACTTCTTATACGCCATGTAATAGCTTTACTTTATCGCTAAGTAGTTAGCAATAGTTGTAGTTGCTATTCGTGGTGGAGGCAATCATGGTGGAGTGATGGAGATCATGCCGGCACGCACAAGATGGAGATCATTGCGCGAAGATTGGCTATACCATGTCACATAAAGTTATATGCATGTGATGTTTATCCTTTTATGTATCTTATTATGCTTAGATCGCGACGGTAGCATTATAAGATGATTCCTCACTTAAAGATCAAGATAAAACTGTGTTCTCCCCATGTATGCACCGTTGTGAAAGTTCGTCGTGTCCAAGCATCACGTGATGATCGGGTGCTATAGACTCTACGCTCACATACAACGGGTGCAAGCCAGTTTTGCACACGTGGAAATACTTGGGTTTGACTTGACGAGCCTAGCATGTACAGACATGGCCTCGGAACACATGAACCGAAAGGTTAAGCATGAGTCATATGAATGATATGATCGACACTTCGTTGTCCACCATTGAAACCACATCTCTTCTCGTGATGATCGGATTAGGTGTGGTGAATTTGGATCATGTTCACTAAACAACTTGAGGGATGTTGAATTTAGTGGGAGTTCATCTAGTAATTTGATTAAGTTGAACTATTTATCATGAACATAGTCTAAATTGTACTTGCAAATATTGTAGATCACATGGCTAAGTCCAACTTCAACTTCAACTTCAACGTTTTTGCTGAGAAAGAAAAGCTTAGGAACAATGGGTCTAACTTCACCAATTGGTTCCGCAATCTGAGAATCATTCTCTCTGGCGGTCAAAAGGACTATGTCCTTGAGAAAGCGTTAGGTGACGCCCCTGCTGCAACTGCGTCGGCTGATGAGAAAGCTGTCTATCAGTCGCGCAAAGATGATTATGGTGTGATTAAGAGCACCATGTTGTTTGCTATGGAATCGGACCTTCAAAATCGTTTTGAAGACTATCCCGGGCCCTTTGATATTCTCGAGGAGATGAAAACCATGTTTCAGACTCAGGCCCGTTCGGAGAGATATGAGATCTCTGAGAAGTTCTTTAACTGCAAGATGGAGGAAGGGAGTTTCGTTAGTGAGCACGCCATTAAGATGTCGGGCTACACTCAACGCCTTGAGCAACTAGATTGCAAGATTCCAGAGGAGCTCAAGATTGACAGGGTTCTGCAATCACTCCCTCCCAGCTACAAAAGTTTTGTAGTGACTCATAATCAGATTGGTTCCACTGATACGATCACCGAGCTCTTCGCAAAGCTGAAGGCTGCGGAGGTGGACATCAAGAAGGATAATCATGTGTTGATGGTCAACAAGCCCTCCTTTAAGAAAGGTAAGGGTGCAAAGAATCCCTTCAATAAAGGCGGCGGCAAGCGCGTTGCCCCTGCTGAGAAGAAGCTCAGGTCTGGTCCTAAGCCGGACACTGAGTGCTTCTATTGCAAGGACAAGGGTCCTTGAAGCAATCGTCCGAAGTACTTAGCGGACAAGAAGGCTGGCACCATCAAAGGTATATTTGATATAAATGTTATTGATGTTTTCCTTACTAGCCCTCGTTGTAGTGCCTGGGTATTTGATACTGGTTCAGTTGCTAATATTTGTAACTCGAAACAGGAGCTACGGAATAGACGGCGACTTGCGAGGGATGAGGTGACGATGCGCGTTGGCAACGGATCAAGAGTTGATGTGATGGCCGTCGGCACGCTCTCCTTAGTTTTACCTTCGGGATTAGTTTTAAACCTTAATAAGTGTTATTATGTGCCTGCGTTGAGCATGAACATTATTTCTGTATCTTGTTTATTGCAAGACGATTATTCATTTAAATCGGAGAATAATGGTTGTTCTATTTATATGAGTGACATCTTTTATGGTCATGCACCTATTGTGAATGGTTTATTTCTTCTAAATCTCGAAAGGGATGAAACACACATCCATAACATTGAGGCTAAGAGATGCAAAGTAGATGGTGATAATACTACTTATTTGTGGCACTGTCGTCTAGGTCATATTGGTGTAAAGCGCATGAAGAAACTCCATTCTGATGGACTTTTGGAGTGTCCTGATTTTGAATCATTTGACACATGCGAACCATGCCTCATGGGCAAGATGATCAAAACCCCGTTCTCCGGAATGATGGAGCGAGCAACGGACTTGTTGGAAATCATACATACCGATGTGTGCGGACCGATGAGTGTTTCGACGCGTGGTGGATATCGCTATTTTCTCACTTTTACCGATGACTTAAGTAGATATGGGTATATCTATTTAATGAAACATAAATCTGAAACATTTGAAAAGTTCAAGGAATTTTAGAATGAAGTGGAGAACCATCATAACAGAAAGATTAAGTTTCTACGATCCGATCATGGGGGCGAATATTTGAGTTATGATTTTCTCACGCATCTTAAAGCAAGCAGAATCGTTTCGCAACTCACGCCACCCAGAACACCACAGCGCAATGGTGTGTCTGAACGCCGGAATCGAACCTTATTAGATATGGTCCGATCAATGATGTCTCTTACTGATTTGCCGTTATCATTTTGGGGTTATGCATTAGAAACCGCTACATTCACTTTAAATAGGGCACCATCTAAATCCGTTGAGACGACACCGTATGAACTGTGGTTTGGTGTTAAACCTAAGTTGTCGTTTCTTAAAGTTTGGGGATGCGAAGCTTACGTCAAGAAGTTGATGCCGGACAAGCTTGAACCCAAAGCGGAGAAATGCGTCTTCATAGGATACCCTAAGGAAACTATTGGGTATACCTTCTATCACAGAACCGAAGGCAAAGTGTTTGTCGCAAAGAACGGTTCCTTTCTTGAGGAGTTTCTCTCGAAAGAAGTGAGTGGGAGGAAAGTAGAGCTAGACGAGGTTATTGAACCTTCTCTTGAATTGGAGAGTAGCGCAGCACCTGAAATTGTTCCAGGTCTTTGCACCAACAATAGAGGAAGCTAATGACAAGGATCATGAAGCTTGGATGATCTCGCTCTTGAGCGTCGCAGGTCGACAAGGTCACGTGCCCTCCCGAGTGGTACGGCAACCTGTCTTGACTGTCTTGTTAGTAGAATAGGAACCTACGAACTATGAGGAAGCGATGATGAGCCGGACTCGAGAAATGGCTAGAAGCCATGAAATCCGAATTGGGATCCATGAGCGAAAACCAAGTATGGACTTTGGTGGACCCTCCTAGCGACCGAAAGGCCGTTGAGTGCAAATGGATCTTCAAGAAGAAAACGGACGCGGATGGTAATGTTACCGTCTATAAAGCACGGCTTGTTGCGAAAGGTTTTCGACAAGTTCAAGGTGTTGACTACGATGAGACTTTCTCTCCCGTAGTGATGTTTAAGTCCATTCGGATTTTATTAGCAATTGCTGCGTTTCATGATTATGAAATATGGCAGATGGATGTCAAGACTGCGTTCCTCAATGGCAACATTGATGAAGAGTTATATATGATGCAACCCGAAGGTTTTGTCGATCCTAAGGATGCTGATAAAGTATGCAAACTTCAGCGTTCCATTTATGGACTGAAGCAAGCATCTCGGAGTTGGAACCTTCGTTTTGATCAAGTGATCAAGAGCTTTGGATTTGTTCCAAATTGCTACGAAGCTTGTATCTACAAGAAAGTGAGTCGGAGCTCGGTGACATTTCTAGTACTATATGTGGATGACATATTGATTATTGGAAATGACATTAACATGCTTAACGATGTGAAGAGTTATTTGAACAAGTGTTTTTCAATGAAAGACCTAGGTGAAGCTGCTTATATATTGGGCATCAAAATCTATAGAGATAGACAAAGGCCTTTGATAGCTTTAAGCCAGAGTACATACCTAGACAAAGTTCTGAAAAGGTTCAGAATGGATAAGGCAAAGAAAGGTTCAGTGCCTATGTTGTCAGGTAAGATATTGAGCAAGGCTCAGTGTCTAGCTACGGTAAATGATAGGGAAGCTATGAGCAAAGTGCCTTATGCCTCGGCCATAGGTTCGATCATGTATGCCATGATGTGTACTAGACCGGATGTGTCCAATGCTCTTAGTTTGACGAGCAGGTATCAAAGTGATCCAGGAGTGGAACACTGGACAGCCGTGAAGAACATCCTAAAGTACCTAAATAGGACTAAAGAAATATTCTTAGTCTATGGGGGTGATGAACAGCTCGTCGTAAAAGGTTACGTCGACGCTAGTTTCGACACCGACAAGGATGATTCTAAATCTCAGACAGGATACGTGTATATTTTGAATGGAGGAGCTGTGAGCTAGAGAAGCTACAAGCAAAGCGTGATCGCGGGATCTATAGTAGAAGCGGAATACATGGCTGCTACAGAAGCGTCAAGTGAAGGAGTTTGGATCAGAACCTTCATCACTGAGCTTGGCGTGGTTCCGAGTGCATTGGACCCACTGGAGATATTGTGTGACAACACTGGCGCCATAGCACTCGCTAAGGAACCAACATATCATCCAAAGACCAAGCATATCAACCGCAAGTTTCGTATAATCCGAGATTATATAGCAGATGGAGATCTGAAGATTAGCAAAGTACATACAGATCTGAATGTCGCAGATCCATTGACTAAACCTCTTCCACGTGTAAAACATGATCAGCACCTCAGTGCCATGGGTGTGAGATTGTTGCCAAATGTAAACTAGATTATTGACTCTAGTGCAAGTGGGAGACTGTTGGAATTATGTCCTAGAGGCAATAATAAAGATGTTATTATTATAATTCTTGTTCATGATAAAGTTTATATTCCATGCTAGAATTGTATTAAGCGGAAACATTAATACTTGTGTGGTTTGTAAACAACACCGTGTCCCTAGTACGCCTCTATGGACTAGCTCATTGATTAATGATGGTTAAGGTTTCCTAACCATAGACATGAGTTGTCAATTAATAATGAGATCATATCATTGGGATAATGATGTGATGGACAGACCCAAACTAAGCGAAGCAATTAGATCGTGTCATTGTGTTCATCTTTGCGAAGCTTTTCCTATGTCAAATATTGTATTCCTTAGACCATGAGATAATACAACTCCCTGGTATCGGAAGAAAGCTTTGAGGTCATCAAACGTCATCCTATGAGAGGGTGATCATAAAGGTGTCTCAGGTGATCGGAAAGTATACATTGGGTTGTATGTATCGAGATGGGATTTGTCCTCCCAAGTCGGAGATATACTTCGGGCCCACTCGGTAATCGATATCAACACCGCTTGCAAGCATGTGGTTAAGGAGTTAATCACAAAGTGATATCGGATTACGGAACAAGTAAAGTACTTGCTGTGAACGAGATTGAACTAGGTATGACGGTACCGACGATCGAATCTCGGGCAAGTAAAATATCGCGAGACGAAGGGAATATATATATGGGATTGATTGAATCCTGGCATCGTGGTTCATCCGATATGATCATCGATGAATGTGTGGGAGTCAATATGGGTTTCCAGACCCCGCTGTTGATTATTGATAGAAGATCATGTCTGCATATTCTCGAATCCGCAGGGTCACACACTTAGCATGTCTCGACGCTAGGATAGATTGGATAATTGGTTTATGAGTTTTTTGTTCGGAGTATTGGATGGGATCTGGGACATCACGAGAGGTTCCGGAGTGGTCCGGAGAATAAGATTCATATAAGGCAGTGCAGTTTTTGGAGTTCGGAATTGTTCCGGGTTAATCGGTATTGTACCGGAAGCTTCTAGAACCTTCCGGAATGGGACCAACGTGGCCACACCTTCTGGGAGGGGGCATGGGCCTATGAGGGAGTGCCCTGGCCGCATTGGGCCAGGGGCACAAGGCCCCATAGGGCCCAGCCGGCCAAGAGAGGTTTAAACTCTAGATAGAGCTTCTAGAAGGGGGGTTTCCTTGCCCCCCACTCTTCCTCCTTGGGGCATGCCTTGGCTTGGGGGAGGGGCTAGGGCTGCGCCCACCCCTCTATATATAGAGGGCTGGGGGCGCACCAACCCCCTACACCTTCCCCTCCAACCCTAGCCGCCTTGCTGCCCTCCTCTCTCCCTCCCGAACTGCTTGTAGGCGAAGCCCTGCTGCAGAAATTCTCCACCAATTGCACCGCGCCGTCGCGTTGTAGATCCAACCCATCTCTCCACCATACTTGTTGGACCAAGGAAGGAGGAGACGTCGAGGTGCCGCACGTGTGCATCTCACGGAGGCATCGCCACTTGTGGTGCTAGATCGGATCGGATCGCGAGGAGGAGAAGCGAGTACGACTACATCACCCACGCGTTTAAGAGCGTTCATTGTATGCGAATCTTCAAGGGTATGAAGATCTAATCCAATCTCTCTCGTTGTTTGCATCTCCTAGATTAGATCTTGGCTTCCCTCTGTTCGCATCCGTAGAAAATTTTGATTTACTATGCCACGAAAGCCTTCAGCAACCTAGAGACGGAATGGCGGCCACGACCGCTGCCAGCGAAGGAGCCGGCCTCGTGGTCATTCCGGCCTCGCCAGAACCAACCCTTCCAGCTAACCTTTGTCATCGCGGTCGGCGATGGAGGGGCTTGTCGGTGGGCAGGGAGCAGATAGGGTTTTGGGGTTTGTCCCAAGTGGGAACTGGAAGTGGGAAAGTGGAGTATTGATGTGGATGGAGATGAAACAGTGCCATTAACGCGGTCCCTCTCTCTGGGACACCGACAGGTGGGACCCGAGGAAGACTCGGCTGGACACGGGCGGACGAGGCCGGCGTCCGAGACGCAAAAACTTGCTCTAGATTTCGGCCCAGTTTGCGCCAAAATGGGCCACGTCGCGCTGTCTGATCCGTTTGCAGGTACGCGTTGGGTTGTGGCCTCGATCTGAAAGGACACAATCAAAGCACGGAGTCCATTTGCGGGGGACGTTGGAGTTGGCCTAAATTTAAATTTGGGTTGACTAGATGACTATAGCTTATTCGTGTTATGGCTGGCTCGCCCCTTAAAGCATTTCCGTGTCGATCGGTCTCGTTGAAAACCGCAGATTCAGCCATTTCCAGGGATCAGTCTCTCGCAAGTCTTACACCTCTGTCCTTATCTGGCCTGGCTATGTTCCATGTCGTTTCTAAATCGCCTAGTTTGACGACGTCCCTTAACGGTTGTCTTGAGCGCTGGATTGGGCCACCATGTTGGTCCACCATACCAAATAGTGCTAAGATGCTCCTTAACACCCCATTCCTAGAACTCGCCTTCCCAGGTCTTCATAAGATTATGCATGCTGAAGTATGGAGAGATATATGAGTCGGTGATAATCCTTTGGCCTGCTGCCGTCATAAGGACATGGCTACAAGGGTAATGATAAAGCAAAGGCTTCTTGCAGGTGCATTCGCATGTCGCTGGGTTGAGTGTGACCTATTGCTTTGTATCTCCTCTCAAGTAACCACACACGTATTTTTGCCTTGTTATGATCTCCCACCTCTTCCTAAGTGAGTCCACCACCCTGCTACCATGAGTCTTTGATTTTTCTATTTTTATGGCCAAGTGATCTTGCATTGCTTCAGACCATTGTTTGTTCATCTACTCTCGTGCATGCGCTAGTTTACCACTATCTGCAAAGTATGCCACAGTGCGGGACCATGTTTCAGCTACCAATGCAGTAATAGGGAAGGCTTAGACACCTTTAAGCACTTTATTATATACCTCTGACATGTTGGTGGTCATTATGCCATAGCGAGCACCATTTTCATGAGCCAGTGCCCACTTCCGAACATCCGGGCAATTAACGTTCACCCACTCAACCATATTCCTGGCCCTCCTGTGATTTCCTGCACCCGCTGGCTCAGCTGGCGCATCGCGAGAAGCTGCAGTCGTTGCGGCATTCAATGCCATCCAGAGGGCATCAAATTTCTACGGTTGGTTCTGCATACACATCATTTTGAAGGCCTTGAAACATTTCTTGTTCCGGAAGTGAGAGTAAAAGTTTGCTGCTAGATGCCTCATGCACCACCTAGTTTCAAGATCAGGCCAAAGGAACTCCATCGGTACATCATGCTTCATTTTTTCTAGTGCACTGAGAAGCCCCTGGTTGCGATCAGAAATGATGCATACACCAGGTCTATCTTTCACAACACCATCCTTCAAGCATTTCAGAAACCATAACCAACTTAACGTGCTCTCGGTCTCAACGAGTGCGTATGCAATAGGAAGAAGCTAGTTATTTGCATTTGATGTCACAGCTACCAAGAGAGTACCCTTATATTGTCCGATGAGGAAGGTACCATCAATTGATATCACCGGCCAGCAGTGGTGGAATGCTTGGATAGTTTGGCTCAATGCCCAGAAGATATGGTCCAGGATGAAATGATCAGGAATGCCACTCGGGTGGTTCCTTTCCATCCTATAGGTGACAGTTCCAGGGTTGGCTTCAGCAATCTGATGTAGCATTCTCGGAACCATATTGTAAGCCTCCGTATATGTGCCATACATCCCCTCTAAAACAGACTCCTTGGCACGCCTGGCCTTGTCGTAGCTCACCGGGAAGCCTATCGCATCTGCCGCACCATCCCGTAATGCCTTCACCGATACACTGATCTTATATTTTACCATGGATGCAACGACCTGTGCCACATATGCGGTACTGACATTGCGGTGTTCAGGAAGACTACCATATAGCTCACAACTATGGGGAACCATGCGAGTTATCGTCTAAGGCTTGCATATTCCCACAGGTTGACGGGCGACAGCTCTTCCACTGTAACCAGACTCTATGCAAAGAACCTTTAACAAATGTTTGTCAAATTTCTTCACTTTATGTTGTTGGGAAATGGATAAGGCACATGTTTTGATCGCCATGTCCACAGCCACCTTGCTCGGGAACTGCTGGTTTTCTCCCAGGAAGGTAGCTCCGACTCCATGGACAGAGGTATCATCGTGACCAATGACAAGAGCCTCTATGTCCCCAGGTGCCATTGCTGGCGCCACTGCTCTCACTTGACTCGGACTGGCTCCTTCATCATCTTCATCATCTGACGATTCACGATCATCGTCACCAGAATCAAGCTTGTCTGACTATCCCTCAATCTGTTCATTGAGGTCGACAATTCCCATGGAATAAGGTCCATTATTCTGGCTGGGAACAAAGGAATCTTCCACATGTCTCCTCTCCATCGTCTCTGAATCTATAGCCATTGTGGCAATAGATAATTGGAGCTCACCGGTTGCAGTGCTGCTACCAGGTATGTCACTGGCATCAACAAACTGCACATACACCATCGGTTGCCCATACATGGTCGCACTAGGTGTGCTTGCAAATTTCATGTATGAACCCCACGAAGTTTCGCCTTTAATCAGGCGAAGTGGCCAGCGGTAATCTTCTTCCACTCTTCTACAAATGATCGCTTCAACCGTCATCTTTTTTGGGGCCATCTCTAGCCCAAACTCTGCACGGATGCGCCTTCTAACGTCTGTGAAACTAGTATTCACTAATTCTTCCACTATGACATTCTTTGTCTCACAACGCAACAGATCAAGCCCTGACGGCCCATCGCGGGTGATGTCCTTACCATAAAAAACATATAAAGTGTTCATCGTACCTAAGAATCACATTAATATAACCATATTAGTTATATATAACCATAAGCATAGTTCATTAATATAGTTATTTATATTAACAAAACACATTACTACCTACATGTAATTGTCTAACCGTATGTGCAAGAAATATTATTACACGACTTTAAATATTTGTAAACAACCTAATTAAGTTGTAAACATAAATTATAGCTACAAGAGCCTAAATATTTCTACACGACCTAATTACATTGCATAACTAAAATATTAATACACCACCTAAAATATTTCTGCACGACCTGATTACGTTGCATAGCTAAAATATTACTAGATGAGTTCTAATATTTCTACACGTTCTAATTAAGTTGCATACCTAAAATATTGCTAGAGGAGCACAAATATTTCTACACAACTTAGTTACGTTGCTTAGCTAAAATATTTCTACACCAGCTAAAATATTTCTACACGTTCGAGTTAAGCTGCATACCTAAATATTGCTACAAGAGCACAAATATTTCTACATGACCTAATTATGTTGTTAGCTAAAATATTACTACATGAGATAAAATATTTCTACACGATCTAATTAAGTTGCATAGCTAAAATATTACTACACGACCTAATTAGGTTGCTTAGCTAAAATATTACGATAAAGAGCTCAAATATTTCTAGACGAGCTAACTAAGTTGCAAAGCTAATTGGTAGTTTAAGCATTGCATGGCAAATTATGGCCAAATTAGCTGACTAATATACAACATGCATAGCTTAAAAACAATCGACTGAAATAACTCACCTTGATCATGGCTATCCTTTCTCAGCCTCAGAATATTGGTGCAGTCTTCTTCCAGCCTCAGGCGATTACATAGTGTAACTGTGTGACCAAATGGACTGAAAGAAGCGGCAGCAAATGGAACGAGAGAAGTTGCCGCGATTCTGAGAATAGCTGCCACTATACTTAAAGAAACGGAGCTGCAGCATCAGCCAACAAACGAGTCCCGAGAAAATAAAGCAAAGCAAAGCATCCACAAGTTTCAACAAACATAGGTTTCGGTGGTTTAGTTACTGTTCAACAGCAGGAAACGTTAAGTCGTGGTCGGGTGGAATCTTCCAGGCTCATCCCGCCACAGCCCGAGGCGGTAAAATTCGTCCCGCTACAGCCCATGTTGGCATGTACGTGACCACATCCCGCCAGCGCGAAGTCGAACCTCCCGCTGGCCCGACCGTAGGCCCCACCCCATCCCGCATGTCCCCCTGGCGGGAGGAACATCCCGCCACCCTCGTTGGCAGGAAGGCTGGACCGCCGCAGGCCGTGGCGGGAGGTGAGTCGCCTTTCCAGCCTCCCACCAGGACATTTTTGGCTTTTACTGCGCTTTGGGGTATTTTTGGCGATGTCGTGTTTCAAAGGGGTATATTTGTAAAAAATACCATATATGAGCTCCCGCAATTCGAATTTCGACAAAGTCATGCAATGCAGTATGGCACCATCATTGCAACATGCATGTCTCAAATGTCTGAGAAGTTGTCAAGCTTCTCCTCCCCCTCGAAACAGGCATACGCCCAACTATACAAATATAGCAACCAGTTGAGACAGCTGCTGGGCCAGGGAGCACATCGCCCAAGAGAAAACAAAAAGAAAGCACAAAAGAAAAAGAAAAGAAAGCAAAACCGATAACAGTGGCTTGACAAAAACGAGGACGACGCACAACCGTTGCGCCATCCAACTAAGTACCACTGCAAGCCTAGCACTACGAAGCGCCACGCACCAAGCAACACCTCCAAGAAGGAAAGCGACGATGACGACGCTGCTGCCCGGATAGGTCCTAGGGTTTCTCCCAGTGCGCACCGGGAGGTGGAGAAGAGGTACACCCGACGCCCTTCAAGAAGGACGGTGGCGCCCACAGGCGTCACCGTGTCGGTGTCAAGAAGACAAGGATTTCTCCCGACCCCTCAGAAAAAACACACTCCCGAACGCAATCGTAGTGCTCCACCAAGCTCGTCGCCTACCAGTGCACGCCACCACGGTCTTGCAGCCACCACCGCCGTTGCACCGAGACCCGTGAAGTAAGGCCGGTAGGACTGAAAAGAGCAGGCTTCGACAGGGTTGCTAGAACAACAATACGTGGCAGGGAACTA
This sequence comes from Avena insularis, assembly GCA_023614405.1. Lineage (NCBI taxonomy): Eukaryota > Viridiplantae > Streptophyta > Magnoliopsida > Poales > Poaceae > Avena > Avena insularis. The sequence continues at coordinate 29,254,684 of CM042690.1, forward strand.
CCTCCACCACCAGAAGGTGGTAGCCGACCAGATACAGCCGCAGGGCAAACCAGGCCCACCTGGCCTGGCCGAGCCCCCAAGAGCCCGTGAAGCCCTACCGCCGCACTGCAGCAAGGGGACCGTTGTCCACGCCAACCCCACACTAGCCCCTACTGACCCGTCCACCAGGGGAACAATTGCCACCGTTGAACCCTGCCGCCAAATGGCAGCATCATCACCACCACGCTCAGCCGGGACATCCGGACCACCATCAGACTGAGAGGCACCATCTAGGCCCGCAAGGGCTCAGAGAGACGAGCGTGGCGGACACAGCCGCTCCATGCTGCCCACGAGACCCCGCGAGCACGGAAAATAGGAGACCACCAGACCCGCCTGGTCCAGCTCCGGAAACCCGCCGCAGACACAGGAGAGGTGCCTGGAGAGGAGAAGGGCCGCTTTGCCAGATCGGCCCAAACTGGCCCAGATCGGGCCCGGCAAGGGCCACCGAGGGAGCACCCACAGCACCTCCGTCTCCCTACATGCCGGGGAGCCCGCCGCCACGCAGCCACCGGCGGGGGCCTGCTGCCGCGCACCGCTCGCTGGAGAACGAGGGCCCCGGCCGGAGCCCGCACGGCCCAGATCGGGCCCCACCTGGCCCATATCGGGACCTGCAGAGCTCCCAGCCAGGAGCACCTCCGTCCTCACCCGACGCGCCGCAAGGCCGCCAACCACCCCACGCCCTTGGAGCCGCCGCCAACGCCACGCCACATCCTGCAGAGCCCCGCGCGAGGCCGCCATGGAGCGCCGCCGCCAGAGAGTGTTCTCGCGCAACCCCTACCGCCGTCGGGAGAAGGGCGCCCACCGCCGCCGGCCCCGCCCGGGCTGCGGTGCGCGCCGACGGCAGCGAGAGGAGGAGGAGAGAAGGAGGTCGGGGGGGAGGGGACGCGGCGGCGCTCGCCCCGTCGCCCACGGGGGGGGGGGCAAGACGAGACGAGCGGTTTTTTCTCCTCGACAATCAACCGAGCTTCTCCCATCCGTACAATGCATACAGAGGCGGTAAAACACTCGCAAAACTAGCATTATCCACGGCGTCTTGTCCCGGCCGGCCGGCCGCGACCGTCGCCGCAATCAAGCTTGATGCTGGCCTTGGCCACGACGCGCGGGCGCAAAGCACCTCGGGTTTGTTTCAATGCGAAAATGACCGTTTTGTGCTTTTTGTCTATATTGTTGTAGCCGGACGGCATCATGCTCTTGCTGTGTTCTCTTTTATCTGATGGAATGAAAAAAAAGAACTTATAGGCCCAACATCGATCTTCTTCCTTGCTTCCATTGCGTTGATCCACCAAACGAATGTAGTCGGAGCAATCAGCATCCGATTCTCTTCTAATTGATGGAATGAAAAAAAGCTTATAGGCCAAACATCGGTCGTGTTCCTTGGTTCCATTGCGTTGGTCGATGAAACAAATTTAACCAGAGCAGGCACCATCAGGTGGTGCTGCTAGCTATCGGTGTGAGGCTCTGTTCTTTTCAGCTCAGGCTTGTGTTAAAAAAAATTAATTAGCTGCCTAAGAGAAACTGCACTAGAAATAAGCCCATCCCGGCCCACCAATTCGAACTCGAGAACCGAAGGCTTTTCTCGAAACCAGGTGTAGTAGGCGTTAAATCACAGACTGAAAAAGGCCCAGCACGGCTCAGTTCATGTAACTGCGTAGCACCTTTTGCTTCACACTTTTAGACCATGCATGGAATATCATCTAAGCATGAATCCGTTATGATAATTAGCTCAACTGAAATTTGGTGTGTATGGGGAGAGACACGCTTCATCGATATATGTTATGGAAGATTGTATGCCTGACTCTGCAATGAGATGAGCGTACAGTTGACAGGAGTTTGCAATGGGATGGGGTATTAGAAGAACGCTGAAGAAATCGGTCTAGAATCTGATTTAGATATGGATGAGCTTTGCACAGATCTTCAACGCTGCTTGCATCAAACTGCCACCCGTCTCTTACGTAGCGATGGGTGTTGTTCCTTGCGCAGCCAGGAATAGAATCCCATCTCCCCGTCCACAACATAAATCGACAGAAGCAGACTCCAAGGGCTAAGCTATATCAATAAGTGTCTAGACTCCAGCTGACCCAAACCAAATAAATATCGGTGGCTCTTGAAACATACTAGATGGACCCAGCGCGTTTCATCGCGTCGTCCTCTGCAAATTGCTTTTAAATTATATACAGGGTATATATATATATATATATATATATATATATATATATATATATATATGTGGTTTCATATTTAACCCGTTGTGGCTTGTTTTGGTTCGTATGTCATGGGCTTGTTCATTGTATGCTGGAAGCCGGCAAGAGATAATTGTGTCTCATGCACCCCTAAATCTGCAAATCGACCGCACACCCACGCACCGTTATCGACCAACGGCTAGCTGACGTAATGATGATCACCATAGTTTCACATCACACACACGCCCATACAACAAATCATGCCCCATGACCCATTCTACCGGAACCGGTCCCTACAACATTGAAGAAAATCGCTGAGCAGGGAGCAGAGGAAACGAACCAAAGAGGAGGTAGCCCCAGAAAACATGCATGGGCACAGCGGCCTCACCGAGAACCAGCCCACACCGACAAAGGTCAGAAGACGAAGAAGCAAAATGTTACAATAGTGCCAAAGGAAACCACCGCCACATCAAGAAGAACAGGAGAGAGAACGAATATGCAGTCAAAGAAGCAACGGACCGACCCCATTCCTCATTTTTACACCTAGAACACATGCGGCTACACGTGGTCCGCTAGAATACCAAGAACACAAAAGACATGCAGGTAGGCTCGCACGGAACGACAACGTCCATTTCTCAGCGGTTATACGCCGACAACTGAGGCCCAATCGAAAGGACACAACTAAGACAACCAAGGTCCAAGGGACCCAATTCAAAAGCTTAAATCGTATATTTCAGTTTATAAGTCCAAGCATGATTAATGCTTCTAAATCACCGTTCCTATACCATCATTTCTCTCCGATAATTAAACTATCTCGTAACTGAAGCAATCACGTAATAAAAATATACGAGGAAACGGTTGAAAATTGGAATCATTTTGCGCACTTAATACGTCATACTAATTTTGAGAATTATTTTTTTGATGGAGTGTAAATCTTGTTTTGGACCAGTGTGCCACACCACAAGCTGGACCCTACCCAAGTACATCTCTCGAGCAACCACAAGAGCTCAATTTTAGGGAGCTTAGTTCTCTTTAAGATGATAAGTATGCAGAGCCTTCCTGAGTGGGTAAATTGTGTATGTTTTATTTTGTGAAGCCCGGAAATGGCATATTTTGTTTTTGGAGCTGTACAAGTATCGATTGTGGGGTTGTGGCCAGTCGGATTAGGCTGCAGCGAAGTCGAAGTCTACGGTGCAGTTTTTTAACATGACAAGTGAATGATATCATAGTCAAAAGGCTGGCTAAGCCGAGAACCATTCAGGTTGGGTACCATATTTTCAGAAGTAGTTGGATCATTTGCTTGTGAGTACGTATTGCCACTAGTGGAAACGAGGTCTTTGGTTGAGGTCGAAAATGGGTTTTAACACCGGTTCTTCTACGAACCGGTGTTAAAGGGGGCGCCCGTACCAGCGTGGTCCAGAAAGCAAAAAGGCGCACCCCCTTTAACATCGGTTCGAGCCACGAACCGGTGTTAAAGGCCCTGCACCACCGTCCCGCGCAGCCCCCTCTTTAACACCGGTCCATGGCTTGAACCGGTGTTAAAGTGGGTGCGCCTATATAACACACCGCAGCCCACACCCCTCTCTCTCATTTTTTTCACTCTCTCATTTTGGAGCTTAGCAAGAGGGTGAGAGGTATGCTAGTTTGTGTTTTTTCCTATGCACAAGAAGTGTTCGGTGAAATGCCCGAGAGCTCGAATTAAGTTTTCTTCTTGCTCTTTCCTTCTCGATCGAGGTCGGCAACTTTATCCTTTCATGTGGCATTGATGTACTGTATAAGTGGCCATCTCCCTATTAATTTTATATATACTATATAATGCAGATGAACCGGCAACGGATGTACGGTGACCGACGCACTTCCGAGTACATTACGGGCCTCCAAAATTTCATCGTTGTGGCTAAGGAAAACCATGGTCACAATGGTTTTATGTGTTGTCCGTGTGTTCACTGTCAGAACAAGAAAGACTACTCAAATATCAAAACCATTCACGCCCACCTTCTTCGATCCGGTTTCATGCCCAGCTATAATTGTTGGACCAAGCACGGAGAAAGAGAGGTTATGATGGAAGACAACAAAGAAGAAGAGGATTATGACAACTATCATAATATGTATCCTGAATACGATGATACTGCAACGGGGGTAGACAATGAAGATCAAGAGGCAGCAGATGGCCCCGCTGATGACGATCTTGGTCGTGCCATTACTGATGCAAAGGAAGAATGTGAAACTAAAAAGGAGAAGGAGAAGCTGGAGCAGATGTTAAAGGATCACAAAACATTGTTGTACCCAACTTGCGAAGATGGCCACAAAAAGCTAGGTACCAAACTGGATTATCTCAATGGAAGGTAGAGAACGGTGTGACTGACAACGCATTTTCAAAGTTGTTGGTAAAAATGAAGAATCTGCTTTCAAGAACTAATGAATTGCCCAACAGTACGTACCAAGCAAAGAAGGTTGTCTGCCCTCTAGGATTAGACGTGCAGAAGATACATGCCTGCATTAATGACTGCATCCTCTAACACGGTGAGAAATACGAGAATTTGGATGCGTGCCCGGTATGCACTACACTACGGTATAAGATCAGATGAGACGACCCTGGCGATGTTGAGGGCGAGGCCCCTAGGAAGAAGGTTCCTGCCAAGGTTATGTGGTATGCTCCTATAATACCACAGTTAAAACGTCTCTTCAGAAACAAAAAACATGTCAAGTTATTGCGATGGCACATGGAAGACCGTAAGAAAGACGCGATGTTGAGACACCCCGCTGATGGGTCACAGTGGAGAAAAGTCGAGCGAGAGTACCCGGACTTCACACGTGACATAAGGAACTTAAGGTTTGGTCTAAGTACAGATGACATGAATCCTTTTGGGGAGCAGAGCTGCAGTCACAGCACCTGGCCTGTGACTCTATGTATCTATAACCTTCCTCCTTGGTTGTGCATGAAGAGGAAGTTTATTATGATGCCAGTGCTCATCCAAGGCCCGAGGCAACCCGGCAACGACATTGATGTGTACCTAAGGCCATTAGTTGAAGACAAAAGATACATCGTAAGCACGGCAGGACTAACAACGTATGAAAGAACCTGAAGAGCCTATGCATCCTGAGAACGATAAGGGTAAAGGACGCCACTTAACTCCTGCCATCTACGCTCTTACCAAAGCAGAGAAGGAAATCTTTTTTGAATTCCTGAGCAGTATCAAGGTCCCGTCTGACTTCTCGTCGAATATAAAGGGAATAATAAATATGGCAGAGAAAAAATTTCAAAACCTGAAGTCTCATGGCTGCCACGTTATGATGACGCAATTGCTTCCGATTGCATTGAGGGAGCTTCTACCTGAAAATGTTCGAGTACCCATTATAAAGCTTTGTGCATTCCTCAATGCAATATCTCAGAAGGTAATCGATCCAGAAAGCCTACCAGGGTTATAGACAGATGTGTCCCAATGTCTTGTCAGCTTCGAGTTGGTTTGCCCACCATCCTTCTTCAATATTATGACGCATCTCCTGGTTCATCTAGTAGAAGAGATTGCCATTCTCGGTCCTGTATTTCTACACAATATGTTCCCCTTTGAGAGGTACATGGGAGTCTTAAAGAAATATGTTCATAACCGTGTTAGGCCAGAAGGAAGCATCTCCAAGGGCTATGTAACAGAGGAGGTCATTGAGTTTTGTGTTGACTTTATTCCTGACCTTAAGGCAATTGGTGTTCCAGAATCACGACATGAGGGGAGACTGCGTGGAAAAGGCACCCTAGGATGTAAAGCAATGATATGTAAGGACGGGCATTCTCTCAATCAAGCACACTACACGGTTTTACAAAGATCTATCTTGGTTGCCCCGTATATCAATGAACACAAGAATTTTATACGCCTCAAACACCCAGGACAGTCTGATGAATGGATTATAAGTGAACACATGGCGAGTTTTGGCGGCTGGCTGCAAAGACTTCTCATGAATAACACCACTGTTGGAGATTAGCTGTACTTGTTAGCCAGGACACCATCTTCGACTATATGTACTTTCCAAGGGTACGAGATAAATGGGAATACATTTTACACGATAGGCCAAGATAAAAAGAGCTCCAACCAAAACAGTGGTGTCCGCTTCGATGCAGCAGAAGACAATGGGCAAAAGACCACGTATTATGGGTTCATAGAGGAGATATGGGAACTTGACTATGGACCTAATTTTAAGGTCCCCTTGTTTCGGTGCAAATGGGTCAAGCTAACAGGAGGAGGGGTTGAGGTAGACAAGAAGTACGAAATGACAACAGTGGATCTCAACAATATTATGAAGGTAGACAAGAACTTAGACGAACCATTTGTCTTAGCCAATGATGTGGCTCGGGTTTTCTATGTGAAGGACATGTCTACCATACCGAAAAAAGAAAAAATAAGCAAACAGATACATCACACGATACGCCAAAGCATCACATAGTTCTTTCAGGGCAAAGAAACATCGTTGGAGTGGAGGACAAGATAGACATGTCAGAAGATTATAATAAGTTTGATGATATTCCGCCCTTCAAAGTGAAGACTGGCCCAACCATCCTGCTAAACGGTGCTGATACTCCATAGTTATGGCCGACGCAATCATAAGATTGACTATATGTATTAAATGAGCTATTTTTGGCACACATATGTATGTCAACATGGAAATCAATGTCATATTTCTTCCGTTAACACTATATGTATTAAATGAGCCATTTTTTCCCGCCATTTTTTTCCCGCTATTTTTCTTCCCGCCAGTTCTACCCGCCATTTTTCTTCCCGCCAGTTTTCTTCCCGCCATTTCTCACTATATATATGTAGGATTGGCCTCCATTGTCATTACACATCTCCAGACTCGTATCTGCAACCTCATCACTCTTTCCCATGGCTTCCATCGTACCACTAACCTCCAGGGAGGCGGAGGCGCTTTGCGCCTCAAACTACCCCTGCCCGTCGGGCTACTGCGTCTCCGTCGGCTAGATGTTGAGCGCCGGAGGCGTGCCGGTTCCTCCTGTCCCTCTAGGTGTGGCGCGCCGGATGGTCATCACGAACCACTACTACTTCGAGCTCACGCCGGAGCAGTGGAGGAATCCCAACTGGCATCCCGACTATTTCCCGACTTGGGAAGCCTTCTTCAGGGATCGGCGTGAGAGGACGCTCGCCAGGCACGAGGAGGACGGCCCACCTCCTCCGAACTTCAACGAGGCCGGCCGTCGGCTGTGGTGGCGCGGCCTGACTCTCCAGAGCGTTATGGCCTACGACACGACCGTCGAATCTAACCCCCGCCTGCGCTACTCTCAAGTCCAGCCCACGCGTACTCAGCCTTCAAGGTTCAACTACGGCGACCCCGACGACGACAGCGACGATGGCCGCAGCGAGTACGACGACTACAGTGGCGAGTATTACAAGTGTAGGCAGGATCTTGACTGAATCACTCCAACATTCCAAAACAAGTTTAGCCAATCGTGACTTAATCTAGCCATGTATCTTAATTTTCAGTTCTTTTATGTATCTTAATTTTCAGTCATGCTTTATGTAACTTACTATTAGTTTCCTTATGTACTTTAATTCCACTTCTATTGTAATAAAATTTTCTTCCCGCCCTTTTACTCCCGCGTATTCTGCCCGCCCTTTCCCATTTGTTACTAGTTTTAATAGTTAGAATTTTTTTTTTTTAAAACAAAAAATGTTTTAGGATTAATTATTCAAATGCAAACAATTTTCATGTTGAAAGTTTTGTTAGATTCCAAAGTATACAAAAGATGCTAAATTTAAATATTCAAACAATTCAAAAATTTTAATACAAAATAAAATTTGATTTGCTCCAATAAAATAGGGTTAGATTCCTTTTCATATGCTTAATATTTCTTAAGTTCAAAGTTTTAGGGTTTGACTATTTTATTTTTGTCTTAATTGAATAATCAAAATTAATATGTAAGTGTTTTAATCATTTTGAAAATTTTCATCTACAGTAACTATAAAATGTTTTTATATGAATGGATAGATCTTATTTTTCTGAAAATTATGATATATTATTTATATTTTTCTGAGTTGAAATGAAAAAGATATGAATTTTCTAAATTCTATCCTATTTTTTGAATTAAAAAAATGCCCCCCTTTAATGTATGAAATAAATGCCCCCCCTTTAACACCGGTTCTAGCCACGAACCAGTGTTAAAGGGGGGGTGCATGCGAAACAAAATCCCCACACCAACCGGTGTTAAAGGGGGGGTGTGGCGCGCGAAACGAATCCCCCCCTTTAACACCGGTTCATGGCTGGAACTGTTGTTAAAGGGGGGTATAAAGGTGCGCGCCTTCCTCTTCCTCTTCCCCCCATCCAAAATTCGATCGAGCGCACGCAGAGAGGAGCAGAGGAGTCGCGACGGAGAAACAGAGACTCCACTAGGCTGCTCGACCGCCTTTCGTCGCCCCGCCGCTTCGCTGCCACGTCCGCCACCCCTCCGTCATGAGCCGCCACAAGAACTCGTGGAGCCTCCGCCACAACACTTCACTGGCCCACGCTGGTGCCGCCACTCCCCGCCGGCCGAACGAGAGTTTGCCGCCGGTGAGAGAGGGAGCTACCCTTATTAATTTATATATATATATATATATATATATTGTTATATATATATTTGATTGTTGTATATATATATTTGATTGTTCTATATATATTTGTTGTATATATATTGTTGTATATATTTGATTATTGTACATATATTGTTGTATATATTTTATTGTTGTATATATATTGTTGTATATATATATTTGATTGTTGTATTAATATATGCATATTTTGATTGAATATATAGTGTATTTATATGTGTATATATATAAGAAAGTATATGAATATCTGTCCGCCACTGACGACCACCGCCACCATTGCCGTCGACCCCCTGACATCCGATCATCTGCCCTCGCTGAGCCTACACACACGTCGAGAGTGAGTCGCCCATTTTAGGTAGCCCACGTCATGCTGGTTCGAACCGCACACCCCCACGCATCCCCGCTCTTGCCCTAGCGCCGCCAGCCGCCGCGCTATCACACCGCTCATTGTCAATAGCACATTACAACCATGCATTGTTAATCCGGGGTTTAGGGTTTCTCCGAATTAGGGTTCGAACCCCGTTTAAAATGACCAAGCATGTATTATGGTTACATTTCAATACTTTTAACCTGTCATATCATCATCCTTGCTTGCGCATTTTAATAGATGTATTACTGATATTTGTGTGATAATATTATTGTTTTAGAAACTATGGATCCACTCAGTAGAAACCTTGAAGAGGAAGAAATAATGGAGAACATGATCCACGAGGACACCTCACAATATCTGAACTTGGAGGGACATGATGACAGCTCAAGTAGTCATGGAGAAGACGACGACTCCGGTGAATGCACTTTAGTGATTACAAAGTTCATCGAGGTATATGCATGTATTAAGCCTCTGATGACTTGCACCGATTGACTTGTATATATGTGCATGTATTTATTAATGCTTCTTTCTTCTTTTAGCCCTCCGGATCGACCAGCCAGCAATAATCTTCTTCTATGAAAAAGAGCAAGTGAGGCGCGAGCCATCGGCTGAAAGATCGTGCAAAGTTCACGATCGAAGCAGTCCATGTTGATGGCAGGCTGATGGAGCCCAAGAAGGCCGCAGACAAATTTATACGCCAGGCTGGAGTTCTTGTTAGGGACCAAATCCCAATCACAATTGAATATTGGAATAAGACAAAGAAGGGCGATGGCACCTTTGTCGATGAAAGATCTAAAGAAACGCTTTGGACTTCGCTATTGTTAAATTTCACCCTACCGCTAGAGGATGATGAAAATAAACTGGTTATAAAGGAAAAGGTCAAAGACTGGACTCTAAAGAAGATGGCTGACGGTTTCCGCAACTAGAAGACAAAATTGAACAAATTTGTCAAAGCTGGGGAGACTCTAGATTTTGAAGATGCATATTATGCGAAGATAAGACCTCACTGTCCCGATTTTGTGACGTACAAGGAAGGTGCTATAGATACAAAGAGGTCAGAAACCAATATGCTAAATGCCCAGAAGAAGGAATATCACCAGAGGACGGGGTCAGGTGGCTACATATCTCAGAGGCCTAAGTGGGAGGAAGCTGAGAAGGCCCTGCACGATAGAGGGATCACACCCTAGACAAAGGGGTGGGACCTACGTGCAAAGGCTTGGTTCTACGGAATCGGGGCAAGGTTGGACCCAGAAACGGGGTTGTGTATCTTCCCAACAATTCTTGCCAAACTTGTCACTGAACTCATCACGGCATACGAGGAAACAGCCGCCGGGACCTTCCATCCCGACAGAGAGAATGACCAGCTGACATGCGCCATCGGTAAATAGAACACCCTGGACTTACACGAGGCACAGGGGGTATGACGTGGAAGGATGGGTTTGCTGAGTGGGGCGACTCTTACAGATGGCGTGGCAGAAAAGAAAAAGAGCATACAAACTGGATGACATAGATAGAACATGCACTTGTGGCGCTGCAGGCGCAAGTGAATGCTCAAAATAGCCAGCAAGCTACCGGGCCATCTCAGCGGCACGAAGAGCCTGCATTGGAAGTTGCCGGTGGCCCAGACTCTGCACGGAAAAGCAGCATGGCTTCCACGGAGAACGTGCAGCCCACGCTTGAAATGGCGGGTCCTCGATACCCCGTGGATGAGATCACGGAGAGCGAACACGCTGAGCTACATGTGAGATTAATGGGCTTATCCATTAAGGTGGCGGTCGGCTATGCCTTACCTCCTGTAGCTGGTGGAACTTACCACTCCCGACCGATTCCAAATGGTTATGATATTGTCAGGGTGGATGAGGTTGTGAAGGAATATGTGTAGGGGTTCGTAGCATGGAAAACAAAAAAATTCTACCGCATGCACACAAACAAGCCAAGATCTATCTACTAGATTGTAGCGATGAGCCGATAGAAGCACTCACCCTCGAAGATTCCAAAGCGGTTAACGAGAGCAGATTCTCGTGGGTGATGTAGTCGTACACTTGCCTATCTCAAGATCGCGTAGACAATCCTTCCGGCACTGCGTTCCGGCAGCGCTTCCGCAGTCGGTCACACGTTCGGGACTCGATGAAGACCTTCCTCTCCCTTGTTCCAGCAGGCAGCGGAGGTTGTAGTTCTCCCTTCGTGATTCCGGCAGCACGACGGCGTGATGTCGGAAGTAGAGGGTAGATCCCGTAGGGATTCGCCTAAGCTGGTGCGAGTTATGGTGGATTAGGGTTTCCCGGAGATCTAGGGTTTAGATGACCAAGAGGAGGAGGAGGAGGAGGTGTCGGCGGCGGCTAGGGCGGCGGCAACAAACCGGCGGCAGCACGAGGCTGCGATGGCTATGCTAAGGAGAGGCAGCTGGAGAGGGCTAGGGCTTGTGGCTGAAGCCTCCCCTCTATTTATGAGAGGGGGAAGCCTTAGGAGGGGTGGGTTTGAATCCAAACCCAAACCCAAGTTGGATTGAGAGAAGGACTTGTTTCTTCTCCCACTAGGAAACCATTGTTCCAGTTTGACTTTTCAAACTTCCCGTTTGACTTTCAATTTAGAGCTTTAATTCTCTCTTGCAAATGCCCACACCAAGTGACCTAGGATATGATCCAATCATTCCACTTACCCATGACACATTCATGGACCATTCTCCTTCCGGATCGGTGAACCTTCTAGAACCTCTCCGATGAAAACATCGGAATCTTTCCCGAACTCCGGAATCGGACTTTCCTTATATGAATCTTATTCTCCGGACCATTTCGGATCTCCTCGTGATATCCCGGATCCCATCCGAGACTCTGAACAACATTAGATATCCCTACTAACATTCCATATCTACTAAACAACATCGAATCCTTAAGTGTGTCTCCCTACGGTTCGTGAATTATGTGGACATGACCGAGACACTTCTCCGATCAATAACCAATAGAGGAATCTGGAAATTCATATGGCTCTACATATTTCTACGATTACTTTGCATCGAATGAACCACTTACATACGATACCAATTTCCTTTGTCTCACGATAGTTTACTTATCCGAGGTTTTGATCGTCGGTATCTCCGCATACCTAGTTCAACCTCGTATCGATAAGTACTCTTTCTCGCCGTGATATGTGATCCCTTGTGAGCTACATGCTTGCAAGCTAATTGGATGACATTCCACCGAGAGGGCCCAGAGTATATCTATCCGTCATATGGATGGACAAATCCCACTCTTGATCCATGTGCCTCAACCCATACTTTCCGAACTCTCAATGCCACCTTTATAGCCACCCAGTTACGGTGTGGTGTTTGATGTCATCAAAGCATCCTTCCGGTGATGGTGATTAGCATTATCTCATGGTCGAAGGAATTAGGTTACTATGTATCAGAAAGCTTATAGCAAACAAACTATTTAAATGACATGATCTTAATGCTACGCTTATCTATAGGAGTATGTCCATCATACCATTCTCCTAATGATATGATTTTGTTGTTAACAACATCTCAATGCTCATGATCGGGAAACCACGATCATCTATTAACCAACAAGCTAGTATACAAAGCGGCTTTACTAGGGACTCTAATTTAGTTTACAAATCACACAAGTATTAATGTTTCCAAGTTAATATTGTTATAGCATGAATATAAACATTTATTATAAACACAAAGATATAATAATAACCACTTTTATTATTGCCTCTAGGGCATATCTCCAATAGTCTCCCACTTGCACTAGAGTCAACTAATCTAGATTACATGGTAATATACCGAACACCCATGTCGGTTTGGTGCTGGTCATGTTTTGCCCTTGGGAGAGATTTAGTCAACGGATCCGCCACATTCAGATCTATGTGTACTTTGCAAATCTTTATGTCACCATCTCGGACATGCTCTCGAATAGCGTGAAAACATAGCTTGATATGCTTCAGCTTCTTGTGTGACCTTGGTTCTTGCGCAGTGGCTATGGCGCTCATGTTATCACAGTAGTTAGACATTGGGTCCAGCGCACTTGGAACCACACCGAGCTCTGTAATGAACTCCTTCATCCATATCGCCTCTTGTGAAGCCTCCGAAGCAGCTATGTATTCCAATTCAGTTGAAGATCTCGCCACAAGGCTTTGCTTTGCACTCCTCCAGGTAACTGCTGCACCATTCAAAGTAAATAAGTATCCAGATTGAGATTTAGAATCATCTGGATTGGTGTTCCAACTAGCATCGGTGTAACCATTAACAACGAGCTGTTCATCACCTCCATAAGAAAGAACCATATCCTTAGTTCTTCTTAAGTACTTAAGGATGTTTTTGACCGCTGTCCAATGATCCACTCCTGGATCACTTTGATATCTTCTAGTCAAACTAACAGCATATGCAATGTCGGGTCTAGTACATAGCATGTCATACATAAGAGATCCTATGGCTGAGGCATAGGGAGTCTTACTCATCCTTTCTCTATCTTCTGCCGTTGCAGGACTTTGAGTTTTACTCAAGGTCGATATAAACATGGGCAAGAACCCTTTCTTGCTATCTTCCATTCCAAACCTCTTTAGAACTTTGTCCAAATATGTACTCTATGACAATGATATTAGGTGTCTCGATCTATCTCTATAAATCTTTATGCCTAATATGTAAGCTGCTTTGCCAAGATCTTTCATTGAAAAACTATTATTCAAATAATCCTTGACACTATTAAGAAGGTCTACATCATTCCCAATCAACAATATGTCATCTACATATAGTATTTAGAATGCTACAGAGCTCCCACTCACTTTCTTATAAATACAAGCTTCTCCATAAGTTTGTATAAAACCAAAGCTTTTGATTAAATTATCAAAACATTGATTCCAACTTCGGGATGCTTGCTTCAATCCATATATGGACCGTTGAAGTTTGTATACCTTGTTAGCATATTTTGGATCAACAAAACCTTTGGGTTGCATCATAGACAACTCTTCATCAATGTCTCCATTGAGGAACGCCATTTTGACATCCATCTGCCATATCTCATAATCATAATATGCAGCGATTGCTAACATAATCCTCACAGACTTTAGCTTCGCTACTGGTGAGAAAGTCGCATCGTAGTCAACTCCTTGAATTTGTCGAAACCCTTTTGCGACAAGTCGAGCTTTATAGATGAATATTACCATCAGCATCTGTTTTCTTCTTGAAAATCCATTTGTTCTCGACAGCCTTCCGGCCATCCGGTAAGTCCACCAAAGTCCATACTTGGTTTTCGTACATGGATCCAATCTTGGATTTCATGGCTTCTTGCCATTTATTGGAATCTGGGCTCATCATTGCTTCCTCATATGTCGCAGGGTCATCGATGTTGTCCGCCAACATGACACTCATAACGAGATCATACCAATCAGGAGTGGTATGGGTTCTCGTTGACCTGCGAGGTTCTGTAGTAACTTCAACCGAAGTTTCATGATCAACATCATTAGCTTCCTCTCTTATTGGTGTAGGCGCCAAAAGAACTACTTCCGGTGCTGCGCTACTCGCAAGTTCGAGAGAAGGTTCAACAACCTCGTCGAGTTCTACTTTCCTTCCAGTCACTTCTTTTGAGAGAAACTCCTTCTCTAGAAAGGATCCATTCTTGGCAACGAAGACTTTTCCCTTAGATCTATGATAGAAGGTATACCCGATAGTTTCCTTCGGGTATCCTATGAAGACGCATTTTTCCGCTTTGGGTTCAAGCTTGTTGGGCTGTAACTTCTTTACATAAGCTTCACAACCCCAAAATTTAAGGAACGACACTTCCCAAACCATAATTCATACGGTGTCGTTTCAACGGATTTAGATGGTGCCCTATTTAAAGTGAATGCGGCTTTTTCTAATGCATAACCCCAAAACAATAGCGGTAAATCTGTAAGTGACATCATAGAACGAACCATATCTAAGAGAGTTCGATTACGACGTTCGGACACACAATTACGCTGTGGTGTTCCCGGCGGTGTCAATTGTGAAAGTATTCCGCATTTCTTCAAATGCTCGCCAAACTCTTAACTTAGATATTCACCTCCACGATCAGATCGTAGAAATTTAATCTTCTTGTCACGTTGATTCTCTACCTCACTTTAAAATTCCTTAAACTTCTCGAAAGTTTCGGACTTATGTTTAATGAAATAGATATACCCATATCTACTCAAGTCATCCGTGAAGGTAAGAACATAACGATAACCACCGCGCGATGCTACACTCATTGGGCCACACACATCGGTATGTATGATTTCCAATAAGTCCGTAGCTTGCTCCATCATACCAGAAAATGGAGTCTTAGTCATTTTACCCATCAGACATGCTTCGCATCTTTCAAGTGATTCGAAATCAAGTGATTCAAGAAGTCCATCGGAATGGAGTTTCTTCATACGCTTCACTCCAATATGACCAAGACGAGAGTGCCACATATCGGTCGAGTTATCGCTCATTTTCAAACGTTTAGCTTCAATGTTATTAATGTGTGTATTTCCACAATCGAGATTCAATAAGAATAGACCATCTATCAAAGGTGCATGTGCATAAAACATATTACTCATATAAATTGAACAACCATTATTCTCGGACTTAAACAAGTAACCATCTTGCAATAAACATGATCCAGATATAATGTTCATGCTCAACGCAGGCACCAAATAACAATTATTTAAGTATAAAACTAATCCCGATGGTAGATGAAGAGGTAGCGTGCCGACCGCGATCACATCAACCTTTGATCCATTTCCAATGCGCATCGTCACCTCGTTCTTCGCTAGCTTCCATTTATTCTGCACTACCTATTTCGAGTTACAAATATGAGCAACCGAACCAGTATCAAATACTCAGGCACTACTACGAGTACTAGTGAGATACACATCAATAACATGTCTATCGGATATACCTTTCTTCTTGATGTTGCCGTTCTTCAAATCCGCCAAGTACTTTGGGAAATTCCTCTTCCAGTGACCCTCTCCCTTGCAGTAAAAGCACTCAGTATCAGGCTTAGGCCCAGCCTTGGTCTTCTTCGCCGACGCGGTAACTTTCTTACCTCCCTTCTTGAAGTTTCCCTTTTTCTTAGACTTGCCATGCTTTTTGAATTTGGTGGTCTTATTGACCAACAACACTTGGTGCTCTTTCTTGATATCCACTTCTGCAGACTCAACATGGAGAAGAGTTCTGGCAACGACTTGTCCATGTTTTGCATATTGTAGTTCATCACAAAGTTCTGGTAACTTGGTGGTAGCGATTGGAGGACACGGTGAATCCTCAAAGCATTAGGAATCACTATACCCAAACTTTGGAGTTTACTTGCATGCCCACACATCTTAAGCACGTGCTCACTAACGGAGCTTCCCTCTTCCATCTTGCAGTTAAAGAATTTTTCAGAAGCCTCATAACTCTCAACTTCCGCATGTGCCTCAAATATCATTTTGAGTTCAAAGACAATATCATGTGGGTCATGGTTCTCAAACCTTTTCTGAAGCTCCGATTCCAAACCATACAATATAGCACACTGAACTGTGGAGTACTTATTCTTCCGAGCGAGGAAAACATTCTTTACCTCATCGGTAGCATTAGTCGCAGTGGTCACCCAAAGGCATCCAAAGACATAGGTCAAATTACCAGCATTGAGTACAATCCTCAAATTGCGGAACCAATCCGCGAAGTTGCTTCCATTGTTTTTCAACTTTTCTTTCTCTATAAACGCATTAAAATTGATGGTAGGGGCCGCCATTGATCTACAACATATTTGCAATAGTATAGACTAAGTTTATGACAAATGGAGTTATAATTAATAGTTAAATTAATCTAGGTGAACTCCCACTCAAAACAATATCCCTCAAATTTTTTTAGTGATCACACGAACCAAATCCACCACATCAAAACCGATCATCACGAGAGTTGATGTAGCTTCAATGGCGAACAATCAACATGTTCATCATATCTTCTATATGACTCATGCTTTACCTTTTGGTGATCCGTGTTCCGAGACCATGTATGTACATGCTAGACTCGTCAAGATCAAACCTTAGCTTCCGCATGAGCAAATCTGGCTTGCTCACGTTGTATACACTCATAGAATCTAACACACCCGATCATCACGTGGTGCTTCGAAACAACGAGCTTTAGCAACGATGCTTACTAAGGATGAACACTTTAAAACTTGAAATTGTGTGCTTGAGGGATCATCTTATAATGCTATTGTCGTGTACTAAGCAATACAAGATGCATAAAAGGATTAACATCACATGCAATTCATAATATGTGATATGATATGTCCTTTCTTCTTGTGCTTCCGATCTCCTATCTTCAAGCAGGAACATGATCTCCATCATCACCGGTATGGCGTCAAGGTCAATGGCGCCATTTCATGGTTGTCGTCCACCAGCTTCAACTATTACAACTACTTTGAATAGACATGCATGTCTAAACGGAATTTAAAAGACAATGATGTGGCTCCTGCCGGTTGCCAACTTACAATAAGGAACATTGCATACATCATATATAATCACAATCATGGCCATATCACATCACAGCACACCCCTGCAAAACAAAGTTAGACGCCTCTAATTTTCCTTGCATATTTTACGTGCTTTGGGGATTTCAATAAGTGTCGTTCTAACTTACGAACAAGAACCACAACGTTGATGCTTGAACTATCAAGTGCACGTTGTAAATTGAATATATACTATGATGGGAGAGACAGACACCCGCAAAGCCACTTATGCAATACAAGTTGCATGTTGAGCGTGGAGCAAGTCTCATGAACGATGTCATGTAAGGTTATCCCGGGCCGCTTCATCCCATCATACCGCAAGATGCAAAGTACACAAAAAGCAATTGATAATAAAAGAACCACCGCCCACAATGTCCATTGTGTTCTACTCGTGCAACAGATGTACAAATAGACACGGCTCTGATACCACTGTAGGGGTTCGTAGCATGGAAAACAAAAAAATTCTACCGCATCACACAAACAAGCCAATATCTATCTACTAGATTGTAGCAACGAGTCGATAGAAGCACTCACCCTCGAAGATTCCAAAGCGGTTAACGAGAGCAGATTCTCGTGGGTGATGTAGTCGTACACTTGCCGATCTCAAGATCGCGTAGACGATCCTTCCGGCAACGTGCTCCAAGAGCGCTCAGTCGGTCACACATTCAGTACTCGATGAAGACCTTCCTCTCCCTTGTTCCAGCAGGAAGCAGAGTTTGTAGTTCTCCCTTCGTGATTCCGGCAGCACGATGGTGTGATGTCGGAAGTAGAGGGTAGATCCCGCAGGGCTTCGCCTAAGCCGGTGCGAGTTATGGTGGATTAGGGTTTCCCGGAGATCTAGGGTTTAGATGACCTAGGGAGGCAAGACGAGGCGGCACGGTGGCGCTGGGAGGCGCAAGGCGGCGGTGCATGTGGGCTGCAGTGGATGTGGCGGCTCGTCTTGGGAGAGGGGCTAGGGCTTATGTGCTTTGGGGCAGCCCTCCCCCTCTATTTATGAGAGGGGGCAGCCTTGGGAGAGGTGGGTTTGAATCCAAACCCAAACACAAGTTGTATTGAGATAAGAACTTGATTCTTCTCCCACTAGGAAACTATTGTTCCAGTTTGACTTTTCAAACTTTCCGTTTGACTTTCAGTTTAGAGCTTTAATTCTCTCTTGCAAATGCCCACACCAAGTGACCTAGGATATGATCCAGTGATTCCACTTACCCATGACACATTCATGGACCATTCTCCTTCTGGACCGGTGAACCTTCTAGGACCTTCTAGAACCTCTCCGATGAAAACATCGGAATCTTTCCCGAACACTGGAATCGGACTTTCCTTGTATGAATCTTATTATCCAGACCATTTCGGATCTCCTCGTGATATCCCGGATCCCATCCGAGACTCCGAACAACATTCGATATCCCTACTAACATTCCATATCTACTAAACAACATCGAATCCTTAAGTGTGTCTCCCTACGGTTCGTGAATTATGCGGACATGACCGAGACACTTCTCCGATCAATAACCAATAGAGGAATCTGGAAATTCATATGGCTCCCACATATTTCTACGATTACTTTGCGATCGAATGAACCGCTTACATACGATACCAATTTCCCTTTGTCTCACGATAGTTTACTTATCTGAGGTTTTGATCGTCGGTATCTCTGCATACCTAGTTCAACCTCGTTATCGATAAGTACTCTTTTCTTGTTCCCGTGATATGTGATCCCTTGTGAGCCAGTCACATGCTTGCAAGCTAATTGGATGACATTCCACCGAGAGGGCCCAGAGTATATCTATCCGTCATATGGATGGACAAATCCCACTCTTGATCCATGTGCCTCAACCCATACTTTCCGAACACTCAATGCCACCTTTATAGCCACCCAGTTACGGTGTGGTGTTTGATGTCATCAAAGCATCCTTCCGGTGATGGTGATTAGCATGATCTCATGGTCGAAGTAATTAGGTTACTATGTATCAGAAAGCTTATAGCAAACAAACTATTGAAATGACATGATCTTAATGCTACGCTTATCTATAGGAGTATGTCCATCATACCATTCTCCTAATGATATGATCTTGTTGTTAACAACATCTCAATGCTCATGATTGGTAAACCACGATCATCTATTAACCAACAAGCTAGTATTACAAAGAGGATTTACTAGGGACTCTAATTTAGTTTACAAATCACACAAGTATTAATGTTTCCAGGTTAATATTGTTATAACATGAATATAAACATTTATCATAAACGCAAAGATATAATAATAACCACTTTTATTATTGCCTCTAGGGCATATCTCCAACAATATGAGGAAGCACAGCTTGACCATGCTACAGGTGAAGCGGAAATTCAACTCAAATTTGAATTGAAAACAACCATTCTTTGGAAGAAGGAACACATCGTGCTTCCAAATTGGAAGGCCACTGGCACCCTCGCCATCTCCGCAGCGTCAGTAGTCTGAGCCGCCTCATCTGTCTTCGGGTCATCAGAATACTCCCCTGTCATCTCCGCAGCGTCAGCCGTCTCTGGCGCTTCAGACATCTCTGGCGTCACCATCTCAAGGCGGCCATATCTCTGCGTCAGCCATCTCTCAAGGCCACTATCTCCTACGTGTCAGCGTAAGCGGAAGAGCACTAGCACTGCCACGAAGAAATCCGCAGGAAACCATGCACCGAAGAGTTCAAGAAACTAAGCCTTCCGCCAAGCCATTGTCGGTATTACCGTGGAATCGCAGCGACGAGGAGAACAAGAGGATCTCGGAAGAAGAGGTCAAGAAATTCTTTACACCTAGACAGGCCGAGCCAAAGGAGAAACTAGATCCGACGGTGGTGGAGAAGTTTTACAATAATCTTTTGAAACCTGAAACCCCACTTGTGCCGGACTACGAGTGCCAGATTATGAAGGGGGATGCTAGGCGGAGGGAGTCTGAAAGTAGTAGTCATGCGGCACCCCAGAAAACAGTTCCCATACTCGGAGAGCAGGAAAAACAATCGTGTGCCCCGCTCCAAGTGTACGACACACGGATATCTCCTCCTGTAAATGGTTATGAGGAAGAGCTACAAAGAAAGGCCAATGAGATGGGGATGACTTACATTTCATACTTGAACATCATGGGAGACCACTTGCCCAAAGGCTATGTGAACCCCATACAGCCATGGAAGTACGAGAAGAATCTCGTCAAGAAAGAGGAGCTCAAGAATCTACCAACAAAGATACGAAGATTGCATAAGTGGTACCTTGATTTCTACAAGACGAGAAAGGAAGAATGGATCACGGCGCATATAAGAGATCAGATTTTCTTGTGCGGAGACGACGAGATCACCTTCAACATTCAAGACTTGCATTTTTTATTCAGTCAGAAGGAACTTGACAAAGTTGCCATCATCCTTTATTGTGTGTAAGTACTATTTCTGTAATTTCTATCTTAGCTCATTCAATTCATTAATTGCATGTATATATATGCTCACCATATATGTATATACTATTATGCAGGAAAAAGGTTATGGAATGCATGAAAGGAGGCCCTTTTGACATTGGGTTCGTTGACCCAAATAGAGTTCATGAACAAGTGGTAAAACACAAACCCGGGCAAACAGAAGATTTCTTGCTAACGTCTTTACTGAGACAACAAACCAAAAGGGAAATACTATTGCCTTACAACTTCTCGTGAGTGTTACCCTCTCTTGTACATATTCTGTTTCGGCTTACTCGATGTTAAGTGTAACTGATGATGAGTTATGCGTGCGTAGGTTCCACTTTATTCTGCTAGTCATTCAAGTTGACTCAGGAAAAGTCCTTGTCATGGACTCGTTACGAAAATACCAAGAGCTATGTGTAGACTTTAAAGAGATGCTCCAGAGGTAATTTCAATCATATTATCGCACTAGATCGACAACTTTCGTGACAACAAGTAATTAATTACTCCTTTATCCATTTTCTTTGTCGAACAGGATTTGGAAAAGGTTCACGGGAAGGGCCATGGGTGAATGGTCAGAAGAACTAAAATTTGTAGATTAAAATGTAAGTAATACTAGCCAGCTAGGTCTGCGTATCTCTCTGATTCTGCTTCCAATTCCATTATATCATGCTTTATTGATTATTATTTTGATTGAACTCTCTATTCTCGTAAAGTGCGTGCATCAGGGACCCGGCAATAACTTATGTGGATACTACGTTTGCGAGTTCATTCACAACACGATATGTGCGACGGGCCAAGCTGCACTAGAACAACTTAGAGTAAGTAAACGAAGTATACACAACATTATTTTATTATCATCAGTTCTGTTGAGTTTCATTCTTATATATATATTGACCCCATTCTTCATATATATATTTAGATCGAACGGATGCGGGACAAACTCCTACCATTTGACCGCATACAAGCCATTCCAGAGGAATTGGCGGAGTTCATACTTGATGAGGTCGTCACGCCTGGCGGAGAACTCTTTAGATATCCAAAATGAACGTGTTATTTTGTATATATGCTTGAACGTGTTTGTCTTGTACTTGATGCTTCAACGTGTACGGAGAATACCACAATGACGATGTTTGTGTATAATAATAGTTGCTTAATTATTCATGTACTCATATGTACCGATGATATATGTATATACCTCTCCCGATCGATACCCCCTCTCCCCCCCCCGTCCCTGCCGCGCCGTAGAAATCCGCCCAAAACAGGACGGCGGCAGAACTCTGCCGCGGCAGAGATTTAGGTCGTTTTCCTGCCGCGGCAGAGAACCTAGGGGGGCTGAGCGCTGCGGCAGCCCCACGTGCGCCACCCTTTAACAGCGGTTCATATAAGAACCGTTGTTAAAGGGGGGTCTCTAACACCGAACCCTTAACAGCGGTTCTATAACCGCTGTTAGAGGGCCTTACGAACCGGTGTTAGAGGCCACCGTCTGTTAATTTTTTTTATTTTTTATTTTTTATTTAGAAAGGAGCATATATTAATATCAGATGATATCAATTACACTCAGCCTCTGCAACAACGCATTGTCCTAGCGGACACACGGATGCACACAGCCAAAAAAAGAAAGAAGAATTAAAAAAAGTCCCGCTACAGTGACTCATTCATTGAAACAATAGTACTACCACCACCAAGATAGCACCAGAAGTATAGCTTCTCTAAAAACGACGCCTTCAAGAAGGGAACAGTGTACAAACACCGTCATCGCCCGATCAAAGATCTAGGTTTTCACCATGAAGAAAGTCCGCGCTCTCAAAACAATACCTTCAACAAGGCCATTGCCAGGCACAACCAATTAAGGCCAGTCCCTGGGTTTTCACCCTGAGAGGTAGGACCATGAACCTCTCCTGTGCAGTTGCCCCCATTTGCATGTCACTGCTCCAATTCACAAGTCACCTAGCCAATTCCTCATCACCACCAGACTCGAACCACCATTGTCTGTCCGCAGATATCGGTCTCCATGACTTTCTCCGTCAGCACCATGGAACGAGAACATGCCCCATGATAATAACAGCAACAAAGCTTTGAAGCACACCCTTTGAAACCAAACTGTCAGGGTAAAACATGGGTGCGTACGACCGAATTCAATCCTTCCAGCAAACTCACGGCATGATAGCACTTATAGAGTTCGTCGACGGAGCCTTCCGGAACATGACACAGAAACCAGATCAATGGATACCAACATCCGGCAGATCATCGTCTTGGCTTGAGAGGGATCCAGGACCACCTCCTTTATTGAAACTGAGCCAGCAGTCCCCACGCCACCCGCCGGAAACTAGTAGGATCCGCCGCAAGATGGCAAGACCACCCGGCCGACCATTCCGACGGAGAAGGAGGCCACCACCACCATGACGAGGGCAGATGCCCCAAGCGCCCTAGTGTCACGGACAAGACCCGGGTCGCCTGGGCGCCGGCGTTGAGGCCAACGTACGTGATAGATCACGGCTAGGCCCAGATCCCTGCCGCCGCCTGCCGCCATCTGGGCCGAGGATCACCAGCCGCCGCTCGCCGCAACACCACCGCCATACCAGCCATCAGATCGCGATCAGGGACGCCGCCGCCACGCCCCTAGGTCTTTTCCTGGGCGATGATCCAGGCGGCAGCGGCGGGGAGGAGAGACCACAGGAGGAAGGGCTCGGTGGGGAGGGGAGGCCGCCCGACACGGCGCGGCGCGGCCGCGCGGGTGCGGGAGGAGGAGGAGCAGATCGGATCTGATGCTCACCATTAGTGTCAAGATGAGACGATGTAGTGTACATTATATATAATGACATGTACACACTGTAGACAAATTAATATAATGTGAGATGATAAGCTATGATATTAGATGTGATCAAACTATTTTTTTTGGAAAAGAGTATATATTAATATCACGGAGATAACAATTACATTCAGCCTCTACAACAACGCATGCCCTAGCGGCCTTACGGATGCACACAGCCCGAAAAAAGAAGGAAGAATTACAAAATAAGAAAAGTCCAACTACAGGGAACTATTCCTCATAGAAATGACGCTGACACCACCAGATCAACACCAGTAGTTCACCACTCCAATAACAATGCTTTCAAGAAGGAAACAGTGCACAAGCGCCGTCGTTGCCTGATCAAAGATCATAGGTTTTCACACTGGAGAAAGTCCTCTCTCGCAAAACAATGTCTTCAACAAGGCCATTGCCAGACACAACCAGTTAAGGCCAGACCTTGGATTTTCACCCTGCAAGGTAAGACTGGGAATTCCACCTGTGTTGTCTCATCCACAAACAGTTTCTGCTGCGAGTCACGGATCCCGCAGCCAGTTCGTTGTCGCCACAAAGACTTAAATCACCATCGCCGCTCTCATATTTCCGCTTTTCTGACATTCTCTGCATCTGACTTCACCATGGATCGTTACATGACACTTGGTGGAAACAAACAGCAGAGCTTCGCAACATACCCGCTGAAACCAAACGGCCAGAAAAACAAAGTACGCACGACCGAATACCTTCCGATCCAGCAATCTTCAGGCCTAATGCGCCCACGGGAGTTCGCCGGCGGAGCCTTCTAGAACCCGCCTCTCTAGGCTAGATCAACTAGTGCAAGCAAAAAGATCTTTGTCTTCACACCGACGGAACCCTAGGACCGACCGCCATTATTGGACAGAACAACAGGCCCTCACGCCGTCGTCTGCCGCCTGCCCCCTCCGCTGGAAGTGGAGACAAGCCTACAATAACCATGCGCCCCTGCCGGCCCGTCGGCCCGAGCAAGAAACATCATGTCGCCTCCCACGCACCTTCAGGCAACCAAAAGGCCGCGCCGATGGCGGATCTAGGTGGAAGCCTAGACCTACGACCACAACCGCCACACCTTGCGCCGATACCCGATGGGTAAGCCGCCGCCACAATGATCCGGGCCGGCGCAGCCTTCGCAAGCAGCCGACCTCCATGATCGGATCTCACGCCTAGGGAGCATCCACCACCGCCACACGACCAGGGGCACCGCCCTGGCCGCCACGCGCACCTAAAGCACCAGCGCCGACCCCAACCACCACCAGTGAACAGGCGTCGCGCGGCTGTTCTCCCTGGCCCCTACGACGTCGGGCCTGCCGCCACCGCGGCCGGCGCCGGCGGCAGCGGCTGAAGGGTGGTAGATCGGAGAGCGGGAGGGTTGGCGACGGGATCAGGGACCCCCCTTGATCAAACTAATTAAAGATATAACTGTACAAAAACCACGATATTGTGTCATCAAAAAAATGCCGAAGGTTTAGCCCGCTTTTCCAACAAAACCACGATTCATGCAACTGTACAAATCCGCATGTTAACTCTAATTGTTGTACATGCACAACGGAAAGTCTCCATGGACATTAATTTATCTTTGTGCCATCGAAAATAGATGTCGAGGAAAACCCTAGCAAACATTTTTTCTGAGGGTTTAGCCATCTTTGCCAAAAAAAAAAAACTTGATTCACGTAGTGTGCGTCATATTGGTGCAAAGGCGAGAACCCTTCCATTATATTTGAAAGTGGAGTTTTCATGAAATTGAAGTATTCCTCGAAGTTAGAAAACATGGAGTAGACATAAAATTGTCCTAGGAACATGAAAATCAGGTGGTAGTGGGGGTGGACATATCAACCATGTTGCTGGACATGCTACATCGTGCAAAAAAAAACATCTCCTTTGTCATGGTACTTCGTCCTTGGAAGTGTCTAATATAACATGAGATGATAAATTATGGTATCAGAATATTATTAGCGAACATATACCCCACTACCAATGCAAAACGTCACAGATGGAGAATCTCATAGTTGTCATCGCTGTTGTGATTAAAAAAAGAGAGATATTGTTTGGTTATTTATTGCTGAATATGGTTGGTCTTATCTCTGTCACGGTAAAATGATTGTGCAGTGTTACTCAGTGTGTTCCTTGACAATGGATTAGCTTTAAGCATATGAGCAAAGAGTCCTCTTGGAGTTCCTCAGAATGTTCTCTTGCATTTGATTGATTTGGTGCAACCGCAACACATTCACGCGATGCCATGTTGAACCTAATGGTTGTACATACTCAATGGAAAGTTATCACTGATCTTTAAAAGGGCTTAGTGCATGCTATAAGTGCAAAGGCATCCTATAAGTGCACAGGCTGAGAGACCTTCCATTATGTAAGAAAACGTTACCTATTTTAAATTACAATATCCAAACAGAAGTTTCCATGATATTGCAGTATTCCTAGAAGTTCGAAACCATGGAGTAGACATAAAACTATCATACAAATATGGAAATCAGGTGGTGTTGACATATTAATATGTTGTCGGACGCGCTACAGTGTTCAAAAACCAGCATACTTCTCTCATGGTGCTTAGACTTTGGAAGTGCCTAACAGAATAAGAGAAAGATGTCCATTTTTAAGAAATCTAGGTGCCATTTAATCTGTAAAGGACTAATCATAAAGTGGCTGGTTGAATATGCGGAGATCATGTTTCAGATATTTGCCCATGCTGCAAAATCCAAGCAGACCGAAGAAAAATTGTCTGACGATTCACTTCTCTGTAACTGAAACTTTTAGGTTGTGAAACCAGGAGATGAGTATGTTTTATAGTGTGTGAAACCAGAGTTCCCTTTAATACAACTTGGGATCTCTAGATTCCAAGCCACATATATAGGATTATAATAAACTACTCCCTCCATTTGGAAATATAAGATATTTTAGGTTAGTGAAGTTAACGTATCTAGACATATGTTTTAGGTTAGTGAAGCTAACGTATCTAGACACATTTTAATGTGTAGGTTTAAATAAATCTACATACTAAAAGATGTCTAGATACATCTACTTTACAAATCTAAAACATCTTATATTTTCAAACGGAGAGACACTACGGGACGAGCGCGCTACGCCGAGGGCAAAAGACCGTCGGCGTATGCAAAAATGCCCTCGGCGTATGGTACGCCGAGGGCTGCCCTCGGCGTAGCCTCCTCGGCAAAGATCTCCCTCGGCGGAGCACACTCAAGACGTCGGCGTATCAAAATGCCGTCGGCGTATGCTACGCCGAGGGATTTGCCATCGGAGTAGCGGCCGTCGGCATAGCCTGTCGACCGGCTGCAAAAAAAAAATGAAAAATAATTATTTTTTTATTCTTTTTTCTCAATTTTTTTATTCTTTGAATTGTTTCACTTGTTAATCTCCTACTTTGAACATTTTTAACACTAATTATACGTACTATTTGATTAAATTCCAGTCTTAGTCAAACTTCCCAGCAGGTCACTCATGCTAATACTACTCCAGCTTCAGCACGCTTAACTTCCTCGTTCCTTCAGAATCCGTTTCCGCAAAGTAATTCATACATTGGTGTCAATACTATGATATCAATCATATTAACTCTTATATCATCATGTCACATGTTTGTATTTTTTGAAATTACAAACAATTATTTAAGTAAATATTAATGAATAAGTAAAAATATTATTGAATTCAAATAAAAATATAATAATTTTATTTTTTTATTTTTCTATTTAATATAGAATAATTAATATTTTTAAATCTGTAAATCGAAATTCAACAAATAATATGTTTAAATTGATCAGAAAAATGAGAGGAATCCAAATATGATATCCATATCAACTAATCACAAAGTCTCCGTTTTTGAATTAGCTATTTGGTGGTTGCTTTAGAAAATGCCTTTTTGCGCTCGGATAATGAAAAATGCCTTTTTGGTGCGATGAAAAGGAAAACTTGCATTGGATCTTTGATAAAATAGCATATTGTGAACCTAAAAATGATTTTTTTAAAAAAACATGAGCATCGGATCATGTACCTGTAGTTCATATCTGACCCACTTCCTACCGATTCGGCAGGAATTTGTCTTTTTCACCAAAGGTGGACGGAAAGGTTTCGGATCCCTCTGTTGGGACATTGTCCATATAAGGAGGTATAGTATTTTTGTAAAATATGGTGGTAGTATTTTGAATTATCCTGCTTCACAAAACCGTCCGTTTTTATGCTCGGAAAATAAAAAATGGCTTTTGCGACGAAAAGGAAAACTTCCTCCTGCAACATTGTTCGCCATCCCATGATGAATGTGTATCCATAATATGGGCACATTATCACAAACTATGCCATGATTCTAGCCATAACTTTGGTTATTTGACCCGAAAGCCAAGAAACCTCGAATGAGATAGGTCATTTTGTGAAGGGTTTTTTTAAGACATAATCAATATATCAAGTTTGCTATTTTTTATTATAAATATGTCACATAATATGACACCACGCGAAGGTTTCGTATTGTTTCGATCGTTTTTGAATTTTTTATGTCCGTTTTAAACTATCGTCAAACTTTGTCGAACGGCGGACATAAAGATTCTTAGCTCGGGGCAGAGCCTCGCTAAACTTTCATTAGATCTTTGATAAAATAGCATATTGTGAACCTAAAAATGATTTTTGTAAAAAAAACATGAGCATCGGATCATGTACCTGTAGTTCATATCTGACTCACTTCCTACCGATTCGGCAGGAATTTGTCTTTTTCATCAAAGGTGGACGGAAAGGTTTCGGATCCCCCTATTGGTACATTGTCCATATAAGGTGGTATAGTATTTTTGTAAAATGTGGTGGTAGTATTTTGAATTAGCCATTTGGTGGTTGCTTCACAAAACCGTCCGTTTTTTATACTCGAAAAATAGAAAATGGCTTTTTGCATTTAAAAGGAAAACTTCCTCCTGCAACATTGTTCGCCATCCCATGATGCATGTGTATACACAATATGGGCACATTATCACAAACTATGCCTTGATTCTAGCCATAACATTGGTCATTTGACCCGAAAGCCAAGAAACCTCGAATGAGATAGGTCATTTTGTGAAGGTTTCTTTGAGACATAATCAATATACCAAGTTTGATATTTTTGATTCTGAGAGGATAGATAGATTAATTAGTTGTGGCTATGAGACATCATTGCAAGAAGATATAGATACGAGATGAGATTTTAGAAGAATACTGAAAATGCACTAATGCACATCGATACACTTTTCCACAGACGTGGCCTATGTGGAATAACCACGACACGATGCACACCTGCTCGTCGTGCTACACGGTAGAATCTGGTTTCACAGAAGCATACATAGTGGCATTCCCACGAGCAAGTTCTCACGGGCGATTCTTCTGAGATTTGTGTGTGACACACTGGCGCGAGGACTGGTTTTACAGGGGCATATATACATACTGCCGTTCACACCGTCAAGTTAAGCACCTATGAAGTTGCCAATGCTTTCCTTTTTTTAACTCTTTGGATGCTCGATGAACAGTTCCTTACTACTCCCTCTATTGTAAAATATACTACGTATATAAGACCACGCGTTCCCATGAAAATTGGAAGCGGCAACATTGATATTGTTTGATATTCTAGAAAAAAATATACAGTATTTATGTTGCTAGTAGGAAGAATGTAGTGGTAGCTGATGTTTTGTCGCAAACTCCTGTGAATATTGGTTTTAGAAGAAGTTTAACTGAAAACAAATGGACACGTTGGTTACATTTGTGCCGGAGACTAATGATGGTTCAGCTTAATGATACTCCTGATCTTTTTATTTGGAAACTCACTAATACGGGTATATTCACAGTTAAATCTATGTATCTAGACCAAATGAATGGACATACAAGATTTCTGCACAAGTACCTATGAAAGCTTAAAGTCCCACTTAAGATCAAAATATTTATGTGGTTCCTCAAGAATAAGGTTTTGTTAACAAAGGATAACCTGGCTAAACGGAATTGGCATGGCTGCTAAAAATGTGTTTTCTGTGATTCTGTAGAGTCCATAGAGCATCTTTTTTTTGTCATGCCCGTTTGCTCGTATTATTTGGCGAATAGTTTACTTTGCTTTTAATATTCCCCCACCATCCAATATTACTAATATGTTTGGTAATTGCCTTAATAGGATTGATATGATCACTAAAGCCAGAATTCGCATAGCTGTTTCGACTTTATGTTGGTTCATATGGTTGTCCAGAAATAACATTGTGTTTAAAAAACAATCGGGTACTAATTTCTTGCAGGTTATTCGATTCGCGGTACACTGGATTCAACTATGGTCTTTCCTCCTCCCGGTGGATCAACGGGAAGACATGGTTTCTGGATGCAACCAGCTCCCGATGGTTGCTCGGGATTTCTAGTTTCGGGCTACATGCCGGCGGCACACTAGCAGACTTCAAGATGGATAGATTTTGCTTGCTTGTCATTTTTAGATGGTTGATACATGTTTCGACCCTTTCTGATACATGATTGTAAGACTTTCATACTTTCTTGAATGATGCAATAAAAAGGTTGTGTGCATCTATTGATGCAGAGGCCGGGGCTATGCTCCCAATTTCGAAAAAAGTATTTATGTTGCTTTGGAATGAGTTAGCAAATTCTTAGAGCTACATGTTGGAGATATGCCCTAGAGGCAATAATAAATATAGTTATTATTATATATTTGTGTTTATGATAAATTTTTACATTCATGCTATAATAGTATTAACAAGGAAACATTAATACTTGTGTGATTTGTAAACTAAAATAGAGTCCCTAGTAAAGCCTCTTTATAATACTAGCTTGTTGGTTAATAAATGATTGTGGTTTCCCTATCATGAACATTGAGATGTTACTAACAACAAGATCATATCGTTAGGAGAATGATATGGTGGACATACTCCTATAGATAAGCGTAGCATAAAGATCAAGTCATTTTAATAGTTCAATTGCTATATGCTTTCTGATACATAGTAACCTAATTCCTTCGACCATGAGATCATGCATATCACCTTCACCGGAAGGATGCTTTGATGACATCAAATACCACACCGTAACTGGGTGGCTATAAAGGTGGCATTGAGTGTTCGGAAAGTATTGGTTGAGACACATGGATCAAGAGTGGGATTTGTCCATCCATATGACGGATAGATATACTCTGGGCCCTCTCGATGGAATTTCATCCAATTAGCTTGCAAGCATGTGACTGGCTCACAAGGGATCACATATCACGGGAACGAGAAAAGAGTACTTATAAGTAACAAGGTTGAACTAGGTATGAAGAGATACCGACGATCATAACCTTGGATAAGTAAACTATCATGAGACAAAGGGAAATTGGTATCGTATGTAAGTGGTTCATTCGATCGCAAAAGTAATCGTAGAAATATGTGGGAGCCATATGAATTTCCAGATTCCTCTATTGGTTATTGTTCGGAGAAGTGTCTCGATCATGTCCGCATAATTCACGAACCGTAGGGAGACACACTTAAGGTTCGACGTTGTTTGAGTAGTTATGGAGTGATGAGTAAGAGACCGAATGTTGTTCGGAGTCTTGGATGGGATCCGGGATATCACGAGGAGATCCGGAATGGTCCGGAGAATAAGATTCATATTAGGAAAGTCCTGTTTCGGGGTTGGAGAATGGTTCCGGTGTTTTCATCGGGAATGTTCTAGAAGGTTCCGGAATGTCCGGCGCTCTGGAGGGGAAGGGTACATGAATGTGTCATATCAAGTTGGAATGATTGCATCATGTACTAGGTGTCATCGCTGAACAAAATAAAGGGTTTAATCAAATCCTAGTTTGAAAAGTCAAACGCCAATTTGAAAAGTCAAACGGCTATTTTGGAAGGTGGAGGGGAAGTAGGAAACCTACTTGAGGAGGAGTTCCTCCCCTCCACCGCCGGCCCACTTGGGATCCGAGTTTGGGAGGGACTCCCCTCCCCTTGGCTGGCGCCTCCCACCTATATAAGGAGGGGCAGGGCTGCCTCTCCTAGCACACAAGTTGCCCTCCTCTAAACCCTAACCCTAGCCACCGCCTAGGGCACTCGCCGCCGCCTAGGGCCAACCCTAGCCGCCGGCCATTGCCCCTCCTTGGTGTGTCTAAACCCTAGATCGCCGAGGAGCTCTCTCATAGTCCACCATACTAGCTCTCTCATAGTCTACAGTGGTATCAGAGCCGTGTCTATATGTAGATCTGTTGCACGAGTAGAACACAATGGTCATTGTGGGCGTTGATGCTTTTATTGTCGATTGCTTCTTGTGTACTTTGCATATTGCGGGATGGTGGGTTGAAGCGGCCCGGGCTAACCTTACATGACATCGTTCATGAGACTTGCTCCACGCTTGACATGCAACTTGTATTGCATATGTGGCTTTGCGGGTGCCTGTTTCTCCCAACATTGTTAAGATTCAATTTACAACGGGTGATTGACAATACTAGTATCAATGTTGTGGTTCTTGTTCGTAAGTTAGAACGACACTTATTGAAAGCCCCAAACCACGTAAAACATGCAAAGAAAGTAGAGGCGTCTAACTTTGTTTTGCAGGGGTGTGCTGTGATGTGATATGGCCATGATTGTGATTATATTTGATGTATGCAATGTTCCTTATTGTAAGTTGGCAACCGGCATGATCCATATGGTTGTCTTTAATTTATGTTAAGACCCGCGTGTCTATTCAAAGTAGTTGTAATAGTTGAAGCTGGTGGACGACAACAATGGAGCAGCATCATTGACCTTGATGCAATGCCGGTGATGATGGAGATCATGTTCGTGCTTGAAGATGGAGATCGGAAGCACAAAGAAGAAAGGCCATATCATATCACATATTATGAATTGCATGTGATGTTAATCCTTTATGAATCTTGTATTGCTTAGTTAACGACGGTAGCATTATAAGATGATCCCTCATGCACATGAATTTCAAGTCCTAAAGTGTTCACCCTTAGTAAGCACTGTTGCTAAAGCTTGTTGTTTCGAAGCACCACGTGATGATCGGGTGTGTTAGATTCCGCAAGTGTATACAACGTGAGCAAGCCAGATTTGCTCATGCGGAAGCTAAGGTTTGATCTTGACGAGCCTAGCATGTACAAACATGGTCTCGGAACACGGATCACCGAAAGGTAAAGCATGAATCATATAGTAGATATGATGAACATGTTGATTGTTCGCCATTGAATCTACATCAACTCTCGTGATGATCGGTTTTGATGTGGTGGATTTGGTTTGTGTGATCACTAAAACAATGTGAGGGATATTGTTTTGAGCGGGAGTTCACCTAGATTAATTTAACTATTAATTAGAACTCAATTTGTCATAAACTTAGTCTAAACTATTGCAAATATGTTGTAGATAAATGGCGGCCCCTACCATCAATTTTAATGCGTTCCTAGAGAAAGAAAAGTTGAAAAACAATGGAAGCAACTTCGCGGATTGGTTCCGCAATTTGAGGATTGTCCTCACAGCTGGTAATTTGACCTATGTGCTAGATGCACCGCTAGGTGACCCAATGCAGCCATCGCTACCGATGAAGTAAAGAATGTTTACCTCTCTCGGAAGACTCAAGATTTCAAAGGTGCTATCTTGTATGGTTTAGAATCGGAGCTTCAGAAAAGGTTTGAGAATTCAGACCCACATGATATTGTCCGTGATATCAAATTGATCTTTGAGACTCACGCGGGAATTGAGAGCTATGAGGCTTCTGAAAAGTTCTTTAACTGCAAGATGGAAGAGGGCAGCTCCGTCAGTGAGCATGTGCTTAAGATGTCTGGGCACGCAAATAAACTTCAAAGCTTGGGTATAGTGATTCCTAATGCTTTGGGGATTTACCGTGTCCATCAATCACTACCACCAAGTTACAAGAACTTTGTGATGAACTACAACATGCAAAACATGAACAAGACATTGCCAGAACTCTTCGCCATGTAGAAATCTGGAGAAGTGGAGATCAAGAAAGAGCATCAAGTATTGTTGGTCAATAAGACCACCAAATTCAAGAAAGGCAAGTCTAAGCAAAAGGGACACTTCAAGAAGGGTGGTAAGAAAGTTACCTGACCGATTTAAGAAGACCAAGGCTGGACCTAAGCGACATCGAGTGCTTTTACTGCAAGGGAGAAGGTCACTAGAAGAGGAATTGCCCAAAGTACTTGGCGGATTTGAAGAACGGCAACATCAAGAAGAAAGGTATATCCGATATACATGTTATTGATGTGTATCTCACTAGTACTCATAGTAGTGCCTAGGTATTTGATACTGGTTCGGTTGCTCATATTTTTAACTCGAAACAGGTGCTGTGGAATAAACGGAAGCTAGCGAAGAACGAGGTGACGATGCGCGTGGGAAATGGATCAAAGGTTGATGTGATCACGGTCGGCACGCTACCTCTTCATCTACCATCGGGATTAGTTTTATACTTAAATAATTATTATTTGGTGCCTGCGTTAAGCATGAACATTATATCGGGATCTTGTTTATTGCGAGACGGTTACTTGTTTAAGTCCGAGAATAATGGTTGTTCGATTTATATGAGTAATATGTTTTATGCGCATGCACCTTTGATAGATGGTCTATTCTTATTGAATCTCGATAGTGAAAATACACATATTAATAACATTGAGGCTAAACGTTTGAAATCGAGCGATAACTCGACCTATATGTGGCAATCGCTGCCTTGGTCACATTGGAGTGAAGCGTATGAAGAAACTCCATTCCGATGGACTTCTTTAATCACTTGATTTCGAATCACTTGAAAGATGCGAAGCATGTCTGATGGGTAAAATGACTAAGACTCCATTTTCTGGTATGATGGAGCGAGCTACGGACTTATTGGAAATCATACATACCGATGTGTGTGGTCCGATGAGTGTAGCGTCACGCGGTGGTTATCGTTATGTTCTTACCTTCACAGATGACTTGAGTAGATATGGGTATATCTATTTCATGAAACATAAGTCCGAAACTTTCGAGAAGTTTAAGGAATTTTAAAGTGAGGTTGAGAATCAACGTAACAAGAAGATTAAATTTCTACGTTCTGATCGTGGAGGTGAATATCTAAGTTACGAGTTTGGCGAGCATTTAAAGAAATACGGAATACTTTCACAATTGACACCGCCGGGAACACCACAGCGTAATGGTGTGTCCGAATGTCGTAATCGAACTCTCTTAGATATGGTTCGTTCTATGATGTCACTTACAGATTTACCGCTATCATTTTGGGGTTATGCATTAGAAACAGCCGCATTCACTTTAAATAGTGCACCATCTAAATCCGTTGAAACGACACCGTATGAATTATGGTTTGGGAAGAAACCTAAATTGTCGTTCCTTAAAGTTTGGGGTTGCGAAGCCTATGTAAAGAAGTTACAGCCGGACAAGCTTGAACCCAAAGCGGAAAAATGCGTCTTCATAGGATACCCGAAGGAAACTATCGGGTATACCTTCTATCATAGATCCGAGGGCAAAATCTTCGTTGCCAATAATGGATCCTTTCTAGAGAAGGAATTTCTCTCGAAAGAATTGACTGGAAGGAAAGTAGAACTCGATGAGGTTGTTGAACCTTCTCTCGAACTTGCGAGTAGCGCAGCACCGGAAGAAGTTCCTGTGGTGCCTGCACCAATAAGAGAGGAAGCTAATGATGATGATCATGAAACTTCGGTTGTAGTTGCTACAGAGCCTCGCAGGTCAACGAGAACTCGTACCACTCCTGATTGGTATGATCCCGTAATGAATGTCATGTTGGTGGACAACACCGATGACCCTGCGACGTATGAGGAAGCGATGATGAGCCCAGATTCCAATAAATGGCAAGAAGCCATGAAATCCGAGATTGGATCCATGTACGAAAACCAAGTATGGACTTTGGTGGACTTACCGGATGGCCGGAAGGCTGTCGAGAACAAATGGATTTTCAAGAAGAAAACAGATGCTGATGGTAATGTTACTGTCTATAAAGCTCGACTTGTCGCAAAAGGGTTTCGACAAATTCAAGGAGTTGACTACGATGAGACTTTCTCACCAGTAGCGAAGCTAAAGTCTGTGAGGATTATGTTAGCAATCGCTGCATATTACGATTATGAAATATGGCAGATGGATGTCAAAACAGCATTCTGCAATGGAGACATTGATGAAGAGTGGTATATGATGCAACCCAAAGGTTTTGTCGATCCTAAAGATGCTAACAAGGTATGCAAACTTCAACGGTCCATCTATGGATTGAAGCAAGCATCCCGAAGTTGGAATCAATATTTTGATAAGGTAATCAAAAGTTTTGGTTTTATACAAACTTATGGAGAAGCTTGTATTTACAAGAAAGTGAGTGGGACCTCTGTAGCATTCTTAATACTATATGTAGATGACATATTGTTGATTGGGAATGATGTAGACCTTCTTAATAGTGTCAAGGAATATTTGAATAATAGTTTTTCAATGAAAGATCTTGGCAAAGCAGCTTACATATTAGGCATAAAGATTTATAGAGATAGATCGAGACGCCTAATATCATTGTCACAAAGTACATATTTGGACAAAGTTCTAAAGAGGTTTGGAATGGAAGATAGCAAGAAAGGGTTCTTGCCCATGTTGCCCAATACGACGTTGAGTAAAACTCAAAGTCCGACAACGGCAGAAGATAGAGAAAGATGAGTAAGACTCCCTATGCCTTAGCCATAGGATCTCTAATGTATGTCATGCTATGTACTAGACCCGACATTGCATATGCTGTTAGTTTAACTAGCAGATATCAAAGTGATCCAGGAGTGGATTATTGGACAGCGGTCAAAAACATCCTTAAGTACTTGAGAAGAACTAAGGATATGGTTCTTTCTTATGGAGGCGATGAACAACTCGTTGTTAATGGTTACACCGATGCTAGTTGGAACACCGATCCGGATGATTCTAAATCACAATCTGGATACGTATTTACTTTGAATGGTGCAGCAGTTAGCTGGAGGAGTGCAAAGCAAAGCGTTGTGGCGAGATATTCAACTGAATCGGAATACATGGCTGCTTCGGAGGCTTCACAAGAAGCGATATAGATGAAAGAGTTCATTACAGAGCTCGGTGTGGTTCCAAGTGCGCTGGACCCAATGTCTATCTACTGTGATAACATGGGCGCCATAGCCAAAGCGCAAGAACCAAGGTCACACAAGAAGCTGAAGCACATCAAGCTACGTTTTCACGCTATTCGAGAACATGTCCAAGATAGGGACATAAAGATTTGCAAAGTACACACAGATCTGAATGTGACGGATCCGTTGACTAAACCTCTCCCGAGGGCAAAACATGACCAGCACCAAACTGCCATGGGTGTTCGGTATATTACCATGTAATCTAGATTAGATCACTCTAGTGCAAGTGGGAGACTGTTGGAGATATGCCCTAGAGGCAATAATAAATATAGTTATTATTATATCTTTGTGTTTATGATAAATGTTTACATTCATGCTATAATAGTATTAACAAGGAAACATTAATACTTGTGTGATTTGTAAACTAAAATAGAGTCCCTAGTAAAGTCTCTTTATAATACTAGCTTGTTGGTTAATAAATGATTATGGTTTCCCTATCATGAACATTGAGATGTTATTAACAACAAGATCATATCGTTAAGAGAATGATATGGTGGACATACTCCTATAGATAAGCGTAGCATAAAGATCAAGTCATTTTAATAGTTCAATTGCTATATGCTTTCTGATACATAGTAACCTAATTCCTTCGACCATGAGATCATGCATATCACCTTCACCGGAAGGATGCTTTGATGACATCA
The DNA here is from genome assembly GCA_023614405.1 of Avena insularis. Classification (NCBI taxonomy): domain Eukaryota; kingdom Viridiplantae; phylum Streptophyta; class Magnoliopsida; order Poales; family Poaceae; genus Avena; species Avena insularis. The sequence continues at coordinate 29,292,346 of CM042690.1, forward strand.
AACACCACACCGTAACTGAGTGGCTATAAAGGTGGCATTGAGTGTTCGGAAAGTATTGGTTGAGACACATGGATCAAGAGTGGGATTTGTCCATCCATATGACGGATAGATATACTCTGGGCCCTCTCGGTGGAATGTCATCCAATTAGCGTGCAAGCATGTGACTAGCTCACAAGGGATCACATATCACGGGAACGAGAAAAGAGTACTTATCAGTAACAAGGTTGAACTAGGTATGAAGAGATACCGACGATCATAACCTTGGATAAGTAAATTATCGTGAGACAAAGGGAAATTGGTACCGTATGTAAGTGGTTCATTCGATCGCAAAAGTAATCATAGAAATATGTGGGAGCCATATGAATTTCCAGATTCCTCTATTGGTTATTGTTCGGAGAAGTGTCTCGATCATGTTCGCATAATTCACGAACCGTAGGGAGACACACTTAAGGATTCGACGTTGTTTGAGTAGTTATGGAATGATGAGTAAGAGACCGAATGTTATTCGGAGTCTCGGATGGGATCCGGGATATCACGAGGAGATCCGGAATGGTCCGGAGAATAAGATTCATATAAGGAAAGTCCTGTTTCGGGGTTGGAGAATGGTTCCAGTGTTTTCATCGGGAATGTTCTAGAAGGTTCCGGAATGTCCGGCGCTCCGGAGGGGAAGGGTACATGAATGTTTCATACCAAGTTGGAATGATTGCATCGTGTACTAGGTGTCATCGCTGAACAAAATAAAGGGTTTAATCAAATCCTAGTTTGAAAAGTCAAACGCCAATTTAAAAAGTCAAACGGCTATTTTGGAAGGTGGAGGGGAAGTAGGAAACCTACTTGAGGAGGAGTTCCTCCACTCCACCGCCGACCCACTTGGGATCCGAGTTGGGGAGGGACTCCCCTCCCCTTGGCCGGCGCCTCCCACCTATATAAGGAGGGGCAGGGTTGCCCCTCCTAGCACACAAGTTGCCCCCTCTAAACCCTAACCCTAGCCGCCGCCCTCCATAGCCGCCGCCTAGGGAACTCGCCGCCACTGCCTAGGGCCAACCCTAGCCGCCGGCCATTGCCCATCCTTGGTGTGTCTAAACCCTAGATCGCTGAGGAGCTCTCTCATAGTCCACCATACTCGCTCTGGCTTAAGGCAAAGCCCTGCGAGATCTCCCCTCTACTTTCGGTACCACGTCGTTGTGCTGCCGGAATCGCGAGGAGAGTGCTACAACCTCCGCTGCCTGCTGGAACAAGGGAGAGGAAGGTCTTCGTCGAGTACCGAACGTGTGACCGACTGCGGGAGCGCTGCCGGAACGCAGCGCCGGAAGGATCGTCTACACGATCTTGAGATCGGGAAGAGTACGACTACATCACCCACGAGAATCCGCTCTCGTTAAACACTTTGGAATCTTCGAGGGTGAGTTATTCCATCGACTCGTTGCTACAATCTAGTAGATAGATCTTGGCTTGTTTGTTTGTATGCGGTAGAAATTTTTTGTTTTACATGCTACGAAACCCTACACTACATCTTACAGAAGAGTTATTTTCATTATGTGACTTAAATCATCATGAATATAAATAAAGGAGTAAACGAAGAGCTACTACGGCTAGTACAAAACCTATCATTAGAGCCGATTTTGGTAGATAGGCCGGAGTCGGTTTTGGTAGATACAGTAGGTTGGAGCCGGTTTTGCCATCCGAATAGCCCATGGTCCCTAATAAGTGCGCAATCAATTAGAACCCATTAGAGCGTGAATAACCTAATTTCTCGGTCAATTACAAATCAAAACCGTCTTCAATAGTAAATCTTAAAATTTGATCCTCTTCTCTATGTTATTTGTACTTCCTCCGTTTTAAAATATAAGATGTTTTATTCTTTTTCTAAAACATATATATCTAGACTTTTTTAGTATGCATGTTTATTTGTTTTGCTCCGAATCTACATACTAAAAGTGTCAAGATTCATGCATCTATCTATTATATACTAAAAGTAATATAAGGGTGTTTTTCGAGGCACCAGGTTGATCCACATAGTCCTTAAAAATATGCTACGATTGATCTGCATATTAACGATTCAGATTAAAAGATATAAAAGGTGTTATGTAAACGTGTACACATGGATATGTGACACGTAATTCAAAAGGAAATTAAAATCTAGCTCCCCATACGTGAACTTCCTTCTGGCCGTCCGGAATTTTTTTTTCAGAAATAAGAAAACAAAAATTAATAGGTCAGGATTTTCTTTTTGCAGGTAAGAGATCAGGATTTAACTAAAAACTATTTCACCTAAGTCACCTAACATGATTGCAAACATGAAAATCCACGTGCTCATTTCCCTAAAAAAGCTGACTAACAAGTAGCTACCGTACGCTCCATTAAGTAGAAACGGAGGAGCTTCCAAACAAAAAGGTGTACGCAATTTCATTGGTATAGTCGGTACCATCTACTACTAATTTCTAGAAGGAAAAAAACGTCCCTTTATACTCCCTCCGTCCCAAAATAGATGTCTCAGATTTATCAAAATTTAAATGAATCTAGACACTATTTAGTACATAGGTTCATCTAAATTTTGACAAAACTAAGACATCTATTTTGGGACGGAGGGAGTATTAGAAGTGGAGTTAAGTTATGTACTAGCTAGGATTTAACTACCGACTGCAAACACCAAGAGCCATGTTGTCGTTTATTTCTGTTTGACAAGATTAAAGACGATAGAGTCAATATCTACCATCCGTTTTATTAAAGTGGAAACCGAATCGTGTTCTAAAATAATATGGACTTGATTTTGATTAGAAAAAGAACCACTTAGGATAGCCAAACAAATTATATTTATCGAGAAATGCAAAATGACAGTGACATGATCATCATTATCTATTTTGATCAATTATAATATTTTCTTATATTCATAGCAGTGTAACATTCGTGCAAAAGCCCCGTCGTGCAACAACATACCTCGGTTGCTAGGGTAAATTACGTGTGGGGCCAAGCATATTACACTTTTGTTCTTCAGATTTGTATCTACACTAAAAACTTAGATCGCTATGGTGCCTAATTTGGCACATTCAAGTGGTTTCTTCCCTTTATATTAAAGCGTAGGTGTAAGATATGTAACTACCTTCATTTAAATAAAGACATATAAGTCGCACTGGAAACCGTAGAATCGTGGTATGGAAAATGCACAGGCTATTCTTTAGATGGAAAATGGTATGCGGGACGCTCTAAAGTAATTAGGCTATATATATAACACGTATTTAGTTAAATTCAAAATTTTGCACCAATCAGCTTTTTAGATGAATTCGAAGTTTATTTATTCATGAAATATATACAATAGATCAACTAAACTAGAGAGGTTTACTGTGGTTCAAAGAACATTGTGATGGCGGAAGATAAACCTAACCATTTGTCTTATTAATATCGGTAGAATAAATAATAGATTCCCTTCACACTAGATGTGGGTATAAGATACGTAAGTCCCTTCATCTAAAAAATAGACATATAATTCCCACTAGAAATATAGATCCGTGGCATGGAAAATGCACATGCTATTTTTTAAATGGAAAATAGTTGCTCTAGAATAATTAGGTTATAGAGCTAAAACACATAAAGCAGTTCAAAAACATTTTTTCAAAATATTGCAAGTAGAAATTTTAACACTAATATGAATTTATTTATTCAAAAAATATACACAATAGATCAAAACCACTCAAGAGGTTTAACTATGGTTTAAAGCACATAGGAAGCTCGGACGATGCACCCAACCATTTATCCGATTCACAGGTGAACTAATTTTTTTACGCAAGCACATCTGGAAGTCAATATATGATGAGGGATAAAGATTGCTCTCTAGGAGAAATATTTTGTTTTAGGAATTTTTATATTATGTATTCATTTAGGTGTTAAGATAAACAAACACTAACTAAGCCTATTCCTATTAGATCGATAATCAAATAGAAGAACCATTGTCCCTCGCTAACAACAATGTGTACTATAGAGCCCTGACTCACCTGCCATACCTTAAGTGTTTGCAGACATTCTCAATTTTAGTTTAATAGTACATCCCAATGGAACACAAATACTTTAGGAGTTAGTGTCTTTAGGTGAACTTGACTGGATGATTGAAATGGATGGAACATTAGCTTGATTGTCACCCATAAGTTATTCAATCAATTGACAACAAACATGCTAGGGTGCATTCACTTTTCTTCTAATATTTTTTATTTAAGGTAATTTCATTCCTTCTATTAAGCACAATGAGTGAAGTTGACTATTATTGAGTTCTCATATACAACATTAAGCATTTCCGCTTACTCGGTCAAAAAACTACATTGAAAGAACGACACACATATAGGAGGTAGTAGATATAGAGAGATGTAGAGGTATAGACTCGATGGCAAGATAATTAGCATGTGATTTCATAAGATAAAACACTGATATAACTAGGTAAAATTAATATCAGTATATCATGAGCTTCCACGTTTTCCTATGATATTACCAAAAAAATACATTTTTATCTCAACCTATATTTTCTAATCCTATACAATTTAAAAGGACATGTCCTGAAACTATGTTGCCAATTTTGTGTAGTCATATGATATTGCATAAAAATACATGGGAGCGAGAGCGTACTAAAACTATTTTGGAGTGGGGAAAGTTGGGCAATGAGTCAAGGATAATATGCATCTAAAATATTTCCTCGGTTTCAAATAATTGACATTTTAGAGAATTTAATCAAAATTTATTTATCTTTAGAAAGGTTGTGAAATCCAAATAAATAAGAAGGTTGTGAAATCCAAATAAACTTCAACACCCACTCTCATGTGTTGCTCAACAATTCCTGCGCATAAATAGAATGAGGGGAAAATAATTTCTATGTTTAGAGTGCTAAGACTTGATCCCAAGACATCTACTCGGACATCATATTAAGTTCAAATTGGCAATCGATAGAACCAAAAGTTAAAACTGATGGAGAAGGATGGGTAATCCACATATTATTCAACAAGTTATATTAGAACAAAGGTAGTATATTGAGTATTTTAAAACAATGGAATACCGTCACATGTTTCAGATTGGTGGAAGTAAATGAGGGAAAAAATTTCACATGTAAAATGAAAACTCTTATTGTTTATTACAAAGATCATATAGTCATCATGTGGTATTTTCTCAAGTAGATCCTAAATGCAAATACATAATTTTGTTTTCACATGTAAATAGAGATGATCCCCATATGAATGATAAATCTTACAAACATCACAAAGGATTAGATATATGGTGCTTTCGAAAATGGAATTATCATAATTCCTAAATGTTGAAGATGGTTAAAGATGGTGTACCAAAATGCATTATTTTATTTAGCACTATGTTTATAGTAACAATATAACATTATTACTTCCAATCAAATAATTTAAATATTCATAAAATTGCAAATTAGCTACTCAATCACTTTCAACACGCTAAGGATTTTTCCCTCGCAAATGCGAGGGCCACTGTGCTAGTTTCAGAAAAAAGTGAAACATCTTAGATTTACATGCACCCACGTCATCTCGTCGCTGAACAACTGAAGAGAAATGCCCGCCGTCTGCGGCGCTGCTGCTGCTTCGTACGGATTTATGCATACCTGCGCATGAACTCAGCCACAGTGTGGTTACGTTTTGCATACACAGTTAATCATGGATGTACCCGTACGCCTCCATTGCCAGGTTCAGGCTGAACTCAGCAACAGTCGCGCGTACGGCGGCTGCGGCCACCGACAGGCGTCGTCGTCGTCTCATTTTTTTTCCCGGCGTTCGAGAAAGGCAATCGCCTCATCATGGTACTCCGATCCGGTTCCATCCGGCCAAAAGCTAGCCTTGATGGCAACATGTGTGAAGAATGGTGCTTCGATCGGAGACACAAGCTAGCTATACCTTTGTCGATCGATCAAGACCGCTTGATTTGCGTGGAGACACGCTTTGGTACGGTGCTCTTTATTTCTAGAGATTGACAACACAGCGGCTATGTCGTCCCAACCTTTCGACCGATCGTCCCCCTACCGTTGGTTGACTACTACTCTCCTGGCAATCCCCTTTAACCAGCGAGCAGAGAAGTAGTTCTCCATTCGAACAACATTTATAGAAATTTTAGAGGACTTCTATTTCTACAAATTTTCATGTACATTAGGGATGAAATCGGAAAGAAAATAGATGAAATAACGCGTGACACATCTGTTTTCGTATTCATTCGCTGAAGCGGAAAAGAATACAGAAATTCCGGAAACAAATACATAAACATATAATATTGAAAACAGATCCATACCAAATACGGTGCAAGCACGGAGTGAAAAGCATAGGCCCTTAAATCATGCGGAAAAACACATGCAACTTAAGCAAACCGACAAGCTTGTTAACCCCTAGCACGACTACTCAGATGTACCGGGGAATAGGGAAATGGTCGAAAGGTAGAGGCATCCTCAAATGCACTAATGGATTACGGTGTGGTCGCCAACTTTTGGATGGGCCAGTTAGCTAGTTTGCATTGACAAGGTCTAATATTGGGCATATGGATTGAGGAATACACAATAACCCAAAAAATGAAAAGTTCCGCATTAGTTGGAAATAGATTTTTTCGTGTCTGTTCGGCCTGAAAATGTTGTCCTGTTTCGGTTATCGTTCCGTATTTCCATTCTGTCTCTATTTATCCGTGAAAAAGTTGGAAACTTTTCATCCCTATTATACACCTTATTTTTTAAACAATACATATATTTTTGCACCTTTGCTTTTTTAACAATACATATATTACGTGCAATGAAATCATGTAAACAACAAGGTGCCAAGAGCCTTTTTTTAGCCTCTTTGAAATAAAGGATTTTGAAAACGTGGGAGTATAAAAAGTACAGGATCAGAATGTCATATCATGGCAAAACCTACCGAAGAGAAAAAAAAGTACATAGATTACTCAGAAGAAACAATTGGACGATGTGGAAGAAAAACGGAGGGATTCCGAGATTAGGCGTTTTACTCCTCTGTTTCACAATATAAGTCTTTGTAGCAAGATAGGGAGTACTTCACTTAAAAAATGAGGATTTCTGAGATTGTGTTACTTCATTAGAGAGGAGGGGATAGAAAAATACCCATTATGCGTTGGAGCTTCCAAGGATTTTGTTCGTGATGTTAGCCGCATGTTTGGTTCCCTCCAAAACTTGTATGAGAACTTTCAAGGAATATGATTTTTCCCTTTCACTTTCAGGCCCAATTCCCCAATTGTCCTCCGAATTTTCATTGAGCTGAAGAGATCCTAGCTTGGGGAATGAAGAAATTTCTACGCCAACCGGAAAGCTACTCTTTCCCTTACACATACACTGAACTGTCTCTCGGTGGTAAGGAGAAACATGATTAGGGGAAAGCAGAGTAAATCACACTAGAAACCCCTTTTGGGAATGAAGTTGCAAAAAGAATACAACTTTACAAAATTTTAGCACATACTCGAGATTGTAGGGCCAGTTGCTAACAAAAAGCTATAATTACAGTGGCTGACCGTGATTGCTCTGTTTGACATTGGATTGAGCCTGTTGGGCGCTAGCATGCGGTGTTTGGTAAAAAACTAAGAGAAGAATCAAACTACGAAAATTTTGAAAAAATATGTTGGAAAAAAATCGATATCATACTTTGGGAACATTTCAGGTCATTTTGCCCATCTATTAAGGATATTTGAATGTTTTTATACATTTCCACCAAATTTGAAGGGAAACTTCAAACTATACATAAAAAATAATGAAAACATCCAGTAAATAAAAACCATCAAATGTGATTATGTTTGGAAATTTTGTGGTAACCATGGCCATCCACTTGAGATCTACACTTTTACCAATCTCGACCAAACTTAAGGTAATAAATATTTTGCATAGAAGAAATAAAATATTATAGTAAATCAAACTTTGCACCCTCAATATTTTAGAAAATAGTGAACACAAATATGGGTTGCAGTGATCCATGATAAAAATAAAGAATACATCAAGATTCTTCAAAATTGATCTCTCTAGCTAGCTTCAGCCTTTGTATATCGATGTTCCTCCATGATTCTCGTGAAGAAATTATGTGAAGATCAAACCTTAGAGATTCATAAAAGCTACTTGAGCCGTCCACCCAAACAAATAGGGAAGGTAAGGTCGTTGAATGTACTATGACCCAAGATTCACCTCTTGCATGGCAGACTTTTGAGCCATTTTTCATTACTGTGCAATCCAAGATGACGGCAGGGAGAACAAAAGGCATCACTAGCCAAACACATTGAGCATGTTCATCACCATCACTTCTTATAAAGGTCGAAGGGTCCAACAATTAATTCACCAAATCTAGAGTCATCAATCTACGAGACCCAACCACCACATAATCTGTTGGGTTAGACACGGCAATCACGAAAGAATGGGATAGAACCATTGGACTTTTGTTCCATGCAATAGGTCTCCAATATTAGGAAGCCGCAATCAATGACATATAGACACTAGTGGAAACAGCCCCATGTGTCCCGGTTGGTAAGGGGCTTTAGTCCCGGTTCCCCAACCGGGACGGGGCAATCGGGACTAAAGCCCTAACCTTTAGTCCCGGTTGCCCCAACAATCGGGACAAAAGGGCGTACACGTGGCTGCGGCAGAGGGCGAGGGGGGAGGAGCAACCGTCCCGGTTCGTAACATAGAGTCACGGGCCAAGGTTCATGCACAACCAAGGAGGAAGGTTGTAGATACATAGAGTCACGAGCCAGGTGTTGTGACTACAGCTCTGCTCCCTAAAAGGATTCATGTCATCCGTACTTAGACCAAAACATAAGTTTCTTGCGTCATGCAAAGTCTGGAAAGTCTCTCTCGATTTTTCTCCACTGTGATCCATCAGCAGAGTGTCTCAACTTCCCATCTTTCTTACGGTCTTCTTTGTGCCATCGCAACAACCTGGCATGCTCTTTGTTTCTGAACATGCGTTTCAATCTTGGTATTATAGGAGCATACCACATAACCTTAGAAGGAACCCTCTTCCGGAGGGGCTCTCCCTCAACATCACCAGGGTCATCTCGTCTGGTCTTATACCGCAATGCATTGCATACCGGACATTTATCTAAATTCTCATACTCCTTACCGCGGTAGAGGATGCAGTCATTAATGTATGCATGTATCTTTTGCACATCTAATCCTAGAGGACAGAGAGTCTTCTTTGATTCGTAGGTACTCTCGGGAAGTTCGTTATGTTTTGGAAACTTCGGCTTCATTATTTTCAGCATCTTTTCAAATGAGGAGTCAGTTAGACCAAACTCTGCCTTCCATCACAGCAATTCCAGTGTGGTACCGAGCTTTGTGCTGCCATCTTCACAATTTGGGTACAACAATTTCTTGTGATATTCTAACATGCCCTCTAACTTCAACTTCTCATTTTCTTTTTCACAGTCTCGCTTTGCATCAGAAATGACCCTACCAAGTTCATTAGCCGGCTCATCTAATGCCCGTTCTTCACCTCCTTCCTCTTCATTGTCTTCCATTGCAATATCACTGTATTCAGGAAACATATGATGATAGTTGTTATCATCATCTTCTTCTTCACCGTCTTCCATCATAACCCCTCTTTTCCCGTGTTTGGTCCAGCAATTATAGTTGGGCATGAAACCTTTCATAATCAGGTGGTCGCGGATGATTTTCGAGGAAGAGTACTCCTTGTTGTTCCGATATTGAACACATGGATAACGTATAAAACCATTCTCTTTGTTTGCCGTAGCCACATGATAAATTTATCCACGTCTTTAATGTACCCGGTACACGCCGGTCGCCGTACATCCATTCCCGACCGTTTATCTGCATCATATAAGTAAGTTTATCAAAAACAGGACATCATAAATAGTGAAATGACCAATTCACATCGACACATGCATTGTATCAATAACAGAGAAAATATAAGATTGCTAACCTCGATCGAGGGAAATAAAGAGGAGAAAGCTCAAGTGCGTCTCGGACACCTTCTATATTTTTGTTCTATGAGAAATTAAACGGGATCATTCACTCAAACATTTCATCAAACACCTTGAATGCATGCATAGGAAAAAAAACTAGCACACCTCTCACACCTTCCACCAAGAAAAAACAGAGGGAATGCAGAGGGTTGGGACGTCGCATTTATAGAGAGCGGGATCATACGTACAAACCGGGACTAAAGGTATGTGGCACGCCACGTGACTGACGCCCAACCTTTAGTCCCGGTTTGTGTTACAAACCGGGACGCATGACCCATTACCAACCGGGACGCATGCCTCCGGCCACCGTGCCCGCTCGAACCGGGACGCATGCCAGCATTAGTCCCGGTTTGTGGCACAACTGGGACTGATGCTATTAGGAGGCATGAACGGATAGCCTGTTTTCTACTAGTGAGACCTACCACATGAAACTAGAGGAATCATGAAAATTTGGCCATTGGTTGCTAGGCCACTAGGCCTTTTAGGGAGGTTAGTTTTGCTGTGTCTCTCCACCTCCATCTAATCCTAGATTTTTATGGAAACTAAAATTATTTTATTTAGCAATTGATCTGACTTTATTGATAACTAACCAACCTACATCTGATCATGTAAAATGAAATAAATATAGAACATGTCATAAACTGGAAGTTCATATCGAAGATTTTTTAAGTCATCCTCCCAAACTACGGTGAAGAGTGTCAAGCTTCACAATTTATCCTAAAATTGTTGTTGACCCCTCTGTGTCCACGTATAGGCATCTTGAGTCATACGTGAGTTTCGCGCGCCGTCGCTCTCTTCCGGTTGCACGTGCTGACTTCTCTCCGTCACACGTGAGAGGGGGTGTTGAAGTGTATAAGTGGATTGCACTATCCCTTTCCATTAGTTCGGACTTTTGGTTGCGTTGGCTAGTGCATGAAGCTTGACATGGTATCAGAGCCTAAGGTCTCGAGTTTAAGTCCTGTTTTTCGCAATTTTTCCTAAAAATTGTTGTTGACCCCTTTGTGTCCACGTATAGGCCACTTGTGTCATACGTGAGTTTCGCGCGCTGTCACTCTCTTCCGGTTGCACGTGCTGACTTCTCCCCGTCACACGTGAGAGGGGGTGTTGAAGTGTATAAGTGGATTGCGCTAGTCCATTTCCATCAATTCGGACTTTTGGTTGCGTTGGCTAGTGCATGAAGCTTGACAAAGAGGTCACACAAGACCCAAAATATGGACAATATGAACAAAACACAAACATTTTAAAGAGGAGAGAATTTCTTATTTGACACTCCTTGAAAATTTAGTTCCTTATTTGACCCTGTAAAAGGATTTCTTCCTTATTTGACATCATGGTCTAAATTTTTTGTCTTATAAGACACTACCGTTGGTTCCGTTACCTCTTTCCATTAGTTTTTTTCTCTCGCGGACCAAGCTATCCCTCCAGATCCGCAACACCATATAATCCCGAATAAAACCAAATCCCCATCGGTTGCGCCACCGTCAGCTTTATTTCTTGCAAACCTGCAACATGTCGCTGCATGTAGACACTGGGCTACCGCTCAGCGCTCCCTGGCATTTCGTCCAAGTTGCTGCTCCGGCCCGAGCGCCTCTTCCGAAATGTAATTCATTTTTGCATTTTTCTTTAATGGACTAATTGCATTTTAGCAATACACTTTCGTTGCTGACTCACGATAAAATAATGCAGCTCACATCCAACGATGCACTGTTCCTGCCCTTGAAGTGTATACAGGAGCCCACACAACACATTTTGCTTTTGTCTACAAGACGTGCACTTGATGATTATAAAACAAACTACAAGAAAAAATTCTTATTGTTGTTGATTTTGATTTGTACAAATTTTGCTGACATGATGCACGAGGGTCAAAAGCGTCCTTTCATACCTCTACTTAACACCGTTAGTGCTCAAAATAAACTAGAGTGTCATATAAGACAAAAAAAATTAGAACACATGTTAAATAAGGAAGTAAACTTTTTAAGAGTAAAATAGGGAACTATATTTTCAAGCAGTGTCAAATAAGGAATTCTCTCCTTATTATAGTTGTGCTATCACTCAAGAGTTTGCAAGATTAGAAGAACAATGCGACCTACTAACCACATCAAACTTCATACAGCTCTTGGTGCCACCAACGCAGAGAAGGGGTTAATCTTCAAACAACAAACCACCATATCGGGAGCCGATAATATGTGGGACCAAAACACCACATAATCCTCGCGTAAGGCATGGCGGCTAGTGGCGGAGCTACATGTAAGCTATGGGGTCAGTTGATCCCACAGCATTTCTGACAACCCCTACAAATTGTTGATTTTTATGTCTTGTTCCCTAATACCCAAGCTCTCTAACTCCACACCATGTTACCGCTGGCTTTGCCCCCACGACAGTCACACCAAGACAAGAATAGAGCCGTGAGACTTTTATTCACACGACACTATCTCCACTATTGGAATGTCACCACTATCGACATGAAACCAAAGATTATTAAGTTGCACTATAACGTAAATCCGTGGTTCTCCACATTTCCGTGCACTGGATAGTTCGCTGAAGGTGAGAGAAACCAATGAAAAATGACTCGAAGATGAAGGCTTTGTCTCCTTGCTGCAAGGTTTCAGTTGTGCTCCCTCCAAACTCAGGAAGTTTGTCGCTAACCAAATAGTTTTGTTATCGATCGCCTGGATACATAACCGAATAGGTACGCGACGGAAGGGGCAATCACGAGGCGATTTTCAGATCCCCAGCTGCCTCCCGTCGGTGCCGCTGATCTGCTCCAAATCTGTGGCCTTCAGGCCATGGAGGGGAGGAGGGTGGATCTCGGCCCCAGTCGGCGGGTGGGCTTCGTTTTTCTGGGTTTAGGGTGAAGGTTTGGTGGGGCGACGCTAAGGTGGTTGTGGCGGCATCTTTTCCAATAAAATCTCCCCGGCTTTAGCCCCATCTCGACGGTGACGTCGAGAAGTTTGTGGGAGTGGTGTGGCCTTTAAGAATTTCTTCTAGCTGTGGGGATCTTCAGATCGTCAAGAAGATTCATCGGCGGTTCATTCTTCTTCGTCGTCGTCTTCAAGTCAGATGTGGCCTTTTGGGCCCACTCGATGACTTCCCGTCCGCAACCAACAACGTCATGATGGCTCTGGGGAAGCGACAGCGGCGTCGCGCCGTCGACACGGTCTAAAGGTTTGAAGATGAAGGGCATCTCAAGAATTTTGATAGAATTTTCGTTTTTATTGAGATGTTTTGACTGTTCCCTGTTTCTTTTAATGCTAAAGTCCTATTTTTGCAACAAAAAAAACCAAATAGTTTTTTCATAGAAAGGACCAATAGTCAACCTGGCATTCCCAGAACTGATACTAAGACGGGCTAGAGTTGGGCTTGATCCCTTTTGGGCTGCCAAGCTTGAAGAGAAGACGGCCCGGACTCGCAAGATAGGCGGTTTCTTAACCCAACCGACCTTTGATTGGAAAAGCCAAGCCCCGACCGACCTCACTGAGCCGCTCTTAGCAGGCCACGCCCATTTCGCAACACGAGGCTGCAACCTAACCGAGCATTCTGAACCGAACCCTTCCCACCCTTCCCCGCTCGGTCGCCGCAGATCCGCCGCCGATGGGCTGCATGCTGGCCCTCACCGACGACCTCTTCGCGGAGGTCCTAACCCGCGTGCCGTCGCCGGCGGACCTCGCCCGCGCCTCCGCGTCTTGCGCCTCGCTCCGCCGCGTCGCCACCTCCCCGCGGTTCCTCCGCCGCTTCCGCTCCCTCCACGCCCAGCCCCCGCTCGGCGTCTTCTTCCCCGACGGCCCCGTCTTCTACCCTGCCCTCCCGCCGAACCCCTCGGCGCCCGCTGCCCGCGCGCTCGACCTCGCCGCCGACTTCTCCTTCGCCTTCCTCCCGCCCCCCGGACGCGCGTGGCTCGTCCGCGACCACCGCGACGGCCGCTTCCTCCTCGACCGCATCGCGCCGTCTGGCTCCACGGCCTTCACCGAGGTCGCCGTCTGCGACCCGCTCTTCCGGCGCTACGTCCTGCTCCCGCCGATCCCCGATGACCTCGCCGCCTCCGTCGACAACCCCTACCTCCAGCGCGGAGGGGACGAGGGGCTGAAGTCGCGCAGCAACGAGATCTTCCTGGCTTCTCGCGGCCATGAAGATCGCGACTCGGACCTGCCGTTCGCCGTGATCTGGATGGCGTGCTGCAGAGGGAAGCTGGTCGCGTTTTACTTCTGCTCCCAATCTCGGCAGTGGCGTGCGCTTTCACCTCCGGTACACCACGCTTTGAGCATGCGGAGAGTCATGGGTGTCCGGCTGGGACAGCGCAACCATGCGCATGGTTGCTTCTACTGGATGATAACTCTCACGCGGAGGTGGCTCGTGCTGGACACCCGCAAAATGGAGTTCTCCATCCTCGACATCTCGCCTGTCCTGTTAGGCCGCACCATGATGTTCAGCAATCAGATTACCACTCTGGAATCGGGAGAAGGCAGGACCACCGTCGTGGTCTCCGATCTTTTTCGGGCCGACAAAAGATGCGTCCTGTATTTCTATACATTCATGTCTTTCAGTGACCGGTGGCGGCTGCAGCACAAAATCACATTACCCGAGGAATGGGGAGACCGGTTTCGTGGCATCATAGGTGCATTTGAGGGGTGCTTATTTATAAAGTTAGATCATCCAAAGGAGAACTTAGGGGATCCGGTTGAGCAGAATGTCACATACTTTTGGTTCGATGTCAAGACTATGCAGCTTGGTAGGTTCACTGAGATAAGTTCTGCTACCGTTAATGAAGCCTACCTTTACACTGGATTTGCCCCGTCACTGTCACTTCCTAGTGTTTGATGTGGTAAGTTTGTGCTCTCTGCTTGCTTTTGTTATTCTTCAACATTGGGTGTTAAGGTTGTAATATAGTTTTGTTTGATAATATGATTATGTCTCCTGGAGGATCTTAAAAGTTTATCCTGATAGGTATAAATCCTTATGTCATATAAAATGTGTAAGCTGCTCTAGATCCTAGACAATTTGAAAAGATAAGTCATGCTAGATAATTTGGGGTTAGTGAGCATGCTTCCACATCCTAACCATCAGGCACATTTAAAATGTATTATTTTCATCATCTTGTTTGATATCACGCTGCAAACATTGTTGCTATGGGAAATATTATTTCCACACCCTGATTAATGAGCACTTCTCAGCTTATGGTTTAATTTATCTTATTTGATTACAACCAGAACCAACATTTAGTTTCATTCATGATTTGTATTGTCCACGGTAGTTGATGCTAGGTATGAAAAGCTTTCCAAATTTATATTTATAGGTTTTCATGTGCTTAACAATTACATGGTTTACGGATTCTATGTTGCTAGGTTTTATTGATCTCCTACTGATATGCAAAATTCTACTGTAGATGGACAACCGAGTTCTGGATTGGCCGGTTCCTTCCAGCAGGAGAAGGATGCATGAGTAATATGTCACTCTTTAGTACCTCATTTTATCAGGTACTAGCATTCCTGTGTCAGTACAACTGTTATGGGGCGATTGCTGAAGCCTTGGAAGCTGGAAATAAAAGAGGATTCAAGTGGATTTAGATGGATCTTTTAATGTCTTATTGTTCTCATACCAGCAGCTATGTCTCTGGACACAAGTATGGTCTTGTTGAGGCCATTGTTCATGCAATGTGGGTCCAGTTAAGTGTTGCTGCACACAAGTTTCAGTTGTATGCATTAACTCCAAGTTGGAGTTTTTCCTTCAACTATTAGATTTCCCTGAGGTTCCATGTTGTCTGTAGTGCTTATAGTTATATTGAGGCGTCATATATGTTTTCAGATCCACCTTTTAATTATTCTTGTGTGGACGTTGTACTACTGTATTCCCACCTTAAATGCCAGTGGTATTACAAGTTATAACTAAGGCCATTTATTTTCTTGTACAGAGATGGCTAGTATCCATTATTCACTTAATATTTATTGCACACAAGTAGGACAAGGAAACCATGCATATGGTGTTTCTACTAAAATTATTGTGTCATGCAGAATTGTACTGCAATAAACACCAAAGAATGGGATTCACCATCTTCAAAATCTTGCATATTCAGGCCATGTAATTATATTCAAGGAGTCATGAGAGAAATCATCACCAGTTGTCTCCGATTTCTTCCAGCCGGATAAGGCATGTCTTTATTTCCGCACATTCATGCATAAGTCTGCCAAAGTGGCATATACAGAACATGATCACCTTACCTTGGGAATGTTGACACCAATTCTGGAGCATCAGAAAATGCATGCGTATGCAGCGCATCCAGGGAAATGTAATTTAGCAAAGCGTGAAGCATCCGGTTAAATGTTTTTGTCTCCATGTTTATAAGGATTATATTTCTACAATTATTTTCACCGTCATCGCCGTCTACTGTATGATTTTGTAAGCTTGCTCTGTTCCTTTTCTTCTTCTTCACAAACTCTAGTTGATAGTATTATGTGGCCTTACACTCCGTGTTTGTATCTTCTCCTTTATCATATTCGTTACTTCATTATCTTTGTCAAAATAGTACTACTGAACTATAAATTTTGGTGGGTTAGAGGAGACATACAAAAAAACTCTGAACAAATGGACCTGTTAAATTTTGCGAGACAGAGGACTTTAACTCTGTATTGTGCAGTTGTGCTAAATTTTAACTGAAAAATACCAAATTTGTCAGCTTGACTTCTTTCAAGCAGGACCATCTTTGTATTAATTATGCACTGTGACACCATGGCAGAGAGTAGCTATCATGTACTCGTATCTAGTCTTGCACATGCACCAAGGACAGGATAGTATTTAAACAGCTACTAGTATAAATAATAGCTGCAAACAGCTACTACTATAAATAATAGCTGCAGCTGACAGGTTCTGGTAGAAAATATGGAACATCTCCATCAAGATAATGTACGTGCACAGTTGATGCAAAAGGATTAGACTACCCATTTTTTTGTGAGGGACATTCACCATGAGCCTTCCTAATGTGTTAGTTGTTATCCTGTCTACTTTTCTTCTATACACGCATTCCTTCTTGTACCTGTGTGCACCATTTACGTTCTGTAAAGTTTGTGTTCATAATTTATTTGGAGTAAATCATAGTGTTACTTGTGTGTGCATCACTTATCAACCTATTGAAAATTATGTGTGCATCATCAATTATGTGTATCACTTATGAACCTATTGAAAATTAACCCCAACTTGATTGTTATTTCTGTGACACAATATTTAACCCTTAATTTGATTGATATTTCTGTACACAGCATCCTACGAAGGGGTTTTAACATCATTGAGTAGGGGCACAGCAACTGCTAGCTAACCATCAATGATGGCAGAGGCAAGAGATGAGATTGATCTATTTGAAGACCAACAGCTGTAGTACGTACCGGAAATCCTTGTTTCTATCCTGGCCCTAGGCAAGCAGGAGTCATCCACCCATGAGCTGCTCTGTTTACTGTTTTACGACTTCCTGAGATAACAATTCTTCTGGGTAACATGAGCATGATATGCTGTTAAGTTCTTCTCATAGGACCTAAGGTGGAAAGAGGATGCTGCTGTTTGTATGAGGTGATCTGAGGAGGTCTTGATACGAGGGAGTACTCCTTTCATCCAGAAATAACTGACTTGGGTTTGTCTAAATATATTCGAATATAGACATTAAAGTGTATAAATATATTCGAATCTAGACATACTCAAGTCGGTTATTTGTGGACCGTGAAAGTTGTTTCTTTTCAACGGCAGTATCCAACGGTGAGACCATTAGTTGACCTTGACTAATTTCCATTGATGCATAATAAAGTTGCTGCTTTCCAACAGCAGTGTCCAACGGTGAGACCAGTAGTTGACCACTAATTTCTATTGATGCATTCTGGAAGTTGTTCCTTTCCAACGGCAGTATCCAACGGTGAGACCGACCGGCATGGAGGGGAAGATTAGTTGGCAAATATATACTACTGAACTCCATATTACTTGATCTAGATTTGTCTAGATTCGGATGTATCTGGCACTAAAACATGTCTAGATACATTCGAATCTAGATAATCCAAATCAACTAATATGGGTATGAGGGAGTACTTAAAATAGGCTTTCGCCACAACGGCTACTTAGCCATGTGTGATTTAAGGAGTACGTGACCCTATCAGTTGACGAGGATGCGATTTATAAAAAGATGAACAACCAAAGCTCCTTGGCCACTAACTAGCAAAACCCTTATTTTAGCAGCTTTCTCAATTGGGTGGAAAATATTTTCTTTTAGCTCTTTGGAAAAAAAGAAGAGGCGGGACAGCCTCCATGTCGACCGTGCTTGCTTGAAAATAAAAACAGCTTAATTTAATCCTTTATTCGTAGACTAAACGCCATGTAAATACTTGGCAGTTCGTATGATTCGCTAGTGAGATTAAATCGACGCTATTTTCTGACGCATTCTCTAGCTCTTGCAATTTGCGTGCGTAAGAGAACGAGGGAGAAGAAGAAGCAAATCGTTGCTCACCAGGCAGAGCGCTCTGATGACCTTGTCGCTGTACGCCTCCGGCTCCGACGCCTGCATGTCCAGCAAGTCGCCGACCATCGTCCTGCCACGGCTCCTCCGCGCCTCGTCATCGGCGGCGCGGTGCTCGTCGATGAGCCGCTGCGCCCACTCGTTGCGCTTCGCGGACAGCCTCACCGCCCGCCGCTTCGTGCCGCCGATGTCCACCAGGCCGAGCACCGGCAGGAAGTCCTGCAGGTTGGACGCCCCGTGCATCGCGAAGTACTCGTGCACCATCTCCCGGAACCTCGCCGCCTCCTCGGACTCCTCGCCGCCGTAGTACCGCTTCCCGGCGATCATCCGCGCCACGACGTTAAGCGCCAGCTCGAACGCCCGCGCCTTCACGTCGGCGCGCGCGGGCCTCGACCCCGAATCGGCGTCGACGAAGAGGCGCCGCGCGGCGTCGCGGACCTCGGCGGCGCGGACGGACGCCGAGCGGAGGAGCCTGTGCGCGGAGAGCACCTCGGCGGTGGCGATGCGGCGGAGGTTGCGCCAGTTGGGGCCGTAGCTGGAGGTGCCCAGCGTGGTGTACCCGTTGGAGAGGTGGCGCGCGGAGGGGAGCCTGGGCCGGTTGGCGAAGACGACGTCGTGCGTGCTCAGGCATTCCTCGGCTGCGGATGGGTCCGCGACGTGGAGCACGCGGCGGGAGCCGAACCGGAGGAGGAGCACCGGCCCGTGCGCCGCCGCGAGGGACGAGAGCGCGCGGTGGAGAGGCTTCTTGAAGAGGTGGAGGTGGCCGATGACGGGCAGGGACGGCGGGCTCGGCGGCAGACGGAGGCGCTTCTTGCGGTTTCCGAGGAGGAGAGCGAGGAGGAAGAGAGGCGTGGCCAGAGAGAGGAATAGAAGGGAGAGCGTCGCGGCGTCCGCCATGGATGGATGGATCTTGGAGCTCGGGAAGAGAGACGCACAGGCGACAGGAGAACGTGTAGCTCCTCAGCATAATCTGGTTGGAGTGATTAAACAAGATTACAAGCCCCAAGTGCAGATCCGATTGCTCGGGAGGTGAGTTATTTTAATCTGATTCGCATGGTCCAGTCAATCAGATATAAGCTAAAAAAACTTCTTTTAGTGAAGAGTTACTTGCAAAAAAAGGCTGACAACCAAGATAGTAAAACTGAAAGAAAAACTTACGAATATTTTAGAAAATTTATTTAAAATATGGGAGACTTTATTTTATTATTGATGGGATATGCCGAGTGGGTATACCCAGCAGGATGTTCCTTATTGGATCATACTCCCAGCGAGTGGGCCTGCAGGACGGCGACTAGACCGTGACCCAAGAGGAAGCCAGGCGACTGGATGCCGAAGGTCCAGAAGCGTAGCTAGGCCCCGTCGGATTAGATCAAAACCCTCCGAGTCCTTATCTAACTCGGTTGTAGATCTGTAAACCCTAGTGAGTCGACTCTATATAAACCTTCCTAGGACACGCATGGGACTTGCCTTCCATCATACACCCCCTCGACTCGCTGCCTAGCCGCCGAGCTCGTCCTTTGTAATCTCTCATCAATACAATCTAACAGGAGTAGATCTTTACCCTCGGAGGAGGGGAGGCGAACCTGGATAAAACCCTGTGTCTTTGCCCTCATCTCGCACCGTAGATGGCTGGCCGTCCATGCCCTTCGTTCTACTACTCGCTGCCAATCGCAGCATCTGCCGTGGCCATTCCCCAACAGTGGCGCCCACTGTGGGGCTTGGCCGGTCAGGCCTATGTTATGCAGGGAGACCCTACTTACCCATCAACCGGGCGATCGCCACCGGCCGCATGATCGCCATCGGCGAGATCCTCCAGATTAGTTGACTTCAATTTGTCTAGATTTGGATGAATCGAGACACTATTTATTATATAGTTTCATCCAAATTTTATCAAATCCAAATCAACTGGGTCGGAGGGAGTAACTCTATCGAATTCTATGGTTTCAGAATTTTACTAGAATTTCATGATTTTTTAAAGTTTTTTAATTATTGTGCATTCATAATATTTAGTAACTTCGGTAGAATTTTGTGTTTTCTCCAATTCTGTGATTTTCTCTTTGTTACTCATTTCCTCCTTTTTTTTGTAATTTTCTGCTCATTGCAGTATCATCTAGCTAGGGTGAAGTGGGATTCCACCAAAACACCCTAGTATCATCCGTGTGAAATGACTGTCTTTTTAAACATATATGAGGAGCTTTTATCGACTCAAACGCTGAATCAAGGCAATAAAAGCATATCAAGTTCATGCACGGCCTATATATATCTAGAATTCTAGATGCACATAACATTGCAAACGTGCTAAAGGGTCAATCTGAAGCTTACACCGCCATTTATGTGGGGCAAAACCCTTCTGGGCATTTCATTCCACGTTGTTTGGTGGTTGAAAGAAGTTAAGAAGAACAACATACAGAGCAAATGTGTGCACGAATAAAAATCTTACAGTAGGAGAGAAATATTTGTGTCCAACAAAAACATGATTCCTGCAAAACCATTATGCCTAACAGACTAACGGTCGGTCGCACCCACTAGGATATGATGGTTAAATTCAGCATCTACCCCAGACCTTGAACAAATGCCACAATTATGCAGCCATATTGTGATCTTCTGCTAGGAACTTCTCTTATCTCTGTAGAGTCAGGAAAATGAAATATATGATGCATTGTATGAACATTTTTTCACGGTTCTTTCGTGATTACATAATTGCTTAACTGCATGCTATCTTAGTTAGCCGTTGAGTTCTGCTTGTAACAAATAGGGCCGACAAACGATCATCCAGGTGATCGGGTCAGCTTCTTTTATTTGGGTGCAGGGTGGAGTAGTACCATGTAATTAGGCAACAAAGGGGAACTGTGTCGGTTCTGAAGGCCATAGAGGTTGAATATATTTTAAATAGTTATTAGTTCTGTTGTCACTAGTTACTATTCGAAATTGGTGCGTTGAACTCGTCTGCATTAGTTCTCCGTACACTTTCTTTGGTCAAACATTTTTTGATTCTCCTAATGCAATTGTAAATGGGCATGGCTCCGTTCGACTATCGTGGAAATATCTTGCACAGACTAAGAGTTTTTGCAAATAAATTGTGGGTGCACAAAGTCGAACCTATGCTTTTGTGCTCAGCTAATGGTATCCGTAATTTCGAATAAATGATGCTTTGCCAAAGGGTGAAGCTATGCCGCCAGGTAGGATTATACATTAATCCTTGTTGCGGAAATTTGAAATCGTTCAAGTTGCCATCTTTCTGTTTATTTGTGTCATTCTTGACTTCAGATTGAGAATTCGTTTTTTACTTAATATTTAAATATGTTTACACATTAGTTTGCCCTAGTGTTTCAAGATAAGATGCTCAACAACTCATCCAAAACAACTACTACTATGTAATGCATGAAGTAGGAATTAAGGGATCAAACATAGTATGCTTAAACCTGTAAAGCATGCATACAACAACCAAATTAACCATGCGTCATCCAATCATCGCAAATAAACCCTCAGAGTAAGCTAGGTTTCTTTGATCCAATTAGAGGATCTTCACAAAATCCTTGGAGGAAGCTTAGGTTTTGTGAGTTAAGGCATGAGCTAGGTTTTTCTTATCCTAAAAACTTCGTTTGACTACATGCATTTCTCCTTCACTTGATATAATATCATTTATTGATCTACCAGCATGCTCGCGAGGCATTTTATTATTTCTTGACATATGATGAAGTCTTATTTTGTGAAATTATCGAGGATGATGTACAAAGTGCATCATACACCTCATTTTTTAGAATATGTAACATGCGTAATAAATTCCTTAATGATTAAATGAAATTGGTCCCAAGCATGTCTCTTCAAGGCGCCAAGTCATATGTACTCAACTATGAGGAAGAAATTTCCCCATTTGCATCTTATCCTTAAATTATAGTTTTTTATCTAATGCTTAATTTGTTAAAATCACACACATTGCTTTGGCCCTTGACTTTTGGAATTGTAGTATAGACACCAAAAGCGAGCCTAGTGACATCAATAGTCCGCGAGACAAAGCCCATTGAGAATGGACAAGATTGCCAGTCTAAGAATTCCCCAAAATTTCTTGAAGAAGGCAACACGAAAACTGGTCCAAACCCGGCGTTGTGTTTGTTTTCATCTCTCAAAAGACAACATCCTACTCCTCGGACATGAAGGTGAGCATGAGCTCCGAATTATCCAGGTTGTTGACGTTTTGGGAGTCGGCCTAAAGACAGAGAGCGTAAGCGCAAACTCCCGAGGTTTGTCATAGAGTTCGTTGTAGAAAAGAGTAAAGATGTTCATGATGAAAGCAATAGATTAGATGTCGATCAATCATTCTGACATTCAGATGTTGAATTTTTTCTAGTGCGAGACATAATCAATTTATCTCTCATTCTATAACAAAGAACTGAATAAATTAGGAGCAATTCAATATTTCCTGAAACAAAGGCACCATTCCTAACGATGGAGTAGCTCATCATCTCCTTTATTTTTCCTTTGTCAAATCTATGTACATATTTGCTATATAGATTCCCTTATTTTAAACAAAAGAAAAAGAAAAGATCAACTCGTCCATTGGGAAAGCTCTGCATCTTCTCCGTGTTGTTGCAACACACACACACAGAGAAAACCCCTGAGGTTGGTCATAGAGTTTCCTATAGAAAGAGTAAATATATTCAAGATGGAAACGGTAGATTAGATGTTGATCAATCATTCTGACATTCACATGTTGAATTTTCTCTAGTGCATGATATAATTAGTTTATCTCATTCTGTAATAAAGAACTAAATAAATTAGGAGCAATTTAATATTTCCTAAAATGGAGGCACCATTCCTGGCGATGGAGTAGCTCATCATCTCCTTTATTTTTCCTTTATCAAAGCTGTGTGCATATTTGCTATGCAGATTGCCTTATTTTAAACAAAACAAAAATTAAAAGATCAACTCATACATTGGGAAAGCTCTGCATCTTCTCCGTGTTTTTGCAACCCCTCACACTCTCTCTCACGGTTTCAGTAGTCACTGGTGGAAAAAAGGCCTGCAGTCCCGGGCAGCAACTGGCTTTAGTCCCAGTTTTGGGCCCGAGACTACGAAAACGGGACTAGAGGCTCCCCCTCTCTAGTCCCGGCTCGCTACGGCCCGCGACTGATAACAGCCACGTGGTTGTTTCAGCGCCGCGGAGGGCGGAAACCCTCTAGTCCCGGGCCGTAACATCACCCGGGACTATAAGGTTTCCTGCCACAGCAGAGAATTGTGTGTTTCTCTGCCGCGGCAGAGATTGTGTATTTCTTTTTTTGCCATTTCGTTCCTTTTTTGTTTTCTGTTTCACATAATTCAAACATATATTTCAGTATACATATTATATGCTACTACATACACACTACACGTCGATGCATTTATATAATTAATCGATCCCTTGCAAACATACATATAGTCAATCGTATCAAAAGGAAGAAATGTTTTGAAATTACATGGTCATTGATGAATATATATATCATATCAGCTACATGGAGATGACTAAGGAAAATCGAGTTCCACGTCATCCGCATAATGCTCTCCATGTACATCAAGGACTTCTTTCATCATAAATCCCGCCAGCTCCTCTTGAATTGCTCTTATGCGTTGGTCTGGCTCTAGTTTCTCCCACAAATCATAAATATAATGCGAGTCAACTTTCCGCTCACTGGTCAACTCGCGGATGTACTCGCAGACGTAGTATCCATATAAATGAGTTCCCGGTGGCTGCTGTAAACTCTTCACTATTTTATAAGTTAACTCCTCTTTGAATGGACCTGGTATTTTCTGTCTGAACCGTGTCCAACACCTGCTCGGCAAAGAAAATGAACAAATGAGTTATTAGTTACTTGATATCAGGAAATGAATGAAAGAAGACGATATAATGCGATAATGATTGAAATTACTTATGGAGCATTGCTTTCATGTCGCTTCACTGCTCTTGGTCCCAACTTAATGAGTTGTGGACTTCAACTAGGGAGTTGTCAACTTGAATGTTTAGCAAGATCCAGTGAAATCTGCGGACGTTTACATAAGCATACATGCATAGATCATCCAGTAAGCAAAAATAAAATATGTACAAGATATAAACACTCACTTAAAGTTGTAAGGAAATAGTATTTCTTTAACAAAATTATTCTCGGTTAAGAACCTGTACAGGTCTTCCTTCACGTTCTTGGGGTGATTCTTTAACGTATATTCATTAACGATATATGGGTCAATGAACCCAACGTCGTATCTTCTAGCTCTTTTGCATTCAAGCATCTTCATTCTGCAGAATATAATATCATCATATAAAAGGATATATAGTTAGGATAATATATTAAATGCAATGAACGAGCTGAGCTACAAACTTAATTATAGAAATAAATCACTTACAGACAGTAGCAACCAATGATAGATTTGTCGAGGGCGCGCTGGTTGTATAACTGAAACAGTTCGGTCATTTGAACCTGTATCGAGTATGGTTTGAAGTGATGCTCCTTTCTAACGTCCACCGGAAACCAATCTTTCTGATGCTTTTTTTTTGTTTGCGATATGTACCATTCATGCAGATTTCGCATATGTGTGGATAGACGCGCGAGCTCCTAATTACTGACTAGAGGCTCCCCTTGGACATACTGCTGTACTATCTGACCCACTGGCGTATCTCCATAGCCTAAATATTGACCAAGAGACGTATTTGCTTCGGTAGCAAGTGCTTTGGCCTGCGATACAGTGATTCTCATAAGTGCAGCATTATTACGGGCTCTAGGATCCATTATTTGCATGTCCATATCCATTTTAGCTCTGAAGGCCTTGTCGAGGTCTGAAATGACTTTGAGCGGGTCGACCGATTGATTCTTCTATGCTTCAAGCTGGGCAACTTTCTTCCCGCTTTTTGCATTTGTGATTTTTTTCTTCTGTACTTGCTTAATAATCCCTCGGTCATAGTCTGATTCCAAATTCATCGATATCTGGGATGGTTGCTCAAGAAAGGACTTAGCCTACTTTTTGGTTTTTTCATTATATACCGGCTTTGGCTCAGGCTTTTTGGGTGCAAAATGCGCCTTAACTTGGGCAGCCACATCCGCGTTAGTTTCCTCATCGGTCTTGTCATAAGGTCTCTTTGGAAGAGCCGGCGGGATGTCGACTATCTTTGCCGTTTGACCTTTCTTCGATGTGGGGCGCGAGGGACCGTCAAAATTCCGTTTCTTCGAGGAGGTAGTAGTATTGCATGGAGGCGGAGGCGGAGATCGAGTATTTCGCGGAGGCGGAGATCGAGTTGATGTACCCCTGCCGCGGCGATCGTCAGCGGGGCGGGGTGGACTTGGAGGTTGGCGATAATCGGGTTGGGGTGGACTTGGAGGTTGACGATATTCGATGCGGGGTGGATTTGGATTTCTCGGATTCGGTGGCCTTGGCGCCGAGCCTAGAAACTTGATGTACTTCTTATTCCATAGAATGATGTTGCGCTTGACATCTCCTAGTTTCGTAAGGCCTTCAGGCGTAGAGATTTCAATCTCTAGGTCCGCAAAATCCTCCACTATGTCATCCACCATGACACGAGCATAGCCTGGTGGAATCGGAAGTGAATGGTGGAGTGCTCCAGGTAGAGAAGGTAAAGCAGTGTCGATCGCCACCTTGAAGGACAGGTTGTTCATTGGCTGATGTAGCTCACATTGTGCCATCTCTCTGACATCATCCACGGGGTAGTGAGGAGCCGGTGCATCATCCGATGCTTGATCATCAGCCCGGACCTCCGTGGAAGCCACGCTGCTTCTCCGCTGGCTAAGATCCAATGCAGGATCATCAGCCCGCGGGTGAGTTGACGATGGCGGCCTTTGGCTAATTTCATGCATGAGGTTCTTCAGATCAGCTAGGTCCTGCTCTACCCTGGAGATCCGGTCTGCCTCCCGGTCCTTTTTTCTCTGACGGCTTCAGAATCGCATCGGCATCGAGGAAACTCTTTCTTCCACGAGACACCGGCGCCTTTGCCTTGTGTTCGTCCTCCCTTTTCAGGATTCCCTAGGGCACGTGTCAGCTCGTCGTTCTCTCTCTCGGGACGGAACAATCCCAATTGAGCATCGTTCATTGCTTGAATAAGGTCTTGGGAGGGTTTTAGAATTTTATCATGAAATAATGTCTTCCCATTTACGGGTCCAAGGATCCCCCGTGCCCGTACCACCAGTGCTTTGACCTCTCGGGCCATCCATCTGTACCAGGAGTGACGCCTCTAGCCCTCATGTTCTTCTCCATAGTTTCCCACTTAGGGACGACACTCTTGTAGCCACCTGTCCCCATTTTATGATGGTATTTCTTTTTGGCAGCATTTAACGCGTTCTTTGCCGACTTTGCCTTTGCTTTATCAGATTGCTTATACTTTACAAAATCGGGCCACTGTTCTCTCAACTTCTCGTTTACTCCTTTGAAGTCTAGAGTTTTCTTTTTCGCGACATATTTCGCGTATAAACTTTTCTTGTGGTTCCGGTACAGTTCAGCCATCTTGCTTAGAGCCCACTCCTTCACTTTCACTCTATTTTCAAGCCCACCCGGCCTTGGGGTAATACCATCTACCTCAAATTCTTCATACTCTGGAGGTAGTATGAAATGCGCTATGAGCTTTTGCCAAAGGTCATCTTTGGCATCATCAGTGACATAGCTATTCGATTCTTCACCGGGTTTCTTTGCTTGATTCCATTCTTGGACGGTGATCGGCAGGTTGTCCCTAACAAGCACCCCGCATTGATTTATAAACATCCTCCGGTGCTTCTCTGGAGCAATCGGTTCACCATCATCATCTATTTCTTCGATGGTGAACCTTTGATTGCCATCCAACTTTTTGTTCGGCCCTCGTTTCGTTCGAGCTGTCGATTGCTTCGATCCGGTGGGATAAAAGAAGAAGAGAGACTGATTAATATATATCTAGATCAGTTAATGAATATGTTGGAGATATGCCCTAGAGGCAATAATAAATATAGTTATTATTATATCTTTGTGTTTATGATAAATGTTTACATTCATGCTATAATAGTATTAACAAGGAAACATTGATACTTGTGTGATTTGTAAACTAAAATAGAGTCCCTAATAAAGCCTCTTTATAATACTAGCTTGTTGGTTAATAAATGATTGTGGTTTCCCTATCATGAACATTGAGATGTTATTAACAACAAGATCATATCGTTAGGAGAATGATATGGTGGACATACTCCTATTGATAAGCGTAGCATAAAGATCAAGTCATTTTAATAGTTCAATTGCTATATGCTTTCTGATACATAGTAACCTAATTCCTTCGACCATGAGATCATGCATATCACCTTCACCGGAAGGATGCTTTGATGACATCAAACACCACACCGTAACTGGGTGGCTATAAAGGTGGCATTAAGTGTTCGGAAAGTATTGGTTGAGACACATGGATCAAGAGTGGGATTTGTCCATCCATATGACAGATAGATATACTCTGGGCCCTCTCGGTGGAATGTCATCCAATTAGCTTGCAAGCATGTGACTGGCTCACAAGGGATCACATATCACGGGAAATATGTGGGAGCCATATGAATTTCCAGATTCCTATATTGGTTATTGTTCGGAGAAGTTTCTCGATCATGTCCGCATAATTCACGAACCGTAGGGAGACACACTTAAGGATTCGACGTTGTTTGAGTAGTTATGGAATGATGAGTAAGAGACCGGATGTTGTTCGGAGTCTCGGATGGGATCCGGGATATCACGAGGAGATCCGGAATGGTCCGGAGAATAATATCCATATAAGGAAAGTCCTGTTTCGGGGTTGGAGAATAGTTCCGGTGTTTTCATCGGGAATGTTCTAGAAGGTTCCGGAATGTCCGGCACTCCGGAGGGGAAGGGTACGTGAATGTGTCATATCAAGTTGGAATGATTGCATCATGTACTAAGTGTCATCGCTGAACAAAATAAAGGGTTTAATCAAATCCTAGTTTGAAAAGTCAAACGCCAATTTGAAAAGTCAAACGGCTATTTTGTGAGGTGGAGAAATAGGAAACCTACTTGGGAGGAGTTCCTCCACCCTCCGCCCACTTGGGAAACCGAGTTGGGGAGGACTCCTCCTCCTGGCGCCCCTCCACCTATATAAGGAGGCGGTGCCCTCCAAGTACACAACACCTCCACCCAAAACCCTAGCCCGGCGCCGCCACCTCCTGCTGCCTCCGCCACCTAGGGCTCCCCTAGCCGCCGACTTGGGCAGCTCCAAGCCCTAGCTGCCGGCCCTAGACCCTCCTCCTTGGTGTGTCTAAATCCTAGATCGCCGAGGATCTCTCTCATAGTCCACCATACTCGCTCTGGCTTAAGGCGAAGCCCTGCGAGATCTCCCCTCTACTTTCGGTACCACGCTGTCGTGCTGCCGGAATCGCGAGGAGAGTGCTACAACCTCTGCTACCTGCTGGAACAAGGGAGAGGAAGGTATTCGTCGAGTACTGAATGTGTGACCGACTGCGGAAGCGCTGCCGGAACGCAGCGCCGGAAGGATCGTCTACACGATCTTGAGATCGGAAAGAGTACGACTACATCACCCACGAGAATCCACTCTCGTTAAACACTTTAGAATCTTCGAGGGTGAGTTATTCTATCAACTCGTTTCTACAATCTAGTAGATAGATCTTGGCTTGTTTGTTTGTATGCGGTAGAAATTTTTTGTTTTCCATGCTACGAAACCCTACAGTGGTATCAGAGCCGTGTCTATATGTAGATCTGTTGCACGAGTAGAACACAATGGTCATTGTGGGCGTTGATGCTTTTATTGTCGATTGCTTCTTATGTACTTTGCATCTTGCGGGATGGTGGGTTGAAGCGGCCCGGGCTAACCTTACATGACATCGTTCATGAGACTTGCTCCACGCTTGACATGCAACTTGTATTGCATATGTGGCTTTGCGGGTGCCTGTTTCTCCCAACATTGCTAAGATTCAATTTACAACGGGTGATTGACAATACTAGTATCAATGTTGTGGTTCTTGTTCGTAAGTTAGAACGACACTTATTGAAAGCCCCAAACCACGTAAAACATGCAAAGAAAGTAGAGGCGTCTAACTTTGTTTTGCAGGGGTGTGCTGTGATGTGATATGGCCATGATTGTGATTATATTTGATGTATGCAATGTTCCTTATTGTAAGTTGGCAACCGGCAGGAGCCATATGGTTGTCTTTAATTTATGTTAAGACCCGCGTGTCTATTCAAAGTAGTTGTAATAGTTGAAGCTGGTGGACGACAACCATGAAGCAGCGTCATTGACCTTGATGCAATGCCGGTGATGATGGAGATCATGTTCGTGCTTGAAGATGGAGATCAGAAGCACAAAGAAGAAAGGCCATATCATATCACATATTATGAATTGCATGTGATGTTAATCCTTTATGCATCTTGTATTGCTTAGTTAACGACGGTAGCATTATAAGATGATCCCTCATGCACATGAATTTCAAGTCCTAAAGTGTTCACCCTTAGTAAGCACCGTTGCTAAAGCTTGTTGTTTCGAAGCACCACGTGATGATCGGGTGTGTTAGATTCCGCAAGTGTATACAACATGAGCAAGCCAGATTTGCTCATGCGGAAGCTAAGGTTTGATCTTGACGAGCCTAGCATGTACATACATGGTCTCGGAACACGGATCACCGAAAGGTAAAGCATGAATCATATAGTAGATGTGATGAACATGTCGATTGTTCGCCATTGAAGCTACATCAACTCTCGTGATGATCGGTTTTGATGTGGTGGATTTGGTTCGTGTGATCACTAAAACAATGTGAGGGATATTGTTTTGAGTGGGAGTTCACCTAAATTAATTTAACTATTAATTAGAACTCAATTTGTCATAAACTTAGTCTAAACTATTGCAAATATGTTGTAGATCAATGGCGGCCCCTACCATCAATTTTAATGCGTTCCTAGAGAAAGAAAAGTTGAAAAACAATGGAAGCAACCATGGATTGGTTCCGCAATTTGAGGATTGTCCTCACAATTTGGTAATTTGACCTATGTGTTGTATGCACATTGGTGACCCACACGCACTTGCTACGGATGAAGTAAAGAATGTTTACCTCACTCGGAAGACTCAGTACTCCACAATTCAGTGTGCTATCTTGTATGGTTTAGAATCGGAGCTTCAGAAAAGGTTTGAGAATTCAGACCCACATGATATTGTCCGTGATCTCAAATTGATCTTTGAGACTCATGCGGCAATTGAGAGCTATGAGGCTTACGAAAGTTCTTTAACTGCAAGATGAAAGAAGGCAGCTCCGTCAGTGAGCATGTGCTTAAGATGTCTGGGCACGCAAACAAACTTCAAAGCTTGGGTATAGTGATTCCTAATGCTTTGGGGATTTACCGTGTCCTTCAATCACTACCACCAAGTTACAAGAACTTTGTGATGAACTACAACATGCAAAAGATGAACAAGACGCGTTGCAGAACTCTTCACCATGTTGAAATCTGCAGAAGTGGAGATCAAGAAAGAGCACCAAGTGTTGTTGGTCAATAAGACCACCAAATTCAAGAAAGGCAAGTCTAAGCAAAAGGGACACTTCAAGAAGGGTGGTAATAAAGTTACCGCACCAACGAAGAAGACCAAGGCTGGACCTAAGCACGATCTTGAGTGCTTTTCTTGCAAGGGAGAAGGTCCTTTGAGCGGAATTGCCCAAAGTACTTGGCGGATTTGAAGAACGGCAACATCAAGAAGAAAGGTATATCCGATATACATGTTATTGATGTGTATCTCACTAGTACTCATAGTAGTGCACGGGTATTTGATCTTGGTTGGTTGCTCATATTTGTAACTCAAAGCAGGTCTTTCAGAATAAACGGAAGCTAGCGAAGAACGAGGTGACGATGCGCGTGGGAAATGGATCAAAAGTTGATGTGATCGCGGTCGGCACGCTACCTCTTCATCTACCATCGGGATTAGTTTTATACTTAAATAATTGTTATTTGGTGCCTGCGTTAAGCATGAACATTATATCAGGATCTTGTTTATTGCGAGACGGTTACTTGTTTAAGTCCGAGAATAATGGTTGTTCGATTTAAATGAGTAATATGTTTTATGCACATGCACCTTTGATAGATGGTCTATTCTTATTGAATCTTGATAGTGGAAATACACATATTAATAACATTGAGGCTAAACGTTTGAAATCGAGCGATAACTCGACCTATATGTGGCAACGCTGCGTCTTGGTCACATTGAGTGAAGCGTGAAGAAACTCCATTCGATGGATTTCTTGAATCACTTGATTTTGAATCACTTAAAGATGAAGCATGTCGATGGGAAAAATGACTAAGACTCCATTTTCTAGTATGATGGGCGAGAGCTACGGACTTATTGGAAATCATACATACCGATGTGTGTGGTCCAATAAGTGTAGCATCGCTATGATGTTATCGTTATGTTCTTACCTTCACGGATGACTTGAGTAGATATGGGTATATCTATTTCATGAAACATAAGTCCGAAACTTTCGAGAAGTTTAAGGAATTTCAAAGTGAGGTTGAGAATCAACGTAACAAGAAGATTAAATTTCTACGTTCTGATTGTGGAGGTGAATATCTAAGTTACGAGTTTGGCAAGCATTTAAAGAAATGCGGAATACTTTCACAATTGACACCGTCGGGAACACCACAGCGTAATGGTGTGTCCGAACGTCGTAATCAAACTCTCTTAGATATGGTTCGTTCTATGATGTCACTTACAGATTTACTGCTATCATTTTGGGGTTATGTATTAGAAACAGCCGCATTCGCTTTAAATAGGGCACCATCTAAATCCGTTGAAATGACACCGTATGAATTATGGTTTGGGAAGAAACCTAAATTGTCGTTCCTTAAAGTTTGGGGTTGCGAAGCCTATGTAAAAAAGTTACAGCCGGACAAGCTTGAACCCAAAGCGAAAAAATGCGTCTTCATAGGATACCCGAAGAAAACTATTGGGTATACCTTCTATCATAGATCCAAAGGCAAAATCTTCGCTGCCAAGAATGGATCCTTTCTAGAGAAGGAATTTCTCTCGAAAGAAGTGACTGGAAGGAAAGTAGAACTCGACGAGGTTGTCGAACCTTCTCTCAAACTTGCGAGTAGCGCAGCACCGGAAGTGGCTCCTGTGGTGCCTGCACCAATAAGAGAGGAAGCTAATGATGATGATCATGAAACTTCGGTTGAAGTTACTACAGAGCTTCGCAGGTCAACGAGAACTCATACCACTCCTGATTGGTATGATCCCGTAATGCATGTCATGTTGGTGGACAACATCGATGACCCTGCGACATATGAGGAAGCAATGATGAGCCCAGATTCCAATAAATGGCAAGAAGCCATGAAATCCGAGATTGGATCCATGTACGAAAACCAAGTATGGACTTTGGTGGACTTACCGGATGGCCGGAAGGCTGTCGAGAACAAATGGATTTTCAAGAAGAAAATAGATGCTGATGGTAATGTTACTGTCTATAAAGCTCGACTTGTCGCAAAAGGGTTTCGACAAATTCAAGGAGTTGACTACGATGAGACTTTCTCACCTGTAGCGAAGCTAAAGTCTGTGAGGATTATGTTAGCAATCGCTGCATATTATGATTATGAGATATGGCAGATGGATGTCAAAACAACATTCCTCAATGGAGACATTGATGAAGAGTTGTATATGATGCAACCCAAAGGTTTTGTCGATCCTAAAGATGCTAACAAGGTATGCAAACTTCAAAGATCCATTTATGGATTGAAGCAAGCATCCCGAAGTTGGAATCAACGTTTTGATAAGGTGATCAAAAGTTTTGGTTTTATACAAACTTATGGAGAAGCTTGTATTTACAAGAAAGTGAGTGGGAGCTCTGTAGCATTATTAATACTATATGTAGATGACATATTGTTGATTGGGAATGATGTAGACCTTCTTAATAGTGTCAAGGAATATTTGAATAATAGTTTTTCAATGAAAGATCTTGGCGAAGCAGCTTACATATTAGGCATAAAGATTTATAGAGATAGATCGAGACGCCTAATATCATTGTCACAAAGTACATATTTGGACAAAGTTCTAAAGAGGTTTGGAATGGAAGATAGCAAGAAAGGGTTCTTGCCCATGTTATAATCTGACGTTGAGTAAAACTCAAAGTCCCACAACGGCGAAGATAGAGAAAGGATGAGTAAGACTCTATGCCTCAGCCATAGGATCTCTAATGTATGCCATGCTATGTACTAGACCCGACATTGCATATCGTTAGTTTAACTAGCAGATATCAAAGTGATCCAGAGTGGATCATTGGACAATGATCAAAACATCCTTAAGTACTTGAGAAGAACTAAGGATATGGTTCTTTCTTATGGAGGTGATGAATAGCTCGTTGTTAATAGTTACACCGATGCTAGTTGGAACACCGATCCGGATGATTCTAAATCACAATCTGGATACGTATTTACTAGAGGAGTGCAAAGCAAAGCATTGTGGCGAGATCTTCAACTGAATCGGAATACATGACTGCTTCGGAGGCTTCACAAGAAGCGATATGGATGAAAGAGTTCATTACAGAGCTCGGTGTGGTTCCTAGTGCCCTGGACCCAATGTCAATCTACTGTGATAACATGGGCGCCATAGCCAATGCGCAAGAACCAAGGTCACAAAAGAAGCTGAAGCACATCAAGCTACGTTTTCACGCTATTCGAGAACATGTCCAAGATGGGGATATAAAGATTTGCAAAGTACACACAGATCTGAATGTGGCGGATCCGTTGACTAAACCTCTCCCGAGGGCAAAACATGACCAGCACCAAACTACCATGGGTGTTCGGTATATTACCATATAATCTAGATTAGATGACTCTAGTGCAAGTGGGAGACTTTTGGAGATATGCCCTAGAGGTAATAATAAATATAGTTATTATTATATCTTTGTGTTTATGATAAATGTTTACATTCATTCTATGATCGTATTAACAAGGAAACATTGATACTTGTGTGATTTGTAAACTAAAATAGAGTCCATAGTAAAGTCTCTTTATAATACTAGCTTGTTGGTTAATAAATGATTGTGGTTTCCCTATCATGAACATTGAGATGTTATTAACAACAAGATCATATCGTTAGGAGAATGATATGGTGGACATACTCCTATTGATAAGCGTAGCATAAAGATCAAGTCATTTTAATAGTTCAATTGCTATATGCTTTCTAATACATAGTAACCTTATTCCTTCGACCATGAGATCATGCATATCACCTTCACCGGAAGGATGATTTGATGACATCAAACACCACACCGTAACTGGGTGGCTATAAAGGTGACATTAAGTGTTCGGAAAGTATTGGTTGAGACACATGGATCAAGAGTGGGATTTGTCCATCCATATGACGGATAGATATACTCTGGGCCCTCTCGATGGAATGTCATCCAATTAGCTTGCAAGCATGTGACTGGCTCACAAGGAATCACATATCACGGGAACGAGAAAAGAGTACTTATCATTAACAAGGTTGAACTAGGTATGCAGAGATACCGATGATCATAACCTTGGATAAGTAAACTATCATGAGACAAAGGGAAATTGGTATCGTATGTAAGTGGTTCATTCAATCGCAAAGTAATCGTAGAAATATGTGGGAGCCATATGAATTTCCAGATTCCTATATTGGTTATTGTTCGGAGAAGTGTCTCGATCATGTCCGCATAATTCACGAACCGTAGGGAGACACACTTAAGGATTCGACGTTGTTTGAGTAGTTATGGAATGATGAGTAAGAGACCGGATGTTGTTCGGAGTCTCGGATGGGATCCGGGATATCACGAGGAGATCCGGAATGGTCCGGAGAATAATATCCATATAAGGAAAGTCCTGTTTCGGGGTTGGAGAATAGTTCCGGTGTTTTCATCGGGAATGTTCTAGAAGGTTC
Organism: Avena insularis; assembly: GCA_023614405.1. Classification (NCBI taxonomy): domain Eukaryota; kingdom Viridiplantae; phylum Streptophyta; class Magnoliopsida; order Poales; family Poaceae; genus Avena; species Avena insularis. The sequence continues at coordinate 29,327,664 of CM042690.1, forward strand.
CGGAATGTCCGGCACTCCGGAGGGGAAGGGTACGTGAATGTGTCATATCAAGTTGGAATGATTACATCATGTACTAAGTGTCATCGCTGAACAAAATAAAGGGTTTAATCAAATCCTAGTTTGAAAAGTCAAACGCCAATTTGAAAAGTCAAACGGCTATTTTGTGAGGTGGAGGGGAAGTAGGAAACCTACTTGGGGAGGAGTTCCTCCCCTCCACCGCCGGCCCACTTGGGAAACCGAGTTGGGGAGGGACTCCCCTCCCCTGGCGCGCCCCCTCCACCTATATAAGGAGGGGCAGGGCTGCCCCTCCAAGTACACAACACCTCCACCCAAAACCCTAGCCCGGCGCCGCCACCTCCTGCTGCCGCCGCCTAGGGCTCCCCTAGCCGCCGACTTGGGCTGCTCCAAGCCCTAGCCGCCGGCCCTAGACCCTCCACCTTGGTGCGTCTAAATCCTAGATCGCCGAGGATCTCTCTCATAGTCCACCATACTCGCTCCGGCTTAAGGCGAAGCCCTGCGAGATCTCCCCTCTACTTCCGGTACCACGCCGTCAGGAATCATGAGAGTGCTACAACCTCCGCCGCTGGAACAAGGGAGAGGAAGGTCTTCGTCGAAATCCGAACATGTGACCGATCATGAAGCGCCGCTGTAACGCAGCGCCGGAAGGATCGTCTACACGATCTTGAGATCGGAAAGAGTACGACTACATCACCCACGAGAATCCGCTCTCGTTAAACACTTTGGAATCTTCGAGGGTGAGTTATTCTATCGACCTGTTGCTACAATCTAGTAGATAGATCTTGGCTTGTTTGTTTGTATGCGGTAGAAATTTTTTGTTTTCCATGCTACGAAACCCTACGGAATATAGGTAACACGAGGCTTTATATATATATATGTACCTCGCCGGATCCTGTCGAGGGGCCATCGTTATTGTTGTTATTTGTTTGCCCTTCGTCCATCTGGTCTTCTCCTTGGTACATTAGGTTTTCCTCTAGTCCATCACCGGATGGATTCAGATATGAGGATATCTCTTCCTCGAGCAAAATATCTTCGCCGGTAGTAATATTAAGAGGAATTTCACCTCTTATCATTCCCTAAAGAAAACCTTCACCGATGCGACCAGGATCTTCGGATGGATCCATGACTTAATTATCTATAACAAAAGGAGAGTTAAACAGGTTAGAAAAAACAATAACCCTAATAACTAAAACAAAAAAACAATAACCCTAATATTATTTGCGGTAAAACAATAATCTTAATAACTAAAACAAAAAAACCTAATATAAAAAAATATAGAAAAAACTATAACAAAAAACCCTAATAATCCTAATTATAATAATCCTAACTATAAAAAAATCTATAGAAAAAACTATAACAAAAAAAACCCTAATAATCCTAATTATAATAATCCTAATTATAATAATCCTAACTATAGAAAAAACTATAACAAAAACCCTAATAATCCTAATTATAATCCTATTTATAATAATCCTAATTATAATCCTATTTATAATAATCCTAACTATAAAAAACTATAGAAAAATAATTATAATTAATCCTAACACTCTAGCTAATTATAATTAAAATAATTATAATTAATCCTAACTCTAGCTAGAAAAAACTATAACAAAATAATTATAATTAATCCTAACCCTAGCTAACAATATAAATCCTAATCCTAATAACAAAAACTATAATTCTAAATAACAAAAACTATAATCCTAACCCTAGATAACTAATAATGACAAAAAAATACCCACCACCCGTACCCCTCCCTCGAGCACCGATCGATCGACGCCGGCGGTAGAACGTGATGGCGCGCGGCGGGGCATCTTCACTCATAAAATGTTACAATTATTACACATCATTTCTTCGCGTGTGTTCCTTTCTGATCCCGCCGTATCCATGGATCATCTTCATTCATTAACATGATGCTTGGGTCATCCTTCACCACGAAGGGCGGAATTTCATGAAACTTATCACAATCTTCTAACATGTCTGTCTTGCCCTCCACTCCCACGATGTTTCTTTTTCCTGAAAAAACTATGTGGCGCTTTGGCTCATCGTCTGATGTATTCTTTTTATTATTTTTTCTTTTTCTAGGTTTGGTAGACATGTCCTTCACATAGAAAACTTGAGCCACATCATTGGCTAGGACGAATGGTTCGTCTAAGTATCCAAGATTGTTGAGATCCAACGATGTCATTCCGTATTTCTTATCTACCTCAACCCCTCCTCCTGTCAGCTTGACCCATTTGCACCGAAACAAGGGTACCTTAAAAGTAGGTCCATAGTCAAGTTCCTATATCTCCTCTATGTAACCATAATATGTGGTCTTTGACCCATTGTTGTCTATTATATCAAAACGGACACCACTGTTTTGGTTGGTGCTCTTTTTAACTTGGGCTATCGTGTAAAATGTATACCCATTTATCTCGTACCCTTGGAAAGTCGATAGTCGAAGATGGTGACCTAGACAATAAGTATAGCTGATCTCCAAGAGTGTTGTTTTTGATGAGATGTTGCAACCAACCGCCAAAACTCTTCATGTGTTCATCTCTAATCCAAGAGTCATGCTTTCTAGGGTTGTTGGAGCGTAAGATTTTTCTTGTGTTCCTCGATATATGGGGCTGCCAAGATAGAATTCTGTAGAACGGTGTAATGTGCTTCGGTGTAATGTGTTTCGGTGTAAGAATGTCCGTCCCTACATATTATTGATTTCCTTCCTAGAGTACCATTTCCACTCAGTCTCCCTTCATACCGCGATTGAGGAAGACCAATCGGCCTAAGGTCAGGAACAAAGTCAACACAAAATTCAATGACCTCCTCTGTTCTATAGCCCTTGGAGATGCTTCCTTCTGGACTAGCACGGTTACGAACATATTTCTTTAATATTCCCATGAACCTCTCAAAGGGAAACATATTGTGTAGAAATACAGGACCGAGAATAGAAATCTCTTCGACTAGGTGAACCAGCAGGTGCGTCATAATATTGAAGAAGGATGGTGGGAACACCAACTCAAAACTGACAAGACATTGGACCACATCATTCTGTAACCGTGGTAGATCTTCCAGATTGATTATCTTCTGAGAGATTGCATTTAGAAATGCACATAGCTTCACAATGGGTACTCAAACATTATCTGGTAGAAGCCCCCTCAATGCAATCGGAAGCATTTGCGTCATAATCACGTGGCAGTCATGAGACTTTAGGTTTTGGAACTTTTTTTCTGCCATATTTATTATTCCCTTTATATTCGACGAGAAGCCAGATGGGACCTTAATACTGCTTAGGCATTCAAAAAATATTTCCTTCTCTTGTTTGGTAAGAGCATAGCTGGCATGACCTTGAAACCATTCTGGATGCAGGCCATCTGGGTCTTTCATACGTTGATGGTCCTTTTGTGCTTCCGGTGTATCTTTGGTCTTCCCATACACGCCCAAGAAGCCTAGAAGGTTCACGCAAAGATTCTTTGTCACATGCATCACATCGATTACAGAGCGGGCCTCTAAGAATTTCCAATATGGTAGCTCCCAAAATATAGATTTATTCTTCCACATGGGTGCGTGTCCTTCAGCGTCCTTGGGAACAAATTTTTCGTCAGGACCCTTTCCAAAGGTTACCATTTGATCCAAATCTTTGACCATATCAAATATATCAGCACCAGTACGCTTTTAGGCTTCGTCTGGTGACATGCCAAACCGTTGAAATGCTTGCCTTTCTTTCTTAAGGGATGCTTGGCCAAAAGAAATTGACGATGCTCATTGTATACATTCTTCTTACAATGTTCCAAATATATACTTTCAGTCTCATCTAAACAGTGTGTGCATGCATTGTATCCCTTGTTTGACTGTCTTGAAAGGTTACTAAGAGCAGGCCAATCATTAATTGTTACGAAAAGCAATGCTCGGAGGTTAAATTCTTCCTGCTTGTGCTCATCCCACACGCGTATCCCGTGTTCGTGCCACAACTATAAAAGTTCTTCCACTAATGGCCTTAGGTACACATCAATGTCGTTGTCGGGTTGCTTTGGACCTTGGATCAATACTGGCATCATAATGAACTTCCGCTTCATGCACAACCAAGGAGGAAGGTTATAGATGCATAGAGTCATGGGCAGTGTGGATCGAGCTCTGCTCCCCAAAGGGATTCATGCCATCTGTACTTAGACCAAACCTTAAACTCCTTGCGTCATCTGCAAAGTCCGGGTACTCTCAACATCCCGTCTGACTTACGTTCCTCTTTATGCCATCGCAACAACTTGGCGTGCTCTTTGTTCTGAATAAGCGTTTCAACTGTGGTATTATAGGAGCATACCACATCACCTTGGCAGGAACCCTCTTCCGGGGGGCTCGCCCTCAACGTCACCAGGGTCATCTCGTCTAATCTTATACCGAAGTGAAGTGTATACCGGGCATGCATCCAAATTCTCATACTCCTCACCGCGGTAGAGGATGCAGTCATTAGGGCATGCATGTATCTTATGAACCTCTAAACCTAGAGGGCAGACAACCTTCTTTTCTTCGTACGTACTGGCGGGCAATACGTTATCTTTTGGAAGCATATTCTTCATCATTTTTAGCAACTTTTCAAATGAGGAGTCAGGTATAGAACACTCAGCCTTCCATCGCAGCAATTCCAGTGTGCTGCACATCTTTTTCAGACCATTTTTGCAATTTTGGTACAACAACTTTTTGAGATCCTCTAACATGTGATTGAACTTCTCTCTATCCTTTTCAGTTTCACGATCTCTTCGTGCATCGGCAATGGTCCGACCAAGATCATCAGCGGGTTCATCATGTGTCTCTTCTTCATCCTCCCTTTCAGCATCCCCCATGGAAGTATCTCCGTACTCAGGGAAACCATGATAGTTGTCATCCTCCTCCTCTTCTTCATTGTCTTCCATTATAACCCCTCTCTCTCCGTGCTTGGTCTAACAATTATAACTGGGCATGAAGCCGGACTTCCAGGTGGCCGTGAAGGGTTTTTGAGTCAGAGTAATCCTTCTGATTCCTACATCCATTACATGGACAGAATACAAAACCATTGCGCTTGTTTGCATCAGCAACACGGATGAATTCATGCACGCCATTAATGAACTTGCCAGAGCGTCGGTCGGTACCGTACATCCATTCCCGGACCATCTGCATTATAGTAAAAGTATATCAAAAACTATTACACAACATGATAAAATTATTACAAGTTATATTGAGAGATTCTAGAGCATTAATTTTGAATTTTGAAAAATTTACATGCACCAATTTGTAAATTGGAGAAAACAATCAACATGATAAATGTGGAGTTTTTTATTATTGTTCTATCAGTGAAAACCTCATTCTATTATAAGCTCTGAAACTCTAAATTTGCACATTCAATTTTCAGTAACTATGTGCCTAATCAAAATTTGTTACACATATATATCAAAATCCTTCTAGCTACTTCTAGAGCATGCATGCATTGATCCATATCTCTATACTTCTAGAGCATTATAGAGCTAAAGTAGCAATAAGAGATGAAAGAATGAAGTTCTAACCTTTTAAAGCTTTGGATTTAGGTGTTACAAACTAAATCTTGACAAATCTTGAGAAAAAATGGCATGAAATCTCTTGCTTCTTTGAGAAAAATGGCCACCATATGCGTTAGGGCAGCAGGACAGGAAGCAGAATATATAGTGGTGGACAACTAGTCCCGGGCCGTGATACGACCCGGAACTAATAGTCCACGAAAAGACCAGCTGGCCTTCTCCAGGTCATTAGTCCCGGTCCGTATTACGGACCGGGACTAAAAATCTGGTCCGGCCCGGGACTAGTGACTATGGTCGTTTCTAGCCGTTAGAGGCCTCACGGCCCGGGACTAGTGCTCCCATTAGTCGCGGACTGTGACAGGCCGGGACTGCTGACCTTGTTCACGTCGAACCGAAGATGGTTTTTCCAGTAGTGAGTTAGAACAAGAGAGAGAGAGAGCAAATCCCTGAGGGTGGTCATAGAGTTCACTGTAGAAAGAGTAAATATGTTCATGATGGAAGCGATAGATTATATGCCGATCAATCATTCTAACATTCACATGTTGAATTTTTTCTAGTGCATGACATAATTAGTTTATCTCTCATTTTGTAACAAAGAACTTAATAAAGTAGGAGCAATTCAATATTTCTTGTAAAGGAGGTACCATTCCTGACGATGCATCAACTCATAATAACCTTTATTTTTTCTTTGTCAAAGTTGTGTGCATATTTGCTATGCGGATTCCCTTATTTTAAACAAAAGAAAAAGAAAAGATCAACTCAACCATTGGGAAAGCTCTGCATCTTCTTCGTGTTGTTGCAACCTGTCACACTCGCTCAAGGTTTTAGTAGTTAGAAAGAGAGAGAGAGAGAGAGAGCAAATCCCTGAGCTTGGTCATAGAGTTTGCTGTAGAAAGAGTAAATATGTCCATGTCGTAAGCTATAGATTAGATGCCGATCAATCATTCTGACATTCAAATGTTGAATTTTTTCTAGTGCATGACATAATTAGTTTATCTCTCATTCTGTAACAAAGAACTAAATAGATTAGGAGCAATTCAATATTTCCTGAAATGGAGGCACCATTCCTAACGATGGAGCAGCTCATCATCTCCTTTATTTTTCCTTTGTCAAATCTGTGTGCAAATTTTCTATGCAGATTCCCTTATATTTTAAACAAAAGAAAAAGAAAATATTAAATCATCCATTGGGAAATCTCTACATCTTCTCCGTGTTTGTTGCAACCTCTCACATTCGCTCATGGTTTCAGTATAGAGAGAGAGAGAGCAAACCCCTGAGGTTGGTCATAGAGTTTGTTGTAGAAAGAGTAAATATGTTCATGATGGAAGCGATAGATTAGATGCCGATCAATCATTCTGACATTCAAATGTTGAATTTTTTCTGGTGCATGAAATAATTAGTTTATCTCTCATTCTGTGACAAAGAACTGAATAAATTAGGAGCAATTCAATATTTCCTGAAACGGAGGCACCATTCCTGACGATGGAGCAGCTCATCATATCCTTTATTTTTCCTTTGTCAAAGCTATGTGCATATTTGCTATGCAGATTCCCTTATTTTAAACAAAATAAAAAGATCAACTCATTCATTGGGGAAGCTCTGCATCTTCTCTGTGTTGTTGCAACCTCTCACACTTGCTCATGGTTTCAGTAGTTAGAATGAGAGACAGACAGACAGAGAGAGAGAGAGCAAACCCCTAAGGTTGGTCATAGAGTTTGCTATATAAAGAGTAAATATGTTCATGATGGAAGCGATAGATTAGATGTCTATCAATAATTCTGACATTCACATGTTGAATTTTTTAGTGAAAGACATAATTAGTTTATCTCTCATTCTGTAACAAAGAACTAAATAATTTAGGATCAATTCAATATTTCCTAAAATGGAGGCACCATTCCTGATGATGGAGCAGCTCATAATCTTCTTTATTTTTCCTTTGTCAAAGTTGTGTGCATATTCCCTTATTTTAAACAAAAGAAAAAGAGAAGATCAACTCATCCATTGGAAAAGCTCTGCATCTTCTCCGTGTTATTGCAACCTCTTACACTCGCTCATGGTTTCAGTAGTTAGAGAGAGAGCAAACCCCTGAGGTTGGTCATAGAGTTCGTTGTAGAAAGATGAAAGAATGTCTAGGAGGAACTAGACACTACTCATATATAGGAGAATATGAGATTTGAACTTGGGCTGTCTAGCACACCACCTCTTGTGCTAGCCAGAAGACCACCAAGTCTTTTCTCAAGTTTGTTGTAGAAAGAGTAAATATGTTCATGATGGGAGAGATAGATTAGATGTTGATCAACCATTTCAGATATTGAATTTTTTCTAGTGCATGACATGATTAGTTTATCTCCCATTCTGTAACAAAGAACTGAATAAATTAGGAACAATTCAATATTTCCTGAAGCGGGGGCACCATTCCCGACGATGGAGCAGCTCATCATCTCCTTTATTTTTTCTTTGTCAAAGCGGCGTGCATATTTGCTATGCAGATCAACTTATCTATTGGAAAAGCTCTACATCTTCTCCGTGTTGTTGCAACCTCTCACACTCTCACAGTTTTAGTAGTTAGAATAAGAGAGAGAATAAGAGAGAGAGTGTGTTTGTGCGTGTGAGAGAGAGTGTGTGTATGTGTGTGTGAGTGAGACAGAGAGGATATTTTGCGCTGTGTGTAATGAATGCAGCTTTCGGTTTTCCTTTTATTTCTTAGATCCTTGTAGATTGGATCGAGCCAACTTAGCTAAAATACTGCAAGCCGAACGAGTCCTAAAAACCATGCCATCCCATGATTGTCATTCGTGACCCGGTGATAACCCATAAGTATAGGGGATCGCAACAGTCTTTGAAGGTAGTATAATCTAATTTATTGATTTGACACAAGGGGAGCCAAAGAATACTTATAAGCCTTAATAACTGAGTTGTCAATTCAGCTGCACCTGAAAATAGTCTTGCTCACAGAAGTTTATCAATAGCAACAGTTTTATAGTAGCAATAGCAAAGTAACAACAACAGTAAAACAAAGGCAGTAGTAACAATAGTAGCAAACAATAGTATATGAGTGTGGTAGGCATAGGGATGGATGGACGGGTTTTGCATGGACAAGTCTAAACATGTAACTTCAAGATCTAGGGCAATTGCAGATAAATAAGATAAAGCATCCAAGTACTAAACAATCATAGGCATGTGTTCCATATATAGTCATATGTGCTCGCAATGAGAACTTGCACAACATCTTTTGTCCTGCCAGCCCGTTGCAGCGAGGCCTCAAGGAAATCTACTGGCAATTAAGGTACTCCTTTTAATAGAGCACCGAAACAAAGCATTAACACTCCATGAACACATGTGATCCTCATATCATAGCCATCCCCTCCGGCTATCCCAATTTCTGTCACTTCAGGGCCTTTGGTTCCGGAAAATGATATGTGTACACAACTTGCAGATAAGATCACAAACAATACTATCATCATGAATCAATAATAAGTTCAAATCTGAGATCGGCACTCGGGCCCTAGTGACAAGCATTAAGCACAACAAGTTGCAACAAAGTCAAATAGCACTAATAGAGATACTAGGCACCATGCCCTAACAATCCTATTCTATTACATGTTAGAAATCATCCAATCCCTACCATCCCCATCGCCTACAGCGGGGGATTACTCACTCATGGATGGGGGAAACATGTATGGTTGATGGAGAGGCGTTGGTGATGATGATGGCGATGATCCTCTCCAAATTCCCCGTCCCGGCAGGGTGCCAGAACGGAGCTTTTGGTTCTGAATTGCGGTTTCTGGTGGTGGCGGCGTAGCGGAACTCTTTTTGGAAAAACGTCGAACCCTCCTGAGTTTTTAGGTTAAGAGGCAAATTATAGGCAAAGAGGGAGGCCGAGGGGGTGTCCGAAGCGGCCACACCCCTCCCAGGCACGGCATGGGCTGGCCCGCGTGGCCAGGGGGTGTTGGCCCCCCGTGGCCCACCTCCGTCTTGTCTTCTGGCTCCGTGAGTCTTCTGGTGAAATAGGACTTTTGGCATATTTTCTAGGATTTTCCATGATAGTTGATTTTCTGCATAAAAACTAGACACCAAGGTAATTCTGCTGAAAACAGCGTCAGTCCATGTTAGTTGTATCCAAATCATACAGGTTTAGAGAAGAAACAATAGCAAAAGTGTTCAGGAAAGTAGATACGTTTTGGACGTATCACCCGGTCATGACGCACACGAGGAACTGATGGTGCCATCCCGCGACCCAACGTGTGCGACACTACTGGATGTGTAACGGGCCAGACGCGAACAGGCTCGCAATACAAACCATGCTTATTCTACTAAGTAAAACAACCTGTAAAACTAAAGCTAGCCTACAAGAATCATATTGTTGCCGATAATCGGATTACAGTAAACAATAAAGTTCAGATACTACATTTCTCCCCTAATCTTGTTGTCCATGCTTCACCTCGATCACAAGTATGAGCCGCCTCACCTAAATGAACTTTACTTTACCTAGTGCCTCGGTGAGAATGTCAGCCAGCTGTCCCTCGGTGCTCACATGATCTACCTCGATCTTCTCTTCAGCAATACACACGCGTATAAAATCAAAACGAGTGTCCCGATCATGTCGCACACGAGGAATTGATAATACCATCCCAAAACCCATTTATCCCCATTGAGAGTGGTAAAGATACACGGTTTTGGGAGGATATTTAGCTAGGGGAGGGGTCGCTTGCTAAACAGTATCCAACTCTTTACAACATTGTGAATAGAAAAAATATGTCTGTTTATGATGTGTTATCTCACAATCCACTTAGGATTACTTTTCGCAGAAATCTAAATGGGGATAAATGGGTTTTATGGTTGCAACTAGTTCAGAGATTGATGTCTATAACTTTATCAGAACATAAAGATACTTTCATATGGAAGTTAACAGAAAACGGGGTATTTTCTGTTAAGTCTATGTATGAAGACTTTATGAATAGACATCCTAAGTTCCCATCTTGATATCTTTGGAAATTAAAATTACCTCAAAAAATTAAGATCTTTATGTGGTTTCTTTATAATAAGGTTTTGCTAACTAAAGATAATCTTGCCAAGCAAAAGTGGGATGGATGTAAAAAATGTTGTTTTTGTGACGAGGTCGAATCAATTGGACATTTATTTCTTTCATGTCCCTTTCCTAGAATTATTTGGCGTATTGTTTTCTTCATTTATGATCTTCCTCCACCAACCAATATCACTAATATGTTTGAAAATTGGCTTAATGGAGTGGATAGGATAAATAAAGCTAGAATTCGTATAGGCGTTTCAGCTTTATGTTGGTCCATATGGAAGTGCCGAAATAATATTATATTTAACAAGGCCAAAGTTTCATCTTTTTTTAGGTTATTCATACGGTGTCACATTGGATTCAGCTATGGTCTTTCTTGCTCCGAGAGAATCAGCGGCAATCTATGGTTACCGGATGCAATCGCCTGGTGGCGGTTGCATCGGATATCTTCAACCAAGTTTTCTGGCGACATACTAGTAGATTGACATTTGTCTAGCTTTAGTATGCTTCCTCTTGTCAGGTTTTCTGTTTTTTTTTCAGATGGTTGGTGTTTGTATCAACCTTATCTGATCCATAAGATGTTTTTTACCTTTTCTACTATTTGTTACTTGATACTTTTTTAATAAATGGCTGCATGCATCTGAGGATGCAGAGGCCGGGGTCGACCTATTTCGAAAAAAAAAACGATCCAAGGTGTGCGACATCTACACTAGATGTAATGGGTCAGATGCGAACATGCTCGCGATACAGACCATGCTTATTCTGCCAAGTAAAATAACCTGAAACACTAAAGCCTGACGGGACGACAATAGGATTACAGTGAACAGTGAAGTTCAGATACTACACTCCGTCCTCTGCCACCTGCAGCAATTTCAGAGCCGACACGTCCTTAGCAAACATCTTCTCCCTGATCACCATGTACTCCGGCCACGTCGCGGCACGGAACGCAGCTTTGCTCCCCGGAAGGACCGCCGCGGCGAGCGGAGCCACCTTCATGTCTTTCGGCGGCCCGAGGAAGTAAGGCACGGAGACGCGCTGGCGGTCCTGGTTCACGACGGCCCGGTGGAGCACGTTGTGGAAGCGGCCGTTGGTAAGGACGTGGAAGAGGTCGCCGATGACGACGGCGAGCGCCCCCGGCAGGGCCGGCACGGTCACCCACCGCTCGGGCCCGCGCCGGAGCAGCTGCAGCCCCGGCACGAGGCTCTGCAGGATGAACGTGAAGAAGCCCGAGTCCGTGTGCGCCGCCAGCCCGATCGCGCGCTCCGGCTCTGGGCACCTGGGGTACATGTTCAGGTGCATGGTGGCCGTCATCGTGTCGCGGATCTCGCGCTCCACCTCGCCGCCGGCGATCTGGTCGGCGCTAAGCCCAAGCGCCCTGTAGAACATCTCCAGAACCTTCTGTCCGAGAGCCATCATCTCCTTGTGGAACTCCTCCATCGTGTCGCTGCAGGGTACATCATGGCATCAGCAGCGCACTCGCGGATATCGATACGTATGGTGCTTGCGATCGCAATGCCTTAACCATGGATGGATGTGTACGTACCAGAATCGCAGGTAGTCGTCATCGCCGGTGGGCCAGACCCGGAGGAACTCCGAGCGGACGTCGGCGGCGGAGAAGGTGTAGCCCTCGGACCACATCAGCTTGGAGAAGTAGAGAGCGTAGGGCGGCACGCCGTAGCCGTTCTTGTAGCCTCGGCCGCGCGCGGCGCGCTCCTTCTCCGGAGCCGGGCGCTCGAAAAGGCGCTTGATCTGCTCCTCGACGCGCAGCAGGAGCTCGGCCGGCACGCCATGCCCGACGAGCAGGAACCCGCCCCACTCTTCCGCCGCCCGTGCCAGGGCGGCGATGGCACCGTCCGTGGCGCCGTCGGCCATGTCAACCACCGGAACAGCATCGCGCCATGCCGACTCGGACACCACCGGATAGTCCTTCTGCTCGGTCCACACGTGTGACTCCGGAACACACTTCGCCGCCGGGAAGTCGAAGGTGGCGACGGCGTTCTGGACGGACGACATTTGGAGGCGTGATTATTCTAGCGATAGCACAGGTTTATTGTCTTAGGATGCTCAATAGGATATGGTAATTCGAGCCAACACGGTAATACGCCTATATAAACACACAGTGTAATAAGCATTTTCCATGTGAGGATATATTAGCATTAAATACGCATATATAAGCACGCAGCGCATATTCCATGTGAGGCTAGCTGTTATGCTTGCCCAGCAATGTATTCACCTTTTTGTAGTACATATAAGTGTGGATATCCACGTCCCCGGTACATACTTACAAAGATAGCGTTCGATCAAAAAATCTTAGCTAAAAGATCTTTTTCTAAAAATTATACTCCCTCTGATCCAAATTAGTCGACTCATATTTATCCAGATTAGAATATATCTAGCATTAAAACATGTCAATCTAGATATATCCGAATCTAGAGAAATCTAAGTTATTGATTTAAATCAAAGGAAATAACTAATTGCCACATAAGTTTAATACAAGTAATTAAAGTTCCATTAAAAAATACTCCATTCGATCCAAATTAATGGCCTTATATTTATCTAGATTAGGATACAAAATGACTAGATATATATTTGTATCTAAACAAATCTGAGTTTATCAATTTGGATTGGGGCAGTATTAAAGAGTATGTAAAATGTGATCGAGCAAACATGCAATTAAAATGCATCATTCTTTTGTGAGTTTTTCTCGTCAATTCGAGGGCCTAGGACATATACCAACGAAATTGGAAATTGTCCTTTATTTAGATAAGATGTTATATCCCACTAGAAAATTAGTTTTATAAAAAATAATATAAACATGTACTCCCTCCAAGTGTCCCTAATTTAGCACAAAGTTATACTAAATCGATGAAAATTAGTACAGATAGGAGGGAGTAATACATTCTCCCAAGGGGCATGCCCAACCCACCTCCCCTACCCAAGTTACTGTAGACGTCTTCCCATAAAAGGAATGGAGCAAAGTCAAATCACCTAACTTGATGAGAGGGGTAGCTTCTCAACATTACCTTAAACCTCTCTCAAGTTGAAGCTAAGTGTTGATTTTCTTCTTGTCTAAAAGAAAGGGTGATGTTTTTATTTTGCAAAATTTTAACACCATAATTTTTTTAATGAAAGTTTCTTTCCATATTAGTGCAGGATATTACCAGAAGATATAAAGATATTAATCACTCCTTTGCTTTACCACCCAAGAATAAAGGAATATAATTTGAGCTTGACAACACAATGTCATTCTCAACATTTTTGTATTTCTCCATTTCACAAAAGTCATGCAAGTGCGTGGCAGTGTCCTCATAAGTAGTTACTCCATGCGGTATTTACAAATCAAGTTAAGCAACCAATGGCTTATCTCGAAGCAATCTACAGTAATTTATTTATTTTAGGCAAGGTAATAGGACTAGAGTTAAGCTATCATTAGGTGCATTAGTAAAGTTCCAAGTTCGTTATGCCAACACCAGGACCCTAGCTGCAAGAACAAGCCTACAAGACATATTTTTTTGTTTTTTCAATTAAATAAATACTATAGTTAAAGAGACAAGAACACAATTATAAAGGATTGTAACATAGAAAAATATTCCCGCGGCAACACCGCCAGGAAAAGCCTTGCTAGCAGCATCAACGACTTAGTTATCAACTCTTGGGACCCCAAGCGCATGAATTTTAGCAGTGAAAAAATCCCCACGAAGATGACTAGAAATTTAAACCAAACTTAGTAAAGACGATGTTTTTTTCTAATCTCTCTAACAACCAGCAAAAGCTTTAGTAGTTGTCAGTTACAACGACATGAAAATGATAGTAAGATTGATCGGAAACACCAATATTTTTTCATTTTCAGAATAATTAATTAGAAAAATAAAAGTGCAATGAATGTGAAGGAAAAAATGTTTTTTATGGAAGAACATGGACCATAGTTCATGGGTTCACTTAGATCTTTCTCTTGAAAACATGGGGCACGAATAGGCATAGATAGAGAAAATATGTGATAAAAATGAGTGCAAGTGAATGAATGTAAACGGTCCTTCAAACTTATATGTGCATAACCTCCTTATGTCTACAAACCCCACATCCATGAAAGCAGGAAGCATAAACTCCTTTTTAGGGTAAGTACAATAGGATACAGTCAGTTGACTATAAGAAATACAGTATTATAGTTTTTGTGATGAGGAGGAGAGATAAGAGGAGAAAGAATGTAAGCGGGATGTAAGTTAACAGCCGGCTCTAGCACGTGCTTCTAGGTAATTTATGTGAGTGAAATGTGGGCCACAAATTAATTAAGTAATAAGTTTTTATAGCTAACTATTGTACAACTGGACTATAGGGCTGGCTATAGATGACATGCCACTTTATTATAGTCAACAAACGGCTATATTATTAAACTTGATCTTAATGCATTTACCCAAAATAGAACGTAGTTTAAGTACAAAGTATATATGACCGCCTTAATGTTCCATAACATGAAGTTAGGCATTAATTGGTCACACCTTTAAACATGACTAAGTGCTATTGTTCCTTTTTGGGATGAGCTAATGACGCCACAATATCCACTCACAATTTCTTATGGTAAAAAGATATATATTACTTCCTCTATCCTAGAATATAAGGCATTTAAGGATTAGTCAAAAATTAAATCTTATTAACTTTGACTAAATATAAAAAACTACATCTATAATACTAAATGGACACATTAGTAAAATATACTTTATGGTGAATTTATTAATATTGATTCAGTATTGTAAATATTTATACTTTTGTGTATAAACTTGGTCAAACTTAGAAAGCGTTTAATTTTGACTAATCCTTAGGCGCCTTATATTTTGGGATGAAGGGAGTACTTAAAAAGTTTAAGCATTATATCCAGCCTCTGCATAACTAGAATGCACACAGCCGCACAAGGTTAGCCAAAATAAAAAATAAAAAGACGAAATATAAGTAATCATCAAGAAGAGTAGATCACATTGCCATCCATGTTGGATAAAAATATTTCTCAATGTATCCTCCAATCATGTAGACACCTTCGTAAATTGCTCTCGGTTATCCGCATGTTGTAGAGACGACCATAAACGGAACATACTGCTACGCCGGTATATAACCTGCATGAGAAAAATACTTATCACTAAAAACTTCTCATTTTTATATAGCCATAACGACTAAATAATAACAAGCGTTCCACCCTAATGAGAATTCTGAACTTATGATCGATACCATGTGACCATTAAGCAAATACATTTGCAACATTACATGGCGGATACAAGTTAGAGACTACTTGAATGACTGGATATATAGAATGAACAAATTTGCACTCAAAAATTAAGTTCTTGATTGTGTCATTGTGAGGACAAAGGACACACTTCGCATTTCCATGCCAATTGCATTTACAAGGTTCTTTTGGTGAGAATTACTCCTCTATGAAGATACCATATAGAAACTTTGATCTTTAGCCATATCTTCATTTTCTAATTTATTATTATTACCAACCAGCAATTCTAGTTGGACTAGTGCCCTATACATGGAGTCCACTGCCACATTTCATGAAGAGGAGTCTAAAACCATAACTATTGTATCGTTGTTGTGACGGACAATGTTATATTGAGTTAGATACTGTTTCATGGGTGTGGTGTTTTCTAACCACTTATCCTCCCAGAATCTAATTTCTAAGGTCATCCTTAATTATAAATGATCCAAATAAGATGAAGTATCGTTTGTCACCATTAGACTAGCCAAAACATGAGAGTCCCCAAGTTTTCATTAAACTCGGGACAATGCATTTGAGCTATGTATTTTCCTTTTAGGGCATCATTGCCCTATCTTCCAGATTGATAAAGTGTAGCACCTAGAATAGAGCATCTATAAATATGTAAAATACAAGCATGAGAAAACATTGCAATTTAAAAATAAATTCCACATATAAGGAATCCACCCATCCAATATTCATAGTAATGACCATTATCATGTAGGGCTGCTAATATTGTTCTCAAGGATTCATAACACATAGAGAGTTTCATCCTTGCAGTACACATAATAATGACCCTGGCAATACGCATGGACACATTCGTCGACATCCTGGTCACGACGACTGGTGGTGGTGGTGATGACACCGAAATGGGAGTAGGGAGATGGAGGAGAGGTGGGAGGGATGAATGGTTGGGTCGCTGGCTAGCAGGGCAGCTTACCAAATCCTAGCTCAAGGGGAGCGCGAGGGGGAGGGGAGGGGGTGGTTCATTGTGTCTGGACAAAATGGGTCCAGGTTTGGACCGATCGAGAAGCTGGTTGAAGACGATTCTCTGGAGGCCTCATGGATGCGGAAGTGAGACAAGTAAGATCTCACTCTGACATCTCTATTCTAACACTCCTGGTGGATGCGAAGTGCTTGGACACGGTTGTGGTTGCGAGGGACGGCGACGGCGGCCGAGCGACGAGACCTAATCCTATGCTGCCTTGGAACTGGACGCGGAGTATGGAGAAATGACGGGACGGGGAAGACGGGCCAGAATGGTAATTATTTTAGAAATACTACGAACTGATGGGAATATTATGGTCCAGTCTAACTCGGGAAGCCGTAGAAGCAGCGGAAAGCACCTCATGACTAGCTTTGGGCTCGCAATACATTTCATGGCGGGCTTCTCCAAAACGCTTTTCTATTTGGGTTGATTGTTTGGATTAGCTTTTGGGGTCTAAAAGCAGCAGCCCAAACAAACACACACTTAGACCGAAAATATCACTGCATGGAAATCCCCTAATAATTAGTGAAAAGAAAAAAACAAATAAAAAGCTTAGAAACTGTCCCACGGCAGATACGAACAGAAATCACTTGATCATCCCTACCACCTCACCGCCCCGTTTCCCCCGCCACTACCCTCCTCCTCCTCCTTGCCTCGACTCGCTTCTGTTCCCGCCGCCTCTCGCCGCCAGTGATCTCTTCGCCCTCTCTTTCTCGAAGCAGCGAGCACGTACTCCATATGCCACCTCGTCCCTCGAACCTCCCCTAGATCTGGATCGAGAACCACGCCCAATGCCATTCGCATTTGCGGTTCCATCGCCGGAGCGTCCCGACTTCGTAGCCTCACGCCAACAGAGATAACTAGCCCTCAATCTGAAATCTACCCCGCTGCACCGCGCAGTTCTTCGACCCCTCTGCAATGGGGAGCAGAGGGGCCGGGGGCGGCGCCGACGAGGAGCCCCCGAAGCCGTCGCAGCAGAGGTACCGCCCCGTGGAGGCACACAGCAGCGCTGTCGTCCAGATGGCCTCCATCGAGTCCGACGCCTCCACTGCGCCCAGGTGATTGGATGATGCCCCGTTTCGCGTACGTTCTGTCGTCTGTTTCGTATCATTCGTCGGCATTGGTGATATGATTTTTCCTAACGCCTGGGTCTCGCTCCAAGCAAGTAACCCCTCCTGGGGCGTGCCGCTGTGGAGCACCGTCACCTCATGCCTCCTTTGGGTGATTTGGAAAACCAGGAACCGGATGGTCTTCGACGCCGTCCGTCTCCCCCTTCCGGTGATCCTCGAGCAAGTCGTTGAACATCTGCGGCTGTAGCGGGCTCGGGTCCCTTCGCGTGTTAGCTTTGAGAGTGTAGAGCAGTGGTGCACCGCCCTGTTGTAATCCTTTGAGCTGACACTCCTCCCCCCGTTTTGTAAAAGTTTTTGGGCATTTTTTGCCCTTTCTCAATGAAAAATGCAGGTGGGCAGTTTGCCCCTTGTTGTGCCGTTCAAAAAAAAATCCTAACGCTGGATTTAGTGAGGATAGAGAAGGTTACAATCTTGGAAAAATGATACTCCCTCCAGTCCATATTAATGACCTCAGCTTTGTCCAGATACAAATGCATTTAGTCTAAATACTTAACTAGATACATACGAATCTAGATAAATTTAAGTCCGTTAGTATGGACCGGAGGAAGTAGAGATCGGTAAGCTACTGGAAGTTTGTGGGATCTTCCTGTTCCTATGGTTCATGATGCCATGCTGGAGTTATTCTGATGTTGGAGAGTGCAGCACTGTGCAATGTTAGAGTGCAGTGCATGTCATCTAGTTTTATTGGTAGTATGATTTAATGCTAAGTTGCATGGTGGTGTTGAGATATTCGAGGATTGTTTTCACCAATCATGCTAGTGTTTAAATTAAAACAAATTTACTTGTTATTCGGCATTATTGTAGTGTGCTTATTTTGGTTCATGTACTCAGGTATTACAGACCTGATGTTATGAATATTCATGTAATGTGTTGTTTGGTTAAAATAATAATTCGTATTTTAATGCATTTAGTTTCCATTTGAAGTTGTTTGGGTGAAAATTTCTGCTCATAGCTACTAGTTTCTTGCCATCTGAATTATCTGGTTATGAATTCTTTTTTTGGTTTATTGATCAGAAATGCTAACACTAACACATATAATTATTCATATTACAGGCACAATAAGCCTGGTAGGAACAGAAGTATGGATCCAAGAACGCAAGCGACTTCTTCAAATGGTCCATCTAGTGGACCTCAGAATGATTCAAAGCTTGAGCTCTTTGGTTTTGACTCATTGGTTAATATTTTGGGGCTTAAAAGGTATCATCAGTTGATCACTTGTTGCATGGATTTTCTTCATTTTAATCAGCGCTTCAGGTTTTGCCTGCAAGTGTTTTTGTTGCACGTTAAACATCCGATGTTTAAGGAAATCTCTATAAGCCTATGCATTCAATTTTTGCGGTGCTCATAGCTGCAGCCATGTCATAGGTCTGATTGAATCTGAACAGTATGGCAGGAGAACCAGCTCAGGTACCTGCTAGTCCTACGGATAGCGAGGATGTTGGTATTACAATCGGGCGCCCGAAGGTTTGTTTCCCTATCCAATTATTCACAATTTCAAGCTTGCTAGTTTTTTCGCGAAAACGCAGAACACATTACATTTCGATGCATTGATAGAAAGATAAGATTATGTACAAGTCCGAGACAGGACTAACACAACACTATATAACTCAACCCAAATAAGCTAAGCGCTAGAGGGGACCAAAGAGCGTAGGCCAATCGCCCCAATATTTGCCCACCGATGTGCCTCAGCTCTAATCATGTAAAACAAAGACGCCCATGGAAGAGTGTGCATCACCGAAGACGGCCGTGTTGTGATGTTTCCAAATCCTCCCAAGCAGTGAGCATGAATACCGATGAAATACCCTTGTGTAGCAGTAGTTGAGTGGAGTGTAGAGCCATCGGCCACTGGTCTGCGAAGTTGTCTTTGGCAATGGGTTGTCTGGATTTGGATAGAATCCATGATAACACCTCGTACTAGATAGTCCTCGGGAAGGAACATCCAGTAAGGATGTGCCACATGGTCTCCTCTGACTGGTCCACAGTGGGCACCTCGGAGGGTGCTGACACCCATGTGTGGAGAGCCTCTCGCCCAACCATCATCTATCTTAACAAGCAAGCAGGATGAATAACTACACCCGTGGGAACTCCCAAGAACACCAGTTGAGCCTCTAGGATCTTGACACAATTTTCCCCTGGAAGAGTATTATAGCAAGATTTAGAGGACTACTGGGCGTCAGTTGTCTAGCAGTTGTCTGGCACCAGATCAGCGCATCTGGCTCCACCGTGAGCTGCACGACGTTGATTCAGATCCATGACTGGACTTACTGCCATACGGCCAGCAGGCTCAGTGCTCCCCTAATGTGAGACATCCACCACCAACTCTTCTCTCACCGTACGACGTTCCCTGGGCGCCTCGGAAAGAGCGTCAAGAGTTCTGGCACCTTCCCCCATATGGCTGACCCGCCTTCACCATCATAAATGCCATCCATGTGGGTAGCCGGTCTACCATGCGATCCACCAAGGGTTGGAATGCCTAGCTCGGTAGACTCATAGTTGCAAGGGTGATCCCAAGGTACTTGACGGGGAAGGGTGCCAACAGGCACTCCATAACCGCCGCCACCCATAGGGCCACCTTCTCCGAGCAGGCGATAGGGGATGCCAAGCAAGGCTAATTTTCAATTTTAATCGTAGTTTCATTTCATTTATCTCTCTATCTTCTAGATCAGCTTGTTCTAGCTTGGCATTGCTCTTGATCCTTTTGATTGATTTTATTTAATTTTTTATATGTTTGTAAAGCATTATTTTTGCTTGGTAGTTTTTGTTAAGAAGCACTGTTGGTTACAATCATGTTATTTGGTATGCAGGAAACTAACCCTAAACTTGGTACCATGATGGGCGTCTTTGTGCCATGCTTGCAGAACATCTTGGGGATAATCTATTATATTCGTTTTACATGGTATGCTCACCTTTTTATTCTGTGCGTTCTGCAACTTTCTAGTTAGTCTCTGCAACATAGAAATGCTCTTTTGGTAGTCATATTTGTATATTTCCCTTCTAATGCAAGTGCTACTTTGTGGCAAACATCCTTCATGTAACATTTGCAATGTACTTATTTACTGTACGATGTTTTGTTCCATAATATAACGTACTTTAGACACATGAGTGCAAATCTGATCACCATTGTGGGAATCATTGCCTCAGAGAATTACCCCATTTGAGGACCTTGATAATACTTTATAATCTTTTATATTACTGTATGAAAGAATTGGCATTCTGAAGTTCATGGCACTCGCTGTACTGTTACAACTAAACACGAATTGAATGTAGATTATTGCAGATTGATATTCATATTATTCTGTGTATATCTAAGACGACTTTGAATTCAATGGGTGAATGGTTATTTTTGGAGATCCCCTCTTTAATACGAGGGATGTCCTTGTTGATGGGGTGCTCACCTCACAGTAGGTGATAAATCATAAATGTGATGATATGACACTTCCTCTGACTGTTTCTCACTCAACTTGAGATAAAATATAGGATTAACCATATGTTCGAATGTTACACGCAAAAACCTTTTGTTTCTGTCTTGTAGGATCGTCGGTATGGGAGGCGTATGGCAGTCCCTTGTTTTATGTGCTTTATGTGGCACATGCACATTTTTAACTGGAATATCATTAAGCGCGATTGCGACAAACGGAGCAATGAAGGTATGTTAAATATTGTAGGAGGTGACATATCCTTGAGTATGGTTCTATTTTGTCATCTACTAATGAATGCCTTTGTTTTCTTCTTGTTGTTTATCGAACACGATAGAGAGGTCGTTGGAGTCTGAGTTAGTATAATAGCAGTATTCTAATAGTCTTGAGTATTATAGAAGTGTTAGTATAGTAGTAGTGTCTACTAGAGTCTAGATTATTCTACTGTATGAGTGAAGATGTAAACCTAAGTTGAGTTATATCTTTAAGAGGGTGTGGAGGTCCAAGGAACCAGCCCATCCAGAAATTTCACACAAAACATGGTATCAGAGCACAAGGTGGAGGTGTTGTTGGTTCCTGGAGGTGGCTGATGGTGAATCGGCGAGCAGCGGAGCTTTGGTCGTCCGGGGGTGCGAGTGTTGGCAGAGATCAGCCGTAGCAGAAGATTCACTAGTGGCTTCTGGAGCTCGCGTGTCTAGAGGTGCCCTGTAGGAGACACGGCAGTGGGGGCATGGGGTGAGCTGTAGGTGGGGCTCAGTGGTGGCTCTAGGAAGCAGAAAAAGCTAGACATATGGCACGCAGTCCGCATGCAGAGACAAGAACTAGTGGCGCTGTAGCAGGTTGGAAAAAGCAGCAGCTAGGTGAAGAGGACCTCACAGAATTGAAGCCAGCAACGGCTCAGTGGCTTGGCGCAGAGTGAACCTGGCCCTTGTACGTGGTTGATTTAGTGTTGCTGGGAGAGGTTCCCGTCAAGGAGGAGGAAGGAGCTGCTGTTGTCTTGCAGCAGGGAAGAGAGGAGAAAGGATCCCAGGAGGGAGCAGCCATAGATATTTTAGTAGCGATTTGCAGGGGAGTAGTAGATTGGAGGCTCACGCAGCAGTCCAGAAGGTGAGCTGGTGGCAAGTGCAGCGTGCGCGGAGGTGAATCAGTAGCCAACGGCACAAGTCTGTGACCTGTAGCCTGTAGGTGGAAGAAGCGGCAAAAGGTAGACGTGTGCTGCCTGAATCGGTAGCGTCGGTGGCTCCAGGAGCGGCAAGCAGTTGAGAGAGCTGGTGTCGTGTTGTCTCTGCTAAGGAGAAGCAGAGTTCGTGCAGCAAGACACGTGAGAAAGGGAGAACAAAAGGGCATAGAAGTGCTGCAAGAATGGGAGAGAATTGAGATATTGAGCAATTGCTCAACAAATAGGATGAACTGTTCAAGGCAAAAAACAAGGACGCATTGATTTTGATAGTGAAGGGATCAAGGGAGGTGCTTGAATTCTCAACCAAACACTTGGAGAAATTGAGAAATCAAATAGGAGTGCAGAAAGAGCCAATCACTGTGAAAACAACTATTGTTGGAAAATTTGTCAATCCCACAAATCAGGCTCCTAACTTAAACAAAATTTCTCGTTTAAATTGGATACTAGATTTGGGAGCATCGACACACGTCACGCGTCACGGGTAGGTGGAATATGTTTGCATCATATGCTCAATCCATACAACGATGGAACTTATCAACTTGTCAAATGTTTCAGCATGGTGAAATGCATTCCGTCAATTACATTGTCTTCTGTCTTATATGCTCCATCATTTCCGGTGAGTTTGGTGCCTATGAGCTTCTTGGTTGATTATAGTGATTGCTGTATAATCTCCGATCAATACAATTGTATAATTAAGGAGTGGGAGTGGAAGGAGGCATGTGGTCGATGTCAGGCATAAGGGACTATGGTACTTCAATAGACATGAAACAATTGATGCATTATGCACCGCTCTGACGGTTGTTGCTAGTGATGATGAAGCAAAGGTGATGCTCCAACATTGTTGATTGGGCCATATGTCCTTTGATACTATGAGTAAGATATTTCCCTAAGTAATGAAGAACGTGGATAAATGCAAACTTGTGTTTGATGATTGTGAGTATGGATAACACGGAAGGACATCATATGTGAGCCCTGGACTCCGGAGCACATTCCACTTTGTGTTGATTCACTCCGATGTATGGACATCTCACGTGGTCTTTATTAGTGGGATACAATATTTTATCACCTTCATTGATTGTTACACCCGAATGACTTGGATATATCTCATGAAAAAAGAGTGAGGTGCTTAATTGTTTCAGGGGCTTCTATGCGTATATCCAAAATTGTTTTAGTACTCCCTCTGATCCAAATTAATTGACTTGGATTTGTCTAGATTCGGATGTATCTAGACATGTTCTAGTACTAGATAAGAGGGTGTTGGATTTGTTGGCATGTAACAAGATGGCAATGATAGATATCTATCATCCATCTTGAGTGAGAGTGTTGGAGTCCGAGTTAGTGTAATAGTAATACTTTGATAGAGTACAGAGTATTCTAGGGAGTGTTAGTATAGTACTGGTGTCCTACTAGAGTCTAGATTATTCTAGTGTTTGAGTTTATATGTAAGCCTAAGTTTTTTTTATAAGAGGGTGTGGAGGTCCAAGGGACCAGCCCATCCATAAATTTCCCCCAGAACAACAGACGCAAACATCTCATTATCCAATACATAGTAAACTATATTTTTTATAATTGAACTTTCAAATTCTAGTGTTTGAGTGAATATGTAAGCTAAGTTGAGCTATGTATATAAGAGGGTGTGGAGGTCCAAGGGACCAGCCCATCCAGAAATTTCCCCCAGAACAATAGAGGCAAACATCTCATTATCCAATACATAGTAAACTATATTTCCAGTAATTTTATAACTGAACTTTCAAATTGAGGAGAATAGATTTATGTTTCATATCCTTTGAGGTCCATCTACTATTTGAAAATATGGCTTAAGCTTTCTGTATTTCTCAGTCAATTATTTTTAGATCAACAAGCTAGATTGCCCAGCCAACTATTTATAACAGTGTGTTGTTTGCATCTCATTTTCCTGAACTACATACTGGAACACTATAGTACTCATGTAAGTTTCTTGTTATGCCAGGGTGGCGGGCCATACTATCTTATTGGCCGCGCGCTAGGTCCAGAAGTTGGAGTTAGTATTGGACTGTGTTTCTTCCTTGGAAATGCAGTTGCTGGAGCTATGTAAGTCTGCATTAGGACTTTGATTGGGTTGTAAGATTTACTTTTCTTGAAGCTTTCGTTTGGCCAAATATTTCACGAATTGTATTGGAGAATTATTACTACATCTACTAGGCCAGGAATGCTAGTTCTCTTCTTGTAAATTCAGTTATATACTTATATATACAGGGAGTGGAATATTCGTAGAATAGCTATTAAAGTATCAGTGTTATTTTTGGACCTTGGGCAATATTGCACTTTGGGATTGGAACTTTTTATGCTGGTATGTAATCTCAAGAGAAAAACCTTTTTGCTAATGAAGAGAGCTCAAAGTTCTATGTGGGACCAAAAGTAGAAATAACAGATAATATTAAAGAAAGGAAAATGCCATGTGTTGCTTGTGCAGTTTTGCTTATTGAGATTGCAGGTGTTGCAATTGCAGCTTTCAATGCCTTATTTATTTCTCTGATGAGTGGTGTGCCTCTCTCTCCCTCTGCATGACATGCATTATCAGTATGAGATTCTGCGCTATTAACACATGATTGCTATTTACAGGTATGTGCTGGGAGCTGTAGAAACCTTTTTGGATGCTGTTCCTTCTGCTGGATTTTTTCAAGGTGCTGTATTACTGTGAGCCTTAGACAGTGAAGTTGCTCTTTGTTTGTTTCTGAAGGTCCTTTATGCAGGTCAACTGATTTGCACATTTTGGTTAGGAACACCAGACCTATAGTTTTCTGCCCATCGCTGCAAATAGCGCATGCCACAATTTATGCTTAAAAATATATATTACTATGTGCTTAGATGTTCTTATAGAAGTAATGTATACCAAATTCAAATACCCAATGCTTCTTTGATACGACAAAACTCTCTCACCTTCTTTTGAAATGATAATTTTGCAAATGACTTTGTTTAAGTAGTGGTGCATTTATTTCTTCTATAGAAGTTTTGATGTTTTGTCCCTGTATATATTAACTTATAGCGATTTTAAAAACCAGAGAAGGTAACAGTGGTCGATAATACAGTAAGTGGGGGCAGTGCAACTATATCAACGCCCAGCTTGCATGACCTCCAGATCTACGGTGTCATTGTGACCATACTGTTATGTTTTGTTGTGTTTGGTGGTGTGAAAATTATCAACAAGGTCGCTCCTGCTTTCTTAGTGGCAGTCCTCTTCTCAATACTCTGCATTTACATTGGTGTTTTAAATGCTCCAAGCCCCAACACTCCAAGTAAGTGGCTCTATGCTTATGATTATGTTTGTTTCTCTATGTTTTGCTAAATCATTGCTGGGTTTTTTCCTATCTAGACGGAATCACTGGGTTGAGTATGACTACACTTCGTGACAACTGGAGTGCAGACTACCAACGTACAAACAATGCTGGAGTTCCAGATCCAAATGGCTCTATATATTGGGATTTTAAGTGCGTCTCTTTTACTGCTAATTATTTTACTTAACCGTCTTCCACTTTGTGATGTATAAATAATCCCAGATGTATATTTGCTTACTGTATATTTATTATTTACTGTGCACTTGCTGACCGTTTTCTATTTATCTTCCAGCGCATTGTTAGGTCTCTTTTTCCCAGCTGTTACAGGAATCATGGCTGGTTCTAACCGCTCTGCTTCACTTAAAGACACGCAACGCTCAATCCCATTTGGAACATTGTATGCTACGCTTTTAACTACTATGATGTATCTACTGTCTGTGCTTCTTTTCGGAGCCTTGGCTACAAGAGAAGAGCTTCTAACTGACAGGTCTGAGCTTTCTTGGCATCATATCATCAACCTTCTGCTTTTTGGATTTTTTTTTAGCTGACTGCTTTTTGGATGTTGACAATATGTTAGCTATGATGTGTCACCATCGGGCATTGCTAGAGCATCTCCGATGTGAGATTTAGGAGAGAGGCTGATAGGTTGACAAGCTTAAGATTCACATATAATCGTTTGTAAATCCAATGCAAGGGCACTAAACTTGAAACATGGCATGAACTAGTACACAAGCACTAAGTATATGATGTAAGACATTCAGGACTTGTCCCCCCTGCATAAGAATCAGTTAGATCAACAGTGCGGATAAAGGGGGTGGAACGATGACCCTTCCCATACATGTAACGACGCTCAAGGACACAGCGAAATGAGCAAGCCTGTAACTACATAAAGATAATCGTTTCAAAGAACTCCATAAATGCCCTGTCTGAAGCATTGATTCAAAACCAATGTATTTATACACACGAAGCTCATGCCAAACATCAAAGGTTAAGAGCATCTCTAGTGCTGATAGTTGAAGGGGTGTCTGGGGTCGAAAACTCTTTTCTTGCCATATAATACGAGAGAGATGCTAATACAGGGAATTCTTGCTTATTAGGTTTCAATGTTTTGCTAGCACTTCACACATGTAAAATTACCTCCTGAAGGCTGAAGCACATCCATTGCGTGAACAAGTCATGAGTGTTTCTCTGCATATGGTGGATAGTGCCTGCACTGGATGACTGAGACCTTAGATATAATTCTTGCTGATGGGCCAATACACTCTCCCTCTTCCAAGCACCACCCGCGTTGAATATGCCCTGTGGTTTCAGCTACTTCGCTCTTCGGCTGAAATGAAGTTACAGTTTTGGACTGAAGAAACTGGCAGCACTTAAAATGCAAGCTCTTAGCAAAATGTGCCATTTTATATTTGGTGCATACTGAACCATGAGTGACTCATTAAGCACAAATTCTCGAGAGGCGCTTATGTATTTAACTCGTCGGATTTATGAGCCTTCAAAAAATGTTACTAATTTATTTATAATAATTTATTTAATCACCAACAGGACGGGACCTACATTGGAGTTGATAAATTTTCATAGGTGCTTTGTGATTTGCTATATTTCTCTCTTTAATCACTCATATATAAGCACCTTGCATTTTCAATGCCCTTAGTTTGGGAATCATTGGCTCCCACAAGTTTTTTTTAAAATCATGTTTGCTTCATGTTTATCATTACTGGTACCCCTTGCCAGGTTTGTTGGTGTGCCGTTGCCTACAACTGTTAGTGTTTATTACTGGAATTCTGTACATGGTTTATCTTTTGTTCTGCCACTTTTGTCATGAAGACACCTGCATATAATGATGATATATACTCCCTCCGTCTGGAAATAAGTGACTTGAATTTGTCTAGATTCGAATGTATTTAGACGCATTTTAGTGTATAGATACATGCGAATCTAGACAAATGCAAGTCACTTATTTTCGGACGGAGTGAGTACATACAGTCAAATCCAACCACCCCCTTTTAACATTTGAAACTTCAAGAGGGGTGGGGTTGGGGGTTAACATTGTAGCAGATATGACTACGGCTACTTCAAACCAATAAGAAAAATACGATGGTCTACACTTAATGAGCAAGTAATCAGATTTAACTTTTTGTTGCTGTGACACTGTAATTTTCTATTCTACATTTTGTAATGTTTGGCATCTTGCATTGCTATAAGTTGGTAAAACTGTTTTTCCTCATGTGGTTAGCTAATCAATTCCCTTAATGCAGGCTCCTAACAGCTACAGTTGCTTGGCCTGCTCCAGCAGTAATTTACGTTGGTATTATCCTGTCCACTTTAGGTGCAGCACTACAGAGTCTAACGGGGGCTCCAAGGTTACTTGTAGCGATAGCTAATGATGACATTCTTCCTGTTCTTAATTATTTTAAAGCTTATGAAGGATCCGAGCCACATGTGGCAACTCTGTTTACTAGCTTCATCTGTATTGCTTGTGTTGTGATTGGGAACTTGGATCTAATTACACCCACTATCACTATGTTTTTCCTTTTGTGCTATGCTGGTGTAAACCTTTCCTGCTTTCTGCTTGACCTGCTCGATGCTCCAAGTTGGCGTCCTCGATGGAAGCTTCACCATTGGAGTCTTTCTCTCATCGGTGCATTGCTTTGCATTGGTATGCTTCCCCATTTTTATATTTCTATTTATGCCTGCATGTTATCACACTTATACAGAACTGGACATAATAATTTTGTAACAGTGGGTTGATGCAAAATGCTTACTAAAAAGTTTTATGCTAGTTTGTCCAAGATTTCTTGTTGTGGTCAGGCGATATCTTTGATAGCTACCTTTTCAAATTACATGCTTTACAACTCTTGTCTACCTAGTACATTTTTTTCACCATAACTGAAAAAATTCCATCCTTAGGCTGTACTACTGAATATATTACAAAGGTGCAGCCCATTAACAAATGATTTCCCCTCTTAATTTCCAGTTATCATGTTTATGATCTCTTGGGCTTTTACTGTGGTATCTCTTGCCCTTGCAAGCCTCATCTACTACTATGTCAGCTTAAAAGGAAAGGCTGGCGACTGGGGGGATGGATTTAAGAGTGCCTACTTTCAGCTGGCTTTGCGAAGTCTCCGATCGTTGGGAGGTAGTGTTCTTATTATACATGGAAATTAAACATTTGTTACCAACACTTGAAGCACCACACTTTATTATTTTACAATTCTGTTACAGCAAATCAAGTTCATCCAAAAAATTGGTACCCAATTCCTCTCATATTCTGCCGTCCTTGGGGTAGGCTTCCTGAAGATGTCCCATGCCATCCAAAGCTTGCAGATTTCGCTAATTTCATGAAGAAAAAGGGACGTGGTATGTCAATATTTGTCTCCATAATTGATGGTGACTATAATGAATCTGCTGAGGATGCAAAGGCTGTCTGCCGGCAACTAAGCGCTTATATCGACTTTAAGAGATGCGAGGGTGTTGCTGAGATCATCGTAGCACCCTCAATGTCTGATGGTTTTCGCAGCATTGTTCAGACAATGGGCCTGGGGAACTTAAAGCCAAACATCATTGTGATGCGTTACCCTGAAATCTGGCGTCACGAGAATCTGACACAAATACCATCAACATTTGTCAGCATTATAAATGATTGCATTACTGCTAATAAGGCTGTTGTCACCGTGAAGGGACTTGATGAGTGGCCTAATCAGTACCAGAGACAGTACGGGACCATTGACCTATACTGGATCGTGAGAGATGGAGGATTAATGCTTCTGCTGTCTCAGCTCCTACTAACCAAAGACAGTTTTGATAGCTGTAAGATTCAGGTCTTCTGCATAGCTGAAGAGGACACCGAAGCCGAGGAGCTAAAGTCCGACGTCAAAAAGTTCTTGTACGATCTTAGGATGCAAGCTGATGTTATCGTTGTTACTATGAGATCATTCGAAGCACATGCGGATGGTTCCAGGAAGGATGACCCTGATCAAGAAGCTTATACAAGTGCACAAGACAGAATCAGAGTTTATCTCTCTGAGATGAAGGAGACTGCGCAAAGAGAAGGGCGCCCCCTAATGGAGGGTGGCAAGCAAGTCGTGGTTAATGAACAGAAGGTGCACAAGTTCCTGAACACAATGCTAAAGCTGAATGCTACTATCCTTAAGCATTCCAGGATGGCTGCCGTGGTGCTAGTGAGCCTCCCCCCGCCACCTATGAACCAGCCAGCCTACTGCTACATGGAATACATGGATCTGCTAGTAGAGAACGTGCCGCGGATGTTGATAGTCAGGGGATACAGAAGAGATGTCGTTACCCTTTTCACATGACCATTTACCTATTTGGAGATTATAGGTATTACAGAAGAGAACATGCTGCGGATGTTGATAGCTAGTGTAGCATGATTTTTGAGCAGATGCTGCATGGACTCCACTGCCGAGTTCCGAAGTCAGACTTGGAACTTACTCAGAAGTGTGGGCTTTAGGTGACAGCTCCATGTCTTTACATATCAATACGAGCATGATAGTAGCTTCATTCTTTTTCGAACTGAAGGCCTTCACATGAATAGAAAATGCATAGTAGTTTACAAAAAGATTGTAGAAAATGATTTTTTTCCCCTACAAATTTAGTTGAAAACCTTCAGTGATGACTTTTGTCTTCCCGTTTCAGAGTATGCCCAGGGGAAGTATTTTTTTTCCCCACTCGGGTGACAGCCAGATCGTCATGACCGTAATACAGTTTTTACACACAAATTCAAGGTGCACAAAATCCAGTTTGTACATGTTTCTGTGCTCGATCAAGATACCTGATGTTTTCCCTTGCAGTTAGTTTCATGAATCTGCATATCATTCTTAGAAATTATACTCACCTCAATTTGATTGAAACTGCAACATTTATTTTCCTTACATGAATGCCTAATATTACAGGAAACTGCAACACTTCAAGTCATCTTATTCCTGTTTGTGTTGTGCATGACTGCAGATGAAGAATTTGCTTTTCCCAATTAGGTATAAACTAAATTGTCAAGGTAGAATCCATTTATAGCTGAATAATACATATGGCCGTGCGTCGAGGGGCTAAAAATCTGGAGGAGTATCCTGTCGACATGATCCTGTTTGAACCATGGCCTTTCTTGTTTTTCATGCAATACAAATTGTCGACGCCGTCCCATGTCAACTGCACACTGTCGAAGATGGAGTCAGTTTCTCTTAGCAAACTGATATAGTTGTAGTAGATGTGGTTTCTCTCCACGCCGCCGCTGCTCCCGCCGCTTGCTGCCACCCGCACCGCCTTGGAGCATTTTGCGCTCAAGAACAAGGCATGGTCGTCCAATGTCGTCACTTCTTCCCACACGTAGTCGTAACACGGATTCTCTGCGCCGACGAGTTCAAACACCTTGAAGACATACTCCCGCGATTCGAACCCTAGGACCCTCACGACCATCAGTAGCGTGTCCTTGTACTCGGCGATGTAGTTTATGCTGAATGTCTTCAGACCCCTGGGTGGTGGTTCGTTCGTGCGTAGCTCAGAGGTGGTGCTGACCACCGGGGTGCCGTCTTTGGTCATGCGAATGTCGTGCGCGAACACAGCGTCGCCGCCGTATAGTCCGTAGAGCTTCCCATGGCAGAAGACGATGCTGTCGTAATGGCGAGAGCTTTTTGATTTCCACCACCCATGGTTTCGACACCCGACTCTGCACAACACGAGCCCGTACGTGGTGGCTGCAAGGATGCAGTGTTTCGAGGTTGGCGCCTCCGAGAAGGCGAGCTTCCAGATTTTTGGGGTGGTCCGTTGCGTGGCGGAGAGGGGCGCCTCGATGCCTGAAAAGAGGTTCACGATCACTAGTAGCGAGGCACCGCCATCACCGGCGTCGTCCGATGTGGCGGCGGCCACCCAGCCTCCGTCGTAAGACCCGACAAGGCGTTTGCCGATTGTCTCGCCTGGAAACGGAGCGCGCAACGTTGCGCCGTCCACAGGACAGAAGAGATGCTCCGCGGGGAGGACCAGCCACGGGATAGCCGGCTGCGGCGGTTGGCAATGACACGCCGCTGCAGCGGTGTGCCATGACCTGCATACGACGGCGAAGTGGAGGCGGTGAATCGGAGAAGCGATCTTGCCATAGACCTCGCCGAGAAGATCACCGGGGAGCTTGGACCACAGATCATCTGCGGACACGCTCGTGTGCGCTGCCATTGATCGTTGTCTAGCGCGATCTCTCTTGAGATTTGACTAGGTAGACCGTTATTCGGATGGTTTTATTTATAGTATGTGTGACTGCTGGTGTGTCGTAGACTGCTTGGCAGGTACGGAATCCAGGTAGAGTTGGGCTCCAAAGAGGGCAAGAAATCAGGCTAACTTTCCACGCCGATGTCTTTTTTCTGACAATTAATACCATGATATATTTATAGTATACCAAATAGTAGGAAATTATCTGGCTCATTGGGATATTCTAGTTGTGTCTCACAATTACTTGTCATTTCGGTCATTGTACCAAGTCGGAACTAAGGTATAGCCAGTCAATGCATTAGTTGCTGCTGATTATTACATGCAACAGGCCACGTCACAAAAAAGTGAGAATATTCTAAATAGGGTCTTAGAAAGGAAACATGAACTCCACAAAGAACAGAGAACAGAGCATGCATATTTGTCTCGATTTTCCTCTATGACGATGGGTTTCGGTCTCGACCTTAATTCACATTTTGGCTCCTTTGGCTATAGCTTGTGGAGAAACGGCTCCACTTCAGCTGCTCGGATAAACAACAATGAAAAAAACTCATAAGAAAGTGTAGTCTATTTTTTTTCGGTTGCCACTGCCCCAACTTATTGTCCGATGAAAAGTTTGTGTGTGGCACACCTAGAACGAGTTTGTGTGCTGACTAACTAAAATAGAGTTCTATCTATCTGGTTATATATATTTACAACCCCACGAAGTGTTGCTACATCCCAACCCTAACTGTTCTTAATAATAGCCCTTATAATTTTGGTACTCAAAGATCGCTGTCACAATTGTTCAGCCCTGCTTCTTCTCATCTGAGCCCCCCAGGATAAGTTCTCTTCTGAATCCTTCCCTGTGCTCCTCTTCTTCAGCTCCGTGATCTGGCCTTCCCAAGATGTTCTCCATCCGGACTTCTCTTCCAGCTCCTATATGGTACAGTTCAGACAGACGCATGTTAGAGTGAAAACAAATGGAAGCTCTAAATAGTTAGAACTTAGCAAACAATAATGGCTGACAATCGGCATGGACATTGTCAGTTCAACATCATTACAAATGCTATGAAATAAGATATTGGCAGATATATAGCTCACTCCTGCATTTTTCATCCACATATGTAAGACAACAATCATTAAACTATTGCCCACGTGATCTTGTGCGTGAGGTACATGAAAGCGACTCATCGTTATCCTTTTATTAGAAGGACACTGCTCAATAGATCACCCGCATAATGAGATCATTAATCAATATTCATTTGTGTATGAGGTAAGGTATAGTTTTTGCTATCTATAAATATATATGGAACTACTTCAGGGACGACTTTTTTCTGTCCGATCTCTATACGATTCAGGATCTGGTGGTCTGCTGCACTAGGTTGCCTCCAATGGATGGTTCGATCCGATTTGTCGTACAGCAATCGTTTGTATAGCACGGTCCCTATAAATAAGGGATTAACTTTTGTGTGTTGCCTATTTTGTGTGTTCATCAGCGAAAGGTAAAGCTTCACAATCTCCATTGGATAAATGTCCCCATGTCATCATACAGCTTGATAATTGTCAATTAATCAATAAGACATACTACAAGAATCCGAATTGAATTGAACAGGCCAGCACATAGTTGTTCGGTTACCGTTGAGGAATCTTGTTGAATGTATATTGGGAACTAGACTAAACTACTACTGCGCAAGCTAATCAAAGCCTGCATACAAAAACCAGACATGATTGGCGAATCCATGCTTGTTCAACTTCAACCAGCTCATATGTAAAATCATCTAAATTCAAAAAGACAATGACTTCAGCCATGAGTGCAGAGATGCAATCTCTTCAGTAAAATCCCAGACGAATTATTAATCAGACTAGGATGGACGTGCCCTGCTTGAGGACCAGATCATTCATCATCCATTATTTTTATTACGTATTATTTATAAAAAGAAACAAGTATTCAAGGGACAGAGTGGGGATCAGAGACTACCTGGCGGTACAGGGACGAGACGTTGCGGGAGGCAGGGTTGAAGGCGAGCCGGCAGACGCCGAGTGCGAGCGCGCGGTCGTAGCCGCTGCGTCGCCCTGGGTCGGAGAGCGTCTCGTAGGCCTCCTGCACCTGGATGAAGCGGCGCGTGTGCTCCCCGGCGGCGCCCGGTGGGGAGACGTCCGGGTGGTACCTGCGCGCCATCTGCCGGTACGCCGCCCGCACGTCCTCGAAGCTGCTCCCCTCCGCCGGGATACCCAGTAGCTCGTAGAACGTCGGCTCCACCGCGCGCACGCCTCCTCCGGCCGCTGAAGCTGCCCGCGCGCGGAGGGGCGTGTAGCGAGGAGGAGGAGCTGGTCCCCGGAGGAGCCGGAACCCGGCGACCGTGCTGCCGGAGGCGGCAAAGGAGGAGCGTGCGGCGAGGTGGGGCATGTGGGCTTGCCTGAAAGGATCTCACTCTCCAGTTGCTCTGTGCTCTGCTTAGTTCCTACGAGCGAGAGTTAAAGGTTCCATAGGAAATGCGTGGAGAGGATATATGTGGAGTCCCTTTCCTGACTTTGTCTTTGTTTGTTTTGTATTGAGTTTTTTTTTGTGTGAACAGTAAATTGCCAAGTGTGTATTTGTTTATTCTATCTGAATGTAAGAATTTCTTTTGTGATGTGGATTTCCTGTTGAATGTAATAACACAAGTTAGCATTCCGGAAGGTATGCGTGAGTGGCTGTAATTTTTCATCTTTTCACTTGAAAATAACATTTCAGATGGGTCAGGACAAACAGGCTTGGACTGAATTGCATCTCTGTTTAAAATAGCCCTCTATTTTATTTAGTGAAGATATTCTCAGAAGCTAAGAAAAACTATCGTGCTAATCCGTTAAGCGGTTTTTTCACAAAACAAAGTGAAGATTTCAGTAATAGTAGTTCGCAAAAAAAAAAGGGAAAACTGTGAGTCAAACATTATTCGAGCTAAAACTCATTCAACTATTGAATGCAAATAAGTCATCTTCTTCCAATTTTCTTCCAATTGAACAAAGATTTAGATAGCTGGTGTTGCCTCTAATTTTCTTCTGATTTAGCGGCTAATGGGAGACTATTTTTAGTTTTAGTCTATAAAGGGTCTAATTGTAGCCAAAGGCTATAGATAGGCTATTTAAAACTTCTTGTATCAAAAAATTTATACATTTATTAAATGTAACTCATGAAAGAGAAACAATAATTCCAAAAGAAAAAAAGAGAAACAATACGGGGCTCATTGACAAAATTGTGTTCCTTCTATTATTGTCATCATCTTAAGATGAAGAAGTTCTTTATGGAATCGAGAACATTGTCTCTTGGATTTGGATTATCCATTTTGTCCTTCTTCCGCCAATATTGGCATTATTACATCCATCTTGTTGTTGCTCCTAGTAATAGTCAAGTTGCTTCACGATTCATATACAAATCAGCTAAACACGCGTCGTGGTAAATATATAACCACGTCCGAACAAAATCAAGCATGCATGCATCATGTGACCATTTCAACAAACATTCATAACCACAAGCAAGTAGGGGTGCATTTAGAAAAAAGTATCATATATAAATGGACTCGATAAGATGTCTGTGTATTAGCATACACACATCTTCATTTTTATAGAATTACATGTCCATCAATCGGATCCGATATCAGCTCCATCGATTCGTCTGTGTTTGTTAGGTGGTCAAGGTTTTTCTTAGCAGCCCCTACGTACACAATAAACAAAAAACAAACTCCCTCGTGTAACGGGAGGGAAATTAACAACGCAGGTTTTAACTAACGTAGGCAAACAAAAGCTTGGTATTCGATGGATCCGAGGCAATTGGCGGCTTTGGCGATCGCGACAGGCAGTAGATGCCAGATTGCAAAGTAGATCAACTAAATAGTAACGATGTTATGTTCTTAATTGCTGATTCTTGCCTGATGTCAGTGTGATACTTCAATGTCAATCAACCCAAAGACCATATTTCTACACCGCAGCCTCATGAAATAAATACTGATCAATATAGAAGTTCATGCCAAATAACACTTCTATACATCCATTTCAAAAAAACACTTCTATACATGATGATACTCGTCACCTACATCTCCCTAGATTATTACTACATCCGTTTCAAAATATAGAATGTTTTTGTATGCTAATTTAGCCTACCAAAACATGCTACATTTTAGAACAGACCTAATACTACCGATGTACTCCCTCCATTCAGAAATATATGATGTTTCTACTGACATTGAGTGGATGTCTGGTACTACTAGGTGTCGTTCCAACATGGTTCAGTTTGCTCACATTTTTGGATTGTCCTTCAATCCCAATGCTACCGGTGGCGTCCGGATGCACGTACATGGACCCGCATATGACAAGAATCGGCTGGCCCCAATTTACTCTCAGAATGGTGTGGTTGGGCAAACCACCAATATTAAGCTCATCTACAACATTTTGCTTCGCATGTTCCGCCACACTCTCACTCTCAAGACTGGCAGCAAGGATGAGATGAGAGGCGCTGAGATCAACCTTATGGCCCATGCTCACACCGTGTACATGAATGGTCCAACTCATCCAGGTGGTGCTATCGATGTTATGGACTTCATCTACCAGGATCTGTACAAGTGCATCACTGACAAGAAGTGCCCTCTGTATGCCCCTTATGTGATGAAGCTCATTGCTGCTCACACTCCAGTCACTCCACTGCTCTATCATGATCTTGTTCCTCACACTGCTGCCAAGCTACAGAGGAAGGGTGCCCCTACCACCAAGGCTCCTCGAGGCTACCCTCCTCCTCAGGACATTTTTGAGGATGATGAGATAGATGTTGATGCCTATGACAGTGACGGTTCTGAGGAGATACATGCGCCTGTGCCTCGTGGCCCTCGGATGAAGCATGATAGCAATGCATATCGCTTCAACACCTCTAAGGAGGAAGTGCACAAGAAGGTGAAGAAGGCCTCTTGGTGGAAGAGGCTCCTCCTATGCCAGAACATTGACATTCGCCATGGACAGTATGATGCATACAAGGCAAATAGGAATGTCATGAAGGAGCTCAAGCGGATCAACCAGCCCATGGATGTTGATCCTTCTCAGCAGCAGGCATCTGATGGCACTCTCTCCTATGGATAATGGAGTCAGGGACGTGTGGACTGGTCCATGTTTGAGGATGTGTCCTCTTCTTCTCGCCCTCACGGCCAGAGCTCGACTCAGGATGACTATGATAGTGAGGATGGTGATGAGGATGAGGATGAGGACGAGGATGAGGATGAGGATGCCGCTGAGGAATTCAGTGGCTAGAGTCTGCCTTGGGGCGTTTTAGTAGTGCTCTTTTCCTTTTTGGCGTCTCGATGCCAAAGCGGGAGAAGTAGCCCCATATTAGGTTGCTACCGGGATTTGCATGGGTACACGGGCTTCACGTTATTTCGATTTGCTTCTTTAAAGCTCCGTGTATTTATCTTGTTGGTTTGAGAACTATGTTATGTTGAACTCCGTTCTATGTGTTATGTGTGTTGTGACATGTGTACCCGGTTATGTTAAAGACTATGTTATGTCTAGCTTATCTATCTAGTCTTTATTATACCATGCCATGATTTATTTTACCAATCTAGTAAGGATGTGATCCTAGGATGTGTGATCTTGTATTCAAATTCAAAGCTAATTTGGTCACACATCTAGGGGGAGCCTTGCCATGTTGTGTAAAATCATCTATTGTAAAAAAAATATCTATCCCATATGCAAATCCTTGGGTTGTCATCAAAGACCAAAAAGGGGGGGATTGAAAGGGCATTTATGCCTTTCATATTGTTTTGATGTTTGTTGACAACACTTGGATATGTTTAATATATTGCTGAATGTTTCAGGATATATCAGATTCATTTTGGGTAATTTATACCCAAGGAAAAAGGGCTTCACAGGATCAAAAAGAGGGCAAGATCAATATCTGGCCGGACTGTCTGGCTGATGTGCGCTCGACTGTCCGACCCAACCGAAGTATCTGGTCCAAAGCAGCCGGAGTGTCCGGCCGTGGCAATTCACCAGTTTTCCCTTGCGAGTGTGGACGTTCTGTATGGGTGTTCGGACACTACCCAGACACTGGCCGGACTCTGTTCGAAAACTTGGTCAGGCCGGAGTGTCCATCTGGCGCACACCGGAATGTCCGGGTTGGCCGGACTATCCGGCCCGTATCGGCCGGACTGTCCCGGTTAAGTGGCTCCAACGACTCTAATTTCAGGGGCCCTATAAAAGGACCCCTTCTTCTACCTTGGGAGATGCTCGACCAGTACAAGAACAGTAGCACATTTTGAGCCACCAAATCCACAAGATCTCTTCACTCAACCATCCAAAGTCATTGATCTTTGGAGAATCGAAGGAGGAGGCCTTGATCTATAGCTTCACCAAGAGAGATCTTCATTTACACCTCATTCACTTGAAGGCCCCTTTCTCTAGTGTTTCTTTGGAAACCCTAGCTTTTGATTTGGTTCTTACAAGCTTGTCTTTGATTGTTTGACAGCTTGCTCATATTTGGGAGCCTCCAATTAGGTTGTGGATGTGTGCCCCAAACTTATTGTAAAGGTGCCAGCTTCCACCTCGAAGGTTGCCGATATAGTGGAAGAGGTGAATCGAACCCTTTGGGGTGAGGTTCATCGGAGAACAAGGGAGGCCTCTTGTGACGTTGATGGTTTGAAACCACCCCCTCTCCAAACGTAGACGTACTTCCCCGCAAAAGGAAGGAACTACGGGAAACAAATCCTTGTGTCTCTGTGTCCTCCACTTTGGTTACTTCTATCCTTTACCACACTTTACTTTAATTGTTCTTGCTTAGTGTTTGTGCTAGTTGATGGTGCTCGACGTGAAAGTTCGTTGGTAACCCCAAGCGCAGGGTGTGAAGAGCACAGCAGCAAGTTTTCCCTCAGTTGAGACCGAGGTTATCGAACCAGAAGGAGGAAGGAAACGTCACACAGGTGTTGCAAACAACATGGAGACTTGGACAACACAAACTCAAGACTTTGTCCCAACGAATCATTGAGGTTGTCAAGCTCACCGATTTACTGTAACAAAGGATTGAACGTATGGTGTGGAAGGTAATGGTGGTTTGCAGCAAGTAAAAAAGTAACAGTGGAAGATGTATCAATGGTAAAGATTGGACCAGGGTCCATAGTTCACTAGAGGTGCTCTCCTTAGATAAACAACATGGCATGAAGGGTAAACAAATTACAATAGGGCAATTGACAGGAACTGAGCAAGGCATAACAATGCAATTACTAGTCAGAAAGATCCTATGAGATTCGATTGGGCAATACAACAAGATACATAGACCGCCATCCAACTGCATCTATGACTAGAAGTCCACCTTCAGGTTATCATTCGAACCCCCTCCAGTATTAAGTTGCAAGCAATAGACAACTGCTTTAAGCAAAGTGACGATTGTTATGAGCTTGGGTTTTGGAGAAGATGGGGGTACTGGAGATCACGGAACGGTTAACGGACAAGCAACCAGGGGACATGAGATTTACCCAAGTTCAGGCCCCCGGAGGGAAAACCTTACTCTTGCTTGTCTGCTCTTGATTACGGCGGAACCAAAAAGTATAGGGGGTGCACAGATGCAATCTGGCGTGGAGGTGTGTATGCGGTGAGTTGAGGTGCCTTCCTCGTCATGCCCTCCTAGCCTTTATATAGAGATAGGCAGGTCTCGGGCACAGATCGAGTCGGTTACAAGTTTAGGGTTTGCCCCTTTGAATATTCTATCTACTATAGTCTTGCTCTCCAAGGATCCGGAGGCGTCACGGGCTTGGGCCACCCGAAAACTCCATGGGCTGCGCTGCTCGTAGTGGGCCTTCTTTGGGCCGGACCGTATATGCTAATGTCGTGCACCCGTTGGGTATAACCATGTCAGTAGCCCTCGAGTGCTCAGTCAAATCGCAGATTCGATCGACGACTCTTCAATCTTTCGGGTGCTATTGGTCCTCTACATGAGTAAAATAAAATGATTTTAGTTCGTAGGGATTGTTGATGCGTGTGCCTGACTCTCCCGATAGATCAGGGTCAGTTAACTCTCTTAGGACAAAACAACACGATCTTCTTCAGACTCGAATCTGGAACAGATGCTGGCGTAATTCGACTCAGGCCGTTGAGGTCTTACAGGAGTCGAATCCCAGTAGTTTTCGAGTGATGTACCCAACGCGTCCGTTAGGATTTTCATCGTGCCTGTTGACACGGTTTTTACTGGAAGAGCGCAGTCAGGTGCATTACCAGGCCATCACATGATATCTGTGGGTCTTATCTTTGTGTAGTAGACACAACATCCGAAATGTTGTCACCGCGAAGGTGTTTCGGGTGGCCAAGGAGGATGCTTCTCACTTAGCGTTGGTTGGGGCAAAGTTGCCAGAAAGTTTTTGCATTTTTGATCCGGAGGATCGCAGTCGAAGAATTCATAGGGTGGGCTACCAGCGCTCCCTATGGGAGTAGCCCCCGAGTGTCTGCTCGAGTCATAGACTTTAGTTCAGGTAATTTGAGCTTCAGGTACGTAGGGCACAATTTTTTTTGGATGCTTGATCAGTCCTCCCTATGGGAGTAGCCCCCGAGTCCTTAGTGGAGTCGTAGACTCAACGTAGGACTCGAAGAATCATCAGTGGGGTAGTACTTTAATCATGCCTCAGGTGCGCGACCAGCGCTCCTGATAGGAGTAGCCCCCAAGTAGTTGCTCGAATCATAGATTCGAGTGAGTACTTTTAGTTATCAGCCGAAGATTTCTAACCGTTGCTAGCGTGGCTTTAATGACGTAAGTGCTGACGATTGGTGACCTCAACCATCTGCGGCGCCAGAGGTGACGTGACGGGACGAAATGTGGGTCCCACTTTCTGACTTGGAGTTGACTGGTCGTGCGCGACGTGGCGAGAATTATGGCGTCTCCTCGGTTTCCGTGCGTAGTGGACGGCCTGCGAGCGACGGTTTACTGTTGTGTTGACACATGGACGGTTGGATATGATCCTGGCGTTAGGGCTTCTGGATGAACGGTTCCTATTTGTCGTCTTCATCCTTATAACCGTGGGGAGAATAGTAGTTTGTTTTCACCCTTTGCCATTTGCCTTCACTTCCTCC
Organism: Avena insularis; assembly: GCA_023614405.1. NCBI lineage: Eukaryota > Viridiplantae > Streptophyta > Magnoliopsida > Poales > Poaceae > Avena > Avena insularis. Next base: position 29,368,755 of record CM042690.1, read on the forward strand.
ATTTTCACGAGCTCATCTTCGTGCGCACTAGACGCTCTTCGATCTTTCCCTTCCTTGTTCTTGCGCACACACCGCCACCGTCGACGCGCCACGATGGTGAAGTCGAAGAAAGCCTCCGTTGGAGCGGGTTCGAGCGCTGCTGCCGGCGGCAAGAAAAGCGCTGCCGCCACTCGCATCACTGATGGAGGGTGGCGGCGCACGGAGATGCGCGAGGGCGACATGCGCAAGCTGCCTGATGCAGGTTTAATCCCACATGATAAGGAGGCCATAAAAATCCCCGGCGATGAGGTAATTCCCTGCCCACCCGTATGGTTTCGGGTGATCTTTGTCGCCTTCGTTCTTCGCGGCCTTTCTCTCCCAGTCCACGACTTTCTTCATGGACTGTTGTTTTTCTATGGCATCCAACTCCATCATCTTTCGCCCAATTTTATTCTCCACATCGCTTGCTTTATACTTTTTGCAAGTGCTGGCTCGGTATCGAGCCGCACTTTGGCCTCTTCCAAGAGCTCTATTCCGTGAAGAGGCAGTCCGGCACCGGCGGGGTCTACCCGCTTGGCGGCTGCGTCATTTCCATACGATCTACTGTTATTTTCTTCTCTTTCTCTATGCATGAGTCCGTCCAATACTAGCAGAAGAAGTGGTTTTATATCCGCGACTCCACAGTGGACGGGCAAGTCTTCGGCCTTGCCCCTTTCTATTCCACCCAGGAGATCTTGCCGAAGAGATCCTGGAAGAACCATATCCTGGAGGGCGAGGTGGTAGAGGTAGAGGAGCTCTACATCGGGTGGAGGCGCTCCAGATGGAGCCTGGTAAGGAGGTCAATGGTGTGGATATAATACGCACCTTCCTAAAATGTCGGGTGAAACCACTCCAGGCGAGGGCGCATTCGATGTTTCTTTACGCTGGCCGCAACGACCCGACGAGGGTCTCAGCCGAGGAGTTATCCCGAGGCGACCTCGACAGAGTTCTTCGGCTGCTGCTGAAGTACAAGTCCGAGGAGGATCTTCCGGGGAAGTCGTTGACGTCCCTCTTCAGTGCCACGAAACCAGTTCCACAGGTGTAGATTTGCGACGTGCGCGCTGCGCCTTTTTTCGAGTGCTCTTCCTTATGATTTCTTGTACTGATATTTGATGTCTTTATTGTGCAAGAGTTCAAGGTGGCTGGCATGGTGCCTCCATTGCCCGAAAGGTTTCCGATTGCGCCGGACAACAAAGTCGTGGACTCCGAGTCCGAGCTTCCGCCGACACAGTCACCAACTCAGGATGCCCCCGAGGCAAGCGAGGGGCAGACCCGAAAGTGAGCATGGAGCTCGAGCGAGTCTTCGGATGCCTCGAATCCGTCGATGCCTAGGTACCCCTCCTTCCTTGTGCGCCATGACGAGGATGACAGTGCTTCTTCCACGTCGTTCCCGGCTGTGCCTCTACAGGCAATGATGCCGTAGCCGCCGGCGAAGAAGAAGAAGAGAAGAAAGAGAAGAGGGTGCTGCCCGTATTTGATTTGAGCGACATCGAATCGTAAGTACCTTCGGATGCTATTCGTTCTTGTCTTGTGCACTTTTCTTCTTGTTTTGACGAATGTTTTCCTTGCAGCCACTCCTCGGAGGGTTCTCTTAGTGAGGGCTCCCAGGAGACCGTAGGGGAGTCGAAGCCAACGACCCCTCCCTCTCAGACGGTGGCCACCTCTGGGGGCAATGCTCCGAACCCCTCTCTGCAGGAGGCTCGAGTGATTGTCTCCCAGAAGAATGCACCTGGACCTTCGGAGTCTCCGTCTGAACATGTAAGTTGTTTTACTTTCTGTGTGTCTCGGGGGGAGCCCCCGAGCCTTTTTCGTGTCGTGTTGTTTGTTGTTTTACTCGTTTCTTGGGCGCAGCCCCCGAGCTCTTTTTGTGATACTTTTGTTTCCTCTCGTAGCCTTTTGTGCGCAGTGCAAACCTTCTTGTTCAGCAGCATCTGGCGCTGGAGGCCAGCATGCAGCAACTTCGAGGTACGTGCCGTAATTGATCTTGTCCTTTTTTGTCTGCTCGTCTGAATGTAGCTTGTGTTGCTCATGTGTGTTATTGATGCTTTTGCAGATGAAAATAACGCTGCTCTTCGCTGACTGGAGACTCTTCAAAAGAGTCTTGATTGCACGGAGAAATAGGCTGCTGACGCCGTGGAGGCGAAGGAGCGTCTACAGCAGGAGTTGGCTGCTGCCGCCGAGGCCAGGGTGCGCTTGCAACGGGAAGCTTCAGATCACGAGGAGCAGCTCGTTAAGGTTGAGGCTGCACGCGAGAATAAGGTGGCCGAGAAGCTAATGGCTGCTGCCAAAGCTTTTTCCAGTGAGTATCTTGTGTGAAAAATGGTCCTTTTTGGATTTTTTGACTACCCTTTCTGCGTGTTCTTATTCGAATCCTGCATGTTCTTCCTTGCGCCAGATGCTTCGGGTATTGCGTTTGATCGCAGTGTCTTGGAGCATGGGAGCACCCTGGAAGATGCCACCGTAGCAATCGAAGATCGCTGTGGTACTGCTGCTGGTACTCTTGCTAAGGCCAAGGATGTTCTCCAGCGTTTCTACAAGGAGATCATGCCATAGGGTGCTGCCCTTGAGGATGTTGATTCTTTGGCGGATGCGCTATCAGAGGATGCACCTGCCGCCTACAAGCGCAAGCAGAAGGGCCTTGGCGCCTCGATGGGGTTGGACATGGCCATGGCATCCGGAGTGGAGCTGGACCTTCCACGCATCACCTCCCAGATGCCAATGGCTGCCGATGGCTCAGTGGTAGCTTTCGCTCTCCTCGCCTCTCATTGTAAGCGCTATGGGCCGAAGCTCATTGACCTTCTGGCGGAGTATGCGGCAAAGCAGCAGGAGGAGGTCAAGAGCAGGAAGTCTGGCTCTGAGGCCACTCCGGATGCGGGCGCCTAGGCTCTGTTGTTGTAGTTTAGGATAGTTGTCTTCTTCTTTTGCTGTAATATTTTTCGATCAGTTTCCTTGTGCCACGTAGTGGCTTTTTGATGTATATAAATGATGCTTAGAGCTTTTTTCAATGAGGCGTACTCTTCATACTTTTACTTGCTTTCCTTTAGGGTCCTTCGGGTGTGGCTCCCTTTGATGCTTCATCTGCCCCTCAACCACGATCATCTTTGGATGATGCATCGTAGCTTGTTTTCCTTCGTGACCGCGTCCACAACCTTGAGAAGGAGATACTTGGCGTCCGAGGCCATGCGGACGTGTGGAAGTCGAAGGCGGAGCGAGCTACCACTAGGGAGGAGTATCTGATGGGGGAGCTGCGGCAGTTGGGCGAGCAGCTGCAGTGTAAGTTGTCTTGAGTTGCTGCTCGTCTTCGTATGCGCCTTGTTTGCGTGTCATCTTACTCTGCATTTTCTGCAGGTGCCAACCTTGTTCCAAGGGAGTAGAAGGAACGCGTTGCAGTTCGGATCAACTGCCTGACCCAACAGGATATGGAAGCCAGAGGCTTTTTCTGGATGGACCGCGACCGGGCCACTGTCCTTGCGGCTGTGCATGATCGTGTTCATCAGGTGTCCCTGGTGTTAAGGCAGGTGAAGACTTCCTTGGTGTTGATTCTGTACGTCATGTTCCCCCTTGATGAGGCGCCATTAACTCTATGGGGTTTGCTGGCGAAGTTTCGAGACGTGGGTCACGTCAGGGAGTTGGTGCGGCACCAGCTAGTTGCGGGGGTGAAGGCGGCCCTTTCCCTTGTTCGGCTGCATCGTCCGGATGTCGACCTTGCGGCTGTGGCGATTGGGCTGCCTCTTCGACCGGACGGTAGCCTCTGGGACATGCGCCCGCACTATGCGGCTGTTAGGAAGTATGCCAAAGAGATCGTGGATCTCTTTGAGCATCGGGCTCGCGTGATCCTTCAGAATAGGTAGACCCTGTAAAAAGATAGATGTAAAAACTTGTATATTTTCGAGTGGGCTTGTTGTGCCCTTTGTTGTAAAGATTATTTGTATTAGCACGTGGTACTTTGTTGTATGCATGTCCTTTTTGTTATCCTGACGTGATCAGCTACTCAGGTTTTCATGCGTTATTCTCAGTCGACGAAGTCGTGAGGTGAGGCGGAGCCCCCGAGTGTGTTGTAATAGAAAGTAAATGTAAGGAAAAAGATTTTTGGACTGGGGACTTAGCTTTCATTCATATCGTAACGAGGAGGTACATTGTTCGGTTGAGTAGCCTTATTGAAAGTAAAGAGGGATAGCTAGGGGTAGAAGCGTCGCAGTTGTGCGACGTTCCATGGGTTGGAGTATGTGACTCCTGACTTGACGTCTTTGAGGCGGTAGGCGCCACCTGGGATGACTTCGGTGACGATGTATGGTCCTTCCCAGGGCGACTCGAGCTTCTTCGGCCGCTCTTGCTTGAGTCGTAGGACAAGGTCTCCTTCGACGAAGGACCTTGGGTGCAGCCGGCGGTTGTGGTAGTTGTGGAGGCTCTGCTGGTAGACCGTTGAGCGGGCCACGGCGATGTTGCGTGCTTCGTCGAGTGTGTCGACGGCGTCTTCGAGTGCGGCCGTCGATTCGGCTTCCCTGTAGGCAACGATCCGTGGGGCCTTATGGCGTACTTCTGCGGGTAGCACGGCTTCGGCTTCGTGCACCATTAAGAATGGCGTGTAGCCGGTTGAGCTGTTTGGCGTTGTACGCAAGCTCCAGAGGACGGAGGGTAGCTCTTCTGTCCAAGCTCTCACGAGTGGGCTAAGTAGGCGCTTCTTGATGCCAGCACCTACGAGGCCGTTGGCCTTTTCGACCTGCCCATTGTTCTGCGGGTGCGCAACGGAGGCATATGATATCTTGATTCCAAGGCCTTCGCAGAAGTCCTGGAATTCTTTTGAGATGAAGTTCGACCCGTTATCCGTGATGATGTTGTGCGGCACGCTGAACCTGTAAATGATGGACTCGAAGAATTTCGCCGCCGTATTGCCCTTTTGGTTGGTGACAGGCATGGCCTCGAACCACTTGGTAAATCTGTCGACTGCAACCAGGAGGTAGACGTGGCCTCCTTTCGAAGATTTGGGCATTTGCCGATCATGCCGAGGCCCCATTGGGCGAAGGGCCAGGCCAAGGGTATGGGCCTGAGCTCCGAACCTAGTGCGTGGGGCTTGTCCGCAAACCTCTGGCAGCCATTGCACCTCTGGATGATATCTTTAGCATCGTTCATAGTCGTTGGCCAGTAGAATCCAGCTCACGGAGCTGTAGCGACGAGGGCGTGGCTGCCCGCATGATGGCCGCAGATGCCCTCGTGGATGTCTTGGAGGATGGTTTTGCTGTCACCGATGGTGACGCACCGTTGGAGCACACCCGAAATGTTGCGCTTGTATAGCTCGCCATTGATGATGGTGAAGGCCTTGGACCGACGAGATATGCACAAGGCATCTGTCGGGTCATTGGGCAGTTCTCTGTTTATCAGGTACCGAAGGTACGACTGCGTCCAAGTTTCTTCGATTGCCATGACCTGCATCAGATTGACCAACGTGACCTCCGTGTCGAGCTTTTCGGGTCCTTCCTGTCCTTCGGATAGTGCAGCCCCCGAGTGTTCTGCTTCTTTGGGTGATCCCTTGGGGAATTTCCTTTTGATGGAGGGTACGCAGATTTGTTCAAGAAATACACCTGGTGGCACCCGTGCGCAAGTGGATCCAATGTTGGCGAGTCTATCGGCCTCCTCGTTGCTTTTCCTTCCAATGTGGCAAAGCTCGCAGCCGCCAAAGTCTCCTTCGAGTGAGTTGTAGAGCGCGCGATACGCAATCATGTTAGCGGCGTGTGCGTCGCACTCATTCATCATCTGTTGGACGACGAGGTTCGAGTCACGTAGATGACTAGGCGTGTTGCGCCGCAGATCTTGGCCATCCACATGCCGTGGATGAGGGCCTCGTATTCAACCTCGTTGTTGGAGGCACGAAATTTCACCCGAAGGACATATTTCATCTTATTACCCTGCGGGGACGTCATTATCACTACTAGGAAAATGGCTATAGGTAATCAGCACATCCGTGGCTCACATGGTTGAAGTGCCCCACGGCTAAAACAGGCGTGTCTCACCTATGGGCAGTGCCCTACTAGTACCTAGAACAACTGTGGCGCACATGACCATAGTGCGCCACAAATTTGTGTGGGCCAGGGCCCTGTTGGCCGCACGCCAAACATCTATAGCGCACATAGGGCAGGTGCGCTACGGTTGTTAGTGCCAACCATGGCGCACATGGAGGGGGTGCGCTATGCCCCCCCTCTGCTGTGAAACGGCCAGACACATCCGTGGCGCACTATGGCATGTGCGCCATGAATGTTACTCCTCCCTGTGGCGCACTAGGGCAGAGTGCGCCACGGATGTGTCGATTTTTTTTACAGCACTTTATGTGCACATGTGTGACCACATCCACCACCCCACACTTCACTTTCCCCTTCTTCTTCCTCCTTAGATCTAGTCGGGATCTTCTCCTTCCCACCTCAATTTCTCCACCCATTCACCATTTTTAGCATGTAGAACTTGCCTTGGATGTTACATAAGTAATAGAGGAAGGTCTCCGGTCTCTCATCTCCTTCTGGTCTCACAAGACCTCTTCTTTTCCATCTTTCTCATGATCGGTCTCTCATCTCGTAAGTTGTCCATGTAAGGATGTGTTCATGTGTATATGGTATGCCGAAATGTATGTAGATGATCGATGCTCATGATGTGGGTCTGGAGAGGATCGATGGTCATATGTGTGTATATGGAGAGTATCGATGATGCTCATGCATGTGTGTATGGAGAGGATAATGATATGTTCATGTGTGTATGGATCGGTCTCTCTCTCTCTCTTGTGTTTGTATGTGAACAAGTTGCCATTTGTTTTGCCAAAATGTTGATTCATTTCCATTTTGGCAAGACTTTGGCATTTCGCAAAGGTCCTAATTTTAGGATAGGTCATGCCGAAATTTTCTATCGACCATTGCATGCATGTATTCATTATGTGGTTCTAATAGACTTCTAATTGTACCGTACACCGCGTGCAAAAATGGTCCGCATAATGAGTGAAGGCATTGTGGCTAGATTTTTGAAATGTGCGACGGCCGACATGATACGAAATAACAAGACGGATATAAGATGTCCGTGCAGAAGATGCAAACTCAACTGGGTGATCGACCCAGATTCCGGCAATCTGCAGTCGCACCTGCTCCGCCTTGGTTTCATGGATGGATACACTCGTTGGATAAGCGATGACGAAGACGATGGAGACGGTGAAGGTGGCCAACATGACGATGATCATCATCACGGCGAGAACGGGCGAGATGATGAAGAGTCTCCTGGAGATGGTGAAGGTGCGGAAGGCATCGATGATGATGATCTAGATGCCGGAGGAGCGTAGACGATGGAACAATGTCGCTGGGTGCGGGACCCTTATGTGCAAGAGCTGCTTCTTAAGCAGACAGGTAACGCCAGGGCTGCCGCTAGAGAGAAAGCCAAGCTTGCGCAACTTGAGAAAGACGCGGTTACTCCATTGTATGAAGGATGCAGGCCCGATGATACCCGATTGAATGTAACGCTCAAGGCTATGGAGATGAAGGCAAAACACAAATTGAGCGACGCAAGCTTCGACGATATGATGGCATTCTGGCATGATCGTCTCCCGGAGGGGAACACATGTCCAACTAGTATCAAGGACGCCAAGAAAATCGTCTGTCCTCTCGATCTACCGCATGTTAGATATCACGTATGCATCAACGATTGCATCATTTATCGGGGCGAGGACACGGAAAAAACCACATGTCCGGTGTGCGGCATGAGTCGATACAAGAAAGGGAAGAAAGCACCTCGAAAAGTGGTATGGTACTTTCCTATCACTCCTCGTCTGCAGCGCTATTTTGCGGACCCTAAGGAAGCGAAGCTCATGCGATGGCATGCGGAAAGGAAGAAGCCAGGAGATGATGATGATGACCCCGAAAAGGATGAGCTGCTGACGCACCCTTCAGATGCTAGCCAGTGGAAAGCATTGGACCTCAAATTCCCAGAATTCGGTGGAGATTCGAGGAACATCAGGCTTGGTGCGAGCACCGATGGACTCAATCCGTTCGGTAGCCAGAGCAGCACGCACAACACTTGGCCCGTGTTTGTATGGATGTACAACCTCCCTCCATGGTTGTGCATGAAGAAGAAGTACATACAAATGAGTATGCTAATTCAAGGGCCGAAACAACCTGGTACCGACATCAATCTGTATCTCGGGCTGTTGAAAGAGGAGCTATCCACATTATGGGAATCTGTAGCCAATACTTACGACGGCGTCGCACAAGATTATTTCACTATGAGAGCCGCGTTGGTCACTACGGTGCAACACTATCCAGGTTGCGGGTATATCTCGGGGCAGGTTATCCAAGGATTCTGTGCATGCGTTAGGTGCATGGATAACACAAGCTATCTCCAACACGACGTACCACGTCATCTACAAGTTGACAATAATAATTAACCGGTGATTGAAAAAACATGTATAATTAAAGTCGCATATGAAGATACACTTATAGAAAGTACTCCTAAATTAAAAAGAGCAAACTCAAAAAGCATGCCTCATATATAACTAGGTTGTTCGACACAGGAATATGCTACGATGGAACCGTCCGCCAAGTAGGATGCACAACACTTGGACCTATGCATAGCACAAGGCGGACAATCCCATCGCAGCACATTCACATATATAGTGTGCCACGACATTTCAATCATCGGCATTCTAAAAAAAGACCAAAGTAACTCGAAAAGCATGTCTCATATATAACTAGGTTGTTGGACACAGGAATATGCTATGATGGAACTATACGCCAAGTAGGATGCACAACACCTGGACTTGTGCATAGCACAAGGCGTACAATCCCATCGCAGCACATTCACATATATAGTGTGCCACGACATTTCAATCATCGACATTATTCTCGAAAAAGACCAAAGTAACTCAAAAAAGAATGCCTCATATATAACTAGCTAGGTCGTTGGACACAGGAATATGCTATGATGGAAGTGTTCGCCAAGTAGGATGCACAACACCTGGACCTGTGCATAGCACAAGGCGAACAATCCCATCATAGCACATTCACATATATAGTGTGCCACGACATTTCAATCATCGGCATTATTCTCGAAAAAGACCAAAGTAGCTCGAAAAGAATGCCTCATATATAACTAGCTAGGTCGTTGGACACAGGAATATGCTATGACGGAACGGTTAGCCAAGTAGGATGCACAATTCCTGGACTTGTGCATATCACAAGGCTAACTATCCCGTCATAGCACATTCACATATATATTGTGCCACGACATTTCAATCATCGACATATTCTCGAAAAAGACAAAAATAACTCGAAAAGAATGCCTCATATATATACATAGGTCGTTGGACACAGGAATATGCTATGATGGAACCGTGAGCCAAGTAGGATGCACAAGACCTGGACTTGTGCATATCACAAGGTTCACAATCCCATCATAGTACATTCACATATATAGTGTGCCACGACATTTCAATCATCGGCATTATTCTCGAAAAAAGAGTAAGGAAAAAAAGAAGGACCAAAGTGAGCAAAGGACCAAAGAGTTAGCAAAAAAACCAAGCATTGATTGATATATAATAATAATAAGCAAAATAAGTAAGCGATGATTCATAAACCTAATAAGATAAGTATAGTAGCATGTACACTTGTCCACACACACAAAGGTCATCTATAGTTTGTAACTACAACTAGGCCAACATCAAGCCTTCTAGCTCGGCTTAGGGAACGGGAGGACGCCTTGTCTCGTCATGAACTTCCTATAGTCACCCTGCATCTCTAGGCGATCTTCTATGTCACGGTTATTCGGGATATTTCCTCCAGAGAAGATCCCCCGGAAGTCATGACATCACGAAGATGATTGCCCAAACTCGCTGCTGGATGCGATACATCTCTTGTCTAATATCTGAATCATTGATCTTGGCCTTTGCTTCGCCCACGCTTGAGATGATCCGCAGTAGAATTCTCATCGTCATAGGAACGCCTCATGTGATGGAGTGCGAGTAGGCTTCCTTCACTGCTTTTCCGCTGCTTCACACAGGGGAACTCCATGCGTGGTTGACGACGGTTCGCTTAAACTTGACCTTCAGACGCACGAAGGTGGTGCCTTCCGTCGAGGCAAAGCCAGTGAGAGCATCATCCAGAACTTCCTTGATCTTGTCGTAGTTTTTCTTCTTTTCTAGACTCCCCGAGTCAAAATACGTGGCGTGGGAATGCTTCGACGATAAGGAGATGAGCATGCAGTGTTCATCTTTGTGCAAAAAATTCAAATGGAATGTGTTGGAAAAAGAATGATGATGATCTAATAAAGCCAATCGACGGTGGCGAGTGAATAACGACTTACTTGGGAAAGTAAGGCACGAGAATGTATTCCTTTGTCTTGTTCGCCACGAGGATTCTTTTTCGGTACGAGGCCACGATATGTAGTTTGGCGGGGGAACCCAAGCAGCCGTCACACATGTAGTAGGGGTCCACTATAGCGATGCCCGGTGTGTTCTCTCTAATGATCTGCATGGCCAGGATGAGAGAAAACAGATGGACCATGGTATAGTGCAGCGGGTATAGGTGGAACATATTGAAGATGTCGTCGAACCACAGGAAGAACAGATCCGCAGGGGCATTGTCGACGAAGCCCAAGCCTGGTGGCACCTTAACCACGAATACCGGGTGCGAGGGATCTTTCTCCGATAGAAGGCGTCTCTCTATCGTCAGCACGCCGTCATGCACACTCGCAGCTCGAATCGGGCGAAGCCCGCAAATTCTTAGGTAGCATGGGCTCACCCGCCACATGAATCCTCCACATAATACCCTCGAGTCTTGGTGGCCCGTCCCGAAACCTGATCGGATTCGCAGTTGTTGACGCCATCGGCTGGCTCGAGCTGCTAGATTTTCTTTTCCTGCCCTTTTTTCCTTTTGGAGAGCGGGCAGGCACCGCAATCTGAGCACCGGCCGCCCTATGTAGTGTGTCAGGGCTTAGAATAAAGGACCGGTTTTCTGGTACTAAACTATTAACAAGTTGCAACAGTGCCAGATGCCTGTTTTCTGGTCTTTTGGTTTCAGAAAAGTTAGTAAAGAAATATTCTGAGAATCGGACGGGAAAAACGTCAAAGTCAATTACTTTCTGTGGGGAACAAGAAGTCCAGAGGAGAGCCAGAGGGGCCAGCCAGGAGGGGGGGCAGACCCACCCCAGGTGCGGGGGCAGGTGGGCCCGTGCCTGGCTAGGGTTTGGTGGCCCTGGCCGCCTCCCGGTCTCACCCCTTCGCTTATAAGAAGCCCCCGATGCAGAAATCCTGAGTACCCGATCAGAAATCCACGAAACCGTCTGTAGCCGCCGCCACAATCGTCCCTAGATCAGGGGGATCTGAAGTTCTTCCCGGCACCTTGCCGGAGGGGAGATCATCCCGGAGGCCTTCTCTCTGGTATGATGCGTGAGTAGTTCCACCTTGGACTATGGGTCCATGTAGTAGCTAGATGGTTGTATCTCCTTTGTGCTTTCATGTATAGATCTTGTGAGATCCGTTCATGATCAAGATCTAATCTATTTGTAATCATGCATGTTGTGTTTGCAGGGATCCGATGGATATTGAGATTATTATGTTGGTTTGATTAATGGTTTTATCTTTATGATTCTATCATGTTTGTGATCTTGCATGCTCTCCGTTACTAGTGGTTATCTTGGCCAAGTAGTTGCTAGTGACTCCAAGAGGGGTATTTATGCTCGATAGTGGGTTCATGCCTCTAGTTTCCAAGGGAAGTGACAATAATCTCTTCGGTTGTAGATGTGTTTTTGCTACTAGGGAGAAAACAACGGTCTCTTGTTCATGGAACATGTGGACTGTTTACCTTACACACTTTTCTTAAAGAAGATGTTTGTTGCTTGCAACTTAATACTGGAGGGGGTTCGGATGATAACCTGAAGGTGGACTTTTAGTCGTAGATGCAGTTGGATGGCGGTCTATGTATATTGTTGTATTGCCCAATCAACCTCATAGGATCTTTCTGACTAGTAATTGCATTGTTATGCCTTGCTCAGTTCATGTCAATTGCCCCGCTAAAATTTGTTTACCCTTCATGTCATGTTGTTTATTTAAGGAGAGCACCTCTAGTGAACTTTGGACCCCGGTCCAATCTTTACCATTGATACATCTTCCACTGTTGCTGTTTACTTGCTGCAAACCATTACCTTCCAAACCATACATTTAATCCTTTGTTACAGAAAATAGGTGAGCTTGACAACCTCACTGATTCGTTGGGGCAAAGTCTTGAGTTTGTGTTGTGCAGGTCTCTGCGTTGCTTGTAACACCTGTGTGACGTTTCCTTCCTCCTACTGGTTCGATAACCTCGGTTTCTTACTGAGGGAAACTTGCTGTTGTGCTGCTTCATACCTTGCTCTTGGGGTTTCCAACGAAGCGTCCCACGACAAGTGGTGGGCGCCATCAAGTTTTTTCTGGCGCTGTTGCCAGGGAGGCTAAGGACGTCTTCACTAGCGGAGTCCTTCACTTCCTTTCTCTTTACTTTGTTTTTAGTTTGCTTTGTTTCTTTTGCTTGGTTTTGTTTTCCTCTTTTCAAAAAACTCAAAAAAATTAGTCTAGTTTGGTTTGCTTGCTTTATCAAAAACACACAAAATTAGTTCCTGCTCTAGTTGCCACCTTACTCTAGCTCACCATGTTGCTCCCCAAGTTCACTCAGAAAGACCTTGCAATAGGTAGTGGCTCCATAATTGGGAAAGATAATATTGAAGAATTCTTTAATTATGTTAGCAAGCATGAGGATATTGAGGATAAATCTATAGAAGAGCTTGCTCCTAATTATGATATTGCTGTAGCTTCTTTAGTTCATATGTTGGAGGCTAGGTTTGTTAGCCTTAACCCCTTCATACAATTTTTATTCCTACAACTAAAAGAAGAGAAGAATGCTGAAAAAAGGGAATTCGTCCTTGAACTTTATCAAAAGAATTCCATGATGTTGCTAGGGAAGCCAAAAAGGTCTTTGAGCGTTTCAATATGCTAGGCTCAAGTGTAGATGTTGTGGATATTTCTGATAAAACTAATCCTAGAGAAGAATTCAATATACCCATACCCTTTAAGCTTGTTGGAATGCATGAAGCCTTTGAAAATAATTTTGATTGGATTGCCCCTGAAAATCTTTTCGATGAAAGTAGTAGACCGAAGAGAGATGGGAAAGGATCCTCCAAAACCCATTTGGATGAGATACCTTTCATAGTTGAAGATTTTGCAAGTATGAATGTTAATGCTTTTTCATTTGAAAACACTTGATTCTTCTTGTTTCTTGTGCCTAACTTAAAGGCGTTAAAGAAAAGTACTTGTTGGGAGATAACCCAAAAGTTTCCTTGAGTCTTGGAAGTTATTACTTCTATAATAACCTCTCCTTATCCTTTTTGTTTGCTTTTTGTGCCAAGAATGACCTCTAATGAGAGAGAAGTAAGATTTGGGGAGTTGTTGTCCCGAAACAGATTTTTGTCCTCCACCAAAAAAATTCGTGAGGAAGTTCTGTAACTCGGATTGAGCTCAAAATGTACGAATAAATCCCCTAGTATGTTAGATAACTTTTATTAGTTCAACACCTTTTGATTTCAGCAACAGAAGATGTTAAAAAAATCGGTTTCTACCTGCTGGTCTGTTTTGACAGATTTCTGCCATTATTTGCATTTGCTTCTTATTGATTCCTTTTTGAGTTCTCTTTAGGTAAATTGAACTTTTTGAATGAGTTACTACAGTAGCTTGTGTTCTTAGTGAAAATCCTTGCTGTTCCAAAGCTTTGCTAAGTGGTCTAATATCTTTTGAATACACTAATGTTGCTAATGAAGATTGTGTGAAGTTTTGTATGAAGGAAAAAATTTAGGTGTAGAGAAAGAATGATGCAATGAGATGAAGAATGGACAAAAGATCAAGCTTGGGGATTCCACCACAGTTTCACCCCAAGAAATATCCAAGAGGTACAAGTGTTAAAGCTTGGGGATGCCCAAGGCATCCCCTTCTTCATCAATAAAAAGCTCAGGTCTGTCTAGACACTTCGTTTTTATTGTTTCATGCACAGTTGTGTTGTTCTTGGAGCGTCTTAGTTTTCGTTTGCTTTTCTTAGTTTGTTTAGTTTACTTTAGTAGTTTGGACCCCCATTCTCGCTGTGTTGTTTTGCAAATAAGTTTGCTTGGTGTTGGAAAGGAGTAGTAAGTTCTTGCTTGAAGTGCAAGAGGAGTTTGCATTGACTGTGACTTAGACTTTAGCATGACATGCTAGGTGTTTTTTTTGCATTATGATTAGTAATTATTGTTGTAGCATGTCTTGTTCCAAAAAATTGGGATTGCTTAGTGTGCCTTGAAGAAATTATGTGTTGTTTTAGCATGCAAAAGCATAGTATTGTGGTTTTCTCCTTTGATGTTTTGCTTGGGTTGGCTTGGCACATGCTTACACTATGTTATGAATCTCACAAGTCACCATTAGCCTCTTATGATCATTTAGTCCTTGACTTGTAGTACCACTCTTTGCTTTGATTAGTATGCTTTGTTGCTTTGCATGATTTTGGCCATTATTGCTCTCTTAGTTGGTTGCTCCCAGTCTTTTGCTAGCCTCCACTTGTATGAGTAAGTTCTACTCATGCTTCCAACTCCCAAGAAACCAAGTTATTCCAAAGTGTCCACTATAAACTCCTATCCATGGTGTGTTACACCATTCGAAGTATATTCTTATTTTCAACTATCTTCCAATTAAAAACTATTTTGTTATGTGAAAACTTAGTGATTAAAGCCCTCACGAACTTGATGGCACACTTTATTCTTTGCCCCTAATAAACTTGAATCATTGTGACAAGTTTGTTGTATATGCTTGCACTTATAAGTTGGAATTAGCAGAACCATGTTGTCACGGGGAACGTTTTCAACATTGCACTTGTACCTTGTTGTACCCAGTTGATATCATGTTCTTTTGTCTATGGATGTCACCGGTGTGAAATAAAGAGGGGACTTGTAAGTCCATGGAGTTTGTATCCTGTGTTAGAGAAATGCCTGGGCCGCTAGCCTAAGCCATGCCTAATCATGGTGGAAACTTGCAGCATCACCATAATGAGCTATCTATGAAGCATCCTCAATAAAAAAGCTATGCATATGGTAAATAAAAAGATTGTTGAGATGCTCATTGTCTGCTTGCCTTGTCATTTTGGTTATGGGAAATCTCCTGTACCATGTGCAAGGGGTACCCCGTTGGCGGTTCTCAATGATATGCAAATACTTACAGCGACAAGAACTTACCTGGACCGAAAGTTGAGTATGCATGAGGTGTGGCCCTCGTATTCAAGGGACTTGAGATTGCCAACTTATACTTTGTCAAGCATATACTCCAGCTTTGCCACTTTAACCTTAACCACTTCAAGATGCTGATGATAGGGGCAATGAGGGATGAAAGCTAACAAGTACCATAATTTTTGGAAGCTCTTTTTGAAACTTGTAATCCCTGCTTCCTTTACAAAAAGGCCTTTCTTCCACCATTATTGAGTCTCCACCTTCTAATTTTAGGCACCATTAAGAGAGCATAATTTGTCATTTTGTGTGCAGTGTTCCAAAGCTTATTAATTGATGCATATTGTGTTATTACTTGCTCTTGTTCTATTTGTTTCTAGTCACCCTTGTGAACTTTGCAGGTGTCCTATGCATTATATTGCTACTCTATGAGGGACAAGCTGATTGCCACTATGCTATGTTTTCTGCATGTGAAACAAACAAACGTTTTTCAATGCATACTATTCATGATCTTTGTTTGTAGCTTGTCATGTTACATGCATAGTTACTATGTACTATTGTTAGAACTCCATCTTTCATGCACATGTTTAGAGTTCTTTGATCCTAGCTTTCAATGCTTGCAAATGGTTGGATCTTTATTGTGAGGATGCATGTCACCTCAAAAATTATTCTTTTATCACTTACCTACTCAAGGACGAGCATGAGTTAAGCTTGGGGATGTTGATACGTTGGAAACATATCTATAATTTTTTATGCTCCATGCTTATTTAGTATCCACTTTGATTTACTTGTCCACACTTTGAGGTGCTTTTTACATGTTTTCTGGTACTAACCTATTAACAAGTTGCAACAGTGCCAGATGCATGTTTTCTGCTGTTTTTGGTTTTAGAAAAGTTAGTAAATAAATATTCTCGGAATTGGATGGGACAAACGTCAAAGTCAATTAATTTTTGTGGGGAACAAGAAGTCCAGAGGAGAGCCGGAGGGGCCAGCCAGGGGGCAGACCCACCCCAGGCGCGGGGGCAGGTGGGCCCGCGCCTGGCTAGGGTTTGGTGGCACTGGCCGCCTCCCGGTCTCGCCCCTTCGCCTATAAGAAGCCCCCGATGCAGAAACCCCGAGTACCCGATCAGAAATCTACGAAACCGTCTGTAGCCGCCGCCACCATCGTCCCTAGATCGGGGGGATCTGAAGTTCTTCCTGGCACCCTATCGGAGGGGAGATCATCCCGGAGGCCTTCTCTTCGGTATGATCCGTGAGTAGTTCCACCTTGGACTATGGGTCCATGTAGTAGCTAGATGGTTGTATCTCCTCCTTTGTGCTTTCATGTATAGATCTTGTGAGATCCGTTCATGATCAAGATCTAATCTATTTGTAATCATGCATGTTGTGTTTGCAGGGATCCGATGGATATTGAGATTATTATGTTGGTTTGATTAATGGTTTTATCTTTATGATTCTATCATGTTTGTGATCTTGCATGCTCTCCGTTACTAGTGGTTATCTTGGCCAAGTAGTTGCTAGTGACTCCAAGAGGGGTATTTATGCTCGATAGTGGGTTCATGCCTCTAGTTTCCAAGGAAAGTGACAATAATCTCTTCGGTTGTAGATGTGTTTTTGCTACTAGGGAGAAAACAACGGTCTCTTGTTCATGGAACATGTGGACTGTTTACCTTACACACTTTGCTTAAAGCAGATGTCTGTTGCTTGCAACTTAATACTGGAGGGGGTTCGGATGATAACCTGAAGGTGGACTTTTAGTCGTAGATGCAGTTGGATGGCAGTCTATGTATATTGTTGTATTGCCCAATCAGCCTCATAGGATCTTTCTGACTAGTAATTGCATTGTTATGCCTTGCTCAGTTCCTGTCAATTGCCCCGCTGTAATTTTTTTACCCTTCATGTCATGTTGTTTATTTAAGGAGAGCACCTCTAGTGAACTATGGACCCCGGTCCAATCTTTACCATTGATACATCTTCCATCATTCTTTACATTTGTCGCAAACCATTACCTTCCACACCATACGTTTAATCCTTTGTTACAGAAAACAGGTGAGCTTGACAACCTCACTGATTCGTTGGGGCAAAGTCTTGAGTTTGTGTTGTGTAGGTCTCCGCGTTGCTTGCAACACCTGTGTGACGTTTCCTTCCTCCTACTGGTTCGATAACCTCGATTTCTTACTGAGGGAAATTTGCTTTTGTGCTGCTTCATACCTTGCTCTTGGGGTTTCCAACGAAGCATCCCACGACAAGTGGTGGGCACCATCACTAGCCACTCGCTCTCCTTGATCTCCCGGATGAAGTCGGCGTCGAGCAGTCTGTTGACTTTGACTCCGACGGCTTCGGATCGTGGCTCGGACAATTGTCGGACGGACTGTTTGACGGGCTTGGCGTCTAGAAACACGTTGAGTGCATGCTCGAAGAATTCCCTGGGAACTCCTAGCATGTCTATAGGACGCCAGGCGAAGATTTCCCAGCGCTCACGGAGGAATTCAATGAGCGCGCTTTCCTATGTGGGGCTGAGGTCGTTGGCGATCAGCGCCATCTTCGAGGGGTCTGTCGGGTGGACCTACACCTTTTTTGTGTTAACTGTGGAGTCGAATGACATGTCGGTGTGTTTTGCCTAGAGACT
The DNA here is from genome assembly GCA_023614405.1 of Avena insularis. Taxonomy (NCBI): domain Eukaryota; kingdom Viridiplantae; phylum Streptophyta; class Magnoliopsida; order Poales; family Poaceae; genus Avena; species Avena insularis. The sequence continues at coordinate 29,386,633 of CM042690.1, forward strand.
GGGGGTGCCCTGTTGTCTGTCACCTCTCGAAGCCTCGTGAGCTCCTCGTACATGCCGGACGACTAGGAGATTCTGTTGAAGTCTCTGTCACAGTGGTCAGATCGGATGAAGCTTCCCTGGACCGTGATGACGCCACTGGGCCCTGGCATCTTAAGTAGCAGGTATGCATAGTGCGGTACTGCCAGGAACCTTGCGAATGCCACATGCCCGAGGATGGCGTCGTACTGTGATAGCCAGTCCACCACTTCAAACTCCAGTCGCTCGCACCGGAAGTTGTCGGGCTTGCCGAAGATGACATCGAGCCATATCTTTCCCAGGGGGTATATGCCCTTTCCTAGGACGATGCCGTGGAACGTTGTGTCGGACTGTTCCAGGCTGCACAACGGGATCTGCATTGCTGCTAGGGTGCTAGCGAACATCAGGTTGATGCTGCTGCCGCCGTCCATGAATACGTGGCTCATCTCAAACCCTCCGATCTACGCCTCAAGCACCAGGGCAGCATGACCTGGGCGAGGTATCTAGAGGGGGTGATCTGAACGACTGAATGTGACGCAGGACTCCGAGCCGCTGAGGTACTCAGGAATGGCGGGTGGAGCGGTCACAGCCCGGCTGACCTGGCGGGTGATCTTCTTTTGCACCCTATTCGTTGGGCGCCCTTTTTGGATCATCAGGGACCCTTTTGGCGCGGGGTACCCGTTTATGCCGTTGTTTTGCACGGGTGCGATTGCTTGATTCGAAGGTCCCATGGGTGAAGGTGGAGGAGCTCCGTGGGCCATGTCACCTGGTGCATGTGCGGGTCCGAACCCGGGGTTTAGGGTCTGGCGTCGCATCTGGGTGAAACCCTCACTGAGTTTTTGGAACTCACGGCAATCTTTCATCATGTGGCTGGCCTACTTTTTACCATCCTTCTTGTCGATGTAGAAGTGGATGGTACAGGGACCCGACAATTTGTCATATGCAGAGGGTTCATCGTCACGACCGCGACGCTGCCATGTTTGCGTCGAGCGTCCTCCATCACGGGAATTGCCTCCGTGGTATCCTCCGCTGTTGCGGTTGTTGTCGTTGCGACGGTCGGCGTAGCCAGCCGCAACCAAGTCGGGTCCATCACGGTCGTCATAGACGCGCGACCTTCGCTTGCTATGGCGTTCGTGTCTGCAGCCGTATTCATCCTCCTCTTCCGAATGTGCTTGGTGGAGGGAATCCTCGCCATCTACCCATCTGTTGGCGATGTCCATGAGGTGATCGAGTGTCTTAGGCTTGACGTGTCCAAGCTCCTCCTTGAAGGCAGGGCGCTTGACACCGTCCTTGAAGGCATCGATCGTTCTCTCCTCGGAGATGTGCGCCGTGGAGTTCTTTATGTTGGACCAGCGCAAGATGTACGAGCGAATGGATTCGCTCGTTCGTTGGGCACATGCCCGTAGCTCCTCTATCGAGGCTGGCCTTTTGCTAGTGCCCTTGAAGTTTCGGATGAAACTGTATGCCAGCTCCTCCGAGTTTTGGATGGAGCCTGAAGACAGGCTGCTGAGCCAGATTCGAGTTGCGCCTGTCAGCTGCAGCTAAAGGCATTGTAGGGCGGTGTTTTTGTTACCGTCGTGCAGCTTGACAGACGACAGGTGGTCGCTGAGCCAGGCTTTCGGGTCCTGTGTCTCGTCGAACTTCGAAGTATCCGAAGGAAGCTTGAAATTTGTTGGTATCCTTGTTCGCCGAACAAATCTGTTGAAGCATCGAGCTCTACAGAGTTCTCCGTCGTCCTCCTCTTTGGATTCGGATGAGCACACGTGTTTGGTGCGTGCCTTGTCGACCTTGCACTGATCGAGGTCGTTTCGAGCGTCGTAGTCGTGGCTACGACGTCTCGGACTCTTGCGTCGTCGAGGCAGATCATGCTCGTCTTCCTCCTCATCGGATGAGGGCGTGGGGCTGCGGTTGAATTTGACCGTAGCTTTCTTTTTTGGCTCCGCAGGAGCCTCATTGTGGAGCGCGGCTCTGACGAGTCCGAGTCCGGTTAGTGCGGACTTATGCATGGCTCTCTTCGGGTCCCCCACCGGAGGTGGATGGGACACGAGATATGTAGTGGCTGCCATGATCGCAGCTTGCGGCGTCTTTGGTATGACGTTGCCGTTGACGTCCATCTCCATGAAGGACACGTTGAGGGTTCGGTGACCTCGCAACGTGCGGCGGGGTCCATATGCTCTGTGTGAGAGCGATGTTTGTTGGCATTGTAGCCGTGCGAACTGGAGCCTCCAGCGGCAGAGAGCTCAGCTCGCCGCGCGCTGGACTCTGAGGCCGCTTGCTTGCGCTTGTCGAGCTCCTCCTGCAGCTTCACCTGCCTGTTGTGCTCTTCGATGAGGAGGAGGTGGTATGCCATCAACAGGTCTCGTGAAGCATTCACAGGCAGGATCTTGTTGCCCGCCATGGCTTCGTGTGCCTGGCGCCATCCATCCTCGTTCAGGTTGATCTTCTGATAGGCGTTGGCGTCGCCCTCGTTGGGTGGGAGGGACAATTGTCTCCCGTTTCCACCTTGTGGGTTGGGTGGTGGTAGGTGCGCACCCGAACCTGGTGGTTGCTATTCCACATCGCTTTGGATGACCACGGTGCACTGGTAGTGTCCGCGGATTGGTTCGCTGCTACTGCAACTTTCGAATCCGGAACCATAGTTTCCCTCATCCGATGGGGGGCCGCACAGATCTGAGTTGCAGCTGTTGCTGTCGTATGACTCGTCTGTCAGCGTTGATGTGCGTAGCACACTGGCATGTGGGGCCCATGAGGCGGGCCTGATGGATGGCAGTGGCACCCGCTCTGGGAGGCGGAGAGTGTCGGTCTGTCCCACCTGGAAGCAGAAGCTCCCAAACAGAATCTCGAGCCCGTCACCTACGGGCTCGAAGTCCTTCATGGTGGCTGGCGAGTGGGCGGTGAAGTCGAAAGCGCCGAAGAGGAGGTGGCTCTCTGTAGCCGAAGAGTTGTAGATAGCTTTGGTTGGGACCGTCACAATCGCCCAATCAGCGCCCTCGATTCCCACAAACGGCGCCAATTGACAAGGTTCGATCTCGTCAATGCCCATTGTTATGAGCTTGGGTTTTGGAGAATATGGGGGTACTGGAGATCGCGGAACGGTTAACAGACAAGCAACCAGGGGACACGAGATTTAGCCAGGTTCAGGCCCCAGAGGGAAAACCCTACTCCTGCTTGTCTGCTCTTGATTACGACGAAACCGAAAAGTACAGGGGGTGCGCAGATGCAATCTAGCGTGGAGGTGTGTATGCGGTGAGTTGAGGTGCCTTCCTCATCATGCCCTCCTAGCCTTTATATAGAGATAGGCAGGTCTCGGGCACATATTGAGTCGGTTACATGTTTAGGGTTTGCCCCTTTGAATATTCTATCTACTATAGTCTTGCTCTCCAAGGATCCGGAGGCGTCACGAGCTTGGGCCACCCGAAAACTCCATGGGCTGCGCCGCTCGTAGTGGGCCTTCTTTGGGCCGGACCGTATATGCTAATGTCGTGCACCTGTTGGGTATAACCATGTCACAAAGTGTGTAAGGTAAACAGTCCACATGTTCCATGAACAAAGAGACCATTGTTTTCTCCCTAGTAGCAATAGCACATCTACAACCGAAGAGATTTCTGTCACTTCCCTTGGAAACTAGAGGCATGAACCCACTATCGAGCATAAATACCCCCTCTTGGAGTCACTAGCAACTACTTGGCCGAGATAGATACTAACAATAGAGAGCATGCAAGATCACAAACAACACAGACATGATAGAATCATAAAGACAAAACCATTAATCAAACCAACATAATAATCTCAATATCCATCGGATCCCCACAAACACAACATGCATGATTACAAATAGATTAGATCTTGATCATGAATGGAGCTCACAATATCTATACATGAAAGCACAAGGAGGAGATACAAACATCTAGCTACTACATGGACCCATAGTCCAAAGTGGAACTACTCACGCATCATACCAGAGAGAAGGCCTCTGGGGTGATCTCCCCTCCGGCAGGGTGCCAAGAAAAACTTCAGATCCCCCCTGATCTAGGGACGACGGTGGCGGCGGCTACAGAAGGTTTTGTGGAATATTGATCAGGTCCTTAGGGTTTCTGCGTTGGGGGCTTCTTATATGCGAAGGGGGAGGCCGAGGAGGCGGCCAGGGGACCTACACCCTGCCTAGGTGTGGGGCAGGGCCCACCCGCGCCTAGGGGGGTCTGGCTGCCCTGGTTCGCATCTCCGTCTGATCTTCTGGATTCTTGTCCCCCATGGAAAGTTATTGACTTTGGCTTTTGTCCCGTCCAATTTTGAGAATATTGATTTTCTGCCTTTCTAGACCCAAAAACAGAAGAAAACAGGCAACTAGCACTGTGGCAACTTGTTAATAGGTTAGTTCCAGAAAAGATATAAAAACACCTCAAAGTGTAGACAAAACAAAGCAAAGTAGATACTAAACAAGCATGGAGCATAAAAAATTATAGATACGTTTCCGACGTATCAAGCATCCCCAAGCTTAACTCCTGCTCGTCCTCGAGTAGGTAAGTGATAAAAAGAATAATTTTTGAGGTGACATGCACCCTCACAAAAAAGATCTAACCATTCGCAAGCATTGAAAGCTGGATCAAAGAACTCAAAACATGTGCATGAAAGATGGAGTTCTAACAATAGTACATAGTAACTATGCATGCAACATGACAAGCTACAAACAAAGATCATGAATAACATGCATTGAAAAATGTTTGTTTTTTTCACATACAGAAAACATAGCATAGTGGCAATCAGCTTGTCCCTCATAGAGTAGAAAATATATGCATAGGACACCTCCAAAGTTCACAAGGGTGACTAGAAACAAATAGCACAAGAACAAGTAATATCACAATATGCATCAATCAATAAGCTTTGGAACACTACACACAGAATGACAACTATGCTCTCTTAATGTGCCTAAAGGTAGAAGGTGGAGACTCAACATAATGATGGAAGAAAGGCCCTTCACAAAGGGAAGCAGGGAGTTCAAGTTTCAAAAAGAGCTTCCAAAAGATTATGGTACTTACCAACTTTGAGCCCTCATTGCCCCTATCATAAGCATCTTGAAGTGATTAAGGTTAAAGTGAACAAAGATGGAGTATATGCTTGACGAAGTATAAGTTGGCAATCTCAAGTCCCTTGAATACGAGGGCCACACCTCATGCTACTCAACTTCAGTCACCTATAAGTTCTTGTCATTGTAAGTATTTGCATATCACAGAGAACCGCCAACGGGTACCCCTTGCACATGGTACAGGAGCTTTCCCATAACCAAAATGACAAGGCAAGCAGACAATGAGCATCTCAGCAATCTTTTTATTTACCATATGCATAGCTTTTTATTGAGGATGTTTCATAGATAGCTCACTATGGTGATGCTGCAAGTTTCCACCATGATTAGGCATAGCTTAGGCTAGCGGCCCAGGCGTTTCTCTAACACAAAATACAAACTCCATGGACTTACAAGTTCCCTCTTTATTTCACACCGGTGACATGCATAGACAAAAGAGCATGATATCAAGTGATTACAAAGTACAACTGGAATGTTGAAAACGTTCCCTGTGACAGCACGGTTCTGCTAATTCCAACGTATAAGTGCAAGCATATACAACATAGATGACATAATGGTTCAAGTTTATGTTAGAGATATGCCCTAGAGGCAATAATAAATGTAGTTATTATTATATCTTTGTGTTTATGATAAATGTTTACATTCATGCTATAACAGTATTAACCGGAAACATTAATACTTGTGTGATTTGTAAAATAAATTAGAGTCCCTAGTAAAGCCTCTTTAATAATACTAGCTTGTTGGTTAATAGATGATCGTGGTTTCTCGATCATGAACATTGAGATGTTATTAACAACGAGATCATATCATTAGGAGAATGGTATGATGGACATACTCCTATAGATAAGCGTAGCATAAAGGTCAAGTCATTTTAATAGTTCAATTGCTATAAGCTTTTTGATACATAGTAACCTAATTCCTTCGACCATGAGATCATGCTAATCACCATCACCGGAAGGATGCTTTGATGACATCAAACACCACACCATAACTGGGTGGCTATAAAGGTGACATTGAGTGTTCGGAAAGTATGGGTTGAGGCACATGGATCAAGAGTGGGATTTGTCCATCCATATGACAGATAGATATACTCTGGGCCCTCTCGGTGGAATGTCATCCAATTAGCTTGCAAGCATGTGACTGGCTCACAAGGGATCACATACCACGGGAACAAGAAAAGAATACTTATCAGTAACGAGGTTGAACTAGGTATGCAGAGATACCGACGATCAAAACCTTGGATAAGTAAACTATCGTGAGACAAATGGAAATTGGTATCGTATGTAAGTGGTTCATTCGGTCGCAAAGTAATCATAGAAATATATGGGAGCCATATGAATTTCCATATTCCTTTATTGGTTATTGATCGGAGAAGTGTCTCGATCATGTCCGCATAATTCACGAACCGTAGGGAGACACACTTAAGGATTCGATGTTGTTGTGTAGTTATGGAATGATGAGTAAGAGACTGAATGTTGTTTGGAGTCTCGGATGGGATCCGGGATATCACGAGGAGATACAGAATGGTCCGGAGAATAGATTCATATAAGGAAAGTCCTGTTTCGGAGTTCGGAAATGATTCCGGTGTTTTCACCAGGAATGTTCTAGAAGGGTCTGGAAGGTCCGACACTCCGGAGGGGAAGGGTACATGGATGTGTCATGACAATGTGGAATGGTTGCATCATGTACTAGGTTTGGCTGGGCAATATGAAGAGAGAAATCAAATCCAAGTTTGAAAGTCAAACGAAAGTTTGAAAAGTCAAATCCGAAGTTTGCTTGGTGGAGGGAGAGTAGGAAACCTACCTAGGGTAGGAGACCTACTCCCTCCACCCGTCGATCAAGGAGGAGGAGTTGGAGGAGGACTCCCTCCTCCCAACCGCCTCCCTCCCACCTATATAAGGAGGGGTAGGGCGCCCCTACCCCTCACACCTAAAACCCTAGCCCCAAGTCACCGGCGCCACCACCTCCAAGTGCTGCCACTGCCTAGGGCTCCTCCCAAGTCGCCAACTAGGGTTTCCCCAAACCCTAGCCGCCGGTTACACCACCCCCCTTGGTGCCTATAAACCCTAGATCACCAAGGCCCCTCTCTTGCTCCACCATACTCACTCCGGCTTAAGGCAAAGCCGTGCGAGATCATCCCTCTACTTCTGACACCACGCCGTCGTGCTGCCGGAATCACGAGGAGAGTGCTACAACCTCCGCTGCCTGCTAGAACAAGGGAGAGGAAGGTCTTCATCGAGTACCGAATGTGTGACCAACTGCGGAAGCGCTGCTGGAACGCAGCGCCGGAAGGATCGTCTACGCGATCTTGAGATCGGCAAGAGTATGACTACATCACCCACGACAATCTGCTCTCGTTAACTGCTTTGGAATCTTCGAGGGTGAGTTCCTCTATCGACGCATTGCTATAATCTAGTAGATAGATCTTGGCTTGTTTGTGTGCATGCGGTAGAAATTTTTTGTTTTCCATGCTACGAACCCCTACAATGGTATCAGAGCCGTGTCTATATGTAGATCTGTTGCACGAGTAGAACACAATGGTCATTCTGGGCGATCGAGCTTTTATTATCAATTGCTTTTTATGTACTTTGCATCTTGCGGTATGATGGGATGAAGTGGCCCGGGCTAACCTTACATGACATCGTTCATGATACTTGCTCCACGCTCTACATGCAACTTGTATTGCATAAGTGGCTTTGCGGGTGTCTGTCTCTCCCATCATAGTATATATTCAATTTACAACGGGAACTTGATAGTTCAAGCATCAACATTGTGGTTCTTGTTCATAAGTTAGAACGACACTTATTGAAAGCCCCAAACCACGTAAAATATGCAAAGGAAATTAGAGGCGTCTAACTTTGTTTTGCAGGGGTGTGCTTTGATGTGATATGGCCATGATTGTGATTATATTTGATGTATGCAATGTTCCTTATTGTAAGTTGGCAACCGGCAGGAGCCATATGGTTGTCTTTAAATTTCGTTAAGACCTGCGTGTCTATTCAAAGTAGTTGTAATAGTTGAAGCTGGTGGACGACAACCATGAAACGACATCATTGACCTTGACGCCATACTGGTGATGATGGAGATCATGTTCGTGCTTGAAGATGGAGATCGGAAGCACAAGAAGAAAGGCCATATCATATCACATATTAAGAATTGCATGTTATGTTAATCCTTTTATGCATCTTGTATTGCTTAGTTCATGACGGTAGCATTATAAGATGATCCCTCAAGCACACAATTTCAAGTTTTTACGTGTTCATCCTTAGTAAGCACCATTGCTAAAGCTCGTTGTTTCGAAGCACCACGTGATGATCGGGTGTGCTAGATTCTGCGAGTGTATACAATGTGAGCAAGCCAGATTTGCTCATGCGGAAGCTAAGGTTTGATCTTGACGAGCCTAGCATGTACAGACATGGTCTCGGAACATGGATCACCAAAAGGTAAAGCATGAGTCATATAGTAGATATGATGAACATGTTGATTGTTCTCCATTGAAGCTACATCAACTCTCGTGATGATCGGTTTTGATGTGGTGGATTTGGTTCGTGTGATCACTAAAACAATGTGAGGGATATTGTTTTGAGTGCGAGTTCACCTAGATTAATTTAACTATTAATGAGAACTCAATTTGTCATAAACTTAGTCTAAACTATTGCAAATATGTTGTAGATCAATGGAGGCCCCTACCATCAATTTTAATGCGTTCCTAGAGAAAGAAAAGTTGAAAAACAATGGAAGCAACTTCACGGATTGGTTCCGCAATTTGAGGATTGTCCTCAATGTTGGTAATTTGACCTATGTGCTGGATGCCATTGGGTGACCCGCAGCACCATCGCTACCGATGAAGTAAAGAATGTTTACCTCACTCAGAATAATCAGTACTACACAGTTCAGTGTGCTATCTTGTATGGTTTGGAATCGGAGCTTCATAAAAGGTTTGAGAACCATGACCCACATGATATTGTCCGTGAAATCAAAATGATATTTGAGGCTCACGTGGCAGTTGAGAGTTATGAGGCTTCTGAAAAGTTATTTAACTACAAGATAGAAGAGGGCAGCTCCGTTAGTGAGCATGTGTTTAAGATGTCTGGGCACGCAAACAAACTCCAAAGCTTGGGTATAGTGATTCCTAATTCTTTGGGGATTCACCGTGTCCTCCAATCACTACCACCAAGTTACAAGAACTTTGTGATGAACTACAATATGCAAAACATGGACAAGACGTTGCCAGAACTCTTCTCCATGTTGAAATCTGTAGAAGTGGAGATCAAGAAAGATGTCACATCCCAAAATTTTCCAAATTTTGAAATGTGAAAAATAAATAAACAAAATAAACAATTGTTGAAATTAGGGTGAGAAGAAACTTTTTGATTCCAATTGAAAACATCAAAACCTATTTTGATCAAATAGAATCCTAAAGGGATTTAAAAAGATAAATAAATAGTAAATAAAGTTATAATAGTTGGAACCACCATTTTTGGATCTTTTAATAAAAAAATTTGGATTTCATAAACAAAGTAGAAATAATAAATAAGGATTATTTTAAAGAGCCAAATTAAATCTTGGCCAAGCAAATGAAAGAAAATATTTCTATTTGATAAAATAGAGTAAAGGATTATTTAAATAAAATAATAAGGCTTTATTAATATCCAATTTTATTTAAGTAAAGGCTTTTCCATTTTAAAATAAACACTAAAACTTGTTAAAGTATTTTAAATAAAATTCCAAGTGTTTTGTTTTAAATAAAACCTACTAAAAAGATTTTTGTAGAAATTTAGATTTAAAATAGAGTTTTTAAAATATATTAAATCCTATTTAAATTAAAGACTAAATGTCTATTTATTTAATTATTAATAGATCCTAAAAGAATAAAAGAATTATTTTATTTTGGACTTTGGGATATGTTGCTAAACAGAATTGAATTATACCTAAAGTTTGGAGGTGGTTTGAATTCAAATGGAGTTTGAATTATTTGAATGAAAATCAAAACAGAAAATTCAAAACAGAAAAAGAAAAGCAATCAGTATAAAAAAATAGAAACAAACCCAACCCACTAAACCTACCCAGCCCAGCAAAGCATCTGGCCAAGCAAGAGCCCACCCGACAACCCTCACCCGAATCGTTTTCTCACGCGCAGCCTCACCCGCACAACAACTGACGACTGGACCCTACCCCCTCTGTCAGCCAATCAACGGACCCAGCCACCTCATCATCTCCTCCACTGACCACGCCCCTCCCGTTCGCCATTGATTACGGCGATCAATTCGCGTTGATGGCTGGGTTTAACTCGACAGCAACCATGCGCCTTTAAATGCCACGCTCTCCTCTTCCGTTTCCCCCAAACAGCACCTCCTCTCTGCCTCCAGGCAGCGCGAATTGCGAGCTCAAACCTCTCTGCCCCGACAAGCTTCTCCGACGAAATCTCGGTGACTCCAGCCACCTCTCCACTCCCTGGCATCACTATCTTACTCCCCTCGTCAGGCGCACCTACCAGTACCACTAGCTCGCTCGCGTGCGCTCCAAATCGTCGGCAAGGACCACCATCTGAACACCGGCGCCTCTGCCATTCGCTCCGGCAAGCCCCCTGGTAAGATCAGACCGCCCCGGTACTTCTTGTTGATGCTCCCATGATCCCCAGAACAGTACGCATCTAACGCCCCCTCTCGTTTGCCTCGGCATGGCCTGCAGCCCCACCTCCGACGACAAACAGAGATGTCCGACGCCGCCGCTGACTCCGGCAAGCAATCCACCCTGCTCCGGAGCGCCCCTCGACGAGCAGATACCACGTCGAGCTTCTCTGCACCCCTGCGAACCCCGTGAGCACCTCCGTTCCCCCTCATGCTTCCTGGTTCGTCGGCAACGACACTGACAGAGCGCTCCGCCGCACGCCGCCGCGCCAGCGCCGCCTGTTCCTGGTCTGGCTGCTGTGCCCGTTGGATCTTAATCTTGCGGCTGAGATTAGATTATAAGCGAAGGGGTATCATGTGCTCTGTGCCGCACGATCTCACTTAAATCCTGTGATACACAGAGCTCAATCCGCACGAAACGGTATCAGCCAGTTAGATTGAGCCACGTGGCCAGACTTAGGATTTAAAATAGAAATTTGATCTATTAGATTTGCAAACTTGTAAAATTCATAACTTTAATTCTACACGTTCAAATTTTGCAAATTTTATATCAATGGAATCATCAGAACAAGTACTTTGCAACAATGCACTTTGTTTAATGTTTTGCTTCTGGAAAATTGGTTGAATTTGCAGAAACATGTGCAGGCATATTTTGAATATAAAAATTGTTCTAGATATAATTTTAAGGTGAAATCTTTGCTAAATGGATTGTTTTAAACCTACTGACCATAGGAATCAACTTATGGATTTAAAAATGTATTTTGTGAGGTTAAGGAATAAATATTTGGATTAGCACATTTTCTAGTCAAATAAAAATATTGTTTATGGTTTAGAAGTGAATTTTGAGTAAAACCTTTGGGAAATGATTTGATTCCAACCTTCTAACCCTAAACACCAAGTTTTGAGATTTAAGAACATATTTGATGAACCATATAAAGTCATTACATTGCTAAAAGATATTTTCAACAACATAAAATATCACCTTAGCATAATATTTGGTTTATGAGATGAAACCTTTTGCAAATGGTTTTACCACTTTTGTAATTGACCAATGTGAGCTTGAAAATGTTTAGAGCCTAGTAGAAACCACTTTTCCAAATAAAACTATCTTTTGCATGCTTGCATGCATTGCCTTGTTTCTACTATTTTATGTGTGATAAATGGTTGAATGCTAGTTGAATTTGTGTTTGCTTGATTGAATTGTAGTGAGGTTAGAAGAGTGTGATATTTGCAAGATCAAGAAGTGAACCAACATTCTCTACTAAAAAGGCAAGTGACACTATCATCCAAGTCCTACTATTTTCATTGCACTTAGTGGATTTTTGTAACATGCATGATAAGGATTACTATATTTATGCTATGCTAAATCCTAATAGGATACCCTTATTTCTCCCTTATTGAAAACATTGTAGTTGTAGTATGCTTAGCCCCGCTATATATTTGGAATGGGATACATGATATGATTATATGAAGTGTTGGAAAGATATATGTTTTATATAATAAAACAAGTACTCAATGAACCACCTGGGTGGAAAAGGATACTCAAGATTTGGACAAGGTGGCAACAAAGGGAACCATGTTTATATGGCTATCTTTTTGTATGTGCACTAGAAGAAAACCACCCAGGGACTTAGAGATTCAACATGTTTCTCGTACAGTGGCTTCCGTGTACAACCACATGCTAAATGGGCTCTGGCTTAGTCAACTACATAGTGGAAGACCCATGCATTGGCATCTTCAGGTTAACTAGAATTGTGTAAGGGAAATATATCCCTACATTGGTGCCTGGTAGACAAGCTAGCATTGTGTATTGGGAGGACTCCTATGGAAAGTCTTTGTCACATTCTCGATCTGCCAGTATTCCATTTTGGTGAGTACTTGTCCAGCGGCCACTGGTGGCAACAAGACGAGATTGTGTCATGTGGGTAAAGTGTACAACTTCTGCAGAAGATCAAAAATTCTAAGTACTTAGCCGTGTCCCCGATTACGGACAATACTGAGCAACTAAGGCCTGAAGCTATGAAAGATCTCGACATTCCAATTTCTCAAAGTAAAATTTGATGGTGACAACAAGGGATTAGAAGCACTTGGAGTTTTCCAAGGAGTTAAGAAATATTTGACAAAAGATCAAAACTATTTTGAAAAGATAGGATAAAACTATATTGCTTTCTGCAAATGAGCCTAAACCCTACTTAGCCAAATATGCATATATTGATAGATTACACTTATTTCTACATAGTAGTGAAACTTGCCAATACAATTCAAATTTATTGACCCTTGTGGCTGCAACTTATTATGTTGCAGGTTTGTTTGATGTTAGTGAAGTGTGTTGAATAGGATTACAAGTCTACAACCAACATGATTGCCTGTGGCACTTTGAAGATGAAGGACTCCATGCTATATAGTTATTCTGCTGCATTGTAATGAGATAGCCAAATGAGCTATGTAAGATGTAATGAATTATTTTATTCCTGGTTATAAAGTTGTATTATGACCTTTGTATCTTGATATTACATCTTAATTGTGGATGCTAGCTATTGATCCAGGGACTAGCATTGTAAACACAGGGATCTCTACCTTATTAAAGGTTGGGAACCTTACAGATGGTATCAGAGCACTGTGTTGCCTGTAGGATTTGTAACCCTAGGATTGGACAAAACCCCTTAGAAAAATAGGAGTTGAAATTGTTCCAAACTTTTTTACAAACAATCTTGTAAACTCTTTCCTCAACCTTTTGGTTTTTGAATTCTACACCTCTTCCTTTTCAACTTGATGGACAAAGCCTTCACCATGACCAATGACTTCAACTTTAGTTTCACCAAGGACTTCAACTTAGACATCACTAAGGACTACAAGTGAAAAACCAAGAAACATTAGATTGCCTACCAAATACATTGATATCAAGTTAGAGTATGGATCATATTGACCTATGAGGTATGACTATACTAGGTTGATTATTTCAAGAAAACTTGTTGTTTCCTTCAACTCATGAGTTAAGCTCATAAGTTGTTAAGTGAATAGTTGCTTGTTGATTGTTTGATTGAACTTGATTGTTTTGGGTTGTGTGTTAGAACTCCCTTATGCCCATCTGTCATTACTTATCCCTATCAAACCAACAGATGCCTCCCCATCGTGCCAACCCCAACCAAAACAACAACATCACTCCTGAGATGCAGCAGATGATGACAGCTCAGACGCAGCTGATGCAGATGATGACCACGTTCATACAGAATCACAACAACAACAACAACAACAACAACAACAACAATCAGAATAATCCTCCAGCTCATGACATGCTCACCAGGTTTCTGAAACTTAGGCCTGCAAGGTTCTCTGGAACAACTGATCCAATGGAAGCCAATGACTGGTTACGTTCGATGAATAAGGACTTAGTGCTGTTGGCTGCACCGATGAAGAAAAAGTTAGGTTTGCATCACATCTGCTTGAAGGACCAGCAGCAACATGGTGGGACAACTTTCAGATCACCACTCCCCTTGAAGATGTAACTTGGGCTATTTTTGAGGATGGTTTCCGTACAGCTCACATCTCATCTGGAGTGATGAGCTTGAAGAAAAAGGAGTTCCACAATCTGAAACAGCGTCACCTCAGTGTGGCTGAGTACATTGAAGAGTTCAACAATCTGGCACGCTATGCACCGGATGAACTTGATACAGATGCTAAGAGAAAGGAGAAATTCCTCGAAGGACTTAATGATGAGTTGAACCTGCAGCTGTCTGTTGCCTATGTCCCAACTTATCAATCACTCTGTGACAAAGCCACTATATTGGAAAACAAGATGAATCAAGTTGAGAACAGAAAGAGGAAGCATAAAATCAAGTATCACTTAGGATCATCACAAAAGAAGCGTTCATTCAAAAAGAGCAATGAAGATTCTGAACCACATCAGTATCACCACAACAACAATGGAAGTGATAATAATGGAAATGATACTGACAATGGAGATGACCTTAGTCAGAACCAACATGATACTTTCAGGAAGAAAGATATTAGCCAGTTGCAGTGCTATAATTGTAAGGAACTTCGACACTATGCATCAGACTGTCCTGAGAAGAAAAAGAAAAAGGATGCTAGAAGATCCAATGGAAATGACTCCAATGTGATCCAGAAAGGACATGTGAACCACATTGACATGGATGGGAACTTTGAAGAAATAGAAGAAGTGGATGTCAGGAATTAGTTAACTCAGTTGAGACAAATAAGGATTCCTTGTCTAGATATCAGGTGTTAAACCCATAGTCAAGTGAACCATCAATGTAACCCTATGAGACTTTCTTTTAAGGGTGGTAGTACCCTAGTTGCCTTGAAGCCAACTTGTAACCCTAGCCTTCCCAAATCTCGGGACGAGATTTCTTTTAAGGGTGGTAGCCTGTCACATCCCAAAAATTTCCAAATTTTGAAATGTGAAAAATAAATAAACAAAATAAACAATTGTTGAAATTAGGGTGAGAAGAAACTTTTTGATTCCAATTGGAAACATCAAAACCTATTTTGATCAAATAGAATTCTAAAGGGATTTAAAAAGATAAATAAATAGTAAATAAAGTTATAATAGTTGGAACCACCATTTTTGGATCTTTTAATAAAAAAATATGGATTTCATAAACAAAGTAGAAATAATAAATAAGGATTATTTGAAAGAGCCAAATTAAATCTTGGCCAAGAAAATGAAAGAAAATATTTCTATTTGATAAAATAGAGTAAATGATTATTTAAATAAAATAATAAGGATTTATTAATATCCAATTTTATTTAAGCAAATGCTTTTCCATTTGAAAATAAACACTAAAACTTGTTAAAGTATTTTAAATAAAATTCCAAGTGTTTTGTTTTAAATAAAACCTACTGAAAAGATTTTTGTAGAAATTTAGATTTAAAAGAGTTTTTAAAATATATTAAATCCTATTTGAATTAAAGACTAAATGTCTATTTATTTAAGTATTAATAGATCCTAAAAGAATAAAATAATTATTTTATTTTGGACTTTGGGATATGTTGCTAAAAAGAATTGAATTATACCTAAAGTTTGGAGGTGGTTTGAATTCAAATGGAGTTTGAATTATTTGAATGAAAATCAAAACAGAAAAAGAAAAGCAATTAGTATAAAAAATAGAAACAAACCCAACCCACTAAACCTACCCAGCCCAGCAAAGCATCTGGCCCAGCAAGAGCCCATCCGGCAACCCTCACCCGAATCGTTTTCTCACACGCAGCCTCACCCGCACATCAACTGACGACTGGACCCCACTCCCCCTCCCTCTCTCTCGCTGTCAAACGGGACCCACTGGCTACCTCATCATCGTCTCCACCGCGACCACGTCCCCCTCGCCGTTTCTGCCATTGATTACGGCGATCAATTCGCATTGATGGATGGGTTTAACTCGACAGCAACCATGCACCTTTAAACGACACGCTCTCCTCTTCCATTTCCCCCAAACAACACCTCCTCTCTGCCTCCAGGCTGCGCGAATTGCAAGCTCAAACCTCTCTGCCTCGACAAGCTTCTCCGGCGAAATCCCGGCGACTCCGGCCACCTCTCCACTCCCTGGCATCACTATCTTGCTCCCCATCATCAGGCGCACCTACCAGTACCACTAGCTCGCTCGCGCGCGCGCTCCAAATCGTCGGCAAGGACCACCATCTGAGCACTGCCGCGTCTGCCATTCGCTCCGGCAAGCCCCCTGGTAAGCTCAGACCGCCCCAGTACTTCTCATTGATGCTCCCATGATCCCTAGAACAACACGCGTCTAAATCCCCCTCCCGTTTGCCTTGGCATGGCCTGCAGCCCCGCCTCCGACGACAAACAGAGACGTCTGATGCCGCCACTGACTTCGGCAAGCAATCCACCCTGCTCCGGAGCACCCCTCGATGAACAGAGACCACATCGAGCTTCTCTGCACTCCTGCGAACCCTGTGAGCACCTCCGTTCCCCCTCTTGCTTCCTGGTTCGTCGGCGACGACACTAACAGAGCGCTCCGCCGCTTGTCGCCGCGCTAGCGCCGCCCGTTCCTGGTCTGGCTGTTGTGCCCGTTGGATCTTAATCTTGCGGCTGAGATTAGATTATAAGCGAAGAGGTATCGTGTGCTCTATGCCGCATGATCTCACTTAAATCCTGCGGTCCACAGAGCTCAATCCGCATGAAATGGTATCAGCCAGTTAGATTGAGCCACGTGGCCATACTGAGGATTTAAAATAGAAATTTGATCTATTAGATTTGCAAACTTGTAAAATTCATAACTTTAATTCTACACGTCCAAATTTTGCAAATTTTATATCAATGGAATCAGCAAAATAAGTACTTTGCAACCATACACTTTTTTTAATGTTTTGCTTCTGGAAAATTGGTTGAATTGGCAGAAACATGTGTAGGCATATTTTGAATATAAAAATTGTTCTAGATATAATGTTAAGGTGAAATCTTTGCTAAATGGATTGTTTTGAACCTACTGACCATAGGAATCAACTTATGGATTTAAAAATGTATTTTGTGAGGTTAAGGAATAAATATTTGAATTAGCACATTTTCTAGTCAAATAAAAATATTGTTTATGGTTTAGAAGTGAATTTTGAGTAAAACCTTTGGGAAATGATTTGATTCAAACCTTATGACCCTAAACACCAAGTTTTGAGATTTAAGAACATATTTGATGAACCATATAAAGTCATTACATTGCTAAAAGATATTTTCAACAACATAAAATATCACCTTAGCACAATATTTGGTTTATGAGATGAAACCTTTCGCAAATGGTTTTACCACTTTTGTAATTGACCAATGTGAGATTGAAAATGTTTAGAGCCTAGTAGAAACCACTTTTCCAAATAAAACTATCTTTTGCATGCTTGCATGCATTGCCTTGTTTCTACTATTTTATGTGTGATAAATGGTTGAATGCTAGTTGAATTTGTGTTTGCTTGGTTGAATTGTAGTGAGGTTAGAAGAGTGTGATATTTGCAAGATCAAGAAGTGAACCAACATTCTCTACTAAAAATGCAAGTGACACTATCATCCAAGTCCTACTATTTTCATTGCACTTAGTGGATTTTTGTAACATGCATGATAAGGATTACTATATTTTATGCTATGCTAAATCCTAATAGGATACCCTTATATCTCCCTTAGTGAAAACATTGTATTTGTAGTATGCTTAGCCCCGCTATATATTTGGAATGGGATACATGATATGATTATATGAAGTGTTGGAAAGATATATGTTTTATATAATAAAACAAGTACTTAATGAACCACCTGGGTGGAAAAGGATACTCAAGATTTGGACAAGGTGGCAACAAAGGGAACCATGTTTATATGGCTATCTTTTTGTATGTGCACTAGAAGAAAACCACCCAGGGACTTAGAGATTGAACATGTTTCTCGTACAGTGGCTTCCGTGTACAGCCACATGCTAAATGGGCTCTGGCTTAGTCAACTACATAGTGGAAGACCCATGCATTGGCATATTCAGGTTTACTAGAATTGTGTAAGGGAAATATATCCCTACATTGGTGCCTGGTAGACAAGCTAGCATTGTGTATTGGGAGGACTCCTATGGAAAGACTTTGTCACATTCTCGATCTGCCAGTAT
This sequence comes from Avena insularis, assembly GCA_023614405.1. Lineage (NCBI taxonomy): Eukaryota > Viridiplantae > Streptophyta > Magnoliopsida > Poales > Poaceae > Avena > Avena insularis. The sequence goes on from CM042690.1 coordinate 29,404,962, forward strand.
TCCATTTTGGTGAGTACTTATCCAGCGGCCACTGGTGGCAACAAGACGAGATTGTGTCATGTGGGTAAAGTGTACAGCTTCTACAGAAGATCAAAAATTCTAAGTACTTAGCCGTGTCCCCGATTACGGACAATACTGAGCAACTAAGGCCTGAAGCTATGAAAGATCTCGACATTCCAATTTCTCAAAGTAAAATTTGATGGTGACAACAAGGGATTAGAAGCACTTGGAGTTTTCCAAGGAGTTCAGAAAGATTTGACAAAAGTTCAAAACTATTTTGAAAAGATAGGATAAAACTATATTTCTTTCTGCAAATGAGCCTAAACCCTACTTAGCCAAATATGCATATATTGATAGATTACACTTATTTCTACATAGTAGTGAAACTTGCCAATACAATTCAAATGTATTGACCCTTGTGGCTGCAACTTATTATATTGCAGGTTTGTTTGATGTTAGTGAAGTGTGTTGAATAGGATTACAAGTCTACAACCAACATGATTGCATGTGGCACTTTGAAGATGAAGGACTCCATGCTATATAGTTATTCTGCTGCATTGTAATGAGATAGCCAAATGAGCTATGTAAGATGTAATGAATTATTTTATTCCAAGTTATAAAGTTGTATTATGACCTTTGTATCTTGATATTACATCTTAACTGTGGATGCTAGCTATTGATCCAGGGACTAGCATTGTAATCACAGGGATCTCTACCTTATTAAAGGTTGGGAACCTTACAAAAGAGCACCAAGTGTTGTTGGTCAATAAGACCACCAAATTCAAGAAGCAAGGCAAGTCTAAGCAAAAGGGAAACTTCAAGAAGGGCGGTAAGAAATTTGCCGCGCCGACAAAGAAGACCAAGGCTGGGCCTAAGCCTGATACTGAGTGCTTTTACTACAAGGGATAAGGTCACTGGAAGCGGAATTTCCCAAAGTACTTGAAGGATTTGAAGAACGGCAACATCAAGGAGAAAGGTATATCCGATATACATGTTATTGATGTGTATCTCACTAGTACTTGTAGTGTGCCTGGGTATTTGATACTGGTTCAGTTGCTCATATTTGTAACTCAAAACAGGTGCTGCAGAATAAACGGAAGCTGGCGAAGAACGAGGTGACGATGCGCGTTGTAAATGGAGCAAAGGTTGATGTGATCGCGGTCGGCATGCTACCTCTTCATATACCATCGGGATTAGTTTTATACTTAAATAATTGTTATTTAGTGCCTGCGTTGAGCATGAACATTATATCTGGATCATGTTTATTGCGAGACGGTTACTTGTTTAAGTCCAAGAATAATGGTTGTTCGATTTATATGAGTAATATGTTTTATGCACATGCACCTTTGATAGATGGTCTATTCTTATTGAATCTCGATTGTGGAAATACACACATTAATAACATTGAAGCTAAACGTTTGAAATTGAGCGATAACACGACCTATATGTGGCACTATCGTCTTGGTCACATTGGAGTGAAGCGTATGAAGAAACTCCATTCTGATGGAATTCTCGAATCACTTGATTTCGAATCACTTGAAATATGCAAAGCATGTCTGATGGGTAAAATGACTAAGACTCCATTTTCTGGTATGATGGAGCGAGCTACGGACTTATTGGAAATCATACATACCGATGTGTGTGGCCCAATGAGTGTAGCATCGCGCGGTGGTTATCGTTATGTTCTTACCTTCACGGATGACTTGAGTAGATATGGGTATATCTATTTCATGAAACATAATTCCGAAACTTTCGAGAAGTTTAAGGAATTTCAAAGTGAGGTAGAGAATCAACGTAACAAGAAGATTAAATTTCTACGACATGATCGTGGAGGTGAATATCAAAGTTATGATTTTGGCGAGCATTTGAAGAAATGCGGAATACTTTCACAATTGACACCGCCGGGAACACCACAGTGTAATGGTCTGTCCGAACGTCGTAATCGAACTCTCTTAGATATGGTTCGTTCTATGATGTCACTTACAGATTTACCGCTATCATTTTGGGGTTATGCATTAGAAATAGCCGCATTCACTTTAAATAGGGCACCATCTAAATCCGTTGAAACGACACCGTATGAATTGTGGTTTGGGAAGAAACCTAAATTGTCGTTCCTTAAAGTTTGGGGTTGGGAAGCTTATGTAAAGAAGTTACAGTCGGACAAGCTTGAACCCAAAGCGGAAAAATGCGTCTTCATAGGATACCCGAAGTAAACTATTGGGTATACCTTCTATCATAGATCCGAAGGCAAAATCTTCGTTGCCAAGAATGGATCCTTTCTAGAGAAGGAGTTTCTCTCGAAAGAAGTGACTGGAAGGAAAGTAGAACTCGACGAGGTTGTTGAACCTTCTCTCGAACTTGCAAGTAGTGCAGCACCGGAAGTAGTTCATGTGGCGCCTACACCAATAAGAGAGGAGGCTAATGATGTTGATCATGAAACTTCGATTGAAGTTACTACGAAACCTCGCAGGTCAACGAGAACTTGTACCACTCCTGATTGGTATGATCCCGTTATGAGTGTCATGTTGGTGGATAACACCGATGACCCTGCGACATATGAGGATGCGATGATGAGCCCAGATTCCAATAAATGGCAAGAATCCATGAAATCCGAGATTGGATCCATGTACGAAAACCAAGTATGGACTTTGGTGGACTTACCGGATGGCCGGAAGGCTGTCGAGAACAAATGGATTTTCAAGAAGAAAACAGATGCTGATGGTAATGTTACTATCTATAAAGCTTGACTTGTCGCAAAAGGGTTTCGACAAATTCAAGGAGTTGACTACGATGAGACTTTCTCACCGGTAGTGAAGCTAAAGTCTATGAGGATTATGTTAGCAATCGCTGCATATTATGATTATGAGATATGGCAGATGGATGTCAAAACAGCTTTCCTCAATGGATACATTGATGAAGAGTTATATATGATGCAACCCAAATGTTTTGTCGATCCTAAAGATGCTAACAAGGTATGCAAACTTCAACAGTCCATATATGGATTGAAGCAAGCATCCCGAAGTTGGAATCAACATTTTGATAAGGTAATCAAAAGCTTTGATTTTATACAAACTTATGGAGAAGCTTGTATTTACAAGAAAGTGAGTGGGAGCTCTATAGCATTCTTAATACTATATGTAGATGACATATTTTTGATTGGGAATGATGTAGACCTTCTTAATAGTGTTAAGGATTATTTGAATAATAGTTTTTCAATGAAAGATCTTTGCGAAGCAGCTTACATATTAGGCATAAAGATTTATAGAGATAGATCGAGACGCCTAATATCATTGTCACAAAGTACATATTTCGACAAAGTTCTAAAGAGGTTTGGAATGGAAGATAGCAAGAAAAGGTTCTTGCCCATGTTGCCCAATACGACCTTGAGTAAAACTCAAAGTCCAACAACGGCAGAAGATAGAGAAAGGATGAGTAAGACTCCCTATGCCTCAGCCATAGGATCTCTAATGTATGCCATGCTATGTACTAGACCCGACATTGCTTATGCTGTTATTTTGACTAGCAGATATCAAAGTGATCCAGGAGTGGATCATTGGACAGCGGTCAAAAACATCCTTAATTACTTGAGAAGAACTAAGGATATGGTTCTTTCTTATGGAGGTGATGAACAGCTCGTTGTTAATGGTTACACCGATGCTAGTTGGAACACCGATCCGGATGATTCTAAATCACAATCTGGATACGTATTTACTTTGAATGGTGCAGCAGTTAGCTAGAGGAGTGCAAAGAAAAGCGTTCTGGCGAGACCTTGAACTGAATCGGAATACATAGCTGCTTCAGAGACTTCACAAGAGGCGATATGGATGAAGGAGTTCATTACAGAGCTCGGTGTGGTTCCAAGTGTGTTGCACCCAATGTCTTATCTACTGTGATAACATGGGCGCCATAGCCAATGCGCAAGAACCAAGGTCACACAAGAAGCTGAAGCACATCAAGCTACATTTTCACGCTATTCGAGAACATGTCCAAGATGGTGACATAAACATTTGCAAAGTACACACAGATCTGAATGTGGCAGATCCGTTGACTAAACCTCTCCCGAGGGCAAAACATGACCAGCACCAAACCGCCATGGGTGTTCGGTATATTACCATGTTATCTATATTAGTTGACTCTAGTGCAAGTGGGAGACTATTGGAGATATGCCCTAGAGGCAATAATAAATGTAGTTATTATTATATCTTTGTGTTTATGATAAATGTTTACATTCATGCTATAACAGTATTAACCGGAAACATTAATAATTGTGTGATTTGTAAACTAAATTAGAGTCCCTAGTAAAGCCTCTTTAATAATACTAGCTTGTTGGTTAATAGATGATCGTGGTTTCTCGATCATGAACATTGAGATGTTATTAACAACGAGATCATATCATTAGGAGAATGGTATGATGGACATACTCCTATAGATAAGCGTAGCATAAAGATCAAGTCATTTTAATAGTTCAATTGCTATAAGCTTTTTGATACATAGTAACCTAATTCCTTCGACCATGAGATCATGCTAATCACCATCACCGGAAGGATGCTTTGATGACATCAAACACCACACCATAAGTGGGTGGCTATAAAGGTGGCATTGAGTGTTCGGAAAGTATGGGTTGAGGCACATGGATCAAGAGTGGGATTTGTCCATCCATATGACGGATAGATATACTCTGGGCCCTCTCGGTGGAATGTCATCCAATTAGCCTGCAAGCATGTGACTGGCTCACAAGGGATCACATACCACGGGAACGAGAAAAGAATACTTATCAGTAACGAGGTTGAACTAGGTATGCAGAGATACCGACGATCAAAACCTCGGATAAGTAAACTATCGTGAGATAAATGGAAATTGGTATCATATGTAAGTGGTTCATTCGATCGCAAAGTAATCATAGAAATATGTGGGAGCCATATGAATTTCCAGATTCCTCTATTGGTTATTGATCGGAGAAGTGTCTCGATCATGTCCGCATAATTCACGAACTGTAGGGAGACACACTTAAGGATTTGATGTTGTTGTGTAGTTATGGAATGATGAGTAAGAGACCGAATGTTGTTCGGAGTCTCGGATGGGATCCAGGATATCACGAGGAGATACAGAATGGTCCGGAGAATAGATTCATATAAGGAAATTCCTGTTTTGGAGTTCGGAAATGATTCCGGTGTTTTTACCAGGAATGTTCTAGAAGGGTCTGGTAGATCCAACACTCCGGAGGGGAAGGGTACATGGATGTGTCATGAAAATGTGGAATGGTTGCATCATGTACTAGGTCACTTGGCTGGGCAATATGAAGAGAGAAATCAAATCCAAGTTTGAAAGTCAAACGCCAATTTGAAAAGTCAAATCCGAAGTTTGCTTGGTAGAGGGAGAGTAGGAAACCTACCTAGGGTAGGAGACCTACTCCCTCCACCCGCCGGCCAAGGAGGACGAGTTGGAGGAGGACTCCCTCCTCCCAACCGCCTCCCTCCCACCTATATAAGGAGGGGTAGGGCGCCCCTACCCCTCACACCTAAAACCCTAGCCCCAAGTCGCCGACGCCACCACCTCCAAGTGTTGCCGCCGCCTAGGGCTCCTCCCAAGTCGCTGACTAGGGTTTCCCCAAACCCTAGCCACCGGCTACACCACCCCCTTGGTGCCTCTACACCCTAGATCGACAAGGCCCCTCTCTTTCTCCACCATACTCGCTCCGGCTTAAGGCGAAGCCCTGCGAGATCTTCCCTCTACTTCCGACACCACGTCGTCGTGCTGCCGGAATCACGAGGAGAGTGCTACAACCTCCATTGCCTGCTGGAACAAGGGAGAGGAAGGTCGTCATCGAGTACCGAACATGTGACTGACTGCGGAAGCTGTTGGAGATATGCCCAAGAGGCAATAATAAAAGTGGTTATTATCATATCTTCATACTTATGATAAATGTTTACATACCATGCTCTAATTTTATTAACCGGAGACATTAATACTTGTGTGATTTGTAAACATAAAAGAGTCCCTAGTAAAGCCTCTTGTTAAACTCGCTTGTTGGTTAATATGTGATCATGGTTACCTGATTATGAACATAGAGATGTTATTAACAACAGGGTCATATCATTAGGAGAATGGTATGATGGACATACTCCTATAGTTAAGCGTAGCATAAAGATCAAGTCATTTAATATAGTTCATTTGCTATAAGCTTTCTGATACATAGTAACCTAATTCCTTCGACCATGAGATCATGCTAATCAGCATCACCTGAAGGATGCTTTGATGACATCAAACACCACACCGTAACTTGGTGGCTATAAAGGTGGCATTGAGTGTTTGGAAAGTATGGGTTGAGGCACATGGATCAAGAGTGGGATTTGTCCATCCATATGATGGATAGATATACTCTGGGCCCTCTCGGTGGAATGTCATCCAATTATCTTGCAAGCATGGATTGGATCACAAGGGATCACATACCGCGGGAACGAGAAAAGAGTACTTATCAGTAACGAGGTTGAACTAGGTATGCAGAGATACCGACGATCAAAACCTCGGATAAGTAAACTATCGTGAGACAAAGGGAAATTGGTATCGTATGTAAGTGGTTCATTCGATCGCAAAGTAATCATAGAAATATGTGGGAGCCATATGAATTTCCAGATTCCTCTATTGGTTATTGACCGGAGAAGTGTCTCGATCATGTCCGCATAATTCACGAACCGTAGGGAGACACACTTAAGGATTCGATGTTGTTGTGTAGTTATGGAATGATGAGTAAGAGACCGAATGTTGTTCAAAGTCTCGGATGGGATCCGGGATATCACGAGGAGATACAGAATGGTCCGGAGAATAGATTCATATAAGGAAAGTCCTGTTTCGGAGTTCGGAAATGATTCCGGTGTTTTCACCAGGAATGTTCTAGAAGGGTCTGGAAGGTCCGACACTCCGGAGGGGAAGGGTACATGGATGTGTCATGACAATGTGGAATGGTTGCATCATGTACTAGGTCACTTGGCTGGGCAATATGAAGAGATAAATCAAATCCAAGTTTGAAAGTCAAACGCCAATTTAAAAAGTCAAATCCGAAGTTTGCTTGGTGGAGGGAGAGTAGGAAACCTACCTAGGGTAGGAGACCTACTCCCTCCACCCGTCGGCCAAGGAGGATGAGTTGGAGGAGGACTCCCTCCTCCCAACCGCCTCCCTCCCACCTATATAAGGAGGGGTAGGGCGCCCCTACCCCTCACACCTAAAACCCTAGCCCCAAGTCGCCGACGCCACCACCTCCAAGTGCTGCCGCCGCCTAGGGCTCCTCCCAAGTCGCTGACTAGGGTTTCCCCAAACCCTAGCCACCGGCTAAACCACCCCCCTTGGTGCCTGTAAACCCTAGATCGACAAGGCCCCTATCTTGCTCCACCATACTATCTCTGGCTTAAGGCGAAGCCCTGCGAGATCTTCCCTCTACTTCCGACACCACGTCGTCGTGCTGCCGGAATCACGAGGAGAGTGCTACAACCTCCATTGCCTGCTGGAACAAGGGAGAGGAAGGTCTTCATCGAGTACCGAACGTGTGACTGACTGCGGAAGCTGTTGGAGATATGCCCAAGAGGCAATAATAAAGTGGTTATTATCATATCTTCATACTTATGATAAATGTTTACATATCATGCTATAATTGTATTAACCGGAGACATTAATACTTGTGTGATTTGTAAACATAAAAGAGTCCCTAGTAAAGCCTCTTGTTAAACTTGTTTGTTGGTTAATATATGATCATGGTTACCTGATTATGAACATAGAGATGTTATTAACAACAGGGTCATATCATTAGGAGAATGGTATGATGGACATACTCCTATAGTTAAGCGTAGCATAAAGATCAAGTCATTTAATATAGTTCATTTGCTATAAGCTTTCTGATACATAGTAACCTAATTCCTTTGACCATGAGATCATGCTAATCACCATCACCGGAAGGATGCTTTGATGACATCAAACACCACACCATAACTGGGTGGCTATAAAGGTGGCATTGAGTGTTCGGAAAGTATGGGTTGAGGCACATGGATCAAGAGTGGGATTTGTCCATCCATATGACGGATAGATATACTCTGGGCCCTCTCGGTGGAATGTCATCCAATTAGCTTGCAAGCATGTGACTGGCTCACAAGGGATCACATACCACGGGAACGAGAAAAGAATACTTATCAGTAACGAGGTTGAACTAGGTATGCAGAGATACCGACGATCAAAACCTCGGATAAGTAAACTATCGTGAGATAAATGGAAATTGGTATCATATGTAAGTGGTTCATTCGATCGCAAAGTAATCATAGAAATGTGGGAGCCATATGAATTTCCAGATTCCTCTATTGGTTATTGATCGGAGAAGTGTCTCGATCATGTCCGCATAATTCACGAACCGTAGGGAGACACACTTAAGGATTTGATGTTGTTGTGTAGTTATGGAATGATGAGTAAGAGACCGAATGTTGTTCGGAGTCTCGGATGGGATCCGGGATATCACGAGGAGATACAGAATGGTCCGGAGAATAGATTCATATAAGGAAAGTCCTGTTTTGGAGTTCGGAAATGATTCCGGTGTTTTTATCAGGAATGTTCTAGAAGGGTCTGGAAGGTCCGACACTCCGGAGGGGAAGGGTACATGGATGTGTCATGACAATGTGGAATGGTTGCATCATGTACTAGGTTTGGCTGGGCAATATGAAGAGAGAAATCAAATCCAAGTTTGAAAGTCAAACGACAGTTTGAAAAGTCAAATCCGAAGTTTGCTTGGTGGAGGGAGAGTAGGAAACCTACCTAGGGTAGGAGACCTACTCCCTCCACCCGTCGGTCAAGGAGGAGGAGTTGGAGGAGGACTCCCTCCTCCCAACCGCCTCCCTCCCACCTATATAAGGAGGGGTAGGGCGCCCCTACCCCTCACATCTAAAACCCTAGCCCCAAGTCGCCGACGCCACCACCTCCAAGTGCTGCCGCCGCCTAGGGCTCCTCCCAAGTCGCTGACTAGGGTTTCCCCAAACCCTAGCCACCGGCTAAACCACCCCCCTTGGTGCCTTTAAACCCTAGATGGACAAGGCCCCTCTCTTGCTCCACCATACTCTCTCCGGCTTAAGGCGAAGCCCTGCGAGATCTTCCCTCTACTTCCGACACCACGCCGTCAGGTCACGGAATCACGAGGAGAGTGCTACAACCTCCATTGCCTGCTGGAACAAGGGAGAGGAAGGTCGTCATCGAGTACCGAACATGTGACTGACTACGGAAGCTGTTGGAGATATGCCCAAGAGGCAATAATAAAAGTGGTTATTATCATATCTTCATACTTATGATAAATGTTTACATACCATGCTCTAATTGTATTAACCGGAGACATTAATACTTGTGTGATTTGTAAACATAAAAGAGTCCCTAGTAAAGCCTCTTGTTAAACTCGCTTGTTGGTTAATATGTGATCATGGTTACCTGATTATGAACATAGAGATGTTATTAACAACAGGGTCATATCATTAGGAGAATGGTATGATGGACATACTCCTATAGTTAAGCGTAGCATAAAGATCAAGACATTTAATATAGTTCATTTGCTATAAGCTTTCTTATACATAGTAACCTAATTCCTTCGACCATGAGATCATGCTAATCAGCATCACCTGAAGGATGCTTTGATGACATCAAACACCACACCGTAACTTGGTGGCTATAAAGGTGGCATTGAGTGTTTGGAAAGTATGGGTTGAGGCACATGGATCAAGAGTGGGATTTGTCCATCCATATGATGGATAGATATACTCTGGGCCCTCTCGGTGGAATGTCATCCAATTATCTTGCAAGCATGGATTGGATCACAAGGGATCACATACCGCGGGAACGAGAAAAGAGTACTTATCAGTAACGAGGTTGAACTAGGTATGCAGAGATACCGACGATCAAAACCTCGGATAAGTAAACTATCGTGAGACAAAGGGAAATTGGTATCGTATGTAAGTGGTTCATTCGATCGCAAAGTAATCATAGAAATATGTGGGAGCCATATGAATTTCCAGATTCCTCTATTGGTTATTGATCGGAGAAGTGTCTCGATCATGTCCGCATAATTCACGAACCGTAGGGAGACACACTTAAGGATTCGATGTTGTTGCGTAGTTATGGAATGATGAGTAAGAGACCTAATGTTGTTCAGAGTCTCGGATGGGATCCGGGATATCACGAGGAGATACAGAATGGTGCGGAGAATAGATTCATATAAGGAAAGTCCTGTTTCGGAGTTCGGAAATGATTCTGGTGTTTTCACCAGGAATGTTCTAGAAGGGTCTGGAAGGTCCGACACTCCGGAGGGGAAGGGTACATGGATGTGTCATGACAATGTGGAATGGTTGCATCATGTACTAGGTCACTTGGCTGGGCAATATGAAGAGATAAATCAAATCCAAGTTTGAAAGTCAAACGACAGTTTGAAAAGTCAAATCCGAAGTTTGCTTGGTGGAGGGAGAGTAGGAAACCTACCTAGGGTAGGAGACCTACTCCCTCCACCCGTCGGCCAAGGAGGATGAGTTGGAGGAGGACTCCCTCCTCCCAACCGCCTCCCTCCCACCTATATAAGGAGGGGTAGGGCGCCCCTACCCCTCACACCTAAAACCCTAGCCCCAAGTCGCCGACGCCACCACCTCCAAGTGTTGCCGCCGCCTAGGGCTCCTCCCAAGTCGCTGACTAGGGTTTCCCCAAACCCTAGCCACCGGCTAAACCACCCCCCTTGGTGCCTCTAAACCCTAGATCGACAAGGCCCCTATCTTGCTCCACCATACTATCTCTGGCTTAAGGCGAAGCCCTGCGAGATCTTCCCTCTACTTCCGACACCACGTCGTCGTGCTGCCGGAATCACGAGGAGAGTGCTACAACCTCCATTGCCTCTTTGGAACAAGGAGAGGAAGGTCTTCATCGAAAATTTAACGTGTGACCGATCATGAAGCTGTTGGAGATATGCCCAAGAGGCAATAATAAAGTGGTTATTATCATATCTTCATACTTATGATAAATGTTTACATATCATGGTATAATTGTATTAACCGGAGACATTAATACTTGTGTGATTTGTAAACATAAAAGAGTCCCTAGTAAAGCCTCTTGTTAAACTTGTTTGTTGGTTAATATATGATCATGGTTACCTGATTATGAACATAGAGATGTTATTAACAACAGGGTCATATCATTAGGAGAATGGTATGATGGACATACTCCTATAGTTAAGCGTAGCATAAAGATCAAGTCATTTAATATAGTTCATTTGCTATAAGCTTTCTGATACATAGTAACCTAATTCCTTCGACCATGAGATCATGCTAATCACCATCACTGGAAGGATGCTTTGATGACATCAAACACCACACCATAACTGGGTGGCTATAAAGGTGGCATTGAGTGTTCGGAAAGTATGGGTTGAGGCACATGGATCAAGAGTGGGATTTGTCCATCCATATGACGGATAGATATACTCTGGGCCCTCTCGGTGGAATGTCATCCAATTAGCTTGCAAGCATGTGACTGGCTCACAAGGGATCACATACCACGGGAACGAGAAAAGAATACTTATCAGTAACGAGGTTGAACTAGGTATGCAGAGATACCAACAATCAAAACCTCGGATAAGTAAACTATCGTGAGATAGATGGAAATTGGTATCATATGTAAGTGGTTCATTCGATCGCAAAGTAATCATAGAAATGTGGGAGCCATATGAATTTCCAGATTCCTCTATTGGTTATTGATCGGAGAAGTGTCTCGATCATGTCCGCATAATTCACGAACCGTAGGGAGACACACTTAAGGATTTGATGTTGTTGTGTAGTTATGGAATGATGAGTAAGAGACCGAATGTTGTTCGGAGTCTCGGATGGGATCCGGGATATCACGAGGAGATACAGAATGGTCCGGAGAATAGATTCATATAAGGAAAGTCCTGTTTTGGAGTTCGGAAATGATTCCGGTGTTTTTATCAGGAATGTTCTAGAAGGGTCTGGAAGGTCCGACACTCCGGAGGGGAAGGGTACATGGATGTGTCATGACAATGTGGAATGGTTGCATCATGTACTAGGTTTGGCTGGGCAATATGAAGAGAGAAATCAAATCCAAGTTTGAAAGTCAAACGACAGTTTGAAAAGTCAAATCCGAAGTTTGCTTGGTGGAGGGAGAGTAGGAAACCTACCTAGGGTAGGAGACCTACTCCCTCCACCCGTCGGCCAAGGAGGATGAGTTGGAGGAGGACTCCCTCCTCCCAACCGCCTCCCTCCCACCTATATAAGGAGGGGTAGGGCGCCCCTACCCCTCACACCTAAAACCCTAGCCCCAAGTCGCCGACGCCACCACCTCCAAGTGCTGCCGCCGCCTAGGGCTCCTCCCAAGTCGCTGACTAGGGTTTCCCCAAACCCTAGCCACCGGCTAAACCACCCCCCTTGGTGCCTCTAAACCCTAGATCGACAAGGCCCCTATCTTGCTCCACCATACTATCTCTGGCTTAAGGCGAAGCCTCGAGATCTTCCTCTACTCGACACCACGCCGTCGTGTCACGGAATCACGAGGAGAGTGCTACAACCTCCATTGCCCTGGAACAAGGGAGAGGAAGGTCGCCATCGAAAATTTAACGTGTGACCGATCATGAAGCTGTTGGAGATATGCCCAAGAGGCAATAATAAAGTGGTTATTATCATATCTTCATACTTATGATAAATGTTTACATACCATGCTATAATTGTATTAACCGGAGACATTAATACTTGTGTGATTTGTAAACATAAAAGAGTCCCTAGTAAAGCCTCTTGTTAAACTCGTTTGTTGGTTAATATATGATCATGGTTACCTGATTATGAACATAGAGATGTTATTAACAACAGGGTCATATCATTAGGAGAATGGTATGATGGACATACTCCTATAGTTAAGCATAGCATAAAGATCAAGTCATTTAATATAGTTCATTTGCTATAAGCTTTCTGATACATAGTAACCTAATTCCTTCGACCATGAGATCATGCTAATCACCATCACCTGAAGAATGCTTTGATGACATCAAACACCACACCGTAACTTGGTGGCTATAAAGGTGGCATTGAGTGTTTGGAAAGTATGGGTTGAGGCACATGGATCAAGAGTGGGATTTGTCCATCCATATGACGGATAGATATACTCTGGGCCCTCTCGGTGGAATGTCATCCAATTATATTGCAAGCATGTGACTGGATCACAAGGGATCACATACCGCGGGAACGAGAAAAGAGTACTTATCAGTAACGAGGTTGAACTAGGTATGCAGAGATACCGATGATCAAAACCTCGGATAAGTAAACTATCGTGAGACAAAGGGAAATTGGTATCGTATGTAAGTGGTTTATTCGATCACAAAGTAATCGTAGAAATATGTGGGATCCATATGAATTTCCAGATTCCTCTATTGGTTATTGATCGGAGAAGTGTCTCGGTCATGTCCGCATAATTCACGAACCGTAGGGAGACACACTTAAGGATTCGATGTTGTTGTGTAGTTATGGAATGATGAGTAAGAGACCGAATGTTGTTAGGATTCTCGGATGGGATCCGGGATATCACGAGGAGATCCGAAATGGTCCGGAGAATAAGATCAATATAAGGAAAGTCCTGTTTCGGAGTTGGGGAATGATTTCGGTGTTTTCACCGGGAATGTTCTAGAAGGGTCCGGAAGGTCCGGCACTCCGGAGGGGAAGGGTACATGAATGTGTCATGACAATATGGAATGGTTGCATAATGTACTAGGTCACTTGGCTGGGCAAAATAAAGGGAGAAATCAAATCCTAGTTTGAAAGTCAAACGCCAATTTGAAAAAGTCAAACGGCAAGTTTGCTTGGTGGAGGGAGAGTAGGAAACCTACTTGGGGAGGAAGTCTCCTCCCTCCACCCGCCGGCCAAGGAGGAGGAGTTGGAGGAGGACTCCCTCCTCCCAAGCCGCACCCTCCCACCTATATAAGGAGGGGTAGGGCTGCCCCTCTACAACACACCTAAAACCCTAGCCCTCTCCTCCAAGCCGCCGGCGCCATCACCTCCTTGTACTGCCGCCGCCTAGGGCACTACCAAATCGGCGAGTTGGGGTGATCCCCAAACCCTAGCCGTCGGCTATACTTCCCCCTTGGTGCCTCTAAACCCTATATCACCAAGGCCTCTCTCATAGTCCACCATACTCGCTCCGGCATAAGGCGAAGCCCTGCGAGATCTCCCCTCTACTTCCGGTACCACGCCGTCGTGCTGCCGGAATCACAAGGAGAGTGCTACAACCTCCGCTGCCTGCTGGAACAAGGGAGAGGAAGGTCTTCATCGAAAATTTAACGCAGATCGATCAAGGGAGCTGCGCCTTAACGCAGCGGAAGGATCGTCTACGCGATCTTGAGATCGGCAAGTGTACGACTACATCATCCACGAGAATCTGCTCTCGTTAACCGCTTTGGAATCTTTGAGGGTGAGTTCCTCTATCGACTCGTTGCTACAATCTAGTAGAGAGATCTTGGCTTGTTTGTTTGCATGCGGTAGAATTTTTTTATTTTCCATGCTACGAACCCCTTCAGAAGCGCTGCCGGAACGCAACACCGGAAGGATCGTCTACACGATCTTGAGATCGGCAAGAGTACGACTACATCACCCACGAGAATCTGCTCTCATTAACCGCTTTGGAATCTTCGAGGGTGAGTTCCTCTATCGACTCGTTGCTACAATCTAGTAGATATATCTTGGCTTGTTTGTGTGCATGCGGTATAAATTTTTTGTTTTCCATGCTACGAACCCCTACAGTTTATTAGGGGCAAAGAATATAGTGTGCCATCAAGTTTGTGAGGGATTTAATCACTAAGTTTTCACATAAAAAATAGTTTTGTAATTGGAAGATAGCTGAAAACAAGAATATACTTGGAATGGTGTAACACACCATGCATAGGAATTTATAGTGGACACTTTGGAATAACTTGGTTTCTTGGGAGTTGGAAGCATGAGTAGAACTTACTCATACAAGTGGAGGCTAGCAAAATACTGGGAGCAACCAACTAAGAGAGCATAATGGCCATAATCATGCAGAGCAACAAAGCATTACTAATCAAATCATGGAGTGGTACTACAAGTCAAGTACTAAATGATCATAGAGGCTATGGTGACTTTTCATAGTCATAGCCATTTTATTAATCAAGGAGGATTGAGCTTCAGACAAAGAGGATATATTTTTCTCAACATTTAAAAGCTTTTCCTCTATTGCCTTATTGAAAGTGGTTTGTTTACTAATAAAGTCTTTGAGCATGACTTCAAGTTTAGAGGGGGCACTTCTAGCATTATTGTAGGAGTTTCCATAATAATTGCCATTATTAGGAGGATAAGGCCTATAATTGTTACCATCAAAATTACTCCTATAAGCATTATTGTTGAAATTGTTATTTCTAATGAAGTTCACATCAACTTGCTCTCCTTGAGCAACCAAGGAGGCTAAGGGAACACTATTAGGATCTAGAGGAGCTTTCCCATTAACAAGCATAGCCATAATAACATCAATCATATCACTCAAAGAGGAAGTTTCCTCAACAGAATTTACCTTCTTACCATGTGGAGCTCTCTCAACGTGCCATTCAGAGTAGTTAACCATCATATTATCAAGGAGCCTTGTTGCAGCACCCAAAGTGAGGCCCATGAAGGTACCTCCAGCAGCTAAATCCAACGGGTTTCTTGAGGAGAAGTTCAAACCTGCATAAAAAGTCTGGATAATCATCCAAGCAGTGAGTCCATGAGTGGGACAATTCTTAACCAAAGATTTCATTCTTTCCCAAGATGGAGCAACATGTTCACTATCAAGTTGTTTAAATTTCATAATGTCACTTCTCATAGATATAATCTTAGCAGGAGGATAGTACTTTCCAATAAAAGCATCTTTGCACTTAGTCCAAGAATCAATACTATTTTTAGGCAAGGATAGCAACCATTCTTTAGCTTTTCCTCTCAAGGATAAAGTAAAAAGCTTGAGCTTAACAATATCTCCATCTACATCCTTATACTTTTGCATCTCACCGATGACCCACAAGTATAGGGGTGTATCGTAGTACTTTCGATAAATAGGAGTGTTGATCCCAACAAGGAGAAGAAGGTGTTGAATAGTGGTATGGAGCAGGTAATCCCTATGAATACTTAGCAAATGGATTTTTAGTGGTTTTCTGACAAGGCAACAAAAAAAGAGCAAGTAACAGAAGTAACGAACAAACGGAGCAAGTGGCCCAATCCTTTCTTAGCAAAGGACAAGCCGGTGGAAATACTTATAAGGACCAAACGTTCTCGAGGACACATGGGAATTCTGTCAAGTGCTTTCGCTTCAAATAGCTGAGTACTCTTCTCTGGTGTTTGTAAGTGTTGTATGGGTGAACCTGTGCTAACATACCGCCCTTCCTAGGACTAATACATACTTGTGATTAAACCCCCTACAAACATCCGTAACTACATGAAAGTAATTAAGATATATATCTAACCACAGCCTTAAACTCTGAGATCCTACACTCCCTTGTGCAAAGGTGTCCTAGCGGGGGTTCAGGTTTCTGTCACTCGGTAACCCCACAATTATTAGCCAAATACACAATGCATCCCCTAGGCCCATAAATGGTGAAGTGTCATGTAGTCGACGTTCACATGACACCACTAGAAGAATAGCACCACAACTTAAATACTAAACCATTAAATAATAACTCATCACAGATTCACTACTAACAACATGACTTCTCCCATGTCTTCAAGAACTAAACGAACTACTCACAAGACATCATATGGATCAAGATCAAAGATGATATGATAATGGATAACAATCTGAACATAAACAATAATCCAATGGTTCCACTCACAAGCATCAACTACAGTAGTAATTAACACCAGGAAAGTTTCCCCTAAGAACTAAAGCAATATCCAACAAAATTGTTACAGCGGGATGGAGTGGTGATGATGGTGCTGGTGGAGATGATGGTGTGGATGATGATGGTGTGGATGATGATGATCCCGATGAAGCCTAGCTTGATGACAGTGTTGATGGCGACGGTCTCCTCTCCGGGAAGGAATGCCCCCGGCAGAAATCTGTCTGCCGGAGAGATCTTTCTCTCTCGGTGTTCTCCGCCCCCCAGAGGCGGCGGAAATCTATCTATGGTCGCTCCCTGAGGCTTATGGTTCCGTAGGGAAGATATAGACGAAGGGGGAGAGTCGAAGGCCGGGCAGGTGGGCCACACCTGCCCTAGGCGCGGCCTCGGGTGGGCCCGGGCCTAGGGGGTGTGGGCCCCCTGCGCCCCCCCTGCGGCCCCCCTTCGCTCCTCCTTCTGGCTTCCTTCGTCTTCTCGTCTTCTGGTAAAATAATATGTTTCCATATTTTTCTGGTATTTTTATGATCTTCGCGAAATTGCACCGAAACGCCTTCTTTTCCATCAGAATCCAGAATTCGGCAGTCCATCCTCCAAGAATCATCCAACATGCATAAACAAATGAAAAGCCATAAGTAATACCTCATAATAAGACAAATATCAATGAAAAGAGGTAGATTATGGTATAGAAAGGTGATGCAAATTGGGCATATCAACTCCCCCAAGCTTAGACTTTGCTTTTACCCAAGCGAATACTGAGCTTAGTAAACATGTCCACAGGTTTATGGAATGAAGTGTCGATAAAAGAATACGAACAAGAAGCATCACAATTACCATTGCACAACTCATAGAAGAAAGCAACTCACCATTATGCAACTTAGCTTGCAAGCTAGTACAACAGTCACAATAGAGATGCATAAAGATAAATCATAATTGGAATTGGCAAACTTGTTCTTGGTCAGAGAACAACTGGCAAACAATTTCACAAAAAGCTTTTTGTAGAAGTTTCAAAACAGGAACACTCGTTGCTCAAAAAGGTTTTTCACAAGTGAAGGATTTCAAAGTAATACTCAATAGATAAGAGTTTTGTGCAAACAAGGAAGATAAAGAACATGATTGAATAAATCACCATATGAATACTTGAAACACAACAACTCAAATGCTTGCTGGAGATAGAGAGGAAGTAGGTTTACTGACTCATCTTGGAAGTGGGAGAAAGGTCCCTTCCTAGAGGGTAGCAGGGATTACAAGTCATAAAGAGCTTCCAAAAGATTATGGTACTTACTAGCTTTGAGCCCTCATTGCCCCTATCATAAGCATCTTGAGATGATTAAGGTTAAAGTGAACAAAGATGGAGTATATGCTTGATGAAATATAAGTTGGCAATCTCATGTCCCTTGAATATGAGAGCCACTCCTCATGCATACTCAACTTTGGGCCTAGGTAAGTTCTTGTCATTGTAGGTATTTGCATATCATTGAGAACCTCCAACGGGGTACCCCTTGCACATGGTACAGGAGCTTTCCCATAACCAAAATGACAAGGCAAGCAGACAATGAGCATCTCAGCAATCTTTTTATTTACTATGTGTATAGCTTTTTTATTGAGAATGCTTCATAGATGACTCACTATGGTGATGCTGCAAGTTTCCACCATGATTAAGCATGGCTTAGGCTAGTGTCCTAGGCGTTTCTCTAACACATAATACATACTCCATGGACTTACAAGTTCCCTCTTTATTTCACACCGTTGACATCCATAGACAAAAGAACACGATATCAACTGTGTACAGAGTACAAGTGCAATGTTTAAAACGTTCCCCGTGATAGCACGGTTCTACTAATTCCAACGTATAGATGCAAGCATATACAACTTTGATGTTCACAATGGTTCAAGTTTATTAGGGGCAGGGAAATAAAGTGTGCCATCAAGTTCGTGAGAGCTTTACTAACTAATTTTCACATAACAAAATACTTTTTAATTCGAAAGGTAGATGAAGCTTGAGAATTTGCTAGGAATAGAAAAAACTACTAGGTAGATATGGTGGACACAAGTGGCAAAAGTTTTGGGTTTAAAGGATTTTGGAAACATGAGAAGTACGTCTTCTCAAAACAGGTTTTTGGCTAGCAAGGCTGGGTAGCAAGCAAGAGAGTTGAAAGAAAAAAGCAAACATACAAGTAATAAAGCCAAACATGCAATATTCCTTGAAGACACAAAAGAATCTTAAATAAAGAATACTAAGCTTATGGGCCAACAAGAAATAAAACAGATGATACCAAATACCTATAAGCTTTTTCTTTCTTTCTTTTTCTTTCAAACTAAAGCCACTGACCAGAACTTGGTTTGCCAAAACCAATTTAGATCCACTTGATGATCCCAAAGTGATGCTCATACTGATAAACAAGATCCATCATATAATAGAGAATGCAAACTAAAATAAGAAGTGCAAAAAGTAAAAGATGAGACTTCTCATTAATATTCCAATAAAGGCACTCACACCAAGGGATACATAGATAATCAACTAAAGGAGAGATACTTACACATGCAAACCAAACTATAAGATAACCTCTCTACCACAAATATGAATCCACTAAAAAGGTAAAACATAAAAGATAATGGTGGTGATACCGCGGCACTCCCCCAAGCTTGGAACAAGCCAAGGGGATGCCAAACCTGATGACGAATTACTCCTTCGGTGGTGGTTGTGTTATCTTGATAAGCTCCTCAATAAGTTTCTTCAAATCCTCCATATCGAAGGTCAGAGTATGAATTAGCTCCGAATTATGCTCAATGCAACCCATGATCAACTCGGACCGAGGATCCCAGTCCTTGTTATTCTTTCTCCATTCTTCCAGATTAGAGCGTTTCTTCCCTGCACGGTTAGAACAAGGGGTACTAGGAGGAAGTGTGCACGGAGCAAGGATATGACGCGGAGTTCTCCCTCCTATAGACATCCGTGTTGTCCTCTTAAGCTTGGTAGGTCGTGCCACCAAACCAATTCTTGCGACGGTAGCGCGGGTGTCCGGTTGCTTGTCCTCCTCCATGTCTCCTTCATAACCTACCGGAATCTCCTCCTCCTTTGGAACTTGAGGTTCTTCTTCTTCGGGCTTCTTTCCTTTGTCGTCGGCAGAGGCCCATGGCGCTCTAAACTTGAGAAGATTTCCTGACAGAAACAGATCGAAACGAAAACACGACGAGAACACGATGCATGAACCTCGGGGGATCCTGGGGGTTATATATTATGAAGTTTCAATGCATAAGGAAGATTTTGACACGGAAACGAGGCGGAGACGAAGTTCGAGGGTGGCAAACCCCCTCCAGGCGCGGCCAGGCTAGGCCCGCGCCTGGGGTGGGTTTGTCCACCCAGGGCTCTGTTTCCTCTTCAGTTTTGTCTCGTAACTTCCCTTATGTATTAAAAACATCAAAAATATAAAAAGATTGGGGTTTCACGAACCTTCTGTTTTCACCACTTTTACCTATTCAAAGACGAACTCTACAGATTCCTTCTCTCTTTCTCCTGAGAATTTCCTTCATACAAAACTTTTGCACAAACTCAAAGACAACATTAGTGTAAGTAAAAACAATAAACCTTTGGTAAACACTTCAACTGAAAACTCATCAAAACAAAAGCTTCTACAAGAGGCAAATGCAAATGATGGAAGAAATCTATCAAAACAGACCAGTAGGTAAAGATTGATTTTTCGAAGAACTTCTGTTGCTCAAATCAAAAAGTGCAGAACTGATGAAAGTTGGGTAACAACCTAGAGAACAAGCTCAGAAAAATGCAGCTCCATCCTAAGTACTCAGCTTCCTCACGAATTTTTACAATGCAGCATAAAAATCTGTCCCAAGACAACCACTTTTCACAACTCCTCTACTTCACAAAAGTAGTTGGACTTGACACAAAAACCAAAACAAAAAGGATAAGGAGCGGTTATTACTGAAGTAATAACTTCCAAGACTCGAGAAAACTCTTGGGTTATCTCCCAACAAGTACTTTTCTTTAATGCCTTTAAGTTAGGCTTGAAACTTCCAAAGATGCTCACATAGGATTTATATATTTGAAATGAAAGAGAGCATCAAGAAGCAAATAACCAACACACTTGAGTCTAACCCACTTCCTATGCATGGGAGTATCATGAGAAAACGAATTGTTGAAACAAAAATCCACAAGCATAGGAAGACAAAACATATGCAACTTTAAAGCTTTCAACATAAAACGGGGAAACTTAACATCATTGAGATGCATAAAACCATGTTTCCCTCTCTCAAAATAACTTGCAGTAGCACTTTGAATAAAGTTAACAATATAACTGTCACTAGAAACAACTTTATCATCAGAATAAGCATACTTACAGTCATTAAAAAGAGGTCCAAGGTCATAGACTGGATCGATAGAAGCAAGTTGTTCCATCCTGAAATCTTTATTAGGCAAGCTATTTTCACAAGGAGCTTTAGCAAATTTGGAAAAGTTAAACTCATAAGAATCTCCATCAAACTTAGTTAAATTTTTTTCCTTCTTACAATCAATAATAGCTCCATAAGTATTCAACAAAAGGTCTACCAAAAATGATAGGACAAGTTTTGCTAGCTGCTGAATTAAGCACTAGAAAATCAGCAGGATATTTAATCTTACCACAGAGAACCTCCACATCTCTTACAATGCCAATGAGGCAAATGGTCTCCTTGTTAGCAAGGTGAATAACCACATCAATGTCCTCAAGCTCACAAGGACCAATCTCATGCATAATTTCCCTGTAAAGCTCATAAGGAATAGCACTAGAACTAGCACCAATATCACATAAACCATAGTAGCAATGATCACCAATTTTAACATAAAGCATAGGGACACTAGCTTTTCTAGCCTTACCAGGATGAGAAATAATATTAGAAGCGTTTTCACAGAAGACAATATGCTCATCCTCTATATTTCTAGTGACCGTGTCTTTCACAATATCTACCACAGGTTTATCACTCAAATGCTTACCAGGCTCCACAGTTTTCATTGTACCTTTGCTATTTGCACTAATAATCACTCCTTTACCTTAGCTGGGAAAGGCATTTTCTCAACATGGGGTTCAGGCACAATATGATTAGTAGTACAAACTTGAGTACTTCTAAGAGGAACATGACTAGCAACATCTTTATAAGGAGCATGGTACTTATTCCACTTATTCTTGGGAATTTCAATGTAAGAGGCAAAGGCCTTAAAATAGCTGGCAATACTTTGGGAATCAAGACCAAACTCATTGCTAATATCATGAAAGCTATCAGTTCCCATAAAGGATTTAATGCATTCATAATCATAGTTTATACCTGAATTTCTTCCTTTGTCATTCTCCCAAGCTTCAGTGTTCTCTTGAATGCGATCTAGTAGATCCCATTTAGCTTCTTCCTTCATACGTGTGAATGATCCAACACAAGAATCATCTAGTAAATCTTTATCATGAAGAGAAAGCCTAGCATAAAAGTTATTGAGAATAATATTGTTAGGGAGTTCATGAATAGGATATTTAAGCATTAGTAACTTCAATCTCCCCCAAGCTTGAGCTATACTCTCTCCGTAAAGAGGACAAAAGTTATATATAAGATTTCTATCCTTATGAATCTCATTGGGAGGATAAAATTTAGAGTAAAAGAGAGATGGCATCTCCTCCCATTCCATGGATTGTCCATTCTTCAGCAGCTTATACCATTCTTCAGCTCTCCCTTTCAAGGATATAGAGAGTAACTTCTTCTTCACATGTTTAGTTGTGATACCTGCACACTTAAACAACCCGCATAATTCATGGATAAAAAGCAAGTGATCACCAGGATGGACAGTTCCATCCCCAAAATAATAATTATCCATAACACGATTAACAATACTTGTAGGTATCTTAAAAGGATCTATCTCAACAGGAGGTGGTTCATCTACTACCCTAGCAGTGGTAGTAGTTTTCCCAAATAGAAAACCAAGTGGCTTATCCATATTGGAAACAAAGTAACAAACAGTAACAAAAGAAATACTCATGGTGAAAGTTTCCCTTACCAGTTCCACTCTTCAATAGCGCTTCACTCCCCGACAACGGTGCCAGAAAACAGTCTTGATGACCCACAAGTATATGGGGTGTATCGTAGTACTTTCGATAAATAGGAGTGTTGATCCCAACGAGGAGAAGAAGGTGCTGAACAGTGGTATGGAGCAGGTAATCCCTATGAATACTTAGCAAATGGATTTTTAGTGGTTTTCTGACAAGGCAACAAAAAAAGAGCAAGTAACATAAGTAACGAACAAACGGAGCAAGTGGCCCAATCCTTTCTTAGCAAAGGACAAGCCGGTGGAAATACTTATAAGGACCAAACGTTCTCGAGGACACATGGGAATTCTGTCAAGTGCTTTCGCTTCAAATAGCTGAGTACTCTTCTCTGGTGTTTGTAAGTGTTGTATGGGTGAACCTGTGCTAACATACCGCCCTTCCTAGGACTAATACATACTTGTGATTAAACCCCCTACAAACATCCATAACTACATGAAAGTAATTAAGATATATATCTAACCACAACCTTAAACTCTGAGATCCTACACTCCCTTGTGCAAAGGTGTCCTAACGGGGGTTCAGGTTTCTGTCACTCGGCAACCCCACAATTAGTAGCCAAATACACAATGCATCCCCCTAGGCCCATAAATGGTGAAGTGTCATGTAGTCGACGTTCACATGACACCACTAGAAGAATAGCACCACAACTTAAATACTAAACCATTAAATAATAACTCATCACAGATTCACTACTAACAACATGACTTCTCCCATGTCCTCAAGAACTAAACAAACTACTCACAAGACATCATATGGATCAAGATCAAAGATGATATGATAATGGATAACAATCTGAAAATAAACAATAATCCAATGGTTCCACTCACAAGCATCAACTACAGTAGTAATTAACACCAGGAAAGTTTCTCCTAAGAACTAAAGCAATTTCCAACACAATTGTTACAGCGGGACGGAGTGGTGATGATGGTGCTGGTGGAGATGATGGTGTGGATGATGATGACCCCGATGAAGCCTAGCTTGATGACGGTGTTGATGGCGACGGTCTCCCCTCTCCGGGAAGGAATTCCCCTGGTAGAAATCTGTCTTACAGAGAGATATTTCTCTCTCGGTGTTTTCCGCCCCCCAGAGGCGGCGAGAATCTATCTGTGGTCCCTCCCCGAGGCTTAGGGTTCCGTAGGGAAGATATTGGCGAAGGGGGAGAGTCGGAGGCCGGGCAGGTGGGCCACACCTGCCCTAGGCGCGGCCTCAGGTGGGCCCGCGCCTAGGGGGTGTGGGCCCGCGCCTAGGGGGTGTGGGCCCCCTGCGGCCCCCCTTCGCTCCTCCTTCTGGCTTCCTTCGTCTTCTGGTAAAATAATATGTTTCCATATTTTTCTGGTATTTTTCTGATTTTCACGAAATTGCACCGAAACGCCTTCTTTTCCATCAGAATCCAGACTCCGGGAGTCCATCCTTGAAGAATCATCCAACATGCATAAACAGATGAAAAGCCATAAGTAATACCTCATAATAAGACAAATATCAAAGAATAGAGGTAGATTATGGTATAGAAAGGTGATGCAAATTGGGCGTATCACTCACAAACTTCAACAAAGTTATTGAGATGGGCAGCATCATCAGAACTAGCACCAGAAAATTGCTCTCTTATCACAAGATTCAACAAAGCAGGCTTAATTTCATAAAAGGTAGCATCAGGAGAAGGTGGAGCAATAGGAGTGCTTAGGAAATCATTGTTGTTTGTGCTAGTGAAGTCACACAACTTGGTGTTCTCAACAGAGTTCATTTTGGCAAAGGTGGGCAAGCCAAAAACAGCAGCAGCAGCAGCTAGAGCAGGAACTAATTTTTTGTGTTTTAGAATAAAGAAAGCAAACCAAACTAGACTAATTTTTTCGGTTTTTTGGAAAGAGGCAAACAAAACCAAGAAAAAGAAACAAAGCAAACTAAAAACAAAGTAAAGAGAGAGGAAGTGGAGGACTCCCCTAGTGAAGACGTCCTTAGCCTCCCCAGCAACGGCGCCCGGAAGACTTTGATGGTGCTCGACGTGGCACTTCGTTGGTAACCCCAAGCGCAGGGTGTGAAGAGCACAACAACAAGTTTTCCCTTAGTTGAGACCGAGGTTATCGAACCAGAAGGAGGAAGGAAACGTCACACAGGTGTTACAAACAACATGGAGACCTGCACAACACAAACTCAAGACTTTGTCCAACGAATCAGTGAGGTTGTCAAGATCACCGGTTTGCTATAACAAAGGATTAAACGTATGGTGTGGAAAGTAATGATGGTTTGCAACAAGTAAACAAGTAACAGTGGAAGATGTATCAATGGTAAAGATTGGACCGGGGTCTATAGTTCACTAGAGGTGCTCTCCTTAGATAAACAACATGGCATGAAGGGTAAACAAATTATAACAGGCCAATTGATAGGAACTGAGCAAGGCATAACAATGCAATTACTAGTCAGAAAGATCCTATGAGATTCGATTGGGAAATACAACAAGATACATAGACCGCCATCCAACTGCATTTATGACTAGAATTCCACCTTCAGGTTATCATCCGAACCCCCTCCAGTATTAAGTTGCAAGCAATAGACAACTGCTTTAAGCAAAGTGTGTAAGGTAAACAGTCCACATGTTCCATGAACAAGATACCGTTGTTTTCTCACTAGTAGCAAAAGCACATCTACAATCGAAGAGATTTCTATCACTTCCCTTGGAAACTAGAGGCATGAACTCACTATCGAGCATAAATACCCCTTCTTGCCGTCACTAGCAACTACTTGGCCAAGATAGCTACTAACAACGGAGAGCATGCAAGATCACAAACAACACAGACATGATAGAATCATAAAGATAAAAACATTAACCAAACCAACATAATAATCTCAATATCCATTGGATCCCCGCAAACACAACATGCATGATTACAAATAGATTAGATCTTGATCATGAACGGAGCTCACAAGATCTATACATGAAAGCACAAGGAGGAGATATAACCATCTAGCTACTGCATGGGCCCATAGTCCAAGGTGGAACTACTCACACATCATACCAGAGAGAAGGCCTCCGGGATGATCTCCCCTCCGGCAGGGTGCCGGGAAGAACTTCAGATCCCCCCGATCTAGGGACGACGGTGGCGGCGGCTACAGAAGGTTTCATGGAATATTAATCGGGTACTTAGGGTTTCTGCATCGAGGATTCTTATAGGCGAAGGGGGAGGCCGAGGAGGCGGTCAGGGGCCCTACACCCTGCCTAGGCGCGGGGTAGGGCCCACCCGCGCCTAGGGGGTCTGATCGCCCTGGTTCGCGTCTCCGTCTTGTCTTCTGGATTCTTGTCCCCCACGAAAAGTTATTGACTTTGGCTTTTGTCCCGTCCAATTCCGAGAATATTGATTTTCTGTCTTTCTGGAACCAAAAGCAGAAGAAAACAGGCAGCTGGCACCGTGGCAACTTGTTAATAGGTTAGTTTCAGAAAAGATATAAAAACACCTCAAAGTGTAGACAAAGCAAAGTAGATACTAAACAAGCATGGAGCATCAAAAATTATAGATACGTTTTCGACGTATCACTAGTTGGTGCTAGTTTGACATATAGGTAAATTCACCATAGTTGCATAATCTAGAGAATTTACTGTTCTTGTCAAACCCTAATTAGAAAAAAAAAGAAAATTTGAAGTAGCACCTATTCATCCCCCTCTAGGTGCCCATACGATCCTTTCAACCGCACTCTGGTTATATGCGTCACAGAAGTGGTGATTCTGTGGCGTATATAGAGGTATGCGCCACAAAAGTCTGGCTGAAAAAACAGATCCCTCCTCCTTCCCCCGTGGATCGCCTTTTACCTTTTATAAAAAATAAACAAAAATGATAAAAAATTTCAAAAAAAACAATTCCTTTGAGATGTACTTATATTTTGTGGTTTAGTTATAGACAAAGTTGAAAAACATGAATTTCGATATATTTTGCAAAAAAAAGTCATGGCACGGTAAACAGCCATAATATTTGCGTACGATGTCGGAAAAAAAGTTTAATATATCAAAATGATGAGAACGAGATTTCGCATCCGCTCGCAACAAACTCCGGTCATTTAGCAATTTTTTAGGATTTCAAAATTTAAAAGAGTAAAAAGTTATGGCAGAAAGAAGATTTTTTCTTGCAAAAAAATAAAAAAGAGATAAACGACGCATTTCTCCCATATGCGCCACAGAAGTCTTGAAATTAAAAATTTGAATTTCCATGGCGCCCTCTCCCTCTCTTTTATTCTTCTCCCCTTTACTCCTCCCCTCCACTTCTCCTCTCATCCCCTTCTTCTCTTCATCCCCTTCTTCTCTTCCTCCTCCCCTTCTCCTCCTCCTTCTCCACTCTCCGACCTACTCCGGCCACCACCTTCAGCAACACCTTCTCCGCCGCCTCCTACTACTCCTTCTACTCCAGCGACCCCTCCTTCATTGACAGCCTCCTTCTCCTTCTCCTACTCGGGCGACTCCTCCTCCTACTCTGACGACCCCTCCTTCTACTTCTACTCCTCCTCCTTCTCCTAATCCGCCGACGACCCCTCCTCCTACTCCACCTACACTGGCGACCCCTCCTCCTCCTACTACTACTACTCCTCCTACTCCAGCGACCCTCCTCCTCCACCCACCACCCACCTCCCACTCCGGCCAGATCTAGGCCGCTTTAAAAAAATTGTGGTGCATATCGCAATATGCGCCACAGAAGTTTGCGATTTGAAATTTTGGGCGGGATCTAGTCCGCATTTTTTATAAAATTCGAAAAGAGAGTTCTATGGCGCATATTGGCGCATTTCGAAATACGCCACATAAGTTCAGTTTAGTATCAGTGGCGTATCTGATATGCGCCACACAAGGACAATACCCATGCGTCACAGGTGAGAGTTTTCCTAGTAGTGTAAGAATCATGTGTTGTCGCGCACATGTCAACCCATCCGGCAGAAATTCAGGTACAGTGGTGTCCTGCTAATTCAGGTAAGTACCATCTTTTTTTGCTAATTCAGGTACCATGGTAGCAGCAAAAACACATAGCTGAGGACCTGAGGTAGATTGACGCGCCAGAGGTTGGGAGTTCTGAGGTGGGGATGGACCACCCTCATTTCTATCCTCCCTTTCTCTCTCCTAGCTACAGTTCCTGAGAGCCCCTTCGTCATCGCCGGGCCGATCTGAAGCCCCTCTCGCCGGCGCTGCTGGTCGAGATGGGTGGAAGAGAGGCGCCGGAGTAGGTAGAGTAGATAGGTCTAGTTTTTCTTTGCTTGTTGTGGGCCATATGCCTGGTAGTCGGAGCGGTGCGACAGATCCTTCCGCCTGGATCCATGTCGCTGTAGGGTTCTTCCTTCTCGATCTTCTTCTTCAGAGGATGGAGGGGAGAAAGAGAGGAAGAATCAGCGTCTCCTTAAATAAAATCTTGGCGGTCTACCTCCTGCTGTTGCTTGAGCAAGGCATGCACGAGCTCTTTCCGGCCGGCCGCGGAGGCGAGGGGGAAGGCTCGGGCTTGCTGATGGGCGTTTTCTCGGTTGAACTCCTGGCCGGCCGTGGTGGCGAGGTGGAGTTCTACTGCTTCATTGCGAGCTCAACTTCGGTGTGGTGGTTTTATCTGCTTCCGCACCATGGTGGAATGCGTGCTCTGTTTTTCTTCTCGGCCGGCCTCGGTGGCGAGGGAGAAGATAGTGGAGTCGCTCCTGCCGCGTCTGCGGGAGATGGCGGTGGCCGAAAGAGGTTGTGTGCCTGGCCGCCCAGTTGCTGCATCCCGGAGCTCATCTCGTGGTCGACAAGCTCGTCGTCACGATCTGTGGCCAAGATGGTCACCCTTGTCGCTGCCTCGACAGCGATTCATCAACCTCCAAGACGGAGGCCTGTTCCCGAGATCCTCGCCGGCGATTTGCTCCTCCCCGCAGCCAAGTGGTTCGTCCCCGGCGGCAGGTGCTTGGAGGTCGGCGTCGAAATCCCGTCGCCGGTGGAGAGGATGCTGGACTGAATTGCTTTTTCTATTTCTTTTCAAGATCCTTTTTGTCAAACAGCAGCCCTGCTTTTTAGTTAGTGTTTATTGAGGGGCCTGTTTGCACTTTGTACCCACCGCTTATTAATGATATGCAGCTCTCGGGGTCCTCTGACCCCTTCCCTTGTTAAAAAAAAAAGGCGGGGATAGCTGCACAACAACCGGTTGCGCGACCTTGAGCATCATTCTCCTCGAGTAATCCAACGTACCCCTTCCTCCGGTCGAAGAAAGTGCACTGTCCGGTCTGCAACGAATCGAAGATAGACGAATGATGCGAGCAATGAAAATCGAGCTTGTCGAGACTGGGGGTTCGATTCGAAAACTGAAAAATGAACTTATACAGGGGGTTTGCACTTTTAGTACCGAGTGCAGGACTGGTACCTCTCTTTGAGATGTCGGTGATGAACCAGTTGCCGCACACTTGGCAAGGGATGTCTGGATTTGGGGAAGAACTCGTGTGCGCTTGCTTTTAGGCTGGTAATAGTGGGGAGTAACTTAGAGTAGTAACATGTGTATGTTACTAGTCTAAGTTACTATCTTCATAGTGAAAAGTAACATATATGTGTGTCATGTAAAAGCTTATTTATTGCAATGTACATTTATTTTGTCTTAAAATGTGTGATGTTATGGTAACATAGCTAGTTATCACAAACCTCTCTCGTCATTTAATTGCATGTCATGTAACTAAATGCTTAGTTAGCAATATATATAGGACTATGTTACTACTCAAGTTACTCCTACTATGACTAGGCTTAATGAGAGAGAGGATGCTGTGGGACAGATCACCAAATTTCATCGACACGTCGGTACCTGTAGTGCGCCATTGGGCCAGCATGCAGTCCAAAACGGTCTATGTTGCTACATGTTGTTGAGCCACGATCGGACCGGCATGGCAAAACCGTTTGATCTTATCAACTGCGGTGGGCCGCATGCAGTTGAGCACTGTTTGATAATTCTATATACGCAAATCAATGAATCTAAAATATATATATATATATATATACGCAAATCAATACAATCGGTCATATGTACGTGGGCTGCCATCTGGAGTGGACTTGGTCCAGTAAACGAGAGCATCTGGACCCGAGATCCAAATTGAATTTTCGGATAATTAACTTGCTATCTCGAAAGGTGTAAGTAAAGAGAAAACAAGCTAGTAGTTAAGTGTACGAATAAGGTAAGATACACAACAACGGATACACGCGGTGTAGCATTATCAAGTAGTTCTTGTCCTTTTCGTTACCTGAGAAAATGTAGGCCCCCTACCAAACAAGAAATTAGACCCCTCGATGCAAGCGTTGGAAATTAGGAAAAATACGGTTTTGTAATACATATCATTTTGGTGGTACATTTTTTAGAAGAAGTTACACCTTAATAAAAATCAAATTATCAAAATTCAAAAGTACTACATCCAACTATTTCTACCTCAAATTGAATACCGCTGCAACTACCTTTTACTATTTAATTACTACTCTCATAAATTTCCCTTGGACTCAACGATGACTATATCACCAACACTTCAATAACACCATATACCACGACTACAACGTCCATATTACCGGCTAAATCGACATCGACATTAAGGGCTACCATTTAACGGCATTCTCTCCGGTCAGCGCCTTCAGCTTATGCTCTAGTTGAACCGTCTGCGACAGCTCCTACTGTTCGCGTTACTACCGATCCGATTGCACAATGGTTATTATATTTGGTAGTTCTCTACTAGGCTCCCAATATGCAATATCAATCTATCAACACAATCAACTATTATTGCCTTTAGTTACTATTCACTAGAGAGTACCTGTAAGTATCTCTGATTCTAAGCAAATGTGCATAAAGGGTGTTTGTGATTGAGAGCAAAAGTGAAAAAAAAAACAAAGTACACAACAAAAGTAAACCAAGATTGTGCGAGTGTGGTTCTTGGAGTTGCAATATGACTAAGGAGTTCTCAGGAGTGTTGGATCCGTCACTAACAATTACGTTATCCATGATTAGCATATAACTATATCTTTTTGTATGCGTATGTATGGGAGGAGATCCAAATTAAATGAACACAAATCAGCCATCTTATAATTCATCTCTCATAGCCACAACAATGGTCATAGGCCGGCCACCCTTGATCCATGCTATTATGGATTAACCCCATGGTCATGGAGTAGGCTTTGTGAGTCCCCTCTTATCCCCTTGACACTACATGATGGAATAATCATGGAGGCAAATAACTATCGGGAAAGGTTGACTTTTGGAGGCAATTTGATTGTGATATAAGTTTATTGTTGGTAAAAAAATCACATAGGTAGGTCAGCTGCCCGCACAGGTTTTGGATCTCCGGATATTCACCGCCGTCAAAGAGAAACAACTACCTAGGCTAGAAACTTGTCGGTACAAAATGCCTCAGGAGCGAAATTTGGGCAGGACAGAGGCTGGGTGGCGCGGGACAAAAAAAACCAAATCCCTAAGTCCAGGAAAAAATATCCCCAAATCGATTCCCATCCTCTCACTTCATCCCTACACGTCACATCTCAATACTCACCGCGCACCACATGCAGCTTCACCCGCATGCGGGACGGGGTAGACGGTGCGCGGTTGATGACGATGGGGTGGCCATGTGCGTTCCAGGTCGGTGGTGAGATGTAAAAACAGACCGTGAAGCTACCTTAGGCCTACGTCGATTTTACCCTAGATTTGGTGCCATATCACACGACACGAACATGCGAACTGAATTCAATTCCACGCCATAGTTCGGTGCCAATATCCGTAGCGCTCTACCCATCTCGCCACCCACCAACATATGCCACCACGGTCTTACATTCACCATGGCAAGCATTGCAAGGCCGACCGAACTGAGAAGAACAAGCCTTAGGCAAGGAGCAGTAGTACCACAACCACGTGGGAGGGGACAACCTCCACCACCATAGACGGTAGCCAACCGGACACTGCAGGCAATAGCACACCAGACCACCAATGGA
Organism: Avena insularis; assembly: GCA_023614405.1. Taxonomy (NCBI): domain Eukaryota; kingdom Viridiplantae; phylum Streptophyta; class Magnoliopsida; order Poales; family Poaceae; genus Avena; species Avena insularis. The sequence goes on from CM042690.1 coordinate 29,436,841, forward strand.
GTCGGAGGGCGGCAGCAACACAGCCACCTGGAGGACGTCCTCCACCGCCAATGGCGGGTGTCGACCGAACGCAACAACAGAGACATACCAGGCCAGGTAGGCCGGTCCAGGCCCTAGATGGGTGCGGTGACCCAGCATACCACTGCATGTATAGTACACTATAGTCGTTGACATGACATCCACAGAACACCGTTTCGTAAATATCACATCCCTCAGAGTGGTACAACAGAAACATTGCGGGTCCATATTACATAAGTACACATATTATTATTATTACAATACCGGAAGTTCGAGACTTCCACAAGATCCAACTTACAAACCAAAATATAAAGTGTTCGGCGGAATTTAAAAGTAACAACTCCGACTAGGAGTTGAGCTCAACAACTTATTCTATAGAGTTTATGCTGTTCGGCTCTGTTGGTTACTACTAACTAGGGATATTTAGTTGGACTCGTTATCATCGACACCATAGCGGATTTCGTAATCCACTCCTTCAACTCCTCCGGACAGATCAGGTTCCTCGTAGAACACATGTTCTTGGCATTCGGCTGCATACATTGGCACGTCTTCGGGATCCTCAGAGGCTAAGCAAGGGATCAAAGCAAAGAATGAGTAACAGCGTTACCCAACAAGTTCATTATATGCAAGGTGGGAAGTTTGATGCTCTAACTACCACCTCGGATTATAAATCCTTGGCATTATGCAGTTTTTGTAAATATTTCTTCAAAGATTTATTTTATTCTGAAAAACTATGACAATCAGCCTTCACAGGTTTGTAGGGTTCGCAGCATAGAAAACAAAAAATCCTACGATGGGAACAACTATGTACCAAGATCTATCTACTAGATACAAACAACGGGCGGATGTACATCCGTAGAGAACATACCCTTGAAGACCGACAAAGCTTAACGAGTCCAAACTCGTGGTTGATGTAGACGATCTCTTGCCGATCTCAAGATCGAGAGGAAGTCCTAACACCGCAAAACAGCAGCGCATACGTGCTCGCACACACGTTCGAGGCACCGAGCAACCTCTGCCTCCTCGCTCTAACGATGCAGCGGAAGCACAACTCTTTCTTGCCGAATAGCCACCGGGAACATGTATCTCGCTAGTCCGAGACCATGGGGAATAAATTCTAGAGGAGGAGAGAGATCCTTCACGAGGAGGTGTGAGTGAGAAGTGAGAGGAGGGGCTCCTTATATAGGGGAGGGGGAGCAGCCCAAGGGGGCATGGCCGCCGGCCATGGAGGGTGCCCCCACCTCTCCCTCATTCATGTGGGTGGACACTCCACTCACAAAATGGCCCTTCAATTTTCTCCACTCAAAAACCCACTCAAATTCCCATTAAATTTCCACCAAATTTAATGCAAACTCTCATTAAATAAAACTCTTTTATTTTATTCAGATTTTTGTCAATTACTTTAATGACAAAACAAATAACCCCTTGCTAGAATTCTATTTTACATGCATAACCACTTTATGCAATTTCACCCGAAAACCTGTTTTGATATCTAGTGAAATAAATTCATGCGCTTGTTCATTCTTTCGGCATGAAACTTTTGCTCCAAATGGATGTCGTTGTCTCTTAAGTGTGTCACCCTACGGTTCGCGAATAATGCGGACATGATCGAGACCCCTCTCGGATCAATAATCAGAAGCGGGATCTGGAGACCCATACTGACTCCCACACATTCAACGATAACTTTCTTGTGATCGTTGAAACCTTTTACGCTAGTATCTTAATCCCTTTGTTTCGCGATATATTACATGTCCGAGATTCGATCATCGGTATCTCCATACCTAGTTTGATCTCGTTACTGACATGCACTCTTTTATCGTTCCCGTGATATAACATTCTAGTGATCAAATCACTTGCTTGCAAGCTAATCAATGTGATATCACCGAGAAGGCCCAGAGCATATCTATCCGTCATCGGGATGAACAAATTCCACTCTCGATCCATGGGCCTCAACATAACACTTTAGTAGTTCTAAACCCATCTTTATAATCACCCTGTTACGGTGTGACGTTTGATGTTATCAAGAAACTCTTCTGGTGTTAGTGATTGACATGATCTCATGGTCTAAGGATTAGGATCACTTCGTAAGTTGTTATAGCAATGTAAACTCAATGACTTTGATCGTAATGCTATACTTCGGATGAATGTTCATCACACCATTACACTTAATATTGTGACCTCGTTATTAACAACATCCAATGTCCATGATCAGAAAACCTTTGATCATCTTGTTAATCAACGAGCTAGTTTATAAGAGAGGCATAACTAGGAACTTCCTTTTTATTTATTAAACACACATGTATTAACGTTTTCGTATTAATACAATTATAGCATGTAAAATAAACATTTATCATAAATAAGGAATACGATAACGATTTTATTATTGTCTCTCGGGCATATTCCCTTCAGTCTCCCACTTGCACTAGAGACAATAATCTAGTTTGAAAACTTTGCGTATTAAACACTTATGGCTTTTCGGTGTTCCATATACGCGATTATAAGTGGTTAACATAATCTACAGATCTGACACTTTCAGGTCCGTGTGTATTTGCATATCTTTGCGTCTCCACGCATCACTCATTCTCCAATGAGATGGCATTGTATAAATTTGGTCTTTCGGTGAGACCTTTAGTTCCTTGGGGTTAAACCATGTCGATACTATTGTCATACAATATATCTTTAGTGTTAGCCCTTTGCGAACCACACCTTAGTTTGATTTCAAACTACTTGACACAAATTCCCTCCTTTGCTGCTACTATAGCAGTCATATACTTAGCCTTTTTGTTGTAGTATTCGTCACAATGTCTTAACTATGGATTTCATCCAAATCCATCATGGAATCTCCTTTTCATTACATTGTGCCACCCATAGTTTAAATTGAGATAAACTTAATTTGTATCTTGTAACAAACCTAGTATCAATGTAACGCTTTACAATGAACTTTTTGTAATTATTTGTCACCTCTACACAAATATATTCTTAGTTCTTTCAAAAAGATCATAAGAATATTCTCACTATCGTCCAATGATCATTTTATGATTCATTCCGGTATATGCTTATAACACTTAGAGCATAGGACATATCTGGATGTGTATATATCATGGTATGATTGATCAAAACATCCTTATGATTTCACTATATCTTTTTGTATACGTACTATGGAAGAAGATCCAAATTAAATGACCACAAATCAACCATCTTATATTTCATCTCTCATAGCCACAACAATGATCATAGGCCGACCACCCTTGATCCCTGCTATTAAGGATTAACCCCATGGTTATGGAGTAGGCTTTGTGAGTCCCCTCTTATCCCCTTGACACTACATGATGGACTAATCATGGAGGCAAATAACTACCGAGAAAGGTTGACTTTTTGGAGAAAATTTGACTATTGATATAAGTTTACTGTTGGTAAAAAATCAGATAGGTAGGTCAGCTGCCAGGGACGGAGCCAGCGTCTGAGCTCAAGGGGGGCAAGGTGTGCATGTGATATGATTGAGGTGGGCTGAGCTAGCAAATCTACCACAAATAAGGACCTGTCATGACTAATATTCTTAAGAAAATCATGAGCATAGGGGGGGCGTCGCCCCTGCTCGTCCCCCCTTGTCTCCGTCCCTGTCAGTTGCCGGCACAGGTTTTGGATCTCCGACAATTCACCGCTGTCAAAGAGCAACAACTACATAGGCTAGAAACTTGTCGGTACAAAATACCCCAGGAGCGAAATTTGGGTAGGATAGAGGTCGGGTGGCGCGGGACGAGAAAAACCCCAAAGCCCTAAGTCCAAAAAAAAAAATCTCCAAATCGATTCCCATCCTCTCACTACATCCCCAGACGGCGCAACTCACTACTCGCCGCGCACCACAGGCAGCTTCACCCGCGTGCGGGCCAGGGGAGACGGTGCACGGCCAGAGACGATGGGGGTGGCCATGCACGTGCTAGGTCGATGGTGAGATGTGAAAATAGATCGGTAAGCTACCTCAAGCCTACGTCGATTTTATCCTAGATTTGTTGCCATATCACACGACACCGAACATGCGAACTGAACACCATAGTTCGGCGCAGTTCCACCTGGCGCCGACCGTGCAACCACGTCAAATTTTTTGGGCCTGCGGGCCAAGGTGTTCGGCGCCATTTTCGCACCGACACGTACGAGTTTGGTGCCACTCGTGCTGATGCCGACCAGCCGGGTTAGATTTGGAATTTTAGTTTTTTAAATAGTGTTGATTAAATAAAAAAAATACCGTATCCCCTCCCCTCATCGCTGCCTCCCCTTCGCCGTCCGATTTCCCAACTCGCCTTTTCCTATGAAGTAGCACCTCCACCTACGCCATGCCCTCTGCCCTCACCCCTGCCGCCGCCTCAAGTACCTCACGGTCACCGTCACGAGGATTCGGTGAAGCTGTCACCTGCCAAGCACGCCTTCCGGCAGCCGGGCCGGCGGACGCCACTGCCCTCGCCGGACCCCATCGCCACCGCGACTGTCCGCCCTCGCCGTCGCTATTGCTCATCACCTCCTCCAACAAGGGCGCTCGGTGCGCCCGCTGAATGGAGGTGAAGGGATGCCTTCGCGATTCATGAATGGTGGAACTTGCTATCCCCGGAGTGATGCCGTGACCCTTCCGGGCCTCCAGAGGTGAGTAAGTTACTAAGTATACTGTACACCATGAATTGCAAAGGGGGGGACGTTTGTAGCTAGTCCTGCAGCAGGAACTGAATTGACAAGATGCCTGTACATGGGAAAATCATGCTAAGATCGTTTGCACTTGAGCATGCTGTGTAAATTAATTTAAATCGATAGTGACACACAGGAATTCAACTAGTATGTAGTAAGACTTAGATGATGTAGGAGGCTCACACATGAGCAATTTCCCTTTCATAACATACAGCTGGCAGCTGATCACTGATAGCTTTGTGGTCAGAGCCAAAATTGTGGGTATTTCTGCCCCTCTTGGCATCCATATCTTTTCAAGAGCTCTGTCAGTCAAGTCCACACAGTGTCTGGACCATTATATACTTTATTTATATCCCAAAGACTAATACTTCATGGTGAACCAATGGTCCGTGTGTTTGGTCATTAAAGTGATGTCTATGGCTATCCGCCAAATGGGACTTGACAAAATGCTCCTTAGTCAGTCAACAATGCCATTAATTAGCTAAGTTGCTGTCCAGGCATACCTTCCTTGACCATGGACTAAACTTTGTTTACTAAGCAAGTGTATAGTCTTCCGGTAGCCAACTATAGACACCACAAGGAGCAGGAGAATAAGCAAGCATTAGAATCCCCACCTACACCTGGGAACGCATTGCATAAGGTAAAACCTTTTTTCATTCAAATGGGCTGCTACTTATCATGGGGATGCTTCTTCCTGGTCCTGTGCATAGTGAATTCCATGTTTCTGAGTTCTTCGGGCTGCTTCATGGAGGAGAGAGCGGCCCTCAAGGATATTAGCTCTTGGTTCATGAGCGCAAAGTCCGAGGTTCCCAGTTCATGGGGGCACAGTGATGACTGCTGCTTGTGGGAAGGAATCACGTGCCATAGTAACACACGGCGAATATTGCGTATCGACCTTCCCTCTACGTACCAGTCAATCCGTACCTACAGAAGTGATGGTTCCGTATCAGTCAAAGCTATGGAAGTTCCATGCTGGAACCTGAACTTGACGATCTTTTCTTTGTTCCGGGAGCTTCAGCTACTGGATTTCTCTGGAAATTTCGCTTGTTTACAAAATTTCAATGGTATGCACCTCCTGTTGCATGCATGGAACTCTAACTTCATTTTTCCAATAGCTTGATTACATATCATCTTATTGTGAAACAAACAATTTCTCAGGTCTTCAAGGATTGAGCAAGCTCAAGTATCTCAACCTCAGTGACAACACTTTCATAGGGAGTATCCCAGGATCTGTCAGCAAACTGGTTTCTCTGGAGGTCATAAATCTCAGCGGAAATAACATGAGTGGGAATCTTCAGAATATAGGTACTGGGACATATATATTTGGCATCCCTTTTCGGTTGGTGCACTTGATTCTTACTTGCTATAACGCATGTATACATGGCAGGTTTAAAAAATCTCCAGAACCTACGAGAATTACATTTCGGATCCAATCAATTGAGTGGTAGCCTCCCGGAATCAGTATTTTCACTTCCACACCTTGAGTACCTGGATCTTTCGGGAAACCTTTTTCATGGACATATACCTATAAACTCATCTTGGAACTGTTCCTCACTGCTTCAAACTATCAAGTTATCTGAAAACATGCTAAGCGGTAAATTTGATTTCTTCTGGCTGAGAAACTGTACGAAGCTCAAAGAGATAGATCTGTCCAGGAACACTGATTTGGTTGTTCAAGTCAAACTTCATGGTTGGACACCTAAATTTGAATTAAAAACACTAATGCTCTCTTGGTGTGACCTTGATAAGAGCATGATTACAGAGCCACATTTCCTACGCACACAACATCATCTGAAGTTTCTTGATTTGTCCAACAATAAGTTGCCAGGAAACATGCCCAATTGGCTGTTTACAAATGATATGACACTTGTTTACCTGGATCTTTCAAATAATTCACTGGTTGGATCATTAGATCTGTATTTGCAACACCAAACTAATCTTAAACTGGTGAACATATCTCTAAACCATATTGAAGGACAGCTACCGGCCAATACCAGTTCAGTATTTCCCATACTGAGAATTCTTGATGTTTCTTATAATATTATATCTGGAGTTGTCCCATCTTCATTGTGCAACATTGACAGCATGGAATATTTGGACCTATCAAATAATAACTTTACAGGAGAAGTACAATCTTGCTTATTCACTGATTGTTCTGCACTGAAAGTACTGAAACTCTCGAACAACAGTCTTGGTGGCATGATCCTTGACGGGGCTAGTAACTTATCCTTTGTGGGGGAAATATACCTAGACAGCAACAAATTTGAGGGGAATCTCCCTAGAAATCTCTCTGGTAATGTATACATCATGAATTTAAATGATAACAAGATGTCTGGAGAACTCGACACTTCCTTATGGAATCTTCCTTTACTTGAAGCTTTGAGTCTTGCTAATAATGGTTTAACTGGTAACATTCCTCCAGGAATTTGCACATTAACAAGTCTTTTGATGTTAGACGTGTCAGACAACTACTTTACAGGGCGTATTCCAAACTGCAGCTTTACGCTACCTCTCGAGTTTCTGAGTGTATCTGGGAATTCACTCTCGGGCTTCCCGAACGCCTTCTTCAGCAGTTCCTACATTACTGCTCTGGATCTCAGCCATAATCAGTTCACAGGCAACCTTGGGTGGGTACAATACCTTTCTCGAATCAGTATACTACTGTTAAGCAACAATAAGTTTGAGGGGCAGATCTCTTCATATCTGTGTGACCTCCAATACTTGAGTATAATTGACATCTCGCACAACATACTTTCGGGTTCCATACCACCATGTATTGGTGGCATTCCATTTGAATATCATGATGCATACTTATATGCTTGGCCCACAGCCATTGGTAATATCTTTGGAGGGGGATTTGATGATATGGACTTCTCGTATAACATGCACTATGACCTCCAAGGCTTCACCTTCACAACTAAAGGGAATCCACTCCCATACGGACGCAACTTCTTCATGTTGATGTCTGGCATTGACTTATCTGCAAACATGCTGTCAGGTGAGATTCCACAGGAAATAGGAAATTTGAGCCATATCAAGTCTCTCAATCTGTCGAACAATTTCTTTGCTGGATCTATTCCTGCAACCTTCGCAAACTTGAGTGAGATAGAAAGCTTAGACTTATCAGAAAACATGCTAAATGGATCAATACCATGGCAATTAACCCGGCTATCATCACTAGAAGTGTTCTCTGTGGCAAACAACAACCTATCAGGATGTCTACCAGACTCTGGCCAGTTGGGCACATTTGACACGGACAGTTACAGAGGGAACAACAACCTTAGATCATGCACTTCCAGTTCAGGTCCTGTGTCCCGGAATGGTACTAAAGGAAGTACGCCTAATTATTCTGACCCGGTTCTCTACATGGTCACTGCTTCTTCATTTGTCTTGGCATTTTGGGCTACCATGACTTTCCTGTTCTGCCATTCAGTTGGACAACATGTTATTCTCAAACTGTAATGGGTAGAGAGTGAGAAGGGGGGACTTTCTGATTATGCGTGAATTTGTTATCTGTCCTATCTTTTGTTGCTTTGGCGAAACTGTAACTCCAAAGGAGTATCCTAATTTTTGTTCTGCTGTAACATGGTGAGTAAATCTCACTGGAACCCATTGAAAATAAACTTGAGAATAGATTGAGGTTCTGGGTAGGTATATATGCTGCTGCTTAACTGTTCCGTGTCGGACTGAAAATTGTGGTTGGATTTTTTCATGGCCCATTTTTCTTTTGTGAGACTGTCATGAAACAAAATGTGGATGAAGAACAGGGTGGTGTGGGGTTTAAGCTTCTTTAACAGTGGATTATTTCGGCAAACTAAAGAAATAGAAGTAAATTATTGATTAGATCAGTACTGCCTCCTCATATGTGAACCACCTTTTTCTCTCCTTGCCGTTTTTTCTTCATATGTCTAGTGCAGCAAATGGTCATTCCAGTGCTCGTTTTTTTTACACAGGAAGTTAAAAGAGGAAGTATTTGATGAGCTGTCGAGTTATGTTAAATCTCCAACTACAAGATGTTCTACCAATGCAGTTCCTTCATCAATGTGTGGATACAATTTCTGCTTAATCAGTAGAATCCTTTTCATAAACCTACTATAACTGGGCACTTGCATCCCTCTCACTAGTATTGGATCACTTTTATTGTCAAGAATAAATATAACAAAGCTCAAGCATGTTATTTTAGCAGTTGTGCAAATGAACATGATAAGCCTGAATTCTGAAATGGATGATATTAATACTGACGCTTTTCCTCATTGTATGCATTTACCCCGTGATCTGCTATCTAGACCAGTTCATGCGACGAGCCTGCCTGCAACAAGTTCAGAGTTCAGAGTCACATAGCTCTCAAAGTAGTAGACGCTGCCCTTCTTCCCCAATCCCTCACTCACTCCCCCTTCTTCTCCCACGGTCTAGAGCCACGGGCTGCCACTACATCACGGTAGTCATTTTGGGGCATATGTGATTAAAATGCCCCTAAAAGGTTTTAGAGGCACTTTAAAATATGACACTAATAACCTTTAGTGACACTAAGAGAAATGCCCTTAAATCGTTTTAGTGGTACTATAAAAAAATGCTCCTAAGACACTTAGGAAAATGCCCCTAAGGTATTATCGTGTAGGGATATAAATTTTTAAGGATACCTATCTTTTTTAGGAATGGAAACGGCATAGCTTTTCTCTGACCGGCCACTTTTGTCGGATGGGTCAGCGGAGCAGGCTAACAAGCCCAGCTAACTTGCGTGTCCTGGCGCCCGCGCAGTCTCTACCGCTCGGTTGGGCCGCGGGTGAAGGAAGCAGATGTTCGTGTGGTCTGCTTTACGTCAATCTTGTTGTACGTATGACTTTGGACAGACCGGATATTTAAATCGGTCCGTTTTCTTCTAAACTATCGATGTGGGACTAAAAAGAACAAGGGCGACTGCCCTCGACGCGGACGCCGGGACGCTGGCCGTTTTTGTTTGGTAAACACTATCTATCGTGGTCCGATTAAAAACCAATCGTCGGACCTCCCAAGTGCCGTCGATCTCGTCTCAATCCAGCGATTGGATTTGCATCCTTTTTCCCCATAATTAGGCACATTGATCCCGCCTGGTCTACCTAAAACGGCTCCCCTAATCAAGCGATACGCTGCCTCGCCTGGCATCCACACACCAATTTGCTTCCTACGCTGCCACCGCCAGAGCGCTTCGAATTGTCTCTCCACATCCTCCGATTCAAGCCTTCAACTCTACCTCGCTCGGCATCTACTACGCCAGAATGAATCTGTGACGCTGCATTGCTAGGAGACGCCGCCATGACAGAACTGATCGGCCACAGGTGGAAGTAGGCGCAGGGGTGTCTCAACCTGACCGTCAACCCTACGATCTGGCCGAGCACGCCGGGGCCGACAGGTGCGGTGCCATCTGGGTCTCACACTGCACCTACTGTGTGGGACCTCACATCGCCGACCTCCCGCCCCGTCATCATCCACGTTGTTGTTAATGGAAAGACGGTGAGGCACGCCCACCTCCTCCAGGCACGCAGAATATTGCTGCCCACTCTTTGTCATCGTCAATCTTGGTAGGCCTCCACTTACATAGTTTACAATTCTTCTTCTCAACTGACATAGGTTGGCTAATGTTTGAATCCATGTTGCAGCTTTACTCCGTCCATGCCATACTTTTAAGCCAAACTAGCTAGGAAGCATGACCACCATTTGCAGGAAGCATGACCACATCTGAATGAAGCACGATCAAAAGGAAATATAGTCAGAATTGGTCGGTGAGTCTGAAGAAGCACAACCACAATATTAAGGAAGCAAGACCAGCATTGGAAAGTAGCATCTAGCATGACCATTGTGCATATGAAGGAAGCACGATCATTGTTGTAAGGACGTGTGCCCCAATCAGATTGAAGCATGACAACCATAAGAAGGAAGCATATCATCACGATTGACATAGTGACCCTGCATTTTGCCTAGATGGCACAACACCGAAACCTATATACCACCTTTTTCTGCATGAAAGCAAACATGGAGAGTATGTGATCTGTTGAGGGCAGCGTCATGCATATAGAAGCATGGTGCTGGTGCAGCAAGCGAGTAGACATTTAGCATTACTGATCATTGTAAAACATGTAATTTTAATATGTAATTTGGCATTACATATTTGTCAATGGAAGCAAATCTCCATTCGATAGGAGTAAATATTTTTTTCTTTAGACTCATATCCAGTTCATTTCCGATAAAAAATATCCTAGTTCATTTGAAGCATGTAGTTTTACTTTTTTTACAAAAACATATTCATACCATGTTGAAAGCACCTGGTTTGGCCGATGGAAGGGATACCACATGCTTCTGAAACATTTTTTTTGCATAAGACACATATTTTTCTATTAAATTACATAAAATTTCATTCACCATGGAAGCACAATTTTTTTTGAGAATTGGAAGCACAGTGGAAGCACAATTTCGATGGACTGCATTACCACCAGATCTGCTTCCTAACAAAATTTGAAATTAGTTTCCAAAATATAAGAGAAATCAAATATTGTAATTATCATTAGTTACAAGAAATAAATCATGGGTTAATGCCGAATCCCAGAAAACTAGCGTCAGTTACCAAAAATAACCACATGCAAACTGGAATAACCAGGCTCTTATCTTACAGACATCAGACGGTTGAGGCCAAACAAATCCAACGCCACAGAAGGAGTCCGATGGGAAGTTTATATCTTTTTGTTTTGTCTGTGGAATGCATGCAGGTACTAGCTCAGCAACTCATGGGACAAAATACACTGGATCAAAATCAAGAATACGAGAGGAACACAATTTTTAGACCAAGCAGAAAATGTTTACAAAACACAAGAAACATCACGATTACTACCAGAACACAAAATTTTACCAAGTGCAAATAAAAGTTAGCTCTCACAAAACAAATTACATTGGGCAAAATTATAAGTATACGAGGAATCAAAAATTAGACAATGCGAAAGAATACTTTAGAAACATGAGGAACAAATAAACTATTGGAACACAAAAATATACAAAATGGAACAAAAATTAGCCCTTGCAAAACAAATTACAAATGGAACAAAATCACGAGTATACGAGGAAAAAAATTTATACATAGCAGAATATTTTTGAACAAAAAATAGCTCTCACGGAACAAATTATAGTAAAAAAATCATGAGTATATGAGGAAAAAAAATTTAGACAAAACAAAAATATTTTGGAAACACGAGGAATAAATAATGATTACTATTAGAACAAAATACTATACTATGTGAAACAAACTTAGCCCTCAAGGAACAAATTACAATGGAACTTAAATCGGAAAAGGTTTAGAAACATGAGAAAATAATCACGATTACTGTTGAAACACAATTTTAGACCAGAACAAATTTGTAGGAGATCAAAAATTTGGAATAAGCAGAAAAAAGTTTTGAGACACGAGGAACAAAGTCATAAAAGTTACTTCGTATAAATCTAATTTAAACATAATAAAAGATAAAGAAAATATAAATTTGAAAAAAAAGAAATATACCAAAGAAAAGAAAAGAAAATAGAAAAATATAAAATAAAATGAAACATAAAGAAAATTGGAATGGAACTTACGTAAGAAAAATAAAAAATATATTGATGTGGAGAAAGGCACGAGCGTATGTCTCTGATCGGTACAAGAGCAAACCATGCATATATTTTTCGCGTGCATGTGTTCACGATGCTTCTCTCAACTACTAGCTACAAAAGCAAACCATGCAGAATCTCCAACGAGGACGGGCTAGGGCGCTAGGGAGGCGGCATCCTAGAGGCAGCGCCGCCATTCATCTCCCCATGGCAGAATATAAGGTCGACAACGGGGAGTCGCGGTCGACGTGAGGTGCCCAACAATTGTTATTAAGTTAATGTTATTTGAAAACTTTCTGCAATGTTTGCTATCAAATATTGCTGTGATAGTTTATGTTTGATGGAAATTCCTCCAAAGGTACTACTTCCTCCTTCCCAAAATAGATTTCTCAGATTTGTCAAAATTTAGATGAATCTAGACACTATTTAGTATATAGATTTATCCAAATTTTAACAAACTTGCGACATTTATTTTGGGACAGAGGGAGTATATTTTAGGGGTACTTGGCAAAATGCATCTACTTTTAGGGGCACTTTGATGAGAATGTCTCTAAATGTAGTATCTTTAGAGGCACTTGACAAAATGCCTCTAAAGGTAGTATCTTTAGGGGCGTTTCGATGGAAATGCCTCTAAAAATAGTTTCTTTTGGGACACTTGGAAAAATACCTTAGTATCTTTAGGAACACAATGTAAAATGTCTCTAAAGGTAGTATTTTTAGGGTCACTTCGATGAAAATGTCTCTAAAGATAGTATCTTTAGTGACACTTGACAAAATGCCTCGGTATATTTAAGGGCATAATGCAAAATGCCTCTAAAGGTAGTACCTTTAGGGGCACTTCGATAAAAATGCTTCTAAATATAGTACCTTTAGGGGGATTTGATAAAATGCCTCAGTACCTTTAGGGACACAAGGCAAAATGCCTCTAAAATTAGTATCTTTAGGGGCACTTTGATGGTATTTTTAGGGATACTTGGCAAAATGCCTCTAAAGGTAGCATTTTTAGGGGCACTTCGATATAAATGCCTCTAAAAATAGGATCTTTAGGGACAGTTGGTAAAAATGCTCTAGATTAACACATTTAGAGGTATTTTTAGAAATGCCCCTAGCCCCTAAAGGTATAGCGTGTACTAGTGTGTTCCTCCGTCCTCTCCCGCGCCCACCATAACCTTTCCCCGCCGGATGCTCTCCCCGTCGCCCCTCCCAGCTCCTCACCCGCCGCCTCATCTGCCACGGCCTCGCATGGCAACACCATGCTGCCTCGTTTCCCACTACCGGACCGCACGGGTTTCGGCTGCCGACCTCCCTCCAGCGCCGCGCCGACACATTCTGATCCTGCGCCCTCTCCACCAACTCCCCACGCGCCCTCGTTGCCTGCACGCCTGAGTCGGGCTGAACCCCAGCACAGCCGCTGGCGCGATGCCGTCGAGGACCCAGGCGATGGCGCATATCGAGCCAGGCCGCTGCAGCCTTCGGTGAGGCTCTCGTTGCTCCCACCTACGGCGCCCGCTGCCGCAGTCCCTGCTGTGCCGCAGCGGCAGTTGCCGACCCCTTGGTTCCCGAGCTTGACAGGCAGACAGAAAGGCCTAGGTGCGCGACTCTGACTGACAGGATCAAGGGCGGCAGAGGCCTTGGCGAGGGATTTGGCGGTTCCTGGCCTCAACTCATACCTTGTTTCAGGCCAGCATTCGTCCTGGTGTTGGATTGAATCTGCTGGCGAAGGTTGATCAACGAGGAAAATAATACTAGGTAAACTACTATTTATACTGCTATATATAAATGATTTGGTATTTGGGTCACAAGATATTTCCTGTTTATTTTGATACTCCCTCCGTCCAGAAATAACTAACTTAGTTTGTCTAAATTCGAATGTATCTATACACTAAAATGCGTCTAGATGCATTCGAATCTAGACAAAACCAAGTCAGTTATTTTGGACCGAGGGAGTACATGATTATGCTATATTTATTAACAGATCTGGGTACTTACATATTATGCTCTGTTTTCGTACAAGATTGTTCAATCATGGATATCATCAAAGAGCTTCCAATACGATGTGCATACAACCAAATTTACATATATGTTTGTAGTATTTGTAAGGCCAATAACCTGTCTAAATTCCTTACAACAGATGGTTTGATAATGTGATGAGAGTTTTGAACAATGATGTGAAAAGCTGAGACAAAATCTTAGCCTGCACCGCAGTGCACAGAGCCCCTGCACTCGATGGAGATAAAAAGAAATAGCAAAGGCAGAAACAACAAGTGTTGTTTAAAGTGGTAGAAGAAGTAGCATTACATTGTCGTAACCATAGATCGTGCTCGTGTATTTGAGTTTTCTATGATACCCTTCCCATGTCTTTATTAGAACAGAGCAAAGAGTAACATCAGTTGGAATCTTTTGTACAAAAATCCAAGATAATGTTCTAGCATATGGTGAACTTCTTGCTGACTGTGTGTAAGATCTTACATACTAGTAGTGAACACAAATTCTAGCCATGTTTGGCTAATCAATTTTTATCCGTGAAAAGGAGGTGTGATTCCACATATGTTGAACAACAACTGGAGAACAATGCGATGAGATGTCATGGATTCCTTCTTCAGATGTCGTTTACTCTAGTCTTCTGATGCTGCTCTACAGGTAGGTTTTGACTCTTCTTATTCAGACTATGGTATGATGGAGGACCTGTCAACATTTCATTGCGCACAAGATAAATCGCTGCCAAAAGCTGACGAGCAATTTCAATGACAACATCCATTCTACGAGCAAAAGAATGTTAATGTATATGGAGGACATGATCAGAATTAGCCTTTTCTCTCACTTGGTAATCATCATTGCTGCTACCACATACATATATACAGTGATTTCTGTAAGTAGGTGCCAGGCCATCTAATTCTTTAAATTTTATCTATCTTCTTTCAATTCTTTTTATAATATCCCCAAGAGACAGTGAGCTTACAATTGCTGCATATTCAGATGAAGCTTTGAATCATGCATGTAGGTAAATTTTCCATCATTGGCTGCTGTCTACAGTGAGTATGCCATGCAAACCCAAGATACCAGTATTTATGTCCAGGTACTTTCTTACTTATGGAGTAATTGTCATTTTTCATTATTCCGTTCAACTTTATCCTTACTCTACAGTAGTTCATTTAGTTTGAATCAGAGATGGTGAAATTCCATCCATAAAACTCAAATCAGCTTTCTGATAACATGTTTGACCTAAATGAAAGTCCCCTCCATATTTTTCAGTTTTCCTGGTCAATGGTGAATATAAATATAGAACATTGTTCTACATGTGGAATGGAAATGATGATTAATGTCGGTACATAAGTATAGGAATATATGATTATTACCTTGATCTGCAATCTGACTTGATTCCTCAAATGGACCTCGGCTTAGAGCTGCAATTTTTATTTGTTTGCCGGCTATCCACCGCTTCTTTAGGTGCTCTTCTTTCTTCTCGTCAGACATTTGACTATACCAATTCGTTCCACTTCCTTGTTTTCCTCCCATTGTTTCATTTGGGTATTTGTTGGTTAAATCTTTAAATGGGATACGCTCCCCCAGCGAAGATTCAAATGCATTATCTTGTTTTCCCATCTGGTAGGATAAATCTGAATGCAGAACATGCTATCACATTAATTTCAATATATAACACATTAATTTCAATATATAAGCACAGGATTGTATGTTTACCTTGAAATACCTTGGTTTAGGCCTCTAATATTCTATTCCTGATCTCGACTTTCATCACTAGATTTGCTTGTCCGGATTTTGAGAGGGGTATGCTCTCCTGTTGTTTCAATAAAAAACGTTTGAGTACTGCAAATGATAAACTTAGATGCAGAAGATGCCATGACCTAGTATAGGAATGATTACTACCTTCATCTACAATCTGACTTGATTTATCAAATTTACCCAAGGCTTAGAGCTGCATTTTTTTGGGTTCGTGGGCTATCCATAGCTTCCTCAAGTGTTCTTTTTTTCTCAGCAGACAATCGATCATACCAGTTTGTGCCCACTGCCTTGTTTACCTCCCATTGTTTCATTTGGACATTTGTTGATCAGATATGTAAACGGAGTACGCTCACTCGGCGAAGATTCACATGTATTCTTCTATTTTCTCATCTGCTAGGAATAATGGGAGGAAGTCAAATAAGGTCAATACATAGTTCCATCACTTTGCTTAGATGCTCCATAGAAAGCATAATCATGCATGATAGAAAGCATAAGCATGCAGGACAGCCTTAGAAAGCATAAGTATACAGCGTAGCCTAACTACACCATGGTACAGTTGGTTTCAGTTCAAATGTAACACACGCTAAATTATTTAGCAAAGGATCAAAGGGGCTAATTTATCTCTTCTAGAAACATCAGAAAACATCACAATGATCGACCAACTGTTGGTGCCATTGATAGATTGGAATTGAATGGTGCTGAAACAATATTGAAACTCCCCTCAGTTTTCATCTAAAACAAAACAATATTGAAACTGGACTAACAAATTCTGATATTTTTCATTCAATATAGGAATGTAAGTGAAGCTCGATTACCAGCGAAAGATGGCTCGGCTCCTCTGCAGTTGTGTTATTACTGCACAGATGTTGTAGCTTTTAAATCGGCCGTCCACTACATCCCTCTCACTTTTTAGCAGTTGTTCGAGTGAATATGATAAGCCTGAATGCTGAAATGGACGATTTTGATATTTGCACTTTCCCTCCTTGTATGCATTTCGTTTAGACTATGAGAGATCTGTTATCATTGAGACAGAAATTTCGTTCTGAAGTTTATTGGGCAGATTGTACAAATGATCACGCAAAATTTTAAACCTGTAGCAATAATTTGTGTGTTCTCAATGTACTTAGGGAGAAACTTTTGCCAAATCGTTGGAGCGTTTGAAGTCTCTTCGATATTACCAGAGATGTTGTTTTCACTATGAGAAGGCATTAACTTTTACTAAGGCTGAACTTACTCTTCTAGAGCTGTGTTGTTTTTACAATATGGGAACCACAAACTGAAGTATGTTTCATTTTCCATGGAACTGCAGAAAGGGAGAAACGTGGGAGAGGGGAAGTGTCTGACTGCTTCTGAAGAATGGGCATTGCTGTAAAGAGTCATGACAGGTTCCTGAGTAAACCTTACATGGAAGAGCATGACATGAGCTAAGAGGGAAGTCGTTGGGTCATTTCAGAGGGGGTGGTACATTGAAATTCGAAACGAACTAAAAGATATAATATGAGGTGTTTTTTAAGTTCCTATAAACCCACGGGCCTTCAACTATTAGTATTTACTGACACCTGGAAAATGGTCAAACTGAAGATTAAGGGGTGATGTTGGCTACTTTCCTTTTCTTGTCAGTCAAACCAGAGCTGATCACAGACAGCTTTGTGGGATCTGGCCTCCATATCACGGTCCAAGAGTTTTGGTTGTCAAGTTCACTAAGTATCTATAGCAATATTTTTTTATCCCCCAAGATTAATACTTGATGGTTTAATCATGTTCTGCCAAGTGTCACTTGAACAAAACTCCCCTGAGCAAAGAACAGAATGTCATTAACTAAAGTTGCCGTCCAAGCATATATTCTTTGACCTGGTCCACACAGTTTTAGTAAGCATGTGTATAACTATAAGCAGCAGGACAAAATGAAAGGATCATTAAAAGCACGCATCATATGCTCTCAACCTGCAGCCTAAACTAAACTGTTTTTCTTTTCCCAATGGGGTGCTTCTTGTCATTGGGGTGTTTCCTGATCGTGTGCTTGGTACCCTCCATGTTATTGTGTTGTTCTGGCTGCTTCATGGAGGAGAGGGCAGCCATCATGGAAATTCGCTCTTTGTTCATCAACGCAGAGTCCAAGGTTCCTGACTCGTGGGGACACAGTGATGACTGCTGCTCATGGGAAGGGATCACGTGCGACAATGGTACGCGGCAAATATCACGTCTCGACCTTCCTGCAATCTACCAAGTAATCCCTACTGTCATGGGAAATCGATGCTGGAACATGAACTTGGCGATCTTTTCTTCATTTCAGGAGCTTAAGCTGCTGGATTTTTCTTCGAATTATGCTCGTTTACAAAATTTTGAGGGTATGTAACTCTTGTTGCATGCATAGAACTCTATTTATTCTGCCAATATGTTGATCACAAATCATCTTATTCTGAAGAAAAAATCTCCGCAGGTCTTCACGGATTGAGTAAGCTCAAGTATCTCGACCTCGCCGAGAACTGTTTGATAGAGAGTATCTCAGG
This sequence comes from Avena insularis, assembly GCA_023614405.1. Classification (NCBI taxonomy): domain Eukaryota; kingdom Viridiplantae; phylum Streptophyta; class Magnoliopsida; order Poales; family Poaceae; genus Avena; species Avena insularis. The sequence continues at coordinate 29,455,389 of CM042690.1, forward strand.
ACCTTTTGGCAAATTGGCCTCTCTAGAGGTCATGAATCTCAGCAGAAATAACATGATTGGATCTATTCAGGACGCAGGTACTGAAACTAGTTAATTTAACTTTCTCTTTTAGTTGGTGGAATTTATTTTTACTTGCTTTAAGGTACGTTTACATGACAGGTTTCAGAAATCTTCATAACCTGCGTGAACTGCATTTGCGATCCAATAACTTGAATGGTACCCTCCCAGCATCTATATTTGCACTTCCCAGTCTTGAGTACTTGGATCTTTCTGACAACCTCTTTGAAGGACACATACCTATAAACTCATCTTGGAGCCTGAGAGAATTGCATTTGAGTTCCAATCGATTGAGTGGTAGCCTCCCAAAATCCTTGTTTGCACTTCCATTCCTTGAGTACCTGGATCTTTTTGACAACCTCTTTGAAGGACATATACCTATAAACTCATCTTGGAAGTGTTCCTCATTGCTTCAAACTATCAGGTTATCCAAAAACATGCTAACGGGTAAATTTGATTTCTTCTGGCTGAGGAACTGTACCAAGCTCAAAGAGATAGATCTGTCCAGGAATACTGATTTGGTTATTCAAGTGAAACTAAATGGTTGGGTACCTAAATTTCAATTGAAAAAACTAAATCTCTCTTGGTGTAACCTTGATAAGAGCGTGATTACGGAGCCAGATTTCCTACCAACACAACATCATCTACAGCTTCTTGATTTGTCTAACAATAATTTGCAAGGAAGCATGCCTAGTTGGCTGTTCACAAATGAAGCGGCACTTCTTTACCTGGATCTTTCAAATAACTCGCTGATCGGATCAATAGACCAGATTTTGCAACACCAAAATAATCTTCAACTGGTGAACATATCTCTGAACCATGTTGATGGACGGCTGCCAGCCGAAATCAGTTGGATTTTTCCTAATCTGACGATTCTTGATGTTTCCCGCAATGCTATTTCTGGAACAATACCACCGTCACTATGCAACATTGATGGAATACAGCTTATGGACATGTCGAATAACAAATTTACAGGTGAAGTACCATCTTGCTTATTCACCGATTCTTATGAACTGAATATATTGAAGCTCTCAAACAATAATCTCAACGGTAAGATACTTGGTGGGGCTAGTAACTTGTCTAACCTGTTGGCAGTATACCTAGACAACAATAAATTTGAAGGAACTCTCCCTAGGAATCTGTCTGGTAAGGTGGAAATTATGGATTTACATGATAACGAGATGTCCGGAGAACTCGACACTTCATTATGGAATCTTCCTTTACTGGAAGCTTTGAGCCTTGCTAGTAATGGTTTATCTGGTGATATCCACCAAGGAATTTGCAAATTGACAAATCTTCTGTTGCTAGATCTGTCAGCCAACTACTTCAGAGGGCATATTCCAAATTGCAGCGATAAGTTACCTCTCCTCTTTCTGAGTGTATCTGGGAATTCGCTGTCAGGAAACCCGAGTGCCTTTTTCATTAACTCCTACATTACAGCTTTGGATCTCAGCCAAAATCAGTTCACAGGCAACCTTGAGTGGGCACAATACCTTCCAGAAATCAGTGTACTTTTGTTAAGCGGGAATAAGTTCGAGGGGCAGATCTCTTCAAATCTCTGTCATCTCCAACACTTGAGTATAATTGACATCTCGCACAACATACTTTCAGGTTCCATACCACCATGTATTGGTGGCATTCCATTTAAATACCCTAATGCTTCTGTATTTGACTGGCCCACAGCTAGTAGTTATCTCTTTGGATGGTTGGTTGATGGCATTTACTTCTCGTATCAAAGTTATTATGACCTCCAAAGCTTCACCTTCACAACTAAAGGCAATCGATACACATATGGACGCAACTTCTTCACGTCGATGTCTGGCATTGACCTATCAGCAAACATGTTGTCAGGTGAAATTCCACATGAGATAGGTAATTTGAGCCTCATCAAATCACTGAATTTGTCGAACAATTTTATTACTGGGCCAATTCCTACAACCTTCGCAAACATGAGAGAGATTGAAAGCTTAGACCTATCAGTGAACATGCTGAGTGGATCGATACCATGGCAGTTAACCCGGCTATCATCAATAGAGGTGTTCTCTGTGGCATACAACAACTTATCGGGGTGTCTACCAGATTCTGGTCAGTTTAACTCATTTGATAGGGACTGTTACAGAGGGAACGACAAACTTAGATCATGCACACCCAGTTCAGGCCCCGTGGCACCAAATGGTACTGTAGGAAGTATGCCTGATGATTCTGACCCGATTCTCTATGTGCTCACTGCAGTTTCATTCATCTTGGCATTTTGGGCCACCATCACATTCCTGTTCTGCCATTCCTTTGGACAGCGTGTTTTACTCAAACTTTAATATGTAAAGATAGAGATGTCTATTGGTGAACGGTGATAAATGTGTCAACACATATGCACATCTCTTTAGGAATTTGCTTTCTGATTATGCATGTGTTTGTAAACTGTGCTATATTTTGCTGCATTGGAGAAACTGTAACTCCAAAGGAATATTGTGATTTGTGTTCCGCTGTAAGAAGGTGAGTAAATCTCACGGGAAGCCACTGAAAATAAAATTAAGTTATTGTACTGCTTATTCGTTGTGGTGGGACCGATATTTGGTTGGATTTCTTCGGTGCCCATTTTCCATTTGGAGGATGTATCATGAAGTGGACTGGGGGAAGAGCACGGACGTGTGGGGTTTAAGCTTTTTTAACAGTGTGTCAAGCTTTCTTAAGGCACTGTTACAAATTAACCTCACTCTTTTGGCGATGGCTACCATGGTTGGTGAGCCTTTTTCTGGCTGGGGACCATGCGGGTGATGGATGCTTTTTTCTTTTTAGCGATGGCTACCAGTACATCTTAGATTTTGGAGAGTTCCGGAAATCCTCAATGCTATATATATATATGATTCTTTTCTTAGCACTCGATAATGTTTGCAGTACTTGCAGATATGTACCAAAGAGAAGAAATATTTTTCAGCAAAACTGATCCATCAGCAGAGCACAAGTATGGGCCTACAGCTACACATCATAGTCTACACCAGAGTTCAGACCAAAACAGGGGAAATCAAGTTAAGCCATACTAGTTCCATTGATTAGCTATATGAAGAAACTCAATGCATCGAAAACCCATACTTGGAATTAAGAACACATACAATCCAGCATCGCCAAGTCAAATGCACATAAAACTACCTGAGACCCAGGCCCAAAAATTTCAGTATATGTGTAACAAACAGAAATACTAGGATGCAAAAGATACATGTTTGCAACGTCTCCTATACTTATACCAAAGAGAAGAAATATTTAATTGATCCATCAGCTGCAAATCAACATGCATGTGTGTGCTTGCAAAACAAAGGAGCTGAGCAAGAAACTGTCCGCACCTGAACCACCTACGCAGCAGCACCGGGTCCTTCCTGCTCAAAATAGGGGTGCAGAGTCCGCAGCTCCTTCCGTCGAACTCACTGGAACCACCGCCGCCAGTGGTGGAGACAGACACCAGCAGTCTTATTAGTGAGGAGCTAGAAGAGCAGCATCAACAGCAGGGGAGCTCTACATGGCTTGCATCACTGCCGGTTCCTGGTGGCCAGCAAACCAAAGCTGGCGTGCACCACCTCCAAACTCCCTCGGCCAAGCTGCGCTCCACGGATGACAGCCCTATGGTCAGGAGCCAAGATAGCAGATGCATAGGGATGTAACTAAACAAGGAGGGAAATAATGAGACACGCATGCTAACTACTTCCATTTTGCTTACCAGCTACCAAAGAATAACCATTCAACTCCAGCAAGATAAGTAAGACTACATACACAACAAGAATGCAGATTCTGAACCAAGCACAAGTATGGACCTACCTACACATCATAGTCTACGGCAGAGCATAGCGAAATAGGGGAAATGAAGTCAAGACATACTAGTGTCATTGACTAGCTATGAAAAACTCGTGCATCTAAAAGCTATAAATTGCCAAATGATCACAACAGGAATAGCAAGTCCAATTGAATTGTAACCGATGCCAACCTCAGTGCGCTGGGGCAGCACGGAGAGGTGCCGTCCCGCCGGCAAGCGAGACCACCAACAGTCTACGACCACGCCATCAGCGTGGGAGACAAGTGGAAGACACCAGGAGCGTATCCGGGGGCATGGGGAAGCAGGCAGCCGGAGCACAACCAGGCTAGAAACCCCAGGTTCCGGTACACAGCACACAGGCACCCGAAGCCACATTCACGGAAAGCTGCAATGTGTTTAGCAAGCAAACCTTATTGAAAGCTGAGACAGAAATGACCAGTAGATTGCATGACCAGAAAAATAGAAGCTAGCTTGCAAGCACTATCACGGTCAAAAATCTTTTGCTTATATAACAATCTATCTATGCATAAGCAGGAAAATCATATACCCTTTGAACCAGATAATTTACAAGTTTCAGCACTACTGCTTATGCATAACAAGCAGCAATCAAAGTAAAAAAAAAGTTGAGCCCATTAATTTCATATGCTTCTACTCCCTATGCACACAAACAATAAGTTCTGATTGAATGAAATGCATTTCAATCTTTCATACATGCCCATTTTCTCTATTGTCTATGCAAACATTCAGTTCAACGGAAAAACAAACGATTTTTAGCAAGAATACATGTAGGAGCAGGAGATAACCTCACCGGACATTTTGCACAGAGAACTGAAGAATACATTTTTAATGCTCAACTGGTAATCAGATTTCACATGAGTTCGAGAGAACAATTACTCCCTCCATCCCAAAAAGTGACTTGGGTTTGTCTAAATTAGGATGTATCTAGACACATTTTAATATATATAGACAGCGGCGGAGCTATGTGTATGTCAGGGGGGGCCACTGCCCCCCCAGATTTTGAAGAATTAGTGAAGAAATTTTTTAGTAGGGACTTTGGTGTGAAGAAATAGAGTAATCTGGCCCCCCCAAACATCCATCTTTTCAGTTTTGCGCCCCCTGGAATTCTGTGCTAGCTCCGCCACTGATAGATACATGCGAATCAAACAAACCCAAGTCACTTATTTTGGGATGGAGGGAGTACATGAAATGAAAAATAACATAAGGTGAAAGACACGAACACTACATAGCCAATTGTGCTGCCTAACAATTACATGATTGATCAAAACTAACTCGGAACTCACGGGCAGAACAGTTACATGTAAAACTAAGTAGGAGCTCTAGTTGAATAGATAGGCTCTATTGTGCAAATAATAAGCATCTAAACAAGAGGGGATTAGGGAAAGACGAAGACCTCAGCCGAGTCCCACTGCACAGGAAAACCATCGCGGGTGTGGTTGTCCAGGTTCATGGTCGAGCTCCGAGTGGCTGCTGCCACTGTTCAGGTTCCCCACAAACACGGGCCTCATCCTCGCCGAGATTCGACTCCCTGTGTACCGGGAAAATGAAGAAAAGGGGGTCAAAATTAGGAAAAAAAAATCAGGGAGGGGTGCCGAGAACCTAGCCAGGATGACGAGGACAATTACCTGCGTCGGGGTCGGCCTTGTTCCCGGCGACCACGTCGGAGGAGATCCAGGGAGGAGCACGGGCGCTGCGCCGGCTGCATCGCCTCTGCTAGCAGGGCCGGCACCACCGTCGTGACGTCTAACTCGTCCACGCCGGGCACAGGACCACGCGTGGAGTAGCTCCGCCCGCCTCCTCTGACTTGGCTCGCTCGCCCCCTCCACTGGGCTAGCTCGCTGTGGCTTGGCCGGCCACAGGGCGAGCGCGGGCATGGCGGCGTCCCGGCGGGTAGTGAGAGAGAGTAGCAGGAGCGGCTGGATGTGGAGCTGGCGGCGTTGGATCGCGAGGGAGGAATCGCGTGAGGGGCCGAGAGGGATCGATAGAGAAGGTGAGAGGCGCTGGACGGCTGGATCGTGGGCAAACCTGGCCAACGGGCCGCTTTTAAACGGGCTGGCACGTGAGCCCGCGTAAAAAGCCCGGCACCGGCCCGGCTCGGTCCGCGGCGTGCCGGGTCCATGCTGGCCCGTCAAACGTCGGGGCCGTGTCCGTGCCGCGGTATCAGGCACGCGGGCCTGTCCGACACGGCCCGTTTAGACCCTGGCAGAAGAATTTATGTTTATTAGTTGCAAAAATAGAGGGGTGGGGGGGGGTGTCAAACAGCCATTCCTTTCCTCTCTAACCACCGGACCACTCATTTTCTTGTGTCAAACTAGCATCCTGGCCTTTTTTATATGTTTCTGGACACGACGTGCCTAACGGGCTGCATTTTTCGCGTGCCTAACGGGCCAACGTCTTACCGGCAGAATCTTGGTGTGCGCCTCATGACGGCCCGCAAGACGTTTGTTCACACGACGGGCCTGACGGGCCGTCTAGGGCCAGCCCGTTGGCCAGATTTGATCGTGGGGGACGTCCTCGATGGGCTCGGAAGGCTGGCTTCGACCCAATAATGTAGTTCTCGAAGGTTAGGCCGAGTATACGTCCGTGGCCCCTATTTCAATTAAGTTGAAGTTTTGTGAATACAATTTACCGCTGAAAACAACACCAAAACTTTAAACTTCTACATGCATTTTCATTTTTCGAAATGTTTTTCTCCTGTCTGATACATTGTTTTCATAAACCTAAAACATCTTATATTTTAAAACAGAGGAAGTAGTAGGTATATCAAAACCGATAAAATTGTGTTTGGTTAAGATTTTAGAGGCAGATCCACGGTGTGAAAACTAGAAGAAGCTCAACCAAATGGGTTTGGCAGTCCGCCTAGATTCTAGAAGGCAACGGATTCTCTTGGTGTAAAACGAAAGTTGCCCTGCCACCAGATTTCATTGTGTTAGCATTCAAGGAAGTTGGAGAAAATAACACCTAATGCAACCAATAAGTGAAACTAGACGGTTTGAATAGATATTTTTCTCCTCCGACCCAAGGAAACGGTCCTCTCCTCCTTGTTCATCTATGTTCCCCAACTCGCACAGGCAAAAAAGACAAAGGAGAGTCGGATAGGGTTTCGCCTCGCTGCCTAACTCCGGTGGCGCGCCACCAGCCTGTCATGCTCCCTCCCTCCATTCTCCTATGTCCCTTCCTGCGGCTTATTTTCTTGCGCGTCGTTCAGTGACTTCAGTCCTCCACGCGCTTAGCCGGCCGCCGCCTTCTCCTCCATCATTCGTCGTGCCACCCTCTTCAGGACGACGATCACCACCGCCCAACCGGAGATTAGCTACACCGCATGTAAATTCTCTCATATTGACCCTCCCTGGCATCTCCTTCATCCTCCCTCACATCCAATGGCCCATGTTGCATACATTTTTTTAATGTTATTTGGTATCCATGATTTCTTGTAATTTGTGTGTTGCATAGCAATATGATTATTGTGAATCGGCTGGTGATTATCTGTATATAGAACATGGACGGAGTTTGTTTGCAAGGTGTTCATGAAAATGCTTGCAAGAAGATGAACACTCGAAGAAGAATACACCGTCAGTCGTTAAGGAAGCAGATGCTAGTGAGGCAAACACGCCTTACTCCCCCTCGCATCGCCTCTCCTGGCGACCTCGCATCGCCTCTCCTGGCGACCGAGGGGAGCAAACCCTTGTTGGAGATATGCCCTAGAGGCAATAATAAATGTAGCTATTATTATATCTTTGTGTTTATGATAAATGTTTATATTCATGCTATACCAGTATTAACAAGGAAACATTGATACTTGTATGATTTGTAAACTAAATTAGAGTCCCTAGTAAAGCCTCTTCATAATACTAGCTTGTTGGTTAATAGATGATTATGGTTTCCCTATCATGAACATTGAGATGTTATTAACAACAAGATCATATCATTAGGAGAATGTTATGATGGACATACTCCTATAGATAAGTGTAGCATAAAGATCAAGTCATTTTAATAGTTCAATTGCTATAAGCTTTCTAATACATAGTAACCTAATTCCTTCGACCATGAGATCATGCTAATCACCATCACCGGAAGGATGCTTTCATGACATCAAACACCACACCGTAACTGGGTGGCTATAAAGGTGGCATTGAGTGTTCGGAAAGTATGGGTTGAGGCACATGGATCAAGAGTGGGATTTGTCCATCCATATGATGGATAGATATACTCTGGGCCCTCTCGGTGGAATGTCATCCAATTGGCTTGCAAGCATGTGACTGGCTCACAAGGGATCACATATCACGGGAACGAGAAAAGAGTACTTATCGTAACGAGGTTGAACTAGGTATGCAGAGATACCGACGATCAAAACCTCGGATAACTAAACTATCGTGAGACAAAGGGAAATTGGTATCGTATGTAAGTGGTTCATTCGATCGCAAAGTAATCGTAGAAATATGTGGGAGCCATATGAATTTCTAGATTCCTCTATTGGTTATTGTTCGGAGAAGTGTCTCGATCATGTCCGCATAATTCACGAACCGTAGGGAGACACACTTAAGGATTCGATGTTGTTGAGTAGTTATGAAATGATGAGTAAGAGACGGAATGTTGTTCGGAGTCTCGGATGGGATCCGGGATATCACGAGGAGATCCGGAATGGTCCGGAGAATAAGATTCATATAAGGAAAGTCCTGTTTCGTAGTTGGGGAATGATTCCGATGATTTCATCGAGAATGTTCTAGAAGGTTCCGGAAGGTCCGGCACTCCGGAGGAGAAGGGTACATGAATGTGTCATGACAATGTGGAATGGCTGCATCATGTACTAGGTATCATGGATGAGCAAAATAAAGGGAAAAATCAAATCCTAGTTTGAAAAGTCAAACGCCAATTTGAAAAGTCAAACGGCAAGTTTGCTTGGTGGAGGGAGAGTAGGAAACCTACTTGGGGAGGAAGTCCTCCTCCACTCCGCTGCCAAGGAGGCCGACACAGGGAGGACTCCTCCCCTGGCGCGCCCTCCCACCTATAAAAGGAGGGGTAGGGGTGCCCCTCTAGACCTACACCTCTCTCCACCAAAACCCTAACCCTAGCCGCCGGCCACCAAGTCGCCGCCGCCGCCCTAGGGTTTGCCCTAGCCGCCGAGTTGGGGCCCTTCCCAAGCCCTAGCCGCCGAGTTAGGGCCCTCCCCAAGCCCTAGCCGCCGGCCTAGCTCTCTCCCCTTGGTGCCTCTAAAACCTAGATCGCCAAGGCCTCTCTCATAGTCCACCATACTCGCTCTGGCTTAAGGCGAAGCCCTGCGAGATCCCCCCTCTACTTCCGGTACCACGCCGTCGTGCTACTGGAATCGCGAGGAGAGTGCTACAACCTCCATTTTCTTTGGAACAAGGAGAGAAAGGTCTTCATCGAGTATCGAACGATGTGACCGATCTGAAATACTTAGGAACGCTTGTGGGAAGGATCGTCTACACGATCTTGAGATGGTGACATAAAGATTTGCAAAGTACACATATATCTGAATGTGGCGGATCCGTTGACTAAACCTCTCCTGAGGGCAAAACATGACCAACACCAAACTGCCATGGGTGTTCGGTATATTACCATGTAATCTAGATTAGTTGACTCTAGTGCAAGTGGGAGACTGTTGGAGATATGCCCTAGAGGCAATAATAAATGTAGTTATTATTATATCTTTGTGTTTATGATAAATGTTTACATTCATGCTATAACAGTATTAACAAGGAAACATTGATACTTGTGTGATTTGTAAACTAAATTAGAGTCCCTAGTAAAGCCTCTTCATAATACTGGCTTGTTGGTTAATAGATGATTGTGGTTTCCCTATCATGAACATTGAGATGTTATTAACAACAAGATCATATCATTAGGAGAATGGTATGATGGACATACTCCTATAGATAAGCGTAGCATAAAGATCAAGTCATTTTAATAGTTTAATTGCTATAAGCTTTCTGATACATAGTAACCTAATTCCTTCGACCATGAGATCATGCTAATCACCATCACCGGAAGGATGCTTTGATGACATCAAACACCACACCGTAACTGGGTGGCTATAAAGGTGGCATTGAGTGTTCGGAAAGTATGGGTTGAGGCACATGGATCAAGAGTGGGATTTGTCCATCCATATATGAGATAGATATACTCTGGCCCTCTCGGTGGAATGTCATCCAATTGGCTTGCAAGCATGGTAGCTCACAAGGGATCACATATCAGGAACGAGAAAAGAGTACTTATCATGCGAGGTTGAACTAGGTATGCAGAGATACCGACGATCAAAACCTCGGATAAGTAAACTATCGTGAGACAAAGGGAAATTGGTATCGTATGTAAGTGGTTCATTCGATCACAAAGTAATCGTAGAAATATGTGGGAGCCATATGAATTTCTAGATTCCTCTATTGGTTATTGTTCGGAGAAGTGTCTCGATCATGTCCGCATAATTCACGAACCGTAGGGAGACACACTTAAGGATTCGATGTTGTTGAGTAGTTATGGAATGATGAATAAGAGACCGAATGTTGTTCGGAGTCTCGGATGGGATCCGAGATATCACGAGGAGATCCGGAATGGTCCGGAGAATAAGATTCATATAAGGAAAGTCCTGTTTCGGAGTTGGGGAATGATTCCGATGATTTCATCGGGAATGTTCTAGAAGGTTCCGGAAGGTCCGGCACTCCGGAGGAGAAGGGTACATGAATGTGTCATGACAATGTGGAATGGTTGCATCATGTACTAGGTATCATGGATGAGCAAAATAAAGGGAAAAATCAAATCCTAGTTTGAAAAGTCAAACACCAATTTGAAAAGTCAAACGACAAGTTTGCTTGGTGGAGGGAGAGTAGGAAACCTACTTGGGGAGGAAGTCCTCCTCCCTCCACCGCCGGCCAAGGAGGCCGACTTGGGGGAGGACTCCCTCCCCCTTGGCCGCGCCCTCCACCTATAAAAGGAGGGGTAGGGGTGCCCCTAGACCTACACCTCTCTCCACCAAAACCCTAACCCTAGCCATGCGGCCACCAAGTGCCACGCCTCTAGGGTTTGCCCTAGCCGCCGTGTTGGGGCCCTCCCCAAGCCCTAGCTGCCGGCCTATCTCTCTCCCCTTGGTTCCTCTAAACCCTAGATTGCCAAGGCCTCTCTCATAGTCCACCATACTCGCTCCGGCTTAAGGCGAAGCCCTGCGAGATCTCCCCTCTACTTCCGGTACTGTCGTGCATCGGAATCGCGAGAGTGCTACAACCTCTCACTTTCTGGAACAAGGAGAGGAAGGTCTTCATCAGTATCGAGCGGTGACCGATCATGAGCGCTGTCGAGCATAGCCGAAAGGATCGTCTACACGATCTTGAGATCGACAAGAGTCGACTACATCACCCACGAGAATCTGCACTCTTTAAACACTTTGGAATCTTCGAGGTTGACTTCTTCTATCGACTCGTTGCTACAATATAGTAGATAGATCTTCGCTGGTTTGTTTGTATCACGGTAGAAAATTTTGTTTTCCATGCTACGAACCCCTACAAAGGGTATCGAGCCGTGTCTATATGTAGATCTGTTGCACGAGTAGAACACAATGGTCATTGTGGGCGGTGGTGCTTTTATTATCAATTGCTTCTTGTGTACTTTGCATCTTGCGGTATGATGGGATGAAGCGGCCCGGGCTAACCTTACATGACATTATTCATGAGACTTGCTCCACGCTCAACATGTAACTTGTATTGCATAAGTGGCTTTGCGGGTGTCTGTCTCTCCCATTATAGTATAGATCCAATTTACAACGGGCACTTGATAGTTCAAACATCAACGTTGTGGTTCTTGTTCGTAAGTTAGATTGACACTTATTGAAAGCCCCAAACCACGTAAAATATGCAAAGAAAATAAGAGGCGTCTAACTTTGTTTTGCAGGGGTGTGCTGTGATGTGATATGGCCATGATTGTGATTATATTTGATGTATGCAATGATCCTTATTGTAAGTTGGCAACCGACAGGAGCCATATGGTTGTCTTTAAATTCTGTTAAGACCCACGTGTCTATTCAAAGTAGTTGTAATAGTTGAAGCTGGTGGACGACAACCATGAAGCGGCGCCATTGACCTTGACGCCATACCGGTGATGATGGAGATCATGTTCGTGCTTGAAGATGGAGATCGGAAGCACAAGAAGAAAGGCCATATCATATCACATATTATGAATTGCATGTGATGTTAATCCTTTATGCATCTAGTATTGCTTAGTTAACGACGGTAGCATTATAAGATGATCCCTCATGCACATTAATTTCAAGTTTGAAAGTGTTCATCCTTAGTAAGTACCATTGCTAAAGCTTGTTGTTTCGAAGCACCACGTGATGATCGGGTGTGTTAGATTCTGCAAGTGTATACAACGTGAGCAAGCCAGATTTGCTCATGCGGAAGCTAAGGTTTGATCTTGACGAGCCTAGCATGTACAAACATGGTCTCGGAACACGGATCACCGAAAGGTAAAGCATGAATCATATAGTAGATATGATGAACATGTCGATTGTTCGCCATTGAAGCTACATCAACTCTCGTGATGATTGATTTTGATGTGGTGGATTTGGTTCGTGTGATCACTAAAACAATGTGAGGGATATTGTTTTGAGTGGCAGTTCACCTAGATTAATTTAACTATTAATTAGAACTCAATTTGTCATAAACTTAGTCTAAACTATTGCAAATATGTTGTAGATCAATGGCGGCCCCTACCATCAATTTTAATGCATTCCTAGAGAAAGAAAAGTTGAAAAACAATGGAAGCAACTTTGCGGATTGGTTCCGCAATTTGAGGATTGTCCTCAATGCTGGTAATTTGACCTATGTGCTGGCTGCACTGGGTGACTGGTCTGCGGTGATGCTACCGATGAAGTAAAGAATGTTTACCTCGCTCGGAAGAATCAGTACTCCACAGTTCAGTGTGCTATCTTGTATGGTTTGGAATTGGAGCTTCAGAAAAGGTTTGAGAACCATCACCCACATGATACTGTCCGCGAACTCAAATTGATATTTGAGACTCACGCGGCAGTTGAGAGTTATGAGGCTTCTGAAAAGTTCTTTAACTGCAAGATGGAAGAGGGCAGCTCCGTCAGTGAGCATGTGCTTAAGATGTCTGGGCACGCAAACAAACTCCAAAGTTTGGGTATAGTGATTCCTAATGCTTTGGGGATTTACCGTGTCCTCCAATCACTACCACCAAGTTATAAGAACTTTGTGATGAACTACAATATGCAAAGCATGAACAAGAAGTTGCCAGAACTCTTCTCCATGTTAAAATCTGCAGAAGTGGAGATCAAGAAAGAGCACCAAGTGTCGATGGTCAATAATACCACCAAATTAAAGAAAGGCAAGTCTAAGCAAAAGGGTAACTTCAAGAAGGGTGGTAAGAAAGTTGCCGCATCGGCAAAGAAGACCAAGGCTGGACCTAAGCCTGATACTAAGTGTTTTTACTGCAAGGGAGAAGGTCACTGGAAGCGGAATTGCCCAAAGTACTTGGCGGATTTGAAGAATGGCAACATCAAGAAGAAAGGTATATCCGATATACATGTCATTGATGTGTATCTCACTAGTAATCGTAGTAGTGCCTGGGTATTTGATACTGGTTCGGTTGCTCATATTTGTAACTCGACACAGGTACTGCAGAATAAACGGAAGCTAGCGAAGAACGATGTGACGATGCGCGTTGGAAATGGATCAAAGGTTGATGTGATCGCGGTCGGCACGCTACCTCTTCATCTACCATCGGGATTAGTTTTATACTTAAATAATTGTTATTTGGTGCCTGCGTTAAGCATGAACATTATATCGGGATCTTGTTTATTGCGAGACGGTTACTTGTTTAAGTCCGAGAATAATGGTTGTTCGATTTATATGAGTAATATGTTTTATGCACATGCACCTTGGATAGATGGTCTATTCTTATTGAATCTCGATAGTGGAAATACACATATTAATAACATTGAAGCTAAACGTTTGAAATTGAGTGATAACTCGACCTATATGTGGCACTGTCGTCTTGGTCACATTGGAGTGAAGCGTATGAAGAAACTCCATTCCGATGGACTTCTTGAATCACTTGATTTCGAATCACTTGAAAGATGCGAAGCATGTCTGATGGGTAGAATGACTAAGACTCCATTTTCTGGTATGATGGAGCGAGCTACGGACTTATTGGAAATCATACATACCGATGTGTGTGGTCCAATGAGTGTAGCATCGCGCGGTGGTTATCGTTATGTTCTTACCTTCACGGATGACTTTAGTAGATATGGGTATATCTATTTCATGAAACATAAGTCCGAAACTTTCAAGAAGTTTAAGGAATTTCAAAGTGAGGTAGAGAATCAACATAACAAGAAGATTAAATTTCTACGTTCTGATCGTGGAGGTGAATATCTAAGTTACGAGTTTGGCGAGCATTTGAAGAAATGCGGAATACTTTCACAATTGACACCAGAACACCACACAGAATGGTGTGTCCGAACATCGTCGAACTCTCTTAGATATGGTTCGTTCTATGATGTCACTTACAGATTTACCGCTATCATTTTGGGGTTATGCATTAGAAACAGCCGCATTCACTTTAAATAGGGCACCATCTAAATCCGTTGAAACGACACCGTATGAATTATGGTTTGGGAAGAAACCTAAATTGTCGTTCCTTAAAGTTTGGGGTTGCGAAGCCTATGTAAAGAAGTTACACCCGGACAAGCTTGAACCCAAAGCGGAAAAATGCGTCTTCATAGGATACCCGAAGGAAACTATTGGGTATACCTTCTATCATAGATCCGAGGGCAAAATCTTTGTTGCTAAGAATGGATCCTTTCTAGAGAAAGAATTTCTCTCGAAAGAAGTGACTGGAAGGAAAGTAGAGCTCGACGAGGTTATAGAACCTTCTCTCGAACTTGCGATTAGCGCAGCACCGGAAGAAGTTCATGTGGCGCCTACACCAATAAGAGAGGAAGCTAATGATGATGATCATGAAACTTCGGTTGAAGTTGCTACAGAACCTCGCAGGTCAACGAGAACTCGTACCACTCCTGATTGGTATGATCCCGTTATGAGTGTCATGTTGGTGGACAACACCGATGACCCTGCGACATATGAGGAAGCGATGATGAGCCCAGATTCCAATAAATGGCAAGAGGCAATGAAATCCGAAATTGGATCCATGTACGAAAACCAAGTATGGACTTTGGTGGACTTACCGGATAGCCGAAAGGCTGTCGAGAACAAATGGATTTTCAAGAAGAAAACAGATGCTGATGGTAATGTTACTATCTATAAAGCTCGGCTTGTCGCAAAAGGGTTTCGACAAATTCAAGGAGTTGACTACGATGAGACTTTCTCACCAGTAGCGAAGCTAAAGTCTGTGAGGATTTTGTTAGCAATCGCTGCATATTACGATTATGAGATATGGCAGATGGATGTCAAAACGGCGTTCCTCAATGGAGACATTGATGAAGAGTTGTATATGATGCAACCCAAAGGTTTTGTCGATCCTAAAGATGCTAACAAGGTATGCAAACTTCAACGGTCAATATATGGGTTGAAGCAAGCATCCCGAAGTTGGAATCAACGTTTTGATAAGGTAATCAAAAGTTTTGGTTTTATACAAACTTATGGAGAAGCTTGTATTTACAAGAAAGTGAGTGGGAGCTCTGTAGCATTCTTAATACTATATGTAGATGACATATTGTTGATTGGGAATGATGTAGACCTTCTTAATAGTGTCAAGGAATATTTGAATAATAGTTTTTCAATGAAAGATCTTGGCGAAGCAGCTTACATATTAGGCATAAAGATTTATAGAGATAGATCGAGACGCCTAATATCATTGTCACAAAGTACATATTTGGACAAAGTTCTAAAGAGGTTTGGAATGGAAGATAGCAAGAAAGGGTTTTTGCCCATGTTGCCCAATACGACGTTGAGTAAAACTCAAAGTCCAGCAACGGCAGAAGATAGAGAAAGGATGAGTAAGACTCCCTATGCCTCAGCCATAGGATCTCTAATGTATGCCATGTACTAGACCCGACATTGCATATGCTGTTAGTTTGACTAGCAGATATCAAAGTGATCCAGGAGTGGATCATTGGACAGCGGTCAAAAACATCCTTAAGTACTTGAGAAGAACTAAGGATATGGTTCTTTCTTATGGAGGTGATGAACAGTGAAGGGTTTCGCGGCATAGTAAATCAAAATTTTCTACGGATGCGAACAGAGGAAAAGCCAAGATCTAATCTAGGAGATGCAAACAACGAGAGAGATTGGATTAGATCTTCATACCCTTGAAGATTCGCACAGCGGAACGTTCGTCGGAACGTGGGTGATGTAGTCGTACTCGCTTCTCCTCCTCGCGATCCGATCCGATCTAGCACCACAAGTGGCGGTGCCTCCGTGAGATGCACACGTGCAGCACCTCGACGTCTCCTCCTTCCTCGGACCAGCAAGTATGGTGGAGAGATGGATTGGATCTACAACGCGACGGCGCGGTGCAATTGGTGGAGAATTTCTGCAGCAGGGCTTCGCCTACAAGCAGTCGGGAGGGAGAGAGGAAGGGCAGCAGGGCGGCTAGGGTTTGGAGGGGAAGGTGTGGGGAGGGGCGCACCAGCCCTCTTTATATAGAGGGGGGGCGGCCAGCCCTTGCCCCTCCTCCAAGCCTTGGGCCGGCGGCCAAGGGAGGGAGGAGTGGGGGGCAAGGACTCTCCCCCTTCTAGAAGCCCTAATTAGGGTTTCCCCTTGGATGGCCGGCTGGGCCCTATGGGGCCTTGTGCCCCTGGCCCAATGCGGCCAGGGCACTCCCTCATAGGCCCATGCCCCCTCCCGACAGGTGGGACCACGTTGGTCCCCCTCCGGAAGGTTCTAGAAGCTTCCGGTACAATACCGATTAACCCGGAACAATTCCGAACTCCAAAAACTGCACTGCCTTATATGAATCTTATTCTCCGGACCACTCCGGAACCTCTTGTGATGTCCCGGATCCCATCCGAGACTCCGAACAAAAACTCATAAACCAATCATCCAATCTATCCTAGCGTTGAGACACGTTAAGTGTGTGACCCTGCGGGTTCGAGAATATGCAGACATGATCTTTTATCAATAATCAACAGCGGGGTCTGGAAACCCATATTGACTCCCACACATTCATCGATGATCATATCGGATGAACCACGATGCCAGGATTCAATCAATCCCATATATATATTCCCTTCGTCTCGCGATATTTTACTTGCCCGAGATTCGATCGTCAGTACCTTCATACCTAGTTCAATCTCGTTCACAGCAAGTACTTTACTCGTTCCGTAATCCGATATCACTTTGTGATTAACTCCTTAACCACATGCTTGCAAGCGGTGTTGATATCGATTACCGAGTGGGCCCGAAGTATATCTCTCCGACTTGGGAGGGACAAATTCCATCTCGATACATACAACCCAACAGATACTTTCTGATCACCTGAGAGACACCTTTATGATCACCCTCTCATAGGATGACGTTTGATGACCTCAAAGCTTTCTTCCGATAGTGGAGTTGTATTATCTCATGGTCTAAGGAATACAATATTTGACATAGGAAAAGCTTCGCAAAGATGAACACGATGACACGATCTAATTGCTTCGCTTAGTTTGGGTCTATCCACCATATCATTCTCCCAATGATATGATCTCATTATCAATTGACAACTCATGTCTATGGTTAGGAAACCTTAACCATCATTGATCAATGAGCTAGTCCATAGAGGCGTACTAGGGACACGGTGTTGTTCACAAACTACACAAGTATTAAAGTTTCCGCTTAATACAATTCTAGCATGGAATATAAACATTATCATGAACAAGAATTATAATAATAACATCTTTATTATTGCCTGTAGGGCATAATTCCAACAGTCTCCCACTTGCACTAGAGTCAATAATCTAGTTTACATCTGGCAACAATCTCACACCCATGGCGAGGTCTTGATCATGTTTTACATGTGGAAGAGGTTTAGTCAATGGATCTGCGACATTCAGATCTGTATGTACTTTGCTGATCTTGAGATCTCCATCCGCTATATAATCTCGGATTATATGAAACTTCGGTTGATATGCTTGGTCTTTGGATGATATCTTGGTTCCTTAGCAAGTGCTATGGCGCCGATGTTGTCACACAATATCTCCAGTGGGTCCAATGCACTTGGAACCACGCCAAGCTCGATGATGAAGTTTCGATCCAAACTCCTTCACTTGGCCTTCTACAGCAGCCATGTATTCCGCTTCTCATGAGATCCTGCGATCACGCTTTGCTTGCAGCTTCTCCACCACAGCTCCTCCATTCAAAATATAAACGTATACTGTCTGAGATTTGGAATCAACCTTGTCGGTGTCAAAACTAGCGTCGACGTAACCTTTTATGACAAGATGTTCATCACCCCCATAGACTAAGAACATTTCTTTATTCCTATTTAGGTACTTTAGGATGTTCTTCACGGGCTCGATGTTCCACTCTGGATCACTTTGATATCTGCTCGTCAAACTAAGAGCATTGGACACATCCGGTCTAGTACCAAGATGGCATACATGATAGAACCTATGGCGAGGCATAAGGCACTTTGCTCATAGCTTCCTATCATTTACCGTAGCTGGACACGAGCCTTGCTCAACATCTTACCCGACAACATAGGCACCGGACCTTTCTTTGCCTTATCCATTACGAACCTTTTCGAACTTTGTCTAGGTATGTACTCGGCTTAAAGCTATCAGCGTCTTTGTCTATCTCTATAGATTTTGATGCCCAATATATAAGCAGCTTCACCTAGGTCTTTCATTGAAAAACACTTGTTCAAATAACACTTCACATCGTTAAGCATGTTGATGTCATTTCCAATAATCAATATGTCATCCACATATAGTACCGTAAGCGTCACCGAGCTCCCACTCACTTTCTTGTAGATGCAAGCTTCATAGCAATTTGGAACAAATCCAAAGCTCTTGATCACTTGATCAAAGAAGGTTCCAACTCCGAGATGCTTGCTTCATCCATAAATGGAACGCTGAAGTTTGCATACTTTATCAGCATCCTTAGGATCGACAAAACCTTGGGTTGCATCATATACAACTCTTCATCAATGTTGCCATTGAGGAACGCAGATCTTGACATCCATCTCGCCATATTTCATAATCATGAAACGCAGCAATTGCTAATAAAATCCGAATGGACTTAAACATCGCTACGGAGAGAAAGTCTCATCGTAGTCAACACCTTGAACTTGTCGAAAACCTTTGCGACAAGCCGTGCTTTATAGACGGTAACATTACCATCCGTCCGTTTTCTTCTTGAAGATCCATTTGCACTCAACGGCCTTTCGTCGCTAGGAGGGTCCACCAAAGTCCATACTTGGTTTTCGCTCATGGATCCCAATTGGATTTCATGGCTTCTAGCCATTTCTCGTCTGGCTCATCATCGCTTCCTCATAGTTCGTAGGTTCACTGTCTTCTACTAACAAGACAGTAAAGACAGGGTTGCCGTACCACTCAGGAGGGGCACGCGACCTTGTCGACCTGCGACATTCAGTAGCAACATCGTTCGAAGCTTCATGATCTTTGTCATTAGCTTCCTCTATGGTTGGTGCGGTGATCGGAACAATTTCAGGTCTGCGCTACTCTCCAATTCAAGAGAAGGTTCAATAACCTTGTCAAGCTCTACTTTCCTCCACTCACTTCTTTCGAGAAAAATCCTTCTCAAGAAAGGAACCGTTCTTCGACAAACACTTTGCCTTGGTTACGTGATAGAAGGTATACCCAATAGTTTCCTTAGGGTATCCTATGAAGACGCATTTCTCCGCTTTGGGTTTGAGCTTGTCCGACATCAACTTCTTGGCGTAAAGCCAGATCCCCAAACTTTAAACGACAACTTAGGTTTAGCACCAAACCACAGTTCATACGGTGTCGTCTCAACGGATTTAGATGGAGCCCTATTTAAAGTGAATGCAGCGGTTTCTAATGCATAACCCCAAAATGATAACGGCAAATCAGTAAGAGACATCATCGATCGTACCATATCTAATAGGGTTCGATTCGGCGCTCGAGACACACCATTCTTGTTGTGGTGTTCGGGTGGCGTGAGTTGTGAAACGATTCCACTTGCTTTAAGATGCGTGAGAAAATCATAACTCAAATATTCACCTCCACGATTGGATCGTAAAAACTTAATCTTTCTGTTACGATGGTTCTCCACTTCATTCTGAAATTCCTTGAACTTTTCAAATGTTTCAGATTTATGTTTCATTAAATAGATATACCCATATCTACTTAAGTCATCGGTAAAAGTGAGAAAATAGCGATATCCACCGCGCATCGAAACACTCATCGGTTTGCATACATCGGTATGTATGATTTCCAACAAGTCCGTTGCTCGCTCCATCATACCGGAGAACGGGGTTTTGATCATCTTGCCCATGAGGCATGGTTCACATGTGTCAAATGATTCAAATCAAGAGACTCCAAAAGTCCATCAGAATGGAGTTTCTTCATGCTTTACACCAATATGACCTGAGCAGCGATTGCCACAAATAAGTAGTATTATCACTATCTACTTTGCATCTCTTAGCCTCAATGTTATGGATGTGTGTTTCATCCCTTTCGAGATTTAGAAGAAATAAACTATTCACAAGAGGTGCATGACCATAAAAGATGTTACTCATATAAATAGAACAACCATTATTCTCCGATTTAAATGAATAACCGTCTTGCAATAAACACGATCCAGAAATAATGTTCATGCTCAACGCAGGCACATAATAACATTTATTAAGGTTTAAAACTAATCCCGAAGGTAAAACTAAGGAGAGCGTGCGGCCATCACATCAACTCTTGATCCGTTGCCAGCAACGCGCATCGTCACCTCATCCTTCGCAAGTCGCCGCTCATTCCGTAGCTCTGTTTGAGTTACAAATATTAGCGAACCAGTATCAAATACCCAGGCACTACAACGAGGGATAGTAAGGAAAACATCAATAACATGTATATCAAATATACCTTTGATGGTGCCAGCCTTCTTGTCCGCTAAATACTTCGGACAATTACGCTTCCAGTGACCCTTGTCCTTGCAATAGAAGCACTCAGTGTCGGCTTGGGACCGGACTGAGCTTCTTCTCAGCGAGGGCATTAAGCTTCTGCCGCCCTTCTTGAAGGATTCTTTGCTCCTTACCTTTCTTAAAGGTGGGCTTGTTGACCATCAACACATGATTATCGCTTTTGATGTCCACTTCCGCGGCCTTCAGCTTTGCGAAGAGCTCGGTGATCATATCAGTGGAACCAATCTGATTGTGAGTCACTACAAAACTTTTGTAGCTGGGAGGGAGTGATTGCAGAACCCTGTCAATCTTGAGATCCTTTGGAATCGTGCATTCCAGTTGCTCAAGGCGTTGAGTGTAGCCCATCATCTTAATGGTGTGCTCACTAACGGAACTCCCTTCCTCCATCTTGCAGTTAAAGAACTTCTCAGAGATCTCATATCTCTCGAGCGGGCTGAGTCGAAACATGGTTTTCAACTCTTCGAGAATCTCAAAGGGCGGGATAGTCTTCAAAACGATTTTGAAGTTCGGTTCCATAGCAAACAACATGGTGCTCTTAATCACACCATAATCATCTTTACGGTGATAGACAGCTTTCTCATCACCGCATGCGATTCACGGGGGGTCACCTAACGCTTTCCCAAGGACATAGTCCTTTTGTCCGCCAGATAGAATGATTCTTAGATTGCGGAACCAATTGGTGAAGTTAGACCCATTGTTTCTAAGCTTTTCCTTCTCGGCAAAAATGTTGAAGTTGAAGTTGGACTTGGCCATGTGATCTACAGTATTTGCAAGTACAATTTAGACTATGTTCATGATAAATAGTTCAACTTAATCAAATTACTAGATGAACTCCCACTAAATTCAACATCCCTCAAGTTGTTTAGTGAACACGATCCAAATTCACCACACCTAATCCGATCATCACGAGAAGAGATGTGGTTTCAATGGTGGACAACGAAGTGTCGATCATATCATTCATATGACTCATGCTTAACCTTTCTTGTGTTCCGAGGCCATATGCATACATGCTAGGCTCGTCAAGTTAGACCCAAGTATTTCCGCGTGTGCAAAACTGGCTTGCACCCGTTGTATGTGAGCGTAGAGTCTATATCACCCGATCATCATGTGATGCTTGGACACGACGAACTTTCGCAATGGTGCATACTTGGGGAGAACACAGTTTTATCTTGATCTTTAAGTGAGGAATCATCTTATAATGCTACCGTCGCGATCTAAGCATAATAAGATAGATAAAAGTATAAACATAACATGAATATAAATTTATGTGACATGGTATAGCCAATCTTCAAGCAATGATCTCCATATTGTGCGTTCCGGCATGATCTCCATCACTCCACCATGATTGCCTCCACCACGAATAGCAACTACAACTATTGCTAACTACTTAGCGATAAAGTAAAGCTATTACATGGCGTATAAGAAGTTTGACCCGCAGGTCATACACAATTATAAAGACAACCATATGGCTCCTGTCGGTTGTGTACTCATCGACATGCAAGTCGTGAAACATTACAAAACATGATCATCGCATACAATATACACATCACATCTTGGGCCATACCATATCACAGAAAACACTCCCTGCAAAAACAAGTTAGACGCCTCTACTTTGTTGTTGCATGTTTTACGTGGCTTATGGGAGTAGATGTTAAGAACGATTCTTACCTACGGAAAGCCACAACGGTGATATTATGGTTGCCAAACTCCGGTGTTAATCCCATGACAACTATAGTGAGAGAAACTGACATCCACCAGCCGCATGTGTGGAACAAGCCACACGTCAAGTGCGGAGCCGGTCTCGCGAACGACGTCACGTAAGGTTGGCCTGGACCGCTTCAATCTCACTATCCCGCATCATAAGAAGAACACAAACAAGAGGCTTGCAACAGAAAACATCAACGCCCGCAACAACCATGTTGTGTTCTACTCGTGAAACACATCTACGCATAGATCTAGCTCTAATACCACTGAAGGGTTTCGCGGCATAGTAAATCAAAATTTTCTACGGATGCGAACAGAGGAAAAGCCAAGATCTAATCTAGGAGATGCAAACAACGAGAGAGATTGGATTAGATCTTCATACCCTTGAAGATTACGCTGAGCGTTAAATCGGAACGTGGGTGATGTAGTCGTACTCGCTTCTCCTCCTCGCGATCCGATCCGATCTAGCACCACAAGTGGAGGTGCCTCCGTGAGATGCACACGTGCAGCACCTCGACGTCTCCTCCTTACTCGGACCAGAAAGTATGGTGGAGAGATGGATTGGATCTACAATGCGACGGCGCGGTGCAATTGGTGGAGGATTTCTGTAGCAGGGCTTCGCCTACAAGTAGTCGGGAGGGAGAGAGGAAGGGCAGCAGGGCGGCTAGGGTTTGGAGGGGAAGGTGTGGGGAGGGGCGCACCAGCCCTCTTTATATAGAGGGGGGGCGGCCAGCCCTTGCCCCTCCTCCAAGCCTTGGGCGTGACCAAGGGAGGGAGGAGTGGGGGGCAAGGACTCTCCCCCTTCTAGAAGCCCTAATTAGGGTTTCCCCTTGGATGGCCGGCTGGGCCCTATGGGGCCTTGTGCCCCTGGCCCAATGCGGCCAGGGCACTCCCTCATAGGCCCATGCCCCCTCCCGACAGGTGGGACCACGTTGGTCCCCCTCTGGAAGGTTCTAGAAGCTTCCGGTACAATACCGATTAACCCGGAACAATTCCGAACTCCAAAAACTGCACTGCCTTATATGAATTCTTATTATCCAGACCACTCTGGAACCTCTCGTGATGACCCGGATCCCATCCGAGACTCCGAAGAAAAACTCATAAACCAATTATCCAATATATCCTAGCGTCAAGACACGTTAAGTGTGTGACCCTGCGGGTTCGAGAATATGCAGACATGATCTTTTATCAATAATCAACGGTAAGTGCGAAACCCATATTGACTCCCACACATTCATCGATGATCATATCGGATGAACCACGATGCCAGGATTCAATCAATCCCATATATATATTCCCTTCGTCTCGTGATATTTTACTTGCCCGAGATTCGATCGTCAGTACCTTCATACCTAGTTCAATCTCGTTCACAGCAAGTACTTTACTCGTTCCGTAATCCGATATCACTTTATGATTAACTCCTTAACCACATGCTTGCAAGCGGTGTTGATATCGATTACCGAGTGGGCCCGAAGTATATCTCTCCGACTTGGGAGGGACAAATTCCATCTCGATACATATAACCCAATGATACTTTACGATCACGAGAGACACCTTTATGATCACCCTCTCATAGGATGACGTTTGATGACCTCAAAGCTTTCTTCCGATACCAGGGAGTTGTATTATCTCATGGTCTAAGGAATACAATATTTGACATAGGAAAAGCTTCGCAAAGATGAACACGATGACACGATCTAATTGCTTCGCTTAGTTTGGGTCTATCCACCATATCATTCTCCCAATGATATGATCTCATTATCAATTGACAACTCATGTCTATGGTTAGGCAACCTTAACCATCATTGATCAATGAGCTAGTCCATAGAGGCGTACTAGGGACACGGTGTTGTTCACAAACCACACAAGTATTAAAGTTTCCGCTTAATACAATTCTAGCATGGAATATAAACATTATCATGAACAAGAATTATAATAATAACATCTTTATTATTGCCTCTAGGGCATAATTCCAACAAACAACTCGTTGTTAATGGTTACACTGATGCTAGTTGGAACACCGATCCGGATGATTCTAAATCACAATCTGGATACGTATTTACTTTGAATGGTGCAACAGTTAGCTGGAGGAGTGCAAAGCAAAGCGTTGTGGCGAGATCTTCAACTGAATCCGAATACATAGCTGCTTCGGAGGCTTGACAAGAAGCGGTATGGATGAAGGAGTTCATTACATAGCTCGGTGTGGTTCCAAGTGCGCTGGACCCAATGTCTATCTACTGTGATAACATGGGCGCCATAGCCAATGCGCAAGAACCAAGGTCACACAAGAAGCTGAAGCACATCAAGCTACGTTTTCACGCTATTCGAGAACATGTCCAAGATGGTGACATAAAGATTTGCAAAGTACACATATATCTGAATGTGGCGGATCCGTTGACTAAACCTCTCCTGAGGGCAAAACATGACCAACACCAAACTGCCATGGGTGTTCGGTATATTACCATGTAATCTAGATTAGTTGACTCTAGTGCAAGTGGGAGACTGTTGGAGATATGCCCTAGAGGCAATAATAAATGTAGTTATTATTATATCTTTGTGTTTATGATAAATGTTTACATTCATGCTATAACAGTATTAACAAGGAAACATTGATACTTGTGTGATTTGTAAACTAAATTAGAGTCCCTAGTAAAGCCTCTTCATAATACTGGCTTGTTGGTTAATAGATGATTGTGGTTTCCCTATCATGAACATTGAGATGTTATTAACAACAAGATCATATCATTAGGAGAATGGTATGATGGACATACTCCTATAGATAAGCGTAGCATAAAGATCAAGTCATTTTAATAGTTTAATTGCTATAAGCTTTCTGATACATAGTAACCTAATTCCTTCGACCATGAGATCATGCTAATCACCATCACCGGAAGGATGCTTTGATGACATCAAACACCACACCGTAACTGGGTGGCTATAAAGGTGGCATTGAGTGTTCGGAAAGTATGGGTTGATGCACATGGATCAAGAGTGGGATTTGTCCATCCATATGACAGATAGATATACTCTGGGCCCTCTCGGTGGAATGTCATCCAATTGGCTTGCAAGCATGTGACTGGCTCACAAGGGATCACATATCACGGGAACGAGAAAAGAGTACTTATCGTAACGAGGTTGAACTAGGTATGCAGAGATACCGACGATCAAAACCTCGGATAACTAAACTATCGTGAGACAAAGGGAAATTGGTATCGTATGTAAGTGGTGCATTCAATCGCAAAGTAATCGTAGAAATATGTGGGAGCCATATGAATTTCTAGATTCCTCTATTGGTTATTGTTCGGAGAAGTGTCTCGATCATGTCCGCATAATTCACGAACCGTAGGGAGACACACTTAAGGATTCGATGTTGTTGAGTAGTTATGGAATGATGAATAAGAGACCGAATGTTGTTCGGAGTCTCGGATGGGATCCGAGATATCATGAGGAGATCCGGAATGGTCCGGAGAATAAGATTCATATAAGGAAAGTCCTGTTTCGGAGTTGGGGAATGATTCCGATGATTTCATCGGGAATGTTCTAGAAGGTTCCAGAAGGTCCGGCACTCCGGAGGAGAAGGGTACATGAATGTGTCATGACAATGTGGAATGGTTGCATCATGTACTAGGTATCATGGATGAGCAAAATAAAGGGAAAAATCAAATCCTAGTTTGAAAAGTCAAACACCGATTTGAAAAGTCAAACGACAAGTTTGCTTGGTGGAGGGAGAGTAGGAAACCTACTTGGGGAGGAAGTCCTCCTCCCTCCACCGCCGGCCAAGGAGGCCGACTTGGGGGAGGACTCCCTCCCCCTTGGCCGCGCCCTCCCACCTATAAAAGGAGGGGTAGGGGTGCCCCTCTAGACCTACACCTCTCTCCACCAAAACCCTAACCCTAGCCGCCGGCCACCAAGTCGCCGCTGCCGCCCTAGGGTTTGCCCTAGCCGCCGAGTTGGGGCCCTCCCCAAGCCCTAGCCGCCGGCTTAGCTCTCTCCCCTTGGTTCCTCTAAACCCTAGATCGCCAAGGCCTCTCTCATAGTCCACCATACTCGCTCTGGCTTAAGGCGAAGCCCTGCGAGATCTCCCCTCTACTTCCGGTACCACGCCGTCGTGCTACCGGAATCGCGAGGAGAGTGCTACAACCTCTGCTGCCTGCTGGAACAAGGGAGAGGAAGGTCTTCATCGAGTATCGAACGTGTGACCGACTGCGGAAGCGCTGCCGGAACGCAACGCCGGAAGGATCGTCTACACGATCTTGAGATCGACAAGAGTACGACTACATCACCCACGAGAATCTGCTCTCGTTAAACACTTTGGAATCTTCGAGGGTGAGTTCTTCTATCGACTCGTTGCTACAATCTAGTAGATAGATCTTGGCTTGTTTGTTTGTATGCGGTAGAAATTTTTTGTTTTCCATGCTACGAACCCCTACAAAGGGTATCGAGCCGTGTCTATATGTAGATCTGTTGCACGAGTAGAACACAATGGTCATTGTGGGCGGTGGTGCTTTTATTATCAATTGCTTCTTGTGTACTTTGCATCTTGCGGTATGATGGGATGAAGCGGCCCGGGCTAACCTTACATGACATCGTTCATGAGACTTGCTCCACGCTCAACATGTAACTTGTATTGCATAAGTGGCTTTGCGGGTGTCTGTCTCTCCCATTATAGTATAGATCCAATTTACAACGGGCACTTGATAGTTCAAACATCAACGTTGTGGTTCTTATTCGTAAGTTAGATTGGCACTTATTGAAAGCCCCAAACCACGTAAAATATGCAAAGAAAATAAGAGGCGTCTAACTTTGTTTTGCAGGGGTGTGTTGTGATGTGATATGGCCATGATTGTGATTATATTTGATGTATGCAATGATCCTTATTGTAAGTTGGCAACTTGGTGAGCCATATGGTTGTCTTTAAATTCTGTTAAGACCCACGTGTCTATTCAAAGTAGTTGTAATAGTTGAAGCTGGTGGACGACAACCATGAAGCGGCGCCATTGACCTTGACGCCATACCGGTGATGATGGAGATCATGTTCGTGCTTGAATATGGAGATCGGAAGCACAAGAAGAAAGGCCATATCATATCACATATTATGAATTGCATGTGATGTTAATCCTTTATGCATCTTGTATTGCTTAGTTAACGACGGTAGCATTATAAGATGATCCCTCATGCACATTAATTTCATGTTTTAAAGTGTTCATCCTTAGTAAGCACCGTTGCTAAAGCTTGTTGTTTTGAAGCACCACGTGATGATCGGGTGTGTTAGATTCTGCAAGTGTATACAACGTGAGCAAGCCAGATTTGCTCATGCGGAAGCTAAGGTTTGATCTTGACGAGCCTAGCATGTACATACATGGTCTCGTAACACGGATCACCGAAAGGTAAAGAATGAATCATATAGTAGATATGATGAACATGTCGACAATTCGCCATTGAAGCTACATCAACTCTCGTGATGATCGGTTTTGATGTGGTGGATTTGGTTTGTGTGATCACTATAACAATGTGAGGGATATTGTTTTGAGTGGGAGTTCACCTATATTAATTTAACTATTAATTAGAACTCAATTTGTCATAAACTTAATCTAAACTATTGCAAATATGTTGTAGATCAATGGCGACCCCTACCATCAATTTTGGGGCTCCACTACAAGATGTGGGGCTCGTCGGTGCCGATCGTGCTCCTCTACCGCGAGACGGAGGAGTTCGACGCCCGCATCCGCGCCCGTCGGGGGGCTCCTCGCGTGCACCGCGGACTCTGCCGCCACCGGTGAAGGAGGAGGAGCTCACTGATACGTCAGAAACGTATCTATAATTTTTGATGCTCCATGCTTGTTTAGTATCTAATTTGCTTTACTTGTCTACACTTTGAGGTGATTTTTACATGTTTTCTGGTACTAACCTATTAACAAGTTGCAACAGTGTCAGATGCCTGTTTTCTGCTGTTTTTGGTTTCAGAAAAGCTAGTAAAGAAATATTCCCGGAATTGGACGGAACAAACGTCAAAGTCAATTACTTTCCGTGGGGAACAAGAAGTCCAGATGGGAGCCGGGGAGGCGAGCCAGAGGGGCCACCCCCCAGCACGGCCACAGGTGGGCCCGCGCCTGGCTAGGGTTTGGTGGCCCTGGCCGGCTCCTCGACCTCCCCCTTCGCCTATAAAAAGCCCCCGATGCAGAAACTCTCTGTACCCGATCAGAAATCCACGAAACTGTCTATAGCCTCCGCCACCATCGTCCCTAGATCGAGGGGATCTAAAGCTCTTCCCGGCACCCTGTCGGAGGGGAGATCATCCCGGAGGCCTTCTCTCTGGTATGATTCGTGAGTAGTTCAACCTTGGACTATGGGTCCATATAGTGGCTAGATGGTTGTATCTCCTTCTTTGTGCTTTCATGTATAGATATTGTGAGCTCCGTTCATGATCAAGATCTAATCTATTTGTAATCATGCATGTTGTGTTTGCGGAGATCCGATGGATATTGAGATTATTATGTTGGTTTGATTAATGGTTTTGTCTTTATGATTCTATCATGTCTGTGTTGTTTGTGATCTTGCATGCTCTTTGTTTCTAGTGGTTATCTTGGCCAAGTAGTTTCTAGTGACTCCAAGAGGGAGTATTTATGCTCGATAGTGGGTTCATGCCTCTAGTTTTCAAGGGAAGTGACAATAATCTCTTCGGTTGTAGATGTGTTGTTGCTATTAGGGAGAAAACAACGGTCTCTTGTTCATGGAACATGTGGATTGTTTACTTTACACACTTTGCTTAAAACAGTTGTCTGTTGCTTGCAACTTAATACTGGAGGGGGTTCGGATGATAACCTGAAGGTGGACTTCTAGTCATAGATGCAGCTGGATGACGGTCTATGTATATTGTTGTATTTCCCAATCTACCTCATAGGATCTTTCTGACTAGTAACTGCAGTATTATGCCTTGCTTAGTTCCTGTCAATTGCCGTGTTGTAATTTGTTTACCCTTTATGCCATGTTGTTTATCTAAGGAGAGCACCTCTAGTGAACTATGGACCCCGGTCCAATCTTTACCATCAATACATCTTCCATTGTTACTTGTTACTTGCTGCAAACCATTACCTTCCACACCATATGTTTAATCCTTTGTTACAGCAAACCGGTGAGCTTGATAACCTCACTGATTCGTTGGGACAAAGTCTTGAGTTTGTGTTGTGCAGGTCTCCATGTTGCTTCCAACACCTGTGTGACGTTTTGTTCCTCCTTCTGGTTCGATAACCTCGGTTTCTACTGAGGGAAGACTTGCTGCCGTGCTGCTTCACACCTTATTTCCAACGAAGTGCTTCCACATCAAACACCTGGCGCCATCAAGTTTTCTAGCACCGTTACCGGGGAATCTACTTCAACCTCTTCCTCCCGTGAAGAGCCATCACTCCCGGAGGGCCGCGTCATCACGAAGGCCGACTACGCCCTCGACGACGCCTCCTTCGACCGCTGGGTCGAGTTCATCCAACACTGGAGCATCGCCGAGGTGGAGGCGGAGGCCCGTCGAGCTCAGCGCGATGAGCTCATCGGCGACATCCTCCTCAAGCAGGGTATCGCTGTCGACCGCGATTCCCGTGGGAAGGAGGTGGAGGTTATCGACCTCGTCTCCGACAGCAGCTCCGGGTTGTCGGACTTTCACTTCTCCAACGAGGAGTGAAGCCCGTCGCCAAAAGCGTCGCCGCCGCTCCCTAGGCTCTGGTAAGCCCGATTTTGTGTACATGCTAGGGTAGCGGCGGAGATGGCAGATTCCCCCGTAGTATTTAGATTGAATTCGCTTTTTGTATATACGATTGTGTCAGAACTATGTATGAACTATGCTCTCGTTTTGAAATCTCCCGTGAATGTTCAAAAATCTCGTGTTTACGGTTTGAATTTGTGGTTTCTGTTCTGGTCATCATGTTCTTTGAGTAAAAACTAACTCGAACACGGCATGAGAACGCGTTTTTTCGGTGTCTGTTAGAGACACTCTTACCACGGACTGAGATCCTCTGACATGGGAACACCTGTCGTTCCCTGACTTTGGGTCGCTGACAGGTGGGACTCACTCCCTATGAGACCCACATGCCAGTGACTCGAAGGCAGAATTGGCTATAGGGAGCCTTGTCCCTCTTACCACACGTCGCACCTACCGGCCTGCTTATTCAAGTGTGTTGGCCATATAGTGTCATTGCTACCCATGCAGTAGATCTAGCTGGCGCGCTGCTAGAACAAGAACAACCAGTGCTCGTCGTTCATGACGTCCCAAAATGAAGACACGCCGCCCTGTGAATCTCACCAGGCCACTCGCCCCGCAATGACGACATGAGGTCTCCCTGCGCCCTCCTAGGAACCTAATCCATCTTTACCCCCCAAAAAGATCCATCCTCACGTTGATTGGCCACTGGCACCAGAAGCTATATAACCGCACATACTGGTATTTTTTTGTTAAATCTGCCAATTCAGCAAAGTTTAACCGAATCTGACCCCGGGGCAAAACTAATTATAAATCTAAGGCTCACATCGATGCCATTTGAAATGGCACCAACCTAATGCAGGTCGGCGATGGCGTTGAGCTAGTGAAGCAGGTAGACTGTCGGGCTGACGTGGCCGCTATGTGAAATGGCGCCGACCCTAGGGTTATAGCCAAGCATCCTTGAACTCCTGTAGGTTCAAGTCTGTCACGGCTAGGTGAGCATCCCTAACATCTTTGAACCCGTGGACATTAGGATCTCTGCCCCACACCTTGACAAATGCATCGGTCTCCTTCTTCGAAAACTTGGGAACCGAACGACCATCGTCCGAGTCCATAGCGTAAGCATGTTCATACCCCTCGTCATCTTCATTGTGAGCTTCATATGTATATGGATCTCCCTCAAGCACCGAGGATGCCACCAAAGGTACACAAGGCGATGATGGAATGTTGATTGGCGAGACAACTACAAACTTTTCCTCGATCGGCTCTAATGTTTCAACATTCATTTTCTCCTCAATGATCTCTACTTGTTCTCTTTCAACGGAACTTGGATCCTCTATAATCTCCTCCGAGTAATCTTCATCTTGTTGATTTTCTGTGTCCCGCACAGACAGTGGGCTTGGACCCGCATCATACACATCCTCAGGACGGTCATTGTTTCTCTTTTGATAACCGAGGGCCGCTTGTTCAAGTTGATAAGAATATGGGCATGCCCGGTGACGGCAACCACGACCAAAGATTTTATTTGCGAGTTATCCACTAGCTCTTTGTATAGATCTCACTCGTTGTCACCGTTGATCGGTATCATCTCATTATTAGATCTAGAGCCACCCGCATCGTATCTTCCTTCCAATACAACTGCATCGCCTTTGTCACTCCATCCAAGCGCGGCTCTAACCTTGACAACATCCTCACTAAGACTAGGACTAGTCGGAAAAAATATCACAGTCTTTGCCATATCCACAAACTCAACACCACGGTCCGATTGCACAACACGCCCACCGTGATGCACATGAGGACTTTTGCATAAGCCATCTATATTAATAGCCAAAACAAATACCAAAGCATCCATTAGAGAATGCATTATCCGACAAATTGCGACAATGTGCAACCAATAATACCAACCCATCTACTATCACTCTAAAAAAGTGCAATAATACCAAGCCATCTACAATGTTCAACCATTGCTCTAACCTACTCATTTTGCACTGCCATAGCAATTCATACACACAAACTAGCCAATATCACTCATATATGTTGCACATGCTTTCAACACAATACTACCAATTGAAAATATAAACACCAATCAATGTAGCAACTCCTACAAGCTCGAAAATATTCACAATGTATCCTACTCCTACAAGCACATGTGACATTTACCAATATCATATAAGTGTAATTACATTATTAACACTTGTATACTACAAGCTCAAGCTCATATGTTGCAATATCCTAAGTGAAATTGTATCTAAGTGAAATATCCTACTCCTACAAGCTCAAGCTCATATGTTGAAATATCCTAAGTGACATTACTAACAATATATCTAAGTGAAATATCCTACTCCTACAAGCTCAAGCTCATATGTTGAAATGCTTCATCTAAGTGAAATATTTACATCAATTAACTAGAACCGTTTAACAATGGAGTATACCACAATGGAAATATTATTTTGGAATTGGGGAGGGAGGGATTTGAGAGAGGGGAGGGGAGGGGAAAGGTACCTGCAGAGGAGGTGCGGCCGGATGGGAGAGGGAAGGGACAGGGAGACGGCCGGAGAGGAGGAACCCACCCTCCACGTCGGAGAGGAGCAGCCCACCCTCCACGCCAGAGTGGCAGTCGACCTACGTGCGTGCGGGCGGCGACCAGCGTGCGGGTGGAGGTGGTGCGGCGGAGGCAGCCATAGGTGGAGAGGGTAGCGCAAGAGCGGCCGGAGGTGATGCGGCCGGCCGACGTCGTAAGAGAGATAGGAGTGGCCGGCTGCGGGTGGGGGATGAGTTGACTGGATCAGGGAGAAGAGGAGTGGTCGATTGGCTATAACCCTAGGGTCGGCGCCATTTCGCCGACATAGCGACCATGTCAGCCCGGTAGCCCACCTACGTCGCTAGCTCGGCGCCATCGCTGACCTGCGTTAGGTCAGCGTCGTTTCAAATGGCGCCGACGTGAGGGGTCAGATTCCAAATTAGTTCTGCCCTGAGGGCAGATTCAGTTGAACTTTGTCGTTTTGGGCAGATTTGGCCAAAAATACCAATGACTAGCCCGAGCGGTGCGGAACTTGTGTTCGACGTGCCCAGAAAGCTCCATGTGGCACGGGACGGGACGGGCTTGTCGGACAGTCTATTGAACCACTCTAGACAAAATGTTGCCTTAGGCCAACTCCAACGCCCCCCCCCGCAAATTGGATAGGCCTTTTGACCAATTCATTTCGTTTGCGGGGCAGGGTGGACAGGGTTCGGCCTGGAATGGCATGTGCCCCCAACGGTGTCATATTCCCCATTTATCCGGCCATTTCTCACAGGGGCATAAAATCGATAATTTCATACATATGAAATATATAAACCCAAAATAGGCCTGCAATTTAAAGTACAATCCACAGGTCGTAACAAATAGTAGTGCATGAATAGAAGCAAAGTTTACACAGTAAAATTACATATATTAAACTTGAAATAAAAGGTAAAATAAATGATTTAGTCTATTGAATTCTGCATAAGTAGGTGACGGACCTGGTGCTGGTTCAACCAATTCTTCCTAAAATTCCTATCCTTGGTCATAAATGTTTCCATCACTCTCATCTTCGACGATCATGTTGTGCATGATCACACATGTTGTCATCACTTCTCACATTGTATCTCTGTTCCAAGTTCTAGCAGGGTGCCGCACTATAGCCCACCAGGACTGGAGTACACCAAAGGCTCGCTCCACATCCTTTCTAGCGGCTTCCTGCTCCTTGGCAAACCTCTTGTGCTTCTCTTCGGTGGGGTTATGTATGGTATTCACCAAGGTAGACCAAGTAGGATAGATATCATCTGCTAGGTAATATGGCTTGTCATAGGAGTGGTCGCGCACTTGATAGTTCACACGAGGAGTTGTGCCTTCTACAAGCCTAGAAATACATTGGACCTATGAATAACACAAATGTCATTGTGGGAACCAGCCATGCCAAAGAACGATTGCCAAAGCCAAAGATCATGGGATGCAACGGCTTCAAGTATGACTGTGCACCCCTTGGCATGTCCTTTATATTGCCCTTGCCAGGCAAACAAACAGTTCTTCCACTCCCGGTGCATACAATCTATACTTCCAATCATTCATGGAAACCCTCTTGCTTCATTGAAAGCCAAAAGCCAGCGAGTGTACTCGACGTTGGGTGCCCTCTAGAATTCTTCACTAAAAATGGCCACCACAACTTTGCAGAATTTGTACATTGCTTCCAGACAAGTGGACTCACTCATGCGTAAGTACTCGTCAACACAATCAGTAGCTACTCCATAAGTAAGCACGCGAATAGCTGCGATGCATTTTTGGTAGGAGGTGAAGCCGAGCTTACCGGTCGCATCTTTTTTCAGAGAGAAGTAATCGTCATGATCCCTCACTCCATGAAGAATACGCATGAACACCTTCCTTGACATCCCAAAGCATCGTCGAAACAGTGCAGGAGGGTACATAGGCTTGGTGCGATGGAAATAATCCCGAAACAGCATCTCGTGGCCGGCGACTTGGCCACGTTCCAGCGCCGCCTAACGTCCCGGGACCAAGCCACGGTAGGTTTGCTTCGTATCCTCATCGTGCTGATGGAGGAGCACGATCGTGGTGGCCCAAAATTCACTGTCATCGTCGGACTCATCGGACGACAACTTGACATATTTCCTGAAGAACCTGTCCCCACTGTCGTCCATGGTCTGTAGGATGAGATGGATGAACTCAGGTCTGCAAGGACGAGGACAAAGACTAGGCGAGGGTAGTAGAAAGCAGTACCTATAGCCGGGGGCAATTGGTCGAACAGGTGGAGCACGCCCTATGAGAAGGCCGATCTTAACACCCGGGCCGACGAGGTCTTCGAGAACTGGAGGATTCAATGGCGACGAGGTTTCACCAGGAAAGAGGCCTGTGGAGGAGGAGGTAACGGGGTCCGGCGACAACCTTCTAGGAGGGAGGGTCTCGCGGTGGTGGTGGCGGGGGTGGGTGGGAGAAGGGAAGGTGGGGAAGCAGGGGTGGAAGGATGTGTGGGTTTGTGTCTGACGAAAGGGCCAGGGCATGGAACTGCAGGACAAGAGTCGGACGAGGCCGACATCCGAGCCCCCGCAAACCAGGTGCAGGTTTTGGCCTAATTTGCGCCGAATCGGACCCCGTCGCGCAGTCTGGTCTATTTGCGGGGGCGCGTTGGGCCTTGGGCTCGGTCCAGGAGGGCGATATTGGACACGCGACGTCCGTTTGCGGGGGGGGGGGGCATTGGAGTTGGCCTTAGGGCATCTTCACCGGGCCGACCCATCCGGTAGACTCAAACGGTCCATTTCTGTCAGTTTGAGTCGGTCACGGTGGATTTGGGAGGGGTCTGGCATGTCCGGCCAGCCGCGCCTAGGCCCAGCAGCGCCATCCATTTGTCTGGCCTGGGCGCGGCATTTTTTTGCAAATTCAAACATAAACCATTCGCTCCAAAACTGGCAAAGTTTATACTTAATTTACATTCAAAATATAAAAAATAGAATTTAAACTAGCCTAACCCTATCTACCGATCTTCTCGTGCCGCCGCCGCCTCGTCCATCTATGAGTCGAGGTCGATGTACTCCAACGGCGTCCAGAGGTTGGGCGGCGGCAGGGCCGGAGCGGGAGCGGGCGCAGGTGGATTCACCTGCCCAGGCCATGGCGCCTAACTGTGCTCGAGGTGCGCCAGCTCCATCCCCACCTCCAGCATAATCGCTGGCGCCCATCCCGACAGCGACGGCGGTGGAGGCAGCTGGGCATTCACCTGCGCCACCATGCCGGTGAGCTGGACGGCTTCCTCGAAGCCGACCCACTTGGCTTCCTCCTCCCGCACGCTGGCTGTAATGGCCTGCTCGGTGAAGGCATACTCATTGTAGCCCCGCGCCAGCACCTCGCGGTACTCCGGGGGTAGGTTCGCGGTGACGTCGTCCACCGCCTCCTGCTTGACAACAATGTCATCGTCCTCCTCCTCCTCGTTGTTTCCATCCTCGCTGCCGAGCTCGGCATCGGAGTGGTTGACGGTGCCCTCGTCGTCCTAGTCGATATCGGCGACAGGATAGACCTCCCCGGTCTACAGGTCACGGCGGATGGTGGTGGCGCGCTGCACCTTGTGCTCCCACTCAAGGAACTCTACCTAGTAGGCCTCGCTGCGGTAGCCAGTCTCCCACGTTGGGCCGGCGGGAGGTTGCTGATCCAGCGGCGGATCTCCTCTGCAGCCCTTTGCCCTTCTTGGGGATGGGCAACACCGGGACATGGCCCCGGTTGAGGTGCCAGCCGGTGGAGAGGGACACGTCCTTGTGCTTGAAGCCCCGGCCCTCCCTCCAGCGGCGCTCGCACTCCGCGATGCAAAAGTATTGTCATGTGCGGCGCTCCCGAGGTGGCGGGTAATCCTCCACGAGGCAGCACCGGAAATCCTCTGGCCGTGGCGGAGGCGGCAGGGATGTGCCGTGGAGGAAGGCCGGTAGCCAGGAGCGATGGCTACTAGAGCCATACGCCTTGTGGTCGTGCTTTCTCCTCCCCTTCTTCAGCCATGACGACGTCTTCATCGTTGGTGGTGGTGGCGAGAGGTGAGGAGGATGGCACCGACGGGCGCAGGGTTAAATATCCCAGCCGCCCATGAACGCGCGCAGCTTCCCGCTCCTTCGCCATCAATGTCGGAGTGGGAACGCAGGCGGCGCCCAGTGGGTCAGCGTGCCGTCTCGGCGCCATTGATGGCGTGGGCTGCCTCCGATCAGCCTTCCGTGCAGCGCCTCTGAATCGCTGTCACGGTTGCGTCTGAATGGGTGCCACTGACCGCGTCTGAATCAATGCCGCCGGTAAGCGGTGACTGGCGGGTGGGACAGCGGCACCGACGGGTAGGACACGCACGTTGTCCGCGCGCGTCCGGGCCGAGGCAACCATTGCCTAGATTAGATGCACGGATGGATCGAGCCGGACGCGTTTGTCCGGATGGGTTGGCCCGCTAGGGCGCCGCACACGTCCTACGCGTCCATGCAGACGAGTTCGGACACGCTCTGACGGGATGGGTCGGCCCGGTGGAGATGCCCTTAGAAGACCCTGGTTGGGCGTGATTTTGTGTTTTGTGCGTCTAATAGCCGTTGGAGAGGCTTTCCCGGATAAAGATGTTTCAATGCGATGGAGAAACTCTTCGTTCCCCTCTTGCCTTCTACAGTGCCAAAGGAGGCGAAAAGGGAGGCGACCTCTCTGCCGACGCTGGCTCTGGCGACTCCTCTTCCCCGAGGGCCTCAGGCTCTCTGGTGGAAGGGAGGTCAACGGATCTGGCGCCCGACTGTGTATAGATGTAGACTAGGTTTATGATGTGTAGCTAGGATTTCGGGTGTTCGTCGCCGCGCTCGGGTGAGGCTGACTGCGCTGCCGAATAAATTCCTCTCGGATCCGGGTCCTGTGAGGCCTTCCCGATCGTCGCCGGTCACGGATCTTGAGGTGGTCTGGCTTGGTTTGGCTGGCAAGACGGTTTTGTTGTCGAAACCATGGCCTTTTGTGCTTTGGATCCATCGCCGTCGCGGCAGAGTTCCCTCCGACTCTGGCCGGGGATCCATAAGGTTCTGCAGGAGCTTGGTGGCCGACGTTGAGCTCTCCAGCACGGTGCTCGGGAGTTTTGGTGCTCTGGTACAAGGATGGTGGCTCGAGGCGGCAGATCCGGTGTGGCTTCGCCGACGATGTCGATTGGAGGCATCGGTTCTGGGGTCGAGGAAGCACGGGGTAAGCCCTAGTCGATGTGCCCCAACGGATGTGCCTCGCCGGCCATGGCGTGGTCCTTCTTCGACTCTCAAAGCCAGGTTTGGCGATGGTGCGATCTCGTCCCTCTTGGGAGATGGTGGCTCGCGTCCTCCTCCGACGTCTTCCGGCGACGGTGGCTGGTCGCCGACATGGTTTCAGTAGCAGAAAGGCTTCACGGGGACTCGATTGTAATTTATCTTTATTTAGGGGTCTTTTTGCCTTTTTTCCGGGGCACTTTTTTCTTCTCAAGCTTTCTAGAGATTTCTGCGTCTGGTCTGTGTGATTGTTGAATGAATGCAGTAATCTTCTAAAAAAATGCAATGGAGATGGGGAAGCTTTGCTTACTGTACGATTATAAAAAAAACATAAGCATTTCTAGTCGCCTGCATAGCCACGTGAGCCAGCAGGACCCGTGAAACCACAGTTGGATGCAATCTTCACGTGCGGATGTTTTCCAACGCGGATTTCCCCCTTCTAGGTTGGACCCCCGGCACCATCGTTGCCGTCTGTTTCTTTGAGATTGGTGCAAAAGTCTGAGCGGTCAATGCCCACTTTTAGCCTAGGATGGTAACTTCCGGCAAAAAAAAACTGCCTCAAACACACAACACATTCTGGAGCATAACGTTAGGTAGATTGTAGGCATTGTCTTCCCCGTCTCTACCTCACTACCGATTGACCTGGACTCTACAGTCGGCCAACAAACTGAAGTTCTTCAGATCTGTGGGCTATTCTGCAATTCCATGTGCCGTCCATCAATCTCCCCACTAGCCTGCAGAATCTTGCCCTTTGTTTTATCCGTGTTCCTCTGCCTCAAGTCTGGAGTTCTCCATGAATGCCATGGCGGGGGATTTCTCGTACCTCCAGTTATTGGCTTCTATAAAGAATCGTCCAACATGTTCTTTCGCCATTCCAAGGTATGATTGCTGGCTTAAGGTCTTACAATTTTGGTACAATAACATATATTGGAAATCGTTGGGTACGGTTCAGATGGGATGGTACATAGCAGTTTCATCTAAATTTCATAGGCGTATCTTATTGATGAGATTGGGAACTCGTTAGCGATATAGAAGTTACAAAATAGGGGGACTAAATTTTGGAGATAGTAGTCTGGGTTTAGATATAAGGATTACTTTTTTGTGTCGTTGGCAATCATCTGGTCCATTCTAGGAAACGATGTAGAAATTGCAAATATTGTTGTTGTAGGTTTGAAGCTATAGAACTGTTTGTTCTGGAAGTTCGTATCTGAATTTGAGGGACAAATATATTGCATTTTTATTCTTATTAATATGGTTATTGAAGATTTCATCCAAAAAGTTAGTAATTATATGTATTCCTAAAAACAGAAACGGCATTTGCACTGAACAATGTAATATTGAATCTGAATTGATCGATACTAGGGACACAGTGAGCAGCTATGATGTTGAGGAAAATCTAAGGTAAAATCATATTTCAGTTTTCGAGAAACTATATAGACATGATTATTGTTCGAATGAAAGTTTTTCATGTACATTGCTCTAACTAATTGCTTGGAATTGCAGCATATCTGATGTAAGCGATGAGAATTTAAAAGAAAGAATAATAGGTAATTCTGAAGAACTAGATGGCGAAATTGATCGAGTCGATTTATCAGATTACGTGTCGGAGGAATCTGAAGATGATATACAACAAAATTACATGTTGCCATATGCTGAAATATATTCAGAAGATGATGATGATAATGATGGCGACCTGCATCCTTCTAACCCTATTCCAGTAGAAACAACCGAACAAGCAGTTCTTGCTCGTACAAATCAGATAACAAGTATTGAAAACACAGACACATCTGAGCCTGGAAAAAATAAAAGGTATGTGCAATGTCGCTGGCTTAACGTCTTAGGAACCGTTTTATTTAAATTTTGGAACTAAAACTAAGCTATGAATAACACCATAGATTGTAAATCTATCCACCGTTTGAGTATATAACTTTTTTGAATTTGGAACTAAGAAAGTGGATCCTATATGCATACTATGAAATGATATTAATTGCATTATTAAGCTAGCTGTAATAAAGTAAGTTAAAAAATAATGGAACTTAGAATTGTATACTATAGCAAGGTTACTGAAAGGTTAAATAGATCCTACAGGTGTTTTATGTTTTCGGTCGGAGGGGGGGGGGGGGACAAAGCTTTTTGGTTCTGGCATAAATTATCATGTATGAAAACTTAGTTTTATTTCTCATTCATTTTTTGTTTATACCTGCTAGGTTGAGCAAAATGTTGTTTAGTTGGGAGTAATCACAGTTTATGTAGGTTGTTTATTATATGGTTGTACAAAATACCAACTATGTATCAGCTACGAATTTAGTTTGAGTTATAGTACATAGTTTCATGTCATAGAGTTAAGACATATCCACTCTAGTTCCTTAATGCAGAATACTTGAAAGTTTCGCATGGTGTGGGATTCTTGAAAAGATTGTACATAAACACTAAACCCTGCAGAACTATTTAAAGTTTGCCAAAGATATAATGCAACTTGTAATAATAAAGTTCAGAAGGTTACTGGTAAGGTTATGTAGATATTGACGATATTAACCCGAAATTATATTCCTACATTTTTTCTAAGGAAACGTCACAAGAAAGGAGAGAAACTTCCTAGCTGCAGGGAATCTAGAACCATGGGTGCTATTGAGAAAGCTATGAGGAGTTCTTCCGATCGTATGTCAGGGCCAATATTTCAACCAATTGTGGGTACTTCTTTTGATTCCGCAGCTGAGGCTTATGAATTTTACAATTTGTATTCTTGGGAGAAGGGTTTCGGAATCAGTTACGGCAAGAGTGGCACTAATAAGGGAAATGGTTACAGGACAATGCAGGAATTGCAATGTGCGAACCAGGTAAAGTTTTGTTACACATTGTTGTAGTTTTTTGTTTACGTAATATGTACATTTTCTAATTGAATAGATTGAAAACAGGGATTTGATAAGAGGTGTATTAACCAATCTCAGAGATGTGGCTGCAAAGCTGTTGTAAGGCTATTACGCACAGAGGACCATGGTTGGTATATTTCTAAGTTTGTTGAAGAACATAATCACGTTCTATCAGAATCATGTGGAGAGAAAATGCAGTGGGGTTCTCACAGAAGGATAGATGAATCTGCTAGACACATGATTAAGTACTTAAGAGACAACAACGTCCCATTAGACAAAGTTCATACTATTATGGGAGCATTTATGGATCAGTTAGAGACTTGCCATTCACCAAGAGATCTTTGAGAACCCTTTGCCAGCAGTTAGCACGTGAGCAGATGGACGACGATGTAAAGAAAACTCTTGCTATTTTCAGAAAAATGAGGGAGGAAGATCCAGATTTTTCATATAGTGTTGACGTTGACAAGCACAACCGGATCAAGACCTTGATATGGACAAACCATCGTAGCAAAATGCAATATCAATGTTTTGGTGATGTGTTCACGTTTGATACAACATTCTGTACTAACATATACAAGATGCCATTTGGATTATTTGTTGGAGTAAACAATCATTTCCAGTCAGTAATATATGCTGGAGTGTTGATGAGAGATGAGAAGATAAAAAGTTTCATATGGGTATTCAACGAGTTTCTATCTTTGATGGGTGGCAAAGCTCCAGTAACTATACTTACAGGTGAATTTTATTTCCTCAAATTTGTTTTAGACTTACTTAGATAAATGGTCAGCCATATGTCTAACTTGAAGTATTTCATATGGGTAGACCAATGTCAGGCGATGGTAAAGGCTATACAAGTAAGCATGCCTAACACAACTCACTTGTGGTGCAAATGGCATGTGTTGCGCAAGGCTCAAGAATCATTAGGTCCAGTGTACTTAAAAAATTCTGCTTTTAGACAAGAATTCCACAAGGTGTTAAATGAGATGTTGACAGAAGATGAATTTGAAAATGCATGGGAAGATCTAATCAGCAGATACAAGCTAAGGACAAACCCTTTTATGGTTAGGATATATGAGGTTAGAAGAATGTGGGCTAAGCCATACTCCAAAGACAAGTTTTGTGCTAGGATGATGAGTACACAACGGGGAGAAGGTGCAAACCATATTTTGAAGACTTATGTTAGGGGCAACTCAACTATGAATAATTTTGTTGAGAAGTACAATGATATGATGTTTGATAGAGCTATGGAGGAGGACAGAGAGGAGCATAAGTCGAAGATGGTAAAAAATATTTTGCTCATATACTGTAACTTGCATATAACGTATTGATAGATTATCACTGATGTTTATAAAATATTTCTAGGTTGTGAAGAAATCAACAAAAAAGATGTGGCCTATTCAAAACCATGCTTGCAAGATTTACACCAGAAGTTTATTCAAACTTTTTACAACCGAACTTGAGAAGTCTTACCATTATGTAGTTGCCACTTCTGAGGATTCTAAAATATTTGAAGTTAACCATGCCTATTCTGATCTAAGGCAACCTTGGGTTCGAGTATGTTTCCGCCTAACTGTAGACGCAGAAAAAGATATTTTCGAATGCGAGTGTGGTCTGTTCACCCATTTTGGAATTTTGTGTTGCCATGCTATTAGGGTAAGTTTATTATCAATAATTGATCATTCTTTGTTGTGAGTACTGTTTTTTTTTCTAGAAATGTTTTAACATACTTAAAAAATCGCAGATTATGAATTATCTTGGAGTTGCGAAAATTCCTGAACGCTATATCTTGAAGCGTTGGATAAAGGATGCCCGTGATGTACTACCTGGAAATCTAAGTTATCTGCAGAAGGACAACAGATCAATGAAATCACATACATTCCGTGATAGCCTTTTGTATGGAACGGCTATGAAAGCTGTTAAATTCGGCAACCAAGACATGGAAATATTCACAGTTATGATGAAGCATTTTGGAAATGGTATAAAAGCTGTTAGTGATATATTGGCTACAAGAGGAGAAACTGAACCTGAAGAACCAAAACCTTGTTATGAGTCAAGCGATAATGAGTGGCACCGTGCACAGCGTGGTGGTTATCAGTCAGAACCTGACTTTGGATTGAAGGGGAAACAAATATATTCCCATGGAAAGAAGGGTGCAGTGGTAAGCGAATTTAACTTGTCCAAATTGATGGCACCTTTAATTATAAAGTCTACTAGTGGGCGCAAGCGTGTTAAACGTTTCCTTTCTCCTGTTGAAAAACGTCGTACGATTAAGAAGAAATCGCTTGATTGTAGAGAAGATATTGTTTCCTCGATCAAACAAACAAGATTTTGCAGTGTCTGTAAACTACCTGGTCACAAGAAGAACACATGCCCAGAAAATAAAGATAATGGGAAAGGAAAGAGGAAAAACCCATGCTGCAGTGTGTGTAAACTGCCAGGTCACAAGGCAAGCCAGTGCTACAACATGACTCCATCAGTGGATGACTACAACTATGTGGATAGTTCAAGTGGAGAAGAAGATGAATGAATAGAAAATTAGAGGGGCTGGTTGGTTGAACTATATCTATTTCCGCAGTAGAGAACGTTGTATGTCAGATAATTTAATTTGTGAGATTTGTTGTGTCTCTACTTGGGGTTGTGCAATAGCTTACCATCTATGAAAAACTGTAAGAAAAGAAGATTTGTTGTTTCCGCAGTAGAGAACATTGTATTTGGTTGTGCAATAGCTTAGCATCTATGAAAAACTGAATTTAAAATT
Source organism: Avena insularis (assembly GCA_023614405.1). Taxonomy (NCBI): domain Eukaryota; kingdom Viridiplantae; phylum Streptophyta; class Magnoliopsida; order Poales; family Poaceae; genus Avena; species Avena insularis. The sequence goes on from CM042690.1 coordinate 29,499,125, forward strand.
TGCTGTGGTTTTTGGTTGCAAATTGTAGTCTACTTCGGTAAAATGACACTTTATGTAGATCATTTATGTTAAGAATCTGAACAGAAACATCCATGTATCAGTTATGAAATTAGTTAGAGTCATAGTTCATACTTAGTGGTTGTAAGGTTCACAACCGTCTCTTGCAAAAACTTGATGATTACTGGGCTGACGAAATGAGAAAATTATATGACTTAATAATATTTATATTATCAGATACAGTCCTTTTCGTAAGATGAATGGATATGGGAATATGCTATAAATTGAAATGGAGCTTCTTTCTCCATGTATTTAGTTATGAAGATGGAACCGCGTTTGAAGTTAAAGAAAAAAATACAAGGAACAAGTTATTGCAGGTATGAAAATGGATCCACACTTTAATGCATTTCTTTAGAATAATATTCTGTGAAAACATATACAACACATATGTATCATGCTCTATATGCTTGAACGCAGGTTGTGGTAGGGGTTTTGATGAAACTTAGCTGTTGCAAAAGTGCAATGGAATTAAAATAGTCTAGTTTTACAGATTATTCATAACTTTGTATGAATCAAATCGTACGACTTAAAAATGGTTCATGGATTTCGAAATTTCCATAACATTCAAAAGCAAATGAACGAAAACAGTGAACAATGTACATGATGGCAGGTAAGATGTAACTAGTTCAGAAAATGGTAATATGATGTGTTGCAGACATAATTAATCATCCATAACTAATAAACATTCCGGACAGTACTTCGTTTTTATTACAGGATTGTACACAGCTGGTTAACCAATTCCGTCGGAGGTAGATAGATGTTGAATCAGTTTCCTACTCGATTGACTGAATGAAAACATCTGGCAGTACGCCCCTATTTCCCTGAATGCCTAACATGTTGTAGAGTAGTTCCTTTGTAAACCACCTCAAAGAAGCCTACAAAACAAAAAATTGAATCTTTTTTATTGATTGTTATAAAAACCTATATATTTTATTCTATTGGATAATAGGCAGTATCAGTCAAGTAGCTAGTTTGCAAATAACAAAATACCTCAGTTTGAGGTAATTCAAATCTTGCCCCGTTGAATTGGCGCATTGCCAACAAAGTTAACATTCCAGATTCATTGCTGCAAACATAACATAAATACTAAATTATTAATTTGTAGGCTAGACTTAAAGAAATATTATTAGGAATGGAGAGACTGACCTTTTTTTCTCTGGCAGAAATGGTTGTACGTAATTCTTATGCCAATTACTCCAGTCAATTTCCCAGCCATCGTATGATGCAGCTAAGCTCTTTTGGATTTCCCGTTGAAGCTTCTCTACAATGGGATTATGCAAGTCATGGATCTTAACGGCCCTGGAGATTTCAAAAGTGGGATCCACTATATGAACAATATGTTGCTTCATATCCCAGAAATATGATGACCAAGTGTGATTACAAATGTTAGGTATGGCAATCTGCATAAGTAAAATAAACATTTTAGTACATATATAAATGGAATAATTGATGTAGTTTAGCCTCACAGTAAAATAAACAAGGTCGTGTGAAATAGTTAACCATTCGGCAATTTGACATGTCGTACTCCATCGATTTCCCAGTAAGTTGCAACCTTATGGATCTGCTACTGAGGAAATCCTCAGAATTTAGCACCTTCCTCTGTAAGTATGTATAACCGTGATAGTTGTCGAATTGTATTATTGTCATAGATAACTGGACAGACACTATAAGGAGAAGGACATTTACCGCGAAATCAGTCTCGAAGGGATGCAACCATCTCAACTTGACACCATCACCATACATACAATAGTCCATCTGACCAAATCTTCTGATAGCCAGGTCCAACAGATCATTTGTAAAGTTATAACCTTGTGCTAACACTCTTGAAGTCATTCCCAGCAATCTTCAATGTTTTAGGGTTCGAATGGTTGATCCAGTAGCTTTAGACAGATGAAATAAATTGAATTAGTATAATATATTAAATAGAATAACCTAATGTGTAATTTGGCAATGCAGAATTAAGGTTGTTTTACCTGTCAAGACATTCTGAATCTGTTACCCCTAACCAGTTAAATAATGTATCAACAACTTCTGTGTCTACGTGAATTTTAGGAGCACCATAGAACCAAGGGTTTTTCGCCATTCGACCTTTGTTTACGAGGATTTTACTTATTGGAGAATATGTGAGATCATCGGTTAGAGGCATCTCATTAAAGTCAAGACCATCTGGCTCTTCAAATAGTTCCTCAATTTGATCAATGTCAGAGTCATTGCCTATTTTTGAAGGAGAATGAACTGATTCATTTAGCAAACCAATAGTATTTTTGAACTCAGCTTGATTTAAATATTTGCATGAATGAATAGATGTTGATCCAGATCCAGGTATTAAATTTAAAAACTTCCTCTTCTCAAAACCAGTGGGGCTGCAATGAGAAGTAGTTCTAATATCGTTTCTCTTCAGTTGGTTAATATCCGGAGTAACATAGGCCGATTCAGAATATGATTTCAATTGTATGCCTATAAAGAGAGAAAATGTAAGAAGACATATCTCCAAAAAACAATTGTTATCCATCATAGAAAGATAAGTACTCCTCGCACTCAATTATATATGAAAACTTGTAAACATTCCAAGTTACATAAAAAACTGTTACAGTTCATGATGTGTGACCAAAAGTTGTAAACATTAAAGAAAAGTATATCTGCAACTATCAATATAAATTATATAAGAAAACAAAATAAAATAAGAAACCGCTAAAATCCTTCTTCTGGCAATAAGATGCATGAAAATATGGTACAATGCAACACTCGATGTTGAAAATATGGTCTTCATACTTAGTTAAATTTGTTGAATGTGTGACAAAACTTTTGTATACATTAAAAAAATTTAAAGACTCAATCTACATCTGATGTGCATTTGATACCAGTATGTACGGCTGACTCCGAGTTGGCAGCTACTTTGTTCAAGTCTGATAGTAAGTTTTTCCCTGAAATTCATAATTTATCATAAAATTTGTAACACAAATTGCTACAAAGGATCAAAACTACGAATTCTGAAAGGCTCAATATTATTTTTTATTGTACCAGCTGTGAGGTTATCTGTCTTCAGCCTCTTCATTGATGTACCTATGCATTCAATCTTACCATTAATATTTACACATGTACGAAAAATACTATGATTGACTTTTGAACAAGATTACTTACTATAAATGGTTGATTCATGTCCAGATATAATATTGTCCGAAGATGCTTTGGATGATGTATACAATGATGGAGATATGAATGTTGCAGTCTTACGAACTTCAGAATGATCATGAATACTTTTGGATAATACAAGCACTTGGTCCAGGACCTTTTTCATAAGGTAATCGACATTCTTCTCAAAAGTGTTCTTGATTATTGGATTATTAAAGACAGAATGGTTTATGTCGGCTACAAAATTAGTCTTGAAGTTATTTATGAAAAGTTTCATTCTTGCATTGTGTAGCCTCAAGTCATTGATTTGCTTGTCGTTGAGCTACAATATTACAAAAAATGATATTTTAGATTAGTACTCGAACAAAATAAAGGAAAATACGTAATATAATATAATAAAATAAAATTGAGGAGTGACAGAGTGTTACAGTTGTGGAGACATGTTGACACAGTTGTTACTACATAACTTCAAAAAATAAATTATTCATACCCTTCTCTCAGTATCTCCTCTTGTGTAGGCAGCCAAGTACTGAGTGCTTGGTGGGTTGGACAAAATATTCACGGAGCTTGGCATTATTGTAATTTGCGGCTACATTTGACCTTGGGTAACAGGTGACAAAATTGTTATATCACAGTTACCTGCCTGAAACTGGAAGTGAAACATAGAAAACACATTAGAATATTTCAGAAGACAACGGAAAAAATCAATGTACTTTGGTAATAAGACTAAAAGTTTACCTTCTGGCTTGAATTATTGGCAGAGTGAATTGCTTTATAATAATTCGGTGTGGATGGAAGATCATTTATCATTAGCTGCAATTTCTCATAGGTGAAAACTTCTATTCTAGGAATAGGAATTACACGGATGCTTTCAGGGCCAAGGTTTAGTTCGTCAAGACACATAGCCTGTTTGGAAGAAAGAAAGAAATTTAAAACATACAGATCATGTTTTTCTTATGGACACGAAAAAGGTTACAAAAGAATTTGGTAAAAACCTGCAATAAAAGATGGCATCCTGATATATTCTTGACTGTCCTTTTTGCTTTGGTTTCCCTTTGGACATGCCTAGCAGATTCAATAATTTCATCCACTACAGCTTGGCAAAAATTATACAAAGGTATTTCCGATGGATTCAATAAAGATCCCCAGAAATCTTTAATGCCATGGTTGGAGCTATATTTTGCTACCAAGAAATTTCCCATTGTAAAACAAACAAAAGATACCTTGAATTGATCAACTTGCAATTCACTCATACCATTTGGATAATCTGCGCTAACTATCTCTTCAGCAGCCTTCAAGCTGTTTTTCTCATCTATATCAAATGATGTTGAACCAATGCCAAATCTAATGAAGTCCATTTTTTCGGATTCTGATCTATCCTCAAGTCCATATAACAATTTTGGGCCCATTGGTATGTGAAGATAACGATGAACATCTTGAGCTGAAATGTCTATGAATGTTTCATCGTTTACCTTGAAGGCCCGTTTCTTAATGTCAATTTGATTTAACAGCCTGATGGTGAACTTGCTATCTAAATTATTGATCTCTGGCACTTTTAGCATCCCTTGGAATCCTATATCACATACAATTTTCCTCTTCAAGACGCCAAATTTTGAGATAATTTGGGCAATGCGCTTTGGAGAACTACGAGTAGTGGCTTCACCATAACCAGATATATCTGAGCCAGACATTTCAGTGAAGGTCTAACAACTTTGAACTGATAATGGAATGACAAAAATAAGTTTTATCATGAAACATAACGACATAGTTCAATTCTTATTATGTATGTATATTCATACCAGTAATCAACTTAAGTCAAAAGCATAGCAATGGATATCAGATCATGGCAATATTTTTTATGAGTATGTGCAAATGAAATGAGTACCTACATAAACAGGAGTATATTTTTATGTTACACACAGATAGTGGTTTGTTGAGTGCATGCTTGGAAAATGCAGCCCTCTCGTAAACACATTACTATTTATTGGTGTCATAAGTTGACATTTGCACTATTACAAATATTATCCAATTTCAAATCAATTTTCACCATCTTCTTTTACTCAGCGAGCTCTTCAAAACAATATGAACTTTCAATATGTTTTCAGTAAATAAGATTTCATTTTTGTAATAATTGAATGAAACAGTTATGAAAATCTCAAAAGCATTCATATATTTTTATGTTACACACAGACAGTGGTTTGTTTAGTGCATGCTTGGAAAATGCAGCCCTTTCGTAAACACATATGTATTTATTGGTGTCATAAGTTGGCATCTGCACTATTACAAAATATTATCCAATTTCATATCAATTTTCACCATCTTCTTTTACTCAACGAACTCTTCGAAACAATATGAACTTTCAATATGATTTTGGTAAATAAGATTTCATTTTTGTGGGACTTGAATGAAACAGTTATGAAAATCTCAAAATCATTCATTTGTACATTCAGGTTTCATATCGGTTTCATACCGGTTTTGTGATTACAAATATTTTTGGACATAGTTGTAGCTGAGTTTCGTTATTATTTTCATAAGATTCATGTAGGTTTCAGTATAGTTTTATGATTTCATAAAACTTTGGTACGAGTTACGTCCGAGTTTTATTGTCATTTTGGTTTCAGTTGGACTAATTGTACAAAATCAATGTGAAATATACTCAATATGAACAATTACAAACATAGAAGGTCTAGTAAAAAAACTGACAGGGTTTGGGATTATTTAATATATGGACTTGCTATGTTATGTATGAAAACGATAATTTCAGATAGCATGTTAGGGTCCATAGAAAGATGAAAGTTCATACAATCAACATCATATGGATACATGTTGGAGAGAGAAGGGTACAAGGTTCCAAAGTCTAATTTGCGAGAACAAGTTTCTCAAGATGACTTACAGGGGATATAAGGAGATATAACTGATGGCATAAAAATGAAAGCGGTACCTGTATTCTGAAGGAACGCTATGTGCATTCTTCAGATGTTTGTCGTCTGCAATGGCTCTGGAAGATGAGGTATGAGGGAGCAATGGCTTAGTTAGTACTCAAGGAGAAGGAGGAACTTGAAGAAATAGGTAAAAGGCAGGAGGGACATGGAGAAGGCAGGAGGGCCAAGGAGAAGGGAGGGAGGGCCTAGTTAGTACTCAGGGAGCTACTTAGATTCATAGCAGGCAGGAGGTACATGGAGAAGGACGAGCTTGGGGAAGCAAATTTCAGGCAGGGATGGCTAGCAGATTCGTAGCAGTTAGGAAGAACTGTTGCAATAGAGGCTGTGGTGCACAGTATTTTGCACAGACATGTCACTGCTGACGCAATCGGAAGAGTGACCAAGTACACTATTCAGGGCACAGAAAAATAGGGTTTACTGGTTTGTCCATCGATTCGACGTGTACTACACTGTACCGGGTTCCCGAAATTTAGCTCCTGCAGGAAAATTTAACCCACAAACCACGTCCTTTCTGACAAGGAAAATTCAACCTAGACAAGAAACATTGAAGTTCCGTTTAGGTAACATACAGTACGAACTACATGGAATTGACCAGGCTGTAAAAATTAGCAGGAATGACAAGGGCGGGAAAATTTCGAAATGGTTTGAATTTTTTTGGATCTATATAGGATACATGGTAGTACCAAAAGGGTGCAGAGTGAAGCTTCTCTGAAACAACCACCTTCCTTTGGAGAAAATGTCAGGAGGCAGCCAAGAAGTGGATTCCTGCATCACAGATGAGATATCTGATATTTCTGGTGAACTGGATAATTATCCATTGCCAAGCAGGGTCAGACCTTTCAGATCTACTCTTTTGTTTCAAAAACACTACAGCTTTGAAGTTGTTTTTACTGGATCTTCTTTGTAGTCTTCTTCCTTGCTATCTGGTTACGATGCTGATTTGGAGTTTGGAGGAGAGGATAGCGATTTCGCCTCTGATGCTGTATCGAATGGATCCGTCAACGGTCCAATTGAAATGATCCAAGAAACCGGTCTTGCAGTTGGAAATAAGGTATTGAAATCTTGAGTTATCTTTCAGCATATATTTGATTTTATTTCTATTCTACCTTATTTGACATGGGCATTTTCGCAGGAGCCCCTACAGGTTGATGCTGTTATTGGAGTTTGTGAGGAAGTTGCTGACAGCGAGGAAGAATTCACAACTGGTAATGTTCAGGTAAAGAAGGAAGGTGATGAATCATCTTCTTCCCCAGCAACTTCAAAGTCAATTGAAGAGAAAAGCCTTGACGATGTAACAAATTTAAGAAGGAAGAGGGCAGAAGATAATGCTATAGAAAGTCAAGAGGGGAAGAAGAGAATGCTTTAATCGGGAATCTAAGCATGTAATCCTTATTTTGTTGTTTCAACAACTAAAGTAACATCACTATTTAGGTTGACTTTCTATATTTGGAAGTGTTAAGTTAGTTTAATCAATTTCGGTTTGCTTCGGGGTGTAAGCACGTATGATTTATGAATGAAGATGCTTATGTATGAAATGTAAATAAATTTTATCAGCATCTCATTGGCATGACTCTTGATATTGTAGGAGATGAAAAGAGCGGGAAAGGTTGCGTAAATCTTTGAAATAAAAAACTAGTTACTTAAAGGATACATATGGAAAAGTAGTCTTCCCAATGAACATTAACTGTTAAAGGATTCAATTTTATTGCAACTACATAGGAACATATGTAAACAACTATTGAGCTTCATGGGCCAACTAAAAATAGAATACTCAAAATTTTATGGAAATTTCACTAAAAAGATGGAAATCTTAATTGAAAATGGATTGCTAGATGCAACTAGAGAGGAACATGAAGAATTGTTCTGCTGGAAATAGATCTTTAATAGCATGGTTTAGTAAATTTCAAACATCTTTAATCTATCTTGTGGACACATCTTTCTACTCCCAATAACTATACCGCGAGAAATGATTTCGAGTGCCGACAGTATGAATCATCATTGTATCGTAGATGGATCATCTATCAATCATTGTGTGCAGCTACTCCTGTCACCCATGTTTGAAATTATCAGCAAGACAACGTGAATCTAGATACAAAATGGTATATCAAGTTTAACACGATGCGACTATCTTACTTCTTAATGTAAGGTTTCAAAAACCATTTTACTAAAGAATGCATCTATTGAAAGAATACAAGAACTTGCCTTTCTAGAATGCGGTCGATTGTTTAAATGGCTTCCATGATCCTTGAGGATACAAATTTGATTGTGAACACCATGAGGGTAAAAGATCATTGCGCAAAAATGATATTGCGTGCATAACATAGTTCGTCAATCCACATGGAGTGAACACAAATTATCTTAATGACCTATTCGAACAAGATAGAATGCCGGTGCGGGTAGCAATAATTGTCCATGATAAATAGATGGTACACAGTTGATTCATAGGTTAGGCAAGGGGAGAAGTGTTCGTACGGTAAGGATAAATAGCGAACATATTAGTACGTGTATGCTTACAATATATGAACTTCTTTTATTTTTAGACTATATGCACTTTTTTGTAAAATGTATTTTGAAACGTACAGTTTACAGGTACGATAGCTGCCTGTTGTTAAACTTGATATGCCATTTTTTATCTAGAGACACGCTGTCTTGCTCAAAATTTCAAACATGGTTCAAACTAGTAGCTGCATACAATGATTGAGCGGTGATAGATATAGGATACAATGATGATTCATACTGTAGTCACTCGAAATGATGTCTCGCGGCCGCAATGATAAAAGTTGCAGGAATATGTGTTTGATTTCATAAACGTTTCCATATTATTTTCATGGATAAAATAATAACTTCTTATAGCTAGGCTTAAAGAAATTACTTCATACAAGAAATAATAAGTTCACCACAATAGGGATTACAAGATTATATCTGCCGAAAGTTGAAACTAGTAATGCATTGTAATAACCATACACTAGGAACAAAGTAGTGACAAACTAAAAACTACATAGCTAAAAACCAAAAGTAACATAGTTTTTGAAGTAACAACATAGACTTGAAATAAAACAACAAAGACACTACATCAAAGACCGTCGTCGTCGTCTGACTCGTCGGAGGAAATGTAGATGATCGATTCCTTGCCCTTCTTGGAGCTATTGGCCTTCAGAACACCGGCCTGGTTGCTGGTTGAAGCCTCGTCATCCTCCTGGTCTCGAAGTGGCACACTATGCATGGAGTTTTGGAGGGCTTGCTCCAAATCATGCTGCTCCTGTTGTTGCAGCTGATGTTCTTCCCGCACAGACTGCAGTGGTACCTGGATGGCGCAATTCAGATCTTTCTGCGCCTGCTCCTCGAGGTCCCTGTCCTCTTGGAAAGACTGGATGGATTCCAGTATGACCCTGTTGAACACCTCCTCCTCATCCTCTGGTTCCAGCAGCAGCTGCTGCTGATCCTCTTCAAGTTGCCGCTCGTCATCCGCTTCTTCCACCTCCTGCTGCTCCTCTTGGACTGCATGCGTCACATCGCTAGCATAGGCGAAAAGTTCTAGAAAATGGGAGGATGGATGGGGGATATTCGCGTTCGTTGGAGCTGGAGTGTTGGCAGCGGTGGGAGAGGGCAGGGAAAGTGTTCGATTTCTGGAAAACCGGGATGTCTTGGGAGGACGAGGCATCGTCGACCAGGGGTGTTTGCAGCAAGAGACTGGAAGCAAATGTTTAACTAGCTGTTGGGGGTGCAATTTATGGAGCACGACAAGGAACGATTACCAACTACTTCATGTACTATTCGGCGCGACGATGCCAATTCAGCAATGATCTATACATGTTTCAATGAAATATTGATGTTTTCTATTTATTTCACGTGCAATAATATGAAACAGTACATACTTGCTAAGGATAACTTGAGGTTAGGTTTCATTGAATATTAAGAAGTGATTCAAACTTTAAGAAAAAAATACGTGTTTTTTAATTTATGAGATTATTAAATGGTGCAGAGATGTGGGTTTTTTAAGAAAGACGATCGATTATTGATCTAATTACAACACTGTACGAGCCTCACATGTATATTGGCTATAAACCATAAGTTGAAGGAAAAAATGAAAAAATATAAAAAACATGCAAGGTACGTAGTGGCAGTGATGGGTGTCAGGCTACATGTATGCTCTGTTTTCCATTGTCAGTGTATTGCTCAATAGGAGGAAAAGATTCACAATTTCCAACCCAATAAATCATGCTGACACGAGCACAACAGTATGATGAACTGTTTGGAAGATATGACACGGGTGAATGCAGAACTGCACAGACGGAAGTATGGGACTAGAATGACTGTTGCTTGCCATACTTTCCATACTACTTTTATCCTATTATTTGATATGAAATATCCGGCTATCATCTATGTTTTACATGTTGGTTTCTCTTTTGTTGTTGAAATCAAATGAGAGTATTAAAAGAAGAATATTACAAATTTTAGTTTATATATGTTACTGTACCATTGAATGGTAAGTTTCATCGAATGGTATTAATATTCATTTATCATAAGAACTAAACAGTATAAAATTTTTACCATTGAATGGTAATTTTCATCAAATGGTATGTATTACATAATTTTAAAGAATAATTTAGGATACCTACATTTAAAATCTACGATGCAAAGAAAAAAACACAGATTGAAGAAACTTCATGTGTATTAAACAAAGTAAAAAAAAAGGAGTAAAGCATGTCTTCCGTAAGTCATGAGGCATGTGAGTTAGATTTATCAAAATTCAAGCAAGTTTCCCCAACTTTAGGTAATATAAAGTGAAGAGAAACTGTGCGGAGTCAAAGTTTGCGCACATTATGAAAGTTTTTATATAAACTATTCTTCATGCTTAGAGCAGTTGTTAGCTCTCAAAACTGTGTGGAACTTAATGACGTGAACTGTTGGTTGCCATACTTCCATCAGATATTTGACTTTTAAAGATACATGGTAATATTAACTTATGTTTGATATGAACACAGGGATATAGTTGTTATAACTTGCAACACTAATTGGTACTGATATAAATACTGTCAACCATTTAAAGTAGCGAAACTTGGATAAAACTAGTAAGAAACTTGAACAAAATTGATATGGAACAGAAAAATGAAACAAGTAGGGAAAATATCAGTATTTTTTCTTCACTATTTCTCATTGGATTGTTTGTAGTTTTGAATAGAATGTAAAAAAGGAAATTGGCTTGTCAGAAAGTAAAAGTATTTGGTCGGTAGTACGAAAAACCAATGTTGCAACTATGGTGAAGACAAGTCGATTGGTACCTGATCAATTAGTATCGATGCATAAGGAATGGGTCATAAGAATGACAATTGTGTCAAACATATTCCTATAATTTGAACATTTCAATAACATTATAATCGATGCAGCGATTTCGCATAACACACAACGATGATTTTTGAAAAGTATGTATGTCATTCTAAATTTATGGTTACTGGGATATTGAAGAAACATGGCTTTTGTTCTGAAAAATTAATATTATCGTTTTGGAGGTGGTTTCAGAGAACATGATTTACTGAGTTGAACATATGGGTTGAAAAGAAATCTCAGTTCAAATATTTTTCCCAACAATTTCAAAAAGACAATTGGAAAGCAACTAAATCCTATAAGCAAAATTAAGACTGTTGCATGGAGAAACAAATCAGAGAACTAGGCATTTACAAACATTAACCACAGTTGCACAGCATAGCAGAGACAAACATGTTATTGTTACTAACTTTCTTGGAATTGATATAAAAATTAGGTGACAGAGAAGTATATATCGCCGAGGAAAACGTGTTAATAACATAATATAGATAGGTGACTAGGCTCAATTACATAAATATGTCTGACATACATAAATAATTATGGATTGCAGAAACATCTCTGAATTACATAAATATGTCTGAATTACATAAATAGGTCTGGATTACATAAATGTTTCTGGATTACATAAATAACTAGGAATTACATAAATAGATCTGGGTCACATACTTAAGTATGAATATCAGTAGAAGGCAGTCTCGGATACTTAAACTAGGAACTGAAACAATGATGATTCATTTGTGACACAGACTACATTGTTGGACAGAAGGCTTCATGGTTTAGGAGGCCATGCCTCGGAAAGGGGGTAAATGCTACCGATCAATGCAAATTGGGAAGGCATTGGTATGGCTCTCACAGATTGCTTCAGGATGTCTACCTCATATAGGTTGTCACGATCAAATGCTAGGGTGAGAAGAATGAAACTAGCATTGTTGGATGCGGAGCGCACTGTGATAGTCCAGTAAGCATCAGAACCAAGGGGAAATGCTTCCCTGGCAAAAACATTGGACCAGAAAAAGGATGGGACCCTTTGGCCAAACATGACAACAAGGTCTACACTTGATTGTAGATTCCAGGTAGAAGCATTAGAACTATAGTTGAGCACCCATGTATGAAGCTTTCCATGGCGGTAGTGTACTAGGGCTAATCCTCCATTCCTGTGAGGAGCTACGGTGTACTCATACCAAGACTTAACTGTCACATTCAAATTATCAGGCAAATGTATCTTGCTCCATTCAAAACTAACAAAGTCGAAACAAACGATGTAGTCTACAGCATACATCATGAAAAGACTTGTGCCCGAAAGAATGGAGTATGGATTGCGGTGGAACAAGACAGTCTCCGAGTCGGGACATGGGAATGCTGGAGAAACATAGGGAATCCAGGACCCAGCAGTGAACACTTTGACATGAAAGTAGGTGGGTTCACAGGAGCAGTAACTTATCCCTGCGTATGTGCAGACTAAGCTTGGGGCTGAGTCTTTGACAAAAAAAGATATGCCTGAAGGGCCAGCATCTGGCAGAACGCCGAAATGGCCGAAAAGTGTTCTTCATGAACTGTGGCAGATCTTGGTCTAGCCTGGGGATGATGCCGGCCACGTGTGTATACACCCTGGGCGTGTCGCAAGGGCAGCTGGTGTAGTAGAAGTCGGAGTTCTCGCCCAGGCCTGAGCCGAGGGTAAGGATAGTGCCATCTCGTGAGCCCAGAACCTTGTCCTCGGACAACGCCAAGGGGTCGACATGGGGATGCAGAGCTACTGCCATTTCCTCTCCTTCAGAGGGGTGGGGGTAGAGTAGCCTGGTATACCTTGATTGAAGGGACGGTGCGAGCACGAACTCCACCATGAAGCCCAGGAACGCAGGGGTGTTGCGCCGCACGAACTGCCGGGCCACGGCCGGATTTTTCTTCGCCGCCCGCTAGGTACTGTTGACGGCGCCACAGCAGATCATGCCTCTTGAGGATCGCGACCTCTCAATGATGTCGCCAACTAGTCCTTTGTTACGAAACACGGCCGACCGGGGAGATTCAGGGGAGTCGGGCTCCATGGTGTGGGAGGTAGCAGATGGGGATGGAACTGGTCGGAGTGGTTTTTCCTTGGCTATAGAGTGCAAGGGAACGAGAAGTGGGTCTGGGTGCACAGATTCTATCCGGGGTGGTTGAGCTGTAATAAAGAAAATTCACATTTGGTAGTTGGAGCTGGCTAGGATCTAAGCTGAAACTAATATGAATCTCTGAATTTTCTTGATATCAAGTGAGACTGAACGATTTATCTGATCACTTCACTCCACAACAAATGTAAATTAGTTTACTTCATTCCAGAAGATCATATAATGATATATATTGTGTCCGCTGCATCTTGTTAACATATCGCTATATATCGAATATAATTAAAAATATGAAGTTTAATTAATCAAATATATTGTTTCTTCATATGAAGTGAGAGTGCTATATTTCATGTAAGCAATATATATAGTGATATATGAATCACTTTAAATTAATGTCAAGAGTTAACTACAGGAGTAGCCTAATGTATAATCTGATATGCAATATCAAACTTGATTAAATGTTATGCTTGTTGAAACTTAGTAAAATCTGCTATGAATCTCGGAAGATTGTTGTAGTCAAATGCCACTTGTAGAGTAGTGTTATCTTATTATCTGATATGAAATATCAGGCTAGCATCTATATTTTGCATGTTGAATTGTCTTTTGTTGTTGAAATGAAGTGAAACTATTAAAATTCCTATAAAAAAACCTAGTTGTTAGCTTTTTATAAAAAGTTTTGTTGAATCTTAAACAAGTTGTTAGCTCTCCAAACACTACGTGGAACATGTATTTACAAAAAACACATATATTTACAGCATCACTACAGTTCATAAAGGCCAAACTTCTGTTTCCAAAATAATACATTCGATCTGTCTCTGCAAATATAAAAAACAAGGATAGTACTAAATAATAATAATAATGCTCATTACTCGTCTACTTGAACATTTTGTCTAATGCCCATTTCTCATCTCTTTGAACCTTTCTGGGGGTTCTCCCACATTTCCATCCATAGAGAGAATTCTCCACAAAGATACCCATCTCCCAACAAAATCATCATCCTGTAAATTTTGTATAAAAAAAGTCACATAAGATCAAAACTAAAATTCGAACATAACTTTGGTTATTTGGGTCTATCGAAATTACTTACTGAGTTTATTTCATCTGTCAAACTATCCGTGTTGAACCTTAGAGCATAGTGCATTGAATATGGTCCAGTGTCACACCTTCATTGAAGAAAAACCAAGTCAGCAAATATGATAGACATTTCTAGCTCAAAATCAAATATAAATTTAAGCTTGTCGTACCATCTACAATTGCTGCTGATGTCGTTTCTATATATGGTTGTCCACTCATCAATTTCAATGTAGTATGCAGGGAAAAATGACTTCAAACACGAGAATAAAGCATTATTTATTTCTGATACTAGTTTCTCATGCTTGAGTTTGATCATTGAGACTGATCCTGTCATCATATATGGATCTAGAACGGTCAACGTTCGATCATTCAAATTCCATGAGTAGCAGCTCCACATTCTTCTTGAAGAAATGGGCATATTGATCTATAACACAGAACAAAGGAATGTAAATGTCTTGTATGTAACTGCATTTTAACTACAGAATTTTTAAAAAGGTATCATGATTTATAGTTTGAACTAATTTACCTGTATACATTTGGTGACATCATATTGGATATGCTCTCCAGAAAAAAACATGCGCAATTCCTCCAAACCACATTTCCTATCTCTGTCTCTAAACATTTCCTACAAAAGTAGATTTTTGCAATGCTAATATCACCATATAAATTAGGACAAGTAAAATGTTGAAAAAACAAATGGCGAAGTTATTACTAAGAAAGATGGTGGCATAAGATGTCTCTCGCGTTTCCTATTGTCTGAGAAAATATGGTTTTCCATCTGAACTTGATCCCTACAAATTGCATCACAAACAGCAGTGCTGTAACGCCCTCCTTCAAGTAATTGTTTGGTCAACGAAACACCTCCATTTTTTATTGGATATGGCTTCAAGTGATGAAACCAGGTGCTGCAATTTAGTTTTATTATAAGCAAGTAAATAATTCAAGCTTATTCAAATTGGAGATATCTATATGTATGTTAGAGTTTTCTTACATGTGACCCTGCAAAATACCTTCCTCTTGCAATTCTTTGTAAAATTCTGAACATTTGCTGGACCTTGTAGTGTCTGCAGCTCTTGTCTCTTCTATGAAGGCATCCATTATACCTATTATTGGCTCTGAAACAAGTACATAAGATGAAGCTACTTATCCCGTTCTCTAACTGAGATTGTCATTAAAAAATAACATGTTCGGTTGTTACCAGTTAATACACTGTTTCCTTCGGATGTGTTTTGGGAAATAGGTCTCTTCGGCACTCCTATTGATAGATAAAAAATAAGTAAGTTTGGAAAACTAATAGATTTAACGTCATATTATAGAAAAAATGTACAAGATATAAGACCTGCTGTTTTCATGATTTCTGTCCTTATGACTTTGTTTCTTGCCAAAAGAACCAGTTTTGCAACTATACCTGCATGGTAACCAATTTCCATAAGTATGTATGAATCTTATGAAATAGATTTATGCTCTCTTAGAAACAACCTAAGTTTTATGTAATAATATAAAACTTATATTAATGTTTTATTAATATGAAATCAAAAGCGTTATGTGAACATATGAAACAAGTGTGTAATATATGAATAATACATATCACATAAGTTTAATTAACTAGCTTTTTGTTATAATAGATATGTGGATAAATGTTATAGTTCTAATTAATATCGTTACTCTGATAAACTCAGTCATTGTATAGTAATGTCAGTTATAGAAATAATGAAATTTCATTATCAGGACTTAATATTATCCCGCGGATAAAATTGTACTGAGAATTATTAAAATGCTTTTACATTTCTAGAGAGCTGCGGGATTATAAGTAAATTATATTCTACAATCGAGAATACCTGTTTGTTTTTCCTTCTGTTTTGACATCCCTCCATTTTGAAAATAATCATATTTCCTTTTGTTAGGACGGTTACAAGTCCGCACTGGTGTATCAACTAACATTCTTCCATAACACGCATCCCTTTCCCTTTTCAACTATTATCAGAACAAATTAAAAACAGCGTGGATACACTCAAATAATTTGTAGAATATATTCCACGACATCAGTAAATAACAAATTACCTGTGATTTTCCAAATACCCTTCCATTCTCAACAAGAGAAGGATCTACAGTATCCATCTCTATCATATATTTCATGTTGTCGAGACTATACGCTGCTGCCCTAGGAAATTAATAATGCAACATTGTGGTTGATCCCAACAGTATGTTGTCTAAGTATGTGACCTAAAAAATAATAGAATGAGGCCTAGTTATATTTAGTTCTTAAAAAGATCTCAACGATAAATAAAATGAATACATTCTTCATGTAAAACTGTATTACCATTGGTAGGAGAAAGCATCCTCCAATAATTATAGATGTAGACCTCATTCTAACTTGTTGCTGAACCAAGTGACACCAAGATACCATATATCTCCTCAAAAGCAGACACCAATTGAACTTATGAATCTCATCTGGTACTGTCAAGAATTGAAGCAACCCTAAAGGTATGGATTTAGGGTTACCCCCAGTACAGAGGACATTTGACATGGCGAATACAACAAAAGCTATCTTGAAAGCATCAATTTGTGCTTTTGTCATGATCCCGCCATAGTTCTTCCTAAGAATCTCTTCCAGATAACCAACAGTGAGATTGGCTTTGCTGTCACTCTGTCTAAGCTTTTGTAAAACTTGGCTTACAGTTTGACTGTTAGATTCAGTTTGAACGAACATCTCTTGTCCATACCAAGGGAGTTCTAAGATATGTCCGACATCAATATCTCTAATTGGGATCTCTTGTCGTTCATTCATCCTAATGGAACATCTAGAACAGTCTACCTTTGTCATAAGCCATAGGCAGAAATAAAGATCAATTTTTGGAAACTTAGCTAGATTCAACAATCCTTGAAACTTCATAGATCTAAGAATCTCCGTCTTCAAATCATCAAAGCTAGATAAAACATCCACTACCTTGCTTAAATATCCATGAAAATGTACCTTGACCTTCCTTTCGGATGGCAACGGAGCTTCTTCCGAGAAGGATTTCATCACCCCGCCAGAAGGTGTGACAAATCTTCCATATTGAGAGTCCCCATCTTCCAGCTTCATCTAGTCAAGTTTGTTCGTTGGTCCTGATCTGCTCGAACAAGTACAATCTGATTATTGTTGGGCAAGGAGCCGAGCCTCTATGCATGAGTCTATCACAGTGCTACCACTAGTGAGGTGTGTGCTTCCTAGTCGCAACTCTATAGTAAGGCTTATAGGCACTGGTTTGTTGGTAAAAAGAAATCTTATTTTTTTGCACCTAAACGCTATGAAACTGCTATGAATCAGTACTATAATGGTGAGTGATAACACTGACTTGGAATGAAAAAAAAAGAAGATCACTGCGAATAAAGTATAGTACAAACCATTAAATTTTCACTCTTTTTAACTCTTTACTTAAGAGGAAGCCAATGGTCAATTGAACATATGTACGGAAATTTAACAAAACATGGAAGTTTCATTGCAGATTTATTATATAACTGGCTCGCAGTATAAACCAGAACCTTTTCTGCGCTGTCCATACATAGCATGACCCTAGAGACCTACGACATGTCCTACTCTATAGCTGACCAAGGATGACCACTAATGATGTTTGGTCATTCCCAAGACTATGTAGTCACGTCGGACGCTCTTTTTTTGTGTAGGTACTCTTTCTCTTTCTATCTGTACATGTCTACTCTGTGCTATGTACTCTAGAGTTATTTTAGTAGGGAAGCAGCATGGCTATGGTCAGTGACATATGACATGGGAGCAGTGATCTGTCTTGCCAATACAGCAGTGTTGTACTAAGTATTATATTTAGACAAAATTGATAAAAATAGCTACACTTAGAGTACGGTTCAAAAATTTATTCCTGGTCCATACAAGATACAGAATTCATTCATTATGCTATCTAGGAATAATTGAAATATAATTGGTCGGGTTCATAAGTTTATGTCTAGATTCATTCTGGTTTCATAACTGATTCATGTGTTTACAAAAATGTGTTCGACAAAGAATTTTATTCCGCATGTGTTATGGGAAGGCAGTATTGTTTTAGATTTCAACATCATTTTATAATGCAGGTTAAACATTTCTGGCATGAATCCTCATCTTATATAATTCTACAGATTCGTTCTAAGTGTCAGATGGGTAGAAACAAAATAAATTTTAACAAGAACATGGAAAAACCTATAAAACAGGGTAGGTCCATACTGGCAAACGTGAATGACAGAATCCATGGGTGGTGTGATGACGTTGTTCACTGACTTGGTGAAGAGGAGAAAATCTTCCAACACGCCAATCCCAGAAAACAGGGTGGAAAAAGCTTAATGTTGTTTATGCGTGGTCGATGAGGATCAGACGTGCTGACATGATGTCACAAGGATGTATGCAGACTAGCACACAGAGGCCTAATGAAGTCAGTGGGCTCTAGGTTGCCATACTTCCATCACATCTTTGACCGCATTAGGACTATATAGTATTCCATTTGGATTATATATGAATCCTGCGAGAGTTGTGGATATGACTTAAAGAGAACACAATTTTATGTCAATTCCCTTTCAAAAATAATGAAAACAAAATGGTCCCTCAGACCCATATTTTTTGTCTAAAGTTTAAGTGGATACGGATAAATCTAGACTTCATACTTAATTAGGTACCGAGTAGTAATATTATGAAATAGGAGGACACTAGGTTGATACATAACTGCTTGTAGAAATGGAGAAATAGTTTCTTTGATTCACAGACGACACATCTATATACAAGGTTCGCGCGGGATTGTTGCGAAGGCAAATCAACTATGAAAAAAGGTTTCATTACAATACCTGAGGGTACAGATACAGAAAAGCACAGATGGTTTAAATTGGTAATTAGTAAAATGGGGGCTTAAGTAGAAAGATTCATATATTATACTGGATTCAGAAAGATACATAGAAAAATATTTGTGTACCAGAGTTTCATACATTTATAAAGGATTCAAAAATTACCATACTTAGTTTAGAAAACTAAACTGTTGTTTTAAACAGAAGTTAAAATGTGTACTTTCTAATAATATAGATGATACTACAAATAAATGGTGTACAATTAGATTGGAAATTAATGGGAACTCATAAACTACCATAGGAAATATTTGTTTATCGAAATAGAATAGTAAATTTAGATTGGAATTTAATTAAAGGATCGCCAACGACGATATGTGTTCGTTCCTATTTCGTATTGTCATGACGGCTGATGGTGTTTGTTCAATTTGACCGAAAAAATTGACTTCTTAAAATATTGTTCAATAGAGAGCAAAATAAACCGCAATTAGATCTGCTAGAAAAGAGCAGGATAGGAACGTAACTTAGACAGGAGACGCAATAAGTTCACAATCAGCTACATATACACGATGTGGAAGACACAAGTTCTAGAGAAATAATTACATCAGTTTGAACGGAAATGAAATAAAATAGTCATATCAGCGTGTCATTGTCATTTTCGAGAATTCAGCGTCATGCTTGCTTCATGGTTCCTCTTCACGAAGATGTGGCCTTAATGGGTTTAGGTCATTAAATCGATGATAAACCAAAATGTGACACAGGTACTTCCGGAAGGCAGTCATTGACTTCTGCACAAAAATGTAGAAAGTGAAAATGTGCAAGGCTCCACGGTTTCCGACATAGCTAAGGGTCCACGGTTTATTCTTGCACAATTAGAATATAATCATATAAGGAAGAGATGACAGTAAACCAACCTTGGAATAGCCAACAAGATCTTCTGAATTGAGGCACTCTAACTGCTGGATAACGTGATATCCACAGTCGTGACTGCAATGCAAAAAGATAAAATTGAAAAATCTGTTAAGTAAATATATTTAGATTGCAGCGAGATATGATAAATAAAACACGAATAATGCAGCTATTCAACAAGATGGGTGATTGACTATAAAGATGATGGAGGTTTCGCTATAGATCCATCTAAGATACATAGAAGATGGGAAAATGACAATTCAAGAATAATCATACATGTGTACTATGTACGTCAGGTTGTTAGCCATTATAACAAACAGGCAAAAAGAGAAACTGGGCAAAGATAACTAAACAATTGAAAAAATTGTATGCAACTACATTTGGAGCATTGAAAGGATGACTGCAAACTTACTTTGTTGACTGAATTCTTTTCCCAGGGTAAGTGCAAACGAAATATTCTATGAAAACAAACCTTTTCTTGGCAATAGAATATGCTTCTTGCAAATTACCACACTACACAGAAATAGGAAAAAAGGTAAGTTAATTAACATTGTTTTTAACTACTACATGTCAATAGAACAGCTGATTGTACAATTACCAAATTATTCCAAAAATCTTTGTGAGGGTGTTCCCCTTCTTTCACAACTAAAAGACTGTCGTAGAACTCAACAATTTCAGTGACGAAGTTCACAACAGCTAGGAACCAATGACTGTTATTCAACAAAGGGAGGTAAATCTGGAAAAACAAAAATTACTCAATGAATATGAATGGACAACATAATATTTGGAATAATTTAGTGGTATAGAAAGAAATAACCTCCTCGATTTCGTCCAGGGGTAACTTCTTGAGCTTAGCCGCAATTGCCTTCTGGTCGCATTCAGGGCCGCTTTTCATCAACTGAGACTGAAGAAAATACAAACTGTGTTTGTGAATAGCTCTAGGTTTTCTTAATTTGCTAAAATGAAAATAATATGTTTAACACTCACTATCATTTGTTGGTCAAGGATGATCTTGGTTCTGCTTTCCCAGTCACACATAATAGCGACTGAGCACAAACCCATTAAAACTTGGCATACCTTGCCATTAGGCTTAAGTGCATCAACAAACTCGCCTTTTGTAATATGGAATCTCTTGATCTGATTTTTTGTCCTTCGCCTATTCTGGTCATCAATATTGCGATGCCTTGAAGAGACTCTAGCTTTAGAGTCAAGAACATGTTGTTGGTATGTGTTCTTAGCATCTTTGGACAGAACAAACTTGGCGTCTGAAATGGCAACCACCAAGGGGTTGTTCTTCTCAAGTTGCTTCAATTTATCAAACATCTTACATGTTCCAAGGGTAATAGAACCACCAAACTTGAATCGATATCCATCCTGCAGCTCGGTCTGAAGGGGAGGAATGTGGATGATGTCATTTGGAGCAGGAGTGACAGGGTCGTCAGGTATATCAATAACCTCTTGTGTGTCGTATGTGTAAGCTGTGCGAAATAAAAACATTTCACAAAAATTAATGATTTAATAGGGACTATGCTGAAAAGTGATAAATCTTCAGTAGTAGTTTAGAAGAAATAAAAACATTTCACAAAACATTTCACAAAAAGTGATAAATCTTCATGAACTGTGCTGAAAATTAATGATTTAATAGGGACAGTATTAATCTTACAAGGTGGAGTTGGCGTGCAGTCCGGGATTGAAAGACAATGCATGTCCTCTTCGCTGGCAGATCCGTCACGTGAAACATCATCTGAATCGGTTTCATCATCACAATCAGAGGCAATAACACCGGACGATTGAGAACATTGAGTTAGGAGCCCGGATATAGATTGGACAGAATCAGGGAGAACAGGGGAAACTGAAACAGCAGCCTCAGTAGTAGTTTTTTTATGTAAAGATACATCAAGTTCACCAGATTTTTCTGTAGTGCAACTGACTTTACCATCTGCTACATGTAACATTGTATCATCCAAGTTGCTTGTATGTGCTGATGTCTTTACTTCAGAGGATGTACAAACATTGCGTGAGATATGCTTGGCAAAAAATTCGCTCATTGCAGCCAGAATCGAAGGCGTAGCTGGAGAAGTGTCGAAGAGTGCTGGACCCTTAATTGCCGGCTCCAAAGAGGGGGCAGCGGGTGAAGGACCAGCAGAGTTAAAAAGAGGAGACGGTGAAGGGTGTAAATTGGATGAGTCAGAAATGATTGAAGGGATGGTTGCAGATACAATCTTGGAGGGCAATGCTGGAGAATGGTCATACTTAGCAGGCACTGCCAAATTTGGGAAGCCATGATAACTGGGCTCTCCATCAGATTGTTGATTGCAAGAGGCTTCATGAGCTGCTGCAGCACCAATACTGACAACATCGGCGAATTCATCAGAGCATCCAGCAGAAATAATTTTACTCCCATCAAGATTCAAGGAGGACATTGATTCATCAAGACTTGGACGATTCATGGTGTCTGGTTCAGAAGATTCAAGTGTGGGCTTCAGATTTGCATTCTGAACCATGGAAGCGGGGGGAATGATCTGATGACCAACAACATCGTCTGAATCAGGCAGGGAGGAAGGAGTTGAGGTATGTTTGTCCTCCGAGCTTTCAGTAGTTCGAAGAGCATATTCTGAGCTTGAGATATGTGAATTATCCATCATTTCTTGCTCTTCGGGTACATTTGATGTTGTACATTTTCCAGCCTTGGCAGGAGCCGGTGATGCAGGTGGCATTAGATTTTCCTCCACGGGCCTTGCTTTCGGGGATACGGTGAACTGTTGACTGAATTTGCGCTCAAACTCAGAGAAAATTTTGCGATCCGATTCAACAATTTTGATTTGGAAATCTTGGAAAATTTGTTGCCTACTTTCTTTGATTTCGTCGAATAAGCTTCTCATGAAATCTGCTGCAGATATCTGCATCAAACAAGTGATCAAACAGCCATAATTAGTTCACAGTACAGTATGAATAATAACTGGAATGATAACAATGAAAATTAATAAAACAACAAGGATTTAATCCCAACGGGGTGGATAAACAAGCAATCTGTTCCACAAATAGATAATGGACGATGTAAAGAAATCCTTTGTATTATGTAAATACAAGATGGATCTTCAGTTTATAAAAAGAAAGTAATGCATACCGATAAAAGAAAGGAATATAAGAGTGTCACTTTAAGTCTCCAGTTGACAGAGTTAGTTATCATCATGAACTAAAGTGTCATCTAAGACATCAAATTTTACACGTAGTGTGGAATAGGGAAGTTGCAAATTTGTACTGTCATATAAGGAAGTATATTTAAGAGTAATGTCAAATACGGGCTTCTCTCAATTATGTACCTCTCCGTTGTTTTCATTACCACAGGTAGGTGGAACGCTGTTGTCATGTCCACACATGTGTCCTGCAAATTCTTGTCCTGAAGAAGGAGGAACTCCGGTGCTCGCCCTCCACGACTCCTGGTGACAAGTAGCAGAAATAATTAAAATACATACATATTATATATAAGGAAACGACATAGTACATAAACACTTGCCTCAAGTAACCCATATTCAACACTGTCTTTTGTTCGGGATTTAACATCCACAGATGCAAGGTATGATAAATGATCAGTGCCTATGAAATGGATCCTAGGCTCCCCTTCCGGTAAACTTAGAGATTCAGGCAAGACTAAAGCTTTCATATTGATCAGAGCATCTATATATACAAGCTGGAAAACATAAAACATTGTTAGTTATGTATTGTAAGGGAGGTAGAGTGAACATATAGATGAAACAGGATGCAAATTTCTTACAGGCAAGATATGGACACATCCTGGAACTTGGACATGAGATTTACTGCTACTCCTGAACTCTTCAATACCTTGGATGAGGTAATCAGCAATAAAACCACACCAATCCATTAATTGAATTTTGGTGATATCCATTAAAGAAGGGTAGTAATTTCTATTTATATTGAGGGAAGTTGTTGGGGCGATGTAGGTGCAAAGAACAAGCATGACAAATGATCTACAAAATTCAGCCTCATTGTCATTTTCCTTAAGCAAATCCTTGGTAGCATCTTTGGCAGTTTTGCCTCTACCATTGTCAGAATGCTTCTGATCAGAATTGGAGGAATCACCTTTCCGTCTTTTCGCCTTGGAACGACCATTCAAGGGCGGGGGAACCTTAATGTGTCCACATGGCAGCTTCAATATACGGACAATAGCTTTTTTATGTCAATGGCGGTGCCACAAACTTCTAGAGTTCCATTTGAAGTATCAACTCTGTCAACCAGCCACATAGTCAGCGATTTTTGCATGCGGCTGTCAATCATATCCTGAAGGCTATGCCACTGAATATTCTTCACCCATCCCCTCTGCTTGTCGGTAAGTTTTTCCATAAGCTCAGGTATGAGGTGAGGAGAACAACGGTAACCTGGAACCTAAAAGGAGCGAATGCAAGGTTAAAACAATGGCAAAAATAGATGTAACTGAAAAAACATGACTCAATATAAAGATTCTTAACAAGAAACAAACATATACCTTCCTGTGATGCTGAGAAAACTCATCTTCATTTTCGACCTCACTATAGTTAGGATCATCTTCAAAATGGACTTTTTTCCGTTTCCGCGATTTCTTGTGAATGGTGAAGTCACTTGAAGGGGGTTCTGAAAGAACAACTTTCACCTTCCTTCCACAGTCCTCTCCACCGGTTTGAGAGCTAGTTGTACTAGCTCTAACCTTCCTTACACAGTTCCTAACAGGTCTGCGTGTATGACCGGATGGAAGATCCAATTCAGCAGCCTGATCCTCATCTTTTTCCATGGGATAGATCCTACAGACAGTCAAGTTTATCAGATATTACAAAAATGAATGTATGCACAAACGATGGTTCCAAAAAAACGTAACTTCGACAAAACTGGGGTAAGGACTGAGAATCCCATTAACATGTAGTAAAGCGAATGTATAATAAAGATAAACCTCCAGCGGAGTGTATGCACAGAAGCACAGACATGAACACAAGAATCTGCACAAATGCATGAGCTAATCTAATGAAATAACATAAACCTCCAGCAGGCACTATTCTGTTGGTAATGACTCTGAAAGTGTTGATGCTAAGAAGTTTTTACTGCCCTCGGTAGTGTTCTCCCTTACATCCCTTACAATAAATAAGGATGACAGTAAATACTTAATATGCTATCTCACTATATTTGTTTGTATGTTCCCTCCTCTTTTATATAGGAATTCCAGTGCTACAAGGGGATTTGACTCCTAAGGACGAGTCTCCATTTTCCCCCCCCCCCCCCCCCCCCCGGTTCAACTATGCTATTCTTAATCTAGAATGTTCATAACCATGCATCTAAACTTTGCAAGAGGCTTAGTTACCAACTGTTGCCTTGCATAGGTTGGAAGATGCACTTGGAGAAGGTCCAGCCAGTCGATCACCTTCACACGTACCTGGTGGTATGTCTTCTAATTTGACTGATTCAATCCTAACTTGTTTCTGCCCAGTGTCATTGAACATAATTCAAATTATGCTAATCCAGTTGAATGTGCTTTAGGTGCAAATAAGAAAGCTTCAACTATTGGTCATTTCAAAGGTGTACGACCATAAACTAGTCATGGGTGATCAGATGGATGCATTAGGGTTATCTTCTATTTTCATTTTTTTGTAAATGCAAGAAAAATACACATCGTTCTTTACAAGAATTTTTTTTTATAGGCAACAAAAATTCTTTACATTATTTTAGTTTGTAAATGCCAAGAATGTCGTTCTGCTGGATGCCATACACTGGCTGAAGCCAAGATACACATCGAGCAAAAGAGGAGAAAAGAGTACGGCGTGAATGCTCAAAAAGCCAAGGAAAGTGGCCAGCTTATTCCAAGTACTAAAGCAATATACAAAACACATCGGCCTATGAAAATTGAGACTGATGGGAATTTGGATCTGAAGAAAGGCAGTACAAATTTAGATTCTCCAAAAACTACAGGACACACAAGCGCTAAAAATTGGGATGATTGGGATATTGTTGGTCTTCCTGGGGCAGAGCTATTAAGTTCCAGTGTAAGGACAATTGCTTATTATATTCTTGATGCCGCCTTTTTCCTAATTTGGTGCTTGTGTTACAATAAACAAAAACTCTTCTCTGTTTTAGCAAAAACTACTGTGCTGTCAAAATAGATTGCTACCTAGTCATTATCTAAATATGCAGGAGGTGTTGATGCAGGAGATGTTCAAGGGTACTGTTGTGAACAAGATTCGCATGTATTAGCAACAAGATTCGCATGTATCTATCTATATACTAAAACGTGTCTAGATACATACGAATCTAGAAATATCTGAACAGAGGGAGTAATTCAAATAAGATAATATACTTTGCTTACCACCTGATTGAACTAAACATCTTATAGAGCACAGGAGGCAAGAACTACCAGCAGTACAAAAGTTTCATACAAGCTTACAGAGTAAGTGTCAAGGGCTAGTGATCTACTGAATCTTGTATGAATCTTTCAAGTTTGTTGGATCTTGCATGTAGGATTAGTTCTCTTAATATTTGTGTATGATCTTTTGATGAATCCTATATGAAACCATGTTGAATCTATGAAGCACATTTAGTAAATCCTATATAAGAACGTGAACTCGAGATTTTTACAATCGGAAAAGTTACATTCAATCACAGAAATTTATAAATGATGCAACATGGGCTCTGCACTGACGATTGAAGGACTAGTACTGATTAACAAAAGAAAAGATTATGACTCACACGATTGTGGAGCAAGCAGGTATACATGGCATGCAAAAAAAAGAAAATATTAAAGAACAGAGGCATCCTGAAACAATACCTTCCGATTTAGCGAGGAAGCAGATCAACTCTATGACAGATCTGTGGCTGAAATCGCGGCCAATACGATTCCTCCTCAGAATACACGGATGCGGAAAGGAGGTGCAGACGCCATTCAAGGGTCTCTCGACGAGTGGTATCAGCGAGGCGGAGGAGGTGGAACAGAGGGGATTGATAGGGCGGAGCACTCAGCAGATCGGAGCACAGCGAGTAGGGGGAAGGGAGTGAAAGATAGGGGGAAGGGAGTGAAAGACAGGTGGAAGAGGGGGGATTGATACGGCGGAGCAATAGCCGTCGGCAGACCCTCTGGAGCACGAGGGGGAGCACGTTCAAAGCACGAGCGCGACCAACGACGACGGAGCCGCTGGTTCTAGGGTTCGTCGTCTTAATCTGGCAGGGGAGAGAATGTTGAGGGGTGAGGAAAACGAGCACAGCGCGACTATGCGAGCGAGGCAGGACGCGAGTGAGCTAGGCAGATTTTTTGGTACCAGGCGCAACTATGCGAGCGAGCGAGGCAGCAATTTTTCAAGCCAGGCGAGCGAGCGAGGCAGGTCTAGCAGGTTGACTTGCACGAATCTCCAACTAACGGACGTTAATGATGGTGCCGGGGCCCCTCCTACGGGGGGAATTGCATTCCCGGATGTTTTCTTCTTGTAGATATGTGATGGAACAAGGCAAGAGCGAGCGAAAGACAAGAAGACTGGTCCACACTCTCATGGGTAAGTGAAAATTGTGCATCTGTGAAACGGTCAAAATTTGGATTTCCTTTTCCCGCCATGCTCGACTGGCGGCAGGAGCCCCCTATATACAGTGAAGCACTACCTTCGTAGCCTAGTAAAACTTTATATATTAGATTTGTTAAAAAAAATTTATCTCAGTCACCTCTCTTATAAATTTGCCTCGTCATTCATGTGATATATAATTTATACATAAGTTGTAACTATATATTCTCTCCGTTCCAAAATATAAGTGTTTTAGCTTTATGAAGCAAATGCATCTATACTTTTTTAGCAGATAGGTTCACTCAATTTGGAATGAATCTTGCACTAAAATAAGTCTAGATCTATTTTTTTTAATAAATCTAAAATATCTTATATTTTAAAACGGAGAGGGTAAGTCATAACTACGGAAGTTCTTAGACGCCCGAGAGTTAAACACCCCCTTATAATATAAAGGGAGGGAGTTCTTGCATATGAACTTGCTACACACGCAACGGTTCGGACGACTTATGTACGACACTATAGAACATCAACCGTCCATGAGTCTACCACAAACTTTACATTCTGCCACATGCATGACTTAGTAGTTTAATTCATCAACGCATTCCACCACAAGCTTTACACATTCTGCTTTCCTCCCATTCTCCCAACCTTTTGACAGTCTAGATTTCATCTGCCAAACACTAATATGATACACTTATCAGTGTATGTGACATATGACAAAAAATGCCATCATGTATGTTTCATTAGACTCCGACGTCTGAGATTTGTTTTCCTAGATACTCCGTTGACCGTACAACGTAATCATTTTGCCGGCGTCGAGGAAGAAGGCAGGAAGAAGGCCGCCACCGCAGCCCACTCCTCCAGCAGCTTCTCCTCGACGCCGTCCTTGCACAGCGGCGGGAAGAAGAGCCAGAATGACGTGGCCGCAACGAACAGCACCACCAGCAGGGTCGCCACGGCCCGCGGGGGCGACGGCCATCCCCTCGCCGCCCACCGCCGCGCGCACCACGCCTCGGCGACGCAGCAGACGCCGTGGAGCAGGAAGAAGGCTGTCATCCCGCCGTTCGGCCGCCGCAGGCTGAGGTAGTACACCATGCCCTCGTGCATCAGCCCGGACACCAGGAAGGAGGCCAGCACGCCGGCGGGGTTCCCGGCCCGCGCGCGGACGGGGTCGTATACCGACGGCCGGAGGATGGCCGACACCATGAGGTTCCACCGCCGGCCCCAGAAGTCCCGCAGCGACGACGCCAGGTACGGCCGGTCGAACTGCGGCTCCGTCTCCATGCCGAGCGCGCCGGCGGCCGCCGCGATGCAGGGGAAGAAGAGATCCAAGAAGCAGTATATGTGGATGCCGTACAAGGCCAGGCGCGCGTAGAGATGCAGCCGGCTGTTGAAATGGTAGACGCGGAGGATGACGGCTATGACGGCGACCTTGACCGCGCAAGAAGCCAGCGACAGAACCGGTTTGCTGGCCTTGGTCGACACCGCTGCTCCGGAACCGCCACGGGCACGCCGGAGCTTAACGGGGAGCAAGGCGGTGAAGAGAAACGTGAGCGCGGGGAGGGAGGGGTCGAGCGGCCCGCGGCCGGCGGCGAGGAGGGCGAGCTTGAACGCGCAAAGCCAGGCGAGGAAGAAGGCAGCGATCGCCCGGATGATGGCAGAGGAAGAGAAGGCCAAGGGGGCGACGACGAGGAACGGGGAGAGCGGGAGCAGGGCGACGAGGCGTGGAAGGCCGGGGCGGAGGAGCGACGACGACATGCGCGCGTACAGTGCGGCGGCGGCCGCGGCCAGGGATACCATGGGGATGCTGTCCTGCAGGAACTCCATGGCCGTCGTGACTTGCTCGCTTGCTGCCGCTAGTTGCTGTCTGTCGCTCTTGGATATGGTGATTGGCTGATTGATCGCCGTGGAGTATATGAAGTGTACAGTAATGTTCAGTGTTGAGATGTCAGTGTATTTTAGTGACTTTTACGTCGCGTCAGTGTCAGATTGTGATATGCTTGAAAATTCTACGTGGGTAATACGACAAATAAATTGTCCAAAATTCTATCTTCGTTTCATAAAGTATTGGATAGATTAAAATAGCCTATCAACACTTTTACACTCTTAAAACAGGCAACATTTTATCGCGATAGCAATTCTGGGATAAACGAGATTTAATTTAGCGCTCGATCAATCACGCTAACTGAGAGAAATCAGGCTAATGATAGGCTTTTGTGTTGTGGCCATTAGGCATTTTTTGTTCTTTGTGGGTTATTTTGTTAATGGTGGGCTTTTTGTTTCTGGCTGTTAGGACTTTTTATTATCTTTTGGGGTATAATTTTAAACTTTTTTCTTATGTACAATTGTGTATATTGTTGCATAATTGCATGAATGTGTGTAACCAGAAATCTGCCTTTTGATGTGCAATTACATGCAGATGCACAACTGTGCATATCTATACTTACTAATAAAGAAATGTTTATTTGGTTTGGTCCATACACAATTTTACCCCTACAGTTTGACCGGAGTTACCCACCAATGCCACTACAACACCGAACCGTTATTTTCATAGACCTTGCCCTCAGCAGCAGACGGGGGTAAAAGTAGACGCGAGCGACGAACCGCCAGAACACTGCAGGGGAACAAGGTGCGAGCAGGCCGGCGGGAGACGGATGTGGTCGTGGCCCCGTCGGGACCGCTCCCTTCCTCTTCTCCTCCCTACAGGACGTCATGTCCTCCCCCTTCTCTTAGCCACCGATCAGCAGGCCCCCGATTTGGTGAGGGCAGCCTGCCCGCTGGGACCGCTCCATTCCTGCTCCTCTCCTCCCTCCAGATCGATTTGTCCTCCTCCTTTCTCCTCGCCACCGAGCAGGAGGCCCCCGATTTGGTGAGGGTTGCCTGTTGCGCTCCGGTCTTCCTCCCCGCCCCCAGTACAACCGGAATTCCTTCCACCCCCAACACGGTGGCTCGAAGGAGGCCTGGCAGCTAGTGGATCCGATTTGAGATACCACCGCCTAAGTGGACAACGGGGTTCGTTCGCACGTTCTCCCCCACACGGCCATCTCCTAGGCCTCCTCTAGCCCTGCTCCTCTCTTCCATGGTCAGGCTCCCACGAGGGATTAAGGAGGCCCGACTCTGGCCTTCCATGCTCGCCGCATCCGGCCTCACCAGATCCCGAGCCACCTACCCTAGAGTGCGGGGTCTGCTACACCATCATTGATGGCCGGCGCCAGCGACGGACGGGGAACACGTGCTAGCAGGAGGAAAGGAGGATGGTGATCGCTCAGTCTTATGCATCCCGCACCCCGCGCGCAAGCGATGGGGAGAGGTCACACTCCTTGTCGCCTGGCCTCGTGTTGTCGACGCCGTCCTCCAGCAGCCCCTGTGGCGGCGACCTCTGTGCAATTGAAAACTCTTTTCAGCACATACAGGGGCGGATACAAGGGGGCGACCAGGGGTCGGAACCCGCTAATAATTGCCCCCTATACATATGTACGCCTGACATCTAAACCGTCATGCAGATGTTCGCGAGGTTTATGGTCACTGGAGAGCGGGATTCAACACCATTACCAGAACAGTACCTAGGCCAGGGCTGTTGCCAGTGATGCCATCAAAGGACGAATTCGCTGTGACCTACTATGCAGGGACCCCGATAAAATCTTTTGCCTGACCACTTGTTACCCGCTACTCTCTAGGCCAACGTGTCTCTCAGGTTGCTAACTCTTGCTTAAACATGTAGGGGACGGGATGTTCCGGGAACCAACCGTTTGGTCGTGCACAAGGCACGCCTGGTTCGTCACACGAGATCACACCGCTGCATATCGATGACCATTCTCCTGGTGATTCTCCTCGTGGTGCGCCTAGCCCTCCTTCCATTGGTGATCGGCAAGTACCTAGAAATAGGGCGCCTGACATCATGCGGGGAGATTTCGGGTTGTCGAGCTCTTCATGCCGTTAGAGATGGATGTAGCTAGGGTTCTAGGGCTACTACTTGTCGGGGCACTCTAAATGTATGATGATGATACCATATATGTATTGTGTATGCACTTGATGCTGAGCACTTTTGGATGATATATATGTATTGTGGATGATATATATGTATTGTGTATGTACTATATATACATGCTGGGATGATATAATGGTATGTAATATATATTGTGATTTTGGTGTGCAGGGAAGCTGGAAACAATCGTAAAAAAATCCTAGAGGGCTCTATGCCGACAACCAATGGCAAAGCTATGCCGACAGCAATGCCGTCGACGTACAAGCTGCGCTCGCCGCCCAGCCCAGCGCCTAGGTCAAGCCACGTGTAGAGCTAGGCTGACGGCTATGCCGTGGACGCGCCCAGGTCGGGCCACGTGGACATCAAGGCCGACAGCCGAGCCGTCGGCGTAGTATGCTCCCCCCTAACGAACGTTACCAGGCCAAGTGTGTCCCACCTGAGCTAGGCCGACGACAGCTCCCAGCCATCAGCACAGACTACGCTAACGGTATTAAGGTACGCTGACGGCCACCTCCTCGATCTGCGCCGACGTGTCATTACGCCGACAGCAGCCATCGGCTTAGTGACGAGGTTTCGACTCGTCAATGCCCATTGTTATGGACTTGGGTTTTGGAGAAGATGGGGATGCTGGAGATCGTGAAACTGTTAAGAGACAAGCAACCAGGGGACACGAGATTTACCCAGGTTCAGGCCCCCGAAGGGAAAACCCTACTCCTGCTTGTCTGCTCTTGATTACGGCGGAACCGAAGGTTACAGGGTGCGCAGATTCGATCTGGCGTGGAGGTGTGTATGCGAAAGTATGAGTCGACCTCTAGGACGTGCCCTCCTGGCCTTTATATAGACTTAGGCAGGTCCCGGGCATAGTCCTAGTCGGTTACAAGTTCTAGGGTTTTACCCCTTTGAATTTCCTATCTATGCTAGTCTTGCTCTCCAAGGATCCGAAGGCGTCATGGACTTTGGCCACCCGAAAATCTTCATGGGCCAGCGTATGTCTGCTGTGGGCCTTCTTTGGGCTGGACCAGGTATGCTAAAGTCACGTACCCGTAGGGTATAACCATGTCAGTAGCCCCCGAGTGATCAGTCGAATCGTAGATTCGGCTGAGGACTCTTCAATCCTTCGGGTGCAACTATGTATTGACAGTATATATGTGTAGGGATTGTTTGATACGTGTGCCTGACTCACCCGACGGATCAGGGTCAGTTAACTGTCTTAGGACGAAACAACACGATCTTCGTCAGGTTTGAGTCCCTTAACTCTAACCCGGAACATATGCTAGCGTAATTCGACTCAGGCCGCGGAGGACTTACAGGAGTGGAATTCCAGTGATTTTATTTGATGTACCCAACGTGTCCGTCGGGATTTTTCATCACGCCTGCTGGCATGGAATTATACTAGCAGAGCGCAGTCGTGTGCGTTGCCAGGCCATCAGATGATATCTGCAGGTCTTATCTTTGCGTCGCAGACGCAGCATCCGAACATTCGTCACCACGGAGGTGCCTCGGGTGGCCAAGGAGATTGTTGCTCACTCAACGTTTTGTTGGGGCAGAGTTGCCAAAAAGTTTTTGCATGCTGATCCGAAAGATCGCAGTCGAAGATTTCATAGGGTGCGCGACCAGCGCTCCCTATGGGAGTAGCCCCCGAGTGTCTGTTCGAGTCGTAGACTCGAGCGGAGACTTTAGTTTAAACATTGCTCAGTTGGTAAGTCCGTATGACATAAAAAAATTCGGATGCTTTAAATCCATCCTCCCTATGGGAGTAGCCCTCGAGTCCGTAGTGGAGTCATAGAATCGACGTAGGACTCGAAGATTTTTTTTGTCTTTATTCATCTTTTGGGTGCGCGGCCAGCGCTCCTGATAGGAGTAGCCCCCGAGTATTTAGTCGAATCGAAGATTCGAGTGAGTACTCTTAGCTGTGGAGCCGAAGAATTGTAGTTGGTGCTAGTATAGCTTTTGATGACATCAGTGCTAACGATCAATGACCTCAAGCGTCTGCTACGCCAGAGATGACTTGACTGGACGAACGTGGGTCCCACTTGCTGACTTTGAATTGACCGGTCACGCGCGTCGTGGAGATAATTACGGCGTCTCCTCGATTTCCGCGCGTAGTGGACGGCGTGGTAACGACGATTCGTTGTGATGCTGACACGTGTATGGTCAGATCTGCCGTTGGCATTAGGTCTTCTGGATGGACGGCTGTAGTGCATCGTCTTCGCCGTTATAATCATTGAGGAAAGCTGCGGTTTGTTTTCACCGCATCTATTCTTGTTTTCACTGCCTCCTTGTGCTCTAGAGGTTCTTGCTGCGTGCTGCGATATTCTTCCACATTTCCTTCTTTCGTCCGCACTCTCGCCGCCGGTGCCGCCGGAGCGCTAAGTGGAAGACGAAGAAATCCTCATCTGCGGTTGGTACCAGCGCCGCCGGAGGAAAGAAAAGCACCACCGCTACCCGTGTCACCGACGGTGGTTGGCGGCGGTCAGAGACGCGGGAGAGTGATCTCCGCAGGCTTCGCGAGCGGGGCTTGATCCCGCAAGATAGGGAGGCCGTCAGACTCCTCGGCAACGAGGTAATCCCCCGTCCCCCCACTGGGTATCGGGTTATGTTTCTTGCCTTCGTTATCCATGGGTTTTCCTTTCCAGTCCACGACTTTCTTCGTGGGCTGCTCTTTCTCTATGGCATCCAGCTGCATCATCTTTCGCCCAATTCCCTTCTTCACATTGCTTGTTTCATCACTTTCTGCGAGTGCTGGCTTGGTATCGAGCCGCACTTTGGCCTCTTCCGGAAGATCTATTCCGTGAAGAGGCAATCCGGTTCGGATGGTGTGTATCCCATTGGGGGTTGCATCATCTCCCTTAGGACCAATATTCTTTTCTTTTCCTTCTCTATGTCTGAATCTGTTCAGTACTGGCGGAGGCGATGGTTTTACATTCGCGACTCCACAGTGGCTGGGCAGCAATTTGGTCTTGCTCCTTTCGACTCCTCCCAGATAATCGAGCCGAAGAGGTCCTGGAAAAACCAGATCTTGAATGGCGAGTCAGCGGAGATAGAGGCTCTTTACCGTCGGGTGGAGGATCTTCAGTTGATTCCTAATAAAGAATTGAACAGTGTGGATATTATCCGCATGTTTCTCGAGCGTCGGGTGCAGCCACTGCAGGCTAGGGCGCACCCGATGTTTCTTTATGTTGGTCGCCGTGACCCGACGAGAGTTTCGGCCGAGAAGCTTTCCAAGGGTGATCTTGACAAGGCCCTTCGTACACCGTTGAAGTACAAGGCTGGAGAGGATATCCCGGGGAAGTCGTTGACTCCGCCATTTTCTTCGACGATGGCTGTTCCACAGGTGTAGATGCGAAGCGCTTTGCTTTGATTGCGTGTTTGTTATATTTTGTTTTCTAACAAACTTCCGTCTTATTGGCAGAGCTTCAAGGTGTCGGGCATGGTACCTCCATTGCCCGAATTGTTTCCGGCTGCACCGGATAATGAAGTGGTGGACTCCATGTCCGAACTTTCTTCGGCGCGATCGCCAGATGAGGAGGTCAATGAGTCGAGTGAGGACCAAATGTGCAAACGATCACGGAGCTCCAGCGAGGCTTCGGATGCCTCAACTCCTCCGACTCCCAGAGACCCTCTGTGCCTTGAGTGTCATAGTGACGGGCACGGAGGCTCTTCCTCTCCCATTCCTGCCATTCTGTAAGGCTGTGGCGCCACATCCGCTTGCTGAAGAAGGAAGAAAAGAAGGAAGAGAAAAAGGAGGAGAAGAGAGCCCGAAGGACTCCTCCTGTCTTCGACCTGAGCTCACTAGGCTCGTAAGTTTCTTGTTACGCTGGTGTCCTTTTTCCTTGTTGACTTTGTACTTTTGCTAATTGCTTCGTATGCAGGCATTCTTCCCACGACTCCTCCAGCGATGGTTCTCGGGAGATGATGGGGGAGTCGAAGGTTGCATCCCCTCCTCCTCAAACGGTGGCAGCGCTGGGGTGGCTCGAATCCTCCTCTGCAGGAGGTGCAGGTGGTTGCGCCTCAGAATTTCACCAGCGGGCCTTCAGAGTCGCCATCAGAGCATGTAAGTAACTCTATTTCGTGCCACGGGGGGAGCCCCCGGGTGTCTGAAAAATTTCTTGTCTTCTTTTTTTTTTCAAATCTTCGGGGGGGAAGCCCCCCGAGTGTCTTCGTGTGCAAGTTTTGCTTTTATTCCTTTGTGTTGGGCGCAGCCCCCGAGTCCTTCTTCTTACTAGTGTTTCTTTTTCTGCAGCCTTTTGTGCAGGAGGCCAAGCGGTGCAGAGCGCTTGGTCTTTGGAGGCCAACCTTCTGACTTCAAGGTACCTGTTTGCCTTTTGGTACTTCTTTTGTTTATTCTGGTCCTGCTGCTGACGTTTGGTTGTTTTGAATGCAGAGGAGCATAATACTTCTCTCTGTGAGGTCGACGCTCTCAAGAAGAGCCTTGGTCAATCGAAGAAGAAGACTGAGGCCGCCTTTGGTGCGAAGGAATGCCTCGAGCTGGAGCTGACCAAGGCAGCTGAAGCTAAGGAGCGTCTGCAGCAGGAGGCCACGGATCGTGAGGAGCAGCTGGCCACTGTTGCGGCTGCACGTGAGAAAGAGGTGGCAGCCAAGCTCATGGCTGCTGCCAAGGCTATCTCGGGTAAGTGCTGTATTTGTACTTGTTTCTTCGTGTTTCCTGTTTTCTTCTGTGCTGTTTTCTTCATGTCTTTGTCCTTTTCTTTTTGTCTCAGATGCCGCAGTATCGAAGTTTGATCATGGTGCTCTAGAGCAGGGAGTGCTCTAGATGATGCTACCGTGGCGGTCGAAGATCGCCGCAAAGACCGCTGCCGCCTCCCTTGCCAAGGCGAAGGAGGTCCTTGTCCGCTTCTGAGGAGCTTGTCCCTAAGGGCGCCCTTGATGATGTGGATGCCTGGCGAGGCTTTGTCACCAAGCACTGCGCGATAAGCGTAGCAGAAGGGCATCGACGCGTCCGTCGGGCTAGCGATGGCGTTGGCGGCTGGAGCGGAGCTGGACCTGCCCCAGATCACCTCCCGGATGCCGACGGCTGCAGATGGATTCGAGGTAGCCTTTGCTGCCTACTCTGCTCGCTGCAAGCGATATGGGCCCAAGCTCATTGATTTGTTGTCTGAGTATGCACTGCGGTAGCAGGGCGAGGCCAAAGCTAGGCAGTCTGGCTCCGAGGCAACTCAGGGTGCCGCGTCTTAGGCTTTGTAGACGTAGGATAGTTTGTAGTCTGCTTTTGCTGTAAATATTTTGAAGAACACCATCCTTGTGCCACGTAGTGGCCTTATATGTTTAATGAATTCTTCTGAGTTGTGCTCTGCCATTGTCTGAATGTTTGTGTCCCCTTTTTTTCTGCTGCTCTAGGTTCCTTCGGGTGCTGACTCTGTTGACACCTCACCCGCAGCGCAGCAGCGGCCATCTTTGGATGACCCTTCTCAACTCGCTTTTCTTCGCGACCGTGTTCGTAGTCTTGAGAGGGAGTTACTTGTGTTGCGTGGTCACGCTGATGTTTGGAAATCCAAGGTGGATCGCGGTGCAGCCAGAGAGGAGTACTTGATGGCGGAACTACTTCGGATATCTGAGCAGCTTCAATGTAAGTTGCTCTTTATTTCGAGCTGTAGCTCAGTTCTTCAGATGAGCCTGCTGGCCTTGCCTTTTAATTTGTGTCATTGTCGCAGGTGCTAACCTTGCTCCGAAGGAGGAGAAAGAGCGTGTCGCTGTTCGGGTCAATTGCTTGACCCAACAGGACATGGAGGCCGGTGGCTTCTTCTGGATGGATCGTGACTGTGCCGTGGCTCTGGCGACAGTGCAGGATCGTGTGCATCAGGTGTCGCGGGTGCTTCGCCAGGTGCAGACGTCGCTTGCCTCGGTGCTGCACGTCATGTTTCCTTTGGATGCTGTGCCGACGAGCCTTGCGGGTCTTCTGTCGAAGTTTCGGAGCGTGAGCAACGTCAAGGAGTTGGTGCGGCAACAGCTTGTCGCCGGAGTCAAGGCTGCTTTGTCCCTTGTGAGGCTGCACCGGCCTGATGTAGATTTATCTATTGTGGCAGCTGGACCACCTCCTCGACCGGATGGTGATGAGTGGGACATGTGTCCACATTATGCAGCTGTAAGGCAGTATGCCGAACAGGTCGTAGATTTGTTTGAGCAGCGTGCTCAGGTTATTCTTCAGAATAGGTAGTACCTGAAAAAAGAGATAGATGTAAACTTTGTATATTTTGGCTGGGCGTGTTGTGCCCTTTGTTGTAAAGGTTTGTGAGCACGCAATGCTTTGATTGAGTACGTGTCCTTTTCGTTTGCCTTACGTTGTCAGCTACTCAGGTGTACACGCTTGATCCTCAGTCGATGAAATCGTGAGGTGGGGGGAGTCCCCGAGTGCGTTTGTAGCATAAAGTAAAGTTGCAAAATAGCGAACTGAAGTTTGGGGCGAGACACTTAGATTTGTTTATATCGTAATGGAGGAAGTACATTGTTTGGCTGAGTAGCCTTGGCTGAAAAGCCTTATGGAAAGTAAGGGGTAGGTAGCTAGGGGTAGAATCGTCGCAAGTGCACGATGTTCCATGGATTGGAGTATGCGACTCCAGATTCCACGTGCTTGAGGCGATAGGCGCCACCTGGGATGACTTCGGTGATGACGTAGGGTCCTTCCCATGGTGACTCGAATTTCTTCGGTCGCGTTTGCTTGAGTCGCAAGACGAGGTCTCCTTCGACGAAGGACCTTGGGCGCAGCCGGCAACTGTGGTAGTTGCGGAGACTTCTTTGGTACACCCGATCGAGCTGCTGCTATGTCTCTTGCTTGCCGAGTGTGTCGACGGCGTCCTCGAGTGCAGCCATGGATTCTTGCGTTGTATCACGGCGACCACAGGGGCCTGGTGGCGATTGGCTGGTAGCACGGCCTCAGCTCCGTGCACCATGAAGAACGGCGTGTAGCCGGTGGAGCTGTTTGGCGTAGTCCGTAAGCTCCACAGGACGGATGGTAGCTCTTTCGTCCAGGCTCCAGCCTTCCTTTCGAGTGGACTCATGAGGCGCTTCTTTATACCAGCGCCGATTAGGCCGTTGGCCTTTTCCACTTGCCCGTTCGTTTGCGGGTGTGCCACTGAGGCGTACGTGATGTTGATCCCAAGGCCTTCGCAGAAGTCCTGGAACTCCTCGGAGATGAAGTTCGATCCGTTGTCGGTGATGATGCTGTATGGTACGCCGAACCTGTAGACGATGGATTCGAAGAACTTGACGGCAGTTTTGCCTTTCTGGTTGGTGACCGGCATGGCCTCGACCCACTTGGTGA
The DNA here is from genome assembly GCA_023614405.1 of Avena insularis. Classification (NCBI taxonomy): domain Eukaryota; kingdom Viridiplantae; phylum Streptophyta; class Magnoliopsida; order Poales; family Poaceae; genus Avena; species Avena insularis. The sequence continues at coordinate 29,538,277 of CM042690.1, forward strand.
ACTTGTCGACTGCGACCAAGAGGTAAACGTGTCCCCCTTTCGAGGACTTTAGCAGTTTGCCGATCATGTCGAGGCCCCATTGAGCAAAAGGCCAGTTATAGGTATGGGTCGCACTCCAAAAGTGCGTGCGGTTTGTCGGCGAACCGTTGGCACCCGTTACATCTTCGGACTATGTCCTTTGCATCGATCATGGCCGTTGGCCAGTAGAATCCGGCTCGTAGAGCTTTGGCGACAAGGGAGCAGCTGCCTGCGTGATGGCCGCAGATGCCCTCGTGGATGTCTTGGAGTATGGCTTTGCCGTCGTCGATGGTGACGCACCGTTGTAGTACACCCGTAATACTGCGCTTGTACAGCTCGCCATTGATGATGGTGAAGGCCTTTGTCCGACGAGATATGCGCCGGGCATCTGTTGGGTTGTCAGGCAGTTCTCCGTTTATCAGGAACTGGAGGTATGGTCGCGTCCATGTTTCTTCGACTGCCATGACCTGCATCAGGTTGACCATGGCGACCTCGGTGTCCAATTTCTCGGGTCCTTCATGACCTTCGGGCAGTGCAGCCCCCAAGTGTTCTGCTTCTTCGGGTGATCCTTTGGGGAATTTCCGCTTGATTGATGGCACGCAGATCTGTTCGAGGAACACGCCTGGTGGCACCTTTGCGCAGGTGGAGCCGATGTTAGCCAGTCTATCGGCTTCCTCGTTGCTTTCTCTTCCGACGTGCCGAAGTTCGCAGCCGTCGAATTCTCCTTCGAGTGCGTTGTAGAGCGCGCGGTACGCGATCATGTTTTTGGCGTGTGCGTCGCACTCGTTCATCGTCTGCTGGACGACGAGGTTGGAGTCACCGTAGATGACCAGGCGCGTTGCGCCGCAGATTTTTGCCATCCTCATGCCGTGTATGAGGGCTTCGTATTCGGCCTCATTATTAGAAGCTCGGAACTTCATCCGAAGGACGTACTTCATCTTGTCCCCTTGCGGGGAGGTCAGTATGACCCCTGCTCCTGCTCCAGCTTCACGCTTGGAGCCGTCGAAGTGCATCGTCCATGACTGCGACATGTCTGGGGTGTCTGGCAGCTGCAGCTCCATCCAATGTACCAGGAAGTCCGGAAGGACTTGAGATTTGATTGCGAGTCGCTTCTCGTAGACGATGTCCAAAGGTGACAGTTCGATGCCCCACGTACACGCGTCCCCGTGGCCTCCGGGTTATTCAGGATGCTGTTCAGGGGTGCCTCATTGACGACCATCACCTGATGCTCCTGGAAGTAGTGGCTCAGCCGTCGAGCCGTCATGAACACGCCGTAGGCGAGTTTCTGGTAGTGAGGGTACCTCTGTTTTGTTGGAGTGAGTACCTCGCTGAGGTAGTAGATTGGGCGTTGGACCCCGTGGGTCTTGCCCTCTTCGGGTCGTTCGACCACTAGTACGGTGCTGACCACCTGATGTGTGGCTGATATGTACAGCAGCAGAGGCTCGCGCTCCTTTGGCGTGACCAAGACGGGCGAGGTGGAGAGAAGCCGCTTGAGGCTTTCGAATGCGTTGTTGGCTTCCGGCGTCCACTCGAATTTATCGCTGGCGCGGATTGGTAGAATGGCAGGCCTTCGCCCATGCGGTGATGAATCGCTTAGCGCCGCTATTCGCCCTGCGAGTTGCTGGACGCCTTTGAGGTTTTTCGGCTTCTCCATTGCCATGATGGCTCTGATTTTCTTCGGGTTCGCCTCGATCCCTCGCTGAGAAATGAAGTACCCAAGCAGCTGACCCGATGGGACGCCGAAGGCACACTTTTCGGGTTGAGCTTGATCCTGTAGCGATCAAGGTTGTCAAACGTCTCGCGGAGATCGTCGATAAGTGTCCTTGCCTCCTTGGTTTTTATCACTATGTCGTCAACATAGACTTGGACGTTGCGAACGATCTGGTCCTTGAGGCAGGCATGCATGCATCGCTGGTACGTGGCACCTACGTTCTTTAGCCCGAAGGGCATTGTGTTGTAGCAGAATACTCCGAACGGTGTGATAAACGCCGTTTTCTCTTGATCTTCGACCTTGAGTCGAATCTGGTTATAGCCTGAGTAGGCGTCGAGGAAGGAGGGTTTTCACACTGCAATGAATCGATGATTTGATCGATCCGAGGAAGAGGGAAGTGGTCCTTTGGGCAATGCTTGTTTAGTGACGTGAAATCCACGCACATCCGCAGGATGTCCGTGTCCTTCTTTGGGACCATAACTGTATTTGCAAGCCACTCGCTTTCCTTGATTTCCCTGATAAAGTCTGCGGCGAGTAGTCTATTGATTTCCTTGTCGATAGCTTCGGCTCGTGGCTCGGACAGTCTCCGGATGGACTGCTTGACTGGCTTGGTGTCTGGAAAGACGTTGAGTGCGTGCTCGGCGAATTCCCTCGGAACTCCTGGCATGTCCGCAGGACACCAGGCGAAGATTTCCCAGCGCTCACGGAGGAATTCGACGAGCGCGCCTTCCTATGCGGGGCTGAGGTCGTTGGTGATCAGGGCCGTCTTGGAGGCATCCGTTGGATGGACCTGCACTTTTTTTGTGTTGACGGTGGAGTCGAAGAACATGTCAGGTGCGTTTTGCCTTGTGACTGGGGGTGCCCCATTGTCTGTCACCTCGCGGAGCCTTACGAGCTCGTCTTGCATGCCGAAAGACTGGGAGATTTTGTTGAAATCCCTGTCGCATTGGTCCGATCTGGTGAAGCTCCTGTGGACTGTGATGACGCCCTTTGGTCCTGGCATCTTGAGTAGTAGGTATGCGTAGTGTGGGACAGCCAGGAACCTTGCGAATGCTACACGCCCTAGGATGGCGTGGTATTGTGATGGCCAGTCCACCACTTCAAATTCGAGTCGCTCCTGCCGGAAGTTGTCCGGCTTCCCGAAGATGACGTCGAGCCCTATTTTGCCCAGGGGGAATATGCCCTTCCCTGGAACGATGCCGTGGAATGTTGTGTCTGACTGTTCCAGGCTGCATTGCGGGATCCGCATTGCCGCTAGAGTTCTTGCGAACATTAAGTTGATGCCGCTGCCGCCGTCCATGAAGACGCGACTCATCTTGAAGCCTCCGATCTGCGCCTCCAACACCAGGGCAGCATGACCTGGGCGAGGGATCTGGCAAGGGTGATCCGCGCGAGTGAATGTGATGCAGGACTCCGATCCGCTGAGGTACTCAGGGATTGCAGGCGGAGTTGCCACGGCCAAGTTGATTTGTCGGGTGATCTTCTTCTGCACCCTATTCGTGGGGCGTGCCTTCTGGATCATATTTAGTGCTCCTTTCGGTGGGGGTATCCGTTCCCAGCGTTGTTCTGTGCTGGTGCAACTGGTTGGTTTGGGCCGCCGATAGGCGGCGGTGGAGGAGCTCCGTGTGCTATTTCTCCTTCCGCGGGTGCGTTTCCAAACACAGGGATTGGGGCTTGTTGCCTCATCTGCACCATGCTTTCGCTGAGTTTCTGGAACTCGCGGCAGTCCTTGAGCATGTGGCTGGCTTTCTTTTTGCCATCCTGTTTGTCGATGTAGAAGTGGATGGTGCATGGAACCGAAAGTTTGTCATATGCTGAGGGTCCATTGTCGCGGCACGCTGTCTTTGGCGTCACGCTGTCGCGGAAGTTTCCTCCGCGGTATCCTCCGCTGTTGCGGCTGTTGTTGTTGCGGCGGTCGGCGTAGCCGACCGCGACCATGTCGGGTCCGTCACGATCCTCGTAGACGCGCGATCTTCTCTTGCTGCGGCGTTCCCGTCTTTGGCCATAGTCGTCTTCTTCATCCGATTGTGCTCGGTGAATGCAATCTTCGCCGTCTGCCCACCTGTTAGCGATGTCCATGAGGTGGTCGAGTGTTTTGGGCTTGACGCGCCTGAGTTCCTCCTTGAAATCTTGGCGTTTGACGCCGTCCGCGTCGATGGCCCTCTCTTCGGAGATGTGTGCTACGGAGTTCTTGGTGGTAGACCAACGTAGTATGTACGAGCGAATAGATTAGCCCGTTTTCTGAGTGCAGGCTCGCAATTCTTCGATTGAGGCGGGCCTCTTGCTAGTGCCCTTGAAATTTCGGATGAAGCTGTAAGCGAGCTCCTCCTAGCTTCGGATGGATCCTGATGATAGGTTGCTGAGCCAGACCCGCGCCGCGCCTGTCAGCTGCAGCTGAAGGTATTGCATGGCGGTTTCTTTGTTACCGTCGTGCAGCTTGATGGATGACAGATGGTCACTGAGCCAGGCTTTTGGATCCTGCGTGCCGTTGAACTTCGGAGTATCCGAAGGAAGCTTGAAGTTGCGTGGCATCTGTGTTCGTCGAACAGATCTGCTGAAGCATCGGGCTCCACAGAGTTCTCCTTCGTCTTCGTCCATCTCGGATTCAGACGAGCATGCACGTTTGGCTCGCGCTTTGTCGATTTTGCCCTGTGTAAGCGCGTCTCTGGCGTCGTAGTCGCGTTTACGGTGACGCGAGCTCTTCTTCCTTCGAGGAAGGTCGTGTTCCTCCTCCTCTTCGGATGAAGGGGTGGGGCTCCGGTCGTGCCTGGCCGGAGCTTTCTTCTTCGGCTCCGCAGGAGCGTCTTCATGGAGCGCAGCTCCGACAAGTCCGAGTCCGGTGAGCGCGGACTTGTGCATGGCTCTTTTCGGGTCCCCCTCCGGAGGTGGGTGAGCCACGAGGTACGCAGTGGCTGCCATGATCGCGGCTTGCGGCGTCTTCGGGATGACGTTGCCGTCAGCGTCCATCTCCATGAACGATGTGTGGAGAGTTCGGGTCACGTCACGACCCTCCTTGGGATCCATGTTCTCCACCCGAGAGCGATGCTTGTTTCCCTGGTTTCCGTTTGTGCTAGAGCCGGGTGCCATGGCGGAGAGCGCAGCTCATCACGCGCTGGACTCGGAGGCTGCTTGCTTGCGTTTGTCGAGCGTCTCCTGCATCTTAACTTGCTTCTTGTGCTCCTCGATGAGGAGGAAGTGGTATGCCATCAGTAGTTCACGTGAGGCGTCTGCAGGTAGGACTATGTCGCCTGCTACGGCACGGCGTGCATGGACCCATCCTTCTTTGCTAAGTTGGATGACGTGGCCGTTGTTTTCCCCGTCGGGTGGGGGGACTGGCTTCTTCTGTTTCCGCCGTTTCCGCCGTTTTTGTCCTGCGGGTTGGAGTTGTAGGGGTTCGTAGCATGGAAAACAAAAATTTTCTATCGCATACAAACAAACAAGCCAAGATCTATCTACTAGATTGTAGCAACGAGTCGATAGAGGAACTCACCCTCGAAGATTCCAAAGCGGTTAACGAGAGCAGATTCTCGTGGGTGATGTAGTCGTACTCTTTCCGATCTCAAGATCGCGTAGACGATCCTTCCAGCGCCACGTTCCGGCAGCGCTCCTTGATCGGTCACATCGCTCGTACTCGACGAAGACCTTCCTCTCCTTGTTCCAGCAGTGCCGGAGGTTGTAGCACTCTCCTCGCGATTCCGGCAAAGACAACGGCGTGGTACCTAAGTAGAGGGAGATCCTGCAGGCTTCGCTTAAGCTTGCAAGTAGTATGGTGGAGCTTATGAGAGAGGCTATTAGTGGTCTAGTAATTAGACACACCAATTAGAAGGCTCTAAACCAATTAGAAGGCTCTAAACCTGGCTAAAGCAATTAGAAGCTCTAAACCAAAACGGCTCTAAACCGGAGATTAGAGGTGGAAACTTGTGTGTCCTAGGAGGGAGCCCTGCCTCCTTATATAGGTGGGAGGGCGGCCAAGGGAGGAGAGTCCCTCCCAAGTCGGCTTGGTGGGGCCGGCCAAGGAGGAACCCTCCTCCAATTCGGCCTCCACCAATCCTCCTCTTCCCACTTCCCAAAATTGTTGCTTGACTTTCAAACTAGCTGCTTGACTTTTCAATTTAGGATTTAAATAAACCCTTTATTTTGGACAGCAAGAACACCTAGTACATGATGCAATCATTCCAACTTACAATGACACATTCATGTACCCTTCCCCGAGTGCTTGGGACATTCCGGGACCTTCTAGAATGTTCCGATGAAAACACGGAACCATTCCCCAACTCGAAATGGGACTTTCCTTATATGAATCTTATTCTCCGGACCATTCCGGATCACCTCGTGATATCCCGGATCCCATCCGAGACTCGAACAACATTCGGTCTCTTTCTCATAATACCATAACTACTCAAACAACGTCAATCCTTAAGTGTGTCTCCTACGGTTCGTGAATTATGCGACATGATCGAGACACTTCTCCGAACAATAACCAATAGAGGAATCTGAAATTCATATGGCTCTACATATTTCACGATTACTTATGATCGAATGAACCACTTACATACGATACCAATTTCCCTTTGTCTCACGATAGTTTACTTATCCGAGGTTATGATCGTTGGTATCTCCGCATACCTAGTTCAACCTCACATCGATAAGTACTCTTTTCTCGTTCTGATATGTGATCCCTTGTGAGCCACACATGCTTGCAAGCTAATTGGATGACATTTCACCGAGAGGGCCCAGAGTATATCTATCCGTCATGTGGATGGACAAATCCCACTCTTGATCCATGTGTTTCAACCAATACTTTCCAAACACTCAATGCCACCTTTATAACCACCCTGTTACGGTGTGGTGTTTGATGACATCAAAGCATCCATCCGGTAAAGGTGATATGCATGATCTCATGGTCGAAGGAATCAGGTTACTATGTATCAGAAAGCATATAGCAATTGAACTATTGAAATGACTTGATCTTTATGCTATGCTTATCTATAGGAGTATGTCCATCATATCATTCTCCTAACGATATGATCTTGTTGTTGATAACATCTCAATGTTCATGATATGGAAACCACAATCATCAATCAACCAACAAGCTAGTGAAGTATAGAGGCTATACTAGGGACTTCAAATTAAGTTTACAAATCACACAAGTATTAATGGTTTCCTTGTTAATACTATTATAGCATGAATGTAAACATTTATCATAAGTATGAAGATATGTTAATAACCTACTTTATTATTGCCTCTTGGGCATATCTCCAACAGTCTCCCACTTGCACCAGAGTCAATAATCTAGTTTCAAACCTTTGTGTATTCAACACCTATGGCTTTCCGGTGTTGTATGTACACGATTGCTAGTGGTCAACTGATCTCGGATCCGACACTTCCAGTCCGTGTGTAATTGCATGTCTTTATGCCTCTACGCATCACTCATTCTCTAATGAGATGGCTTTGTATAAATTTGGTCTTTCGGTGTGACCTTTAGTTCTTTGGGGTTAAAACATGTTGACAATATTGTCGTACAATATATCTTCATAGTATTATCCCGCTGTGAACTACACCTAGTTTGATAACAAACTACTTGACACAAATGCCCTCTTTTGCTGCTATAATAGCAGTCATATACTTAGCCTTTTGTTGTAGTATCTGTCACAATGTCTTAACCTTGGAACTCATCCAAATCCATTATGGAACTCACTTTCCATTATATTGTGCCACCCTTAGTTTAGATTGAGATAAACTAAATTTGTACTTTGTGACAAAGCTAGTATCAATGTAGTACTTTTACAATGAACTAACCATCTATTTGTCACTTCTACAAATAATATACTCTTAGTTCTTCCAAAAGATCATAAGAATATCCTTACTATTGTCCAATGATCATCTTACAAATCATTCGGTATATGCTCACAACATTTAGAGCATAGGACATATCTGGATTTGTACATATCAAAGATGATTGATATAAATACTCTTTGTGATTTCATACATCAAGTATCAATCTATACTTGAATCTTTGTTTCACTTACCAAGTGCCAATACACTTGAATATATCATCAACATTGAACTCTTTCAATCCTTTCTGGGCAACAAGAACCTTTCTTGTAGTTTCTATATTGAATTCATTCAATATCTCGTCTATGTACTTCTGGCACAACCATATTAGCGTCTATTGATGCCAAATATTTGGGTTTTGCCTAAGTCTTTCATCGGGATGAAATTCTTAATATGTGTTAATAAAAGATATATTATTTCCAATCAACAATATGTCTTCCACATAATGTATTAGAAACATGTTCTTAGCGCTCCCACTTAATTTCTTGCAAATGCAAGCATCTTCATTGTCTCCGATGAAATTAAACTCTTTTAACAGTTTCATCATAGTGAAGATTCCAACTCCGCTATGCTCACTTTAACCATTGAAGTTTGCATATGCTTTTAGCATCCTTTGAATTAACAAAACCCTATGGACCGTGTTATGCACATGTCCTAGGTAACGATTCTATTAGAAGAACTTGTTTTGTTTATTCAACTACCATATAACAAATTTATATGTAGTGGTTGCTACATTAATCCGTCTAGACTAAATATCACTATGAAAGATCAAATCTTGTCATAGTCAACCTTTGAACATTGCTGTGAACTTTTTCCCAACATGTCGACTATTTCATAGATGTGAAACATCCATGTCTACTTCTTTATAGATCCAAACACAACTGCAAGGTCTTACACCTTTTTCGAGGGTCCTTCAAGTTCAAAACTTGATTTCTCGTGTATGGAACTATCACGGATTATATGGCTTCAAGCCATTTGACGGAGTCAGGGCCCATCATCGCTTCTTTGCATGTAGTAGGTTCATTATTCTCAAATAATGATTCAACCCTCAAATCTTGGTATTTGATTGTTCATCCGACCTACTTGTTTCAATAGAAACTTAGACCTCCGTGACCACAACCTTTGAGGCACGTGAGCCATGAGCATTGTTGCCTCCGGAACACTTTTCGGTGCTGCGCAACTTTGCACATATAGCTAAGGTTCTTTTAACCTTATCAAAGTTCTATTGTCCTCCCACTTAACTTTTCACGAAAAATTCCTTCTCAAAGAAACTTGACGTTCTAAGCGACAAACACTTTTGTCTCCGGTGTTTATGGAGGAATACTTAACAGTAATACAAAGACAGGTTTATCCGACTTTGGTTGCAAACATCTTTCTTATGCAAAGCATACCAATGTTTAAGAAAGGACTACTTGGGTTTTATCCCAAACCATAACTTTATATGGTGTCATTTCAGCGGATTATGATGGAGCTCTTTTAGTGGAAAACGGTAGTCTCTAAAGCTTTTAATCTTTAAAATATAATGGCAGTTCTATGAATTACACCTTTGATCTTACCATGTCAAACAAGGTTTAATTACATATCTCGAACGCTCCATACTCTTATGGTGTTTCGAGAAATGCAAATCCACGGAACGATTCCTTAAATCTTAGGTATTATGCTAAACTTGTAACTCAAATATCTTCCTTTATGATCTTATCATAAACTATTTATATTCTTGTTACAATGATTTTGCACTTCATCTTAAAATTCTTTGAACTTTTCAAATATTTCACACTTCATCCTTATTAAGTAAATATTCATATATTCACTCAAATTTTTTTGGAGAAAGCATATGAAGTTGAAATCCATCGCTCTTGACTACACATAATGGATTTCGTACAACAATATGTACAAGTTCCAATAAGCTAGTCCATCGTTCCCTTTTGGCCTATGAACGAAGTTTTAATTATCTCTAGGAAAGTTTTACAAACGTCATTTGATCAAAATCAAATAGACTCCAAAATTCCATCCATATAGATTTTCTTCATGTTTTCTTTCCAATAATTTAAACGGCGATGTCACTTCCTAAGTGATCTTTCAATCAATTTGTCTTTTGACATTTTTAGCACTAGTTTTATGGATGTGATGTCTCCAATGAGATTTGCGAATCATCCATCTTCTATGGATTACGGCAATTATTTGAACAACCCTTTTGTTCTCATAATACCTGATAAAACAAATCTTGAAGGCAAGCTTTGATGTTTAACGAGCAACACAATAACCCTTTATTTTGTTCTCGATGAACATCATCACATATTCTTTTGCTAGTTACTTAGGCCATTGTAGTTCATGAATTGTGTTGTTTCGTATGACGATTCATACCAACAAATTCAGTATCAAGTACTTAAGAACCACATTGTTTAATAAGCAAAGAATATCGCCATAACATGTATATCATCTATATACTTTAAACTGAACAATTCTAGTCTTTTCTTTTCTGCCATATATTTATGAGATTCTCTTCAAGATTTCCTTTTCTTGAAAGAATCTATCAACATCAATAGTGGAGTCATACATATGACACATAATCCAAAGCGTGTATAATTAAATACAAATGTCTTTGGACTTGCACTTTGAAGTAGATCACCATCATCAAATGTTTGGTGTTCTTCCAAATTCCTTTCTTTAGTAATCTCTTGGTGTAGTAAACATTTTACCTACATCAAATATTCACTTTATCATGGAATCGTCCATGATCAAGCTACTTTTAGCTTATAACGATGAATTATGAGTATAATGTTGCTATCCAAAACCTTTTGGAGGATTAGGACAACTAGTGTCTCCAACCTTTTGCAAATTCTCATCAAAATATGAGAACATGAACTTTGCCATATTATACTCTATCATGTTGTAACTAAAACTTTGTTTCAGATATCACAATATCTTCCACACATCATGGTTTCAAACAACTCTTTCAGATCCTAGATAACCTTGATATTAAGACAATCTTTGAATATCAAGAATCATGGAGACAAACATGATACTTATATACTAACATTTGGAATTGTTACTCTTGATTTAATACTAATTATTAAACTTCATGGAGTAACCGGAACTTACTGAAAGTTTGCAATAGGACTTTTAAACTTTAGATTAACACTTCAATACAATACGATACCAGTCAGAAAGTAACTAACCAGAATTCTATAGTTCTATCATCTCAATTATAACTAAGCGCAAGGTGGTAAACGGATGCCAATGACTACAACAACTATGCAAATTCACTTTGATTTAGTTTATGATAAATTGAGTTCTAATTAATAATTAAATTAATCTAGGTGAACTCCCACCCAAAACAATATCCCTCACATTGTTTTAGTGATCACACGAACCAAATCCACCACATCAAAACCGATCATCACGAGAGTTGATATAGCTTCAATGGCAAACAATCAACATGTTCATCATATCTACTATATGACTCATGCTCTACCTTTCGTAATCCGTGTTCTGAGGCCATGTCTGTACATGCTAGGCTCACAAGATCAAACCTTAGCTACCGCATAAGCAAATCTGGCTTGCTTACGTTGTATTCACCCGCGGAATCAAAGACACCCGATCATCACGTGGTGCTTCGAAGCGCAAGCTTTGGCAACGGTGCATACTAAGGGTGAACACTTTAGAACTTGAAATTTATGTGCATGAGGGATCATCTTATAATGCTACCGCTGCCTACTAAGCAATACAAGATGCATAAAGGATTAACATCACATGCAATTCATAATATGTGATATGATATGGCCTTTCTCTTTGTGCTTCCGATCTCCATCTTCAAGCACGAACATGATCTCCATCATCACCGCATAGCATCAAGGTCAATGACGCTTCTTCATGGTTGTCGTCCACCAGCTTCAACTATTACAACTATTTTGAATAGACACGAGGTCTTAACAGAAATTAAAGACAACCATATGGCTCGCCGGTTGCCAACTTACAATAAGGAACATTGCATACATCAAATATAATCACAATCATGGCCATATCACATCAAGACACCCCGCAAAACAAAGTTAGACGCCTCTACTTTCTTTGCATATTTTACGTGGTTTGGGGCTTTCAATAAGTGTCGTTCTAACTTACGAACAAGAACCACAACATTGATACTAGCATTGTTGATTACCCGTTGTAAATTGGATCTTAACTATGCTAGGAGAAACAGGCACCGAGAGCCACTTATGAAATACAAGTTGCTTGTCAAGCGTGTAGCAAGACTCATGAACGATGTCATGAAAGGTTAGCACTCGACGCTTCATCCCAACATACCGCTAGATGCAAAGTACACAAAAAGCAATCTACAATAAAAGCATCAATGCCCACAATGACCATTGTGTTCTACTCGTGCAACAGATCTACATATAGACATGGCTCTGATACCACTGTAGGGGTTCGTAGCATGGAAAACAAAAATTTTCTATCGCATACAAACAAACAAGCCAAGATCTATCTACTAGATTGTAGCAACGAGTCGATAGAGGAACTCACCCTCGAAGATTCCAAAGCGGTTAACGAGAGCAGATTCTCGTGGGTGATGTAGTCGTACTCTTTCCGATCTCAAGATCGCGTAGACGATCCTTCCAGCGCCACGTTCCGGCAGCGCTCCCGCAGTCGGTCACACGTTCGGTACTCGACGAAGACCTTCCTCTCCCTTGTTCCAGCAAATGGAGGTTGTAGCACTCTCCTCGCGATTCCGGCAAAGACAACGGCGTGGTACCGAGGTAGAGGGAAATCCCGCAGGCTTCGCTTAAGCTGCAAGTAGTATGGTGGAGCTTATGAGAGAGGCTATTAGTGGTCTAGTAATTAGACACACCAATTAGAAGGCTCTAAACCAATTAGAAGGCTCTAAACCGCTGGCTAAAGCAATTAGAAGCTCTAAACCAAAACGGCTCTAAACCGGAGATTAGAGGTGGAAACTTGTGTGTCCTAGGAGGGGAGCCCTGCCCCTCCTTATATAGGTGGGAGGGCCGGCCAAGGGGAGGAGAGTCCCTCCCCAAGTCGGCTTGGTGGGGCGAATGCAAAGGGAGGAACCCTCCTCCAATTCGGCCTCCACCAATCCTCCTCTCTTCCCACTTCCCAAAATTGCCGTTTGACTTTCAAACTAGCCGTTTGACTTTTCAATTTAGGATTTAAATAAACCCTTTATTTTGGACAGCAAGAACACCTAGTACATGATGCAATCATTCCAACTTACAATGACACATTCATGTACCCTTCCCCCCCCGGAGTGCCGGACATTCCGGGACCTTCTAGAATGTTCCCGATGAAAACACCGGAACCATTCCCCAACTCCGAAATGGGACTTTCCTTATATGAATCTTATTCTCCGGACCATTCCGGATCTCCTCGTGATATCCCGGATCCCATCCGAGACTCAACAACATTCGGTCTCTTTCTCATAATACCATAACTACTCAAACAACGTCAATCCTTATGTGTCTCCTACGGTTCGTGAATTATGCGGACATGATCGAGACACTTCTCGAACAATAACCAATAGAGGAATCTGGAAATTCATATGGCTCTACATATTTCTACGATTACTGCGATCGAATGAACCACTTACATACGATACCAATTTCCCTTTGTCTCACGATAGTTTACTTATCCGAGGTTATGATCGTTGGTATCTACGCATACCTAGTTCAACCTCGCATCGATAAGTACTCTTTTCTCGTTCCTGTGATATGTGATCCCTTGTGAGCCAGTCACATGCTTGCAAGCTAATTGGATGACATTTCACCGAGAGGGCCCAGAGTATATCTATCCGTCATGTGGATGGACAAATCCCACTCTTGATCCATGTGTTTCAACCAATACTTTCCAAACACTCAATGCCACATTTATAACCACCCTGTTACGGTGTGGTGTTTGATGACATCAAAGCATCCATCCGGTAAAGGTGATATGCATGATCTCATGGTCGAAGGAATCAGGTTACTATGTATCAGAAAGCATATAGCAATTGAACTATTGAAATGTCTTGATCTTTATGCTATGCTTATCTATAGGAGTATGTCCATCATATCATTCTCCTAACGATATGATCTTGTTGTTGATAACATCTCAATGTTCATGATATGGAAACCATAATCATCAATCAACCAACAAGCTAGTGAAGTATAGAGGCTATACTAGGGACTTCAAATTAAGTTTACAAATCACACAAGTATTAATGGTTTCCTTGTTAATACTATTATAGCATGAATGTAAACATTTATCATAAGTATGAAGATATGTTAATAACCTACTTTATTATTGCCTCTTGGGCATATCTCCAACAGGAGTTCCGGTTGGGCGGCGGGTTAGGTGTTTCCTCGTCGCCCTGGATGACTGCGGCGCATAGATAGCGCTCGTAGATTGGTCTGCTGCTGCCGCAGCTTTCGGATCCGGAACCGTAGGTCCCCTCATCTGAAGGTGGATCGCACAGATCGGAGTTACAGCTGCTGCTGTCGTAAAACTCATCTGTTGATGGCGATGTGCGTAGCACAGGGTGTGGAGCGCACGAGGCGGGCCTGATCGATGGTAGGGGCACCCGCTCTGGAAGGCGGAGGGTGCGTCACCCACACAGGCGAAGCTCCCGAATAGGATCTCGAGTCCGCCCACGGGCTCGAAATCTTTCATGGTGGCGGTGAAGTCGAAAGCGCCGAAGAGGAGGTGATTCTCCGTCGCCGCCGAGTTGTAGATCGATCGGGTCGGAACCGTCACGATCGCACAATCAGCAGCCCCGATTCCCACAGACGGCGCCAATTGACGAAGTTTTGACTCGTCAATGCCCATTGTTATGGACTTGGGTTTTGGAGAAGATGGGGATGCTGGAGATCGTGAAACGGTTAACAGACAAGCAACCGGGGGACACGAGATTTACCCAGGTTCAGGCCCCCGGAGGGAAAACCCTACTCCTGTTTGTCTGCTCTTGATTACGGCGGAACCGAAGGTTATAGGGTGCGCAGATTCGATCTGGCGTGGAGGTGTGTATGCGAAAGTATGAGTCGACCTCTAGGACGTGCCCTCCTGGCCTTTATATAGACTTAGGCAGGTCCCGGGCATAGTCCTAGTCGGTTACAAGTTCTAGGGTTTTACCCCTTTGAATTTCCTATCTATGCTAGTCTTGCTCTCCAAGGATCCGAAGGCGTCATGGATCTTGGCCACCCGAAAATCTTCATGGGCCAGCGTATGTCTGCTGTGGGCCTTCTTTGGACTGGACTAGATATGCTGAAGTCATATACCCGTAGGGTATAACCATATCACTTAGGGCTACTCCAACGATAAGTGGCCTATGCCGACTGGTAAAGGCCTGTCGGCGTAGACGCAGACCGTTCCCTGTAGTGCATCGATAACAATTTCAAATCTAGATATCGCGTTCGCCAAGCGTCATCACAGCCGGAAATCTATACTCCCGATACAATCGAATCACACGCGCGGCTCAGCTAGCTAGCCACTCGATCAAGTTCACACGTGTCATCGGAATCTATCCGCACGCATTGCCAGAAGCACGTCGCCCAGCTCCCTGCAGCTGGTCGCCCGCCCCAAGCGGCAGCAGCATGCCGGCCCCTAGCCAGCAGCTCGCCGGCATCCACGCGTGCACATCACCAACCTCCAGGCTCGGTGCACCTCCAGCATTCTTGCCGGCAACTCCGGCTTAGCTCACCGGCAACATCATCTTCTCGCCTGCAGCTCCTTCTCATCTCCTCGGCAACGTCCCCTTCTCGCCGGCAGCTCTTTCTCACCTCCTCGGCAACGTCATCTTCTCGCCGGCAGCTCCGCCCAAAGTTGTCGAGGCGCCTGAACCTGTTGTGCCGGAAGATCAATGGCACTTCCAGATCTTAACATCAGTCCACCTAAACAACAAAAGGATGTCAATAATCCACCTCAAGATCAAAATCTGGGAGTAGATCATACATTCATTAAAATCTAGCATGAGTAAAGCATGAATGCAAGTTAAGGTACTGCACTACTCCGTTCCAGCAAGCATGGCCTGCCATTTCTTTAGTTAGAATGTGATCAGCTCAAGATCCAAACAGCTAACTAGCTGTAGATGAGCAAGTGCTCATGTTTCGTGATTATTTAAGAGCACATGCACGAGTACTTTGTTTACTTTTGCAAGAGTAAATGAGCAGCCAGTCTGATGTAGTGCGAGTTAACACATTTGGTTAAGACAAAAAAGAATGAAAGAGAACTTACAAGATCAGTTGAGTACACACTGCTTAATGCGTTTTATTTTTGCTCACAAATTCCTCCAGCTGCTCCCATACATCAAGAGCAGCTGGTCTGTCTTTATGCCTTTTATTTTTCCTTATCTACACCATAAGCCCATAAAATAATCAGGCAGCAGTTTCCATGAGCTGGAGAGTGATGCTAGATGTCCTTTTCCTACTAAATCTGGTTGTAAATGAATTTAGCATAGAGTAGGCTTCAGCGAAATACAACAGGATGACCGATCCAATCAAAGATGCTGATTGGTATAACAAGAGTAGTTGTTTAACAGTTCACTAAGTATTTTAGAAAAGCTAATGTTGATCAAAAAACACTGAGTAAACACTGTCTATCTCCACACTGAATAAATCAATAAACCAGTACTATAGGCATGCTGGATTCAGTCACCTTCACTTGCTCCTTGAGTGGTGAACTTGAGTGGCATGCTCCATGCAAAGATGAGTGTTGTCCTGCTGGCAAAGAACTCCATGAGATTGATGACCTTCGCGTACAAGACTCCCTCTGCACACTCACATCAAACGAAAAAAAATCAGTTAACAAAAATTTCAGTAATTCAGTGATTCAGTTTAAAAAATGCTACTGCTACAAGCAAAGTTTTAGTATATGCATGTTGTGATTCAGTAGAAATGCCATGCAATGATAATCACGCTGTCATGGTAGCTACTGTAACAATAAAGTTAGTTGGAATAGATCATGGTAGCTACTTAAACTATAGCTCTCCGTACGACCCAGACGGACGCGACCCTACCCAAGGGTAAAGATGGAAACCCGGGAAATTTCGTAATGTGCCGAAAAATGACCTACAAACAAAACGTTAAACGTCTTATGATTTCGAATGGAGGTGACGTACAGGTAGAAGAATCAGCTCAATGCAGTTAAATCTCGAGCGGAGGTGTATGAAAAAGAGGTCGTCGCTCGATCAGTTATTCGCCCATGGAGACGCTCATTGTTTGAGAAAATTTCTTATTTGACACTACTTTCTAATATAATTTTTATTTAACACTAAAATATTTTCACTTTCTTAATTGACCACTTGTGTAATTGTTTTGTCTTATATGACACTTAAGTGTATTTTAAAAACTAACGGGGTTAACTATGGATCCAAAGACGTTTTTGCCCTCCGCATATAATATGACGGTTTGAGAAGAATTTGCACATGGCTAATATAACCGTATGGCATTGATAAAAGTTATGTTGTTTCAGTAACAAGTAACAAGCCACGTGAAGCTGGTTCAGTTTATTTTGCAGGAATATGTTCGGCCCGGCAGCGCGTAGACGTATCATGTTGACTACGGAATGATAAACGTGATTAGTATACGTGCTGTTACATGCTGCTGATTAGCAAGCACGCTGCTCCTTTAAAGAAAAAAAGCAATGTACTGCTCCGCACGTATAGGTGATGTGTATGCACATCCCAGTGGCGGATCTAGGATTTTAACAAAGGGTATGCCACTTGCTGTCTAATGACAACTATTTTGCCTTAAAATATAAAATATAATAATTATAAAATATAATAAAATAATAAAAAGGGATTTTGCATTATACTCGAATAGGTAAATTGTTGGAGACATGCATGGTCGTCCGGGGGCATTCTAATATTGAACTAAATTCTTGCCATTACGTGCCATCCTAAATTTCTAAAATATTCAACCATAAAATAATCATTTCGACAACGCTATAAGATATAGTTGACTGTACTAAAATAAATAGCAAAATAAAAGATCTTACAAAAAGCTATACCGCTACCTATAAAAATTAATCATATACTTGACTTCCAAAGATTAATTATCAATTAATTAAATTACAAGGTAATGCTAGACATGTAGCACATATACTACTAAAATACTGTACAAAGTAGCTCCAAGCGTTTGTACAAAGTAAAGTGTTGGAATTATGCCCTAGAGGCAATAATAAAGATGTTATTATTATAATTCTTGTTCATGATAAAGTTTATATTCCATGCTAGAATTGTATTAAGCGGAAACTTTAATACTTGTGTGGTTTGTGAACAACACCGTGTCCCTAGTACGCCTCTATGGACTAGCTCATTGATTAATGATGGTTAAGGTTTCCTAACCATAGACATGAGTTGTCGATTAATAATGAGATCATATCAATGGGAGAATGATATGATGGACAGACCCAAACTAAGAGGAGCAATTAGATCGTGTCATTGTGTTCATCTTTGCAAAGCTTTTTCCTATGTCAAATATTGTATTCCTTAGACCATGAGATAATGCAACTCCCTGGTATCGGATGAAAACTTTGAGGTCATCTAACGTCATCCTATGAGAGGGTGATCATAAAGGTGTCTCTCAGGTGATCGGAAAGTACCTGTTGGGTTGTATGTATCGAGATGGGATTTGTCCCTCCCAAGTCGGAGAGATATACTTCGGGCCCACTCGGTAATCGATATCAACACCGCTTGCAAGCATGTGGTTAAAGAGTTAATCACAAACTGATATCGGATTACGGAACGAGTAAAGTACTTGCTGTGAACGAGATTGAACTAGGTATGACGGTACCGACGATCAAATCTCGGGCAAGTAAAATATCGCGAGACGAAGGGAATATATATATGGGATTGAATGAATCCTGGCATCGTGGTTCATCCGATATGATCATCGATGAATGTGTGGGAGTCAATATGGGTTTCCAGACCCCGATGTTGATTATTGATATAAGATCATGTCTGCATATTCTCGAACCCGAAGGGTCACACACTTAACGTGTCTCGACGCTAGGATAGATTGGATAATTGGTTTATGAGTTTTTGTTCGGAGTCTTGGATGGGATCCGGGACATCACGAGAGGTTCCGGAATGGTCTGGAGAATAAGATTCATATAAGGCAATGTAGTTTTTGGAGTTCGAAATTGTTCCGGATTAATCGGTATTGTACCGGAAGCTTCTAGAACCTTCCGGAGTGGCACCAACGTGGCCCCACTTGCCGGGAGGTGGCATGGACCTATGAGGGAGTGCGCTGGCCGCATTGGGACAGGGGAACAAGGCCCCATAGGGCCCAGCCGTCCAAACCTAGGGCAAACCCTAGGGGAGCTTCTAGAAGGGAGGGGAAAACTTGCCCCCACTCCTCCCTCCTTGGCCGCCGGCCTAGGGCTTGGGGGAGGGGCTAGGGATGGCGCCCACCCCTCTATATAAAGAGGGATGGGGCGCACCCTCCCCTGACACCTCCTCCTCAACCCTAGCCGCCCTGCTGCCCCTCCTCTCTCTTTCTCTCTCCCGACTGCGCGTAGGCGAAGCCCTGCCGCGGAAACTCTCCACCGCTTGCACCACGCCATCGCGTTGTAGATCCAATCCATCTCTCCACCCCACTTGCTGGATCGAGGAAGGAGGATATGTCGAGGTATTGCACGTGTGCATCTCTCGGAGGCATCGCCACTTGTGGTGCTAGATCGGATCGGATCGCGAGGAGGAGAAGCGAGTACGACTACATCACCCACGCCCGTCAACGCGTTCATTGTGCGAATCTTCAAGGGTATGAAGATCTCATCTATCCCCCCTCGTTGTTTGCATCTCCTAGATTAGATCTTGGTTTTCCCGTTCGCATCCGTAGAATTTTTTTGATTTACTATGCTGCGAAACCCTTCCGTGGTATCAGAGCTAGATCTATACGTAGATGTGTTTCACGAGTTGAACGCAACATGGTTGTTGCAGGCGTTGATGTTGTCTGTTGCAAGCCTCTTGTTAGTGTACTTCTTATGACGCGGGATAGTGAGATTGAAGCGGTCCAGGCCAACTTTACGCGACGTCGTTCGCGAGACCGGCTCCGCACTTGACGTGTGGCTTGTTCCACACATGCGGCTGGTGGATGCCTGTTTCTCTCATTATAGTTGTCATGGGATTTACACCGGAGTTTGGCAACCATAATATCACCGTTGTGGCTTTCCGTAGGTAAGAATCATTCTTAGCTTGCTACTCCCATAAGCCACGTAAAACATGCAACAACAAAGTAGAGGCGTCTAACTTGTTTTTGCAGGGAGTGTTTTCTGTGATATGGTATGGCCCAAGATATGATGTGTATGTTGTATGCAATGATCATGTTTTGTAATGTTTCACGACTTGCATGTCGATGAGTACACAACCGGAAGGAGCCATATGGTTGTCTTTATAATTGTGTATGACATGTGTGTCCACTTCTTATACGCCATGTAATAGTTTCACTTTATCACTAAGTAGTTAGCAATAGTTGTAGTTGCTATTCGTGGTGGAGGAAATCATGGTGGAGTGATGGAGATCATGCCGGCACGCACAAGATGGAGATCATTGCGCGAAGATTGGCTATACCATGTCACATAAAGTTATATGCATGTGATGTTTATCCTTTTATGTATCTTATTATGCTTAGATCGCGACGGTAGCATTATAAGATGATTCCTCACTTAAAGATCAAGATAAAACTGTATTCTCCCCATGTATGCACCGTTGCGAAAGTTCGTCGTGTTCAAGCATCACGTGATGATCGGGTGCTATAAACTCTACGTTCACATACAACGGGTGCAAGCCAGTTTTGCACATGCGGAAATACTTGGGTTTGACTTGACGAGCCTAGCATGTACAGACATGGCCTCGGAACACAAGAACTGAAAGGTTAAGCATGAGTCATATGAATGATATGATCGACACTTCGTTTTCCACCGTTGAAACCACATCTCTTCTCGTGAAGATCGGATTAGGTGTGGTGAATTTGGATCATGTTCACTAAACAACTTGAGGGATGTTGAATTTAGTGGGAGTTCATCTAGTAATTTGATTAAAGTTGAACTAGTTATCATGAACATAGTCTAATTTGTACTTGCAAATATTGTAGATCAAATGGCTAAGTCCAACTTCAACTTCAACGTTTTTGCTGAGAAAGAAAAGCTTAGAAACAATGGGTCTAACTTCACCAACTGGTTCCGCAATCTGAGAATCATTCTCGCTGGCGGACAAAAGGACTATGTCCTTGAAGATGCGCTAGGTGACGCCCCTGCTGTAGATGCGCCGGCTGATGAGAAAGCTGTTTATCAGTCGCGCAAAGATGATTATGATGTGATTAAGAGCACCATGTTGTTTGCTATGGAATCGGACCTTCAAAATTGTTTTGAAGATTATCCCGGGCCCTTTGAGATTTTTGAGGAACTGAAAACTATGTTTCAGACTCAGGCCCGTTCTGAGAGATATGAGATCTCTGAGAAATTCTTTAACTGCAAGATGGAGGAAGGGAGTTCCGTTAGTGAGAATGCCATTAAGATGTCAGGCTACACTCAACGCCTTGAGCAACTGGACTGCAAGATTCCAGAGGAGCTCAAGATTGACAGGGTTCTGCAATCACTCCCTCCTAGCTACAAAAGTTTTGTAGTTACTCATAACCAGATTGGTTCCACTGATACGATCACCAAGCTCTTCGCTAAGCTGAAGGCTGCGGAGGTGGACATCAAAAAGGATAATCATGTGTTGATGGTCAACAAGCCCCCCAGCTTTAAGAAAGGTAAGGGTGCAAAGAAGCCCTTCAAGAAAGGCGGCGGCAAGCGCGTTGCCCCTGCTGAGAAGAAGCTCAAGTCTGGACCCAAGCCGGACACTGAGTGCTTCTATTGCAAGGACAAGGGTCCTCGAAGCATAATCGTCAAGTACTTAGCGGACAAGAAGGCTGGCACCATCAAAGGTATATTTGATATACATGTTATTGATGTTTTCCTTACTAGCCCTCGTTGTAGTGCCTGGGTATTTGATACTGGTTTAGTTGCTAATATTTGTAACTCGAAACAGGAGCTACGGAATAGACGGCGGCTTGCGAGGGATGAGGTGACGATGCGCGTTGGAAACGGATCAAGATTTGATGTGATGGCCGTCGGCACGCTCTCCTTAGTTTTACCTTCGGGATTAGTTTTAAACCTCAATAAGTGTTATTATGTGTCTGCGTTGAGCATGAACATCATATCTGGATCGTGTTTATTGCAAGACGGTTATTCATTTAAATCTGAGAATAATGGTTGTTCTATTTATATGAGTAACATCTTTTATGGTCATGCACCTGCTGTGAATGGTTTATTTCTTCTGAATCTCGAAAGGGATGAAACACACATCCATAACATTGAGGCTAAGAGATACAAAGTAGATAGTGATAATACTACTTATTTGTGGCACTGTCGTCTAGGTCATATTGGTGTAAAGCGCATGAAGAAACTCCATTCTGATGGACTTTTGGAGTCTCTTGATTTTGAATCATTCACATGCGAACCATGCCTCATGGGCAAGATGATCAAAACCCCATTCTCTGGAATAATGGAGAGAGCAACGGACTTGTTGGAAATCATACATACCGATGTATGTGGACTGATGAGTGTTTCGACGCGCGGTGGATATCGCTACTTTCTCACTTTTACCGATGACTTAAGTAGATATGGGTATATCTATTTGATGAAACATAAATCTGAAACATTTGAAAAGTTCAAGGAATTTCAGAATGAAGTGGAGAACCATCGTAATAGAAAAATTAAGTTTCTACAATCCGATCGTGGGGGTGAATATTTGAGTTATGATTTTCTCACGCATCTTAAAGCAAGTGGAATCGTTTCGCAACTCACGCCACCCGGAACACCACAGCGCAATGGTGTGTCTGAACGCCGGAATCGAACTCTATTAGATATGGTCCGATCGATGATGTCTCTTACTGATTTGCCGTTATCATTTTGGGGTTATGCATTAGAAACCGCTGCATTCACTTTAAGTACGGCACCATCTAAATCCGTTGAGACGACACCGTATGAAGTGTGGTTTGGTGCTAAACCTAAGTTTTCGTTTCTTAAAGTTTGGGGATGCGAAGCTTACGTAAAGAAGTTGATGCCGGACAAGCTCGAACCCAAAGAGGAGAAATGCGTCTTCATAGGATACCCTAAGGAAACTATTGGGTATACCTTCTATCACAAAACCGAAGGCAAAGTGTTTGTCGCAAAGAATGGATCCTTTCTTGAGAAGGAGTTTCTCTCAAAAGAAGTGAGTGGGAGGAAAGTAGAGCTAGACGAGGTTGTTGAACCTTCTCTTGAGTTGGAGAATAGCGCAGCACCTGAAATTGTTCCAGTGTCGCCTGCACCAACAATAGAGGAAGCTAACGACAAGGATCATGAAGCTTCGGACGATGCTACTACTGAACGTCGCAGGTCGACAAGGTTGCGTGCCCCTCCTGAGTGGTACGGCAACCCCGTCTTAACTGTCTTGTTAGTAGAAGACAGTGAACCTACGAACTATGAGGAAGCGATGATGAGCCCAGACTCTGAGAAATGGCTAGAGGCCATGAAATCCGAATTAGGATCCATGAGCGAAAACCAAGTATGGACTTTGGTGGACCCTCCTAGCGACCGAAAGGCCGTTGAGTGCAAATGGATTTTCAAGAAGAAAACGGACGCATTTGGTAATGTTACCGTCTATAAAGCACGACTTGTCGCGAAAGGTTTTCGACAAGTTCAAGGTGTTGACTACGATGAGACCTTCTCTCCCATAGCGATGTTTAAGTCCATTCGGATTTTATTAGCAATTGCTGCATTTCATGATTATGAAATATGGCAGATGGATGTCAAGACTGCGTTCCTCAATGGCAACATTGATGAAGAATTGTATATGATGCAACCCGAAGGTTTTGTCGATCCTAAGGATGTTGATAAAGTATGCAAACTTTAGCGTTCCATTTATGGACTGAAGCAAGCATCTCGGAGTTGGAACCTTCGTTTTGATCAAGTGATCAAGAGCTTTGGATTTGTTCCAAATTGCTACGAAGCTTGTATCTACAAGAAAGTGAGTGGGAGCTCAGTGACATCTCTGGTACTATATGTGGATGACATATTGATTATTGGAAATGACATTGACATGCTTAACGATGTGAAGAGTTATTTGAACAAATGTTTTCAATGAAAGACCTAGGAGAAGCTGCTTATATATTGGGCATTAAAATCTATAGAGATAGACAAAGACGCCTGATAGCTTTAAGCCAAAGTACATACCTAGACAAAGTTCTAAAAAGGTTCAGAATGGATAAGGCAAAGAAAGGTTCAGTGCCTATGTTGTCAGGTAAGATATTGAGCAGGGCTCAGTGTCCAGCTACTATAAATGATAGGGAAGCTATGAGCAAAGTGCCTTATGCCTCGGCCATAGGTTCTATCATGTATGCCATGCTGTGTACTAGACCGGATGTGTCCAATGCTCTTAGTTTGACGAGCAGATGCCAAAGTGATCCAGGAGTGGAACACTGGACAGCCGTGAAGAACATCCTAAAGTATTTAAATAGGACTAAAGAAATGTTCTTAGTCTATGGAGGTGATGAACGGCTCGTCGTAAAGGGTTACGTCGACGCTAGTTTTGACACCGACAAGGATGATT
The DNA here is from genome assembly GCA_023614405.1 of Avena insularis. NCBI lineage: Eukaryota > Viridiplantae > Streptophyta > Magnoliopsida > Poales > Poaceae > Avena > Avena insularis. The sequence goes on from CM042690.1 coordinate 29,562,462, forward strand.
CTAAATCTCAGACATGATACGTTTATATTTTGAATGGAGGAGTTGTGAGCTGGAAAAGCTGCAAGCAAAGCGTGATCGCGGGATCTACAATAGAAGCGGAATACATGGCTGCTGCAGAAGCGTCAAGTGAAGGAGTTTGGATCAGGAACTTCATCACTGAGCTTGGTGTGGTTCCAAGCGCCTTGGACCCACTGGAGATATTGTGTGACAACACTGGCACCATAGCACTGGCTAAGGAACCAAGATAGCATCCAAAGACCAAGCATATCAACCGCAAGTTTCATATAATCCAAGATTATATAGCAGATGGAGATCTGAAGATTAGCAAAGTACATACAGATCTGAATATCGCAGATCCATTGACTAAACCTCTTCAACGTGCAAAACATGATCAGAACCTTAGTGCCATGGGTGTTAGATTGTTGCCAGATGTAAACTAGATTATTGACTCTAGTGCAAGTGGGAGAGTGTTGGAATTATGCCCTAGAGGCAATAATAATATGTTATTATTATAATTCTTGTTCATGATAAAGTTTATATTCCATGCTAGAATTGTATTAAGCGGAAACTTTAATACTTGTGTGGTTTGTGAACAACACCGTGTCCCTAGTACGCCTCTATGGACTAGCTCATTGATTAATGATGGTTAAGGTTTCCTAACCATGGACATGAGTGTCGATTAATAATGAGATCATATCATTGGGAGAATGATATGATGGACAGACCCAAACTAAGCGGAGCAATTAGATCGTGTCATTGTGTTCATCTTTGCGAAGCTTTTTCCTATGTCAAATATTGTATTCTTTAGACCATGAGATAATGCAACTCCCTGGTATCGGATGAAAGCTTTGAGGTCATAAAACGTCATCCTATGAGAGGGTGATCATAAAGGTGTCTCTTAGGTGATCGGAAAGTACCTGTTGGGTTGTATGTATCGAGATGGGATTTGTCCCTCCCAAGTCGGAGAGATATACTTCGGGCCCACTCGGTAATCGATATCAACACCGCTTGCAAGCATGTGGTTAAGGAGTTAATCACAAAGTGATATCGGATTACGGAACGAGTAAAGTACTTGCTGTGAACGAGATTGAACTAGGTATGACGGTACCGACGATCAAATCTCGGGCAAGTAAAATATCGCGAGACGAAGGGAATATATATATGGGATTGAATGAATCCTGGCATCGTGGTTCATGCAATATGATCATCGATGAATGTGTGGGAGTCAATATGGGTTTCCAGACCCTGCTGTTGATTATTGATATAAGATCATGTCTGCATATTCTCGAACCCGAAGGGTCACACACTTAACGTGTCTCGGCGCTAGGATAGATTGGATAATTGGTTTATGAGTTTTTTTTTGGAGTCTCGGATGGGATCCGGGACATCACGAGAGGTTCCGGAATGGTCCGGAGAATAAGATTCATATAAGGCAATGCAGTTTTTGGAGTTCGAAATTGTTCCGGATTAATCGGTATTGTACCGGAAGCTTCTAGAACCTTTCGGAGTAGGACCAACGTGGCCCCACTTGCCGGGAGGGGGCATGGATCTATGAGGGAGTGCCCTGGCTGCATTGGGCTAGGGGCACAAGGCCCCATAGGGCCCAGCCGGCCAAACCTAGGGCAAACCCTAGGGGAGCTTCTAGAAGGGAGGGGGGAAACTTGCCCCCCACTCCTCCCTCCTTGGCCGCCGGCCTAGGGCTTGGGGGAGGGGCTAGGGCTGGCACCCACCCCTCTATATAAAGAAGGCTGGGGCGCACCCTCCCCCGACACCTCCTCCTCAACCCTAGCCGCCCTGCTGCCCCTCGCGCCTCTCTCTCCCTCCCGACTGCGCGTAGGCGAAGCCGTGCGCAGAAACTCTCCACCGCTTGCACCACGCCGTCGCGTTGTCGATCCAATCCATCTCTCCACCCCACTTGTTGGACCGAGGAAGGAGGATACGTCGAGGTGTCGCAAGTGTGCATCTCTCGGAGGCATCGCCACTTGTGGTGCTAGATCAGATCGGATCGCGAGGAGAAGAAGCGAGTACGACTACATCACCCATGTTCCGTCGAACGTTCCGCTGTGCGAATCTTCAAGGGTATGAAGATCTCATCTATCCCCCTTGTTGTTTGCATCTCCTAGATTAGATCTTGGCTTTCCCGTTCGCATCCGTAGAAAATATTTGCTGTGAAACCCTTCATAAAGCTCACATCATTAATTAATCGGATGGTCAAGCAACTACTGACAAAAACAAAGTAAAACTCACATCAGAATTAGTGGGATGGTCTGCAACTACAAAATATGACATGCATGTGTTAGGAATAGACAAGTTGTATTTCTCTGGAGGCCAAAGGCCACAATATATAGTACAGTTACAGGTGCAAATATGCAGGAAGCCCCCTAACATATGAGAAAAATACAATATACAAATATATACATCTAACACATGCATGGTTGCAGACTGCGTGCGTTATCCAGCACGATTATAAGTTGACTCAAACGAAGAATAGCTAGCTGGGCCGCAGGGTTAGCCGGTGCATACCGTGTAGGTCCGCCACTCCGCCACTGCCACGTGTTTCTGGACTGGACGAAGAACAATGTATTTTCACTGTCATTCTGGACTGGATGATGCATATGCACGAAGACGTGTAGACACGCTGTGCGCATGCACGGTCTGAAATCCCAAGTTACCGTATATACACATCAGTTAGTACGTAATTTCATCTAAAACAAGAAGCGAATTGGGTAATTTCTCATCTGCACAAATCATATGTATGAGTCAAACTATTAAACCAGAGGTATTTACGTCTGAGCTGGAAAAAATTAACGGAATCTTTTAACAAAACTAACCGTAATATCATATAAGGCAAATAAATTTCAAAAGTGGTCATATAAGAAAGTGAAAAGTTCTTAGTGTTAAATAAAAAATCATACTAAGAAATAGTGTCAAATAAGAAATTTTCTTCGTGTTTCGTAGAAAACAACATGCGGATGCATATGTCCATCTCTTTGGGCGAGCGATGGATGCCAGTTGCCAGGCCAGCGTGATCGCGATGTAGGCCACGATCAAACCATGCCAAAGTACACATCATGTTCGTCATGTTAAAATGGATAAAACGTATGACGAAAAGGCTAAAGATAAATCGGATCGATGACCGATTCGAGATGGACAATCGATCACACGACTGATCAATATCGATGTTCTATCAGACGACACTAGTAGAAAACAAGACACTAGTCCCGGTTTGTAAGAGGCTTTAGTCCCGGATTGCAATCCTGGACTAATGTATCGGGACTAAAGGTTAGGCCTTTAGTCCCGGTTTTGTTACAAACCGGGACTAGATTATCTCCACGTGGCCGCTCTATGCGCGCTGGGCTGGAGGATATTACACGAACCGGGACTAAAGTTCTTCTGCCGCGGCAGCATTTTGCACCAAACTGTTGCCGCGGCAGGAGGTGGGGTTTTAGGGTTTTTTAGGGTTTTCTTTTTTTGTGTTTGATTATTTTTTATTTTGTGTTTTCATATATATATTATTCTACGCTACTACATGCTGTATACATTGATGCATATATAATATAATTTCACTCACGATAACATAAATACATATAAATATATACACAACCGAGACTAGAGCTCGTCTAATTGATTTACACCAAGATCATCATTATAACAGATACTGTCCTTTTGTGTCTATCCACGATTACACGAAGGTCTATCTACGGTGTACTCTCCTTTTGAGTTTATGACGTCCCTGAGCAAAAATCCCGACAACTCCTCTTGAATTGCTAGTAGACGTTCATGTGGTAGGAGCTTATCCCGCATCGCATCCAACTATATATAAAGAAGTAGATCATTATGAATGGAACTCAACAAAAACTATGGTATAGAATAAATTGCGAATATATTGTTTACGTACTTGAAGAAAGTCTGTGTCCTGCTTCATACACCCACGAATAATCTCACATACGTAATATCCACATAAATTAGTCCCCTGTGGCTGCGTCGCACACTTTTCGATCGAGAATATAATTTAATCAGATAATAATCAAGCATGATAATTGTAAGAATGATAATTGTAATAACCACATAAATTAGTCCCCTAGCTCTTGTACTACTTACCGGGACCGTACGAAAAGTGAGCTCCTCACGCCATTCGCCCTGAACCTCCTTCGTGAACCTTTTCCAAACCCTGTCCGGCAAAAAAGAAATAAATAAGTTATTAATTAGTTTACATCTCAGAGAATGAACGAAAGAGACAGATATAGTGATTGAAATTACTTTTGGAGGCAATCAATTATGCTGCGGTAGTCTTCCATCGGCTTCTTTAACGAGTCCGAGATTTCAACTTTTGCACGGTCAACGTCAATGTTTAGAAGAATCCAGTGGAAGCTGCGATCGTTTATATACACTTAATATCGAGTAAACAAAAATTGAATGTGTACAGGACAGTAAGACTCTTACCCATAGTTGTAAGGAAATAGTATTTGTGTCTTGTAATGTTGCTCCATTAAAAACATTAGCAAGTTATCCTTTGTTTCCTCGAGGTTATTTATTAGCGTATGTCCATTTACTCTGTTTGGGTCAACGAACCCAATGCTGTAGATTGACTTTCTTCTATATTCTTGAATCTTCATTCTGCATATATAATAGCATACAGAAGGAGCTATAGTGAGGATAACGACATGAAATAAATTGAACGAGCTGAGTTAGTGACTTAATTACTTACAGACAATATATGCTGAGGAGGGACTTGTCCAGGGCGTCTAGGTTGAATAACTGAAATAGTTCACAAAGTTCAATGGAGATCTCGTCTTGACGGAAGAAATCCTCTCCAACTTTACATAGGAGAAATTGTCCCCCTTCCTTTGTGACTTTCAAGTACCAGATATGCAACAGTCGCATATGTGTTGGCAGATCATCGAATACCTCATCGTTGACCAGAGGCTCCCCGTAGACAAATTTTCGTGCTATTGGTCCCTTGGCGACATTATCTCCGCCGGCTAGAAGTGCTTCGACCGGCACGTTACACTCCTTGGCTAATTTAATAGCTAATTCAATATCTATTCCACCTTGTGTGGGATGGGGTAACACCTTGAGCGGGGCAATGGATTGTTTTGCCTGTTTGCCGAGCTGGGGAACTTATTTTGATTTTCTCCCACTTGCAGTACTGCTTGATGACTTCTCTTTTAGTGTCTTCGTAAGACAGCGTGTATAGTCATCTTTCCTATTTAACACATGTTGGGGTGGTTGGTCAAGGAATGCCTTGAAGTGCTTCTTGACTTTTGGATCAACTAGCACCTGTGGCTCGGGTTGTTTTGGTGCAAAATGGGCCTTCACTTCGGCTTGGGAGATCACCGCGCTTTCCTCATCAGTCCGATGATAAGCTAACTTGGGAGGAGACGGCGGTACTCTTGATAGGGGACCTTGTCGTTTTCGGCGTCGGGTCTCCCTCGACGTAGCGGTGTTATTCTTCCGTTTTCTTCCCTTTGATTCAGTGGGCGGAGGCGGAGGCGCCGGAGATGGAGATGCAGTCGCGCTGCGATCCCTCTCAGGAAGGGGTGGACTATTGTTTCTTGGTGGAGACGGTGGACTCGGAGGTGATGGTGGCCTTGGAGGTGATGGATTGCTTCTCGGAGGAGAAGATTTCCTTGGCGCCCAGCCTGGAAACACGATGTGTTGTTTTTCCAAAGAATGATCCCACCCTCCACTTCTCCAAGTGTTTTCTCCCCTTCGCCTGCAGGGATGTCAAGCTCAAGTGATCGACATGTCAGTTCAACTTCATCCACACCGACACGAGCATAGACAGCTGGAATCTGACTTCCATGGTAGGTCGCTTCCGGTGGACAAGGTAAAGCAAAGCCAAGCGCCACCTTCATAGAAATGTTCTTCACTGTGACATGTAGCTCACAAGATGTCCTTGCCTCGACTTCATCCACGGGGTAGCGAACCATCGTTGCATTATTGTTCATCGGCATTGGATTATTAGCTTGTACCTCCGTGGAAGCCACGCTGCTTCTCCGCTGAGATGGGCCCACCGGACTATCTAACGCAGGATCTTGCTGTCGGGCCAGTACTCTAAGTTCATTAATCTGCTCCTGCTGCAGCTTGAACATGGCTTGAAATTCCTCGTTCGTGTCGATGTCAGCGGGAAGCCCTGTCTTCCATGGAACAGATGGGCCAAAGCCTCGTGTTCGTCCGACTTTTTCAGGATTCCCGAGGGCATATGTCAGCTCATCGTTCTCTCTGTCGGGAATGAACTTTCCATCTTTTCTTAGTTGTATCACTTTAACAAGTTCATCTTTGGGTTTAGTAATGGCCTCCTTTGTAACAATAATCTCCCCGGTTTCAGTGTCATACAACCCCCCATGCCCAAGGAGCCAATTTTTTGACCTCACGGGCCACTGATGTGTAGCTGGCGTGACCCCTTTTAGACGCATTTCTTTCTCGGTTATTGTCCACTTAGGCACGGCCGTCTTGTAGCCACCTGTCCCCATAGTATGGTGATATTTTTTTTTGCCGCATTTAACTTATTCTTTTCCGACTTGGCCGTAGCTGCTTCTGATTCCTTATATGTCACAAATGGAGCCTTATCCATTGCTTCTCCAATGCCGTTGAATGGCGGAGTCAGCCCCTTCTTGGCAAATTTGTTGTACAATCCTTTCTTCCAGTCCTTGAACTGTCCGCCCATCTTCTTAAGGGCCCACTTTTTGACTTGCAACCTCAATGCCTTAGTGAGTTCAGGAGTGTCCAATTTAGGCAGAGAAAAGTGTGCCATGAGTGAATTCCAAAGACCGTCTTTGGCTCTGTCATCGACAAAAGTTTCTCCAACTCGATCACTTTTTTTTCCTGGCTTATTCCACTTCTGAGTAGTGATCGGGATGGCGTCCCTGACTATCGCTCCGCATTGGTATACAAATACACTTGCGGCCTCTTTCGGCTCCAAAGGTTCGTCGAACTCAAACACTAGATCAATGGTGAAATGCATACCGTCGGCCAACTTTTTCGTCGGACCTCGTTTCCTTGCAGAAGATTCACCCGATGCGGAGGTCTAAGAGAAGAAACAGTCGTTAGTACATATACCTCGTGATCAGCAGAGGCTTTATATACCTCGCCGGTCTTTGCTATGGTGGTGTCTCCACCGTCAGTTCCACCGTCGTCTCCACCAAAGAATTCGTCATAGTCGTCTCTTCTGTCGGCTTCATCCAAGTTGAGGTATTGGGAGCCATCATCATCTCCATCATCGTCTGCTCCATCATAATTGTAACCTCATGTACCCTCATCTATCATGTTGTACATGATGTGCTCTTCGTTGTCTCTACCGTCCATAACTTAACTAATACAGAAGAAAGATAAAACCATTTTGCTTAATGCGATAAAATAAAGGAAGATAAAGTAATCCAGCTTAAAAAATGCGATAAAGAAAGATAAAGTACCAGTTAAACAATAATACATCTCGAATAATCCAGCTAGTACAACAATAAAGTACCAATTAAACAACAATACAACCCTATTACACATCTAGCTAGCTCAGCGAAGACGTCGAGCCCCGGCTACTGAGCCGCGGGAGGTGTGCACCCAAAGTGTAGGAACCATCACCAGAGAATATCTCGGGTAAGGTGCCTGAAGAAGCTGCCAGGTATTGGCGCCCCGGACTCCTAAAATGTGCATGTAGCGCCGGACGTGCTTGTCCTCCTCCTTGACACGACGCTGTACCACCTCGTCGGGGGCCGACTCCCTCTGCATCGCACCTGGACCACTCGGCCGCCACCATAGAAGATCCGGGTCGACGACGACACCCGGATTCCTCACGAGACGACGTCCCCCGGCTGGTAGCACCTCCCAGTGCCAGCCTGGCGGAGCCCAGCCCTGTGGATGCCCGGCGACACTGTCTAGTAGCGCTCCGGGGGTCACGCCGAGTGAACGAGGATGAGGAATCGGCATATTTCTAAACACTAAATTAAACCTATATACTTTAAACATGATGAAAGTAAATAGTATCAACTGAAATAAACTATATTAAACACTAACTAAATTCACTAACTAAAATAAACTATAGTAAACACTAACTAAAATCCTAAAATTCACTAACTAGAAAAAATTACACTAAAATTCACTAACTAAAATCCTAAAATTCACTAACTAAGAAAAATTACACTAAAATTCAGTAACTAAATTCACTAACTAAAATCCTAAAATTCACTAACTAAGAAAAAAATTACACTAAAATTCACTAACTAAATTCACTAACTAAAATCCTAAAATTCACTAACTAAGAAAAATTACACTAAAATTCACTAACTAAATTCACTAACTAAAATCCTAAAATTCACTAACTAAGAAAAATCCTAAAATCACTAACTAAAATCCTAAAATACACTAAAATTACACTAACTAATTAACACTAAATAATTTAACAACAAAATAACAAAATTACACTAACTAATTAACCTAAAATAACCCTAACTAATTAATCCTAAAATACACTAAAATTACACTAACTAATTAACACTAAAAAATTTAACAACAAAATTTAACTAATTAACACTAATTACTCACACTTGAGTGGAGAGGTGGTGTGGCCTCTGGTGGTGGTGGATCTGGGCAGGCGGCAGGGGGGCGGGCGGGAGGTGCTGGAGTGGCGTGGGACAGACGGTTGGCTGGGACTGGATGGCGTGGGACAGCAGAGACGGACGGCGTGGCATTACGCGGATGTGCGAGGAGAAGACGGCGACGGCGACGGGGGATCTATGTGCTCCGGTTCGATACACGAACCGAGGCGCACGGGGTGGGTATTTATACCCACGCTACCTTTAGCCCTGGTTGGTAGCACAAACCGGGACTAGCAGATTTAACCCGTTGGTAGCACAAACCGGCGAAGGATTTTCAGGCCAAGGCGGCAGCTCAAGACTTTTAGACCCAGTTTGTAGGTCAAACCGGGGCTAAAGGTCCTTTTTTAAAAGCTTTTTCAAAACTTTTTTAAAAACTTTTTTAAAATTAATTATTATATGCCTGTTTAAAACCTTTTTAGAAACTAAAAACCTTTTTCAAAACCTTTTTAAAAACCTTTTTTAAAAACCTTCTTTAAAAATCTTTTTTAAAACCTTTTTTAAAAAACTTTTTTAAAACCTTTTTCAAAACCTTTTTTAAAACCTTTTTTAAAACCTTTTTCAAAACCTTTTTGAATTTTTATGCCCGTTTTGATTTTTTTGTCGTTTCGAACTTAGGAAAAAACGACATGCGTGAAGATAGGGGATGAGAATGTTAAAACTTGCATTGGATCTCTGAAAAAACGACATATTATGAGTCTAAAAATGATTTTTTCAAAAAATCACGGACGTTAGATCATGTACGTGTAGTTCAAACCGGACCCACTTCCTACCGATTTGGCAGACATTTGTCTTTTTCAACCGGGAAGGACAGAAAGGTTTGAGTTCCCCCGGTTGGGATATAGTTCACGTAACGTGGTCTACTATTTTAGAAAAATAGGATGGTAGCATTCTGTAACTGCATTTTGGTGGCTGCTTCACAAAACGACCCGTCTTTTTGCGCTCGGAAAATAGAAAATGGCTTTTCCGAGCGACGAAAAAAAAACTTCCTCCTGCAACATTGTTCTACATCCCAATATGCACATGCATGCACAATATGGGCACCGTATCACAAACTATGTCGCGATTCAACACATAACATCTGTCTTTTGGACCGAAAGCCATGAAACCTCGAACATGATAGGTCATTTTGTGAAGGTTTTTTGGATACATAATCAATATACCAAGTTTGATATTTTTCCTTGCAACTATGTCACATAATATCATACCACACGAAGGATTTACATTGTTCGGACCTTTTTTGAATTTTTTATGCCCGTTTTGAATTTTTTGTCGTTTCGAACTTAGGTCAAAACGGCGTGCGTGAAGATAGGGGATGAGAATGTTAGAACTTGCATTGGATCCCTAAAAAACGACATATTGTGAGTCTAAAAATGATTTTTTTCAAAAAATCACGAACGTTAGATCATGTACCTGTAGTTCAAAACTTCCTGCCGATTCGGCAGACATTTGTCTTTTTCACCCGGGAAGGACAGAAAGGTTTGAGATCCCCCGGTTGGGATATAGTTCACGTAACGTGGTCTGATATTTTAAACAAATGGGATGGTAAAATTCTGTAACTGCATTTTGGTGGCTGCTTCACAAAACGACCCGTCTTTTTGCGCTCGGAAAATGGAAAATGGCTTTTCCGAGCGACGAAATGGAAAACTTTCTCCTGCAACATTGTTCTACATTCCAATATACACATGCATGCACAATATGGGCACCGTATCACAAACTATGCCGCGATTCAACACATAACATCCGTCTCTTGGACCGAAAGCCATGAAACCTCGAACATTATAGGTCATTTTGTGAAGGTTTTTTGGAGACATAATCAGTATACCAAGTTTGATATTTTTCTTTGCAACTATGTCACATAATATCACACCACGCGAAGGATTTACATTGTTCGGACCTTTTTTGAATTTTTTATTCCCGTTTTGATTTTTTTGCCGTTTCGAACTTAGGTCAAAACGGATCGCGTGAATATAGGGGATGAGAATGTTAGAACTTGCATTGGATCCCTGAAAAATGACATATTGTGAGTCTTAAAATGATTTTTTCAAAAAATTACGGACGTTAGATCATGTACCTGTAGTTCAAACCGGACCGACTTTCGGCCGATTAGGTAGACATTTGTCTTTTTCACCCGGTAAGGACAGAAAGGTTTGAGATCTCCAGGTTGGGATATAGTTCACGTAACATGGTCTACTATTTAAAAAAATGAGATGGTAGCATTCTGTAACTGTATTTTGGTGGCTGCTTCACAAAACGACCCGTCTTTTTGCGCTCGGAAAATGGAAAATGGCATTTCCGAGCGACGAAACGGAAAACTTCCTCCTGCAACATTTTTCTACATCCCAATATACACATGCATGCACAATATGGACACTGTATCACAAACTATGTCGCGATTTAACACATAACATCCGTTTCTTGGACCGAAAGCCATGAAACCTCGAACATGATAGGTCATTTTGTGAAGGTTTTTTGGAGACATAATCAGTATACCAAGTTTGATATTTTTACTTGCAACTATGTCACATAATATCACACCACGCGAAGGATTTATATTGTTCGGACCTTTTTTGAATTTTTTATGCCCGTTTTGATTTTTTTTGCCGTTTCGAACTTAGGTCAAAACGGCGTGCGTGAAGATAGGGGATGAGAATGTTAGAACTTGCATTGGATCTCTGAAAAACGACATATTGTGAGTCTTAAAATGATTTTTTCAAAAAATCACGGACGTTAGATCATGTACCTGTAGTTCAAACCGGACCCACTTTCGGCCGATTCGGTAGACATTTGTCTTTTTCACCCGGTAAGGACAGAAAGGTTTGAGTTCCCCCGGTTGGGATATAGTTCACGTAACGTGGTCTACTATTTAAAAAAATGGGATGGTAGCATTCTGTAACTGTATTTTGGTGGCTGCTTCACAAAACGACCCGTCTTTTTGCGCTCGGAAAATGGAAAATGTCTTTTCCGAGCGACGAAAAGGAAAACTTCCTCCTGCAACATTGTTGTATATCCCAATATACACATGCATGCACAATATGGGCACCGTATCAGAAATTATGCCGCGATTCAACACATAACATCCGTCTCTTGGACCAAAAGCCATGAAACCTCGAACATGATAGGTAATTTTGTGAAGGTTTTTTGGAGACATAATCAGTATACCAAGTTTTATATTTTTCCTTGCAACTATGTCACATAATATCACACCACGCGAAGGATTTACATTGTTCGCACCTTTTTTGAATTTTTTACGCCCGTTTTGAATTTTTTGCCGTTTCGAACTTAGGTCAAAACTGCGTGCGTGAAGATAGGGGATGAGAATGTTAGAACTTGCATTGGATCTCTGAAAAACGACATATTGTGAGTCTAAAAATTATTTTTTTCAAAAAATCACGGACATTAGATCATGTACCTGTAGTTCAAACCGGACCCACTTCCTGTCGATTAGGCAGACATTTGTCTTTTTCACCCGGGAAGGATAGAAAGGTTTGAGTTCCCCCGGTTGGGATATAGTTCACGTAACGTGGTCTACTATTTTAGAAAAATGCGATGGTATCATTCTGTAACTGCATTTTGGTGGCTGCTTCACAAAACGACCCGTCTTTTTGCGCTCGGAAAATAGAAAATGGCTTTTCCGAGCGACGAAAAGGAAAACTTCGTCCTGCAACATTGTTCTACATCCCAATATACGCATGCATGCACAATATGGGCACCGTATCACAAACTATGCCGCGATTCAACACATAACATCCGTCTCTTGGACCGAAAGCCATGAAACCTCGAACAAGATAGGTCATTTTGTGAAGGTTTTTTGGAGACATAATCAGTATACCAAGTTTGATATTTTTCCTTGGAACTATATCACATAATATCACACCACGCGAATGATTTACATTGTTCGGACCTTTTTTGAATTTTTATGCCCGTTTTGAATTTTTTGCCATTTCGAACTTAGGTCAAAACGACGTGCATGAAGATAAGGGATGAGAATGTTAGAACTTGCATTGGATCTCTGAAAAAACGACATATTGTGAGTCTAAAAATGATTTTTTCAAAAAATTACGGACGTTAGATCATGTACCTGTAGTTCAAACTGGACACACTTCCTACCGATTCGGCATACATTTGTCTTTTTCACCCGGGAAGGACATAAAGGTTTGAGATCCCCCGGTTGGGATATAGTTCCCGTAACATGGTATACTATTTTAAAAAAATGAAATGGTAGCATTCTGTAACTGCATTTCGGTGGCTGCTTCACAAAACGACCCGTCTTTTTGCGTTCGGAAAATGGAAAATGGCTTTTCCAAGCGACGAAAAGGAAAACTTCCTCCGACAACATTGTTCTACATCCCAATATACACATGCATGCACAATATGGGCACCGTATCACAAACTATGCCGCGATTCAACACATAACATCCGTCTCTTGGACCGAAAGCCATGAAACCTCGAACATGATAGGTCATTTTGTGAAGGTTTTTTGGAGACATAATCAGTATACCAAGTTTGATATTTTTCCTTGCAACTATGTCACATAATATCACACCACGCGAAGGATTTACATTGTTTGGACCTTTTTTGAATTTTTATGCCTGTTTTGAATTTTTTGCCGTTTCAAACTTAGGTCAAAACGGCGTGCGTGAAGATAGGGGATAAGAATGTTAGAACTTGCATTGGATCTCTGAAAAAACGACATATTGTGAGTCTAAAAATGATTTTTTCAAAAAATCCCGGACGTTAGATCATGTACCTGTAGTTTAAACCAGACCCACTTCCTGCCGATTCGGCACACATTTGTCTTTTTCACCCGAGAAGGACATAAAGGTTTGAGATCCCCCGGTTGGGATATAGTTCACGTAACGTGGTATACTATTTTAGAAAAATGCGATGGTAGCATGCTGTAACTGCATTTTGGTGGCTGCTTCACAAAATGACCCGTCTTTTTGCGCTCGGAAAATAGAAAATGGCTTTTCCGAGCGACGAAAAGGAAAAACTTCCTCCTGCAACATTGTTCTACATCCCAATATACACAATATGGGCACCGTATCACAAACTATGCCGCGATTCAACACATAACATCCGTCTCTTGGACCAAAATCCATGAAACCTCGAACATGATAAGTTTGATATTTTTCCTTGCAACTATATCACATAATATCACACCACGCGAAGGATTTACATTGTTCGGACCTTTTTTGAATTTTTATGCCAGTTTTGAATTTTTTGCCGTTTCAAACTTAGGTCAAAACGGCGTGCGTGAAGATAGGGGATGAGAATGTTAAAACTTGCATTGGATCTCTAAAAAAACGACATACTGTGAGTCTAAAAATGATTTTTTCAAAAAATTACGAACGTTAGATCATGTACGTGTAGTTCAAACCGGACCCACTTCCTACCGATTCGGCAGACATTTGTCTTTTTCACCCGGGAAGGACATAAAGGTTTGAGATCCCCCGGTTGGGATATAGTTCACGTAACATGGTATACTACTTTTAAAAAATGGGATGGTAGCATTCTGTAAGTGCATTTTGGTGGCTGCTTCACAAAACGACCCGTCTTTTTGCGCTCGGAAAATGGAAAATGGCATTTCCGAGCGAGAAAAAGGAAAAACTTCCTCCTACAACATTGTTCTACATCCCAATATACACATGTATGCACAATATGAGCACCGTATCACAAACTATGCCGCGATTCAACACATAACAACCGTCTCTTCGACCGAAATCCATGAAACCTCGAACATGATAGGTCATTTTGTGAAGGTTTTTTGGAGACATAATCAGTATACCAAGTTTGATATTTTTCATTGCAACTATATCACATAATATCACACCACGCGAATGATTTACATTGTTCGGACCTCTTTTGAATTTTTTATGCCCGTTTTGAATTTTTTGCCGTTTCGAACTTAGGTCAAAATGGCGTGCGTGAAGATAGGGGATGAGAATGTTAGAACTTGCATTGGATCTCTGAAAAAACGACATATTGTGAGTCTAAAAATGATTTTTTCAAAAAATTACGGACGTTAAATCATGTACCTGTAGTTCAAACCGGACCCACTTCCTACCGATTCGGCAGACATTTGTCTTTTTCACCCGGAAAGGACATAAAGGTTTGAGATCCCCCGGTTGGGATATAGTTCACGTAACATGGTATACTATTTTAAAAAAATGGTATGGTAGCATTCTGTAACTGCATTTCGGTGGCTGCTTCATAAAACGACCCGTCTTTTTACGCTCAGAAAATGGAAAATGGCTTTTCCGAGCGACGAAAAGGAAAACTTCCTCCTGCAACATTGTTCTACATCCCAATATACACATGCAGGCATAATATGGGCACCGTATCACAAACTATGCCGCGATTCAATACATAACATCCGTCTATTGGACCGAAAGCCATGAAACCTCGAACATGATAGGTCATTTTGTGAAGTTTTTTTGCAGACATAATCAGTATACCAAGTTTGATATTTTTCCTTGCAACTATGTCACATAATATCACACCACGCGAAGGATTTACATTGTTCGGACCTTTTTTAAATTTTTATGCCCGTTTTGAATTTTTTGCCGTTTCGAACTTAGGTCAAAACGACGTGCGTGAAGATAGGGGATGAGAATGTTAGAACTTGCATTGGATCTCTGAAAAAACGACATATTGTGAGTCTAAAAATGATTTTTTCAAAAAATTACGGACGTTAGATCATGTACCTGTAGTTCAAACCGGACCCACTTCCTACCGATTCGGCACACATTTGTCTTTTTCACCCGGAAAGGACATAAAGGTTTGAGATCCCCCGGTTGGGATATAGTTCACGTAACATGGTATACTATTTTAGAAAAATGCGATGGTAGCATTCTGTAACTGCATTTTGGTGGCTGCTTCACAAAATGACCCGTCTTTTTGCGCTCAGAAAATGGAAAATGGCTTTTCCGAGCGACGAAAAGGAAAAACTTCCTCCTACAACATTGTTCTACATCCCAATATACACATGCATGCATAATATGGGCACCGTATCACAAACTATGTCGCGATTCAACACATAACATCCGTCTCTTGGACCGAAATCCATGAAACCTCGAACATGATAAGTTTGATATTTTTTCTTGCAACTATATCACATAATATCACACCACGCGAAGGATTTACATTGTTCGGACCTTTTTTGAATTTTTATGCCAGTTTTGAATTTTTTGTCGTTTCGAACTTAGGTCAAAACGGCGTGCGTGAAGATAGGGGATGAGAATGTTAGAAATTGCATTGGATCTCTACAAAAACGACATATTGTGAGTCTAAAAATGATTTTTTCAAAAAATTACGAACGTTAGATCATGTACCTGTAGTTCAAACCGGACCCACTTCCTCCCGATTCGGCAGACATTTGTCTTTTTCATCCGGGAAGGACATAAAGGTTTGAGATCTCCCGGTTGGGATATAGTTCACGTAACATGGTATACTATTTTTAAAAAATGGGATGGTAGCATTATGTAACTGCATTTCGGTGGCTGCTTCACAAAACGACCCGTCTTTTTGCGCTCGGAAAGTGGAAAATGGCTTTTCCGAGCGACGAAAAGGAAAAACTTTCTCCTACAACATTGTTCTACATCCCAATATACACATGCATGCACAATGTGGGCACCGTATCACAAACTATACCGCGATTCAACACATAATATCCGTCTCTTGGACCGAAATCCATGAAACCTCGAACATGATAGGTCATTTTGTGAAGGTTTTTTGGAGAAATAATCAGTATACCAAGTTTGATATTTTTCCTTGCAACTATATCACATAATATCACACCACGAGAAGGAGTTACATTGTTCGGACATTTTTTGAATTTTTTATGCTCGTTTTGAATTTTTTGCCGTTTCGAACTTAGGTCAAAACGGCGTGCGTGAAGATAGGGGATGAGAATGTTAGAACTTGCATTGGATCTCTAAAAAAAGACATATTGTGAGTCTAAAAATGATTTTTTCAAAAAATCACGGACGTTAGATCATGTACGTGTAGTTCAAATCGGACCCACTTTCTACCGATTCGGCAGACATTTGTCCTTTTCACCCGGGAAGGACATAAAGGTTTGAGTTCCCCCGGTTGGGATATAGTTCATGTAATGTGGTCTACTATTTTATAAAAATGCGATGGTAGCATTCTGTAACTACATTTTAGTGGTTGCTTCACAAAACGACCCGTCTTTTTGCGCTCGGAAAATGGAAAACGGCTTTTCCGAGCGACGAAAAGGAAAACTTCCTCCTGCAACATTGTTCTACATCCCAATATACACATGCATGCATAATATGGGCACCGTATCACAAACTATGCCGCGATTCAACACATAACATCCGTCTCTTGGACCGAAAGCCATTAAACCTCGAACATGATAGGTCCTTTTGTGAAGGTTTTTTGGAGACATAATCAGTATACCAAGTTTGATATTTTTCCTTCCAACTATGTCACATAATATCACACCACGCTAAGGATTTACATTGTTCGGACCTTTTTTGAATTTTTATGCCCGTTTTGAATTTTTTGCCGTTTCGAACTTAGGTCAAAACAGCGTGCGTGAAGATAGGGGATGAGAATGTTGAACTAGCATTGGAACTCTGAAAAAGCGACATATTGTGAGTCTAAAAATGATTTTTTCAAAAAATTACGGACGTTAGATCATGTACCTGTAGTTCAAACCGGACCCACTTCCTATCGATTCGGCAGACATTTGTCTTTTTCACCCGGGAAGGACATAAAGGTTTGAGATCCCCCGGTTGGGATATAGTTCACGTAACATGGTATACTATTTTAAAAAATGGGATGGTAGCATTCTCTAACTGCATTTCGGTGGCTGCTTCACAAAACGACCCGTCTTTTTGCGCTCAGAAAATGGAAAATGGCTTTTTCGAGCGACGAAAAGGAAAACTTCCTCCTGCAACATTGTTCTACATCCCAATATACACATGCATGCATAATATGGGCAGCGTATCACAAACTATGTCGCGATTCAACAAATAACATCCGTCTCTTGGACCGAAAGCCATGAAACCTCGAACATAATAGGTCATTTTGTGAAGGTTTTTTGGAGACATAATCAGTATACCACGTTTGATATTTTTCCTTGCAACTATGTCACATAATATCACACCACGCGAAGGATTTACATTGTTCGGACCTTTTTTGAATTTTTATGCCTGTTTTGAATTTTTTGCCGTTTCGAACTAAGGTCAAAATGGCGTGCGTGAAGATAGGGGATGAGAATGTTAGAACTTGCATTGGATCTCTGAAAAAACGACATATTATGAGTCTAAAATGATTTTTAAAAAAATTACGGACGTTAAATCATGTACCTTTAGTTCAAACCGGATCCACTTCCTACCGATTCGGCAGACATTTGTCTTTTTCACCCGGGAAGGACATAAAGGTTTGAGATCCCCCAGTTGGGATATAGTTCACGTAACATGGTATACTATTTTTAAAAAATGGGATGGTAGCATTCTGTAACTGCATTTCGGTGGCTCCTTCACAAAACGACCCGTCTTTTTGCGCTCGAAAAAAGGAAAATGGCTTTTTCGAGCGACGAAAAGGAAAAACTTACTCCTACAACGTTGTTCTACATCCCAATATACACGTGCATGCACAATATGGGCACCGTATCACAAACTATGTCGTGATTCAATACATAACATCCGTCTCTTGGACCAAAATCCATGAAACCTCGAACATGATAGGTCATTTTGTGATGGTTTTTTGGAGACATAATCAGTATACCAAGTTTGATATTTTTTCTTGCAACTATATCACATAATATCACACCACGCGAAGGATTTACATTGTTCGGACCTTTTTTGAATTTTTTATGCCCGTTTTGAATTTTTTGCCGTTTCGAACTTAGGTCAAAACGGCGTGCGTGAAGATAGGGGATGAGAATGTTAGAACTTGCATTGGATCTCTAAAAAAACGACATATTGTGAGTCTAAAAATGAATTTTTCAAAAAATCACGGACGTTAAATCATGTACCTATAGTTCAAACCAGACCAACTTCCTGCCGATTCGGCAGACATTTGTCTTTTTCACCCGGTAAGGACATAAAGGTTTGAGTTTCCCCGGTTGGAATATAGTTCACGTAATGTGGTCTACTATTTTAGAAAAATGCGATGGTAGCATCCTGTAACTGCATTTTAGTGGCTGCTTCACAAACGACGCCTTTTTTGCGCTCGGAAAACGGAAAATGGCTTTTCCAAGCGACGAAAAGGAAAACTTCCTCCTGCAACATTATTCTACATCCCAATATACACATACATGCATAATATGGGCACCGTATCACAAACTATGCCGCGATTCAACACATAACATCCGTCTCTTGGACCGAAAGTCATGAAACCTCGAACATGATAGGTCATTTTGTGAAGGTTTTTCGGAGACATAATCAGTATACCAAGTTTGATATTTTTCCTTGCAACTATGTCACATAATATCACACCACGCGAAGGATTTACATTGTTCGGACCTTTTTTGAATTTTTATGCCTGTTTTGAATTTTTTGCCGTTTCGAACTTAGGTCAAAACGGCGTGCGTGAAGATAGGGGATGCGAATGTTAGAAATTGCATTGGATCTATGAAAAAACGACATATTGTGAGTCTAAAAATGATTTTTTCAAAAAATTACGGACGTTAGATCATGTACCTGTAGTTCAAACCGTTCCCACTTCCTACCGATTCGGTAGACATTTGTCTTTTTCACCCGGGAAGGACATAAAGGTTTGAGATCCCCCGGTTGGGATATAGTTGACGTAACATGTTATACTATTTTAAGAAAATGGAATGGTAGCATTCTGTAACTGCATTTTGGTGGCTGCTTCACAAAACGACCCGTTTTTTTGCGCTCGGAAAATGGAAAATGGCTTTTTCGAGCGACGAAAAGGAAAAACTTCCTCCTACAACATTGTTCTACATCCCAATATATACATGCATGCACAATATGGGCACCATATCACAAACTATGTCGCGATTCAACACATAACATCCGTCTCTTGGACCGAAATCCATGAAACCTCGAACATGATAGGTCATTTTGTGAAGGTTTTTTGGAGACATAATCAGTATACCAAGTTTGATATTTTTCCTTGCAACTATGTCACATAATATCACAACACGTGAAGGATTTACATTGTTCGGACCTTTTTTGAATTTTTTATGCCCGTTTTGAATTTTTTGCCGTTTCGAACTTAGGTCAAAACGGCGTGCGTGAAGATAAGGGATGAGAATGTTAGAACTTGCATTGGATCTCTAAAAAGCGACATATTGTGAGTCTAAAAATGATTTTTTCAAAAAATCAAGGACGTTAGATCATGTACCTGTAGTTCAAACCGGACCCACTTCCTGCTGATTTGGCACACATTTGTCTTTTTCACCCGGAAATGACAGAAAGGTTTGAGTTCCCCCGGTTGGGATATAGTTCACGTAATGTGGTCTACTATTTTATAAAAATGCGATGGTAGCATTCTGTAACTGCATTTTAGTGGCTGCTTCACAAAACGACCCGTCTTTTTGCGCTCGGAAAATGGAAAATGGCTTTTCCGAGTGACGAAAAGGAAAACTTCATCCTGCAACATTGTTCTACATCGCAATATACACATGCATGCGTAATATGGGCACCGTATCACAAACTATGCCGCGATTCAACACATAACATCCGTCTCTTGGACCGAAAGCCATGAAACCTCGAACATGATAGGTCATTTTGTGAAGGTTTTTTGGAGACATAATCAGTATACCAAGTTTGATATTTTTCCTTGCAACTATGTCACATAATATCACAACACGTGAAGGATTTACATTGTTCGGACCTTTTTTGAATTTTTTATGCCCGTTTTGAATTTTTTGCCGTTTCGAACTTAGGTCAAAACGGCGTGCGTGAAGATAAGGGATGAGAATGTTAGAACTTGCATTGGATCTCTAAAAAGCGACATATTGTGAGTCTAAAAATGATTTTTTCAAAAAATCAAGGACGTTAGATCATGTACCTGTAGTTCAAACCGGACCCACTTCCTGCTGATTTGGCACACATTTGTCTTTTTCACCCGGAAATGACAGAAAGGTTTGAGTTCCCCCGGTTGGGATATAGTTCACGTAATGTGGTCTACTATTTTATAAAAATGCGATGGTAGCATTCTGTAAGCGCATTTTAGTGGCTGCTTCACAAAGCGACCCGTCTTTTGCTTTCGGAAAATGGAAAATGGCTTTTCAAGGTGAAAAGGAAAACTTCATCTGCAACATTGTTCTACATCGCAATATACACATGCATGTAATATGGGCACCGTATCACAAACTATGCATGATTCAACACATAACATCCGTCTCTTGGACCGAAAGCCATGAAACCTCGAACATGATAGGTCATTTTGTGAAGGTTTTTTGGAGACATAATCAGTATACCAAGTTTGATATTTTTCCTTGCAACTATGTCACATAATATCACAACACGCGAAGGATTTATATTGTTCTGACCTTTTTGAATTTTTATGTCCGTTTTGAATTTTTTGCCGTTTCGAACTTAGGTCAAAACGGCGTGCGTGAAGATAGGGATGAGAATGTTAGAACTTGCATTGGATCTCTGAAAAAACGACATATTGTGAGTCTAAAAATGATTTTTTCAAAAATTCACGGACGTTAGATCATGTACCTGTAGTTCAAGCGGACCCACTTCACCGATTCGGAATACATTTGTCTTTTTTACCCGGGAAGGACAGAAAGGTTTGATTTCCCCCGGTTGGGATATAGCTCACGTAATGTGGTCTATTATTTTAGAAAAATGCGATGGTAGCATTCTGTAACTGCATTTTGGTGGCTGCTTCACAAAACGACCCGTCTTTTTGCGCTCGGAAAATGGAAAATGGCTTTTCCGAGCGAGGAAAAGGAAAACTTCCTCCTGCAATATTGTTCTACATCCCAATATACACATGCATGCACAATATGGACACCGTATCACAAACTATGGCGCGATTCAACACATACATCCGTCTCTTGGACCGAAAGCTATGAAACCTCGAACATGATAGGTCATTTTGTGAAGTTTTTTGGAGACATAATCAGTATACCAAGTTTGATATTTTTCCTTGCAACTATGTCACATAATATCACACCACGCGAAGGATTTACATTGTTCAGACCTTTTTTGAATATTTTATGCCTGTTTTGAATTTTTTGCCGTTTCGAATTTAGGTCAAAACGGGCGTGCGTGAAGTTAGGGGATGAGAATGTTAGAACTTGCATTGGATCTCTGAAAAAACGACATATTGTGAGTCTAAAAATGATTTTTTCAAAAAATCACGGATGTTAGATCATGTACCTGTAGTTCAAACGGGACCCACTTCCTGCCGATTCGGCAGACATTTGTCTTTTTCACCCGGGAAGGACATAAAGGTTTGAGATCCCCCGGTTGGGATATAGTTCACTTAACGTGGTCTACTATTTTAAAAAAATGGGATGGTTGCATTCTGTAACTGTATTTTGGTGGCTGCTTCACAAAATGACCCGTCTTTTTGCACTCGGAAAATGGAAAATGGCTTTTCCGAGCGACGAAAAGGAAAACTTTCTCCTGCAATATTGTTCTACATCCCAATATACACATTCATGCACAATATGGGCACCGTATCACAAACTATGCCGTGATTCAACACATAACATCCGTCTCTTGGACCGAAAGCCATGAAACCTCGAACATTATAGGTCATTTTGTGAAGGTTTTTTGGAGACATAATCAGTATACCAAGTTTGATATTTTTCCTTGCAACTATGTCACATAATATTACACCACGCGAAGGATTTACATTGTTCGGACCTTTTTTGAATATTTTATGCCCGTTTTGAATTTTTTGCCGTTTCGAACTTAGGTCAAAACTGCGTGCGTGAAGATAGGGGATGAGAATGTTAGAACTTGCATTGGATCTCTGAAAAACGACATATTGTGAGTCTAAAAATTATTTTTTTCAAAAAATCACGGACATTAGATCATGTACCTGTAGTTCAAACCGGACCCACTTCCTGCCGATTAGGCAGACATTTGTCTTTTTCACCCGGGAAGGATAGAAAGGTTTGAGTTCCCCCGGTTGGGATATAGTTCACGTAACGTGGTCTACTATTTTAGAAAAATGCGATGGTAGCATTCTGTAACTGCATTTCGGTGGCTCCTTCACAAAACGACCCGTCTTTTTGCGCTCGGAAAAAGGAAAATGGCTTTTTCGAGCGACGAAAAGGAAAAACTTACTCCTACAACGTTGTTCTACATCCCAATATACACGTGCATGCACAATATGGGCACCGTATCACAAACTATGTCGTGATTCAATACATAACATCCGTCTCTTGGACCAAAATCCATGAAACCTCGAACATGATAGGTCATTTTGTGATGGTTTTTTGGAGACATAATCAGTATACCAAGTTTGATATTTTTTCTTGCAACTATATCACATAATATCACACCACGCGAAGGATTTACATTGTTCGGACCTTTTTTGAATTTTTTATGCCCGTTTTGAATTTTTTGCCGTTTCGAACTTAGGTCAAAACGGCGTGCGTGAAGATAGGGGATGAGAATGTTAGAACTTGCATTGGATCTCTAAAAAAACGACATATTGTGAGTCTAAAAATGATTTTTTCAAAAAATCACGGACGTTAGATCATGTACCTATAGTTCAAACCAGACCAACTTCCTGCCGATTCGGCAGACATTTGTCTTTTTCACCCGGTAAGGACATAAAGGTTTGAGTTTCCCCGGTTGGGATATAGTTCACGTAATGTGGTCTACTATTTTAGAAAAATGCGATGGTAGCATCCTGTAACTGCATTTTAGTGGCTGCTTCACAAAACGACCCGTCTTTTTGCGCTCGGAAAACGGAAAATGGCTTTTCCAAGCGACGAAAAGGAAAACTTCCTCCTGCAACATTATTCTACATCCCAATATACACATACATGCATAATATGGGCACCGTATCACAAACTATGCCGCGATTCAACACATAACATCCGTCTCTTGGACCGAAAGCCATGAAACCTCGAACATGATAGGTCATTTTGTGAAGGTTTTTTGGAGACATAATCAGTATACCAAGTTTGATATTTTTCCTTGCAACTATGTCACATAATATCACACCACGCGAAGGATTTACATTGTTCGGACCTTTTTTGAATTTTTATGCCCGTTTTGAATTTTTTGCCGTTTCGAACTTAGGTCAAAACGGCGTGCGTGAAGATAGGGGATGCGAATGTTAGAACTTGCATTGGATCTCTGAAAAAACGACATATTGTGAGTCTAAAAATGATTTTTTCAAAAAATTACGGACGTTAGATCATGTACCTGTAGTTCAAACCGTTCCCACTTCCTACCGATTCGGTAGACATTTGTCTTTTTCACCCGGGAAGGACATAAAGGTTTGAGATCCCCCGGTTGGGATATAGTTGACGTAACATGTTATACTATTTTAAGAAAATGGAATGGTAGCATTCTGTAACTGCATTTTGGTGGCTGCTTCACAAAACGACCCGTTTTTTTGCGCTCGGAAAATGGAAAATGGCTTTTTCGAGCGACGAAAAGGAAAAACTTCCTCCTACAACATTGTTCTACATCCCAATATATACATGCATGCACAATATGGGCACCATATCACAAACTATGCCGCGATTCAACACATAACATCCGTCTCTTGGACCGAAATCCATGAAACCTCGAACATGATAGGTCATTTTGTGAAGGTTTTTTGGAGACATAATCAGTATACCAAGTTTGATATTTTTCCTTGCAACTATATCACATAATATCACACCACGTGAAGGATTTACATTGTTCGGACCTTTTTTGAATTTTTTATGCCCGTTTTGAATTTTTTGCCGTTTCGAACTTAGGTCAAAACGGCGTGCGTGAAGATAAGGGATGAGAATGTTAGAACTTGCATTGGATCTCTAAAAAGCGACATATTGTGAGTCTAAAAATGATTTTTTCAAAAAATCAAGGACGTTAGATCATGTACCTGTAGTTCAAACCGGACCCACTTCCTGCTGATTTGGCACACATTTGTCTTTTTCACCCGGAAATGACAGAAAGGTTTGAGTTCCCCCGGTTGGGATATAGTTCACGTAATGTGGTCTACTATTTTATAAAAATGCGATGGTAGCATTCTGTAACTGCATTTTAGTGGCTGCTTCACAAAACGACCCGTCTTTTTGCGCTCGGAAAATGGAAAATGGCTTTTCCGAGCGACGAAAAGGAAAACTTCCTCCTGCAACATTGTTCTACATCGCAATATACACATGCATGCGTAATATGGGCACCGTATCACAAACTATGCCGCGATTCAACATATAACATCCGTCTCTTGGACCGAAAGCCATGAAACCTCGAACATGATAGGTCATTTTGTGAAGGTTTTTTGGAGACATAATCAGTATACCAAGTTTGATATTTTTCCTTGCAACTATGTCACATAATATCACAACACGCGAAGGATTTATATTGTTCTGACCTTTTTTGAATTTTTTATGCCCGTTTTGAATTTTTTGCAGTTTCGAACTTAGGTCAAAACGGCGTGCGTGAAGATAGGGGATGAGAATGTTAGAACTTGCATTGGATCTCTGAAAAAACGACATATTGTGAGTCTAAAAATGATTTTTTTCAAAAAATCACGGACGTTAGATCATGTACGTGTAGTTCAAACCGGACCCACTTCCTGCCGATTCGGCAGACATTTGTCTTTTTTACCCGGGAAGGACAGAAAGGTTTGATTTCCCCCGGTTGGGATATAGCTCACGTAATGTGGTCTATTATTTTAGAAAAATGCGATGGTAGCATTCTGTAACTGCATTTTGGTGGCTGCTTCACAAAACGACCCGTCTTTTTGCGCTCGGAAAATGGAAAATGGCTTTTCCGAGCGAGGAAAAGGAAAACTTCCTCCTGCAATATTGTTCTACATCCCAATATACACATGCATGCACAATATGGACACCGTATCACAAACTATGGCGCGATTCAACACATACATCCGTCTCTTGGACCGAAAGCTATGAAACCTCGAACATGATAGGTCATTTTGTGAAGTTTTTTGGAGACATAATCAGTATACCAAGTTTGATATTTTTCCTTGCAACTATGTCACATAATATCACACCACGCGAAGGATTTACATTGTTCAGACCTTTTTTGAATATTTTATGCCCGTTTTGAATTTTTTGCCGTTTCGAATTTAGGTCAAAACGGCGTGCGTGAAATTAGGGGATGAGAATGTTAGAACTTGCATTGGATATCTGAAAAAACGACATATTGTGAGTCTAAAAATGATTTTTTCAAAAAATCACGGATGTTAGATCATGTACCTGTAGTTCAAACGGGACCCACTTCCTGCCGATTCGGCAGACATTTGTCTTTTTCACCCGGGAAGGACATAAAGGTTTGAGATCCCCCGGTTGGGATATAGTTCACTTAACGTGGTCTACTATTTTAAAAAAATGGGATGGTTGCATTACATGCTGTATTTTGGTGGCTGCTTCACAAAATGACCCGTCTTTTGCACTCGGAAAATGGAAAATGGCTTTTCGGCGAAAAGGAAAACTTTCTCCTGCAATATTGTTCTACATCCCAATATACACATTCATGCACAATATGGGCACCGTATCACAAACTATGCCGTGATTCAACACATAACATCCGTCTCTTGGACCGAAAGCCATGAAACCTCGAACATTATAGGTCATTTTGTGAAGGTTTTTTGGAGACATAATCAGTATACCAAGTTTGATATTTTTCCTTGCAACTATGTCACATAATATCACACCACGCGAAGGATTTACATTGTTCGGACCTTTTTTGAATTTTTATGCCCGTTTGAATTTTTTTCGTTTGAACTTAGGTCAAAACGGCGTGCGTGAAGATAGGGGATGCGAATGTTAGAACTTGCATTGGATCTCTGAAAAAACGACATATTGTGAGTCTAAAAATGATTTTTTCAAAAAATTACGGACGTTAGATCATGTACCTGTAGTTCAAACCGTTCCCACTTCCTACCGATTCGGTAGACATTTGTCTTTTTCACCCGGGAAGGACATAAAGGTTTGAGATCCCCCGGTTGGGATATAGTTGACGTAACATGTTATACTATTTTAAGAAAATGGAATGGTAGCATTCTGTAACTGCATTTTGGTGGCTGCTTCACAAAACGACCCGTTTTTTTGCGCTCGGAAAATGGAAAATGGCTTTTTCGAGCGACGAAAAGGAAAAACTTCCTCCTACAACATTGTTCTACATCCCAATATATACATGCATGCACAATATGGGCACCATATCACAAACTATGCCGCGATTCAACACATAACATCCGTCTCTTGGACCGAAATCCATGAAACCTCGAACATGATAGGTCATTTTGTGAAGGTTTTTTGGAGACATAATCAGTATACCAAGTTTGATATTTTTCCTTGCAACTATATCACATAATATCACACCACGTGAAGGATTTACATTGTTCGGACCTTTTTTGAATTTTTTATGCCCGTTTTGAATTTTTGCGTTTGAACTTAGGTCAAAGCAGCGTGCGTGAATAAGGGATGAGAATGTTAGAACTTGCATTGGATCTCTAAAAAGCGACATATTGTGAGTCTAAAAATGATTTTTTCAAAAAATCAAGGACGTTAGATCATGTACCTGTAGTTCAAACCGGACCCACTTCCTGCTGATTTGGCACACATTTGTCTTTTTCACCCGGAAATGACAGAAAGGTTTGAGTTCCCCCGGTTGGGATATAGTTCACGTAATGTGGTCTACTATTTTATAAAAATGCGATGGTAGCATTCTCAGAATTGCATTTTAGTGGCTGCTTCACAAAAGCGACCGTCTTTTTGCGCTCGGAAAATGGAAAATGGCTTTTCCGGCGACGAAAACTTCCTCCTGCAACATTGTTCTACATCGCAATATACACATGCATGCGTAATATGGGCACCGTATCACAAACTATGCCGCGATTCAACATATAACATCCGTCTCTTGGACCGAAAGCCATGAAACCTCGAACATGATAGGTCATTTTGTGAAGGTTTTTTGGAGACATAATCAGTATACCAAGTTTGATATTTTTCCTTGCAACTATGTCACATAATATCACAACGCGAAGGATTTATATTGTTCTGACCTTTTTTGAATTTTTTATGCCCGTTTTGAATTTTTTGCAGTTTCGAACTTAGGTCAAAACGGCGTGCGTGAAGATAGGGGATGAGAATGTTAGAACTTGCATTGGATCTCTGAAAAAACGACATATTGTGAGTCTAAAAATGATTTTTTTCAAAAAATCACGGACGTTAGATCATGTACGTGTAGTTCAAACCGGACCCACTTCCTGCCGATTCGGCAGACATTTGTCTTTTTTACCCGGGAAGGACAGAAAGGTTTGATTTCCTCCGGTTGGGATATAGCTCACGTAATGTGGTCTATTATTTTAGAAAAATGCGATGGTAGCATTCTGTAACTGCATTTTGGTGGCTGCTTCACAAAACGACCCGTCTTTTTGCGCTCGGAAAATGGAAAATGGCTTTTCCGAGCGAGGAAAAGGAAAACTTCCTCCTGCAATATTGTTCTACATCCCAATATACACATGCATGCACAATATGGACACCGTATCACAAACTATGGCGCGATTCAACACATACATCCGTCTCTTGGACCGAAAGCTATGAAACCTCGAACATGATAGGTCATTTTGTGAAGTTTTTTGGAGACATAATCAGTATACCAAGTTTGATATTTTTCCTTGCAACTATGTCACATAATATCACACCACGCGAAGGATTTACATTGTTCAGACCTTTTTTGAATATTTTATGCCCGTTTTGAATTTTTTGCCGTTTCGAATTTAGGTCAAAACGGCGTGCGTGAAATTAGGGGATGAGAATGTTAGAAATTGCATTGGATATCTGAAAAAACGACATATTGTGAGTCTAAAAATGATTTTTTCAAAAAATCACGGATGTTAGATCATGTACCTGTAGTTCAAACGGGACCCACTTCCTGCCGATTCGGCAGACATTTGTCTTTTTCACCCGGGAAGGACATAAAGGTTTGAGATCCCCCGGTTGGGATATAGTTCACTTAACGTGGTCTACTATTTTAAAAAAATGGGATGGTTGCATTACAGCTGTATTTTGGTGGCTGCTTCACAAAATGACCCGTCTTTTTGCACTCGGAAAATGGAAAATGGCTTTTCCGAGCGACGAAAAGGAAAACTTTCTCCTGCAATATTGTTCTACATCCCAATATACACATTCATGCACAATATGGGCACCGTATCACAAACTATGCCGTGATTCAACACATAACTTCCGTCTCTTGGACCGAAAGCCATGAAACCTCGAACATTATAGGTCATTTTGTGAAGGTTTTTTGGAGACATAATCAGTTTACCAAGTTTGATATTTTTCCTTGCAACTATGTCACATAATATTACACCACGCGAAGGATTTACATTGTTCGGACCTTTTTTGAATATTTTATGCCCGTTTTGAATTTTTTGCCGTTTCGAACTTAGGTCAAAACTGCGTGCGTGAAGATAGGGGATGAGAATGTTAGAACTTGCATTGGATCTCTGAAAAACGACATGTTGTGAGTCTAAAAATTATTTTTTTCAAAAAATCACGGACATTAGATCATGTACCTATAGTTCAAACCGGACCCACTTCCTGCCGATTAGGCAGACATTTGTCTTTTTCACCCGGGAAGGATAGAAAGGTTTGAGTTCCCCCGGTTGGGATATAGTTCACGTAACGTGGTCTACTATTTTAGAAAAATGCGATGGTATCATTCTGTAACTGCATTTTGGTGGCTGCTTCACAAAACGACCCGTCTTTTTGCGCTCGGAAAATAGAAAATGGCTTTTCCGAGCGACGAAAAGGAAAACTTCGTCCTGCAACATTGTTCTACATCCCAATATACACATGCATGCACAATATGGGCACCGTATCACAAACTATGCCGCGATTCAACACATAACATCCGTCTCTTGGACCGAAAGCCATGAAACCTCGAACATGATAGGTCATTTTGTGAAGGTTTTTTGGAGACATAATCAATATACCAAGTTTGTTATTTTTCCTTGCAACTATGTCACATAATATCACACCACGCGAAGGATTTACATTGTTCTGACCTTTTTTGAATTTTTTATGCCCGTTTTGAATTTTTTGCAGTTTCGAACTTAGGTCAAAACGGCGTGCGTGAAGATAGGGGATGAGAATGTTAGAACTTGCATTGGATCTCTAAAAAAACGACATATTGTGAGTCTAAAAATGATTTTTTCAAAAAATCACGGACGTTAGATCATGTAACATGGTCTAATATTTTAGAAAAATGGCTTTTCCGAGCGACGAAAAGGAACACTTCCTCGTGCAACATTGTTTTACATCCCAATATACACATGCATGCACACTATGGGCACCGTATCACAAACTATGCCGTGATTCAACACATAACATCCGTCTCTTGGACCGAAAGCCATGAAACCGGGACTAAAGATATTTCCCGCCATATCCCACCGCTTCCCGCCATGTTTTCCCGCCGTTTCCCTCTGAACGGTGCTTTTAGTCCCGGTTGTAGCCACTAACCGGGACTAAAGATATTTCCCGCCATATCCCACCGCTTCCCGCCATGTTTTCCCGCCCTTTCCCTCTGAACGGTGCTTTTAGTCCCGGTTGTAGCCACTAACCGGGACTAAAGATATTTTCCGCCATATCCCACCGTTTCCCGCCATGTTTTCCAGCACTTTCCATCTATATATAGGCCGACCACGCCATGCCTATCCATACATCCGCACCTTCCTCTCTCACAACTATGGACAGTGCCTACTGGGCCATTCTGACCCTCGAGGAGACCCAGACATTGTGGGCCTCCAACTACCCTTGCCCGCCGGGCTACCGGCCGGCCGCCGGCTGGATGCTGAGCACTGGAGGGGTTCCTGTCCCTCCTGTGCCTCAAGGCTCCGCCAGACAGGCGGCCATCACGAACCACTTCTACCACGATCTCACGCCGGAGCAGCGGATGGATCCCTAGTGGGATCCCGACAACTATCACTCCCAGAATGCCTTCTTTGCTAACGGCGAAAGGAGCTCGCCAGAATGCGAGGTGATGGCCCCGATGAACCACAATGAAGCCGGTCAGCGTCTGTGGTGGGCGAACCGTACTATCATTGGCGTGATGCGCTACATCGCCGGCGGTGCCCACAAGTCTACCCGCCACAGAGCCACAAGAAGGCCCCTCCCCCGCCCGGCGGTAGCGGCATCGTCTTCCAGGAGACTCCTCCCCCGCCCGCCGTGAATCCGAGGCCGGAGTGGCAGGTGCCCCCGGTATATGCCATGGCTGGGCTGAGGATCTCTGGAGTGGCAAGTGACGATGACGATGATGAAGAAGACCATGAAGCTGTGTACTATAGGACTAGGCATGATTATGACTAAAGGGGGTGGCTTTAGTCCTCAGTGTTAGCTAGTCCCGGTTTTTAATATTAATAAATGTCTAAGTGTTACCTAGTCTACAGTTTTGGTACCTGCCTACAACAATCTCAGAAATTCCTTTATTAACCATGGAGCATCTTCCTTTAATAAATGAAAAATAGGATTAATTCACAAAAGATTTAATACAATACATCACCAACATCCACATCTAGTGTTTTGGTTCTCTTCTTGTCCGTAACCATGGAGCATCTTCCTTATTTAGCGATATGCTTGGGTCAGTTTTCACTTTGAATGGCGGAATTTCATGAAATTTGTCATAATCTTCTGACATGTCTGTCCTGTCCTCAACTCGCACCATGTTTCTTTTTCCTGAAAGAACTATGTGGCGCTTTGGCTCATCGTATGATATTATATTCTTTTGCTTATCTTTCCTTTTTCTCGGTCTAGTAGACATGTCCTTCACATAGAAAACTTGAGCCACATCATTGGCAAGGACGAATGGTTCGTCTCCGTCATAAGATTATTGAGATCCACTTTGTTGTCATTCCGTACCTGGTCTGCTTACCCCACCTCACATCATCTTGACCCATTTGCATCGAAACAATGGGACCTTGAAATTAGGACCATAGTCAAGTTCCCATATGTCCTCTATGTAACCATAATATGTGTCCTTTTTCCCATTCTCGTCCGTTGCATCAAATCGGACACCACTGTTTTGGTTGGTGCTCTTTTTATCTTGGGCGTGCATGTAAAATATATTCCCATTGATCTCGTAACCTTGGAAAGTCAATATAGTTGAAGATGGAGACATGGCCAACAAGTACAACTGATCTCCAATAGTGGTGTCATTCATGAGATGTGTCTGCAACCAACCGCTGAAAGTCTTCACGTGTTCATCTCTAATCAACCTGTCAGACTGCCCCGGGTAGTTCGAGCGTATAATATTCTTGTTTACCTCGATATATGGAGCCACCAAGGTTGAACTTTGAAGAATTGTATAGTGTGCTTTAGTGAAAGAATGTCCATCCATACATATCTTTGCTTTCTTTCCTAGCGTGCCTTTTCCACAAAGTCTCCCTTCATGCCGTGATTCAGGTACACCGATCGGCTTAAGGTCAGGAATAGGTATACATCAATGTCGTTGTCGGGTTGCTTCAGGCCTTGGATGAGCACTGGCATCATAATGAACTTCCGCTTCATGCACAACCAAGGATGAAGGTTATACATACACAAAGTCACAGGCCATGTGCTATGACTGCAGCTCTGCTCCCCAAAGGGATTCATGCCATCTGTACTTAGACCAAACCATAAGTTTCTCGCGTCACCTGCAAAGTCCGGGTACTTTCTCTCAATTTTTCTCCACTGCGACCCATCAGCGGGGTGTCTCAACATCTCGTTCTTCTTACGGTCTTCTTTGTGCCATCACAACAATTTGGCATGCTCTTCGTTTCTGAACAAACGTTTCAGTCGTGGTATTATAGGAGCATACCACATCACCTTGGCGGGAACCCTCTTCCTCGTGCGCTCCCCCTCAACATCACCAGGGTCATCTCGTCGGATCTTATACCGCAATGAAGTGCATACCGGGAATGCATCCAAATTCTCGTACTGCTCACCGCGATAGAGGATGCAGTCATTAATGCATGCATGTATCTTCTGTACCTCTAATCCTAGAGGGCAGGCAACCTTCTTTGCTTCGTAAGTACTGGCGGACAGTTCGTTATCCTTTGGAAGCAACTTCTTCATTATCTTCAACAACTTTTCAAATCCCTTGTCAAGCACACCGACATCTGCCTTCCATTTCAGCAATTCCAGCGTGTTGCCTAGCTTTTAGTGGCCATCTTCGCAATTGGGGTACAACAATTTGTTGTGATCATCTAACATCTGCTCAAATTTCAACCTCTCCCTTTCGCTATCACATTCTCCCTTTGCATCAGCAATGGCCCGACCAAGATCATCATCTGGCTCATATGATGCACGTTCTTCTGCTTCTTCTTCATCATTGTCTTCCATTGTAGTACCACCGTATTCAGGGGACATAGGATAGCTGTCATCATTCTCTTCATCTTCGTTGTCTTCCATCATAACCCCTCTTTCTCCGTGCTTGGTCCAACAATTATAGCCAGACATGAAACCGAACCAAAACAAGTGGCCATGAAGGACTCTTGAGGAAGAGTATTCCTTCTGATTCCGACACTCACCACATGGACAACAGATAAAACCATTCCGCTTGTTTGCCTCTGCCACAACGAGAAAAGAACGCACGCCTTTAATGAACTCGTCAGAGATTCGGTCAGCGTACATCCATTGTCGTCTCATCTGCATTTTATAAGTTCATCAAACAAAATCACGATACTAAGAGTAGTACTAGTCTAAAAATAAAAGAACACATCGTATACATCAAACAAGCACTGATTTAAAAAACTTTCTACTATATATTTAGTCCCGGTTGGACACACCAACCGGGACTAAAAAGAAATTGGCAGCTGGGCCGACATGAGCCCGTTTAGTCCCGAATGGTGTCTCCAATCGGGACTAAAAGTGGGTGACGGCACTATATGTCGTGAGTGGACACTATGCCAGTGAGTGGTGACACTGTTTCAGTGGGTGGCGACAATATGACAGGGGTGAGTGTCGACATTATGTCATGAGTGTCGACACTATGTTGTGCTACTTAATCTCTAAATAGGCTTCCTTGTGAACTATCAACTGCAAGGAAGATCGTGTGCAAGACCAGGGACACCACTACGGCGGAGCTTCTCGAAGATGTCTTAGGATCTTGTCCTCAGACATCTTCGAGGAGCTCGCCGTAGAGGCACTCCCTAATATGTGAAATTAGTTAGCTCCACCAGCATACTAATTTAGCTAGAAAAGATATGAACTGAAAGATGGTGTGCGAGAGCAGGGACACCACTATGGCAGAGCTTCTCGAAGATGTCTTAGGATGCCTCGTCCTCAGACATCTTCGAGGAGCTCGCCATAGAGGCACTCCATAATTTAATTTGGTAGCTCCTTGGCATGTTCATGTTTTTGTTCTTAATTTCTTGCTTAACTGGCCGATGATTAACTAAAATGCTAGGGCGCCACTATATATATGTGTGTCTTCATAGTTTTGGTACTTATTTTGTTTCAATGGATTTTGTGACGACAGGTAGAAGAAAGAAGAATATTTTGTTGCTCGACGGTGACATGATGCACTGTGAACCGACCGGATTTCAAGACAACGTGTCAAACCAAGATATGTATATAGGATGAACTCATGTATCTATGTGCTTCGATGAATCAAATGAATTTCGAGAACTATATGTGCCAAATTAACCAGATATACAGAGATAGAACCCACACAAATCTATCCATTTCTAGAGCATGAAATGAGCTAAAATAAGCAATGAGAGATGAAATGATGAAGTTGCTAACCTCTTAGGACCCTTGATAGATGTGGAGCCAAAAAAAAATCACAAATCTTGAGAAAAATGGGAAAGAACTCGAGATTGAGGGGAAAAATTTGAGAGGGATGATTGTGTGAGCTTGAAATGGCTCGGGCTGGGAAGGGAAGAAGATATAGTCGAGGACTTTAGTCCCGGTTTGAGAAACAAACCGGGGCTAAAGGTCCACGCATCTGCTCTTTTTCAGCGCCAGACCCTTTAGCTCCGGTTTGTTAAACGAACCGAGGCTAAAGTTCACATACGAACCGAGGCTAATGTCTTCTGATCCCTGCGGCCGTTTCTAACCGTTGAGACCAGAGCATTAGTCCCGGTTTGTACCAGAACCGGAACTGATGCTCTAGACCAAAGGTCCGTTTTCTACTAGTGGGACCATACATACATCGCCAAACCCCCGTACTGTCAGATTCCCTGTCTTGGTCTCCATCAATGCCACACCATTAAAAGAGATTCCCATCAATTTTCATTACATTTTTCTTCTCCAAAACCTGAGGTCGCACCTTTTTTTCCATCCAAAATTGTACTTCTCGGTGTCCCGGTGCAATCGCACGGATATATTTCCTAGTGTTTTCTAAAATGCATGCATAGTTGGGTTTCATCTAAAATTAAGTTTTTCAAAGTTTCACAGGTTTAAGAAGTCGATTTTTTAAACCGCTAAAATAGTATTCATTATTGATCTTGTTTTTGAACCTCTCTTCGTTAGAAACTCACATATATGCAAACAAATTAATGTTATGGTTTAAAAACTACAGAAGTTTAAAGTTCAAGAATCAGATGAAAAAAGGAGAAAGAGAAAACTGATACAAATCTGTAAAAGGTAGCACGGGAGAGAATATGGAGTATGCATGCTATGCTATCTCACGTGTATGCTACAATTGCCGGAGTCTTTCTCCAAATGTTTGTAAAGAAATCTTATCTTAAAAGTAATGTGAGTAAAGAAATCTTATCTTGAAAGTAACATGTGAGCAAAAGAAATCTAGTAGAAAAAAATCTGAACGGTACAAATTTACCGTCTCACTTTCGAATCCAAATTTGACTCCAGGATTGCACATGTTACATTTTTCTAGTTACTACTCCGTTGACCGTACAAGGGGATCTTTCCGCCGGCGTCCATGAAGAAAACCCACACTGCAGCCCATTCCTCCATGAGCTTCTCCTCGGCTCCGTTGTTGAGCAAGGGCGGAAAGAAGAGCCAGAAGGACGTGGTCAAGACGAATATACAGACGAGCACCGTCGCCACGGCCCGCGGCGGCGAGGGCCACCCATTCGCCGCCCACCGGCGCGCGCACCACCCCTCCGCGACGCAGCAAATGCCGTGGAGAAGGAAGAAGGCGGTCATCTCGCCGGTGGGCTTCCAGCATAGGCTGATGTAGAACACCATGGCCTCGTGCATCAGCCCGGACACGAGGAACGTGGCCAGCACAGCGGCGGCGATCCCGGCGCGAGCCCGCACGGGGTCGTAGACCGACGGGCGGAGGATGGCGGAGATCATGAGGTTCCACCTCCGGCCCCAGAAGTCGCGCAGCGAGGACGCCAGGTATGGGCGGTCGAACTGCGGCTCGATCTCCATGTGGAGCGCGCGGCTGCCGGCCGCGATGCAGGGGAGGAGGAGGTCGAGGAAGCAGTACATGTGGACGCCGTACAGGGCGAGGCGCACGTAGAGGTCCAGCCGGTCACTGAACTGGTAGAGGCGGAGCACGGCGGCTATGGCGGCGACCTTGACCGCGCACGAGACGAGGAACAGCGGCTTGCTGATGCTGGCCTTGTTATTAGTTGACGTTGACGCCGCCGCCGCTCCGGCAGCGCCGCAGAGCTTGACGGGGAGCAAGGCGGTGAAGAGGAACGGGAGCACGGGGAGGGACGGGTCGAGCGGCCCACGGCCAGCGGCGAGGAGGCCGACCTTGAACGCGCCGAGCCAGGCGAGGAAGAAGGCGGCGATGCCACGGACGCTGGCAGAGAAAGTGAGCGCCAGGGGCGCGGCGGCGAGGAAGGCGAGCACCGGGAGCAGCGCGACGAGGCGTGCGAGGCCGGGCCGTAGGAGGGACGACGCCGCGCGCGCGTACAGGGCGGCGGCCGCCGCGACCACGTACACCTTGGGGATGCTATCCTGCAGGAACTCCATGGCTCTCACTGTCCGGCGTTGTCACTAATCAACTGAGCAGTGTCGGCGCACACACCAACTTATTCTAAAGCATCAAGTACTTAAACATATTCATTTTTAAAACAAAAGACGCCAAGCGTTGAGATTTTTTTACGGGTCCCTATAGATCGAGGGAGCCTCCCACGCTCTCGCACCAGCGATCCATCGTTTGAAGAGGAGGGAAAAGGTTGGAGGTGGAGGCCTGATAGTAGGAGGCGGCTAGGGTTTTCTGGAAAGAGTTCTCGTGCAGGCGTTGTGACCCAACAAACTCCATCCGTTGCGAAAGAAAAAGAACACCCATAGCGCGTGAATGTTCCAATCTTGGAACCGCGGTTTGACACACCCTTGCCACACGATCTAGAGGGCAGCCCTACGCGTCCCCCGGGAATTTGTACTTTTATCTTCCGGGTCCCCAGCCAACAACGTGTCCTTTTTTTTATCAAAAATCCCGTTTTTGCTATATTTGCCCCGCTTTTGCTACATTTGCACTGCTTTTGCTATATTTGCCCCGCTTTTGCTACATTGTAGCAAAAAACGGTTTGCTCTAGAAAATAGAAAAACAGACCGGATCTCGTCGGAGATTTCGCCGGAGACCTCGTGGACGATCGTGTAGCAAAAAAGTTGTGCTAATGTAGCAAACCCGACCTCATCGGAGACTCGCCGAAGGCTTTCGCCGGTAGACCTCATCGGAGACCGAGTAGCAAAAATGTTACGCTATTGTAGCAAAACAACAAAACGGTGGTAGCAATTTTTTTTTGCTAATGTAGCAAAAAGGACGACCTCGCCGGAGAAATCGCCGGCAGACTTTGCCGAACACCTCGTAGCAAAAACATTGGACTATTGTAGCAAAAACATAGAATAGTTATAGCAAAAATATTATCATAATATAGCAATTCGATGGCGACATCGCCGGAGACCCACCGAAGGCAGTGTAGCAGAACTACAGATCGGTTGTAGCGAAACTATAGAACAGTGGTAGCAAACGACTCCTAGGCTTGTAGCAACTCTCACCGGAGACCTCACGAAGACATCCTAGCAGGAAACCGGCATGGCAGGGCGGCAGGCGAGCACGTAGGGCAGTAAGCCAGTGGCACGGCAGGCAACCTCACCGGCGAGACCTCCTCATGTGGCGGCGTGGTCGTGCTTGCAGGAGTGGAGCCGGCGACGGGCGAGCTCGCGAGGCTTCCTCGAGGACATGGTCTATGGTGAGGTGGAGCGAGCAGCCGGCCGAAGGTAGAGCTCGATTCCACGACCAGCGGCGACGGCGAGGGCTGGCGGTAGGGCGGGTCGGCGGTCCGCGTGGCAGGGCGAGCTCGAGGTAGGGAGGGGCAGGCGGTGGCGCTGGCGGGCGAGACCTGCAGGGGCGGGCGGCGCTGGCGGCGCGACCTGCAGGGGGCAGGCGGGGCGGCGACGAGACCTGCAGGACCCGGCGGCGACGCGACCTGCTAGCGGCAAACGGCGCGGCGGCGACGCGCACGCAACGGAGCAGACTGGGCGGACAACGCGTTTTGGGGCGATGCAGCTAGCAGTGCGTGGCTGGAAGAAGATAAGAATGAGAGAAGTCAATGGGAAATCGCAGCTAGCAGCTAGCAGTTTCGTAGCAGGACCCACACACGCAAACGAAACGACCCGGGGAATCGGAACGACGCGATCCCCCAGGGTACGATATCATTTTCCCGATCTAGATCCAGCGGTGCAGCTAAATCAGAGAGAAAACAAAAAAATACCAGAAAAAAAAGGAGATTTTCCTAGCAACTTAGCAAAACGTCATAAGATACGAACTCTCCGCCTTAATTTTTTTGAAAAGAAAACATTAAACTAGCGACACCTCAATACAACCAACCCGTCTTATGAAACACAGGTTATCCAACATGCGGTTCTATACATGATGAACCGACACTACAACCGGGACTACGGAATTCGGAACTAGAGGTCCAACCTTTAGTGTCAGGTCCGTTAACGGGGACTAGAGTCTCTGCATGTGGGACCTTTAGTCCCAGTTCATAGTACGAGCCGGTGTTGGAAATATAAGTAATAATCATATGATTTAATTCGAATAATAAATTAATAAAGCATGATCATACAAATGGTACTAAAACCAATTATGCAGATCAACAAAGTAGATGAACAGATACATCTATAGGAGATAAACCTATCACATCTACACCAAACGCTAGAACAAAGAACTCTAGCATAATCCGAAAAAGACAGTTGAGTATCACGTACAGTGTAGGCTGAATAGCAGCCGCAGCGGTTGCAGCAGTGTCGCACATGTTGAGGTTGTCGAAGAGATTGGTGACGTCCGGAAAGAAGTCGTCATCCGGTAACTCGTCGTCGGACGATGTCGTAGTTGCCAGTAGTCGCGTTGAGCGCTCCCCAAAAACCTGATCGCCCTTCACCCGTACAGGTTCACGAGAGGCGGGGTTCCAGAGGCCTACTGTCCCGATCTGCGATGCACTCCGCAAGCCGGGATGAGGAAGACGAAAGCGGCGGCGCAAGGTTCTAGAGGTTAGGCGCGTGTGTGGATTGATTCACCGATTAGGTTTAGCGCAGACGCTTATATAGTGCATGTTAGGGAGATCGTGGGCTCAGCCCACGTTCGAGTCGATAACAGTCCATGTCCATAAAAACTGGAAACGGCTGTAATTAATGCGTCCGTTAATGACTCATAATTAGTTTTCCCAACCAACAAAATAAAGCTTGGCCCGACGAGATTCTCACAATCCGCGGTGCGCGCGCGTCGTGACGAGGCGAGGAGAGGCAAGGCGAGGCGGACGGCGTCGGAGGAGGAGTGCGCGAGGGATACTCTTCTTGTCACACCTTAGTGAGTGGTGCAACACTCTACTATATAAGGTGGTCCAACTCCCCTTCAACTAGCAATGTGGGACTAAACTTTAGCACCACTAGCACAGCCATATGCTGGCATATACAAGTGGACCAAAGAGAATTTCAGAATTTGTCTAATGAAACAACAACCCAAAACTCACCAAATTCCAACAATCCCCCACAAAGTCTCATTGGCACATCACAACACTTTTCTTTCAGAACATTGTTTTATATACCGGTGTATAGTGGAGACTGTTAAGTTGAACTTCCACGTTAAACTTCATGCTACGCTAGATAGCAACTTGAATAGTGGACTATGCCTTGAACTACAAGTTTTCTGCGCGCTAGTTTCACACAAAATCTAGACCGGTACAGGGCTACCGTCGGCTTTCCCGCGGTTTGGAGCTTATGCGTCATACTCTAGGGCCTTTCATGAGTTTATTAGAGAGCTCCCAACTCTCACGGACTGCGACGTTTGACAGTCAGACTCATATAGGTGTGCTCCTCAAGAGATGTTCTGCAGGACAACATCTCCGCTTATAAAAGCCACTTGGAACACATTAAGATAAATATCAACCTGCCATGCAGATTAAGAGAGTATTGCATCTTTATAGAGATGTAAATATAATATAGGGATACTCTCCTCTTAGCTGATCAACAGCCTGTCTCCTGGCTCTAATTCACGGGATCTCCGATCACATAGAGTGGGTTGCCACTAGGATCAACTCATAGCGTGGATCAACGGTTTTTGGTCCAAGCTTTCGCTTCTTGGGTATTGGAATATTGACTTTCGCCAAACAACCCCAAGTTTGTAAGTAAGAGAGTTTAAGCCTTTTCTTTTCCCATTCCTCAAATGGAGTCATGGTTTTATCCTTTACAGGAACACGGTTTAGGACATGACACACAGTCATTAGCGCCTCCCCCCACCATTCCTTGGAAAGACCCGATGTATCTAACATGGCGTTAACCAAATCAGTTAGAGTGCGGTTCTTCCTTTCGGCCACCCCATTTAACTGAGGTGAGTAGGGAGGCGTCCTCTCATGTATAATACCATGTTCCATACAGAATAAATCAAATTCGTTTGAAAAGTACTCTCCACCACGATCCGACCTTAGCCGCTTGATTTTAAGATCAAGTTGGTTTTCTGTCTCGGCTTTATAGATTTTGAAGTAGTTCAAAGCTTCATCTTTAGATTTCAGGAGATAAACATAGCAGTATCTAGTGGAGTCATCAATCAACGTCATAAAGTATCTTTTTTCACCTTTTGTCAACACGCCATTCATCTCACAAAGATCTGAATGTATAAGTTCTAGTGGTGCTAAGTTTCTCGGTTCCGCAGCCGTATGAGACTTGTGGGGGTTGCTTTGCTTGCATGTCGTGGGAATGACCACAGCAGATGCTGCAATCGTCAGCGAGTAGTAGAACATGGGGCAAGGGCGGCCAGCCATCTGCGGTGCGAGATGAGGGCGGAGACACAGGGATTTACCCAGGTTCGGCCCCCCGGAGGGTAAAGACCTACTCCTGCTAGATTGTATTATGGTGAGAGTACAATGGGGCGAGCTCGACGGCTAGTAAGCGAGTCGCTTGGGTGGATGATGGAACATGCCCTCTATGCGCCCTCTAGGGAGGTTTATATAGACTCACCTCCCTAGGGTTTACAGATCTCAACCGAATCAGTTACCAACTCGGTGATACTACGACCTAATCTGACTGGGCCTATCTATGCTTCTGGGCCTTCAGCTTCCAGTCGCTTGAATCCATGCCAGCTCTCGATCCAGTCGTCGTCCTGCAGGCCCACTCGCCGGTTCCTGGGCCAGTCGGAAACGTCCTGCTGGGTATACCCCGGTAGGCATATCCCCATCAGTAGTCCCCGAGGCCATCGTCGATTGGTCACAGGTGTTCGTTGGCAGTCAGAGTATACGGGTCCAATGCGGACGCCCAGTCGAATCGGCGGTGGACTCCTGAATAAAGG
Organism: Avena insularis; assembly: GCA_023614405.1. NCBI lineage: Eukaryota > Viridiplantae > Streptophyta > Magnoliopsida > Poales > Poaceae > Avena > Avena insularis. The sequence continues at coordinate 29,603,902 of CM042690.1, forward strand.
AAAAACTAGTTATTCTAGTCGCAATGATAGCGGTCAGTTGGGTCGCAGCTCGGCGAACAGGTCAGCGAATATTCAATCACTGTTGTAGTGATCGGGTCGGCGAGTCGAATGGATGAAGTTGGACCGTCAGATGGGGTCAAAACTAGCCGTTGGGGTAATCCAACGGTAACTCTGGCGTAATCACCGCGTAGTAACGGCTCCCGAAATTGGCGGGTAGCAACCGCTATATAAGGAATATGGCAGGCGATCAGGGAAACACTCCTTCGTCTTTCCTTCGATTTCGCCCATCTCCGTTTCCCCCCACATCGCGACCCAATCGATCCAGAGAGCCCCGACCTCCGCGAACCTTCCAACCAATGGCCCCCTCCATCGAACCATGGGGCAGGTCCAAGTGCATCAGGGTGCTACTGGCATCCTTCGAGGAGGCCGGGATCCTGGCAGCGCGGCGGAGAGGCGACTCGGACCAGCGAGGGAGAATTCATTTGCTTCACCAGCCACCTGGAGCGGGGGCTGGGGTTTCCCACATCCCACTTCTTCCGGCACTTCTGCGCCTTCTATGGAATCCAGCCGTCGGACCTGGGGCCGCACAGCATCGAGCAGCTCGCCATTTTCGTGGCGTTCTGCGAGTGCTACCTGGGCTGCAGGCCCTACTTCCTCCTGTGGCAAGATCTATTCCACGGGAGGATCAGTCGCGAAGAATCAGGCGGCCCGATGCTGGCTGCAGGTGGCCTGACGTTTCAGTTGAAGTCGAAGGCCTCCTTCTTCGACCTGATGTTGCCCGCCAAGGCGGCAAGCGAGTGGTAAATCCTGGTTCTACGTCACCGAGGCGACTCCAGATGGCGAGGTGGCGATCCCAAGGTACTCCGCCGACCGGCCCGAACCACGTCGGCTCTAGGTCGGCAAGCTCCCTCTAAACCAGCGGATGGTTGTTGACGAGATGCTTCAAACCATCCGCGGCCTGAAGAAGAAAGGCCTCCAAACCATCAACTTGTACAACTACTGGTTCGGGCGGCGAATCGTTCCCCTGGCCTGCCGCGACCATTATATGTACGAGTATACGGGCAGGAAAGATTCGACGAAATCCTGCCTCGCCGAGTGGAAACTCGACGACTACGTCCTGGCGCTGAAGAAGATCACCCAGGCAGCGTATCTGGACATGAAGGCTGGGGTCGCCCCCTACACCGCGAAGCACCCAGCTCCGACGGTAAGTCGTTGTTTTCGCTACCATTCGCAGTCCCAGTTGATGCTTTCGCAGTTATACTGATATTGTCTCATACCTGTTGTAGTTGTTCCAAGTGGTGGAAGGGTGGCTCCCACCCGCGGACGACGAGAACTCGAGCTCGTCCATCCAGGACGGGAGCGAGTCGCCTCCTGCCAAAGGCGACGTTGGGAGCGACACGAGTGATGACGACGAGCCCATGGAAGACGCCGCCCTGATGGTTCGCAAAACTCGCGGGCAACGTCAGCGCAAGCTCGAGGCGAGTAGAAGCCTCGAACGTCATGATGACGATGACGACGAGCTCCCCGAGCACACCTTGCGTCGTGAGGCTATGCTGTCGAAAAAGAAGAAGAAGAAGGAAGTGAAGGCTCCGCCAAGGAGAAAGACGAAGCCGGCGAAGCAGGCGTCTCCGCCTCATTCGGCGACTAGTTCCGACGCCACCAGCTCGGCCAAGGATGAAGCGACGCATACAACTGCAGCACCGGATGCCACCGCCGCCCTGGATGAGGTACCTCTGGCCTCGCTTCCACCCCCATTCGCCCCGGCCTCTGGGTTGGGGGCTACTCCAGCCGCAGCGGCTTCACCTCCCAGGAGAGCTCCTGCCGACGTCATCTCGGAGGCTCCTGTCGCAGCCTCGTCTTCGAAGAGGCCCTCCGTGTCTTGGGCACATGATGTTTTCGAGATGGGCCTCAGTCGGAAACTGGGCCCCGAGCTAGAGAAGCCGGCCAGCATCCGCACGGGACTGCGGTTCATACCAGTCGCCAAGTAAGTTTTGTTTGTCTGCTTGCCTTTCGTTGTAATCGGACCATTTTGCTCATATAGTTATTTCGCAGGACTAGAGTTAAAAAGATCGGCCACCCTTCCGTGGCCAAGGTTCCTCCAGTCGTCGCCGAGGAAGACTCCTCACGGAAGAGAAAAGTTGATGAAGTCGCCTCTCCCGCAGACAGCGCTAAGAGGGCGAAGGGCGATGATGTCATCACGGTCTCTGACGACACGGCCGTTGCTCCGAGCGATCCTCCGACTGCGGCGGAGGTAGCTTCGAAGAACAAGGAGGTTGTTTCCTCGCCCGGGGTGACCGATCTGACTCCTAGTGGCGCTGGGGCATCCGCTGCTACCTTCCCCCGTTTTATGGCCAAAGCAGCCACAGCGAGTGGCGCAATGCCAACGAGCCAGACGCCTGGGGTCGTCGAGACGGAGATTGAGCAGCGTCGCGGACACACTCCAGCTCTGCTGGCATCTGTGGACGCACTACAGCTCCACGGCATGCTGGGCACAGCCATCCAGGTATGTCCAGTCCTCGAGGATCGGGCCACTGATTTTCAGTGGTCGGATTTTGTTAATGTTTTTGTAGTATCCTGTCCCCGAGTGCCTAGTCGTTGAATTTCAACGGGTGGGCACTTAGGATTTTTGACCTCTAGTCCCCGAGTGCCTGGTCGCTAAATTTTAGCGGGTGGGCACTTAGGATTTTTGACCTCCAGTCCCCGAGTGGAGTCGCTGAATTTCAGCGGATGGGCACTTAGGATTTTATTGTTGTTGATAGTTTGGTTTGTTTGCAGGGCTTGCAGCGTGAATCAGCCGATCGGCTTGCTGCGAAGTGTCACGTGGAGGAGCTTGTTGCCGTCCAAGAAATGAACAAGGGACTCCAAGCACTCGCTGCCAAGGCGGAGGAGGTCCGCCAGGGCCTTGTCCCGGCGGGTGAACTGACGGCGGCTCAGTCTGCTTTGAGTACGGCTGAGAAGCGGATCGCTGATCTTGAGCACGAGCTCAAGGAAGCGAGGGCGGAGGCGAGCTCAGCGGATGGGCGAGCCAGAGCTACTTTTACGGCTGTCGCTGAAGAGCAGAAGGTCTCTGACGCCCTCGTTGCTGGGTTGCAGAACGATTTCTCCTTGCTTCAAAGCTTTATCACGGGCCTATGCCGTCCTTTAATTGGTAAACTTTTCTGCCTCTGCCTGTAGTAGCTGCATTATGAAATCGTTGTTGTACTCACTGCCGACCCCTGTCCGCAGGTCGGATTATCGACAGCTCGGAGGAGGTGCAGTCGTACGACGCGCGACAGTGTGTAACCACTCTGGTTGACTCGGCCATGTTGTCCGTGACTTGCATTCGAGCGTATCTTCAGGAGATGTCGACCACGCAAGTGATTCCCAGCGACCTCGTCGAAGTATGGCGGTATCTGGAGAAGGCGCCGTCAGTCGTCGAGTTCATGACGCGATCGGCGTTCCAGCGCGGGGCAGCGATGGCTCTCAGCCTTGGGCTTGCCCACTTCTCGGAGGACTTCGATCTTGACGACGTGACGAGTGTCTACCCCTCGTCTTCGGGTTTGGTGGAGATCGCCGAGGTGCTGAAGCTGACGGACCAGGCCACGGTGTACTCTGATCGCGTCTAGGCGATAGGCGACCTCCTCCCCTATCAGGAGACGACTGTCGCGCCCAACGATCCTGAGCCACCGCATCGGGACTTCAAGGTTGAGCAGCCATTCCATGCGGCGATGGCGGGTGAGTTGACGACATACCCGTCGAACCCGTACACGCCCTTCACTCGCAACCGCAGGGGTGGCGGCGAGTCGACGTCAGGACCTGTGGAATAGAAGCATTGTGCCCTGGGGCGTTAGTAGCAAATAGCCAGTGGGCTTATCTTGTAGTTTGTAACAACTTTGCTCTGCTGAATTGAAACTTTGTGTTATTTCGTGAATTGTTTCGTGATTTTGAATGTTGATTGAACGAGTCCCCGAGCGCGTCCGCCCTTTGTGTGGGGTTTACCTCGTTTGTTACGTGTTTGCGTCTTTGAGTGGTTTGTTAGTTGTTTTGATATTGAGGTCGACTCGCCCGAGCTCGGAGAGCCAGTCGCAGGGCGACTCCCATGGGTGCTCTTTACTTGACCGTTTTCCCTTGCGCGAACGGGGTCGGGTGGCCGAGTCTCCGAGCGTGGTACTTGGTGGTTCTAGTCGCAGCTCCAAGGTGGGTGAGGACTAAGCGCGTTAGAGTAGGCGCGTCACTCCTGCCTGACCCAAAGCATCAGTCGCATGGCGAGTCCTGGGCCTGCGCTCATACTTGGCGTTTTTCCCTAGTCGCTCGTGCTTGACTGGTCGTTAGTCCCCGAGCATGGTACTTGGCCGTTCGAGTCGCTGTGCCGAGGATGCGGAGGATCATGGTCGCTGTGAGGAGCGAGGGTAGTCGTCTTGGCTTGTTAAGCCAGTCGAGCTAGGCGACTCCAATGGGGCTCCGGGTAGGCATTTTTCGTGGACATTACGAGTCCTGAGGTAACCCAGTGCCCTCATAACGCACTACTTGGCCATGCCGGTCGCTGTACCAAAGGTTGACTTCTGCAGTTAGCTTGACGCTGTTATTACGAGTGCGAGTGGCACAAGACACGGAGAGTAGACGCAATTTGTGGTAACCGATATGTTTTATTTCATAGCAGGTAAGGGGTACATGTATGGAGTTCTAGGAGTAGAACTTCCGTACGAGGTTTACATTCCACGGTCGCTTGACGTCGAGTTTCCCATCTCCGCGGACGTCGGTGAGGTAGTAGGCGTCGTTGCCGAGTACTCGCCCGATGGCGAATGGTCCCTCCCACGGGGGGAGAGCTTGTGCATGCCCTTCTTGTCCTAGATGAGGCGTAGCACCAGGTCGCCTTCCTGGAAAGTGCGAGTCCTCACTCGCCGGCTATGGTAGCGGCGGAGTCCTTGCTGGTAGATGGCAGTGCGGGAGCGAGCTAGGTCGCGTGCCTCGTCGAGTTGATTGACTCCGTCTTGGCGTGCGAGTTCATTTGCAGCCTCCGTGTAGTTGACCACCCTTGGCGAGTCATGCTCTAGGTCGGTGGGCATGACTGCCTCGGCTCCGTACACCATGAAGAAGGGGGTGAACCATGTCGACCTGTTGACGGAGGTGCAGATGCCCCAGATGACGGAGGGTAGCTCCTCAACCCAGCACCCGGCGGTGCGCTCGAGTGGTACTTGGAGCCGTGGCTTCAGGCCATGAAGGATGCTCTGGTTGGCTCGTTCCGCCTGGCCATTGGACTCCGGGTGGGCGACTGAGGCGAGGTCGAGTCGGATGTGATGCTCCTCGTAGAACTCGGCCATGGCTTCCTTGGCGAAGTTGGTGCCGTTGTCCGTGATGATGCTGTTTGGGAATCCGTAGCGATAGATGAGCTCGCGTAGGAACTTGGTCGCGGTTTTCCCATCACATTTCCGTACTGGCTTGGCTTCCACCCACTTTGTGAATTTGTCCACTGCAACCAGGAGGTGGGTGAAGCCGGAGGGGGCCTTCTTGAAAGGGCCTACCATATCCATGCCCCACACGGCGAACGGCCAGGTGATGGGGATTGTTTTGAGCGCCGAGCTCGGCACATGGGTCTGGTTGGCATACTTCTGGCACCCGACGCACCGCTGGACAATGTCGACAGCGTCTGCGTGTGCGGTGGGCCAATATAAACCGTGTCGCATGGCCTTGGCGACCAGAGAACGGGCGCCGTCGTGGTGGCCGCAGTCGCCGAAATGGATGTCTTGTAGGATTTTGCGTCCTTCAGCTGGTTGGATGCAGTGTTGGAACACACCGGTCACGCTGCGTTTGTGGAGTTCGCCGTTGATGATGACGAAGGGTTTATAGCGTCGTACTGTCATCCGGGCATCCGTTTTGACTGCTGGCAAGGTGCCGGCCTCCAGGTAGGCAATATACGGCGTGGTCCAGTCGGCTGGCTCGGCGATGAGTGTGACCAGGGCTGCCTCTGGTTGCAGCGGGATTCTGATGTCGATCTCCCTTGGGGGAGAGACGGAAGGCTTGGTGATGGTGTCGAGGAATACACCGACGGGTGGTGCGAGGCAAGCCGAGACGATGCGAGAGAGTGCGTCGGCCTCCTCGTTCTTCCGCCTGTTAATCCATTCGACGGAATAGCCTGCGAAGTGTCCGCCCAGTGTGTCCACTGCTTGGAGGTATGCCGCCATGGTGGGAGAGACGGCGTCGCAGGTGTCGGCGACTTGCCCAGCGACGAGGTCGGAGTCTCCATAGCAGCGTAGGCGGTTGACGTTCATCTCCTTGGTAGCTCGCATGCCGTGGAGTAGTGCCTCGTACTTGGCCATGTTGTTGGTGCAGGGGGTGAAGTCGAGGCAGAGGACGTAGCGGAGCTTGTCGCCCTTCGGAGAGGTCAGCACGATCCCTGCTCCTGCATCGTCTGCGTTCTTGGAGCTGTCGAAGTGCAAACTCCAATAGTGGAGGTATGGCAGCTTTTCTGGCTGCTAGGCCTCCTCCCAGTCGGCGATGAAGTCCACGAGGGCCTGCGACTTGATCGCTTTGCGCGGCTCGTACTTGATGTTGTGGACGCCGATCTCGACGGCCCACTTGGCGACTCGCCCAGTCGCCTCACGATTGCGGATGATGTCATGCAACGGTGCTGAGGAGACGACCGTTATCGGGTGCTCCTGGAAGTAATGTGGCAGTCGCCGCTGTGCTCTGAAGACCGCGTATACCAGTTTCTGGTATTGCGGGTAGCGCTGGCGCGACTCGGTGAGGACCTCGCTGATATAGTACACTGGTCTCTGCACTGGGCGCTCCTTTCCCTTCTCTGGTCGCTCGACGACCATGACGGCACTGACGACGCGCTCGGAAGCCACGACGTAGACCAGCATGGGTTCCTTGTCGATGGGGGCGGCGAGCAGCGGTGCTGCAAGTAGCACCTTCTTGAGGTCGTGGAGCGCATCATCCGCCTCCTTGTCCCACTAGAAGGTGGAATTCTTGCGCATCAGGCGGTATAATGGCATCGCCTTTTCGCCTAGTCGGGGGATGAAGCGACTGAGAGCCGCGACCCGCCCGGCCAGCTTCTGGACGTCGCGCAGGCACTCGGGTCTGCCGAGTCGAACGATCGTGTCGACCTTGGTGGGATTCGCCTTGATCCCGCGCTTGGAGACGACGTATCCCAGTAACTGCCATGCTGGTACACCGAAGGTGCATTTGCCTGGGTTTAGCTTTATCTTGTATTTCCGCAGGTTGGCGAATGTTTCCGCCAGGTCGGCGAGTAGGTCGCTCTGGCGAGCGGACTTTACTACCACGTCGTCGATGTAGACGTGGATATTGCGGCCAATTTGGCTCGCAAGGCACTCCTGCATGCACCGCTGGTAGGTTGCCCCGGCGTTCTTGAGGCCGAAGGTCATGGCGGTGTAGCAGAAGGCTCCGAATGGCGTGATGAACACCGTCTTTTCTTCATCCTCAACGGCCATTTTGATCTGGTTGTACCTAGAGTAGGCGTCGAGGAAACATAGCGACTCTGAGCCCGCGGTGGAATCGATTATTTGGTCGATCCGCGGGAGGACGAATTGCTCCTTTGGGCAGGCGCTGTTTAAGTTTGTGTAATAGATACACATCCTCCAGGTCCCATTTTTCTTCTCGACCAGGACTGGGTTTGCCAGCCACTTGGAGTATTTGATTGGCCGGATGAAGCCTGCAGCGAGTAGATGCTACACCTCCTCGGCGATGGCTCGGCGACGCTCTTCATTTATAGGCGGCTTGACAGGTCGCACTTTGGGGTCGGCGTTGAGTTTGTGCTCAGCGAGTTCCCTGGGGACACCAGGCATGTCAGAGGGCTTCCATGCGAAGATGTCCCTATTCTCATGGAGGAACCCGATGAGCGCGCCTTCCTATGCTGGGCTCATGCCCGTCCCGATCGTGACCGTCTGGCTGGAGTCGCCTGGGACCAGGTCGGCGGTGCGGGTATGCGTCGTTGCTGTAGGGATTCGTAGCATGGAAAACAAAAAATTCTATCGCATACAAACAAACAAGCCAAGATCTATCTACTAGATTGTAGCAACGAGTCGATGGAATAACTCACTCTCGAAGATTCCAAGTGTTTAACGAGAGCGGATTCTCGTGGGTGATGTAGTCGTACTCTTCCCGATCTCAAGATCGCGTAGACGATCCTTCTGGCGCTGCGTTCCGGCAGCGCTCCCGCAGTCGGTCACACGTTCGGTACTCGACGAAGACCTTCCTCTCCCCTGTTCTAGCAGGCAGCGGAGGTTGTAGCACTCTCCTCGCGATTCTGGCAGCACAACGGCGTGGTACCGGAAGTAGAGGGGAGATCTCACAGGGCTTCGCCTTAAGCCGGAGCGAGTATGGTGGACTATGAGAGAGCCCTTGACGATCTAGGGTTTAGACACGCCGAGGAAGAGGCTAGGCCGGCGGCTAGGGTTTGACCTATGCGGTGGCGGCGGTTTGCCCTAGGGCGGCGGCGGCAGTAGCAGGTGGTGGCGCCGGCGGCTAGGGTTTAGAGGTGGAGGAGTTGTGTCTAGGAGGGGAGCCCTGCCCCTCCTTATATAGGTGGAGGGAGGCGCGCCAGGGAAGGGGAGTCCCTCCCCAACTCGGCCAAGGAGGGCCGGCAGTGGAGGGAAGGAACTCCTCCCCAACTCGGATTCCACCTCCCCTCCACTTCCCAAAATAGCCGTTTGACTTTCAAATTGGCGTTTGACTTTTTCAAACTAGGATTTGAATAAACCCTCTATTTTGTTCAGCGATGACACCTAGTACATGATGCAATCATACCAACTTGATATAACACATTCATGTACCCTTCCCCTCCGGAGTGCCGGACATTCCGGAACCTTCTAGAACATTCCCGATAAAAACATCGGAACCATTCTCCAACCCCGAAACTGGACTTTCCTTATATGAATCTTATTCTCCGGACCATTCCGGATCTCCTTGTGATATCCCGGATCCCATCCAAGACTCCGAACAACATTCGGTCTCTTACTCATCATTCCATAACTACTCAAACAACGTCGAATCCTTAAGTGTGTCTCCCTACGGTTCGTGAATTATGCGGACATGATCGAGACACTTCTCCGATCAATAACCAATAGAGGAATCTGTAAATTCATATGGCTCCCACAAATTTCTACGATTACTTTGTGATCGAATGAACCACTTACGTACGATACCAATTTCCCTTTGTCTCACGATAGTTTACTTATCCGAGGTTATGATCGTCGGTATCTCTGCATACCTAGTTCAACCTCGTTACCGATAAGTACTCTTTTCTCGTTCCCGTGATATGTGATCCCTTGTGTCACATCCCAAGATTTTCCAAATCTTGTAATGTGAAAAATAAATTAAACAAAATAAATTTTTTGTGAAAATCAGGGTGAAAAGAAACTTTTGTTTCTAAAAGGAAAACTTTAGCCAAAGTTTGTTAAAGATGGGATTCTAAAGTTTGAATTCAACAAAATCCAAATCAAGGGAAATGCATTCCTCAATGAATGTATCTGGAAATTTGAACACTTGGAAAATAAATCCAAATCCCTAAACCCTAATGGAAGGAAATCATTTCCCAAGTTATCTCCAAATCCATGGATTTGATCCATACCAAATTTGACCAATAAATAATCACAAAGGATCAAGAAAGACCTTAGAGATGGTTTCACTTAGTTTGGAACCATAGACAAAAACCTTATGAATAAATTGGTGATCAAATAATCCTAAAGGGATTAAAAAGATAAACATTTAATAAAGGAAAAATAAATTGTTTTGGAAATACTATTTGGATCTTTTAATAAAAGACTTTGTTTTCAAATGAAAAGGTGAGCCAAATTAATTTTGGCCAAACTTTTGTAATAAAATATTTTGTTTTGATAAAATGAGTAAAAGTTTATTTAAATAAAATAATAAGGATTTAAATATCCAATTTTATTTAAGTAAAGGCTTTTCCCATTTTAAATGAACACCAAGTATTTTATTACTACTTTGAAATCTTTTATTAAAAGGTTTTGCTTTGATTAAAATGAGTAAAGGATTATTTAAATAAAATAATAAGGATTTAAATATCCAATTTTATTTAAGTAAAGGCTTTCCCACTTTAATTAAACACCAAAACTTATTTATTTATTTAAATAAGTTTCCAAGTATTCTTTTATTTTTCAAATAAAACCTTACGGTTTGGTTTTGAAAATAATTGGATTTCAAATGGAAATTTTATTAAATAAATCAAACACTATTAAATAACTAAAGATCCACTTTATTTAAATAATAAATGGATCCTAAAATAAATAAAAATATTATTTCATTTTGAGATCTGGATTATGTCTTAAACAGAACCAAATTTAAATGAAAAGTTTGAGTGTTGTTTGAATGTTTGAGTATTTGGATTGAAATTCAAAACAGAAAAAGAATTAGAAAAAGAAAAAGATTTAGACAGAAAAAAATAGTGCAACAGACTCATTAATAGGCCCAGCCAGATTACTCGCTCCCGAAGGAAAACATTTGACACCAACTTTCGGACCATTGAGTCAATGACAACCAGGACCCTCCTCTTCCCTCACTACCGTTAAACGACCCACCTCTCTCACCCACGCCTCAACTGCTTTTTCTTTACCAACTAAACAACCAAGAAAGAGCGGCAAGTGGACCCCATTCCCTTTCTTTTCCCCATCGACGAGAGGACCCCACCGCCACCTCCTTCTTCTTCCAGCAAGGTCGACCACGCCTTCCTCGCTGCCGTTCTTGCCTTCAAACCCTGGATTCAATTCGCCTTAACGCGCCGTTACTCGAGTTGATCACGCAGATGGAAACGCCCATTTTCCCCTATAATTCCCTCGACACCTCATGGCCGGGCACGCCTTAGATCGCCCAATTTCTCCTCGAGCACCCTTTGCTCCGACAGCCTCCTCTCGATTCCGGCCAACTCACCACCCCTCTGCCTCTACTTCACGCGAGTGGACTCCTCTCGACCTCACGCATCTCCTAGTACTCCTAGTTGCCGCAGAGCACAGAACCCCGACTCCAACAAGCCCGAGCCAGTAGCACCGTCGCTTCCAATCAGCGACATCTCCCGTAAACTGACCTCCTCTCATCCTCGTTGACCCGATGATGATCTACAAGCTCATCTGAACCTAACGACACCTTCCGTTTGACCTAGGGCGCCCTATCCTCGCCTCCGTCGTCGACAAGTGAGCACCGCCGTCTGCTTCCTCTCCCGAGCCCCAGCCCGCCAACCGAAACCCCCTTCACCAAGAAGAACTCCGTGAGCAATCAAGCTCTCACTCCAAGACGCGATAGGAAGACACTACCTCGAGCTTCCCCACGATCTTGCGAACTCGGTGAGCATGCCCTCTTTCTCTCTCGCTTCCTGTATCGCCGGCACCGTCATCGACCGACGACTCCGCCGCCACGGTAGCCACGCCAACCGCAAATGGTCGAAACGCTAGAACCGTAGGATCTAGATCGGCGATTACGATAGATCACTTAACCGCGAAGAGGTACGAGTCCTGCGCCGCACGATCTCATTTAGATCCAACAGCTACAGAGGCGTGATCCATGGCGAATCGGTACCGAATAGAATTACGCCGCGTGTCCACGGATCGTTTAAAACAGATTTGAAAATGAAACTTTGCAAACTTCAAACCTTTGTATCTTTTGATCCACCGTCCAAATTTTACAAATTTGATGTCGTTGGATTCGGAGAACAAGATCTAACCAACCCTACCCTTAGTTTAGCAAATAGTATCTTTTAGCTTGTTTGATTTTGCAGATTCTTTTGTGTGCTTGCTAACATTAGAAAAATCATTTAAAAATGATTTTAAGATTAAAACCTTTGCCAATTGGTTTGTTGTGACCTTACTGACCCTAGGAACCAACCCATAGTTTGGAAAATGATTTTGAAAAGTTTAGAATGGATTAATTGGTTTAGTCCATTTCTAGCTAATTAAAAACCATTGTTTTGTTTATGAAAATGCTTTCATAAAGAAAACTTTGAGAAAATATTTTGGACCAAACCTACTGACCCAAAACACCAAGTTTTGCAATAGCAACTCATTTGGTGAAACCTATAGGATAATACCCTAGTAGAAATATTTCTACACCACATAGAATGACACTTTGTTTTGGAAAATGGTTTTATAGTAAAGCCTTTTGCTAACAACTTTACCACTTTGGTAAATGACCAATTTGGATCTTACAAAGTTTAGGAATCTAATAGATACCCTCTTTGCAAATGACTTTGCCATTTTGGTAAATGACCAATTTGGAACTTACAAAGTTAGAAGCCTAGTGAAGACAATCCTTGCAATAGAACCAACCTTTGCATGCTTATGCATGACTTAGATGTACCCAAATGACTATGACCCACTAGGAACCACTTTTTCAAACAAAGCAAAGCTTGGCATGCTTGCATGCATTACCTTGACTTTGTTATTTTATGTGTGTGTTGTTTTGCTTGATTGGTAGATTGAGTTTGTACCTTGCTTGATTGATTGTAGTGACTTGAAGAGTGTGAGTGTTGCAAGGACAAGGAGTGAACCTATACCCTCTACCAAGAAGGCAAGTGATATCATCATGAATATTCCATTCCTATATTTTATATATGCATTAGTATTATTTTTCTAAGTATAGGACTTGCATGGATTTTTGCTAAGTATAAACTATGCTTTGGGAAAACCTATTAGGTAAAACCTTAGTGAAAATTACCTAAGTCAAGATTCCTAATACTACCATGCTTAGCCTAGCTATTAGAAAACAAGGGTGGTTTATATATTCACACTATGGAAAAATATTCAAAGTCTGAGGACTTGTGTTTTATTTAACAAAACAACTAAGATAATGAATCACCTGGGTGGAATGGAAGGAATGGTGTATGTTGAGTGGTTCACAAGGCCATGGACTTGGCTTGTGTATCTCACTTGTGGATGGCCACCCAGGAAACAAAGAGATTTGAGTTGTCAAATGTTGAGAAGCTTCAAGTGCAACCACTTGGCATTATGGGCTATGCCATGATCTTAGGATGCTAGAACTTAGTCTCTTGGACAGAGGGTGGTAGATGGGTTGATAGGTTGGAGCGCGTCCATTTGACTAAGGAAAGGCTACTGAAGGATCTTGTCTTGGGAAACCAAGTCTTGTGGGGAAAGTGCACCACCTCTGCAGAGTGTAAAACCTAAGTACTTAGCCATGTCCCTGGTAAAGGACAATTTGAGCATCAAGACATGGAAACTTCAAGAATCTCATCACTCCAATTTCTAAATAAAACTTGTGGGTGAACAAGGGTTAAAAGGATCTTCAGTCATTGATTGGTAGATGCCCTGAGTGGATCTGGAGTCTTTGATTGATAGATGCCTTGGGTGTTTTGTGCCAAGCAAAAACTTAGTGTTTTCAAAAGTTAAGGAAAAATCTATTTTGAGCAAAGCAAGACTCAACTCCACTTAGCCAAATGCATATAGATGATAGATTCCACTATACTACCAAAGTATCACTTGCCAATACTATTCCAATGTATTGACCCTTGTGGCTGTAACTTATGATGTTGCAGGTTTGATTGATTTTAGTGAAGATTGATTGATTAGGATTACAAAGTCTACAACCAACATCTGCCTGTGGCACTTTGAAGATGAAGGACCCATGACTATAGTTATTCCGCTGCAATGTAATGTAAATAGCCAATGAGCTATGTTTGATGTAATAAAACTATTTTATTCCTGGTTATAAAGTTGTATTATGACCTTTGTTTCTTGATATTACATCTAAACTGTGGATGCTAGCTATTGATCCAGGGACTAGCATTGTAAACACAGGGGACTCAATCTTATTAAAGGTTGGGGACGCTACAGATGGTATCAGAGCATTGTGTTGCCTGTAGGATTTGTAACCCTAGGATTGGACAAAAACCCTTAGACAATAGGAGTTGTCTTATTCCAAAACTTATTTACAAAACAATCTTGTAAACTCTTTCCTCAACCATTTTGGTTTCAACTCTACTTCTCTTCTACTTCAAAACTTGATGGAAAAGCCTACCTCATGACCAAAGACTACACTAGGTGCAAAGGACTTCTTCAACATTTTCAACTCTAATGACTTCAACTTCTTCAACTCCAATGACTTCAGCATTTTCAGCATGTTCACCAAGGACTTCCAACTTGGATACCACTAAGGACTACAAGTGAGACAAGAAATTTTGCTCAAGACTTGAAGACTAAGGAAACACAACTTAGAAGAAACCGTGAACACTTTTGAAAATTTGTGACCAAGACACAAGAATTCTCCAAGGATACAAAGATCTCAATCAAGAAGAATCAACCAAGAAGGATGGAAAGATCACAAGTGAACCATATAGATGGACCACCATATTTTAGTTAAGTCAAACCCACCAACTTATGTGGTGTAACAAAAATATTTTGTTGCCTAAGTATGTGCTTGAAACTGTTGTTTGAGTGGAGTGTTTGTTTGTGATTGCTTGCACATTGCTTGTGTGAATTGTGAGGTGTGTGATTAGAATTGATCCCTTAGAAAAATTCTTTTGCCTATTCTAATCCCTATCCAACCCAAACAGATGACTTCTCCAAGAGACTCCAACAACAAGGTTGATGACACCAACACCAACCAAGCTGATAGCATGAAAGAGCTCATAGCAACCCAAAACCAGTTGAGCCAAGAGACAACTCAGCTTTTAGCCAACAACAATGGATTAGACCCAGCCATACAAAGGATTTTGAAGCTTCAATCCCAATTGATGCATGGATTGGTTACTCAAATGATCAACATGAGAGAAAACTCTTCCAAAGGAGTTTATGACAACAAGGATGACAAAGATGTTATTCTAGAAGGAACCCAAGTTAGCAATACTTGTGTAGTCAAGGATCATGCAACCAAGGAGCATGAAGATCAATGCCCCAAGAAGAGAGAAAGATCTCCCACTTATGAAGAGCATGAACTAGAAGAACCCCTAGCTTTGGAGAAACCCAAGAAGAAGAGGAAGAAATGCCCCAACCCAAACAAGAAGGATATTACTCAAGAGCAATGTTACACTTGCAAAGAGATGGGACACTATTACAATGAATGCCCAGAAAAGAAAAAGAGCCAAGAAGACAAACAAAAGCTAGTGAAACCCAAGATGAGGAAGGATATTAGCCAAGTGATGTGCAAACACTGCAAGGGGTTAGGACATTATGCATCATACTGTCCAGAGAAGCCACCTCAAGACCTCAAACTTATAACCTGTTTCAAATGCAAGGAACTAGGCCATTATGCAAACAATTGTCCAGAAAAGTTGAACAAGCCTATGGAGAAGCTCAACCTTGGCCCATGAGTCAAGTGTGAAATAAAGGGCACTATGCAGAAGTTTTCCAAGAAGAAGTTTTTCCAAGATCCAAGCAAGCCAAGATGTAGTCTAGTTGGAAAAATTTTAAGGGTGGTAGTACCCTAGCTGTTTGAGCCAACTTGTAACCCTAGCCTCCCCAAATCTCGGGACGAGATTTCTTTTAAGGGTGGTAGCCTGTCACATCCCAAGATTTTCCAAATCTTGTAATGTGAAAAATAAATTAAACAAAATAAATTTTTGTGAAAATCAGGGTGAAAAGAAACTTTTGTTTCTAAAAGGAAAACTTTAGCCAAAGTTTGTTAAAGATGGGATTCTAAAGTTTGAATTCAACAAAATCCAAATCAAGGAAATGCATTCCTCAATGAATGTATCTGGAAATTTGAACACTTGGAAAATAAATCCAAATCCCTAAACCCTAATGGAAGGAAATCATTTCCCAAGTTATCTCCAAATCCATGGATTTGATCCATACCAAATTTGACCAATAAATAATCACAAAGGATCAAGAAAGACCTTAGAGATGGTTTCACTTAGTTTGGAACCATAGACAAAAACCTTATGAATAAATTGGTGATCAAATAATCCTAAAGGGATTAAAAAGATAAACATTTAATAAAGGAAAAATAAATTGTTTTGGAAATACTATTTGGATCTTTTAATAAAAGACTTTGTTTTCAAATGAAAAGGTGAGCCAAATTAATTTTGGCCAAACTTTTGTAATAAAATATTTTGTTTTGATAAAATGAGTAAAAGTTTATTTAAATAAAATAATAAGGATTTAAATATCCAATTTTATTTAAGTAAAGGCTTTTCCCATTTTAAATGAACACCAAGTATTTTATTACTACTTTGAAATCTTTTATTAAAAGGTTTTGCTTTGATTAAAATGAGTAAAGGATTATTTAAATAAAATAATAAGGATTTAAATATCCAATTTTATTTAAGTAAAGGCTTTCCCACTTTAATTAAACACCAAAACTTATTTATTTATTTAAATAAGTTTCCAAGTATTCTTTTATTTTTCAAATAAAACCTTCTGGTTTGGTTTTGAAAATAATTGGATTTCAAATGGAAATTTTATTAAATAAATCAAACACTATTAAATAACTAAAGATCCACTTTATTTAAATACTAAATGGATCCTAAAATAAATAAAAATATTATTTCATTTTGAGATCTGGATTATGTCTTAAACAGAACCAAATTTAAATGAAAAGTTTGAGTGTTGTTTGAATGTTTGAGTATTTGGATTGAAATTCAAAACAGAAAAAGAATTAGAAAAAGAAAAAGATTTAGACAGAAAAAAATAGTGCAACAGACTCATTAATAGGCCCATTGAGCCAGATTTTCCCCCGAAGGAAAACATTTGACACCAACTTTCAGACCCGCTGAGTCAATGACAACCAGGACCCACTCCTCTTCCCCTCACTCGCTGACGAAACGACCCCACCTCTCTCACCCACGCCCGAACCGTTTTTCTTTACCAACTAAACAACCCGCAAAGAGACTGGCAAGTGGACCCCATTCCCTTTCTTTTCCCCACTGACCAGAGGACCCCACCGCCACCTCCTTCTTCTTCTTCCCAGCTGACCACGCCTTCCCCTCATTGCCGTTCTTTGCCTTCAAACCATGATTCAATTCGCCTTAACGCGACCGCCGTTACTCGAGTTGATCACGCAGATGGAAACGCCCATTTTCCCCCTATAATTCCCCTCTAACACCTCGCGCTGGCACGCCTTAGACTGCCCCCAATTTCTCCCTGAGCACCCTTTGCTCCGACGAGCCTCCCTCTCGATTCCGGCCAACTCCGACCACCCCTCTGCCTCTACTTCACGCGAGTGGACTCCTCTCGACCTCACGCATCTCCTAGTACTCCTAGTTCGCCCGCGGGAGCACCAGAACCCCGACTCCAACAAGCCCCGAGTAGCGCCGTGCACTCCAAGCTGGCGACATCTCCCTGGTAAACCTGACCTCCCCTCTCATCCTCGTTGACCCGATGATGATCTACAAGCTCATACGAACCTAACGACACCTTCCGTTTGACCTAGGGCGCCCCTATCCTCGCCTCCGTCGTCGACAGTGAGCACCGCCGTCTGCTTCCTCTCCGACAAGCCCCACCGGTAAGACCAGACCGCCCCTTCACTCCTCCTTCACGCTCGCATCACCGTTGTACCCTTGCGCGTCTTACAGTGCTTTCCGTTTGTCTTCTCGTGATCCACAGCGACGCCAACGACGACAACCCGAGAGCCCCGCCGCCGCAGCAACTCCGGCGAGCAATCAAGCTCACTCCAGTACGCCCCGCGATAGGAAGACACTACCTCGAGCTTCCCCACGATCTTGCGAACTCGGTGAGCATGCCCTCTTTCTCTCTCGCTTCCTGTATCGCCGGCACCATCATCGACCGACGACTCCGCCGCCGGTAGCCACCGCAGCGCCGCTCGCAAATGGTCGAGCACGCTAGAACCGTAGGATCTAGATCGTGATTCACGATAGATCACTTAACCGCGAAGAGGTACGAGTCCTCGCCGCACGATCTCATTTAGATCCAACGGCTAGGCGTGATCCGCAGCGAATCGGTACCGACGAATAGAATTACGCAGCGTGTCCACGGATCTGTTTAAAACAGATTTGAAAACAGAAACTTTTGCAAACTTCAAACCTTTGTATCTTTTGATCCACACGTCCAAATTTTACAAATTTGATGTCGTTGGATTCAGGAGAACAAGATCTAACCAACCCTACCCTTAGTTTAGCAAATAGTATCTTTTAGCTTGTTTGATTTTGCAGATTCTTTTGTGTGCTTGCTAACATTAGAAAAATCATTTAAAAATGATTTTAAGATTAAAACCTTTGCCAATTGGTTTGTTGTGACCTTACTGACCCTAGGAACCAACCCATAGTTTGGAAAATGATTTTTGAAAAGTTTAGAATGGATTAATTGGTTTAGTCCATTTCTAGCTAATTAAAAACCATTGTTTTGTTTATGAAAATGCTTTCATAAAGAAAACTTTGAGAAAATATTTTGGACCAAACCTACTGACCCAAAACACCAAGTTTTGCAATAGCAACTCATTTGGTGAAACCTATAGGATAATACCCTAGTAGAAATATTTCTACACCACATAGAATGACACTTTGTTTTGGAAAATGGTTTTATAGTAAAGCCTTTTGCTAACAACTTTACCACTTTGGTAAATGACCAATTTGGATCTTACAAAGTTTAGGAATCTAATAGATACCCTCTTTGCAAATGACTTTGCCATTTTGGTAAATGACCAATTTGGAACTTACAAAGTTAGAAGCCTAGTGAAGACAATCCTTGCAATAGAACCAACCTTTGCATGCTTATGCATGACTTAGATGTACCCAAATGACTATGACCCACTAGGAACCACTTTTTCAAACAAAGCAAAGCTTGGCATGCTTGCATGCATTACCTTGACTTTGTTATTTTATGTGTGTGTTGTTTTGCTTGATTGGTAGATTGAGTTTGTACCTTGCTTGATTGATTGTAGTGACTTGAAGAGTGTGAGTGTTGCAAGGACAAGGAGTGAACCTATACCCTCTACCAAGAAGGCAAGTGATATCATCATGAATATTCCATTCCTATATTTTATATATGCATTAGTATTATTTTTCTAAGTATAGGACTTGCATGGATTTTTGCTAAGTATAAACTATGCTTTGGGAAAACCTATTAGGTAAAACCTTAGTGAAAATTACCTAAGTCAAGATTCCTAATACTACCATGCTTAGCCTAGCTATTAGAAAACAAGGGTGGTTTATATATTCACACTATGGAAAAATATTCAAAGTCTGAGGACTTGTGTTTTATTTAACAAAACAACTAAGATAATGAATCACCTGGGTGGAATGGAAGGAATGGTGTATGTTGAGTGGTTCACAAGGCCATGGACTTGGCTTGTGTATCTCACTTGTGGATGGCCACCCAGGAAACAAAGAGATTTGAGTTGTCAAATGTTGAGAAGCTTCAAGTGCAACCACTTGGCATTATGGGCTATGCCATGATCTTAGGATGCTAGAACTTAGTCTCTTGGACAGAGGGTGGTAGATGGGTTGATAGGTTGGGCCGTCCATTTGACTAAGGAAAGGCTACTGAAGGATCTTGTCTTGGGAAACCAAGTCTTGTGGGGAAAGTGCACCACCTCTGCAGAGTGTAAAACCTAAGTACTTAGCCATGTCCCTGGTAAAGGACAATTTGAGCATCAAGACATGGAAACTTCAAGAATCTCATCACTCCAATTTCTAAATAAAACTTGTGGGTGAACAAGGGTTAAAAGGATCTTCAGTCATTGATTGGTAGATGCCCTGAGTGGATCTGGAGTCTTTGATTGATAGATGCCTTGGGTGTTTTGTGCCAAGCAAAAACTTAGTGTTTTCAAAAGTTAAGGAAAAATCTATTTTGAGCAAAGCAAGACTCAACTCCACTTAGCCAAATGCATATAGATGATAGATTCCACTATACTACCAAAGTATCACTTGCCAATACTATTCCAATGTATTGACCCTTGTGGCTGTAACTTATGATGTTGCAGGTTTGATTGACTTTAGTGAAGATTGATTGATTAGGATTACAAAGTCTACAACCAACATGCACTGTGGCACTTTGAAGATGAAGGACCCATGACTATAGTTATTCCGCTGCAATGTAATGTAAATAGCCAATGAGCTATGTTTGATGTAATAAAACTATTTTATTCCTGGTTATAAAGTTGTATTATGACCTTTGTTTCTTGATATTACATCTAAACTGTGGATGCTAGCTATTGATCCAGGGACTAGCATTGTAAACACAGGGGACTCAATCTTATTAAAGGTTGGGGACGCCATGATGGTATCGAGCATTGTGTTGCCTGTAGGATTTGTAACCCTAGGATTGGACAAAAACCCTTAGACAATAGGAGTTGTCTTATTCCAAAACTTATTTACAAAACAATCTTGTAAACTCTTTCCTCAACCATTTTGGTTTCAACTCTACTTCTCTTCTACTTCAAAACTTGATGGAAAAGCCTACCTCATGACCAAAGACTACACTAGGTGCAAAGGACTTCTTCAACATTTTCAACTCTAATGACTTCAACTTCTTCAACTCCAATGACTTCAGCATTTTCAGCATGTTCACCAAGGACTTCCAACTTGGATACCACTAAGGACTACAAGTGAGACAAGAAATTTTGCTCAAGACTTGAAGACTAAGGAAACACAACTTAGAAGAAACCGTGAACACTTTTGAAAATTTGTGACCAAGACACAAGAATTCTCCAAGGATACAAAGATCTCAATCAAGAAGAATCAACCAAGAAGGATGGAAAGATCACAAGTGAACCATATAGATGGACCACCATATTTTAGTTAAGTCAAACCCACCAACTTATGTGGTGTAACAAAAATATTTTGTTGCCTAAGTATGTGCTTGAAACTGTTGTTTGAGTGGAGTGTTTGTTTGTGATTGCTTGCACATTGCTTGTGTGAATTGTGAGGTGTGATTAGAATTGATCCCTTAGAAAAATTCTTTTGCCTATTCTAATCCCTATCCAACCCAAACAGATGACTTCTCCAAGAGACTCCAACAACAAGGTTGATGACACCAACACCAACCAAGCTGATAGCATGAAAGAGCTCATAGCAACCCAAAACCAGTTGAGCCAAGAGACAACTCAGCTTTTAGCCAACAACAATGGATTAGACCCAGCCATACAAAGGATTTTGAAGCTTCAATCCCAATTGATGCATGGATTGGTTACTCAAATGATCAACATGAGAAAACTCTTCCAAAGGAGTTTATGACAACAAGGATGACAAAGATGTTATTCTAGAAGGAACCCAAGTTAGCAATACTTGTGTAGTCAAGGATCATGCAACCAAGGAGCATGAAGATCAATGCCCCAAGAAGAGAGAAAGATCTCCCACTTATGAAGAGCATGAACTAGAAGAACCCCTAGCTTTGGAGAAACCCAAGAAGAAGAGGAAGAAATGCCCCAACCCAAACAAGAAGGATATTACTCAAGAGCAATGTTACACTTGCAAAGAGATGGGACACTATTACAATGAATGCCCAGAAAAGAAAAAGAGCCAAGAAGACAAACAAAAGCTAGTGAAACCCAAGATGAGGAAGGATATTAGCCAAGTGATGTGCAAACACTGCAAGGGGTTAGGACATTATGCATCATACTGTCCAGAGAAGCCACCTCAAGACCTCAAACTTATAACCTGTTTCAAATGCAAGGAACTAGGCCATTATGCAAACAATTGTCCAGAAAAGTTGAACAAGCCTATGGAGAAGCTCAACCTTGGCCCATGAGTCAAGTGTGAAATAAAGGGCACTATGCAGAAGTTTTCCAAGAAGAAGTTTTTCCAAGATCCAAGCAAGCCAAGATGTAGTCTAGTTGGAAAAATTTTAAGGGTGGTAGTACCCTAGCTGTTTGAGCCAACTTGTAACCCTAGCCTCCCCAAATCTCGGGACGAGATTTCTTTTAAGGGTGGTAGCCTGTCACATCCCAAGATTTTCCAAATCTTGTAATGTGAAAAATAAATTAAACAAAATAAATTTTTGTGAAAATCAGGGTGAAAAGAAACTTTTGTTTCTAAAAGGAAAACTTTAGCCAAAGTTTGTTAAAGATGGGATTCTAAAGTTTGAATTCAACAAAATCCAAATCAAGGGAAATGCATTCCTCAATGAATGTATCTGGAAATTTGAACACTTGGAAAATAAATCCAAATCCCTAAACCCTAATGGAAGGAAATCATTTCCCAAGTTATCTCCAAATCCATGGATTTGATCCATACCAAATTTGACCAATAAATAATCACAAAGGATCAAGAAAGACCTTAGAGATGGTTTCACTTAGTTTGGAACCATAGACAAAAACCTTATGAATAAATTGGTGATCAAATAATCCTAAAGGGATTAAAAAGATAAACATTTAATAAAGGAAAAATAAATTGTTTTGGAAATACTATTTGGATCTTTTAATAAAAGACTTTGTTTTCAAATGAAAAGGTGAGCCAAATTAATTTTGGCCAAACTTTTGTAATAAAATATTTTGTTTTGATAAAATGAGTAAAAGTTTATTTAAATAAAATAATAAGGATTTAAATATCCAATTTTATTTAAGTAAAGGCTTTTCCCATTTTAAATGAACACCAAGTATTTTATTACTACTTTGAAATCTTTTATTAAAAGGTTTTGCTTTGATTAAAATGAGTAAAGGATTATTTAAATAAAATAATAAGGATTTAAATATCCAATTTTATTTAAGTAAAGGCTTTCCCACTTTAATTAAACACCAAAACTTATTTATTTATTTAAATAAGTTTCCAAGTATTCTTTTATTTTTCAAATAAAACCTTCTGGTTTGGTTTTGAAAATAATTGGATTTCAAATGGAAATTTTATTAAATAAATCAAACACTATTAAATAACTAAAGATCCACTTTATTTAAATAATAAATGGATCCTAAAATAAATAAAAATATTATTTCATTTTGAGATCTGGATTATGTCTTAAACAGAACCAAATTTAAATGAAAAGTTTGAGTGTTGTTTGAATGTTTGAGTATTTGGATTGAAATTCAAAACAGAAAAAGAATTAGAAAAAGAAAAAGATTTAGACAGAAAAAAATAGTGCAACAGACTCAGCCCAATAGGCCCAGTCCAGCCCAGTACTCGCTCCCCGAAGGAAAACATTTGACACCAACTTTCAGACCCGCTGAGTCAATGACAACCAGGACCCACTCCTCTTCCCCTCACTCGATTTAAACGACCCCCTCTCTCACCCACTTGAACCGTTTTCTTTACCAACTAAACAACCCGCAAAGAGACTGGCAAGTGGACCCCATTCCCTTTCTTTTCCCCACTGACCAGAGGACCCCACCGCCACCTCCTTCTTCTTCCCCGCGCGCTGACCACGCCTTCCCCCTCGCTGCCGTTGCTGCCTTCAAACCGCGGATTCAATTCGCCTTAACGCGACCGCCGTTACTCGAGTTGATCACGCAGATGGAAACGCCCATGTTCCCCCTATAATTCCCCTCTGACACCTCATGTTGCACGCCTTAGATCGCCCCAATTTCTCCCTGAGCACCCTTTGCTCCAACGAGCCTCCCTCTCGATTCCGGCCAACTCCGACCATCCCTCTGCCTCTACTTCACGCGAGTGGACTCCTCTCGACCTCACGCATCTCCTAGTACTCCTAGTTACTTCATGAGCACCACAGAACCCGACTCCAACAAGCCCGAGCCAGCGCCGCTGCTCCAAGCTGGCGACATCTCCCGATAAACCTGACCTCCCCTCTCATCCTCGTTGACCCGATGATGATCTACAAGCTCATACGAACCTAACGACACCTTCCGTTTGACCTAGGGCGCCCCCTATCCTCGCCTCCGTCATCGACAGTGAGCACCGCCGTATGCTTCCTCTCCGACGAGCCCCACCGGTAAGACCAGACCGCCCCTTCACTCCTCCTTCACGCTCGCATCACCGCTGTACCCTTGCGCGTCTTACAGTGCTTTCCGTTTGTCTTCTCGTGATCCACAGCGACGCCAACGACAACGACAGAGCCCCTTGCCCGGCAACTCTGGCGAGCAATCAAGCTCACTCCAGTACGCCCCGCGATAGGAAGACACTACCTCGAGCTTCCCCACGATCTTGCGAACTCGGTGAGCATGCCCTCTTTCTCTCTCGCTTCCTGTATCGCCGGCACCGTCATCGACCGACGACTCCGCCGTCGGTAGCCACCGCAGCGCCGCTCGCAAATGGTCGAGCATGCTAGAACCGTAGGATCTAGATCTGACGGTTACGATAGATCACTTAACCGTGAAGAGGTACGAGTCCTGTGCCGCACGATCTCATTTAGATCCAACGGCTACAGAGCGTGATCCGCAGCGAATCGGTACCGACGAATAGAATTACGCCGCGTGTCCACCAGATCTGTTTAAAACAGATTTGAAAACAGAAACTTTTGCAAACTTCAAACCTTTGTATCTTTTGATCCACACGTCCAAATTTTACAAATTTGATGTCGTTGGATTCAGGAGAACAAGATCTAACCAACCCTACCCTTAGTTTAGCAAATAGTATCTTTTAGCTTGTTTGATTTTGCAGATTCTTTTGTGTGCTTGCTAACATTAGAAAAATCATTTAAAAATGATTTTAAGATTAAAACCTTTGCCAATTGGTTTGTTGTGACCTTACTGACCCTAGGAACCAACCCATAGTTTGGAAAATGATTTTTGAAAAGTTTAGAATGGATTAATTGGTTTAGTCCATTTCTAGCTAATTAAAAACCATTGTTTTGTTTATGAAAATGCTTTCATAAAGAAAACTTTGAGAAAATATTTTGGACCAAACCTACTGACCCAAAACACCAAGTTTTGCAATAGCAACTCATTTGGTGAAACCTATAGGATAATACCCTAGTAGAAATATTTCTACACCACATAGAATGACACTTTGTTTTGGAAAATGGTTTTATAGTAAAGCCTTTTGCTAACAACTTTACCACTTTGGTAAATGACCAATTTGGATCTTACAAAGTTTAGGAATCTAATAGATACCCTCTTTGCAAATGACTTTGCCATTTTGGTAAATGACCAATTTGGAACTTACAAAGTTAGAAGCCTAGTGAAGACAATCCTTGCAATAGAACCAACCTTTGCATGCTTATGCATGACTTAGATGTACCCAAATGACTATGACCCACTAGGAACCACTTTTTCAAACAAAGCAAAGCTTGGCATGCTTGCATGCATTACCTTGACTTTGTTATTTTATGTGTGTGTTGTTTTGCTTGATTGGTAGATTGAGTTTGTACCTTGCTTGATTGATTGTAGTGACTTGAAGAGTGTGAGTGTTGCAAGGACAAGGTGAACCTATACCCTCTACCAAGAAGGCAAGTGATATCATCATGAATATTCCATTCCTATATTTTATATATGCATTAGTATTATTTTCTAAGTATAGGACTTGCATGGATTTTTGCTAAGTATAAACTATGCTTTGGGAAAACCTATTAGGTAAAACCTTAGTGAAAATTACCTAAGTCAAGATTCCTAATACTACCATGCTTAGCCTAGCTATTAGAAAACAAGGGTGGTTTATATATTCACACTATGGAAAAATATTCAAAGTCTGAGGACTTGTGTTTTATTTAACAAAACAACTAAGATAATGAATCACCTGGGTGGAATGGAAGGAATGGTGTATGTTGAGTGGTTCACAAGGCCATGGACTTGGCTTGTGTATCTCACTTGTGGATGGCCACCCAGGAAACAAAGAGATTTGAGTTGTCAAATGTTGAGAAGCTTCAAGTGCAACCACTTGGCATTATGGGCTCTGCCATGATCTTAGGATGCTAGAACTTAGTCTCTTGGATGAGGGTGGTAGATGGGTTGATAGGTTGGAGCGCGTCCATTTGACTAAGGAAAGGCTAATGAAGGATCTTGTCTTGGGAAACCAAGTCTTGTGGGGAAAGTGCACCACCTCTGCAGAGTGTAAAACCTAAGTACTTAGCCATGTCCTGGTAAAGGACAATTTGAGCATCAAGACATGGAAACTTCAAGAATCTCATCACTCCAATTTCTAAATAAAACTTGTGGGTGAACAAGGGTTAAAAGGATCTTCAGTCATTGATTGGTAGATGCCTGAGTGGATCTGAGTCTTTGATTGATAGATGCCTTGGGTGTTTTGTGCCAAGCAAAAACTTAGTGTTTTCAAAAGTTAAGGAAAAATCTATTTTGAGCAAAGCAAGCCTCAACTCCACTTAGCCAAATGCATATAGATGATAGATTCCACTATACTACCAAAGTATCACTTGCCAATACTATTCCAATGTATTGACCCTTGTGGCTGTAACTTATGATGTTGCAGGTTTGATTGATTTTAGTGAAGATTGATTGATTAGGATTACAAAGTCTACAACCAACATCTGCCTGTGGCACTTTGAAGATGAAGGACCCATGACTATAGTTATTCCGCTGCAATGTAATGTAAATAGCCAATGAGCTATGTTTGATGTAATAAAACTATTTTATTCCTGGTTATAAAGTTGTATTATGACCTTTGTTTCTTGATATTACATCTAAACTGTGGATGCTAGCTATTGATCCAGGGACTAGCATTGTAAACACAGGGGACTCAATCTTATTAAAGGTTGGGGACGCTACACCTTGTGAGCCAGTCACATGCTTGCAAGCTAATTGGATGACATTTCACCGAGAGGGCCCAGAGTATATCTATCCGTCATATGGATGGACAAATCCCACTCTTGATCCATGTGTCTCAACCAATGCTTTCCGAACACTCAATGCCACCTTTATAGCCACCCAGTTACGGTGTGGTGTTTGATGTCATCAAAGCATCCTTCCGGTGAAGGTGATATGCATGATCTCATGGTCGAAGGAATTAGGTTACTATGTATCAGAAAGCATATAGCAATTGAACTATTAAAATGACTTGATCTTTATGCTACGCTTATCTATAGGAGTATGTCCACCATATCATTCTCCTAATGATATGATCCTGTTGTTAATAACATCTCAATGTTCATGATAGGGAAACCACAATCATTTATTAACCAACAAACTAGTAATATAAAGAGGCTTTACTAGGGACTCTATTTTAGTTTACAATTCACACAAGTATCAATGTTTCCTTGTTAATACTATTATAGCATGAATGTAAACATTTATCATAAACACAAAGATATAATAATAACTACATTTATTATTGCCTCTAGGGCATATCTCCAACAGTCTCCCACTTGCACTAGAGTCATCTAATCTAGATTACATGGTAATATACCGAACACCCATGGCAGTTTGGTGTTGGTCATGTTTTGCCCTCGGGAGAGGTTTAGTCAACGGATCCGCCACATTCAGATCTGTGTGTACTTTGCAAATCTTTATGTCCCCATCTTGGACATGTTCTCGAATAGCGTGAAAACGTAGCTTGATGTGCTTGACTTCTTGTGTGACCTTGGTTCTTGCGCATTGGCTATGGCCCATGTTATCACATGAGATAGACATTGGGTCCAGCGCACTAGGAACCACACCCAGCTCTGTAATGAACTCTTTCATCCATATCGCTTCTTCTGAAGCCTCCGAAGCAGCCATGTATTCTGATTCAGTTGAAGATCTCACCACAACGCTTTGCTTTGCACTCCTCCAGCTAACTGCTGCACCATTCAAAGTAAATACGTATCCAGATTGTGATTTAGAATCATCCGGATCGGTGTTCCAACTAGCATCGGTGTAACCATTAACAACGAGTTGTTCATCACCTCCATAAGAAAGAACCATATCCTTAGTTCTTCTCAAGTACTTAAGGATGTTTTGATTGTCCAATGATCCACTCCTGGATCACTTTGATATCTGCTAGTTAAACTAACAGCATATGCAATGTCGGGTCTAGTACATAGCATGGCATACATTAGAGATCCTATGGCTGAGGCATAGGGAGTCTTACTCATCCTTTCTCTATCTTCTCCGTTGTCGGACTTTGAGTTTTACTCAACGTCGTATTGGGCAACATGGGCAAGAACCCTTTCTTGCTATCTTCCATTCCAAACCTCTTTAGAACTTTGTCCAAATATGTACTTTGTGACAACGATATTAGGCGTCTCGATCTATCTCTATAAATCTTTATGCCTAATATGTAAGCTGCTTCGCCAGATCCTTCATTGAAAAACTATTATTCAAATATTCCTTGACACTATTAAGAAGGTCTACATCATTCCCAATCAACAATATGTTATCCACATACAGTATTAAGAATGCTACAGAGCTCCCACTCACTTTCTTGTAAATACAAGCTTCTCCATAAGTTTGTATAAAACCAAAACTTTTGATTACCTTATCAAAATGTTGATTCCAACTTCGGGATGCTTGCTTCGATCCATAGATGGACCGTTGAAGTTTGCATACCTTGTTAGCATCTTTAGGATCGACAAAACCTTTGGGTTGCATCATATACAACTCTTCATCAATGTCTCCATTGAGGAATGCTGTTTTGACATCCATCTGCCATATCTCATAATCATAATATGCAGCGATTGCTAACATAATCCTCACAGACTTTAGCTTCGCTACCGGTGAGAAAGTCTCATCGTAGTCAACTCCTTGAATTTGTCGAAACCCTCTTGCGACAAGTCGAGCTTTATAGACAGTAACATTACCATCAGCATCTGTTTTCTTCTTGAAAACCCATTTGTTTTCGACAGCCTCCCGGCCTTCCGGTAAGTCCACCAAAGTCCATACTTGGTTTTCGTACATGGATCCAATCTCGGATTTCATGGCTTCTTGCCATTTATTGGAATCTGGGCTCATCATCGCTTCCTCATATGTCTCAGGGTCATCGGTGTTATCCACCAACATGACATTCATAACGGGATCATACCAATCAGGAGTGGTACGAGTTCTTGTTGACCTGCGAGGCTCTGTAGCAACTACAACCAAAGTTTCATGATCATCATCATTAGCTTCCTCTCTTACTGGTGCAGGCGTCACATGAACTACTTTCGGTGCTGCGCTACTCGCAAGTTCGAGAGAAGGTTCAACAACCTCGTCGAGTTCTACTTTCCTTCCAGTCACTTCTTTCAAGAGAAATTCCTTCTCTAGAAAGGATCCATTCTTGGAAACGAAGATTTTGCCTTCGGATCTATGATAGAAGGTATACCCAATAGTCTCCTTCGGGTATCCTATGAAGACGCATTTTTCCGCTTTGGGTTCAAGCTTGTCCGGCTGTAACTTCTTTACATAGGCTTCGCAACCCCAAACTTTAAGGAACGACAATTTAGGTTTATTCCCAAACCATAATTCATACGGTGTCGTTTCCACGGATTTAGATGGTGCCCTATTTAAAGTGAATGCGGCTGTTTCTAATGCATAACCCCAAAATGATAGCGGTAAATCTGTAAGTGACATCATAGAACGAACCATATCTAAGAGAGTTCGATTATGACGTTCGGACACACCATTACGTTGTGGTGTTCCTGGCGGTGTCAATTGTGAAAGTATTCCGCATTTATTCAAATGCTCGCCAAACTCGTAACTTAGATATTCACCTCCACGATCAGAACGTAGAAATTTAATCTTCTTGTTACGTTGATTTTCAACCTCACTTTGAAATTCCTTAAACTTCTCGAAAGTTTCAGACTTATGTTTCATGAAATAGATATACCCATATCTACTCAAATCATCCGTGAAGGTAAGAACATAATGATAACCACCGTGCGATGCTACACTCATTGGACCACAGACATCGGTATGTATGATTTCCAACAAGTCCGTAGCTCGCTCCATCATACCAGAAAATGGAGTCTTAGTCATTTTACCCATCAGACATGCTTCGCATCTTTCAAGTGATTCAAAATCAAGTGATTCAAGAAGTCCATTGGAATGGAGTTTCTTCATACGCTTCACTCCAGTGTGACCAAGACGACAGTGCCACATATAGGTCGAGTTATCGCTCGATTTCAAACGTTTAGCCTCAATGTTGTTAATATGTGTATTTCCACTATCGAGATTCAACAAGAATAGACCATCTATCAAAGGTGCATGTGCATAAAACATATTACTCATATAAATCGAACAACCATTATTCTCGGATTTAAACAAGTAACCGTCTCGCAATAAACAAGATCCCGATATAATGTTCATGCTTAACGCAGGCACCAAATAACAATTATTTAAGTATAAAACTAATCCCGATGGTAGATGAAGGGGTAGCGTGCCGACCGCGACCACATCAACCTTTGATCCGTTTCCAACGCGCATCGTCACCTCGTTCTTCGCTAGCTTCCGTTTATTCTGCAGCACCTATTTCGAGTTACAAATATGAGCAACCGAACCAGTATCAAATACCCAGGCACTACTACGAGTACTAGTGAGATACACATCAATAACATGTATATCGGATATACCTTTCTTCTTGATGTTGCCGTTCTTCAAATCCGCCAAGTACTTTGGGCAATTCCGCTTCCAGTGACCTTCTCCCTTGCAGTAAAGCACTTTCGATGTCGGCTTAGGTCCAGCCTTGGTCTTCTTCGTCGGTGCGGTAACTTTCTTACCACCCTTCTTGAAGTGTCCCTTTTGCTTAGACTTGCCTTTCTTGAATTTGGTGGTCTTATTGACCAACAACACTTGGTGCTCTTTCTTGATCTCCACTTCTGTAGATTTTAACATGGCAAAGAGTTCTGGTAACGTCTTGTTCATGTTCTACATGTTGTAGTTCATCACAAAGTTCTTGTAACTTGGTGGTAGTGATTGGAGGACACGGTAAATCCCCAAAGCATTAGGAATCACTATACCCAAGCTTTGAAGTTTGTTTGCGTGCCCAGACATCTTAAGCACATGCTCACTGACGGAGCTGCCCTCTTCCATCTTGCGCTTAAAGAACTTTTAAGCCTCATAGCTCTCAATTGCGCATGAGTCTCAAAGATCAATTTGAGATCACGGACAATATCATGTGGGTCTGAATTCTCAAACCTTTCAAGCTCGATTCTAAACCATACAAGATAGCACACTGGCTGTGGAGTCTTGAGTCTTCGAGTGAGGTAAACATTCTTTACTTCATCGGTAGCGATGGCGCAGTGGGTCACCAACGTGCATCCAGCACATAGGTCAAATTACCAGCTGTGAGGACAATCCTCAAATTGCGGAACCAATCCGCGAAGTTGCTTCCATTGTTTTTCAACTTTTCTTTCTCTAGGAACGCATTAAAATTGATGGTAGGGGCTGCCATTGATCTACAACATATTTGCAATAGTTTAGACTAAGTTTATGACAAATTGAGTTCTAATTAATAAGTAAATTAATCTAGGTGAACTCCCACTCAAAACAACATCCCTCACATTGTTTTTGTGATCACACGAACCAAATCCACCACATCAAAACCGATCATCACGAGAGTTGATGTAGCTTCAATGGCGAACAATCGACATATTCATCATATCTTCTATATGACTCATTCTTTACCTTTCGGTGATCCGTGTTCCGAGACCATGTATGTACATGCAAGTCTCGTCAAGATCAAACCTTAGCTTCCGCATGAGCAAATCTGGCTTGCTCATGTTGTATACACTTGCGGAATCTAACACACCCGATCATCACGTGGTGCTTCGAAACAACAAGCTTTAGCAACGGTGCTAACTAAGGGTGAACACTTTATGACTTGAAATTTATGTGCATGAGGGATCATCTTATAATGCTACCGTTGTTTACTAAGCAATACAAGATGCATAAAGGATTAACATCACATGCAATTCATAATATGTGATATGATATGGCCTTTCTTCTTTGTGCTTCCGATCTCCATCTTCAAGCACGAACATGATCTCCATCATCACCGACATTGCATCAAGGTCCATGACGCTGCTCCATGGTTGTCGTCCACCGGCTTCAACTATTACAACTACTTTGAATAGACACGCGGGTCTTAACAGAATTTAAAGACAACCATATGGCTTCTGCCGGTTGCCAACTTACAATAAGGAACATTGCATACATCATATATAATCATAATCATGGCCATATCACATCACAGCACACCCCTGCAAAACAAAGTTAGACGCCTCTACTTTCTTTGCATGTTTTACGTGGTTTGGGGCTTTCAATAAGTGTCATTCTAACTTACGAACAAGAACCACAACATTGATACTATTATTGACAATCACCCATTGTAAATTGAATCTTAACTATGCTAGGAGAAACAGACACCCGGAAAGCCACTTATGCAATACAAGTTGCATGTCAAGCGTGGAGCAAGTCTCATGAACGATGTCATGTAAGGTTAGCCTGGGCCGCTTCATCCCAACATCCGGCAAGATGCAAAGTACACAAGAAGTAATCGACAATAAAAGCATCAACGCCCACAATGACCATTGTGTTCTACTCGTGCAACAGATCTACATATAGACACGGCTCTGATACCACTGTAGGGATTCGTAGCATGGAAAACAAAAATTTTCTATCGCATACAAACAAACAAGCCAAGATCTATCTACTAGATTGTAGCAACGAGTCGATGGAATAACTCACCCTCGAAGATTCCAAGTGTTTAACGAGAGCGGATTCTCGTGGGTGATGTAGCCGTACTCTTCCCGATCTCAAGATCGCGTAGACGATCCTTCCGGCGCTGCGTTCCGGCGCTCCCTTGATCGGTCACACGTTCGAATTTTCGACGAAGACCTTCCTCTCCTTGTTCCAGGCAGCGGAGGTTGTAGCACTCTCCTCGCGATTCGGCCTAAGGCAGCGTGGTACCGGAAGTAGAGGGGAGATCTCGCAGGGCTTCGCCTTAAGCCGGAGCGAGTATGGTGGACTATGAGAGAGCCCTTGACGATCTAGGGTTTAGACACGCCGAGGAAGAGGCTAGGCCGGCGGCTAGGGTTTGACCTAGGCGGCGGCGGTTTGCCCTAGGGTGGCGGCGGTTTGCCCTAGGGCGGCGGCGGCAGCAGCAGGTGGTGGCGCCGGCAGCTAGGATTTAGAGGTGGAGGAGTTGTGTCTAGGAGGGTAGCCCTGCCCCTCCTTATATAGGTGGAGGGAGGCGCGCCAGGGAAGGGGAGTCCCTCCCCAACTCGGCCAAGGAGGGTCGGCGGTGGAGGGGAGGAACTCCTCCCCAACTCGGATTCCACCTCCCCTCCACTTCCCAAAATAGTCATTTGACTTTCAAATTGGCGTTTGACTTTTTCAAACTAGGATTTGAATAAACCCTCTATTTTGTTCAGCGATGACACCTAGTACATGATGCAATCATTCCAACTTGATATAACACATTCATGTACCCTTCCCCTCCGGAGTGTCGGACATTCCGGAACCTTCTAGAACATTCCCGATGAAAACACCGGAACCATTCTCCAACCCCGAAACAGGACTTTCCTTATATGAATCTTATTCTCCGGACCATTGCGGATCTCCTCGTGATATCCCGGATCCCATCCAAGACTCCGAACAACATTCGGTCTCTTACTCATCATTCCATAACTACTCAAACAACGTTGAATCCTTAAGTGTGTCTCCCTATGGTTCGTGAATTATGCGGACATGATCGAGACACTTCTCCGATCAATAACCAATAGAGGAATCTAGAAATTCATATGGCTCCCACATATTTCTACGATTACTTTGCGATTGAATGAACCACTTACATACGATACCAATTTCCCTTTGTCTCACAATAGTTTACTTATCCGAGGTTATGATCGCTTGTATCTGCATACCTAGTTCAACCTCGTTACCGATAAGTACTCTTTTCTCGTTCCCGTGATATGTGATCCCTTGTGAGCCAGTCACATGCTTGCAAGCTAATTGGATGACATTTCACCGAGAGGGCCCAGAGTATATCTATCCGTCATATGGATGGACAAATCCCACTCTTGATCCATGTGTCTCAACCAATGCTTTCCGAACACTCAATGCCACCTTTATAGCCACCCAGTTACGGTGTGGTGTTTGATGTCATCAAAGCATCCTTCCGGTGAAGGTGATATGCATGATCTCATGGTTGAAGGAATTAGGTTACTATGTATCAGAAAGCATATAGCAATTGAACTATTAAAATGACTTGATCTTTATGCTACGCTTATCTATAGGAGTATGTCCACCATATCATTCTCCTAATGATATGATCCTGTTGTTAATAACATATCAATGTTCATGATAGGGAAACCACAATCATTTATTAACCAACAAGCTAGTAATATAAAGAGTCTTTACTAGGGACTCTATTTTAGTTTACAATTCACACAAGTATCAATGTTTCCTTGTTAATACTATTATAGCATGAATGTAAACATTTATCATAAACACAAAGATATAATAATAACTACATTTATTATTGCCTCGAGGGCATATCTCCAACAGTTGCCTCGAAGGCTGAGGTGTTGCCGCCCTCCGAGTTGGGCTTCTTGAGTATGGTGGGGTCGTCATTGTTGACCCCGCTTGCATACTTGGCGAGCTCGTCGGCGTGGTTGGTCTCTGCCGTGATGACGGCGTCGACGAGTTCGGCTCCTTTGGCCTCGCACTCGGTGGCCATGTCGGGGTCGCCGTGGATGGTGATGATGCCGCGCGGTCCGGGGAGCTTCATCGCGTTGTACGCATAGTGGGGCGCCGCCATGAACTTAGCAAACGCCTGGCGCCCCAAGACGCAGTGGTAGGGGCTGTCAAAGGGTACCAGCTCGAAGACGATCCACTCGGTGCGGAAGTTTGCCGGTGTGCCGAAGGTGACCGGCAGCGTGACCTTGCCGATCGGATACGCCTTCCAACCGAGGACGATGCCGTGGAACATGGTGTAGGTCGTCTCGACCATCGACTGCGGGAGCCGCAGTCGCCTGAAGGTGTCCAGGTACAGGATGTCGATGGAGCTACCGCCGTCCATCAATGTCTTGGGGATCCAGTAGTCTCCCACCTTGGGCTTGACCACCAGGGCGACTCGGCCTGGGTACTCGATGCGTGGCGAGTGGTCCTGGCGGCTCCAAGTGATTGGTTGCTCAGACCAGTTGAGGAACTGAGGGACATCCACTTGGGCCACCGCGTTGACGGTGACGGCACGGGTGATGACCTTCTTCTCGCGCTTCGTGTTGAAGCCTGTGAAGGTGTGGAGCGAGCCGGCCACGCTGCCGAATTTTCCGCCGTTTGGCGGGTTGTCATCGCGGTCTCCCTGAGCTCGTCGCGCCTTCTCGATCTCCTTGAGAGAGTGGCAGTCGGCGGTCATGTGCGTAGCGGGTTTTCCTTCCTTGCTGTGAAATACACAAGGTTGGTTTAGAAGGGCCGCGGGATCGAACCTTGGCTTTGCCTTGTAGTTGCCGCCGTCGCGGCGTTACCCCCCGTCGCGGCGGAAGCTCTTGGGCTCGCGCTGCACGTATCCAGCGTTGGCGACGAAGTCGACTCGCCCGTCACTGCGGCGCTTGCCGGTGAAAGTGTGTCGCTGTCATTGCCGTTGTCCTCCCGACTCGTCATCGGTTTCTTGGTTTGGGTCTTCCTCCGCGTATCTTTTGGCGATCTCCAGGAGGTCCGGTATGTTGTTGAGTGTGCGGTATGCTCGTTTGAGCTTGGCGACCAGGGGCTCGTAGCGGCACGAGGTCTTAAAGCAGTGGATCGCGGTGTCCGGGTGGATGCCGACTGCGTTGTACCATAGTTCTTGCCACCGTTGGACCCAGCTGCGGGTCGACTCGCGAGGTCCCTGGACGCATCGTTCCAGGTCCTCGATGGTGGTGGAGCGGGTGTATGAGCCCTCGAAGTGCCTGACGAAGGCGTCGCGCATCTCTTCCCAGGATCGATGCTATCCGCGGGGAGAGTGTTAATCCACTACATGCACGCTCCCTCCATCATCAGGGGAAGGTAGCGGGCAGCTAGTAGATCAGTGTGGCCGGCGATCCCCATCGCCATGAGGTAGGTATCCAGCTACACGGAGGGATCGTACGAAGGGTCGTACTTCTCTATTTCCTTCGGTGCTTTGAAGTTTGCCGGGTATTTTTCGCCTCGGATCATCAGTCTGAAGCATCGGGGCCCGAGTCGGCTTAGCGACCCCCTCGGCTCGCCGTCGTGGCGGTTGGTTAGGGTGTGCCGCAAGTCGTCGGGCTGGCGTGCGCGCCAGCTCTGATTGTTGATGATGTGGGTGCGGGCGTCGACGGGCTGACCGTTTTCAGCGACGAAGTTGGTCGCCGGCCTGGGGTCGTTGGTGGAGAGTGCCGCCTTCGCGGGTCGGTGTTGGAGCTGTAGTGGTTCGGGTGGCGGGCAGTTGAGGGTGTTTGCCGCCATGGGGCGGCCGCTCGAGGCCGCTCTGCTTCCCGATGAACGCGAGTACATCCGACCCTGTGAGTCGACGCCTGCGTTTTGTTGCTCGACCGCCTTTGCGAGCAGGTGTTGGAATTATGCCCTGGAGGCAATAATAAAGATGTTATTATTATAATTCTTGTTCATGATAATGTTTATATTCCATGCTAGAATTGTATTAAGCGGAAACTTTAATACTTGTGTGGTTTGTGAACAACACCGTGTCCCTAGTACGCCTCTATGGACTAGCTCATTGATCAATGATGGTTAAGGTTTCCTAACCATAGACATGAGTTGTCAATTGATAATGAGATCATATCATTGGGAGAATGATATGGTGGATAGACCCAAACTAAGCGAAGCAATTAGATCGTGTCATCGTGTTCATCTTTGCGAAGCTTTTCCTATGTCAAATATTGTATTCCTTAGACCATGAGATAATACAACTCCACAGTATCGAAGAAAGCTTTGAGGTCATCAAACGTCATCCTATGAGAGGGTGATCATAAAGGTGTCTCTCGGTGATCGGAAAGTATACATTGGGTT
Source organism: Avena insularis (assembly GCA_023614405.1). Lineage (NCBI taxonomy): Eukaryota > Viridiplantae > Streptophyta > Magnoliopsida > Poales > Poaceae > Avena > Avena insularis. The sequence goes on from CM042690.1 coordinate 29,640,514, forward strand.
GTATGTATCGAGATGGAATTTGTCCTCCCAAGTCGAGAGATATACTTGGCCCACTCGTGTCGATATCAACACCGCTTGCAAGAATGTGGTTAAGGAGTTAATCACAAAGTGATATCGGATTACGGAACGAGTAAAGTACTTGCTGTGAACAAGATTGAACTAGGTATGAAGGTACTGACGATCGAATCTCGGGCAAGTAAAATATCGCGAGACGAAGGGAATATATATATGGGATTGATTGAATCCTGGCATCGTGGTTCATCCGATATGATCATCGATGAATGTGTGGGATTCAATATGGGTTTCAGACCCATTTGTTGATTATTGATAGAAGATCATATGCATATTCTCGAACCGCATGGTCACACACTTAACGTGTCTCGACGCTAGGATAGATTGGATAATTGGTTTATGAGTTTTTGTTGGTCTCGGATGGGATCCGGGACATCACGAGAGGTTCCGGAGTGGTCCGGAGAATAAGATTCATATAAAGGCGGTGCAGTTTTGGAGTTGAATTGTTCGGGTTAATCGGTATTGCGGAAGCTTCTAGAACCTTCCGGAGGGGACCAACGTGGTCCCACCTGTCAGGAGGGGGCATGGGCCTATGAGGGAGTGCCCTGTCCGCATTGGGCCAGGGGCACAAGGCCCCATAGGGCCCAGCCGGCCATCCAAGGGAAACCCTAATTAGGGCTTCTAGAAGGGAGAGTCCTTGCCCCCTCCTCCCTCCCTTGGCCCAAGGCTTGGAGGAGGGAAAGGATGGCCGCCTCTATATAAAGAGGGCTGGTCGCCTCCCTACACCTTCCCTCAAACCCTAGCCGCCTGCTGCCCTTCCTCTCTCCTCCCCGTCGCTTGTGGCGAAGCCTGCCAGAAATTCTCCACCAATTGCACCGTCGCGTTGTAGATCCAATCCATCTCTCCACCATACTTGCTGGTCGAGGAAGGAGGATACGTCGAGGTGCTGCGTGTGCATCTCACGGAGGCACCGCCACTTGTGGTGCTAGATCGGATCGGATCGCGAGGAGGAGAAGCGAAATGCGACTACATCACCCATGTTCCGAGCGTTCGCTCATTGTGCGAATCTTCAAGGGTATGAAGATTTAATCCAATCTCTCTTGTTGTTTGCATCTCCTAGATTAGATCTTGGCTTTCCTCTGCTCGCATCCGTAGAAAATTTTGATTTACTATGCCGCGAAACCCTTGATGGTATCGAGCTAGATCTATGCGTAGATGTGTTTCACGAGTAGAGCATAACATGGTTGTTGCGGACGTTGATGTTTTCTGTTGCAAGCCTCTTGTTTGTGTTCTTCTTATGACGCGGGATAGTGAGATTGAAGCGGTCCAGGCCAACCTTACGCGACGTCGTTAGCGAGACCGGCTCCGCACTTGACGTGTGGCTTGTTCCACACATGCGGCTGGTGGATGTCAGTTTCTCTCACTATAGTTGTCATGGGATTAACACCGGAGTTTGGCAACCATAATATCACCGTTGTGGCTTACCGTAGGTAAGAATCATTCTTAGCATCTACTCCCATAAGCCACGTAAAACATGCAACAACAAAGTAGAGGCGTCTAACTTGTTTTTGAGGAGTGTTTTACGTGATATGGTATGGCCCAAGATGTGATGTGTATATTGTATGCGATGATCATGTTTTGTAATGTTTCACGACTTGCATGTCGATGAGTACACAACCGGCAGAAGCCATATGGTTGTCTTTATAATTGTGTATGACCTGCGAGTCAAACTTCTTATACGCCATGTAATAGCTTTACTTTATCGCTAAGTAGTTAGCAATAGTTGTAGTTGATATTCGTGGTGGAGGCAATCATGGTGGAGTGATGGAGATCATGCTTAGGAGCACAAGATGGAGATCATTCTTGGCGAAGATTGGCTATACCATGTCACATAAAGTTATATGCATGTGATGTTTATCCTTTTATGTATCTTATTATGCTTAGATCGCAGGTATCATTATAAGATGATTCCTCACTTAAAGATCAAGATAAACGTGTTCTCCCCAAGTATGCACCGTTGCGAAAGTTCGTCGTGTCCAAGCATCACGTGATGATCGGGTGCTATAGACTCTATGCTCACATACAATGGGTGCAAGCCATTTTGCACGCGAAATACTTGGGTCTAACTTGACGAGCCTAGCATGTATGAGACATGGCCTCGGAACACAAGAACCGAAAGGTTAAGCATGAGTCATATGAATGATATGATCGACACTTCGTTGTCCACCATTGAAACCACATCTCTTCTTGTGATGATCGGATTAGGTGTGGTGAATTTGGATCGTGTTCACTAAACAACTTGAGGGATGTTGAATTTAGTGGGAGTTCATCTAGTAATTTGATTAAGTTGAACTATTTATCATGAACATAGTCTAAATTGTACTTGCCAATACTGTAGATCACATGGCCAAGTCCAACTTCAACTTCAATGTTTTTTTTGAGAAGGAAAAGCTTAGAAACAATGGGTCTAACTTCACCAATTGGTTCATAATCTAAGAATCATTCTATCTGGCGGACAAAGGACTATGTCCTTGGGAAAGCGTTAGGTGACCCCTGCTACAAGCTACCGGCTGATGAGAAAGCTGTCTATCAGTCGTAAATATGATTATGGTGTGATTAAGAGCACCATGTTGTTTGCTATGGAACCGGAACTTCAAAATCGTTTTGAAGACTATCCCGGGCCCTTTGAGATTCTCGAAGAGTTGAAAACCATGTTTCAGACTCAGGCCCGTTAGAGATATGAGATCTCGAGAAGTTCTTTAGCGCAAGATGGAGGAAGGGAGTTCGTTAGTGAGCACGCCATTAAGATGACGGGCTACACTCAACGCCTTGAGCAACTGGAATGCACGATTCCGGAGGAGCTCAAGATTGACAGGTGCAATCACTCCTCCCAGCTACAAAAGTTTTGTAGTGACTCACAATCAGATTGGTTCCCGACACGATCACCAAGCTCTTCGCAAAGTGAAGGCCGCGGAAGTGGACATCAAAAGGATAATCATGTGTTGATGGTCAACAAGCCCACCTTTAAGAAAGGTAAGGGAGCAAAGAAGCCCTTCAAGAAGGGCGTGACAAGTTTAATGCCCTGCTGAGAAGAAGCTCAGTCTGGTCCCAAGCCGGACCAGGTGCTTCTATTGCAAGGACAAGGGTCCTGGAAGCATGAATCGTCCGAAGTACTTAGCGGACAAGAAGGTGGCACCATCAAAGGTATATTTGATATACATGTTATTGATGTTTTCCTTACTAGCCCTCGTTGTAGTGCACGGGTATTTGATACGGTTGGTTGCTAATATTTGTAACTCAAAGCAGAGCTATGGAATAGACGGCAGCTTGCGAGGATGAGGTGACGATGCACGTTAGCAGCGGATCAAGAGTTGATGTGATGGCCGTCGGCACGCTCTCCTTAGTTTTACCTTGGGATTATTTTAAACCTTAATAAATGTTATTATGTGTCTGTGTTGAGCATGAACATTATTTCTGGATCGTGTTTATTGCAAGACGGTTATTCATTTAAATCGGAGAATAATGGTTGTTCTATTTATATGAGTAACATCTTTTATGGTCATGCACCTCTTGTGAATGGTTTATTTCTTCTAAATCTCGAAAGGGATGAAACACACATCCATAACATTGAGGCTAAGAGATGCAAAGTAGATAGTGATAATACTACTTATTTGTGGCACTGTTGTCTAGGTCATATTGGTGTAAAGCGCATGAAGAAACTCCATTCGATGGACTTTTGGAGTCTCTTGATTTTGAATCATTTGACACATGTGAACCATGCCTCATGGGCAAGATGATCAAAACCCGTTCTCGGTATGATGGAGCGAAACAGCGGACTTGTTGGAAATCATACATACCGATGTATGCGGACCGATGAGTGTTTCGACGCGCGGTGGATATCGCTATTTTCTCACTTTTACCGATGACTTAAGTAGATATGGGTATATCTATTTAATGAAACATAAATCTGAAACATTTGAAAAGTTCAAGGAATTTCAGAATGAAGTGGAGAACCATCATATGAAGATTAAGTTTCTACGATCCGATCGTGGAGGTGAATATTTGAGTTATGATTTTCTCACGCATCTTAAAGCAAGTGGAATCGTTTCACAACTCCATACACCCAAACACCACAGTAGCAATGGTGTGTCTCGAGCAGAATCGAACCCTATTAGATATGGTACGATCGATGATGTCTCTTGATTTGCCGTTATCATTTTGGGGTTATGCATTAGAAACTGCTGCATTCACTTTAAATAGGGCTCCATCTAAATCCGTTGAGGCGACACCGTATGAACGTGGTTTGGTGCTAAACCTAAGTTGCCGTTTCTTAAAGTTTGGGGATGCGAAGCTTCGTCAAGAAGTTGATGCGGACAAGCTCGAACCCAAAGCGAATGCGTCTTCATAGGATACCCTAAGGAAACTATTGGGTATACCTTCTATCCAGAACCGAAGGCAAAGTGTTTGTGTAAAGAACGGTTCCTTTCTTGAGAAGGAGTTTCTCTCGAAAGAAGTGAGTGGGAGGAAAGTAGAGCTTGACGAGGTTATTGAACCTTCTCTTGAATTGGAGAGTAGCGGCACCTGAAATTGTTCCAAAGGTGCTTTGCACCAACCATAGAGAAGCTAATGACAAAGATCATGAAGCTTGGACGATCTTGCATCTTGAACGTCGCGGTCGACAAGGTCGCGTGCCTCTCTGAGTGGTACAACAACCTGTCTTGACTATCTTGTTAGTAGAAGGCGGTGAACCTACGAACTATGAGGAAGCGATGATGAGCCCGGACTCGAGAAATGGCTAGAATCCATGAAATCCGAATTGGGATCCATGAGCGAAAACCAAGTATGGACTTTGGTGGACCCTCCTAGCGACCGAAAGGCCGTTGAGTGCAAATGGATCTTCAAGAAGAAAACGGACGCGAATGGTAATGTTACCGTCTATAAAGCACGGCTTGTCGCAAAAGGTTTTCGACAAGTTCAAGGTGTTGACTATGATGAGACTTTCTCTCCCGTAGCGATGTTTAAGTCCATTCGGATTTTATTAGCAATTGCTGTGTTTCATGATTATGAAATATGGCAGATGGATGTCAAGACTGCGTTCCTCAATGGCAACATTGATGAAGAGTTGTATATGATGCAACCCGAAGGTTTTGTCGATCCTAAGGATGCTGATAAAGTATGCAAACTTCAGCGTTCCATTTATGGACTGAAGCAAGCATCTCGGAGTTGGAACCTTCGTTTTGACCAAGTGATCAAGAGCTTTGGATTTGTTCCAAATTGCTCTGTAAGCTTGCATCTACAAGAAAGTGAGTGGGAGCTCGGTGACGTTTCTGGTACTATATGTGGATGACATATTGATTATTGGAAATGACATCAACATGCTTAACGATGTGAAGAGTTATTTGAACAAGTGTCTTTCAATGAAAGACCTAGGTGAAGCTGCTTATATATTGGGCATCAAAATCTATAGAGATAGACAAAGACGCCTGATAGCTTTAAGCCAGAGTACATACCTAGACAAAGTTCTGAAAAGGTTCAGAATGGATAAGGCAAAGAAAGGTTCGGTGCCTATGTTGTCAGGTAAGATGTTGAGCAAGGCTTAGTGTCCAGCTACGGTAAATGATAGGGAAGCTATGAGCAAAGTGCCTTATGCCTCGGCCATAGGTTCTATCATGTATGCCATGTTGTGTACTAGACCGGATGTGTCCAATGCTCTTAGTTTGACGAGCAGATATCAAAGTGATCCAGGAGTGGAACACTGGACAGCCGTGAAGAACATCCTAAAGTACCTAAATAGGACTAAAGAAATGTTCTTAGTCTATGGGGGTGATGAACAGCTCGTTGTAAAAGGTTACGTCGACGCTAGTTTCGACACCGACAAGGATGATTCCAAATCTCAGACAGGATACGTTTATATTTTGAATGAAGGAGCTGTGAGCTGGATAAGCTGCAAGCAAAGCGTGATCGCGGGATCTGATGAAAGCGGAATACATGGCTGCTGCAGCGTCAAGTGAAGGAGTTTGGATCGAAACTTCATCATCGAGCTTGGCGTGGTTCCAAGTGCATTGGACCCACTGGAGATATTGTGTGACAACACTGGCGCCATAGCACTCGCTAAGGAACCAAGATATCATCCAAAGACCAAGCATATCAACCGCAAGTTTCATATAATCTGAGACTATATAGCAGATGGAGATCTGAAGATCAGCAAAGTACATACAGATCTGAATGTCGCAGATCCATTGACTAAACCTCTTCCACGTGTAAAACATGATCAGCACCTCAGTGCCATGGGTGTGAGATTGTTGCCAGATGTAAACTAGATTATTGACTCTAGTGCAAGTGGGAGACTGTTGGAATTATGCCCTAGAGGCAATAATAAAGATGTTATTATTATAATTCTTGTTCATGATAATGTTTATATTCCATGCTAGAATTGTATTAAGCGGAAACTTTAATACTTGTGTGGTTTGTGAACAACACCGTGTCCCTAATGCGCCTCTATGGACTAGCTCATTGATTAATGATGGTTAAGGTTTCCTAACCATATACATGAGTTGTCAATTAATAATGAGATCATATCATTGGGAGAATGATATGGTGGACAGACCCAAACTAAGCGAAGCAATTAGATTGTGTCATCGTGTTCATCTTTGCGAAGCTTTTCCTATGTCAAATATTGTATTCCTTAGACCATGAGATAATACAACTCCCTGGTATCGGAAGAAAGCTTTGAGGTCATCAAATGTCATCCTATGAGAGGGTGATCATAAAGGTGTCTCTCAGGTGATCGAAAGTATCATTGGGTTGTATGTATCGAGATGGAATTTGTCCCTCCCAAGTCGGAGAGATATACTTGGGCCCACTTTCGGTGTCGATATCAACACCGCTTGCAAGCATGTGGTTAAGGAGTTAATCACAAAGTGATATCGGATTACGGAACGAGTAAAGTACTTCCGTGAGCGAGATTGAACTAGGTATGAAGTCTTGACGATCGAATCTCGGGCAAGTAAAATATCGCGAGACAGAGGAATATATATATGGGATTGATTGAATCCGGCATCGTGGTTCATCCGATATGATCATCGATGAATGTGGGATTCAATATGGGTTTCGCAGCTGTTGATTATTGATAGAAGATCATGTCTGCATATTCTCGAACCCGCAGGGTCACACACTTAACGTGTCTCGACGCTAGGATAGATTGGATAATTGGTTTATGAGTTTTTGTTCGGAGTCTCGGATGGGATCCGGGACATCACGAGAGGTTCCGGAGTGGTCCGGAGAATAAGATTCATATAAGGCAGTGCAGTTTTGGAGTTGAATTGTTAGGTTAATCGGTATTGTACCGGAAGCTTCTAGAACCTTCCGGAGGGGGACCAACGTGGTCCCACCTGTCGGGAGGGGGCATGGGCCTATGAGGGAGTGCCCTGGCCGCATTGGGCCAGGGGCACAAGGCCCCATAGGGCCCAGCCGGCCATCCAAGGGGAAACCCTAATTAGGGCTTCTAGAAGGGGGAGAGTCCTTGCCCCCCACTCCTCCCTCCCTTGGCCGCCGGCCCAAGGCTTGGAGGAGGGGCAAGGGCTGGCCGCCCCCCCTCTATATAAAGAGGGCTGGTGCGCCCCCTCCCCTACACCTTCCCCTCCAAACCCTAGCCGCCCTGCTGCCCTTCCTCTCTCCCTCCCGACTGCTTGTAGGCGAAGCCTCTTGAGAAATTCTCCACCAATTGCACCGCGCCGTCGCGTTGTAGATCTAATCCATCTCTCCACCATACTTGCTGGTCCGAGGAAGGAGGAGACGTCGAGGTGCTGCACGTGTGCATCTCACGGAGGCATCGCCACTTGTGGTGCTAGATCAGATCGGATCGCGAGGAGGAGAAGCGAGTACGACTACATCACCCACGTTCCGACGAACGTTCCGTTGTGTGAATCTTCAAGGGTATGAAGATCTAATCCAATCTCTCTCGTTGTTTGCATCTCCTAGATTAGATCTTGGCTTTCCCTCTGTTCGCATTCGTAGAAAATTTTGATTTACTATGCCGCGAAACCCTTCAGCAGGGCCCTGGCGTACTGGATCTGCAAGGTGCCTTCACCACTGGCTGCGATGTTGTCGACTGCCGCACGGCCCGCGACGAGGTTGTCCATTGGAGTTGAGAACAGCGGTAGGCCATTCGCGTCTCTCTCCCGTGAGGAGACCATGATCCGCGGTTGGTCCCTGGAGGGTGTGCGGTTGGGTGGTGGCGGGGCGCCGTTGGTCGTTGATCCTGGTGGGGGCCGAGCGCTCCCTCCTGGAGGCGCGTTCTCGCAGATCGCGCGTTCGGCCGCGCGGGCCGGGTCGCTTTCATCGTTGAAGTTCAGGGCGTGCCCCTGGACGGTGGGGTTCAGGCGCGACCTGATTCAGAGCTGGTGATAGTGCGACAGCTCCCGTGCCGTCGCCTGCTCAAGGCGAAATTTTTCGCGCTTGGCTTGTTCCTTGCGGACTGCTTCCGCCAGCTTCACGCGGAGTTCCTCGACCTCCGTAGCCGTCGCATTGGGAGGGATCGGGGTGGAGAATGGATCCTCCGGCAGGTCGGTGTCGCCATGTAGGTCGCGGCGTGGCGGCTGGTACCGTCGCGGAGGTCGGCGGAATTCTCCGATCCGGTGTCAGAGTCGAAGATCCCAAGGATGGAGGGATCCTCGAAGTCTCCGATGTTGGAGACCTGGGTGATGGAGCCCGCGGGAGAAGCCGCGATGATGGATCCGGCGCGTGACGCCGGAGTGGCCGAGTCGGCGTCGTTGTTGAGGGCCGCGTCTTCCGCGACTGCGGTGGTTTCGGCCACGTTGCTGTGGGCCGAGTTGTACTCGGAGGCGAGGCGGTGGATCGTGCGGACCTGGCTCTCGGAGAGCCGGTCACGTGGCGGCGACTCGCGGATGCGAGCCGAGTCCTCCGAGACGATGACGTCGGTGAGGTCGCGTGGCAAGATCATGCTATGCGTGACGGGTCGCGCCGCCGGGACGTAGCTGCTCGGCAAGATCTGGAGCATCTCGCCCATCGCTATCATGCGGCCGGTGGCGATCGACTCATTGATGGGTAGATTGGATCTCGCCGCAGAACACCGGCTTGACCGGCCAGGCCCCACGGTGGGCGCCACTGTCGTGGGAATGACCACGGCAGATGCTGCAATCGGCAGCGAGTAGTAGAACGTATGGCAAGGGCGGCCAGCCATCTGCGGTGCGAGATGAGGGTGGAGACACAAGGATTTACCCAGGTTCGGCCCCCCGGAGGGGAAAGACCTACTCCTGCTAGATTGTATTATGGTGAGAGTACAATGGGGCGAGCTCGGCGGCTAGGCAGCGAGTCGCTTGGGTGGATGATGGAACGTGTCCTCTATGCGCCCTCTAGGGAGGTTTATATAGACTCACCTCCCTAGGGTTTATAGATCTCAACCGAATCAGTTACCAACTCGGTGATACTACGACCTAATCCGACTGGGCCTATCTATGCTTCTGGGCCTTCAGCTTCCAGTCGCTTGAATCCATGCCAGCTCTTGATCCAGTCGCCGTCCTGCAGGCCCACTCGCCGGTTCCTGGGCCAGTCGGAAACGTCCTGCTGGGTATACCCCGGTAGGCATATCCCCATCATTGCACATAAACTTGGCACTTAGAACCTTTGACAGTGGTAAACTTTGGAATTAAACTCATATTGGCTAGCCGCGTCATGCAACCAAAGTTAATATAACAGAGTCGTGAATGCCAAACATTGGACTCATTATCATTACAAACATGATTAATAACTTTAGTACATGAGTCTGACAAAAATAAGCGGAACAAACCTCCACACTCATAACCATTTCCAACCAATTGTACATACTTAGAAATTACAACTTTATTGGACTCAAAAACCAACTTAAATCCATCTCAACATAAAAGCGATCCGCTGACGAGATTCTTATTGATGGAAGGAACGTGCTGCACATTCTTCAGCTGTATGGTCTTCCCCGAAGTAAACTTCAGGTTTACCGTACCAACGCCATGAACAGAAGCACGTGAGCCGTTTCCCATCAGCATGGAAGAAGTCCTTGAGACCTGATAAGAGGAAAACATGGAAATATCAGAACATACATGTGTATTGGCACCCGTGTGTATCCACCAATCAGGAGAATGACATACTGAAAGGATAGTAGGTAAAATATCGTACCCAACATCCTTCATCTCAGTATCGCTAATAACAACATTTCGGTCTTGCCGTTGTTCCCATGTTGACGCTTGTCAAAGCGATTAGGGCAGCTAGGAGCCCAATGATCAGGATCACCACAAACGTGGCAAGAGCCTTTCCTCTTATCATTTTTCTTCTTGAAGTTGGTTGAGTGCGTGGCCTTGTTCTTGCCATCGAACTTCTCCTTTCCTTCAGTTTTGTTCTTATTCTTGAACTTGTGGGATTGGAAGTTTTTCCTCTACACCAAATTGGCAGTAGAACCTCCCTCAAACCCTCGAGCCGTTTTGTCCTTTGCTCTCGCCTTCTCTTCCACATGAAGAGACCCAATGAGATCCGTAACGGAGAACTCTTGTCTCTTATATTTTAGAGAAGTAGCAAAGTTTCTCCACGAGGGAGGAATCTTGGCAATAATGTCACCAGCCACAAATTTATTTGGTAAGGAACACTTGAACTACTCCAGTTCTTTGGCAAGTGATTGTATCTCATGAGCCTGTTCAACGACGGAGCGCTCATCAACCATCTTGTAGTCATAGAATTGTTCCATGACATACAACTTAGTGCCAGTGTCCGAGACCCCAAACTTGGCCTCGAGCGCTTCCCACACATCCTTGCCATTATCAAATGACATATACGGGTCAACAATGTTGTCCCCAAGAACACCGAACAAAGCCGCCATAAACATGGTATCGGCATTCTTAAAGGTCGCTTCCTGCTCAGCAGAAAGATCTCCTTCAGGCTTGCCAAGAGTGGCGCTATAGCAGTTTAGGTTTTCAAACCAGAGAACTGCTATCTTGTGCCATCTCTTATAGTGCATGCCATCAAAAGGAGGCGGCCTAGTAGCCGCGGCTACACCAGTGAAATCCGGTTGCCTATAATCAGGTTTTTGGATTATTAGAAATATAAGCAATAATCCATATGATTTAATCCGAATAATAAATTGATAAAGCATGATCATACAAACGGTACTAAAACCAATTATGCAGATCAACAAAGTAGATGAACAGATTACATCTATAGGAGATAAATCTATCACATCTACACCAAACGCTAGAACAAAGAACTCTAGCATAATCCGAAAAAGACAGTTGAGTATCATGTACAGTGTAGGCTGAATAGCAGCCGCAACGGTTGCAGCAGCGTCGCCCATGTTGAGGTTGTCGAAGAGATTGGTGACGTCCGGGAAGAAGTCGTCGTCCGGGAACTCGTCGTCGGACGACGTCAGAATGATGGCGCTCCCCAAAAACCTGATCGCCCCTCACCCGTACAGATTCACGAGAGGCGGGGTTTCGGAGGCCTACTGTCCCGATCTGCGGTGCACGCCGCAAGCCAGGATGAGGAAGACGAAAGCGGCGGCGCAAGGTTCTAGAGGGTAGGCGCGTGTGTGGATTGATTCACCGATTAGGTTTAGCGCAGCCGCTTATATAGTGCAGGTTAGGGAGATCGTGGGCTCGGTCCACGTCCGAGTCGGTAACAGTCCACGTCCATAAAAACTGGAAATGACTGTAATTAACACGTCCGTTAATGACTCATAATTAGTTTTCCCAATCAGCAAAATAAAGCTCGTCCCGGCGAGATTCCCATAACCCATGGCGGCAGCGTATGGCGTGGCGTGGCGGAAGGGCGGCGTCGAGAGTGCGAGGATACTCTTCTTGTCACACCTTAGTGAGTGGTGCAACACTCTACTATATAAGGTGGTCCAACTCCCCTTCAACTAGCAATGTGGGACTAAACTTTAGCACCACTAGCACAACCATATGCTGCCATATACAAGTGGGCTAAAGAGAATTTCAGAATTTTTCTAATGGGCCAACAGCCCAAAACTCACCAAATTCCAACAACCGGGACTAGCCGTTCTCTGCATGGCATTGATGCAGTTCTTGACACAATTTTTTTGCATTCATGGCAGGTTTTTTTAGTGGGGGAAGGGTCATAGCAGGAGGATCGGTTTAGGAGGGAGAGTTTTGGCATAAGTGACATGCAATGAAGGATCCCATTACACAAAACATCGTCATGGTTATATAGATACATTTCGATTATATATATATACAATTTGATTACACGGAGATCACAACCCTTCTATTCGATTACATGCGGAGATCATTAAATCACTAGTATCCCTTGGTATGGAATTTTCCATTTGGGTCTATGGTATGGTCAACCAAAAATCCTGCCAATTCCTATTGAATTGCTATCAAGCGCTCCTTTGGTTGGAGATTCTCCCGCAATCTTTTCAACTATAATACATAAAAGAAGGAGATCAATATGAATATCAATCGTCATAACAAATATTATGAATGACAATCAACACAACTGATGGTAATAAATTCAAATTGTGAATATATTGTTCATATACATCTAGAAATGTTGCTCTGTCCCGCTCACTGACCTCAGAGCGAATGAACTCGCACACGAAGTATCCACACAAATTACTCCCTGCTGGTTGCCTCTCGCATTTTACGAGAATATAATTTAATCAAATAATAATGAAGCATGATATAATGGTATTGAAAGTAGAATTGAAAAAATATGCGGACCTAGCCCGTACTGCTTACCTCGATTCGAAGAAAACTAAGCTCATTTCCAAATTTACCAACCGTACTTTTGGTGAAATCTTGCCAAACCTTGCCCAGCAAAAATAAAGAATAAATAAGTTATTAGTTACTTGATATATCAAGATATATATGAACGAAAGAGACCGATATAGTGCGATAATGGATGAAATTACCTCTAGAGCGTATTTTTAATGATTGTGTACTCCGATTCGTCTTTCCTTAGTAAGTCTTTGATTTCAACTCTTCCAGCGTCAACTTAATTGTTAGTAGAATCCGGTAAAAGTTGCGCACGTTTATATATATGTCTGTAACTCATCAATTACAAAAGTGAATGTGTAAGTATAACACTCTCATGGGTAGTTGTAGGGAAACAATATTCTCCTTTTTTAATGTTGCCTCTTTATGAACCTTAGCAAGTTACGCTCCGTCTCCTTAGAATATTTCTTTAGCAATCGTTCATTAACTCGGCATGGGTCAATGAATCCAGTGTCAAAGATTTGCTTTCGGTCATATTCCTCGCTCTTCATTCTGAATAATAGCGTAGTGAGTATAATTACATGCAATGAATGAGCTTATTTAGAGACTTTATCATAGAAATAAATGAACCACTTACAGACAATAGGAACTGATGAGACTCAAGTCGAGGACATCTTGTTTGAATAACATATAGAATTCCTTGAAATAAATTTGAATCTGGTCTTCACCAGTGAAATGCTCATTTGTAACTCTCACAAGCAGCGCTGATAATCGATATTCTTCCTTGCGTGTAGAGACTTTCTCGTACCACTCATGCAGTCTCTTCACATTTGTGTTGGTAGAAGCTCGACCTCATCAGGTCTCACTAGAGGCTTCCCGCATTCATATTTCCATGCTATTTTCTTCTGGATGGGGACATGTCCACCTAGCGCTTGATCAACATTAATTCCAACACCTATAGCAAACTCCGCCACTTGATCGATGAGGAAACCCTGATCATGATGAAAATTAGGTAACACCTTGAGCGGGAAGATCGACTGTTAGTACGCATAACTATATCTGGAACATACCCTACACACAACGGAGTTAGAGATAAACACCATGTTGTTTATATTTACATTATATGATAACCTTTTTCATGCAACACCCTATTGATCACCTTGTGCCTACGCTTTTTGATACTAATAGTTACAAGTCACTGCTTTTAGTAAAAACTAGAAATATGTTGCTTATGTTTACTGTTCTGGTTAACTGTTTTGATACAACTGCTGCAACTGCCTCTTGCATTTTGAGAATATTGATACACATGTGTGGTTAAAAGTGACGTCTTAATTACTAAAGTCTTATTGATATTTGTGTTTCCACTTGTGTTGAAATATAAATTTGGGTAATACTTTCATCGAAGATTTCGACGATCCCCTATAATTGTGGGTATCGGCGAGCGATGACACTGGATGGGATGGTGTCAGAGATGGCATTGGAGGAGAACGAAGAGGAAGGAGTGATACCCCAAAGTTATAGGGGCTTTTGCAAAAAAAAACATAGTTGGAACTTATGTGACTAATGGTGGGTCCCGCTACTTGCCATATCAGCAAATACAACGACCCATCGGCACCAGTGACCGTAAATGAACACGCTCGCCGTTTTAAGTGACCGTAAGACCTATTCTCTATGTACGGTGACCAATTCGAACCCGTCGATAAATTTGAGAACTCGTCATGTATTTTACTCTTTTGACCGAGGGCCTCGGTTGGACAAACGAGTATCCGTCGTGTCCCGAAACTTGTATGACATCGTCACCATAGTAGAGTTTAACCACCAAAATCGGGGTGTGTTCACCGGTTTATACCACGGGATGAAAGTTCATGTCCTATTTTTCCCTAATTCACAAGTATATGATCTCCGTTGAGTAAGCTCACTCTGCCCTGTACTGTGTTCCTAACCTAGCCGCTAGCGAAAGCGATCTCTGCCCCCTAGTTGCTGGTCCCTGCCTCCTTCGTCGGCCACTCCGGCGGCGAGAGGGGCTGGGACCTGGCCCCATAGACCAACACTTGTCTTTTCTACGTATTTTGTTCTCACTCGTGTACACTTGGGAACAACTTTCCAGTCGGTCACCTATCCCCAAATTGCTCAAAGCCAATCATGCTTAACCTCATAGTTCTTTTCAGATTAGCTTCTGGAAAAGAAGTTGCAACTTGTTGATATGAGTATCCTATCAATCCTATTAAGCAATATGCCTGGATCTCACAGGACCCCAGGCTCCGACCTGTAGTTAGGGTTGGCCTAGTGCTTCCCTGGGACACTGCTTTCATGGAGGAGACCGCGTCGCGTCGTAATAATTTGCCATGTTCTTCCTCCATCTCGGCGTCGCTCCAACCGGTGGCATCGGGGGGCAGGTGGCATGGTATTCTTATCGGTCTTTGGATTTGTTGAGATTCGTGTCTGGTGGTCGACGTTCGTCACTCTTGCGGGTGACGGTCACCGGCTGCTGCAGTAGTGTTTGACGTCTCGTAGTTGTGCGTGTGGAAGATGGCAAGCGGTAAAGTTTCTTTTCTTCGACTGCGTCGAATGAACACGATGGTGTCGAGATCTAGTGACCAGAGGAAGATCCCTAGTCGATGTGCCACAAAATCTTGGGCTCGTCGATTGCGACAACTCGGTTCATCGACTCAAATAATTCTTGTATGCGATGATGCTCTTCTAGATCTATGTATGATGGTTGTTCGCTTTTTTTCGGTGCTACCACGGTGACAGTGGAGGCCGATGGACGACGGTTCGGCGAGACACAAGTTTCTTTAAGAGTGGAATTATAATTTTACTTACGGAGTTCTTTGTGCAAAGTTGTTTGACAAGCATGTCTTATCTTGCGTGTTAACCATGTATGTAATCTCTGCATAGTCTAACGAAACATATGTTTTTACTTAAAAAAAAGTATATGCTGTCCGTTTATGTTAGGTGTTCGTTTGAAACAATACAAGGTTTGTGTTGTGTAACAGAAAAATACTGTATTCAGAAATAGTAAAGGAAAGTGACAACGCGGCGTGCGTGGAAGAACGCCGTGAAACTCCACCTCTGACTCTGACCTTCTCCTTCTTCCTCCTCCCCCTTCCCCACCTATCTTTCAATCCTCTTCCTATCCCAAGTCGCAACCCTCTCTCGTCGGCGGACGAAGCCGGCGAGGTGTTGCTCCTCCCTAGCTGCCCTCCCTTGCCGCTACACGGAGGCGGCCCGTGGCGCGCCGACGGCGGCGGGGCGGGGAGACATGCACAGATCGGCGGGGGTCGCGATGGCGTGGAACGTCTTCAGGTTCTGCACGGCGCTCAGGGGGCTCGGCTCCATCATGATCCTGCTCGTCCTCGCCATCGTCGGTGTCACCTACTACGCCGTCGTCCTCTGCAACTACGGCCCCGCCCTCCTCGTCGGTGGCAGCAGCACGCTCGCCGCGCTCGCCGTGCTGCTCCTCTTCCACTTCCTGGTGCGTATCGCGTAACCCGGGGGAGTCAGGTCTGATTTGGGCCAAAGATTCGCTGTATGTGCGGAAACGATGCAAATTGCAGCGAGATCGAGTCTAATTAGATGTTAGTCTTGCTTCTTCAGGAAGCGATATTGGCCGAAAAAATCGATTTTGACCTTTATGCTAAAGCCTGGGAGCTATATTCTTGGCCTATTGATACAGGCTTGCTGCCGTGTAGGGAATATTTGTTGCGCTATGTTAGTTTCTTATTGGCCTTTAATTCTCTAGGTGGTATTTCTGGGTATGTAACTAGTGGCAGGTGTGCTGAATGATTCTACATTGGGAAGTTGGTTCTATTTGGTGGCACGGTATTACCGATTGGGTCTATTGAACTGTTGCGCCCAGGGTCTAATTATTGTTTTCCTTATATACTTTGTGGGAGCATACTAGAGATCTCTGTAGGATATGCACGCTACCTAACAAAAGAAGTTTGAAACAATTGCGGTATTGAGCTGATCAATTGCATTTTGACTTTCTGAGTGCTATTGGTTGGTGATCCAGAGCCTGAACTGCTTCTTTGCACATATACTTTGTTGACTGTGAACTCTAGTGGCATTGTCTCACGAGTTAAGACGTAGCCTCCCTGTTTTTTCTCTCAGTTGTAATGTGTGTTAATAGCAATAGTTGTCTTGATTTGCAGCTTGCTATGCTGTTATGGAGCTACTTCTCTGTTGTTTTCACCAACCCTGGTTCTGTTCCGCCAAACTGGAATCTTGATTTTGATGAGGAAAGGGGAGAGACTGCTCCCCTCTCTAGCTCAGAGCAACAGTCTATGGCTCACGGTGATACGGGAAATCCAAGGGTGAGGTACTGTAGGAAGTGCAACCAGCTGAAGCCACCTCGGTGCCATCATTGCTCTGTTTGTAAGTTCATTTTTTTTATTCAGGATTAGTACTATGGTGTTCCAGTTATTACCAATTGCAGTCTACGAGCACAGCGTTTTATTTATTCCTAAACATTTTTTCAGGTGGAAGATGTATCCTTAAGATGGATCATCACTGTGTATGGGTTGTTAATTGTGTTGGGGCGCTGAACTATAAATATTTTCTGCTCTTCCTGGTATGATTTTGCTATGCTTGACAGCTTGAAATATTGTGTTGTCTTTACAAGGAAGATTATTTTAGCTTCCATTTTTTTATCATTCTTAAGCTGTGAGCTGGTTACTCTTGCTTATTGTGCAGATAGATAAGCAATCTTTTGGGCATAGTAATCATATCTTTTAAGTTAGGAAACTGATTTCCTTTTTTCCGCTTAATATTTCTCAGGCTTCTTGCTAGCTAATAGCAATATATATCAAACAGTTAATTCAGAAATATACCATAGTGTATTACTTCCTCTGTTCCAAAATGTAAGGTGTATTTCTTTACGACAAGGCTTGGACCAAACGTTTCTCATTAAGATATGATTTTTGTGATGCAAAATCACAATCAGAACCTTTTGAATGCGGATCTAATGACAACAAATTTATGTCATATAAGTTATGTTAATATAGGAATGGTTGGTCAAAGCCTTATCCTAACAAACCAAAAGTATCCCTTATATTTTGTAATTGAGGTAGTATTGCTTGCAACTAAAGCTAACCATCCATGGGCAAACATTCACATTTATTCATAAGTTGATATGTTACCCCCTTACTTCTCTATGTAAAGAGTCTATCTCACTTGTACAACGTGGAGGAAGTCATAAGCCAGAGTATATATATAAGTAAGTGTATCAGTGTATTTATTAGTTTATTGGAGTGTTCGGTGTCTGTACATTGTATTAATAGTACAAGGACTGCTTCTCCAGTACCTAGGACTTCTTTGAAACCAGCAAACTCTTCCACACTGCTACATCAACCACTTGTCTTATGAAAAATGGAATTAATTCCTTTTTTATTGTGCTTGCAGTTCTACACCTTCCTTGAGACAACGCTTGTTACCCTATCTTTGTTGCCTCACTTCATAGCCTTCTTCAGTGATGTTGATATCCCAGGAAGTCCTTCAGCACTTGCAACCACATTTCTCACATTTGGTAAATACATCGCTAATTTTTTGAAAAAATAAATGCTTGAGCATGATTGAAGAACATCCGCTAAAACTACTCTCTTCCTTGCAGTGTTGAATCTGGCGTTTTCCTTGAGTGTTCTTGGTTTTATGATAATGCATGTTTCACTAGTTTCTGCTAATACAACAACGATTGAGGCAAGTATCTAGTAACATAATTCTAAGGAATTTATTTGTTATATGCATGATGGGATTAATTTTTTTACTTCGCTGTGCAGGCATATGAGAAGAAAACTAGTCCACGTTGGATGTACGATCTTGGTCGGAAGAGGAATTTTGCGCAGGTTAGGCTCGTGGAGTGGCTTGCTAGATAATATTGCTATGGTACTAGTGTGCCATATTAACTTTGTTTCAAGAAAATGATAAACTTGACACTTTAAGATAACTTTAAACTCCCAACATATTTGACGATTATGTATGGGATGAGATATTCGTGATAGCTCAACTCACTGTCACACATCAATTTTTGTAGAACTTAATAATCGTTGAGAAAGCTGTCCACTCTATATAAAGTTTGAAGTGACTTGACCTCAATTTTCTATTGGACATGTGTAATCTCATAATGCATAGAAATCTTGGTAACTGTGGAAGCAAATTAAGCAGCACAAGTTCAGAATTTCTTTATACTCAACTAGGAATGTAACCCCTGTAGGTAACTAACCATGATGGTTTTGTGAGTTTCCAAGATATTCTTTAACTAGAGTTCCATAAACCTTGATTGCTGCCTTTGAACAGGAAGTTTTGCTAAGGCACACAAGTGCAACCACTGCTGTCATACTATTTTTCTTGGGATTCTCTAAGCATTTCTTCCCTTTTCTTTTCTTTTCTTTTCTTTTCATTTCTTCTTGCTGCATGTTCTACTGCCAGATTGCAATTTGCTCTATCAAATACCAACATGTTGGAAAATAAACATCGATTCTGTTATTAGGTCTTTGGAAATGACAAGAAGTATTGGTTCATCCCCGCATACTCAGAAGAGGACCTACGAAGGATGCCTGCTCTGCAGGGCCTTGATTATCCTGTCAGATCAGATTTGGACGGTCAAGAATTGTGACGACACGGGATTTTCCAGGGCCCCGACTGACATAGCAGTTTGGTCGGGCAAAATGTTTGATGTAAACTTCGATAGTTTCCTTAACAATATGCCTCGGTGCTCAACATCTTGTACAACACACAACATCGCTGGATGGTTATGTGAGGCATCTAGCCAGTTTTCACGGGGTAGCCAGTTAAACCATGCATGGTTCGCTCCTGCTGTCGGAAGGGGTCCTATACCCCGGATGCTGTGGTCCACTGGTCCAATATGCATGCGATGTAAATTATTTGTGATGTATGAATTCTTCCTAGTGTTTTTAGATGGGCTTTGAGATGCACATGATGTACTATTACTGAGAGAGCCGATTTGGAAATGTACTATTTGTTGGTGAATTTGCATAACCGGAAGTTCACTGTTGCAATTGTTCTCCACTTCTGAGTAGCGTTGACAGTCATAAAGTTCAGTATTTGAGTGGATATCTAGACAAACCAGAGTCCATTAATTTGGATAGGAGGGAGTAATATTGTTTGATTGATGTATGATGTTTGCCTATTTGGTTTCCTGCTTTAGATATATCCTTTTTGTTTTATATGAAGCAGCTTTTTTAAAAATCAAAATGGTCACATCGTCTACTAGCTGTAATAGGAAGTTTTGAGGATCATCTTGTTCACACACTGGACATATCTGAGTGTAGATTATAAGCTGCAAATGCACGTGGTACACAATTAGCTTTTCTTTAGGGTGAAGAGAGGAATCTGTTACTAGAGAAATAGGGATTACATTCCTAGTTTATGATCTCTAGAACATCTGGCTGGAATGCCATGAAAGAATCCGCTCCGCACATGTCTATGATCTAATATTCCTACTCGAGGTACATTGTGAGCTACCCTCCTCTCTTTTCCCTTGTGTCATTGCAACTGTCTCTGAAGATTTTCATAAGCTCCGAATTACTTTTGCACAATCAGATTGGATGATCACCAGCCTATATAAATTCTATCCGCTGCCGCTTGCGCTCCTTCCAGGCAAGCTAAAAGCTTCAGTTTCTGCAGCGCCTGAATGAAAACGGCGACTGGAGAATAGCACCAGATCTCTGCGGCTTCTTGCCACCATGCCCACTCCCCTCCGCCAGATTCTTTTATGAATGCAGAATCTACAATTTTAGCCAACCCTTCGGTGGGTGTGTCCCATTTTTCATGATCAGGTTGGCATCTTCCCTTCTGGGTCAGGCTGTTGTCGGATGGGCGAGTGTGCACTCCTAATTCTCCAGGAAGGATCCGCGATTGCATCTCACCCAACGAGACGCGGGAGAGCACCATCAGTCCACACAACACACATTTGTGCTGTATGAATTCTTTCTAGTGTTTTTAGATGGGCTTTGAGATGCACATGATGTACTGTTACTGAGAGAAGCCGATTTGGAAATGTACTACTATTTGTTGACGAATTAATCTGAGTCTGGTGATTAGCCTATCATTTCAGTCTTGCTGAATGAATTTGTGAAGTCCATGCCCCACCCTGGATAACTGGAAGTTCACTGCTGGAATTGTTCCCTGCTTCTGTGTAGCGTTGAAGTTGACAGATAGTTCGGTACTGGAGTGGATTATGATAATATTGTTTGGTTGATGTATGATGTTTGCCCATTTGGTTTCATGCTTTAGATATATCCTTTTCGTTTTATATGAAGCAGTTTTTTTTTAAATCAAAATGGTCACATCTAGTTCTAGTAGGAAGTTTTGAGGATCATTTTGTTCACACTGGACATCTCCCGAGTGTAGATTATAAGCTGCAAAGACACGTGGTACACAATTAGCTTTTTTTAGGGTGAAGAGAGGAATCTGTTACTAGAGAAATAGGGATCAGTACATTCCTAGTTTATGATCTCTAGGACATCTGGCTGGAATGCCATGAAGAATCCGCTCCGCACATGTCTATGATCTAATATTCCCACTCGAGGTACATTGTGAGCTACCCAATTACATCCTCTCTTTATCTTGTGCCATTGCAACTGAACAAATGCTCTTGGTTTCTTCAATCACCGGTGACCAAGGGGCATGTGGTCACGAAGATTTTCGCGAGCTCTGGATTACTTCAGCACAATCAGATAGGATGATCACCAGCCTACGCCTACCAATTTTATCTGCTGCTACTTGCGCTCCTTCCAGGCAAGCTAAAAGCTTCATTTTCTGCAAGCTAAAAGCTTCATTTTCTACTACTAGAGAACAGCACCAGACCTCTGCGGCCTCTTGCCACCACGCCCACACACCCCTCCGCCAGATTCTTTTATGAGTGCAGAATCTACAATTTTAGCCCACCCTTCGGTGGGTGCGTCCCATTTTTCATGATCAGGTTGGCATATCTTCCCTTCTGGGTCATCTGGCTGTTGTCGGATCGGCGAGTGTGCACTCCTAATTCTCCAGGAAGGAGAGGAGACCGGATCCATGATTGTATCTCCCCCAACGAGACGCGGGAGAGCACCATCAGTCCACACAACACACACACATCCAACACCAGAGTCAGTATCGGACGGGGAGCATATAAGTCAACCACCCGTCAACGTCGCCACAGGCATACTGGCACGCCAGCCCAGAGGATTGGCATCATCGCGGCTCAGCATCTGAGCTTACGCGAGTTTCGGAGATGAACCACCCCCATACATCAGCCAATGTGGCTTACTTCTCATTGCACATCTCAAACAAATCCCAGTAAAACACTGCATGGGTTCTAACTTCTAAACACCCAACATATTGTCACTCCAAAATCTAAAAGAAACTGCGTTACCTACTTGCCCCATCTGTGCCACACCTTGGCAGCAGAGCTAGCCCACAAAACTCCTTTCCAAACGCGTTCATAGAAGGACAGAAAATATTGGGGCACAGTGTTCATTCTTGAAATCAATAATTTTTTCCTTCACCCGCTTATGAACAATAGCATAGGCCACTAAAACTTGTTCTTCTACTTATCCAATAAAACTAAAAAACAAGATTAGTTTCTTACATGTATATTATGTGCCACTAATAGTTTGTTCATCAGATTATTGATTTCTATCTGTTTCATGTTCATTGGAAACGTCTCATGCATGCCTGTCTGATCATCAAAATCAATAGGTTTACTAATTAGAAATTTAGAATACTTGATTCAGTTCACGGTCTGTACTCTCCGACCAAGCCTTCAGTGGAGAAGGGAAGCTACCGGAAAAGCCACTGCCCTCAACAAATCTGCAAGACATTGCCCATAACAGGATGACTCAAAATGTTGTTAGCAACGACAGAAAGGAACAGGTGAATCCAACAAGGAGTAGCCAGAGAATGTGCAGTAAAGGCATTGGTTAAGATAAAAACACACAAAGAGCCCCAGACATTGTGTCAAGATTCAAAAGATGTTCCTCCTAGAGGAAAGACTGCTGATGTGCCTTACAAAAAGAGATGAAAGAGCCAAAATCCCAGCGGTGAGGAGTTGAAAGAAAGAGGAAGAGTGCACTAAAAAAAATTGTCATCAAGGAAACAAAGTCACACCAGGAGTCCAAATCTGATTGTCACAAAATTTATATTATCACTGACCCAGAAACATCATCCATAAAAAGATTGAAAATGAGCCTTCTTCCATAATGCAGCTTAAAATTGGTGAAGCTACACTGATGAAGACCAAGGAATGCAACGAAGAGCTAACTGGTATTAAAAGAGGAATACAACAACAGCTTTGTTCTCAGATAGCCAAGCAGGAATTGATACTGCAAGAGGCTTACTTCACTGCTCGACCATCCCCACACTTCTGCAAGAAAGATTCTAGAACGGTATTGCCAATCCTTCCATTTATATCATGATGACGAGCAAGGGAAATTAACATATCTTGGTCATAAAAGTATATGGGAAACACGTGATCTCCCAGTTAAATCAGACATCTTGTTTGTCAACAGATCATAATTATTCCCATACGAGTTTTCAGTGAAATGTATAATGGTGCCAAGAATGATACTTGTTTATGCAACAATGTGAAGGAAGCAATACGCTAAAATGAGCCTTCTTCCATAATGCAGCGTAAAATTGGTGATGCTAACTGATGAAGACCAAGGAATGCAACGAAGAGCTAACTGGTATTAAAAGAGGAGTCCGCCAACAGCTTTGTTCTCAGATAGCCAAGAAGGAATTGACACTGCAAGAGGCTTACTTCACTGCTCGACCATCCCCACACTTCTGGAAAAAGATTCTAGAACGATATTGCCAATCCTTCCATTTATATCATGATGACGAGCAAGGGAAATTAACATATCTTGGTCATAAATGTATATGGGAAACAAGTGATCTCCCAATTAAATTAGATATCTTGTTTGTTAACAGATCATAATTATTCCCGTACGAGTTTTCAGTGGAATGTATAATGGGGCCACAAATGATACTCGTATTTCATTATGCAACAATGTGAAGGAAGCAATATGCTAAAAGAACATCCAATCAGCTTTCCAACTATATACTAATCGTTAGTATACGGTAGCCCGCAAGAATTGATCTTCAAAACAGCTCTTTTTATCAAAGCTCAAGAACAAAGCTAACAATGATGGAAGAAGCCATGGGTAGGTTGCAAGTGATTCTACTTATTTGGATACATGGGAGTTCTCAGATCATTGCTCAAAGTAGACAAATGACTTGTAATTCCTAAGACGATATTATTCTATAAATGAGTAAAACTAACTTGCATCACATCCTCCATAATAACATAGCAGAACATCAGTTCATAACATAAAGATAGAAGGTAAAAAATAAACTGGTTTGAGCTTCCTTCTTAGTCAAGCACCTTCAATTTGGGGGTTCGCCTTGTTGCACACCAAAGAAGAAGGCCACGGCATGATGTAGGGATAGGACCTTTCAAGTTCGTATTCGTAGAGAGCAAATATTTTCTTCAGCTCTGCTTTCTCCAGGCAGAAGGAGAATAACGAGCAAAGAGGAACAATGTTGGGCTGCTGGATGGCCATCAAGTGCAAGTGCAGAAAGCCGTGGTTAACCGCCACCAGCTTCAGCACAGGGATCTCACCCAATTCAATCTTCTTGTCCAGCATCCATCTGTCGACACGGTCATCATCGGCTCTCCAGACCCAAACAGCAACCATGAGCTCGGCATCAATTGCACAAACCATGCAGAGCTTCTCGTCATGGGTCTCACCAAGCACAAAAGGTTTTTGCCCATCCATGAACGGCGGCAGATCCATCGAAGAGAACTGCAGCGTCTCGATGTCCAGCACGATCAGGTAGTCGTGCCTTGTCCAGTAGATGCGCCCATTCACCAGCCTACCGGGCGTAGGCGGGAGGCAGTTCTTGTCGTCCTCGGGATGGTCCTTGTTGATCGTGGCAGCCTCCGTCCAGGGAGAAACCTGCCACTCCCCGGTGTTGGATGAGAAGACAACGGGACGCACATTCAAGCCGTCCGCATGGATGCAGACAAGGCGGAACGACCCATGGCTTTCTCCGGGGGAGGACAGAATGTAGTACTCGCGGACCGCCTCCGGCGGCGAGGGGATCTGACGGAGCACCCCATCGAGCAGACTGTAGGCAGCGAGCACCCTGTTTTGCCAGTTGAAGAGAAGAAGATACCCGTCGCGGCAGTCGTTGATGTCCCAAAAGCCTTGGTCATCGGGGAGGCGGGAGAGGAAGAAATCGGAGCCGCGGATGACGGCCGCTTGGTCCGGATCGGCGAGTCCGCGGAGGGGGGCGAAGGAAGGGATGTCCCCGACACAGTGCAAGAGGAAGAGGCCGATGAGAGGCGGCGGGTGGAGCGCGCGGAACCTGGGGCGAAAGGTGGGGGACGAGCGGACGGCATGGAGGAAGTTGCGGCAGGCGAAGGCGGCGCGGACGAGGGTCGCGAGGGAGGGGAGGCGGACGAAGATCTCGAGGAGGAGATCGTCGCCGATGGTCAATATAGTGGTGGGAGCGGGTGGGGGAGATTCCGCCGGCGGCGGCAGTTGGGACGCCATGGCTAGTTGAGGCAGATGACGACGGACTCATCCAATGTCAGACCATTTTCACTGTCCAACAATTGAATGCTGGGCCGCGCTATGGCCCAAGATGGATAGCCTCACAGCAAACAATTGGCCCAGAAGATAAAAGTGTATATATTCTGAAAAATCCATGTAATTCTATTTTCTGTGGAAGAGAAATAAATAACAGCTTAATGATAGAAAAAAATAAAGCATAAATGCCATGGAAACATATATAATCATATATTCTATAATTTTAGAAGTCGTAAGGAAGTTTTACATATTATAAGAAAAGTGATCAGTCTGCACATAAAGTAGTTGACCTATCAGCCGTTCAATCTGTAGGTTGAATATCATCAGTCCAATCAATGTGCCAACTTTGTGCAATAGTTTTTAAGAATGCAATATTTTTTTTGGGTAAATTTGTAAAACCCTGAAATCTTTTGCAACACTTCGAGCATGGCCATGTTAGCAAAAACCGTATCTAACAAATCACCATTTGTTTGTTAAAATACAAAATGGTGCCACAGCTTGCAACAAAAAGACCAACCATCCAACATTTGGGGCCTAACTCATCCACAATATTATGAGAACATGTATGTAACATTGAACCAATTGTGTAGCATACACATATAAATCATTGTAGCACTTTGTCCATACTTTGTTGTAGATTATGCTCCTGAAGTCATCTCCACATGTGGTATTTACCTATTTATCATATTTCAGGTTTTTATCCTTTGGCCAGCTATAGCAGGTAACCTCTCCATGCTCTCCCTCCCTTCTTCTTGCTTGCTTTTTGGGTTTGATTTCTCCCCTCATCCTTATTTGATTTTCGTTTCTCTTGTTTTCAATTTCAAGATCCCGAGGCATGGCGGTGGAGTGGGGGTCTTTCTTTCAACCTGGTGTTTCAGCGTGGCACCAGTCGGTCGCCTTCCTCTCCCGCTAATGTATCACCGCGGTGGTGGGTGGTGGATTTGGGGATGGAGGCGAACCCCCTGTCTAATAAGCCTTGGCCCTTGCATTAGATCGATGCACGTGGGTCGGTGGTGTGGTTTTTGGCCGGCCGTGGCGGCGAGGAGGATCTACATCTCCATGACCTGAAAGGTAAATCTGTTCCCCCTTGGCCGTCCAAGGAGGCGAGGGAGGGTGGAGAAGCCGCGAATTTGATCCGTCCCTATTCTGGTGGTTGCTCGGCTCTCCCTTCTGGGGGGGCGATTGGGTTCGTCGTCGCTGCATCTTCTTCGCCTTCTCCTCCTCATCTCGGGCAGGAGCTCTGAGGAGGAAGTTAGTTTTCTTTGCACGGCCTCGACGGATCCCGGTTGCTCGATGTTGCTTCTCTTCGGTTTATCGTCTCTTCCTGGGCGCTAAGGTTGCGAGCGGAAGGAGAGGACCTCCGCGGCGTAGCGACAAAGATCAGCCATGGAGTAGTGAAGCCACTTTCTTCTGCAAATCCAAATCGGAGGCAATTCGTAGCCGATTATTCTGGCCAAGAGGCCACTGAGCTTGCCGACGATGAATCCCGGCTTTTCTTCAACATCCGCAGCGAGGCCCAGTTGTTGCAAAGACGAGTTGGAAGAAGGACCTGTTAGTTTTCTTCAGTATCTTTGTAAGGTCCTTTTTGTAAAGAGCAGGGTCTTGGTTGTGATTTTATTTTATTTTAGGGCCTGCGTGGATATCTGTACCTCCACCATTTTATTATAATGGAAGGCTTCCAGCCCTTTTTGGGGCTCTCCTCTATTAAAAAAAGTTTAATTGGTTCTATGCCACTCTCCAATTCACATGTTGCATATATGCCATTACAAAAACACAACTTGTGAATATGCCACTCCTACTTTTAAATACCTTCGTGTATGCCATTTTATTCAATACAAGAGAATAACTGTTCAATAAATAGGTGTATTTCAGTGTATATTTTAGTATTGACCATAATAACCCTGTATTCAGACTTTGGGCGCCAAAAAATTCAAAAATTTCAAATTTTGGCAAAAAATTGAACCTCTTAGAAAAAATTGAAAAATTTACAGAAAATCAAAAACAGTAAAACGGGTGTACTGTTCTAATTTGAGCCATCTGGGCAGATTTGCATCAATATACTGACATTTTCTATTCTGTCTAGAAATTTGTCAAATTTTGGCTGAAAATGCAAACTTCTCAGAAAAATCTGAAAATTTTACAGAATATCTAGAACACTAATATGAGTCTACTGTTGTAATATGAGCCATTTCTGGGCACATATGCTCCGTTAAACAGAGGTGCGAAGTACTGTCCAGAATTTTCAATAACAAGTATAGAAAATTTCAGCAGCATTTCCCCAAAACTTGTCACAGATTTTCAATCAGAATTTGAATATGTTCATAGATAGGATAATAGGGACAATTTAAGAAGTTCACATAATAATAGTTAATGGAAGAAGTACCAAAAGCAACAAGATAATAAGCAGAATTTGAACATGTTCATAGATAGCATAACAAGCACAACTGAATCAGCCACCAAGCCAATATAGAAGGCTTCTTTTTGCACCATATGCAGGCTGCACAACTGGAGGTGAAGGTGGCGGAGGTATAACAGGCGCAAATGGAACATTCTTGCTTGTTTTCTTCCCTGTGGATGTAGTCTTCTTCACTGGGGTCTTTTTCTTGGCCTTCTCTTTTGCTGCAGCATTCTTCACAGGAGTTTTTTTCTTGGCCTTCACATGTGTCTTTTTCTTGGCCTTCTCTTTTGCTGCAGCATTCTTCACAGGAGTTTTTTTCTTGGCCTTCACATGTGTCTTTTTCTTGGCCTTCTCTTGTGTTGTAGCATTGGGCTTTTGTGGAGTTGTTCTAGCCTTTTTCCTGCATCAACAACATATGGTTTAGATTGAGTACTAACATAGTACAGAAAAGTGCAGTAATTTACCTTATAAGGTTAATAAGGATTTCATCATCATCTGTAGTAGCTGCTTCATCTTTATTCCTGCAATACAAACATAAATCAATTTTAGGACAAGTTATGAAAAAGAAATTCAGAAATTTTAGGTATTTTTCTTGGCCTTCACCTTTTGTTTGTTGACATAGATGGACCTGGTTCATCTATGGGTTCATCTATAGGTATATCATCATCTACCGCCACATATTTAGGATCAGGAACCTTGCATGTCTTCTCCATGTGTCCAGGTTCCTTGCATCTCTTACACTTCACTATTTTCCTTCCAGGTTCTAGCCATCCTCTAATTCTTTGAACTCTTGGCCTACCAGCCACTGCCTTCTGCAAAGGAGGGTGCACCTTGAATCCCAAATACACATTTATCCATTGTGACTTGTCTGTCATGGAAGGGATTCTCCCAGCATATGTTGCTTTGAACTTTTCTACAGAATAGTAATCATCCACAAATATGGAAATCTCAGCCCCATTAATGCTACAAATGAACGCAAGGGCGTGCATGCATGGCTTTCCAGAAACTTGCCAAACTCTACAACTGCATTTGCGATTTTGTAAGTTGACAATGTGCCTTTTGACAAATTTCACATCTAGAAAAGTAATCTCTGCCTCATGTTCAGTGGTCCAAAGAATCTTGTTTCGGCCAATGGTTTTGCTAATAGCATTTAGCTGCTTAATGACATGAGGAAGAATTCTACTCTGTAGTCTTTCACTAATCTGTCTTCTAAGACAAAACTTCTCCGTGACAAGCTCCCTATATCTATCAATAAGGTTGCAAATATTGAGGCCTTTGAAGTCTTTTATTAGTTTGTTAAAACTCTCAGATATGTTGTTTGTCAAATAGTCAACCTTACTGGCTTCACCAAAACCACATCTGTACCACAACCTATGGTGATGCATATCTAGATATTCAATAGCTGCTGGGTTTGCTTCTTTAATTTTGTTCATATGATGCATGAACTTACGCTCTGAGAACGTCCTTGCAGCTGGGTACAGGTTGTCCGTGTACACTTTACCATGCAATTTCTTCATGAAATTTGAATACAAATGCCTCGTGCACTCACGATTTTCACAGTTAGGGAACACAAGCTCAATTGTTGTTTCTAATCCTTTGCATGCATCACTAGAAATAACAAGTCCAGGTGGGAAACCTATAGCTCTATGCAATTGTTTCATGAACCATTCCCAATTGTCATTAGTTTCTGAGTCAAAAACAGCAATGGCTACATAATATAACCAGCTGTGCCCAACTACAGCAGTTGCTGATGCTAATTGTCCCTTATATCTCCCATATAGTGCGGTTGAGTCCACACCAACATAAGGCCTACAACCAGTTAAGAAACCATCGATGCAAGACTTGAATGCAACAAACATTCTATTGAAATGATATTTGTTTCCATTTTTCAGCAGCTCTATCTCTACAATGCTCCCTGGGCTTTTTTGTTCAATCTCGGCTTTCCAATTAAAAAGCAATGGAAAACTATCTTCATAACTACCATGCATTTGATCAAGAGCAACTTTCATACCATACCAAGTCTTATTGTACTCCAGCTTGATGTTGTACTCATCCTCTAGCTTTGCTTTAGCATCTTTTGCACCAACACCAGGATTTTTCTTCACCCAATCTCCAATCCTATCAGCAATCCATCCCCGAGAAGCCATTTTGCAATTTGCTAACTTCTATGTCGGACAATTGTGCTCAAATGGGAGTGTTTTTATCTACAAATGAGAAAACAGCTACATAAGTGAAGTGCAACAAAGAAATCTTGCAAAAAATAGCAGCCACGAAAACAACCCATACCATGGCTGTTTTACCATCCCACAGTACTGAGGCGTGTATGCGCCATTTACATGTATCATGTGCACACTGAGCAATAAACCTAGTGCTGTCCGTTTTGATTTTAGCCAACTTAAACCCAACAATAATTGCTCGCTGCCTTATAGCTTTTCTGCAAGCCACAATGTCAGGAAAAAGAGCCCCAACTCTGATGTCTGGGTTCTCGGGGTCATGCACCACACTATAACCAGCAGGGTGAGTGTCATCCGCCTCTTCTTCTTGTAGGTGTGCAAACACATCATCCTCTTCCACCTGAACATCGCCGCCCTTGTCAACACATGTTGCCGAGACATCCAGATGGACATCATACATGTACTCATCATCTACTCCTACATACTCCTCAACTATGTCAAATGGATCAGTTTCTATAGCTGAGGTAGATGGAACCACTTGAGCAGATTGTTTTAGTGGCGAGGTTGACTGAGATGCTAGATTTTTATTAGGAGTTAGAGGGCACCCTTGAAAACCAACCAGCAGCACATCATTATCAGGAATTGTTGGCTCAGGCACACACTCAAAATTGTCGAGCATAGGCCCTGGAGTTTCAGAGCTCGAATTGTCAAGCACAACAACAGAAAGTGCAAGCCTCCTCTCTGTTGCATACATGTCAAACATCAGATAAAATTCATCCGTTTGAGTTAGTTCAACATCTTGCGCCATTATCATGTTAAAATACCATACAATGATCCTCTTATCCCTGCCAACTCTCAACTCTGAACTTAACCCATCCATGAGCACATCCAATGTGAAATCATTAGAGTTCACATTCCAACTAATTTTTTCCCCCTTGACATATGATTTCCTACCGCTTGATTCCTTGAGCACAAATGCTTGAACAACAATGTCTAAACTAAACGTAGTTGTCAATTCGAGCCTACAATTCATCATGGGAAAACGAAATTAAAAGAAATTGGACTAAGAATTTGGACAGACTGGACAGAGAACTTGAGCCTCACTCATACGGGAAGTCCATGCGCGGCTGGGCGCCGTCGGGGAAGCTCTGCCAGTCGCCGGGTCGAGGTCGCAAGGCAGCGCTGGTCGGGGTCGTGAGCGGCGGCGCTGGTCGGGGTCGCGAGCGCGGGCTCCCTCCGGCGGCGTGAGCTCCGAGCGACGGCTCCCAGCGGCGGCTCCCTTGCGGTGGCGCCCTCAGGTGGCGCGGGAGGCGCCGCCCTCCATGGCTCTCTTTAGGGTTAGCTGTGGGGATACGTACGATGCTGTGAGGGTCAGAGTCGAGTGGTTTCCCGTGAGGAAGTTGTATTGTATTCTTTTTTTTTTGAACAACGAGCTGTATTGTATCCTTGTTGTATATGTGTACACATATTGGTATATAGACAGTTTTTCTTTTGTATTGAAGAAAATGGCATATAAAGAGGTATTAAAAAGTAGGAGTGGCATATTCACAAGTTATGTTTTTGTAATGGCATATATGCAACATGTGAATTGGAGAGTGGCATAGAACCAATTAACCTTAAAAAAAATACCGAAGAAAGCTTAAAGAAAGACGCCTGTAAAGTCAACTTTCAAGAAGTCGTCGACTAGAACCGTAGATGTCGGCGACCAAAATCTTGAGAAACCATAGAAAATACTTCGCGTGTCTCTTGGTGGTTTAATCAGATTTGGCCCATGTAATCTAGGGTTATCAGAAACGCATCCGCTGCCATGCGGCACCTAACTTGTGAGCCCGGGTTAGAATCGATGGCAAACATACAAAATCAAGAGATTTGAGTTAGCTGGAAAAAAAACTTTTCCCAGAATTTGGTTAGCAAACAGTTGGTCAACTACGTACTGCACGTTATCTTATCATTTGATTAGTCTTAGTTTACGACGCGCAGACCATTGTTTTCCCAGAACGCGAAGACCAGAGAGTGACCAGCTAAACATTGAAGAAGGTTTCTTGTTAAGTTTAGCCTTCTTGTTTTAATCAGACCATTTGTCAACAGCCTCCTGTAAATCACTGGTGACGTTGCACGTACTTTTGAAAGCCCTTCAGTTGTTAGTTCAGTGTCCATCAAGATCAATTTCATTACACTACACTGAACTAACAGCCAGCAGCGAGTGATGTAGTACTAAATGTGAGGTCTCTGGCGCGCTGTCAGTATATCACTGGAGATCGATCGTGGGCATCGACACTTAATACACTCATCAGCCCACTCACCTTTCGTACACTCATTAATTACAGCATTTCAAGATCGGATCCTTGCACGCTTTGCATTCGCGGCGAGTCGGAGAGGAGCACCTAAAACCATGCCGTGGCGGGGGCAGCATGTCGCGACGGCCATGGAGCTCCTGCAGGACAGCATCCCCATGGTATCGCTCGCCGTCGCGGCCGCCGCGCTCTACGCGCGCGTGTCGTCCTCCCTCCTCCGACCGGGCCTCCCGCGCATCGTCGCTATCCTCCCTCTGTTCCCCTTCCTCGCCGCCGCGCCCCTGGCCTTCACTTCCTCCGCCATCCTCCGGGGAATCTCCGCATTCTTCCTCGCCTGGCTCTGCACTTTCAAACTCGCCCTCCTCGCCGTCGGCGGCGGCCCGCTCGACCCGGCCCTCCCCGTGCTGCCCTTCCTCTTCACCGCCTTGCTCCCCGTCAAGCTCGCGAGACCGTCCAAGGCCAAGCCGGTGTCCCTCGTCTCCTGCGCGGTGAAGGTCGCCGTCATAGCCGCCGTGGTCCAGCTCTACCGGTTCAACGCTCGGCTGCACCTCTACGCCCGCCTCGCCCTCTACGGCGTCCACACCTACTGCTTCCTGGACCTCCTCCTCCCCGTCATCGCGGCCGCCGGCAGCGCGCTCGGCATGCAGGCGGAGCCGCAGTTCGACCGGCCCTACCTCGCCTCCTCGCTGCGGGACTTCTGGGGCCGCCGCTGGAACCTCATGGTGTCCGCCATCCTCCGGCCGTCGGTCTACGACCCCGTGCGCGCGCGCTCCGGGAGCCCCGCCGCCGCAGTCCTGGCCACCTTCGCCGTGTCTGGGCTGATGCACGAGGCCATGGTGTACTACCTCAGCCTGCGGTGGCGGTCCGACGGCGTGATGGCCGCCTTCTTTCTGCTCCACGGCGTTTGCTGCGTCGTCGAGGGGTGGTGCGCGAGGCGGTGGGCCGCGAGGTTGTGGCCGGCGCCGCCACGCGCCGTGGCGACGGTTCTGGTAGGGCTATTCGTCATGGCCACCTCGTTCTGGCTCTTCTTCCCGGCGCTGTTAAAGGACGGAGTCGA
This sequence comes from Avena insularis, assembly GCA_023614405.1. Lineage (NCBI taxonomy): Eukaryota > Viridiplantae > Streptophyta > Magnoliopsida > Poales > Poaceae > Avena > Avena insularis. Next base: position 29,673,761 of record CM042690.1, read on the forward strand.
GGAGAAGCTGCTGGAGGAGTGGGCTGCGGTGGCGGCCTTCTTCGAGGACGCCGTCGGGAAGATAAGTAGCTAGGGAAAATTACAATGGTGGTTTAGTGAAAAGTGTACTCCGTATTGGCGGATGGCAGATTAAATCTACTCAGAGTAGTACTTCCTCCGTTTCAAAATATAAAATATTTTAAGTTTGTGAAGAAAATAAATCCTAAACCCTAAAATAAATCTAGACTTGTTTCATATTAAAACATGTCTAGATTTATTTTCTTTACAAACCTAAAACATCTTATATTTTAAAACGGAGGAAGTACAACTGTCGGAGAAAAATTGGAGAACCGTGTTGGGATAGCCGTTAGAAATTGGATTAAACTGGATATTTTTCTGAGTCTCACAGCTTAGACCCACTTGTCAGACTTGAATGGATCAATATCCAAGTCGACTAGTATTTGTTTAGGTTCAACCCGAACCTCACATGTCTCATCTTGTTCCACCATGTTTCAGACATTTTCGATGGAGCGGCACAGAAAGATGTATTGGTAAAAAAATAATATAAATTTATAAAATACAAAAATAATATTATTAAAATTGACTTAGTGTATACTTTCATATTATATAAATTTTATATGATACAAATTTATATTATTTTGTATAATCTTGGTCAAACTTTGTATAGTTTGACTAGCACGCAAAATTATGCGCAACCTAATATGGGATGGAGGGAGTATGTTTCTAAGGTAGAGATTCTTGCAAATACAAATGGGCGAAAAGATTTTGATGGATGAGCTATTAATGTCGACGATGAGAAGTAACAATCGGTAAGTTGAAACCAAGGAAGTCTCGGTGTCTTGCATTTAACCTATGCTACCACATGTAACGTTTTTTGCTAAATGACACTTTATTACTATATAAAAGGTTTAACTATTACATCCGGCTTCTGCATAAGTAGTTATAAACATAGACATAAGGATTGATATTACATTTTCTTCCACATGGAAATTAATAATCGCGTTTTCTTTTCCTCCTTTGTTTCGACGATTCGATTGATCCATTTGTTTCCTTTGCTCTAGGATCAAATAGAACCGACAACCACTCAAACCCCGGCAACCAGTCAAAAAACCCACGAGGTTGGCAAATTGTGAGGAACCATGGTCCCCATCGAGCATGAGCGGAACCGTCTGGTCCGAGTAGGGCTGCCGGAACAAGTTCACGGGTACATCTCAGAACGAAGTTAGTCAAACGACCACGGTAATCCCAGGCATCTGTAGCAACCCGAATCCGCAAGTCGTGGATGACCGGGCAGCACTTGAGAAAGCTAGCGATGGCCGTAGCAGCATTGTCTCGGCACGCTGGTTCACAGGGCGCGTCGAGCTCTAGCCGTTCGAGGGCAGGCAGCATGACCGATCGTTTATGGTTCACTGCTGCAATGCACTCGATGTTTTGCACCTTCAATCTGATTATTTTCATGTGCTGGAAGTTGCCAAGAAATTAGCCAGAAAGGAGCGGAGCGTAGGCCGACTAGTTGACCGTCATGTTTGTCGTACATCCATTCGAGGGTGAGATCGACATGTGCCAACTCGGTCGCTTGGGATTTCATGAAGAACTCTGTGAGGGGTCTGTTGTACGTGAAGACGCGCAAGCGTGGCGTGTCGAGCTCAATGCCTTTGTGGGTGCCTAACCCGTCCACAAGTGTGAGGGCGATGAGGCTTGGGGAGTGCACCGCCAAACGGTCGGTGTCGGTGCCACCGCCAAGATAGTAAAATTTGTGGCATTCGACATGGAGGCTTGTGAGGTTGGGCATGACACGGATAAGGTCCTCGAGATGCTTCGTCGATGAGGTGCAATAGTACAGCCGCAGCACGGAGAGGCGGGGGAAGCAGGATGCGGGCGCGCTTCCCGGCGGCGACTTGAGCCTGCAGCAGGGGAGGTCCAGGACTCGGAGCGTGTCTCCCGGTAAAGAGGCAGGGTCGAGGTGGCACATGTCGTGCGGATCCTCCTCATCATCGTCCTCGAACTCGAACTCAACGCGGAGCTCCTCGATGCGCCGCAGCGCGGGGACGGCGAGCAGGGAGGCCAACAGGTCGTAGGTGTCGCACATCACATCCTCGCAGTATTCCGCGCCGAGCCCCTTGACGAAGAGCGAGAGCTTCGTGACGGGGCACCGGCGGTCCCTCGCGTCTAGGGCGTGTCTGGCGGTGGAGAAGAGCTTGTACTTGATAGTGACGGGGTTCGTGCCGCTCCAGAGCCACGAGAGATCCGGGTCGACTATGGGGTAGGACCTGGAGTCGAGGTTGAGGGTGTCGGTGCGCCTCCATAGCGGGCGCCATCGCCGGGAGAGGACGGCGGTACGGCCGGCCTCCATGGTAGGTAGGAAGGAGATGATGGAGACGAGCAAGTCGTCGCAGAGGCCGGAGAGACGATCGGCGCCGGCGGCCATCGTGCAAGGATTATTGGATCCAGAAGTGGAAAGAGGGTACCGATTAATAGCATGCAACAGTGAAATTGGATCCGATTGTGTTTGGAGCATAGAAAGAGCTAGTACCGTTTTCGATAAGGAGCAGCGTTTCCGTCGAGTGTCCGGTGAGGTGAGGTGACCCTCAATCGGACACGGAACGAGGCTCTGAGACTGGTTTTACTAGCGTGTCGACGTCTCTGCTTTTGATCTGCTGCTGCTTTATGATTGGTGCTCCATAGTTTTATCAAGATCTCGTTAAGTTCTATTAAAGGGCAGTGTTGAGCATCTCCGGTAGATAATTTCCCAAAATCCCACGGGTCCTCCTGCTAACACGTGTCTCTTAAAAATTTCAAAATCCCGCTACGTTTGCTACAGATAGTCCCGTTTTTGCTACATGTAGCAAAAAACTGTTCGGTTTAGAAAATAGAAAAATAGACTGAACCTCGCTGAAGATTTTGGCCGGCGACCTCGCCGGCGACCGTGTAGCAAAAAAATTATGGTAATGTAGCATATCCGACCTCGTCGGAGACTCGCCGGAGATTTTTGCCGGTAGACCCCACCGAAGACTGTGTAGCAAAAACTTTACGCTATTGTAGCAAAACCGTAAAACGGTGGTAGCAAAAAAAAATACTAATGTAGCAAAAACAACGACATCACCGGAGATATCACCGGTGGCTGCCGTAACAAAACCGATTTTGCTGAGCACTTTCATCAAAATTATTGTAGCAAACTTTTTTATATTAAATTAGCAAAAAGGTATAACTTTTGTAGCAAAAGAAAAGCATCGTCCACAGGAGGCCACGACTTGCAGCAAACAGATGAAGTGCCCAGGAGCAGAGCGGCCATGGAGGGACTAGGCATGGAGCAGAGGTACGCATGGGGGAGAAGGCATGGAGATGGCCGGTGGCGGCAGCAATCGGGCGAAAAGAGGGCCGACAGAGCGAGCTCCCCGCGTCCAGATGCCATGGAGATGGCCAGGAGAGGTTCAACGGCGGCTGGCCAGCCCTCCCCTGGCTACTGATCTGCTACGCAGGTCACAGGGCATGAGGTCGAGCCTCCCTGACGAGGGCGGGGCACGCGGCGGCGCATGCTGAGACGAGAGGCGACACGACGGCGGTGCTGCGAGACGGCATAGCGGCGGCTACGCGGGTGGGACGGCGGCAGCATCGCGGCTGGAGAAGACGGCAGAGCTGTGTGGTGAGAAGAATACGAAGGAAGTTACCGATCTGTATGTACTCGCGACAACGGCCATACGTAAGTGCTCGCGATTAACGGCTTGGTGCGACCCAGGGGATGGAAGTTACCGATCTCCGGAAGAATCCAATCATTTTCCTCTATTAAAGTGAGTCAAATTGAACTGCAATGATATAAAATATAACACTGCACGTGAAATTACGTGCATGCTAACACGAGAAATCCAATTTCTTATACGTGATCGTGAGAGTGAATTTAGAGGGTAAGTTGGATCCCTGGTACCATCTATTAAAGATTCGTGCGGAAGTCAACTAGCCTTTGTCTGAAATATTTTTATATTTTGGCCCTCGTACTATTTCTATATCACAATCCGGTCTAGGGAGAGGATAACCACTAGCACCCCCGCGTATCCACCTCGTCGCCCCACCTCCCTCACCTCGTCGCCCTCCACCTCTCCTCCTCCGTCGACCCCACCACGCCTCCTCCGTCGATCCCACCTCGTCGCCCACCCCTCCCAGCGCCGCCACGACCTGCCTCCCTCCCCAGTGCCGCCACGCCATGCCTCCCCTCCCCTTCCCAGCGCGCCTCCTCCTCCCCGAGCTCTCCCCTCCCCCGTGCATGCGCCGCCACCTCTCCTGCTTGTCTCGTCGTCTCCTCCTTGACCCATGGAGAACAACCATGGAGGTCTCGACCACGCAGCCATGGAGGATGCAGATCGGGATCCAGCACCGACAGTCATGGAGGTTGCAGATCCCGACGTGGTGCCTCCTCCCCAGATCCCGACTTGTATGCATGTTTCATTTTCAGATCCCGACGCAGTGCCTCCTCCCCAGATCCCGACGTGGTGCCTTCTCCCCAGGTCCCGACGCGCCTCCCCCTTTCTTCCATCTCTAGACATCACCTCCTCTGGCCGTCGGAAGTGGAGAACACGGCCCCGATAGGCCTCGTCCTGTGGAGCCTCCTTGTCCAGTTCAGATCCTCCTCTTCCTCTCCAAATATTCTTGGAGGGCTTCTTATTTCTTTCTAAAGATTCGATGTTGGTTCTTGGATGAAAAATATGTTCATGCATATTGGATCCGAAAAAAGCATGTTGGTGTTCATATAATTTTCTGTCTTGTCCAAAAAATTCCCATCCATGTTGGTGTTCATACTTCTACTTGTATTTTTTTTAGGTAGATTTTTTTGTGAAGTCTGATTTGGGTATATTTTTTCTATGATTATGCTACAAATTCGATATGAATCTTCTGTCGATCTTGTATCTCGTGTTGATTACAAGTCCAGCAACGATTTGTCATGTATATGGATCCCCCCTATTTGGCCGGTATCATACTGAATCGTTAATGAATCTTACTTGAATTTTTCGAATTTATATGTCATGTATATGGATTTTTCCCCCTATGTTGGAAGAATTGTTAATGATTCTTATGTAAATGTATGGAATTGTATGAATCTTCAGGTGTATTGATTAATGATTTTTACGTGAATGTATGGAACTTGTATGAATCTTTAGGTGTATGGAACTTGTATGAATCTTCAGGTATATGGAACCTATGAGATCTCCAGTTATTTGTTTGAATCATAGACCAATCTTCCATAAAATAATTGTTCAATTTTCAATGCAGATCTATGAAATATGTAGTTTCTTATTTTCTAGATCAGATTGTGTATGAAACCTCTTTGAATCATGGACTAATCTTTTTATTTTCCAAACTATATTTTGCTAGTTTCTTCGAAAGTTTTTTCATGGCCTGTTTTGTATTAATCGTGATGAAACTGCATGAAATGCATTTGTATTATACTTGTATGCATGTTTCATTTTTAGACTAAAAAATGTACATGAAATATTGTTGAATATTCCTGGAATTTTACGAGAAAAAATGAGGTGAAAAAGAACAGAAACGTGTAGAAGAAAATATATATTTTGGAATATATATTTTGGTGCATCATGTAGGTTGTGAGGAGACAATCAGCGATAAAAAATATAGAATATCTGAAAACGCTAGGGGTTGGACAGAAAAACCGCAACAGACCCAAGAGATGAGGTGGGAGGGTTATTCTGTAAAAATGGATGCATAAATCTCCAACAAATGTACGACAGAGATGGTGCCGGGGGCCCAACTTATAGGAGGGATTGCATTGCCCCGTGATCCTTTACAAACTAAGAATTGAATAAAAAATCGTGGTAATCTGACATATTCCTCGGACATGGTGAGAATGTCGAGGAAAAAAACAACAATGTGCTTCTCACCACCACCACCACCACCCCTGTGCGGGCAACCGAGATCTCGAACCCTATCTCCGCCTCCCACCTTGTGCCGACGGCGGGATCTCCTTTAACTGGGTGCACCGGGCGTCCTCGCGGGGCGCATGCGCTGGCGTAGGTGCGACTAGGAGGAAATAGCTTCGTTTGATGGCGCAAGGACGTCTCCTGGCTGGTGCGATGGTGCCTCGGGCAATGATGCGACGGTCCTTGCTGGCAGGATATGGGCTAGCGACATAGGAATCTCTCATAGGGAGGCTCGACGGTTCGGGCTCGATCTGGGTCTGTTGATGATAGCGTCAGAGGTTGGATACATTTGTACTCCCCAAGCATCCATGCACAACCGCGACAGATCTGGGCCAGGTGGGTCTTGATCTGGCATCATTTCATGGCTCGGTGGGCCATGGCTGCTGCTTTGGAGGCTACCACTGCTGTGCAGGGACATGGACATCGGGGCGGCGGCCCCGAGTGGAGGGTTTGCATGTCTAATCTCGGCCAAGGTAGATTTCAGCGGTTTCTAGCGTCTTGCCTTGGCTACTTGGGAAGAAAGGGAAGGGGAGACAAGTGAGCCTGGTCTTGTCCTCTCGTGTGGTGACGCTGATGTAGATCTGGTGACCTTGAACTTGTGGCGTATGTCCTCTCTAAGGTTGCTTTGGCGACCCTAAGGTTGCACTGGCAAGGTTTCAAACGAACGCTCTACGCTCCAGCTGGCGACACCTATGGGTGTCGTATTCATCTTGGTGGCATCGTTGTTGGTCACCTCTCTATGCCAGGGTTCTATGTGAAAACCCTACTCTGATTCCTCGAACAACACATTCACGATGTGGCACGTTGTTACCCACTTGGGGATATTGTCGTGTTGCTCAGGTATCTTTTTGTTGCAGGTTCTAGTATGCTTGGATCCTAGCGTGAAGCTTCTTCGGCTCTGGATGGGCTGACCTCGCTGGTCTCTTATATCTCATACATGTGACATCATATTTCTTGTTCTAATTTCTCGCTATTAGTTGGTAGGATTGGAGCTTCATGGCCCAGAGCGAGAGGGCAGACGTCCCTTTCCATCAATGGCTTGGCATGTTCGGGGCCACGATGTTCAGTGATATACTCAAGAGGCACAGCGGCTCCGTTCATGCTTGGTACTCTAGGTTGCTTAGAGTTGGGTGTAGCTATTGGAAATATCCATACAATCAATAATAATGTTGTTATTATCATATTTCTAATTCATGATAGTTCTTTATATTCAGTGCTATAATTGTATTAATAATAAACATAATACATGTGTGGTTTCATAAACAACACCGTGTCTAGTGAGTGTCTACTTGGCTCTCGTTGATTAATGATGGTTATGTTTTCCTGACCATTGACATGTGTTACCAATTAATAAAGGGATCATGCCATTAGGACAATACCATGATGGACATACCCAACTAAGCAAAACAATTAGATCGTATCACAAAGTCTAAATTGCCAAAGCTTTCATATGTCAAGTACCCTAATCCTTAGAGCATGTGATTATATTACTCACTTGTAACGGAAGAATGCTTTAGGGTAATCAACCATCACGCTATAATAGAGTGACTATATATGTGTCTTTCATGTACTTCATAAAGTACTTGTTTAGTTGCATAAATCAAGACTAAGATTTGTCCCTCCTTGTGATAGAGAGATGAACTCTGGGCCTACTTAGGAATACACATACTATATCGCTTACAAGCACGTGACTAATGAGTTTAGTCACAAGGTATGTTGTATTATGATACATCTAAAGAGAACATACTAATACGTCCAATTTGCATCACCATTCTATATTATAATTTGCTTTTATTCATTGATATATTTCATATTAAGAGGTGATACTTATGTCTTTTCATCTGTTTTTGCATGTTGGATGATTCTTGGAGGATGAACTGCTGGAGTCAGGATTCTGATGGAAAAAACGGTGTTTTGATGCAATTTTGTGAAGATCAGAAAAATAACCAAAAGCCTATAGAAAATTATATTTTCGTAGAAGACGAAGGATGCTAGAAGGGGAGGCGGAGTTAGGCCACATCGGGGGCCACACCCCTAGGCACGGGCCACCCTAGGCCGCGCCTACAGGGGGTGTGGCCACCCTGGCCCACCTCCGGCTCCACCCTCTCTCCTATATCTTCTCCTCGAAACCCTAAAGTCGAGGGAGCGACCACATAAAGATTTTGCCGCCTCTACGAGGTGGAAAACACCGAGAGAGAAAGAGCTCTTCGGCAGACAGATGTCTGTCAGGGAAATTCCTTCCCAGAGAGGGGAGATCGTCGCCATAAACACCATAATCAAGATAGACTTCATCGGGATCATCATCATCCACACCATCATCTCCACCAGCACCATCATCACCACTCCATACTGCTGTAACAATTGTGTTGAATCTTGCATAGTTCTTAGGGGAAACTTTCCCAGGGTTGATTACTATTGTAGTTGATGCTTGTGAGGGGAACCATTGAATTATTGTTTATGTTCAGATGGTTATCCATCATTATATCATCTCTGATCTTGATCCATATGTGGTTCGTTTAGTTCTTGAGGACATGTGAGAAGTCATGTTGTTAGTAGTAGAATTGTGTTGAGGTATTATTCAATTGTTTAATATTTAAGTTGTGGTGCTATTCTTCTAGTGGTGTCATGTGAACGTCGACTACATGATACTTCACCATTTATGGGCCTAGGGGAATGCATTGTGTATTTGGCTACTAATTGTGGGGTTGCCGGAGTGACAGAAACCTGAACCCCCGTTAGGAAAACTTTGCACAAGGGAGTGTAGGATCTCAGAGTTTAAGGTTGTGGTTAGGTTTTTATCTTAATTGCTTTCTTGTAGTTGCGGATTCTTGCAAGGGGTTTAATCAAAAGTATTTATTAGTCCAAGTAAGGTCGGTACGTTAGCATAGGTTCACCCACACAACACTTATAAAACCAAATAAGATTAATCAACTATATGAAACGAAAGCACTTGACAGTATTCCCATGTGTCCTCGAGAACGTTTGGTACTCATTAGTATTTTCGCCGGCTTGTCCTTTTCTAAGAAAGGATTGGGCCACTTGCTGCAATTATTTGCTGTCTTTATTTACTTGCACTTTATTTCCTTGCTTTATCAGAAAATCCCTAAAAATCCGTTTGCTAAGTATTTAAGAGATTTCCTGCTCCAAACCACTAGTCAACACCTTCTGCTTCTCATTGGGATCGATACTCCTATTTATCCAAAGTACTACAATACACCCCCTATACTTGTGGGTCATCAAGACTATTTTCTGGCGCCATTGCCGAGGAGTGAAGCGCTATTGAAGAGTGGAACTGGTAAAGCAAACTTCTACTGTGAGTATTGTTTTTTATTTTTGTTTGTTACTTTGTTTCCAATATGGATAACCCACTTTGGTTTCCTATTTGGGAAAACTACTACCACTGTTAGGGTAGTAGATGAACCACCACCTGTTGAGATAGATCCTTTTAAGATACCTATAAGAATTATTGATCGTGTTATGGATAATTATTATTTAGGGGATGGAACTGTCCATCCTGGTGATCATTTGCTTTTTATCCATGAATTATGTGGGTTGTTTAAGTGTGCATGTATCACAACTGAACAGGTGAAGAAGTTACTCTCTATATCATTGAAAGGAAGAGCTGAAGAATGGTATAAGCTGCTGAAGAATGGACAATCCATGGAATGGGAGGAAATAGTACCTCTCTTTTACTCTAAATTCTATTCTCCCAGTGAGATTCATAAGGATAGGAATAAAATATATAACTTTTGGCCTCGTGATGGAGAGAGTACAACCCAAGCTTGGGGGATATTGTAGTTACTAATGCTTAAATGTCCTATTCATGAACTCCCTAACAATATTATTATCAATAACTTTTATGCAAGGCTTTCTCTTCATGATAAAGATTTCTTAGATGCTTCTTATGCTGGATCATTCACACGTATGAAGGAAGAAGCTAAATGGGATCTTCTAGACCATATTCAAGAGAACACTAAAGCATGGGAGAATGACAAAGGAAGAAAGTCAGGTATAAATTATAATTATGAATGCATTAAATCTTTTATGGGAACTAATGACTTCTATGATATTAGTACTAAGTATGGTCTTGAGTCTCAAGTTCTTGCAAATTGATTTAAGGCTTTTGCCACTTATATTGAAATCCCCAAAAAGGAGTGGAACAAGTACCATGCACCTTATAGAGATATTGTTAATCATGTTCCTGTTAGAAGCATTGAAGTGTGTACTATTGATCCTATTTTGCCTGAATCTTATATTGAGAAAATCAATTTTCCTGCTAAGGTAAAGGAACATTCTATAATAGCTAATGTGGCTAGCAAAAGTACAAAGAAAACTGTGGAACCTGATGAGCAAATAAATATTGAACCTGTAGTAGCCATTGTGAAAGATCTTGTCACTAAAAATATAGAGGATGAGCACATTGTCTTCTGTGAAGACGCTTCTAATATTGTCTCTCATCCTAGTAAAGCTAGGAAAACTAGTGTCCCTGTGTTGTCTGTTATAATTGGTGATCATTGATATTATGGTTTATGTGATATTGGTGCTAGTTCTAGTGCTATTCCTTATAAGCTTTACAGGGAAATTATGCATGAAATTGGTCCTTATGAATTTGAGGACATTGATGTGGTTATTCACCTTGATAATAGAGAGATAGTCTGTCCAATTGGCATTGTAAGAGATGTGGAGGTTCTTTGTGGTAAGATTAAATATCCTACTGATTTTCTAGTGCTTGGTTCTGAAGCTAGCAAAACTTGTCCTATCATTTTTGGTAGACCTTTCTTGAATATTTGTGGGGATATTATAGATTGTAAGAAGGAGAAAGTTTTAACTAAGTTTGATGGAGAATCTTATGAGTTTAATTTTTCCAAATTTGCTAAAACTCCTTATGAAAATGAATTGCCTAATGAGGATTTTAGGGTTGAAAAACTTGCTGCTATTTCTCTTGCTCCTAACAATGCCTTGCAGCCGTATATGGAAGATCATGAAAGTGAGGTCTTCATGAAGGAAATAAATGAGATTGACGAGGTTTTCCTTCGTCAACCTGAGTTACTTAAGCATAACCTACCTGTGGAATATTTGGGTACCACACTACCACCTAAAGGGGATCCTGTTTTCGATTTAAAACCTCTTCCCGATGATCTTAAATATGTTTATCTAGACGATAATAAAATATATCATGTTATTATTAGCTCTAAACTTTTAGGAAAGGAAGAGGAAAGATTATTAGAAGTATTAAAGAAACACCGTGGATCTATGGGTTATACTCTTGATGATTTAAAAGGGATTTCTCCTACTATATGTCAGCATGCTATTAATATAGAACCTGATGCAAAACCAGTTGTAGAACATCAACGCCATTTAGATCCTAAGATGAAGGATGTGGTAAGAAATGAGGTATTAAAACTCCTTGATGCTGGTATTATTTACCCTATTGCTGATAGTCAATGGGTTAGCCTTGTTTATTGTGTCTCGAAGAAAGGGGGGTCACTTTTGTGCCTAATGAAAATAATGAGCTTATACCTCAAAGAGTAGTGGTTGGTTATAGGATGTGCATTGATTTTAGAAAGGTTAATAAAGTTACTAAGAAAGATCATTATCCTCTGCCTTTTATTGATCAAATGCTAGAAAGGTTGTCTAAAAAGACTCACTTTTGTTTTCTTGATGGTTATTCTGGGTTCTCTCAAATTGTTGTGAGAGCGCAAGACCAAGATAAAACCATTTTCACTTGTCCCTTGGAACATATGCTTATAGGCGTATGCCTTTTGGTTTATGTAATGCTCCTGCTACTTTTCAGAGATGTATGTCTGCTATCTTTCATGGTTTTTGTGAAGAAATTGTGGAAGTTTTCATGGATGATTTCTCCGTCTACGGAACTTCTTTTGATAATTGTTTGCACAACCTTGATAAAGTTTTTCAGAGATGTGAAGAAACTAATCTTGTTCCTAATTGGGATAAATGCCACTTCATGGTTAATGAAGAGATTGTTCTTGGACACAAAATTTCTGAAAGAAGTATTGAAGTAGACAGAGCCAAAGTTGAAGCAATTGAGAAAAATCCTTGCCCTAGGGATGTAAAAGGTATTCATAGTATCCTTGGTCATGCTGGTATCTATAGAAGGTTTATTAAATATTTCTCCAAATTTTCAGAGCCCCTTACTAATCTTATTCAAATAGATGTACCTTTTGTTTTTTATGATGATTGTAAGGAATCTTTTGAAACCTTGAATAAAGCTTTGACTACTGCTCCTATTGTCCAACCACCTAATTGGAATTTACCCTTTGAAATTATGTGTGATGCTAGTGATTTTGTTGTGGGTGTTGTTCTTGGGCAACGAATAGATAAAAAGTTGAATGTTATTCATTATGCTAGCAAGACTCTAGATGCCGCTCAAAAGAATTATGCTACTACTGAAAAGGAGTTCTGATACGTCGGAAACGTATCTATAATTTTTGATGTTCCATGCTTGTTTAGTATCTACTTTGCTTTGCTTTGTCTACACTTTGAGGTGCTTTTTACATGTTTTCTGGTACTAACCTATTAATAAGTTGCCACAGTGCCAGTTTCCTGTTTTCTGCTGTTTTTGGTTCTAGAAAAGCTAGTAAGGAATTATTCTCGGAATTGGACGGGACAAAGCCAAAGTCAATATTTCACCGAGGAGAACACGGAGTCCAGAGGAGAGACGGAGGGGCGCCACAGGGTGGCCACACCCCCTAGGCACGACCTAGGGTGGGCCCGCGCCTGGGCATGGTGTGCCCCCCTGGCCGCCTCCCAGCCTCGCCTCTTCGCCTATAAGAAGCCCCCGATGCCTAAACCCTAAGTACCCGATCAATATTCCATGAAACCATCTGGAGCCGCCGCCACCATCTTCCCTAGATTGGGGGGATCTGAAGCTCTTCCCGACACCCTGCCGGAGGGGAGATCATCTCGGAGGCCTTCTTCTTCATCATGCCAGCCTCCAGTATGAAGCGTGATTAGTTCCACCTTGGACTATGGGTCCATGTAGTAGGTAGATGGTTGTGTCTCCTCCTTGCGCTTTCATGTCTAGATTTTGTGAGCTCCGTTCATGATCAAGATCTCATCTATTTGTAATCATGCATGTTGTGTTTGCGGGGACCCGATGAATATTGAGATTACTATGTCAGATTGATTAATGGTTTTGTCTTATTGATTCTATCATGTCTATGTTGTTTGTGATCTTGCTTGCTCTCTGTTGTTAGTAGCTATCTTGGCCAAGTAGTTGCTAGTGACTCCAAGATGGGGTATTTATGCTCGATAGTGGGTTCATGCCTCTACTTAGTCAAGGGAAGTGACAGAAATCTATACGATTGTAGATGTGCTATTGCCACTAGGGAGAAAACAACAGTCTCTTGTTCATGGAACAAGTGGATAGTTTACTTTACACACTTTGCTTAAAGCAGTTGTCTGTTGCTTGCAACTTAATACTGGAGGGGGTTCGGATGATAACCTGAAGGTGGACTTCTAGTCATAGAAGCAGTTGGATGGCGGTCTATGTATATTGTTGTATTGCCCAATCGAATCTCATAGGATCTTTATGTCTAGTATTGCATTGTTATGCCTTGCTCGGTCCTGTCAATTTCCCTGCTGTAATTTGTTTACCCAGCATTCCATGTTTGTTTATCTAAGGAGAACACCTCTAGTGAACTATGGACCCTGGTCCAATCTTTACCATTGATACATCTTCCACTATTACTGTTTACTTGTTGCAAACCACTTTCAGCTTCCACACCATATAGTTAATCCTTTGTTACAGCAACCGGTGAGATTGACAACCTCACTGTTAGTTAGGGCAAAGTCTTGAGTTTTTGTTGTGCAGGTTTCCACGTTGCTTGCAACACCTTTGGGACGTTTCCTTCCTCCTACTAGTTTGATAAACTTAGTTTCTTACTAAGGGAAAGCTTGCTGTTGTGCTCATCATACCTTCCGCTTGGGGTCTCCCAATGAAGTGCCGCTGCACTCATCAAGTTCTTAGATATAATCTTTGCTTGTGATAAGTTTAGACCTTATATTGTAGATTCAAAGGTTACCATTCATACTGATCATGATGCTATTAAGTACCTTATGACAAAGAAAGATGTTAAGCCTAGGCTTATTAGATGGGTGTTGCTTTTACAAGAGTTTGATTTGCATATTGTAGATAGGAAAGGTGCTGAAAATCCTTTTGCTGATAATTTATCTCGTTTGGAAAACATTTCTTTTAATCCTATGCCTATTAATGATAGTTTTCCAAATGAACAGTTGGCTACAATAAAGGTAAGCCCGTAAGAGAGTCCTTGGTATGCTGATTATGCTAACTTTATTGTTTCCAAGTATTTGCCTCCAACCTTTACAACCCAGCAAAGAATAAAATTCTTTTATGATCTGAGGCATTACTTTTGGGATGACCCACATTTATATAAAGAAGGAGTAGATGGTATTATGCGAAGATGTGTCCCAGAGTATGACCAACAAGAGATATTGAGAAAATGTCATGGCAATGCTTATGGAGGACATCATGATGGGGTTAGGACCGCACAAAATGTTTTACAATCTGGTTTTTATTGGCCTACTCTTTTCAAGGACGCAAGGAAGTTTATTTTATCGTGTGACGAATGTCAAAGAGTTGGTAACATTTCTAGACACAATGAAATGCCTATGAATTACTCTCTTGTTATTGAACCTTTTGATTGCTGGGGATTTGACTTTATGGGTCCTTTTCCTCCTTCAAAAGTGTATATTCATATTCTTGTTGTTGTTGATTATGTTACAAAGTGGGTAGAAGCCATACCTACAAATAGTGCTGATGGTAAGACCTCTTTAAAATGCTTAAAAATGTTATTTTTCCCAGGTTTGGTGTGCCTAGATATCTCATGACCGATGGAGGTTCTCATTTTATTCATGGTGGTTTTAGGAAGACTCTTGCCAAATACGATGTTAACCATAGAATTGCTTCATCTTATCACCCCCAAACCAGTGGGCAAGTAGAACTTTTAAATAGAGAAATTAAATCTATCTTGCAAAAGACCATAAATAGATCTAGGAAAAACTGGGCTAAAAATTGAATGACGCTTTATGGGCTTATAGAACTGCTTATAAAAATCCTATGGGGATGTCTCCTTACAAAATGGTTTATGGTAAAGCTTGTCACTTGCCTCTAGAATTATAACACAAAACTTATTGGGCAGTGTAAGAACTGAATAGAGATTTTAAACTTGCCGGTGAGAAAATATTGCTTGACTTAAGTACCTTAGATGAGTGGAGAAGTGAAGCCTATGAAAATTCTAGACTCTTTAAGGAAAAGGTGAAAATATGGCATGATAGGAGAATTCTAAAAAGGGAGTTCCATGTTGGTGAGAAAGTTCTTTTGTATAGGTCTCGTCTCAGATTTTTTGCAGGGAAACTACTCTCAAAATGGGAAGGACCTTTTGTTATTGAGGAAGTGTATCGTTCAGGAGCTATTAAAATATCTTCTTTGAAGGACAACACTACACAGGTCGTGAATGGTTAAAGGCTAAAACATTATATTTCTGGAGATTCTTATAATGAAGATGTTGATATTATTCAAACGGTGACTCCGGAAGAATTTATTAGAAACCAAACTCCAGAATCTGCAGAGTCCGTCTTCGAATAAGTAAAAGAGGTGAAAATAGAAGGTTCACGAAAAACTTATCTCTTTATATTTTTGATGTTTTTATTACATATGGAAGGTTACGAGACGAAATAGAGGAGGAAACGGAGCCCAGGGTGGGCCACATCCACAAGTGGTGCGGCCCCAGCTGGCCACCCCCTGGAGTCCCTCTCCGCCCCGTTTTCGCACAGTACCTTCCTTATGCAGTAAAACTTCGTAATATATAACCCCCGGATCCCCCGAGGTTCATATATCGTGTTCTCGTCGTGTTTTAGTTTCGATCTGTTTCTGTCAAGAAATATTCTCAAGTTTAGAGGCACCATGGTCTTCGCCAACAACAAGGGCAAGGAGCTCGTGGAAGAAGAAAGGATCGCTGCTAGGCGCGAAGACATGGATTGGAGCGTCGAGGAGGAAGTAAAGAACATGTCAGCAGGCATTAAGGAACAAACCGCCGCATGGTCAAGGGCAAGGAAACCTACTTTTGTAGGAGAAATTAACACTAGACGTGCTTTTTATCATAATATGCAGGGGATGATGACCTCCGTTCCAGACTTCAGTTCCTACCCTGAGGCAGTGGCAGCCCTTCGAACCACTGATGAGTTTTGTGATAAGTACCGAGCTCTAAGGAGGAAGGTGGATATACTTAAAGAGGAGAATAATAGGCTTCGTAAGATGCTGGAGGGTTTTCTCACCCTGAACAAGGGAACACCGCCACCACCGAAGGAGTAATTCGTCATCAGGTTTTGGCATCCCCTTGTCTTATTCCAAGCTTGGGGGAGTGCCGTGGTATCACATCATTATCTTTTATCGGTTTACCTTTTTAGTAGAGTCATATCTTGAGTTGAGAAGTTATCTTATAGGTTGGTTTGCATTGTGGAAGTATCTCTCCTTTAGTTGGTTATCTATGTATCCCTTGGTGTGAGTGCCTTTATGGAATAGTAATGAGAAGTTTCATCTTTTACTTTTGCACTTCTTATTTTAGTTTGCAATCTCTATTATATGATTGATCTTGTTGATTAGTATTGGTATCACTTTGGGAGCATCAAGTAGATCTAAATTGGTTTTGCCAAACCGAGCTCTGGTCAGTAACAACACTTTTTGAGGTTTGAAAGGAAAAGAGAAAAGCACTTACATGTATTTTGTATCATTTATTTTCTTTCTTGATTGGATCATAAGATTAGTATTCTTTATTTAAGATCTTTTGTGTCTTCAAGGAAGATTGCATGTTTGACTTTATCACTTGTATGTTTGCTTGTTTCCTTCAACTTTTTTGCTTGCTACCCAGCCTTGCTAGCAAAAAACCTGTGCTGAGAGGGAACACTTCTCATGCATCCAATCCTTTAAAGCAAAACCTATGCCATTTGTGTCCACCATATCTATCCATTAGCATTATTGCTATTCCAAGCAAATTCTCAAGGTTCATCTATCTTTCAAATTAAAAATTATTTTGTTATGTGAAAACTAGTTAGTAAAGATCTCACGAACTTGATGGCACACCTTATTTTCTTGCCCCTATTAAACTTGAAACATTGGGTCATCAAAGTTGTATATGCTTGCACCTATACGTTGGAATTAACAGAACCGTGCTATCACGGGGAACGCTTTCAACATTGCACATGTACATTGTACACAATTGATATCATGCTCTTTTGTTTGCGGATGTCGTCGATGTGAAATAAAAGGGGAGCCTGTAAGTCCATGGAGTTATGTATGTGTGTTAGAGAAATGCCCGGGCCGCTAGCTTAAGCCATGCCTAATCATGGTGGAAACTTGCAGCATAACCATAGTGAGCTATCTGTGAAGCATCCTCAATAAAAACCTATGCAAATAGCAAATAAAAAGATCACTAAGATCCTCACTGTCTGCTTGCCTTGTCATTTTGATATGGGATAGCTCTTGTATCATGTGCAAGGGGTACCCCGTTGGCGGTTCTCTATGATACACATGTACTTACTATGACAAGAGCTTACCAGTAACTAAAGTTGAGTAGCATGAGGAGCGGCCCTCGTACTCAAGGGACATGAGATTTCCAACTTATATTTCATCAAGCATATACTCCATCCTTGTTCACTGTAACCTTAATCACCTTAAGATGCTTATGATAGGGGCAATGAGAGCTCAAAGCTAGTAAGTACCATAATCTTTTGAAAGCTCTTTATGAAATTGAAATCCCCGCTTCCCACTGTGAAGGGCCTTTCTTCTGCTTCTAAGTCGAGTTAGTAAACCCTATTCCTCTCTATCTCCAGCAAGCATTTGAGTTGTTGTGTCTCAAGCATTCATATGATGATTTATTCAAACATGTTCCTTATCTTCCTTGTTTGCACAAGACTCTTATCTAAATGAATATTACTTCGAAATCCATCATTGTGAAAAGCTTTTTGTGTTTGAACAAAAGTACTCATGTTATAAACTTCTATACAAAAGCTTTGCTTGAAAACTGTTTGCCAATTGTTCTCTAACCAGGAACAAAGTTTGCCAATCCAAATTATGATTTATCTTTATGCATCTTTATTGTGACTCCCATAATTGTTGCAAGCTAATTTATATAATGGTGAGTTGCTTTCTACTTTGAGTTGTGTATTGGTAAGTGTGATGCTTCTTGTCCGTATTATTTTTATCGACACTTCACTCCATAAACCTGTGAACATGTTTACTGAGCTCAATTTTCGCTTGGGGAGAAACGAGGTCTAAGCTTGGGGGAGTTGATACGTCCAATTTGCATCACCATTCTATATCATAATTTGCTTCTATTCATTGACATATTTCATATTAAGAGGTGATACTTATGTCTTATCACCTGTTTTTGCATGTTGGATGATTCTTGGAGGATGAATTGCCGGAGTCAGAATTCTGATGGAAAAAGTGGTGTTTTGATGCAATTTCTCGAAGATCGGAAAAATACCAGAAAAACTATAGAAAATTATATTTTCCCAGAAGACGAAGGATGCCAGAAGGGGAGGCGGAGTTGCTCCACAGGGGGCCCACACCCCCCAGGCACGAGCCACCCTGGGTCGCACCTACAGGGGTGTGTCCACCCTGGACCACCTCTGGCCCCGCCCTCTCGCCTATACCTTCTCCTCGAAACCCTAAAGTCGAGGGAGCGACCACATAAAGATCACGCCGCCTCTGTGGGGCGAAAAACACCGAGAGAGAAAGAGCTCTCCGGCAGACAGATTTCTGCCTGGGAAATTCCTTCCTAGAGAGGGGAGATCGTCGCCATCAACACCATCATCAAGCTAGACTTCATCGGGATCATCATCATCCACATCATCATCTTCACTAGCACCATCATCACCACTCCATCCTGCTGTAACAATTATGTTGAACCTTGCATAGTTCTTAGGGGAAACTTTCCCAGTGTTGATTACTATTGTAGTTGATGCTTGTGAGTGGAACCATTGAATTATTATTTATGTTTAGATTGTTATCCATCATTATATCATCTCTGATCTTGATCCATATGATGTCTCGTGAGTAGTTTGTTTAGTTCTTGAGGACATGGGAGAAATTATGTTGTTAGTAGTGGAATTGTGTTGAGGTATTATTCAATGGTTTAATATTTAAGTTGTGGTGCTATTCTTCTAGTGGTGTCATGTGAACATCGAATACATGATACTTCGCCATTTATGGGCCTAGGGGAATGCATTGTGTATTTGGCTACTAATTGTGGGGTTGCCGGAGTGACAGAAACCCGAACCCCCATTAGGAAACCATTGCACAAGGGAGTGTAGGATCTCAGAGTTTAAGGCTGTGGTTAGGTTTATATATTAGTTGCTTTCTTGTAGTTGCGGATGCTTGCAAGGGGTTTAATCACAAGTATGTATTAGTATAAGTAAGTTCGGTTCATTAGCACAGGTTCACCCACACAACACTTATAAAACCAAAGAAGATTAATCAGCTATGTGAAGCGAAAGCACTTGACAGTATTCCCATGTGTCCTCGAGAACGTTTGGTCCTCATTAGTATTTCCACCAGCTTCTCCTTTGCTAAGAAAGTTTGGGACACTTGCTGCAATTGTTTGCTGTCTTTATTTACTTGCACTTTATTTGCCTGCTTATCAAAAAACCCATAAAAATTCATTTGCTAGTATTTATAGAGAACTCTTGAGCCAGTTTCATTAGTGAGCACCTTCTGCTCCTCGTTGGGATCGACACTCCTATTTATCGAAAGTACTACGATACACCCCCTATACTTGTGGGTCATCACATACGAGTGATGAGATTGAACTAGGTATAGTGATCAAGGTGTTGATCACAAAGTACCAACAATCAGATCTCAGGCAAGTAAAAAATTGCGAGACGAAGGGAATGGAATGGGTGATTGTTTAAATCCTCCAAATCATGGTTCAAACCAATAAAGATCTTTATTAAATATGCGAGAGTCATATGGACATCCATATCCTCCTAATGGCTATTGATCAGAGAAGTGTCTCGATCATGTATGCATGTTATCGAACCTGTAGGGTCACACACTTAATGTTCGGTAATCCTAGGGTAGCACTATGATATTCATAATGGTGAGACAAAAAATTGTTGGGAGTATCCACTACAAGAAATGTGTTAATTTTTGACCCTCCATATTGGTCACTAGATGGTCATTGTTCTCCATTTATGACCTTGTGACCAAAAATAGATGGTCAAAAGCTGAGAGTTACTGATGGACAATAAAGACCTTTCTTGTGCATTGGTCATATACTATTATGACCAATATAGATGGTTTGGTCACTGACTATCTAGCATGTCCATGAAAGCCTCCACGTAAGACAATCCTATATGGCAATGCTTGTAGATCGAATTCAGCCTAGTTATTTAGTAGGCCAGCCCATACCGTTCGTGGCACTTTTTGGCCCAATATTTTTGTCCATTTTCTATTTTTAAAAGTTGGGCACAGTATTCAGATGGCCTCACTATCATGGGTTCCACTTGTCCATTTTTGGGTCATGACCATTTTAGACCTCAATTAGCATCTGCTTCATCTCTAATGTTCCAAGCAGTAAATAATCAATAATTCATAAACTGAGCCCAAATCACATTCGATTTCACAATGGCAACCAAAATTAGAACATCTATTACAATCATGTCATAGTTCACAACACGCAGTAATATAAACAGTTACAAAAGTATAACCCTCTAGTATTCTTGGTTTATGAATTAGGACATAGTTCACAATACAATCAGGACATAGTTCATAACTAGTCTGGAGAACACTAAACATCCAGCAACATACCCTAGTTAACTCATAACATCCAGGCAGCAACTATGTACACCAACATCAGATCCCTTAGTACGATCTTGTTAAAAAATGAAGTGCAAAGTTTAATTACAGCGAGAAGACACAAATCTAGATAATATAGTAATTTACTTCAAGATACTAAAACAGCCAAGATTCATCTCACACATGAAAAAAAATAACAATGATAATGAATCCGCCAAATAGAAGGACACGCTGTTCCAGTAATATATACAAGTTTTTTCCCTGAGGAATCCATTGTAGGATGAAAAGCTAAATAACCAAGCAAATAATACTAGTAGGAACCAAAGCACTGACATACAACAAGTGTCGAGATAAGATGCACATATTAGGATGAACAACTTACAAAATGATGCATGGTATGGTTGCTAAATAACGATTAGGATGAACAGCTTAGCACATCAGCATTTGAGCAATCCAAATTCATTGTGAACATATCATAAGTGGTAACAATACAAAATTCGACATTTTGTCAAGGAGTACAAGCTTATTTAGTAGTTAGATTCTGCAATCCATCTATCCCTAGTTCAATTGTTGGCTATAAAGTTCACGAAGATAAGTAGCTATTTATATAACATGGTTGGCTTGCAGCGGGTACAGAGAGCAGCGACAACGTGGATGGGATAGCGGGTACAAAGCGGCGGCAGACCGACGGTATTATTGATGTTGAGCAGTTCTTTTTTCAGTAGGGGTATCTATACAAGTGTGATTATATAGAAACAAGTATAGCACTAGCGCTAACCATTTAACAGGTCTTAGCCCCCGCATCATAGGATACAAGGATTAATCTGATGACAGTGACTAACAGGCAGACAACACGCCTAAGCATAGCTTAGGCATAAAAGAAAATCTATTTTATCTAGCATTTAGAATAGGCTTGGCAGTTCCAGACTTGTTGCAAAGGTTTGAAATTTAGACCACTATTCTCTGACGAAGTATCATGGTGAAAATTACTAAACAACATAAGATAATTCCTATACTAATAAAAAATTATCCCATTCTCTCTCTATTATAGCCATTCAAACCAAACAAGCATTCGTAGACCCTAGCAAACTTATACAGCACCCAGTCGCAGAGTAGAACAGAAAGGAGCAGAGGCATGAGAGCCATATAGATACCATGAAGAGATCGAGCTCCTCGCCCTCGTATGGTCCGAGGGCCCGACCGACGGCGTCGAGCGGGGGCAGGCGGGCCGCGACCTGAGCATCGATGCGAGAGCTGGTCAACGGGGGTGGCAACGCGGAGGTAGGCGACGTGGGCCTCCAGGAGGCGCTCGTGCAGCGGGTGGGCCGCAACGGCCGCCTTCATCCATGGAGGAGCAGGGTGTGCAACATCAAGACATGGCACTGCCAGAAGGAAAACAAGGCACAATTAGGTGGCCACATGACGCATCATGATCTCATGGCAACTGTAGGTGAGAGAATAATTATCAATGAGGAATATGAGAAGGTTTTGGAAATAAATATTCTCACATAAATACATACATAACCCGCAGCTATCTTAAATAATGAAAGGCACCAAGTTGGTAACTAAACAAACCTCAAAAAGCAGAAGGTATGTTACCATAATAAATAATCTCAAATACACTCGAACCAGAAAGTATGTTACTAGAATATAATATTTACTTCTCCAATGGTCATAGTCATGCATATTGATACAACTTGATAATACTCACGAGAATATTTTAAGGGAAAAAATCAAGATTGATATGGTCTGACTAAACTAATGCAAGAATCATACTACATGGAGCTTTACTTTATTCTCATTGTTTAGTCAGGAACATCCTAAAAACAGCACATGCAAATAAAAGACGAACCCATGCATACTTGACTTTGTGATAATCAAAAAACAAGAGATGGCATAGATACTGGCTCTAGGTTATCAAACATCTAGAGTGGATGCATTATTTATTCTAGCATAAACACAACCGTAACAAACAAATTAATGCCTTCATGCAAAGAAGAACATATAATAACAACACGTTTGCACCAAGGATATAAAACATGTGTGATTATTTCACACTTATCACAATTATCACCCCTTCTTTCTTGCTACAACCATGCATACATGGATCCAATATGAAAATCAATATTAAAGCACTAGATGCCTTAAGAAAGATAACTGGTTCATAGTATCATGAGCTACACCCCTTCTCCACCAAAATTTTGACACCACTCAAACATCGCGGGAGGGCACCAACACCACCAGAACACCATTGGAGGGCACCACCAACACTGGAACAATTCCTAGAACAGGCGTATGCATTTCATGGAAAAAACTGAATGTCAACAAGCATTCAACACAGATTAGTTCCTAGAACAGGCGTATACATGAGAGAATCGAGGTATATACATATTTTATACCTATATGGCTATACATGAACCAGTAGTACTACTACTAACAGAATAGATGATGTATAGTATATCTCCAATGAATCTAACCAAGAATATTAAAAGAATATAAGGCATTGACAAATGTTCATGACAACATGGGTACTGTTACGAGAGTGCATATTTTAAGTAGTATAAGCATGTTTTAACAATATCATATTACTTTGTGCACATGGCAATATGGTTTTCTCATGATTATTAAAAGTACCAACATAGATTATAATTACTTATCAGTGAACCGTATAAGTAGAACGCAAGCAGATGGATTACATGCAGTTTTTGTATATACAACTAACTAAATCACATTAGACTTATCCAGATAATAAAGCTTCAAAAAACGAAGTTGTTAAACAAACACAAACTAATCTGGTACATGAATCCTATGTATTATTCGAAAGACCTGCAGCAAGAAAAACATCCCACCCAAAGAAATCAATCAACAAAGAACTCATGTAAAGATTTACCAGTCTGTAATCACACAACTAGACTTTGTTATGTAATAAACACTAAAAAAATTTGGTACAAGTAGGATCGTTCTTTTAGAGGTATCTAGACATGTGTATACCAAGCAGCAGAAGTTGGTCAATCAAGCGTATACCAAGCATCAGAAGTTGGGTAATTATGTGCATATGAACGGAACTAAACAAGCATTCAGATAACTACCACACAGAACAGTAGCAAAAGTGATCGGCACAAACCATCCATCTAGTTGTACTCAAAATAGGAACACAAGAAATAAAGAGCGAGATATTTATACTTGCTGGGAAGACAAGGGGGACGACAAAGCTGAAGAAGAACAAACATGGACACCCTCGTGCGTCAAAGATGAAAGCTGGAGGTGGCGCCTCGCTCGTGGAGGAGGTGGACACGGAGCCGGAGGAGGCGGGACTGGCCATGGGCCGCGGATCCAGGGTCGACGGGCTCGAACCTGGTGTCCAACGGTAGGACCTCCGTATCCTCGAAGTCGCTGGTGCGACCAGCGTCCTCGATGGAAGCTATGGTCTAGCTGGTTTCCGTGCTGATACACCACCACCCAACGGTGTGTCTCCCACCGCCATGGATGGAAAGGTCAAAAGGTGACCTCTACTCCTCTCTATAGATCCGAGGCTTAGTCTAGGGTTCAGTTGGAGGCAAGATTTGGTGGTTCCACAAGGTGGACGGCGGGGATTTGGGGGAGGTGGACGACGCGGTAGTGAGTGGCCGGAATTGGCCGAGATCTAGCCCGGTGGCGGAGGTTGGGGCGTACGGGAATGACAAAGGAGAGGATGTGTAGCGCTTGGAGGTCAGGATACTAAGGTTCGCTAGGTATGGTTTCTTCTCGCACCTGTTGCCAGGTCATCGATCCGTGGTGTGCCAGGTCATCGAACCATGTCTGGTGTTCCACAGATCACCATCTCATCCCTCCATCATGTTTGCATCCAACAACTAGAATTTCCTTCGTCTTATATCTTGTCCTTCCTAGCACTATGAAAATTTTATCTTATGCAAGTACGAAATTTCTGAGAAAAAATTGTCATGATTTTGCTAGGTTTCGACCCTCACGAATAACCCATGATCATCTAGTCTAGAATCATCATAAATTTATGACGATTTCATACACGTTCACTACCAAAAGATCATAGGTTGACACATTCCTTGTAGTGCTCAGATGGGATCTATGACATGATGAGAAGCTTCATAATTTCTCATAGGTAGAGTTTCATATAAATAAAGTTGATTTTTGGGTTTAGAAAGTGTTCCAAAATTTTATGGTAGAGTACCAGAATTTTCTAAAAGGTTCCGGTGGGTGACAAGGGGTAACCTCGGCAATGCCCATTGTTATGAACTTGGGTTTTAGGGAAAGTGGATCGCTGGTGATTTTGTCGGCTTAACATACAAACAAGTGAGGCGACTTACCTAGGTCCAGGCCGTCGTAGAGGAAACCCTAGTTACTGCTTGTATGTTCACATTATTAGAGGAGAGTACAAAATTGTTGAATCGACTAGATGTGATCTCGCTCAGAGAGAGGGTCGTGTGTATCATAAGATCAGTTTTCCTCCCCTGTGGATCCTCCTAGCCTTTATATGGGGGATTTCAACATGCGGGGTCCAACTTCTCGTGCGAGTGCGTCGCGGGGTCCAAGTTGCGTGTAATCACCGGGGTTCGCAAACTTGGGCTACCAAACACTGAGAAGGACCATTTTGAGTCAAACTCGTCCCACCCATGCCAAATACAAACATTCCGTCAACTTCCTCGTGAAGGAGACGTCCCAGACCTCCATGTCGCTAGTTTGTCCGTAACGCGAGCGCTAAGTCGGCAACCACGTAGGCAAAATGAGGAACTAGACCCCATGACTTAGTGCGTTGACGAAATTCACAAATTCACTCCCTCCTTCGCATGAACCCTAGCACCGCCGACGGCGAAATCCACCCTCCACCTAGAACGATCCCTTGAGACATTTACCTTCTGGAGCCAAGTTGTTGCACCCACTCGCTGATCCCGGTCTCTAATGTCACATGATGTGCCCACCGCTGTGAGGCTCTAGCCCGCCTCCGCCGTTGGACGAGCTGAGCTGCATGGAGGATGGCAGATCATCGTACCCTGAAAGAAGTGTTGGATACTACGGGTGAGCTACTCTTCTCTTTGCCTTTTGCACTAACTATAACTGCTAGTTATCTATTGGCATCAAAGAGATAGATTGAACCTAGAATTGTTTGCTAGCCGAATACTGACAGACAAGTTCTTATTTTTGTCCTCAAAATTATTTCAACTAGGCCCCCCCCATAGACCCCATATGTGGTTTTGGTATGCGTCGGCAGCTACCATGCTAAATTAGCAAATGGGAAAGGCTAGTTGAATCCTGGTAATTGTGTCAGGATTAAAGAAGCACCAGTGCAGATTTGCACTATCTCTGGTATGGTTGCTGCTCTGTGTAAACATACTGAAATGGGGCCGATGCAGACTACACGGTTCAGCTTCAGGAATGAACAAGGTAGCAAGGTTCCTATAATGCGTGACAGTCAGATATCCGGGTTGCTGAAATGGTGTCCGAAGGCTCGAATGTTTCTCCTGGATTGTAGAATACTTGATGTGGTAGCTTCTTTCACTCCTATCGCCCTGCTATTCTTGGTCACGGTGGTCTGACTTGAAGCCCCTCTGTTGTTAAGCAAAATGTGGTTCCTCGTCTGCACCCTGCTTCTGCAGTGCAACCTCCTCGAAGGAGTGCCCGTATTGCCATGGTGCAAAATCCTGTTGTGGATGCAGGTCGTGCTTATGTTGTGGAATCTGCTGGTGTTGTTGCTCAGCCTGCTAGTGACTCAATCCCTGCTGCTATTGCGCAAACTAAGGCTCCGGGAGGCCGTATTGATGTTGATGTTGCCAGAACTATTGTCTTGGGCGCTGGTCCTCCTCGAATCCATGGTGAAGTTTAGTGTGATACTGTGATAGCTGGTGCTTGACGGGGAGGAAAAGGTTGAAGCTGTTCTATATATGTCCCCGACAACAGCGCCAGAAAATCTTGATGGTGCTCGACGTGGCACTTCGTTGGTAACCCCAAGCGCAGGGTGTGAAGAGCAAGCATCAAGTTTTCCCTCAGTTGAGACCGAGGTTATCAAACCAGCAGGAGGAAGGAAACGTCACACAGGTGTTGCAAGCAACGTGGAGACCTGCACAACACAAACTCAAGACTTTGCCCCAACGAATCAGTGAGGTTGTCAAGCTCACCGGTTTGCTGTAACAAAGAATTAAACGTATGGTGTGGAAGGTAATCGTTTGCAGCAAGTAAACAAGTAACAGTGGAAGATGTATCAATGGTAAAGATTGGACCGGGGTCCATAGTTCACTAGAGGTGCTCTCCTTAGATAAACAACATGGCATGAAGGGTAAACAAATTATAGCAGGGCAATTGACAGGAACTGAGCAAGGCATAACAATGTAATTACTAGTCAGAAAGATCCTATGAGATTCGATTGGGCAATACAACAAGATACATAGACCGCCATCCAACTTCATCTATGACTAGAAGTCCACCTTCAGGTTATCATCCGAACCCCCTCCAGTATTAAGTTGTAAGCAACGGACAACTGATTTAAGCAAAGTGTGTAAGTTAAACAGTCCACATGTTCCATGAACAAGAGACCGTTATTTTCTCCCTAGTAGCAACAACAAATCTACAACCGAATAGATTTATGTCACTTCTCTTGGAAACTAGAGGCATGAACCCACTATCGAGCATAAATACTCCCTCTTGGAGTCACTAGCAACTACTTGGCCAAGATAACCACTAGCAACGGAGAGCATGCAAGATCACAAACAACACAGACATGATAGAATCATAAAGACAAAACCATTAATCAAACCAACATAATAATCTCAATATCCATCGAATCCCCACAAACACAACATGCATGATTACAAATATATTAGACCTTGATCATGAACGGAGCTCACAAGATCTATACATGAAAGCACAAAGGAGGAGATACAACCATCTAGCTACTACATGGACCCATAGTACAAGGTGGAACTACTCACGAATCATACCGGAGAGAAGGCCTCCGGGATGATCTCCCCTCCGGCAGGGTGCCGGGAAGAGCTTTAGATCCCCTCGATCTAGGGACGATGGTGGCGGCGGCTACATATGGTTTCGTGGATTTCTGATCGGGTTCCCAGGGTTTCTGCATCGGGGGCTTGTTATAGGTGAAGGGGTAGGACGAGGAGCCGGCCAGGGCCACCAAACCCTAGCCAGGAATGGGCCCACCTATGGCCGTGCCTGGGGGGGTGGACCCTCTGGCTCGCCTCCCCGGCTCCCCTCTGGACTTCTTGTTCCTCACGGAAAGTAATTGACTTTGACGTTTGTCCCGTCCAATTCCGAGAATATTTCTTTACTAACTTTTCTGAAACCAAAAACAGCAGAAAACAAGCATCTGGCACTGTTGCAACTTGTTAATAGGTTAGTACCAAAAAACATGTAAAAAGCACCTCAAAGTGTAGACAAGTAAAGCAAAGTAGATACTAAACAAGCATGGAGCATCAAAAATTATAGATACGTTTCCGACGTATCAACATCCCCAAGCTTAACTCCTGCTCGTCCTCGAGTAGGTAAGTGATAAACAGAATAATTTGTGAGGTGAACATAGACCCTCACAATAAAGATCCAACCATTAGCAATCATTTAAAGATGGGATCAAAGAACTCTAAACATGTGCATGAAATAATGGAGTTCTAACAGTAGGACATAGTAACTATGCATGCAACATGGAAATATACAAACAAAGATCATGAATAACATGCATTGAAAAACATTTGTTTGTTTCACATACAGAAAACATAGCATAGTGGCAATCAGCTTGTCCCTCATAGAGTAGCAATATAGATGCAAAGGACACCTTCAAAGTTCACGAGGGTGACTAGAAACAAGTAGCACAAGAACAAGTAATATCATAATATGCATCAATTAATAAGCTTTGGAACACTGCACACAGAATGACAACTATGCTCTCTTAATGGTGCCTAAAGGTAGAAGGTGGAGACTCAAATAATGATTGAAGAAAGGCCTTTTTATAAAGGAAGTAGGGATTACAAGTTTCAAAAAGAGCTTCCAAAAATTATGGTACTTGTTAGCTTTCAGCCCTCATTGCCCCTATCATAAGCATCTTGAAGTGGTTAAGGTTAAAGTGGCAAAGCTGGAGTATATGCTTGATGAAGTATAAGTTGGCAATCTCAAGTCCCTTGAATATGAGGGCTACACCTCATGGATACTCAAATTAGGGCCCAGGCAAGTTCTTGTCACTGTAAGTATTTGCATATCATTGAGAACAGCCAACGAGGTACCCCTTACACATGGTACAGGAGCTTTCCCATAACCAAAATGACAAGGCAAGCATACAATGAGCATCTCAGCAATCTTTTTATTTACCATATGCATAGATTTTTATTGAGGATGCTTCATAGATAGATCACTATGGTGATGCTGCAAGTTTCCACCATGATTATGCATGGCTTAGGCTAGCGGCCCATGCGTTTATCTAACACAGAATACAAACTCCATGGACTTACAAGTTCCACTTCATTTCACATCGGTAACATCCATAGACAAAAGAGCATGATATCAACGGAGTACAAAAGTACAAGTGCAATGTTGAAAACGTTCCCCGTGACAACACGGTTCTGCTAATCCCAACTTATAAGTGCAAGCATATACAAAAAAGTTGTCTCAATGGTTCAAGTTTATTAGGGGCAAAGAATAAAATGTGCCATCAAGTTCGTGAGGGCTTTAATCACTAAGTTTTCACATAACAAAATAGTTTTTAATTGGAAGATAGTTGAAAACAAGAATATACTTGGAATGGTGTAACACACCATGCATAGGAGTTTATAATGGACACTTTGGAATAACTATGTTTCTTGGGAGCTGGAAGCATGAGTAGAACTTACTCATACAAGTGGAGGCTAGCAAAAGACTGGGAGCAACCAACTAAGAGAGCATAATGGCCATAATCATGCAATGCAACAAAGCATACTAATCAAAGCAAAGATTGGTACTACAAGTCAAGGACTAAATGATCATATATGCTAATGGTGACTTGTCATAGTCATAAAATGGTGTAAGCATGTGCCAAGTTAACCCAAGCAAATCATCAAAGGAGAATACCACAATACTATGCTTTTGCATGCTAAAACAACGCATAATTTCTTCAAGGAACACTAAGAAATTCCAATTGTTTGGAACAAGACATGCTACAACAATAATCACTAAGCATAATGCTAAGACAACACCTAGCATGTCGTGCTAAAGTCTAAGTCACAGTCAATGCAAGCTCCTCTTGCACTTCAAGCAATATCTTACTACTCCTTTCCAACACCAAGGAAATTTATTTGGAAAATAACACAGCGATAACGGGGCTCCAAACTTACTTTATTCAAGCAAACTAAACAACCTAAGCAAAGCAAACTAAAACTAAGACGCTCCAAGAACAACACAACTCTGCATGAAACAATAAAAGTGAAGTGTCTAGACAGACCCGAGCTTTTTATTGATGAAGAAGAGGATGCCATGGGCATCCCCAAGCTTTGACGCTTGTACCTCTTGTATATTTATTGGGGTGACACCATGGTGGAATCCCCAAGCTTGAGCTTTTGTCCATTCTTCATCTTATTACATCATTCTCTCTCTACACCTGCAATTTTTCCTTCATACAAAACTTCACACAATCTTCATTAGCAACATTAGTTTATTCAAAAGATATTAGACCGCTTGGAAAAGCTTTGGAATATCAATAATTTTCACTAAAAACACAAGCTACTATAGCAACTCCTTTGAAAAGTTCAATTTACCTGAAGAGAACTCAAAAAGGAATCAATAAGAAGCAAATGCAAATAATGACAGAAATTTGTCAAAACAGACCAACAGGTAGAAACCGATTTTTTCGAACGTCTTATGTTGCTCAAATCAAAAAGTGTTGAACTAACGAAAATTAGCTAACATACTGTGGGATTTATTCGTAAATTGTGAGCTCAATCGGAGTTACAGATACTCCTCATGAATTTTTTGGTGGAGGATAGAAATCTGTTTCGGGACAACAACTCCTCAAATCTTACTTCCCTCTCATTAGAGGTCATTCTTGGCACAAAAAGCAAATAAAAAGGATAAGGAGAGGTTATTACTAACGTAATAACTTCCAAGACTCAAGCAAACTCTTGGTTATCTCCCAACAAGTACTTTTCTTTAACGCCTTTAAGTTAGGCACAAGAAGCAAGAAGAATCAAGTATTTTCAAATGAAGAAGCATTAACATCAAACCTTGCTTTCAAAGGAGGAGCAAAAAGTAACTTCTCTCTCCTCATAGGAAAGTGTTCAATACCTTTCTTGAATGGAAATTGATATTTGATGGTGCCTTCTTTCATATCAATGATGGCACCAACTGTTCTAAGAAAAGGTCTTCCCAAAGTAATAGGACAAGAAGCATTGTATTCAACATCCAAAACATAAAAATCCACAGGGACATAAGCATTATTAACCATAATGAGAACATCATTAATACTCCCCATGAGTTTCTTTTTAGCATTATCATTGAGTGGGACATCCAATTAACAATCTTCTAATGGTGGCAAATCAAGCATTTCATAAATCTTCCTAGGCATAATAGAGATACTAGAACCAAGATCACATGAAGCTTTGAGATCAAAGTCATTCACTTGCATATTAATAATGTGTTCCCAACTATCTTCTACTTTCCTAGGAATAGAAGCTTTGTGTTTTAGCTTCTCTTCCTTAATCTTAACAAGAGCATTTGTAATGTGTTTGGTAAAGGCAACATGCATATCACTAGCATCAGGACTTCTAGCAAGATTTTGTAGGAACATAATTAGTTCAGAAATATTGCAACCATCAATATCAAAATCAAACTTAGCATCACTAGTAGTAGGATCAATAGGCTTAGGCATAGCAGGGGGATAAATAGGGACTACTGGTGTTTTAGTGGTGATGGTGCACACACTATTGTTTCTATCAACTTCAGCTTCTCTTTCCCACTTAGCATGAAGTTGAGCTAACAGCCTAACATTTTCATCAATAGTAACTTGTATGGCATGAGCAGTAGCAAAGGTGTTTTCCATAGTTTCAGGTTTAGCAGCCATTTTATTAATCAAGGAAGACTGAGCTTCAGACAAAGAGGATATATTTTTCTCAACAGTTAAAAGCTTTTCCTCTATAGTCTTATTGAAAGTGTTTTTTTACTAATAAAGTCCTTGAGAATGAATTCAAGTTCAGAGGGGGCACTTCTAGCATTATTGTAAGAGCTTCCATAGGAATTACCATTATTAGGAGGATAAGGCCTATAATTGTTGTTGCTACCAAAATTATTCCTATAGGCATTGTTGTTGAAATTGTTGTTTCTAATGAAGTTCACATCAACTTGCTCTTCTTGAGCAACCAAAGAGGCTAAGGGAACACTATTAGGATCTATAGGAGATTTCCCATTAACAAGCATAGCCATAATGACATCAATCTTTTCACTCAAAGAGGAAGTTTCTTCAACATAATTTACCTTCTTACCATGTGGAGCTCTCTCAACATGCCATTCTTTGCAGCACCCAAGGTGAGGCCCATGAAAGTACCTCCAGCAGCTGAATCCAGCAGGTTCCTAAAAGAGTAGTTCAAACCTGCATACAAAGTCTAGATAATCATCCAAGAAGTGAGTC
This sequence comes from Avena insularis, assembly GCA_023614405.1. Classification (NCBI taxonomy): domain Eukaryota; kingdom Viridiplantae; phylum Streptophyta; class Magnoliopsida; order Poales; family Poaceae; genus Avena; species Avena insularis. Next base: position 29,706,132 of record CM042690.1, read on the forward strand.
CATGAGTGGGAAAATTCTTAACCAAAGTTTTCATTCTTTCCCAAGCTTGAGCAACATGTTCATTATCAAGTTGTTTAAATTTCATAGTGTCACTTCTCATAGCAATAATCTTAGCAGGAGGATATTATTTTCCAATAAAATCATCTTTGCACTTAGTCCGAGAATCAATACTATTTTTAGGCAAAGAAAGCAACCATTCTTTAGATTTTCCTCTCAAGGAGAAAGGAAAAAAGCTCGAGCTTAATAATATCTCCGTCTATATCCTTATACTTTTGCATTTCACAGAGTTCAACAAAGCTATTGAGATGGGCAGCAGGATCATCAGAACTAGCACCAGAAAATTGCTCTATCATCACAAGATTCAACAAGGCAGGCTTAATTTCATAAAAGGTAGCATCAGGAGCAGGTGGAGCAATAGAGTGCTTAGTAAATCATTGTTGTTGGTGCTAGTGAAGTCACATAACTTGGTGTTCTCAGCAGAGTTCATTTTGGCAAGGGTGGGCAAGCCAAAAACAGCAACAACAGCTAGAGCAGGAACTAATTTTTTGTGTTTTTGAATAAAGAAAGCAAACCAAACTAGACTAATTTTTTTTGGGTTTTTTGGAAAGAGGCAAACAAAACCAAGCAAAAGAAACAAAGCAAACTAAAAAAATTAAAGAGAAAGGAAGTGAAGGACTCCCCTTGTGAAGATGTCCTTAGCCTCCCCGGCAATGGCGCTAGAAAACTTGTTGATAGCTGGTGTTTGACGGGGAGGAAAAGGTTGAAGCTGTTCTATATATGTCCCCGGCAACGGCGCCAGAAAATCTTGATGGTGCTCGACATGGCACTTCATTGGTAACCCCAAGCGCAGGGTGTGAAGAGCAAGCAGCAAGTTTTCCCTCAGTTGATACCGAGGTTATCGAACCAGTAGGAGGAAGGAAACGTCACACAGGTGTTGCAAGCAACACGGAAACCTGCACAACACAAACTCAAGACTTTGCCCCAACGAATCAGTGAGGTTGTCAAGCTCACCGGTTTGCTGTAACAAAGGATTAAACGTATGGTGTGGAAGGTAATGGTTTGTAGCAAGTAAACATGTAACAGTGGAAGATGTATCAATGGTAAATATTGGACCGGGGTCCATAGTTCACTAGAGGTGCTCTCCTTAGATAAACAACATGGCATGAAGGGTAAACAAATTACAGCAGGGCAATTGGCGAGGCGGGCAAGGCATAAAATGCAATTACTAGTCAGAAAGATCCTATGAGATTCGATTGGGCAATACAATAAGATACATAGACCGCCATCCAACTGCATCTATGACTAGAAGTCCACCTTCAGGTTATCATCTAGACCCCCTCCAGTATTAAGTGGCAAGCAACAGACAACTGCTTTAAGCAAAGTGTGTAAGATAAACAGTCCACATGTTCCATGAACAAGAGACCGTTGTTTTATCCCTAGTAGCAACAACACATCTACAACCGAAGAGATTTCTGTCACTTCCCTTGGAAACTAGAGGCATGAACCCACTATCGAGCATAAATACTCCCTCTTGGAGTCACTAGCAACTACTTGGCCAAGATAACCACTAGCAATGGAGAGCATGCAAGATCACAAACAACACAGACATGATAGAATCATAAAGACAAAACCATTAACCAAACCAACATAATAATCTCAATATCCATCGGATCCCCGCAAACACAACATGCATGATTACAAATAGATTAGATCTTGATCATGAACGGAGCTCACAAGATCTATACATGAAAGCACAAAGGAGGAGATACAACCATCTAGCTACTACATGGACCCATAGTCCAAGGTGGAACTACTCACGAATCATACCGGAGAGAAGGCCTCCAGGATGATCTCCCCATCGACAGGGTGCCGGGAAGAGCTTCAGATCCCCCCGATCTAGGGACGATTGTGGCGGCGGCTACAGACGGTTTTGTGGATTTCTGATCGGGTGTCCAGGGTTTCTGCATCGGGGGCTTCTTATAGGCGAAGGTCGAGGCCGAGGAGTTGGCCAAGGCCAACAAACCCTAGCCAGGCGCGGGCCCACCTATGGCCGCGCCTGGGGGGGTGGCCCCTCTGGCTCGCCTCCCTGGCTCCCCTCTGGACTTCTTGTTCCCCACGGAAAGTAATTGACTGTGACGTTTGTCCCGTCCAATTCCGAGAATATTTCTTTACTAACTTTTCTGAAACAAAAAACAGCAGAAAACAGGCATCTGACACTGTTGCAACTTGTTAATAGGTTAGTACCAGAAAACATGTAAAAATCACCTCAAAGTGTAGACAAGTAAAGCAAAGTAGATACTAAACAAGCATGGAGCATCAAAAATTATAGATATATTTCCGACGTATCATACTGTTGCGGCTACTCGAAGACCTGTTGTTGTGGAGCAATCCCATGGTATGGACTCTAATACTACTCGTGTTGCTCCCCCTGTTGATATTATCACCGAGGCTACTCCAGCTACTGGTGATACTATCATCGAACCTCTCATTGGTTTCGGTCTTGCGGAACACGATGATGGCAAGATGCACCTTCATATCGGTGTCGAGAAGTTCATTGCAAAATTAGATGATGGCACAGAAAATTTCGTCAACGACATTGATGTACTCATTGGAACATATGATCCTGAAGTGGTACAAGTATCTAACCTGATAGCAACGTTACTTGAGAAGGTGGCGTGGGGGTCCTCCCAGGAAGCACATTTTGCATATTTTGCTTACAACAGCAAAAGGCCTATACCAGTGAAAATTTCTAGTGATTTATCCGTACCATTAAGTAGGATGAGTCATAGATGGGAAGTGTACCTGTTCGCACGCCTGCTAATGGTTGGAAAGGAATTGGAGGTCGACAATGATCAAGATTCACTTGTAGAAAACATGATTGCCCCGATTGATGGCCTCGCTCGTGGTTGTGCGAGTGATAGTAGCTTCAAAAAGAGGAGAGACTTATAGGGGAGCAACATAAAGAGGAGCTGGAAGAGAATCCAAGAAAGTGCACCCTGATACATAGTAAACGTATCTATAATTTTTGATGATCCATGCTTGTTTTGTACCAACTATCTTATGTTTTGTTTACACTTTGAGGCATTTTTATACATTTTCTAGAACTAACCTATTAACAAGATGCCATAGTGCTAGTTCCTGTTTTTTGCTGTTTTTTGGTTTCACAAAAGCTAGTAAAGAAATATTCTCGGAATTGGACGAAACCAAAGACGAAGTTTCTATTTTTCCCGACACAAGACGGAGTCCAAAGCAGAGACGGAGGAGGGCACCGAGGTGGCCAAATGTAACACCCTCAGATCAGCCATATGCAAGTTTTAGCGATTCCCGCCAAACTCGCATAGAAACGATTCAAAGGCGCCCACCAGGCACTTTCGTGCGAGTGGAAAACGAAGTAATATCATTACACAATAGTCCATGATGGAACCCATAGAACATATATATATATATATAACAATGACTCAAAGAGTCAAGAATATAGATATACAGTACAAAGATCCAAATCACCTTGAAAACGATACAGCGTCCGAGTACGGACAAGATACAAATTGAGCTAAGAGACCTGAAGAATAACCAATGGCGTCCATAACCCTGCCGAGGCCAAGCCGGAAGGGTAACCCTGCTAATGACGTCGATCTCAAAACCTGCTTAAACAAAAGGGGTGCCGACGAAGGGCAAAGGAAAAAGAGAGCGGTCAGTACTGAGGCCAGTACACGGCGAGACTAGAATTTGGCGGTCCTCGCCTACATAGGTATGGTGGACTGAAGCGGTAGCTGCTGCATGCACTAAACAACCTATAGAGACTCCATACAACTAGGGGCTATCAGATAGGGATAAGAAAGACCTATTCGGATCCAACCTGAAACTATCACCAAGCATACCCATCCTGGTATTTTCCCCTCGAGACCAAACGAGGAAGTCAACCAAGGAACTCACACAGTTGGCAGTTTTATTCATTCCGTTATAGTTGCGGCAATTACTAGTCAGATATAGATAGCATGAGTCATCCTGATATTATAAACAGTGGCAGTTTTAGTTAACCATTCCGTTGTAGTTGCAATACTTACTAGTCAGATACATATAGCAGGAGGCATCCCAAAACCAGCAGTTGTTGGTACTTTTATTTAGCCATTCCATTGTAGTGAAGCTGATTACTAGTCATTATAAAGTCAAATTTATAGCACTACTTTAGTTATAGTTGTCTATGATCGAGATACTGTGCTCCAAGCCGTCCATAACCGCGGACACGGCTTTCAGAAAGTTTTACCCCGCAGGAGGCACAAATATAAACACACACACGATCAACCTCGGGAAAAACCAAATAAAAACCCAACAAGGCATCACGACAGAACATTCACAAGATTCGTATTTGATTTCAGGGGGCCACCCCACTAAGCAACCCGCGACGAAGTTGGCCGGCTTCGAGACGGACCCAGAGGTTTGTGTCAATGGATGTAAACGACTGGGAACCCGAAAGTGTGACTGGGCTTGTCGATACCGCGGAAACATTCCACATTTTTTCCTAAACAGTACAGGCGCTCCACGCGCAATCGTAAATAAAGTAGTAAAGCATGGAATAAGTACATGATAGTAATAAATCCCTAAACTAGTTTGTGGCCCCAAGGAATTAAATATGACTCAAGCTAGGGTTAGGGGGATTCATTGTCCCACATGCGGATAGTGCGAATATTCAAAGAACAGGTACCAAGTACTCGAGGTCCTATGGGACACAAGTGGACGGTTAAAAACCAAATAACATCTATTGCCCACCCGTGCCTCTGCATTATTTACCTACTCCAATTTTAGTTGTTAAACGGTAATTAAAGCCATGATCATCTCAAAAATTAAACATGCAGCATTACTCCAACAACCGTGGAAGTTCGACGACGCGACACATCACCTGCACAAGCAACTACGACTCGCAAGGCCGACTATCTACCAAACAACAGGTAATAGGATGTGTCCATGGCAATATAAGGGCTGCAGGGAAGTATAACGGGGTACGGAATCTATAGCATCGGAACACAGATAGCAATAGATCAACAGGAGGAAGTAAAGACTAGAAATGTAAAATAGGTAGAAAGGGGGAGAATGCTCGCCTGGAAAATATTGCTGAAGGTTCATCCGAAGATCGGGTCGACACTCACATCAACTCATCGGCCTAATCCGTGAAGAAGCAAAGCACTAGCAGAAACACCGGATGTAATATTTAATACCACGGCAGAAGATCGGGCATGATGCATGTATGATGTATGACATGTCAAAGGTGCGATGCAATTAGGCCATATTAAGCGGAACCGGGGTCCCGACAATTATTTAATAGGTTCAAGTTGTTTAGATATCCCGCAATTTAAATATAGTATTAACATAGCAAAATATATCACCGGTTCTATACACAATTTTAAATGGAACCAATATTAGACTAGATTCGTCCGCATATGGTCTCCATATTTAATTATGAGGTGAATCGACTATACAACCCGGACCCACAAAATATGTATGCAAGCATGTACAATTTGATATGCAACAATTTATATAGTTGTAAATTTATAAAATAGGGGCTCGGATAAGGTCACACATCTCGGATCGAAGATCTTGGTCTCCGAGGGTTCGGTCTCGGGTTTCCGGGGAGTAGATCTTGGCGTTCATGACGGAGGACTCGGTCCAGGGACGATCTTCGAGGTCTCGAGATCGGGGTCTTGAAACCGTGAAGGGGTCGTAACGTCCGCGTTGGACATGTTCGGGTTCCCTCTTCGATTGCCGATCAAGGTGGTCATCCATGCATCACCGATGTCATTGCCCGATTTTATACTTGTCCGCATGGGATCTAGATCATCAGCACAAACAACACATCATTACTCAATCACCATCTTACCCAACATCGACATCAACACATATAGGGACAGAAGATATCGGCACTAAGACACAGTGCGAGGTAGCAGGTGCACCAGGTGTTGGGCCAGGAGCATGACCAAGACACGGAGGTCCACGAGGGAAGCCGGTGGTGGAAAGGTCACAAAGACGTGCGGCGGAGCATCCGCGGCTCGGAGAGGACGATGACGCCCACGGAGCTGCAATGCAGCGGTCGAGAGAGGGCGGCAGGGAGGGGCCCTGGCGGATGGCGACGGCTTGCAGGCAGGGCCGGCCGGAGGCGAGAGACGCGCGTCTGCGAGGGACGATGCCGGGAGAAGGGAGGATGGCGTCACGGGTGGCCAGAGGCAGCACGGAGGCAGGCGAGAGGACGCCAATGAGGGCATGGCAGGCGAGCATGGCGATGAAGGAAGGCCGCTTGCGGGGAGGGACGGTAGCGCGCACGTGGCCAGGGGCTCCTCGCAGCGTCCAGTTGTAGAGCTTGGGGAGGGAGAGGCACGACGAGGCTCGAGAGGGGCGACAACGTGTGCCGCGGCCGGCTGACGCTGGACGGAGGAGAGGAGGCAGCGGGGTCTAGGAGGTTGGCATCGGGGGGAGGCTCGGCGGAGATTCTCATCAGATCTGATGTAGATGATCTAGGGGTTCGTAGCATGGAAAACAAAAAATTTCTACCGCATACAAACAAACAATCCAAGATCTATCTACTAGATTGTAGCAATGAGTCGATAGAGGAAGTCACCCTCGAAGATTCCAAAGTGGTTAATGAGAGCGGATTCTCGTGGGTGATGTAGTCGTACTCTTGCCGATCTCAAGATCGTGTAGACCATCCTTCCGGCGCTGCGTTCCGGCAGCGCTTCATGATCGGTCTGACGAAGACCTTCCTCTCCTTGTTCCAGCAGGTAGCGGAGGTTGTAGCACTCTCCTCGCGATTCCGGCTGACCTGGCGTGGTATCGAAGTAGAGGGAGATCTCATGAGGCTTCGCCTTAAGTCGGAGCGAGTATGGTGGACTATGAGAGAGGCCTTGGCGATCTAGGGTTTAGAGGCACCAAGGGAGGAGGCTAGGCCGGCGGCTAGGGCTTGGGGAGGGCCCCAACTCGGCGGCTAGGGAAAACCCTAGGGGTTGGCGGCGACTTGGTGGAGGCCGGCGACTAGGGTTAGGGTTTTGGTGGAGAGAGGTGTAGGCTAGAGGGGCAGCCCTGCCCCTCCTTTTATAGGTGGGAGGGCACGGCCAAGGGGGAGGGAGTCCTCCCCCAAGTCGGCCTCCTTGGCCGGCGGTGGAGGGAGGAGGACTTCCTCCCCAAGTAGGTTTCCTACTCTCCCTCCACCAAGCAAACTTGCCGTTTGACTTTTCAATTGGCGTTTGACTTTTCAAACTAGGATTTGATTTATCCCTTTATTTTGCTCAGCCATGATACCTAGTACATGATGCAACCATTCCACATTGTCATGACACATTCATGTACCCTTCCCCTCCGGAGTGCCGGACCTTCCGGACCCTTCTAGAACATTCTCGATGAAAACACCGGAATCATTCCCCAACTCTGAAACAGGACTTTCCTTATATGAATCTTATTCTCCGGACCATTCCGGATCTCCTCGTGATATCCCGGATCCCGTCCGAGACACCGAACAACATTCAGTCTCTTACTCATCATTCCATAACTATTCAACAACATCGAATCCTTAAGTGTGTCTCCCTACGGTTCGTGAATTATGCGGACATGATCGAGATACTTCTCTGAACAATAACCAATAGAGGAATCTGGAAATTCATATGGCTCCCACATATTTCTACGATTACTTTGTGATCGATTGAACCACTTACATACGATACCAATTTCCCTTTGTCTCACGATAGTTTACTTATCCGAGGTTTTGATTGTCGGTATCTCTGCACACCTAGTTCAACCTTGTTACCGATAAGTACTCTTTTCTCGTTCCCGTGATATGTGATCCCTTGTGAGCCAGTCACATGCTTGCAAGCTAATTGGATGACATTCCACCGAGAGGGCCCAGAGTATATCTATCCGTCATATGGATGGACAAATCCCACTCTTGATCCATGTGTCTCAATCCATACTTTCCGAACACTCAATGCCACCTTTATAGCCACCCAGTTACGGTGTGGTGTTTGATGTCATCAAAGCATCCTTCCGGTGATGGTGATAAGCATGATCTCATGGTCGAAGGAATTAGGTTACTATGTATCAGAAATCTTATAGCAATTGAACTATTAAAATGACTTGATCTTTATGCTACGCTTATCTATAGGATTATGTCCACCATATCATTCTCCTAATGATATGATCTTGTTATTAACAACATCTCAAATGTTCATGATCAATAAACCATGATCATCTATTAATTAACAAGCTAGTATTATGAAGAGGCTTTACTAGGGACTCTTATTTAGTTTATAAATCACACAAGTATTAATGTTTCTGGTTAATACTGTTATAGCATGAATATAAACATTTATCATAAACACAAAGATATAATAATAACTATATTTATTATTGCCTCTAGGGCATATCTCCAACAGTCTCCCACTTGCACTAGAGTCAACTAATCTAGATTACATGGTAATATACCGAACACCCATGGCGGTTTGGTGCTGGTCATGTTTTGCCCTCGGGAGAGGTTTAGTCAACGGATCCGCCACATTCAGATCTGTGTGTACTTTGCAAATCTTCATGTCACCATCTTGGACATGTTCTCGAATAGCGTGAAAACGTAGCTTGATGTTCTTCAGCTTCTTGTGTGACCTTGGTTCTTGCGCATTGGCTATGGCGCCCATGTTATCACAGTAGATAGACATTGGGTCCAGCGCACTTGGAACCACACCAAGCTCTGTAATGAACTCTTTCATCCATATCGCTTCTTGTGAAGCCTCCAAGCGACTATGTATTCGATTCAGTTGAAGATCTCGCCACAACGCTTTGCTTTGCACTCCTCCAGCTAACTGCTGCACCATTCAAAGTAAATACGTATCCAGATTGAGATTTAGAATCATCTGGATCGGTGTTCCAACTAGCATCGGTGTAACCATTAACAACGAGCTATTCATCACCTCCATAAGAAAGAACCATATCCTTAGTTCTTCTCAAGTACTTAAGGATGTTTTGACATTGTCCAATGATCCACTCCTGGATCACTTTGATATCTGCTAGTCAAACTAACAGCATATGCAATGTCGGGTCTAGTACATAGCATGGCATACATTAGAGATCCTATGGCTGAGGCATAGGAGGTCTTACTCATCCTTTCTCTATCTTACGCCGTTCTTTGGACTTTGAGTTTTACTCAAGGTCGTATTGGGCAACATGGGCAAGAACCCTTTCTTGCTATCTTCCATTCCAAATCTCTTTAGAACTTTGTCCAAATATGTACTTTGTGACAATGATATTAGGCGTCTCGATCTATCTCTATAAATTTTTATGCCTAATATGTAAGATGCTTCACCAAGATCTTTCATTGAAAAACTATTATTCAAATATTCTTTGACACTATTAAGAAGGTCTACATCATTCCCAATCAACAATATGTCATCTACATATAGTATTAAGAATGCTACAGAGCTCCCACTCACTTTCTTGTAAATACAAGCTTCTCCATAAGTTTGTATAAAACCAAAACTTTTGATTACCTTATCAAAACGTTGATTCCAACTTCGGGATGCTTGCTTCAACCCATATATGGACCGTTGAAGTTTGCATACCTTGTTAGCATCTTTAGGATGGACAAAACCTTTGGGTTGCATCATATACAACTCTTCATCAATGTCTCCATTGAGGAACGCTGTTTTGACATCCATCTGCCATATCTCATAATCATAATATGCAGCGATTGCTAACAAAATCCTCACAGACTTTAGCTTCGCTACTGGTGAGAAAGTCTCGTCGTAGTCAACTCCTTGAATTTGTCAAAACCCTTTTGCGATAAGTCGAGCTTTATAGACAGTAACATTACCATCAGCGTATGTTTTCCTCTTGAAAATCCATTTGTTCTCGACAGCCTTCCGGCCATCCGGTAAGTCCACCAAAGTCCATACTCGGTTTTCGTACATGGATCCAATTTTGGATTTCATGGCATCTTGCCATTTATTGGAATCTAGGCTCATCATCGCTTCCTCATATGTCGCAGGGTCATCGGTGTTGTCCACCAACATGACACTCATAATGGGATCATACCAATCAGGAGTGGTACGAGTTCTCGTTGACCTGCGAGGTTCTATAGCAACTTCAACCGAAGTTTCATGATCATCATCATTAGCTTCCTCTCTTATTGGTGTAGGCACCACGGGAACTTCTTCCGGTGCTGCGCTACTCGCAAGTTCGAGAGAAGGTTCAACAACCTCGTCGAGTTCTACTTTCCTTCCAGTCACTTCTTTCGAGAGAAATTCTTTCTCTAGAAAGGATCCATTCTTGGCAACGAAGATTTTGCCTTCGGATCTATGATAGAAGGTATACCCAATAGTTTCCTTCAGGTATCATATGAATACGCATTTTTCCGCTTTGGGTTCAAGCTTGTCCGGCTGTAACTTCTTTACATAGGCTTCGCAACCCAAACCTTTAAGGAACGACAATTTAGGTTTCTTCCCAAACCATAATTCATATGGTGTCGCTTCAACGGATTTAGATGGTGCCCTATTTAAAGTGAATGCGGCTGTTTCTAATGCATAACCCCAAAATGATAGCGGTAAATCTGTAAGTGACATCATAGAACGAACCATATCTAAGAGAGTTCGATTATGACGTTCGGACACACCTTTATGCTGTGGTGTTCTCGGTGGTGTCAATTGTGAAAGTATTCCACATTTCTTTAAATGCTCGCCAAACTCGTAACTTAGATATTCACCTCCACGATCAGAACGTAGAAATTTAATCTTCTTGTTACGTTGATTCTCTACCTCACTTTGAAATTCTTTAAACTTCTTGAAAGTTTCAGAGTTATGTTTCATGAAATAGATATACCCATATCTACTCAAGTCATCCGTGAAGGTAAGAACATAACGATAACCACCACGCGATGCTACACTCATTGGACCACACACATCGGTATGTATGATTTCCAGTAAGTCCGTAGCTCGCTCCATCATACCAGAAAATGGAGTCTTAGTCATTTTACCCATCAGACATGCTTCGCATCTTTCAAGTGATTCGAAATCAAGTGATTCAAGAAGTCCATCGGAATGGAGTTTCTTCATACGCTTCACTCCAATGTGACCAAGGCAGATTGCCACATATAGGTCGAGTTATCGCTCAATTTCAAACGTTTAGCTTCAATGTTATTAATATGTGTATTTCCACTATCGAGATTCAATAAGAATAGACCATCTATCAAAGGTGCATGTGCATAAAACATATTACTCATATAAATCGAACAACCATTATTCTAGGACTTAAACAAGTAACCGTCTCGCAATAAACAAGATCCCGATATAATGTTCATGCTCAACGCAGGCACCAAATAACAATTATTTAAGTATAATACTAATCCCGATGGTAGATGAAGAGGTAGCGTGCCGACCACGATCACATCAACCTTTGATCCATTTCCAACGCGCATCGTCACCTCGTTCTTCGCGAGCTTCCGTTTATTCTGCGATACTGTTTGAGTTACAAATATGAGCAACCGAACCAGTATCAAATACCCAGGCACTACTACGAGTACTAGTGAGATACAGATCAATAACATGTATATCGGATATACCTTTCTTCTTGATGTTGCCGTTCTTCAAATCCGCCAAGTACTTTGGGCAATTCCGCTTCCAGTGACCCTCTCCCTTGCAGTAAAAGCACTCAGTATCAGGCTTAGGTCCAGCCTTGGTCTTCTTCGCCGGTGCGGCAACTTTCTTACCACCCTTCTTGAAGTTTCCCTTTTGCTTAGACTTGCCTTTCTTGAATTTGGTGGTCTTATTGACCATCAACACTTGGTGCTCTTTCTTGATCTCCACTTCTGCAGATTTCAACATGGAGAAGAGTTCGCAAATCGCTTGTTCATGCTTTGCATATTGTAGTTCATCACAAAGTTCTTGTAACTTGGTGGCAGTGATTGGAGGACACGGTAAATCCCCAAAGCATTAGGAATCACTATACCCAAGCTTTGGAGTTTGTTTGCGTGCCCAGACATCTTAAGCACATGCTCACTGACGGAGCTGTCCTCTTCCATCTTGCAGTTAAAGAACTTTTCAGAAGCCTCATAACTCTCAACTGCCGCGTGAGTCTCAAATATAAATTTGAGTTCACGGACAATATCATGTGGGTCATGGTTCTCAAACCTTTTACGAGCTCGATTCCAAACCATACAAGATAGCACTTGAGCGGTGGAGTACTGATTCTTCCGAGCGAGGTAAACGTTCTTTACTTCATCGGTAGCATCATTCTGGTAGTCACCAATGATGCATCCAGCACATAGGTCAAATTACCAGATTGAGGACAATCCTCAAATTGCGGAACCAATCCATGAAGTTGCTTCCATTGTTTTTCAACTTTTCTTTCCCTAGAACGCATTAAAATTGATGGTAGGGGCCACTGTTGATCTACAACATATTTGCAATAGTTTAGACTAAGTTTATGACAAATTGAGTTCTAATTAATAGTTAAATTAATCTAGGTGAACTCCCACTCAAAACAATATCCCTCACATTGTTTTAGTGATCACACGAACCAAATCCACCATATCAAAACCGATCATCACGAGAGTTGATGTAGCTTCAATGGCGAACAATCAACATGTTCATCATATCTACAATATGACTCATGCTTTACCTTTCGGTGATCCGTGTTCCGAGACCATGTCTATACATGCTAGGCTCGTCAAGATCAAACCTTAGCTTCCGCATGAGCAAATCTGGCTTGCTCACGTTGTATACACTTGTAGAATCTAACACACCCGATCATCACGTGGTGCTTCGAAACAACAAGCTTTAGCAACGTTGCTTACTAAGGATGAACACTTTAAAACTTGAAATTTGTGTGCATGAGGGATCATCTTATAATGCTACCGTCGTTAACTAAGCAATACAAGATGCATAAAGGATTAACATCACATGCAATTCATAATATGTGATATGATATGGCCTTTCTTCTTGTGCTTCCGATCTCCATCTTCAAGCACAAACATGATCTCCATCATCACCGGCATAGCGTCAAGGTCAATGGCGCCGCTTTATGGTTGTCGTCCACCAGCTCCAACTATTACAACTACTTTGAATAGACACGCGGGTCTTAACAGAAATTAAAAAAACATATGGCTCCTGCCGGTTGCCAACTTATAATAAGGAACATTGCATACATCAAATATGATCACAATCATGGCCATATCACATCACAGCACACCCCTGCAAAACAAAGTTAGACGCCTCTAATTTTCTTTGCATATTTTATGTGGTTTGGGGCTTTCAATAAGTGTCGCTCTAACTTACGAACAAGAACCACAACGTTGATGCTTGAACTATCAAGTGCCCGTTGTAAATTGGATCTATACTATAATGGGAGAGACTGACACCCGCAAAGCCACTTATGCAATACAAGTTGCATGTTGAGCGTGGAGCAAGTCTCATGAAAGATGTCATGTAAGGTTAGCCCGGGCCGCTTCATCCCATCATACCGCAAGATGCAAAGTACACAAGAAGCAATTGATAATAAAAGCACCACCGCCCACAATGACCATTGTGTTCTACTCGTGCAACAGATCAACATATAGACACGGCTCTGATACCACTATAGGGGTTCGTAGCATGGAAAACAAAAAATTTCTACCGCATACAAACAAACAAGCCAAGATCTATCTACTAGATTGTAGCAACGAGTCGATAGAGGAACTCACCCTCGAAGATTCCAAAGCGGTTAACGAGAGCGGATTCTCGTGGGTGATGTAGTCGTACTCTTGCCGATCTCAAGATCGTGTAGACCATCCTTCCGGCGCTGCGTTCCGGTAGCGCTTCCGCAGTCGGTCACACGTTTGGTACTCGTTGAAGACCTTCCTCTCCCTTGTTCCAGCAGGCAGCGGAGGTTGTAGCACTCTCCTCGTGATTCCGGCAACATGACGACGTGGTACCGGAAGTAGAGGGGAGATCTCGCAGGGCTTCGCCTTAAGCCGGAGCGAGTATGGTGGACTATGAGAGATGCCTTGGTGATCTAGGGTTTAGAGGCGCCAAGGGAGGAGGCTAGGCCGGTGGCAAGGGCTTGGGAAGGGACCCAACTTGGCGGCTAGGGCAAACCCTAGGGGGCGGCGGCGACTTGGTGGTGGCCGGCGGCTAGGGTTAGGGTTTTGGTGGAGAGAGGTGTAGGCTAGAGGGGCAGCCCTGCCCCTCCGTTTATAGGTGGGAGGGCGCGGCCAAGGGGGAGGAAGTCCTCCCCCAAGTCGGCCTCCTTGGCCGGCGGTGGAGGGAGGAGGACTTCCTCCCCAAGTAGGTTTCCTACTCTCCCTCCACCAAGCAAACTTGCCGTTTGACTTTTCAAACTAGGATTTGATTTATCCCTTTATTTTGCTCAGCCATGATACCTAGTACATGATGCAACCATTCCACATTGTCATGACACATTCATGTACCCTTCCCCTCCGGAGTGCCGGACCTTGCAGACCCTTCTAGAACATTCCCGATGAAAACACCGGAATCATTCCCCAACTCCGAAACTGGACTTTCCTTATATGAATCTTATTCTCCGGACCATTCCGGATCTCCTCGTGATATCCCGGATCCCGTCCAAGACTCCGAACAACATTCAGTCTCTTACTCATCATTCCATAACTATTCAACAACATTGAATCCTTAAGTGTGTCTCCCTACGGTTCGTGAATTATGCGGACATGATCGAGACACTTCTCCGAACAATAACCAATAGAGGAATCTGGAAATTCATATGGCTCCCACATGTTTCTACAATTACTTTGCGATCGATTGAACCACTTACATACGATACCAATTTCCCTTTGTCTCACGATAGTTTACTTATCCGAGGTTTTGATCGTCGGTATCTCTGCATACCTAGTTCAACCTCGTTACCGATAAGTACTCTTTTCTCGTTCCCGTGATATGTGATCTCTTGTGAGCCAGTCACATGCTTGCAAGCTAATTGGATGAAATTCCACCGAGAGGGCCCAGAGTATATCTATCCGTCATATGGATGGACAAATCCCACTCTTGATCCATGTGTCTCAACCCATACTTTCCGAACACTCAATGCCACCTTTATAGCCACCCAGTTATAGTGTGGTGTTTGATGTCATCAAATCATCCTTCCGGTGATGGTGATAAGCATGATCTCATGGTCGAAGGAATTAGGTTACTATGTATCAGAAAGCTTATAGCAATTGAACTATTAAAATGACTTGATCTTTATGCTACGCTTATCTATAGGAGTATGTCCACCATATCATTCTCCTAATGATATGATCTTGTTATTAACAACATCTCAAATGTTCTTGATCAAGAAACCATGATCATCTATTAATTAACAAGCTAGTATTATGAAGAGGCTTTACTAGGGACTCTTATTTAGTTTATAAATCACACAAGTATTAATGTTTCTGGTTAATACTGTTATAGCATGAATATAAACATTTATCATAAACACAAAGATATAATAATAACTACATTTATTATTGCCTCTAGGGCATATCTCCAACAGATGACTTCGTCGTATCGGAAAACACCGGAGGATGAAAAGAATTTTTTATTGAATCTTCGGTCCACTGAAAGGTACAACAAATGAAAGATCCATCAAATAGCATGAGGACCAGTTGTCGAAGCACCGTTAACAAAGGATGGAAGTGAAACCCTGAAGGTGCGACGGAAACCCAACCACGAGAATTCTTGGACTCGAAGAAAAGATAAGAGAGCAGATTCAAAACACGCAGAGGTAAGAGGAGAATAGCAGAGGGGTAAGGAGTAAAAGCAGACCTAATCAGATCTATCCAATCGATTTTTCAAATAGTTTTGACACACTACAACGGCCGTTAGCTAGGTTATCCTACAGGCTGGACTAGTGGGGTATCGTAACTGCTGAGCTCTGATACCACTCTGTAACACCCTCAGATCGGCCCTATGCAAGTTTTAGCGATTACCGCCAAACTCGCATAGAAACGATTCAAAGGCGCCCACCAGGCAATTTCGTGCAGGTGGAAAACGAAGTAATATCATTACACAATAGTCCATGATGGAACCCATAGAACAAATATATATATATAACAACGACTCAAAGAGTCAAGAATACAGATATACAGTACAAAGATCCAAATCACCTTGAAAACGATACAGCGTCCGAGTACGGAAAAGATACAAATTGAGCTAAGAGCCCTGAAGAATAACCAATGGCGTCCATAACCCTTCCCAGGCCAAGCCGGAAGGGTAACCCTGCTAACGACGTCGATCTCAAAACCTGCTTAAACAAAAGGGGTGCCGACGAAGGGCAAAGGAAAAAGAGAGCAGTCAGTACTGTGGCCAGTACACGACGAGACTAGAATTCGGCGGTCCTCGCCTACATAGGTATGGTGGACTGAAGCGGCAGCTGCTGCATGCACTAAACAACCTATAGAGACTCCATACAACTAGGGGGTATCAGATAGGGATAAGAAAGACCTATTCGGATCCAACCTGAAACTATCACCAAGCATACCCATCCTGGTATTTCCCCCTCGAGACCAAACGAGGAAGTCAACTGAGGAACTCACACAGTTGGCAGTTTTATTCATTCCGTTATAGTTGCAGAAATTACTAGTCAGATATAGATAGCATGAGTCATCCTGATATTATAAACAGTGGGCAGTTTTAGTTAACCATTCCGTTGTAGTTGTGATACTTACTAGTCAGATACATGTAGCATGAGGCATCCCAAAACCAGCAGTTGTTGGTACTTTTATTTAGCCATTCCGTTGTAGTGAAGCTGATTACTAGTCAATATAAAGTCAAATTTATAGCACTACTTTAGTTATAGTTGTCTATGATCGAGATACTGTGCTCCAAGTCGTCCATAACCGCGGACACGGCTTTTAGAAAGTTTTACCCTGCAGGGGGGCACAAATAGCAACACACTCACGATCAACCTCGGAAAAAAACCAAATGAAAACCCAACGAGGCATCACGACAGAACATTCGCAAGATTCATATTTAATTTCAGGGGGCCACCCCACCAAGCTACCCGCGACGAAGTTGGCCGGCTCCGAGACGGGCCCAGAGGTTTGTGCCAATGGCTATAAACTACTGGGAATCCGAAAGTGTGACTGGGCTTGTCGATACCGCAAAAACATTCCACATTTGTTCCTAAACAGTACAGGCGCTCCACGCGCAATCGTAAATAAAGCAGTAAAGCATGGCATAAGTACATGATAGTAATAAATCCCCAAACTCGTTTGTGGCCCCAAGGAATTAAATATGACTCAAGCTAGGGTTACGGGGATTTATGGTCCCACATGCGAATAGTGCGAATATTCAAAGAACAGGTATCAAGTACTCGGGGTCCTACGGGACACAAGTGGACGGTTAAAAACCAAATAACATCTATTGCCCACCTGTGCCTCTGCATTATTTACCTACTTCAATTTTAGTTATTAAACGGTAATTAAAGCCATGATCATCTCCAACATTAAACATGCGGCATTACTCCAACAACCGTGGAAGATCGACGGCGCGACACATCACCTGCACAAGCAACTATGACTCGCAAGGCCGACTATCTACCAAACAACAGGTAATAGGATGTGTCCATGGCAATATAAGGGCTGCAGGGAAGTATAACGGGGTACGGAATCTATAGCATCACAACACAGATAGCAATAGATCAACAGGAGGAAATAAAGACTATAAATGTAAAATAGGTAGAAAGGGGGAGAATGCTCGCCTGGAAAACATTGCCGAAGGTTCATCTGAAGATCGGGACGACACTCGCATCAACTCATCGGCCTAATCCATGAAGAAGCAAAGCACTAGCAGAAACACCGGATGCAATATTTAATACTACGGCAAAAGATCGGGCATGATGCATGTATAATGTATGACATGTCAAAGGTGCGATGCAATTAGACCATATTAAGCGGAACCGGGGTCCCAACAATTATTTAATAGGTTCAAGTTGTTTAGATACCCCGCAATTTAAATGTAGTATTAACATGGCAAAATATATCACCGGTTCGATACACAATTTTAAATAGAACCAATATTATACTAGATTCGTCTGCATATGGTCTCCATATTTAATTATAAGGTGAATCGACTATACAACCCGGACCCACAAAATATGTATGCAAGCATGTACAATTTGATATGCAACAATTTATATAGTTGTAAATTTATAAAATAGGGGCTCGGATAAGGTCACACATCTCGGATCGAAGATCTTGGTCTCCGAGGGTTCGGTCTCGGGTTTCCGGGGAGTAGATCTTGGCGTTCATGACGGAGGACTTGGTCCAGGGACGATCTTCGGCGTCTTGAATCCGTGAAGGGGTCGTGACGTCCGCGTTGGACATGTTTGGGTTCCCTCTTCGATTGCCGGTCAAGGTGGTCATCCATGCATCACCGATGTCATTGCCCGATTTTATACTTGTCCGCATGGGATCTAGATCATCAGCACAAACAGCACGTCATTACTCAGTCACCATCTTACCCAACATCGACATCAACACATATAGGGACAGAAGATATTGGCACTAAGACACAGTGCGAGGTAGCAGGTGCACCAGGTGTTGGGCCAGGAGCATGACCAAGACACGGAGGTCGACGAGGGAAGCCGGCGGTGGCGAGGTCACAGAGACGTGCGGCGGAGCATCCGCGGCTCGGAGAGGACAACGACGCCCACGCAAACGACACGGAGCTGCAAGGCAGCGGTCGAGAGAGGGAGGCAGGGAGGGGCCCTGGCGGATGGCGGCGGCTTGGAGGCAGGGCCGGCCGGAGGCGGGAGACGCGCGTCTGCGAGGGGCGATGCCGGGAGAAGGGAGGACGGCGTCGCGGGCGGCCAGAGGCAGCACGGAGGCGGGCGAGAGGACGCCAGCGAGGGCACGGCAGGCGAGCATGGCGATGAAGGAAGGCCGCTTGCGGGGAGGGACGGTAGCGCGCACGTGGCCAGAGGCTCCTGGCAGCGGCCAGTTGCAGAGCTTGAGGAGGGAGAGGCACGACGAGGCTCGAGAGGGGCGGCGACGCGTGCCACGGCCGGCTGACGCTGGCCGGAGGAGAGGAGGCAGCAGGGTCTAGGAGATTGGCATCGGGGGGAGGCTCGAATAGAGAGATGGTGCTGGAGGCCGCGACCGTGAAGCTTGGGGGCGCGCGCCACGATGGGGGTGCCTGCGACAGTGAGGAGAGAAGCCCCCTGGCGGCAGGGTCGGGGATGCATGGGGGAAGGGGGTGGTGGAGGCGGATCGATCGGGTGGGAAGGGCGGCACGGAGAAGAACGGGGGAGAAACGCGGGATGGGTGGGCGTCGCACGACGCGAGAGAGGGTGGGGCCCGGGGATCACGCGGGGGTGGGGCCAGGGGAACATGCGGGGGGAGAGAGAGAACGTGAGGGCAGCGGGGTGGGCCAGGGTCTTGTCAGGGAGCGGGGCTAGTTGGGTCTGGGTGTGGCCTGTGTACAACGCTTGAGTGCGTGTGTGGTCAGGTGTGTGTTGCAACCAGCAGTGTTTGGGGTATGGTGAGGTGAGCTAGCAGGGGTGGCGGCGGGGAGAGGAAGCAGGTAGGGATGAGTTTGGTCTAGGGTTTGTTTTGGGCTGGGTTGTAGGTAGTTTGGCCGGTTGGGCCTCTGGCCTGGCCGGCTGAACTGCCTCCCCAGTAAGAAATGTTTTTTGTTTGTTTTTTTAGTTAGTTTATAAATAGTTTTAGACAAATCAAAATATCCGGAAAAAGTCCGGAGTTTTCTCATTTGAAAGTAAGGCGGGGATAATTAGAAAACGACATAGGCGTTTGGAAAAATAGGTTTGGAAATTAATATGCATGATGATGTCATGATTATGTGCAAGTATAAACAACAGCAATTTCTAGTAGCGGTTTTTACCCGGGGTGCTACACCAAACCACCCCCAGTTCCTTCGGAAATGGTAAGATCTTTGGCACAAGACCTAGGCACGGGCCCCCTTAGGCTGCGCCTGGCCATGGTGTGGGCCCCTCGGGCATCCACCAACCTTGTCCCTTCGCCTATATAAACCCCCGAGGCAGAAACCCTAAGCACCGGATCAGAAATCCATGAAAAATTCCATAGCCGCCGCCACCATCGTCCCTAGATCTGGAGGGATCCGAAGCTCTTCCTGGCACCCTGCCGGAGAGGGGAGATCACCCTGGAGGCCTTCTTCATCACCATGCCAGCCTCCAGAGTGATGCGTGAGTAGTTCATCCTTGGACTATGGGTCCATAGCAGTAGCTAGATGGTTGTTTCTCCTCTTTGTGCTATCATGTTTAGATCTTGTGAGCTGCCTATCATGATCAAGATCATCTATTTGTAATCCTATATGTTGTGTTTGTTGGGATCCGATGGATATTGAGTACTACGTTAAGATTGATTATTGATTATATCACATTTGTGTTATTTGTGATCTTGCATGATCTCCATTGCTAGTAGCTACTCTGGCCAAGTATTTTCTTGTGACTCCAAGAGGGAGTATTTATGCTCGATAGTAGGTTCATGCCTCTAGTAATCTGGAGGAGTTATAGAAACCTCTAAGATTGTAGATGCGCTGTTGCTACTAGGGAGAAAACAACAATCCTTTGTCCAAGGGAAATTGTATTGTTTACTTTACACACTTTGTTTTTAATGCAATTATCTGTTGCTTGCAACTTAATACTGGAAGGGGTTCGGATGATAACCTGAAGGTGGATTATTATTCATAGATGCAGTTGGATTACGGTCTATGTATTATGTTGTAATGCCCAAATGAATCTCATAGCGATCATCATGACATGTACATGCATTGTTATGCATTCTCTATCTGTCAATTGCCCAACCGTAATTTGTTCACCCAACATGCTATTTATCTTATGGAGAAAACACCTCTAGTGAACTTTGGACCCCGGTCCATTCCTTCCCACTGATATTCAATCTACTATCTACTGTTTACTTTCTCAAATTACTACAAGCAATTACTTTCTTTCACACTAAAACGTTTAATCCTTTATTTTCAGCAAAACCGGTGAGCTTGACAACCTCACTATAAGTTTGGACAGAGTATTGTGGTTGTGTTGTGCAGATTCCATGTTGCTAGCAACACCTTGAGAGATTTTTACTTTCTCCTACTGGTTCTATAACCTTGGTTTCACAACTGAGGGAAAACTTGTTGCTGTGCTCATCATACCTTGCTCTTGGGGTTTCCCAATAGGCTCTGAAGTGACCGAGCCACATCAAGAATTTCTGGCGCCGTTGCCGGGGAGCATAGGGCCTCTTCTGCAAGGGGAGTCTCTCACAACCAATCTCTTTACTTTGTTTTTGTTTTGCTTAGTTTATTTTGATTTGTTTGGTTTGCTTCTTTTTATCAAAAACACAAAAATTATTTCCTACCTTAGTTGCTATTTCTGTTTGTTTGCTTCTTTTTATCAAAAACAAAAAAATTAGTTCCTACTTCAAGTTTCTTTTATGTCTAGTGTTTCTCCAATCATTATGTCACCTGAGGAAATGATCTTCACTTTCAAACAAGGAAGTGAAGAGAGTTTCAAAGAATCTTGGTCTAGAATTTCGGATTCTTATGAAAAAACTGAACCTAAAATGACTCTAGGCTTGCTTCTTAGCAGTTTCTACTTTGGTCTTGCTCTTTGTTATAGATATAATTTGGATGTTGTAGTAGGATTAGATTTCCTTCATTGTGATGGGGATGAAGCTTTTAATGTCATAAAAAGTTGATTGCAACATATAACTTGCCTAGCAAATTGGATTCATCCTTTACAAACATTTATGCTAGATTAAACACTCTTGAGACCAATACAGCTAGTTTAAAAGAATGCTATAATATGCTTAGAGAACATCATGATTATGCTCCAATAAATTCTGAATCTTCAAAATGGCTTCCTACAGTAAAAGTTGCTATAAATGATGAAACTTTTTATGCTTGTTGTGATATTATGTCTGAATTCTGTCTTATGCCTAAAGATATTTATGAATCTTTGAATCTTTGGGGACTTTCTGAGGGTGGAGAAGAAATATCTCTTACCAATAATGCCACTATATTACCCACAGGAATAGCTGAAGGAGTGTTTACAAAAATCCTAGGGAAAGTGGTGTCTACTGATTATCTTGTTATTGAATGTGTAGGAAAAGAACAAATTACACTTGGAAGATCCCTGTTAAAACTCCTTGGAGCAATAATAGATGTGGGAAAAGGTACCATGCATTTTGCTTCTCCACCAAGAATCATACGTTCCCTAAAGGTAAGAGTAAAGGTAAGAAAGGTATAGGCAAGAAAATTGAACGTTGATGCTTCTTCATTAAAAATACTTGATTCTTGATTTCTGTGCCTAGCTGAAAGGCGTTAAAGAAAAGCACTCTTGGGAGATAACCCAATGTTTATTTTAATAAGTTTTTCTTTTGTTGAGTCTTGCAAGTTATTGCCTCTGTAATAACCTATCCTTATCCTTTTTGCTTGGTTTTTGTGCCAAGAATAACCTCTAATGAGAGGAAAGTAAGATTTGGGGAAGTTGCTGCCCCGAAATAGATTTCTATGCTTCACCGTAAAAAATCGTGAAAAATCCCAGTACGTCGGATTGAGATGTAATTTTTTGTGGGCATGACCCTGGTATTTTGCCAACTTTCATTAGTTTTGCACTTTTCGATTTGATTAACAGAAGATTTTCGAACAAATCGGTCTTTACCTGCTAGTCTGTTTTGACAGATTTCTGCCATTATGTCCATTTGCCTCTTAATCGGTTTCTTTTTGAGTTCTCTTTGATCACCTGAGCTTTTAAAAGGAGTTGCTACAGTAGCCTATGTTTAATGGATGATTGACTTGAGTTGAAACTGAACCCAAAGGCTTATTATCTTGAATACACTAATGTTGCTAATGAAGATGGTGTGAAGTTTTGTATGAAGGAATTTTTCAAGTGTAGGAAGAGAATGATGTGATGAGATGAAGTATGGACAAAATCTCAAGCTTGGGGATGCCACCCGTGTCACCTCAAGAAATATTCATGAAGTACAAACGTTAAAGCTTGGGGATGCCCAAGGCATCCTCTTCTTCATCAATAAGAACCTTAGGTTTTCTTTCAAGACGCTTTATAATTGCTTCATGCACTATTATATTGTTCTTGGAGCATCTTTGTTTTTTTAGTTTTATTTTTCTTTATTTGCTGCAATAAGTTGGTCGGACCCCAACACACCTATTTTGGAGAAGTCACACCTAGTTCTTCATTGCCTAGAACACTATAGTTTTCACTCTTATTGTTCTATGAGTGTTATCTTTTGCTAGCACTGCATTTAGTTTTAGTTTTCTTATGATTTTTGCTTAGAAATTTTTAGTTATTCGTTGTAGTTAGGAGATACAAGCTCTCTAATCTTTACTGATAGTTATCTTTGTGAGTTGTTTCAAATAAGTCGATTGGTGTTGGAAAAGAGTAGAAAGTTTCATGCTTATAGTGGTACAAAAAGAAGCTTGTTTTGACTGTGGCTTAGACTTTATCATGCCATGTTAGATATTGCTTTGACCATATGCTTAGTAATTATTCTGCAGCATAACTTGTTTCAAACAATTGAGATTTCTTAATGTGCCTTGAAAGAATCATACGTTGTTTTAGCATACAAAAGCATAATATTGTGATATTCTCCTTTGATGCTTTATTTGGGTTGACTTGACACGTGCTTACACCATGTTATGACTATGAACCAGTCACCTTAGCCTCTATTGTTATTTAGTTTTTGACTTGTGATATCACTTTATGCTTTAATTAATAATGTTTGGTCGCTCTGCATGATTATGACCATTATTGTTCTCTTAGTCGGTCACTCCCAGTCTTTTGCTAGCCTCCACCTGTACTGAGTATGATCTCTACTAGTGCATCCAACTTCCAAGAAATCAAGTTATTCCAAAGAGTCCACTATAAATTCCTATGCATGAGTGTTACACCATTCCAAGTATATTCATGTTTTTATCTATCTTCCAAATTAAATCTTTGTTATGTAAAAATTAGTGATTAAAGCTCTCACGAACTTGATGGCACACTTTATTTTTCTTGCACTTAATAAACCTGAACCATTGTGACTATCTTATAATGCTTATATGCTTCCAAATTATAAGTTAGGAGTTAGCAAAACCATAATGTCATGAGGTATGCTTTCAACATTGCACTTATTCTATTTAGTTGATATCATGTTCTTTTGTTTATGGATCACGGCGGTGTG
The DNA here is from genome assembly GCA_023614405.1 of Avena insularis. NCBI lineage: Eukaryota > Viridiplantae > Streptophyta > Magnoliopsida > Poales > Poaceae > Avena > Avena insularis. The sequence continues at coordinate 29,730,304 of CM042690.1, forward strand.
AAATAAAAGGGGAGCTTATAAGTTCATAGAGTTTGTATATGTGTTAGAGAAACGCCTGGGCGGCTAGCCTAAGCCATGCCTAATCATGGTGGAAACTTGCAGCATAACCATAGTGAGCAATCTGTGAAGCATCCTTAATAAAAACCTATGCAAATAGCAAATAAAAAGATCGCTGAAATGCTCATTGTCCGTTGTCTTATCATTTTGATATGGGATAGCTCTTGTGTCATGGGGCAAGGGTACCCCGTTGACGGTTCTCTATTATACACATATACTTACAATGACAAGAACTTGCTTGTGACCAAAGTTGAGTAGCATGAGGTTCGGTACTCGTACGCAAGGGGCATGAGATTTTCAACTTATAACTTGTCAAGCATATACTCATATTTGTGTCACTTCAACCTTAATCACTTCAAGATGCTTATGATAGGGGCAATGATAGCTCAAAACTAATAAGTGCCATAATTTTTGGAAGCTCTTTATGAAACTTGAAATCCCTACTTCTCTTTGTGAAGGGTCTATCTTTTTACTTTTTATTGAGTCTCCATCTTCTATATTTATGCACCAATTAAGAGAGCATAGTTGTCATTCTTAGTTCAATGTGCATTGTCCCAAAACTTGTTGATTGATTCATAATTATGGTATTGCTTGTTCTTAAATTATTTGTATGTAGTCATCCTTATAAACTTTGAAGGTGTCCTATGTATTTATGTTTTGCTATTCCATGAAGGACAAGCTGATTACCACTCTTGCTATGTTTTCTAGGGGGATGCTACCGCCTTGCTCGGAGCCGGCGCTTTGGATCCCTCACGTAGCAGCCCGTCGACCTCTTGCTTGCACACCGCACCTAGATCGGAGGCTGCCCCGCAGTCCTGCGTGGAGGACGACCTCCGCCACCACCACCACGCTTCAGCAGCCGACGAGCAGCCCCATCCCAAGCCCGCTAACCCGACATCCCCACGCCCGACCGCTGTTGCCCCTATGAGCCGGTCAACCAGCTGTCGAGCACAAGAACTCCCAACCACCTTTGCCAGAGCACGCCGGGGGGGGGGGGGGGCAGCGCCGTGGAGGAGGCTGGTGGCGGGAGCGGCCCGGGAGGCCAGGATGGGGAGACCTGCGGGGTTGAGCCCTTGGCGCCGCATGGGGGAAGATTTTTTTTCAACCCAGTAGTGTAAATTCTTTCCATTATAAATTATGGGACTTTTTACAAAGTCCTGTATTTTGATATTTAATTTTCGAGAGACAGAAAATCTTTTATATAGTATTTTTATGTTTCACAGACTTAGGCCACTGGATATGCAGAACATAAAACGGGAGCATTTGCAAGCAGCGTGCACCAAACATTACCGGACTAAATACTGCAGTAGTTCCCTCAAAATAGAAAGAAGCAGTAATTATATGCATCGGTGTGCAACAGAAACGGCGATTGTTGCTTGGGGTATACTTTGATATTTCCTCCGATTTTAAAATATAAGATGTTTTTGATTTGTAAAGAGAATGTATCTAGACTTATTTTAGTGTGTAGGTTTACTCCAAACCTCACTGAACCTACACTAAAAGAAGTCTAGATATATATTTTCTTTATAAACCTAAAACATTTTATATTTTGAAACGGAAGGACTCCCTCTATTCATAAATAGATGGTGTTTTAGACATTATCACGCTTGTGTCTTAATTTGATCACTACTTTTCATACTTATTAATGGTTATTAAAGTTAGAGAAGTTTGACTGCCATATTCTAGGAAGCCATGTATTTATGAAACGAGAGAGTAGAAACGACAGATAGTTCCATGTAACTTACAGGCAGCAGCATTATGCAAGATTCATTACAGGCAGCAGCATTATGCAAGATTCATTAACAGTTCATCCCAAAATAGCTCATGACTTGCGAAATCAAATTTCCATGGGATCCAAATCTGCAGTCACATTCTAATTCTATTGATGAAAGATGCAACTCACCATCAGAGAATCTCAGAGAAACATTTGCATTCTGCAATAGATGAAAGATGCAACTAACCATCAGCAGCATTTGTTTAGCAAGCACTGACGAGACACCACCAAGTTGCCCATAGTTTCCTTGATCTAAAATATCTTGCAGCATGTAGAAAAGAGAACCAACTCTTTATACAATCTATGGATTACCCCCAAATACAGAAGCAAGACCACATCAAGAACAAACACAGTGTCACAATGCATGGAAGTATTCCTTCATCTATGTCACCATCCAGGATTTTCCCTAGAACAAACACAGTGTCTAGTCAAAACTACCTCCCTATACTATCAGTACATTTCTATGTCACCATCCAGGATTTTTCCTGCCATGTAGGCTAGAGAATACTAGCATGGTTTGTTCACTCGCGGTAAAGGATGTACCAGGGCTTAGGATCACACTTGCGGTTCTGCAGAGACATCAATGTCAGCAAAGGTGTGCCGTCAGATGATAACAAGTTGCCAGTTGCCACCTCCAGTGGTGTGGGGCTTGTGATGGACGACCACTGCATTAGATCTAAACGGTCAGGAAAGAAACCATAGCGCCTCACTTTCGCAAGTCCTTCTCTCAAGCTTCTATCCACAGCTTCGACACGCAACGGGATGCCAAGTGCAGACGTTACAGCCCTCATTTCTAGCGGCGAGGCTACAGCATCCAGGGGACGCACCATTTTGCGGCAGTACTGTTACCAAAACCATCAATATACAACAGTGAGCATAATCTGTAAATGGTAAACTTAGTATTATTACCTCTGTTTTTTAGCCTACAAAACATCTTATATTTAGGAACAGAGGCAGTAGATAACTAATGTTTTCATGATTATCTTATTACAAGCCACAGAAAATTGTTCACAGTGGAATAATCTAATACTGGGGTTTACACGTTTATGCAGAAATAATTCTCATTCATACTGAATAAAATATTTACAACATAAAGGATAGACAGTCCATTAGTTACTATATAGAATAGTAACTAACCGTAAGGGCGTCGACATCATTAGCCTGATATGGTCTGTAATCGTCTCCTCTTGTACGGATCTCAGTCTCCGTCAGTAAATTTTAGCAAAGAAATGACTGCCAAAAAAATGTGTTATACAGTGAACAAGTAAACAAATAACATATCCCAGCAAGTATGTATACTCACTCCTAGGTGACGTGGTCACCTGTGAACAGCTCTTGAACCGCTCATCAGAACTCAGACTACAAAATATAGAATAACTTATTCTTAAACACAAATGTAACAACAGGAATTTGAAACTTGTCGTCACACCCTTTAAAGAAATGGTATTATTTACTACAAAACATCAAGTTAAGAACTCCTACCCATTTGCAACCGAGTTAACCAAATCATTGAAGTCCTGAAACAACATGAAGAAAGTTGGTCATATATAATATAAGCTATATTATGAAGAGAAAATCAACTAATTTAACATAAGGCTGTCATAATTGTGCATTAACAAAACATCTCAGTGAAAGAAGATGCGGCTGATCCTAATCCCTTGGTGGATTTTATTTCAGGAATCGGTACTTGAGCTGCAAGACAGCGTCCATACTATAGCCAGAAGAAAACATTGATGTGTTTCAAGGCAAGAAAATACTTGGGAATGCGGAGGGTTTAGTCAAATCGAAAATGGTGATATATCATGTGCATGTAGTATTATTCAGGATCTATTAAGTATGTTTAGTCCAGCAGCATGTCATATACTCAGTGTTTCAAAACTTAAATACCCAGCTAAATCTTTACAGACAGGAAATCTTACATGCTAGTGTATACATTCCATGATCACGACTGCCATTCTAATTGCAGCAATAGCTCCTCTCTGCTACATGTGCCCAAAACCATCGAACTCATAAGCATCTTTTCCTCTATATTCTTCTTACATACCACATATGATATTCTTAATTTCAACTAATTTGGATGCTAGATAATAAAGAATAAAAAAATAAAGCCCTCCCCAAAATTTAGGTGTTTCTGTCTCCTCTCAGTCCATATATTTTGTACATCTCCCTGAAATAATAGATTGGTTCAGGCTGGCCCAAAGCTCGCCAAAGTTCACTCAAACAATGTATATGGCCAAATGCGAAATCAAAATTTATTATGTATCTCACTGAATATATTCATATTTATAACAATAAACAGAGACATGTATTTTATCAAGGCAAGTGTTGCATAGCTTTCGCAATAGGCTGCTATACTCTACTGTCAAAAAAAATAGCCTGCTATACTCATGACATTTTTTTTCCTCTTCATGCAACAGACCATAAACCACTATTTAAAACCTTGCATATACTTACCATTTACTTAAATGAGTAGTTCCTCTGTTTTCTTTTCGGGCATTAAAGAACTGTTACACCAAAAAAAATTGTAGGGTGCTGTTCTTTATCACGATATTTTCTGATGATTCAGCATGGGGCCAGTTAAGTGTCAGGAAAGCGTCAGCGAGACATTGCAGAATACAAGACACATAAAGGAACATCAGGTTATTTTGGCAAGTACTAAATTGCATTCATAGATCATTTGCCTGTAAATGGCTGAGCTGAGTATATTACAAAAGAACTGGGGTTACAGATCATAAAAATGTAAGCTTCTGTAAGCTAGGAGAAAACATACAGCCATAGCACTTGAGAAGTATTGTTCAGGATTTGATAAGTATGCTTTATCCCAATTGAGACCACAGAAACTCTCTTTGGACGTATCAATACGTTCCATTAGACGAGTAACTTCAGCTTGCCTATCTTGCAGCTGTCCAAGGGTTTCCTGTTTACAAGGCCTAGATGTATTAAATTTCTGCCCAGAAAAAAGGATAATCAAAAATAAGCACCTGAGATAGTTTACCAAGTAGGAGAATAAGAAAGCTCTGTAGAAACAGGTGCTATCTGCACAGGTTCTTCTGAAGCGCACATAACGCTGACTGAGAATCTATAAGAAAAGTTCAGATGTGGACAATAAGCCAAATAATGCAATGTTTCTAGCTTTCTACTGTGAAATTAGTTGCATGCAAACAAACCTGAATCTTTTCACGGATGACGGCATTTGAATGTTCCCGAATTAAAGCCAATAGTGGTTCCTACCATAAAGTAAGCATGGATTCGAATAAGTAATGCTGAAGTACAGGGCACAAAATTGGTAACATACTCTTATGGTTTTCACGCATGAAACGTCCAGTTAGTTGGGTGGTAATATTTGAGGACTGGATGGGAAAAACCTATGTTTCAGTATGTCAGGATCGTACATCACGAGGTGTAAAAGAACTAAACCGATGAAATTTGCTTGGATAAGCCTAAGTTAAGAACTTCTCCTATACCCTGAACTCTCATCATCCGACTTGAATAGTATGCTAGGTTTTTACAAAATTTGTGCAGTAACAACCAGAACAACTGACTAGGACTCCAATTAATACGACCAACACTGTTTCAGAAAAAAAAATACAATCAACAAGTACACCAAGGACAATAGGGTATCCAATTCTATGACGAAATATCCTTCTCCGTGTTCTCTTATGCAACATAACTGAACCAAGAACTCATGTTATCAAGTCACAGAATTGGACTGAGAAATAGCAGCATAGGAACACTAAGTTTCACATTATTATCTTCCACCTCATCATTTTCCTCTCCCATTGAATCCCCATTATCTGATCCTGCATCCCAGAAAATGGCAGAACATTTGCTTTTAAAAGATACTTTCCAGAACAAATGCTGTGAACAGGGTAACAGGAGAAATGTGCAGACAAAAACAGAACACCCGATCCGAACTGGAGGGGGGAATCCAACACTATGACGAAACATCCTTCTCTCGGTTTTCTTGCCATGAATATCCTTCTTCGCTATCAAGTTAGCCGATTTTACCAAGAACTAGCAGACCAGAGATTTGGACAAATTAGAAAATCCCATTCCTTTTCCCCTCTACAATGAAATTCAGGAACTACATGAGATTGGAAGAACTTGCAGAAGGGTCCGCGAGTATCAAATCAATTGATCCAAGAATTACACCGATTTTCGAAGAACCCAGTCAGAAATTGTTAATTAAACTAATACCGCGTCAGATCGTACAGACAAGAGCGCATCCCCCACGAACCGGGCGCAAGAAAGACTCCGAAACAGACCAAGAACGACTATAAAGAAACAACCAGACGCACCAAATTCCACCAAACGAATGGCATCTTGGCAGGAAGATCTCGGAGAAATAGCAACGCAAGATACTATCGGACCCTAGAACTCACCTTATCCTGGTCGGCGGCACGCGGCGGTAGTCGTGGCCGCTGAAGCGGGAGCCGTGAGGTGGCAAGCGCCCTAGGGTCGGGAGAGGGCAACGTGGGCGCTGGTGAGCGCGGAAGTCGCGGTGGTGACAGCGAAGGCTGTGGTGGCGTCGGCAGTGTAGCCTCGTCATCGCCGCCGCCGCCGCCGCTGCCGCCGCCGCCGCCATCTCCGCTGCTGCATCCTCTGTTTCCCGCCTCATTCTTGTAGAGTACTTTATTTTGTACCCCATTTTAGCCTTGCTGGGGTTGCCTTTTCTGCCCCTCCGAGAAACCCTCGCTTTTCGCAGTTATCTCCTCTGTTCGTGCGGAATTTGTGTACGGCGCTCGTTCAGGGACCGAAGTGGCACATATTTATACCCCTGTTATCCCGAGGATCCTGTTAAAAGACATGGAAACCTTGTAACCGTTTTTTTTTACCTTGTGGAAAGAAAACTTATGCAACATAAATATTACTATGGTAGAGACGTTATTTATTATATTCTGTGTGACAAACGCCCTGGACCCTTGTAGTTATATGGCTACATGTTTTTATTTTTACTAACCGTAATATATTTAAGTTGTTATTTATCTATCCAGCAAAGATCAAGTACTGAAAGGACAATACGAATTATATATAGAACACACCCAAAGAAAAGGGATAGATAAATATGTACACGGTTAAAGTATGATCGCTTTAACTTATTGTGCAATGCTTTATTGTTGATATGAGTAACATTAAGTGAGTGTCATTTTTAATACTTCCTCATTTAATATACATGTTTACTAAATCAACTATACATATTCTAAATCGGAAGGAGTACTAGATTTTATTTCCTCATGATTGTAGAATTTTGATTTGATCGTGCATTACAGGAAATAGACTATACTCATCAACTTTCTTCCTCTGGCTAGTCTCTCAGCGTATGAACATAATATGGTGATTGTGCATCCTGGTTATTTTTCCATATGTGTCTAACAAACCTACCTAAATATGGCATTTCACCGCCATCTTAAGTAAATTTTCATGTGTTATCCTTAAACTTTCGAAACCTTCTTATTTGTGTATGCTTATATGTTATGAATGAGTAGCTTGTTGCGGTTATGCATGAACATGACACGCATAACCACCCTTTAGGATATCAATCAAATTTGGAAGGATAGATGTGGGTACAAACCCTCCTACAATTTCTAAGGGTGGTAAATAAAAACACAAATTCAGAAGCATTAATGTAAGCAAAAGGTGATATAGCAAACGGGCATGAATAAGTAGTGTTTTTCCTTCCATGATTTGTAGGGAATGTTTGTGAAATTGTGTACGATGTTGGAGTTAGCTTGTTAACCAGATCAATGGTGTCATATGAGGAAGTGTCAATTGATCCAACAAAGAAATGATATTGACATCATGTTATTCTTAGTCTTGCTATGAATCAAAGGAGTATAAGACACTTAAGCTCAACATAATCCTCAAGTTTATTTACTTCTATTATTTATGTGTCATCTAATGAGTTGGCAGTTGTAGAAGGAGGCAAAGAGATAATAAGATGTTAATAATAGGGGTAATGGTACTCCACGTCTGCAATGAATCGTTGACATGAGCTACACATTTAAAAATGTTTTATACTCTGTTTTTTAATCAAGTGAGCTATACCACATGTTAAATTTCTGCTTCCCTCAACGAAGGGTCTATCTTGTTTTTCAATTCTTCTGAATCAGAGATACAAGTTTCTTAAATTTTTCTCTAGGGTAATGTTAGAACAATTTATTTTTACATAATATGTTGCTTATGTTCCACACATGCACACCTTTCACGCACATTAGTTCACATCATTGTCCATTGTACTTTGAAACGGTAGTATAGTGCATGATCACTTATTGTTGTTTTACACTCATTAAGTTTATGTTATTTATTATCTATATGATGATTACTTGTTTTAATTACTTAGAAACAAATTATTATACTTTGAGTAGTTGTGATCATACATAAAACTTTGTACCTATGATAATAAACTCTAAATTCCATAATTTTTATATCATCTACATAGTCTAAGAAAAGCATACATTAATCTTGGGGTGTTGATGCTCGGAAATGTATATATGAACTTTATAGGTTATTATATAAATATCTCATACATTTGCATCATTAATTATTCATTCATTCGAAGTCGCTGACACGACATACACCATGCCAACGACAAGAGAAGCACATGCGAACAACTGAATGCACACCCTCCAAGACGACACCTCCAAGAAGGTAGCGCCATAGCCACCGTCGTTGCTCACCGGAACCTAGAGATAGGATTTCTCCCGGAGATCCCAAACCACACTAGGGTGTAAAAGGAGCTCCATGGCAAGCGCCTCTAGAAGGGAAAAGGGAAACGACGTAGGTGCGTCCCGTTGCCGACATTGACAAATCGGTACTAGGTTGTCACCCATAACTCCTCCACAAAACACAAGAATAGGACGCACCACATGCATCACAACTTCTCTTCATCAGCATCCACCGAGCACCATGTCGTGAGGAAGCTACACATCACGTGTGCTCTATGTTAGGAATAGTAATCCCGATAGGACACGGAACGGTGTCGTGTGCGTGTGTGTTCCGAGTAGGACTAGTAGTTCAACACCTATTCGTATTGACGTTGCGTCTTGCCGGGTATATATACCCCCATATAGTAGCCTTGTAAGACAACCGTGAGATTCAATACAAACAACAGGACCGAGAGGGCCCTGTAGCCATCAACATTGTTTTTCCCCGTACGTACTCGTGTGAGTTGTGAGTTTGATCAGCTAGCTAGCTCAAAGTGCTAGGCTGATCGTACCATACGTGCGCAAACTCGCCGGATTATTGTCGTCGTTACGCCGGACTGCACTCGGCGTTTGGGGCTGGGCCAACAATTGGTATCAGAGCCTCGAGGAGGATCTCCTAGTAACGGGAGGTTATGACGGGCAAGGATCAAGGCGAGTACTCCGGTGCGGCTGCGGGTGCATCGGTGTCGTCGCGATACCCGGTATGATCGCGGCAACTACTACGGCGACGTGGAAACGGATGGAGTGGGCCATGGAGGGCAACGACATCTGGGAGGTCGATCCCGCGGCGACGAGTTCAAGAAGGGCGTCGATGTACCGCAGGACCGACAGGCACTCACGGCCATCGGCTCCGTGGTGCGGCGGCGGACGTGATGCAGCACCTGATCTCGAAGGTTTACGCAAAGGAGGCGTGGGAGACACTCAAGGCGTTGAATCTTGAGCGCACGGCGGCGTCCGCGAAGCGACCCTACAAACCTTGCGGAAGAAATCGAGAACCTGGAGATGGAAGGAGATGAGACGCTGGACGATTTTGCCTCGAGGGTAGCCACAATTGTCAACGGGATTCGCACGCAAGGTGAGAAGCTGGAATAGATCTCGGTAATGTCGTTTCCTTGGCGCGCCGCCGGTACATATCTGGTGTCGGCAATCGAGCAATGCGTTGATCTCACCACCCTCACGATGGATGACCTGGTTGGGCGGTTCAAGGCGCATGACGAGCGGATGAAGATCACCTCTGGCGACGAATCAAGATGAGCACCTCATGCTTACATGTGCCCGATGGCGAGCAATGGTCGCCAAGGAGAGGAGCGATAAGGCATCTGGCGATGGCGATGGTTGGTCCCGGCGAAGAAGTCGGACAAAGCGAAGAAGCCAAAGAAGAAATTCGACAAGAAGAATCTTCGCCATAAGTGCAATCAGCGGGCACTTCAAATCGGAGTGTCCCAACCGTTCAAAGGAGAAGGCTCTCATGGCGAAGGAAGGAGATGATGGACCGATGATGCTCATGCTCGAAGCTTGCGAGTTAATGACCACCAAGGAATCAACTCCTCAGGAGTCCGCTACGGAGATCGTCACGCTCGTGGAAGAGAAGGTCTTCCCGCGGAGGATGCAGACGGCTCACGACGTTTGGTACCTCGACACAGGCGCTAGCAACCACATGACCGGCGACAAGGCTCAGTTTTCTGAGTTGAACCTCATGGTTGGAGGCTCCGTTCGATTGGCGATGGGTGAAGGTGGAGATTGCAGGGGCGAGGCACATCTGTTTGAGTTGAAGGATGGAGGTCACAAGGTACTCAGCGTGTACTATATTCCCAAGCTTAAGACCAACATTATCAGTCTTGGTCGGCTCGCATGAGCGTGGATGCAAGATCGTGTTGGAGGACGAGTTCCTGTGGGGATATGACCGCCAAAGGCAGCTCATCATGAAGGTGGAGAGGTCGAAGAATAGACTCTACATCCTCAATCTCAATCGGGCGGATCCAGTATGTTTGATGACAAGCATGGAAGACTCGGCGTGGAAGTGGCATGCACGCTACGGACATCTAAACTTTCAAGCTCTACGACAACTTGGACAGAAGGAGATGGTACGTGGCTTACCGTGTGTTGATCATGTTGAGCAGGTGTGCGACGGTTGTCTCATTGGGAAGCAAAGGCGAGCCCCGTTTCCAAGGGAGGGACAATATCGAGCAAGTAAGGTTCTTGAGTTGGTGCATGGAGACTTATGTGGACCAATCACGCCGGCGACCCCCGCCGGGAACAAGTACTTTTTGCTCATCGTCGACGACTTCAGTAGATACATGTGGGTTGTCTCTTTGAAGAGTAAGGATCAAGCTTTGCAAGCGTTCAGGATTGTGAAGATGGCAGCGAGGTGAAGTCCGAGGCAAAGTTGAAGGCCCTCCATACCGATCGGGGTGGGAGTTCAAATCAATGAATTCAAGGAGTTTTGAAGCTCATGGGATCCGGTATCTCACCGCACCATATTCACCGCAGCAAAGCGGTGTTGTGGAAAGAAGGAACCAAACCGTGGTGGCCATGGCACGCAGCATGATGAAGAGCAAAGGCATGCGAGCAGGTTTTGGGGTGAGGCGATTAGTACTGTCTATTTGCTGACAGGCGCCAACTAAGAGTGTAGTTGGTATGACGCCGTACGAAGCATGGTACGGGCGCAAGCCCTCGGTTGATCATCTTCGCACTTTCGGGTGCGTGGCGCATGTGAAGACGGTGACCGGGCATACTAGCAAGTTGGCAGATCGAAGTACTCCAATGGTCATGATCGGCTATGAATACGGTTCGAAGGCGTATCGCGCGTACAATCCAGTGAAAAAACAGGTGGTGGTGACACGCGACGTCGTCTTCGAGGAGGAGAAATCATGGAATTGGGGCTCTGTGGAACCGGTACAATCAATTTCTGATGAAATATTTACTGTAGTCTACAGTGATTCGCATGCAGATGATCAAGAAACAGCGTCCCGTGGCGTTACGGATTTAGGCGCTGGTTCGGAAGATGGAAGTCCGGAAGTGAGCAGCAGCAGCGCTACGCCTGGAGAGGTATCTCCGTGTGGGAGTCCCGGCACGAGCAGCAGCTCACGCGCTGCACCTGGAGGCTCGACGTCGCCATCCAGTCCACGCGCGGACGAGAGCCCTGGCGCAAGTGGCCCATCAGCTGCACACTCCCGTCCAGGAGGGACTAGCGGTAGTCCTGAAGTGGACGCGGGCGACGATGTCACGTCGCCATCATGCAGTACACCGACAGAAACTGCAGGAAATTCAGTAGACGCTGAAACAAGTACTACGTCAGCTTCCACGTCTCCTCCAAGTGCACAGGAAGAAAGGAGACGGCCACCTACTCCAGAAAAATTCCGAAGTGTACTGGAGTTGTATCCGCCGGAGACCCTTCGTACAGCGCGTGCGCGAGGGAGAGGACAAGGACGGTGTTTACTCACCGAGGAGCCGACGAAATTCGAGGATGCTAATACGGAGGAGTGTTGGCGTCGGGCTATGGATGAGGAGTTGGGGTCGATCCGCGACAACGATACATGGGAGCTTGTCGATCTACCCAACAATCACAAGGCCATAGGGCTCAAGTGGGTGTACAAGATCAAGAAGGATGCCGAAGGGAAGTTGGTGAAACACAAAGCTCGGCTAGTGGCCAAGGGATACGTGCAAGAGCAAGGTGTGGATTTCGAAGAAGTGTTTGCTCCCGTTGCAAGGATGGAATCGGTGAGATTACTTATTGCTCTCGCAGCTCAAGAATCCTGGAAATTGCATCACATGGATGTGAAATCCGCGTTTTTGAATGGGGAGTTAGAAGAAGAAGTTTATGTGAAGCAACCACCGGGATACATCAAAGAGGGAGAAGAACACAAGGTTTTGAAGCTACACAAGGCGTTGTACGGGCTACGGCAAGCCCCTCGGGCGTGGAACATCAAGCTTGATCGTACATTGATCTCTCTCGGATTCGAGAAGAGCCCACTGGAGCATGCGATGTATAAGCGAGGTAAAGGAAGGGATCATCTACTAGTTGGCATCTATGTTGATGATCTATTGATAACTGGAGCGGATGAGAAGGAGATTGCAAAGTTCAAGCTACAGATGAAGGAGTTATTCAAGATGAGTGATCTAGGCTTGTTGAGATACTACCTTGGGATCGAGGTACATCAAAAGCTGGGTGAGATCACGCTATGCCAAGAGGCATATGCAAAGAAGATACTCGAGAAGTGTGGCATGGAAGAATGCAATCCAACTCATGTTCCGATGGAACCTCGTCTTAAACTGAGCAAAAGGAGTGAAGCACCTGCGGTTGATGCAACGGAGTATAGGAGTGTGGTAGGAAGTTTGAGGTATCTCATTAACACAAGACCCGACTTGGCCTATTCCGTTGGCTATGTGAGTCGCTTCATGGAAGCACCCACAATGGAGCATTGGACAGCCGTGAAACATATACTCAGGTATATCAAAGGAACAACAAACTTTGGTATTGTCTACTCGAAAGAGAAGGAGGAGGTGAAGCTACTTGGCTACAGTGATAGCGACATGGCAGGAGATATTGACGACCGTAAGAGTACCTCGGGCGTGGCATATTTCTTGGGAAGAAGCATAGTAAGTTGGCTATCACAAAAGCAAAAAGTGGTGGCTCAGTCATCCTGTGAAGCTGAGTATATTGCGGCTGCAACTGCGGCGTGTCAAGGTGTGTGGCTAAGGAGTCTACTTGGTGATCTCACCAATCGGGAGGCGGAACAAGTGGTGCTCAATATTGACAACAAGTCTGCAATTTCATTGTGCAAGAATCCGGTACATCATGACAGGAGTAAGCACATTGATACGAAGTATCACTACATACGGCAGTGTGTAGAGGAGAGCAAGATTGAAGTCAACTATGTTTGCACCGATGATCAGCTTGCGGATATCCTAACTAAATCTTTGGGACGAGTGAAGTTCGCGGAGATGCGAGGAAGGATCGGCGTCCAAGCTGTGAAGACGGGCACATCGTGCTTAGGGGGGTGATTGTTAGGAATAGTAATCCCGATAGGACACGGAACGGTGTCGTGTGCGTGTGTGTTCCGAGTAGGACTAGTAGTTCAACACCTATTCGTATTGACGTTGCGTCTTGCCGGGTATATATACCCCCATATAGTAGCCTTGTAAGACAACCGTGAGATTCAATACAAACAACAGGACCGAGAGGGCCCTGTAGCCATCAACATTGTTTTTCCCCGTACGTACTCGTGTGAGTTGTGAGTTTGATCAGCTAGCTAGCTCAAAGTGCTAGGCTGATCGTACCATACGTGCGCAAACTCGCCGGATTATTGTCGTCGTTACGCCGGACTGCACTCGGCGTTTGGGGCTGGGCTAACACTCTAGCGACCAAAATATATCACGAAACCCGCCCGACGATTTGCGAGCTAGGCGCCAGACCAACCGACTACGACCACCTCGTTGGGCAAAGGCAATAGCCCGAGGCCTATGCCCCTCCATCCTGTACACCAAAGCACCCTCCACTAGAGCTATTGAGCATGGCTAGCAGCCGGCGGCATGGCCAAGAGCATCCTTAGGCGACCATAGTTGCTTTGCTGCAGCACCGCAACTCCACAACCCACACTTCAGGCCTACAACATCTCACCTCCGTCTGGCCCAAGCTAGATATGGAACCACGCCACAACAACTCTATGGGAACAGCCGACACCACCAATCCTCATGCACCATCGAGATCTGCTAATACGAGCCGCTGGAATCCTAGGGGTATTGGGGTTCCCTCAGAGTTGACTATTGCATACAAGGCGAGGGGCTATGTCGGTAGCTTCTATTACATGCCATTTTTTATTCATGTGGTAACTTCGCTTGATCTTGCATGGAAAAAAAAATCTTGCCATGTAAGTTGTGCTTTTTTACTATGTGGTATTGTAATTTTTTTGTGGGTGACATTTTTTGTGGATCTAGGTGCACTACAGGACGCGCGCGCTATGCCGAGCGCAAAAAGCCGTCGGCGTAGGCTAAAATGCCCTCGGCGTATGGTACGCCGACGGCTGCCCTCGGCGTAGCCTCCTCGGCAAAGGGCTCCCTCGGCGGAGCACATAGAGGTCGTCGGCGTATCAAAATACCGTCGGCGTAGCCGCCGTCGGCATAGCTTGTCGACAGGTTGCAAAAACATTTTAAAAAAAATTTAAATTTTTTTTTTCAATTTTCGAATCTTTGAATTGTTTGACTCGTTAATCTCTCGCTTTGAACATTTTTAACACTAACTACATTTAATATTTAATTAAATTGCAGTCTTGGTCAAACTTCCCGGCCGGTCACCCATCCTAATACTACTCCAACTTCAGCATGCTTAACTTCCTCGTTCCTTCAGAATCTGTTTCCGCAAAGTTATTCATACATTGTTGTCAATACTATGATATCAATCCTATTAACCCTTATATCAACATGTCACCTGTTTGTATTTTTTGAAATTACAAACAATTATTTAAGTAAACATTAATGAATAAGTAAAAATATTATTGAATTCAAATAAAAATATAATAATTTCACTTTTTTCTATTTAATATGAAATAATTAATATCTTTAAATCTATAAATCAGAATTTAACAAATAATATGTCTAAATTGATCAGAAAAATGAGAGGAATCCAAATATGATATCCATATCAACTAATCACAAACCCTCCGTTTTTGAATTGTCTATTTGGTGGTTGCTTTGGAAATTCTCTTTTTGCGCTCGGATAATGAAAAATGGCTTTTTGGTGCGATGAAAAGGAAAAATTGTATTGAATCTTTGATAAAATAGCATATTGTGAACCTAAAAATGATTTTTGTAAAAAAACATGAGCATCGGATCATGTACATGTAGTTCATATCTGACCCACTTCCTACCGATTTGGCAGGAATTTGTCTTTTTCACCAGAGGTGGACGGAAAGGTTTCGGATCCCCCTGTTGGGAAATTGTCCATATAAGATGGTATAGTATTTTTGTAAAATGTGGTGGTAGCATTTTGAATTAGCCATTTGGTGGTTGCTTCACAAAATCGTCCGTTTTTTATGCTCGGAAAATGGAAAATGGCTTTTTGGTGCGACGAAAATGAAAATTTCCTCCTGCAACATTGTTCGACATCCCATGATGCATGTGTATGCACAATATGGGTATATTATCACAAACTATGCCTTGTTTCTAGCCACAACATTGGTCATTTGATCCGAAAGCCAAGAAATCTCGACTGAGATAGGTCATTTTGTGAAGGTTTTTTTGAGACATAATCAATATATCAAGTTTAATATTTTTAATTATAAATATGTCACATAATATGACACCACGCGAAGGTTTCACATTGTTTCGATCGTTTTTGAATTTTTTATGCCCTTTTTAAACTATCGTCAAACTTTGTCAAACGGCGGGCATGAAGATTCTTAGATCGGGGCCGAGCCTCGCTAAACTTGCATTGAATCTTTGATAAAATTGAATATTGTGAACCTAAAAATGATTTTTTTAAAAAACATGAGCATCTGATCATGTACCTGTAGTTCAATCTGACCCACTTCCTACCGATTCGGCAGGAATTTGTCTTTTTCATCAAAGGTGGACGGAAAGGTTTCGGATACCCCTGTTGGGACATTGTCCATATAAGGTGGTATAGTATTTTTGTAAAATGTGGTGGTAGCATTTTAAATTAGCCATTTGGTGGTTGCTTCACAAAATCGTCCGTTTTTTGTGCTCAGAAAATGGGAAATGGCTTTTTGGTGCAACGAAAAGGAAAACTTCCTCCTGCAACATTGTTCGCCATCCCATGATGTATGTGTATGCATAATATGGGCACATTATCACAAACTATGCCTTGATTCTAGTCATAACATTGGTCATTTGACCCGAAAGCCAAGAAACCTCGAATGAGATAGGTCATTTTGTGAAGGTTTTTTTGAGACATAATCAATATATCAAGTTTGATATTTTTACTTATAACTATGTCACATAATATGACACCACGCGAAGGTTTCGCATTGTTTCGATCGTTTTGAATTTTTATGCCCGTTTTGAACTATCGTCAAACTTTGTCGAACGGCGGACATGAAGATTCTTAGCTCGGGGCCGAGCCTTGCTAAACTTGCATTGAATCTTTGATAAAATAGCATATTGTGAACCTAAAAATGATTTTTGTAAAAAAACATGAGCATCGAATCATGTACTTGTAGTTCATATCTGACCCACTTCCTGCCGATTCGGCAGGAATTTGTCTTTTTCACCAAAGGTGGACGAAACGGATCCCCCTGTTGGGACATTGTCCATATAAGGTTCTCTAGTATTTTTGTAAAATGTGGTGGTAGTATTTTGAATTAGCCATTTGGTGGTTGCTTCATAAAACCGTCCGTTTTTTATGCTCGGAAAATAGAAAATGCCTTTTTGGTGTGACAAAAAGGAAAGCTTCCTCCTGTAACATTGTTCGCCATCCTATGATGCACATGTATGCACAATATGGGCATATTATCACAAACTATGCCTTGATTCTAGCCATAACATTGGTCATTTGACCCGAAAACCAAGAAACCTCGAATAAGATAGGTCATTTTGTGAAGGTTTCTTTGAGACATAATCAATATACGAAGTTTGATATTTTTCCTTCTAACTATGTCACATAATATAACACCACGCGAAGGTTTCACATTGTTTCAATCATTTTTGAATTTTTTATGTCCGTTTTAAACTATATATAATGTTTTATGTTTTACTTAATTTTATTTACAAATGTGTAATATTTGAGTGTAGATAGATAGGTCTTAGTTTTCTTCAAATTTTGATATATTATTTGTATTTTTCCTAATTAGAATGATTTAGTTATAATTTTTCAAAGTTTAATGAGATAAAATAAAAAATAGCTACGCCGTCGACGTATGCTTCGCCGAGGGCAGCCGTCGGTGTCGCATAGGATATGCCGAGGGCAATTCTACGCCAACGGCTGCTTGGCAGAGATGGCCTAGACGATGGCTACGCCAACGGCCCCGACGTTTGGCCGTCGGCGTAGCTTGCCATTCCTGTAGTGGTGCTAACTTATGGTGTTTGATTTTGTGTTGGTTTTTATCTGGTAACTTCTTTTTTCCATGGCTATTTCTATGATTCTTTGTTGCGTGTCCTTTCTGTGTTGGTTATAGGTGGTAACATATGCTTTCGCGGTAGCAACTTATAATCATTTTTGTTTAGTGCCAACTTATGTGAAAGTTTGGTGACAAAATTGCCAACAAAGTATGTTTTATCTCTCTCCCCTTTTCTTTCCCGATGGCATTTCCTTACATTGATATATTTGTGGAGTGGGATGGGCGTGTTCTGTGATGCCAATATCTGAACAATGCCAGGGAGCAAGGGAAGTCCCTGATAACCATATTCACTACTCCCCTGTCCATTATTAATGGTCAACTTTGTCTAGATTCGTATGTACTCCCTCTGTTAGGGATTATAAGGCCTATGGACCATTTTGATAGGATTAAGAAAAATCAATAACTCACCCTCTTGATTACTACATGCACCAATAGTTGTACATGCATGAGAGAAAAGAAAGAAAAAGAAAAACATACATTGGAGGAGAGATGATAATAAATGAGAAAGGACTTATAATTCCTAACATTTAAAAAAACCTCATAGGCCTTATAATCCCTAACGGAGGGAGCACTAGTTCAGTGTAAGGTCATTAATATGGACATTAGGGAGTACAATAATTAGATTTTACGTGGTGATTGGGTGATAACTTGTGTACATGCATACTATGTGTACACCTTTGATCTTTGTTAGTCTAGTGTTAATACCATGGCAAAAAAATCCATTGGGTGTGCATGAGATGAAAGGTGGTTCTTCCATGTGGACACCATAACATTTATAGTACAAACCCCGCTAGTTTATTCATGGGCAAAATTACCGTTAAGACCTTTTACATATTTTAAAGTAGACTAGATACACTTCAGAATGAGTGAACCTACAGACAAAAACATGTCCACATACATGTCTTTAGAAAAGGGGTGTCTTACTTTAGTGACCAGAGAGAGTATTTTATTTTCAAATAGTCGATACTTATGATGCATTGCCCTTTTTATATAATTTGCTGCCGGATAATAGTAATAGGGAATCTTTTAGAGGTGGGTGGCAAAAAAATTGGTAATTAAATGCTAGCATAAGAATGATCATCTGGTTCCTTTTTGTGATTGACTTTAGTAAAGTTTTGCACTAATCAGGAGGAAAATGATTTTAGCATTGAGCAATGCATGAAGTAAAATCCTTGACGTTGTTGTCTGCCTTGTGCAACTTGAGGTTATCGAACAACTAGCAAAGAAGAAGGCATAGATGAATGCACATGATGAAGTGTGTAGAATTCACTACGGGACGGAGCCGTCGGCGTAGGCCAAAATACCCTCGGCGTATGGTACACCTGTGGTCGCTTCGTAGCCTCCTCAAGAAAGATCTCCTACGGAAAGACACTCAAGCCGTCGGCGTATCGAAATGCCGTCGGCGTATGCTACGCCGAGGCCTTTGCCGTCGGGGTAGCGGCCGTCGGCATAGCCTGTTGGCCGGTTGCAAAAACTTTTTTTTTGAAAAAAAAATATATTTTTTATTATTTTTTTCTCAATTTTTTTATTCTTTGAATTGTTTCACTTGTTAATCTCCTACTTTGAACATTTTTAACACTAATTATATTTAATATTTGATTAAATTCCAGTCTTAGTCAAACTTCCCAGCAGGTCATCCATCCTAATACTACTCCAGCTTCAGCACGCTTAACTTCCTCGTTCCTTCAGAATCCGTTTTCGCAAAGTAATTCATACATTGGTGTCAATACTATGATATCAATCCTATTAACTCTTATATCATCATGTCACATGTTTGTATTTTTTGAAATTACAAACAATTATTTAAATAAATATTAATGAATAAGTAAAAATATTATTGAATTCAAATAAAAATATAATAATTTTATTTTTTTGTATTTTTCTATTTAATATAGAATAATTAATATCTTTAAATCTGTAAATCGAAATTCAACAAATAATATGTCCAAATTGATCAGAAAAATGAGAGGAATCCAAATATGATATCCATATCAACTAATCACAAACCCTCCATTTTTGAATTAGTTATTTGGTGGTTGCTTTAGAAAATCCCCTTTTTGCGCTCGGATAATGAAAAATGCCTTTTTGGTGCGATGAAAAGGAAAAATTGCATTGGATATTTGATAAAATAGCATATTTTGAACCTAAAAATGATTTTTGTAAAAAAACATGAGCATCGGATCATGTACCTGTAGTTCATATCTGACCCACTTCCTACCGATTCGGCAGGAATTTGTCTTTTTCACCAGAGGTGGACGGAAAGGTTTCGGATCCCCTTGTTGGGATATTGTCCATATAAGGTGGTATAGTATTTTTGTAAAATGTGGTGGTAGTATTTTGAATTAGCCATTTGGTGGTTGCTTCACAAAACCGTCTGTTTTTTATGCTCGGAAAATAGAAAATGGCTTTTTGGTGCGACAAAAAGGAAAACTTCCTCCTGCAACATTGTTCGCCATCCCATGATGCATATGTATGCATAATATGGGCACATTATCACAAACTATATCTTGATTCTATCCATAACATTGGTCATTTGACCCGAAAACCAAGAAACCTCGAATGAGATCGGTCATTTTGTGAAGGTTTGTTTGAGACATAATCAATATATCAAGTTTGCTATTTTTCCTTATAACTATGTCACATAATATGACACCACGCGAAGGTTTCGCATTGTTTTCATCGTTTTTGAATTTTTTATGCCCGTTTTAAACTATCGTCAAACTTTGTCGAACGACGGACATAAAGATTCTTAGCTCGGGGCCGAGCCTCGATAAACTTTTATTGGATCTTTGATAAAATAGCATATTGTGAACCTAAAAATGATTTTTGTAAAAAAATATGAGCATCGGATCATGTACCTGTAGTTCATATCTGACCCACTTCCTTCCGATTCGGCAGGAATTTGTCTTTTTCACCAAAGGTGGACGGAAAGGTTTCAGATCCCCTTATTGGGATATTGTCCATATAAGGTGGTATAGTATTTTTTGTAAAATGTGGTGGTAGTATTTTGAATTAGCCATTTGGTGGTTGCTTCACAAAACCGTCTATTTTTTATGCTCGGAAAATAGAAAATGGCTTTTTGGTGCGACAAAAAGGAAAACTTCCTCCTGCAACATTGTTCGCCATCCCATGATGCATATGTATGCATAATATGGGCACATTATCACAAACTATATCTTGATTCTATCCATAAAATTGGTCATTTGACCCGAAAACCAAGAAACCTCGAATGAGATCGGTCATTTTGTGAAGGTTTTTTTGAGACATAATCAATATATCAAGTTTGCTATTTTTCCTTATAACTATGTCACATAATATGACACTACGCGAAGGTTTCGCATTGTTTTGATCGTTTTTGAATTTTTTATGCCCGTTTTAAACAATCGTCAAACTTTGTCGAACGACGGACATAAAGATTCTTAGCTCGGGGCCGAGCCTCGATAAACTTTTATTGGATCTTTGATAAAATAGCATATTGTGAACCTAAAAATGATTTTTGTAAAAAAACATGAGCATCGGATCATGTACCTGTAGTTCATATCTGACTCACTTCCTACCGATTCGGCAGGAATTTGTCTTTTTCACCAGAGGTGGACGGAAAGGTTTCGGATCCCCTTATTGGGATATTGTCCATATAAGGTGGTATAGTATTTTTTGTAAAATGTGGTGGTAGTATTTTGAATTAGCCATTTGGTGGTTGCTTCACAAAATCGTCTGTTTTTTATGCTCGGAAAATAGAAAATGGCTTTTTGGTGCGACAAAAAGGAAAACTTCCTCCTGCAACATTGTTCGCCATCCCATGATGCATATGTATGCATAATATGGGCATATTATCACAAACTATATCTTGATTCTATCCATAACATTGGTCATTTGACCCGAAAACCAAGAAACCTCGAATGAGATCGGTCATTTTGTGAAGGTTTTTTTGAGACATAATCAATATAACAAGTTTGATATTTTTACTTATAACTGTGTCACATAATATGACACCACGTGAAGGTTTCGCATTGTTTTGATCGTTTTTGAATTTTTTATGCCCGTTTTAAACTATCGTCAAACTTTGTCGAACGACGGACATAAAGATTCTTAGCTCGGGGCCGAGCCTCGATAAACTTTCATTGGATCTTTGATAAAATAGCATATTGTGAACCTAAAAATGATTTTTGTAAAAAAACATGAGCATCGGATAATGTACCTGTAGTTCATATCTGACCCACTTCCTACCGATTCGGCAGGAATTTGTCTTTTTCACCAAAGGTGGACGGAAAGGTTTCGGATCCCCCTGTTGGGACATTGTCCATATAAGGTGGTATAGTATTTTTGTAAAATGTGGTGGTAGTATTTTGAATTAGCCATTTGGTGGTTGCTTCACAAAACGTCCGTTTTATGCTCGAAAAATAGAAAATGACTTTTTGGTACGACAAAAAAGAAAACTTCCTCCTACAACATTGTTCGTCATTCCATGATGCATGTGTATGCATAATATGGGCACATTATCACAAACTATGCCTTGATTCTAGCCATAACATTGGTCATTTGACCCGAAAGCCAAGAAACCTCGAATGAGATAGGTCATTTTGTGAAGGTTTTTTTGAGACATAATCAACATAGCAAGTTTGATATTTTTCCTTATAACTATGTCACATAATATGACACCACGCAAAGGTTTCGCATTGTTTCGATCGTTTTTGAATTTTTTATGCCCGTTTTAAACTATCGTCAAACTTTGTTGAACGACGGACATAAAGATTCTTAGCTCGGGGCCGAGCCTCCCTAACTTTAATTAGATCTTTGATAAAATAGCATATTGTGAACCTAAAAATGATATTTATAAAAAAACATGAGCATCAGATCATGTACCTGTAGTTCATATCTGACCCACTTCCTGCCGATTCAGTAGGAATTTGTCTTTTTCACCAAAGGTGGACGGAAAGGTTTCGGATCCCCTGTTGGGACATTGTCCATATAAGGTGGTATAGTATTTTTTTTAAATGTGGTGGTAGTATTTTAAATTAGCCATTTGGTGGTTGCTTCACAAAACCGTCCGTTTTTTATGCTCGGAAAATAGAAAATGGCTTTTTGGTGCGACGAAAAGAAAAATTTCCTCCTGCAACATTGTTCGCCATCCCATGATGCATGTGTATGCATAATATGGGCACATTATCACAAACTATGCCTTTATTCTAGCCATAACATTGGTCATTTGACCCGAAAGCCAAGAAACCTCGAATGAGATCGGTCATTTTGTGAAGGTTTTTTTGAGACATAATCAATATATCAAGTTTGCTATTTTTCCTTATAACTATGTTACATAATATGACACCACACGAAGGTTTCGCATTGCTTCGATCTTTTTGAATTTTTTATGCCCGTTTTAAACTATCGTCAAACTTTGTCAACGGCGGGCATGAAGATTCTTAGCTCGGGGCCGAGCCTCGCTAAACTAGCATTGGATCTTTGATAAAATAGCATATTGTGAACCTAAAAATAATTTTTGTAAAAAAACATGAGCATCGGATCATGTACTTGTAGTTCATATCTGACCCACTTCCTACCGATTCGGCAGGAATTTTCTTTTTCACCAAAGATGGACAAAAAGGTTTCGGATCCCCCTGTTGGTACATTGTCCGTATAAGGTGGTATAGTATTTTTGTAAAATGTGGTGGTAGTATTTTGAATTAGCCATTTGGTGGTTGCTTCACAAAACCGTCCGTTTTTTATGCTCGGAAAATGGGAAATGGCTTTTTGGTGCGACGAAAAGGAAAACTTCCTCCTGCAACATTGTTCGCCATCCCATGATGCATGCGTATGCACAATATGGGCACATTATCACAAACTATGCCTTGATTCTAGCCATAACATTGGTCATTTGACCCGAAAGTTAAGAAACCTCGAATGAGATAGGTCATTTTGTGAAGGTTTCTTTAAGACATAATCAATATACCAAGTTTGATATTTTTTCTTCTAACTATGTCACATAATATAACACCACACGAAGGTTTCCCATTGTTTCGATCTTTTTGAATTTTTAATGCCCGTTTTGAACTATATATAATGTTTTATGTTTTACTTAATTTTTATTTATAAATGTGTAATATTTGTGTGTAGGTAGATAGGTCTTATTTTTCTGCAAATTTTGATATATTATTTGTATTTTTCCGAATTAGAATGATTTATTTATGATTTTTCAAATTTTAATGAGATAAAATAAAAAATAGCTACGCCGAGGGCAGCCATCGGCGTATGCTACACCGAGGGCAGTCGTCGGCGTAGCATAGAATATGCCGAGGGCAATTTTACGCCGACGGCTGCTTACGGGCTGGTCTGACGATGGCTACGACGCCCCGACGTTTATTGCATCGGCGTGGCGACCGGCCGTCGGCGTAGCTTCCCATTCCTGTAGTGATTAGCATATGCACAAGACGAGTTACCGACTTATATAGTATGGTCTTGCCACTCTCTTTCCTCCACATGATGGTCTCAACCCTCTTCTTCTTCACGGTGGCGCCAATCTCAAGATAAACCACATCGCTATTCACCTCTTCGTCCTCCTCGTCATCACCATCTTAATATTAAGTATCGGGGATGGGCTCAGACTGGCGGGTGCCACACCCAAGGGACATGCAAGACTTCGCCCATGGCCTATAGACATAGACGCAAATGCTCAAACACATAGTTGGTGTCGCTCGTGGCACACAAATTCATATTTGCAATAATATGGTGGTGGACTTGTACCTTGTCAGCATCGTAGAATACGCATGTCGTTTCTCGAACACACTGTCAGCGTCCATGATGTTGTTGGTGTTGATGCTGAATAGGCTATAGGGAAGGCCGGTGTAACTCCCTCGAATCAGCCCTCTGCGAATTTTAGCGACTCCTGTCAAATCTGCATAAAAACGATTCAAAAACGCACACCGAACACTTGCATGCATGTAGAAAATAAAATAATACCATTACACAATAGTTTACAACGGAACCCAAAAAACATATATATATATATATATATATATATATATATATATATATATACAATCTCGATTTCAATGAGTCAAGAATAGAAATGTATATATTTAGAAGACCGAAATCACATAGAAGGCGATATAGCATCCAAGTACGGATAAACATACAAATGGGAAACCAATGGCGTCCATAACCTTGTTCAGGCCAAGCCGGAAGGATAACCTTGCTAACATCGTCAATATCATACTGTCAAAGTCAGGCCAGCGGTTGTCGACAAAAGATAGGAAAAGCAAAAAAGGGTAATTGCCGAGACAAGTCTTTAGCGAGACTTATAATTCGGCTGCTCTCGCCTACATGGGTATGGTGGACTTAGTGGTATAAAAGCATGTACTAAAAGTAACCTAAGACACATGATACAATTGTCGTCTATTAGAGAGGGATAAGAGAGCCATATTCGGAATCAACCAGATACTAACACCAAACATAGCGCATCCACAAGAATTACTCATGTCACATAACCACTAGGGATCAATACTGGAGGCACTCACATAGTTGATAGTTTTATTAATTTAATGTTTTAGTTGGGGTAGTTACTAGTCATGTCCAAGTCAAATTTATAGTACTACTTTAGTGTAAGTTTTCTATGATCGAGAAATTGTGCTCCAAGTTGTCCATAACTGCGAACATAGCTTTTCTAAAAGATTTACCCTGCAGGGATGCACAAACTAATCACACGATTCGATCGACCTTAGAAAAACCAATGAAAGGAAAAAAGGCAACAAGGTATCTGATGCCAACAAGTGTAGGTTATCGCTGAAATCTTTGATGAGAAGTATTACCCAAATAGTTGAACTCAAGGGGAACACAAGAATAACAATAAGACTTTAGCAATTGAGATGCCACTCTCAATAACACATGTATATCGATATACTCAAGAAGCAAGTGGTGATTATAATAGTTGAATCCAAGTAGCAAAGTAAAATAGTAAATAGTAGCAGCAGATTTCTAGTTTTCACCTGAAGTAGTAAAGTTGTAACTTTCAGTGGCTAAAATCGTAGGCATGAGGTGATAGCGGGGTGTTTCATGAATAATATTGATCGTATAATGGCATAAAACTAACATGGTGTTCATCTCTAATTTTGTTGTGTTTAGGTATGTGTTCCAAATATAGTTATGCATACTAACTAAGAGAATTTGCATAACATCTATTGTCCTACCTACCCATTTCACTAGGGCCAACTTAGAACTAAAGGTAATTAAGTCCACCCTTTCGAATATCCCAGAACAATGCATTAACATTCCATGAACACACAATGTCCTCAAACTATGACATATTCCCCTTATTTTCCCTAACTGTCACCATAGGGGTCGCAGGTTCAACATAATAATAGGCAATACACTTTGCAGATAGATACCAAACTCATATATATATGATGGAGCTATAAAAGTTTAGAACTGAAATCATGTCACTTGGGCCCTAGTAGCAAGCAATAAGCATAACACAAGTACATCAACCATATAAGAATTTCTTGAGATAAACACCTAAAATCTCGATACATATGGATGATTACATGATCAATATCATTCAATCCCCATCCACCTCACATGCCTACAGAGAACTACTCACTCGTGGTGATGGAGAGTGAGCACATGGTTGTTGGGGATGACGTTGGTGATGATGGTGATGAACAAGGCATCGGAATCCCCCTCTCCGGCATGGAGAGCAGGATCAATCTAACCCCCGAAATGAAGATCATGGTGGCGGCGACGCTCTGTTTCTTGGAAAGCTCTGAGCTATTGGATACCTAGGTTTTCTAGGTATATAAGGGGTCCATGGACTAAAGGGCCTGGGTGGCATGGCCCCACCTTGGGCCGCGCCACATGTGCTCTTTTGGGCCTTGTAGCCCTTCTCGTGATGTTCCAAATCCCGGGGTCCTTGTTCCGATGAAAAATTTGCGTAATGTTTCTCCCTAGTTTAATTTCCTACGAAAATAGATAGAGAGAAGAATTTTGCTAAAACAACATCAAATTCAGCAGTTTTATTGAAGTATGGTGAAATTCCGGAGCAAATCAATGAGCAAAGTACTTGGAAAATTAGATGCATTTGGAATGTATCATATCACGACATGGCTCTTCCAAGAACCAAAGGAAGTTTTAGGAGGCCACCCAACTAAGCTACCCGCGACAGGAGGTCGGCAGATCTCCGTAGATGGACCCAGAAGTTTGCATCAATGGCCGAAAAGCTCAAAGTCCCAAAAGTGTGAGTAGGCATGTCCATCCGTATGCCCCTAAACAGTATATAATAGTAAATGATCCTCGAGTATCAATAAGTAAATCAATAGTAGTATAGCATGGCATAAAAAATCAATAGTAGTAAAGCATGGAATACGTATAAAATAGTAATAAATCACAAACTAATTGTGGCCCCCGAAACAAACTTCATAACAAGGTCGAGACGAGGAGGTCCCAGAGAACCCCCACGAGTGGTTAGCGTGATCAGTCTCGAAACAAATATCAAGAACTCGGGGTCTTAGTGATACAAGTGGGCGGGATAAAAATTAAATCTCAACTATTGCCCACTGATGCCTCTTTATTAATTTATCTACTCCTAGCTACACATTTAATTAATAAGTTTTAAGTAGAACCATGATTATCTCATAAAATATGTGATATCTCCCGAGCGACTTCGGAACTCGAGAACTCGAACAAACACCTGGGTAAGCAACTATGACTCGCAAGACCAACTATCTACTAAACAATGGACAATAGAAAGTAACCAAGTCAATATAGTCTGCAAGGAGGAATAATGGTATGTAAACTAAAGCATCGAAAAAGGAGAGAAATAGAGAGAGAAGCAAAGCAAAAAAAAGGACTAGTCATATCTCGCATCAACTAAATAGCCTATCTGAGAATAAGCGAAGCACTAAAAGAAACAAGTGTTGTAACAATTATATCTAATATAAAAGATCTGACATGTTCATGATATGATGCACGTCATGGCAAAGATGCAGTGCAGCTTAGCAATATTAAGTAGAGTCAGAATCCTGACAATTAATTAAATAGTTTAAGTGATTTAGCTACCCCATAAATTAAGTGTTGATTATCATGGAAATACATGGCATCAGTGACCTATACAGATTTAAATGGATACGAAATAAGATAAGAACATCCCGCATACACACTCCATATTTAATTGTTCGGTGATTTGGCAAATTACCTCAAACCACATGATATGCATTGCAACACATGAAAGGTTTAATATGCAATAAGGCATATTTATAGTATACAAAATAGGGTGTGGATAGGGTTCACACTTTTTTTTTGAAGTCTTGGATTAGAATGATCACCGGATTTAGAGAGAAAGAAGATGTCTTCGGGGTTTGGTCTTCATATTCCCGGATCAGGGTCCTCGGATCCATGAAGTAGTTCTTGGTGTTCCATGAAGTAGGTCTTGCTGTTCCATGTCCACTATCCTCCGGGTTCCAACTCGATTGCTAGTGTCGGACTTGCACTTTGGCGCAAGAGGCTCATCGGGTTCGTTCGGGCCGGTGTCGATCTTGGCCCTTCGGATGGCGATGAGGATATTGTCATGGTACACTCCTACCGTGGTCGATCTTGTCCATCTTCAAGATTGGCTTAAATTTTTTCCATCTTCAAGCTAGGCAACACCAAACTTGGCATCAGTTTGGACAACAGAAGAAACTGGAGCAAAGTGAAGCAAAATGCACGCACTAGGAGCACCGATCAAAACAGAGACATAGATGCATCAGGCGCATCATAGATAACCACCAGGATCAAATGCCATTGCGGATCTAACCGTGACAGAGCATGAGTCGAGTGAGGCACAACAAGTAGCAATCACGAACGTGTGCGGCGCCAGGGGGCCAAACTAGCTGCAAGGCTCCAAACGAGCGACAACAGGGATACTTCCTAGGAGTGACACTCTACACCGTAGAAAAGGGCATGAGCTGGCAACGGAGAGGCCACACAAGCGACGGTGGGGTTCGAAGCCCTTGCCTTCCAGGGATGACATCGACGCAGGAGGGCGGAGCTGAGGCGCGTGGGGCTTCGCAGCGGCAGGTGCTGGCCGGAGCTCTAAGATGAATGGGGGTTCGAGGAGAAGAAGCTCGTTGCAGTCCTTGCCGGCAGGGCAGAGCAGCATGGAACATGGAGACCGAGCCGTGGCAGCATCACTACGGCAGAGCAGTTCTTTGCTGTGTGGGTGTGCCCAAGGCCTCCCGAAACTCGGCAAAGGCTTTGTCGTGTGTAAACACACGGCAAAAGCCACATGGCAACGATAGCCATGGCAAAGGCTCTTTGCCGTGTGTCTTTGCGTTCGGAACTCGGCAAAGCCTTTGCCGTGTGTTTTTGGCAAAGACATGGCAAAGTAAAGCACTTGACGGTTCCGTCCGTCTGACGGCGCCAACAGCTCTTTGCCGTGTAAATTCTTTCCCGTGTGCATTCCGTCTTTGCCGTGAACTTGGGCTTTGCCGTGTGCTTATTCTTTGTCGTGTACTAGATCTTTGCCGTGTGCATTCCGTCGTTGTCGTGTACCCTGCTTTGCCGTGTGCCTGTTCATTGCCGTGTACCTTCCCTTTGCCGTGTGCCAGGAAGGGGGACACATGGCAACGTGCCCTCCTTTGCCGTGTGCCTGCAGCAGATTGCGCATGGCAAAGAATCCTCCTTTGTCGTGTGCCACTGCTAAACAGCACACGGCAAAGGCCCTATGACCAACCCCAACAGCACACAGGTGGGCTACATGTGGCTCCTTTGAGACCTATTTTTTCAAAAAAAAATCTGTTTCCATTTATTTCCTACAATTCAAAACATAGAATATATATATCTATGATCATACACAGCAACACCAAATTGCATCGAACAACAATAATATAATCATCACCAACATAGAATACATGTATATGATCATAAAGATCATCACCAACACCAAAATATCACAAGTATGATCATAATATCATCACAAACACTACCAAATATCACATCATCACCACGAAAACAATAAAATTCACAAGTATGACACGGCAATCACCAAGTGCATAACCAACAAGTGCACAGGCCCTAAACTACACAAATATTACAAGTTTATTCTTGCCACCCACAAGACCATCACCGCCGAGTGCTCCACAAGCTCATGCTCCATCATAGATCCTACAAGTTCAAGACAAGTACATCAATATGATAAGTAAAATGATTAATATGTACAAGTTTCTAGGCAAGTTGATGGCAATAGAAATTACATGGGATTTTGATGAGTCTCATGGCAAATTACATCAATATGACGAGTAAAATCACTAATATCTACAAGTCCCAATGGCATAGAGCCATTAGGGACGATACCGAGGGCGCTTACATCTTGCAAAGGTCGAGTTGGACATGGCCATGCATGCGCTGGCATCAGTGGCAGGGTGTCACGAGCATGAAGAATGGATGGAGAGGCGCCAATGGCAACGACGCGAAACAGGGCAGAGGCAAGGTGAGCCATCACTAGTAGAAAACAGGCCATCCATTCGCGCCCGCCAACGGTATTAGTCCTGGTTCCGCCATGAACCGGGACTAATGCTAGCATGCGTCCTGGTTCGAGCGAGCTGGCCTGCTGCATGGGGGCCGGAGGCATGCGTCCCGGTTGGTGAAGGAGCATGCGCCCCGGTTTGTAACACACACCGGAACTAAAGTGTGGGCGCCAGACACGTGACCTGCCACACACCTTTAGTCCCGGTTTGTGTTACAAACCGGGACGTATGAGCCAGCCCTCTATAAATACGACGCCCCAGCCCTCTGCCCCCCTCTGTTTTTTCTTGGTGGAAGGTGTGAGAGGTGTTCTAGTATTTTTCTATGCATGCATGCGATGTGTTTGATGAAATGGTTGAGTGAATGATCCCGTTCAATTTCTCACAAAACAAAAATATAGGAGGTGCCCGAGACGCACTTGAGCTTTCTCCTCTTTCTTTCCTCCTCAATCGAGGTTAGCAATCTTATCTTTTCATCTGTCATTGATACAATGCATGTGTCGATGTGAATTGGTCATTTCACTATTTATGATGTTCTGTAATAGTTTTTGATAAACTTAATTATATGATACAGATGAACGGTCGGGAATGGATGTACAATGACCGTCCTGAACCCGGGTACATTAAAGGCGTGGATAAATTTATCGATGTGGCTACGGCAAACAAAGATAATGGTTTTATGCGTTGTTCATGTGTTTAATGTCGGAACAATAAAGAGTACTCTTTCTCGAAAATCATTCGTGGCCACCTGGTTATGAAATGTTTCATGCCCAACTATAATTGCTGGACCAAGCATGAGGAAAGAGGGTTTATGATGGAAGACAATGAAGAAGAAGAGGATGATGATAACAACTATAATCATATGTTTCCTGAATACAGTGATACTGCAATGGAAGACAATGAAGAGGAAGGAGGTGAAGAACGGGCATCAGATGAGCCTACTGATGAACTTGGTAGGGTCATTTCTGATGCAAAGCGAGACTGTAAAACAGAAAAGGATAAGTTGAAGTTGGAGGGCATGTTAGAAGATCACAATAAATTGTTGTACCCAAATTGCGACGATGGCAGGACAAAGCTCGGTACCACACTGCAATTGCTGCGATGGAAGGAAGAGTGGGTCTAACTGACTCCGCATTTGAAAAGATGCTGAAAATAATGAAGCCAAAGTTTCCAAAGCATAACGAATTTCTCGGGAGTATGTATGAAGAAAAGAAGATTCTCTGCCCTCTAGGATTAGATGTGCGGAAGATACATGCATGCATTAATGACTGCATCCTCTACCACGGTAAGGAGTATGAGAATTTAGATAAATGCCTGGTATGCAATGCATTGCGGTATAAGATCAGACGATATGACCCTGGTGATGTTGAGGGAGAGCCCCCCGGAAGAGGGTTCCTGCTAAGGTTATGTGGTATGCTCCTATAATACCAAGGTTGAAATGCATGTTCAGAAACAAAAAGCATGTCCATTGGAGCATGACGGGAAGTTGAGACACCCCGCTGATGGGTCACAGTGGAGAAAAATCGAGAGAGACTTCCCGGACTTTGCAGGTGACGCAAGGAACTTATGATTTGGTCTAAGTACGGATGGCATGAATCTTTTTGGGGAGTAGAGCTGCAGTCACAGCACCAGGCATGTGACTCTATGTATCTACAACCTCCCTCCTTGGTTGTGCATGAAGCGTAAGTTCATTATGATGTCAGTGCTCATCCAAGGCCCGAAGTAACCAGGCAACTACATTGATGTGTACCTAAGGCCATTAGTTGAAGAACTCTTACAGCTCTGGGGCAAACCAGGTGTACATGTGTGGGATGAGAACAAACAGGAGCCATTTGACTTACGAGGGTTGCTTTTCGTAACCATCAATGATTTTCCTGCTCTTAGTAATCTTTCAGGACAGACAAACAAGGGATATAAGGCATGCACACACTATTTAGATAAGACTAAAGGTACATATTTGCATAAATGCAAGAAGGTTGTGTACCTGGGGAATCGACAATTTCTTCCGACCAATCATCTCGTAAGAAAGAAAGGCAAGCATTTCAAAGGTGAGGCAGATCACCGGAAGAAGCCTGAACTCCCTGCTGGTGATGATATATTTGGTATGGTCAAGGACATAGAAGTAATCTTTAGAAAGGATCTCGACGGTCAATCAGTTCCAAACGACGTCGCTACTGGACACGCACCCATGTGGAAGAAGAAATCTGTATTTTGGGAGCTGCCATATTGGAAGGTCCTATGTGTTCGCTCTTCAATCGACGTGATGCACGTGATGAAGAATCTTTGCGTGAACCTGCTAGGATTCCTGGGCGTGTATGAGAAGACAAAATATACACCAGAAGCACGGGAGGACCAGCAATTTATGAAAGACCCAAAGAACATGCATACAAAGAACAAGACGAATAAAGGGCGTCACTTAAGTCGTGCCAACTATGCTCTTACCAAAGCAGAGAAGGAAATCTTTTTTGAAGTCCTTTACAGTATCAAGGTGCCATCTGGCTTCTCATCCAATATAAATGGGATAATAAATATGGCAGAGAAAAAGTTCCAAAACCTGAAGTATCATGACTGTCACGTGATTATGATGTAGTTGCTTCCGATTGCATTGAGGGGGCTTCTACCGGAAAATGTTCGAGTACCCATTGTGAAGCTGTGTGCATTCCTTAATGCAATATCTCAGAAGTTAATCAATCTAGATATTCTGCCAAGGTTACAGAAGGATGTGGTACAATGT
Source organism: Avena insularis (assembly GCA_023614405.1). Classification (NCBI taxonomy): domain Eukaryota; kingdom Viridiplantae; phylum Streptophyta; class Magnoliopsida; order Poales; family Poaceae; genus Avena; species Avena insularis. The sequence continues at coordinate 29,763,135 of CM042690.1, forward strand.
CTTGTTAGTTTTGAGTTGGTGTTCCCACCATCCTTCTTTAATATTATGAGGCATCTCCTAGTTCACCTAGTGGAGTAGATTGCCATTCTCGGTCCTGTATTACTACATAATATGTTCCCCTTTGAGAGGTTCATGGGAGTCTTAAAGAAATATGTTCATAACCGTGCTAGACCAGAAGGAAGCATCTCCAAGGGATATGGAACAAAGGAGGTCATTGAGTTTTGTGTTGACTTTATTCCTGACCTTAAGCCGATTGGTGTTCCTGACTCGCGGCATGAGGGAAGACTAAGTGGAAAAGGCACGCTGGGAAAGAAAGCAATGATATGTAGGGACGGGGAATCTTTCACTAAAGCACACTACACAGTTCTACATAATTCCACCTTGGCAGCTCCGTATATCGAGGAACACAAGAATATTGTACGCTCCAAAAACCCAAGGAAGCCTGACTCATGGATTACAGATGAACACATGAAGTCTTTCAGCGGTTGGATGCGGACACATCTCTTGAATGACACCACTATTGGAGACCAGCTATACTTGTTGACCGCGTCACCATCTTCTACTATATTGAATTTCCAAGGGTACGAAATAAATGGGAATACATTCTACACGGTCGCCCAAGATAAAAAGAGCACCAACCAAAACACTGGTGTCCGCTTTGATGCAACTGACGTGAATGGGCAAAAGGACACATACTATGGTTACATAGAGGAGATATGGGAACTTGACTATGGAGTCTCTTTTAAGGTCCCTTTGTTTCGCTGCAAATGGGTCAACCTGAATGGGGAAGGGTTAAAGATAGACCAGTTGTACAGAATGACAACAGTGGATCTCAACAATCTTGGTTACAGAGATGAACCATTCGTCCTAGCCAATGATGTGTCTCAGGTTTTCTATGTGAAGGACATGTCCTCCAAACCAAAAAAGGAATAAGCAAACGAATACATCATATGATGAGCCAAAGCGTCACATAGTTCTTTCAGGGAAAAGAAACATCGTGGGAATCAAAGACAAGACAGACATGTCAGAAGATTATAATAAGTTTGATGAAATTTTGCCCTTCACAGTGAAAACTGACCCAAGCATTCCATTACGTCCGAAGCGATCATAAGGAAGGACACACGCCAAGAAGGTTCATGCTCATATTGTGTACCTCTAGTTCATGTCTGGCCGGTCGGCCGCATATTGTGAACCTAAATGCCATGAGACATGATAGCTCATTTTGTGAAGGATATTTTATGATGTTTGCAATTTTCCAAGTTTAATAAATGTATTGAGTGTTAGTACCGGTGTGTGGCTAGACCGGGACTATAGGGGGCCTTTAGTCCCGATTTTGTAGTCTCAGTTTTTATTATTAATAAAAGTGTTAGTCCTGTTTTGTGGCTGGACCGGGACTAAAGGGGGGCCTTTAGTCCCAATTCATAGAACGACTTTCCTGAACTACGAAGAAGTTGTTCCGATTCGTACTTACCATTAAGATCTGATCTCCAAACGCGTGTGGTCACATATTAGGGAGTGCCTCTATGACCAGTTTGTTGGAGATGCCGGAGGACTGGGCTCCGGCGGCATCTCCCTCAAACTGGCCATAGTGGTGTCCCTGCTCTCGCACACCATCTTGCAGCTTGTAACTTCTCTAACTAGATCAATACGCCTGGGAGCTAACTAGCTAGTTTCACATATTAGGGAGTGCCTCTATGGACAGCTTGTTGGAGATACCGTAGGACTGGGCTTCGGCGACATCTCCCTCAAGATGGCCATAGTGGTGTCCCTGCTCTTGAAAACCATCTTGGAGATGGCTCAAACTGGCTGGAGGACTGGACTCACAAGGATGCCTATTTATAGTACAAGCAGCTCGGCATAGTGTCGACACTCACGACATAATGTCGACACTCACCCCTATTATTAGTGGTGACTCATGTTTTGTCCCGGTTGGTGTCTCCAACCGGGACTAAAGGTTCATCTTTAGTCCGGGTTGGTGACACCATCCGGAACAAGGTACAAGCCGCACGACATAATGTCGACACTCACCCCTATCATTAGTGCTGCCTGGCCCAGCCTGCCGAAATCCCTCCAACCGGGACTAAAGATTAACCCTTTCCCTCTATTTATAGGTCTTTCCCTCTATTTATAGGCTGCCCACCTCAGCGTGACCTATTATGTTCAAGGTTTCATGGCTTTCGGTCCAAATAATCGATGTTATGTGCTGAATCGAGGCATAGTTTGTGATACTGTGCCCATATTATACATGCATGTGGACATTGGGATGGAGAACAATGTTGCAGGAGGAATTTTTCCTTTTCGTCACACGGAAAAGCCATTTTCCATTTTTTGAGCGCAAAAAACGGGTCGTTTTGTGAAGCAACCACCAAAATGCTGTTTCAGAATGCTACCGTCCCATTTTTCTAAAATACTAGACCACCTTACATGGACTATATCCTAACCGGGAGATCTCAAACCTTTCTGTCCATCTCGGGTGAAAATGACAAATGTCTACCGAATCGGTAGGAAGTGGGTCTGGTTTGTACTACAGGTACATGATCTAACGCCCGTGATTTTTTGAAAAAAAACATTTTTAGACTCGCAATATGTGGTTTCTTCAGAGATCTAATGAAGGTTCTAACGAGGCTCGTCACCTATCTTCGTGCATGCCGGTTCGACCTCAGTTCGAAAAGGAAAAAAAAATTCAAAACGGGCATAATAAATTCAAAAAAGGTCCGAACAATGTAAAACCTTCACGTGGTGTCATATTATGTGACATAGTTGCAAAGAAAAATACCAGACTTGGTATATTGATCATGTCTCAAAAAAACCTTCACAAAATGACCTATCATGTTCGAGGTTTTCATGTCTTTCGGTCCAAATGACCGATGTTATGTGCTGAATCGCGGCATAGTTTGTGATACTGTGCATGTATTATGCATGAATGTGTATATTGGGATGGAGAACAATGTTGCAGGAGGAAGTTTTCCTTTTTGTCGCACGGAAAAGCCATTTTCCATTTTCCGAGCGTAAAAAATGGGTCGTTTTGTGAAGCAGCCACCTGCTGTTTCAGAATGCTACCGTCCCATTTTTCTAAAATACTAGACCACCTTACATGGACTATCTCCCAATCAAGACATCTCAAATCTTTCCGTCCATCCCAGGTGAAAAGGACAAATGTCTGCCGAATCGGCAGGAAGTGGGTCCAGTTTGTACTATAGGTACATGATCTAACGCCCGTGATTTTTGAAATAAATAATTTTTAGACTCTCAATATGTGGTTTCTTCAGAGATCCAATGCAAGTTCTAACGAGGCTCGTCCCCTATCTTCATGCACGCCGGTTCGACCTTAGTTCGAAAAGGGAAAAATTCAAAACGGGCATAAGAAATTCAAAAAAGGTCCGAACAATGTAAATCCTTCATGTGGTGTCATATTATGTGACATAGTTGCAAGGAAAAATACTAGACTTGGTATATTGATTATGTCTTGAAAAAACCTTCACAAAATGACCTATCATGTTCGAGGTTTCATGGCTTTCGGTCCAAATGAACGATGTTATGTGCTGAATCGCGGCATAGTTTGTGATACTGTGCATGTATTATGCATGCATGTGGACATTGGGATGGAGAACAATGTTGCAGGAGGAAGTTTTCCTTTTCGTCGCACGGAAAAACCATTTTCCATTTTCCGAGCGCAAAAAACGGGTCGTTTTGTGAAGCAACCACCAAAATGCTGTTTCAGAATGCTACCGTCCCATTTTTCTAAAATACTAGACCACCTTACATGGACTATCTCCCAACTGGGAGATCTCAAACCTTTCCGTCCATCCCGGGTGAAAATGACAAATGTCTGCTAAATCGGTAGGAAGTAGGTCCGGTTTGTACTACAGGTACATGATCTAACGCCCGTGATTTTTTGAAAAATCATTTTTTAGACTCGCAATATGTGGTTTCTGTTGTAGATATGCCCAAGAGGCAATACTAAATAGGTTATTATCATATCTTCATGTTTATGATAAATGTTTACATACCATGCCATAATTTTATTAACCGAAAACATTAATACTTGTGTGATTTCTAAACATAAAGAGTCCCTAGTAAAGTCTGTTGTTAAACTAGCTTGTTGGTTAATATATTATCATAGTTTCCTGATCATGAACATTGAGATGTTATTAACAACAAGGTCATATCATTAGAAGAATGATGTGATGGACATACTCCTATAGATAAGCATAGCATAAAGATCAAGTCATTTCAATAGTTCATTTGCTATACGCTTTTTGATACATAGTAACCTAATTCCTTCGACCATGAGATCATGCTAATCACCATCACCGGAAGGATGCTTTGATGACATCAAACACCACACCGTAACTGGGTGGTTAAAAAGGTGGCATTAAGTGTTCAGAAAGTATGTGTTGAGGCACATGGATCAAGAGTGGGATTTGTCCATCCATATGACGGATAGATATACTCTGGGCCCTCTCGGTGGAATGTTATCCAATTATCTTGCAAGCATGTGACTGGCTCACAACGGATCACATATCACGAGAACAAAAAAGAGTACTTATCGGTAATGAGGTTGAACTAGGTATGTAGAGATACCGACGATCAGACCTCGGATAAGTAAATTATCGCGAGACAAAGGGAAATTGGTATCATATGTAAGTGGTTCATTCAATCGCAAAGTAATCATAGAAATATGTGGGAGCCATATGAATTTCCAGATTCCTCTATTGGTTATTGATCGAAGAAGTGTCTCGGTCATGTCTGCATAATTCACGAACCGTAGGGAGACACACATAAGGATTCGATGTTGTTTAGTAGATATGGAATGTAAGTAGGGATACCAAATGTTGTTCGGAGTCTTGTATGGGATCCGGGATATCACGAGGAGATCCGAAATGGTCCGGAGAATAAGATTCATGTAAGGAAAGTCCGATTCCAGAGTTCGGGAATGATTTCGATGTTTTCGTCGGAGAGGTTCTAGAAGGGTCTAGAAGGTTCACCAGACCGGAAGAGGAATGGTCCATGAATGTGTCATGGGTAAGTGGAATGATTGGATCATGTCCTAGGTCACTTAGTTGGGCGTTTGCGAGAGAGAATTAAAGCTCTAAATTGAAATTCAAAAGGGAGGTTTGAAAAGTCAAACTGGAACAATAGTTTCCTAGTGGAAGAAGGAAAGAGTCCTTCCTTCTATCCAACTTGGGTTTGGGTACGGTTTCAAACTCCCCTCTCCCAAGGCTGCCCTCCCTCTCATAAATAGAAGGGGAGGGCTGCCCCAAAGACCACAACACCAAGCCCTCCCCACCGTGCACCGCCGCATGCCGCCGCCACCTAGCGCCGCCACCGCCTAGCGCCACCGGCCCGTCGCCGTCGCCCTAGCCGCCACCGACACCTCCTCCTCCTCTCCGACCTTCTAATCCTAGATCACCGGAAACCCTAGATCCACCATAACTCGCACCGGCTTAGGCGAAGCCCTGCAGGATCTTCCCTCTACTTCCGACATCACGCCGTCGTGCTATCGGAATCATGAGGGGAGAACTATAACCTCCGCTGTCTGCTGGAACAAGGGAGAGGAAGGTCTTCATCAAGTACCAAATGTGTGACCGACTGCGGAAGCGTTGCCGGAATGCAGCGTCGGAAGGATCGTCTACGCGATCTTGAGATCGGCAAGTGTACGACTACATCACCCACGAGAATCTGCTCTTGTTAACCACTTTGGAATCTTCGAGGGTGAGTAATCTAATCAACTCGTTGCTACAATCTAGTAGATAGATTTTGGCTTGTTTGTGTGCATGCGGTAGAATTTTTTTGTTTTCCATGCTACGAACCCCTACAGTTTCTTCAGAGATCCAATGCAAGTTCTAACGAGGCTCGTCCCCTATCTTCATGCACGCCGGTTCGACCTTAGTTCGAAAAGGGAAAAATTCAAAACGGGTATAAGAAATTCAAAAAATCCCAAACAATGTAAATCATTCGCGTGGTGTCATATTATGTGACATAGTTGCAAGGAAAAATACCAGACTTGGTATATTGATCATGTCTCGAAAAAACCTTCACAAAATGACCTATCATGTTCGAGGTTTCATGGCTTTTGGTCCAAATTATCGATGTTATGTGCTGAATAGCGGCATAGTTTGTGATACTGTGCATGTATTATGCATGCATGTGGACATTGGGATGGAGAACAATGTTGCAGGAGGAAGTTTTCCTTTCGTCGCACAGAAAAATCATTTTTTATTTTCCGAGCGCAAAAAAGGGTCATTTTGTGAAGCAACCACCAAAATGCTGTTTCAGAATGCTACTGTCTCATATTTCTAAAATACTAGACCACATTATGTTTAAAGTTTTTATGTTTAAATTTTTTCAATATTCCAAATTAATATGCAAAAAATATAAGTTAATTCATTTTTAATTTAAAATGGTTAATAGTTTAAATGGTTACATTAATTATTTTTAAAAACATTAAATGGTTTTGCATTAGTTATTCAAATTCAAACACTTTTTTATGTTTAAAGTTTTTCAATATTCCAAATTAATATGCAAAAATATAAGTTAATTCATTTTTTATTTAAAATGGTTAATAGTTTAAATGGTTACATTAGTTATTTTTAAAAACAGAAAATGGTTTTGAATTAGTTATTCAAATTAAAAATCTTTTTAAGTTTAAAGTTTTTTAATATTCCAAATTAATATGCAAAAACTATAAGTTAATTCATTTTTAATTTAAAATGGTTAATAGTTTAAATGGTTACATTAATTATTTTTTAAAACAGAAAATGGTTTTGAATTAGCTATTCAAATTCAAACACTTTTTTTGTTTAAAGTTTTTCAATATACCAAATTAATTATTATTTAAAAAACATTACAAATTTAAACCCCAAAATAAAAAATAAGGCGGGACCATATAGATAATTTGTGAAAAAAAATTGAAAACAGGACCTTTATTCCCGGTTTCTGGCTCCAACTGGGACTAAAGGCCCCCTGCGCGCCCAGCTTGGGTTCAGCCCAAAATATGAAAAAAGTGGAGAATACGTCCCGGTTAGTGCCACCAACAGGAACATATGACCCTTTAGTCCCGGTTGGAGCCACCAACCGGGACAAAAAGGTCCTCCCTTTATGATTAGCGCCTGTTCTTCTTCTTCCCCATCTTATTTCTCTGCTTCATCGACGTGCACTCGGGAGCGCCGCCGCCAGCCCTTGGCCACGCCACCACCAACCATCGCCATTGTTGTCTGCGCGCGCCCCGACCGCCACTACCCGACCACCTCCATCCGCGCGCTCGCCGCCGTGTACGTCGTCCGCAGCAAGAGCGTCGCCCGACTGCGGCCACCATCGCGCTGCCGTCGTCCCATCCTCCACCACCAGCATCGGCGCTCCGCCATTGTCGCCCACGCATGCGCCCGGCCCGACCGCCACCACCACCAAAAGGTGCCGCCGCCCTCCTCCTCCTTCTCTGCTCCCTCTCGCGTCAGTACTAGCTAGCTATAGGCCTAATTAGGTTTAGTTAGGGATTATTAGGTTTTGTTAGGAAATATTAGCGATAATTAGGTTTAGTTAGGGATTATTAGGTTTAGTTAATATAGGGTTCGTTAGGAATTAACTAGGTTAATTAGTTAATTAGGTTTAGTTCAAATCTGAAATGTGTTTTATTTTCAAATGTATGTTTAGTCCAAACTTTTAATATAAATGATTTAAATAATGTTTAAAACTAATAATTCCAAATATTAAGTATAATATATGTTAGCAGAGCAACCGCGTCGCCCGGCCGTGGCCTCCGGTGGCCATTTAGTAGCGGTGCCTCCTATTTTAGGTAGTCGCGTCGTCTTGATGTCACTGTGCCGCAGGAGCTCGCCGACGACGAGGATTCAGTGAACAAAAATCCACTCACAAAAATCCCTTTCAATTCCCTCCACTCAAAATCCCACTCAAATTTCCATTAAATTTCCACCAAATTTAATGCAAACTCTCATTAAATAAAACTCCTTTTATTTATTCAGAATTTTGTCAATTACTTTAAGGATAAACATTCACATATAACCCCTTGCTAGTATTTCATTTCACATGCAGAAACACTTTCTGCAATTTCACCCGAAAACCCATTTCGGTATCTAGTGAAATAAATTCCTGCGCTTGTTATTCTTTTCAACACGAAACTTTTGCTCCAAATGGATGTCGGTGTCTCTTAAGTGTGTCACCCTATGGTTCGCAAATAATGCGGACATGATCGAGACCCCTCTCCGATCAATAATCAAAAGCGGGACCTAGAGATCCGTACTAACTCCCACACATTCAACGATGAATTTCTTGTGATCGTCAGAACCTTTTATGCTAGTACCTTAATCCTTTTGTTTTGTGATATATTACATGTCCGAGATTCGATCATCGGTATCTCCATACCTAGTTTGATCATGTTACTAACACGTACTCTTTTTCTTGTTCCTATGATATAACATTCTAGTGACCAAATCACTTGCGTGCAAGCTAATCAATATCACCAAGAGGGCCTAGAGCATATCTATCCGTCATCGGGATGAACAAATTCCACTCTCGATCCATGGGCTCAACATAACACTTTAGTAGTACTAAACCCATCTTTATAATCGCCCTGTTATGGTGTGATGTTTGATGTTATCAAGATACTCTTCCGGTGTTAGTGATTGACATGATCTCATGGTCTAAGGATTAGGATCACTTCGTATAATGTTATAGCAATATAAACTCAATGACTTTGATCGTAATGCTATACTTCATATGAATGTTCATCACACCATTACACTAATGTTGTGACCTCGTTATTAACAACATCCAATGTCCATGACCAGGAATCCTTGATCATCTTGTTAATCAACGAGCTAGTTTATGAGAGAGGAATAACTAGGAATTTTCTGTTTGTTTGTAAAACACACATGTATTAATGTTTCGTATTAGTACAATAATAGCATGTAAAATAAACATCTATCATATAGTTGGAATATACATAATAACCACTTTATTATTGCCTCTTCGGGCATATTCCCTTCAATATGCATCCGAGGTTTCTCCGAACTAGGTTTTACACCCCTCGGAACTCCGGAATATTGATTTTAGTTGATTTTTATTATTGTAAATTCATTTTTATTATTGTGTATGTATATATTAGGATTTCTCCGAATTAGGGTTTATATATCTCAACACTACCTAACCTTCTCCCTTAGACGCTTTGACTTATCTGTTTTTCCACCTATGCAGAAAATATGAAACCACATGGCAAAGATGAACTAAAGGAAGAGTTGATCCATGGTGTGATCCGTGTGGAGGAAAATGTCGATGTATCGACGTTTTTGAACAACTCCGGTGAGGGCAATCCTATTTTTGCCAGAAGAGACGACTTCTTTGAGGGAGAAGGTGATGCCTTCCGCGAGGGAGAAGGCGATGCCTTCTATGATCGAGAAGACGACCACTCCGTAGGAACATTCAATATTACAAACTCTGGCAAGGTGCATGTAATATAACTAATTAATTAATTAATCATCTGCTGTCTATATACATATATTTACAACGATCTTTCTTCTTTTAGCCCTCCGGATCGATCAAAACTACAGAAAAGAGCAAACAAGGCCCAACCAAGAAGTTGGAAGACCATGAGAGGTTCAGGATCGAAGAAGTCGGTGACAATGGCAAACCGACGGCTCCCCTTGTTGTCACAAACAAATTTGTGGCACAATGTGGAGTAATCATTAGGGACTTTGTCCTGATCACCATTCGAAATTGGAATAGGCCTGCTAATGCAGAAGAAGAGGGAACGTCTTTATTTCTCCCTTACGTGGCCAACGATTTACTGTGGAAGATGCTCATGCTTAATTTCACCCTAGTGACGGTAGAGCTGGATCCAAATGCGGAGGATCCAGTTGAGGAGGCCAAGCAACATGCCAAAGCCATGCAGATGAAGGTCGGGGAGTGGGCTTTGAAGAAGATGGCCCAGCAATTCACCAACTGGAATAAAAGATTGCACCTTGACTATGTCATGAAAGAGAAGACTCCGGATTTCGAGAAGATTCAGTATCAGAAGTTAAAACCATTCTGGGCTCAGTTTGTGAATTACAAGACATCAGAAAAATCTAAGAAAATGTCTGAAACGAATAAGCTAAATGTTGCTAACAAGAAGTATCACCATACTATGGGGCAAGGTGGCTACAGGGATGGCATTCCTAAGTGGAAGAAACTTGAGGATGAACTGTGTGCTAACAAGATCATCCCAGAGATAGACGATTGGATCAAACGAGCAAAGAATTAGTTTTACGGGCATGGGGGCACGTTGGACTCAGAAGTGAAGTGTATATATAAGATAAGACATGAAGAAGACCCCTTGCCAATCGAGAACACAAGAAAAGCAGTAAAGGCTGTTGTAGATGGGGACTTCATTCCCGATAGAGAGAATGACGAGCTCACACTCGCCCTTGGGAATAAGGAACACGATGGACGAACACGAGGCACAATAGGCCCCCAACCATGGAGCACTGGGTTTCCCGTAAGAGGAGAAAGGATAAGGCGGAAGTTGAAACAAATATTCAGGCAGACCGGATGCGTAAAATTGAAGAACAAATAAAGCAACAACAAGATCAAATTAACGCACTTAGCTAGCAAGGTACTACCGGCCCATCTCAGCAGCACATGGTGGTAGAAACTACATTCGATGCTACCGGCCTATCGAATAATCGAAAAAGCAGTGTGGCTTCCATCGAGGTCCCGGGTGATGACGATGACGATGGTGCACCAACGATGGCTCGTGTTGGCTACCCAGTGGATGATATCACGTAGATGACACACTGCGAGCTACATGTCAAAGTTGTGAACATAACAATGAAGGTGGCGGTCGGCTATGCCTTACCAATTGGACCTGCACCAACTTACAATTGGCGTCCGGTTCCACAGGGCTGCGTTGTTGTCGGGGTGGATGAAGTCATGCAGAACTTTCAAGGTTTGAAGCTTGACTACCCTGTAGGTGAAGGGGATGTGACTGAAATGGGAGAAGCAACAAACCTCACCATTATATGGCCAAAGGAATGTATCGTTCTTCCAAATCAGACGCCAAGGCCATCTTTGTCGCCACCTCACCCGTCTCCGGCGCAGTCGTCTCCGTCGCGGCAGCCGTCTCCGTCGCCTCACATGTCTCCGTCGCCTTACCCATCTCTGTCGCCTCACCAGTCTCCAGCGCAGCCGTTGCCGCCGCGGCAGCCATCGCCGACACCTCAGGAAAAAGCGTAAGCGTACCACCGCTACTCTGCGGAGTGGTAAGCGATCGCTGGCACGTAAACAGGAGCCTCTTCCAAAAGTAGCAAAGGTTCCTCCCAAGAGAGCTTATGACTGTACTAAAGAGGAGACTACGGCGATCGTCGAGGCAGAAACGAAAGCGCTTTTTGCTAAGCTGAGGCGGCCAAAAGAGCCAGAGTTCCCTAGCACCAAAGAAGATAAAGCCCGAGTGTTCAAAATGCTAAAGGGTGATACGTCAGAAACGTATCTATAATTTTTGATGCACCATGCTTGTTTAGTATCTACTTTGCTTTGCTTTGTCTACACTTTGAGGTGTTTTTATATCTTTTCTGAAACTAACCTATTAACAAGTTGCCATAGTGCCAGTTGCCTGTTTTCTTCTGTTTTTGGTTCTAGAAAGGCAGAAAATCAATATTCTCGGAATTGGTCGGGACAAAAGCCAAAGTCAATATTTTACCGTGGGGGACACGAATCCAAAAGACGAGATGGAGAAGCAAACCAGGGCGGCCAACCCCCTAGGCGCGGCCAGGGTGGGCCCGCGCCTGGGCAGGGTGTGCCCCCTGGTCGCCTTCTGGCCTCGCCTCTTCGCCTATAAGAAGCCCTCGATGCAGAAACCCTAAGTACCCGATCAAAACTCCACGAAACCATATATAGCCGCCGCCACCATCGTCCCTAGATCGGGGGATCTGAAGTTCTTTACGGCACCCTGCCGGAGGGGAGATAATCCCGGAGGCCTTCTTTTCTGGTATGATGCGTGAGTAGTTCCACCTTGGGCTATGGGTCCATGTAGTAGCTAGATGGTTGTATCTCCTCCTTGTGCTTTCATGTATAGATCTTGTGAGCTCCGTTCATGATCAAGATCTAATCTATTTGTAATCATGCATGTTGTGTTTGCGGGGATTCGATGGATATTGAGATTACTATGTTAGTGATTAATGATTTTGTCTTTATGATTCTATCATGGCTGTGTTGTTTGTGATCTTTCATGCTCTCTGTTGTTAGTAGCTATCTTGGCCAAGTAGTTGCTAGTAGAGGGGGTATTTATGCTTGATAGTGGGTTCATGCCTCTAGTTTCCAAGGGAAGTGACAAAAATCTCTTCGGTTGTAGATGTATTGTTGCTACTAGGGATAAAACAACGGTCTCTTGTTCATAGAACTAGTGGATTATTTACCTTACACACTTTGCTTAAAGTAGTTGTCTGTTGCTTGCAACTTAATACTGGAGGGGGTTTGGATGATAACCTGAAGGTGGACTTCTAGTCATAGATGCAGTTGGATGGCGTTCTATGTATATTGTTGTATTGCCTAATCGAATCTCATAGGATCTTTTTGTCTGGTATTGCATTATTATGTCTTGCTCAGTTCCTGTCAATTGCCCTGCTGTAATTTGGTTACCCTTCATGCCATGTTGTTTATCTAAGGAGAGCACCTCTAGTGAACTATGGACCCCGGTCCAATATTTACCATTGATACATCTTCCACTGTTACTTGTTTACTTGCTGCAAACCATTACCTTCCACACCATACGTTTAATCATTTGTTACAGCAACCGGTGAGATTGACAACCTCACTGTTAGTTGGGGCAAAGTCTTGTGTTTGTGTTGTGCAGGTCTACGCCTTGCTTGCAACACCTGTGTGACGTTTCCTTCCTCCTACTGGTTCGATAACCTCAGTTTCTTACTAAGGGAAGACTTGTTGCTGTGCTGCTTCACACCTTCCTCTTGGGGTTCCCAACAGGCTCCGCATCAACTGAGCCATCAAAGGCCTTCACCAACCCGAGCCAAAGCTGTCATCAGACTATGAGCGCTCTATTCTCAAGTCACATGCGGCACAACAACTATCGAAGAGCACTAGTGAAAGCGGGAAATCTGTTCCCCAGCTCAGAGAACAAACAAAACAATCTTGTGCCCCTCTCAAGGTGATTTCTGTAACATCCTAGCATTAGAGCTTAGAAATAAGCTGAACCTAGATGTGTGCATTGCATTAATGCATATAAAATCCAAATAATTTTCGCACTTTTGAACAAAACTTGTCAAAGTGATTGAAGTTTCTCTCAACTTGCTGGAATTGAAGTAGATCATCAAGTTGACTGTGATAAGTTTCAATATGAACTTTGCTAAAACCTGATTTTGGATAAACATGATTTGATCTAAGGGTAGATCAAATGTAATAAAAGTTAAACCCTAATACATTACTTAATGATTTATATTTGATCCTTAAGTAATCATCTCCTAGTATTCATTACACAACTCATGAATACCAAGTTATAAACATAACTTAAGTAATAGGAATGTAACAACTAAATCTTAATCTCCTCTATTTATACCATGAACATCATGGTAATACAATCTTAACTCTTTAGTGAGTTTGAGTAGGAAAGGAATCAAGTCAAGATCATTCACCATATATCTTTCTTTCCATGTCATCCTTATGGAATCATATCTCAATATCTGTTGTTCATCAATGTTGAGTAATCAAATATTGATTCACCAATTCTTCATCTATCAACTCTTGAACATATCATAGCATTCGCTTAAGGCCTATAAAGAAATAAGTAAGAAGGGGTAAATGGTAATGTTAGTTTTAAATATCATCTATAGGATGGGAGAGTTGGAGGAGAATAAGATCAATGTGAAAATTGATGGAGTTAATTCACTCCTATAATGATAGAAGAGTTATATGGAAGATATAATTATATGGTAACAAATAGAATTATAATGAAGAACATTGAAGATAGACACCAAGGGGTAATCCTATTGGATTAAGTAGGCATAGTCCATGAATAACATCCCTTAACCCAATAGAGATACTAAGAAGATAATTTCAATACAACTGTAATGTTGATGAAGCCTTGATTAGCCAATTGGAAACCTAAGCCATAAATGATCAAAGGATTCTAATGATCATGCTTTAGTCACCAATATTGAATGCTTATATCATGCATACGTGACATTGGTGGATAGAACATGATTGAACCTTAGTATAGATATATTATTCTAGAGTAGCCATGACAAGTCACCATGATATAATGTGAAGTTTGAGTATAAGATATTGGAGTCAAGTAGAGATGAGATAGTATGATTAACATGATGCTAGATCACATTGGATTATGGAAGTAGTATTTTCCTCTTGGGAAATACTAATCACTTGAGGAGAGTAGAACTTAATATATACCTCTACTGGAGTAGTATTAGTGATGGATGATTAAGGAAGAGTATGAATGGAGTTAGAAGTAACCACTTGTTGGATTGGAGGTTATCAACAGTAGAGTAGTGGATATAACCAAGTATGGATATGAGAAGATTATGAAAAGCTTTAGTATCAAGCTCATTGGATTTACAAGTGGTTTTAGAAGAATAAAAGGTGGATAAGAATATTTTTGTGAAGTAAAGTGCATCATGTTAACACATGATGATGGATAGGAAGAAGTAGTATATCTAGGAAAGGAATTCTTTAAGTAGAAGTCAAGAATTATTGAAGTATGGAAGATAGGAATTCTAGATAAAACACTAAACCCTAAATCTTTAACCAAACATAAAATTCATTTCATCTGATTGATCTATCATCTTGTTTCCATAATGGTTTATAGGAATATTTTCCTATAGCAAATCATTTAAGCACATCTCTGTCATTTCCAAATATCATAACCATATGTGCTTAGGAGTTATCTTTATCAATTCTTTTCCATAAGACCTTCTAGAAAATAACTTTCTATTTTAAAAGGGGATATCATTAAAGATCAAACACATGAACACAATTAATTTAGCCCATTAATCTTTATTCACATCAACAAAAGAATATATGTATATTAAGAACCCTAAACCCTAGGGTAAGCATTTACAATTCAAACCCTAACTCTTTTGTTATTTATAATAAAATATATATACCTTGTTATTCCCTATATTCATGGGAGTAATAGTAACCATATTAA
The DNA here is from genome assembly GCA_023614405.1 of Avena insularis. Taxonomy (NCBI): domain Eukaryota; kingdom Viridiplantae; phylum Streptophyta; class Magnoliopsida; order Poales; family Poaceae; genus Avena; species Avena insularis. The sequence continues at coordinate 29,778,301 of CM042690.1, forward strand.
ATCCTTAGGATATTATGCATCAAATAATCATAAAGGATCACCATATAAAAATTTCCTTGATATTATAGATCCATAAGAATCAAAACTCATGGAGTTAAAAGTAATGCATTCTATAATAAGTTTATGGATATTAGCTCAACTAAATGCATATCAAAAGCCCTTACAAATAATAATAGGAAAAGTATATTGTAGAGGTCCCAACCTTTAATAAGGTAGAGATCCCTGTGTTTACAATGCTAGTCCCTGGATCAATAGCTAGCATCCACAGTTAAGATGTAATATCAAGAAACAAAGGTCATAATACAACTTTATAACCAAGAATAAAATAATTCATTGCATCTTACATAGCTCATTTGGCTATCACATTACAATGCAGCAGAATATCTATATAGCATGGAGTCCTTCGTCTTCAAAGTGCCATAGGCAGTCATGTTGGTTGTAGTAGACTTGTAATCCTAATCAACACACTTCTAACATCAAACAAACCTGCAACATAATAAGTTGCAGCCACAAGGGTCAATACATTTGAATTGTATTGGCAAGTTTCACTATTATGTAGAAATAAGTGGATCCTATCATTACATGCATATTTGGCCAAGTAGGGTTTAGGCTCATTTGCAGAAAGCAATATAGTTTTATCCTATCTTTTCAAAATAGTTTTGATCTTTTGTCAAATCTTTCTGAACTCCTTGGAAAACTCCAAGTGCTTCTAATCCCTTGCTGTCACCATCAAGTTTTACTTTGAGAAATTGGAATGTCGAGATCTTCCATAGCTTCAGGCATTAGTTGCTCGAGTTGTCCATAACCGGGGACACAGCTAAGTAGTTAGAATTTGATCTTCTGCAGAAGTTGTACACTTTACCCACATGACACAATCTCGTCTTGACGCCACCAGTGGCCGCAGGATAAGTACTCACCAAATGGAGTACCGGTAGATTGAGAATGTGACAAAGTCTTTCCATAGAAGTCCTCCCAATACACAATGCTAGCTTGTCTTACAGGCACCAATGTAAGGATATATTTTCCTATACACCATTCTAGTTAACCTAAAGATGCCAATGCATGGGTCTTCCACTATGTAGTTGACTAAGCCAGAGCCCATTTAGCATGTGGCTGTACACGGAAGCCACTGTACGAGAAACATGTTCAATCTCTAAGTCCCTGGGTGGTTTTCTTCTAGTGCACATCCAAAAAGATATCCATATAAACATGGTTCCCTTTGTTGCCACCTTGTCCAAAACTTGAGTATCCTCTTTCCACCCAGGTGGTTCATTGAGTACTTGTTTTATTATATAAAACATATATTTTTCCAACACTTCATATAATCATATCATGTATCCCATCCCAAATATATAGCAGGGCTAAGCATACTACAACTACAATGTTTTCACTAAGGAAGATATAAGGATATCCTAATAGGATATAGCATAGCATAGAAATATAGTAGTCCTGTCATGCATGCTACAAAAATCCACTAAGTGTAATGAAAATAGTAGTACATGGATGATAGTGTCACTTGCCTTTTTAGTAGGTAATATTGGTTCACTCCTTGATCTTGCAAATATCACCCTCTTCTAACTTCACTACAATTCAATCAAGCAAACATATATTCAACTAGCATTCAAACAATTCACCACATAAAATAAAAAAACAAGGCAATGCATGCAAGCATGCAAAAGATGGTTTTATTTGGAAAATTGGTTTCTATTAGGCTCTAAACATTTTAAGGCTCATATTGGTCCTTTACAAAAGTGGTAAAACCATTTAAATTCAAGTTGGTGAAAATGGCCACTTTAAGTCATTTTTGTTTTGCTAGGAATGATTTAAATCAAAATGATAATCCCTAGTGTTTGTAAAAGATTTTTAGACACGACATGTTAGTGTTTTAAGGTCAAGTGTTTAATATTAAAACCATTTGCAAAAGGTTTCACCCCATAAACCAATTTTATACCAAAGTGATATTTTATGTTGTTGGAAATGCCTTTTAGCAAACTAATAATTTATAGGGTTTATCAAATATATTTTTAAATATCAAAACTTGGTGTTTAGGGTCAGAGAGTTTAATTCAAATCATTTTCCAAAGATTTTACTCAAAAAGTATTTTTAACACATAACCAATATTTTTATTTGACTAGAAATGTTCTAATTCAAAGATTTATTCTTTGGCTTCACAAAATACACTTTTAAATCTATAAGTTGGTTTCTATGGTTAGTAGGTTCAAAAAAATCCATTTGCCAAAGATTTTACCATAAAAATATTTCTAGAATAATTTTTATATTCAAATTATGCCTACACAAATTTCTGCAAAAACAACTAAGTTTACAGAAGCAATTCATTAAACAAAGTACATGGTTGGAAAGTACTTGTTCTTCTGATTCCATTGATATAAAATTTGTAAAATTTGTACATGTATATTAAAAGTTATGAATTTTACAAAATCTAATCACTAATAGATCAAATTTCTGTTTTAAAACCAGAGTCTGGCTACGTGTCACGTTCTTATTGGACAGTACCGTTTCGCGTGGATCGTGCAACGTGGGGCGTTGGATCTAAAGGGTATCACATGGCTCAGATCGAAGGATACCCCTTCGATAAGTTGTTCCTTCCTATCCACGCGATCCAGATCTAACGGTCCAGAGCAGCTGTCCATTAACTGGCGGCGCTGGCGGAGGCGAGTGGCGGCGGCGCAGTCAGACGGTGGTGTTCTCGGAGATTCAGGAAGCAAGAGAGGGAGAGAGGTAGCTCACTGAGGTCGCCGTGGCATGGGGATGCTCGACGTGGTCGTTGTTGACGGAGGGGCGCACGGGTGTGGCTACAATTCCTTGCCGGAGAAGCTCCTGGAGACGGTGTGCTCGGGTGGGCGACGTTGGCGACGCTACAAGGCTCGGAAAGGCAGGGGAAGGGTACCATTAGCTTCGTATGCGAGTGGCAAACAAGCGAGCATCAAAAGGAGGGCAAGGGGGGCTCTGTGCTCACCAGGGAAACTCGCCGGAGTGAGGGCAGTGGGCGGCGACGTCGTGTCTTGGTCGTTGTCGACACTATGGATCAAGCGCGGTCGAGTGGTTGGTGCTGGGAGGTGCGTAGGAGCCTAGGGATCAGTACAACTGTAATGTTGATGAAGCCTTGATTAGCCAATTGGAAACCTAAGCCATAAATGATCAAAGGATTCTAATGATCATGCTTTAGTCACCAATATTGAATGCTTATATCATGCATACGTGACATTGGTGGATAGAACATGATTGAACCTTAGTATAGATATATTATTCTAGAGTAGCCATGACAAGTCACCATGATATAATGTGAAGTTTGAGTATAAGATATTGGAGTCAAGTAGAGATGAGATAGTATGATTAACATGATGCTAGATCACATTGGATTATGGAAGTAGTATTTTCCTCTTGGGAAATACTAATCACTTGAGGAGAGTAGAACTTAATATATACCTCTACTGGAGTAGTATTAGTGATGGATGATTAAGGAAGAGTATGAATGGAGTTAGAAGTAACCACTTGTTGGATTGGAGGTTATCAACAGTAGAGTAGTGGATATAACCAAGTATGGATATGAGAAGATTATGAAAAGCTGTAGTATCAAGCTCATTGGATTTACAAGTGGTTTTAGAAGAATAAAAGGTGGATAAGAATATTTTTGTGAAGTAAAGTTCATCATGTTAACACATGATGATGGATAGGAAGAAGTAGTATATCTAGGAAAGGAATTCTTTAAGTAAAAGTCAAGAATTATTGAAGTATATATGGAAGATAGGAATTCTGGATAAAACACTAAACCCTAAATCTTTAACCAAACATAAAATCCATTTCATCCGATTGATCTATCATCTTGTTTCCACAATGGTTTATCGGAATATTTTCCTATAGCAAATCATTTAAGCACATCTCTGTCATTTCCAAATATCATAACCATATGTGCTTAGGAGTTATCTTTATCAATTCTTTTCCATAAGACCTTCCAGAAAATAACTTTCTATTTTAAAAGGGGATGCATTAAAGATCAAACACATGAAGACAATTCATTTAGCCATTAATCTTTATTCACATCAACAAAAGAATATATGTATATTAAGAACCCTAAACCCTAGGGTAAGCATTTACAATTCAAACCCTAACTCTTTTGTTATTTATAATAAAATATATATACCTTGTTATTCCCTATATTCATGGGAGTAATATTAACCATATTACTTAGGATATTATGCATCAAATAATAATAAAGGATCACCATATAAAAATTTCCTTGATATTATAAATCCATAAGAATCAAAACTCATGGAGTTAATAGTAATGCATTCTATAATAAGTTTATGGATATTAGCTCAATTAAATGCATATCAAAAGCCCTTACAAATAATAATAGGAAAAGTATATATATAAAGGAAAGAAATAAACTATAGCACTATATAATAAAAACTCACAAAATGATTTTAAATACCATTTATCATTGCTGCAAGTATTAGCAAAGGAATTCCATAAAGATAAATCAAAATTATTGCTTAAATAAAAAGGTTAGAAAAGAAAACAGATAATGGAAATTGAAAAAGAAAAACAAACCGAGAGAAAAAAATAGAGGAATCAACTCCTGGCCCATGGCCCATTTTCCCTCTCTCTTACTCGTCGCTCACGAGCAGCCAAATGCATCCCATCTAGCCCAAGTGCGGCCCGGCACTGGCCCGTACCCCTTCGACCTTCTATCCGCGTCGTCTTTCTCGCGACACCGGCGACCTCACGATGCGATGAAGCAGCTCACTGGCGGCCACCCCGTCGCCGGCCGCGTCAAGATCCGCGCCACCGCTCCCGACTGACTACAAGAATCCCTGGACGCCGCCGAGCAAACCCTAGCACGCCATTTCGCTTCTCCTTTTTTCCTTTTGAGCTCTGGCCAGCAAACCCTAGCCACAGGTGTCCAAGCTCCTCGCCATATACGACCTTCCCTCGGTCCGCGGAGGTGTCTATCAGATGCGCCGTGATCTTCTCCGTCATTTGCCCCTACTCACGCAAGTCGGGGATCCCTCTGTCGACCCAATCGACACCTCATATCCACCGCCAGCCGCCGCCGTTCATCGTCAATCACCGCCACCACAGACTTCCTCCGGTCACGCCGTCGCGCCCTTCAGCTCGACGGTGAGATACCGTGCTCACGCACCCTCTCAAGTTCCTCCTTGCTTCCTCGTTTGTTCCCCCGACGAACATCAGCCATCGCCGCCGTTATCCATCGTCGCCACCACTATTACGGCGACCTAAATCGAGCGGCGCCGCCACTATAAGGTTCACTGCGACGTCCTCTTCCCGATAAGCCCTAGCACCAACTCGCGCAACCAGCAAATACATAGAATCGAAAGCTGCTGTGAGGATCCCCATTGATGATGTCACCACGATGTCATGGTAATGTCATATTTAAATTTTCTTTATTTATTTTCAGTAATATTTCTGTAATAAATAAAAAACAATAAAGATGACATGGCAAAGGTCCCACCAGTCAGTGTCTAGGGTAGGTTCAGTATTGGTATGAAAAGGAATTCTCTGTTTAGCAAATTGATAATACCATATTAATTAAAATCCAAATATTCTAGAAATTAAATAAAATTATTCAATCTTATAAAATCAATAACTTTTGTTTTATAATTCAGAAAAATATGTTTAATATATGAAAATTTTCATAAAAATAAAATCTACAACTTAAAACTATTATAAAATATTATTTTGATGAGTATTTAAATAAATATTATTTAATAAAGGTTTTATAAGTAATAAAACTTAGATAATTCATATTTTAATAATGGTAAATGTTAAAAATATAAATAAAACACCAAAAATCTTAGAAAAATAAGAATTATAATTTAGAATTATAATCATGCATTATTATTTCACTTAATTAAATATTTATTATCTATTAATTATTTATAAAGTAATAAACCTTGTAAAAATCATATCTTATTATTTATAAGTCACAAAAATAAATGTAATATACCAAAATGATCATAAAAATAATACCTACATGTTAAAAATATAATATTCCACTTTTGAGTTAAATAAAAATTTAAATACTTTAATAACTTGAATTTAAAACCTAGTTCCTACGTTGTTAATTCTTATAAGGGTAAGTAAAATTTGTTAATATTTTCAAATTGCTAATTTAAGTCTAATAAGTAATACTAGTCTTAAATATTGATGGTATGAAGTCAAAATGGTTTAACACACTTTAAAAACAATTTTATTGAATTATCCTTCAACCATAAGTGTATATTATTTTATAAAAGGATTATTATCCAATATAAAATCTCCAAGAATAATTTATAGTGAAATAAAACCTATTCTTTTACTTTAACCCCAAGTTTATCAACATATCAAAACACTATAGTGAATCCATAAATTGTTAAGTAATATTATTACCTTGATTACAAATCATAACCATACCTTAATAAAAATATAAATGATTCTATTCCGTTATACAATTAAGAAACCACTACTCAAATAGAGGTAATGCCATTCTTAAGTAACTTTAAGGAAATAGTATCAAGTGAACAAGATACAAGCATAAGAAACAGTCTATCCATGTCTTTAAAGTTAACTTTAGTCTATAAGACTTTAAATATTAAAATAAAAACTTTATTATGTGTTTTATAGTTAACTTTGGTTTATTATAAGTAAGTTATAAAGCATCTCAAATCCAAACTATTCCAGCAAGCACAAACAACATCAACCACCTCTGATTAGCCACAAGGATTGTTTAAACCTTAATAAAGGAATCTTTTCTTCAAAAGTTATTCTTTTTGCCACTTCAGTCAACATATGACAATTAATAGTAAAAACCTTACTTTATACTTTACTTATATTCTTAGGATTGTTAATACTTAAAGTTCTTTATAAATGCCATACTTGTAAAGCAAGATTTAAAGATAAGACAATTCTTATATAAGTAATCTTTGAATAGCATTCCACAACTTTGTATCTTACTGTTGTATGATAATATAATTACATATTGTTTAACACACACTCACAAGCCCTAATAAGAAGCACAAATGTGAAACTTATCTAAAAGGACAACATATTCTAAAGAAACCATTTCCAGTATCTAAACCCTAGAACAATGTTATCTCCGGGATTCGCGTTTATAAAGTGCATCACATTACTTATGCATAAGAGAATATTGCTTCTTTAAACATTAGTCCTTACCGGACCAATGATGCTGATTTCAGATATTGGATCTTATATTGTCTCGAAGACCGTGAGTGCATAATCTTGCAATCACAAAAGGCAAGTTCACACTTGCTCATGTCCTTTGATTATTTTCTGTAAAGTATTTTGCAAATCCAGTGTTGACATCACCTGCATTTGAAAAAGGTCAGAAAATACTATTTTCATCATACTATGATTATAGGTTATTTACCATGAGGTAATAACCTACTATAAGAGTTCCGGTGGTAAAGGAACATATTATCTAGGACTTAACAACCAATGTCGCCAGTGATTCTTGCGCCGTATATTACGCATTGACCATGAGATTTGGAATGGGACGAAGAAGTCAGCTGTATCTTTTCCCTCTCACATGGAGCCGGATGTGTGGGTTGTGGCTGTTATCACTCGTAGCATGCATATTATATGGTAATTCGTAGAGGATATGCAACATATGGGTGGGATCCCTCAACGTCCCACGATAGTTCCAACATCTAAACGGTATGTACTACCAATTGCCGTAATTCAATAGGTGTGCTGGCGTACACCAATGAGACATGCGGGGTCACGGAGAAGGCAGTGATGGGCTTGGGTCTTAGTCTGGGCCTCACACCAAGGAAGTGTGAACGGGTTCGTGGCCCGGATGCGCAACAAAGCTAAGTTCTCTCATGGGTAAAGTAACGCACCTCTATAGAGTGTAAGAACTGTAACTTCTTACTCCCTATTCCGGGAAGGAGCTGCGAACGTGGCAGGAAAGGAACTCCATGAAAGTTCTGGTAAACCCGTGAAGGATGACGGACATAGCTTTTCAGAATAAAAGCAACCTTTGAAGAAATGTTTACGAAAACTTTCATTGCCTACGACCTACGGTCTGTGGCTGTAGATATAGTGCATCAAACACTCCTTTTCTAGTGAACTTGCTGAGTATGCTCGTACTCAAAGTATCTTCTTAACCCTTGCTAGGTTCTAAACCCAGTACAGACGATATCTACATCAAGTTATGCTCCAGTGATCATAATCAAAAGCTCAAGCTCTTCAATGAAGCCAAGGAAGTCAACATATACGTCAACTCAAGTGAAGACGAAGTTACTGGTTAGATAGGAATATAATCTCTAGCCATAGAACCTATTTCTGTAGTGTATTGCAATAACAGCAATACCAGACCATTAGTTTAAATACTAGTTTTAATAGTAAGATAGTTTTTGAGTTGCTTATTTATGATTCTTCTTTGTAAGAAGTTTCTTTCTCTCTCTTTAACCTAGAGTGTTCTCTGGATCTTGTGTAAAGAGTTGAGTTGTAACCTATAGTCATGTCTTGGACCTGCTGTGTTTTTGTTGTACCACTCTGAGGGATGTAATACTAGTGAACGGTGTTTCATTGGTGTTATGTAAACGACTATAGTGTACTACATCATGCAGTGGTATGCTGGGTCACCGCAGCTGGTATCAGAGCATATGCTTTGACCTTAGGATTAAAACCCTTTTAGGAAGATCTGTAGGTTGGATAGTGACTATAGGAGCCATCTTATCTAAACCAAATGATCTTATGACTGGTGATGAGTATCCACCTGAGGATAAACTTTGTCACTAGATATTTAAGTCATTCTTTCTTAGGAGTAATTATTTTATCCTTTCTCAGTATGGTGCTATTTAGTGTCTTCCGAAGGAGACATAACCCACCAAGATACTGTAGGAAAGTGAATTGGCCACAGTAGATTAGGATCAAGTGTAAGACATCAATTGAAGCAGTCCTAATAGTATAGCTTAACCCTAGAATTTAAGTAAGAGCAGAAAAATCTTATAGCTAGTTGATAATCAAAGAAAACATGATAAATATCATTAGGATAAATGTTGATGTAATGAGTAGTAATCTTGTGGGATTCACTTGAGAATTCTACGTGATGAAGTGAAATTATGTTAGGATTTAATTATAGTGTAATGAGAAGTAAAGTTATCATGGTGAGATTAGCTCTTGAATGATGATAAAGAGGTAAAAAAATATAATAAGATCATGGTGAGATTAACTCCGAAACCATGATGTAGGTGTAAAAATGACAAGTAATTAATAAATTATCTTGAGGTAGAAGTAAGAAAATAGCATGGTAGAACTATGATAGAAGTCATAAGTACTAAAAAATTCAAATAATCTTTGGTTTAAAGTAGTACATAGAATATTGTTAGCCTTTTCGAGAGATCATGTGAGGTTAGTTTACTAATAAGGAAAGGTTGGTTATAATTAATCCTTTTAAAAGTGAGACCAAAGGTTAGTCAAAACCAAATTGAGACCACTTTGCTTGAAATTATCCTGTTGCAATGGAGCAATTTGGGTAAATGTCGAGACAAAGAATAGTTAAATCATTTAAGTGCTAAGTATCACGATGTAAACCTATACGAGGAGGTGTCATATACTACACAACTAAGCCTGAATTCTAGAGACATTATACTCAACTACTATATTCCGGGCTTAGAAAATTGTGTGTTATATGTACCACATTTAGATTTATTTGTTTTTATTGGATCTTCTTGATTGACTAGATCTGTACATGAAGTTGGACTTGGTGTGCAAATACATGTTGCAACACCAAGTTATTACTTGATGTTATAGACCTATATAGGATTGGGAATTCGTGTAAGGGAGTGATGATTTCCAAAGACCAAGATGAAGACTTACATAAAGGAGGAAGCAAAGTATAAGGAGTGTCAATCCAATTTGAAGGATGGATCAAGTTCATATCATTACTAAACAGTAATAAGAATAAAGTCTAGTGTAGGAAACACTTGGAGCAACAAGAAGTGATGAACTTAAGGTTCAATCAAAGTAGATGATATTGCTAAGAATTAATGAAGTAGTAGTACCTAGTTCATGAAAGCATCATGAATTAGTACAAAGAAGAAGCTTTGGATCAAAATGGTATTCAAGCTCTGACAGCTCAGAGAGAATGCCATAAGGATGTTGGATGCCATAGGGTAATTCATACAACCTAGGATGATCCGCAGCTGGTATTTGATCCACAGTTGGTATCTTGTCCGCAGCCAGTGTTGGTTGACATAGTTAACCAGATCATCTTAAAATTTGCATAAAGATCATAAAACTTGGCCTAAGCTAAGTAAGATCTAAAGGAGTATAAAATTTTAAGCCACCGTATTTCGAGACTCTTCGTGAAATTTGACCTATCAAAGCAAAAATGTCCAAATAGTAAGTAAGACAAATAGTGTTGAAAGATTCACTTCGGAGATCCACAATTGTGTGGATGCACCATACAATCTTTCATAAGACCCTAATTAGGAAGAGTATAAGCTAGACAAAGCCCTACATTCTAGTTATAAAGACAATGGTTACTTTAGAAGGCAGTTTAGAGACCATTAGTAAACCCTAAGGGGAAGAGTAAACAATTTGTGGAAGTATTGTTATCTGACTTTCCAAGTAAAGGTTGGAGATGAAGTACTAAACTATAAAAACATTAAGCCTTATTTTTAGAAGGGTAAAAGAAACCATCATTATAAAAGTACTCTTAGAAGTAAGTCTGGATGAAAGATAAAAGTTTATTTCAAGACAGTAGTACTCAAACCTTAAGGAAATTATTAAATAGTAATTGAAGAAGTACTTGAGATAATAATAAAAGATCATCTAAAGCTTAACAAGGTAAACTCTTGAAGGTGATAAAATAGATTAATTTTAACATACTAATTCTAGAGGAAACAACTCGTAAGTGATCCTTAAGGGAGAATACGGCACAGCTAATTAGATATGTGTAGAGGAACAAGAAATTCCAATAGGAATGGACTAAATGAGTTCAAATCCAATCTTGGAAAGATTACCAGCTTGAGCCATACACTGACAAATCAAAGATTCGTCTATTGACCATAATTATTGTTTAATAGAATCTAAAACCCTGTTTTAGTGAGACTTCCTAGACCTTATATAGTACAGTAAAGAAGATCGATGATCAAGTAAAGAAGTTGGATTAGGATAACTAATCAGGGAAATGAACTAAATAAGAGACCCCAGATTGAGGATTTTGTAATAAGGATATAAGATATATCGCTAAGGGAGTAAAGTAAAAGGAACTTTGGAGCATTGGAGAAACCAAGTTAAATATTGTTGAGTATGATGAGGATTCAAGGAAAAGATTTGGATATGGGAAATTACAATTATTCCCATTGAAGTTACCATGGAGTGGAGACATATCGTAACCAATACAAGACAATTCCTTATTCCGAAACGAAAGAGTGTACGAACTTTGAGGACGAAGTTTATTTTAAGGGGGGAGAGTCTGTAACATCCTAGAATTAGAGCTTAGAAATAAGCTGAACCTAGATGTGTGCATTGCATTCATGCATATAAAATCCAAATAATTTTCGCACTTTTGAACAAAACTTGTCAAAGTGATTGAAGTTTCTCTCAACTTGCTGGAATTGAAGTAGATCATCAAGTTGACTGTGATAAGTTTCAATATGACCTTTGCTAAAACCTGATTTTGGATAAACATGATTTGATCTAAGGGTAGATCAAATGTAATAAAAGTTAAACCCTAATACATTACTTAATGATTTATATTTGATCCTTAAGTAATCATCTCCTAGTATTCATTACACAACTCATGAATACCAAGTTATAAACATAACTTAAGTAATAGGAATGTAACAACTAAATCTTAATCTCCTCTATTTATACCATGAACATCATGGTAATACAATCTTAACTCTTTAGTGAGTTTGAGTAGGAAAGGAATCAAGTCAAGATCATTCACCATATATCTTTCTTTCCATGTCATCCTTATGGAATCATATCTCAATATCTGTTGTTCATCAATGTTGAGTAATCAAATATTGATTCACCAATTCTTCATCTATCAACTCTTGAACATATCATAGCATTCGCTTAAGGCCTATAAAGAAATAAGTAAGAAGGGGTAAATGGTAATGTTAGTTTTAAATATCATCTATAGGATGGGAGAGTTGGAGGAGAATAAGATCAATGTGAAAATTGATGGAGTTAATTCACTCCTATAATGATAGAAGAGTTATATGGAAGATATAATTATATGGTAACAAATAGAATTATAATGAAGAACATTGAAGATAGACACCAAGGGGTAATCCTATTGGATTAAGTAGGCATAGTCCATGAATAACATCCCTTAACCCAATAGAGATACTAAGAAGATAATTTCAATACAACTGTAATGTTGATGAAGCCTTGATTAGCCAATTGGAAACCTAAGCCATAAATGATCAAAGGATTCTAATGATCATGCTTTAGTCACCAATATTGAATGCTTATATCATGCATACGTGACATTGGTGGATAGAACATGATTGAACCTTAGTATAGATATATTATTCTAGAGTAGCCATGACAAGTCACCATGATATAATGTGAAGTTTGAGTATAAGATATTGGAGTCAAGTAGAGATGAGATAGTATGATTAACATGATGCTAGATCACATTGGATTATGGAAGTAGTATTTTCCTCTTGGGAAATACTAATCACTTGAGGAGAGTAGAACTTAATATATACCTCTACTGGAGTAGTATTAGTGATGGATGATTAAGGAAGAGTATGAATGGAGTTAGAAGTAACCACTTGTTGGATTGGAGGTTATCAACAGTAGAGTAGTGGATATAACCAAGTATGGATATGAGAAGATTATGAAAAGCTTTAGTATCAAGCTCATTGGATTTACAAGTGGTTTTAGAAGAATAAAAGGTGGATAAGAATATTTTGTGAGTAAAGTGCATCATGTTAACACATGATGATGGATAGGAAGAAGTAGTATATCTAGGAAAGGAATTCTTTAAGTAGAAGTCAAGAATTATTGAAGTATGGAAGATAGGAATTCTAGATAAAACACTAAACCCTAAATCTTTAACCAAACATAAAATTCATTTCATCTGATTGATCTATCATCTTGTTTCCATAATGGTTTATAGGAATATTTTCCTATAGCAAATCATTTAAGCACATCTCTGTCATTTCCAAATATCATAACCATATGTGCTTAGGAGTTATCTTTATCAATTCTTTTCCATAAGACCTTCTAGAAAATAACTTTCTATTTTAAAAGGGGATATCATTAAAGATCAAACACATGAACACAATTAATTTAGCCCATTAATCTTTATTCACATCAACAAAAGAATATATGTATATTAAGAACCCTAAACCCTAGGGTAAGCATTTACAATTCAAACCCTAACTCTTTTGTTATTTATAATAAAATATATATACCTTGTTATTCCCTATATTCATGGGAGTAATAGTAACCATATTAAATCCTTAGGATATTATGCATCAAATAATCATAAAGGATCACCATATAAAATTTCCTTGATATTATAGATCCATAAGAATCAAAACTCATGGAGTTAAAAGTAATGCATTCTATAATAAGTTTATGGATATTAGCTCAACTAAATGCATATCAAAAGCCCTTACAAATAATAATAGGAAAAGTATATTGTAGAGGTCCCAACCTTTAATAAGGTAGAGATCCCTGTGTTTACAATGCTAGTCCCTGGATCAATAGCTAGCATCCACAGTTAAGATGTAATATCAAGAAACAAAGGTCATAATACAACTTTATAACCAAGAATAAAATAATTCATTGCATCTTACATAGCTCATTTGGCTATCACATTACAATGCAGCAGAATATCTATATAGCATGGAGTCCTTCGTCTTCAAAGTGCCATAGGCAGTCATGTTGGTTGTAGTAGACTTGTAATCCTAATCAACACACTTCTAACATCAAACAAACCTGCAACATAATAAGTTGCAGCCACAAGGGTCAATACATTTGAATTGTATTGGCAAGTTTCACTATTATGTAGAAATAAGTGGATCCTATCATTACATGCATATTTGGCCAAGTAGGGTTTAGGCTCATTTGCAGAAAGCAATATAGTTTTATCCTATCTTTTCAAAATAGTTTTGATCTTTTGTCAAATCTTTCTGAACTCCTTGGAAAACTCCAAGTGCTTCTAATCCCTTGCTGTCACCATCAAGTTTTACTTTGAGAAATTGGAATGTCGAGATCTTCCATAGCTTCAGGCATTAGTTGCTCAGAGTTGTCCATAACCGGGGACACAGCTAAGTAGTTAGAATTTGATCTTCTGCAGAAGTTGTACACTTTACCCACATGACACAATCTCGTCTTGACGCCACCAGTGGCCGCAGGATAAGTACTCACCAAATGGAGTACCGGTAGATTGACAATGTGACAAAGTCTTTCCATAGAAGTCCTCCCAATACACAATGCTAGCTTGTCTTACAGGCACCAATGTAAGGATATATTTTCCTATACACCATTCTAGTTAACCTAAAGATGCCAATGCATGGGTCTTCCACTATGTAGTTGACTAAGCCAGAGCCCATTTAGCATGTGGCTGTACACGGAAGCCACTGTACGAGAAACATGTTCAATCTCTAAGTCCCTGGGTGGTTTTCTTCTAGTGCACATCCAAAAAGATATCCATATAAACATGGTTCCCTTTGTTGCCACCTTGTCCAAAACTTGAGTATCCTCTTTCCACCCAGGTGGTTCATTGAGTACTTGTTTTATTATATAAAACATATATTTTTCCAACACTTCATATAATCATATCATGTATCCCATCCCAAATATATAGCAGGGCTAAGCATACTACAACTACAATGTTTTCACTAAGGAAGATATAAGGATATCCTAATAGGATATAGCATAGCATAGAAATATAGTAGTCCTGTCATGCATGCTACAAAAATCCACTAAGTGTAATGAAAATAGTAGTACATGGATGATAGTGTCACTTGCCTTTTTAGTAGGTAATATTGGTTCACTCCTTGATCTTGCAAATATCACCCTCTTCTAACTTCACTACAATTCAATCAAGCAAACATATATTCAACTAGCATTCAAACAATTCACCACATAAAATAAAAATAAGGCAATGCATGCATGCAAAAGATGGTTTTATTTGGAAAATTGGTTTCTATTAGGCTCTAAACATTTTAAGGCTCATATTGGTCCTTTACAAAAGTGGTAAAACCATTTAAATTCAAGTTGGTGAAAATGGCCACTTTAAGTCATTTTTGTTTTGCTAGGAATGATTTAAATCAAAATGATAATCCCTAGTGTTTGTAAAATATTTTTAGACACGACATGTTAGTGTTTTAAGGTCAAGTGTTTAATATTAAAACCATTTGCAAAAGGTTTCACCCCATAAACCAATTTTATACCAAAGTGATATTTTATGTTGTTGGAAATGCCTTTTAGCAAAGTAATAATTTATAGGGTTTATCAAATATATTTTTAAATATCAAAACTTGGTGTTTAGGGTCAGAGAGTTTAATTCAAATCATTTTCCAAAGATTTTACTCAAAAAGTATTTTTAACACATAACCAATATTTTTATTTGACTAGAAATGTTCTAATTCAAAGATTTATTCTTTGGCTTCACAAAATACACTTTTAAATCTATAAGTTGGTTTCTATGGTTAGTAGGTTCAAAACAATCCATTTGCCAAAGATTTTACCATAAAAATATTTCTAGAATAATTTTTATATTCAAATTATGCCTACACAAATTTCTGCAGAAACAACTAAGTTTACAGAAGCAATTCATTAAACAAAGTACATGGTTGGAAAGTACTTGTTCTTCTGATTCCATTGATATAAAATTTGTAAAATTTGTACATGTATATTAAAAGTTATGAATTTTACAAAATCTAATCACTAATAGATCAAATTTCTGTTTTAAAACCAGAGTCTGGCTACGTGTCACGTTCTTATTGGATAGTACCGTTTCGTGTGGATCGTGCAACGTGGGGCGTTGGATCTAAAGGGTATCACATGGCTCAGATCGAAGGATACCCCTTCGATAAGTTGTTCCTTCCTATCCACGCGATCCAGATCTAACGGTCCAGAGCAGCTGTCCATTAACTGGCGGCGCTGGCGGAGGCGAGTGGCGGCGGCGCAGTCAGACGGTGGTGTTCTCGGAGATTCAGGAAGCAAGAGAGGGAGAGAGGTAGCTCACTGAGGTCGCCGTGGCATGGGGATGCTCGACGTGGTCGTTGTTGACGGAGGGGCGCACGGGTGTGGCTACAATTCCTTGCCGGAGAAGCTCCTGGAGACGGTGTGCTCGGGCGGGCGACGTTGGCGACGCTACAAGGCTCGGAAAGGCAGGGGAAGGGTACCATTAGCTTCGTATGCGAGTGGCAAACAAGCGAGCATCAAAAGGAGGGCAAGGGGGGCTCTGTGCTCACCAGGGAAACTCGCCAGAGTGAGGGCAGTGGGCAGCGACGTCGTGTCTTGGTCGTTGTCGACACTATGGATCAAGCGCGGTCGAGTGGTTGGTGCTGGGAGGTGCGTAGGAGCCTAGGGATCAGTCTCGTGTGGTCGAGGGGGTGAGGGGCGATGCTGTCTTGCCGGAATCGGAAGAAAATTTCACCGGAGTCTGAGAGCTTTCGAGACGAATTCAGGGCGGCCTGGGGACGGAGAAGAGATGGTGTCTGGGGGGAAAGCTAGAGGGGGTGTGGGTGTTTAAGCTCGTATGGTTGCAAGGAGTAATCATTGCAGCATAAATGCGAATTGATCACCTTAATCAATGGTAGAAATGGCGAGGCGCGGTCGTCGCGGTGGGAGAGTTGACTGACAGCGTGGGGTCTGCTTGACAGCGAGAGAGAGAGAGGGACGGTGGGGTCCACTGATCAGTGACTCCGCGGGTTTGTTTCTGAGTGGAAAACGATTTGCGAGAGGGGAAGGAGATGGGCTGCGAGTTGGGCTGGACTGGGCCTGATAGGCTAGTTGGCTTCCTTTCCATTTTTTTATTCTGAATCTTTTTCTTTTTCCTTTTCTATTTATCTGTTTTGATTTTTATTCAAATAATTCAAACTCCATTTAAATTCAAACCTTTACCAAACTTGAGTATATTTTTAATACTGTTTATTAACATATTCCAAAGTCCATTTTAGAATAATTCTTTTATTCTTTTAGGGTCTATTATTAATTTTAAAAAAAATAGACATTTGTCTTTATTTCAAATAGGATTTAAATATGTTTTAAAACTCTATTTAAATTCTAAATTTTACCAAACCTTTTCAGTAGGTTTTATTTAAAAATAATTTACTTTGAATTATAATTTAAATTACTTTAATATGTTTTAATGTTCATTTAAATTGGGAAATGTCTTTACTTAAATAAAAATGGATATTAATAAATCCTCATGATTTTATTTAAATAATCCTTTACTCTTTTTTTTAAACAAAAATCTTTTATTTCAATTGTTTGGCCAAGATTTAATTTGGCTTTTTAAAATATTTCTTATTTATTTATTTCTTCTTTTGCTTATAAAATCCATATCTTTTTATTTAAAGATCCAAAAATGGTGATTCCAACTTTTATAACTTTATTTATTATTTGTTTATCTTTTTAAATCCCTTTAGGATTCTATTTGATCAAAATAGGTTTCGATGTTTCCATTTGGAATCAAAGTTTCTTTTCACCCTAAATTTCAACAATTGTTTATTTTGTTTATTTATTTTTCATATTTCAAAATTTGGAAAATTTTGGGATGTGATAGGCTACCACCCTTAAAAGAAATCTTGTCCCGAGATTTGGGAAGGCTAGAGGTTACAAGTTGGCTTCAGGGCAACTAGGGTACTACCACCCTTAAAAGAAAGTCTTATAGGGTTACATTGATGGTTCACTTGACTATGGGTTTAATACTTGATATCCAAACAAGGAATCCTTATTTGACTCATCTGAGTTAACTAATTCCTGACATCCACATCTTCTATTTCTTCAAGGTTCCCATCCATGTCAATGGGGTTCACATGTCCTTTCTGGGCCACATTGGAGTCATTTCCATTGGAGTTTCTAGCATCCTTTTTTTTCTTCTCAGTACAGTCTGATGCATAGTGTCCAAGTTCGTTACAATTATAGCACTACAACTGGCTAATGTCTTTCTTCCTGAAATTGTCATGTTGGTTCTGACCAAGGTCATCTCCATTGTCAGTATCATTTCCATTATTATCACTTCCATTGTTGTTGTGGTGATACTGATGTGGTTCAGAATCTTCTTTGCTCTTTCTGAATGAACGCTTCTTTTGTGATGATCCTGAGTGATACTTGAGTTTATGCTTCCTCTTTCTGTTCTCAACTTGATTCATCTTGTTTTCCAAGATGGTGGCTTTGTCACAGAGTGATTGATAAGTTGGAACATAGGCAACAAACAGCTGCAGGTTTAACTCATCATTAAGTCCTTCAAGGAATTTCTCCTTCCTCTTAGCATCTGTATCAACTTCATCCGGTGCATAGCGTGCCAGATTGTTGAACTCCTTAATGTACTCAGCCACACTAAGGTGACGCTGTTTCAGATTGTGGAACTCCTTTTTCTTCAATTTCATCACTCCAGATGAGATGTGAGCTGTACGGAAACCATCCTCAAAAATATCCCAAGTCGCATCCTCAAGGGGAGTGGTGATCTGAAAGTTGTCCCACCATGTTGCTGCTGGCCCTTCAAGCAGAAATGCTGCAAACCTAACTTTTTCCTCGTCGGTGCAGCCAACAGTCACCAAGTCCTTGTTCACCGAATGTAACCAGTCATTGGCTACCATTGGATCAGTTGTTCCAGAGAGCCTTGCAGGCCTCAGTTTCAGAAATCTGGTGAGCATGTCATGTGTTGGAGGATTATTCTGATTGTTGTCGTTATTGTTATTTTGATTCTGATTTTGCACAAACGGCGTCATCATCTGCATCAGTTGAGCTTGAGCTGTCATCAACTGCTGCATCTCGGGAGTGACGTTATTGTTGTTGTTGTTGTTTTTGTTGGGGTTGGCACAACAGGGATACATCTGTCGGTTTGATAGGGATAAGTAATGATAGATAGATCTAAAGAAGTTCTAACACACCACCCAAAACAATCAAGTTCAATCAAACAATCAACAAGCAACTATTCACTTAACAACCTATGAGCTTAACTCATGAATTGAAGGAAACATCAAGTTTTCTTAAAACAATCAACCTAGTATAGTCATACCTCATAGGTCAATATGATCCATACTCTAACATGTTTATCAAAGTCTTTTGTAGGCAATCTAATGTCTCTTGGTTCTCACTTGTAGTCCTTAGTGATGTCTAAGTTGAAGTCCTTGGTCATGGTGGAGGCGTTGTCCATCAAGTTGAAAAGGAAGAGATGTAGAATCAAAACCAAATAGGTTGAGGAAAGAGTTTACAAGATTGTTTGTAAATAAGTTTTGGAACAAATACAACTCCTATTTTTCTAAGGGGTTTTGTCCAATCCTAGGGTTACAATCCTACAGGCAACACGGTGCTCTGATACCATCTGTAGCGGTCCCAACCTTTAATAAGGTAGTGATCCCTGTGTTTACAATGCTAGTCCCTGGATCAATAGCTAGCATCCACAGTTAAGATGTAATATCAAGAAACAAAGGTCATAATACAACTTTATAACCAGGAATAAAATAATTAATTACATCTTACATATCTCATTTGGCTATCACATTACAATGCAGCAGAATATCTATATAGCATGGAGTCCTTTGTCTTCAAAGTGCCACAGGCAGTCATGTTGGTTGTAGACTTGTAATCCTAATCAACACACTTCTAACATCAAACAAACCTGCAACATAATAAGTTGCAGCCACAAGGGTCAATACATTTGAAATGTATTGGCAAGTTTCACTATTATGTAGAAATAAGTGGATCCTATCATTACATGCATATTTGGCTAAGTAGGGTTTAGGCTCATTTGCAGAAAGCAATATAGTTTTATCCTATCTTTTCAAAATAGTTTTGATCTTTTGTCAAATCTTTCTAAACTCCTTGGAAAACTCCAAGTGCTTCTAATCCCTTGTTGTCACCATCAAGTTTTACTTTGAGAAATTGGAATGCCGAGATCTTCCATAGCTTCAGGCCTTAGTTGCTCAGAGTTGTCCATAACCGGGGACACGGATAAGTACTTAGAATTTGATCTTCTGCAGAAGTTGTACACTTTACCCACTGTAAGGTTCCCAACCTTTAATAAGGTAGAGATCCCTATGATTGCAATGCTATTCCCTGGATCAATAGCTAGCATCCACAATTAAGATGTAATATCAAGAAACAAAGGTCATAATACAACTTTATAACCAGGAATAAAATAATTTATTACATCTTACATAGCTCATTTGGCTATTTCATTACAATACAGCAGAATTTAACAATAGCATGGGGTCCTTCATCTTCAAAGTTCCACAGGCAGACATGTTGGTTGTAGACTTGTAATCCTAATCAATAAACTTCACTAACATCAAACAAACCTGCAACATAATAAGTTATAGCCACAATGGTCAATACATTTGAATTGTATTGGCAAGTGATACTATGGTAGTATAGTGGAGTCTATCATCTATATGCATTTGGCTAAGTGGAGCTTAGGCTTGCTTTGCTCAAAATAGATTTTACTTATCATTTGAAAACACTAAGTTTTTGCTTGACAAAAATCACCCAAGGCATCTCCCAATAGAAATTGGTGATCCTTCAACCCTTGTTCAACAACAAGTTTTTAACTTAGAAATTGGGATGAGGAGATTCTTGACAGCTTCCATGTCTTGATGCTCAAATTGACCTTTACTAGGGACATGGCTAAGTACTTAGATTTTACACTCTGTAGAGGTGGTGCACTTTCCCCACAAGACTTGGTTTCCCAAGACAAGATCTTTCAGAAGACTTCCCTCAGACCAGAATGGACGCATTCTAACCTATCATCCCCTACCACCAACTGTCCATTTGGCTAAATTATTGCAACCTATATGATCCAGGCAGAGCCCATAATGCCAAGTGGCTGCACTTCAAGCTTCTCAACATTTGACATCTCAAATCTCTTTGTTCCTGGGTGGCCATCCACAAGTGAGATACACAAGGTAAACCATAGAAATGGGCCTTGTGAACCACTCAACACAAACCATTCCTTCCATTCCACCAAGGTGATTCTTTCACTTAGTTGTTTTACTAAACAAAACACAAGTCCTTGACTTAGAAATATTCTATAGCATGAAATATAATCCACCCTTGTTTTCTACTAGCTAAGCTAAGCATGATAGTAGTAGGAATCTTAACTTAGGAAAATTCTACTAAGGTTTCATCTACTAGGATTTCCCATGGCATAATTTATATTTAGTAAAAATTCCATGCAAGTCCTACTTAGAAATATCACTAATGCATAGTGAAAATAATGGGACAAAAGTATGGAGCATCACTTTCCTTTTTGGTAGAGAGTATAAGTTCACTCCTTTATCTTGCAACAATCACACTCTTCAAATTCCACTACAATTCAATCAAGCAAGCAATATTTCAATCTACTATTCAAGCAAAACATCACATAAAATAATAGAAACAAAACAATGCATGCAAGCATGCCAATCTTTGTTTTATTTACAAAAGTGGTTTATAATAGGTTATAAACATTCTAAAACACTTATTGGTCATTTCATAAAGTGTTAAAACTATTTGTAAAAGATTTTACTTATAAATCATTTTTAAACCAAATCCATATTTTATGTGATTGAAAATGCTTTTAGCAAAGTAATAATATTTATAGAGTTCATCAAATACATTTTAAAATCATAAAACTCGATGTTTAGGGTCAGAGAGTTTAAATCAAAACATTTCCCAAAGGTTTTCTCCAAAAAGCATTTTTAACAAATAAACAATATTTTTATTTGACTAGAAATGGTTTAAATCAAAGATTTATTCTTTTGCTTCACAAAATATATCTTTGAAACCACAAATTGATTTCTATGGTCAGTAGGTTCAAAACAAACCATTTTCCCAAGATTTTATCCCCAAAATAATTTTTAGAATGAATTTTATATGCTAAACATGCCTACACAAGTTTCTGCAAAAACAATCATTTTATCAGATGCAATTCACTAAAAAAAGGGCATGGTCAGAAAGTACTTGTCTTGCTGATTCCATTGATATAAAATTTGCAAATTTTGGACGTGTGGTTTGAAAGTTATGAATTTTTCAAATTAGAACATCAAATAGATCATTTCTGGTTTTATTCAAACAGTCAGGGCCACGTGTCTTGTTTCTATTCGTCTGTACCGCTTCGTGCGGATCGACAGTTGCGAGGCGTTGGATCTAAGTGACATCGCACGGCTCAGAGGATCTCGTACCCCATCTGTTAAATTCTATCCTAGCCACTAGATCGAAATCGAACGGTGCACAGCACGCTTGCCAACGAGTGGCGGCGCTAGCGGCGGCAGGTGGCGGCGGCGTGTCTGGTGGCGGTGGTTTGGTGAATCCAGGAAGCAAGGAGAGGAACGGAGGGGCTCACTGGGTTCGCGGGGTCGTTGTGATGCTCAAGGTGGTGGTAGCTCGTTGAGGGGCGCACGGTGGTGACGACAATCGCTCGCCGGAGGTCTGCCTGGCGTCGGGTTCGCTCGGCCGTTGTTGGGGACGTCGCTACAAGGCACGGGAGAGGGAACAGAGGGTGCTGTTAGATGCGTAGGAGAGTAGGGAGTGCGGGAGCATCAAAGAGAGGGGGCGGCGCAGTCGGAGGTTACCAGTAGAGCTCGTCGGAGTTGGAGCGGAGGCGGGCCGAGGTGGTCAGTGGTTGCCGATGATAGGGGGCATGTGCGAGCGAGGTGAGGCCACTGGGAGATGCGCATGGAAGAGGGGAGAAGGCTCGCGTGGTCGAGGAGGCGAGGTGCGGCTTGGGTTCGCCGGAATTGGAGAAGAGGCTCGTCGGAGTCCGCGGTGGTGCGAGCAAAAATGGGAGCGGCCTGGGGGCAGAGAGTGGGTGGTTCCTGGGGGGAAACGGAGAGGAGGTAGAGGCGGTTAAGAAGGCGTGGTCAGGGGGTGATTAAATGGTGTCGTTACTGCGAATTTAATCGAAGAAACGGTGACAGACAGCCGGGGAGGTGGGTGTGGTCTTCGCGCGGGTGAGGGAGACGATGACCTGGCAGTGGGGTCTGGGCGTCAGCGAAAGGGAGAGAGGAAGGGTGGGTCCGGGCGTTCAGCGACTGAGTGGGTTCGATCCGCGGTGAGAAAAATGTTTCGGGGAAGGGGGTGAGTGTGGGCTGCTGGGCCTGGACTGGGCTGGGTCCTTTTATTATTATTTTTGTTCCTGTTTCTTTTTCTTTTTCCCCTTTGATTTTCTGTTTTGATTTTGTTTAAACATTTCAAATATTCATTTGAATTCAAATTTCTCTCAAACTTTGTGTGCAATCAAATACTGATTAATAATACATTTTAAAGTCAAAATTAGAATATTTCTTTATTCTTTTAGGGTCTTTTAAAAATAGGCTCTAATATTAATTAAATAAGATTTTAATAATATTTTTCAATCTCCATTTGAATTCAAATCACCACCAAACTTTGGGTGAATTTTACTTCTGTTTATCAACATATTTCAAAGTTCAAAATAGAATAATGCTTTTATTCTTTTAGGAACTATTAATAATTAAATAAATAGTCCATAGTCTTTAATTCAAATAGGTTTTTAATTTATTTTAAAAACTCTTTTTGAAATCTAAATAATATCAAAATCTTT
This sequence comes from Avena insularis, assembly GCA_023614405.1. NCBI lineage: Eukaryota > Viridiplantae > Streptophyta > Magnoliopsida > Poales > Poaceae > Avena > Avena insularis. The sequence continues at coordinate 29,802,038 of CM042690.1, forward strand.
TCAGTAGGTTTCATTGAAAAACTAAAACACTTGGAATTCTTATTTTAAAATCTTTAACAAATTTTTAATGTTTATTTGAAAGGAAAAAGCCTTTACTTAAATAAAATTGGATATTAATAAATCCTTATTATTTTATTTAAATAAACCTTTATTCTTTTTTTAACAAATAGAAGTAATTTATTTCATTTGCTTGGCCAAGATTTAATTTGGATCTTTAAAATAATCCTTATTTATATTTCTACCTATGCTTATCAAAACCATAACTTTTTATTTAAAGATCCAAAATTAGTGATTCCAACTATTATAACTTTATTTATTATTTGTTTATCCTTTTAAATATATAGGATTATTTTCTCACCATTTGGTATGGATTTCTAGATAGGTGCTTTATTAGCTTTGGATATTCAATTCCCTTATCTTATTAAATTCATAAGATTTTATTAATGGCTACAAATTGAATGAAATCAATTTATATGGTTTTATAATATTTCCATTTGTCATTCTTGATCATTTTGAAATGTTTGTTTGACAACTTTTTACATGGATCAAAACCATGGTCTTAGAGATATCTTGAAAATGATTTTCTTCCATTAGGGTTTTAGGGTTTTGGTTTATTTTTCAAGTGTTTAAATTTCCAGATACATTTATGAAGATTGCATTCCACTTGATTTGAATCTAGTTAGATTCAGATATTAACCAAAGTTTGTTCAAGATGGGATTTTAAGTTTCCATTTAGAAACAAAAGTTTCTTTTCACCCTAATTTTCAACAATTATTTATTTTGTTTATTTATTTTTCACATTACAAGATTTGGAAAATCTTGGGATGTGACACCCACATGACACAATCTTGTCTTGACGCCACCAGTGGCTGCTGGATAAGTACTCACCAAATGGAGTACCGACAGATCGAGAATGTGACAAAGTCTTTCCATAGAAGTCCTCCCAATACACAATGCTAGCTTGTCTTCCAGGCACCAATATAAGGATATATTTTCCTATACACCATTCTAGTTAACCTGAAGATGCCAATGCATGGGTCTTCCACTATGTAGTTGACTAAGCCAGAGCCCATTTAGCATGTGGCTGTACACGGAAGCCACTATATGTTCAATCTCTAAGTCCCTGGGTGGTTTTCTTCTAGTGCACATCCAAAAAGATATCCATATAAACATGGTTCCCTTTGTTGCCACCTTGTCCAAAACTTGAGTATCCTCTTTCCACCTAGGTGGTTCATTGAGTACTTGTTTTATTATATAAAACATATATTTTTCCAACACTTCATATAACCATATCATGTCTCCCATCCCAAATATATAGCAGGGCTAAGCATACTACAACTACAATGTTTTCACTAAGGAAGATATAAGGATATCCTAATAGGATCTAGCATATCATAGAAATATAGTAGTCCTGTCATGCATGCTACAAAAATCCACTAAGTGTAATGAAAATAGTAGGACATGGATGATAGTGTCACTTTCCTTTTTAGTACGTAATATTGGTTCACTCCTTGATCTTGCAAATATCACACTCTTCTAACTTCACTACAATTCAATCAAGCAAACATATATTCAACTAGCATTCAAACAATTAACCACATAAAATAACAAAACAAGGCAATGCATGCAAGCATGCAAAAGATGGTTTTATTTGGAAAAGTGGTTTCTATTAGGCTCCAAACATTTTAAGGCTCATATTGGTATTTACAAAAGTGGTAAAACCATTTAAATTCAAGTTGGTGAAAATGGCCACTTTAAGTCATTTTTGTTTTGCTAGGAATGATTTAAATCAAAATGATAATCCCTAGTGTTTGTAAAATATTTTTAGACACAACATGTTAGTGTTTTAAGGTCAAGTGTTTAATATTAAAACCATTTGCAAAAGGTTTCACCCCATAAACCAATTTTATACCAAAGTGATATTTTATGTTGTTGGAAATGCCTTTTAGCAAAGTAATAATTTATAGGGTTCATCAAATATATTTTTACATCTCAAAACTTGGTGTTTAGGGTCAGAGAGTTTAATTCAAATCATTTTCCAAAGATTTTACTCAAAAAGTATTTTTAACACATAAACAATATTTTTATTTGACTAGAAATGTTCTAATTCAAAGATTTATTCTTTGGCTTCACAAAATACACTTTTAAATCCATAAGTTGGTTTCTATGGTCAGTAGATTCAAAAAAAATCCATTTGCCAAAGATTTTACCATAAAAATATTTCTAGAATAATTTTATATTCAAATTATGCCTACACAAGTTTCTGAAAAAACAACTAAGTTTCCAAAAGCAATTCATTAAACAAAGTGCATGGTTGGAAAGTACTTGTTGTAGGGTTCGCAGCATAGAAAACAAAAAATTTCCTACGATGGGAACAACTATGTACCAAGATCTATCTACTAGATACAAGCAATGGGTGGATATACATCCATAGAATACATACCCTCGAAGACCGAATAGCGTTAACGAGGTTGTCCTCGTGGATGATGTAGACGAACGCTTGTCGATCTCAAGATCGTGATGAAGTCCATCTGGTCCAGCCGGTCCAGCACGATCAAGTCCAGCACCTCAAAGCAGTGGTGCATCCGTGATCGCACACACCTACGGGTACCCCGACAACCTCCGTGCCCTCGCTCCAGCGAAGCAGCGGAAGCAACAAATCCTTCCAGAAAAAGCCACCGGGAACATGTATCTCGCTGATCCGAGACCATGGGGGAATTCTAAAGGGGGGAGAGAGATCCTTCGCGAGGAGGTGTGTGAGATGAGAGGAGGAAGTGGGTGCCTTTTATAGGGAGAGGGGGGGAAGCCCCCTCCCATGGCGTGGCAGCCATGGAGGTGCCCCCACCTCTTCCACATTCATGTGGGTGGAGCTCCCACTCACATAAATAGCCACCCCACTCAAAATTCCACTCACCTCCATTAAATTTCCACCAAATTTAATGTAATCTCTCATTACATAAAACTCTTTTATTTATTTATTCAGAATTTTGTTAATTACTTTAATTAACAAACATTCACATAAAACCCCTTACAACATTTCAATTTCACATGCAGAACCAGTTTCAGCAATTTCAACCGAAACAGCTCCGGTGTCTAGTGAAATAAATTCCTGCGCTTTCCTTTTCTTTTTCTGGCATATCATTTTCTCCGAATGGTGTCGGGATCCCTTAAGTGTGTCACCCTACGGTTCGCGAATAATGCAGACATGATCGAGACCCCTCTCCAATCAATAATCAGCAGCGAGACCTGGAGATCCATACTGACTCCCACACATTCAACGATGACTTCTGTGATCGTGTGAACCTTTTACGCTAGTATCTTAATCCCTTTGTTTCACGATATATTACATGTCCGAGATTCGATCATCGGTATCTCCATACCTAGTTTGATCTCACATCGACATGCACTCTTTTCTCGTTCCCGTGATATAACATTCTAGTGATCAAATCACTTGCTTGCAAGCTAATCAATGTGATATCACCGAGAGGGCCCAGAGCATATCTATCCGTCATCGGGATGAACAAATTCCACTCTCGATCCATGGGCCTCAACATAACACTTTATTAGTTCTGAATCCATCTTTATAATCACCCAGTTACGGTGTGATGTTTGATGTTATCAAGAAACTCTTCTGGTGTTAGTGATTGACATGATCTCATGGTCTAAGGATTAGGATCACTTCGTAAGTTGTTATAGAAATATAAACTCAATGACTTTGATCGTAATGCTATACTTCGGATGAATGTTTATCACATCATTACACTAATGTTGTGCCTCGTTATTAACAACATCCAATGTCCATGATCGGGAAACTTTGATCATCTTGTTAATCAACGAGCTAGTTTATAAGAGAGGCATAACTAGGAACTTCCTTTTTGTTTATTAAACACACATGTATTAACGTTTCCGTATTAATACAATTATAGCATGCAAAATAAACAGTTATCATAAATAAGGAATACGATAATAACCACTTTATTATTGCCTCTCAGGCATATTCCCTTCAGTTGTTCTGCTGGTTCCATTGATATAAAATTTGTAAAATTTGGACGTGTAGATTAAAAGTTATGAATTTTACAAAATCTAATCACTAATAGATCAAATTTATGTTTTAAAACCAGAGTCTGGCTACATGTCACATTCTTATTGGACAATACCAGTTCGCGTGGATCGTGCAACGTGGGGCGTTGGATCTAAAGGGTATCACACGGCTCAGATCGAAGGATACCCCTTCGATAAGTTGTTCTTTCCTATCCACGCGATCCATATCTAACGGTCCAGAGTAGCTGGCCATTAACTGGCGGCGGCGAGTGGCGGCGGCGCGGTCAGACGGTGTTGTTCCCGGCGATTCAGGAAGCAAGAGAGGGAGAGAGGTAGCTCACCGAGGTCGCCGTGACATGGGGATGCTCGACGTGGTCGTTGTTGACGGAGGGGCGCACGGGTGTGGCTGCAATTCCTCGCCGGAGAAGCTCCTAGCGACGGTGTGCTCGGGCAGGCGACGTTGGCGACGCTACGAGGCTCGGAAAGGCAGGCTAAGGGTACCGTTAGCTTCTTACGCGAGTGGCAAACAAGCGAGCATCAAAAGGAGGGCAAGGGGGCGACATCGTGTCTTGGTCATTGCCGACGCTGTGGATCAAGCGCGGGCGAGTGGTTGGTGCTGGGAGGTGCGCAGGAGCCCGGGGATCAGTCTCGTGTGGTCGAGGGGGCGAGGGGCGATGGTGTCTGGCCGGAATCGGAAGAAAAGTTCGCCGGAGTCTGAGAGCTGTTGAGACGAATTCAGGGCGGCCTGGGGGCGGAGAAGAGATGGTGTCTGGGGGGAAAGCTAGAGGGGGTGTGGGAATTTAAGCGCATAAGGTTGCAGGGAGTAATCGTTGCAGCATCAATGCGAATTGATCACCTTAATCAATGGTAGAAACGACGAGGCGCGATCATCGCGGGTGGAAGAGATGACTGACAGCGTGGGGTCTGCTTCACAGCGAGAGAGAGAGAGGGACGGTGGGGTCCACTGATCAGTGACTTCGCGGGTTTGTTTTTGAGTGGAAAACGATTCGCGAGAGGGGAAGGAGATGGGCTACGAGTTGGGCTGGACTGGGCCGGATAGGCTAGTTGGCTTCCTTTCCATTTTTTTTTTCTGAATCTTTTTCTTTTTCCTTTTTTATTTATCTGTTTTGATTTTTATTCAAATAATTCAAACTCCATTTAAATTCAAACCTTTACCAAACTTGAGTATATTTTTAATACTGTTTATTAACATATTCCAAAGTCCATTTTAGAATAATTCTTTTATTCTTTTAGGGTCTATTATTAATTTTAAAAAAAATAGACATTTGTCTTTATTTCAAATAGGATTTAAATATGTTTTAAAACTCTATTTAAATTCTAAATTTTACCAAACCTTTTCAGTAGGTTTTATTTAAAAATAATTCACTTTGAATTATAATTTAAATTACTTTAATATGTTTTAATGTTCATTTAAATTGGGAAATGTCTTTACTTAAATAAAAATGGATATTAATAAATCCTCATGATTTTATTTAAATAATCCTTTACTCTTTTTTTAAAACAAAAATCTTTTATTTCAATTGTTTGGCCAAGATTTAATTTGGCTTTTTAAAATAGTCCTTATTTATTTATTTCTTCCTTTGCTTATAAAATCCATATCTTTTTATTTAAAGATCCAAAAATGGTGATTCCAACTTTTATAACTTTATTTATTATTTGTTTATCTTTTTAAATCCCTTTAGGATTCTATTTGATCAAAATAGGTTTTGATGTTTCCCTTTGGAATCAAAATTTTCTTTTCACCCTAAATTTCAACAATTGTTTATTTTGTTAATTTATTTTTCACATTTCAAAATTTGGAAAGTTTTGGGATGTGACATATATATATAAAGAAAATAAATAAACTATAGCACTATATAATAAAAACTCACAAAATAATTTTAAATACCATTTATCATTGCTGCAAGTAAAATCAAAATTATTGCTTAAATAAAAAGGTTAGAAAAGAAAGCAGATAATGGAAATCGAAAAAGAAAAACAAACTAAGAGAAAAAAATAGAGGAATCAGCTCCTGACCCATGGCCCATTTTCCCTCTCTCTGTCAGTCACGAAAAACCAAATCGACCTTTATCTGGCTCTGCGCCCAAGATCGTCTGCGCACTCTTCGACCTTCTATCTGTGTCGTCTTCCTCGCGACACCGGCGACCTCACGATGCGGCGAAGCAGCTCGCTGGCAGCCACCTCGTCGCCGGCCGTGTCAAGATCCGCGCCACCGCTCCCGACCGACTACAAGAAGCCATTTCGCTTCTCCTTTTTTCCTTTTGAGCTCTGGCCAGCAAACCAAAGCTCCTCGCCATCTCCGACCTCCCCTTGGTCCGCGAAGGTGTCTATCAGATGCGCCGTGATCTTCTCCGTCGTTTGCCCCTACTCACGCAAGTCGGGAGCCCTCTGTCGACCCAATCGACACCTCATCTCCACCGCCAGACGCCGCCGTTCATCGTCAATCACCGCCACCACGGACTTCCTCCGGTCACGCAGTCGCTCCCTTCAGCTCCACGGTGAGCTACCGGTGGTCACGCACCCTCTCAAGTTACTCCTTGCTTCCTCATTTGTTCCGCCGACGAACATCAGCCACCGCCGCCGTTAGCCATCGTCGCCACCATTGTTTCGGCGACCGAAATCGAGTGGCGCCGCCACTATAAGGTTCACTGCGACGTCCTCTTCCCGATAAGCCCTAGCACCAACTCGTGCAACCAGCAAATCCATAGAATTGAAAGCTGCTGTGAGGATCCCCATTGACGATGTCACCATGATGTCATGGTGATGTCATATTTAAATTTTCTTTATTTCTTTTCAGTAATATTTCTGTAATAAATAAAAAACAATAAAGATGACATGGCAAAAGTCCCACCAGTCAGTGTCTAGGGTAGGTTCAGTATTGGTATGAAAAGGAATTCTCTGTTTAGCAAATTGATAATACCATATTAATTAAAATCCAAATATTCTAGAAATTAAATAAAATTATTCAATCTTATAAAATCAATAACTTTTGTTTTATAATTCAGAAAAATATGTTTAATATATGAAAATTTTCAGAAAAATAACATCTACAACTTAAAACTATTATCAAATATTATTTTGATGATTATTTAAATAAATATTATTTAATAAAGGTTTTATAAGTAATAAAACTTAGATAATTCATATTTTAATAATGGTAAATGTTAAAAATATAAATAAAATACCACAAATCTTAGAAAAATAAGAACAATAATTTAAAATTATAATCATGCATTATTATTTCAATTAATTAAATATTTATTATCTATTAAGTATTTATAAAGTAATAAACCTTGTAAAAATCATATCTTATTATTTATAAGTCACAAAAATAAATGTAATATATCAAAATGATCATAAAAATAATACCTACATGTTAAAAATATACTGTTCCACTTTTGAGTTAAATAAAAATTTAAATACTTTAATAACTTGAATTTAAAACCTAGTTCCTAAGTTGTTAATTCTTATAAGGGTAAGTAAAATTTGTTAATATTTTCAAATTGCTAATTTAAGTCTAATAAGTAATACTAGTCTTAAATATTGATGGTATGAAGTCAAAATGGTTTAACACACTTTAAATACAATTTTATTGAATTATCCTTCAACAATAAGTGTATATTATTTTATAAAAGGTGTATTATCCAATATAAAATCTCCAAGAATAATTTATAGTGAAATAAAACCTATTCTTTTACTTTAACCACAAGTTTATCAACATATCAAAACACTATAGTGAATCCATAAATAGTTAAGTAATATTATTACCTTGATTACAAATCATAACCATACCTTAATAAAAATATAAATGATTCTATTCCATTATACAATTAAGAAACCACTACCCAAATAGAGGTAATGTCGTTCTTAAGTAACTTTAAGGAAATAGTATAAAGTGAACAAGATACAAGTATCATAAGAAATGCACCTTAAGTCTATCCATGTCTTTAAAGTTAACTTTAGTCTACAAGACTTTAAATATTAAAATAAAAACTTTATTATGTGTTTTATAGTTAACTTTGGTATGTTATAAGTAAGTTATAAAGCATCTCAAATCCAAACTATTCCAGCAAGCACAAACAACATCAACCACCTCTGATTAGCCACAAGGATTGTTTAAACCTTAATAAAGGAATCTTTTCTTCAAAAGTTATTCGTTTTGCCACTTCAGTCAACATATGACAATTAATAGTAAACACCTTACTTTATACTTTACTTATATACTTAGGATTGTTAATACTTAAAGTTCCTTATAAATGCCTATACTTGTAAAGCAAGATTTAAAGATAAGGCAATTCTTATATAAGTAACCTTTGAATAGCATTCCACAACTTTGTATCTTACTGTTGTATGACAATATAATTACATATTGTTTCACACACACTCACAAGCCCTAATAAGAAGCACAAATGTGAAACTTATCTAAAAGGACAACATATTCTAAAGAAACCATTTCCAGTATCTAAACCCTAGAACAACGTTATCTCCGGGATTCGCGTTTATAAAGTGCATCACATTACTTATGCATAAGAGAATATTGCTTCTTTAAACATTAGTCCTTACCGGACCAATGATGCTGATTTCAGATATTGGATCTTATATTGTCTCGAAGACCGTGAGTGCATAATCTTGCAATCACAAAAGGCAAGTTCAAACTTGCTCATGTCCTTTGATTATTTTCTGTAAAGTATTTTGCAAGTCCAGTGTTGACATCACCTGCATTTGAAAAAGGTCAGAAAACACTATTTTCATAATAATATGATTATAGGTTATTTACCATGAGGTAATAACCTACTATAAGAGTTCCGGTGGTAAAGGAACATATTATCTAGGACTTAACAACCAATGTCGCCAGTGATTCTTACGCCGTATATTACACGTCGACCATGAGATTTGGAATGGGACGAAGAAGTCAGCTGTATCTTTTCCCTCTCGCATGGAGCCGGATGTGCGGGTCGTGGCTGTTATCACTCGTAGCGTGCATATTATATGGTAATTCGTAGAGGATATGCAACATATGGGTCGGAGCCTCAACGTCCCATGATAGTTCCGGCATCTGAACGGTCTATACTGCCAATTGCCGTAATTCAATAGGTGGGCTGGCCTACACCAATGAGACATGGAGGGTCACAGAGAAGGCAGTGATTGGCTTGGGTCTTAGTCTGGGCCTCACACCAAGGAAGTGTGAACGGGTTCGCGGCCCGGATGCGCAACAAAGCTAAGATCTCTCATGGGTAAAGTAAACCTATGCAGAGTGTAAGAACTGTAACTTGTTACTCCCTGTTCTGGGAAGGAGCTGCGAACGCGGCGGGAAAGGAACTCCATGAAAGTTCTGGTAAACCCGTGAAGGATGACGGACATAGCTTTTCAGAATAAAAGCAAATTTTGAAGAAATGTTTACGAAAACTTGCATTGCCTACGACCTACGGTCTGTGGCTGTAGATATAGTGCATCAAACACTCCTTTTCTAGTGAACTGCTGAGTACGCTCGTACTCAAAGTATCTTCTTAACCCTTGCTAGGTTCTAAAGCCAGTACAGACGATGTCTACATCAAGTTATGCTCCAGTGATCATCATCAAAAGCTCGAGCTCTTCAATGAAGCCAAGGAAGTCAACATATACATCAACTCAAGTGAAGACGAAGTTACTAGTTAGATAGGAATATAATCTCTAGCCATAGAACCTATTTCTGTAGTGTATTGCAATAACAGCAATGTCAGACCATTAGTTTAAATACTAGTCTAATAGTAAGATAGTTTTTGAGTTTCTTATTTATGATTCTTATTTGTAAGAAGTTTCTTTCTCTCTCTTTAACCTAGAGTGTTCTCTGGATATTGTGTAAAGAGTTGAGTTGTAACCTATAGTCATGTCTTGGACCTGCTGTGTTTCTGTTGTACCACTCTAAGGGAAGTAATACTAGTGAACGGTGTTTTATTGGTGTTATGTCAACGACTATAGTGTACTACATCATGCAGTGGTATGCTGGGTCACCGCAATTTCCCATACCAATGTGGGGTCGAGCAAATATGTAGCCGAAGAGCAGTATGATCCAGATGTAGTTGCACTATACGAAGAAGCAGCCGCTGCTCAAGGTATGAGTATTGACCACTACTTATCCCAGTTACAGTACTTCCCCGCGGGTGATGTAGCATACAAATACCAGTACGGGAAACCTCTCGTCAAACCTGAGGAGGTAAAGAATCTACCAACAAAAATGCGAAGATTGCATAACTGGTACATGCACGACACAAAGGCCGGTGCTAACTGGATACTGCTAAGGGTTACAAAAAAGCATTACGAGAAATAAGATGACGTGGTAGCCATTGAATTTATTGAACTATTTCAATTATTCAATCAAGACGCCTTGGACAAATCGATCATCAGTGCCCATTGTCTGTAAGTACTAATTCTGTAATTAATTAAGTCTCTAGCTATCTCACCTTGTTTGTTGACCCATATTTTGTCCATCAAACTAATCTCAAAGCAAACCCCAAGGATACGGAGGATAATATTATACACGCGTTAAGGTTTCAAGAAGACAGAAGGGAAATACTATTTCCTTACAACTTAGGGTGAGTGTTATTGTCTTGTATACACTTTCTATTTCGCTTACTCGACGTTAAGTGTATAATTGATGAGTTATGCATGCGCAGCTTTCACTATATTTTGTTAATCATTCAACCTGACAAAGGGCGGGTACTAGTCATGGACTCGAAACATAAACCCCTTGAGACGTGGGCGGACATGCAGATGACGCTCAAGTGGTAATTCTAATCATTACGGCACTATATCGGCAACGTTCGTGAATTTCATGATATCAAGTATTTAATAACTCCTTTTATTCGTTTTCTTCGCCGGACAGTGCTTGGAAACGGTTTACCAAGAAGGCTAGGGGTGTTTGGAAAGATGAGCTTACATTTAAACTACTAGATGTAAGTACCACTAGCTAGATCCGCGCATCTCTTTGATTCTAGTTTTGATACCGTTATCATGCTTGATTATTATTTTGATTGAACTCTGTTCTCGTAAAGTGCCTGACGCAAGGACCATGGAATTATTTATGTGGATACTATGTTTGCGAGTTCATCCGTCAGACGTGCTATGAGAAGGACAGAGATTTAGAGCAACTTAACGTACGTAAACAATTTTCATAGTTTTTATTACCATCAAATTGTGGTTAGTTTCATTCATATAGGTTGACTCCTTTTTTTAAATCAGGTTGAACGGCCGACGGTCTTCTGCCAAAGGATCGCTTACGAGTAATTCAGGAGGAATTGGCGGGATTCTTGGATGTAGAAGTCATAAACCCAAAAGGAGAATACTATACGGAACCGGGTGTATAAGCAATAAGGACTGTTCAAAGAGATTATTTTGTATGTATATATGTGCATGAAGCCCGTGTATCGAATGTAATATGTTCGACACTTGGATCTCTATTGTCATGATGATGTTGTGTAATATAATAGTTCCAATTCATGATGAGTGAAAAACACAAAATTAAAAATAAAACGATATAAATGAATTCTCTGCCGCGGCACAAAAAGTGGCCAAAATGTTGCCACGGCAAAATAATGTGGCCAAAATAAATTCTCTGCCGCGGCAAAAAAATGTATCAAATCTCTGCCACGGCAGAGAGTGATTTGTCCCGCTTCGTGTTACGAACCGGGACGGTTGCTCCTCCCCTCGCGCGGAGCAGTGGCCACGTGAAGCATATTTTGTCCCGGTTCTTCGCCGAACCGGGACTAAAGGGTGGAGGCTTTAGTCCCGGTTGTCTGTTCCGGCGAAACTAAAGCCCCTTACCAACCGGGACGCATGGTCCGTTCTCCACCAGTGCATGTGCGCGGTAATATTTCTTGAACCATATAATTAATTAATGACCCCTTTTCAGTTTTCTCAGAGTAGTTGGGGGTAAATTTTGCTTCCTTCCTCCCGTTGAAAATTCCCCTTTCCATGTATTATTGCTCTCACAATGCATGGTAGTAGTACTAGCATTTTACGTGCAATCCAATCCAAGCCAGCCGGGTCAGAAGGACCTTTCCTCAGCCAAAACAAACCCCACCAGCCGTGTCTATCTTGGGTGATCTCTGATCGGGACATATACACATGCATGCGGTCATGGAGGTGGCCACGTACGTTTCCGCAGTCTCACTTGTCATCTGTGTGGTCTCACTTGTAAATGTGCGGAGGAGCAACAATACACGATCGTGCAACCATCACCGATCGCCATGAAAGCAAGTAGATTCTGACCTCTGATCGCATCCAACCCTTATCAGGAATATTCCACTGTTGACGAAAAATGTTTGACGTGTGTAAATACACGCGCACGAGGAAAGAGGAAACAGCGCAGTAAGTACAAGGAAGCATGACCATGGCCATGGCGACATCAGCTTATATCTACATCTGCGTCTGATATCGATCGATCGGGAAGAAGGACTGGTCTCTTGCCGCTTGCGTATATAGTGCATGCCTCGGTGCCTAGCTGACCACACAACACACCAGCCACCATTCAAGTTGAGCCACCACCCCTGATTCTCTAGCTGAATACAAGCCACCATGGAGCAAGCAACGTACTACCTTTGTCTCTCTCTGGCTCTCCTCCTCCCACTCCTCCTCAGGCTGATCAGCAAACGTGATGGCCGGAGGCTGCCGCCTGGCCCCTGGCGGCTGCCGGTCATCGGCAGCCTGCACCACCTTGCCGGCAAGCCGCTCATCCACCGCGCCCTGGCCGACATAGCGCGCGGGCTCGACAACGCGCCCCTCGTCTACCTCAAGCTCGGCGAGGTGCCCGTCGTCGTGGCCTCGTCCCACGACGCGGCGCGCGAGGTCATGAAGACGCAGGACGTCACCTTCGCGACACGGCCTTGGAACCCGACCACCAAGATCTTCATGTCCGAGGGGGTGGGCGTGGCGTTCGCGCCCTACGGCGACCACTGGCGGCAGCTCCGCAAGATCTGCATCATGGAGCTGCTCAGCGCACGCCAGGTGCAGTCCTTCCGCGGTGTCCGCGAGGAGGAGGTCGGGCGCCTCGTCGCCGCCATCGCGGGCACACCGCCTGGCGAGACCGTCAACGTCACCGAGGGGCTCAATGTGATCATCACGGACTCCACCTTACGTGCCATGATCGGGGACAGGTTCAGCAGGCGAGACGAGTTTCTCGAGGTCCTCCGAGGCGGGGTCAAGCTCCTCTCCGGCTTCAACCTTGTCGATCTGTTCCCCTCCTCCTGGCTCGCCAGCTTCCTCACCAGCTCGTCCCGGCTGTCGTGGGAGAACACCCTCAAAAGATCCGAGCTTATTGACAGCGCCATCAAGCAGCACAACGAGCTCAAGGATGCCGCTAATAAGGAGGAGGACAAAGAGGACCTCTTGGACGTGCTCCTCAGGATATAAAAGGAAGGTAGCCACGACGTGCCTTTTACCATGGGAGCCATCAAAGGGCTTATTGGCGTAAGTATATACGGAGTACCACACATGTTATACCTCCTCGTGAAAATTTGTGTCTTTTTTTTCGTCTTCTTACTTTGGTTTGCAAATGTCCTTTGTGCAGGACCTGTTTAGTGCCGGGAGCGAGACATCCGCGACAACGCTCCAATGGGCCATGTCGGAGCTCATGAGGAACTCAGACGTGATGCGGAAAGCACAAGCCGAAGTACAAGAAAACATGCACGGGAAGCCAAACGTCACCGAGGATGACTTGGCTGACCTCAAGTACATGAGGCTCGTCATTAAGGAGACACTTAGGCTGCATCCTCCGGTGCCGCTGCTTCTTCCTCGTGAGTCCATCCAGACGTGCAAAGTCCTCGGGTACGACGTCCCCAAAGGAACCACCGTATTCGTGAACACATGGGCGATCTGTAGAGACCCCAAGTATTGGGATGACGCGGAGGAGTTCAAGCCAGAGCGCTTTGAATCTGGCTCGGTCGACTACAAGGGCACCAACTTCGAGTACACGCCATTTGGGGCGGGCCGAAGGATATGTCCTGGAATGACGTTTGCACAGTCTATCATGGAGCTCGCCCTTGCGGCGCTTCTCTACCACTTTGACTGGGAGCTTCCAGCCGGGGTGAAGCCAGAGGAGTTAGACATGACCGAGCAAATGGGCCTCGCCGTCGGTCGGAAGAATGACCTATGCCTGTATGCCAAAGTCCGGGTGCCTCTTGATGGCTAAACTTAGCGGGTTCAAAAATTTCCCACAATGGATTCAGCTCGGCAGGAAGACAAACCATAACGAATAATGAATCACTTCTAAAGGCAGCTGCATATCCCATTTGTACAACCCTTCTTCGTGTTTATCATTAGAAATAACTAGTCTTTAGTTTAAGGATTCTTGTTTTAGTTGGAGCAACAATTTCTGGATTTGTATCATTTATAAACTCAATATACTACGGCTTGCCTCTTGATATGTCATGCAATCATAGAGCTAAGTAGGTTATTATAACATCCCAGGATTAGCACCTAGAAATGGAGATGACACATCTGTGCGCATTGCATTCATGCATAAAAAATCCGGAAAATTTTCGCGCAAAACAAAAACAGTGTAGAGGGATCGAGATCTCTCGTGTTCTGGTGGAAACATCGGGACAAGTGTGATGAATTTCGACATGACCTCTATTGAATCTTTGTTTTGAGGGGCAAATAATTCAAACATGTATTTGAAAATTCAAATGAATTTAAAAAATCATAAATTGAAATATGAAACATTTAATAACTTATTGGATTTGAAATAAAATGAAATTGTGTCATGGATAGTTACAGCATTCCATAATTGATATACAATTATGAATAAACAATATATAATTTATAGTAAATAAGAATTGAATTCATATTTATATATAAGATATAAATATTTACTTGATTTAAATCACAAAAAGAAGGAAATTTAACTTTATTACAATATAATAAATTGCATTGTCTTTACAATTGACTAATAAAAGAGAAAGTTCTAACTTTATTAATATAGTACAATATTACAAGATAATTCACAAAGTCCAACTTTAAAAGAAAGAATTACATCAATAAGAAAAAAAAAACCCTAAGCTATTGTTCTTTAATCTCCTTCATCATCTGGTATCTTCTTTCTTCTTCACTTTAATTCCTGCAAATCAACCCAAAAGAAAAGGAAGAAAAGTAAAGGAGTAAGGGCTTAGTGTATTAATTGAGCTCTTCGAAACTACATCGAGATGTAGTGGCCACTGTTCATCATAGAGCTTAATTAGAAAGAGAGGCAAGTTTCACCAAAAAAGTCGTATCTGTCCTTATCAAGTTTGTCTCAGTCCAACATCATTAACAATAAGTTGGGGCAAGTTTCACCAAGGACTAGTAAAAAGGGGCACAGTCAAAACTCAAGAAATATCTCCATTTTACTTGACGTCATCCGGATCCAACACACAAGCAACACTGTCATGCATGCACTAGTGTGATGTCAACACCACAAGATAAGGATCTTATGCCTAAAAGAGAATACACCAGCCGTAGTAGGGATGCTACCATATGCTTTCCACACACACACATATCAGACCAACAGTTGCTCTACTAGCCCAAGAACACCACCAAGAACATCACTCGTTCTTATCAGTTCTTCATAAGAATAGCAAGAGCACACTTCCATACCAAATCATCAAATCACGAGATCACTCGTAGCTAATTTAGTTAGCCAGACTCACAAGAAGAAGGAGAAGTCTCAGATCCAGGAGGAGCAGGATCAGATCTAGGAGGAGCAGGCAGCACCAGGAGATAGCAATAAGAACAAGAGGAGAAGGCTAGCAACAAACATAGGAGGAGCAGGCCAAGGGCAGTACCAGGAGGAGTAGAGCCAGTAGTAAGAGAAGCCAAGAACTGACCAACATTAAGGTAAACATCACCACACTCCACCATAAAAGGTAGATGACATAAATCATGGCGAACCATTTTTCTAAGCATAACTGGTCCAGATCAAGATGGATATGTCCCATAAATGTTTGTACACACATAATAATTACTAGTATATCAAATCAGTTTAATTGGTGGGTGTTTATCATCATTTGTTCTTACAAAGTATCATAGAAATTAATCTAGCTAGTCATCTGCAACACACAAGATAGCTAGACAAGTTGGTATATGTGCATCTTCCATGGAAGTACCACATAGCTTGCCATAATACCTAGCTAGTGACACATGAGTTACTAAGCTAGACTTAATCAACCATATTCTCCATTTAAACCATCAGCACACAGCAATAATTTTATACCCTTAAACCACTTGTTCATCATGTATGAACAAACAGGGAGAAATAATAACGATCTCAAAGATATCATTGATCATCACTACACCCACAAGTTCACAAATAAAAGCAAGTCACATCTGCAAGATATCAAAAGTTTTTAAATCATTTCTCTAGTTTAAACAACTAGAGATCATTCAAAACACCGATTTCTATCATAAAGCACATATAAAGTTCATTTAGACAAATTTCTGAACTCATGGGTTGAGTTAAGCAACAGGCAGAAATTCCACAAGTTCCCATTGAACCAAAGGTTCATATAAATCATTTGCACTCATAAATTTCACATGAATTCAAAGGTCATTATACTGCTTGCAACCCCACTTATCTAAAATCACTCAATCAAATCATGTTCCTAAGCAAAAGTACCTAGGAATCAATTAGTAAGATTAATGAACTATCAAATGGACAGTACCATTTAGTGACAACATTACATCCAGAAAACTTAATTTACTTTAGCAATTATCTTTAGTATAAAGAACCATCTAGTAATCTTAAATTGCTAATACATGGATAGTACCACAGGGAGTCATTATCCAAAATTCAGAGAACTGAATTTGTATCAACATTACTTGCAGCATAGAGAATCAAATAGCAGTCAATCTAGGAATATAATAGCAAATGTTCATATAGGTCACAGGAATTACTAGCACATGATCAATCTAGTATCACATATCGCTGTCAATACCAACTCTTGATTCAACCAATATTGGTATACATCAGAATTACATAAAGCCATAAGCAGTGCAAAGAGGAATTATAGCTCACTGAGGGTGCCGAGCTATAACACCACCATCGGGGAGCGCAGAATTGCTTTCGTGTCTAGTTTTTATGCAGAAAATCAACTTTCAGGAAAAATCCCGGAAAATATGGCAAAACTCCTATTTTACCAAAAGACTCTCGGAGCCAGAAGATGAGACGAAGGAGGGCCACGAGGGGCCGAGGCTACCGGGAGGAGTGGCCACCTCAGGCATCCCCTCGGCCTCCCTCTTTGCCTACATAAAGCCTTCTGACTTAAACATGAAGGGGGTTCGACGTTTTTCCAGAAAGAGTTCCGTTGCGCCGCCACCACCAGAAACCGCGATTCGAAACCAGAAACTCCGTTCTAGCACCCTGCCGAGATGGGGATTTGGAGGAGATCATCACCATCATCATCACCGATGCCTCTCCATCAACCATCCATGTTTCCCCCATCCATGAGTGAGTAATACCCCGCTATAGGCTATGGGGATGGTAGGGATTGGATGAGTTCTATCATGTAATCGAATAAGATTGTTAGGGCATGGTGTCTAGTATCTTTGTTAGTGCTATTTGACACTGTTGCAACTTGTTGTGCTTAATGCTTGTCACTAGGGCCTGAGTGCCATGATCTCAGATCTGAACATGTTATTGATTCATGATGATAGTATTATTTGTGATCTTATCTGCAGGTTGTGTACACATATCATTGTCCGGAACCAAAGGTCCCGAAGTGACAGAAATTGGGACAGCCGGAGGGGATGGCTGTGATATTAGGATCACATGTGTTCACGGAGTGTTAATGTTTTGCTCCGATACTCTATTAAAAGGAGTACCTTAATTGCCAGTAGATTCCCTTGAGGCCCCGCTGCAACGGGCTGGAAGGACAAAAGATGTCGTGCAAGTTCTTATTGCGAGCACGTATGATTATATATGAAACACATGCCTATGATTATTTAGTACTTGGATGCTTTATCTTATGTATCTGCAATTCCCTAGATCTTGAAGTTACATGAATAGTATCGTCCATGCAACGCGTGTCCATCCATCCCTATGTCTACCGCACTCAAATCCTATTGTTTGCTACTATTGTTACTGTTGTCTTTGTTTTACTGCTGCTATTACTTTGCTATTTCTACTACAAAACCGTTGCTACTGATAAACTACTATGAGCAAGACTATTTCCAGGTGTAGCTTAATTGACAACTCAGTTGTTAAGGCTTATAAGTATTCTTTAGCTCCCCTTGTGTCGAATCAATAAATCGGGTTATACTACCCTCGAAGACTGTTGCGATCCCCTATACTTGTGCCATCAAGACTATTTTTTGGCACCGTTGCCGGGGAGCATAGCTTTATTTGTAAGTTCACTTGGATTTATTATTGTTTGTTGCTATCCTTTTTCATCACGGGGAAGTCTCGTGATGGGAAGTTTCCTATTTTACCATCCACTACAAGAAGAGGTATAGTCCTAAACACCTCTGCTGCTCTTGATTGACCGTCTATTATAAGTAAGCTTGTTACACCACCACCACATACACATGCTACACACACTGCTACTACTGCTGAATCTGAAATTTCTTCTGATGCTCATGATGTTACTTCTACTGTGCTTGACAAGAGTGGTTCATTAGGTCCTTTCCTAGATGCTACTACTGCTAGAACTATATTGGGAAACATTGACTCCTAGTGAAGACACTATTACTCCTGTTAGCTCACCTGAGTCTAGAGAAAGCTATGATATAAATGGTGGTTACATTGAGATGAATGAGAAATTTATTGAAGAATATTGAAACACACGTGGTGCTAGTGCTATTAGGAGTCTCCTTGAGAAACGTACTATTATACCTAAATTGTCTCCTAATGCTAAGTTTGCTACTTCTCCCATAGACATTAAAGATAAAAATTATGATTTCTCTCTTGATTTATCCTACATAACCATTGTTGAGAAAGAACCTTTTTGTGGGACTGAGAATGAAAGTGCTGTGGCTCATATGACTGAGCTTTCTACTATGGCTGGCTTATTTTCTGATGATTTTAATATGCACAAGTACTTTATTGCCAAAATTTTCCCTTTTTCACTAAAAGGAGAAGATAAAGCTTGTTTTAATAGTTTACCTCCTGGATCCATTGATAGCCCTGATTGCTTGATTGCTACATTCTTTCAGAAATATTTCCCTCCTAGTGCTAGACATGTTGCTTTGCAGAAACTTTTTGATTTTAAACAGGGAGAAGAGGAGAAATTGCCTGAGTCATGGACAAGGTCATGTGCCTTGATTCATGCACATTCTAGATGTCCATTACCTAAAAATGAGCTTCTTGATATATATTATAATGGACTAACTGATGAATCTAGGACATACCTGGATAGTTTTGCTGATTGCGTTTTTAGGAAAAGAACTCCTGCAGAAGCTGAAGAATTAATGGCTAAAATAAGCAAGAATTATGATGATTGGACTACAATTGAGCCAATTACACCTGAGCCTACTACTCCTGAACCAATTATGCCTGAGCCAACTCTAACACCAACACCAAAGAAGAGGGGTGATTGAATTAAATGATGAAGTGATGAAAGAAGCTAAGAAATGTATTAAGGAGAAAGGTACTAGATCTGAAGATGTGAAGAATTTACCTCCTATAGAAGAATTATGTAAGCCAATTCCCACTCATCTACTATTGAGGTACACTCTCTCCAACACTATGATGAAGGTGACATCCCCTATGGTAAACCTCATGATCAATGCTTAGAGGAACTTGATACTTTTATTGTTAAACAAGGTAATTTTAATAAACATGTTCAGAATCATTTAATGGAAAACTCTAGAGCTATTAATGAGTTGAAAGATATTGTGGAAAGAACTGCTAATGATGTTAAAATGCTTGTTAAACACTTCCAAATGGTTCAAACCCAAATTGATCAACTTGCTAAGGTACAAAAAGATATGCTAGTCAATGCTTCTAGAGATAAACATGCTTATGAAATTAGAACTAGGAGTGGTGCTACCACTCAGGATCCCTTATATCCCGAGGGACATCCTAAAAGAATTGAGCAGGATTCTCAGCAAGATGAAAATAGAGGTACTTCTTCTAAGAGAAAGAAAAAGAAACATAAAGCAGTCGAGGAACCTTCTGAACCTGCTGTAGATCCTAATAGTATATCTGTCTCTGATGCTGAAAATAAAAGTGGTAATGATAACAATGATGCTCCTGATAAGGAAGAAATTGAAGAAGAACCTGAGAAGCCCACTAAGAATCCTAGGAACACTAAGGAAGATTTTGTTGCTAATAAACATGGTAGTGAAAGAGAACCTTGGGTGCAAAAGCCAATGCCTTTTCCTAATAAGAAACACAAGTCAAAGGAAGAAGAACACTATAAAAAATTTTGTGAGTGGGTGAAACCTTTATTTTTGCAAATTCCTTTGACTAGAGCTATTAAGTTGCCTCCTTATTCAAATTATATGAAGGATATTGTCTCTAATAAAAGGAAGATTCCTAATGAGGAAATTTCTACTTTGCTTGCTAATTATTCCTTCAATGGTAAGGTTCCAAAGAAACTTGGTGATCCAGGTATTCCAACTATTCCTTGCTCTATTAAAAATAATTAAGTTAGAACTGCTTTGTGTGATTTGAGAGCTGGGGTTAGTGTTATGCCTTTTTCTCTCTATAAGGGACTTCAGCTAGAAAAATTGATACCAACTGATATATTTTCAAATGGCTGATAAGTCTACTACTATTCCTGTTGGTATATGTGAGGATGTTCCTGTTCAAGTGGCTCATAATTGCTTGGTTTTAACTGATTTTGTTGTGCTTGACATGCCTGAAGATGATAATATGTCTATTATTCTTGGGAGACCTTTTCTTAATACTGCATGTGCTGTCATCAATTGTAATCAAGGAAAAGTGTCTTTTAATATTACTGACAAAGATCATACTGTCTATTTCCCCAAGAAGATTGATAAGACTTATTGCCTAAATTCAATTGAACATACTCAGAGCTACAAAGTTGGAGAAATGTATTGTCCCATTCCACAAGAAAGTTTTGAAACTATTATGATTGGGACTATTGCTATCAAGATTGAGGTAACATAATCATTTTGTGAAATGCAAAACTTTTTTCATATAAGATTGTTTTGGTAACAAGACTTGATCAACCTTGTTAGCAAAATGATTTTAATGAACAAAACAATGCTTTCACCATGGTTATACTTGCTCACTTTTATTTTTCTCCTTTCCAATCTTTCCTTTTCCTCTTGTTAGTCTTAGTTTTGCTAGTTGCTTGCTTTTTAGAGTGTCTTAGAATACTTTTGGTTTTGGTTTGCTTTTGTGTCTTTCAAAAATCTTTTTCTGTGAGAAAATCAATGTTCATAACCTAAAAATTGGCCAAAAATAAAGTTTCCCAAAAAATTCTAGAAAATTCATATTAATTGTTTTTATGAAAAAGGGGGCAGAGGGGCACCTGGAGTTACCCAGGGGGACTCACCAGGATAGCACATCCCCAAGTGGCGCAGCCAGCCCCAGGTGTGTCCCACCCCTGGCCCTCCAAGTTGCCTCCTTCTAGCCATTTCTTTCTCTCTCCCAAAAAACACTGGAACATTTCTCAAATATCGAGTTCCTGCTGTTCTTGCTCCCGAATTTTGATCTCCTTGCTCAGCCCATCTTTGCTGCTGATTTTTGGAGGGATTGCTCTCTGGTATGTGCCTCCTCTGCTTGTCCAATTAGATTTTTGATTGGTGGATTGTATCTTGAGTATTTTTCTACTGTAGGTGATAGGTTGTGTGATCTTGCATGCTTGTTCTATGCTTAGAGATTTCATTTTGATGCATGTTTAGGCCTCTAGCAAGTTCCTATAGTAGTTCCTCATCATTTATCAACTTGGAAATCACTTGGTTTGATATTTGTCTAAAAATTTCAGAAAATAAGATGAGTGCATACCAGCTGAATCAATATGAGTTAAGTGTACCTGAGATTATGAAAGTCCACCGCGAGGAGGAAGTTTTCTCTTCCATTTATCCATGTGCAGAATTCATGAGAGCTGCAGGGATATTTTGAGGATTTCTAGACTATGATTTCTAATGCAGGGTTGGAGCATTTTGTTGGAGAAGAACCTTACCAATATGTTAAGCTAACCATGTCTGTGGTGCAGGACTTTCGGTTTAGTTGGTCCTTGCCTTACCCCATGGTCCACTACAAAATTTACAATATAGCTGTCAACCTCCCTTTGGTTGATTTTTGTGCCGCTATCAGAGTGCCATAGTGGGGTTCATGTGAGAAGATTAGAGAGAGGCCTAAGCCACTCATGGACTTATATGATGAAATTTTCCAAGGTTGTGACTTCTCAAAGGAGAGTGGTAAAATTCGGAATATTCATTTCCCATCGATTCGTTATTTTGCCTATTTCATTGCCAAGTGTGTTCTTGCTAGGAAGACTGCTAGAAAACTATCTTCATTTGATCTAGCTTTTATCTCAGCTGCTTTGAATAGGGATAGAACTTATAACTTGGGTGCTTTGATAGATTTCCATATTGCTGCTAACCGTGAGAAAGGTGGGATTTGTGGAGGTCTCATTGCATCTCGTCTATGGTTTAGAGCCTCATCATTCAGATTTTCAGTTCCCCATAGAGAGACTTGATCTCAATTCCATGGTTCAACATAAATTTGTTTCTCCTTGGGCTACTTCGAGTGAGTTATCGTATGAAATATCATATGTGAAGAGTGGTTGGAGAGGGGGGTAGGTCTGAGAAAGTAGTCTCTTTTCCTGCACCTGCTTTGTTTAACTTTGATACCAGGCAACGATGGTCGCTCACGGAGGAAGAACTTGACACATACGTGGTAGAGATCTCCCAGCAAGAGGAGAATGTTGGAGATGATGCCGAAGATTATTCAGTTCAGCCCTCCAACATGGGGGGTCTTCATACCAGCAGCCCTCCTATGATTGGGGCGGTTCCTCTTCTTCTTCATAGCGAGGGCCTGATTAAGATCACTCCTACAATGACCCACCGTCTTGGGGTTACTACCCGCGCTATTGATCTCCACTTAGGCCAAAAGCCTAAGCTTGGGGGAGGTATACCGACATTGCACTCATCTATATATCATGTTCCGTCGGTATCTTGTATATCCTTGTTTCGTTTTCTTTTTAGTTTTTGTTTCTGCTTTCCCAAAACACAAAAACACCAAAAATATTTTCATTGTTTCTCTTGCTTTGTTTCTTTGCTTTTTAGCTTTGGTTTGCTTTAAGAAAAATCCAAAAAGATTTTGCTTTGTTTGGTTTTGCTTTGAGTGCTTGCTTTAAAAAATCGAAAACACCAAAAATATTTGTTGTTCTTCTTTGGTTTTGTGAAGTTAGTTGTAGGGTTCAGCGGTCCTTAGTGGAGTTTGGTTTCATGTTATTATTCAAGCCACACAAGTGAAAGGCAATAATGATGATTAATGACAACTCAAAGTGTGGTAAGAGGCTGGTAATGAACTCTATTTTCCTCCATTTTTGTACATATACTCATCATTGTGGGCATGCTTAGTCTGTTCTTGTAAGGTGTATGTTACTTATGGATGCTTAGTAGTTCTTGCTCTCTTATGATTAGCTCCAACTTGCTAATAGTTTGTAGCATGGCATATGAATGTTTGCTTGCATTGTTCTATTCATAACTTGGTATGACATTGTGGTATCCTCCTCTGAATGTTTCATTTGAATCAACTTGTCACATGCTCACGCATGCATATGACTGAACCATAGTCAGTTAAGCCTCAATGATTTATTTTCCCCCAGAGTTCTTGTATCACTTTTATGCCATAATTAATTCTGTTTTGTTGCAAGCATGATTATGACAGTTATTGCTCTCTCGTTTGTCGCTCCCTTTCTATTGCTAGCCTTCACTTGCACTGTGTATGATCTCTACTCGTGCTTCCAACTCCACAAAACCAATATTGTCAAAAGTGTCCACCATACCTACCTACTAGCATCATTGCTATTCTGTGCATATTCATTATGCCTCGTTTTCTTCCAAATAAAATGTTTGCTTGTTATGAGAAAATTAGTTAGTAAAGCTCTCAGGAACTTGATGGCACACTTTATTTTATTGCACTTAATAAACCTGAACCATTGTGACTGTCCATGAAAGTTATATGCTTGCAAATTATAGGCTGGGAGTTAGCGGAACAGTGCTGTCACGGGGAACGCTTTCAACACCTGTAAATATATACCCAGTTGATATCATGCTCTTTTGTTTACGGATGTCGTTAGTGTGAAATAAAAAGGGAGCTTGTAAGTCCATGGAGTTATGTATATGTGTTAGAGAAACGCCTGGGCCGCTAGCCTAAACCATGCCTAATCATGGTGGAAACTTGCAGCATCACCATAGTGAGTAATCTATGAAGCATTCTTCTTATAAAAAAGAGAGATATAGAAAAGAGGAAAGAGAAAAAAAAGGACCATTTTCCCATGGTAAATAAGAAGATTGCTGAGATGCTCATTGTCTGCTTGCCTTGTCATTTTGATATGGGATAGCTCCTGTATCATGGGGCAAGGGTTACCCCGTTGGCAGTTATCTATGATACACATGTATTTACGATGACAAGAACTTACCGGTAACTAAAGTTGAGTAGAATGAGGAATGGTCCTTGTACTCAAGGGACATGAGATTTCCAGTTTATGGTCTGTCAAGCATATAACTCATATTGCACCTCACTTTCAACTTAACCATTTAAAGATGCCTATGATAGGGGCAATGAGAGCTCAAAGCTAATGAGTACCACACTTTCAGTATTTGGAAGCATTTCAAAATTTTCAAAACCTTTTCACTTCCTTGTTGAGTCACCATTTATTCTATGAGCACCTTCTTGAGAGCATAGTTGTCATTCTTAGTGTAATGTGCTTGTCTCAAAACTTGGTTAATTATGTCATAACTTTGATGCTTATATCTCTGATATCTTTACTTCTAGTCTTCACTTGAACTTCAGAGGTGCCTTGGAATTTATGTTTTGCTCCACAATCAAAGGCAAGCGAGATACCACTCTATCATACCTTCTTATGAGCATTGCAATGTTTTTTATATTTATGTTTCATGCTACTTATTATTATTATTATGTTGGAATCTCTTCATAGCTTGCCATAACTATTGAGTAGACTTGGTTGCATACTCCTTATTATGAATTGTCTAAGTACTGATCATATGTTGAGAATATTTACATCATATGAAGCAAATGTGTTCGTGAAAGTTTCTTTAATCACACTCAGTTTTCAACTGAATTGCTTGAGGACAAGCAATAAGCTAAGCTTGGGGGAGTTGATACGTCCAAAACGTATCTACTTTCCTGAACACTTTTTCTATCGTTTCTTCTCTAACTTGTGTGATTTGGATACAACTAATACGGACTGACGCTGTTTTCAGTAGAATTGCTTTGGTGTCTAGTTTTTGTGCAGAAAATAAACTTTCAGGAAAAATCCTGGAAAATATGGCAAACTCCTATTTTACCAGAAGACTCACGGAGCCAGAAGATGAGATGGAGGAGGGCCATGAGGGGCCCACACCCCCTGGCCGCGCAGGCCAGCCTAGGCCACGCCTGGGAGGGGTGTGGCCACCTCGGTCACCCCCTCGGCCTCCCTCTTCACCTACATAAAGCCTTCTGACCTAAAAACGAAGGGGGTTTGACGTTTTTCCAGAAAGAGTTCCGCTGTGCCGCCACCACCAGAAACCGCGATTCGGAACCAAAAACTCCGTTCTGGCACCCTGCCGGGACGAGGATTTGGAGGAGATCATCGCCATCATCATCACTGACGCCTCTCCATCAACTATCCATGTTTCCCCCATCCATGAGTGAGTAATCCCCCTCTATAGGCTATGGGGATGGTAGGGATTGGATGAGTTCTATCATGTAATCGAATAAGATTGTTAGGGCATGGTGAC
Source organism: Avena insularis (assembly GCA_023614405.1). Lineage (NCBI taxonomy): Eukaryota > Viridiplantae > Streptophyta > Magnoliopsida > Poales > Poaceae > Avena > Avena insularis. Next base: position 29,827,991 of record CM042690.1, read on the forward strand.
ATGGTTATACCCCACGGGTACATAACATTGGCATACCTAGTCCAGACCAAGGAAGGCCCACGACAAAGATACGTGGCTTGTGGAAATTTCGGGTGGCCCAAGCCCACAACGCCTTTGGATCCTTGGAGAACAAGACTAGAGTAGATAGAATTTCAAAGGGTACAAACCCTAATCTATAACCGACTCAACCTGTGCCCGGGACCTTCCTATCTATATAAAGGCTAGGAGGGCACGGTGAGGAGGGCATCAACTCATCTCATACACACCTCACACGCCAGACCTCAGAATCCTTCGTTCCGCCGTAATCAAGAGCAGACAAGCAGGAGTAGGGTTTTCCCTCCGGGGGACTGAACCTGGGTAAATCTCGTGTCCCCGTGTTGCTTGTTTGCTAACCGTTTTGAGATCTCCAGCATCCCCATCTTCTCCAAAACCCAAGTCCATAACAATGGGCATTGACGAGTCAAACCCTCATCAATTGGTGCCATCTGTGGGAAATGGGGGCGCTGATTGTGCGATCGTGACGGTCCCATCCGGAGCGATCTAAAACTCATCGGTGATGAAGAGTCATCTCCTCTTCGGCACCTTCGACTTCACCGCCCACTCGCCAGCCACCATGAGGGATTTCGAGCCCGTAGGCGACGGGCTCGAGATTCTGTTCGGGAGCTTCTGCTTCCAGGTGGGGAAGACTGGCACCCTCCGCCTCCCAGAGTGGGTGCCACCACCTTCCATCAGGCCCGCTTCATGGGTCCCACCCATCGGCGTGTTACGCACGTCGACACTGACAGACGAGTCATATGACAGTAGCAGCTGCAACTCAGATATGTGTGGCCCTCCCTCAGATGAAGGAACCTACGGTTCCGGATCTGAAAGCTGCGCCAGCAGCGATCCAACCCGCGGACGCTACCAATGCGCCGTGGTCATCCAAAGCAAAGTAGAATCACCACCAGGTTCGAGTGCACCAAATCCTCCACCCAACCCACCCCTCAACCCGCAAGCTGGGAACGGAGGAAAAAAGGGAGATCCACCCCTCTAGCCCAATGAAGGCGACGCTAACGCCTACCAGAAGATCAACCTCAACGAGGACGGATGGCGCCAGGCACCGCGAAGCTGTTGCAGGCAACATCATCCTACGTGTGAATACTTCATGGGACCTGCTAATGGCATACCACCTCCTCCTCATCGGCGAGCATAACCAGCAGGTGAAGCTGATGGAAGATCTCGACAAACGCAAGAAGGCGGCTTCAGAGTCTAGTGCGCGACGACCTGCGCTCTCCGCCGCTGGCGGCTCCAGCTCGCATGGAAACAACACCAACAAGCATCGCTCCCGCACGGAGCACATGGACCCTGTCGCACACCGCGACATCACGAGGACTCTCAACACATCCTTCATGTCAATGAACGTCAACGACAACGTCATACCGAAGACGCCGCAGGCTGCGATCATGTCAGCCACCACGTACCTCGCATCCCATCCACCTCCGGTGGGTGACCCGAAGAGCGCCATGCACAAGTCCGTGCTAGCTGGATTCAGACTCGTCGGAGCTGCGCTCCAAGACGAAGCTCCTGCGGAGCCGAAGAAAAAAGCTGCGGTCAAGTTCACCCGCAACCCTACACCCTCATCTGACGAGGACGAGCACGATCTGCCTCGACGTCGCAAGAGCCTGATGATGCTCGACGTGGCACTTTGTTGGTAACCCCAAGCGTAGGGTGTGAAGAGCAAGCAGCAAATTTTCCCTCAGTTGAGACCGAGGTTATCGAACCAGAAGGAGGAAGGAAACGTCACACAGGTGTTGCAAGCAACACAGAGACCTGCACAATACAAACTCAAGACTTTGCCCCAACGAATCAGTGAGGTTGTCAAGCTCACCGGTTTACTGTAATAAAGGATTAAACGTATGGTGTGGAAGGCAATGGTTTGCAGCAAGTAAACAAGTAACAGTGGAACATGTATCAATGGTAAATATTGGACCAATGGTAGCACGGTTCTGCTAATTCCAACGTATAAGTGCAAGCATATACAACAAAGTTGTCACAATGGTTCAAGTTTATTAGGGGTAAACAATATAAAGTGTGTCATCAAGTTCGTGAGGGCTTTAATCGCTAAGTTTTCACATAACAAATAGTTTTTAATTGGAAGATAGCTGAAAACAAGAATATACTTGGAATGGTGTAACACACCATGCATAGTAGTTTATAGTGGACACTTTGGAATAACTTGGTTTCTTGGGAGTTGGAAGCATGAGTAGAACTTACTCATACAAGTGGAGGCTAGCAAAATACTGGGAGCAACCAACTAAGAGAGCATAATGGCCATAATCATGCAGTGCAACAAAGCATACTAATCAAAGCAAAGAGTGATACTACAAGTCAAGGACTAAATGATCATAGAGGCTAATGGTGACTTGTCATAGTCATAACATGGTGTGAGCATGTGCCAAGTCAAGCCAAGCAAAACATCAAAGGAGAATACCACAATACTATGCTTTTGCATGCTAAAACAACGCATAATTTCTTCAAGGCACACTAAGCAATCCCATGATACAGCAATAATCACTAATCATGATGCCAAAACAACACCTATCATGTCATGCTAAAGTCTAAGTCACAGTCAATGCAAGCTCCTCTTGCACTTCAAGCAAGAACTTACTACTTCTTTCCAACACCAAGCAACTTATTTGCAAAACAACACAGCGAAAACGGGGGTCCAAACTACTTTATTCAAGCAAACTAAAAAAACTAATCAAAGCAGACGAAAACTAAGACGCTCCAAGAACAACACAACTCTGCATGAAACAATAAAAACGAAGTGTCTAGACAGACCCGAGCTTTTTATTAATGAAGAAGGGGATTCCTTGGGCATCCCCAAGCTTTGATGCTTGTACCTCTTGGATATTTCTTGGGGTGACACCATGGTGGCATCCCCAAGCTTGAGCTTTTGTCCATTCTTCATCTCATTGCATCATTCTCTCTTTATACCTGAATTTTTTTTCTTCATACAAAACTTCACACAATATTCATTAGCTACATTAGTGTATTCAAAAGATATTAGACCCCTGGCAAAGCTTTGGAACATCAAGGATTTTCACTAAAAACACAAGATACTGTATTAAATCCTTTAAAAAACTCAATTCACCTAAAGAAAACTCAAAAAGGAATCAATAAGAAGCAAATGCAAATAATAGAAGAAATCTGTCAAAACAGACCAGCAGGTAGAAATCTATTTTTTCGAACATCTTATGTTGCTCAAATCAAAAAGTGTTGAAATAACGAAAGTTAGATAACATACTGGGGGATTTATTCGTAAATTTTAACATCAATCGGAGTTACAGAGACTCCTCATGAATTTTTTTGGTGGAGGACAGAAATCTGTTTCGGGACATCAACTCCCCAAATCTTACTTCCCACTCATTAGAGGTCATTCTTGGCACCAAAAGCAAACAAAAAGGATAATAAGAGGTCATTACTGAAGTAATAACTTCTAAGACTCAAGGAAACTCTTGGGTTATCTCCCAACAAGAACTTTTCTTTAACACCTTTAAGTTAGGCACAAGAAGCAAGAAGAATCAAGTATTTTCAAATGAAGAAGCATTAACATCAAACCTTGCTTTCAAAGGAGGAGCAAAGAGCAACTTATCTCTCCTCATAGGGAAGTGTTCAATACCTTTCTTGAGGGGAAAATGATATTTGATGGTGCCTTCTTTTATATCAATGATGACACCAACTGTTCTAAGAAAAGGTCTTCCCAAAGTAATAGGACAAGAAACATTGTATTCAACATCCAAAACATAGAAATACACAGGGACATAAGAATTATTAACCATAATGAGAACATCATTAATACTCCCGATGAGTTTCTTCTTAGCATTATCATTGAGTGGGACATCTAAATAACAATCTTCCAATGGTGGCAAATCAATCATTTCATAAATCTTCCTAGGCATAATAGAGACACTAGAACCAAGATCACATGAAGCTTTGAGATCAAAGTCATTCACTTGCATATTAATAATGGGTTCCCAACTATCTTCTATTTTCCTAGGAATAGAAGCTTTATGTTTTAGCTTCTCTTCCTTAATCTTAACAAGAGCATCTGTAATGTGTTTGGTGAAAGAAACATGCATATCACTAGCATCAGGAGCAGGTGGAGCAATAGGAGTGCTTAGGAAATCATTGTTGTTGGTGCTAGTGAAGTCACACAACTTGGTGTTCTCGGCAGAGTTCATTTTGGCAAAGGTGGGTAAGCCAAAAACAGCAGCAACAGCTAGAGCAGGAACTAATTTTTTTGTGTTTTTTGAAAAGAGGCAAACAAAACCAAGCAAAAGAAACTAAGCAAACTAAAAACAAAGTAAAGAGAAAGGAAGTGAAGGACTCCCCTTGTGAAGACATCCTTAGCCTCCCCGGCAACAGCGCCAGAAAAGCCTTGATGATGCTCGACGTGGCACTTCGTTGGTAACCCCAAGCATAGGGTGTGAAGAGCAAGCAGCAAGTTTTCCCTCAGTTGAGACCGAGGTTATCGAACTAGAAGGAGGAAGGAAATGTCACACAGGTGTTGCAAGCAACACGGAGACCTGCACAACACAAACTCAAGACTTTGCCCCAACGAATCAATGAGGTTGTCCAACTCACCGGTTTACTGTAACAAAGGATTAAACGTATGGTGTGGAAGGTAATGGTTTGCAGCAAGTAAACAAGTAACAGTGGAAAATGTATCAATGGTAAAGATTGGACCGGGGTCCATAGTTCACTAGAGGTGCTCTCCTTAGATAAACAACGTGGCATGAAGGGTAAACAAATTATAGCAGGGCAATTGATAGGAACCGAGCAAGGCATAACAATGCAATTACTAGTCAGAAAGATCCTATGAGATTCGATTGGGCAATACAACAAGATACATAGACCGCCATCCAACTGCATCTATGACTAGAAGTCCACCTTCAGGTTATCATCCGAACCCCCTCGAGTATTAAGTTGCAAGCAACAGACAACTGCTTTAAGCAAAGTGTGTAAGGTAAACAGTCCATATGTTCCATGAACAAGAGACCGCTGTTTTATCCCTAGTAGCAACAACATATCTACAACCGAAGAGATTTATGTCACTTCCCTTGGAAACTAGAGGCATGAACCCACTATCGAGCATAAATACCCCCTCTTGGAGTCACTAGCAACTACTTGGCCAAGATAACCACTAGCAACATAGAGCATGCAAGATCACAAACAACACAGACATGATAGAATCATAAAGACAAAACCATTAATCAAACCAACATAATAATCTCAATATCCATCGGATTCCTGCAAACACAACATGCATGATTACAAATAGATTAGATCTTAATCATGAACAGAGCTCACAAGATCTATACATGAAAGCACAAAGGAGGAGATACAACCATCTAGCTACTACATGGACCCATAGTCCAAGGTGGAACTACTCACGCATCATACCGGAGAGAAGGCCTCCGGGATGATCTCCCCTCTAGCAGGGTGCCGAGAAGAACTTCAGATCCCCTCGATCTAGGGACGATGGTGGCCACGGCTACAGACGGTTTCATGGATATTTTATCGGGTACTTAGGGTTTCTGTATCGGGGGCTTCTTATAGGCGAAGGGGGAGGCCGAGGTGGCGACCAGGGGCCCCACACCCCTCCCAGGTGCGGGGTAGGGCCCACCTGCGCCTAGGGTGGGTTTGGCCGCCCTGGATTGCCTCCCCGGCTCCCCTCTGGACTTCTTGTTCCCCACGGAAAGTAATTGACTTTGACGTTTGTCCCGTCCAATTCCGACAATATTTCTTTACTAACTTTTCTGAAACCAAAAATAGCAGAAAACAGGCATCTGACACTTTTGCAACTTGTTAATAGGTTAGTACCAGAAAACATGTAAAAAGCACCTCAAAGTGTAGACAAGTAAAGCAAAGTAGATGCTAAACAAGCATGGAGCATCAAAAATTATAGATACGTTTCCGACGTATGAGAGCCCAAGGCGTCGCAACAGCGATTACGATGTTCAAAGAGATCTCGCCCACCGCAAGGTCGACAAGGCACACGCAAACGCGCGTGTTCAACCGAATCCGACGAGGATGACGATGGAGAGCTGTGCAGAGCCATATGCTTCAGCAGATCCGTTCGGCGAACGAGGATGCCGAAAAATTTCAAGCTCCCTTCGAACACTCTGAAGTTCGATGGCACGCAGGACCCGAAAGCCTGGCTCAGCGACCACCTCTCATCCGTCAAGTTGCACGGCCGAAACAGCAACACCGCCCTATAGTGCCTTCAACTGCAGCTAACAGGCTGTAGATGTCCCAACCTGATAAGGTAGAGATCCCTGTGTTCACAATGCTAGTCCCTGGATCAATAGCTAGCATCCACAGTTTAAGATGTAATATCAAGAAACAAAGGTCATATTACAACTTATAACCAGGAATAAAATATTTCATTACATCTTACATAGCTCATTTGTCTATCTCATTACAATGCAGCAACAATAACTATATAGCATGGAGTCCTTCATCTTCATATGCCACAGGCAATCATGTTGGTTGTAGACTTGTAATCCTATTCAACACACTTCACTAACATTAAACAAACCTACAACAAAATAAGTTACAGCCACAAGGGTCAATATATTTGAATTGTATTGGCAAGTGGTACTATGGTATCTATCATGTATATGCATTTGGCTAAGTGGAGCTTAGGGCTGCTTTTCTCAAAATACATTTTCCTTATCATTTGAAAACACTAATATTTTGTTTGACAAAACACCCAAGGCATCTACCAATAAAATTGGCGATCCTTTAACCCTTGTTCAACCACAAATTTTTAACTTAGAAATTGGGATGAGGAGATCCTTGATAGCTTCCATGTCTTGATGCTCAAATTGTCCATTGTTGGGGACACAGGTAAGTACTTAGATTTTACTCTCTCGAGAGGTGGTGCACTTTCCCCACAAGACTCGACATGCATCAAGACAAGATCTTTCATAAGCCTTCCCTTAGACCAAATGGACGTGTTCCAACCTATCACCCCTACCACCTTCTGTCCATCTGGCTAAGTTATTGCAACCTATATGATCCAGGCAGAGCCCATATGCCATGTGGATGCACTAGAAGCTTCTCAACATTTGACATCTCAAATCTCTTTGTTTCTGGGTGTCTTTCCACAAGTGAGATACACCAGGTATGACCCCTGGGTAACCACTCAACATAACCCATTCTTTCCATTCCACCCAGGTGATTCATTCACATAGTTGTTTTTAATAAGAAAAATCATAAGTCATAGACTTAGAAATATTTCATAGCATGATTATAATCCACCCTTGTTTTCTACTAGATAGGCTAAGCATACTAGTAGCAAGAATCTTAACTTAGGGAAAATTCTACTAAGGCATCATCTACTAGGATTTCCCAAGGCATAGCATACTTAGTAAAAAATCCATGCAAGTCCTACTCAAAATATCACTAATGCATAGTGAAAATAATAGGACAAAATGTATGAAGCACCACTTGCCTTTTTAGTAGAGATACTAGGTTCACTCCATGATCTTTCAATAGTCACACTCTTCAAAGTTCACTACAATTCAATCAAGCAAGGCACAAATTCAAACTAGCATTCAAACAATTCATCACATAAAATAATAAAAACAAAGCAATGCATGCAAGCATGCAAAAGGTTGTTTTATTTTAAAAAGTGTTTTCTAGCAAGGTTTAACATTTCAAAACACCTACTGGTCATTTATAAATGTGGCCAAACCATTTAAAATCAAGTTAGTGAAAATGGCCATTTAAATCATTTTTGTTTTGCTAGAAATGATTTTAATCAAAGTAATATTTTGTAGTGTTAGCCAAATATGTTTTTAAACACAATGTTAGTGTTTAGGATCAAAGTGTTTAAAACAAATCCATTTACAAAAGGTTTCACCCAAAAATCATTTTTAAATAATAGCAACATTTTTGTTTTACTAGAAATGCCTTTATTCAAAGGAATAATTTTCTAGGATTAATCAAATATATTTTGAAATCCAAAAGTTAGTGTTTAGGGTCATAGAGTTCAAAACAAACCATTTGCAAAAGATTTTACTCAAAAAGCATTTTTAGAATAAATTTTATACTCAAAATAGACCTAATAATGTTTCTGCAAAAACACTCAATTTTCCAGAAGCAAAATGCTAAACTAAGGGCATGGTTTTAAAGGTTTCTCTTTCCTGAATCCAATGAGATAACATTTTCAAATTTTGGACGTGTAGATCAAAAGTTATGAATTTTGCAAAATCAAACATCTAATAGATATAATTCTGTTTTAAAAACAAAAGACAGGCCATGCGTCATGTTTCTATTGGACTGTACCGCTTCATCAGGATCGTGATACGTGGACCGCGGTATTAAAAGGAAGAGGCCGAGGCGGTGGACAGGGGCCCCACACCCTGCCTAGGCGTGGGGCAGGGCCCACCCGCGCCTAGGGGGTGTGGCTGCCCTGGCATGCCTCTTCGTCTCCCCTCTGGACTTCATGTTCCCCACGGAAAGTAATTGCCTTTGACGTTTCTCCTGTCCAATTCCGAGAATATTTCTTTACTAGCTTTTCTGGAACCAAAAACAGCAGAAAACAGGCAACTAGCACTGTGGCAACTTGTTAATAGGTTAGTACCAGAAAACATGTAAAAATCACATCAAAGTGTAGACAAAGCAAAGAAAAGTAGATACTAAACAAGCATGGAGCATTAAAAATTATAGATACGTTTCCGACGTATCATGCATCCCCAAGCTTAACTCCTGCTCGTCCTCGAGTAGGTAAGTGATAAAAAAATAATTTTTTAGGTGACATGCACCTTTATAATGAAGATCAAACCATTTGCAAGCATTGAAAGCTGGGATCAAAGAACTCTAAACATATGCATGAAAGATGGAGTTCTAACAATTGGACATAGTAACTATGCATGCAACTTGACAAGCTACAAACTAAGATCATGTATAACATGCATTGAAAAACGTTTGTTTGTTTCACATACAGAAAACATGGCATAGTAGCAATCAACCTGTCCCTCATAGAGTAGCAAATAGATGCATAGGACACCTTCAAAGTTCACAAGGGTGACTAGAAACAAGTAGCACAAGAGCAAGTAATAACGAAATATGCATCAATCAATAAGCTTTGGAACACTGCACACAGAATGACAACTATGCTCTCTTAATGGTGCCTAAAGGTAGAAGGTGGAGACTCAAATAATGGTGGAAGAAGGGACTTTTATTTATAAAGGAAGCAGGGATTTCAAGTTTCAAAAAGAGCTTCCAAAAATTATGGTAATTGTTAGCTTTCAGCCCTCATTGCCCCTATCATAAGCATCTTGAAGTGATTAAGTTTAAAGTGAACAAACTAATCAAAGCAAACTAAAACACTAAGACGCTCCAAGAACAACACAACTGTGCATGAAACAATAAAAATGAAGTGTCTAGACAGACCTGGACTTTTTATTGATGAAGAAGGGGATGCTTTGGGCATCCCCAAGCTTTGACGCTTGTACCTCTTGTATATTTATTGGGGTGAAAGCATGGTGGCATCCCCAAGCTTGATCTTTTGTCCATTCTTCATCTCATTGCATCATTCTCTCTCTACACCTGAAATTTTTCCTTCATACAAAACTTCACACAATCTTCATTAGCAACATTAGCTTATTCAAAAGATATTAGACCTCTGGAAAATCTTTGCAACAACAAGGCTTTTCACTAAAAACACAAGCTACTGTAGTAACTCCTTCAAGAAGCTCAATTCACCTAAAGAGAACTAAAAAAGGAATCGATAAGAAGCAAATGCAAATAATGGCAGAAATCTGTCAAAACAGACCAGCAGGTAGAAACCAATTTTTTCGAACATCTTCTATTGCTTAAATCAAAAAGTGTTGAACTAACGAAAGTTATCTAACATACTGGGGTATTTATTCGTAAATTTGGAGCTCAATCCGAGTTACATAGACTCCTCACAATTTTTTTGGTGGAGGACAGAAATCTGTTTCGGGACAGCAACTCCCCAAATCTTACTTCCCTCTTATTAGAGGTCATTCTTGGCACAAAAAGCAAACAAAAAGGATAAGGAGAGGTCATTACTGAAGTAATAACTTCCAAGACTCAAGGAAACTCTTGGATTATCTCTCAACAAGTACTTTTCTTTAACGCCTTTAAGTTAGGCTTGATAGCTTGAGAATATGCTCTCATAAGAATTATGAATTGAAGTCAAAGAGAGCATCAAGAAGCAAATTCAAAATACATTTAAGTCTAACCCACTTCCTATGCATAGGAATCTTGTATGCAAATAAATTCACAAAGAACAAAGTGACAGGCATAGGAAGATGAAACAAGAGCAACTTCAAAACTTCCAGCACATAGAGAGGTGTTTCAGTACCATGAAAACTTCTACAACCATATTTTCCTCTTTCATAATAATTTTCAGTAGCTTCTGAATAAACTCAACAATATAGCTATCACATAAAGCATGCTTTTCATTATCTACAAACTCATAATTTCTATCAAGCTAAAAAACAGTGGGATTAAAATCTCCACAGGTTTTATCCAAAGTAGATATTTCAAAAGGATCCACAGGAACATAACATTCATACTCCTTTGGTAAGCATGGGGGACAATCAAATAATTTAAGGGATAAAGAGTTACTCTCATTATAACGTAGGCATGGATAGATCCATTCTTCCTCCTTTTGTTCATCACTCTTCCCCTCTTTTTCATCTAATGAGCTTCCAGTTTCAACAATTTCTTCTTCCATAGGCTCCTGCAAGGCATTAGTATCTTCCATTTGTGGGAAGCATCTATTAAAATATTCAAGAATATAGCCATTTGCTTCCTTGTAATTATCAAAGAAAAATTTAAGTATCTCATAAACCTCACATTCATAAGGTGCATCATCAGTATTTTCAAGCAAACTAGCAAGTTCAAATACACCCTTGAAAGCAATAAATTCTTCAATTTTTTCCACATCATAAAAGTCATAATTTCCCTTAACATAAGAAGATATGGTAACATTATCATTGTACTCACATTGAAAAGGTAGGTGTTTATACCTCCTACAGCAGCAGGACTTATCAAAGCAATAAGTAACATTATAAGTAGAGCACACGTCTTTAGCAATAGTATTTAACTTATCAATTTGTTCCCATAAGTGTTTCCCTTTTTGTGACAAATGGTGTTCCCTATAATAATAATTTTGTTCTTCCGTGAACCCACCTTGCCAATAAGAACTAGTTTCAAAGAAACCATACATTGATAGAAAGTATGACCAAGCAAGGCAATAACAGTCCAACAACTAGAGCAGGAACTAATTTTTTTGTGTTTTTGAATAAAGAAAGCAAACCAAACTAGACTATTTTTTTGTTTTTTTAAAGAGGCAAAAAAACCAAGCAAAAGAAACAGAGCAAACTAAAAACAAAGTAAAGAGAAAGGAAGTGAAGGACTCCCCTAGTGAAGAAGTTCTTAGCCTCCCCGGCAACGGCACCAGAAAACTTGTTGGTGCTTGACGTGGGAGCACTCCGTTGGAAACCCCAAGAGCAAGGTGTGATGAGCACAACAGCAAGTCTACCCTCAGTAGAGACCGAGGTTATCGAACCAAAAGGAGGAAGGAAACGTCACACAGGTGTTGCAAGCAACGCGGAGACCTACACAACACAAACTCAAGACTTTGCCCCAACGAACAGTGAGGTTTTCAAGCTCACCGGTTTACTGTAACAAAGCATTAAACGTATGGTGTGGAAGGTAATGGTTTGCAGCAAGTAAACAAGTAACAGTTAAAGACGTATCAATGGTAAAGATTGGACCGGGGTCCATAGTTCACTAGAGGTGCTCTCCTTAGATAAACAACATGGCATGAAGGGTAAACAAATTATAGCGGGGCAATTGACAGGAACTGATCAAGGCATAACAATGCAATTACTAGTCAGAAAGATCCTATGAGATTCGATTGGGAAATACAACAATATACACATCCAACTGTATCTATGACTAGAAGTCCACCTTCAGGTTATCATCCGAACCCCCTCGAGTATTAAGTTGCAAGCAACAGACAACTGCTTTAAGCAAAGTGTGTAAGGTAAACAGTTCAGATGTTCCATGAACAAGAGACCGTTGTTTTATCCCTAGTAGCAACAACACATCTACAACCGAAGAGATTTCTGTCACTTCCCTTGAAAAGTAGAGGCATGAACCCACTATCGAGCATAAATACTCCCTCTTGGAGTCACTAGCAACTACTTGGCCAAGATAGCTAAAAACAACGGAGAGCATGCAAGATCACAAAAAACACAGACATGATAGAATCATAAAGACAAAACCATTAATCAAACCAACATAATAAACTCAATAGCCATCGGGTCCCCACAAACATAACATGCATTATTACAAATAGATTAGATCTTGATCATGAAAGGAGCTCACAAGATCTATACATGAAAGCACAAAGGATGAGATACAACCATCTAGCTACTACATGGACCCATTGTCCAAGGTGGAACTACTCACACATCATACCGGAGAGAAGGCCTCCAGGATGATCTCCCCTCCGGCAGGGTGCCGGGAAGAATTTCAGATCCTCCCGATCTAGGGACGATGGTGGTGGAGGCTACAGAAGGTTTCATGGAATATTGATCGGGTACTTAGGGTTTTTGCATCGGGGGCTTCTTATAGGCGAAGGGGGAGGCCGAGGCAGTGGCCAAGGGCCCCACACCCTGCCTAGGCGCGGGGCAGGGCCCACCCGCGCCTAGGGGGTGTGGCTGCCTTGGCATGCCTCTCCGTCTCCCCTCTGGACTTTTTGTTCCCCACGGAAAGTAATTGACTTTGAAGTTTGTCCCGTCCAATTCCGAGAATATTTCTTTACTAGCTTTTCTGGAACCAAAAACAGCAGAAAACAGGCAACTACCACTGTGACAACTTGTTAATAGGTTAGTACCAGAAAACTTGTAAAAAGCACCTCAAAGTGTAGACAAAGAAAAGCAAAGTAGATACTAAACAAGCATGGAGCATTAAAAATTATTGATACGTTTCCGACGTATCAATACCGAAAGGGAAGAGAACCCGACCTGTAGCCAAAAATCTTCTTATATTCATGTTCCAACTCCTTTGCTTTTTCAAAACAGAAAATTTAACTCTTATGGAAGTTGATTTTTAACCCGACAATTGTTCAAAGATACAAAGTATTAGCTTCATATTAACATCCTTCTCTAAATCATGCTCCATAAAAAGTATGGTATCATCCGCATACTGAAGAATGGAGACGCCCCCTCTACAAATGAGGTACTAGGCTACCTACCTTACCGTCTTCCTTTGCATGGGCAATAAGAATAGCTAGCATATCAGCAAGAATGTTGAAAAGCATTGGGGACAAGGGATATCCTTGTCTCAAACCTTTTCTGGTTTGGAAAAAGTGTCGAATGTCATCATTGACTTATTCCAACACTTTCACCTTGCACAAAACATTTGATCCACTCACACCATTGAGGGTCAAAACCTTTCATGCGAAAAAATTGTTGTAAAAAAGGCCATTTAACCTTATCTTCAATTTTGAAAAGCACACCATCCAGTTTCTTCCGGTGAAGTTCATATATGGTTTCGTGCAGTACAACAACACCCTCGAACGCGTCGTCCTGGTATAAATGCAGTCTGAGGTGGTCTAATGATCCAATTCAGTAATGTGATTAGTAGCCACCTTTGTAAAAATCTTGAAGCTGACATTTAGTAGACAAATTGGTCTGTATTGCTGAATTTGTACCACATTTTTTTTGGGAAGGAGAGTAATCATCCCAAAGTTCAACTTAAAAAGGGCTAATTCTTCAGAATGCAATTTCCTAAAAAGATCCATGAGGTCATTTTTAATAATATCCAAAAAGTTTGATAAAACTTCACACGAAAGCCATCATGGCCCGAAGCTTTATTATGTTCCGTTTGAGAAATAGCATCCAAAACTTCTTTCTCGGATAACTCAGCTATAAGACATCCATTTTCTTCAGTTGAGAGTTGAGGGATATCATCAATACGTTCCTCCGACAAGGAGAAGCTACTTTATTCGGTTCACTGAAAAGAGCTTTATAGTATTCAGTAATATAGACTTTCAAGTTGTCTTAGCCCACTATGGTTCCTTCATCTTGCTTCAGTTGGAAAATGCTTTTCTTTTTGTGTTTACCATTTTCAATAAGATGAAAATATTTAGTATTATTACTACCCTCTTGAACATGTTTTACCTTAGCACGTTGATCCCACTTAGTCTCCTCATCACGTCTAAGCTTACATACATGTTCATTGGCCTCTCTTAGCTTATCATTTTCTAATCTAGTCAATGGACTCGTTTCGGCTTTAATATCCAACTCATCAATAATGAATAGTAGTCTCCCCTTTTCTTTTTTATATTTTCTACTAAGATTATTAGCCCATCTTTTCAAGAATCAGCGTAAGTGTCCTATTTTATTTTTCCATCTCTACATAGGAGTATCCCTAGTGAATACCGATTCTCATTCTTTTTTATCATCTAAAAAAACCATCACGACGCAACCAGGATAGCTTAAATAAGAAGCGAGCCTTATTTCCTACATGAGCGTGATTACCAGAATCAAGTAGTAGTGGTGTATGGTCAGAACCAGAACGTGTTAATGCCTTCACCGATATTAAAGGAAATTTTTGCTCCCATTCCACACTTGCGAGGATATGATCCAACTTTTTATAAGCTGGATTGTCCCTACGATTAGCCCTTGTCTGGCTGAGAGAACAATTTCTCGAAGATCAAGACTTTCAATAATGGCATTAAACTAAAAGGCCATCGAGGGTTAAAGTTATCATTACTTTTCTCCTCTTGTTTACGCATAATGTTGAAATTACCACCTAACAACATAGGTAGTGACTCTGTCTCGCACATACGCACCAGTTCAGATAGAAATTCGTGTTTGTGTGAATCTTGTGCAGCTCCATACACCGGTAAAAAGACCCACTCAAAACCGTCGTGCTTAGATCTCAAATACAATTTAACACAAAAATCTCTAGTTTCCACCTTTTTAACTTAAAGAGTTTCTGCATTAATGCCAACTAATATACCTCTTGACCTTCCATGAGGTGGGAGACAAAACCACATGAACTCCCTCCCTGTTGCCAGGTGTTTTAAAAATGGAACAGTGAAATTAGACCAACCCGTCTCTAACAGTGCAATAAAGTCTAAACAATCATACCGGATAGATTCCATGTCATTCCTTTCAATCCTGTCATTGAGACCTTTTTTATTTTACTTTAATACGAGTGCTTCTCCGTATATTTGTCTTATCATAAGACTTATCAATTGATCTAGATCGATGTTTCTCTTTGTTGTTGGTGATGTCAAAATAATTTTCAGTGTTATACCATGGGTTTAAAACTTTTATACCAGTACTAATTTTGGTATGAATAATGTGTCTCCCTCCTGCTCCAATTGTTGTTACCTTTGACATTCTGAAAGTATGTCTTCGGGGCTGATTGCTCTTGGCTGAGAGCCGGTCATAACAGATCCTTGGAGTCTTTGAATTGCTTTCCTAAATAATAAGTTAGATTTTAACAAGAGATCATAGTTCTATTCTTCAATAAAAATTCTCACATTCAGTAGCAAAGTATGTTTAATGTATTCCTTATTTTTGTATCATTTTCTCATTATTTTCAGATACTACTATTGAATAAATCAAGCCCATCATCAATGTAGGGTACTGACTTAGTGTTGGAGTGTGCCGGAGTTGTAATCTTGACACGAGATAGAAGAGACAAATGTGTTAACTTGTGTGAGAACCAAACAGTTCTTGGTCGCTAAAAAGGCAGTCCGCGGTGTGGTGGTGCCATATATTCGTGGTGTGGAAATGTAACAAAGTGTGTGTTTGGAGTCAATTTAGGTTGAGAATAAATTTGAGTCTATCAATAGCTTTTTTCACTTAGATAATTTTTTTATTTCACGCCAAAATTTAAATCAGTTTGAAGTGACTTGCATTTGTGTTAACTACGTCAGGAGGACTTGAGCTACAAACAAAAATGGTTTTTCTGTTTTGTTTCTTATGCCGGTTCTATAATTGACTAACCAAAGAATTCAAATGTGTACCCATATTTGAATTAAAGGGTGAGAAAAACGTTGTAGTTGAGTGTTTTGGATTATTTCTCTAAAAAAAGATATATGTGGATCAAAATTAAATTTTATGATATTTTGACAGACTGAAAGATTATTCAAGTACTTCTGCAGAAAAAATTGACGATGCACAAGTCAGCGACCAAAATGCCATGCTACAGAAGTAACTTGCTTCTACTGGTGCAATTTCAATGTGCCATGTTAGGTGGTTCTCCCCTTGGGATTTATTTTAGCAAGAAATGGTAGTAAGTATTTTTTTTTGTTTTTGTTTTTAAGAACCTTAGCATTTAAGAGTGAAAATTTGTCAACTGCACCTAAAAACGTCATGGTAATCATGACACCTTCTTCATATCTGATAAGGCTAAAAGAGGCATGCGCTAATCAAATCTAGACATAAGGTCATAGCTGTGTGTTTCTATCTGAGTTTAGAACCAAATTTAGGGATCCTTTGATTAAAAAGAATACCATAGCATTTCGTAGGAGCTTTATCCTTAGGAATTTTTCTATGTGCATCGTTTGATTGGTAGGATTGGAATTATTAGGATTTGTTTCTAAAGGGGATTGAATTGCACTATGTCTCGGAGGAATATTTCCATCTACTAAAACCTCATGTTCGAATTCCTTTGTTTTTCATGTGAGTCACACTCTTTGAAGAAGTATCCTATAGGTTCCAAATGCTATAGGATTGAACTGGATATGTCATTCAAATCCTGCAATTTTCCAAGTCCATATGTTCTAAGAATCTTGCGAACCAAAGAGTCCCTTCAAATTGATGATGAACATAGGAGGACAGAATAATGGTGCCCCACGGGTACAATTTTCTTTGATTTGTATTACTCCCTCTGACCCATATTAGTTGTTTGGATTTGTCTAGATTCATATGTATCTAGACATGTTTTAGTGTTAGATACATTAGAATTCAGACAAATTTGAGTCAACTAATATGGATCGGAAGGAGTACATTATTCAGTGTAAAGAGATATTTGACGCATCACCGAGCCGGGCAAAGCTCGCGAGCTGCACCGAGCTCCGTTTTGCAGCTCACCGGCGGCGTCGACCTGGCTTAGGCTCGGCATGTCTAGCCCGAGCTTTTCGCTGGCTCGCACCGAGCTGGACCGAGCCAGCTCGTGTCTAGGCATAGATACGCCGACGATAAAGCCGTCGCTCCAGTCTATTTTTTCTCTTTATTTTTATTTGATATTTATTTATTACTCTTGATTTTTTTAATCCTCAACTATTGCCACACAAGGAGGAAATTGCGATGGATTTCAGACCATGGCTATACAATCTCGGTGCCATAGTAACGCGTGTAACTAGACGGCAGCAAGAAACTTTGAATTTATCAGGATATTTCTCAGTAAAAACCATCACCTCCTTTTTCAGTAACGTGGAAATGGAAAGAGAATTAAGTCAACAGGAAACAAGATAAGCAAGCACTCCTGCCAATAATAAGTAATCCATAGCTTAGGTATCCAAATTGTGTTTAGGAAAAAAAAAGGGGGGGGGGGGGGGGCAGGTTCTTATAAAAAATTGAGTTGCATTTGTGTTAAATACGTCGGGAGGACTTGAGCTACAAACAAAAATGGGTTTTCTGCCTTTTTTCACTGATTTAAATTTTGTCGTGAAATAAAAAAAATATCTAGTAAAAAACGTTATTGATAGACTCAGATTTATTATCAGCCTAAACTTACTCCAAACACACCTTGTTCCATATACCCTTTTATCTTGAAGATATGTATGCCCGCTTCTTACTCATCTCCCAAGTCTAATCAGGGACAACCTTCACAAATGAAGGCATATTTAAGGACAGGAAGCTTGTGTTTTCTACACAGAATTATATATTCTTTGATTGTCCGATTGCAAATAGCTCCAGCAGACCATCGCTGACGCTTTGCAGTGTCAAGTTGGAAAGCAACATATTACCTCATAGGATTCCCTTTGGAGCTTATTATGGTGTACGAATACCACTATCCAGGATGATGACAATCTTCCTGATCAATCAATGCAGCAGGATCTCAAGCCCCTAAGGCTAGTCATAGTGAGAGTAATTTGAGTAGTAATATAGTCTTACATGTATTGCCAACTAAGTATTTAGATGATATGGTATATAATTAAATAATAAAAGAAAAGCTTAGGATAACTAGCTATGTTACCATAACATCACATATTTCAAGACAAAATGAATCTACATTGTAATAAATAAGCCTTTGCATGACACTACATATATGTTATTTTCCACTATAGAGATAGTAACTTAGACTAATAATATACGCAAGTTACTACTTTAAGTTACCCCCACTATGACCAGCTTAAGTCTTTTATAAAGACACCATCACAACATGAAGTTGTATACTAACTGGACGACCCAAGATCCAAGCAGTTGCGGGGCTACTGTAAATAGTAGACTGATTTAGAACTAATGTATTGCATATGTATGGAAACTTTGTTGCATGGAGGGTTTCCCCATTGCATTGATCGGACGGTCCGGTCTCACATCAAGTAAGATCAAACGGTTGCCAAGATGGTTGATTGGCTGCATGTACTAGCCAATGGGTTGCCGGTCTGGTCTCACGTAGCAGACTCTTCAAATACTGCATTTATTTGAATATTTACCATTCTTGAAAATAAATATTCATTATTCTGGCTTGAACCCTGGACAAACAGAACCCTGGACACGTGAAACTGGCATGCATGTTGCTCCTCCTTACACAATTAAACCACATCTTGGATCACTAACTGCACACCACAGGATGCTAGTCAACTTACCATAATAGAACTAGTACTCCCTTCGTCCAGAAATAATTAATTTAGATTTGTCTAAATTTAAATATATCTAGACGCATTTTAATGTATAGATACATTCAAATATAGACAAACTCAAGTTAGTGATTTCTGGACAGAGGAAGTAGTTAATTAAGAGAAGAAAAATACTACTCCCTCCGTCACGGTTTAAAAGACATTTTAGAAAGATTATTGGGATCTAGGTAGACGTTGATTGGGGCCACAAAACATCCAAATTCGCTGAAAGAAACGCTTATTAATTATTTAGCGCTCTATTAAATGTAATTACTCAATAGAGACGAGGAGTTTAGGAGCATGGTGGAGTTGCATGCAATAATTTATTCCTTGACTGCAAGGAGTAGGAAGTAGGAAGGTAAAAGGGGACATTAATTCTGTGATCTACTACTACTTATAAAGGCACAAACATGTTGGGATACATTTGATCACGGCCATCAATCACAGTCAATCAAACGGACCAGGACACTCCAATGTTGAGCACAACTCAACACATTTTCAAATCCCGCACACACAACTTACCGGTTGGATGGATCCATGTAAGGCGGATGGAAAAAAACCTGCCTATCGTTCTCTACTCGCACAGTCACACGTCGCCCAAAACTCCGGATCGTGGCACAGTGAGCCCTACTACCGCCGCACTATCCCTGCCTGGCTTCGCACTCAGAGCTCCTCTTCCTCCACGGTCGACTGTCTATCCTGTTCACTCAGTGCGGCCGCCCGACGCTGTCGCCACCGCCGCCTCCAAGGGTCCTCCACCGGTCCAACCCTGATCTACCTGTACCGCCCTCGCGACAATCCGCTGTCCAGTCGTGATATCTTCTCAAGTTGATCTACCCTTCATCCGCAAATTTTTCCTGAGCATTCACTTTGTCGCCCATCATCCTGAATGTTTTTAACATCAGCCTGATCGATTACTTTATAATGTATAAGAGAAAATAAATAGATAGAACAGATGTTCCCTGTACCATAATCATAATCGTTGGCAGTTTTCTGTATATGCTAGCAGGATAACTTCTCCTTTCTAGCTACTTTCTACTTTTTATGTTTGCTCTCTTCAGATCCTCCTTCCTAATAAAATTCAGCAACAAGGTACACTTTAGTACAACAAAACTGAGTTTCTTGAAAACAAATTATGTACAAATCAAATTTTAGTACAGGGTAATATTTAGTAACTTTGGAAATTATAGTACAAGAAAAAAAGTGTCTTCGAAGAAGATTTAATAGAATTATACAATCTAATATTTTTGTTATCATCCTTTGCAGTAACACTGGACATGGCAAACAATGAAATAGATTACTAAATAGGTCACCAACTGCCTTGAAGATACCACATCAACCAAACTACTTGGCTTCAGGCTCCACCAATAATAAAGCGGGTTGGTATGTCCGATTGTCTAATGAGAAGAAAGCTGAATACCTGAATAAGCAGCGCATATCTTCTTTGCTGGTGTCTGTGGGTTCTACCCCTTTCAAAGATGTAACGAACATACAGACAAAAGCTATTTCAGGTTACATTGCTGTCATTTTTTTGTGTGCAGGTGATAATACAAGTAAAGATGTAAACACCACCATTGTTGATGAACCATTGCAAGAAAATCGTAAAGGAAAAACTGGACAAAGTTGGTATGCACGACTTCCGGGTGAGAAAACAGCTTATCTACAGAAGTTGCGAATATCACACGAACAAAAGAAGGTTGCCACTCTCGGTCCGAATGTGGCTGACCTGGGAGAGACAAGCCCATTGTTGTCGGCTGGTATGTCCAATAATTACTCCAAACATGAATCTGAATCCAAATGGTGCTAATATTATTCTTCTACTTATTTCTCAACAAGAATATCACAGTCAGTAATAAAACCTTTCAGTTTTAATGCCAAGCATCTCTGACCAACTGGAACACTACATAAAAAGAGGTACAACATGTCCGTGCCAAAGTAATAGTGCTGACACCAAGGTATCCAGTATTTTTACTGAACATAATTACCCAGTATTGAAAGCATAGATATATGCATTGGCAATTGTTATCAAATTTAACACCACACCATGTGATTTACTTTGGAGCGATGATTGTCCACACCCATATTAGGATTCAGTTTTTTTTAAGAGAGGAATTCCTTACCTGCACACGAATCTGATGACCAGAACGCACGCGATGCGGCAAGCCCGCCGGAGCAGAGCCTCATCGCCGGCATCCCTCGGCGATTGATCCAATCCATCGGCTTGTACTGCATGACAAGGAGACGGGCGCTATGGAGCCCTCCAACGCGTGGTAGACTCATCTGCCAATCCAGTGGAGACAAGGCCCACGCCTTCGCGTCCTCCTCCGTCGGAGCCCTGCTCTAGGTCGCCCGCGAGCATACCAAGCTCGAACGCCTCCTAGGATCTTCAACGACCGATTCGATAAGGAGGGTCGGAGATGAACACGGGAGTCGATTCCTCACGCCAACGGTGGAGACGAAGGGGAGGGGCGGCCTGACGAGGTCCAGTGAGGGAGATGGAGACAGCCAATGGGGGACAGCGGGAGACAGACAGGGGCGGTGGATAGGTAGGTGCGGCGAATGGGGAATGGCGTCCGGCGGGGAGACAGGCAGGGGCTGTTGGCGAGAGAGTGAGAGAGAGACTTGAGTAGAGTGAGGGGCGTTGTCCATTTTGTTCTGACAAGTTCCACTGTTATTTTTATTAAAGAGTGTAGAGTAGAGTGCAGAAAACTGAAGGTTTTCCATATAAGCATATATTTATGATAATTATATGTATTGAATATAATAAACTTTGTATCGCCAAAATTTCATATCATATTGTATATGTTATCCTTTGTTGCGGTTCGTGGATGCTAAATTTCATGGAGTCCTTACGGGGAATATTTTATCCGACACCTCCTAGAGTGTATATTTGGCTCATTGTCATATCGATATTCCATGTTCAACCATTATATGAAGCCTATCTATTGATTACTTCTCCAAAGGGTCATATACCACGTTTTAGAAGAAAAATAGTTGTTATTTTAGTTAACTCTGAACTGAATGACGATGGTATAGAAAATTGAAACTTGACGATGACTAAGGCAACATAGATTACACAGATTATACGACTAAAAAATCTGAAACATCAAACTCATCATTAAAAGTACTGCTTATCTCGAAATCAGCATGATTGAAGGTGTTGCTTTATTGGAGTAAGCCACCTTTTCCCGGTTCATTTAGTGTTCTAAATTATAATACATGTATGGATTTTTATGTGAAAATATATGGGTGAATTGTGATCATGAGAACTCACACTCACATTGTTACTTAGGCAAGGGACCTATTTAGGTAACATGATAAAAACTCGTTAAAAGAGAATAAATATTTAAAATTTTAATTAAATTATACAGACGTGTCTTGCACGTGCACGTTTACTAGTTAAGTCTAACACGCCCAGGATGAAAAGAGTTTTGAAAATACATAGATTTATAAAGACGTCCTCTAAATGCGTGACGTACTTGGTTCCAGATCCTTAATATCTCCCTGACCACGTGCCAATTAATATATGGAGTACTTGGTTCCAGATCCTTCATATCTCCCTAATCAATATCCACCCTGGCCGCACGAACCGCGTTGTGATTAATTTAGTGATTTAACTATAGTCATCATAGTCATAAATATTGAAAAGAAATAAGGAGAAGATTTGGATAATCTGTGCAGCATATATCAGTTGAATGGACTGGAGCTGCCTCGTGGTGAACATGGGGGATTCAGCGTGTGCTCCCCTGCTAGGCTACGAGAGAAGGGAGACCAGAACATGGATATTACATTTTCTAACTTCACGATCACATAAGATCGACTTTATATATATACCCAAATCAGTGGTTAATTAGTACCACACGTCCTATCTGCGAGACCACTTGCTTCGAGGCGATCTTGAGGTTGGAACGGCGTTGCTGCATCCAGTGACGGGCCTGGGAGGGCGGGTTTCACGTTGTTGACAGGCACCAGAGACTACTCCACGCGAAAATATTTTGTCGGCGCTTTGGCTACCTCGGGGATTGGATTTTCCGCTTGTTGATAGATCAATATGGAGGCGGATGTAGGATCACTATCGAATAGGAAGCTTTGCCGAGGGCTTGAAACTATGCCGACGGCTAAATATCGGACCCGTCGGTGTAGCCATCGTCCAGGCCAGCTTCCCTTCGTGACCGTTAGCGTACACCCACTAGTGCAGACCCCCCCCCCCCTCTAACACCGGTTTGGAGGGCCCTCTAACAGCGGTTGTAGAACCGCTGTTGAGGGTTCGGTGTTAGAGGGGGGCCCCTTTAACACCGGTTCTTATACGAACCGGTGTTAAAGGGTGGCGCATGTGGGGCTGCCGCAAGGCTCAGGCCCCCCCTTTAACACCGGTTCGTAACATAAATCTCGCATGACAGTTCTGCCTCTGTCCGTTCAGGCGTTTCATGCGGGGAGGGAGGGAATCGATCGGGAGCGGTATACACATACATCGTCATCAGTACATACGAGTACATGAATAATTAAGCAACTATTATTATACACAAACATCGTCATCGACACATACATCGTCATCGTTCATTTTGGTGGATATCTAAAGAGTTTTCCGCCAGGCGTGACGACCTCATCAAGTATGAACCCCGTCAATTCCTCTTGAATGGCTCGTATGCGGTCAAATGGTAGGAGTTGGTCCCGCATCCGTTCGATCTGAATATATATGAAAAATAGGGTCAATATATATAAGAATAAAACTCAACACAATTGATGGTAATAAAATAATATTGTGGACTTTGTTTACTTACTCTAAGTTGTTCTAGTGCGGCTTGGTCCGTCGCACATATCGTGTTGCGAATGAACTCGCAAACATAGTATCCACATAAGTTATTGCCGAGTCCCTAATGCGCGCACTTTACGAGAATAGAGAGTTCAATCAAAATAATAATCAATAAAGCATGATATAATGGAATTGGAAGCAGAATCAAAGAGATACGCAGACCTAGCTAGCTAGTATTACTTACATTTTGGTCTACAAATTTTAGTTCTTCTGACCATTCACCCACGGCCCTGCCCGTAAACCTTTTCCAAACCCTGTCTGGCAAAGAAAATGGATAAAGGAGTAATTAATTACTTGTTGTCACGAAAGTTGCCGATCTAGTGCGATAATATGATTGAAATTACCTCTGGAGCATCTCTCTAAAGTCTGCCCATAGCTCTTTTTCTTTTCGTAACGAGTCCATGACAAGGACTTTTCCTGAGTCGGGTTGAATGACTAGCAGAATAAAGTGGAACCTACGCACGCATAACTCATCATCAGTTACACTTAACATCGAGTAAGCCGAAACAGAATGTGTACAAGAGAGGGTAACAGTACTCACGAGAAGTTGTAAGGCAATAGTATTTCCCTTTTGGTTTGTTGTCTCAGTAAAGACCTTAGCAAGTAATCTTCTGTTTGCCCGGGTTTGGTTCTTACCACTTCTTCATGAACTCTATTTGGGTCAACGAACCCAATGTCAAAAGGGCCTCCTTTCATGCATTCCATAACCTTTTTCCTGCATAATAGTATATACATATATGGTGAGCATATATATACATGCAATTAATGAAGTGAATGAGATGAGATATAAATTACAGAAATAGTATTTACACACAATAAAGGCTGATGACAGCTTTGTCGAGTTCCTTCTGATTGAATATAAAATGCAAGTCTTGAATGTTGAAGTCGATCTCGTCGTCTCCGCACAAGAAAATCTCATCTCTTATATGCGCCGTGATCCATTCTTACTTTCTCGTCTTGCAGAAATCAAGGTACCACTTGTGCAATTTTCGCATCTTTGTTGGTAGATTCTTGAGCTCCTCTTTCTTGACGAGATTCTTCCCATACTTCCATGGCTGTATAGGGTTGGCATCGCATTTGGGCAAGTTGTCTCCCATGATGTTCAAGTATGCAATGTAAGTCATCCCCATCTCATTGGCCTTTCTTTGTAGCTCTGCCTCGTAATCATTTACGGGAGGAGCGTCCCGTGTGTTGAACACTTGGAGCGGGGCGCATGATTGGTTTTCCTGCTCTCCGAGCATGGGAACTGTTTTCTGGGGTGCCACACGACTGCTATTTTCAGTCTCCCTACGGCGCCTTGCATCCGCCTTCAAAATCTGGCGCTCGTAGTCCGACACAAGTGGGGTTTTAGGTTTGAAAAGATTTTTGTAAAACTTCTCCACCACCGCCGGATCTATTTTCTCCTTTGGCTCGGCCCGTCTAGGTGCAAAGAATTTCTTGACCTCTTCTTCCGAGATCCTATTGGTCTCCTCGTCGCTGCGATTCCACGGTAAAACCGGCAATGGCTTGGCGGAAGGCTGCGGACGAAGTTTTTGAACTCTTTGGCGACGGTTTCGCTGGATTTCTTTGTGGTAGTGCTAGTGATGCTCTTCGTGGCAGTGCTCTTCCGCCACTGTTGAGGAGATGGCTGAAGCACCGGAGATGGTGACGAGGATATGGCTGGCCTTGGAGATGGTCAAGGCTGGGAGATGCATGGCCTTGCAGGAGATGGCTCGCCAGAGATAGCTGAAGCGGCTCAGATCACCGACGCTATGGAGACGGCGGGTGCCAAGTGGCCTCAATTTGGAAGCACGATGTGTTCCTTCTTCCAAAGAATGGTTGTTTTCACCGCAAATTTGAGTTGAGTTTCCCTTCACCGTAGCATGGTCAAGTTGTGCTTCCTCATATTCCTTCACAACCTCATCCACCCGATAATAGCATAGCCATCTGGAATCGGTCGGCGGTGGTAAGTTCCACCAGCTGTGGAGGTAAGGCATAGTCGACAGCCACCTTAATGGATAAGCCCATTAATCTCACATGCAGCTCAACGTGTTTGCTCTCCGTGATCTCATCCACGGGGTATCGAGGACCCGCCATTTCAAGCGTGGGATGCACGTTCTCCGTGGAAGCCATGCTGCTTTTCCGCGCAGAGTCTGGGCCGCCGGCAGCTTCCAATGCAGGCTCTTCGTTCCACTGAGATGGGCCGGTAGCTTGATGGCTCTGTTGTGCATTCACTTGCGCCTGCAGCGCCACAAGTGCATGTTCTATCTGTCATCCGCTCTGTATGCTCTTTTTCTTTTCTCGCGCCATCTGTAAGAGTCGCCCACTGGCAAAACCCATCCTTCCACGCCATACCCCATGCGTCGTGCATGTCCGTGGGTGTTCTTTTTACCGATGGCGGCGTGTGAGCTGGTCATTCTCTGTCGGGATGGAAGGTCCCGGCGGCTGTTTCCTCGTATGCCGTGATGAGTTCAAGGACGGTTTGGCAAGGAGGGTTGGAAAGATACACAATCCTGTTTCGGGTCCAACCTTGCCCCGATTCAGAGAACCAAGTCTTTGCACGTAGGTCCCACCCATCCGTCTGGGTGTGATCCTCTAGCGCCTTGAGGCCTTCTCAGCTTCCTCCCACTTAGGCCTCTGAGATATGCAGCCACCTGACCCCGTCCTCTAGTGATATTCCTTCTTCTGGGCATTTAGCGTATTGGTTTCTGACCTCTTTTTAGCTATAGCACCTTTTTTATATGTCACAAATTTAGGCCAGTGAGGTCTTATCTTCGCATAATATGCGTCTTCAAAATTTGGAGTCTCGCGAGTTTTGACAAATTTGTTCAATTTTGTCTTCCAGTTGCGGAAAGCGTCAGCCATCTTCTTTAGAGTCCACTCTTTGACCTTTTCCTTTATAACCGGGTTGTTTTCATCCTCCTCTGGCGGAAGGGTGAAATTTACCAACAACAAATTCCAAAGCGTTTCTTTGGATCTTTCATCGACAAAGGTACCGTCGCCCTTCTTTGGCTTATTCCAATATTCAATTATGATTGGGATTTGGTCCCTAACAAGAACTCCAGCCTGACGTACAAATTTGTCTGCGGCCTTCTTGGGCTCCATCGGCCTAACATCAACACGGACTGCCTCGATCGTGAACTTTGCACGATCTTTCAACCGATGGCTCGCGCCTCGCTTGCTCTTTTTCGTAGAAGAAGATGGTTGCTGGCTGGTCGATCGGCTTATTCCAATATTCAATTATGATTGGGATTTGGTCCCTAACAAGAACTCCAGCCTGACGTACAAATTTGTCTGCGGCCTTCTTGGGCTCCATCGGCCTGACATCAACACGGACTGCCTCGATCGTGAACTTTGCACGATCTTTCAACCGATGGCTCGCGCCTCGCTTGCTCTTTTTCGTAGAAGAAGATGGTTGCTGGCTGGTCGATCCAGAGGGCTAAAAGAAGAAAGAAGCGTTAATTAATACATGTAGAAGAAGATTGTTGGTGGAAGTCAGTAGAGGCTTAATCAATGCATATACCTCGCCGGACTTTGTAATCACTAAATTGCGTTCACCGGAGTCTTCATCTTCTCCATGACTACTTGAGCTGTCATCATGTCCCTCCAAGTTTAGATATTGTGAGGTGTCCTCATCAATAATGTTCTCCATTATTTCTTCTTCTTCTTCAAGGTTTCTACTAAGTGGATCCATAGTTTCTAAAACAATAATATTATCTAGAGTAAGAGAGTAAACATTCAAGTGGACTTGGATTCATACACAAATATACATATTATTCATACAAAAAATACACAAATAAATACACAAATGAAATTAAAACCCTAAGGATGCTTGATCATTTTAAACGAGTTCCGAGGGGTCCAAACCCTAATTCGGAGAAATCCCGGATCCATATGAGAGGGGCTAGCTACGATGAATCGGCGGGTTCCAGCCATGAACCGGTGTTAAAGGGGAATTAAGCGTGCACCCCCCCCCCTTTAACACCGGTTCCAGTGCACACAAGCCAAATCTAGTTATGCTAGGAGCAGTGGATCAGGTAATATAATCTCAAGGGAGTAATGCAATAGATAGGATACTCTATCTATCGATAAAAGACCATAGTAGAATCGTATGCATCATGGCAGGAATTGAAATGCTTTCGAAAACATAGGATTATATCATGGTGGGGCTATGCTTGCCTTTGCCTGTTGATAGCAGATAAACAGATCTTCGGGAGCCTTGTACTTGACTTGATTACAGTTGGTCAAGTATTGTTCGTCGATCTCCGATCTTCGACGGTGTTGTCCTCGGGCTTCGATCTCGATCTTGATATCGTATTCTACCGGGAAGAACCAAACACCGGAAATAAAGGGGAAACAATCAACACATGGCATCGATGCAATGATCAAGCAAGTATGATGATATGACAAGTTAATTTGCTTTGAAATGTAACCCTAAGGCATGCTCGACAACTTAATCGGGGTTCTGAGGGGTGAAAACCCTAACTCGGGGGAAAACTCTGGAATCACCTATTAGGGTTACTAGGGTGTTCTAATTAAACTTGTCATTTAAGTTGTTGAACAATGCATGATTATAGCTTAGATAGCTAGGTTTCATTTTTCTGAACATTTTGATATATTATTTGTATTTTTCTGATTTATAAATAAAAAGATATTGAATTTACAAATTTATATCAATTTCTGAAATTATTAAAGCCTTTATTGCATCAGGCTGACGTCAGCTGGGGGGGTTAATTTTTTTACACCGCACAGAACCTAGCCACTATGGCTGACATGTGGGCCACTGGGTCACGTATGCAACCACGCTAGCCCAGCTGGACCAGTGCTGACGAAGGCGCCACGTCGTGGCCACGCAAGCGCCACGCAGGCTCGCCGGAGACACGTCGGCAGGCGGCTAGGGACGGTGGAGGAGCACGATTTGGGAAGCGGGATTGCGCGCGTTTGAATCAGCGGAGCAGCGCGAACGAGATAGAGGCGACACCGCTGATCCTAGGTCATCGGAGCACCAGATCGTATTGCGAGAGCGACGGCACGCAGCAGAGAGAAGGAGGGGATTCACAGGGTGGTGCCTGAGCACCGCATGCTCACCCTGAGCGTGGTGATGACGGTGTCGAGGCCGGAGAAGCTCCAGAACGACGGTGATTGAAGACAACGACGACGGCCGGACCTCGGGGGGATGAGCTCGTTGGGGCCTGCTGGGCAAGGGCGGCGACGGCGAGGGAGATGGCGGCGATGGCGAGGGCGAGGGCGGCAACGGCGAGGGCTGGACGGCGCCGGCGGCTGCTCTCTGTTTCTCTGCGCGGCGGGTTCTATCTGGCTCTGGGGGGGAAGAAGGAAGGGGAAGGCGCGCATTTAATACCCCCCCCTTTAACACCGGTTCCAGCCATGAACCGGTGTTAAAGAAGGCTGTAAACGAATAATAAATGTTCGCCTTTAACACCGGTTCGTGGCTGGAACCGGTGTTAAAGAGGGGGCATTTATTTCATGCATTAAAGGGGCATTTTTAATTCAAAAAATAGGATATAAATTTAGAAAATTCATATCTTTTTCATTTCAACTCAGAAAAATATGAATAATACATCATAATTTTCAGAAAAATAATATCTATCCATTCATGTAAAAACATTTTATATTTACTTTAGATGAAAATTTTCAAAATGATTAAAACACTTACATATAAATTTTGATTATTCAATTCAAACAAAAATAAATTGTCAAATCCTAAAACTTTGAACATAAGAAATATTAAGCATCTAAAAAGGAATCTAACCCTATTTTATTAGAGCAAATCTTTTGTATTAACATTTTTGAATTGATTGGATATTTAAATGCCGCATCTTTTGTATACACTTGAATCTGACCAAGCCTCGCTGAACTTGCATTGGATTTTTGATAAAATAGCATATTGTGAACCTAAAATGATTTTGTAAAAATCATGAGCATCGATCTTGTACCGTAGTTCATATCGACCCACTTCCTCTGATTCAAAGATGAATTTGTCTTTTTCACTAGAGGTGGACGGAAAGGTTTCAGATCCCCCTATTGGTACATTTTCCATATAAGGTGGTCTAGTATTTTTGTAAAATGTGTTGGTGGTTTTTTGAATTAGCCATTTGGTGGTTGCTTCATAAAACCGTCCGTTTTTTATACTCGGAAAATGGAAAATGCCTTTTTGGTGCGATAAAAAGGAAAACTTCCTCTTGCAACATTGTTTGCCATGCCATGATGCACATGTATGCACAATATGGCCATATTATCACAAACTATGCCTTGATTTTAGCTATAACATTGGTCATTTGACCCGAAAGCCAAGAAACCTCGAATGAGATAGGTCATTTTGTGAAGGTTTTTTTGAGACATAATCAATATACCAAGTTTGAGATTTTTCCTTCTAACTATGTCACATAATATAACACCACGCGAAGGTTTCGCACTGTTTCGATCTTTTTTTATTTTTTTATCCCTGTTTTAAACTATTGTCAAACTTTGTCGAACAACGGGCATGAAGATTCTTAGCTCGGGGCCAAGCCTCGCTCAACTTGCATTGGATTTTTGATAAAATAGCATATTGTGAACCTAAAAATGATTTTTGTAAAAAATCATGAGCATCGTATCATGTACCTGTAGTTCATATCGACCCACTTCCCCGAAGTCGCAGGAATTTGTCTTTTTCACCAGAGGTGGACGGAAAGTTTTCAGATCCCCCTGTTGGTACATTGTCCATATAAGGTGGTCTAGTATTTTTGTAAAATGTTTTGGTAGTTTTTTGAATTAGCCATTTGGTGGTTGCTTCACAAAACCGTCCGTTTTTTATGCTCGGAAAATGGAAAATGCCTTTTTGGTGCGATAAAAAGGAAAACTTCCTCTTGCAACATTGTTTGCCATGCCATGATGCACATGTATGCACAATATGGCCATATTATCACAAACTATGCCTTGATTCTAGCCATAACATTGGTCATTTGACCCGAAAGCCAAGGAACCTCGAATGAGATAGGTCATTTTGTGAAGGTTTTTTTGAGACAT
This sequence comes from Avena insularis, assembly GCA_023614405.1. Classification (NCBI taxonomy): domain Eukaryota; kingdom Viridiplantae; phylum Streptophyta; class Magnoliopsida; order Poales; family Poaceae; genus Avena; species Avena insularis. Next base: position 29,858,710 of record CM042690.1, read on the forward strand.
AATCAATATACCAAGTTTGAGATTTTTCCTTCTAACTATGTCACATAATATAACACCACGCGAAGGTTTCGCACTGTTTCGATCTTTTTTATTTTTTTATCCCCGTTTTAAACTATCGTCAAACTTTGTCGAACAACGGGCATGAAGATTCTTAGCTCGGGGCCAAGCCTCGCTCAACTTGCATTGGATTTTTGATAAAATAGCATATTGTGAACCTAAAAATGATTTTTGTAAAAAATTATGAGCATCGTATCATGTACCTGTAGTTCATATCTGACCCACTTCCTACCGATTCGGCAGGAATTTGTCTTTTTCACCAGAGGTGGACGGAAAGGGTTCAGATCCCCTTGTTGGTACATTGTCCATATAAGGTAGTCTAGTATTTTTGTAAAATGTGTTGGTGGTTTTTTAATTAGCCATTTGGTGGTTTCTTCACAAAACCGTCCGTTTTTTATGCTCGGAAAATGGAAAATGCCTTTTTGGTGCGATAAAAAGGAAAACTTCCTCTTGCAACATTGTTTGCCATGCCATGATGCACATGTATGCACAATATGGCCATATTATCACAAACTATGCCTTTATTCTAGCCATAACATTGGTCATTTGACCCGAAAGCCAAAAAACCTCGAATGAGATAGATCATTTTGTGAAGTTTTTTTTGAGACATAATCAATATACCAAGTTTGAGATTTTTTCTTCTAACTATGTCACATAATATAACACCACGCGAAGGTTTCGCACTGTTTCGATCTTTTTTTATTTTTTTATCCCCGTTTTAAACTATCGTCAAACTTTGTCGAACAACGGGCATGAAGATTCTTAACTCGGGGCCAAGCCTCGCTCAACTTGCATTGGATTTTTGATAAAATAGCATATTGTGAACCTAAAAATGATTTTTGTAAAAAATTATGAGCATCGTATCATGTACCTGTAGTTCATATCTGACCCACTTCCTATCTATTCGGCAGGAATTTGTCTTTTTCACCAGAGGTGGACGGAAAGGTTTCAGATTCCCCTGTTGGTACATTGTCCATATAAGGTGGTCTAGTATTTTTGTAAAATGTGTTGGTGGTTTTTTGAATTATCCATTTAGTGGTTGCTTCACAAAACCGTCCGTTTTTTATGCTCGGAAAATGGATAATGCCTTTTTGGTGCGATAAAAAGGAAAACTTCCTCTTGCAACATTGTTTGCCATGCCATGATGCACATGTATGCATAATATGGCCATATTATCACAAACTATGCCTTTATTCTAGCCATAACATTGGTCATTTGACGCGAAAGCCAAAAAACCTCGAATGAAATAGGTCATTTTGTGAAGGAGATAGAACTAGAATTAAAATACAGAATGCAACTAATAGTAAGTTACATAAAGCACGACTAAAAATTAAGATACATAAAAGAACTGAAAATTAAGATACATGGCCAGATTAAGTAACAATCGGCTGAACTTGTTTCGGAATGTTGGAGTGATTCAGTCATGCTCCTGCCTACACCTGTAATACTCACCACTGTAGTCGCCATTACTATCGCCGTCGCCGCCGGGTCGCCATAATTGAACCTTGAAGGCTGAGTACGCGTGGGCTGGACTTGAGGGTAGCGCAGACGGGGGTTAGAGTCGGCGGCAGTGTCATAGGCCATGACGCTCTAGAGAGTCCGACCGCGCCACCATAGACGACGGTCGGCCTCGTTGAAGTTAGGAGGAGGTGGGCCGTCCTCCTCGTGCCTGGCGAGCGCCCTCTCACGCCGATCCACGAAGAAGGCTTCCCAAGTAGGGAAATAGTCGGGATGCCATCTGGGATTCCTCCGCTGCTCCGGCGTGAGCTCGAAGTAGTAGTGGTTCGTGATGGCCATCCGGCGCGCCACACCTAGAGGGACAAGAGGAACCGGCACGCCTCCGGCGCTCAGCATCCAGCCGACGGGGACACAGTAGCCCGGCGGGCAGGGGTAGTTCGAGGCGCAAAGCGCCTCCGCCTCCCTGGGGGTTAGTGCTACGATGGAAGCCATGGGAAAGAGTGATGAGGTTGCAGATATGAGTCTAGAGATGTGCAATGACAATGGAGGCCAACCCTACATATATATATATAGTGAACTGGCGGGAAGAACTGGCGGGAAGAAAAATGGCGGGAAGAAAAATGGCGGGAAAAAATGACGGGAAGAAAAATGGAGGGAAGAAATACAAGGAAGAAAAATGGCTCATTTAATACATATACTGTTAACAGAAGAAATATGACATTGTTCTAAAAATGGGACGGTTGGAGGGATTTCAGGCTGGGCCAGGCAGCACTAATGATAGGGGTGAGTGTCGACATTATGTCGTGCGGCGTGTACCTTGTCCCGGATGGTGTCACCAACCGGGACTAAAGATGAACCTTTAGTCCCGGTTGGAGACACCAACCGGGACTAAAGATGAACCTTTAGTCCCGGTTGAAGACACCAACCGGGACAAAACACGAGTCAGCACTAATAATAGGGGTGAGTGTCGACATTATTTCGTAAGTGTCGACACTATGCCGAGCTGCTTGTACTATAAATAGGCATCCTTGTGAGTCCAGTCCTCCAGCCAGTTTGAGGCATCTCCAAGATGGTTTTCGAGAGCAGGGACACCACTACGGCCAGTTTTAGGGAGATGCCGATGGAGCCCAGTCCTCCGGCATCTCCGAGAAACTGGTCATAGAGGCACTCCCTAATATGTGAAATTAGTTAGCTCCCAGGTGTATTGATGTAGTTAGAGAAGTTACAAGCTGCAAGATGGTTTTCGAGAGCAGGGACACCACTACGGCCAGTTTCAGGGAGATGCCGACGGAGCCCAGTCCTCCGGCATCTCCAAGAAACTGGTCATAGAGGCACTCCCTAATATGTGACCACGCGCGTTTGGAGATCAGATCTTAATGGTAAGTACGAATCGGGACAACTTCTTCTCATAGTCCCGGTCCATCCACAAAACAAGACTAACACTCAAGACATTTATTAATATTAAACTGAGACTACAAAACCGGTCCCCCCTATATATAGTCCCGGTCAATCCACAAACCGCGAAAGATATCCTTCGGTCAAGCCACAAACCGCGAAAGACATGAACTAGAGTTACATAATATGAGCATGAACTTCTTGGCATATGTCCTTCCTTATGATCGCTTCAGACGTAACCATGGAGCATCTTCTTTACTTAACGGAATGCTTGGGTCAGTTTTCACTGTGAAGGGCGGAATTTTATCAAACTTATTATAATCTTCTGACATGTCTGTCTTGTCCTCGATTCCCACGATGTTTTTTTCCCTGAAAGAACTATGTGATGCTTTGGCTCATCATATGATGTATTCATTTGCATATTTTTTGTTTTTTTTGGTCTGGAGGACATGTCCTTCACATAGAAAACCTGAGCCACATCATTGGCTAGGACGAATGGTTCGTCTAAGTTCTTGTCTACCTTCATAAGATTGTTGAGATCCATCGTTGTCATTCCGTACTTCTTGTCTACCTCAACCCCTCCTCCTGTTAGCTTGACCCATTTGCATCGAAACAAGGGGACCTTAAAATTAGGTCCATAGTCAAGTTCCCATATCTCCTCTATGAACCCATAATACGTGGTCTTCTGCCCATTGTCTTCTGCTGCATCGAAGCGGACACCACTATTTTGGTTGGTGCTCTTTTTATCTTGGCCTATCGTGTAAAATGTATTCCCATTTATCTCGTATCCTTGGAAAGTACATACAGTCGAAGATGGTGTCCTGGCCAACAAGTACAACTGATCCCCAATAGTGGTGTTATTCGTGAGAAGTCTTTGCAGCCAGCCGTACATCCATTGCCGGTTCATCTGCATTAATATGTAGTATATATCAAAAATTAATAGGGAGATGACCAATTATACATATAGTACATCAATGACACATGAAAGGATAGTTGCCGACCTCGACCGAGAAGGAAAGAGCAACGAGAAAACTTATTTGAGCTCTCGGGCATTTCACCGAACACCTCTTGTGCATATGAAAAAAACACAAACTAGCACTCTTCACACCCTCTTGCTAGGCTCCAAAATGAGATAGTGAAAAAATGGAAGAGTGGGGTGTGGGCTGCGGTGTCTTATATAGCCCCCCCTTTAACACCGGTTCAAGCCACGAACCGGTGTTAAAGGGGAGGGGGGCTGCGCGGGCCACTATTGCAGGGTCCTTTAACACCGGTTCGTGGCTTGAACCGGTGTTAAAGGGGGGGGCTGCGCGGGCCACTATTGCAGGGTCCTTTAACACCGGTTCGTGGCACGAACCAGTGTTAAAGGGGGGATCCTTTTTTGCCACACGGGCCACGCTGGTATGGCCCCCCCTTTAACACCGGTTCGTAGAAGAACCGGTGTTAAAGCCCTTTTCCAGGATCAACAAAAAGCCTCGTTTCCACTAGTGACCTATCATCGGCGTATCCTATGCTACGCCGACAGCTGCTCTCGGCGTAGCTATTTTTTATTTTACCTTATTAAACTTTAAAAAATTATAACTAAATTATTCTAATTCAGAAAAATACAAATAATATATCAAAATTTGTAGAAAAATAAGATCTATCTATCTACACTCAAATATTACATATTTGTAAAAAATATTAAGTGAAACATAAAATATTATATATAGTTTAAAATGGGCATAAGAAATTCAAAAAGATCCAAATAATGCGAAACCTTCGTGTGGTATGTGACATAGCTCCAAGAAAAAATATCAAACTTGGTATATTAATTATGTCTAAAAAAACCTTCACAAAACGATCTATCTCGTTCAAGCTTTCTTGGCTTTCAGGTCAAATGACCAATGTTATGGCTAGAATTAAGGCATGGTTTGTGATAATATGCTCATATTATGCGTATATGTGCATCATGGGATGGCGAACAATGTTGCAGGAGGAAGTTTTCCTTTTCGTCGTACCAAAAAGCCATTTTTCATTTTCCGAGCACAAAAAATAGACGTTTTTGTGAAGCAACCACCAAATGGCTAATTAAAAATGCTATCACCATATTTTATAAAAAATACTAGACCACCTTATATGGATAATGTCCCAATAGAGGGATCCAAAACCTTTCCGTCCACCCCTGGTGAAAAGGATAAATTCTTGCCGAATCGGCAGGAAGTGGATCAGATATGAACTACATGTACATGATCCGATGCTCGTATTTTATTACAAAATTCATTTTTAGGTTCACAATATGCTATTTTATCAAAGATTCAATGCAAGTTTAGCGAGGCTCGGTCCCGAGCTAAGAATCTCCATGTCCGCCGTTCGACAAAGTTTAACGATAGTTTAAAATGACATAAGAAATTCAAAAACGATCCAAACAATGCATAACCTTCGCGTGGTGTCATATTATGTGACATAGTTACAAGGAAAATATCAAACCTACTATATTGATTAGGTCTGAAAAACCTTCACAAAATGACCTATCTCATTCAAGGTTTCTTGGCTTTCGAGTCAAATGATCGATGTTATGGCTAGAATCAAGACATAGTTTGTGATAATGTACCCATATTGTGCATACATGTGCATCATGGGATGACGAACAATATTGTAGGAGGAAGTTATGATTTGTTGATATGGATATGGATATCATATTTAGATTAGTTGATATGGATATCATATTTAAATGACCAAATAGCTAATTAAAAAACAGGGGATTTGTGATTAGTTGATATGGATATCATATTTCGATTCCTTTCATTTTTCTGATCAATTTAGATATATTATTTATCAAATTCCGATTTACAGATTTAAAGATACTAATTATTCCATATTAAATAGAAAAATACAAAAAATAAAATTATTATATTTTTATTTGAATTTAGTAGTATTTTTATTTGAATTAGTAATATTTTTACTTATTCATTGTTGTTTACTTAAATAAGTGTTTGTAGTTTCAAAAAAAAAAACATGTAACATAATGATATAAGAATTAATAGGATTGCTATCATAGTATTGACAACTAGGTACAAATTGCTTCGCGGAAACTGATTCGGAAGAAACTGAGAATTTAAGCATGCTGGAGCTCGAGTAGTGCTAGGATGGGTGACCGAGCGGGAAGTTTGTTAAAGAATACAATTTGATCAAATATTAAATATAATTAGTGTTAAAAATATTTTAGGTGAGAGATTAACGATTCAAATAATTCAAAGATTTAAAAAAAGTTGAGAAAAAATTTAAAAAAAAATTGTATTTTTTTGGATTTTTTTACAACCTGTCTATGCCGGCGGGGCTATGCCGAGGGCAAGACCGTCTGACGGCTAGAGCTACGCCGACGGACAAAAATGCCTCTGCCGAGGGAGTCCTTTGCCAAGGAGGCTATGCCAAGGGCAGCCGTTGGTGTAGCATACGCCGAGTGCATTATAGCCTACGCTGAGGACTTCATGTAGTGACTGAAATTACAAGGGGTGCCAAGCTCAATATTCATACTTTAAATATCATTTATAACATCTTTTACGCACACTACTAGCAAGGTGTTTATTGAGTTAAGAGTATTTGAGAGATGATTTCATCGTTTCGTGAATATTCACGTTACGGGCGACACATAATATTACATTTTATTAACCAACACGGATATTGTGGTAAATATAATATCAAATATGCAGGTACACTTTCTACTTCCGTTCAAATATCTCATGATCATCATGTCATTGTTATGCTAGACCCTCGTGTTTATTCATAATATAATATGTAGATTTCAATAATTGATACCTCTATTCCTAAATTTAAGTATTTCTAGCAGTTTAAACTAAAATGATTACATTTCGGAATGGGAGGGAGTATATATACGAATTACCAATAACCTGAATGCAACAACAAGACCCACCCACTCGTGGCATACAAACTTATCTATATTCAAGTGTAAAATAACAGGTTCATTGGGTTCTATTTGGCGGTTAAAATGATCCATAAGGCCTTTGACAATGGTAGTATACTAGGAGAAAACGGACCTTTCATTCGGGCCATTAGTCCCGACTGTGACTAGGACAGTGGTGGGTTTAAGATACAAACAGTTGAGAGAAGAAGGAGGTGAAGAACGGAAACCAGATGAGACTGCTGATGAACTTGGTCGGGTAATTTCTGATGCAAAGCGAGACTGCGACACATAAAAGAAGAGGTTGCAGTTAGAGCAGATGTTACAGGACCACAACAAATTGTTATAGCCAACTTGTGAAGATGGCCAGAAGAAGCCAGGTAGCACACTGGAATTGCTGAAGTGGAAGGCAGAGACCGGTGTGACTGATTCGGGATTTGAAAAGTTGCTAGTACTAATGAATAAGTTGCTTTCAAGAAATAACGAATTGCCCGCCAGTACGTGCGAAGCAAAGAAGCTCGTCTGCCCTCTAGAATTAGATGTGCAGAAGATACATGCGTGCCCTAATGACTGCATCCTCTACCACGGTGAGAAGTACGAGAATATGGATAAATGCCCTGTATACACTGCATTGCGGTATAAGATCAGAAAAGATGACCCTGGTGATGTTTATGGCGAGCCACCCAGGAAGAGGATTCCTGCCAAAGTGATGTGGTATGCTCCTATAATACCACGGTTGAAACTTTTGTTCAGAAACAAAGAGCATGCCAAGTTGTTGCGATGGAACATGGAAGAACGTAAGAAAGACGGGATGTTGAGGCACCCCGCTAATGGTCGGCAGTGGAGAAAAATCAAGAGAGACTTCCCGGACTTTGCTGGTGACACAAGGAACTTATGGTTTGGTCTAAGTACATATGGCATGAATCCTTTTGGGGAGCAGAGCTACAGTCACAGCACCTATCTCGTGACTCTATATATATAGAACCTTCCTCCTTGGTTGTGCATGAAGCGGAAGTTTATTATGATGCCAGTGCTCATCCAAGGCCCGAAGCAACCCGGCAATGACATTGATGTGTACCTAAGGCCATTAGTTGATGAACTTTTACAGTTGTGGGCCAAACCAGGTTTACGTGTGTGGGATGAGCACAAACAGGATCCATTAGACCTACGGGCGTTGTTGTTCGTAACCATCAATGATTGGCCTGCTCTTAGTAACATCTCATGACAAACGAACAAGGGATACAATGCATGCACACACTGTTTAGATGAGACTGAAAGTATATATCGGGATAATTCTAGGAAGAATGTGTACCCGTACAATCGTTATTTTCTTCCGCCTAGACATCCCTTAAGGAAAAAAGCTAAGCATTTCGATGGCGAGCCAGATCATCGGAAGAAGCCTGACCCTCGTACTGGTGCTGATGTATTTGGTATGGTCAAGAATTTAAATGTAATATTTGAAAAGGGTCCTGGAGGACAACCTGTTCCAAAAGACGCCGACGGACATGCACCCATGTGGAAGAAGAAATCTATATTTTGGGAGCTACCCTATTGGGAAGTCCATGAGGTCCGCTCTGCAATCGACGTGATGCACCTGACGAAGAATATTTGCGTGAATATTCTAGGCTTCCTGAGCTTGTATGAGAAGTCAAAAGATACACCGGAAGCACGGAAGGACAAGCAACGTCATAAAGGACAAGACGGCAAGCATCCAGGGAAGTTTCAAGGGCCAGCTAGCTATGCTCTTACCAAGGAAGAGAAGGAAATCTTTTTAAATTCCTTTTCAGTATCAAGGTCTCGTCTAGCTTCTCGTCTAACATAAAGGGAATAGTAAATATGAAAGAGAAAAAATTCTAAAACCTAAAGTCTCATTACTGCCACATGCTTATGTCGCAATTGCTTCCGGTTGCATTGAGGGGAATTCTACCAGAAATTGTTCGATTGGCCATTGTGAAGGTATGTGCATTCCTGAATGCAATTTCTCAGAAGGTAATCGATCTAGAAAGTCTATCAGGGTTACAGATTGATGTGGTACAATGTCTGGTCAGTTTCGATTTGTTGTGATGCACCTCCTAGTTCACCTAGTCAAAGAGATTAGAATTCTCGGTCCTGTGTTTCTACACAATATGTTCCCCTTCGAGAGGTTCATGAGAGTCTTAAAGAAATATGTTCATAACCGTGCTAGGCTAGAAGGAATCATCTACAAGGGCTATGGAACAAAGGAGGTCATTGAGTTTTGTGTTGAATTTCTTCTTGACCTTAAGCCGATTGGTGTTCCTGAATCTCGGTATGAGGGGAGGCTGACTGGAAAAGGCACACAAGGAAGGAAAGCAATGGTATGTATGGACGGGGATTCTTTCAGTAAAGCACACTACATAGTTCCACACAATTCCACCTTGGTGGACCGTATATCGAGAAACACAATATTATTCTACGCTCGGAAAACCCGGGGAAGCCTAACTCCTGGATTAAAGTGGAACACGAGGCTACTTTCAGTAGTTGGTTCTAGACACATCTCATGAATAACACCACTATTGGAGATCAGTTGTACTTGTTGGCCAGGTTACCATCTTCAACTATATGTACTTTCCAAGGGTACGAGATAAATGGTAATGCATTTTACACGATCGCCCAAGATAAAAAGAGCAGCAACCAAAACAGTGGTGTCCTCTTTGATGCAACAGTGGATCCCAACAATCTTGTGTACATGGAAGAACCATTCATCCTAGCCAACGATGTGGATCAGGTGTTCTATGTGAAGGACATGTCTACGAAACCGAGAAAAATAAATCAGCAAAAGAATACATCATCCGATGAGCCAAAACGACACATAATTCTTTCAGGGAAAAGAAACATCGTGGGAGTGGATGATACGACAGATATGTCGGAAGATTATAATAATTTTCATGAAATCCTGCCCTTCAAAGTGAAAACTGACCCAAGCCTCCTATTAAATGATGAACATTCTCCATGGCTATGGCGCAGAAGAAAACCACAACGCTAGATAGGAATGTTGGTGATCTATGTAATATATTAAACCTTTTTTGTAATATCATATTGTGAATCATATTGTGAGTCAAACATTTTACCTAGATCCACCTGCATGCAACACTGGTCATTTTGACTGAAAGCCATGAAAACTAATACATCTTTCTCAATCAAACTGGATGACGACTCCCGGTGGCTGAGCCGCGGGAGGTGAAAACCCAAAGATACGGAACCATCACACTCGGGTGAGATCTCTGAAGAATCGGCCAGGTATCATCGACCCTGGTGTCCAACGCATCCATATAGAGACGGACCTGCTCCTCCTCCTCCCTGACACGATGTCGTACCACCTCCTCGGTGGCCGGCTCCCTCTGCACCCTGCCTAGACCAGGCGACCTCCACCAAAGAACCTTAGGGTCGAGGACGACACCCGGATTCCTCACCAAGCTACACGTCTCGGAAGGTAGCACCATCCAGTGCCAGCCCGGCGGAGCCCAGTCTCGGACATGCCCGGTGGAGCCCATTACTCCATCATTACCGCCGAGTCGATTACGAGGATGCGGGATGGGCATCCTAAAGTAGGCGGCGAGGAATGTGTGTATGTGTGGGTGGACATGACGGTTGGCCTATAAATAGAGGGAAAGGGCAGGAAAACATGGCGGGAAGTGGAGGGAAAGGGCGGGAAAACATGGCAGGAAGCAGAGGGAAAGGGCGGGAAAACATGGCGGGAAATATCTTTAGTCCCGGACTTAAGGAAAAACATGGAAGGAAAGGTTCATTTTTAGTCCTGGTTGGAGAAACCAACCGGGACTGAAGGGATTGCGGCAGGCTAGGGCAGGCATCACTAATGATAGGGGTGAGTGTCAACATTATGTCTTGCGGCTTGTACCTTGTCCCAGTTGGTGTCTCCAACCGGGACTAAAGATGAACCTTTAGTCCCGGTTGGAGACACCAACTGGGACAAAACATGGGTCAGCACTAATGATAGGGGTGAGTGTCGACATTAATTATGTCGTGAGTGTCAACACTATGCCGTGCTGCTTGTACTATAAATAGGCATCCTTGTGAGTCCTCAGGCATCTCCAAGATGGTTTGCGAGAGCAGGGACACCACTATGGCCAGCTTGAGGGAGATGCCGCTGGAGCCCAGTCCTCCGGCATCGCCAACAAGCTGGCCATAGAGGCACTCCCTAATATGTGAAATTAGTTAGCTCCTAGGCGTATTGATCTAGTTAGAGAAGTTAAAAGCTGCAAGATGGTGTGAGAGAGCAGGGACACCACTACAGCCAGGTTCAGGGAGATGCCGCTAGAGCCCAGTCCTCTGGCATCTCCAATAAACTGGTCATAGAGGCACTCCCTAATATGTGACCACGCGCGTTTGGAGATCAGATCTTAATGGTAAGTACAAATCGGGACAACATCTTCATATTTCAGGAAATTCGTTCTACGAATCGGGACTAAAGGCCCCCCTTTAGTTCTGGTCCAGCCACAAAACAGGACTAACTCATTCAAGATGGTTTGCGGATAACACTATGCAGTCCCGGTCCAGCCACAAACCTGGACTAACACTCAATACATTTATTAATATTAAAAAACCGAGACTACGGAATCTTGACTAAAGACCCCCCTTTAGTCATGCTCATATCTAGCCCTATAGTACTCGGCTTCAAGGTCGTCTTCATCTTCGTCATCATCGTCATCATCGTGGTCGTTGCTAGGCGCACGTGGCTGGATCCTCAGCCCGGCCATGGCATATTGTGGGGGAACTTGCCACTTCGGCCTCGAATTCACGACGCGTGGGGGAGGGGGCTCCCGGATGACGACGCTGCTACATCCGCGAACTTCACCACCACCACCCTTCTTATGGCTTTGTGGCGGCTGCGGGCACCGCAGGCGAGGATGGTCTCCCCTAGCGATATAGCGCATCACGCTGATGATAGTCCGGTTCGCCCACCACAGGAGGCACCCGGCTTCGTTGTGGTTCACCGGGGGAGGGCCGTCACCCTCGTACCTGGCAAGCTTCCTTTCCCGCCGGTTAGCAAAGAAGGCATTCCATGTGTCATAGTTGTCAGGATCCCACTTGGGATCCATCCGCTGCTCAGGCGTGAGCTCGTGGTAGAAGTGGTTCGTGATGGCCGCCTGGTGTGCGGAACCTTGAGGGATAGGATGGACATGAACCCCTCCAGCGCTCAGTGCTCAGCATCCAGCCGACAGGAGGCCGGTAGCCTAGTGGGCAAGGGTAGCTGGAGGCGCACAACGCCTCGGTCTCCTCGAGGGTCAGAATGGCCAAGTAGGCGCTGTCCATTGTTGTGAGAGAGGAAGGAGTGGATGTGTGCATAACCATGGCGCGGTCTGCCTATATATAGATGGAAAGGGAGGGAAAACATGGCGGGAAGCGATGGGAAATGGCGAGAAATATCTTTAGTCCCGGTTAGTGGCTACAACCGGGACTAAAAGCTCATTTCAGAGGGAAAGGGCGGGAAAACATGGTGGGAAGCGGTGGGAAATGGAGGGAAATATCTTTAGTCCCTATTAGTGGCTACAACCGGGACTAAAGCTTCGGTCAGAGGGATTACTTATTCAAATTCAAGCACTTTTCATTTTGAAAGTTTAGTGAAATTCAAAAATATGCAAAATATAATAGTTAATGCATTTTTAAATTGATAATGGCAAAATGGTTAATCATTTGACTAGCTAAAATAATTATTTTATAAAAAAGAAAATGGATTTGGATTACTTATTCAAATTTAAGCACTTTTCATTTTGAAAGTTTAGTGAGATTCAAAAATTTGCAAAATATAATAGATAATGAATTTTTAAAAATATAATGGCAAAATGGTTAATATTTGACTAGTTAAAAAAAATTTATAAAACAGAAAATGGATTTGGATTACTTATTCAAATTTAAGCACTTTTCATTTTGAACGTTTAGTGAGATTCAAAAATATGCAAAATATAGTAGTTAATGCATTTTTAAATTGATAATGGCAAAATAGTTAATAATTTGACTATTTAGAATAATTATTCTATGAAACAGAAAATGGATTTGGATTGCTTATTCAAATTGAAGCACTTTTCATGTTGAAAGTTTTCTCAAATTCATAAGTATGCAAAAAATGTATAATTTAAATGTTTTAAACAATATATTCAAAAATTTGAAAAAAAAGCACAGCGCGCGCAAATTTGGGCCTTTAGTCCCGGCCCAAATAACCATCCAGGACTAAAGGGTTGCCCACCGCGCGCGTAGCTGAAAAGCCCCCCCTCTAGTCCCGGTGCGTGGCACCAGCCGAGACTTAAGGGGGGCCTCTAGTCCCGGTTGGTGCGACGCACCGGAACTAAAGGGGGTATAAAAAGAGGCCTCCGCCCCCGGTGTGTTCCACGCACCTTGACTTGGAGGCCAAACAACGAACCAGATGCCGTAAGGCTGCCGGTCCTTGGGCGAGAAGCACGGTATACGCGCCTGCGCCTCCCTGTCTGCCTGCCACCGCCAGCCGCCGCCTCTACGCCTCAGATCGCCTCTCCCCACAACACCAGCTCCTCCCCTCCACCGGCGCACCTCCGACCACCGCCGGCGCCACCCTACTCCTCATTAGGTAATTTTTTTAGTGTTGGATTATTATTAGTTTAGGATATATAGTGTATTTTTATATAGTGTAGGATTATTATTAGTTTAGTGTAGGATATATAGTGTATTTTCTTATTATTAGAATTTGTATATGATTAGTATAGGATTATGATTAGTTTAGTATATGATTATGATTAGTTTAGGATTATTTTAGTATATATATAATCTAGGTTTATTTTAGTATATGATTATAGTATAGGATTATTTTAGTATATATATAATCTAGGATTATTTTAGTATAGGATTATGATTAGTATTGGATTATTTTAGTATATATCGGAATTTATTGTAATATAAGATTGTAAGTTTTTTAGGGTATGAGATATATTATAATATTGTAATTTTTTAATTGTAATATAATAGTGTAATATAGTATTTTTATTGTAATATTGTAAGACCCTCTTTATAACCGGAGTTAGGGTTAGGGTTAGGATGTTGGTGCTCGGTGGTGACCGGAGTTAGGGTTAGGGTGGTGGTTCTCGCGGGAAGCCGGAGTCGCCCGCCTCTCCAGCAACCACCATCACCGGCACCGGCCACCGCACCCCCGGGTTTAGGGTTTATTTCTATTATTTTGTATAGAAATATCCGTGTATAGTAATAGTTTGTATGAGAATATTTTTTGTTATGTTCAAATAAATATTGTGTGCATCTCGCATTTGGCAGAAACTATGGATCCACCTAGTCCAATCCGCAGAGACCTAGATTTAGAAAACATTCTCGAGGATATGATTCACGATGCTGATCCATCAAGTGAGGGATCTCCCTCGAGGTATCTGAACTCATCCGGTGAGGGAGTGGAGATCAACCAACGAGAGGAAGAATCCAAAAACTCCAATGATGGAGAAGCCCATGGACGCGTAACAAAGACCGACGAGGTATATATATGATGTCCGATGATCACTAGATGTCCGGGAGTAGCTGTATGTACCGAGTTGTATATATATTATATTGAATGTTTCTTCTCTTAGGCCTCCACATCGAGCAAAAATACCAAGCGCGGACCAGAAAAAAAGTTGGATGCTGGTACGAATTATAAAATTATGACGGTCTCAGCACAGGGTGAACCATTGGAACCAAAAAAGCAAAAAATGTATTTATACAACAATGCGGAGTTGTTGTTAGAGATCATGTCCCGATTACCGTTCGAGAGTGGCATAATCCCAAAGAGGCGGAAGCGAGGAGTGATCTGTATATCGACGAAAGGTATAAAGAGGAACTTTTTAATGACCTCATGGCACATTTCAAGTTGCCAGAATGTGAGACTGATACCGAGGTGGCTGAAATGAGAAAAAAATTCAAGCAGTTTGCTCTTAAGAAGATGGCCGAACTATTCAAGAACTGGAAGAAATCATTATGGCTAAAGTATCAGAAGGACAAGAAAACTCCAATATTCGAAGGCTATCTAGTGAAGCAGCAGGATTACTGGGATGCATTTGTGGAGTATAGGAAGTCAGGAGTTGGAGAGGAGAAGTCAGAAAAAAACAAGATAAATGTTGCGAAGAAGAAATATCACCATAACATGGGGCCAGGGGGCTACGTGACTGCCATGCCAAAGTGGGATGCAAAAGAGAAAGAACTGTCTGCTAAAGGGATCATTCCAGAACCAATTCGCGAAGAATGGGATTTGAGGGCAAGAAATTGGTTCCTAGGGCATGGGAGTGAGTATGACGAAATTACATGGGACCTTGTTTGGAGTGACGGGCTTAGTGTACCCAAGAATACAAGGTTGAAAGTGGTGAAAGAGATTAAAGATGGGATAAAAAAGTTCCATCCCGATAGAGAGAAAGACTTGCTGACCTTGGTCCTCGACAATGACAAACACGGAGGACGAGTCCGGGGCCTTGACTCTAGTTTCACATGGGAGACTGGGTTTCCTAAGGACCAAGGTACTTATAGAAGCCAAGAAAGAGCAAAGAAGCGACAGGAGGAGGAGGTAGACAAGTTCAACCAGCTGCTAGCAAGAGTTGAGAAGTAGCAGCAGCAGCAGATCGATGAACTTAGAGGAGTAGCGCGCCTGCAAGATCCTCCACTAGATATTACCGCCAACCCATCTCAGCGGAGAAGCAGCATGGCTGAATCGAAGGTCCAATCCCGTCTGACGATGCAAGGATGATAGATGGCGGTCCTGGCTACCCCGTGGATGGAATCAAGGAGTAGATATCTTGTGAGCTCCATCAAAAGGTGAAGAACGTATCCGTCAAGGTGGCGGTCGGATCTGCTTTACCTTGTCCACCTGACGCACGCTAGCATGGCCGTGAGATTCCAGCTGGCTATGCTAAAGTTGGGGTGGATGAAATCGTAATGGGGTGGGCCTCAATAGAGCTTGACATCCCTGGACCTGAAGGTGAGACGACAATCAGAGAAGTACTAGGTGGTATCATTCTATGGGACAAGAACAACATCAAGTTTCCATGCTCGGCCCAAAGGCCAACAACGCCTCCGAGTCATCGCAGGTCACCTTCACCTCCATCACCTCCAAGAAGCCCACCCCATGATGACTATGATCACCACATCACGAGTCCATCTCGATCTCCGCCGCAGGTTCAACAGTCTTTGCCGCCTGCTAAGGATAATAAGCGGAAGCGTGCTCGTTAGTGAGTACTAAACGACGCCGCAGCCCAAAACGGAAAATGTCGCTCCTCCCAACAGTACCTCATAAGAATCTTCCCATCAGACCTTATGATCGTACTGATGTGGAAACTGCAGCGATAGCAAAGGCCAAAGTTGCGGCGCGTTTTGAGAAGAAGAAACCCGAGCCTGCTCCGGCATACACCGAGAAGCAAAAGGCGTATGCAATTGAGTTTCTGAACACAAAATCGCAATATGATTTGCACCATAAGCAAGATGACTATCTACACACACTTCAAAAAGAAGTGAGGAAGAGCAAATCAAGCAAATCAAGTGCAAGCGGAAAAAAATCAGCAAGTACATGTGCAAGCGGGAGCAAAACAAAAAGCATTAAAATATCAGACGTTCCCCTTCTCGGACAACAGGCCAAACAAACGATCGCACCCCTCAAGGTGTTTTCTGAAAAAGTTCCCCAACCACTAGATATGGAAGCAACCGCGGAGTTGGCGGTCAGTATGAAAGTTAGTATTGCTGAAATGTTAGGCTCCCAAGACGACCTTCTACCCAAGGCTTTTGTAGCCCGTAGATATGTCGAAGGTGAGGATTTGGTCAGCAAAGAGAGGCTGAAAGAACTTCCAACACAAATGTGGAATCTCCATCAATGGTACTCGACGGTCATAAAGCAGGGGAGAATAATTCTCATACCCAAAGTCCCATGTGAGTACTACTTCAGATCCGAAGAGGTCCATATTGAGTTTCTAGAACTTTTCCAATTATACCATCTCGACGCCCTGGACAAATCCATCCTCGGTTGCTATTCTCTGTAAGTTGTTGAATTCATTGTCTACATGTTCAGTTTTTTAGTTGTTCAGTTCAGTACATGTAATTATCCTTATTATATCCTTTTGTACTCTATTATTATGCAGAATGAAGATCCTGGAATGTAAAAGAAGAAGAATCTATAATGTTGGGTTCATTGCCCCAGATAAAGTGCATATAAACACGCTAACACCAAACCCCGAGGAGACGGAGGAAAACATTCGAATGTTTCTAATGGAGCAAAATTTCTCTGACCACATATTGTTTCCTTACAATTTCAAGTGAGGGTCTTACTCTATTGTACACATTCACTTTTGATTAGTTGATGCTAAGTGTAATTGATGAGTTACTGATGTATATATAAATGTTTGCAGCTTCCACTGGATTCTGATAGACATTCAACTTGATAAGGGAAGAGTTGATGTCATGGACCCATCAAAGAGAAACCTGGAAGATTTCCGTAGCATGCAGGACATGCTCTAGAAGTAAGTTTCGCGCTATATCGGTCTATTTCGTTGATTTCCTGAGTTACCGGGTAATGAATAACTCATTCATTCATTTTCTTCACTGGGCAGGGTTTGGATCCGGTTCAAGCGCGAGGTTACAGGTGTATTTAGTCATAAGCTGACGTTTTAGGCGGTCTCGGTAAGTAGCACGTGATATATCCGCGTGTCTCTTTATTTCTAGTTTTAATACTCCCTCCGACCCATATTAGTTGACTTGGATTTGTCTAGATTTGAATGAATCTAGACACTATTTAGTATATAGATTCATCCAAATTTTTACAAATCCAAGTCAACTAATATGGGTCGGAGGGAGTACAATAATGATGCTAGATTATTATTTTGATTGAATTCTATTCTTGTAAAGTGCGTGAGGCAGCCACAGGGGTCAAATCTATATGGATTCTATGTTTGTGAGTTCATTCGCATGTTTACCACCGAGCACAACGATTATAGAGTCGACGTAAGCAATAATTCACACCATCATTTTATTACAGTCACTTTTGTTATCATGATTGATCTCCTTTTTCTTATATAGTTCGAGAGAATGCGGGATCAACTCCTACAAGAGCAACGCGTATTAGGAATTGCGGAGGAGCTATCGGGATTTAATTTCAAAGAGATCATAGACGATGCCGAAGAATTTAGTGTGAATAGGCTCTACCGATCTCCATGTAATCGAATAGACAGGCTCTAATCTCGGTAATTGTGATCTCCATGTAACTATCAAAATTGTATATATTTGTATGCTCGATATCGTAATACAAGTTATATTATATATGCACGAATGTATACGATATGTGGTGGCGTAGAAATATTTAAAACTATGTTGAAATGAAAAATAAATAAATAAAACAATACAAAATGAATGCCCTGCCGCGGCAGAGAAAGGGCACAAAATGCCGCCACGGCAGAGAACCACTAGTCCCGATCCTTAACACCAACCGGGACTAGTGGGGGTGCACCCGCAGCACGCCGCGGCGGCCACGTGGACATCCATTAGTCCCGGCTGGTGACTGGGCCGGGACTAGTGGTAGGGCCTCTAGTCCCGCTTGGTTAGTCCCGGTTCTAAAACCGGGACTAGAGGCCCTTACGGCCCGGGACTGGAGGCCCTGTCTCCACTAGTGGTACCTTAGCACAGTATCATATGCATTTTGCTTATGTGGCAGTATACTTATTAAAGAAATAGATTGATGTTATATCATAGCTAAGATACAACCCTCGCATAGAACCATAGGCAAAAATAATGAATAGCTCCAATCCCATGTCTACATGTCATCAAATACATTAAATATAGAAACAACTCTTATAGCAAGGGCAATAATAGAGCCGACTGCTCTGTAAGTTATGGCCATGTCATCTAGAGTCAATTTAATCGCCAACATATACAATAGTTAGAGATAAAAATATATTACTTTATTAATACATGACCCACTTTACACTCTCACATTGTGCCTAGGAGCATGTGCTGCAGCTGGCTATTAACTAAGAGTCCACTTCTATTCTCTCTCCTTTTCTCTCTCATCCAACTAAGCATAAACATACTACTTCAATTCTTATAGCCTGCTTACTGGACCTTATTATACTTGCTCTTAGGATACATCCCATTGTAAATGTTGTATCTTAATTATTAATTACGCCTATGATAACGTGCTAAGATACGGTGCATTGTGAAAGGCCTACGCTATACTCCCTCCATACCGATTTATTGGGCTAACACGGAGTCCAAGAAATATGTTTGACTACAAATTTGACATATGTCACAAAAATCATATCATTGAAAAGTGTTTTTAAATATCAATCCAATGGTATAATTTTTGTGACATATAACTCATGTTTTATTGATAAATTTTATGGTCAAACTTCTTTCTTGAACTTCATGTTAGCCCAATAAACTGGTATGGAGGTAATACCTTGTTTAGCCAACTCCTTTATGGAGTTATTAATTGCTGAATTGTTGTTGAACTATGGTCTAACATGTAGTTTATCTCGAGTAACCTATCCCTTTTGGTTATATATGTAAAAAGTATTTTTCATTGGGAAGCATATTGTTAGACAATACCATTGTAATTTCCTTTTCTGTTTGTATTAGCCATTATGGTGTAGTTACCACCGGTTTAATATTTTCCATGTAAGTGCCATTGATGGGGCTTTTCCATCCTATTTAACATGTAGCTGATCCCCTCAACAAGGTAAGATAGTTTCCTCCAAACATCGACATGGTATCCGACCAACCTCTTCCCGGACGTCTCCTCACTACACAAAAAAAATTCAAAACTGATCGTGCATCGATCGTTCCTCCCTCCCTATGATGTCCACATCGCTGGCAAATGCTCTTGGCGCCCTTCCAACGGAAAATCTCACACTCACAAATTACCTGTACTGGAAGGCATAGGTGCTACCAGTTGTGCGCGGCGCCGAGGCCATGGGGCTGCTTGATAGCACCGACCCTATGTCCGCGAAAACCATGGATGTTCAAGACTCGAAGAAGAAGAAAATCTCAATCCCAACCTGTCCTACGAGGTATGGATCACGAGGGATCAACAACTTGTGAGCTATATCGTCAATTCCATCTCTCCCGATCTTCTGGGCAAGACTCTCGGGATGGTGCATGCTGTCGAGATCTGGGTTGCCATCACCAACAAGTTCTCAGCCCAGGTCACAGTGCGGCTCGGATCCCTCACCGATGCACTCATCAGCACCAAGAAGGACCTCTCCACTGATGCCTACATCAAAAATAAGAAAGGGTTCATCTATGAACTTGTGTCCCCGACATCGAATTCAAGGAGTACCTCCTTGCTGGGCTGCCCAGTGAGTACAATAGTCTGGTTGCCGCTATTAATGTCAATCCCTCTAGTACCTCCGCAGATGTATGCAACCAATTGCTGGCCTCTGATCACATCAAGCCATGATTGTCACACCTCTTTTTCTACTAATAGTAATTAGGGTTTGTATGTGCATAGCATGAGCATCATCTTAAAATGCAAGCAACAAATGGATCAAAACCCTAACCCCTAGCTTCCCCTCTCTATTTTAAACACATTCAAAATGGTTTTAAATGTTTTGAAAGTACAAAAGGTATAGATCCCAAGCAGTAACCAGGGCCCTGCAATGTTTAAAATGTTTACAAAGTTTTGCTGTTTTCAAAATACATAAAACAGATTTGTATTTGAAAAATACAAAGAGAAGAGGCAAAACAGAAAAAGAAAATCTTTTGGAAAATAAAAACAATAGCCAGAACCTACCTGGTCCGTAGCCCATCTTCTCTCCCTCTCCTCCCCGCCGCTCAGCGCGCAGCTCTGTGGACTAGCAGCAGCCCGTAGCCGGCCCATGCCCAACTTACCATTTCATCTGTTCTATCGTCGTCGTCCACCTCTCGTTCGCCCCGAAGCACCTGTGTGTCACCGTCCGCCGCGTCGCCGGCGTCAAGATCCTCACCGCCGCTGTTTCCCGTCTACAAGTACCGCTCCTTCGCCACGAGGAACCCTAGCCATGCCTAGTTTCTCCTCTCTCCCCTCCACGCGCTCTCTCTCTCGTTCTCCGTGGCGCGCCCGAAATTTAGCTCGCCGGCAACCACCGGTTCCCAATGTTCCCGGCCACCCCTCCGCCATTTGAGACCACTACCACGACCGCTGTCATCGACTCTGTCGATTGCCCCAGTCAGCGCCAGCCGAAGCCGCCCCCTTCACCGCAATCGACCTCTCCTTCCTAATCTTTGGCCACCGTCTCCACCATCGATTCTGGCCTCCCCCGAGCTCCCCGAGCCCTCCACGAGCATCACGGGAGCCTAGGAATCCTCCAGTACCCTCCCCTTCCTTGGTTGCTTCCGAAATCATCCCCATGACATGTTCTTGTCACCTCTGCCGTCGGCCGCCGTTGTTTCCCCTGTTCCGGCGACCAAATCCAAGCGGCGCCGCTACCCTTTGGCTCGCCTCAGACTCCTCTCTCTAGCACGCACATGCACACTCCCTAGCTCGCGCTCCTCCGCCGTCCCCTTGCCATTATGTGGCTCACTAGCGTCCGTGACGTCACCCAATCATCATCTGCTGGTCAACGTAGTCAAAGCCATTGCTGGTCTTTTTTCCTCGTGGTGGTGATGTGTCCTAGGCCCATCACCATCACTGGGTACCCTCTGTATGAGTGTAAAAAGTAATTTCCATTTTGTTAATAATTCCAGAAATTGTTTAAATCTTGTAAATTCAATAATTAATTATCTGTAATTCAGACAAATACAAATAATATATCAAAATGTTCAGAAAAATGAGATATATCTAATTAAACTATAATCATGCATTGTTAAACAACTTCAACTGCAAGTTAGTTAGAACAACACCGTAACCCCTCTCATAAACTTCCGGAGTTTCCCCGAGTTAGGGTTTGCACCCCTCGGAACCCCGATTAAACTACCAGGCATGTTTAGGGTTTCAATTTCAATAACTTTTAACTTGTCATATCATCATACTTGATTGAGCATTGCATCGATGCCATGTGTTGATTGTTTCCCTTTCTTTCCGGTGTTTGGTTTTTCTCCGGTAGAATACGACATCGCAATCGAGATCAAGTCCAAGACTAAAGACCTAGATCAACACCATCGAAACTCAAAGAACAATACTTGACCAACTATAACCAAGTAAAGTACCAGGTGTCCAAAGATCTGCTTATCGGTTATCAACAGGCAAAGGCAAGCGAAACCCCACACATGATATGATCCTAAGCTTTCAAGCATATTAAGTTCTTGCCATGTGCATATGATTCTAAAGTATTTTATCAATAGATAGTAATCCTATCTGATGCATGTTCCCTTTGAACCTATAATCCATGATCCACTGCTCCTAGCATAACTAGGGTTTGGCTTTGTGAGCGTTGCTAGAGCTACTTTATGTGTTATGCTTAGCCATGCTTAGTTGATCTGCTGATTCACCTGGTTGATGGATCTGAGATTCGAATGAACCTAGTTGCACAGGAGAATGTGGTATGATAGGTGATGTGAGGTAAACATGCTAAGGATCGTATGGGAGGCCACACGGGTTGTGGTTTTTGCAGTCCCATACTTGCCACCCTTAGGACCTTGGGTTCTTGCCTCTTGAACCAAGATGAGCATACAACCACACGGGGCTTTGGGAACCCCTTGACCCCAACTTACCTAGTCTGATCCATGAGTCTGTAGTTTGAAGATTTATTCGGCACCCGCATGGAAAAAGGTTTTGGAAAATGGTGCAAGCATATAGGACGTGGCTGGTTGAAGGATGCACGACATTAAACTGGATCCAGGTACACAGAGTCGAGGACCGCCTAGGAGTATGGCCAACTATCGCAGCCGGGAGCCCTTCTGGTGACTCATGGATTAGGCAAAAGTAAGGGAAAGGTTTCGGTCGACCACCCTCTATTAGCACCCACCAAGGAAGTGTGTCAAGTGACGCTAAGAGTCGGTTGGCGCATGTGGGTAAAATTCTACACCCCTGCAGGGTTAAGGGTGTGTTTGGATTGTGACCAAACTATATCTTACCAATTTTTTGGCTATGGCCAAAACTTTGGTGTGTGTTTGGATGGTTGCCAATTTTTTGGTTTGCCAATACCCCAGTACCAACTTTAGTTCTGTTTTTAGCCAATGTTGGCCAATTCATGGGCAAGCAAGACATCAACCAAAATTTTGGCTAGCCAAATATTTGGTAGGGAAAACCTGGGCATAAACCAAACAAACCCTAAATATTTTTGAAAAGCCGTGTCCACGGTTATGGACGACTTGGGAATGGACGTGGGATCATAGAGAGCATGAACCTAATCGTAAAACTTGGCAAAGTAAAGTGTGCTTAAGGATGCTTCCTCATGGGTACGTGGGGGTGATCCTAGATGAGGTTTGATGATTACTTGGTGGATATCAAAATATGATGATCAATACTTTAGAGATGTCGCTCTCTTATCCCCTTTAAAAATATTCTGATTAGACGAGCTTCTTATCCCTCTTGTTTTACAAATAAAGATGGCTTTATGCAAAACAACTCCACCAGCCATAAGTCTTGTGGAGTACACCCTGTACTCACCCTTGCTTTGTTGATACTTTTGAAGTAGAGTAAGTGTTACCATATAAGATGAGTTTGTTACGGCATTGACATCGACGAGTAGCTTGGGGTTCCCGGCCGGCAGCCTGGAATCTATGGAATGTGACATCATCGTTATGCTTCAGGCCTCTTAGGCCATTTGTTAAGTTTGTTATACGTAATAGCATAATTTGCATTCCGTTGTTTGATGTTTGTGGTCAGTGACCTCTGCTTGTCATATTTTGGTTCTTCGCTCAGTTATGAGATTGCTGTAATAATTTTTGTGTCGTAGGGTCACTGATGTGTTACCGATTCTTCGCTCGATATTCTCGAGTTCAAGGTTAAGCTTATGTCAGACGGAGGTCTAGGATTTGTTTATGTCACATCCCAAAAATTTCCAAATTTTGAAATGTGAAAAATAAATAAACAAAAGAAATAAATGTTGAAATTTAGGGTGAAAAGAAACTTTTTGATCCTAAATAGAAACATCAAAACCTTTCTTGAACAAATTTGAATGAAAAGGGAACCCAACAAAAATTCAAATCAAGTGAAATGCATTCATCAATGAATGTATCTTGAAATTTAAACACTTGGAAAAGTTAAACCAAAACCCCAAATCTTAATAAAAGAAATCATTTCCAAGATCTCTCTAAGACTATGGATTTCATCCATATAAAATTTAGCAACAAACATTTATAAATGATCAAAAATGATAAATAAAAATATTATAAAAACCATAGCAATTGGTTTGGTTTAATTTGGAGCCATGGAAAAAAACTTATGAATTTAATAAGATAAAAGGAATTAATTTCCAAAGCTAATAAAGCTCCTATCTAAAATCCATGCCAAAATTATGAACAATGTAATCCTAAAAGGATTTAAAAAGATAAAAAAATATCAAATAAAATTATACAAATTGGAATCACCAATTTTGGATCTATAAATAAAAAGATATGGATTTTATAAGATAAAGAAAGAAAGAAATACGGAATATTTAAAAGCCAAATTAAATCTTCGCCAAATCTATAAACAAATGAAAGATTATTTAATAATGAAAAGGAGCAAAAGATTATTTAAATAAAATCACAAGGATTGAATAATATCCAATTATATTTAAATAAAGACAAATTGCCTAAACTAAATAATAAATCCCAGTAAAATTATTTAGAAGACAATTTAAATCTTGAATTAAATCCATAAGCAAATGGAGTAAAGACAATCCAAATAAAATAAAGGGATAAATAATATCCAAATAAAATTATATGGCATTAACCAAATTCAATTCTATTTAAATGGAGACAAAATCCCTAAAGTAAATGATTAATTAAATCATGAGAAAATAATAAATTGGAATTTGCAAAGTGGATTAAAAAGTTATCTAATTAACTTAAAAGGAATAAAAAATTATTTGAATAAATTTATATGGGATTAAAACCATATTGGATTTTATTTGAATAAAGACAAATGCCCAATTTAAATGAATATTAAATCATATTAAATATATTATTTACACTAACGAATAAATAAAACCTACTGGATATTATTTACCAAACATATTTAAAATCTTATTTAAATAAAGACAAAGGTCTATTTTAAATAAATATTTAAACCTTATGAGAATATAACAAATATTCTAAAAATGAATTATTTAAATACATTAATAAACAGATAAAACTTACTGAAAGGATTTAGAAAAGGTTTTGACAAAAACCTGAATTCAAATTTAGTTTAAATCATTTGAATCAAAACAAAACAGAAAAGAAAAAGGTTTTAGGTAGAAAAAAATAAAGAAAACAACCAACCCAGCCCAACTAGCCCAGCAGGATCCCACCTCTCTCCTCCCCCGAACCATTTTCTTTCACTCGCAAACGAACCCGCGTAGTCACTGACGTGTCGACCCCATGCAGACCCTCTCTCTTTCGTTGACAAACATACCCCACAGCCAGGTCGTCATCTCCACCCCGTAGACTAGTTCTTCCCCAAACCCCGTCGTCGTTTCTGCTTTGAGTCGCGATGTAAATTCCCGTTGAATGCGTGCGTAAGTTGCCCAGTAACCTCTCCCATTTAATCACCTCCCTCTTTCATCTTTCCCCTCACTCCCCGTTGCCAGAGAGCCGCCAGGCTGCCCCCGATTTCATTTGCGTAACCACTGCACCGACGAGCTCCGCCTGCGAATTCCGGCGATAACAGACCTCACCACTGACCCGGGACTCCACGAACATGCTCGGCACCACCTCACGCACCTAACCATACCCTCATCTCGCCCGCGCGTGCTCCACAGCGTCGGTAACAACCTCGCCCGAGCACCACCGTCGACTTCGTCCACTCCGGCGACCCTTCCCCGTAAGCCCCGTTCCCCCCTCTCTCTAGAAGATACCCTTACATTCTACATTCCATTGCGCATCTGACACTCCCTTTTTCTTGCCTTGGCATGACCCGTAACCTCACCAACGACGACGAACATAAACGCCTGATGCCGATGACAACTATGACGAGCAATCGTGAGCAACATCGTGCGCCCCTGTCACTTCAACGACGACGTTGAGCTTCTCCACTCTCCTACGAACACGGTGAGCCATCCCTCTTCCTCCTTTGCTTCCTGTATCGCCGGAATCACCACGAGCAGAGCGCGCCGCCGCCGTCCACCGTCGCATCGCCGCCAGATCGTGGCCAAATAGGTTAGAGCCGGTAGATTTTAATCTTGTAATTGCGATAGCTTGACTTGTCGAAAAGGTGTGGACCAATCTGAATTGTGTGATGCACTTTAGATCTACAGCCAGCACTGCACGATCCAACTGAACCAGTACCAGCGGATAAAAACAAGACACGGGGCCTGCGTGATCTTTTAAAAACAGAAACTATCCTATTAGTTGTTTGAATTTGTAAAATTCATAACTTTTAAACCACACGTCCAAATTTTACAAATTTTATTTCATTGGAATCAGGAAAAAGAATAATTTCCAACCATGCACTTAGTTTAGCATTTTGCTTCTGTAAAATTGTTTGTTTTTGCAGAAACTTGTTTAGGCATATTTTGTGTATAAAATTTATTCTAAAAATGTTTTTAGGGTAAAATCTTTTGCCAATGGTTTGTTTTGAACCTACTGACCATAAAAACCAACGTATGGATTTAAAATTATATTTTGTGACACTAAGGAATTATTCCCTGAATAAAAGCATTTCTAGTAAAACAAAAATTGTTGATTATGTTTTAAAAATAATTTTTGAGTAAAACCTTTGAAAATGGTTTGATTTAAACTCTCTGACCCTAAACACCAAGTTTTGGGATTTAAAAATATATTTCATGAACCCTAGTAAATTATTACTTTGTTTAAAGGCATTTCTAGTAAGATAAAATGTTGCTTTGATTTCAAAATGGTTTTGAATGAAACCTTTTGAAAATGTATTTTTTTTAAAACACTTTGACCTTAATTAATAATATTTGTGTTTAAAAAAACATTTTTGCTAACACTAGAAATTATTCTTTGAATAAAATCATTTCTAGCAAAACAAAAGGGATTTAAATGGCCATTTTCACTAACTTGATTTTAAATGGTTTTTCCACTTTTATGAATGACCAATAGGTGTTTTAAAATGTTTATAGCCTTAGTAGAAACCAATTTTTCAACAAAACAATCTTTTGCATGCTTCATGCATTGTTTTGTTTTCATGTGATGAATTGTTGAATGCTAGATTGAATATTTGCTTGCTTGATTGAATTGTAGTGAAATTTGAAGAGTGTGACAATTGCAATATCAAGGAGTGAATCTATATTCTCTACTCAAAAGGCAAGTGGTGCTTCATACATTTTGTCCTAATATTTTCACTATGCATTAGTGATATTTTTAAGTAGGACTTGCATGGAATTTTCTAAGTATAAACTATGCCTTGGGAAATCCTAGTAGATGATGCCTTAGATATTTTCCCTAAGTTAAGATCCCTACTACTATCATGCTTAGCCTAGCTAGTGGAAAACAAGGGTGGATTATATTCATGCTATGAAATATTTCTAAGTCAATGACTTGTGTTTTGTTTAATAAAACAACTATGTGAATGAATCACCTGGGTGGAATGGTGTGAATGGGTTATGTTGAGTGGTTACACAGGGGCCCATATTTATGGCCTACCCTAGTGTATCTCACTTGTGGAAAGCCACCCAGGAACAAAGAGATTTGAGATGTCAAATGTTGAGAAGCTTCAAGTGCAACCACATGGCAATATGGGTTCTACCTGGATCATATAAGTTGCAATAACTTAGCCAGATGGACAGTTGGTGGTAGGGGGTGATAGGTTTATAGCACGTCCATTTTGGTCTAAGGGAAGGCTTCTGAAAGATCTTGTCTCGATGCATGTCGAGTCTTGTGGGGAAAGTGCACCACCTCTCAAGAGAGTAAAATCTAAGTACTTAGCCGTGTCCCGGCAATGGACAATTTGAGCATCAAGACATGGAAGCTATCAAGGATCTCCTCATCCCAATTTCTAAGTTAAAAGCTTGTGGCTGAACAAGGGTTAAAGGATCTTCAATCTTTGATTGGTAGATGCCTTGGGTGATTTTGACAAACAAAAACTTAGTGTTTTGAAAGGATAAGGAAAATCTATTTTGAGCAAAGCAAGCCTAAGCTCCACTTAGCCAAATGCATATAGATGATAGATACCACTATTCTACCATAGAATCACTTGCCAATACAATTCAAATGTATTGACCCTTCTGGCTATAACTTATTATGTTGCAGGTTTGTTTGATGTTAGTGAAGTGTGTTGAATAGGATTACAAGTCTACAACCAACATGATTGCCTGTGTCACTTTGAAGATGAAGGCCTCCATGCTACATAGTTATTTATGCTGCATTGTAATGAGATAGCCAAATGAGCTATGTAAGATGTAATGAATTATTTTATTCCTGGTTATGAAGTTGTATTATGACCTTTGTTTCTTGATATTACATCTTAAACTGTGGATGCTAGCTATTGATCCAGGGACTAGCATTGTAAACATAGGGATCTCTACCTTATCAGGTTGGGACCTCTACAGATGGTATCAGAGCACTGTGTTGCCTGTAGGATTGTAACCCTAGGATTGGACAAAAACCCTTAGAAAAATAGGAGTTGTATTTTGTTCCAAAACTTATTTACAAACAATCTTGTAAACTCTTTCCTCAACCTTTTGTTTTGAATCTACATGTCTCCCTTTTCAAACTTGATGAGCAAAGACTTCAACTTGAGCAAAGACTTCACCATCACCAATGACTTCAACTTTAGTTTCACCAAGGACTTCAACTTGGGCATCACTAAGGACCACAAGTGAGACAAGAAGAATACTCAAGACTTGAAGACTAAGGAAACACAACTTAGAAGGAACCATCATCACCTTTGAAGTTTGTGACCAAGATACAAGAATTTTTCCAAAGATACAATGATCTTATTCATGAAGAAACAACTAAGAAGAATGGAATGATCCCAAGTGATAACCATAGTTGGACCACCATACTAGTGTTTAGTTTAGATCATATATTGATCACACCAACTTGTGTGGTGTAGCAAAAATATTTTTTTGCCTAAAAATATGTTGAACCTTGTTGTTTGAGTGGAATGTTGGATTGTGATTGCTTGCACATTGCTTGTGTGAATTAGTGTGTGTAAGTAGAATTCTCTCTCTAGAAATCTTTTGCCTAATCTAATCCCAATCCAACCCAAACAGACGACTTCTCCAAGAAACTCCAACATCAAGGATGGTGACAACAACCAAGAGAAGCACATGAGAGAACAACTATTAGCAACCCAAGCCCAGTTGAATCAAGTTAGAACTCAATTTCTAGCCAACAACAATGGGATAGACACAACCATGCAAAAGTTTTTGGAAACCCAATCCCAGTTGTTGCAAAGGATGTCAAATCAAATGATCAACATGAGAGACAACGTTTCCCAAGGATATTGTGACAACAATGATATCAAGGATGATATTATAGAAGGAACCCAAGCTTGTAGTATTTGTGGAGACATAGGACACACTTACAAAGAGCATGTGGACCAATGCGTTAATTGTGGAGAGAAACATCCAACCAAACAATGCCCCACATCTCAAGTGACTTGTTTCCTATGTGAAGTAAATGATCATGTCCCTATCCAATTCCCCATCTATCCTATAGTTCAACAAATGAAACAAGATGGAATGCATCAAATGTTGGGAAACCTCCATAAGGGAACAACTTCTACCAAGAAGGATGAAGGCAAAGTCAGACCATGCCTCATAAAGCCACAACCAAAGTGACCACAAAGTGTTGCTACTCTTGTGGAGTAGAAGGTCATATCTCTAGTAACTGCCCCGAGAAGAGAGAAAGATTTCCCACCTTTGAGGTGAGATATGAAGAACATGAACTAGAAGAACTCCTAGCTTTGGAGAGACCCAAAAAGAAGAAAAAGGACAAAATCCAAGTGAAATGTTTCAATTGCAAAGAGATGGGACACTATGCATCACATTGTCCAGAAAAGAAGAAAGATATTAGACAAGTCATGTCTTTCAATTGCAAAGAGCTAGGCCATTATGCAAACAACTGTCGAGAGAAGCTACATCAATATCCCAAGTAAGCCAAGATGTAATTTAGTTGAAAACTTTTTAAGGGTGGTAGTACCCTAGTTGTCTTGAAGCCAACTTGTAACCTCTAGCTTTCCCTAATCTCGGGACGAGATTTCTTTTAAGTGTGGTAGCCTGTCACATCCCAAAATTTTCCAAATTTTGAAATGTGAAAAATAAATAAACAAAAGAAATAAATGTTGAAATTTAGGGTGAAAAGAAACTTTTTGTTTCTAAATAGAAACATCAAAACCTTTCTTTAAAAAATTTGAATGAAAAGGGAACCTAACAAAATTTCAAATCAAGTGAAATGCATTCATCAGTGAATGTATCTTCAAATTTAAACACTTGGAAAAGTTAAACCAAAACCCCAAATCTTAATAAAAGAAATCATTTCCAAGATCTCTCTAAGACTATGGATTTGATCCATATAAAATTCAGCAACAAACATTTATAAATGATCAAAAATGATAAATAAAAATATTATAAGAACCATAGCAATTGGTTTGGTTTAATTTGGAGCCATGGAAAAAAATTATGAATTTAATAAGATAAAAGGAATTAATTTCCAAAGCTAATAAAGCTCCTATCTAAAATCCATGCCAAAATTATGAACAAAGTAATCCTAAAAGGATTTAAAAAGATAAACAAATGTCAAATAAAATTATACAAATTGTAATCACCAATTTTGGATCTATAAATAAAAGATATGGATTTTATAAGATAAAGAAAGAAAAAAATAAATAAGGAATATTTAAAAGCCAAATTAAATCTTTGCCAAATCTATAAACAAATGAAAGATTATTGAATAATGAAAAGGAGCAAAAGATTATTTAAATAAATACACAAGGATTGGATAATATCCAATTATATTTAAATAAAGGCAAATTGCCTAAACTAAATAATAAATCCCAATAAAATTATTTAGAAGACAATTTAAATCTTGAATTAAATCCATAAGAAAATGGAGTAAAGATAATCCAAATAAAACAAAGGGATAAAGAATATCCAAATAAAATTATATGGCATTAACCAAATTCAATTCTATTTAAATGGATACAAAATCCCTAAAGTAAATGATTAATTAAATCATGAGAAAATAGTAAATTAGAATTTTCCAAAGTGGATTAAAAAGTTATCTAATTAACTTAAAAGGAATAAAATAATTATTTTAATAAAATTTATATGGGACTAAAACGATATTGGATTTTATTTGAATAAAGACAAATGCCCAATTAAAATGAATATTAAATTATATTAAAATATATTATTTACACTAATGAATAAATAAAACCTACTGGAAGGGTTTGGCAAAAATTATAATTCAAATAAAAGTTTTAAACATTTAAATAAAATAATAAGGGTTGGAAACATATTTAAAATCTTATTTAAATAAAGACAAAGGTCTATTTTAAATAAATATTTAAACCTTATGAGAATATAAGAAATATTCTAAAAATGAATTATTTAAATACATTAATAAACAGATAAAACTTACTGAAAGGATTTAGAAAAGGTTTTGACAAAAACCTGAATTCAAATTGAGTTTAAATCATTTGAATCAAAACAAAACAGAAAAGTAAAAGGTTTCAGGAAGAAAAAAATAAAGAAAACAACCAACCCAGCCTAACCAGCCCAACTAGCCCAGCAGGAGCCCACCTCTCTCCTCCCCCGAACTGTTTTCTTTCACTCGCAAACGAACCCGCACAGTCACTGACGTGTCAACCCCATGCAGACCCTCTCTCTTTCGCTGACAAACAGACCCCACAGCCAGGTCGTCGTCTCCACCCCGCAGACTAGTTCTTCCCCAAACCCTGTCGTCGTTTCTTCTTTGATTCGCAATGTAAATTCCCGTTGAATGCGCGCGTAACTCGCCCAGTAACCTCGCCCATTTAATCACCTACCTATCTCCTATATTTCCCCTCACTCCCCGTTGCTAGAGAGCCGCTAGGCTGCCCCTAATTTCATTTGCGCAACCACTGCACCGACGAGCTCCACCGGCGAATTCCGGCGATGACAGACCTCACCACTGCCCCTGGACTCCACGAGCATTCTCGCCACCACCTCACGCACCTAACCGTACCCTCATCTCGCCCGCGCGTGCTCCATAGCATCGGCAACGACCTCGCCCAAGCTCCACCGTCGACTCTGTCCACTCCGGCGACCCTTCCGCGTAATCCCCATACCCCCTATCTCTCTGGAAGGTACCCTTGCATTCTACATTCCATCGTGCATCTAAAACGACCTTTTTCTTGCCTTGGCGTGACACGTAACCTTGCCAACAACAACGAACAGAAACACCTGACGCTGACAACTACGACGAGCAATCGTGAGCAACACCATGCGCCCCTGTCACTACAACGACGACGTTGAGCTTCTCCACTCTCCTACAAACACGGTGAGCCATCCCTCTTCCTCCTTTGCTTCCTGTATCACCGGAACCACCGCGAGCAGAGCACGCTGCCGCCGTCCACTGTCGCAGCGCCGCCAGATCGGGGTCAAATAGGTTAGAGCCGGCAGATTTTAATCTTGTGGTTGCGATAGATTGACTTGTCGAAAAGGTATGGACCAATCTCAATCGTGTGATGCACTTTACATCCTACGGCCAACACTGCACGATCCAACCGAACCGGTACCAGCGAATAAAAACAAGACATGTGGCCTGCCTGATCTTTTAAAAACAGAAAATATCCTATTAGTTGTTTGAATTTGTAAAATTCATAACTTTTAATCCACACGTCCAAATTTTGAAAATTTTATATCATTGGAATCAGGAAAAATAATACTTTCCAACCATGCCCTTAGTTTAGCATTTTGCTTCTGTAAAATTGTTTGTTTTTGCAGAAACTTGTTTAGGCATATTTTGTGTATAAAATTTATTCTAAAAATGTTTTTAGGGTAAAATATTTTGCAAATGGTTTGTTTTGAACCTACTGACCATAAAAATCAACTTATGGATTTAAAAGTATATTTTGTGACACTAAGGAATTATTTCCTAAATAAAAGCATTTCTAGTAAAACAAAAATTGTTGATTATGTTTTAAAAATAATTTTTGAGTAAAACCTTTGAAAATGGTTTGATTTAAACTCTCTGACCCTAAACACCAAGTTTTGGGATTTAAAAATATATTTCATGAACCCTAGTAAATTATTACTTTGTTTAAAGGCATTTCTAGTAAGATAAAATGTTGCTTTGATTTAAAAATGGTTTTGAATGAAACCTTTTGAAAATTGATTTGTTTTAAAACAATTTGACATTAATTATTAATATTTGTGTTTAAAAAAACATTTTTGCTAACACTAGAAATTATTCTTTGAATAAAATCATTTCTAGCAAAACAAAAGGGATTTAAATGGCCATTTTCACTAACTTGATTTTAAATGGTTTTTCCACTTTTATGAATGACCAATAGGTGTTTTAAAATGTTTATAGCCTTAGTAGAAACCACTTTTTCAATATAACAATCTTTTGCATGCTTGCATGCATTGTTTTGTTTTCATGTGATGAATTGTTGAATGCTAGATTGAATATTTGCTTGCTTGATTGAGTTGTAGTGAACTTTGAAGAGTGTGACAATTGCAAGATCAAGGAGTGAATCTATATTCTCTACTCAAAAGGCAAGTGGTGCTTCATACATTTTGTCCTAATATTTTCACTATGCATTAGTGATATTTTTAAGTAGGACTTGCATGGAATTTTCTAAGTATAAACTATGCCTTGGGAAATCCTAGTAGATGATGCCTTAGATATTTTCCCTAAGTTAAGATCCCTACTACTATCATACTTAGCCTAGCTAGTGGAAAAAAGGGTGGATTATATTCATGCTATGAAATATTTCTAAGTCAATGACTTGTGTTTTGTTTAATAAAACAACTATTTGAATGAATCACCTAGGTGGAATGGTGTGAATGGGTTACGTTGAGTGGTTAGACAGGGCCCCATATTTATGGCCTACCCTAGTGTATCTCACTTGTGGAAAGCCACCCAGGAACAAAGAGATTTGAGATGTCAAATGTTGAGAAGCTTCAAGTGCAACCACATGGCAATATGGGTTCTACCTGGATCATATAGGTTGCAATAACTTAGCCAGATGGACAGTTGGTGGTAGGGGGTGATAGGTTTATAGCACGTCCATTTTGGTCTAAGGGAAGGCTTCTGAAAGATCTTGTCTCGATGCATGTCGAGTCTTGTGGGGAAAGTGCACCACCTCTCAAGAGAGTAAAATCTAAGTACTTAGTCGTGTCCCGGCAATGGACAATTTGAGCATCAAGACATGGAAGCTATCAAGGATCTCCTCATCCCAATTTCTAAGTTAAAAGCTTGTGGTTGAACAAGGGTTAAAGGATCTTAAATCTTTGATCGGTAGATGCCTTGGGTGATTTTGACAAACAAAAACTTAGTGTTTTCAAAGGATAAGGAAAATCTATTTTGAGCAAAGCAAGCCTAAGCTCCACTTAGCCAAATGCATATAGATGATAGATACCACTATTCTACCATAGTATAACTTGCCAATACAATTCAAATGTATTAACCCTTGTGGCTGTAACTTATTATGTTGCAGGTTTGTTTGATGTTAGTGAAGTGTGTTGAATAGGATTACAAGTCTATAACCAACATGATTTCCTATGGCACTTTGAAGATGAAGGACTCCATGCTACATAGTTATTTCTGCTGCATTGTAATGAGATAGCCAAATGAGCTATGTAAGATGTAATGAATTATTTTATTCCTGGTTATAAAGTTGTATTATGACCTTTGTTTCTTGATATTACATCTTAAACTGTGGATGCTAGCTATTGATCCAGGGACTAGCATTGTGAACACAGGGATCTCTACCTTATCAGGTTGGGACCTCTACAGTTTAGCCCTAATCCCGGGGGTGTCATAGGTTTTGGTATCAGAGCAGTACCGACCGTAGGAAACCCTTTATATCGGTCAATGTTGAGTCTAGTGCTTGTTAAAACTATTTGAAAGCTGAAAATTATTTGTGAAAACTCTAGTATGCTTCGTTTTCTTCTTATCTTGTTTCGCTCTAATTCTGGGTCATCTTAACTCGTGCTGATTTGGAAAAGTTTTGCTATCTTGTTTCATCTTTCAAAGCTTAGGTGCCTCTTCAGGCATGTCGTTTCTTAACCAGTTGACCTAGTGTAAGTTCTCTAGAGTATGGTGTGTGTGTGTTCCTTGTTTTCCTTTTGTTCTGTTTCTTCTGAGATATTTCTTTACATCATGATCTCTCTATCTTATGGGCCCACAACATCATGTTGATCGTTCCACAATGATCTGTTATAGGTCTCGAGGTTTCCTTTCCCCTCGTGCGCCTCCTTTTCATTTGTTTGGGTACTTTAGAAGTTGTGTATTATTATTTTGGAAGCTACCTTGTGATTACTACCTTGCAGTGTACGCTTTGTCACTCAAGTAGTAGTAATTCCTTTCTTTGGGTTTTAACCCTCGGACTTGAACCTAAGATCCCTGATTGTGCTGGATTCTGGTGTTGTGAATCTTGTACATGAAGCTGACCTTTAACCCAAGATCCAGTCCTTTGACCCATGTGGTTATTGTGCAAACATTACCCCAGAATGGCTAATACCTTCTAGTATAACCTTCAAGATTGTGGATATTGGCGCTATTGAACAGTGACGATAAAGGACTTCCCCTACCACTAGCTATGGCAGATGTTCTTTAATGGAACAAAAAGATCACGTCAAGAGTACTCCTCAAGAGTCTCGCATCTATATTCATGACTCTGCCACACTTTTCCATTTTCTATGCATTGGTCTTCGAAAGATTGTTGACCTATGCATCCGTATCTCGGGATTCATCCTAAGTATGTTCCTTTCCCTTGTTGTTTTCCGACCTTTGTATACTAGTTGTTAGCGAAGTAGTAAATGTGCATCGGTGTCTTTCGATGCAAGCTAATCTTGTGGTTCGTCATGGCAAACCAGTTCGGGATGTCAGGAGAAACAAACTCCAGTACCTCGTCATTTCTAAGACCAGGTCAAAGTGTTGCAATCCGTAGATCAAGAAGCATTGATTAGCTTTTGTCTGTTCTACATTAAAGTGTCACACTCTTTTAAACCAAGAGATCGTGTTGAGATTCATGACCTCTTAATGAAGTGATGCTTTTACACATATTTACCTACCCTTCCTCGAGCTTTCGTGCTTGTGAATGATGCGTGTGCGTAATAATGTGGTCATCTGAGATTATTAGCAATTGTCATTGCTTTGAACTCTAAGGACATTTGTATCATTCTTAGCGTGATGGTTAACCCTATCACTATGCGAAGTTTGATTGTGCTACCAAGTCCGCTATTCTGGTATACCCTCTTCAGTCAAAGAGTTAGGCTCATGACGAAGCTCTGAGACTATGTCATCTTGCCTGACCAAGCAAGTTTCCTCTCGAACTATGTGACATATCGGTGGTTCGTAATATTCTGGATGTCTTCTAGAAGTATCGCCATGTTTACACATGACCGTGTTGTCAAGTTCTTGAGAAAGTAAGTTCTTTGAACTGCTCCTTTCTCCAAGTGTCCATACTGGATACCCCTGAACTAGTTGGTTGAGCTTAAAAAACATCTTGGAGAGTTGTAAGACAAAAGTTCCATTCAAATCAGTTCCTTCTCAAAGGGATGTCTAGTTGTGTTCGTGTTGAAGTAACATAGTATGTCTTTTGTGGATATGTTATCTTCCCTTCCTTTGATTTGGTTTTGGGGTATCGTCAAATCAAACTCAGTTCCAAGGACTATCTGATGGTGTATTTACTTGTGATGTCTCACCTAAGTGCATCTTCTTGTCCACTGGTCTGACCAATGTCTATGCATTGGTTACACAACATATGAGCCTGTCATCTTGGAGTGTATATGTAAGTTTGTTGTTGAGCCATCGATGACATCCTTATCTTCTCCATGTTATATGAGATTCATATGGAACATTTGACATTAATGTTGGAAACTTTTGAGAACCATCCTCGAGTCATCTTGAAGAATGTGTTCTGGATATTAGAAGTAACCTTCTCTAGTTCACGTGCAATTGTTGAAAGATGTCGCTGCGGATTCGAGTAGAGTTATCATTGCTTCCTCGGGAATCATTTCAAATTAGTCAAGCGTGTGCGAAGAATTCTTGATATGGTAGGTTGGTACCTTCACATCTCGAGAAGATTCTCCAAGCATCTTAAGCCACTGACTGATTTGTCATGGAAGATAAGAAGTCCCACAAAACTTCTATATCATCCTAAATGTTTCCTAAAAAGGAATCAGTTGTGTTTCATTGCAAACAAATCATGTAGGTACAATTGTCTTTTGATAACTTGCTAATACATGTGTTTCGCAATATAGCTCATCTTTTGGAGCTTGACACTGTAGTCCATGTCTTGAGAATCTAGTGACTTTACCTCTGTGGTAAAATGTTGCAAACTTTCTATTCGGACATGCTGAGTCTGAAACATCTTTCCACCTAACCAAAGCTGAATTTCAAGAAGCAATGATGGTTGGTGTCCCTCAAGGTTTTGACATAGGTTCCATTGTAAATTTGGCAAGATTAATGTAGTGGTTGACACAATTATCCGGAATACCTATTGCCATAATCTCTTGAATCAGCAATAATAACCATTCTTCATAAGACTTCTTCTATATTTTATTATAGGAGTTGTGTTTATGGTTGCTCTGTAACTGATGTCCGACCTTTACTTGATGACTGGTTAAAGGTTTGTCAGTGGCCTAATATTAGAGCCTCAAACATCAAGGAGAACATTTAAAGTAGTGTTGCTAAATGTCTCTTGGTCAATCCTCCAGACCCTTTACATTGGCAAGCGTCTTGTTATGCCAAGTACTTGGAGTCTGAGAATGAAGTTTCTTTCTTCTCGTGTCATCAGGAATCTTCTAAACTATTCATCTTAGTGGTGCAAAGTGTCATCAAGATCAATGGCAAATATTTTGATAGTCCTGGATGAATAAAGAGTTTCCTTCCCGCTTTCTTAAACATGTTTGAAGAGTAACCATGATTCTGGTAATCAATAGTTTTTCTTGTTACATGTTCTTTGTGACTCTTATCAGTCCTCTCCACAAAACACCTTTCTGTCTTAGCCTTCTATTGAATGAAAGAGTGACCCTTCTTTGTCAAAAGTAGTTCAACAACTTGGTTTTGTTGGTATCAATCTTTTCCACCTGTAAAGCTCTACCAAAGTTGTATAATAGAGGTTTACCTCTCGAAGTTTGTGTTCCTTTCACATCTGTTGGAAGTCTCCTTCCCTCATAAGTCAAAACGCTTCTGCAAGCTCCATTGTCTCAATCCTTATGAAGACCAATTATCTGTCACATTGAAACCTTCTCCTTTTGTTTCCTACTCTACCTTGATGTGTTTCATGTCGTTGGATCTAGAGATGTTATAAAACATCTATCCATGAGTTGACCATGAGATAATCAGTTGGTGGTTCTATGTCATTCCCTCTTTTCCTTAGTGTGAGCAGCCACCTTGAAGACTACGAAGCGCTTTGTCCGTTTGTCATGGTGGCATGGATCAACCTCTTCAAGAAGATCATCGAAGTTTAGTGTGACCTTGTTCCTTCTATCTTCCTACCTAGGAATCTCGGGTCGAGATTCTTTTAAGGGGGGTAGAATTGTAACACCCCTATTTCTACTAATAGTAATTAGGGTTTATATGTGCATAGCATGAGAATCATCTTAAAATGCAAGCAACAAATGGATCAAAACCCTAAACCCTAGCTTCCCCTCTCTATTTGAAACACATTAAAAATGGTTTTCAATGTTTTGAAAGTACAAAAGGTATGGAGCCCAAGCAGTAACGAGGGACCTTACAATGTTTCAAATGTTTACAAAGTTTTGCTGTTTTCAAAATACATAAAATAGATTTGTATTTGTAAAATATAAAGATAAAAGGAAAAATAGAAAAAGAAAAGCTTCTAGGAAATAATAACAATTGCTAGAACCCTACCTGGGCCGTAGCCCATCTTCTCTCCCTCTCCTCCCCGCCGCTCAGCGCGCAGCTCTGGGGCCGAGCAGTAGCCCATAGCCGGCCCAGGCCCAACTTACCATTTTGTTTGTTCTATCGACGTCTTCCACCTCTCCTTCGCCCCGAAGCACCTGCATGTCGCCGACTGCCGCGCCGCCGACATCAATATCCTCACCGCCGCTGTTTCCCGTCTACAAGTGCCACTCCTTCGCCACGAGGAACCCTAGCCGTGCCCAGTTTCGCCCCTCTCCCCTCCCCGCGTTCTCTCTCTCGTTCTCCGCGGCGCGCCCAAAGCCTAGCTCGCCGGCAACCACCGATTCCCATCGTTCCCGGCCACCCCTCCGCCATTTGAGACCACTACCACGACTGCCGTCAACGACTCTTGATTGTTCTGGGCCCAAGCCGCCAAGCAATCGACCCCTCCTTCTCGATATCCGGCCATCGTATCTTCCATCGATTTCGGCCTCCCCGAGCCCTCCACGAGCATCATGGCGAGCCTAGGAATCCTCTAGTACCCTCCCCTTCCTTGGTTCCTTTCGAAATCATCCCCACGACATGTTCCTATCACCGCCGCCGTCGGTCGCCGTCGTTTGCCCTATTCCGGCGACCAAATCCAAGCGGCGCCACTACCCTTTGGCTCGCCTCGCACTCCTCTCTAGCACGCACACGCATGCGCCCTATCTCGCTCTCCTCCACCGTCCCCTTGCTGTTCTGTGGCTCACCGGCGTCGGTGACGTCACCCAATCGTCACCGCGCGCGGGTCAGGGCAGTCAAAGCCGCTGCGAGTCCCTTTTGCCCATGTGGCTGCTGATGTGTCCCAGGGCCCATCAGTCAGTCACTGCGGGTACCCTCTGTATGAGTGTAAAAAGTAATTTCCATTTTGTTAATAATTCCAGAAATTGTTTAAATCTTGTAAATTCAATAATTAATTATCCGTAATTCAGAAAAATACAAATAATATATCAAAATGTTCAGAAAAATGAGATCTATCTAATTAAACTATAATCATGCATTGTTAAACAACTTCAACTGCAAGTTAGTTAGAACAACACAGTAACCCCTCTCATAAGCTTCCGGAGTTTCCCCGAGTTAGGGTTTGCACCCCTCGGAACCTCGATTAAACTACCAAGCATGTTTAGGGTTTCAATTTCAATAACTTTTAATTTTTCAAATCATCATACTTGATTGATCATTGCATCGATGCCATGTGTTGATTGTTTCCCTTTCTTTCCGGTGTTTGGTTTTTCTCCGGTAGAATACGACATCAGAATCGAGATCAAGTCTAGGACTTAGGACCGAGATCAACACTGTCGAAACTCGAAGACCAATACTTGACCAACTGTAACCAAGTCAAGTACCAGGTGTCCAAATATCTACTTATCGGTTATCAACAGGCAAAGGCAAGTGAAACTCCACACATTATATAATCATATGCTTTCAAGCATTTTAAATTCTTGCCATGTGCATACGATTCTAAAGTATTTTATCGATAGATTGTAATCCTATGTGATGCATGCTCCCTTTGAACCTATAATCCATGATCCACTGCTCCTAGCATAACTAGGGTTTGGCTTTGTGAGCGTTGCTAGAGCTACTTTATGTGTTATGCTTAGCCATGCTTAGTTGATCTGCTGATTCACCTGGTTGATGGATCTGAGCTTCGAATGAACCTAGTTGCACAGGAGAATGTGGTATGATAGGTGATGTGAGGTAAACATGCTAAGGCTCGTATGGGAGGCCACACGGGTTGTGGTTTTTGCAGTCCCATACTTGCCACCCTTAGGACCTTGGGTTCTTGCCTCTTGAACCAAGATGAGCGTA
This sequence comes from Avena insularis, assembly GCA_023614405.1. Classification (NCBI taxonomy): domain Eukaryota; kingdom Viridiplantae; phylum Streptophyta; class Magnoliopsida; order Poales; family Poaceae; genus Avena; species Avena insularis. Next base: position 29,899,415 of record CM042690.1, read on the forward strand.
TAGCCACACGGGGCTTTGGGAACCCCTTGACGCCAACTTGTCTAGTCTAATCCATGAGTCCGTAGTTTGAAGATTTATTCGGCACCCGCATGGAAAACGGTTTTGGAAAATGGTGCAAGCATATAGGACGTGACCAGGTAACAATCTATGTGGATACTATGTTTGCGAGTTCATCCGGCAGATGTGCGATAAGAAGGGTAGAAATTTAGAGCAACTCCATGTACGTAATGTGATTTCTATAGTTTTTAATTACAATCAAATTGTGTTTAGTTTCATTCATATAGGCTGACTCCTTTTTTAAATCAGATCGAACGTCTACGGGACGGTCTTCTGCCAAAGGATCGCGTACGAGCAATTCAGGAGGAATTGGCGGGATTCTTGGATGCAGAAGTCCTAAACCCAAAAGGGGAATACTATTCGGCTGTGTATAGACAATAGGGATTGTAAAAAGAGCAACTTTTGTATGTAGTGCATGAACTCGATCCGTGTATCGAATATAATATTGTCATGATGATCTTGTGTAATATAATGGTTCCTTCATTGATGAGTGCAAAACACTAAATAAACAATAAAACAACATAAATGAATTCTCTGCCGCGGCACAAAAAGTGGCCAAAATGCTGTCGCGGCAACAAAAGTTGCCAAAATGAATTCTCTGCCGCGGTAGAGAAATGTGTCAAATCTCTGTCGCGGCAGAAGCTTATTTGTCCCGGTTCGTATTACGAATTGGGACGGTTGCTCCTCCCCCCCCTCGCGCGGAGCAGCGGCCACATGTATGATCTTTTGTCCCGGTTGGTGGGGAAACCGGGACTAAAGGTTCGGGCTTTAGTCCCGATTGCCCCGTCCCGGTTGGGTAACCGGGACTAAAGCCCCTTACCAACCGGGACCAATGGGCCGCTCTGCACTAGTGGATGCACGGCATTGAACTGGATCCCGGTACATAGAGTCGAGGACTGCCTGGGAGTATGGCCAACTATCACAGTCGGGAGCCCTTCTGGTGACTCATGGATTAGGCAAAAGTAAGCGAAAGGTTTCGGTCGACCACCCTCTGTCAGCACACCAAGGAAATGTGTCAAATGACGCTATGATTTGGTATGCGCGTGTGGGTAAAGTTGTACACCCCTGCAGGTTTAAATCATTTCTAAAAGCCGTGTCCACGGTTATGGATGACTTGGGAATGGACGTGGGATCATAGAGAACATGAACCTAATCGTAAAACTTGGCAAAGTAAAGTGTGCTTAAGGATGCTTCCTCATGGGTACGAGGGGGTGATCCTAGATGAGGTTTGATGATTACTTGGTGGATATAAAAAGATGACGATCAATACTTTGGAGATGTCGCTCTCTTATCCCCTTTAAAAATATTCTAATTAGACGAGCTTATTATCCCTCTTGTTTTACAAACAAAGATGGCTTTATGCAAAACAACACCACCAGCCATAAGTCTTGCGGAGTACACCCTGTACTCACCCTTGCTTTGTTGATACTTTTGCAGCAGAGTAAGTGTTACCATAGAATATGAGTTTGTTACCACATCGACATCGACGAGTAGCTTGGGGTTCCCGGCCGATGGCTTGGAATCTATGGAATGGGACGTCATCGTTCTGTTTTAGGCCTCTTAGGCCATTTGTTAAGTTTGTTATACCTAAAAGAATAATTTGCCTTCCGTTGTTTGATGTTTGTGGTTAGTGACCTCTACTTGTAATATTTTGGTTCTTCGCTCAGTTATGAGCTTGCTGTAATAATTTTTGTGTCATAGGATCACTGATGTGTTACCGATTCTTCGCTGGATATTCTTGACGTCAAGGTTAAGCTTATGTCAAACAGAGGTCTGAGATTTGTGTAGCCATGATCCCGGGGGTGTCACAAGGATGAACGAATCTGAAGACATCACTACCCCGTTGACATCCTTGGCAAATGTCGCTGCCCGCGGTGGTGGTGGTGGCGGTGGCTATCATCCTGGCCATGGTAGTGATACGTCGGAAATGTATCTATAATTTTTGATGTTCCATGCTTGTTTAGTATTTACTTTGATTTGCTTTGTCCACACTTTGAGGTGATTTTCATATGTTTTATGGTACTAACTTATTAATAAGTTGCCACAGTGACAGTTGCTTGTTTTCTGTTGTTTTTGGTTCCAGAAAAGCTAGTAAGGAAATATTCTCGGAATTGTACGGGACAAAAGACAAAGTCAATATTTGACCAAGGAGAACACGGAGTCCAGAGGAGAGACGGAGGGGCACCACTGGGCAGGGTGGTGGGCCCTGGCCAGTCCCGCCTTGCATCTTCGCCTATGAAAGCCCCATGATGCCTAAACCCTAAGTACCCGATCAATATTCCACGAAACCGTCTGTAGCCGCCGCAACCATCGTCCCTAGATCGGGGGCGATCTGAAGCTCCTCCCGGCACCCTGCCGGTGGGGAGATCATCTCGAAGGCCTTCTTCTTCATCATGCCAGCCTCCGGTATGAAGTGTGAGTAGTTCCACCTTGGACTACGGGTCCATGTAGTAGATAGATGGTTGTATCTCCTCCTTGTGCTTTCATGTCTAGATCTTGTGAGATCCGTTCATGATAAAAATCTAATCTATTTGTAATCATGCATGTTGTGTTTGCGGGGATCCGATGGATATTGATATTACTATGTCAGGTTGATTAGTGGTTTTGTCTTATTTATTCTATCATGTGTGTGTTGTTTGTGATCTTGCATGCTCTCCGTTGTTAGTAGCTATCTTGGCCAAGTAGTTGCTAGTGACTCCAAGAGGGGGTATTTATGCTCGATAGTGGGTTCATGCCTCTACTTAATCAAGGGAAGCGACAGAAATCTCTATCGTTGTAGATGTGCTGTTTCCACTAGGGAGAAAACAACAGTCTCTTGTTCATGGAACAAGTGGATTGTTTACCTTACACACTTTGCTTAAAACAGCTGTCTGTTGCTTGCAACTTAATACTGGAGGGGGTTCGGATGATAACCCAAAGGTGGACTTCTAGTCATAGATGCAGTTGGATGGTGGTCTATGTATATTGTTGTATTGCCCAATCGAATCTCATAGGATCTTTATGTCTAGTATTGCATTGTTATGCCTTGCTCAGTCCTGTTAATTGCCCTCCTGTAATTTGTTTACCCTGCATGCCATGTTTGTTTATCTAAGGAGAACACCTCTAGTGAACTATGGACCCCGGTCCAATCTTTACCATTGATACATCTTCCACTGTTATTGTTTACTTGCTGCCAACCATCATCACCTTCCACACCATACAGTTAATCCTTTGTTACAGCAACTAGTGAGATTGACAACCTCACTGTTAGTTGGGGCAAAGTCTTGAGTTTGTGTTGTGCAGGTTTCCACGTTGCTTGCAACACCTTTGAGACGTTTCCTTCCTCCTACTGGTTCGATAAACTCGGTTTCTTACTGAGGGAAGACTTGCTGCTGTGCTGCATCACACCTTGCTCTTGGGGTTTGCCGACGAAGCGCTCCCACATCAACACAGCGCCAACAAGTTTTCGGGCGACGTTGCCGGGGAAGCTAAGGACGTCTTCACAAGGGGAGTCCTCCATAACCTTTCTCTTTACTTTATTTTTAGTTTGCTTGGTTTCTTATGCTTGGTTTTGTTTGCCTCTTTTTATCAAAAACTCCAAAAAAAATAGTTTCGTTTGGTTTGCTTTCTCTTATAAAAAACACACAAAAAATTAGTTCCCTCTCTAGTTGCTGGTCTGTTATTGCCTTGCTTGGTCATGCTTTCTATCAATGAATGGTTACTTTGAAACTAGTTCTTCTTGGCAAGGTGGGTTCACGGAAGAACAAAAGTACTGTTATAAGTAACACCGTTTGTCACAAAAAGGGGAACACTTATGGGCACAAATTGATAAATTGAATTCTATTGCTAGAGAGGTGTGCTCTACTTATAATGTTACTTATTGCTTTGATAAAGCTTGTTGCTGTAGGAGGTATAAACACCTCCCTTTTCAATGTGAGTATAATGATAATGTTACCATATCCTCTTATGTTAAAGGAAATTATGACCTTTATGATGTGGAACAAATTGAAGAATTTATTGCTTTCAAGGGTGTATTTGAACTTGCCAGTTTGCTTGAAAATACTGATGATGCACCTTATGAATATGAGGTTTATGAGATACTTAAATTTTGCTTTGATAATTACAAGGAAGAAAATGGCTACATTCTTGAATATTTTAATAGGTGATTTCCACAAACGGAAGAGACTAATGCCTTGCCATGGAAGAAGAAATTGCTGAAACAGGAAGCTCATTAGATGAAAAAGAGGAGGATGAATGTTATGCTCCTGTGGATTTTTTTGAAATATGTACTATGGGTAAAACTGAAGGGAATATGCCCTGAGAGCAATAATAAAGTGTTTATTATGTGTATTCCAAGTACATGATAGATGTTTATTTTGCATGCTATAATTGTATTAATACGGAAACATTAATACATGTGTGTTTAATAAACAAACATAAAGTTCCTAGTTATGCCTCTCTCATAAACTAGCTCGTTGATTAACAAGATGATCAAGGTTTCCTGATCATGGACATTGGATGTTGTTAATAACGGGATCACAACATTAGTGTAATGGTGTGATGAACATTCATCCGAAGTATAGCATTACGATCAAAGTCATTGAGTTTATATTGCTATAACAACTTACGAAGTGATCCTAATCCTTAGACCATGAGATCATGTCAATCACTAACACCGGAAGAGTTTCTTGATAACATCAAACGTCACACCGTAACAGGGTGATTATAAAGATGGATTCAGAACTAATAAAGTGTTATGTTGAGGCTCATGGATCGAGAGTGGAATTTCTTCATCCCGATGACGGATAGATATACTCTGGGCCCTCTCGGTGATATCACATTGATTAGCTTGCAAGCAAGTGATTTGATCACTAGAATGTTATATCACGGGAACGAGAAAAGAGTGCATGTCAGTAACGATATCAAACTAGGTATGGAGATACCGATGATCTAATCTCGGACATGTAATATATCGTGAAACAAAGGGATTAAGATACTAGCGTAAAAGGTTCCGACGATCACAAGAAAGTCATCGTTGAATGTGTGGGAGTCGATGGGTCTCCAGATCCCGCTTCTGATTATTGATCCGAGAGGGGTCTCGATCATGTCCGCATTATTCACAAACCTTAGGGTGACACACTTAAGAGACACCGACATCCAATTGGAGCAAAAGTTTCATGCCGAAAGAATGTACAAGCGCAGGAATTTATTTCACTAGATACCGAAACAGGTTTTCGGGTGAAATTGCATAAAGAGGTTATGCATGTGAAATAGAATTCTAGCAAGGGGTTATTTGTGAATGTTTGTCATTAAAGTAATTGACAAAATTCTGAATAAAATAAAAGAGTTTTATTTAATGAGAGTTTGCATTAAATTTGGTGGAAATTTAATGGGAATTTGAGTGGATTTTTGAGTGGAGAAATTTGAAGGGCCATTTTGTGAGTGGAGTGTCCACCCACATGAATGAGGGAGAGGTGGGGGCACCCTCCATGGCCAAGTGCCATGCCCCTTGGTTGCCCCCTCCCCTATATAAGGAGCCCCTCCTCTCACTTCTCACTCACACCTCCTCGTGAAGGATCTCTCTCCCCCTCTAGAATTTATCCCCCATGGTCTCGGACTAGCGAGATACATGTTCCCGGTGGCTATTCGGCAAGAAAGAGTTGTGCTTCCGCTGCATCGCTGGAGCGAGGAGGCGGAGGTTGCTCGGTGCCTCGAACGTGTGTGCGAGCACGGATGCGCTGCTGATTTGCGGCGCTAGGACTTCCTCTCGATCTTGAGATCGGCAAGAGATCGTCTAAATCAACCACGAGTCGAACTCGTTAAGCTTTGTCGGTCTTCAAGGGTATGTTATCTACGGATATACATTCGCCTGTTGTTTGTATCTAGTAGATAGATCTTGGTACTTAGTTCCCATCGTAGGAAAAGTTTTGTTTTCTATGCTGTGAACCCTACAGTGGTATCAGAGCCGGATCTATGCGTAGATGCTTTACACGGGTAGTACACATATGAGTATGTGGGCGATGATGATCATGTTGTTGCTCCTTAGTTGTAATTTTGGATATTGGTGGCATAGTGGGATGAAGCGGCCCGGACAAACTTTACATGTCCTCGCACATGAGACCTGTTCCACGCTTGACATGCAACTAATTTGCATAAGTGGCTAGCGGGTGTCTGTCTCTCCTACTATAGTCAATATCTATTTTGCAACGAGTTGTCAACAATTTGGTTATCCTCGTTGTGGTTCATGTTCGTAGGTAAGAACGGTTCTATCTCGAAATCCCTAAACCACGTAAAACTTGCAATGGATAAATTAGAGGCGTCTAGTTTAGATTGTTGCTGGGCTAGTGTTATGATATGGTGATGTTGTAAGTAGAAGTATGAGATGATACTCTTACAACATACATAACGTGTAATCTCCATAGACCTTGGACTTACACCTATAGGTATGATAGTGATCATACCACGGTGCACATGATAGAGATCATATGCGGGAACCATATCATTTCACTAATAAACATGTGATGTTTAATAACATCTTATATTGCTTGTTTAGCACTTTGTTAGCATAATAAGATAATCCCTCATTTAAAATATCAAGATAAGAATGTGTTCTTCCTTTAGTATGCACCGATTATGTTTTCGTCGCTCCAAGACATCACGTGATGATCGGGTGTTCTTGGATCCACGACCATATTTCGGGTGTAAAACAGTTACACACGCGAATACTAAGGTTCTAACTTGGCGAGCCTAGCATGTATGCACATGGCCTCTAACACGGACCGAAAGGTTAAGCATGAGTCATATAGTAGATATGATGCCCATTTGATGCTCGCCTTTGAAGCTATACCGACTCACGTGATGATCGGACTTGGTATAGTGGATTTGGTTCATGTAATCACCAAAAAGGCACGAGGGATGTCGTTTTTGAGTGGGAGTTTATTCGTAATATGGATTAGTTGAACTCAATCTATCATACACTTAGTCTAAACTTTACAAATTCTGTTGTAGATGGCACCACCTGCTTTTAATTTCAATGTGTTCATGGAGAAAGAGAAACTTGCAAGGAACGGTAGGAACTTTACCGAATGGGCCATGAATTTGAGGATTCTCCTCTCTGCTGCACAAAAGCAATACGTGCTAGAAGCGCCACTAGGCCCCCGACCTTTTGAGGATTCCCCTTACAAGGAGAAGAATGTCTATCAGACTCGTTAGGAGGACCACAACTTAGTTCATTGCGGCATATTGTATGGGCTAGAGCCGAAGCTTCGAAAGCGTTTCGAAAACGGCAATGCATTTGATACAATGGGTGAGTTGAAAATGATTTTCGACACACATGCTGCTGTAGAGAGCTACAACGCTTCAGAAAAGTTCTTTAGCTGCATGATGGAAGAGCACAATTCGTTAGTGAGCATGTACTCAAGATGTCGGTTACGCCGATAAGCTTGTGTCCTTGGGAATAACGATTCCCATTGACTTAGGCATCCATCGTGTTCTGCGTCTCGCCACCTAGCTATAAGAGCTTCGTGATGAACTATAATATGCAAGGCATGAAGAAGTCTCCCGAGCTTACAATGCTTAAAACTGCAGAAGTGGAGATCAAAAAGGAACATCAAGTGTTGATGATCAATAGGAACACTGGTTTCAAGAAAGACAAGAAGGGAAAATGGAAGGGAAGTAAGGGCGGCAAGCCGGTTGTCGTGCCTGAAAAGAAACCCCGAGTTGGACCGAAGTCTGATACCGAGTGCTACTATTGTAAGGGGACTGGCCACTGGAAGCGCAACTTCCCCAAGTATTTGGCAGACAAGAAGGCCGGCAAGGCAAACAAAGGTATATATGATATACATGTTATTGATGTGTACTTGACTAGTGCTCACAGTAGCATCTGGGTATTTGATACCGTTCGCCATAATATTTGTAACTCGAATCGTGGGCTGCGGAACAAGCGACCGCTAGCAAGGGGTGAGGTCAAGATGCGTGTCGGCAATGGATCAAGCGTTGATGTGATCGCCGTCGGAACGCTGCCTCTCCATTTGCCGCGGGATTAGTTATAAACTTGAATAATTGTTATCTGATGCCTGCACTAAGCATGAACATTGTATCTGGATCGTGTTTGATGCGAAGTGCTTATTCATTTAAATCTGAGAACAATGGTTATTCTATTTATATGAATGAAATCTTTTATGGTCATGCACCAATGATGAATGGTTTAGTTCTATTAGATCTCGATGATAATGTTACACATATTCATAATGTTGATGCTAAAAGGATTAAACTTAATGATGATATATCCGCATATATGTGGCACTGCCGTCTAGGTCATATTGGCGTTAAACGCATGAAGAAACTCCATTCAGATGGACTTTTGGAATCACTTGATTTTGAATCATTTGATACATGTGATCCATGCCTTATGGGCAAGATGACTAGAACGCCGTTTTCTGGTTCAATGGAACGGGCGACAGATTTATTGGAAATCATACATTCTGATGTATGTGGTCCAATGAGTGTGTCGGCGCGAGGTGGATATCGTTATTTTGTTACTTTCACGGATGATTTGAGTAGATACGGTTATATCTACTTGATGAAACACAAGTCTGAAACCTTTGAAAAGTTCAAGGAATTTCAGAATGAAGTGGAAAATCATCGTAATAAAAAGATCAAATTTCTACGGTCCGACCGTGGAGGTGAGTATCTAAGTTACGAGTTTAGCACTCACATGAAAGAGTGTGGAATTGTTTCACAACTCACGCCTGCTGGAACACCACAGCGAAATGGTGTGTCGGAACGTCGTAATCGTACTTTATTAGATATGGTTCGATCTATGATGTCTCTGACGGACTTGCCGTTGTCATTTTGGGGTTATGCACTAGAAACTGCTGCATTCACTTTAAATCGGGCACCATCTAAATCCGTTGAAAAGACACCAGTATGAATTGTGGTTTGGAAACAAACCTAAGTCATTTCTTAAAGTTTGGGGATGATGTTTATGTGAAGAAACTTCAACCGGATAAACTCGAACCCAAAGCGGAAAATGCGTCTTCATAGGATACCCTAAGGAAACTATTGGGTATTCCTTCTATCACAGATCCGAGGCAAGGTTTTGTGTTGCCAAAATGGATCCTTTCTAGAGAAAGAGTTTCTCGCGAAAGGTGTGAGTAGTCGAAGGTAGAACTCAAGAGGTTATTGAACCTTCTCTTCAAAGTATGGCGAGTAGCACTGACCGAAGTTGTTCCGGAGTTGGCTTCACCGTTGAAGAGGGAACTAATGATAATGATCATGAAACTCCAAAAGAGAGTACTATCGAACCTCGCAGGTCTAGCAGACGGCAGCTCCCGAGTCAGACGGAAATCCTGTCATGAATTTCATGGTTGATGAAAATGATGACCCTGCGACGTATGAAGAAGCGATGATGAGCCCGGATTCCAACAAATGGTTAGAAGCCATGAAATCCGAGATGGAATCCATGTATGAAAATCAAGTTTGGAACTTGGTGGAATTACCTCACGACCGAAAGGCCGTGGAGAATAAATGGATTTTCAAAAGAAAAACTGATGCTGATGGTAATGTGACCATCTATAAAGCTCGACCTGTTGCAAAGGGGTTTCGACAAATTCAAGGAGTTGACTACGATGAGACATTCTCTCCCGTAGCGATGCTAAAGTCAGTTAGGATTATGTTAGCAATTGCTGCATATTTCGATTATGAGATATGGCAGATGGATGACAAAACCACGTTTCTTAATGGTAATATTGAAGAAGAGTTGTATATGATACAACCAAAGGGTTTTGTTGATCCTAAGGATGCTAACAAGGTGTGCAAGCTTCAGCGATCCATCTATGGATTGAAGCAAGCATCACAAAGTTGGAATCTCCGCTTTGATGAGGTGATCAAAGAGTTTGGATTTGTCCAAACTTATGGAGAAGCTTGTGTTTACAAGAAAGTGAGTGGAAGCAATGTGGCATTTCTGATATTATATGTGGATGACATATTATTGATTGGAAATGATATAGATCTTTTAAACAGTGTTAAAAGTTATCTAAACAGCAAATTTTCAATGAAGGACCTAGGTGAAGCGTCATACATATTAGGCATAAAGATCTATAGAGATAGATCTAGACGCCTAATAGGGCTATCACAAAGTACATACCTTGATAAGATTTTAAAGAAGTTTCAAATGAACGGAAGTAAGATGGGGTTCTTACCTATGTTGCAAGGCAAGACATTGAGTAAGACTCAAAGTCCGGCTTCGGCGGAAGAAAGAGAGATAATGGACAAGGTCCCCTATGCTTCAGCCATAGGCTCTATAATGTACGCCATGCTATGTACAAGACCGGATGTGGCACATGCTATTAGTTTGACTAGTAGGTACCAATCGGATCCAGGTTCGGAACACTGGATAGCGGTCAAGAATATCCTTAAGTACTTACGAAGAACTAAGGATATGTTTCTTGTATACGGAGGTGAAGAAGAGCTCGTCCCTAAGTGTTATGTTGACGCTAGCTTTGACACCGATCCGGATGACTCTAAGTCTCAATCCGGATACGTATTTCTCATGAATGGCGGAGTAGTTAGTTGGAGGAGATCCAAACAACCTGTGGTGGCGAGATCAACAACGGAGGCCGAATATGTTGCTGCTTCAGAAGCGGCTCAGGAAGCAGTTTGGATGAAGGAGTTCATATCCGAACTAGGAGTGGTTGCAAACGCGTTGGACCCAATGGTGATCTATTGTGACAACAATGGTGCCATTGCTAATGCCAAAGAGCCAAGGTCTCACAAGCATTCGAAGCATATTAAGCGCCGGTTTCACTCCATCCGCGAGCATGTCAAGGATGGAGATATAATGATTTGTAAAGTACACACGAATCTCAATGTAGCAGATCCGTTGACTAAAACTCTCCCTAGAGCAAAACATGATCAACACCAGAACTCAATGGGTGTTAGATTTATCACTATCTAACTAGATTATTGTCTCTAGTGCAAGTGGGAGACTGAAGGGAATATGCCCTGAGAGGCAATAATAAAGTGTTTATTATGTGTATTCCAAGTATATGATAGATGTTTATTTTGCATGCTATAATTGTATTAATACGGAAACATTAATACATGTGTGTTTAATAAACAAATAGAAAGTTCCTACTTATGCCTCTCTCATAAACTAGCTCGTTGATTAACAAGATGATCAAGGTTTCCTGATCATGGACATTGGATGTTGTTAATAACGGGATCACAACATTAGTGTAATGGTGTGATGAACATTCATCTGAAGTATAGCATTATGATCAAAGTCATTGAGTTTATATTGCTATAACAACTTACGAAGTGATCCTAATCCTTAGACCATGAGATCATGTCAATCACTAACACCGGAATAGTTTCTTGATAACATCAAACGTCACACCGTAATAGGGTGATTATAAAGATGGATTCAGAACTAATAAAGTGTTATGTTGAGGCTCATGAATCGAGAGTGGAATTTATTCATCCCGATGACGGATAGATATACTCTGGGCCCTCTCGGTGATATCACATTGATTAGCTTGCAAGCAAGTGATTTGATCACTAGAATGTTATATCACGGGAACGAGAAAAGAGTGCATGTCAGTAACGAGATCAAACTAGGTATGGAGATACCGATGATCGAATATCGGACATGTAATATATCGTGAAACAAAGGGATTAAGATACTAGCGTAAAAGGTTCCGACGATCACAAGAAAGTCATCGTTGAATGTGTGGGAGTCAGTATGGGTCTCCAGATCCCGCTTCTGATTATTGATCCGAGAGGGGTCTCGATCATGTCCGCATTATTCACAAACCTTAGGGTGACACACTTAAGAGACACCGACATCCAATTGGAGCAAAAGTTTCATGCCGAAAGAATGTACAAGCGCAGGAATTTATTTCACTAGATACCGAAACAGGTTTTCGGGTGAAATTGCATAAAGAGGTTATGCATGTGAAATAGAATTCTAGCAAGGGGTTATTTGTGAATGTTTGTCATTAAAGTAATTGACAAAATTCTGAATAAAATAAAAGAGTTTTATTTAATGAGAGTTTGCATTAAATTTGGTGGAAATTTAATGGGAATTTGAGTGGATTTTTGAGTGGAGAAATTTGAAGGGCCATTTTGTGAGTGGAGTGTCCACCCACATGAATGAGGGAGAGGTGGGGGCACCCTCCATGGCCGGCGGCCATGCCCCCTTGGGCTGCCCCCTCCCCTATATAAGGAGCCCCTCCTCTCACTTCTCACTCACACCTCCTCGTGAAGGATCTCTCTCCCCCTCTAGAATTTATCCCCCATGGTCTCGGACTAGCGAGATACATGTTCCCGGTGGCTATTCGGCAAGAAAGAGTTGTGCTTCCGCTGCATCGCTGGAGCGAGGAGGCAGAGGTTTCTCGGTGCCTCGAACGTGTGTGCGAGCACGGATGCACTGCCGATTTGCGGCCCTAGGACTTCCTCTCGATCTTGAGATCGGCAAGAGATCGTCTACATCAACCACGAGTCGAACTCGTTAAGCTTTGTCGGTATTCAAGGGTATGTTCTCTACGGATATACATCCGCCTGTTGTTTGTATCTAGTAGATAGATCTTGGTACTTAGTTCCCATCGTAGGAAATTTTTTGTTTTCTATGCTGTGAACCCTACAAAAACTTGTGATGATGCTCCTATGCCTGTTACCTATAGTAGTGATCATGATTGGGAAACGAACACTACTTTTGATATTGAAAATCTCTTTGGTACCAATTCTGAAAATTCTATTGCCTATTATGATACTTTACCTCCAATTTATGATGATTACAATGATAAATATGATATTTTCAGTCCACCTACTATTGGGGAGAAAGCTAATTGTGATTAAAATATGCCTCCTATATTTGATGATTATGGTGATGAGAATAATAATGATATCTATTTTGTTGAATTTGCTCCCACTATAATTAATAAGAATGATTATGCTTATGTGGAGAGTAATAATCATTTTATGCATGTGGCTCATGATAAGAATGTTTTATGTGATAGTTATATTGTTAATTTTATTCATGATGCTACTGAAAGTTATTATGAGAGAGGGAAACATGGTTTTATGCATCTCAATAATATTAAGTTCCCTCTCTTTATGTTGAAAATTGTGAAGTTGCACCTCTTTTGCTTTCCTATGCTTGTTGCTTTCTGCTTTCATGACTTGTTTGTTTATAAGATTCCTATGCATAGGAAGTTGTAACATCCCTAAAATCATGTTTTCAAAGATTGCATATCATCCATGCATTTATAATCATTTAGGGATCATTTTCAAAGTCATTACAAAAACAAAAACATTTGGGTGCTTATTATTTTATGTAAACAGACATTGATCCAATGCTACTCTCTAGTGAGAGATTATTTGTTTCAAACCAAGATTGTTTGTTCATGAGTTGGTTTGGTTGTGTTCCAAGGATTGGACAAAATTTACAAAACAAAATATGGTTTTAAAACCATTTCCATATCTTTATTAAAATTTGTGTAAAGGCACTGTTTATTTGTAAAATTCCAAAGGAATCAAGCAAGTTTAGTGAAACAACATGGTTTTATACTCAAAAATGTGCAGGCTTCACGTTATAAAAATCCAGAAAGATTTGGAAATCAAACACATTTGAATTCATTTGAAAATGTTTCCTCAAAATCGAAATAGAAAAAGAAAAAGGTTAAGGAAATAGAACTGGGCCAGGCGCTACCCTTTTGGCCCAGCAACCAAAACAGCCCACCCAGGGTTCCCTTTTCCTCTCTGTTTCTCACCGCAGCAACGCAAGACCCACCCACCGACAAAGACCCTACCTTGCCCGTCAAGATCGTCCCCCAAATCAACGCTGCCGAACTGTTCCGCCGTATTCGCCATGGACGCTGCGGTTTAAATCCGCTTAAATCCCATTGATTCAGGGAGTAAACCTCGCCCCGCTCCCGGCTACTTAAACCCCACCCTGCCACGGCCATTTCCCCCACACATCACCCTCTCCTCGCCACCAGGCTACTCGGATTTCACCAAACCTCGCCGTTGTCCCGACGAACTCCGACGTCTGATTCTGGTGAGCTCTCTGCGCCCCTTGACTCCTAGATTCTCCAGAACAACCACTGCATCCTTGCGCTTCGATTGACACCGCTGCTGTGTGCTAGGACAACCCTGAGCGTCGGCAACATCGACGACTGAGCGAACCCGGCGAGGCACTCAACCCCGGCGAGTAAATCTGGTTAGTCCCGAGCGCGCCTTACCCTCTCTCTGATACTCACATGACCAGTGTTGCTCCCTGCATCTAACGCACCACTTGCTTGTCTCTGGCATGATCTACAACACCGGCAACGATGACGAATAGCCGTGTCTGATGTTAGGCTTCACTCCGACGAGCAATAGCAGCCAAGTTCGTGCGCCCCCCGACTATCTGACCCCACTTTGAGCTTCACTGCAGTCCCATGAGCACGGTAAGCATCTCCACTCCTCCCCGCGTGATCTAAATCACTGGCAACCTCTCTGACAGAGCCGCGCCGCCGCACCGCCGCCGCTGGCGCCGCCCATCTGTGGTCGTTTGATCAGTAGCCCTCAGATCTAGAACCAACGCACGTGATAGAATCACTTACGCAAAGGGGTACTCTAGATCTATGCCGCACGATCGTCTTTAAATCCAATGGTCCACGTTGATCGATCCGGCCGAACCGGTACGGGCCAATTAGAACTCGCCGCGTGGCATGAGTTTAGATTTAAAACAGAAATTTGATCTATTAGTGATTCAAACTTGCAAAATTCATAACTTTTGATCCACACGTTCAAATTTACAAATTTTATATCATTGGAATCAGGAGAAAGAATTCTTTTTGTTTATGCAATGTGTTTAATGTTTTGTTTCTGAAAAATTGTTTATTTTTGCAGACATTTGTAAGCTTATTTTGGGTATATAAATGTTTTGAAAAATGATTTAAAGATCAAATAAAGTTTGTTTATTGTGATTTGGTCTTGATTATGTTTAAGTAGTGTACACTTGTCTTGTTTGGTGTAGAAAAATCACCACATGACATTTGCATGCATTCATATATTTTTGCTTGTATATTTTTGATATGTGAAATTGGTGCCATTATTTTATGTGTAGATTTTGGTGCTAATAGTGATTGTGGTTGTGAAGATTGTTGCTACTCCCCAAACTACCAAGGCAAGTGGTGCTTCATGTTTCTATCCTAATATTTTACCTATGCATTAGAAATATTTTGTATAGGACTTGCATGATTATTTTGCTAAGTATCTATATGCTATGCTTGGGAAATCCTAGTAGTTGTAGCAATGTTAGAATTTCCTTTAAGTTAAGATACTTACTATTTCCGTGCTTAGCCTAGCTAGTATCAACCAAGGGTGGATTATATAATCATGCTATGAGAAATATTTCTAAGTCTTTGGACTTATGTTTTGCTTAATAAAACAACAAAGTGAATGAAACACCTGGGTGGAATGGAAAGTTTGGTTTGTGTTGAGTGGTTACACAAGGCCCATTTCTATGGTTTACCTTGTGTATCACACTTGTTGAAAGCCACCCAGGAACAAAGGGATTTGAGATGCCAAATGTTAAGAAGCTTCTAGTGCAGCCACATGGCATTATGGGCTCTGCCTGGATCACATAGGTTGCAATAACTTAGCCATTTGGATAGTTGGTGGTAGTGGGATGATAGGTTTGGAGCGCGTCCATTTGGTCTAAGGGAAGGCTTCTGAAAGGTCATGTCTTGGTGAAAATCAAGTCTTGTGGGGAAAGTGCACAACCTCTGCAGATGGAAGAATCTAAGTACTTAGCCATGTCCCTGGTATTGGACAACTTGAGCATCAAGACATGGAAGCTATCTAGAATCTCCTCATCCCAATTTTCTAAGTTAAAACTTGTGGTTGAACAAGGGTGAAGGTTCACCAATTTCTATTGGTGGTTCCTTGGGAAAGTATTGTCAAAGAAAAACTTAGTGTTTTCAACTAATAGGTAAAACCTATTTTAAGCAAAGAAAGCCTAAGATACACTTAGCCAAATGCATGTAGTAACTAGATGTTAATATTCTTCTAAGGTATCACTTGCCAATACTATTCCAATGTATTGACCCACTGTGGCTGTAACTTGTGATGTTGCAGGTTATTCTGATGATGATTAGGGGTTATGAGTCTACACTCAACATGCTTGCCTGTGGCACATGAAGATGAAGACTTATTTATATTGTTATGGTTAAACTCTTCTATTAGGTCTATGGCCATGGAGTTGTAAAAGACTATGTTTGTCTCTGGAATGATTTGTAATAATGACCTTTGTTTCTGTGTACTTCATCTTAAACTGTGGATGCTAGCATTGATCCAGGGACTAGCACTGCAATCACAGGGATCCTTACCTTTAAAAGGGAGGGATCTTAAAGAAGTGGGTTAGACTTAAATTTGTTTTGAATTTGCTTCTTGATGCTCTCTTTTACTTCAAAGTCATATTTCTTATGTGAGCATCTTCTCAAACTATCAAGCCTAACTTAAAGGCATTAAAGAAAAGTACTTGTTGGGAGATAACCCAAGAATTTCCTTGAGTCTTGGAAGTTATTACTTCAGTAATGACCTCTCCTTATCCTTTTTTTTTGCTTTTTGTGCCAAGAATGACCTCTAATGAGAGGAAAGTAAGATTTGGGGAGTTGCTGTCCTGAAACAGATTTCTGTCCTCTACCATAAAAATTCGTGAGGAGTATATGTAAGTCGAATTGAGATGAAAATTTACTAATAAATCCCCCAGTATGTTAGCTAACTTTAGTTAGTTCAACACTTTTTGATTTTAGCAATAGAAGATTTCCGAAAAAATCGTTTTCTACCTGCTGGTCTGTTTTGACAGATTTCTGCCATTATTTGCATTTGCTTCTTATTGATTCCTTTTTGTTCTTTTTGGGAAATTAAGATTTTTGAAGGACTTGCTATAGTATATTGTGTTTTTAGTGAAAAGTTTTTCTGTTCTAAAGCTAAGCCTAAAGGTCTATTATCTTTTGAATGCACTAATGTTGCTAATGAAGATTGTGTGAAGTTTTGTATGAAGGAAAAAATTTCAGGTGTAGAGAGAGAATGGTGTAATGAGATGAAGAATAGACAAAATATCAAGATTGGGGATGCCACCCCGGTTTCACCCCATGAAATATCCAAGAGGTACAAGCGTCAAATCTTGGGGATGCCCAACGCATCCCCTTCTTCATCAATAAAAAGCTCAGGTCTTTCTAGACACTTCGTTTTTATTGTTTCATGCACTGTTGTGTTGTTCTTGGAGTGTCTTAGTTTTCATTTGCTTTGCTTAGTTTGTTTAGTTTGCTTGAATAAAGTAGTTTGGACCCCCGTTCTCGCTGTGTTGATTCAAATAAGTTGATTGGTGTTGGAAAGGAGTAGAAAGTTCTTGCTTGAAATAGTGCAAGAGGACCTTGCTTTAACTGTGACTTAGACTTTAGCATGTCATGCTAGGTTTTATTTTGACCTTATGCTTAGTGATTATTGCTATAACATGACTTGTTCCAAACAATTGGGATTGCTTAGTGTGCCTTGAAAGAATGATGCATTGTTTTAGCATACAAAAGCATAGTATTGTGGTTTTCTCCTTTGATGTTTTTTTTGGGTTGACTTGGCACATGCTCACACCATGTTATGACTATGAACAAGTCACCATAGCCTATATGATCATTTAGTCCTTGACTTGTAGTACCACTCTATGCTTTGATTAGTAATGTTTTGTCGCTCTGCATGATTATGGCCATTATTTCTCTCTTATTTGGTTGCTCCCAGTCTTTTGCTAGCCTCCACTTGTATGAGTAAGCTCTACTCATACTTCCAACTCCCAAGAAACTAAGTTATTCCAAAGTGTCCACTATAAATTACTATGCATGGTGTGTTACACCATTCCAAGTATATTCTTGTTTTCAGCTATCTTCCAATTAAAAAGTATTTTGTTATGTGAAAACTTAGTGATTAAAGCTCTCACAAACTTGATGGCACACTTTATATTACTTGCCCCTAATAAACTTGAACCGTTGTGTCATCTATTTTGTATATGCTTGCACTTATACGTTGGAATTAGGAGAACCATGTTTTCATGGGTAACGTTTTCAACATTGCACTTGTACTTTGTACACAGTTGATATCATGCTCTTTTGTCTATGGATGTCGCCGGTGTGAAATAAAAAGGGAGCTTGTAAGTCCATGGAGTTATGTATTTTCTTTAGAGAAACGCCTGGGCCGCTAGCCTAGGCCATGCCTAATCATGGTGGAAATTTACAGCATCACCATAAAGAGCAATCTGTGAAGCATCCTCAATAAAAACCTATGCAAATAGCAAATAAAAATATCGCTGAGATACTCATTGTCTACTTGCCTTGTCATTTTGGTTATGGGAAATCTCATGTACCATGTGCAAGGGGTACCCCGTTGGCGGTTCTCTATGATACACATGTACTTACTATGACAAGAACTTACAGGTGACCAAAGTTGAGTAGCATGAGGTGCGGCCCTCGTATTCAAGGGACATGAGATTGCAAAATTATACTTTATCAAGCATATACTCCATAGTTTGTTCACTTTAACCTTAATCACTTCAAGATGCTAATGATAGGGGCAATGAGAGCTGAAAGCTAACAAGTACCATAATTTTTGGAAGCTCTTTTTGAAACTTGAAATCCCCGCTTCCCTTTATGAAGGGACTTTCTTCCACTATTATATTGAGTCTCCACTTTCTACCTTTAGGCACTAGTTAAGAGAGCATAGTTGTCATTCTTAGTTCTATGTGCAGTGTCCCAAAACTTATTGATTGATGCATATTGATGATATTGCTTATTCTTGTGCTATTTTTATGTAGTCACACTTATGAACTTTGAAGGTGTCCTATGCATCTATTTGCTACTCCATGAGGGACAAGTTGAATGCCACTATCCCATGTTTTCTATATGTGAAACAAACAAACCTTTTTCAATGCATGTTATTCATGATCTTTGTTTGTAGCCTTTCATGTTGCATGCATAGTTACTATGTCTTATTGTTAGAACACCATATTTCATGCACATGTTTAGAGTTCTTTGATCCCAGCTTTCAATGCTTGCAAATGGTTTGATCTTGGTTTTGATGGTGCATGTCACCTCAAAAATTATTCTTTTATCGCTTACCTACTTGAGGACGAGCAGGAGTTAAGCTTGGGGGTTCTTGATATGTCGGAAACGTATCTATAATTTTTGATGTTCCATACTTGTTTAGTATCTACTTTTCTTTGCTTTGTCCACACTTTGAGGTGCTTTTCATATGTTTTCTGGTACTAACCTATTAACAAGTTGCCACATTGCCAGTTGCCTCTTTTCTGCTGTTTTTGGTTCCAGAAAAGCTAGTAAGGAAATATTATCGGAATTGGATGGGAGAAAAGACAAAGTCAATATTTCACCTTGGAGAAGACGGACTTTAGAGGAGAGCGGAGGGCTATTGTATGCTGCACCCCCCTGTGCATCGCTTAGGGTGGGCCCTCAGGGGTGGTGGGCCCCCTGGCCGGCCCCATGCCTCGCTGCTTTGCCTATAAAAGCCCCTCAATGCCTAAACCCTAATTACCCGATCAATATTCCACGAAACCGTTTGTATCCGTCGCCACCATCGTCCCTAGATCGGGGGGATCTGAAGCTCTTCCCGGCACCCTGCCGGAGGGGAGATCATCCTGGAGGCCCTCTTCTTCATCATGCCAGCCTCCGGTATGAAGCGTGACTAGTTCCACCTTGGACTACGGGTCCATGTAGTATCTAGATGGTTGTATATCCTCCTTCTACTTTCATGTCTAGATCTTGTGAGCTCCATTCATGACCAAGATCTAATCTATTTGTAATCATGCATGTTGTGTTTGCGGGGATCTGATGGATATTGAGATTACTATGTCAGATTGATTAATGGTTTTGTCTTATTGATTCTATCATGTATGTGTTGTTTGTGATCTTGCATGCTCTCCGTTGTTAGTAGCTACCTTGGCCAAGTAGTTTCTAGTGAATCCAAGAGGGGGTATTTATGATTGATAGTGGGTTCATGCCTCTACTTAATCAAGGGAAGTGACAGAAATCTCTACGATTATAGATGTATTGTTGCCACTAGGGAGAAAACAACGGTCTCTTGTTCATGGAACAAGTGGATTGTTTACCTTACACACTTTGCTTAAAGCAGTTGTCTGTTGCTTGCAAGTTAATACTGGAGGGGGTTCGGATGATAACCCAAAGGTGGACTTCTAGTCATAGATGCAGTTGGATGGCGGTCTATGTATATTGTTGTATTGCCCAATCAAATCTCATAGGATCTTTATGTCTAGTATTGCATTGGTATGCCTTGCTCAGTCCTATCAATTGTCATGCTGTAATTTGTTTACCATGCATGCCATGTTTGTTTATCTAAGGAGTCACCTCTAGTGAACTATGGACCCCGGTCCAATCTTTACCATTGATACATCTTCCACTGTTACTGTTTACTTGTTGCAAACCATCATCACCTTCCACACCATATAGTTAATCCTTGGTTACATCAACCGATGAGATTGACAGCCTCACTGTTAGTTGGGGCAAAGTCTTGAGTTTGTGTTGTGCAGGTTTCCACGTTTCTTGCAACACCTTTGAGACGTTTCCTTCCTCCTACTGGTTCGATAACCTCGGTTTGTTACTGAGGGAAGACTTCCTGCTGTGCTGCATCACACCTTGATCTTGGGGTTTCCCGACGAAGCGCTCCCAGATCAACACAGCGGCAACAGGTAGCAGTGGTGGACATGGCGGTGGTGGTGGTTGCCGCCCACAACCAGGAGAAGGCCAAGGTGGCTATGGTGGTGGCCACGATGGCCACCAAAATCACCAACAGCAAGGACGTCCACCTTGCTACGACAATGGTCGACATCATCAAGCAAAAGGAGGCCATGGGTGTGGCCATGTAAATCATGTTCCCTCCCCGTCGAAGATGTTACATGCCAGATCTGGAAGAAATATGGGCATCCTGCTAGTGAGATGATGACCATTATTATGATTCCCACCGTGACAATAAAAGTGCCCACATTACTTCCTATGACGCTGATACAAATTGGTGTGTGGACTCGGGCGCCACAACTCACCTCACCAGCGAGTTGAACAAGCTCTCCACCCATGAATAGTACAAGGGACAGGATCAAATCCACACGGATAGTGCTCAAGGTATGGCAATTAAACATGTTGGTCATTCGATTATTCATACCCCTCATCATTCCATTCATCTTCAAGATATTCTTCATGTCCCTAGTGCCTCAAAAAGTTTATTATATGCTCATAAAATTGGCCTAGATAACAATGCTTTCGTTGAAATTCATCTTTTTTTTCTTTTTGATTAAGGATCGGACCACGAAGGAAATCATGTTTAGAGCATCTCTAGCAGACACCGGGAAATCGCGAACCGGAAAACGCGTTCCCAGGTCATGTTTCGCGGGTTTTTTAGGCCGCGAGCGATGGGGCGGAACAGACCCCTCAAAACCGAACAAGAAAAGGGAATATTCCCTTTTCCGAGTTTCACGCATACGGGGCCTGTTCCGCCACAACAAGGGTCGAACCCGTAAATTGAACTATTTGATGTCAATTTCACCACATATCTCGCATTTTCAAATAGAAATATGATACCAACATAAAGTAAAAGCCCGAAATTATTAATGGTACATTACAACAATTGTCCAAACAAATTGAATAAACAATAATCCAATTACATCAAATGACCAAATCAAATGAATAGTTCCAAATGCAAATAATGTTTCACACACAAGAATGATAAAATGTGGTAGCCTAGTTCCTCCCAAATAGCTGCCAGTGGTGCTCAATGAGGTCATGCTGCAGCTGGTCCTAGGTTGTCATGTTCTTAATGTCTCAGTAGGTCTGAAGGAAGGCTTGGATGGCATTTGGGTTTCTAGCTGGCTTCACACAGCTGCCAACATTGTCATAGAAGATGTCCAAGTCTAGACCCTTCTCATCCTCAACAATCATTTTGTGAAGAATGACACAACATGTCATTATGTCATTGAGAGTTTTCTTGTCCCAAAAACGAGCTGGACCTCGCACAACTGCAAATCGAGCTTGCAAAACACCAAAGTCTCTCTCAATGTCCTTTCGGGTACTCTCTTGAGCCTTTGCAAATTCAATATCTTTCCTACTTAGAGGATTCGAGATGGTCTTGACAAATGTAGCCCAACGAGGATAAATACCGTCAGCTAGATAATACCCCTTGTCATAATTATAACCATTGATAGTGTAGTTACAAGCGGGTGCTTCCGCACAAGCTAGCTTTCCAAATAGAGGAGATCTATGGAGCACATTGATATCATTGAGGGTGCCAGGCAGACCAAAGAAACAATGCCAAATCCACAAGTCCTCGGATGCAACGGCTTCTAGCACAATTATTGCATCTTGGCTTTTGCTACATTATTGCCCGTGCCATGCCTTCAGGCTGTTTTTCCAAGTCCAATTCATACAATCTATGCTTCCTAGAATGCCCGGCCATCCTCTTCTCTCATTCATCGCCATCAACCTAATTTTGTCCTGCTCGTTCGGTGCTCACAGATCCACCAGGCAAAAAATGTGAATAATCACCTTGGCAAATCTACGAACACTCTCCATAGTGATGGTTGCAAGTGCACATATCGTTTGTAGCTAGTTTCGAAGTTAAGATGTTGATCCCACAGGGAGCCCAAAGGTAAGTGTTTATTGGTGAACTCTCTGTCGCACCCGAAGTTGTCACAGGTCTTCGAGTGAATTGACTACAAGTGTTGAAAATGACAATATGATTTGGATTTAAACGAAAGTACTTTAAATAAAACTATAATGTAAACTTTAGAAATAAAAGGCACAAAAAAGTAAAGAACGATTGTTTGTTGTTTTCTGCAGATGACAAAGTAGGCACGGGGAGTTTCAGTTCATGGTTATAGTGAATGTGCCAGGTGAATGAGTGGTAAGTGTAACAATTATAATCTTATAAGTATGTGCATAGGCGAGCAACCCATAATTAGCCAGAACTCCTCATGGTAGATTTCATCCCAACTTCAATAATCCTACTAGCCTGTTTACCACAACCATGGTCAGTCAATAGACGATTAAGATCCTTCAGGTTGCTTAGCAATTAAGCTCCTTGGATCCGACTAATGCAATAAGATCGTTGTTTCCTCGTTATCCTCGAGTCAAACTAATTTCCCATTGATATCCCCATGTCACTCGAGGGTCGTGGGTCTGCTAGTAAACAAGATCCTATCTATGTAGAACAAAGTATCATGTTGTCTGGACCCTTAATTGGACAACAGGCATTAAGCATCCCACAGATAGTCAAGCACACATAATATAATAATTAAAATCAACCACAAACTTAATGGAAATTATAGAAGCACATCACATCTCCCACGCCCAAGGGAACTTACTCACACATGAGAGAAGAAAGCATCATCGATATAATTAAATAAAGGGAGTTCTTCTTGATATTACCGTGGAGATCCACAATAAGAAATAGAAATAGATCCAACACAATTCAAGATAGGATGAACAATCTCAAACCCTAATATTGCAAGGTGGATATCTCTCTCTCACTCAAGTACAAGTAATGGCTATGGAAGTGTGGTGGCTAGGATATCTAATATCGTGGAGCGAGATGAAGAACGTCTTCTCCTTCTCTGGGTCTCTTCTTTCTCCCTTCTGGATGGTGTGTCAGCTCGTGTGTTCTGTTTTCGACCTCGGACTCTTCATGAAAGTTATACCTTTTAATAATACGAAGCAGATGGCAACTATACGGCGGCAGCCCGTATAGTTGGTCGTTAAGATTGCAGTAAATTCCACTCAATTTCTTCCAAAAAGGGAATCGCTTGTTTTTGCCTGAATATTGTGTTTTTGTTGTTAAATTCATCTGGTGATGTCCAGAACCAGAAACACACATTAAAACCCAAGTTTTCTTCACTACCGAAGTATTAGCGTTAGGTAAAGCTAAAAAACCATTAAATCCAAATGAAAACCATCGATAAAAACCATAAAAAAAGGTGTAGAATCTCACAGCTATCAACTCCCCCAAGCTTAGATGTTGCTCGCCCTCGAGTGACAAGGAAATAAGAAAGGATAGCGGAGATTCGAAACTAAAATAAAAGAACTTACAAGCTTGAATTGGTGTCAAATTCTTTTCTTCACATTTCATGCAATCTTAAACATGATCATACAAATATTCACATGATTGCACTGAGTTCACTTCCTAACCACGTATATCTTGCTCAAATAAATCATATGCATGAGCGAGTGTCGAAAGTTTAGCTAGGAAAGTGAAACAAATCTTTAGGCTCCTCTCTTGTTGAGAGATTAAAACTTTTTTGCTCTTGTTTCTTTAGTCTATTAAGAGTACTCAATTTGCACCATGAACATTTAATTTAATAACAACTCATCTACTCCCACACCAAAATTTCAAGACTCTCAAAACACCTTTTTCCTTTCCTTGTTTTTCAAAAACTTCAACTCTTTCATAGAGAAATCATACCACTGTTTTTAACATGTTAATTGGGGTTGTGTTGCGCACTCATGACCATGCCAATAGATAGATGTTGAGCAATAGTGGGTGAGAGGAGTACTACAATTTCACTTGGAACGTGAAACCACGAGGAGACTAAAAAAATTACATGTCATAGCATTGCATCTACAGACGTTTATATAACTCAATAGCCTAAATCAAGTGGTTTCCCACATTTAGATTGTCCGTTGGCTAGCGGAGTTAATAGTTCCCCATGGACTACGACAGTATTTGTAGTGACACGCGTAAAGCAATATCCTACTGTAATTATTAGAAAAAGTAGTGGCATAATCTCTACTACTTCTAAGTATCCATTTTATCAGACAATTTCATTCAAGGGTGCTATCGAGTCTATTTACATTAAGCTCAATGGGGTTGAGTAGTTTCTAAAATCAAATATTTTGGGATAAACATGGACTCAAGTCATCTCTTGGATGCTTTTTCTTGTTGTAAAAATGTCGGAAGTATTTTAACAAAGTTTATTGCTCATTGTTTCAAAGCTAAGAGAGAACACTAGCAAGGGAATATAATTTATAAGATAACAAGCTAGGTGGGGAGTGACTCAAGTGCAAGCGAGTAAATAATTGTAGGATCAATTTAAAGTTGCACGAGAGGTGATGAAAACAATGTGATACCTCATCTTGCTTGCTTCGTTCTCGTACTTGAGTCGAATCCTCTCTATATTTCCTCATTGCCAAGTCACCTGAAAATGATAAATCTTCGAGAAAGACAAAGAAACAAATTTGCAAATAAAGGTTACGGCTAATTTTTTGTGTTTTTGGTTTTTAAGAATACAATACTGAAAGTAAACATGCTTTTCTTGGAAACAAAAACAAATCAAAAGAAGAAATAAAATATGAATGCAAGTTTGGAGGTTTTTAAAACCTCACCCAAGCTTAGGTTGTTGCTATGATTATCGTCGTTCGGCGGTGGTTGGTGGTGCTGCTGGTAGTAGTCGGGGAAGTAGGTCATGAAGTTACCAAAGGTGTGAGTTAAGGAACTCACATCTTCACTTACTCCATGCAAAGTCTGATCAATCTCCCCAACGTGCTGGTTGAGCTGCAGAAAATCCTGATAGGGGACATTGTTGAACCCATGTTGTTGTTGTGGCTGATTGGGCCATTGGTCCCAAGGCTGCTCCTCCTGCTGCTAAGGTTGTTGCTGTTGTCCCTCCCAAGCAGGGTTGTACTCCTGCTCCTACTGTTGCTCCTTCTCATCCTGCTGCCCTCATTCTTCCTCTTCATCGGAGTCGGGATAGAGCTCCGCCATGATTTTAGTCACTTGATCCTTGGTGAGGATCCAGTTGTCCCTTCCCTGAACCTCGAAGGCCTGCGGGCAACGAAGTGGCATCTGACCATCCTGCACATCATTAAGATAACCAAATTGATAGGCTCAGAGCCTCCTGTTAGCTCGGTAAACACCTAGAAATCCATAAGCAGTTATATACCTGACATCCATAAGTATGGAGCCGTCAACAGGTTGCACAATAGGGATTGTAATTTCAAGGTCTTGGATTAGGTGGGTTACCATACCACCAATGCGAATGTCACCTTTCTTTTTGGATTAGGTGGGTTACCACCACTAGAGAAATAGAGTTGCATGAGTGGGACTCTATGGCGCATTAGGGAAGAGCGCCTTGGCGATCATGTCCATGTCTGCATTGGCCATTGAGCTGGTATCTCCTCTTCCTAACAAAGTGTTAGCAAGAAACATAGAAAATTAACGGATGGTTGGGTTCTGAATGGTGGAAATCTTCTTCCGGTAGAAGTCCCTACCACCATTTACAGAAACAACCTCCCAAGCATTTGCACTCGAGACGCTATACAAGTTTGTAACAGTTGGTTCCCCTTCTTGAGGGAATCCATAAGCATTGCAGAATTGTTGATAGGTAATTTGATATGGTTGTTGGTTAACGGTGAAATTTATCATGCATGCATTACCTTTCTCCCTGTAGTCGTCGTAGAAGGAGGCGAGGAACTCATGGGTGAGACCTTCGTAGGTGTAATGGTTGGTGTTGGCAAGGACGGCGAGCCCTGCATTTGCACACAGGTAGTCGAAGTCCCCCTTCAACTCTGCTGAGTTGAGGAAGTTGTTATCGGCCCATCGTGTGGGCAACACCTTCCTTGCCAAAACCAAGGCATACTTGTTGTCGAGCTCAGCCGGATCCCCGATCCCTCACCACGTTGGCGCTTTCTCTTGCGAAAAATACTACCGAGCTTGTTCATCTTGATACACTGAGAAATTTCGACACAAAACCTTAGGCACATAGTTTCTACATGATATATGATTCTACGTGGAGTAATTCAATCCTAACGTGAGAAATTAAAAAGAAAAATAAATCAAGATTGAGTTCATCCACTAATTCAATGAGACGATTTCAACCATGGAATTCTGAAAATAAAGCATGGATAGGGAGAGAAACATACCGATCTATTGATTCCCCCACTCACACGAACGAAATCTGCAAATAATTGAGAGTTCTTGAGAGGTTTTGAGAGTTTTGGAGAGAGAGGTTGAAGGAAATAATAAGGGGAGAAAGATCCCTTCCCTACACCAACCCGTTTAAGTGGTCGGGCCAAACTATACGGCGCGAACAATATGGCCGGGTCGGGTAGCTCCCGCCGTATAGTTGTGGCGGCGGCGAGGGTTAGGGTTTCCCTTCGCCAGATTACAACTATACGGCCGGACCAAATGGTCCCGCCGTATAGTTGGTCATCAAACCTTTTGTATTCGAACCCCAACTATTGAGAATTTGGTCGATAACTATATGGCCGCAAATATACGGCTGGAATAAAAATTCCCGCCGTATAGTTGGTCGTTAGACCCTCTGTAGCATGATTTTTCACCCAAATTTTTAGAGATGAATTTTTTTATTTGACCAATATTATTAAGCTAGTTTCTACAGATGAAAATCAAACTTTATTTTCTACCCTAGATCTGTGCTTATTCAATCGGTATTTCTCCTACTTTTTGGCAGCTGCATCTTTACGGGCGCGCTTCCGCAAAAAAGTCTGTGAAAAAGTTGTAGGAATGCGATGAACAACTTTATTATCTAATCATAATTTATTTTATTGATATGATGGGTTGACTCCCATTAATAATTTTATTGAGAATGGTTTGAATTTTTCAACCCCTTCTTTGTTATCGAATTCTTACCTTCGGTTTCCATTTATCAAAGGCACTTACCACA
Source organism: Avena insularis (assembly GCA_023614405.1). Classification (NCBI taxonomy): domain Eukaryota; kingdom Viridiplantae; phylum Streptophyta; class Magnoliopsida; order Poales; family Poaceae; genus Avena; species Avena insularis. Next base: position 29,927,184 of record CM042690.1, read on the forward strand.
TAAACTCGTTTTGCCGGTGGAACATACTTTTCTCCTGCTTCTAGTTTCTTTGGAAAATACTGGATTATTTCAGCATCATAAACATTGAAGATTATTTTCCCTGTGGCACAATCAACTGATGCTCCTACAATACTAAGAAAAGGTCTTCCAAGTATTATGGATAATCTTTCATCTTCTGGCATTTCAAGAATAATAAAGTCAGTGGGAATAACATGCTCATCTATTCTAAGTATAACATCCTCAATCATACCAATAGGTTGTTTAGTGGATTTGCCAACCATCTATAAAGTGATAGAAGTGGTTGAGTATTCCGCTGATCCTAGATTTTTATAGAGGGAGTATGGCATTACACTAACTCCTACACCTAAATCACATAAAGCATTATGGATATCAGTTTTGCCTATTGAACATGAAATAGTTGGTATACCGGGATCTCCTGACTTAGACAATAGTCTCCCATTAGCAGGGTAACTAGTCACCATGGCAACAGTTTCAGTTATCTCTTTCTTTCTATTAAGAATATCACGAAGAAAATTAGAATAGGCAGACACTTTTATTGCATCCGCAAATGGAATTTTTAGATGAAGATCATTAAGTGATTGCAAAAGAATCATAGATTACTGGATTCGTTGCTTTCTTTTTGCAATCTGGATATGAAAGTTTCTTACCTTTGTCTTTTACCTTTTGTGGAGGATAAGGTTCTTTAGTTGCTTTATTTTGTTGTTGCTTATCATTTTTCTTCTTCTCTATTGCAAAAACTTCATCTTCTTTGCTTGTGTCTTTTTCTTCACCTAGATCAATAGTTTCTGCATCAGAATTATAACTGTCATCCTGTGCATCATTCTTTTCCTCCAAGGTTTGATCTTGTGTGTCTTGAGAAGTCTCATCTTGAGGATCCACCAATGTATCATCTTCCTAGCTTGCTTTGAGCAAGGCTTTTTCCTTTTGATATTTTTCAGCTTCGAATTCTGGTGGTCCTAATGGTCCTTTAACAACTGCACCTCTTCTTATGACAACATTAGTAGAAACAGAAATATTTATATCATATTGAAGAAAAATTTGATAACCAGATGCTATTTGTTCACATTGGGTTTCAATCATACTGAGGTACTTGTTAAATAATTTTATTTCTTCGCCAATTTCCTCATAATTTTTTGTGAGTTCGGCCAAAATCTTTTTGTGTCTTTGAAATTGCTTATGCAAGCTACTGTAAGATTTGGCTGTCGATGTTTTAATTCTTGAAAAAAAATTCTAGTTTCATCCTCTTTAGTAAAAATTTGTAACAAATCTACTTTGTTTTCCTTAACATGGTCAAAAGGTATACCTTTTTCTTTCATGGTTTTACGTACTTCAGGCATAAGATCAGGATTAATACGAAGTATTCCCTTTTCCGGCTTAGTGCCAAAATTAGGATTATATAAAGAATCATTCATAGCCCTAGTAGCCATTAATTCCAAACATGCTTTAATAGTTAAAGTATCTATCAATCCTCGTGCTAATGAATCTAGCAACTCTATGCATTGGGTATTAAGAGCGTGGTAAAATAAATGGCAAATAGTTGACTCGGAATAGCCATGATTACGAATACTATTGATCATTCCAAAAAATCTTTCCTAGGCTTTTGAATAATTTTCTCCCATGTTCTGACTAAAATTTCCTATAGTCTTTCTAAGTTCTGTTACCTTTGTAAAAGTATTAAACCTATTTATGAATTTAACAATGCAGTTTTCCCAACATTTATAATGCTAAGGGAGAGGATATAACCAGTCTAGAGCTTTACCTTTGAGAGACCAACGAAATAGTTTTAGACGAGAGAATTCTCTTGGCAAACCTTTTGGTCCTAGTGATGTTATCACATAGTCTAACTCTCTAAGATGTCTTCCCGGGTCTTCATCTTCCCTTTTGCTGAAAGCTTTTTTCCTGCAAAATTTTAATAATTTCACCGTCAAATCGATATTCCCTAACTCCAGGATTAGGAAATTCTATTGGTTGTTTAAGAAATGCAGAGTTTGCAGCACTATATTCTCTGAGATTCTTCTCAACTTTCTTGGGGGTTATCCTATGGATGGACATTATTTTCATGAAGTCACTTAGGTTGTCAACTTCAACTTTATTTGATCTCAAAAGTTTTTCAATAATTTTCTCGCGCCTTTGAATAGGCACGTGTTCAAGATACTCTGGTAGATAAGCCCTACCAGAGCGTGTAGACCCTTTGTCTCCTAGGGAGACCATCTTGTAATGGCAACACCTAAAATGTCAAGAGACAAAACACTTAGCGCTTAGCTCCCCGACAACAGCGCCATAAAATAGCTTGATGGCTGCAAGTGCACATATCGTTTGTAGCTAGTTTTAAAGTTAAGATGTCGATCCCATAGGGAACCCAAAGGTAAGTGTTTATTGGTGAAGTCTCTATTGACCCGAAGTTGTCATAGTTCTTCGAGTGAATTGACTGGAAGTGTTGAAAATGAGAATAGGATTTGGATTTAAACAAAGTACTTTAAATAAAACTATAATGTAAACTTCACAAATAAAAAGCATAAAAAAGTAAAGAACGATTTGTTTGTTATTTTCTGCAGATGACAAAGTAGGCACGGGGAGTTTTAGTTCATGGTGATAGTGAATGTGCCGGGTGAATGAGTGATATGTGTAACAATTATAATCTTATAAGCATGTGAGTAGGCGAGCAACCCATAATTAGCCGGAACTCCTCTTGGTAGATTTCATCCCAACTTCAATAATCCTACTAGCATGTTTACCACAACCATGGTTAGTCACTAGACGATTAAGATCCTTCAGGTTGCTTAGCAATTAAGCTCCTTGGATCGGACTAATGCAATTAGCTCGCTGGTTCCTCGTTATCCTCGAGTCAAACTAGTTTCCCATTGATATCCAAATGTCACTCGAGGGTCGCCGGTCTGCTAGCAATACAAGATCATGTCTATGTAGAACAAAGCATCATGTTGTCTGGGCCCTTAATTGGACAACAGGTATTAAGCATCCCACAGATAGTCAAGCACACATAATATAGTAATTAAAATCAACCACAAACTTAATGGAAATTATAGAGGCACATCACATCTCACCAATCCCCTACATCTCCCACGCCCAAGGGAACTTACTCACACATGAGATAAGAAAGCATCATCGATATAATTAAATAAAGGGAGTTCTCCTTGATATTACCATGGAGATCCACACTAAGAAATAGAAATAGATCCAACACAATTCAAGATAGGAAGAACAATCTCAAACCCTAATCTTGCCAGGTGGATATATCTCTCTCTCAAGTAAAAGTAATAGCTATGGAGGTGTGGTGGCTAGGAGATCGAAGATCATGAAGCGAGATGAAGAACGTCTTCTCCTTCTTCTCCGGATCTCTTCTTTCTCCCTTCTGGATAGTGTGGTGGCTCATGTGTTCTGTTTTCAACCTTGTCCTCTTCACAAAAGTTGCCCCTTTTAATAAGACGAAGGAGATAGCAACTATACGGAGGGAACTATACGGCAGCGGCCCATATAGTTAGTAATTAAGCTTGCAGTAAATTCCCCTCGATTGCTTCCAAAAAGGGACTTGCTTGTTTTCGCCTGAATATTGTGTTTTTGCTGTTAAATCCCTCTAGTGATGTCCAAAACCCGAAACATGCATTAAAAAACAAGTTTTCTTTGCTATCGAAGTATTAGTGTTAGGTAAAGCTAGAAAACCATTAAATCCAAATGAAAAATATCAATAAAAACTATCAAAAATGTGTAGAATCTCACAGCTATCACATAGTTGTATCTTCGCCAATGCGAAGATACTCGTCGGCATAATCGGCCGGGATCCCATATGCGAGCACTCTCATGGCCACGGAGATTTTTTTGGTACGGGATGAATCCAAGCAGCCCCACGGCATTTCTTTAACGCTTGAAGTACCATGTCTTGGGCTCGCAAGCTTTCACTGTCTTCACGAACAGAGAGCAGCGCATTCGATAGCTTCTACGAAAGAGGTGAGGGGGATATGTGGGTACCTTGGCAAAATAATCTTGCATGAGCATGTCGTTTCCCAACTTGCGGTTGTGAGGGATGCAAAGGCGACCGACCGTGGAACCTCGTCGCCTCTTCCTCCTACTATCGTCCTCCTCCTTGAGGGCGACAACAACCACCATCATGTGTTGACGGTGGTTCCCAAGCAGCGTCTCCACATCCGAGTCATCGGAGGAGGAAGATTCGTCCAACAAAAATTGCTCGCAAGGGTCCAAGTCCATCTACAAATCACGGACGATATTTAGAGCTTGCGGAGATGAGATCTACGAGCTCAAACTCGAGCGGTGGCGGATTTTACCTTTGACAGGCGGTAGGAGGGCGGCGGCGGTGGGGCATGACCGGATCTACGTCGGGAGGAGTTTTCCGACCCACAGCGGCTAAGGAACATGGTCGGCGGGCTCCGGCGGCCTTATGCGCGCGAGGAATCAAGCGGGAGGGTCCTAAATCTACGATGGCAGTCGATGGAGGGCAGCGGCTGTGCGGGCGGAAGGGAGGGGAATGAGCTGAAACTTCCCTCCCGCCAACGGAAATGGAGGATATGGTTAGCGTCCAGGTCAGACTCGAAACCTGGGTTTTTCTGGTTCCGCGGGGTGTTTTCTCGGGGGCCCTAAATTTTTTTTCGGTTCGGTCCATTTTGGGGCGTCTATTCTGGCCATTTTTATCACGCGAAACTGAAAAGTGGCAGTTATTTTTATGGTTTCGCCCTTTTATGGTGTCTGCTAGAGATGCTCTTAGAGGACCATGTCATAGTGGCCCATATCCCCTTATTCCTACCCCCACAAACTCCACCAAGCATGCCTTCATCACTCTCATGCCTTCGTCATCCACATGGCATCGTCATCTAGGCCATCCATCCTCCTTCATTGTCCAAAAAGTTCTTCGGTAAAATAACCTTAGTCATTCTCATGAAATAAATCCTTATGTGTGTGATCTATGTCAACAAGCAAAGAGCAAACAATTACCTTACCCTATTTACACTAGTGTTTCCACTATACCTTTAGAGCAATTTTTCAGATGTTTGGGGGCATTCTCCTCCTTCCGTTGGAAAACACTCATATTATGTAAGCTTTATTGATGATTTCAGCAAATTCTCTTGGATCACTTGGCTTAAGAAATGCTCTGATGTTTATCAAACCATCCCAATTTCCAACAATTTGTTGAGCGCAAATTTGGTCGCAAAATAATCACCATGCAAATGGATTGTAGTGGTGAATATGAAAAACTCCATTCCTTCTTACAAAAAGCGGGTATCACACATCATATCTCATGCCCACACACCCACCAAAAAATGGTTCCACGGAAAGAAAACATCGCCATATAGTCGAAGTCGGTCTCTCTCTTTTTGCTAATGCATCTATGCCTCTCAAATTTTGGGGTGAGGCCTTCTTAACCGCCACCTATCTCATCAACATGCACCCTAGTAAACCTTTGTAAACAGAGAAATTCCTTCAAATCAAGCCCAATTATGACTCTCTCCATATTTTTGGCTGTGCTTGTTGGCCTAATTTACGTCCCTATAACAAACGCAAACTCTCTTTTCCATCTAAACAATGTGTTTTTAATGGTTATATTCCCTTACACAAAGGAGTAAAATGTCTTCATGTCACAACCAGAAGAGTCTACATACATCAGGATGTTATGTTTGATGAAAATGTTTTCCCATTTGCTGCCTTAAATCCTAACACCGGGTCTCGTCTTCTCCAAGAAATTATCCTCCCCCACATCAACTAATATTGAGGGTATGACTAATCATGACTAATGCAATTTGTACCTGCCACTAATCATACCCAGGTACCAGAGGATAATGGAGATACTCCAGCAACGAGCCAGCTGTCCAATGCCAAATAAATCACTCAAAACGGTGAAGAAATCACATCAAAATTCTCAAATCTGAGCCAAGGGGAAAACAACAGTAGTGGCACATGTGCTGGAGATGATTCTCCCACCCTGCCACCAACATCCGCCCTGATCGCGCGCCTGCCTCAGATCATGTGTCGTCATCATCTTCGGGATCCACGCGCTCCATCTGTAGCCCTGGGTCCCACCAGCTAGTCACAGGTCAACTACAGCCTCCGCGCCAATCGCGCCCCGCCAAGGCATGCGCCCGTGTCGCCTTCCGCCTCGCGTCCTGCACCGCACCATATTTTCCCTATCGAGAACGCGTCGCCGCACGAATACGGCTCTGACACGTCAACTGTTGGATATATGCCCAAGAGGCAATAATAAATTAGTTATTATTATATCTTTGTGTTTATGATAAATGTTTACATCACATGATATAATTGTATTAACCGGAAACATTAATACTTGTGTGTTCTCTAAACATAAAAGAAGTCCCTAGTAAGCCTCTTGTTGAACTAGCTTGTTGATTAATAGATGATCATGTTTTGTGATCATATACATTAGATGTTATTAATAACAAGATCATGTCATTAGGAGAATGATATGATGGACACACTCCTATAGTAAGCGTAGCGTAAGATCAAGTCATTTATAGTTCGTTTGCTACAAGATTTCAAATACATAGTAACCTAATCCTTCGACCATGAGATCATGTTAATCACCATCACCGGATGGATACTTTGATGACATCAAACACCACTTCTGTAACTAGGTGGTTATAAAGGTGGCATTAGGTATTCTGAAAGTATGTCTTGAGGCACATGGATCAAGAGTGGAATTAGTCCATCCATATGACGGATAGATATACTCTGGGCCCTCTCGGTGGAATTTCATCCAATTAGCTTGCAAGCATGTGACTAGGTCACATGGGATGTCATATCACGGAACGAGTAAAGAGTACTTATCGGTAACGAGGTTGAACTAGGTATAGAGACACCGACGATCAAACCTCGGATAAATAAAGTATCGCGCGACAAAGGGAATTGGTATCCTATGTAAATGTTTGAAATTGAATGATAATTCTACATACATGTGGCATTGTCGTCTTGGTCACATTGGAGTGAAGCATATGAAGAAACTCCATTCCGATGGACTTCTTGAATCACTTGAAAGATGTGAAGCATGTCTGATGGGAAAATGACTAAGACTCCATTCTCTGGCATAATGGAGCGAGCTATGGACTTATTGGAAATCATACATACCGATGTGTGTGGCCCGATGAGTGTGGCATCGCGCGGTGGTTATCGTTATGTTCTTACTTTCACGGATGACTTGAGTAGATATGGGTATATCTATTTGATGAAACATAAGTCCAAAACTTTCGTGAAGTTTAAGGAATCTCAAAGTGAAGTGGAGAAACAACGTAACAAGAAGATTAAATTTCTGCGATCTGATCATGGATATGAGTATCTAAGTTATGAGTTTGGCCATCATTTGAAATACTTTCACAATTGACACCGCCGGGAACACCACAACGTAATGGTATGTCTAAATGTCGTAATCGAACTCTCTTAGATATGGTTCATTAATGATGTCTCTTACAGATTTACCGTTATCATTTTGGGGTTATGCATTAGAAACATGCGCACTCGCTTTAAATAGGGCACCATCTAAATCCGTTGAAATGACACCGTATGAATTATGTTTTGGGAAGAAACCTAAGTTGTCGTTCCTTAAAGTTTGGGGATGTGAAGCTTATGTAAAGAAGTTACAGCCTGACAATCTTGAACCCAAAGCGGAAAAATGCATCTTCATAGGATAAACTAAAGAAACAATTGGGTATACATTCTATCATGGATCTGAAGGCAAAGTTTTTGTTGCCAAGAATGGATCCTTTCTGGAGAAGGAATTTCTCTCGAAAGAAGTGCATGGAAGGAAAGTTGAACTCGACGAGGTTGTCAAACCTTCTCTCAGATTTGAGAGTAGCGAAGTGCCAGAAGATGTTCCTATTTTTCCTGCACCAATAAGAGAGGAAGCTAATGATAAATATCATGAAACTTCTAACATAGTTGCTACGGAACCTCGTAGGTCAACAAGGACTCATACCACTCCTGATTGGTATGATCCCATTATGAATGTCATGTTGGTGGACAACACCAACGATCCTGCGACGTATGTGGAAGCGATGATGAACCCAGATTCCAACAAATGGCATGAAGCCATGAAATCCAAGATTGGATCCATGTACGAAAACCAAGTGTGGACTTACCGGATGGCCACAAGGCTATCGAGAACAAATGGATTTTCAAAAGAAAACAGATGTTGATGGTAATGTAACCTTCTATAAGCTTGAATTGTCGCAAAAGGTTTTCAACAAATTCAAGGAGTTGACTATGATGAGACTTTCTCACCGGTAGCAAAGCTAAAGTCTGTGAGGATTTTGTTAGCAATCACAGCATATTACGATTATGAGATATGTCAGATGGATGTCAAAACGGCGTTCCTCAATGGTGACATTGATGAAGAGTTGTATATGGTACAACCCAAAGGTTTTGTCGATCCTAAAGATGCTAACAAGGTATGCAAACTTCAACTGTCCATTTATGAATTGAAGCAATCATCCAGGAGCTGGAATCAACGTTTTGATAAGGTGATCAAAAGCTTTGGATTTATACAAACTTATGGAGAAGCTTGTATTTACAAGAAAGTGAGTGGGAGCTCTCTAGCATTCCTAGTACTATATGTGAATGACATATTGTTGATTGTGAATGATATAGAACTTCTTAAAAGTGTCAAAGAATATTTGAATAATAGTCTTTCAATGAAGGATCTTCTCGAATCTACATCTTACGCATCAAGATTTATAGAGATAGATCAAGACGCTTAATAGCGCTTTCACAAAGTACATATTTGGACAAGGTTCTAAAGAGGTTTGGAATGGAAGATAGCAAGAAAGGGTACTTTCCCATGTTTCCTGATGACCCCCAAGTATAGGGGGTGTATCGTAGTATTTTTGATAAATAGGAGTGTCGATCCCAACGAGGAGCAGAAGGTGTTGACTAGTGGTTTGGATCAGGAATTCTCTGTAAATACTTAGCAAAGGGATTTTTAGGGGGTTTTGATAATGCAAAGAAATAAAGTGAAAGTAAATAAAGAAAATAATAATAACTGCAGCAAGTGGCCCAATCCTTTCTTCAGCATAGGACAAGCCGGTTGTATTACTTATGAGGACCAAACGTTCTCGAGGACACATGGGAATGTTATCAAGTGCTTTCGCTTCATATAGTTGATTAATCTTCTTTGGTTGGATAAGTGTTGTGTGGGAGAACCTGTGCTAATATACCGACCTTACTTGTACTAATACATACTTGTGATTTTACCCCTTGCAAGCATCTACAACTACAAGAAAGTAATTAAGATAAAAACCTAACCACATCATTAAATTCTGAGCTCCTACACTCCCTTGTGCAAAGGTGTTTCAATGGGGGTTCAGGTTTCTGTCACTTCGGCAACCCCATAATTAGTAGCCAAATACACAATTCATTACCCTAGGCCCATAAATGGTGAAGTATCATGTAGTCGACGTTCACATGACACCACTAGAAGAATAACACCACAACTTAAATATCAAATCATTGAATATTACTTCAACACAATTCCACTACTAACAACATGACTTCTCCCATGTCCTCAAAAACTAAATGAGCTACTCACGAGACATCATATGGATCAAGATCAGAGATGATATAATGGTGAATAACAATCTGAGCATAGACAATAATTCAATGGTTCCACTCACAAGCATCAACTACAAAAGTAATCAACATCGGGAAAGTTTCCCCTAAGAACTATGCAAGATTCAACCCAATTGTTACAGTGGGATGGAGTGGTGATGATGGTGCTGGTGGAGATGGTGGTGAGGATGATGATGATGATCCCGAGGAAGTCTAGCTTGATGACGGTGTTGATGGCGACGATCTCCCCTCTACGGGAAGGAATTTCCCCGACAGAAATCTGCCTGCCGGAGAGCTTTTTCTCTCTCTGTATTTTTTGCCCCGCAGAGGCGGCGGAATATTTCTATGGTCGCCCCCTCGTCTTAGGGTTTCGAAGAGAAGATATAGGCGAAATGGCGAAACAGGAGGTGGGCCAGGGTGGCCACACCACCTGGTGGCGCTGCCTAGGGGGGCACGCACCAGGGGGGTGGTGTGGGCCCCCTGTGGCCCATCTCCGCCTCTCCTTCTGGCTTCCTTCGTCTTCTGGAAAAATAGGATTTTCCATATATTTTCTGGAATTTTATGATCTTCATGAATATTGCATCTGGACACCGCTTTTTCCATCAGAATTCTGACTCCGGTAGTTCATCCTCCAAAAGTCATTCAACATGCAAAAATAGATGAAATAACATAAGTATCACCTCTTAATATGAAATATATCAATGAATAACAGTAAATTATGATATAAAATAGTGATGCAAAATAGACGTATCATTACCCAATATGACATTGAGTAAAACTCAAAGTCTAGCTACGGCAGAAGATAGAGAGAGGATGAGTAAAACTCCCCATGCCTCGGCCATAGGATCTATCATGTATGCCATGCTGTGTACAAGACCAGATATTGCATATGTTGTTTGTTTGACTAGCAGATATCAAAGTGATCCAGGAGTAGATCACTGGATAGCGGTCAAAAATATCCTAAAGTACTTGAGAAGGACTAAGGATATGGTTCCTTCTTATGAGGTGATGAACATATCGTTTTAAACGGTTACACCGATGCTAGTTGGAACGCTGATCCGGATGACTCTAAGTCGCAATCTGGATACGTATTTACTTTGAATGGTGCAACAGTGAGCTGGAGGAGTGCTAAGAAAAGCGTTGTGGCGAGATCTTCAACTGAATCGGAATACATAGCTGCTTCAGAGGCTTCACAAGAGGCGATATGAATACGAAGCTTGGTGTGGTTCCTAGTGCGTTGGACCCAATGGCCATCTACTGTGACAACATGGGTGCCATAACTAATGCACAGGAACCAAGGTCACACAAGAAGCTGAAGCATATCAAGCTACGTTTTCATGCTATTCGCGAGCATGTCTAAGATGGTGACATAAAGATTTGCAAAGTACACACAGATCTGAATGTGGCAGATCCGTTGACTAAACATCTCCCTAGAGCAAAACATGACCAACACCAGAACGTCATGGGTGTTAGGTACATCAGATTATTGACCCTAGTGCAAGTGGGAGACTATTGGAGATATGCCCAAGAGGTAATAATGAATTAGTTATTATTATATCTTTGTGTTTATGATAAATGTTTACATCACATGCTATAAGTGTATTAATAGGAAACATTAATACTTGTGTGTTTTGTAAACATAAAATAAGTCACTAGTAAGCCGCTTGTTGCACTAGCTTGTTGATTAATAGATGATCATGGTTTCCTGATCATAGACATTAGATGTTATTTATAACAAGATCATGTAATTAGGAGAATGATATGATGGACACACTCCTATAGTAAGCATAGTGTAAGATCAAGTCATTTAGAGTTCGTTTGCTACAAGCTTTCAAATACATAGTAACCTAATATTTCGACCATGAGATCATGTTAATAACCATCACCGGATGGATACTTTGATGACATCAAACACCACTTCCATAACTGGGTGGTTATAAAGGTGGCATTCGGTATTCTAAAAGTATGTGTTGAGGCACATGGATCAAGAGTGGGATGTGTCCATCCATATGACGGATAGATATACTCTGGGCCCTCTCGGTGGAATGTCATCCAATTAGCTTGCAAGCATGTGACTAGGTCACAAGGGATGTCATATCACAAAACGAGTAAAGAGTACTTATCGGTAACGAGGTTGAACTAGGTATAGAGATACCGATGATCAAACCTCGGATAAGTAAAGTATCGCGCGACAAAGGGAATCGGTATCGTATGTAAATGGTTCATTCGATCACGAAGTAATCGTAGAAATATGTGGGGCCATATGAATTTCCAGATTCCTCTATTGGTTATTGATCGAAGAAGTGTCTTAATCATGTCTGCTTAATTCACGAACCGTAGGGAGGCACACTTAAGGATTCGATGTTGTTTAGTAGATATGGAAATGAGTTGGTGACCGGATGTTGTTCGAAGTCTCGTATTGGATCCGGGACATCACGAGGAGATCCGGAATGGTCCAGAGAATAAGATTCATATAAGGAAAGTCCAATTTCGGGGTTCGGAAATGTTTTTAGTGTTTTCACCGAAAGCTTCTAGAAGGTCCACCACCCGAAGGGGGGGTACATGAATGTGCCATGCCAATGTGGAATGGTTGCATCATACCCTAGGTCACTTGGCTGGGAAATGGGAAGATAAATAATCAAACTCTAGTTTGAATAGTCACACTCCAATTTGAAAAGTCAAATCCCAACAATGAAAGTCAAAGTCCAAGTGGGGGGAGGAGAGAAAACCTACATGGGAGAGGTTTCCCTCTCCCTCCTTGCCGCCAACCACCAAGGGTACTTGGGGGAGGACCCGGCCTCCCACTGCCGCCTCTCCCCCCAAATAAGCAAGGGGTGAGGCGCCCCCTTGGCCCTCACCCCAAACCCTAGGCCATCGTCTGTCCCTCTAGCCGCCGGTGCCCTAGCCTTTTAAACCGCCACCGCCTAGCCTAAACCCTAGCCACCGGTTGCCCTCCTCCCCTCAGCGTCTAAACCCTAGCCACCGAGGGACTCTCTAAATCCTCCATACCTGCTCTGGTTTAGGCGAAGACCTGCAGCATCTACTCCTCCACCTCCACCACCACACCGTCGTGCTACTGGAATCGCGAGGAGATCTACAACCTCCACTGCCTGCTGGAACAAGGGAGAGGAAGGTATTCATCGAGTACCGAATGTGTGACCGACTGCGGAAGTGCTGCTGGAACACGATGCCGGAAGGATCGCCTTCGCGATATTGAGATCGGCAAGTGAACGACTACATCAACCACGAGATTCCAATCTCGTTAAACGCTTTGGATATTCGAGGGTTAGTACTCTATGAACTCATTTCACCGATCTCGTAGATTACATCTTGGATTTTGTGTGTTCATGCGATAGAATTTTTTTGTTTTCCATGCTACAAACCCCTACATCAACGTCCTCCACTACAGCAGGGACACCCGGGTCCCACTCTACCAGATCCTAAACGACGCCCACAACTGCGATTCGGCCATAGATTCGACCACAGGATCAGCTATGCCAGATCCGCCTACACAGAATTCTGGATCCTCTGTGCCTTTCCTGCATGCGTCACCTCATGTGCCACCTTCACCACCCCATGTTCCCGAAGGACGCACATGTCTCCAAAAATGTATCCGCCACCCAATAATTTACACTGGTGGTACCATTCACTATGGCATATTGACATTCAAAGGTGAACCAAGCAAATTATCTGAAGCATTGGGCGATGAAAAATGGAAAGAGGATATGCAAGAAGAATATAATGCTCTTATTCAAAACAAGGCATGGCATCATGTATCTCCTACCTCAAACAAAAACATCATTGACTGCAAGTGGGTGTATCGTATGAAGAAAAATTTCGATGGCACTATTGACAGGTACAAGGCACGACTTGTTGAAAAAGGTTTCAAGCATCATTATGGTATTGATTATGAAAATAATTTCAGTCCAGTCGTGAAAGCAGCTACTATCAGGCTCGTGCTCACTATTTCCGTCTCTTAAGGCTGGAGTCTTTGACAACTTGACGTCAAGAACGTGTTCTTACATGGCATTATGGAAGAGGAAGTTTATATGAAGAAGCCATTTGGATTTGAAGATCCTCATGCTCTGCATCATCTTTGCAAACTAGACAAAGATCTATATGGTCTCAAACAAGCCCCTCATGCCTGGTATTCCAAATTAAGCACCAAACTCATTGCTCTCGGTTTTACCCCCTCCAAGGCAGACACATCTCTCTTCATATATCACAAGTCAGGTATCACCATGTTTATGTTGATGACATCATTATGACTAGCTCTTCAGATGAAGCTATTTCGGCTCTTCTTCATGATTTGGGTGTGGCCTTTGCCCTCAAAGATCTTGGTGCCTTGCATTTTTTTCTTGGGCATCGAAGTTAAGAAGCACAAGATGGTATCCTATTGACTCAAGAAAAGTATGCCAATGATTTGCTTTCCCGAGTGGGAATGTCTCATTGCACACCTAGTCCTACCCTGCTCTATATCTCGGAAAAAATTGTCCTTAACATATGGCACCCTTCCTCGCACCGAAAATAGCACTCAGTACATGAGCATTGTGGGAGGTCTCTAATACCTCATCTTGACACGTCCAGACATATCATTCTCTGTCAGAAAAATTTGTTAATATTTTCATGCTCCCACCACAGCTCATTGGACAGTAGCAAAACGAATTCTAAGACACATGCATGGTATGATTCATGTTGGCCTCACTTTTCAGAGTTCTCACTCCACTCTTCTTGGTGCCTTTTCAGATGCAGACTAGGCTGGTTGCCTTGATGATAGGTGCTCTACTGGAGGTTTTTCCATCTTATTTGGTCAACTTAATATCATGGAGTGCTCGCAAACAAGCCACAGTTTCTAGCTCAAGCACATAAGCCGAATACAAAGCTCTTGCAAATGTCACAGGTAAACTTATATGGGTTGAAGCACTGCTCAAGGAACTTGGAATTCCTCTTAAGGACAAACCATTCCCGTGGTGTGACAGTCTTGATGACGAGGTTTAATCTCGTAAATGCCCATTGTTATGAGCTTGGGTTTTGGAGAAGATGGGGATGCTGGAGATAGCAGAACGGTTAGCAAACAAGCAACAAGGGGACACGAGGTTTACCCAGGTTCAGGCCCCCGGAGGGAAAACCCTACTCCTGCTTGTCTGCTCTTGATTACGGCGAAACCGAAAAGTACACGGGTGCGCAGTTGCAATCTGGCGTGGAGGTGTGTATGCGGTGGTATGCAAAGTGCCCTCCTCGTCGTGCCCTCCTAGCCTTTATATAGAGATAGGCAGGTCCCAGGCACAGATCGAGTCGGTTATAGGTTTTAGGGTTTACCCATTTGAATATTCTATCCACTCTAGTCTTGTTCTCCAAGGATCCGAAGGCGTCATGGGCCCTGGCCACCCGAAAGTCTTCATGGGCTGGCGCATGTTCTCGTGGGCCTTCCTTGGGCTGGACTAGGTATGCTAAGGTCGTGTACCCGTAGGGTATAACCATGTAAGTAGCCCCCAAGTGTTCGATCGAATCGTAGATTTGGCTGAGGACTCTTCAATCTTTCGGGTGCAGCTATCTCTGTTCATTTAGAGAATGATTTGAGTGTGTAGGGATTGTTGATATGTGTGCCTGACTCTCCCGACGGATCAGGGTCAGTTAACTGTCTTAGGACAAAATAACACGATCTTCTTCAGATTCGAGTCCCTTGACTCGAACCCGGAACATATGCTGGCGTAATTCGACTCAGGCCACGGAGGACTTACAGGAGTGGAATTCCAGTAAATTGTAAATGATGTACCCAACACGTCCGTCGGGATTTTTCATCTCGCCTGTTGGCACGGATTCCTGCTAGCAGAGCGCAGTCGTGTGCGTTGCCAGGCCATCAGATGATATCTGTAGGTCTTATCTTTGTGTTGCAGACACAGCATCCGAATGTTTATCACCGCGGAGGTGTTTCGGGTGGCCAAGGAGGATGTTACTCACTTAGTGTTAATTGGGGCAAAGTTGCCAAAAAGTTTTGTGCATACTGATCCGCAGGATCGCATCGAAGAATTCATAGGGTGCGCGACCAGCGCTGCCTATGGGAGTAGCCCCCGAGTGTCTGTTCGAGTCGTAGACTCGAGCAGATACTTTAATTCAGTCTTTGTTGACTTTTAGGTCCGTAGGACAAAAAAAATTCAGATGATTGAATGCATCCTCCCTACGGGAGTAGCCACCGAGTCCGTAGTGGAGTCGCAGACTCGACGTAGGACTTGAAGAACAGTTCAATGGTGTAGTACTTTGATCGTTTTCGGGTGCGCGGCCAGCGCTACTGATAGGAGTAGCCCCCGAGTAGTTAGTCGAATCGTAGATTTGAGTGAGTACTTTTATCTGTGTAGCCGAAGAATTGTAACCGTTGCTAGTATAGCTTTTGATGATGTCAGTGTTGACGATCGCTGACCTCAAGCGTCTGCGGCGCTAGAGATGACATGATTGGACGAACATGGGTCCCACCTTCTGACTTTGAGTTGACTGGTCACACGCGGCATGGAGTTGGATTTGGATATTGGCTCGATTTCCGTGCATAGTGGACGGCGTGTGAGCGACGGTTCGCTGCTGTGCCGACACGTGGACGGTTGGATTTGGATATTGGCTCTAGGTCTTCCCGATGAACGGTCATCATGCATCGTCGTCGTCCTTATAATCATTGGGGAAAAGTTAGTTTGTTTTTCACCGTAGCCATTCTCGTTTTACTGCTCCCATCTTCTTTGATCTTTTCTTGCTGTGCGCTGGAATTTCTTCAAACCTTTCCTTCCTTGTTTCCGCGTGCTCATCATCTCCACCGCCGCACTGCGATGGGGAAGTCCAAGAAGGCCTCCACCGCAGTTGGTACTAGTGCTGCCGCCGGCGACAAGAAGGGTTCCGCCGCCACTCGCGTCACCGATGGTGGCTGGCGGCGATCGGAGACGCGTGAGGGTGACCTCCGCAAGCTCCGTGAGCAGGGTCTTATCCCGCAGGATAGGGAGGCCGTCAGGGTTCCCGGCGACGAGGTAATTCCCCGTCCTCCCGCTGGGTTTCGGGTCATGTTCATCGCTTTTGTCTTTCGAGGCCTTTCTTTCCCGATCCACGATTTTCTCTGTGGATTGCTTTTCCTTTATGGCACCCAGCTTCATCATATTTCACCGAACTCTCTTCTTCATATCGCTTGCTTCATCACATTCTGCGAGTGCTGGCTCGGTGTCGGGCCGCACTTTGGCCTCTTCCGGAAGCTCTATTCCGTGAAGAGGCAATCTGGCTCCGATGGCGTTTATCCCATCGGCGGCTGCATCATTTCCCTTAGATCCAACTTTCTCTTCTTCTCCTTTTCTATGTCTGAATCTGTCCAGTACTGGCGGAGGCGATGGTTTTACATCCGCGACTCCATAGTGGCCGGATAGAACTTTGGCCTTGTTCCTTTCGACCCTTCCCAGAAAATCGAGCCGAAGAGGTCCTGGAAGAACCACATCTTGGATGGCGAGGTGGCGGAGATAGAGGGGCTCTATCATCGGGTGGAGGATCTTCAGTTGATTCCGAATAAAGAGGTGAACAGTGTGGATATCATCCGCACCTTCCTCAAATGTCGGGTGCAGCCGCTCCAGGCTAGGGCGCACCCGATGTTCCTTTATTTTGGTCGCCACGATCCGACTAGGGTTTCGGCTGAGGAGTTCTCCAGGAGGGATCTTGACAGGATTCTTCGGCCGCTGCTGAAGTTCAAGGCTAGAGAGCATCTCCCGGGGAAGTCGCTGACTCCTCCATTCACCGCCTATCGTCCGGTTCCGCAGGTGTAGATCTGGGGCGTGCGCGTAGCACTTTTTTTGACTGTGTTTTTCTTGCACTTGCTTGTGTTCTGAAAGTTTGTTTCTTTTGCGCAGGAGTTCAAGGTACCGGGCATGTCGCCTACACTACCCGAACTGTTTCCGGATGCACCGGACAATGAGGTAGTGGATTCCATGTCTGAGCTTCCCTCGGCGCGATCACCAGCAGAAGAAACTTTTGATTCTAGCGAGGAGCAGACTCGAAAGAGGACGCAGAGCTCGAGCGAAGCGTCAGATGCTTCGACTCTGCCGACCCCTAGGAACCCAGCATGCCTTGAGCGTCATAGTGGGGGTCATGGTGGCTCTTCCTCTCCTATTCCGGCCGTGCCCGTGCGGGCTGTGGCGCCGCATCCGCCGGCGAAGCGGAAGAAGGAAGAGAAGAAAGAGGAGAAGAAGGGAAGGAGGACCCCACCTGTCTTCGACTTGAGCGATCTCGACTCGTAAGTTTATCTAGTTGCTTTTTGCTCTCTTTTGATTTTGCTTGCTTGTACTTGTCTGATGTTTTCTTTTGTAGCCACTCCTCTGATGGCTCCTTCAGCGATGGCGCTCGGGAGATGGTGGGGGAGTCGAAGGTTGCTCCTCCTCCTCCTCCTCAGACGGTGGCCACCTCTGAGGGCGCTGCTCCGAACCCTTCTCCGCAAGAGGCTCGGGTGTTGTCCCTCAGAAGACTACGGCCGGACCTTCGGAGTTGCTGTCTGACCACGTAAGTTTCTTCGTTCTTGCCGCGGTGGGAGCCCCCGAGCATTTTTCGGATGATCTGTTGATCCTTTTTGTTTGTGTCTCGGGGGGAGCCCCCGAGCATCTGTCGGATGATCTGCTGATTGTGCCTTTCTTTTTGTACGTGCCTCGGGGGGATCCCCCGAGCGTTTTTTCGTATGCGTAATTTGCCTTGCTCGTTCCTTGGGCGCAGCCCCCGAGCCTTTATTTTGACGAGTTGTGTCTTTTTGCAGCCTTTTGTGCAAGGCGCCAACCAGCTGGTGCAGCATCACCTGGTGTTGGAGGCCAGCTTCAAGCAGCTTCAGGGTACGTTCATGAGTTGGTATTTTTCGTTTTCCTCTGATTCCTTTTCCTTCGATCTGATGCGTGATCTTTTGTTTGCAGATGAACACAATACCACCCTTCGCGAGCTTGATGCTCTCGAAAATAGCCTTGGGCGAGCGGAGAAGAAAGCCAAGGACGCTGTTCGTGCGAAGGAGCGCCTCGAGCGGGAGCTAGCCGACGCATCTGCGGATAGGGAGCGCCTGCAGCAGGAGGCTACGAACCGCGAGGAGCAACTCGCCACCGTTGCGGCCTCGCGCGAGAAGGAGCTGGCCGGCAAGCTGATGGCTGCTGCCAAGGCTATTTCGGGTGAGTGGTTTCGTCTGTTCCTTTTTGGCTTACTTGTCTTTCTTGTTTTGCTTGGTTTTCACGTTGCTTCTTCCGTTTTGTTTATATGCCGCAGGCATCTAGTTTGACCGCGGTGCCCTGGAGCACGGAAGTGCTCTGGATGATGCCACTGTAGCGGTCGAAGACCGCTGCAGTACCGTGGTCGGCTCACTTGCCAAAGCCAAGGAGGTTCTCAGGCGCTTCTACAAGGAGCTCGTCCCCAAGGGCGTCTCCCTCAAGGATGTCGACTTGTTGGCAGATGCGCTGTTAGCCGATGCGCCTGCGGCGTACAAGCGCAAGCAGAAAGGCATCGGTGCATCCGTGGGGCTGGCGATGGCCCTGGCGTCAGGAGAGGAGCTGGATCTTCATCAGATTACCTCCCAGATGCCAACAGCTGCCGACGGATCCGAGGTAGCCTTCGCCCTCTACGCTTCCCATTGCAAATGTTATGGGACGAAGTTGATTGACTTGCTGGCTGAATATGCGGTGAGGCGGCAGGGGGAGGCCAAGAGCAGGCAATCCGGCTCCGAGGCTACTCAGGATGCAGCTTCTTAGGCCTTGTAGTTGTAGGATAGCTTTTGTTTCTTTTGTTGTAATATATCTATGAACACTCCTTGTGCCACGCAGTGGATTTTTGCTGCATATAATGAATCTCCGAGATCTTTGTTCATTCGTGTGTTTGTTCATATCCCTGCCTTCTTTTCCGCTAGGGACCTTCGGGTGATGATCTCGTTGACACTTCGCATGCGCCGCAGCTGCGGCCATCCTTGGATGATGCGTCGCAGCTTCTGTTTCTTCGTGACCGCATTCGTAGTCTTGAGAAATAATTGCTTGGAGTGCGCGGCCACGCCGATGTTTGGAAATCGAAGACGGAGCGAGGCGCTTCTAGAGAGGAGTATTTGATGGGGGAGTTGCGTCGTCTGGCCGAACATCTTCAATGTGAGTTTTTTGAGCTGCTGCTCATTTTTTGGATGCGCATGTTGGCCTGTCATCTTACTTTGCAAGTGTTGCAGGTGTTAACCTTGTTCCTAAGGAGGAAAAGGAGCGTGTTGTTGTTCGGATCAACTGCCTGACCTAGCAGGACATGGAGGCCGGCGGTTTTTTCTGGATGGACCACGATCGTGCCATGGTCCTTGCGACTGTGTAGGATCGTGTTCATCAGGTGTCGCGGGTGTTGCATCAAGCGAAGACTTCGTTGGCGTCGGTTCTGCATGTGATGTTTCCCTTGGATGAGGCACCATCGACTCTCTGGGGCCTGCTGGCGAAGTTTCGAGATGTGCCTCATGTTAGGGAGCTGGTGCGGCATCAGCTGGTCGCGGGGGTGAAGGCCGCGCTTTCCCTCGTGTCGTTACATCGTCCAGATGTAGCTCTTGCTGCTGTAGCAGCTGGGCCGCCTCTTCGGTCAGATGGTGGCGAGTGGGATATGCGTCCACATTATGCGGCTATAAGGCAGTATGCCGAACAAATTGTAGATATCTTTGATCAGCGTGCGCAGGTGATTCTTCAGAATAGGTAGGACCTGTAAAAAGATGGATGTAAAATTTGTATGTATTCGACTGGGCATGTTATGCCCTTTGCTGTAAAGGTTGATTTGTTGTTTAGCACGTGGTGCTTTGTTTGTATGCGTGCCCTTTTCGTTAGCCTGACGTGGTCAGCTACTCAGGTGTACACGCATTATCCTCAGTCGACGAAGTCATGAGGTGAGGGCAGCCCCCGAGTGTGTTGTAACATGAAGAAAATGCGAATAATAGACAAAAAATTTGGGGCGAGACACTTAGCTTTATTCATATCGTAAGGAGGAGGTACATTGTTCGGCTGAGTAGCCTTGGCTAAATAGCCTTATTGTAAGTAAAACGAGGGGGGTAGCTAGGGGTATAAGCGTCGCAGTTGTGTGAAGTTCCATGGGTTGGAGTATGCGACTCCGGACTCCACGTGCTTGAGGCGATAGGCGCCACCTAGGATGACTTCGTGATGATGTAGGGTCCTTCCCATGGTGACTCGAATTTCTTCGGTCGCTCTTGCTTGAGTCGCAAGACTAGGTCTCCGTCGACGAAGGACCTTGGGCGCAGCCGACGGCTGTGGTAGTTGCGGAGGCTCTGTTGATAGATCGCTGATCGAGCTGCGGCTATGTCGCATGCCTCGTCGAGTGTGTCGACGGCGTCTTCGAGTGTGGCCATCGATTCGGCTTCGCTATACGCTACGACCTGTGGGGCCTTGTGGCGTACCTTTGCAGGCAGCACGGATTCGGCTCCGTGCACCATGAAGAAGGGCGTGTAGCCAGTTGAGTTGTTTGGCGTCGTGGGCAAGCTCCAGAGGATGGAGGGTAGCTCTTGCGTCTAGGCTCCTGCGAGTCGCTACAGTGGGATCATTAGGCGCTTCTTGATTCTGCCACCGACGAGGCCGTTGGCCTTTTAGACCTGCCCGTTTGTTTGTGGGTGTCCCACGGAGGCGTATGTGATGTTGATTCCGAGGTCTTCGCAGAAGTCCTGGAGTTCTTTGGAGGTGAAGTTGAACCCATTGTCGGTGATGATGTTGTGCGACACGTCGAACCTATAAACAATGGATTCGAAGAACTTGACGGCCATTTTGCCCTTTTGGTTAGTGACGGGCATGGCCTCGATCCACTTGGTGAATTTGTCGACCGCGACCAGGAGGTAGACGTGGCCTCCTTTCGAGGACTTGAGCAGTTTTCTGATCATGTCAAGGCCCCACTGGGCAAAGGGCCAGGCCAGGGGTATGGGCCTGAGCTCCGATCCTGGTGCGTGTGGTTTATCTGCGAACCTCTGGCACCCGTTGCACCTTCAGACGATGTCCTTGGCGTCGTTCATGGCCGCTGGCCAGTAGAACCCAGCTCGTAGAGCTTTGGCGACATGGGCTCGGCTGCCCACATGATGGCCGCAGATGCCCTCGTGGATGTCTTGGAGGATGGTTTTGCCGTCACCGATGGTGACGCACCTTTGGAGTACACCCGAAATGCTGCGCTTGTACAGCTCGCCATTGATGATGGTGAAGGCCTTGGACCGGCGAGATATGCGCCGGGCATCTGTCGGGCTGTTAGGCAGCTCTCCATCTATCAGGTACCTGAGGTACGGCCGTGTCCACGTTTCTTTGACTTCCATGACCTGCATCAGGTTGACCACTGCGACCTCTGTGTCGAGCTTTTCGGGTCCTTCCTGACCGTCGGGTAGCGTAGCCCCCGAGTGTTCTGCTTCTTCGGGTGATCCCTTGGGCAATTTCCTTTTGATGGATGACACGCATATCTGTTCAAGGAACACACCTGGTGGCACTCGTGCGCAGGTGGAGCCGATGTTGGCGAGTCTGTCGGCCTCTTTTTTGCTTTCTCTCCCAATGTGCCGAAGCTCGTAGCCGTCAAAGTCTCTTCGAGTGCGTTGTAGAGTGCGCGGTACGCAATCATGTTGGCGGCGTGTGCGTTGCACTTGTTCATCGTCTGCTAGACGACGAGGTTGGAGTCACCGTAGATGACCAGGCGCGTCGCGCCATAGATCTTGGCCATCCTCATGCCGTGGATGAGGGCCTCGTATTCGGCTTCGTTGTTGGAAGCTCGAAATTTCATCCGGAGGACGTATTTCATCTTGTCGCCCTGCGGGGAGGTCAGTATGACCCCGGCTCCTGCTCCGACCTCGCGCTTGGAGCCATCGAAGTGCATTGTCCATGACTGCGTCATGTCCGGAGTGTCCGGCAGCTGCAGTTCCATCCAGTGGACTAGGAAATCCGGTAGGACCTGCGACTTGACCGTATGGCGCTTCTCGTAAATGATGTCCAGAGGGGGCAGCTCGATACCCCACAGGGCCACGCGTCCTGTGGCCTCCGGATTGTTCAGGATGATGTTCAGGGGTGCTTCGTTGACGACCATCACCTGGTGCTCCTGGAAGTAGTGGCTCAGACGACGAGCCGTCATGAACACGCCGTAGGCGAGTTTCTGGTAGTGAGGATACCTCTGCTTTGTAGGTGTCAGTACCCCGCTGAGGTAGTAGATTGGGCGTTGGACCCCATGGGTCTTGCCTTATTCAGGCCGCTCGACCACCAATACGGTGCTTACCACCTGGTGTGTGGCTGCTATGTATAGCAGTAAAGTCTCGCGTTCCTTTGGCGTGACCAGGACGGGCGAGGTGGAGAGCAGCCGCTTTAGATCTTCGAATGCGTCGTCCGCTTCGGACGTCCACTCGAATTTGTCTGCCTTGCGTAGCAACTGGTAGAAAGGCAGGGTTTTTTCTCCCACGCGGCTGATGAACTTGCTCAATGCCGCGATTCGCCCAGCAAGCTTCTAGACCCCCTTGAGGTTCTTCGGCTTCTCCATGGCCATTATGGCCCGGATTTTCTTCGGGTTCGCTTCGATTCCTCGTTGGGAGATGAAGTAGCCTAGCAGCTGGCCAGATGGGACGTCAAAGGCGCACTTTTCTAGGTTTAGCTTGATCTTGTATCGATCAAGGTTGTCGAACGTCTCGCGGAGATCATCGATGAGTGTCTTGGCCTCCCTTGTTTTAATTACTATGTCATCGACATAGACTTGGATGTTGCGGCCGATCTGGTCCTTCAGGCATGCCTGCATGCACCGCTGGTACGTGGCGCCTGCGTTCTTCAGCCCGAAGGGCATTGTGTTGTAGCAGAACACTCCGAACAGCGTGATGAACGCCGTTTTCTCC
The DNA here is from genome assembly GCA_023614405.1 of Avena insularis. Taxonomy (NCBI): domain Eukaryota; kingdom Viridiplantae; phylum Streptophyta; class Magnoliopsida; order Poales; family Poaceae; genus Avena; species Avena insularis. Next base: position 29,950,621 of record CM042690.1, read on the forward strand.
TGATCTTCGACCTTCAGTCGAATCTGGTTGTAGCCTGAGTAGGCATCAAGGAAGGAGAGCTTCTCGCATCCTGCAGTCGGATCGATGATCTGATCGATCCGAGGGAGAAGGAAGTGATCCTTCGATAAATGCTTGTTCAGCGATGTGAAGTCCACGCACATCCGCAGGATGTCCATGTCCTTTTTGGGGACCATCATGGTGTTGGCAAGCCACTCGCTCTCCTTGATCTCCCTGATGAAGTTTGCGTCGAGTAGTCTATTGACTTCGACACCGATTGCTTCAGCCCGTGGTTCGAACAGTCGTCGGATGGACTGTTTGACGGGCTTGGCGTCTGGAAAGACGTTGAGTGCGTGATCGGCGAATTCCCTGGGAACTCCTGGCATGTCCGTAGGACACCAGGCGAAGATTTCCCAGCGCTCACGGAGGAATTCGACGAGCGCGCTTTCCTATGCGGGGCTGAGGTCATTGGCGATCAGCGCTGTCTTGGAGGTGTCTGTCGGGTGGACCTGCACCTTCTTTGTGTTGATTATGGAGTCGAACGACATATCGGGTGCGTTTTGCCTCGAGACTGGGGGTGCCCCGTTATCCGTCACTTCTCGGAGCCTTGTAAGCTCCTCCTGCATGCCAAAAGACTGGGAAATTCTGTCGAAGTCCCTGTCGCAGTGATCCGATTGGGTGAAGTGAAGGGTTTCGCGGCATAGTAAATCAAAATTTTCTACGGGCGAACAGTGGAAAGCCAAGATCTAATCTAGGAGATGCAAACAACGAGAGGGATTAGATGAGATCTTCATACCCTTGAAGATTCGCACAGCGGAACATTCGTCGGAACGTGGGTGATGTAGTCGTACTTGCTTCTCCTCCTCGCGATCCAATCCGATCTAATACCGCAAGTGGCGATGCCTCCGAGAGATGCACACGTGCGGCACCTCGACGTCTCCTCCTTCCTTGGTCCAGCAAGTATGGTGGAGAGACGGATTGGATCTACAACGCGACGGCGCGGTGCAAGTGGTGGAGGTCAGAGGGGGCTTCACCACGCCGCAGTTTGGAGGGAGAGAGAGAGGAGGGCAGCAGGGCGGCTAGGGTTGAGGAGGAGGTGTAGGGGGTGGTGCGCCCCTGCCCTCTATATATAGAGGGGTGGGAGCCTGCCCTAACCCCTCCCCCAAGCCCTAGGCCGGCGGCCAAGGAGGGAGGAGTGGGGGGGCAAGTAATCCCCCCCCTTCTAGAAGCTCCAACTAGGGTTTTACCCTTGCTGGCCGGTTGGGCCCTATGGGGCCTTGTGCCCCTGGCCCAATGCGGCCAGGGCACTCCCTCATAGGCCCATGCCCCCTCCCGACTGGTGGGGCCACGTTGGTCCCCCTCCGGAAGGTTCTAGAAGCTTCCGGTACAATACCGATTAACCCGGAACAATTCCGAACTCCAAAAACTGCACTGCCTTATATGAATCTTATTCTCCGGACCATTCCGGAACCTCTCGTGATGTCCCGGATCCCATCCGAGACTCCGAACAAAAACTCATAAACCAATTATCCAATCTATCCTAGCGTCGAGACACGTTAAGTGTTTGACCCTTCGGGTTCGAGAATATGCAGACATGATCTTATATCAATAATCAATAGCGGGGTCTGGAAACCCATATTGACTCCCACACATTCATCGATGATCATATCGGATGAACCACGATGCCAGGATTCAATCAATCCCATATATATATTCCCTTCGTCTCGCGATATTTTACTTGCCCGAGATTCGATCGTCGGTACCGTCATACCTAGTTCAATCTCGTTCACAGCAAGTACTTTACTCGTTCCGTAATCCGATATCACTTTGTGATGAACTCCTTAACCACATGCTTGCAAGCGGTGTTGATATTGATTACCGAGTGGGCCCGAAGTATATCTCTCCGACTTGGGAGGGACAAATCCCATCTCGATACATACAACCCAACAGGTACTTTCCGATCACCTGAGAGACACCTTTATGATCACCCTCTCATAGGATGACGTTTGATGACCTCAAAGCTTTCTTCCGATACCAGGGAGTTGTATTATCTCATGGTCTAAGGAATACAATATTTGACATAAGAAAAGCTTCACAAAGATGAACACGATGACACGATCTAATTGCTCTTCTTAGTTTGGGTCTGTCCATCATATCATTCCCCTAATGATATGATCTCATTATCAATCGACAACTCATGTCTATGGTTAGGGAACCTTAACCATCATTAATCAATGAGCTAGTCCATAGAGGCATACTAGGGACACGGTGTTGTTCACAAACCACACAAGTATTAAAGTTTCCGCTTAATACAATTCTAGCATGGAATATAAACTTTATCATGAACAAGAATTATAATAATAACATCTTTATTATTGCCTCTAGGGCATAATTCCAATAGTCTCCCACTTGCACTAGAGTCAATAATCTAGTTTACATTTGGCAATAATCTCACACCCATGGCACTAAGGTGCTGATCATGTTTTACACGTGGAAGAGGTTTAGTCAATGGATCTGCGACATTCAGATCTGTATGTACTTTGCTAATCTTCAGATCTCCATCTGCTATATAATCTCGGATTATATGAAACTTGCGGTTGATATGCTTGGTCTTTGGATGATATCTTGGTTCCTTAGCGAGTGCTATGGCGCCAGTTATGTTACACAATATCTCCAGTGGGTCCAATGCACTTGGAACCACGCCAAGCTCAGTGATGAAGTTCCTGATCCAAACTCCTTCACTTGACGCTTCTGCAGCAGCCATGTATTCCGCTTTCATCAGAGATCCCGCGATCATGCTTTGCTTGCAGCTTCTCCAGCTCACAGCTCCTCCATTCAAAATATAAACGTATCCTGTCTGAGATTTAGAATCATCCTTATCGGTGTCGAAACTAGCGTCGACGTAACCCTTTACGACAAGCTGTTCATCACCTCCATAGACTAAGAACATTTCTTTAGTCCTATTTAGGTACTTTAGGATGTTCTTCACGGCTGTCCAGTGTTCCACTCCTGGATCACTTTGGTACCTGCTCGTCAAACTAAGAGCATTGGACACATCCGGTCTAGTACACAGCATGGCATACATGATAGAACCTACGGCCGAGGCATAAGGCACTTTGCTCATAGCTTCTCTATCATTTACCGTAGCTGGACACTAAGCCTTGCTCAATGTCTTACCTGACAACATAGGCCTTTGAACCTTTCTTTGCCTTATCCATTACGAACCTTTCAGAACTTTGTCTAGGTATGTACTCGGCTTAAAGCTATCGGCCTTTGTCTATCTCTATAGATTTTGATGCCCAATATATAAGCAGCTTCACCTAGGTCTTTCATTGAAAAACACTTGTTCAAATAACTCTTCACATCGTTAAGCATGTTAATGTCATTTCCAATAATCAATATGTCATCCACATATAGTACCAGAAATGTCACCGAGCTCCCACTCACTTTCTTGTAGATACAAGCTTCGTAGCAATTTGGAACAAATCCAAAGCTCTTGATCACTTGATCAAAACGAAGGTTCCAACTCCGAGATGCTTGCTTCAGTCCATAAATGGAACGCTGAAGTTTGCACACTTTATCAGCATCCTTAGGATCGATAAAACCTTCGGGTTGCATCATATACAACTCTTCATCAATGTTTCCATTGAGAAACGCAGTCTTGACATCCATCTGCCATATTTCATAATCATGAAATGCAGCAATTGCTAATAAAATCCGAATGGACTTAAACATCGCTACGGGAGAGAAAGTCTCATCGTAGTCAACACCTTGAACTTGTCGAAAACCTTTCGCGACAAGTCGTGCTTTATAGACGGTAACATTACCATCCGCGTCTGTTTTCTTCTTGAAAATCCATTTGCACTCAACAGCCTTTCGGTCGCTAGGAGGGTCCACCAAAGTCCATACTTGGTTTTCGCTCATGGATCCCAATTCGGATTTCATGGCCTCTAGCCATTTCTCAGAGTCTGGGCTCATCATCGCTTCCTCATAGTTCGCAGGCTCACTGTCATCTACTAACAAGACAGTTAAGACAGGGTTGCCGTACCACTCAGGAGGGGCACGTGACCTTATCGACCTGCGACGTTCAGTAGCAGCATCGTCCGAAGCTTCATGATCCTTATCATTAGCTTCCTCTATTATTGGTGCAGGCGGCACTGGAACAATTTCAGGTGCTGCGCTACTCTCCAATTCAAGAGAAGGTTCAATAACCTCGTCTAGCTCTACTTTCCTCCCACTCACTTCTTTCGAGAGAAACTCCTTCTCAAGAAAGGAACCGTTCTTTGCGACAAACACTTTGCCTTCGGTTCTGTGATAGAAGGTATACCCAATAGTTTCCTTAGGGTATCCTATGAAGATGCATTTCTCCACTTTGGGTTCGAGCTTGTCCGGCATCAACTTCTTGACGTAAGCTTCGCATCCCCAAACTTTAAGAAACGACAACTTAGGTTTAGCACCAAACCACAGTTCATACGGTGTCGTCTCAACGGATTTAGATGGTGCCCTATTTAAAGTGAATGCAGCGGTTTCTAATGCATAACCCCAAAATGATAACGGCAAATCAGTAAGAGACATCATTGATCGGACCATATCTAATAGGGTTCGATTCGCGCTCGAGACACACCATTGCGCTGTGGTGTTCCGGGTGGCGTGAGTTGCGAAACGATTCCGCTTACTTTAAGATGCGTGAGAAAATCATAACTCAAATATTCACCCCCACGATCGGATCGTAGAAACTCAATCTTTCTGTTACGATGATTCTCCACTTCATTCTGAAATTCCTTGAACTTTTCAAATGTTTCAGATTTATGTTTCATTAAATAGATATACCCATATCTACTTAAGTCATCGGTAAAAGTGAGAAAATAGCGATATCCACCGCGCGTCGAAACACTCATCAGTCCGCATACATCGGTATGTATGATTTCCAACAAGTCCGTTGCTCGCTCCATCATACCGGAGAACGGGGTTTTGATCATCTTGCCCATGAGGCATGGTTCGCATGTGTCAAATGATTCAAAATCAAGAGACTCCAAAAGTCCATCAGAATGGAGTTTCTTCATGCGCTTTACACCAATATGACCTAGACGACAGTGCCACAAATAAGTAGTATTATCACTATCTACTTTGCATCTCTTAGCCTCAATGTTATGGATGTGTGTTTCATCCCTTTCGAGATTCAGAAGAAATAAACCATTCATAGCAGGTGCATGACCATAAAATATGTTACTCATATAAATAGAACAACCATTATTCTCTGATTTAAATGAATAACTGTCTTGCAATAAACACGATCCAGAAATAATGTTCATGCTCAACGCAGGCACATAATAACATTTATTAAGGTTTAAAACTAATCCCGAAGGTAAAACTAAGGAGAGCGTGCCGACGGCCATCACATCAACTCTTGATCTGTTGCCAACGCGCATCGTCACCTCATCCCTCGCAAGACGCCGTCTATTCCGTAGCTCCTGTTTCGAGTTACAAATATTAGCAACTGAACCAGTATCAAATACCCAGGCACTACAACGAGGGCTAATAAGGAAAACATCAATAACATGTATATCAAATATACCTTTGATGGTGCCAGCCTTCTTGTCCGCTAAGTACTTCGGACAGTTGCGCTTCTAGTGACCCTTGTCTTTGCAATAGAAGCACTCAGTGTCCGGCTTGGGTCCAGACTTGAGCTTCTTCTCAGCAGGGGCAACGTGCTTGCCGCCGCCTTTCTTGAAGGGCTTCTTTGCACCCTTACCTTTCTTGAAGGTGGGCTTGTTGACCATCAACACATGATTATCCTTTTTGATGTCCACCTCCGCAGCCTTCAGCTTTGCGAAGAGCTCGGTGATCGTATCAGTGGAACCAATCTGATTATGAGTCACTACAAAACTTTTGTAGCTGGGAGGGAGTGATTGCAGAACCACACAATCTTGAGCTCCTCTGGAATCTTGCATCCAGCTTGCTCAAGGCGTTGAGTGTAGCAGACATCTTTATGGCGTGCTCACTAATGTAACTCCTTCCTCCATCTTGCGTTAAAGAACTTCTCAGAGATCTCATATCTCTCAGAACGGGCCTGAGTCTGAAACATGGTTTTCAGCTCCTCAAGTATCTCAAAGGGCCCGGGATAGTCTTCAAAACGATTTTGAAGGTCCGATTCCATAGCAAACAACATGGTGCTCTTAATCACACCATAATCATCTTTGCGCGACTGATAGACAACTTTCTCATCAGCCGGCGCATTTAGAGCAGGGGCGTCACCTAGCGCACTTTCAAGGACATAGTCCTTTTGACCGCCAGAGAGAATGATTCTCAGATTGCGGAACCAGTTGGTGAAGTTAGACCCATTGTTTCTAAGCTTTTCTTTCTCAGCAAAAACATTGAAGTTGAAGTTGGACTTAGACATTTGATCTACAATATTTGCAAGTACAAATTAGACTATGTTCATGATAACTAGTTCAACTTTTAATCAAATTACTAGATGAACTCCCACTAAATTCAACATCCCTCAAGTTGTTTAGTGAACACGATCCAAATTCACCACACCTAATCCGATCTTCACGAGAAGAGATGTGGTTTCAATGGTGGACAACGAAGTGTCGATCATATCATTCATATGACTCGTGTTTAACCTTTCGGTTCTTGTGTTCCGAGGCCATGTCTGTACATGCTAGGCTCGTCAAGTCAAACCCAAGTATTTCCGCGTGTGCAAAACTGGCTTGCACCCGTTGTATGTGAGCGTAGAGTCTATAGCACCCGATCATCACGTGATGCTTGGACACGACGAACTTTCGCAACGGTGCATACATGGGGAGAACACAGTTTTTATCTTGATCTTTAAGTGAGGAATCATCTTATAATGCTACCGTCGCGATCTAAGCATAATAAGATACATAAAAGGATAAACATCACATGCATATAACTTTATGTGACATGGTATAGCCAATCTTCGCGCAATGATCTCCATCTTGTGCGTGTCGGCATGATCTCCATCACTCCACCATGATTGCCTCCACCACGAATAGCAACTACAACTATTGCTAACTACTTAGCGATGAAGTGAAACTATTACATGGCGTATAAGAAGTTGACACGCAGGTCATACATAATTATAAAGACAACCATATGGCTCCTGCCGGTTGTGTACTCATTGACATGCAAGTCGTGAAACATTACAAAACATGATCATTGCATACAACATACACATCACATCTTGGGCCATACCATATCACAGAAAACACTCCCTGCAAAAACAAGTTAGACGCCTCTACTTTGTTGTTGCATGTTTTACGTGGCTTATGGGAGTAGCATGCTAAGAACGATTCTTACCTACGGAAAGCCACAACAGTGATATTATGGTTGCCAAACTCCGGTGTACATCCCATGACAACTATAGTGAGAGAAATAGGTATCCACCAGCCGCATGTGTGGAACAAGCCACACGTCAAGCGCGGAGCCGGTCTCGCGAACGACGTCGCATAAGGTTGGCCTGGACCGCTTCAATCTCACTATCCCGCGTCATAAGAAGAACACAAACAAGAGGCTTGCAACATAAAACATCAACGCCCACAACAACCATGTTGCGTTCTACTCGTGAATCACATCTACGCATAAACCTGGCTCTGATACCACTGAAGGGTTTCGCGGCATAGTAAATCAAAATTTTCTACGGATGCGAACAGAGGAAAGCCAAGATCTAATCTAGGAGATGCAAACAACGAGAGGGATTAGATGAGATCTTCATACCCTTGAAGATTCGCACCGCGGAACGTTCGTCGGAACGTGGGTGATGTAGTCGTACTCGCTTCTCCTCCTCGCGATCCGATCCGATCTAACACCGCAAGTGGCGATGCCTCCGAGAGATGCACACGTGCGGCACCTCGACGTATCATCCTTCCTTGGTCCAGCAAGTATGGTGGAGAGACGGATTGGATCTACAACGCGACGGTGCGGTGCAAGTGGTGGAGAGTTTCTGCAGCAGGGCTTCGCCAACGCGCAGTTTGGAGGGAGAGAGAGAGAGGAGGGCAGCAGGGCGGCTAGGGTTGAGGAGGAGGTGTAGGGGGGTGGTGCGCCCCTACCCTCTATATATAAATGGGTGGGCGCCTGCCCTAACCCCTCCCCCAAGCCCTAGGCCGCGGCCAAGGAGGGAGGAGTGGGGGGGCAAGTAATCCCCCCCTTCTAGAAGCTCCAACTAGGGTTTTACCCTTGCTGGCCGGTTGGGCCCTATGGGGCCTTGTGCCCCTGGCCCAATGCGGCCAGGGAACTCCCTCATAGTCCCATGCCCCCTCCCGACTGGTGGGGCCACGTTGGTCCCCCTCCGGAAGGTTCTAGAAGCTTCCGATACAATACCGATTAACCCGGAACAATTCCGAACTCCAAAAACTGCACTGCCTTATATGAATCTTATTCTCCGGACCATTCCGGAACCTCTCGTGATGTCCCGGATCCCATCCGAGACTCCGAACAAAAACTCATAAACCAATTATCCAATCTATCCTAGCGTCGAGACACGTTAAGTGTGTGACCCTTCAGGTTTGAGAATATGCAGACATGATCTTATATCAATAATCAATAGCGGGGTCTGGAAACCCATATTGACTCCCACACATTCATCGCTGATCATATCGGATGAACCACGATGCCAGGATTCAATCAATCCCATATATATATTCCCTTCGTCTCGCGATATTTTACTTGCCCGAGATTCGATCGTCGGTACTGTCATACCTAGTTCAATCTCGTTCACAGCAAGTACTTTACTCGTTCCGTAATCCGATATCACTTTGTGATGAACTCCTTAACCACATGCTTGCAAGCGGTGTTGATATCGATTACCGAGTGGGCCCGAAGTATATCTCTCCGACTTGGGAGGGAAAAATCCCATCTCGATACATACAACCCAACAGGTACTTTCCGATCACCTGAGAGACACCTTTATGATCACCCTCTCATAGGATGACGTTTGATGACCTCAAAGCTTTCTTCCGATACCAGGGAGTTGTATTATCTCATGGTCTAAGGAATACAATATTTGACATAAGAAAAGCTTCGCAAAGATGAACACGATGACACGATCTAATTGCTCTTCTTAGTTTGGGTATGTCCATCATATCATTCCCCTAATGATATGATCTCATTATCAATCGACAACTCATGTCTATGGTTAGGAAACCTTAACCATCATTAATCAATGAGCTAGTCCATAGAGGCATACTAGGGACACGGTGTTGTTCACAAACCACACAAGTATTAAAGTTTCCGCTTAATACAATTATAGCATGGAATATAAACTTTATCATGAACAAGAATTATAATAATAACATCTTTATTATTGCCTCTAGGGCATAATTCCAACATGAAGCTCCCGTGGATGATGATGACGCCCCTTGGTCCTGGCATCTTGAGTAGCAGGTAGGCATAATGCGGTACTGCCAGGAACCTTGCGAATGCCACGCATCCGAGGATAGCGTGGTATTGTGATGGCCAGTCCACCACTTCAAACTCGAGTCGTTCGCACTGAAATTTGTCGGGCTTGCCGAAGATGACGTCGAGCCATATCTTTCCCAGGGGGAATATGCCCTTCCCTGGGATGATGCCGTGGAACGTTGTGTCGGATTGTTCCAGGCTGCACAGCGGGATCCGCATTGCTGCTAAGGTCCTAGCGAACATCAGATTGATGTCGCTGTCACCGTCCATGAAGACGCGGCTCATGTGGAACCCTTCGATCTGCGCCTCGAGCACCAGGGCAGCATGACCTGGGCGAGGGACCTGGCAAGGGTGATCCGAACGGCTGAACGTGATGCAAGACTCTGATCCGCTGAGGTACTCAGGGATGGCGGGTGGAGCGGTCACAGCCAGATTGATCTGACGGGTGATTTTATTTTGCACCATGTTCGTTGGGCGCCCTTTTTGGATCATCAGTGATCCTTTCGTCTGGAGTACCAATGCCCACCGTTATTTTGCGCGGGTGCGATTGGGTGGTTCGAAGGTCCCGCAGGTGGTGGTGGAGGAGCTCCGTGTGCGATCTCACCTGGTGCGGGTGCGTTCCCGTACCCAGGGTTCGAGGCTTGTAGCCTCATCTGAGACATGCTCTCGCTGAGTTTCTAGAACTCGCGGCAGTCCTTGAGCATGTGGCTTGCCTTCTTTTTACCATCCTGTTTGTCGATGTAAAAGTGGATGGTGCATGGACCCGATAGTTTGTCGTGTGCTGAGGGTTCGTCGTCGCGGCTGCAACGTTGCCATGACAGCGTTGGGCGTCCCACGTCGTGGAAGTTGCTTCCGCGGTATCCGCCGCTGTTGCGGTTGCCATCGCTGCGGCAGTCGGCGTAGCCAGCCACGACCATGTCGGGTCCGTCGCGATCATCGTAGACGCGCGATATTCTCTTGTTACGGCGTTCACATAGCCAACCGTAGTCATCTTCCTCCTCTGAGTGCGCTTGGTGGACGGAGTCCTCGCCATCTGCCCACCTGTTGGCGATGTCCATGAGGTGGTCGAGTGTCTTGGGCTTGACGCGCCCAAGCTCTTCCTTGAAGTCCTGGCGCTTGATGCCATCCTTGAAGGCGTCGATAGCTCTCTCCTCAGATATGTGCGCCGCAGAGTTCTTGGTGTTGGACCAGCGCAATATGTACGAGCGAATGGATTCGCCCGTTCGTTGGGTGCAGGCTCGCAGCTCCTCGACCGAGGCTGGCCTCTTGCTGGTGCCTTTGAAGTTTCGGATGAAACATATGCTAGTTCCTCCCAGCTTCGGATGGATCCCGAGGATAGGCTGCTGAGCCAGATCCGGGCTGCGCCTGTTAGCTGCAGCTGAAGGCATTGTAGGGCGGTGTCCTTGTTTCCACCGTGTAGTTTGACGGATGACAGGTGGTCGCTGAGCCACGCCTTGGGGTCCTGTGTACCGTCGAACTTCAGAGTGTCCGAAGGAAGCTTGAAGTTCCGCAGCATCCGTGTCCGCCGAACGGATCTGCTGAAGCATCGGGCTCCGCAGAGTTCTCCTTGGTCATCGTCCTCCTCGGATTCGAATGAGAAGACGCGCTTGGCGCGCGCTTTGTCGATCTTGTGCTGGGTGAGATCTCTTCGATCGTCGTAGTCGCGGCTGTGGTGGCGCGAGCTCTTGTGCCTTCGAGGTAGGTCGTGCTCTTCATCCTCGGATGTAGGCATGGGGCTGCGGTTGAATCTGACTGTAGCCTTCTTCTTTGGCTCTGCAGGAGCTTCTCCGTGGAGCGCTGCTCCAATGAGTCCTGGTCCGGTAAGCGCAGACTTGTGCATGGCGCTTTTCGGGTCCCCCACCGGAGCTGGATGGGACACGAGGTATGTGGTGGCTGCCATGATCGCAGCTTGCGGTGTCTTCGGGATGACATTGCCATCGGCATCCATCTCCATGAAGGATGTGTTGAGGGTCCGAGTCACCTCGCGACGTGCCTTGGGATCCATGTTCTCCGTGCGAGAACGGTGCTTGTTGCCATGGTTGCCGTGCGAGCTTGAGCCGCCCATGGCGGAGAGCGTAGCTCGCCGCGCACTGTACTCTGAGGTTGCTTGCTTGCGTTTGTCAAGCACCTCTTGCATTTTCACCTGCTTCTTGTGCTCTTCGATTAGGAGCATGTGGTACGCCATCAGTAGGTCCCGTGAGGCACCCACGGGCAGGATCTTGTTGCCTGCAACGGCTTAGCGTGCTTGAGCCCATCCTTCCTCGCTGAAGTGGATGATCCGATTGGGATCGGTGTCGTCCTTGCTGGGCGGGGGGGACTGGTTTCTCCTGTTCTCGTCGTTCCTACCCCGCGGGTTAGGTGGCAGGTTGGGCTCCTGATCCACGTCACTCTGGAAGACTGCGGTGCATTGGTAGCGCTCGTAGATTGGATCGCCGCTGCCGCAAATTTCGGATCCGGAACCGTAGGTCCCTTCCTCCGATGGTGGATCGCACAGATCTGAGTTGCAGCAGCTTCTGTCATAGGACTCATCTGTCGATGGCGATGTGCGTAGCACGGGGTGTGGAGCCCATGAAGCGGGCATGATCGATGGCAGAGGCACCCGCTCTGGGAGACGGAGAGTGCCGGTCTGCCCCACCTGGAAGCAGAAGCTCCCGGACAGGATCTCGAGTCTGTCGCCAACGGGTTCGAAGTCCTTCAGGGTGGCTGGCGAGTGGGCGTTGAAGTCGAAAGCGCCGAAGAGGAGATGATCTCCGTCGCCGCGAAGTTGTTGATCGCTTTGGTTGGAACCGTCACGATCGCACAATCAGCGCCCCCAGTTCCCATAGACGGCGCCAATTGACGAGGTTTAATCTCGTCAATGCCCATTGTTATGAGCTTGGGTTTTGGAGAAGATGGGGATGCTGGAGATCGCGGAACGGTTAGCAAACAAGCAACAAGGGGACACAAGGTTTATCCAGGTTCAGGCCCCCGGAGGGAAAACCCTACTCCTACTTGTCTACTCTTGATTACGGCGGAACCGAAAAGTACAGGGGTGCGTAGATGCAATCTGGCGTGGAGGTGTGTATGCGGTGGTATGCGAAGTGCCCTCCTCGTCGTGCCCTCCTAGACTTTATATAAAGATAGGCAGGTCCCAGGCACAGATCGAGTCGGTTACAGGTTTTAGGGTTTACCCCTTTGAATATTCTATCCACTCTAGTCTTGTTCTCCAAGGATCCGAAGGCGTCATGGGCCCTGGCCACCCGAAAGTCTTCATGGTCTGGCGCATGTTCTCGTGGGCCTTCCTTGGGCTGGACTAGGTATGCTAAGGTCGTGTACCCGTAGGGTATAACCATGTCACTCGATGCCACCTACCTCTCCGCAAACCCATTTTTTCATGCTCGCACAAGATATATTGAAATTGATTTTTATTTTGTCAGAGAACATGTTGCACACAAGCTACTTGACATTTGTCACATCTACCAAGGATCAAATCGCGGATGCCTTCACTAAGACATTACAAATAAAGGAATTTTTAGAATTCACGCGTAATCTCAACAACTCCAGTTCTTCCAAGGCATATATTAAGGGGGGGAGGGGGGAGTTAGACAATACCGTTGTGATTTCCTTTTCTGTTTGTATTAGCCATTATGGTGTAGTTACCACCGGTTTAATACTTTCCATGTAAGTGCTGCTGATGGGGCTTTTCCATCCTATTTAACATGTAGCCGATCCCCTCAACGGGGTAAAATAGTTTGCTCCAAACATCGACACATATCACTCTTCATCTTATGGATAAATTATTAATTGTATATGTCCGCTTATTTTTGTTTTATAGCGCTAGATTAAATATAACTCACCGCCAACCAAAGTATCTGAGTCTAGTCATCTGAGATGTTCATGGCCTTTAAGGCTGGTCCTAGTGGTAGTATCATGCTACTAGTATCATGCATATGATACTAGTGCATGATACTATGTCTCTAGTGCATTGTATCATATAGTAATATCATAGTAGTGGTATATTTATTGATTTGTAGAATCTCTATGTAAAATGTGTACACACGATTTACTTGACATTATGGTTTTTAGCTTTACGTGCTATGATACGGTATCTACCTATGATACACTAACCACCTCTCTCTTCATTAATTATGGCGCCACATCAGATTTTCGCCAAGTTGGCATGCATGATATACTTGATGATACTAGCACTAGGACCAGCCTAATGGACCGTTCTTACTACTCCCTCCGATTCATATTACTTGTCACTAAAATGGATGTATCTAGACATATTTTAGTGCTAGATACATTCATTTCAACGACAAGTAATATGGATCGGAGGGAGTATCTATTTTACTAAACTATTTAATTATGATGATAAATCTAATGGTGTAATGTTCACCTAATAAACCAAAATGATACCTTCTGTCACCTGTCAACATTAAAATTTGCTAGGTATTTCTTATATAAAATGTACATTTGAAATGCTGGTAGTAGTACCTGGTAGTACTTACGATAATTAAGTAGTATATGAACGATCGAACATGAAGAATCACATTGGTTGTGTGAGTGATTGTCCATTCACGATTTCCGTTATGCTAAACTAAGTGGTACGGACGAAAACACTACCACAAAAAGAGCGGTCCAAAAAATATCTGACATAGTTGACTCACAAAGTCGATGAGTGGTGTCTTATTGTAATGTGTCCTTATAATCTAAAAACCATTGTACAAGGATCACCCTGGAAAGAAAAATGAAATTCATTCCAAATCATATTGATCAGCTTAAAAAAACATATAATTGGAAAATGCAAATATATATGACATTGTATGTATATTCCTTTTTCCTTGAAAAAAACATGATGACATACACATGTAAGAGTGCTTATCATGTTTGAACTTTTTATGAATTTTAAAAAAAATGATTGGACAGCCAATATGAATGTAGCCAGCCGAGATGTGCATCGATCGTATTGGAAATATAAAATGTCCAGGTCGCATGCCTCTGTTTAGAAATATAAAATGTTTTAGATTTATAAAAGAGATATATCTAGACATCTTTTAGCATGTAGATTTAAATAAATCTAGATATTAAAAGGTGTCTAGATACATCTTCTTTACAAACCTAAAACATCTTATATTTCTAATCAAAGAGAGTAAAAAAATATAGAATGTGCCTATAAAATTAACACGACCAGCACCACTGGCCAAACCGCATCCCAGGAGAACTGTACTCCCTATCCCGCCCCCCAGTCTCTCTTCTTCCTCCTCGATCGCGTGCGTAAGTACGTGTCGGTTCTTGATCATGGAGAACGGCAACGGATATTCGAACGGGCACAAGGCAGTGGCCAACGGCATGGTGGCGTGCCCTGTGGCCTTCCGTGCATCACCAACGGTGCCCATGGTCGCCTCCGCCGAGGCCACGCTGGGCCGCCACCTCGCGCGGCGACTGGTCCAGGTGGGCGTGGGTGACGTGTTCGCCGTGCCCGGCGACTTCAACCTGGCCCTCCTCGACCACCTCATCGCCGAGCCCGGCCTGCGCCTCGTGGGCTGCTGCAACGAGCTGAACGCCGGCTACGCCGCCGACGGGTACGCGCGCGCCAAGGGCGTGGGCGCCTGCGCCGTCACCTTCACCGTTGGCGGCCTCAGCGTGATCAACGCCATCGCCGGCGCCTACAGCGAGAACCTCCCCGTGATCTGCATCGTGGGTGGGCCCAACTCCAACGACCACGGCACCAACCGCATCCTCCACCACACCATCGGCCTCCCCGACTTCTCTCAGGAGCTCCGGTGCTTCCAGCCCGTCACCTGCCACCAGGTTGTCATCAACAACCTCGACGACGCCCACGAGCAGATCGACAAGGCCATCGCGACGGCTCTCAAGGAGAGCAAGCCCGTCTACATCAGCGTCGCCTGCAACATCCCCAGCGTCTCCCACCCCGCGTTTAGCCACGAACCCATCCCCTACTGCCTCGCCGCGAGGAAGAGCAACAAGATGGGACTCGAGGCGGCGCTGCAGGCGACGGTGGAGTTCTTGAACAAGGCAGTGAAGCCGGTGATGGTGGCGGGGCCGAATCTCCGGGTGGCCAAGGCCGGCGCGGCGTTCGAGGAGCTGGCAGACGCGAGCGGGTACGCGGTTGCGATTATGCCGTCGGCGAAAGGGCTGGTGGCGGAGACACTACCGCGGTACATCGGGACCTACTGGGGCGCGGTGAGCACGGCGTTCTGCACGGAGATTGTGGAGTCGGCGGATGCCTACCTCTTCGCCGGCCCCATCTTCAACGACTACAGCTCGGTGGGGTACTCGTTCCTGCTGAAGAAGGAGAAGGCGGTGATCGTGCAGCCCGACCGCGTGACCGTCGGCAACGGCCCAACGTTCGGGTGCGTCATGATGAAGGACTTCCTGACGGAGCTGGGCAAGCGCGTGAGGAAGACGAAGAGGAACACCACCGCGTACGAGAACTACAAGAGGATCTTTGTGCCGCAGGGGCAGCCACCGGAGAGCGAGCCTGGGGAGCCGCTGCGCGTTAACGTGCTCTTCAAGCACATCCAGCAGATGCTCACCGGCGACAACGCCGTCATCGCCGAGACCGGTGACTCGTGGTTCAACTGCCAGAAGCTCAAGCTCCCCGACCGCTGCGGGTACGAGTTCCAGATGCAGTACGGGTCCATCGGGTGGTCGGTCGGGGCGCTGCTCGGGTACGCGCAGGCCGCCAGCGAGAAGCGGGTGATCGCCTGCATCGGCGATGGGAGCTTCCAGGTGACGGCGCAGGAGGTGTCGACAATGCTGCGGTGCGGGCAGAAGAGCATCATCTTCCTCATCAACAACGGCGGCTACACCATCGAGGTGGAGATCCACGACGGGCCATACAACGTCATCAAGAACTGGAACTACACGGGGCTCGTCGACGCCATCCACAACGGCGACGGCAACTGCTGGACCGCCAAGGTGACCTGCGAGGAGGAGCTGACAGCCGCGATCGAGACGGCCACGGGGTTGAAGCAGGACTGTCTGTGCTTCATCGAGGTGATCGTGCACAAGGATGACACCAGCAAGGAGCTCCTGGAATGGGGATCCAGGGTCTGCTCCGCCAACTCAAGGCCACCCAATCCGCAGTAGCAACATCAAAACATACAGACTCTTCTTCTCACTTAATTATTGCCCTTCCGTTTATTTATATTTCACATCCATTTCACATTTGAGTTAGTAACACTTTGTATACATACAACCTTCTGCACGCATGCATATGAGCGTTTAATTTTTGTGCATTACCGAGATGAATAAAACGGGACGATTCGATCTTCTTGTGTGCTCTTTCTACTGCTAGAATATAAAAAAAAATTGGTTGGCAATCATGGATGAGTACAATGACACAATAAACTCATTGGAAATTCTTGAACGAAGTCGAAAAAAACGGGACACGACGTATTCAGGTTGACATCCCCGTGATGGATAAGAGTGATCCTCTTGTCTTGCGATACTTTTCTCATGATGACTCCAAGATTACAATGTGGCTCGTGGTTTCATTCTTGCTCGTCAGGCTTCCACACAACTTATATGTCTTTTTTGCTTCCATCATAAAGGATGGCAAGAAATTGAAACTTCCCTGTGCCAAGTCTTTCAAGTGAGGGATGCACATTTCCATCCTCTCATTCACAAAATCAGGGATGGATCGGCCACTACAAAATCAGGAATGGATCAGCCACTGGTGTTCATCAGTGGAAATTGGCCTTGATAAGGACGTCCTCTCGGAGCTCTACAGCGTGTTCCTAGTTGAAGCCTTGCGACATGCCGCGCTCCTAGAGTCCCATCCACCTCTCTTTGTGGTTCCAGTACGTGTCGAGGTAGCCTTTGAGCTGTGTAGACACCATTCAATAGAAGCCAAACTCGGGCACACTAGAAGCTAACCATAAATAGATGCACTCTACAAATGCAGAAGTCCAAACAATATCCTTAAGCAACCAAACCAAACCGGTGGAATCGAGAGCGAACAATAAGGATATGTGCAACGAGACACAAGCATCTGCTTCCAAAATGGCTTCAAAAGCACAACACCTAAGAGCATCTCTAGCCGAACCCCTAAACTTAAATGATCAAAAGCCTCCCTATCCTAGATGATAATATTTTTTATCATCTAAAGGGTGGCCGCCCAAATCTGAACACTATATTTAACTCCTTATTTTTTAGCTTAATTTCAATAACAAATAATCGAACACACCAAATTCAAACATGCATATAGATCATCCAAGAAGGCACCACATAGACCAAGTTTGATCTAAAAGCACAACATATCATGTTTATGTTGTGGATATCACCCCCACCTTAAATACCACCTCAAACACCATCTTGGCCACCACCACCACCATCACCGAGTTGGGCCAAGATCTTGGCACAAGAGTGCTCTCAATATGCCCTAGTTGTATCATCGAAGATCCTTGGGTCCATAAACATGATAGAGCACTCGACATCCTCCTTCTCCTTTGCTAACTTCTCCATCTCAAGTGCAAGCCTTTGCTCTTAGATCTTCTTCTCCTTTGCCAATCTTCCTTATTCTAGTATTGATGGCAGTTTGGAACCTTTAGGGTACCCTCCTTTTCTAGTACAAATAAATGAACTAGATTTCTCAAAAAGTTATGATTTGTAAAAAATTAGTTCATTTCTCTGTACTAAGGAGGGTAGAGGGTACCCTAAAGGTTACCCACTCCCATCCTTATATTCTAGTGCAATCATTCATTCCTCCATCGCCAACTTGGACCGTCACTTCTCTTCCTCCAACACTTTTATCACATTCCACCTTGTGTCCTTCTCCTCTTTGCGTTTGGCCGCCAATACGTTTTTGGTCTCAACGATAGCATTAAACTCCTCCTTGTAGCCTCCGACACCTCCTCTCTTCTTTATTTTGCTATATTGGCACCCTCTAGCATTTTGTTGAGGTCTTCATCCTCCTAATCATTGGCATCAATGGCAATGCTAATCCTTACCCTCTTTGGTGTGGTCTCGTAGTTTCTTCAGACCCACTTCTCATTTCTGGCTAGTTCCTTGTAGCAACGATGCAAAGAGAATGGTTTTCTTCTATCCTTCTTGTTGTGTTGCTTGTAGATCTCTTGTTGGATAGGATCATATTCCGTTATTGGCACCCCACTTGGTGGTATGAGGTTCACTTGATCAACAACACCAGACCATCAGATGCATTTCTCAAGGATAGTGACTCAATGATGTTGAAGAGAGTATTGGATTTGGTTGGATTGAACAGAGATTGTATTGTGGTAGTACTCTTCAATTCTCCCCCAAAACTTCTCCTTTGATTGATATGTGCTAACCGTTGCATCAAGTGACACGTTCATCCAAGCATGACACAAAGAAGCATCTTCATCCTCATTGTAGTTGTGTGTCCTTCTATTCTCAATGCCGTCATATCAGGTTTATCATGCCATCGGTTCATCAACCATCTCCATATTGGCCACCTCCTCTTCATCATTATCCTCTTCGTCCACCTCCTCATCGGCCATATCTTCTTATGTATCACCATAGTTGGGATCATTGAGCCCTTCCGCGCGTGAGGAATCCAATTGAGACATGAATTTGGCGAGGCCAAGCTCTTTCACCCTCAGCAGAATTTCATTGATCACCTTGCGGTCGGTGACTCGTCCACAAGATGCGACGGCCGCACGCGCCACTATCCTGGGCGTGGAGGCGGTACGAGGTGCCTTGCGAGCTATCGTGGTCGAAGGAGACATCATGGTCTACGCTGCAACCTTCCACTTCTTATTTTGAGCCTTTGCCCCGGTGAGAGCCTTCATGGCCTCCGTTGGCTTCCATGTTTGTTGGCCTCTCATACACCGCACAAGGGGTGACTGACCCACCTTCGCCGCTGTCACTAAGGACTTGCGGGCCTTACCGGTGGCCTTGGTCGATGCTCTCGTCGCCCTGCACCACCGGTGTTGCCTAACCGCTTCCGCGACATCAAAGGCATCAAGGGTGCCAATTCCGGTGGCGTCATGTCGATGGGAAACTCAGGCAAGGGTGCAAAATCGCCATTAAGTACCATGACCGCCGAGGCAGGGGCCAATGGTGGTGCCGACAAGATTGGGCAGTAGAGTGGGGCAGTGGAAGGGTGTCGTGGTATTGCCGGTGAGTACGCCATGGAGGGGTCCTCACAGAGCGTGTTTAGAGATGTGGGGTAAGGCGGAAGGTTGGCGGGTACGAGGTAACACAGATTACCCAGGTTCAGATGCCACGACGGTGGCGGGATCCTACTCCTGCTATAAATCACTATAATAGCAATACGCCGAGTTATAGGGATCGGTTCGCTGTGCACGATATGAGTTGTTTTGCCCTAAAGGCTCCCGTAGGTCCAACTTATATAGTCGCCAGATCCTAGGGTTACAGGCAAAGTCCTAGATGGACAGGTTACAGAGTCCTACACGGTATACAACTAGTCTAACGTGTCTTGTACTCCAAGGCTCCGGGTATGCTAGTGACTCCTCCGTAGCCTTCCTTTATCCGGCATGGTCATTCCTTCTGGATCCATCTAACTGGGCCGCTCAGCAGGCCATGGGCCTTGCTACCAACTGTGGGCCACCCGGGTTATCCGAATTAGAGACATGCTATGGTGATACCCATTTAGCATATCCCCAACAGTAGCCCCCGGAGAACTCCGGAATCTTGCGTCGTCTTGCCTCTTCAGTTTGAATGCTCCGTCTAGATGAATGTCGGCAAATCGTCAAGAAATATCTTGTAGTCCTCCCAAGAACCCTGCAATGCCCTCCGTTTTCAATATGTAAATCAGAGAACTGTTGAATCTTTCATCATACTCTTCTCGTAGCCGGACTGGATCCGTCCATGCTGGAATCTTCAGATGGGATGGTTCACCTGCCTATGTCAGTAGAGCAACATAGACCATAGTTCAGCGATGCCTTGTAACTCACACATTCAGAGAACGCAATCATAGTCGTTTTCCCCGTGCGAAGGATGCGAAACGTTGGTGGCGGCGGGAACGTGGCGAAATTTCCACGCACGCACACGCACGCGCTGTCCACGCAGCAACCGTTCAATCAACTTGCATGAATCTTGACGCTGAGTATTATAAATTATAACTGTGGTAATTTCTATCCTTTTCACCGGATTCTTCCTCGCGTCATCTTCTTCCTCCAGCGAACGTCTCCTCGACCTCTCCGCGCGCATCGAGAAAACCCTAGCTTTTCCCGATCCTGCAGTCACCTTCCTCCCCACACCAATGGCAAGAAGCAGCGCCACCCCATCCATGGCGGCAACGAGCGATGACGCGGCAAAGCCGGCGGGCTCCGTTCATGTGCCTCTAGAGGGTCTGGTGTTGCCACGCACCGCGGTGGTGGAATCCACCGGCGGTGACCATATTCCAGCGGTGCTGGAATCGCTGGAGGAGGGCGACTTTCACAAGGGAGAGTGGCGCGGCTCTGATATCACCGAGAGCGATCTCAAGGAGATGCTCGCCGAGGGGTACCTCCCCGCGACGGAGGGGCTGGTCTGGCGGGCGACGCCGGCGGCGAGGTCATCCCTTCCCCCCAAGCCGGAGAAAAGGTGTACCTAAGAGCCCAATTGGTACGAGGCGTCTCCCTGCCAATCTCCGACTTCTTCTTAGAGGTCCTTAGCCACTACCAGGTTCAACCTTAGAACCTATCTCCGAATAGCATCCTCGCGCTTAGCAACTATGCGGCGCTTTGTGAGGGTTACCTAGGAATCAGGCCTAGGTTAGATATGTTTATATACTTCTTCACCGTCAAGAGGGAAGCCGGAATGAGCAAGGATGAGCTAAGAAATTGTGGAACCATTAGCTTCAAGATCTGACCTGGCCGGCGGTTCCCTGACATTGTAGGCCATGAGTCCTGCAAAAATTGGTAGAAGACGTACTTCTACGGCCCAGATATCCCTCTGGCTGGCCGAGAAGCGTCATACCCAGACTTTGTCGACGGGGCCGCCGCCGAAGCCACCACATGGAGATCCCAAGCCCTCCTACTCTCTGACGACGAAGCCTCCCGCGCTGTAAGGCGGATCGAGTGGTTCGTAGACATGGGTCTGACTGGGTTGGACCTAGCCATGTGCTGGTTCCTCAGGCGGATCCAGCCTCTGTAGCACCGCGCAAAGCTGATGCACCAATATACCAAGGATAGGAAGGATAATCTCCGCATCTCCAAGGACAACTTCTCGAGTGACTCCATCAAGCTCCGCCTCAAAGACATTGTCAAGGTGAAGGCCAGGAAGCGTGGCTTCGCCATCATATACGACATGTTCGAGGGCGACACGTGCCCAGAGGTATCTGTTTATTTTCCGTGTATGACATATACTCCAGTTCTTCCTTCTATCCTTTACCATTACATCTAACACTTCGGGATTCACTTAACAGCTGAAGGAACTAGACGAGGGTAACATGGCTACCCAAGTCTACGACCCTAAGATGAAGGAAGTCACTGTCATGTCCGACGAAGAGGTCCCGTTGGCGCGTAAGCGGAAGAGCTCCACCTCTGACGCCGCCGATGGAGGCAAGAAGAAGAAGAAGACGGAGGGTGGAGCCTCCAAGAAGTCCACCGCCTCCCTGGAGGTGGAGAAAAGAAGAATCACCGGCATCCCATTTACCAAGGCACCAACTGTTGCGTAAGCTTCTTATCATCCGACATTGTCTCTTGCTCGTCTTATTCCTATACTTATACTTTTGCACGTTTCAGGAAGAGGCCAGTTTGAGTTTGAAGAAGACCTCAAAGACGTCGGGGGCTACTAAAAACATCAAATATATGTTTCACCAAGCGTCTCCCGCCATCGCCCCCACAACTCCCAACGTCCAGCCTGCTACCACACCGACAAGCTCTCCAGCAAAGGTAACGTCTGAACCTTCCGCCATGGAAGTTGACCAAGGCATTGCCGTGAAACTTGTTATTGTCGGCGAGCAGGTGACACAAGAAAGCACTGCAACCAAAATGGCTGAAGCTCCGGCTAATGATGCCACTGGTAGCAGTAAGATGATGGTGGAAGGCGGAACTTTTGCCGAAGGCGACGCCACTGCACCCAAGATGCCAATAGAGTTCTCGAAGATTGTCTACCCGGTGCTTACACCGAGTAGCTAAACTCTGGATCCTGGTGCAGCATCAACTTCTCCGACTTGTGGTCTTGAGGAGCTGCTCAGGCAGGCGGATATCCTGCACAGAAATAGTCTTTCCTTCAGCAAGATATTTGTCGAGAGCACCACCAATCTCAAGATCATCGCACTCGTAAGTTTTATATGCCTTTTGCATTTCATATGTAGTACCCCACTATAGCCCCCGAGGATTTAGACGGAAAACCGTTGGTCTTTGTGTCTGAATGCTTTAAGAGTGACTAAGCTAGAAAACTTCACACTATAGCCCCCAAGTATTTAGTTTGAATGAATTATTCCGACTAGATACTTTTAGAGTAGCATACGCAGTGTTTGTAAATTTCAATACTGTAGCCCCCAAGCCTCTAGTTAAAACAAAACTAGTTCCGACTAGATGCTTAAAGAAATACTAAGCATATTACCGAGTTAAAAAAACTCTCACTTTAGCCCCCAAGCCTCTAGGTGGATATTTATCCGGCTAGATGCTCCAAGTAGACTAAGAAATTTGATCTTTTTTCCACAGAATGAGAATGCTCGGAGAGGCGTCGCCAACGAGAAGTTCCACAAGATGCGCGTTGAACTGGAAGATGAAAAGGGTAAAACTGCCTTCTTGAAGGATCAAATCACCAAGAGCAAGAGTCTGTTTTTCTTTTCAATTTCGCACTCAATCTTGGTCTTGTGCCATCACTCTCCAACTACTCATTGTGTGCTGTTATTTTTCGACATGCAAAAGCTATTGCCAAGGCGAAGGACATTGTCGAGCAATACAAGCACATAGAATTGCTGGATAGCAAGAACAAGATCCTCAAGGAGAGGGATGTCACTCTGAAGATTCATGAAGCGTCCACGAAGGCCGTGTAGGAGTCTGCCAATACGGAGATCAACTGACTGAAGGATGAAATTGCAATCCTCAAGGAGCAGAACAAAGTTGCTGAAGAGCAGAACAAGCGCAACCTTGAGGCTTACAAGGTCCTCCGACAAGAACGAGACTCCATGGTGGAGACACTCCAACAAGCCGAGGCGGACATCTTTGGTAAGCGATCTCCATATTGTACTTATGTAAGCCAGGTACTCTGAACTTTTTTGTGTTATTAAACTCACGTACTCCATTGCTTGCCTGACAATGCAGCTCCTATTGGTTTAACCAATACGCCTCCTCCGCCAAAGGAATGCATGGTCCTCGTCGGCAACTTCATCAGTACCGCCATCAAGCAAGCCAAAGAGATTGCCAAGCCCCTGAACATCAACATCAAGGCGGTGGATTCCGTCATGAAGTACTCGGAAATTCTGCGCCAAGCCCCCGAGCGTATCGTAAGCTGGAAAGCTTCATGTACCCGGGCTGGTGCTAGAATGTCGCTGGTGATGGTCAAGGCCCACTACGAGAATGCCGACATTGAAACGGTGAGCTCGGGTCTGCCCGACGTAGATGATGACGACCAGAAGATTGATCATAAAGCTATCTGGGCATCGCTAGCCGGCTATGACACCAGGGTCTCCGAGTTGGTCGATCCAAACTCCTTTGTGCCGCTTGAGATCATTGATGGCGACCAGCCTAACTCCTCCGAGTCCCTCAAGACCATCGACTTTGAAGATGATCAGGATGGCTCTCCTGATGCCGACGATGCTACCTCAAAGTCTCCTGTGCCAGAGGAATGAAAAAACACTTTGTAATATTTTTTCCTCTCTATGTATGCGGAAAAACTGCAGTTTTAATCTTAAGGCGGAAAACAATAGCTATATGTTTCCTGCTACTTAAGTACTAGTTCCAGCATGTAAATATTTTTAAGCAAGTGCTGGCTTATCCATTCCTTTGGTTTTTATTCTTGACTTTTCATGAGTCGGAAGACTTGTAGTCGGAACCATGCGCTCAAGCGATGATGCCCAATGCACCGTCAAAACCTAAGCACAAAATCGCCGACTTCAAGTGCCAAAAGTCACTACTCCAGAATCCACATAAAAACAACAAAGAACGTGTAGACCAGAAAACTTAAGCTAAACATGGAGCATCCCAAGGCTCCCCATCTTGTAAGTGTTCAAAATATATGAAAGTGACACCATGGGGGTCTTCCCCACTGTATTGTGTCAAAAAAAACACCCGTAGGCGGAATTTTCACAAGTGCAAATGCAAAGCTTGTGCATAAATATTTTATATGATCTAAAAATGAATACTAAAGGAGGTAAAAGACTCAAACATATGAGTGAACCAAAGAGCTTTATTTCATTGACCATACAAGAGGTACACATTAAATAAAAAATATGCTAAGTGTAGAAAGGACGTAGCTGTGCTATGTTCCATGGCCGATCAAGCTCCGGGTAGTCATCATTCGGGTCACATCGCTTACGCTTATGATCATCGCTGGGTCTATCCTCAAGTTCACGATTGTCAACGAGGTAGTAAGACCCATTGAGTAGCGCCTTGCTTATGATGAACGGTCCTTCCCATGGCAGGGATAATTTGTGTGACTTCTTCTGCTTAAGTCGGAGCACCAAATCCCCCTTTTTAAACGAGCGATACCGAACGCGACGACTATGGTAGCTGCATAGCTTCTGCTGGTAGATGGCGGATCTTTGGTATGCCAATACGCTCTCTTTCTCGAGAAGGCCCACATCTAGGCGCCTGGATTCCTCAACGTCATCTTTGTCGTAGGCGGCAACTCTTGGTGAATCGTGAAGGATGTCAGATGGAAGGATGGCTTCTGCTCCATATACCATGAAATAAGGGGTGTAGCAGGTAGACCTATTGGGTGTAGTTCGTAATCTCCACAAAAAGATGGTAACTCCTCCGCCCAGGCTCCAGCTGCTGTATGTAGCGGTGCCTCGAGACGTGGCTTGATTCCCTGCAGAATTAATCCATTGGCTCGCTCAACTTGCCCATTGGATTGCAGATGTGCCACAGATGCTAAGTCAACTCGGATGCCTTTCCCTCAACAATAGTCTTCCACTTCTCCGAGTGACAAGTTGATGCCGTTATCGGTGATAATGCTATGTGGAAGACCAAATATCACCACTAGATCCTGGACAAACCTAAGGGCAGTTTCCCCATCAAGCTTTCTAATGGGTTTAGATTCTATCCATTTGGTGAATTTATCGACTGCTACTAGTATATGCGAAAACCCACATGGTGTCGTCTGTAATGGACCAACCATATCTAGCCTCCAGACTGCAAACGACCAAGTTATTGGTATTGTTCGCAATTCTTGAGCTGAAACATGTAGTTGTCGGGCATAGTACTGGCATCCCATGCATGTCTCAACCAGCTTGTCGTCGCCTTCAAGGTCACCAAGAGAATCTCTTGAAGGCTTTGAAGACCAACGATCGAGGAGCGGCGTGATGCCCGCAATCTCCAAGATGGATCTCACGAAGGATTTCAATACCCTCTTGCTGGAAAACATACTTGAGGTATACACACCAGTGGTGCTTCTTTTATAGAGATGTCCATTGATTATGGTATAGCTCTTTGCTCGACGTACTATTTGTCGACTTTCGACCTCGTCGATGGGCAAAGTTCCGTGTACGAGATATTCCATGAATGGTTTTGTCCAAGCCGGAGGGAATTTTGTCACTATATGAACAAAAGAGTCAACTCTGTCCGGGTTCTCGGGGTCTGCTCCCTTCACGGATGGTGTCCGTAGATGCTTCAGAAAAACGCCAAGCGGAATTTGTTTGCATCCTGACCCAAGCTTTGACAGTAGATCAGCCACCTCATTTTCCTCCCTCGGGACATACTTGACTTCGTAGCCCAAGAAGCTCTTGGCTACCTCGTCCACTTCGTCTCGATATGCCGCCATCATAGGGTTCCGCGTGTTCCAGGTGCCAGCCACCTGCTGGGCAACCAAGTCGGAATCTCCACAGCAAACTATGCGCTTGATGCTAATATCCTTGGCTACGCGAAGTCCTTGAATGAGTGATTCATATTCCGCCATGTTATTTGTAGCCTCGAAGTGGATCTGCAGAACGTAGTGTAGCTTTTCCCCTGTTGGTGGCTGTAGCAATACACCATCCCCTGAGCCATTGAGTAGCTTTGATCTATCAAAGTGCATCATCCAGTATTCTGGCTCTGGTATAGGGGTAGCATCTGGCATATCCATCCAATCTGCGATAAAATCCGCCAAGACCTGAGATTTGATAGAGTCGTGCCTCTTGTAGGTGATCTCGAAGGAGGCAAGCTCGATGCCCCAGTTCGCAACCCTATCTTTAGCATCGATGTTGTTGATGATGTCGGACAGTGGAGCTTTGCTCACAACTGTGATAGGGTGCTCCTGGAAGTAGTGCCTTAGCTTCCGAGAAGCTAGGAACACTCCATAAGCTAGCTTCTGGTAGTGTGGGTAACTCTGCTTGGACTCTGTCAAGACCTAGCTTACATAGTAAACTGGTCATTCCACTCCGTACTTATGCCCTGGTTCCTTCCGCTCTACCACGACGACGATGCTGATTACCCAGTTAGTGGCCGTCATGTAGATTAACATAGGCTCCATAGGCTCGGGTGTTGCGAGTATGGTGCCGAGGAAAGTATCTCCTTTAGCTTCTTGAGTGCAGCATCTGCTTCGTCCGTCCATGTAAATTTGTACAGCGGCAGAGCCTTCTCTCCAAGTTGGCTGACGAACCTTCTTACTGCTGCAACGCAGCCTGTTAGCCATTGTATGTCCTTCAGGAATGTCGGACGGGTTATGTTTAGGATGGCCTTGATATTCTCTGGGTTGACCTCGATTCCACGCTGGGAAACGATGAAGCCCAACAATTTGCCGGCTGAAACCCCGAAGACACACTTCTTAGGGTTAAGCATCATGTTGTATTTCCGGAGATTATCAAAGGTTTCTTTTAAGTCGGAGATTAAATCGTTTGACTTTTTAGACATCATCGCTATATCGTCCACATAGGCGTGAACGTTCCGACCAATTTGATCGTGTAGGCAACGCTGCATAGTCCGCTGGTACGTAGCACCTTCGTTTTTCAGCCCAAAGGGCATCGTGACATAGTAAAACGTGTCGTAAGGTGTGGTGAACGAAGTGGACAATTGGTCTGACTTCCTCATCTTTATCTGGTGGTATCCTGAGTATGCATCAAGAAAACACAAAAGTTCCGAGTCAGCCGTCGAGTCAATGACTTGGTCAATGCGAGTCAAAGCAAACGGATCTTTGGGACACGTTTTGTTCAAGCCGGTGTAATCAACGCACATTCTTAATTCTTTGGTTTCCTTTTTGGGGACAAGTGCAGGATTGGCCACCCATCAGGTGTGGAGGACTTCTCGGATAAAACTAGCCTTAAGTAACCTAGCTATCTCTTGCCTATGGTGCGTCTCTTCTCGTCTCTGAAGCATCGTAGAGGTTGTTTCACCGGTTTGCATTTTGGATCAATATTCAAGCTGTGCTCGGCAAGTTCCCTAGGTACACCTTTCATGTCGGCAGGTTGCTAGGCAAAGATGTCAGTATTCTCACAGAGGAACTCGACGAGCGCACTTTTCTATTTGGGATCCAAGTTCGTCCCAATGGCGGTGGTCTTTGAGGCGTCGCCTACCACAGGTTCCACTGGCTTGGTCTCGATGGCGGCCTTGAAGGCGGGATCAGAATTAGAAATCTACTTCTTTGATGCCGGCATCTCCGTGGCATCCACCTTGCTCTGGATCTCCATTAATTCTTTGATGTAGAGGACAACTTCTGCAAAGGTTGCTTCTCCAATCTAGCAGTCCCTTGCCTTAGTAAAGCTTCCGGATACGGTGATGATGCCGTTTGGTCCGGGTATCTTGAGCTTGTTGTAGACGAAGCATGGCTTGGCCTCCATCAAGTTCATCTTATGCAGTGTATCCAGGTACATGATGTTGATGTTGCTTTCGTTGTCCACCATGCATTTAGTGAACTCGTTACCGTCAATCAAAGGGTTGATGACCATGGCGTACTGGTTCTCCATAGGGATGAGGTCTGGTGATCCTTCATGTTCCAAGTGATTGGAATCTCCGACCAGCGCAGGTACTGGGGAACTGGGGGTAAGGTGGCCATCAGTATCCTCATGGAGGTTTTCTGTTGCCGGACAGTAGGGGTGCCAAGGAAAGTGTGGTAGACGGCAGCCTTCTTCTCGAAGGGGTTCTTTCCCTTGCCATCGCTCTTGTCGGTGTGATTGGGGTCAACATCCTCGTCCATGTCACTTGAATCCTTGGACTCCTCTTCCTTCTTCTTCCCTTTGCCATTGCCTCGCGGTCTGTTCTTCCGGCTTCGCTTGTAACCGGACTTCGGGTCCTTCTTGAGGTCGTTGACGAACTTGCAGTGGCGATTGGTGTGAGTGGCTTTGCCGTTGGCGTTGAGGTGTACAAGGCATGGCATATCACAGTATTCCTCGTATGTTTGGGGAACGCGGAGCGCTGCCGGGTAGTTTCACTACCTCGTTGCTGCCCACGACCAGCTCCCCGTCCTCGGCCATGCTGTCCACCATCACCTTGCGGTGACCCAGCATACCACTGCATGGTGTAGTACAGTATAGTCGTTGATATAATACCAATGGAACACCGTTCCATCCGCATTATATCCCTCAGAGTGGTACAAAAGAAACATCCCGGGTCCAAGACAACACTTTATATTACATATAGCATATTACAAAAGATCCAGAGAGCTTCCTCAGGCAGTGAGGAATATTATACAGAAAGATCCACTCGGAGTTACTTTAGAAGTACTACTATTAATATATGTATAAGGCTTGAAAGTACTACTATAGTATTATTCTACAGAAGTAGGTTCTAGATTCTAGGAGTTTTATTTCTATTCTATGCTTTAGCTTGTCTTCGATAGATTCCGGTAAGGTCTTTGACTCTGTTGATCTCCCTTAGATATCTTCAACTCTTCAAGTGACTTATTTCCTGGAAACATCATTGGTTTCTCTGAGATCTAGCAAGGGTTAACAAGATACGTTGAGTACGAGCATACTCAGCAAGTTCACTAAAGAGGAGTGTTTGATGCACTATCTACAGCCACATACCATAGGTCGTAGGCAATGCAAGTTTTCGTAAACATTTCTTCAAAGATTGCTTTTATTCTGAAAAGCTATGTCCATCAGCCTTCACGGGTTTACCAGAACTTTCATGGAGTTCCTTTCTCGCAGCATTCGTAGCTCCTTCCCGGAACAGGGAGTAACAAGTTGCAGTTCTTACACTCTGCAGAGGTGCGTTGCTTTACCCATGAGAGATCTTAGCTTTGTTGCACATCCGAGTTATAGGCTCGTTCACACTTCCTTGGTATGACGCCCGGACTAAGATCCAAGCCAATTATTGTCCTTCTCCGCGACCTCGCATACACCACAACTGTTGGATGTCCAAACTCAATGTAGACTTTTCCCCGTATAAAATGGCTATACCTTAGTTGGATACACACAACAACCATTAACACTAGATATCTGTATTTTGTAAGCCCAGATCCACGGTAGACTTCCCCCGTATAAAACGGCTATACCCACGATCTGCAACTTACAAATGCCCAGAACAGTGTCCAATGCATGCGAAAGGGATCTGATTCAGCTGACTTCTCCGTCCCATTCCAAATCTCATGGTTAACGTGTAATATACGGCACAAGAATCACTGGCGACATTGGTTGTTAAGTCCTAGATAATATGTTCCTTTACCACCGGAACTTTCATAGTAGATTATTACCTCATGGTAAATAACCTATAAGTATATTATTATGAAAATAGTGTTTTCTGACCTTTTCAAATGCAGGTGATGACAGTACTGGATTTGTAAAATACTTTACAGAAAATAATCAAAGGACATGAGCAAGTGTGAACTTGCCTTTTGTGATTGCAAGATTATGCACTCACGGTCTTCGAGATAATAGAAGATCCAATATCTGAAATCATCATCATTGGTCTGGTAAGGACTAATGTTTAAAGAAGCAGGATGCCATTATGCATAAGTAATGCTATGCAATTTTATAATTCCCAAAGTGAAACCCTTAGTATTTTGAATAAGTTGATCTTAGGTATTTTCTTTAAGATTGGGTTTATTTTTAAGTTTATTTCATAAGCAATGACATTGATAAGGAATTTAAGTGTTAACAATCCAAAATATACAAATACTGATAGAATAATGTGCTTATGATTAATTGTTATCTGGTGGTTGGGATGAAAAGTCCTTGAGTTGAGTTGTTAAGAGCTGAAGGAACTAATATAGACTTGTTTGTGTGAAGTGGCAAAAAGAATAACATTTGAAGGAACTAGTATTTAGTTAAGGTTAATTAGTCTTAAGGTTTATTAGGTTTTACATTAGGGTTGGTGATGGTTATGAATGGTGTTAGGTTATCATATTTTAATTGATGATACAAGTGACTAAAGTTAACTTAAAAACATGAATAAACTTCAAATGAGATGTTTATGATTGCTTAGACCAAAGTTAACTATAAAAATAGAAGTGAATTGTAAGATATGATGAGTTTTAGAGTAGTATCTAGTTTTAGGGTTTTGGCAAATATGATTAAGGATGATCCCTTTTAATTTAAGTGAAAGATAAATTTAATAATATGCAACTTATTAATGGGAGCATATTTAGATGATCTTACAAATTTATTTGAGTTTAGAGTCATTTTTAAGAGTGGTTGAGGGATGGGTATTATTCACCCCTTATACATGAGTGATATATAATATTTATTTAAAAGGAGTTTAATCTGAATTTAAGATTTAAAAACATTTAAAGGCAATAGTTATATTTAAGTTTTATTTTAATTATGGATTTAGACTTAGTAATCAAACTTTAAAGGTTTTAGTGTTTTATAAGAAAATGGGATTATTTCTTACTTAAGAAATAATTTTAAGAATTAACAAAGTGGTTATTTCATTTGATTAAAATAAGTAATGAGTTTTATTTATCTTAAAATGTTTTTGAATAATATACATGGTATTTTTCTAGTGGAATATACTTATTAAAGATCTTAAAAATGATTTTTATTTATTTTTAAGTCTTACCTTTATTTTTATAAAATTCTTCAGAAAATTAAGTGTCTTTAAATATTTGATTTATATTTTATTTTTAAAAACTCTAAGTTAGTATTTTTATAAAATAGTAAAGTTATTTTTATACACAAAAATGATTTTTATTTTTTTAGGATTTTTCCTTATTTAATGAAATTTCACTTAATATTTAATAGTGTTTAATCTTTATTTGCATTTTATTAACTTAAATAAATAAAGTTATATTTTTCTTAGGTGGATATTATTTTTGTGATAATTCTAATATATTAAATATATTTTTATGATTTTTGTATAATTTTCTATAGCTAGAAATGTTTAAAGGTTATTTTCGTAACTTATTTATTTTTCTTTTATTTCATTTCTTATTTTATTTTGAAATGGGCCTAGTACCCAACATTGGGCTAAATTGGCCCAGCAGAGGGGGTACTAGATCGGTCAAACCGACCCATCTCGTACTCACCTCATCCCCCCGAAGCCTCTCTCCTCCCCTTGTCGTGGGAATGACCACGGCAGATGCTGCAATTGGCAGCGAGTAGTAGAACATGGGGCAAGGGCGGCCAGCCAACTGCGGTGCGAGATGAGGGCTGAGACACAAGGATTTACCCAGGTTCGGCCCCCCGGAGGGTAAAAACCTACTCTTGCTAGATCGTATTATGGTGAGAGTACAATGGGGCGAGCTCGGCGGCTAGGCAGCGACTCGCTTGGGTGTATGATGGAACCTCCTCTCTATGCGCCCTCTAGGGAGGTTTATATAGACTCACCCCCCTAGGGTTTACAGATCTCAACCGAATCAGTTAAGGTTTCAGCGATCCTTTAACCTAATCCGATCGCCTATCTACGCTCGGGCCTTCACTTCCCGCTTGAGTCCACGCCAGATCTTGATCCGCCGCCGCCCCGCAAGCCCACTGGCGGCACTGGGGCCGGAAACGCCCCATCGGGTATACCCGGTAGGCATATCCCATCAAGAGTCCCCGAGGCCGCCGTTGATTGGTCGCAGTGTTCGCCGGCAATGGTGTATACGGGTCCAATGCGACGCCAAATAATCGGCGCGGACTCCTGAATAAAGGAAAAACTAGTTATTCTAGTCGCAATAACGGCGACCAATCGGGTCGCAGCTCGGCGAACGGGTTGGCGAATACTCAGTCATTGTTGTAGTGATCGGGTCGGCGAGTCATCGAGTTGCGCGGAACGACGAGTCGAATGGATGAAGTTGGACCATCAAGTGGGGTCAAAACTAGACGTTGGGGCAATCCAACGGTAACTTTGGCGTAATTACCGCATAGTAACGGTTCCTGAAATTGGTGGGTAGCAATCGCTATATAAGGAGAATGACAGGCGAACGGGGAAACACTCCTTCGTCTTTCCTCCGATTTCGCCCATCTCCGTTTTCCACTCCGCATCGCGATCCAACCGATCCGGAGAGCCCCGACCTCCACGAATCTTCCAACCAATGGCCCCCTCCACCGAACCATGGGGCAAATCCAAGTGCACCAGGGCGCTATTGGCGTCCTTCGAGGAGGCCGGGATCCTGCGCGCCGGCAGATGGCGCATCCCCGCAGCCGGAGAAGTGACTCCGGACCCGTGCGAGGGAGAGTTCATCTGCTTAACCAGCCACCTGGAGCGGGGGCTGGGGTTTCCCACTTCTCTCTTCTTCCGGCGTCGCGCTTACTACGGATCCGCCGTCGGACTGGGCCCGCATAGCATCGAGCAGCTCGCCATTTTCGTATGCTCATGAGTGCTATCTCGGGTGTAGGCCCTACTTCCTTGTGGCAAGATCTGTTCCATGGGAGGATCGGTCAAGAATCAGCCGACCGATGTGGCACGGGTGGCCCGACATTTCAGCCGAAGTCGGCGGCGCCGTTCGACCGATGCCGCCGCCAAGGCGGCAAACGAATGGAAGAAATCCTGGTTCTACGTCACCGAGTCGACTCCAGACGGCGAGGTGGCGCTTCCAAGGTACTCCGCCGACCGGCCCGAACCGTGACGGCTCCAGGTCGGCAAGCTCCCACTGGATCAGCGGATGGTTGTCGACGAAATGTTGCAAACCATCCGCGGTCTGAATAAGAAGGGCCTCCAAACCATCAACCTCTACAACTGCTGGCTCGGGCGGCGGCTCGTGCCTTTGGCCCACCACGACCATTATATGTATGAGTATACTGGTAGGGACGACCCGACGAAATCCTGCCTCGTCGAGTGGAAACTCAAAGACTACATCCTGGCCCTGAAGAAGATTACCCAGGCGGCTAACCTGGACACGAAGGCCGAGGTCGCCCCTTATACCGCAAGGTGCCCAGCTCCGACGGTAAGTCACCATTTTCGCCACCATTCGCAGTCGCAGATGATGCATTCGCGGTTGTGCTGACGTTGTCTCATGCTTATTGTAGTTGTTCCAAGTGGTGGAAGGATGGCTCCCACCCGCAGTCAACGAGAACTCGAGCTCGTCCGTCCAGGACGGGAGCGAGTCGCCACCTGCCAAAGGTGACGTCGGGAGCGACGCGGGTGATGACGACGACGACGAAGACGAGCCCGTGGAAGACGCTGCCCCGACGGTTCACAAAACTCGCGGGCAACATCAGCGCGAGCTCGAGGCGAGTAGAAGCCTCGAACCTCACGATGACGATGACGACGAGCTTCCCGAGCACACCTCACATCGTGAGGCCACGCCGTCGAAGAAGAAGAAGAAGGCTCCGCCGAGGAAGAAGACGAAGCTGGCGAAGCAGACGTCTCCGCCCCGATCCGCGACCAGTTCTGACGCCACCAGCTCAGCTAAGGGCGAAGCGGCGCGCGCGACCGTAGCACCGGATGCTGCCGCTCCCCTGGACGAGGTACCTCTGGCTTCGCTTCCACCCCCATTCGCCCCGGTCTCTGGGTTGGGGGCTACTCCAGCCGCAGCAGCTTCGCCTCCCAGGAAAGCTCCCGCAGTTGTCATCACGGAGGCTCCTGCCGCGGCCTCGTCTTTGAAGAGGCCCTCTGTGTCTTGGGCACACGGTGTGTTCGAGACGGGCCTCGGTCGGAAGTTGGGGCCCGAAAGAAGGCGCCTGCATCCGCACCGGTCTGCGGTTCATACCAGTCGCCAAGTAAGTTTTGTTCATCTGCTTGTCTTCCATTGTAGTCGGACGGTTTTACTCATATCGTTGTTTCATAGGACTGGAGTTAAAAAGATCGGCCATCCTTCTGTGGCCAAGGTTCCGCCAGTCGTCAACGAGGAGGACCCCTCACGGAAGAGGAAAATCGGCAAAGTCGCTGCTCCCGCCAACAGTGCCAAGAGGGCGAAAGGTGATGACGTCGTCACGGTCTCTGATGACACGGCGGTTGCTCCAAGCGAACCTCCGACTGCGGCGGAAGTGGCCTCGAAGACCAAGGAGGCTGTTGCCTCGCCCGAAGTGGCCGAGCCGGCTCCTAGTGGTGTCGCGGCGTCCGCTGCAACTTTCCCCCGCTTCATGGCCAAGGCGGCCTCAGCGAGTGGCACGACGCCAACGAGCCAGACGCTTGGGGTCGCCGAGATGGACGTCGAGCAGCGTCGTGGCCACACTCCGGTCGTGCTTGCGTCTGTGGACGCGCTGCAACTTCACGGCATGTTGGGCGCTGCCATCCAGGTATGTCCAGTCCCCGAGGATTGGGCCACTGAATTTTAGTGGTCGGATTCTTAATGTTTTTGTAGCGTCCAGTCTCCGAGTGCCTAGTCGCTGAATCTCAGCGGGTGGGCACTTAGGATTTTCAATGTCCAGTCACCGAGTGCCTAGTCGCTGAATTTCAGCGGGTCAGCACTTAGGATTTTCGGCGTCCAGTCCCCGAGTGCCTAGTCGCTGAATTTCAGCGGGTGGGCACTTAGGATTTCATTGTTGTTGACGTTGTCATTTGTGTGCAAGGCTTGCAACGTGAATCGGTCGATCGGCTTGCAGCGAAGTGTCGCGTGGAGAAGGAACTCGCTGCCGTCTAGGAGACGAAAAAGGGGTTGCAAGCCATTGCAGCCGAGGCGGAGGAAGTCCGTCGGGGCCTTGTCCCGGTGGGTGACCTGACGGCGGCTCAATCTGCGTTGAGTGCGGCCGAGAAACGGATCGCTGACCTGGAGCGTGAGCTGAAGGAGGCGAGCTCGGCAGAGGTGCGAGCGAAAGCTACTGTCACTGCTGCCGCTGAAGAGCAGAAGGTGTCTGACGCACTTGTTGTTGGGCTGTAGAACGACTTCTCCTCGCTTCAAAGCTTCATCACGGGCCTCTGCCGACCGCTAATTGGTAAACTTTTCTTCCTCTGCCTGGAGTCGTTATGGAGGCGTTGGTGTACTCACTACCGACCTCTGTCCACAGGCCGGATTATTGACAGCTCGGAGGAGGCGCAGTCATACGACGCGCGGCAGTGTGTGACTACTCTGGTCGACTCGGCCGCGTTGTCCGCGACTTGCATTCGAGCATATCTTCAGGAGATATCGCCCACGGAAGTGATTCCCAGCGACCTCGTCAAGGTATGGCGTTATCTGGAGAAGGCTCCGTCAGTCGTCGAATTCATGGCGCGGTCGGCCTTCCGGCGCGGGGCGACGATGGCTCTGAGCCTTGGGCTTGCCCATTTCCCGGAGGACTTCGACCTTGATGATGTGACGAGTGGCTACCCCTCGTCGACGGGCTCTGTGGAGATTGCCGAGGTGCTGAAGTTGACGGACTGGGCCGCGGTGTATTCCGACCGCGTTTGGGCGATGGGCGATCTCCTCCCCTATCAGGAGATGACTGTCGCCCCCAACGATCCCGAACCGAAGCATCGGGACTTCAAAGTCGAGCAGCCGTTCCGTGCGTCGATGGCGGGTGAGTTGACGACGTACCCGTCGAACCCGTACGTGCCCTTCATTCGCAGCCGCAGGGGTGGCGGCGAGTCGGCGTTGAAACCTGCGGAGTAGAAGCATTGTGCCCTGGGGCGTTAGTAACAAATAGCCATTGGACTTATCTTGTATTTTGGAATGACTTTGTTCTACTGTAACGGAAATTCGTGTTGTTTTGTGGATTGTTTCGCGATTTTGAATGTTGATTGGACGAGTCCCCGAGCGCGTCCGCCCTTTTTATGGGGTTTACCTCGTTTGTTATGTGTTTGAGATTTTGAATGTTTTTTCAATTGTTTCGCTATTGAGGTCGACTCGCCAGAGCTCAGAGAGCCATTCGCAGGGCTACTCCCGTGGGTGCTCTTTACTTGACCGTTTTCCCGTGCGCAAACGAGGTCGGGTGGCCGAGTCCCCGAGCGTGGTACTTGGTGGTTCTAGTCGCAGCTCCAAGGTAGGTGAGGACTAAGCGCGTTAGAGTGAGTGCGTACTCTGCGACCCAAAGGATCACCGCATGGCGAGTCCCGGCACGCCTCACATCGGGCGTTTCCCTAGACGCTCATATTTGATCGACGTGTCCCCGAGCGTGGTACTTGGCCGCTCGAGTCATTGTGCCGAGGATGCGGAGGACTTGGTCGCTGTGAGAAGCGAATGCAGTTGTCTTGGCTCGGTGAGCCAGTCGGGTTAGGCGACTCCAATGGGGCTCCGGATTGGCGTTTTTCGTGGATGTTACGAGGCCTGGAGTTTTCCAGTGCCCTCGTGCCACACTACTTGGCCGTGCCGGTCGCTTTACCAGAGGTTGACTTCTGCGAATAGCATAACGTTGTTATTACGAGTGCGAGTGGCACAAGACATGGAGAGTAGACACAATTTTTGGCAACCGAGCTGTTTTATTTCATAGCGGGTGGAGAGTACATGTATGGAGTACTAGGAGTAGAACTTCCGTAGGAGGTTTACATTCCATGGCCGCTTGACGTCGAGCTTTCCATCTCCTCGAATGTCGGTGAGGTAGTAGGCGTCATTGCCTAGGACTCGCCCGATGGCGAATGGTCCCTCCCAGGGGGGGAGAGCTTGTGCATGCCCTTCTTGTCCTGGATGAGGCGAAGTACCAGGTCGCCTTCCTGGAAAGTGCGAGTCCGTACTCGCCGGCTATGGTAGCGGCGGAGCCCTTGCTGGTAGATGGCGGTGCGGGAGCGAGCTAGGTCGCGTGCCTCGTCGAGCTGGTCGACTCCGTCTTGTCGTGCGAGTTCGTTTGTAGTTTCCGTGTAGTTGACCACCCTTGGCGAGTCGTGCTCAAGGTCGGTGGGCATGACTGCCTCGGCGCCGTACACCATGAAGAAGGGTGTAAATCCTGTCGACCTGTTGACGGAGGTGCGAATGCCCCAAATGACGAAGGGTAGCTCCTCGACCCAGCACCCGGCGGTGCGCTCGAGTGGTACTTAGATTCGTGGCTTCAGGCCATGGAGGATGCTCTGGTTGGCTCGTTCCGCCTGGCTGTTGGACTCCGGGTGGGCGACTAAGGCGAGGTCGAGTCGGATGTGATGTTCCTCGCAGAACTCGGCCATGGCTCCTTTGGCGAAGTTGGTGCCGTTGTCCATGATGATGCTGTTTGGGAACCCGTAGCGATAGATGAGCTCGAAGGAACTTGGTGCGTCTTCCGTCGCATTGATCGCTTAGCCTCCACCCATTTTGTGAATTTGTCGACTGCGACCAGGAGGTGGGTGAAGCCGGAAGGGGCCTTTTTGAAAGGGCCTACCATGTCCATACCCCACACGGCGAACGGCCAGGTGATGGGGTTTGTTTTGAGCGCTGAGCTCGGCACGTGGGTCTGGTTGGCGTATTTATGGCACGCGACGCACCGCTGGACAATGTCGACGCTGCGGTGTCGCGGGGCCAAGAGAAGTCGTGTCGCATAGCCTTTGGCGATCAGAGAGCGGGCGCCGTGGTGGCCGCAATGCCGGAGTGGATGTCTTGGAGGATTTTGCGCCCTTCACGGGTTGAACGCAGGCGTTGGAACACGCCGGTCATGCTGCGCTTGGAGCTTCGCCGTTGATGATGACGGCGATTTGCAGCCGTCTTTATCATCCGGCGTCCGTCAGATGTCGGGCAAGGTGCCTCCCTCCAGGTAGGCAATGTACGGCGTGGTCCAATCGTCTGGCTCGGCGATGAGTGCGACCAGGGCTGCCTCTGGTTGCAGCGGGATTCCGATGTCTATCTCCCTTGGGGGAGATACGAAAGGCTTGGTGATGGTGTCGAGAAAGACGCTGGCGGGTGGTGCGAGTCGAGCCGAGCCGATGCGAAAGAGTGCGTCGGCCTCCTCGTTCTTCCGCCTGTCAATCCACTCGACGGAGTAGCCTGTGAAGTGTCCGCCCATCTTGTCCACTGCTTGGCGGTATGCCGCCATGGTAGGGGAGACGGCGTCGCAGGTGCCAGCGACTCGCCCGGCGACGAGGTCGGATTCTCCGTAGGAGCGCAGGAGGTTAACGTTCATTTCCTTGGCAGCTCGCATGCCGTGGAGTAGCGCCTCGTACTCGGCCATGTTGTTGGTGTAGGGGGTGAAGTCGAGGCAGAGGACGTAGCGAAGCTTGTCGCCCTTTGGAGAAGTTAGCACGATCCCTGCTCCCACGTCGTCCGAGTTCTTGGAGCCGTCGAAGTGTAAGCTCCAGTAATGGAGGTATGGCAACTTTTCTGGATGCTGGGCCTCTTCCCAGTCGGCGATGAAGTCCGCGAGAGCCTGCGACTTGATCGCTTGGCGGTTCAGATTTGATGTTGTGGACGCCGATCTCGACGGCCACTTGGCGACTTCGCCTGGCCGCTTTCGCTATGCGGATGATGTCCTCAACGGTGCCGAGGAGACGACCGTTATCGGGTGCTCCCGGAAGTAGTGTGGCCGCCAGGTTGCTCAAGACCGCGATACCAGCTTCGGTATTGCG
Organism: Avena insularis; assembly: GCA_023614405.1. Lineage (NCBI taxonomy): Eukaryota > Viridiplantae > Streptophyta > Magnoliopsida > Poales > Poaceae > Avena > Avena insularis. The sequence goes on from CM042690.1 coordinate 29,989,797, forward strand.
GTAGCGCCGGGCGTGACTCGGTGAGGACTTCGCTGATGTAGTACATCGTCGCGACCGGGCGCCTTTTCCTTCCTTCCGTCGCTCGACGACCATGACGGCGCCGACGACGCTACGAAGCCGCGGTGAACAGCATGGGTTCCTTGTCGACGGGGGCGGCGAGTAGCGGTGCTGCGAGTAGCACCTTCTTGAGGTCGCGGAGCGCATCATCCGCCTCCCTGTCCCACTGGAAGGTGGGATTCTTGCGCATCAGGCGATAGAGGGGCATCGCCTTTTCACCCAATCGGGGGATGAAGCGACTGAGAGCCGCGACTCGCCTGGCCCAGCTCGGACGCCGCGCAGCACTCGGGTTTGCCGAGTCGAGCGATCGTGGTCGATCTTGGTGGGTTCGCCGATCCCGCTTGAGACGACGATCCCAAGAGCTGCCGCTGGTACAATCAAGGTGCATTTGCCTGGGTTTAGCTTTATCTTGTATTTCCGCAGGTTGGCGAATGTTTCCGCCAGGTCAGCGAGTACGTCGCTCTAGCGAGCGGACTTCACCACCACGTCGTCGATGTAGACGTGGATATTGCGGACAATTTGGCGCGCAAGGCACTCCTGCATGCACCGCTGGTAGGTCGCCCCGGCGTTCTTGAGGCCGAAGGTCATGGCAATGTAACAGAAGGCTCTGAATGGCGTGATGAACGCCGTCTTCTCTTCGTCCTTGACGGCCATTTTGATCTGGTTGTACCCAGAGTAGGCGTCGAGGAAACATAGCGACTCCAAGCCCGCGGTGGAATCAATGATTTGGTCGATCCGCGAGAGGACGAATTGCTCCTTTGGGCAGGCGTTGTTTAAGTTTGTGTAATCGATACACATCCTCCAGGTCCCATTTTTCTTCTCGACCAGGACTGGGTTTGCCAGCCACTTGGAGTACTTGATTGGCCGGATGAAGCCTGCAGCGAGTAGACGTTGCACCTCCTCGGCGATGGCTCGGCGGCGCTCTTCATTGAAGGGCCGCAGCGACTGCTTGACAGGTCGCGCTCTGGGGTCGGCGTTGAGTTTGTGCTCAGCGAGTTCCCTAGGTACACCGGGCATGTCGGAGGGTTTCCATGCGAAGATGTCCCTATTCTCATGGAGGAACTCGATGAGCGCGCCTTCCTATGCTGCGCTCATGCCCGTCCCGATCGTCACCGTCTGGCTGGAGTTGCCTGGGACCAGCTCGACGGCATGGTATGCGCTGCTGCCTCAAGGCTGTGGGGTTGCCGCCCGAGTTGGGTTTTTGAGTATTGTGGGGTCGCCGTTGTTGACCCCACTCGTGTATTTGGCGAAGCTGGCGTGGTTGGCCTTCGGCGATGACGGCCGGCGAAGTTCGCCTTTGGCCTCGCACTCGGCGCCATGTCGGGTCGCCGTGGATGGTGATGACACCGCACCGGGGAGCTTCATCGCACAGACGCGAGCGGGCGCGCCATGAACTTGGCGAACTACCGCGCCCAGACGCAGCGGTAGGGCTGTCGAAGGGCACCGGCTCAAGACGATCCGCCGGTGCGGAAGTTCGCCGGTGTCTTGAAAGGTGATCGGCAGCGTGACCTTGCCGATCGGGTATGCCTTCCGACCGGGACGGCGCCGTGGAACGTGGTGTAGGTCGTCTCGATCATCGATCGCGGGAGCCGCAGTCAAAGGTGTCCAGTACAGGATGTTGATGGAGCCGCCGCCCATCAATGTCTTGGGAGCCAGAGTCTCCCACCTTGGGCTGACCACCGGACTCGCTGGGTACTCGATTCGTGGCGAAATGGTCCCGCGGCTCCAAGTGATTGGTTGCTCATCGGTTGAGGAACTAGGGGACGCCCACCGGCCACCGCGCTGACGGCGACGGCGCGGGCGATGACCTTCTTCTCGCGCTTCGTGTTGAAGCCTGTGAAGGTGTGGAGCGAGCCAGCCACGCTGCCGAATTTTCCGCCATTTGGCGGGTTGTTGTCGGGGTCTTCCCGCGCTCACCGTGCCTTCTCGATCTCCTTGAGAGAGTGGCAGTCGGCGGTCGTGTGCGTAGCGGGCTTTCCTTCCCTGCTGTGAAATACACAAGGTTGGTTAAGAAGGGCCACGGGGTCGAACCTCGGCTTCGCCTTGTAGTTGCCACCGTCGCGGCGGAAGCTCTTGGGCTCGCGCTGCGCGTCTCCAGCGTTGGCGGCGAAGTTGACTCGCCCGTCACTGCGGCGCTTGCCGGTGAGGCGAGTGTTGCTATAGCGTAGATCGGATCGTCGTCCGTTGTCACTGCCGCTCATGCGGCGTTGTCCTCCCGACTCGTCGTCGGTTTCTTGGTTTGGGTCTTCCTCCGCATACCTTTTGGCAATCTCCAGGAGGTCCGGTATGTTGTCGAGTGTGCGGTACGCTTGTTTGAGCTTGGCGACCAGGGGCTCGTAGCGGCACGAGGTCTTGAAGCAGTGGATCGCGTGTCCGGTGGATGCCATCGCGTTGTACCATAGTTCGTGCCACCGCTTGGACCCAGCTGCGGTCGACTCGAGGTCCCCGGACGCATCGTTCTAGGTCCTCTATGGTGGTGGCGCGGTGTATGAACCTCAAGTGCTCGACGAAGGCGCGCATCTCTTCCCAGAGTCGATGCTATCCGGGGAGAGTGTTAATCCATCGCATGCACGCCTCCTCCATCATCGGGGAAAGGTAGCGGCGGCTAGTAGATCGGTGTGGCCGGGCGATCCCCATCGCCATGAGGTAGGTATCCACCACACGGAGGATCGCACAAGGGTCGATTTCTATTTCCTTCGACGCTTTGAAGTTTGCCGGGTATCTTACGCCTCGTATCATCGGTTCGAAGCACCGGGGCCCGAGTCGGCTTAGCGACCCCCTCGGCTCGCCGTCGCGGTGGTTGGTTAGGGTATGCCGCAGGTCGTCGGGCTGGGCGGCGCCAGCTCGTTGTTGATGATGTGGGTGCGGCCGACGGGTCGACCGCTGGTGGCGACGAAGTTGGTCGCCGCCGGGGTCGTTATGGAGAGGCCGCGTTCGCGGGTCGGTGTTGAGCTGCAGTGGTTCGTGGCGGCGCTGAGGGTATTTGCCGCCATAGGGCGGCCGCTGAGGCCGCTCACGCCCGATGAATGCGAGTACATCCGACCGCGACTCGACGCTGCGTTTTTGTTGCTCGACCGCTTTAAAGCAAGGCCTTGGCATAGTGGATCAGAGGGCGCCGCCACCGTGGCCGCGATGTTGTCGATCATCGCCGCCCGTGACGAGGTTGTCCATCGGGGTAGAGAACAGCGGGAGGCCGTTCGCGTCTCGCTCCCGCGAGGAAACCACGATCCTTGGCTGGTCCCTAGGGGGTGCGCGGTTGGGTGGTGGCGGGGCGCCATTGGCCGTTGCTCCTGGCGGGGGCCGAGTGCTTCCTCCTGGTGGCGCGTTCTCGCAGATCGCGCGCTTGGCCGTGTGGGCCGGGTCGCCTGCTGCCGAAGTTCAGGGCGCTCGACGGTGGGTTCAGCGACCTGATTCGAGCTGGTGGTAGCGCGACAGCCTCGCGCACACCGCCGAGGCAAAAAAATCGCCGCTTGTTCCTCGCGGATCGCTCGCCAGCTTCAGGCGGAGTTCCTAGACCTCTGTTGTCGTCGCGTTGGGAGGGATCGGAGTGGAGAATGGATCCTCCGACGGGTCGGCGCCAGTCGCCATATAGGTCGCGGCGTGGTGGCCGGTTCCGTCGCAGAGGTCGGCGGAGTTCTCTGACCCGGAGTCAAAGTCAAAGATCCCAAGGATAAAGGGATCCTCGAAGTCTCCGATGTTGGAGACCTGGGTGATGGAGCCCGCGGGCGACGCGGCGACAATGGATCCGGCGAGTGATGCCAGGATCGCCGAGTCGGCGTCGTCGTTGAGGGCCGCGTCTTCTGCGGCTGCGGTGGTTTCGGCCACGTCGCTGTGGGCCGAGTTGTACTCGGAGGCGAGGCGGTGGATCGTGCGGACCTGACTCTCAGAGAGCCGGTGGCGGCGATCATGGATGCGAGCCGAGTCCTCCGAGACGATGGCGCCGGTGAGGCCGACGAAGAGGCCGATCGTGCCAACCGCGGATCATGCTATGCGGACGGGTCGCGCCACCGGACGTAGCCGGCAAGATCTCGGAGCATCTTCCGATCGCTATCATGCGGCGTGGCGATCGACTCGCTGATGGGTAGATTGATCTCGCCGTAACACCGGCCGACCGCCAGGCCCCACGGTGGGCGCCATCGCCGTGGGAATGACCACGATGCCGCAATGTAATCGGCAGCAGTAGTAGAACATGGGGCAAGGGCCAGCCATTCTGCGAGATGAGGGCTGAGACACAAGGATTTACCCAGGTTTGGCCCCCCGGAGGGTAAATACCTACTCCTGCTAGATCGTATTATGGTGAGAGTACAATCGGGCGAGCTCGGCGGCTAGGCAGCGAGTCGCTTGGGTGTATGATGGAACCTCCTCTCTATGCGCCCTCTAGGGAGGTTTATATAGACTCACCTAGGGTTTAGATCTCCACCGATCGATTAAGGTTTCAGCGATCCTTTAACCTAATCCGACCGGGCCTATCCACGCTTCGGGCCTTCACTTCTAGTCGCTTGAGTCCACGCGATCTTGATCCAGCCGCCCCGCAGCCCACTCGGCACTCCGGCCACGGAACGTCTCATTGGTATACACCGGTAGGCATATCCCCATCACCCCTCGATCTCTCTCTCGTGTTCCTGGGCACTGCCACCGCCGCCAGCGCCGCCTTCCGTTGCTCCTCCGGCCACCACCGGCCACATCCGCTAATACGGCCAGATCGTCGCCTCCTCCACTGACTCCTTGTGCTATGCCGCTACTCTCTCTCTGCTTCCCCCGCCCGACCGAAACCCTAATCCCCGTCTAGGGATTGGTCCGCCGGAGCGCAGCACCCTGTACCGGAGTTATGGCCACATTCCCCAATCGAGCGAGCCTTCTCGTCATCCCTGCTGAGTTTTTGCCACACGGCCCCAACACTCGTGTGCTCTGAATTGAGCCCTGTCTCAACCATCTGGCCTCGGCCTTCCCATGGTGGTGTGGTGCTACTTCTACTGTCTAAGGCCATGGTTGGCTATGGTCTCCTGATACTCTCTGTGGACCTGGGTTTCTCCTTCCTTAACTTCGGCGCTGGTGGGAAGGTGCGTCGGCGCATCCCCGGTGTCCCCTGTTCCTGAAACCCGCAGGACGGCGCGGATGGCGCAACCCCGGCAACAAGTGCTTCCACTGATTCGTGGATGGTGTTGGACAGGAGCGATTCTATGGCTTCGTCAACCCTACGCTCCAGGTGCTCGGCACCCTCGGTGAGTTCTTTCATGCGACCGGCCATCGAGCCGATGAACTGCATTGGTGGTGAAACTATGAGAATGGTGATATCCTGATTATGACCTCAAGGTTGTGGTTTGCTGATGTGGAGGTTGGCTATGTTTTATCTTCTATACTAAAACATTTCTATGCTCTAGAGTTGATACTGGTACTCTGTTTTGGCTTGCTCTTCTTCTATCTGTGTGTGGCATCAATGGGTTTACTTCTGCTGTTATCTGAATATGCTAGAGTTGCTCTTTGCTGAATCCTCTGAGCTGATTCCTAGTATAAGCTAGGAAGATGATATGAACTTATTCATAAGTGAGATTGTGGTTTATTTAAAATGGACTTGGTGTTGTGCTAAAAATATTCTGAACCTACTAGGTATAGAGGTGCTACCCTCTGGGAATGTGCCATGTAGCCTAGCAGTTGTGGTAATGCTTGTCTAGTAAAAACTAGAGAATAGAATGATGATGCTATATGATGCAAGGCATGATCTTGGATTAATAACTTATGGTTGGGCTATAATTGGTAGTGCTCCATAGCTTAGTTTACTGAATCTTTGATTCAGTGACATAGCTAGACTGGTTCCAGTCAATCCTGATAAGATAAAATTGGTCAAATATGATTCCTAAATGCTTTACTAGGAAAATGATATGGTCACATGTTCTGCTATGCTTAGTGGTTTTACTTTATAAGATCATATACCTGATGATGCAATGATGAGAAAGTATGGTGGATTATTTCTTTGCCAATGATGTGGAAACTGAGGCTAGCATATGATAGAGAAACAGATGCTATGGTTGGCCTTCTATGTGCTCTGTGATGATCTTTACATCCAGGGGTATGTAGATCTGAAAGTTGTTCTTTGCACTACTATTTGCTCCTATCAAAATCTAATGAGAACACATTTGACTTACTATCCTTGTTGATAGTAAACAAAGTATACAATTGATTCCTAGAGACTTCTACTAGGAAAATGATAAATATGTTTTAGCCAAAATATCTGAGTGACCATTTAGTGTGAGGATACACTCTAATAGTTGTTGTGCATCAGACTGTCACTATGGTGCCTCCATTTTGGAGTATACATAGTGATAAGTGGTGTTTACTTGAACTGCTGTGAGCTAGATGATTTTATTTGATAAGATCATACACCTGGCCTGTGATGCAAAGGCTGAGGCATTGATCAAAATAAAAACAGATACTATTATATGGCTTTTAATAACTCAATGATGATTTTGGCAAAGCACTTCTTTGCAATACTGAGAGTATCACCCTAACCACTCCTCCTAGATGAAACTCTAGTTGAAGGAAAGTTGAAATTGGATGAGTTTGTATCACAGCTGTATTTCTACTTGAGCCTGATGATGCAGTTTAATAAGAACAGGTGCTATAGTATGAATTTGATAGTTAACCTGTGATTTGTTGAGTTGTTGTAGCTGTTGCCTGGTGTTGATCTTGATCAACCACTATTGGTTTGGTATATTCTTTCCTCCCTTTTCTGAGGTATCTACTACTGCTACTCTCCTTGTGACCTAAGCCTGCTCCTTGTGCTCCTGACTTGACCTAATGAACCTGCTACTGCTTTTCCTTCTGCTGGTGCTCCTGGATTTGTCTTCCCCTGATTCTAGCTCTTGGATGGCTCCTGGGAGCAACCAGAGCTAGAGATGATTTGGTGGAATGATCTATTTTCTAGTTGATAAAGCTGGATAGATCAGTGATCATCTGACTTTATATTGTGGGTGTTCATGTGTGGCTTGGGAGCTCTAGTGCTAAGAAATGAGCTGGGGTGGAAGGAGTAGCTAGCAGCGGTGTCTACCACGGCTGGTTCCTTCTTATCCTCCCCTGGTGTGCTCCTGTGTTGACAGCAGATGTCTGCATGTTGATGTGCAAGCTGCTTGCAAGTGGGACCTGCTGGTGTGGATGAGATCAAGTGAAAACTTGATATTTGTGGAATCTTTATCTTATTATTTTTACTGCCATGGTGAAACTTGCCCATCTCCAAGCCTATGATGTTGTACTGAGGCCCTCACTGGATAAGAACAGATGCTCAATTTGGTGAAACTTGCCCCTTACAGATTAGCTCAATGATGAATTTTAACGGTGCATTGGTGCATTTCACTGTTCACTTCTGAGAGCAAAACTAACCACTAATCCTTCTTTTAGTTTATTTTTGTTTGGTTTTCTTTTTCTTTTTTGTTGTGTTTGCAGGAAATGAAGATCAAGAAGAAGAAAAGAAGCTTAGCTAGGTTTTATCTTTAATCTTGTTGTAATTTCTTTTTTTTATTCACAAGTGTAAAGATTTTGTATTATTATTGTGATTGTAAATAATGAACTATTTATTTATTAATTCTTCCTTTGTAAATCCTGATTGTAAAGACAATGTCATGTATATATAAATATATTGTTGTAATTAAGAATTCTTTTATTTATTATTAATGTAATCATTTTATTTCAAGTTATTAAAGTATTTCTAATTTCCATTTGTGTATCTTATAAATTCATTTGAATTTCATATTTGAAATTCAAATACATGTTTGAACAAATTTCCTCTCGAAACAAAGAATTCTACAAAGGTCATGTCGAAATCTATCGCATTTGCTCCGAAGTTTCCTTCAGTATAAGAGATATCCCGATCCCTCCATAGCTCTTTTAGTTTTGCGCGAAAATTTCCCGGATTTTCTTATGCATGAATGCAATGCACAAACATGTGTCCTCTCTATTTATAGGTGCTAAATCCGGGGATGTTACACACCTCGTCCTGCAAACGTCATGGCGCCCATGTCGGAGGTTTGCTTTTCTTCTGGCGGATTCTTCCGCTTGGTGTTGTTTTTCCTCTTAGCCTGGGTTGGAATGGATATTGCCGGCAAGGATCCACGAGCATCATCGTCGGCAGTCGCGAACTCACTAGCCAACTGGATCATCTGGTTGAGATCGAGCCTATGATTGTCCTGCAGGCACTCCAACTTATGTAGGAGCAACATACCTTTTTCCAACCCATCGATGAAGGCGACCATGGCAGTCTGATCATGCACTCCTGCGCAGGAATTCTTCGTATCCAACCAGCGTGAAAAGTAGGCGCGAGATGACTCATCGTTCTCTTGCACGCACCGCTATAGATCGCCAACAGTGTAGGGACGCTTATACGTACCCTCGAAGTTTTTAGTGAACGCTTCTTGCATGTCCAACCAGTTGCAGATGGACTTCTTCGGCAAGTCATCGATCCATTGGCGGCCGTGCCCGTCAACATCAGTGGGAGGTACTTCACGGCAACGTTGAGGTTACCCCCGGCGATCTCCACCGCGCTGCCGTAATCCTGCAACCACGTAGCTGGTTTGGCGGTGCCATCATAAGGCTTGATGGTCTTGTCAATTCGAAAACCCTTGGGGTAAGTTGCAGTCCGTATCACAGGTCCAAAGCAACATGGTCCTAGGTATGGTCCTTCCCGGGCCTCGTGAATCTTGTCCAGACGTGAACGTGCACCGTATGGCTCCGGGCTTGTTCTTTTCTTCTTGCCGTCAGGGGATGGGCTGCGTGAACGACACAGGCCCCCTCCGCCATGGTGGCTGCTAGGTGGTGACAGAGGCGGAGGTGGCGATGGGTTAGCCTTCTTGTTGTTACCCTCCTACAACGACTCGCGCTTGTCGCGGTTGCTTGTCGTACGTGGAGGGTCGTGGCGAGACCTGCTCTTATGTCCTTGGTTGCGCTCTCCATCGTAACGGGGTTGCTCCGTGTTGTCGCGAATGACGATACCTCCTTGCCTTGGCAGAGGCATGCTCGTACGATGGTGAGCCCTTGGTTCTTCGCGATGTCGGGGAGATCGGGGCAGTGGATATGGGCGACAAGGATGAGCCTTGCCTCCGTGGTCGGAGGATATGGGGATAGCGGTCTTCCTGTTGCGCGCATCCCTCTGTCTTCGCTCTGATGAACCCGTCTGAGACCCAACATCCTGAGGAGATCTGTCCCTTGGCGGCTTACGATTGCTAGACTGGCAATATGCTAGGTCAGACTTGAGCCTCTGAGAGGTGGCCTTTTCCTGCTGTTTGACCGCCTTTGCTACAAGGTCATAGACCTGTTCCACAGCTGCAGGTGATCTATCCTGCTCCAGAAGGGTATTGGCGAGGGCTAGGTTGAGAATAGGAGTGGGCATGACCTGCCTACCCTCGCTATCAATGTATGGCTTGGCTTGTGGCGGCTTCAGTGGGGACCATCCTAGGTTCCGTCGTACGCCAGGATCGTTGATGACGCGAGCCGGAGCTTTCTTAGCCTTCCGCTGCTTGAGCAGAGTCTTGTACTCGGCCTCCATGGCTCTAGGTTTCTCTATTGACTTCTGTGCCTTGGCCAGATCTTGATCCAGCTTTGCGCCTTGCTCCGTGATGGCCTGCGCTTCCTCTAGCAGCTGCTGGCGCTTCTCGTCAAGCTAGACTACGTTCCTTATGTGAGCCACAGTCATGGGCTTGACGAGCAAGTTGCCATACATCAAACGTAGATGCCAGAGGCGGCGGGTTTGTGGTGTTGTTGTAACTCGGACCGACGTTGAGTTCCTGCGGCTGCTGCACTGGGTTAGGCGGAGGGGGCATGGCCTTTGCGCGATCATTGTCGACAGCAACAGGTGGTCCCTTCCCCTTGTCCAGCGCTTTAGGCGGAGCTTGTCCGGGTTGATCTTCCTCCATCACGGTCCCAATGGCGACGAACACCTCTCGGGATGTGATGGCCTTGTCGGCCTCCTCGTCGCGTCTAATATCCTCCTCCATCTCCTGCATAGCAGAGTCAAGTTCCTCCAAGCTAAAGTATATCTCCTCCGAGTTAGCGATGATGTCGGCGTAGAGCGCACCCAAGAAGGAGTTGGAGGGTGCCGGGGCTTCCTCCATGATGGGTGGTGGTGCGACAACAACGACGATGACTGGAGGCGGTGTTGCGGTTGCAGCGACGATGACTGGAGGCGGTGATGGCGGTGGCTGAGGCGGAGGGGCGCCGGGTATGACCGAGAGCGCTGCCTGAGCTTCTGCATAAGCGGCCGCGAAGTTGTTGACGGTGTTCACCATGCCTTAAAAAGTGAGGCGTCCCGAAGCCTACATCCGCCTTAAAGTATGTCGGAGAAGTATACCGCGGTCCAGTCCTTCCACAAAGTGATACATGGCATCATCATTGGGGTAATGCTCTAGGTCGGCCCATATACGGAGCCACCTGGCTAGGTAATCACCGGGGTTTTCACCCTCTCTCTGAACGCAATGCGCCAGATCAAAGATAGTTACCACGCTGACGGACTTGGATCTCTGCTGTCCAGATGAACAGGCGAAGCCGGCGGATTTGTAGCGATCTTCCACCACTATATCCTGCACAAGGGCGGTTTGGGTGGGCCTTGATTTTTTCCGATCTATGCCGGCAAACTCCAAAGAGAGATCCGACTTCGATCCTTCCAACGATCCTCGCCTGAGGGCGTCCAGGCGGCTCGACGATCCTCCGACTTCCAGGGAACTAGTGTCCGAGTCGGTTTCGCCGATGAAAAAGTGGATGTCCCCGATTGGGACGATCGAGCAGCGGGTGGGGTTCTTTTTCGCCGGGATCCAGAACTCGTCGGGAGGGACGATCGGAACATCGCCGGAGAAGAGAACACGACTGATGGCTATGGCTTTGCCGATTCCCGCGAAGAGCTTGGACCTCCCTCGTTGACGAGCCTGAAGCGCCTCTTGCCCCACGATGGGCACCAACTGTCGTAGTATTGCCGACGAGTACGCCATGGAGGGGATCCTCACAGAGCGTGTTTAGAGACGTGGGGTAAGGCGGAAGGTTGGTGGATATGGGGTAACACAGCTTACCCAGGTTTAGATCCCACGACGGTGGCAGGATCCTACTCCTGCTATAAATCACTATAATGGCAATACGCCGAGTTGCAGGGATCGGTTCGCTGTGCGCGATATGAGTTGTTCTGCCCTAAAGGCTCCCATAGGTCCGACTTACATAGTCGTTTAGGGTTACAGGCAAAGTCCTAGCCAGACAGGTTACAGAGTCCTACACGGTATACAACTAGTCTAACGTGTCTTGTACTCCAAGGCTCCGAGTACACTGGTGACTCTTCCGTAGCCTACCTTTATTCGACATGGGCCTTTCCTTCTGGATCCATCTAACTAGGCCGCCCAGCAAGCCATGGGCTTTGCTACCAACTGTGGGTCACCCGGGTTATCCGGATTAGGGACATGCTATGGTGATACCTATTTATCATATCCCAACAAAGGGATTATTTTGCTCATCCGTTTGGACTCCCCCGAACAAATATGAGAGTGGATGCCGAATTTAGGGGAAGCTCTCAAAAATTTGCTCATCTAAAACCGATAGGAGTGCAACTAGGTGCGGTTTATAGATGATAAAACCAGAAATTTTGCTCGTCTAACCTTTTTTTAGTGGTTAGACGTCCTTAGTAGCACCGACTTCAAATCGGAAATAGTTCTAGTGAATCTCTAAAAGGCCAAAGCAACTTAGTCGCGGCTTGACACCCCCCCTCCTCACCGCTTCGCACGAACCTAGAGGCAGCATCTGGTCGTCTTCCTCCCGATGCCAGGCCCCTCCCATGACGCCCTTGCCGGACTAGCCGGTGAGTGGTGGCCGGGAGTTGGTGCCGGAGTAGATAGGATTAGGATGTTAGCTTGTTTGCTAGTAGTGGACGTCTTGCCTGGTGGCTGTTTCCTCCTAGATCTTGGCAGGCAGATCTGGAGAATAGGGTCTTGCCCCGCTGTCCTTTTGCTTTGATGGCGGAGCTTTTGACGGCGTCAGCGAGCAGGGTAGCCTCAAATAAACCTGCCTTGTATCCTAGTGTTCTTGAGGCGGAGTGGAATGGCGCTGTTGGTTTGCTTCTGTCCGACCGTGGTGGCGAGGTGAAGCAACGCCGCGGCGTGGGCTCCTTTCCATGGAGTTGGGAGAATGGTGTTGTGGTTCTCCTTCCGACCCCGAGGAAGGGTAGTCATGAGCGCCGCTTGCCGCCTCCTTCAAGATGTCAGGCTCGAACCGTCTCCATCTGCTTGGTGGCTCTGCTTCGTCGTCCTTCTTCTCGGCCGGCCGTGGTGGCGAGGAAGAAGAGGCCGTCGCCAGCGAGGCTACTGGTTCTTGGAGGTGGTGTCGAGGGTCTCTGGAGTCTGCGCCTCTTTCAAGCTTTTTCTCAAGAATAACAGGCGAGCCACGCTTCTTACAACACAAGGGTGACCTCACGCCTCGGCCATGAAGCTCGAGCATCTTCTTCCTCCAAAGTGGGAGGCCTATTGGATCTTGGTGAGGCGATCATCGTCGTTGCTTCCCCAAGTGGTTTCGTCCCCGGTGGTAGCAGTGGTGGCCGCGCATGGAGGTCCCAGGTCGTCGGCGGCGAGTTTGGATCCGATCATGTTTCTGCGATCCTAGTTAAGGTGTTTCTTGCAATTTGTAGGGGCCTATTTGCTTTATCCTTATTCTCTGAGGCTCTTGTTGTAAATGTTTCACCCACCGCCAGTTAATACAGACTCTAGGCCTTTTTGGGCCTTACCTGTTCAAAAAAAAAAAACTTAGTCGTGGCTTCTGAATCAACCTGAAGGTGCGCGCAAAGAAATCACGCAAGTTTAGTAGGTGACCGGAATTTACGCGCGGACTGCTGACCGACTCAACAAACTCAGGAAACATCTACGAGTAGTAAGTAACTCTTGGCCGGTTCTTCCTCGTCACGGCGGCGGCGCAAGCAGAAACCATAAACACGAACCGATCTGTCCCGTCCCGTCCCGTACGTCCGACCGACGGACACGAAGATCGATGGCGACGCACCTGCACGGCGGTGATCGCCTGAGCGCTCTCCCCGCCAAGGCGCTTGAGCGCATCCTCTCTCACCTCCCGTCCGACGAGGCCGCGCGCGCCTCCACGCTCTCCCGCCGGTGGCGTGGCGTCTCGGACTCCGTCCCCGTAGTCGACCTCGTCGACGGCAAGCTCCTCTGTCGGAGGGGCCCCGGCTGGCGCTTGCCGCTGTGCTTCGACCAGCAGGTCACGAGCGCCGTCCTCTCCAAGGACCCGGGGACGCCCATCCGCGTCTTCCGGCTCCGCGCGCTCCAGCCCCCGCCCGACATGCTCCACCAGTGGATCCTCATTGCGGCCACCTCCGGCGCCGAGGAGATCGACCTCGAGCTGCGCTACCGGGGCTCCTCCCGCCGCACCATCTGCCCCTTCGGCAGGTCCACCAGGGCCTCGGCCGACTTTGGCGACGATGTCAGGGGCAGCTACACCAACACGCCGCGCCAGCTCTTCCGCTGCCACACGCTGCGTTGCCTGCGCCTGACCAACTGGACGCTCGACCTGCCCACGGGCGGCGACCTCTTCGCTGCGTCGCTGGAGACGCTCTGCCTGAAGCGGATCATGGCACAGGGCGAGGCGCTGCAGCAGCTGGTCGCCGGCTGCCCGTGCCTCGCCGACCTGACGCTGGAGGAGTGCCCTGGCGTCGCGGAGATCACCGTCGACAGCCCCTGTCTGCGCAGATTTGCCATGGTCTGCTGCCACAACGCCAGCCGCGTCGTCCTGCACACCGAGCGCCTGCGGTCTCTACACTACAAGGGCTGCCGCCCGTACGACCTGCACTTCCTCGACGTCCCGAACTACGACGAGGTCGTGGCGGTGACCATCGATATCTGTGACGACCTCACGTGCAAAGGGTCGCACGAAGTTGCTCCGATAATGGAGCTCATCAGCCGGTGCAAGAACCTGGAGAGTCTTCACCTTGCCCTACGCCCGTCGATGACCTGCTACAGCAGCGAGCTCATGGCCGTTATCCGCGGCCTACCCAAACTCAGGCAGCTGGTCCTCAAGGGCGGCATGGCCACGGAGCATGCCATCCGGTCCGTCACCCTCTTGCTCGTCGACACCCAGCAGCTGGAAGTGTTGACGCTGTTTCCTCTCGGCCCCAAGCGCCCCAAGAAGAAGTTTGACTTCAGCGATGACGATTCAGATTCAGACGCAGACGCAGAGAGCTGCTTCAACGATAATGGCGATGGCCACAACTATGACAGTGACGATGGACACAACTACGGTAATGGCAATAATGGCCACAACTACGGCAATGACGATGGCCAAAACTTCGGTATTGGCAATAATGGCCACAACTACGGTAATGGCGATGGCCACAACTACTACGATGATGACGGTGACTATGATGATGAGAACTATGATGTTGGCTACAACTACGATGAAGGTGATGAAAACAGCAATGGCGAGAACTATAATGATGGCGACGACTATGAAATGTTCAGGGCCATGTGGCGGATGGGCATCCCTTGCTTCAGACATAGCCTGAAAATGATCACCATTGCAAAGTACACTGGGAGTGGCCTAGATAGGATACTTGCAAATTTTCTGCTGTCTAAAGGCGAAGCTTTGGAGGAATTCTCGGTGACCTTATCAGCTCAACTCTCCCCACACAAGGAGGAGGTTGCAATGGAGTTTAGATCTTGGCTATGTAATCCCAGTGCCATTGTAACTTGCAAATAGACGGCAATAACAAATATATATTCAATTGCTTGAATAAAATTCTCTGTAAATTTCACTTATGATAATGTTATCGACATATTATTTTCCATGCAACAGTAATTCTACATGAGTGGAAATATTACAATGGCATACACATAACTATCTAGTACCAAGCTGAGTACGAAAAACATAGTATGATTTATTAGACAAACATTGCATTATTTACAGCTCATCAAGTTTCCTATTCTCCAGAGGTTGAAAAAAAATGCTTCTTTATTCAGATATGGCAGGATACAGGAACAAACCTTCATAGTGTGACGTGAAGATTCTTTTATAGTGATTTGGCGGTTGCAATGACATTTTCTACCGTGAAACCAAGCTCTTTGTATATTTTTCCAGCAGGAGCACTTGTACCGAACCGGTCGATGCCAATCGATTTACCCTTTTGTCCGATATACTTCTCCCATCCCAACGTGACACCAGCCTCGATACTAATCCTAGAAGTAACCTCACTAGGGAGGACAGACTCCTTGTATTCCTCTGACTGCTCCTCAAACAATTCCCAGCAAACAAGTGAAACAACCCGTACGGATTTCCCCTCCTTCCTCAGCTCATCTGCAGCTTTTGCTGCGATCTCAAGCTCGGAACCTGTGCCAATCAGAATGAGGTCTGGTTTGTTGCCCGAGGAGTTATCAGAAATAACATATCCTCCCTTGGCAACGCCTTCGACTGATGTACCTTCCAGCTGTGGGAGTTTCTGCCGAGAGAGCGCAAGGATAGAGGGCCTTTGCCTGTTAATAACCGCAACCCTGTAAGCCCCAGAAGTCTCGGTACCATCAGCAGGTCGGAGCACTAATATATTTGGCATTGCTCGGAGACTGAACAACTGCTCAACCGGCTGATGGGTTGGCCCATCTTCACCAAGTCCAATGGAGTCATGAGTCATCACATAGATCACTCCTGATCCACATAATGCCGAAAGACGAATAGGAGCTCTCATGTAGTCAGTGAACACAAAGAATGTTGAACAGTAAGGTATTAGGCCAGGGCTATGTAGGGCAATGGCATTAGAAATTGCTCCCATCGCATGCTCTCTAACACCAAAACGGATGTTTCTCTCTTCAGGAGTGTCTTTTTGGAAATCACCAAACATCTTAAGCAAGGTCATGTTTGATGAAGCAAGATCAGCACTACCTCCAAGAAATCCCGGTATTACTTCAGCAAGAGCATTCAAGCACTGTTGAGATATGTTCCTAGTTGCATCAGTAGGGCTTTCAGGGGTATACTTCTGAAAAACAAACAAACGAGCAAAGACGCACTTATGTATCATTCTCACACTTGATGGAATATTGAGCAGACAAGAATCATAAGGTTCAGAGAACTCACTGGCAGAGCACTGTCCCACCCAGAAGGCAGCTCCCCTGAAATAATGCTATTCAGCTCTGCAGCCTCCTGCTGGTATTTTTTTTCATATTCTGCAAACTTTGCATTCCATTCAGCTTCAAGAGAAGCACCCTCATCAAAATGGTGACACCAATGCCTGTAAGTGATGATTAATTTAGTCAAACTTCAGCTTAGAACAAACTAAGTTCAATACCGTACTATGTGCCATAGTTCAAAAAAATGAAATGTAGAGCCTTGTTTCCACACAATTGTTAAGTCTCTGCTGCAGAATAATTTTCAGCAAGGTTCAGAACTGAGAATTTCCAATACCATCTTCGAGACAGTACTATGCTCTCTAGCCAAGGCCATTTCCAAACAACACACACCATTTCCTGACCATATATATGT
The DNA here is from genome assembly GCA_023614405.1 of Avena insularis. NCBI lineage: Eukaryota > Viridiplantae > Streptophyta > Magnoliopsida > Poales > Poaceae > Avena > Avena insularis. The sequence continues at coordinate 30,006,339 of CM042690.1, forward strand.
AGCATTCTAAAACAAGTACATCATAAATGATAAAACCATGTTACCGAGCGTATAAAGCATACAACATCCAGATGAATTGCCAAACGGAACCTCACATCTTTATTCTGAGCACTTTCTATTCAGAACACATTGATTGTGAGTTTAATAAAGCGAAAGCATGACATTTGTTTCTTTTATTCATATAGGGTTACTAGTATTGTGGTAAAAAAATATCCCAGCGTTCATGTGGCTATCTTGACCCTTTGTAGTCATTCACCCACCACAACAGGGTATACAAAAAAGAAATAGATGTCCACATTTACACACATTTGAATTTCTTGATAACATAATCATGTGTTTGTTATTACTGTGATGCATTCAGCTGAGTTCAAAACAAACCCAATTGCTGAATGCTGAGTACAATGTACCTTTTCACGTCATCGGGCACATGGAAAGGCTCATGATGCCAGAGAAGATTGTTTCTGGTTGCCTCCACTTCTTTAGAACCTAAAGCGCTCCCATGAACACTGTGTGTGCTTGCCTTATTTGGAGATCCATAACCAATTGTGGTAGTTACCTATATATATACAAGAACAGTCCCAGTTGTCTGAGAAACTGTATCAAAGTTACAAACAAAGAAATATTACTACTAGGAGGATCACCTTGATAAGAGTTGGCTTATCTTTGACTTCCTTTGCTTCTTTTATTGCTGCACGGATGTCATCATAGCCAGTGTTGCCATTCTTCACCCAAATTGTATGCCATCCTAGGGCCTCATATCGAGCAAGCACATCTTCAGTGAAAGCAATATCCGTACTGCCATCAATTGATATATGATTGTCATCATAAAAGGCAATCAACTTTCCGAGACCCCAATGACCAGCCAGTGAAGATGCCTCATTGGCAACACCTTCCATTTGGCAACCATCCCCAAGTATGACATACCTAAGAACATCAAGAAAAAAACATATTACCCCTGTCCCGAGGCACATCAGGTTGGTAATTATATTTAGTCAAGCAAGTTAATATTGTTTACGTGTAATGGTCCACGATAGTGATATCAGGCTTGTTGAAACGAGCAGCCAGGTGTTTCTCCGCAAGCGCTAGTCCAACGGCATTTGCAAAGCCCTGCCCAAGAGGACCTACATAAGATGAGAACAGTTCAGCAAACATTTTTATTTTTCCAACAGAAAAGTAGAAGAGGGTAAACAAGCTATAAAATGTTCACAAAATTTTCAAGAGGCAAACCAGTGGTGACTTCAACACCCTGTGTTTCAAAATTTTCTGGATGACCAGGAGTTCTGCTTCCCCACTGCCGGAAAGCTTTCAGATCATCCATCTGTAACAACAAACATGGCCATATGAATAACATATATGCAAATCCCTAGTAAGACACCAATGTGGTAGATATGATAAGAAAAATGAAGAACGTCTGGTGCAATAACTCAATGCTGTAGCTTACATGATAGTTCAATCATTATGAAATTGAAATCATGGTGATGTTCCATTTGTTGCTTCAAGTACACTAATTCTGCAACCATGTACAATCTACTTTCCTTCATTCTTTGCCAATTATTTCATATGTAACCCACTAGAGAGGAATATTATTACAAATAAACAATATGATTCTATTGGTTATAGTGTTTTCGATTATCATCTGATGGGAAAAGAAAAACTTCACATTGCCAGCACATAAGGATTAGGATTTCCAGTCTTCTTAGTCAATGGCTATAGTTCTACATGACTGTTAACAGTTACCTCTAGAAAAAACATGCTAGAGCTCTCGGGTGCGGCGACAGCGCCGCCCCCTGCGCCCTCCTCACCGCCGACGCCCTCCCAGCCAGCCCCCACCACCCCTCTGCCCACCCAGCCACTCGACACGGTAAGGTTCTCCCCCCAGGCGCCCTGGTTCCTCGCCCTGCAGTGGCGCGGCATCCTGCGCGACTCCGCAAGCCCGACCGATCCAGATCTGCATCGGGCGACGTCGCCGGCGGGCTCGTCCCCACCCCGCCCCGTCCGCCAGGTCTCCTCCGACAGCGAGTACGTGCCAGACTCGGCCCCTGCGTCTGCCTCCCGGTCGTGGACCGGTCAACGTGCCTCCTCGACCCCGCCCAACGGTCGCCCGAGCTCCATTAATGCGGCTGGTAAGGTCCGTGGCTTCAATGCGCTGCGCTCCCTCGTCGTGCTGCCGCCCAGCGCCCAAAGGACGGTGAAAATTGAAGGTCCGTCACCTCCGCCCGCAACCTCTCCTGCAACCTCTCCGGCCACAAAGAGCGAGATTGTCCCCTCCGTCGAGCCTCAAAGTCCCTCAAGCAGCGTCATCGCACTGCCCGGCCGCCCCCTCGTGCTTGCCCCCCGGATTCATCCCCTTGTGCGGCTGGGGCTCTCTCCTGGGCTGTTGTCCTCGCCGCGCCTCCGTCTTCCCACAAGCTCCCAGGGCCTCTACCTCCTCCCCCTGCCATGGCACACAGCAGCATCGGGGCGGCGTCAACGCGCCCTGACGAAGATACGGTCATCATCGCAACCTCCTTTGAGCTGGACAAGGACATGAAGCAATGGGCGGTCACGGCTGCCATCGCCTAGCCCATCAGCGGCAACCGCAAGGTGGAGGCCCTGGCCATCGATCGTGCGGTCAGGAAGGAGCATAGGCTCAGCCACCGTGACGTGGCGGTCTGCCCGCACCAGCCTGGGCAATTCCTCCTCAAATTCGAGCACCAATCTCACTACGCCGATGTCATCAAGAAGGGGAGGATCGCTGCTGACGGCGCGCTGCTCCAACTGAGGGCGTGGCGGCCTCTGGAGAACGCCTTCGGCGCGGCCATGTCCTACCGGGTTCGGCTCTGCCCGGAAGGGGTGCCGGCTTATGGTCACACGCCGTTTGTCGCCGAGCGCGTCATCGGGCGGCGCTGCTCCTTCGACCGCCTCGACGAGGCCTCGGTGCTCATGACCTCGACTGCTGGGCCTCGGCACGCTCCCTCGACTGCTGGGCCTGGACAGACAATCCTAGCTCCATCCCGAAGGTGGTCTGGCTCACCTTCACCAGCCGTGGCGCCAGCGGCCTCGCCTCGGAGATCTTCGTCGACGACTACCACCCGACATTCCGGGTGATCGTGCACCTGGACAAGATGGAGGACTACTCCTCGGCGCCGCTGGATTTCTTCGGCCTCAGCACCGACGCGAACGCCTTCAAGCCCACCCCGGTGTCCTTCGACTGGCACTTCCTCACGGTTGTGAAGCGCCTTCCGCCGCCTCTCGAGCCGGAAGATGTCAAGAGCGGCGCGGCGGGCGCTTCTAGCGAGCCGCCCGTCAGAAAGCAGAGACGACCATCCGCGACACCAGCACTACCACCGCGACGACAACGACCAGGCTCGACATAGGCGCGATAGCCGCGGGACGCGCCGCGATGCGGATGGGCCATTCCGCCGCGAGCGCACTCGCTCGCCTCGCCGCAGGGAGGCCGGAGATTGCAGCCACGGGAGACGCCGTCATGATCAGTGCCCTGCCCTCCTGCTGTGTGCGGCCCCTGCTCCCGCCGTTCCGGCCACGGCGGACAAGCGTGTGCCTTTTGACTCGCAGGCGGAGACTCTGCGTCTCGAGCTCAAGTCATGCTTGGACGAAGCCATCCTACCTCTCGCGTCGGAGATGCAGGCGCTGCGTAGCTAGACAACGTGCGCGTCTGTTTTCCTCGACGAGCTCTGGCGCGACGCAGAGGCGAAGCGGGCGGCTACACCTCAGGTCATTCGCCCGGACGACCACGTGATCATCCTTGACAGGGTCAGTCACGACCTAGTCCGCTCCCCTGCAACGCGGGCTCCTGCCGCCGAGGCCCAGGGCCATGGCCCGGTCGACGAAGCGGTGGACCAGAGCTCCCTGGATGGGCTGCTTGATGCCGCCTCCGACGCCGGCTCCGGTGGTCTGGCGGGCGGGCCGCTAGACGATGCCATGAGCCTGCTCAACCTTTCGGGGGCTTCTAAGGGGTAACGGGGCCCTATGGAGACTGAAGCCTGGGACGAACCGCCCGTGATGGCAGCGACCGTGACGAAGATCGATGCCATCGACGACGGCCCTCCGCACGCCCACGCCAACGGGGCCGCAATCGATGGTGCCGGCGCGGTGGTGCCTGCGGCCGCTATGGAAGCGGAAGATGAATCCCCTGCCCTGCAGCAGTTCCTGGACTCCGTCGTGGTCCCCATCCAGCCGCCGATCATCTCCACCCCCCACCACGCAAGAGTAAGAACAAGGTCGCGCTGCTGTCAAGCCCGCCGTGTCGCAGCGACCGCATCGCCATCAAGAAAAAGGCGAGACAGCTCAGTGAAGGAGCTGCGGCAGTGCAGGAGCTCATCACCCGGGTCTGTGGCATCATCAGGCTTGAGGAGTCCTTTGATGAAAATTCTCGTGCGGCGTACCTGAGCATGTTCCAGCAAGCACCACTGGCAGTGGCTGCCATTCAGGCAATGGAGGCACTGATCAAGCAGGTGCAGAAGCTAAAGAAGAAGAGGTCGACCAAGGACATGGAGGCGCCCGTGCCAGCTGCTTTAGATGTGTAGACACCGTGCCCCTCCTCTACTTTTAGAGGTAGCGTCCTTCTGCACTGCATTGCCATCTCCCCCAGCTGGCCTCCTGAAGGCTCTGTATCGTTGTTCATTGCACCTTCGTCTACGCTTATTTCCGACTTCTGCCACTCTGCATCGGTGGTTGCCCCAACTCATGCCAAAGAGTTTGTTTAATGTCGCAGAAAAACGTCAACCTACTGAACTGGAATCCGAGAGGCCTGAATAGCATCGCTCGCCGGGAAGCCGTCCGGGATGTCGCTAGAGACTCCCACGCATCCATTGTGTGCCTCCAAGAAACGAAGCTCGAAAATGTCGACGACGCGACCATATCCACCATGCTAGGACCGAACTTCATAAACAACTTCGCTTTCCTCCCGGCTTCGAGAACGAGGGGGGTATCATTATCGCGGCCTCAAAAATGTTTTTCACTCTCTCAGACCCACATGTCACGACATCCACGCTGTCGGCCACGATCACGATGCACGAGGAAGGATTCAAGTGGACCCTCACTTGCATCTACGGCCTGCAAAGCAATCATGAGAAGCGGGCATTTATTCAGGAACTCCGTGAGCTAAAGCCGTTTGTACGCAACGAATGGCTATTGGTGGGCGACTTCAACTTGATCACAAAGGCTTCCGACAAAAACAACCTCAACATCAATCGCAACCTTATCCGCAAATTCCAGGAGGCCAGGGACTTCCTTCATCTCAAAGACATGCGCATTCCAGGAGGCCAGGGACTTCCTTCATCTCAAAGACATGCGCATGGTCGGCAGACGCTTCACCTGGTCCAACGCTTAGGATGACCCAGTTCTCACCAAGACCGACCATGTTTTCTTCTCTGATGAGTGGGACGTTATCTTTCCTGACGCGCATCTCCAAGCGATCACCTCGGCTTGCTCGAACCATGCCCCACTTCTCCTGCAAGGGTGTGCCTCAGCCTGTAGGAAGCCTTCCTTCAAGTTCGAAGAGTTCCGGCTTCGCATGCATGGATTTAAAGAAACTATCACTGAAGCCTGGAATAAAATTGTCCTAGACCTGGACCCCATTCGCAGAATCCACACAAAGCTCTCCCGCACTGCCAAGGCTCTGAAGATTTGGTAGCGAAATTGCATTGGCGATTTGAGAAAGAAAATTGCCATGGCCAAGGAAATCATATGGCAGCTCGACCTTGCGGAAGAATCCAGGCCCCTGTCTGACGATGAACGAGAGCTTCGCCGACGACTAAAATCATCCTATGTAGGAATGCTCGCCATACAAAAGGTCAAGCTTCGCCAAAGATCGCGCCTTACATGGGTTCAATTAGGCGATGCAAACACGAAGCTCTTCCATGCCAGAGCCAACGGAAGGAGGCGCAGGGTCTACATCCAATCCCTGGCCACGGCATCCGGATTGGTGATCACGACAAAAGACAAAGAGGAAGCCTTATTACAACACTTCAAGGCGCATATTGGCTCTCCGGACCCTAGGCAGGCCAACCTCGATTGGGAGGGGCTTGGATACACCCCACGGAATCTCTCGGATTTGGACGCCCCGTTTGACCACCAGGAAATAAAGGAGGCGGTCTTCTCCCTGCCCTCTGTCAAAGCGCCGGGCCCTGATGGCTATATAGGAGCCTTCTTCAAATCGTGCTGGGACATCATACATGCTGATGTCACCAACGCCATCATCCACATGTCCAAACTTCGAACCAACTATGTACATCTTGTCAACTCGGCCAACATCATCCTAATCCCTAAGAAACCGGATGCGAAGTCGGTGAGCGACTTCAGACCCATCAGCCTCATCCACAGCTTATCAAAAATATTCTCCAAGCTTCTCGCTAACCGTCTGGCTCCAATCCTACCGGACATGGTCTCCAAGTGCCAAAGCGCCTTCTTCAAGAAAAGAAGTATACATGATTGATAACTTCATGCATGTGCAAAATCTCATCAAAGAGCTTCATGCCTCTAAGACCCCGAGCTTGTTCCTCAAGCTAGACATCTCCAAATCTTTTGACTCCGTGGGTTGGGCCTATCTGATTGAAGTGCTGACCGCCATCGGTTTTGGCCCCATGTGGAGAGACTGGGTCTGTCTTACTCTTGCCTCGGCTTCTTCGAGTCCTGCTCAATGGGGACCCCGGCACGGCCTTTTGGCATCGTAGAGGATTAGGCCAAGGCGACCCGCTATCCCCAATGCTTTTCATCTTGGCAATCGACCCCTGCAGCGTCTTCTAGCAGTGGCCACTACCAGTGGGATTCTGAGGCCTATACGCTCCCGCTCGACCAGATGCCGTATCTCCCTTTACGCTGATGACGCTGGAATTTTTGTTAAACCTACCAATGAGGAGCTAACTGCCATCAAAGCTATCCTTGACTCCTTCGAACAAGCTAGCGGTCTGGTGACCAACATGGAAAAAACCGAGATCTTCTTGGTGCAATGCGGTCAGATTGACCTCGAAGACATCCTCACGGCCTTTCCTGCAAGGCTCACCGTTTTCCTTGGAAAATATTTGGGTCTACCTCTTCACTTTCGTCGCCTCCGAAAAATTGACTACCAACCTCTCTTCAATAAGATCGCCGGAAAGCTACCAGGATGGTACGGGAAAAACATTGTGCGCCAGGGCAGGGTCACCCTGGCAAATTCTGTCCTCATGGCCATCACGACCTACCACTCCACGGCCATTCGACTCACCAAATGGGCTCGCACGCAGATTATAAAGATCGCCCGTAACTTTGTCTGGGCTAGAGATGAGGGCGAGCATGCCGCGCAAGGCAAAGCGCTTGTCAACTGGAAGACCGTTTGCAGGCCAAAGACCTTGGGAGGCCTGGGGATGCCAGACCTCGCACGCACCGGAAGGGCTTTGAGATTGCGGTGGCCTTGGCTACAATGGATCGACCCAGCGCATGGGCGGTATTAAGCTCCCCGCAGCTCTACCGACATGGATCTGTTGAGCATGCACGGAAATAACGCGGGAATGGGGACACCGCCTCTTGCAGCACGACAACTGGTGTGGCCGCGGGCCACTCAAACAATGGGCCCCAGACCTCTACAGCATCGCCACAAGGAAAAGAAGAACGGTTTCAAAGGAGATCTCTCAGTGGAACTGGATCCGATTGATCGCTAGCCTTCACACCCCTATTCAGCTTTCCCAATACCTAGAGATTTGGGATATTGTCCAGGTCACCCAGCTTGATCCTCTACAGCCGGACTCCATTAAATGGACCCTGACCACTGACGGAATCTACATGGCCAGCTCGGCCTACCACGCACAATTCCTTGGATGCTTCCCCAAATTCAAGACCCAAAAAATATGGTCCGCGCACACAGAACCAAAATGCAAGCTTTTCTCCTGGTTGGCTCTACACGAAAAGTTGCTCACTGCCGACATGTTGACGATGAGAGGATGGCCAAATGACCCAACCTGTCAGCTATGTTGTGCAGACCCGAAAACTGCTATCCACATATGCAAGGACTGTCCATTCACAACAGCGGTCTGGCACGCTACGCAGTCTCAGGACAACGGTTTCACCGGAAACCAGGGCCATTCTTTCAACTCTACTTCGAAGTGGTGGGACGACATGATTAAAGGAAAGACAAAGACGGAACAAAACCGCCTCAGCGGTCGCTTGCTCTATGTTCTATGGAACGCCTGGAAAGAACGGAACAGACGAATCTTCATGGGCCGGCGGTTGACATGTCGAAGTGGCTTCCATTGCCATCGACGACATTGCGCAACGTGCAACTGCTTTTGCTAGGCATGGGCCAGCTATCCCAGCTGAACCAGATTAAATTTCAGTTTTCCTGTGTTTTTGGTGGTTTTCCTGGCATGTTTACACCTTAACTTAAACATGCCTTTCTATACCGGAACATTTATTTCCCTCTTCTAATAGAAAAGACAGAGCTCCTGCCGGTTGCTCTAAAAAAAATAGTTCTACATGACTAGGAATTTTAGAAGCATGAACAAAGTACTGTATAAGGAATTCAAACTTAAACTTAGGACGTTCAAACCTTGCCCTATAAGAATCAAGAGATGGGTGGTATACAGGATCATGTTAACTGAAAGTACATAACTTTGACAGGGGACGAACTTCAGAGTTCACATAGATACAAAATGCACCACTAATCATTTTTTGCGACGTGCTAACCCAATTGAAATTGGTACCACTTAAATGAAATGCTAGCCAAATGGTATCTAAAATTTACTCCCTCCGTTTCAAGGCTTAAGGTCTATATTTTTTTGAAAAGTCAAACCAACTGAACTTTGACCAAACTTTTAAAAAAAACTATCAATAAACATGATATTTTGTAGACATCATAAAAAAATATATTTCATTATCTATCTAATGATATTGATTATGTATTTTGCATATTAATATTTTTTTTAAAAAACTTGGTCAAACTTGACATACTTTTACTTTTCAAAAAAAATATAAGCCTTAGGGCCTTGGAATGGAGGTAGTACTTTTCAACGGCCAAAATATCATTTAATATTCGGAAATATCACAGTCTTTAACATATTAGCAGAAATGCAGAATTCCCACTACCGACAAGTACTTCCTCGGAACAATTCGAACACATATGTAACAACAGTTTATGGAAACATATGTGCTGTGTAAACTTGTCAAATAGAAACACAGTCTATTTCTTGAATTTCCAACTAATCTATATACAGTATATGATAGGAGTACCTGCTAGCTTATAATTCGATTTGCAATTAGACTGAAACTGCACATCAAAATCAGCCACACAAAACCCACACCTAAACCATCCCCCCTACAAAATCAAATCACACCAAGATTCGGAGCTCACCGTGACGCCTTCGTATCCGGCGAGGTGGAGGAGCGCGTACTGGAGCATGCATCCGTGGCCGGCGGAGAGCACGAAGCGGTCACGGTCGAACCAGCCGGGGTTCCTGGGGTTGAACCGGAGGAACTCGTCGAAGAGGACGTGGCCCAGGGGCGCGCAGCCCATGGGGAGGCCCGGGTGGCCGGAGTTGGCCTTCTCCACGGCGTCCACGGCAAGGAACCGGATGGTGTTGACCGACCGCTCCACCAGCTCCGCGGCAGCAGCCGGCCGGGCTCGGAGCGCGGTCGCCGGTCGGCCGCCGGGTCTGCGGGCAACGAACGGGCGACGGAGGGGGAGGAAGCCACGGCCGGACGCCGGGGCGGCCGGCCTGGAAGCGGGAGAGGTGGAAACGGGAGTCGGCGTCACCATGGCTGGCTGTGCGAGGCTTCTCGGGCACGCACGCGTGGCTTGGTGGGGGAGTGGAGTAGTGTCCGCGGCAGTGCGGCAACCAACCTGGTCAAGGAAATACGGTGGGAGCCACAACTGAAGTGGTACCACGTGCTTCGTCCACGTTCGTCTCCGGTTGTTCATTTCCTTCGTGAAACAATCCACGTCTCTCTCTCGGAAGTTGCATCGCTGTCCACTGCAATCGCATATGCATACACAGACTTTTGGCCTACTCTATGTAGCGTGTCACCCAGCAGGAAATATCTAATCACGGAAATTGTCTCGCGCTCCAGCGCTCCCTTCTTTTAAAAAAAATAAAGAAAACATATTTACAAATTTATAAAAAATATTGTCTTATAAGTATGCAAAATTGCAAAAAAGTTTTTTATATTATAGGCTATAAACATGAGAAAATCTGATAAATTTGAAGATTTAAAACTATTTTTACTTAGATCCACACTTTTATCATTTTCGTATAGTTTATGATATAAATTATTTAAAAATAATATTTTATAAGATATACTCCCTCCGTCTTAGTTTATAAGACTTACGCGTATTTCTAGGTTGACAAATTAACCAACTTAGCATGAGATACATAAGATAAAAACTATATTATTAGAAACTTTAAATGTTATATTTTCTAATGATATAATTTTTATATTATATAATTTATATTATATAGCTCATGCGAACAACCTAGGTATACGCGTAAGTCTTATAAACTGAGATAGATGAAGTATCATTGGTACTTGGTCGTCAGGTTGAATCCGTATATAGAGTCCTCGCCCAGACAGATGGGGAGCATGTGCAGCGTGGGCTAGTGGAATCGGCCACGGGCCGTTCTCCTTCACCAGGTCGCCCTAGCAATGCTGTCGCTTCTAGGACTCCTCCTGCTATTGATGCGTGCTCTCCTGGTATGTAATCTTGTGATAAATATTTTCTTTCTTTTTCTAACCCAAGTTACTACTTCAAAGTTAGTAAATATTGGTATTAATTTGGGTAGCAATGAGAAGGAAGTTTTTTTTACTAATGCTCTCAGACACATGGAGCATGATTGTTTAATGGTTACTCCTAGGGTCTCTAGCTAGTCGGGTCCCTTATAGATTGAGGAGGAAGAGTCGTATGCAACACAGTAGCTGGTCAACTCCTTTCATACTTAGTTGATGAGGTGTCGAGGGTGGTCTTCAACGAGACATGGCTTAGTTCTATGCTTGAACTTAAAACTTCTGGCCAAAAGTCGAAGGGAACCGTCTCCAAAAAGGATCATAATTCTCGCAAGAGACAGAGTGTGTCAAAATCTTTGATTATTTTTCAATGAATGACATGTTTTCGAATAGCAGGGGTCTTGAAGACTTGGCTAAATATTTATTCTTTGCTGATTGTATAAGAGATCATAAATTGAATTCTTTAGATATTTCTGAAACAGTAGGTGAGATTTCTCAGTGAGTATTCTTAATTGTCTTTCTGGCGCCATAGAATTCATTTAGATTGCTCGTCCACCACATGAAAGATCAGAAGGCATCTTACTTGGTGTTAGAACGGAGTCTATGAATGTTTTGGCTAGTTCAGTGAGAGGTTACCATATTAAACTTCACATCCTTAACAAGGCTGATAATTCACATGTATCTGGACATTTTTTAATATAGATATATGTGAATTTACACAAATGTGTGACATCCTTTTCGAGATGAAAGGAGTAATTTTGGTAATACAATTGTTATTACCGTCAAGAGAGAAAAAAACGCAAGCACCTTTTTCTTTTCTGGATCTTCGAAGGGAAACATATTCCTAGTTCTTGGTCACACTGACACAAGCTGTAATGCTCTCACCCCCAGTTGTCCACGAGTACTAATAGCGGAAGGATCAAATATGTGTGACAAAAAGACCAGCAGGATCTCAATTTTCATTTCCATGAAAGTTGATCAGGACACTAACAACTCTCATGGAAAATATGCCAAGAGAATACTCCTTGTTACTACTCCCTTCGTTTTAAAATATAAGATGTTTTAGGTTTGTAAAAAAAATATATCTAGACTTCTTTTAGTGTAGATTCACTTCAAACCGGAGAGAGTCCGCCGGCTTAAACTAACAAAAGAGAGTCTCGACGCATTCAGGCATAGCTGATACTTTCCATTCACCTGAAAAGAGTCTTTTTATTTACTAAGAAAAAGGGTTACTGCCATTTCACATTTTGAACAACAAGGAAATTGCATGTCAAAATCCTAGGGCTAGCTGGACGGCTTTGTTGCCAACGCATGGAGAGCTCGAGCTAGACGTCCGGCCATGATCCCATGACATTTTTAGCCGATCAGTTGCACCCAGAGGTGGAGCTAGAGCATCAATGGCCATGTGCCACTAGATGGAATTTTCAAGTTTTTTAAAGGATACATAAAAGAAGAGGCCAATAGCCGATACAATGCCATAGGGCTACAGCTGCACGTATCCAACAAGGTAGCCAACACTTGCAGCGCATCACATCGCCCTGCCTCCAAATGTCAACTTGGCCTCTCCGTCCCCATATAGCTTAGAAAATGTCTTAGAAAAAGATAACGACACTATGACGCCGCCGCCTGGACCTGTAGACCAAACCTAGTGTTGGGACTCTCTCATGTCTCTGCATCGATTGATGCACACACGCACTTATACATTGTGGATTTAGGATATTTCAGCAAGCTGCATCACGTGGAATTAGTTGAGCGCGCAATTCATCTCACGTGATAAAATATAAGACTATGGGTTAAAGAGCATCAAATTCTTGGCAGACTAACTTAGAAGAAAATCATCTCTGTTGAGCTATGGACAAGCCATCCTTTGATTTCGTTGGCCAGTTTCACCTGCAACTCACGCGCCCCCCTCGGCATGATGACGCACACTCGTTCCAGTACCATGGCATTGCAAAGCAGCAGCCTGGCCGCATACCTTTGTGCCTCGTGGCCCTCATAGTGCACCAGGTTCATCTCTCTCAGTCCATTCCGCAAGCAGCACGGGATCATCGGAAGAACATCCGAAACCCCAAACTCGTCGTCCCCCAGCTCGCCGTGCCACTGCTCCCAGCCGACGCTGTGAAGTCTCTCCTGCGACCTTGCCTTCAAGAACAGCGTCAGAATCTCGATGCTCGGAGCCTGCTGGAGCATCCTGGTCACCGCCTCTCGATGCTGCCCATGTGAAGGTACCCTGTCAGCCGGAGGCTCACGAGGCTCGGAAACGAAGGGAATAATCCCGTGAAGGCCTCTCGCTCTCGATGTCGGCACCGAGGTGAGTGGACACCAGGTGCACCTTCTTCGTGCCCGCAAACTGCTTGAGGAATTTCTTGAAGCGGGGAAGCTCGGCCTCGTACACCATTCTGCCGCAACCGAGACAAAATTTACCACCCACAACCGAGACAAATGAGCATAAAACCACCACAACCGAGACAAAATGTACCAAATACCACAATTTTTACGTTTTCGTGGAAAATTTCCACCAAGTTCTGTAAAGTTTTTTTTGTTGTAGAAAATACTTATAGTCGCTGAGCGCTCAACCGATGATTAGTGTTTTCTTCAAGAAACGTTCATGAAATCTTGGTTGTTTTTGTCCGGAAAACATAAAGCGCTAGTATTTGGTAAGTTTTGTTGTTCACTCCGTGAAAGTGGAGTTAACGAAATCATCTTGGGAGACAAACACCGAGCAAATAATTCTGCTAGGAGTAATAAGGGAGCATCAGAACCTAGCATTCCATGGCAGCCTTACAAAAAAATCGTGTTTGCCGACTTGTTCACCATCCATATTTCGATTTCGTTCCGCAGCCTCATCTGCAACTCGCGTGGCCCCTTTGGGAAGACAACACACACTTGTTCCAGTACCATCGCATTGCGAAGCAGTAGCTTGGCCAAATTCCTCTGTGCCTCATCATGGCCCCTGTAGTGCACCAGGTTGATCTCCCTCACCCGATTCCGTAAGCACGGGATCGAAACATCATCCGAAACCACGATCTCATCTCCAAGCTCGGGCGGCTCGTCGTAACTTGGCTTATCTGAAGATATCCCGTCGTCGGATAGAGCCGCCCAAGGATCCTCGACTTCGCGAAAGGTCTCGTCATAACTTGGCTTCATGAACAAGGACAAAGTCTCAATGTTTGGAGCTTGCTCTAGTATCCTTGTCAGCGGCACAATGCTGCCTATCTGAAGGTATCCTGTCAGATGGAGCCGCTCCAGGTTTGGAAACAAGGGGAATTCTGGTAAGGATTCACCATCAGTGCTTGCACCGAGATGAGTGGACATGAGATGCAGGTGCTTCGTGCCCGCGAACTGCTCGAGGAAGTTTCTGAACCGAGGCAACTCCTCCTCGTAAACCTTTCTGCCACAGAAACCGATGGTGCATGAAGAGATCTTCCCGATCCCGCCGTGCAGGGTCAGGAGCGACTCCGCCGGCACGGAGCCCCTGTACTCGAACACCCGCATCTCCGACGCGTCGACGCTCACCCCGACCAGGTTGTGGCAGCAACGCAAGGAGAGCCTACGGAGGTGCTTGTCGAGAACTTTGATAGTGTAACTCTTGTCGACGACGCCAAGATCCTCATCGTGCCTCATCGTGTAGTAATTGCTCTTCTTCGTGTAGCCGCACCTTTCCAGCGTGAGGTCGACGAGGCGTGGGCAGCTATCGATGAGGCGCTGGATCCTGTCGCCGCAGCGGACGATGCTGCTCAGGAGCAACGTCTCAAGGAGAGGGAGGCGGATGAGCTGCGGCAGATCCAGAGAGCAGCCGCCGAGGAAGAGCGTCCGCAGGGCCGCGGCGCGGGAGAAGAGGCTCTTGAGAAACGTGTAGCGGTAAAGGTGCGCCGTGTGAGGGTCCTCTTCGTAACCGCTGTGGGCGGGGCACTCGCCGCCGTCACCGTCGTTAACGCGGCGTCGGCGGGTCTCTGGCTCGCCGACGAGGTGCTCGCCGGCGACGGTGGCATGGAGGCGCAGGTCGAGGTGGACCAGCTCCTCCTGCCCCGTGCTGCTGCTGCCCCGTGGTTTCAGCAGGTAGCGCAGCCACTGGCTCACCATGACCTCGTCCCAGAGGTCGTAGCGGCTGAAGTGGACGCGGAAGGAGCGGGGCGGCGCCGTGTCGCGGTGGCCGGCGCAGCGGCGGCGGCACAGCAGCGCGGCGTTGACTTGATCGATGAGGCCACCGTTCCTGCTCCGCTGCTCCGAGGATTCCAGGCGGAACGTGCAGTCGTTGTCATAGCCGTAGATCGGTTCCTCATGATCCGCGAAGGAGACGGCGTTGATGTCGGCGAAGACGCGGCGCCATCGGCTGGAGAGGACGGCGGCGCGGGCGGCGTCCTTTGCGGGGAGGCGCGAGAGGATACTGCCGACTATGCCGTCCGGGAGGTCGCTCAGGCGGTCTCTGCCGGAAGCCATCATCACGTAGGTAGGTTACCTCCAGGTGCCGCGGTGCTGGTTCATAATTTACCATCGGATCGAGCCATAGGTCGGTTCCGTTGCTTCCTTTTCTTGGATGGCTGGACACCGACTCAGTCAAAACACCGAGCCAATTTATGTGTTGTATCGTGCATTTGCATCTTAGCGACGCCGACGCATGTGCATGATGTTTGCCTAATCAATAATTTTCCCTTATTAGTTATTACCACTCAAAAAAGTCCCTTTTACATTACCTTCTATTTTTTCCAAGGATATACTCTGTAAGGTCTAATAAGGTGTACCGTCACACAGTTTGCAACACATCCCCACAGTACCGTCTTCAGCCAAGAAAGGCAACCATACGATACACCAAGCTTCTAGGCCACGTCGCTACCGAAGAAGGGAACTTCACAACCAACACATCGCCCGTCCATAAGCGCCTAAGAGGCAGCAAGTGAACAGTGGGACTGAACCAAACCGAAGGAGCACCGATTAAGAAGCGCCATCGACGGTGTACATACATAGCGCCTCAGAAACCCATGCTCTAGGCGGCAGCCAAAAACAACTCCAACTATCCCACCGAGGACTCCAATAACCACCTAGGCAACACCCCCAAGGAGGGAGCGACACACATCTCCGCTGCTACTGCCCAATCCGAAAGCCGGGTCTAGGGTTTCGATCTCCCGATGATTGGGGCGGGGAAGCACATGCAACGCCATGACGACGCCTCTAGGCGTCGCTAGCTTCACGCCTTGGCCCTGCCATCAACCCGGGTACCATCGGACACGTAGAAAGGACGTGAAGCAGGAGGGTTGATTACCGTCTCACCAGCACTAAAAAGAGGACTGGGCGGTGAGGACCCAGCTGCTGCCGCCAACACCGTCATGGTGCCCAGCAACCAGCGCCACCACGAGCAGGCCCGAGGAGCAGCCACAGCAGCAGGGATGCCGCAGCCTCTCCGTCGTTGTTGGTCCGCGCTTGTGCCGGTAGTCCACAGCACCTTGCCACCGAGCTGTCGTCGTCCACACGCCGCAGCTGACCAAGAAAAAAAGGTTACCCTTGAGCAGATCACCGTTCTTCGTAATGTAATACCACTACTTTCTATCACAAGTTCTTGCTCAGATATGATGGCTGGAATAGCGTAACATCTGTGCTTATTACTACTGAAGTAACGATAGACAGCGTGTCTCAGCAGCTCTCCATGGAAAACAGACTCGACTGAATCACTTCTAACCTTTTTTGTTTGCTAGGTACCCACACAAACTTTATTCCATTATTCGCTACTACGTCTGGACGCTTAAAAGTGATCCTCAATTGCTTTGTATTCTTTTTTGACGGCCGGTGTCTGGTTGCTATTTCTCCTCATGTAAACTTTCTGAACCGTGGAGGATCTTGACTTTGCACTTGCTTCAGCCGATTCGCCATTTTCTTGCTGACACGTATCAGGATCAGCCACTAAACCTGGCCTGCCCCTATTCCTCGGCGAAGGGATCCTCACAAGATCGCTCTTGTTGTCCACTTCCACGGTTACTATAGCATGCTTCTCCATCTGATGATGCTCCAATACCTTCTCCTTCGACATTTGTTCTCCAGTTCCGGTATCCAATTCCTTTTTCACTGCAACAGGCGATGTCTCCTTATGCAAACTCTTGGCGCAATCCGAAGTTGTTTCGTTTGTCTGCTTCGGTATTTTCCGTGGCCTCCCTCTTGGTCGCTTGGTAGTCTCTGAACTAACAGGTTCTTTGCCTGTAGCTTCGACGGTATTGACCTCTTTTTCTTTTGGTTCAGACAGAGGATTCATGCTAGCAGAGGTGCCACCTTGAGCTGCAGCATGGCAAAGTAAAATCATCAGGCAGAATAAAGAGGAAAAACACAACGAACCATATTGAGATATAGCCAAAGAAATGTACAAAATATGTATTTCTTTGTAACTTTCGAGTTTGGTACTCCCTCCGATCCATAAGTGTCACTCCTTTTGTACTAAGCTAGTACAAACTTTGTACTACATGAGCGACACTTATTATGGATCGGAGGGAGTAATAAATTCTATAAAGCTTAACGGATTTCAATGTCTTACGGACCTATACAAACTTTCTTTTAAAAAGAGCACCACTATACTACAATAGCGCACAATGGCTTGTGCAGATACGCATCAACTGTTGTACTGTTTCTGTAGAATCGTGTGTCATCTCCAGCCTGCTATAGCATACTGGTCATGTTTCAGTAATCAGTAGATGGAATTTTAAATTTCCATCTTAAGCCTAAACACAAGATACGTTTTCTGCTTTGCATATCTGGTTCATAACTTATACTACCTCCGTTTCAAAATATAAGATGTTTTAGGTTTATGAAGAAAATGTATCTACACTTATTTTAGTGTGTAGATTCACTCTAAATCTAAGTGAACCTACATACTAAAAATAGTCTAGATACATTTGCTTCACAAAGCTAAAACATCTTATATTTTGAAATGGAGGGAGTAACAATGGTGAAAACCTATGTTAACAATGGGGAAAGAGCACCAAAGTTGTAATCCTCGTTTGAACAAGAAAAATAGAAGGATAAAATAGCTTGGTTTATCATTTTCATTGGAAAAATGAAGGTTAACAAATATAATCATTGTATTACCTTTTACATTTCATGTCACTTTATATCTTCAAGGTTCTCAGGTTTGACATTTACATTTTGGTTGTCCAAATTTAAGATACAATAGTTGTATAACAAAGGTTCATAAATGAGGTACCTACTGTAGAGACCAAGGCCAAACAGAGCATGAAGGAGAGGAACTACTGTCGAACATGTCCAGATACCATATCCAAAGGTTGTAAACATTGTAGCCTGGGTATTTTAAGTACGGAGTACCTTCTCTACGACAATTTAAACCAAAAACGTCACTCATAAGAGTGTAACATTATACGGCAGAATTTGATATACAACGCACAGCTATAAGGCATGGTTTAACTTTGATTCCTGGGACATGCACATGATGTTCATATTTTGACAAACTTCCAGATCTCACTCAATTTTATTTAGTGTTCCCTGTATTTTCAGATTGAAACATCTAACAGCAAGTAGAGTTCAAAATGGGAGAGGACGAAAAAATGGCATTACACTCGCCAGGAGCTACACAATATACACTGAGAGTTCAGACAAAGATCAGACAAATTCAACTCCCTAATTAACATTCAATATAACAAAGATCAGACAAAGGACACAGGATTGAGTAACTTGAATGACTGCAGTTTGAGAAAATTAGAGTTCTGCAAAAAATAACATAACTTTGCCATAAACAAGAACACCATGTAACCAGTAATAACTGCAGGTACTTACAGCGATTTGATGTCTGGGCATCAGGTGATCTCTTTTCGAAGACCAATGATTTCATAGATTTTTCCTTTGTCTTCCCTTGTATTTTCAGTCTTTTCAGCATTTTTCGAGGCTGGTGGTTAAAAGAATATCTATCAAAAATAATCCAAAGAAGTTCTGAACAATCCGAATGTTACATCAAGGTACATCCTATAGCCATGACACTGGATCATTTTCCTTAGTACAGTCAATGTTATTTACTGGTCCATGAAAATAAAAGTGACAGCTAAAGCAGTATTTTCCCCCATTGTATAGAGGGTTTCCATCATAATGCCATATATGATGGCTCATTGGCCTAGTGCTGGATAAAACGTCTATTCAGAACTATTACCAGATCTGTACACCTGTCGAAAGAGTATATGTCTGTTACACTTCTCCTTGGAATACAGGCATGTTTGTTTATTTCTCCAGTCTCAAGGTAGCACAGTACAGATTTCAGCGTTCGGAATACAAGATGACTGACAGGATCAGTGTAGTACTGCACAATCAAATAATGAATCATTAAACAAAGTCAAATCAATTCCATCAATGATTTTAAAGGAATAAGAAATATGTGACATATACAGTCAAAGTAATGAGATGCTCTGTTTTAATGTACCGGGTGTTTTTTAATTCCATCGTTGCATTTCCTAAATATCATTTCTTTCACCCATCCTTTAGGTAGCCCGTCAGGATTGAACTCCACCTGTGCAAGTATCTGTAAATAAATCCAAAGCTTAGTTATGAAATTTTTATAATTTTTCTTAAGGGGAGTTATAACTTTTTATCGATACTATGTTATTCAAATAGGAGAATAGTTCCAGCAAGCATACATTATCTTCGGAGATGGTGTCACACAGTCCCTTCACGTCACAGCTAGAAATCACGCCCTCATTCACATAGCGCAATACGTCTTCTTTTGAGAAGAATCTCATTCCAGTAGGCAGATGAACAAAAAACTACGAAAAGACACACAGTCATGGTAAAAATGATGTGGCTATGTCTCCTGAGGCACTCCTACAAAATCAGTTTATCAAATGACTATTGTTTTCAATGATGTATACAAACACGTAACTGCAAAAACGATATATACTACATAATAAATTTCTCTTACTCTCAAACTCTACGCAACAGAATTAAAATATTCAATCTCTATATAAGCAATATCTTTTATTAGACAAGAAACAACAGATAGAGCCAATCTAGAACTAAGCACGGAACAGTAGTAACTTATAAATAAGGCAAGTCTCTCATACTTTTGAGATACACCCTAACAAGTCTCTCATACTTTTGATCTCATATGTGTCTAGTGGCACTGACGTCCTACCACATATGGATAACAATGAGTTTCCAGTTTTTTTTGTTTTGAGAATATGATAAGCCAATAACTAGCATAAGTCAAATGTTAATGTGAAAGCAATTTGAAATTAACCTTGTACATTTTGTCCATCATCTTCCCCCCAGCTCTGACCTCAATCACCCAACTGTTCGGAAGCCATGCATTCATTTTCTGTACACAGCAGAGAGAGTTACATCTCAAATGGAATCAACACATGGCATAGAAAAAACTCACTCACATGAATATCGTTGTCCTCAGTGCATGCGTGTGACTCCAACATATGCTCGTCCATCTCAGAGAATAGATAATTTAGTGCCTCTGTATCCGTCGAGAATGTATATTCTGATACCGGGGAAGTGTAGTACTGCAACAAAACAACGAAAAAGTAACAAACAACTATTTGAAACCTATATTGTCTTTATTCTTTGTTCTGCTTCTCTCTTTAGCTGCATATATGCCTGTGAGGAGCT
Source organism: Avena insularis (assembly GCA_023614405.1). Classification (NCBI taxonomy): domain Eukaryota; kingdom Viridiplantae; phylum Streptophyta; class Magnoliopsida; order Poales; family Poaceae; genus Avena; species Avena insularis. Next base: position 30,026,622 of record CM042690.1, read on the forward strand.
GGTTACTGTACATAAGCACATAAATAAAATGTAGCATACAAGCAGAGTAGGGGAGTACCTGGTATGTTGACCCGCCTTCATCACGGCGAACGTTTATGATCCAACCATCAGGAAACCAGAATGGTGCCTCCTTCAAAGCCTCGGCGTTTTCATCAACCTCCTCTGGTCCCTCTGCCTCTACAATCTCTTTCTCCTTTTTATTCCGCTCTTCTGCCTCCTTGTGATGATTCACTTCAGCATCATCCGAGACTACCACCAGTGGCTGCAAGTCGTCCTTTTCTCTGTTATAAGAACCAGAAATAATGGCGTGGGTGCTAAATCAGATAGAGAGACATGAGGACCACAGAACTTGGAACACAGTTTATAAAACAAATAAACTTGTCTTCTTCCTACAGGCAAGTGCTAGGACATAAGTAGCAAATGACACCTAGCAATCCAAATAGGCCCTGTGCACTTCTATATACTCCATACAGATACCAGAATGTGTTCCTATAGTATTGTAGGCAGAAGATTACAAATCGGACATTTATCTTGAGTACTCCGTACTTGGTATTAGCTCTCTGAGAAAATATTGCCACTTTAAGAGGTGGATATTAACCTCCCTTCTAACTAGTAAAATATTTAAATGAAATGGAATTGTAAGGAAAGGGAAACGGAGAACTTGATTCATTTTAGCAAGGATGTCCCTATAATACGCAAGACGCAATATAGTGAGGGTTCGCGACCTTGCAGATCCACCATTGCGACACAGGATCCAGCATGCAGAGTCATCATCAGAATGGCCAAATATAGCATAGCGCACAGACAGGCTTATGTTATGCAGTCCTCACGGATCGCATGATGGCAGCATACAAATTACTATTTCCGAATCTCCCAGCGTTACTTTTTACCTAGCTCTCTAATTCCGCAATCGTGGATATTAACTAGCAATTGCAAGTAACAGACGGCGGGCGACGAGAGTAAACGTTACAAATTTAGGATGCATGTGACAAATTCACAGCTCGCGAATAGCACCTTGGCTGGGAGAAGCAGGGACGAACCTGGCGCGGATGGACCGCCGGGAAGGCGAAGCCTCACGCCTGCGCCGCGAAGGGAGAGAAGAGGGGGCGGCCGGGCTGGGCGGCGCCTCGTCCAGCGGCGGGCGGCGGCCACGCGCCCGCTCGGAGCGGCGAGGGCCCGAGCCTGGAGGCGCGGCGCCGGCGGAGGTGGCAGGCATGGGACGGCACACGGCGGGGATCGCTCGCTCGCTCGCTCGCCGGTTACCCCTGGACGGCGTAAGGAGCGGCGTGATGTGCTCGAGCGGTCACCGCGGCTGGCACTGGAAACCGCGCGCTGTGGGGACTGATGAGAAGGACAGGTGGGCGTGGGCGTGGGGCGCGGGTCCCACGACACTACTCTCGGAGGCGAGTGACCCCAGCCCCCAGGCGAGCGTGCCGTGCGTGTCCCGTGTCCATGTGGACAAATCGGGCCCACCGCGGCTAGGCACCATCTCGTGCTGCTCCTTTTATTTGCTCTCGAGACAAGTGTTCCACGCAAGAGTGTGCCAAGTTTCCTTGTTTACGGTGTCAAAGAGCGCGTTTAGTTGCCAGCTCGGATTTTGGGCTTCTTCTGGTCAGACCATAGGACAAGCTTAGACAGGTCATGTTGGGACTTTTGGGACGCGTTTGGTAGGCTGTATTTCTCTTGGGCAGGTCCCGTTGACGATGAATTCGGCCTAGATGTCCGTGGGACCCTAGTATTATGATCGGCGTGATTTTCAAAGCAGCACATAGGTAGGTCCGGTGACAACCGAAGAACGACAGAGAGATTGAAGTGAAAGTGTCAGTCTATTGATAGTACTGTCCGGGTCTTTTCTAATTTCCGAACAGGCGTGTTACAATGTCGGTTACATGCTTTGTGACGATTCGGAAGAGGCACAGCGGTTTCGGAGAGACACGGTGACGGTTCGCTATGTATAAGCGGTTGGATAAAACGAATATCTTATTGGAATCTATTAACCGTCTATTTAGTCTTATAATTGATTCCTAACACTCCTCCTTGGACAACGCTGTTTCTATCTTCATTGTCTTGAGAATCAGCATATATTTTGGACGTCGGAGAGTATTGAATACTTTGATCGTCTTTGACCTTGAGACTTCGAGAATCTTCGATCTTGTATTTATTTGTCTTCCAAAATCCTGTTGGAAAATATAAGGAGAAATATAGAAATTTGATATACTATTTGGTATATTAATTGTCTCGTTAAAACCTATATGAGTGAATCCGTTGGATAACTTATAAGTAAAAGAGAACAATATATTATTATCAAATGATAATCAATAAGTTCAGTTCTAGGAGATTTCTTCCCCTGAACTTTGCAAATTTCGTAGTCGTCTCATACCAATACCATGAATGCATTTCTGAAATGCAGCTGTTGGTAAAGACTTAGTGAACAAATCTGCAAGATTGTCACATGACTTTGTTTGCAAAATATTAATTTCTCCATTTTTCTGTAATTCATGAGGAAAAAACAGTTTTGGAGCAATATGTTTTGTGATATTACTTTTAATGTATCCCATATGCATTTGAGTAACACATGCGGCATTATCCTCATAGATAATAGTTGGCGATTCTAATGAACCGATACCACATGATGTTTGTATATGATTAATCACTCTGCGAAGCCATACACACTCTCGTAAGGCTTCATATAATGCAATTATTTCAGAGTGGTTAGTGTAAGTTGTTACTAGAGTCTGTTTTGTCAACTTCCATGAAGCGGTTCCACCATATAAAAATACAAATCTTGTTTGTGATCTAGCATTATGGGGATCAGAAAGATAGCCGGCATCAATATAGCCAGTCAAAGTCGTCTCTTGATTTTTCTAATAGAATAAACCAAGATCCTTAGTACCTTGTAAATATCTGAAGATATTCTTTACTCCAACCCAATGACGTTTTGTTGGAGTTGCACTATGTCTAACCATTAAATTTACTGCAAAAGCAAAATCTGGTCTAGTACAATTAGCAAGGTACATTAGCGCTCCTATGGCACTAAGGTATGGAAACTTAGGTCCTAATACATCTTCGTTATCATCCCTAGGTCTAAAGGGATCCTTTTCCATGTCAAGGGATCTGACGACCATGGGTGTTTTGGATGGATATGATTTATCCATATTGAACTTTTCCAAAACTATCTGAATATATGCGGGCTGATAAACGAGTATTCATGAGGGAAGGTGCTCAAGTTATAAACCTAAGCAAAATTTGGTTTTTCCCAAATCCTTCATCTCAAATTCCGTCATTAAATGATTGCGTGCTACAGATATATCTGTTGTGTTACCAATGATGTTGAACATATACTGAGATGATGCAAAATCCCTTTGAGGATTTCTTTATGAAAACATATGGACAATCATTATTAATTGAGTATCTTTTATGGATAAGGAACTCACTAAGCCATAGAGTGACTTTTGTAATTTTACACAATACATGTTGCGATTTAAGTCCATTAGGGACTTTCATATAAATATCTGCATCAAGTGACCCATATAGATAAGCGGTCACTACATCCATTAACTGCGTTGATAAATTCATCTATACTGTCAATGATATTAAGTATCGAAACGTAATTCCACTCATTACAGGAGAATATGTATCGTCGTAGTCGATATCGGGTCTCTGCGTAAACCCTTGTGCTACTAGCCTTGCTTTATATCTCACCACTTCATTATTTTCGTTTTTTTTCCGAACGAAAACCAATTTAGCTCCCATAGGGAAAAACTTTATGAGGAGTATGTATTACTTTAGAGAATACCTCTCTTTTATTAAGCGAGCGCAGTTCTGCCTCAATTGCCTCCTTCCATTTAGGCCAATCTGAGCGCTTCAGGCACTCTTTCATAGATGTTGGCTCTAGATCCAGTTGAAGGGTTTTAGCAATTTTAGAGGAGAAATATGTGTCGACAAGTGTAGTCTTTCTATTATATGATTCTCCTGAATCGATATACTTTGTGGAGATTTCACTGATTACCTTAGGCACCATGTGATTTCCCATAACAACGGAGTCTGGTTGTTTCGATGTCCCAGCATTAGAATTCGTGTGCACATTTTTGTTGGGCTCTTGATGTTGAACATATGTTTGGTGTCTATCAACTTCAGGTTGATTTGCATTTAGTGATTTTCTTTGTTTCCGTGCTGGCATTTGAGAAGCATTTTTCCTAGTGACCAGATTTTTCCCCCTTTTATTTGTTATTGGGGGTTGCGTAGTTTTATTTGGTACCTCTACTCGTTCTGGTACATTAACTGCAGGGATATAAGATTTAGTGACACCTTTGTGATCAGTAAATGCGTCTGGCAAGTTGTTTGCAAAGTGTTGCAAATCTATTATTCTCTGAACTTCAGATTCAGATTCTTTAGTACGTGGATCTAAGGATTGGATGCATGTCACATTCCAATCTATTTCCTGGCATTCATTGTGGTTTGTTTCTCCTCCTAATGTCGGGAAATGATCCTCATCAAAAATTGAATCAGCGTACCGGGTTGTAAACAGGTCCCTTGTTAGGGGTTCTAAATATTTTATAATTGGCGGAGAGTTATATCCCACATAGATTCCTAATTTTCTATGGGACACATGGAGGTACGCTACGGTGGTGATATTGGCACGTATACAGCGCAACCGAATTTTCGCAAGTGGGGAATACTTGGTTGATTGCCTTATACTATTTGAAATGGAAAAGTTTCATGATATATAGTTGGTCTGACTTGTATCAGATTTGCGGCGTGTAAAACCGCATGTCCACAACAAGAGGTTGGTAAGTTGTAATTCTGCAATAGTGGTCTAGCAATTAGCTTTACTCTTTTAATTAAAGATTCGATCATTCCATTTTAAGTATGCACATAAGGTACTGAATATTCTAGATGGATACCTAAAGTCATACAATAATCATTAAATGCGCGTGAACTAAATTCAGCCGCATTATCCAATTTTTATTGTTTTTATCCTATGTTTAGGATGATTTGCTCGTAATTTGATAATTTGAGTAATTAATTTGGCAAAGGCATGATTACGTGTGGATAATAAACACACATGTGAACATCTAGTAGATGCGTCAATTAGCACCATGAAGTATCTAAATGGTCCAGATAGAGGTTGTATTGGACCACATATATCTCCTTGAATTCTTTCAATAAAATTAAGTGACTCATTTTTTACTTTGACGTGGGATGTCTTAATTATTAGTTTTCCCGTAGCACATGCAGTGCATACAAAATCTGATGATTTGGGAAATTTTTTAATTGGTAAATTATGACCAACAGAATTGCTTATTATTTTTCTCATCATACCTATTCCAGGATGACCAAGGCGATCATGCCAAGTCTTGAATTTATCAAGATTTTGAAAACTATTTTGTACGCAACAAAAGGTACGGGTTTTATGTATCTAAAGTATAATCCGGATGAAAATGAAGGGAATTTTTCAAGAGTTTGTTCCTCATATCCATCGCTTTTTGTTAAAAGCAAATATTCCTTTTTATCCATCTTTATAGTTTTAAGATGGAAATCATTTGATCGGATATCTTTGAAACTTATAAGGATACGTGTGGATTCAAGATATAATAGCGCATTCTGAATTATAATAGTAGTACCCATAGGGAGTGTGAATGTGGCTCTTCCTAAATCAATAATTGCTTTGTTACTCTCAGTTATAGTCATAACATCTTCCTTTCTCTTTGTAAGAGTTTGGAAGTATTTTGTTTCCCTTAAAATTTGTTAGTGGTAGCACTATCCACTAGACATAATTCTTCTTTCATTGGATTGTTTCCTGTAAAATTTCTAAAAAGTAGAAAGAGAATATTTTAGAATAAATTTATTTTATTCATATATTCATCAAATTATATACATGGTATTTATATCACAAATCTGAAATATAAATACATTACAATATTATGTCTGATTCACATAATATACATAGTCTGAAAGACTTTATTCTACTTATTGTTATACAATATATAACATATCTAACATATCGTTGTGTTTAAATGGCTAAATGACATCGGTTGTTTATGGAGATTAATTTAGGTCTCCAAAAACATCTTGAGTGTAATACATAAGCATGTCTTCATCGAGGATGATATCATCTTTTGGCTTAAATTCTTCTATAGCACTTTAAAAACGACCAACTTGAGGGTTGTCTTCTATGACATTGAAGTGAGCTCCAGCCTTGTTTCCTTGTTTCCATGAACTTGCTTCCCTTTTCTTCCATACTTCATATATAGATCCACGAGGTGCTTGGGAATACAACATTTGTTTGTACGGTGATTCGCATATCCACACCTTTGACAAACTTGAGTTTTTTCAGTTCGATCATTTTTCTTGAAATGACCTTTCCCTTTAGATTGACCATCGTTCTTTTTCCACTTTCCCTTGAATTTTCGGAAGTTACTTTTACGGTTTTCAAATTTATTAGTAAAATGAGCATTAGCATGTGCTTCAGGGATTGGCATGGCGCCCGTTGGGCGAGAATTATGATTTTTCATGAGAAGCTCATCATGCTTCTCAGCCTGAAGTAATGTGTATATAAGCTCAGAATACTTTGTGTATTTCTGTTGACGATATTGTTGTTTCTATATCCTCATTGAGGGGTGGAAGATGCATAGAGTTTTCTCTATTAAGTCCGCATCTGAAACTTGTTTGTTGCAAAATCTCAGTTAAGAGTTAACTTTATGCACGACAGAATTATATGCCACAACAGACTTGAAGTCCAGAAACCTTATGAGATACCATTCTCTCTCGGCTTCCGGCAGCATAACCGCTCTTTGTTGGTCGTATCTCTCCTTGAGGGAGTTCCATAAAGCTAGTGGGTCCTCCTCTATCATATATTCATTTTTTAAAATTGGGATGGAGGTGGTGCCTTATAAAATGTAATGTCGCATACTTTGCTACTAGGGGTATTTCTGGAGCATTTTCAGGGGGTGTGATAATTGTAGTACCAGGTTACGACTAGTTAAGTTTATTTTCATATACATGGCCCATGATAGATAATTACTTCCATCAACCTGCAGTTCTTGGAAATCTTTTTTATTGATGTCGCCTATTTTTCATGCATGTGATCAAGCATTTAATTAATTTTACTAGAGGGTAAAATGTAGTTTGATAAACAACAAAATTATTCTATAGGAACATTTGGATTTAAGCGAATGCTTATAAGTCGTATATGTGTAGATCTTCGAATTTCAAGTTAACACATTGTAGATAATCTCCATATTTGCATAGTACATCTCTCAGTAGTAGGAAGCATAGTCCGACGAGTGTCGGTAGACGCCTTATCCTATTATCTTGTGTTATACTTCCATCTTAATTTATTTGGAAGAGCACTTGTAGGTAATCTTATTGTCCAAAGGACTAATAAGTACGCCTCATAGTAATGAATAATCTGCATTTATGCAGTAGATGCCGTTACCTTGTGTTTCACAAATAATATTCGAGATAGTCACATATTTTTATTTTGCAAGAAGATTTAGTTTTAAACGCAAAATTAAATTGTTGTACCAAATAACATGTTATAATTTGCTAAAGGCAAATATATTAATAACATGAAAATGTTATATTTTGTAACATCTAACAAGACATGAGGTCTAGAATATCTATTTACATCACATGCTAAAGACTGTCTCGGTGCTACTAGAGTACTAGTGCAGATAACGATCAGACTATATTTATTTTCTTTACACATGATGGGATCGTGGCATGTAAGCCCTTTTATTCACGGGGCTGTTCAGCGTCGCTAGGACTAGTGGTCAAAGGGAACAGAGAGAGACGCATGTGACATGGTTATATCCTATGGGTATACGATATCAGCATACCTGGTCCAACTCAAAGAAGGCCCATGAAAATATACATGGCCCATGAAGACTTTCGGATGGCCCAAGCTCATGACGTCTTCGGATCCTTGAAGGGCAAGACTAGATTAGATAGAATATTCAAAGGGACAAACTCTAAACCTGTAACCGACTCGATCTGTGCCCGGGACCTGCCTACCTCTATATAAAGGCTAGGAGGACACGACGAGGAGGGCACCTGGCATACCACTGCATACACACCTCCACGCCAGATTGCATCTGCGCACCCTGTAATTTTCGGTTCCGCCGTAATCAAGAGCAGACAAGCAGGAGTAGGGTTTTTCCTCCGGGGGCCTGAACCTGGGTAAATCTCGTGTCCCCTGGTTGCTTGTCTGTTAACCGTTCCGTGATCTCCAGCATCCCCATCTTCTCCAAAACCCAAGCTCATAACAATGTGCATTGACAAGATTAAACCTCGTCAATTGGCGCCGTCTGTGGGAACTGGGGGTGCTGATTGTGCGATCGTGACGGTCCCAACCAAAGCGATCTACAACTCCTCGGTGACGTAGAGCCATCTTCTCTTCGACGCTTTCGACTTCACCGCCCACTCGCCACCCACCCTAAAGGACTTCGATCCCGTTGGCGACGGGATCGAGATCCTGTTCGGGAGCTTCTGCTTCCAGGTGGGGCATACCGGCACTCTCCGCCTCCCAGAGCGGGTGCCCCTGCCATCGATCAGGCCCGCCTCATGGGCCCCGCATCCCGTGCTACGCACATCGCCATCGACAGATGAGTCATATGACAGCAGCAGCTGCAACTCAGATCTGTGTGATCCACCGTCGAACGATGGGACCTACGGTTCCGGTTCTGAAAGCTGCAGCAGCAGCGATCCAACCTACGGACGCTACCAGTGCGCCCCAATCATCCAAAGCGACGTGGAGCAACCACCAGAATCAGGTACACACACGCCGCCGCCTAACCCGCAGGGTAGAAACGACCAAAACAGGAGGAACCAATCCCCCCCCCCGCCCAACGGGGACGACACCGACGCCAATCGGGTAATTCACCTCAGCAAGGAGGGATGGAACCAAGCACGCGAAGCCGTGGCGGGCAACAAGATCCTGCCTGTGGGTGCCTCACGGGACCTACTGATGGCATACCACCTGCTCCTCATTGAAGAGCATAAAAAGCAGGTGAAGATGCAAGAGGTGCTTGAAAAACGCAAGCAAGTAGCCTCGGAGTCTAGCGCACGGCGAGCTGCGCTCTCTGCTGTCGGCGGCTCCATCTCGCACGACAACCACAACAACAAGCACCGTTCTCGCGTAGAGAACATGGACCCCGCCGCACGCCGTGAGGTGACCCAAACCCTCAACACATCCTTCATGGAGATGGATGCCAATGGCAACGTCATCCCAAAGACGCCGCAAGCTGCGATCATGGCAGCCACCACATATCTCGCGTCCCATCCACCTTCGGTGGGGGACCCCAAGAGGGCCATACACAATTCCGCATTAGCCGGACTCGGACTCGTTGGAGCTGCACTCCACGGGGAAGTTCCTGAGGAGCCGAAGAAGAAGGCTGCTATTAGATTCAACCGCAGTCCCACACCCTCATCGGACAAGGAAGAACATGACCTACCTCGATGGCACAAGAGCTCACGGCGTCGCAGCCGTGACTACGACGCTCGAAGCGAGCTCACCCAACGCAAGATCGACAAGGCACGCGCCAAGCGCATATGCTCGTCCGAATTCGAAGAGGACGACAATGAAGGAGAACTCGGTGGAGCTCGATGCTTCAGCAGATCCATTCGGTGGATGCGGATGCCGTGGAACTTCAAGCTTCCTTCGGACACTCCGAAGTTTGATGGCACGCAGGACCCTAAGGCGTGGCTCAGCGACCACCTTTCGTCCGTCAAGTTGCACGGCGGAAACAAAAACACCGCCCTACAATGCCTTCAGCTGCAGCTGACAGGTGCAGCCCGGATCTGGCTCAGCAGCCTATCCTCGGGATCCATCCGAAGCTGGGTGGAACTGGCGTACAGTTTCATCCGAAACTTCAAGGGCACTAGCAAGAGGCCAGACTCGATCGAAGAGCTGAGGGCCTACACCCAGCAAACGGGCGAATCCATTCGCTCGTATATACTACGCTGGTCCAACACCAAGAACTCCGCGGCGCACGTCTCTAAGGAGAGAGCAATTGACGCCTTCAAGGATGGCGTTAAACGCCAGGACTTCAAGGAGGAACTCGGGAGCATCAAGCCCAAGACACTCGACCACCTCATGGACATCGCCAACAGGTGGGCAGATGGTGAGAACTCCGTCCACCGAGCAGACTCGGAGGAGGAAGATGACTACGGCCGCCGACGCGAGCGCCGTAGCAAGCAAAGATCGCGCGTCTACGATGATCGTGACAGACCCGACATGATCGCGGCTGGCTACGCCGATCGCCACAACGAAGGCAACCGCAGCAGCGACGGATACCGTGGAAACAACTTCCATGATGGAGGACGCCCAGCGCAATCGTGGCAACGCCGCGACCGCAATGATGAGCCCTCGGCATATTACAAGTTGTCGGGCCCATGCACCATCCACTTATACATCGACAAGCAGGACGGCAAAAAGAAGGCAAGCCACATGCTCAAAGACTACCGCGAGTTCCAGAAACTCAGCGAAAGCATGTCCCAGATGAGGCAGCAAGCCCCAAACCCTGGGTACAGACATGCACCCGCACCAGGTGAAATCTCCCACGGAGCTCCTCCACCACCACCCGTGGGACCTTCGAATCACCCAATCGCACCCGTGCAGAACAACGGCGGAAACGGGTACCCCGCACCGAAAGGGTCACTAATGATCCAAAAGGGGCGCCCAACAAACAGGGTGCAAAAGAAAATCACCCGCCAAGTCAGTTTGGCTATGACCGTCCCACCCGCAATCCCTGAGTACCTCAGCGGTTCGGAGTCCTGCACCACGTTCAGCCGTTCGGATCACCCCGTCAGATCCACCTCGCCCAGGTCATGCATCCCTGGTGCTCGAGGCGTAGATCGGAGGGTTCAAGATGAGCCGCGTCTTCATGGACGGCGGCAGCGGCATCAATCTAATGTTCGCCAGCACCTTAGCAGCAATGCGGATCCCGCTATGTAGCCTGGAACAATCCGACACAATGTTCCACGACATCATCCCAAGGAAGGGCATATTCCCCCTGGGAAAGATATGGCTCGACGTCATCTTCGGCAAGCTCGATAACTTTCAGTGTGAGCGACTCGAGTTCGAAGTGGTGGATTGGCCATCACAATACCACGCCATCCTCGGGCGCGTGGCATTCGCACGGTTCTTGGCAGTACCACACTATGCTTACCTGCTACTCAAGATGCCAGGACCTAGGGCGTCATCACGGTCCACAGGAGCTTCACCCGATCGGACCACTGCGACAGGGACTTCAACAGAATATCCCAGTCATTCGGCATGCAGGAGGAGCTCATAAGGCTCCGAGAGGTGACAGACAATGGGGCACCCCCCCAGTCTCAAGGCAGAACGCACCTGACATGTCGTTCGACTCAACAGTCAACACGAAGAAGGTGCATGTCCACCCGACAGACGCCTCCAAGACGACATTGATCGCCAACAACCTCAACCCCGCATAGGAAAGCGCGCTCGTCGAATTCCTCCATGAGCATTGGGAAATCTTCGCCTGGTGTCCTGCGAACATGCCAGGAGTTTCCAGGGAATTCGCCGAGCATGCACTTAACGTGTTTCCAGACGCCAAGGCCGTCAAACAGTCCATCCAACGATTGTCCGAGCCACGGGCCGAATCCATCAGAGTCGAGGTCAACAGACTGCTCGATGCTAACTTCATCAGAGAGATCAAGGAGAGCGAGTGGCTGGCCAACACCGTGATGGTCCCTAAAAAGGACACGGACATCCTACGGATGTGCGTGGACTTCACATTGCTGAATAAGCACTGCCCGAAGGATCACTTCCCTCTCCCTCGGATCGATCAGATCATCGATTCGACTGCAGGATCCGATAAACTCTCCTACCTCGACGCCTACTCAGGCTACAATCAGATTCGGCTGAAGGTCGAAGATCAGGAGAAAACAACGTTCATCACGCCGTTCGGAGTGTTCTTCTACAACACAATCCCCTTCAGGCTGAAGAACGCATGTGCCACGTACCAGCGGTGCATGCAAGCATGCCTGAAAAAACCAGATCGGCCGCAACATACAAGTCTATGTCGACGACATAGTAATCAAAACAAGGGAGGCCAAGACACTGATCGACGATCTCCACGAGACGTTCGACAACCTTGATCGATACAAGATCAAGCTAAACCCAGAAAAGTGCGCCTTCAGCGTCCCATCTGGCCAACTGCTCGGCTACTTCATCTCCCAGCAAGGGATCTAGGTGAACCCGAAGAAAATACGAGCCATAATGGCCATGGAGAAGCCGAAGAACCTCAAAGGAGTGCAGCAGCTTGCTGGGCGAATCGCGGCGTTGAGCAGGTTCATCAGCCGCATGGGCGAAAAAGCCCTACCTTTCTATCGGCTTTCGCCAAAGCGGACAAATTGACGGGCCGAAGCAGACGACGCATTCAAAGATCTGAAGCGGCTGCTCTCCACCTCGCCCGTCCTGGTCACGCCAAAGGAGCGTGAGCCTCTACTGCTATACATAGCAGCTACACACCAGGTGGTAAGCACCGTGCTCGTGGTCGAACGACCCGAAGATGGCAAGACTTATGGGGTCCATTGCCCAATCTACTACCTCAGCGAGGTATTGACGCCGACAAAGCAGAGGTACCCTCACTACCAGAAACTCGCCTACGGCGTGTTCATGACGGCTCGTCGGCTGAGCCACTACTTGCAGGAGCATTAGGTGATGGTCGTCAACGAAGCACCCCTGAACAGCATCCTGAACAACCCGGAGGCCATAGGACGCATGGCCCTGTGGGGCATCGAGCTGTCACCTCTAGACATAGTCTATGAGAAGCTCCATGCAATCAAGTCCCAGGTCCTTCCGGACTTCCTCGTCCACTGGATGGAGCTGCAGCTGCTAGATACCCCGGACATGACACAGTTATGGACGATGCACTTCGACGGCTCCAAGCACGAGGCAGGAGAAGGAGTCGGGGTCATACTAACATCCCCGCAGGGCGACAAGATGAAGTACGTCCTCCGAATGAAATTTCGAGCTTCCAACAACGAAGCCGAATACGAGGCCCTCATCCACGGCATGAGGATGGACAAGATCTGCGGTGCAACGCGCGTGGTCATCTACGGTGACTCAAATCTCGCCGTCCAGCAGACGATGAACGAGTGCGACACGCACGCCGCCAACATGATCGCGTACCGTGCACTCTACAACTCACTCGAAGGAGACTTCGACGGACGCGAGCTTCGGCACGTTGGAGGAGAAAGCAACGAAGAGGCCGACAGACTCGCCAACATCGGCTCCACCTGCGCGTGGGTGCCACCAGGTGTGTTCCTTGAACAGATCTGCGTGCCATCCATCAAAAGGAAATTCCCCAAGGGATCACCCGAAGAAGCAGAGCACTCGGGGGCTGCACTACCCGAAGGATAGGAAGGGCCAGAAAAACTCGACATAGAGGTCGCAGTGGTCAACCTAATGCAGCTCATGGCAGTCGAAGAAACATGGACACAGCCATACCTCCGGTACCTGATAGACAAGGAACTGCCTGATGACCCGACAGATGCCCGGCGCATATCTCGCCGGTCCAAAACCGTCACCATCATCAATGGCGAGCTGTACAAGCGCAGCATTTTGGGTGTACTCCAAAGGTGCGTCACCATCGGTGATGGCAAAACTATCCTCCAAGACATCCACGAGGGCATCTGTGGCCATCATGCGGGCAGCCGCGCCCTCGTCGCCAAAGCTCTGCGAGATGGGTTTTACTGACCAACGGCCATGAACGACGCCAAGGACATTGTCCGAAAGTGTAACAGGTGCCAGATGTTCGCAGACAAACTGCACGCACCTAGATCGGAGCTCAAGCCCATACTCCTGGCCTGGCCCTTCGCCTAATGGGGCCTCGACATGATCGGCAAACTGCCCAAGTCCTCGAAAGGAGGCCACGTCTACCTCCTGGTCGCAGTCGACAAATTCACCAAGTGGATCGAGGCCATGACCATTACTAATCAAAAGGGTAGAACGGCCGTGAAATTCTTTGAATCCATAGTCTACAGGTTCAGCATACCACACAGCATCATCACCGACAATGGGTCGAACTTCATCTCCAAAGAATTCTAGGACTTCTGCGAAGGCCTCGGGATCAACATAATATACGCCTCAGTGGCGCACCCGCAAACGAACGGGCAGGTCGAAAAGGCCAACGGCCTCGTCGGCGGCGGCATGAAGAAACGCCTCATGAGCCTGCTCCAGCGATTTGTGGGAGCCTGGCCAAAAGAGCTACCCTCCGTCCTTTGGAGCCTGCGCACAATGCCAAATAGCTCAACTGGCTACATGCCTTTCTTCATGGTGCACGGAGCCGTCTTGCCTGATCGCCACAAGGCCCCACGGGTCGTCGCCTACAGCGAAGCCGAATCGACGACCGCACTCGAAGACGCCGTCGACACACTCGACGAGGCACGCGACATCGCCGCAGCCCGATCGGCGGTCTACCAGCAGAGCCTCCGCAACTATCACAGCCGCCGGTTGCGCCCAAGGTCCTTCGTCGAAGGAGACCTAGTCTTACGACTCAAGCAAGAGCGACCGAAGAAGTTTGAGTCACCCTGGGAAGGACCCTACGTCGTCACCGAAGTCATCCTAGGTGGCGCCTATCGCCTCAAGCACGTGGAGTCTGGAGTCGCATACTCCAAACCATGGAACGTCGCACAACTGCGACGCTTCTACCCCTAGCTATCTCCCCTTTACTTTCAATAAGGCTATTCAGCCAAGCCTACTCAGCCGAACAATGTACCTCCTCATTACGATATGAATAAAAGCTAAGTGTCTCACCCCAAAATTTATCTTTCACTCGCACTTCTTTATGATACAACACACTCGGGGGCTCCCCCTCACCTCACGACTCCGTCGATTGAGAATAACGCATGTACACCTGAGTAGCTGATCACGTCAGGCTAACGAAAAGGGCATGCATACAAACAAAGCACAACGTGCTAAAAACAATCAACCTTTACATCAAAGGGCATAACATGTCTAGTCGAATATATACAAATTTTACATCTATCTTTTTACAGGTCCTACCTATTCTGAAGAATCACCTGCGCATGATGCTCAAAGAGATCTACAACTTGTTCGGCATATTGCCTTACAGTCGCATAGTGCGGACGCATGTCCCACATGCCACCATCTGGCCGAGGAGGCGGCCCAGCCGCAACAACAGCAAGATCTACATCAGGGCGATGCAGCCGCACGAAGGAAAGCGCGGCCTTCACCCCCGCAACCAACTGATGCCGCACCAGCTCCCTAACATGATGCACATCTCGAAACTTTGCCAGCAAGCCCCAGAGAGTCGATGGCAACTCATCCAGGGGAAACATTATGTGTAGAATTGACGCCAAGGAAGTCTTCACTTGCCGCAGCACCCGTGACACCTGGTGAACACGATCCTGCACAGTCGCAAGGACCATGGCACGATCGCGGTCCATCCAGAAAAAGCCACCGGCTTCCATATCTTGCTGCGTCAAACAATTGATCCAAACAACAACGCGCTCCTTTTCCTTCCTAGGAATCAGGTTAGCACCTGCAACACCTACAAAGTAAGACGACAAGCCAACAGGCGCATCCGAAAATGAGCAGTAGCTCGGAGAAACTTACACTGAAGCTGTTCGGCCAAACGCCACAACTCCCCCATCAGATACTCCTCTCTGGCGGTGCCTCGTTCCGCCTTAGACTTTCAAACATCCGCGTGGCCTCGGATGCCAAGCAACTCCTTCTCAAGACTACGGACGCGGTCACGAAGAAATACAAGCTGCGATGCATCATCCAAGGATGGTCGCAGCTGCGGAGCAGACAAAGTATGGACGGGATCATCACCCGAAGGTCCCTAGAGGAAAAGAGACAAGGATATGAACAAACACACAAATGGGCAACAACTCGAAGATTCATTATATACAACAAAAGCCACTGCGTGGCACAAGCAGTGTTTGTAAATATATTACAACAAAAGCAGACGAAAACTATCCTACAACTACAAGACCTAAGCAGCTGCATCCTGAGTGGCCTCGGAGCCAGATTGCCTGCTCTTGGCCTCTCCCTGCTGCCTCACCGCATACTCCGCCAGCAGGTCAGTCAGCTTCGGCCCATAGCATTTATAGCGGGCAACATAGAGGGCAAAAGCTACCTGGGAGGTGACCTGATGAAGATCCAGCTCCGCTCCAGATGCCATGACCATCGCCAGCCCCATGGACGCGCCGATGCCCTTATGCTTGTGCTTACGCATGCGCCTTGGTGACAAGCATCCGTAACAAGTCGACATCCTCGAGGGCAACGCCCTTGGGGACGAGCTCCTTGTAGAAGCGCCCGAGAACCTCCTTGGCTTTGGCAAGAGAGCCAACCACAGTGCTACAGCGGTCTTCGACCGTCGCAGTAGCATCATCCAGAGCACTTCCATGCTCCAGAGCAGTACGGTCGAACTCAATGCCAGCGGCATCTAGATAAATAGAAAACGCAAAGTGAGAATCAAACAAAACCAGAGAGAAAAGGCAGCCGAAATGGAACAAGTACAGAAGAAATTACTCACCTTAAATAGCCTTGGCAGCAGCCATTAGCTTGTCGGCTACCTCCTTCTCGCGCGAAGCTACGGCGGTGGCGAGCTGCTCCTCGCGGTCCATAGCCTCCTGCTGCAGGCGCTCCTTGGTCGCAGTTGCGTCAGCTAGCCCCCGCTCGAGGCGCTCCTTCGCACCAATAGCGTCCTCGGCCTTCTTCTCCGCTTGACCGAGGCTCTTTTTGAGAGCATCAAGCTCGCGGAGGGCAGTGTTATTTTCATCTACAAAAAGCAACAAGAGCATGTGTGAGCTTTGTAAACTAGCAAGCAGACGAAGAAGAAGACCTAGTTAAGGATGTACCTTGAAGCCGCTGCAGGCTGGCCTCCAATGCCAGATGCTACTTCACCAGCTGGTTGGCGCCTTGCACAAAAGGCTGCGAGAAGAAGCAACTTATCAGGAAAAGGGCTCGGGGGCTACGCCCAAGAAGCGAGCAAAACAAAATCAAGCACACAAAAAGCGCTCGGGGGCTCCCCCCGAGACACGCACAAAACAGAAGCACTGATCAGCAGATCATACGAAAAGCGCTCAGGGGGCTCCCCCCACGGCAAGAACGAAAACACTTACATGATCAGACGGAGACTTCGAAGGTCCGGCTATAGTCTTCTGGGAGACGATCACCCGAGCCTCCTGCGGAGAGGGGTTCGGAGCAATGCCCCCAAAGGTGGCCACCGTCTGAGAACGAGGAGGCATAATCTTCGACTCCCTCACCATCTCCTGAGTGCCATCGCTAAACGAGCCATCAGAGGAGTGGCTGCAACGGAAAATACCAATCAAGGACAAGCAAGCAACAATGAAAGATAGCAAAAGGCAACTGAAGGTACTTACGAGTCCATATCACTCAAGTTGAAGACAGGCAAGGTCCTCTTGCCCTTCTTCTCTTCCTTCTTCCGCTTCGCTGGCGGCTGCGGCGCTACAGCCCGCACATGCATGGACGGAATAGGGGAGGAAGAACCACCATCACCTCCACTGTGACACACAAGGCATGGCGGGTTCCTAGGTGTCGGCGGAGTCAAAGCATCCGATGATTCGCTCGAGCTCCGTGCCCTCTTTCGGGTCTGCTCCTCACTCGACTCAAAGGTTTCTTCAACCTGTGATCGCGCTGCGGGAAGGTTAGACATGGAGTCCACTACCTCATTGTACGGTGCATCCGGAAAACGTTCGGGTATTGGAGGCACCATGCCAGGTACCTTGAACTCCCGCACAAAGGAAACAAACTTTCAGAACAAAGAAGTACAAGAAAACACAGTCGGAAAAAGTGCTACGCGCACGTCCGAGATCTACACCTGCGGCACCGATCGAGAGGCACTGAATGGAGGGGTCAGCGATCTCCCCGGAAGGTCCTCGTCAGCTTTGAACTTCAGCAGCGGCCGAAGGATTCTATCGAGGTTCCCTTTGGAGAGCTCCTCAGCCGTAACCCTCGTCGTGTCGTGGCGGCAAGAGTAAAGGAACGTCGGGTGCGCCCTAGCCTAGAGCAGCTGTACCCGATGTTTGGGGAAGGTGCGGATAATATCCACACCGTTCACCTCCTTCTCTGGAATCACCTGGAGGTCCTCCACCTGATGTTAGAGCTCCTCTATCTCCCCCACCTCACCCCTGAGGATGTGGTTCTTCCAGGACCTCTTCGGCTGGATTGTCTGGGTGGAGTCGAAAGGGGCAAGGCCAAAGTTTTGCCCATCCACTGTGGAATCGCGGATATAAAACCACCTCCTCCGCCAGTATTGGACGGACTCAGACATCAAAAAGGAAAAGAAGAGAAAATTGGATCGAAGGGAAATAATGCAGCCGCCAATCGGATAAACTCCGTCGGAGCCGGATTGCCTCTTCACGGAATAGAGCTTCTGTAAGAGACCAAAGTGCGGATCAATACCGAGCCAGCTCTCGCAGAAGGTGATGAAACAGGCAATGTGGAGAAGAGAATTTGGAGAGAGATGATGGAGTTGGATGCCATAGAAAAAAAGCAGTCCACGGAGAAAATCGTGGACTGGGAGAGAGAGGCCCCGAAGGACAAAAGCAACAAACATGACCCGAAACCCTGCGGGTGGACGGGGAATTACCTCGTCGCCGGAATTCTTGACGGCCTCCTTGTCATGTGGGATCAAACCCCGCTCACGAAGCTTGCGCAGGTCGCCCTCGCGCGTCTCCGTCCATCGCCACCCACCATCAGTGATGCGAGTGGCGGCGGTGCCCTTTTTGCCGCCGGTAGCAGCGCTGGTGCCCACCGTGGTGGAGGCCTTCTTCGGCCTCCGCATTGCAGTACGGTGATGGCGGCGATGTGAGCGCAAAAAAGAGGACGGGAAGGATCGAAGAACTTCCAGCGCGCGGCGAGAAAAGCTCAAGAAAGTGAAAGCAGTGAAAAGCAAATGGCTGCGGTGAAAACAAATAAATTCCCCCCCACACACACACAGTTATAAGGACGAAGACGATGGACAGGGACCATCCATCGGGAAGCCCTAGAGCCAGCATCAAATCCAACCGTCCACGTGTCAGCACAACAGCGAACCGTCGCTCGCACGCCGTCCACTACGGACGGAAACCAAGGAGACACCGTAATTATAGCCACGTCGCGCGTGACCAGTCAACTCCAAGTCAGAAAGTGGGACCCACGTTCGTCCAGTCGCGTCACCTCTGGCGCTGCAGACGCTTGAGGTCACCGATCGTTAACACTGACGTCATCCAAGCTATACTAGCAACGATTACAAATTTTCGGCTCAATAGCTAAAGTACTCACTCGAATCTACGATTCGAGCAACTACTCGGGGGCTACTCCTATCAGGAGCGCTGGCCGTGCACCCGAAGAATGAATAGTGTACTACGCCAATGATCTATTTTTCTTCGAGTCCTACGTGAGTCTACGACTCCACTATGGACTCGGGGGCTACTCCCATAGGGCGGATTGATTCAAGCATCCGAAAAATTGTGTCCTATGGACCTGAAGCAAACAACGGCTAAACTAAAGTCTCTGCTCGAGTCTTCGACTCGAACAGACACTCGGGGGCTACTCCCATAGGGAGCGCTGGTCGCGCACCTTATGAATTCTTCAACTGCGATCCTTCAGATCAGCATACAAAAACTTTTCGGCAACTTTGCCCTAGCCAACGCTAAGTTAGTAAACATCCTCCTTGGCCACCCGAAACACCTCCGCGGTGATAAAATTTCGGATGTTGTGTCTGCGACGCAAAGATAGACCTATAGATACCATCTGATGGCCTGGCAACGCACACGACTGCGCTCTGCTAGTAATAATCCATGCCAGCAGGCGCGATGAAAATCCCGATGAACGCGTTGGGTACATCATTCAAAAATTACTGGAATTCTACTCCTGTAAGTCCTCAATGGCCTAAGTTGAATTACGCCAGCATTTGTTCCGGGTTCGAGTCGAGGGACTCGAATCTGAAGAAGATCATGTTGTTTTGTCCTAAGACAGTTAACTGGCCCTGATCCGTCGGGAGAGTCAGGCACACGCATCAACAATCCCTACACACTAAAATCATTCTCTGATGAACAGAAAACAACTACACCCGAAAGATTGAAGAGTCCTTAGCCGAATCTATGATTCGACTGAACACTCAGGGGCTACTGACATGGTTATACCCTACAGGTACACTATATCAGCATACCTAATCCAGCCCAAGGAAGGCCCATGAAAATATACACGGCCCATGAAGACTTTCGGGTGGCCCAAGTCCATGACGTCTTCGGATCCTTGGAGAGCAAGACTAGATTAGATAGAATATTCAAATGAGCAAACCCTAAACCTGTAATCGACTCGATCTGTGCCCGGGACCTGCCTACCTCTATATAAAGGCTAGGAGGGCACGACGAGGAGGGCACCTGGCATACCACCACATACACACCTCCACGCCAGATTGCTTCTGCGCACCCCTGTAACTTTCAGTTCCACCGTAATCAAGAGCAAACAAGAAGGAGTAGGGTTTTCCCTCCGGGGGCCTAAACCTGGGTAAATCTCGTGTCCCCTGGTTGCTTGTCTGTTAACCGTTTCGCGATCTCCAGCATCCCCATATTCTCCAAAACCCAAGCTCATAACAATGGGCATTGACGATATTAAACCTCGTCAGCATGAGAAAAAAATTCCCGTCTGCCTCCTCCTTATCCACTCGATGCTTCTGCCCAGTGATGACCCACAAGTATAGGGGATCGCAACAGTCTTCGAGAATATTATTATCCAATTTATTGATTCGACACAAGGGGAGCCAAAGAATACTTGCAATTCTTAACAACTGAGTTGTCAATTCACCTACACTTGGAAATAGTTCTTGCTCACAGAAGTTTATCAGTAGCGATAGTTTATAGTAGCAACAACAAAGCAACGATGCTTGATAAAACAGAGAAATAGTAATGAGTAGCAAATTAGGATATGCTGGTAGGCATAGGGATGGATGGACGGGCGTTGCATGTACGAGTCTAAACATGTAAATCAAGATCTAGGGCAACTACAGATAAATAAGAATAAGCATCCAAGTACTAAACAATCATAGGCATGTGCTCCATATATAGTCATGCGTGCTCTCAGTGAGAACTTGCACAACATCTTTTGTCCTGCCAGCCCGTTGCAGTGGGGCCTCAAGGGAACTACTGGAAATTAAGGTGCTCCTTTTAATAGAGCACCAGAGAAAAGCATTAACACTCCATGAACACATGTGATCCTCACATCACATCCATCCCCTCCGGTTGTCTCAATTTCTGTCACTTCAGGGCCTTTGGATCCGGACAATGATATGTGTACACAACTTGTAGATAAGATCACAAACAATACTATCATAATGATTCAATAATAAGTTTAGATCTGAGATCATGGCACTCGGACCCTAGTGACAAGCATTAAGCACAACAAGTTGCAACAAAGTCAAATAGCACTAATAGAGATACTAGGCACTATGCCCTAACAATCTTATTCAATTACATGATAGAACTCATCCAATCCCTACCATCCCCATAGCCTACAAAGGGGGATTACTCACTCATGGACGAGGGCAACATTTATGGTTGATGGAGAGGCGTTGGTTATGACGATGTCGATGATCCTCTCCAAATTCCCCGTCCCGGGAGGGTGCCAGAACGGAGTTTCTGGTTCCGAATCGTGGCTTCTTGTGGTGGCGGCGTAGCGGAACTCTTTCTGTAAAAACGTCACCCCCCTCAGTTTTTAGGTCAACAGGTATCTTATAGGAGAAGAGGGAGGCCGAGGGGGTGCCTGAGGCAGCCTCACCCCCAGGCGCGGGCTGGGCCCACCTACGCGACAGGGGGTGTGGGCCCCTAGGGCTCCACTCCATCTCGTACTCTGGCTCCGTTGATCTTCTGGTGAAATAGGATTTTTGGCATATTTTCCGGGATTTTTCCTGATAGTTGATTTTCTGCACAAAAACTAGACACCAAGGTAATTCTGCTGAAAACAGCGTCAGTCCGTGTTAGTTGTATCCAAATCACACAAGTTTAGAGGAGAAACAATAGCAAAACTGTTCGGGAAAGTAGATACGTTTTGGACGTATCACCCAGCTTCACGCTGGCGCCTGCAGTCGGCTCCTTCAGCGGCGGCTCGACCCCTCTGCGGAGGAGGAGGGAAGGCGAGACTCTGCTACAATGCCGCTGAGGCCGAGATGGTATTTTTTGACAAAACTGACCAATTTGAACAACTTCAACCGCGTCTGCCCTCCGGGCGAAACTAATTTGGAATCTGACCCCTCACGTCGGCGCCACTTCAAACGGCGCCGACCTAACGCAGGTCGGCGATGGCGCCGAACTTGCCATTGGGGTGGGCGCCTGGCTGACGTGGCCGCTATGTCGGCGCCATTTCAAATGGCGACGACCCTAGGGTTATAGCCAATCGAGCAGTTTTCCTTTCCCAGCCCTCTCATTTCCTCCTCCCAGCCGCCACAAGCTCTCTCTCTCCTATTTTTCGCCCCTATCTTCAAATCTTGTTGAAACTCCAAGATTTCTTGGATTGGGACCATGGCAAGTCTTCTTAGAGGTAATCTCTCTCAAATCCCCTTTGATTCGACCTATTAGAATGTCTAATTTGATCTCATTTATCTCTTTTTTGTTGAAACCCTAGAAGATCATAGATATGTTATTTAGATATCTTTGTAAATAATATTTGTTTGAATAGATTGTAGCTAGTGTATGCATGCATTTGATAGGAGCTTTGTCTTAGTGTTTGCTAATTTAGTTTACATATGAGAAAACAAAAATATGCACATGTGGATATGAGCTTGTCTTAGTGTTTGCTATAGTGTTTACTAAGTTGGGAAGCACTTCAATGGAAAATTAGCCGGTTGTATGATAATATAGCTTAGGACATTATAAGTGATAGTGTTTGCTATGTTAATTATCCCAATGTTTGTAGATTCTCCAGACATGTGGACGGAGATTGCACGTCAGATGAAGTTTGCAGAAAGTACCAAAGGCAAGTATCCCAATATGTCATCGAAAGATGCTCTGGTGCTACCAAGATATCCGGTACCAAATTGTTGTTGTGGTAAAACTTGTCATATACAACAATCTAACTACCACACTACTGCTGGCCGCGCATTCTACCGTTGCCCCGATACATGCGTGAGTTTTGGTGTCTTCTGACATGGTATCTATCATACTTGATTGATCGTTGTTTGTTGATATGGTAAATTTTATTTGACAGGAACATTGCACATGCTATTTCTTCCAGTGGATCGATGGCCCCGAGTGTTATGATGACTATCTTCTTTCATGGGATATTAGCATTCTTTTGGGCCCAAAACCAGCTGAGAGGTGGAAATGCATTATGCGTCCTCCTCCATCTCCACCTAAGTATTGGAAATTACACGATACCACACCCAAGGCTCCTCCACTTGTTTGGTGTGAGCACTGTCAAGATATGACACGGTGGTGTCCCCTTCTGACCCGATACTTTAGATGAGTCTTGGAAGGTTTTCGATGAGGAGAAAAAGAAGCATGAGGATGAAATAAACTTGGAGTTGCAAGAGATTGAAAAAGCACAGAAGGAGCGCTCAAGGAAGTACCAGTTAGAAGCTAAAAGGAAGAAAGAAGAGGCAAGGATTAAAGAAGAACAAAGGAAGAGAAGAGAAGGAAAGAGTGGGAAGAGAGCAAGGCTTGGTTGAATAAGGAAAACACAAAGTGGAAGCTGTGGAACTAATTTGGCACATTCTGATATCATCATGTATCAGGCTTGGTTGTAAGTTGTGGAACTAATTTGGCACCGTTTTCATTATGTTTGTAATGAGTACTTGAGATGAAATATTTGCAACTCAAATTGTTTTCTACTTAGATGATAAGTACATTGCATAGCACGAAATGATGATAAATTGCTAGACGGTACAATTTATTTGTTGCTACTGCTGGTGCTCGGGGAATGGAAACCATTGACCCCTCTAAATCAAAGATACAAGAGCACCATTTTGAAATGGAAACTAAATTAAAAGGAAATACGAGTGTCTAGCAATTTTCATACTCATCCTAATTGTTTCGTTTGTTGGCCATCTTTTTAGCACACCATTCCTCGAACGCTTTCTGGTTGTGCTGTCTGTGCTCTCTCTTTCTTTTCTCCTCTAGTTCCTTGGCCTCTTTTTTCTGCACATATTTTTCTCCATACCAGTAAACTTCGTACTGTCTTTGGTCTTCAAACCAGAAATCCTTGTCGCATCGCGATCCCGCCTATTGAATAATATAGATTTCTAGCTTAAACATTGAGCGAGAAGAGAGTTCTACCCTAGTAAAAAAATTGAGCAAGGAGAGAGTTCTTACGAAATAGGGTGCAGGACCCCGGGCGTGCCCGCACACAAATCCCCATTTTCCGCCAAACCCACCACTCTTCATCTTGGCTTCATCAGCTGTGTAGCAGCATCCCACCATGCAATCACATCAGATGATCCACGGAACATGGTCTAGTTCATTCATCGGTGGCATGTCTGGGAGGAATGTACCACGAGGCCCTACGAGTTCAAAGGCTATCTCCTTCCCTTTCCTTGAAGAGGATCCTGCACCGCCATGAGTGGTGTTGGCTGAGAGAGATAGAGAGTGAGAGGAGTTGAGAGAGATAGAGAGGTTGATTGGAGTGAATCTGAAGACAGACAACCACCGGGTGCTATTTATGGAGGAATGACGTAAGACACACCAGCCGAGAGTTAAAAGTAATATAGGGATATATAGAGAAAGATTAGCCCGCTAATTTATTGATCATAGAATTCATAAATAAGTTACAAGTGTTTCGGCAAACAAAGTGAGAAACATAATTCTGCGGGACATAACGGTACGGCACATAAGTAAATATTACACACGGGCTAAATTAAAACAATACTATGGCTCCCCACCGAGTGCCCGAATACGTGCCTTCAAATTTTCTATCTCGACACGTTGGTCCATGATGAGGACCCGTGCTTCAACAGGAAACGGGTCGTCGCACCACTGGAAGAATCCACATTGCCCATTACCCTATTAAAATGTTCTACAATTATTAAATATAACACACATAGGCTATATATTTGTAAATATGATGGTTTTAAGTACATACCTGGCTGTCTGCCCCAGGACAATCCCAATACCTTCGCCCAGCATTTCAGAACCTCTAGTCATAGCATATCCTAGCTTCAAAGTTGCAGTCGCACCAAAATCGTCGAAGGTCTGCCATTGTTGTGTTGTTGTAGGTGAGACGGAAAACATTGTGTACGAGTGATATATATAGCTAGACATTTCTAAAGTATTGTATGGGGTATGTTTGCTTTTTGTTGAGTGCCACTGTAAACAGTGTGTAGTCACCATCAACTATACACTGCATTATCACTAATGTGTAGTACTAATAGCAGCAGTGTGTAGTCACCATCAACAGTGTGTAGTAGTACTAGCAGCAGTGTGTAGTCACCACCAACAGTGTGCTATCCAAATCACATGTGCTCAGTGTTTCAGTGCTACTAGCAGCAGTGTGTAGTCACCACCAACAGTGTGTAGTGCTACTAGTAGCAGTGTGCTATCCAAATTACATGTGCTCAGTGTTTCAGTGTTTCAGTGCTACTAGCAGCAGTGTGTAGTCACCATCAATGCAGCAGTGTTCCATTGCTCAGTGTTTCAGTGCTCAATTATTAGAATGGTTCATTGAATTGCTGACTCCCGCCACTCAGTCATAATAATTTCAATATTCAATGATTCACTGACTCAGTGACTCAGTGCACATGTATTTCAATGGTCCAATGATTCACTCAGTGATCAATGATTCAATGATTCGTAGCCATGTGAGTGTTGCAGGAGCAATAATTCATCACAACACTGATTCATTGCTTCCCTTTAACTATAAATGTCCATGCACTCTTTCTTTCAACTAGCAATTATTAGCACCATGTCCAGAAACCGCGCTCTTCCAGGTAGCTCGGTCAATCCATATGATCCTGATCGTTACCCAAGTATTCCAGGTATACGCTGCCGTTGTCCAACACGACCAATTGTTAGGGTCGAATATGATTGGTCGTTTGAGAATGCAGGAAGAAGATTCTCAATATGTGCCAAACCAGAGGTACGCGCAATGAACACATCCAATTGTTAGGCCTCAATATTCACTATTTATATCATGAACTTTCATTCGTAGGGGTACCGATGCGGCCACTATCAGTACGAAGACGAGGAGTTCTCTCCGGAAGTTAGGGTACTAATTTACAACAATCATATGGAGATTGAAAGGTTGAAGACACAACTTCGCAATTTAGGTGGTGAACCATAGATTTATGTGTATGTTTTGTAGTTCTCAATTTGTCCAATAATTAAATATTCTGTAAGAGAACTCCATGTCTTGTAGTGAAAAATTACTAAATTAAATAAACACTTAGGTCGGCGCCATTTGAATAGGCGCCGACGTTGCACAGTTCGGCGCCAGGTGAAATGGCGCCGAACGCTGGGGCTGGATTTGTCCCCCAGACACCTACGTTACGGTGTGGCGCCGAAGACGAATATAGGCGCCGAACTTCGGCGCCATTGGAACAGCGCCGACGTTACCTGACGGCGCCAGGTGAAATGGCGCCGAACGCTGGGGCTGGATTTGTTCCCCCAGACACACCTTCTGTGTCTGGTGTGGCGCCGAAGACGAATATAGGCGCCGAACTTCGGCGCCATTGGAACAGGCGCCGACGTTGCACAGTTCGGCGCCACGTGAAATGGCGCCGAACGCTGGGGCTGGATTTGTTCCCCCAGACACACCTTCTGTGTCTGGTGTGGCGCCGAAGACGAACATAGGCGCCGAACTTCGGCGCCACTTGAAACGGCGCCGACGTTGCACATTTCGGCGCCGGTTGAAATGGCGCCGACATGTCTGCACACTTCAAATTCACAGATTTACATATAGCAAATTCACAGATGACAATTAAAATTTACAGATTATATCTCACAGATGACAGTTTCATAACATTACATATAGCACATCAAGATTCACAACATTACATATAGCACATCAGGTGGTGAGACAAACATAGTTCATCCGCACATACATAGTTCAAGTCATACATAGTCAAGTTTCATAACATGTCTGCACAATCAACACAAACAAATCTCACTTCTGCGCCTTCCTTTTCTTGACGACACCCTTCTTACGGCGTGGTTTGAGAGCATCAGTGCCGGGGGTTGTAATATCCGGTGCGCGGCGTGCACGAGAACCCCTACGAGGCATACCTTGTGATTGGCTTGGCTCCGGACCATCATGGACAGTTTGGGAGGACGAAGCTCCACGGAACATGGACAACGGAGTGTCAGAGTCGATGGAGCTCCTGTCACCTGAATTGTACATGGATCCGCTGCCACCAGAAGTTGGAGGGCTCGGCTGGAGACTCGTCATGTCAGCGGTAGGATCCCGGCATCCAAGTCTAGACACCAACGAGCGGGAACGTTTGACCAATTTCTGCATAATAGAACAATGTAAGTGTTGGCTAGACTTGTAGACATGAGCGGGAAACATATGTACATTTGCCAAACTTGTGAACTTTGCTAGTCGTTACCTCGAGACACTTGCGTAGGGTAGACTCGGCAGCTGGACTTCCTGGAGTAACCCTCAGCGCCACTTCAGCTTCTTTGATACCTCGTACAAGCTCACCGGCCTACAAAGCATGACACATATGAACATCATCAACGAGAACTAGCAAATAATTCAGTGCTTGATATTACTATGTTCTTACCACACGGTTTCAAGACGGGCCATGGTCGACACGCTTGTCCATCCGGACCTCTTCATCAAACTCATTTGGCTCGTCGGATCCCTCTTCTAAGAAATCGATGTTGGTCCAGCTGGGCTTGAGATGAACCCGAGTAGCTTTCTGCAGCCATGTCTCGTAGTCTCGGCTGTTGTTATAATTCCAACTCTGCTAGAGGATAACCTTATGAGATGCCTTGTCATTCCATTCCTGGATATACTCCCGACGATGATGTTCCCAATCAGTAATTGACTTGTTTTTCCTTCTATCAAGCCTATCAAAAAGCACATAGAGGAGACAATGAAGAACAAAGGAGAAACATATATGCAACAGGATAAATGGGTTGGCGCTGAAGGAATCTTACTTGTGCAGATCAGACGAGGTGGAGAAGTGCTCCGGGGGCAATTCCTGAAGCTTACCAAACTGCATCCCGACTCGGTGTGGAAGGTGGTACTCGACCGCGTAGAAGCAAATGAGCGGGCACCTCTTCGTCCACATATCCATGTCTTGAGTGCACATCGGGTTTAAGTTAAAGTCCTCGCCTAGCTCACTCACAGTGTACGGCTGCCATGTAACCTATGAGTGAAAAAAGAAGATGTTAGGCAACAATGACAACATATCGGAGGGCCCCCACTTGGTAGATACATCCTCATAAAAGTACACAAGGAGTCAAAATCGATATGACACTCACCTGCCCCCGACGCAAGGAGTCAAAATCCTCGGTGTATGATCGATACAGATTATCGGAGGGCCCCCACTTGGTAGATACATCCTCATAAAAGTACACAACGGTGGGTGCACGGTCTTCTTCCGGGTGTTCCCAATCCCTGGGTGCGTAGGTGGTGGGCCGGCCTATGGGAAATCTAAGCCAGCTCCAAACCTGAAAATAAGCAAATAGGTTATGCAAATAAGCAAATAAGCAAATAATTATGTTGGTCAAAGTAAACCAACCTGTAAGACCAGAACACAACCACCCATGTTTTATGTACCCTTGCTCCTCCTACAAGCCTCATCAAGTTGTCGATACAAGTAGGCCAACCCAGCCGAACCCCAGCTGTATCTCCCAGCATCGTCCCAGACACGTAGTAGAGGCAAATACATCCATGAGACGTCGCTACCCCCGGAGTCTGAAAAAAGCACCTTCCCAAACACATACATCACAAAAGCTCGAGCATATCGTGATACGATCTCCTCGTTGGCATCGAGGGGAAGATGCCCAAAGTGGTGTTCTATACAAGTCAATCTCAGCCCACCTGTCTTGCTCCCTTTCGTCCCAGCAATTTTCTCCGGTGGCCTTACTCCTAGAAGCTCTTCAACCATGTCCCTGAATCTGTCTGCCTGTATCTTTCCAGTCACAGCCCATCCTGAGATAGGCAAGGCGGTCAACATCGCCATGTCTTGCAAAGTTATAGTCATCTCGCCACATGGAAGGTGGAACGTGTGTGTCTCCACGTGTCATCTATCGACTAGCGCTGTAAGGGCGACACTATTGTAGGTCGGCAGCCCGCGCTCAATCATGGTCACAAAGCCAATCAGATTAAGCCCTCGTAAAATACGGTGTGTACCTCTCATCAAAAACCATCTGCTCTGTATTGACCTTGTGTCCACGTATGCGAAGGGGTAGTAGAGCCTGCCAATATAGCGATTAGCATTAGTTAAGCAAGTAATAAACAGTAATAGAGAACAATAATTAATTTAGTGATGATCATGTTAGACAATACGTGCATACCTGGGTTTCCGAGAGTATGCGACCTCGGTGGCTCTCCTCGTACTCCGCCTCAAGAAGATGGTACCGTGCCCGAGCCGCCATCCTGCAAAGACAAGGTTTTTTTGTGAGTTTCAGAAACATGCGGTTATAATTGAAAGATAATTTATAGCATAGGACAAAATAAAGACACCTAACAAGAATAATGTGTTAAAAACAAAAGGTCATGCATAGGACAAAATATAACCTTTCTAGCCCGTTGTAACGCCTCGGCTAATTTCTCTATCACCTTTGGACGACGGCGATAACCTTTCATATGTCTAGTCCCTCGAGGCCTCTTAGGGCCTCTACCACGCCCGCTTGATGAAGGGTTACTAGCGGCCACGGCGGCTTCCGCCGCTGCTTTTTCCGCGGCTAGTTTCTTCTTCCGATCCTCACAACTTAGTTTTTTTGTGTTCTTGTGACCTTCTTACTTGCATACGAACAACGGTTCTTCATGGAGTCCTCCACAAAATCATCATTCGGACGGGGTCGCTTGAAGGTTGTCCCTCCATCGGCTTGGTCCATGTCCATCTTGAACCGCTTAGTCGCTCTTCGCCCTTTTGTCTCGATCATTAGCTTGCTATCTGGTAAGTACACCGGCCCGGTATACTTAGGCCATTGGGCCATGTCTAGGTAAGGCTCGAATCTACCATCCCATGTGCGATATAGCTCTTCAAGATTGTAGAACCGTGAGACGGAGTTGTATGGGTCCACGGCCCGAGCACGACACGCGGTTATTATATGAGAGCATGGTAGATGGATCTGTAAAGGCATCTGGCACGTGCAAGAGTACTGGGCAAGAACAACAACATATTTGCGACCACCATACTGCTCACCACCTGAGTTGGTACCTCCTACCTCCGAAACCTCATACTTCCAGACCTCCTTATCAAAACAAGTCCATGTTTGGTCATGAGATTTCGTGGCTTGGTATCCAAGTTCTTCTTCAACAGTCTTTGGCCATCTTTTGTCGGCATTAATTACCACCTTCACTTCGTCGCTCCTCGTGCTTGTTGCACTTGTCAAAAGTAAAGGATGCGATGGCAGTTACCGGTAGCGTGCGGATACCCTTTAGCACCTTATTGAATATCTCGGCCATGTTACTTGTCATGTGACCATACCGAACCCGTCCTGATCGAAAGCTTGAGCCCATAGGTGTTTCTTTGGCAAATTCTCCCTAAGAAAACCCTTCCCCTTCTCATTTGTCAAGCCATACAACTCATTGAACATCTCTTCAAATACAGCCGGCTCGAACACCAAGGTAAGCCTACGGAGATACTCAGTCATTTCTCTATTACGACAAGCACGGTAGAAATTACCCGCGAAATGCCTTATGCACCAACGGTGCTTAACAAGGGGATGCTCAGGTATTTCTGCCCTCATGGCATTCAATATGGTTGGATTGCGATCAGAAATGACACAGACTTCTCTTCCGGGGCCAACAATCGTAGTCCTCACCAAGTGCATGAACCAGTTCCAGCTGACGTTGTCCTCCTTTTCCACAAGAGCAAAGGCAAGCGGGACCAATCGGTTGTCCGCATCGCAAGAGATAGCAACAAGAAGGGTGCCCCTAAACTTCCCTGTAAGGCTCTAAGGTTTTAACATTCATTTTCTCCTCGATGATCTCTACTCGTTCTCTTTCAACATAAATGGGTTCCTCCACAATCTCCTCCAAGTAATCTTCATCTTGTTGATTTTCTGTGTCCCACACAGGCGGTTGGCTTGGACCCGCATCATACACATCCTCAGGACGGTCATCGTTGCTTGTTTCAATAATCGAGGGCCGCTTGTTCAAGTCGATGAGAAGATGGGCATGCCCGGTGACCTTGACGGCAAACACGACCAAAGATTTTATTTGCGAGTTATCCACTAACTCTTTGTATAGATCCCACTCATTGTCACCGTTGATCGGGATCATCTCAGTATAAGATCTAGAGCCACCCGCATCATATCTTCCTTCCAAAACAACTTCATCGCCTTTGTCACTCCATCCAAGGGCAGCTCTAAGCTTGACAACAACATCACTAAGACTAGGACTAGTCGGAAAAAATATCACAGTCTTTGCCATATCCACAAACTCAACACCACAGTCCGATTGCACAACACGCCCACCGTGATGCACATGAAGGACTTTTGCATAAGCCATCTATATTAATAGCCAAAACAAATACCAAAGCATCCATTAGAGAATGCAATACCCAACAAAATGCGACAATGTTCAACCAATAATACCATGCCATCTACAATCACCCTAAAATAGCATTGCTCCATTGCTCTAACCTACTCATTTTGCACTAGCCAATATCATTCATATATGTTGCACATGCTTACAACACACACACACACAAATTAGCCAATACCAATCAATCTAGCAACTCCTAACAACTCCTACAAAAAAATTCCTACAAACAACTCCTACCAACAACTCCTACAAAATATCATCTAAGTGAAATATCGACATTACTATCTACATTAGCAATATGTTACATCATATGTTGGCCAAACTTGTAGCAATATCATCTAATTGAAATATCTACATTAGCAACACTTGAATAATTACAATTAACTAGAACATGTGCTTCACATACAACATAATTACATTGTATGATTACAATTAACTAAGTTTACATACAACATTACTTTACATACAACATTAGTTTACATACAACATTGTATAATTACAATTAACTAACATTTTAGAATAGGGGGAGGGGATTTGAGAGAGGAGAGGGAAGGGGAGAGGTACCTGCGGCCGGAGGGGAGAGGTGCGGGACGAGGAGATGGCCGGAGAGGGAGGCAGCCCACCCGCCGGAGCGGCCGGCGGCCTGCGTGCGTGCGGCGACCTGCGTGCGTGCGGACGCGGCGGCCGGCCTGCGGGGTGGTGGAGGGGCGGAGGGAGGTGGTCCGGAGATGGGCGGCGGTGGAGAGAGCGGAGGAGCGGCGGCGGGAGGTGGTGCGACTGTGGTGTATGATTGGATCAGGGAGAAAGGGAAACTGCTCGATTCACTATAACCCATAGGGTGAAATGGCGCCGACATAGCGGCCACGTCAGCCAAGCGTCCACCCCAGTGGCAAGTTCGGCGTCATCGCCGACCTGCGTTAGGTCGGCGCCGTTTGAAGTGGCGCCGACGTGAGGGGTCAGATTCCAAATTAGTTTCGCCCGGAGGGCAGACATAGTTAAAGTTCGTCAAATTGGTTAGTTTTATCAAAAAATACGCCGAGATGCATCGGGGACCAAGTCCCGATGTGGATTCCAGAGGGACCGGCTGCCATTGTAGATGCGAAGCGACAGAGGAGTACGCGGGCCTACAGCGAGGGCATGGGGAGGGCGACGGGTGACGCCTCGTCCTCGTTCTCCTCCTTCGGCTCAGGCGCGGGGAGATTGAGGTCAGGGAGCGACCCGACGGCGCGAGCAGGGGTGGCAACGTCGTTCTCCTCCTTCTTTATCTTCGGATGGAGTACGTCCACGGGAACCACAGTCGGCGGTTGGAGGGACTCCGTCACGGGGGCGTAGCCCGGCGGAGCGAAGTGTCCCGGGTCCTCGTTGGAGGGTGTCGGAGACGGGAGGCAGGGGTCGTACCCGTGGCGCAAGTAGTACTGCAGCGGAGGCGTTTCCTCGTCTTCCTTATCGCTGAAGTAGCACCCAGGGTCGTCGACGAGCCACCCGGCAGCAGGTCCGCCCAGCAGCCACTCCATGGGCGGGATGGAGGATACGTGCGGAGGAGGGAACAACTCGTCGGCGTCTGCGGTGAAGTTCGAGGCAGAGGCCTTGTCTTGGTGCTCGGCGTCCACAACCACTTCTGCAGCAGCCTCCGGCATATCGGTGACTTCAGTAGCAGCGGTGACCTCCGGCACGGCCACCTCCGGTGCAGCGACAACCTCCGCAACGACTGGGGCCTCTTCCCGGGGCATAACCGCCCTCGTACTTGGTCTTGGAGCCCCAGAGGAGTGGTGGCGCTGCAAGCGGTGGTGACCACGATGGTGGTTTTGGTGATGGTAGGGGCGCCGGCGGAGGCCGGCACTCGGACTGTAGCGGTGGCGAGGAGCAACAAGAGGTGGCATGCGGTGGCGGAGGCCACCATTGCGGTTCAGGCGATGCTGATAGCGATGTCCGAAGTTTCGGCCAAAATTCCCGCGACGAGCGACGGCGGCCGGTCCAAAACTCCGACGGCAAGGAGCGTCCGGACCGAAGTTCCGGCGAGGAAACCTAGGGCGGCGATGCTCCCTGGCTACAAATCGAGCGAAGGAAAACGCCAGCTCCGGTAGGGAAGTCATCTTCCTTACCTTTTCTTCTTCTCTTCTCTGTTCTACTTCTTGGAGCCTATTTGCTCTGGAGCGATGCGTGCATGATAACGTGAAGAACGACAGAGAGATTGAAGTGAAAGTGTCAGTCTACTGATAGTATTGTTCGGGCCTTTTATACTTTTCGAACAGATATGTTACAATGTCGGTTACATGCTTTGTGTCGATTTAGAAGAGGCACAGCTATGTATAAGCGGTTGGACAAAACAAATGTCCTATTAAAATTTATTAACCGTCTGTTTAGTCTAATAATTGATTCCTAACAACAACGATCGAATTGGCCGTCTTTTTCGGAGCCCGGCTCAGAAGAACCAAAAAAAAAAAGGACTTTCCGCTACACGCATGGGGAAGGCTAGGGGGAACTTAAAATTGTTTTTCTTAATCAAAGTCTATAATTTTACATTATGTTTGGCTGAACCTAAAATTGTTTTTCTTAATCAAACGCTGCAATTATATTAAGAAAGAGTCGAGTCTAGATCAATTCGGTTTACGGTGCAATCAGGAGGAACCCTGAATCAAACCTTACAAAATTTATTCTCGTAGTCTTGTTTTGTCATTCTATGAGCATCATCATTACCGAACCGTGCGCACCGAGGAATCCTCAAAACCATGCAATAGGGTTTTTATTTTAGAAACTAGCGGACCATAGATATACAGATCGTTCTTGACGACCCTCATTGCTTAGCTTCTTTGCAACCTCGACAATGTCCGTCTCCAGGATGACCCAATTAACCTGAAATTCTATGATCTTTGTGCTATTGTGCTCAGCCCTTGATGTATTTTCAATATGTAAAGCGTTGCCCTATCTAGGGCTTTATTGTAACGGTTTTGCTAATTCTTGATCGAGTTTAGATCCTAATTCATTTGATTTGTATCGTGATTCGTGTGTTTTGTGAGTTGCACCTGGGTTATCGCCATGCGCAACTAGGTGTTTGTTGCTAGGTGTATATTTATTATTTAGTTTGTCGCTTTCAAAGTGGCAGCACAACATATGAGATTTTGTCTCCTGAGATTGCTAATTCTCGTCAAGATAGGAATTTAGTCATACCTCGGTCAAGTCCTTAGCTGTTTGAGTTGCATTGTTATTGATGAATCTGTTTGAGTTGCATCGTGATTCGTGCTAGTCATGGACTTGCACATGGGCTGTGCGTGAGAGATAATATAAAATAAATAACTTAGAGCTTGTTTAAGTCCTCGGTCATTTGATATCCTGTTCGGTCTACACTACCATACTTGCAGTTAACTTGAAACGAATTTGTCTATGCAACTCAAAATCAGGAGAGTTGTGTGGAACGACAAGATGAAAATTAACCTAGTGGTCAAATGAATATCAAAAAGATTGATGTGTGTGATGAATTTAGCAAAATTGTTCTAAAAACACTAAACATAAAAACGAAATGGAGAGTTACAATTAGGGAATTTAGAATCGATTGCCGGGGTGGAATCACATGTCGACAAGCATGTTTTACATGTAGAGATCATCACAAACCGTTAAAACACAATGTGATTAAGAGAGCAGGTGAGAGATAGGGATAGAGAGACACACCCAGCTGTTATTAGGTACACATTGGGACAAACTAATGCCTGGGAATTAAACAACTCGTAACGAAATTCGCAGGCCAAGTCCTGATTTCTTGCGTCAGCGCGTCCATCTTTCGATAACACCGGTGGCAAACACGCGACGCGTAGCGAGTGGAGCACGAGCGCGCCAGGAAGCAGCGTCTTCTGCAGGTTGGTCCCCTCGTACAACTCCACGCTCATCTCCCTCACCCGCTCCCGCAAGCACGGCACCGCCGGCACATTCGGCACGGGCGGCACTGGGCTGTACGCGCCGACGGGGCACTTTTGGTGGCCGAGCATGAGCGACAGAGCGCAGTCAGGTTGAGGTTGGGCGTCTGCCGCAGGATCCCGGCCACCGCGTCGACGGCATGGGGGTGCGAGCAACGGCTTGTTGCCAGCTCGAGCCTCCTGAGGTTGTGGAACCGAGGGAACAGCAAGGCGAAGAAGTCGTCGTAGTCAGACAGGGCGTTCTTGGTCACGTTGGGCCAGCCCAGGTGGAGGTGGGTGGCGTTCACGAACAGGAGCAGGAAGCCCGCGAGACGCTCGAAGTCGATCTTCCCGTACGGCGCCCTGCGGCAGACGTGGATCTTGGCCGAGGCGATTGGCGGCGGACCGCCGCCGCTGACGAGCGCGTTGGGTGCCTGGCCTAGGTACTCGAAGACCAGTATTGCCGATAAGTCGATGGTGGCGCGGCGGACGTTGTGGCAGCAGCGCAGGGCGAAGGCCCTGAGGCGGTTGTCCACCGCGATGTCCTGGATCTGGTGGCAGGCATGGAGCTTGAGGTCCGCGAGGTGCGGGCAGGCAGAGATGAGCTGCTGTATGTGACGCGCAGAGCTCCCTGAGCCTTAGCTAGAGGCAGCGTAGCTGATGTTGCTCAGGGCCAGCGTCTCCAGGGACAGGAGCTTGATGGTGGACGCCTGAGCTAGAGGGTCGGCGCCAGGGAGCAGGACACGAGGTGTAACGATCGCAGGGTGGCGGAGGAGAAGAGACTGCTTGCCGGGACGACGTGTGTGCTTCGGAGCTCGTCATCTTGCGAGTTTGAGTAACCGCTTTGCCGATGTCACCGGCCGCAACAGAGCGGGCAGATCATGCCATGGGTGGCGCGCGCTGATTTGTGGATAGAGCTCTTTGACGCCATGGATGAGGGCGTAGTAGAGCCACTGGTCCACGGCGCAAGAGTCCGGCGAGATGCGCCCGGGTGCACTCACGCGGTGCCCGTGCATCGCCACGCGGAGGGAGCGCTGCTGCGCCTCCTCCGACGCCATGGCGTTTCTGGGCGAGCAGCGCAGCCGTGATCTAGTCGAAGGGCTTCCTGTGTAGGGTCCAATTCCGATCGGAGTCGGACGATTTATCCGAGCACGTTGCTGACGTTTGCGAAGGAATGGCGCCAGCGGCGGGAGAGAAACCTTAAATGTCTCGATGTACCTGCTGGTTAAATCTGCATCTCCCGTGATGTTGTTTTTAACAAAGCTGTTTTTCTCTTCGAATCTCTTCATCCAAATACCGAGTATGGTATCAGAAGCCTAAACCTCTTCCATGTCATACAACTACCGGCCGATCGAAAAATAAACTAGATCGATCTGCCGACCACCCTCCCCTCTGTTGCCTTCATGGCTACGACGAGCTCCAGCGCTGCGCCCGCTCTAGGATCGCCGCCATCAGAGAAACTCAAGAGGGGAAATCAACCGCTATGGAAGGCCCTGGTTCTTCCGTCGCTCAGAGGTGCCAATATGGTCGGGCTCCTGGATGGTACTGAGGCTGCGCCCTCGAAGACAGTACCCATGAAGCTTCCAGACAAGACGCGCGGAACGGCGCCCAATCCCGCCTACAATGCTTGGATCGTCCGGGATCAACAAGTCCTCGGTTATCTCCTGAACTCGATCTCTCCTGAGATCCTCTCATATGTTCTTCGCTATGAGCACGCGCTCGTGTCTGGACTGTGGTGGAGATGTTCGTGTCGCAAAGCCATGCAAAGGTCATGAACCTGCGCATCGCGCTCACGAGTACAAAGAAGATTGGTATGACTACTCCGGCTTTTTTCTCCAAGATGCAGACTATTGCCTATGAACTCGCAGCTGCTGGCAAATCCGTCGACGATGAGGAGCTCTGTCCTTTATTCTTGTTGGCCTTGGTCCTGCATACGAAGATTTGGTTGGAGCCATTGGGCTCATGAAACTCCAATCTCCATCAACGAGTTGTACTCTCAGGTGCTAGCCAAAGATCAGCGCCAAGATCTCAATGGAACCTCCCATGATGGTGGCTTTGAGTCCTCCGCTAATGCTGCTACATGATCTCGTCAAGGTGGAGGTTACCGCTCACGTGGAGGAGGCAATAAGCCAGCCTGGCGTGGTGAACGCCAAGGAGATCGCCCGCAGCCGTCGTGCCAAACTGATGATCGCTCGCAGCCCCGTCCCAACAACAGGGGTGGAGGACGGTCTGGCCCTGCAGGAGGAGGCCGCGGACGTGGACGTCGTCGCACGTCGCCATGGGTCGATGTAACCTGTCAAATCTGCAACCGTGAAGGGCATGCTGCCAAGGACTGTCGGCATCGCTTCCATGATGACGACGATGATGATATGTCCGAGGAGAAGGTTGCTCATGCTTATGGTGTCGACACAAACTGGTACTCTGACACCGGTGCCACTCATCATGTTATCGGAGAACTCAATAATCTCATGGTTCTCGATTCCTACAAGGGTCATGACAAGGTCAACACCGCTAGTGGATAAGGTATAGATATTTGCCATGTTGGTCATTCAATAATTCATAACCTGTTGAACTTCGAGATATCTTGCATGTTACTCACGCTTCCAAAAATCTTTTATCAGTTCATCATTTCACCCTCGATAATCGTGTTTTTAATCAAATTCCATCATTTTTCCTTTTTGAACAAGGACTCAAGTTACGAGGAAAATAATTCATAGAGGGAGATGCGTTGGCGGTCTCTACCCACTTATTTCATCATCGGTGTCCTCCCCACACAAGCATGCTTTCGTCGCCATGAAGCCGTCATCCGCAAAGTGGCATAGTCGGCCAGGTCATCCTTCATTAGCTATTGTTAGGCAAATTATTAGCAAAAATAATCTTTCATGTATTAGAGATTCGAGCATAGAGTCAGTGTGTGATTCTTGTCAAAAATGTAAAAATCATTAATTATCATATCCCGCCTTTACTAGTGTGTTCATTGTTCCTCTTCAGTTGATATTTTTTGATGTATGGGATCCTGCTTCTACATCTGTTGGACATCATAATTATTATGTAAGATTTATTTATGACTATAGCAAATTTATATGGATCTATCTTCTTAAAAAGAAATCTGATGTTTTTCCTGCCTTTATTAACTTCCAAAAGTTAGTTGAACGCAAGTTTGATAAAAAAACTCTTACAGTTCAATCGGATTGGGAAGATGAATATGTTAAACTAAATTCCTTCTTTCAAACTCAGAGAATTACACACCATGTTTTTTGTCCTCATGCTCATCAGCAAAATGATTTCTCTGAAAGAAAGCATCGTCATATAGTTGAGGTTGGTCTAGCACTCTTAGCTAATGCATCTATGTCATTAAAATTTTGGGATGAAGCATTTCTCACGGCCACCTATCTCATTAACATGCTTTCTAGCAAAGTCATCAATAATGATACACCTGTTCATCGCCTTCTTTATACTAAACCCAATTACTCTTTTTTTTGTCTTTGGACGTGCATATTGGCCTAATCTCCGTCTTACAATAAACGCAAGTTTGCGTTTCGTTCTAAGCATTGCGTCTTTTTAGGCTATAGTCCTTTTCATAAAAAAGTTAAATATCATGATATATCTACTGATCGAAATCTACATCTCTCGTGATATTATTTTTGACGAATCTGTT
This sequence comes from Avena insularis, assembly GCA_023614405.1. NCBI lineage: Eukaryota > Viridiplantae > Streptophyta > Magnoliopsida > Poales > Poaceae > Avena > Avena insularis. The sequence continues at coordinate 30,065,824 of CM042690.1, forward strand.
TTTTCCTTTGAATCTCTTCGTCCAAATACCTAGCACGTACGCTCGGTCCAAATTTTGACAGAACGGTGGCGCGGCCAGCCTCTTCCGTCGGGAGGAAGCGGAGGACGTGGCCGAGGATGGCGTACGGCAGGTCGCTGAGCCGGTCCCGTTGGCCGATCCGCTTCTTCTTCTTGGCAGATGATTCCATGTGACGATCGTATACGTATGCGTGATGCATCGGCAATCCACGAAAAAAGGAAGCATTTGTTGGATCCACAAATTAGGACAAATCAATCGACGTCTTGCTCAACCTAATGGGGAAGCACGACCCCGAAAGAGAGAAGAGTTTTAGCCACGTACGATTCATTAGAGATTTAGAGTACTCTCTCCGTTTTAAAATATAAGATATTTTAGGTCTGTAAAAAAATATCTAGACTTATTTTACTGTAGATTCACTCTTTTTTTTTATAAAACACAGTATAATAATATATGCTCATAACACGTGCATACACTCACCCCTATAAACGCACACCCTATTCCTATGAGCACTTTCAAGAATCTGAGTCGGTAGATCGAGTCTTGAAATTGACGAAGTCGTCACATGCGCCTCGCCATCGACAAGAGTCGCATCACACTGAAAAAATATTCCGTCTTTTATACAACACACACTGTCAAACCTAGAGTTTGAACTCTGGTGGGTTGGGGATACAACCATCCTCATAGTCACCCAACCATATGTTAGTTTGCAGATTCACTCTAAAATTGAATGAAACTACATACTAAAAATAGTCTAGATATATTTATTTCACAAAGCTAAAACATCTTATATTTTAATATATATATATATAGAGAGAGAGAGAGTACTTTGCACGTTTTTTCCTTTTTCCTTTTAATGAGCTTGTCCCGTTTAGACTATGTTCGGTTGCTCGGGAATCTTTCCATGCAAGGAAGTAACCCGGACTGGGTTATCACCCAAACCCCTTTTGACAGGGGCTGATCCATGATTTAAGCATGGGGAGCTGAAAATATATCAAGTAGTCTTAAAAGTATCCTAAGTTTGTTAGGGCTTTCCATGGTCTCGCTCACTATGTTGTGCTTTTGATTCTAGATTACTCTTGGGTTTACAAAATTGACTCAACATTTTGATGAGAAATTTACGTATCAATTGGACCAGTCTTAAAAAATTTTACTCAACCTTAAATTTGAAGTATGTCTGATAAATTGCTCTGGAATGTTGCAGTTGTATTTTCAACCATAAATTTGAAGGTTGAACCTATTGACCTAAAAAGATTACTCTTTCTTATCATGACTTAAAGCAATTATACTACTCTAGTTAGGACAAAATGACTAAGGCCTAGTTTGGCAACAAAGTTTTCACAAAACTGAAGTATTACAAGACTATAGTATTTACTTGTCTAGGTTAGCCATACTTCAGTTTTAAAAAAAGAGATCCGGAGTTGTTTTTCCAATACTTAAAAAATAGCATGTTTTGAGAGATAATGAAGTATTAATACCATGGTATTTATTTAAGTATTTAATCATAGTCAAATACATCAAAGTATTTTAAACTACAGTATTTTAAAAAACTAAGGCCTAGTTTGGCAACAAAGTTTTTCTAAAACTAAAGTATATCAATACCATAGTATTTTGGTGTCAAGCAAAGCAATACTTCAGTTTTTCCCTTTTCTCAGTTTTGGAAAAAAGAGGGTCTAACCTTTTTCTTAAATACTTCAAAAAACCATAGTTTTGGAGAATACTTTAGTTTTAAAACCATACTATTTGTTGGATCCAAACACCTCAAAGTATTTAATACTTCAGTTTTTTCAAAAACCAAAGTAATTTCTCAATACTTTATAAATACTTTGGGTGCCAAACAGGGCCTAAAGTACTACTAAAATACTTCAAAAATACTTTGCTACCAAACACAACTTAATATTATATGATTCATATAACCAACAAATCAAACTAGCAAGCGGCAATTGCAATTTTTGTAGGATCAATAGTCTGACTGAGCTAATACCTTGTTGATCAGTGCATAGCAAGGCGTCAGATCCTAGTAGGTGTGCCTTCCGAAATCACCGACGGGCCGACGTCTCCGTGCCAAGTCCTGGCCACGACGGCGCGCCAAAGAAGCCCTAGGCGGCTGAGGCTGAGTAAATCACTCCATAAGATCGTTTGGGCGAGCCGACTCGCACACGAAGCCATGTACTCCTCTTCCCTTGCATGGATTGATCAATCTGATGGTTCAGGCCCAATTTGGCATTACAATATTTTAAAGTATCGAGAGAATACTTTGGTTTAGAAACAAAGTTTTTCTAAAACTAAGGCTTAGTTTAGAAACAAAGTTTTTCTAAAACTTACTTCAGCTTTAGAAATTTTTTGTTGCCAAACTAGGCCAATCTTTAAGCCAGCCAAAATAAATTCCCCATAATTGTTTTATCGGCTAAGCGCTTGGTGCCACAACGCGAGGCGTTTAGTTCGGTCAGGATAAAGAAATATAGAAAGGAACCATCGCAATTTCGATTACGTCGGCATAGTACATGCCTTTAATGCAAGTATCATTGTACCGTTACTGTATACTGGACTGAATATGCAACTACCAGAACGTGAACGTGCCATCTTAATGCCCTTAATTACTACTACTGTTACTCCATACCGTTGATTGATAGTACATGCATGTAGTGACAGATAACCAACTAATATCATTGTACACGACTGCTTAATTTGGCTTTGCCATTTTCAAAGGAGAGCTCTACTCAGGAGAAGACTCACCGGTGAATGCAGCTGCCACGTCTTATTTTAGTCCTTTCAATTGTGTTTCACTCATATAAATTAGAGCCGCTTGGTACAGCCGTTTTTGGTACTTCTATTTTTTTTCCTCCTAGTTGATTTAACAGAAAGTTGTATTAAATCAACAATACTTATTATTATGGACTGAAAGGAGTACTCCCTCCGGTCCATATTAATGTTCTCAACTTTGTCTAAATACGATGCATTTGTTCTAAATACTTAACTAGATACATACGAATTTAGACAAAGTGGAGGCACATTAATATGGACCGGAGGAAGTATTAAAAATCACTCCAATAATAGTAATCCCAACTAATTTTAAAACTAAAACAACACTAAAACGTTTAGAGCAAGGCTCCAAGAATAGACTCCCATAATTTTATTGCTAGTGTCAATCTTTTTTTAGGAAACTCTCTCTTGCTCGAAATAGACTTTAGTCCCGCTATATTAATGTAGCAACCACACCGATACACGAGTTCGGACCAAAGGTAATGCTAGAGCACCAGCACAAACATGCCCAAAAGAAAAAAATAAAGACAAGGGCAAATCGACTAGATGATGATGACCCGCGGTTGCTGCGCCCTCCAATTGTCCCACCATGCTCCAAGTGCACCAAAACGCCGAGTACCTAGAAGCCGCTTCCCGAGAGAAGCACCGTCGACACAGTATTGCTGCTTGGACCATGGTCCAAGGGTTTTCTTCGGCACTCCGGGTAAAGTGGGGACACATGATTCCCTTGATGCCCCAGGAAGGAATGGTGCCACCCGGAGGTGGCACTGCATCCGGGTCGGACAAGCCGACTCGGATTTCTCCCGACCTCCGCCCACACAAAACCCTGGCGCATCAGAACACATCACGCACCCAGCTTCGCCACCAACTAGCATGCGCCACCACGACCTTGAACTCACCAACATCGTCGCTTCATGTACACTTTCATGTGGCCTGCAAGACAAAGAGACATGACATCACCGAAACGAGGGACAACAGCCCCCAGCCCGCGAGAGGAACCCACCTCCACTGCCGAGAGGCAGTCATAGACCGGATAGAGCAGCCCAGGCACACCAGGCCTAGATAGGCCCGGCCAGGCCCATAAAGCCCTAGCCACCGCTGCTGGAATGGACAATACGCAGCGCCGCATCCAAGATCAGCTAGCCATCACCGTCGCCTGCAGAGAGCCCGTCAAGTAAAACCCCATCCCGCCGAAGCCCATATGGGCCCGCCCAAGCCCATGTGGGGCCGAGGCGCCTAGATCCGTCCAGGGACGGCTGCCAGTGGCTCTCCCTACCATGGCGCCTGCCGCCCTAAGTTAGCACTACCTCCAGGGACACCTGGTCGCGCCAGACTCGGGCCTTCCGAAGAGCACCTTCGCTGCCGAGTTTTGGGCCTCGACCCGAAGCTCTAGGACGTGGGGAGGGCAGTCCGCCGGCGGCGGCGGTGAAGGGGGTGGGGGCGGCGATGTCCCATCCCCCTCGGGAGGAGGGAGGGGGGCGAGAGACGCAAGGAGAGCTCGAGCGAATTTTTAAGGCGTGTCAAATTAGGTGTCTTTTTAGGAAACCGGCTCCGACACATGTAGAGTCAGTTTCTTATTTAATCAGCCTCTCGTCTAAGTAACTTCAAAGCCTGTTTTAATCAGACAACAGGGCATAGAGGCAATGATCTGTATGTGCTCTGCATCTTCGGCGGTCTATTCCTCCAACAACAGGACGAACATCTCCTCGTCATCGGAGTCCATGGCCGAATGGAAAAAACGCCGAACACTTGGCGGACGAGGTGGCGGGAGCTTGGAGCGAAGCCGAGATACGGCAAAGGAGGGGCGGCAAAAGGCGGCCTAGGCCGAGGGGAAAGGGTACGGCGACGACGGCGAACCTTTCTACAGGCGTGACTTCGGCTTGGCGTGGTTGAGCTTCGTCGGCGAAGGCATGGAGACAGGGGCAGCCGGGGAAAGCTCTTCGCCGCGAGAGAGGCGAGTGGTAGTGGGAAATGTGGTTGTCTCGCCGACAGGGTTGACCCATCCGTGTTTTCGCTTCGTCTGGTGTTTCGAGGGCGTTAGTATCGGGCTGGAAACGCCGGACAAAAGTTGGGCCAAATCCGGACGAAATCGACGTCCTGGGAACACGACTAGGCCATTTTTAGGCGTCCGGTTGAAAATTTCGCCGGTGAACATGATCTATGTGGTGCAGTTTAGGTGTGAACATTCCTTTGTTTGCAAATTCAAGATTTTGCACGGTGAAGGATTTGTGGTGATGGTTTTGTGTTGCTGTTGCATATTGTTATCGGCTCTTTGCAGGGTGCAAAACTGCAAATCAATGCGGCAATTATGCTGGAGTTATTATCGGACTTTGTTTACTTCGTATACTCCGTTACCTCCGTAGCCAGGAAACTACAGTGGCCAGATACACAGGATTGGATTAAAACTCGGAATCTTGGATATCCACGGTTTGCGAGGTCGAAACAGAACGGACATAGGTTAGCGGCCGAGATCTTATATGTACGAGCGACCCGTTCTGCTCCTCCTTGAACCGACCCTGTAAAAACCCGACGAGATGGGCGGTGGCGGCGCCGATCGTCTCTCCGACCTCTCCGACGATCTGCTAGCCTCCGTCATCTCCTTGCTCCCAACCAGGGAGGCCGTCCGCACCGCCGTCCTCTCCCGGCGATGGCGCCCGGTCTGGCTTCTCGCGCACTCCCTCGTCCTGGACTCGAGGTCCTACGGCGACGATAGCCAAGACATCTGGGCCTACGTCGGCCGCCACTGGGACGACAGCACCCAGGATCGCCTCTTTTCCGACGCTTGCAACTTCCTTGACGCTGCCGGCCGGTGCAGCCCCGTCAGGAACCTATCTCTCTCCGTCCACGGACGCGACAAGGACTACTTCCAGCATGTCATGGGCCAGGCGTGGGGGGCAAGCAGGGGCGGCTACGACCTCATGGCCTCCCTCCTCAGCGCCTCCGCACTGCGGTCCCTAGAGGAGGTACACATCAAGTTCAATGTCGTCAAGTCGCCGGCGCATTGTCGAAGGGCGATGCTTACCGGTCCCGTCTACCAGCTGGACCCCGCCGAGTTACCTCAACACACGCTTCGAGTCCTGGACCTCGAACACAGCAGGCTCGAGTCGCCACCAAACACCGCCTCCGTTTCCTTCCCTCGCCTCTCCTCTCTACGGCTTTACAGGTGCTCGACGTCGATGGACGATCTGGAGGGCTGGATCCGTGCCGCGCCATGCCTTGGCAGCGTGCACATCCAAGACCACGACTTTGACCGTCCGTTAGATGGCACCCGCAGAGACTGTTTCGCGTTGCAAAGCCGAAGCCTCACTGCCCTCACGCTTCTATTCGGCTCGTGGATTACTACTACACAGCACTTTGAGCTCGATGTGCCATGCCTGCGCTCCTTCAAGTACAACGGGAACTTTGAGGCGTTCTCCATGAAATCACACACCGCAGAGCTGGCACGAGTCGACCTAGCCATTCACCAGGACTGTCGGATTCACCATAAAGATGGTGAGGCCACAAGCAAGGAATGGTTCCCCCGTTTTTGGCGGTTCATGCGCAACTTTCGGCACGTCAAGGCCATCAAACTCAAGGTGCCCAACATCGAGGACATCGCGGTGGTAGACAAGGCCGTGCGACATGAGCACTTGTTCACGTTGCCCGCCCTGGAACAGCTAGATCTAAAAGGGTTCTCCGATCCGAGCCGCAGGGATGACACAACTCTTGCCATTGCCAACTTGCTCCAGTGTTGCCCGGTGTTGCACGGCTTGCAGATTCAAATCCCTATAGATCCCTACCGAACCCATTACGCTCGCACGAGTACAACAAAGGTACGGGTATCGGATTTTGACGTGTCCATGGATCTGTTTCGGAGGCGCTTTTCAAAGGGGATGATGGTTCCTCTCATGCTAGACAAGGACGATGCCAATGTTTCCTCGCAAGTTGTGGTACTCCCTGGTTTGACCGGTTGCCGATTCCGTTGCTTGGACAGTCATTTGAAAAATGTGACATTGCAATTTGAGTTGAAGGAGATGAATAGCTTTGAGGTTTGTCTTGCAAAGTTCTTTGCGGAAAATTGTATGGTCCTTGAGGTATTGCAAATTAATGATGGGAAGCAGAACTTTTTAAGCCATCTCAATTGGATGGTAGAGAGATGGAGAGCCAATGCGTCTAAAAGGAGGGAACAAAAGGAATATGATTCAGCTGAATCGTTGAAACAGAAGGGGAAAAGGAAACATAACTACCGTGTTTACAACGACAGAGTAATTTTGGATTTGTTTTCAAAATAAAATTAATTTATATCCTCAAAGGGCTACATCTAGTTGATGGTGTGACAACAAAATCTTTACCATACTACCAAGAACGACAGTCGGGACAACTAGTGAAGACCAGAGCAAAAAGTCACTTGATTTTGTTCTCCTTGTAAATATATAAGGGTTACTGCTGCAAACATGATATGGTCTAGAGAGACAACGAGCAAATGTACCATTTTATCTTATGCGCTTTAGAATCATGTGCATGCACGTCATGGTAGTTAATAATAAACTATTGTGTTTGTCATGTGAGCTCGAGAAAAATAAATATACGGTACATCATTCCATCATCATAAGATGTCGTTTTTTCTTAGTATAAATGTCTATATCAATACTAGAAATGTGTATAGCTACGACTAAAACGTTTTTGTCATAGAAGATCAAATATTCTCATGTACTTATTGTTTCGCGGTTTCAAAATACATACAAGAATAGAGAAGTCGTATGATTGAAGACTTGGAGTGGCATGCATGTCTCCACTGGAGTAGGACTCGAGTTCATCAGCAAGTGCAACGGTGAGCTGTGTGGTGTAACTCTACTGGAGTTCATCAGTTAGCTTCCAAATGTGAACTAATTCTTCTCATTCGGAGCAGGATTCATATTTGATGATTTTACATCTCCATATGCATATAAGCCAGATGCTAAAACCTAAATTGTACTACTAAACTTCAGAATATTATCTTTAGCATTATAGTTGAACAATTCTGAATCAAAAAAAGTATGTCTTGATGGCACATTTAGTCCCTTTACGACTCAATACCAATTGTGAAATTAGTAGAACTGCAGACAAGACAATCAGGAAACCAATCTGAAACTTAGATTGAAACCATAAACAAGAGTATGGAAAACGTACTTGATGCGAACGGCGAAGTAGTACCGTGAGGGAAAGGTGAAAAGAACCCCCAGTGGGTAGTGAAATAGAACGTGAAACCTGTGTAATATGCTGCACGGGACACCTGGAAATGCCATTTATAGATTCTGTGCCGAGGGCGTCGTGCGGGTCAGCGTCGGCTCTATCGAATTGATGTGGAAGCGGTCGTGGAGACGGGTCCGGCATCAACAAGATCGGAGCGGGCATTTGGTGGCATGGATGACTGTGGAGGCGGCAACGTGAAAGGAAACTTGGAGAGCGGAGAAAGGGGTGGCGGCAGCGCGAGTGGAGAGGGGGTGGCGGAGGCGCGAGCGCGGGCAAGCGGTGGCGCGCGTCCAAGGGAGCAGCGGTTTGTTTTGTTCCTGGCTGGAACTTTTTTTTTGTTGGTGATATTTTGTTTACACAGAATTACTAGCTGGGCCTGTTGGGCCAAATCTATCTCAGCCGTTAGATCAGATTATACTAGTCATGTTTAAAGAGTAGTAAAAGGTAATGTAAAAGTTACGTGGAAATAGAAAGAGAATTAAGTCAACAGGAAACAAGATAAGCAAGCACTCCCGCCAATAATAAGTAATCCATAGCTTGGGTATCCAATTTGTGTTTTAAAAAAGGGGCAGGTTCTTATCAAAAAGTTCAGCACAATTTATCACGTTGCAGCAGATAGTTACATGAAAATCTTTTTGGAACCGTCCCTTGCCCATCCCTGGATCTCCTTCTTCAGGCGAGCCTGCAGCACTAAATGCTCCTTGGGGAAGACAACACATAGCATTTTAAGCACCATGGCATTGGCCAACAGGAGACGCGCCAACATCCTCTGCGTCTCGTTCCCCTTGTAGTGCACCAAGTTGATCTCCTTCACACTTTGTCGCAGGCAATTCTTCGCGAAGAACACCACGGCATCATTGTCACGGCCCATCGAAGAACCCTCACTGGATGTTGCCTGTTGTCGTTGCTCCCTCTCCTCTGCCATGTACAGCATGAGCACCTCCAGGTTGGGAGTCTTCTCTAGGATACAGCGCATGGCGCCGACGAACTAGAGGTTGTCAATGCGGCCCTGCAGCACGAGCCGCGTCATACGGGAGAACACCGGGATCCCGTGTCCGTGAAGGCACTTTCTATGGAGGCGTCCGTGGTGCAGGTGGAGGCGTTGCGTGCCCGAGAAGTTCCCGAGGAACGCCCTAAACATGGCGTGGTCGGCCACGTTTTTCTTGGTGACCGGCGTGCAGACGTCAACCGTGCACGAGTACTTCTGCGGCGGGGAGCCGTGCAGGGTGAGAAGCGAGTCGGTGGGCACGGCACCGCGGTATTCCAGAGACACGAGTTCCGACGCATCGATGTGGATGGACTTGGCAGAGTGGCAACACCGTAGGACGAAGCGGCGGAGGCGTCTGTGGATGACGAAGAGGGTTCTGAGGTGGCAAACCGCTTCGAGCGTCAGGTTGGCGAGGCGAGGGCAGCTCAGGACCAGCCTCTGGACGCTCCTCCCAGAGTCGATGTAGATGACCGTTACGTGCGGTGTCTCGAGACACGGCAGCTTCACCTCTGCCGGCACTGGCCAAGGCAGAGCGTCTTGAGGGCGGCGCATGAGAAGAGACTTCTCGGGAGGCGGTAGAGCACTGCCTCATGTTCGTCATCCGAATCGCTGCCCGTTTTGTTAGGGTTGGCGAAGCGGGGAACGTAATTTCCCGACCATCTGTAGTTGTCACGTGTGTAGTTGTCGTTGTCGCACGGGCAGATGGGGCCGAGGAGGAAGCGTGCTCCAGTCGGTGGACCTCTCCCCCTCCTCCTCCTCCTCCTCGAACGAGACGGTGTGCACGTGGCCGAAGATGTAGCGCCAACGCCGGGACAGCACCGCCGCGCGGACGGCCTCGTCGATCGGAAGAAAGGAGAGGATGTGTCCCAGCACGACGTCCGGGAGGTCGCTGACGCGGTCTCGCCGCGGAGGCGTTGGTGATACCATGATCTGGCTTGAAGGAATCATGCCGATCGACGACGGCGACGGATCGTCCGGCGACGCCCGGTCGTCAGCAACTTCTGGTCCGATCTTGGCGTACAAGTATGTAACAGCCAACAAATTGTCTCGGGAATCTCTCTCCATATATACAGAAACAAACAAGGGATACGGAATACGGGATACGGACCATACGGTATAGAAACCGATAATCCTCTTTCCCGTAGGTTTTGCAAATCCCCTCAAACCCTTGCATGTACGCCCTCCGGGTCGATGACCGCCGCCGATCTTTTCTCTTGCCTCCCGGACGATATGCTCATCCATGTCATCTACTTCCTCCCCGTCAGGGACGCCGCCCGTACCTCCGTGCTCTCCCGGCGATGGCACCCGCTCTGGCTGAGCACGGACGCTCTCAACCTCGACTCCACCTCCTACGGCACCGGCCGGCGGCCGAATCGATACACCAGGTCCTACAGCGGCCTGGAGGCCTCTCAGTTGAAGGATCGTCTCTTCTCCGACGCCGGCTCCGCCCTCCGCGCCGAGGGCCGGTGCCCGGTCACCAAGCTCTCGCTGTTCGTCAAGGGACACGACGGCGAGTTTTGCCACGATGTCATGACCACCTCCGAATCCAGGCGGGACTGGAACGTGAGAGACGCGGACAACTACGACCTGCTGGCCGACCTTCTCGCCGTCCAGGAACTACGGCGCATCCAGGAGTTACGCCTCCGATTCTACTGCGACCACAAGGAGAGCCGCTGGTCCGCATACGCGCTGGACCCTGCCGTGTTACCGGGCAGCACCCTCCGGGTCCTGGACCTCGACTGGACACAGATCATGTTGGCCCAGACCCGGCAGTATTTTCGCCGGGGCGTTTACACGTCGAGTATTTTCCGACGACACGCGCACGTATATGCTAAGCTCAATTACTTGCAAAGACTTCCGGCCAGACGTTGCAAGTTTGCACGTATGTACGTAGCTAGCCTTAGCTTTTCTAGCTAGTAGCTCATACAACGCACGAACACAAATCACAGAGAAACTCGATTGATTGCAATACGCACGTCTCGTGCGTCTTTTCTTTATTTGCTCTCAACTTGACACAGGTACAAGGCTAGCTATTACATGGGTATAAATAGTAGTCCTGCTACTACCTGAGTCGAACAATACTTCCTGGCCTACTCCGGCAAGGACACACGCACATGCATGTATCCGAGTCGTACACGCACATGCATGTATCCGGCAAGGACACACGCACACGCCTTGTCGTGCTTATTTCCAACAATCTCCCCCTAAGCACGATATGCGCTTCATCTCGACCTGGATCCCAAATACGCCAGCTACTCCTCGCGGACGTTATCCTTGGCATTGCTTTCGCCGCTCCAGGCGTCCTCTTCGACATTGCTTTCGTCATCTCTGGCACCCATGTCGCCGTCTTTGCTCTTGTCGGCTTCTCCATGGCTTCACGCCGACAGTCCTTTTTGTCCGCGCCCTTCTCCATGCCTTCACGCCGACTGTCCTTTTTATTCGCGCCTTGAGACATTATACTTGGTTCAATGAAGTACTTTCTCATCGATGCCTCACATATTTGATCTACTACTTGCCGGTGCTCTTGGATGCAATAGAACAAATAAGTAGGAGGTAACTCAAATTGGTTTTCTTCTAGCTTCTCTATACCATGTGAAAAGCCTTTTGATGGATCTGCACCCCCTATTGTTGGGTCTCCTCCATCTATCTGGCCACCAGTCCACTCTCTTGGACCATCGCCTTCTGGTCTTGCTGGCCTGTTTGCTGGGCTCACTTCAGCTCCCCCTCCTCCTCTAATTGTTGGGCAAACAAGTGCAGGTATCACTACGCATGCATCTGCGCACCCTACCAGTTCCGTATCTTCTGACCACAGACTAGCCTTTTCTTCAAACTCTTTGTCTTCTGGGAGAATCCCTAGTGCTTCTGGCCTAGTGTCCATGCTTGGAGCTCCCCCTAGGCCTTCAATGTCTTCTGGGCCCGAACTTGCTAACAAGGATAAGCTCGATTGATCCATATTTTCTTCATACTCAAGATCCCACGTGACGTGAAAATTTGAATATTCCGATTCGTCGTAGCCCCAATTCCATGACTTGCCTTCCTCAAAGATTACGTCTCCCTTGAAAACCACCTTATTGGTATAAGGATTGCACAAGCGGTATGTCTTTGAGCCTTCATAGCCTGTCATGATCATTGGAATACGTTGCTCCGCCAATTCCGCCTTTACATGCGCCACACATCCAAAAGTACGAAGATGATCAACCGAGGGCTTCCATACGTACCATGCTTCGTACGGTGTTATACCAACTCCACCTCAGTAGATTCCATGTTCAACAAATACACAGCCGTATTGACTGCCTCGCCCTAGAATTTTCCTGGCAAACCTTTACTCTTCATCATCCTTCGTGCCATGGTCAACACGGTTTGATGCAGCTCGCCTTCCTGATCAATGCGTAGAACTCTTATATTCGCCTCCACCTTGAACTCTTCGGCTTCCTTGATCTTCTCAAATGCTTGTTGAGCTTGACCCTTACTTTTCAGCAATACAATCCACATGTATTTACTATGATCATCCACCACAAGCATGAAGAACTTATTGCCGGACGGAGTTGCAGGTGAAATTCCAACGCATAGATCGCCATGAACAAGTTCCGAGGCTTCACTTGCCTCAAACGTGGCTTCACATGGGAACGGGGCACTTTGTTCCTCATGATGCACACACGGTAGATCGTGATCCACTTGTGCCACAATCTCCGCAGCCGGTGATGGAGGATCCTCCTCATCCTTCAACTCGCCATTTCGAGCATCAGCATCATCGGTCCATCATCTCCTTCCTGGGCGATGAGAGCCCTCTCCTTTTCCTTTGGTGCTTTCCGGCAATCAGCCTTAAAGTGACCGAGCTCGCCGCAGTTATGACACCTTACTTTCTTTATGTCAAACTTTCTCCGCGGCGGGGCGTCATCTTCATCCTCCTGCCCCACAATGTACTTTTTCGCTGGGCGTTGCTTCTCCTTGCCGCTCGTGGAGCCTCCTTGCTTTTCTTTTGAAAGAGTCATCCACTGCTGCTTTGTGAGCATCAGGTGCTCAACCTGTTCTGGATCACCGAAGCTGATCCGGATTCTCTCATCGTGTGCCTTGAATCTTCCGACGAGATCCTCAACCGTCAATGTATTCAGGTCGAGACATTGTTCGATCGATGTAACGATCTGCATGTAGCACGCCGGCGCCGCACGCAGGAACCTTCTGACGTTCTTGATCTCATCCAATTTCTCGCCATATCCCTTGATTGCGTTGACAAGGATAACGAAACGGGCGGCAAACTGATCAACCGTCTCGCTCTCCTCCATCTTTAGATCTTCATAGCTTTTTGTCAAAGTTTGAAGATGCGCTTCCTTCACGCGGGCATGACCTTGGTGCAAGATCTTGATCGTCTCCCATGCATCCTTCGCCGATTTCTTTCCGACGAGGTGCTGCATCACGTCCTTTAGCACGACGGAGTAGAGCGCCGTTAACGCTTGGCGATCCTTCCGATACTTCACGCCTCCCTTGACGTACTCGTTGCCTCCTGGATCGACGGCCTCCCAAACCTCCTGAGCCTCCATGGCCACCTCCATGTTGAGTGCCCATAGCCCGTAGTCCTTGCGATCGAGGCGCGGATACAAAGCCGCCCCCACCGTCTCTGTCACCGGTGCCGATGCCGAGTTCTCGCCAAACTTCACCATCGCCATGACCTCCTAGTACTTTTAGTAGATCACGAACGACGACCTTGGCTCTGATACCAATTGTTGGTCCAGACCCGGCAGTACTTTCGCCGGGGCGTTTACACGTCGAGTATTTTCCGACGACACGCGCATGTATATGCTAAGCTCAATTACTTGCAAAGACTTCCGGCCAGACGTCGCAAGTTTGCACGTATGTACGTAGCTAGCCTTAGCTTTTCTAGCTAGTAGCTCATACAACGCACGAACACAAATCATAGAGAAACTCGATTGATTGCAATACGCACGTCTCGTGCGTCTTTTCTTTATTTGCTCTCAACTTGACACAGGTACAAGGCTAGCTATTACATGGGTATAAATAGTAGTCCTGCTACTACCTGAGTCGAACAATACTTCCTGGCCTAGTCCGGCAAGGACACACGCACATGCATGTATCCGAGTCGCACATGCATGTATCCGGCAAGGACACACGCACACGCCTTGTCGTGCTTATTTCCAACAGATCAAACTGCCTCGGCGCAGCGGCGGTGGCACCACCTTCGCCCTCCCTCGCCTCGCGGCGCTCCGCCTTCGCAGATGCTCGTCTCGGATGGAGGAGCTCGAGGACTTTATCCGTGCCATGCCTAGTCTAGAGAGCCTGCATATCGAACGCCATGCCTTTCACCATTGCCGCAACACCAGGGGTGGCCGCCTGACGCTCCACTGCCCGAACGCCACCAGCGTCAAGTTGGAGCTAAACAGAAGCATTGAGCTCGACGCCCCATTCTTGCGGACCTTCAAGTACGCGGGAGAATTCGTGGATTTCTCCATCAAGTCGCCAGCACCTGAGTTGGCACGAGTTGAACTGGCTTTCACCCAGCAGCAGCGTCCATTCTATGAGCCAGTTAAGCCCTGGTTGGGCCCTTTCTGGCGATTCATACGCATCTTCGGGCACACAAAGATCCTCCTCAGACTGAAGGTGCCAAACCTCGAGGGCATCGCGGTAGACAAAGACATGCAACATGAGCACTTGGTCACGTTACTCGGCCTAGAACGCCTAGAGCTTGAAGGGCCATATGATGAGAGCCGCAGAGAGGATGCAACTTTAGCTATTGCAAACTTGCTCCACTGCTGTCCCGTGATAAATACTTTGCGGATTCGGATTATTAACGCAAACTATGGTTTTGGGTACTACAGACGTGGCAGGAAGCCATTACTAGATTTCCGTGTATCACAGGACTTGTTCGAGGGGCGATACTCGAAAAAGATCACTGCCATGATCAATGCTGCTGCGGATGGCTCTTCTTCGGAAGTTGTAGATCTCCCAGGGCTGAGCGGTTGCGAGTTCGATTGCTTGCGGGATCATCTGAAAAATGTGGAATTGGAGTTTGAGTTGAAGATGACGAAGGAGATGAATAATTCCTTTGAGGTCTGCCTTGCCAAGTTCTTTGCAGAAAATTGTCCAGTACTTGAGAACCTGCAAATTGACGATGGAAAGCGCAACTTCTTAAGCCATATCAATTGGATGGTGGATAAATGGAGAGCTGATGCGTTGGAGCAAAGGAAACAAATGGAACGGGGACTCAGCTAATTAATGCGCAGAAACAAAGGGGGAAAACAAATATCATTCAGATTGGGAATACAATGTAAAAGTTGTTCAATGAAATTTCAAAAAAGGTTATTTTAGATACTGTGTTTTGTGTATTATCTTGTCTGTGCCGCAAACTTGAACAATTCATCTGCACACAAGTACATCTATATGATTATACGGTTCAATTCTGATGCGTTTATACTTCAAAGCCGAGAATGAAAACTTACTGTACATAAATGCTGCTGTGAACTGTAAGCTACATATTTTGGGTGGATTGTCAAGCGATTACATACTTACTGGGATCTCTATTCCGAATCTTGGGTGGCAAAAACATTTTGTAGGATGTTCATGCTCATATAGCCAGATATATACTAGCTATACATACTATTTCAGGATTTATAGAGGACTTGCAACATTTATATCAGTGAGAACGATGAGAGGTGTGTGGTGGTGGGGGTGGGGGTGGGATCCAGTACAACCCCTTCTCCCTAAACTCGTATAAATACTGTATTGGTATTACTCATATATAGGCATACAGATAGGAATATGTAGCTATACAGCATTCTTTCCGCACGCTTTTCCGCACATGACCCGAGCCTGCCGACCGTCCCGATTCTGCTTGGCCGCCTCCGCCTAGATTCGCCTCTGCTTGGCCGCCTCCGCCTAGATTCGCCTCTGCTTGGCCGCCTCCGCCTAGATTCGCCTCTGCTTGGCTGCTTGCTGGGCGTGCTAGATGCTTGCGACCCTTCGCAGCTCCGGCGACTGACTTCCGGCGATAGCGGCGACGGCGGGATGGCCGGAATCAACCTCCGGTGGTGGCGATAGTGAGGGGTACGGAGGCGATGTAGCCTCAAAGTGGTTCGTCTCTGTGTAGTCACCATTCAAGAGAAACCAAACTCAGAAACACTAGAAGCTAACCATAAATAGATGCATTCTACAAATGTAGATGTCCAAACAATATCGTGAAGCGACCAAACCAAACCGGTAGAATCGAGAGCGAACAATAAAGACATGTGCAATGAGACACAAGCATCTGCTTTTGAGCACGATGGAAGAGGATCCCCTAACATGCCCTCTCCTGCAATTGAGTCACTGACAAGTGGGGTCGGCCATAGGTGGGACCCACATGTCAGTGACCGAAAGTCGGTGCACAGCAGGAATAGCTACCTCAGAGGAGCCACGTCCAAGCACTATACCTAAGAGCATCTCTAGCCCAACCCCTATAAAACTTAAATGATCAAAAGCCTCCCTATACTAAATGATAATTTTTTATCATCTAATAAAGGGTGGCTGACCAAATCTCAACCCTATATTTATCTCCTCGATTTTTTTAGCTTAATTTCAACAAATAACAAATACTCGAACACACCAAATTCAAACATGCATATACATCATCCAAAAAAGCACCACCGATTCACCTCAAAAAGGGTAGAGAGTTCTCTGGGCAAAAAATGCCATGACGATTCACCGTAATACTCGGACGAAAAGAAACCACCTCGAGGCTCGAGGCTCGAGCCACGTTTAGTCTGTATATCTATTCCATAAGTTCATTCCGTAGATGCAGGATTATTGGAAAAGAAATCACGCAAGTTTAGGAGGTGACCGAAATTTTCGCGCTGACTACTGGCCGACTCAACAAACTCACGAGACATCAACTCTTGGTCGGTTCGTCCTCGTCACGGTGGCGGCGGCGGCGGCGGCGCAAGCAGAAACCATAAACACGAACCGGTCTCTCTCGTCCCATATGTCCGATCAACGGACACCAAGATCGATGGCGACGCACCGGCACGGCGGAGATCGCCTGAGCGCTCTCCCCGCCAAGGCGCTCGAGTGTCGTGGTATTGCCGACGAGTACGCCATGGAGGGGTCCTCACAGTGCGTGTTTAGAGACGTGGGGTAAGGCGGACGGTTGACGGGTACGAGGTAACACATCTTACCCAGGTTCAGATCCCACGACGGTGGCGGAATCCTACTCCTGCTATAAATCACTATAATGGCAATACGCCGAGTTACAGAGATAGGTTCGCTGTGTGAGGTTGTCTGATGTTGTATGAGATTGTTCCCTAAAGGCTCCCATAGGCCCGACTTATATAGTCGCCAGGTCCTAGGGTTACAGGGAAATGTCCTAGCCGGACAGGTTACAGAGTCCTACACTGTCTATTACTAGTCTTGTGTATATTGTACTCCAAGGCTCCGGGTACGCTAGTGACTCCACCGTAGCCTTCCTTTATCCGGCATGGGCCTCCCTTCTGGATCCACCTAACTGGGCCGCCCAGCAGGCCATAGGCCATGCTACCGACTATGGGCCACCCGGGTTAGTCGGATAAGAGACATACTATTAGGACACCCATATAGTATATCCCCAACAGTAGCCCCCGGAGAACTTCGAGATCTTGTGTCGTCTTGCCTCTTTACGTGGAATGCTCCGTCTAGATGGATGTCGGCAAATCGTCAAGCAATATCTTGTAGTCCTCCCAAAGAACCCTGCAAGGTTTTCTCCGTCTTCAAATGGTAAGCCGGAGAAATGCTGAATCTTCCATCGTACTCTTCCGTAGTCGGATTAAATCCGTCCATGCCGGAATGTTCGATGCGACGGCTCATCTACCCGTGTCAGCTAGGACGACGTAGGCTTAGGTCAGCGACGCCTCGTAACTCACACATGCAGAGAACGCAATCATATCCGATTTTCCCGCGCGAGTGATACGAACCGTTGGCGGCGACGGTTAGAGACGTGGCAAAATTACCGCGCACGTTCACGAACACGTCGTCTACGCGGCAACCGTCCGATCAGCTGCACGAATCTTGACACAGAGTATGATAAATAGTAACCGTGGGACACTTGCCACTTTTTACCTCATTCTCTCGCGTCATTGTCTTCTTCCTCTAGCCGCACGCCTCCTCGAGCTCTCCGCGAGAATCCTTGGAAACCCTAGCCTCCCTCTGTGTCAGTCGCATCCTTCCAGCATCCCATGGCCAGCAGCAGCTCCTCCCTATCGATGGCGGCGTCGAGCGAAGCCACGGCGAAGCCGGCAAGCTCCATCGTCGTGCCCCCAGAGGGCCTGGTCATCCCCGCATCGGCGGTGATCGAGACCACCGGCGGCGACCATAATCCGGCGGCGCTGGAACCACTGGAAGAAGAGCCAGACTCGCACAAGGGCGACTGGCGCGGCTCGGACATCACTGACCGCGACATCCACGAGATGGTCGTCGAAGGCTACCTCCCCGCGACGGAGGGGCTCACCTGGCGCGCGGCGCCGGCCGGCGAGGTGACACCTTCTCCCCAAGTCGGAGAAAAGGTGTACCTCAAGTCTCAGCTGGTACGCGGCGTTTCTTTGCCCATCTCCCACTTCTTTCTCTCCGTCTTGAACCACTACAAGATCCAACCCCACAACCTCTCCCCCAATAGCATCCTAGTGCTTAGCAACTTCACGACACTTTGTGAGGGTTACCTAGGGATTAGGCCTAGGTTAGACTTGTTCGTGTACTTCTTCACCGTCAAACGTGAAGCCGGACATAGTAGGGAGGAGCTTAGGAACTGTGGCACCATAAGCTTCAAGATTCGTCCTGGCCGGCGGTTCCCCGACATCGTCGGCCACGAGTCCTGCAAGAACTGGCAGCGGACGTACTTCTACGGCCCCGACATTCCTTTGGCGGGCCGAGAAGTAACGTACCCGGACTTCGCGGATGGAGCCGCCACTGAAGTGTCCACATGGAGATCCCATGCCTCCCTTCCCTCCGACCTCGACGCTTCTCGCGTAATAAGGCGGATCGAATGGTTCATAGAGACGGGTTTGACCGGCTTGGACCTAGCCATGTGCTGGTTCATCAGGCGAATCCAACCTCTGCAGCACCGCGCGAAGTTCATGCACGAGTATACCAGTGATCGAAGGGATACCCTCCGGATCTCTGTGGATAACTTCTCGAGCGACTCCGTCAAGCTTCGTCTGAAGGACATCGTCAAGGTGAAGGATAAGAAGCGTGGCTTCACCATCACCTGCGACATGTACATAGACGGCAAGTGCCCAAACATAGATATGTATTTTTCGTGTACAACATATACTCCAGTTTATCCGTCTTGCCATTACCACCTCATCTAACACGGTGATTTCTAACTTAACAGTTTAGCGATCTAGATGAGGACAACCTGGCTGCCCAAATCTACGATTCAAAGATGAAGGAAGTCACGGTCGTGTCCGACGACGATGTCCCATTGGCGTGAAAGCGGAAGAGCTCCGCCTCTGACGCTGCCGATGGAGGCAAGAAGAATACGGAGGGTGGAGCCTCCAAGAAGACTACCGCCGCCCTGGAGGCGGAAAAGAAAAGATCCACCGGGATTTTTGCCAAGGCACCCCCATTAGTGTGAGCTTCTCATTCTCCGACATTGTCTGTTTTTATCTGTCTTGTTCCTGTACTTATGCACTTTGCATGTTTCAGGAAGAAAGCCACAACCAGCCTTAAGAAGACCTCCAAGGGGGCTTCTAGAAATATCAAAGATATGCTGCATCGCGACTCCTCCCCCTCCATCGCCCCTGCTACTCCTGCCGTCAAGCCTTCCTCTGCCCCGACAAGCTCTCAAGCCCAGGAGGCACCAGGCCCTTCCGCCATGGAAGTGGATTCTGGCGCTTCTACCGAACTTGCTATTGTCGGCAAAGCGACGCAGAGAGCACCGCTTCACAAATGGCTGAAGCTCCAAGGATGCCATCGGTGGCGGCAAGGCGGCAGTGGGAGCTGGTACCTCTGCCGGCGGCGCTTCTCCCGTAAACCCTTCGAATTTCCGAAGATAGTTTACCCGACGCTTCTGCCGAGTAACACAACTATGGTTCCTGGAGGAGTGCCGTCATCTCCAATGTGTTGTATTGAGGAGCTGCTCCGTCAAGCAGATATCTTGCGGGGAAATAGCATTTCCTTTGGCAAGCTGCTGGCCGAGAGTGCTACAAACCTCAAGATTATTGCACTTGTAAGTTTTACTTTGCCTTTTGCATTTCATTATGAGTATCCCACTGTAGCCCCCGAGGATGTAGACGAAAAACCATAGGTTTTGCATCTATATGCTCTAAGAGTGACTAAGTTAGAAAGAACTCGCACTGTAGCCCCCAAGCATTTAGATGGAAGAAACTATTCCGACTAGATGCTTTAAGAGTAGCATACGCAGTGTTTATAATTTTCAATACTGTAGCCCCCAAGCCTCTAGTTGTAACTGAATTAGTTCCGACTAGATGCTTAAAGAAAAGCTAAGCATATTGCTAAGTTAAAAATTCTCGCTGTAGCCCCCGAGCGTCTAGGTGGAAAAAACTCCGACTAGATGCTCCAAGTAGACCAAACAACGGTTTAACTTTATACTTGTTTTTTCAGAACGAGAATGCTCGGAGGGGCATGGCCAACGACAAGTACCAGAAGATGTGCGCAGATCTTGAAGCCAAAAAGGGTAAAACTGCCATCTTGAAGGAACAGATCATCAAAAACAAGAGTCTGTTTTCTTTTTTGCGCATCCCGTCTTGGTTTTATGCCTTCCTTCTTCGAGTACTCGCTGTGTACTTTGTTTTCTCCGACTTGCAGAGCATGTTGCCAAGGCAAAGGATATTGTCGAGCAGTCCAAGCACATCCAGCAGCTGGACAGCGAGAACAAAATCCTTAAGAAGAGAGGGAAGAGATGCTGAAGATGCACGAGGATTCCATGGAAGCCCTGCAGGATTCCGCCTCCGTGGAAATCAATCGCTTGAAGGAGGAGCTTGCGATCTTAAAAGATCATAAGCAAGCTGCTGATGAGCAAAACCAACGCCATAGCGAGGCGTTTAAGCTCCTCCAACAGGAGAAGGAATCCTTGGCGGACACCGTCTGGCAGGCCAAGGCCAGCATCTTCAGTAAGTTTCCTCCGCCTTGTATTTCTGTAGTCTAGATACTTAGAGTTTGTGGAACTCATGCGCTCCTTGTCAGAATTTTCAGCGCCTATGGGTTTGACCCGCTCGCCTCCTTTGGACAAGGAATGCATGGTTCTTGCCGACAACTTCATCAACACCGCCATCACCCAAGCCAAGGAGATTGCCAAGCCCCTCAAGATATACATCAAGGCCTCGGACTCCGTGACGAAGTACTTGGAGATTCTGCGCCGAGCCCCCGAGCGTGTTACAAGCTGGAAAGCTGCATGTGCACGGGCTGGCGCGAGGATGGCGCTTTCAATGGTGAAGGCACACTACGAAGGTGCCGACATCGACACGGTTACCTCTGGCATCTGACGATGATGGCAAAGAGATTGATCACGACGCCATCTTGTCATCACTCGCGGGGTATGACACCAGAGTTGCCGAGTTGGTGGACATCGATGTGTTTGTGCCCATGAACACCATCGATAGCGTCAACCAAGATTCCTCCGAGTCTCATCATAGCGCCGATGTTGAGGGTGATTCTCTGGCTGGGGACGATGCTGCTTCCAAGTCTCCTGCGCCCAAAGAGTGAAAAATACTATGTAATATTTGTTTTGCCTTTGGTATATACGCGGAAAAAACTTGATGATGTAACTTAAGGCGGAAAACAATAGTTGTTATGTCCTGCTACTTAAGAACTTATCTCCCAGCATGTATATATTTTTAAGCAAGTGCTGGCTTATCCATTACTTTGGTTCTTATGCTTGACTTTTTGTGAGTCGGAAGACTTGTCGTCGGAACCATGCGCTTAGGTGATGATGCCCAATGGCACCGTCCATAACCTGAGCACAAAATCACCGACAATAAGTGCCAAAAGTCACTATTCCAGAATCCACATAAAAACGACAAAGAACGTGTAGACCAGAAAACTTAAGTTAACACCCCTAGGCGGAATTTTCACAAGTGCAAACGCAAAACTTGTGCATAAAGGTTTTATATGATCTAAAAATGAACACTAAAGGAGGTAAAAGACTCAGAAATATGAGTGAACCAAAGAGCTATATTTCATTGATCATATAAGAGATACACAATTAGATAAAAAATGCTAAGTGTAGAAAGGACGTAGTTGTGCTATGTTCCATGGCCGATCAAGCTCCGGGTAGTCATCATCCGGGTCACGTCGCTTACGCTTATGATCCTTGTTGGGTCTATCCTTTAGTTCACGATTGTCAACAAGGTAGTAAGACCCATTGAGCAGCGCCTTGCTTATGATGAACGGTCCTTCCCATGGCGGGGATAATTTGTGTGACTTTTTCTGCTTAAGTCGGAGCACCAAATCCCCCCTCTTTAAACGAGTGATGCTAAACACGGCGACTATGGTAGCTGTGTAGCTTCTGCTGGTAGATGGCGGATCTTTGGCATGCCAAAACGCGCTCCTCCTCGAGAAGGTCCACATCTAGGCGTCTGGATTCTTCAGCGTCATCTTCGTCGTAGGCAGCAACTCTTGGTACATCGTGGAGGATGTCAGATGGCAAGATGGCTTCTGCTCCATATACCATGAAGTAAGGGGTGTAGCCGGTAGATCTGTTAGGTGTAGTTCGTAAACTCCACAGTACAGATGGCAATTCTTCCGCCCAGGCTCCAGCTGCTCTATGTAGCGGTGCCTCCAGACGTGGCTTGATTCCCTGTAGAATTAATCCATTGGCTCGCTCAACCTGACCGTTGGATTGTGGGTGTGCCACAAATGCAAGGTCAAGTCGGATGCCTTTCTCCCAGCAATACGCCTCCACTTCTCCGAGTGATAAATTGTTGCCATTGTCGGTGATAATGCTATGTGGGAGACCAAATCTCACCACTAGATCCCGGACAAACCTGAGGGCAGTTGCCCCATCAAGCTTTCTAATGGGTTTAGCTTCTATCCATTTGGTGAATTTGTCGACTGCTACAAGCAGATGCGTAAATCCACATGGTGCCGTCTGTAACGGTCCCACCATGTCTAGCCCCCAGACCGCAAACGGCCAAGTTATTGGTATTGTTCGCAGTTCTTCAGCAGGAACATGTGGTTGTCGGGCATAATACTGGCATCATGTGCATGTCTCAACCAGCTTGTCGGCGTCCGCCTTCGCTGTCAGCCAGTAGAATCCTTGCCGGAAGGCTTTCGCGACCAACGATCGAGGAGCGGCGTGATGCCTGCAATCTCCGAGATGGATTTCGCGTAGGATTTCCATACCTTCTAGCTAGGAAACACACTTTAGGTATACCCCAGTAGTGCTCCTTTTGTAGAGTTGCCCATTGATTATGGTATAACCCTTTGCTCGTCTTACTATTTGTCGTCTTTCGACTTTGTCGTCGGGCAAAGTTCCGTGTTCGAGGAATTCCATGAACGGTTTTGTCCAAGTCGGAGGGACCTTAGTCACCATGTTGACGAAAGAGTCAGCTCTATCCGGATTGTCGATGTCGGCTCCCTTCACGGATGGTGTGCGCAGGTGCTTGAGGAAAACTCCTAGCGGAATTCGCTTGCGCCCTGATCCTAGTTTAGATAGCAGATCAGCCGCCTCGTTTTGTTCCCTAGGCACATATTTAACTTCGTAGCCCAAGAAGCTCTTGGCTATCTCGTCCACTTCGTCTCGATACGCTGCCATCATAGGGTTCCGTGCATTCCAGGTGCCAGCCACCTGCTGGGCAACCAAGTCGGAATCTCCACAGCAAACTATGCGCTTGATGCCAATATCCTTGGTTACACGTAGTCCGTGAATGAGTGCTTCATACTCCGCCATGTTGTTTGTAGCCTCGAAGTGGATCTGCAGAACGTAGTGTAGCTTGTCTCCTGTTGGTGACTGTAGCAATACACCAGCCCCTGAGCCGTTGAGCAGCTTTGATCCGTCAAAGTGCATCACCCAGTACTCTGGTTCTGGCAACGGAGTAGCATCTGGCATCTCCGTCCAATCTGCAATAAAATCCGCCAAAGCTTGTGACTTGATACCGTCGCGTCTCTTGTAGGTGATCTCGAAGGCGGCAAGTTCAATGCCCCACTTCACGACCCTTCCTGTAGTGTCGCTGTTATTGATAATGTCGGACAGTGGAGTCTTGCTCACCACTGTGATTGATGCTCCTAGAAGTAATGTCTCAGCTTCCGAGAAGCGAGGAATACTCCATAAGCTATTGTTTGGTAGTGCGGGTAATGCTGCTTGGACTCCGTCAAGACCTCGCTTACGTAGTAAACTAGTCGTTGAACTCCGTGCTCATAGCCTGGTTCCTTCCGCTCTACGACGGCGATCTCGATAACCCGGTTGCCGCCATGTAAATTAACAGGGGCTCACCAGGCTCGGGTGCTGCAAGGATGGGCGCTGAGGAAAGAATATCCTTGAGCTGCTTCAATGCTGCATCTGCTTCGTCCGTCCACGTGAATTTGTCCGCCTTCTTCAGCAACTTGTACAGCGGCAAAGCCTTCTCTCCAAGTCGGCTGATGAACCGACTAACTGCTGCAACACAACCTGTTAGTCGTTGAATGTCCTTTAGGCATGTCGGACGGTTTATGTTTAAGATTGCCTTGATTTTCTCCGGGTTGACCTCGATTCCACGTTGGTAAACGATGAAGCCCAACAATTTGCCGGCTGGAACCCCGAAGACGCACTTCTTAGGGTTGAGCATCATGTTGTATTTCCAGAGATTATCAAAGGTTTCTTTCAAGTCGGAGATTATGTCGTTGGATTTTTTAGACATCACCGCGATATCGTCCACATAGGCGTGAACGTTCCGACCAATTTGGTCATGTAGGCAACGTTGCATTGTCCGCTGGTAGGTAGCACCTGCGTTTTTCAGCCCAAAGGGCATCGTGACATAGCAAAACGTGTCGTATAGGGTAGTGAACGAAGTGGCCAATTGGTCTGACTTCCTCATCTTGATCTGGTGGTATCCTGAGTATGCATCGAGAAAACACAAAAGTTCCGAGCCAGCCGTCGATTCAATGACTTGGTCAATGCGAGGCAAAGCAAACGGATCTTTGGGACATGCTTTGTTCAAGACGGTGTAATCAACGCACATTCTTAATTCATTGGTTCCCTTTTTGGGGACAAGTACAGGATTGGACACCCATCGGGTGTGAAGGACTTATCGGATAAACTCAGCCTTAAGTAACCTAGCTATCTCTTTGCCAATGGCGCGTCTCTTCTCATCTCCGAAGCGTCATAGAGGTTGTTTCACTGGTTTACATTTTGGATCAATGTTTAAGCTGTGCTCGGCAAGTTCCCTAGGTACACCTTTCATGTCAGGAGGTTGCCAGGCAAAGATGTCCCTATTCGCATGGAGGAACTCGACGAGCGCGCTTTCCTATTTGGGATCCAGGTTCATCCCAATGGCGGTGACCTTGGAGGCATCGCCTACCACAAGTTCCACCGGCTTGGTCTCGATGGCGGCCTTGAACGCAGGAGCGGAGTCGGAGATCTGCTTCTTCGACGCGGGCATCTCTCAGTCATTGACCTTGCTCTGGATCTCTTTGAATTCTTCGTTGTAGAGGACAGCTTCTGCAATGGCTGCTTCATTGATCTTGCAGTCCCTTGCCTTGGTAAAGCATCCGGATACGGTGATGACACCGTTTGGTCTGGGTATCTTGAGCTTGTTGTAGACGAAGCATGGCTTGGCCATGAACGTGTGGAATATGTCGCGGCCGAATATGACGTGGTACACGCTCTTGAAGGGGACCACCTCAAAGGTCATGCGCTCTTAGCGGTAATTATTAACATCGCCAAAGGCTACCTGAAGTGTAATACACCCAAGGGACCAAGCCTCCCGACCAGGAACTACGCCGTGGAAAGTGGTGTTGGTCCGCCTTAGGTTTGCCTCCGTCAAGTTCATCTTCTGCAGTGTATCCAGGTACATGATGTTGATGCTGCTTCCACTATCCACCATGCACTTGGTGAACTCCACGCCGTCAATCAATGGGTTGATGACCATGGCGTACTGGTTCTCCGTGGGCACAAGGTCTGGGTGGTCCGTCCTATCCCAAGTTATTGGAACCTCCGACCAGTGCAGGTACTGGGGAACTGGGGGGAGAGTGGCCATCAGGATCCTTAGAGAGGTCTTCTGTTGTCGGACGGTGGGGGTGCCAAGGAAAGTGTGGTAGACTGGGGCCTTCTTGCCCTTGTCATCGCTTTTGGCCGCGTGCTTGGGGTCAACGTCCTCGTCCATGTCACTTGAATCCTTGGACCCCTCCTCCTTATTCTTCCCCTTCTCCTTGCCTCGCGGTCTGTTCTTCCGACTTCACTTGTAGCCGGACTCCGGGTCTTCCTTGAGGTCGTTGACGAACTTGCAGTGTCGATTGGTATGGGTGGCCTTGCCGTTGGCGTCGAGGTGTACGAGGCACGGCATATCACGGTACTCCTCGTATGTTTGGGGAACGCGGAGTGGCGCCAGGGTGGTTTCACTTCCTCGTTGCTGCCCACGGCCAGCTCCCCTTCCTCGGCCACATTGTCCGCCTTCGCCTCGTCCTGCAAAAGTCATAGCGACCATGTCGGTAGATTGCTTTTCTTCTGGAGCGGTTTTCCGCTTTGTACTGTTGTTTCTCCGAGCTTGAGTTGGAACGGCTGTTGCCGGCAATGAGCCACGAGCATCGTCGTCGGCAGCTGTGAACTCACTAGCCAACTGAATCGTCTGGTTCAAGTCAAGCTGGTGATTGTCCTGCAAGCGCTTCAGCTTATGTCGGAGAAACGTGCCCCTTTCCAACCCATCGATGAAAGCGGCCATGGCGGTCTGAGCATGCACTCCTGCGCAGGAATTTTTCATATCCAGCCATCGGGAGAGGTAGGCGCGAGATGTCTCGTCTTTCTCTTGCACGCACCGCTGTAGATCGCCCACAGTGCAGGGACGCTTGTATGTACCCTCAAAGTTCTTGGTGAACGCTTCTTGCATGTCCAGCCAGTTGTAGATAGATTTCTCCGGCAAGTCGTCGATCCATTGACGGGCCGTGCCCGCCAAGATTAACGGGACGTACTTGACGGCGACGTTGGGGTTGCCTCCGGCAATCTCCACCGCGTTGCCATAGTCCTGCAACCATGTGGCTGGCTTGGCGGTGCCGTCATAGGGCTTGATGGTCTTGTCAATCCGGAAACCTTTGGGGTAAGTTGCGGACCGTATTGCAGGTCCAAAGCAACGTGGTCCCAGGTATGATCCTTCCCGGGACTCGTGAATCTTATCGATCCGCGAACGTGCATCATACGGCTCCGGGTTCTTCTTATTTTTGTCAACAGGGGATGGGCTGCGTGAACGACGCGGGCCTCCTCCGCCATGGTGACTGCTTGGCGGCGACGGAGGCGGAGGTGGCGGTGGGTTAGCCTTCTTGTTGTTACCCTCCTACGATGCTTCACGCCTGTCACGGTTGCTTGTCGGACGTGGAGGGTCATGGCGCGACCTGCTCTTATGTCCTTTGTTGTGCTTTCCGTCGTGACGGGTCTGCTCCGCGTTGTCACGGATGACAATGCCACACTGCTTTGGTGGGGGCATATCCGTACGATGATGAGCTTTGTAATCTTCGCGATGTCGGGGAGACTAGGACGGTGGCGATGGGCAACGAGGTCAGGCCTTTTCTCCGTGGTCGGAGGATATTGGGATAGCATCCTTCCTGTTGCGTGCATCCCTCCGTCTTCGTTCTGAGGAACTCGTTTGGGACCCGACATCAAGAGGAGATCTGTCCCTTGGCGGCTTGTACTGGCTAGACTGGCAGAGCGCTGGGTTAGACACAAGCCTCTGAGAGGTGGCCTTTTCCTGCTGCTTTACCGCCTTGGCCACTAGGTCGTAGACCTGCTCCACTGCCTCAGGGATCTATCCTGCTCCAGAAGGGTCTTGGCGACGGCGAGGTTAAGTAGTGGGGTGGGAATCACCTGCTTGCCTTCACTGTCAATGTATGGCTTGGCTTGTGTCGGCTTCGAGGGAGCCCATCCTAGGTTGCGCCGTACACCAGGATCGTTCATGACGCGTGCCGGAGCTTTCTTAGCCTTCTGTTGCTGTAGCAGAGTCTTGTACTCGGCCTCCATTGCTCTAGCTTTCTCTATGGACTTCTGCGCGTTAACCAGATCTCGATCTAGTTTAGCGCCTTGCTCCGTGATGGCTTGCGCCTCCTCCAGCAGCTGCTGGCGCTTCTCGTCGAGCTGAGTCACGCTCCGGATATGAGCAACGGTTAGTGGCTCGACGAGGAGGTTGCCGTACATCACTCTATCAGCTGGAGTAACTTGGGCTGCTGCAGACGTAGATGCTGGAGGTGGCAAGTTTGCGGTGTTGTTGTTACTCGGGCCGGTGCCGAGTTCCTGCGGCTGCTGCACTGGGTTGGGCGGAGGAGGCATGACCTTTGCGCGATCATCGTCAGCAGCAATAAGTGGCCCCTTCCCCTTTTCCAGCTCCGTAGGCGGAGCTTGCCCGGGTTGATCTTCATCCATCGTCGTCCCAATGGTGATGAACACCCCTCGGGATGCGACAACGTTGTTGGCCTGCTCATCGCGCGAGTACTCCTCCTCCATCTCCTGCATAGCGGAGTCTATCTCTTCTGGACTGAAGTCTATCTCCTCTGAATCTGCACTGAAATCAGCATAGAGCGCGTCAATGAAAGAGTCGGAGGGTGCCAGGACTTCCTCGATGACGGGCGGTGGAGGTGCAACGGGCTCGACGATGACTGGAGGTGGTGGTGCTGCTGTAACGATGGCGGCCGGAGGCGGTGGTGGCGGTGGCTGAATCGGAGGGGCTCCGTCAATGAGCGCAAGCTATCTCGAGCCGCTTGCCTCCGCGTAGTTGTTGACGGTGTTCACCATGCCTTCGAAGGTAAGGCGTCATGACGCCTGCTGCCATCTAAGAGAATGTCAGAGAAGCGTTCCATGATCCAGTCCTTCCACAAAGTGATAGATGGCATCATCATTGGGGTAGTGGGCTAGGTCGGCTCGTATACGGAGCCACCTGGCCAGGTAATCGCGGGGGTTTTCGCCCTCTCTCTGAACTCAGCGCTCCAGATCGAAGATGGTAACCACGCCAACGAACTTGGATCTCTGTTGTCCAGACGCGCGGACGAAGCCGGTGGATTTGCAGTGATCTTCCACCTTTATATCCTGCACAGGGGCGGTTTGGGTGGGCCTTGAATTTTTCCAATCTTTGCCGGCAAACTCCGAGGAGAGATCCGACATCGTCCTTCCGCGAATGTATCCTGCCCGTGGGCGGTCCGTGCAGGCCTTGGTGCTTTCCGATCTTTGTCGGCAAACTCCGAAGAGAGATCCGACATCGATCCTTCCACGAACGTATCCTGCCCGTAGGCGGTCCGTGCGGGTCTTGATGCTCCTCCGACTCCCAGGGAACTAGTGCCCGAGTCGGTTTCGCCGATGAAGAGGTGGATGTCTCCGATAGGAACGATCGAACACCGCGTAGGGTTCGTCTTCGCCGGGATCTAGAACTCGTCAAGAGGGACGATCGGAACGTTGCCGGAGAAGAGAACACGGCCGATGGCTATGGTTTTGCCGATTCCCGCAAAGATCTTGGTCCTCGCCCGCTGAAGAGCCTGAAGCGCCTCTTGCCCCATGGTGGGCGCCAACTGTCGTGGTATTGCCGACGGGTACGCCATGGAGGGGTCCTCACAGTGCGTGTTTAGAGACGTGGGGTAAGGCGGACGGTTGACGGGTACGAGGTAACACATCTTACCCAGGTTCAGATCCCACGACGGTGGCGGAATCCTACTCCTGCTATAAATCACTATAATGGCAATACGCCGAGTTACAGAGATAGGTTCGCTGTGCGAGGTTGTATGAGATTGTCTATGATCGTGCCCTAAAGGCTCCCATAGGCCCGACTTATATAGTCGTCAGATCCTAGGGTTACAGGGAAAAGTCCTAGTCGGACAGGTTACAGAGCCCTACACCGTCTATCACTAGTCTTGTGTAACTTGCACTCCAAGGCTCCGATGTACCTTTGGTGACTCCACCGTAGCCTTCCTTTATCCGGCATGGGCCTCCCTTCTGGATCCACCTAACTGGGCCGCCCAACAGGCCATAGGCCATGCTACCGACTATGAGCCACCCGGGTTAGTCGGATAAGAGACATACTATTAGGACACCCATATAGTATATCCCCAACATCGAGCACATCCTCTCGCACCTCCCATCCGACGAGGCCGCGTGCGCCTCCACGCTCTCCCGCCGGTGGCGTGGCGTCTCGGACTCCGTCCCCGTAGTCGACCTCGTGGATGGAAAGCTCCTCTATCGGAGTGGCGCTTGCCGCTGTGCTTCGACCAACAGGTGAGGAGCGCGGTCCTCTCCAAGGACCCGGGGACGCCGATCCGCGTCTTCCGGCTCCGCGCGCTCCAGCCCCCGCCCGACATACTACACCAGTGAATCTGTTACAACTGTGACAAGTAAATAACGAAGAACGAAAACGAAATCACAGCAAGGGAACACAGATTTAACGTGGAAAAACCTCTCCAACAAAGAGAGGAAAAAACCACGGGCGCCAGCCAGCGAAACTTCACTATATCGAGGAGTGTTTACAAATGCCGGGGATTTCACAGATGCAACTCATCCCAAACCGGCGGCTTACAAGGGGTTTATATATTGGTGGAAACCTAGGTCTTCGACGATCCAGACAGATTAAGCGGGTGTCGCCCCGCACTCGCCTATACTTTGTAGAATTTGGATCAACATATAACAAACTCCACCTTGAGACAAATTCCTCCTTGTAGCATCAACAACAACCATCTCCCTGAACGAACAAAGCAAATACTTTCGGAGCCAATAGCCACGTGGGCTAATCAGTTAAACCAACTAAGTTCGAGCAAAGCTCAAACTTAGCAACAGGAACAGGTTTAGTCATCATATCAGCAGGATTATCATGAGTGCTGATCTTGCATACCTTTAATTTACCTTGAGCAACAATGTCTCTAACAAAATGGTACTTGACATCAATGTGCTTAGTTCTCTCATGGAACATCTAATATTTTGTAAGGTATATGGCACTTTCACTGTCACAAAACAAAGTAATGCAATAATTATCTCCACAAAGCTCAGCAAACAAACCTTTCAACCAAACAGATTCTTTGCAAGCTTCAGCAATAGCCATGTATTCAGCTTCAGTAGTAGATTGTGCAACAACTGCCTGCAACGTAGCCTTTCAGCTAACATCACAACCACCAACATTAAACACATAACGTGTGAGGGATCTTCTCTTATCCAAATCGGCAGCAAAATCTGAATCCACATAGTCAACGAGTCCCTCACTGGTCCTGCCAAACTTCAAACAAGCATTGGAAGTGTCAAGAAGGTACTTGAAAACCCACTGAACAGCCTTCCAATGTTCTTTACCAGGATTAGCCATATATATATACTTATCAAACTCATAGCATATTGTAAATCAGGACGAGAACAAACCATGGCATACATCAAAGAACCAACAACACTAGAATATGGCACCTTTGACATGTACTCAAACTCTTCATCAGTAGTAGGACATTGAGAAGCTGACAATTTAAAATGAGGAGCAATATGAGTACTAACTGACTTGACACCATTAATATTAAAACGATGAAGAACTTTCTTAATGTAACTTTGCTGACTAAGAAATAACAAACCAGATTTTCTATCTCGGGTAATCTCCATACCTAAGATCTTCTTAGCAGCACCAAGATCCTTCATCTCAAACTCACTACTTAGGTGTTCCTTCAAAGTAGTGATTTCTTTCATGCCCTTGGCAGCAATTAACATATTATCAACATATAGCAGCAAGTATATAGGTGACCCATCAACAAACTTGATATAAACACAACTATCATATTTAGACCTCTCAAAACCATGTGAGATCATAAATGAATCAAACCTTTTATACCACTGTCTTGGAGATTGCTTTAAGCCATAAAGATACTTCTTTAATTTGCACACAAAATCCTCTTTACCAAGCACTATGAACCCTTCTGGTTGGTCCATGTATATTTTCTCATCAAGCTCTCCATGCAGAAAAGCAGTCTTGACATCTAACTGCTCAAGCTCAAGAGCATGCATAGACACAATACTAAAGAAAGTGCGAATGGAACTATGCTTTACAACTGGGGAGAACACATCATTGTAATCAATACCTATAATATGGCTGAACCCTTTTGCTACTAAGCTTGCCTTGTACCTTGAAGGCTCTTTGGGAGACAGAACTTCCTTTTTCTTGAAGATCCACTTGTAGGGGACCGCCTTCTTAGGTTTGGGAAAGGGCACAACATCCCATGTGCCATTTTTCTCAAGCGACTGCATCTCTTCTTGCATAGCAGAAATCCACTTATCGCGATCAACGGATGCAATGACTTCATTGTATGTAGCAGGTTCAGAATCGTTCTCTACCTATTCAGCACAATCAAAGCATAATGAACAAGATTACACTCTTCAATTAAATGAGGACGAGGATCACAGTTATGCCTTGGTCTATCAGCAGCAATGGACTCATGTGGCTGCTGCAAAACAGTAGGTGGGTGCTGAACAATAATATTATCAATGTTTTCCTCATGTGTATCTTCAATGATAGCATCATTATCAATAGTTTTCTGCAGGTTCTCCATCTGCACACTAACTCCCTCCTCTCCAACAGCAACATGAGAGGTATCTGATGGCAAGCTATCATGATACATAACGGACTCATTGAAAACAACATTTCTACTTAGCAAAATATTTTTAGTTTCGGGATTCCATAGTTTATAAGCCTTAACTCATGAACCATAACCAAGGAATATGCACTTAACAGCCCTAGGCTCTAACTTTCCATTACAGCGTGAGCATATGCAGTGCAGCCAAAAACTCTCAACTGTGAATAATCAGCAGGCGAACCTGACCATACCTCAATGAGAGTTTTCTTCTCAAGTGGAATAGAAGGTGACATGTTGATGAGGTAACACGCTGTGTTGGCTGCTTCAGCCTAGAAATGCCTATGCATACCTGCATTAGACAACATACAGCGAGCCCTCGAGATGATGGTCATGTTCATGCGCTCAGCCACGCCATTCTGCTGTGGAGTGTATGTGATGGTGTGATGCCTGATCATGCCATTGTTACTGCAAAACTCCTCAAACTCATTAGAACGGAATTCCATACCATTGTCAGTACGTAGTACCTTTACCTTCTTTTCAGTTTGCTTTTCAACCATAACTTTCCACTTCTTAAAAACATCAAAAACATCAGATTTATGTTTCAGAAAATAAGGCCACACTTTTCTTGAGTAGTCATCAATAATAGTAAGCATGTAATTAGCACCACCAATAGAAGTCTTACGGGCGGACCCATACATCAGTATGCACATAATCTAATATACCTTTGGTGATATGAACGGAAGCATTGAATTTAACTCTTTTATGCTTACCAAAAATGCAGTGCTCACAGAACTCAAACTTACTCAAGTTGCAACCATTAATCAGCTCTCTCTTGACCAACTCTGCCATGCCTTGTTCGCTCATATGCCCAATACGCATATGCCACAGATGTGTTTTACCACAATCATCAGAATCATTAGAAGTAACAGCAGCAGCATCAATACCAGGCAAAGTGCTACCTCTAAAAACATATAATTTAGCAGAATTTATATCACCTATCATGTGAATAAGAGAACCTTTTGATACCTTCAGGACTCTATGCCCTCCGGCATACTTGTATCCATCAACGTCCATGGTACTCAGGGAGATCAAATTTTTGGCCATGCTTGGTATGTGCTTCACCTCACTCAACGTGCGTGTCACGCCATCATGTGTCTTAATCTTAACAGATCCAACACCAATAATATGGCATGGGTTGTCATTCCCCACACGCACAAAGTCTCCAGTCTGCACAGACTCATATGAACTTAACCAATCTTTGTTACAACAAATATGAAACGAACATGCAGTATCAAGTATCCATTCATCATTACGAGAAGCACAAGCAGCAAAAACAGCTAAACATTCACCATCAGAACTATCAGAAACAACAGCAGCCTTACCAGCACCTTCAGACCTATCTTTCGGTTGGTAAGTTCCGTTCCTTTTCTCCTTATTCTGCAACTTCCAACAATCATCAATAACGTGATTAGATTTCTTACAATACCTGTAGAATTTATCTTTTTCCTTGGACTTTGAACGACTTCTGTCGTTCTTGCTTTTATATCTATTGACATAGTTGTTGTTCCTCAGGTCGGTCCTGCCACGAACCTGCAGAGCCTCGGCCTTGAATAACGTCCCATCTGACCCTACCATATTTTTCATCTTTCCCTCTATTTGAGGGCGTCATGTACTTCGGCAAGGGTTAGTTCATCATGGCTCAACAATATTGTATCACGAAAATGTGTATAGAAACTAGGCAACGAGCATAAGAGTAGAAGAGCTAAATCCTCATCATCATATTTTACCTCCATAGACTGTAAGTCTGAAACAATCTCTTTAAAAACAGATATGTGATTCATTACCGATCCACCTTCTTGAAGCATGTGCGAGAACAACTTCATCTTCACGTTCATCTTACTGATTAGATCCTTTGACAGACAGATCGTTTCCAGTTTTTCCCATAGGGCAGCAGCAGATTTCATCTCCGGTACTTCCTGCAAAATATTATTGTACAGATGAAGTTGAATCAAAGACAAAGCCTTACGGTCCTTCCGTTTCTCTTCGGTGGACCAGGTCTTAGCATCCTTCGCGCCGAATCCATCCAGCGCTTCATCCAGATCAGAAGTTTGGGCGAGAATCGCCCGCATCTTTACCTGCCACAAGGAGAATCTTGTGGTGTATTCCAGCTGTGGTAGATCGAACTTTAATGACGACATGTCGCAAACCCTAGATTAGAACCTGGGGCTCTGATACCACTTGTTACAATTGCGATAAGTAAATAACGAAGAACGAAAACAAAATCACAGCAAGGGGGCACAGATTTAACGTGGAAAAACCTCTCCAACAAAGAGAGGAAAAAACCACGGACACCAGCCAGCGAAACTTCACTATATCGAGGAGTGTTTATAAACTCCGGTGATTTCACATATGCAACTCATCCCAAACCGGCGGCTTACAAGGGGTTTATATATTGGTGGAAACCTAGGTCTTCGACGATCCGTACCGTACCAAGCCTCCGGAGACGGGCCTCGCTCCACTCGTCAGAAGTTGGCCTATACTTTGTAGAATTTGGATCAACATATAACAAAATCCTCATCGCGGCCACCTCCGGCTCCGAGGAGATCGACCTCGAGCTGCGCTACCGGGGCTCCTCCCACCGCACCATCTGCCCCTTCGGCATGTCCACAAGGGCCTCCGCCGACTTTGGCGACGACGTCAGGGGCAGCTACACCGACACGTCGCGCCAGCTCTTTCGTTGCGACACGCTGCGCTGCCTGCGCCTGATCAACTGGACGCTCGACCTTCCCGGGGGAGGCGTCCTCTTCACCGTGTCGCTGGAGACGCTCTGCCTCAAGCGGATCATGGCGCGGGGAGAGGTGCTGCAGCAGCTGGTCGTCGGCTGCACGTGCCTCGCCGACCTGACACTGGAGGAGTGCCCTGGCGTCACAGAGACCACCGTCGGCAGCCCCTACCTGTGCAGATTCACCATGGTCTGCTGCCACAACGCCACCCTCGTCGTTCTGCTCACTAGGCTCCTGCAGTCTCTGCACTACAAGGGCTACCGCCCGTACAGCCTGCAGTTCCTCGACATCCCGAACTACAACAATGTAGTGGCGGTGACCATCGATATCTGCGATGACCTCACATGTAAAGGGTCACATGAAGTTGCTCCGATAATGGAGCTCATCAGTCGGTGCAAGAACCTGGAGAGTCTTCACTTTTCCCTACACCCGTCGATGACCTGCTACAGCAGCGAGCTCACAGCCGTTATCCGCGGCCTACCCAAACTCAGGCAGCTGGTCCTCAAGGGCGGCATGGCCATGGAGCATGCCATCCGGTCCGTCACCCTCTTGCTCGTCGACACCCAGCAGCTGCAAGTGTTGACGTTGTTTCCTCTCGGCCCCAAGCGCCCCAAGAAGAAGTTTGACTTCAGCGATGACGATTCAGTTTCAGACGCAGATAGCTGCTTCATTGATAATGGCGATGGCCACAACTACGACGGTGAAGATGCCAACAACTACGGTAATGGCAATAATGGCCACAACTACGCCAGTGACGATAGCCACAACTACGGTAATGGCGATGGCCACAACTACTATGACGATGAGGACTATGATGATGGCTACAACTACAACGAAGGCGATTACAACATCAATGGCGAGAACTATATTGATGGCGACGACTATGAAATGTTTAGGGCCATGTGGCGAATGGGCATCCCTTGCTTCAGTCATAGCCTGAAAAGGATCACCATTGCAAAGTACACTGGGAGTGGCCTAGATCGGATACTTGCAAATTTTCTGTTGTCGAAAGGCAGAGCTTTGGAGGAATTCTTGGTGACTTTATCAGCTCAACTCTCTCCACACAAGGAGGAGATTGCAATGGAGTTTAGATCCTGGCTATGTAATCCCAGTGCCATTGTAACTTGCAAATAGACGGCAATAACAAATACTATATATTCAAATTGCTTGAATAAAATTCTCTGTAAAATGCACTTCTGATAATGTTATCAACATATTATTTTCCATGCAACAGTAATTCTACATGAGTGGCAATATTACAATGGCATCCACATAACTATCTAGTACCAAGCTGAGTACGAAAAACATAGTATGATTTATTAGACAGACATTGCATTATTTACAGCTCATCAAGTTTCCTATACTCCAGAGCTACAACTACGATGAAGGTGATGAAAACAGCAATGGCGAGAACTATAATGATGGCGACGACTATGAAATGTTCAGGGCCATGTGGCGGATGGGCATCCCTTGCTTCAGTCATAGCCTGAAAATGATCACCATTGCAAAATACACTGGGAGTGGCCTAGATAGGATACTTGCAAATTTTCTGCTGTCTAAAGGCGGAGCTTTGGAGGAATTCTCGGTGACCTTATCAGCTCAACTCTCCCCACACAAGGAGGAGGTTGCAATGGAGTTTAGATCTTGGCTATGTAATCCCAGTGCCATTGTAACTTGCAAATAGACGGCAATAACAAATATATATTCAATTGCTTGAATAAAATTCTCTGTAAATTTCACTTATGATAATGTTATCGACATATTATTTTCCATGCAACAGTAATTCTACATGAGTGGAAATATTACAATGGCATACACATAACTATCTAGTACCAAGCTGAGTACGAAAAACATAGTATGATTTATTAGACAAACATTGCATTATTTACAGCTCATCAAGTTTCCTATACTCCAGAGGTTGAAAAAAAATGCTTCTTTATTCAGATATGGCAGGATACAGGAACAAACCTTCATAGTGTGACGTGAAGATTCTTTTATAGTGATTTGGCGGTTGCAATGACATTTTCTACCGTGAAACCAAGCTCTTTGTATATTTTTCCAGCAGGAGCACTTGTACCGAACCGGTCGATGCCAATCGATTTACCCTTTTGTCCGATATACTTCTCCCATCCCAACGTGACACCAGCCTCGATACTAATCCTAGAAGTAACCTCACTAGGGAGGACAGACTCCTTGTATTCCTCTGACTGCTCCTCAAACAATTCCCAGCAAACAAGTGAAACAACCCGTACGGATTTCCCCTCCTTCCTCAGCTCATCTGCAGCTTTTGCTGCGATCTCAAGCTCGGAACCTGTGCCAATCAGAATGAGGTCTGGTTTGTTGCCCGAGGAGTTATCAGAAATAACATATCCTCCCTTGGCAACGCCTTCGACTGATGTACCTTCCAGCTGTGGGAGTTTCTGCCGAGAGAGCGCAAGGATAGAGGGCCTTTGCCTGTTAATAACCGCAACCCTGTAAGCCCCAGAAGTCTCGGTACCATCAGCAGGTCGGAGCACTAATATATTTGGCATTGCTCGGAGACTGAACAACTGCTCAACCGGCTGATGGGTTGGCCCATCTTCACCAAGTCCAATGGAGTCATGAGTCATCACATAGATCACTCCTGATCCACATAATGCAGAAAGACGAATAGGAGCTCTCATGTAGTCAGTGAACACAAAGAATGTTGAACAGTAAGGTATTAGGCCAGGGCTATGTAGGGCAATGGCATTAGAAATCACCAAACATCTTAAGCAAGGTCATATTTGATGAAGCAAGATCAGCACTACCTCCAAGAAATCCCGGTATTACTTTAGCAAGAGCATTCAAGCACTGTTGAGATATATTCACAATCCTGGACTTCTAATTAAGGAATTCATTTCCTAGATATACTACTTCTCTCTATCCATCATCATTTATTAACATGATGAGCTTTACTTCATAAGAATATTCTTATCCGCCTTTTATTCTTCTAAATCCATTTATAAATTCAATGAACTTGACACTAAAGCTTTTCATAATCTTCTCCTATCTATACTTGGTTATCAAACTATTCTACTACTAATAATCTCCAATCCAACAGATAGTTACTTCTAACTCCATTCATACTTCTCGTTAATCATCTATCACTAATATTTCTCTAGTAGATGTATATATCAAACTACTTTCTCAAAAGCTTACTATTCTTTAAGAGGAATAACACTACTTCTATAACTCCATGCTACACTAGCTTTAGCTTAATCATACTATCTTATATTTACTTTACTTTAGTAACTCATACTACAACCTCACATTATATTAATGTGACTTGTAATGACTACTCTAGGATAACTTATCATACTAGGGTTTGATAATGTTGTCGTGGTATTGCCGACGAGTACGCCATGGAGGGGTCCTCACAGTGCGTGTTTAGAGACGTGGGGTAAGGCGGACGGTTGACGGGTACGAGGTAACACAGCTTACCCAGGTTCACATCCCACGACGGTGGCGGAATCCTACTCCTGCTATAAATCACTATAATGACAATACGCCGAGTTACAGAGATAGGTTCGCTGTGTGAGGTTGTCTGATGTTGTATGAGATTGTGCCCTAAAGTCTCCCATAGTCCCGACTTATATAGTCGCCAGGTCCTAGGGTTACAGGGAAAAGTCCTAGCCGGACAGGTTACAGAGTCCTACACTGTCTATTACTAGTCTTGTGTATCTTGTACTCCAAGGCTCAAGCACGCCGGTGACTCCACCGTAGCCTTCCTTTATCCGCATTGGCCTCCTTCGATCCACCTAATCGGCCGCCAGAGGCCATAGGCCATGCTACCGACTATGGGCCACCCGGGTTAGTCGGATAAGAGACATACTATTAGGACACCCATATAGTATATCCTCAACAGTAGCCCCCGGAGAACTCCGAGATCTTGTGTCGCCTTGCCTCTTTACGTGGAATGCTCCGTGTAGATGGATGTCGGCAAATCGTCAAGCAATATCCTGTAGTCCTCCCAAAGAACCGTGCAAGGTTTTCTCCGTCTTCAAATGGTAAGCCGGAGAAATGCTGAATCTTCCATCGTACTCTTCCGTAGTCAGATTAAATCCGTCCATGCCGGAATCTTCGATGCGACGTCTCATCTACCCGTGTCAGCTAGGACGACGTAGGCTTAGGTCAGCGACGCCTCGTAACTCACACATGCAGAGAACGCAATCATATCCGATTTTCCCGCGCGAGTGATACGAAGCGTTGGCGGCGACGGTTAGAGACGTGGCAAAATTACCGCGCACGTTCACGAACACGTCGTCTACGCGGCAACCGTCCGATCAGCTGCACGAATCTTGACGCAGAGTATGATAAATAGTAACCGTGGGACACTTGCCACTTTTTACCTCATTCTCTCGTGTCATCGTCTTCTTCCTCCAGCCGCACGCCTCCTCGAGCTCTCCGCGAGAATCCTCCAAAACCCTAGCCTCCCTCTGTGTCAGTCGCATCCTTCCAGCATCCCATGGCCAGCAGCAGCTCCTCCCCATCCATGGCGGCGTCGAGCGAAGCCACGGCGAAGCCGGCGAGCTCCGTCGTCGTGCCCCCAGAGGGCCTGGTCATCCCCGCATCGGCGGTGATCGAGACCACCGGCGGCGACCATAATCTGGCGGCGCTGGAATGCTCCGTCTAGATGGATGTCGGCAAATCGTCAAGCAATATCTTGTAGTCCTCCCAAAGAATCCTGCAAAGTTTTCTTCGTCTTCTATTAGAAAGTCGGAGAAATGTTGAATCTTCCATCGTACTCTTCCTTAGTCGGATTAAATCCGTCCATGCCGGAATCTTCGATGCGACGGCTCATCTACCATGTCAGTTATGACGACGTAGGCTTAGGTCAGCGACGCCTCGTAACTCACACATGTAGAGAACGCAATCATATCCGATTTTCCCGCGCGAGCTATACGAACCGTTGGCGGCGGGGTTGGAGACGTGGCGAAATTATCGCGCACGTTCTCGAACACGTCGTCTACGCGGCAATCGTCCGATTAGCTGCACGAATCTTGACGCAGAGTAAGATAAATAGTAACCGTGGGACACTTGCCACTTTTTCACCCCATTCTCTCGCGTCATCATCTTCTTCCTCCAGCCGCATGCCTCCTCGAGCTCTCCGCGGAAAACCTCGAAGAAACCCTAGCCTCTCTTTGCATCAGTCGCATCCTTCCAGTCCTCCATGGCCAGCAGCAGTTCTTCCCCGTCGATGGTGGTGTCAAGCGAAGCCACGACAAAGCCGGCGAGCTCCGTCGTCGTGCCCCAGAGGGCCTGGTCATCCCCGCGTCGGCGGTGATTGAAATCACCGGTGATGACCACAATCTGGCAGCGCTAGAGCCTCTGGAAGAAGAGCCAGACTCGCACAAGGGCGACTGGCGTGGCTCGGACATCACCGGCCGCGACATCCAAGAGATGGTCGCCGAAGGCTACCTCCCCGCGACGGAGGGGCTCGCTTGGCGGGCGGCGCCGGCCGGCGAGGTGACACCGTCTCCTCAAGCCGGAGAAAAAGTGTACCTCAAGGCTCAGCTGGTACGCGGCGTTTCTCTGCCCATCTCCCACTTCTTTCTGTCCGTCTTGAATCACTTCAAGGTCCAACCCCATAACCTCTCCCCCAATAGTATCTTAGTGCTTAGCAACTTCGCGGCATTTTGTGAGGGTTACCTAGGGATTAGGCCTAGGTTAGACTTGTTTGTGTACTTCTTCACCGTAAAACATGAAGCCGGACACAGTAGGGAGGAGCTTAGGAACTGCGGCACCATAAGCTTCAAGATCCGACCTGGCCGGCGGTTCCCCAACATCGTCGGCCACGAGTCGTGCAAAAGCGG
Organism: Avena insularis; assembly: GCA_023614405.1. Taxonomy (NCBI): domain Eukaryota; kingdom Viridiplantae; phylum Streptophyta; class Magnoliopsida; order Poales; family Poaceae; genus Avena; species Avena insularis. The sequence continues at coordinate 30,107,085 of CM042690.1, forward strand.
CAATGACGATTTCTACGGCCCCGACATTCCTTTGGCGGGCCGAGAAGTGACGTACCCGGACTTCGTGGATGGAGCCGCCGCTGAAGTTTCCACATGGAGACCCCATGCCTCCCTTCCCTCTGACCTCGATGCTTCTCGCGCAATAAGGCGGATCGAGTGGTTCGTAGAAACGGGTTTGACCGGCTTGGACCTAGCCATGTGCTGGTTCATCAGGCGAATCCTACCTCTGCAGCACCGTGTGAAGTTCATGCACGAGTACACCAGTGATCGAAGGGATACCCTCCGGATCTCCATGGATAACTTCTCGAGCGACTCCGTCAAGCTCCGTCTGAAGGACATCGTCAAGGTGAAGGATAAGAAGCGTGGCTTCACCATCACCTACGACATGTACGTAGACGGCAAGTGCCCAAAGGTAGGTATTTATTTTCCGTGTATGATACTGCTCCAGTTTCTCCGTCTTGCCAATGCCATCTTATCTAACACGATGACTTCTCACTTAACAACTTAGCGATCTAGATGAGGACAACCTTGCTGCCCAAATCTACGATCCAAAGATGAAGGAAGTCACGGTCGTGTCCGACGATGATGTCCCGTTGGCGCGAAAGCGGAAGAGCTCCACCTCTGACGCTGTCGACGGAGGCAAGAAGAAGAAGACGGAGGGTGGAGCCTCCAAGAAGACTACCGTCGCCCTGGAGGCGGAAAAGAGAAAAGACACCGGGATGTTTGCCAAAGCGCCCCCCCTAGTGTAAGCCTCTCATTCTCCGACATTGTCTATTTATCTGTCTTGTTCCTGTACTTATGCACTTTGCAGGTTTCAGGAAGAAAGCCACAACCAGCCTCAAGAAGTCCTCCAAGACTCTTGGGGCTTCTAGAAATATCAAAGATATGCTGCATCGCGACTCCTCCCCCGCCATCGCCCCGGCCACTCCTGTCGTCAAGCCCTCTTCTGCTCTGACAAGCTCTCAAGTCCAGGAGGCACCAGGCCCTTTCGCCATGGAAGTGGATTCTGGCGCCTCTACCGAGCTCGCTGTTGTCATGAAAGGCGGTAGAGAGAGCGCTGCTCTTCAAATGGCTGAAGCTCCGTCTAAGGATGCCATCGGTAGCGGCAAGGCGGTGGTGGGAGCTGGTACCTCTGCCGAAGGCGGCGCCCCTACTCCCCAGAAACCCTTCGAGTTCCCAAAGATAGTTTACCCGGCGCTTCTGCCGAGTAACACTACTATGGTTGCTCGAGGAGTGCCGTCATCTCCGACGTGCGATATTGAGGAGCTACTCCGACAAGTGGATATATTGCAAGGAAATAGCATTTCCTTCGGCAAGCTGCTAGCCGAGAGTGCTACAAACCTCAAGATCATTGCACTTGTAAGTTCTTACTTTGCCTTCTGCATTTCATATGAGTATCCCACTGTAGCCCCCGAGGATGTAGACGGAAAACCATAGGTTTTGTATCTATATACTCTAAGAGTGACTAAGTTAGAAAAAACTCTCACTGTAGCCCCCAAGCATTTAGATGGAATGAATTACTCCAACTAGATGCTTTAAGAGAAGCATATACAGTGTTCATAATTTTCAATGTTGTAGCCCCCAAGCCTCTAGTTGCAACTGAATTAGTTCCGACTAGATGCTTTAAAGAAAAGCTAAGCATTTCCTGAGTTAAAAACTTTATACTGTAGCTCCCAAGCCTCTAATTGAAAACTGAATTAACTCCGACTAGATGCTTAAAGAAAAGCTAAGCATATTGCTAAGTTAAAAACTCTCGCTGTAGCCCCCGAGTATCTAGGTGGAAAATCTCCGACTAGAAACTCCAAGCAGACCAAACAACGATTTAACTTTGAATTTGTTTCCATAGAACGAGAATGCTCGGAGGGGCATGGCCAACGACAAGTACTAGAAGATGTGCGCAGATCTTGAAGCTGAAAAGGGTAAAACCGCCATCTTGAAGGAACAGATCATCAAAAACAAGAGTCTGTTTTCTTATTACGCATTTCCGTCTTACTTTTGTGCCCACAATCTCCGAGTACTCACAGTGTACTTTGTTTTCTCCGACTTGCAGAACATGTCGCCAAGGCCAAGGACATTGTCGAGCAGTCCAAGCATATCTAGCAGCTGGACAGCGAGAACAAGATCCTGAAGGAGGAGAGGAAGGATATGCTGAAGATGCACGAGGATTCCATGAAGGCCCTGCAGGATTCCGCCTCCGCGGAAATCAATCGCTTGAAGGAGGAGCTTGCGATCCTAAAGGATCAGAAGCAAGCTGCTGATGATCAAAACCTTCGCCATAGTGAGGCGTTTAAGCTCCTCCAACAAGAGAAGGAATCCTTGGCGGACATCCTTTGGCAGGCCAAGGCCAGCATCTTCAGTAAGTTTCCTCCGCCTTGAATTTCTGTAGTCTGGATACTTAGAGTTTATTGAACTCATGCGCTCCTTGTCGGAACTTACAGCTCCTATGGGTTTAACCCGCTCGCCTCCTTCGGACAAGGAATGTATGGTTCTTGCCAGCAATTTCATCAACACCGCCATTACCCAAGCCAAGGAGATTGCCAAGCCCCTCCAAATATATATCAAGGCCTCGGACTCCGTGACGAAGTACTCAGAGATCCTCCGCCGAGCCCCCGAGCGTGTCACGAGCTGGAAAGCTTCATGTGCACGGGTTGGCGCAAGGATGGCGTTGTCTATGGTGAAGGCACACTACAAAAATGCCGACATCGACACAGTGACCTCTGGTATCCCCGACGTGGATGATGACGGCAAGGATATCGATCACGAAGCCATCCTGTCATCACTCGCGGGCTACGACACCAGGGTTGCCGAGTTGGTGGACGTTGACGTCTTCGTGCCCAGGAACCTCATCGACAGGTTCAACCAAGATTCCTCCGAGTCTCATCACAGCGCCGATGTCGAGGGTGATTCTCCGGCTGGTGATGATGCGGCCTCCAAGTCTCTTGCGCCCAAAGAATGAAAAACACTTTGTAATTTCTGTTTCACCTTTGGTGTGTGCACGGGAAAAACTTGTTGATGTAATCTTAAGGCGGAAAACAATGGTTGTCGTATCCTGCTACTTAATAATTAATTCCCAGTATGTATATATTTTTTAAGCAAGTGCTGGCTTATCCATTACTATGGTTCTTATGCTTGACTTTTCGTGAGTCGAAAGACTCGTTGTCGGAACCATGCGCTTAGGTGATGATGCCCAATGGCACCGTCAATAACCTGAGCACAAAATCGCCGACAATAAGTGCCGAAAGTCACTACTCCAGAATCCACATAAAAACGACAAAGAATGTGTAGACTAGAAAACTTAAGCTAACGCCCGTAGGTGGAATTTTCACAAGTGCAATCGCAAGACTTGTGCATAAAGGTTTTATATGATCCAAAAATGAACACTAAAGGAGGTAAAAGACTCAGTAATATGAGTGAACCAAAGAGCTTTATTTCATTGATCATATAAGAGGTACACAATTAGATAAAAAATGCTAAGTGTAGAAAGGACGTAGCTGTGTTATGTTCCATGGCTGATCAAGCTCCGGGTAGTCATCATCCGGGTCACGTCGCTTACGCTTATGATCCTCGTTGGGTCTATCCTTGAGTTCACGATTGTCAACAAGGTAGTAAGACCCATTGAGCAGCGCCTTGCTTATGATGAACGGTCCTTCCCATGGCGGGGATAATTTGTGTGACTTCTTCTGCTTAAGTCGGAGCAACAAATCCCCCTCTTTAAATGAGCGATGCCGAACGCGGTGACTATGGTAGCTGCATAGCTTCTGCTGGTAGATGGCGGATCTTTGGCATGCCAAAACGCGCTCCTCCTCGAGAAGGTCCACATCTAGGCGTCTGGATTCTTCAGCATCATCTTCGTCGTAGGCGGCAACTCTTGGTGCATCGTGGAGGATGTCGGAAGGTAGGATGGCTTCTGCACCATATACCATGAAGTAAGGGGTGTAGCCAGTGGATCTGTTGGGTGTAGTTCGTAAACTCCACAGCACAGATGGCAATTCTTCCGCCCAGGCTCCAGCTGCTCTATGTAGCGGTGCCTCAAGACGTGGCTTGATCCCCTGCAGAATTAATCCATTGGCCCGCTCAACCTGACCATTGGATTGTGGGTGTGCCACAGATGCAAGGTCAAGTCAGATGCCTTTGTCCCAACAATAGGCCTCCACTTCTCCGAGTGATAAGTTGCTTCCGTTGTCGGTGATGATGCTATGTGGGAGACCAAATCTCACCACTAGATCTCGGACAAACCTGAGGGCAGTTGCCCCATCAAGCTTTCTAATGCGTTTAGCTTCTATCCATTTGGTGAATTTGTCAACTGCTACAAGCAGATGCGTAAACCCACACGGTGCCGTGTGTAACGGCCCCACCATGTCTAGCCCCCAGACTACAAATGGCAAAGTTATTGGTATTGTTCGCAATTCTTCAGCAGGAACATGTGGTTGTCGGGTGTAATACTGGCATCATGTGCATGTCTCAACCAGCTTGTCGGCGTCCGCCTTCGCGGTCAGCCAGTAGAATCCTTGCAGGAAGGATTTCGCGACCAAAGAGGAGCGGCGTGATGCCCGCACTCTCCAAGATGGATTTCGCGTAGGATTTCCATACCTTCTAGCTGGGATACGCACTTTAGGTATACACCGGTAGTGCTCCTCTTGTAGAGTTGCCCATTGATTATGGTATAACCCTTTGCTCGTTGTACTATTTGTCGTCTTTCGACTTCGTCGTTGGGCAAAGTTCCGTGCTCGAGATACTCCATGAACGGTTTTGTCCAAGCCGGAGGGATCTTTGTCACCATGTTGACAAAAGAGTCAGCTCTATCCGGGTTGTCGATGTCGGCGCCCTTCACGGATGGTGTGCGTAGATGCTCTAGGAAAACTCCTAGCGGAATTTGCTTGCGCCCTGATCCCAGTTTATGTTGGAGATATGCCCAAGAGGCAATAATAAAGTGGTTATTATCATATCTTCACACTTATGATAAATGTTTACATACCATGCTATAATTGTATTAACCGGAAACATTAATACTTGTGTGATTTGTAAACTTAATTTGAAGTCCCTAGTATAGCCTCTATACTTCACTGGCTTGTTGGTTAATAGATGATTGTGGTTTCCCTATCATGAACATTGAGATGTTATTAACAACAAGATCATATCGTTAGGAGAATGATATGGTGGACATACTCCTATAGACAAGCGTAGCATAAAGATCAAGTCATTTCAATAGTTCAATTGCTATATGCTTTCTGATACATAGTAACCTAATTCCTTCGACCATGAGATCATGCATATCACCTTTACCGGATGGATGCTTTGATGTCATCAAACACCACACCGTAACAGGGTGGCTATAAAAGTGGCATTGAGTGTTCGGAAAGTATTGGTTGAAACACATGGATCAAGAGTGGGATTTGTCCATCCACATGACGGATAGATATTCTCTGGGCCCTCTCGGTGAAATGTCATCCAATTAGCTTGCAAGCATGTGACTTGGTCACAAGGGATCACATACGGAACGAGAAAGAGTACTTATCAAGAACGAGGTTGAACTAGGTATGCAGAGATACCGACGATCATAACCTCGGATAAGTAACATATCGTGAGACAAAGGGAAATTGGTATCGTATGTAAGTGGTTCATTCGATCGCAAAGTAATCATAGAAATATGTGGGAGCCATATGAATTTCCAGATTCCTCTATTGGTTATTGTTCGGAGAAGTGTCTCGATCATGTCCGCATAATTCACGAACCGTAGGGAGACACACTTAAGGATTCGACGTTGTTTGAGTAGTTATGGTATTATGAGAAAGAGACCGAATGTTGTTCGGAGTCTCGGATGGGATCCGGGATATCACGAGGAGATCCGAAATGGTCCGGAGAATAAGATTCATATAAGGAAAGTCCCGTTTCGGAGTTGGGGAATGGTTCCGGTGTTTTCATCGGGAACATTCTAGAAGGTCCCGGAATGTCCGGCACTCCGGGAGGGGAAGGGTACATGAATGTGTCATTGTAAGTTGGAATGATTGCATCATGTACTAGGTGTCTTCGCTGTCCAAAATAAAGGATTTATTTAAATCCTAAATTGAAAAGTCAAACGGCTAGTTTGAAAGTCAAACGGCAATTTTGGGAAGTGGGAAGAGAGGAGGATTGGTGGAGGCCGAATTGGAGGAGGGTTCCTCCTTGGCCGGGCGCCCCAAGCCGACTTGGGGAGGACTCTCCTCCCTTGGGCCAGCCCTCCCACCTATATAAGGAGGGGCAGGGCTCCCTCCTAGAACATACAAGTTCCTATCCTCTAAACTAAACCCTAGACCTAAACCCCGGTTTAGAGCTATTTCGGTTTAGAGCCTTCTAATTGGTTTAGAGCCTTCTAATTGGTGTGTCTAATTACTATACCACTAATAGCCTCTCTCAAAATCTCCACCATACTACTTGACCGGCAAGAAGCCTGCGGGATCTCCCTCTACTTAGGTACCACGCCGTTGTCTTAGGAATCGCGAGGAGAGTGCTACAACCTCCATTTTCTTTGGAACAAGGGAGAGGAAGGTCTTCGTCAGTACGAACGTGTGACCAATCTGGGGCGCTCTTAACGTGGCGCTGGAAGGATCGTCTACGCGATCTTGAGATCGGAAAGAGTACGACTACATCACCCACGAGAATCTGCTCTCGTTAACCGCTTTGGAATCTTCGAGGGTGAGTTCCTCTATCGACTCGTTGCTACAATCTAGTAGATAGATCTTGGCTTGTTTGTTTGTATGCGATAGAAAATTTTTGTTTTCCATGCTCTGAACCCCTGAAAGGGTATCGAGCCGTGTCTATATGTAGATCTGTTGCGAGTAGAACACAATGGTCATTGTGGGCGTTGATGCTTTATTGTAGATTGCTTTTGTGTACTTTGCATCTTGCGGTATGTTGGGATGAAGCGGCCGGGCTAACCTTACATGACATCGTTCATGAGACTTGCTCCACGCTTGACATGCAACTTGTATTGCATAAGTGGCTCTGGGTGCTGTTTCTCCTAGCATAGTTAAGATCCAATTTACAACGGGTAATCAACAATGCTAGTATCAATGTTGTGGTTCTTGTTCGTAAGTTAGAGCGACACTTATTGAAAGCCCCAAACCACGTAAAACATGCAAAGAAAGTAGAAGCGTCTAACTTTGTTTTGCAGGGGTGTGCAGTGATGTGATATGGCCATGATTGTGATTATATTTGATGTATGCAATGTTCCTTATTGTAAGTCGGCAACGGCGGAGCCATATGGTTGTCTTTAATTTCTGTTAAGACCTGCGTGTCTATTCAAAATAGTTGTAATAGTTGAAGCTGGTGGACAACCATGAAGAAGCGTCATTGACCTTGATGCTATGCGGTGATGATGGAGATCATGTTCGTGCTTGAAGATGGAGATCGGAAGCACAAAGAAGAAAGGCCATATCATATCACATATTATGAATTGCATGTGATGTTAATCCTTTATGCATCTTGTATTGCTTAGTAGACGACGGTAGCATTATAAGATGATCCCTCATGCACATAAATTTCAAGTTCTAAAGTGTTCATCCTTAGTATGCACCGTTGCCAAAGCTTGCTGCTTCGAAGCACCACGTGATGATCGGGTGTCTTTGATTCCGCGGGTGAATACAACGTAAGCAAGCCAGATTTGCTTATGTGGTAGCTAAGGTTTGATCTTGACGAGCCTAGCATGTACAGACATGGCCTCAGGAACACGGATTACCGAAAGGTAGAGCATGAGTCATATAGTAGATATGATGAACATGTTGATTGTTCGCCATTGAAGCTATATCAACTCTCGTGATGATCGGTTTTGATGTGGTGGATTTGGTTCGTGTGATCACTAAAACAATGTGAGGGATATTGTTTTGAGTGGGAGTTCACCTAGATTAATTTAATTATTAATTAGAACTCAATTTATCATAAACTAAATCAAAGTGAATTTGCATAGTTGTTGTAGTCATTGGCATCCGTTTACCACCTTGCGCTTAGTTATAATTGAGATGATAGAACTATAGAATTCTGGTTATTTACTTTACGAACTGGTATCGTATTGTTTTGAAGTGTTAATCTAAAGTTTAAAAGTCCTATTGCAAACTTTCAGTAATTTCTGGTTACTCCATAAAGTTTAATAATTAGTATTAAAACAAGAGTGACAATTCCAAATGTTAGTATATAAGTATCATGTTTGTCTCCATGATTCTTGATATTCAAAGATTGTCTTAATATCAAGGTTATCTAGGATCTGAAAGAGTTGTTTCAGAAACCATGATGTGTGGAAGATATTGTGATATCTGAAACAAAGTTTTGGTTGCAACATGATAGAGTATAATATGGCAAAAGTCATGTTCTCATATTTGATGAGAATTTGCAAAAGGTTGGAGACACTAGTTGTCCTAATCTTCCAAAAGGTTTTGGAGAGCAACATTATACTCGCGATTCACCGTTACAAGCTAAAAGTAGCTAGATCATGGATAAGTCCATGATGAGGGTGAATATTTGATGTAGGTAAAATGTTTACTACACCAAGAGATTACTAAAGAAAGGAATTTGAAAGAACACCAAATATTTGATAATGGTGATCTACTTCAAAGTGCAAGTTCAAAGACATTGGTATTTAACTATACACGCTTTGGACTATGTGTCATATGTATGACTCCACTATTGATGTTGATAAATTCTTTCAAATGTAAAAGGAAATCTTGAAAGAGAATCTCATAAGTATATGGCGAAAAGAAAAGACTAGAATTGTTCAGTTTAAGTATATAGATGATATATGTGTTATGGCTATATTCTTTGCTTATTAAACAATGTGGTTCTTAAGTATTTGATACTGAATTTGTTGGTGTGAATCGTCATACGAAACAACACAATTCATGAACTACAATGGCCTAAGTAACTAGCAAAAGAATAGGTGATGATGTTCATCGAGAACAAATAAAGGGTTATTTTGTTGCTCGTTAAACATCAACGCTTGCCTTCAAGATTTGTTTCATCAGGTATTATGAGAACAAAAGGGTTGTTCAAATAATTGCCGTAATCCATAAAAGATGGATGATTCACAAATCTCGTTGGAGAAATCACATCCATAAAAATAGTGCTAAAATTGTCGAAAGACAAATTGATTGAAAGATCACTTAGGAAGTGACATCGCCGTTTAAATTATATTGGAAAGAAAACATGAAGAAACTCCATGTGAATGGAATTTTGGAGTCTTTTTGATTTTTGATCAAATGACGTTTGTGAAACTTTCCTAGAGATAATTAAAACTTCGTTCATAGGCCAAAAGGGAATGAATGACTAGCTTATTGGAACTTGTGCATATTGTTGTACGAACTCCATTATATGTAGTCAAGAGCGATGGATTTCAACTTCATATGCTTTCTCCGAAAATTTGAGTGAATATATGAATATTTACTTAATGAGGATGAAGTGTGAAATATTTGAAAAGTTCAAAGAATTTTAAGATGAAGTGCAAAATCATTGTAACAAGAATATAAATAGTTTATGATAAGATCATAAAGGAAGATATTTGAGTTACAAGTTTAGCATAATACCTAAGATTTAAGGAATCGTTCCGTGGATTTGCATTTCCCGAAACACCATAAGAGTATGGAGCGTTCGAGGTATGTAATTAAACCTTGTTTGACATGGTAAGATCGAAGGTGTAATTCATAAAACTGTCATTATATTTTAAAGATTAAAAGCTTTAGTGATTACCGTTTTTCCACTGAAAAGGAGCTCCATCATAATCCGTTGAAATGACACCATATAAAGTTATGGTTTGGGATAAAACCCAAGTAGTCCTTTCTTAAAACATTGGTATGCTATGCATAAGAAAGATGTGTGCAACCAAAGTCGGATGAACCTGTCTTTGTATAAATGTTAAGTATTCCTCCATAAACACCGGAGACAAAAGTGTTTGTCACTTAAAACGTCAAGTTTCTTTGAGAAGGAATTTTTCTAAAAATTAAGTGGGAGGACAATAGAACTTTGATAAAGGTTAAAAGAACCTTAGCTGTATGTGCAGAGTTGCACGCCTTGAAAAAATGTTAGGAGGCAACAATGCTCATGGCTCACGTGCCTCAAAGGTTGTGGTCACGGAGGTCTAAGTTTCTATTGAAACAAGTAGGTCGGATGAACAATCAAATACCAAGATTTGAGGGTTGAATCATTATTTGAGAATAATGAACCTACTACATGCAAAGAAGCGATGATGGGCCCTGACTCCGTCAAATGGCTTGAAGCCATATAATCCGTGATAGTTCCATACACGAGAAATCAAGTTTTGAACTTGAAGGACCCTCAGAAAAGGTGTAAGACCTTGCAGTTGTGTTTGGATCTATAAAGAAGTAGACATGGATGTTTCACATCTATGAAATAGTCGACATGTTGGGAAAGAGTTCACAACAATGTTCAAAGGTTGTATATGACAAGATTTGATCTTTCATAGCGATTTTAGTCTAGACGGATTAATGTAGCAACCACTACATATAATTTGTTATGTGGTAGTAGAATAAACAAAACAAGTTCTTCTAATAGAATGGTTACCTAGGACGTGTGCATGACACGGTCCAAAGGGTTTTGTTAATTCAAAGGATGCTAAAAGCATATGCAAACTTCAATGGTTGAAGTAAGCATAGCGGAGTTGGAATCTTCACTATGATGAAACTGTTAAAAGAGTTTAATTTCATCGGAGACAATGAAGATGCTTGCATTTGCAAGAAATTAAGTGGGAGCGCTAAGACATGTTTCTAATACATTATGTGGAAGACATATTGTTGATTGGAAATAATGTATCTTTTATTAACACATATTAAGAATTTCATCCAGATGAAAGACTTAGGCAAAACGCAAATATTTGGCATCAATAGACGCTAATATGGTTGTGCCAGAAGTACATAGACGAGATATTGAATGAATTCAATATAGAAACTACAAGAAAGGTTCTTGTTGCACAGAAAGGATTGAAAGAGTTCAATGTTGATGATATATTCAAGTGTATTGGCACTTGGTAAGTGAAACAAAGATTCAAGTATAGATTGATACTTGATGTATGAAATCACAAAGAGTATTTATATCAATCATACTGTGATATGTACAAATCCAGATATGTCCTATGCTATAAATATTATAAGCATATACCAGAATGATTCATAAGATGATCATTGGACGATAGTAAGGATATTCTTATGATCTTTTGGAAGAACTAAGAGTATAATATTTGTAGAAGTGACGAATAGATGGTTAGTTCATTGTAAAAGTACTACATTGATACTAGCTTTGTCACAAAATACAAATTAAGTTTATCTCAATCTAAAACTAAAGGTGGCACAATATAATGGAAAGTGAGTTCCATAATGGATTTGGATGAGTTCCAAAGTTAAGACATTGTGACAGATACTTCAACAAAAGGCTAAGTATATGACTGCTATTATAGCAGCAAAAGAGGGCATTTGTGTCAAGTAGTTTGTTATCAAACTAGGTGTAGTTCACAGCGGGATAATACTATGAAGATATATTGTGCGACAATATTATCAACATGTTTTAACCCCAAAGAACTAAAGGTCACACCGAAAGACCAAATCATACAAAGCCATCTCATTAGAGAATGAGTGATGCGTAGAGACGCAAAGATATGCAATTACACACGGACCTGGAAGTGTCAGATCCGGAGATCAGTTGACCACTAGCAATCGTGTACATACAACACCGGAAAGCCATAGGTGTTGAATACACAAAGGTTTGAAACTAGATTATTGACTCTAGTGCAAGTGGGAGACTGTTGGAGATATGCCCAAGAGGCAATAATAAAGTGGTTATTATCATATCTTCACACTTATGATAAATGTTTACATACCATGCTATAATTGTATTAACCGGAAACATTAATACTTGTGTGATTTGTAAACTTAATTTGAAGTCCCTAGTATAGCCTCTATACTTCACTGGCTTGTTGGTTAATAGATGATTGTGGTTTCCCTATCATGAACATTGAGATGTTATTAACAACAAGATCATATCGTTAGGAGAATGATATGGTGGACATACTCCTATAGACAAGCGTAGCATAAAGATCAAGTCATTTCAATAGTTCAATTGCTATATGCTTTCTGATACATAGTAACCTAATTCCTTCGACCATGAGATCATGCATATCACCTTTACGGATGGATGCTTTGATGTCATCAAACACCACACCGTAAGAGGTGGCTATAAAAGTGGCATTGAGTGTTCGGAAAGTATTGGTTGAAACACATGGATCAAGAGTGGGATTTGTCCATCCACATGACGGATAGATATTCTCTGGGCCCTCTCGGTGAAATGTCATCCAATTAGCTTGCAAGCATGTGACTTGGTCACAAGGGATCACATATCAGGAGCGAGAAAAGAGTACTTATCGATGTGAGGTTGAACTAGGTATGCAGAGATACCGACGATCATAACCTCGGATAAGTAACATATCGTGAGACAAAGGGAAATTGGTATCGTATGTAAGTGGTTCATTCGATCGCAAAGTAATCGTAGAAATATGTGGGAGCCATATGAATTTCCAGATTCCTCTATTGGTTATTGTTCGGAGAAGTGTCTCGATCATGTCCGCATAATTCACGAACCGTGGAGACACACTTAAGGATTGACGTTGTTTGAGTAGTTATGGTATTATGAGAAAGAGACCGAATGTTGTTCTGAGTCTCGGATGGGATCCGGGATATCACGAGGAGATCCGGAATGGTCCGGAGAATAAGATTCATATAAGGAAAGTCCCGTTTCGGAGTTGGGGAATGGTTCCGGTGTTTTCATCGGGAACATTCTAGAAGGTCCCGGAATGTCCGGCACTCCAGAGGGGGAAGGGTACATGAATGTGTCATTGTAAGTTGGAATGATTGCATCATGTACTAGGTGTCTTCGCTGTCCAAAATAAAGGATTTATTTAAATCCTAAATTGAAAAGTCAAACGGCTAGTTTGAAAGTCAAACGGCAATTTTGGGAAGTGGGAAGAGAGGAGGATTGGTGGAGGCCAATTGGAGGAGGGTTCCTCCCTTGGCGGCGCCCACCAAGCCGACTTGGGGAGGGACTCTCCTCCCCTTGGCCGGCCAGCCCTCCCACCTATATAAGGAGGGGCAGGGCTCCCTCCTAGAACATACAAGTTCCTATCCTCTAAACTAAACCCTAGACCTAAACCCCGGTTTAGAGCTATTTCGGTTTAGAGCCTTCTAATTGGTGTGTCTAATTACTAGACCACTAATAGCCTCTCTCATAAGCTCCACCATACTACCGGCTTAAGCGAAGCCTGCGGGATCTCCCTCTACTTAGGTACCACGCCGTTGTCTTGCGGAATCGCGAGGAAGTGCTACAACCTCCATTTTCTTGGAACAAGGGAGAGGAAGGTCTTCGTCAAGTTAACGTGTGACCAATCTGCGGAGCGCTGCGGCGTGGCGCTGGAAGGATCGTCTCTGCGATCTTGAGATCGGAAAAGATGCGACTACATCACCCACGAGAATCTGCTCTCGTTAACCGCTTTGGAATCTTCGAGGGTGAGTTCCTCTATCGACTCGTTGCTACAATCTAGTAGATAGATCTTGGCTTGTTTGTTTGTATGCGATAGAAAATTTTTGTTTTCCATGCTACGAACCCCTACAGTTTAGACAACAGATCAGCCGCCTCGTTTTGTTCCCTAGGGACATACTTGACTTCGTAGCCCAAGAAGCTTTTGGCTATCTCGTCCACTTCGTCTCGATATGCCGCCATCATAGGGTTCCGCGTGTTCTAGGTGCCAGCCACCTGCTGGGCAACCAAGTCGGAATCTCCACAGCAAACGATGCGCTTGATGCCAATATCCTTGGCTACACGTAGTCCGTGAATGAGTGTTTCATACTCCGCCATGTTATTTGTAGCCTCGAAGTGGATCTGCAGAACGTAGTGTAGCTTGTCTCCTTTTGGTGACTGTAGCAGTACACCAGCCCCCGAGCCGTTGAGCAACTTTGATCCGTCAAAGTGCATCACCCAGTACTCTGGTTCTGGCCACGGAGTAGCATCTGGCATCTCCATCCAATCTGCAATAAAATCCGCCAAAGCTTGTGACTTGATAGCGTCACGTATCTTGTAGGTGATATCGAAGGCGGCAAGCTCAATGCCCCACTTCGCGACCCTTCCTGTAGTGTTGCTGTTATTGATAATGTCAGACAGTGGAGTTTTGCTCACCACTGTGATTGGGTGCTCCTGAAAGTAATGCCTCAGCTTCCGCGAAGCGAGGAATACTCCATAAGCTATCTTTTGGTAGTGCAGGTAACGCTTCTTGGACTCCGTCAATACCTCGCTTACATAGTAGACTGGTCGTTGAACTCCGTGCTCATAGCCTGGTTCCTTCCGCTCTACCACGACGACGATGCTGATAACCCGGTTGGTTGCCGCCATGTAAATTAACAGGGGCTCACCAGGCTCGGGTGCTGCAAGGATGGGCGCTGAGGAAAGAATCTCCTTGAGCTGCTTCAATGCTGCATCTGCTTCGTCTGTCGACGTGAATTTGTCTGCCTTCTTCAGCAACTTGTACAGCGGCAAAGCCTTCTCTCCAAGTCGGCTGACGAACCGACTAACTGCTGCAACGCAACCTGTTAGTCGTTGAATGTCCTTTAGGCATGTCGGATGGTTTATGTTTAAGATGGCCTTGATTTTCTCCGGGTTAACCTCGATTCCACGCTGGGAAACGATGAAGCCCAACAATTTGCCGGCAGGAACCCCAAGACGCACTTCTTAGGGTTGAGCATCATGTTGTATTTTCGGAGATTATCAAAGGTTTCTTTTAAGTCAGAGATTAAGTCGTTTGACTTTTTAGACATCACCGCGATATCGTCCACATAGGCGTGAACGTTCCGACCAATTTGGTCGTGAAGGCAACATTGCATTGTCCGCTGGTAGGTAGCACCTGCGTTTTTCAGCCGAAAGGGCATCGTGACATAGCAAAACGTGCCGTATGGAGTAGTGAACGAAGTGGCCAATTGGTCCGACTTCCTCATCTTGATCTGGTGGTATCCTGAGTATGCGTCGAGAAAACACAAAAGTTCCGAGCCAGCCGTCGAGTCAATGACCTGGTCAATGCGAGGCAAAGAAAACGGATCTTTGGGACATGCTTTGTTCAAGCCGGTGTAATCAACGCACATTCTTAATTCATTGGTTCCCTTTTTGGGGACAAGTACAGGATTGGCCACCCATCGGGTGTGAAGGACTTCTCGGATAAACCCAGCCTTAAGTAACCTAGCTATCTCTTTGCCAATGGCGCGTCTCTTCTCATCTCCGAAGCATCGTAGAGGTTGTTTCACTTGTTTACATTTTGGATCTATGTTTAAGCTGTGCTCGGCAAGTTCCCTAGGTACACCTTTCATGTCGGCAGGTTGCCAGGCAAAGATGTCCCTATTCTCACGGAGGAACTCGACGAGCGCGCTTTCTATTTGGGATCCAGGTTCGTCCCAATGGCGACGGTCTTGGAGGCATCGCCTACCACAAGTTCCACCGGCTTGGTCTCGATGGCGGCCTTGAACGCAGGAGCGGAGTCAGAGATCTGCTTCTACGACACGGGCATCTCTAAGTCATTGACCTTGCTCTGGATCTCCTTGAATTCTTCGTTGTAGAGGGCCTTACGCAGCGGCCGCTTGATCTCGTAGTCCCTTGCCTTGGTATAGCTTCCGGATATGGTGATGACACCGTTTGGTCCGGGTATCTTGAGTTTGTTGTAGACGAAGCATGGCTTGGACATGAACGTGTGGAATATGTCGCGGCCGAATATGATGTGGTACACGCTCTGGAAGGGGACCACCTCAAAGGTCATGCGCTCTTGGCGGTAATTATTAACGTCGCCAAAGGCTACCTGAAGCGTAATGCACCCAAGGGACCGAGCCTCCCGATCAGGAACTACGCCATGGAAAACGGTGTTGGTCTGCCTTAGGTTTGCCTCCGTCAAGTTCATCTTCTGCAGTGTATCCAGGTACATGATGTTGATGCTGCTTCCACTATCCACCATGCACTTGGTGAATTCCACGCCGTCAATCAATGGGTTGATGACCATAGCGTACTGGTTCTCCATGGGCACAAGGTCTGGGTGGTCCGTCCTGTCCCAAGTTATTGGAACCTCCGACCAGCGTAGGTACTGGGGAATTGGGGGGAGAGTGGCCATCAGGATCCTTAGAGAGGTCTTCTGTTGTCAGACGGTGGGGGTGCCAAGGAAAGTGTGGTAGACTGGGGCCTTCTTTGCGGAGGGGTTCTTGCCCTTGTCGTCGCTCTTGGTGGCATTCTTGGGGTCAATGTCCTCGTCCATGTCACTCGAATCCTTGGACTCCTCCTTCTTCTTCTTCCCCTTGCCCTTGCCTCGCGGTATGTTCTTCCGACTTTGCTTGTAGCCGGACTTCGGGTCTTCCTTGAGGTCGTTGACGAACTTGAAGTGTCGATTGGTATGGGTGGCCTTGCCGTTAGCGTCGAGGTCTACGAGGCATGGCATATCGCGGTACTCTTCGTAGGTTTGGGGAACGCGGAGCGGCGCCGAGTTGGTTTCACTTCCTCGTTGCTGCCCTCGGCCTGCTCCCCTTCCTCGGCCATGTTGTCCGCCTTCTCCTTGTCCTGCAAAAGTCATAGCGACCATGTCGGTAGATTGCTTTTCTTCTGGAGCGGTTTTCCGCTTTGTACTGTTGTTCCTCCGAGCTTGAGTTGGAACGGCCGTTGCCGGCAATGAGCCACGAGCATCGTCGTCGGCCACTGCGAACTCACTATCTAACTAAATCATCTGATTCAAGTCAAGCTGATGATTGTCCTGCAAGCGCTTCAGCTTGTGTCGGAGCAACGTACCCCTTTCCAACCCATCGATGAAGGCGGCCATGGCGGTCTGAGCGTGCACTCCTGCGCAGGAATTTTTCATATCCAGCCAGTGGGAGAGGTAGGCACGAGATGTCTCGTCTTTCTCTTGCACGCACCGCTGTAGATCGCCCATAGTGCAGGGACGCTTGTATGTACCCTCAAAGTTTTTGGTGAATGCTTCTTGCATATCCAGCCAGTTGTAGATAGATTTCTCCGGCTAGTCGTCGATCCATTGACGGGCCGTGCCCGCCAACATTAACGGGAGGTACTTAACGGTGACGTTGGGGTTGCCTCCGGCAATCTCCACCGCGTTGTCGTAGTACTGCAACCATGTGGCAGGCTTGGCGGTGCCGTCACAGGGCTTGATGGTCTTGTCAATCCGGAAACCTTTGGGGTAAGTTGCGGACCGTATTGCAGGTCCAAAGCAACGTGGTCCCAGGTATGGTCCTTCCCGGGCCTCGTGGATCTTATCGATCCGTGAACGTGCATCGTACGGCTCCGGGTTCTTCTTCTTGTTGTCAACAGGGGATGGGCTGCGTGAACGACGCGGGCCTCTTCCGCCATGGTGACTGCTTGGCGGCAACGGAGGCGGAGGTGGCGGTGGGTTAGCCTTCTTGCTATTACCCTCCTGCGACGCCTCACGCCTGTCACGGTTGCTTGTCGGACGCGGAGGGTCGTGGTGTGACCTGCTCTTGTGTCCTTGGTGGCGCTCTTCATCATGACGGGTGCAGGTTGCGTTGTCGCGGATGGCGATACCATACTGCTTTGGAGGGGGCATATCCGTACGATGGTGAGCCTTGTAATCTTCCTGACGTCGGGGGGATCGGGGCGGTGGCGATGGGCGGCGAGGTCGGGCTTTTTCTTCGTGGTCGGAGGATATGGGGATAGCATCCTTCCTGTTACACGCATCCCTCCATCTTCATTCTGATGAACCCGTCTGTGATCCGACATCATCAGGAGATCTGTCCCTTGGCGGTTTGTACTGGCTAGATCGGCAAAGTGCTGGGTCAGACTCGAGCCTCTGAGAGGTGGCCTTTTCCTGCTGCTTTACCGCCTTGGCCACTAGGTCGTAGACCTGTTCTACTGCCTCAGGCGATCTATCCTGCTCCAGAAGGGTCTTGGCGACGGCGAGGTTAAGGAGTGGGGTGGGCATCACCTGCTTGCCTTCACTATCGATGTATGGCTTGGCCTGTGCCGGCTTCGAGGGAGCCCATCCTAGGTTGCGCCGTACACCATGATCGTTGATGACGCGAGCCGGAGCTTTCTTAGCCTTCTGCTGTGTAGTCTTGTACTCGGCCTCCATTGCTCTAGCTTTCTCTATGGACTTCTGGCGTTGACCAGATCTCGATCTAGTTTAGCGCCTTGCTCGCGATGGCTTGCGCCTCCTCCGGCCATTTGTACGCTTTCTCGTCAAGCCGAGTCACGTTAGGATATGATCAGCGGTTAGTGGCTCGACGAGGAGATTACATCACTCTATCAGCTGGAGTAACATGGGCTTGCCGACGTGGATGCTAGAGGCGACAAGTTTGCGGTGTTGTTGTTGCTCGGACGGTGCCGAGTTCTGCGGCTTCTTGCCTTTGGGTTAGTGGAGGAGGCATGACCTTTGCACGATCATCGTCGGCAGCAATAAGTGGCCCCTTCCCCTTTTCCAGCGCCGTAGGCAGAGCTTGCCCGGGTTGATCTTCATCCATCGATGTCCCAATGGTGATGAACACCCCTCGGTACATGACGGTGTTGTTAGCTTGCTCGTCGCGTGAGTACTCCTCCTCCATCTCCTGCATAGTGGAGTCTAGCTCTTCTGGACTGAAATCTATCTCCTCTGAATCTGCACTAAAATTAGCGTAAAGTGCGTCAATGACAGAGTCGGAGGGTGCCAGGACTTCCTCGATGACGGGCGGTGGAGGTGCAACGGCCTCGACGATGACTGGAGGTGGTGGTGCTGCTGCGACGATGACGGCGGGAGGCGGTGGCGGCGGCTGCTGAACCGGAGGTTCTCCGTCTCTGAGCGCGAGCTCCATCTGGGCTGCCGCGTAGCTGTTGACGGTGCTCACCATCTCTTCGAGGGTAAGGCGTCCTGTTGCCTGCTGCCGTCTTAAAGAATGTCGGAGAAGTGTGCCGCGGTCTAGTCCTTCCACGAAGTGATACAAAGCGTTATCATCGGGGTAATTGGCCAGGTCAGCCTGTATACGGAGCCACCTGGCGAGGTAGTCGCGGGGGTTTTCGCCCTCTCTCTGAACGCAGCGCGCCAGATCAAAGATGGTAAGCACGCCGACGAACTTGGATCTCTCTTTGTCGACGCTGTAAAGCCGGATTTGCAGTGATCTTCCACCTTTATATCCTGCACAGGGGCGGTTTGGGTGGGCCTTGAACTTTACCGATCTTTGTCGGCAAACTCCGAGGAGAGATCCGACATCGATCCTTCTGCGAACGTATCCTGTCCGTAGGCGGTCCGTGCGGGTCTTGATGCTTTCCGATCTTTGCCGGCAAACTCCGAGGAGAGATCCGACATCGATCCTTCCGCGAACGTATCCAGCCCGTAGGCGGTCCGTGCGGGTCTTGATGCTCCTCTGACTCCCAGGGAACTAGTGCCCGAGTCGGTTTCGCCGATGAAGAGGTGGATGTCTCCGATAGGAACGATCGAACACCGCGTAGGGTTCGTCTTCGCCGGGATCCAGAACTCGGCAGGGGGGATGATCGGAACGTTGCCGGAGAAGAGAACACGGCCGATGGCTACGGTTTCGCCGATTCCTGCGAAGATCTTGGTCCTCGCCCGCTGAAGAGCCTGAAGCGCCTCTTGCCCCACGGTGGGCGCCAACTGTCGTGGTATTGCCGACGAGTACGCCATGGAGGGGTCCTCATAGTACGTGTTTAGAGACGTGGGGTAAGGCGTACGGTTGACGGGTACGAGGTAACACAGCTTACCCAGGTTCAGATCCCATGACGGTGGCGGAATCCTACTCCTGCTATAAATCACTATAATGGCAATACGCCGAGTTACAGAGATAGGTTCGCTGTGCGAGGTTGTATGAGATTGTCTATGATCGTGCCCTAAAGGCTCCCATAGGCCCGACTTATATAGTCGTCAGATCCTAGGGTTACAGGGAAAAGTCCTAGCCGGACAGGTTACAGAGCCCTACACCGTCTATCACTAGTCTTGTGTAACTTGCACTCCAAGGCTCCGGGTACGCTGGTGACTCCACCGTAGCCTTCCTTTATCCGGCATGGGCCTCCCTTCTGGATCCACCTAATCGGGTCATAGGCCATGCTACCGACTATGGGCCACCCGGGTTAGTCGGATAAGAGACATGCTATGAGGATACCCATATAGCATATCCCCAACAAATGTTCTATCCACCAATGTCACCTATACATGATATAAGCATTCAATCTTGATGACTAAAGCATGATCATTATAATCCTTTGATCATTCATGTTTTAGGTTTCCAGTTGGCTAATCAAGGATTTCATCCATACAACATTACAATTGTATTATAATTATCTTCTTAGTATCTCTACCTGACTATGAGATATTACTCATTGACAATACCTAATTGATCCAATAGGATTACTCCTGGTAACTTTCTTCAGGATTCATCCTTGTAATCTTCTTTATCACCATATAATTATATATTCCAAATAACTCTTCTATCATTTCAGGAGTGAGTTAACTCCATCCATTATCACAATGATCTTATTCTCTTCCAACCCTCCCATCCTATAAATGATATTTAAATCTAGCATTACCACCTATCTCTTCTTACTTCTTTCTCTAAAGGACTTTAAGTGAATGCTATGATAAGGACAAGAGTTAATAGATCTAGAATTGATAGGTTATGAATTGGTGAATCAATAGTGGATTACTCCACATTGATGAACAACAGATATTAGAATATGGTTCTATAGAAATGGTAAAGATTGATATGGAAAGAAAGATATGTGGTGAAGTATTACCATGATACTCATGGTAGGAATATATAAGATTAAGATAGGTCAAGATTTAGTTATTAAATTCTTGTTTCTTGAGTTTTATTCTAAACTTGGTATTCATGAGTTATTGTAATGAATACTACATATGATCACTTAAGGATCAAATTATAATCATTAATCAATGTGTAATGGTTTAGTTTCATTATATTTGATCTACCCTTAGATCAAATTACCATAACCCAAAATAAGGGTTTAGCAAAGGTCATATTGAAACCTATCGCAGTCAACTTGATGATCTAATCCAATTCCATCAAGTTGAGAGAAGCTTCAATCACTTTGACAAGTTTTGTTCAAAAGCGCGAAAATTATTCGGATTTTCTATGCATGAATGCAATGCACACATCTGTGTTCAACTTATTCCTAAGCTCTAATGCTGGGATGTTACACCCTGATCCATCGGGCGAGTCAGACACACGTATCAACAATACCTATGAACTAACATATTCACCTGAAAACGCATTCGGATGTGAAGCACTCAAAAGACTATAAAGTCTCCAGTCGAATCTATGATTCGACTAAACACTCGGGGGCTACTGACATGGATATACCCTACAGGTACCTCACATTGGCATACCCGGTCCATCCCAGTGAAGGCCCACACAAAGACTTGCTGCTAACGCAAAGCCCAGGGAGACTTAGGATGGCCCAAGCTCGGGGAAAGTTTGACTCCTTGGAGAACACGGCCAAGCTATAGATAGAATATTCAAGGGTGAAACCCTAACTTGTAACCGACTCGACCTACCTGAGATCTGGCCTCCCCATATAAAGGCCAGGAGGGCACGGCGAGGAGGATCTCTCCTAACTCATACACACACCTCACGCCAGATTGCATCTGCGCATCCCTGTAACCTTTGGTTCCGCCATCAATCAAGAATAGACAAGAAGGAGTAGGGGTTTCCCTTCGGGGGCCTGAACCTGGGTAAACGTTGTATCCCCTTGCTGCGTGTGTGTTAACCCTCTTGCGATCTCCAGCATCCCCATCTTCTCCAAAAGCCAAGTCCATAACAATGGTATTGACGAGTCTAACCCTCGTCAGTCTGGCGCTAAATAGCGCCAGATTTCGGCCTGGAAACGCCTAACGAGTGGAGGTGCTCTTAGCTTCCTTCCAAGTGCACAAATACTTCCTTTGTTTTATGATATATTAGCTGAATGCCTGAATGCTCGGGTGTTGCTATGGTATGTTTTCTAGTTACATAGATGCCCTCCTCTGGTGGTCTAGTTAGGCCAAAGGCACAAAATACCACTCGCCGGATCTTTCTGGCCAGAACACATGACATAAGATGATCAACATATTCCTTCAAACGACAAGAACATCATTGATCATTTCTAGCCTACCCTCTCTTTAATAGATTGTCTTAGGTACAGAAAACAATGTTTAGTTCCATGCACATTGGCGATAATCAATGGGTCAATCGTATGACATGTTGTCCAATTATGGTAGCCATACCTCACGAGATATCATAAAGTGGATATGTTTAATGTACTCCTTTCAATCTACATGCTTTAGTATTAGATACATTGAAATCATATGTCCAAAGTGAACATACGCCTCAAAAGTTCAGTGACAGCTGATGTATTTTATTCTTTTGTTGTATTGGTGGTTGGCTTCCTTAGACGGTACACCTTTCATGCCGATCACTTAAATGCAAAGGTCGGAAATCGTTATTCTTCAAAAGGACAATATTTTCACAGGTCCTAAGATTTGGTTTTCACTTTGCGTTGCACATCGTAATCGTGTTTCCGTTTCCCTCCATATTTACATTTGGACGAGTGAGCTGACTCCCATCCAATTCGTTCCCTTTGTACCGGCGCATTAGCTCTCCACCTATTTACCATCCAATTGATATGCCTTAGGAAGTTCAGATTTCCATCATCGACTTCCAGGGCATCAAGAACCATGCAATTTTCTGCAAAAAACTTGGCGAGGCAAACCTCAAAGCTATCTAGCTCCTTCAACTCAAACTGCAACTTCACAAATTTCAAATGGTTCTCCAAGCAACTAAACCTACAACCTGTCAAACCAGGGAGCTCCGCAACTTCCTTGGAACCATCGTCGAGCATAAGAGGAACCATCTCCTTTGAGTAGCGCCTCCGAAACAAGTCCATGGATGCATCGAAATCGGATATCGTCGCCTCCTCCCTGCGCTTCTGATCAGTGAGACTATCACGGTAGTAGCAGGATTCTCTGATAATCTGAATCCGCAAATCTTTCACCACCAGACAGCACTGGAGCAAGTTGGCAATGGCAGCAGCGGCAACATCTCTACGGCGTGGGTTGGGGGGCCTTCAAGCTCCAAGCGCTCTAGAGCGGGCAATGTGACCAGGTGCTCGTCACTGTCCACCGCGATGTCCTCGATGGTCGGCCCCTTCAGCCTGATGGCCTTGGCGTGCCGAAGGCCGCGGAGGAACTGCCAGAAAGCAGCTCGTCACAGAGATCGGAGAGACGATCGACGCACGTCATCGCGTCGTGCAAGGCAGAACGGATCGTATAGGCCGGATCCACAAGTTCATGACGAAGTTATAACGCGTGGTCACCATAGTAACAGCCTATGCCGATTCCTACTCAGACCGGGTTCGGCTGCTACTACGATGCCAAGTTAACTTTAGTTGTGTCGATTCCAACTCAAAACGGGTGGACATGTCCGAGCCTCCAAATATGGACCAATCAATTTGCAATCTGAAGCCAGCAACAATTTGCAATACAAGACATAATCAGACTAAAAATAATGCTTATTCCAAAAAAAAAAAAACCTTGATGTTGCAAATCTTGCAAAGAACACACTATACTCATACTCCCTCGTATGTTCTCACCACTTCTGTATTCCTTCCGGATACAGAACTACTATACAAACAAAAACAAAACAAGGAGCAAAACATGTCGTGTCATTCAACTCCTACATATATGCCCTAAATCCAGCAACACAGGTAGTTTGGGAGCAGAGGAAGAAACGACTAACTACACTAGACGAGACTATCAGCACATCTGTCCATATCTGTCAATCGAGCGAACGTCGCATAGTCTGTTCACTTGCGAGAAAGAATGTCACAGCGGCCACGCCTTCTCAGCAAGGTCAGCAAGGGTGCGCCATCAGATGCTAACAAGCCGTCCTTGCTTCCCCGCTCCAGTGGTTTATGAGCCGTGCTTGAGGAATAGTAGCTTTGAACCAACCGGAGAGGCCCTTTGCCTAGGTCTGACCGACGGAAGAAATCGAGGCGCTTTACTCGCACAGGTTGGCCCGCCCACTTCTTTTTGTCCACAATCTCGACACGCAGAGGTATGCCGAGCGCATATGTCAAAGCCCTCATCTGTATAGCTTCATCTTCAGCGTACAGGCCACGCACCTCCTTCCAACAGAACTGACACCATGGCGAGCGTGATTTGTGAATGGTAGCCTTAGTATTGGCTCGAGACACAAAAAATTGGCCAGTTGCAAACTTTATTTCTGAAGTTTATATGTTTATAACCAGAAAGAAAGGTAGTTTGAACACCCGGAAAATTGCTAATGAAATTCAGTTACTCTGTCTAAATTAAAGAGAAAAAACATATTCCATTCATTTATGTCAGGGATGATATCAGAGAGGATAGTCTAGAGGGTAGAAACCCAACCTGAAGGGGAATCATATCTTCAGGGATAAATGGCCGGTAGATAGCTTGTGTACGGATCTCAATCTCCGTCAGCAACCTAAGGAAAGAAATAACTGACGAAGACAATATATGTTATATAAAGAACAAACAGACAAACAACACATCACAAACAAGGATTGACATCCTTACTCCTGCCTGACGAGGTCTCCCCCAGGCTTCTCTCATACAGCTTGTCAAAAGTCAAGCTAAAAAGGATAAAAGAACTTTATTGTAAACCAGAATGTAACTAAGATGTAATAAGGAGATATTAAACATATTGTCAAGAACTTTCTCAGGATCTCTACAAACTCATGGTATAAACTACACATACCCGTTTGCAACTGAGTTGAGCAAAGAATAGAACTCCTGAAACAAAAGTCAAGACATTTGGTTATGTATGTAAGCTATATCATGAACAGAAGATAAAAGTCCTACAGGAGACCATCCATATTCCAACAGTAGAGGTGAAAGTGGTGAAACAACATGATATAAGCTCAACAAATGATCTTGTGTAATGCTGTATTATTTGCATAGTGAATTCAGTTTTGCAACAAGCAATGGAAGGTGCAAGATAGTGTCCAGGATGTAGAAAAAAGAGAAAGAAAAATTATAATTATCAAGAACAACATAAAACATGGCAAACTGCTACTGTAGACCACTGCAAAAGGATGACCATCCTAGTACCAGTTACCTGCTAAGTTGGATTAGTCTTGCATTCTGCACCATCTTATCTACTTATTATTTTCTATAAGGCGTAGTTCACTCTGTTAGGTTTGACAGGGATGGTCGAAGTTTATACAATTCGAAGGTCAAAGGTTCATCCAACAAAATCTGATGAGGCAGCATGATGACGTTTAACTTTAGAAAAATTCAAGCAATACAAGGGATACTGACTATTGTTGCCATGCATAGATGTCTCACATGATTGTTTTGTTCGTGGATAGCTGAGCTAACAGTATAAATAATTTGGGCTAAGAGATGATGCAAAACAAGTTAACCTACTAGAATACTTACAGAAACAATAATGCAAAATAAGTTTAGACTTTTGTAGGCTACCAGAATACTTACATAAACAACAGATAAGAAGTATTCATCAGGATTTAAGAAGTATGCTGCTTTCCACTCGAGTTGATAGAATCTATTTATAGATACTTCCACACATTGCTTCAGACGAAAAATCTCAGCTTGCCTATCTTGCATTTGTCCAAGGTTCTCCTGTTTACAAGGCTAGTTGTATTACACTTCCACAGAAATCAAGAAAGTAATGCCATCATCCTGAAAAGTAAACAGAAAAAAGTTACCAAGTAGGAGAACAGTAAAGCTCTGTAAAAACAGCTGCCATCACTCCGAGTTCTTCTGAAGAGCTCATACTGCTTACTGAGAATCTATGAAAAAAATGATTTTTAGATAAGTGCAATAAACTAATGCTTCTAGGATTAAATTAAGTTGCACTCAAACAAACCTTGATCTTTTCATGGATGATGTCGTTATTTGAAGATTCACGAATCAATTCTGAGAGTGGTTCCTAAGAAATGATGGATACTATGTAAGATTCATCTAACATGGGCATGGATTTGAATAAGTCATGCTGAGACACAAAGCAGAAAACTGAAACTCTCAAATATCAAGTGATAGTCACTGGTAAAAAATGAGTATCTTATAACAGTCCATGGAAGGACATTTGAGAGGTCAGATGAATTGAGCAAAAGAAAAAGAACTTGCTGCATTTTAGGGTACATTCAGTTCATGGTTGATATAACTTAGAAAAACAGATGAGGTACAATATTCTCACCTGGAATCCTAATGCTCTTGGATAATCATATGGACCTCGGAAACCACCATTGACCACACGGTGGTCCTTTGGTGGTCGGAGATAACTTCTGTTGCGATCCAGCAACACTTTCCAGATCTGGCGCAGTGAAAAATACTCATGCTTATTGAGCGGAACAAAGCCGCTCCGAATAATATGATCTGGGACGTTTCTTCGATCGCTCATGAATAATATAGAGAAGAATTCACAGTCATCCCCTACTTCCCCTTCTTCCAGCTCATCCGAATCAGCATCATCTTCTAGTTCCCCTTCTACCAGCTCCTCCGAATTGGCATCATCTTCTAGTTCCCCTTCTTCCAGCTCCTCCGAATTGGTATCATCTTCTAGTTCCCCTTCTTCCTGGTTCCTATAGTTGTACTCAGCTTCCTCCTTCTCCCAGTCCCAGTCCCCGTCATCTTCCTCTTTGGGCCCTTGCTCTTCGGGCCAATAATCATCATCCGGTCCTGCACCCTAGAAAATGGGAGGACGTTCCTTGTTACAAATACACTTTCCAGCACAAATGCAGTGAGCAGTGAAACAATAAAAACATGCACCGAAAAGCAGAACATCCTATCCGGACTAGGAGGGGAATCCAACATTATGACGAAAAATCCCGTTCTCGGATGTCAAGCCATGAATATCCTTCGCAGGTTACCAGGTCAGCCGATTATACCAAAACCTAGTAGACCACAGTTTCGGACAAATTAGATAATCCCACTCTTTTCCCCTCTACAACGAAATGCAGAAACTACAAGATGTAGGAAGAACTTGCAGAATGTCCGCTAGTATCAAACCACACAAACCAAGAATTGCTCCAATCCGAAGAATCTAAAGCGCGCCCGATCCTACATCCAACAGACTAAGAATTGAAGTACGGTCGCGCCCGATTTTACAGCCAAGAACGCATCCCCCACGAACTGGGCACAAGAAAGACTCGGAAACAGACCAAGAACCACGCAAGGAAACATCCAGAATTTCAGACGCACAAAATTTCACGAAACGAACAATATCTCCGCGATAAAATCGCCACCCAAGAACGTACAACAGGACACGCTAGAACTCACCGTATCCTGGTCGGCGGGACGCGGTGGGGGAGGTGAGGTGGTAAGCGCCCTAGGGTCGCGGGAGGGCGACGAGGGCGGTGGTGCCAGAGGAAGCCGTGGTAGCGACGGTGGCGCCGGCGGAAGCCGTGGTGGCGACGGCGGCGTGGCATCGCCTCCGCCGCCTCCGCTGCTAGTCCCCGCGCTGGATGGCCGAGCCAGGTCATCGTAATTTCCATTCGACCCCATTTTTCCCTCCCAGGAGTTGCCTTTTCTGCCCCTCCGCGAAACCCTTGGATTTTCCCACTCCTCCCCTCAGTTTCGTCTGTAATTCGTGTATCGCTCATGTCTAGGGACCCAACTGGGACATATTTATACTACTCCTGAGGGCACCGTGGTAGTAACTGGTGTGTCACAAAACAGTTTTCTTACTTTTTCTTCTGCGGGTGAAAAATATATTGACGGAAACTGTATTAATTGAGAATATTTTATTTGTGTATAAAAGTTCACGATTGAAAAACCGTTTCTAGGTACTCCACGGCTATAAAACTTTTTTTTTGTTGAAACAAATTCCACGGCTGTCCCAAAAGAAACTTGCTCTAACATGAATGAACAAAGGAGAAGATAAGACAAGTTAAATTCTTCTGCATATATAGCTATGGCGGCAGATTTGTGTCTTCAAACATGTTAATCATCCTAGAATCATATATTTTTTCTATTCCCGTGTTTGTGAAATTTTGCAAAGGAATAAACTGATAGTATTCGTTGGAATCTAAATTAGTTGTTGTGGTTTTTACAGCACATATTTTTTGTAATAACCTATACATAAACTAACATGTTTTTTTGCGAAATTTTACTGATCTATTAAATATCACCAACAGTAGTATAAAGATGTCCAAAAATAATAAAAATTACAAATAATTCGTTGGACCACCTAGCAACGACTACAATCACTAGCGCGAGCCGGAGGCATGCCGATGTCCTACCCTCCATCACCTAAGTCTAGAAAAACTTGTCGTAATAGAGCTTG
Source organism: Avena insularis (assembly GCA_023614405.1). Classification (NCBI taxonomy): domain Eukaryota; kingdom Viridiplantae; phylum Streptophyta; class Magnoliopsida; order Poales; family Poaceae; genus Avena; species Avena insularis. The sequence continues at coordinate 30,135,413 of CM042690.1, forward strand.
TGTAATAGGAAGACGGAAAGTCGTTGAGTTAAGGCCATAAAAGACTAGTGCATCAGAGCAGCAACCATCGCTAATGATAACCATAAATCGGAAGAGTTTGACCTGAAATCACACTAACGAATACGAAAATTGACCGAACCCTAAGAGATACGCCGAGCACATGACTCCACGCACCCTCTACTAGTGGTAGATGCATCACTAGAGCGAGGATAGAGCAAAAAGGACCCTATTCTAACTTCAAGATGTAGCCATCATCTCAACATGTCGAAGAAGACACTAAAAACAGGCTAAACAAATAATGAAAACCCTCCCGCAGACGAAACGCTAACCTTATGGGTGCAAACCTGTAGGATGTAAGTGGGTATTCAAGAAAGATCTTAGACCTAATGGTACTATTGAGAAGTACAAGACACACCTTGTTGTCAAGGGATATACCCAGAAAGAAGGCGAAGACTTATTTGATACTTATTTACCTATGTCTAGATTGACCACCATTCGAGTACTACTATCCTTGGTCGTCTCGCATGGTCTTATCATTCATCAAATAGATGTTAAGACGGCTTTCCTAAATGAAGAGCTAGATAAGGAAATTTATATGGATCTGCCATATGTATTCGTGGTAGATGGTCAACAAGGAAAGGTGTGCAAGTTGCTGAAGTCTTTGTATGGTCTTAAGCAAGCACCTAAGCAGTGGCATGAGAAGTTTGAAAGAACTTTAACTATTGAACGCTTTGTTGTAAAGAAATCTGACAAGTGTGTGTATTATCGCCATGGTGGGGGCGAGGGAATCATCTTATGTCTGTATGTTTATGATATACTGATATTCGGGACCAATCCTAATATTATCAAGGAGTTCAAAGACTTTCTATATCGTTGCTTTGATATGAAAGATCTAGAAGTGGCTGATGTGATCTTGAACATCAAGCTGCTGAAATATGATGATGTTACGATAACACTGCTTCAGTCTCACTATGTGGAAAAGATCTTGAGTCATTTTGGGTATAGCGAGTGTAGACCTTCTCCTACACTGTATGATCCTAGCATGTTGGTTCGAAAGAATCAGGGAGATCCTAAGGATGCTAAAGATCGGCTGAGATATTCTCAAATTATTGGCCCACTTATGTATTTAGCCAGCGCTACGAGGCCTAACATTTCCTTTGATATAAACAAGTTGAGTCGATTTATGTAAAATCCTGGAGATGTTCATTGGCGGGCCCTTGAAAGGGTTTTGTGTTATTAGAAAGGCACAACGAGCTATGGGATTCACTACTCTGGGTATCCAAGGGTACTTGAAGGGTATAGTGACTCAAATTGGATTTCTTATGCTGATGAGTCTAAGGCCACGAGTGGTAATTTGTTTACACTTGGTGGTGGTGTTGTTTCCTAGAAGTCTTGAAAGAAGACCATCTTAACGAGGTCAACTATAGAAGCAGAACTCACAGCATTAGACATAGCTACTTTTGAAGTAGAGTGGCTTCGTGGGCTCTTGATGAACTTGTATGTGGTTGAAAAACCAATACCCGCAATTTCTACGGACTATAATAATCAAACTGTGATCATCAAAGTAAACAATTCTAAGGACAATATGAAGTCATCAAGTCATGTGAAGAGGAGATTGAAATCTGTCAGGAAAATGAGAAACTCCAGAGTTATTGCGTTGGATTATATTCAAACATCTAAAAATCTGACAGATCCCTTCATAAAGGGTCTATCATGTAATATGATAGATAATGCATCGAGGGAGATGGGTTTGAGACCCACACTTTGAGTTGCCCACAGTGGTAACCCACTTTATGTGATCAGAGATCCCGTGAAGTAGAGTTGGGAGACAAGATATTGGTCAGCTGGGAGGAGAGTATCCTTACTTTATACTACCTCTCCGTATAGATGAAATACTCTCCTATTCTGCATGACAGGTTGATATTTATCTTAATGTGTTCTAAGTGGCTTTTTTTAAAAGCAAATATGTTGTCCTGCAGAACATCTTCTGAAGAACACACCTATATGAGGCTGACTATCAAACGCCACAGTCCGTGGGAGTTGGATGCTCTCTAATAAACTCATGAAAGACCATGAAGTATGACGTATAATCTCTAAACTGCGGGGAAGCCTTGTGGCAGCCCTGTATCGGTCTAGAATTTGTGTGAAACTAGTGCACACCAAACTTGTAGTTTAAGGCATAGTCCACTATTTTAGTTGCAATCTAGTGTAGCATGAAATTATAAGTGGAAGTTCAACTTAACATTTCCCACCTCGCACCAGTATATAAACAATGTTCTAGAAATGTTTGATGTGTTGTGATGAGATGTGCCTATGAGACTTTGTGGGGATTATTGGAATTTGGTTGTGGGATTTAGCCCATGGCCTAATATAAATTCTAAAATTCTCAAGGCTCGTCGTTCCTAGCAAGGGGTGTGATACGTTGGAAACGTATCTATAATTTTTTATGCTCCATGCTTGTTTAATATCTACTTTGCTTTACTTGTCCACACTTTGAGGTGCTTTTTACATGTTTTCTGGTACTAACCTATTAACAAATTGCAACAGTGCCAGATGCCTGTTTTCTGCTATTTTTGGTTTTAGAAAAGTTAGTAAAGAAATATTTTTGGAATTGGACGGGACAAACGACAAAGTCAATTACTTTCCGTGGGGAACAAGAAGTCCAGAGGAGAGCCGGAGGGGCTGGCCAGAGGGGCCAGACCCGCCCCAGGCACGGGTGGGCCCCACCCCTCGCCTAGCTAGGGTTTGGCGCTCCTGGCCGCCGCCTCGGTCTCTCCCTTCGCTTATAAGAAGCCCCCGATGTAGGAACCCTGAGAACCCGATCAGAAATCCACGAAACCGTCTGTAGCCACCGCCACCATCGTCCCTAGATCGGGAGGATCTGAAGTTCTTCCCGGCACCCTGCCGGAGGGGAGATCATACCGGAGGCCTTCTCTCCGGTATGATGTGTGAGTAGTTCCACCTTGGACTATGGGTCCATGTAGTAGCTAGATGGTTGTATATCCTCCTTTGTGCTTTCATGTATGGATCTTATGAGCTCCATTCATGATCAAGATCTAATCTATTTGTAATCATGCATGTTGTGTTTGCGGGGATCCGATTGATATTGAGATTATTATGTTGGTTTGATTAATGGTTTTGTCTTTATGATTCTATCATGTATGTGTTGTTTGTGATCTTGCATGCTCTTCGTTGTTAGTAGCTATCTTGGCCAAGTAGTTGCTAGTGACTTCAAGAGGGGGGTATTTATGCTCGATAGTGGGTTCATGCCTCTAGTTTCCAAGGGAAGTGACAATAATCTCTTCGGTTGTAGATGTGATGTTGCTACTAGGGATAAAACACCGGTATCTTGTTCATGGAACATGTGGACTGTTTACCTTACACACTTTGCTTAAAGTAGTTGTTTGTTGCTTGCAACTTAATACTGGAGGGGGGGTCGGATGATAACCTGAAGGTGGACTTCTAGTCATAGATGTAGTTGGATGGCGGTCTATGTATCTTGTTGTATTGCCCAATCAACCTCATGGGATCTTTCTGACTAGTAATTGCATTGTTATGCCTTGCTCAGTTCCTATCAATTGCTCTGCTGTAATTTGTTTATCCTTCATGCCATGTTGTTTATCTAAGGAGAGCACCTTTAGTGAACTATGGACCCCGGTCCAATCTTTACCATTGATACATCTTCCACTGTTATTTGTTTACTTGCTGCAAACCACCATTACCTTCCACACCATACGTTTAATCCTTTGTTACAGCAAACCGGTGAGCTTGACAACTTCACTGATTTGTTGGGAGAAAGTCTTAAGTTTGTGTTGTACAGGTTTCCATGTTGTTTGCGACACCTGTGTGACGTTTCCTTCCTCCTTCTGGTTCGATAACCTCGGTCTCAACTGAGGGAAAACTTGATGCTTGCTCTTCACACCCTCCACTTGGGGTTACCAACGAAGTGCCACGTCGAGCACCATTAGGGTGGCACCAAAGTTTAGTCCCACCTTGCTAGTTTGGAGTTTCACTACCTCCTAAAGTGAGTGAAGAGGAGCGACATGCACGCACGCTCATCCTCCTCTATCGCCCGCCTCGTCACACCTCGCCTCGCCTTGCCTCGTCACGAGGCGTGCACATGCCGCGGTTTGCAGAATATCGCCTCGGTGCCGATCTCATTTTTTGCTGCTCGGGAAAATTATTGCGCGAGTTATTTTGTTTCAGCCGTTTCTGGTCTTTTTGGAACGTGGGCCATTACTAACTCGGACGTGGGTTACACCCCATGTATTACCCGACCGATGGTATATAACTGGCACAATCGTAAACCCTAATCACATTCCACACACATCTCTCTGTCTCTAGAGCCTTGCGATGTTGCTATCCATTTCCCATCCCCTCTTTCGGCGTGCATCGGACGACGGGACAGTAGGCCTCCGAAACTACTGCCTCTCGTGAACCTGTACAAGTGAGGGACGATAAGGTTTTTGGGGAGTGCCTCTGCATGACTACTGACGGCATCACGTCAACCGACCACTCCTTCCCCGATGAGGAATTTTTCTCGGACATCATCAATCTCTACATCGATGACATGGCTAACGACGTTGTTGTCAACGCGAACCTCAACGCGAACATGAATCCTCCTATAGCACCGTATGCAATCTTCTACTATCTATTTCAGTTTCTATTACAACATCTTACTAGCTTTTGGAATAGATGTGATATGTTTATCATTGTTAGATATGATCTGTTCATCTATTCTGCTAGTATGCATGATTAGGTTAATTCATGTAATTATAGTCATGATTTATTATTGGTTATTTTGGATTAAACATTATGATAATTTGCTTATTTATTTAACACTCATAAGGCTGCACTTTAATGTAATGAAGAGTGTTGGAGAATGACAAACTATTTTTCTATACTTAGTTGCATTAGAGGGATTTATACCTGGAACCCATGAACTTACTGCTATGATGGGACATTTATGTCTTAATGATTCCTATGTTTGCTTATTAAAATGGCTATAGGACCCGTCATAAGGGTGTACTTGCTCATATTTATGGTTGCACCTAAACTAGGTTTGGTCTTGAAAGAACTAAACTTGACAAGATATTCACCATGTTATGTAGAAATCTGTATGCTAAGTAAATCCATGCTGCCCTCGGGAACATTTTTACATATAATAACACACACTTGAGCTTGTCCTGTTGCTGCATAAAAGATTGGGCTTTCCCATATTAAGAGCATCTATTTACTGCAATTTACTTTCAGCAATTTATATTACTATAAATTACAAACCCGAAACACCAAACCGCTGCATCTTTTATTGTTTTACTTGTCAAACTTGCTAACCAATACCTTCAGTTCCTCGCTGGTTCGATAACCTTGTATTAAGATAGAAAGATTTTAAACAAGCCAACGAATGGCTACAACTCCACGCACACCACCATCGAGCCACACACCATGCCAAACGGATTACAACACACTCCCACAGCAACACACGATGAAGGCATGCCTTGACCAACCCACAACCGCAATGGTAAGGAGGCGAGACATAGACCTACAAAGCCGATGTTAGAAATAATGGGACAATACTTTTGGCCCATGTTAGATTTTAATTTTCCATAAATCTCAAAGTCCATGTGTGTGAAAGTCCATATGTGATGTATCCCACATTGATGGAAGCTCACATGTGAGTGGCCAGAGTAGTGAGACCTAAAGTTTAGTCTCACATAAAGTTGGAGGGAGTTACACCATCTTATAAGATGGACTGTGTCTCACCACTTTGTAAGTGAGTGAGAAGAGAAGTGCTATATATGCTCCTCCTCCTAGGATGTCGCTCGCTCACGTCACGACCAACACTGAAACCCTCGTTACCACGACTCTACTCCACAATGGAATAGATCAACGTATCGCCCACCCCTATGTGCTTAGAAGAAATCGGCGAGTGCACTACAAAACCTGGTTGGAGCGAAGGAGGGCGGTGCCGAGAAAGCTTTAGCAAAGGTGTAGGTAGCACCCCTGAGACCCACGGCTGAGCAACATACACCTTCAACTCCATCTGCCATTTGTGGACCGAGCAGCATAGTCAGTGCCCCAAGGAGGGGACGACACCACGGTGTCGCCGCTACCTGATCCGGCCAGAGGATTTAGGGTTTCCCCCGATGCTCATGGCAGGTATCAAGAATGCAGCCGCGACAACGCCCCCAAGGGGGAGACGACGCATGTAGGTGTCGCCGTTATCAGCAAGGATTTTCCCCCGGCCAAAAGGCCACCTCAGGTCACATCACTCCCAAACATCGCCCATTGTCACATCAACCTCTCCCTAAAAGTCAAGACTATCATAAAGAAAACGCGTCTTGTTCGGCCAACCCATCCTAGGGTTTTCCCTGTAGGGAGCAAAAGTACTATTTCCGTGCCGGAAGAAGTGATATATAAACACAAAATAAAAGGTCAACTTTTGATCAAGAATACATTAAACATATGAAGATCTATAATACCAAATCACTATCAATAGACTCATCATAACATATGTTTTCATAATATACTTATGTAAATATTATAATTATTAATATTTTTTAAAATATGTGGTCAAAGTTAGAAAATATTGTACACCACCCATTTAGGGACACAGGAGTATGTAGGAATAGAAGATACGCTGATCCCAAATGAATGGTCAACTTACGCTAGCTATAGACGCACATATGCAACCGTATTATCAGGTATATTTCACATGCCACACGCAAACTGCTCCGCCTCTAGATTTGGACCCGATTAATGGATCAAGGTTCCTTCATGGCTAATAACTGCCTATATAAACCCTACCAGCCCGCTGAGACCCTTCACATCAACGCAAACGCAGAGGCAAATGGCTGTCTGTACCAGTAGCGCCACTGCCTTCCTCTTATTCCTCGCACTACTGTGTTCTGCTGCACTTCTCCCTTCAACTGCCAATGCGAGGCATTTCCCTCGTACCGGTGGCAGCGCCACCGGCGCCATCAAGCGCGTCGGCATCAAGTTCTCCTGGCCGTTCTCAAGAGACGGCGCCGGCAGCGGCCATGGCTCGGGCGACGGCCACGGGTTTGGCTGGACCGTGTCACGCAACGGGTCTGACACGAGGATCGGGATTGGTGGCGGCATCGGCGGCGGCGTAGGGAGAACCCGCGACGGCGACGGGAGCAGTGCCGGCGGCGGGGTCGGCGTCGGCGTCGGCATCGACGTCGGGAAGGACGGGGTCGACGTGGGCGTGGGCGTCGGGGGAGGCGGCGCCGCGAGCGAGCACAACGAAGGCCTCAACGTAGGTCTTGGCGGCGGAGCGGGCATAGGATTCCATATCGGCCGAGGAGGTGTCAGCGTCACGGTGACACACGGCACTGGCGGAGGTGGAGGCGACGGCGCTTCGGGCGGAGGAACCGGGGTTGGGCGCTCAGGCAACGCTGTGGGGACCGGCCAGGGTTCCGGAAACGCGAGCGGCGGCACGGGCAGTGGCGGCGGTGGTGGATCCGGCTCGGCGCCAGGAGCGTCAGCTGGCGGTGGTGGCGGCGGCGTGGGTGGGAGCAGCGGCCACCCGTGAGGACGATGCGTTTCGCAGCATTCATGTTTGCTGATTCACGTAGCTAGGAAGCAAGGGATCGAGCCATGACGACTTGGTTCAATCGTGTAAGAGATCTGTAGTGTGTAAGCTTGTATCGGGTAACATGTGGAAATTGCAGGTGGATCAGCACGAGTACGAACTACTCCCTCCGTCCGCAAATAAGTGTACTTCTAGTTTTGTCCTAAGTCAAACATAGTAAAGTTTGACGAATTTTTTATGACAACATACCAACATTTATGACACTAAATTGTTATCATTCGATTTATTTTTAAACCTAGTTTTATAATATGTCAATTTGATGTAATATATGTTCCTATATTTCTCTATAAAATTAGTTAAATTTGGTTATGTTTGTTTTAGACAAAAGCTAGATGTACACTTATTTACGGCCGGAAGCTACAGTACGTACCAGGTGTTCAAGTTCAAGTGTTGACGAATAATACTACTGGCGTGTGTGCTTGCCTGATGTGCATGCATGGATGTGCAGAGATAGATTCTTCCAAGTTCGTCGTCTCACTACATCAGTTTTGACGACGGCATGCATGCAGTGAAGCGCGGGAGCGAGGCAGGCAGAATTTGCTCTGGGCAGTATTATTTTAAGCCGAGAAACTGATCCCCAGGGATTAAGGTCCGGGAATTGAGAAGTGCAGGGGAAGCGAGCGAGCGAGCGAGCGGCACCTTGGATCTAGCGACCTTTCCGTTTGGCATACTTCGAGAACACATCAACCTATTCACCGCAGAATTTTGTAGCCATGTGAATCATCCTCGATTCGGTTTTACGATCTGGGGTGAGAGTATACGGTGTTACGAATCGACAGGCGAGAGGCGATTATCGGGGGCGCTTCCAACTCGTTAATCATTCTGGTGGCTAGAGAGATCTGGCTGGAGAGAAAATTAGACCCGTCAAGTGTGTAGTGCCCAAAGAAAGAGGGAAACACTACTGGAAAAAGTGTGGTGAAAAATATTGGGCCGTTTGCCAAGCGCAAGTTCACGGAGTATTATGAACTAAGCTGCTACCATGAGTTCAAGTGTTGACGAATAATAATAGAGTAACTACTGTTGTGTGTGCTTGCCTGATGTGCATGCATGGATGTGGGGAGGCGGCTTGCAGTTGCAGGCAGCGCTGCACCCTCTCATCCTCTGCCTCCCCGTCCCCTCCTATCCTCTTTTTCTTTTGACGGGAAGTCCCCTCCTATCCTCTGTGTCTCTCGTCAAGGAAACAACCAAACAAATGAAATGTCCAGTTTAATTATTGATGACAGTGCCTCTGAATACCTCTGAAGTATAGGGGCAAATCTATACGTCGGACGATTGATAGAAACATTCATGCTTTATTATTAGGTAGTATAGATTAGGGTCTGTTTGGCACCGACGTTTTTTTTGAAGTATTTCAAGAATATTTTGGTTTCTAAAAATTACCATGGTTTTAAATATTTTGAGGTGTTTGGCTTCAGCAAGAACTGCAGTTTTACATACTTTTTTTTTCAAACTAACACTAATTTTGAAGTATAGAGAAAAATGGTCTAGACCTCTTTTTCTAAAACTGAAGTATTTATTAGCCAGACAAGAAAATACTGCAGTATTACAATACTTTGGTTTTAGAAAAACTTAGATGCCAAACAGGTTTCTATAGTTGAGACACGGAGAATAAAGCCTCAACGACCGTTGGCATGTAACTGAACGGACTAAAAAGGATGTTTTGTCTAAATTTAAATACATCTAAACACTATATCATATATAGATTTATTTAAATTTAAACAAATTTGTAATATTCTTTTTAAGATTGAAGGGAGTAGAAAATGCACCGGAGGCACCGTTGTGAACGGCCTCGTGCTACAGTCTCACCATCGACCAGGCGTGGACATTGTAACAAACACGGTACCATGTCCGCTAGATTACCGCGGTGGCTCCCGCTGGTGCTCAAGCCCGACAGCAAGGCGTGGTTAGATACAAGAGCACCGGTGGAGGTTGGAGTTGGAGCCACACATTTTCTTTACATAGATATAAAAAAGCACCCACGCTGTTGTGGATGCCGCGTACCAGTAGGTGCAAAAAACAAAAAGGAAATTAAACATCCTCCTAAAAAAAAAGACATAGTGCTTGTTAGGAATCTGTTGACTAGTGAAGGCTGCTTGGTTTAGTTCCATCTTATCTACGGGAGAAGGCCACACCCAGTTTATAAGAAAGAGATTTCTTCCTTTCTTCGGTCCAGGCTTTTGGGATGGAGTGAGCTCTCTTCTTATTATTGACATGTGGGATGTTAGGGGACTGTTAACTAGTGGAGGCTACTTGGTTTAGTCCCACCTCGCCTACGGAAGGAGGCCACACCCAGTTTATCCCGGTTTTTAGGATGGAGTGGACTCTTTTTTTATTGTTAGACTGTAAGCGCATAAACATAAAAACCGTGGACCAAGTAATGAGCTAGCCAAGTGGACGCTAACAATGATGTGGCAAATTGCCACCAGGGCCCCTTTGTGCGCCACCGTTTCCTCGGTTCCAAATTGTTTAAGCGTGTCAGGGGCGCTTCGCGCCAAGATGTTTACTTTCAACGCCTGCCAGCTTATAGTAATAATAATGTTCTAAAAAAAAGGTTATAGTAATAATAACCAAAAAGAAGCTTATCAGCTTCGTTACATTACACTCCGAACAAAAGATCTTGCCGTACCACATATCAGGTTGAAAATACAACTGCTGATGATGCGTAACTAATCGAAACTAAGAGCATAATCAAACAGACACGCTTTACAGCCCTCCTGCTTCTTCTGCATCTAAAGGAGCATACAACAAGCTCTCCAGTTTCCGAACCAAACCAGACTCAGAGAAAGACATAATTCCCAAACAAAAAAAAACAATCGCTCAATAAGATGTTTGTGCGAACTAAATGGAAAAAATAAATTACTTTTCAACACAACACAAGTGTAAATGTGCAGTCATAGTAACATGAGTAAAAAACATTTCTCAGATGCTTGCCGAACAGTCTTCATCTAAAATTATCTCCGGCGAGAATATACCGTCTCTGATCCTCTCGACTACCATTGCTTCCTCATCCTGCTTTGGAAATTTCGAAGGACGAAGAGATGCATCAAGAGCAGCGCAGTCCTCAGCATTGCTGATCATCTCCCCTGAGAATTATCTTCTGCAAGTTGGGAGATCGCTCCAACATGGATCTTATAAATGTGAACTGTTGTTCTAGCGATCTAAAGCCGCTGAATTCTAGCTCTTTCAGCAACCAGTTCTTGGAGCCATCGAAGCACATTTCCTATTGAGGAGTCCTCTCACCGTAGAAACCACCTCTTAATTCCCCCACCTCGCATGCATGTTCCCATACCTGTATTTGTATGATCGATTCATTATTATTACGTATGTAATTGGAATATAGTTTTCGACAATTTTCTGGTAATGTTTTTTGAAAAACTAAAGCTTCAAATGTGGAAGGAAAGAAATACAGACAAAGAAATCACCTCAATGCGTAATTTTTCGATAGATGGTGCTGCTACGAGAAAGGCCGTCGTCCATAAAATGTCAAATTCAACAAAGATGCCACACAAGCACAGCTTCTTTAGCTTGTTGAATGAGGTGCGGAGTTCCTCCATTTCAGGTTGCAACCTAAGCTGATCTCACAGGACAAAATAAATAAACAATAAAAAGAATGAATAGTTGCAAGGACATGGATGAGGTTATCAAGGAAGTTGCAGCTATGTTTGGTATGTACCATGCAAAAACACATCCATGAAATAACTCTCATAGCTGTGATGGAACGATGAACACGAAAAAAATAGTACTCCCTCCATTTCGGATTATAGGGCTAATACGTACTTTGAAAAAATAGTTTGACCGTAAATTTGGTCAACAATATATGAATCATATGTCACAAAAATTGTATCATTGGAAGCGTATTTTAAATATGAATCTAATGGTATATTTTTTGTTAAATATAGTTTGTATTTTGTTGACCAAATTTATGGTCAAACTATTTTCTCTTGCCTTATAAACCGGAATGGAGGTAGTACTACTATTTAGCGAAAAATAAATAGTACTTACAATTTCTGTTGCCTCTAATCTTGTCTGTCACGTAGATAGGGTCTTTGTTTTCTGTTTTTCCTCTAGATAAGGCACTGCCCGCGACCTGTGCGAGGTGTGCACCAGTCTGTTGCATCAGGCTTGGACTCTTTCCCGTTTTCGTAGCTGTCGTGGCACTTGCGATCAGAAACTCGTGGGATGGCGCGGGTCCTCCGGATCGTGGCGTAGAGGTAGGAATACCAGGCCACGTTTTCCCTTTCGATGACACGGCACCAAAAATCTTCAGAGTTCAAGTTCTGTCTGAATTCACTCCTCGCGTAGTGTTGAGTTTTTCAGGTTCAGAGCTGACATCTGGTATCAGAGCCCGCGACGAGGCTTTGAGGACCATGTCGGACGACGGCGACCATACCAGGACCGGCTCGGCGCCCCCCACGGCCGGGGGAAGCTCCGCCACTCCAGCGCACGCACGACAGAGAAGCCGCGGGCGCAGTCGCTCACGAAGGAACGACAACGAGATCGTCGTCCACGAGCGCACGGTGCAGGAGAGGATCGTCACCGGCGGCAACACGGTGTGGCCGATGCTCACGGCCACAAACTACGTCGAGTGGGCCCTAGTGATGCAAATCAATCTAGAGGCTAACTTGATGTGGGAAGCTGTTGAGGGAACGCCCTCCAGCGTGGCCGCTGACAAGGCCGCACACGCCGCACTCCTGCGCTCGGTGCCGCCGGAGATGGTGGGCGCGCTCGCAGTGAAGAAAACGGCGAAGGAGGCTTGGGACGCGGTGAAGGTGATGCGCGTCGGCGTGAGCCGTGTGAAGGAGGCCACAGCGCAGCGCCTCCGCAAGGAGTTCGAGGATCTCGTCTTCAGGGACGGGGAAACCCTCGACGCGTTCAGCCTCCGCATCATGAGCATCGTCAACAACCTCCGCTCTCTCGGGGACGTGGTGGAGGATCTGAAGGTCGTGCATAAGATACTGTGCATCGTCCCCGATCGGTACTCCCAGATGGCATGCTCGATTGAGACTCTCCTCGGTCTGAGCACGATGTCCATTGAGGAGCTGATAGGGCGACTGCACACGTCTGAAGGACGCGGGAGCAGCGGCTCGTCGTCCGCCCAAGCCGCCTCGGGCAGCCTGCTGCTCACGGAGGAGCAGTGGGAAGCCCGCCGCCGCCAACGCGAGCAAGGACAACCCTCTGGCGGCGGCAATCCCAACGGCCGCAAGAAGGGGAAAGGCAAGCCGAAGGCCGGGAACGGCAACACCGGCAACGGCGAGCGCGACATGTCTCTGGTAAAGTGTTACAAATGTAATGTCATGGGCCATTACTCTAAGCAGTGCCCAGAGCCGCGTCGCGAGCGCAAGGGACGTGCCAACCTTGCGCAGGGACAGGAGGAGCAGGAGCAGGCGCTGCTCATGGCTCACCTCGGTGAGTCCTGGGTGGGAGCCCAGAACGACGGCCCGGTCGAGCTCGTGCTGCTAAACGAGAAGCGGTCCAAGGCGACGGCCACGGAAGGCGCGGACCGCTGTGACACCAAGTGGTTCCTCGACTCGGGGGCGAGCAACCACATGTGCGGCCACCGCAACCACTTCTCCGAGCTCGACACGTCCGTGCGTGGTTTCGTCAAGCTCGGCGACGACTCCTCTGTCAATATCGAAGGGCGCGGAACAATCTTGTTTGACTGCAAGAACGGCGAGCACCTGACGCTCGCGCAAGTCTACTACATCCCCAGGCTCTGCAGCAGCATCGTCTCCCTGGGCAGCTCGATGAGATTGGGTACGACACCCGCATCCGTCACGGTTGGCTCCAGCTGCGAGACCACAACGGACGTCTGCTTGCACGCGTGCCTCGGAGCCGTGGCAGGCTGTATGTCCTCCATCTCGCTCTGGCGAGCCCAGTATGCCTGGCGGCGCACGGTGGCGAGGACGCATGGCGCTGGAACGCTCGTTACGGGCACATGAGATTCGACGCGCTCCAGCGAATGGCTCGCGGGAATTTGGTACAAGGCCTCCTGCTGCTTGATCAGGCCGAGCGACTCTGGGACGCATGTCTCGCCGGCAAGCACAAGCGAGCACCCTTCCCGCGCCAAGCACTTAACCGCGCCACGGACAAGCTCGGATTGGTACACGCCGATCTCTGCGGCCCGATCGATCCACCGACGCCAGGAGGTAAACGTTACTTCCTCCTGCTGGTGGATGACATGAGTCGATACATGTGGATTTCACTCCTTGCCACCAAGGACCAGGCCTCGTCGGCGATCAAGACTTTCCAGTCCGCCCGAAATGACAAATGCCGAAGCTCAAGGTGCTGCGCACGGATCGAGGGGGTGAGTTCACCTCAAAGGCGCTGGGTGAATTCTTCGCTGAACAGGGGGTGCACCGGCAGCTGACGGCGCCTTATTCCCCACAACAAAACGGCGTGGTCGAGCGACGGAACCAAACCGTTGTGGGGATGGCGTGCTGCCTACTGAAGGCGAAGGACGTACCGCCGAAGTTTTGGGGAGAGGCCGTCACCACAGCGGTCTACCTCCTCAATCGCGGGATGACGAAGAGCCTGCCAGGAAAAATGCCCTATGAAGCCTGGCATGGTCGGCGCCCGAACGCCGCCCACCTGCGCACCTTTGGGTGTGTGGCGCATGTCAAGGACACGCGTCCCCATCTGAAGAAGCTGCAGGACAGGAGCACTCCGATGGTGCTCTTCGGCTATGAGCCGGGCACCGCCGCGTACCGCGTCTACGATCCCGTTGCTGATCGAGTCCAGGTGTCCCGCGATGTCGTCTTTCACGAAGACACGCCTGACCGGTCAGAATGGGAGGACGAGGGCCTCGAGCCGGAAACGTCATTGCCGAAAGCACTTCACCTCCCACGGAAAGGTGATGGCGTGGGCTGGAACGCAGCGCTGCGGAGAAAGCACCGACTCGCGCGCCGCTGCTGCCAAGACTTCACCTGCAGCTCCAGCAACGCCAGAGACCCCAACGAAGGTGCATTCACCTCCTACACCCTCAACACCTCCACCGTTGACGGTGGAGTACGCCACTCTGCCATCAAATGTGTCACTGCCGTCACCGGGCGAGGAGGCTCCACGACGTATCAAGACTCGCAGAATCTGTTCGACACAATGCATGTGGTGGATCCGCATACTGCCGACATCGTCTCCTCGTCGCCGAGGAGCCGGCGACGTTTGCCGATGCAGAGAAGGACGGGGCGTGGCGCGATGCAATGCAGGAGGAGATGAGCAGCATCGAGACAAACAAGACTTGGCGGCTCGCGCAGCTGCCGCCGGGGCATCGAGCCATTGGGCTCAAATGGGTGTTCAAGCTGAAAAAGGACGCAAATGGCGCTGTGGTGAAGCGAAAAGCGCGACTCGTGGCGAAGGGCTATGTGCAGCGACAGGGGGTGGATTATGAGGAAGCATTCGCCCCTGTTGCAAGGATGGAGACAGTGCGTCTCCTCATCGCCCTCGCCGCGCACCATGGGTGGCCGTTCATCACATGGACGTGAAGACGGCCTTCCTCAACGGCGACCTCATCGAGGAGGTCTACGTCGAGCAACCTCCTGGATTCTCCGTCGCTGGCGAGGAGCGGAAGGTGCTCAGGCTTCAGAAGGCTCAGACGGACCAAGAAGCGCCTGTGGCCTGGAATGCGAAGCTCGACTCCAGTCTGCTTGGACTTGGCTTCATGCGTAGCCAGGCAGAGCACGCCGTGTATCGACGTGGCGACGGTGATCAGCTTCTCCTCGTCGGTGTCTACGTGGATGACCTGATCATAGCCGGCTCATCCATTGAAGAGGTGAAAAGGTTCAAGGAAGAAATGACCAGTCTCTTCAGGATGAGTGACTTGGGCGAGCTCAGTTTCTACCTCGGGATCGAAGTGCAGCAGCGACACGGCTCCATCACTCTCCAAAGAACCGACACGCAAAGAAGCTACCGCAGAAGGCGGGATTGGAGGAGTGCAACCTGCAGTCTTTGTGCCAATGGAGGCAAGATCAAGCGAGCAAGAAGGGACGCCAGCTAGTGGACGCAACTCACTACCGCAGCATAGTGGGAAGCCTCCGATACCTCGTACACACGAGGCCGGACATCACCTACGCCGTGGGCTATGTCAGCCGCTTCATGGAGGAACCCAGAGCCGAGCATCTTGCCACGGTGAAACACATTTTGAGGTATGTGGCAGGTACTCTGAACCTTGGCATTACATTTGCAAAGGGAGAGGGTGAACCAGAGCTCCTGGGGTTCAGTGATGCGGATCTAGCTGGTGATGTTGATGATCGGAAGAGCACCACCGGACTGATCTTCTTCCTCAGTCGGAGCCCCATCAGCTAGCAGTCACAGAAGCAACGAGTGGTGGCCGTCTCGTCGTGCGGTATATCGCTGCCGCCACCACAACTTGTCAGGGAATCTGGCTCAGCAGGCTTCTTGGAGAGTTGCTGAATGAGAAGCCACGAGCACCAAAACTGCTAGTGGACAACAAGTCAGCGATCTCCTTAAGCAAGAACCCTATGTTCCATGATCGTAGTAAGCATATCGACACCCGCTATCATCTCATCCGAAAATACGTCGAGCAGGGTGATCTTGAGATCGACTACATCAGCACAGAGGGGCAACTTGCTGATGTTCTGACGAAGGCTCTTGGACGCATCAGGTTTCTGGAGCTCAGGAGCAAAATCGGGATGTCAGAAATAATCGGAGCAAAATCGGGATGTCAGAAATAATCGGACGACAAGATTAAGGGGGTGATTTGTTGCCTCTAATCTTGTCTGTCACGTAGATAGGGTCTTTGTTTTCTATTTTTCCTCTAGATAAGGCACCGCCATGACACATGCGAGGTGTGCACCGATCTGTTGCATCGGACTTGGACTCTTTCCTGCTGTAGTCAGCCGTGGCACTTGCGATCAGGAACTCGTGGGATGGCGCTGGTCCTCCGGATCGTGGTGTAGAGGTAGGAATACCAGGCCATGTTTTCCCTTTCGATGAATAAAAGGAAGAGAAGAAGAGAAAAGCCGTAAGGTTTTACACGGCACCAAAAATCTTCAGAGTTCAAGTTCTGTCTGAATTCACTCCTCGCGTAGTGTTGAGTTTTTCAGGTTCAGAGCTGACAATTTCTCCTTCGAAATCCAATGTGAGAGTGTGTATGCTTGTTCCATGTAGAAGCTCACTTAATTTAAATGGGCGTTCATTACATAATGCTCCACATGAGAGTTCTAATTCCCCGAGAGATGGGACAAACCCAAAGGTTACTGGGACATGCTGAGATACCCAAGTAGTGCATACGAACTTTTCCAATTTCGGTAGGCAGACCAATTCGAGTCTCTCAAAGCGGCAACTATCGATTTCTAGAACAGAAAGTTTTGAGCTTGTTGCATCAATCTTAAAGACAGAGTACGTGCCAGTATCACAACAACAAAGGCTTAGATGCTTCAGTTGCTTGCAGCAGTCAAACAGGACATGGTGCAAGTCCAATTTGTTAAAGTCTGCATTTTGTATAGATAGCTTTGTGAGGCAGTGGAGCATACTAGGGTAGGCACGGAAGAAAGTATCTATTTCTTGAGCTCGCTGCAGCATATCCTCGTCACTACGGTCCATAAGATCTGACGCTGAGATCTAAATCTTTCAACAAACCATTGTGAACAGCATCACCTACCAGTGGGCCAACTTCACACAAGAAAGTGCTGATCAAGTAGATCTTAAGGTGCAGACTTGAGATGGTGGATTCTCTCTGCTGATCAGCCAAGAAACTCCTTGCTGCTTTGGTCAAAGACTCCATAGCAAATTCCTCCATATCATTTTCCTCAGTAGGTTCGGTGCATGGAACAGAGAGAAAATCCTTGACATCAATGCTGAGTTCAGGCAGCAACCAAGGCAGATGCCTCCACCGCGTAGAGAGCACGCATGTCCTTGCAGCCATACGCAAACTGACTCTCCCCAAGATAGGCAGTAAAATATCATCAGTCAGCTTGCTGAGCCTATCTTCGTCCTCCAGTTGCTGCAACATTAAATTATGGATGGATCCGTTATTAAGCTGCCAAATAACAAAATTCAGATATCCCAAACAGAAAATAGTTACAGAGAGTGGCAAGAACGGTACTCAATCTAGAGCATAAACTGTTCGATAAAGACGAATGGCTCCTGAGCACACATGCATCTGGGCAACCTGGCGCCGTTCAGATTCATCAATTTAATCTAATTATGTCCGTCTAAAATAGGTTATATTGAGCTGTTATTTGCTGATAATATGTGCAACTATACCGGAGGTGCTGTAAACTAGTAGATGTTTTAAACTCATGCAGACTGTTTCGAGATTAAATCTGAAAACGAAGCGCTAGGAGTATGCTGAAACGAAAATCAAATCTTCACCGGTTTATCACAGAAGGGCTCAAAGCGTCCACGTAGCCATACTGTCTAGATTTACAGTAGTCGAATGAGTTCAAGATACAGCTATCTATACAGCCGAATATCAATAGAACTGGAAACAACAAAAGTTGAAGAATGCGATCAACATGTGATACAAGAAGAGAAGAGACTTACTTGGCTCTGGCTGGGGGAACTGTTATTATCGTTATTTGTCTCCATGCAGAAATCCAATGAGCCGGCCGCGGGAGTCAAGAGGCGGATTTGAATTGAATCGGTAATCAAATCCGGGATCAATCAATTGGACGCAGAGCAGAGGAACTGGCGTGCGCAGCTTACTTTGGAGAGGAAGGATAAGCAGTCAGCGTTGGAGGCGCCTCAAGGAGGAGGACTGTAACGTCGAAGACTGTAAGGCCTGGCTGAGGCTCCCCGATTAGCTTCCGGGCCGACCAAGACTGTAACGTCGCCGGCTGCTGTGAGGCCTCGTCGTCTTCTGTGGCGGCTGGAGAGAGACAGGGGAATCGCGGAGAGGGGCGGCGGGTGAGCCCTAGCTGGATTTCCGGAGATTAGTCTTCTAGTAGTGTAGATTAGTTCGAGGAGCGGGTGAGGCGCCTCCTCCTCCCCCTGTGCCGCCGCCCCGAGCGCGGCGGCCGGGGCTCTCCCACCGGCGGTCCGCTCTAGCGTCCCCCTCCTCGTCCTCCTCTCTCGCCGTCGCCGGTGGGCGCCATCCGGGCGGCGCGCGTGGTGTGCCGGCGGCGGTTCTTCTCCCGCGCGCGAGCGCTTCCGCCGGGGTTGGCTGCTGGCGGCGGTGTAGGTCGGCCGGCAGCGATCTCGGCAGTGGCTGGGGCGATATGGAGGCAGGGCCGCTTGCCTTGGCGGTGGGGCAGCCGCGGTAGCCGGCGTTCGGCCCATCTGGATCTGAGCGGGCTGGTTCGGACCGGTGTGTCTTCGCTGGATTGAGGAGCACTTTGGCAGTCTTCTATGGCGCGGGGGTGGTAGCTTTACGGGCCCTTTTGGCCCGACCCGGCGACAGTGCCCTATGTGCTACAGATTGGCAGCGAGGACTTTACGAGCCCTTACAGGGCTGGGCTGGGCCAGGCCTTTTTGTCCTAGTGTGTCCGTGCAGCTGTTTTTGGTCGGCACCCGCCATTGGCGGTGGAGAAAGTCCTTCAGGGGGAAGGGGGGAGGGGGGGGCTAAGCTTCTGTCGCCTTTCAGTTGCTTGTGGTTTGGTGTGCTTGGACCGTGGCATCCGTCGGCCGTTTCTGGCGTCTCCCAAAATCAAAACCTTTTGGTGGAGAGTGTTATGGGAATTCATTCCTTGCAAACATATGGACAGAGTCCCTCATTGTGATACTTGTGGTGCAAAAAGTGAGTCGATCTACCATACATTATTCAACTGCACGTGGGCTCAACTTTTCTGGGAGGAACTCAAGAAAGTTAATGAGATCAACATTCCCAAGCTGCATCCAAGGTCGTGGATCATTCTTCGGCTCTGGTTAAAATCGTGTCCCGCTGAAAGAAGCCCGATGATAATGTTTTGAAAATTAATGTGGATGCCAGCTACACTGAAGAAGACGGCACAGGAGCAACTGGGGTTATGGTCAGAGATACCCATGGGAGCATGTTCGAGCTCAAGCAAACTGGGCTGGTCACGCTGTGAGCCCAATGGTCATGGAGGCTTTGGCAATTCTAGAAGGAGTCCGTCTAGCTGTCGATCATGGATACCAGAAGGTGGAGATTGAATCTGACACCATACGCCGGGAAATTGAGGAGCTAAGCGGGAACTTCTCTAGCTTCACGCTTGCAGGTCGCCAAGCAAATGAAGCAGCCCACCTTTGTGCTAGGAGGGCTAGTTGGACTAGAAGAAGGTGTCTATGGGTGAACTATATCCCACCATTTCTTTTGGCATCTCTAGCGAAGCATTGTAATCCCGACTGATTTTTAATGAAAGTTCCTTAATAATCGCAAAAAAAATAGGCGATACTGATGGGCTTGTCCGTGCACATTGGGAGTGGAAATAGCTATCGATCGTCTGTCGAGAGGTTATCCTGCGATCGTGATCGACGATGTAACATCGCTTGTTGCTTAGCGTTTGCCGCTTTGGGGTGACGTGCGCGATTCAGTGGCTGCATCCATCCTTCGATCGAACTTGCTGGGCGATTGAAGGTGTGGTTTATAGTCGAGACGAGGCAGAAGATTTTCCTCGTCTTCGGAAGTTCAGTGACGCAGTGACACTGCTCACACCACTGACCGCTCCGATGGATTACTCCACCTCCCTGCTCCGCCTCACCTTCCTCGCCCTCGGCGCCGCCCTGGTCCTCCTCGTCGTCCGCTCCGCCTTCCGACTCTCCGGACATGGCATCGACACCGCAACATCCTCGCTCTTCGACGACGGCGCCGGCTGCACCCGGTTCTCGCCGTGGGCCTGCCAGCGACGCCAACGGCAGACGGACAAGACATCGAAGTCAAAGCCGTCCCCGCGACGCTCCTCGCACGAGTCCGACGTGCCGCGCCACCCGCTCGACCCGCTCACGGTGACGGAGGTCAACCGCGCGCGCGAGCTCCTGCGCGCTTACCCGCCGTTCGCGTCGTCGCCGTCGTCCCTGGCCGTGCACGAGCTCGCGCTCGACGAGCCGGACAAGCCCGTCGTCCGGCGCTGGCGCAAGGGCACGGGCGAGGGGAGCGCGCTCCCTCCGCGCCGCGCCGTGGCGGTCGTCCGGTTCCGGGGCGAGTCCCACGTGCTCGCCGTGGACCTCGAGGCCGGGACGGTCACTCCTCTGCCTGCCCCTGCTTCCGGGTACCCGACGATGACCATGGACGAGCAGAGAGCGCTCTGCGCGGCGCCGTTCGTGGACCCGGCGTTCAACGCCAGCATCCGCCGCCGCGGCGTGCGCATGGCGGACGTGGCGTGCCTGCCCATCTCGCCGGGGTGGTACGGCCCCGTGGAGGACGGCGGGCGCCGGCTCATCAAGAGCCAGTGCTTCTCGACGGAGGGCACGGCCAACTTCTACATGCGCCCCATCGAGGGCCTGACCGTGCTGATCGACATGGACACCAGGGAGGTGGTCCACCTCTCCGACCGCGGCGCCGGCATCCCCATCCCGGCCGCCAAGAACACCGACTATCGCCGCGCCGCCGCAGCCGAAGAAGAAGACGACGCTGGCGGGGCTAAAACGTTCGGGTACCAGACCGTGCGTGCGCCGTCGATGGAGCCGGCGCCGGAGGGTCCCGGGTTCGAGGTGGAGGACGGGCACACGGTGCGGTGGGCCGGGTGGGAGTTCCACCTGAAGGCGGACGCGCGCGCCGGGCTGATCGTGTCCCGCGCGGGCGTGCAGGACCCGTCGACGGGCGCGCGGCGGGAGGTGATGTACAAGGGCATGGCGTCGGAGCTTTTCGTGCCGTACATGGACCCGACGGAGGCGTGGTACTTCAAGACGTACATGGACGCGGGCGAGTACGGGTTCGGGCTGCAGGCCATGCCGCTGGTGCCGCTCAACGACTGCCCGCGCCACGCGCGTTACATGGACGGCGTGTTCGTCGCCGCCGACGGGCGCCCCTACGTGCGGGAGAACATGATCTGCGTCTTCGAGCGGTACGCCGGCGACATCGCGTGGCGCCACTCCGAGAGCCCCATCACCGGCATGGACGTAAGTGCGCGCACCCCTATCCCTCCCCGCTGCCGCTAGCTTGTTCTTGTTTCGATCGCCGTGCTAGGCTAGGCTTGGCGCCAACGCTGCGAGTCGTATGCTGCACCTGACAGTACGAGAAAAAAAATGAGCAGAGGTTGGTCGAGTTTTGGCGCGACTTGGGTTGCAACAATAGGACAACGACACTAGGAGGAAGGAATCTTTGATTTTGCATACACAGCCAACAACTACACCTTGACAGTGACAATATCCTCACTCGCAAGTTCCAATCAAATTCACCTCTAGGTTCACAAAACTGCAGGATTTATAAATCAACTTCACACATAATTGGATATTCAAGGATGAATCACACATGCCAATGCTGTTTTAGATTCAGTTTTTTTAGCACAACCGCTGAAGACTTCGGTAGTGGTAGTAGTAGTTGTTTAATTGTAGTGAGTACTTAATTACAACTTGCATGCGTCACGCCCGATGTGATGTGCGTTGAAAAACCAGTTTAATTTTGTTCTGGACACCCTAAAAAATTTGTTCTGGAGCTTAAGAAATCGATTTTACTAGGTTTAGCCACGCTCGTGGAGCTTAATTAATTTGCCCAGATGACAAAAGCGACCACGACAGGCAAAGATCGCGGATACTTTCTACACTGATCGTCTTTTCCTCTGGAGGAGAAGTCCGGAATCCTGAACGCTAGTGTAGCTCTCACATACGTCCTACGTGTCGATCGAGTTAACCTGTGACGACGATCGATATCTCACACCGGCCGCTTGTTTCTTTGTGCACGTACGCCGCTTTAATTAATTTGGTGTGAGGCTACTGATGAACTGGACGGATTCGTGTGTGCGTGCGTGCAGATAAGGGAGTCGCGGCCGAAGGTGACGCTGGTGGCTCGCATGGCGGCGTCAGTGGCCAACTACGACTACATCATGGACTGGGAGTTCCAGATGGACGGCCTCATACGCATCAAGGTACCCTAGCCACTACACCATCCTCTCTTCTCTCTTCTCTCCCGATGTAAAATTACTCTAGCTAGCGGGGGACAGGCAGATTCCCTCCTGCCTCATCATGGGTAAAAGATGAAGATTCTCTTGCTGGTGGAGCTTCACGTCACAGACATAGATAGTGCATGCCTAGCTAGCCCCTCGTGGATATTGGATTGGACCCTCCATACTTGCATCTGTCTCGATCGATCTTTGTCTACCTCACTTTTTCCAGGAGAGAATGGGAGCACGCAAGTGTCATTTTCCCATTGGCCTTTTATCTTAAAAAATGGGAATGAAATCCCATGAATACTGCACAACCATATATATATATATATATATATATATATATATATATATATTCTCTAGCTTTTTAGATCAAACTTTGTTGGGGCTCACTCGATAGTTTACATTCAAACACTGTGCTGATATTCCACACGATCGAGTCCTTGACTAGAAACTAGGATATGCGTATAAGGGACCTACTGTTCTTGTTTAAGGAAGGTTTTTGGATTCATGTCAGCATAACGGTGCAACCGCTATACAATTCGCAGGTCGGGCTCAGCGGGATCCTGATGGTGAAGGGCACGCCCTACTCCCACATGAACCAGGTCCGGCGGAACGAGGAGATGTACGGGACCCTCCTCTCCGAGAACGTCGTCGGGGTCATCCACGACCACTACGTCACCTTCCGACTCGACATGGACGTCGACGGCGCCGACAACTCCTTCGTCCGGGTCGAGATGGCCCGCCAGGACACCGCCCCGGGCGAGTCCCCCCGGAGGAGCTACCTCAAGGCCACCCGCCATGTGGCGAGCACGGAGAACGACGCCAAGATCCGGATGAAGCTCTATGAGCCCGCCGAGTTCCACGTCATCAACCCGACGAAGAAGACGCGTGTCGGTAACCCCGTGGGATACAAGGTCGTCGCCGCCGGCACCGCCGCTAGCTTGCTCGACCCTGAGGACCCGCCGCAGAAGAGGGGTGCCTTCACAAACAATCAGGTGAGGTGTTTACTTTTACAACAAAAGCAATTCATCGAAAATAAAACTAACAAAAAAAGCAAGAGATTAAATTTAAAGGGAGCAAGATGGCATTGACATTTTGTTTTGTACGTGCAACAGATTTGGGTCACACCCTACAACAAAAGCGAAGAATGGGCCGGTGGGCTGTTCGTGTACCAGAGCAAAGGGGAGGACACACTAGCTACCTGGTCGGAGAGGTATCTGCTACACATCAACCTCATAGATTCTTCTTCAACTTGTATAAACATGTGCTGGTCTGAATGTTTCCGTTTGCATGGACACACAGGGACCGTCCGATCGAGAACAAGGACATCGTGCTGTGGTACACGCTGGGGTTCCACCACGTGCCGTGCCAGGAGGACTTCCCCATCATGCCCACGGTGTCGTCCAGCTTCGACCTCAAGCCGGTCAACTTCTTCGAGAGCAACCCGATCCTCAGGCAGCGGCCCACCCAAGTGGACGACCTCCCGGTCTGTGCCGCTACCGCCTGAGATCGTCGACCATTGATTCGCGATCATGTAGCCGTATCATCATCTGTGCTAGTATGTGGCTAGCTAGTAGCCTGGCAGCACGTATGGCTCTACGTTTGTGTTGTATTGTGTGCTTCCTATGTCCATGATACAAGGTGTAGTTCGATCGACACTGGATGATGACCTAGTAATAAATGGATGCATATATGATACTACACAAAGGTGAAACGCTGGTCTCGTGTTAGAATGGTAATTCTATATGGTTGGTATTATTAATTAACAATATATTATTTAATTAATAAACGCTGGTATCTCTGCTATCTAAAAAATAAGTTGTGTTTCGGTCGTCAACCATCTTGTAATACGTCGCTTTGTTTCGTCACGCCACATCCCATCGCACTCAGAGGCAACCCCCTTTCCTCCACTAACTTTCTAAAAAAACATCCGAAAAAAAACTTTCCAAAAAATCATTGTTTACTCATTAACTCTCGAGTAAAATATCTAAAAACAATCCATCATTTTGTTATCCATGCTCCACTCCAGGCAACCGGAGGAGGCGTCTTGCGCAACATCTACCCCAATCCAGGAGGAGTGCACCAAACGGGGGTGGAGATGTCTCCCAGGAATCAAGAGTGGCGTATTTATTTATATAATAATGAGGTTATATGTAGCTTCACGTTAGATTTGAAACACTCGTGTTGGACTTGTTCCTACACTTTGTATTTTCTGTTTGATTTTGCTATTTTTTTTGTTTTTAGTTTAAAGCTTTTCTTTGTAGCTGAGTTTTGTTGCCAGTTTTCTTTTCTTTCTCCCAATTTTTAAAAAATACAAAATATTTTTTCTTTTATCATTGCTCTTCAAGTGATTTCATTTGCCACCATTGCTTTAATATTTACAAGAGAGTTGATATATTATGAGTTTTGAAGGAACACATCTTATGTAAGAGGAACGTGAAGTCATTTATGAGAGGTGTGTCTTATGATGTCCACTTTGAAAATTTAAAATGCTTATACTAGTTAGTAGTATTGTTGAGATGTTATACTGGTGAGAGTAAGTCTGAATAGTTGGAGTAAAGCTCTATTTGCATGTGTAATTAGATAAAAAAGCTTTTACTTTAGTACTAGTACTTAACCGAGTCTTGTCTTAGAAATAATTTTTTCAAAACAAATGGAACAAAGAAAAGTCTCTAAATAATGTTTTGGGTGTTGTTTAATCATCTTAAGAGTTTAGCCTTAGGTATACTCAACTCCATAGATTTAATGATAGACTCGATAGCACTCTTGAAAGGATTTGTTTGAAGGAATGGATGTTTAATGGTAATTGAGATGCATGCCAAAATTTGACCTCTTAGTTAAAGTATGATATAGCTTTAAGCATATGTCTGCACCACTATCGCACACCATGAGATACTAACAACTCGCTGGCCTACGAACGATCTGCATAGAGAAAACTCTTGGATTTCGGCTATGAGTTTATTAAACATTCCTGAAAAAAATGTTATAATGTATAAGATTATTGGTATTCTCATGGGTCTGCATTTCAAGCGAAGGTTGAAATACTCCTTTGATCACTACGAGAAGTCATTATTAAAGCCAAATATATTTGATGGCGGTCATGAGTGTCCTTCTAAGCATACATTGTTTTATTAAACATGCTAAGTTTTGGCATCATCTCGTTATTAAAGAACTGGAGTTCCAGAAAGACAAAGAACAGAAAAGAGGTGTTTTGATAGACTTATTTTATTAACGTGGGTGATTAGTTGAGACACTTTAATGCTATGCTTATTTTTACATGTTCTCACACTCTTAATTATTAATGTGAATCTTCCTTGTGTTCCTTTGCAAGCTGAGAGTTGAGTAGAGAAATTGGAATAATTGCTACTCATTTAGTTATCCTTGTTTATAAAAGCTTTATTGCGATTGTCTTGACTTAAAGAAACTTGTACAACATTCTTGCCATTACTTTATCTATGCTAAGCTTTCATATGAAAAAAGTGGTGGTCGCATAAGACTACCAATTATAAGTGAACTTGCTTTCTTGATATTTCTGTTTAAACACTGAGGTCCTTATGATTCTTGGTTTATTGCTCAAGGACGATCAAGGTTTAAGCCGGGCGATGTTCATGGCTGCAAAATACAACCATTCTTATCCACATTTAAACCATATATAAGTAAAGTTTTTTATGGAATATCTCTCGAGAACCACTAGGAATCGGCTCCCGATATTTTTCTCCCATTGGACTAGAATTTAGCCATAGGATTTTCACATAGGACCGTGTGCTGTTTTCGCGATTACAGGGATTGATTGCATGCTTGCTTTCTTGAAACTTCTTCAAATAACTACTCCTATAATGCACGCTCGTGCTTCCTTTTAAAATCTGCACCCAATAACCACTCCCGTAATACAAGTCGACCTCTCATGCCTCTGTTTCTTTGTCCTTAGGATTGCTTTTTCTTCGGAAGAGGAACAAATGACCACATGAGATTGAGTTCCATGGAAAGTGTGTGAAGCATAATTTTTATTGTAAGAAGCATGCTATTAATTCATCGGTAGCATTGTAATTTTCGATGACGCAATGATTTATTTTTGGCTTTGGGAGAAATTAAGTTTTAAGTTCGAAGCACATCCGAGACTAGTAGAATCCATGGTCTAAGAAGTGAAGCAATGTTGGATTTTTCAAAGAACATCACTTGGTTGTAAGAAGCATAGAGGTGATACATCAGAAATACTGTTATTTTCTATTGTAACCCATCTTTCTGAATGAAACAAACAAGGTATGGGTAGGAAGCATTGTGCGTAGAGGCGGCGATGGTCGGTATCAGACCACACGACAATCTAGGCGTAGAAGGCGGAGTCCGTGCGCTCGACGTGTTTGCCGAGGTGAGCCTCATAAGCTTGCAGACGAAAACCATGAACCACAACGACAGCGGGCAGTTCGCCGAGTCTAGAACAAGGAGTGCCATGCAGCATGGACGAGCTCGGGAGGTGCGGCAAGCCCAAATCTCGCGGACGAGATCCATGAACCACACCGGCTGCGCACCCTTGTCGTGATGTGACACGCACCTATCTGCTTTGCCGTCGTGCGCTAATGCGGCTTCTGGTGCGTCGCTCCTCTCCCTCGTCGGCCTAGAGGAGCATGCTCGAGGTCTAGGCCACAAACCATGCAGCATCGACAAACTCCGCCAGAAGCATGAGTGGCATTGGAGGAAGGTCGCACAAGGCGACAACGTCAAGCGGATACAAGGAAGAATAATCAATGGTGCCGGCGGGCCAACAACAACGTTAGGACTTTTGAAACGCGCAATGGCATGGTGGGTGTGGATCATTATATAGCCAAGTCATGAGTCGCTCGATGCGTATCTCCAAATAAACGACTAGATGCTAGTACGGAGTTTCCTTTCGTATCGGACCATGGTAGGTGGTTTTTACCATATCTCTCTAGCCTTGCTATTAATCACTAATTATTGCATTGATGTGAAAATCTATCTCTTTATTTTTATTCGTGCATAAATTGACACTTCTATAGTGAATTCTAGAGTAATTAATAAAGATGCCAAATTGTCCAAGTCAAAGAGGCTATGGAAAAGCAAGCAGTGCCTTTAACGATCATGGGTACGGACTGAGCCCCGCTGTATCGCCCTATCGTGCCAGGTGCCACCGCCTCCCCGAGTAAAACCGAGCAACTTTCATGAAGGCACCTATATATAATTCATATTAGAGCCGCCGCAAAACCTAGGACATCATAGCCATTCGTAGAAACCACATCGAAGGATAGGAGATCCACTCCAGAGCCACCTTTATTGCAATCATCATTGTCATGCCTTCATATACATCTACATTCCCCTCCATAGCCATATCCATCTACTTGTAATCTTAATCTCATCGTGATTGGTGATATTGTAAGGGTATTTGGTATTTCTATTAGGAATCTTTTTACAATGTTTATGACTTTTGATCTAATCATGAGTGAGTAGTTCTCACATGTTGTGGGATGAGGCCTAGCGTAGCAGCGATTTGTGCATATATTTATATGGGAATATCGTGTTGTGATTACAATACTAGATTTGGATTTGTATCTTTGTCTCTTACCTCAATCTAAGGACTTGTCAGGTACAGAATACCCCGAGGATTGATAAGGTTACGAGGTGAGATGAGTCAGGGGCGGATCCGGGCCTGGTGCTACCGGTGCCGTAGCACCGGCCAGACGGCTACACTACAAAGAGCAATGCTAATTTTTAAGATTAAAAATACAAAAAATATAAATAATTAGCACCATTAAGCCTGTTTAGCAGCAGGCTTGAGCTCCATCCAACTCCGCCCCTGAGATGAGTGGTAATCTGTAGCTACATGTGAAACCCATTGATAACAAGAGGAGTAGCGTAGTTGTTTGAGATCCATTTGGGAATCATTGCGACGTCATTGTCCATAAGGCTTTTGTCTGTTCTACTTAATAACTACAAAACACCTCGTGAGAACGATATAGCGGTTGAACAATAATATGTAGTATTTTGAGTAGTTATGGACGCACGGCTCACAATATCTACCTAAATTAGATAATAATTCATGAATGAGCTTATTATTATCTTTATCTCATACATGCATGTATGCACGACTACAAGTGAATCCTTAGCCCTAGTCTATCTCCATCCATCAACACACAAATATATGAAGTAGACGTGAAATATTTGGTAAACAAAGATAATACGAGTTTTCAAGGTCTTGTTTAACATAATCTTACACCAAAAAAATTCTTTCAAATGTTCTATAAACCTAGGTCTTTTAGAAAAAAGCAATCTATACTACGTAATCTAGATCGAAGGTATCAAGCATATGGGCTTAGACAAAGAGACTCAAGTAGAGACTCAACAAGAGGCCTACTTCATTGATGGGGAGCCATTGTTTGGGAATTATGGTGTCTCTATTGGTGAGGATGTCGGCTACACCACCCAAGAGGACATGTTTCTATGTGATACTTGGATGGAGATTTCGCAAGATCCAGTATGTGGTGGTGAGCAAAAGGGAGAGGGGCATATTGGTAAAGGGTGGTTAAGTACTTCCATGAGCAAAGGAAGTTCCCGCACTTCAATTTCTTTAGTGACCAAAGTGATGTCTCTCTTCAAAAGAAATGGGGCTTCATCCATATGGAGTGCAACGAATTTTAAGGTGCATATGAGACGGTGATGGGAAGGCCAATAAGCTGGCTCTCATTAGTTAACATGGTACAACCTATCCCTCTCTTGCGAATGCACCTTGCATATGTGTTGGCATGTATCATGAATTCTCGTCCATATGTGTAGGTACCGCAAGCTTTGAAACACTTCAAGCATATCCATGACAACAAGGTGTTCACATCGAGCTATTGTTGAAATGAGATCAATGGTTTCAAATAATGGGAAACTAGCTATGCCCTTTACCGCAAGACCGAGGCTACAAAGAAGAAGGGCAATGCATCAATGGATGGTTCCATTGCTAGCGGTTATCTTGGCCAAGTAGTTGCTAGTGACTCCAAGAGGGAGTATTTATGCTCGATAGTGGGTTCATGCCTCTAATTTACAAGGGAAGTGACAATAATCTCTTCGGTTGTAGATGTGATATTGCTACTAGGGAGAAAACAACGGTCTCTTATTCATGGAACATGTGGACTGTTTACCTACACACTTTGCTTAAAGCAGTTGTCTGTTGCTTGCAACTTAATACTGAAGGGGGTTCGGATGATAACCTGAAGGTGGACTTCTAGTCATAGATGCAGTTGGATTACGGTCTATGTATATTGTTGTATTGCCCAATCAACTTCATAGGATCTTTCTGGCTAGTAATTGCATTGTTATGCCTTGCTCAGTTCTTGTCAATTGTCTCGCTGTAATTTGTTTACCCTTCATGCCATGTTGTTTATCTAAGGAGAGCACCTCTAGTGAACTATGGAGCCCGGTCCAATCTTTACCATTGATACATCTTCCACTGTTACTTGTTTACTTGCTGCAAACCATTACCTTCCACACCATACGTTTAATCCTCTGTTACAGTAATCCGGTGAGCTTGACAACCTCACTGCATTGGGGCAAAGTCTTGAGTTTGTGTTGTGCAGGTCTCCACGTTGTTTGCAACACCTGTGTGACATTTCCTTCCTCCTTCTGGTTCGATAACCTCGGTCTCTACTGAGGGAAGACCTGTTGCTTGCTGCTTCACACCTTGCTCTTGGGGTTTCCAACGAAGCGCTTCCACATCAAACACCATCAAGCTTTCTGGTGCCGTTACTAGGGAATATACTTCAACCTCTTCCACCTCGTCAAGCGCTATCAATACTCTTATTTTGAAACTAGCTACAATTGATTTGTGCACCTGCATTCATCAGTCAGCATCACAAACAACACAGACATGATAGAATCATAAAGATAGAACCATTAATCAAACCAACATAATAATCTCAATATCCATCAGATCCCCGCAAACACAACATGCATGATTACAAATAGATTAGATCTTGATCATGAACGAAGCTCACAAGATCTATACATGAAAGCACAAAGGAGGAGATACAACTATCTAGCTACTACATGGACCCATAGTTCAAGGTGGAACTACTCACAAATCATACCAGAGAGAAGGCCTTCGGGATGATCTCCCCTCTGGCAGGGTGCTGAAAAGAGCTTCAGATCCCCCCGATCTAGGGACGATGGTGGCGACGGCTACAGATAGTTTCGTGGATTTCTGATCAGGTACCGAGAGTTTCTGCATCGGGGACTTTCTTATAGGTGAAGGGGGAGACCGAGGCGGACGCCAGGGTGGGCAAACCCTACCCAGGCGTGGGGTAGGGCCCACCCGCGCCTAGGGTGGGTCTGGCCCCCTGGCCGGCCTCTTCGTCTCTCCTCTGGACTTCTTGTTTCCCACGGATAGTTATTGACTTTGTCCTTCGTCCCGTCCAATTCCGAGAATATTTCTTTACTAACTTTTCTGAAACCAAAACAACAGAAAATATGCATCTGGCACTGTTGCAACTTGTTAATAGGTTAGTACCAGAAAACATGTAAAAAGCACCTCAAAGTGTAGACAAGTAAAGTAAAGTAGATACTAAACAAGCATAGAGCATCAAAAATTATAGATACGTTTCCAACGTATCAAGTATCAAACCCACAGAGAGATATTTGGTTGAGGTCTTTATGCTCCTCATCACTATCTACCAAAGGATACTTATAAGTTGCCTTTGATTTCAAGTAAACAGGTGGTTAAAAGGTTTTCGGTTTGAGTGCAAGAAAGTAAATAAAACAAGTAAAAACAAAGCAAGAAAAACGAGTGTTTGGAATGGTGGTTGAACTCAATAGGGCTAAAATGTTCTCGGGGATGTAGGATACACTACTAGCATGTTGTAATTAATCATAATTAGGATAACCTATTTCTTGTGTCATGATATGTGTGGAGAGAGTTCCACAATAATATTTTCACTAAGGCTCATAGACGTTCGCTTTGTTGATCCAAGAATAAGGTCATCTTAAAATAACCATTGCGATGCCTGAAAGCAATCACCATGGAGACCACTGCAATTAAGGGTTTCTCCGTGAATACCGTAATTATCTTAGCGTATCTTCCTTTGTTCTCCCTTCGACCGTGTTGGATGATAGCGATGCTTATAGTCACAGTAGAAACCGGCACAAACACCCAAGCACGCCCAAAGGGTTTCACCCTCTTATTTTAGACCCGAAGGCAAATAATATGTGGCCGACTACACATACCATCTAATGAGAGAGATAAAACACACATCATAGATCAAGGATCCTCTACACAAGTAACATATCATATTTATTTCATTTCATAATAGTGCTAGGGTTTCTCCATCTTCCCAAGAACGAAGGGAACTACTCATACATGGAAGCAATCAAAAAATCATCATAGTAAAATGGATGGATGAAAGTAATAGAATGAATCTAGTGCAAACCACAATTGAATATGGAATTACAACAAGATCTAATGAATGGGAGATGGGGGTAGAGATGGCGATGGAGATGCAGTGGTCGATGATGTAGGGAATGATGCGTTGTCCTCCAATGATTTGTGCAGTATCAAAGATTTCCCCTTCATCAAGTTTCTCCTTCAGATCCCTTTCTGGTGTGGTTTTACGTGGCTGGAGGTTTCTCTGAATGTC
Organism: Avena insularis; assembly: GCA_023614405.1. NCBI lineage: Eukaryota > Viridiplantae > Streptophyta > Magnoliopsida > Poales > Poaceae > Avena > Avena insularis. The sequence continues at coordinate 30,167,608 of CM042690.1, forward strand.
GGATCTATGATCTGTTTTCGCGATGAGGAAGTATTTGACGAGGAGGTCCTGTTGTCGAGTCATACGGGCGCGTGGTACGGGCGGGCTTTGCCCCTACCACTGGTCATCACGCTAGCTGGAGCCTCCTGATCATGGGCAATTCTTCCAAGTGCGAAGATAAAATAACAAAATAACTTTTATCACTTAAAAATACCATATTACTGTGTAACATGATAGTCTCAATTGATATGTTTATTACAAACTTAGTATATTGGGATCCTGTTGAAACAAGAACAAAAAGGTGCACACAAACGCGATAAAATACTAAAACCCTACTCTACTGATGCAAAAACAATAAGTAAAAATGCTCCAGTTTTGGACTCATCACTGACGATGATGGCCAATGCATTGGCGACCTGATATCTGACGGCCCAAGCAATATTAGCTATGTCGGTCGGCCAAGGGGCCACAAGTCCTCCAACACCAACATCAATTGTCAAGCTTCCTCGTTGGCATTTGAAGAGATCTCGAGGGAGTTGATCGCCAAGAAGGAAGATGCCAATGTCGAGAGGAAAGAGAGGTGGCACAAAGATAAAGAGGTCGCCATCGTGAGCTTTGTTGATCTCCAAAAGATATCTCTTGGGGTGGAAGATATCAATGTCAAGTATAGGCTCATGGAGGCCCGAAGCCAAATTCATCTCCGAGGAGAACCGGATCATGATGACCAAGTTGGACCGGAATAAAGCAAAAGATGATCCGAGCCTACGATGCTTGAAAGGGAAATGGCATACATGTGTACCATTTGGGAGAAACATGCCACTTTTTGGACATGTTGTATGCATGATAATTGCCTCTTCTTGCACATCGATGTCGTACAATAGCATTTGAACTCCATGTTGCCACTTTATTTATTTGTGTATACATACTTTGGTGAATGTAAAATAAATGTTCAACTGGTATGGACGATCGGGCAGCGACTTATTTCTTGTTCTTGGACCGACCCCAAACGAAACATTTTGCCACATGTTCGTCCAAAACGGGTGGCACTGCTGGAGATGCCTTGAATTGCGCTAGGGTTTCTTTTTTTTTTGAAAGGAATATATATGCATCCCATTAAATTAACAAGATGGGAAAATTGCCAGCAACTAGATAGTTTACAAACTCTAGGAATAGGTCAAGCCAAGCCTGACATTTACCCTGTTTCAAACTCACACCAAATGCTGCTAAACAATGGGCGACTATATTAGAGGTTCTCGGACACACTTCTATTTTACAACTCCGAAAGGAGTGCTCGCTTACAAAATTCATCTCTTTTAACAAAACATCTACCATTGAGTTATCATAAATACTACCAGTCACCGTCTACTTAAGTGTCACTGCATCAGTTTTCAAGATGACCTTTTAACGGCCCTCTTGCACCACGTGGAACAGTGCTGTTATTTTTTCATGAAAAGGACCATTAACAAGCTCGAGGTTTATTGCTCCCTCCACTAATGCTACATCCTGTCCATTTTTGTGGTAAAACCCCATCCACCCGAACAAGATGCTTGTCTAAAGGCACCATCAACATTAAATTTCAAAAAATCTGCTCGGGAGGATTCCAAACCTGTTGGTAGTTATTTTTGTTTGTGTTCTTTTCGCTCCTTCATCATATTGTGGAACTCAGTCATGTGGAATTGAAGAGAAGACAAGATTTTATGAATATTTCTTATATTACCTTCTCGATTTGTTTTATTCGTCTCAAACCACCATAACCACGAAAACACACATATTTTCATACATGTCTCCTTGTCATTTTGAATGATTTCATTCATTGCAGATTGAGCATTGGAGCAATTAAGGAGTTGTCCTATTGTCTCCATTTGCGACGCTCTCCATAGAGCTTTGACCGATTTACATTTAGAAAGCAATGCCCTCCATTCCTCCATCTTCATCAAGTTTGTAGCATATTGGACATTTTGTGTCTAGATCTATACCCCTTCTCTTTAAATTCATCATAAGCAGAATGTTGTTATTTGTGAGATGTTATAAGAAGTGCGGAAATTTAGCCGGGAGGGGTAAGGTCCATAGCCTTTTCCACAATAAGCCATGATGGATGTAGACGGTGAATTCCTATATGAATTTCTTGCTTGGCTATTTACAGCTACCTGATATGCTGATTTAACTAAAAAATTCCCTTTTTTACGAAATACCAAGCTATGAAAAGTTCCAACTTAGGAATGGGCGGAAGATTTCACTGCGCTGGGTTTCAACCATGGTTTTAAATAGCGTGCTAAGACATTCAGCAGCAGCCTACCAAAAATGCTATAGGGCCGCTAAATAGCCGCAATAGCGCGCTATTTAAGGGGTTTTTGGCATATTTTAGCGCGCTAATGCACTTAGCGGCATGGAGCAGAAAACGTTATAGCCAACGCAGTTTTTTTTGCCCGCTATCTAAAACCAGGGTTTCAAACAGTCTTTTTTTTTGAGAGGTTTATTGCTCCCTACACTAATGCTACATCTTGTCCATTTTTGTGGTAAAACCCCATCCACCCGAACAAGATAGTTGTCTAAAGGCATCATCGACATTAATTTTCAAAAAATCTGCTCGGGAGGATTCCAAACCTGTTGGTAGTTATTTTTGTTTGTGTTCTTTTCGCTCCTTCATCATATTGTGGAACTCAGTCTGGTGGAATTGAAGAGAAGACAAGATTTCATGAATATTTCTTATACCTTCTCGATTTGCTTTGTTCGTCTCAAACCACCATAACCACATCAACACACATATTTTCATACATGTCTCCTTGTATTTCATACACATATTTCAAACAGTCTTTTTTTTCATACACATATTTTCATACATGTCTCCTTGTCATTTTTTTTTGCCCGCAGATTGAGCATTGGTTTCAAACAGTCAAGACTGAACTGCCCGGTATAGCGGGCTTTGATTATACCGGCCCAAAAGAGGAAGCGTGGCCGCCCCGTTTCCTGTCCAGTCCACAGACTCTAGATCTCTCGAGAACAAAACGCACGCGCTGTCGCCTCCATCCTCCCCAATACCACCGTCGGCCATCGCAGCCAACAGCCATTGCCCCCGCCCCAACTCGCTCCAGTGTCCGAATTCCCCGCTGCACGCAGAAACCCTAGACGCCGCCTAGCATCTCCCCCACCTCTTCGTCCAGCTCTCGCTCGCATCGGCTCGGCTCGCGGGATGGAGCACGACGCCCCCTCGCACCACGCCCCGCCGCCTGCCGCCCAGGGCGAAGGCGCCGTCGACGACTGGGCACGCGACGACGCGGAGCCCTCCCATCGCTACGAAGCGGGGCCCTCCCATCGCCACGACGCGGATGCTGCTGCTCCTCCCGCGCCACCGGCAGAAGGTGCGTTCAATCTCCTCTCCTCTTAACTGGTCCTATCGCGCTCGACTCGGCTGTGCCGTCTTCCGGTGTTGTGGAGGATTAGCAACGCTTATGGTGGTATCCGCTGTGATGTAATAAAAGATTAAGGGCGACGATTATTGTGATGAGTAATGTAGTGGCTGTTTCGGCTGTCCTGGTTGACGATGCGGAAAAACCTGTTCCGATTGACTAATCCTACTTCAAGTTAGGCATCTGGCTAGACACTTTGTTCACTCGATTAAATATCCGAAGCATCCCTCTGTCTGTTAGATGAATGACTCCTATCAGTGGAGTGCACAGGCCTAATGGGTAGTAAAAACAAGGTTTACTAGGCTGTATGATATCCTTGTGCGAGAAACGGGTCTGCTACATGTTAGTCTGTTGCCACATAACCTGAGTCGGTTAGGCTGTATAATGGTCTGAATAGGACGTATATTCTCCATTAGGTGGCATCCTCTGTGGTAATATGTTGTAAACAGTAGCATTGAAGTTCATAATCACCGTGTTTTTACTTTTAACATGTAACTGGAACTATGTGCTGTCAGGTGTCAATGGCATTCAGTCGTCACTTCAGTCCTTGGAGTTGCAGACAAACGGTATGTATTAAACTCTTCTTCGGGTTGTTAATGCAGTTATCCTTCATTTCTTGCAATTTTGGCAAATGGCAACTTGCTTTTCTCCATGTAATAGCAAGTGATCTTAACTATTGAATGCAAGTTAGAAGTAACTTCAAGACAATGCCATCACACTATTGTTATTACTTTGTGAAAAGCTGATGCCAGGTTAACAGATTGAAATAATTAAATCTCTCCTTTCCCATTTAACACAAAGATAAATTTCTCAAGAGGTTTGATAATGCAGATGGTTTCTTGTATTTGATTCTATGAACTTTTTTTCTATGAAATGCCGTGAATAATTCCATCATTTTTTTAGGAATGCCGTTATTTTTTGTACTGTCCTGCCTCTAATTTATTTCTGTGAGTATTGACTCTTGAGCAACCCTGACTTCTGTATCAATCCAGCGGCTGCTCATGAGGATGTTCAAATGGTAGCAGACGAGGAAGAGGAAAAAAAGCGCCATTTGAATGTGGTTTTTATTGGCCATGTTGGTACGTCAGTCTTCTTACTGCCTGCTTTCTTTCAAACTTTTTCAGGTTGTAGCAAGACATGTGCATGAATACAGTTCCCAATTGATGTTCTTTTTCCATGTTCCCTTTTTTGATCGTTTCTGTCATATCATGGTTTTGGTGATAACATGTGATGAGGATGCCATGTCTTGGGGCTTACTAAGCTCATTAATCTTGATCAGAATGTGCTCTTCTTCAGGACTATTTGTCTATTTAACAATGATGATGGTTAGAACGGGATATTTTTATCATGTATTCATGCTTGCTTCTATGAAGATTGGTAGACACATTTAGTATGTTTTGGCATTATAGATCCTGGTCAGAGTTACCGCAATCTTAAATACAACAGACATGCCCCTTCTATGATATGTCCTAACTTAAGTGCTCATGGAAGATTTAGTATATGCTTAAATCTTAGATTTCTTTCATATGTACAAGACAGGGAGGAATTTTCTTTTACATGCTAAGAAGACCAATATACAGGTCATAATTGACATTTTTTTTAATTGATTGAGATCATTAAAATATGGCTGAGTTTATTTTTCCGGTTTCCTTTATAAGTACCTTGTTCCTAATATAAGTGGGGAGTGAGGAGGCAGAAATGAGGGAGTGGGGAGGCAGAAAATGCAGAAAGGGATGCAACCTCATTTTTTTGTAGTTACAGGTGGACCCTGCGGAGCAGGGGAAGCGCTTCCCTCAGGGAAGACCCCTGTTGTCACCCGACTGGGTTAAACTGGGTCTCAGTGGTATTTCTGTCACCACCTTGTCCTGCGCACTAAAAGAAAATGAAAAAACTTTTAATGTAATTGGGCTGAAGTTCCATGGATGGAAACCTCTGATGGTGTGTGCTATAGATGGGAGATGGAGAATTAGCAGATGGTTGCTCTGCGCTGGTTATAATCTGTGCAGGGGACCAATTTCACAGATTTATCTAAGAATTGTTGTGTTACTTTGCATTGTTCGACATATGCATGCGCAAGTGTCATATGTGCTCATGTACTTTGTTTAATATCAATATTGTTGTGCTGGTTGATGAGCCTGCTTTGAATACCTAGCTTGAATCGTGTAGCTTGTTCAATCTTCATTCCGTTTCTTATGGATTAGTTATCTGCTACACCGTCTTACTCTTCTGTTACTCTATTTTCTTCTGTTATGGTTGATAGGTTCTCCATTTCTGTGTCTGCCCAATTTTTTTTGTATGAATAGTACCGATGTTCTGTAAGTTCACTTCTCTAGTAGAAGTGGTGATTTCTTAATGAACATACTTAATTTTGTTTTTGTTGTTTCATGGCTCCAGATGCTGGGAAGTCGACTGCTGGAGGGCAAATATTGTTCCTGAGTGGTCAAGTAGATGACCGGACCATCCAGAAATATGAAAAAGAAGCAAAGGATAAAAGCCGAGAAAGCTGGTGAGTAGGTCGTGAGCAATATTTAGCTTGTACTCCCTCCGTTCCAAAATATAAGATGTTTTAGCCTTTTTCTGAAACATATGTATCTAGACGCCTTTTAGTTTGTAGGTTCACTTATTTTGTTCCGAACCTACACACTAATCACTTATTTTGTTCCGAACCTACACACTAAAAGGCTTCTAGATACATGCATTTCAAAAAAAGCTAAAACATATAATTTGGAACGGAGGGAGTACATCCTTTATGCGAGGCTAATCCATACATTTGAACATGGAAGTTATATTCTTTCACATAGATGGTTCTGTCCCCCCCCCCCCCCCCCCTGAATTCGACTATCCATACACTCTTTCAATCATAATCTGAATACTTGCAGGTACATGGCTTACATCATGGATACAAATGAGGAAGAGCGACTTAAGGTATCTCTTTCGTATGGTTGCTTTATGATTAGTGCATTAAAGCTCTATAGTTGACACTTCTTTTGCATGTCTTCAGGGGAAGACTGTTGAAGTTGGTAGGGCCTACTTTGAGACTGAGAATACAAGATTCACTATTTTGGATGCGCCGGTATTTCTCTTCTACATATTACAGTTATACTCTCTTTGTTCCATATTATAAGACGTTTTGGCAAACCAAGTCCTATGATATGGAACAGAGGGGTACTTGTTAGTTTTTTTTTCTTGCACGACTCTCTTCTGGTTCTCTGGATTTATCTGTGGCCACACCAGCACTGTGATGGCCAGACTATAGTTTGAGCTGTACATAACTTCAGCTTCTTATGTTCCTGCTGAATCTGTTCTGGTAGTGACCAAGGAATCTACATGTTCAACCTGAAAACTGCATGGATTGTTTTTGGGACCATTTACGTATGTTAAGGTTCTTAAATATAATTTGCACTAAATGATATGAAAGTTGACAAAAAACTGTTGAACAGGATTGACATGCCATTAAATGCGCTTGTGTCAGTGCAAGAAAGTTGTCCTGAGATGATCTAAATATAACTTCAATTTTACATTACAATTACATACCATTAAATGGGCTTGTGTCAATGCAAGAAAGTTGTCCCTAGATGTTTTGATCTAAATTTAAATCTTAATTTTACATTATAAAATTGTGGAAACAAAAGATTTCACGTATGCAACCATTGAGTCCAAAGCAAACACATGCACACTGCTTAACACTAGGAGATTTGCTATGGTTCATTCCTTTTCCATGTAAATGGCTTTCCTTCCAGCGATACATCAGCACATATTCTTATTGCCTTAGGTCAAGGTATCTATTGGTCTGAATCCAGTCCTTGTTTAGTGTTTTGGTCTATTCGTACCTCATTGTTAGCCTCTTAAAATCATACGTGGGACAATTTCTTTAGCATGTTCACTCCTTTGTTGCCAATGCCACTGTTCTGATTCATCCTTGTACATGTCATACTTGTTAGATTTACTTGTATGACTATTATGCCCATGCCCATGCATATGTTTTGTCAGACACGAAGTTTGCAACTTCTGGTGACAAATCTGAATTTTTTACTGATGATGCTTTCATGTATTTGCTGTGTGTGATTGGTCTACTTGCAATAGCTATTGAACTGAATTCTTGTTTCATGTACAGTATTTGTTTACTTGGATGGTCTGAATTTGCAGGGCCATAAAAGTTATGTTCCAAATATGATAAGTGGTGCATCTCAAGCTGACATTGGTGTTCTGGTAACTATAGGGCCATGGGCATTTTATTTTCATTTTTTTGGTCATTTCTCTCAGTGAATATATTCCCCTTCCCTTTTCAGGTCATATCTGCTCGAAAAGGTGAATTTGAAACTGGATATGAAAGAGGCGGGCAAACTCGGGAACATGTATTGCTTGCAAAAACTCTAGGTGTTGCTAAGTTGATAGTTGTCATCAACAAGATGGATGAACCTACGGTACAATGGTCTAAAGAAAGGTAAGCCTGGGGAGACATACTTTTATATTTTTTTAATTGAAAGATTCGAATATTACAGAAGGTATAGCTGTAGCCAAACAATAAATTTTATTATTTGTTTCAGATATGATGAAATTGAAGGAAAAATGGTTCCTTTTCTCAAATCATCAGGATACAATGTTAAGAGAGGTACTATTCTACTTTTGACGTTTTCTCAAAAAATAAATTGTCATTAACACGCAGTTTGAAGTTGGATTATGTGCAATTGCTTTCTGTGGTGTTTTGTGTTTAGTAAATTGTGTCTTCAACATCACATGTTCATCTGTCGATGGTTTTCTACATGTTTAAATAACTGGATGCGTAGACTATGTCTAGCCGCTTTCTTGGCCATTCTGAGTTGACGACTGTCTCCTGTTTCACGACGTGTGGCATTAGGATTTTGTTCAGTTATAAGAGGTGTTACATTGTGCTTGTGTATACCCTGGTAGAGTACTGTGGCTATGTATAGCCAACTAGATGCTATTTCTTACTGTTTCATTGCTTTGTTATCAGATGTACAGTTCTTGCCAATATCTGGTCTTTGTGGAGCCAATATGAAAACCAGGATGGATAAAAGCATATGTAGCTGGTGGGATGGTCCTTGCCTTTTTGAAGTTCTGGACCGGATCGAAGTTCCTTTGCGTGACCCCAGAGGTCCAGTAAGGTTTAAAGGCTATGCTCATGCTCCTTTAACTTTTATTAGTTTATATTCCATGTGCTGAAAAATATATGTCATTCTTTGGACTGACATCATCTCCACTGTTTAAGTTTTGATTATCAATATATAGATGATATGTTAGCAAAGATATATTATATTGCGTAACTACTCTTTACAAATTGAATGATATTGCTTTTGCATTGTCAATATTGTATGTATGACGATGGAGAACAAGTTTCTTGAAATATCATTTTGTTTTGATATAGGTAGTATTGCACAGTTAATATAGATGGCTTTGCTGCTCTTTACAGATATTTTTTCATTTTGAATTCATTGTGTCAATCTCTGTGCCAAAACAAATGGCTATTCAAATGAAAACTGATACTCCCTCCGTCCCAAAATAGATGACTTAATATTGTCAAAATTTGGGTGAATCTAGACACTATTTAGTATATAGATTCATTCAAAATTTGAAAAACCTAAGACATCTATTCTTGGACGGAGGGAGTACATTTTCTTATATTATCCTCTTCATTTGGTTCTAGCCTTTGTATAGAAGGCTGATTTATTTGTTGTGTTGATCAGATGCCAGATACAAGCTTTACATTTCTCTTTGTTAACAATGTAGGATGCCAATAATTGATAAATATAAAGATATGGGTACTGTTGTAATGGGGAAATTAGAGTCTGGGACTATCAGAGAGGGTGACAGTTTGTTGGTTATGCCGAACAGGGTATGTTTATCTTATCCAGTTAACTCTCACTGTCTACCCCTTCTACTTGGGACTATGTGATTCAATTTGTGTGCAATGTCTCTTGTTCGAGCAGTCCAACGTGAAAGTCATTGGCATAAACTTGGATGAGAAGAAAGTACGGCGTGCTGGACCTGGTGAGAATGTTCGTGTCAAACTGTCTGGAATTGAAGAGGATGATATTATGGCTGGTTTTGTACTTTCAAGCGTTGGTAAGTACATTCTTCAAGAAAAGCAATTTAATATATATTAGGTTGTCGTGACCGTGAATCCAGCTCGTGGCCAAAATTGACACGAGGAAAACATAGACCTAGGGATTGCTCACAAAACAATGAGCAGCTTGAGAACAAACCTGCACAGTTATGATAGGATTAGGTTGTATATCCGGTTAGTTAGGCCATTGGGGTTTTCTCTATTTATTGATATGGACAAAACATATTTCCAGTAGTGTTGTATCTGCTCCTAGGCATGGATTGGAACTACTAAGTAAGCCATCCCTCTAAAAGGGGCAGCTAGACAGTATGTAGCTAAACGTGGAACTGGATTGGAATCCAAGTCCAAAACTCATCCGTCCAACTAATGTCCATTTAAATATGGCCTGGTCCAAATCCAGTCCATAATTAGTTGCGTGATGCCCAGGTCCGTCCAATCCAAGCACCTGTAACAGATGGATATCCAAGATCCAATTGGACCTCAACCGTTGTCCAGGTCAACTCGTCAACTTGCTGGAGGAGAGGACAGGGAGGGCGGGGCTGCAGGACGAGGGAGGCAGTCTGGGCGGTGGCGGGCATGCAGGGAATCAGGGCGGGTAGGCAGGAGATGCAGTTTCCTTTTCTCATGCTGAGGAGGTTGTTCTGGAGTACTCGTATTGCGTGACGTCGTGACGACCGAGACTAGGGGCAGCACAAATCCATTGGACCACCGGACTATCCAACTATTGAGGTCCAAGTTTGTTCAATGCTATTGGACCTAAAGTCCAGTCGAGATCCACGTCCAATGAAGTCCAGTCCACTTAAATCCAATATATTCCAGGTCCAAAGTCCATGGATTTTACATGTCCAGTTCCTATATGTAGTCCATAACCATGAAGCAGTGAGAATTATCAAGTAAATATTCTACCCTCTTCTACCTTGTCTCATCATATGACTCACGGCAAGCCAATCCTTACTCCTTGGAGCCACCATGACCCTACGTCTCTGTGCCCTTACCAAAAGTAGCATGTGACGTATCTTATTCACTGGCCTCCTAGACATTTTAATTTAGCTTCCTCTTTTTTTGTGTGATGAAACATCTACTGTGGGTCCAGTTCTAGTGCTATGGTGTGATAGCACGGCCCAGTCTTTGAAACAGATTCAGGCATTCATCCCAGGGTTGAGTGGGCTGATTTAGCATGTGTTTGGCTTGACGATGTAAGGAAACGATTCAGTTGGTTGGCTCTCCCCTGTAAAAAAGAACAAAATTTGGATTGAGCTTAAGTCTTATTACAATACCACTACTAAACTAGCATAATTTTTCTAACCAAATAAGTTACTACTCCCTCTGTTTCAAAATATAAGATGTTTTAGCCATTTTCTGGAACACATGTATCTAGACGCCTTTTAGTATTCCCTCCGTCCCAAAATAAGTGACTTGGATTTGTCTAGATTCTCATGCACCTAGACGCGTTTTAGTGTGTAGATACATGCGAATCTAGACAAATCCAAGTCATTTATTTTGGGACAGAGGGAGTATGTAGGTTCACTCATTTTGCTCCGAACCTACACACTAAAAGTCAGATTTATGCGTTTCAGAAAAATGCTAAAGCATCTTATATTTTGAAACGAGGGAGTATATGGCAACCCAAAATGAGGTCATATTCTTTTAAATTGCTGTTCGCTGTACATCTGATCTGTATTTTATGTTCTGATAATTTAGTTTTTCATTGTGGTCCTTGTAGATTTTTGAAAGATTTGTGTACTTGCGTTGGTGGATCATTTCTTAATTTGACATATATTCTCATTTGGATAATGCCTACACATGCAGCTAATCCCGTTGGTGCTTTCACTGAATTTAATGCTCAACTGCAGATTTTAGAGTTGCTCGATAATGTAAGTGTTGCTTGATACTTTCAGTGAAGTTGAAGGAGACTACTCTTTTACATTTATCATGTTCTTTTCCTGCATGTGTGCTTATATTGCATAATTTGTATTGTATGGATGGGCATCTTACTCTTGTTGGATTTCAATTTGCTGATGAGAATACATGGTTTATGCGTATGCGGATATAAAATGTGTATGTATGCTGTTTGAATATGGAAGAGATTTGCTTAAATGAAATCGGATTTGACATTCTTTACTCTGTACTTAGTGTGTATGTAGGTTACCTTTCAGTGTGCGATTGAAATGCTACGTCTATAACATGTCATAGTTTTAGTTTAATGTTTTTCCAAACATTTGATTTTCTGTATGAGTGATCACCAATTTGCATAATTCCAAGTATAATTATCACTGCTACTGTGCTACACCATTATGAACAGTAGTGTTCATCTTCCAAATGCTTTGGTCTTGTATTTAATTGACATTCTATGTTTGCAATATTCTAGGCTATTTTCACTGCTGGCTACAAGGCAGTGTTACATATCCACTCTGTTGTTGAGGAGTGTGAAATTGTTGATCTCATAGAGGAGATTGAGACGAAGAAAATGAAAGAAACTGATCCAAAGAAAAAGAAGCCAAAGCGGAAACCTCTTTTTGTGAAGAATGGTGCGGCTGTAGTTTGTCGCATTCAGGTATTAATCCAGAACGTCATTAGTACAGCATAACTTTTCATTTGCTTATAGAGCTAATTGTAATGTATCATGCATTTAGGTGAATAATTTGATATGCATAGAGAAGTTCTCTGATTCACCTCAGCTTGGAAGGTTTACTCTACGATCGGAAGGCAAGTATACAAGCTTCAGAACATATTTTCTTTACCCTTTAGAGTGAATGCAACAGTCGTTTTGTTTTCTTAGACGACCGCTATTGATTAATTTTTGTAGCATTTCCTCATGATCCTCGGCACTACTACATATCTTATTAGCATGAACTTTTTATTTACTAGTTCTTGTTCTTATTTCTGGCTGCTGCTCCAGGTCATAGTTCATTGCATCCCTGAAGCTAGCCCTGTTTTATTATTTATTAATGTTGAATTTAATTTATTTTCGTCGCTCAGTGAATGGAAGGCCCTTGGGTGAATAATTTGATATGCATGTTTCCTCTTCAATTTATTTTCTGGACTCCCGTGTTACTTACCTACGTCCTTTTCTGCAGCACTTCTCTGGGTATATCTCTTTGCATGTTCATTGAATCGTGTGCTAAATTATTAATAGTTTGTTTTACCTGTGCTGTTGCAGGAAAGACAATAGCTGTAGGGAAGGTTGTTGCTGTTCCTCCAGCGGGGCGCACAACATTTTCTGCTTAAGCCAATTTTGACAGAATGGCGGGTAGGCACTTATGCTCATCTTTTTCTTACTAATCTCTGCGTCCAAGATTTATCGTGTTCTGCGAGTTGTTTTGTAAACAAAGACTTCTTTTTCACTAGCTTGTTGACAGGAGAATGAGGTGGCTAATATTTTTGGGAAGCAGCTGAGATTGATTTGAGTATGATTTTCTGTCCTGGTTCTATCAGTCACTTAGGCGGCATAGTTATTGAGATTGGGTGCATAATATGTACTAGTTCTGGTCACTTGTTTGAGAGGTTGTAAAATCAGTGTGGATATATATACATGTGCTCAGTCTTTGTTCCGCTCCTTTACCCAAGTTCTTGGTTTTGATGTACGACAGTCGTGCTCGTGTCGTATGTTTCTCTGATGGGTTGCTGTGTAGTGATGTTATTGTTTAACCTTGTGCTATCAAAAGACTTTCGTGGCATGTTTCTTTTTTCTGCTCGTATCCAGGAGGTGGTATATTCCTAGATGTTCCCGGCTTGCCATTCTAAAGTACCAAGAAGCAGCAGCCAGTTGGACAGGTTTGCAGAAGCTCGTCGGCATTGTCGCAAGTGGTGACGTCCCCGCGGCGGTGTACGGCAACGGCAAGCATGGCTTCTTGCTTGGCAATGGGGAAAGAGGAGGATCTGATTGCAATTGGCTATTTTCTTGCAAGGTTCTTTCTGCCTTTGCCAGGGACCCATGTATTATTTACTTATTGTATGGGGTTCTCTGTAAAATATTTGTACACCCACTGATGATATTAATGAATGGCTTCTAGCCCCTTCGGGGGGCTCCCTGTGTTTCAAAAAAAAATGTTTAACTATTATGTGATATTATTTTGCCGTCATTGCTCTTTTAATGTTGCTGAAATTCTATGAAAATACTGCCGTCAAACTGTTGGTGAACTACTGCATTCAAAGTGCTGCTGAATTGTTATAGTTTTGTTTAAAAGTTAATTTTTTTTGAAACGGAGGCAAAAGCTTTGCCCCATCTATTAATTAAGAAGGTGTTCAGTTTTTTTAGGAGAAAACCGGGCGAAAACCTACAACAACAGGCCAAGTTCACCCATACACCAGAACACAGGAGCAACACCTACAGCCTAATAGAAGGGATAACACCCACGGCCAAATAGAAGACTTAGAGAGCCACACGACCGAAACACCAAACACAACCCTCATACATCACACCGACAAGGACATGCTAGGAAAAAGGTGCATCCATCAAGCAACTACAGATGCAATTCCTGTAACACCCCTCTTTTGCTTGATTTCTTCTTCCCAAAGAACGATCTTGGCCTAGCACCACCTCTCATGGACTTAACCTTACATCCAATCGATTTGTCGGTTCCAGGATAGGCAGCGACCAAAGTAGCGAGAAAATCGCAAATCTCTCTAGCGACAACAGCTCCAGGCACAGGAGTCACCACTCCTGACTTAGCAGCTCCATCACCTGTGGAAACCATAAGCCTCCCAGACTCAGGCGAGAGAGGGACTGCAGCATCGACATCACGACTCTCCTCAAAGTCAAGCTCTTCAGCCATGATCAAACGCATGTCCTCACACTCAGAGGCAGCTGACACAACAGGCTGCGACAACGGACCACGAGGAGAGAAACAACTGTAGAGTTGCTCTTCCTCAACCACAGACGATTTCTTCTCGGAGGAATCAAGCACAGTCGAATCCTGCGCTTCAGCGTGCACTAGACCATCGGAAGGGCATGCCTCCATCGGCTCCAGAGAACCAGCACCACGCACCAACAACTTGAGAGCTGCCACCTCTTCACGAAGGGGGCGACACACCTCCTCGATGCGAACGTCAACCAGCTGAAGGAGCTCCATGCGCATCAAGGTGACCTGGGACTGGAATAGAGAGTCCAAAGCGGCGTTGACCTTGAACTGCTCGCAACAGCTAGTAGAGGGACTTGGAGGCACCACATCAATCACCGACGAGTGGCCCACAATCTCAGCCCAACTCCAGGGTGACGAGGGACGACGAGGCTGAGCAAACGGAGAACAGCTCTGCTGGCAAGGAGCACGAGCGACCGGAGAAGGAGCACAGGTGACCACCTCGTCTCCAAGAGCAGCCGGAAAGCGAGCACGACAGTAACGCTCCCGATGACCAGGACGACGACAGCGGATGCATCTGAAGGGCTCGCGGCAAGTGCTGACCTGGTGGTCACGCTCGAGGCACCGGAAGCATCTCCCTTGAGCCCAACGCTTGAAGGCAACACTTCGTTCGAGACCTGCCTTCTGAAGTAAAGGCGATGGCTCACGACAGGGGCGACCGCCCCGACCCACATGCACCCAGCCTTCCTCAACTCCTAGAGCGGCAGTTGCAGCAGAGAGGCCATCGGAAGGCTCCGCTGGCGCCGTCACATTAGCGGTGCAGTGAACCGAGCAAGTAACAGAGCTTGATGGTGTCCTTGGAACCAATGCTTCATCGTTGTTGTCTTCATCTGAGCTCAAGCAGGGCCGGTCCATACATATTGCGGGCCCTGGGGCAAGACAACAAAAAGGACCCTTATTCACAAACCCATATTTAAAATGTATTGTATTTCAAAAGCAATCTAGTAAGTACATATCATAGACTGATGGTCTTTGAATTATAAAACTTACACTAAAATTCTTTATTTGTAACAGTACAAGGAACTACATTATATTAGTAAGAAATAATATCGACAAAAGACTGATCTTCTAAGTGGCTCTTAAGTGGCAATTGGCAAGTCAGAACTGATTGCTACGTAAAGCTTTTGTCCTACCATAAGATATATAATTAGTAAAACAAACTTAGCAATGATGATTAGATCTTGGAGAACTTACATTTTGAATTGTTGATGTTGGATCATGGATATGGGAATATGGTTCGATTTTGAATTGTCGATGTTGGATCCTTGATCCGCTCAGCACCAAGATGATGAAAAATATAACTTGCTCATTCCACATCCAGCCCTCCCTTCTCTTGTCCTAATATGCTTAGGAATCAGATCCAATGGAGGCTTGAAGAACATACCGTAGAAAGAAGAGTAGAATTGGAGACGTGGAGTAGTCAGAGCCATGAAGTCCTGCAATTTAACAACGAATCAAGTAGAGGGAGGGGGACGTACCATCTCTGATGCGGTGATGCCTCCAAGGCTCAACGTCTAGTTCATGGGGAACGGCTATAACATTGAGGATGGAAAGAGAGAAGATTGGGGAGAAGAATAGCGCAATAGCTCTCCATTAATGACTGCGAAGATCTCGGAATTGGAAAAAGCACGGAGGCGGCGGCTGTTCTCTGGGAGTGGAGAATTTGGGGAGAGAAAGGCAGGCGGAGGAGTAACGACAGAGGAGAGAGATGTACGCGTGGGTCACAGGTTCACAGAGATGGATCAATTTAATTCAATTTAGCACTACTGATCGGTCTGTGACTTGTAGCTAGGTGGGCCTTTTTTTGGATCTAATACAGAAATATGATTACTAGTATACTGGACAGCTACCTGGGCTAGGGCCCCTGCCTCCTTGGGCCCCTGGGCGGGCGCCCCGTTGCCCCCCCTTATGGGCCGGCCCTGAGCTCAAGGAAACATCCCAAAGTGGGTTCATAGTCGACAGAGCTGCACCAACAGGAAGGGGGATCTCGGCAGAGATAGGGCCTCCAAAGTCATCTGGTAGCAACGACAAGGACCCGAGCCCCTCAACCATCACTGCAGGGTCGCGCAACATCTCATCGAAAGGGCGAGAAGCTGTAGGATGCACCATCCCAGACTTGCGGAAGCGACAAGCCCGACACATCTTCCCGCCAATGGCCGGGTCGGACCTGCGGCGAGCGAGGGCGGCCGCAGCAAGCACGGCGGCGGGCTTCGGAGATGCAGCAGCCGTGGCCACGACCTCGCCAAGAGCGCTGCCTGCGGGAAGTCTGGCGGACATGGCGACCTGAGGCTGCGGCGGCATGCCGTCCGGCCAAACCTTGGCGGCCGGAGCTCACCCAGAGCCGTCCATGGCGGCAGACGTGGGATCGCCCAGCGACTCCAAGGCGGCGTGAGGGCGAGGCGAGGACGAGGGCAACGGGGCGGTGCTGCGGCCGACCAGTAGCAGGAAGCGAGCTTGGGCTCGAGGTCGGGGACGGATGGAGACGGCGACTGAAGCTGCGACCCTGCGACGGTGGTGCTGGACTTCCGGCAGAGTGGAGAGAGGGCGCGGAGGAGGTGCCGGATCTGCGCTCGGCTGCGGAGGAGGTAGACGGAGCTAGGAGATCGAGTGCCGGCGGCGGAGTCCCTGCACGAGCTCAGACGCGCCGCCCGCGGGGCTTACCTTCTCACCTCGACACGCACTATGCAAGCTGCCTAAACCGCAATTTAAAAGTTATTAAAGTGTGTGGAAAATGAGAGAGTTGTGTGTGAAGAGGCAAGGTCGCAAGGGCATATAAGTCTTTTTCTGTGGGTGTTAGTCTCAGTTAGTGCATAGTGGTATTTTGGCAACATCGATTTTTTGAGTAATATTTTGGAATTCTCGGTTTTTACTAGTGGTATTGTGGCTATTCTGTCACGATTGGTTTTATGCCCCTCCAGACCTCTCGTGGTCGTTTTAGTGGCATCGTCGCGGAAATAAAAACTCGGAGGAGGAGGAGAGGAAGTTGGGGACGCGATGATCTGTGCTCCAAAGGAGGCAATGTCGCGCTTGCATAGGCGGCGGAGGAGACGTGTTTGACAACACGTCCATTGGTTGTCCCAAGAACAAATATATTATGATGACGCCGGATCGAGATCAATTTGGCACGAACTGACCTCATCGGAGGAGGAGGAAGATGGAAAATAAGAAGATGAGGAGGAAGAAGAAAAAGAAGAGGATGAGGACGACGGAGACGAAGAGGAGGAGCTGGCTCCTAAATCCTCATGGAACATGAGAAGGACAACTTCGCTATCCACCGTAAGGCCTGGAAATTCTCATTTAAGCTCGGGCGGCTTACCTTCAATCTTATCAGTGAGTAACCTCTGGTTTTCGCTTGCTTTTTTCCTTCTCCAAACACTTCACTCAAGTGGGTCTATTGCTGTACTGATTTACACTAACCTGTTTGGATGTTGATATGCAGTATCACTGAGTTTTTGTTGATACAATGTCCTGCTATCTAAACAGCTTTTGGTGACGCGAATAGTTATTAAGTCTATGTTTCCTGTCCATTCTATCGTACCCTCTAAAGATAGCGCTTGATTTGGTTGTTACATGCATTGTCTGTTTCTAAGACATTTGTGTTCTTTGTTTACTAACGTTTATTCAACATTGCTTTTGTCATTGTTATAGAAAATGTAAATCAATTGAAATTTTACGGGGCCATACGCTAAGACGCACCTATAAATCTAGTTTAATTTGTTTCCACATGTCCACCTGCGCCACGGAAAATTAGACAAGGCTGCAATGTACCGTGTAATCAAGTGCCGCCGCACTATAGCCCTGATACCGCCCGGCCCGCAGCGGTCCCGTTCCCGGAGGAGAGAGGGCTCTTGTCGGCCCATAGCGTAGGGGGCACAACACACCCCTTGTCAGCGTTTTGGGCCCGACTTATATAGCAGGGCGGTTTTTCAAGTGGTTTTGTATTCGTTTTCTGACGGTTTTGCTTGGGTTCTTTTCAGGCGGTTCGTCTCTTCTGGTTTTTCTTTTTTTTATTCTTTTATGTTGAAATTCAAAAAATATTTCAGATTTAAATTGTTCATAAATAAGAATGTTCATATATCCAAAACGTTCAGATTCGAAAAATCTTCGAAATAAAAAAAGGTCAAATTTGAAAGGCGTTCAAAATAAAAAATATTCAATTTCGAAAACGTTCAGATCCAAAAAATGTTAAAATTCGAAAATATTTTAAATTTAGAATATTGAAAGCACATAAAAAATAGAAGAGAAACAACAGAAAAAAAAGAAAAAACGAAAAATGGCTTGGGCCGGGCCAACACACCCCGCCTGAGGGTGTGCGGCGCCTTGTCACTTGTGGTTGCCGACCAGGTCGGCGCCCTCTCGCTCGCGACTACCCCTTTTCCGTCGCCCATCCATTGCTCCGTCGAGTGAGTCCGGCACCCATCTCCCCTCCGCCGAGCCTGGCGCCGCCACCGACGCGGTACAGGCCGCCTTCCATCCGGCCCGCTGTGTCACGAGCATGATGCCGATGAGGAGCAGCTTCGGCCCCCAATCTCCGTCACCGCTTCGAAGCTTTCCGGATCTCCAGTCCGACGTCTTCCTCCCATGGCCTCTGATTTGTTCTTGATAAGGTTAGTAGGTGGATTTTGGATTTCAGTCTTTGCGGTTGTGGTATCGAATCCCTTTCCGTCAGACCAAATCGTTAATTTCCCAGATACTACCTCTGTAAAGCCACTCCTTTGACGGTCCCGATTACAGTCTCCGATCCAAACACGTTCTTAGGTGAAATCTCGCAGTGTTTCCTACATCATCACCTCAGATAAAACCCTAGCCGCCACACAATCCTCCTACTCCTCGATTGATTCCGTGCCCCTCCAGACCTTCCGTGGTCGTTTTTAGTCACGAAAAAGACCAAGAGGAGAGGAATTCGGGGGCGGGACGATTCCGTGCTCCGATGGAGATTCCGAAGGAGGCAATGTCGGGCTTGCATAGGCGGCGGAGGAGACGTGTCTCGCAACACGCCCATTGGCTGTCCCAAGAAGAGATATCATATTACGACGACTCCCGCGAAACAACCTCGTCCTCGGAGGAGGAGGAAGATGAAAAAGAAGAAGAAGAAGAGGAGGAGGAGGAAGAAGAAAAAGATGATGAGGAGGGGGAAGACGAAGAGGAGGAGCTGGCTCCTGAATCCTCCATGGAGAAGGATAAGGACGACTTCGCTCGCCACCGTCAAAGCTGGGAATCCTCATTTAGTCGCGGGCAGCTTACCTTCGATCTTATCAGTGAGTAACCTCTTGGTTTTCGCTTGCTTTTCTCTTTCTGCGTACACTTGACTCGACTGGGCCTGTTGCTGTAACCTGTTTGGATGTTGTTGATAAGCAGCGTCAGTGAGTCCAATGGTCTACACGCACTGCACGCCGAGTTGCCTCCCATGGGCGGCCGAACTCGCCACAAGCCTGCAGATATGCTCCATCAAAATTGCCCAGATAAAGCACCTCCAGTGGCCGCTTCATGTCTACGGCACTGTCGCCGCTCGAGACTACGTGGACCACAAGCGCAACATTCTCTTCTTCCGACCAAGGAGTGGGAGCCAAACCCTCACCAAAAGTGTAAGTACCTTCTTTCTATCTATTCATATCGTAGTATTATTCATGTTCTTACTCTTGCTCTTTGACTGAATACTAGTTGACAACGAAATACAGATAACCGATAATTATGATGATGATGATGATGCTTGTTGCAGGACCCGTATTTGCACTTGACTGGACCACGCCGCGGGATCCTCTCTGTCGATCTTGTGCACATTGAAGTCCGACTCATGGTAAAGCAGGGACAGTCTTGGGCTGAAGATAGGGAGTTGATCACTCAAGTCATCCGTTACAGGAATACTTACAACTGTGATTGGTTCTATTCCTACCTTACCAACTACCTGTGCAAAATAGAGCTGTGCTCCGAACAGCTTAAGGAGTCGCGCCAGGCCACCGTCTTGGCGGTTCGTGTTACCAAGGGGTCGCCTTTCAAATATGGAGGACAGGTTCTGTGTTGCGCCTCACCTTATGAGGAGGATCCTTGCAGGATGATTGTGCTTTTTGATTCAAAGTATGGAACGATGAGCTTGGATCCAGATGCAACAACAATGAGAATGGATCCAGATGGAACAATGAGAATGGATCCAGATGGTTACCTCGATCTGTCGAGGCGTGTCGTTTCCGTACAAGGAACGCTCAAGATCTTTATCAATACCTACTCTCGCTCGGGTTCTATACTTGCTAGTAGCCTTGTCAAGTTCAGAGCCAAGGATTGCCAAACAAGTTCGGCTACATGTTTCCTTCACAACCGCCGCAAAGCTAAAGATCAAGTGAAGATTACTGTCGCTTGGTCCCGCTTTGCTAGAAATTTATCTCACGTCGAGATTGACTGCTTCACAAGCCTATATGTTGAGTAGTATAGCTAAAGTTAGCTGTTATCTTTGCTATGTAAACTGCGTGTCTCTTTGTTATGTATCATGTATTCACCTTTTGCTGTTTTTGCTCCGGGAATCCTTTCTCGAACAACTCATTTATCAACTAAACCAAACTCTGAAGGGGGGGTCCGTAATATATCTGCTGCTGGTGCATTCTATTTGTGTTTGGGGGTGATTCCGAATAGGGTCAAGATAGGGGAAAGAAGAAAAGAGTCTCTCTTACCTTATGCCGAATTACTGACTGTGTCGGCCGAATCATGCAAGATCCGGCCGAGATAAGTTGAGCCTTGGCAAATATAAGATGAGTAACGCCTTACTCGGCCGACGTATGAGCTATGTCGGCCGAATAAGGCTGATCGACTTGTATGTAGGTGAAGGCCGAGCCGAGTTATGCGAGATGAGATCGAGTAATGTGAGACTTGCAGGAGAAGGAGGATCCTATAGTCAAACCCTAGTCGCTGGCTAGGAGGAATCTAGATAGAGCCAAGCGCTAAGGACAAAGAGCAGAGCTGCAGAGGGGTAGACAAACGTCACGGAGGTGACAGTGAGGAAGCCCGAGACGCACATGTGAGGGCCTCTGGAACCTTGCCACCGATAGAAGGGGGACATGGAAAGGAGTCCGCCGAGTTACCACTTTGGGACAAACATATTCCGAGAATATGCTTGCCACACCATCCCTAGAAGGACTCAAGGAACCCCTTTATAAGGAGGGGTACGGGAGAGGGGGATCGATTCATTCTAGGACGAAGGGCTCGTGTAGTAGTTCTCTTCTTCCCTTTGATACAGCTCAAGGAGCATTTGTAGCCCTTGAGAGGAGGAATAAAGAGCTACTTGTTAGTCATTTGAGTGTAGAAATCACTACATCATTCCTCCCCGGATCCCTCTAGCATCCATTGGCCCCATACTTTAGCCTACCCATGGCATCTGCCGTGCCACCACCACGATTGGCATACCATCAGAGGGCCAAGCGGTGCTAAGGGGTCAAGATCCGGACGGGAAACTTCATCCACACCGGCGAGCGGGTTGTTTCTGGCTTAGTCCATAGATTTGATATCTGGGACTATGTCAGCGATAACGCTGGCAGCTTTGGGAGGAAAGCACCCCCACGCAATGGCGGCTTCATCAACCTGGGCGCTCACAAGTGAAATGGATCGTATGGGCACCTAGAGGGGGGAGGGGGTGAATAGGTGCTAACCAATTTTTAATACTTTTTCAATTTTAGGCTTGACACAAAGTAAATTCTCTAGATATGCAACTACGAGAATTTCCCTATATGTAACCCTAACTACTAAGCACGTAAAAGAGGAGCGAGGAAACCGTAGTGGAGCACGCGGAGACACAGGGATTTGTTTTACCGCAGTTCCTTCCTTGTTAAGGGAAGTACATCTGCGTTGGAGGGGTGGGCGGTTCTAAGACCACCACGCCACAATAGGCCTCACCCTATTCTCCGATGGATCTCGCCACGAGAAGCCTGATCGACCTTCTCCACTATTGGATCCCTTCGAGGCGGGAACCGGTGCCTTTTACAACACTATTGGGGCACACACCGACAACCGAATTGGGGGCTCCCGAGATGACAACAAGATGCCACAAGAACAAGGTTTATCAATATAAACAAAAACAAGGATCTAGGTATTTGCAAGAAATACTAGATCGGGGGTTCTCCAAATGAATGGAGAGGAGATGAAGCGCTTGATTGCTGATGATGAAGATCGAGTTCTCCTCCTTCGATTCCCCAAGGGATGGGGCCTTTGGGTGGATCTAGGTGGAGCTCTCTTGGATGAAGCTTTCAGATCTGATCTGGTCTTTTTCGAGATGAATCAAGCATTCTGGCAGGAGGGGGAAGGCTGGCTTAAATACCCCCTCCCCAGATCTGGCCGTTGCACAACTTTGGGGGCAGATTATCCGCCCCCCACTTGGGGCGGATAATCCGCCCCCCTGGGAAAACTCCGCCCCAAGGGCGGATTCTCCGGGGGAAACTCCGCCCCCTCTCTGGGGCTTGCGCCTTGGTGAAGCTTGGTGAAGATCTTGGTGGGCGGATAATCCGGCCCCCCTGAGGGGCGGATTATCCGGCCAAGCCGGAAAGTCCGGCCAAAACTCCGCCCCCTCTCTAGGGCTTGCGCCTTGGCGATGAGCAGGGGGGGCGGATTATCCGGCAGGGCCAGAAAATCCGGCCAAAATTCCGCCCCCTTCTGGGGCTTGCGCCAACTTGGGAAGAGGGAGGGGCGGATTATCCGCCCCCCAAAAACAGAATCCTTTCCCTTTTTCTCATAGGTGGCTGCAACACTTCAACACACATTAAATAATCCTTGATATTGTTATCTAACACACAAAATACTAGGGATTATAAAATGTTCTTTCAATCTCCCCCTTTTTGGTGTTAGATGACAATATTAGGATTTGCAATAAAACCGGCAAAAGCCACCTTAAATAATGAAAGACGCTCCCCCTAGATGTGTGCATATTTAAGATTTGCATTTGAATACAAATACACACACTAGGGAGAACACTACTTTAAGGTTTGGGAAATAAGGTCATACCACCGGGATAAGAATATAGCCAAAGCATAGATAGATAATCCCATGAATCCATATGCCATCAAATATGCTCCATAATTCCAGAATTCCATGGGGTCCATGATAGATAAATCTAGAATTCCATGAATACCAAACATAGTACCAAACTGTGGAGTACGACATAGTCTTACATAAACAAACACAAATAGCAACTGAGTTCACGCTAGAAAAGGCACAAGCAAGCAAATAAAAACGACTAAAATCGAAAAGCTTGTGCCCAACCCTTGCAAATCCACGAGACCTAATAGAACTACTTCTCCCCCTTTGGCATCGAAACGCCAAAAAGGAAGAAGAGCGATGCTAACGCCCCTGGACACCCAGAATTCACACCCAAATTTGCAAGAATCAAATCAATCAAAAGCCAAATTTGAGTGTGTTTTCCATAAGAACATGAGATATGCAAGAAAATCCAACGAGCCCATGAAAAACCAACTCTTCTCGAGGAAGAGGGCGGTGGCCGAAGCCATCATGTTGGAGCGCATGGCATGACACCGTGAAGATGTATCTTGAGTTCAAAACCAATGCTCATCGATGACCCACATATCACAAAATGATACTAAGGGAAATGATTTTACTTGCTTTCGGCATTATGGGGGAAGGGTTGGCCCAATCAATTAGGACCACACTCCCCCTATGTCTATGCCCGCATCTAAACCAAATACATGAATAAGAGCAAGTGAGTGTGCAAGGGTAGTCAAGCCAAGCTCCTTGAATCTATGATATTTAGCTCATTCCTCAAATAACAAAATCTTGCTTCATCAAGAGGCTTCGTGAAAATATCATCAAGTTGGTTCTTCGTGCTCACAAAGGATAGAGCAATATCTCCACGAGCAACATGATCCCGAATAAAGTGGTTGCGAATCTCTATATGTTTTGTTCTTGTATCTTTGCGGGATTGTAAGCAATTTTGATAGCACTATCATTGTCGCAAAAAAGAGGCACTTTGTCACAATAGACACCATAATCCATTAAAGTTTGCCTCATCCATAACAAATGAGTAAAAGCACTTGCAGCAGAAACATATTCAGCTTCAAGGTTGAGAGTGAAATACAATTCTGTTTCTTTGATGACCAACACACTAGAGACCTGCCCAAGAATTGGCATGCACCAGAGGTTGATTTCCTATCATCTTTGTCACCAGCCCAATCTGAATCAGTGTAACCACATAGAGAGAAACTTGAACCCTTGGGATACCATAACCCAAAATTTGGGGAATGAACCAAATATCGGAAGATTCGATCGCCACTAAGTGGCTTTCTTTAGGAGCGGCTTGGTACCTTGCACACACTCCTACACTTAACACGATATCGTGCCTAGATGCACAAAGGTAAAGGAGAGATCCGATCATGGATCGGTATACCTTTTAATCCACGTCTTTACCCTTGGGATTGAGCTCAAGATGACACTTTGTTTGCATTGGGGTATAGCCATTGAGATCCGTCATCTTGAACCTTTTGAGCATGTCTTGGATGTACTTAGCTTGATTAATAAAGGTTCCTCTCTAAGTTGTTTGATCTCAAATCCAAGAAAGAACCGAGCTCACCCATCATGGACATCTCAAACACCGGTCATAAGCTTCAAAAATTCATCGTTAAAAGCTTGGTTAGTAGAGCCAAAAATAATGTCATCTACATAAAGTTGGCATACAAAAAGCTCCCCATTAACCTTCTTAGTAAAAAGAGTGGGATCGATTTGCCCAACTTCGAATCCACGGTCTAGCAAAAGCTCTTTAAGGTGCTCATACCACGCACGTGGGGCTTGTTTAAGGCCATAGAGCGCCTTATCGAATTTGTAGACATGGTTCGGAAATTTGGGGTCCTCAAACCCCGGGGGCTGCTTGACGTATACTAACTCATGTAGAGGACCATTAAGGAAAGCGCTCTTAACATCCATTTGTTGTAATTTAAAATTATGATGGGCTGCATATGCAAGAAGGATACATATGGACTCAAGGCGAGCCACAGGAGCGTAGGTCTCGCCAAAATCAATTCCTTCCACTTGAGAGAATCCTTGAGCCACGAGTCGTGCTTTATTCCTCACAACAATGCCATTTTCATCCTGTTTGTTCTTGAAGATCCACTTGGTGCCGATAACATTGCGGCAATCCTTTGGTTTTTCTACGAGCTTCCAAACTTTGTTGCGTTCGAAGTTATTTAATTCTTCATGCATTGCAACAACCCAATCGGGGTCTTCAAGAGCATCAAAAACCTTCTTCGGTTCAACCATGGAAATGTGAGCTTAATGATCAAAGAACCTAGCAAGTTCTCTTCTAGTGGATACCCTTCGTCGTAGATCACCAACAACCTTGTCAAGAGTGTGACCTCTTAGTTCAAGGTTCCGATCAGCACGAGCCTTGCGACGAGCCTCAATGTCCTTATTGTTTCTAGGAGGAGTTGATACAATAGTTGTATCCTTGTCTTGATTACTGCCCTGCCCTTGACCTTGGTCTTTGTTAACGCCAGAAGATTGTTGCTGAACATTTTCTTCAGGCCTGGATAATCCTCCCCTTGGAGGGGCCGGACTATCCGGCCTGGGAGGAGAAGTACCAGAACCATCTTCCTGAGAATGCCTGACGGGAGTTGGAGACCCAGGGCCGGATAATCCGCCCCTGGGGGCCGGAGAATCCGGCCTGGGAGCTTCAGAGTTGTTGACTTCTCCTTCGGATCCTCTGGAACGAGTTGGAGTGCCAGGGGCGGATTGTCCGCCCCTTGGAGGGGGCGGATAGTCCGTCCTAGGACTACCAACTTGTCCAGGGGACAGATGATCTTCGGTAGATTGTGGTGTTGGTGCAGGATTGTCTCCAACAGTAGGAGCTTGTTGATCTTGTGTAGATGAGGGCTCCACATGTGTGGAGCATTGTCCTTCCCGATCCGCCACAAGGGGTTCCTCAATGGGGCGGAAAAATCCCACGCCCATTCTTCTTATGGCATCTTGGGGTATTTCAACATCTGCATCACAAACATCAACTTGCCCTACAAAGGAGCCATTATTTTCATCGAACTCCACACTACAAGATTCTACAACAATCCCAGTGAGCTTGTTGTAGACTCTATAAGTGTGGGATTCGATCAGAACCAACAAAAATACCTTCTAAAGCCTTGGATTTAAATTTTGACAAACGGACACCTTTAATAAGAAAGAAACACTTACACCCGAATACCCTGAAGTATGAGATGTTGGGTTTGTTACCGGTAAGTATTTCATATGGGGTCTTGTCCAAGATCTTCCGAAAGTAGAGCCGGTTTGATGAGTGACAAGCAGTGGATATGGCTTCAGCCCAAAAATTATAAGGAGACTTGAATTCAGCTAGCATAGATCTTGCCATATCCATCAAAGTCCGGTTCTTCCTCTCGGCTACACCATTTTGTTGAGGGGTGTACGCAGCGGAATATTGGTGTCTAATCCCCTCTTCGCTAAGAAACTCGTTTAAAGTGTAGTTATTGAATTCTGAGCCATTGTCACTTCTAATTGCCAAGATAGGAACATTGTGTTAACGTTGAACTTCATTGGCAAAGTCGATGACAGTTTGTTGAGTCTCACTTTTCAGCTTGAAGAAATATACCCATGTATATATTGAGTAATCATCGACAATGAACAAGCAATATTTCTTCCCACCAAGACTTGCATGAGAAGGAGGACCAAATAAATCCACATGAAGTAATTCAAAGATTCTCTTTGATGACACAATAGTCTTCCTCTTGTGGGGAGAGTCATGCATTTTTCCTTCAACACAAGCCCTGCAAACACGATCTTTGGCAAAAGAGACATTGTCTTTTAGTCCAAGGATGTGGCCACCCTTCTGGAGACTTTGCAAAGTTCTCATGTTGACATGGGCTAAACGGCGATGCCATAGCCAGCCCACGTCGGCCTTTCCGAATACACATCGGACCCAAAGTGGTTTTCCCTGAGAAGTCCACCACATACAGGTCATTTTCGACGTATCCAACGAACGCGACCTTTAGAGACTTGATCCACAAGAGTACCACCAAATCATCATCGATAAAAATAGCAAAACCCATCTTGCCAAGGGAACGAACAGAAAGAAGGTTGTAACTGACGAGGTTTAATCTTGTCAATGCCCATTGTTATGGACTTGGGTTTTGGAGAAGATGGGGATGCTGGAGATCGTGGCACGGTTAACAGACAAGCAACCAGGGGACACGAGATTTACCCAGGTTCAGGCCCCCGGAGGGTAAACCCTACTCCTGCTTGTCTGCTCTTGATTACGGCGGAACCGAAGATTACAGTGTGCGCATATTCGATCTGGCGTGGATGCGTGTGCGAAAGTATGAGTCGAGCTCTCTAGGACGTGCCCTCCTGGCCTTTATATAGACTTAGGCAGGTTTAGGGCATAGTCCTAGCCGGTTACAAGTTCTGGGGTCGTACCCCTTCAAATTTCCTAGTCCGTGCTAGTCTTGTTCTCCAAGGACTCGTAGGTGTCATGGGCCTTGGCCACCCGAAAATCTTCATGGGCCAGCGTATATCTGCTGTGGGCCTTCCTTGGGCTGGACCAGGTATACTGAAGTTACGTACCCGTAGGGTATAACCATGTCAGTAGCCCTCGAGTGATCAGTCGAATCGTAGATTCGGCTGAGGACTCTTCCATTCTTCGGGTGCAACTATGTTTTAATAGTACATAAGTGTAGGGATTGTTGATGCGTGTGCCTAACTCACCCGACGGATCAGGGTCAGTTAACTGTCTTAGAACGAAACGACACGATCTTCTTCAGGTTTGGGTCCCTCAACCCAGACCTGGAACATATGCTAGCGTAATTCGACTCAGGCCACGGAGGACTTATAGGAGTGGAATTCTAGTGATTTTAATTGGTGTACCCAACGCGTCCGTCGGGATTTTTTCATCACGCCTGTTGGCATGGATTTATACTAGCAGAGCGCAGTCAGGTGCGTTGCCAGGCCATCAGATGATATCTGCAGGTCTTATCTTTGCGTTGCAGATGCAACATCCGAATGTTTGTCACCGCGGAGGTGCTTCGGGTGGCCAAGGAGATTGTCGCTCGCTTAGTCATTTTGTTGGGGCAAAGTTGCCAAAAAGTTTTTGTATGTTGATCCGAAAGATCACAATCAAAAGTTTCATAGGGTGCGCGACCAGCGCTCCCTATGGGAGTAGCCCCCGAGTGTCTGCTCGAGTCGTAGACTCGAGCAGAGACTTTAGTGCAAGTTTTGCTCAGTCCGTAGGACTCGAAATTTTTCGGATGCTTAAATCCTTCCTCCCTATGGGAGTGGCCTCCGAGGCCGTAGTGGAGTCGCAGACTCAACGTAGGGCTCAGAGAAGTGCATTGTCTTCATTTTGTTTTTCGGGTGCGCGGCCAGCGCTCCTGATAGGAGTAGTCCCCGAGTATTTAGTCGAATCGAAGATTCGAGTGAGTACTCTTAGTTGTGGAGCCGAATTTTGTGCTAGTATGACGTCAGTGCTGACGATCGATGACCTCAAGCGTCTGCTACGCCAGAGATGACTTGACTGAACGAAGCGTGGGTCCCACTTGCTGACTTTGAATTGACCGGTCACGCGCGGCGTGGAGATGATTACGGCATCTCCTCGATTTCCGCACGTAGTGGGCGGCGTGGTAACGACGGTTCGTTGTGATGCTGACACGTGTACGGCCAGATATACCGTTGTCATTAGGTCTTCTCGATGGATGGCCAGCGTGCGTCGCCTTCGCTGTTATAATCCGTGGTGAAATCGTGGTTTGTTTTTCACCGTACCGGTTCATCTGTTCACTGCTTCCTTGTCCTTGAGCGATTCTTGCTGCGCATTGAGATTTTCCTCCACATTTCCTTCGTTCTTTCTCCGTTGGCAACGCCACCACCGCCATAGCGCCATGGGGAAAGCGAAGAAGTCTTCATCTGCGGTTGGGGCCAGCGCCGCCGGAGGCAAGAAGGGCACCACCACTGCTCGTGTCACCGATGGTGGCTGGCGGCGGTCAGAGACGCGGGAGAGCGATCTCCAAAAGCTGCGTGGCGGGCCTGATCCCGCAAGATACGACGGCCGTGAGACTCCCCGGTAATGAGGTAATCCCCCGTCCCCCACTTGGGTACCGGGTTATGTTTGTTGCCTTTGTGATTCGCGGGTTTTCTTTTCCGGTCCACGACTTCCTCCATGGACTGCTCTTCTTCTATGGGGTTCAACTCCATCATCTGTCTCCCAACTCTCTTCTCCACATTGCGTGTTTCATCACTCTTTGCGAGTGCTGGCTTGGCATTGAGCCGCACTTTGGCCTCTTTCGGAAGCTGTATTTCGTGAAGAGACAATCTGGTTCGGATGATGTGTACCCCATTGGGGGTTTCATCATCTCCCTCAATCCCAATTTTCAATTCTTTTCCTTTTCCATGTACGAATCTGTCTAGTACTAGCGGAGGCGATGGTTTTACATCCGCGACTCCGTTTTGCCTGGGCAAGATTTTGGTCTTGTTCCTTTTGACCCCTCCCAATTGATTGAGAAGAAAAGATCCTGGAAAAACCAAATCTTGGACGGTGAAGTGGCGGAGGTAGAGGCCCTTTATCGTCGGGTGTTGGATCTCCAATTGATTCCGGAGAAGGAGGTGAACGGCGTGGACATCATCCGAACTTTTCTTGAGCGTCGGGTGCAGCCTCTCCAAGCGAGGGCGCACCCGATGTTTCTTTATTCTGGTCGCCGTGATCCGACGAGGGTTTCGAGTGAGAAAATCTCCGAGGGGGATCTTGACAAGGATCTTCGCGTGCTGCTAAAGTTCAAGGCTGGAGAAGAAATCCCGGGGAAGTCGCTGACTCCTCCCTTTTCTTCGACGTTGGCTGTGCCGAAGGTGTTTATTTGTGCACGTAGTGCTCCTCTTTTTATTGTTGGATGTGCTTTTGTTTCCTTTGTTTGCTAACAAAGTTTCTTCTCATCTTGCAGAGCTTCAAAGTTCCGGGCATGGTATCACCATTGCTCGAAAGGTATCCGAATGCCCCGGACAATGAAGTGGTTGACTCCGTGTCCGAACTTCCTTCGGCGCGATCTTCGGCGGAGGATGCCGACGAGTCGAGTGAGGACCATACGCGCAAGCGATCGCGGAGCTCGAGCGAGTCTTCGGATGCATCAACTCCTCCGACTCCTAGAAATCCTCTGGGTCTTGAGCGTCACAGTGAAGGTCATGGAGCTTCTTCCTCTCCCCTTCCCGCCATTCCTGTGCAAGCTGTTGCTCCACACCCGCCAACCAAGCGGAAGAAGGAAGAAAAGAAGGAGGAGAAGAAGGAAGAGAAGAAAGAGGAGAAAAGGGCCCGAAGGGCTTCTCCTATCTTTGACCTGAGCGCATTGGGATCGTAAGTTGCCTTGTTGTACTATTGTCCTTTGCCTTATACGAATTTTGCATTTGTGTTGATTGATTCGTACGCAGGCAATCCTCCCACGATTCTAGTGATGGTGCGCGGGAGATGATGGGGGAGTCGAACATTGCGTCGCCTCCTCCTCAGACTGTGGCGACTTCGGGTGGCGCCGCTCCAGATCCTCCTGTGCGGGAGGTGCTGGTGGTTGCGCCTCAGAATTTCGCAGGCGGGGCTTCGGGATCGCCAACGGAGCATGTAAGTTTTCTGCTTCATGTCTTGGGAGGAGCCCCCGAGTGTCTTCGTGTGCTGATGTTGTTTTTGCTTTTTTGTGTTGGGCGTAGCCCCCAAGTCCTGTTCTGACTGTTATTGCCTTTTTTTCTGCAGCCTTTTGTCCAAGAGGCCAGGCGACTAGTGGAGGAACGCCTGGCGCTGGAGGCGAAACTTCGGCAGCTTCAAGGTATCCTTCTGCCCTTTATTGCCTCTCTTGTTTATCCTCATTTTATTCTTTGACACTTGCTTGTCTCGAATGCAGAGGAGCATAACGACTCTCTCCGTGAGGTTGATGCTCTTAAAAAGAGCCTTGGCCAATCGGAACAGAAAGCCGAGGTTAAGGCCATGCCGAAGAGCGCTTTGAGTTAGAGCTGTCAAGGCAGCTGAACGAAGGCGCTGCAGCAGGAGGCCACAGATCGCGAGGAGCAGCTGGCCACCGTTGCGGCTGCTCGTGAAAGAGGGGTGGCGTCGAAGCACATGGCTGCTGCCAAGGCTATTTCGGGTGAGTGCTGGATTTTTGTACTTGTCTCTTTTTCGATTGGTCCTCGTCTATGCTTCCTTTCTTCATGCTCTTCTTCGTTTTTGTCTCAGATGCCGCAGGCATTGAGTTCGACCGCGGTGCTCTGGAGCACGGGAGTGCTATGGATGATGCCACTGTGGCGGTCGAAGACCGCTGCAGCACCGTTGTCAACTCCCTGGCTAAGGCGAAAGAGGTCCTTGGCCACTTCTACCAGGAGCTCTTCCCGAAAGGCGCGACGCTTGAAGATGTGGATGCCCTGGCAGAGGCTCTGTCAGCCGAAGCGCTGCGGCACAAGCGCAGCGAAGGGCATCGGCGTCCGTCGGTGGCGATGGCCATGGCGGTGGGCGGAGCTGGACTTGCCCAGATCACCTCTCGGATGCCGACGGCTGCGGATGGATCAGAGGTAGCCTTCGCTGCCTACTCCGCTCATGCAGCGATATGGGCCCAAGCTCATTGACTTGTTGCGAGTACGCATCATGGCGATGGCGAGCCAAAGCTAAGCGAGGTCCGGTTCTCAGTGTCCTGCGCCTTAGGCATAGTAGATGTAGGGTAGTGTGTAGTTTACTTTTGTTTGTACATATCTTTTGTAGTACCATCCTTGTGCCACGCTGTGGCTTTTATATATGCAATGAATTTCTCCGAGTTGTGCTCTATCCTTGGCTGAATGTCTGTGTGCCTTCATTTTTCTGCTGCTATAGGTTCCCTCGGGTGCTGACCCAGCTAACATTTCATCCGCAAAGCCTTTGCGACCATCGTTGGATGATGCCTCGCAGCTTGCCTTCCTTCGAGATTGCGTGCGCAGCGTGGAGAGGGAATTGCTCGGGCTTCGTGGTCACGCCGACGTTTGGAAATCCAAGGCGGAGCGTGGTGCAGCCAGAGAGGAGTACTTGATGGCGGAGTTGGGTCAGTTGGCCGAGCAGCTGCAATGTAAGTTGGTCCTTGTTTCGGGTTGTAGCTCAGTTCTTCGAGTGAGCCTGCTGGCCTTATTCTTGTTTTGTGCTGTTATCGTAGGTGCGAATCTTGCTCCGAGGGAAGAAAAAGAGCGTGTCGCTGTTCGGGTCAATTGCTTGACTCAACAGGACATGGAGGCCGGCGACTTCTTCTGGATGGATCGTGATCGTGCCATAGCCTTGGCGACGGTGCAGGATCGTGTTCATCAAGTTTCGCGGGTGCTCCATCAGGTGCAGACGTCACTTTCCTCAGTGCTGCACGTCATGTTTCCTTTGGATGCCGTGCCGACGACCCTTGCAGGTCTTATGTCGAGGTTTCGGAGTGCTAGCAATGTCAAGGAGCTGGTGCGGCAGCAGCTCGTCGCAGGAGTAAAGGCTACCTTGTCCCTTGTGAGGGTGCACCATCCCGACGTAGATTTGGCTGCTGTGGCAGCTGGGCCACCTCTTCAACCCGAAGGTGGTGAGTGGGACATGCGTCCGCATTATGCGGCTGTAAGGCAGTATGCCGAACAAATTGTAGATTTGTTTGAGCAGCGTGCTCAGGTTATTCTTCAGAATAGGTAGGACCTGAAAATAGACAAAGAGATGTAAAATTTGTATAGTTCGGCTGGGCGTTGTGTGCCCTTTGTTGTAAAGTTTTGCTTATTGTGAGCACGCAGTGCTTTGATTGAGTACGTGTCCTTTTCGTTTGCCTGACTTGGTCAGCTACTCAGGTGTACATGTTTAGTCCTCAATCGATGGAATCGTGAGGTGGGGGTAGCCTCCGAGCGCTTTTTGTCCCTCAGTCGATGAAATCGTGAGGTGGGGGGAGCCCCCGAGCGCGTTTGTAGTATATAGTAGATATGCGGGAAATAGTGAACCGAAGTTTTGGGGTGGTACACTTAGCTTTATTTATATCGCAACGGAGGAAGTACATTGTTCGGCTGAGTAGCCTTGGCTGAAAGCCTTATTGAAAGTAAAGGGGTAGTTTGCTACGGGTAGAATCGTCGCAGGTGCGTGATATTCCATGGGTTGGAGTATGCGACTCCAGACTCCACGTGCTTGAGGCGATAGGCGCCACAGTATCACGGTGATGACGAGGGTCCTTCCATGGTGACTCGAATTTATTCTACGCTTTTGTTTGAGTCGTGAAGACGAGGTCTCCTTCGACGAAGGACCTTGGGCACCGGCGACTATGGTAGTTCGGAGACTCTGCTGGTACACCGATCGGATCGAGCTATGTCTCTTGCCTCGTCGAGTGTATCGACGGCATCTTGAGTGCAGTAGTGGATTCGGCTTATTTATGTGACGACCGTGGGGCCTGGTGGCGTACTTCGGATGGTAACACGGCCTCGGCTCCGTGTACCATGAAGAACGGTGTATAGCCGGTGGCGCTGTTTGGCGTAGTCCGTAAGCTCCATAAGACGGATGGTAGCTCTTTCGTCCAGTTGCTAGCTTTGTGTTCGAGGGAGCTCATGAGGCGTTTCTTGATGCCAGCGCCGATTAGGCCGTTGGCCCTTTCCACTTGTCCGTTCGTTTGCGGGTGTGCCACTGAGGCATACGTGATTTTGATCCCGAGGCCTTCGCAGAAGTCCTGGAATTCTTCAGAGATGAAGTTTGACCCATTGTCCGTGATGATGCTGTGCGGTACGCCGAATCTGTAGACAATGGATTCGAAGAACTTGACGGCAGTTTTGCCCTTCTAGTTGGTGACCGGCATGGCTTCGATCCACTTGGTGAACTTGTCGACTGCGACCAGGAGGAAGACATGCCCCCCTTTAGAAGATTTTGGCAGTTTGCCAATCATGTCGAGGCCCCATTGAGCAAAGGGCCAAGCTATTGGTATGGGTCTGAGCTCGGACCCGGGTGCGTGCGGTTTGTCGGCGAACCGTTGGCACCCGTTGCATCTTCGGACGATGTCCTTTGCGTTGCTCATGGCCGTTGGCCAGTAGAATCCTGCTCGTAGAGCTTTAGCGACAAGGGAGCGACTACCTGCATGGTGGCCGCAGATGCCCTCGTGGATGTCTTGAAGGATGGTTTTGCCGTCATCGATGGTGACGCATCGTTGGAGTACACCCGTGATACTGCGCTTGTACAGCTCGCCATTGATAGTGGTGAAGGCCTTTGACCGACGAGATATGTGTCGGGCATCTGTCGGGTTGTCAGGTAGTTCTCCATGTAACAGGAACTGGAGGTATGGGTGCGTCCAAGTTTCTTCGACTGCCATGACTTGCATCAGGTTTACCATGGCAACTTCGGTGTCCAGTTTTTCGGGTCCCTCATGACCTTCGGGCAGCGTAGACCCCGAGTGCTCTGCTTCTTCAGGTGATCCCTTGGGGAATTTCCGCTTGATGGATGGCACGCAGATTTGTTCGAGGAACACTCCTGGTGGCACCTTTTCACAAGTGGAGCCAATGTTGGCGAGCCTATCGGCTTCCTCGTTGCTTTCTCTTCCGACGTGTCGAAGCTCGCAGCCGTCGAATTCTCCTTCGAGTGCGTTATATAGCGCGCGGTACGCGATCATGTTTTCGGCGTGTGCGTCGCACTCATTCATCGTCTGTTGGACGACGAGGTTGGAGTCACCGTAGATGACCAGGCGCGTTGCGCCGCATATCTTTGCCATCCTCATGTCGTGGATGAGGGCTTCGTATTCGGCCTCGTTGTTGGAGGCTCTGAACTTCATCCGAAGAACGTACTTCATCTTGTCACCTTGCGGGGAGGTCAGTATGACTCCTGCTCCTACACCGGCTTCGCGCTTGGAGCCGTCGAAATGCATTGTCCAGGACTGCGACATATCTGGGGTGTCAGGCAGCTGCAGCTCCATCCAGTGCACCAGGAAGTCCGGAAGGACCTGGGATTTGATTGCGTGTCTCTTCTCGTAGATGATGTCTAAAGGCGATAGTTCGATGCCCCACAGGGCCACGCGTCCTATGGCCTCTGGGTTATTCAGGATGCTGTTCAGGGGTGCCTCGTTGATGACTATTACCTGATGTTCCTGGAAGTAGTGGCTCAGCCGTCGAGCCGTCATGAACACGCCGTAGGCTAGCTTCTGGTAGTACGGGTACTGCTGTTTTGTTGGTGTCAGTACCTCGCTGAGGTAGTAAATTGGGCGCTGGACCCCATAGGTCTTGCCTTCTTCGGGTCGTTCGACCACGAGTACGGTGCTGACCACCTGGTGTGTGGCTGCTATGTACAACAGCAGTGGCTCACGCTCCTTTGGCGTAACCAAAACGGGCGAGGTGGAGAGGAGCCGCTTGAGGCTTTTGGATGCGTCGTTGGCTTCTGGTGTCCACTCGAATTTGTCTGCCTTGCACAACAGCTGGTAGAATGGTAGGGCCTTCTCGCCCATACGGCTGATGAATCTGCTTAACGCCGCTACTCGGCCTGTGAGTTGCTGGACGCCCTTGAGGTTTTTCGGCTTCTCCATCGTCATGATGGCTCTGATTTTCTTCGGGTTCGCCTCAATTCCTCGCTGAGAGATGAAGTATCCGAGTAGTTGACCCGATGGGACGCCGAAGGCGCATTTTTCGGGGTTGAGCTTGATCCTATAACGATCAAGATTGTCAAACGTCTCGCGGAGATCGTCGATAAGTGTCCTTGCCTCCTTGGTTTTTATTACTATGTCGTCGACATAGACTTGGACATTGCGACCGATCTGGTCCTTGAGGCAGGCCTGCATGCATCGCTGGTACGTGGCACCTGCGTTCTTTAACCCGAAGGGCATTGTGTTGTAGCAGTACACTCCGAACGGTGTGATGAACGCCGTTTTCTCTTGATCTTCGACCTTGAGTCGAATCTGGTTATAGCCTGAGTAGGCATCGAGGAAGGAGAGTTTCTCACAACCTGCAGTCGAATCGATGATCTGATCGATCCGAGGAAGAGGGAAATGGTCCTTTGGGCAATGTTTGTTTAGTGACGTGAAGTCTACGCACATCTGCAGGATGTCCGTGTCCTTTTTTGGAACCATCACCGTATTTGCCAGCCACTCGCTTTCCTTGATTTCCCGGATGAAGTCTGCTGCGAGTAATCTATTGATTTCCTTGCCGATAGCTTCGGCTCGTGGCTCAAACGTCTTGGATGGACTGGTGGCTTGGTGTCTGGGAAGACTTTGAGTGCGTGCTCGGCGAATTCCCTGGGAACTCCTGGCATGTCCGCAGGACACCAGGCGAAGATTTCCCAGCGCTCACGGAGGAATTCACCGAGCGCGTCTTCCTATGCGGTGCTGAGGTCGTTGGCGATCAGCGTCGTCTTGGAGGCGTCCGTAGGATGGACCTGCACCTTCTTGGTGTTGATGGTGGAGTCGAAGGACATGTCAGGTGCGTTCTGCCTTGTGACTGGTGGTAGCCCATTGTCCGTTGCCTCGCGGAGCCTTACAAGCTCGTCTTGCATGCCAAAAGACTGGGAGATTTTGTTAAAATCCCTGTCGCATTGGTCCGATCGGGTGAAGCTCCCGTGGACTATGATGACGCCCCTTGGTCCTGGCATCTTGAGTAGTAGGTATGCGTAATGTGGGACGGCTAGGAATCTTGCGAATGCTACACGCCCCAAGATGGCATGGTACTGCGACGGCCAATCCACCACTTCGAATTCTAGGCGCTCCTGCCGAAAGTTATCCGGCTTCCCGAAGATGACGTCGAGTCCTATTTTGCCGGAGGAATATGCCTTTCAAAAACAATGCCGTGGAACGTTGTGTCTGATTGTTCCAGGCTGCATTGCGGGATCCGCATAGCTGCTAAAGTACTTGCGAACATTAGGTTGATGCCGCTACCGCCGTCCATGAAGACGCGACTCATCTCGAAACCTCCGATCTGCACCTCCAGCACCAGGGAAGCATGACCTGGGCGAGGGATCTGGCAAGGGTGATCCGCGCGAGTGAATGTGATGCAGGACTCCGATCCACTGAGGTACTCAGGGATTGCAGGCGGAGTTGCCACGGCCAAGTTGATTTGTCGGGTGATTTTCTTCTGCACCCTGTTGGTAGGGCATCCCTTCTGGATCATATTAAGTGCTCCCTTTGGTGGGGGGTATGGGACCCCGTCGT
The DNA here is from genome assembly GCA_023614405.1 of Avena insularis. Classification (NCBI taxonomy): domain Eukaryota; kingdom Viridiplantae; phylum Streptophyta; class Magnoliopsida; order Poales; family Poaceae; genus Avena; species Avena insularis. The sequence goes on from CM042690.1 coordinate 30,205,016, forward strand.
TGTTTTGCGCTGGTGCAACTGGTTGATTTGGGCCTCTAAAGGGCGGCGGTGGAGGAGCTCCGTGTGCTATTTCCCCTGGCGCGGGTGCGTTTCCAAACGCAGGGATTGGGGCTTGTTGCCTCATCTGCGCCATGCCTTCGCTGAGTTTCTGGAACTCGCGGCAGTCCTTGAGCATGTGGCTGGCTTTCTTTTTGCCATCCTGTTTGTCGATGTAGAAGTGGATGGTGCATGGACCCGAAAGTTTGTCGAATGCTGAGGGTCTGTTGTCGTGGTCGCGGCGTTGCCAGCTGCGTTAATCGTCCTTATCGCGGAAGTTTCCGCCTGGTATCCTCCGCTATTGCGGCTGTTGTCGTTCTGGCGGTCGGCGAGCCGACGCGACCATGTCGGGTCCATGGTCGTAGACGCTCGATCTCCTCTTGCTGCGGCGTTCACGTCTTCGGCCGTAGTCGTCCTCTTCGTCTGATTGCGCTCGCTGGATGCAATCTTCGCCATCTGCCCAACTGTTAGCAATTTCCATGAGGTGGTCGAGCGTCTTGGGTTCGATACGCCTGAGTTCCTCCTTGAAGTATGGGCGCTTGACGCCGTCCCTGAAGGCATCGATAGCCCTCTCTTCGGAGATGTGTGCTGCGGAGTTCTTGGTTGTAGACCAGCGTAGTATGTACGAGCGAATAGATTCACCCGTTCTTTGTGTGCAGGCCCGCAATTCTTCGATTGAGGCGGGCCTCTTGCTAGTGCCTTTGAAATTTCGGATGAAGCTGTAAGCGAGTTCCTCCCAGTTTTGGATGGATCCTGATGATAGGCTGCCGAGCTGGACCAGCCGCGCTTTGTCACCGCAGTGAAGATATTGCATGGCGGTTTCTTTGTTACCTCCGTGGAGTTGTGGATGATGGATATGGTTGAGCCAGGACTTCGGGTCTTGCGTGCCGTTGAACTTCGGAGTATCCGAAGGAAGCTTGAAGTTGTGTGGCATCTGTGTTCGCCGAACGGATCTGCTGAAGCATCGAGCTCCGCAGAGTTCTCCTTCGTCTTCATCCATCTCAGATTCGGACGAGCATGCGCGTTTGGCGCGTGCTTTGTCGATCTTGCGCTGTGTGAGCTTGTCTCTAGCGTCGTAGTCGCGTTTATGGCGTTGCGAGCTCTTCTTCCTTCGAGGAAGGTCGTGTTCCTCTTCTTCTTCGGATGAGGGGGTAGGGCTCCGGTCGCGCCTGGCCGGAGCTTTTTTCTTCGGCTCCGCAGGAGCGTCTTCGTGGAGCGCAGCTCCGATTAGGGCTAGTCCGGTGAGTGCAGACCTATGCATGGCCCTTTTTGGGTCCCTCTCCGGAGGTGGGTGAGCCGCGAGATACGCAGTGACTGCCATGATCGCAGCTTGTGGCGTCTTCGGGATGATGTTGCCGTCGGCATCTATATCCATGAATGATGTGTGGAGAGTTCGGGTCACATCACGCCGCTCCTTGGGATCCATGTTCTCCACCCGAGAGCGGTGCTTGTTTCCTTGGTTTCCGTTTGTGCTAGAGCCGGGTGCCATGGCGGAGAGCGCTTGACTCGTCGGCGCTGGACTCGAGAGGCTGCTTGCGTTTGTCGGCGTCTCCGCATCTTGACTTGTTTCTTGTGCTCCTCGATGAGGAGGTAGTGGTATGCCATCGATGAGTCACGTGGCGTCTGCGGGTAAGACGGCGTCGCTGCGGCGACGGCGCCTACACCCATCCTTCTTTGCTAAGTTGGATGGCGTGGTTGTTGTTTCCCTGTTGGGTGGGGATTGGCTATACATTTCGCCCGTTCTCGCCCGTTCGGTTGGGCGGGGGTGAGGTGTTCGTCGCTCGATACTGGATGCGGCGCATAGATAGCGCCGCAGATTGGTCATTGCCGCTGCGGCTTTGGATCCGGAACCCGTAGGTTCCCTCATCCGAAGGTGGATCACACAGATCGGTGTTACAGCTGCTGCTGTTGTAAAACTCATCTGTTGATGGTGACGTGCGTAACACGGGGTGTGGAGCCCACGAACATGGCCTGATTGATGGCACGGGCACCACGAGGAGACGAGGTGCCGGTTTGACCCACACAGGCGAAGCTCGAATGTAATTTCGAGTCCGCCCTACGGGCTCGAAATCCTTCATGGTGGCGGCGAGTGGGCGGTGAAGTCGAAGCGCCAAGAGAGGTGATTCTCCGTCGCCAAGGAGTTTTAGATCGATCGGTCGGAACCATCACGACCGCACAATCAGCTGACCAATTCCACAGCGGGCGCCAATTGGCGAGGTTTAATCTTGTCAATGCTCATTGTTATGGACTTGGGTTTTGGAGAAGATGGGGATCTGGAGATCGTGGCACGGTTAACAGACAAGCAACCAGGGACACGAGATTTACCCAGTTCAGGCCCCGGAGGAAAAACCCTACTCGCTTGCGCTCTTGATTCTGGCGAACCGAAGATTCAGGTGCGCATATTCGATCTGGCGTGGATGCGTGTGCGAAAGTATGAGTCGAGTTTCTAGGGCGTGCCCTCTGGCCTTTATATAGACTTAGGCAGGTTTAGGCATAGTCCTAGCAGTTACAAGTTCAGGGTCGCATTCCTTCAAATTTCCTAGTCCGTGCTAGTCTTGTTCTCCAAGGACTCGTAGGTGTCATGGGCCTTGGCCACCCGAAAATCTTCATGGGCCAGCGTATATCTGCTGTGGGCCTTCCTTGGGCTGGACGGTATCTTTGAATTACGCATTCGTAGGGTATAACCATGTCGAGAACAAGGGTCTCAACAAGCATGGCGTCCACGAGAGAGAGATATCGTGGGCAACCACAACCTTGCCAAGACCCAATACCTGAGATTTTGACTTATCACCATAGGAGACTGCTATTATCATGATTTGGACACATCTCGTGATGATCTCCTTGCTTCGGTCATATGACTAGTGCAGCCACTATCCGGCACCCATTTAGACCCAGGAAGCATAGCCCTGCAAGAAAATTACTTCTTGGTTTTAGGTACCCATTTTTCAATGGGTCCTTTCATGTTAGTAACAAGGGTCTTTGGGACCCAAATAGACCAAGAAATATATTCATCAAAAGGACCAACATAATAAGCATAAACATCGACATAGTCATCACAAAAGAGTTCATAATTCGGATTGTGAGACCACAAAACCAATATTATTAGTCTTCTCTTTTGTGACAATCTTCTCAGCGGTGCTTGTCTTTAATTGCACATTCTTGGTCTTGTTCTTCTTGGTTTCTTCTTCTTGGACTTGGTGACATACCCAAGTCCCTCTTTACCATGATTTGACCTTTGCTTGCCAAGGACTTCATCAAGCACACCTTTGTCCTTTGTAGTGATGTCCTTGATCACTTCTTTTCCACACTAGCATTTTCTTGTTACTATATGTTGAGTTAGACGAGCTAGGAGTATCATATTTGTGTCGACTTTGAATGATCATGTGACTCATTGAGAATAGAGAACTCGTTTTCAACGCCTTGTGAGCATTGTCAAGTTTCTCCAATTCCTCGGAGAGTCTATCATGGCAGCCCCAAAGTCAATCCTTTCCTTCTTTAACTTCTTTGCTTTGGTGACAGCATTGTCACGTTCCTTAACAAGTTTAGTCACAATTTCTTCATGTGACTCTTCCATAGACTCGAGCCTCTCTTCAAGAGAGACCCGAGCTTCTTCTTCTTCTTCAAGAGCATTTTTTAGGGATGCAATTTCCATTGCATCCTCCCTTTCAATTCTTCCCTTTTCTTCGAGGAGTGCTTCGTTTTGAGCCAGCTGATCCATGAGAGCTTCAAAACGAACTTTGTGCTCACCTTGCAAGTTAGTGTAGAAATAATCCAAAGCAATAATCTCTTCTTTAACCTTAAGACTAGTAGGACCATCCATGTCTATCATAGTCTTGGGAAAAGAAGAGTTAGAAGAAGTTACCTCAGAGCTTCGTGCCATGAGGCAAGTAGCATTCTTGTTGATGATGTTTTCGTTCGGAGAGTCGAAGAGAGATGTTGATGTAGATGTGGTGGATATAGCAGCCACCTCTTAAGAGCTATCGTCCTCGTCCTCATCTTCACTCCCTGATGAATATTCTTCTTGAGCCACTAGAACAATCTTTGGTTGCTTCTTGAAAGGAGCATTCTTCTTTACAAACTGTTTCTTACGTGGAGCTTTTGATTTGTCCTTAAAAATGAGTCTTCCTCCATTATCCTCTCTACTTTGATATGAACACTCAGCTACGAAGTGCAGCCGGTCACCACAATTAAAGCATGTTCTCAGCTTGGGACCATTTTCTTTTCTTCCATAGGCTCCACTCTTGCGATCTAGTTCAGCTTTAGCCTTGGCTGGATCTTTCCAAAAGTTTCTTGCATAAAGAGCCAAGTATTGTTCGTGGATCCTTTTTATATCTTCGGGACAGTCCAGACCTTCTACCGCATATTCATCATGATCAATCACACTAGTCTTCAAGGCCATGTTGACCCCCTTTTGCATCCCCATAGCTCGAGCACGAGCATCTTCGGCATTCTTGGCAGCCACTTTGAAGGCGGACATTTCTTGCATTACCTCATTGGATGACATGGGGTGATAGTTATGCCTACCTTGGAGACTTTTCAAATCTGTGGGCTCAAATGGCATAAGAGCACTGACATACTTGCGCTTGATCCAAGCATCATCAACATGAGCTGCACCATGGTTTCTGAAGGTTGTGGCTATTGCCTTGAGCCTCCGATACATGTCCTCGTGGTCTTCTCCATCCAGCATATAAAATCCTTCAGCTTCATTGCTCAAGGCATCATATCTATTCCTTCTCATACTTTCATTTTCGATGAAGAGCTCGGTGAGGGCATCCCAAGCTTCTTTAGCTGTGCTAAGATGCTGAATGTGTGGCATGTCTTTGTCACCCACACCAAGCTATATCATGTGTAGAGCTGTAGCGTTGAGTTGGCTATCGACCACTTCTCTTATTGTGAGATTGTTGGGGTTTCCAACATGAAGACCATTTTCGATGATCTTCCACAACTCTATGGAGGAACTGTACACATGAGATTTCATCAAAAATTGCCATTGAGAAAAAGTAGATGCTGAAAGTTTGGGTGGATCACCCCTATTATGTATATGTGGGTGAGGGATAGGCGGATCAGGGGAATACACATGAGAAACCTCATTGTATCCATCCTTACCGCTATCCCTTTTCGAGGAGGAGCTCTTGCTAGTATCATCACCAACCACTTCGTTATCTTTGGAAACAGTTTTACCCGTTTCCTTGGACCGCTGAGTGGTATCCTCCGAGTTAGATGGAGGTGATGCTGCGGATGTGGAGAGACGCATTATCAATTGACGCATCTCTTCCATCTTAGCCTCCATTGAACTCACCAAGGTTGTTTCCAACGTCTTGAGATCGTTCATGGTGACTACTTCCGGAGCATCACTCCCATCTACCTTGGAACCCATACTTCTCTTAGGCGGTTAAGCCCGAAATAAGAGTCGAGGCTCTGATACCAATTGAAATGGATCGTATGGGCACCTAGAGGGGGGGTGAATAGGTGCTAACCAATTTTTAATACTTTTTCAATTTAGGCTTGACAGAAAGTAAATTCTCAAGATATGCAACTACGAGAATTTCCCTATATGCAACCCAAACTACTAAGCACATAAAAGAGGAGCGAGGAAACCGTAGTGGAGCACGCGAGACACAGGATTTGTTTTACATGATTCCTTCCTTGTTAAGGAAGTACATCTGCGTTGGAGGGGTGGGCGGTTCTAAGACCACCACGCCACAATAAACCTCACCCTATTCTCCTATGGATCTTGCCACGAGAGGCCTGATCCACCTTCTCCACTATTGGATCCCTTCGAGGCGGGAACCGGTGCCTTTTACAACACTATCGGGGCACACACCCACAACCGAATTGGGGGCTCCCGAGATGACAACAAGCTGCCACAAGAACAAGGTTTATCAATATAAACAAAACAAGGATCTAGGTATTTGCAAGAAATACTAGATCGGGGTTCTCAAATGAATGGAGAGGAGATGAAGCGCTTGATTGATGATGAAGATCGAGTTCTCCTCCTTCGATTCCCCTAGGGATGGGGCATTTGGGTGTATCTAGGTGGAGCTCTCTTGTTTGAATCTTTCATATATGATCTGGTCTTTTCGAGATGAATCAAGCGTTCAGCAGGAGGGAGGCTGGCTTAAATACCCCTCCCGAGATATGGTAGTTGACAACTTTGGGGCGGATTATCCGCCCCTTGGATAATCCACTTGGGCGGATAATCAAACCTAGCCCCAAGGCGGATTCTCTGAAACTCCGCCCCCCCTCTAGGGCTTGCGCCTTGGTGAAGCTTGGTGAAGATCTTGGTGGGATAATCGGCCCCCTTGAGGCGGATTATCCGCCAGAAAGTCCGGCCAACTCCGCCTCTGGGGCTTGCGCCTTGGCGATGGCGAGGCGGATTATCCTACTCTTGAGGCGGATTATCTGGCGGGCGAAAATCCAGCCAAAATTCGCCTCATGGGGCTTGCGCCAACTTAGGAAGAGGAGGCGGATTATCCTTCAGGTGGAGCTGATTATGTCTCAAAAACAGAATCCTTTCCTTTTTCTCATAGGTGGTGCAACACTTCAACACACATTAAATAATCCTTGATATTGTTATCTAACACACAAAACACTAGGGACTATAAAATGTTCTTTCAGGCTCCACTTTCATTGGCCCATTCACTAAAGCCCATATAACATTAGTCATCGAGTTTGACTCAGACTCGATCCTAATCGGCTTGGGTCCAACCCAACCAGATTTCCGATCCGGATCCAATCCGAACTTGCTCCCCGCCTAAGTGTGTGACCCACACTCTTGGCAACTTGGACGATTAGAGTCGACTCTCAATCGATCAGTAGCGGCTCCTAGCGAACGTCAGAGCTCCCAAGTACCAAAGAGTCATGATGACTTGCCTTTCCAATGCGACTTACGTCCGAGTCCCTTTTGCCTCACGATATACCTTGTGTCGGACTATAGCGAGGAATTTGCCATCCTTAAATAGTCCAACTCTCTCTCGATCCGAGATAAGTGATTCACCTCACTAACTCTTAGTCGATCGCTTTGTTTAACACTTAACCTAGTCGTGCATGACTATGCTTTCCGAATCATATCATCCGAGAGGGCCCAGAATATCTCTCCAAGTGGAGGGAAAAATCCCATCTTGGTTATTCACATCACCAGCTTGATTCTCGAATTGACCGAACTCTACCTTTATATGCCCGATTCACGGACCAACGCGTTGAGAACCTAAGTCGGTGATCCTCAACTCGGACTATGCAACAACCTCAGTCTAAGGATTACATTGATTGAGATATACAAATGACAACTTGTTTGTTGTACCTCAATATGGGTCATTCACGACTAAGCTAAACTCTTTAAATAATCTATGTAAGTGAATAGCATCACCATGCCCATGCCAAGTGGAACCGATTCATCAAGCCGACTTTCACATTGGTCTAAGTTGTGTGTCACACAACCTCAATGACCAAGAATATTTAGTACAAACAACATGAATGTATAGTTCCACAAATCACATATTCAATATACACATCAGATGTTTATACAAGGACAACTTAATAAATTTATGAATACAATGGGAAATATCATTATACATGATTGCTTCTAGGGCATATTCCCAACAATGGGAGTACCCCAGTCCGTAATGGAGTCATAGACTAAGGAGGACTCGAATTTCTTGAATGTGGACTTTACCAAATTTTCAAGTGCTTTCCTAGAGTGGCTCAACAAAGGCGGAATAAAACTAGTGTTTACTTTGTTAAGCACAACCTAGAACAACTAAGGTTCACCTATGTGCACCAACAACTTATGCTTAGCAATACAAGCAACAAAGTGATAGCAAGATATATATTACTTCAAGCACGAAGGCTATCACAATGTAAAGTGCATAAGTAAAGAGCTCGGGTATAGAGATAACCGAGGCACGCGGAGACACCGATATTTTACCGAGTTCCTCCCAACATGGAGTACGTCTCGTTTGGAGAGGGGGTGGTATCAAACCACCAACACCACAAAAGGCCTCCCTTATTCTCCTGTGAACCTCACCCCAATGGGATCGATCCACGCTTCCACTATCGGTGCACTTGTCGGTGGCAACCGGAACCTCTCACAAGGTTGGGGCACAACTCCACAACTTAATTGGAGGCTCCCAACAAGTGCCACAAAAGGCCCCAACAAATGCCACCAAGGCCACAATGCAACAAAACCGTCTAGGGTTCCAAGAACCAAGAGGGACAAGCTCCAATGAGCAATTCAAACCAAATCCTCCGAGGAGAACTCAAACCGATGCACCAAATGCAAATGGCAAGAACACCACAAAGATGCCCAAATCCCTCACTCTCAAGTTCCAACAAAGCTACTAAAGCTATTGGGGAAATAAGAGAGAAGGAATCAAAGAGAGACACAAAATCCCCCAAAATCTAGATCCCCAAAGATGCACTCACAAAGAGATGAATCGGTTAGGTCAAAACGTGGGGCTAGATCTCCTCTCTCTTCCACTCAAATATGGGCAAGAATCATCAGAGGGAAAAGATTATGCAAGCTTCAAGATCTAGAGCAAGTGTGGACAAAGTTTAGCCTAATAGATAATAGAGGAGCTAACTAAACTGAAAACGGACAAAGAGTATAAATAGGCCCAGAAAAACTAGCCGTTTGGGGCGTTTTTCTGTACCGCTCGCAACCCGTGCAGAAGGGAAAGTCAAAGCAGCAGACAACTCACCAGATCGAACTCGCGCGGGCGAAGGAAAAATTGGGGCCAGCTGAAGCGCGCGCATGCGCAGGAACCTAGGCAGGTGCGGGGCCAGCTCTGGCCGGCAAGCAGCAGCAAGCAGCGGCAGCGATGCAGAGCAAGCCAGCAGCACTGCGGGACTGGGCCCAGCGCGCGCGCGCAGTGGCAGCATTGCACGCAGCAGGCAGCCCATGCGGTAGCAGCGGGGCCCGCGCGGCAGGCATGCAGCAGCCGCGCCAGCAGCACAGTGAGCGGCAGGGCGCGCGCGGGGGCGATCCTCGGACAGGCGGGTGCGGGCGCACGGCAACGCGGCACGGGGGGAGCAGCGGCAGGGCGGTGCCATCGGGCCCGTGCGGGGCCAGCAGATCTAGCAGCATGCACGCGCGAGTGGGCTGGCCGTTTGGGCGAGATGTATTTAAAAAAAATCTGGGCCGACCGGTAGTACCGGACCATGGTCCGGGCGGTACTACCGGGCCAGACCGATACAGCCGGATACGCGTACCGGGTCAGACAGAAAATGGGCTGCGCGCGCCAGGCTCGAGCGGTACTGGGCTGCGGTAGTACCGCTCGGCCCAGTTTTTCTTTTTCTTTTTCATTTAAAACGGCAAATATTTAAACGGTCATAACTTTTAAACGGTAACTTCGATTGACCCGATTCCAATTGCGTTGGATAGAGGACAACAAGGGCTTTCCAATAAGAAAGTATCAAGTAGAATAATGTGATATACCTTACTTGGTGAGAAACCGAAAAGCCGCATAAGTCAAAATCGCAACAAGATATATATGGGAGATCCGATTTTGATGAACAAGAGATTGTTATGGAGATTACCACAAGCTCTATATCCTCACATGGATAAGACCAAATAACAACCAAATACGATGATACAAGTATGCAAAGGTTTGAGCTCTCTCCGAACGATGTGACCGAATTACTCATACGAGAGCCCCTCTTGATAGTACGGTTATCTATCCTAAACCCGGTCTCACACACACAACGTGAGACCGGCAAAAGGGAAAACCTATCAAGATTATACCTTTGCCTTGAGCATTCCACTTGAGCTCAATGTAGACGATCTTGCCCTTCTCAAGACGGAACGCCTTTCTTAATTCCTCATCATCGACCTCGCATATTGAGCTTGCACACCATATCTTCTTTGCATTTCGTCGACCTTGAAGCCAACACATGCTCCAAGCGATGCCAATGGACAAATCCTACAAGTATAACTTAATACACACATTAGTCCATAAAGATTGTCATTAATTACCAAAACCACACATGGGGGCCCAACATGTTCTTTCACGTGTTATGGCAGAGGTTGTAGAGAGATATGCCAACCACATTGGCGGAAACCATCAGGATAGCAGATTCGTACGCCTTAGGGGATCCGACTCAACCAGAGTTAATGTCGGCAGAACATCGGGAGCAGTAGGATCATTATGCTAGAGATGGAGCCGGGTCATCACGGCGCAACGAATACCGAGGCAGAAGAAGGGATGAGAGGCCGGACTATAGATATGCTTCCAATCAGGTGGCAGCAGTTGTGCAGGATCGGCCGAGTCATGGAAACAATCAGCGATAGAAGAATGGTCCTCATCAGTGGACACCGAGGAATGAAGGGAAGAGGCAGTGGACGCCAGAACAGAAGAAGCAATGGCAAGAAAGGACAAAGTACACATTTGAGTCCATGTTGGATCAACCGTGTAAGTTCCACACGCCTAACCCGGCCAAACCAGCCAACCACACTACTCGCTAGTGTGCTTGGATGAAAAATGCAATGGGAAACCCGGCGGGCATACAAGCACCTCCTCATCAAGTACATCAACAGCAACAGCCACAGCTAACCGGGGCAAATGCGTAGCAGCTAATGTTACCGCGACCCCCTCCGAGGTACGATAACTCGGACCGGAGGGATGTAGTACACTAAGTGGTAAATAAAAATCAAGACGGAAGAGGAAACCCCAGGAACAATGGACGTAATGATTACATGGAACATCACCAATCCGATTGTGTGTTCACAACAGAACAACAAGATAGACAGAGCGTACAACGCCGACATATGGAAGTGAATGCAGTTATGCCGGCAGTACCAAGGTACGTGCCGTGGTCCGATCAAGAGATAACCTGGAGCATAAAAGATCACCCGAAGATAATGCCGAACCCAGGATCGTACGCATTGGTACTGGATCCGACATTTGTCGGGCCTAACATCAATGTGAAGTTCTCAAAGGTACTCATTGATAATGGAAGTAGTATCAACATCATGTACAAGGATACAATGCATAAGCTCGTAATAACACAGAATATGCTGCAGCCCACAAGGACCACATTCCATGGGATAGTGCCGGGGCTCTCCTGCGAACCCATTGGGGAGGTTCAGGTAGATGTGTTATTCGGCACAAGAGAGAATTGCAGAGCTGAGAATCAGGAGTTTGAGGTGGTAGACCTAGAGAGTTGCTATCATGCTTTACTCGGACGGCCAGCTTTGGCTAAGTTTATGAGCAACTGCCACATTACCTACTTGAAAATGAAGATGCCAGGGCCTCAGGGGGTAATAACAGTGGCAGGGGATTACAGAAAATCTATGGAATGTGCTTCGGTCGGGTCAAACCTGGCCGAGTCATTCGTAATTGCAAGAGAGAAAAGAAGGATTCATGAAGTGGCAGCTCTGGCTCAGTCGGCACAACTTAATATGCCGGCATTAGCCAATCCGCATGGGAGTGTATCTTTCCAGCTGACTAAGGAGACGAAGAAGATCCAGATTAATGATCAGTTCCTAGAGCGCACCATCACGATTAGTGCGGGCCTAGATGACAAATAGGAAAGCGAGCTCACCAACTTCCTCCGTGAGAATCGAGATATCTTTGCATGGTCAATTGAGGACCTGCAAGGTGTTCCGATGGAGTTGGTGTAGGGTTTCGTAGCATGGAAAACAAAAAATTTCTATCGCATAAAAACAAACAAGCCAAGATCTATCTACTAGATTGTAGCAACGAGTCGATGGAATAACTCACCCTCGAAGATTCCAAAGTGTTTAACGAGAGCAGATTCTCGTGGGTGATGTAGTCGTACTCTTCTCGATCTCAAGATCGCGTAGACGATCCTTCAGGCGGCTGCGTTCCGGCAGCGCTCCCGCAGTCGGTCACACGTTCGGTACTCGACGAAGACCTTTCCTCTCCCTTGTTCCAGCAGGCAGCGGAGGTTGTAGCACTCTCCTCGATTCGGCAAAGACAACGTGGTCTTGGAAGTAGAGGAGAGATCTCGCAGGGCTTCGCATTAAGCCGGAGCGAGTATGGTGGACTATGAGAGAGCCCTCAACGATCTAGGGTTTAGACACGCCGAGGAGGGGGCAAGCCGGCGGCTAGGGTTAGCTAGGCGGCGGCGGCGGTTTGCCCTAGGGCGGCGGCGGCAGTGGAGGTGGCGGCACTGGCGGCTAGGGTTTAGAGGTCGAGGAGTTGTGTGTTGGGAGGGGCAGCCCTGCCCCTCCCTTTATAGGTGGGAGGTGCGGCCAAGGGGAGGGGAGTCCCTCCCCAACTCGGCTTGGAGGTAGGCCGGCGGTGGGAGGAGGAACTCCTCCCCAAGTCGGTTTCCACCTCCCTCTCCACTTCCCAAAAATAGCCGTTTGACTTTTCAAACTAGGATTTGAATAAACCCTCTATTTTGTTCAGCGATGACACCTAGTACATGATGCAATCATATCAACTTGATATAACACATTCATGTACCCTTCCCTCCGAGTCTTGGGACATTCGGAACCTTCTAGAACATTCCCGATGAAAACACCGGAACCATTCCCCAAATCCGAAACAGGACTTTCCTTATATGAATCTTATTCTCCGAACCATTCCGGATCTCCTCGTGATATCCCGGATCCCATCCGAGACTCCGAACAACATTCGGTCTCTTTCTCATCATTCCATAACTACTCAAACAACGTCGAATCCTTAAGTGTGTCTCCCTACGGTTCGTGAATTATGCGGACATGATCGAGACACTTCTCCGATCAATAACCAATAGAGGAATCTGGAAATTCATATGGCTCCCACATATTTCTACGATTACTTTGCGATCGAATGAACCACTTACATACGATACCAATTTCCCTTTGTCTCACGATAGTTTACTTATCCGAGGTTATGATCGTCGGTATCTCTGCATACCTAGTTCAACCTCGTTACCGATAAGTACTCTTTTCTTGTTCCTGTGATATGTGATCCCTTGTGAGCCAGTCACATGCTTGCAAGCTAATTGGATGACATTTCACCGAGAGGGCCTAGAGTATATCTATCCATCATATGGATGGACAAATCCCACTCTTGATCCATGTGTCTCAACTAATACTTTCCGAACACTCAATGCCACCTTTATAGCCACCCAGTTACGTGTGGTATTTGATGTCATCAAAGCATCCTTCCGGTGAAGGTGATATGCATGATCTCATGGTCGAAGGAATTAGGTTACTATGTATCAGAAAGCATATAGCAATTGAACTATTAAAATGACTTGATCTTTATGCTATGCTTATCTATAGGAGTATGTCCACCATATCATTCTCCTAATGATATGATCTTGTTGTTAATAACATCTCAATGTTCATGATAGGGAACCATAATCATTTATTAACCAACAAGCTAGTATTATAAAGAGGCTTAACTAGGGACTTCAAATTAAGTTTACAAATCACACAAGTATTAATGTTTCCTTGTTAATACTATTCTAGCATGAATGTAAACATTTATCATAAACACAAAGATATAATAATAAATACATTTATTATTGCCTATAGGGCATATCTCCAACAGTTGGCTGAGCACTCTTTGCATGTAAGGCCAGGAGCAAGGCCGGTGAAGCAACCTCTCCGCCACTTCGCCGAAGACAGGAGAAAGATAATAGGGGATGAGATAGCTCGGCTCCTTGCAGCCGGGTTTATCATGGAAGTGCTTCACCCGGATTGGCTATCAAATCCGGTGTTGGTAGAAAAGAAAAAGGATGACCCAAATGTAGCCGTCGTATGGCGAATGTGCATCGATTACACGAACCTCAATAAGGCGTGTCCCAAAGATCCTTTTCCTTTACCTAGGATAGACCAAGTCATTGATTCAACTGCAGGCTGTGAGCTGTTATCATTTGTAGATGCGTATTCTGGTTTCCACTAGATACCGTTAAACCCGGCTGATCAAATAAAGACTGTGTTTATTACCCCATACGAGGCTTATTGCTATCGCACCATGCCATTCGGCCTGCGCAATGCAGGAGCGACATACCAAAGATGCATGCAAAAGTGTCTACATGACCAGATAGGAAAAAATGTGCAAGTGTATGTAGACGATGTGGTTATAAAAACCAAAGAGAGCAAAACGCTCCTTGAAGATATTCGGCAGACATTCGCAATCCTGAGAAGGTTCTGAATGAAACTTAACCCGGAAAAATGTACCTTTGGTGTGCCGGCTGGAAAATTACTCGGTTTCCTCGTGTCCAGCCGAGGTATAGAGGCAAATCCAACTAAGATCCGAGCAGTTGAAAGAATGGAACTGCCAAGGTGTATGAACGATGTACAAAAATTTACAGGATGCCTGGTTTCTCTAAGTCGATTCGTATGTCGGCTAGGGGAAAAAGCATTACCTCTATACCAACTGATAAAAAAATCCGACAAGTTCATCTGGACACCGCAAGCCGATAATGCATTTCATGAGTTAAAAAAGATGTTGGTCACAACACCGATTGTCAAAAGAGCCTATGCTACTCTATGTGGCAGCTACTAATAGAGTGGTAAGTGCGGTAGTTGTCGTGGAGCAGAACGAAGAGGATAAATCAGTACAAAGGCCGGTATATTACCTAAGTGAGGTATTATCAGCCTCAAAGCAGAACTACCCGCACTACCAGAAGATGGCTTATGGAGTATACATGTCGGCGAAAAAACTCAAACACTACTTCGAAGAACATCCGATAAAAGTGATTTGTGAAGCACCCATAGCCGAGATATTAAGAAACAAATATGCAAGTGGCCGAATAGCAAAATGGGCAATTGGGTTATCACCTTATGCTCCGCAATTTGATAGGCGAGATGCAATTAAGTCTCAGGCAGTGGCCGACTTCTTTGTGGATTGGGCCGAGGTACAGTATGAGCCCCCATTGCCAGATCCGAACTATTGGACAATGCATTTTGACGGGTCCAAGCTAAGAAAATGGGCTAGGGGCGGGAATAGTATTGACCTCACCGAAAAAATATCAGCTGAAATATGTGCTGCAGATACATTTCGCTGCATCAAATAATGTTGCCGAGTATGAAGCACTGGTCCATGGCCTGAAGATGGCAAAAGAGATTGGCATACGTCGGATTCTATGTTACGGGGATTCAGACCTCGTAGTACAACAAGTATCAGGAAATTGGGACGCACTAGATGCGAATATGGCCCTGTATAGGTTTGATGTGCAAAAGATCAGTGGTTATTTTGACGCGTGTGAGTTTCATCACATACCTCGGGCGGAAAATAACGCTGCAGATACACTATCAAAACTCGGATCGACTAGGAAGTCAATTCCCCCAGGAATAGCTCTGGAGCACCTGAGAAAACCATCGATTACACCTTCGCCATAATCCAAGTCAATTTGTATCTCGGCATAACAGATAGAAGGAAAAGCCCCAATGGAAAGTGACAAAGAATATGACACGAATTATTTAAGGGTTAATTCGGCTGACCCATGGGTGAACAAGGAAAAGCCCAAAGATGTTATGTCGGCGGAAATTATGGAAATTGATAACATAGTTTTCCCGGAGAAAGTTACGCCGACATGGGCACAACCCATATTCTCATTCCTTAAAGAGGAAATCTTGCCGAGTGATGAGGTCCTGGCTAGACAAATAGTGAGAAGAGCAAAATCCTACATGATCATAAAGAATGAGCTGTATAAGAGAAGTGTCACGAACGTACTGCAATGATGCGTTGACTCAGCAGAAGGGCAGGAAATACTTTTGGATATACATCAGGAAGAATGTGGGCATCACACCTCGTCCAGAGCCCTAGTGGCCAAAGCATTTAGGCATGGATTTTATTGGCCAACTGCGCTGAAGGAAGCAAAAGAATTGGTAGAGAGGTGTAATGGTTGTCAGAGATACGCCAAAAAGATACATCTGCCTTCGTTCGAGTTAAAAACAATACCAATCACTTGGCCCTTTTCTGTATGGTGTTTGGATATGGTAGGTCCATTCAAGCCTGCCCGAGGCGGAATGACTCATATTCTGGTCATGGTGGACAAATTCACAAAGTGGATAGAAGTGAAACCGATAAGAAAATGTGACGGACCCACAACGGTGAAATTCCTCAAAGATATTATCTTGAGATATGGATACCCACACAGTATTATCACGGATAATGGCACAAACTTCGCTGAAGGAGCTTTTGCTAGATTCTGCCAAGAGAAACACATAAGACTAGATGTTGCCTCGATGGCTCATCTGGCATCGAATGGGCAAGTAGAAAGATCAAATGGACTGGTATTGTTAGGAATAAAACCTCGGCTAATCGAACCACTGCAAAGGTGGCAAAGTGCTAGATTGAGGAGGTTCCAGCGATACTGTGGAGCCTCAAGACCACCCCAAATAGATCGACGGGGTATACCACATTCTTTCTAGTATACGGGGCAGAAGTTGTACTTCCAGCCGACATAATGCATGGCTCGCCAAGAGTGGTCCAGTACACAAGTGCCGAGATAAAAGAAATATCGTGGCAAGACGATGTGGATTTGCTAGAGGAAGCAAGGGAATTGGCATTATCAAGATCAGCTATTTATCAGAAAGAGCTCAGACGATATCTTAGAAAAAAGGTCAATCCAAGAGTTTTTAAAGAAGGAGATTTAGTTCTTCGGCTAGTACAACGCACATCCGGCATGCACAAGCTCTCACCCCCATGGGAAGGACCATTTATCGTGAGTGAAGCATTGCACAATGATGCATACTACCTGATCGACGCTCATCCATCAGAAAAGAACAAGGCAAACAAGGCCGGAGATGAATCAAAAAGACCATGAAACATAGCCTTACTTCACCCGTTCTACACTTAGAAGCCCTATATTGCATATTGTGACGTGATGCACCAAATCAGAATATCAAGCATGTATCAAACCTCGGCACTTTAGAAAAGTGACTCGGGATCGCCTATATTATTTCTCATTTTTAACTATGTATCAAACTTGCATCCCGGCAATGACTGGGGGTATATATTATTTCTCATTTTGAACTATGTATCAACTTCACCGAGCAAAGATGACTCGACCGCCCATGATATTTCTTATTTTGAACTATGTATTAAACTTACACTTTCGAAGCGGTGACTGGACCGCCCATGATGTTCTTTGTGTTGAATTATGTATTACATTTCGACAACCCGAGTAATAACTCGGGACTGCTTCATGTTGTTTGATATTTTTTGAGCATGTGTGAAACTTCAGTAACCCGAGCAATAACTCGGGGACTGACTCATATTGCCCGCTGATTTTTGGCATACACATAAGAGTTCGGTAACTCAAGTAGAAACTCGGGGACTTCCCCGACTTATCAATCATAAATCCAAGATGCGATATAAGCTTGCCTCGGCCATCGGAGGAATAACAAGGAGGAAACAACTAACGATTTCTAAAATCATAGTAACAAGAATGACAACGTCAGCAAGTCGAGGTATAATGAGGGAGTACCCTATCTATATCATTTTACCAATGAATACCTCAGGGAGGGTGGTAAGCCAATCTATGGGCTTAAAACATAGTACTTCAAGGAGAAGTTGCGAAAACAACAACTCTACAACCAAGTTTACATAAGAAACACAAGATGGATGCCGAACGAAAATCAGTCATATGAGAAAATATGATCTGGATCTACGAAGTTAAAATTTGGCATAGCAAAGATACGATTCACATAGACTTAATTAGATAGACTAATAACAATTACCATTACCAGTGCCTGAGAGGCCAAAGGAAAAAGGGTTCACATTATACCAAAAGGCGGATAATTGTTTCAAAGACAGCATACACCCGGCACACCGGGGACTTAAACGACTAAGAGTTTTTCAACCTAGACACCGACAGAGGCCGAATCACCCGTAGGAGGGGTAGTAGCAGCATCAGGAGCGTTAGACGTGGGTGTCTCGGACGCAGGCGGAATGACCTCGGTCTCCTTCAGAGGGGTATCTTTAGGAACTGGGCGCTCCGAGGTTGTATGAGCCTCAGCAGAGGTTACCTTGGCATCGACGGAGGCCGTAGTAACCTCTGGGGCAAGCTCTGGCTGCGGGGAGACACCAACTTGGGCTCGAGAGGTTTCAGTTCCTTTGGAAGACGATCGCGCGTCATCATCCCCATCTGAGCTGTCATTGGAATCATCGGCATTATCCGAACCATCCTCCGATTCATCTTGATCAGCCGAGTCACCACCCGATGCATCTTCAACTTCGACATCATCAGCCGGGTTGGGAAGAAAACTCGGCCCCTCGATCCAATGATGCAAATCAGCATACTCTATAAGCTGGAAGGCACGGGCTTGATGGCGAGCAACGAACTCCGGATTATCAACCCAAGGAGAGCCAGTGCGCAGATTCATCAGAATATCGAGGGAGATATCCTCGTACCAAGACAAAACAGCTATAAGTGCCATATCAGCACCAGCCCTTCCAGCAGATTCGCTCTAGAGGTTAAGTTGAGTTTGAGATGCCATTAGCCTCGCCATAAGCACTTCAACTTCATCAATATCCGATGAATTCGGCCAGAGAACATGGTAGGCTCGAATAGCTTCTTGCACCAGATCTCTTCCCATAATCTTCATTGGTTCAATAGCAGCGCCGACGACAATCAGAAAATCTTCCATGGAATACTCTTGACTCAAAGCAACGGGAACACCTCGGCGCTCGCGAGCAGAAATCACAGCCTTGGAGCTCACAGGTTTAGCTTATGGAAAATGATCTGCACGAAAGAACATCATATGAGTTAAAATAAGAAAAGAGGAGGAATAACTCGACGAGAGACAAAAACTTATGATGAATGTAACTCAGCATTTTATGGAGATCCCGGGACCAGTCGGTCCTACTCTTCTCAAAGCGAATGATTTCCTCGCTCATCGCCCGGTTCTTTAATTCAGCGGCACCAAGAAGTTCCTTGTCTTTCTGTAGTTGCAGACTTAGTCGGTTCTTTTCTTCAGAGAACTCTTGATAAACTTTTTCTAACTCAGACTTCTGGGAAAGCTTAAGAGATTCAACCTCGGCGCGCAACCGGGTTATCTTGTCATCTTTTTCCTTGATTTGCACCGAATGAGCGATAGCTTGTTCTAAAAAATGCAACATCATATCAGGCATATATATGCATTCTTGATGCGTTGCTGCAAGTGTTCGTAATTCGGCTATACCAAATCCGGAAGGTCGCAAGAAACCCAAGACTTACCTCGAACGAAAAGTCAACAAATTAAAAGACAAAAGGAGTAACTAACCTTCAAGAACGCCAACTTTCTTGGTAAGGCGAGCATGCAGGTTGTTGATACCAGCTGCGCACCAGCAAAATACAAGTTAGCACAAAAAACTAAATCTCTTACAAAAGTAAGAGAAACTAAATGGACTAGATAGTTTACCAGGTTTCTTCACAACAGGGACAATTTGCTCATATTTATCTTGAAGTTTCTTATGCGCAAAGAGCAACCTTTGAAATTCGGCTGTCCGCCGATCATGGGCAACCTGAAAATGGCAACAAGTTACACAAAGTAAGACAGATCCGAATCAAGTAAAACTTGCCTCAGATCTAGATGGTTGGATATTCAAAAGTAAGACAAAGCCGAATCAAGTAAAACTTGACTCGGATCTAGATGGCTGGATATTCAAAAGTAAGACAGATCTGAATCAAGTAAAACTTGACTCGGACCTAGATGGCTGGATATTCAAACGTAAGACAGATCCAAATCAAGTAAAACTTGACTCGGATCTAGATGGCTGGATATTCAAAAGAAAGGCAGACCCAAATCAAGTAAAACTTGACTCGAAGCTGGATGGTTTGATATTCTAGAACACGGTTAATCTGAATCACGAAACAAATTGACTTATCATGTAACACATTTAAAACAGGATGAAGATTATCCGGTTGCAAGCTTCGGGGACTAGTGTATATATAGTATCATCTGAATAATAGACAAAGTATCAACGAAGGCGCTTACCTCGTTCATCTTATCACTTTTAAGAACAATCTTAGAAGCCATATGCAAATGAATGCTGATGTCAGAAAGCTGAAATGGTTGGCTACTTGGATTGCCCTCAAGTTGATCGGCGGCATTCCAGTTGTTCGCATATTCCACCAGTGAGCCGAGGCTATGCCCGCTCTCAGTACGGGTCAACACTTACCTCGGGCCTGCTGAGTAACTGCAGCCGCCGCCGGACTCTTATGAAGAATAAGTTGCGTGTCGGCGGCAAGGGAGACACCGGGTTTAGCGGTAGAAGCTCCTTTACGAAGTGCATCAGCAATGCTGGGCTGAGAAGAGCTTGTTGGCCCCTTCTTAGATGCCGAGGGTTTAGTAACAACAACCTTCTTGCTCTTAGTAGAGACTTCGGCAGGGGCAGCAACTTCAGCACAGGGGATCACGTCCTTGGCGGCAGGAGCAACTATAGTTTCCGAAGGGACCGAGGTAGTGGTATCCTCGGTAGGAATTGGAATAGGAACTGGAACTGCGGTGATCAAAGGATCATTGGGCGAAACCTCTGGGGTCTTAAGAGGGACAACAGGCTCGATCAGGTGATCCGGCGTAGGGGTTACGTTGGCAACAACGGTCGGAGCAATGGGATCATCTTGTTGAGGCGATACATTAGTCGGCGCAGGAGGAGAATCAACATGAGAGGGACTGGGAACCCGAGTATCCTCCGGAGGTAGGGAGAAGATGGCCGAGTAGTATGGGTTGTCATACTCGGACCGCTTGGCTTTGCAGAAAGAGGAGCTCTGCAAGGGAGTAAAAGCTGAGTCAGAAACAGAAAGAGAGAAACAAGAAATACAAATAAAAATAAACTCACCCAGTAACCCCAGGCATGGTCTTACGCCTCGGGATATGCTGAGTAGATTTCTTGACTCGCTTCTTGGGGGCATCACCATAAGGATCCGTCGAAGCGGTGCACTTCTTCGAAGCAACAGGAGCCTCAGAAGCAAGAGGTTCAGCGTCGTGCACCTGGCCATCTTGGTTAGCTGGGAAAGAAGGAGCCGGAAATGCATAAGAGATAGGCACCGCGGCAACTACCTCAAGAATTTGGACGTTGTCCGAGTCACCTTCATCCACACGGGCCGAGGTATTGCTCCGGGGACGAACAGGAGAAGCATCTGACTTAGGGACAAATTCCTCCGGGTTAGGTTCTCCATTATCCAGGGTATTGCGGTCAGCAGTCCAAGGAAGAGCCAAAACCGCGGCATCTTCTGTCTTCTGCTCCATAAACCTCTGCGAGAGAAGTGAATAAGAGTTAGCAAAAGAACAATGGAAAAACAACTCGGAAGAAAACACCAGTGTTTAACTTACCCGAGGAGGAGGATTCCCGCGAGAAAATGGCCTCAGTCCCCATTTCCATTCCTCGGGCATCTCGGTCTTAAAAATAGCCCGGACACGTTTATAGATCTGATAATCATCAAGCTCAACCGTAGAAACTCGGTTGGGATCTAGAGGACCACTCATATAACAGAGCTTATGAGAGCGAAGCTCGAAGGGGCAGATTCGGCTGCTGACGAACGCAATCATCAAATCTTCACCTCAGAGCCTAGCACGAGTCAGTTCCTTAAGCCAGATCTCAAATGCCTCGGCAAGAGCATGGCTTTTCCTCAGATTGTAGATCCAGTTCTTCTTTGAGGGAGGACCGATAGAGAAAGCAGGGAGCCGAATATTGTCTTCTTTCCCAGTATTCTTGACATAGAAAAATGATCTATGCCACTTCTTACAAGATTCGAGGCCGGCGACCCGGGGGGACACAGAGTTTTTCGAGGTGTAATGGATGCAGCCCCGCATTGGGTGAGAGATTTTTCAGAAGGATGAAGAGAGTTATCCGGCACTACGTTGGCTCGGGTCTGAAAGAATTTGGACCAAACGTCTACAGAAGGCCAGAGGACGAAATACCCCTCCGAAGCCGAGATAAAGGCCGACACAGAGGCTACGGCGTTAGCCGGCAGGTGATGCGGCTGAAGGCCGAAGAAATCTAGGAAGCTCCTAGCGAATTCACTGAGAGGGAGGCCAAATCCACGAGCGAAGTGGGACATAAAAACTACGTACTCGCCCTCATTGAGTACATGGGAGGATTCTTTGCCAGGTAAGCGACAACTTACCTCGGCAGGAATTCAGCGTGTTTTGATTAGCCATTCTATCTCCCAACGAGTAACCGCGGAACCCTGCCAGGAACCACGCTCTGGACTGGCCGCAAGGTCATCTTCCCCAACGAGAGCGCCACCAGCGGAGCTAAACATGGGCTCGTCGAAGGAATCAACCGAAGAAGAACTGGTGGCGGGAAGAGTCCTAGAGGTGCAGGGCCCCGTCGCGACGGTGACAAACGCAGCGGAGGAGCAGAGAAAGCACCGCCACGGGGAATCTTGGAATACTAGAAGAATACCAAATGCTAGGACCTAGCGGCAGCGCTATAAGAAAACTCACCGGCGAGAACGCCAAAGCGGAGGTGTTGCGGCGAGGTCGCGGGAGCCGGAAAACCGCAGCGTATCCGTCGAGGGGGAACGGCGGTGGCGCGGCCACTGGAACGCAAACGGAGGCGGCGACGCGTGGAAGAAGACGAAGGGAATGGAAAGGGGGAAAGTGAATCATCCTGCCCCTATCCCCTCTTTATAACCGCGTAGGGTAAACCGTAGTGGGATCGTGGCTGTGCCACACTAACCGTGTAATCGCGTGTATCGCTTAACCGCTCGCAGGTAGTGGAGCCATAGTGAAGGCCTCATGGCGCAGGAGGGGATCGGGCCTCCTGACTGCTGCGGCACTCGATGCGTCACTGCGCCAACGCGACGGGCGCAGTAACCACTGTAGCGTGTCAGTGAACACTGTAGAAGAACAAAAAAATAGAGAACAATGATGACTGGTACACGTAGGACAAGGCTTACCCAGAAAGGCAAGCAAATACCTCGAACGAAAGGAGATAACTCGGAGCGTAGCCCATAGCGAGAAAAGTATGAAATGAAGGAGAGGATAACAGAAAAAGAACGTCGGCTAAGAAATACCACGAAAATAAAATAAATGTCTAGAAACTGATGTGGCCCGGCCGAGGTTTCTGGCAGGACCGCACCAGCTTCGGGGAATAATGTTGGGGGGTGACCCCGGATAGGGTCAAGATAGGGGAAAGAAGAAAGGAGTCTCCCTTACCTTAAGCCGAATTACTGACTCTGTCGGCCGAATCATGCAAGATCCGGCCGAGATAAGTTGAGCCTTTGCAAATATAAGATGAGTAACGCCTTACTCGGCCGACATATGAGCTATGTCGGCCGAATAAGGCTAATCGACTTGTATGCAGGTGAAGGCCGAGCCGAGTTATGAGAGATGAGGTCGAGTAATGTGATACTTGCAGGAGAAGGAGGAGCCTATAGTCAAACCCTATTCGCTGGCTAGGAGGAATCTAGACAGAGACAAGCGCTAAGGACAAAGAGCAGAGCTGCAGAGGGGTAGACAAGCGTCACGGAGGTGACAGTGAGGAAGCCCAAGGCGCACATGTGAGGGCCTCTAGAACCTTGCCACCGATAGAAGGGGGACACGGAAAGGAGCCCGCCGAGTTACCACTTTGGGACAAGCATATTCCGAGAATATGATTGCCACGTCAGCCCTAGAAGGAGTCAAGGAACCCCTTTATAAGGAGGGGTACGGGCTCTAGAGAGGGGGATCGATTCATTCTAGGACGAAGGGCTCGCGTAGTAGTTCTCTTCTTCCCTTTGATACAGCTCAAGGAGCATTTATAGCCCCTTAGAGGAGGAATAAAAAGCTACTTGTTAGTCATTTGAGTGTAGAAATCACTACACCATCCCTCCCCGGATCCCTCTAGCATCCATTGGCCCCATACTTTAGCCTACCCATGGCATCTGTCGTGCCACCACCACGACAATTTGGCACTCCGTTATCAAAGGAGACACCAAATGAGCAACTATCATTCTCACTCCATGAGTCTATTCAGCTCGTTCTTCACTTCTACTACTACGGACCAAAGGCTCACAATTTCGCCTTAAAGAAACATACAATTTCCATTATGCAAGAAAAATGGGGGATAGTCCAGTTTGGAAAAAAAGTACGCCCTCCACTATGGCATTTTTTACTAGAGTTAAATACACCACTAGTCCCAAAAGTTGTCCACTAGGTGCACTTTAATCCCAATTCTTGTAAAATGGGATAAAGTAGTCCCAAAAGTTGTAATTCGGGTGCACTAGTAGTCCCACTCGATCCAAATCGAAGATTGAGTTGCACTTGGTCAGCTCGGAGAAAATTTCATATAGGATCCTGTGTTTTCTGTGTCGCACAACAAAGCCCTTCCACAAATTTTGCCTTTGAATAAATGCCAGGAGCCCCCTGTTTTAATACGCACCCCTGTTTCTCGACGCCACGATTGGCGGCACGGTTCTCACCGTGATCCTCGACCGTGTCATCGATTTCGCCACGATGCCGCCGGATCCACATTACCGAGAGTGGCAGGACTAGCCGCCAGACTATGGTACGTCGTCAATTTCCTCCAAATCTCATCCAATTTGCTTGTCCGCATGAGTGGTGAAATCGCCAGGGTATAGGGTTCATAGGGCTTGAGATCGCCATGGATTAGTTTGTTTAAAATCGCTGAAACGGCAACGGACTAGGCTCACTGCAGTAGTATAAACATCCCCTGTCAGTGAATCGCTTAAAAGAGTGACGCATTTCGTGCACTGACCTGTTATTTTCTTCCCTGATGTTTTCAACGTCAACTGACCTGGAAGAAATCCAAGGCTGTTGTCGTTGTAGGTCTTAGGTATGCCAACAAAAACAGAAGGTACAGTGAAGCATGTGGAGCCTTCCTAGATAGATTTTCCACTCTATTGGTGTCACTCACATGTACTGCACAACCTAATGATCAGCTTCTACATGAGCATATATGCCATATACACGTGTTGCGTTGGTCGGATGAATGTAAACAGACCCCAAATGGCCTGTACAGCAGCATTGCATGTTTTTTTTTCATATTATGCACTACAGCCTATGTCCAAATACGACCGGGTTAGTGGTTCATCAGGAGTTCAGGACTGCTACCATCTCAATCCAAAATTTACTAGCGGAAGGAGTTCAGGAAGCCTTGTTAAGTTCTTAGGAAATAGACAGTTACCACCATACACTAGTAGTCCCAATTCAGCCTGAATATGTATATTTAGCACTTGCCCTGTTTCTATGAAAATCTTGGGACTGAATATGTACAGTTAGCAGTTGCCCTGTTTCTCTAAAAATCTCTGGACTAAATATATACAATTAGCACTTGCCATGTTTCATATTGCAGGAAATGATCCAGATTTATTCACTATTGAATTAGATCACAATGGCCTTTTCTGTGGTCTTAAGGACAACCTTACTTACATCAGTAGCAGTACTGAATATTTTGACTATTGTTACTCTAGCATTCTTTCAATGGATTGGCTGGAAGAGTTCCTGAATGTTTTGGATTATAAGTTTGCTGGAAGGTTACACTTGTACTGGTTGAAGCCAGATGAGGATGTCAGAGATGGCCTGCACTGTTTGAGCAATAAGGAAGATATAGTAGAAATGATCGGTGCTGCAAGAGAGGAGAGATTAGTCTATGTTCTAGTTGATCATACCAATTTTTTGAGGAATTTGAGGCCTGATATGATCAGTACATCTGATCTTGAAATTACTAGAGAAGATGCAGGTCAAGGAACCAGTGAAGATGCAGGTCAAGGAACCAATGAAGTTGCACGACAAGGACCAATATTTCTAGAGGATGACAGTACCAGGTCTGATATTTCAGGAACCTTTGAGGATGTGGTGAAGGAGAAAGTAGTTGAAGATGATGACGGTGCCAGTGATTCTGATTTTTTGGACAGTGACAATGAAGTTGAAGATGGTGATGATGATTTATTTGTGGATAATGTGGACAGAGAAGTGGAGGATAACAATGATGTGCAAGAAAATGTGGAATTGGAAAATGATGAAGCTTTAGATGTAACTGATCTGAAGATTGAGAGAATAAGATCATCAAAAGTTGCTGTCCAATTTCAAGTTTTTCAATCCAACAGTTGATATGGGAAATCCGGTGTTCAAAGCAGGCATGGTATTTTCTAGTGTCAACCAGCTGAGGGATGCACTATCAGCATATAGTGTTAGGAATAGAGTCAAGGTGGTGAAGATGAAGAATGATAAGAGAAGGATAGATGCAGTTTGCCAACCTGGATGTCCTTGGTTTCTAAAAGCTACTGTTGATAGCAGGACAAATGGGGCTTTCACAGTGAGAAAGTATTCAGGGAAGCACACCTGCAAGGGGCAATGGGAAATCCAGGCACTAACTTCTCCTTTCCTTGCCAAGAAATTCATTGATGAAGTAAGAGACAATCAAAAGATTGATTTAGCAACATTTGCAGCTAAAGTTAAGAGGGAGTACAATTTGTGCTCAAATAGGTGGAAGTAGAGCAGCGCAAGAAAACTAGCTCTTAATATTATCCATGGAGATGAGGACGGCCAGTTTACTTAGGTATGGGACTATGGACAAGAACTAAGAAGAAGCAATCCAGGTTCTACCTTTTTCTTGTCCACAAACAGAGTGCCGGGGATTGGGAATGAGCCACCAAAAGAACACATGTCCACACTATATTGGTCCTATGGTCCAATCAAAAGGGGATTTATAAGAGGATGTAGGCCATTTATTTGTGTGGATGGCTGCTGTGGTGACCCAGCATACCACTACATGATGTAGTACACTATAGTCGTTGACATAACACCAATGGAACACCGTTCCGTCCGCATTATATCCCTCAGAGTGGTACAACAGAAACATCGCGGTTCCAAGACAACACTTTAGATTACATATAACATATTACAAAAGATCCAGAGAACTTCCTCGAACAGCGAGGAATATTATACAGAAAGAACCAGAAAGATCCACTCGGAGTTACTTTAGAAGTACTACTATTAAGATATGTATAAGGCTTGAAAGTACTACTATAGTATTGTTCTACAGAAGTAGGTTCTAGATTCTAGGAGTTTTATTTATATTCTACGCTTCAGCTTGTCTTCGATATATTCCGGTAAGGTCTTCGACTCCGTTGATCTCTCTATAGATATCTTCAACTCTTCAAGTAACTTATTTCCTGGGAACGCCATTGGTTTCTCCGAGATCTAGCAAGGGTTAAGAAGATATGTTGAGTACGAGCGTACTCAGCAAATTCACTAAAGAGGAGTGTTTGATGCACTATCTACAGCCACATACCATAGGTCATAGGCAATGCAAGTTTTCATAAACATTTCTTCAAAGGATGCTTTTATTCTGAAAAGCTATGTCCATCAGCCTTCACGGGGTTACCAGAACTTTCATAGAGTTCCTTTCCCGCAGCGTTCGCAGCTCCTTCCCGGAATAGGGAGTAACAAGTTACAGTTCTTACACTCTGCAGAGGTGCGTTACTTTACCCATGAGAGATCTTAGCTTTGTTGCACATCCGAGTTATAGGCTCGTTCACACTTCCTTGGTGTGAGGCCCAGACTAAGCTCCAAGCCAATCACTGTCCTTCTCCACGACCCCGCATACACCACAGTTGTTGGATGTCCAAACTCAAGGTATACTTTTCCCCGTATAAAACGGCTATACCTTAGTTGGATACACACAAAAAACATTAACACTAGAAATTTGTCTTTTGCAGGCCCAGATCCACGGTAGACCCCCGTATAAAACGGCTATACCCACGATTTGCAACTTACAAATGCCAAGAACAGTGTCCAATGCATGCGAAAGGGAGCCGATCCAACTGACTTCTCCGTCCCATTCCAAATCTCATGGTTAACGCGTAATATACAGTGCAAGAATCAATGACGACATTGGTTATTAAGTCCTAGATCATATGTTCATTTACCACCGGAACTTCCATAGATGGTTATTACCTCATGGTAATTAACCTATAATCATATTATTATGAAAATAGTGTTTTCTGACCTTTTTGAAATGCAGGTGATGACAACACTGGATTTGCAAAATACTTTACAGAAAATAATCAAAGGACATGAGCAAGTGTGAACTTGCCTTTTGTGATTGCAAGATTATGCACTCACGGTCTTCGAGATAATAGAAGATCCAATATCTGAAATCATCTAGTTTTAGGGTTTTGGCAAATATGATTAAGGATGATCCTTTTTAATGTAAGTGAAAGATGAATTGACAACATGCATCTTATTCATGGGAGCATAATTAGATGATCTCATAAATTTATTAGAGTTTTGAATCATTTTAAGAGTCATTAAGAGATGGAGATTATTCACCATCTTATACATGAGTGATATATAATATTTATTTAAAAGGAGTTTTATTTGAATTTAAGATTTAATAAGAGTATTTAAAAGTTTAATAGTTATACTTAAGTTTTATTTTGATTATGGATTTAGACTTAATAATTAAACTTTAAAGGTTTTAGTGTCTTATAAGAAAATGTGATTATTTCTTACTTAAGAAATAATTTTAAGAATTAACAAAGTGGTTATTTTATTTGAGTAAAATAAGTAATGAATTTTATTTATCTTAAAATGTTTTTGAATAATATACATAGTATTTTTCTGGTGAAATATACTTATTAAAGATCTTTAAAATGAATTTTATTTATTTTTAAGTATTAGCTTTATTTTTATAAAATTCTTTAAAAATTAAGTGTATTTAAATATTTGATTTATATTTTATTTGTAAAACTCTAAGTTAGTACTTTTATAAAATAGTAGAGTTATTTTAGTACACAAAAATGGTTTTTATTTATTTTTAGAAGTTCTTATTCTTTTATGACATTTTACTTAGGATTTAATGATATTAATATTTATGTGCTATATATTTATTCTAAATAAGTAAAGTTATATTTTTATTAGGCAGGTATTATTTTCGTGAACATTTTGATATATTATATGTATTTTTAGAATTTTTATTTATTTTTCTACAATTAATATTATATTGAGGCTATTTTGGTAATTTTTATTTTATTCTATTTTAAGGTGGGCCTGACATTTCAGCAAATGGGCTGAGTTAGACCAGCTGGGGTACTGGAGCGCCATGACTCTCCTCATGTGGCTGTGTTGCCGTGCTGAGCTTCGTCTCTCTTCTGTCGCCACAACTGCTACTTCATCGGCGAGCTTAGACTCGTCCCAGGTAGGCACTCCTTCCCCCTCTCTACATCTTTTACTCTACCCTCTTCTAGTGAAAATCCTGGAACCCTAGTAATATCTTCTATAGCTTTATGTGGTTGACATGCCCCTTCTTATTTGATATATAAGATCCTTTAAAGGGGTCAGTAATGATTCCCGAATGTCCAATGATTGTGGGTAGAACTGGTTTACCGTGGTGAGGATTAATGTCTATGTGTTGTGATGAATTTCAGTTAGAGAAATGTTTCCTCTGACTGATTAGGATTCAGTAAACAATCCTCTACTCTCAATACTAAACCTATTGGTATAGTAAGTGATGGTTTTGTTTGGGATTATTCATCCCAAATATTTCTTTTGAACACATTTGCTCAAATGGCTAATTTACCTAGATTTATTTTGATGGCTGTTGATGCATCTCTCATTAGAGTTATGGAATCAATCTGTTAATAGAATATTCCTATAAGATATTGGCTACTGTGGAATAAACTTAGTTTACTAAATTCTGTAACTGTCTATTTGGACAGTTCACAACTTTGTTGATTCAAAAGAACTGTCCTAGTGCTCAGTTGCAATGTTAACTTAAGGGCTTGAATAGATGTAACATTCTTATGCATATGAATAGTGAATCTAATTTATGATTTTGATTCCTGGGTTTCTACTAGGAAAATGATATGAACCTATATACTGCTTACTAGCAGATGATCAGGAAAACTGTAATGATTGCTTAAATTGTTGCTCCTGTATCCTATTGTGACCTTGCTTAGCAATGCCCTTACAGTTGTCAGCACTACAGTAACTTTTACTGCCTTAGGATTTCTACTGTGATGCCTCCCACTAGGAGTGAACACAATGGTGATTTAAGGTATGTGATAGGAGTTCAATTGTTGGGATATAGTATGATTTCTAGCTATTTAGCTAGGAAAATGATTCTAAGTGGTTACCTACCTTGTGAACAATTTAATGATGTGGCTTAAAAAGTTGGCATTCCATCCCTTGGTATACTGAACTTTTGTTTCAGTGACACAATGAGATAACTTGATCTGCCACTCGGATTGACTGGCTGAGATTTATAATTTAAATGCCAATGATGCATGGTTTGAGACTTAAATTTGATAAGAACAGATAAGATTGCCTTATAGATGATTCCTAGACTACTTGTCTAGGAAAATGATAGAATCATTTGCTTGAATAACTTGAGAGCTAGCTAATACAGAAAAATTATTCTAGTGGCTTCTATTGTCCTGGGCTGCTACTCTGGTGCCTCCAACCTTGGAGGGTGCACAATGGTAGCCCAGGTAGCAGGACTTGCTGCTAGGAACATGTACAGTGATGTAGTTGATGTTGGTGTCAAAAGAAATTTAGCTCATGATGCAAAAAGGCTGAAGCTAGTTTAGTGGCTGAAATTACAGATTCTTTCACTTGGATTTATCTTAGCTCTAGGATGATACTGGAGTAGCACTTCTACCCAGTCTGAGAGAATCTTGCCATCCAATCCTCCTACATGAAAATCTAGTTGAAGGGTAGATGGACCAAGTGGGTGTGTATTATTTCTCTAGTACTCCCAGATATGTATGCATGATTTAAGAATATATGCTACATGATATAATGTGTATTACAGATGATTGTTACCTGCTGTTGGTGAGTGCTCTAGGGCTTGCTGGAGATCTGGGTCTATTACTATTGCTCATTGATCTGCTATAGCTTGTGCTTGTAACCTTCCCCTCTTAACTCCAGCTCCTCTTGGCTGCTGACAAGCTTTTGCTTCTTGAACCCTGGATGGCTTTCTAAGCAACCAGGTGTTGGTGATTTTTGATGTGATGTGATCTGTTGTACTGCTCCACCTTTAGCTATTGCTTGCCCTTCCTAATATTGTTGATGGTTTCCTGGCCTTTTTATGCTAGTGTTGTAGAAACTGGTTCTTGTTGAGGTGGATCTAGATAGATCAATAATGGTTGTGGTTGTTTATGTGTGGCTTGGGAGATCTAGTGCTAGGAAATGATCTGGGGTGGAAGGAGTAGCTAGCAGCAGTGACTGCCACGGCTGGTTCCTTCTTATACTCCCCTGGTGTGCTCCGGTGTTGACAGCAGCTACTTGCATGTTGTTGTGTAAGCTGCTTGCAAGTGGGACCTGTTGGTGTGGGTGAGATCAAGTGAAAACTTGATATTTGTGGAATCTTTATCTGATTACTTTAACTGTCATGGTGAAACTTTCCCCTTTCCAAGCCTATGATGTTGTACTGAGGCCCTCACTAGATAAGAACAGATGCTCAATTTGGTGAAACTTGCCCCTTACAGATTAGCTCAATGATGAATTGAACATAGCATTTCTATGTCAAACTTGAAAGCAAAACACTAACCCATTAATCATTCTTTTATTTTATTTTTGTTTTGTTTCCTTTTTCTTTTTGTTGTGTTTACAGGAAATGAAGATCAAGAAGAAGAAAAGAAGCTTAGTTAGGTTTTATTTTTCATCTTGTTGTAATTTCCTTTTTATTCACATGTGTAAAGATTTTGTATTATTATTGTGTTTGTAAATAATAAAATATTTATTTATTAATTCGTCTTTTGTAAATCATAATTGTAAAGACAATGTCATATATAAAGAATTCTTTTATTTATCTATTGTAAAATAATACTATATGCATATATATTTATATTAATAAAGAATCCTTGTTATATTATTTATGTAATCATTTTATTTCAAGTTATGAAATATTTCCAATTCCTATTTGTGAATTTAATAAATTCATTTGTACATGTTTGAATAAATTTTCCCCGAATCAAAAAATTCTACAAAGGTCATGTCGAAATCTATCGCACTTGCTCTGAAGTTTCCTTCAGCACAAGAGAGATCCCGATCCCTCTATAGCTCTTTTAGTTTTGCGCAAAAATTCCCCGGATTTTCTTATGCATGAATGCAATGCACAAACCTGTGTCCTCTCTATTTCTAGGTGCTAATCCTAGGATGTTACAGACTCGCCCCCTTAAAATAAACTTCGTCCTCGAAGTTCGCACCCTCTTATGTTTCGGAAGATAAGATTGACTTCTTCAGATCCTGGTGACTCTTTTAAATCCGAGAGGAAGATAATTGTTATATCTTCATTCAAGCTTTTCCGTGGATCCTCTTCTGATTTGAAATGAGCTAACTTCTAATCCCATTTGATGTATAAACTTCTTTTGAATCTAGCACTTATGCCCTGATCAGATCCTCTTGAGTGTTTTTAGATTAGGACATCTATTCAAGAAGTGTCTAAGTTTTTAGAAAGTCTCATTAAGGTAAGATTCTAGTTTATGCTTTGGCTTAATATAACTTGACTCTATTATTCATTTATTTTTGGTATACTTAGTCCTTATGGCTTACCTTTTAAGAATGTTTTGGCTTTTCGTAAACCCTAGTCCGGATATCAACTCGTGATCCTTAATTATTCACTCTCCCCCTTGAGATTTTCTAATGGTCTTATGAGGAACAGATGGTACACCCACATACTTGGGAAATAGTGGTGCAAAATCTCTAACTCCTTAAATGCATGTATAAGGTAACTTATATCATTAATAATGCTTTAACTTACCACTTGCTTTGTTGTGGTTGTTGCTGTTATTGACTTTATTTATGGTTTCATATTTCCGTTTTCCTAAAGATGTACCTTCTTCACCTACACCTTCCTTTGATGGTGATTTGGTGGATGTTGTGTCTCCTCCCACTGATGTTCCATAAACCTCCTGATGTTCCGGATAACATGATTTCTTGTGTCCTAGAACTCCACACATATTACATTTCCCTTGAAATGCTCCTACATTCCTTTCTCCATTTGGATTGGGCGGAATACTTTGAGTAGATGATAACCCCATTATTGGTTCTATTACTCCTGATATTGATCCATGAGTTAACTGCAGTTTTAAGCAGTTCCTTTTCATGTGTCCTGATTCTCCACATTGGTAACATATTATTTGAGGTTTTGGACACTCCTTCAATACGTGGCCCTGAATTCCACAGTTGTGACATATCTTCTCTGTTTTGTATGTCATATGTGGATCCGGATAATTCTTTGTCATATGTCCTTGGGCCTGACCTGTTGTGGTCTGTTTTTGAATTGTCTTTTTCTTTCCTTTAGGCGCATCAATCTCCCCACCTCCTGATAGATGTGCACTATCCACCAATTCTTGGAAGTCCTTTGCACGCACAATCCTGAGCTGCATCTTCATAATTGCTTGTAGTCCTTTCATGAACTTCTTTTGTCGTTTCGCCTCCATGTTTACTTTCTCACTAATATACTTGGATAAACGGTTAAACTCTCGTACATGTTTCAGGACTGGAAGATTCTTGTTCTCTAAGTCTTCATTCTCCTTCCTTTTACCATTGTCCCGATGAACAAATTCTTCTCGAAACTTCTTTTTGAACTCAGCCCAGGTATTGACACCTCCTTCCGGGATCACAAACTTGGACTTCTCCCAACACGTGGCTACGGTTCCGGTCAATAGATAAGTTCCATAGCACACCTTTTCTTCATCCTTGCATCCCACACTTTTAAGCTTACGGGATGTATCCATTAACCAATTCTCCGCCTCCATAGGTTCTTCAACCATGGAAAAACTCCAGGGTTTGGTTTAAGAATTCCACCAGTTTAACCCTTGGATGTAATTCCTTGAATTGCTTCTCTTGCCTAACCTTTAATGTCTCATGATAGAACTGGTTCTGCCTCTCTGTTTCAACCTTTCTTCCTTCTTCCATACTCCTTATATACTGAAGAACTTCTTCATTGGTGGTTAGATACGGCTTTTGATTTGATCCTTCATTCTGAATTTCCTGGTTAGCCTCCTTTTGTTGTATCACCAACATCTCACGAGCCTTCATCTTTCCAAGATTAAAGTGATAACTCGCCTCTCCCTCACGCGAACCCATTTTCCCTTCTAGACTTGTACATCAAGTAAGGACTCCATGAAACATCATGCATATGCCCATAAAGTTCAAACTTCATGCATAGACCTAGTCACACAATAAAATCCAACAAATCCAAATATTTCCTCTAGCAAACATACATGAAAAGCCTATAGAAACAGTACTTCGAGTAAAACATCTCTTATACTAAGGCTTTGATGTTATACACTACCATTTTTTATACATATAGTGTATGAACTTCTACCATTATATACTATCTGCATGGCTCATAATGTTCTTTGCCTTTTAAATTACACCATTTGCTCATTTGCAAAGGAATAAATTTTGGCAAAATTTGATCCGACTTTAGAGATAGTTGGTTAAATCACTCTATAACTGGTTATAATATAATTATCCCTTGGAGTTATACTATACATCATTCTCACATTTCTACCCTTTGTTTCTAATCTTAACTTTTCTAAGCATATTTATTATAACAACGAATAATTCTCAAGTTTTAACTAGTTTCATAACCTATATAGATCTACTTGTACTACAAGAATACTGCCTTGTCATTCATGCCATTATGGATTTGGCATATTACATGGGGTTAGATAAGCATAAACCTATTTGTTACTCTTGATAAGATTCTATTATTTATGTAATAGCTTTTAGTTAAACAAAACATTAGTTACTTCCCCTACAATAACATGTTGTTTAAGGTTTTGGGGCGTACTCCTCTGGTATTTAACACTAGTATAAAGATAATAACAAGGTTTTACTTCATTTCATGGCTTCTCTTAGTAAGATAACACCATGATTAACTACTCCCTTATGAGGTACTCTGACTTGGTGATATACTGCTCTAGTTTAGTTATAGTATAGAATAGTTTAGTAGAAGATATATTGCCTATTTACGAAATACTTGATAGGTACTTCCTACTACAAATAGTAGATAGGTAACCATTCTATATAAGAAAAATAATCTATAAATTTCACTAAGGTGTGACAAGGTTATTCTCAAGTGAATATTCATCACTTGTATAAGGAAATATGGTGTAGATAAGATGGCTTCTTATAATCACTATCCAACCTACCGGTTCTACCCATTTACTAGGTTTCCAACCTAAGGTCAAAGCATATGCTCTGATACCAACTGCGGTGACCCAACATACCACTACATGATGTAGTACACTATAGTCGTTGACATAACACCAATGGAACACCATTCCATCCATATTATATCCCTTGGAGTGGTACAACAGAAACATCGTAGGTCCAAGACAACACTTTAGATTACATATAACATATTAGAAAAGATCCAGAGAACTTCCTCGAACAGTGAGGAATATTATACAGAAAGAACCAGAAAGATCCACTCGGAGTTACTTTAGAAGTACTACTATTAAGATATGTATAAGGCTTGAAAGTACTACTATAGTATTGTTCTACAGAAGTAGGTTCTAGATTCTAGGAGTTTTATTTATATTCTACGCTTCAGCTTGTCTTCGATAGATTCTGGTAAGGTCTTCGACTATGTTGATCTCTCTATAGACATCTTCAACTCTTCAAGTAACTTATTTCCTGGGAACGCCATTGGTTTCTCCGAGATCTAGCAAGGGTTAAGAAGATACGTTGAGTACGAGCGTACTTAGCAAATTCACTAAAGAGGAGTGTTTGATGCACTATCTACAGCCACAGACCATAGGTCGGCAATGCAAGTTTTTGTAAACATTTCTTCAAAGGTTACTTTTATTCTGAAAAGCTATGTCCATCGGTCTTCACGGGTTTACCAGAACTTTCATGGAGTTCCTTTCCCGCAGCGTTCACAGCTCCTTCCCGGAACAGGGAGTAATAAGTTACAGTTCTTACACTCCGCAGAGGTGCGTTACTTTACCCATGAGAGATCTTAGCTTTGTTGCACATCCGAGTTATAGGCTCGTTCACACTTCCTTGGTGTGAGGCCCAGACTAAGATCCAAGCCAATCACTGTCCTTCTCCGTGACCCCGCATACACCACAATTGTTGGATGTCCAAACTCAAGGTAGACTTTTCCCCCATATAAAACGGCTATACCTTAGTTGGATACACACAACAACCATTAACACTAGAAATCTGTCTTTTGTAGGCCCAGATACACGGTAGACCCCCGTAATAAAATGGATATACCCACGATCTGCAACTTACAGATGCCTAGAACAGTGTCCAATGCATGCGAAAGGGAGCCGATCCAGCTGACTTCTCCGTCCCATTCCAAATCTCATGGTTAACGCGTATTATACGGTGCAAGAATCACTGACGACATTGGTTATTAAGTCCTAGATAATATGTTCCTTTACCACCGGAACTTCCATAGACGGTTATTACCTCATGGTAATTAACCTATAATCATATTATTATGAAAATAGTGTTTTCTGACCTTTTTGAAATGCAGGTGATCACAACACTGGATTTGCAAAATACTTTACAGAAAATAATCAAAGGACATGAGCAAGTGTGAACTTGCCTTTTGTGATTGCAATATTATGCACTCACGGTCTTCGAGATAATAGAAGATCCAATATCTGAAATCATCATCATTGGTCCGGTAAGGACTAATGTTTAAAGAAGCAAGATGCCATTATGCATAAATAATGTTATGCAATTTTATAATTCCCAAAGTGAAACCCTTAGTATTTTGAACAAGTTGATCTTAGGTATCTTCTTTAAGATTGGGTTTATCTTTAAGTTTATTTCATAAGCAATGACATTGATAAGGAACTTAAGTGTTAGCAATCCAAAATATTCAATTACGAATATAGTAATGTGATTATGATTAATTGTTATCTGGTGACTAGGATAAAAAGTCCTTCGGTTGAGTTCTTAAGGACTGAAAGAACAATTATAGACTTGTTTGTGTGAAGTGGCAAAAAGAATAACATTTAAATAAACTAGTATTAGTTAAGGTTAATTAGTCCTACCCGCAAAAAAATGTTAATTAGTCTTAAGGGTTATTAGGTTTTACATTAGGGTTTGTGATGATTATGAATGATGTTAAGTTATCATCTTTTAGTTGACGATACAAGTGACCAAAGTTAACTTTAAAAACATGAATAAACTTCAAATGAGATGTTTATGATTGTTTAGACCAAAGTTAACTATAAAAATAAAAGTGAATTGTAAGATATGATGAGTTTTAGAATGGCATCTAGTTTTAGGGTTTTGGCAAATATGATTAAGGATGATCCTTTTTAATGTAAGTGAAAGATGAATTTACAACATGCATCTTATTCATGGGAGCATAATTAGATGATCTTATAAATTTGTTAGAGTTTAGAATCATTTTAAGAGTGATTAAGAGATGGAGATTATTCACCATCTTATACATGAGTGATATATAATATTTATTTAAAAGGAGTTTTATTTGAATTTAAGATTTAATAAGAGTATTTAAAAGTTTAATAGTTATACTTAAGTTTTATTTTGATTATGGATTTAGACTTAATAATTAAACTTTAAAGGTTTTAGTGTCTTATAAGAAAATGTGATTATTTCTTACTTAAGAAATAATTTTAAGAATTAACAAAGTGGTTATTTTATTTGAGTAAAATAAGTAATGAATTTTATTTATCTTAAAATGTTATTGAATAATATACATAGTATTTTTCTGGTGAAATATACTTATTAAAGATCTTAAAAATGAATTTTATTTATTTATAAGTATTACCTTTATTTTTATAAAATTCTTTAAAGAATTAAGTGTCTTTAAATATTTGATTTATATTTTATTTGTAAAACTCTAAGTTAGTATTTTTATAAAATAGTAGAGTTATTTTAATACACAAAAATGGTTTTTATTTATTTTTAGAAGTTCTTATTATTTTATGACATTTTACTTAGGATTTAATGATATTAATATTTATGTGCTTTATATTTATTCTAAATAAGTAAAGTTATATTTTTATTAGGCAGGTATTATTTTCGTGAACATTTTGATATATTATATGTATTTTTAGAATTTTTATTTATTTTTATACAATTAATATTATATTGAGGCTATTTTAGTAATTATTATTTTTATTCTATTTTAAGGTGGGCCTGGCATTTCAGCAAATGGGCTGAGTTAGACCACTATCTATATCCACAGCTCGCCCATCTCCCCGACGTTCCTCCTCTCCTCTGCTCCTCTCGTTCTCACGCTGGCGATGTTACCGCCAGATTCAGTGAGTCACACCGCCAAGTGTCGATGGCCCTGCTAGCTCGACGCGCCTGTTAAAGCCTCACCAGACTACCCAATTCGATTCATGTCTTATGCTCCTATGTGCCCACCACCAACCCCAAACCCTAATTCCCCTTTTTGCCATTACTCCGGCGGGATGGCGAGGTTCTCGGCAACCCCGGTGATATGGCAAGGGCGTTTGGATGCTGGGCCTTGCTGGTGGTGTGGGATGAGGCAGTGCACCACCATGACTCTCCTTGTGTGGTTGTGCCGTCTTTGAAGCTTGCTCTCTATCGTCGCTAATCTGCTACTGTCAAGTAGCTTAGACTCGTCCCAGGTAGGCACTCCCCTCTCTACATCTTTTACTCTACCCTCTTCTAGTTAAAATCCTGGAACCCTAGTAATATCTTCTATAGCTTTATGTGGTTGACATGCCCCTTCTTATTTGATCTATAAGATCCTTTAAAGGGGTCAGTAATGATTCCCTAATGTCCAATCATTGTGGGTAGAACTGGTTTACTATGGTGAGGATTAATGTCTATGTGTTGTGATGAATTTCAGTTAGAGAAATGTTTCCTCTGACTGATTGGGATTCAGTAAACAATCCTATACTCTCAATACTAGACCTGTTGGTATAGTAAGTGATGGTTTTGTTTGGGATTATTCATCCCAAATATTTATTTTGAACACATTTGCTCAAATGGCTAATTTACCCAGATTTATTTTGATGGCTGTTGATGCATCTCTCATTAGAGTTATCGAATCAATTTGTTAATAGAATATTCCTATAAGATATTGGATACTGTGGAATAAACTTAGTTTACTAAATTCTGTAATTGTCTATTTGGACAGTTCACAACTTTGTTGATTCAAAAGAACTGTCCTAGTGCTCAGCTACAATGTTAACTTAATGGCTTGAATAGATGTAACATTCTTATGCATATGGACACTGAATCTAATTTATGATTTTGATTCCTGGGTTTCTACTAGGAAAATGATATGAACCTATATACTGCTTACTAGCAGATGATCAGGAAAACTGTATAAACTGGTTCTTGTTGAGGTGGATCTAGATAGATCAATAATGGTTGTGGTTGTTTATGTGTGGCTTGGGAGTTCTAGTGATAAGAAATGAGCTGGGGTGGAAGGAGTAGCTAGCAGCAGTGACTGCCACGGCTGGTTCCTTCTTATACTCCCCTGGTGTGCTCCGATGTTGACAACAGCTACTTGCATGTTGTTGTGCAAGCTTCTTGCAAGTGGGACCTGCTGGTGTGGATGAGATCAAGTGAAAACTTGATATTTGTGGAATCTGTATCTGATTACTTTAACTGTCATGGTGAAACTTGCCCCTTTCCAAGCCTATGATGTTGTACTGAGGCCCTCACTAGATAAGGACAGATGCTCAATTTGGTGAAACTTGCCCCTTACAGATTAGCTCAGTCATGAATTGAACATAGCATTTCTATGTCAAACCTAAGAGAAGAACACTAACCCATTAATCATTCTTTTATTTTATTTTTGTTTTGTTTTCTTTTTCTTTTTGTTGTGTTTACAGGAAATGAAGATCAAGAAGAAGAAAAGAAGCTTAGTTAGGTTTTATTTTTAATCTTGTTGTAATTTCCTTTTTATTAACATGTGTAAAGATTTTGTATTATTATTGTGTTTGTAAATAATAAACTATTTATTTATTAATTCTTCTTTTTTAAATCCTAATTGTAAAGACAATGTCATATATAAAGAATTCTTTTATTTATCTATAGTAAAATAATACTATATGCATATATATTTATATTAATAAAGAATCCTTGTTATATTATTTATGTAATCATTTTATTTCAAGTTATGAAATATTTCCAATTCCTATTTGTGAATTTAATAAATTCATTTGAATTTCATATTTGAAATTCAAATACATGTTTGAATAAATTTCCCCCGAATCAAAGAATTCTACAAAGGTCATGTCGAAATCTATCGCACTTGCTCCGAAGTTTCCTTCAGCACAAGAGAGATCTCGATCCCTCTATAGCTCTTTTAGTTTTGCACGAAAATTCCCAGGATTTTCTTATGCATGAATGCAATGCACAAAATGTGCCCTCTCTATTTCTAGGTGCTAATCCTGGGATGTTACAGCTGCCACATCAAGACCAAGTACAAAGCGATATTGCTTACAGCTGTTGGTGTAGACCCAAATAATTGTATCTATCCATTAGCAATGGGATTAGTGGAAGTTGAGTGCACTAGTGCATGGGAATGGTTTCTTACAACACTTAAAGAAGATCTTAATGTCACAAACACATCTCCATTCACAATAATGAGTGATAAACAAAAGGTATGTTTATTTCTTGTATTTCCATCCATTAAATTGTACATTATGTTGTCTCGTAAATTACAGGGACTAGCATCAATATATTTATTGTATATTTCCAGGGATTGATCAATGTGGTTGAGAAAATTTGGCCAGATGCAGAGCATAGATTTTGTGTTAGACATATGTATCAAAAATTCCAGAAGGTAGGGCACAAAGGTGAGGTGTTGAAAAACAATCTTTGAACTATTGCAAGGTCAACAAATGCAGCAAAGTGGCAGCAAAATCTAGATAAAATGGTCGTTGACAGTTCCTTGGCATATGACTGGGTTCAGAATCTTGTGCCTAATACATGGATAAAGGCATTTTTAGTGAATTTCCAAAATGTGATCTGTTGCTGAACAATCACTGTGAAATATATAATAGGTACATACTTTCCAAGTTTTTCTTTCACCACATTCTAGTACTCCCTCCGGCCCATATTAGTTGACTCCAATTTGGATGTATCTAGCACAAAAACTTGTCTAGATACATCCAAATTGAAGTCAACTAATATGGGTCGGAGGGAGTACTAAAAATCAATGAAGTAGTACTGATATTTTTTTATGCATTTTCCTACCATCTATATTTTGGAGGCTAGGGAGATGCCAATTCTATCCATGCTAGATACCATTTTCTACAAGACAATGCAGAGAGTTGACACAAAGCAAAAAGAAGTTGAGAAAATGCAAGGAACAATATGTCCTAAAATCAAGAAGGTAATTGATAAATATACTGAGTGGAGTCTAGGAGCAATTGTCAAGCAATCTGGAGGTGGTATTTATTATGTCAGGACATTGGAATTTGAGAGGCACTACACAGTTGATATCCCTGCCATATCATGTGACTGCAGAAGATGGCAACTAAGTGGTATTCCATGCCACCATGCTATTGCATGTTGTAGAACTGACAGACTTGATGTTGAAGAACTAGTGCACGGCTGCTACAACATCAACACCTACAAGGAATCATATGCATATAATTTAATTCCATTAAGGGGTAGAGTTATGTGGGAGAAGATGAATGGTGTCCAAGTATTGCCTCCACTGTACACAAAAGTTATGGGAAGACCAAAGAAAAACAGGAAGAAAGCACCAGAGGAGAAAGAGAGTAAATTTGGGGCCAAATATATTACAAGAGGAGGCCTAACAATGCATCGTTCTATTTGTGGAAAAGCAGAACACAATAAGAGAGGCCACTACAAGCATGTACAAGCAGAGCAAATGGAAGAAGAAGAAGCATCAGTGCAATAGAAACAAGTGGGTGTAGAGTATGATGATACATCAATTCTGCAAAATATTATCCATCAGAGAATTGACCCAAGAAGGGACCCAACTCATGTAGTGGAAACCATGGTCTACAAGATGGGTCAAGAGGTAACTTTATTCATGCTTTCTATTGATGTTTATATAATTATTTTTCCTTCAGCGAGAATAATTATTCATGAATTTTGTTCATTTGTCTTAGGAGAATGCTCATATGTCTACTAATAAATCACATGGACCAACGCCAGAAGAAAGCTCTTTTGTAGCTGCAACTAGAGATTCAATTCCAGGTGCTAAGATTAGAGTGACAACTGCTACTAGGGGTAGAGCATCATCTGCAAGGGGAAGAGCTGCAGGTGCTACCAGAGGAAGAGCAAGATCTGCAACTATTGGGCAAGGCAGAGGAAGAGGAAGTTCTGCAAGTGCAGGCCAAGGTAAAGGAAGAGGCAGAGGTACTAAAAGAAGCAGAGCAACAAATAAAACTTCAAATTTAGATACAGATGCTGGTGCTGAATCAAGTAGAAATAAAAATGACAAGTCCAGATCAAGGAAGAGAGAATATAATACGGGACCTGGATCAGCTCATACCTCTTGTTTGGTGATGATGAGCAAAGACAGAGGCAGTCAATACCAGATCTGAATGTAATTGTGGAGGCTGAGGAAGTTGCTCTTACCCAAAATGCACCTACAGATGCTAACAAAGATAGATACAACCCTTGTTGTGACTTTGAGTGCACAAGTTATAATGCTACATGCATGTTCCAGGATAGTTAGGTCTGTGTGAAAGAATTTTTATTAGTTTCTCATTTTCATTCAAACGTTTTGGTTCTATCTCGTTGATGTACTGAATGTGCACACATATATTCAAAGTATTTTGTTCTATCTTATTGATGTACTGATGTGCACACATATATTCAGAGTTTTTGGTTCTATCTCATTGATATACTGAATGTGCACACATATATCCTCTAAATTGTCAAATTAACGAACCGATAGTTTAATTAATGAACTACAAAAGTAAGCTATGACTAGTGATAAACTATAGTCAGATTAATTAACAAACTACAGATTTTGCAAATGTTGCACCTGCAAGCTCATCATTCTATAATGCTGATGCAAGTGTCTGAAAGACGTTACCTGCTTGTGATGGAGTTCTTTAGTTTTATATTTAACAAGACAACGTGAACCTGAGGTTGCTTTTCCAGGTCAACTTCAACCAACTCCATTCAAATATGTGCGTATGTGATGGAAGGCTAGACCGAAGCTGAACAAGATGCTTGCCTTTTTGGGTAAATTTGGTACTTCAACGTAGTAGGAAAGAGGTACAGGAACTACAACTTCTATTTTAGAAGGGTATATATGGCTCTGAAGATTGTTCTATGTGTGGTCGAAATTGTATATGAGTCTGGTTTTTTGTTTATAAAGATGTATGCGTTCTTTTTCCTTCAGACATGGGTTTGGAAATGGAGCGATAATCCTTCAGACCTACACCACCAGTCCTACAGGCAGATTAATTAACAAACTGCAGAAAAATCTTGAGTTTGGATTTTGGAATGGAGAATTCCACGGCCCTACAGGCCTACACCACCTGTCCACCACACACTGAAACTGAAG
The DNA here is from genome assembly GCA_023614405.1 of Avena insularis. Taxonomy (NCBI): domain Eukaryota; kingdom Viridiplantae; phylum Streptophyta; class Magnoliopsida; order Poales; family Poaceae; genus Avena; species Avena insularis. The sequence continues at coordinate 30,248,383 of CM042690.1, forward strand.
TACTACAGACTCCCAATCGAAACATAATTTCATTAAGGCACAACATAATTGTTGGCCACCAATCGACGGGTAGAAGACCCAGGCGCAGCTCCTGTTCTCACCTGTTTGAGCGAGGACGGAAAGGTGATCCTACCGGACACAACGGGCGGCCCCACGACGGAGACGGCGGCTTCCCTCGACCAACGGCAGACGCAGGCGCAGGCGACGACGTCCTTGCGGGCCAGGCAGCTCTCGCCGCCAGACGCCCCGACGCGCCGCACCACCTCCGCTAGAAGCTCCGGTAGCAGCCGCGCCCAGCTCTCCTCCTGATCCACCACGAACCTGACCTCCACCGCGAGCAGGTGCCCTCCACCACGAACCTCACCTTGTAGTGCTCTGCTCCGCCTATCGTCGCCGCGCTTCTCAGTACTACCGCGCTATCGATTTGGGACAGAAGCTCGAGATGAAAGCTTCTGATTTGGGACAAAGACGGAAAAGGATAGGGCCACTAGACAGGTGGTCAAAAAAAAATTAAAATAGCATACATAGAGGGGCTTCTCAACAAAATTACCAGCTATGATTTTCGCCACGTGTCACGAGCTAAGCCTATAGGACTACCTATCAATCCAAATTATAACTTTTGGGACTACTTCATCCCATTTTAGAGCAAGTACAATAATTCCTAGTCAGCTATGCTATTTCACATCAGCAAAATTCTAGGTGGATGAGAGAGAAATGAGAAAAGAGAAGAAAGCGGGCTCTTCATCTACAGCCGGCTGCAGCACGAGAAACAAGAAGCTATAGTCAGCATGTAGCCTACATCAAGTAATATAACTGGGCTATTAGCATGAAATGAGTCTTGCATGTCATGCAAGCATTAAATGCTACCTATTTTATATAGCCAATACTATAGCCAACTTATTATAATAATACATGTTTATGATGATATATGTGATATGGCACAAGTATATAGCCAGCTGCCGGCTATATTATTGTCCTTGCTCTTACAAGAATTGAGACCAAAGTGCATCTAGTGGACAACTTTTAGGACTAGTGGTATATTTAACTCTTTTTACTACTCCATAGGCAATCAAAAAAGCACTTCCATACATCTCTCAAAGAAAAAGAACGAGAAGCACAAAAAACAGTTTTTATCTTTACCAAAACTTTTGGGGTGCATGGGCGAACAATCTTGGTGGAATGAATAACTTTTGGGTATCTTGGTGGAATGAATAACTTTTGGGGTGCATGGGTGAACAATCTTGGTGGAATGAATCAGCGTCTGTGTATCGACTTGGCGTCAACGCAGTTTTATTCACCACCGGTGCAATAAAATGGGGTGACATGGCTGCACGAGAAGCTAGAAGATTCAAGAGCCCCGCTACAAAAGTAACAGGAGTAATTCATAATCATGACCACGGCTGCATTAATCATCATGAAACCAAAGCTGTTCACAGCAGTTCTAAGCTACTTCTGTTACTGATGGTAAAACGCTGTTCCAAAATGATGGTCAGCGAAACAAAACGCTGTTCCAAAAGATAACAGAGAGCTATCCTATTACAATCCCAAAGTTTTCCATCCAAAACATTAGCGCCAGTTCTTGCCCTTGGACCTAACGCTGGCAGAGGGGGCACCCGTCCACGACCATAAAACCTATGATCCAAACCTGAATTTTAGCACTATTCCTAGGACTTGACAAAGTATGTCATACAGTAACCAACAGGAGCATCGAACAACTTATGTACACTGGCTGTTCTGTACTCACAAGTTCTTCCGTGATCTTGGGACATCAACACTCCAGGACAGTCAATTCAACCATACAGCTTTGAATCTGACACTCAATCATCGGCCTCTGAGACTGGCCAAGGCAACCCTGCCTTCATCCTAGCCAAGTGTATTTCCTGGACATACAACTTATCATATTTTATCAAGTGCAACAGCTGACCAACATCAGAACCCAGAAAATTCTGCATTGAGAGTGTGTAGTTGGGGACTCTCTTATCATTAACCATCTCATACACAATAAACCTCTTGATGCCATTGTACCCCAAATCTGTGAATCCCTTGAATTCTAAAGTGAGTGCTGACTCCGCTTTCTCGACTTTTGCCTCCCATTTATTGAACCTATACTTTCGCCATAGGAATGCCAAATACAAAGCCATCAGTACTCTTGACACATTAATCCAGGAGTGGCGGTGGTCTGACAACTCACCAGTAACTCGAACCAAAGTTACACTCTCAAAATGCATCTCAGCAAACTCGAGGAACATACCAGATCGCTGACACTCACCAAAGAAAACCATCAGGGTTTGAAGCAAGCGAGGCCTATTGTGTTCCCCATAATCACGCGAAGCACAGTTTTCCTTGGTAAATGCTAAGAGGCAGTTCACAACAGTTGAGACCATATCTCTACCAAATCTGATGCGATAAAAATCGTCGTAGCCACTATCTATATCCAACTTTACCTGTTCCTCACAAAAGGAAGGTAAGATTAAGTCTTTGTCTTTGAAATAGTACCATCCCTCCCAAACAGGATTGCCAACAGTGGAGACACGGCGGAACGCCAGCAAGTAACCATCACTCTGCCTGAAAAGCAGTTGCAGCACAACTACACCATCAACCTCAATGTTGACGATGTGGTAGGTTTCCTGCAAATCACAATTTCGCTGTAATTTCAGATCCCAAAACAACCATAGTATGGCTTAATAGGAATGCCACCAAAAGACTAAAAGGAAAAAGAACAAGAGAAGAACATTACATTTGTGTCCGGTTGCGTGACTGGGATGCCATGAATTAGCAGCGACATTACTTTCTTAAAGAAATTGCGTCTTTCATCAAGGACAGCCTTAAAATCAGCATAGCTGCTTCGAATAACACCCTCCCCATCAGTCGTGAGTCTCCATGTAGCCTTATCAACTTCCTGTAATATAGACAGATAAACCAACATTAGTTTCAAAGAGCACAAATAAACTCTCAGATTGCATCATTATACATCACTGTAATGTTAGAGGGAATAGATGGAATTAAGGCACATTATGATGCTGATAAGTCGTTGGTAGGGATGGCAATGGAGCGGGTTTGGATGGATATAGCAAAACCAAATCCAAATCCATGAAACTCACTCTAGCCCGCCCACGAAGATATCCATGGGCATGGATGTCGCTCCAGATCCAAACCCGCCGGATATCCAGTATCCATGGATATCCATTGGTTTACACACTATATACAATAATCATAATAATATTCAGAATAACTACGATATAATAGCAATTTTTGACAGCATTTCAGCAAATATTATATGGATAATACATAGAAATATCAAAGCAATAATATTTTAACCACATAGTATTTAAAATATCACATAGTAACATCACAAAGTACATAGATGTCTCATACCAGTCTTAGAGAATGTTTTTTATTACAAGTTTGCAATACAACAACTCATAAATTCAATAGATATATCAATGCAAAGTAGAAATGTTGAGTGGTCTTCTGCCTCCTGGCGGCTGACTCGAGTACGACCTGGGGATGGGGCGGCGACACAAGTGCGACCTAGGCTAGGGGTTACACCATACAGTAATTGGGGGGGGGGGGGGAATTAGGGTTAATTAGGATTACTACTTAGGTGGGCTTTTGGGCCTGTGTCTTGAAATTTGGGGCCATTTATTGAGTAAATATTGTATACATAAAAAAATAATCTCACTGACATGTGGGTCCCACATGTCAGCCGGGTATCCGTTGGATATCCGTGGAGCGAAACTACTACCCATGCCCGCCCCATGAATTAGCGGATATCCGCCCCATGAAATCTGTGGATGTAATTAGGCCTCCATACCCTTGCCCACCGGGTCAGATATTCGTGGATACCCGGATCCATGGATAAAATTGCCATCCTTAGTCGTTGGGAAGTTCTGCATATAGAAAATGGTACTGACTAAGAAGGGCATTACACTTTCATTGGGGAAATACTGAGGTACAAAGACAGAATACATAATGTACGAGATAAAATTCAAATCAGAAATCGAGATAATTAGCATGCATCAGCTTTTGAATGGTAATCAGGACAAAGAGCTACTTATGATAGGATAAAAAAGGTTTTCTAATGGCCAAAACTAAGCAATAGGTTGAAAAGGTAGTAGTCGGATGCCTTAATTATTTGCTTAATAAATTTGACTTGGCTAGAAGCCAAAAAAAAAAATTGTTAAAGGATTACCGAAGTCTAAAGGAAAGGACGTGATATTAATACTGTAGACGTTAACAGGCTGGCAAAAGACTCGACATTCATTCATTCATACCCCTATTCTGTTCATACACTGTCTCATCTCCCATGATAACATAGCAAAACACAGCGTCTTCAGGACTGCCTACCACAGGTAAACACAGCACCAAGATAACGAACTAGGAAAAAACAGAAAGACTGCGGCTGAACACACAGACCTCATCGTATAGTTCAACTGGTAACAAAGACCACATGTTATCAGCTGTCAACACCTCAAGCTACAGACGAATCAAAAACAACATAACCTGCTGCTCGCAACATGACATAGAAGACATAGAACCAATGTCTACATCACAACTCAAGGGATGCAAAGAACAAAGAACAGTCATACAAATCAAGAATTCAGACATCAGATAGTCATGTCAGCAATTGAGCACCCCACCCTCTAGAAACAATAAAATATAACAGTTGTTTACTCGCCTCCTAGGGCAAGAGCCCTTCCCCTACCTCTATGCAAAAGCCTAATGATTATAAAAATGCTAGAAACAAGGTTGAATTGCAACCAATTCTACACACAAGATTGGATACAGATCAAATATGTAGAGTGCATTTCGATAAGCATGCTAAATAAATATGAACTGGGCGTACTGTGATAAATACATAAACAATTATACATCAATAAAACCCTTGAATCCAGTCACACCTCCGGTAAAAACAGCTTGAAGAAATGTAAAAACTGCTGCTAGAATTATGTCCTCAGCAGCTTACTCGAAGTTTTCAATCGCGCAACAAATTTGCTGACTAAGCAAGCCAAAAAAAAATCCATTCCCTTCTATCACCAATTAACCTAAATCCCCATCCAGCTCGGGTTTTTTTTTTGGGAAGAAAAATCGAGCTTTTTTGAAGAAGATATCCGTGTAGATCTCCCCTTTTAAGTACATGGCACACGGGGAGTACATGGCACACGGGCTAAGAGGGAAAATCACGTCAACTAACTAGATCTGACGGCTCAAGAAAATACTTGGAAAATAAACGATCCATGGGGGGAGCGGGGAGAGAAAATAGTACCGCTAGGGTGTACTGCTTGCAAGCATTCGACAGCTTGTACGCGTTCTCAAGGGCTTTCTCCATCTTCTTGGTCTCGGAATCGACCTTCGCACGGTCTTTCCCACTACTACGGCTGCTAGCAGACCCAGAACTGCCAGCAACCACTTCTCTCTTCTTGCCCCCGCGGCCGCTGCCATCGGTACCTGATGAAGATCCTCTTTTCTTCCCCCTAATCATTGCTCACCGCTGCCCCTTCCGCGGTGCGGCTAGCGACGACGCTACAGTGGAGAACGGGGAAGAAAGGGAGGAGTTGTGGCCTAGGGACGGGGAGGTAGATATTTTACTGTAGATATTTTACTGTCTGATCAAACGCAGAGAGGGGGTACTAGTAGTAGTAGAATGCGGAAGGGGGTTTTCTTTTCTGAGAGTTGGTTTTGTACCCTTTTTTTTAAATGGTTGGTTTTGGAGCAGAGATTTTTAGCTCGCGAGCTGCCGTGCTCTTGTTGTTTTAAAAAATCTTAAATCGTATTTGTGAGTTTCAAAAATATTAAAAAAAAATTGGATGCAGACTATGATTTATCCCACAATCGTGTAAAATGTCAGTTTCAAATACTTTGTATTCAGCCGTACAAAAATGACAAGAGTATAGATATGTGTAAGTATGTTTTCAAATCCTTAAATTTTATCAGATTTGCTATTTTTGTGTAGACCAAAATATAAAGAAAAAACCATGTGACGGTTTTGCATACTTGTGGGATACAATATTAATTATGTTCATAATTGTTTTTAAATGTTTTGAAACCTATAAAATGTATCGTTTTCAAAAAATTTAAAATAAAAAAAGCACCTGTGCTTGGGAGCCAAAGACACATTCGGTGGTTTGTCTCTTCGCTTCGCTTGGAAGAGATCTGGGAGGCCGATCTCAGAGCATCTCTGGCTTTGATTCCTTATAATTAAATTTAGAGGTGTATATAGCCTCTTATTTTAACTCCTCGTAAACTATTTTTTTAAAAAAAATATTTGAATGTAAATTCATCAAATTTGATTCAAACTAGTCCATCAAACTCGATCTAAACTATATTTACATAACTTTAAACAAAATCTTAAAAAAAAAATCTCGGCGCTAGGAAAATACTCATTTAGGGCCTTAGAGAGACACTAGGAATTAAATCGTAGCCATTTTGCCATCTGAGACCAAAATTCGTGGCGTCGGACGCTTAGAGAAATAGCACGGCCGCTTGTTTTCTTGGAGCTACTAGTAGTATTTGTGCATGCGTCAGGCGGTATGAGCAAATTTAATCAGCTAGCGGAATAGCGCTGGCCCCGATGTGCTGGAGGCCATGGCGCTTAGGTAGGCGCATAGTGTGAGAGAGTTATTTAAGCGCATGTTTAAGAATCTTCTATTGTACATGGCCCTAGGCCAACCTCAACGGCACCCCGCATTTCGAACTATCCTTTTAACCGTTTTGGTCCGTTTGCGGGTGGTTCGGCCCAAAAACGGACGATGTATGGTACAATTTTGCACCTAGTCCCAATGGGGCTTCTCCCGCATACGGACAGAGAATCGGTGCCTTCGCCGGAGATATCGCGCGCGTGACCAGAGAAGACGACGGCGAGCTCGCGACATGGGGCGGTGGCGCAGGCCGAGTTCGCGGTGGCGCAGGGTGGCTCGCCCGAGGAAGGGGCGCGAGCCCATCGTGCGCCAGCCCGCCAGGCGGCGTCGAGGTGGAGACAAGGGAGCGCCCGAGCTTGGGGACGAGGAGGTAGAGGAGCGAGCTCGGGGATGAGCACACGTCGGCGGCGACGAGCTCGCGGGCGGGCGACGCATGGCTCACGAGCGGGCGGTGACGAGCGCAGGGGGATTTCTCTGCCTGCAGTTGCGACAAGGAACTCGCGTCGTGACGGGCGGCGGTAGCCGGAGAACCTGTGGCGTCGGCGGAGGTGCAAAGGCGTCGTCTGTGCAGCTAAGCGTATGAGCTCGCATCGGGCGTCATTGGCGAAGCTGCTGCGTAAAGTCGCGGCGTCGGCAGCGGACGACACGCAGTCGGCATCGGGATTCTCTCTGCGATGATGGCGGCGAGCTTCAGCGTCGCGTCAGGCGTATGGCGGTCTGGGCGTCGGGCGGTCTGGGTGGCGGAGGGCCTGGAGTCGGCATCGCTAGGCGAGATAAGCGGCGTAAAGGCGCGTCAGCGGCGGCATGAAGGCGACAAAGGCGAAGCGAGCGGCGAACGAGTGGACGGAGTTGGAAGAAGAGAGGAGAGAGAGAGAGGCTATGGGGTTGGTGGGTACTGGGTGGCTGTGATGTGGGCCAGGAAGGCTTCGGGACGACCGACCGGACGCGTTCGTGTTGTCCATGCCCCCGCAAACAGGGTGGAAATCTTCGGACGAAATGCGCTCGTACGGCCCAAAAACAAGATAAAATAAGATTTGTGGTGGCTCGTTGGGAGATGGTCTGTGTCCGGTTAGACCGAATCGGACCCGCCTATTTGCGGGGCTGCGTTAAAGTTAGAGCATCTCCAGCAGAGGCGCCATAATAGCACATAGCTAAATTAACCATTTTTTTTATCGCGTGCGTGCTGCAAACTCCTCCAGCAGAGCTGCTATAATCCCGCGCGCTGAAAAATTTTAGCGCGGCGCGACACTTTGCGCTATTTGGAGCAGGATATATCGCGCTCGGACTACAGCACGCGATCTCTCTCCTCCGACTTCCCACTCCGCGCGGCCACCAGCGCAATTCCGGCGATGGTCGGCTCCCCACCAACCCCTCCCTACTCTGTCCCCCCTCCCCACTGTCGGCACCGGTTCCGGCGCAATCCCACCACCGACCGCGCCAAACCCTAGCGCCGGTGATGGCTCGGGCGCCTCGGGGATTTCCGCGGGGAGCGCCGCGACTCGCCAACTCTTCGTGTCGCCGCGGACAAGCTCCGGCGCCGCGCAGCTCCCGCCAATCGCGGCACCGAAAGCCATTTACCTTGCGCCATTCCTACGACGTGCTCGCGAATGAGGAGAAGTGGAAGAACCTTGGAAGAGTGGACGTGCCAACATTCTTGGCGGAACAAGCAACCGCGGAGGCAACTCTCATTGATGATGATGATGATGATTCAAGTGGTGATGATAGAAAGAGAATCTCCACTCCTCACTCGGTTACCAAAAGGCCGGTGCTTGTAAGGAAAGCCGCCAAAGAATTGAAGGGGAAGAAGGCTGGTGATCATGACATAGCAAAAGCTATGGAGAAGATGGCCAAGGCAAGAGTGGAATACAATGTGGACAAGAAAGAGGCCGAGGAGAGGAGGATGGCATTGGAGGAGAGGTTGGCGGCCGCCGAGGAGAGGAGGATGGCAATAGAGGAGAAGAAGATGGCCAACGAGGAGCATCAACGTATATTGGACGAATAGAGGAAACTCTTTTTCATGGACACCTCCAACATGGATGAAAGGCAAAGAGAGTACATCAACCTTGCTCGCGACAAGTGTTGGACAAAAAAAGAAAGTTGGCAAACCTCATGAAGGCCCAAAATAAAGGAATGAGTGCACCTAGAGGCTATGGAGCACCACCGGGAGGCTACGGAGGCATGGGAGGCTTTGGAAGCTATGGATTCATGGGACAAGCACCGCCAGGGTATGGAGGAATGGGAGGCTTTAGAGCACCACCGGCGGGCTATGGAGGCATGTGAGCACAAGCGGGAGGCTATGGAGGCATTGGAGCACAAGCGGGAGGTTATGGAGGCATTAGAGCACAAGCGGGAGGCTTTGTAGGCATGGGAGCACCGTCGAGAGGATTTGGAGGCTATGGAAAATTGGTCTTGAAATCCTGGGTGGGATGGGTGGCCATGACGCCATGGGTGGCCATGGATCCATGGGTGGCCATGGCGCCATGGGTGGAATGGGAGCACCGCCGTGAGGATTCATGGCCTCCTTGGTTGATCCATCTTCGTCTACCAATGAAGCACATGGAGCTTCAACCTGTAACACCATCATCCAAGACTCTGATGAAGATGGAGATGGAATGGATGATGTTGACAAGTGATGATGATGATGATGTGTATGTTAAGTCTAATTTGTGTTTGAACTATGTCATTGAGGTGAACTATGTCATTTGTGGTTGAACTATGTCATTTGTGGTTCAACTATGTCATTTAGGTGATTCGAGGATTTTTAGAGCCATTTATGCATGAATTATTTGGTCCATTTTGATCTTGTTTTTGATAGTTGCTATTGTGTTTTTGGTTTGCGCTTGTAGCCTTGTAGTTTGCGCTGGTGGAGGCGTAATTCTCTCGTCGCGTCTGCAAATTAGCGCCTCCGACGAAGGACGCGCGATTATTCAGCGCTATATCAGGATGGCGCGTGCTGCATCGTTGATTTGCAGCGCTGCAAAATGGCGCCTCTGCTGGAGATGCTCTTGGCCTTAGCATCCTCTACAACAAGGAGTCGATGTCATCGCTAACGTTGATGAACGACACAACGGACAACCTATCTTATGTCATTCCTTAACTTGTATAGCTATGTGGCAAAACTCCATCATGTACTCCTCGTCAGCACTGGTCAGGGAACTGGGAGGACTACGCACCACCATGGGAGGAGGATCGGGACAGCTGCACGCGATATGGATCCGCGCTCCGAATCGGTGGAGAGAACCGACAGTGGGAGGATTCGGCCGTCTATGCTGAGAGTGGCGGCGCCAGGGTGGGCCTAGTGTGGTAGGGGCGTAACCGGAGTGGATTTAGGGAGGGCGGCGGCCTAGGGATTTTTACTCATCGACTCGGTGTCCGAGTAAATATAAGTGTGGCCTGTTGAGTCTTGTAAACCCTTGGAGAGAAGGACAAGGTGAGATTTAGCCTTTTAAAACTAATTTTCACTCCTTTGACGGTTTTAACTGGCCGGCTATTAAATCCTATACTCAGTTTCAACAACTCTAGTCGAAAATGAAAGCATGAATACTAAAAAACTGTTATTTTACACAACATTGGTGATGGGCATAGTCTAACCTTTTTTTCGTGAAATTCCATCGATCTATTAAAAATCATCAACAGTACTACAAAAAGGCCTAAAGTAATAAAAACTGTAAATAGTTCATTAGACCACCTAGCGACGACTACAAACACTATCACGAGTCGAAGGCGCGCCGCCGTCCTTGCCCATTCATCACCGGAGCCGAACAAAGCTTATCATAGTAAAACTTATTGTAACAAACAAACATGAAGTTATCGAGTTAAGGGTAAAAAGGAACAGAGCAACAACCATCGCCAATGATGACAATCGTATATCGGAAGAGACCGACTTGAAAACACATGCACAAATACAAAAAACGATCGGATCCCTAGAGATATATCGGACACACTGTTGGAAATATACCCTGGAGGCAAATAATAAAGGTGTTTATTATCATATTTCATTAATTTCATAAGTAGTATTATACCATGCTATAAATGTATCAATCGAAAACATTGATACATGTGTGATATATAAACAAACCAAAGTCCCTAGTTGCCTCTATCCAACTAGTTCAATAGGCAATTGATGATCACTGTTTTCCGATCATGGAGCATTTGTGCCAATTGACAATAAAGTCATATCATTGGTGAATGATGTGATGGACATTACCCAACATAAGTATTGAGACACGATCAAGTAACAAGGCTCAACGTCGCAATAATTAGAAACGAAGTATCATACTACTTAGACCATGAGATCATATTTAACCACTATCACCCGAGACTGCTTAGATTGCATCAACCGTTATACCGTAACAAGGTGATCATAAAAGTGTACATTAGGTATTTCAGAGAGATATGTTGAGGCGTATGCATCGATATCAGGATTTTTTTCTCCCCCGTGACAGTGACAGAAGATACAGTAGGCCCACTCGGTGAGGTTACATCCATAAGATGTACAACGTATGACTAGGTCACAAGAATGGAATATCACGAATGAGTAAAGCAATACTTACCGGTAACAAGATTGAACAAGGTATCGTGATATTGGTGATCAAATTTTGGACAAATCAGGTATCGAAGTAACAAAGATAATTGGATTTGGCATTTATGGTTCAAACGATATAGATATCGTGGAATGTACACGGGTCATTATGGACACCCCAGTCCCGCTAATGATCATTGATCTAAGAGGTGTCTAAATCATGTCTGTGATGTTCTTGAACCGTAGGTAACACACTTAAGAGTTTTACGACACTTGGAGATTGTTTTGGAAACATTGGGATCACATGAAGAAAGAGATGAAAATGCCAGAAGTGTTCCATGAGAGAACAAAAATCTTTCCGGGAGGTCCCGAAGTGTTTCAGAGTGAACCGAAAGATATTTTAGATCAAAGGTAATTTGACAATATGTATTTTATATTAATTGTTAGAATAATATTAAATTGATATTTAAAATTAATTTTGGAAGGACAACTTGAGTAATGGGCCAAATCCCCGGAGGGAAAAGGCCCAAGAGGGAGCCTCCCCATGGGGAGCAGCCACCACCGCTTAGGGCTAGGTTCGGGGTGGGGCCACCCGGCCGTCGGCCTCCTTGGGCCGCACACGAGGCCCACCCCATCCCGGCCGACCGTCCCTCCTTCCCTATGCCGCATGTATCCTCCCTCCTCTCCCCTTAGTCCCACCTCGGAACTTGAGTAGTTGTGTAGGGTTCGCAGCATAGAAAACAAAAAATTTCCTACGATGGGAACTACGTACCAAGATCTATCTACTAGATACAAACAACGGGCGGATGCATATCCGTAGAGAACATACCCTTGAAGACCGACAAAGCTTAACGAGTCCAAACTCGTGGTTGATGTAGACGATCTCTTGCCGATCTCAAGATCGAGAGGAAGTCCTAAGCGCAAAAGCAAGAGTGCATCCGTGCTCGCACACGTTCGAGGCACCGAGCAACCTCCGCCTCCTCGCCCGGTGATGCGGCGGAACCACAACTCTTTCTTGCCGAATAGCCACCGGAACATGTATCTCGCTAGTCCGAGACCACGGGGATTAATTCTAGAGGAGAGAGATCCTTCACGAGGAGGTGTGAGTGAGAAGTGAGGAGAGGGCTCTTATATAGGGAGAGGCCAAGGGGCATGGCCGCCATGGAGGTTCCCCACCTCTCTCCTCATTCATGTGGGTGGACACTCACTCAAAATGGCCCTTCAATTTTCTCCACTAAAAAACCCACTCAAATTCCCATTAAATTTCCACCAAATTTAATGCAAACTCTCATTAAATAAAACTCTTTTATTTTATTCAGAATTTTTTCAATTACTTAAAAGACAAACATTCACAAATAACCCCTTGCTAGAATTCTATTTCACATGCATAACCACTTTATGCAATTTTACCCGAAAACATGTTTCGGTATCTAGTGAAATAAATTCCTGCGCTTGTTCATTCTTTCGGCATGAAACTTTTGCTCCAATTGAATGTCGGTGTCTCTTAAGTGTGTCACCCTACGGTTTGTGAATAATGCGGACATGATCGAGACCCCTCTCAGATCAATAATCATAAGCGGGATCTGGAGACCCATACTGACTCCCACACATTCAACGATGACTTTCTTGTGATCATCGGAACCTTTTACGCTAATATCTTAATCCCTTTGTTTCGCGATATATTACATGTCCGAGATTCGATCATCGGTATCTCCATACCTAGTTTGATCTTGTTACTGACATGCACTCTTTTCTCGTTCCCGTGATATAACATTCTAGTGATCAAATCACTTGCTTGCAAGCTAATCAATGTGATATCACCGAGAGGGCCCAGAGTATATCTATCCGTCATCGGGATGAACAAATTCCACTCTCGATCCATGGGCCTCAACATAACACTTTATTAGTTCTGAATCCATCTTTATAATCACCCTGTTACGGTGTGACGTTTGATGTTATCAAGAAACTCTTCCGGTGTTAGTGATTGACATGATCTCATGGTCTAAGGATTAGGATCACTTCGTAAGTTGTTATAGCAATATAAACTCAATGACTTTGATCGTAATGCTATACTTCGGATGAATGTTCATCACATCATTACACTAATGTTGTGACCTCGTTATTAACAACATCCAATGTCCATGATCAGGAAACCTATGATCATCTTGTTAATCAACGAGCTAGTTTATAAGAGAGGCATAACTAGGAACTTCCTTTTTGTTTATTAAACACACATGTATTAACGTTTCCGTATTAATACAATTATAGCATGCAGAATAAACATTTATCATAAATAAGGAATACGATAATAACCACTTTATTATTGCTTCTCCCAAGATATTCCTTGATCTCCCACTTGCACTAGAGACAATAATCTAGTTTGAAAACTTTGCGTATTGAACACATATGGCTTTCTCGTGTTCCATATCATATCGCAAGTGGTTAACATAATCTACGGATCTGACGCTTTCAGGTCCGTGTGTATTTGCATGTCTTTGCGTCTTCACGCATCACTCATTCTCCAATGAGATGGCATTTATAAATTTGGTCTTTCGGTGAGACCTTTAGTTCCTTGGGGTTAAAACACGTCGATACTATTGTCGTACAATATATCTTTAGTGTTAGCCCGTTGCGAACCACACCTTAGTTTGATAACAAACTACTTGACACAAATGCCCTCCTTTGCTGCTACTATAGCAGTCATATACTTAGCCTTTTGTTATAGTATTCGTCACAATGTCTTAACTATGGATTTCATCCAAATCCATCATGGAATCTTCTTTCCATTACATTGTGCCACCCATAGTTTAAATTGAGATAAACTTAATTTGTATCTTGTGACAAAACTAGTATCAATGTAACGCTTTACAATGAACTATTTATAATTGTTTGTCACCTCTACACAAATATATTCTTAGTTCTTCCAAAAGATCATAAGAATATCCTCACTATCGTCCAATGATCATTTTATGATTCATTCTGGTATATGCTCATAACACTTAGAGCATAGGACATATCTGGATATGTACATATCATGGTATGATTGATCAAAACATCCTTGTGATTTCACTCGTCAAGTGTCAAAGCACTTGAATATTGTTTCACTTATCAAGTGTCAATACACTTGAATCTTGATTCAATTCCTTTCCATGCGACAAGAACCGTTTCTTGTTGTTTCTATATTAAACTCCTTCAATATATCATATATGTACGTTTGACACAACCATATTAGCGTCACAGTCTATCCACTATAGACATTTACGCTAAATATTCGGGTTTTGCCTAAGTCTTTCATCGAAATGAAATTCTTAACCTTTGTCAATAAAATATACATCATTTCTAATCAACAAGATGTCATCCACATAATGTATTAGAAATATGTCTCAGCGCTCCCACTTAATTTCTTGCAAATGCAAGCATCTTCATCGTCTCCAGATGAAAACTCCTTTTCATTAAGGTGAAGATTCCAACTCCGTGATGCTTACTTCAACCATTGAAGTTTGCATGCCCTTTTAGCATCCTTTGAATTTTAACAAAACCCTTTGGACCATGTCTTGTACACGTCCTAAGTAACCATTCTATTAGAAGAATTTTGTTTTGTTTATTCATCTACCATATACCAAATTATATGTAGTGGTTGCTATTTTAATCCGTTCAGACTAAATATCGCTATGAAAGATCAAATCTTGTCATAGTCAACTCCTTGAACATTGTCGTAAAATACTTTACCGACATGTTGACTATTTCATAGATGTAAAACATCCATGTCTGTTTCCTTATAGATCCAAATACGACCTATAGGTTTTTACACCTTTCCGGAGGGTCTTCCAAGTTTAAAACTTGATTTCTCGTGTATGGAACTATCATGGATTTTATGGCTTTAAGCCATTTGACAGAGTCAGGGCCCATCATCGCTTCTTTGCATATAGTCGGTTCATCATTGTCAAACAATAATGATTTACTCTCAAATCTTAGTATTTGATTGTTTATTCGACCGACTTGGTTCAATAAGAACTTAGATCTCCGTGACCACAACCTTTGAGGCACATAAGCTATGAGCATTATGGCAGCCTCCAGAACGATTTCCGGCGCTGTGCAACTCAACACAATTAGCTAAGGTTAATTAACCTTATCAAAGTTCTATTGTCCTCCCACTTAACATTTATGAAAAATTCCTTCTTCAAGAAACTTCATGTTTCAAGCGACAAACCCTTTGTCCTTGGTGTTATGGAGGAATAACCAATTGTTATTCGAAATAACCTACAAAGACATGCTCATCCGACTTCGGTTGTAAACATCTTACTTATGTTTAGCATACCAAAATTTAAGAAATGACAACTTGGGTTTTACCTCAAACCATAACTCATATGGTGTCATTTCAACGGATCAAGATGGAGCTCTTTTCAGTGTAAAAGCGGAAGTCTCTAAAGCTTTAATATTTTAAAACATAATGGCAATTTTATATATAACACCTTTGATCCAACCATGTCAAACAAGGTTTCATTACAAATCTTAAACACTTCATACTCCTATGGTGTTTCGGGAGATGTAAATCTAGGTGTTTTGCTAAACTTGCAACTCAAATAAATCCCTTTATGATAAAATCATAATTCATTTATTTTCTTGTTACACTTGTAACTCAAATAAATCTCTTTATGATAAAATCATAAACCATTTATTTTTCTTGTTACAATGATTTTTCACTTCATCTTGAAAGTCTTTGAAACATTTTTCAAATATTTTATACTTCTTTCCCATTAAGTGAATATTCACTCAAATTTCCGGAGAAAGCATATGAAGTTGAAACCCATCGCTTACGACTACACATAATGGACTACATACATCGATATGTATAAATTCCAATAATTTAGTCGTTCGTTCTTCTTTGGCCTTTGAACAAAGTTTTAATTATCACGTGGAAAGTCTCACAAGCGTCACTTGATCAAATCAAAGACTCCAAAAATCTATGAACATTCTTCATGTTTTCTTTCCAATATAATTTAAACAGCGATGTCACCTCGTAAGTGATCTTTCAATCATTTGTCTTGCGACATTTTAGCATTAGGTTTTATGGATGTGATTTCTCCAACTAGATTTGTAAATCATCCATCTTATATGGAATACGGTAATTATTTGAACAACCTTTATTATCATAATACCTGATTCAAATAACAATTATTAAAACAAATCTTGAAGTCAAGCTTTGATGTCAACGAGAAATACAAACAATGGTTTGTTTGTTTTCGATGAACATCATCACATATTCTCTTGCTAGTTACTTAGGCCATTGTGGTTCATGAATTGCGTCGTTCTGTATGAAATTTCATACCAACCAATTCAGTATCCAATACCCAAGAACCACATTGTTTAACAAGCGAAGAATACTACCATAACATGTATATCATCCATATACCTAAATTGGATATTTTCAATCTTTTCTTTTCTGCCAAATATATTTTATAGATTCTCTTTCAGCATTTTCTTTTCCTTTTTAAAAGAATATATCAACATCAAAAGTGGCGCCATATACATGACACATAGTCCAAAGCGTGTATATTCAAATAATAATACCTTTGGCCTTGCACTTTGAAGTAGATCACCATCATCAAAATGATCGGTATTCTTTCAAAATCCATTCTTTAGTAATCTTTTAGTGTAGTAAACACTTTACATACATCTTCTATTCATCCTTATCATGAAGACTTTCATGATCAAGCTCCGTAGCTGATAAAGGCGAATCGTGAGTATAATATTACTTTCCAAAACCCTTTTGGATGATTAGGATGTCTAGCATCTCCAACCTTCGTAAATTCTCATCCAATATGAGAACATATATTATACTCTATCATATTGTAACCAAAACAATGTTTCAGATATCGTTATATCTTCCACACATGATGGTTTCTGAAACAATTCTTTCAGCTCCTAGATAAACTTGATATTAAAACAATCAAGAATCATGGAGGCAAACATGATACTTAAGATACTAACACTGGAATTGTTACTCTCAATTTAATACCAACTATTAAATTTCATGGAGTAAATAGAGTTTGCTGAAAGTTTGCAATAGGAATTTAAACTTTAGATTGACATTCAACACAATACGATACCAGTTCGTAAAGTATATATCCAGAATTATATAGTTATATTATCTCAATTACAACTATGCATAAGGTGGTGAACGAATGCTAATGACTACAACAAATTATACAAATTCACTTTGATTTAATTTATGATAAATTGAGTTCTACTAATCCAAATTAGAAATGAACTCCCACTCAAAAACGACATTCCTCGTGTATTTTTGGTGATTACATGAACCAAATCCACTACACCAAGTCCGATCATCACGTGAGTCGGTGTAGTTTCAAAGGCGAGCATCAAATGGTCATCATATCAAAACATATGACTCATGCTTAATCTTTCGGTCCGTGTTCCAAGGCCATGTCTGTACATGCTAGGCTCGCCAAGTAAGAACCTTAGTATTCGCGTGTAATCGTCTTTACACCGAGATATGCTCGTGGATTCAAGTACACCCGATCATCACGTGATGTCTTGAAGCGACGAAACATTGTCGGTGCATACTTAAGGAAGAACACATTCTTATCTTGATATCTAAATGAGGGATCATCTTATTATGCTAATAAAACGCCAAACAAGCAATATAAGATGCAATCAAAACATCACATGTTCATAAGTGAAATGATATGGTTCCCGCATATGATCTCCATCATGTGCACCGTGGTATGATCTCTATCATACCTTTATGTGTAAGGCCAAGGTCTATGGAACTTACACGCTATGTGTGTTGTAAGAGTATCATCTCATACTTCTACTTACAACATCACCATATCATAACACTAGCCCAGCAACAATCTAAACTAGACGCCTCTAATTTATCCATTGCAAGTTTTACGTGGCTTAGGGCTTTCAAAGATAGAACCGTTCTTACCTACGAACATGAACCACAACGAGGATAACCAAATTGTTGACAACTCGTTGCAAATTAGATATTGACTATAGTAGGAGAGATGACACCGCTAGCCACTTATGCAAAACTATTTGCATGTCAAGCGTGAAACATGTCTCATGTGCGAGGACATGTAAAGTTTGTCCGGGCCGCTTCATCCCACTATGCCACCAATATCCAAAGTACAACTAAGAAGCAATAAAATGATCATCATCGCCCACATACTCATATGTGTACTACCTGCAAAATATCTACGCAGATCCGCTCGATACCACCGTAGGGTTCGCAAGATAGAAAACAAAAAAAATCCTCGATGGGAACTATGTACCAAGATCTATCTACTAGATACAAACAACGGCGGAT
Organism: Avena insularis; assembly: GCA_023614405.1. Taxonomy (NCBI): domain Eukaryota; kingdom Viridiplantae; phylum Streptophyta; class Magnoliopsida; order Poales; family Poaceae; genus Avena; species Avena insularis. Next base: position 30,266,876 of record CM042690.1, read on the forward strand.
GTATATCCGTAGAGAACATACCCTTGAAAACCTAAGAAAGCTTAACGAGTCCAAACTCGTGGTTGATGTAGACGATCTCTTGCCGATCTCAAGATCGAGAGGAAGTCCTAGCGCATAAAACAAGAATAAGATCCGCGTGCGACACACGCTCGAGGCACCGAGCAACCTCCGCCTCCTCGCCTCCAAATGATGCAGGAAGAACAACTCTTTCTTCCGAATAGCCACCGGAACATGTATCTCGCTAGTCCGAGACCATGGGGATAAATTCTAGAGGAGGAGAGATCCTTCACGAGGAGGTGTGAGTGAGAAGTGAGAGGAGGGCCTTATGCAGTGAGAGGCGGCAGGGGCATGTGGTCACGACCATGGAGGTGCCCCACCTCTCCCTCATTCATGTGGGTGGACACTCCACTCACAAAATGGCCCTTCAATTTTCTCCACTAAAAAACCCACTCAAATTCCCATTAAATTTCCACCAAATTTAATGCAAACTCTCATTAAATAAAACTCTTTTATTTTATTCAGAATTTTGTCAATTACTTTAATGACAAACATTCACAAATAACCCCTTGCTATAATTCTATTTCACGTGCATAACCACTTTATGCAATTTCACCCGAAAACCTGTTTCGGTATCTAGTGAAATAAATTCCTGCGTTTGTTCATTCTTTCGGCATGAAACTTTTGCTCCAATTGGATGTCGGTGTCTCTTAAGTGTGTCACCCTACGGTTCGTGAATAATGCGGACATGATCGAGACCGCTCTCAGATCAATAATCAGAAGCGGGATCTAGAGACCCATACTGACTCCCACACATTCAACGATGACTTTCTTGTGATCATCGGAACCTTTTACGCTAATATCTTAATCCCTTTGTTTTGCGATATATTACATGTCCGAGATTCGATCATCGGTATCTCCATACCTAGTTTGATCTCGTTACTGACATGCACTCTTTTCTCGTTCCCGTGATATAACATTCTAGTGATCAAATCACTTGCTTGCAAGCTAATCAATGTGATATCACCGAGAGAGCCCAGAGTATATCTATCCGTCATCGGTATGAACAAATTCCACTCTCGATCCATGGACCTCAACATAACACTTTATTAGTTCTGAATGCATCTTTATAATCACCCTGTTATGGTGTGACGTTTGATGTTATCAAGAAACTCTTCCGGTGTTAGTGATTGACATGATCTCATGGTCTAAGGATTAGGATCACTTCGTAAGTTGTTATAGCAATATAAATTCAATGACTTTGATCGTAATGCTATACTTTGGATGAATGTTCATCACATCATTACACTAATGTTGTGACCTCGTTATTAACAACATCCAATGTCCATGATCAGGAAACCTATGATCATCTTGTTAATCAACGAGCTAGTTTATAAGAGAGGCATAACTAGGAACTTCCTTTTTGTTTATTAAACTCACATGTATTAATGTTTCCGTATTAATATAATTATAGCATGCAAAATAAACATTTATCATAAATAAGGAATATGATAATAACCACTTTATTATTGCCTCTCGGGCATATTCCCTTCAAGTTGGGGGTGTCCCTTTTTCCCCTAAGGAGGGTCCTATATGAGGGAGAAAGAATCTTTCTACCAAATTGGCGCTTAACATATTATTGGAAGTCAAGAAAAACTTGATACACATCAGAATATTACTTAAGCAAATAAATCTAAGTAAATTTGCTAAAATCATCAATGAAGCTTACATAATATGCATGTTCGCATACAGAGAGAGTAGCTGGACCCTATACATCAGAAATATATGTTCCAGGGGACCGTAGAAACAATAGTGGATACATGATAGAGTAGCTGGTGACTCTTGACCTGCTGGACGACGACGAGGATGCCCTAGACGACGAGGCCATGTAGCGAACGAAAGGTCGATGGTGACAAGAGCATGCTTGGATGACCCCGATAAGGCATGAACGAGAGAATATAGGGCACCATGACATGGACCTCAAAACATGGTGTACTTCATTGCCTGGTTCTTAATCAAGAAAAAGAAGGGGTGAATTTTAATGAAGGTATTGTTATCTAGAGCAAGTTTATGTCTAGAGCAAGTTCATGGAGGAAGCAAGAACATGAAGGATGTTTTTAAGTTGTAAAGAACAAGGCGGGGTGTGCAAAACTGAATGACTAATATAAGCAATTTCCATACCTTGTCCACTAGCATTGTGAACTTGATCACACCCTTGATAGTTTTCATGAACATTAAGCTTGTTGAGCTATCCCATGGTGAGGTTTATGGCTCCAACATCTATGTACCAATTTGTGTCTACCCCATAAGCGTCCTTGTTTTCCTTTGGTGTGTCATCATCATCATCACCATAATGCCACCAAAATTCATTGGCAAGGTGTCCTTCCTTTTTTCAAATCTAATAATATACTCCTTCCCGCCATGGTGACACAACACAACCACGATCCTTGTGGCCCCCCTTCTAACGGCTAGGGGGGGGGAGTGAAGCATGATCCCGACGGTGGTCATGTTGTGGGGCCAAGGGCTAGAGGACTATGGCGCCAGAGCATATGCTAGGAGTGGGTATGGTAGCAGCGGGGGCTAGTACTGTGGGTACATAGGGTTGTACGGTGGATGCTAGTACTAGGCTACTGGTATGGTTGTTGTTGATATGGCGGCGGGGTGTACACATGAGCATAAGATGACGACGGGTTTTGTTACCCATAGGGCGGGGGAGGCACTGGTGGTTGAAGAGGTCCTCCCCCATGGATGGGTTCAGAAACCGAGCAACAACATTGACTGATGAAGTAAAGGATCCAGGAGCCTAACCAGAATTCTGAAGCATGTTATCACGATTATCACATGACAGAAGCTGGGAACACATATCAATGAGAGTTGTGGATGGCACAACATTGATAGCAGCAATGACTGGATTAAAGGAACCATACAAGCCATTGAGGATGTAGTCTTTGAGTTCATCATCATCCACCGGTTTCCTGACAGCAGCAAGCTCAGAAGCATAGCCCTTCATCTTGGAGATGTACCGTTGCTCCATCATATCAAGCTTCTTCGTATTGGTGAGAGAACCATAAAGAGTGGACACCCTTGACTTGGAATGAGAGTAGTAAAGCTCGTTGAGAGCACGCCAGACATCAAAAGTATGTGCGAGCCCGAAGACATGAGGGAGAACATCCTTGGAGAGGGAATTGATGAGGAAGCTGACAACCTGTTGATCCCTCGTGATCCTTGTGTCATATGCAGAGTTGGGATTAGTAATTTCCTTTTTATTCTCATCTTCAGCATCTAGGAACTCGGGCAGATCTGGGTCGGGTCCCTCAAGAAGGCGCATGACCCTGGCGCCATGAAGAGTAGGCAGAATCTTCGCCTGCGAATACATGAAGTTGTCACGGATGGCTGGCGGCACACCAATGGTGGTTGTAGCTATCGTTGTTGATGACGTCACCATATGCCCGATCGGTGAGGAAGGAGAGCGATCGAAGTTGTAGAAGAACTAGGGTTTTTGTGGTTCCTTGGAGAATTTGTGGAGGGTTTTGGGTGGGATTGTTTTGTGGGATCAACAGAGCTTGGGAATTGGTAGGTAAGGAAGAGATTTATGTCGTGGTTGTAGGAATCTTGAGAGAAGGTGTGTGGGGCTCAGCGACCGACGGTGGAGAGCACCGACGGCGTCTAGAAGGGAGAAAACGAGGGGCCTGATACCATGTGAAATCTCGTGGGTGGAACGATACCCTCGGTGGAGGGATCGATTACATGTTATATGGGTAGAAATAGCCCCACCGTAGCATATACAAGACATGTACGTATACAATTGGTGTACTACACCATATTATATATGTATACTCATATTACATCAATTGGAGTAGATATTACACATGGCTTTGATCTGCTTGACGAAAGTCTAATGCAGATTGCCGTCAAACTCTATTCATGCCGTAGTGAAGACTGAGTACTTGAAAACCATTCGCCTTAGCACATTGGTGGGTAATCCGATTGACTCTAGGTTTTCCGCTTTGCTTTTGTTGAGTTGGCTCTCAAGTTCTTCCAACTTCTTAGGTTCCAATTGAGAGAAGTGCATATTTCAACCTAAACTAATGCCATGGTTTAATTTAGACCGATGACTCCATAACCGGTTAGGTTACATCCTCCAAATTTTGACACCGTTCAAGTCCCCCCCCTCGGATATTTGGAAGGCGGATTTGGATGACGTAGCGTGCGGTTTGACAAGCCAAGCTGATGTGGCATGGCAATGAAGAGGTGTTGTACGCAGGAGAGCGCGGTGAGGTTGAGGAGGCCATAGCTTCGCTACGCCAACAAGATAGGCGGCAGTGGGCTCGCTCGAGGATAAGTGAGGTGGAAAAGAACTGGGATGGGTGTAAGGCATATGGTGTAATTGGCACTGACACATACATGTTGTTTTGCACTAGAAACATGATGTTGATCTACGGTGATGAGACTAGAAGGCGGCGGGCGCTAGATGTGATGAGAGGGAAGGCGTCGGTGATGACATTGCCATATGCAACGCCGATAACCAGCAATGTTGACAACGTATAATGGCCAAGCAGGCCTCGTCTAAGTTGACGGCATCGAAAACAAGCGACGCTGCTTGTGAAGGAGAACACGTATGAGGTCAGCGTGACATCGCCAACGATGAGTACGGTGTTCCCGAGGGCGACGGCTTTAGATGCATGTATGGCATCGCGCCTACCGCCGTTTGGACCGTGTACGCCACCAGACCGATAAGTCCACGGCCGAGCTGATTTCACGCTCCGCATGTGCTTTTCATTGGGACATGGGTAGGCAGGACGCGCCACCCCCACCCACCCACTAGTCTAGATTTACTTCTTTATAGTATATACTACTACAAATTACAAATTAAAAATACTGCACAACTTTCACATGACAAATGCAAATTTAATTTCGTTTGTATATTTGACTTCATCACAGTGAGTTCTTCGAAACAAGTCTAATATAAGTGAGCCAAATGTATACTTTCAATTTTTTAAAGGGTAAGTGTGAAGTTCTAAACGGTCCTTCTACTTCTAGACACCGATTATTGTAGATTCTTTTTTATGGGACACACATGGACCCGTCGGCTCAGACCTCAAATAGGATCAGATTTTTGTCACGCTGCCGAATCAGCTCGACAAACTTGGCATCCTTAGAGCATCTCCGCTCGGGTCCCTAAAGTCCCCCTAAAGGACTACGAGGGGTGCCGACACCCAAATCATGCCCAGCCCCCACCAAATTTTATTCCGCGCTGACACGACCCATTTTGTTAGCCGCCTCCCCAGGCCGAACACAATCCATGGGAGGACAATCGGGGCGCCGGATGGAGCTAAAAACGACGCAGGCCAGCCCTGTCGGCGACACCCACCCACAAAATCGCTCACATTCTGCATCCCCACAACAACGACCACCCCAGCAGCTGCAGCTCGCTGCCGCTACCACCCCTCGTCGTCGTCTGCAGTTCAGTCCACTAGAACCACTCACGCGGCCGCAGAAAATAGTCCCCACGCTCTCCCAATTCGCCTTCTCGCCCGCGTCGTCGCCGTTCCACCTCCTGGTAGCTCCAAGCCCACGACACAACCGCCTTGCCCACTAGGTGTTCGACAGTTTGCCAACGGAATGGATTCGAATGTGGAAGAGATGTTGGTATCTCTGATGGACGACGAAGTCGCCATTGCTGCTGGCGCTTGAGACACCGCTGGCGACGATGATTGTTGCTTCCCTCTTGGGCATGATGGACGACGCTAAGGAGAAAACGTCCACTGGGGGTTCAAAGCCTGGGCGGCGCAAGAGCAAGATGAGGAAGAGGATAGAAGGCTAATGCATGCTTACGCCAACTATTTCGCCGACGACCCGTTGCACGACGACGTCACATTTCGGCGCTGTTTCAGAATTAGACGGAAGCTTTTCCTGAAGATCGTTGAGGAATTGAGAGAGTTTGGTGACTACTTCAAACTGAAGAGAGACATTGTTGGCACGCTTGGTTTCTCCACAATCTAAAAATGCATAGTTACTCTCGAGATGCTTGCATATGCAATTCCTAGAGACACGCATGACGACTACCTCTACATGGCCGAGTCCATAGCCATCGACTGCATGTACAGGTTTTGCTGGGCAATTGTGGTAGTGCTTGGGAAGAAATACCCGAGAACATCCAATGCAGAAGACACAACTCGGATCTTGGAACAGAATGCAGCTAGGGGTTTTTCAGGAATGCTTGGAAGCATTGATTGTATGCACTGAGCATGGAAGAACTGTCCATTCGCGCACCAAGACATGTACAAAGGTCATAAAGGATCATGTAGTGTGGTGCTTGAGGCTGTGGCAGACCTGGATATGTGAATTTGGCATATGTGAATTTGGCATGATTTCTTTGGTATGTCAGGATCACACAATGACATCAACGTACTGCAGTATTCAAATGTGTTCGGCGGTCTTGTTGAAGGTAGAGCTACTCCAGTGCAGTTCGAGATCAATGGCCACCAGTATGACAAGGGCTACTACTTGGCAGGTGGCATCTACCAAAGATGATCAACATTTATAAAGACAATCTCAAACCCTGTGCCTAGAGAGAAGAAAGCTTGGTTTGCCACACAAAAGGAGGTTTGCAGGAAGGATGTGGAGAGGACATTCGGTGCGCTGCAAGCTCGATTTTCCATTGTCAGGTACCTTGCCCTTACCTGGTCGAAATATCAGATGTGGGAGGTCATGATTGTCTGTGCGATCTTGTACAACATGATCATTGAGAGCGAACATGAGACTCTAGTGTTTGACACCGAACCATATTATCGCCAAGGTCCCCTTACAGATATTGACCACCAAGTGCCACATGTGTTTGCTTCTTTTCTCGCTAGGCGGCAAGAAGTTCGAGACATAAATACTCATAGTCAACTGCAAGATGATATGATGGAGCATTTGTGGAGGCTCAAAGGAGCCAGATAGTTTCTTTATTTGTTTGTCTTTGTTTGCTATATTGAACTTTTTGAATTGTTTGTTTAATTTCATGAACTTGTAAAAAAATTGAATGTTCAATTATTTATTTTCTATATTAAACTTGTTTAAAGTACTCCCTCCGATCCTAAATAAGTGTCACGGTTTTGAACTAACTCTAATTCAAAATGGCGACACTTATTTAGGATCGGAGGTAGTACTTGTTTGATTTGATAAACAAACTTGTTGATTTGATTAAAAAAAAACTTGTTGATTTTTCTAAGCCAGAGCCCCCCCCCCCCCACCCCAACAATTCATCAGTTTATCCGGCGTCCCACCCCCATACGGGCCAAAAAGGCCGCGTCGGATGCCGTACGGGGGGTGTTGGTGTGTGTGGAGATGCTCTTATTGGACTGGTTCATGTACGAGAAGTGTGGGAGAAAGGAAACCGTGGAGGAATTCAATTTCTCCTAATTTATGTGTTTTAAAATGTTAACCCCAGGAAATGATCCCTCGCGAGCTATACGTTGTTAGGTAGATAAGACCTCTCTAGCACCAAATTATACGCGCTCAGATGACACTCTATTTAATTCCGTCATCAAGAGGACTCGAAGCCGGGTTGGCTGGCTGCGCACTCGCTAGCCTTACTACCAAATCAATGCTTGGTTCTCTTACTTTGTGTGTTTTCGACATATTTCACCTTAATATTAACACATACCCGCTTACAGTTAACTTTGTTTCTCTTCTAATTGAAAAGGTAGGCTCCTCACGTAACACGGACTCCTACATTTAGTATTTATCGTGAGCTGAACTACCTAAATTGGTACTTTTATAGTACTCTCTTTGGTCCTAAATTAAGTGATTTTATTTTATCTAGGCACAGATGTATCTATCAACTAAGACTAGCCCAATAGGGTATCATAGATGGTACCATGCATCGTGCAAAATACTTATGTGTCATTACAATTAATGATAAAAGAGATAGTATTGGTATCATAGGTAAATACAATATCATAGCATGTGGAACTAGAAGAACTAATCTCAAATAAACTTTGTACACAAATTTACATTGAGATTCTATAAAAATAAATACACTAAGACTATGATACTACAATATGATACTATGTATACTATGTATTGTATTATGAAGATGGTATCACGTACTAGTATCATATACATGATACTTCCTATTGTGATTAGTTTAAAATATGTTTCGAGCATGCATAGTATATATAGCAAAATAAAATCACTTAATATTTTGGAAATAGAGTGAGTATTTAATTGATTGAAATATGCGCCACATCCTATAGGAGTACCTAGTCCACCCATGCCACACCAAATCCACCTCCGACTCGTATCATGGTTTAACTAACCGGTTTTCTCAGTTTAAGGTTGGGTTCTAACCCGTATTGAAGTTGAATGTTGCAAATTAAACTAGGTCATGATTTTAGGGTTGAAATGTGCACTTTTCTCGTTCCAATCCATATATTGCAACTAGCACTCCTATGCAGTCAGCTGCCATGATTTCTTGCCTCACACCGGCTCCATGCTATCTTTACTTTTTAAAGTTAACAGAATAACTGCTAAATTTATTGATTAAATAGAAAATGGATTGTTTGGCAAGACATGCCTAAAACACCACAAGACATACAAAACTCCAAAAGGTGGAACAATCAGATCTGCCAAGAGCATTTGGGCCAACCTCAACGACTCTGGAGAGAAACGACATGCCAAGATATAAGAACATGCGTCTCTAAACCCGCAAGAAAAGATCAAAGAGCTCATATGACACTCCTTGCATGTGAAGGGAGCTCCTGCAGCTACCGCCACACAACCTCGCGAGCCACGGGTCCCTCTAATCGGACCCATCTCAAAAACAATGCCCTTAAGAGGGAACACGACGCCAAGTAGCGCCGCCATCATCTCATCCGAAGATCGAATGTGGAGTTTTTTCCGGAGCATGTCGGTGTAGAAAGGTGAGAGTTCTTGCTTCGATGCCTTCAACAAAGAAACGACACCCGTAGGCGACGCCATCGACCACTCCGGACATAGCCAAAACACGGCTTTCACCAACAGCCTCACCCACACCAACCCAACTAGAAACCAATCAGCCGCCGTGCAATACGCCACCCCACCGAACATGCATTCACGGCCAACCACGTCTCCCTGACTAGCCATCACGCTGCTGGCTCTTCTTCCTCCTCCCAGCACTGGATGCCACAACCCCCCTCTCTCTCACACACACACACTTGTCCCTGCTGACTTGTCCCTGCCGGCGTTGCGCAGCCAGGAGCACTACCCCACTCACAACCTACTTCTTCTCCCCAGCTGGCGGAAGAATGCAACACCTCACCACGGTGCCATTCATCTCACGCTTCTGCAAGCAAGTAAGATGCGTGCAGCGACTGTTGTTCTCTAGACCCAGATCGGCCCTGATAGAGCCCTTGTCGCGGGCATCACGGGCAATGCCAATGCTCCTCGATGACAAACGTCCGCACCTCCTTCCCTCCTTCACATCCAACTCCCACACAGCCACTGCTCCCTCCGGTTCTTCCTCCAGCACCGCCAACGTGCTCCACGCGCATCTCCACGGCAGCCCCCGGATGGGGTCCGAACCTCCACATCGCGCCGACAGTGAGCCTTCTGTGCCGCCTCCCCGCCACCAACCGCCATCTTGCAGCAGCACCTCGGCCAAAGAGGAGGCCGTCGCCACACCCATGGTGGCCAGGACCACCACGTGATGGATCCCGTGCCTCCCAGCCGCCATGACTGTCTCCTCCACGAGAAGAAAAGGAGGTGCTGCTTTGCCCAGCGGCGTTAGCTGACGGCGGCGGCGAGGGAGGAGGAGGGGGTGGGGACGGCAGCTGCGGTGGATTTGGGATTCCGCCCGAGCTGCTCCAGGAGGAGCGACACGGGGGCTGTTTTTTGCGTTTCCGCATGATATCTTCTACTTGAGCATTTGGCTAGCCTAGAGCGCAGAGCGCTAACCAGACATGTACTACCTTTTGGTCGCAGCATCCCTCGACCTCGACGCACCGCAAAGAAAGAAAAAAATGGTGTGCCACTCACGATTCAGCCGTAGAAGTGAGGAAACAGACCGAGAATAGGTAAGCAAAATCCAGGAACTTGTCAGATTGCTTCTTTGGTCCCACCGGCAAGGCCTAGATCCAGGCAAATCATGCCTGGCTAGTCCTTCATAGGAAAAGAATCACACTACAAAGAAGGGTACAGATGCGTTACCTTTCTAATATGGACGAACCAAAGCAGATCCGGCGTCGCCTCTGTGCAGTACTGTCATGAGGATGAGCCTATGTAGATGGAGGAGTGGTGCCTGGTGGAAAAAAAAAGGAGGAGGTGAGATCCGAACAAGGAAGTAGCTAGTACTCCAACAGGTGTCTGAAATCAATACAGATAAGTGTATCCTACTTTTATCATACAACAAGGAGCAGAAGATTGCACCTGAGTTTATCAGCATGCTCCTGGATCTCCTCGGTCGCTGCCCGCTTGTTCATCAGCATAAAACTGAATCTCAATCCAAATACGTACAGTACCATATGTGACCCGATTTCTCAGCACACCGGATCGGAGTTCGGAGGGGTGGGGATCTGATGTCGGTCCTGTCATGACACGAGCTTGAGCCAGCCACGACAGGGCGACAAAACTCCGGGCTCCGGTGACCTGACACCAAAGGGAGCGACGTCCTTAATAAATTCAATCATCATCAAATAAATAAAATTGGAGAGGGGCCATGAACAAATCGAGCAAATCTTGAAGGCTAGAATTAAATTGAAATTGTTTTTACCAATACATACATGTAGTAATTCGCCTCCTGCTTGTTGCCAGGTTCTTCCTGGTGCCGGCCGGCCGTATGTCTATACCGGCCCTCATCCGCAACCTTATGTCGTCGCTGGAATGAAGTGCGGCACCTGAGATCCATGGAGCTGGCAGACGTCAATCCGAGTTGTGTTTGTGCAGGTCTTTCTTCTTCTTGCAGTTGAGCGAGAGGAGGAGGGTACAAGGAGGAAACACGGTTATGGAGGGAGGGAGGGACGAACCAATATCTACCAGATTTAGTGGTTGGCGCAACAACCCGACAGGATGGTTGTAGGCTTGCAGCTAGCATATATTTTCTTTCTTGTTTAAAAAAAAAAGATAAAGCGGCTTAACAGCGAAAGCACCTTGATATGAGAAACAAAGGAGGAAACGCGCCCCCATGCTCTGACCTCTTACGGGTCTAGCGGGCTGCATTGCGGACAAACGTTTGGCTCTTAGTATCGATCTAATCTGCACCGACTAGGATAGCGGTGGCGTTTCTTGCTAGAGCATCTCTAAGGCATACCGCGTACCGCAGACCGAGCGGAGATTTTTAGCTCCGGAGTTTCGGTGTTTTTCCTTTAAAAAAATATCTATTCAACTCATAATTTATTCTATAAACGTACAAAATATTAATTTAAAATATTTTGTATTTTAAGCTGTACAAAAGACAAAAGTGTAGATCTATACAAATATGTTTTCAAATCTCCAAATTTTATCAATTTTTTTATTTTTTTATTTTTTGTATAGGACAAAATACAAAGAATTTTACGTCATGGTTTTGCATGCTTGTGGAATACGACATTGATTATATCTGGATTTTTTCGATATTTTATAAACCTGTAAAATATAATATTTTTTATAAATAAATAAAGTACTAGCGCTCGGGAGTCAATGACCTTCCGACTGAAAATATCTCCATCTCTCCTATTAGAATTGTGATAAAGCCATCAAACTTAGTGTACACGAAACTATAACTAACGTCAGATCTAATCAAATTTAAGGGATCATATCGCTTGAGTGGTCCGCCACCAAATCGAAGGGTTGAGATTCAATGCTCAAACCTAGAAAACAAAACCAACATAGAACAGAACATTGTTAGGGTTTAAATGTTGGATTCACAAAAGTGAATCCATTTTACCGTAGAATCCATAATCAAGATCAAGAACTAGTCCTGAATCTTAGCATCTTGAGGTAGGCAATCACAAAAGCATAGTCAAAATAGATAGAAGTGAAAACCAAATATCCAGACCCATCAGCACATGATCCACTACCATAGTAGTTGATAGCCACTAGAACAAACCCAAGAGAATGATCACATAATCAAATACCAAGATAGTAGCCGAATTTCATCTTATTTAACACTACTAGGAAAACTGCTATAAATAGATAGATCATCTGTGGCTCGTGTTCTGGACCATGCGCCATAGAAGATAACCAGTGGCGCATAACAACAAACTTCGGTGGCGCATATGGTCATATGCGTCATAGAAGTTATGCGCCACAAAAATATAGGGTGGGCCCCACCGCAGATCCTTGTTGACCGTACTCTGACCAACCTTCCGTGGCACATATGTGGACATGCGTCACAGAAGTCTTTTCTTTTGTGGCGCATGTCCACATATGCGCCACAGAAACTGAGTGTGGGCCCCACAACATGTCCTTTTTGACCGTACTCTGACCAACCTTCTGTGGCGTATATAGCCATATGCGCCATAGAAGTGTGAACTCCTGTGGCGCATATCGACCATATGTGCCACAGAACTCGGCGTCCAGATGTGCAAAAAGGTGGCAACTTTTGCAACCCTCTACCTATCACCATCCATTTCACATCCTTCTTCCCCCTCTTCTAGCTCGTCTTTTTCCTCTCTCTCTCTCCCACCCTATTGTGCCCATACTTTTCTCCATTTGTTGTATTTAAACCTACTATAGTTGATAGATTGGTTAGGGAAAGCTGTAGGGGTTTGTAGCATGGAAAACAAAAAAATTCTATCGCATGAACACGCAAAAGCCAAGATCTAATCTACGACATCGGTGCAACGAGTTTATAGAGTTTTCAATAAAATGCTGGGGGGCTTTGCCCTAGAGTCCTTATGCTAAAAAAAGTTTATAGAGTACTAACCCCCGTAGATCCAAAGCATTTTAACGAGATCGGATTCTCGTGGTTGATGTAGTCGTTCACTTGTCGATCTCAAGATCGTGTACACGATCCTTACGGTGCCATGTTCTGGCAGCGCTTCCACAGTCGGTCACACGTACGGTACTCGATGAAGATCTTCCTCTCCCTTGTTCCAGCAGGCATTGAAGGTTATACATCTCCTCGTGATCCCAGCAGCACGACGGTGTGGTGATGGAGGTGGAGGAGTAGATCCTGCAGGGCTTCGCCTAAGTCGGAGCAGGTATGGTGGAGTAGAGAGGGCCTCGTCGTCTAGGGTGTAGGAGCCAAGGAGAGGGAGGCGCCGACGGCTAGGGTGTAGGCAGCGGCGACTTGGAGAGGAGCGGCAACCTAGGTCAAGGGGTGAGAGGGGGTGGCGCCCCCTCCCCTCTTTATGTTCATGGAGGGGAGGCGGCCAGGGTGGCCGAGTCCTCCCCCAACTCCCCTTGTGGTCGGTGGCTTGCGGAGGGAGAGGGAAACCTAGTTTCCCTAGGTCTCCTTTCCTTCCCCCACTAGGACTTTGACTTTCCAAATTGGGATTTGACTTTTCAAACTAGACTTTGACTATTTAAACTAGAGTTTGATTCCCACTTCCTATTCTTTGCCGACTTGGCCTAGTGCTTGATGCCGCCACCCCCACTTGGGTATGGTGCATCCACGTGCCCCCCTTACGGGGTGGTGGACCTTCTAGAACCTTCTAGAAGCTTCCGGTGAAAACACGGAAAACATTTCGGAACCCCAAAATTGGACTTTCCTTACATGAATCTTATTCTTCGAACCATTCTGGATCTCCTCGTGATGTCCCAGATCCAATCCGAGACTCCTAACAACATTCGATCTCCAACTCATATTCCATATCTACTAAACAACATTGAATCCTTAAGTGTGTCTCCCTACGGTTCGCGAACTATACAGACATGATCGAGACACTTCTACGATCAATAACCAATAGAGGAATCTGGAAATTCATATGAATCCCACATATTTCTATGATTACATTGTGATCGAATGAACCGTTTACATATGATACCGATTCCCTTTGTCACGCAATACTTTACTTATCCGAGGTTTGATCGTCGGTATCTCTATACCTAGTTCAACATCATTACCGATAAGTACTCTTTACTCGTTCTGTGATATGACATCCCTTGTGACCTAGTCACATGCTTGCAATCCATTTGGATGACATTCCACCGAGAGGGACCAGAGTATATCTATCTGTCATATGGATGGAAAAATCCCACTCTTGATCATGTGCCTCAACACATACTTTCAGAATACCTAATGCCACCTTTATAACCACCCAGTTACGGAAGTGGTGTTTGATGTCATCAAAGCATTCATCCGATGATGGTGATTAACATGATCTCATGGTCGAAGGATTAGATTACTATGTATTTGAAAGCTTGTAGCAAACGAACTCTAAATGACTTGATATTATGCTGCACTTATTATAGGAGTGTGTCCATCATATCATTCTCCTAATGACATGATCTTGTTTATTAATAACATAATTTCCATGATCAGGAAACCATGATCATCAATTAATCAACAAGCTAGTTTTAACAAGAGGATTTATTAAGGACTCATTTTATGTTTACAAAACACACAAGTATTAATGTTTCCTATTAATACGATTATAGCATGGGATGTAAACATTCATCATAAACACAAAGATATAATAATGACCATTTTATTATTGCCTCTTGGGCATATCTCTAATAGTCTCCCACTTGCATTAGAGTCAATAATCTAGATTACATTGTTATGTACCTAACACCCATGGCGTTCTCGTGTTGGTCATGTTTTTCCCTAAGAAGAGGTTTAGTCAATGGATCTGCCATAGTCAGATCTATGTGTACTTTGCAAATCTTTATGTCACCATCTTGGACATGCTCGCGAATAGCATGGAAACATAGCTTGATATGCTTCAGCTTTTTGTGTGACCTTGGCTCCTGTGCATTGGCTATGGCACCCATGTTGTCACAGTAGATGGCCATTGGGTCCAACGCACTAGGTGAAAGGAATATGCCCGAGAGGCAATAATAAAGTGGTTATTATCGTATTCCTTATTTATGATAAATGTTTATTTTGCATGCTATAATTGTATTAATACGGAAACGTTAATACATGTGTGTTTAATAAACAAAAAGGAAGTTCCTAGTTATGCCTCTCTTATAAACTAGCTCGTTGATTAACAAGATGATCAAAGTTTCCTGATCATGGACATTGGATGTTGTTAATAACGAGGTCACAACATTAGTGTAATGATGTGATGAACATTCATCCAAAGTATAGAATTACGATTAAAGTCACTGAGTTTATATTGCTATAACAACTTATGAAGTGATCCTAATCCTTAGACCATGAGATCATGTCAATCACTAACACCGGAAGAGTTTCTCGATGACATTAAACGTCACACCGTAACTGGGTGATTGTAAAGATGGCTTCAGAACTACTAAAGTGTTATGTTGAGACTCATGGATCAAGAGTGGAATTTGTTCATCCCGATGACAGATAGATATACTCTGGGCCCTCTCGGTGATATCACATTGATTAGCTTGCAAGCAAGTGATTTGATCACTAGAATGTTATATCACGGGAACGAGAAAAGAGTGCATGTCGGTAACGAGATCAAACTAGGTATGGAGATACCGATGATCGAATCTCGGACATGTAATATATCGTGAAACAAAGGGATTAAGATACTAGCGTAAAAGCTTCACACGATCACAAAAGTCATCGTTGAATGTGTGGGAGTTAGTACTGATCTCCAGGTCCCGCTGCCGATTACTGATCGGAGAGGGGTCTCGATCATGTCTGCATTATTCGCGAACCATAAGGTGACACACGTAAGGGATACCGACACCATTCGGAGCAAATGATATGTCAGAAAAAGAAAAGGAAAGCACAGGAATTTATTTCACTAGACACCGGAACTGTTTCGGTTGAAATTGCTGAAACTGGTTCTGCATGTGAAATTGAATACTAGCAAGGGGTTTTATGTGAATGTTTGTTAATTAAAGTAATTAACAAAATTCTGAATAAAAAAATAAATAAAATAGTTTTATTTAAATGAGAGCTTGCATTAAATTTGGTGGAAATTTAATGCATGTGAGTGAATTTTTGAGTGGAGGCTCTTTTATGGGAGTGGAGGCTTTTCATTTTGAGTGGGAACTCCACCCACATGAATGTGGAAGAGGTGGGGGCAGCCACCATGGCTGGCGCCATGCCCCTTGGGGTGCCCCCTCTCCCTATAAAAGGCCCCCTCTCATTCTCTCAAAGCACACCTCCTCGCGAAGGATCTCTCTTCCCCCTTTAGAATTTCCCCATGGTCTCGGATCAGCGAGATACATGTTCCCGGTGGCTTTTTCTGGAAGGATTTGTTGCTTCTGCTGCTTCGCTAGAGCGAGGGCGCGGAGGTTGTCGGGGTACCCGTACGTGTGTGCAATCATGGATGCACCACTGCTTTGTGGTGCTGGACTTGATGGTGCTGGACCGGTTCGACCAGATGGACTTCATCACGATCTTGAGATTGGCAAGCGTTCGTCTACATCATCCACAAGTACAACCTCGTTAACACTATTCGGTCTTCAAGGGTATGTATTCTATGGATGTATATCCACTTGTTGCTTGTATCTAGTAGATAGATCTTGGTACTTAGATGTTCCCATCGTAGGAAATTTTTTTGTTTTCTATGTTGCGAACCCAAAAGTGGTATCAGAGCCAGATCTATGCATAGATTCTTTGCACGGGTAGTACACATATGAGTATGTGGGCGATGATGATCATTTTATTGCTTCTTAGTTGTAATTTGGATATTGGTGGCATAGTGGGATGAAGCGCCCCGGACAAACTTTACATGTCCTCGCACATGATACCTGTTCCACGCTTGACATGCAACTAGTTTTGCATAAGTGGCTAGCGGGTGTCTGTCTCTCCTACTATAGTCAATATCTAATTTGCAACGAGTTGTCATCAATTTGGTTATCCTCGTTGTGGTTCATGTTCGTAGATAAGAACGGTTCTATCTTCGAAAGCCCTAAGCCACGTAAAACTTGCAATGGATAAATTAGAGGCGTCTAGTTTAGATTGTTGCTGGGCTAGTGTTATGATATGGTGATGTTGTAAGTAGAAGTATGAGATGATACTCTTACAACACACATAGCATGTAAGTTCCATAGACCTTGGCCTTACACATAAAGGTATGATAGTGATCATACCATGGTGCACATGATGGAGATCATATGCGGGAACCATATCATTTCACTTATAAACATGTGATGTTTAATTGCATCTTATATTGCTTGTTTGGCGTTTTATTAGCATAATAAGATGATACCTCATTTAGATATCAAGATAAAAATATGTTCTTCCTTAAGTATGCACCAACAATGTTTCGTCGCTTCAAGACATCACGTGATGATCGGGTGTACTTGAATCCACGAGCATATCTCGGGTGTAAGACAGTTTTACACACGCGAATACTAAGGTTCTTACTTGGCGAGCCTAGCATGTACAGACATGGCCTCGGAACACAGACCGAAAGGTTAAGCATGAGTCATATGTTTTGATATGATTACCATATGGATGCTCGCCTTTGAAGCTACACCGACTCACGTGATGATCAGACTTGGTGTAGTGGATTTGGTTCATGTAATCACCAAAAAGACATGAGTGATGTCGTTTTTTAGTGGGAGTTTATTTCTAATTTGGATTAGTAGAACTCAATTTATCATAAATTAAATCAAAGTGAATTTGCATAATTTGTTGTAGTCATTGGCATTCGTTCACCACCTTATGCATAGTTATAATTGAGATAATAGAACTATAGAATTCTGGATATTTACTTTACAAACTGGTATCGTATTGTGTTGAGTGTCAATCTAAAGTTTAAAGTCCTATTGCAAACTTTCAGCAAACTCTGTTTACTCCATGAAATTTAATAATTGGTATTAAATCGAGAGTAACAATTCTAGTGTTAGTATCTTAAGTATCATGTTTGCCTCCATGATTCTTGATTGTTTTAATATCAAGTTTATCTAGGAGCTGAAAGAATTGTTTCAGAAACCATCATGTGTGATAGATATAATGATATCTGAAACAATGTTTTGGTTGCAATATGATAGAGTATAATATATGTTCTCATATTGGATGAGAATTTGTGAAGGTTGGAGATGCTAGACATCCTAATCATCCAAAAAGGGTTTTGGAAAGTAATGTTATACTCACGATTCTCCTTTATAAGCTACATTAGCTTGATCATGAAAGTCGTCATGATAAGGATGAATAGAAGATGTATGTAAAGTGTTTACTACACTAAAAAGATTACTAAAAATGGATTTTGAAAGAATACCGATCATTTTGATGATGGTGATCTACTTCAAAGTGCAAGTCCAAAGGTATTATTATTTGAATATACACGCTTTGGACTATGTGTCATGTATATGGCACCACTTTTGATGTTGATAGATTCTTTTAAAAGGAAATGCTGAAAGAGAATCTATAAAATATATTTGGCAGAAAAGAAAAGATCAGAAATATCCAATTTAGGTATATGGATGATATACATGTTATGGTTGTATTCTTTGCTTGTTAAACAATGTGGTTCTTGGGTATTGGATACCGAATTGGTTGGTATGAAATTTCATACGTAACGACACAATTCATGAACCACAATGGCCTAATAAGTAACTAGCAAGAGAATATGTGATGATGTTCATCGAAAACAAACAAACCATTGTTTGTATTTCTAGTTGACATCAAAGATTGACTTCAAGATTTTTTTTAATAATTATTATTTAAATCAGGTATTATGAGAACAAAGGTTGTTCAAATAATTACCGTATTCCATATAAGATGGATGATTTACAAATCTAGTTGGAGAAATCACACCCATAAAAACTAATGCTAAAATGTCGCAAGACAAATGATTGAAAGATCACTTACGAAGTGACATCGCCGTTTAAATTATATTGGAAAGAAAACATGAAGAATCTCCATTTTCATGGATTTTTGGAGTCTTTGATTTGATCAAGTGACGCTTGTGAGACTTTCCTCGGGATAATTGAAACTTCGTTCAAAGGCCAAAGAAGAACGAACGACTAAAATATTGGAATTTATACATATCGATGTATGTAGTCCATTATGTGTAGTCGTAAGCGATGGGTTTCAACTTCATATACTTTCTCCGGAAACTTGAGTGAATATTCACTTAATGAGAAGCAAGTATGAAATATTTGAAAATGTTCAAAAACTTTCAAGATGAAGTGGAAAATCATTGTAACAAGAAAATAAAATGGTTTATGATTTTATCATAAGGGATTTATTTGAGTTACAAGTGTAACAAGAAAAATAAATGAATTATGATTTATCATAACAGGATTTATTTGAGTTACAAGTTTAGCAAAACACCTAGATTTACATCTCCCAAAACACCATAGGAGTATGGAGTGTTTGAGATTTGTAATAAAACTTTTTTTGACATGGTTGGATCAAAGGTGTTATTTATAAAACTACCATTATGTTTTAAAAGATTAAAGCTTTATAGACTACCTCTTTTACACTGAAAAGAGCTTCATCTTGATCCGTTGAAATGACACCATATGAGTTATGGTTTGGGTAAAATCCAAATTGTCATTTCTTAAATTTTGGTATGCTAAACATAAGTAAGATGTTTACAACCAAAGTCGGATGAACATGTCTTTGTAGGTTATTTAGAATAACAATTGGTTATTCCTCCATAACACCAAGGACAAAAGGGTTTGTCGCTTGAAATGTGAAGTTTCTTGAAAAAAGAATTTTTCGCAAAAGTTAAGTGGGAGGACAATAGAACTTTAATAAGGTTAACGAACCTTAGCTATATGTGCTGAGTTGAAATCGTTAAATCGCTCCGGCCGCCATAATGCTCATAGCTTATGTGCCTCAAAGTTTGTGGTCACGGAGATCTAAGTTCTTATTGAACCAAGTCGGTCGGATAAACAAATCAAATGCTGAGATTTGAGAATAAATCATTATTGTTTGACAATGATGAGCCGACCACATACAAAGAAGCGATGATGGGCCCTGACTCCGTCAAATGGCTTGAAGCCATTAAATCCGTGATAGTTCCATACACGAGAAATCAAGTTTTGAACTTGGAAGACCCTCCGGAAAGGTGTAAAAACCTATCGGTCGTATTTGGATCTATAAAGAAACAGACATGGATGTTTCACATCTATGAAATAGTCGACATGTCGTAAAGTATTTTACGACAAATGTTCAAGGAGTTGACTATGACAAGATTTGATCTTTCATAGCGATATTTAGTCTGGATGGATTAAAGTAGCAACCACTACATATAATTTGGTATATGGTTGATGAATAAACAAAACAAAATTCTTCTAAAAGAATGGTTACCTAGGACGTGTGCATCACACGATCCAAAGGGTTTTGTTAATTCAAAGGATGCTAAAAGGGCATGCAAACTTTAATGGTTGAAGTAAGCATCGCGGAGTTGGAATCTTCACCGTGATGAAAAGGAGTTTTCATCTGGAGACGATGAAGATTCTTGCATTTGCAAGAAATTAAGTGGGAGCACTAAGACATATTTCTAATACATTATGTGGAAGACATCTTGTTGATTGGAAATGATGTATCTTTTATTTACAAAGGTTAAGAATTTCATTTCTATGAAAGACTTAGGCAAAACCCAAATATTTAGCATGAACGTCTCTAGTGGATAGGCTGTGACGCTAATATGGTTGTGCAAAACGTACATATATGAGATATTGAAAGAGTTCAATATAGAAATGACAAGAAAAGGTTCTTGTCGCATGGAAAGGAATTGAATCAAGATTCAAGTGTATCGACACTTGATAAGTGAAACAAGATTCAAGTGCTTTGACACTTGATGAGTGAAATCACGAGAATGTTTTGATCAATCATACCATGATATGTACACATCCAGATATTTCATATGCTCTAAGTGTCATGAGCATATACCAGAATGAATCATAAAATGATCATTGGCCGATAGTAAGGATATTCTTATGATCTTTTGGAAGAACTAACAATATATTTGTGTAGAGGTGACAAACAATTACAAATAGTTCATTGTAAAGCGTTACATTGCTACTAGTTTTGTCACAAGATATAAAATTAAGTTTATCACAATTTAAACTATGGGTGGCACAATGAAATGGAAAGAACGTTTCCATGATGGATTTGGATGAATTCCAAAGTTAAGACACTGTGACAGATACTACAACAAAAGGCTAAGTATATGACTTCTATAGTAGCAGCAAAGGAGGGAATTTGTGTCAAGTAGTTTGTTATCAAACTAAGGTGTGGTTCGCAATGGGCTAACACTAAAGATATATTATATGACAATAGTATCGACGTGTTTTAACCCCAAGGAACTAAAGGTCTCACAGAAAGACCAAATTTATACAATACCATCTCATTGGAGAATGAGTGATGCGTGAAGACATGCAAATACACACGGACCTGAAAGTGTCAGATCTGTAGATTATGTTAACCACTTGCAGTTGCATATATGGAACACCAGAAAGCCATAGGTGTTCAAATACGCAAAGTTTTCAAACTAGATTATTGTCTCTAGTGCAAGTGGGAGACTGAAAGGAATATCCCCGAGAGGCAATAATAAAGTGGTTATTATCGTATTCCTTATTTATGATAAATGTTTATTTTGCATGCTATAATTGTATTAATACGGAAACGTTAATACATGTGTGTTTAATAAACAAAAAGGAAGTTCCTAGTTATGCCTCTCTTATAAACTAGCTCGTTGATTAACAAAATGATCAAAGTTTCCTGATCATGGACATTGGATGTTGTTAATAACGAGGTGACAACATTAGTGTAATGATGTGATGAACATTCATCCAAAGTATAGCATTACGATCAAAGTCATTGTGTTTATATTGCTATAAAAACTTATGAAGTGATCCGAATCCTTAGACCATGAGATCATGTCAATCACTAACACCGGAAGAGTTTCTCGATGACATCAAACATCACACCGTAACTGGGTGATTATAAAGATGGCTTTAGAACTACTAAAGTGTTATATTGAGACTCATGGATCAAGAGTGGAATTTGTTCATCCCGATGACGGATAGATATACTCTGGACCCTCTCGGTGATATCACATTGATTAGCTTGCAAGCAAGTGATTTGGTCACTAGAATGTTATATCACGGGAACGAGAAAAGAGTGCATGTCGGTAACGAGATCAAACTAGGTATGGAGATACCGATGATCGAATCTCGGATATGTAATATATCGTGAAACAAAGGTATTAAGATACTAGCATAAAAGGTTCACACGATCACAAAGGTCATCGTTGAATGTGTGGGAGTCAGTGCGGATCTCCAGGTCCCACTGCTGATTATTGATCGGAGAGAGGTCTCGATCATGTTTGCATTATTCGCGAACCGTAAGGTGACACACTTAAGGGATACCGACACCATTCGGAGCAAATGATATGTCAGAAAAAGAAAAGGAAAGCGCAGGAATTTATTTCACTAGACACCGGAACTGTTTCAGTTGAAATTGCTGAAACTGGTTCTGCATGTGAAATTGAATACTAGCAAGGGATTTTATGTGAATATTTGTTAATTAAAGTAATCAATAAAATTCTGAATAAATAAATAAAAGAGTTTTATTTAAATGAGAGCTTGCATTAAATTTGGTGGAAATTTAATGCATGTGAGTGGATTTTTATGTGGAGGCTCTTTTATGGGAGTGGAGGCTTTTCATTTTGAGTGGGAGCTCCACCCACATGAATGTGGAAGAGGTGGGGTCAGCCACCATGGCTGGCGCCATGCCCCTTGGGGTTCCCCCCTCTCCCTATAAAAGGCCTCCCTCTCATCCTATCAAAGCACACCTCCTCGCGAAGGATCTCTCTCCCCCTTTAGAATTTCCCCATGGTCTCGGATCAGCGAGATACATGTTCCCGGTGGCTTTTTCTGGAAGGATTTGTTGCTTTCGCTGCTTCTCTAGAGCGAGGGCGCGGAGGTTGTTGGGGTACCCGTACGTGTGTGCGATCACGGATGCACCACTGCTTTGCGGTGCTGGACTTGATGGTGCTGGACCGGCTGGACCAGATGGACTTCATCACGATCTTGAGATCGGCAAGCGTTCGTATACATCATCCACGAGTACAACCTCGTTAACGCTGTTCGGTCTTCGAGGGTATGTATTCTATGGATGTATATCCACCCGTTGCTTGTATCTAGTAGATAGATCTTGGTACTTAGATGTTCCCATCGTAGGATTTTTTTTGTTTTCTATGCTGCGAACCCAACACTAGGAACCACAGCAAATCCGTAATGAACTCCTTCATCCATATCGCCTCTTGTGAAGCCTCCGAAGCAGCTATGTTTTCCGATTCAGTTGAAGATCTCGCCACAACGTTTTTCTTAGCACTCCTCCATCTCAGTGCTGCACCATTCAAAGTAAATACATATCCAGATTGCGACTTAGAGTCATCCGAATCGATGTTCCAACGAGCACCAGTGTAACCATTTACAACAAGCTATTCATCACCTCCATAACAAAGAACCATATCCTTAGTACTTCTCAAGTACATTAGGATATTTTTGACCGCTATCTAGTGTCTACTCCTAGATCACTTTGATATCTGCCAGTCAAAATAACAGCATATGCAATATTTGGTCTTGTACACAACATGGCATACATGATAGATCCTATGGCTGAGGCATAGGGAGTTTTGTTCATCATCTCTCAATCTTCTTCCATAGCTGGACTTTGAGTTTTACTCAAGGTCGTATTGGGCAACATGGGAAAGAACCCTTTCTTTCTATCTTCCATTCCAAACCTCTTTAGAAGTTATATATCATTCTCAATCAACATGGGAAATAGTCTTTGACACTTTTAAGAAGTTATATATCATTCTCAATCAACAATTTGTCATCCACATATAGTACTAGGAATGCTACAGAGCTCCCACTCACTTTCTTGTAAATACAAGCTTCTCCATAAGTTTGTATAAATCTAAAGTTTTTGATCACCTTATCAAAACATTGATTCCAGCTCCAGGATGCTTGCTTCAATCCATAAATAGATCGTTGAAGTTTGCATACCTTGTTAGCATCTTTAGGATCGAAAAAACCTTTGGGTTGTACCATATACAACTCTTCATCAATGTCACCATTGAGGAATGCCGTTTTGACATCCATCTGCCATATCTTATAATTGTAATATGCAGCGATTGCTAACAAAATCCTCACAGAATTTAGCTTCTCTACTGGTGACAAAGTCTCATCATACTCAACTCCTTAAATTTGTCGTAACCCTTTCACGACAAGTCGAGCTTTATAGACGGTTACATTACCATCAGCATCTGTTTTCTTCTTGAAAATCCATTTTCTCTAGACAGCCTTGCGGCTATCCGGTAAGTCCACCAAAGTCCACACTTGGTTTCGTACATGGATCCAATCTCGTATTTCATGGCTTCATGCCATTTTTTGGAATCTGGGCTCATCATTGCTTCCTCATATGTCACAGGGTCGTCGGTGTTGTCCACCAACATGACATTCATAACAGGATCATACCAATCAGGAGTGGTACGAGTCCTCGTCGACCTGCGAGGTTCTGTAGTAACTTCATTTGAAGTTTCATGATCATTATCATTAGCTTCCTCTCTTATTGGTGCAGGCGGCACAGGAACATTTTCCGGGACTTCGCTACTCTCAAATTCGAGAGAAGGTTCGATAACCTCATCATTCCTTCTAGTGAATTCTTTCGAGAGGAACTACTTCTCCAGAAAGGATCCATTCTTGGCAACGAAAACTTTGCCTTCAGATCTATGATAGAAGGTATACCCAATTGTTTCTTTAGGGTATCCTATGAAAACACATTTTTCCGTTTTGGGTTCAAGCTTGTCGGACTGTAACTTCTTTACACTAGATGATTCCCCGCGCGTTGCTGCGGGAATTGTATGAAATATATTATGTACTATGATATTTAGATTTAAAAATTACTTTTAAAACCAAATATAAACGAAGGAATAAAATGAATGCGTGAACATGAGCACTCAAAATTGGAATGCGTTTCTTTGATAAAATTTGCTAATTGTATCATTATAAATTATTCATTAAACATAAATATTATGGTAGTAAAATTTATTTAGAATTATTGGGTTATTGCCTTCCTCGTAGACAAAAATTTGGAAAAATTATTTAGAGTTGATGGGGTGGTTTCCTTCTTGGTCGCTGAAAACTTGGACATATGGTTTTGCTTTCTTCATGTACTGCAAGATGTATTTGGCCGAGTTGAATCGCTGATCCTCGAGAAGCTTTGTGGTGCTTTTGAAATTAATGTAATTTGGTGGGTTTGCAGTATTCTTCATCTCTGCAATAGCTTCCATGTACTTCTTGTTAGTTTGTCTAGATGAATGAAGAAATGATGGGGGCAAGTTTTTTGTTGATGCATCGGCCCGAGTCCTGTAAAAATGGTTGTGTAGTGTAAAAAAGGGTAAGCACACGAAGTAGACAAAACTAATAATATTTGATGTTGTGATGATACCTATTGCCTTCCTGCAGATTGTCCATGTGTTGGCAATAAACAAAAGTATTTGCAGGAAGATTAGATGAACTTGTAAGGAATACAATGTTTGGGTGTGTCTGAGTTTGGGTGGGGTGGTGGTGTTTATATAGTTTTTCTGAAAGAGAATGTGTTTAACCGTAAGACAGTTTTTAACAACAATTAATTGTGCTATAATTTATAGAAACTGATAAACATTAGTAATGTTTTAATATTTGTATCTGTCATCTATGTAGAAACAGTAAAAATTAACTAGGAGAGTTATCATTCATTAAATAAATTTGTATTGATTAGGTATTTTATGTCTTAACTGGCAACATTTTTTCGTAGAAGAACAACAAAGATACTTATTTTCTGCTGGAACCTTCAAGTGATAAGTATTGTCGCATGAACAATATATGAAGAGTCTGACATTGTACGGAATGAAGCTAAAATTGTGGAAACAATATGCATTGTCATGTAGAGACTGAATGGATCATCCAAAGATTATTGTGGATTACAATAGAAGCGAGTACATGTATTGATCAATAGATCTTCATGTAAGCAATAACATAAGTAATTTAGGTTGAAGCCATCGTAATCTTGAGTTCTTCGATGCATGTTTGATGATGACCTGCATGTGGGTAGAAAAACATCGATATTAGAAAGGTAATGCTTGTGTGTTCTTGTTAATGATACACTGAAATTTTGTATATTTTTTAATATAGGAAAAGCAATGATACCTATGTTATTTTATTCTTTATCATCTTCACTTTCTCAGATGCTTGGTGCAACCTTATTGTCTGTAATGCTGTTTGAGGATAAACAAATGAGAATGGTGAACGTGATACTTGCTATGTAATATGAGGGAACATACGTACTCTTGCTTAGGTCGTTTGTCAGTATGAGTATGAAGTTCAAGTCCTCCAGCTGTGAGATCTTCATCTTTACTATTGTGGCATATAAAAATTGCATTGGTGAGAAATTGTATGATGTAATGTAACCGTTTTTTATTCTGGTACCTTTCTTTGTTTGGTGTTTCATCTTCTGTAAATTGAATGGTTCGTTTTGCTGTAGAGTTGCTACAAAAAATAATGTTAGTTGGAATTAATGTTTAATTATGAAGAATGGAAGACATGATTATAGATTAAGAAACTACTTGAGCTTGTTTTTGTCGGTGGTAATAGCTATTGATTCATGTGATGGAGGTGTAGTATTTTGCAAGTCTTGTGGGGTACTATCATTTGAACTACAAATAGCAAAGGTTCTGTCAGTATGTCTAGATAGAGCATGTAACTTAAATTATTGGACTGATTGCTGGCAAACCTTTTGATAGTTGGGTTTGGAGATGGGTTGCTAATAAGCTCTTGGCCTGGAGATGCCTGAAAAGGTTTATAACATGAGTGCAATCTGAATTGAAGGACAATTTCTAGTAGTAAACATATTATAAGAAGGATACGTGTCTATATGCATCGAAAAATATTTTCTAACCTTTATGGAGGGAAGCATTTGTGCGTTATCGACCGAGAAGCTCTTTTTTATGAAATAACTTATGGGGAACCTGGATGTTGAATCTACTTTCATTCCTATATGGAATAATTTGGTTTTTCCAATGGCATTATCGAGTGCGATCACATGTTCCAAAGGATCTATTTTCATATTTTGAGAAGCATGGATGGCATCTCGTTCAACCAATTCTTCAGCAACAGTAGAGAAAGCAATTGCATCCAAATTTCCTGATTCATCTGCAATTGTAATAGGTAGCTTGTACCTAGATTATGTAGCATTTTTTTATTATCATGGTGGGTGGTACAAAAAGTAAGGATAAATTGAAGATGTGTTGAGTAAAGATGGTACAATGGCTTTGGAGCTGAATTTGTGCAAAGGCATGTTGGCGTGTCTGAATTGTTGTTATACCCCTTGTCACATCGATTGCATCCTTTGTAGTACCATGTAGTTGTTGTTACTATAGATTGTACTTTTGCTATAGTACTGTAGGTGGCTCTTTCCTAAGAGTCATAAAAATATGAAGCAATCAAATTCAAATATATAAGTTCATGGATATTTAAAAATGAGGCAAGATGTTGTGTACCTGAAAAGATGAAGTCGGTAGGTTTGATATTTCCTGTATGGTGTACAATTTTCCTGCTGCTTGAATTGGAGATAGATGGACAACTTGAGGTAGTTGTTGTTGAAGAGTTGGACATGTCCATTGATAGCTTTGAAATATCATTGAGAAAAATGTGAGCATATATGATTGTGGATAAATATTCTACATATATAAGTAGGTACAGGGAGAATGGATAATGACTGACCTAGTTCGATAGCTATTACTTTCAGATGTATCCAAGTCAATATATATTTTAGTTGCAGAATTTGAAGATACTGTTAGCATGCCCAAAAAGCTCCCTACAGTGACACCAGCAAAAATCCCAACTACAATGCCTTCTTGTGACTTCTTAAGTACTGCGTCTTCATCAAAGGTTTCACCATGATTGCCCCAAAGACGAATTTCTTGTGTCTGTTCACTGCACATATGGAATACTATGTGTTGACACACACTGGAAACGTTTTTAAAGGAAAATTTTGAACTAAGTTTTGTAGTAAGAGAAAATACTCTAGGTTGCGAATTTTGATTTTCCTGAGTTTAGTTTGAGATGTTGGGCTTGCATAATCAAATGGCCCCACGTGGCTAATGACTCCAATTACATCTGGAGAAAGAAAATGTGCATAAAATTTTGATGCTGTGATTTTTTTTCAGTCAAAAAAAGAAAAGATAAGAAAATGTTACCTTGTAGAGGCCTTGACATAATATCCATTTCTGGCAGCTTATCAAATGGACAGTAATTGAACGAAAATTTCGGTATTCCTGCTCCTCTGGTTTCAAGTCGGTCAACCTTGGTGTTTTGTTTAAACTGTAGCATATAGTTCTGGTAGTGGTATACATGAGTTTTGTTTTTTATGTCAACAGCTGCAACATCAGTAATCAACAGCTGCATCAAAGAACCGAAACGATGGCAGACTGAACCACTAACCTTGAATACATATGGTGCACGACCATCATTTATGGAGTCAATAACTTTAGCGCCCATTGAAGTCATTGCAAACATGGTATTGTATTGCCGAATATGGTCAAAGAAGTGTTTTGAAATTGTGCTGTTCTGTGAGGTCAATAAGTCCAACATTGGTTGAGGAGGAGGAACGTATGGGTCCAGGTAAACTTTTCCTCCTTTACAACATAGGTTATAAGTTGGATCAGAAGTATTTCTCTCTCTTGTATACGTTCTTCATACCAAAAAAAAGCTCCACAATATTTGCATGAGTGAGTTGGCCCCCCAAGGTTTAAGGGCTGAAAGATAGTTCCTGGAAGATCATTTTTCTTAATATTTTTCTTTGTAAAAAAAAGAGATCTAAATGCGATATGTACTAATGGGAATATAAGAATGGCTTACGTTTGTGGGTAAAGATCAAATTTGTTGTTTCCATAACTGATGTAGATGCTTCCTCATTTAATCGAGGACGTACTGAACGTTCTTCTGTACATGTTGTAGTGTGATTGATATGAAGTACATTGTAATTAAATAAGTTCATACGTATATCAGTCATTATAAGAACATATGAGATCATCACTGACCTCTATTCCTAAGCTGCGCACGACGACGACGGTTATCAGAAGTAGCTGGATGGTTTAGTTGAGGTGTGACAGCAGGTTGTGACTGGCGGCGTGGTCTTCCACGGCCGCGTGAGACGGAATGCTTATCAGGGTGACTTGTGGAATTTCCAGAGGTATCCATCTTTGCATCCGTACATATGCGAATTGAAAAAAGTCTAGTATTGTTGTTATGGTCTGTATCCAATAGTTTTTGATAAATTTCAATATAACTAATTAATCTGACATTAGAAGGTAACAAAGAAATTACTACAGCGGGATTTACTAAAAATAGTAGAACATCTGAAGATAAAAAATAAATTAGTACAACGGGATTTACTAAAAACAGTAGGCGCATGAGCTGAAGCAGTGTAAATTAAAATTTAAAGAAAGGTCATTATAACTGACGTACCAATGGAGCTTGTGGATCGATGGAATTGTGCAGTCAATACATGTGATGAAAAGTGATGGTCTCTTGAGCGTGTAGATCCAAAAGTAAATAAATACAAAGAAACTAAATCTTCAGCCGAATCTGAACCTGTACGCACAATCAATTAAAGCAAATCCGAACCATACGAGGTGCCAGGACAGATCAGATAAAGCAACAATCGAAAGAAATGAACCTGTATGCAATCAAATCGGCACATGGAAAGAATCCAATGAAATCCAGCCCTGTGTCAACCTGTCAGATTGGGACAATATGGTGAGTCATGAGTATAGAATCCAACCAATCTAATAAAGATGGATGATTAGAATAGGGAAATAGGAAGCGGACATGTAGCAGCACGGTGGAGTTTGGTGGCGGAGCTTGTGAGGAGAGGAATCTGGCACGAATGATGGGCTGATTTTTATCATGGAGGCAGCGGCGGATCATGAGCTCCATAGAGCAGTTTCCAGTCAATGAATGATAAGTATTAATCAGGCGTTTCTTTTAGCATTTGTGAGAAGGAAGGAAGGTTTCGGCTGGCAGGAATTATTGATAGCGATTGAGTAATTGAGAGGTGTTCGCGAGGACGACGAAAGGTTTCAGCGGCGGCGGAGGAGTATTTTTTGGAAGGGATAACGTGGAGTGATTTTTATTAGGTTGGGGTGACTTGAGTCGTTCCATCAGGAGCATCAAGCGATGGGCTTCAGTTACGGGCTGGACCGTTTGTGTACGGTGAATAGACTGGACCAAACAAAACTGAACGTAACCGGACAGAGCGGGATGGAGACACTCACGCGACGCAGCACAGCCGGCAAATAACGATGACGTGGAGGCACGAAAATGCAGGAAAATCAAGTTAGTGGGGGACTCCTATTTAGATATAGAAGATAAGCTTCACCATCCCAAACTTTAAGGGACGACAATTTAGGTATCTTCCCAAACCACAATTATACGGTGTCATTTTGACGGATTTAGATGGTGTCCTATTTAAAGTAAATTGCGGTTGTTTCTAATGCATAACCCCAAAATAATAATATCCAGGAATAATATACCAATAATAATAATAATATCTTCAAGAACAAAATAAATTTTTGGTTTATTTATTCTAGCTTGCTTTATTAATCTAAGCATAATTATCTGCTTGAAAATGAATACAGAAAAAAATGAAGTGTAGCAGCCAAGTAAGCTCAAAAATATCTGGAGACTAGAAGCTACATGAAAATATCTAGCGGTAAGCTCACAGAAGGTAACTAGATTTTTGGTGTTATCCACCGCTCACCCTAACCTGGACAGATGTCCTATGCTCCCCCACCTTTCCCAGCTATATATAGCTTTCTACCACCGCACATGCCCACCTCACTCCACAGTGCAAATCGACCTCAAAGCTTTCCTAGAGCTGGTAGACCTGAAAAGTTGGCGACAGGGACAGGTATGCCCACGCTCTAGAGCCCTAGCCTTGGCCATGTTCATCTGTGTGCTATGATCTAGCTACTCTAGTTCTTCTCCATAGCTGCTCTAGTTTCTCTCTCATAGATTTGATGGTTCTTGATGGATTTGAGTAGAATCCTTGTTGTTTCTCTAGATAATCTTGCATGTGGAGTAGATAAATTTATGTGAGATGACATATATTAAGTTTATTAAATCAGTGCAAATATTTACTACAAAATCTTGCTAAGAACCATCCAATGCAACTAGTACTACTTGGTGTTAATTGGTAATAGTATATGCTTTCTTGCAATAGTGAACTAGTACAACTAGTAGCACTTAGTGTGCATCGATTGTGTATAGAGAAAATCAATTTTGCTTGCATGCATGTATGAGTAGTCAACCCATGGATATATCTTGGCAGAGTAGTACTAGTATAGCTAGCTATTCACACATCATGTCATGTCTCACCTGTTGTTGGTACTATGCATGCAATAATGATTGGACTTGTTTCTAGTAAAATAGACTTATGTAATCTGTGCAACCTGATTAGGTTGAAGCCAAGTTGATCGGAGAATAAACAATCAAAGACAAGGTTGTGCATACTAGTTCTCTAAACTAAATAAATTACTAAATATATTTAATCTTGATGCTTGAATATTCTTAAGTGATTGAACAGTTTACAAAAAATATTTTCCTGAAAGTGTTAAGCGCATGGAGGAAGGAGAATTTCTTGAGCTAAAACAGGGAAATAAATCTGTGATAGAATATGAAATTGAAATTTCTAGACTTGCAAGATTTGCTCCTGAGTTTGTCCAGACTGACGGCTCCAAGGCGCGACGTTTTGAGAATGGTTTACGACAACCACTTAAGCGACGTGTTGAAGCCTTTGAGCTAAATACATTTAGAGATGTGGTGAGCAAAGCACAACTCTTGGACAAAGGATATCAAGAAGAAAGAACCGAGGTGAATCATCCATCAAAGAAGCCTAAGTTTTATAATAATAACCATCAAAATAAGGGGAGGTTTAGACCGAGTGGTCGTCCTGAACGAGTTGCAGGTAATTCATGGGGAAGCACGGCAAGGAAATGTCCAATATGTAAGGGAAATCATTCTCCTAACATTTGTCCGGATCGATGGGGCAAGTGTTATACCTGCGAGAAACCGGGGCATACTAGACATGAGTGTCCAAATAAAATTATAACATCATGGCTCCTCCTCATCAAAATACTATGGCTCTACCCCAGTCACCTCAGCAAATGTACCTTCCTGCACCTCCATCAACAACCCACCATGGTTCAAATCAATATGCAAGGACCACCACTTCAAATCAACCATCAGGATCCCATCCAACCAACAGAGAGAAACCTCGTGGAGGAAACCGGGCTAGAGTGTTTAACTTAACCTAGAGAAGTGCAGAAGAATCCAACAATATGGTGACAGGTAACTTTCCAATCTGCTCTGCTCTAGGTTTTATTTTGTTTGATTCCGGTGCCACACACTCGTTCATCTCTGCAAAATACATGAACAGACATAAGATTACTAGCAACCCATTAGAAGAAATCATTTACGTTGAGACACCATTAGAAAGCAGAAGTGCAAAATTAATTTGCAAAGCATGTCCTATTGAGATTGGGGGGGTGGAAATTCACTGCTGACCTTATCGTACTAGAAATGCAATATTTTAACGTAATACTTGGGATGGACTGGTTACAATGGAACAAAGCAACTATTGATTGCCATAAAAAGACGGTTACACTTAGGCCTCCCGGTCAAACTAAAGTTATATACCATAATAATATAAGAAACTTATTTTGATCATCTGTGGCAATGATGGAGAGTAAGGAAATAGATATAAATAAAATTCCAGTAGTAAATGAATTTCCTGATGTTTTCCCGAGCGATCTTCCTAGATTACCACTGGACTGGGAAATTGAGTTTGCGATCGTACTAATTCCTGGAACAAAGCCGATCCATAAGGCACCTTATAGGATGGCACCCATGGAGCTAAAAGAGCTAAAGACACAACTGAAAGAATTAGAGGAAAAGGGATTTATACGTCCGAGTGTTTCCCCTTGGGGAGCTCCTGTATTATTTGTGAAAAAGAAGGATGAAAGTTTAAGATTGTGCGTAGACTACCGTGAGCTAAATAAAGTCACCATTAGAAACAAATATCCTCTTCCTCGGATAGATGATTTATTTGACCAACTACAAGGATCCAAGGTTTTCTCAAAGATTGATTTGCAATGTGGTTATCATCAACTAAAAATAAATCCAAGTGATGTTTCTAAGACCGCCTTCCGCACTCGCTATGGGCATTACGAGTATTTGGTTATGCCATTTGGTTTGACTAATACCCCAGCGGCTTTTATGGATTTAATGAACCGGATATTCAAGCCTTACTTGGATCAATTTGTAATCGTCTTTATTGATGACATCCTCATATATTCAAAGACAAAAGAAGAACATTCTAAGCATTTAAGGATTGTACTACAAATACTACGAGAGCACCAACTATATGCAAAGATAAAGAAATATGACTTTTGGATGGATCAGGTACCCTTTCTTGGCCATATAATTTCAGGCGAAGGTATATCCGTTGATCTTGCTAAGGTGCAAGCCGTGTCGGAATGGCAAAGACCGTCCACTGTCACGGATATCTGAAGCTTCCTTGGGATGGCTGGATACTACCATCGTTTTATAATGAACTTTGCTAAGATCGCTACCCCTTTAACTCATCTAACAAAGGAAGGAGTTAAATTTGAGTGGACAACTAAGTGCGAGGAAAGTTTTCAAGAATTAAAGAATTGCCTAATTTCAGCACCAGTCCTTGCTTTGCCTATTGGTGGTGAAGATTTCACCATTTATTGCGATGCTTCAAAATTGGGCCTTGGATACGTACTTATGCAAAGAGGTGAAGTTATTGTCTATGCTTCTCACCAACTGAAACCACATGAACAAAATTATTCAACTCACGACATGGAGCTAGCTGCAGTAATTTTTGCACTAAAAATTTGGAGGCATTACCTTTATAGAGAGCATTGTGAAATATTTATTGACCACAAGAGTTTAAAATATATTTTTACCCAAAAGGAATTGAATATGAGGCAAAGAAGGTGGTTATAATTATTGAAGGATTATGATCTTAATATTAATTACCATCCAGGAAAGGCAAATATTGTGGCAGATGCTTTGAGTCAAAAAGCCTATTGCAATATGTCTATCCTAGCTACTCAAGAACCACATCTGCTGCGAGATCTAGAAAGATTAGGAATAAGACTAAAAGTACATGTACGTGTAAGCGTACTAGCTACACTTGAAGTCACATCAAACTTGAAGAAGCGGATTGTGGAAAAACAAATGGATGATCAGGACCTAGTACGGGTAAAGAAAAATATCAATGATGGCAGACCATCTGAATTTCATATTGATTCAAATGGGGCTATACGCTTTAGATACCGAATATGTGTACCTAATGATGCTGAATTAAAAAGGCATATTATGGAAGAAGCACACTCCTCTCTATACACCATGCATCCAGGTGGGACTAAAATGTATCAGGACATTAAAACAACATTTTGGTGGAATAATATAAAAATAGAAATAGCCAAGTTTATTATGGAGTGTGACACATGTCGACGCATAAAAGCAGAACACCAACGACCAGTTAGACTCTTGCAACCTTTGTCTATACCTGTATGGAAATGGGAAGAAATTAGCATGGGCTTTATTGCTGGGTACCAAAGACACCATTTGGGAATGATAGTATATGGGTGATAGTGGACCGAATTAACAAAGTCTGCACATTTTATACCTGTGAAGATTACTTTTTCCCTAGAGAAGTTAGCCAAGTTATATATCAAGGAAATAGTATCTCTTCACGGCGTCCCTTTGCGTATTGCATCAGATAGAGATTCTCGCTTTGTCTCAAAATTTTGGAGAAGTCTGCACAAAGCGTTGGGAACCAAACTCGATTTTAGTACGGCATATCATCCACAAAGTGATGGCCAAACAGAACGGATTAATCAAATTCTAAAAGACATGCTCAGGGCGTGTGTTCTAGAATTTAAGGGAGCATGGGATGAATATATGTCGTTAGCTGAATTCGCATATAATAACAGCTATTAATCAAGTATTAAAATGGCTCCCTATGAGGCTTTATATGGAAGAAGGTGTCGAGCATCGATTTGTTGGGATGATGTTGGAGAAAGAAAAATTCTAGGACCCGACATAATCCAGGAAACTGAAGAGAAAGTGAAACTTATACGCGAGAGACTACGAACCGCACAAAGCAGGCAGAAAAGATATGCTGACGGTAGAATAAGGGACCTTCGGTTTAAGGAGGGAGAACTAGTGTATTTAAAAGTATCCCCTATGAAAGGGATTAAACGATTTGGATAGGGAAAGAAATTAAGCCCAAGATATATTGGTCCTTTCCCAATTACCAAACAATTTGGAAAGTCGCATATCAACTAAAGCTGCCAGATTCTCTAGCAAGTGTACACAATGTATTTCATGTGTCTTTACTCCGTAAATGTTTGAAACCCCCACATCAACCTGTGGAGATTGAATTACCTGAGCTACAAGAAGGTTTATCCTATAAGGAATACCCTATTCGTATACTGGATTTTAAAGACCATGAGACTAGACGCAAAAATATTCGATTTGTTAAGGTTCAGTGGAGTAATCACGGTGAAGACGAAGCCACTTGGGAAAGGGAGGACGAATTAAAGTAAAATTACCCTTACCTCTTCAAAAAATAAAGGTATGTAAAATTCGAGGACGAAATTTTTATAAGGAAGGTAGGATGTAATATCCAGGAATAATATACCAATAATAATAATAATAATATCTTAAGAACAAAATAAATTTTTGTTTTATTTATTCTAGCTTGCTTTATTAATCTAAGCATAATTATCTGCTTGAAAATGAATACAGAAAAAAAAATGAAGAGTAGCAGCCAAGTAAGCTCTAAAATATCTGGAGACTAGAAGCTACATGAAAATATCTAGCAGTAAGCTCATAGAAGGTAACTAGATTTTTGGTCTGATCCACCGCTCACCCTAACCTGGACAGATGTCCTATGCTCCCCTACCTTTCCTAGCTATATATAGCTTTCTACCACCGCACACGCCCACCTCACTCCACAGTGCAAATTGACCTCAAAGCTTTCCTAGAGCTTGTAGACCTGAAAAGTTGGTGACAGGGACAGGTATGCCCATGCTCTAGAGTCCTAGCCTTGGCCTTGTTCATCTTTGTGCTATGATCTAGCTACTCTAGTTCTTCTCCATAGCTGCTCTAGTTTCTCTCTCATAGATTTGATGGTTCTTGATGGATTTGAGTAGAATCCTTGTTGTTTCTCTAGACAATCTTGCATGTGGTGTAGATAAATTTCTATGAGATGACATATATTATGTTTATTAAATCGGTGCAAACATTTACTATAAAATCTTGCTAAGAACCATCTGATGCAACTAGTACTACTTGGTGTTAATTGGTAATAGTACATGCTTTCTTGCAACAGTGAACTAGTACAGCTAGTAGCACTTGGTGTGCATCGATTGTGTAAAGATAAAATCAATTTTGCTTGCATGCATATATGAGTAGTCAACCCATGAATATATATTGGCAGAGTAGTACTAGTATAGCTAGCTATTCACACATCATGTCATGTCTCACCTATTGTTGGTACTATGCATGCAATAATGATTGGACTTGTTTCTAATAAAATAGACTGATGTAATATGTGCAACCTGATTAGGTTGAAGCCAAGTTGATCATAGAACAAACAATCAAAGGCAAGGTTGTGCATACCAGTTCTCTGAACTAAATAAATTAGTAAATATATTTAATCTTGATGCTTGAATATTCTTAAGTGATTGAACAGTTACATGTGATAAAAAATGGTTTGTTGATGAACGTTGGATGAAACGTGAATATCATACATGAATAAATAAAACGGTTGAGACGAGTATACACGAACTATTTTCAATCGCTCGCCGTAATCATGGGATGTATGGTATATCTAGCCCGAGACAATCAATACCTGAAATAACGGTACGTAGTCACGCCGATATCAGTGTGAGATTGATTTACCTCGCACAAGTAGGGGACTCGATGTCTTGATTCTCGGAGAGGGGTATAACCATTGGTGGAGATTACGATGTGTTTTAGCGTGTCTCTGCAGAGGTCACTATATTTAGGATTGCGCTAACCAATTAACCATTTATATTGTTTTTACACCCTTGTAAGGTAGCAAGAGACATGTTCTTCTATCACTTAAATTACTTGAATTTATTACATGCTATTTTATTGTTAATCACTCTTTATCCTTGTTGAGTATGTATCAACATACTCATGGACTGTTTTATTTTCTCTGGTATGCGCAGTTTGTGAGCAAAGTGAGCTGGATGGGGATGCCATTGAAGTTGTAGCAAATAACCACTTGACATCTGATGTTGGGTTAGGATTTTACTACTACACTCAATAATGTTGCCTTAAATAAATTGAAGGAATGCCTTCGATGCATGCTTCATAGGTTGGACCAATATAATATTTAGCTCGCATGCCTTTGTACCCTACAATGTAATATTGATGAATAAATGGAACCTAGTTCTTCTTGTGCTTTAATTTCACGATTACTGCTTGTGCCTTGTATGCTGATGAGGTATTTTTATCTTATAAGGATACGACAGCTATCACATTTAGTCCTTTCCTTAGTTGGGGTCCTTTCCTTAGTTGGGGGCGTGACAGTAAGAGACATCATAGAACGAACCATATCTAAGAGAGTTCGATTACGATGTTCGGACACACCATTACGTTATGGTGTTCCTGGCGGTGTCAATTGTGAAAGTATTCCACATTTCTCTAAATGCTCGCCAAACTCTTAACTTATATACTCACCTCCACGATCAGATCGTAGAAATTTAATCTTCTTGTTACGTTGATTCT
The DNA here is from genome assembly GCA_023614405.1 of Avena insularis. Classification (NCBI taxonomy): domain Eukaryota; kingdom Viridiplantae; phylum Streptophyta; class Magnoliopsida; order Poales; family Poaceae; genus Avena; species Avena insularis. The sequence goes on from CM042690.1 coordinate 30,304,778, forward strand.
CTACTTCACTTTGAAATTTCTTAAACTTCTTGAAAATTTTGGACTTATGTTTCATGAAATAGATTTACCCATATCTACTCAAGTCATCCGTGAAAGTAAGAACATAACAATAACCACCACGCGATGCAACACTCATCGGGCCACACACATCGGTATGTATGATTTCTAATAAGTCCATAGATCGCTCCATTATACCAGAGAATGGAGTCTTAGTCATTTTCCCATCAGACATGCTTCGCATATTTCAATTGATTCGAAATCAAGCGATTCAAGAAGTCCATCAAAATAGAGTTTATTCATACGCTTCACTCCAATGTGACCAAGACTACAATTCCACATGTATGTAGAATTATCATTCAATTTCAATCGTTTAGCATATATATTATGAACATGTGTATCACTACTATCGAGATTCAATAAGAATAAACCATCTATCATAGGCGCATGACCATAAAAGATATTACTCATATAAATGGAACAACCATTATTCTTGGATTTAAACAAGTAACCGTCTCGCAATAAACAAGGTCCAGATATAATGTTCATGCTTACGCAGACACCAAATAACAATTATTTAAGTATAAAACTAATCCTGATGGTAGATGAAGAGGGAGCGTACCGACAACGATCACATCAACCTTGGAGCCATTTCCAACGCGCATCATCACCTTGTCTCTTGCTAGTCTTCGTTTATTTTGCAGCACCTATTTTGAGTTACAAATATGAGCAACTGAACCAGTATCAAATACTCAGGCACTACTACGACTACTAGTAAGATACACATCAATAACATGTATATCAAATATACATTTCTTCTTGATGTTGCCGTTCTTCAGATCTGCTAGGTACTTGAGGCAATCCCGCTTCTAGGGACCACACTCTTTGCAATAAAAGCATTCTACATCAGGACTAGCGCCAACTCGGGTTTTCTTCTTAGGTGCAACAACGGATTTGTTGCCTTCGAAGTTACCCTTGAGCTCATCCTGATTCTTCATGTCTACTTTGGCAGCCACCAAAGTGGCAGCAAGTTCAGTGAGCGATCCAATCGTACCACTTATCTTGTAATTCAGCACAAACCTTTTGTAATTGGGTGGGACCGATTGCATAACTCTATCTATCACAAGATCAACTAGGATTTCATATCCTAGTACTTTGATATGTTGAACATAGTGCATCGTCATCATGATGTGATCGTTCATAGAGTTGTGTTCCTTCATCATAACACTAAAGAACTCGCTGGAGATCATATATCTCTCAGCACGGATTTGGCTCTCAAACATGGCTTTGAGTTCCTTCACCATGGCAGCAACACTACTAAGTTCAAAGCATTCTTGGAGCGTAGGCACCATCGACATAAGGATCGCATATTTCACAAGATTGTAATCATCATGCTTTGTGCATACACTTTGTGCTCATCCCGAGACGCAACATTTGCAGGTGGGTCACCTAGCGATGCATCCATCATATAGGTTAAATTTCCAGCATCGAGGAAAATCCTCATGTTATAGATCCAATCTATAAAGTTGCTTCCATTGTATTTCAACTTTTCTTTATCTAGGAACGCATTAAAAATGGTGGTATGGGACGCCATGATCTACAACATATTTACAAAGAGTTTAGACTAAGTTTATGATAAATTGAGTTTAAATTTAATTCTTAAATTAACTAGGTGAACTCCCTTTCAAAACAACATCCCTCACATTGTTTTAGTGATCACATGAACCAAATCCACTACACCAAGTCCGATCATCACGAGAGATGATGTAGTTTCAAAGGCGAACAATCAACATGTTCATCATATCAGTCATATGAATCATGCTTTACCTTTTGGTATTCTATGTTCCGAGACCATGTATGTACATTCTAGGCTCGTCAAGGTTAACCTTAGTATCCGTATGTGCAAATCTGGCTTGCACCCGTTCTATGCACACGTACAATCTATCACACCCGATCATCATGTGGTGCTTCGAAATGACGAGTCTTGGCAACGGTGCCTACTAAGGAAGAACACTTTATTATTTGATATTTAGTGAGAGGGATCATCTTATAATGCTACCGTCGCAATATAAGCAATACAAGATGCATAAAAGGATTAACATCACATGCAATTCATAATATGTGATATGATATGGCCTTTCTTCTTGTGCCTTCGATCTCCATCTCCAAGCACGAAATCACCGGCATGGCGTCAATATCAATGGCGCCACTTCATGGTTGTCCTCCACCAAAAGCAACTATTACAACTACTTGATGAATAGACACGCATGTCTTAAACGAAATTTAAAGACAACCATAAGGCTCCTGCCGGTTGCCAACTTACAATAAGGATCATTGCATACATCATATTTAATCACAATCATGGCCATATCACGTCACAACACAAGCCCTGCAAAAACAAGTTAGACGCCTCTAATCTTATTTGCATGTTTTACGTGGCTGGGGCTTTCACATAAGAATCGTTCTAACTTATGAACATGAACCATAACGTTGATACAAGTATTGTAAAGTGCTCGTTGTAAATTGTATCTTCACTATGGTGAGAGAGACAGACGCCTGCAAAGCCACTTGTGCAATGCAAGTTTCATGTTGAGTGTGGAGCAAGTCTCATGTACGATGACATGTAAGGTGAGCCCGGGCCACTTGATACGTCGGAAACGTATCTATAATTTTTGATGCTCCATGCTTGTTTAGTATCTACTTTGCTTTTCTTGTCTACACTTTGAGATGCTTTTTACACGTTTTCTGGTACTAACCTATTAACAAGTTGCCATAGTGCCAGTTGCCTGTTTTCTGCTGTTTTTGGTTCCAGAAAAGCTAGTAAGGAAATATTCTCGGAATCGGACGGGACAAAAGCCAAAGTCAATAACTTTCCGTGGGGAACAAGAAGTCCAGAGGGGAGACAGAGAGGCGTGCCAGGGTAGCCAAACCCCCTAGGCGCGGCCAGGGGTGGGCCCGCGCCTAGGAGGGGTGTGGTGTGACACCCCCGGGATCAGGGCTAAACAAATCCCAGACCTCCGTCTTACATAAGCTTAACCTTGAGCTCGAGAATATCCAGTGAAGAATCGATAACACAGCAATGATCCTACAACACAAAAATTATTACAGCAAGGTCATAACTAAGCAGAGAACCAAATTATTACATGCAGAGGTCACTGACCACAAACATCAAACAACGGAAGGCAAATTATGCTATTAAGTATAACAAACTTAACAAATGGCCTAAGAGGCCTGAAGCATAACGATGACGTCCCAGCCCATAGATTCCAGGTTGCCGTCCGAGAACCCCAAGCTACTCGTCAATGTCGATGTAGTACGGAACTCGTTTTCAGGTGAACACTTACTCTGCCAATAGTATTAACAAAGCAAGGGTGAGTACAGGGTGTACTCTGCAAGACTTCTGGCTGGTGGAGTTGTTTTGCATAAAGCCACTTTTATTTATAAAACAAGAGGGAGAAGAAGCTCGTATAGTCAGAGTATTTTAAAAGGGCATAAGAGAACGACATCTCCAAAATATTGATCATCATCTTGATATCCACCAAATCATCATCATCATCTACCAACTAGGATCATGTAACATCCCAGCATTTAGGACTAAACGAAGGGTAGATTTAGGATTTTCTGCATCTGCATGCATGCATCTGAAAATCTGGGTAAATTTTTCGCCAAATTAGTATATTAGAGTGATCAGAATTCTTACTCCGATGAATTAGGTTTAGTGTCATCAAAAGGGGAGTCGGGTGAATTTTGACATGACCTCTATTGTTTTATTGAGTTATGAGGGGAGAAATTTGACTTATGAATAATTATTCACAATAATACAAATACAAGTATGATAAATAAAAGTATAAAGATTATTAAAATCCAACATTACAATGTTCTTTTACAATAAAAGAATAAAGGAATATTACAATGAAACAAATAAGTGAATAAAGGAAATGGAAAATGAATTACAATAATTAAACAAATAGAAGAATTCTTTATTAAAAGAATATATATTACATTATTCTTTTACAATAAATGAATAATAAGAATGGTTACAATAATAAGATAATTTAATTTATTACAATATTTTTACATTAATTCTTGACAGAAAAGGAAATTACAAAAAATGGGATAAAAGGAAAATCCTAGAAATAATCTTCATCTTCACATCTTCTCATTTCCTGATCTTGTTCCTGTAAAAGCATGAAGTAAACAAAATATAGTATAAAGAAGTTTGGGGGGGTTATAATTACTCTCAATAATGCAATGTGATGCATTGCTTGTCACATCATTGAGTTTTAGAGAATAAAACTAGTCAAGTGTAAATCTGTTCTTATCAAATTTGTCTCAGCACAGCATCATTGACATAAATGGGGCAAGTTTCACCGAATTAGTAAAAGGTAAAAGTCAAATAGTAGAACCATCAGCAAATATCAAGATATTTTAACTTGATCTGATCCATAACATCACAGCAAGCAACCACACAGCTCACACAACACATGCAACTATGTGTGTTGTCAACACCACAAGAGAGCAGCAAATGGAGAGACAACACCAGCCGTAGCAGGGCTGCTATGATATGCATCTCACACACACCACCAGACCATAGTCCTCCACTAGCTCTAGAGCACCACAAAGAACATCACTTGTCCTTATTAGATTTCCCAATAACACATAGATCAAACCACATCACTAGCAACCTGGTTGCTCGAAGAAGCCATCCAAGGACACTAGGAGGAGGTCATGAGCACAAGGAGTAGGCCAAAAGCACAAGAATCAAGCCAACAAAAGATCAAGGAGGATCAGCTTAAGCACAGGAATAAGAAGAGCCAGCTGATCAAGCATACATCTTAGGAACAACATCATCAAGCTTCCATACTAGGTTGTTATTCATCTCTAAGATAGCCAAAATATTTAATATCAATTGTTCTCCTATTTTCTTTTCCCAAGATGGATTTTAGGTAAGAGGGAGCTCTCAGTTTAGTGTAGAAGTGCTACACTAGTTCATCCTAGAGCTGTTGAGGCCAACAAAGAATCTATTCTTATCCTAGAAGATTTGGTCTTAGTCTTTGCATCACAGACCAAACCAAGAAATCCAGCAAACAACATCTAAGATGTTACCACTATGCACAAACCTAGTGGAGGCACCATAGTGGTAAATTAAGCAGTTTTAGCCAATCAAACTAGCTTCAGCTTTATGCATCATGAGCTGTATTTCTATATTTTGGGCATCAACACCAACTACTTTACTGTTGATTACAACAAGTCATATTACCTGGGCTACCACTGTGCACACTCCAAGATTGGAGGCACCACAGTAGCAGCCCAAGGCAACAGAGCCAGCATACAAGTTGTTCTTCAATAGCTAGCCCATGTTAGTCAAACAAAATCATTTCTATCATTTTCCTAGAGGATAATCCAGGAATCAAGGATGCATATCAGTTCTCTGTCTATATACATAGGTACTCAATTCCTCTCTAGTTACCAAGCAAGCATTGCACTTGAATTATCGTTAATCAAGCTAAACAAGATAAATCATTTTCCTAATAAGATTTTATTAGGAATCAGAATATATAGTTTTCATGGACAGCTTCAAATGATAAGTTATAGCTAGAACCAAATCTAGAAGTCACATCATTTCTTCTGAACAACCATTCACAAGGCAAACATTGGATCCAAGAGGCAGCAGCATATCATGAGCATTTGTTCTTATTCTGTGCATCTTTCCAAAAGGTACCACATCAATAAGACACAATCCCAAAAGCCACCAAAAACTTTCCTGGATACAAAGGTTCAGTGAAAAAGAATGCAAACTCAATTGAATAATTCATTCAGAAAGCATCTGTAGCAGGCCATTAGTTGTTAAAGCACATATATAACTCATCTTCTAATCAACAACAACTACAATCTAATCATTTTCCTAGTAAATATTTAGGAATCATATAAATGGTTACTTCTCTGCTGAGATAATATATTGGTTGGGTACCCAAAATCCATCACAAATGACCAACATATGCTTCTGAATCATAGCTTATGAATCACAATTCAACATCAACATAATCTAATCTTATTAAAATCTACAAACCACCATGTACATTGTCAAGTCAAATGAATCAGCTAACAAGCCACATTGAGTACATGATTCAGGGAAGCACAAACCAAAATCATCAATCTAGTTTTAATTCCATTCACTTAGCAAGATCAGTGAAAAGGCCACTATAAGCTACGCATGATACAATAAGCCACTGCTACAACAGATTAGGATTTGACCTCCAGGAGGAATAGAGACACTCTAAAAATGTGGGGGTAGATGGGATAACTTACTCGGGGTCCTCGCTTAAGTCGAGAAGAGGAAGCAGTTCAGGCCATCAATTGTGACACGGCGCGACGGCACGAGGAGCACCATAGTACTCAACCCGCACCGAGCGGCACCAGTGGATACATGCGCATAGAAGCAGAGGGGAGAGTGTCGAGGGCAACCGATGGCGGCATCCAAGGAGGCCGGGGCCGGCCATGGTTGCGCGGCGACGGCGGCGACACTGCGTCGCCAGAGAGGGAGAAGAAAAGAATCGAGCTCGGGTGCGAGGGGAAGAGGGGTCGTATGGGTCGGTTGACCGACTCGGTCGGTTGGGCTCTGTGGCTTAGTCCAACCTGGTGGACTAGGTGGATTGGGCTAGATGGGCCCAAGAACTAGGCCCAATATAAATAAAAACAAAAGTGGAAATTATTAAAATACCCTCTACACATTTTAAGCTCTAGAAAAATGTAGAAAAATCCTAAAAATATATTTAATACATTCAAGTGTTTATTAAAATATTATCCACCTAAGAAAAACATAATAATAATTATTTAAGTTTAATAAAATGCAAATAAATATTAACACCCTTAAACATCCAAATGAAATTTAATAAATTTAGAAAAAATCCTAAAAATAAATAAAAATCATTTTTAGGAATAAAAAGAAATCTCTTATCTCATAAAAATACTAACTTAATTTTTTTTACAATTAAAATATGAAAAAATATTTAAAGACATTAAATAATTAAGAAATTTTATAAAAAATAAAATAAAAATAAAGATAATACCTATAAATAAATAAAATTCATTTTTAAGATTTCAAGCAAGTATATTTACTAGAAAAATACTAAGTATATTATTATAAAAACAGTTTAAAGTTCCTAAATCATATATTTTCAATTATCTAAAGTATTAAAACAATATATCTACTTTGTTAATTATTTTAAACTCTTTCCTAAGTAAGAAATGATCATTTAAAACATAATCCTTTGACTCTAAGTAGTCTAAACCATAATTATAATTTAATATAAAATCTAGGTGTAAACAATTAACTTTATAATATTCTTTTAAAATCCTTAACTAACTATAAGTCAAGGATTTACAAGTTATTCTTTGCAAATCATTAATAATTCATAAATAATCATATTTAACAAACTTGAAATTCACTAAATAAATTATAATATAATCCATCTATTTGTCTTTATAAAGAAAAAATCGCATAGTATGATCTATAAATATTACACATGCTAAATCTACATCTTTAAAACAAAGTTCCAAAATTACAAGATTTCATTTTTAATGATCCTGATGAAAAATCCTAATAATTGATAATGCTACAAATCTATATCTCAAGTCGAATTACATTTTTTATAGTTTACTTTGGTCTGAGATACCCTAAGCTAGATATATAATGACTCAAGATTATTTAAACCTTGTTACAAAACCATAGCTTCAATCCTATTAATCTTCAGAGTTGAATAACTTAACATATAAAAAAAATTCTTCAAATGTTATTCTTTTTGCCACTTCAAAAGAAAAAATACACCATTTCTTTAAATCCCCATAACAACTTAAAACATGAACTTTGTAATAATTACATAATATCATGGAACCTTAAAATTATATTATGATCTTACTTTACTCTTCATATTTTATGTGTTTATCCTTTTTATGAAGTAAATTTAAAATAAAGAAAATCTTAAATAAATCATCTATGTCCATCTCATTGGTAATGATTGAGGAATTACTTGGGGACTTTGCATTATGCATCTCATTACTTATGCATAACATCATCTTGCTTCTTTAAACATTGTCCTTACCGGGCAATGATGATATTTTTGTAGAACCCGAGGTCCAGGGTCAAGTCAAGACATTCGACTACAATACTTCGTTATATCAAGGCAAGTTCACACTTGCTCATGTCCTTTGATTATTTTTTGTAAAGTAGTTTGCAAATCCAGTGTTGTCATCACCTGGATTTCAAAAAGGTCGAAAACCCTATTTTCATAATTAAAGTGAACTATTGGTTACTGATCCAGGGTGATCAGCTAATCTATTAAATTTGGCAGTTGGAATACCACTGCACAAGAATGTATCATCTAGGACTTAACAACCAATGTCGCCTGTGATTCTCGCGCTGTATATTAGGCTTTAACCATGAGATTTGGAATGGGACAGATAAGTCAGCTGGATCGGCTCCCTTTCGCATGCATTGGACACTGTTCTAGGCATTTGTGAGTTGCAGATCATGGGTATAGCCGTTTTATACGGGGAAAGGTCTACCGTGGATCTAGGCTTACAAAAGACAGATTTTTAGTGTTAATGGTTGTTGTGTGTATCCAACTAAGGTATAGCCTTTTTATACGGGGAAAGGTCTACCTTGAGTTTGGGCATATAGCAATTGCGGTCTATGCGGGGTCGCGGAGAAGGATAGTGATTAGCTTGGATCATCTACTGGGCCCCACACCATAGGAAGTGTGGACGGGAAAGATTCGCCCGGTTGTGCAACAAGGATTTGATCTCTCATGGGTAAAGCAATGCACCTCTACAGAGTGTAAGAAGTGTGACTTGTTACTCCCTGTTCCGGGAAGGAGCTGCGAACACTGCAGGAAAGGAACTCCATGAAAGTTCTGGTAAACATGTGAAGGCTGATGGACATAGCTTTTCAGAATAAAAGCAACCTTTGAAGAAATATTTACAAAAACCTGCATTGCCTATGACCTATGGTCTGTGGCTGTAGATATAGTGCATCAAACACTCCTTTTTAGTGAACTTGCTGAGTACGCTCATACTCAACGTATCTTCTTAACCCTTTCTAGATTCTGAAGACAATAATGGTCAGGAAGAGGAAATACTATATCCAATTAAAGACCAAGAAGAATTCCGCTATGAAGAACCAGCAGTATCCGGAAGCGTTAAAGGGAACAATTAGGAAAACATCTATGGAATGGAGACCGACGTATCTGAATTGTAGATGTATCATATATAGTGATCTAGTCCAATAGCATAGATCTCTATTCCCTATCTATATTAAATCTCGTATAAACCTTAAAGTTTAGTTTGTTTCTTTATCTTGCTCTCAGAATTATTATAGCTTAGCCCTGAGTCATTGGGATACCTCTATGGACCTAGGAGGATCTCAGAGTCGTCATGTAATTTCTGGTTGTAATAATGATAATGTATGACATGGACCCGCTTTGTTTCTGTTGTACCACTCTGAGGATGTAATATTTGCGGAATGGTACTCCGTGAGTGTTATGTCCATGACTATAGTATACTACAGCATGCAGTGGTATGCTGGGTCATCGCAGATCACCCCCTCGTACCCATGAGGAACCATCCTTAAGCACACGTTGATCTGCCAAGTTTTACGATTAGGTTTAAGTTCTCTATGATCTTAGAATCTAGTCACCAAGCGTTCATAACCGTGAACATGGCTTTTCGAAAAGATTATTACCCTGCAGGGGTGTACAAATTTACCCACACGTACTAACCTTCTCTTAATTCCACATGATTATCCCTCTTCCTTGGAAGGCCGACAGAGGGTTGTTAGACACGACCTTTACCTTGCTTTCGCCGAGACTATGAGTCACGCCCTAAGGATGGTTCCACCGTAACGGGTCAAATCCTGAAGCTGGTCCCTAGATATGTGAGGCGAGGTTGGTTTACCAGGGGCTCCATCGACCCCAAGCAACCTCGGCCACGCTTACCTACCTGTTATGAATGCACCTCCTTCACCGCCTTCGAGAAGATCCAAAATGCATGTCGAATGGAACACCCAAACTATGTGACTCATGGAATCTACTCGGCAAGTTAGTTGCTCGTGAGTTTTTCCAGGCCCCGTGTGGTTGTACGCTCGTCTCGGTTCCAAAGGCAAGAACTCAGTTCCTAGTGGTGGCGAGCATGGGACTAGAAAAACCACATCCCACCGTGGCCTCCCATACAAGCCTTAGCAAGTTTAATCTCATATCACCTCTGATCTCATCTCATCACGCTATCCTATCATACTAGATTCTCTGCAACTGATACATCATCTGGAGGGACCAGTACTAACAGCTATGAATGGCTAAGAAAGACACAAATAATAGCTCTAGAAGTGCACACAAGCCAAACCTAGTTATGCTAGGAGCAGTGGATCAGGTAATGTAAGCTCAAAGGGAGTAATGCAACAGATAGGATACTCTATCTATCGATAAAAGACCACAGTAGAATCGTATGCATCATGGCAGGAATGAAATGCTTTCGAAAACATAAGATTATATCATGGTGGGGCTATGCTTGCCTTTGCCTGTTGATAACAGATAAGCAGATCTTTGGGATCCTTATACTTGACTTGATTATAGTTGGTTAAGTAATGTTCGTCGACCTTCGATCTTCGATGGTGTTGACCTTGGTCTTCGATCTCGATATCGTATTCTATTGGAAAGAACAAAAGACCGGAAAGAAAGGGGAAACAATCAACACATGGCATTGATGCAATGCTCAAACAAGGATGATGACATGACATGTTAAATTGCGTTGAAATGTAACCCTAAGGCATGCTCGACAAATTAATCAGGGTTCCGAGGGGTGCAAACCCTAACTCGGAGAAACTCCGGATGTATATGAGAGGGCTTACTATGTTCTTCTTATTAAACTTGTCATTTAAGTTGCTTAACAATGCATGATGATAGCTTAGATATATAGATCTCATCTTTCTAAACATTTTGATATATTATACATATTTTTCTAAGTTAATATGAATTAGTTATTGATTTTACAATATTAAACCAATTTCTGAAATTATTAAAACACTTGTTAAACTTTTTACACCGAGCCAGAGTCTACCCACAGTGACTGACTGATGGGCCCTGTGCCACATCGGCAGCCACGTGAGAAAAAGAGACCCACAGTAGGTTTTGACTGTGTTGACCCGCACGATGTTGACGTCATGCTGACGTTGGCATGACGCCAGCACAGCGGCGAGCCTAAGATCAGCGACGAGGACGGCAATAGAGGGCGCGCTTGCTTGCGTGGATGGGGGTGTTAGAGAGAGGGCGACGCGAGCTACCTAAAGATGGTGGCGCCACCATTTATTGGCCACCGGAGCATGGCCGGCAACGGCGGACAGCAGCGTCGGCGGCAACTGCACGAGGTGGGCTCGACAGAGGAAGAGATGAAGGCAACAGAGAGATGCTGGAGCACCGCTAGCTCACCATCGATGTAGGGAAGGGGTCAGCTCGTCCAGACGAGGTCGGGTGCGGCCGGAATCAACGGCGACAACGACGGCCAGAGTCGGGGAAGGGGGGTCCGATTAGGGCGATCAGGGGCTCTCCGGCTTGCGCGCTTGGTCGGGAAGGTTAATAGGGAGGAGGCGGAGCTCGTGGCGTGCTTGGCTCGGTCCAGGATAGTGAGGAACGATGGGACGCCGACGAGGTCTGAGCTAGGGTTTCAGTGGATAAGGGCAACGAGGGAGAAGGAGAATTAGAGCTCGTCCTCTAGGGTTTGGGGTTCTTATAGGCGTAGAGAACAGTGGCGGCGTGTATCTTGGCAAGGCGAGCATCCTGGCGTGGCTGAACAGCGACGACAAGGCCGCTCGGCAGCTTCCGCTCGCTCTCCTTCTGGCTTGAGGTAGAAGAAAAGGGAAAGAAGCATAGAAGCGGTATGGGCCTTGGATGGGCCGAAGATGAGCCACAGGGAGCTGCACTGGGCGGCAGGGAAGAGAGGGAGGAGAGGTGGGCTGGCCTGGTTGGGCTCTTCTGCTGTTTTTTTTATCAAAACCTTTTTCAAATTCTGTTTTGGTTTTCTCTCTTTTGCAAACCATTTCCAAAATTGTTTTTGGATGTTTCAAAATTACCAGAGGCCTTTGTAAATATGTAAAATACTATGGAACCCTTTTATTCAATTTGGGATCCAAACTTTTTATACTTTTCAAATTCAAAACCATTTTGAATTGTATTTAGAGAGGGAAGGGAAATAGGGTTTGGGGTTTTATTCTATTTCTTTCTTGCTTGCATTTTTTAGATGATGCTCATGAATGCACAATCAACACTAAATATTGATTAAGTAAAACTGGGGTGTTATAGCTCTATCCCCCTTACGAGAATTTCGACCCGAGATTCCAAAGGTAGGAAGAGACAGAGAGAGAAAGGAACAGGGTCACTCTAAAGATAAGAGGGAACACACTAAACAACAAACCGAGCATCTCATGGTCAACTCATGGATGGAGTGTTCAGAAACAACTCTGAGATGACAAACATGAAACACGACAAGGTAACAGAGGAAACAAGAGGAGAAGGTTTCAAGTTGTTAGATAGATGGTCATCATAAGGATTGAGACCATGGAACTTACAAAAGAGTTTAAGCTTCTGAAAAGGAAGGCTTTTAATAGAAAGAACATGACCACATACTTCGATAGGAAACCTCTACTAAATGATTTAAATAGAGATTCCAGGTTGCAGAGATATGGATCAACAAAACCAAGCTGTTGAACTACTTTTGACAAAAAGGGTCACTCTTTCATCCAACAGAAGGTCAAGACAAAAAGGTGTTTTGTGGTGAGGACTCTTAAGAGTCACAAGGAACATGTAACAAGAGAAAATTTTGATTACCAAAATCATATTCACTCTTAAAACATGACTAAGAAAATGAAGGAAACTCTTTATTCATCCAAGACTATCAAGATCGTTGCCAAAGATCATGATATCACTTTGCACCACTAAGATGAATAGTTAAGAAGATTCCTGATGACATGATAAGAAAGAAACTTCATTCTCAGACTTCAATTACTTGGCACAACAAGACGCTTGCCAACATAGAAGGGTCTGGAGGATCGACCGAGAGACATTTAGCAACACTACTTTAAATGTTCTCCTTGATGTTCGAGAAAACAAACATCAGGTAAAGGTTGGACTTCAGATACAAAGGAAACCATAAGAACAACTCCTACAACAAATTATAGAAGAAGCCTCATGAAGAGTGGTTGTTACTACTGATTCAAGAGGATATGACAATAGGTCTTTCCGACTAAGTGTGTCAACCATTACATCAATATTGCTGGATTTACAAAGAGACCTATGTCAAAATCTTGAGGAACACCAACCATCATATCTGCTTGAGATTCAGCTTTGGTTAGGTGGAATGTTATTTCAGACTCAACATGTATAAATAGAAGGTTTGCAACATTTACCACGAAGGTACATTTACTAGATTCTCAAGACATGGACTACAGTGTAAAGCTCCAAAAGACGAGCTAGATTGCTATACCCATGTATTTAGAAGCTTGTCGAGAGACAACTGCACACACATAATGTACTGGCAATCAAACACACATGTGTCCTTAAGGAATGGAGTTACCTCTGCTCGAATCCACGGCGACATCTTCCAACATTTGTACGTGAATCAGAGAAGGTTACTTCTAGCATCCAGAACACCTACTTTGAGATGACTCGAAGATGGTTCTCAAAATTTTCCAACATTAATGCCAATTGTTCCATATAAATCTAGTCTAACATGGAGAAGATAAGGATATTGTCGATGGGCTCAACAACAAACTTATCAGGACATTCCAAGAAGATGGACGCATATGTTACTAGAACAAGCAAAAGTATTGGTCAGACCAAAGGACATAAATATGTACTCAAGTGAAACATCACAAGTAGAAACACCATCAAGATAGTCCTTGAAACTGAGTTTGATTTTACGATAACCCAAATCAAATCAAAGGTGAGGGAAGATAACATATCCACAAAGGAGATACTATCTTTCTTCAACACTAACAAAACTAGACATCCCTTTTAGGAGGAACTGGGCCGGATAAAACTTTTGTCCTACAACTCTCCAAGTTGTTGTTTAAGCTCAACCAACTAGTTCAGGGGTATCCAGTACGGATCCTTGGAGAAAAGAGCAGTTCAGAGAACTTGCTTGCTCAAGAACTTGACAAGGCAGCCATGTGACAACATGGCGATACTTCTAGTAAGACATCCAGAATATCACGAACCACCGATATGTCACCTAGTTCGAGAGGAAACTTGCTTTGTAAGGCAAGACGATATAGTCTTAGAGCTTTAGCACAAGCCTAACTCTTTGACCGAAGAGAGTGCACCAGAATAGCAGACTTGGTAGCACGATCATCCTTTGCTTAGTGATAGGGTTAACCAATCACGCTAAGTATGACTCAAATGTCCTTTGAGTTCTAAGCAATGAAAATTGCTACAATCTCATATGGCCACATTATTACACACACGCGTCATTTACGAGCATGAAAGCTCGAAGAAGGGTGGGTAAAGATGTGTGAGAGTATCACTTCATTAAGTGGTCAGGAAACTCAGCATGACCTCTTAGTATAAAAGAGTGTGACACTTTAAGATAGAACATACATAAGCTAATCAATGATTCTTAATCTGCGGATTACAACACTTTGACCTGGTCCTAGATATGACGAGGTACTGGAGTTTGTTTCTCCTAGACATACCGAAATGGTTTGTCATGACGGACTACAAGAGTATCTTGCATCGGAAGGCACCAATGCACATGTACTACTTGGCTACCAACTGGTATACAAAGGTCGGAAAACAACAAGGGAGAAGGAACATGCTCAGGATAGAATCCCGAGATGTGGATTCATAAGTCAACAATCTTCCAAAACCAATGAATAGAAGGGGTAAAGTGTGGCAGAATCATGAATATAGATGCGAGACTCTCGAGGAGTACTCTTTTCGTGATCTATTTGGTTCCATTAAAGAACATCTGCCTTAGCTAGTGGTAGGGGAAGTCCTTAGTTGTCACAATTCAATCGCGACAACAACCACAAGCTTGAAGGCCAGAATTGTAATACCAGCCATCCTGAAGTAATGTGTGAACATTAGCAACAGAGGTCAAAGGAACGGATCTTGGGCTAAAGGTCAGCTTTATGTACAAGATTCACAACACCAGAATCCAGCACAATCGGGGATCTTAGGTTCAAGTCCAAGGGTTAAAACCCGAGAAAGAAGTAACTACTACTTGAGTGACTTAGCGTACACTACAAGGTAATAATCATGAGGTAGCTACCAAGAGAAGAAACAACTTCTAAAGTACCCAAACAAATGAAAATGAGGCACACGAGGCGAAAGGAAACATTGAAACCTAGATCAGAACACTGTGGAACCAACAATATAATATTGTGGGTCCAAAATATAGAGAGATCGTGATGGAAAGGAATCTCGCAGATGAAATAAAGCAAGGGGAACAAGGAATTCACAACACATGCAACTCTAGAGAACTTAACACTAGGTCAACTGGCTGAGAAACGACATGCCCAGAAGGCACCTAAGTTTTGAAAGACTAGAAGAGATATCAAAACTTTTCCAAAATCAACACAAGATAAGATGACCCAGAGTTAGAGCGAAACTGGATAAGGAGAAAAAGAAGCATACGAGAGTTTTCGCAAATACTTTTCAGCTTTTAAAATAGTTTTCACAAACACTAGACTGAACATCGACCAATAGCAAGGTTTTCCTACGGTCGTTACTGCTCTGATACCAAAACCTGTGACACCCCTGGGATCAGGGCTAAACAAATCCCAGACCTCCGTCTGACATAAGCTTAACCTTGAGCTCGAGAATATCCAGTGAAGAATTGATAACACAACAGTGACCCTACGACACAAAAATTATTACAGAAAGCTCATAACTGAGCAGAGAACCAAATTATTACAAGCAGAGGTCACTGGCCACAAAAATCAAACAACAGAAGGCAAATTATGCTATTAAGTATAACAAACTTAACAAATGTCCTAAGAGGCCTAAATAATAACGACGACGTCCCAGCCCATAGATTCCAGGCTGCCGGCCGGGAACCCCAAGCTACTCGTCAATGTCGATGTAGTATGGAACTCGTCTTCAGGTGAACACTTACTCTGCCAAAAGTATTAACAAAGCAAGGGTGAGTACAGGGTGTACTCCGCAAGACTTCTGGCTGGTGGAGTTGTTTTGCATAAAGCCACTTTTGTTTATAAAACAAGAGGGAGAATAAGCTCATCTAGTCAAAGTATTTTAAAAGGGGATAAGAGAACGACATCTCTAAAATATTGATCATCATCTTGATATCCACCAAATCATCATCATCTACCAACTAGGATCACCCCCTCGTACCCATGAGGAAGCATCCTTAAGCACACGTTGATCTGCCAAGTTTTACGATTAGGTTTAAGTTCTCTATGATCTTAGAATCTGGTCACCAAGCGTTCATAACCGTGAACATGGCTTTTCAAAAAGATTATTACCCTACAGGGGTGTACAACTTTACCCACACGTACTAACCTTCTCTTAATGCCACATGATTAGCCCTCTTCCTTGGAAGGCCTGCAGAGGGTGGTTAGACATGACCTTTACCTTGCTTTCGCTAAGACCATGAGTCACGCCCTAAGGATGGTTCCACCGTAACGGGTAAAATCCCGAAGCTGGTCCCTAGAGATGTGAGGCGAGGTTGGTTTACCAGGGGCTCCATCGACCCCAAGCAACCTCGGACACGCTTACCTACCTGTTATGAATGCACCTCCTTCACCGCCTTCGAGAAGATCCAGAATGCATGTCGAATGGAATGCCCGAACTATGTGACTCATGGAATCTACTAGGAAAGTTAGTTGCTCGTGAGGTTTTCTAGGCCCCGTGTGGTTGTACGCTCGTCTCGGTTCCAAAGGCAAGAACTCAGTTCCTAGTGGTGGCGAGCATGGTACTAGAAAAACCACATCCCACCGTGGCCTCCCATACAAGCCTTAGCAAGTTTAATATCATATCACCTCTGATCTCATCTCATCACGCTCTCCTATCATACTAGATTCTCTGCAACTGATACATCATCTGGATGGATCAGTACTAACAGCTATGCATGGCTAAGCAAGACACAAATAATAGCTCTAGAAGTGCACAGAAGCCAAACCTAGTTATGCTAGGAGCAGTGGATCGGGTAATGTAAGCTCAAAGGGAGTAATGCAACAGATAGGATACTCTATCTATCGATAAAAGACCACAGTAGAATCATATGCATCATGGCAGGAATTGAAATGCTTTCGAAAACATAGGATTATATCATGGTGGGGCTATGCTTGCCTTTGTCTGTTGATAACGGATAAGCAGATCTTTGGGAGCCTTGTACTTGACTTGATTATAGTTGGTCAAGTAATGTTCGTCGACCTTCGATCTTCGATGGTGTTGACCTTGGTCTTCGATCTTGATATCGTATTCTATCGGAAAGAACAAAACACCGGAAAGAAAGGGGAAACAATCAACACATGGCATCGATGCAATGCTCAAACAAGGATGATGACATGACAAGTTAAATTGCATTGAAATTTAACCCTAAGGCAAGCTCGACAACTTAATCGGGGTTCCGAGGGGTGCAAACCCTAACTCGTGGAAACTCTGGATGTATATGAGAGGGGTTACTATGTTCTTCTAATTAAACTTTTCAGTTAAGTTGCTTAACAATGCATGATGATAGCTTAGATAGATAGATCTCATTTTTCTAAACATTTTGATATATTATACATATTTTTCTGAGTTAATATGAATTATTTATTGATTTTACAATATTAAACCAATTTCTGAAATTATTAAACCACTTGTTAAACATTTTACACCGAGCCAGAGTCTACCCATAGTGACTGACTAATGGGCCCTGTGCCACATCGGCAGCCACGTGAGCAAAAGAGACCCACAGTAGGTTTGGTTGACCCACAAGAGGTTCGACATCATCTTGGCGTTGGTGTGGCCTTGCGGCGGCGAGCCTCAGATCAGCGACGGGGACGACGATAGAGGACGCATATGCTTGCGTGGATGGGGGTGTTAGAGAGTGGGTGATGCGGGCTACCTAAATATGGTGGTGCCGCCATTTATTGGCCACCGGAGCATGGCCGGCGATGGCAGACAGCAGCGACAATGGCAACTGCACGAGGAGGGCTCGACAGAGGAAGAGAGGAAGGCAATGGAGAGGTGTTGGAGCACCGCTAGCTCACCATCGATGCAGGAAAGGGGTCAACTCGTCTAGACGAGCTCGGGTGCGGCCGGAATCAACGGCGACAGCGACGGGCGGAGTCGGGGAAGGACGATTGGGGGCTCTCCGGCTTATGCGCTTGGTAGGGAAGGTTAATAGGGAGGAGGCGGCGCTCGTGGCGTGCTTGGCTCGGTCCAGGACAGTGAGGAACGATGGGACGCCGACGAGGTCCGAGCTAGGGTTTTAGTGGATAAGGGGAACGAGGGAGAATGAGAATTAGAGATCGTCCTCTGGGGTCTGGGGTTCTTATAGGCGTAGAGAACGGCGACGACACGTATCTTGGCGAGGCGAGCATCCTGGTGTGGCTGAACGGTGACGAAGAGGACTCGCAGCAGCTTCCGCTCGCTCTCCTTCTAGCTCGAGGTAGAAGAAAAGGGAAAGAAGCATAGAAGCGGTATGGGCCTTGGATGGGCTAAAGATGGGCCACAGGGAGCTGCACTGGGCGGCGGGGAAGAGAGGGAGGAGAGGTGGGTTGGCCTGGTTGGGCTCTGCTGCTATTTTTTATCAAAACCTTTTTCAAATTCTGTTTTTGTTTTCTCTCTTTTGCAAACCATTTCCAAAACTGTTTTTGGATGTTTCAAAAATACTAGAGGCTTTTGTAAATATGTAAAATACTATGGAACCCTTTTATTCAATTTGGGATCCAAACTTTTTATACTTTTCAAATTCAAAACCATTTTGAATTGTATTTAGAGAGGAAAGGGAAATAGGGTTTGGGGTTTTATTCTATTTTTTCTTGCATGCATTTTTTTGGATGATGCTCATGAATGCACAATCAACACTAAATATTGATTAAGTAAAACTGGGGTGTTACATGTGGCCCCTCTGGCCGCCTCCTCGGCCTCCCCCTTCGCCTATAAGAAGCCCCCGATGCAGAAACCCTAAGTACCCGATCAAATCTGCACGAAACCGTCTATAGCCGCCGCCACCATCGTCCCTAGATTGGGGGGATCTGAAATTCTTCCCGGCACCCTGCCGGAGGGGAGATCATCCCGGAGGCCTTCTCTCCGGTATGATGCGTGAGTAGTTCCGCGTTGGACTATGGGTCCATGTAGTAGCTAGATGGTTGTATCTCCTCCGTGTGCTTTCACGTATAGATCTTGTGAGCTCCGTTCATGATCAAGATCTAATCTATTTGTAATCATGCATGTTGTGTTTGCGGGGATCCGATGGGTATTGAGATTATTATGTTGGTTTGATTAATGGTTTTGTCTTTATGATTCTATCATGTCTGTGTTGTTTGTGATCTTGCGTGCTCTCCGTTTTTAGCATCTATCTTGGCCAAGTAGTTGCTAGTGACTCCAAGAGGGGGTATTTATGCTCGATAGTGGGTTCATGCCTCTAGTTTCCAAGGGAAGTGACATAAATCTCTTCGGTTGTAGATGTGTTGTTGCTACTAGGGAGAAAACAACGGTCTCTTGTTCATGGAACATGTGGACTGTTTATGTTACACACTTTGCTTAAAGCAGTTGTCTGTTGCTTGCAACTTAATACTGGAGGGGGTTCGGATGATAACCTGAAGGTGGACTTCTAGTCATAGATGTAGTTGGATGGCGGTCTATGTATCTTGTTTTATTGCCCAATCGAATCTCATAGGATCTTTCTGACTAGTAATTGCATTGTTATGCCTTGCTCAGTTCCTGTCAATTTCACCGCTGTAATTCATTTACCCTTCATGCCATGTTGTTTATCTAAGGAGAGCACCTCTAGTGAACTATGGACCCGGTCCAACCTTTACCATTGATACATCTTCCACTGTTATTTGTTTACTTGCTGCAAACCATTACCTTCCACACCATACGTTTAATCCTTTGTTACAGCAAACCGGTGTGCTTGACAACCTCACTGATTCGTTGGGGCAAAGTCTTGAGTTTGTATTGTGTAGGTATCCGTGTTGCTTGCAACACACTTGTGTGACATTTCCTTCCTCCTTCTGGTTCGATAACCTCGGTCTCTACTGAGGGAAGACTTGCTGTTGTGCTCATCTCACGTTGCTCTTGGGTCTTCCAACGACGTGCTCCACGTCAGCACCATCAACAAGTTTTCTGGCGTCGTTGCCGGGGAGGCTAAGGACGTCTTCACTAGGGGAGTCCTCCACTTCCTTTCTCTTTACTTTGTTTTTAGTTTGCTTTGTTTATTTTGCTTAGTTTTGTTTGCCTCTTTTCAAAAAACCCCAAAAAATAGTCTAGTTTGGTTTGCTTTCTTTATTCAAAACACACACAAAAATTAGTTCCTACTCTAGTTGCTTGTCTGTTTTTGCCTTGCTTGGTCATGATTTCGATCAATGGATGGTTTCTTTGAAACTAGTTCTTATTGGCAAGGTGGGTTCACGGAAGAACAAAAGTATTATTACAAGGAACACCGTTTGTCACAAAAAGGGAAAGACTTATGAGAACAAATTGATAAGTTGAATACTTATAATGTTACTTATTGCTTTGATAAGTCTTGTTGCTGTAGGAGGTATAAACACCTGCCTTTTCAATGTGAGTATAATGATAATGTTACCATATCTTCTTATGTTAAAGGAAATTATGACTTTTATGATGTGGAACAAATTGAAGAATTTATTGCCTTCAAGGGTGCATTTGAACTTGCCAGTTTGCTTGAAAGTACTGATGATGCACCTTATGAATGTGAGGTTTATGAGATACTTAAATTTTGCTTTGATAATTACAAGGAATAAAATGGCTATATTCTTGAATATTTTAATAGGTGATTTCCACAAATAGAAGAGACTAATGCTTTGCAGGAACCTATGGAAGAAGAAATTACTGAACCTGATAGCTCATTAGATGAAAAAGAGGAGGAGAGTGATGGTCAAGAGAATGAAGAATGGATCTACCCATGTCTACCTTATAATGAGAGTAACTCTTTACCTCTTACATTATTTGATTGTCCCCCATGTTTACCAAAGGAGGATGAATGTTGTGTTCTTGTGGATCCTTTTGAAATATCTGCTATGGGTAAAACTTGTGATCATAGTTATGCTCCTGTTATCCATGACAATTCTATATTTGTGCCTAACTTTGAAATGCATGGTAATAAGGAGTTTGGCTTAGAAAATGTTTATGATAAAGCTTTAGATGATGGTCCTATGTTTAATGACCAGTTACCTTATTATAAAATTGCTAAAAGTGGGTTTGAAGTTTTTAATCCCACTATTTTTTAGCTTGATAAAAATTATGTGTTTGTAGATCATGAAAAGCATGCTTTATGTGATAGTTATATTGTTGATTTTTTTCATGATGCTACTGAAAGTTATTATGAGAGAGGCAAAGATGATTTTATGCATCTCAATAATATTAAGTTTCCCCTCTTTATGTTGAAAATTTTGAAGTTGCACTTGTTTTGCTTTCCTATGCTTGTTGCTTTGTGCTTTCAAGACTTGTTTATTTACAAGATTCATATGCATAGGAAGTGGGTTAGACTTAAATGTGTTTTGAATTTGCTTCTTGATGCTCTCTTTTACTTCAATTCATATTTTTTATGTGAGCATCTTTTTAAACTATCAAGCCTAACTTAAAGGCGTTAAAGAAAAGTACTTGTTGGGAGATAACCCAAGAGTTTCCTTGAGTCTTGGAAGTTATTACTTTAGTAATGACCTCTACTTATCCTTTTTGATTGCTTTTTGGGCCAAGAATGACCTGTAATGAGAGGGAAGTAATATTTGGGGAGTTGCTGTCCCGAAACAGATTCCTGTCCTCCACCATAAAAATACGTGAGGAGTCTCTGTAACTCGGATTGATCTCAAAATTTACAAATAAATCCCCCAGTATGTTTGATTACTTTTGTTAGTTCAACACATTTTGATTTGACCAAAAGAAGATGTTCGAAAAAATCGGTTTCTACCTATTGGTCTGTTTTGACAGATTTCTGCCATTATTTGCATTTGCTTCTTGTTGACTCCTTTTTGAGTTCTATTTTGGGGAATTGAGCTTTTTGTAGGAGTTAATACAGTAGCTTGTGTTTTTAGTGAAAAGACTTGTTGTTCCAAAGATTTGCCAGAGGTCTAATATCTTTTGAATAAACTAATGTTGCTAATGAAAATTGTGTGAAGTTTTGTATGAAGGAAAAATTTCAGGTGTAGAGAGAGTGATGCAATGAGATGAAGAATGGACAAAATCTCAAGCTTGGGGATGACACCACGGTGTCACCCCAAGAAATATCCAAGAGGTACAAGCGTCAAAGCTTGGGGATGCCCAAGGCATCCCCTTCTTCATCAATAAAAAGCTCAATTCTGTCTAGACACTTCGTTTTTATTGTTTCATGCATAGTTGTGTTGTTATTGGAGCGTCTTAGTTTTAGTTTGCTTCGCTTAGGTTGTTTAGTTTGATTGAATAAAGTAGTTTGGGCCCCCGTTCTCGCTGTGTTGTTTTGCAAATAAGTTTGCTTGGTGTTGGAAAGGAGTAGTAAGTTCTTGCTTGTGGTGCAAGAGGAGCTTGCATTGAGCGTGACTTAGACTTTAGCATGACATGCTAGGTGTTGTTTTGACCTTATGCTTAGTGATTATTGCTGTAGCATGTCTTGTTCCAAACAATTGGGATTGCTTAGTGTGCCTTGAAGAAATTATGCGTTGTTTTAGCATGCAAAAGCATAGTATTGTGGTATTCTCCTTTAATGCTTTGTTTGGGTTGACTTGGCACATGCTCACACCATGTTATGACTATGACAAGTCACCATTAGCCTCCATGATCATTTAGTCCTTGACTTGTAGTACTACTCTATGCTTTTATTAGTAATGCTTTATTGCTCTGCATGATTATGGCCATTATGCTCTCTTAGTTGGTTACTCCCAGTCTTTTGCTAGACTCCACTTGTATGAGTAAGCTCTACTCATGCTTCCAACTTCCAAGAAACCAAGTTATTCCAAAGTGTCCACTATAAACTCCTATGCATGACGTGTTACACCATTCCAAGTATATTCTTGTTTTTAGCTATCTTCCAATTAAAAACTATTTTGTTATGTGAAAACTTAGTGATTGAAGCCCTCACAAACTTGATGGCACACTTTATATTCTTTGACCCTAATAAACTTGAACCATTGTGTCATCTATGTTGTATATGCTTGCACTTATACGTTGGAATTAGCAGAACCGTGCTATCACGGGGAATGTTTTCAACATTGCACTTGTACTTTGTACTCAATTGATATCATGCTCTTTTGTCTATGGATGTCACCGGTGTGAAATAAAGAGGGAACTTGTAACTCCATGGAGTTTGTATTTTGTGTTAGAGAAACGCCTAGGCCGCTAGCCTAAGCCATAGTGGAAACTTGCAGCATCACCATAGTGAGCTATCTATGAAGCATCCTCAATAAAAAGCTATGCATATAGTAAATAAAAAGATCACTGAGATGCTCATTGTCTGCTTGCCTTGTCATTTTGGTTATGGGAAAGCTCCTGTACCATGTGCAAGGGGTACCTGATACGTCCAAAACGTATCTACTTTCTCGAACACTTTGCTATTGTTTCTCCTCTAAACTTGTGTGATTTGGATACAACTAACACAGACTGACGCTATTTTCAGCAGAATTACCTTGGTGTCTTGTTTTTTGTGCAAAAAATGAACTATCAGGAAAAATCCCGGAAAATATGCCAAAAACTATTTCTCACCAGAAGATCCACGGAGCCAGAAGGGGAGACAAAGAGGAGGCCTAGGGGGCCCGGACCCACCCCAAGCATGGGCCCACCTGACCCCGCGCCTGGGGGAGGTCTGTGTTGGAGATATGCCCTAGAGGCAATAATAAATGTAGTTATTATTATATCTTTGTGTTTATGATAAATGTTTACATTCATGCTATAACAATATTAACCAGAAACATTAATACTTGTGTGTTTTGTAAACTAAATTAGAGTCCCTAGTAAGGCCTCTTTATAATACTAGCTTGTTGATTAATAGATGATCATGGTTTCTTGATCATGAACATTTGAGATGTTGTTAATAACAAGGTCATATCATTAGGAGAATGATATGATGGACATACTCCTGTAGATAAGCGTAGCATAAAGATCAAGTCATTTTAATAGTTCAATTGCTATAAGCTTTCTGATACATAGTAACCTAATTCCTTCGACCATGAGATCATGCTTATCACCATCACCGGAAGGATGCTTTGATGACATCAAACACCACACCGTAACTGGGTGGCTATAAAAGTGGCATTGAGTGTTCGGAAAGTATGGGTTGAGACGCATGGATCAAGAGTGGGATTTGTCCATCCATATGACGGATAAATATACTCTGGGCCCTCTCAATGGAATGTCATCCAATTAGCTTGCAAGCATGTGACTGGTTCACAAGGGATCACATACCACGGGAACGAGAAAATAGTACTTATCAGTAACGAGGTTGAACTAGGTATGCAGAGATACCGACGATCAAAACCTCGGATAAGTAAACTATCGTGAGACAAAGGGAAATTGGTATCGTATGTAAGTGGTTCATTCGATCGCAAAGTAATCGTAGAAATATGTGGGAGCCATATGAATTTCCATATTCCTCTATTGGTTATTGATCGGAGAAGTGTCTCGATCATGTCCGCATAATTCACGAACCGTAGGGAGACACACTTAAGGATTCGATGTTGTTGAGTAGTTATGGAATGATGAGTAAGAGGCCGAATGTTGTTCGGAGTCTCGGATGGGATCCAGGATATCACGAGGAGATCTGGAATGGTCCGGAGAATAAGATTCATATAAGGAAAGTCCTATTTCGGAGTTGGGGAATGATTCCGTTGTTTTCACCGGGAATGTTCTAGAAGGGTCCGGAAGGTCCGGCACTCTGGAGGGGAAGGGTACATGAATGTGTCATGACAATGTGGAATGGTTGCATCATGTACTAGGTCACTTGGCTGGGCAAAATAAAGAGATAAATCAAATCCTAGTTTGAAAGTCAAACGCCAATTTGGAAAAGTCAAACGATAAGTTTGCTTGGTGGAGGGAGAGTAGGAAACCTACTTGGGGAGGAAGTCCCCTCCCTCCACCCGTCGGCCAAGGAGGCCGAGTTGGGGGAGGACTCCCTCCTCCCAACCGGCCACCCTCCACCTATATAAGGAGGGGTAGGGCGCCCCCTACCCCTCACACCCAAAACCCTAGCCTCCAAGTCGCCGGCGCCACCACCTCCTTGTGCCGCCGCCTAGGGCACCTACAACTCGGAGAGTTGGGGTGTTCCCCAAACCGTAGCCGCCGGCTACACCCTCCCCTTGGTGCCCTCTAAACCCTAGATCACCAAGGCCTCTCTCATACTCCACCATACTCGCTCCGGCTTAAGGAGAAGTCCTGCGAGATCTCCCCTCTACTTCCGGTACCACGCCGTCGTGCTGCCGGAATCGCGAGGAGAGTGCTACAACCTCCGCTGCCTGCTGGAACAAGGGAGAGGAAGGTCTTCATCGAAAATTTAACGTGTGACCGATCATGAGCGCTGCCGGAACGCAGCGCCGAAAGGATCGTCTACGCGATCTTGAGATCAGCAAGTGTACGACTACATCACCCACGAGAATCCGCTCTCGTTAACCGCTTTGGAATCTTCAAGGGTGAGTTCCTCTATCGACTCGTTACTACAATCTAGTAGATAGATCTTGGCTTGTTTGTTTGCATGCGGCAGAATTTTTTTGTTTTCCATGCTACGAACCCCTACAGTGGTATCAGAGCCGTGTCTATATGTAGATCTTGCAGACGAGTAGAACACAATGGTCATTGTGGGCGGTGGTGCTTTTATTATCAATTGCTTCTTGTGTACTTTGCATCTTGCGGTATGATGGGATGAAGCGGCCCGGGCTAACCTTACATGACATCGTTCATGAGACTTGCTCCACGATGAACATGCAACTTGTATTGCATAAGTGGCTTTGCGGGTGCCTGTCTCTCCCATCATAGTATAGATCCAATTTACAACGGGCACTTGATAGTTCAAACATCAACGTTGTGGTTCTTGTTCGTAAGTTAGAACGACACTTATTGAAAGCCCCAAACCACGTAAAATATGCAAAGAAAATTAGAGGCGTCTAACTTTATTTTGCAGGGGTGTGCTGTGATGTGATATGGCCATGATTGTGATTATATTTGATGTATGCAATATTCCTTATTGTAAGTTGGCAACCGGCAGGAGCCATATGGTTGTCTTTAAAGTCTGTTAAGACCCGCGTGTCTATTCAAAGTAGTTGCAATAGTTGAAGCTGGTGGACGACAACCATGAAACGGCGCCATTGACCTTGACGCTATGCCGGTGATGATGGAGATCATGTTCATGCTTGAAGATGGAGATCAGAAGCACAAGAAGAAAGGCCATATCATATCACATATTATGAATTGCATGTGATGTTAATCCTTTATGCATCTTGTATTGCTTAGTTAACGATGGTAGCATTATAAGATGATCCCTCTAGCACACAAATTTTAAGTATTAAAGTGTTCATCCTTAGTAAGCACCGTTGCTAAAGCTCGTTGTTTTGAAGCACCACGTGATGATCGGGTGTGTTAGATTCTACGAGTGTATACAATGTGAGCAAGCCAGATTTGCTCATGCAGAAGCTAAGGTTTGATCTTGACGAGCCTAGCATGTACATACATGGTCTCGGAACACGGATCACCGAAAGGTAAAGCATGAGTCATATAGTAGATATGATGAACATGTTGATTGTTCGCCATTGAAGCTACATCAACTCTCGTGATGATCGGTTTTGATGTAGTGGATTGGGTTCGTGTGATCACTAAAACAATGTGAGGGATATTGTTTTGAGTGGGAGTTCACCTAGATTAATTTAACTATTAATTAGAACTCAATTTGTCATAAACTTAGTCTAAACTATTGCAAATATGTTGTAGATCAATGGCGGCCCCTACCATCAATTTTAATGCGTTCCTAGAGAAAGAAAATTTGAAAAACAATGGAAGCAACTTCGCGGATTGGTTCCGCAATTTGAGGATTGTCCTCAATGCTGGTAATTTGACCTATGTGCTGGATGCACCGTTGGGTGACCCGCCTGCAGCCACTGCTACCGATGAAGTAAAGAATGTTTACCTCACTCGGAAGAATCAGTACTCCATAGTTTAGTGTGATATCTTGTATGGTTTGGAATCGGAGCTTCAGAAAAGGTTTGAGAACCATGACCCACATGATATTATCCGTGAACTCAAAATGATATTTGAGGCTCACGCGGCAGTTGAGAGTTATGAAGCTTCTGAAAAGTTCTTTAACTGCAAGATGGAAGATGGCAGCTCCGTCAGTGAGCATGTGCTTAAGATGTCTGGGAACACAAACAAACTCCAAAGTTTGGGTATAGTGATTCCTAATTCTTTGGGGATTCACCGTGTCCTCCAATCACTACCACCAAGTTACAAGAACTTTGTGATGAACTACAATATGCAAAACATGGACAAGACGTTGCCAGAACTCTTCTCCATGTTGAAATCTGCAGAAGTGGAGATCAAGAAAGAGCACCAAGTGTTGTTGGTCAATAAGACCACCAAATTCAAGAAAGGCAAGTCTAAGAAAAGGGAAACTTCAAGAAGGGTGGTAAGAAAGTTGCCGCACTGGCGAAGAAGACCAAGGCTGGGCCTAAGCCTAATACTGAGTGCTTTTACTGCAAGGGAGAAGGTCACTGGAAGCAGAATTTCCCAAAGTACTTGGCGGATTTGAAGAACGACAACATCAAGAATAAAGGTATATCCGATATACATGTTATTGATGTGTATCTCACTAGTACTCGTAGTAGTGCCTGGGTATTTGATACTGATTCGGTTGCTCATATTTGTAACTCAAAACAGGTGCTTCAGAATAAACGGAAGCTAGCGAAGAACGAGGTGACGATGCGCGTTGGAAATGGACCAAAGGTTTATGTGATCGCGGTCGGCACGCTACCTCTTCATCTACCATCGGGATTAGTTTTATACTTAAATAATTGTTATTTGGTGCCTGCGTTGAGCATGACCATTATATCGGGATCATGTTTATTGCGAGACGGTTACTTGTTTAAGTCCGAGAATAATGGTTGTTCGATTTATATGAGTAATATGTTTTATGCACATGCACCTTTGATAGATGGTCTATTTTTATTGAATCTCGATTGTAGTAATACACACATAAATAACATTGAGGCTAAACGTTTGAAATTGAGCGATAACTCGACCTATATGTGGCACTGTCGTCTTGGTCACATTGGAGTGAAGCGTATGAATAAACTCCATTCCGATGGACTTCTTGAATCACTCGATTATGAATCACTTGAAAGATGAGAAGCATGTCTGATGAGTAAAATGACTAAGACTCCATTTTCTGGTATGATGGAGCGAGCTACGGACTTATTGGAAATCATACATACCGATGTGTGTGGACCAATGAGTGTAGCATCGCGCGGTGGTTATCGTTATGTTCTTACCTTCACGGATGACTTGAGTAGATATGGGTATATATATTTCATGAAACATAAGTTCGAAACTTTCAAGAAGTTTAAGGAATTTCAAAGTGAGGTAGAGAATCAACGTAATAAGAAGATTAAATTTCTACGATCTGATCGTGGAGGTGAATATCTAATATACGAGTTTGGCGAGCATTTGAAGAAATGCGGAATACTTTCACAATTGACACCTTGGGAACACCACAACAGTAATGGTGTTCGAACGTCGTAATCGAACTCTCTTAGATATGGTTCGTTCTATGATGTCACTTACAGATTTACCGCTATCGTTTTGGGGTTATGCATTAGAAACAGCCGCATTCACTTTAAATAGGGCACCATCTAAATCCGTTGAAACGACACCGTATGAATTATGGTTTGGGAAGAAACCTAAATTGTCGTTCCTTAAAGTTTGGGGTTGCGAAGCTTATGTAAAGAAGTTACGGCCGGACAAGCTTGAACCCAAAGCGGAAAAATGCGTCTTCATAGGATACCCGAAGGAAACTATTGGGTATACCTTCTATCATAGATCCGAGGGCAAAATTTTCGTTGCCAAGAATCGATCCTTTCTAGAGAAGGAATTTCTCTCAAAAGAAGTGACTGGAAGGAAAGTAGAACTTGACGAGGTTATTGAACCTTCTCTCGAACTTGCGAGTAGCGCAGCACCGGAAGTAGTTCTTGTGGCGCCTACACCAATAAGAGAGGAAGCTAATGATGATGATCATGAAACTTTGGTTGAGGTTGCTACAGAGCCTCGCAGGTCAACGAGAACTCGTACCACTCCTGATTGGTATGATCCCGTTATGAGTGTCATATTGGTGGACAACACCGATGACCCTGCGACATATGAGGAAGCGATGATGAGCCCAGATTCCAATAAATGGCAAGAAGCCATGAAATTCGAGATTGAATCCATGTACGAAAACAAAGTATGGACTTTGGTGGACTTACCGGATGGCCGGAAGGCTGTCGAGAACAAATGGATTTTCAAGAAGAAAACAGATGTTGATGGTAATGTTACTGTCTATAAAGCTCGACTTGTCGCAAAAGGGTTTCGACAAATTCAAGGAGTTGACTACGATGAGACTTTCTCACCAGTAGCGAAGCTAAAATCTGTGAGGATTATGTTAGCAATCGCTGCATATTATGATTATGAGATATGGCAGATGGATGTCAAAACGGCGTTCCTCAATGGAGACATTGATGAAGAGTTGTATATGATGCAACCCAAAGGTTTTGTCGATCCTAAAGATGCTAACAAGGTGTGCAAACTTCGACAGTCCATATATGGATTGAAGCAAGCATCCCGAAGTTGGAATCAACGTTTTGATAAGGTAATCAAAAGTTTTGGTTTTATACAAACTTATGGAGAAGCTTGTATTTACAAGAAAGTGAGTGGGAGCTTTGTAGCATTCTTAATACTATATGTAGATGACAAATTGTTGATTGGGAATGATGTAGACCTTCTTAATAGTGTCAAGGATTATTTGAATAATAGTTTTTCAATGAAAGATCTTGGCGAAGCAGCTTACATATTAGGCATAAAGATTTATAGAGATAGATCAAGACACCTAATATCATTGTCACAAAGTACATATTTGGACAAAGTTCTAAAGAGGTTTGGAATGGAAGATAGCAAGAAAGGGTTCTTGCCCATGTTGCCCAATACGACCTTGAGTAAAACTCAAAGTCCAGCAACGATAGAAGATAGATAAAGGATGAGTAAGACTCCCTATGCCTCAGCCATAGGATCTCTAATGTATGCCATGCTATGTACTAGACCCGACATTGCATATGCTGTTAGTTTAACTAGCAGACATCAAAGTGATCCAGGACTGGATCATTGGACAGCGGTCAAAAACATCCTTAAGTACTTGAGAAGAACAAAGGATATGGTTCTTTCTTATGGAGGTGATGAACAACTCGTATTTACTTTGAATGGTGCAGCAGTTAGCTAGTTGGAACACCGATCCAGACGATTCTAAATCTCAATATGGATACGTATTTACTTTGAATGGTGCAGCAGTTAGCTGGAGGAGTGCAAAGCAAAGCGTTGTGGCTAGATCTTCAACTGAATCGGAAACATAGCTACTTTGGAGGCTTCACAAGAAGTGATATGGATGAAAGAGTTCATTACAGAGCTCGGTGTGGTTCCAAGTGCGCTGGACCCAATGTCTATCTACTGTGATAACATGGGCGTCATAGGCAATGCGCAAGAACCAAGGTCACACAAGAAGCTGAAGCACATCAAGCTACGTTTTCACGCTATTCGAGAACATGTCCAAGATAGTGACATAAAGATTTGCAAAGTACACACAGATCTAAATGTGGCGGATCCGTTGACTAAACCTCTCCCGAGGGCAAAACATGACCAACACCAAACTGCCATGGGTGTTCGGTATATAACCATGTAATCTAGATTAGTTGACTCTAGTGCAAGTGGGACACTGTTGGAGATATGCCCTAGAGGCAATAATAAATGTAGTTATTATTATATCTTTGTGTTTATGATAAATGTTTACATTCATGCTATAACAGTATTAACCAGAAACATTAATACTTGTTTGATTTGTAAACTAAATTAGAGTCCCTAGTAAGGCCTCTTTATAATACTAGCTTGTTGATTAATAGATGATCATGGTTTCTTGATCATGAACATTTGAGATGTTGTTAATAACAAGGTCATATCATTAGGAGAATGATATGATGGACATACTCCTGTAGATAAGTGTAGCATAAAGATCAAGTCATTTTAATAGTTCAATTGCTATAAGCTTTCTGATACATAGTAACCTAATTCCTTCGACCATGAGATCATGCTTATCACCATCACCGGAAGGATGCTTTGATGACATCAAACACCACACCGTAACTGGGTGGCTATAAAAGTGGCATTGCGTGTTCGGAAAGTATGGGTTGAGACACATGGATCAAGAGTGGGATTTGTCCATCCATATGACGGATAAATATACTCTGGGCCCTCTCAATGGAATGTCATACAATTAGCTTGCAAGCATGTGACTGGTTCACAAGGGATCACATACCATGGTAACGAGAAAATAGTACTTATCAGTAACGAGGTTGAACTAGGTATGCAGATATACCGACGATCAAAACCTCGGATAAGTAAACTATCGTGAGACAAAGGGAAATTGGTATCGTATGTAAGTGGTTCATTGGATCACAAAGTAATCGTTTTAATATGTGGGAGCCATATGAATTTCCAGATTCCTCTATTGGTTATTGATCGGAGAAGTGTCTCGATCATGTCCGCATAATTGACGAACCGTAGGGAGACACACTTAAGGATTCGATGTTGTTGAGTAGTTATGGAATGATGAGTAAGAGACCGAATGTTGTTCGGAGTCTCGGATGGGATCCGGGATATCATGAGGAGATCCGAAATGGTCCGGAGAATAAGATTCATATAAGGAAAGTCATGTTTCGGAGTTGGGGAATGATTCTGGTGTTTTCACCGGGAATGTTCTAGAAGGGTCCGGCACTCCGGAGGGGAAGGGTACATGAATGTTTCATGACAATGTGGAATGGTTGCATCATGTACTAGGTCACTTTGCTGGGCAAAATAAAGAGAGAAATCAAATCCTAGTTTTAAAGTCAAACGCCAATTTGAAAAAGTCAAACGACAAGTTTGCTTGGTGGAGGGAGAGTAGGAAACCTACTTGGGGAGGAAGTCCCCTCCCTCCACCCGCCGGCCAAGGAGGACGAGTTGGGGGAGGACTCCCTCCTCCCAACCGGCCACCCTCCACCTATATAAGGAGGGGTAGGGCGCCCCCTACCCCTCACACCCAAAACCCTAGCCTCCAAGTCGCCGGCGCCACCACCTCCTTATGTCGCCGCCTAGGGCACCTCCAACTCGGCGATTTGGGGTGTTCCCCAAACCCTAGCCGCCGGCTACACCCTCCCCTTGGTGTCCTCTAAACCATAGATCACCAAGGCCTCTCTCATACTCCACCATACTCGCTCCGGCTTAAGGCGAAGCCCTACGAGATCTTGTAAGGTTCCCAACCTTTAATAAGGTAGAGATCCCTGTGTTTACAATGCTAGTCCCTGGATCAATAGCTAGCATCCACAGTTAAGATTTAATATCAAGAAACAAAGGTCATAATACAACTTTATAACCAGGAATAAAATAATTTATTACATCCTACATAGCTCATTTGGCTATCTCATTACAATGCAGTAGAATATCTATAAAGCATGGGGTCCTTCATCTTCAAAGTGCCACAGGCAGACATGTTGGTTGTAGACTTGTAATCCTAATCATTAAACTTCACTAATATCAAACAAACCTGCAACATAACAAGTTAAAGCCACAAGGGTCAATACATTTGAATTGTATTGGCAAGTGATACTATGGTAGTATAGTGGAGTCTATCATCTATATGCATTTGGCTAAGTGGAGCTTAGGCTTGCTTTTCTCAAAATAGATTTTTCTTAACATTTGAAAACAGTAAGTTTTTGCTTGACAAAATCTTTCCCAAGGCATCTCCCAATAGAAATTGGTGATCCTTCAACCCTTGTTCAACCACAAGTTTTTAACTTAGAAATTGGGATGAGGAGATTCTTGATAGCTTCCATGTCTTGATGCTCAAATTGTCCTTTGCCAGGGACATGGCTAAGTACTTAGATTTTACACTCTGCAGAGGTGGTGCACTTTCCCCACAAGACTTGGTTTCACCAAGACAAGATCTTTCAAGCCTTCCTTAGACCAGAATGGACGCGTTCCAACCTATCATCCCCTACCACCAACTGTCCATTTGGCTAAGTTATTGCAACCTATATGATCCAGGCAGAGCCCATAATGCCAAGTGGCTGCACTTGAAGCTTCTCAACATTTGACATCTCAAATCTCTTTGTTCCTGGGTGGCATTCCACAAGTGTGATACACAAGGTTCACCAGTCCCCTGGCCTTGTGTAACCTCTCAACACAAACCATTCCTTCCATTCCACCCAGGTGATTCATTCACTTAGTTGTTTTATTAAACAAAACACAAGTCCTCAGACTTAGAAATTTTTCCATGGCATGAATATATATTCCACCCTTGTTTTCTATTAGCTAAGCTAAGCATGATAGTAATAGGAATCTTAACTTAGGAAATTTCTACTAAGGTTTCATCTACTAGGATTTCCCATGGCATAGTTTACACTTAGCAAAATTCCATGCAAGTCCTACTTAGAAATATCACTAATGCATAGTGAAAATAATGGGACAAAAGTATGAAGCATCACTTGCCTTTTTGGTAGAGAATATACACTCCTTGTCTTTGCAATGATCACACTCTTCAAATCACTACAATTCAATCAAGCAAGGCACAATTTCAATCTACCATTCAAGCAAACATCACATAAAATAATAGAAACAAAACAATGCATGCAAGCATGCCAAACTTTGTTTTATTTACAAAAGTGATTTATAATAGGTTAACAACATTCTAAAACACTTATTGGTCATTTTATAAAGTGGCAAAACTATTTGCAAAAGATTTCACTTCATAAACCATTTTTAAACTAAGTCGTTATTTTATGTGGTTGAAAATGACTTTAGCAAAATAATAGTCTTATAGGGTTCACCAAATACATCTTCAAATCATAAAACTTGGTGTTTGGGGTCAGAGAGTTTAAATAAAAACACTTCCCAAAGGTTTTCCTCCAAAATCATTTTTAACAATTAAACCATATTTTTATTTGACTAGAATGGCTTTAATTCAAGGTTTTATTCTTTTGCTTCACCAAATACATTTTTGAAATCACCAATTGATTCCTAGGGTCAGTAGGTTCAAAACAAACCATTTGCCAAAGATTTTATCCCCAAAATCATTTTAGAACAATTTTTTTATATTCTAAACATGCATACACAAGTTTCTGCAAAAACAATGAATTTAACAGAAGCATTTTACTAAACAAAGTGCATGGTCAGAAAGTACTTGTCTTGCTGAATCCGTTGATATAAAATTTGCAAAATTTGGACGTGTGGTTTTAAAGTTATGAATTTTTCAAATTGTAACATCTAATAGACAAGTTTCTGTTTTTAAAACAAATCACTGGACACGTGGGCTGTTCTGATTCGTCGAAAATGGTTCGTGCGGATTGAGCTCTGCGGTGCGTTGGATCTAATTAAATCGCACGGATCAGATTGCATACCCCTTCGCTTATAAGTGATTCTATCTAAGACTCAGGATCAAGATCCAACAGTCCTAGTCTAATGACCTAGAACTGGCGATGTTGGACTCTGACGCGCGGCGACGACGCTCGGCTAGCGGCGGTTACAGGAAGCAAGGGAGGAAAGGGAGTGGCTCACCAGGTTCGCCGAAGTGTGGGGATGCTCAAGGTGGTACTTGCTGGTGAAGGGGCGCACGAGGATGATCGGAATCGCTCACCGAAGTTCTCGCTGGCGTCGGGTGCGCATGGTCGTGGTCGAAGACGAGCGCCTGGGATGCAAGTGTAAGATCCCTCCTTATTAAAGGAAAAGATCCCTGTGATTGCAATGCTAGTCCCTGGATCAATGCTAGCATCCACAGTTTAAGATGAAGTACACATATACAAAGGTCGTTTATTACAGTCATTCCAGAGATAAAACATAGTCTTTTACAACTCATGGCCAAAGGCCTAATACAAGAGTTTATGGAATATGTAAATAAACATAAGTCTTCATCTTCATGTGCCATAGGCAAGCATGTTGAGTGTAGACTCATGACTCCTATTCATCATCAGAGTAACCTGCAACATCATAAGTTACTGCACAAGAGGGTCAATACTTTGGAATAGTATTGACAAGTGATACCTTAGTATATTTTATGTGGACTATAATACTATATGCATTTGGCTGGTGGAGCTTAGGCTTACATTGCTCAAAATAGATTTTTCCTTAACTTTTTGAAAACACTAAGTTTTGTTTGGCAAAGACTATCCCAAGGTATCTACCAATCAAAGACGAAGATCCACTCAGGGCATCTACCAATCAAAGATCAAGATCCTTTAACCCTTGTTCACCCACAAGTTTTATTCAGAAATTGGAGTGATGAGATTCTTGAAGTTTCCATGTCTTGATGCTCAAATTGTCCTTTACCAGGGACATGGCTAAGTACTTAGGTTTTACACTCTACAGAGGTGGTGCACTTTCCCACAAGCCTTGGTTTCACAAGACATGATCCTTCAAGAGCCTTTCCTTAGTCAAATGGACGCTCCCAACCTATCATCCCATCTACCACCCACTGTCCAAGAGACTAAGTTCCAGATCCTAAGATCATGGCAGAGCCCATATTACCAAGTGGTTGCACTTGAAGCTTCTCAACATTTGACAACTCAAATCTCTTTGTTCCTGGTGGCCATCCACAAGTGAGATACACAAGGTTCACCAAGACCCGGCCTTGTGTAACCACTCAACATATCCCATTCTTTCCATTCCACCCAGGTGATTCATTAACTTAGTTGTTTTGTTAAATAAAAACAAGTCCTTAGACTTAGAATATTTTCCATAGTGTGAATATATAAACCACCCTTGTTTTCTAGTAGCTAGGCTAAGCATGGCATGGCAACTTATCCTTAGGGAATTTTCCTAGCAATTCTAGCATTCTATTCTAAATAGGATTTCCCATCATCAATTGACAAAAGTAGCATGCAAGTCCTAACAAAATATATCTAATGCAAGTACAAAATATAGGTATGGAATATTCACGAAGATATCACTTGCCTTGGTAGTGTGGAGAGTAGCACTCGTCACAATCACAATCACTAGCAAAATCTACACACAAAGTTATAGCACACAATTACACACAAATATATACAAACAAAAATATTATGAATGCATGCATGAATCTACCAAGTGATGATTTTTGAAAACTCAACCAAGCAAGTGCATGAATACAGAAACTAAACAAGTCACAAAATAGCCATGACAACTTAAATAACCCTAAAACAAAATACTAAACTAAATCTATACTCAAAAAGGCCTCAAACAAGTTTCTGTAATTTAAGCCAAACTAATGGTTACTATTTGCTAAACAAAAAGGATAGGCAGAAAGGTCTTGTTTTTCTGAATCCAACGGTATAAAGTTTGCAAAATTCCAACGTGGCATTCAAAAGATATTGGCATTTGAAATCTGGATCAAAATCTGTTTTTAAATTCTATTTCCAGATCTTAACCTAGCCACGCGTCATGTTCTTATTCGCCCGTACCGGTTCGTCTGGATCGAGCGATACAGACCGCTGGATCTAAAGGGGCAGGTGCGGCTCAGATTAACGCGTACCCCTTCGATTAGTCATTCTATCTAAGCCATCAGATGCAGATCTAACGGTTCCTATCGACCGCCGTAAACTGGCGGCGAGCGTGGTTACCGGCGGCGAATCGCTTGGTCGATGACGCCCGGCGATGCGACGGAGGGATAAGGAGGAGTAGCCACCGGGCTGTGGGGTCACGGCTTCGTCGCATTTCGCGGTTGGTCAAGGGCGCCGGTGTCCTAGATTGCTCGCCGGAGTTCTTGGCTGGCGGTTGCGGGTGGTCGTCGTGGACGCGTTGCTGGGATTACCCCAAGGCAAAGCGAGGACACGGTTAGATTCACGAGTCGAGATGAGCCGTGTCGTGAACTAGAAAGCGCGGGCGGTCTGGTCTTACCACTAGAGTTCGCCGGAGTTCGTGGCAGACGCGCGGTGGCGACTAGTCGGCGATGTTGCCGAGCTACGGTCCATGCGAGCAAGCAAACGAACGTGTTAAAAGAAGCGCAGGCTCACTGAATCAGTTTGCAAGATCGAGAGGCGAGGGGGAGCTCTGACTCACCGGAATTGCCGAGCTGCCGGAGACGGGCGGGGTTTCAGAGGGTAATGCTCGCACTGGTGGCGCCTGGTTCGGGGTTTGAGGGAGAAGAGAGAGGGGCAGAGGGGTTCTTATAGCCTGGTCACGAGTAGAATTACTCGCCAATAAATCGAATTGACGTCGCGAATTAAACCTGAAACGCCTGCGTTGATTTGGGGATGAACGTCAAGCGGTGGAGACGACGGTGACGTGGAGAAGGCCGCTTGTCGCCGAGGTGCTGGAGTGCGGTGGGGTCTGCTGTCTGCCAGGCTCAAGGCGCTATGCGTGAGAGAAGAATAAGGAGATCCCGGGCTTCTTGGCTCGATCCGCCTGGGCGATTCGCCGCCCCTTTCTTTTGAGAATTCCTTTTCTTTTCTAATTCCATTTTCTGAATAGAATTTGATATGAATTCAAATCCTTTTGAATTCAAACTGCTTTGGGGATTTTTGCAGGTTACGTGGGTTTAAAAACGAGTCAGATGACCATGTGGTTACTAGCAAGGGCTTGGTCAAGCTTGGGTTTCAAAGTAAACAGAGATTTTGCTCTAGTTTGCAAATATTTGAAATAGGGTTTTGAAACTATTTCTAAATTTTGAATCTTGGGTTAAAAGCTTCACCTAGCCTTTCCAACCATGGAGGCAAGCAAACAAGTTCATAGACAATCAAATCCCAAAGGGTGATGGCCAATTGAGACAATTTGCCCACATGAAATCATAGCTCAAACTTCGCCTAAATGATTTTGAGAAAAACCCTATATGAATGAATGATGCAAGGATGAAATGAATGAGTTTTTGAAACATGATTTTTGGGATGTTACAAATATAACCCCCTTAAAATGAATCTCGCCCTCGAGATTCGGATTGGCTAGCAAATAGGTGAGGGTGGTCTTTCCGAAGATCGTCTTCTCTTTCCCATGTTGCTTCTTCTTCGGAATGATGGTTCCATTGTACTTTGCAAAACTTGATGGTTTTTGTCCTTGTGACTCTTTCTGTGGTCTCAAGAATCTTGACAGGCTTTTCTTCATAGGTGAGATCACTTTCTAGTTGAACTTCTTCCAAAGATATGGTATCCTTCAAAGATGTTTCTTCCATTTCTGGGTGACATTTCTTGAGCTGGCTCACATGAAAAACATTATGGACTGCTAGTAAAGATGCTGGCAGTTCGATTTCATATGCAACTTCTCCCTTGCGACTTAGAATGTTGAATGGTCCCACATATCTTGGTGCTAACTTTCCTTTGACTCCAAATCTTTTTACTCCACGAAGTGGTGATACTCTAAGATAAGCTCTATCCCCAACTTCGTAAGTGACTTCTCTACGCTTAGCATCTGCGTAGCTTTTCTGTCGAGACTGTGCTATCTTCAATCTGTCTCTAACCAATTTGACCTTTTCTTCGGCGTCTTTGATAAGATCAGGTCCAAACAAACTTCTTTCTCCTACACCATTCCATAGCAATGGGGTGGTACACTTCCTTCTGTAGAGAAACTCGAATGGTGCCATCCCAATACTAGATTGGTGACTGTTGTTGTAAGAGAACTCTGCGTAAGGCAGACTTTCATCCCAACTTGCTCCATAGTCTAGGGCACATGCCCTCAACATGTCTTCAAGAATTTGATTAGTCCTTTCTGTTTGTCCATCAGTTTGAGGATGAAAAGCAGTGCTGAATTCCAACCTCGTTCCTAGAGATTCATGAAGTTGTCTCCAAAAGTGAGAAGTGAACTGAGTTCCTCTATCAGACACAATACTCTTAGGTACTCCGTGAAGGCATACAATTCTGCTCATGTAGATGTTGGCTAACTTGGCACTGGTATAAGTTGTCTTTCTGTATAAAATGAGCCACTTTAGTTAGGCGATCCACTACTACCCATATGGAGTCATACCCTGTCCTAGTCCTTGGTAATCCGGTAATGAAATCCATACCAATATTTTCCCACTTCCATTCAGGAATAGGCATTGGTTGAAGCAATCCTGCTGGTTTCTGATGTTCCGCTTTCACTCTACTACACACATCACACAAGGAAATGTGTTCGGCGATGTCCCTTTTGAGATTGTTCCACCAAAATCTTTCTTTCATATCCATGTACATTTTGTTGTTTCCCGGGTGAATAGAATATGGAGAGTTATGGGCTTCTTGCAGAATCAGTTTCCGCATTTCCGGATCTTGTGGAACACAAATACGTTTCGTGCCATAAAGTACCTTGTTCGTCCATATGGAAACTTTTAGCTTTCCCTTGGCTAATCCTTTCCTTGATCTCTTGATCTCTTTATCCGTCTTTTGGGCTTCTTTAATCTTATCCAGCAGTGGGTTGAACATCCAAAGACATGAGATGTCCTTCTGGCACAATCTCCAACCTGAGTTCCTTGAATTGCTTACACAAGTCATCTGGCAATTCACCTTTGGTAAGGCCATTTACAAACGCTTTACGACTTAGAGCATCTGCTACTACATTTGCTTTACCGGGGTGGTATTGCAAATTCAAGTCGTAATCCTTGATAAGTTCTAGCCATCTTCTTTGTCTCATATTGATCTCCTTCTGGGTGAAGATATACTTCAAGCTCTTATGGTCGGTGAACACTTCACAACGTTTTCCCAAAAGGTAGTGTCTCCATGTTTTGAGTGCATGGACAATGGCTAACTCTAAATCATGAGTAGGATAATTTACTTCATGAGTTTTGAGTTGTCTCGAGGCATAAGCCACAACTTTTCCGCTTTGCATAAGTACGGCTCCTAATCCTTGATGCGAAGCATCACAATACACTTGGAAATCCTTTTCCAAATCTGGTAAAGATCTTGGTCGACACAAGTCTCTTCTTTAGTTCTTGAAAGCTGAGTTCACATCCTTGGACCAAGCAAATTTCTTATCTTTCTTTAACAATTACGTCATTGGTTTAGCAACCTTAGAAAAATTTTCAATGAATCTTCTAGTAACCTGCTAAACCAAGGAAACTACGAACCTCTTTTACATTCTTAGGAGATTCCCATTACATCACGGCACAAAAAACTTTAGCAGGATCAACTGCTACACCATCTTTTGTCATTACATGACCAAGAAATCCAACTTCCTCTAACCAAAACTCACACTTGCTGAACTTGGCATAAAGCTTATGTTCCCTTAGTTTCTCAAGTATCAAGCGTAGATGTCTTTCATGCTCTTCCTTGCTCTTGGAGTAGACTAAGATGTCATCGATGAAAACGACAACGAACTTGTCGAGAAATTCCATGAACACTTTGTTCATCATATTCATGAAGTATCTTTGGAGCATTGGTTAAACCAAAAGGCATCACGATTGTACTCATACAATCCATACCTTGTGGTGAATGCTGTTTTAGGTATGTCTTGCTTTCTTATCTTGAGTTGAAAATAGCCTGACCGAAGATCAATCTTCGAGAACACACATGCTCCTTCTAGCTGATCAAACAAGTCATTTATTCTTGGCAAAGGATACTTGTTCTTGATGGTTACCTCGTTGAGAGAACGGTAATCTATGCATAACCTTTGAGTTCTGTCTCTCTTTCTCTGAACAAAGCTGGAGCTCCCCAAGATGAAGAACTTGGCTGGATGAATCCTTTCTGCAATTGTTCTCCAAGTTGTTTCTTGAGTTCCTTAAGTTCGTCAACCGACATTTTATAAGGCCTCTTTGCTCTTGGTCCGAACACGGTACCAAATCTATTATAAACTCCACATCTCTATCTGGTGGCATTCTCGGTAATTCTTAGGAACACATCCGGATATTCACACACAATTGGCACACTGTCCATGCTAACCCCCTTAAGAGAATTTAGCTTGCTTCCTTTAGATTTAAAATTGGACTTAAATGTAATCCTCTTACCTTCAGGGTTGTGAGTGAAATGCGATTTGCACAATCTAGTACTCCCTCATACTTAGCCATCCAATCCATTCCCAAAATTACATCCAATCCTTGGGAATTTAGGATTATTAGGTTTCTGAAACTTATGTTTTCCGATCTCTATGACTAGATCCGGCATCCAAGACTCACTATCATATCCCCTCCGGAGAGCTAACTTTTATCGGACACCCAATGTTTTCAGATGCAAACCCATTTATATCAACAAATGCTTTTGATATGAATGAATGAGATGCACCGTGTCAAAGAGTACAATTGCTGAGATGGAATTGAGTCTGAACTTACCAAAGCATCGGCAAGGTTCTTCATAGACCTCCTCCACATTAATGTGGTTAACCTGTCCTTTCGAAAAGGATTGGGCTTGATAGGTCCTTCAACTTTCTTCTCGGGACACTCATTAGCATAATGTCCCGACTTCTTGCATTTGAAGCATTCAACTTTGTTGTTGTCCTTCTTAGGTTGACTTCCACTTCCACTTCCACTTCCACTATGGTGGCTCTTATATCCACTCTTGTGGTTCTTGTACTTATCATTGTCATGATGCGATGATGCTTGTTGTCATGACGGTTGTGGTTGTGGTGCTTGTTAAACTTCCCATGCTTGTGGGATCTGGAAATGACACTATCATCATAGTGAGATCGTTTATGATACGATCGAGCTATGCTTGTCGGAGTGTTTCCTCTTTCTACTCTCAACTTGCTTCATTTTATTCTCCACAATAACAGCCTTGTCACACGGCAATGATAAGTTGGAACATATGCCACGCAGACCGCAGATTCAGTTCATCATTCAAGCCTTCGAAACTTTTCCTTCCTTTTGGCATCGATGTCAACCTCATCCGGTGCATAGCGCATGATTGTTGAACTCTTCAATATATTCAGCCATTACTGTGGTGGCGCTGCTTCAGTTGTGAAATTCCTTCTTTTTCGGCTCATCATACTGGTGAGATATGAGTAGTCTGAAATCCATCTTCAAAGATAGCCCAAGTCACCTCATCAATAGGCGTGGTAACTGGAAGTTGTCCCACCATCTGTGGCTGGTCCTTCCAACAGATGTCTTGCGAACTGACCTTTTCAGCATCTGTGCATCCCACGGTCACTAAGTCTTTGTTCACGAGCGTAGCCAATCATTGGCCACCATGGGATCGGTCGTTCCGAAAACTTAGCTGGCCTCGCACGCGAAATCTGGTAAGCATATCAAAACCTGGAGGGTTGTTGTTGTTGTTATTGTTGTTATTGTTATTGGGGTTGTTGTTGTTCTGGTTCTGGATGAACGTCGTCATCATTTGCATAAGCTGTGTTTGTGCATTCATCATTTGTTGCATTTCCGGGGTAATATTGGGGTTGGGGTTGGTGTTTGCTTGTGACGGGAGGCATCATGGTTTATTCATATAGAGATAAGAATGAGATACCCTTACATGATTTATGCACAATACATCACACAAGCAGACATATAGCATGCAACACAAGGATAAAGCTAAACAACAAGATAACAAAAAGTCTCAAAGTACAAACACACAAGTGGCAAGCCATCCACATGTCGGATGGTCCAACAATAAGTTCACAAATAACTGAGTAGTCAAATCTACTCGTCGGCATCAATCTCCTCCTCGACAAAGGTAAGACCTGCGTTCTCCATTGCGGTCTTGTTCTCCTCGATGGTAGTGGTCAAAGAGTCGATCTTGGCCTTGAGAGCCCTCTTCTGGGAACGAAGCCTCTCAATCACTGTCTGCTGCTGCTCTAACTCGAAGTCCTTGGACTGCAGTTCCTCGGTCATATCACGAATCCTCTTGTTCCTATCCTGGACACGCTTCTCTTGACTCTTGAACTTACGGTCTTGGGTCTCGAACTTCGCCTCCATCTCCTTGACTATCTCGTCCTGCTGCGCGAAGAGCTTGTCCTTCTCGCGAAGCTGCACAGGCTTCGAGCTCATTACTAAGCATGACGTTGGTCCTATCAGTATCCACGTGCCTAATAAGAGTCTCTAAGTCCTGGAGGTACAGGCGTATCGGCTCTGCTGTGACCCTCGAGTCGTCCTCAAAGTCAATGGACTCTCCGTCATCATCACGCCTTCCGAAGGCGTGGAAGTGAGTGCCTCTAACCTGTCGGGAGTGACGTCCTAATCCGCCCTATCAGATCCTGCATGACAACCTCCATGCCTCTCTCCTCGCCATCGCATAAGCTTGAAGACGATGGCCTCCGTAGTAGGCTCGGTCAAGGCCCCGGCTGGTTCACCTTGAAGCCCCAAAGGTCCTTCCTCTCAAACTTGGTGAGTGGGTGCACCGTAAT
Organism: Avena insularis; assembly: GCA_023614405.1. Classification (NCBI taxonomy): domain Eukaryota; kingdom Viridiplantae; phylum Streptophyta; class Magnoliopsida; order Poales; family Poaceae; genus Avena; species Avena insularis. Next base: position 30,348,424 of record CM042690.1, read on the forward strand.
GATAGGAAGAGGGAGATCGAGTAAAGTAGTAAGCTCTACGATACGAGGACCAAAACGGGTAGCCTGGAACTCCTCAACAGTGCTGATGGCAATAGGCATCTATTTATAAGATTGAAAAAGTTAGAACAACACAATTTAAGATAAACAAGACAAACATTCAAACACATTCTTGGGACACACAAAAATCATACAAGTCATGCATACAAGAATCCATTACATCATCCAAGGTTCAAACTTATTTAAGGTATCATTTTGGAAAATAAGGTGATAGGTGGTGGTCCAACTAACGAAGTGCGCTTACAATCCTATCTCATTGGATCTGGTGGCTAACACAATGTTCCTAGTGGCAATCACCCTATCTTGTTCACATGCTTCTATCACTAAGTCTATAATATCTCCTCTTAAGGATTGGTTGGTGATTTCCAACTCTTGGGTATGTTCCTTCTCTTTCTCTAAGTCTTTTTGGAGGTTGAGCATCTTGCACTTGACTCTAGCACTTAGTTCCTTGATAGTCTTCCAAGCTGCTTCTTTGTCGACTCAAAGAATGTGGTGTGCATAAAAGTGTTGGTGTACATGCAGAAGCCCTTTTCTTTGTGGTTGTCTTCCTTATTCTTGTACAAGTGAAGTTGCACCCACCAATACTCCACTCCATCCTCCATCACTGGAAAGCCCTTGTACACTGCTGCACCATGTACTCCCATGGTTTCCATGAGGTCCTTGAGAATCTTGGGAAACTCAGTCTCACACTCCAAGGTCATGGTCATGAGTGGTCCTTTCTTCACGGCTTCGTTGACGGAGTTCATCTACAAATAGAGATGAGAATGAGAAGATTAGAAAAGTTTACGAGAAGAATAGACAAGTGTAGAAGAAGTTAAAATTTTCCTTAGTGGTTTCCAATCCTAGGGTCATAATCCTACAGGCAACCTGGCTCTGATACCATCTGTAAGATCCCTCCTTATTAAAGGAAAAGATCCCTGTGATTGCAATGCTAGTCCCTGGATCAATGCTATCATCCACAGTTTAAGATGAAGTACACAGATACAAAGGTCGTTTATTACAGTCATTCCAGAGATAAAACATAGTCTTTTACAACTCATGGCCAAAGGCCTAATACAAGAGTTTATGGAATATGTAAATAAACATAAGTCTTCATCTTCATGTGCCACAGGCAAGCATGTTGAGTGTAGACTCATGACTCCTATTCATCATCAGAGTAACCTGCAACATCATAAGTTACAACCACAGAGGGTCAATACTTTGGAATAGTATTGGCAAGTGATACCTTAGTATATTTTAAGTGGACTATAATACTATATGCATTTGGCTGGTGGAGCTTAGGCTTGCATTGCTCAAAATAGATTTTTCCTTAACTTTTGAAAACACTAAGTTTTTGTTTGGCAAAGACTATCCCAAGGTATCTACCAATCAAAGACTGAAGATCCACTCAGGGCATCTACCAATCAAAGACTGAAGATCCTTTAACCCTTGTTCACCCACAAGTTTTATTCAGAAATTGGAGTGATGAGATTCTTGAAGTTTCCATGTCTTGATGCTCAAATTGTCCTTTACCAGGGACATGGCTAAGTACTTAGGTTTTACACTGCAGAGGTGGTGCACTTTCCCACAAGCCTTGGTTTGCAAGACATGATCCTTCAAGAGCCTTTCCTTAGTCAAATGGACGCTCCAACCTATCATCCCATCTACCACCCACTGTCCAAGAGACTAAGTTCCAGCATCCTAAGATCATGGCAGAGCCCATATTACCAAGTGGTTGCACTTGAAGCTTCTCAACATTTGACAACTCAAATCTCTTTGTTCCTGGGTGGCCATCCACAAGTGAGATACACAAGGTTCACCAGTACCCCTGGCCTTGTGTAACCACTCAACATATCCCATTCTTTCCATTCCACCCAGGTGATTCATTAACTTAGTTGTTTTGTTAAATAAAAACAAGTCCTTAGACTTAGAATATTTTCCATAGTGTGAATATATAAACCACCCTTGTTTTCTAGTAGCTAGGCTAAGCATGGCATGGCAACTTATCCTTAGGGAATTTTCCTAGCAATTCTAGCATTCTATTCTAAATAGGATTTCCCATCATCAATTGACAAAAGTAGCATGCAAGTCCTAACAAAATATATCTAATGCAAGTACAAAATATAGGTATGGAATATTCATGAAGATATCACTTGCCTTGGTAGTGTGGAGAGTAGCACTCGTCACAATCACAATCACTAGCAAAATCTACACACAAAGTTATAGCACACAATTACACACAAATATATACAAACAAAAATATTATGAATGCATGCATGAATCTACCAAGTGATGATTTTTGAAAACTCAACCAAGCAAGTGCATGAATACAGAAACTAAACAAGTCACAAAATAGCCATGACAACTTAAATAACCCTAAAACAAAATACTAAACTAAATCTATACTCAAAAAGGCCTCAAACAAGTTTCTGTAATTTAAGCCAAACTAATGGTTACTATTTGCTAAACAAAAAGGATAGGCAGAAAGGTCTTGTTTTTCTGAATCCAACGGTATAAAGTTTGCAAAATTCCAACGTGGCATTCAAAAGATATTGGCATTTGAAATCTGGATCAAAATCTGTTTTTAAATTCTATTTCCAGATCTTAACCTAGCCACGCGTCATGTTCTTATTCGCCCGTACCGGTTCGTCTGGATCGAGCGATACAGACCGCTGGATCTAAAGGGGCAGGTGCTCAGATTAACGCTGCACTTCGATTAGTCATTCTATCTAAGCCATCGATGCAGATCTAACGGTTCCTATCGACCGGCTGGCGAATGGCGTGGTTACCGGCATGACGCGATCGCTGGCGATGCAGACGGCGAGGGAGGATAAGGAGGAGTAGCCCGGGCTCGGGGGTCACGCGAAGCTCGTCGCTCGCTGTTGGTCAAGGGCGCCGGTGCCCTAGATTGCTCGCCGGAGTTCTTGTGGCGCGGCGCCGGTGGTCGTCGTGGACGTTGCTGTGGATTACCCCAAGGCAAAGCGAGGACACGGTTAGATTCACAGAGTCGAGACAGAGCCGTGTGCGTGAACTAGAAAGCGCGGGGCGGTCTGGTCTTACCACTAGAGTTCGCCGGAGTTCGTGCAGACGTCGGTGGCGACTAGTCGACGATGTTGCCGGAGCTACGGTCCATGCGAGCAAGCAAACGTGTTAAAAGAAGCGCAGGCTCACTGAATCAGTTTGCAAGATCGAGAGGCAGAGGGGAGCTCTGGACTCACCGGAATTCGCCGGCGCAGTCGTCGGAGACGGCGGGGTTTCAGAGGGTAATGCTCGCAGCCTGGTGGCGCTCTGGGTTCGGGGTTTGAGGGAGAAGAGAGAAGGGGTTCTTATAGCCTGGTCACGGCGAGAATTACTCGCCAATAAATCGAATTGACGCGAATTAAACATGAAAACGCCTGCGTTGATTTGGGGATGAATGTGCGGTCGCGGGTGGAGACGACGGTGGCGTGGAGAAGGCCCGCTTGTCGCCGAGGTGCGCGGAGTGCAGGTGGGTCTGCTCGGTGACTCGGTAGGCGCTATGCGCTTGCGCGTGAGAGAAGAATAAGGAGATCCCCGGGTGGGCTTGCTGGGCTCGATCCGCTGCTGGGCCAGATTCTGGCCGCTCGGCCCTTTTCTTTTGAGAATTCCTTTTCTTTTTCTAATTCCATTTTCTGAATAGAATTTGATATGAATTCAAATCCTTTTGAATTCAAACTGCTTTGGGGATTTTTGCAGGGTTCTGTGGGTTTAAAAACGAGTCAGATGACCATGTGGTTACTAGCAAGGGCTTGGTCAAGCTTGGGTTTCAAAGTAAACAGAGATTTTGCTCTAGTTTGCAAATATTTGAAATAGGGTTTTGAAACTATTTCTAAATTTTGAATCTTGGGTTAAAAGCTTCACCTAGCCTTTCCAACCATGGAGGCAAGCAAACAAGTTCATAGACAATCAAATCCCAAAGGGTGATGGCCAATTGAGACAATTTGCCCACATGAAATCATAGCTCAAACTTCTGCCTCTAAATGATTTTGAGAAAAACCCTATATGAATGAATGATGCAAGGATGAAATGAATGAGTTTTTGAAACATGATTTTTGGGATGTTACAGCAAGCAAGCGAGGAAAAGTATCAGGAGGATGCGCATGGTCTCGGGGGTTGTAGGGGTACTTACCAGCACATGAGGGCGACGGTTTGGCGTCGGTAGCTCACGAGTCTTGAGGTCATCGGTGGCGCACTGGTGAAGACATTGCCGACGTTCTGGCACGTGCGCGAGCGAGCTGATGCTACAGGGATGTAGAGGTTCCCAACCTTTAATAAGGTAGAGATCCCTGTGTTTACAATGCTAGTCCCTGGATCAATAGCTAGCATCCATAGTTAAGATGTAATACCAAGAAACAAAGGTCATAATACAACTTTATAACCAGGAATAACATAATTTTATTACATCTTACATAGCTCATTTGGCTATTACATTTCATTGCAGCAGAATAACTATAAGCAAGGGGTCCTTCATCTTCAAAGTGCCACAGGAAAACATGTTGGTTGTCGACTTTGTAATCCTAATCATTCAACTTCACTAATATCAAACAAACCTGCAACATAACAAGTTACAGCCACAAGGGTTAATACATTTGAATTGTATTGGCAAGTTTCACTACTATGTGGAATATATGTGGATCCTATCTTTACATGCATATTTGGTTAAGTAGGGTTTCAGGCTCCTTTTGCAGAAAGCGATAATTTATCCTATCTTTTCAAAATGGTTTTAATCTTTTGTCAAATCTTTTTGAACTCCTTGTTAAAACCCCAAGTGTTTCAAGTCTTTGTCAAAATCTCTTGAGCTCCTTGGTAAATCCCCAAGTGCATCAAGTCTTTGTCAAAATCTCTTGAGCTCCTTGGTAAATCCCCAAGTGCCTCAAGTTTTTATCAAAAACCCTTGAGCTCCTTGGTACACCCCAAGTACTTCAAGTTTTTATCCAATTCAATTGAGCTCCTTGGTAAAACCCCAAGTGCATCAAGTTTTTGTCAAAATCTCTTGAGCTCCTTGGTAAATCCCCAAGTGCATCAAGTCTTTTGTTGTTACCTTAAAGTTTTGCTTTTAGAAATTGGAATGTAGAGATTTCCCATAGCTTCAAGCTTTAGTTGCTCAGTATTGTCCATGACCGGGGACACGGCTAAGTACTTAGAATTTTTATCTTCTGCAGAAGTTGTACACTTTACCCACATGACACAGTCTCATCTTGTTGCCACCAGTGGCCGCTGGATAGGTACTCACCAAGATGGAGTACTGGCAGATTGAGAATGTGACGAAGTCTTTCCAGAGGGTCCTCCCATACACCATTGCTAGCTTGTCTTCAGGCACCCATGTAGGGTTTCGAGTTCCCTCATTTTCAGTGAACTGAAGACAATGCATGGGTGTAAGATCCCTCCTTTGTAAAGGAAAAGGATCCCTGTGATTGCAATGCTAGTCCCTGGATCATTGCTAGCATCCACAGTTTAAGATGAAGTACACAGATACAAAGGTCATTTATTACATCCATTCCAGAGATAAAACATAGTCTTTTACAACTCAGGGCCATAGGCCTAATACAAGAGTTTTGGAATAAGTAAATAAACATAAGTCTTCATCTTCACAGTGCAGCAAGCATGTTGAGTGTAGACTCATGACACCTAATCATCATCTGAATAACCTGCAACATCACAAGTTACAGCCACAGTGGGTCAATACTTTGGAATAGTATTGGCAAGTGATACCTTAGTAAATTTTAAGTGGACTATAATACTATATGCATTTTGGCTAAGTGTAGCTTGGCTTGCTTTGCTCAAAATAGATTTTTTCCTATTAGTTGAAATCACTAAGTCTTTCTTTGATAAAACTTTTCCCAAGAAACCATCAATAGACATTGAGGTCCTTCACCCTTGTTCACCCACAAGTTTTACTTAGAAGTTGGAGTGATGAGATTCTTGATAGCTTCCATGTCTTGATGCTCAAGTTGTCCATTGCCATGGACTTGGCTAAGTACTTAGATTTTTCCATCTGCAGAGGTTGTGCACTTTCCCCACCAGACTTGGTTTCCCAAGACAGGATCTTTTGGAAGCCTTCTCTTAGACCAAATGGACGCGCTCCAACCTATCAATCCCACTACCACCAACTGTCCAAATGGCTAAGTTCTAGCAACCTATATGATCAAGGCAGAGCCCATATTGCCAAGTGGTTGCACTATAAGCTTCTCAACACTTGGCCTCCAAAATCCCTTTGTGCCTGGGTGGCATACCACAAGTGAGATACACAAGGTAAACCATATCCATGGGCCTTGTGTAACCACTCAACCAAAAACCACCATTCAAGTCCCATTCCACCCAGGAGATTTATTGACTTAGTTGTTTTATTAAGAAAAACATAAGTCCAAAGACTTAGAAATATTTTCATCATAGCATGTATATACTTTACCAACCCTTGGTTGCTACTAGCTAGGCTAAGCATGGCATAGTAACTTAACTTAGGAAAATTCCTAGCAATTATACCACTACTTAGGATTTCCCAACATGGCATTTGGCAAAAAGTAACATGCAAGACTTAGCAAAATATTTCTAATGCTTGTACAAAATATAGGGATGGAAATAATCATGAAGTACCACTTGCCTTGGTAATGGGGAGAGTAGCACTCTTCACAATCACAGTCACTAGCAAAATCTACACAAAAATTGGTAGCACAAAATTACACACAATTCATATACAAACATAAATATATGCATGCATGCAAAAGAAAATGCTAAGTGATGATTTTTGAAATCTAACCAAGCAAGTGCACAGTACTGAACTATAAACAAGTCAAAAACTTGCTAAACCAAGTTTATTTTATACTTAAGCAATTTTCCAAACAATTTCTATACTCAAAAATAGCCCTAAACAAGTTACTGCAAATAAAGTCATTTTAACAGAAACTTTTCACTAAACACATTGCAGAATCAGAAAGGGCTTGTCTCCCTGATTCCAACGGTATAAAATTTGCAAAAATATAATGTGGAAATCAAAAGTTATAGCCATTTCAATTTTGGATCAAAATCTGATTTCAAAACTGGTTTTGAATCCAACCCTAGCCACGCATCTTAATTCTATTGGCTGATACCGATTCGTTCAGGATCACCCTCCCGCGCCGTTGGATCTATTTAAATCTCACGGCTCAGATCCACCCATAACGCTTCACTAAAAGATCTAATCCTATACGTTGGATCCAGATCTGATGGCTCTGGATCAAACGACCAAAAGGGGGCAGCGCTGGCGGCGGCTACTGGCGGCGGCGAGTTCTGTCTGCGGCGGCGTGGTGCTACAGGTCGTCCGGAGGGGCAGGAGGATGCTTACCAGGTTCGCAGCGTCGAGGAGAAGCTCAACCTAGCAGTGGCTTGACGAGGGGCGCATGGGCACGGTCTCTGGGGCTCGTCGGAGTTGCGGTAGCGTCTGTTGCTTGCAGTCGAGGTCACTGGCGAGGTTTGGCGTCGCCCTAGCACGAACCAGAGGGGTCAGGGGGTGCACAAGACACAGGCGAACAATCTCGTATGGAAGAGGGGGCAAGGGGCGCTCGGGTTTTACCTCAATTGGTCGCCGGACTCTAGCGGCGGCGCAGGTGGTTCTTGATGCGTGTATGGAAACGGCGACTGGTCACGAGCAGCAAAAGAAAGGTGTCGCAGATCGCGGATCGTCTGAACAAGATAGCTTGAACTAGCGAGAGAGGGGCGATCGAGGCTCACCAGAATTAGTCGTCGGAGCTGTCGATCTGCGGTGCCAAGACAAATGCGCAGCTGGTGGCGGAGTGAGCGAGGAGAGTGGGGAAATGATCGGGTAGAGGGGAGGGATTAAATAGGCCCAAGCTGACAGAAACGCTGGCATCAAGGCTAATTACGCCGCGCCATTACCGGCATCACTGCAGCGGCGACGTGGTCTGCGGGCGCGATTTGGGGAAGACGAGGGCGACGTGGAGAGGGCCCGCTCGTCAGCGAAACACGCAAGGAGGAGGTGGGTGGTCGTCGTATTGCACAGTCGCTAAGCGTGCGAGAGAGAGAAAGGAAGGCCGGGTGGGCTAGATGGGCCAGTTCTGTTGCTGGGCTAGAATAGTGGCGCCTGGCCCTTTTCTTTTGTTTACTCCTTTTCTTTTTCTGTTTCGATTTTCTGAATAGGTTTTCAAATGAATTCAAGTTCTATTTGAATTCAAATCTTCTTGGGATTTTTGCAGTGTGTAGTAGTCTCAAAAATAGGCATAAAGTCATGTGGTTGCTTTGCAAAGGCTCGGTCACACTTGGAGAACAAAATATCAGAGACTTGGCACTTGATTTGCAAAGTTTGGGAAATGGTTTTTGAATCCATTACCAATTTGTAAATCTTGGTTTAATTTCTACACTCAAACCTTTCCACACAGAAGGCAACAATCTTGGTTCATAAACATTCAAACTTTCAAATGGGGATGGCCATTTGATTTAAGTTTTGCTCACATAAAATCATAGCACTATGTGCTTCTGTTTTTCTGAAATGAGTTTGAAATAGACCTCAATTCTATATGCATGCAAGAATGATATGCAATATTTGAAATCATGATTTTAGGGATGTTACAAATCTAACCCCCTTAAGGTGAATCTCGCCCTCGAGATTCGGATTGGCTAGCAAATAGGTGAGGGTGGTCTTTCCGAAGATCATCTTCTCTTTCCCATGTTGCTTCCTCTTCGGAATGATGATTCCATTGCACTTTGCAAAACTTGATACTCTTAGTCCTTGTGACTCTTTCTACAGTCTCAAGAATCCTGATAGGCTTTTCTTCATAAGTGAGATCACTTTCTAGTTGAACTTCTTCCAAAGGTATGGTATCCTTCAAAGAAGTTTCTTCCATCTCTGGGTGACATTTCTTAAGCTGACTCACGTGAAACACATTATGGACAGCTGGCAGAGATTCTGGAAATTCCACTTCATATGCAACTTCTCCCCTGTGACTTAGAATCTTGAATGGCCCAACATATCTTGGTGCTAACTTTCCTTTGACTCCGAATCTTTTTACTCCACGAAGTGGTGATACTCTAAGATAGGCTCTATCACCAACTTCGTAGGTGACTTCTCTACGCTTAGGATCTGCGTAGCTTTTCTGTCGGGACTGTGCTATCTTCAATCTATCTTTAACCAATTTGACCTTCTCTTCGGCTTCTTTGATAAGATCTGGTCCAAATAAGCTTCTTTCTCCCACACCATTCCATAGCAATGGGGTGGTACACTTTCTTCCATAGAGAAACTCAAATGGTGCCATCCCAATACTGGATTGATAGCTGTTGTTATAAGAAAACTCTGCGTAAGGCAGACTTTCATCCCAACTTGCTCCATAGTCTAGGGCACAGGCCCTCAACATATCTTCAAGAATTTGATTAGTCCTTTCTGTTTGTCCATCGGTTTGAGGATGAAAAGCAGTGCTGAATTCCAACCTCGTACCCAAAGATTCATGAAGTTGTCTCCAAAAATGAGAAGTGAACTGAGTTCCTCTATCAGACACAATGCTCTTAGGCACACCATGAAGACATACAATTCTACTCATGTAGATTTTGGCTAACTTGGCACTTGTATAAGTTGTCTTCACGGGTATAAAATGAGCCACTTTAGTTAGGCGATCCACTACTACCCATATGGAATCGTACCCTGACCGGGTCCTTGGTAATCCGGTAATGAAATCCATACCGATCTTGTCCCACTTCCAATCAGGAATAGGTATTGGTTGAAGCAAACCTGCTGGTTTCTGATGCTCCGTTTTTACTCTACTACACACGTCACACAAAGCAATATGTTCGGCGATGTCCCTTTTGAGATTGTTTCACCAAAATCTTTCTTTCATGTCCATGTACATTTTGGTGTTTCCCGGGTGAATAGAATATGGAGAGTTGTGGGCTTCTTGCAGAATCAGTTTCCTCAACTCCGGATCTTGTGGAATGCAAATACGTTTTCCATGCCATAAAGTACCTTGTTCGTCCTCATGGAAACCTTTGGCTTTTCCTTGGCCAATCTTTTCCTTAATCTCTTTGATTTCTTTATCAGTCTTCTGGGCTTCTTTGATCTTGTCCAACAAAGTGGGTTGAACATCCAAAGACATGAGATGTCCTTCAGGCACAATCTCCAATTTGAGTTTTCTGAATTCGGCACACAAATCATCTGGCAATTCCCCTTTAGTAAGGCCATTCACAAAAGCCTTACGACTTAGAGCATCTGCCACAACATTTGCTTTACCGGGGTGGTATTGCAAACTTAAGTCATAATCCTTGATAAGCTCTAACCATCTTCTTTGTCTCATATTAATTTCCTTCTGAGTGAAGATGTACTTCAAACTTTTGTGATCCGTGAACACTTCACAACGCTTTCCCAAAAGGTAGTGTCTCCATGTTTTGAGTGCATGGACAACAGAGGCTAACTCTAAATCATGAGTAGGATAGTTTACTTCATGAGTTTTGAGTTGTCTCGAGGCATAAGCCACAACTTTACCGCCTTGCATAAGTACTGCACCTAATCCTTGATGAGAAGCATCACAATATACTTGGAAATCCTTTTTCCAAATCTGGCAGACACAAAACTGGTGATGTCACAAGTCTTTTCTTCAGTTCTTGAAAGCTAACTTCACAACCTTCAGACCAAGAAAACTTCTTGTCTTTCTTTAACAATTCAGTCATTGGCTTAGCAACCTTTGAGAAATTCTCACTAAACCTTCTGTAGTAACTTGCTAAGCCAAGGAAACTACGAACCTCTTTCACGTTCTTAGGAGATTCCCATTCAGTCACAACTGAAACTTTAGCAGGATCAACTGCTACACCATCCTTTGTCATAACATGACCAAGAAAACCAACTTCTTCCAACCAGAACTCACACTTGCTGAATTTGGCATAAAGTTTATGCTCCCTCAATTTCTCAAGTATCAAACATAAGTGTCTTTCATGCTCTTCCTTGCTCTTGGAGTAGACTAAGATGTCATCGATGAAAACGACAACAAATTTGTCAAGGAATTCCATGAACACTTTGTTCATCATATTCATGAAGTAGGCTGGAGCATTGGTCAAGCCAAAAGGCATTACGGTATACTCATACAATCCATACCTTGTAGTGAATGCTGTTTTAGGTATGTCTTGTTCTCTTATCTTGAGTTGAAAATAGCCTGATCGGAGATCAATCTTTGAGAACACACATGCTCCCTCTAGCTGATCAAACAAGTCGTTGATTCTAGGCAAAGGGTATTTGTTCTTGATAGTTACCTCGTTGAGTGAACGGTAATCTATGCATAGCCTTTGACTTCTGTCTTTCTTCTCTACAAACAAAACTGGAGCTCCCCAAGATGAGGAACTTGGTTGGATGAATCCTTTCTGCAACTGTTCTCCTAGTTGCTTCTTGAGCTCTTTTAGTTCATCAACTGACATTTTATACGGTCTCTTTACTCTTGGTCCAGAACCTTGTACCAAATCTATTATAAACTCCACATCTCTATCTGGTGGCATTCCCGGTAACTCTTCCGGAAACACATCCGGATACTCACTCACAATTGGCACACTGTCCATGCTAACCCCCTTAAGAGAATTTAGCTTACTCCCTTTAGATTCAAAGTTGGACTTGAATTTAATCCGCTTTCCTTCCAGGGTTGTGAGTGCAACAGTACGATTGGCACAATCTAGTACCCCTTCATACTTAGCCATCCAATCCATTCCCAAAATTACATCCAATCCTTGGGAATCTAGGATTATCAGGCTCACTGGAAACTTATGCTTTCCAAACTCTATGACTAGATCCCGGCATCCAAGACTTACTATCATATCTCCTCCCGGAGAACTAACTTTTATTGGGAACCCAATGTTTTCAGTTGCAAACCCATTTCTATCAACAAATGCTTTTGATATGAATGAATGAGATGCACCAGTATCAAAGAGTACAAATGCTGGAATAGAATTGAGTCTGAACTTACCAGCAACAGTATCAGGCTCCTCATAGACCTCCTCCACATTGATGTGGTTAACCTGCCCTTTCTGAAAAGGATTGGGCTTGTTAGGTCCTTCAACTTTCTTTTCAGGGCACTCATTTGCATAATGCCCCAGCTTCTTGCATTTGAAGCATTCAACCTGACTGATGTCTCTCTTAGCAGATTGACTTCCACTTAAACTTCCGTTGCCACTGTGGTGGCTCTTATGTCCACTTTTGTGGTTTTTGAACTTGTCATTGTCATGACTGCGATGATGCTTGTTGTCATGACGGTTGTGGTTGTGGTGCTTGTTGAATTTCCCATGCTTGTGGGATCCTGAGCTTCCACTGTCATCAAGGTGAGATCGTTTGTGAGACGATCCCGAGCTGTGCTTGTCGGAGTGCTTTCTCTTCCTACTCTCAACCTGCTTCATTTTGTTCTCCAAAATAGCAGCCTTGTCACACAAAGACTGATAAGTTGGAACATATGCCACAGACAATTGCAAGTTTAGTTCATCATTCAAGCCTTCCAGAAATTTTTCCTTTCTCTTGGCATCAGTGTCAACTTCATCCGGTGCGTAACGCGCCAGATTGTTGAACTCCTCAACGTATTCAGCCACGCTACGGTGGCGCTGCCTCAGATTATGGAACTCTTTCTTTTCAGGCTCATTATTCCTGACGAGATGTGAGCAGTGCGAAAGCCATCTTCAAAAATGTTGGTGTACATGCAGAAGCCCTTTTCTTTGTGGTTGTCTTCCTTATTCTTGTACAAGTGAAGTTGCACCCACCAATACTCCACTCCATCCTCCATCACTGGAAAGCCCTTGTACACTGCTGCACCATGTACTCCCATGGTTTCCATGAGGTCCTTGAGAATCTTGGGAAACTCAGTCTCACACTCCAAGGTCATGGTCATGAGTGGTCCTTTCTTCACGGCTTCGTTGACGGAGTTCATCTACAAATAGAGATGAGAATGAGAAGATTAGAAAAGTTTACGAGAAGAATAGACAAGTGTAGAAGTAGTTGAAAATTTTCCTTAGTGGTTTCCAATCCTAGGGTCATAATACTACAGGCAACACAGTGCTCTGATACCATCTGTAAGATCCCTCCTTTGTAAAGGAAAAGGAATCCTGTGATTGCAATGCTAGTCCCTGGATCATTGCTAGCATCCACAGTTTAAGATGAAGTACACAGATACAAAGGTCATTTATTACATCCATTCCAGAGATAAAACATAGTCTTTTACAACTCAGGGCCATAGGCCTAATACAAGAGTTTTGGAATAAGTAAATAAACATAAGTCTTCATCTTCATGTGCCACAGGCAAGCATGTTGAGTGTAGACTCATGACACCTAATCATCATCTGAATAACCTGCAACATCACAAGTTACAGCCATAGTGGGTCAATACTTTGGAATAGTATTGGCAAGTGATACCTTAGTAAATTTTAAGTGGACTATAATACTATATGCATTTTGGCTAAGTGTAGCTTGGCTTGCTTTGCTCAAAATAGATTTTTCCTATTAGTTGAAATCACTAAGTCTTTCTTTGATAAAACTTTTCCCAAGAAACCATCAATAGACATTGAGGTCCTTCACCCTTGTTCACCCACAAGTTTTACTTAGAAGTTGGAGTGATGAGATTCTTGATAGCTTCCATGTCTTGATGCTCAAGTTGTCCATTGCCATGGACTTGGCTAAGTACTTAGATTTTTCCATCTGCAGAGGTTGTGCACTTTCCCCACCAGACTTGGTTTCCCAAGACAGGATCTTTCGGAAGCCTTCTCTTAGACCAAATGGACGCGCTCCAACCTATCAATCCCACTACCACCAACTGTCCAAATGGCTAAGTTCTAGCAACCTATATGATCAAGGCAGAGCCCATATTGCCAAGTGGTTGCACTATAAGCTTCTCAACACTTGGCCTCCAAAATCCCTTTGTGCCTGGGTGGCATACCACAAGTGAGATACACAAGGTAAACCATATCCATGGGCCTTGTGTAACCACTCAACCAAAAACCACCATTCAAGTCCCATTCCACCCAGGAGATTTATTGACTTAGTTGTTTTATTAAGAAAAACATAAGTCCAAAGACTTAGAAATATTTTCATCATAGCATGTATATACTTTACCAACCCTTGGTTGCTACTAGCTAGGCTAAGCATGGCATAGTAACTTAACTTAGGAAAATTCCTAGCAATTATACCACTACTTAGGATTTCCCAACATGGCATTTGGCAAAAAGTAACATGCAAGACTTAGCAAAATATTTCTAATGCTTGTACAAAATATAGGGATGGAAATAATCATGAAGTACCACTTGCCTTGGTAATGGGGAGAGTAGCACTCTTCACAATCACAGTCACTAGCAAAATCTACACAAAAATTGGTAGCACAAAATTACACACAATTCATATACAAACATAAATATATGCATGCATGCAAAAGAAAATGCTAAGTGATGATTTTTGAAATCTAACCAAGCAAGTGCACAGTACTGAACTATAAACAAGTCAAAAACTTGCTAAACCAAGTTTATTTTATACTTAAGCAATTTTCCAAACAATTTCTATACTCAAAAATAGCCCTAAACAAGTTACTGCAAATAAAGTCATTTTAACAGAAACTTTTCACTAAACACATTGCAGAATCAGAAAGGGCTTGTCTCCCTGATTCCAACGGTATAAAATTTGCAAAAATCTAACGTGGAAATCAAAAGTTATAGCCATTTCAATTTTGGATCAAAATCTGATTTCAAAACTGGTTTTGAATCCAACCCTAGCCACGCGTCTTAATTCTATTGGCTGATACCGATTCGTTCAGGATCACCCTCCCGTGCTGTTGGATCTATTTAAATCTCACGGCTCAGATCCACCCATAACGCTTCGCTAAAAGATCTAATCCTATACGTTGGATCCAGATCTGATGGCTCTGGATCAAACGACCAAAAGGGGGCGGCGCTTCGGGCGGCGAGTTCTGCGGCGGCGCGGTGCTACAGGTCGTCCGGAGGGGCAGGAGGATGCTTACCAGGTTCGCAACGTCGAGGAGAAGCTCAACCTAGAAGTGGCTTGACGAGGGGCGCACGGGCATGGTCTCTGGGGCTCGTCGGAGTTGCGGTAGCGTCTGTTGCTTGCAGTCGAGGTCACTGGCGAGGTTTGGTGTCTCCCTAGCACGAACCAGAGGGGTCAGGGGGTGCAAAAGACGCAGGCGAACAATCTCGTATGGAAGAGGGGGCAAGGGGCGCTCGGGTTTTACCTCAATTGGTCGCCGGAGTCTAGCGGCAGCGCAGGTGGTTGCGGTCGTGTATGGAAACAGCGACCTAGGTCACTAGCAGGCAAAAGAAAGGTGTCAGCAGATGCGCCAGATCGTGCTGAACAAGATAGCTTGAACTAGAGAGAGAGGGGCGATCGAGGCTCACCAGAATTAGTCGTCGGAGCTGTCAGTACTGCGGTGCTTCGAAGACAAATGCGCGCAGCCTGGTGGCGGAGTGAGCGAGGAGAGTGGGGGGAAATGATTGTGGGGCAGAGGGGATTAAATAGGCCCAAGCACGACAGGAAACGCCTGCAGCATCAAGGCTAATTACGCGGCCATTACGCATCACCGTGGCGGCGTGGTCTGGTAGCGATTTGGGGAAGACGAGGGCGACGTGGAGAGGGCCCACTCGTCAGCGAAACACGCAAGGAGGAGGTGGGGTCGTCGCTGCACAGGTCGCTAAGCGTCTGCAGAGAGAGAAAGGAAGGCCGTGTGGGCTAGATGGGCCAGTTCTGTTGCTGGGCTAGAATAGTGGCGCCTGGCCCTTTTCTTTTGTTTACTCCTTTTCTTTTTCTGTTTCGATTTTCTGAATAGGTTTTCAAATGAATTCAAGTTCTATTTGAATTCAAATATTCTTGGGATTTTTGCAGTGTGTAGTAGTCTCAAAAATAGGCATAAAGTCATGTGGTTGCTTTGCAAAGGCTCGGTCACACTTGGAGAACAAAATATCAGAGACTTGGCACTTGATTTGCAAAGTTTGGGAAATGGTTTTTGAATCCATTACCAATTTGTAAATCTTGGTTTAATTTCTACACTCAAACCTTTCCACACAGAAGGCAACAATCTTGGTTCATAAACATTCAAACTTTCAAATGGGGATGGCCATTTGATTTAAGTTTTGCTCACATAAAATCATAGCACTACGTGCTTCTGTTTTTCTGAAATGAGTTTGAAATAGACCTCAATTCTATATGCATGCAAGAATGATATGCAATCTTTGAAATCATGATTTTAGGGATGTTACAATGGGTCTTCCCAATGTAGTTGACTAAGCCAGAGCCATAATAGCATGTGGCTGTACACGAAAGCCACAGTTGGAGAAACATGTTCAATCTCTAAGTTCCTGGGTGGTTTTCTTTTGGTGCACAACACAAAGAGATTGCCATAGACATGGTTCCTTTTGTTGCCACCTTATCCAAAACTCAAAGTATCCTTGTCCACCCAGGTGGTTCATTGAGTACTTGTTTTATTATATAAAACATAAGTCTTTTCTCAACTTCATAAAATCTCACATGTATCTCTTCTCAAAATATTTAGCATGGCTAAGCATTTTACAACTACATTGTTTTCACTAAGGAATGTATAAGGGTATCCTGTTAGGCTTTAGCATAGCATAAGTATAGAAATTCTTTTCATGCATGTTTCAAAATCCACTAAGTATAATGAAAATAGTAGGACTTTAGATGATAGTGTAACTTGCCTTTTTGGTAGGGAATGTTGGTTCACTTCTTGATCTTGCTAGTTTCACACTTTTCTAACTTCACTACAAATCAATCAAGCAAACACAATATCAACTAGCATTCCAACCAATATTCAAACAATCAAACACACATAAAATAACAGGAACTAAGTCATGCATGCAAGCATGCAAAAGATAGTTTTATTTGCAAAGATGGTTTCTACTAGGATCTATACAATGTAAGGCTCAAGGTGGTCATTTTCTAAAGTGTCAAAGTCATTTGCAAAAGGGTTTTATCCATAAACCATTTTTAAATCCATTCATTATTTTATGTGGTGAAAAATACTTTTAGTGAAGCAACCATTTTATATTGCTCACCAAATAAGTTGTTAATTCACAAAACTTGGTGTTTAGGGTCAGTAGGTTTGATTCAAATCATTTTCCCAAAGTTTTTACTCAAAAAATCATTTTTATAGCAAAATCAATATTTTTATTTGACTAAAAATGGGCTATTTCAATTAATCAATCCTAATCTTCACCAAATACACTTTTAAATCCATAGGCTGGTTCCTAGGGTCAGTAAGTTCACAACAAACCATTTTGCAAAGATTTTAACCCCAAAAACATTTTGGAATAATTTTTATAACCTAAACAAGCATACAAATGTTTCTGCAAAAACAAACATTTTAACAGAAGCTTTTTACTAAACAAATTGCATGGTTGGCTAGGGCTTGTTCCACTGATTCCATTGATATAAAGTTTGCAAATTTTGGACATGTGGATCAAAAGTTACAAGGGTTTCAAATCTGCATCTAAATCAGATTCAAACTTTGTTTTTAAACAGAACTGGTGACACGCGTCCTATTCCTATTCGTCGGTACCGCTTTGGCTGGATCACGTTCTCTGGTGCGTTGGATCAAGTCAGATCGAGCGACACAGGTTGCGTACCCCTTCAACGTTGAGTGATCTAATCGCATCCTTTGGATTTTCATCTAACGGCCATCGTCACCTTGACCAATATCCGGCGGCGCTCGACGGCTGCGCGCGGTGGAGACATTCGTCTAGCGGCAGAGCTGGCACTAGAGGATGCTATGGGGAAGAAGAAATGACTCACCGTGATCACAGTGACGTGGGGATGCTCAACCTGTTCGTGGTTGGTGAAGGGGCGCACTAGGTTGCGGTTAATTGCTCGCCGGAGACGTGGTTGGCGTCAGGCGGTTCTAGAGCTCGTCGAGGGTGGTGCTGCGGTTCGCCCCGAGGGAAAACAAGGGCACGTTTAGATGCGCAAGATCAAGGCGAAGATGCGTGCGTGAAGGAGAAAAGGAAGCGCGGTCGGAAACTACCTGTGGGGCTCGTCGGAGTTGGAGCGGACGGCGGCGTCATTCAGAGGTTGTCGGAGTTGAGGTTCTGGGACGCCCGCGGTTGAATGGGAGGTACAGGGAGAAGCGCCTAGGTCTGGGGAATGTGCTCGTGTGCTCAGGGAGGCAAGGGGTGGCGAGGTTCAGCCGGAATCAAGGAGGAAGCTCGTCGGAGACAGAGGTGCTCGGAGAGGAATTAGGGCGGCCTGGGGCGTGGCAAGGTGGGGTGACTGAGGGGAAATGGAGAGGGGCCGTGGGCGTTTAAGCGTGCGTGATCACTACGAGTAATGGTGGCCGTGTTAAGGCGAATTTAAGCCGCGGAATCAAAGCCAGAAACGGCGACGAGGGGAGGGAGAAGAGGTCGTCGTGGAGACGATGAGCTGAGGTGGCAGGTGGGGTCCTTTCGTCAGTAGGGGAGAGAGAGGGGAAGAGGGGCCACCGGTCAGTGTCTGTGCGGGTTAGTTAATAGGTGCAAAACGTTTTCCTCGGGAGAGAGGGACTGGGCTGGTCGTTGGGCTTATTGGGCTGGCCGACTGGGCTGTGTCCATTTCTATTTTTTTTTCCAAATGTTTTATCTTTTTCCAATTCTATTTCCTGATTGAAATTCAATCAAACAAATCAAACATTCAAATCAATTCAAATCTTCTCCAAACAGTATTGAGTTTTGGTTCTGTTTAACAACATAAACCAAAGTTCCAAAAACAAAAATAATATTTTTATTTTAGGGTCCATTATTAATTAGATAAATAGACCTTGTTTATTAAATCAAATAGGATTTGATTTATTCAAAATCTCCATTTGAAATCTAAATATTTTCAAAACCAAATCAGTAGGTTTTATTTGGAAATAAGGAATACTTGGAAAACTTATTTAAAGAAAATAAATAAATAAGTTTTGATGGTTAATTAAAAATAGTAAAACCTTTTTTTTTATTTTTAATAAACTTGGATAATAAATCCTTATTACTTTATTTAAATAAACCTTTACTATTGTTATCAAATAGAAATATTTTATTTCAAAGTCTTGGCCAATTTTTAATTTGGCTTATAAAATAATCCTTATTTATAATTCTATCCTTTGCTTTTGAAAACCAAATCTTTTATTAAAAGATCCAAAATAGTAATTCCAAAATATTTAAAACTTTCTTTATTAATTGTTTATCTTTTCAAATCCCTTTAGGATTGGTTTGATCAAATAGGTTTTGAAGGTTTCAACTTGGATTCAAAAAGTTTCTTCTCACCCTGAAATTCAACAAAGTTTTATTTTATTCATTTATTTTTCACATAACAAGATTTGGAAAATCTTGGGATGTGACAATTCACCTTAAAATAAATCTCGTCCCGAGATTTGGGAAGGCTAGGGTTACAAGTTGGCTCAAAACATCTAGGGTACTACCACCCTTAAAATATTTTCCAACTAGACTACATCTTGTCTTGATTGGGCTCTTGGAAAATCTTCTCTGGACAAATCTCTGCATAGTGTCCTTTAGTTCCACACTTGAAACATGTGATGAGGCTGAGATCTTTCATAGGCTTGTTTATCTTGTGGTTCATCTTATCTGGACAATTACTTGCATAATGTCCTTGGTTACCACAATTAAAACATGTGATAAGTTTGAGTTCTTCACGCATTTCTTGTGGACAGGTTGCTGCATAATGGCCTAGCTCTTTGCAGTTGTTGCACCATACTTGTCCCATCACTTTATACTTATTCTTCTCTGGACATTCACTGGCATAGTGTCCCATTTCTTTACAATGATTGCATTGTATATGGCTTTTGTCCTTCTTTTTCTTGGGTTTCTCCAAAGCTAGGAGTGCATCTAGTTCATGTTGTTCATATGTTGTTCATGTTGTTCATATGTTATCCAAGGACCTTCTATTGCTCTTGAAAAATTCATATGCCTCTTCTTTGGTCCTTTGAATTGGGTTGTATTGCATGGAGGTATAAGTAGAGCTTTTCCTTTGTCCTCATTCTTCTTGGTAGACTTGGATCCTTCTTGATTGTTTGCAATCATTTGTTGCACTCCACCTTGTTTCCTTTGTTCAACTATGGAATAGATGGGGCATTGGATAGGGACATGGTTATTTCCTTCACATAGGTAACAAGTAGCTTGAGATGTGGGGCATTGGCCAACTGGGTGTTTCTCTTCACAATTGGGGCACTGATCTCTATGTTCCTTAGTAGTGTGATCCTTGTCTCCACAAATATTGCAAGCTTTGGCTCCTTTTAGAATAACATACTTGTCATCCTTGAAGTTGCTTTCCATGTTGAGCATTTGATCTGTCACCTTATGCAACATTTGGGCTTGGTCTTCCAAAAATCCCTGCAGGGTTGGATCTTCCCCACTGGTGTTGGCTATGAATGTAGCTGTCAGTTGGTTCAACTGGTTTTGGGTTCCTATGAGTTCTCTCATGTTGTCCTCTTGGTTGGTGTTGGTGTCATCAACCTTGATGTTGGAGTTTCTTGGAGTAGTCATCTGTTTGGGTTAGATGGAGATTAGAATAGGCAAGATATTTCTAAGGAAATAATTCTAATCACACACATCACAAATCACACAAGCAATGTGCAAGCAATTTCAAACAAATATTCCACTCAAACAACAAGTTTTCAAGCATATGCTTAGGCAACCAAAAATATTTTTGTTACACCACATAAGTTGGTGGGTTTGACTTAACTAAAATATGGTGGTCCATCTATATGGTTCACTTGTGGTCTTTCCATCCTTCTTGGTTGATTCTTCTTGCTTGATATCATGGTTTCCTTGGGAAAACTTTTGGTCACAAAACTTCAAAGGTGATGTTGGTTCCTCTAAGTTGTGTTTCCTTAGTCTCTAAACCTTGGTTAACATTTCTTGTCTCACTTGTAGTCCTTAGTGATATCCAAGGTTGAAGTCCTTGGTGAATATGCTGAAGATGTTGAAGTCATTAGAGTTGAAGGAGTCCTTTGCACATGATGAAGTCTTTGGCCATGGGGTAGGTTTTTCCATTAAGTTGAAATAGATGAGATGTAGAGTCAAAACCAAAATGGTTGAGAAAAGAGTTTACAAGATTGTTTGTAAATAAGTTTTTGGAACAAATATAACTCCTATCTTTCTAAGGGGTTTTGTCCAATCCAAGGGTTACAATCCTACAGGCAACACAATGCTCTGATACCATCTGTAGAGGTTCCCAACCTTTAATAAGGTAGAGATCCCTGTGTTTACAATGCTAGTCCCTGGATCAATAGCTAGCATCCACAGTTAAGATGTAATACTAAGAAACAAAGGTCATAATACAACTTTATAACCAGGAATAACATAATTTTATTACATCTTACATAGCTCATTTGGCTAATACATTTCATTGCAGCAGAATAACTATAAGCAAGGGGTCCTTCATCTTCAAAGTGCCACAGGCAAACATGTTGGTTGTAGACTTTGTAATCCTAATCATTCAACTTCACTAATATCAAACAAACCTGCAACATAACAAGTTACAGCCACAAGGGTCAATACATTTGAATTGTATTGGCAAGTTTCACTACTATGTGGAATATATGTGGATCCTATCTTTACATGCATATTTGGTTAAGTAGGGTTTCAGGCTCCTTTTGCAGAAAGCAATAATTTATCCTATCTTTTCAAAATGGTTTTAATCTTTTGTCAAATCTTTTTGAACTCCTTGGTAAAACCCCAAGTGTTTCAAGTCTTTGTCAAAATCTCTTGAGCTCCTTGGTAAATCCCCAAGTGCATCAAGTCTTTGTCAAAATCTCTTGAGCTCCTTGGTAAATCCCCAAGTGCCTCAAGTTTTTATCAAAAACCCTTGAGCTCCTTGGTACACCCCAAGTACTTCAAGTTTTTATCCAATTCTCTTGAGCTCCTTGGTAAAACCCCAAGTGCATCAAGTTTTTGTCAAAATCTCTTGAGCTCCTTGGTAAATCCCCAAGTGCATCAAGTCTTTTGTTGTTACCTTAAAGTTTTGCTTTTAGAAATTCGAATGTCGAGATTTCCCATAGCTTCAAGCTTTAGTTGCTCAGTATTGTCCATGACCGGGGACACGGCTAAGTACTTAGAATTTTTATCTTATACAGAAGTTGTACACTTTACCCACATGACACAGTCTCATCTTGTTGCCACCAGTGGCCGCTGGATAGGTACTCACCAAGATGGAGTACTGGCAGATTGAGAATGTGACGAAGTCTTTCCAGAGGGTCCTCCCATACACCATTGCTAGCTTGTCTTCAGGCACCCATGTAGGGTTTCGAGTTCCCTCATTTTCAGTGAACTGAAGACAATGCATGGGTCTTCCCAATGTAGTTGACTAAGCCAGAGCCATAATAGCATGTGGCTGTACACTGTCACATCCCAAGATTTTCCAAATCTTGTAATGTGAAAAATAAATGAATAAAATAAAACTTTGTTGATTTTTTCAGGGTGAAAAGAAACTTTTTGAATCCAATTGGAAACCTCCAAACCTATTTTGATCAAATAAAATCCTAAAGGAATTTAAAAAGTTAAATAAACAATAAACTTAAAAAGATTTAAAATTACTATTTTGGAAATCTTTTTATAAAAGGATTTGGTTTTTAAGAAGAAAAGGTAAGTTTATAAACAAAGATTATTTTATAAAGCCAAATTAAACCTTGGCCAAGTTTTTGAAATAAAATGTTTTGCTTTGATTAAAAGAATAAAAGTCTATTTTAAATAAAGAGGGTTTATTAATATCCAAATTTTATTTAAGTAAAAGCTTTTCCCATTTTAATTAAACACAAAAACTTATTTTAAATAAGTTTTCCAAGTATTTTATATTCTCAAATAAAACCTGCTGAAGTGTTTTGGTTTTATTTTAGATTTCAAAATAAAGATTTTAAATAAACAAATCCTATTTGAATTATTAACTAAAGTCCATTTTATTTAAATAATAATGGACCCTAAAAATAAAATTATATTATTTTAGTTTGGGATTTGGTTTATGTTGATAAACAGAACCAAATTCATAGTTGTGAAGTTTGGTGATTGTTTGAATTGTTTTTGGTTTGATTTGTTGTTTGATTTTCAAATCAGAAATCAGTTTAGAAAAGGAAAAAGCTTTCAGGAAGAAAAAAATGGGATTTGGTCGACCCAACCCAGCAGCCCAACAAGGCCCAGAACCAGCCCAACTCCCCCTCCCCGAAGAAAACGTTTGGCACCAACTTACTGACCCGCACAGAAGCTGACCGGTGGACCTCCCCCTCACTCTTCTTCCCACTGACCAGCCGACCCCACCCTCTCCTGTTCATCGTCCTCACCACTGCGACATGTTCTTTCCCCAAACCACGTCGCTGCCCCTGCCGTTGAAAGCTCCTTCAATCTCCGTTAATTGCCGCATTAATTCGCCCAGCCATCACGCAGGGTAAAAGCGTCTGCCTCCCCTCCTCCGTTTCTCCCAGACATCGCCCCCTCTCTTCCCTTAGGCTGCTCGCATTGCTTGCGACAACCCCCTGTCTCTAGCGGACAACCACGGCGATTCCGGCCAGCCCCCGCCCCCCTTGCTCTCTGGCGCACCCAAGCTTTCTCCCCACCTCCAGGCGTGTTGGAATTATGCCCTAGAGGCAATAATAAAGATGTTATTATTATAATTCTTGTTCATGATAAAGTTTATATTCCATGCTAGAATTGTATTAAGCGGAAACATTAATACTTGTGTGGTTTGTAAACAACACCGTGTCCCTAGTACGCCTCTATGGACTAGCTCATTGATTAATGATGGTTAAGGTTTCCTAACCATGGACATGAGTTGTCAATTAATAATGAGATCATATCATTGGGAGAATGATACGATGGACAGACCCAAACTAAGCGAAGCAATTAGATTGTGTCATCGTGTTCATCTTTGCGAAGCTTTTCCTATGTTAAATATTGTATTCCTTAGACCATGAGATAATACAACTCCCTGGTATCGGAAGAAAGCTTTGAGGTCATCAAACGTCATCCTATGAGAGGGTGATCATAAAGGTGTCTCTCAGGTGATCGGAAAGTATCTGTTCGGTTGTATGTGTCGAGATGGGATTTGTCCCTCCCAAGTCGGAGAGATATACTTCGGGCCCACTCGGTAATCGATATCAACACCGCTTGCAAGCATGTGGTTAAGGAGTTAATCACAAAGTGATATCGGATTACGGAACGAGTAAAGTACTTGCTGTGAACGAGATTGAACTAGGTATGACGGTACCGACGATCGAATCTCGGGCAAGTAAAATATCACGAGACGAAGGGAATATATATGGGATTGATTGAATCCTGGCATCGTGGTTCATCCGATATGATCATCGATGAATGTGTGGGAGTCAATATGGGTTTCACCCAGTTGATTATTGATAGAAGATCATGTCTGCATATTCTCGAACCCGCAGGGTCACACACTTAACGTGTCTTGACGCTAGGATAGATTGGATAATTGGTTTATGAGTTTTTGTTCGGAGTCTCGGATGGGATCCAGGACATCACGAGAGGTTCCGGAATGGTCCGGAGAATAAGATTCATATAAGGCAGTGCAGTTTTTGGAGTTCGGAATTGTTCCGGGTTAATCGGTATTGTACCGGAAGCTTCTAGAACCTTCCGGAGGGGGACCAACGTGGCCCCACCTTCCGGGAGGGGGCTTGGGCCTATGAGGGAGGCCAGGGGAAGAAGGCCCCATAGGGCCCAGCCGGCCAAAGAGGGTTTAAACCCTAGATAGACCTTCTAGAAGGGGGGTTTCCTTGCCCCCCACTCTTCCTCCTTGGGGCCGCCGGTTTGGGCTTGGGGGAGGGGCTAGGGCTGCGCCCCCCTCTATATAAAGAGGGGTGGGGACGCACCACCCCCCCACACCTTCCCCTCCAACCCTAGCTGCCCTGCTGCCCTTCCTCTCTCCCTCCCGACTGCTTGTAGGCGAAGCCCTGCTGCAGAAATTCTCCACCAATTGCACCGCGCCGTCGCGTTGTAGATCCAACCCATATCTCCACCATACTTGCTGGACCAAGGAAGGAGGAGACGTCGAGGTGCCGCACGTGTGCATGTCACGGAGGCATCGCCACTTGTGGTGCTAGATCGGATCGGATCGCGAGGAGGAGAAGCGAGTACGACTACATCACCCATGTTAAACGAGCGTTCATTGTGCGAATCTTCAAGGGTATGAAGATCTAATCCAATCTCTCTCGGTGTTTGCATCTCCTAGATTAGATCTTGGCTTCCCTCTATTCGCATCTGTAGGAAATTTTGATTTACTATGCCACGAAACCCTTCAGTGGTATCAGAGCTAGATCTATGCGTAGATGTGATTCACGAGTAGAACACAACATGGTTGTTAAGGGCGTTGATGTTTTCTGTTGCAAGCCTCTTGTTTGTGTTCTTCTTATGATGCGGGATAGTGAGATTGAAGCGGTCCAGGCCAACCTTACGCGACGTCGTTCGCGAGACCGGCTCCGCACTTGACGTGTGGCTTGTTCCACACATGCGGCTGGTGGATGTCTGTTTCTCTAACTATAGTTGTCATGGGATTAACACCGGAGTTTGGCAACCATAATATCACCGTTGTGGCTTTCTATAGATAAGAATCGTTCTTAGCATCTACTCCCATAAGCCACGTAAAACATGCAACAACAAAGTAGAGTCGTCTAACTTGTTTTTGCAGGGAGTGTTTTATGTGATATGGTATGGCCCAAGATGTGATGTGTATAATGTATGCGATGATCATGTTTTGTAATGTTTCACGACTTGCATGTCGATGAGTACACAACTGGCAGGAGCCATATGGTTGTCTTTATAATTGTGTATGACCTGCGAGTCAACTTCTTATACGCCATGTAATAGCTTTACTTTATCCCTAAGTAGTTAGCAATAGTTGTAGTTGCTATTCATGGTGGAGGCAATCATGGTGGAGTGATGGAGATCATGCCGGCACGCACAAGATGGAGATCATTGCGCGAAGATTGGCTATACCATGTCACATAAAGTTATATGCATGTGATGTTTATCCTTTTATGTATCTTATTATGCTTAGATCGCGACGGTAGCATTATAAGATGATTCCTCACTTAAAGATCAAGATAAAACTGTGTTCTCCCCATGTATGCACCGTTCGAAAGTTCGTGTCCAAGCATCACGTGATGATCGGGTGCTATAGACTCTCGCTCACATACAGCAGGTGCAAGCCAGTTTTACTGCGGAAATACTTGGGTTTGACTTGATGAGCCTAGCATGTACAGACATGGCCTCGGAACACAAGAACCGAAAGGTTAAGCATGAGTCATATGAATGATATGATCGACACTTTGTTGTCCACCATTGAAACCACATCTCTTCTCGTGATGATCGGATTAGGTGTGGTGAATTTGGATC
Organism: Avena insularis; assembly: GCA_023614405.1. Taxonomy (NCBI): domain Eukaryota; kingdom Viridiplantae; phylum Streptophyta; class Magnoliopsida; order Poales; family Poaceae; genus Avena; species Avena insularis. Next base: position 30,374,797 of record CM042690.1, read on the forward strand.
ATGTTCACTAAACAACTTGAGGGATGTTGAATTTAGTGGGAGTTCATCTAGTAATTTGATTAAGTTGAACTGTTTATCATGAACATAGTCTAAATTGTACTTGCAAATACTGTAGATCCAATGGCCAAGTCCAACTTCAACGTTTTTGCTGAGAAAGAAAAGCTTAAGAACAATGGGTCTAACTTCACCAATTGGTTCCGCAATATGAGAATCATTCTCTCTGGCGGTCAAAAGGACTATGTCCTTGAGAAAGCGTTAGGTAACCCTACTGCAAGCTATGGGTGATGAAAAGGCATCTGTCGGTCGGCATAAAGATGATTATGGTGTGATTAAGAGCACCATGTTGTTTGCTATGGAATCGGACCTTCAAAATAGTTTTGAAGAGTATCCCGGGCCCTTTGAGATTCTCGAGGAGCTGAAAACCATGTTTCAGACTTAGGCCCGTTCTGAGAGATATGAGATCTCTGAGAAGTTCTTTAACTGCAAGATGGAGGAAGGGAGTTCCGTTAGTGAGCATGCCATTAAGATGTCGGGCTACACTCAACGCCTTGAGCAACTGGACTGCAAGATTCCAGAGGAGCTCAAGATTGACAGGGTTCTGCAATCACTCCCTCCTAGCTAAAAAAGTTTTGTAGTGACTCATAATCAGATTGGTTCCATCGATCGATCCGAGCTCTTCGCAAAGTCAAGGCTGCGGAGGTGGACATCAAGAAGGATAATCATGTGTTGATGGTCAACAAGCCCTCCTTTAAGAAAGGTAAAGGTGCAAAGAAGCCCTTCAAGAAAGGCGGCAAGCGCGTTGCCCTGGAGAAGAAGCTCAGGTCTGGTCCTAAGCGGACCTCGAGTGCTTCTATTGCAAGGACAAGGGTCCTGGAAGCGCAACTCGTCAAGTACTTAGCGGACAAGAAGGTGGCACCATCAAAGGTATATTTGATATACATGTTATTGATGTTTTCCTTACTAGCCCTCGTTGTAGTGCACAGGTATTTGATACGGTTCAGTTGCTAATATTTGTAACTCGAAACAGAGCTACGAGAATGACGGCTTGCGAGGGATGAGGTGACGATGCGCGTTGGCAGCGGATCAAGAGTTGATGTGATGGCCGTCGGCACGCTCTCCTTAGTTTTACCTTCGGGATTAGTTTTAAACCTCAATAAATGTTATTATGTGCCTGCGTTGAGCATGAACATTATTTCTGGATCATGTTTATTGCAAGACGGTTATTCATTTAATCGGAGAATAATGGTTGTTCTATTTATATGAGTAACATCTTTTATGGTCATGCACCTATTGTGAATGGTTTATTTCTTCTAAATCTCGAAAGGGATGAAACACACATCCATAACATTGAGGCTAAGAGATGCAAAGTAGATAGTGATAATACTACTTATTTGTGGCCCTGTCGTCTAGGTCATATTGGTGTAAAGCGCATGAAGAAACTCCATTCTGATGGACTTTTGGAGTCTCTTGATTTTGAATCATTTGACACATGCGAACCATGCCTCATGGGCAAGATGATCAAAACCCCGTTCTCCGGAATGATGGAGCGAGCAACGGACTTGTTGGAAATCATACATACCGATGTGTGCGGACCGATGAGTGTTTCGACGCGCGGTGGATATCGCTATTTTCTCACTTTTACCGATGACTTAAGTAGATATGGGTATATCTATTTAATGAAACATAAAACTGAAACATTTGAAAAGTTCAAAGAATTTCAGAATGAAGTGGAGAACCATCGTAACAGAAAGATTAAGTTCCTACGATCCGATCGTGGGGGTGAATATTTGAGTTATGATTTTCTCACGCATCTTAAAGCAAGCGGAATCGTTTCGCAACTCACGCCACCCGAAACACCACAGCGCAATGGTGTGTCTGAACGCTGGAATCGAACTCTATTAGATATGGTCCGATCGATGATGTCTCTTACTGATTTGCCGTTATCATTTTGGGGTTATGCATTAGAAACCGCTGCATTCACTTTAAATAGGGAACCATCTAAATCCGTTGAGACGACACCGTATGAACTGTGGTTTGGTGCTAAACCTAAGTTGTCGTTTCTTAAAGTTTGGGGATCTGACTTACGTCAAGAAGTTGATGCCGGACAAGCTCGAACCCAAAGCGAAGAAATGCGTCTTCATAGGATACCCTAAGGAAACTATTGGGTATACCTTCTATCACAGAACCGAAGGCAAAGTGTTTGTCGCAAAGAACGGTTCCTTTCTCGAGAAGGAGTTTCTCTCGAAAGAAGTGAGTGGGAGGAAAGTAGAGCTAGACGAGGTTATTGAACCTTCTCTTGAATTGGAGTGTAGCGCAGCACCTGAAATTGTTCGATGCACTTTGCACCAATAATAGAGGAAGCTAATGATAAGGATCATGAAGCTTGGACGATCACTCTTGAGCGTCACAGGTCGACAAGGTCGCGTGCCCCTCTGAGTAGTCGGCAGCACATCTTAAGCTGTCTTGTTAGTAGATGACAGTGAGCCTGCGAACTATGAGGAAGCGATGATGAGCCCAGACTCTGAGAAATGGCTATAGGCCATGAAATCCGAATTGGGATCCATGAGCAAAAACCAAGTATGGACTTTGGTGGACCCTCCTAGCGACCGAAAGGCCGTTGAGTGCAAATGGATTTTCAAGAAGAAAACGAACGCGGATGGTAATGTTACCGTCTATAAAGCACGACTTGTCACAAAAGGTTTTCGACAAGTTCAAGGTGTTGACTACGATGAGACTTTCTCTCCCGTAGCGATGTTTAAGTCCATTCGGATTTTATTAGCAATTGCTGCGTTTCATGATTATGAAATTGGCAGATGGATGTCAAGACTGCGTTCCTCAATGGCAACATTGATGAAGAGTTGTATATGATGCAACCCGAAGGTTTTGTCGATCCTAAGGATGCTGATAAAGTATGCAAGCTTGAGCGTTCCATTTATGGACTGAAGCAAGCATCTCGGAGTTGGAACCTTCGTTTTGATCAAGTGATCAAGAGCTTTGGATTTGTTCCAAATTGCTATGAAGCTTGTATCTACAAGAAAGTGAGTGGGAGCTCGGTGACATTTCTGGTACTATATGTGGATGACATATTGATTATTGGAAATGACATTAACATGCTTAACGATGTGAAGAGTTATTTGAACAAGTGTTTTTCAATGAAAGACCTAGGTGAAGCTGCTTATATATTGGGCATCAATATCTATAGAGATAGACAAAGACGCCTGATAGCTTTAAGCCAGAGTACATACCTAGACAAAGTTCTGAAAAGGTTCAGAATGGATAAGGCAAAGAAAGGTTCAGTGCCTATGTTTTCAGGTAAGATATTGAGCAAGGCTTAGTGTCCAGCTACGGTAAATGATAGGGAAGCTATGAGCAAAGTGGATTATGCCTCGGCCATAGGTTCTATCATGTATGCCATGCTGTGTACTAGACCGGATGTGTCCAATGCTCTTAGTTTGACGAGCAGATATCAAAGTGATCCAGGAGTGGAACACTGGACAGCCGTGAAGAACATCCTAAAGTACCTAAATAGGACTAAAGAAATTTTCTTAGTCTATGGGGGTGATGAACAGCTCGTCGTAAAAGGTTACGTCGATGCTAGTTTCGACACCGACAAGGATGATTCTAAATCTCAGACAGGATACGTTTATATTTTGAATGGAGGAGCTGTGAGCTAGAGAAGCTGCAAGCAAAGCGTGATCGCGGGATCTATAGTAGAAGCGGAATACATGGCTGCTGTAGAAGCGTCAAGTGAAGGGGTTTGGATCAGAAACTTCATCACTGAGCTTGGCGTGGTTCTAAGTGCATTGGACCCACTGGAGATATTGTGTGACAACACTGGCGCCATAGCACTTGCTAAGGAACCAAGATATCATCCAAAGACCAAGCATATCAACCGCAAGTTTCATATAATCCGGGATTATATAGCAGATGGAGATCTAAAGATTAGCAAAGTACATACAGATCTGAATGTCGCAGAACCGTTGACTAAACCTCTTCCGCGTGCAAAACATGATCAGCACCTCAGTGCCATGGGTGTGAGATTGTTGCCAAATGTAAACTAGATTATTGACTCTAGTGCAAGTGGGAGACTGTTGGAATTATGCCCTAGAGGCAATAATAAAGATGTTATTATTATAATTCTTGTTCATGATAAAGTTTATATTCCATGCTAGAATTGTATTAAGCGGAAACATTAATACTTGTGTGGTTTGTAAACAACACCGTGTCCCTAGTACACCTCTATTGACTAGCCCATTGATTAATGATGGTTAAGGTTTCCTAACCATGGACATGAGTTGTCAATTAATAATGAGATGATATCATTGGGAGATTGATACGATGGACAGACCCAAACTAAGCGAAGCAATTAGATCGTGTCATCGTGTTCATCTTTGCGAAGCTTTTCCTATGTCTAATATTGTATTCCTTAGACCATGAGATAATACAACTCCCTGGTATCGGAAGAAAGCTTTGAGGTCATCAAACGTCATCCTATGAGAGGGTGATCATAAAGGTGTCTCTCAGGTGATCGGAAAGTATCTGTTGGATTGTATGTGTCGAGATGGGATTTGTCCCTCCCAAGTCGGAGAGATATACTTCGGGCCCACTCGGTAATCAATATCAACACCGCTTGCAAGCATGTGGTTAAGGAGTTAATCACAAAGTGATATCGGATTACGGAACGAGTAAAGTACTTGCTGTGAACGAGATTGAACTAGGTATGATGGTACCGACGATCGAATCTCGGGCAAGTAAAATATCGCGAGACGAAGGGAATATATATATGGGATTGATTGAATCCTGGCATCGTGGTTCATCTAATATGATCATCGATGAATGTGTGGGAGTCAATATGGGTTTCGGACCCAGCTTGATTATTGATAGAAGATCATGTCTGCATATTCTCGAACCCGCAGGGTCACACACTTAACGTGTCTCGACGCTAGGATAGATTGGATAATTGGTTTATGAGTTTTTGTTTAGAGTCTTGGATGGGATCCAGGACATCACGAGAGGTTCCGGAATGGTCCGGAGAATAAGATTCATATAAGGCAGTGTAGTTTTTGGAGTTCGGAATTGTTCAGGGTTAATCGGTATTGTACCGGAAGCTTCTAGAACCTTCCAGAGGGGGACCAACGTGGCCCCACCTTCCGGGAGGGGGCTTGGGCCTATGAGGGAGTGCCCTGGCCGCATTGGGCCAGGGGCACAAGGCCCCATAGGGCCCAGCCGGCCAAAGAGGGTTTAAACCCTAGATAGACCTTCTAGAAGGGGGTTTCCTTGCCCCCCACTCTTCCTCCTTGGGGCCGCCGGTTTGGGCACCACTCCCCCCCCCCACACACACCTTCCCCTCCAACCCTAGCTTCCCTGCTGCCCTGCTGCCCTTCCTCTCTCCCTCCCGACTGCTTCTAGGCGAAGCCCTGCTGCAGAAATTCTCCACCAATTGCACCGCGCCGTCGCGTTATAGATCCAACCCATCTCTCCACCATACTTGATGGACCAAGGAAGGAGGAGACGTCGAGGTGCCGCACGTGTGCATCTCACGGAGGCATCGCCACTTGTGGTGCTAGATCGGATCGGATCGCGAGGAGGAGAAGCGAGTACGACTACATCACCCACGCGTTAAATGAGCGTTCATTGTGCGAATCTTCAAGGGTATGAAGATCTAATCCAATCTCTCTCGTTGTTTGCATCTCCTAGATTAGATCTTGGCTTCCCTCTGTTCGCATCCATAGGAAATTTTGATTTACTATGCCGCGAAACCCTTTAGGGCGAACCTCCCCATAGCGCCAGCTTGCCCGCACATGACCTACAACCTCGACTATGTCCGTGTCTGAGCGCCGCCGCGTCTGGTTCTTCTCCGACGACCTCCCCCAGGTAAACCAGACCTCCCCTCTCTTTTCCGTGGGCACGTTAATGATCGCCATGCCTTTGTGAACCTAACGGTGCCTCCCGTTTGTCCTAGGGTGCCCCTATCCTCGCCCTCGACGACCTCCAGAACCGCCCGAGGCCCAGCTCATCTCCGGCGAGCAATTAAGGACAGTCCCGTGCGCCCCTCCGCCAGCCAGTGCCACGTTGAGCTCCCCCAGACTTCTGCGAACGCGGTGAGCATCTTCCCTACTCCTCTCGCTTCCTGTTCTCGTCGTTACGCCGTATCCAGAGCACCACCGCCGCGCGCCACCGTCGTCGCGCCGCCAGTTCTTGGCAAGGCATTAGGAGCCGTCCGATCTAGATCCGAGGCACGCGAATGATTGACTTATCGAAGGGGTAAGATCGATCCTGCGCCGCACGTTTCACTTTAGATCCTGCGGTCCATGTTGCTGATCCGAACGAACCGGTACCATCCAATCGAAACGCACCACGTGGCCAGGCTTCGTTTTAAAAACAGATTTGAATCTGTTGTAGATACAATTTTGAAAACCTTGTAACTTTAGTTCCACACGTCCAAAAATTAAAAACTTTATATCAATGGAATCAGTGGAACAAGCCCTAGCCAACCATGCCCTTTGTTTAGCAAAAAGCTTCTGTTCAAGTGTTTGTTTTTGCAGAAACATTTGTATGCTTGTTAAGATTATAAAAATTGTTCAAAAATGATTTTGGGGATAAAATCTTTGGCAAATGGTGTATTTTGAACCTACTGACCCTAGGAAACACTTTGTGGTTTCAAAAATGTATATGGTAAAACAAAATAATGATTATTTGATTTAAAACCATTTCTAGTCAAATAAAAATATAGTTTATTTATTAAAAATGGTTTTGAAGGAAAACCTTTGAGAAATGTTTTGTTTTAAAATCTCTGACCCCAAACACCAAGTTTTATGGTTTGTAAACATATTTTGATGAACCCTATAGATTAATGCCCTAGGGAAAATATTTCTACACCACATAAAATGTTACTTGTTTTGAAAATGGTTTAGGAAGTGAAACTCCTTGCAAATGACTTTGCCACTTTACAAAATGACCAATAGGTGTTTTCAAATATTTATGACCCATTAGGAACCACTTTTCCAAATAAAACAATCCTTGGCATGCTTGCATGCATTATCTTGGTTCTATGATTTTATGTGATGTTTTGCTTGATTGGTAGATTGAATTTGTGCCTTGCTTGATTGAATTGTAGTGACTTCAAGAGTGTGATTGTTGCAAGGACAAGGAGTGAACTTATACCCTCTACCAAAAAGGCAAGTGATGCTTCATACTTTTTGTTCCATTACTTTCACTATGCATTAGTGATTTTTCTAAGAAAAACTTGCATGGAATTTTGCTAAGTATAAACCTTGCTATAGGAAAACCTAGTAGATGAAACCTTAGTAGAAATTTTCCTAAGTTAAGATTCCTACTACTATCAAGCTTAGCTTAGCTAATAGAAAACAAGGGTGGAATATATATCCATACTATGGAAAACTTTCTAAGTCTGAGGACTTGTGTTTTTGTTTAATAAAACAACTAAGTTAATGAATCACCTGGGTGGAATGGTAATTGCTTGGTGGTTTTTGGTTGAGTGGTTACACAAGGCCCATGTTTATGGTTTACCTTGTGTATCTCACTTGTGGATGGCCACCCAGGAACAAAGAGATTTGAGATGTCAAATGTTGAGAAGCTTCAAGTGCAGCCACTTGGCATTATGGGCTCTGCCTGGATCATATAGGTTGCAAGAACTTAGCCATATGGACAGTTGGTGGTAGAGTTTGATAGGTTGGAATGCGTCCATTTTGGTCTAAGGGAAGGCTTCTGAAAGATCTTGTCTTGGTGAAACCAAGTCTTGTGGGGAAAGTGCACCACCTCTGCAGAGTGTAAAATCTAAGTACTTAGCCATGTCCCTGGTAAAGGACAATTTGAGCATCAAGACATGGAAGCAATCAAGAATCTCATCATCCAAATTTCTAAGTTAAAAACTTGTGGTTGAACAAGGGTTAAATGATCTTCAATCTTTGATTGGGAGATGCCTTGTGAAAGATTATTTTGTCAAGCAAAAACTTAGTGTTTTCAAATGTTAAGGAAAAATCTATTTTGAGCAATGCAAGCCTCAACTCCACTTAGCCAAATGCATATAGATGATAGACTCCACTATACTACCATAGTATCACTTGCCAATACAATTCAAATGTATTGACCCTTGTGGCTGTAACTTGTTATGTTGCAGGTTTGATTGCTTTAGTGAAAGGTGTGTGTTGTTTAGGATTACAAAGTATACAACCAACATGTCTGCCTGTGGCACTATGAAGATGAAGGACCCCATGCTTATAGATTTTCTGCTGCAAGGTAATGTAATAGCCAATGAGCTATGTAAGATGTAATAAAATTATGTTATTCTTGGTTGTAAAGTTATATTATGACCTTTGTTTCTTGATATTACATCTTAACTGTGGATGCTAGCTATTGATCCAGGGACTAGCATTGTAAACACAGGGATCTCTACCTTATTTAAAGGTTGGGACCTTTACATACACGAAAGCCACAGTTGGAGAAACATGTTCAATCTCTAAGTTCCTGGGTGGTTTTCTTTTGGTGCACAACACAAATAGATTGCCATAGACATGGTTCCTTTTGTTGCCACCTTATCCAAAACTCAAAGTATCCTTGTCCACCCAGGTGGTTCATTGAGTACTTGTTTTATTATATAAAACATAAGTCTTTTCTCAACTTCATAAAATCTCACATGTATCTCTTCTCAAAATATTTAGCATGGCTAAGCATTTTACAACTACATTGTTTTCACTAAGGAATGTATAAGTGTATCCTGTTAGGATTTAGCATAGCATAAGTATAGAAATTCTTTTCATGCATGTTTCAAAATCCACTAAGTATAATGAAAATAGTAGGACTTTAGATGATAGTGTAACTTGCCTTTTTGGTAGGGAATGTTGGTTCACTTCTTGATCTTGCTAGTTTCACACTTTTCTAACTTCACTACAAATCAATCAAGCAAACACAATATCAACTAGCATTCCAACCAATATTCGAACAATCAAACACACATAAAATAACAGGAACTAAGTCATGCATGCAAGCATGCAAAAGATAGTTTTATTTGCAAAGATGGTTTCTACTAGGCTCTATACAATGTAAGTCTCAAGGTGGTCATTTTCTAAAGTGTCAAAGTCATTTGCAAAAGGGTTTTATCCATAAACCATTTTAAAATCCATTCATTATTTTATGTGGTGAAAAATACTTTTAGTGAAGCAACCATTTTATATTGCTCACCAAATAAGTTGTTAATTCACAAAACTTGGTGTTTAGGGTCAGTAGGTTTGATTCAAATCATTTTCCCAAAGTTTTTACTCAAAAAATCATTTTTATAGCAAAATCAATATTTTTATTTGACTAAAAATGGGCTATTTCAATTAATCAATCCTAATCTTCACCAAATACACTTTTAAATCCATAGGCTGGTTCCTAGGGTCAGTAAGTTCACAACAAACCATTTTGCAAAGATTTTAACCCCAAAAACATTTTGGAATAATTTTTATAACCTAAACAAGCATACAAATGTTTCTGCAAAAACAAACATTTTAACAGAAGCTTTTTACTAAACAAATTGCATGGTTGGCTAGGGCTTGTTCCACTGATTCCATTGATATAAAGTTTGCAAATTTTGGACGTGTGGATCAAAAGTTACAAGGGTTTCAAATCTGCATCTAATTCAGATTCAAACTTTGTTTTTAAACAGAACTGGTGACACGCGTCCTATTCCTATTCGTCGGTACCGCTTCGGCCGGATCACGTTCTCTGGTGCGTTGGATCAAGTCAGATCGAGCGGCACAGGTTGCGTACCCCTTCAACGTTGAGTGATCTAATCGCATCCTTTGGATTTTCATCTAACTGCCATCGTCACCTTGACCAATATCTGGCGGCGCTCGACGGTTGCGCGCGGCGGATACGTTCGGCTAGCGGCGGAGCTGGCGCTAGAGGATGCTAGGGGGAAGAAGAAATGGCTTACCGTGATCGCAGTGACGTGGGGATGCTCAACCTGTTCGTGGTTGGTGAAGGGGCGCACTAGGTTGCGGTTAATTGCTCGCCGGAGACGTGGTTGGCGTCAGGCGGTTCTGGAGCTCGTCGAGGGTGGTGCTGCAGTTCGCCCCGAGGGAAAACAAGGGCACGGTTAGATGCGCAAGATCAAGGCGAAGATGCGTGCGTGAAGGATAAAAGGAGGCGCGGTCGGAAACTACCTGTGGGGCACGTTGGAGTTGGAGCGGACGACGGCGTCGTTCAGAGGTTGTCAGAGTCGAGGTTCTGGGACGCCCGCGGTTGAATGGGAGGTACAGGGAGAAGCGCCTAGGTCTGGGGAATGTGCTCGTGTGCTCGGGGAGGCAAGGGGTGGCGAGGTTCGGCCGGAATCAAGGAGGAAGCTCGTCGGAGACAGAGGTGCTCGGAGAGGAATTAGGGCGGCCTGGGGCGTGGCAAGGTGGGGTGACTGAGGGGAAATGGAGAGGGGGCGTGGGCGTTTAAGCGTGCGTGATCACTGCGAGTAATGGTGGCCGTGTTAAGGCGAATTTAAGCCGCGGAATCAAAGCCAGAAACGGCGACGAGGGGAGAGAGAAGAGGTCGTCAGCGAGCGATGAGCCGAGGTGGGGTCCTTAAATCGGGGGAGAGAGAGGGGAAGAGGGGCCACAGGTCAGTGTCTGCGCGGGTTAGTTAACAGGTGCGAAACGTTTTCCTCGGGAGAGAGGAACTGGGCTGGTCGTTGGGCTTATTGGGCTGGCCGACTAGGCTGTGTCCATTTCTATTTTTTTTTCTTTCCAAATGTTTTATCTTTTTCCAATTCTATTTCCTGATTGAAATTCAATCAAACAAATCAAACATTCAAATCAATTCAAATCTTCTCCAAACAGTATTGAGTTTTGGTTCTGTTTAACAACATAAACCAAAGTTCCAAAAACAAAAATAATATTTTTATTTTAGGGTCCATTATTAATTTGATAAATAGATCTTGTTTATTAAATCAAATAGGATTTGATTTATTCAAAATCTCCATTTGAAATCTAAATATTTTCAAAACCAAATCAGTAGGTTTTATTTGGAAATAAGGAATACTTGGAAAACTTATTTAAAGAAAATAAATAAATAAGTTTTGATGGTTAATTAAAAATAGTAAAACCTTTTTTTTAATTTAATAAACTTGGATAATAAATCCTTATTACTTTACTTACATAAACCTTTACTATTTTTATCAAATAGAAATATTTTATTTCAAAGTCTTGGCCAAGTTTTAATTTGGCTTATAAAATAATCCTTATTTATAATTCTATCCTTTGCTTTTGAAAACCAAATCTTTTATTAAAAGATCCAAAATAGTAATTCCAAAATATTTAAAACTTTCTTTATTAATTGTTTATCTTTTCAAATCCCTTTAGGATTGGTTTGATCAAATAGGTTTTGAAGGTTTCAACTTGGATTCAAAAAGTTTCTTCTCACCCTGAAATTCAACAAAGTTTTATTTTATTAATTTATTTTTCACATAACAAGATTTGGAAAATCTTGGGATGTGACAAGGGAGGTTCGCCAGGAGGTGGGGAGCAAGTGAGTGTGGTCGAGGAGGCAAGGGGAGGTCTGGCTTCGCAGGAATTGTGTGGGGAAGGTCATCGGGCTGAGTGAGGTGGAGAAATTGCCCAGAGGCGAGGGGGAGGCGAGTGAGGGGAAATGAGGAGGAGAGGCAGGCGTTTAATCGTGCTTGGTCGCGGCGAGGTTTAAACGCGACATTATGGCGAATTGATCGCGAGAAATCAGCGGCAGAAACGGCCGGGGAAGGGCGTGGTCGTCGCGCGCGGGTGAAGACGATGCTGACGGGGCTGTGGGGTCCGTTGTCAGCGTGAGGGAGAGAGGGGGAGTGGGGTCCATCTGTCATTCGCTGTGTGGGTTCTATCTGTGGTGAAAAACGATTCACCCGGGGTGAGAGGGAGAGGTGGGCTGGACTGGGCTTAATGGGCTGGCTGGGTTGGGTCGGTCAGATTCATTTTTTTTGTTCCTGTTTCTTTTTCTTTTTCCATTTCTTTTATTCTGTTTTGATTTTGATTAAACAATTCAAACATCAATTTGAATTCAAACCTTTGCCAAAATTTTTGTAGGTTTAAATACGTATTAGTAATATAAATTTGAGTCAATTTTGGAATAAAACTTTATTCTTTTTGGGGTCTTTTTAATTATTCAAAAGGCCCTTGTTTTAAATCAAATAAGATTTAATAATATTTTTCAAACACCATTTAAATTCTTAAACCTTACAAATATTTTCAGTAGGTTTTTATTTGTTTAATAGGGTGTCAAATAATTCATCTTGAATTATTTGGAAAGTATTTAATATGATTCATAAATCATTTGAATTGGGTATTTGTTTTATTTCCAATGGTATTAAATATAGTTTTAATTCCATAATTTTTATTTAGAAGATTCCTTTGATCTTATTTAAGTTAATTAAACAACTTTTATTCCACTTGGGTAAATTCCAAAATACTATTTTCTCATGAATTATATAATTATTCTTATTAGAGATTTGTCTTTATTAAAATAGGGATAGAATGGTTAATGCCATTTTATTTTATTTTGGAAATTCTTTATCCTTTTATTTTATTTGGATTTGGATTATAATTCATTCCATTTGCTTATGGATTTGGCCAAGATCTAATTTGGTCTTTAAATATTCCTTATTTAATATTTCTTTCTTCATCTTATAAAATCCATAACTTTTTATTTAGAGATCCAAACTTGGTGATTCCAATTTGTAAAATCTTATTTAATATTTGTTTATCCTTTTAAATCCCTTTAGGATTATTTGCTAACCATTTGGTATGGATTTCTAGGTGGTTGGTTTATTAGCTTTGGGAAATCAATTTCCTTATCTTATTAAATTCATAAGTTTTTATCTATGGTTCCAAATTAAGTGAAATCAATTTCTATGGTTTTATAATATTTCCATTTGTATTTCTTGATCATTTGTAAATGTTTGTTGTCAATTTTTTATATGGATCAAATCCATAGGCTTGGAGATAACTTGGAAATTATTTTTATTCCATTAGGGTTTTGGGTTTGGATTTATTTTCCAAGTGTTTAAATTTCTAGATGCATTTTATGAGGAATGCATTTCTCTTGATTGGATTTTGTTAGATTCAAACTTTAATTAAAGTTTTGTTCCAGATGGGATTTTAAGTTTCCATTTAGAAACAAAAGTTTCTTTTCACCCTGATTTTCAACAATAATTTATTTTGTTTATTTTATTTTTCACATTACGATTTTGGAAAATCTTGGGATGTGACAGATCTCCCCTCTACTTCCGATACCACGCCCGTATACTGAAATTCCACACCCGTATACTGAAATTGCACTAAAAAAGAGGTGCATTCTATCATCATAAGCTCTTATTGGACAGAGCACACAATGCTTGTCCTCAGTTACCTTCCAATTTCTTCTCTGAAGGAGATCCCTTGTATTCAATCTATCTGACAGTAAAATCCAAGAAAAAACTTTACTCTCATGACACAGGCAGATCTCCAGATCCAACTATAACCTCCCATGACAGTAATGTGTGAGAAAATGTGTTTATAGTATAGGCCAGGAGCATAACCACCCCCCCCACACACACACATAACTCCAAGTATCCTTATCTAGTGAAAGCTGATTAGCTTGCATTAAAACAACTAAAGCCTTGTATTCCTCATGGGCCTGAGCAGTTAAAGGTCATGGAAGAGAGGTTCATCTTGATCCAAACACGACCTCCATGAGAGGCTAGTGTCTTCATGAAACAAAAATAACCCGGGAAATCTTTGTGCTAACGGTCTTCTGGACCCTGCAAACTCCCAGATATCAGTCCAAAACATGAAACTATCTCCACGCCCTGGCTTGACATAAGACACTTCTCTAAAGTTCTCAACAAGCTTCAGGATATCTCGCCACCAAAAGGAACCACATAACTTCTCAGCATGAGGCACCGTACCAGAATAATAACTCTCCCAGATTAACTTTACCCAAGGGATTTCAACTCTGTTGTAAAACTTGTCCAGGTGCGTCAATAGAAGTGCTTCATTCTTCTTCTTAAGATCCACAATGCCCATGCCGCCTTTGTCCTTGGTTAGAATCAACATATGCCAAGCAGCCAAAGATTGCTTAGGAGTATCTGTGTTACCCCTCCATAAGCATTGCCTCAAAATTCTTTCAATAGGCTTAATAATTCCAGGAGCAATCTGAAACGTCAGAAGGAAAAACAGAGGCATAGAAGACAATGCCGACTTGACAAGCTGCAGTCTTGCTCCTTGCGACAGAAAACTAGAGATGCATGAGAGCCTTCTCTCCATTCTGCAAACAAGAGGCATCATATCCTTGATCTGCGGCTTTGTAGTCCCAAGTGGTAGACCCAAATAAGTAAAAGGAAGGCTATCCACTTGACAACCAAAAGCAGTAGCTAAATCCAGCACCTTATCCTCAGGCACATTTATAGGTACTAAGCTTGACTTGTGATAATTCACCTTAAGGCCAGTAGACAAGGAAAAATCATGTAACAACTCCTTCAGAGCCAATAACTGATCCATTTCAGCAGGTAAGATTAGCAATGTATCATCAGCGTACTGAATTATGGGGAAATCAGGATCACCAAAAGCTATTGGAAGAGAAATCCTCCCTTGCTATAGCAAATCATTAACCACTGTTTGCAATAAATCTGAACCCAACACATAGAGAGTAGGAGAGAGAGGGTCCCCCTGTCTGACCCCCCCTCTTACAGTGAAACTGCTTGCCTGGGACACCATTCCGTAGGATAGAGGAAGACCCTGAGGAGAGGATGTTTTTGATCCAGTTCAAAAAGGTGCCATCAAAACCTTTATGCTCCAACACTTTCAGAATGGCTTCATGCTCAATAGTGTCAAAAGCTTTAGCAAAATCCAACTTCAGAATGACAATTGGTTTTTTGGAAACCTAACAGATATGGAGATATTCAAAAGCCCAAGCAATGCAGTCCTGGATAGTTCTTGCCTTCAAGAAACCATATTGGTTCTTGTGAATGCAATTGAGAATTTTTCCTTGCAACCTATTTGCACTAACTTGGTAAGGAATTTGATGCTCATATTAGTTAGAGAGATAGGACAAAAATCATTTACATCCTCAGGACTGTGCACCTTAGGGACCAAAGTAATGTAAGATTCATTAATATTCTGTAAGTGAATAGTCCCAGCATGGAAATCCTTAGCTAGCTAATAGAACTCTTTTTTGACCAAAGGCCAGCATTTTTTCAAAAATAACCCATTGAAACCATCAGGTCCTCATGCCTTATCCGAGGGCATTTCCTTGACCACCAGATCCATCTCTTCTTCCAAGAAAGGCTAACCTTCTTAATTAAACTGGATAAGTCAAATTTCATACTTATGCCCTCAGATCTACCCATCCTGTCCTTATAGCAAATCCATAGCATGCCAGCCATCTCATCATGATCAGTCACCACTCTGCCATCCTCAGCTCTCAACATGGAAATTGTGTTCCTTCTAAATATTTGAGTGGCCATAACATGGAAAAATTTAGTATTGTCCTCTGACAACTTAATCCATCTCACTGTACACCTTTTCCTCCAATAATTGCACTCAATAAGCAACAACTCCTCTGGGTGCATTTTCACAACATTCCTAAAATTAAACTTTGTTTTATAAAGTACCCTTTGCTCCTCAATATTGTCCATAATTAAAATCACTTTATTACAGTTCTGGATCAGAATCTTCAATTGAGAGAGGCTCAAATGCCAGTGTTTCAAAGCATATCTCAATATCTTCAGCTTGTCAGCTATCACAGCTGTACTATGATGTTTAGACGAGATTTTCTCCCAAGATTGTTTAACACAATTCAAAAAACCAGGCTGATCCACCCAAAAATTCTCAAACCTGAAGATATTACTCTTAGGTATAATAGTGTCAATGTGAACAACACAAGGTAGGTGATCAGACTTTGTATGTTGTTGTTGTTGTTGTTTTTGCTTTGCTGTTGCTACTGATAAACTTCTGTGAGCAAGAACTATTTCCAGGTGCAGCTGAACTGACGACTCAGTTTTTAAGGCTTGCAAGTATTCTTTGGCTCCCCTTGTGTCGAATCAATAAATTGGGTAATACTACCCGCGAAGACTATTGCGATCCCATATACTTGTGGGTCATCAAGACTATTTTCTGGCACCATTGCCGGGAAGCATAGCTTTATTTGCAAGTTCACTTGGATCTATTATTGTTCACTACTACTCCTTTCATCATGGGGAAGTCTCGTGATGGAAAATTCCCTATTTTACCATCCACTACAAGAAGAGGTATAGTCCTAAACACCTCTGCTGCTCTTGATTCACCATCTGTTATAAGTAAGCTTGTCACACCACCACCACATACACATGCTACACACACTGTTACTACTGCTGAATCTGAAACTGCTTTTGATACTCATGATGTTACTTCTACTGTGCTTGATGCGAGTGGTTCATTAGGTCCTTTTCTAGATGCTACTATGGCTAGTCTAGGAAATACCGAAACTCCTAGTGAATACACTGTTACACCTGTTAGCTCACCTGGGTCTAGTGAGAGTTATGGTATTAATGATGGTTACATAGAGCTCACTGATGAATTCGTTGAAGAGTGCTGAAACACACATGGTGCTAGTGCTATGAAGAGTCCCCTTGCTAGACGTACATTATGCCTAAGTTGTCCTATGATCCTAAGTTTGCCACTTATCCCATACATATTAAAGATAAAGATTATGATTTCTCACTTGATTTGTCTTATCTGGATATTGTTGAGAAAGAACCTTTTTGTGGTACTAAAAATGAGAGTGCTTTGGCTCATATGAATGAGCTTTCTACTATGAGTGCTTTATTCTCTGATGATTTTAAGATGCGCAATTACTTTGTTGCTAAGATCTTCCCTTTTTCACTAAAAGGAGAAGCTAGGCCTTGGTTTAATAGATTACCTCCTGGTTCCATTGATAGCCCTGATTGCTTGATTGCTTCTTTCTTTCATAAATATTTTCCTCCTAGTGCTAGACATGGTGCTTTGTAGAGACTTTTTGATTTTAAACAGGGAGAAGAAGAGAAATTGCTTGAGTCATGGAAAAGGTTCTGTGCCTTGATTCATGCACATGCTGGATGTCCATTACCTAAAAATGAGCTTCTTGATCTTTATTATAATGGACTAACTGATGATTCTAGGACCTACCTAGATAGCTTTGCTGATTGTGTTTTCAGGAAAAGGACTCCTACAGATGCTGAAGAATTAATGACCAAGATAAGCAAGAATTATGATGATTGGACTTCAACTGAGTTGAATGCACCTGAGCCTATTACTCCTGAACCAGTTGTTCCTGAACCAGTTCCAACACAAACAATAAAGAAGAGGGGAGTTATTGCATTAAATGATGAAGTGATGAAGGAAGCTAAGAAGTGTCTAAAGGAGAAAGGTATTAGAGCTGAAGATGTGAAGAATCTACCTCCTATAGAAGAATTATGTAAGCCAATTCCCCACTCATCTACTATTGAGGTACACTATCTCCAACACTTTGATGAAGGTGATATTCCTTATGGTAAACCTCCTGATCAATTTTTAGAGGAACTTGACACATTTATTGTTAGCAAGGGTATTTTAATAAACAAGTTCAGAATCATTTATTGGAAAACTCTAGGGCTATCCATGAGTTGAAAGATATTGTGGAAAGAACTTCTAATGATATTAAAATGCTTTGTAAACACTTTCAAATGGTTCAAACCCAACTTGATCAACTTGCTAAAGTACAAAAGGATATGCTAGTTAATGGTTTAGGAGATAAACATGCTTATGGAATTAGAACTAGGAGTGCTATAGATACTCAAGATCCTTTATATCCCAAAGGACACCCTAAAAGAATAGAGCAGGATTCCCAACAAGGTGAAGATAGTGGTAGTCCTCGTAAGAGAAAGAAAAAGAAACATAAGAAAGTGGAGGAACCACTTGAACCTGCTGTAGATCCTAATAGTATATTTGTCTCTGATGCTGAAACTGAGAGTGGTAATAATAATAATGAATCTCCTGATAAGGAGGAAGGTGAGGAAGAACCTGAGAAGCACACTGAGAACACTATGTACACTAAGGAAGATTTTATTGCTAATAAACATGGTAAAGAAAGAGAACCTTGGGTGCAAAAACCTATGCCTTTTCCAGGTAAGAAACACAAGTCAAAGGAGGAAGAACACTACAACAAGTTTTGTGAGTGGATGAAACCTTTATTCTTGCAAATTCCTTTGACTGATGCTATTAAGTTGCCTCCTTATTCAAAATATATGAAGGATATTGTTTCTAATAAAAGGAAGATTCCTAATGAGGAGATTTCTACTTTGCTTGCTAATTACTCCTTCAATGGTAAGGTTCCAACGAAACTTGGTGATCTAGGTATACCAACTATTCCTTGCTCCATTTAGAATAATTATGTTAGAACTGCTTTATGTGATTTGGGAGCTGGAGTTAGTATTATGTCCTTTTCTCTCTACAAGAGACTCCAGCTAGAAAAGTTGATACGAACTGATATTTCTTTGCAAATGGATGATAAGTCAACTACTGTTCCTGTTGGTATATGTGAGGACGTTCCTGTTCAAGTTGCTCATAATTGCATGGTATTAACTGATTTTGTTATGCTTGAAATGCCTGAAGATGATAATATGTCGAGACCTTTTCTTAATACTGCAGGTGTTGTCATCAATTGCAATCAAGGAAAAGTAACATTCAATATTAATGACAAAGAGCACACTGTCTATTCCCCAAGAAGGTTGTTAGAAGCTATTGCCTGAATTCTATTGAAAATATTGAGAGCATCAAGGTTGGGGAAATATATTGTCCCATTCCACACAAAAAATTGAAACTATTATGATTGGGACCATTGCTATCAAGTATGCGGTAACATAATCACCTTGTGGAATGCAAAGTTTTGCTTCATATAAGATTGTTTTGGTAACAATACTTGATCAACCTTGTTAACAAAAGGATTTTAATGAAAAAAAAATAATGTTTTCACTGTGGTTATTCTTGCTCACTTTTACCTTTCTCCTTTCCAAACTTTGCTCTTCGTCGTGCCTAACTTAAAGGCGTTAAAGAAAAGTACTTCTTGGGAGATAACCCAATAGTTTCTTGAGTCTTGGAAGTTATTACTTTTGTAATAACCTCTCCTTATCCTTTTTGTTTGCTTTTTGTGCCAAGAATGACCTCTAATGAGAGGGAAGTAAGATTTGGGGAGTTGTTGTCCCGAAACAGATTTCTGTCCTCCACCATAAAAATTCGTTAGGAGTCTATGTAAGTCAGATTGGGCTGAATATTTACGAATAAATCCCCCAGTATGTTAGATAACTTTATTTAGTTCAACACTTTTTTATTTGAGTAACATAAGGTCTTCGAAAAAATCGGTTTCTACCTGCTGGTCTGTTTTGACAGATTTCTGCCATTATTTGCATTTGCTTCTTATTGATTCCTTTTCGGGTTCTTTTTGGGAAATTGAGATTTCTGAGGGAATTGCTACAGTAGTTTGTGTCTTTGGTCAAAGTTTTGTTGTTTTAAAACTAAACCCCAAAGGTATATTATCTTTTGAATGCACTAATGTTGCTAATGAAGATTGTGTAAAGTTTTGTATGAAGGAAAATTCTCAGGTGTAAGGAAAGAATGATGTAATGAGATGAAGAATGGACAAAATCTCAAGCTTGGGGGGAGCCACACCGTGTCACTCCAAGAAATATTCAAAAGGTACAAGCGTCAAAGCTTGGGGGTGCCCAAGGCATCCCCTTCTTCATCAATAAAAATCTCAGGTCTTTCTAGACACTTCGTTTTTATTGTTTCATGCATAGTTGTGTTGTTCTTGGAGCGTCTTAGTGTTTGTTTTTGGTTTTATTTTGCTTTGTTTGGTTTGATTTTTCTTTGTTTGTTTTTGCTTTGTTGGCTTGTTTGAAAAATCGAAAACACCAAATTTTGTTGTTGTTTTTCTTTGGTTTTGTGAGTTCTTTGCAGGGTTCAGCCGTCCTTAGTGGATTTTGGTTTCATATTATTATTCAAGTCACACAAGTGAAGGTCAATAATGAAGATTAAGACAACTTGAGGAGTGGTAAGAGGCTGGTAACAAACTCTATTTGTTTCATTTTTGTACGTATACTCTTCATTGTGAGCATGCTTAGCCTGTTTGTGTAAGGTGTATGTCATTATGGATGCTTAGTAGTTATTACTTGTCTATGATTAGCTCTATCTTTCTAATAGTTTGTATCATGTCATATGAATGTTTGCTTCCATTGTTTTATTCATATTTTGGTATGATATTATGGTATCCTCCTCTGACTGTTCATGTGAATCGACTTGGCACATGCTCACGCATGCGTATGACTGATCAATAGTCAGTAAGCCTCGATGATTTATTTTGTCTCAGAGTTCTTGTATCACTTCCATGTCATAATTAGTCCTTTTTTGTTGCAAGCATGATTATGACAGCTATTGCTCTCTCGTTTGTCGCTCCCTCTCTATTGCTAGCCTTCACTTGCATTGAGTATGTGCTCCACCTGTGCTTCCAACTCCCCGAACCAATATTGTCAGCTGTGTCCACCATACCTACCTATTAATATCATTTGCTACTTCAGTGCATATTTTATATATGCCATGTTTTCTTCCAAAATAAAATGTTTGTCTATTTTGAGAAAGTTAGTTAGTAAAGCTCTCACGAACTTGATGGCACACTTTATTCCTTGCGCTTAATAATTCCGAACCATTGTGACTAGTCCATGAAAGTTATATGCTTGCTTATTATATACTGGGAGTCAGTAGAACCGTGCTGTCACGGGGAACGCTTTCAACACTTGTTGGATATCTCATCCAATTCATTCTTTGCTCTTTTGTTTATGGATGTCGACGATGTGAAATAAAAGGGGAAGTTGTTAGTTCATGGAGTTTATACATTGTGTTATAGAAATGCCTGTGCCGCTAGCCTAAGCCATGCTTAATCATGGTGGAAACTTGCAGCATCACTATAATGAGCATCTATGAAGATTCCTCAATAAAAAGCTATGCATATGGTAAATAAAAAGATTGCTGAGATGCTCATTGTCTGCTTGCCTTGTCATTTTGGTTATGGGAAAGCTCCTGTACCATGTGCAAGGGGTACCCCGTTGGTGGTTCTCGATGATATGCATGTATTTACAATGACAAGAACTTTCAGGTGACCAACGTTGAGTAGAATGCGGAGCGACCCTCATACTCAAGGGACTTGGGATTTCCAGTCTATGGTCTGTCAAGCATATGATTCAGAGTGGACCTCACTTTCACCTTAACCACATGAAGATGCCTATGATAGGGGCAATGAGAGCTCAAATCTAATGAGTACCTTCCTTTCAGCATTGGGAAGCCTTTCAAACCTTCACAAAACCGTTTTCACAACCTTGTTGAGTCACCACTTATTCTATGAGCACCTTCTTGAGAGCATAGTTGTAATTTTTGTGTTTGTTCCAAAACTTGGTTAAATTATGTCATGACTTTGATGCTTGTATCTCTGATATCTTTACTTCTAGTCTTCATGAGAACTTCAGAGGTGCCTTGGCATTTATATTGTGCTCTTCAAACAAAGGCAAGCGAGATACCACTCTATCATACCTTATTATGAGCATTGCAATGTTGCTTATGTTTATGTTTCATGCTACTTATTATTCTTGAGTTGGTTTCTCTTCATAGATTGCAATGACAATTGAGTAAACTTAGTTGCATACTCCTTATTATGAATTGTCTAAGCATCTACTCCCGTGCTGAGAATATTTACATCATATAAAAGCAAAGTGTTCGTGAAAGTTCTTTTATCGCACTCAGTTTTCAACTGAATTGCTTGAGGACAAGCACTAAGCTAAGCTTGGGGGAGTTGATACGTCCAAAACGTATCTACTTTCTCGAACACTTTGCTATTGTTTATCCTCTAAACTTGTGTGATTTGGATACAACTAACACGGACTGACGCTGTTTTCAGCAGAATTACCTTGGTGTCTTGTTTTTGTGCAGAAAATGAACTATTAGGAAAAATCCTAGAAAATATGACAAAAACTATTTCTCACCAGAAGATCCACGGAGCCAGAAGGGGAGACAGAGAGGAGGCCTAGGGGTCCCAGACCCACCCTAGGCGTGGGCCCACCTAACCCCGCGCCTGGGGGAGGTCTGGCCACCCCAGGCAGCTCCTCTGCCTCCCTCTGCGCCTATAAATTGCCTTCTGACCTAAAAACTCAGGGGGGGTCGATATTTTTATAGAAAGAGTTCCACTCCACCGCCGCCACCAGAAACCAAGATTCGGATCCAGAAACTCCGTTCTGGCACCCTGCCGGGACGGGGAATTTGGAGAGGATCATCGCCATTGTCATCACCAACGCATCTCCATCAACCACCGATGTTTCCATCATCCATGAGTGAGTAATCCCCCGTTGTAGGCTTGGGGATGGTAGGGATTGGATGAGTTCTATCATGTAATCGAATAAGATCTGTTAGGGCATAGTGCCTAGTATCTCTATTAGTGCTATTTGACTTTGTTGCAACTTGTTGTGCTTAATGCTTGTCACTAGGGCCCGAGTGCCATGATCTCAGATCTGAACTTATTATTGAATCATTATGATAGTATTGTTTGTGATCTTATCTGCAAGTTGTGTACACATATTATTGTCCGGATCCAAAGGCCCCAAAGTGACAATAATTGGGACAACCGGAGGGGATGGCTATGGTGTGAGGATCACATGTGTTCATGGAGTGTTAATGCTTTGCTCTGGTGCTCTATTAAATGGAGCAACTTAATTGCCAGTAGTTCCCTAGAGGCCTCGCTGTCACGGGCTGGCTGGATAGAAGATGTTGTGCAAGTTCTCGTTGCGAGCACATATGACTATATTTGGAGCACATGCCTAGGATTGTTTAGTACTTGGATGCTTGTTATTATTTATCTGCAATGCCCTATGTCTTGAAGTTACATATTTAGACTCGAATCCTATTGTTACCATTATTGTTACTATTGCTGTTGTTTCACTGTTGCTGTTTCTACTGATAAACTTCTGTGAGCAAGAACTATTTCCAAGTGCAGATGAACTGACAACTCAGTTGTTAAGGTTTGCAAGTATTCTTTGGCTCCCCTTGTGTTGAATCAATAAATTGGATAATACTACCCGCGAAGACTATTGCGATCCCCTATACTTGTGGGTCATCAGTACCCCATTGGCGGTTCTATATGATATGCAAATACATACAGTGACAAGAACTTACAGGTTACTGAAGTTGAGTAGCATGAGGTGTGGCCCTCGTATTCAAGGGACTTGAGATTTCCAACTTATACTTCGTCAAGCATATATTCCATCTTTGTTCACTTTAACCTTAAGCACTTCAAGATGCTTATGATAGGGGAAATGAGGGCTGAAAGCTAACAAGTACCATAATTTTTGGAAGCTCTTTTTGAAACTTGAAATCCCTGCTTCCTTTACAAAAAGGCCTTTCTTCCACCATTATTGAGTCTCCACCTTCTACCTTTAGGCACCATTAAGAGAGCATAGTTGTCATTATGTGTGCACTGTTCCAAAGCTTATTGATTGATGCATATTGTGATATTACTTGTTCTTGTGCTATTTGTTTCTAGTCACCCTTGTGAACTTTGAATGTGTCCTATGCATCTATATTGCTACTCTATGAGGGACAAGCTGATTGCCACTATGCCATGTTTTCTGTATGTGAATAAAACAAACGTTTTTGAATGCATGTTATTCATAATCTTTGTTTGTAGCCTTTCATGTTGCATGCATAGTTACTATGTCCTATTGTTAGAACTCCATCTTTCATGCACATGTTTAGAGTTCTTTGATCCCAGCTTTCAATGCGTGCAAATGGTTAGATCTTTATTGTGAGGGTGCATGTCACCTCAAAAATTATTCTTTTATCACTTACCTACTCGAGGACGAGCAGGAGTTAAGCTTGGGGATGCTTGATACGTCGGAAACATATCTATATTTTTTTATGATCCATGCTTGTTTAGTATATACTTTTCTTTGCTTGTCTACACTTTGAGGTGCTTTTTACATGTTTTCTGGTACTAACCTATTAACAAGTTGCCACGGTGCCAGTTGCCTGTTTTCTGCTGTTTTTGGTTCCAGAAAAGCTAGTAAGGAAATATTTTAGAATTGGACGGGACAAAAGCCAAAGTCAATAACTTTCTGTGGGGAACAAGAAGTCGGAGGGATCTGAGGCGTGCAGGCAGCCAACCCCTAAGCGCGGCAGGAGGCCGCGCCTGGGAGGGGTGTGGCCCCTCTGGCCGCCTCCTCGGCCTCCCCCTTCGCATATAAGAAGCCCCCGATGCAGAAACCTTAAGTACCCGATCAAATCTCTACGAAACCGTCTGTAGCCGCCGCCACCATCGTCCCTAGATCGGGGGGATCTGAAGTTCTTCCCGACACCCTGCCGGAGGGGAGATCATCCCGGAGGCCTTCTCTCCGGTATGATGCGTGAATAGTTCCACCTTGGACTATGGGTCCATGTAGTAGCTAGACGGTTGTATCTCCTCCTTGTGCTTTCATGTATAGATCTTGTGATCTTCGTTCATGATCAAGATCTAATCTATTTGTAATTATGCAAGTTGTGTTTGCGGGGATCCGATGGATATTGAGATTATAATGTTGGTTTGATTGATGGTTTTGTCTTTATGATTCTATCATGTCTGTGTTGTTTGTGATCTTGCATGCTCTCCGTTGTTAGTAGCTATCTTGGCCAAGTAGTTGCTAGTGACTCCAAGAGATGGTATTTATGCTCGATAGTGGGTTCATGCCTCTATTTAATCAAGGGAAGTGACAGAAATAAGGTTGTAGATGTGATGTTGCCACTAGGGAGAAAACAACGGTCTCTTGTTCAAGGAGCAAGTTGGATTGTTTACCTTACACACTTTGCTTAAAGAAGTTGTCTGTTGCTTGCAACTTAATACTGGAGGGGGTTCGAATGATAATCCAAAGGTGGACTTCTAGTCATAGATGTAGTTGGATGTCGGTCTATTTATCTTGTTGTATTCCCCAATCGAATCTTATAGGATCTTTCTGACTAGAATTGCATTGTTATGCCATGCTCAGTTCCTGTCAATTGCCATGCTGTAATTTGTTTACCCTTCATGCCATGTTGTTTATCTAAGGAGAGCACCTCTAGTGAACTATGGACCCCGGTCCAATCTTTACCATTGATACATCTTCCATTGTTACTTGTTTACTTGCTGCAAACCATTACCTTCTACACCATACGTTTAATCCTTTGTTACAGCAAACCGGTGAGCTTGACAACCTCACTCATTCGTTGGGGGCAAAGTCTTGAGTTTGTGTTGTGCAGGTCTCCGCGTTGCTTGCAACACCTGTGTGACGTTTCTTTCCTCCTTCTAGTTCGATAACATCGGTCTCTACTGAGGGAAGATGTCACATCCCAAAATTTTCCAAATTTTGTAATGTGAAAATATAAATAAACAAAAGAAATAATTGTTGAAATTTAGGGTGAAAAGAAACTTTTTGCTTCTAAATGGAAACATCAAAACCCCTATTGAACAAAACTTGGATGAAAATGGAATCCAATAAATTTCAATCAAGTGAAATGCATTCATCAAAGAATGTATCTTGAAATTTAAACACTTGGGAGAATAAACCAAAACCCTAAAACCCTAGTGGAATAAATCATTTCCAAGATCTCTCAAAGACTATGGATTTGATACATATAAAAATTTAGCAACAAACATTCATAAATGATCAAAATGATAAATAAAAATATTATAAAACCATAGAAATTGGTTTCACTTAATTTGGAGCCATGGATAAAAACTTATGAATTTAATAAGATAAAAAGAATTAATTTCCAAAGCTAATAAAGCTCCTAACTAAAATCCATACCAAATTGTGAGCAAATTAATCCTAAAAAGATTTAAAAAGATAAACAAATATCAAATAAAAATATACAAATTGGAATCACCAATTTTGGATCTATAAATAAAAAGATATGGATTTTATAAGACAAAGAAGGAAATAAATAATTAAGGAATATTTAAAAAGCCAAATTAAATCTTGGCCAAATCCATAAACAAATAAAATAAAAGATTATTTAAATAAAATCATAAGGATCAAACAACATCCAATTTTATTTAAATAAAGACAAATTGCCTAAACTAAATAATAATAAAATTATTTACAAGACAATTTAAACCTTGAATTAAATCCATAAGCAAATGGAACAAAGATAATCCAAATCCAAATAAAATAAAGGGATAAAGTATATTCAAATAAAATTATATGGGATTGAACCATATTCAAATTATTTAAATGAAGACAAAATCCCTACTCCCTCTGGCCCATATTAATTGACTTTGATTTGTCAAATTTTGGATGAACCTATATAGTAAATATTGTCTAGATTTATTCAAATTTTGAAAAATCCAAGTCAATTAATATGGGTCGGAGGGAGTAATAAAAATGATTAAATAAATCATGGAAAAAATAAATGAAATTACCAAAGAGGATTAAAAGTTATCTAATTGACTTCAAAAGAATAAAAGAATTGTTTGAAGAAATAAAATGGATTGGAACCATATTTAAATCTTATTTAAAATAAAGACAAATGTCTAAATTAAATAAATAACAAACCATATGAGAATATAAGAAATATTCTAAAATGGAATATTTAAATACATTATTAATTAAGATTAAACCTACTGAAAAGGTTTGATCGAAATATGAATTAAAAAGTAAGTTTTTGAATCATATTAATTATTACTTGAAAATAAAGACAAAAGCCCTTTCAAATAAATATTGAATCATATTAAAATATTTTGAATTAATCTATATATGAAATTTCAAACACATAAATAAACAGTACAAACTTACTGAAAAAGTTTGGTCAAAACTTGTATCCAAATTGAAGTTTGAATCAAAAGTTTAAAATCAAAACATAAAAAAGAAACCAGAAAAAGGAAAATAATCAGAAAAAAAGGAAAAGGGTCCAGCCCAGCTAACCTAGCCCAGCAGGCCCAGCTAGCCCACTCTCTCCCCTCCCCGAACCGTTTTCTCTTACTCGCGAACAAACCCGCTCACCCGCTGACGACCCAACCCCACCGAACCCTCCTCTCATTCGCTGACTGCAGGACCCCACTCTTGTTGCATCATCATCTTCTCCAGCGACCCGTTCTTCCCTTCCCTCTCGCCAGTTTCTGCTTTGATTCCGCGAGTTAAATTAACATCAATGCCGTGAGTAATTCTGTCAGCAATCACGCACGATAAATCGCCCCTGTCCCCTCTATCTTTCCCCTCACTCGCCACACCCTCTCTGCCCTAGGGCTGCTCTGATTTTGAACCGCACCACCACAGCACCGACGACCTTCCCCGGCCGATTCCAGTGAAGCCAGACCCTCCCCAACCCCCTAATGCATGCTCGATTGCTCGCCAGCATCACCCGCACTTGCCAGCATCCTCAACTCGCTTCGCTGCGTTCACGACCTCGAACGACAACACACGAAACCGCCACGGTGCGATAACTTCGGTGACCCCTACTGGTAGTCTTTGACCGTGCCTCCCCCTCTCTTTGACACTCACGCCTTCGTCTCTCTCGCGCGCATCTGACGCACTTGCTGTCTTGATTTTTCGTGCCGTGCAGCCTCGCCAACAACAACGCCGAGGGCGCCCGTCGCTAGGAGCATCTCCGGCGAGGAATTCCCGCCGCGTCCGTGCGCCCCTTCGTCGAAGACGACAACCTCGAGCATCCCCACTCCACGGCGAACACTATGAGATCCTCCTCCGTCTCCTGTGCTTCCTAGATTCACCAGAACATCTCTGCCCGAGCTCCGTCACCGCTCGCCGCCAGACAGCGCCGCCCACCTATGGTCAAGCCACTCAGGACCGTTAGATCTAGATCCAGCGAATAGGATAAATTAACTTAACTAAATTAGTATGATTAGATCAGAGCCGCACTATGCCCTTTTAATCCAACGCACCGCATCATTCGATCCCATCGAACCGGTATCGTCCAATAGCAATCAGCCACGTGGCCTGTGTTTTGTTTCAAAAATAGAAACTTATCTATTAAATGTTTAGATTTGAAAAATTCATAACTTTTAATCTACACGTCCAAAATTTACACCTGGGTGGAATGATGTGAATGGATTATGTTGAGTGGTTACACAGGGCCCCATATTTATGGCCTACCCTAGTGTATCTCACTTGTGGAAAGCCACCCAGGAATAAAGAGATTTGAGATGTCAAATGTTGAGAAGCTTCAAGTGCAGCCACATGGCATTATGGGCTCTGCCTGGATCATATAGGTTGCAATAACTTAGCCAGATGGACAGTTGGTGGTAGGGGTGATAGGTTTGGAACGCGTCCATTTTGGTCTAAGGGAGGGCTTCTGAAAGATCTTATCTCGATGCATGTCGAGTCTTGTGGGGAAAGTGCACCACCTCTCGAGAGAGTAAAATCTAAGTACTTAGTCGTGTCCCCGGCAATGGACAATTTGAGCATCACAACATGGAAGCTATCAAGGATCTCCTCATCCCAATTTCTAAGTTAAAAGCTTGTGGTTGAACAAGGGTTAAAGGATCTTCAATCTTTGATTGGTATATGCCTTGGGTGATTTGACAAACAAAAACTTAGTGTTTCCAAATGATAAGGAAAATCTATTTTGAGCAAAGCAAGCCTAAGCTCCACTTAGCCAAATGCATATAGATGATAGATACCACTACTCTACCATAGTATCACTTGCTAATACAATTCAAATGTATTGACCCTTGTGGCTATAACTTATTATGTTGCAGGTTTGTTTGATGTTAGTGAAGTGTGTTGAATAGGATTACAAGTCTACAACCAACATGATTGTTGTGGCACTTTGAAGATGAAGGACTCCATGCTATATAGTTATTTCTGCTGCATTGTAATGAGATAGCCAAATGAGCTATGTAAGATGTAATGAATTATTTTATTCCTGGTTATAAAGTTGTATTATGACCTTTGTTTCTTGATATTACATCTTAAACTGTGGATGCTAGCTATTGATCCAAGGACTAGCATTGTAAACACAGGGATCTCTACCTTATCAGGTTGGGACCTCTACAGAAAACTTGCTGCTGTGCTCATCACACCTTGCTCTTGGGGTTTCAAACGAAGTGCTCCATGTCAGCACCATCACCGCTTCATCCCACCATCCTGCAAGATGCAAAGTAAACAAAAAGCAAACAACAACAAAAGCATCAACGCCCACAAAACCATTGTGTTCTACTTGTGCAACATATCTATGCATAAACATGGCTCTGATACCACTGTAGGGGTTCGTAGCATGAAAAAAATTCTATCGCATGAACACACAAAATCCAAGATCTAATCTACGAGATCGGTGCAACGGGTTTATAGAGTACTAACCCTTGTAGATCCAAAGTGTTTTAACAAGATCAGATTTTCGTGGTTGATGTAGTCGTTCACTTGTCGATCTCAAGATCGTGTAGACGATCCTTTAGGAGCCACGTTTCGGCAGCGCTTCCGCAGTCGGTCACATGTATGGTATTCGATGAAGAACTTCCTATCCCTTGTTCTAGCAGGCAGCGGAGGTTGTATATCTCCTCGTTATTCCATCAGCACGACGGTGTGGTGGTGGAGGTGGAGGAGTAGATCCTGCAGGGCTTCGCTTAAGCCAGAGCAGGTATGGTGGAGTAGAGAGGGACTCAACATCTAGGGTGTACGCGCCAAGGAGAGGGAGGCGCCGGTGGCTAGGGTGTAGGCGGCGGCAACTTGGAGAGGGGCGGCGACCTAGGTCAAGGGGTGAGAGGGGGTGGCACCCCCTCCCCTCTTTATATATGTGGAGGGGAGGCGTCCAGGGTGGTCGAGTCCTCCCCCAACTCCTCTTGTGGCCGGCGGCTTGGGGAGGGAGAGGGAAACCTAGTTTCCCTAGGTCTCCTTCCCTTCCTCCACTAGGACTTTGACTTTCCAAATTGGGATTTGGCTTTTCAAACTAGACTTTGACTATTCAAACTAGAGTTTGATTCCCACTTCCTAGTCTTAGACGACTTGGCCTAGGGCTTGATGCCGTCATGCCCACTTGGGTATGGCGCATCCATGTGCCCCCTTCCGGGGTGGTGGACCTTCTAGAACCTTCTAGAAGCTTCTGGTGAAAACACCGAAAACATTTCCGAACCCCAAAATTGGACTTTCCTTATATGAATCTTATTCTCCGGACCATTCCGGATCTCCTCGTGATGTCCCAGATCCAATCCGAGACTCCGAACAACATTCAGTCCCTAACTCATATTCCATATCTACTAAACAACATCGAATCCTTAAGTGTGTCTCCCTACAGTTCAGGAACTATGCAGACATGATCGAGACACTTCTCTGATCAATAACCAATAGAGGAATCTGGAAATTCATATAGCTCCCACATATTTATATGATTACATTGTGATCGAATGAACCATTTACATACGATACCGATTCCCTTTGTCACGCGATACTTTACTTATCTGAGGTTTGATCGTCGGTATCTCCATACCTAGTTCAACCTCGTTACCGATAAGTACTCTTTACTCGTTTCATGATATGACATCCCTTGTGACCTAGTCACATGCTTGCAAGCCATTTGGATGACATTCCACCGAGATGGCCTAGAGTATATATATTCGTTATATGGATGGACAAATCCCACTCTTGATCCATGTGTCTCAACACATACTTTCAGAATACCTAATGCCACCTTTCTAACCACCCAGTTATGGAAGTGGTGTTTGCTGTCATCAAAGCATTCATCTTATGATGGTGATTAACATGATCTCATGGTCAAAGGATTAGGTTACTATGTATTTGAAAGCTTGTAGCAAACGAACTCTAAATGACTTGATCTTATGCTACGCTTATTATAAGAGTGTGTCCATCATATCATTCTCCTAATGACAGTTGGTGGTAGGGGATGATAGGTTGGAACGCGTCCATTCTGGTCTAAGGGAAGGCTTCTGAAAGATCTTGTCTTGGTGAAACCAAGTCTTGTGGGGAAAGTGCACCACCTCTGCATAGTGAAAAATCTAAGTACTTAGCCATGTCCCTGGCAAAGGACAATTTGAGCATCAAGACATTGAAGCTATCAAGGATCTCCTCATCCCAATTTCTAAGTTAAAAACTTGTGGTTGAACAAGGGTAAAGGTTCGCCAATTTCTTGGGTGATTTTGACAAACAAAAACTTAGTGTTTTCAACTAATAAGGAAATCCTTATTTTGAGAAAAGCAAGCCTAAGATACACCTATCCAAATGCATATAGATGTTAGATACCACTATTCTACCATAGTATCACTTGCCAATACAATTCAAATGTATTGACCCTTGTGGCTGTAACTTATTATGTTACATGTTTGTTTGATGTTAGTGAAGTTTGTTGAGTAGGGATTAAAAGTCTACAACCAACATGATTGCATGTGACATATGACGAAGAAGGACTCCATGCTATATAGTTATATCTGTTGCATTGTAATGATATAGCCAAATGAGCTATGTAAGATGTAATGAATTATTTTCTTCCTGGTTATAAGTTGTAATATGACCTTTGTTTCTTGATATTACATCTTAAACTGTGGATGCTAGCTATTGATCCAGAGACTAGCATTGTAAACACAGGGATATCTACCTTATCAGGTTGGGACCTCTACATTTGTGTCCACCATATCTACCTATTAGTATTATTGCTATTCCAAGCAAATTCTCAACCTTCATCTATCTTTCGAATTAAAAATTATTTTGTTATGTAAAAACTAGTTAGTAAATCTCTCACGAACTTGATGGCACACCTTATTTTCTAATAAACTTGAATCATTGTGTCATCAAAGTTGTATATGCTTGCATCTATATGTTGGGATTAGCAGAACCGTGTTGTCATGGGGAACGCTTTGAACACTTATGGATACATATCAAGTTGATATTATGCTCTTTTGTTTGCGGATGTCGTCGGTGTGAAATATTAGGGGAGCTTGTAAGTCCATGGAGTTATGTATGTGTGTTAGAGAAACGCTTGGGCCGCTAGCCTAATCCATGCCTAATCATGGTGGAAAGTTGCAGCATAACCATAGTGAGCAATTTGTGAATCATCCTCAATAAAAACCTATGCAAATAGCAAATAAAAGATCATTTGAGATGCTCATTATGCCTTGCCTTGTCATTTTGATTACGGGATAGCTCCTGTATCATGTGCAAGGGGTACCCCGTTGGCGGTTCTTTATCATACACATGTACTTACAATGACAAGAACTTATCGGTAACTAAAGTTGAGTAGCATGAGGAGTAGCCCTCGTACTCAAGGGACATGAGATTGCCAACTTATATTTCATCAAGCATATACTCCATCTTTGTTCACTTTAACCTTAATCACTTCAAGATGCTGATGATATGGGCAATGAGGGCTCAAAGCTAGTAAGTACCATAATATTTTGGAAGCTCTTTATGAACTTGAAATCTCTGTTTCCCTCTATGAAGGGCCTTTCTTCTATTTCTAAGTTGAGTCAGTAAACCTATTTCCTCTCTATCTCCAGCAAGCATTTGAGTTGTTGTGTTTCAAGCATTCATATGATGATTTATTCAATCATGTTCTTTATCTTCCTTGTTTGCACAAGATTCTTATCTATTGAGTATTACTTTGAAAGCCATCATTGTGAAAAAACTTTTATGTTTGAGCAAAGAGTACTCTTGTTGTGAAAACTTTTACAAAAGCTTTTTGTGAAACTGTTTGCCAGTTGTTCTCTGACCAAGAACAAAGTTTGCCAATTCCAATTATGGTTTATCTTTATGCATCTCTATTGTGACCCATCTACTTGTTGCAAGCTAAGTTATATAATGGTGAGTTTCTTTCTTCTATGAGTTGTGTAATGGTAAGTGTGATGCTTCTTGTCTGTATTCTTTTATCGACACTTCACTCCATGAACCTGTGGGCATGTTTACTAAGCTCAGTTTTTGCTTGGGGACAAGCGAAGTTCTAAGCTTGGGGGGAGTTGATACGTCCAATTTGCATCACCATTCTATATCATAATTTGCCTCTATTCATTGATATATTTCTTATTAAGAGGTGTTACTTATGTCTTTTCATTTGTTTTTGCATTATTGATGATTCTTGGAGGATGCACTGCCGGAGTCAGGATTCTGATGGAAAAGAGGCGTTTTGATGCAATTTCGTGAAGATCATAAAAATACCAGAAAACTACGGAAAATCATATTTTCCCAGAAGACGAAGAAAGCTAGAAGGGGAGGCGGAGATGGGCCACAGGGGACCCACACCCCCCCAGGCGCGGGCCACCCCTAGGCCACGCCTATAGGGGGTGTGGCCCATCTGGCCCACCTCTGGCTCCGCCCTCTCGCCTATATCTTCCCCTCGAAACCCTAAAACACGGGGAGCAACCACAGAAATATTCTGCCGCCTCTACGGGGCAGAAAACACCGAGAGAGAAAGAGCTCTCCGGCAGATAGATTTCTGCCGGGGAAATTCCATCCCGAAGAGGGGAGATCATCGCCATCAACACCGTCATCAAGCTAGAATTCATCGGGATCATCATCCACACCATCATCTCCACCAGCACCATCATTACCACTCCATCCCGCTTTAACAATTGTGTTGAATACTTGCATAGTTCTTAGGGGAAACTTTCCCGGTGTTGATTACTATTGTAGTTGATGCTTGTGAGTGGAACCATTGGATTATTGTTTATGTTTAGATTGTTATCCATAACCATATCATCTTTGATCTTGGTCCATACGATGTCTTGTGAGTAATTTGTTTAGTTCTTGAGGACATGGGAGAAATCATGTTGTTATTAGTGGATTTGTGTTGAGATATTATTCAATGGTTTAGTATTTAAGTTGTGGTGATATTCTTCTAGTGGTGTCATGTGAACGTCGACTACAGGATACTTCACCATTTATGGGCCTAGGTGAATGCATTGTGTATTTGGATACTAATTGTGGGGTTGCCAGAGTGACAGAAACCTGAACTCCCGTTAGGACACCATTGCACAAGGGAGCGTAGGATCTCAAAGTTTAAGGCTATGGTTAGGTTTATATCTTAACTGCTTTCATGTAGTTGCGGATGCTTGCAGGGGGTTTAATCACAAGTATGTATTAGTCCAAGTAAGGTCGATACATTAGCACAGGTTCACCCACACAACACTTACAACACCAAAGAAGACTACTCAGCTATTTGAAGCGAAAGCACTTGACAATATTCCCATGTGTCCTTGAGAACGTTTGGCGCTTATAAGTATTTCCAACGGCTTGTCCTTTGCTAAGAAAGGATTGGGCCACTTGCTACAATTGTTCGTTGTCTTTATTACTTGCACTTTGTTTCTTTGCTTTATCAGAAAACCCCTAAAAATTCGTTTCCTAAGTATTTACAGAGATTTCCTGCTCCATACCACTAGTCAACACCTTCTGCTCCCCGTTGGGATCGACACTCCTATTTATAGAAAGTACTAAGATACACCCCCTATACTTGTGGGTCATCAGATCTCCTCGAAACAGTTTGTAGCTGCCGCCACCATCGTCCCTAGATTAGGGGGATTCCCTCACTGTTCGTTGGGGCAAAGTCTTGAGTTTGTGTTGTGCAGGTTTCCAAGTTGCTAGCAACACCTTTGAGTCGTTTCCTTCCTCCTACTGGTTCGATAACCTTGGTTTCTTACTGAGGGAAGAACTTATTGCTGTACTCATTATACCTTCCTCTTGGGGTTTCCCAACGAACCTCTACAGTGATCTGAGCCACACCATCAACAAGTTTTTCTGGCGCCGTTGCCGGGGAGGCTAAGGTCGGCTTCACAAGGGGAGTCCTTCACAACCTTTCTCTTTACTTTTTTTTTTGTTTTGCTTAGTTTCTTTTGCTTTGTTTTGTTTGCTTCTTTTTATCAAAAATTCCAAAAAAATAGTTTCGTTTGGTTTTCTTTTTGTTTTCAAAAACACAAAAAAATCAGTTCTTCCTTTAGTCTTCATCTTGCTCTAGCTCACCATGTTGATCCCTAAGTTCACCCTGAAATACCTTTCAATAGGTAGTGGCTCTACAATTGGGAAAGAAAATATTGAAGAATTCTTTAATCATATTAGCAAACATGAGGATATTGAGGATAGATCCTTAGCAGAACTTGCTCATAATTATGAAATTGCTGCAGCTTCTTTAGTTCACATGTTGGAGGCTAGGTTTGTTAACCTTAACCCCATGATGCAAATAAAGTTTCTAAAACTAAAAGAAATTGAGGATGCTGAAAAGAGAGATTTTATCCTAGAAACTTTGCTAAAAGAGTTCAATGATGTTTCTAAGGAAGCCAAAAAGGTCTTTGATCATTTTAATATGCTAGGCTCATGTGTAGAAGTAATGGGTACATTAGAAAAGTTGGATAAAACCAAACCCAATGGAGAGGAAATTTAAATACCCATACCTTTTAAACTTGTAGGAATACATGAAGCCCTAGAAAATAATTTTGATTGGATTATTCCTGAAAACCCATTTGATGAAAGTAGTGAACCCAAGAGAGATGAGAAAGGATCCTCTAAACCTCATTTGGATGAGATACCTTTCCTAGTTGAAGAAATTTCGAGTATTAATCCTAATGCTTCTTCATTTGAAAATACTTGATTCTTGCTTCTTGTACCTAGCTTAAAGGCGTTAAAGAAAAGTACTTCTTCGGAGATAACTGATACGTCCAAAACGTATCTACTTTCTCGAACACTTTGCTATTGTTTTTCCTCTAAACTTGTGTGATTTGGATACAACTAACACAATTGGACCTATTTTCAGTGAGAATTACCTTGGTGTCTTGTTTTTGTGCAGAAAATGAACTATCAGGAAAAATCCTAGAAAATATGCCAAAAACTATTTCTCACGGAAGATCCTGAGGGAAGGGGAGGCAGTGGTGGCACAGGGGGCCAGAACCACCCCAGTCGCGGGCCCACTGACCCCGCGCCTAGGGGAGGTTTGGCCACCCCAGGCAGCTCCTCGGCCTCCCTACGCGCCTATAAGTTGCCTTCTGACCTAAAAGCAGAGGGGGTTCGATAGTTTTCTAGAAACAGTTCCGCTCCGCCTCTGCCACCAGAAACCAAGATTCGGATCCAGAAACTCTGTTCTGGCACCCTGCTAGGACGGGAAATTTGTAGAGGATCATCGCCATCGTCATCACCAACGGATCTCCATCAACCACTGATGTTTCCCTCATCCATGAGTGAGTAAGCCCTCGCTGGAGGCTTGGGGATGGTAGGGATTGGATGAGTTCTATCATGTAATCGAATAAGATCTGTTAGGCCATAGTGCCTAGTATCTCTATTAATGCTATTTGACTTTGTTGGAACTTGTTGTGCTTAATGCTTGTCACTAGGGCCCGAGTGCCATGATCTCAGATCTGAACTTATTATTGAATCATTATGATAGTATTGTTTGTGATCTTATCTGCAAGTTGTGTACACATATCATTGTCCGGATCCAAAGGCCCCACAGTGACAATAATTGGGACAACCGGAAGGGATGGCTATGGTGTGAGGATCACATGTGTTCACGGAGTGTTAATGCTTTGCTCCGGTGCTCTATTGAAAGGAGCACCTTAATTGCTAGTAGTTCCCTAGAGGCCCCGCTGCCACGGGCTGGCTGGACAGAAGATGTTATGCAAGTTCTCATTGCGAGCACCTATGACTATATTTGGAGCACATGCCTAGGATTGTTTAGTACTTGGATGCTTGTTATTATTTATCTGCAATGCCCTAGATCTTGAAGTTACATGTTTAGACTCGTCCATGCAACACCTGTCGTGGTATTGCCGATGAGTACGCCATGGAGGGGTCCTCACAGTGCGTGTTTAGAGACATGGGGGAAGGCGGATGGTTGTGGTGCAGGTAACACACTTACCCGAGTTCAGATCCTGACAGTGGCGGAATCCTACTCCTGCTATAAATCACTATAAGGGCAATACGCCGAGTTACACGGATTGGTTCGCTATGCGAGGTTGTCTGAATCGATGCTAAGTTGTGTATGAGATTGTGCCCTAAAGGCTCCCATAGGCCCGACTTATATAGTCTCCTGGTCCTAGGGTTATAGGGAAAAGTCCTAGCCGGACAGCTTACAGAGTCCTACACCGTCTATTACTAGTCTTGTGTATCTTGCACTCCAAGGCTCCGGGTACGCTGGTGACTCCACCGTAGCATTCCTTTATCTGGCATGGGCCTCCCTTCTGGATCCATCTAACTAGGCCGCCCAGTAGGCCATTGGCCATGCTACCAACTGTGGGCCACCCGGGTTATCCGGATAGGTGACATGCTACGAGGATACCCATATAGCATATCCCCAACAGTAGCCCCCGGAGAACTCTGAGATCTTGCGCCGTCTTGCCTCTTCAGATGAATGCTCTGTCTAATTGAATGTCGGCAAATCGTCAAGCAATATCTTGTAGTCCTCCCAAAGAACCCTGCAAGGCTTTCTTCCGTCTTCTACTTGTAAGCCGGAGAAATGCTGAATCTTTCATCGTACTCTTCCGTAGCCATTCGATCCGTCTATGTCGGAATCTTCGATGTGACGGCTCATCTTACCATGTCATCTAGGACGACGTAGGCTTAGGTCAGCGATGCCTCGTAACTCACACATGCAGAGAACGCAATCATGTCCGATTTTCCCGTGTGAGCGATACGAACCGTTGGCGGCGATGGTTGGAGACGTGGCGAAATTTCCGCGCACGCTCACGAACACGTCGTCTACGCGGCAACCGTCCGATCAAGCTGCACGAATCTTGACGCTTGGAGATGATAAATAGTTACCGTGGTGGAATTTTCACTTTTTACCTCATTCTCCTCGCATCGTCTTCTTCCTCCAGTGCGTGCCCCCTCGAGCTCTCCACGCCCAACTCGCGAAAAAACCCTAGCCTCCAATCTGCACCAGTCGCACCCAGCCTCACTCCATGGCCAGCAGCAGCACTTCTCCCTTCATGGCGGCGTCGAACGAAGCCGTGGCGAAGCCGGCGAGTTCCATCGTCGTTCCTCCAGAGGGCCTGGTCATCCCCGCATCGGCGGCTATCGAGTCCGCCGGCGGCGACCTTAATCTGGCGGCGCTGGAGCCGTTGGAGGAGGAGCCAGACTCGCACAAGGGCGACTGGCGCGGCTTAGATATCACAGATCGTGATATCCAAGAGATGATCGCCGAAGGCTACCTTCCTGCGACGGAGGGGCTCGCCTGGCGGGCGGCACCGGCCGGCGAGGTTACACCTTCTCCCCAAGCCGGAGAAAAAGTGTACCTCAAATCCCAACTGGTACGCGGCGTCTCCCTGCCCATCTCCAACTTCTTCCTCTCCATCTTGAATCACTATAGGGTCCAGCCCCAGAACCTTTCCCCCAATAGTATCTTAGTGCTTAGCAACTACGCGGTGCTCTTCGAGGGATAGTTAGGGATATGGCCTAGGTTAGACCTCTTTGTGTACTTCTTCACCGTCAAACGTGAAGCCGGACATAGCAAGGAAGAACTTAGGAACTGTGGCACCATAAGCTTCAAGATTCGACCTGGCCGGCGGTTCCCCGACATCGTCGGCCACGAGTCCTGCAAAAATTGGCAACGGACGTACTTTTACGGCCCAGACATCCCTCTGGCTGGCCGACAAGTTACGTACCCGGACTTCGTTAACAGAGCCGCCGCTGAAGCCTCGTCATGGAGATCCCAGGCCTCCCTTCCCTCCGACCTCGACGCTTCTCGTGCCATAAGGCGGATTGAATGGTTCGTAGAGATGGGTTTGACCGGCTTGGACCTAGCCATGTGTTGGTTCATCAGGCGAATCCAACCTCTATAGCACCACGCGAAGCTCATGCACGAGTATACCAGCGACAGAAGGGATAGTATCTGCATCTTCATGGACAACTTCTCGAGCGACTCCGTCAAGCTCCGCCTTAAGGACATCGTCAAGGTGAAGGATAAGAAGCGTGGCTTCACCATCACCTACGACATGTTCGTAGACGGCAAGTGCCCAAAGGTAGGTATTTTATTTTTCGTGTACGACATATACTCCAGTTCTTC
Source organism: Avena insularis (assembly GCA_023614405.1). NCBI lineage: Eukaryota > Viridiplantae > Streptophyta > Magnoliopsida > Poales > Poaceae > Avena > Avena insularis. The sequence continues at coordinate 30,413,784 of CM042690.1, forward strand.
CGTCTTGCAAATGTCATCTTATCTAACACGGTGATTTCTTACTTAACAGCTTAGCGATCTAGAGGAGGGCAACCTGGCTGCCCAAATCTATGATCCAAAGATGAAGGAAGTCACGGTCCTGTCCGACGACGAAGCTCCGTTGGCGCGGAAGCGGAAGAGCTCCACCTCTGACGCTGCTGAGGGAGGCAAGAAGAAGAAGACGGAGGGTGGAGCCTCCAAAAAGACTACCGCCGCCCTGGAGGCGGAAAAGAGAGTAGTTATCGGGATCCCCTTTGCCAAAGCACCCCCACTTGTGTAAGCTTCTCATTCTCCGACATTATCTATTTATCTGTCTTGTTCCTGTACTTATGCATTTTGCACGTTTCAGGAAGAAAGCCACGACCAGCCTCAATAAGACCTCCAAAACATCGGGGGCTTCTCGAAATATTAAGGACATGCTGCATCGCGACGCCTCCCCCACCATCGCCCACCACACACAGCCGTCAAGCCCTAAATGCGCCCCAACAAGCTCACAAGCTAAGGAGGCATCTGGCCCTTCCGCCATGGAAGTGGATTCTGGCGCTTCTACCGAGCTTCTTTGTTGTCGTGACGGTGACGTGTGAAGTACCGCCCAACAAATGGCTGAAGCTTCGGCTAAGGATGCCATCGGTGGCGGCAAGGCGGTGGTGGAAGCTGGTACTTCTGCCAAAGGCGGTGCCCTTGCTTCCCAGAAACCTTTTGAGTTACCAAAGATAGTTTACCCGGCACTCACGCTGAGTAGCACAACTCTAGTTCCTGGAGCAGCACCGACATCTCCGACGTGCGGTCTTGAGGAGCTCCTCCGACAAGCAGAAATCTTGCGAGGAAACAGCATCTTCTTTGGCAAGCTGCTGGCCGAGAGCGCTACAAACCTCAAGATCATTGCACTTGTAAGATTTATTTGCCTTTTGCATTTCATATGAGTATCCCACTGTAGCCCCCGAGGATGTAGACGAAAAACCATAGGCTTTTGCGTCTAGATGCTCTAAGAGTGACTAAGCTAGAAAACTTCTCACTGTATCCCCCAAGCATGTAGATGGAATGAATTATTCCGACTATATGCTTTAAGAGTAGCATACGCAGTGTTTATAAATTTCAGTACTGTAGCCTCCAAGCTTCTAGTTGTAACTGAATTAGTTCCGACTAGATGCTTAAAGAAAGCTAAGCATATAGCTTAGTTAAAAACTTTATACTGTAGCCCCCAAGATTCTAATCAAAAACTGAATTAGTTCCGACTAGATGCTCAAAGAAAATCTAAGCATGTTGCTAGGTTAAAAACTCTCGCTGTAGCCCCCGAGCATCTAGGTGGAAAATTTCCGACTAGATGCTCCAAGCAGACTAAGCAACGTTTAACTTTGCCATTTTTTCCACAGAACGAGAATGCTCGGAGGGGCATGGCCAATGACAAGTACCATAAGATGCGCGCAGATCTTGAAGCCGAAAAGGGTAAAACTGCCATCTTGAAGGAACATATCATAAAAAACAAGAGTCTGTTTTCTTTTTGCGCATTCCGTCTTGGTTTTGTGTCTATATTCTCCGAGTACTCACTGTGTACTTTGTTTTCTCTGACTTTGCAGAACATGTTGCCAAGGCCAAGGACATTGTCAAGCAATCCAAGCATATTCAGCAGCTGGATAGCGAGAACAAGATCCTTAAGGAGGAGAGGAAAGATATGCTGAAAATGCATGAGGATTCAATGAAGGCCCTGCAGGACTCCACCACCGCGGAAATCACTCGCTGGAAGGAGGAGATTTCGATCTTAAAAGATCAGAAGCAATCTGCCGATGAGCAGAATCAACGCCATAGCGAGGCGTATAAGCTCCTCCAACAAGAGAAACAATCCTTGGCGGACACCCTCTGGCAAGCTGAGGCCAGCATCTTCAGTAAGTTTTCTCCGTCTTGGATTTCTGTAGTCTAGGTACTTTGAATTTGTCGTGGTGGTATCACGGAATATGCCATGGGTAGGCTAAAGTTGGGGCCGATGGACGTGGAGGAATCCGGGGAGGGATGATGCAGTGAAGACCGCACTCGTATGAACAAAGAGAAATACAGTGTATATAGGATTGAGGCTCTCATGTGGAGATAACACCTCTTTCTCTACATCTAATCTCTCATAATCTTGCCATGCTTGTGGCTACAGTCATGCTCCTTGAGCTGTATCTCCTATGCCTCTATCTAGATCTCTCTGTGAGATTGGAGGAGGAAGAAGAAGAAGAGCTCCTATTGAGCAGAGAGGGGAAGAGCCCTTCAGGGCCTCTCTTGTAATGATCCCCCTGGTGCTCCTTATAAAGGGGAGCCCAGGGGAAAAGACTTGTTCTACACGTTTGTCATCTACATGGTATATTCTGTGTTTCTTATAGAGATGCTCAACATATATATGCCTTGGCATCTTTGGAGATGCCAGACATATTCCCTAGCATCTTATTTGATGCCAAGAGCATATCCCTAGCATCTTGTTAGATGCCATGGGCATATTCCATACGTCATGTGCCAGTCTGAGCTGGTGGGCTCCCAAGACTGGCACAATACTTGTTGGTCTTGTCTTGACTTGATGGTGCGTCGAGGTGGATGTTGAAGGCGCATATGGAAATGAATAAGATGTCGTACAGAACAATATTATTCGGCCTTAGGAAGTGTAATTCGGCCTGGTGGAAGATTGATTCGGCCCAGCCTTGGTCACAGATTAAAGGGCCCAGCCGAGGTATTCTGAGATTCGGCCTAGTGAAGCCTAGCCTGGATTCCTCCTTGCTGGCCCATAGTCTGAGGTGCAGGCCGGGTTAATGGGATCCGCTGTGGCCCAAGATTCCTTTGATTCGTCCCACCCGGGGAGGTCGGCAAGGTCGGCGTTGCAGAGCCTGGGCGGTCCCGCGGTGGATCGGGTGTGATGGTTTCCGGCCCAGCCGGGCGAGACGCTGCCAGCCCAGCATGGTCATGGGGGAAGGCCGGACTCGTAGTGGGCCGAATCAACTGGCTTCGGCCCACCTGGGCGTAGACAAGGAAACTCGGCACGTGGGGATCCTTGATTCGGTCGAGGCGGGAGTGTTGGGGGCGACGTCGGCGGGAGCAGGAGAGGTGAGCGCGACGTTGGCAGGAGCACTGCTTATGCTAGAGGCAGTTTGGAGATGGGCCGGATGCGGTGATTCGGCCCAGCCGTGTTATTCCCGTTTTTGGTCTTGATTCGGCTTAGGAGGCCTAGGACAGGGCCGAGATTTGTATAATTCGGCCCAGGCAGCCTCTTCCTCTATTACTTTCTATTCCTCATATTACTTATCTCGGATGGCGTTCCTTTTATCTCACTTTGTATTAAATCATTCTGTATCCTCTTGTATCTTCCGATACCTCATCTTTAGGGTATCTGGGGTCATATCCCCGACATTAGTCCCCGAGGCTATGTGGGACTCGTAGAGTCGTGCATAGGCTTCAAATTCAAATATTCTCAGAGTTACTTTTCGACTTAATATATTTTAGATGTATACTTCTATGTCCCATAACCCTTTCGGGTAAGTTCGTGACACCTAGCCTTTATGTGCGCCGGTCTTTTAACCCCTTTGGATAAGTTATGACTTCCGGCCATTTTTGGCATTGGTCTTTTAACCCCTTTGGGTAAGCTACGAGTTCTGTCCTTCATGGGCACTACTCTTTTAACCCATTTGGGTAAGTCATGAGTTCTAGCCTTCTTGGGCATTGCTATTTTAAACCCTTTGGGTAAGTTGTGACTTCCGGCATATTTTTGGCACTGGTCTTTTAACCTCTTTGGCTAAGTTATGACTTCTGGCCATTTTTGGCACTGGTCTTTTAACCCCTTTGGGTAAGTTACGAGTTCTGTCCTTCATGGGCACTGCTCTTTTAACTATTTTGGGCAAGTTATACTTCGAGTTATTATACTCAAAATTTACTTACGTCTTAAGTCTGAGTCGTTTGACTCAAATCCGAGGTATAAATAACTACAGGGCTACTTGTGTCATGATCTAGCACCCAAGACTGACACGATAGTTGCAGAGCTCGTCTTGGCTCGATGGAGTGTTTGCTGTGGTGGTTGACGTAGCATTCAGAGACACATAAGGGGACTCTCGGGATGATTTATGTCGATCAAGAGGTCAATTCCAATAAATATCTCAATCTGGGGTTGGCTAATTCGGACTGTGGACCTCCTAATTCGGCCCAGACGGATATAGCAGCTTCATGGATCCTGTCGGATTACTGTTTGACCCGGCCTAGGAAAATGGCCCATCCAGGGCGAAAGAGGCCCAGCCGAGCTCCCTCTCATTCGGCCCGAGCGAGGCATCAAGGAGAGTAGCCCAGCTGGGGCAGGTGTTGCCAGCTCGCGCGGTTATGAAGAAGTGGCCCGTGGTGGGTTGGCTTAGTCCAGTGCCGGCCCACCTAGGGTAAGCTTGGTGACTGGCGTTGGCCCGTGGTGGGCCGAGCTGTTCGTGCCGGCCCACCCGGGGTGGATTGGCGAGGCAACCTGGCGGGACTGATTCGTCCGTCGATGCAGTGTGCATGATATCGGCGATGGGAGGCTTGGCGGGAGTAGCGCGGGAGCTCAGGAAGCGTCGTCCTGCAGGGGAAGGTTCGGTGAGATGGGCTGGCTTCTCCGTGTCGGCCCATGCACGGAATTGGTGACAAGATGGCATATGATTCGGCATGTGGAGCCGTTGGGCCAAGATAAAATGATTCGGCCCATAGCAGTTATCTTAATTTGCCCAGGAATAAGTAGATTCGGCCAGGGAAATATCTCTTTGGGCCGAGATATCTTTGATCCGGCCCAGTTTAGCTTTTTTCCCTTTATCCTTTTCTATTTAGCCTTTATATTTATTTAAAATATCCTTTTCATATATAAGTCTCTTGACGACTTAGTTATAACTCAACTCTGGGGTACCCGGGGTCGTATCCCCGACATTAGTCCCCGAGTCTATGTGGGATTCGTAGAGTCGCTCGTAGACTTTGTATCAAATATTCCCAGAGTTGTCTTATGACTTATAACCTCTTGGTTATATACTTATTTTTCACTTCATATGTTTTTGGGCAAGTTTTAGACTTCTGGCCTTCTTGGGCACTGCTCATAACCCTTTTTGGTAACTTCTTGACTTCTGGCCTTCTTGAGCACTGGTCTTAACCCTTTTGGGTAAGTTCTGAGTTCTGGCCTTCTTAAGCACTGCTCTTTTAACCTCTTTGGGTAAGTTATGACTCCTGGCCTTTTTTAAGCACCGGTATTTCAACCACTTTGGGTAAGTTCTTGACTTCTGGCCTGCTTTGGCTCTAGTCTTATAACCCCTTTGGGTAAGTTCTTGACTTCTGGCATGCTTTGGCTCTGGTCTTATAACCCCTTTGGGTAAGTCATAATCCGAGTCATCTGTTTCCCAATCCAAGTTATTTTACTCAAAATTGACTTATGTATTAAGTCTGAGTCATCTGACTCAAATCCGAGTTATCTGATTCCAAATCCAAGTTACTTTACTCAATTTTGACTTACATCTCAAATCTGAGTCATCTGACTCAAATCCGAGGTATATGACTCAAATCCGAGTTATCTGATGCAAAACCCGAGTTACTTTACTCAATTTTGACTTACATCTCAAATCTGAGTCATCTGATTCAAATCCGAGGTATATGACTCAAATCCGAGTTATCTGATGCAAAATCCGAGTTACTTTACTCAATTTTGACTTACATCTCAAATCTGAGTCATCTGACTCAAATCCGAGGTATATGACTCAAATCCGAGTCATCTGATGCAAAATCCGAGTTACTTTACTCTATTTTGACTTACATATCAAATCTGAGTCATCTGACTCAAATCTGAGGTATATGACTCAAATCCGAGTTATCTGATGCAAAATCCGAGTTACTTTACTCAATTTTGACTTACATCTCAAATCTGAGTCATCTGACTCAAATCCGAGGTATATGACTCAAATCCGAGTCATCTGATGCAAAATCCGAGTTACTTTACTCTATTTTGACTTACATCTCAAATCTGAGTCATCTGACTCAAATCCGAGGTATATGACTCAAATCCGAGTCATCTGATGCAAAATCCGAGTTATTTTACTCAATTTTGACTTACATCTCAAATCTGAGTCATCTGACTCAAATCCGAGGTATATGACTCAAATCCGAGTCATCTGATTCCAAATCCGAATCACTTTACTCAATTTTGACTTACATCTCAAATCTGAGTCATCTGACTCAAATCCGAGGTATATGACTCCTTTCGAGTCATCTGTCTTCCGATATATAACTTGATCTGATGAGATGATGTCAATTTGCCTTTGATTTGGATCCGAGATATAGATCCGAGATTAAGTTTTGTGGATACGATATTGGGGCTAATCGCTGAGAGATCCGATTCGATATGTTGATATGAGATATAGATTCGAGATATGATAAGTTGGCAACTAGTCTTCCGAGATACGGGATAACCTGGCAAGATAGTGAAATATCAATCCGAGTTATAATATAACCTGGCAATCTGGCGAGCTGAATCAAACTTTAGTCCTAATCAGAGATGAGCTAGTACTCCAAGTCCAAATGCAAATCCGAATTATAATATACCCTGGCGAGCTGAATCAAATGTTAGTCCGAATCAGAGATAAGCTACTGAGCTGAGTTAATGGTTAAACCGAGGCATAAATAAACTGACTCAAATTATATCTAAATCATCAATAAGCTGGCTGGTGAGCTGAGTTAAAGGATAATCCAAAGCATAAATAAACTGACTCAAATTCTATCTGAATCATAAACAAGCTGACTCAAATTCTATCCAAGTTATAAATAAGCTAACTCAAAATCTATCCGAATTATAAATAAGCTGACTCAAATTCTATCCGAATCATAAATAAGCTGACTCAAATTCTATCCGAATCATAAATAAGCTGGCTGGTGAGCTGAGTTAAAGGTTAATCCAAATCATAAATAAACTGACCCAAATTCTATCTGAATCATAAATAAGCTGACTCAAATACGGATCTGAATCAACATAATGTTCTCTCAATCTAAAGGTGACTCTACGGATACGTTAACTAGTCCCCGGGTTAAGTTATTTTCTCCCCGGGGTGAAGGGTCGAGTGTTGGTGGCTGAGTTATCTGGCACTTACGGTATACTTGGAGAAGTGTTTGAGTGATTCTCCCTAAGTCATACCTGCCCTGCTGAGTTACTTGGTACTTACAGTAAGCTTGGAGAAGAGTTTGAGTCCTTCTTGCTGAGCCTTACCTGCTTTGATGAGTCAGGCTTGGAGAGCTTATGCGCTTACCTCTCTGTTCTCTGTTCGCTTGGTGGAGCTAAATGAGCTCTATGAGGAAGAAGTTGACGAAGATGCTCCCGTCCGGATGGAAACCCAACCAACGCCACTAAGAGGCCCCAAGGTGGGCGCCAAATGTCGTGGTGGTATCACGGCATATGCCATGGGTAGGCTAAAGTTGGGGCCGATGGACGTGGAGGAATCCAGGGAGGGATGATGCAGTGAAGACCGCACTCGTATGAACAAAGAGAAATACAATGTATATAGGATTGAGGCTCTCATGTGGAGATAACACCTCTTTCTCTACATCTAATCTCTCATAATCTTGCCATGCTTGTGGCTACAATCATGCTCCTTGAGCTGTATCTCCTATGCCTCTATCTAGATCTCTCTGTGAGATTGGAGGAGGAAGAAGAAGAAGAGCTCCTATTGAGCAGAGAGGGGAAGAGCCCTTCGGGGCCTCTCTTGTAACGATCCCCCTGGTGCTCCTTATAAAGGGGAGCCCAGGGGACAAGACTTGTTCTACATGTTTGGCATCTACATGGTATATTCTGGGTTTCTTATAGAGATGCTCAGCATATGCCTTGGCATCTTTGGAGATGCCAGCATATTCCCTAGCATCTTATTTGATGCCAAGAGCATATCCCTAGCATCTTGTTAGATGCCATGGGCATATTCCATACGTCATGTGCCAGTCTGAGCTAGTGGGCTCCCAAGACTGGCACAATACTTGTTGGTCTTGTCTTGACTTGATGGTGCGTCGAGGTGGATTGTCACATCCCAAGATTTTCCAAATCTTGTAATGTGAAAAATAAATGAATAAAATAAAACCTTGTTGATTTTCAGGGTAAGAAGAAACTTTTTGAATCCAATTGGAAAACTTTCAAACCTATTTTGATCTTGGATCCAATAAAAATCCTAAAGGGATTTAGAAAGTTAAATAAGCAATAAAGCTAAAAATATTTGGAATTACTATTTTGGATCTTTTAATAAAAGATTTGGTTTTCAAAAGAAAAGGTGGAATTATAAATAAAGATTATATTATAGAGCCAAATTAAACCTTGGCCAAGCTTTTGAAATAAAACATTTTGTTTTGATAAAAATAGTAAAAGTTTGTTTAAATAAAATAATAAGGATTTAATATCCAATTTTATTTAAGTAAAGGCTTTTCCCATTTTAAATAAACACCAAAACTTATTTATTTTATTTTAAATAAGTTTTCCAAGTATTTTATATTCTCAAATAAAACCTACTGAAGTGTTTTTGGTTTTATTTTAGATTTCAAAATAAAGATTTTAATAAAACAAATCCTATTTGATTTAATAACTAAGGCCCATTTTATTTAATGATTAATGGACCCTAAAGTAAAAATGTTATTTTGTTTTAAACAAGTTTTCCAAGTATCTTTTATTTTCAAATAAAACCTACTCATTTCGGTTTGATAATATTTGGATTTCAAATGGAGATTTTATTAAATAAATCAAACCCTATTTGATTAAAATAACTAAAGGTCCATTTTATTTAATTAATGAATGGATCCTAAAAAGAATACAAATATTATTTTATTTTGGGATTTGGTTTATGTTGATAAACAGAACCAAAAACTCATTACAAGTGTGGTGATTGTTTGAATTGTTTGAATGTTTGAATTGTTGATTAAAATTCAAAACAGAAAAATCAATTAGAAAAAGAAAAAGGTTTCAGACAGAAAAAAAATATGCAAAGGACCCAGCCCAACAAACTGGCCCAACATCCCAGTCCAGCCCACCTATTCCCCTCTGCCGAAGCGTTTTCTTTCACTCGAACTCACACCCGCTAAGTCACTGACTGGTGGACCTTATTCTCTCTCTCCCTCTCTCGCTACCAGAGGACCCCACAGCCACGCTGTCATCTTCCCCACCCCCACGACCTGTTCTTCCTCCCCTCATCGCCGTTTCTGGCTTTGATTTCCCGGCTTGAATTCGTCTTAACGCGGCCACCATTACTCGCAGTGACCATGCCCCTTTAAACGCCAGCGACTCTCCTCCATTTCCCCTCTGTCTCCTCCCCCAAGTGCGCCCCAGTGGCAATTTCACTCAAACACCGCCTTTGTCCGACCCTCCTCCATGAGAATTTCGGCAGCCTCACGCCACCTCTTGCCTCCTCGAGCTCGCAGCTGTGATCACCATCACTCGGCGGACCTTTCTACAGCCGCAGCTCGCTCGCGCGTGCCCCTGAGCGTCGGCAGCGACAACAACCGCCGCCGCCACCGTCTGGCTCTTCTCTGACGACCTCCCTCTGGTAAACCAGACTACCCCGACCCCTCTCGTTCATGCACACACCTTCGACGTGTCTTTGCGCGTCTGACCCTGTCTCCCATTTGTCCTAGCGTGCATCATAGCCCCGTCTCCGACGACACCCGAGCGAACCCGACGCCAGCAGGAACTTCGGCGAACAATCAAACCCGCTCCAGTGCGCCCCTCGACAAGACGGCACCACCTTGAGCTTCCGCAGTTTCTCGCGAACGTGAGTACCTTCCCAGCCACCCTTGCTTCCTCAGACGCGCGCCGCCACATCGTTCGGCCGGCCCCGCCAGCCACCACCGGAAGATCATTGCTTAGGGTCGAGCTCACCTATCCGATCTCGATCTGGTGGATAGGATAGAACCACTTAAAGCGAAGAGGTACGCAACCTGTGCCACACGATCTAACTTGATCCAACGCGCCAGGATAGTCGATCCAACCGAAAGGGTATTAACGAATCAAAACAGCCACGTGGACTGGATTCGATTTAAAACAGATTTTAGATCTGATTAGAATGCAAATTTGTAATTGGTATAACTTTTGATCCACATGTCCAAAAATTACAAATTTTATACCAATGGAATCAGCAAGACAATCCCTAGCCAACCATCCCTTTTGTTTAGTAAAAAGCTTTTGGAAAAATGGTTGTTTTTCAGAAACATTTGTATGCTTGTTAAGGATGTGAAAATTGTTTAAAAATGAATTTGGGGATAAAATCTTTTGCAATTGGATTGGTTTGAACCTACTGACCATAGGAAACACTTTGTGGATTCAAAAATGTATTTGGTGAAAGAAAAGAATGATTCTTTGATTTAAAACCATTTCTAGTCAAATAGAAATGTGGTTTATTTATTAAAAATGGTTTTGGAAGAGAACTTTTGGGAAATGTTTTGTTTTAAACTCTCTGACCCTAAAAACCAAGTTTTATGGTTTGAAAACATATTTTGTGAACTTTAGAGATTAATGCCTTAGTAAAAACATTTTTACACCACATAAAATGATACTTTGTTTTGAAAATGGTTTAGGAAGTGAAACCTCTTGCAAATGACTTTGCCACTTTATAAAATGACCCTTAGGTGTTTTCCAATGTTTATGGCCCATTAGGAACCACTTTTCCAAATAAAACAAAGCTTGGCATGCTTGCATGCATTCCTTAGACTTTATGATTTTATGTGTTGTTTTGCTTGATTGGTAGATTGAGATTGTGCCTTGCTTGATTGATTTGTAGTGACTTGAAGAGTGTGATTGTTGCAAGGACAAGGAGTGAATTCATACCCTCTACCAAAAAGGCAAGTGATGCTTCATACTTTTTGTCCCATTACTTTCACTATGCATTAGTGATTTTCTCTAAGTAAAACTTGCATGGAATTTTTGCTAAGTATAAACCTTGCTATAGGAAATCCTAGTAGATGAACCTTAGTAGAAATCTTCCTAAGTTAAGATTTCCTATTACAATCAAGCTTAGACTAGCTAATAGAAAACAAGGGTGGAATATATATCCAAACTATGAAAAATTTCTAAGTCTAAGGACTTGAGTTTTTGTTTAATAAAACAACTAAGTTAATGAAACACCTGGGTGGAATGGTAATTGCTTGGTGGATTTTGGTTGAGTGGTTCACAAGGCCCATGTCTATGGTTTACCTTGTGTATCTCACTTGTGGATGGCCACCCAGGAACAAAGAGATTTGAGATGTCAAATGTTGAGAAGCTTCAAGTGCAGCCACTTGGCATTATGGGCTCTGCCTGGATCATATAGGTTGCAAGAACTTAGCCATATGGACAGTGGGTGGTAGAGTTTGATAGGTTGAGCAACGTCCATTTTGGTCTAAGGGAAGGCTTCTAAAAGATCTTGTCTTGGGAAACCAAGTCTTGTGGGGAAAGTGCACCACCTCTGCAGAGTGTAAAATCTAAGTACTTAGCCATGTCCCTGGTAAAGGACAATTTGAGCATCAAGACATGGAAGCAATCAAGAATCTCATCATTCAAATTTCTAAGATAAAAACTTGTGGTTTGAACAAGGGTTAAAGAATTTTCAATCTTTGATTGGGAGATTGCCTTGGAAAAGTTTTGTCAAAACAAAAACTTAGTATTTTCAAATGATAAGGAAAAATATATTTTGAGCAATGCAAGCCTCAACTTCACTTAGCCAAATGCATATAGATGATAGACTCCACTATATTACCATAGTATCACTTGCCAATACAATTCAAATGTATTGACCCTTGTGGATGTAACTTATTATGTTGCAGGTTTGATTGTTTTAGTGAAGTGTGTTGATTAGGATTACAAAGTCTACAACCAACATGTCTGCCTGTGGCACTTTGAAGATGAAGGACCCCATGCTTATAGTTATTCCGCTGCAATGTAATGTAATAGCCAAATGAGCTATGTAAAGATGTAATAAAATTATGTTATTCCTGGTTATAAAGTTATATTATGACCTTTGTTTCTTGATATTACATCTTAACTGTGGATGCTAGCTATTGATCCAGGGACTAGCATTGTAAACACAGGGGACACCACCTTATGTTAATAAAGGTTGGGATACTCCCTCTACAGATGGTATCAGAGCATTGTGTTGCCTGTAGGATTTGTAAACCTAGGATTGGACAAAAACCCTTAGAAAAATAGGAGCTGTATTTGTTCCAAAACTTATTTACAAACAATCTTGTAAACTCTTTCCTCAACCATTTAGGTTTGAACTCTACATCTCATCTAATTTCAACTTGATGGAAAAACCTACCCCATGGCCAAAGACTACACCATGAGCAAAGGACTTCATCAACTCTAATGACTTCAACTTCTTCAACTCTAATGACTTCAACATCTTCAGCATATTCACCAAGGACTTCCAACTTGGATACTACTAAGGACTACAAGAGAGACAAGGAAATCTTGCTCAAGATATGGAGACTAAGGAAATGCAAAATTCGAAGGAGTTCACTTCATTAGAAGTTTTGTGACCAAGAGTTTTTCCCAAGGAAACCATGATCTCATGTAAGAAGAAACAACCAAGAATGATGGAAGAATCACAAGTGAACCATATAGATGGACCACCATATTTTAGTTAAGTCAAACACACCAACTTATGTGGTGTAACAAAAATATTTTGTTGGCTAAAAATGTGATTGAACTTTGTTGTTTGAGTGGAATGTTTGTTTGTGATTGCTTGCACATTGCTTGTGTGAATTGTGATGTGTGTGATTAGAATTATTTCCTTAGAAACATCTTTTGCCTATTCTAATCCCAATCCAACCCAAACAGATGACTTCTCCAAGAAACTCCAACATCAATGATGGTGACAACAACAACAACCAAGAGGACAACATGAGAGAACTTATAGCAACTCAAAACCAGTTGAACCAAGAGACAACTTAGCTTTTAGCCAACAACAATGGACTAGACCCAGCCATACAAAGGATTTTGAAACTTCAATCCCAATTGCTGCAAGGATTGGTTACTCAAATGATCAACATGGGAGAAAACTTTTCCCAAAGAACTAATGACAACAAGGATGATAAAGATGATATTCTAGAAGGAACCCAAGCTAACAATACTTGTGAAGACAAGGATCATGCATCCAAGGAGCATGAAGATCAATGCCCCAAGAAAAGATAAAGATCTCCCACCTATGAAGAACATGAACTAGAAGAACTCCTAGCTTTGGAGAAACCCAAAAAGAAGAAGAAGAAGAAATGCCCCAACCCTAACAAGGAGGATATTACTCAAGTGCAATGTTACAATTGCAAAGAGATGGGACACTATGCCAATGAATGCCCAGAAAAGAAGAAGAATCAAAGAAACAAACAAGAGGCAATGATACCAAAGGAAAAGAAAGATATCAGCCAAGTGATGTGTTCCAAATGCAAGGAACTAGGCCACTATGTAAACTTCTGTCCAGGAAAGAGGAAGCACAAGATAAACCAACCTATAAAAGATCTCGGCCTTGTCACATGTTTCAAGTGTGAAAACAAAGGACACTATGCAGATGTTTGCCCAGAGAAGTTTCCCCAGGATCCCAAGGAGGCCAACATGTAATTTAGTTGGAAATATTTTAAGGGTGGTAGTACCCTAGATGTGTTGAGCCCATTTGTAACCCCTAGCCTTCCCAAATCTCGGGACGAGATTTATTTTAAGGGTGGTAGCCTATCACATCCCAAGATTTTCCAAATCTTGTAATGTGAAAAATAAATGAATAAAATAAAACCTTGTTGATTTTCAGGGTAAGAAGAAACTTTTTGAATCCAATTGGAAAACTTTCAAACCTATTTTGATCTTGGATCCAATAAAAATCCTAAAGGGATTTAGAAAGTTAAATAAGCAATAAAGCTAAAAATATTTGGAATTACTATTTTGGATCTTTTAATAAAAGATTTGGTTTTCAAAAGAAAAGGTGGAATTATAAATAAATATTATATTATAGAGCCAAATTAAACCTTGGCCAAGCTTTTGAAATAAAACATTTTGTTTTGATAAAAATAGTAAAAGTTTGTTTAAATAAAATAATAAGGATTTAATATCCAATTTTATTTAAGTAAAGGCTTTTCCCATTTTAAATAAACACCAAAACTTATTTATTTTATTTTAAATAAGTTTTCCAAGTATTTTATATTCTCAAATAAAACCTACTGAAGTGTTTTTGGTTTTATTTTAGATTTCAAAATAAATATTTTAATAAAACAAATCCTATTTGATTTAATAACTAAGGCCCATTTTATTTAATGATTAATGGACCCTAAAGTAAAAATGTTATTTTGTTTTAAACAAGTTTTCCAAGTATCTTTTATTTTCAAATAAAACCTACTCATTTCGGTTTGATAATATTTGGATTTCAAATGGAGATTTTATTAAATAAATCAAACCCTATTTGATTAAAATAACTAAAGGTCCATTTTATTTAATTAATGAATGGATCCTAAAAAGAATAAAAATATTATTTTATTTTGGGATTTGGTTTATGTTGATAAACAGAACCAAAAACTCATTACAAGTGTGGTGATTGTTTGAATTGTTTGAATGTTTGAATTGTTGATTAAAATTCAAAACAGAAAAATCAAATAGAAAAAGAAAAAGGTTTCAGACAGAAAAAAAATATGCAAAGGACCCAGCCCAACAAAGCCCCAATGACCCAGTCCAGCCCACCTATTCCCCTCTGCCGAAGCATTTTCTTTCACTCGAACTCACACCCGCTAAGTCACTGACTGGTGGACCTTATTCTCACTCTCCCTCTCTCGCTGCCAGAGGACCCCATAGCCACGCTGTCATCTTCCCCACCCCCACGACCTGTTCTTCCTCCCCTCGTCGCCGTTTCTGGCTTTGATTTCTTGGCTTGAATTCGTCTTAACGCGGCCACCATTACTCATGATGACCATGCCCTTTAAACGCCAAATGACTCTCCTCCATTTCCTCTATCTCCTCCCCAAGTGCCCCAGTGGCAATTTCACTCAAACACCGCCACTGTCCGACGACCCTCCGGCGAGAATTCCGGAAGCCTCACGCCACCTCTTGCCTCCTTGAGCTCGCAGCTGCGATCACCATCACCCGGCGGACCTTTCTGCGCAGCTTCGCTCGCTTGGCATCGAAAGCGTCGGCAGCGACAACAACCGCCGCCGCCATCGTCTGGCTCTTCTCCGACGACCTCCCTCTGGTAAACCAGACTACCCCGACCCCTCTCGTTCATGCACACACCTTCGACGTGTCTTTGCGCGTCTGACCCTGTCTCCCATTTGTCCTAGCGTGCATCGTAGCCCGTCTCCGGCGACACCCGAAGCGAACCGGCGCCAAAGAACTTCGAGCAATCAAACCTGCTCGGTCGCCCCTCGACAAGACGGCACCACCTTGAGCTTCCCAGGCCTCTGCGAGCTGTGAGTACCTTCAGCCACCCTTGGTTCCTGTATCGCCGCCATGCCATTGCTTAGGGTCGAGCTCACCGCAGCCGTCCGATCTCGATCTGGTGGATAGGATAGAACCACTTAAAGCAAAGAGGTACGCAACCTGTGCCACACGATCTAACTTGATCCAACGCGCCAGGATAGCCGATCCAACCGAAAGGGTATTGACGAATCAGAAACAGCCACGTGGACTGGATTCGATTTAAAACAGATTTTAGATCTGATTAGAATGCAAATTTGTAATTGGTATAACTTTTGATCCACACATCCAAAAATTACAAATTTTATACCAATGGAATCAGCAAGACAAGCCAGAGCCAACCATGCCTTTTGTTTAGTAAAAAGCTTCTGGAAAAATGGTTGTTTTTGCAGATACATTTGTATGCTTGTTAAGGATGTGAAAATTGGTTAAAAATGAATTTGGGGATAAAATCTTTTGCAATTGGATTGCTTTGAACCTACTGACCATAGGAAACACTTTGTGGATTCAAAAATGTATTTGGTGAAAGAAAAGAATGATTCTTTGATTTAAAACCATTTCTAGTCAAATAGAAATGTGGTTTATTTATTAAAAATGGTTTTGGAAGAGAACTTTTGGGAAATGTTTTGTTTTAAACTCTCTGACCCTAAAAACCAAGTTTTATGGTTTGAAAACATATTTTGTGAACTTTAGAGATTAATGCCTTAGTAAAAACATTTTTACACCACATAAAATGATACTTTGTTTTGAAAATGGTTTAGAAAGTGAAACCTCTTGCAAATGACTTTGCCACTTTATAAAATGACCCTTAGGTGTTTTCCAATGTTTATGGCCCATTATGAACCACTTTTCCAAATAAAACAAAGCTTGGCATGCTTGCATGCATTCCTTAGACTTTATGATTTTATGTGTTGTTTTGCTTGATTGGTAGATTGAGATTGTGCCTTGCTTGATTGATTTGTAGTGACTTGAAGAGTGTGATTGTTGCAAGGACAAGGAATGAATTCATACCCTCTACCAAAAAGGCAAGTGATGCTTCATACTTTTTGTCCCATTACTTTCACTATGCATTAGTGATTTTCTCTAAGTAAAACTTGCATGGAATTTTTGCTAAGTATAAACCTTGCTATAGGAAATCCTAGTAGATGAACCTTAGTAGAAATCTTCCTAAGTTAAGATTTCCTATTACAATCAAGCTTAGACTAGCTAATAGAAAACAAGGGTGGAATATATATCCAAACTATGAAAAATTTCTAAGTCTGAGGACTTGAGTTTTTGTTTAATAAAACAACTAAGTTAATGAAACACCTGGGTGGAATGGTAATTGCTTGGTGGATTTTGGTTGAGTGGTTCACAAGGCCCATGTCTATGGTTTACCTTGTGTATCTCACTTGTGGATGGCCACCCAGGAACAAAGAGATTTGAGATGTCAAATGTTGAGAAGCTTCAAGTGCAGCCACTTGGCATTATGGGCTCTGCCTGGATCATATAGGTTGCAAGAACTTAGCCATATGGACAGTGGGTGGTAGAGTTTGATAGGTTGGAACGCGTCCATTTTGGTCTAAGGGAAGGCTTCTAAAAGATCTTATCTTGGGAAACCAAGTCTTGTGGGGAAAGTGCACCACCTCTGCAGAGTGTAAAATCTAAGTACTTAGCCATGTCCCTGGTAAAGGACAATTTGAGCATCAAGACATGGAAGCAATCAAGAATCTCATCATTCAAATTTCTAAGATAAAAACTTGTGGTTTGAACAAGGGTTAAAGAATTTTCAATCTTTGATTGGGAGATTGCCTTGGAAAAGTTTTGTCAAAACAAAAACTTAGTATTTTCAAATGATAAGGAAAAATCTATTTTGAGCAATGCAAGCCTCAACTTCACTTAGCCAAATGCATATAGATGATAGACTCCACTATATTACCATAGTATCACTTGCCAATACAATTCAAATGTATTGACCCTTGTGGCTGTAACTTGTTATGTTGCAGGTTTGATTGTTTTAGTGAAGTGTGTTGATTAGGATTACAAAGTCTACAACCAAAATGTCTGCCTGTGGCACTTTGAAGATGAAGGACCCCATGCTTATAGTTATTCCGCTGCAATGTAATGTAATAGCCAAATGAGCTATGTAAAGATGTAATAAAATTATGTTATTCCTGGTTATAAAGTTATATTATGACCTTTGTTTCTTGATATTACATCTTAACTGTGGATGCTAGCTATTGATCCAGGGACTAGCATTGTAAACACAGGGGACACCACCTTATGTTAATAAAGGTTGGGATACTCCCTCTACAGATGGTATCAGAGCATTGTGTTGCCTGTAGGATTTGTAAACCTAGGATTGGACAAAAACCCTTAGAAAAATAGGAGCTGTATTTGTTCCAAAACTTATTTACAAACAATCTTGTAAACTCTTTCCTCAACCATTTAGGTTTCAACTCTACATCTCATCTAATTTCAACTTGATGGAAAAACCTACCCCATGGCCAAAGACTACACCATGAGCAAAGGACTTCATCAACTCTAATGACT
Organism: Avena insularis; assembly: GCA_023614405.1. NCBI lineage: Eukaryota > Viridiplantae > Streptophyta > Magnoliopsida > Poales > Poaceae > Avena > Avena insularis. The sequence continues at coordinate 30,431,728 of CM042690.1, forward strand.
TCAACTTCTTCAACTCTAATGACTTCAACATCTTCAGCATATTCACCAAGGACTTCCAACTTGGATACTACTAAGGACTACAAGAGAGACAAGGAAATCTTGCTCAAGATATGGAGACTAAGGAAATGCAAAATTCGAAGGAGTTCACTTCATTAGAAGTTTTGTGACCAAGAGTTTTTCCCAAGGAAACCATGATCTCATGTAAGAAGAAACAACCAAGAATGATGGAAGAATCACAAGTGAACCATATAGATGGACCACCATATTTTAGTTAAGTCAAACACACCAACTTATGTGGTGTAACAAAAATATTTTGTTGGCTAAAAATGTGATTGAACTTTGTTGTTTGAGTGGAATGTTTGTTTGTGATTGCTTGCACATTGCTTGTGTGAATTGTGATGTGTGTGTGATTAGAATTATTTCCTTAGAAACATCTTTTGCCTATTCTAATCCCAATCCAACCCAAACAGATGACTTCTCCAAGAAACTCCAACATCAATGATGGTGACAACAACAACCAAGAGGACAACATGAGAGAACTTATAGCAACTCAAAACCAGTTGAACCAAGAGACAACTTAGCTTTTAGCCAACAACAATGGACTAGACCCAGCCATACAAAGGATTTTGAAACTTCAATCCCAATTGCTGCAAGGATTGGTTACTCAAATGATCAACATGGGAGAAAACTTTTCCCAAAGAACTAATGACAACAAGGATGATAAAGATGATATTCTAGAAGGAACCCAAGCTAACAATACTTGTGAAGACAAGGATCATGCATCCAAGGAGCATGAAGATCAATGCCCCAAGAAAAGATAAAGATCTCCCACCTATGAAGAACATGAACTAGAAGAACTCCTAGCTTTGGAGAAACCCAAAAGGAAGAAGAAGAAGAAATGCCCCAACCCTAACAAGGAGGATATTACTCAAGTGCAATGTTACAATTGCAAAGAGATGGGACACTATGCCAATGAATGCCTAGAAAAGAAGAAGAATCAAAGAAAGAAACAAGAGGCAATGATACCAAAGGAAAAGAAAGATATCAGCCAAGTGATGTGTTCCAAATGCAAGGAACTAGGCCACTATGTAAACTTCTGTCCAGGAAAGAGGAAGCACAAGATAAACCAACCTATAAAAGATCTCGGCCTTGTCACATGTTTCAAGTGTGAAAACAAAGGACACTATGCAGATGTTTGCCCAGAGAAGTTTCCCCAGGATCCCAAGGAGGCCAACATGTAATTTAGTTGGAAATATTTTAAGGGTGGTAGTACCCTAGATGTGTTGAGCCCATTTGTAACCCCTAGCCTTCCCAAATCTCGGGACGAGATTTATTTTAAGGGTGGTAGCCTGTCACATCCCAAGATTTTCCAAATCTTGTAATGTGAAAAATAAATGAATAAAATAAAACCTTGTTGATTTTCAGGGTAAGAAGAAACTTTTTGAATCCAATTGGAAAACTTTCAAACCTATTTTGATCTTGGATCCAATAAAAATCCTAAAGGGATTTAGAAAGTTAAATAAGCAATAAAGCTAAAAATATTTGGAATTACTATTTTGGATCTTTTAATAAAAGATTTGGTTTTCAAAAGAAAAGGTGGAATTATAAATAAAGATTATATTATAGAGCCAAATTAAACCTTGGCCAAGCTTTTGAAATAAAACATTTTGTTTTGATAAAAATAGTAAAAGTTTGTTTAAATAAAATAATAAGGATTTAATATCCAATTTTATTTAAGTAAAGGCTTTTCCCATTTTAAATAAACACCAAAACTTATTTATTTTATTTTAAATAAGTTTTCCAAGTATTTTATATTCTCAAATAAAACCTACTGAAGTGTTTTTGGTTTTATTTTAGATTTCAAAATAAAGATTTTAATAAAACAAATCCTATTTGATTTAATAACTAAGGCCCATTTTATTTAATGATTAATGGACCCTAAAGTAAAAATGTTATTTTGTTTTAAACAAGTTTTCCAAGTATCTTTTATTTTCAAATAAAACCTACTCATTTCGGTTTGATAATATTTGGATTTCAAATGGAGATTTTATTAAATAAATCAAACCCTATTTGATTAAAATAACTAAAGGTCCATTTTATTTAATTAATGAATGGATCCTAAAAAGAATAAAAATATTATTTTATTTTGGGATTTGGTTTATGTTGATAAACAGAACCAAAAACTCATTACAAGTGTGGTGATTGTTTGAATTGTTTGAATGTTTGAATTGTTGATTAAAATTCAAAACAGAAAAATCAATTAGAAAAAGAAAAAGGTCTCAGACAGAAAAAAAATATGCAAAGGACCCAGCCCAACAAACTGGCCCAACAGCCCAGTCCAGCCCACCTATTCCCCTCTGCCGAAAAGTTTTCTTTCACTCGAACTCACACCCGCTAAGTCACTGACTGGTGGACCTTATTCTCTCTCCCTCTCTCGCTGCCAGAGGACCCCACAGCCACGCTGTCATCTTCCCCACCCCCACGACCTGTTCTTCCTCCCCTCGTCGCCGTTTCTGGCTTTGATTTCTCAGCTTGAATTCGTCTTAACGCGGCCACCATTACTCGCAGTGACCATGCCCCTTTAAACGCCAGCGACTCTCCTCCATTTCCCCTCTGTCTCCTCCCCCAAGTGCACCCCCAGGCTGACGAATTTCACTCAAACACCGCCACTGTCCGACGACCCTCCGGCGAGAATTCCGGCAGCCTCATGCCACCTCTTGCCTCCTCGAGCTCGCAGCTGTGATCACCATCACCCGGCGAACCTTTCTGCCAAGCAGCTTGCTCGCACATACCGGCGCCGGCTGACAACAACCGCCGCCGCCACCGTCTGGCTCTTCTCCGACGACCTCCCTCTGGTAAACCAGACTACCCCGACCCCACTCGTTCATGCACACACCTTCGCCGTGTCTTTGCGCGTCTGACCATGTCTCCCATTTGTCCTAGCGTGCATCGTAGCCCCGTCTCCGACGACACCCGAGCGAACCCGACGCCAGCAGGAACTTCGGCGAGCAATCAAACCCGCTCTAGTGCGCCCCTCGACAAGACGGCACCACCTTGAGCTTCCCCAGGCCTCTGCGAACGCTATGAGTACCTTCCCAGCCACCCTTGCTTCCTGTATCGCCGGCGCCGCCACCGTCTGGCCGCTCCGCCGCCAGCCACCACCGCAGCGCCGCTCGTTTAGGGTCGAGCTCACCGCAGCCGTCCGATCTCGATCTGGTGGATATGATAGAACCACTTAAAGCGAAGAGGTACGCAACCTGTGCCACACGATCTAACTTGATCCAACGCGCCAGGATAGTCGATCCAACCGAAAGGGTATTAACGAATCAGAAACAACCACGTGGACTGGATTCGATTTAAAACAGATTTTTGATCTGATTAGAATGCAAATTTGTAATTGGTATAACTTTTGATCCACACGTCCAAAAATTACAAATTTTATACCAATGGAATCAGCAAGACAAGCCCTAGCCAACCATGCCTTTTGTTTAGTAAAAAGCTTTTGGAAAAATGGTTGTTTTTTGCAGAAACATTTGTATGCTTGTTAAGGATGTGAAAATTGTTTAAAAATGAATTTGGGGATAAAATCTTTTGCAATTGGATTGCTTTGAACCTACTGACCATAGGAAACACTTTGTGGATTCAAAAATTTATTTGGTTAAAGAAAAGAATGATTCTTTGATTTAAAACCATTTCTAGTCAAATAGAAATGTGGTTTATTTATTAAAAATGGTTTTGGAAGAGAACTTTTGGGAAATGTTTTGTTTTAAACTCTCTGACCCTAAAAACCAAGTTTTATGGTTTGAAAACATATTTTGTGAACTTTAGAGATTAATGCCTTAGTAAAAACATTTTTACACCACATAAAATGATACTTTGTTTTGAAAATGGTTTAGGAAGTGAAACCTCTTGCAAATGACTTTGCCACTTTATAAAATGACCCTTAGGTGTTTTCCAATGTTTATGGCCCATTAGGAACCACTTTTCCAAATAAAACAAAGCTTGGCATGCTTGCATGCATTCCTTAGACTTTATGATTTTATGTGTTGTTTTGCTTGATTGGTAGATTGAGATTGTGCCTTGCTTGATTGATTTGTAGTGACTTGAAAGTGTGATTGTTGCAAGGACAAGGAGTGAATTCATACCCTCTACCAAAAAGGCAAGTGATGCTTCATACTTTTTGTCCCATTACTTTCACTATGCATTAGTGATTTTCTCTAAGTAAAACTTGCATGGAATTTTTGCTAAGTATAAACCTTGCTATAGGAAATCCTAGTAGATGAACCTTAGTAGAAATCTTCCTAAGTTAAGATTTCCTATTACAATCAAGCTTAGACTAGCTAATAGAAAACAAGGGTGGAATATATATCCAAACTATGAAAAAATTTCTAAGTCTAAGGACTTGAGTTTTTGTTTAATAAAACAACTAAGTTAATGAAACACCTGGGTGGAATGGTAATTGCTTGGTGGATTTTGGTTGAGTGGTTCACAAGGCCCATGTCTATGGTTTACCTTGTGTATCTCACTTGTGGATGGCCACCCAGGAACAAAGAGATTTGAGATGTCAAATGTTGAGAAGCTTCAAGTGCAGCCACTTGGCATTATGGGCTCTGCCTGGATCATATAGGTTGCAAGAACTTAGCCATATGGACAGTGGGTGGTAGAGTTTGATAGGTTGGAACGCGTCCATTTTGGTCTAAGGGAAGGCTTCTAAAAGATCTTGTCTTGGGAAACCAAGTCTTGTGGGGAAAGTGCACCACCTCTGCAGAGTGTAAAATCTAAGTACTTAGCCATGTCCCTGGTAAAGGACAATTTGAGCATCAAGACATGGAAGCAATCAAGAATCTCATCATTCAAATTTCTAAGATAAAAACTTGTGGTTTGAACAAGGGTTAAAGAATTTTCAATCTTTGATTGGGAGATTGCCTTGGAAAAGTTTTGTCAAAACAAAAACTTAGTATTTTCAAATGATAAGGAAAAATCTATTTTGAGCAATGCAAGCCTCAACTTCACTTAGCCAAATGCATATAGATGATAGACTCCACTATATTACCATAGTATCACTTGCCAATACAATTCAAATGTATTGACCCTTGTGGCTGTAACTTGTTATGTTGCAGGTTTGATTGTTTTAGTGAAGTGTGTTGATTAGGATTACAAAGTCTACAACCAACATGTCTGCCTGTGGCACTTTGAAGATGAAGGACCCCATGCTTATAGTTATTCCGCTGCAATGTAATGTAATAGCCAAATGAGCTATGTAAAGATGTAATAAAATTATGTTATTCCTGGTTATAAAGTTATATTATGACCTTTGTTTCTTGATATTACATCTTAACTGTGGATGCTAGCTATTGATCCAGGGACTAGCATTGTAAACACAGGGGACACCACCTTATGTTAATAAAGGTTGGGATACTCCCTCTACATCCTGTTGGTGAATGTAGCAATACACTAGCCCCCGAGCCGTTGAGCAGCTTTGATCCATCAAAGTGCATCACCCAGTACTAGGGTTCCGTCAACAGAGTAGCATCTGGCATCTCCGTCCAATCTGCAACAAAATCCGCCAAGGCTTGTGACTTAATAGCGTCGCGTCTCTTGTAGGTGATCTCGAAGGCGGCAAGCTCAATGCCCCACTTCGCGACCCTTCCCGTAGCGTCGCTGTTGTTGATAATGTCGGACAATGGAGTCTTGCTCACCACTGTGATTGGGTGCTCCTGAAAGTAATGCCTCAGCTTCCGAGAAGCAAGGAATACTCCATAAGCTATCTTCTGGTAGTGCGGGTAACGTTGCTTGGACTCCGTCAAGACCTCGCTCACATAGTAAACTGGTCGTTGAACTCCGTGCTTGTAGCCTGGTTCCTTCCGCTCTACCACGACGACGATGCTGATTACCCGGTTGGTTGCTGCCATGTAGATTAACAGGGGTTCTCTAGGCTCGGGTGCTGCAAGGATGGGAGCTGAGGAAAGAATCTCCTTGAGATGCTTCAATGATGCATCTGCTTCGTCCGTCCATGTGAATTTGTCCGCCTTCTTCAGCAACTTGTACAGCAGCAGAGCCTTCTCTCCAAGTCGGCTGACGAACCGACTAACTGCTGCAACACAACATGTTAGTCATTGAATGTCCTTTAGGCATGTCGGACGGTTTATGTTTAAGATGGACTTGATTTTCTCCGGGTTGACCTCGATTCCGCGTTGGGAAATGATGAAACCCAATAGCCGGCTGGAACCCCGAAGACGCACTTCTTAGGGTTAAGCATCATGTTGTATTTACGGAGATTATCAAAGGTTTCTTTTAAGTCGGAGATTAAGTCGCTGGATTTTTTAGACATCACCGCGATATAGTCCACATAGGCGTGAATGTTCCGACCAATTTGGTCATGGAGGCAACGTTGCATTGTCCGCTGGTACGTAGCACCTGCGTTTTTCAGCCCAAAGGGCATCGTGACATAGTAAAACGTGCCATATGGGGTAGTGAACGAAGTGGCCAATTGGTCCGACTTCCTCATCTTGATCTAGTGGTATCCTGAGTATGCATCAAGAAAACACAAAAGCTCAGAGCCAGCCGTCGAGTCAATGACTTGGTCAATTCGAGGCAAAGCAAACGGATCTTTGGGGCATGCTTTGTTCAAGCCGGTGTAATCAACGCACATTCTTAATTCATTGGTTCCCTTTTTGGGTACAAGTACAGGATTGGCCACCCATTGGGTGTGAAGGACTTCTCGGATAAATCTAGCTTTAAGTAACCTAGCTATCTCTTTGCCAATGGCACGTCTCTTCTCATCTCCAAAGCGTCGTAGAGGTTGCTTCACTGGTTTGCATTTTGGATCAATGTTTAAGCTGTGCTCGGCAAGTTCCCTAGGTACACCTTTCATGTCGGCAGGTTGCCAGGCAAAGATGTCCCTATTCTCACGGAGGAACTCGACGAGCGTGCTTTCCTATTTGGGATCCAGGTTCGTCCCAATGGCGGTGACCTTGGAGGCATCGCCTACCACAAGTTCCACCGGCTTGGTCTCGATGGCGGCCTTGAACGCAGGAGTGGAGTCGGAGATCTGCTTCTTTGACGCGGGCATATCTAAGTCATCGACCTTGCTCTGGATCTCTTTGAATTCTTCGTTGTAGAGGACAGCTTCTGCAACGGCTGCTTCATTGATCTCGCAGTCCCTTGCTTTGGTAAAGCTTCCGGATACGATGATGACACCGTTTGGTCCGGGTATCTTGAGTTTGTTGTAGACGAAGCATGGCTTGGCCATGAACGTGTGGAATATGTCGCGGCCGAATATGACGTGGTACACGCTCTTGAAGGGGACCACCTCAAAGGTCATGCGCTCTTGGCGGTAATTGTTAACATCGCCAAAGGCAACCTGAAGTGTAATGCATCCAAGGGACCGAGCCTCCTGGCCAGGAACTACGCCGTGGAAGATGGTGTTGGTCCGCCTTAGGTTTGCCTCCGTCAAGTTCATATTTTGCAGTGTATCCAGGTACATGATGTTGATGCTGCTTCCACTATCCACCATAAACTTGGTGAACTCCACGCCGTCAATCAAGGGGTTGATGACCATGGCGTACTGGTTCTCCATAGGTATAAGGTTTGGGTGGTTTGTCCTGTCACAAGTTATTGGAACCTCCAACCAGCGTAGGTACTAGGGAACTAGGGGGAGAGTGGCCATCAGGATCCTCAGAGAGGTATTCTGTTGTCGGACGGTGGGGGTGCCAAGGAAAGTGTGGTATACTGGTGCCTTCTTTGCAAAGGGATTCTTTCCATTGTCGTCGCCCTTGTCGGCGTGCTTGGGGTCAACGTCCTCGTCCATGTCACTTGACTCCTTGGGCTCTTCCTCCTTCTTCTTCCCTTGCCCTTGCCTCACGGTCTGTTCTTCTGACTTCGCTTGTAGCCGGACTCCGGGTCTTCCTTGAGGTCGTTGACGAACTTGCAGTGTCGATTGGTATGGGTGGCCTTGCCGTTGACGTCGAGGTGTACGAGGCACGGCATATCGCGGTACTCCTTGTAGGTTTGGGGAACGCGGAGCGGCGCCGAGGTTGTTTCACTTCCACATTGCTGCCCACGGCCAGCTCCCCTTCCTCGGCCACGTTGTCCGCCATCACCTCGTCCTGCAAAAGTCATAGCGACCATGTCGGTAGATTGCTTTTCTTCTGGAGCGGTTTTCCTCTTTGTACTGTTGTTCCTCCGAGCTTGAGTTGGAACGGCTGTTGCCGACAAGGAGCCACGAGCATCGTCGTCGGCAGCTGCGAACTCACTAGCCAACTGAATCATCTGGTTCAAGTCAAGCTGGTGATTGTCCTGCAAGCGCTTCGGCTTATGCCGGAGCAACGTGCCCCTTTCCAACCCGTCGATGAAGGCAGCCATGGCGGTCTGAGCGTGCACTCCTGCGCAGGAATTCTTCATGTCCAGCCAGCGAGAGAGGTAGGCGCGAGATGTCTTGTCTTTCTCTTGCATGCACCGTAGAGATCGCCTACGCAGGCGGACGCTTGTATGTACCCTCAAAGTTCTTGGTGAACGCTTCTTGCATGTCCAACCAGTTGTAAATAGATTTCTCCAGCAAGTCGTCGATCCATTGACGGGCCATGCCTGCCAACATTAACGGGAGGTACTTGACGGCGACGTTGGGGTTGCCTCCGGCAATCTCCACCGCTTTGTCGTAGTCCTGCAACCATGTGGCCGGCTTGGCGGTGCCGTCATAGGGCTTGATGGTCTTGTCAATCCGGAAACCTTTGTGGTAAGTTGCGGACCGTATCGCAGGTCCAAAGCAACGTGGTCCCAGGTATGGTCCTTCCCGGGCCTCATGGATCTTATCAATCCGTGAACATGCATCGTATGGCTCCGGGTTCTTTTTCTTCTTGTCAACAGGGGATGGGCTGCGTGAACGACGAGGGCCTCCTCCGCCATGGTGACTGCTTGGTGGTGACGGAGGCGGAGGTGGCGGTGGGTTAGCCTTCTTTCTGTTACCCTCCTGCGACGCCTCACGCCTGTCACAGTGGCTTGTCGGACGTGGAGAGCCATGGCGTGACCTGCTCTTGCGTCCTTGGTTGCGCTCTTCGTCATGACGGGTTTGTTCCGTGTTATCGCGGATGATGATGCCGCACTGCCTTGGTGGGGGCATATCTGCACGATGATGAGCCTTGTAATCTTCACAATGTCAGGGGGATCGGGGCGGTGGCGATGGGCGACGAGGTCGGGCCTTTTCTCCGTGGTTGGAGGATATAGGGATGGCATCCTTCCTATTGCGCGCATCCCTTCGTCTTCGTTCTGATGAACCCGTCTGGGACCCGACATCAAGAGGAGATCTGTCCCTTGGCGGCTTGTACTGGCTAGATTGGCAGAGTGCTGGGTCAGACTCAAGCCTCTGAGAGGTGGCCTTTTCCTGCTGCTTCACCTCCTTGGACACTAGGTCATAGACCTGTTCCACTGCCTCGGGCGATCTATCCTGCTCCAGAAGGGTCTTGGCGACGGCGAGGTTAAGGAGTGGGGTGGGCATCACCTGATTGCCTTCACTGTCAATGTATGGCTTGGCTTGTGCCGGCTTCAAGGGAGCCCATCCTAGGTTGCGCCGTACACCAGGATCGTTGATGACGCGAGCCAGAGCTTTCTTAGCCTTCTGCTGCTGTAGTAAAGTCTTGTACTCGGCCTCCATTGATCTAGCTTTCTCTATGGACTTCTACGCGTTAACCAGATCTCGATCTAGTTTAGTGCCTTGCTCCACGATGGCATGCGCTTCCTCTAGCAGCTGCTGGCGCTTCTTGTCAAGCTGGGTCATGTTCCGGATATGAGCAACGGTCAGTGGCTCGACGAGAAGATTGTCGTGCATCACTCTATCGGCTGGAGTAACTTGGGCTCCTGCAGACGTGGATGCCGGAGGCGGCAAGTTTGCGGTGTTGTTGTTGCTTGGGCTGATGTCGAGTTCCTGCGGCTGCGGCACTGGGTTAGGCGGAGGAGGCATGACTTTTGTGCGATCATCGTCAACAGCAATAAGTGGCATCCTTCCCCTTTTCCAGCGCTGTAGGCGGAGCTCGTCCAGGTTGATCTTCATCCATCAATGTCCCAATGGTGACGAACACCCCTCGAGACGTGATGTCATTGTTGGTTTGCTCATCGCGCGAGTACTCCTCCTCCATCTCCTGCATAGTGGAGTCTAGCTCTTCTGGACTGAAATCTATCTCCTCTGAATCTGCACTCAAATCAGCATAAAGTGCGTCAATGATAGAGTCGGAGGGTGCCAAGACTTCCTTGATGACGGGCGGTGGAGGTGCAACGGCTGCGACAATGACTGGAGGTGGTGGCGCCGCTGCAACGATGGCGGCAGGAGGCGGTGGTGGCAGTTGCTGAATCGGAAGTTCTCCGTCCCTAAGCGCAAGCGCCATCTGGGCTGCTGCGTCAGCTTTCGCATAGTTGTTGACGGTGCTCACCATCTCTTCGAGGGTAAGGCGTCCTGTTGCCTGCTGCCGACTTAAAGAATGTCGGAGAAGCGTGCCATGGTCCAGACCTTCCACGAAGTGATACAAAGCGTTATCATCAGGGTAGTGGGCCAGATCGGCTCGTATACGGAGCCACCTGGCCAAGTAATCGCGGGGTTTTTCGCCTTCTCTCTGAACGCAGCGCGCCATATCGAAGATGGTGACCACGCCGACGAACTTGGATCTCTGCTTTCCAGACGCACGGGCGAAGCCGGCGGATTTGCAGTGATCTTCCACCTTTATATCCTGCACAGGGGCGGTTTGGGTGGGCCTTGAATTTTTCCCATCTTTGCCGACAAACTCCGAAGAGAGATCCGACATTGATCCTTCCGCGAACTTATCATGCCCGTAGGCGGTCCGTGCGGGCCTTGATGCTCCTTTGACTCCCAGGGAACTAGTGCCCGAGTCGGTTTCGCCGATGAAGAGGTGGATGTCTCCGATAGGAACGATCGAACACCGCGTAGGGTTCATCTTCGCCGGGATCCAGAACTTGTCAGGAGGGACGATCGGAATGTTGCCGGAGAAGAGAAGATGACCGATGGCCACGGTTTTGCCGATTCCCGCGAAGATCTTGGTCCTCGCCCGCTGAAGAGCCTGAAGCGTCTCTTGCCCCATGGTGGGCGCCAACTGTCGTGGTATTGCCGACGAGTACGCCATGGAGGGGTCCTCACAGTGCGTGTTTAGAGACGTGGGGGAAGGCTAATGGTTGACGGGTACGAGGTAACAGCTTACCTGTGTTCGAGATCCCACGACGATGGCGGAATCCTACCCTGCTATAAATCACTATAAGGGCACACGCCAGATTCTGAGGATTGGTTCATGCGAGGTTGTCTGAATCGATGCTAAGTTGTGTCTGAGATTGTGCCCTAAAGGCTCCCATAGGCCCGACTAATATTGTCGCCTGGTCCTAGGGTTACAGGGAAAAGTCCTAGCCGAACAGGTTACAGAGTCCTACACCGTCTATTACTAGTCTTGTGTATCTTGCACTCCAAGGCTCCGGGTATGCTGGTGACTCCACCGTAGCCTTCCTTTATTCGGCATGGGCCTCCCTTCTGGATCCATCTAACTGGGCCGCCCAGCAGGCCATTGTCCATGCTACCAACTGTGGGCCACCCGGGTTATTCGGCTAGGTGACATGCTATGAGGATACCCATATAGCATATCCCCAACAATGCCCGTCCATCCATCCCTATGCCTCATCGCACCGAATCCTCTTATCATATCGTTACTATTGCTCTGTTTCTGCTGTTGCTTACTACAAACTGTTGTCTTGATAAACTTCTATGAGCAAGAACTATTTCCAGGTGCAGCTGAACTGACAACTCAGTTGTTAAGGCTTGCAAGTATTCTTTGGCTCCCCTTGTGTCGAATCAATAAATTGGGTAATACTACCCGCAAAGACTGTTGTGATCCCCTACACTTGTGGGTCATCAAGACTATTTTAAAGCGTCGTTCTTGGGAGCATAGCTTTATTTGTAAGTTCACTTGGATCTATTATTGTTCACTTCTACTCCTTTCATCATGGGGAAGTCTCATGATAGAAAGTTCCCTATTTTACCATCCACTACAAGAAGAGGTACAGTCCTAAACACCTTTGTTTCTCTTGATTCACCGTATGTTATAAGTAAGCTTGTCATACCACCACCAGATACTCATGCTACACACACTGCTACTACCGTTGAGTCTGAAACTGCTTTTAATACTCATGATGTTACTTCTACTGTGCTTGATGTGAGTGGTTCATTAGGTCCTTTTCTAGATGCTACTATGGCTAGTGTAGGAAATACCGAAACTCATAGTGAATACACTGTTAACCTGTTAGCTCACCTGAGTCTAGTGAGAGTTATGATATTAATGATAGTTACATTGAGCTCACTGATGAATTTGTTGAGAGTGCCTAAACACACATGGTGCTAGTGCTATTAAGAGTCTCCTTGCTAGACGTACTATTATGCCTAAGAAGTCCTATGATCCTAAGTTTGCCACCTCTCCCATAGATATTAAAGATAACGATTATGATTTCTCTCTTGATTTATCTTATTTAGATATTGTTGAGAAAGAACATTTTTGTGGTACTGAAAATGAGAGTGATGTGGCTTATATGAATGAGCTTTCTACTATGAGTGCTTTGTTCTCTGATGATTTTAAAATGCGCAAGTACTTTGTTGCTAAGATCTTCCCTTTTTCACTAAAAGGAGAAGCTAGGGCTTGGTTTAATAGATTACCTCCTGGTTCCATTGATAGCCCTGATTGCTTGATTGCTTCTTTCTCCCGTAAATATTTTCCTCTCAGTGCTAGACATGCTGCTTTGCAGATACTTTTTGATTTTAAACAGGGAGAAGAAGAGAAATTGCCTGAGTCATGGAGCATGCATATCCTGGATGTCCATTACCTCAGAATGAGCTTCTTGATATTTATTATAATGGACTAACTGATGATTCTAGGACCTACCTAGATAGCTTTTCTGATTGTGTTTTCAGGAAAAGGACTCCTACAGATGCTGAAGAATTAATGAACAAGATAAGCAAGAATTATGATGATTGGACTTCAACTGAGCTGAATACACCTGAGCCTATTACTCCTGAACTAGTTATGCCTGAACCAATTCCATCACCAACAACAAAGAAGAGGGGAGTTATTGCATTAAATGATGAAGTGATGAAGGAAGCTAAGAAGTGTCTAAAGGAGAAAGGTATTAGAGCTGAAGAAGTGAAGAATCTACCTCCTATATAAGAATTATGTAAGCCAATTCCCCACTCATTGATACGCCCAATTTGTATCACCATTCTATATCAAAATTTACCTCTATTCATAGATATTTGTCTTATTATGAGGTATCACTTATGTATTTTCGTATGTTTATGCATGTTGGATGATTCCTGGAGGATGGACTGCCGGAGTCTGGATTCTGATGGAAAATACGGCGTTTCAGTGTAATTTCACGAAGATCGGAAAAATACCAGAAAAATATGGAAACGTATTATTTTACCGAAAGACGAAGGAAGACAGAAGGAGCGAAGGGGGGCCTTAGGGGGCCCACACACCCCTAGGCGCGGGCCCACCTAACCCCGCGCCTAGGGTGGGTTTGGCCCACCTGTTCGGCCTCCGACTCCGCCCCTTTGTGTATATCTTCCTTATGGAACCCTAACACTAGGGGGCGACCACAGATAGACTTTCGCCGCCTCTGGGAGGCGGAAAACACTGAGAGAGAAAGATCTCTCCGGCAGACATATTTCTGCCGGGGGAATTCCTTCCCAAAGAGGGGAGACCTTCGCCATCAACGTCGTCATCAAGCTAGGCTTCATCGGGATCATCATCATCATCATCATCCACACCATCATCTCCTCCAGCACCATCATCATCAGTCCGTCCCACTGTAACAATTGTGTTGGATATTGCTTAGTTCATTAGGGGAAACTTTCCCGATGTTAATTACTATTGTAGTTGATGCTTGTGAGTGGAACCATTGGATTATTGTTTATGTTCAGATTGTTATCCATTATCATATCATCTTTGATCTTGATCCATATGATGTCTTGTGAGTAGTTCGTTTAGTTCTTGAGGACATGGCAGAAGTCATGTTGTTAGTAGTGAATCTGTGATGAGTTATTATTCAATGGTTTAGTATTTAAGTTGTGGTGCTATTCTTCTAGTGGTGTCATGTGAACGTCGACTACATGATACTTCACCATTTATGGGCCTATGGGATGCATTGTGTATTTGGCTGCTAATTGTGGGTTGCTGGAGTGACAGAAACATGAACCCCCGTTAGGACACCTTTGCACAAGGGAGCGTAGGATATCAAAGTTTAAGGTTGTGGTTAGATTTATATCTTAATTACTTTCCTGCAGTTACGGATGTTTGCAGGGGGTTTAATCACAAGTATGTATTAGTACTAGGAAGGGCGGTATGTTAGCACAGGTTCACCCACACAACACTTACAAACACCAAAGAAGAGTACTCAGCTATTTGCAGCGAAAGCACTTGACAGAATTCCCATGTGTCCTCGAGAACGTTTGGTCCTTATAAGTATTTCCACCGGCTTGTCCTTTGTTAAGAAAGGATTGGGCCACTTGCTCTGTTTGTTCGTTACTTCTGTTACTTGCTATTTGTTTTGTTGCTTTGTCAGAAAACCACTAAAAAACTGTTTGCTAAGTATTAACAGGGATTTCCTGCTCCATACCACTATTCAGCACCTTCTGCTCCTCGTTGGGATCGACACTCCTATTTATCGAAAGTACTATGATACACCCCCTATACTTGTGGGTCATCAGGACTATTTTCTGGCGCCATTGCCGGGGAGTGAAGTGCTATTGAAGAGTGGAACTGGTAAGGGAAACTTTTACTATGAGTATTGCTTTTGTTACTGCTTGTTACTTTGTTTCCAATATGAATAAACCACTTGGTTTTCTGTTTGGGAAAAGTACTACCACTTCTATGGTAGTAGATGAACCACCACCTGTTGAGATAGATCCTTTTAAGATACCTGCGAGTATTGTTAATCGTGACATGGATAATTATTATTTTGGGGATGGAACTGTCCATCCTGGTGATCACTTGCTTTATATCCATGAATTATGCGGGTTGTTTAAGTGTGCAGGTATCACAGCTGAACAGGTGAAGAGGAAGTTACTCTCCATATCCTTGAAAGGGAGAGCTGAGGCATGGTATAAGCTGCTGAAGAATGGACAATCCATGGAATGGGAGGAGATGGCATCTCTCTTTTACTCTAAATTTTATCCTCCAATTGAAATCCAAAAGGATAGAAGTCTTATATATAATTTTTGGCCTCTTGATGGAGAAAGTACAGCTCAAGCTTGGGGGAGATTGAAGTTGCTAATGCTTAAATGTCCTATTCATGAACTCCCTAACAGTATTATTCTCAATAACTTTTATGCTAGGCTTTCTCTTTAGGATAAAGGTTTACTAGATGCCTCGTGTGCTGGATCATTCACAAGTATGAAGGAAGAAGTTAAATGGGATCTCCTAGACCGTATTCAAGATAATACCGAGGCTTGGGAGAATGACAAAGGAAGAAAGTCAGGTATAAACTATGATTATGAGTGCATTAAATCTTTTATGGGAACTAATAACTTCCGTGATATTAGCAATAAGTTTGGCCTTGATCCTCGAGTTCTTGCAAAATGTTTTAATGCTTTTGCCTCTTATATTGAGATTCCCAAGAAAGAGTGGGACAAGTACCATGCTCCTTATAAAGACATTGTTACCCACCTCGCCAAAGGTAGAGGTTTGTACTGTTGATCCTATTTTGCCTGAACCTTATGTTGAGAAGATCCCTTTTCCTTCCAAGGTAAGGGAGCACTCTATTTTGGCTAATGTGGTTAGTAAAAGCGCAAAGAAAACCGTAGGTTCCGATGAGCCAGGATAATTATTATAGAGGATGAGTATATTGTCTTCTGTAGTAGCTATTGTGAAAGATCTTGTCACTAGAAATATAGAGGATGAGTATATTGTCTTCTATGAAGATGCTTCTAATATTATCTCTCATCCTAGTAAGGCTAGAAAAGCTAGTGTTCCTGTGCTCTCTATTAAAATTGGTGATCATTGCTACTATGGTTTATGTGATATTGGTGCTAGTTCTAGTGCTATTTCTTATGAGCTTTACAGGGAAATTATGCATGAGATTGGTCCTTGTGAGCTTGAAGACATTGATGTGGTTATTCACCTTGCCAATAGAGATCAAGTTTGCCCCATTGGTATTGTAAGAGATGTTGAGGTCCTTTGTGGTAAGATTAAATATCCTGCTGATTTTCTAGTACTTGGTAAAGAAGCTAGTAAAACCTATAATATCATCTTTGGTAGACCCTTCCTTAATACTTGTGGGGCTATCATAGATTGTAGGAAGGAAAAAGTTTTGACTAAGTTTGCTGGAGAATCTTATGAGTTTAATTTTTTCAAATTTTCCAAAACCCCTTATGAAAATGAATTACCTGATGAGGATTTCAAGGTTGAACAACTGTCTTCTATTTCTCTTGCTCCTAACAATTCTTTGCAGCAGTTCATGGAAGATCATGAAAGTGATGCCTTTATGAAGGAAAGAGATGAGATTGATGAGGTTTTCCTTCGTTAGCCTGAGTTACTTAAGCATAATTTACCTGTGGAAGATTTGGGTACCACACTACCACCCAAAGGAGATCCTGTTTTCGAATTAAAACCTTTACCTGATGATCTTAAATATGTTTATCTTGATGATAAGAAGATATATCTTGTTATTATTAGTTCTAAACTTTCAGGAAATGAAGAAGAAAGGCTATTGGAGGTATTAAAGAAGCACCAAGGAGCTATGGGTTATACTCTTGATGATTTAAAAGGAATTTCTCCCACTATATGTCAGCATGCTATTAATATTGAGCCTGATGCGAAACTAGTTGTTGAGCACCAGCGCCGCTTAAATCCTAAAATGAAGGAAGTGGTAAGAAATGAGGTATTAAAACTCCTTGGTGGTGGTATTATTTATCCTACTGCTGATAGTCAATGGGTTAGCCCTGTTCATTGTGTTCCCAAGAAAGCAGGAATTATTGTTGTGCCTAATGAGGATAATGAGCTTATACCCCAGAGAATAGTAGTTGGGTATAGAATGTGCATTGATTTTAGAAAGATTAATAAAGTTACTAAGAAATATCATTATCCTTTGCCCAAATGCTTGAGAGGCTATCCAAAAAGACTCACTTTTGCTTTCTTGATGGTTATTCTGGGTTTTCTCAAATCGTTGTGAAAGCACAGGACCAGGAGAAAACCACTTTCACTTGTCCCTATGGTACTTATGCTTATAGGCGTATGCCTTTTGGTTTATGTAATGCTCCTGCTACCTTTCAGAGATGTATGTCTGCTATCTTTCATGGTTTTTGTGAAGAAGTTATGGAGGTTTTCATGGACTATTTTTCGTCTATGGAACTTCTTTTGATAACTGTTTGCACAACCTTGATAAAGTTTTGTAGAGATGTGAAGAAACAAACCTTGTTATTAACTGGGAGAAATGTCATTTCATGGTTTTTGAAGGAATTGTTCTTGGACATAACATCTCTGAAAGAGGTATTGAAGTTGACAGAGCCAAAATTGAAGCAATTGAGAAGATGCCTTGTCCTAGGGATATCAAAGGTATTCGTAGTATACTTGGTCATGTTGGTTTCTATAGGAGATTTATTAAAGCTTTCTACAAAATTTCAAAGCCCCTTACTAATCTTCTTCAAAAAGATGTACCTTTTGTTTTTGATGATGATTATAAGGAAGCTTTTGAAACTTTGAAGAAAGCTTTAACAACTTCTCCTATAGTCCAACCACCTGATTGGAGTTTACCTTTTGAAATCATGTGTGATGCTAGTGACTTTGTTGTGGGTGTTGTCCTTGGACAACGTGTTGACAAGAAGCTGAATGTTATTCATTATGCTAGCAAGACTCTAGATGCTGCTCAAAAAAATTATGCTACTACTGAAAAAGAGTTCTTGGCTGTAATATTTGCTTGTGATAAGTTTAGACCTTATATTGTTGATTCTAAGGTTACTATTCATACTGACCATGTAGCTATTAAGTACCTTATGACAAAGAAGGACGCTAAGCCTAGGCTTATAAGGTGGGTGCTGCTTTTGCAAGAGTTTGATCTGCATATTGTGGATAAGAAAGGTGCTGATAATCCTGTTGCTGATAATTTATCTCGTTTGGAAAACATTTCTTTTGACCCTTTGCATGTTAATGATAATTTTCCAAATGAGAAGTTAGCTGCAATAAGGGTAAGTCCACATGAGAATCCTTGGTATGCTGATTATGCTAACTTTATTGTTTCCAAGTATTTGCCTCCAACCTTTACAGCCCAACAAAGAAGGAAATTCTTCTATGATCTAAGGCATTACTTTTTGGATGACCCACACCTATATAAGGAAGGAGTAGATGGCATTATGAGAAGATGTGTTCCAGAATTTGAACAACAAGAGATATTGAGAAAATGACATGGCAGTGCTTATGGAGGATATCATGCTGGATATAGGACTACACAGAAGGTTTTACAATCTGGATTTTATTGGCCTACTCTTTTTAAATATGCAAGGAAGTTTATCTTATCCTGTGATGAGTGCCAACGAGTAGGTAACATCTCTAGACGCAATGAAATGCCTATGAATTATTCTCTTGTTATTGAACCTTTTGAT
Organism: Avena insularis; assembly: GCA_023614405.1. NCBI lineage: Eukaryota > Viridiplantae > Streptophyta > Magnoliopsida > Poales > Poaceae > Avena > Avena insularis. Next base: position 30,450,359 of record CM042690.1, read on the forward strand.
TGTTGGGGATTCGACTTTATGGGGCCTTTTCCTCCTTCAAAAGGGTATACTCATATTCTTGTTGCTGTTGATTATGTTACAAAGTGGGTAGAAGCCATACCTACGGGCAGTGCTGATGGTAAGACCTCTTTGAAAATACTCAAAGATGTCATTTTTCCTAGGTTCGGTGTACCCAGATATCTCATGACTGATGGAGGCTCCCATTTTATTCATGGGTGTTTTAAAAAACTCTCGCTAAGTATGACGTAAACCACATAATAGCTTCAGCTTATCACCCCCAAACTAGTGGGCAAGTAGAACTTTCCAATAGGGAAATCAAATCTATCTTGCAGAAGACTGTCAATAGATCTAGAAAAAAATGGGCTAAAAAGTTGAATGACGCTTTGTGGGCTTATAGAACTGCTTATAAAAATCCCATGGGGATGTCTCCTTACAAAATGGTCTATGGGAAAGCTTGTCACTTGCCTTTAGAATTAGAACACAAAGCTTATTGGGCAGTGAAAGAGTTGAATAGAGATTTTAGACTTGCTGGTGAGAAAAGACTACTCGATTTAAGTAATCTAGATGAGTGGAGAGGGGAAGCTTACAAAAATGCTAGGCTCTTTAAGGAAAAAGTAAAAATATGGCATGATAGGAGAATTCTCAAAAGGGAGTTCCATGTTGGTGAGAAAGTTCTTTTGTATAGGTCTCGTCTCAGATTTTTTGCAGGGAAACTACTCTCCAAATGGGAAGGACCTTTTGTTATCAAGGAAGTGTACTGTTCAGGTGCCATCAAAATCTCTTCTCTGAAAGATGACACAACACAGGTGGTTAATGGTCAAAGACTAAAACATTATATTTCTGGAGATTCTTACAATGAAGAAGTGGATGTCATTCAAATGGTGACTCCAGAAGAATTTATCAAGAACCAAACACCAGAAACTGCAGAGTTCATCTTCAAATAGGTAAAGAGTGGTGAAAACAAAAGGTTTGCGAATCTCCAATCTTTTTATATTTTTGATGTTTTTAACACATAAGGGAAGTTACGAGACAAAACTAAAGAGGAAACGGAGCCCGGGGTGGACAAACCCACCCCAGGCGCGGGCCCAGCCTATCCGCGCCTGAGGGGGTGTTCCACCCCCAGACTCCATCTCTGCTTCATTTCTGTATCCAAACCTTCCTTATGTATTGATTCTTCATAATATATACCCCCCCCGGATCCCCCAAGTTCCGTGCATCATGTTTTCGTCGTATTTTCGTTTCAATTTGTTTCTGTCAGGAAATCTTCTCAATTTTAGAGCACCATGGCCTCCGCCAACGACAAAGGCAAGAAGCCCGTGGAGATAGAGTTGGAAGAACACCACCACAGAAGGAGTGAATCGTCATCAGGTTTGGCATCCCCTTGGTTTGTTCCAATCTTGGGGGAGTGTCGCGGTATCACCACCATTATCTTTCATATTTTACCTTTTTTGTGGATTCATATATGTGGTAGAGAAATTATATTATATTTTGGTTTGCATGTGGAAGTATCTCTCCTTTAGTTGATTATCTATGTATCCCTTGGAGTGAGTGCCTTTATTAGAATATTAATGAGAAGTCTCATCTTTACTTTTTGCACTTCTTATTTTTAGTTTGCAATCTATATTATATGATGGATCTTGTTGTTCGGTATTGGCATCACTTTGGGATCATAAAGTGGATCTAAATTGGTTTTGGCAAACCGAGTTCTGGTCAGTGGCATTAGTTTGAAAGAAAAGAAAGAAAGAAAAATCTTACAGGTATTTGGTATCATTTGTTTTCTTTCTTGTTGGATCATAAGCTTGGTATTCTTTATTTAAGATTCTTCTGTGTCTTCAAGGAAATATTGCATGTTTGGCTTTATTACTTGTATGTTTTCTTGTTTCTTTCAACTCTCTTGCTTGCTACCCAGCCTTGCTAGCCAAAAACCTGTTTTGAGAAGGCATACTTCTCATGTTTCCAAAACCCTTTGAACCAAAAACTTTTGCCACTTGTGTCCACCTTATCTACCTAATAGCTATTGCTATTCCTAGCAAATTCTCAAGCTTCATCTACCTTTCGAATTAAAAAGTATTTTGTTATGTGAAAACTAGTTAGTAAATCTCTCACGAACTTGATGGCACACTTTATTTACTTGCCCCTAATAAACTTGGACCATTGTGGACATCGAAGTTGTATATGCTTGCATCTATACATTGGGATTAGCAGAACCGTGATGTCATGGGGAACGTTTTCAACATTGCACTTGTACTCTATACACAGTTGATATCGTGCTCTTTTGTCTATGGATGTCACCGGTGTGAAATAAAGAGGGAACTTGTAAGTCCATGGAGTTTGTATCCTATGTTAGAGAAACGCCTGGGCTGCTAGCCTAAGTCATGCTTAATCATGGTGGAAACTTGCAGCATCACCATAGTGAGTCATCTATGAAGCATCCTCAATAAAAAGCTATATGCATAGTAAATAAAAAGATTGCCGAGATGCTCATTGTCTACTTGCCTTGTCATTTTGGTTATGGGAAAGCTCATGTACCATGTGCAAGGGGTACCCGGTTGGCGGTTCTCAATGATATGCAAATACTTACAATGACAAGAACTTACCTGGATCCAAAGTTGAGTATGCATGAGGAGTGGCCCTCATATTCAAGGGACATGAGATTGCCAACTTATAATTCGTCAAGCATATACTCCATCTTTGTTCACTTTAACCTTAATCATCTCAAGATGCTTATGATAGGGGCAATGAGGGCTTAAATCTAGTAAATATCATAATCTTTTGAAAGCTCTTTATGACTTGTAATCCCTGCTACCCTCTATAAAGGGACCTTTCTCCAGTTACCAGTTGAGTCAGTAAACCCACCTCCTCTCTATCTCCAGCAAGCTTTTGAGTTGTTGTGTTTCAAGCATTCATATGGTGATTTATTCAATCATGTTCTTTATCTTCCTTGTTTGCACAAAACTCTTATCTATTGAGTATTACTTTGAAAGCCTTCACTTGTGAAAAACTTTTTTTTGAGCAAAGAGTGCTCCTGTTTTGAAACTTCTACAAAAAGCTTTTGTGAAACTGTTTATCAGGTGTTCTCTGACCAAGAACAAGTTTGCCAATTCCAATTATGATTTATCTTTATGTATCTCTATTGTTACTGTTGTACTTGGTTGCAAGCTAAGTTATATAATGGTGAGTTACTTTCTTCTATGAGTTGTGCAAAGGTAAGTGTGATGCTTCTTGTTTGTATTCTTTTTACCGACACTTCACTCCATAAACCTGTGGACATGTTTACTGAGCTCAGTATTCGCTTGGGGACAAGCGAAGTCTAAGCTTGGGGGAGTTGATACGCCCAATTTGCATCACCATTCTATATCAAAATTTACCTCTATTCATTGATATTTGTCTTATTATGAGGTATCACTTATGGCTTTTCGTCTGTTTATGCATGTTGGATGATTCCTGGAGGATGGACTGCCAGAATCTGGATTCTGATGGAAAAGACGGCGTTTCGGTGCAATTTCACGAAGATCAGAAAAATACCAGAAAAATATGGAAACATATTATTTTATCGGAAGACAAACGAATCAAGAAGGAGGAGCGAAGGGGGGCCTCAGGGGCCCACACCCCCCTAGGCGCAGGCCCACCTGACCCCACGCCTAGGATGGGTTTGGCCCACCTGTTCGGCCTCCGACTCCGCCCCTTCGCCTATATCTTCCTTACGGAACCCTAACACCAGGGGGGACCACACATAGACTTCTGCCGCCTCTGGGAGGCGGAAAACACCGAGAGAGAAAGATCTCTCTGGCAGACATATTTCTGCCGAGGGAATTCCTTCCCGGAGAGGGGACACCATCGCCATCAACGCCGTCATCAAGCTAGGCTTCATCGGGATCATCATCATCCATAGCATCATCTCCTCCAGCACCATCATCATCACTCTGTCCCGTTGTAACAATTATGTTGGATATTGCTTAGTTCATTAGGGGAAACTTTCCCGGTGTTAATTACTATTGTAGTTGATGCTTGTGAGTGGAACCATTGGATTATTGTTTATGTTCAGATTGTTATCCATTATCACATCATCTTTGATCTTGATCCATATGATGTCTCGTGAATACTTCGTTTAGTTCTTGAGGACATGGGAGAAGTCATGTTGTTAGTAGTGAATCTGTGATGAGTTATTATTCAATGGTTTAGTATTTAAGTTGTGGTGCTATTCTTCTAGTGGTGTCATGTGAACATCGACTACATGATACTTCACCATTTATGGGCCTAGGGGAATGCATTGTGTATTTGGATACTAATTGTGGGGTTGCCGGAGTGACAGAAACCTGAACCCCCGTTAGGACACCTTTGCACAAGGGAGCGTAGGATCTCAGAGTTTAAGGCTGTGGTTAGATTTATATCTTTATTACTTTCCTATAGTTACGGATGTTTGCAGGGGGTTTAATAACAAGTATGCATTAGTCGGTATGTTAGCACAGGTTCACCCACACAACACTTACAAACACCAAATAAGAGTACTCAGCTATTTGCAGCAAAAGCACTTGATAGAATTCCAATGTGTCCTCGAGAACGTTTGGTCCTTATAAGTATTTCCACCGGCTTGTCCTTTGTTAAGAAATGATTGGGCCACTTGCTCTGTTTGTTCGTTACTTCTGTTACTTGCTCTTTGTTTTGTTGCTTTGTCAGAAAACCACTAAAAATCTGTTTGCTAAGTATTCACAGGGATTTCCTGCTCCATACCACTGTTCAGCACCTTCTGCTCCTCGTTGGCATCGACACTCCTATTTATCGAAAGTACTATGATACACCCCCTATACTTGTGGGTCATCACTCATCTACTATTGAGGTACACTCTCTCCAATTTAATGAAGGTGATATTCCTTATGGTAAGCCTCCGGATCAATGCTTAGAGGGACTTGACACATTTATTGTCAAACAAGGTAATTTTAATAAACAAGTTCAGAATCATTTATTGGAAAACTCTAGAGCTATCCATGAGTTGAAAGATATTGTGGAAAGAACTTCTAATGATATTAAAATGCTTTGTAAACACTTTCAAATGGTTCAAACCCAACTTGATCAACTTGCTAAGGTGTAAAAGGATATGCTAGTTAATGCTTCAGGAAATAAACATGCTTATGGAATTAGAACTAGGAGTGGTGCAACTACTCAAGATCCTTTATATCCTGAAGGACACCCTAAAAGAATAGAGCAGGATTCCCAACAAGGTGAGGATAGTGGTAGTCCTCGTAAGAGGAAGAAAAAGAAACATGAGGAAGTTGAGGAACCACTTGAACCTGCTGTAGATCCTAATAGTATATCTGTCTCTGATGCTGAAACTGAGAGTGGTAATATTGATGAGTCTCCTGATAAGGAGGAAGGTGAGGAAGAACCTAAGAAACACACTAAAAACACTAGGTATAGAAAGGAAGAATTTATTGCTAATAAACATGGTAAAGAGAGAGAACCTTGGGTGCAGAAACCTATGCCTTTTCTAGGTAAGAAACACAAGCCAAAGGAGGAAGAACACTACAACAAGTTTTGTGAGTGGATGAAGCCTTTATTTCTGCAATTTCCTTTGACTGATGCTATTAAATTGCCTCCTTATTCAAATTATACGAAGGATATTGTCTCTAATAAAAGGAAGATTCCTAATGAGGAGATTTCTACTTTGCTTGCTAATTACTCCTTCAATGGTAAGATTTCAAAGAAACTTGGTGATCCAGGTATACCAACTATTCCTTGCTCCATTAAGAATGATTATGTTAGAACTGCTTTATGTGATTTGGGAGCTGGAGTTAGTGTTATGCCTTTTTCTCTCTACAAGAGGCTCCATCTAGAAAAGTTGATACCAGCTGATATATCTTTGCAAATGGCTGATAAGTCAACTACTGTTCCTGTTGGTATATGTGAGGATGTTCCTGTTCAAGTTGCTCATAATTGCATGGTTCTAACTGATTTTGTTGTGCTTGAAATGCCTGCAGATGATAATATGTCTATTATTCTTGGGTGACCTTTTCTTAATACTGCAGGTGCTATCATCAATTTTAATCAAAGAAAAGTAACATTCAATATTAATCACAAAGATCACACTGTCTATTTCCCCAAGAAGGTTGTTAGAAGCTATTGCCTGAATTCCATTGAAAATATTGAAGGCATCAAGGTTGGAGAAATATATTGTCCCATTCCACAAGAAAATTTTGAAACTATTATGATTGGGACCATTGCTATCAAACATGAGGTAACATAATCACCTTGTGGAATGCAAAGTTTTATTTCATATAAGATTGTTTTGGTAAGAAGACTTGATCAACCTTGTTAACAAAAGGATTTTGATGAACAAAGTAATGTTTCCACTATGGTTATACTTGCTTTCTTTTTCCTTTCTCCTTCCTAGTATTTGCTTTAGCTTTAGTTTTGCTAGTTGTTTGCTTGTTAGTTTTTCTTAAAGCTCCTGTAGTTTGGATTTTGGTTTGATTTTGCTTCTTCTGAAAAAACTGTTTCTGCGAGAAAATCAATTTTCATACCCTAAAAATTGGCCAAAAATAAAGTTTCCTGAAAAATCCCAGAAAATTCAAAATATTTTTTCCTCGAAAAAAGGGGCAAAGAGGTACTAGAGGTGACCCAGGGGGCCACCCCAGGCCACCACACCTAGGGTAGGCGCGTCCTACCTAGGGGTGGCACCTAGGGGGTTTGGCCCACCTGGGCCCCTCCAGGCTGCCTCCTCAAAGCCACCTCCTTTCTCTCTCCCAAAAAAACACCGAAACACTTGCTCAAGCTCGAGCTCTTGCTGTTCTTGCTCGTGATTTTCGATCTCCTTGTTCATCCCATCTCAAGTGCTGATTTGTGGAGGGATTGCTCCTTGGTATGTGCCTCCTCCACTTGTCCAATTAGATTTGTGATTGGTAGATTATATCTTGAGTATTTTGCTACTGTAGGTGACAGGTTGTTTGAGCTTGAATGCTTGTTCTATGCTTAGAAACTTTGTTTTGATGCATGTGTAGTACTCTAGCAAGTTCCTATAGTAGTTGCTCATCATTTATCAACCTAGAAATCACTTGGTTTGATGGTTGTCTAAAAATTTCAGCAAGGAAGATGAGTGCTTATCCACTGAACCAATATGACTTGATGGTGCATGAGCCAATGAAGGTTCATCATGAGGAAGCAGTTTTTCCTTCCATATATCCATGCCATGAATTTATGAGAGCTGCGGGGATCCTCCAAGATTTCCAAACTATGGTTACAAATGCAGGGTTGGAGCACTTTGTGGAAGGTGAACCAATCCAATTTGTTAAGCTAACCATGGCTTTTGTGTAGGACTTCCGGTTCACTTGGTCTACTTCTAATGCCATGGTCCATTACAAAATATATAATATACCTATCGACCTGCCTTTTGCTGATTTCTATGCAGCAATTAGAGTACCTCAGTGGGGGTCTTGTGAGAAGATCAAGGAGAGGCCTAAGTCACTTGTGGATTTGTATACTGATATTTGCGAAGGTTTCGACTTCTCAAAGGAAAGTGGTAAAATTCGGAACATTCAGCTCCTAGCTATTAGATACTTTGCCTATTTCATTACCAAGTGCGTTCTTGCTAGAAAGACTGCTAGAAAGTTGTCTTCTTTCGATCTAGATTTTATTGCAGCTCCTCTTAGTAAGAATAGTTCCTATAGTTTGGGTGCTTTGATAGCTCACCGTCTCACCACCTACCGTGAGAAGGGTGGAATTTTGTAAGAGGTCCCAACCTTTAATAAGGTAGAGATCCATGTGTTTACAATGCTAGTCCCTGGATCAGTAGCTAGCATCCACAGTTAAGACATAATATCAAGAAACAAAGGTCATAATACAACTTTATAACCAGGAATAAAATAATTCATTACATCTTACATAGCTCATTTGGCTATCTCAATACAATGCAGCAGAAATAACTATATAGCATGGAGTCCTTCATCTTCAAAGTGCCACAGGCAAACATGTTGGTTGTAGACTTGTAATCCTATTCAACACACTTCACTAATATCAAAACAAACCTGCAACATAATAAGTTACAGCCACAAGGGTCAATACATTTGAATTGTATTGGCAAGTGATACTATGGTAATATAGTGGAGTCTATCATCTATATGCATTTGGCTAAGTGGAGCTTAGGCTTGCTTTGCTCAAAATAGATTTTCCTTATCATGTGAAAACACTAAGTTTTTGCTTGACAAAATCACCCAAGGCATATCCCAATAGAAATTGGTGTTCCTTCAACCCTTGTTCAACCACAAAGTTTTAACTTAGAAATTGGGATGAGGAGATTCTTGATAGCTTCCATGTCTTGATGCTCAAATTGTCCTTTGCCAGGGACATGGCTAAGTACTTAGATTTTTCACTCTACAGAGGTGGTGCACTTTCCCCACAAGACTTGGTTTCACCAAGACAAGATCTTTCAGAAGCCTTCCCTTAGACCAGAATGGACGCGTTCCAACCTATCATCCCCTACCACATACTGTCCATTTGGCTAAGTTATTGCAACCTATATGATCCAGGCAGAGCCCATAATGCCAAGTGGCCGCACTTGAAGCTTCTCAACATTTGACATCTCAAATCTCTTTGTTCCTGGGTGGACATCCACAAGTGAGATACACAAGGTAAACCATAGAAATGGGCCTTGTGTAACCACTCAACACAAACCATTCCTTCCATTCCATCCAGGTGATTCATTCACTTAGTTGTTTTATTAAACAAAACACAAGTCCTTGACTTAGAAATAATCCATAGCATGAATATAATCCACCCTTGTTTTCTACTAGCTAAGCTAAGAATGATAGTAGTAGGGATCTTAACTTAGGAAATTTCTACTAAGGTTTCATCTACTAGGATTTCCCATGGCATAGTTTATACTTAGCAAAAATTCCATGCAAGTCTACTTAGAAATATCACTAGTGCATAGTGAAAATAATGGGACAAAAGTATGAAGCATCACTTGCCTTTTTGGTAGAGAATATAAGTTCACTCCTTGATCTTGCAATATTCACACCCTTAAAATTTCACTATAATTCAATCAAGCAAGCAAGAATTCAATCTACCATTCAAGCAAACAACACATAAAATAATAGAAACAAAGCAATGCATGCAAGCATGCTAAAGATTGTTTTATTTGGAAAAGTGGTTTCAAATAGGTTATAAACATTCTAAAACACCTATTGGTCATTTTATAAAAGTGGAAAAACTATTTGCAAAATATTTTACCTATAAACCATTTTTAAACCAAATCAATATTTTATGTGGTTGAAAATGCCTTTAGCAAAGCAATAATCTTTATAAGGTTCACCAAATACATTTTTAACTCTAAAACTTGGTGTTTGGGGTCAAAGAGTTTAATCCAAATCATTTCCCAAAGATTTTTCTCCAAAAATTATTTTTAACATATAAACAACATTTTTATTTGACTAGAAATGCTTTAATTCCAAGATTTATTCTCTTGCTTCACAAAATATGTTTTTGAATCTACAAGTTGGTTTCTATGGTCAGTAGGTTCAAAACAATCCATTTTCCAAAGGTTTTATCACAAAAATAATTTTAGAATGAATTTTATATTCAAATTATGCCTACACAAGTTTCTGCAAAAACAACCATTTTAACAGAAGCAATTCATTAAACAAAGTGTATGGTTGGAAAGTACTTGTCTTGGTGATTCCATTGATATAAAATTTGCAAAATTTGGACGTGTGGATCAAAAGTTATGGAATTTACAATTTTGAACAACTAATAGAACAAATTCTCTTTTTAAAACAAATCACGGGCCACGCGTCTGCTTCTGATTGGACAAACACGGTTTGCACGCATCGATCGGCGTGGAGCGTTGGATTAAAGTGGATCGTGCGGCACAGAGTACTACTTACCCCTTCGGGTTAAGGTTCTATCGTGTCCTTTGGATCTGCATCTAACGGCTCTAATCATCTGGTCATGGATTGGCGGCGCTGGCAACGGCGAGCGACGGCGGCGCGTTCAGGCGGTGGTGGTCCGGCTAATACATGAATCAAGGGAAGGAGCGGAGAAGCTCACCGAGTTCGCCGCGGCGTGGAGATGCTGGAGGTGGTCCTTGTTGGCGAAGGGGCACTCGGGGTCGACGGGAATTCTTTGCCGGAGTAGCTCCTGGTGACTGGTGCTCTCGGTTGAAGACGGAGGCGATTCTATGGGCCACACTAAGAAGAAGAAAGGGTTGCGTTAGGTGCGCACGATGCTGGGGATCACACACGTATCAACCAGAGGGAGAGGGGAAGCTGGGGCTTACGGGGGAAGGTCGCCGGAGTAGACGCGGTCGTTGGTGGCGCTCTGATGTTGAAGTTGTCGACGTTAGGGGGCATGCGTAGGCAAGCTGGTGTTACTGCGGGATGCGCGGGAGGGTGGGGAGCAATCTCGAGTGGTCGAGGGGGCAAGGGGCGAGGGTGTATGGCCGGAATCAGAGAAATGGTTTGCCGGAGCCAGAGAGTTTTGAGACGAATTCAAGGCGGCCTGGGGGAGGAGAGGAGATGGTGTCCGGGGGGAAAGGTAGAGGGGAGCGTGGCGAGTTAACGAGAGTAATCGCGGGTTGTAATCTCTGCATCATTAAGACGAATTCAAGCGAGGAAATAAACGGCAGAAACGGCGAGGTTTGGGGAAGAAACAACCTCGCGGGTGGAAACGACGAACTGGTAAGTGGGGCCGTGTTGTCAGCGTGAGAGACGGGTCTGCGAAGGGGTCCATCGGACAGTGAGGGCGTGGGTTGAATTCCTGGTGTGAAACATTTTCTGCGGAGTGAGGGAAATGGGCTAACTGGGCTTAGTTTGCTGGGCTGGGTTCTTTCCCTTTTTTTTTTGATCTGTTTCCTTTTTCTCTTTCTTGTTTTCTTTTTCTGTTTGATTTTGTTTAAATGTTTTCAAACCTTGTTCAAAAGTTCAGTATAATTCCCTACTGTTTAAACATGTAATTTAAATACTATTTTCGGAATAATTCTTTTATTTTTCTTATGTTTTATTCTTTATTAAAATAAGCATAAGCCATTATTCAAATGAGATTAAATATATTTTTCAAACCATAATTTAATAATTCAATTTTTCATAAAACCTTATCACTAGGTTTATTTGTTTAATGGGGTGTTTAAATAATTTATCTTGAATTATTTAAAGTATTTAATATGATTATTAATCATTAATTTGAGTACTTGTTTTTATTCCAATGAAAGTCAAATATGGTTTTAATTCCATAATTTTTATTTAGAAGATTTCTTTGATCCCATTTAAGTTAATTAAATAACTTTTATTCCACTTGGGTAAATTCAAATTATTTTTCCCTGATTTACTTAATCTTTTCCATTAGGGATTTTGTCTTTATTCAAATAGAAATAGAATTTGGTTAATGCCATTATTTGAGAATTCTTTATCCAATATTTTATTTGGATTTGGATTGTATTTATTCCATTAGCTTATGGATTAGGCCAAGATTTAATTTGGTCCTTAAATATTCCTCATTTAATATTTCTTTCTTTATCTTATAAAATTCATATCTTTTTATTTATAGATCCAAACTTGGTGACTCCAATTTGTAAAATCTTATTTAATATTTGTTTATCCTTTTAAATCTTTTTAGGATTATTTGCTCACCATTTGGTATGGATTTCTAGATAGGTGCTTTATTAGCTTTGGAAATTCAATTTCCTTATCTTATTAAGTTCATAAGATTTTATCTATGGCTCCAATTTAAGTGAAACCAACTTCTATGGTTTTATAATATTTCAATTTGTCATTCTTGATCATTTGTAAATGTTTGTTGACAAATTCTTATATGGATCAAATCCATAGGCTTAGAGATAACTTGGAAATGTTTTCGTCCATTAGGGTTTTAGGGTTTTGGTTTAACTTTTCCAGGTGTTTAAATTTCAAGATGCATTTATGAAGAATGCATTTCACTTGATTTTAATTTATTTGGATTCAAACATTAATCAAAGTTTGTTCAAGATGGGATTTAATATTTCCATTTAGAAACAAAAAGTTTCTTTTCACCCTAAATTTCAACAATTATTTATTTTTTTTATTTTTTTTCACATTACAAATTTTGGAAAAAAAATTGGGATGTGAAAAATTTGTGGAGGTATCATTGCTTCTAGGTTGCTAGCTTTCCATGGTTTAGAGCCTCATTATTCAGATTTTCAGTTCCCCATAGAGAGGCTTGATATTCAATCCATGATTCAGCATGGTTTTGTTTCCTTGGGGGCTAATGTGAGAAGTTTACCATATGAATTATCTTTTGCCCAGGAAGGTCGGAGAAAGGGTAGGACTGAGAAAATAGTTTATTTGCCTGCACCTGCTTTGTTTAACTTTGATAACAGGCAAGGATGGTCGCTTACGGAGGAGAAGGTTGACACTTATGTGGGGGAACTCTCCCAGCAAGAGGAGAATGTTTAAGAGGATGCCAAAGACAATTCGGTTCAGCCCTCCAACTCGGGAGAGTCTTCATAGCAGCAGCCCTAATTTGATTGGGGCGCGTCTTCTTCTTCATCGCAGGTGCCTGACTATGATCATTCCTATGATGACCCACTAGTATGGGGTTACCATCCGCGTTATTGATCCCCAGTTAGGCCAAAAGGCTAAGCTTGGGGGGAGGTATACCGACATCACACACTCATATATATATATATCATGTTCGGTCGGTTCTTTGTATATCCATTGTTTCGCTTTCTTTTGGTTCTTGTTGCTGCTTTCTCAAAAACCCAAAATACCAAAAAAAAAATTCGTTGTTTCTCTTGGTTTGTTTCTTTGCTTCTTTGCTTTGGTTTGCCTTAAAAGAAAAATCCAAAAAGATTTTGCTTTGTTTGGTTTGGTTTGTTTTTGTTTGGTTTTTATTTGTTTGCTTGTTTCCAAAAAATTGAAAACACCAAAAATGTTTGTTGCTCTTCTTTGGTTTTGTGAGTTATTTGCAGGGTTCAGCCGTCCTCAGTGGTTTTGGTTTCATGTTAATTATTCAAGTCACACAAGTGAAGGGCAATAATGAAGATTAAGACAACTCGAGGTGTGGTAAGAGGCTGGTAACAAACTCTATTTGTTTCATTTTTGTACATATACTCATCATTGTGAGCATGCTTAGCCTGTTTGTGTAAAGTGTATGTCATTATGGATGCTTAGTAGTTCTTGCTTGTCTATGATTAGCTCCAGCTTGCTAATGGTTTGTAGCATGTCATATGAATGTTTGCTTGCATTGTTTTATTCATACTTTGGTATGATATTGTGGTATCCTCCTCTGACTGTTCATGTGAATCGACTTGGCACATGCTCACGCATGCATATGACTAATCAATAGTCAGTAAGCCTCGATGATTTATTTTGCCTCAGAGTTCTTGTATCACTTTCATGCCATAGTTAGTCCTGTTTTGTTGCAAGCATGATTATGGCAGTTACTTCTCTCTCGTTTGTCGCTCCCTCTCTATTGCTAGCCTTCACTTGCACTGAGTATGTGCTCTACCTGTACTTCCAACTCCCCCAAAAACAATATTGCCAGCTGTGTCCACCATACCTACCTATTAGCATCATTTGCTATTTCAGTTCATATTCCATATGCCTTGTTTTCTTCCAAAATAAAATGTTTGTCTGTTTTGAGAAAGTTAGTTAGTAAAGCCCTCACGAACTTGATGGCACACTTTATTCCTTGCGCTTAATAATTCTGAATCATTGGGACTAGTCCATGAAAGTTATATGCTTGCTTATTATATACTGGGAGTCAGCAGAACCGTGCTGTCACGGGGAACGCTTTCAACACTTTTTGGATATTTCATCCAGTTGATTCCTTGCTCTTTTGTTTATGGATGTCGACAATGTGAAATAAAAGGGGAAGTTGTTAGTTCATGGAGTTTTTACATTGTGTTAGAGAAATGCCTGGGCCGCTAGCCTAAGCCATGCCTAATCATGGTGGAAACTTGCAGCATCACTATAATGAGCATCTATGAAGCTTCCTCAATAAAAAGCTATGCATGGTAAATAAAAAGATTGCTGAGATGCTCATTGTCTGCTTGCCTTGTCATTTTGGTTATGGGAAAGTACCATATGCAAGGGGTACCCCGTTGGCGGTTCTCGATGATATGCATGTATTTACAATGATAAGAACTTTCAGGTGAACAAAGTTGAGTAGAATGCGGAGCGACCCTCGTACTCAAGGGACTTGGGATTTCCAGTCTATGGTCTTTCAAGCATATGATTCAGAGTGGACCTCACTTTCACCTTAACCACATGAAGATGCCTATGATAGAGGCAATGAGAGCTCAAAGCTAATGAGTACCTTCCTTTCAGCATTGGGAAGCATTTAAAACGTTCACAAAACCATTTTCACAACCGAGTTGAGTCACCACTTATTCTATGAGCACCTTCTTGAGAGCATAGTTGTCATTTTTGTGTTTGTTCCAAAACTTAGTTAATTATGTCATGACTTTGATGCTTGTATCTCTGATATCTTTATCTCTAGTCTTCATGTGAACTTCAGAGGTGCCTTGGCATTTATATTGTGCTCTTCAAACAAAGGCAAGCGAGATACCACTCTATCATACCTTATTATGAGCATTGCAATGTTGCTTATGTTTATGTTTTATGCTACTTATTATTATTGAGTTGGTTTCTTGTCATAGCTTGCAATAACTATTGAGTAGACTTAGTTGCATACTCTTTATTATGAATTGTCTAAGCATCTACTCCCGTGCTGAGAATATATACATCATATGAAGCAAAGTGGTCATGAAAGTTCTTTTATCGCACTCAGTTTTCAACTGAATTGCTTGAGGACAAGCAATAAGCTAAGCTTGGGGGAGTTGATACGTCCAAAACGTATCTACTTTCTCGAACACTTTGCTATTGTTTTTCCTCTAAACTTGTGTGATTTGGATACAACTAACACGGACTGACGTTGTTTTCAGCAGAATTACCTTGGTGTCTTGTTTTTGTGTAGAAAATGAACTATCAGGAAAAATCCCGGAAAATATGCCAAAAACTATTTCTCACCAGAAGATACACGGAGCCAGAAGGGGAGACAGAGAGGAGGCCTGGGGGGGCCAGACCCACCCCAGGTGCGGGGCCACTAACCCCGCGCATGGGAGAGGTTTGGCCACCCCAGGCAACTCCTCGGCCTCCCTCCGCGCCTATAAGTTTCCTTCTGACCTGAAAACAGAGGGGGGTTTGATAGTTTTCCAGAAAGAGTTCCGCTCCGCCTCCGCCACCAGAAACCAAGATTCGGATCCAGAAACTCCGTTCTGGCACCCTGCCGGGATGGGGAATTTGGAGAGGATCATCGCCATCGTCATCACCAACGCATCTCCATCAACCACCGATGTTTCCGTCATCCATGAGTGAGTAATCCCCCGTTGTAGGCTTGGGGATGGTAGGGATTGTATGAGTTCTATCATGTAATCAAATAAGATCTGTTAGGGCATAGTGCCTAGTATCTCTTGTGCTATTTGACTTTGTTGCAACTTGTTGTGCTTAATGCTTGTCACTAGGTCCCGAGTGCCACGATCTCAGATCTGAACTTATTATTGAATCATTATGATAGTATTGTTTGTGATCTTATCTGCAAGCTGTGTACACATATCATTGTCGGGGGATTTGCACATTTTCCACACTTTTCTTTGCACCTTGCATATTTGCCATTTTCTATGTCACTGACATGTGGTGGTCAAATGGTCAAAGGCCCCAAAGTGACAATAATTGGGACAACCAGAGGGGATGGCTGTGGTGTGAGGATCACATGTGTTCATGGAGTGTTAATGCTTTGCTCCGGTGCTTTATTAAAAGGAGCACCTTAATTGCCAGTAGTTCCCTAGAGGCCCCGCTGCCACGGGCTGGCTGGACAGAAGATGTTATGCAAGTTCTCATTGTGAGCACGTATGACTATATTTGGAGCACATGCCTAGGATTGTTTAGTACTTGGATGCTTGTTATTATTTATCTGCAATGCCCTAGATCTTGAAGTTACATGTTTAGACTCGTCCATGCAACGCCCATCCATCCATCCCTATGCCTACCGCACTCGAATCCTACTGTTATCGTTACTGTTACTATTGCTCCTGTTTTACTGCTGCTGTTGCTACTAAAAACTGTTGCTACTGATAAACTTTTGTGAGCAAGAATTATTTCTAGGTGCAGCTGAACTGACAACTTAGTTGTTAAGTCTTACAAGTATTCTTTGGCTCCCCTTGTGTCGAATCAATAAATTGGGTAATACTACCCGCGAAGACTGTTGCGATCCCCTACACTTGTGGGTCATCAATAACCCAATAGTTTATTGAGTCTTGGAAGTTATTACTTCTGTATTAACCTCTCCTTATCCTTTTTGTGTGCTTTTTGTGCCAAGAATAACCTTTAATGAGAGAGAAGTAAGATTTGGGGAAGTTGTTGTCCCGAAACAGATTTTTGTGCTTCACTGTAAAAAACTTGAAAATCTCTGTATGTCGGATTGAGCTGTAATTTTCTAAATAAATATCCCAGGTTGTTAGATAACTTTCGTTAGTTCAACACTTTTTGATTTGAGCAACAGAAGGTCTTCGAAAAAATCAGTTTTTACCTGCTGGTCTGTTTTAACAGATTTCTGCCATTATTTGCATTTGCCTCTTTATCGATTTTTTTAGTTCTCTTTGGTAAATTGAGCTTTTTGAGGGAATTCCTACAGTAGCTTGTGTCTTTAATGAAAGTTTTGCTGTTTTGAAACTAAACCCAAAGGTTTATTACTTTTTGAATGCACTAATGTTGCTAATGAAGATTGTGTGAAGTTTTGTATCCAGGAAAATTTTCAGGTGTAAGGGAAGAATGATGTAATGAGATGAAGAATGGACAAAATCTCAAGCTTGGGGATGCCACCCGATATCACCCCAAGAAATATTCAAGAGGTACAAGCGTCAAAGCTTGGGGATGCCCAAGGCATCCCCTTCTTCATCAATAAAAATCTCAGGTCTTTCTAGACACTTCGTTTTTATTGTTTCATGCATTGTTATGTTGTTCTTGGAGCGTCTTAGTTTTCGTTTGCTTGAATAAAGTAGTAGGACCCCCGTGATACGTCGTAAACGTATCTATAATTTTTTATGTTCCATGCTTGTTTAGTATCCACTTTGCTATGCTTTGTCTACACTCTGAGGTATTTTTATACATTTTCTGGGACTAGCCTATTAACAAGTTGCCACAAAGGCAGTTGCCTATTTTCTGCTATTTTTGGTTTCAGAAAAGCTAGTAAGGAAATATTCTTGGAATTGTACGGGACAAAAGCCAAAGTCAATATTTCACCAAGACGAACAAAAAGACCGAAGGGCGACCGGAGGGGTGCCACAGGGTGGCCACCCCTCCCCCCCCACACACACACGTGCGGGCCCACCCTGGTCTGCACCTGGGCAGGGTGTGGCCCCCCTGGCCGCCCTCCTGCCTCGCCTCTTCGCCTATATAAAGCCCCCGATGCCAAAACCCTAAGTACCCGATCATATCTCCATGAAACAGTCTGTAGCCACCGCCACCATCGTCCCTAGATCGGGGGGATCCGAAGCTCTTCCCGGCACCTTGCGGGAGGGAAGAGATCATCTCGGAGGCCTTCTTCATCACCATGCCATCCTCCGGTATGATGCGTGAGTAGTTCCACCTTGGACTATGGGTCCATGTAGTAGCTAGATGGTTGTATTTCCTCCTTTGTGCTACCATGTTTAGATCTTATGAGCTCCATTCATGATCAATATCATCTATTTGTAATCATGCATGTTGTGTTTGCGGGGATCCGATGGATATTGAGATTACTATGTCAGATTGATTAATGGTTTTGTCTTATTGATTCTATCATGTCTGTGTTGTTTGTGATCTTGCATGCTCTCCGTTTCTAGTATCTATCTTGGCCAAGTAGATGCTAGTGACTCCAAGAGGGGGTATTTATGCTCGATAGTGGGTTCATGCCTCTATTTAATCTAAGGGAAGTGACAGAAATCTCTAAGGTTGCTACTAGGGAGAAAACAACAATCTCTTGCTCATGGAACAATTGTATTGTTTACTTTACACACATTGCTTAAAAAATTTATCTGTTGCTTGCAACTTAATACTAGAGGGGGTTCCGATGATAACCTCAAGGTGGATTACTAGTCATATATGCAGTTGGATGGCGGTCTATGTATATTGTTGTAATGCCCAATCAAATCTCATAGGATCATGAATGTATAGTATTGCATTGTTATGCCTTGCTCTATCCTGTCAATTACCCCGCTGTAATTTGTTTACCTGGCATGTTATGTTGTTTATCTTAAGGAGAACACCTCTAGTGAACTATGGACCCCGGTCCAATCTTTATCATTGATATTCCATCCACTATTACTATTACTATTACTATTACTATTACTGTTTAATTTTTGCAAGCTACCATTACCTTCCACACCATACGTTTAATCCTTTGTTTTCAGCAAACCGGTGAGATTGACAACCTCACTGTTTATTGGGGCAAAGTCTTGAGTTTGTGTTGTGCAGGTTCCAAGTTGCTAGCAACACCTTGGGGTCGTTTCCTTCCTACTACTGGTTCGATAACCCTGGTTTCATATTGAGAGAAGACTTACTGATGTGCTCATCATACCTTCCTCTTGGGGTTTCCCAATGAAGCTCTACAGTGATCTGAGCCACATCAAGACGTTTTCTAGCGCCGTTGCCGAGGAGTTAAGGACGGCTTCACAAGGGGAGTCCTTTACAACCTTTCTCTTTACTTTTTTTTGTTTTGCTTAGTTTGTTTTGCTGGCTTCTTTTTATCAAAAAATACAAAAAAAAATAGTTTCGTTTGGTTTGCCTTTTCTTATCAAAAACACAAAAAAATTAGTTCCTACTATAGTTGTTGCTGTTGTTGTCTTGCTCCACCTTTGAAAAAACGAATTCTGCTAAGAACACCAAGTTGTGTGACTTCACTAGCACAAACAACAAGATTTCCTGAGTACACCTATTGCTCCACCTGCTCCTGACGCTACCTTTTATGAAATTAAGCCTGCTTTGTTGAATCTTGTGATGAAAGAGCAATTTTCTGGTGCTAGTTCTGATGCTGCTGCTGCCCACCTTAATAACTTTGTTCAACTTTGTGAGATGCAGAAATATAAGGATGTAGATGGAGATATTATTAAGCTCAAATTGTTTCCTTTCTCCTTGAGAGGAAAAGCTAAAGAATGGTTGCTATACTTGCCTAGAAATAGTATTGATTTTTGGATTAAGTGCAAAGATGCTTTTATTGGAAAATACTATCCTCCTACTCAGATTATATCTATGAGAAGTGAAATAATGAAGTTTAAACAAATTGATAATGAACATGTTGCTCAATCTTGGTAAAGAATGAAATATTTGGTAAAGAATTGTCCTACTCATGGACTGACTACTTGGATGATTATCCAAACCTTTTGTGCAGGACTGAACTTCTCTTCAAGAAATCTGTTGGATGCTACTGATGGAGGTACCTTTATGACCATTACTTTGGGTGCTGCAACAAAGCTCCTTGATAATATGATGGTCAACTATTATGAATGGCACACTGAGAGAGCTCCACATGGTAAGAAGGTAAATTTTGTTGAAGAAACCTCCTCTTTGAGTGATAAAATTGATGTTATCATAGATACGTAGTAAACATATCTATAATTTTTTATGTTTCATGCTTGTCTAGTATCTACTTTGCTTTGCTTTGTCTACACTTTGAGGTGTTTTTATATGTATTCTGGGACTAACCTACTAACAAGATGCCACAATGCCAATTGCATGTTTTCTTCTGTTTTTGGTTCCAGAAAAGGCAGAAAATTAATATTCTCGGAATTAGACGGGACAAAAGCCAAAGTCAATATTTTACCGTGGGAACACGGAGCCAGAATACGAGATGGAGGGGAGCCACCAGGGGGCCACACACCCTGGCCGCATGGATAACCCTAGCCCGCGGCTGGGGGGTGAGGCTGCCCTGGGTGCTCCCTGCCTCACCTCTTCGCCTATAAGAAGCCCCCGATACCAAAACCCTAAGGACCCGATCAATCTTCCACGAAATAGTCCATAGCCACCGCCACCATCGTCCCTAGATTAGGGGGATCTGAAGTTCTTCCCAGCACCCTGCCGGAGGGGAGATCATCCCGGAGGCCTTCTTCATCATCATGCCAGCCTCCGGTATGAAACGTGAGTAGTTCCACCTTGGACTATGGGTCCATGTAGTAGCTATATGGTTGTCTCTCCTCCTTTGTGCTACCATGTTTAGATCTTGTGAGCTCCGTTCATGATCAAGATCATTTATTTGTAATCATGTATGTTGTATTTGCGGGGATCTGATGGATATTGAGATTACTATGTTAGATTGATTAATGGTTCTATCTTATTGATTCTATCATGTCTGTGTTGTTTTTGATCTTGCATGCTCTCTGTTTCTTGTAGCTATCTTGGCCAAGTAGATGCTAGTGACTCCAAGAGGGAGTATTTATGCTCGATAGTGGGTTCATGCCTCTATTTAATCTAAGGGAAGTGACAGAAATCTCTAAGGTTGTAGATGTGTCATTGCTACTAGGGAGAAAACAAAGGTCTCTTGTTCATGGAACAAGTGGATTGTTTACCTTACACACTTTGCTTAAAGCAGTTATCCGTTGCTTCCAACTTAATACTGTAGGGGGTTCAGATGATAACCTGAAGGTGGCTTACTAGTCATAGATGCAGTTGGAATGCGGTCTATGTATCTTGTTGTATTGCCCAATCAAATGTCATAGGATCATGAATGTCTAGTATTGCATTGTTATGCCTTTCTCAGTCCTGTCAATTGTCCTGCTGTAATTTGTTTACCCAGCATGTCATGTTTGTTTATCTCAAGGAGAACACCTCTAGTGAACTATGGACCTCGGTCCAATATTTACCATTGATACATCTTCCACTGTTACTGTTTACTTTCTGCAAACCACCATTACCTTCCACACCATACAATTAATCCTTTGTTTTCAGCAAACCGGTGAGATTTACAACCTCACTATTCATTGGGGCAAAGTCTTGAGTTTGTGTTGTGCAGGTTTCCAAGTTGCTAGCAACACCTTTGAGTCGTTTTCTTCCTCCTACTGGTTCGATAGCCTTGGTTTCTTACTGAGGGAAGACTTGCTGTTGTGCTCATCACACCTTCCTCTTGGGGACTCCCAACGAAGCTCTACAGTGATCTGAGCTACCATCAAGATTTTTCTGGCGCTGTTGCCGGGGAGGCTAAGGACGACTTCACAAGGGGAGTCCTTCACAACCTTTATCTTTACTTTGTTTTTGTTTTGCTTAGTTTATTTTGCTTGGTTTTGTTTGCCTCTTTTTATTAAAAATCACAAAAAAAATGGTTTCGTTTGGTTTGCTTTCTCTTATCAAAAACACAAAAAGTTTCTACTCTAGTTGTCACCTTGCTCTAGATCACCATGTTGATTCCCAAGTTCACCCTGAAAGACCTTTCAATAGGTAGTGGCTCTATAATTGGGAAAGAAAATATTGAAGAATTCTTTAATCATGTTAGCAAACATGAGGATATTGAGGATAGATCCTTAGCAGAACTTGCTCCTAATTATGAAATTGCTGTAGATTATTTAGTTCACATGTTGGAGGCTAGGTTTGTTAACCTTAACCCCATGATGCAAAAAAAATTCTTAAACTAAAAGAAGAAGATGATGCTGAAAAGAGAGATTTTATCCTAGAAACTTTACTAAAAGAGTTCAATGATGTTACTAAGGAAGCCAAAATTCCTTTGAATGTTTTAATATGCTAGGCTCATGTGTAGATGTTATGGGTATTTTAGATAAAACCAAGCCCAGAGAGGAAATTAAGATACCCATACCTTTTAAACTTGTAGGAATGCATGAAGCCTTAGAAAAGAATTTTGATTGGATTGTTCCTAAAAACCCATTTGATGAAGGTAGTGAACCTAAGAGAGATGAGAAAGGATCCTCTAAAACTCATTTGGATGAGATACCTTTCCTAGTTGAAGAGATTTCGAGTATTGATCTTAATGCCTCTTCATTTGAAAATACTTGATTCTTGCTTCTTGTGCCTAACTTAAAGGCGTTAAAGAAAAGTACTTATTGGAAGATAACCCAAAAGTTTTCTTGAGTCTTGGAAGTTATTACCTCTGTAATGACCTCTCCTTATTCTTTTTATTTGCTTTTTGTGCCAAGAATAACCTCTAATTTGAGGGAAGTAAGATTTGGGGAGTTGCTGTCCCGAAACAGATTTTTATGCTCCACTGTAAAAATTCGTGTAAAATCTCTGTAAGTTAGATTGAGCTGTAATTTTCTGAATAAATCCCCCAGTATGTTATATAACTTTAGTTAGCTCAACACTTTTTGATTTGAGCAACAGAAGGTTTTCGAAAAATCAGTTTCTACCTGTTGGTCTGTTTTGACAGATTTCTGCCATTATTTGTATTTGCTTCTTATTGATACCTTTTTAGGTTCTTTTTGGGAAATTGAGCTTTTTGAGGGAATTGCTACATTATCTTGTGTTTTTAGTGAAAGTTTTGCTGTTTTGAAACAAAACCCAAGGTCTATTATCTTTTGAATACACTAATGTTGCTAATGAAGATTGTGTGAAGTTTTGTATGAAGGAAAATTTTCAGGTGTAGAGAAAGAATGATGTAATGAGATGAAGAATGGACAAAAGCTCAAGCTTCGGGATGCCACACCGTGTCACCCCAAGAAATATTCAAGAGGTACAAGCGTCAAAGCTTGGGGATTCCCAAGACATCCATCCCAAGGCATCCCCTACTTCGTTAATAAAAATCTCAGGTCTTTCTAAACACTTCATTTTTATTGTTTGATGCACTGTTGTGTTGTTCTTGGAGCGTCTTAGTTTTCATTTTTTTTGCTTAGTTTTCTGGAATAAAGTAGTTTGGACCCCGTTCTTATTTTGTGTTGTTTCAAATAAGTTGATTGGTGTTGGAGAGGAGTAGAAAGTTCTTGCTTGAATAGTACAAGAGGAGCTTGCTTTGGCTGTGACTTAGACTTTAGCATGTCATGCTAGATGTTGTTTTGACCTTATGCTTAGTGATTATTGCTGTAGCATGACTTGTTCCAAACAATTGGGATTGCTTAATGTGCCTTGAAGGAATCATGCGTTGTTTTAGCATACAAAAGCATAGTATTGTGGTATTCTCCTTTGATGCTTTGTTTGGGTTGACTTGGCACATGCTCACACCATGTTATGACTATGAACAAGTCACCATAGCCTCTATGATCATTTAGTCCTTGACTTGTAGTACCACTTTATGCTTTGATTAGTAATGTTTTGTCGCTCTGCATGATTATGGCCAATATTGCTCTCTTAGTTGGTCGCTCCCAGTCTTTTGCTAGCCTTCGCTTGTGTGAGTAAGCTCTACTCATGCATCCAACTCCAAAGAAACCAAGTTATTCCAAAGTGTCCACTATAAATTCCTATGCATGGTGTGTTACACCATTCCAAGTATATTCTTGTTTTCATCTACCTTCCAATTAAAAAGTCTTTTTTATGTGAAACTTAGTGATTAAAGCTCTCACAAACTTGATGGCACACTTTATTTTTCTTGCCCCTAAATAAATTTTAACCATTGTGTAATCTATGTTGTATATGTTTGCACTTATACATTGGGAACCGTACTGTCACGGTTTCAACATTACACTTGTACATTGTACACAATTGATATCATGCTATTTTGTTTATAGATGTCGTCAGTGTGAAATAAAAGGGGAGCTTGTAAGTCCATGGAGTTATGTATGTGTGTTAGAGAAATGCATGGGCCACTAGCCTAAGCCATGCCTAATCATTGTGGAAACTTGCAACGTCACCATAGTGAGCAATCTATGAAGCTTTCTTCTTATAAAAAAATAGACATATTGTAAAGAGGAAAGAGAGAAAAAACACCATTTTACCATGGTAAATAAGAAGATTGTTGAGATGCTCATTGTCTGCTTGCCTTGTCATTTTGATTATGGGATAGCTCCTATATCATGTGCAAGGGGTACCCCATTGGCGGTTCTTTATGATACACATGTACTTACTATGACAAGAACTTACAGGTGACTAAAGTTGAGTAGTATGAGGAGCAGCCCTCGTATTCAAGGGACATGAGATTGCCAACTTATACTTTGTCAAGCATATACTCCATACTTTGTTCACTTTAACCTTAATCACTTCAAGATTCTTATGATAGGGTCAATGAGAGATAAAAGCTAAAAAATACCATGATATTTGGAGGCTCTTTTTGACACTTGAAATCCTTTCTTCCCTTTTTTATGAAGGGACTTTCTTCCACCATTATATTGAGTCTCCACCTTCTATCCTTAGGCACCAGTTAAGAGAGCCTAGTTGCCATTCTTAGTTCTATGTGCATTGTCCCAAAACTTATTGATTGATGCATATTGTTGATATTGCTTGTTCTTGAACTATTTGTATCTAGTCACTCTTATGAACTTTGAAGGTGTCCTAAGCATTTATTTGCTACTCCATGAGGGACAAGCTGAATGCCACTATGCTATGTTTTCTATATGTGAAACAAACAAATGTCTTTCAATGCATTGTTATTCATGATCTTTGTTTGTATCCTTTCATGTTGCATGCATAGTTACTTTGTCTTATTGTTAGAACTCCATATTTCATGCTCATGTTTAGATTTATTTGATCCCAGCTTTTAATGCTTGTAAATGGTTTGATCTTGATTGTGATGGTGCATGTCACCTCAAAAATTATTCTTTTCATCACTTACCTACTCGAGGACGAGCAGAAGTTAAGCTTGGGGATGCTTGATATGTCGTAAACGTATCTATAATTTTTGATGTTCCATGCTTGTTTAGCATCTACTTTTCTTTGCTTTGTCTACACTTTGAGGTGTTTTCATAGGTTTTCTAGGACTAACCTATTAACAAGATGCCACACTGCCAGTTGCCTGTTTTCTTCTGTTTTGGTTCCAGAAAAGGCAGAAAATCAAAATTCTCGGAATTGGACGGGACAAAAGCCAAAGTCAATATTTTACCGTGGGGAACACGGAGCCAAAATACGAGACGGAGGGGAGCCACCAGGGGGCCACACCACCTGGCCGCGTGGCTAACCCAAGCCCGCGCCTAGGGGGTGAGGCTGCCCTGGGTGCCCCTTGTCTCGCCTCTTCGCCTATAAGAAGCCCCCGATACCAAAACCCTAAGGACCCGATCAATCTTCCACGAAACAGTCCGTAGCTGCCGCCACCATCGTCCCTAGATCGGGGGGATCTGAAGTTCTTCCCGGCACCCTGTCGGAGGGAGATCATCCCGGAGGCCTTCTTCATCATCATGCCAGCCTCCGGTATGAAGTGTGAGTAGTTCCACCTTGGACTATGGGTCCATGTAGTAGCTAGATGGTTGTCTCTCCTCCTTTGTGCTACCATGTTTAGATCTTGTGAGCTCCGTTCATGATCAAGATCATCTATTTATAATCATGCATGTTGTGTTTGCAGGGATCCGATGGATATTGTGATTACTATGTCAGATTGATTAATGGTTCTATCTTATTGATTCTATCATGTCTGTGTTGTTTGTGATCTTTCATGCTCTCCGTTTCTAGTATCTATATTGGCCAAGTAGATGCTAGTGACTCCAAGAGGGAGTATTTATGCTCGATAGTGGGTTCATGCCTCTATTTAATCTAAGGGAAGTGACAGAAATCTCTAAGGTTGTAGATGTGTTGTTTCATGGAACAAGTGGATTGTTTACCTTACACACTTTGCTTAAAGCAATTATCCGTTGCTTGCAACTTAATACTGTAGGGGGTTTGGATGATAACCTGAAGGTGGATTACTAGTCATAGATGCAGTTGGATGGCGGTCTATGTATCTTGTTGTATTGCCCAATCAAATATCATAGGATCATGAATGTCTAGTATTACATTGTTATGCCTTGCTTAGTCCTGTCAATTGCCCTGCTATAATTTGTTTACCCAGCATTCCATGTTTGTTATCTCAAGGAGAACACCTCTAGTGAACTATGGACCCCGGTCCAATATTTACCATTGATACATCTTCCACTGTTACTATTTACTTTCTGCAAACCACCATTACCTTCCACACCATAC
Source organism: Avena insularis (assembly GCA_023614405.1). Lineage (NCBI taxonomy): Eukaryota > Viridiplantae > Streptophyta > Magnoliopsida > Poales > Poaceae > Avena > Avena insularis. The sequence goes on from CM042690.1 coordinate 30,476,395, forward strand.
AGTTAATCCTTTGTTTTCAGCAAACCGGTGAGATTGACAACCTCACTGTTCGTTGGGGAAAAGTCTTGAGTTTGTGTTGTGCAGGTTTCCCAAGTTGTTAGAAACACCTTTGAGTTGTTTCCTTCCTCCTATTGGTTCGATAACCTTGGTTTCTTACTGAGGGAAGACTTGCTACTGTGCTCATCAAACCTTCCTCTTGGGGACTCCCAACGAAGCTCTACATTGATCTGAGCTACCATCAATCATGGCGATGCTTGTTAATGGAAAAGCTCATATAGATCCAAATAATGTTCCTTTAGCCTCTTTTGTTTCTCAAGAAGAGCAAGTTGATGTGAACTTCATTAGAAATAACAATTTCAACAACAATGCCTATATGAATAATTTTGGTAATAATAATTATAAGCCTTATCCTCCTAATAATGGCAATACTTATGGAAATTCCTACAACAATACTAGAAATGCTCCCTCTAAACTTGAAGTCATGCTTAAAGACTTTATTAGTAAACAAACTACTTTCAGCAAAACTGTGGAGGAAAAGCTTTTGAATGTTGAGAAAAATATTTCATCTTTGTCTGAAGCACAATCCTCTTTGATTAATAAAATGGCTGCTAAACCTGAAACCTTGGAAAGTACCTTTGCTGCTACTCATGCCATACAAGTTACTATTGATGAACATGTTAGACTGTTAGCTAAACTACATGCTAAGTGGGAAAGAGAAGCTTAAATTGCTAGAAACAATAGTGTTTGCACTATTACCACCACCAATATGGATGCTACCAAACCACAAGAAGTCCCTATTCCTCCTACCACAATTCCTAAACCCAATAAGTCTACTACTTGTGATGCTAAGTTTGATTTTGATCTTGATGGTTGCAATATTTCTGAAATGATTATGTTCATACAAAAGCTTCTAGAAGTCCTAATACTAGTGATATGAATATAGCTTTTACAAAACACATTACAGATGCTCTCATTAAAATTAAGGAAGAAAAATTGAAACACAAATCTTCTATTCCTAGGAAAGTAGAATATAGTTGGGAACCCATAATTAATATGCAAGTGAATGACTTTGATCTCAAAGCTTCATGTGACCTTGGTTCTAGTGTCTCTATTATGCCTAGAAAGATTTATGAAATGCTTGATTTGCCACCTTTAGAAGATTGCTATTTGGATGTCCCACTTGATGATAATGCTAAAAATAAACTCATGGAGAGTGTTAATGATGTTCTTATTATGTTTAACAATGCTTATGTCCCTGTTGATTTCTATGTTTTGGATGTTGAATGCAATGCTTCTTGTCCTATTACTTTGGGAGACCTTTTCTTAGAACTGTTGGTGCCATCATTGATATGAAAGAAGGCACCATTAAATATCAATTTCCATTCAATAAAGGCATTTAAAACTTCCCTATGAGGAGAGAGAACTTACCCTTTGCTCCTCCCTTTAAAGAAAAAATTGATGTTAATGCTTCTTCATTTGAAAATACTTGATTCTTGCTTCTTGTGCCTAACTTAAAGGCGTTAAAAAAGTACTTCTTGGGAGATAACCCAATAGTTTTCTTGAGTATTGGAAGTTATTATTTCTGTAATAACCTCTCCTTATCCTTTTTGTTTGATTTTTGTGCCAAGAATAACCTCTAATGAGAGGGAAGTAAGATTTAGGGAAGTGTTGTCCCGAAATAAATTTTTATGCTCCACTGTAAAAATTCTTAAAAAACCTCTGTAAGTCTAATTGAGCTGTAATTTTTTGAATAAATCTCCCATGTTGTTATATAACTTTCGTTAGTTCAACACTTTTTGGTTTGAGCAATAGAAGGTCTTCGAAAAAATCGGTTTTTACCTGCTGGTCTGTTTTGACAGATTTTTGTCATTATTTGCATTTGCCTCTTTATTGTTTTCCTTTTGGGTTCTCTTGGGTAAATTGAAATTTTTGAGGGAATTGCTACAATATCTTGTGTCTTTAATGAAAGTTTTTCTGTTTTGAAACTAAACCCAAAGGTTTATTATCTTTTGAATGCACTAATGTTGCTAATGAAGATTGTGTGAAGTTTTGTATGAAGGAAAATTTTTAGGTGTAAGGGAAGAATGATGTAATGAGATGAAGAATGGAAAAGAGCTCAAGCTTGGGGATGCCACCCCGTTTCACACCAATAAATATTCAAGAGGTACAAGCGTCAAATCTTGGGGATGCCCAAGGCATCCCCTTCTTCATCAATAAAAATCTTAGGTCTTTTTGGACACTTCGTTTTTATTGTTCCATGCACAGTTGTGTTGTTCTTGGAGCGTCTTAGTTTTCGTTTTTGGTTTTTGTTTGCTTAGTTTGTTTGAATAAATTAGTTTGAACCCCGCTTTCGCTGTGTTGTTTCAAATAAGTTGATTGGTGTTAGAAAGGAGTAGGAAGTTCTTGCTTTAGTAGTACAAAAGGGAGCTTGCTTTGACTGTGACTTAGACTTTGTCATTTCATGCTAGATGTTGTTTTTACCTTATGCTTAGTGAGTATTGTTGTAGCATGACTTGTTCCAAACAATTGAGATTTCTCAATGTGCCTTGAAAGAATCATGCGTTGTTTTAGCATACAAAAGCATAGTATTGTGGTATTCTCCTTTGATGCTTTGTTTGGGTTGACTTGGCACATGCTAACACCATGTTATGACTATGACCCAGTCACCTTAGCCTCTATGATCATTTAGGTTTTGACTTGTGGTACCACTTTATGCTTTGATTAGTAATGTTTTGTCGCTCTGCATGATTATGGCCATTATTGCTCTCTTAGTTGGTTGCTCCCAGTCTTTTGCTAGCCTCCACTTGTATTGAGTAAGATCTACTCATGCATCCAACTCCCAAGAAACCAAGTTATTCCAAAGTGTCCACTATAAATTCCTATGTATGGTGTGTTACACCATTCCAAGTATATTCTTGTTTTATCTATCTTCCAAATTAAACTTGTTATGTGAAGATTAGTGATTAAAGCTCTCACAAATTTGATGGCACACTTTATTTTTCTTGCCCCTAATAAACTTGAACCATTGTGTCATCTATGTTGTATATGCTTGAACTTATACATTGGGAATTAGCAGAACTGTGTTGTCATGGGGAACGCTTTCAACACCTGTAAATATCTACCCAGTTGATATCATGCTCTTTTGTTTATGGATGTCGTCGGTGTGAAATAAAAGGGGAGCTTGTAAGTCCATGGAGTTATGTATGTGTGTTAGAGAAATGCCTGGGCCGCTAGCTTAAGCCATGCCTAATCATGGTGGAAACTTGCAGCATCACCATAGTGAGCAATCTATGAAGCATTCTTCTTATAAAAAAACAGAGATAGAAAAAAGAGATTGAGGAAAAGAAAAAAAAAGATGAGAAAAGAGGAAGGACATAAAAAAGCACCATTTTCCCATGGTAAACAAGAAGATTGCTGAGATGCTCATTGTCTGCTTGCCTTGTCATTTTGATATGGGATAGCTCCTGTATCATGGAGCAAGGGGTACCCTGTTGGCGGTTCTCTATGATACACATGTACTTACTATGACACAAACTTACCGGTGACTAAAGTTGAGTAGCATGAGGAGCGACCCTCATACTCAAGGTTCATGAGATTTCCAACTTATACTTTGTCAAGCCTATACTCTATATTTTGTTTACTTTAACCTTAATCACTTCAAGATGCTTATGATAGGGGCAATGAGAGCTGAAAGCTAACAAGTAGCATAATTTTTGGAAGCTCTTTATAAGACTTGAAATCCCTGCTTCCCTTTATGAAGGGCCTTTCTTCCACTTTTATATAGAGTCTCCACCTTCTATCCTTAGGCACTAATTAAGAGAGCATAGTTGCCATTATTAGTTCTATGTGCATTGTCCCAAAACTTATTGATTGATTCATATTGTTGATATTGCTTGCTCTTGAACTATTTGTATCTACTCACCCTTATGAACTTTGAAGGTGTCCTATGCAATTAGGTTTTGCTACTCCATGAGGGACAAGCTTAATGCCACTATGCTATGTTTTATTTATGTGAAACAAACAAACGTCTTTCAATGCATTGTTATTCATGAATCTTTGTTTGTATCCTTTCATATTGCAGCATAGTTGCTTTGTCTTATTGTTGGAACTTCATCTTTCATGCTCATGTTTGGAGTAATCCCAGCTTCTTGCAAATGGTTTGATCTTGATTGTGATGGTGCATGTCACCTCAAAAATTATTCTTTTATCACTTACCTACTCGAGGACGGGCAGGAGTTAAGCTTGGGGATGCTTGATACGTTGTAAACGTATCTATAATTTTTGATGTTCCATGCTTGTTTAGTATCCACTTTGCTATGCTTTGTCTACAGTTTGAGGTATTTTTATAAATTTTCTAGGACTAACATATTAACAAGTTGCCACAGAGCCAGTTGTCTGTTTTCTGCTATTTTTGGTTTTAGAAAAGCTAGTAAGGAAATATTCTCGGAATTGGATGGGACAAAAGCCAAAGTCAATATTTCACCAAGACGAACACAGAGACCGAAGGGCGACCGGAGGGGTGCCACACAAACCCACACGCGGTCCCACCCTGCGCCGCGCCTGGGAAGGGTGTGGGCCCCCTGGCCGCCCTCCTGCCTCGCCTCTTCGCCTATATAAAGCCCCCGATGCCAAAACCCTAAGTACCTGATCAGATCTCTACGAAACTGTATGTAGCTGCCGCCACCATCGTCCCTAGATCGAGGGGATCCGAAGCTCTTCCTAGCACCCTACCAGAGGGGAGAGATCATCTCGGAGGCCTTATTCATCACTATGCCAGCCTCCGGTATGATGCGTGAGTAGTTCCACCTTGGACTATGGGTCCATATAGTAGCTAGATGGTTGTTTCTCCTCCTTTGTGCTGCCATGTTTAGATCTTGTGAGCTCCGTTCATGATAAAGATCATCTATTTTTAATCATGCATGTTGTGTTTGCGAGGATCCGATGGATATTGAGATTACTATGTCAGATTGATTAATTATTCTATCTTGTCTTCTTGATTATTGATTCTATCATGTCTGTGTTGTTTGAGATCTTGCATGCTCTCCATTTCTAGTAGCTATCTTGGCCAAGTAGATGCTAGTGACTCCAAGAGGGAGTATTTATGCTCGATAGTGGGTTCATGCCTCTAATGAATATGCGGAAGTGACAGAAATGTCTAAGGTTATAGATGTGTTGTTGCTACTAGGGAGAAAACAACAATCTCTTGTTCATGGAACAATTGTATTGTTTACTTTACACACATTGCTTAAAGCAGTTATCCATTGCTTGCAACTTAATACTGGAGGGGGTTCGGATGATAACCTGAAGGTGGATTACTAGTCATAGATGAAGTTGGATGGCGGTCTATGTATATTGTTGCAATGCCCAATCAAATCTCATAGGATCATGAATGTCTAGTATTGCATTGTTATGGCTTGCTATGTCCTGTCAATTGCCCCACTGTAATTTGTTTACCCAGCATGTTATGTTGTTTATCTTAAGGAGAACACCTCTAGTGAACTGTGGACCCCGGTACAATCTTAACCATTGATACATCTTCCATTGTTACTGTTTACTTTCTGCAAGCTACCATTACCTTCCACACCATACATTTAATCCTTTGTTTTCAGCAAACCGGTGAGATTGACAACCTCCCTGTTCGTTGGGACATCTTGAGTTTGTGTTGTGTAGGTTACAAGTTGTTAGCAACACCTTGGGGTCGTTTCCTTTCTCCTGCTGGTTCGATAACCTTGGTTTCATACTGAGGGAAGACTTACTACTGTGCTCATCATACCTTCCTCTTGGGGTTTCCCAACGAATCTCTACAGTGATCTGAGCCGCATCACCCCACTTTCATTGTGTTGTTTCAAATAAGTTGATTGGTGTTGGAAAGGAGTAGAAATTTCCATGCTTATAGTGGTATAAAGGGAGCTTGTTTTGACTGTGTCTTAGACTTTATCATGTCATGCTAGATGTTGTTTTGACCTTATGCTTAGTGATTATTGTTGTAGCATGACTTGTTCCAAACAATTGAGATTGCTTAATGTGCCTTGCAAGAATCATGAGTTGTTTTAGCATACAAAAGCATAGTATTGTGGTATTCTTCTTTGATGCTTTGTTTGGGTTGACTTGGCACATGCTCACACCATGTTATGACTATGAACTAGTCACCTTAGCCTCTATGATCATTTAGTTTTTGACTTGTGATACCACTTTATGCTTTGATTGATAATGTTTTGTCGCTCTGCATGATTATGGCCATTATTGCTCTCTTAGTTGGTCACTCCCAGTCTTTTGCTAGCCTCCACTTGTATTGAGTAAGCTCTACTCATGCATCCAACTCCCAAGAAACCAAGTTATTCCAAATTGTCCACTATAAATTCCTATGCATGGTGTGTTACAACATTCCAAGTATATTCATGTCTTTATATATCTTCCAAATTAAACTTGTTATGAGAAAATTTGTGAAAGCTCTCACAAACTTGATGACACACTTTATTTTTCTTGCCCCTAATAAACTTGAACCATTGTGTCATCTATGTTGTATATGCTTGCACTTATAAGTTGGGAATTAGCAGAACAGTTGATATCATGATCTTTTATTTATGGATGTCGGCAGTGTGAAATAAAAGGGGAGCTTGTAAGTCCATGGAGTTATGTATATGTGTTAGAGAAACGCCTGGGCCACTAGCCTAAGCCATGCCTAATCATGGTGGAAACTTGCAGCATAACCATAGTGAGCAATCTATGAAGCATCCTCAATAAAACCGCATGCAAATAACAAATAAAAAGATCGTTGATATGCTCATTGTCTGTTGCCTTGTCATTTTGATATGGGATAGCTCCTGTATCATGGGGCAAGGGGTACCCCGTTGGCGGTTCTTTATGATACACATATACTTACTATGACAAGAACTTACCGGTGACTAAAGTTGAGTAGCATGAGGAACGACCCTCGTACTCAAGGACATGAGATTGCCAACTTATACTTTGTCAAGCATATACACCATATTTTGTTCACTTTAACCTTAATCACTTCAAGATGCTTATGATAGGGGCAATGAGAGCTGAAAGCTAACAAGTACCATAATTTTTGGAAGCTCTTTATGAAACTTGTAATCCCTGCTTCCCTTTGAAGGGCATTTCTTCCACTTTTATATTGAGTCTACACCTTCTATTCTTAGGCACCAATTAAGAGAGCATAGTTGTCATTCTTAGTTCTATGTGCATTGTCCCAAAACTTATTGATTGTTTCATAATGTTGATATTGCTTGTTCTTGAACTATTTGTATCTAGTCACCCTTATGAACTTTGAAGGTTTCCTATGCATTTATGTTTTGCTATTCCATGAGGGACAAGCTGAATACCACTATGATATGCTTTCTATATGTGAAACAAACAATTTTCTTTCAATGCATTGTTATTCATGATCTTTTGTTTTTGTTACCTTTCATGTTACAACATAGTTGCTATGTCTTATTGTTAGAACTTCATCTTTCATGCTCATGTTTAGAGTACTTTGATCCCAGCAATCAATGCTTTACAAATATTTTGATCTAGATTATGATGGTGCATTTCACCTAAAAAAATATTCTTTTTATCACTTACCTACTCGAGGACGAGCAGGAGTTAAGCTTGGAGATGTTTGATACGTTGTAAACGTATCTATAATTTTTGATGCTCCATGCTTGTTTAGTATCAACTTTACTATGTTTTATCTACACTTTGAGGCATTTTTATACATTTTCTGTAACTAACCTATTGACAAGATGTTGCAGTGCCACTTTCCTGTTTTCTGCTGTTTTTGGTTTCAGAAAATCTAGTAAAGAAATATTCTCGGAATTGGACGGGACAAAAGCCAAAGTTACTATTTTTCCCGACACGACACGGAGCCCGAAGGAGAGACGAAGGAGGGCACCAGGGTGGGCATACCATAGGGTGGCGCGGGCCTACCCTAGGTGGCGCCACCACATGGTGTGGTCCCCTGGTCTACCTCCTGACATTGCCCTTTCGCCTATAAAAAGCTCCCGAGGCAAAAACCCTAAAACAATCGGCATACATCCACGAAAAGTTCCGCAGCGCCGCCACTACCGAAGGGGAGATTCAGGGGACAAAAGTCTCTGTTCCAGCACCCTGCCGGGACGGGGAATTGCCCCCGAAGCCATTTCCATCGATCTCCACCACCATCTCCATCGTCGTTGCTGATTCCTATGACGAGGAGGGAGTAGTTCTCCCTCGAGGCTAAGGGATCTACCGGTAGCTATGTGTTCATCTCTCTCTATGCATGATCATATTGTGATCATGAGCTTTGTAATCAAGTGGATCTACTCTGCTACTCAAGTGCTTTAATTATAATCTTCGGGTATCCCCACGTGTGTGAAGGTGACAGTGTGCACACCGTGTGGCACTTAGGCTAGAGATTACATAAATACTTATCATGAGTTATATTTTGAGTTTGTTGTCTCTATGAAATTGTGGTGTTTGTTGGAACCATCTAGCGCTCAAAGTGACAGGGTTGGGGTTATCTAGATGGGGAAATCAAACTTTGAGGTGTGCTGTTATAGCCCTACCATGGATTAGAGTTGTCCAACCGGAGAGTAGTTCAGAGTAGTATCATGAAGAGAAGATATTTATGTGAGTGTCCACTAGTGAAAGTATGATCCCTAGGCCTTGTTTCTAAGCACTTAAACATCGTTTACAGCTAGATCTATTATGTGTTTGCTTGCTTCCATCTTTATTTAAGATTGCCTTTAGTCTGTTCCTCCTATCAAGCTATTTTCTGGCACCGTTGTCTTATAATCATCCATATCACCTGTATTTCACTATCTCTCTGTCGAACTAGTGCACCTATACACCTTACAAGTGTATTGGGTGTGTTGGGGATACAAGAGACTTCTTGTATCTTGATTGCAGGGTTGCTTGAGAGGGATACCTTTGACCACTTACTCCCTGAGTTCGATAAACCTTGGGTGATCCACTTAAGGGAAACTTGTTGCTATTCTACAAACCTCTGCACTTGGAGGCCCAACACTGTCTACAAGAATAGAGGCGTGCGTAGACATCACTGAGCTTCACTATGAGCAACCTGGGTACGGAGTCTTCTCTAGAATATTTAGAGATATACAACACACTCAGCACGTTGCCAACCTGCAACAACAACAACGACTTGAGAGAAAGATTATAGCAAAGCAGAGTATCTCAGTTTCTGTCTCCTTTGGTAATCAGCAAACTGCTCTTAAACCGCATATCCAATCAGCACCAAACTTGATAGACAAGCTGACATACGAGTACCCAACATACATGCCAAATTTCAGGCCAATCGGACACCGTTTGCCTGCCCAAACTATTCGTCTACCAAAACTGCTTTGTGCTAAAACTGCAGTAGTCCAAACTGAATAAACCGCTTCCAAATCTGATGGTACACTGGCCCAAATCTCAAACCATCTAACCAGATCGAAGTAATCAAAGCAAGGAACAATCTCACCAAGTTTGGAGCCAATCCAATCACGTTTGAGCCTCCAAACACTAGCTTGAAGACATACTAGTCAGATCTCAGAAATCTAGATAGAAATCACCTCTCCTTCTTCCTCTCTTCTCACTAGGTTGTGGTGTTCTTGTGTGTTCTCTCGCCCTCTCTCTTGCTCAGCTCACACACTCTCACAGCGTGTCTTACACACTGATTGAGTCACACACAACCACCAAGGATGGTTAGGGTTTTCTTTTCTACTCCTCTCGCAAGGAGCACCCCAGTCGTTGGATATGAACGTCGATCAAAAGTTGAAACGTGTTGGACTTTCATGGGTTGTATTTGGGCTGCCAACACACCTCCATGTGGAGGGACACATCCCAACAGTCTCTCCCGAACTGATTCTACGAACAAGTCCTTGAACCATGGCATCCATGCCCTCGATCGGCGACCGCCACACTTGGGAAGGATGTGATCCAACTGTGGCTTCGAGAATATCAGTCAATGGGAAATAAACTGCCTTGAGGATTCTTGCACCGAGAGACTGGGTTCTAGAGAATTCGCCAAACTTGCTTAGCGGGAAGGGCTAGATTAAAGATCTCAATGTCATGGAATCCCAAACCTACCATAAACTTCGGCGGACACATTACTTCCCAAGAAGCCCAATGTGTTCTTCTTTTACCTTTCTTACTTCCCCACCAAAAGTTTCGGATCAAAGCATTAATATGTTGGCATAATCCTTTTGGCAACTTGAAGCGGGACATGGAGAAGGTCGGAAATAGCCCGAGCCACCGACTTAATAAGTACCTCTTTCCCTCCTACCGAGAGAAGTTGCTCGAGCCATGCTTGGAATCGCTTCCAAACTATGTCTTTGAGGTATTTAAATGCCCATTAAGAGACCAACCTACATCTGATGGCATGCCCAAATATTTCTCATTCAAAGTCTCATTTGGCACTCGAAGAATATTCTTCACCACCAACTGTGTAGCTTCCAGGCATCCCTTGCTAAAAAACAAAGGATTTATCAAGATTGACTCATTGACCTGATGCTACACAATACTTGTCCAGTAGAGATATAACATCCTGAGTTTCCTCTACACTTCCTTTGAAGAATAACTGGCTATCATCGGCGAAGAGGAGGTGGTTAACTGCCGGGGCAGTACCTGAAGCCCTTGAAGGTGCGATGACAGACGACCGTTTTAATGAGGCATGAAAGGCTCCCTGCTTCTATCAAGAACAAGAAGATGGAGATAGGATCCCCTTGATGGATCCCTCGTGATGGATGAAATTCCTCCAATGGTTTTCCATTGAAGAGAACTGAGAAGGAAACCGATGATACCATCTTCATGATTATTTGTATCCATCCGTCATGAAATCCCATACGTGCCATGATTGCTTGTAGATAGTTTCTTAGCTCCACTTCTCTTCATGAAGTGCAAGCACTTGTATGCTGAAATTATATTGTTCGTGATTAGCCTGGCAGGAACAATAGCAGACTGTTCCTGTGATATGGTCTATGGCAGTATAACTATCAGCCTATTCGCCAAAACCTTTGATGCAATCTTATAGATGACATTGCACAAACTTATTAGACGAATTTGTCCACGCCACCTTAGGAATAAGCATAATAAATATTTTTTATATATCCTCGGGGCTATCCTCTCCATTCAAAATTTTGAGGACTACTCGAGTCACTTCCTCTCCACAAAGGTCCCATTGTCGCTGGAAAAAGTAGGCCGGGAAGCCATCCATGCCTACTTAATTTTGTTACATTGCTCCCCAGATGTCCAGACCTGCGCTAACATCGGGTCAAAGTCAGTGTGGGATTCCCACATTGTTTCATGCCTGAAAATTGGTTGTTGCTTTAGAGCTCGATCGGGGCTAGGTGCCAACCCGAGCAAAATGGGGATGTAATCCGAACTGGCAACTACCGCGAGGTGCTAGGGGAAGGACACCTGTTTGTGAGCTAAGCCATGACAGGGGTATGAAGGGCAGTGAGGGTAGTGAGGCCAGCAGGGCCTGGGGCAAATCTGGCCATCGGGCCAGCAAGGCCAGGGCACAACATGGCCCATGCACGGGTATAAGTGACCCGGTTTATTTCATTCTAGACATGCCGGCCCACGCCCGATTGCGGCTCCCTCTCCAGTGCGCGCGGAAATTTCGAAATGGCGCTGGTTTGGACTGGTTTTTAACAGTTTTGGGCGTTTTTTGAACAGTTTTGACTTGTTTTTGACCGGTTTTGGTGGAAAAAAATTAGTAGGAAATCCTAAAAATATGAAATAATTCGTGTCCAGGCTGGCTTTTTTTGTGCCGTGCTCGGGCCAGCCCACGGGCTGAATTCCTGGTCCGTTTTTTCCCGTGCCAGGCCGTATGGCCGTGCAACGTGCTGGGCCTAAAAAGCCCGGCCTGATGGCCAGCTTTAGCCTGGGTCCAGCAAGCAAATACACACGTTACCCCGGGCATCAAGGGGCCGGGAACTGAGGCGGAATACAACACACCCCGCTTGGTCGTCTGTTCTCTTCTTCTTAAAAAAGGTCAAAGAAACCCTAACGACGAGGTGGCGGTGCTGGCGGCGGCGAAAAAAATTGCGGAGGGGATCCACGTCCTGCGCTACGATCGAGATGTCGCAGGAACCAACGGCGCGTTCGAATAGGCGGAGGAGGCGGGCATCGCAACACGCTCATCGGTTGCACCAAGAAGAGATGCCCCGTCTGGGCTCAGATCACGATCTGGAACTGAAGTCGGTCTCCTTTGAACCTACCACGGAGCAGAAGCAGGACCAAGAGCAGCAGCAGGAGCAGCAGGAGGGGGAGGACGAAGAAGAAGAAGAAGAAGAGGAGGAGAAGGATGCGGATGAGGAAGACGAAGGGGAGGAGCTGGCTCCTGAATCGTCCATGGAAAAGGAGAAGGACGACTTCGCTCTCCACCGTAAGGCCTGGGAATTCTCATTTAAGCGCGGGCGGCTTACCTTCGATACTATCAGTGAGTAACCGCTTGGTTTTCGCTTGGTTTTCTCCTTGTCCGCCGCACTCAATTAATTGGGTCTGTTGTTGCTGTACTACTGATTCACAGCAGTAACCTGTTTGGGTGTTGTTGATAATTAAGCAGCGTCACTGAGTCCAATGGTCTACACACACTGCACGCCGAGTTGCCTCCCAGGCGAGGCCCAACTCGCCACAAGCCTGCAGATGTGCTCCATCAAAATCGCCCAGATTAAGCACCTCCAGTGGCCGCTTCTTGTCTACGGCACTGTCGCCGCCCGAGACTACGTGGACCACAAGCGCAACATTCTATTCTTCCGTCCCAAGAGTCAGAGCCAAACCCTCACAAAAAATGTAAGTGCCTTAATTCTCTCAGTATTATTGTCGCCTCTTGCCCTTTCTTTGATCTAATAGGTGATGATGATGATGCTTGTTGCAGGATCCTTATTTGCACTTGACTGGACCACGCCGAGGGATCCTCTCTGCCGACGATCATCCCGTGCACATTGAAGTCCAACTCATGCTGAAGAAGCAGCAGGGACAGTCTTGGGCTAAAGATAGGGAGTTGGTCACTCAGGTCTTCCGTTACGAGAATAATTCTTCCAATCGTGATTGCTTCTACTCCCACCTTATTACCAACTACTTGTGCAAAATAGAGTTGTGCTTCCAACAGCTTGAGCGGTCGCGCCAGGCGACTGTTCTGGCTGTTCGTGTTATGCAAGGGGCGCCTTTTAAATACGGCGGACAGGTTTTGTGTTGCGCCCCTCCTTACGAGGAGGAGGAGGAGGATCCTGGCAGCAGCAGCAGGAGGATTGTGCTATTTGATTCAAAGTACGGAACGCCGGACGACGATGGAACGATGTGTATGGATCCAGATGGTTACCTCGATCTGTCGAGGCGCGTCGTTTCCGTGCAAGGAAGGCTCAAGATCTTCGTCAACACCTACTCGCGCTCCGGTCGTTCTATACTTGCTACTGGCCGTGTCTCCTTCACAGCCAAGGACTGCCAAACAAGATCCGCTACATGTTTCCTTCACAACCGCCGCAAGGCCTCTAAAGCTAAAGATCAAGCTGTGAAGATCACTGTTGCTTGGTCCCGCTTTGCTAGACAATTATCTGATATTGAGATTGAACGCTTGTGAATGTTATCAACCTTTTGGTTGGTATCCATTTCTTGTTGACTAGTAGTATAGCTAAACTTAGCTGCTATCTCTTTTGCTATATATGTAAACCTCTAGTGGATCTGTCTAGGTTCGTACGTATCTAGACATGTTTTACTGTGTAGATACGTTCTAATCTAGAAAAAAGCCAAGTCACTTATTTCTGGACGGGGGGAGTATTATGTTTGTTTCATCAGTATAAATATGTGGAATATGGTGTATCATTAGTCAGGTTATATATCATATATATTCTCTTTTGATGTTTTTACTCTTGGTCTCCTGAAATCCTTTCTCGAACAATTAATTTACCAACTAAACCAGACTCTGAAGGGGAGGGGTTGGTAAATATTTCTCATTTAAGTTGTCTATTTTAACATGCGGACTATCTCACATATTCACAGCTGTTTGAATCCAGTCATCTGACTGTTCATTTGTGTGGTCAGATTCTCATGCCAATCCAGGAACCGTAATTGTACAAAATCTGGCCCACGTCCAACTCAAGGCTTGGTTTTTCATTTTTTTTAAAGGTACGACTATTCACTTCCTCTTCCAAATGTTTTACAGCTAAACTGCACTTACAAGCATTCTTTCTCCCGCTCAGTTCTGTAACTGAAGAGAAAGTAAAGTCACAATTTAAGAACATGGGTGCTAGATAAATTTTAATCTTCTCTGTCTCCTCTACATCTCTTAACATATAAAAATCTCTGTTTGATCCCAGCGATCCAGTCGCGATTGTGAAGGGTATTTTGATTGCAAGTGATGATTGGCTGCTATGGTAGTATTGGTTAACTGACCGAGCAGGTGCTGCTCGCCTGCTACCGAAGTCAGGTGGAAGCAGGACGCGCACAAGGCTGTTTGATGGATTGCTCAAGCAGCGGTTCGCCTAGACTTATATGATTCGGAGGTACGCCACTCTCGCTGCCTAGGTTGCAAGGACTGTGCTTTTAGGTCATTTTAGTTTGCCGACATTAGCTTTCTTTTTCGCATGTTAGCATGGATGATGTTTCTAGTTTTGCAGGAAGAGCTACATTTTACTTATGTTGTATTTCTGATTTTCCTTTCCTGAGGGTATGTATTCTCAAGATGTCGGTATTAGTTTGTTTTCTCGAGAAAACCTTTCAACATTAACTAGCACAAAATGTTAGATAGCTTGATATGCAAATAGAAAATTTGTGGTAGTGACGAGATCATAGTGATAATACTATATTCCATTTTGTCCCCTGGTATGATTATTTCTTACTTCCCTGTTTGATTGATTTTACTGAAATTTCTTGTGGTGTTTCCTTCGGAATGAGTGCATAGCCGCCGCACTCTCCATGGATTTGCACCATAGTTTCTTTCCATGATTTGGTTTTCCTCCAAAGGCTTGAAAAGAACAAGCGATCAACTGCTGCCAACATGTTTCTTCGATGATTAATTATAACATGGCAGTTTGCAAAATGTAAGTTGTACTGGTCCTTCAGCAATTTGTTTATTGACACCAAAAATAAATTTCGTAGTTCATTTTTTCTTTGACTAATGTTCAAATTAGTGTGCATCCACTTTTCTCTATGTATGCAGCAGGAGGATAACGACAGATTGTAATTTGTACAACTGTGGTGTCAAGTTCCAGCAGAATTTGAAGTTTTCAAATGAATCCTTGAAAAAAATGTATATTAGAAAAAAATAAAAAATATATTCAAAAAAAAGTCACCTAAATGTATATTTTCCTAATAGTAATCACAGATATTAATACATGATTTTTATATTTTCCCCCAACTCCTTTAGGAGATCCATTCTGCAGTATAAACATTTTTCTAACCACTTACCGCTGCAGGTATATCTGCTTCTTGGTGCATTGTATTTTGCACCCGTACTCAAAAGGAGACATCAAAGGAGCAACTTCTTCGTGTTTCTTCTGAGTGTATTCAACTCGTTCTTCACTTTTTCTCCTACTACAGACCAAAGACTAACAATTTCACCCAACGAAAAACTCACTGTTTCCATTATGCAAGAAAAGAAGAGGCTAGTCTGGTTTGAAAAAAAAAGGTATCCCCTCCACCCTTTTTGGCATTTTTACTACTAGTACAATATACCCTCCACAATTTGACTAGAAAGTGAAGTGAAAAGAGATCATCTGCGAACCAACCACGGAGAAGGAGGAAGAATACGAAGAGGAAGAAGAAGACGGAGACGAAGAAGCTTCCTTTTTTTCCTTTTCCGGGTGCTTGCACTCGATTGGGTTTGTAGCTGTATATGCATGTTAATGTTGACATTGCAGCGTCACCGAGTCCAATGGTCTTCACGCACTGCATGCCGAGTTGCATCCCAGCCGAGGCCGTTCTTGCCTGAACCCTACAGATATGCTCCATCAAAGTCTATGGTATTGTCGCCACTCGGGACTACGTGGATCACAAGGGGCAAACCTTCTCTTCCGCCGTCCGAGGAGTCAGAGCCAAACCCTCACCAAAAAAAGTACTACCTTATTTCTATTTTTTTTATCCATATTGTACTACTCCTTCTGTCACAAAATAAGTGACATTCGCTTTGTCTTGATACGTATGAATCTAGTCACAAAACATGCCTAGATACATAAAGGTGAGTTCACTTATTTTGGGGCGGAGGGAGTATTACTGCTGCTTGCTTTTTATTACTGATGGTGATGATGATAATGCTTGGTGCAGGATTCTTATTTGCGCTTGACTGACTGGACCACACTGCGGGCTCCTGTCTGTCTTGTTCTGAAGATACGGATCCAGATGCAACAATGAGAATGGATCCAGATGGTTACCTTGATCTGTAGTACTAGGAAGGCTCAAGTTCTTCTATAAATACCCACTCTAGCTCTGGTGCTGGACTTGCTAGCTAGTGGCCGTGTCTCCTTCAGAGCCAAGGATTGCCAAACAAGTTGGGATAAATGTTTCCTTCACAACCGCCACAAGGCCTCTAAATGGATTATTACAGCCTCTAAAGACAGACGAAGTGAAGGTTACTGTTGCCTGGTCTTGTTTTGCTAAAAAAATCCGATATCTAGCTAGACTGCTTCGGGGATCTTTGATGCTCGAGCTTGTGAATGTTATGAACCTTTGGCAGGCATCCATGCCTGCTGAGTAGTAGTAAGCTGTTATCTTTTGCTATGTAGTAAACAGCTATTTTTATCATGTGAACCGCTAGTCTCTTTGTTGTCTGAACTGCTATTATGTAGTATAGTATGTTTAATCAGTGGAAATGTGGATTGTATTATTAGTCAGGTTATGTATCATGTATTCTCTTTTGCTGTTTTTACTCCTGCAATCCTTTCTCGAACAATTTGTTTACCAACTAAATCAGACTCCGATGATTATTCTGCTGCTGGTGGTGCGTTCTATTTTTCATTGCATGACTACACCATCCCATCAGGATGATTTATTCTTCCCAGCTCAGTTGCGTCAGGGGTTAACGAATTATTCTTCCCAGCTCAGTCTTCTCTTGCTGCATAGAGAAAGCAGAGGGATCTACATCAGACTGTTATTACTTGTCAATCATAATTCGTTAACCCTTGATGACATGTGTAAACAAAGATATTGGAGTCTTTGACATCATGAATTTGGAAACAACGTTATTAAACAAAGAGCAAAGGCAAACCAGTTACTACTGCCAATGTAATTCAGCTCGGATCATAAAATAGGACCAGCAAAACGATTGCCACTCCATTGATCAAAATGATAACCATTCATTTAGTCAAATGAAGGCAATAAGGCAGCAAATATGTGTTCACAGATTAAAGATCTTTACACGATATGTAGAGCAATGTAGGCCAATTAAAAACATGATTCGAGCTGCTGTCCTCCTATGATGGTGACGACAATGACGTAAGCTTTTGCTCCCTGCCCTCTCCTTCTCAAAAATACCTTGCAATCACAGCTTCATTTTTCATCAACTCTTTGGCTACATTATTCCACACAAACACATGGGATAATATCTACTTATTATCATATTATAAATTACAAACCATGTCAAATAGCCTGTCTAGCTATTAAGTGAAATGTAATGATTCGGCAGGACAAGCCTTGACACCTTGGTTCTAGCCAGTTCAAATAAATAAACATAGAACTAAATCACAAAATTGTTTCAACCAAGTAGGCTTGGGTTCAACCAATCCCTGCAAAAATCGCAAGTGAAAAAGAATATAAGAAAACCAGGGGAAAGTAAGCACTCAGAATAATAAGTAATGAAAACTAGTATAACTTCTTTGTGGGGTAACTACAACGCTTCATGGCAAGTTGTTCACGCGGAGACTCTTGAACTTACTTGCTAATATCATCGAGGTGGTCGTCAAAATCAACGACTTTCTGCCATTTCTTCGTGGTAACATGATCAGCTAAGACCACGTTGGTGGATGGTTCTTTTAGACTGAGCTGACTACTTCCATCTGATCCAGCCTGACGCCAGCTTTTTGATGAATCCCTGGTGTATAGCTGCAAGTGCCGCAAAACCACATGTCATGAATCATGCAAGCTAAAGAAACAGAATGGCTTTGGTGTTTTGCCATGACTCTTAGCCAGGCAATTTAGTCCCTCAAGTGACATATTCTCATAACTGACGCTATAACTAGTAGTTTGCAAGTTAGATTATTCTGTAACTAATTCAGGGTCTGGTTAGTGGTTGCATAATGCAGGGTGCAGCGTGTAACCAAATACCGAGGAAGCTTTTACTAGTTTATATATAACCTCCACATGAAGGTCCTAATATTTATGCCAAAATACACAATGATCAAAATAGTTCTGATTAGACCTGTAAATAGCACCCTCCAGGGGAGTAATAAAATACTGATCTGCAGTCCATTATTCAAAATATGCAGATTGAGCAAAATCCATGCAAAATATGCAGAATTGCAGGTTAAGCAAAATCCCAGTCAGTTGCCCCTTATATATAGGATTGCAATAATTACCGTTTAAAAATCAATAATTGGTGAGCATTTGGAAAGATATGCTACTAACATAGCCCTCTACTGGAAAAAGAACAATTTTCCATGCTTTATCTGATTGTAATGCCCTGCTTATCACTAGATTTATCAACTTGAGCAATGAACTAAAGGTCATAAATTATTTTGTGGTCTTGTGTTTGCTTCCATATATCCAAAATTTGAACCTAACAAGCTAACATGACCACCCCAAAATTGCTTCTTAAGTAATAAGACAATGAGGGAACAGTGTAACACTGTTATTTTATTTTATTTTATTTTTGCGGGTGTGTAACACTGTTATCTGTTGGTAGGTACAGCACATATGCCCAAAGATGTTGCTTCTACTCTCGCTTTTGCACTTAAGGTGAACAGATTGCACCATGATTCATAAACCCAAGCATACTGCTTCTACTATCGCATTTGCACTGAAAGGTAAAGGATTGCATAGAGGATTCTTTCATGCAGCAGTGGCTGCTTGCATTTTTGAGTTCTGACATTAAGTGGGGCATATGATATTTTGCATGTTTCTTCAGCAAATTTTCAAAGTAAGTTGTGATAAAAAATTAAAACATATGTGTTGCTCATAGTGGTTAAGTTCAACAAATATGTAATGCGCTTAGGTAATTCACTGGTTAGTGAGATGAGAAAAGGTTACCGTGTGGAGGCAATGCATAGGTTAGTTTAAAACTTTAAAGTTAATAATTCTACGATAATTCAGAAAGCACACACTTAGCTAGTATATAGGAAGTCCAAAAGTTTTAAAACCCTTTGCTCTGTCTCACTAAGGCCCTAATGAAAAGCAACAGTAAAGCTAATTTTCTCTTCCAAAGCCACTTCCACAAGTAGTTAGCTGCATGTAAAATGGAAGAAAGCAAGGGCTAGGGAGAGGGGGAACATGCTCATATTTGAGCATTCCTCATCTGTCCTACATATTGATTAAGGGGACCTCACAATGAGAGGAATTCTTTGGGAATTAGTTCCAATTTTAACAAAAATAATTGAGCATTTGAACCCAAATCGCGCCGATCCAAACAATTTTCCAAGTGTGTACCTTTGTGAAAAATTCTATTCTCTGGTGTCATTACTTAAATAATTAAGCAACTAACTTGTAATTCAGCATAAAATTTCTCTAGCAAGAAGTGAATATGTGTAGTCAAAGTATGACCAACGATATAGTTTTAGTTTGCAATAAAACACAAGTCAATTACATTGGTGCCACAAGATCCATTTTATCACTAGGTATGGTCAATTTTCGTAGTTACTAGTAAATTTTTAGAAGATATCACACAGGATAAAACTTACTAATCCCTTGGTACCAATGTAAAAGTAATTGAGAGATAGTTCCATAGATCAAGGGCGAGTACCTGAACAACGGCATCGCGAGTATTGCCCTTCACCACCTTCTCGAGCTTCTCATTGTCCAGCTAATCAATCAACACATAAAGGAAAAATCCTAATCAGCACCGAGATGAGATCTCCAGCCCCCTTAACTGCGTGGATAGGAAAAAACAAGACACCACCCACCAGCAGGACGGCAGCGCGGGGGAAGTAGCGGAAGATGTGGTCCCCGACGCGCTTGGCGACGGCGGGGAGCTCGGCGTCTTCGCGGCGCGCGTTGGCGTGGTAGTAGCCGACGACGGCGAGCCCCTGCGCCGCGAAGTGGTCCTCGACGAGGGTGAGCGCGAGCTCGAGCGTGGGGAGCAGCGGGAGGTGGTGCGGCTGGTGGGAGAGCGGGACGGCGTCGACGACCGAGACAACGGCCGGGGAGGCGGCGGAGTCGACGAGGCGGCCGACGAGGAGCCCGTTGACGGCCGCGGCGGGGTGCTTGAGCGCGTGCAGCGCGAGCTTGACGTACGCCGCCTGCGCGAGCTCGTACCGGCATTCCACGCCCATCGCGATCCGCTCCGCTCTGCTCTGCCGCCGCCGGGGACGATTCCGATCGGGGAAGGGGAAGGCTTGGGTAGGCTTGCTGCTGCTGCTCCTCTCGTGCGCGGCGTCGTCAGATCTGGTTCGAGGAGATCAGATCGACTTTGGTTGGAGCTTGCAACTAGCGAGGCTCGTGAAGAAATTGTTTCTTGGCCGCCCGATTCGATTTGGACGATCAAGACAACTGAGTTGGGTCATTGGGTGGGACCTGAAGACTCCATTGCAAGGCCGACATGTGGAAAATGGAATTCCGGATTACTATTTTGTTTATTAAATTATTTCTTCGGATTTTGGATGCAATTTATCTCTAGACATCTGATTTTTTTTTAGAAGTAGCCGTTATAAAGATGCCAACATGATTATACCCTATGTGTTTGTCTCCGGAACATTTACGTCTCCCATAGCGGGAGTATGTACCTATCTGGTGATTCATGTTGATAAAAAAGTGATGTGGCACATCGACTAACGAAGAGAGGTGACAATGTTTATCACGCCATGATACAATATTCTAGCACATGGATCTGAAAAATTCTTTTTCCGCATAAGTGAATATGTTCTTTCAGGCTGGTGATTTACATGGTAAAAGGATGGCATGTGCAAATTTTTAACCCATTATGACGAAAAATGATGTGAAATGTGCATAAACTTGGTCATTTGGGTGGAAATCATGAAAGTTCATACCCATAAGGCCATTATGTGGAGCATGTTTTACAAAATTTCAAATCAGTTGCAACTTTCTTTGTCGCACCTTGTAACCATAAAATGACCCCTTGCCAAGTATGTCATCTTTTTTTTATTTTGTTATACATATTTTTTTTAAAAAAAAATTGAGGTGCATATACGGGGCACACCTTTCCATAACATAATCTATAATTTCCATCACCCTAATGGATCTTGCATACATTTCTCCTTGGGTATAGGATATGTTTTTCGATGTCGTTTTAACATTATTTCAAAGACTTCCGGTTCAATTTGAGTTACTTTCGATGTTGTTTTAACATTGTTCCAACAATCAAAATTCTCCTACACAAGTCATGTATTATGGTTTAGTAGCTTTTTACCCACAGCTAGACTTCTTGACAAATGAGAACTTTCTGACCTTGTTTAAGTATTCTTTAATTATTTTTCAAATTGAGGTGCAAATGCCTCCAGAATTTTTCATAGCACTTATGAATCTTATATACATTTCTACTTGGGGTACTTTAATATGACTTTGGTGATTTTTAGACAATTTTTCATATACTAGTTTAAATTTGAACTACTTGTAAATGCACAAAAGTTCATGTAACCTGTGGAAAATATCAAAAAGGTCAAAAAGTTGCAATTATCCTAACAAGCAATGAAATATGGTGTAGTGTTTGCAAAAAACTTATACGTGCAATTTTGCATCTTTTTTTGTTACTTGCTTCCACATGGTAGCCTTTTTATAGTCATTTAGAAACAGCTGAGACAATTTAGTGCTGCGTGGATATTTTGCATCAACTACTACGCACAGCCTGTTGAAACTAAAAACCGACTCTAGCTATTATTTGAATCGGTTTCCTAGTCGGACTCCGCGTAGGTACGTACGTTCTCAACTGTCAAAGGCTTGATATTCCTTGCGAACCAAATTGACCACGCGGCCCGCGTTGCACTTGCGAACCCGGCCGACCGACCCGATAACGGCGCGCCCGCCACCATCATGGCCGCCGATCACGTCGTGCTGTTCCCGTTCATGGCGCAGTGCCACCTCGCGCCGTTCCGCTGCCTGGCCGCCCTCGTCCGCCGCTGTCGCCCCGACGCCCGCATCACCGTCGTCGGCACCTCCGGCACGGCTGACTCCCTCCGCGCCCAATTCGCCGTGGACGGCGTCGGCGTCCACGCACTCACTTTCGACACCTCTGCCGGCAGCACCGGCTCCCCCCAGAAGCTCATCGACCTCTTCCTCGCCGCCGAGTCCCTCCGCCCGGCGTTCCACCGGTTCGTCGCCGACCTCAGACGCTCCGACCCCGGCCGCGACGTGCACGTCGTGACAGACATGTTCCTGGCCTCGACGGCAGACGGCGTCGCGTCAGACGACCCCGCCGTCACGCGCTCCGTCCTGCTCACCACCGGCGGCTACGGCGCGGCGCTATACTTCTCGCTTTGGGACAGCGTCCCGCTCGTCCCCGACGATGACGAGTGCTTCCGGCTGCCCAGATTCCCGGACGTCCGCATCCACCGCTCGCAGCTCACCGACCACCTCGCGGCGGCAGACGGCGTCGACGCATGGTCGATGTTCATCCGCAGGCAGATCGCCGCCTTCTCCCGCGCGGACGCGCTGCTCGTCAACACCGCGGAGAGGCTGGAGCCCGTGGGACTAAGCATGCTTCGGCAATGGCTCAACAATGTGCCGGTATTCCCGGTCGGGCCGCTGCTCAGGAAAGCAAGCTCCTCGTCGCCGTCGCCGGAGGATACGACGACGACGACTAGCCCCATATTGTCATGGCTCGACAAACAACCGCCGGGCTCGGTTCTGTACGTGTCGTTCGGGTCGCAGTACACCATCAGTGCTTCGCAGACGACGGAGCTGGCGATGGGGCTCGAGAAGAGCGGGCACAGGTTCGTGTGGGTGATCCGGCCCGCAGACGACGTGAACGGCGGCAATCGATCGTCGGGGCTGCCGGAGGGGTTCGAGGATAGGATGGAGGCTGCTGGGCGCGGGCTAGTGGCGCGTTGCTGGGCGCCGCAGGTGGAGGTCTTTGCGCACGCGGCCACGGGGGCCTTCCTCACGCACTGCGGGTGGAACTCGGCGCAGGAGAGCCTCGCTGCCGGCGTGCCGATGGTCGGGTGGCCGCTCTCGGCGGAGCAGTTCTACAACGCCAAGACGATGGCGGAGGAGATGGGGGTGTGCGTGGAGCTTGCGCGCGGTGCTGGCGCGGTGGTGACGGGGCATGAGGTGGCGGAGGCGGTGGAAAGGGTGCTCGGCCAGACGTCTGAGGTGCGTGCCGCGATGAGGCAGAAGGCGGCGGACGCGAAGGAGGTGATCGACGCGGCGAGGGACGGCGACGGCGACAAGTCGTCGGTGGTGGTGATGCGGAAATTCTTGGACGCGATGAGTCGTCGACGCGCTTAAGAAATTCAGTGTAGGAGATGGTAACTGGATTGTAAAAAGGGCGCGCCGTGTGGAGTGTACATTATTTGACGACGTACATCACTGAAATTATAGCACAAAAACATGTCCATTGCGTGCCTAGCAGAAATGACAAATTGTGTCTATCGATTTACATAGCCTGTAGCAGAAATCCCTCTTTCTTTTTCCTCACAGAATTCAGGCATTTTTATATAGGTTCAAAATCCACACAATAGTGTATGTCGAATATGTTTTGGAACTTCAAAATTTATACATGTGCTGTGGATTTGCGCGGGCAGTCACTGTACCGGTAGTTGTATGCATGGGCCTCTCTGAAGTTTACTCCCTGTTTTTATATAGTACTCTGCACCTAATGTCACCATTTTTCCATATTTAGTTCGTAGACAAGACTACGAAAATACAGAAATTCTGCAAAGTTACTAATTACTAAAATTAGGGTGTCAAGTGGGATTCCACCAAAATCCCACTTCTAGTTTATTTGTCAAAATCTGGTTTAAATTTTAAAAAAATTCAGTGAAAGTGGCATAAAAAAATTATGAAACCATAATATACTACCTCTGTTCAAGGAAAAAAGTGATTTGCATTTGTCTAGATTCGCATATATCTAAACATCGTTTTATATATAGACACATGCGAACCTAGCCAAATCTAAGTCATTTATTTCTAAACAGAGGGATAGTTTAGAAGGTAGTAGGAATCGCAACAAAAGAACTACTTTAATCTCTTTAGAAGATGTTGTACTGCCAGCTAGCTGAGCTGAGAGTTCTTTTTCCTCCAAATCGAATAGGTTTGGTGGCAACCCATTTCCCATTTGATAGCTACTCCCCCTTTCACTAATGTAAGACATTCTAGTTTTTTTTTAAATCACATGTATATGGACGTGTTTTAGTGTATAGGCTCACTCATTTTAGAGTGTATCTGAGTCCACTTGTGTTTTAGTGTATAGGCTCACTCATTTTGGAGTGTATCTGACCCACTTCAAAATATCTAAACGATCTTACATTAATGAACTAGGAAGTAAAATGTTGTGGCATGCTGAAACTTATATAGGATACAAAGTCACTACGAAGGATGCAAGTCACTAGTTAATGGGCAATGATAAGAGATGTGAACTCACTGGGGCCGTTTTAAAATGTACTATAATCACTGCCTCACTGGGGCTGTTCTTTAAATTCTTATTATTCCATTCGGTATCACTAACCTGACCTCCAGTTCTCAACTGGATAACAGGATATCAACACTTCAGAAGTTCCGGAAATTCGAGAGCTTTACAAAAAGAAAAGGAAAGATACAATCAATCTAGTGTTTCCACCAGTTTCCCTTGAGCTGGCCCCTTTGCTACGCACCTACCTTCTTCTTACTTCGTTTATCTAACTCTTTGCACCTTACTCTTGCTACTGCAAACTAGTACCCATCTACTGAGCCCGACGAATCCACTGGAACAAGTCAGATAACTCGATCTAGACAATTCTACCACTTCAGCTTCTTTGGCGATGCTGGGTAACCGCTAGGGCCTTCCACTTGTCGTTTTGTAGGCCTATTATTGTTGCTGCCACTGCCGCTGTCCATCCAGGTACCCTTGGGCTCAGCCACCCTGAGATCTTCAGCATCATACCTGACAAGGTTGGTCACAAACGCGTGTGCGGATGTCTCGGCTCGTGGCAGACTCTGCCTTTCGAGAATAGCTTGCTGCCCGACGCGATGCTGGCGCTCTGCACTGCACTTCAACTCTTGTAGGACTAGGCTTCTTTCTCTAACAAAGCTCTCCTTTTGCCTCTGCATGAATCACATTTAAATTGCACGGTAAGAAGACCAATGGAATCTACTTGGTGTTAACCAACATTTTCACAAGGCATTATGCGAAATAGCCACTCCAAAAAAGTAGGTAGATAATCCTTTGAACAAATTTGAAGAATAATAAGAAAAATGGTACTACCAAGTAGTCGAGTAAATTAAGTACATACAGAACTGCTGCCTGTATGGAGTAGCTACCCCATGTATGTGGAATACACGTTACATTATTCCAAAATTTTCAAACTATCAGCGATGCTCTACTTCCTTTGCAAAATAAATAAATAAGGATGCACTACTTCACAAGTACTGCGAACAGGCACAATTTGATTAAATTGAAGAACAAAAAAAGACAATGTTGTGTCCATCGGCCTGTTGCTTGTATTTTTAGTTCACTCTACTCTATGCAGCTTAGTCAGAAAAAAATGATAAAGGAGTGTCCAGTTGCAGCTAACCTGAAAATTAACATGACATTCAATTGATGACCTCGAGCAGCCACAACCATCACTGAAGTTCAATGTCAGCAACATGAAAAATGTGCTAGACATTGATGTTTCCCTACAGAAGTAGGCAAATCTCCAATGTGAATGGCACATAATATTTGAAAAATGAAACATTTCTTTTTCTGTGTGATCAGTTGGCACACATTGATTGTGGGGTTTTACAATCTCCAATATACCTCTGCAAAGAAAATGGTTGCTCCATAAGCACTACGGGTTTCATGTCAGATCTTTCTGGAAAGGAAACCTGTTGATGAATAAGAAAAATTGACCATATATCAGTAAGAGATGCTTTCTGTTAGAACACACAGGCGTCTATGTTAAGAAATACTTTATGACCAGCTTTCAACAATCTTGGCCGTTAGCTTACTATAACTTCCATATCATCAGACGAGAAAACAAGCAGCCACAGTCCTGTTACTCAGCTGCAACAAGGCTTGTTGTCATTACGACTATAAAAAATGGTTCAGTGGCATGTCGATGAATTGGTTGGTTACAGAAGCTAGACTTTCTAAGTTTAGAGACTCCAAAGCAGAAGAAAAGATGAGAAATTTTCCTAAAAGAGATGGGTCAGTCTCGTAGATAAAAGTATCTACCTTGCAAGAAATCTTGGAAGAAACATATATGACAAGGCTGCCACAATGATCATCTTTGATCGGCAAAAGGTTGTATAGCTCTTAAGAATGTGCCAGTTTGGGGATTGTACTACTCTCCCTTCAGTTCTCAAAAAGTTGTTGTCATGTATGTAGATTTGTCGGGTAAATATCAGTAATGTCATAATTTATTGGGTATTACAAACATATGATAACAGAAATTAGTAGTCAATCTCATGTTTTGTAGACCACAGTTTCTAGGGAATTGGATGGAGTATTTAGTTAGTGCACACAAACTATGACCCATATCTTGAAGCCAATGATGACACTGACTTCGATTCAATTGATTCTTAACGCAATAATATTTGCACAAACGATTGAATGTAACACAACTTATTATGGATCGGATAGAGTAAGATTATCTCCTTACTGGAGAATTTAATAATGTAGAGTATATAAAAGCATAGTAGTACACAACTATGTGGATGTATTATATTATAGTCAAAGTTGCAAAACCTCGATTGACCGAAGAAATGACAGTGGTGCTCGCACGCCATGAATGCTTGTTACTCGCAGAGTCCATCTTACACATTTCTCTGAATAGAAGAGATAATGCAGTATGAGCGAGCATGTGATTAAATGGGTGCGGAAATATGGCTCCCGAGCTCCAGGGAACCCTTTATTGCAAAAAAATAAATGAAAATCATGTTCCAAAAGTTACACATATGCTATGAACATGCAACATTAGACAAAAATGTGGCTCTAAATATGCATTTTTTTTGTTTGGTCTTCACATTTGTCTTTTTCTGTAGACCGCAAACAAAAACATAATTCGATGAAACCTTACACATATGTACTTGCATCTTTTTCTAGATTTCTTTTAAGTGAACAAATGAACTTTCGGATAAAAAAAAGGCTCCATGGAGCTTGTCCTCCTTTTCGAGTGATTAAATCCATTTTCATATAAAGCCAATTAAACTATTTAGCTGTCCTAGGACAGTTGCACAGAAAGCACTTAATCATAAATCAAAATTCATATGCAATTTATGAATGACATATTGACATCATACAGAATTTCACTGTTTGTATTTGTATGGAGACCATAAGTTTGCAGGGAACTTCATCATCTTCAGTTGCTCAAATATTGGAAATGAGGGACTTTTGATGATGCCAGCATTTAGTTTGTCACTAACTTTGAAAGCAAGAAATTTGCAGAGCCAAGTACGAATGGATATTTAAGAAATGGTGAGATGACCCTACTTTTGACTGTGTGCCGAAGAAGAAGCTGAATGAAGTCAATACGTATATATGGAGGAATGCGCAGATTCAGAATGCACATCACTCCAGCAATGACCTGAGTTGACACAGTAAATTACTATAGCAAGGAAACATAATAGCAACAAAGGAACCTCAAGAAAAACAGACACCTTATCCACAAGCCCATGGATGACAAGGCTTGCCTTTTTATCCTTCGGAGTTGCCTGAAAGTAAAACAGAAACAGAAGAACTTGTAAGGAATCAGATTGCAAACTTGTTGCAGGTTTATCAAATGCCATGAGAAAGTAGCAGTCTTTGGGTCTATTATCCCAAGGATGCATATGCTGCTCTCATGTTCTGTATACACCAAAGCAAGCAGTGTTTCATCATATCCCATTCTAGACATTATTTGTCAAATTTCAACTAAGGTAAATACCCTGTATTTAACTCTATATTTAATTGACAGATTTCACCTACAAAATTGGTTCTTCAGAAATTATTCACTGTTTCAATTCAAACCTTTGTACTGAATCTAGAATCCAAGTTCTAAATGCAGGCCATGCCACAAAATGAGTTCTGAAGTCAAACTTGAATTTTAAACACCAACTATTTAACTGTGAAATTATAGATTTGAGTGATTTGAACCATAAATTTTAAGAAGGCCTAATGAAAGAACCAAATAAACAGCACTTCAAATTTCTAAAATGGCCCGACAGTACTGCAGTCATTTGCGGAGGTACACGGTATATAGTGGCACATATGAGTTGAAACATGGTTTAGTTCTACTTCAAAATTGCCAACTTGGTAAAGGTACATGTGTAGCATCAATATTAACAAATTTTTCCCAAGCAGAAGTATGGCATTCCTAGAAAATAGAGACAAGTGTTCAAGTTAGTGCTTTGGTCGATATTTCAAGACAAAAAAACAGTATGCTTGTATTCAATTGCACGCACCTGAAGATTAACAATAGCCACTTTCCCCCCATTCTTGATTGACATCAGAGGCATATTACATGCAGGAGTAATCTGCAAGCTGCATATTACTGTATATTAGTAGAAAAGAAACAATAACAGAAGCACAGGTCATTATTATCATAAAGAACGTTCAACAAGCAGAACTGATAAATAAGGTAGGACATTAAGAACTTGCTACTCCAAAATAAACGATGAACTAACACTAACCAACAAAGGTCAAATTGATCAAATGAGAGGGGGGTGGGACACAATGCTTCAGACTGGATCATGGTGAAGAACAAGTATATGTGAGATAGGGGATCTTAAATTCTTGACTACTATACATGTTAAACATAAACTGCACTGCAACATAGCAGAGCATGAAGACATGTCAAAACTCAATAGTTCAGTTATCTTTTGATGCATCAAAAGTGACTGTCACAAATAGTGGTCAGACTACTTTTGATCCAGACCAAGGTTCCAATCTTTGAAGGAGACAGGACTTGATCACTTGTTGAAGTTGAACTAGGGATGCACAGACTGGTATCGGTTGATCCCATGCAGCAGCTTAGGTCATCAACCATTATATCTAATCTAGGAAGTCTTCTTGGTGCCACCTGAACCTACAATGGCCTGATGAAACACTTACCGTTCTTGAAAGATGCATGTATTGTTGGCAAGCATTTTCAGCATAGTTCGCTTGACAAGCTACAACCACACCCATTGAATTGCTGTTTTTCTCATGTCTTATCTTACTCGGTAAGAGAAAGTCTTTTGCTGTGTCAAATGACTCGATTATCCTGGCGCATGTCTGTGCAACTTGGGTAAAGGATGACCCTTGTACTTGTGGTCATTTCCTCAGGCCAAAACATGTGCATGTTGTGGCCAAGTCTTGCACCATCCTTGGGCTGACGTTCCACAAAAGGTGTAGTATCCAGAGCACACTCTTCCAAGCACGTCGAGAGAGAAATAGGGGTCCCAGGTCCTAACTATAATATACTAAAGGCATAGTTATCATGCATTTAAAATTTTGTGCATCTACATAGCCTTTTGTAGAACTACTAATCCAGCAATTGATGTCCCAGGTCGAACATGAGAATCATGCTTACTAAATACAATTTAGTAAATGATACATATTGCACCCCTTGGGCTTTCAGGCAAGTCCATTAAACCCCCTGAACTACAAATGGTTATTCTACCCTGTAAAGCTGTTAGCTGGCTTTATTGCGGTGTTTGATGGTGCATTGGATAACTGTTTGAAGCGAATGGTACCTGGACAGTTTTCCAAAAATAAAAAAAACAGAGCTATAGCAACTGGAGTTCTGAGTATCGTATCATTATAAACAATTGAAATTTATTGGCAAGTGACAGTTTTGTAACCACAATAACTTCAGTAATGAAGAAGGAAACCGTGAAAGAAATTACAGCTATTGCGTGAGGGTAGCATGACAAACCTAGTTCCTAGACATAGGACAAGGTCAGCTGCTCGACACTGCTCCTCGGCAGAATTCATCTCCTCAGGGGGCAAAGCATCCTGAAAAATCGATGGAATTATTAATGAATTGGCAACAACTTCGACGTAGACGTGTAGTAGTTCATCTCTCCCTCTCCCTCTCTAGGAAATTAATTGTATATCTCCTCCATGTAGTGTGTATATAAATATATATGATACATATGACCCCAATGGGACATTAACAAATATAATAAGCTGATTACATAAACACAGATAAATTCAGTCAGGAAACAGCTAGGATTCTTTGTAACTTTGTATATGTCCACCGTGTACTGTGCATGTATTGGTCATGGCAATAGTCACAGAACAGCTCTGTGAATTTTGTTTTCAATGTTGAACATTTTATTTGGAGAGCATGAAGTTAATACATTTTCACTGTTAAACATTTGATTTTGTAAACACAACACCTAAAAAATGAAGTGTTTGCAATTATAATAATCAAGTAAATTCACCAAATATCATGCTAGCTATGAATTAAAAAAGTCATTTTGAGGCAATGCCTTCAGTGACGGATTTCTAAATGGCATGGAGGCAACTATAACCACATTATAACAGAAATACACAAACTTTATAGCAAAGATTAAGCAAGTAAAACAATAAAATCATGTATTGTCTAACAGAACTTCCAGTTAAAAATGAAGCACTTTCTTGGTAAAGCAAGTCGAGAGAGAAATTTTGCAGCTCTTAATATAGTTTATACCTCCCAATCAAGAACTGTATCTTTTAATCTACCTCCACAGTTTTTAACGGTGCAGCGCCTCGGAGTATCCTTCAGTCCTATTGTCTCTATTTCAAAATCACGTAGGTACCTTCATAAAGACAAGGACTCAGGGAAGAGCTAAATGAATACATATATAGAAAAAAGGAACTAATATTTTGGTGTTTCCCTAAGAAAACATAATATGAGCAGAGCAAGGTAAGCTTACTCCGTTTTACAGCATGGGCAGATCTCCTTGAAAGAATTCCCATGCAACTCAGCCAGCTTCTCCCTCGGGAAGCCAGAGCGCAGATGTAAGCTGTCAACATTCTGGCAAACATAACTTCCGTAAGCCTTGCACAAGCTCAAATTACATGGATAAAATAAGTACGATTGTGATAACTGGCAATTTGTTCACCACAAAGAATAATACTGTAATGAAAGGACATAGTAGTAAAATTTGTGAAACACAAAAACAGAGTTCGCATACCAAATATTGGTATATTTGCTTTCAGTACGTTAATCAGTACTCAGTAGAATATCTGGAGCCCATAGAAACTAATTTTGCAGAAACGTTCCTGAGAGTTAACCTTATAATAGTGACTCGGAGCAAAGTCCCTAAGTGTTAACCTTGTAATAGTTACTCGGAGCAAAAGCTCCCTAAGAGTTAATCTTATAATAATAAGTCATTAATAGTGGTCACAAAAACCAATATAAAACTCCATACAGTAAACTTAGTTCAATAATGCACACCTGACTTATGACAAACTTTAGGAGTCCTGCTCTTTCCAACCCAACTAGCGCCATATGTGTCAAGGTTGGAGCTGCTCGGTGAAATGGGAGTGAAGCATCAGGAACA
This sequence comes from Avena insularis, assembly GCA_023614405.1. Lineage (NCBI taxonomy): Eukaryota > Viridiplantae > Streptophyta > Magnoliopsida > Poales > Poaceae > Avena > Avena insularis. Next base: position 30,508,105 of record CM042690.1, read on the forward strand.
CCTTTTCCTGCACGCTACAAAAAACATGTGACATAACAACTGCTTATTATTTATTCAAATAACGGTTTCTCATGAATGGTAGAATTATCGTATAGGAAATGATGGTAACTACTATGTGACTAAGTATGGTCACTAACATAATAAAACTGCAGATCATAAAGCATAACTTTTTGGGTTACATAAGTCAGATAGTAACTATATGGAAGCCTAAGTTTTCCGTTAAACATGAACCACATGGCATACGAGAACAGTGAAATATGAAAGGTTAGCAATCAAGCATCACAACATATTCTGAAAAGAAAAAGATTCATGCACGGAGGGAACCATACTAAGCGGAAGCAACATAGACAGACTACCTGCAGAGTCCACACACCCTTTGGCCCTCGGAAATCAGGTATACCTGATGAAGTTGATATCCCTGCTCCCGTAAACACCACTAAATGCTTACTCTGAAACAATCAGGGATATTTTGCTGAAACTGCTGCATATGAAACATGACTAGAGATTGTATTGACATCCACCATGGTAGCCCAACCTTTTGCACCATAATTGCAAGCTCTTCTATCTGCACCATTAATCCAGCAAAAGGAACACTTCAACAATGTTTCTTTCTTCAGAAAAGAATGTTAAGTAGTAAAATGTCTGCATATCATAACATGGGAGTTTTACACGAGAACTGGACAAATGCCTGCCAAATATTTTTTATATATTGCCAATTAAAGTAAGTTTTCTAAAAGGCATGATTGCGCAAATTATAAACAACCCCCCCCCCTCCCTTCTCCACACACACACAGAACACACAATTCCCCCGCAGCCATGTCGTCGTCGATGTTGGCATCCAGTTCTCTCAAAGGTCTTTCGCTGCTGCCTGCCTCAACTTACCCCACATCAGAAAATTCCCTTGTAAAAAATAACATTGATATCCAATGATTGCTGCCCTGTTTTCCAAATATTTGTACGCCTTTCAGTACCTAGTAGACTTCTGGATTAGCCTAAACACAAATCCTCAGGATGAGGACCAAGCTGATGTATGACTAAATTGTACTCCCTCCGATCCATAATAAGTGTTGTTGATTTAGTATTAAATCAGCGACACTTATTATGGAATGGAGGGAGTATGTAACATGAGATCAGAAGACCCTTGCACCCAACCAAGTTGTAGGCCAAAAATATTTCCTTCATTTATCCAACTCTATAACCAATGAACCGTCACACAGTATAATTCCCTGTTTTCCATATATTCGTATGCCTTTCAGTACCTAGACTTCTGGACTATAGCCTAAACACAAATCCTCAGGATGAGGACCAAGCTGGTGTATGATTAAATTGTATGTAACATGAGATTAGAAGACCCTTGCACCCAACCAAGCTGTAGGCCAAAAATGTTTCCTTCATTTATTCAACTCTATAACCAATGAACTGTCACGCAGTATAATTTTTCAACCCAGTAACTACTCAATTTCACGAAACACTGGTGGCTTCATGACATAATCTTTTCAAATTTGATAGTCTTTCATAGGACTTATCTAACCACAACTTCTCCAAGGCTTCTACGTTATAATGTGGCATGCATGGGTCTTGATACGGACTATTAAGGAAAAAAGAAACAAAAGAAAGATTTTCTCTCTTCTGAGACCCATCATATTTTATTATATATTTCTTAGCTAATCATAACTAATTGCATAATACTTTACACAAGCAACAAGTAAGGCTAACACAAGAGAAGAATGAACAATAGGTCACTTACAGCATAGGTAAACAAAGCGAAAAAGGTTTGGTAGTAAGCAACATGATCTACCTTTCCTTGGAGGAGTTTGGGGGAGTCGAACATCTCAGGCATTCCTACGCTGCCCACATCCTCCCGGTATGACAGCTTCTCAGCATAGCCCAGCGACATCTCCCGACCCTTCCCAAGCTTCGCTAAACCCGCCGCTGCCTTCTTGTTTGATCTAATAGATCCAAAAAGATTATTCATTGCATTAATTATTCTGTGGGCAATAGAATTTGATTAGGGACTTTAATCATACACCATTTTCTACTTTGGCACTTGACTATATACCACCTTGTACATTGTAATTGCTAAAATAGCACTCTGTAGCTTAGTACTTTGCTAAAATACCAACTTTGTGCACACGCTAGGAGGTTTAAGCACAATTACTAACCACAACAGGGAAAACAAACCTTGACCTTGTGGCAACTAATAAAACTAAGCAACTTAAAGAAAAAACGTGACTCACCCCTCACCCTGCCCAACCTGAGCAGCGCACAGCTCCCTCAGTGAGCGCCACCGCCGCCTTCCGCCTCTCTGTTCTTGCGCCTCCACCATGCTCCACCCCACCACCTTCGCCTCTCTCTTGCCTCTCCCGCATCTCCCCTGCCTCAGCGGGACAGCAACCGAGCACGTTGAGGTCAATTGTGCCAGGCTCTTTCACCTCCCCCTTGCTCGCCTCCTCGACATGTGACTCGTCCTGATGTACAGTGTCCAGAGCAGAAACCTCGAGCAGGAGCGCCATCTCCTTGGCACCGTCCAGCGGTCGGCCATGCGCGCACAGTGTTGCCTCGTACTTATTCCGCAAGATGTCTGCCTCCTTGAGAGCGGCCTCCAATTTGGACTTGGCCTCGGCAACCTCACGCTCTTGCGTGCTCGCTGCATCAAGGTCAGCAAGCACGGCCTTTAGTGCAGCCTCGTCCTTGGCAAACTTGCGATCCCGGTCATCAAGGACGCGTGCGACCGCCTCATAGTCAGCCCTGCGACAGGTGTTGGTGAGGTGGGCGACAAGCTCCCCACCGGAGAGGAGAGTGAGATCGTCCTTGGAGGCACAAGCCATTCTGTTCGGCTGCTCGGAGGTGGACTCGCTGCCCCCGGCTGGAGCTTGGTGTAGGCGAAGCGGAAAATGCCCTAACAAGTAAGGGCTTGGGTCAAACAATTGTGCCCCCAAAATTTTCAGCTCTCGGTGCTTAATTTGGAGAGGTAATCCATTCCCCCTACTGGTCAGTTCCCACGCTACATCAACATCGCCTATGCGTTTCTTCCCAGATGTCAAAACCCTCATACAGTTCATCGGTTCTTACTTGGCCGGAATGGGAAAATGCTTCGGAATTAAGTGCGCCCCGACCGAGCTTACCGACGAAATCGAAGTCCGGATCTCCAGTCCAGTCCAGTGTACCCGGCAGCGGAGGCGGCCGGGGTTGCTGGATGTGACGTTACCAGCCGCGCGACGGGGAGGAAGGAGAGAGGGTGGAGAAGTGGAGACGGCGGACGGGCAGCCACAGCGGGGCGGTGGTGGGAGACGCGAAGGCGAGGGTGGCCGGTGGCCGGTGGGCAGGCGGACGCGACTGGTGGTGCGTGCGTGTGGCCCGCCGTGGAGTGAGTTGGACCTTGGACCCAAACCCAAGTAGCACCGGCCTGCTTGGAGGGTTGAGTTTTTTTCCCTTTTTATGGCTGTTTGGAAGGGGAGTTATTTTTCCTAAAAATCAGTTTGGGTAGGAGTAATATTTACTGTTTAGTTCAAATTAACTCTTTCTAACAAATATCTTAAATTCAGACAGCCCTTTTTTTCATAATCTTCTGTGTAGAACCTTCTATAGCCCATTTTTTCTTTTCTCTTCTAAAATCACCTCTCCTAATCGTCGGATCACTCTTCGGGATCAATCCTTCCACAATTAATTCCATTAATCTCGATCTCAAGGTATAAAGTGACACACGCTAAAAATGTACTAGTTAACAATTGTACGTCCATGTACAAGAATATTTATATTATTTGGAGGTTTTGAAGTGTTGTAAAAATCAGACACACTGATCCAACAGAGCGTTTCGATTATTAAGAGCATCCCAACAAGGGACATGCGTCTAAAAATCCCGATATAGCAAGACATCAACTAGATCCCTAAATTCATGATGCCCCAGTCTTGGAAGCTCTTGAAAGTGCTCCATAGTGTGCTTTCATAATTAATGACATGTAATAAGTGTGTGAATGTCCATAGTCTCAAGGGTACTAGTTTAATCATCTATTGCGGCTAAAAGGTTGATGTTGAAGGATTGGCCTAAAGCTAGAAGATTAAAGATAGTTTTCTATTATTTTTAGTGGTTCCAAAAATCACATTTAGTATAGTACACACACTTAGTGTAAAGAAAAGTAAGATGTCTAAGTTGGTGGATGAATCTTGTTAAGACTCAATCTTGTACCTAACAAATAGCATTTGAAACATCCTTGATACCAATGGTTATGACTTTTTGTGGTATCGGTTTGAAGCCACTAGCACCAAGCGACCTCTTAGAGCTTCAATAACAACATGGTCAGTTTTCAAGTTGTTTTTTATTGAGAATGACCTATGGTTTCTTTCCGGGGCAGAGAGAGTATTGAACTATGAACCCCTACCTCGTTGCTTTATTTTGGTTTATTTATGTGTTTTTGTTATAGTTTTTGGAAGTTGCAACTAGTTGAGGAAGAATATATTTTCTTTTTTGAGAAAGAGCATAGTTGTTTCTTTCAGTGCTTCCTTTTTCTCTGTTTTGTGTGGGGGTTTTGAAGACGGTGAGAGCAAACAGATCTTTTATGTGGGCCTGACACTCTTTCTCATAAGAAAAGTATAATCATCGAGGCATTCATATATGCTCAAAATGTATCAGGTTTTCCTAAATCTAATGACATTGTTGCATGACTATGTTATATTTCACCGATATTGTTAAAATACATATTATTATAGTTTCCATTTATTGTACAAAAAAGTTGAAACATAAAGCAAAGATCAAATCCTAGTTTTGACATCTTGTGGATTGTTGTACCCTCACCCAAGGATCAAATCCCAAGTTAGAGTTGCTGGAGATATGTCCTAGAGGCAATAATAAATGTAGTTATTATTATATCTTTGTGTTTATGATAAATGTTTACATTCATGCTATAATAGTATTAACCGAAAACATTAATACTTGTGTGATTTGTAAACTAAATTAGAGTCTCTAGTAAAGCCTCTTTATAATACTAGCTTGTTGGTTAATAGATGATCGTGGTTTCTCGATCATGAACATTGAGATGTTGTTAACAACAAGGTCATATCATTAGGAGAATGGTATGATGGACATACTCCTATAGATAAGCGTAGCATAAAGATCAAGTCATTTTAATAGTTCAATTGCTATAAGCTTTCTGATACATAATAACCTAATTCCTTCGACCATGAGATCATGCTAATCACCATCATCAGAAGGATGCTTTGATGACATCAAACACCACACCGTAACTGGGTGGCTATAAAGGTGGCATTGAGTGTTCAGAAAGTATGGGTTGAGGCACATGGATCAAGAGTGGGATTTGTCCATCCATATGATGGATAGATATACTTTGGGCCCTCTCGGTGGAATGTCATCCAATTGGCTTGCAATCATGTGACTGGCTCACAAGGGATCACATACCACGGGAACGAGAAAAGAGTACTTATCGGTAACGAGGTTGAACTAGGTATGCAGAGATACCGACAATCAAAACCTCGGATAAGTAAACTATCGTGAGACAAAGGGAAATTGGTATCGTATGTAAGTGGTTCATTCGATCGTAAAGTAATCGTAGAAATATGTGGGAGCCATATGAATTTCCAGATTCCTCTATTGGTTATTGATCGGAGAAGTGTCTCGGTCATGTCCGCATAATTCACGAACCGTAGGGAGACATACTTAAGGATTCGATGTTGTTGAGTAGTTATGGAATGATGAGTAAGAGACCGAATGTTGTTCGGAGTCTCGGATAGGATCCGGGATATCACGAGGAGATCCGGAATGGTCCGGAGAATAAGATTCATATAAGGAAAGTCCTGTTTCGGAGTTGGGGAATGATTTCGGTGTTTTCACCAGGAATGTTCTAGAAGGGTCCGGAAGGTCTGGCACTCCGGAGGGGAAGGGTACATGAATGTGTCATAACAATATAGAATGGTTGCATCATGTACTAGGTCACTTGGCTGGGCAAAATAAAGGAAGAAATCAAACCTAGTTTGAAAGTCAAACACCAATTTGAAAAAGTCAAACGGCAAGTTTGCTTGGTGGAGGGAGAGTAGGAAACCTACTTGGGGAGGAGTTCCCCTCCCTCCACCCGCCGGCCAAGGAGGCCGAGTTGGGGGAGGACTCCCTCCTCCCAACCGGCCACCCTCCACCCATATAAGGAGGGGTAGGGCGCCCCCTACCCCTCACACCCAAAACCCTAGCCCTAGCCGCCGGCCTCCTCCAAGTCGCCGCCGCCACCTAGGGTTCCTCCAACCCGTCGAGTTGGGGCTTGCCCAAGCCCTAGCCGCCGGCCAAGCTCCCCCCTTGGTGATTCTAAACTCTAGATCGCCAAGGCACCTCTCTTGCTCCACCATACTCGCACTGGCTTAAGGCGAAGCCCTGCGGGATCTCCCCTCTACTTCCGACACCACGTCGTCGTGCTGCCGGAATCGTGAGGAGAGCACTACAACCTCCGCTGTCTGCTGGAACAAGGGAGAGGAAGGTCTTCATCGAGTACTAGAGCGTGTGACCCATTGTGAGCTACGAGCATGGCCTTGGGAAGGATCGTCTACACGATCTTGAGATTGGTAAGAGTACGACTACATCACCCACGAGAATCTGCTCTCGTTAACCGCTTTGGAATCTTCGAGGGTGAGTTCCTCTATCGACTCGTTGCTACAATCTAGTAGATAGATCTTGGCTTGTTTGTTTGCATGCGATAGAAAAATTTTGTTTTCCATGCTACGAACCCCTACAAGAGTCTTGTATGTCGCAATATTAAAAGGATCTATTCTTTCAGTGGAAGTTCATAATCCCGTCGATGGCGAGGCACCAGTTGTGAGCTCCATGAGACTAGTCTTATGTATACATTATGGTCCCGAATTTTGCATCAATTTATGCACGCAACCATTTGTATTGCAAATTTGCAATCCATGCACAATTTTTAGGCCCTCAGAAAAGTTTACGCTAACATGAAGCTTCTATTTTCTATATTCCACCTACCGATGAAAATCGAAGGCCGGCAATTGCTGGATCATTCAAAAAACATACTCCGGCAATACATTTATTTGAAAAGGAGATTAAATGTCTATTTGAAATGGAAGGCTTTTTAGGAATACAAAGACAAAGATAACCAACAATCATTTAGTAGGAATATAAAAAATATCAAACTAACTGCCATCAAGAGAACATAAAGCCAACCTAGTGTACCCTTGATTCGCATAGAAGAGTTCGGTTCGTCGGAGATCGGAGAAAATGCCATACAGATGAAAGAGCCTCTAGTTACCATCAGCATGGGCATCTTTCAGTTACATCTATTCTTGCAAGGGATCAGCTCGGAGGTGCCCGTGACCACATCGTAAACCATCGCTTTGTTGGGAAGCGCAGCCACGCTGTTGATCCAGTAGACATAGTCTGCTCTCACACCGCGGACGCCTCGCACCACCGTCGGGTCGCTGTTTTCATCGACGAATACGGAGCAGCCTCCGAGATCTTTCACCGCGTCCTAGCGCCGCCGACATTCTGGGTAGAATCTGAGGACCAAGATCTCATCCCGTCCCATCTGTTTCGCCTGCCACACCTGGTACAGGTTGCCGTCGAAGAAGAAGAGGTGCTTGCTAGGATTTTGCTGGGTCACCACGTCGTTGGGAGGGGCGACGACGCCGAGACCAGGATGGGCCCGGGGACGACCGGATCCTAGGTGTTCTGGTTCTAGCCGCGTCTGGGGATCTTGAGCGCGCGCACGCCCCCGCGTATGTCGAGGCAGTAAACCTTGTTGCCTCCGGTGTCAAAGGCTAGATCGACGAGGTGCTCTACCGTTACCATCTTGTAAGGCATGTCGACGGTCATCCACTCCTTGTTTCTGGCCGTGTGGATGTAGGCCACATTATCGCAGCCGTACAGGACCACGATGGTCGGCTACTCCTTGCTTCCTAAATCTAATGACATTTTTTGCATGGATATTGTTAAATTACATATTATTATATTTTCTATTTATTGTAAAAAAAAGTTGAAACACAAGGCGAAGATCAAATCCTAGTTTTGACATCGTGTGGACCGTTCTACCTCCATCCAATGACAAAATCCCAGGTTTAAGTCTTGTATGTCCAGGACTAGCTCTAACCCATGGCTAACATGGCAGTTCCCTAGGGCCCATGCCCTAGAGGGCCCATAATTCTATCCTCCCTTATACACATGTACGTACTCATGTTGGGCTAAAAATAATCCACTAAAAATGATAAAAAAAACAAAACGGAGAGCAGCCCAGCAATCGGAAGCAATAAAGGCACGCTAAAAACGCTAGGCTTGGACATAAGCGATCGAGTTGGTCAATTGGCTGGTACTATTCTGTTAGCTAGGGCCGCTCGGCCGCTGGCTTGCTGAAACAAAATTCAGCAATTATCACATCACCCGCTCATCTCCTAGCACAAACCATATGAAGACAGCTTCTCTGCATGGTTGACTCTATTCCTCTTTTGTCCCACAGCTCGAGCAGATAATCCTCGGCTACTCGGTGTTCTAATTGTAAGATTCGTCGTTTCATCCATCTATTTTATTTTTCTGAGATCGGTTCATCTATACCTGTATCTTAATTCAGCCACAGTTTTTAGTTGATGATTTATATCAGATAAAGTTTCTTGACTATTTGTGCTTTGCTGTAAGTTAAAATATATGTTTTGTGGTCTATGGTTACATGGTAAAATAGGACTTAAATAGTCTTCGGTCTATCATGACCTTAAGTTATATTAATTTCATCAATATGATCACGTGGTATGCATTTTAGTACTACAAAATATCTTGCTGATTTTGTAGTCTATAAACTTATTATAATTTCTTCCTAAATTTGAAAAGGAAATCTTATGCAACTACATCTAGTGATCATGATTCTAGTGAAGACCCATTCAATATTATATGTAGGGTACCCTTATATGTACTCATCCATCTCCAGGAGAGGTAAATTTATATGAGCTTCCTTATAGCCATGCCAAACGAACAAAATATCAATATGAGCTACAAATTAGCGCTACTTGTGTTTTTACCCCACGACCTTTTTTCTAGATATGATCTCGGGGGCATATATATTGGTCTTTTGAGTCGGACTTGTGTATGTCCAAATGCTAAAAGGATATATTCTTCCAGATGAAGTTCATAATCCCACCGAGAGCGAGGCAACGCTGTGAGCTCCATGAGACTGGTGTTATGTATACATTATATAAGTGTGTGCGCAGCATAGTGGTGCATTTGTGTATGTGTCTATATTGTACTTAGTTTTTCTAAAAGAAAAGGAGAGAGGGCTAGAGGGAGAAGAGCACTGGTTCTGGCTTTTGCATCAATTCATGCGCCCAACCATTTGTATTGCAAAGTTGAATCCTTGCACAACTTTTAGGTCCTCACAAAAGTTTACACTAACATGAAGCTTGTTAATTTTTTATGCTTCATGCTTGTTTAGTATCAACTTTGCTATGTTTTGTCTACACTTTGAGGTATTTTTATATATTTTCTAGGACTAACCTATTAACAATATGCCGCAGTGCCAGTTGCCTGTTTTATGTTGTTTTTGGTTTTAGAAAAGCTAGTAAGGAAATATTCTCACAATTGGACGGAACAAAAGCCAAAGTCAATATTTTATCAGAAGGAACACGGAGTCCGAAGGGCAGTCGAAGGGAGGCCACGAGGTGGCCACACCCTAGGGCCGCGCGGCCCAGGGGGGCACGCCGCCACCAGGTGTGGGCCCCTCGGGCACCCACCAACCTTGCTCTTTCTCCTATAAAAGCACCCCGATGCAGAAACCCTAAGCACTCGATCAAATCTCCACGAAACAGTTTGTAGCCTCCGCCACCATCGTCCCTAGATCGGGGGGATCTGAAGCTCTTCCTGGCACCCTGCCGGAGGGGAGAGATCATCCCGAAGGCCTTATTCATCACCATACCAGCCTCCGGTATAATGCGTGAGTAGTTCACCCTTGGACCATGGGTCCATACAGTAGCTAGATGGTTGTTTCTCCTCCTTTGAGATATCATGTTTAGATCGTGTGAGCTCAGTTCATGATCAAGATCATGTATTTGTAATCATACATGTTGTGTTTGCGGGGATCCGATGGATATTGAGATACTATGTCAGATTGATTATTGATTTTATCATGTCTGTGTTATTTGTGATCTTGCATGCTCTCCGTTGCTAGTAGCTATCTTGGCCAAGTAGATGCTTGTGACTCCAAGAGGGAGTATTTATGCTCGATAGTAGGTTCATGCCTCTAGTAATCTGGGGAAGTGACAAAAATCTCTAAGGCGTAGATGTGTTGTTGCTACTAGGGAGAAAGCAACAATCTTTTGTTCATGGAACAATTGTATTGTTTACTTTACACACATTGCTTAATGCAATTATCTGTTGCTTGCAACTTAATACTGGAAGGGGTTCGGATGATAACCTGAAGGTGGATTATTAGTCATAAATGCAGTTGGATTAGAGTCTATGTATATTGCTCTAATGCCCAATCAAATCTCATAGGAGTCAAGATGTATAGTATATGCATTGTTATGCTTTCTCAATCTGTCAATTGTCCCGCTGTAATTTGTTCACCCAACATGTTATTTATCTTAAGGAGAACACCTCTAGTGAACTATGGACCCCGGTCCATTCCTTTATCATTGATACATCATCTACTGTTACCGTTTACTTTCTGTTGGAATTATGCCCTAGAAGCAATAATAAAGATGTTATTATTATAATTTTTGTTCATGATAAAGTTTATATTCCATGCTAGAATTGTATTAAGCGGAAACTTTAATACTTGTGTGGTTTATGAACAACACCGTGTCCCTAGTATGCCTCTATGGACTAGCTCATTGATTAATGATGGTTAAGGTTTCCTAACCATAGACATGAGTTGTCGATTAATAATGAGATCATATCATTGGGAGAATGATATGATGGACAGACCCAAATTAAGCAGAGCAATTAGATCGTGTCATCGTGTTCATCTTTGTGAAGCTTTTTCCTATGTCAAATATTGTATTCCTTAGACCATGAGATAATGCAACTCCCTGGTATCGGAAGAAAGCTTTGAGGTCATCAAACGTCATCCTATGAGAGGGTGAACATAAAGGTGTCTCTCAGGTGATCGGAAAGTACTTGTTGGGTTGTATGTATCGAGATGGGATTTGTCCCTCCCAAGTCGAAGAGATATACTTCGGGCCCACTCGGTAATCGATATCAACACCGCTTGCAAGCACGTGGTTAAGGAGTTAATCACAAAATGATATCGGATTATGGAACGAGTAAAGTACTTGCTGTGAACGAGATTGAACTAGGTATGCCGATACCGACGATCGAATCTCGGGCAAGTAAAATATCGTGTGACGAAGGGAATATATATATATGGGATTGATTGAATCCTGGCATCGTGGTTCATCCGATATGATCATCGATGAATGTGTGGGAGTCAATATGGGTTTCCAGACCCCGCTGTTGATTATCGATAGAAGATCATGTCTGCATATTCTCGAACCCGTAGGGTCACACACTTAACGTGTCTCGACGCTAGGATAGAATGGATAATTGGTTTATGAGTTTTTGTTTGGAGTCTCGGATGAGATCCAGGACGTCAGGAGAGGTTCCGGAATGGTCCGGAGAATAAGATTCATATAAGGCAATGCAGTTTTTGGAGTTCGAATTGTTTGGTTGTTCGGTATTGTGCGAAGCTTCTAGAACCTTCCGAGTGGGACCAACGTGGACCCACTTGTCGGGAGGGGCGTGGGCCTCTGAGGAGTGCCCTGGCGCATTGGGCCAGGGGCACAAGGCCCCATAGGCCCAGCCAAGCCCTAGGGGAGCTTCTAGAAGGAGGGACTTACCCCACTCCTCCTCCTTGGCATGCCCTAGGCTTGGGGAGGGCAGGGCCACCACCCCTCTATATAAAGAGGGCTGCGCACCCTCCACACCTCCTCCTCAAGCCCTAGCCGCCTGCTGCCTCCTCTCTCTCTCTCCCGATGCAGCGTGGCGAAGCCCTGCCGCAGAAACTCTCCACCGCTTGCACCACGTCGTCGTGTTGTAGACCCAATCTATATCTCCACCCCACTTGCTGGACCGAGGAAGGAGGAGACGTCGAGGTGTCGTACGTGTGCATCTCTCGGAGGCATCGCCACTTGCGGTGTTGGATCGGATCGGATCGCGAGTAGGAGAAGCGAGTACGACTACATCAACCACGTTCCGTTGAACGTTCCGCTGTGCGAATCTTCAAGGGTATGAAGATCTCATCTATCCCCCCCTCGTTGTTTGCATCTCCTAGATTAGATCTTGGCTTTCCCGTTCGCATCCGTAGAATTTTTTTTGATTTACTATGCTGCGAAACCCTTCAGTGGTATCAGAGCTAGATCTATGTGTAGATGTGTTTCACGAGTAGAACGCAACATGCTTGTTGCGGGCGTTGATGTTTTCTGTTGCAAGCCTCTTGTTTTTATACTTCTTATGACGCGGGATAGTGAGATCGAAGCGGTCCAGGCCAACTTTACGCGACATCGTTCGCGTGACCGGCTCCGCACTTGACGTGTGGCTTGTTCCACACATGCGGCTGGTGGATGCCAGTTTCTCTCACTATAGTTGTCATGGGATTTACACCGGAGTTTGACAACCATAATATCACCGTTGTGACTTTCCATAGGTAAGAATCGTTATTAGCTTGTTACTCCCATAATCCACGTAAAACATGCAACAACAAAGTAGAGGCGTCTAACTTGTTTTTGCAGGGAGTGTTTTCCGTGATATGGTATGGCCCAAGATGTGATGTGTATGTTGTATGCAATGATCATGTTTTGTAATGTTTCAAGACTTGCATGTCGATGAGTACACAATCGGCAGGAGCCATATGGTTGTCTTTATAATTGTGTATGACCTGTGTGTCAACTTCTTATACGCCATGTAATAGCTTCACTTTATCGCTAAGTAGTTAGCAATAGTTGTAGTTGCTATTCGTGGTGGAGGCAATCATGGTGGAGTGATGGAGATCATGCTGGCACGCACAAGATGGAGATCATTGCGCGGAGATTGGCTATACCATGTCACGTAAAATTATATGCATGTGCATTATAAGATGATTCCTCACTTAAAGATCAAGATAAAACTGTGTTCTCCCCATGTATGCACCGTTGCGAAAGTTCGTCGTGTTCAAGCATCACGTGATGATCGGGTGCTATAAACTCTACGTTCACATACAACGGGTGCAAGCCAGTTTTGCACACGCGGAAATACTTGGGTTTGACTTGACGAGCCTAGCATGTACAGACATGGCCTCGGAACACATGAACCGAAAGGTTAAGCATGAGTCATATGAATGATATGATCAACACTTTGTTTTCCACCATTGAAACCACATCTCTTCTCGTGAAGATCGGATTAGGTGTGGTGAATTTGGATCATGTTCACTAAACAACTTGAGGGATGTTGAATTTAGTGGGATTTCATCTAGTAATTTGATTAAGTTGAACTAGTTATCATGAACATAGTCTAAGTTGTACTTGCAAATTTTGTAGATCAAATGGATAAGTCCAACTTCAACTTCAACGTTTTTGCTGAGAAAGAAAAGCTTAAGAACAATGGGTCTAACTTCACCAACTGGTTCCGCAATCTGAGAATCATTCTCGCTGGCGGACAAAAGGACTATGTCCTTGAGAAAACGCTAGGTGACGCCCCTGCTGTAGATGCGCCGGCTGATGAGAAAGCTTTTTATCAGTCGCGCAAAGATGATTATGGTGTGATTAAGAGCACCATGTTGTTTGCTATGGAATCAGACCTTCAAAATTGTTTTGAGGATTTCCCCGGGCCCTTTGAGATTCTTGAGGAGCTGAAAACTATGTTTCAGACTCAGCCCCGTTCTGAGAGATATGAGATCTCTGAGAAATTCTTTAACTGCAAGATGGAGGAAGGGAGTTCCGTTAGTGAGCACGCCATTAAGATGTCGGGCTACACTCAACGCCTTGAGCAACTAGATCGAAGATTCGGAGGAGCTCAAGATTGACAGGTTCTGCAATCACTCCTCCTAGCTACAAAGGTTTTGTAGTTACTCATAATCAGATTGGTTCCACGATCGATCACCGAGCTCTTCGCTAAGCTGAAAGCTGCGAGGTGGACATCAAGAAAGATAATCATGTGTTGATGGTCAACAAGCCCTGACTTTAAGAAAGGTAAGGGTGCAAAGAAGCCCTTCAAGAAGGGCAGCGCAAGCGTTGTCCCTGAGAGAAGAAGCTCAAGTCTAGACCTAAGCCGGACCTCGAGTGCTTCTATTGCAAGTACAAGGGTCCCGGAAGTTAACTGTCAAGTACTTAGCGGACAAGAAGGCTGGCACCATCAAAGGTATATTTGATATACATGTTATTAATGTTTTCCTTACTAGCCCTCGTTGTAGTGCCTGGGTATTTGATACTGGTTCAGTTGCTAATATTTGTAACTCGAAATAGGAGCTACGGAATAGACGGCGGCTAGCGAGGGATGAGGTGATCTTGGCGTTGGCAGCGGATCAAGAGTTGATGTGATGGCCGGCACGCTCTCCTTAGTTTTACCTTCGGGATTAGTTTTAAACCTCAATAAATGTTATTATGTGCCTGCATTGAGCATGAACATCATATCTGGATCGTGTTTATTGCAAGACGGTTATTCATTTAAATCTGAGAATAATGGTTGTTCTATTTATATGAGTAACATCTTTTATGGTCATGCACCTGCTATGAATGGTTCATTTCTTCTGAATCTCGAAAGGGATGAAACACACATCCATAACATTGAAGCTAAGAGATGCAAAGTAGATAGTGATAATTCTACTTATTTGTGGCACTGTCGTCTAGGTCATATTGGTGTAAAACGCATGAAGAAACTCCATTCTGATGGACTTTTGGAGTCTCTTGATTTTGAATCATTTGACACATGCGAACCATGCCTCATGGGCAAGATGATCAAAACCCCGTTCTATGGAATGATGGAGCGAGCAACGGACTTGTTGGAAATCATACATACCGATGTATGCGGACCAATGAGTGTTTCGACGCGCGGTGGATATCGCTACTTTCTCACTTTTACTGATGACTTAAGTAGATATGGGTATATCTATTTGATGAAACATAAATCTGAAACATTTGAAAAGTTCAAGGAATTTCAGAATGAAGTGGAAAACCATTGTAACAGGAAAATTAAGTTTCTACGATCCGATCGTGGAGGTGAATATTTGAGTTATGATTTTCTCACGCATCTTAAAGCAAGCGGAATTGTTTCGCAACTCACGCCACCCAGAACACCACAGCGCAATGGTGTGTCTTAACGCCGGAATGGAACTCTATTAGATATGGTGCGATCAATGATGTCTCTTACAGATTTGCCGTTATCATTTTGGGGTTATGCATTAGAAACCGCTGCATTCACTTTAAATAGGGCACCATCTAAATCCGTTGAGACGACACCGTATGAACTGTAGTTTGGTGCTAAACCTAAGTTGTCGTTTCTTAAAGTTTGGGGATGTGAAGCTTACGTCAAGAAGTTGATGCCGGACAAGCTCGAACCCAAAGCGGAGAAATGCGTCTTCATAGGATACCCTAAGGAAACTATTGGGTATACCTTCTATCACAAATCCTAAGGCAAAGTGTTTGTCGCAAAGAACGGATCCTTTCTTGAGAAGGAGTTTCTCTCGAAAGAAGTGAGTGGGAGGAAAGTAGAGCTAGGCGAGGTTATTGAACCTTCTCTTGATTTGGAGAGTAGCGCAGCACCTAAAATTGTTCCAGTGCCGTCTGCACCAACAATAGAGGAAGCTAATGACAAGGATCATGAAGCCGACGATGCTGTCTTGAGCGTCGAAGTCGACAAGGTCGCGTGCCCCTCTGAGTGGTGTGCAGCAACCTGTCTTAACTGTCTTACTAGTAGACGACAGTGAACCTGCGAACTATGAGGAAGCAATGATGAGCCCAGACTCTGTGAAATGGCTAGAGGCCATGAAATCCGAATTAGGATCCATGAGTGAAAACCAAGTATGGACTTTGGTGGACCCTCCTAGCGACCGAAAGGCCGTTGAGTGCAAATGGATTTTCAAGAAGAAAACAGACGCGGATGGTAATATTACTGTCTATAAAGCACGGCTTGTCGCGAAAGGTTTTCGACAAGTTCAAGGTGTTGACTACGATGAGACTTTCTCTCCCGTAGCGATGTTTAAGTCCATTCGGATTTTATTAGCAATTGTTGCGTTTCATGATTATGAAATATGGCAGATGGATGTCAAGACTGCGTTCCTCAATGGCAACATTGATGAAGAGTTGTATATGATGCAACCCGAATGTTTTGTCGATCCTAAGGATGCTGATAAAGTGTACAAACTTCAGCGTTCCATTTATGCACTGAAGCAAGCATCTCGGAGTTGGAACCTTCGTTTTGATCAAGTGATCAAGAGCTTTGGATTTGTTCCAAATTGCTACGAAGCTTGTATCTACAAGAAAGTGAGTGGGAGCTCAGTGAAATTTTTGGTACTATATGTGGATGGCATATTGATTATTGGAAATGACATTGACATGCTTAACGATGTGAAGAGTTATTTGAACAAATGTTTTTCAATGAAAGACCTAGGGGAAGCTGCTTATATATTGGTCATCAAAATCTATAGAGATAGACAAAGACGCCTAATAGCTTTAAGCCAGAGTACATACCTAGACAAAGTTCTGAAAAGGTTCAGAATGGATAAGGCAAAGAAAGGTTCAGTGCCTATGTTGTCAGGTAAGATATTGAGCAGGGCTCAGTGTCCAGCCATGGTAAATGATAGAGAAGCTATGAGCAAAGTGCCTTATGCCTCGGCCATAGGTTCTATCATGTATGCCATGTTGTGTACTAGACCGGATGTGTCCAATGCTCTTAGTTTGACGAGCAGATACCAAAGTGATCCAGGAGTGGAACACTGGACAGCCGTGAAGAACATCCTAAAGTATTTAAATAGGACTAAAGAAATGTTCTTAGTCTATGGAGGTGATGAACAGCTAAATGTAAAGGGTTACGTCGACGCTAGTTTCGACACCGACAAGGATGATTCTAAATCTCAGACAAGATACGTTTATATTTTGAATGGAGGAGCTGTGAGCTGGAGAAGCTGCAAGCAAAGCGTGATCGCGGGATCTACAGTAGAAGCGGAATACATGGCTGTTGCAGAAGCGTCAAGTGAAGGAGTTTGGATCATGAACTTCATCACTGAGCTTGGTGTGGTGCCAAGTGCCTTGGACCCACTAGAGATATTGTGTGACAACACTGGCGCCATAGCACTGGCTAAGGAACCAAGATATCATCCAAAGACCAAGCATATCAACCGCAAGTTTCATATAATCTGAGATTATATAACAGATGGAGATCTGAAGATTAGCAAAGTACATACAGATCTGAATGTCGCAGATCCATTTACTAAACCTCTTCCACGAGCAAAACATGATCAGTACCTTAGTGCCATGGGTGTTAGATTGTTGCCAGATGTAAACTAGATTATTGACTCTAGTGCAAGTGGGAGACTGTTGGAATTATGCCCTAGAGGCAATAATAAAGATGTTATTATTATAATTCTTGTTCATGATAAAGTTTATATTCCATGCTAGAATTGTATTAAGCGAAAACTTTAATACTTGTGTGGTTTATGAACAACATCGTGTCCCTAGTATGCCTCTATGGAGTAGCTCATTGATTAATGATGGTTAAGGTTTCCTAACCATAGACATGAGTTGTCGATTAATAATGAGATCATATCATTGGGAGAATGATATGATGGACAGACCCAAATTAAGCAGAGCAATTAGATCGTGTCATCGTGTTCATCTTTGCGAAGCTTTTCCTATGTCAAATATTGTATTCCTTAGACCATGAGATAATGCAACTCCCTGGTATCAGAAGAAAGCTTTGAGGTCATCACACGTCATCCTATGAGAGGGTGATTATAAAGGTGTCTCTCAGGTGATCGGAACGTACTTGTTGGGTTGTATGTATCGAGATGGGATTTGTCCCTCCCAAGTCGGGGAGATATACTTCGGGCCCACTCGGTAATCGATATCAACACCGCTTGCAAGCACGTGGTTAAGGAGTTAATCACAAAATGATATCGGATTACGGAACGAGTAAAGTACTTGCTGTGAACGAGATTGAACTAGGTATGCCGATACCGACAATCGAATCTCGGGCAAGTAAAATATCGTGTGACGAAGGGAATATATATATGGGATTGATTGAATCCTGGCATCGTGGTTCATCCGATATGATCATCGATGAATGTGTGGGAGTCAATATGGGTTTCTAGACCCCGCTGTTGATTATCGATAGAAGATCATGTCTGCATATTCTCGAACCCGTAGGGTCACACACTTAACGTGTCTCGACTCTAGGATAGAATGGATAATTGGTTTATGAGTTTTTGTTCGGATTCTCGGATGAGATCCAGGACATCACGAGAGGTTCCGGAATGGTCCGGGGAATAAGATTCATATAAGGCAATGCAGTTTTTGGAGTTCGGAATTGTTTCGGGTTGTTCGGTATTGTACCGGAAGCTTCTAGAACCTTCCGGAGTGGGACCAACGTGGCCCCACTTGTCGGGAGGGGGCGTGGGCCTACGAGGGAGTGCCCTAGCCGCATTGGACCAGGGGCACAAGGCCCCATAGGCCCAGCCGGCCAAGCCCTAGGGGAAACCCTACGGGAGCTTCTAGAAGGGGGGGGGGGGAACTTGCCCCCACTCCTCCCTCCTTGGCCGCCGGCCCTAGGCTTGGGGGAGGGGCAAGGGCCAGCCGCCACCCCTCTATATAAAGAGGGATGGGGGCGCACCCTCCCTACACCTCCTCCTCAATCCCTAGCCGCCATGCTGCCCTCCTCTCTCTCTCTCCCTCCCGACTGCGCGTAGGCGAAGCCCTGCCGCAAAAACTCTCCACCGCTTGCACCACGCCGTCGTGTTGTAGATCCAATCTATCTCTCCACCCCACTTGCTGGACTGAGGAAGGAGGAGACGTCGAGGTGCCGTACGTGTGCATCTCTCGGAGGCATCACCACTTGCGGTGTTGGATCGGATCGGATCGCGAGGAGGAGAAGCGAGTACGACTACATCAACCACGTTCCGTAGAACGTTCCGCTATGCGAATCTTCAAGGGTATGAAGATCTCATCTATCCCCCCCTCGTTGTTTGCATCTCCTAGATTAGATCTTGGCTTTCCCGTTCGCATTCGTAGAATTTATTTGATTTACTATGCTGCGAAACCCTTCACTTTCTACAAGCAACTATTACTTCCATGCTATACGTTTAATCCTTTGTTTTCAGCAAACCGGTGAGATTGACAACCTCACTGTATGTTGGGGCAAAGTTTTGAGTTTGTGTTGTGCAGGTTCCAAGTTGTTAGCAATACCTTGGAGTTGTTTCCTTACTCCTACTAGTTCGATAACCTTGGTTTCATAACTGAGAGAAAACTTAATGTTGTGCTCTTCACACCTTCCTCTTGGGGTATCCCAACAAAGCTCTACGGTGAACTGAGCCGCATCAAAAAAAAATCTAGCACCGTTGCCGGGGAGATAATGACAACTTCAATCTCTTCCTCCTCGTCAGTCACCTTTCAGGGAGAAAGAAGATTCTCGCAAGGGGAGCCTCTCACAAACATTCTCTTTACTTTGTTTTTGTTTTGCTTAATTTTGCTTGTTTCTCTTTTTCAAAAATACAAAAAAAAGTTTCATTTGGTTTGCTTTCTCTTATAAAAAACACAAAAAATAGTTCTTCCTATAGTTGTCACCTTGTTCTTAGCTCACCATGTTGATCCCTAAGTTCACCCTGAAAGACCTTTCAATAGGTAGTGGCTCTGTAATTGGGAAAGAAAATATTGAAGAATTCTTTAATCATGTTAACAAGCATGAGGATATTGAGGATAGATCCTTAGCAGAACTTGCTCCAAACTATGAATTTGCTGCAACTTCTTTAGTTCACATGCTGGAGGCTAGGTTTGTTAACCTTAACCCCCTGATGCAAATAATGTTTCTTAAACTTAAAGATATTGAGGATATGGAAAAGAGAAATTTTATTCTGGAAACTCTGCT
This sequence comes from Avena insularis, assembly GCA_023614405.1. NCBI lineage: Eukaryota > Viridiplantae > Streptophyta > Magnoliopsida > Poales > Poaceae > Avena > Avena insularis. The sequence goes on from CM042690.1 coordinate 30,528,137, forward strand.
AAAGGAGTTCAATGATGTTGCTAAAGAAGCTAAAAAGGTCTTTGATCGTTTTAATATGCTAGGCTCATGTGTAGATGTTATGGGCACATTAGAAAAGTTGGACAAAGTCCAACCCAATGGAGAGGAAATTAAAATACACATACCTTTTAAACTTGTAGGAATGCATGAAGCCTTAGAAAAGAATTTTGATTGGATTGCTCCTGAAAACCCATTTGATGAAAGCAGTGAACCCAAGAGTGTTGAGAGAGGATCCTCTAGAACTCATTTGGATGAGATACCTTGCCTGGTTGAAGAAATTTCGAGTATTGATCTTAAGGCTTCTTCATTTGAAAATATCAATTCTTGCTTCTGTGCCTAACTTAAATGCGTTAAATAAAAGTATTCATTAGGAGATAACCCAAATTTCTTTAGGATTTTCTTTTGTTGAGTCTTGGAGCTTATTACTTCTGTAATAACCTCTCCTTATCATTTTTGTGTGGTTTTTGTGCCAAGAATAACCTCTAATGAGAGAGAAGTAAGATTTGGGGAAGTTGTTGTCCCGAAACAGATTTTTGTGCTTCACTGTAAAATTCGTGAAAAATCTTTGTATGTTGGATTGAGATTTAATGTTCTGAGCTTATGCCCCAGGTTTTTATCTAACTTTCGTTAGTTTAACACTTTTCAATTTGAGCAACAGAAGGTCTTTGAAAAAATCAGTTTTTACCTGCTGGTCTGTTTTGACAGATTTCTGCCATTATTTGCATGTGCCTCTTAATTGGTTTATTTTTGAGTTCTCCTTGATTACTTGAGATTTTAAAAGGAATTGCTACATTAGCTTGTGTTCTAATGAAAGGTTTACTTGTGTTCAAACTAAACCCAAAGGCCTATTATCTTGAATACACTAATGTTGCTAATGAAGATTATGTGAAGTTTTGTAGGAAGGAAATTTTCAAGTGTAGGGGAAGAATGATGTGATGAGATGAAGATTGGACAAATGCTCAAGCTTGGGGATGCCACCCCGTGTCACCCCAAGAAATATTCAAGAGGTACAAGCGTCAAAGCTTGGGGATGCCACCCCGTGTCACCCCAAGAAATATTCAAGAGGTACAAGCGTCAAAGCTTGGGGGTGCCCGAGGCATCCCCTTCTTCATCAATAAAAATCTCAGGTTTTGTGTTGTTCTTGGAGCGTCTTAGTTTTCGTTTTTGGTTTTTGTTTGTGTGGTTTGCTGAATAAATTAGTTGGACCCCCGCTTTCGCACTTTTGTTTCAAATAAGTTAATTGGTGTTGGAAAAGAGTAGAAAGTTTCATGCTTATAGTGGTACAAAAGGGAGCTTATTTTGACTGTGGCTTAGACTTTATCATGTCATGCTAGATTTTGCTTTGACCTTATGCTTAGTGATTATTGCTGTATCATGACTTGTTCCAAACAATTGAGATTGCTTAATGTTCCTTGAAAGAATCATGTGTTGTTTAGCATACAAAGGCATAATATTGTGGTATTCTCCTTTGATGCCTTGTTTGGGTTGACTTGGCACATGCTCACACCATGTTATGACTATGAACCAGTCACCTTAGCCTCTATGATCATTTAGTTTTTGACTTGTGATACCACTTTATGCTTTAATTGATAATGTTTTGTCGCTTTGCATGATTTTGGCCATTATGGCTCTCTTAGTTGGTCGCTCCAAGTCTTTTGCTAGCCTCCACTTGTACTGAGTAAGCTTTACTCATGCATCCAACTCCCAAAAAACCAAGTTATTCCAAAGAGTCCACTATAAATTCCTATGCATGGTGTGTTACACCATTCCAAGTATATTTCCAAATTAAACTTGTTATGTGAAAATTAGTGATTAAAGCTCTCAGAAACTTGATGGCACACTTTACTTTCTTGCACCTAATAAGCTTGAACCATTGTGTCATATATGTTGTATATGCTTGCACTTATAAGTTGGGAATTAGTAGAACCATGCTGTCATGGGGAAAGCTTTCAACACTTGTACATATTACCCAATTGATATCATGATCTTTTGTTTGCAGATGTCGGCGGTGTGAAATAAAAGGGGAGCTTGTAAGTTCATGGAGTATTGTAGATGTGTTAGAGAAACGCCTGGGCGGCTAGCCTAAGCCATGCCTAATCATGGTGGAAACTTGCAGCATAACCATAGTGAGCAATCTGTGAAGCATCCTCAATAAAAACTTATGAAAATAGAAAATAAAAAGATCGCTGAGATGCTCATTGTTTGTTGCCCTGTCATTTTGATATGGGATAGCTCCTATGTCATGGGGCAAGAGGTACCCCTTTGGTGGTTCTCTATGATACACATATACTTACAATGACAAGAACTTGCTTGTGACTAAAGTTGAGTAGCATGAGGAACGACCCTCGTACTCAAGGGACATGAGATTACCAACTTATTATTTGTCAAGCATATACTCCATATTTGTTTCACTTTAACCTTAATCACTTCAAGATGCTTATGATAGGGGCAATGAGAGCTGAAAGCTAATAAGTACCATAATTTTTGGAAGCTCTTTATGAAACTTGAAATCCCTGCTTCCCTCTTTGAAGGGCCTTTCTTCCTACTTTTATATTGAGTCTCCACCTTCTATCTTTATGCACCAATTAAGAGAGCATAGTTGTCATTCTTAGTTTTATGTGCATTGTCCCAAAACTTAAGGATTGATTCATAATGTTGATATTGCTTGTTCTTCAACTATTTGTATCTAGTCACCATTATGAACTTTGAAGGTGTCCTATTGACGTGGCTCAATAGTAGAGCTTCGTTGGGAGACCCCAAGATGAAGGTATGATGAGCACGACATCAAGTTTTCCCTCAGTTATGAAACCAAGGTTATCGAACGAGTAGGAGCAAGGAAGCAATCCCAAGGTGTTGCTAACAACTTGGAATCCCGCACAACACAAACTCAAGACTTTGCCCCAACTTACAGTGAGGTTGTCAATCTCACTGATTTGCTAAAAACAAAGGATTAAACGTATAGTGTGGAAGGTAATGATTGCTTGTAGAAAGTAAACGGTAACAGTAGATGATGTAACAATGGTAAAGATTGGACCGGGGTCCACAGTTCACTAGAGGTGTTCTCCTTAAGATAAATAACATAACATGTTGGGTAAACAAATTACAACGGGGCAATTGACACGAACTGAGCAAGGCATAACAATGCAAATGCTAGACATTCATGATTCCTATGATATTTGATTGGTCATTACAACAATATACATAGACCGCCATCCAACTGCATTTATGACTAGTAATCCACCTTCAGGTTATCATCCGAACCCCCTCCAGTATTAAGTTGCAAGCAATGGATAACTACATTAAGCAATGCGTGTAAAGTAAACAATACAATTGTTCCATGAACAAAAGATTGTTGTTTATCCCTAGTGGCAACATCACATCTACAACCTTAGAGATTCCTGTCACTTCCCCAGATTCAATAGAGGCATGAACCCACTATTGAGCATAAATATTCCCTCTTGGAGTCACTGTAGGGTTCGCAGCATAGAAAACAAAAAATTTCCTACGATGGGAACTATGTACCAAGATCTATCTACTAGATATAAACAATGTGCGGATGTATATCCGTAGAGAACATACCCTTGAAGACCGACAAAGCTTAACGAGTCCAAACTCGTGGTTGATGTAGACGATCTCTTGCCGATCTCAAGATCGAGAGGAAGTCCTAGCACCAAGAAAACAACAACAAGATCCGTGCTCGCACACACGCTCGAGGCATCGAGCAACCTCCGCCTCCTCGCCCAGCGATGCAGGAAGCACAACTCTTTCTTGCCGAATAGCCACCGGAACATGTATCTCGCTAGTCCGAGACCATGGGGATAAATTCTAGAGGGGAGAGAGATCCTTCACGAGGAGGTGGAGTGAGTGAGAGGTGGGGCTCCTTATATAGGGGAGGGGGCAGCCCAAGGGGGCATGGCCGCCGGCCATGGAGGGTGCCCCCACCTCTCCCTCATTCATGTGGGTGGACATTCCACTCACAAAATGGCCCTTCAATTTTCTCCACTCAAAAACCCACTCAAATTCCCATTAAATTCGACCAAATTTAATGCAAACTCTCATTAAATAAAACTCTTTTATTTTATTCAGAATTTTGTCAATTACTTTAATGACAAACATTCACAAATAACCCCTTGCTAGAATTCTATTTCACATGCATAACCACTTTATGCAATTTCACCCGAAAACCTGTTTCGGTATCTAGTGAAATAAATTCCTGCGCTTGTTCATTCTTTCGGCATGAAACTTTTGCTCCAATTGGATGTCGGTGTCTCTTAAGTGTGTCACCCTACGTTTCGTGAATAATGCGGACATGATCGAGACCCTCTCGATCAATAATCGAAGCGGATCTGAGACCCATACCGACTCCCACATTCAACGATGACTTTCTTGTGATCGCCGGAACCTTTTACGCTAGTATCTTAATCCCTTTGTTTCATGATATATTACATGTCCGAGATTCGATCATCGGTATCTCCATACCTAGTTTGATCTCGCATCGACATGCACTCTTTTCGCTCCAGTGATATAACATTCTAGTGATCAAATCACTTGCTTGCAAGCTAACCAATGTGATATCACCGAGAGGGCCCAGAGTATATCTATTCGTCATCAGGATGAACAAATTCCACTCTCGATCCATGGGCCTCAACATAACACTTTATTAGTTCTGAATCCATCTTTATAATCACCCTTTACGGTGTGACGTTTGATGTTATAAAGAAACTCTTCCGGTGTTAGTGATTGACATGATCTCATGGTCTAAGGATTAGGATCACTTCGTAAGTTGTTATAGCAATATAAACTCAATGACTTTGATCGTAATGCTATACTTTGGGTGAATGTTCATCACACCATTACACTAATGTTGTGACCTCGTTATTAACAACATCCAATGTCCATGATCAGGAAACCTTTGATCATCTTGTTAATCAACGAGCTAGTTTATAAGAGAGGCATAACTAGAAACTTCCTTTTTGTTTATTAAACACACATGTATTAACGTTTCCGTATTAATACAATTATAGCATGTAAAATAAACATTTATCATAAACAAGGAATACGATAATAACCACTTTATTATTGCCTCTCGGGCATATTCCCTCCAGTCTCCCACTTGCACTAGAGACAATAATATAGTTTGAAAACTTTGCGTATTGAACACCTATGGCTTTCTGGTGTTCTATATACGCAATTGAAAGTGGTTAACATAATCTACGGATCTGACGCTTCAGGTCCGTGTGTATTTGCATGTCTTTGCGTCTTCACGCATCACTCATTCTCCAATGAGATGACATTGTATAAATTTGGTCTTTTGGTGAGACCTTTAGTTCCTTGGGGTTAAATCATGTTGGTACTATTGTCATACAATATATCTTTAGTGTTAGCCCGTTGCGAACCACACCTTAGTTTGATAACCAACTTCTTGACACAAATTCCCTCCTTTGCTGCTACTATAGCAGTCATATACTTAGCCTTTTTGTTGTAGTATTCGTCACAATGTCTTAACTATGGATTTCATCCAAATCCATCATGGAATCTTCTTTCCATTACATTGTTCCACCCATAGTTTAAATTGAGATAAACTTAATTTGTGTCTTGTGACAAAACTAGTATCAATGTAACGCTTTACAATGAACTATTTGTAATTGTTTGTCACCTCTACACAAATATATTCTTAGTTCTTTCAAAAAGATCATAAGAATATCCTCACTATCGTCCAATGATCATTTTATGATTCATTCTGGTATATGCTCATAACACTTAGAGCATAGGACATATCTGGATGTGTACATATCATTGTATGATTGATCAAAACATTCTCGTGATTTCACTCATCAAGTGTCAAAGCACTTGAATCTTGTTTCACTTATCAAGTGTCGATACACTTGAATCTTGATCCAATTCCTTTCCATGCAACAAGAACTGTTTTTTGTCGTTTCTATATTGAACTCCTTCAATATCTCATATATGTACGTTTGGCACAACCATATTGGCGTCACAGTCTATCCACTATAGACATTCACGCTAAATATTCGGGTTTTGCCTAAGTATTTCATCGAAATGAAATTCTTAACCTTTGTCAATAAAAATTACATCATTTCTAATCAACAAGATGTCCTCCACATAATGTATTAGAAATATGTCTCAGCGCTCCCACTTAATTTCTTGCAAATGCAAGCATCTTCATCGTCTCCTGATGAAAACTCCTTTTCATCACGGTGAAGATTCCAACTCCGCGATGCTTACTTCAACCATTGAAGTTTGCATGCCCTTTTAGCATCCTTTGAATTACCAAAACCCTTTGGATCGTGTCATGTATACGTCCTAGGTAACCATTCTATTAGAAGAACTTTGTTTTGTTTATTCATCTACCATATACCAAATTATATGTAGTGGTTGCTACTTTAATCCGTTCAGACTAAATATCGCTATGAAAGATCAAATCTTGTCATAGTCAACTCCTTGAACATTGTCATAAAATACTTTATGACATGTCGACTATTTCATAGATGTGAAACAACCATGTCTATTTCTTTATAGATCCAAATACGACCGATAGGTTTTTACACCTTTCCGGAGGGTCTTCCAAGTTCAAAACTTGATTTCTCGTATATGGAACTATCACGGATTTTATGGCTTCAAGCCATTTGACGGAGTCAGGGCCCATCATCGCTTCTTTGTATGTAGTCGGTTCATCATTGTCAAACAATAATGATTTACTCTCAAATCTCAGCATTTGATTTGTTTATCCGACCAACTTGGTTCAATAAGAACTTAGATCTCCGTGACCACAACCTTTGAGGCACATAAGATATGAGCATTATGGCATCCTCCGGAACCATTTCCGGCGCTGTGCAACTCAGCACATTTAGCTAAGGTTCGTTAACCTTATCAAAGTTCTATTGTCCTCCCACTTAACATTTATGAAAAATTCCTTCTTCAAGAAACTTCATGTTTCAAGCGACAAACCCTTTTGTCCTTGGTGTTATGGAGGAATAACCAATTGTTATTCAAAATAACCTACAAAGACATGCTCATCCGACTTCGGTTGTAAACATCTTACTTATGTTTAGCATACCAAAATTTAAGAAATGACAATTTAGGTTTTACCCCAAACCATAACTTCCATGGTGTCATTTCAACGGATCTAGATGGAGCTCTTTTCAGTGAAAAAGCGGTAGTCTCTAAAACTTTTAATCTTTTAAAAGATAATGGCAGTTTTATAAATAACACCTTTGATCCAACCATGTTAAACAAGGTTTCATTACAAATCTCAAACACTCCATACTCCTATGGTGTTTTGGGAGATGTAAATCTAGGTGTTTTGCTAAACTTGCAACTCAAATAAATCCCTTTATGATAAAATCATAATTCATTTATTTTTCTTGTTACACTTGTAACTCAAATAAATCCCTTATGATAAAATCATAAACCATTTGTTTTCTTGTCACAATGATTTTCACTTCATCTTGAAAGTCTTTGAATATTTTCAAATATTTCACACTTCTTTCTCATTAAGTGAATATTCACTCAAATTTCCAGAGAAATTATATGAAGTTGAAACCCATCGCTTTCGACTACACATAATGGACTACATACATTGATATGTATAAATTCCAATATTTTAGTCGTTCGTTCTTCTTTGGCCTTTGAACGAAGTTTTAATTATCCCGAGGAAAGTCTCACAAGCGTCACTTGATCAAATCAAAGACTCCAAAAATCCATGAATATGGAAATTCTTCATGTTTTATTTCCAATATAATTTAAATGGCGATGTCACTTCGTAAGTGATCTTTCAATCATTTGTCTTGCGACATTTTAGCATTAGGTTTTATGGATGTGGTTTCTCCAACTAGATTTGCAAATCATCCAACTTATATGGAATACGGTAATTATTTGAACAACCATTGTTCTCATAATACCTGATTTAAATAACAATTATTAAAACAAATCTTGAAGTCAAGCTTTGATGTCAACGAGAAATACAAACAACGGTTTGTTTGTTTTCGATGAACATCATCACATATTCTCTTGCTAGTTACTTAGGCCATTATGGTTCATGAATTGCGTTGTTCTGTATGAAATTTTATACCAACCAATTCGGTATCCAATACCCAAGAACCACATTGTTTAACAAACAAATAATACAACCATAACATGTATATCATCCATATACCTAAATTGGATATTTCTAATCTTTTCTTTTCTGCCAAATATATTTTATAGATTCTCTTTTAGCATTTCCTTTTCCTTTTTAAAATAATCTATCAACATCAAAAGTGGCGCCATTTACATGACACATAGTCCAAAGCGTGTATATTCAAATAATAATACCTTTGGACTTGCACTTTGAAGTAGATCACCATCATCAAAAATGATCGGTATTCTTTCAAAATCCATTCTTTAGTAATCTTTTAGTGTAGTAAACACTTTACATACATCTTCTATTCATCCTTATCATGACGACTTTCATGATCAAGCTACTGTAGCTTATAAAGGCGAATCGTGAGTATAACATTACTTTCCAAAACCCTTTTGGATGATTAGGATGTCTAGCATCTCCAACCTTCATAAATTCTCATCCAATATGAGAACATATATTATACTCTATCATATTGCAATCAAAACATTGTTTCATATATCGTTATATCTGCCACACATGATGGTTTCTGAAACAATTCTTTCAGCTCCTAGATAAACTTGATATTAAAACAATCAAGAATCGTGGAGGCAAACATGATACTTAAGATACTAACACTGGAATTGTTACTCTCGATTTAATACCAACTATTAAATTTCACGGAGTAAATAGAGTTTGCTGAAAGTTTGCAATAGGACTTTAAACTTTAGATTGATACTCAACACAATACGATACCAGTTCGTAAAGTATATATCGAGAATTCTATAGTTCTATTATCCCAATTACAACTATGCATAAGGTGGTGAACGAATGCCAATGACTACAACAAATTATGCAAATTCACTTTGATTTAATTTATGATAAATTGAGTTCTACTAATCCAAATTAGAAATGAACTCCCACTCAAAAACGACATCCCTCGTGTCTTTTTGGTGATTACATGAACCAAATCCACTACACCAAGTCCGATCATCACGTGAGTTGGTATAGCTTCAAAGGCGGGCATCCATATGGTCATCATATCAAAACATATGACTCATGCTTAACCTTTCGGTCCGTGTTCCGAGGCCATGTCTGTACATGCTAGGCTCGCCAAGTAAGAACCTTAGTATTCGCGTGTGTAATTGTCTTACACCCGAGATATGCTCGTGGATTCAAGTACACCCGATCATCACGTGATGTCTTGAAGCAACGATACATTGTCGGTGCATACTTAAGGAAGAACACATTTTTATCTTGATATCTAAACGAGGGATCATCTTATTATGCTAATAAAATGCCAAACAAGCAATATAAGATGCAATAAACATCACATGTTAATAAGTGAAATGATATGGTTCCCGCACTTGATCTCCATCATGTGCATCGTGGTATGATCTCTATCATACCTCTATGTGTAAGACCAAGGTCTATGGAACTTACACGCTATGTGTGTTGTAAGAGTATCATCTCATAATTCTACTTACAACGTCACCATATCATAACACTAGCCCAGCAACAATCTAAACTAGACACCTCTCATTTATCCATTGCAAGTTTTATGTGGCTTAGGGCTTTCGAAGATAGAACCGTTCTTACCTACGAACATGAACCACAACGAGGATAACCAAATTGTTGACAACTCGTTGCAAATTAGATATTGACTATAGTAGGAGAGACAGACACCCGCTAGCCACTTATGCAAACTAGTTGCATGTCAAGCGTGGAACAGGTCTCATGTGCGAGGACATGTAAAGTTTGTCCAGGCCGCTTCATCCCACTATGCCATCAATATCCAAAGTACAACTAAGAAGCAATAAAATGATCATCATCGCCCACATACTCATATGTGTACTACCCGTCCAAAGCATCTACGCATAGATCCGGCTCTGATACCACTGTAGGGTTCGCAGCATAGAAAACAAAAAATTTTCTACGATGGGAACTATGTACCAAGATCTATCTACTAGATACAAAAAACGGGCGGATGTATATCCGTAGAGAACATACCCTTGAAGACCGACAAAGCTTAACGAGTCCAAACTCGTGGTTGATGTAGACGATCTCTTGCCGATCTCAAGATCGAGAGGAAGTCCTAGCGTCGCAAAACAGCAGCGCATCCGTGCTCGCACACACGTTCGAGGCACCGAGCAACCTCCGCCTCCTCGCTCCAGAGATGCAGCATAAGCACAACTCTTTATTGCCGAATAGCCACCAGGAACATGTATCTCGCTAGTCCGAGACCATGGGGGATAAATTCTAGAGGGGGAGAGAGATCCTTCACGAGGAGGTGTGGGTGAGAAGTGAGAGGAGGGGCTCCTTATATAGGGGAGGGGGGCAACCCAAGGGGGCATGGACGCCGGCCATGGAGGGTGCCCCCACCTCTCCCTCATTCATGTGGGTGGACACTCCACTCACAAAATGGCCCTTGAATTTTCTCCACTAAAAAACCCACTCAAATTCCCATTAAATTTCCACCAAATTTAATGCAAACTCTCATTAAATAAAACTCTTTTATTTTATTCAGAATTTTGTCAATTACTTTAATGACAAACATTCACAAATAACCCCTTGCTAGAATTCTATTTCACATGCATAACCACTTTATGCAATTTCACCCGAAAACCTGTTTCGGTATCTAGTGAAATAAATTCCTACGCTTGTTCATTCTTTCGGCATGAAACTTTTGCTCCAATTGGTTGTCGGTGTCTCTTAAGTGTGTCACCCTACGTTTCGTGAATAATGCGGACATGATCAAGACCCCTCTCGGATCAATAATCAGAAGCGGGATCTGGAGACACATACTGACTCCCACACATTCAACGATGACTTTCTTGTGGTCGTCGGAACCTTTTACGCTAGTATCTTAATCCCTTTGTTTCACGATATATTACATGTCCGAGATTCGATCATCGGTATCTCTATACCTAGTTTGATCTCGTTACTAACATGCACTCTTTTCTCGTTCCCGTGATATAACATTCTAGTGATCAAATCACTTGCTTGCAAGCTAACCAATGTGATATCACCGAGAGGGCCCAAAGTATATCTATCCGTCATCGGGATGAACAAATTCCACTCTCGATCCATGAGCCTCAACATAACACTTTATTAGTTCTGAATCCATCTTTATAATCACCCTGTTACGGTGTGATGTTTGATGTTATCAAGAAACTCTTCCGGTGTTAGTGATTGACATGATCTCATGGTCTAAGGATTAGGATCACTTCGTAAGTTGTTATAGCAATATAAACTCAATGACTTTGATCGTAATGCTATACTTTGGATGAATGTTCATCACACCATTACACTAATGTTGTGACCTCGTTATTAATAACATCCAATGTCCATGATCAGGAAATCTTTGATCATATTGTTAATCAATGAGCTAGTTTATAAGAGAGGCATAACTAGGAACTTCCTTTTTGTTTATTAAACACACATGTATTAACGTTTCCGTATTAATACAATTATAGCATGTAAAATAAACATTTATCATAAACTAGGAATATGATAATAACCACTTTATTATTGCCTCTCGGGCATATTCCCTTCAGTCACTAGCATCTACTTGGCCAAGATAGCTACTAGAAACGGATAGCATGCAAGATCGCAAACAACACAGACATGATAGAATCAATAATCAATAAGACATGATAGAATCAATAATCAATCTGACATAGTATCTCAATATCTATCGGATCCCTGCAATCACAACATGTATGATTAGAAATAGATGATCTTGATCATGAACTGAGCTCACAAGATCTAAACATGATAGCACAAAGGAGGAGAAACAACCATCTAACTACTATATGGACCCATAGTACAAGAGTGAACTACTCACGCATCATACCGGAGGCTGGCATGGTGATGAAGAAGGCCTCTGGGATGATCTATCCCCTCCGGCAGGGTGCCGGGAAGAGCTTCAGATTCCCTCTGATCTAGGGACGATGGTGGCGGCGGCTATAGACTGTTTCATGGAGATCTAATCGGGTGTTTAGGGTTTTGGCATCGGGGGGCTTATATAGGCGAAGAGGTGAGGCAGGAGGGTGGCCAGGGGGCCCACACCCTACCCAGGCGCGGCCTAGGGTGGGCTCGCGCCTGGGGGTGCGGCCACCTTGTGGCTCCCCTCCATCTCTCCTTCGGTCTCTGTGTTCGTTCCGGTGAAATATTGACTTTGGCTTTTGTCCCGTCACTTTACGAGAATATTTCCTTACTAGCTTTTCTGAAACCAAAAACAGCAGAAAACGGGCAACTGGCACTGCGGCATCTTGTTAATAGGTTAGTCCCAGAAAATGTATAAAAATACCTCAAAGTGTAAACAAAGCATAGCAAAGTGGATACTAAACAAGCATGGAACATAAAAAATTATAGATACGTTTACGACGTATCAAGAATCCCCAAGCTTAACTCCTGCTCGTCCTCGAGTAGGTAAGTGATAAAAAGAAAAGTTTTTGAGGTGACATGCACCATCACATTCTTGATCAAACTATTTTCAAGCATTGAAAGCTGGGATCAAAGTACTCTAAACATGAGCATGAAAGATGAAGTTCTAACAATAAGACATAGTAACTATGCTGCAACATGAAAGGATACAAACAAAGATCATGAATAACAATGCATTGAAAGATGTTTGTTTGTTTCACATATAGAAAACATAGCATATTGGCATTCAGCTTGTCCCTCATGGAGTAGCAAAACATAAATACATAGGACACCTTCAAAGTTCATAAGGGTGACTAGATATAAATAGTTCAAGAACAAACAATATCAACATTATGAATCAATCAATAAGTTTTGGGACAATGCACTATTGAAAATAAGAGCAATTTACCAAGCGAATTATCCATAATAAACGCTAGATAAAACATGATTAGAATAATAGGCAATATACTAATCATGTGAAATAGCGAATACATATTAAGGCATATAACCAAACAAACTGCAAGACATAACACTTTAGATATGATCAAAACAAGATTGAGAAATAAGATATACACGACAGTAGCAGAAGAGGAACCGCCGGTGTTGGAACCATCGTTGGCCATGTCGTCGATGAAGAGAGTGCTGATGTCGGGGAAGAAGTCCTCGTCGGGGAAGACGTCGCCGCAGTCGCTATCCGTGATGGAGTCCGTGACATAGCCAGTAGTCGCGCCGATAGCGCTCCCCAAAAACCTTATCGCCCTTCTCCCGTACAGGACTCTAAGCAGTGGGGTTCCGGAGGCCTACTGTCCTGGCTCGCGGTGCACGCCACAAGACGGGATGGAGAAGGAGGAAAGGAGCGACTTTTCGCTCTTATAGGCACGGGTAGACATGCGAACAGGCAATGTAGGAAACAAACAGGCAGCAACCAAAGCCAAACAACCTCCACTACTGTTCAAATTCTGCACACCCGTTTATATAATAGTCATGCGTGGCAAAAAAGAACTCGGCTCGACGAGATTCCCGCAACCCGTGGTGCGCGCGTGTCGTGACGAGGCGAGGCGCGCGGCGGAGGAGGAGCGCGCGTGTGGGACTCTCTCCTTCTCCTTCTCATCCTTTTACCAAGTGGTAGGAGAGACTCCCTTATAAGCTGGTGAAAACCTCCTTCAACTAGCAATGTGGGACTAAACTTTTGCCCCACCTCTTGCCATGCATGAATGGGCCACATGGGCCTCTAGGATTTTCAGGAATTATTGGAATGGAAAATGGGATAGGCTATTTGGGCCAAAATTCCAACAATCCCCCACCAGATCCCAGAGGCACATGTAATTTTCCTTTGGTTCCAAAACTCTGTTTATATAGTGGTACTGTAGTGGAGACTATTAAGTTGAACTTCCACCTAGAATTCTATGCTACACTAGGATGCGACTTGTACAATGGACTATGCCTTGAACTGCAAGTTTGCTGCAACCTAGCTTCACACGAAACCTTGACCGATACTAGGCTACCGTGGGACTTCCCCGCGGGTGGAGCTTATGCGTCATACTCCATGGCCTTTCATGAGTTTATTAGAGAGCACCCAACTCTCATAGACTGCGACGTTTGACAGTCAGACTCATATAGGTGTGTTCTTCAATAGATGTTCTGCAGGACAACATCTCTGCTTAAGATTAAGCCATTTAGAACACATTAAGATAAAATCAACCTGCCGTGCAGAATAGGAAAGTATTGCATCTTCACGGAGTGGTGTTCATTAGAGTGGGGATACTTTCCTCTCAGTCTACCAACAAATTGTCTTCCAATTCTAATTCACGGGATCTCCGATCACATAGATTGGTTTGCCACTGTGGAAAAGTCATAGTGTGGGTCTCATACCCATCTCCTTCGATGCATTTTCTATCACATTGCGTGATAGTCCCTTTGTGAAGGGATCTGCCAGCTTCTTAGATGTTTGGATATAATCCAATGCAATAACTCCGGAGTTTCTTATTTTCCTGACAGATTTTAGTCTCCTCTTCACATGTCTTGAGGTCTCCATATTATCCTTAGAACTGTTCACCTTAATAATCACGGTTTGATTATCACAGTTCATTGGAATTGCGGGTATAGGTTTTTCAAACACAGGTAAGTCCATCAAGAGTTCATGAAGCCACTCTGCTTCAACAGTGGCCTTGTCTAGTGCTGTGAGTTCTCCTTCCATAGTTGACCTCGTTAAGATGGTCTGCTCGCAAGACTTCCAAGAAACAGTGCCACCACCAAGTGTAAACACATATCCACTCGTGGCCTTTATCTCATCAGCATCAGGTATCCAATTTGAATCACTATAACCCTCCAGTACCCTAGGATACCCGGTATAGTGAATTCCATAGCTTGTAGTGCCTTTTAGATAGCGCATGACTCTTTCAAGAGCTTGCCAATGATCATCTCCAGGATTTGAAACAAATCGACTGAGTTTGCTAACAGCAAACGCGATGTCAGGCCTTGTCGCGCTAGCCAAGTACATAAGCGAGCCAATTATTTGAGAGTATGTCAATTGATCTCTAACGGTGCCTCGATTCTTTCGAAGTAGTACACTAGGATCATACGGTGTTGGAGAAGACTTGTAGTCACTATACCCAAAGCGACTCAAAATCTTGTCCACATAGTGAGACTGAAGCAGTGTGATCCCACTATCATCATCTCTCAATAGTTTGATGTTCAAGATAACATCAGCTACTCCTAGATCCTTCATCTCAAAAGACTGAGATAAGAAATCCTTGACCTCCTCAATTACAGTAAGGTTGGTCCCAAAGATCAGTATGTCATCAACATACAAACATAGAATAACTCCTTCGCCCCCACCATGGCGATAGTATACACACTTTTCAGCTTCGTTTACAACAAAGCCTGCAGCGGTTAAGGTTTTATCAAATTTTTCGTGCCACTGCTTAGGTGCTTGTTTAAGACCATATAAAGACTTCAGTAGCTTGCACACTTTTCTTTCTTGACCATTTACTACAAAACCATCTGGTTGATCCATATAAATTTCCTCATCCAACTCTCCATTTAGGAAAGCCGTTTTAACGTCCATTTGATGAACGAGAAGACCGTGTGAGGCAGCCAGAGAAAGTAGTACTCGAATGGTGGTCAACCTTGCTACAGGTGAGTAAGTGTCAAAGAAGTCTTCACCTTCCTTTTGGGTATAACCCTTGGCCACAAGCCTTGCCTTGTACTTCTCAATAGTACCATCAGGCCTTAGTTTCTTCTTAAACACCCATATCCTACAGGTTTGCACCCATAAGGACGATCAGTGATCTCCCATGTTTCATTAGCTAAGATGGAATTCATCTCACTATGAACAGCTTCCTTCCAGTAGTCAGCATTAGGAGATGCATAAGCCTCTGAAATGTAAGTGGGAGTGTCATCGACATGGTACACAATGAAATCATCACCAAAAGACTTTGCAGTCCTTTGTCACTTGCTCCTTTTAGGAATTTCATTATCATCCTCCTTAGGAATTTCAGAGTGTTCAATTGGAATGGTAGGTTCAGAGAATGTAGCAAATTCCTGATTAGATGAACTAGGTATCTCCAGATTTGATGAGTTAGGTTTATCCTCATTGGAAAGATATCCTCAAAGAAAGTCGCATCAGTTGACTCCATGATTGTACCGACATGAATGTCATGCACTTCAGATTTTACTATCAAGAATCTATAACCAATGCTATAAAAAGCATAGCCCAGAAAAACACAATCAATGGTTTTTGGTCCAAGCTTGCGCTTCTTGGGGATTGGTACATTAACCTTTGCCAAACAACACCAAGTACGTAAGTAATATAGTTTTAATCTTTTCTTCTCCCATTCTTTGAATGGAGTAATTTCTTTGTTCTTTGTGGGAACTCGGTTTAGGACATGACATGCGGTCAATAGTGCCTCCCCCACCATTCCTTAGAAAGACCCAATGTGTCTAACATGGCGTTAACCAAATCTGTTAGAGTACGGTTCTTTCTTTCGGCTACTCCATTTGACTGGGGTGAGTAGGGAGGCGTCCTCTCATGAATTATGCCATGTTCTGCACAAAAGGAATAAAACTCGTTGGAAAAATACTCTCCACCACGATTAGACCTAAGCCTCTTAATCTTTCGATCAAGTTGATTTTCTGCCTCAGCTTTATAGATTTTGACAAAACTCAAAGCCTCATCTTTTGATTTCAGAAGATACACATGACAATATCTTGTAGAGTCATTGATCAAAGTCATGAAATATTTCTTTCCACCTTTTGTCAACACACCATTCATCTCACAAAGATCAGAATGTATGAGCTCTAGTGGTGTTAAATTTCTCACTTCTGCAGTCGTATGTGACTTGCGAGGTTGTTTAGCTTGCACGCAGACTTGGCACTTAGATCCCTTAACAGTTGTGAAATCAAGGATTAAATTCATTTTGGCTAGCCGCGTCATACAACCAAAATTAATATGACAAAGACGAGAGTGCCAGATATTTGATTCAAAATTTGTGTAAATATGATTAACAACTTTATTACAAATGTCTGACAGAGATAAGCGGAACAAGCCTCCGCACTCATAGCCTTTACCAACAAAGGTTCCATACTTCGAAATTACAAATTTATTGGACTCGAATACAATCTTGTAGCCATCTCGACATAGAAGAGATCCGCTAACAAGATTTTTATTTATTGAGGGAACATGATGCACGTTCTTTAGGCGCACGGTCTTTCCCGAAGTGAACTTCAGATCGACCATACCAACACCATGAACAGAAGCATGCGAGCCATTCCCCATCAGCACGGATTGAGTCCCTCTGACCTGATATGAAGAAAACATGGAAATATCAGAACAGACATGTACATTAGCGCCCGTGTCAATCCACCAATCAGGAGAATGACATAATGAAAGAACATTAGGTAATATACCATACCCAACATCTTTCATCTCAACGTCGCCCATGACAACATTAGCAGTCTTGTTGCCCTTCCCATGCTGGCGCTTGTCAAAGCGGTTGGGACAAGCAGGAGCCCAATGATTAGGATCACCGCACACATGACAATCACCTTTCCTCTTATCAGTCTTCTTCTTGAAGCTGGTGGACTGTGAGACCTTGTTCTTTCCATCGAACTTTCCTTTGTCGTCAAACTTGCCTTTGTTCTTGAACTTGTGAGGCTAGAAGTTCATTTTCTGTACCAGGTTAGCATTAGAACCTCCCTCGGTACCTCGAGCACGTGTGTCTTTTGCTCTCGCCTTCTCTTCCACATCAAGAGTCCCAATGAGATCCGTCACGGAGAACTCTTGTCTCTTGTGCTTCAGAGAAGTAGCAAAATTCCTCCATGACTGGGGAAGTTTGGCAATAATGCCTTCGGCAACAAACTTGTCCGGCAACACACAAGTGAAGTGCTCAAGCTCCCTGGCAAGTGACTGTATCTCATGATCCTGCTCCACAATGGGGCGGTCCTCAACCATCTTATAGTCATAGAATTGTTCCATGACATACAGTTCACTGCCAGCATCGGAGACTCCAAATTTTCTCTCGAGCGCATCCCACATATCCTTGCCATTGCTAAATGACAGATATGAATCGACAATATTGTCGCTAAGGATGGCAATGGGCAGGGTATGGGCAGGGTAGAGCAATACCATACCCATACCCGTGTAGTCAATAGGTACAAAAATTTACCCGTACCTGTACCTGTGGGTATAAAACTTTACCCACACCCATACCCGCCGGGTACCCATACACATTGGACACCCGATGGGTAGATCCAATAGTATACAAGTTATTCACAATTTTACGTTCATCAATAACATATATTAAAAAAAGACAATTATCTCTACTTAATAATAATAGGTAGACGAGTACATGAAAGTATCGAAGTTGAGAATTCACAATAACATACTTGTCCCTAGGCTTCTTGGTCGCATAGGTTAACACTTCATCGATAAGTTTGACATGTTAGTTTAAACGGGCAGGGTATGGATATACCCATGGGTATAAGTCTATACCCATACCCATACCCGTAACTTAGCGGGTAGGGTATGGGTATTACCCGTGGGTATAAAAGTGTGACCATACCCTACCCATGCGGGTACGGTACCCGCGGATACCCGTACCCATGGGTAAAATTGCCATCCTTAATTGTCGCCAAGAATGCTGATCAAGGCAGCCTTGAAAGTGGTATCAAGTTTTTGGAACGCTCTTCCTGAGCGGGATTAAGTTCTCCCTCAGGTGCGTCATAGATGGCGTTATAGCAGCTCATGGTCTGAAACCAGAGCACTGCTCTCGCACGCCATCGTTTGTAATTCACACCTTCGAACACAGGTGGCTTCATAGAAGCAACAAAGCCACTTGGGGCAAATTTCCTAAAATAAGGTTTTTGGATTGTTGAAAATAAGAGCAATTTACCAAGCGAATTATCCATAATAAACGCTAGATAAAACATGATTAGAATAATAGGCAATATACTAATCATGTGAAATAGCGAATACATATTAAGGCATATAACCAAACAAACTGCAAGACGTAACACTTTAGATATGATCAAAACAAGATTGAGAAAGAAGATATACACGACAGTAGCAGAAGAGGAACCGCCTGCGCTGGAACCGTCGTTGGCCATGTCGTCGATGAAGAGAGTGCTGATGTCGGGGAAGAAGTCCTCGTCGGGGAAGACGTCGCCGCAGTCGCTATCCATGATGGAGTCCGTGACAAAGCCGAGGTCGCCGATAGCGCTCCCAAAACCTTATCGCCCTTCTCCGTGACAGACTCAAGCAAAGGGTTCAAGGCTCATCGTCCCGGCTTAAGGCACGCCACAAGACGTGATGGAGAAGAACTGTTGGCAGCTCAGTGCTCTAGAACTTGGAGGCGATGGTTCTGATAGATGCCTGAGGAAAGGAGCGACCTTTCACTCTTATAGGCACGGGTAGACAGGCGAACAGGCAACGTCGGAAGAGGAAACGAACATGTAGCGATCAAAGCCAAACAGCCTCCATTACTGTTCAAATTCTGCACACCCGTTTATATAACAGTCATGCGTGGCAAAAAAGAACTCGGCTTGGCGAGATTCCTAACTCATGGCGTGCGTCGCGTCAGCGTCAGGCGGGCGGCGGAGGAGTAGGAGCGCGCGTGTGGGACTCTCTCCTTCTCCTTCTCATCCTTTTACCAAGTGGTTGGAGAGCCTCCCTTATAAGCGGGTGAAAACCTCCTTCAACTAGCAATGTGGGACTAAACTTTTGTCCCACCTCTTGCCATGCATGAATGGGCCACATGGGCCTCTAGGATTTTCTATTGGAATGGAAAATGGGCTAGGCTATTTGGGCCAAAATTCCAAGATGCACATAAAACTAAGAATGACAACTATGCTCTCTTAATTGGTGCATAAATATTGAAGGTGGAGAATCAATATAAAAGTAGGAAGAAAGGCCCTTCAAAGGGAAGCGGGGATTTCAAGTTTCATAAAGAGCTTTCAAAAATCATGGTACTTGTTAGCTTTCAGCTCTCATTGCCTCTATCATAAGGACATTGAAGTGATTAAGGTTGAAGTGAATAAACTATGGACTATATGCTTTACAAAGTATAAGTTGGCAATCTCATGTCCCTTGAGTATGAGGGTCGTTCCTCATGCTACTCAACTTTAGTTACCGGTAAGTTCTTGTCATTGTAAGTATATGTGTATCATAGAGAACCGCCAATGGGGTACCCCTTGCCCCATGACACAAGAGCTATCCCATATCAAAATGACAAGGCAACAGACAATGAGCATCTCAGAAATCTTCTTATTTACCATGGGAAAATGGTGCTTTTTTTTTCTCTTCTTTCCTCTTTTTTTATTTTTCTCTTCTCTTTTTTCTGTCTCTCTTTTTTTATATAAGAAGAATGCTTCATAGATTGCTCACTATGGTGATGCTGCAAGTTTCCACCATGATTAGGCATGGCTTAGGCTAGTGGCCTAGGCATTTCTCTAACACACATACATAACTCCATGGACTTACAAGCTCCCCTTTTATTTCACACCGCCGACATCCATAAACAAAAGAGCATGATATCAACTGGATAGATATTTACAGGTGTTGAAAGCGTTCCCCGTGACAGCATGGTTCTGCTAATTCCCAACTTATAAGTGCAAGCATATACAACATAGATGACACAATGGTTCAAGTTTATTAGGGGCAAGAAAAATAAAGTGTGCCATCAAGTTTGTGAGAGCTTTAATCACTAATTTTCATATAACAAGTTTAATTTGGAAGATGGATAAAACAAGAATATACTTGGAATGGTGTAACACACCATGCATAGGAATTTACAGTGGACACTTTGGAATAACTTGGTTTCTTGGGAGTTGGATGCATGAGTAGAGCTTACTCAATACAAGTGGAGGCTAGCAAAAGACTGGGAGCGACCAACTAAGAGAGCAATAATGGCCATAATCATGCAGAGCGACAAAACATTATCAATCAAAGCATAAAGTGGTATCACAAGTCAAAAAATAAATGATCATAGAGTCTAAGGTGACTGGTTCATAGTCATAACATGGTGTGAGCATGTGCCAAGTCAACCCAAACAAAACATCAAAGGAGAATACCGCAATATTATGCTTTTGTATGCTAAAACAACGCATGATTCTTGCAAGGCACATTAAGCAATCTCAAATGTTTGGAACAAGTCATGCTACATCAATAATCACTAAGCATAAGGTCAAAACAACATCTAGCATGACATGATAAAGTCTAAGCCACAGTCAAACAAGCTCCCTTTTGTATCACTATAAGCATGAAACTTTCTACTCTTTTCAACACCAATCAATTTATTTGAAACATCACAGCGAAAGCGGGGGTACAACTACTTTATTCAAGAAAATTAAGTAAACGAAAACCAAAACCAAAAACTAATACGCTCCAAGAACAACACAAATGTACATGAAACAATAAAAACGAAGTGTCTAGAAAGAGACCTAAGATTTTTATTGATGAAGAAGGGGATGCCTTCGGCATCCCCAAGATTTGACGCTTGTACCTCTTGAATATTTCTTGGGGTGACATGGGGTGGCATCCCTAAGCTTGAGATTTTGTCCATTCTTCATCTCATTATATCATTCTTCCCATACACTTGGAAATTTCCTTCATACAAAACTTCACACAATCTTCATTAGCAATATTAGTGCATTCAAAAGTAATAAACCTTTGGGTTTAGTTTCAAAACAGAAAAACTTTCATTAAAAACACAAGCTACTGTAGCAATTCCTTCAAAAAGCTCAATTTACCAAAGAGAACCCAAAAAGAAATCGATAAAGAGGCAAATGTAAATAATGGCAGAAATCTGTCAAAACAGACCATTAGGTAAAAACAGATTTTTTTCGAAGACCTAATGTTGCTCAAATCTAAAAGTGTTAAACTAACAAAAGTTAGTTAACTACCTGGGGGATTTACTCATAAAATTACAGATCAATCCGACATACAGAGATTTTGCAAGAATTTTTTACAGTGAAGCACAAAAATCTGTTTTGGGACAGCAACTTCCCCAAATCTTACTTCTCTCTCATTAGAGGTTATTCTTGGCACAAAAATCAAACAAAAAAGGACAAGGAGAGTTTATTACAAAAGTAATAACTTCCAAGACTTAAGAAAACTATTGGGTTATCTCCCAAAAAGTACTTTTCTTTAACGCCTTTAAGTTAGTCACAAGAAGCAAGAATCAAGTATTTTCAAATGAAGACGCATTAACATCAAATTTTGCTTTAAAAGGAGGAGCAAAAGGTAAATTATCTCACCTCATAGGGAAGTGTTCAATACCTTTCTTGAATGGAAATTGATATTTAATGGTGCCTTCTTTCATATCAATGATGGCACCAACACTTCTAAGAAAAGGTCTTCCCAAAGTGATAGGACAAGAAGCATTGCATTAAACATCCAAAACATAGAAATCAACAGGGACATAGACATTGTTAACCATAATAAGGACATCATTAAAACTCCCCATAAGTTTCTTCTTAGCATTATCATCAAGTGGGACATCTAAATAGCAATCTTCCAAAGGTGGCAAATCAAGCATTTCATAAATCTTTCTAGGCATAATAGAGACACTAGAACCAAGGTCACATGAAGCTTTAATATCAAAGTCATTCACTTGCATATTAATGATGGGTTCGCAACTGTCTTCTACTTTCCTAGGAATATAAGCTTTGTGTTTCATTTTTTCTTCCTTAATTTTAATGAGAGCATCTGTAATGTGTTTTGTAAAAGCCATAGTCATAGCACTAGCATTAGGACTTCTAGCAAAATTTTGTAGGAACATAATCACTTTAGAAATATTGCATCCATCAAGATCAAAATCAAACTTAGCATCACAGGTAGTAGACTTATTGGGTTTAGGCATTGTTGTAGGAGGAACAGGGACTTCTTGTGGTTTGCTAGCATCAATATTGGTGGTAGTAATAGTACAAATACTATTATGTCTAGCAATTTCAGCTTATCTTTCCCACTTAGCATGTAATTTAGCTAACAGTCTAACATTTTCATCAATAGTAACTTGTATGGCATGAGTAGCAGCAAAGGTACTTTCCAAGGTTTTAGGTTTAGCAGCCATTTTATTAATCAAAGAGGATTGTGCTTCAGACAAAGATGAAATATTTTTCTCAGCATTCAAAATTTTGGACTCCAAACTAGGAATTTCCCTATTCAAATTCTCAAGTTGATGACTAATATTTTTCAAGGTAGTAGATTGTTCTTCCATAGTTTTAGTGAATATTTTGTTCTGCTCATATTGCATTTGCATGAAGTTTTTAGTGGATCTTTCAACTTCTAGAATCCTATGTTCACTAGGCATTCCAGATCTACCATGATAAGTATTGCTATTATTAGGAGGATAAGGCCTATAGTTATTATTACCATAAGCATTGTTGCCAAAATTATTATTCCTAATAAAGTTCATATCAACTTGCTCTTGTTGACAAATCAAAGAGGCTAAAGGAATATTATTTGGATTAATATGAGCTTTTCCGTTAACAAGCATAGCCATGATAACATCAATTTTATCACTCAAGGAGGAGGTTTCTTCAACAGAAATTACCTTCTTACCATGTGGAGCTCTCTTAGTGTTTCATTCAGAATAGTTGACCATCATACTATCAAGGAGCTTTGTTGTAGCACCCAAAGTAATGGTCATAAAGGTACCTCCAGTGGCAGAATCCAACAGATTTCTTGAAGAGAAATTTAACCCTGCATAAAAAGTCTGGATAATCATCCAAGCAGTCAGTCCATGAGTGGGACAATTCTTTACCAAAGATTTCATTCTTTCCCAAGCTTGAGAAACATGTTCATTATCAAGTTGTTCAAATTTAATTATTTCACTTCTCATAGATATAATCTTAGCAGGAGGATAGTATTTTCCAATAAAAGCATCTTTGCATTTAATCCAAGAATCAATACTATTTCTAGGCAAGGATAGCAACCATTCTTTATCTTTTCCTCTCAAGGAGAAAGAAAACAATTTGAGCTTAATAATATCTCCATCTACATCCTTATATTTTTCCAGCTCACAAAGTTCAACAAAGTTATTAAGGTGGGCAACAACATCATCAGAACTAGCACCAAAAAATTGCTCTTTCATCACAAGATTCAACAAAGCAGGCTTAATTTCATAAAAGGTAGCATCAGGAGCAGGTGGAGAAATAGGTGTACTTAGGAAATCATTGTTGTTTGTGGTAGTGAAGTCAGACAACTTGATGTTCTCAGAAGAATTCATTTTTGCAAAGGAAGAGCAAACCTACGGCAGCAACAACTAGAGTAGGAACTAATTTTTTGTGTTTTTGATAAAAAAAGCAAACCAAACGAAACTAATTTTTTTGTAATTTTTTTTGGTAAAAAAGCAAGCAAAACAAAGCAAAAGAAACTAACCAAAACAAAAACAAAGTAAAGAGAATGGTTGTGAAGGACTCCCCTTGTGAAGCTGTCCTTAAACTCCCCGGCAACGGTGATACGTCGGAAACGTATCTATAATTTTTGATGTTCCATGCTTGTTTAGTATCTACTTTGCTTTGCTTTGTCCACACTTTGAGGTGCTTTTCTTATGTTTTCTGGTACTAACCTATTAACAAGTTGCCACAGTGCCAGTTGCTTGTTTTCTGTTGTTTTTGGTTCCAGAAAAGCTAGTAAAGAATATTCTTGGAATTGGTCGGGACAAAAGCCAAAGTCAATATTTCACCGAGGAGAGCACAAAGTCCAGAGGAGAGACGGACAGGAGCCACAAGGTGGCCACACCCCCCAGGTGCGGCCTAGGGTGGGCCCGCACCTGGGCAGGGTGTGGGCCCCTTGGCCGCCTCCTAGCCTCGCCTCTTTGCCTATAAGAAGCCCCCGGCGCCTAAACCCTAAGGACCCAATCAAAATTCCACGAAAACGTCTGTAGCCACTGCCACCACCATTGTCCCTATATCGGGGGGATCTGAAGCTCTTCCCGGCACCCTGTTGGAGGGGAGATCATCCCGGAGGCCTTCTTTTTCATCATGCCAACCTCCGGTATGAAGCGTGAGTAGTTCCACCTTGGACTATAGGTCCATGTAGTAGCTAGATGGTTGTATATCCTCCTTGTGCTTTCATGTGTAGATCTTGTGAGCTCCGCTCATGATCAAGATCTCATCTATTTGTAATCATGCATGTTGTGTTTGCAGGGATCCGATGGATATTGAGATTACTATGTAAGATTGATTAATGGTTTTGTCTTATTGATTCTATCATGTCTGTCTTGGTTGTGATCTTGCATGCTCTCCGTTGTTAGTAGCTATCTTGGCCAAGTAGTTGCTAGTGACTCCAAGAGGGGGTATTTATGCTCGATAGTGGGTTCATGCCTCTACTTAGTAAAGGAAAGTGACAGAAATCTCTACGGTTGTAGATGTGTTGTTGCCACTAGGGAGAAAACAACGGTCTCTTGTTCATGGAACAAGTGGATTGTTTACCTTACACACTTTGCTTAAAGTAGTTGTCTGTTGTTTGCAACTTAATACTGGAGGGGGTTCGAATGATAACCCAAAGGTGGACTTCTAGTCATAGATGCAGTTGGATGGCGGTCTATGTATATTCTTGTATTTCCCAATCGAATCTCATAGGATCTTTTTGTCTAGTATTGCATTGTTATGCCTTGTTCAGTCCTGTCAATTGCCCTGCTGTAATTTGTTTACCCAGCATGCCATGTTTGTTTATCTAAGGAGAGCACCTCTAGTGAACTATGGACCACGGTCCAATCTTTACCATTGATACGTCTTCCACTATTACAATTTACTTGATGCAAACCATCATCACCTTCTACACCATACAGTTCATCCTTTGTTACAGCAACCAGTGAGATTGACAACCTCACTGTTAGTTGGGACAAAGTCTTGAGTTTGTGTTGTGCAGGTTTCCACGTTGCTTGCAACACCTTTGGGACGTTTTCTTCCTCCTACTGGTTTGATAACCTTGGTTTCTTACCGAGGGAAAACTTGTTGTTGTACTGCAGCATACCTTCCTCTTGGGGTCTCTCTACGAAGTGCTGCTGCATGCATCAAACGACGCCAGAAAAATCCTTGACGTGGCTCAATAGTAGAGCTTCGTTGGGAGACCCTAAGAGGAAGGTATGATGAGCAAGACAACAAGTTTTCCCTCAGTTATGAAACCAAGGTTATCGAACGAGTAGGATCAAGGAAACAACCCCAAGGTGTTGCTAACAACTTGGAATCCTACACAACACAAACTCAAGACTTTGCCCCAACTTACAGTGAGGTTGTCAATCTCACTGGTTTGCTGAAAACAAAGGATTAAACGTATAGTGTGGAAGTTTATGATTGCTTCAGAAAGTAAACGGTAACAGTAGATGATGTAAAAATGGTAAAGATTGGACGGGGTCCATAGTTCACTAGAGGTGTTCTCCTTAATATAAATAACATAACATGTTGGGTAAACAAATTACAACGGGGCAATTGACAGGAAATGAGCAAGGCATAACAATGCAAATACTAGACATTCATGATTCCTATGAGATTTGATTGGGCATTACAACAATATACATAGACCGCCATCCAACTACATCTATGATTAGTAATCCACCTTCAGGTTATCATCCAACCCTCCAAGATTGTTAAGTAGCAACGGATAATCGTGATTAAGCAATGCGTGTAAAGTAAACAATACAATTGTTCCATGAACAAAAGATTGTTGTTTTCTCCCTAGTGGCAACAACACATCTACAACCTTAGATATTCCTGTCACTTCCCCAGATTCAATAGAGGCATGAACCCACTATCGAGCATAAATACTCCCTCTTGGAGTCACTAGCATCTACTTGGCCAAGATAGCTACTAGAAATGGAGAGCATGCAAGATCGCAAACAACGCATACATGATAGAATAAATAATCAAATAAGACATGGTAGAATCAATAGTCAATATGACATAGTATCTCAATATCCATCGGATCCACGCAAAAAACATGTATGATTACAAATAGATGATCTTGATCATGAACGAAGCTCACAAGATCTAAACATGATGCACAAAGGAGGAGAAACAACCATCTAGACACTGTATGGACCCATAGTCCAAGAGTGAACTACTCACGCATCATACCGGAGGCTAGCATGGTGATGAAGAAGGCCTTCAGGATGATCTCCCCTTCGGCAGGGTGCCGGGAAGAGCTTCAGATCCCCCCAATCTAGGGACGATGGTGGCAGCGGCTATAGACTATTTCATGGAGATCTAATTGGGTGTTTAGGGTTTTGGCATCAGGGGCTTATATAGGCGAAGAGGCGAGGCAGGAGGGCGGACAGGGGGCCCACACCCCGCCCAGGCACGGCCTAGGGTGGGCCCGCACCGTGGGGTGCGACCACCCTGTGGATCCCCTCCGTCTCTCTTTCGGTCTCTGTGTTTGTTCCGGTGAAATATTGACTTTGGATTTTGTCCCGTCCAATTCCAAGAATATTTCCTTACTAGCTTTTCTGAAACCAAAAACAACAAAAAACAGGCAATTGGCACTACGACATCTTGTTAATAGGTTAGTCCCAGAAAATGTATAAAAATACCTCAAAGTATAGACAAATCATAGCAAAGTGGATACTAAACAAGCATGGAACATCAAAAATTATAGATACGTTTACGACGTATCACCTATGCATTTATGTTTTGCTACTCCATGAGGGGCAAGCTCAATACCACACATGCTATGTTTTCTATGTGTGAAACAAACAAACAAACATCTTTCAATGCATTATTATTCTGTAGGGGTTCGTAGCATAGAAAACAAAAAAATTCTACCGCATGCACACAAACAAGCCAAGATCTATCTACTAGATTGTAGCAACGAGTCGATAGAAGCACTCACCCTCGAAGATTCCAAAGTGGTTAACGAGAGCAGATTCTCGTGGGTGATGTAGTCGTACACTTGCCGATCTCAAGATCGCGTAGACGATCCTTCCGGCGATGCGTTCCGGCAGCGCTTCCGTAGTCGGTCACACATTCGGTACTCGATGAAGACCTTCCTCTCCCTTGTTCCAGCAGGCAGCGGAGGTTGTAGTTCTCCCCTTGTGATTCCGACAGCACGACGACGTGGTGTCAGAAGTAGAGGGAAGATCCCGCAGGGCTTCGCCTAATCCGGTGCGAGTTATGGTGGATTAGGGTTTCTCGAAAATCTAGGGTTTAGAAAACCGGGAGGAGGAGAAGGTGTCGGCGGCGGCTAGAGCGGCGGCGCCGGACCGGCGGCGGTGCAAGGCGGGTCGGTGGCGGCTCAGGTGGAGAGGGGCTAGGGCTTGTGGTGTTGGGGCAGACCTCCCCCTCTATTTATGAGAGGGGGGGCAGCCTTGGGAGGGGTGGGTTTGAATCCGAACCCAAACCCAAGTTGGATTGAGAGAAGGACTTGTTTCTTCTCCCACTAGGAAACCATTGTTCCAGTTTGACTTTTCAAACTTCCCGTTTGACTTTCAATTTAGAGTTTTAATTCTCTCTTGCAAATGCCCACACCAAGTGACCTAGGATATGATACAATCATTCCACTTACCCATGACACTTTCATGGACCATTCTCCTTCCGGATCGGTGAACCTTCTAGAACCTCTCCGATGAAAACATTAGAATCTTTCCGAACTCCGGAATCGGACTTTCCTTATATGAATCTTATTCTCCGGACCATTCCGGATCTCCTCGTGATATCCCGGATCCCATCCGAGACTCCAAACAACATTCGGTATCCCTACTAACATTCCATATCTACTAAACAACATCGAATCCTTAAGTGTGTCTCGCTACGGTTCGTGAATTATGCGGACATGACCGAGACACTTCTCCGATCAATAACCAATAGAGTAATCTAGAAATTCATATGGCTCCGACATATTTCTACGATTACTTTTGCTATAGAATGAACCACTTACATACGATACCAATTTCCCTTTGTCTCGTGATAGTTTACTTATCCGAGGTTTTGATCGTCGGTATCTCTGCATACCTAGTTCAACCTCGTTACCGATAAGTACTCTTTTCTCGTTCCCGTGATATGTGATCCCTTGTGAGCCAGTCACATGCTTGCAAGCTATTTGGATGACATTCCACCCAGAGAGCCCAGAGTATATCTATCCGTCATATGGATGGACAAATCCCACTCTTGATCCATGTGCTTCAACCCATACTTTCCAAACACTCAATGCCACCTTTATAGCCACCCAGTTACGGTGTGGTGTTTGATGTCATCAAAGTATCCTTCTAGTAATGGTGATTAGCATGATCTCATGGTCGAAGGAATTAGGTTACTATGTATTAGAAAGCTTATAGCAAACAAACTATTAAAATGAGTTGATCTTTATGCTACGCTTATCTATAGGAGTATGTCCATCACACCATTCTCCTAATAATATGATCTTGTTGTTAATAGCATCTCAATGTTCATGATCGATAAACCACGATCATCTATTAACCAACAAGCTAGTATTATAAACAGGATTTACTAGGGACTCTAATTTAGTTTACAAATCACACAAGTATTAATGTTTCCGTTAATACTATTATAGCATGAATGTAAACATTTATCATAAACACAAAGATATAATAATAACCACTTTTATTATTGCCTCTAGGGCATATCTCCAACAGTCTCCCACTTGCACTAGAGTCAACTAATCTAGATTACATGGTAATATACCGAACACCCATGGCGGTTTGGTGCTGGTCATGTTTTGCCCTCGGGAGAGGTTTAGTCAACGGATTCGCCACATTCAGATCTGTGTGTACTTTGCAAATCTTTATGTCACCATCTTGGACATGCTCTCGAATAGCGTGAAAACGTAGCTTGATGTGCTTAAGCTTCTTGTGTGACCTTGGTTCTTTCGCATTGGTTATGGCGCCCATGTTATCACAGTATATAGACATTGGGTCCAGCGCACTTGGAACCACACCGAGCTCTGTAATGAACTCCTTCATCCATATCGCCTCTTGTGAAGCCTCCGAAGCAGTTATGTATTCCGATTCAGTGAAGATCTCGCCACAACGCTTTGCTTTGCACTCCTCTAGCTAACTGCTGCACCATTCAAAGTAAATACGTATCCAGATTGAGATTTAGAATCATCCGGATCGGTGTTCCAACTAGCATCGATGTAACCATTAACAACGAGTTGTTCATCACCTCCATAAGAAAGAACCATATCCTTAGTTCTTCTCAAGTACTTAAGGATGTTTTTGACCGCTGTCCAATGATCCACTCCTGGATCACTTTGATACCTGCTAGTCAAACTAACAACATATGCAATGTCGGGTCTCGTACATAGCATGGCATACATTAGAGATCCTATGGCTGAGGCATAGGGAGTCTTACTCATCCTTTCTCTATCTTCTGCCGTTGCAGGACTTTGAGTTTTACTCAAGGTCGTATTGGGCAACATGGGCAAGAACCCTTTCTTGCCATCTTCCATTCCAAACCTCTTTAGAACTTTGTCCAAAAATGTACTCTGTGACAATGATATTAGGCGTCTCGATCTATCTCTATAAATCTTTATGCCTAATATGTAAGCTGCTTCGCCAAGATCTTTCATTGAAAAACTATTATTCAAATAATCCTTGACACTATTAAGAAGGTCTACATCATTCCCAATCAACAATATGTCATCTACATATAGTATTAAGAATGCTACAGAGCTCCCGCTCACTTTCTTGTAAATACAAGCTTCTCCATAAGTTTGTATAAAACCAAAGTTTTTGATCACCTTATCAAAACGTTGATTCCAACTCCGGGATGCTTGCTTCAATCCATAAATGGACCGTTGAAGTTTGCATACCTTGTTAGCATCTTTAGGATTGACAAAACCTTTAGGTTGCATCATATACAACTCTTCATCAATGTCTCCATTGAGGAACGCCGTTTTGACATCCATCTGCCATATCTCATAATCATAATATGCAGTGATTGCTAACATAATCCTCACAGACTTTAGCTTCGCTACTGGTGAGAAAGTCTCATCGTAGTCAACTCCTTGAATTTGTCGAAACCCTTTTGCGACAAGTCGAGCTTCATAGACAGTAACATTACCATCAACATCTGTTTTCTTCTTGAAAATCCATTTGTTCCCGACAGCCTTCCGGCCATCCGGTAAGTCCATCAAAGTCCATACTTGGTTTTCGTACATGGATACAATCTCGGATTTTAGGGCTTCTTGCCATTTATTGGAATCTGGGCTCATCATTGCTTCCTCATATGTCACAGGGTCATCGGTGTTGTCCACCAACATGACACTCATAACGGGATCATACCAATCAGGAGTGGTACGAGTTCTCGTTGACCTACGAGGTTCCGTAGTAACTTCAACCGAAGTTTCATGATCAACATCATTAGATTCCTCTCTTATTGATGTAGGCGCCACATGAACCACTTTCGGTGCTGCGTTACTCGCAAGTTCGAGAGAAGGTTCAACAACCTCTTCGAGTTCTACTTTCCTTCCAGTCACTTCTTTCGAGAGAAACTCCTTCTCTAGAAAGGATCCATTCTTGGCAACGAAGATTTTGCCCTCGGATCTATTATAGAAGGTATACCCAATAGTTTCCTTCAGGTATCCTATGAAGACGCATTTTTCCGCTTTGGGTTCAAGCTTGTCCGGCTGTAATTTCTTTACATAGGCTTCGCAACCCCAAACTTTAAGGAACGACAATTGTAGGGGTTCGTAGCATGGAAAACAAAAATTTTCTATCGCATACAAACAAACAAGCCAAGATCTATCTACTAGATTGTAGCAACGAGTCGATAGAGGAACTCACCCTCGAAGATTCCAAAGCGGTTAACGAGAGCAGATTCTCGTGGGTGATGTAGTCGTACTCTTTCCGATCTCAAGATCGCAGAGACGATCCTTCCACCATCGTTCAGCAGCGCTCCCGATCGGTCACAATGCGTTTCGACGACGAAGACCTTCCTCTCCTTGTTCCAAAGCAGCGGAGGTTGTAGCACTCTCCTCGTGATTCCGGCAGCACAACGGCGTGGTACCTGAAGTAGAGGGGAGATCGCTCAGTGGTTCGCATTAAGCCTGTGAGAGTATGGTGGAGCTTATGAGAGAGGCTATTAGTGGTCTAGTAATTAGACACACCAATTAGAAGGCTCTAAACCAATTAGAAGGCTCTAAACCGCTGGATAAAGCAATTAGAAGCTCTAAACCAAAACGGCTCTAAACCGGAGGTAGAAGATAGGAACTTCGTACTAGGAGGAACCTGCCCTCCTTATATAGGTGGGAGGCTGGCGGCCAAGGGAGGAGAGTCCTCCCAAGTCGGCTTGGTGGGCGCCGGCCAAGGAGGAACCTCCTCCAACTCGGCCTCCACCAATCCTCCTCTCTTCCCACTTCCCAAAATTGCCGTTTGACTTTCAAACTAGCCGTTTGACTTTTCAATTTAGGATTTAAATAAATCCTTTATTTTGGACAGCGAAGACACCTAGTACATGATGCAATCATTCCAACTTACAATGACACATTCATGTACCCTTCCCCCTTCCGGAGTGCCGGACATTCCGGGACCTTCTAGAATGTTCCCGATGAAAACACCGGAATCATTCCGCTACTCCGAAATGGGACTTTCCTTATATGAATCTTATTCTCCGGACCATTCCGGATCTCCTCGTGATATCCCGGATCCCATAAGAGACTCAACAACATTCGGTCTCTTTCTCATAATACCATAACTACTCAAACAACGTCAATCCTTAAGTGTGTCTCCCTACGGTTCGTGAATTATGCGACATGATCGAGACACTTCTCAACAATAACCAATAGAGGAATCTGGAAATTCATATGGCTCCCACATATTTCTACGATTACTTTGTGATCGAATGAACCACTTACATACGATACCAATTTCCCTTTGTCTCACGATATGTTACTTATCCGAGGTTATGATCGTCGGTATCTCTGCATACCTAGTTCAACCTCACATCGATAAGTACTCTTTCTCGCTCGTAATATGTGATCCCTTGTGAGCCAGTCACATGCTTGCAAGCTAATTGGATGACATTTCACCGAGAGGGCCCAGAGTATATCTATCCGTCATGTGGATGGACAAATCCCACTCTTGATCCATGTGTCTCAACCAATACTTTC
Organism: Avena insularis; assembly: GCA_023614405.1. Classification (NCBI taxonomy): domain Eukaryota; kingdom Viridiplantae; phylum Streptophyta; class Magnoliopsida; order Poales; family Poaceae; genus Avena; species Avena insularis. Next base: position 30,561,265 of record CM042690.1, read on the forward strand.
CAAACACTCAATGCCACCTTTATAACCACCTATTACGGTGTGTTTGATGACATCAAAGCATCCATCCGGTAAAGGTGATATGCATGATCTCATGGTCGAAGGAATTAGGTTACTATGTATCAGAAAGCATATAGCAATTGAACTATTGAAATGACTTGATCTTTATGCTACGCTTATCTATAGGAGTATGTCCATCACATCATTCTCCTAACGATATGACCCTGTTGTTAATAACATCTCTATGTTCATGATCAGGAAACCATGATCATATATTAACCAACAAGCTAGTTAAACAAGAGGCTTTACTAGGGACTCTTTTATGTTTACAAATCACACAAGTATTAATGTTTCCTGTTAATACAATTATAGCATGGTATGTAAACATTTATCATAAATATGAAGATATGATAATAACCACTTTATTATTGCCTCTTGGGCATATCTCCAACAACAATTTAGGTTTCTTCCCAAACCATAATTCATACGGTGTCGTTTCAACGGATTTAGATTGTGCCCTATTTAAAGTGAATGCGGCTGTTTCTAATGCATAACCCCAAAACGATAGCGGTAAATCTGTAAGTGACATCATAGAATGAACCATATCTAAGAGAGTTCGATTACGACGTTCGGACACACCATTACGCTGTGGTGTTCCCGACGGTGTCAATTGTGAAAGTATTCCGCATTTCTTCAAATGCTCGCCAAACTCGTAACAAAGATATTCACCTCCACGATCCGATCGTAGAAATTTAATCTTCTTGTTACGTTGATTCTCTACATCACTTTGAAATTCCTTAAACTTCATGAAAGTTTCGGACTTATGTTTCATGAAATAGATATACCCATATCTACTGAAATCATCCGTGAAGGTAAAAACATAACGATAACCACCACGCGATGCTACACTCATTGGGCCACACACATCGGTATGTATGATTTCCAATAAGTCCGTAGCTCGCTCCATCATACCAGAAAATGGAGTCGTAGTCATTTTACCCATCAGACATGCTTCACATCTTTCAAGTGATTCGAAATCAAGTGATTCAAGAAGTCCATCGGAATGGAGTTTCTTCATACGCTTCACTCCAATATGACCAAGATGACAGTGCCACATATAGGTTGAGTTATCGCTCAATTTCAAACGTTTAGCTTCAATGTTATTAATGTGTGTATTACCACAATCGAGATTCAATAAGAATAGGCCATCTATCAAAGGTGCATGTGCATAAAACATATTACTCATATAAATCGAACAACCATTATTCTTAGACTTAAACAACTAACCGTCTCGCAATAAACATGATCCGGATATAATGTTCATGCTCAATGCAGGCAACAAATAACAATTATTTAAGTATAAAACTAATCCCGATGGTAGATGAAGAGGTAGCGTGCCGACCGCGATCACATCAACCTTTGATCCATTTCCAACGCGCATCGTCACCTCATTCTTTGCTAGCTTCCGTTTATTCTGCAGTACCTGTTTCGAGTTACAAATATGAGCAACCGAACCAAGATTAAATACCTGTGCACTACTACGAGTACTAGTGAGATACACATCAATAACATGTATATCGGATATACCTTTCTTCTTGATGCTGCCGTTCTTCAAATCCGCCAAGTACTTTGGGAAATTCCGCTTCCAGTGACCTTCTCCCTTGCAGTAAAAGCACTTAGTATCAGCCTTAGGCCCAGCCTTGGTCTTCTTCGCCGGCGCGGTAACTTTCTTACCGCCCTTCTTGAAGTTTCCCTTTTTCTTAGACTTGCCTTGCTTCTTGAATTTGGTGGTCTTATTGACCAACAACACTTGGTGCTCTTTCTTGATCTCCACTTCTGCAGACTTTAACATGGAGAAGAGTTCGGGCAACGACTTGTCCATGTTTTGCATATTGTAGTTCATCACAAAGTTCTTGTAACTTGGTGGTAGTGATTGGAGGACACGGTGAATCCCCAAAGCATTAGGAATCACTACACCCAAGCTTTGGAGTTTACTTGCATGCCCAGACATCTTAAGCACGTGCTCACTGACAGAGCTGCCCTCTTCCATCTTGCAGTTAAAGAACTTTTCAGAAGCCTCATAACTCTCAACTGCCACGTGAGCCTCAAATATCATTTTGAGTTCACAGACAATATCATGTGGGTCATGGTTCTCAAACCTTTTCTGAAGCTCCGATTCCAAACCATACAAGATAGCACACTGAACTGTGGAGTACTGATTCTTCCGAGTGAGGAAAACATTCTTTACCTCATCGGTAGCATTAGCTGCAGGTGGGTCACCCAGCGGTGCATCCAGCACATAGGTTAAATTACCAGCATTGAGGACAATCCTCAAATTGCGGAACCAATCCGCGAAGTTGCTTCCATTGTTTTTCAACTTTTCTTTCTCTAGGAACGCATTAAAATTGATGGTAGGGGCCGCCATTGATCTACACCATATTTGCAATAGTTTAGACTAAGTTTATGACAAATTGAGTTCTAATTAATAGTTAAATTAATCTAGGTGAACTCCCACTCAAAACAATATCCCTCAAATTGTTTTAGTGATCACACGAACCAAATCCACCACATCAAAACCGATCATCACGAGAGTTGATGTAGCTTTAATGGCGAACAATCAACATGTTCATCATATCTACTATATGATTCATGCTTTACCTTTTGGTGATCCGTGTTCCGAGACCATGTCTGTACATGCTAGGCTCGTCAAGATCAAACCTTAGCTTCCGCATGAGCAAATCTGGCTTGCTCACATTGTATACACTCGCAGAATCTAACACACGCGATCATCACGTGGTGCTTCGAAACAACGAGCTTTAGCAATGGTGCTTACTAAGGATGAACACTTTAAAACTTAAAATTTTGTGCTTGAGGGATCATCTTATAATGCTAGCATCGTGAACTAAGCAATACAAGATGAATAAAAGGATTAACATCACATGCAATTCATAATATGTGATATGATATGGCATTTCTTCTTGTGCTTACGATCTCCATCTTCAAGCACGAACATGATTTCCATCATCACCGGTATGGCGTCAAGGTCAATGGCGCCTCTTCATGGTTGTCGTCCACCAGCATCAACTATTACAACTACTTTGAATAGACACACAAGTCTTAACGGAATTAAAAAGACAACTATATGGCTCTACTTTGAATGGCGCCTCTTTCCATCATCACCGATTGCCGACTTACAATAAGGAATATTGCATACATCATATATAATCACAATCATGGCCATATCACATCACAGCACACCCCTGCAAAACAAAGTTAGACGCCTCTAATTTTCTTTGCATATTTTACGTGGTTTGGGGCTTTCAATAAGTGTCGTTCTAACTTACGAACAAGAACCACAATGTTGATGCTTGAACTATCAAATACCCGTTGTAAATTGAATCTATACTATGATGGGAGAGACAGACACCCGCAAAGCCACTTATGCAATACAAGTTGCATGTTAAGCGTGGAGCATGTCTCATGAACGATGTCATGTAAGGTTAGCCCGGGCCCCTTCATCCCATCATACCGCAAGATGCAAAGTACACAAAAAGCAATTGATAATAAAAGCACCACCGCCAAAATGACCATTGTGTTCTACTCGTGCAACAGATCTACATATAGACACGGCTCTGATACCACTGTAGGGGTTCGTAGCATGGAAAACAAAAAAATTCTACCGCATGCACACAAACAAGCCAAGATCTATCTACTAGATTGTAGCAACGAGTCGATAGAAGCACTCACCCTCGAAGATTCCAAAGCGGTTAACGAGAGCAGATTCTCGTGGGTGATGTAGTCGTACACTTGCCGATCTCAAGATCGCGTAGACGATCCTTACGGTATTTGTGTTCCGGCAGGCTTCCGCAATCGGTCCTGCGCTCGATTTTCGATGAAGACCTTCTCTCCTTGTTCCAAAGAAAATAGAGGTTGTAGTTCTCCCCTTGTGATTCCGGCAGCACGGCGACGTGGTGTCGGAAGTAGAGGGAAGATCCCGTAGGTCTTTGCCTAAGTGGGTTCGAGTTATGGTGGATTAGGTTTCCCGAAAATCTAGGGTTTAGAAAACCGGGAGAAGGAGAAGGTGTCGGCGGTGGCTAGAGCGGCAGCGGCGGCTGGCGGCGGCAAGGAGGCGGGTCAGCGGCGGCGGCTCGGGTGGAGAGGTGCTAGGGCTTGTGGTGTTGGGGAAGCCCTCCCCCTCTATTTATGAGAGGGGACAGCCTTGGGAGGGGTGGGTTTGAATCCAAACCCAAACCCAAGTTGGATTGAGAGAAGGACTTGTTTCTTCTCCCACTAGGAAACCATTGTTCCAGTTTGACTTTTCAAACTTCACGTTTGACTTTCAATTTAGAGTTTTAATTCTCTCTTGCAAATGCCCACACCAAGTGACCTAGGATATGATCCAATCATTCTACTTACCCATGACACTTTCATGGACCATTCTCCTTCCGGATCGGTGAACCTTCTAGAACCTCTCCGATGAAAACATCGGAATCTTTCCCGAACTCCGGAATCGGACTTTCCTTATATGAATCTTATTCTCCGGACCATTCCGAATCTCCTCGTGATATCCCGGATCCCATCCGAGACTCTGAACAACATTCGGTGTCCCTACTAACATTCCATATCTACTAAACAACATTGAATCCTTAAGTGTGTCTCCCTATGGTTCGTGAATTATGCGGACATGACCGAGACACTTCTCCGATCAATAACCAATAGAGGAATTTGGAAATTCATATGTATCCCACATATTTCTATGATTACTTTTGCGATCGAATGAACCACATACATACGATACCAATTTCCCTTTGTCTCGCGATAGTTTACTTATCCGAGGATTTGATCGTCGGTATCTCTGCATACCCAGTTCAACCTCGTTACTGATAAGTACTCTTTTCTTGTTCCCGTGATATGTGATCCCTTGCGAGATAATTGGATGACATTTCACCGAGAGGGCCCATAGTATATCTATCCATCATATGGATGGACAAATCCCACTCTTGTTCCATGTGCTTCAACCCATACTTTCCAAACACTCAATGCCACCTTTATAGCCACCCAGTTACGGTGTGGTATTTGATGTCATCAAAGTATCCTTCCGGTAATGGTGATTATCATGATCTCATGGTCGAAGGAATTAGGTTACTATGTATCAGAAAGCTTATAGCAAATGAACTTTTAAAATGACTTGATCTTTATGCTACGCTTATCTCTAGGAGTATGTCCATCACACCATTCTCCTAATGATATGATCTCGTTGTTAATAACATCTCAATGTTCATGATCGAGAAACCACGATCATCTATTAACCAACAAGCTAGTATTATAAAGAGGCTTTACTAGGGACTCTAATTTAGTTTACAAATCACACAAGTATTAATGTTTCTGGTTAATAATATTATAGCATGAATGTAAACATTTATCATAAACACAAAGATATAATAATAACCACTTTTATTATTGCCTCTAGGGCATATCTCCAACATATTCATGATCTTTGTTTGTACATTTTCATATTACAATATAGTTACTATGTCTTATTGTTAGAACTATATCTTTCATGCTCATGCTTAGAGTACTTTGATCCCAGCTATCAATGCTTTGCAAATGGTTTGATCAAGATTGTGATGGTGCATGTCACCTAATAAATTATTCTTTTTATCACTTACCTACTCGAGGACGTGCAAGAGTTAAACTTGGGGATGCTTGATATGTCGTAAACATATCTATAATTTTTGATGCTCCATGCTTGTTTAGTATCAACTTTGCTATGTTTTGTCTACACTTTGAGGTATTTTTATACATTTTCTAGGACTAACCTATTAACAAGATGTCGTAGTGCTAGTTTCCTGTTTTTTGCTGTTTTTGGTTTCAGAAAAGCTAGTAAGGAAATATTATCAGAACTGGACGGGACTAAAGCCAAATTCAATATTTTACCAGAAGGAACATGGAGTATGAAGGGCAGCCGAAGGGGGCCACGAGGTGACCACACCCTAGGGCCGCGCGGCCTAGGGGGCACCGCCACCAGGTATGGGCCCCTCGGGCGCCCATCGACCTTGCCCTTTCGCCTATAAAAGCACGCCGATGCAGAAACCCTAAGCACCCGATCAAATCTCCATGAAACAGACCGTAGCCTCCCCCACCATCGTCTCTAGATCGGGGGGGGGGGGGGATCTGAAGCTCTTCCCGGCACCCTGCCAGAGGGGAGAGATCATCCATGCCAGCCTCCGGTATGATGCGTGAGTAATCACCCTTGGACTATGGGTCCATACAGTAGCTAGATGGTTGTTTCTCCTCCTTTGTGCTATCATGTTTAGATCTTGTGAGCTCCGTTCATGATCAAGATTATCTATTTGTAATCATATATGTTGTGTTTGCGGGGATCCAATGGATATTGAGATACTATGTCAGATTGATTATTGATTCTATCATGTCTGTATTATTTGTGATCTTGCATGCTCTTCATTGCTAGTAGCTATCTTGGCCAATTAGATGCTTGTGACTCCAAGAGGGAGTATTTATGCTTGATAGTAGGTTCATGCCTCTAGTAATCTAGGGAAGTGACAAAAATCTCTAAGGTTGTAGATGTGTTGTTGCTACTAGGGAGAAAACAACAATCTTTTGTTCATGGAATAATTGTATTTTTTACTTTACACATATTGCTTAATGCAATTATTTGTTGCTTGCAACTTAATACTGAAAGGGATTCAAATGATAACCTGAAGGTGGATTATTAGTCATAGATGCAGTTGCATTACAGTCTATGTATATTGTTGTAATGCCGAATCAAATCTCATAGGACTCAAGATGTCTACTATATGCATTGTTATGCTTTCTCAATATGTTAATTTCCCCGCTGTAATTTTTTCACCCAGCATGTTATCTATCTTAAGGAGAACACTTCTAGTAAACTATGGACCCCGGTCCATTCCTTTATCATTGATACATCATCTACTATTACCGTTTACTTTCTAAAAGCAACTATTATCTTTCACACTATACGTTTAATTCTTTGTTTTCAGCAAACCGGTGAGATTGACAACCTCACTGTATGTTGGGGCAAAGTTTTGAGTTTGTGTTGTGCAGGTTCCAAGTTGTTAGCAACACCTTGGAGTTGTTTCCTTACTCCTACTGGTTTGATCATCTTGGTTTCATAACTGAGGGAAAACTTACTGTTGTGCTCTTCACACTTCCTCTTGGGGTATCCCAACGAAGCCCTATAGTGAACTGAGCCGCATCACTTGTATTTTCTATACTCCACCAATACATGGATTTGAAAAGGAGATCAAATGTCTATCGAAATGGAAGGTTTTTTTAGGAATACAAAGACAAAGATAACCAACAATTACTTATAGGAATATAAAAACATCAACAGAACATAAAAGGCAACCTAGTGTACTCTTTCATGATAGACACACTTGTTTAATGCTTGCTTGTCGTTTTATTTGATGTGATGGTCAATAATTGGACCATTGAAATGAGTAGTTTGCCTTGGGTCCGGTGTGCGTCGTGTTCGGTGCGAAGGCGACCTTGCGCATGCGTTCATCGTGAGCCCTCGACGTAGATTAGATCTCGACCTCCTCACCAGAGCGGGGATGGAGGAGGAAGATCCTCGTCGTCTAGGGTTTGAGCTGGGACGAGCCGTCCGCGACGCATATAACCAAGAAATACAATGATAGTGCAATGCGTGGAGTGCATAGAGCCAAGAAAATCAACGATGGGAAGGAAACAAACGCAATCATGGGAAAGAAGAAAAGCAAACACGTTAAACAACCAACACGGCAAGCAACCGCAGAGAAAGATGCACGCATCAGGAGACCCTTGGTTCTAAGGCCACACAAAAACACACCAAGAACCAGACGAAGCACAAGAGGATGACACATGGGGACCACGTGGACACACAAGCGCCACATCATCACCACCTACGGCCGACCCGCCACACAAAAGGCTACACAGCACTAGGAATGCACACAGGAAAATATGCAAACCATACAACTAAACACGGTTGCCTTCTCCTAAATCCCCAAGCCAGCTCAAAAATCTCAAAAAAAAGGAGAAGCTTGCAGTTTTAGGATCTTTAGATATTTTATCAATATTGTTAAATTACCTATTATTATATTTTTCATTTAATGTACAAAACAAGTTGAAACACAAAACAAAGACGATCAATTCCTAGTTTTAACATCTTGTGAATCATTGTACCCCCATCCAAGGATCAAATCCTAGGATCGAGTCTTGTATGTCGCAATATTAAAAGGATTTATTCTTTCGTTGGAAGTTCATAATCCCATCTACAGTGAGGAACTAGTTGTGATCTCCATGAGGCTAGTTTATATTTGGCCCTGGTTGAAATTTGGCTTCCTTTCTTGGCTCCACAAACTTTTTTCTTTCCTTCATGACATAAAATCTTTAGTTGGTTCCTTATTTGGACCTCTAATACAATTTGAGCGCTAACGGTGTTAAGTAGGTATGTAAAATGACGCTTTTGCCCTTGGTGCAATATGTGAGCAAACAATGACAATAACTATTGTAAGGAATTTGAAGATATTAATCCTAGAAATTTATTTTTGAATCTAATTGATTACATGTTTCAGGACTTACTAGCAGGCTAACGATTTTGATTATTATCTAGAGTAGATTAGCCGCACATGAAGACACCATACGGTTATGTACGGGAATAAAAAACCTTGGAAGAAAAATGGCACTTCTGAGCGAACATTTCAAGGCCTAACTAGAACCATGAACAAAGTTACACATTTAATAGTGTTGAAGCATGATTTTCAGATATGTAGTCTGGATTGGACACATAAATCATCTGATAATTGAACTGAAGATGGAAGAACTGAAAATGCTCAGGATTAAAACTTGCAAACCATTGATTAATTTTTATATTAACACAAAAGTCATGATGAATTCCTCATGCACCAAAAAAATATATATCCACTGAACAAATGCACATATGATAATCACATGATTCAAAGTAAAAAAAATTGGGGCCTATCACCAGGTCGCCTACAGGTGAAGCACTCCATCTTGGTGCGCCGGGCCCCGCCGAGGCCTGCAATGCAGCGATGTCCGCGGTTGCAATGTGGTAGATCCGCCACGGATCCCGTATATGGGTTTCCTTTGGCGCCACGTCTACGCCGACCTGCACAGCCCTGTAGTCGCCCTCTCCTCCCATGGCTATGCCCCTGCCTCCGGTGCCGCTGTCGCTCCCTCCGCTAGAGTTAGCCGCTGCTATCGGGTCTCGAAGAGAGGAGGGAGGGAACAAGTAGGGATAGAGAGGAGGACGGGGGTGGGTGGGGGGGGTGGGGGTGGGGGTGGGGGTGGGTGGGTGGGTGGGTTTGGGACAGGTAGCGATTGGGTTTTCTTTTTTCTTTTGTTGCTTTTTTATTTTCAGCCAACTATCTATCGATCGAGCCAGGGGTATACAAGTCCAGAAAAATTGGTTTAACCGGAGGAGCTAACGGAACTAACAGTAGGGCCAAATAAGGAATTCTCTCTACTAGTTGTGAGATCCATGAGGCTAGTCTATATTATACCCCCTCCGAGCCATATTAGTTGACTTAGATTCATCTAAAAAAAATCGAGTCAACTAATATGAGTCGGAGGGGAGTACTTAGTTTTTATAAAATAAATAAAGGAGAGAGGAAGAGAAGGATTAGAGCCCCGGTCCCGGTTTTTGCATCAATTCAAGTGAGCACAACCATTTTTATCGCGAAGTTGCAATACTTGCACAACTTTTAGGTCCTCACAAAAGTTTACATTAACACATGAAGCTTCTATTTTCTGTACTACACCGATACATTTATTTGAAAAGGAGATCAAATATCTATCGAAATGAAAAGACTTTTTAGGAATACAAAGACAAAGATAACCAACAATTACTTATAGGAATATAAAAACATCAATCAAACTAAGTAGTAACTGACATCAACAGAACATAAAAGGCAACCTAGTGTACCTACGGAGGGAGTAGAAGAATTCGATTCCTCGGAAATCAGAAAAAAAATCCATGCGGGTGAAAGAGCCTCTAATTACTATCATCGTGAACATCTTTGTCTCTTTTGTTTCTTGTCGTCGACCAGCGGCAGTGTGACGTTGGCATCATCAAAAAAACCAGCAGTTACATCTGTTCTTCTCGCAAGAGATCAGCTCGGAGGTGCCCACGGTCACATCGTAAACCATCGCTCTGTTGGGAAGCCCCGCCACCTTGCTGATCCAGTAGACGCAGTCGGCTCTCACACCGCGGACGCCTCGCACCACCGTCGGGTCGCTGTTGTCGCAGACGAACACGGAGCAGCCTCCGAGATCCTTCACCGCATCCCAGCATGGGCGGCGTTCGGGGTAGAATATGAGGACAAGGATCTCATCCTGGCTAATCCTTTTCGTCTGTCTCGTCTGGTATTTTTTAAGCTACCAAAAGAACTGACATTAAGCTTTCGTTGTAGACGAGCAATTTCGCACACCTACCAACTCAAAGTTAAGTGGTGTCACACTAGACCTACCGGACTAGAAAGGTATATCTTCTGCATTTCTGTTATATTTGTCTCATGCTTCAAATTTTTAATGAACTCATTTACTTTTTGTAGATCATTCCCAGACTTAGGAGGTTGGTGCTAGGAAAACAAAATAGCAATGTCAATTTCGTCATCCAGGATTAGGGAACATGCTCTGCACAGACAGTTTGCATCAATAACTCTGATGAGGGACATGCTCTGTATAGACAGTTTGCATCTATAACTCTGATGATGATGATCCGAACACACATGTAGTATTCGGATAGCTTAGTTTTGAACTCTCAAAGAACGTTCTACTCGAGCTACGTGTCAAATCCATGGAGAGCTGGTCAATTCGAGTCAGCACTGCGGACAGAAATCCCGTTGGAAAATGCGTCAGAAGTACATCCAGTGAAGAGCTCCAGCGGTAGTTCTTTTCCATCATAAAAAAAGAATGTTGTACACACAGTACAAACGAATAGACACTTTCCTGTACTACCGGCTCAAGAAAATCCTCGTTAACTATGTGGACGGAGTTAAAGTCTCGATGGAGTAGAAGGCATAGATAATGCGATAATTTGGACCTGGGAGCCAAATTGCTGCCTCCGTTATGTATACATTATACTCCCTCCGTCTAAAAATATAAGATGTTTTAGGTTTATGAAGAAGATGCATCTAGACAACTTTTAGTGTATAGATTCAACGAAATGGAAGGTCTTTTTTAGGAATACAAAGACAAAGTTACTTACAGGAATATAAAAACATCAAAAAACTGACATCAACAGAACATAAAAGACAACCTAGTGTACTCTTTGATCGGAGAAAATGCCATGCGGATGAAAGAGCCTCCAATTACCATCATTCTGAACATCTTTTTCTCTTCTGTTTCTTGTCGTCGATCAGCGACAGCACGACGTTGGCATCATCAAAAAACCAGCAGTTAAATCTGTTCTTCTCGCAAGGGATCAGGTCGGAGGTGCCCACGGCCACATCGTAAACCATCACTCTGTTGGGAATCGCCGCCACCTTGCTGATCCAGTAGACGCAGTCGGGTCTCACACCACGGACGCCTCGCACCACCGTCGGGTCGCTGTTGTCGCCAACAAACACGGAGCAGCCTCCGAGATCCTTCACGGCGTCCCAGCACGGGCGGCGTTCAGGGTAGAATCTGAGGACGAGGATCTCATCCTGGCTCATCCTTTTCGTCTGCCACACCTGGTACATGTTGCCGTCGAGGAAGAAGAGGTGCTTGCTGCTCGGATTTTGCTGGATCACCACGTCGTAGGGAGGGGCGACGTCGTCCGAGACTAGGATGGGCCCGGCGGGGATGACCGGATCCAGCTGCGTGTTCTGGTTCTGGCCGCGACCGGGGATCTTGAGTGCGCGCACGCCCCCGCGTATGTCGAGGCAGTACACCTTGTCGCCTCCGGTGGCGTCGAAGGCTAGATCGACGATATGCTCTACCGGCACCATCTTGTAAGGCATGTCGACGGTCGTCCACACCTTGCTTCTGGTCGCGTCGATGTAGGCCACCTTGTCGCGGCCGTACAGGGCCACGACGGTGGGCCAGTCCTTGGGTCCGGTGTGCGGCGTGTTGGGCGCGAAGACGACCTTGCGCACGCGTTCATCGTGGGCCGCCGTCGTCGGAGATCGGATCTGGACCTCCTCGCCGGAGCGGGGATGGAGGAGGAAGATCCTGGCCGTCAGCTGGGACGAGCCGTCGCGCTGCTGGGTGTGGATGGCGACGGCCAAGCGGCCGCCTGACGAGCCGACGATGCTGGCATGGCTGATGGCGTGGTTGCCGGATCCATAGGCGCGATTGATCAGGTTGTCGTATAGGCCATTGTGGAGCGGGGAGTTCACCGAGGAGCCGAGGTAGAGGCGGCGGAAGAAGTGTCGCCCCGGGAGGGAAAAGACGGAGGCGCGGACGGGCCCGCTGTGGCCGTCGTTGGCGAGGCGGAGGATGCAAGGGAACGGGGGCTCGAGGGTAGAGCGCCACGCGGTGCAGACACCGCGGAGGCGCACGTAGTCTCCTAGAGATATGTTGCCGGCGGCGATGGACGCGAGCATATCCCTGCCGACATTGGCCCAAGACCCGGTCGCCGCCATAGACTCTCCAGGCTCGATGGAGCGGGGCCCTAGCTAGCGCGTGAATACTTTGGAGGAAATCGGATCGGATCGGATCGGGCGACCACGGTAGGTCACGCCAGCACAGGAAGATATATACTGGCGTGAAATTTGCACGTACGTTTTGTACTCGGATCCATCGGGGTCTTCTTTTTCTTTGACAACTACTCCCTCATACCTGTCGCGTCGGCATTTTACAAAGAAGCCCTCGCGTAATATCCGATAGAACTGGTTAATCATGTCATCTGGTTGCTTCATACTCCCTCCGATTTCAAAATATATAAGATGTTTTAGCTTTGCAAAAAAAAATATCTAGACTACTTTTAGTATGTATGTTCACTCAATGAATCTATATACTAAAATAAGTTGAGATAAATTTTCTTCGCAAACCTAAAACATCTTATATTTTAAAACGAGGAAGTACTTACAAACAATAGTTTGCTTCATGCAAATTTTAAACGAAATTTGCTTCTACTCCCCTACAAAATTATTCTCATCCAAAAAACTCTGTCCGGGAGCTTCCAACAAATAGAGAAAATTATTTTCAAGTTGGAAAATTTGCTTCCAGTGAAACTATTTTCAATCAAACAAAATCTCGTTTCCACTATTTATTTTGTCACCAAAGCATCAAAACAGTGTTTTGATCTTAAGAGAATTTGCTTCCTATGCAAGTGAAATTGTTTCAATCAAATACCACCACATGTCATATGTGGTGAGTAATCTACCCAAAAAATTGTCTCAATAACACAAATAGTGGAATTGTTTCCATCATAAACATGGTTTCTGATAATACCGTACTTTGCTTCTATTGGTTCTCAAATTTGCTTCGATCTAACTTTTGTTTGCTTTCAATGTATTTTAAAATTTTGTTTCTAACCCACCTAGAAAGTGTTTCCTCGTATAGGGAATTCGCTTCCAATACAAATACAAAAATTGATCTAGAAATATATTTGTTTCCAATCTCGCAACAACTGTTTTCGTCAACAAATTTTTTTTGCTTCCAATATATTTACAATTTGTCCCCATCAAATATATAGATGCTTCCATCATGTCGTAGCATAGCCAACAGTCGATGCTAGCAGTTTTTCTTATTGTACATTCCTCCCTCCCGTAACCCACCTACCCCTCCCGTAACCCAGATCCATCGCCGCCGCCGGAGGCGCCGCCGGGCAAAGCCCGGATGACGTGGCGGTGGCGGCGGCCGTCCTCGGCCGATGTTGGCCTCTGCCTAGAGATGTGGCCTGTCCCTCTCCATGGCAACCCGTCCCTCCCCCCGGCGACGCGGATCCTCCCCATGGCGGCGCCTCTCTTGCGCCGACGGCGTGGCCCCTCCCGCAGAGTGGTGCTGGCGGCGCCCTCAACGGCGGTGCGACCTTGTGCTGTCTAGGTGGAGGTAGTGATACGTTGGAAACGTATCTATAATTTTTGATGCTCCATGCTTATTTACTATCTACTTTGCTTTGCTTGTCTACACTTTGAGGTGCTTTTTACATGTTTTCTGGTACTAACCTATTAACAAGTTGCAATAATGCCAGATGCCTGTTTTCTGCTGTTTTTGGTTTTAGAAAAGTTAGTAAAGAAATATTCTCGGAATTGGACAGGACAAACGTCAAAGTCAATTACTTTCTGTGGGGAACAAGAAGTCCAGAGGAGAGCCGGAGGGGCCAGCCAGGGGGGCTAGACCCACCCCAGGCGCGGGTGGGCCCAGCCCCGCGCCTGGCTAGGGTTTGGCTACCCTGGCCGCCTCCTCGGTCTCCCCCTTCGCCTATAAGAAGCCCCCAATGCAGAAACCCTAATCACCCGATCAAATATCCACTAAACCGTCTGTAGCCGCCGCCACCATCGTCCCTAGATCAGGGGGATCTGAAGTTCTTCCCGGCACCCTGCCGGAGGGGAGATCATCCCGGAGGCCTTCTCTCTGGTATGATGCGTGAGTAGTTCCACCTTGGACTATGGGTTCATGTAGTATCTAGATGGTTGTATCTCCTCCTTTGTGCTTTCATGTATAGATCTTGTGAGCTCTGTTCATGATCAAGATCTAATCTATTTGTAATCATGCATGTTGTGTTTGCGGGGATCCGATGGATATTGAGATTATTATGTTGATTTGATTAATGGTTTTGTCTTTATGATTCTATCATGTCTGTGTTGTTTGTGATCTTGCATGCTCTCCGTTGTTAGTAGCTATCTTGGCCAAGTAGTTGCTAGTGACTCCAAGAGGGGGTATTTATGCTCAATAGTGGGTTCATGCCTCTAGTTTACAAGGGAAGTGACAGAAATCTCTCCGGTTGTAGATGTGCTGTTGCTACTAGGGAGAAAACAACGGTCTCTTGTTCATGGAACATGTGGACTGTTTACCTTACACACTTTGCTTAAAACAATTGTCTATTGCTTGCAATTAATACTAGAGGGGGTTCGGATGATAACCTGAAGGTGGACTTCTAGTCATAGATGCAGTTGGATGGCGGTCTATGTATCTTGTTGTATTGCCCAATCGAATCTCATAGGATCTATCTGACTAGTAATTGCATTGTTATGCCTTGCTCAGTTCCTGTCAATTGCCCTGCTGTAATTTGTTTACCCTTCATGCCATGTTGTTTATCTAAGGAGAGCACCTCTAGTGAACTATGGACCCCGATCTAATCTTTACCATTGATACATCTTCCACTGTTACTTGTTTACTTGCTACAAACCATTACCTTCCACACCATACGTTTAATCCTTTGTTACAGCAAACTGGTGAGCTTGACAACCTCACTGTTCGTTGGGGCAAAGTCTTGAGTTTGTGTTGTGCAGGTCTCCATGTTACTTGCAACACCTGTTTGACGTTTCCTTCCTCCTTCTGGTTCGATAACCTCGGTCTCAACTGAGGAAAAACTTGCTGCTTCACACCTTGCTCTTGGGGTTCTCAACAGGCTATGCGTAGACAGTCATCAAGCTTTTCTGGCGCTGTTGCCAGGGAATAAAGAAAGAAGCTCCCTCGTCAACAACCAGCCATCAACAAGATTTTCTGGCGCCGTTGCCGGGGAGGCTAAGGACGTCTTCACAAGGGGAGTCCTTGACTTCCTTTCTCTTTACTTTGATTTTAGTTTGCTTTGTTTCTTTTGCTTGGTTTTGTTTGCCTCTTTTTAAAAAACCCAAAAATTTTAGTCTAGTTTGGTTTGCTTGCTTTATTCAAAAACAAAAAAAATTAGTTCTTACTCTAGTTGGTAGTCTGTCATTGCCTTGCTTGGTCATGCTTTCCATCAATAGATGGTTTCTTTGAAACTAGTTCTTATTGGCAAGGTGGGTTCACGGAAGAACAAAAGTATTATTATAAGGAACACCGTTTGTCACAAAAAGGAAAACACTTATGGGAACAAATTGATAAGTTGAATACTATTGCTAGAGACGTGTGCTAAACTTATAATGTTACATATTGATTTGATAAATCTTGTTGCTGCAGGAGGTATAAACACCTTCCTTTTCAATGTGACTATAATGATAATGTTACCATATCCTATTATGTTAAAGGAAATTATGACCTTTATGATGTGGAACAAATTGAAAAATTTATTGCCTTCAAGGGTGCATTTGAACTTGCCAGTTTGCTTGAAAATACTGATGATGCACCTTATGAACATGAGGTTTATGAGATGCTTAAATTTTGCTTTGACAATTACAAGGAAGCAAATGGCTATATTCTTGAATATTTTAATAGGTTCTTTCCACAACTGGAAGAGACTAATGCCTTGCAGGAGCCTATGGAATAAGAAATTGTTGAAACTGGAAGCTCATTAGATGAAAAAGAGGAGGAGAGTTATGAACAAAAGGAGGAAGAATGGATCTAGCCATGTCTACCTTCTAATGAGAGTAACTATTTACCTCTTATATTATTTGATTGTCCCCCATGCTTACCAAAGGAGGATGAATGTTATGTTCCTGTGGATCCTTTTGAAATATCTA
The DNA here is from genome assembly GCA_023614405.1 of Avena insularis. NCBI lineage: Eukaryota > Viridiplantae > Streptophyta > Magnoliopsida > Poales > Poaceae > Avena > Avena insularis. The sequence goes on from CM042690.1 coordinate 30,577,833, forward strand.
CTTTGGGTAAAACCTGTGAAGGTTTTAATCCTACTATTTGTGAGCTTGATAGAGATTATGTGATTGTAGATCATGAAAAACATGTTTTATGTGATAGCTATATTGTTGAGTTTATTCATGATGCTACTGAAAATTATTTTGAGAGAGGGAAACATGGTCTTATGTATCTCAACAATATTAAGTTTCCCCTCTTTATGTTGAAAATCTTGAAGTTGCACTTGTTTTGCTTTCCTATGCCTATTGCTTTGGAACCTCTGACCAACGCAAGTACTGGGGAACTGGGGGGAGAGTGGCCATCAGGATTCTCAGAGAGGTCTTCTGTTGTCAGACGGTGGGGGTGCCAAGGAAAGTGTGGTAGACTAGAGCCTTCTTCGCGAAGGGGTTCTTGCCCTTGTTGTGGCCCTTGTCGGCGTGCTTGGGGTCAACGTCTTCATCCATATCACTTGAATCCTTGGACTCCTCCTCCTCCTTCTTCTTCTTCCCCTTGCCCTTGCCTCGCGGTCTGTTCTTCCGACTTTGCTTGTAGCCGGACCCCGGGTCTTCCTTGAGGTCGTTGATGAACTTGCAGTGTTGATTGGTATGGGTGGCCTTACCGTTGGCATCGAGGTGTACGAGGCACGACATATCGCGGTACTCCTCGTAGGTTTGGGGAACGCGGAGCGGCACTGAGGTGGTTTCATTTCCTCGTTGCTGCCCACGACCAGCTTCCCTTCCTCGGCCATGTTGTCTGCCTTCACCTCGTCCTGCAAAAGTCATAGCGACCATGTCGGTAGATTGCTTTTCTTCTGGAGCGGTTTTCCGCTTTGTACTGCTGTTCCTCCGAGCTTGAGTTGGAATGGCTGTTGCTGGCAAGGAGCCGCGAGCATCGTCGTCGGCAGCTGCGAACTCACTAGCCAACTGAATCATCCGGTTCAAGTCAAGTTGGTGATTGTCCTGCAAGCACTTCAGCTTGTTCTAGAGGAACGTGCCCCTTTCCAACCCGTCGATGAAGGCGGCCATGGTGATCTGAGCGTGCACTCCTGCGCAGGAATTCTTCATGTCCAGCCAGCGAGAGAGGTAGGCGCGAGATGTCTCGTATTTCTCTTGCACGCACCGCTGTAGATCGCCCACAGTGCAAGGACGCTTGTATGTACCCTCAAAGTTCTTGGTGAACGCTTCTTGCAAGTCCAACCAGTTGTAGATAGATTTCTCCGGCAAGTCGTCGATCCATTGACGGGCCGTACCTGCCAACATTAACGGGAGGTAAATGACGGCGACGTTGGGGTTCCCTCCAGCAATCTCCACCGCGTTGCCGTAGTCCTGCAACCATGTGGCTGGCTTGGCGGTGCCATCATAGGGCTTGATGGTCATGTCAATCCGGAAACCTTTGGGGTAAGTTGCGGAACGTATCGTAGGTCCAAAGCAACGTGGTCCCAGGTATGGTCCTTCCCGGGCCTCGTGGATCTTATCAATCCGCGAACATGCATCGTACGACTTCGGGTTCTTTTTCTTCTTGTCAACAGGGGATGGGCTGCGTGAACGACATGGGCCTCCTCCGCCATGGTGACTGCTTGGTGGTGACGGAGGCGGAGGTGGCGGTGGGTTAGCCTTCTTGCTGTTACCCTCCTACGACACCTCACGCCTGTCATGGTTGCTTGTCGGACGTGTAGGGTCGTGGTGTGACCTGCTCCTATGCCCTTGGTTGCGCTCTCCATCATGACGGGTCTGCTCCGCATTGTCGCGGATGACGATGCCACACTGCTTTGGTGGGGGCATATCTGTATGATGGTGAGCCTTGTAATCTTCGCGATGTCGGGGAGATCGGGGTGGTGGCGACGGGCGACGAGGTCAGGCCTTTTCTCCATGGTCGGAGGATATAGGGATGGCATCCTTCCTTTTGCGCGCGTCCCTCCGTCTTCGTTCTGATGAACCCGTCTGGGACCCGACATCAAGAGGATATCTGTCCCTTGGCGGTTTGTACTGACTAGACTGGCAAAGCGTTGGGTCGAACTCGAGCCTCTAAGAGGTGGCCTTTTCCTGCTGCTTCACCGCCTTGGCCACTAGGTCGTAGACTTGTTCCACTGCCTCGGGCGATCTATCCTGCTCCAGAAGGGTCTTGGCAACGGCGAGGTTAAGGAGTGGGGTGGGCATCACCTGCTTGCCTTCACTGTCAATGTATGACTTGGCCTGTGCCGGCTTCGAGGGAGCCCATCCTAGGTTGCGCCGTACACCAGGATCGTTTATGACGCGAGCTGGAGCTTTCTTAGCCTTCTGCTGCTGTAGTAAAGTCTTGTACTTGGCCTCCATTGCTCTAGCTTTCTCTATAGACTTCTGCGCGTTGACCAGATCTTGATCTAGCTTAGCGCCTTGCTCTGCGATGGCCTGCGCTTCCTCTAGCAGCTGCTAGCGCTTCTCGTCAAGCTGGGTCACGTTCCGGATATGAGCAACGGTCAGTGGCTCGATGAGGAGATTGCCGTACATCACTCTATCAACTGGAGTAACTTGTGCTACTGCAGACGTGGATGCTGGAGGCGGCAAGTTTGCAGTGTTGTTGTTGCTCGGGCCGGTGCCGAGTTCCTGCGGCTGCTGCACTGGGTTAGGCGGAGGAGGCATGACTTTTGCGCGATCGTCGTCAGCAGCAATAAGTGGCTCCTTCCCCTTTTCCAGCGCGTAGGCGGAGCTCGTCCAGGTTGATCTTCATCCATCGCCGTCCCAATGGTGACGAACACCCCTCAAGACGCGATGGCGTTGTTGACTTGCTCGTCGCGCGAGTACTCCTCCTCCATCTCCTGCATAGCAGAGTCTAGCTCTTCTGGACTGAAATCTATCTCCTCTGAATCTGCACTGAAATCAGCATACAGCGCATCAATGACAGAGTCGGAGGGTGCCAGGACTTCCTTGATGACGGGCGGTGGAGGTGCAATGACAGCGACGATGACTGGAGGTGGTGGTGCCGCTGCGGTGATAGCGGCCGGAGGCGGTGGTGGCGGTGGCTGAATCGGAGGTTCTCCGTCGATGAGTGCGAGTGCTTTCTGGGCTTCCGCGTCAGCCTCCACGTAGTTGTTGATGGAGCTCACCATCTGTTCAAGGGTAAGGCGTCCTGTTGCCTGCTGCCGTCTTAAAGAATGCCGGAGAAGCGTGCCACGGTCCAGTCCTTCCACGAAGTGATACAAAGCGTTATCATCGGGGTAGTGGGCCATATCGGCTCGTACATGGAGTCACCTGGCCAGGTAATCGGGGTTTTTCGCCTTCTCTCTGAATGCAGCGCGCCAGATCGAAGATGGTAACCACGCCGACGAACTTGGATCTCTGCTGTCCAGACGCGTGGGCGAAATCGGCGGACTTGCAGTGATCTTCCACCTTTATATCCTTCACAGGGGCGGTTTGGGTGGGCCTTGAATTTTTCCGATCTTTGTCGGCAAACTCCGAAGAGAGATCCAACATCGATCCTTCCGCGAATGTATCCTACCCGTAGGCGGTCCGTGCAGGTCTTGATGCTCCTCCGACTTCCACGGAACTAGTGCCTGAGTCGGTTTCGCCGATGAAGAGGTGGATGTCTCCGATAGGAACGATCGAACACCGCGTAGGGTTCGTCTTTGCCGGGATCCATAACTCGTCAGGAGGGACGATCGAAACGTTGCCGGAGAAGAGAACACGACCGATGGCTACGGTTTCGCCGATTCCCATGAAGATCTTGGTCCTCGCCCGCTGAAGAGCCTGAAGCGCCTCTTGCCCCACGGTGGGCGCCAACTGTCGTGGTATTGCCGACGAGTACGTCATGGAGGGGTCCTCATAGTGCGTGTTTAGAGACGTGGGGGAAGGCGAACGGTTGACGGGTACAAGGTAACACAGCTTACCCAGGTTCAGATCCCACGACGCTGGCGGAATCCTACTCCTGCTATAAATCACTATAAGGGCAATACGCCGAGTTACAGGGATTGGTTCGCTGTGCGAGGTTGTATGAATCGATGCCCTAAAGGCTCTCGTAGGCCCGACTTATATAGTCGCCAGGTCCTAGGTTTATAGGGAAAAGTCCTAGCCAGACAGGTTACAGAGTCCTACACCGTCTACTACTAGTCTTATGTATCTTGCACTCCAAGGCTCCGGGTATGTCGGTGACTCCAACTGTATCCTTCATTTATCCGGCATGGGCCTCCTTCGATCCATCTAATCGGGCATTTAGCAGCCATAGGCCATGCTGCCAACTGTGGGTCACCCGGGTTAGCCGGATAAGAGACATGCTATAGGGATACCCATATAGCATATCCCCAACAACGACAACCATGGAGCGACGCCATTGACCTTGACGCCACACCGGTGATGATGGAGATCATGTTAGTGCTTAAAGATGGAGATCGGAAGCACAAGAAGAAAGGCCATATCATATCACATATTTTAAATTGCATGTGATGTTAATCCTTTTATGCATCTTGTATTGCTTAGTTCGCGATAGTAGCATTATAAGATGATCCCTCTCACAAAATATCAAGTTATAGAGTGTTCGTCCTTAGTAGGCACCATTGACAAAACTCGTTGTTTCGAAGCACCACGTGATGATCGGGTGTGTTAGATTCTGCGAGTGTATACAATGGGAGCAAGCCAGATTTGCTCATGCGAAAGCTAAGGTTTGGTCTTGACGAGCCTAGCATGTACATACATGGTCTCGGAACACGGAATACCGGAAGGTAAAGCATGAGTCATATAGATGATATGATGAACATGATGATTGTTCGCCTTTGAAACTATATCATGTCACATGATGATCGGACTTGGTGTAGTGAATTTGGTTCGTGTGATCACTAAAACAATGCGAGGGATATTGTTTTGAGTGGGAGTTCAACATCAATATGATTAAAAGTTGAACACTATTTATCATAAATTAAATCAAAGTGAATTTGCATAGTTGTTGTAGTCATTGGCATCCGTTTACCACCTTGCGCTTAGTTATAATTGAGATAATAGAACTATAGAATTCTAGTTAATTACTTTACGAACTGGTATCGTATTGCTTTGAAGTGTTAATCTAAAGTTTAAAAGTCCTATTGCAAACTTTCAGTAAGTTCCGGTTACTCCATGAAGTTTAATAATTGGTATTAAATCAAGAGTAACAATTCCAGTGTTAGTATATAAGTGTCATGTTTATCTGCATGATTCTTAATATTCAAAAGATTGTTTTAATATCAAGGTTATCTAGGAACATCATATGTGGAAGATATTGCGATATTTAAAACGATGTTTTTAATTATAACATGATAGAGTATAACATGGCAAAGTTTATGTTCTCATATTTGATGGGAATTTTCAAAAGGTTGGAGACGCTAGTCGTTCTAATCCTCCAAAAAGTTTTGGAGAACAACATTATACTCGCGATTCACCGTTATAAGCTAAAGCAGCTTGATCATGAATAATTCCATGGATAAGGATGAATATTTGATGTAGGTAAAATGTTTACTACACCAAGAGATTACTAAAGAATGGAATTTGAAAGAACACCAAACATTTGATGATGGTGATCTACTTCAAAGTGCAAGTCCAAAGACATTGGTATTTAACTATACATGTTTTGGACTATGTGTCATGTGTATGGCTTCACTATTGATGTTGATAGATTCTTTCAAACAGAAAAGGAAATACCAAAAGAGAATCTCATAAATATATGGCAGAAAAGAAAAGACCAGAATTGTTCAGCTTAGGTATATAGAGGATATACGTGTTATGGCTGTATTCTTTGCTTGTTAAATAATGTGGTTATTAAGTATTAGATACTAATTTTTTTGGTGTGAATCGTCATACGAAACAACACAATTCATGAACTACAATAGCCTAAGTAACCAGCAAAAGAATATGTGATGATGTTCATCGAGAATAAATAAAGGGTTATTGTGTTGTTCATTGAAATCAAAGCTTGCCTTCAAGATTTTTTTATTAGGTATTATGAGAACAAAAGGGTTGTTTAAATAATTGCCGTAATCCATAAAATATGGATGATTTACAAATCTCGTTGGAGAAATCACATCCAACTAGTGCTAAAAATGTCGAAAGACAAATTGATTGAAAGATCACTTAGGAAGTGACATCGCCATTTAAATTATATTGGAAAGAAAACATGAAGAAACTCCATGTGGATGGAATTTTGGAGTCTTTTGATTTTTGATCAAATGATGCTTATGAAACTTTCCTAGAGATAATTAAAACTCCGTTCATAGGCCAAAAGGGAACGAATGACTAGATTATTGGAATTTGTACATATTTGATGTATGAAGTCCATTACATGTAGTCAAGAGCGATGGATTTCACCTTCATATGCTTTCTCCGAAAATTTGAGTGAATATATGAATATTTACTTAATGAGGATGAAGTGTGAAACATTTGAAAAGTTCAAAAACTTTCAAGATGAAGTGCAAAATAAATGTAACAAGAAAATAAATAATTTATGATAGGATCATAAAGGAAGATATTTTAGTTACAAGTTTAGCATAACACCTAATATTTGAGGAATCGTTCCGTGGATTTGCATTTCCCGAAACATCATAAGAGTATGGAGTGTTCGAGATATGTAATCAAACCTTGTTTGACATGGTAAGATCAAAGGTGTAATTCATAAAACTGCCATTATATTTTAAAGATTAAAAGCTTTAGAGACCACTGTTTTTCCACTAAAAAGAGCTCCATCATGATCCGTTGAAATGACACCATATAAAGTTATGGTTTGGGATAAAACCCAAGTTGTCATTTCTTAAACATTGGTATGCTATGCATAAGTGAGATGTTTACTACCAAAGTCGGATGAACATGTCTTTGTATGTTATTTCGAATAATCATTGAGTATTCCTCCATAACACCGAAGACAAAAATGTTTGTCGCTTAGAACGTCAAGTTTCTTTGAAAAAGGAATTTTCCGTGGAAAAGTTAAGTGGGAGGACAATAGAACTTTGATAAGGTTAAAAGAACCTTAGCTATATGTGCAAAGTTGCGCAACACCAAAAAGTGTTCCGGAGGCAGCAACAATGCTCATGGCTCACGAGCCTCAAAGGTTGTGGTCACGGAAGTCTAAGTTCCTATTAAACCAAGTAGGTCGGATAAACAATCAAATACCAAGATTTTAGGGTTGAATCATTATTTGAAAATAATGAACCGACTACATGCAAAGAAGCGATGATGGGCCCTGACTCCATCAAATGGCTTGAAGCCATAAAATCCGTGATAGTTCCATACACGAGAAATCAAGCTTTGAACTTGAAAGACCCTCTGGAAAGGTGTAAAACCTTACAGTCGTGTTTGGAGCTATAAAGAAATAGGCATGGATGTTTCACATCTATGAAATAGTCGACATGTTGGGAAAGAGTTCACAACAATGTTCAAAGGTTCACTATGACAAGATTTGATCTTTCATAGTGATGTTTAGTCTAGACGGATTAATGTAGCAACCACTACATATAATTTTTTTATGTGGTAGTTGAATAAACAAAACAAGTTCTTCTGATAGAATTGTTACCTAGGACGTGTGCATAACACGGTCCATAGGGTTTTGTTAATTCAAAGGATGTTAAAAGTGTATGCAAACTACAATGGTTGAAGTGAGCATCGCGGAGTTGGAATCTTCACCATGATGAAACTGTTAAAAGAGTTTAAATTCATTAGAGACGATGAAGATGCTTGCATTTGCTAGAAATTAAGTGGGAGCGCTAAGACATATTTCTAATACATTATGTGGAAGACATATTGTTGATTGGAAATGATGTATCTTTTATTAACACATGTTAAGAATTTCATCTCGATGAAAGACTTAGGCAAAACCCGAATATTTGGCATCAATATCTATATAGATAGATTGAGACGCTAATATGGTTGTGCCAAATGTACATAGATGAGATATTGAATGAGTTCAATATGGAAATGACAAGAAAGGTTCTTCCCACACAAAAAGGATTAAATCAAAATTCAAGTGTATCGACACTTGGTAAGTGAAACAAAGATTCAAGTATAGATTGATACTTGATGTATGAAATCACAAAGAGTATTTATATCAATCATACTGTGATATGTACAAATCCAGATATGTCCTATGCTCTAAATGTTATGAGCATATACCAGAATGATTCATAAGATGATCATTGGACAATAGTAAGAATATTCTTATGATCTTTTGGAAGAACTAATAATATATTATTTTTGTAGATGTGACAAATAGATGATTAGTTCATTGTAAAAGTACTACATTGTTACTAGTTTTGTCACAAAGTACAAATTAATTTTATCTCAATATAAACTAAGTGTGGCACAATATAATGGAAAGTAAGTTCCATAATGGATTTGGAAGAGTTCCAAAGTTAAGACATTGTGACAGATACTACAACAAAAGGCTAAGTATATGAATGCTTTATAGCATCAAAAGAGGGCATTTGTGTTAAGTAGTTTGTTATCAAACTAGGTGTGGTTCACAGTAGGATAGTACCATGAAGATATATTGTACGGCAATATTATAAACATGTTTTAACCCCAAGGAACCAAAGGTATCACCAAAGGACCAAATTTTTACAAAGCCATCGCATTAGAGAATGAGTGATGTGTAGAGACGCAAAGATATGCAACTACACATGGACCAGAAAGAGTCATATCTGAAGATCACTAGACCACTAGCAATCGTGTAAATACAACACTGGAAAGCCATAGGTGTTGAATACACAAAGATTTGAAACTAGATTATTGTCTCTAGTGCAAGTGGGAGACTGTTGGAGATATGCCCAGGAGGCAATAATAAAGAGGTTATTATCATATCTTCACGCTTATGATATATGTTTACATACCATGCTATAATTGTATTAACCGAAAACATTAATACTTGTGTGATTTGTAAACATAAAAGAGTCACAGATGTATTAACCATGCTATAAGCTTTCTGATACATAGTAACCTAATTCCTTCGACCATGATATCATGCTAATCACCATCACCGGATGGATGCTTTGATGACATCAAACACCACATCGTAACTGGGTGGCTATAAAGGTGGCATTGAGTGTTCAGAAAGTATGTGTTGAGGCACATGGATCAAGAGTGGGATTTGTCCATCCATATGACGGATAGATATACTCTAGGACCTCTCGGTGGAATGTCATCCAATTAGCTTGCAAGCATGTGACTGGCTCACAAGGGATAACATATCACAGGAACGAGAAAAGAGTACTTATCGACAACGAGGTTGAACTAGGTATGCAGAGATACCGACGATCAAACCTCGGATAAGTAAACTATCGCGAGACAAAGGGAAATTGGTATCGTATGTAAGTGGTTCATTCGATCACAAAGTAATCATAGAAATATGTGGGAGCCATATGAATTTCCAGATTCCTCTATTGGTTATTTATCGGAGAAGTGTCTCGGTCATGTCTGCGTAATTCACGAACCGTAGGGAGACACACTTAAGGATTCGATGTTGTTTAGTAGATATGGAATGTAAGTAGGGAGTCCGAATGTTGTTCGGAGTCTCGGATGGGATCCGGGATATCACGAGGAGATCCAGAATGGTCCGGAGAATAAGGTTCATATAAGGAAAGTCCAATTCCGGAGTTCGGGAATGATTTCGATGATTTCATCAGAGGTTCTAGAAGGGTCTAGAAGGTTCACCGGACCGGAAGGGGAAGGGAACATGAATGTGTCATGGATAAGTGGAATGATTGGATCATGTCCTAGGTCACTTGGTTGGGCATTAGCAAGAAAGAAATCAAGCTCCAAATTGAAAGTCAAAAGGCAAGTTTGAAAAATCAAACTGGGACAATGTGTCCTGGTGGAGGAAGGAAAGAATCCTTCTTTCCCTCCACCACAAGCCAACAAGGAGAGGGAGTTGGGGAAGGATTCAAACTCCCCTCTCCCAAGCTGCCTCCCTCTCATAAATAGAGGGGAGGGGGTGCCCCAAGGCCACATAACACCAGCCCCTCCTCACGCCTTGCTTGCTGCAAGCGCCACCGCCCTAGCCACCGCCGGATCCACCTCCTCCTCTCCGGCCTCTAAACCCTAGATCACCGGGGAACACTATTTGTCCACCATAACCTGCTCCAGCTTAGGCGAAGCCTTGCATGATCTTCCCTCTACTTCCGACACCACGCCGTCGTGCTATCGGAATCGCGAGGGGAGAACTACAACCTCCACTGCCTGCTGGAACAAGGGAGAGGAAGGTCTTCATCGAGTACCGTATGTTTTACCGACTGCGAGAGCGCTACCGGAACACGGCACCGGAAGGATAGTCTACGTGATCTTGAGATCGGCAAGTGTACGACTACATCACCCACGAGAATCTGCTCTCGTTAACCGCTTTGGAATCTTCGAGGGTGAGTACTCTAATCGACTCGTTTCTACAATCTAGTAGATAGATCTTGGCTTGTTTGTGTGCATGCGGTAGAATTTTTTGTTTTCCAATCTAAGAACCCCTACAAAAAGGGCATGAAAACTTCAATGGTTGAAGTAAGCATCACGGAGTTGGAATCTTCACTGTGATGAAACTGTTAAAAGAGTTTAATTTCATCGGAGATGATGGAGATAATTGCATTTACAAGAAATTAAGTGGGAGCGCTGAGACATATTTCTAACACAATGTGAAAGACATATTGTTGATTGGAGAAGATGTATCTTTTATTGACACTAGATTAAGAATTTCATTTCGATGAAAGACTTAGGCTAAACCCGAATATTTGGCATCAATGTCTATATGGATAGGTTGAGACGCTAATATGGTTGTACCGAATGTATATAAATGAGATATTGAATGGGTTTAATATAGAAATGACAAGAAAGGTTCTTGCCACACAGAAATGATTGAATCAAGATTCAAGTGTATTGACACTTGGTAAGTGAAACGAGCTTCAAGTATTTTGACACTTGGTGATTGAAATCACAAGAGTATTTTGATCAATCATAATGCGATATGTACACATCCAGATATGTCCTATACTATAAATGTTATGAGCATATACCAGAATGACTCATAAGATGATCATTGGACGATAGTAAGGATATTCTTATGATCTTTGAAAAGAACTAAGAATATGTTATTTATGTAGAGGTGACAAATAGATAGATAGTTCATTGTAAAGTGTTACATTGATACTAGTTTTGTTACAAGATACATATTAAGTTTTTATCAATTTGTCACCTCTTGATACATCTTCCACTGTATATGCTAGTCAAAATATGCTAACAAGATACTAATTGTTATCCCTTGGTGTAGTAAACATTTTCCAAGAGCAGGGTGTGATGCAGCACAGCGGCAAGTTTTCCCTCAGTAAGAAACTGAGGTTATCGAACCAGTAGGAGGAAGGAAACGTCACACAGGTGTTGCAAGCAACGCGGAGACCTGCACAACACACACTCAAGACTTTGCCCCAACGAATCAGTGAGGTTGTCAAGCTCACTGGTTTGCTGTAACAAAGGATTAAACGTATGGTGTGGAAGATAATGGTTTGCAGCAAGTAAACAAGTAACAGTGGAAGATGTATCAATGGTAAAGATTGGACCGGGGTCCATAGTTCACTAGAGGTTCTCTCCTTAGATAAACAGCATGGCATGAAGGGTAAACAAATTACAGCAGGGCAATTGACAGGAACTGAGCAAGGCATAACAATGCAATACCAGACAAAAAAGATCATATGAGATTCGATTGGGCAATACAACAATATACATAGACCGCCATCCAACTTCATCTATGAATAGAAGTCCACCTTCAGGTTATCATCCGAACCCCCTCCAGTATTAAGTTGCAAGCAACAGACAACTGCTTTAAGAAAAGTGTGTAAGGTAAACTATCCACTTGTTCCATGAACAAGAGACCGTTGTTTTCTCCCTAGTTGCAACAACACATCTACACCGAAGAGATTTCTGTCACTTCCATTGGAAACTAGAGGCATGAACCCACTATCGAGCATAAATACCCCCTCTTGTAGTCACTAGCAACTACTCGGCCAAGATAGCTACTAACAACGGAGAGCATGCAAGAACACAAACAACACAGACATGATAGTATCAAATAGACAAAACCATTAATCAATCTGACATAGTAATCTCAATATCTATCGGATCCCCGCAAACACAACATGCATGATTACAAATAGATTATATCTTCATCATGAACGAAGCTCACAAGATCTATACATGAAAGCACAAGGAGGAGATACAACCATCTAGCTACTACATGGACCCATAGTCCAAGGTGGAACTACTCACGCTTCATACCGAAGAAAAGGCCTCCGGGATAATTTCCCCTCCGGCAGGGTGCCGGGAAGAACTTCAGATCCCCCCTGATCTAGGAATGATGGTGGCGGCAGCTACAGAAGGTTTCGTGGAGTTTTGATCGGGTCCTTAGGGTTTCTGCATCGGGGGCTTCTTATAGGCGAAGAGGCGAGGCCGGGAGGCGACCAGGGGGGGCACACCCTGCCCAGGAGTGGGTCCACCCTAGCCCGCGTCTGGGGGGTGTGGTGGCCCTCTGGCACCTCTCCGTCTCGTCTTCTGGATTCATGTCCCCCACGGTAAAATATTGACTCCGGCTTGTGTCCCGTCCAATTCCGAGAATATTGATTTTCTACCTTTCTGGAACCAAAAACAGAAGAAAACAGGCAACTGTCACTATGGCAACTTGTTAATAGGTTAGTTCCAGAAAATATATAAAAACATCTCAAAGTGTAAACAAAACAAAGCAAAGTAGATACTATACAATCATGGAGCATCAAAAATTATAGATACGTTTCCGACGTATCAAGCATCCCCAAGCTTAACTCCTGCTCGTCCTCGAGTAGGTAAGTGATAAAAAGAATAATTTTTGAGGTGACATGCACCGTCAAAACCAAGATCAAACCATTTGCAAGCATTGAAAGCTGGGATCAAAGAACTCTAAGCATGTGCATGAAAGATGGAGTTCTAACAATAGTACATAGTAACTATGCATGCAACATGAAAGGCTACAAACAAAGATCATGAATAACATGCATTGAAAAATGTTTGTTTGTTTCACATACAGAAAACATGGCATAGTGGCAATCAGCTTATCCCTCATAGAGTAGCAAATAGATGCATAGGACAACTTCAAAGTTCACAAGGGTGACTAGAAACAAGTAGCACAAGAGCAAGTAATATCACAATATGCATCAATCAATAAGTTTCAGGACACTGCACTCAGAATGACAACTATGCTCTCTTAATGGTGCCTCAAAGTAGAAGGTGGAGACTCAAATAATGGTGGAAGAAGAGCCTTTCAAAAAGGAAGAAGGGATTTCAAGTTTTAAATAGAGCTTCCAAAAATTATGGTACTTGTTAGCTTTCAGCCCTCATTGCCCCTATCATAAGCATCTTGAAGTGGTTAAGGTTAAAGTGAACAAAGATGGAGTATATGCTTGACAAAGTATAAGTTGGCAATCTCAAGTCCCTTGAATACGAGGGCCACACCTCATGCTACTCAACTTCAGTCACCTACAAGTTCTTGTCATTGTAAGTACATGCGTATCATAGAGAACCACCAACGGGGTACCACTTGCACATGGTAAAAGAGCTATCCCATAACCAAAATGACAAGGCAAGCAGACAATGAGCATCTTAGCGATCTTTTTATTTACTATATGCATAGCTTTTTATTTACTTCATAGATAGCTCACTATGGTGATGCTGCAAGTTTCCACCATGATTTGGCATGGCTAGCCCAGGCGTTTCTCTAACACAAAATACAAACTCCATGGACTTACAAGTTCCCTCTTTAATTCACACCGGTGATATCCATAGACAAAAGAGCATGATATCAACTGAGTACAAAGTACAAGTGCAATGTTGAAAACGTTCCCCGTGACAACACGGTTCTGCTAATTCCAACGTATAAGTGCAAGCATATACAACATAGAAGACACAATGGTTCAAGTTTATTAGGGGAAAAGAATATAAAGTGTGCCATCAAGTTTGTGAGGGCTTTAATCACTAAGTTTTCACATAACAAAATAGTTTTTAATTGGAAGATAGCTGAAAACAAGAATATACTTAGAATGGTGTAACACACCATGCATGGGAATTTATAGTGGACACTTTGGAATAACTTGGTTTCTTGGAAGTTGGAAGCATGAGTAGAGCTTACTCATACAAGTGGAGGCTAGCAAAAGACTAGGAGCAACCAACTAAGAGAGCAATAATGGCCATAATCATGCAGAGCAACAAAACATTACTAATCAAAGCATAGAGTGGTACTACAAGTCAAGGACTAAATGATCATAGAGGCTATGGTGACTTGTTCATAGTCATAACATGGTGTGCACATGTGCCAAGTCAACCCAAGCAAAGCATCAAAGGAGAATACCACAATACTATGCTTTTGCATACTAAAACAACGCATAATTTCTTCAAGGCACAATAAGCAATCCCAATTGTTTGGAACAATACATTCTACAGAAATAATCACTAAGCATAAGGTCAAAACAACACCTAGCATTTCATGCTAAGGTCTAAGTCACAGTCAATGCAAGCTCCTCTTGCACTTATCAAGCAACAACTTCCTACTCCTTTCCAACACCAAATAAATTATTTGCAAACAACACAACGAGAACGGGGGTACAAACTACTTTATTCAAGCAAACTAAACAAACTAAGCAAACCAAACGAAAACTAAGATGCTCCAAGAACAACACAACTGTGCATGAAACAATAAAAAACGAAGTGTCTAGATAGACCTGAGCTTTTTATGGATGAAGAAGGGGGTGCCTTGGGCATCCCCAAGCTTTGACGCTTGTACCTCTTGGATATTTCTTGGGGTAACACCGGGGTGGCATCCCCAAGCTTGAGCTTTTGTCCATTCTTCATCTCATTACATCATTCTCTCTCTACACCTGAAATTTTTCCTTCATACAAAACTTCATACAATCTTCATTAGCAACATTAGTGTATTCAAAAGATAATAGACCTTTAGGCAAAGCTTTGGAACAGAAAAACTTTTCACTAAACACACAAGCTACTGTAGAAACTCCTTCAAAAATCTCAATTCACCTAAAGAGAACTCAAAAAGGAATCAATAAGAAGCAAATGCAAATAATGACAGAAATATGACAAAACAGACCAGCAGGTAGAAACCGATTTTTTCGAACATCTTATGTTGCTCAAATCAAAATGTGTTGAACTAACGAAAGTTAGCTAACATACTGG
This sequence comes from Avena insularis, assembly GCA_023614405.1. Classification (NCBI taxonomy): domain Eukaryota; kingdom Viridiplantae; phylum Streptophyta; class Magnoliopsida; order Poales; family Poaceae; genus Avena; species Avena insularis. The sequence continues at coordinate 30,592,974 of CM042690.1, forward strand.
GGGATTTATTCGTAAATGTTCAGCTCAATCCAAGTAACAGAGACTCCTCACGATTGTTTTTGGTTGAGGTTAGAAATCTGTTTCGGGACAGCAACTCCCCAAATCTTACTTCCCTCTCATTAGAGGTCATTCTTGGCACAAAAAGCAAACAAAAAGGATAAGGAGAGGTAATTAATGAAGTAATAACTTCCAAGACTCAAGGAAAATCCTGGGTTATCGCCCAACAAGTACTTTTCTTTAACGCCTTTAAGTTAGGCACAAGAAGCAAAAAGAATCAAGTATTTTCAAATGAAGAATGGAGATCATTTTTTGCAAAATCTTCAACTTTGAGAGGTATCTCATCCAAATGATTCTTGGAGGATCCCTTCTCATTCCTCTTTGGTTTACTACTTTCATCAAAATGATTTTCAGGAACAATCCAATCAAAATTCTTTTCAAAGTCCTCATGCATCCCAACAAGCTTAAAGGGTATGGGTATCTTAAATTCATCTTTAGGTTTGGTTTTATCTGAAGTACCCACAACATCTACACATGAGCCTAGCATATTAAAATGCTCAAAGACCTTTTTGACTTCCTTAGCAACATCATGGAACTCTTTGAGTAAAGTTTCAAGAATAAACTCTCTCTTTTCTGCGTTCTTTTCTTCTTTTAGTTTTAGGAACGAAATTTGCATCATGGGGTTAAGGCTAACAAACCTAGCCTCCAACATATGAACTAAAGGAAGCAATTCCATAATTAGGAGCAAGTTCCACTATAGATCTATCCTCAAAATCCTCATGCTTGCTAACATGATTAAAGAATTCTTCAATATTGTCTTTCCCAATTATGGAGCCACTACCTATAGAGAGGTCCTTCAGGGTGAATTTGGGGAGCAACATGGTGAGCTAGAACAAAGTGGCAACTAGAGCAGGAACTAATTTTTTTGTGTTTTTTGGATACACAAAGCAAACAAAACTAGATTAATTTTTTTTGGAGTTTATAAAAATAGGCAAACAAAACCAAGAAAAAGAAACTAAGCAAACTAAAAACAAAGTAAAGAGAAAGGAAGTGGAGGACTCACCTTGTGAAGACGTCCTTAGCCTCCCTGGCAACAGAGCCAAAAAATCTTGATGGCTAACATGAAGCCTGTTGGGAACCCCAAGAGCAGGGTGTGAAGCAGCACAGCAACAAATTTTCCCTCAGTAAGAAACCGAGGTTATCAAACCAGTAGGAGGAAGGAAACATCACACAGGTGTTGTAAGCAACGCGGAGACCTGCACAACACAAACTCAAGACTTTGCCCCAACGAATCAGTGAGGTTGTCAAGCTCACCGGTTTACTGTAACAAAGGATTAAACGTATGGTGCGGAAGGTAATGGTTTGTAGCAAGTAAACAAGTAACAGTGGAAGATATATCAATGGTAAAGATTGTACCGGGATCCATAGTTCACTAGAGGTGCTCTTCGTATATAAACAACATGGCATGAAGGGTAAACAAATTACAGCAGGGCAATTGACAGGAACTGAGCAAGGCATAACAATGCAATACCAGACAAAAAGATCCTATGAGATTCGATTAGGCAATACAACAATATACATAGACCGCCATCCAACTGCATCTATGACTAGAAGTCCACCTTCAGGTTATCATCTGAACCCCCTCCAGTATTAAGTTGCAAGCAATGCATAGCTGCTTAAGCAAAGTGTGTAAGGTAAACAATCCACTTGTTTCATGAACAAGAGACCGTTGTTTTCTCCCTACTAGCAACAACACATCTACAACCGAAGAGATTTCTGTCACTTCCCTTGGAAACTAGAGGCATGAACCCACTATCGAGCATAAATACCCCTCTTCGAGTCACTAGCAACTACTCGGCCAAGATAGCTACTATCAACGGAGAGCATGCAAGATCACAAAAAACACAGACATGATAGTATCAAATACACAAACCCATTAATCAATCTGACATAGTAATCTCAATATCCATCGGATCCCCGCAAACACAACATGCATGATTACAAATAGATTAGATCTTCATCATGAACGGAGCTCACAAGATCTATACATGAAAGCACAAGGAGGATATACAACCATCTAGCTACTACATGGACCCATAGTCCAAGGTGGAACTACTCACGCTTCTTACCGGAGAGAAGGCCTCTGGGATGATTTCCCCTCCGACAGGGTGCCGGGAAGAACTTCAGATCCCCCCGATCTAGGGACGACGGTGACGGCGGCTACAGAAGGTTTCGTCGAGTTTTTATCGGGTACTTAGGGTTTCTGCATCGGGGGCTTCTTATAGGCGAAGAGGCGAGGCCGGGAGGGCCACACCCTGCCTAGGCGTGGGTCCACCCTAGCCCGTGCCTGGGGGGTGTGGTGGCCCTCTGGCACCTCTCCGTCTCGTCTTCTGGATTCGTGTCCCCCACGGTAAAATATTGGCTTTGCCTTTTGTCCCGTCCAATTCCGAGAATATTAATTTTCTGCCTTTCTGGAACCAAAAACAGAAGAAAACAGGCAACTGGCACTGTGGTAACTTGTTAATAGGTTAGTTCCAGAAAAGATATAAAAACACCTCAAAGTGTATACAAAGCAAAGCAAAGTAGATAGTAAACAAGCATGGAGCATCAAAAATTATAGATACGTTTTCGACGTATCAACGACCAACTATACAGCCTTCGTCTTATAGTTGGCGTCGCCTCTGCCTCCTAAAATAGTTTCACCCCGTGCAACTGGTTCGAAGAGACAACATATAGAACACTCAGAAATCACGAAAACCTCACCTCTGGAAGGGATCTGGAGGGGGAACTTGCCCTAGGGATCCATCTTCACCCTAAGAAGATCTAGGAGGCCAAGGCATCGATCACATCTTCATCAACCGTTGCATCTTCATCACCACCATCATCTCCATCCATCCAATCTAGATCTTGTTGTAATTCTTGCACTAGTTGTGGATTTACACAAGTACTATTCATCGATAATCGTTTCCATTATCATTGTCATGATGCTGATTGCCTCCATGTCTGAGTAGATCATTAGTTTTTGGGGAGATGGAGAAACCCTAGTATATGATTGAGATGAGATAGAGATTATTATGTTTTAGATCATTATATGTATGTGTTAATTGTCTTCATCTTGATGTTGGGAGTTGTGCACCTCCTAAATATTTGCCTCTTATGGGGACTCAATGAAGGGGATTACTTGTTGGTAGACGGAGGGATGGTAGCACTTACTGTGACTATAAAGTCATTGTTACGTACTAACTTGGGGAATCAAGGAGAACTCATTAAGCCATGTTCATGCGGCGGTAGAGATCCCATAACAGCGGGGTAATACGATTGATGTTGTTTATCTGTCAGTTGTGGTTATGAAGGATGGTGTGAGCAGTGGTTGCTGCCTAATCATCCATATATGGAGCTCCTTCCACATACATACATATCATGAGAATATTCGTTATAATGATCTTGATCGCTCGGTCTAAATTGCTAGTGGTGTATCCACCACTCCCTAAGAACGTCTTTCCCCTATTACAGTTTCAATCTTTTTTACGCACGCAATTACTACATTCTGCATTAAGTTTTATTTCACTTTACTTTACTGTTTCAACCAACCAAAAACCCCAAAACAACTCTACTTTCTCACATCTTAGAATTATTTCTTAAGTACTTCGTTTAGTTTTAGTTAAAAGCATTTGTCTTTCACCTACTGCTTCCGGTAGGATCAACATATTTATTTCGAAACTAGCTACAAACGATCCACTTGCTGTTATCAGCGGGCCATGACGGGCCAGAACCGTTTAGGGCGTGTCGGGCCTGGGCCCATTGGCCAGGTTTGCATGCGGGGGTACGTGCTGCGGTAGGTGGGCGCGCGCTGGTTGCGTTGTGTGCGCGTGTGTGGTCTGAGTGTGGCGAAGGCAGTGTGTGTATCAAGGTCGGCTTAGGTTAGGGTTTGGTCCAGGGTTTGTTTGGGTCGGGTGGTAGGTCGCCTCACCCGGAGGGCTAGGCTGCCTCCCCGAAAACATCTTTTAAAAAAAATGTTTTTGTAAATAGTTTTCAGACAAACAAAATATCCATAAAGACCTACATTTTTTATTTGGAATAAAGAGAGGGATATTTAGAAAATAAAATAGGCTTTTATCAAAGAACATTAGAGGAAAAAATATGCACGATGATGTCATAATGATGTAAAAAAAGAAAATAACAAACAATTTTTATTTCGGAAATTTCCGGGGCATTACAACAACCATTTTTATTGCGAAGTTGCAATCCTTGCACAACTTTTAGGTCCTCACAAAAGTTTACACTAACATGAAGCTTCTATTTCACCAATACATTTATTTGAAAAGGAGATCAAATGTCTATCGAAATGAAAGGCTTTTAGGAATACAAAGAAAAAGATAGCCAACAATCACTTATAGAATATAAAAACATCAATCAAACTAAGTAGTAACCGACATCAACAGAACATAAAAAGCAAACCTAGTGTACTCTTTGATTGGAGAAAATGCCTGCAGGTGGCGAGCAGGCACTTCATCGTGGATTCTATCGCCGTCCAATAATCCTTATGTTTCTTTCTTTTGGTTTGTTAGATCCATCAATACTCTTCCACGTCCTCCTCTTTTCAGATTTGTTTCCTCTAGTTGAAATATACACACATGTTACTGGGAAGTTAATTTTCCATTTAAATCGATAGCAGAAAAGGGAGTCAGGGTTGCGCCGAGGAGGCGGCGGTGTGGATGAATTTTCTTTTTTCCCTTTCTCCGTAGTTACTAGTTAGGACTTAGGAATACATGGATCTGAAGAAGAGATCAAATATCGAATCAAAGTGTGTGCTTAGTGGTGCATTTTTGTATGTGTCTATATTGTACTTAGTTTTTCTAAAGGAAAAGAGAGAGGGAGAGAAGGGGAAGAGCCCCGGTCCCCGGCTCTTGCATCAATTCATGTGTGCAACCATTTGTATTGCAAAGTTGCAATCCTTGCACAATTTGTAGGTCCTCACACAAGTTTACACTAACATGAAGCTTCTATTTTCCATACTCCACCGATACATGAATTCAAAAAGGAGATCAAATGTCTACCGAAATGGAAGGCTTTTTCTGTAGGAATACAAAGACGAAGATAACCAACAATCACTTAGGAATATAAAAACATCAAACTACCTGACATCACCATAACATATATATATATATATATATATATATATATAAGGCAACCTAGTGTACTCTTTGATTCGCATAGAAGGGTTCGATTCCTTGGAGATCGGAGAAAATTCCATGCGGATGAAAGAGCCTCTAATTACCATCATCCTGAACATCATTTTCTCTTCTGTTTCTTGTCGTCGACCAGCGTGAAGTTGGCATCATCAAAAAACCATAAGTTACATCTGTTCTTCTTGCAAGGTATCAGCTCGGAGGTGCCTGCGGCCACATCGTAAACCATTATTTTGTTGGGAAGCCCCGCCACCTTGCTAATCCAGTAGACGCAGTAACACCTCTACTTCGAGCAGGAAGGAGGACTCTGGTTGTGCTGCTAGGTAGGTGGTTCTAGTTGTTTCTCAGTAGCCAGACCCCCCGTATCCCACTGCCTGGAAAAGGAGGAGCGCAGATGAAGAGGAAAGGGGTATCCTTTTCTGCTCCGACGCGTGACTGGGTGGTCCCCATGGCGCCATGGCACAAGGAGCTACGACTGCTGCACATCTACTTTGAGCAGGAAGAAGTACTCGATCGGGTGGTGGTGTGGCAGCGCAGGTGGTTCCGCAGGTGGTTCTGGTGAGGCGCCCTCCGTCTATCACCGGCAGCTGCGCCGCAGGCCGATGTCATCGGAGCAGGAATTGCATGCTTCAGCCAGGTACATGTTTCTTTTGTCCTTCTCAGATTGTGGCCCGTTGGTGTTTTGGCTACATCATTGATCTTATTGTCAATTACCAGAAATGCTATGGGACCATCATGGAAGGAACTGCAAGTGTTAGATGAATGCTGACTCATGATTGATTGCATGCATAGACATGTCATCGAGATTGTGTTGGGTGTTTTTTTTGTTCGCCGAGTGTTTATAACCCGGATACTCGGCAAACAGCTCTTTGCCGAGTATCATCATGTTGACACGCGGCAAATAGGTCATTCGCGAAAAAGTTACTTCTTTGCTAAGTATGCATCAGAAAAACACTCGGCAAAAATATACATACACGGTAACGTCCTAAAAAACACTGGGTAAAAGATGGATACACAGCAAATCGTCGTGCCACACGTTCTTTCTGTCTGCAGTTGACGGCACAACTTACGGTGTTATGGTTTGCCGAGTGTTGTCAGACGTACACATGGCAAAAAGTTGGCGCGTAAGTTTCTTCTCCCGCGTGCGCCAAAATTCTAGGGTTTGGGAGAATACTATGGCATGTATGTGGTAGCTTTGTTGTGTGTTAGTACAGAAACACTCGGTAAAGAGGTAGTTTGCTGTGTGCCTTAATTGTTACCGAGTGTTTATGTCTAATACATGGTAAAATTAGCAGGAAAATAACACCAAATTGAAGTGGGTCTATGATGAAATTAGCTAGGTTCAAGCCTGGCTAAACTTGTAGGTTTCACATTGTTTGATATTTTTTCTTGCAACTATATCCCATAAGATGAAACAACACGAAGGTTTTCAATTATTTTTAAATTTCTTATGTCTGTTTTAAACTATGGTCAAAACGGCGGGCATGAAGATTCTTAGCTAGGGGATGAGCCTTGCTAAACTTGCATTGCATGTCTAAAGAAACATCACATTGTGAGTCTAGAAATAAGTTTTTCAAACATCATGAGCATTAGATCATGTACCTATAGTTCAAACCGGACCCACTTTCTACCGATTCGGCGGACCTCGTCTTTTTCACCAGGGGTGGATGGAAAGGTTTGAGATACCCCTGAGACATTGTCCATGTAAAATGGTCTAATATTTTTGAAAATTAGGGTGGTAGCATTTTGAATTATATCTTTGGTGGTTGCTTCACAAAACGTCCTGTTTTTGGCACTCGTAAAATAGAAAATGGCTTTTCTATGCCACGAAAAGGAAAATTTTCTCCTGTAACATTGTTCGCCATCCCAAGATGTACATGCATGCACAATATGGGCATATTATCATAAAATATGTCGTGATTCTAGCCATAACATTGGTCATTTGGTCCGAAAGCTATGAAACCTCGAACATAATAGCTCATTTTGAGAAGGTTTTTTTAGATGCAATCAATATACCAAGTTTGATATTTTCCTTATAAATATGTCACATAATATGACAGCACGCGAAAGTTTTACATTGTTCGGACCGTTTTTCAATATCTTATGCATGTTTCAAACTATGGTCAAAACGGCGGGCATGAAGATTCTTACCTAGGGGATGAGACTCGCTAAAATTGCATTAGATCTCTGAAAAATACATCATATTGTGAGTCTAAAAATGATTTTTGCAAAAAATCATGAGCATTAGATCATATACCTATAGTTCAAACCGGACCCACTTCCTAACGATTTGGCAAACATTTGTCTTTTTCACTAGGGTTGGACAAAAAGATTTGAGATATTCCGGTTGGGACATGTCCATTTAAGATGGTCTAGTATTTTTGAAAAATTGGGTGGTAGCACTTTGAGTTATGTCTTTGGTGGTTGCTTCACAAAACGCCCCGTTTTTGGCACTCAGAAAATGGAAAATGGCTTTTTAGTGCAATAAAAAGAAAAACTTCCTCTTTCAACATTGTTCGTCATCCTAAGATGCACATGCGTGTATAATATAGGAACATTATCACAAATTATGCCGCGATTCTGCCATAATATTGATCATTTTGCCCGAAAGCCATAAAACCTCTAACATGATAGCTCATTTTGAGAAGAGTTTTTTGAGATGTAACCAATATACCAAGTTTTGTATTTTTCCTTGCAACTATGTCACATAATATGACGTAACGCGAAGGTTTCACATTGTTTGGATCGTTTTTGAATTTCTTATGTCCATTTCAAATTATGATCAAAACGGCGGGCATGATGTTTCTTAGCTATGGACTAAGCCTCGCGAAACTTGCATTGAATCTATGATGAAATAGCATATTGTAAACCTAAAAATAATTTTTACAAAAAATTATGAATATCAAATTATGTACTTGTAGTTCAAATCGGACCTACTTCCTGCCGATTCCGCAGACATTTGTCTTTTTTACGAGTGCCAGACAAAAAGGTTTGAGATATCCCAGTTAGAACATTGTCCATGTAAGGTGGTCTAGTATTTTTGAAAAATGGGATGATACCATTTTAAAACTTTTATTTTGTGGTTGCTTCACAAAACACCCTGTTTTTGTCATTCGGAAAATGAAAAATGGTTTTGTCTAGTATTTTTGAAAAATGGGTGGTACCATTTTGCAACTTTGATTTTGTGATTAGTATATAAAATGATCAAATGCGAAAGTTTTAGTTTGTTCTGAATTTTTAATCTTGTATGGACATTTCAAAAAAGGTTGGAAATAGTTCCTGAGTGTTTTCATAATACACTGCTGCGTTCTAATTGGTTGGGATGTGATTCTCGTGGATCGTGCCTCTGCGCCATCGAATCCTCCAAAATCCTACGATCCATATCTCTCGTATCCCTACTTCCCTCTGTCTCCTACTCCAGCCACGAAAATATTGGAGTAAAAAAAATCTTGCAACCTTATCCACCTCAGAGCCTCACTGGAGATGACCGCCGCCATTCTGCATTTGAGCCGACCTCCGCCTCCTAGTCCCAAGGAGGAAAACCGGACCATCGCGTCGCATATAGCCTCGTCCTCGGCGCCCCGGCTCCGGCCACTTCTCGGGTGCTCCGCGCTCAAGAGGAGGTCTTCGGCAAGGACCACGCGCACACCGTCGTGGTCGACGGTCGGCAGGCTGTTCGCCATGGCAGGGCTGCCTGGAACCACCGCGCACACCGTCGTGGTCGACGGCCGGCAAGCTGTTCACCATGGCAGGGCTGCTTGGAACCACCGTGCCTAGGAGGGAGGGTTCTGAGACGACGCTCTTGGCATGCCGGCGAGGTCGACGTTGCCACGCACCACAGCGCCCAGGAGGGAGGGTTATGAGGGGACGGCCGCGGGCACGCCGTCGAGGTCGACGCTGTCGGGTACCACCGTGCCCAGGAGGAAGGGCTCCAAGGCGACGACCGTGGGCACGCCGTCGTGGTCGAGGACGTCCGGCTGGGGCTCGTTCCGGCGGCGCCGGTCGTCGGCGACTTTTTTTTGTCACCGTTTTAAACATTTTCTGAGTCAAACACTCGGCAAAGGGGCTTTCTAGCTTTTCCATTGTTACGTTATTTTTTAACAATGGAAAACATTATGCTGAATACCCTGTAAGACACTCAGCAAAGCCATTTGTGCTGTTAACAGTTCTGGACGTCGTCAAGATTTTTTTTGCCGAGTTCCATTGGTAGACACACGGCAAAGGGTAATTTACCGAGTATTTACGTTCTGACACTCAGCAAAATTAATTTACCGGCGTATTATTTACTGTGTATAGTTTGCCGAGTGTAAATACACGGTAAATCTTTGCCGTGTATTTTTGATACTCAGCAAAAAATCGTTTTCCCCTAGCTATAGTGAGCCGTAGGTCGTCTGCTACTGTTTTGTGTCGGGTTTTTGAAGACGGTGAGAGCAATCAGATTTTTTATGTGGGTTTGACACTCTTTCTCATAAGAAAAGTATAATCATTGAGGCATTCATATTCGCTCAAAATGTATCATGTTTTCCTAAATCTAATGACATCTTTTGCATGACTATGTCATGTTTCACTGATATTGTTAAATTGCATATTATTATATTTTCCATTTATTGTACAAAAAAAGTAAATTGCATCCTAGTTTTGACATCTTGTGGATCGTTGTACCCCCATTCAAGGATCAAATCCTAGGATTGAGTCTTGTATGTCGCAATATGAAAATGATTTATTATTTCAGTGGAAGTTCATAATCCCGTCGACAGGGAGGCACCGGCCACGAGCTCCATGAGACTAGTCTTATGTATAAATTATGTAAGTGAGTGCGCATGATGGTGCATTTTTGTATGTGTCAATGTTGTACTTAGTTTTTCAGAAAGAGAGAGAGAGAGAGAGAGAGAGAGAGAGAGAGAGAGAGAGAGAGAGACGGTCCCAGCTTTTGCATCAATTCATGCGTGCAACCATTTGTATTGCAAAGTTGCAATCCTTGCACAACTTTTAGGTCCTCACAAAAGTTTACACTAACATGAAGCTTCTATTTTCTATACTCCACCAATAAATGGATTTGAAAAGGAGATCAAATGTCCATGAAATGTAAGGCTTTTTGTAGGAATACAAAGACGAAGATAACCAACAAACACTTAAAAACATCAAACGAACTGACATCAATCAAACGCACATAAAAGGCAAGCTAGTGTACTCTTTGATTCGCATAGAAGAGTTCGATTCCTCGTAGATGGAGAGACAGCAGACGAAAAAGCCTCTAATTACCATCATCCTGGACATATTTTTCTCTTATGTTTCTTGTCGTCGACCAGCGTGACGTTGACATCATAAAAAAACCAGCAGCTACATCTCTTCTTGCAAGGTATCATCTCGGAGGTGCCTGCGGCCACATCGTAAACCATCACTTCGTTGGGAAGCCCCGCCACCTTGTTGATCCAGTAGACGCAATCGGCCCTCATACCACGGACGCCTCGCACCACCGCCGGGTCGCTGTTGTCGTAGACGAACACAGGACCGGATCCTGGGTGGTCTGGTCGCGATCGGGGATCTAGAGACCGCGCACGCCCTCGCATATGTCGAGGCAGTACACCTTGTCGCCTCCAGCGTTGAAGGCTAGATCGATGAGATGCTCCAGCGCCACCATATTGTAAGGCATTTCGACGGTCGTCCACTCCTTGTTTCTGGTCGCGTCGATGTAGGCCATCTTGTCACAGCCGTATAGGTCCACGACGGTCGACCAGGCCTTGGGTCCGGCGTGCGGCATGTTCGCTGTTGTGGGCCCTTGACGGAGATTAGGTCTCGACCTCCTCATCAGAGAGGGGATGAAGGAGGAAGATCCTCGCCGTCCGGGTTTGAACTGGGACGAGCCGTCCGCATCGCATATAGCCAAGAAAGGCAATGCAGTGCAACACGTGCAGTGCACAGAGACAAGAAAAGCAATGATGGGAGGAAAAGAAAAGCAATCATGGGAAGGAAGAAAATCAAACAGGTAAACAACCAACACGGCAAGCAATCGCACAAAAGATGGCACGCATCAGGAGACCGCTCGGTGCTAAGTCCACACAAAAGCACACCAAGAAAAAAACTAGACGAAGCACAAGAGGATGACACATGGGAACCATGTGGCCACACAAGCGCCACATCTGTGCCACCTACGGCCGACCCACAACACAAAAGGCTACACAGCACCATGAACGCACACAGAAAAATATGCAAACCATACAACTAAACATGTGTGGCCTCTCCTAAATCCCCAAGCCAGCTCAAAAAACTCATAAAAGGAGAAGCTTGCAGTTTAAAGATCTTTAGATATTTCATCAATATTGTTAAATTACATATTATTATATTTTCCATTTATTGTACAAAACAAGTTGAAACACAAAACAAAGACCACCAATTCCTAGTTTTGACATCTTGTGGATCATTGTACCCCTATTCAAGGATCAAATCCTAGGATTGAGTCTTGTACGTCGCAATTTATTCTTTTGTTGGAAGTTCATAATCTTGTCTACAGCGAGGCACTAGTTGTGAGATCCATGAGGCTAGATTATACTCCCTCCGACCCATATTAGTTGACTTAGATTAATATTCGTATCTAGTCAAGGTTTATCGTTAGATACGTATCTAGACAAATTGGAGTCAACTAATATGAGTTGAAGGGGGTACTTAGTTTTTCTAAAATAAATAAAGGAGATAGGAAGAGAAGGATTAGAGCCCCGGTCAAGGTTTTTGCATCAATTCAAGCGAGTACAACCATTTTTATTGCAAAGTTGCAATCTTTGCACAACCTTTAGGTCCTCACAAAAGTTTACATTAACATATGAATCTTCTATTTTCTGTACTACACGGATACATTTATTTGAAAAGGAGATCAAATGTCTATCGAAATGGAAGGCTTTTTAGGAATATAAAGACAAAGATAACCAACAATCACTTAGAAATATAAAAACATCAATCGAACTAATAAGTAACTGACATCAACAGAACATAAAAGGCAACCTAGTGTACCTATGTAGGGAGTAGAAGAGTTCGATTCCTCGGAGATCAGAGAAAATGGCATGCGGATGAAAGAGCCTCTAATTACCATCATGATCCTCTTTTTCTCTTCTGTTTCTTGTCATCCGCCAGCGGCAGTGTGACATTGGCATCATCAAAAAACCAGCAGTTATCTATGTTCTGGCAAGGGATCAGCTCGGAGGTTCCCGCGGCCACATCGTAAACCATCACTCTGTTGGGAAGCCCCACCACCTTGCTGATCCAGTAGACGCAGTCGGCTCTCACACCGCGGACGCCTCGCACCACCGCAGGGTCGCTGTTGTCGCCGACGAACACGGAGCAGCCTCCGAAATCCTTCACCGCGTCCCAGCACAGCCGGCGTTCGGGGTAGAATCTGAGGACGAGGATCTCATCCTGGCTAATCCTTTTCGTCTGCCACACCTGGTACATGTTGCCGTCGAGGAAGAAGAGGTGCTTGCTAGGATTTTGCTGGGTCGCAATCGCCATGTCGTAGGGAGGGGCGACATCGTCCGAGACCAGGATGGGCCCGGGGACGACCGGATCCTGGCTGTTCTGGTTCTGGCCGCGACCGGTGATCTGGAGCGCACGCACGCCCCCGCGTATGTCGAGGCAGTACACCTTGTCGCCTCCGGTGTCGAAGGCCAGATCGATGATATGCTCTACCGGCACCATCTTGTAAGGCATGTCGACGGTCGTCCACTTCTTGCTTTTGGTCGCGTCGATGTAGGCCACCTTGTCGCGGCCGTACAGGGCCACGACGGTCGGCCAGGCCTTGGGTCCGGCGTGCGGCGCGAAGGCGACCTTGCGCACGCGTTTATCATGGGCCCTCGATGGAGATCGGATCTCGACCTGCTCGCCGGAGCGGGGATGGAGGAGTAAGATCCTCGCCATCCAGGATTTGAGCTGGGACGAGCCATCGCTCTGGTGGATGGCGACGGCCAAGCGGCCGCCACACGAGCCGACGATGCTGGCACGGCTGATGACGGAGTTGACTGGCCCATAGATGATATAAGGGTTGTCGTATAGGCTGTCATGGAGCCGGGAGGACACTGAGGACACCGAGGACCCCAGGTAGAGGCGGCGGAGCGAGCATCGCCCTGGGAGGGAAAAGGCGGAGGCGTAGACAGGCCCGCTCTGGCCGTCACTGGCGAGGCCGAGGATACAAGGGAACGGAGGCGGAAGGGTAGAGCGCCACGCGGTGCAGACGCCGCGGAGCCGCATGTAGTCTCCTAGAGATATGTTGCCGGCGGCGATGGACGCGAGCATATCCCTGCCGAGATTGGCCCAAGACCCGGTCGCCGCCATAGCCTCCAGGCTCCACCAAGGCCGTAGTGCGTGAATACTTTTGAGGAAATCGGATCGGATCGGGCGACCACGGTAGGTCACGCGAGCACAGGAGATATATACTGGCGTGAAATTTGCACGTACGTTTTGTACTCGGATCCATCGGGGTCTTCTTTTTTCTTTGACCTACCGTAATACCTGTCGCGTCCACATTTTACAAAGAAGCCCTCGCGTAATTTTCAATAGAACTCGCGGTCCTTCTCTCATCTGGTTACTCATGTCATCTGGTTGCTTCATACTACAAACAATAGTTTGCTTCATGCAATTTTTAAACGAAATTTGCTTCTACTCCCGTACAAGATTATTCTCATCCAAAAAAACTCTGTCCGGGAGCTTCCAACACATAGAGAAAATTATTTTCAAAATTGGAAAATTTGCTTCTAGTGAAACTATTTTCAATCAAACAAAATCTCGTTTCCACTATATATTTATTTTGTCTCCAAAGCATCAAAACTGTGTTTTGATCTTAAGAGAATTTGCTTCCTATGCAAGTAAAATTGTTTCAATCAAATACCACCACATGGCATATGTGGTGAGTAATCTACCCAAAAAAGTCGTCTCAATAACACAAATAGAGGAATTGTTTCCATACATATGGTTTATGATAATACTGTACTTTGTTTCTGTTGGCTCTCAAATTTGCTTCGACCTAACGTTTGTTTGCTTCCAATGTATTTGAATATTTTGTTTCTAACCCACCTAGAAATTGTTTCCTCGTACAAAGAATTTGCTTCCAATACAAATACAAAAAATTTATCTAAAAATATATTTGTTTCCAATCTCGCAACAACTGTTTTCGTCAAAAAGAATTTTTTTTGCTTCCAGTATATTTACAACAATTTATCCCCATCAAATATATAGATGCTTCCATCATGTCGTAGCATAGCCAACATTCGAATGCTAGCAGTTGTTCTTGTTGTACATTCGTGAAGGTGCATGCCTATTGCTGGACATTGTCTTGCATCGCTTGTACTGTACCTCCAAAAGCACTAATCATGTGTCCTTGCATAGCTTCTATTGTTGAAAGAACTAAGGAAGCATGCTGTTGTATATAAATACAATGCCTAGCCGTTTTCATCAGATCGGTCTTTTGAGATAATTGACTAGTGCATAAATCCTTTATGGTATCAGAGTCAAGAGGTCTTGAGTTCAAGACCCTGCTCACGTAGACTTAAAAAAAAGATTCTATGACCTACTCCTATCCTACGCTAAGGACTAAAATAACCTAGACGTGATGAGGAGTGTTGAATATAAAGACACTGCATAAGCCTTTCCATCGGATGAAGTGAAAACCCTGGGATGGTGATCTTTGGGAGGTTCAACTGGAGAATAAGCTAGTGATGATTCTGAACAGGCAAATCGGTAGCATGTTACTAACGTGCCCTGAGACGATGATCGTTGGGGCTCGCAGCACGCAGGGCCGGACACGAGGAGCGGAGAGCAGTTGAGCCGATCGAGCGCCGGTGGTGAGAGGCCGACCGACCGGCGAACAGGTTGAGCTTGGAATCCTCTGAATGCTGCTGAGAATGGGGAGGCCGTGGAGAGGCGGCCGGGTGAGGATCGACCACCTCCGTCAACCTCGCGGATTCTGTCGCGGCGGCGCGTCCTAGGTTTAGGCCGTGGAGAGGGAAGAGGGGATCAGGAAAGAAGGACCGAGCCGGTTTGAGACTCGTTGAGAATGAGACGGTTTGAGACTCTGTGGGGTTCAACTCGGCCAAATTATGAACGTTGTTTTGTAAAAGCTGGGTTTTCCTCTTGGACCATGGTCGTGCTCTGGAAATTTAGACAAAAATAAACCTAATTTATTATAATTTTAAATAATTTCTCTGGTTCATATTAGTTGACTCAAATTTATCTAGATTTGGATGAATCTAGACACTATTTAATACTAGTTGAATGTCCGTGCGTTGCCACGACTTCTTAATTTCATCACCTATAAACATAAAATACACAAAAATCATACATTATGTATTTACTTAACATAAAACATCATATTTTTCTTGAATTTTAATTTTAGTTGTATCCATGGTTTCTTGCACGTGTCGTTCTCATTCACTGGAACATTGACGCGATGGGATAGCGAGGACAAAATCTACAACCTAAAAGAAGCCGAACTCCACCCAAATGTGAATGCTCAATTGCATAGTCAAGTTAACACAAAAAACTTCTTCAGCATCTAGACAGGTACTTTGAGCATCCCATATGTATTGACATGTTGTCGTTGTGATCCTGGACATTTCTCGAATTAGGCTTTCGCCCCGCTTTATAAATAAAGCCAAACGGCCAACCGATACAAAGTGATAAGGAGTTCCTCTTACAAGCAGATCAAAGATAAACTGTAAAGCCTAGGAAGCAACTAGCTTGCCACCAAGGACGACGAGGCTAAGGGGACCGGAGCTCCACGACAACGCCTCCAAGAAGGTAACGACGCCCCAAACGTCGCCGCTGCCGAGACCACAAGGGTCTAGGGTTTTCACCCGGAGCCCTACTGGGATGAGAGTAGCCACAACAACGCCCCCAAGAGGGTCACGACACCCACGAGCGTCGTCGTTGCTGGCGCCAAAGCGCTGGGATTTCGCCCGGAAAAACTCTCGCCAACAGTGGTACCCCAAACCAGCCCCATGCTTTGAGCCGAGCTTCCTGCCGCGATCTGGGTGCTGCCACCACCAGGAGCCCCCGAAGCCCCTTCCATGCCACCTGAATGGACCAAAGAGAAGGGCCATCACCACTGCAATGCCGCCCCGCCGTCGAGACACGCGTGCAGTCTACCTTCCGGGGCCGCCGCCCCGGCATCCACGAACTCGCGACAGGGCGCCCATAAGCGTCACACCGCAAAGCCGTCGAGAAGGGCGCAGTATGGCGGCATCGGGTCAGCAGGTGTCGGGCCACACGGCTGCCTAGAGGAGGGGACCCGCCCTCCATCACCATCACCATGGCGATTGCCGTCCGGAGACGCAGCAGCAGTGCCAAACATGCCTAGATCAGGCCCGGCCCGCCGGCCAGGTCAGATCGCCCAGATCGAACCTTCGCTCTGCTTGCGCTACAGCTAGGGAGCCCCGCCGCCGTCTGTGACCCGCCGCCCTACCCGCGACGGCCAAGCCGTCATGCCCGGCCGGGCGCCTGGTCGCGCCGCCGCCGCAGCTCCGTCAGCGCCAGACGCCGGGCGCCCCTTGAAGCGATGCCAGCGCGCCTTCCTGCAGCCACTCGTCAGCCCGCGTCCCTGCGACTTCGCTTGCCAGCGCCACGGACGAGTTCGCCACCAGCGCCATGCCGCCGCCAGAGAAACCCGCCCAGCCCCCAGCACACCGGTAGAAGAAGACCCGCCCGACCACACGGACTTAGCAGGCGCGCGGCGCGGGCGAGAGGGAGGAGGAGGAGAAGCGAGGCGCTAGGGACGCGTCTCTCCGCGCCTTCATGGGCGACGCGAGACGCAGGGAACTTCATTCTTTTAGAAATGAGCATATATTAATATCAGATGATACCAATTACACCCAGCCTCTGCAATAACGCATTGCTCTAGCGTTCACACGGATGCGCACAACAAAAAAAGAATTAAAAAGAAAGAAAAGGCCCGCTACAGTGTCTCATTTATTGAAACAGCAGTACTACCACCACCAAAACGGTACTACAGCCAATTTTTATGACATATTATGTAAAATTTGTTGACCAAAATTAATAGTCAAAGTTGTTTTTAAAATATCTAATAAACCAGACAGGAGGAAATAGCAGAATTCAAGTAGTATGCGCTCAGCTTGCGCGGCTTGAGCTGTGTATAGCAGCAGTGCTCACAGGGAGCTCACAGAGGTAATACAGGTTGGCTTGTTTATCTTTTACACGCTCGTGTAGTTTCTTCGCCTTTCTTACTACTCCTTAATTATGATGAAATGCTGGGGTTCGATGGTTTACTCTTTTCTCTCGAACATATTAATTTCAGATTCTAGACAAAAGTGACTACGTCTTGATCAGTGGGAATCCATTCATAAATTAATCAGGTCTGTGCTTTTTACACTATCCTGACTGACTGTGAGTTCTGATCATCTTTCTCGAAACAGGCTTCCGCCCTGCTTTATAAATAAAGTCAAATCCAGGTTCATACAACATCCAACAAGACATCCACAGTCTCAGCCAATGACAAAGGGGAAAGTAGCGGAAAGACTGCTAGGACCACAACACAACACGACCCAAAAAACAAAGGAAAAGCGACGGGGCCACAACCAAGCCCTACACACCAGACGGAGCGGAAGTCAAGACGGAGCTTGAGACGCGAAAGGGGCTGCCGCCACTCTCAAGGCTCCAAAGAAGGCGTCAAAGTCCGACCGGTCACGCTGACGCACCAACGGGGGCCACTGCTGGAGGAAAGCAATAAGAGAGAAAAGCAACTCAGACGCCCGGGCGGGGAAAATATGCTCAATCACCATCTTGTTGCGAATATTCCAAAGGGACCAGGCCAGGGCCGCGAACAGGGGCGGATCTAGGACCCAGGCCACCAGGGCCATGGCCCGGGGCGCGGAGACGACGCCGCAACCTACCAAGGCACCATAGAACACCATTTCAGCCTGTTTTCGACTATTTTCTATAGTTTATTTGAAGGTGGCCCGGGGCGTCGCTCACGACTGGGTCCGCCACTGGCCGCGAAGACCATCCAGAAGAGGAGGCAGCCCCTTCCGGCACGGGTCGCCGCTGCCTGCAGGAACTCTCCAAGCTCCTGGGTCTGCCAAGAAGGTCCCAGCGCTTCCCTCACACAGCTCCAGAGAAATTGAGCCGCCGAATAAGAGAACATAATATGGGCGTAGGTTTCCGGTGTCCCACATAGGGGACACCGACCATTGCATGGCCCATTATGCTTCGTCACCTCCACACCCGACGGGAGCCGATCCCTCGGGAGCTGCCAGAGGAAGATGCGGATACTAAGGGGGAGGGGGCCTTCCGTAGAGGGGAAGTCCAGCGCTGCTCCGGGCCCTGAAAGAGGGACCGGTAGGCCGAGCTGACCGAGAACTCCCCTCCCGGTGACAGGCTCCAGGCCACCGAGTCCAGGACCACGGGCAGCGCACTAGGGAGGGCCACCTCCAGGTGCCGATGTTCCTCTGCCTCGGCCTCGCTAAAAGTTCGTCGGAACAAGATGTTCCAACTCCCTCCGTGAAAGGCCTCAGCCACCAGGGCCGTCAGGGACGAGGAGATGAAAAAAAGCGTGGGGAACTGCTCACAGAGAGGGACCGACTGAAGCCAGGGGTCTAGCCATAGGCGCACACCCTCCCCATTCCCAATGGAGAAGGAGACCCCCAGCCCCACGAACAGCTTAATCTCCTGGATGGTCCTCCAAAACTGGGAACCCTCCCTACGCTCGCAGGCTAAAAGGGGCCGGCCACGGAGGTATTTGGCTTTCACCAGCTGCAGCCAAAGTCCTTCGTCGCCCCTAAGGATTCGCCACACCCATTTCATCATCAGGGCCACGTTAAAGCGACGTGAGTCCAGGATACCTAAGCCCCCAAGGAATTTGGGGCCACATATGTCTGCCCATTTAACCATATGGTACCTCTGGTGACCGTCCCTCGCCGCCCAAAAGAATCTCGACAGCTCCTTGGCGAAGTCTGCATGGACCCCTTCAGGGAGCAGGTATAGCCCCATCTGGTACATGGGCAGACTCGAGAGGTAAGAGTTGATAAGAACCATCTTGCTCCACTTGGTCGTAAGCCTAGCCCGCCAGGGCTCAGCTTTAGACCGGATTCGCGTCACCAGGGGGGCCAAGTCCTTAATCAGAACCCTCGTCTCTCGGATGGGCATCCCTAGGTAAGTAGTAGGGAAATCCGCCAGTCTGCAGTTCAGGTTATCCGCAATACGCTGACGCTCAACGTCATCGAAGCCGAGAACAAAGACCTCACACTTGTCGAAGTTAATCTTCAGGCCCGACAAGGACTCGAAGCACATCAGCAGGAACTTGAGGTTAATAATGTCGAGGTCCGAACCCTGAACCATGATCATGGTATCCTCCGCATATTGGAGGTAGGTGTTGGAGATATGCCCAAGAGGCAATAATAAAAGTGGTTATTATCATATCTTCATACTTATGATAAATTTTTACATACCATGCTATAATTGTATTAACAGGAAACATTAATACTTGTGTGATTTGTAAACATAAAAGAGTCCCTAGTAAATCCTCTTGTTAAACTAGCTTGTTGGTTAATATATGATCATGGTTTCCTGATCATGAACATAGAGATGTTATTAACAATAGGGTCATATCATTAGGAGAATGATGTGATGGACATACTCCTATAGTTAAGCGTAGCATAAAAGATCAAGTCATTTAATATAGTTCATTTGCTATAAGCTTTCTGATACATAGTAACCTAATTCCTTTGACCATGAGATCATGTTAATCACCATCACCGGAAGGATGCTTTGATGACATCAAACACCGCACCGTAACTGGGTGGCTATAAAGGTGGCATTGAGTTTTTGGAAAGTATGGGTTGAGGCACATGGATCAAGAGTGGGATTTGTCCATCCATATGACGGATAGATATACTCTGGCCCTCTCAGTGGAATGTCATCCAATTAGCTTGCAAGCATGTGACTGGCTCACAAGGGATCACATATCACGGGAACGAGAAAAGAGTACTTATCGGTAACGAGGTTGAACTAGGTATGCAGAGATACCAACGATCAAAACCTCGGATAAGTAAAATATCATGAGACAAAGGGACATTGGTATCGTATGTAAGTGGTTCATTCGATCGCAAAGTAATCGTAGAAATATGTGGGAGCCATATGAATTTCCAGATTCCTCTATTGGTTATTGATCGGAGAAGTGTCTCGGTTATGTCCGCATAATTCACGAACCGTAGGGAGACACACTTAAGGATTCGATGTTGTTGAGTAGTTATGGAATAATGAGTAAGAGACCTAATGTTGTTCGGAGTCTTGGATGGGATCCGGGATATCACGAGGAGATCCGGAATGGTCCGGAGAATAAGATTCATATAAGGAAAGTCCTGTTTCGGAGTTGGAGAATGATTCCGGTGTTTTCATCAGGAATGTTCTAGAAGGGTCCGGAAGGTCCGGCACTCCGGAGGGGAAGGGTGCATGAATGTGTCATAACAAGTTGGAATGGTTGCATCATGTACTAGGTGTCATCGCTGAGCAAAATAAACGGATAAATCAAATCCTAGTTTGAAAAGTCAAACGCCAATTTGAAAAGTCAAACGGCAAGTTTGCTTGGTGGAGGGAGAGTAGGAAACCTACTTGGGGAGGAAGTCCCTCCTCCACCCTTGGGAAGGAGGAGGAGTTGGAGGAGGACTCCCTCCTCCTAGGCGCCTCCCTCCCACCTATAAAAGAAGGGGCAGGGGTGCCCCCTCTACCTACACCTCTCACACCCCAAACCCTAGCCCCAAGTCGCCGGCCACCTCCAGTGTAGCCGCCGCCTAGGGCATCCTCTAAGTCTCCGAGTTAGGGTTTTCCCAAACCCTAGCCGCCGGCCAAGCTCTCCCCTTGGTGCCTCTAAACCCTAGATCGCCAAAGCCCTCTCTCCGGCTTAAGGCGAAGCCCTGCGAGATCTCCCCTCTACTTCCGGTACTGCCGTCAGGTCTTTGGAATCGTGGAGAGTGCTACAACCTCCACTGCTGCTAGAACAAGGGAGAGGAAGGTCTTCATCGAGTCGAGCGTGTGTGACCGCTGAGCGCTCTTGCGGAGCATGGCCGGAAGGATCGTCTACGCGATCTTGAGATCGGAAGTGTATGACTACATCATCCACGATAATCTGCTCTCGTTAACCGCTTTGGATCTTCGAGGGTTAGTACTCTATTGACTCGTTGCTACAATTTAGTAGATAGATCTTGGCTTGATCATAGATTAGATCTTGATTGTGTGTTCATGCGGTAGAATTTTTTTGTTTTCCATGCTACGAACCCCTACAGTGGTATCAGAGCCGTGTCTATATGTAGATCTGTTGCACGAGTAGAACACAATGGTCATTTTGGGCGTTGATGCTTTTGTTGTCGATTGCTTCTTGTGTACTTTGCATCTTGCGGGATGGTGGGATGAAGCGGCCCGGGCTAACCTTACATGACATCGTTCATGAGACTTGCTCCACGTTTGACATGCAACTTGTATTGCATAAGTGGCTTTGCGGGTGCATGTTTCTCCCAACATAGTTAAGATTCAATTTACAACGGGTGATTGACAATACTAGTATCAATGTTGTGTTTCTTGTTCGTAAGTTAGAACGACACTTATTGAAAGCCCCAAACCACGTAAAATATGCAAAGAAAACTAGAGGCGTCTAACTTTGTTTTGCAGGGGTGTGCTGTGATGTGATATGGCCATGATTGTGATTATATTTGATGTATGCAATGTTCCTTATTGTAAGTTGGCAACCGGCAGGAGCCATATGGTTGTCTTTAAATTCTGTTAAGACCCGCGTGTCTATTCAAAGTAGTTGTAATAGTTGAAGCTGGTGGAAGACAACCATGGAGCAGCATCATTGACCTTGATGCAATGCCGGTGATGATGGAGATCATGTTCGTGCTTGAAGATGGAGATCGGAAGCACAAAGAAGAAAGGCCATATCATATCACATATTATGAATTGCATGTGATGTTAATCCTTTTATGCATCTTGTATTGCTTAGTTTATGATGGTAGCATTATAAGATGATCCCTCAAGCACACAATTTCAAGTTTTAAAGTGTTCATCCTTAGTAAGCACCGTTGCTAAAGCTCGTTGTTTCGAAGCACCACGTGATGATCGGGTGTGTTAGATTCTGCGAGTGTATACAACGTGAGCAAGCCAGATTTTCTCATGCGGAAGCTAAGGTTTGATCTTGATGAGCCTAGCATGTACAGACATGGTCTCGGAACACGGGTAATCGAAAGGTAAAGCATGAGTCATATAGTAGATATGATGAACATGTTGATTGTTCGCCATTGAAGCTACATCAACTCTCGTGATGATCGGTTTTGATGTGGTGGATTTGGTTCGTGTGATCACTAAAACAATGTGAGGGATATTGTTTTGAGTGGGAGTTCAACGACAATATAATTAAAAGTTGAACACTATTTATCATAAATTAAATCAAAGTGAATTTGCATAGTTGTTGTAGTCATTGGCATCCGTTTATCACCTTGCGCTTAGTTTTAATTGAGATGATAGAACTATAGAATTCTGGTTAGTTACTTTACAAACTGGTATCGTATTGTTTTTAAAGTGTTAATCTAAAGTTTAAAAGTCCTATTGCAAACTTTCAGTAAAGTTCCGGTTACTCCATGAAGTTTAATAATTGGTATTAAAACAAGAGTGACAATTCCAAGTGTTAGTGTATGAGTATCATGTTTGTCTCCATGATTCTTGATATTCAAAGGATTGTCTTAATATCAAGGTTATCTAGGATCTGAAAGAGTTGTTTCAGAAACCATGATGTGTGGAAGATATTATGATATCTGAAGCAAAGTTTTGGTTGCAACATGATAGAGTATAATATGGCAAAAGTCATGTTCTCATATTTGATGAGAATTTGCAAAAGGTTGGAGACACTAATTGTCCTAATCCTCCAAAAGGTTTTGGAGAGCAACATTATACTCGCGATTCACCGTTACAAGCTAAAAGTAGCTTGATCATGGATAATTCCATGATAAGGGTGAATATTTAATGTAGGTAAAATGTTTACTACACCAAGAGATTACTAAAGAAAGGAATTTGAAAGAACACCAAACATTTGATGATGGTAATCTACTTCAAAGTGCAAGTCCAAAGACATTAGTATTTTACTATATATGCTTTGGACTATGTGTCATGTATATGGCTTCACTATTGATATTGATAGATTCTTTCAAACAGAAAAGGAAATCCTGAAAGAGAATCTCATAAGTATATGGCAGAAAAGAAAAGACTAGAATTGTTCAGCTTAAGTATATAGATGATATACATGTTATGGATATATTCTTTGCTTATTAAACAATGTGGTTCTTAAGTATTTGATACTAAATTTGTTGGTGTGAATCGTCATACGAAACAACACAATTCATGAACTACAACGGCCTAAGTAACTAGCAAAAGAATATGTGATGATGTTCATCAAGAACAAATAAAGGATTATTGTGCTGCTTGTTAAACATCAAAGCTTGCCTTCAAGATTTGTTTTATCAGGCATTATGAGAACAAAAGGGTTGTTCAAATAATTGCCGTAATCCGTAAAAGATGGATGATTCACAAATCTCGTTGGAGAAATCACATCCATAAAACTAGTGCTAAAAATGTCGAAAGACAAATTGATTGAAAGATCATTTAGGAAGTGACATCGCCATTTAAATTATATTGGAAAGAAAACCTGAAGAAACTCCATGTGGATGGAATTTTGGAGTCCTTTTGATTTTTGATCAAATGACGCTTGTGAAACTTTCCTAGAGATAATTAAAACTTCGTTCATAGGCCAAAAGGGAACGAATGACTAGCTTATTGGAACTTGTACATATTGTTGTATGAAGTCCATTATGTGTAGTAAAGAGCGATGGATTTCAACTTCATATGCTTCCTCCAAAAATTTGAGTGAATATATGAATATTTACTTAATAAGGATGAAGTATGAAACATTTGAAAAGTTCAAAGACTTTCAAGATGAAGTGCAAAATCATTGTAACAAGAATATAAAGAGTTTATGATAAGATCATAAAGGAAGATATTTGAGTTACAAGTTTAGCATAATACCTAAGATTTAAGGAATCGTTCCGTGGATTTGCATTTCCCGAAACACCATAAGAGTATGGAGCGTTCGAGATATGTAATTAAACCTTGTTTGACATGTTAAGACCAAAGGTGTAATTTATAAAAACTGTCATTATATTTTAAAGATTAAAAGCTCTAGAGACTACCGTTTTTCCACTGAAAAGAGCTTCATCATAATCCGTTTAAATGACACCATATAAAGTTATGGTTTGGGATAAAACCCAAGTAGTCCTTTCTTAAACATTGGTATGCTATGCATAAGAAAGATGTTGGCAACCAAAGTCGAATGAACCTGTCTTTGTATGTTATTTCGAATAACTGTTCCTCCATAACATCGGAGACAAAAGTGTTTGTCGCTTAGAACGTCAAGTTTCTTTGAGAAGGAATTTTCCGTGAAAAGTTAAGTGGGAGGACAATAGAACTTTGATGAGGTTAAAAGAACCTTAGCTATATGTGCAAGGTTGCGCAGCGCCGAAAAGTGTTCCGGAGGAGGGCAAAAAGGCTCATGGCTCACGTGCCTCAAAGGTTGCGGTCACAGAGGTCTAATTTCCTATTGAAACAAGTAGGTCGGGTAAACAATCAAATACTAAGATTTGAGAGTTAAATCATTATTTGATAATAATGATCCGACTACATGCAAAGAAGTGATGATGAGCCCTGACTCCGTCAAATGGCTTGAAGCCATAAAATCCGTGATAGTTCCATACACGAGAAATCAAGTTTTGAACTTGAAGGACCCTCGAGAAAGGTGTAAGACCTTACAGTTGTGTTTGGATCTATAAAATAGACATGGATGTTTCACATCTATGAAATAGTCGACATGTTGGGAAAGAGTTCACAACAATGTTCAAAGGTTGACTATGACAAGATTTGATCTTTCATAGCGATATTTGGTCTAGACGGATTAATGTAGCAACCACTACATATAAATTTGTTATGTGGTAGTTGAATAAACAAAACAAGTTCTTCTAATAGAATTGTTACCTAGGACATGTGCCTAACACGATCCATAGGGTTTTGTTAATTCAAAGGATGCTAAAAGCATATGCAAACTTCAATGGTTGAAGTGAGCATCGCGGAGTTGGAATCTTCACTATGATGAAACTGTTAAAAGAGTTTAATTTCATCAGAGACAGTGAAGATGCTTGCATTTGCAAGAAATTAAGTGGGAGCGCTAAGACATGTTTCTAATACATTATGTGGAAGACATATTGTTGATTAAAAATGATGTATCTTTTATTAACACTTATTAAGAATTTCATCCCGATGAAAGACTTAGGCAAAACCCAAATATTTGGCATCAATAGACGCTAATATGGTTGTGCCGAAAGTACATAGATGATGTATTGAATAAGTTCAATATAGAAACTACAAGAAAGGTTCTTGTCACACAGAAAGGATTGAATGAGTTCAATATTGATGATATATTCAAGTGTATTGACACTTGGTAAGTGAAACAAAGATTCAAGTATAGATTGATACTTGATGTATGAAATCACAAAGAGTATTTATATCAATCATACTATGATATGTACAAATCCAGATATGTCCTATGCTTTAAATGTTATGAGCATATATCAGAATGATTCATAAGATAATCATTGGACGATAGTAAAGATATTCTTATGATCTTGTAAAAGAACTAAGAATATATTATTTTGTAGAAATGACAAATAGATGGTTAGTTCATTGTAAATGAATTACATTGATACTAGTTTTGTCACAAAGTACAAATTAAGTTTATCTCAATCTAAACTAACGGTGGCACAATATGATGGAAAGTAAGTTCCATAATGAATTTGGATGAATTCCAAAGTTAAGACATTGTGACAAATACTACAACAAAAGGCTAAGTATATGAATGCTATTATAGCAGCAAAAGAGGGCATTTGTGTCAAGTAGTTTGTTATCAAACTAGGTGTAGTTCACAGTGGGATAGTACTATGAAGATATATTGTACGACAATATTATCAACATGTTTTAACCCCAAAGAACTAAAGGTCTCACCAAAGGATCAAATTTATACAAAGCCATCTCATCAGAGAATGAGTGATGCGTAGAGACGCAAAGACATGCAATTACACACGGACCTGGAAGTGTCAGATCCGAAGATCAGTTGACCACTAGCAATCGTGTACATACGACACCAGAAAGCCATAGGTGTTGAATACACAAAGATTTGAAACTAGATTATTGACTCTAGTGCAAGTGGGAGACTGTTGGAGATATGCCCAAGAGGCAATAATAAAAGTGGTTATTATCATATCTTCATACTTATGATAAATGTTTACATACCATGCTATAATTGTATTAACAGGAAACATTAATACTTGTGTGATTTGTAAACATAAGAGTCCCTAGTAAAGCCTCTTGTTAAACTAGCTTGTTGGTTAATATATGATCATGGTTTCCTGATCATGAACATAGAGATGTTATTAACAACAGGGTCATATCATTAGGAGAATGATGTGATGGACATACTCCTATAGTTAAGCGTAGCATAAAAGATCAAGTCATTTAATATAGTTCATTTGCTATAAGCTTTCTGATACATAGTAACCTAATTCCTTTGACCATGAGATCATGTTAATCACCATCACCGGAAGGATGCTTTGATGACATCAAACACCGCACCGTAACTGGGTGGCTATAAAGGTGGCATTGAGTTTTTGGAAAGTATGGGTTGAGGCACATGGATCAAGAGTGGGATTTGTCCATCCATATGACGGATAGATATACTCTGGGCCCTCTCGGTGGAATGTCATCCAATTAGCTTGCAAGCATGTGACTGGCTCACAAGGGATCACATATCACGGGAACGAGAAAAGAGTACTTATCGGTAACGAGGTTGAACTAGGTATGCAGAGATACCAACAATCAAAACCTCGGATAAGTAAAATATCATGAGACAAAGGGACATTGGTATCGTATGTAAGTGGTTCATTCGATCGCAAAGTAATCGTAGAAATATGTGGGAGCCATATGAATTTCCAGATTCCTCTATTGGTTATTGATCGGAGAAGTGTCTCGGTTATGTCCGCATAATTCACGAACCGTAGGGAGACACACTTAAGGATTCGATGTTGTTGAGTAGTTATGGAATGATGAGTAAGAGACCGAATGTTGTTCGGAGTCTCGGATGGTATCCGGGATATCACGAGGAGATCCGGAATGGTCCGGAGAATAAGATTCATATAAGGAAAGTCCTGTTTCGGAGTTGGACAATGATTCCGGTGTTTTCATCGGGAATGTTCTAGAAGGGTCCGGAAGGTCCCAAGACTCGGAGGGGAAGGGTGCATGAATGTGTCATAACAAGTTGGAATGGTTGCATCATGTACTAGGTGTCATCGCTGAGCAAAATAAAGGGATAAATCAAATCCTAGTTTGAAAAGTCAAACGCCAATTTGAAAAGTCAAACGGCAAGTTTGCTTGGTGGAGGGAGAGTAGGAAACCTACTTGGGGAGGAAGTATCACTCCCTCCACCCGCCGGCCAAGGAGGAGGAGTTGGAGGAGGACTCCTCCCAGGCTCCTCCTCCCACCTATAAAAGAAGGGCAGGGGTGCCCCTCTCACACACCCCAAACCCTAGCCCCAAGTCGCCGGCCACCTCCAGTGTAGCCGCCGCCTAGGGCATCCTCTAAGTCGCGGAGTTAGGGTTTCCCCAAACCCTAGCCGATGGCCAAGCTCTCCCCTTGGTGCCTCTAAACCCTAGACCGCCAAGGCCCTCTCTCATACTCCACCATAGTCGCTCCGGCTTAAGGCGAAGCCCTGCGAGATCTCCCTCTACTGGTACCACTGTCAGTCGTGCCGGAATCGCGAGGAGAGTGCTACAACCTCCGCTGCCTGCTAGAACAAGGGAGAGGAAGGTCTTCATCGAGTACCGAACGTGTGACCGACTACGGAAGCGCTGCCGGAACGCAGCGCCGGAAGGATTGTCTACGCGATCTTGAGATCGGAAGTGTACGACTACATCATCCACGAGAATCTGCTCTCGTTAACCGCTTTGGATCTTCGAGGGTTAGTACTCTATTGACTCGTTGCTACAATCTAGTAGATAGATCTTGGCTTGATCATAGATTAGATCTTGATTGTGTGTTCATGCGGTAGAATTTTTTTGTTTTCCATGCTACGAACCCCTATAGTAGGTGACGCCACCCCCGGGATCAAGTGTCCCACCACGCCCGATATATGGCCAGCAGTTTTGGCTCTATCCAAAACTTCTGCCAGGGCATCTACTGCGGCGTTAAACAAGAGAGGGGAAATGGGGTCCCCTTGTCTGACGCCACACGACGGGCTAAAGTATGGGCCAATCTCCCCGTTAATATTGATAGCCGTCCTCCCACTCATCACGAACTGCATGATTCAGCAAATCATCCTATCGTCAAACCCTCTCCTCTCCAGGACTAGACGGAGGAAGGCCCAGTCCAAGCGGTCGTAGGCCTTCTGAAAGTCTAGCTTGAGGAACACCCCCTTCTGATGGCTAGTCTTCACCTCATGAATGATCTCATAGAGGGCGAGGACACCATCATGAATAAGGCTTCCCTTAAGGAGGGCGAACTAGAGGGGATGGATGAGCCTCTCCATCACTGGGGCGAGGCGAAGGGCACCGACCTTCACGAAGATCCGATGGATGACGTTGATGACCGTGATCGGTCTAAACTGGCTGATATCTGTGGCCCCCACCACCTTAGGGATCAGGGATATCACCTCGAAGTTCAGGCGAGACATAACCAGGGTCCCTATGTAGAACGCCTGGAACATCGGCATGATCACCGGCTGCAGCTGGGCCCAGAAGGTCTGGAAGAAGGACACTGGCAGCCCATCAGGGCCTGGGGACGACCCTGTCCTCATGGACTTTAGGGCCGAGGCCACCTCCTCCGAGGAGAACGGAAGGGTAAGCTCCAGGTTCTCTGTCGGGGAAACGGTCGCCTCACCGACCCAGAAGTCCATGGCCAGCGAGATCCCTGAGCCCGACGAATGCGAGAACAACTCTTTGTAGAAGGCATAAATATGGGAGGAGAGTTCCAGCGAAAACTCCAACAGAACGTCCCCCTCCCAGAGACAGGGGATCGAGCACTTCCTCCTCCTGCCATTGGCAATAGTATGGAAGTAGGCCGTGTTGGACTCCCCCTGGATGGTCCAGTTCTAGCGACTACGCTGTCTCCAGAAAGCCTCGTCTCTCTTTTATATCTCCATAATGGAGGTCTCAAGAGAGTACCTATGAGACCAGACCACTTCCGAGAGGCCGCGCTGGTCGGCCTCCAGGTCTAAGGCCTGAATCTCCCGAAGAATAACCTCCTTTTGTTCCCTAAGGTCTGCCCCAGGGGTGCCCCCCAGCCTCTCATGAACCGTCGGATAGTCTGGGCACAGTGGTGCCAAACATCTATGGCACAATAAGCCCGCGGGGGGGATGTGTCCGCCTCCCCCCACTTTGACCGTACTGCTTCCACAAAGCCCGCCTTCTGTATCCAGAAGGACTCAAAGTGGAAGTGATTCAGTCAGGGGGGGGTCCCGAATAAAGGAGGAGTGGGGTGTGATCAGATCCAAGACTAGTGACCGCCTTCAGGGAGCAAAGGGGGAAGCGAGTCTCCCAATCAACCAAAACAAAGAAGCGATTAAGGACACTACGGATCGGGGCGAGTTGCTTATTGGTCCACGTATATCTAGCGCCCACACGCGAGATCTCACGGAGGGCAAGATCGGCGATGCAGTCGTTAAACATGCGCATCCTAGGGAGGTCGACATTCGCCGAGCTCTTATCGTTCGAAAAGCAGATCAGGTTGAAGTCCCCAGCAATCACTACGGGGATATCCACCTGTTCCACCTTCGACCGAAGCTCCTGCAAGAAGTCTGCCGACCTCCGATGGTCCGTGGGGCCATAGACAATGATCACCTCCCACTTGAAGCGGGACTGTCTATGTGTGAGGGACATGCTCACAAAGAATTCCCCCGGTCCATATCGTCAACCTCGAAGGTTTCCTCCTTCACATCGAGGAGGATCCCAACCGAATGACCAACAGCAGGGAGCCACGTCAAGGAGAACCTACAACGGCTAAGACCCTCCAACTCAGCAACAGTGAAGTCCTGGCGAATCGTTTCCTGAAGCCCAGCAATATCCGGAGCCTCGAGACGAATATACTCTTTAATCTGGCGGCGACGACCCTCGTGCCCGAACCCCCTACAACGGCGAAGGATGTTCATCTAGAACACTCAGTGCTGGGGGGCCCTTAGTAGGGGCGGAACGGGCACGGCTACAGGATTGGGACTTGGACTTCTCAGGAGCCCTGGGTGGTCTCCCGCGAGGCCTCCCCTGGGGGGAAGGCCTCGGGGTGGCCTTCCTGCCATCAGGGGCAGGAGGGGAACCCTCGCTGAGGTTAGGGCCGACAGCCCTATCCTCGGCCAGGATTCGGGAGCGTTCGCGCTCCCGAGCATCACGTGCTCGGGCGGCCGCAATCGCACCCTCACCACGGAAGACAATCCCACAGTCATCCGCCACCTCGGCCAAGTGCGCCAAATAGACCTTGGCAAGAACCGAGAAGCTGGAATCTGACACAGAAGATGAACCCGAAACCAAGAGAGAGGGGAGGGAGGAAGTACGAACTCTCACACGGCAACACGACGAGTCGCGTCCTCCATCGCCAGCCTCGAACCCGCCAAGCGGACGCTATGACGGGAAGGCGGGGGAGGTGGCGGACGCGGGCCCCGGGGACGACGCAGGGAGGAGGGCGTCGCAGGAGTGGCGCCCAAAGAGGGGGACGAGTCCAGGACCGCCAAGTCCGGTGTGTCCGGGGCGAGCACGTAGCACACCACCCCCGGCGAGTGCGGCGAGGTCCGAGGGCACACCACCATCCCCACACTCCCAGAAGTCACCACCTCCGGCGAGGGGGGAGGGGAGGGAGGGACCAGCTGCTCCTGCACGGACGGGAGGACGACGGAGAGGTTGGAGCCGTACTGAGCGATGTCGAGGCCGATGGAGAGAGGCGGGTCAGGGCAAAAGCACCGCGGCAGATCCACTAGGGCCAGCTTGGCAGGGGCGCTCCTAGAACGGGGCCGGCGGTCCAGGAAGAACGGGCCCCCACCAGCGCGCTTCTCCCTGTTCAACGACTGATCGCTCGTGGCCTGAGAAGCCACACGGCCGCCCCCTCCCCCCTGAGACGGCTGGGGATCAGAATCAGTGGTGAGTTCTGATCATAGAGTGAATCTTCATCGTTTAACTTTTGTAACCCATCTCAGGGTGGAGAAAAATATCATGCTTCTACCATATCTCGTTTGAATCAGAGACCACTCCCCCCTCCCAGCTCTCCTCTCCTGCCACCGTTGAGAGTCGACTTTCCTCCCGTCCTGCCGCCCCTGGCCTTCTTCCTCTCCGGCGGCCCTGCTGGCCGACGAGGAGATGGTCTAGGTGGTCTGGCCTTTCTTAGTCTTAGTTTAGGATGTAGATTTAGTTTTCCTTTATGGATTCTGGGCTCTATGCTCGTCTGGAGTGAGTTCCCGGGTCGCGCGGGCCAGATCCGGGGGCTCCCTTTGCTCATCACCCTCTCTACGGTGCTCTGGTGGGCAGAGCCGAAGGTGGAGGTGGTTGGTGGCTTCGGGATCTCCTTAAATAAGCTCGCATCCTCCCCAGATCGAGGCGAAGTTGTTGCTGTTCCTCTTCAGCGCCAGCGTGGTGTTGGTGCAGGGGAGAAGCGGTGGCGTGCGGCTGCCCTTTGCCGATCTGTGGAGTGGGAAGAATTGAAGACGGTGGCAATCCTCAGGAGCAGATCCTCGACGGCCTTCCGCCAGCCAGATGCTGGCTTGCCGTCGACTCATATGGCCGAATGGCGGCTGCTCGGAGCTCTGGGGCCGGACTCTGTCCGGTTCCATCTCATCTTCAACCTCCAGGCCGACGTGCCGTTTCGGAGGCCCTTCGCTAGCTGCGTCGCGGGAGCTTCCGTCTGCACCACCCCAAGTGGCCATGTCCTCGGCGGTGGAGTCAACGCCCGCGATTTGGAGCTCAAGATCCATTCTGGTGGAGAGGGACCTGATGGCTTTTTCCTCTTTCATTTTGAGGTCCTGAGCGTAAAGTTGGAGGCCTATGTAATATTTGCATTTTCTTCTGAGGTCCTTCTTGTAAAATGTAATCCCACTGCTGATGATTAATACAGTCTTCTGGGCCCTTCGGGGCCCTTCCCGAGTTCAAAAAAAAAAATCAGAGACCACTCTATTGAGTTTGATGACAGCCACAATGTCAACCGTGCTGAATTTCTTGTCCGGGCGTCTATGCAGTATGTCATATTGTACACTACTCTTATCATGGTCAACAAATTAAACATCAAACAGTCAATTAGTACTGATAACTATTTTATTGCCCCATTACTTCATGCTAATTAGTCTACAGGCTCTACTTTGGCATTGACAGTATGCTGTATGCCGAAGACACTGAGCAGTAGGGTCGACCTATGAGCAACTACCCAACCGAAACAGAGAAAAGCAGAGCTCGCCTTCTCTGTTTCTTCGTCGTGCACCTACATAGGCGGATTGGCCGCCATCGATTAGCAGCTACTGATATCCATGACGACCTCCAGTAGCAAAGCCTCGAGGACGGCGGCTTCGATATCAGCGCCAACGTCCCTCCGCTCCGGCTGCACGTCGGCAGCGTTCACCCTTGACTTTGGCACCTCCGTGCAGACAAGCTCGGACACCTTGGCCAGCTCCGCTCTATGCGTCTCCCAGTAGGCGGCGCCAGTAGCGGTAGTGGTGTTACCGACGGCGGCGGTTTCGTCTTCGTCGTGAAAGTTCTTGGGGCTCGTACCATGGTAGTAGTAGTCGTCGACGTCGTAGTCGAGGTCGGTGGTGTCCTTGATGAGGTCATCGGACTTAGCTAGCAGATGGGCGAGCAGCGCCGGCGTGTACGCCGCCTCCAGGAGGAGCTCCCGAACGATGGCCATGGCGTTCTTGGGCGAGCCTTGCAGCACGTTTGAGCACTTGTTCTGGCTGTGGACAGGTGAGCTCTCAAAGGGGTGCTCCAAGACGGAGACGGGGCTCAGCTGCTTCTGGTCGTCGTAGTCGGAATACTCCGTACCCTCGTCACCGGTGAGCTCCTCCGCGTCGGTCCTTATTAGCTTGACGGGCTCGAGGTTCGACGACGGTGACGGCGCGACCCTCTTGAAGGAGTCGGAGCACTGCAGCGCGTTGGGCTTCCGGTTCGCCGCTTTTCCGTGGAGGATCTTGGAGAGCAGCATCCGGAGTAGGCCGGAGCCCGCCGGCGGCTGCTGCTGA
Source organism: Avena insularis (assembly GCA_023614405.1). Classification (NCBI taxonomy): domain Eukaryota; kingdom Viridiplantae; phylum Streptophyta; class Magnoliopsida; order Poales; family Poaceae; genus Avena; species Avena insularis. The sequence continues at coordinate 30,626,493 of CM042690.1, forward strand.
TTATTGCCCCGGGTGCGTGCCGCCGCGGTAGCCTTCTTCTTCTTGCTGGTGAGCCGCTTGAGCACGGACGCCGCTTCATTGCCGGCGCCGGCGGTTGGCCAGCACACGGCTGTGTCGTAGTCGTAGCCGTCTAGGAGCCGGCTCGAGCAGCCCTTGTCAAGTAGGTGGAGGTCGAGGAAGAAGGGCTCCTGCTTCTCTTTCAGAAGCTCGGAGAGGCGCCGGCCGGATGGCGAGGGGGACAGGGACGCCATTAGCGTGGTAAGAAGAGGAACACAAGCGAGAAGCTTATGAGCAATGAGAGAGAGAGGGAGAGGGAGAGAGAGAGGATGGGGAGCTTATAAGAAGGGAAGTGGTTAGAGAGAGAGAGACGCAGATACATAGACAGAGATGAGATGAGATGAGACAAAGAATATGTTGTGCAATGAAATGAAGACATGCTTGGAGGTTGAGGAGATACTTCTAATAAGTTGGTGTTTTTCTTCCCCTTTGTTGTCGATCAGACAAGGTTTGTCTCTTCTGATTTGTTAACACATGTGATTAGTTCCTTGACAAAAAAAATCGTGTTCCTTTTGGTGTTTGGGTTGCATGAACTTTTGTAAGAAAGAAAGAACAGTATGCTCCCGTGTGACAAACTGTCCATGGTGTGGAGGGATTTGTGCAGAAAAGCGATGGGTCAAATCACCAGGTGAAAGAAAGAAAGAAAAGCTATAGAATGACCACAGCTGGCTTTTGTCTCTAAGTTGGTTTCTGTTTGTGGTGAGGACAGTGTTCATTATACCTTATGGATTGAATGAAGGAGCTGGAGTTCTTTGCGGGTTTTTGAATTCTCAAAACTCAAAAGGCAAGTGCGCTTGTGCATCTAGCCAGCACTTCTGCATTTCTAAAAAAAGGGGCTGATGTTTTCAGTTTCAGTAAGCACTGGACACAGTTGTTCCTGAGTACTAGCCAAAGCAAGCTAATTAATTACCCATGCAAAGAAAGGTTACTAATCGAGAAAAGATCTACGTTACTTTGGATTCCACTCCTTTGTCAGCCTCTGCAGCATCGAATCGCCACTATTCTTTAATGCCCTGGTCTCCCAAGGAGCCTTCATGTCACCTTCATCCCGGCACTTATTTTATTTCCTTTTTCTGCCACAATACACACGCATGATGCACCTCAATTTTATCAAGAAATCATCACAAGAGAAAATAAAAAAAAGATAGATAGATACTCCCTCCGTTTCACAATGTTTACTAAAAAGGCTTATATTATAAAACAGAGTTAGTAGATAGAAAGAAACATGCTTTCTATGGTATCTGAGGAGGAGGTGACACTTGTGCATGGATCAAGACCACCGCAAGCAAACACTCTTGTTTGTATCCTCCCCAAGACCTTGACCACGGTTTGATGATTAACCCTCCAGCTAATCAGGCGATACTCTAATCGTGGTGTGGCTTGATTTGTTGGGAATCCGCGTGATTGTCCTGTTGATTTGTCCCCTAGAGAAACACATGTGGCGCTGGCTGCCTCTCCGGACTCGCACGCTTGTCGCCTGTCTCCCTGCTGTTGTTGGTATGTGTAGGACAAAGGCGATGGATCCACTTGGACCAACAGTATGTTCGTGTGTGTACAATACTACCATATGTATGGTGCAGCCTTGAGTACTTGTCTGCCGAACATACGGACGTGAGACTTTCGATTCTAATATCTAGGTTGAGGATTGCATGGACAAGCTATAGTCTGGTCTTAATCAATTGCGAGCTCAGCAGTCTTTCCATGCATTACAAGCTACTATCTCCGTTTCCATAATGTAAACCTTTTTAGCAGTTTAAATTAAACTGCTAAAAATGCTTACATTTCGAAACGGAGGAGGACGTATCTTTTTATAGATGGACCAGTTAAATGGTGTATCTTTTATTGACTCTTTGCGATTAACATGAAGAATGTACAGCTTACTTGCAAGTGTTTTTTCAGGTATGTAGATAATGACGGGGTTTCATCGGAAGTACCCAAGAATAAAACTTGTCGACTATGAGGCAATCTAGCTAGTAATTAAGGGTTAACGTAGGTCAGTTCCTTCATCTTTCCAGTCCTGAGCAGAAAACAGAGTAAGCTGAGAGTTATTAGCTGAGAGTGAGTGCAAATTTCTAATACTGGTTAATACACTAAGTAACGATCAAGGAACGTGTGCTGTCTGTGGTAGAATCAAGCAAGTAAGCTAGTGATGAAGTGAAAACCCTGGGACGATGATCTTTGGGAGGTTCAATTGGAGAATAAGCTAGTGAGGATTCTGAATAGACAAATCGGTAGCATGCGCGTACGGTACTAACGTGCCCTGAGACGATGATCGTTGGGCCTCGTGACGCGTAGGGCTGGCCACGAGGAGCGCAGAGCAGTTGAGCCGAGCGCCGGTGGTGAGAGGCCGACCGGCGGATAGGTTGAGCTTCGACTCCGCTGAATGCTGCTGAGAATGGGGAGGCCGTGGAGAGGCGGCCGGGTGAGGATCGACCACCGCCATCAACCTCGCGGATTCTGTCGCGAAGGCACGTCCTAGGTTTAGACCGTGGAGAGGGAAGATGGGATCAGGAAAAAAGAAAGAGAAAAGTCCAAAACAAACCTTAAATTTATAGAAAAAAGTTAAATTAAACCCCAAACTTTGAGTCCCTGAAATCGGCACCCTGAACTTCTAAATCCCGGTCTATCCTGAACCCTGATAGTAATTTTCACGCCAGAAAATATATACTATACCCTAAAGTAGATAATTTGTTACTCTCGTTGACTACTTTGGCCCACATGTCATATGTATCTTTAACCTCTAGCCAATTTCCTTTTCTCAATTTTTCTTCCTCTCTGGGTTGAATTAATCCCCACCGCGAGCAAAAGTAATCAGCGCACGTTAGCGTCTATGGTTGTCTGCGCGTCCGCCTGCAAGTGAATCCTGCTAAACATGAAGAAGACAAAGCTAACGCCAATGCATCAGGTCTAGTATGCGCTGGTAAATGTTGTCCCTAGATTCTCACTAGTACTTGCCAAAGCAATATCCTTGCTATGTCGTCCCCTATCTCCGACAAGTGCAATGCCTTATTGTATTTGGTTTTTTGGCTAGTGTCTCCACCTATCCTTGCTATGCCATCCCCTAGGCGATCTAGTTCTCCTAAAGAGGTGGCCACAACGCCTCGTTGGAGTAATCGCATCGAGAAGCAAAAGAGGAAGGATGCGGCCAATTCTTGCAGCACATCTACAACTCAGAAGTTGCTTGCACAGGTTTTGGGCCTCGTGGAAGAGAGCGCGGAGTTCTATGACAACACCCTTGTCGCCTTCACTGACAAGTTTAAGACCTCGTTGTTGCCTTGCTCCATCATGATGTTTGGTTGTCTAACGAAGAATATAGAGAAGGTAAAAAAGCCAAAATGCAAAAAGATCAACGCCAAGAAGATGGCGATTGAGATTACATGATGGATGTAGTTGATCCTACCTACGTGTGGAATTGTCGCAAATGTGGGTGGGTGTGGGTGTTAGGTTTTATACTCTTATTATATTGTTGTTTCAGGTTTTGAGAGTAGTCAGCATGTCGGGGGATTCAAGTTCAAGTTTTGTATGGTTTTTTATCTGGTTTCCCTTATAAACTGGATCACCTCTTTTCTTCTTAATGAATAGCCAGAGCTCCTGGCGGTTGCTCCAAAAATCCCAAATTTATTATAAATTTAAATACTAAACTTTCTAAAAACACAATATCTAACCCTTTTCTATAGCTTCCGCTACAACAGAACTGCAAACAACCATGTGGCTCCACGAGATACGGCACCATGATGGTGGCTCGGTTGACGTATATCCTGTTGGGAGACCCCAAGAGCAAGGTGTGATGAGCACAGCAGCAAGTTTTTCCTATATGAAACCAAGATTATCGAACCAGTAGGAGAAAGGAAACAACTCCAAGGTATTGCTAGCAACTTGAAATCTGCACAACACAACCATAAAACTTTGCCCCAACTTACAGTGAGGTTGTCAAGCTCACTGGTTTGCTGAAAAAAAGGATTAAACGTATAGTGTAGAAGATAGCAATTTAAGTAAATAAACAGTAGAAGTAAGCAGTAGATGGTATATCAATGGTAAAGGAATGGACCACGGTCCATAGTTCACTAGAGGTGTTTCTCCTTAAGATAAATAGCATGTTGGATGAGCAAATTACAGTTGGGAAATGATAGATTAAAAAATGCATAAATATGAATGTACAAGTCATGATGATTTTTATGAGATTTGTTTGGGCATTACAACATAATACATAGACCATAATCCAACTACATCTACGACTAATAATCCACCTTCAGATTATCATCTGAATCCCTTCCAGTATTAAGTTGCAAGCAACAGATAATTACATTAAGAAAAGTGTGTAAAGTAAATAAAACAATTGCCCTTGGGCAAAGGATTATTGTTTTCTCCCTAGTAGCAACAACACATCTACAACCTTAGAGATTTCTATCACTTACCCAGATTACTAGAGGCATAAACCTACTATCGAGCATAAATACTCCCTCTTAGAGTTGCAAGCATTTACTTGACCAAAGCATCTACGAACAACGGAGAACATGCAAGATCGCAAATAACACAGACATGATAGAATCAATAATCAATCTTGAACATAGTATTCAATATCCATCGGATCCTAACAAATACAACATGTAGGATTGCATAAATAGATGATCTTGATCATGAACGGAGCTTACAAGATCTAAACATCATAGCACAAAGGAGGAGAACCAACCACTACTGTATGGACCAATAGTCCAATGGGGAACTACTCACGCATCACTCCAGAGGCTGGCATGGTGATGAAGAAGGCCTTCGGGATGATCTCTCCCCTCCGGCAGGGAGCCGGGAAGAGCTTCAGATCCCCCCCGATCTAGGGATGGAGATGGCGGCGGCTACGGACTCTTTCGTGGAATTTTGATCGGGTACTTAGGGTTTCTGCATCGGGGTGCTTTTATAGGCGAAAGGGCAAGGTCGGTGGGCGCCTGAGGGGCCCACACCTAGGGCTGGCGCCCCCCTAGGCCATGCCGCCACCAGGTGTGGCCACCTCGTGGCCCTACTTTGGCTGCACTCTAGACTCCGTGTTCCTTCTGATAAAATATTGACTTTGGCTTTTGTCCCGTCCAATTCCGAGAATATTTCTTTACTAACTTTTCTGAAACCAAAAATAGCAGAAAACAGGCAACTGGCACTGTGGCATCATGTCAATAGGTTAGTTCCGGAAAATGTATAAAAATACCTCAAAGTGTAGACAAAACATAATAAAGTTGATACCAAATAAGCATGGAGCATCAAAAATTGTAGATACGTTTACGACGTATCAAGCATCCCTAAGCTTAACTCATACTCGTCCTCGAGTAGGTAAGTGATAAAAAGAATAATTTTTATGGTGACATGCACCATCACTATCTTGATCAAGGTAATTGTAAAGCATTGATAATTGGGATTAAAGTACTCTAAACATGAGCAATGAAAGATGTAACTCTAACAATAAGACATAACAACTATGTTGTAACATGAAAGGTAACACAAACACAAGATCATGAATAACAATGCGTTGAAAGACGTTTGTTTGTTTCACATATAGAAAACATAGCAAGAGTGGTATTCAGCTTGTCCTTCATGGTATAGCAAAACATAAATGCATAGGACACCTTCAAAGTTTATAAGGGTGACTAGATACAAATATTTTAAGAACAAGCAATATCAAAGTTAAGAATCAATCAATAATTTTTGGACAATGCACATTAAACTACGAATGACAACTATGATCTCCTAGTTGGTGCATAAATATAGAAGATGGAGACTCAACATAAAAGTAAAAGAAAGGCCCTTCACCGAGGGAAGCAGGGATTTCAAGTTTCATAAAGAGCTTCCAAAATTATGGTACTTTTTAGCTTTCAGCTCTCATTGCCCCTATCATAGGCATCTTGAAGTGGTTAAGGTTAAAGTGAAACAAATATAAAGTATATGTTTGACAAATCATAAGTTGGCAATCTCATGTCCCTTGAGTACGAGGGTCGTTCCTCATGCTACTCAACTTTAGTCACAAACAAGTTCTTGTCCTTGTAAGTATATGTGTATCATAGAGAACCGCCAACGAGGTACCCTTGCCTCATGACACAAGAGCTATCCCATATCAAAATGTCAAGGCAACAGACAATGAGCATCTCAGCAATCTTCTTATTTACCATGAGTATGGTGCTCTTTTTTTTCTCATCTGGTTTCTATGTTTTTTTCTGAAGATGCTTTATAGATTGTCCAATATGGTTAGGCTGCAAGTTTCCACCATGATTAGGCATGGCTTAGGCTAGCCGCCCAAGCGTTTCTCTAACACATATATAATACTCAATGGGCTTACAAGCTTCCCTTCTATTTCACACCGCCGACATCCATAAACAAAATATCATGATATCAACTGGATAATATTTATAGGTGTTGAAAGCGTTCCCCATGATAGCATGGTTCTGATAATTTCCAACTCATAAGTGCAAGCATATAGACAACATAGATGACACAATGTTTCAAGTTTATTAAGTGCAAGAAAGTAAAGTGTGCCATCAAGTTTGTGAGAGCTTTAATCACTAATTTTCACATAACAAAAGTTTAATTTGAAGGTAGATAAAAACATGAATATACTTGGAATGTTGTAACACACCATGCATAGGAATTTATAGTTGACTCTTTGGAATAACTTGGTTTTTTGGGAGTTGGATGAATGAGTATAACTCATACTTAGTACAGGTGGAGGCTAGCAAAAGACTGGGAGCGACCAACTAAGAGAGCAATAATGGCCATAATCATGCAAAGCGACAAAACATTATTAACTAAAGCATAAAGTGATATCACAAGTAAAAAAGTAAATGATCATAGAGGCTAAGGTGACTGGTTCATAGTCTTAACATGGTGTAAGCATGTGCCAAGTCAACCCAAATAAATCATCAAAGGAGAATACCACAATATTATGCTTTTGTATGCTAAAACAACGCATGATTCTTTCAAGGCACATTAAGCAATCTCAATTGTTTGGAACAATTCATGCTACAACAATAATGACTAAGCATAAAGTCAAAGCAATATCTAACATGATATGATAAAGTCTAAGCCATAGTCAAAACAAGCTCCCTTTTGTACCGCTTAAGCATAAAGCTTCCTCCTCTTTTCCAACACCAATCGACTTATTTGAAAGAACTCACAAGGATAATAACCAATAAATATTAGTGAGCATGGCTCACAAATCCACAAAGAAGAACTAAAAATTTCTAAGCAAAAAGCACAAGAAAACTAAAGCTAAGCACAGTGCTATCAAAAGAGAACACTCACAAAACAATACGAATGAAAACTAGAGTGTTCTAGACAATGAAGAACTAGGTATGACTTCTCCAAAATAGGAGTGTTGGGTTCTGGCCAATTTATTCAGCAAACCAAACAAAAATAAAACTAAAAGCAAAAAACAAAGACGCTCCAAGAACAACACAAAAGTGCATGAAGCAATAAAAATAAAGTGTTTTGAAAGAAAACTTGAGATTTTTATTGATGAAGAAGGGGATGTCTTGGGCATCCCCAAGCTTTGACGCTTGTACCTATTAAATATTTCTTGGGGTGACACGGGTGGCATCCCCAAGCTTGAGCTTTTGTCCATTCTTCATCTCATCACATCATTCTTTCCCTACACTTGAAAAATTCAAATTCCTTCATACAAAATTTTACACAATCTTCATTAGCAACATTAGTGTATTAAAGATAATAAGTCTTTGGATTCAGTTTCAACTCAAGTAAAACTTACATTAAACACAAGCTACTGTGGCAATTCCTTTTAAAAGCTCAAGTGATCAAAGAGAACTCAAAAAGAAACCGATAAGAGGCAAATGCAAAAAATGCAGAAATCTGTCAAAACAGACCAGCAGGTAAAGACCAATTTTGTTGAAAATCTTCCGTTCCTCAAATTGAAAAGTGTTGAACTAACGAAAGTTAGATAGATACCTGGGTCATAAGCACAAAAAATTACAGCATAATCCGACCTACTGGTATTTTTAACGAATTTTTATGGTGAAGCACAGAAATCTCTTTCGGGACAGCATCTTCTCCAAATCTTACTCCTCTCTCATTAGAGTTTATTCTTGTCACAAAAACCACACAAAAAGTATAAGGAGAGGTTATTACTGAAACAAAAACTTCCAAGACTCAACAAAATAAAAAATTACTGAAAGCAAAAATTGGGTTATCTCCCAATAGTACTTTTCTTTAACGCCTTTAAGTTAGGCATAGAAAGCAACAATCAAGTATTCTCAAATGGAGAAGAATTAATATCAATACTAGAAATTTCTTCAACGAGGCAAGGTATATCATCTAAATAAGTTTTAGAGGATCCTTTCTTAGTACTCTTGGGTTCACTGTTTTCATCAAACGGATTTTTAGGAACAATTCAATCAAAATTCTTTTCTAAGGCTTCATGCATTCCTACAAGTTTAAAAGGTATTGGTATTTTAATTTCCTCTCCATTTTTGGGTTGGGTTTTGTCCAATTTTTCAAGTGTACCCATAACATCTACACATGAGCCTAGCATATTAAAATGATCAAAGACTTTTCTAGCTTCTTTAGCAACATCATTGAATTGTTTAAGCAAAGTTTTCAGAATAAAATCTCTCTTTTCAGTATCCTCAATATCCTTAAGTTTAAGAAATATTACTTTCATCATGCGGTTAAGGTTAACAAACCTAGCTTCCAGCATCTGAACTAAACAAGCTGCAGCAATTTCATAATTTGGAGCAAGTTCTGCTAAGGATCTATTCTCAATATCCTCCTGCTTGCTAACATGATTAAAGAATTCTTCAATATTATCTTTCCCAATTATAGAGCCACTACCTATTGAAAGGTCTTTGAGGGTGAACTTAGGGATCAACATGGTGAGCTAAAAAATAAGTTGACAACTACAAAAAGAACTAATTTATTTTGTGTTTTTATAAGAAAAAGCAAACCAAACAAAACTTTTTTTTTGTATTTTTGATAAAAATAAACAAGAAAAACAAGGCAAAATAAACTAAGCAAAACAAAAACAAAGTAAAGAGATTGGTTGTGAGAGACTCCCCTTGCTAAGCTGTCCTTATCTCCCCGGCAACGGCGCCATAAAATCTTTATGGTGGCTCGGTTGACGTTGAGCCTGTTGGGAGACCCCAAGAGCAAGATGTGATGAGCACAACAACAAGTTTTCCCTCAGTTATGAAACCAAGGTTATCGAATTAGTAGGAGAAAGGAAACAACTCCAAGGTGTTGCTAGCAATTTGGAATCTGCACAACACAACCACAGAACTTAGCCCCAACTTACAGTGAGGTTATCAAGCTCATTGGTTTGCTGAAAATAAAGGATTAAACATATAGTGTGGAAGATAGAAATTGCAGTAAATAAACAGTAAAAGTAAGCAGTGGATGGTATATCAATGGTAAAGGAATGGACCGGGGTCCACAGTTCACTAGAGGTGTTTATCCTTAAGATAAATAGCATGTTGGGTGAACAAATTATAGTTGGGCAATGATAGATTGAAAAATGCATAAATATGCATGTACAAGTCATGATGATTCCTATGAGATTTTTTGGGCATCACAACATAATACATAGACCGTAATCCAACTGCATCTATGACTAATAATCCACCTTTAGGTTATCATCTGAATCCCTTCCAGTATTAAGTTGCAAGCAACAGATAATTGCATTAAGCAAAGTGTGTAAAGTAAACAAAACAATTGCCCTTGGGCAAAGGATTGTTGTTTTCTCCCTAGTAGCAACAACACATCTACAACCTTAGAGATTTCTGTCACTTCCCCAATTTACTAGAGGCATGAACCTACTATCGAGCATAAATACTCCCTCTTGGAGTTGTAAGCATCTACTTGGCCAAAGCCTCTATGAACAACGGACAACATGCAAGATCACAAAAAACACAGACATGATAGAATCAATAATTAATCTTGAACATAGTACTCAATATCCATCGGATCCCAACAAACACAACATATAGGATTACATAAATAGATGATCTTGATCATGAATGGAGCTCACAAGATCTAAACATGATAGCACAAAGGAGGATAACCAACCATCTAGCTACTATATGGACTCATAGTCTAAGGGTGAACTACTCACGCATCACTTTGGAGGCTGTCATGGTGATGAAGAAGGCCTCTGGGATGATCTCTCCCCTCTGGCAGGGAGCCGGGAAGAGCTTCAGATCCCCCCGATCTAGGTATAGATATGGCGGCGGCTACGGACTCTTTCGTGGAATTTTGATCGGATACTTAGAGTTTCTGCATCGGGGTGCTTTTATAGGCGAAAGAGCAAGGTCGGTTGGCGCTCGAGGGGCCCGCACGTAGGGCTGGTGCCCCTCCTAGGTCGCGTCGCCACCAGGTGTGGCCGCCTCGTGGCCCCACTTCGGTTTTCCTCCGGACTTCGTGTTCCTTCTGATAAAATATTGACTTTGGCTTTTGTCCCGTCCAATTCCGAGAATATTTCTTTACTAACTTTTCTGAAACCAAAAACAGCAGAAAACAGGCAACTGGCACTGCGGCATCCTGTCAATAGGTTAGTTCCGGAAAATGTATAAAAATATCTCAAAATATAGACAAAACATAAGAAAGTTGATACAAAACAATCATGGAGCATAAAAAATTATAGATACATTTGTGATGTATCACGCCACAACCCATTATGCGCCACGAAGTATGACGCTATAGAATTTTGGGTTAATTTTGGTGTGGTGCCACGGGCTGTTAGAGGCAAGTAAATTCATGTATTCATCATCCCTACATGCCCACCATCAGTGTCTATGCACCTATCTCTCTCTCTCTCTCCACTCTATCATTCCCACCTTCTATCGCAAAGCCTCCGGTCATAAGCGGGCGAGCCCGTTGGAGGCATCCATCTAGCTCCATGTCGTTCGTCATCCTAGGAGCGCATGGATAGGATTCATCCAAATTCAGCTAGCTTCATGCATGGTAGATTCTAGCACCGCGCGGACAATGCTAGCACGGCGCATGGCGCGCAAGGTGTTGTGAAGATCCAGGGCGGGGGAGAAGTTGGCGGCGGCATCGAGATTAGGAGAGCATGTCATCTGGCCCTTAGATTAGACAACAAGCATTATGCATAACAAAAATAATCATTCTTGCATAGAATAATAATAACAATAATCACAAATAGATGGAAATATAAAAACATATCACATATCACATCTCACCAATCCTCTACATCTTCCACACCTATGGGGATTTACTCGCATATGAGAGGAGAATAACACATCTATATTATCATAAAGTGGATAGGGTTCATCTCGATATTACCATAGCAAACCATGATAAGAAGGAAGATCAAACCAAATACAAATCCATGTATGAATAGAGTCTCAAATCTTAATATTACAAGTGTGAATCTCTCTCATGCAAGGGGAATGATGGTGGAGTGGATGATCTAGAGATTAAAGATCGTGAAGCAGATCGAAGGGCTTCTTCTTTTCTCGATCTCTTCTTTCTCTGTCTTGGAATGAATCGTGTCACCCGTGTTGTGTTTTCGTGTATGCCTCCTTCACAAAAGTGTTCCTTTTGATTCGGCGAAGGCGGCGGCAGGTGGTACAGATGGAATTTCTTCCAATTAGTAACTTGCTTGATTTGCTACAATTACATCATAAATGGCTTCATATCCTTCCAAAAGTGCTCATCACCTATAAATCATCATAGAGAACAAGTTTTTTGTTTTTGCAATATTAGCATTAGTTGAAAGGTGAAAACCATCAAAACCAAATTAAAACCAATATAAAAGCCTCGGTAAAATGTGTCACAAATTGGAGCTATCATGGGCACATGATACGTGTGGCGCCGGAGGACCTTGAGGCTCGGGAGCGCCTCGAGTTCGAGGGTGTCGGGGAGGCGTGCATGGCACAGCGGGGCTCCATGGCTGCTACCGGAGTGCATGGCGGCGGAGCAACACACATATGACTAGTACGCTTCACATTGAGCCACCAGTCCGTCTGCCACGACAAGAACTTCATCCACCGCCAACACTTCTACTGCTGTGATGACCCACAAGTATAGGGGGTGTATCACAGTACTTCTGATAAATAGGAGTGTTAATCCCAACAAGGAGCAGAAGGTGCTGAACAGTGGTATGGAGCAGGAAATCCCTGTGAATACTTAGCAAATGAATTTTTAGTGGTTTTCTGATAAGGCAACAAAACAAAGAGCAAGTAATAAAGACAACGAACAAACAGAGCAAGTGGCCCAATACTTTATTAGCAAAGGACAAGCCGGTGGAAATACTTATAAGTACCAAACGTTCTCGAGGACACATGGGAATTCTGTCAAGTGCTTTAGCTTCAAATAGCCGAGTACTCTTCTCTGGTGTTGTAAGTGTTATGTGGGTGAACCTATGCTAACATACCGATCTTACTTGGACTAATACATACTTGTGATTAAACCCCCTGCAAGCATCCGCAACTAGAGGAAAGTAATTAAGATATAAATCTAACCACATCCTTAAACTCTGAGATCCTACGCTCCCTTGTGCAAAGGTGTCCTAACGGGGGTTCATGTTTCTGTCACTCTTGCAACCCCACAATTAGTAGCCAAATACACAATGCATTCCCCTAGGCCCATAAATGGTGAAGTATCATGTAGTCGACGTTCACATGACACCACTAGAACAATAGCACAACAACTTAAATACTAAACCATTGAATAATAACTCAACACAGATCCACTACTAACAACATGACTTCTCCCATGTCCTCAAGAACACAACGGACTACTCAAAAGACATCATAGGGATCAAGATCAAAGATGATATGATAATGGATAACAATCTGAACATAAACAATAATCCAATGGTTCCACTCACAAGCATCAACTACAATAGTAATCAACACCAGGAAAGTTTCCCCTAATGAACTAAGCAAGTATTCAACATGATTATTACAGCGGGATGGAGTAATGATGATGGTGCTGTTGGAGATGATGGTGTGGATGATGATGATCCCGATGAAGCCTAGCTTGACGATGGTGTTGATGGCGATGATCTCCCCTCTCCGGGAAGGGATTCCCCCGGCAGAAATCTGTCTAACAAAGAGATCTTTCTCTCTTGGTGTTTTCCGCCCCGCAGAGGCGTCAGAAATCTATCTGTGGTCGCCCCCCTGGTGTTAGGGTTCCGTAAGGAAGATATAGGCGAGAGGGCGGAGTCGGGAGCCGAGCAGGTGGACCACACCTGCCCTAGGCACGACCCAGGGGGGACCCGCGCATAGGAGGGTGTGGGCCCCTGTGGCCCTTCTACGCCTCCCCTTCTGGCTTCCTTCGTCATCTGGAAAATATAATTTTCCCATATTTTTCTGGTATTTTTCTGATCTTTGCAAAATTGCATCGAAACACCTCTTTTTCCATCATAATCCAGACTCCGGCAGTTCATCCTCCAAGAATCATCCAACATGCAAAAACAGAGGAAAAGACATAAGTAATACCTCATAATAAGACATATATCAATGAATAGAGGCAAATTATGATAAAGAATGGTGATGCAAATTGGACGTATCATGCCGCTACCCCTAAACCTTCATCCGCCGACGTGGGTCCATCTGCTGCCACCGCCATCGACCTCTCAGGCAAGGACGACTACGACAATGTTGTGTCATTTGAGAGTTGTCTTGGTAGCTTGGATGACTAGGTGGAGAGGTTTACGCCGACGCCGATAGCAATGCCACGATTTCTAAAACTAGTTTAGTTTTATAGTTAGTTTAACTATGTATAGTTTAATCACTTTTTAGTTGTAGTATTATTCTTCTTTATGTTTGAATCATGTTTAATTTGATGCTTTTATGTATATTTGTCTCAATATTGAAGTGCATCCAAGGTGTTTGAGTCAATATGTGACTAGAATCTATGATTTAGGGAGTTAAAATTAGGAGTTAGGATAGGAAGACTACTTTTTTGATGACTAAATTATCTCCACTAAGAGATAGGGAGGCTTTTACTCATCTAAGTTTTAGGGGCTTGATTAGAGATGCTCTCAATGAAGAACTTGTGGCTGACAAGGAGCAAGAGCGATCATGTCTTTATTTTACCCAGTTACTCTCCGTTGGAAAGCAGTGGTATTTTGGAGTGAAGTTTCTAAAAGAGGTGGTATTTTGACACTTTGGTTTTTACCAGTTGTATTTTTTTGACTAGTTGTATTATGGCTATTAGTAAAAAGTCCGTTTAGGCTCAGCCTTCATTGGAAGAAGCATTGAAATTGCAACTTCCAGGCGCTCCAACGAGCCAGCCCAAAAACCGTTGTTTCTTTGGAATCCAGCTTTCACGGCTTAGGAGGTGTTGGAGTAGATGGAAGGAGCCCAAACAAACAAATAGCTAGGCCATCAAGCATGAACAAAGTTGAAAGTGGTACTCCAGTTATGTTCAAATATGAGAACATTCGCTCCTCCATTGAAAATGTCAAAAGTTGAACATGAAGCTTTAATTTTGTAGTTAAAAATGGCAGCATTAGCCCACCATTGAGCATATAACATACTTAGTGGCAGAGAGGAAAACCTGCTTTATCATGTCATTGGCTTCAATGGCGGCATCAGAGTAAGATGAAACCTTGGCTTTTAGGGCAGTAATCATATATTAAACTCTTGTAAAAAATTATATGATTGTGTTGCTGTTGGGTTGATGCCACATAACACGGTGTGCACGTGAGTCCTAGTCTAATTAGGTTTCTCAATTATCCAAGTGCATGTGGGCAGGGTTGCAAAGCGGCACCCAATCCCTCCACTTCGTAGCCAAAATTTATTAGTCTAGTTTAAAAAATTAACAAAATTATTCTAGTTTAAACTAAATTTTCCTTTCGCGGCATTACGTGGGTTGCTTCTTGCAACCCGTGGGTCAGAATAGTAGTACGTTTTAGGCTTGGCATGTAAGAAAATACATTAGTGTATATTAAAGGTTGTTCTGCTTTTATTGATTTTGTTATTGTTGATATACCTGAAGATGCTACTGCTCCTATCATATTAGGACGTCTTTTCTTAAGAACTATTAAATCTTTAATCAATTTGTATGAAGAAAACGTGAAGCTTCAGTTTTCTTCACGGGATCCTTTTGTTATTCATTTCCCAGGAAAAAGAAAGCCAAGCAAGATGATAAGGAGGCCATCACTTTAAAAGCCAATTATTTGGAGTGGGTGTTCCACTCATATGGCCTAAGTGAGCAATATCAAGGTCAAGCTATTGACTATAAAATAGCACTGCATGGGATGCAACCTATGTGAAATAAAGGTTTGAGTTAAGTTTTAGTTTAAGTTTTTTATAGAATATAAGAGTGCTAGAAAACTCCAGTGAGAAGAAGAGATTCAGCGGTACTAAAAATTCATGTTTTATATATGCCTAAGTTGATTGAAAATTTAGTATGCCATTTTTCTGCCAAAACAAGGTGTTTCGCTAAGTTTCAGTCTAAAAAGTAATTCTTAAAGAAATAGAATTTTTTGATGTGTACAGAAGCTTTAACGACCAACTATATGGCGGGCATAAAAATTCCCGTCGTATAGCTCCAGCCGTATAGATATTCGACCCACCGATAGTTTTTCATCTCGGGCTACAGAAGGTTTAACGACCAACTATACGGCAGGAACAAAAGTTTGGCCGTATAGTTATAGCCGCTAGGAAAGAAACCCTAAAAACCCTATTTTTTGCCGTCAGACAAACTATATGGCGAGAACAAGTGTTTCGGTCGTATAGTAGCGTCTGACCACTTAAACGCACAGGAAGGTACCCAAAACATCAATCATTTTTCTCTCTTCTACCTCCAAACTCTCTCAAAACCTCAAGGTATCTTCACCCCTACTCAATTTTGTTCGATTTCCTCGCACACAAGTGATTTATGGTATGTTTCTCCTCCGATCCTCCAATTACTTTTCGCAAATTTATACTTGATCTATTGTTATTATCATGCTAGGGTGAGACTTATTTTGAACTATTTTCCATGATTCCGTTGCTTAGATTATTATGTTGGGGAGATTCTTTAGTGTGCTATGATGAGGTATATGCTATGACTATTATTGATGGATCAAAAAGTTTTATAATTATCTTTCTTATTTTTAGAAGATGAACACGAGGATCCAGACACGTGCTCTTGCCGCCACTAGTTCTTCGCAGGCTGCATCTTAGGAATGCATGGGGATTCGATTCAAGAACGATTCCCACCATGATCGTTTCGAGAGGATCAAAAACCGAGAAGTCAAGGCAACCAAGTGGGCTTGCCCCGTCATATTGAACCAACTCGGTATTTCTGATGACTTTAATTTACTTTGCAATAGGGTTGGCCTGCAAAACTTTGTATTTTATGATGGACCAGCCTATCGCCGATTAACCATTGAATTTCTTTGTTTTTTGAAAAGTATTGTTAAGACATGGCATGGGTAGGATAGAATTTCTTTCCAACTCATGAACAATAATTATTCTTTATCACTAGATGAATGGTGGAATTGTTTTGGTTTACCCAACAATGATCCTAATGCTCTGCGAGCAGCTTTTACCGACATGGAACCTTCCCCTGAACGCTGCTATAATATGATGAGCTTTACTTCTAGAGTCAGTAAAGGAAAAATATTCAACATCCTGCTATTTGCTATTTGTTCTATGTTATTGCTAACACCTTGCAGGTGCACAATAAGTTTACAAGACTCAATGAGGAGGACATCTTAGTCCTCTCAAAATCTGCTTTCAACTACGACAACTTGTCACTTAACTTGGACGCAATTCTTGTGCGCTACTTGGAGTACCAATCCCAAAGCCAAGGATCAATCACTTGTGGAGGCATCATCACCGTTCTTGCTAATGCCTTGGGCATCGACCTAGGTGAGTTACAGCCGGTGCTAGGTGAACGACGTGTTGGTTTCTCTACTTTGAGTGCTTGTGGAATGCTCACTAGGAGAGGTGGTGTTTATTATCTGCATATTGCTGGAGCTGGGTGTCTCTATCTCGCTTCTTTGCCTAATAGTCTTTTCTCTATCGAGGAAGGACGTGTGCTTTACGACTTGTAGGTTGAGCAATAGCAACCCCAGGAGGAGATTTCGGAAGAGGATGAAGACCAAGAGGAGGAGCAAGAAGTCCCTCATCAGGAGGAGTAGCCACCAAGCCGGTTCTCTACATATCAAGATTTCCAAGAACTTGGAGGAACTGTGGAGGGAATGCATAATCTCGCCCTGAACCTCCGAGAAACAACAAGTAACTTATCAACTTGATTTGCGGACTGGAGTTACAACTTTTCCCTCCCACCACAGTGATTTGAAGGGCTTGCAAAAGCCTAAGCTTGGGGCGGTTTTCTAGCTATTTTATTTTGCTTTATTTTATTTTCGAGGTTATGATTTTATTTTATTTTATAAGCACACGTGTTGGTTTACCCAACACTTTATATTTAGTTACTTTATTTTGTTTGAGATTTTCAAGCCGAGCTTTGCCGCCAATTTTCTATTCTTTAATTCCCTTCTCAAAAATCACAAAAAGATTTCTCCGTTTATCTTTATTTTCCCTCTCTCCTTTTTGCCTCGAAGTTCTCATATATTTGCAGGAGAGTGATCGACTCCAAGTTTCCAAGAAACAAATAAAAAGGGAAGAGAGAAGTAGAACCAAACATGAGAGGTATGCCTTATGACTCCCTACTTTTGAAGTTTGAGAAACCCATGCTAGTTAGTAGTAATGTTGAGATGTTATATTGGTGGAGTGAGTCTCTATATTTTAGTAAAATTTTGTTTGCATGGGTATTTAATTGAGTATGTTTTGTTCCAGCTCATGTAGTTAACCAAGTCTTGCCTAAAAATTTTCTAAACAATTGAAATAAGAAAAAGTCTTACAATTGAAGGCTTGAGTGTTGTAGTGTTTAGTCTTGAAAGCTTATTCCTAGAGACACTCAACACCACATGAAATAATGATTGACTTGATAGCTCTCTTTAAAAGGATTTGTTCAATTGAATAAATGTTTAGCGGTTTTTATGAGCATGCCAAAGTTTGACTTGTAAATCATAAGAATGATATAGCTTTATGCGTGTCAAACTTCATGGGATGCCAACAACTCCGCTAGCCTACGAACGATCTTCATGGAAGAAACTCCTAGATTTTGGCTATGAGTTGATTAAACATTTGTAGCAACAATGCTATAATGGGTAAGATTCTTGGCACTCCCGGGTAGCTGTAACATGATGGAATCACTCCTCTGGCTGAAATGAGTAATCATTATGCAAAAGGAACAAAACCTTAGTGATGCCACGAGTGTCTATCACAGCCGGATAAACTAATGAAATCTTATGGCATGCTCTCGATTACTTAAGAACTGAAATTTTTAAAGGACAATGAATAGAAAAGTAGTTCTTGAAAAGTCTTGACTTATTGATGTGGGAGAATTGAGATACTTTAGTGTATATGCTTTTCATGACAAACTCTCACACTTAATTTTAGATAATTATACTTTATTGTTCAAAGGCAAGCTTATGAGTTAATTACATGACATGGAATAAAGTTTACTCTTTTGAATCATCCATGCTTATAATAATTTTGCTGCGCTATAAGGATTCATGAAACCCGTATGATATGCTTGCCATTACTCTATCTATGATGAAGTTTTTCAGATTAATAAAGTGAAGGAAACATGAGACTACCAATCATGAGTAAGATCATCATCTCGTTATTTCAGTTTAAATGTTGAGTGTCCTTTTGATTTTGGTTTTCTTGCTCGAGGACGATCAAGTTTAAGCTTGGGGAGGTTGATGGCTGTGAAATATAGCCATCCACGTCTGTATTTAAACTAGATATTATTCACATATTTGATGAAATATCTCTCTAAATCCTGCCACTAATGCCTAATGATCAAAGGGGTATGCAATCCTTTTTTGCTATTTTTCCTTGCGCAGATAATGACGTATGATGATATGAATCACTACATAAATGCCAAAGATACGAGATTTCCAACATGTCAAAGAAACCAGGAGCCGTGAAGTGAATGTTGAAGCTTTAACGACCAACTATACATCGGGAATATTATTCCGGACATATAGTTCTAGCCGTATAGTTGGCACCAACCTCATTAGGTCAAACATAACAACTTTCGTGGAGGGACCCCTATATAAAGAGGCTTCGGGCGACGGGAAACATCTGCTTCTTTTCGACCTCAACTCTCCCTGCCACCAGAAGCCACCACGCCGGAGGAATAGATCTAGATCTAAACCTCTAAACCCTTCTCCACCACCATAGCCATCTTCCACCACTTGTAATAGTAGATCTCTTCTCCAATTGGCGATATTGTAATACTATTTGCTATCAACTTTATGATCTCTATTACAATATTTATGATTGTCGAATTCATATCTATGTGTGAGTAATTATCTTTGGGCTAAGGGCTTCGGCCTATCCATGTAGCTTTTGTGCATGTTATTTATAATAGATGGGATCATGTATTAGTTTGTATGACATGATGATTGTATTACCCTCTCTTGCCTCAATCTAGGGACTTGTCAGGTACCCAAGACCCCGAGGATTGATCCAGGTAAAGGGAGTGTGAGTAACGACTGATCTGCAGGATAGGAACCCTAGTGACAAAAAGGATAGTATGGTTGTATGTGAGGAACTTACTTGGGATTAACGGCATTAGTTTTCTTTCTTCTATGGATGAGACTAATAGGTTATTGCTATAAGCGGTTGCGGAGGCGATAACATGGATGCACTGTCCACATATAATTATCTTGCTCTAACAATTACATGCATATTTTATTATTATCTATTACTTCCATCAGATGTTTTGCATAGCTACTGGTGAAAACCAAAGACCCTAGGCCCCTCTCTCTCTCCATCGTCAACAACAACAAAGATCACAAGCTCTTGGTCCGGTAAAAACGTAATAGGAATTCTAAAACTCTCGAAGGTCCGTTTAAGTAATCTCACTTTGCTTTCTGCTTTTCGAGGATTCGATAAACCTAGGTCTACTAGGGAAAAATAGCTATACTACATCTGTAATCCGGATCGAAGGTATCATGCATCCCAGGATGCATAGGCCGGGTTTTAACCCCCATTTCCAAAAAAAGGTGAGTTTCAAGTGCCAGTTCGAGTAGGTCCAGACATATAAGATGTTTTAGTTTTGTGAAGATAATATACCTAGACGTGTTCTAGTTTATAGGTTCGAAGAGATTTACTTCGAATCTACACACTAAAAAGTGTCTAGATACATTACCGTTACAAACCTAAAACATCTTATATTTTGAAATGGAGGGAGTAATGCAGAATGAAAAACAAACTAATGTGCAGATACACGATCAAGATTAAACCTAATAATAAGGCGAGACCATCCAACAAACTAGTCTTATGTTAAATCTATAACCTCTTCTAGATTCCATAATTTTTGTTAATTTTCTGTCAGATGTATCTTTAAACTAGACTTGGTACATCAGTCAAAACCATCCTTGCAGGATGGTCTCAGAAACCCATTTTCAGTTAGTCTAGCAACAACACAGGCACCAACAACTCGATATTGTAACCCTCGTCTTAGAAGGAGTAGTGGTGCATTCTCTTATCTAGCAATTTAGTGCTACATACAGTGTATGTATTATTTCTTTATCAGTTACATGTATCCGTGATGCACCTTAATAGTAGCTCACAAGAATGTCTACTGATCTAAAAGCAAAAAAAAAGACGACACGTCATATCTTATGTACTATTGTCAAGAGTGCTAGTCTCAAAGAGGCACTTTTATGCTAAGTTTCCAATAATTTAGCTGTATGTTTCCTTTTAAATTTCTAGATTTATGTATAATTCAGTTCTACCGCGGAACTATATTTTTGCTAATCTTTCAAGAAATTTGTTTTAAGTACTCTAATATGTGACTCAAATAGTGCCGGCTTCCTTGGAAGTTTGGAACATTTAATTGTCTTGCCATGCAATGCTAGTGGCGACTGGAGCAATGGACCACCTTGTTCCAAACTGGAACGCTGAAAACGCACAATTCCCGGTATGACATTTGTGGTGATCAAGAACTTGCTCCGGGATGAAAGCGCTGAATGTATAGATTTTTCAACTCTGCATGAGCAAATCTTGGTGGATGATCAATATACTCCCTCTGTTAATAATTATCATGTATTCTAGGTTTAGTCAAAGTCAAACTTGGTAAAGTTTGGTTATATAGAAAAAACTATAAACATCTATAACACCAAATGTATATAATATGAAAATATATCTTATAACGATTCTAATAATATTTATGTTGTATTATAAATGTATATAAATTTTTCTATATGTTTGGTCAAACTTTACAAATTTTGACCTTGACTAAACCCAGAATGCAGGGTATTTCTGGACAGAGGGAGTACATGAAAAGACAGATGGATATTTGTTTTACATATAGGAAAGATACTCGAGATTATATTTATATCAAATTATGTCAAATAATATTGTATTGTGAAACGCATTTTTGTAATAAATAATTATCACATAAAACCCAGAGGCTAGGAAGAATGTGTCGCTAGGATCGATCATCCCAGCCAATTGTACTACTTTCATGAAAGTACAACTACTCAAAGAGAACCTAGGTGTGAAACAATAGAATTGGGGAACCGGCTCAACCCTTAATGGGGTGGCCTATCACATATATATATATATAATGGGTGTGTTACAATTGGTACAATACACGTACACAATTACAAAAGTTATACACAGTCTAACACCCTCCCTCAATCTTAGCCACTTCCTAAAGAATCTAGAAGGGTAAGATTGCGCCTACAGATCTCAAACTGTGGTAGAGGCAACGGCTTGGTGAAGATGTCTGCAAGTTGATCCTTAAAAGAGATGAATCTGATCTGTCGTTGCTTCTGTGACACACGTTCCCGCACAAAGTGATAGTCAACTTCGATGTGTTTCGTTCGGACATGGAATACCGGATTTGCAGAAAGGTATGTAGCACCGATGTTATCACACCAAATGATAGGAGGCTGCGGTTGAGATATACTCAACTTCTGAAGCAAAGACTATACCGAAATAATCTCTGCAGTAGCATTAGCCACGGCCTTATACTCGCTTCAGTACTGCTACGTGAGACAGTAGCCAGTTTCCGAGCACTACAGGCGATCAAATTAGATCCAAAGAACACAGCATAGCCCCCCGTGGATCGCCTGTCATCCGGACTGCCAGCCCAGCCCGCATCAGAATACGCCGAGAGGACCCCAGAGGGGTTCGGCCGTATATGCAGCCCATGAGACACTGTCAGACGGACATAGCGTAAGATACGCTTAACAGCTAACCAATGAGTGTCGAAGGCGTCGAGAATCTTGACAAACTCTGTTGATAGCATAAGGTATATCTGGTCTCGTGATCGTCAAATACTGGAGACCGCCAACAATACTTCTATACTCCGTCGCATCAGCAGAAGACAAAAGCTCACCATCAACAACAGTGATCTTGTCAGTGGTAGACATAGGCGTAGTAGTTTTCTTGCACTTAAGCATCCCGGCCCGCTGCAACAAGTCCAATGAATACTTCTTTTGCGTCATAACAAGTCCATCAGCACGAGAAGCAACCTCCACACCAAGAAACTAATGGAGCTTCCCAAGATCCTTGACAGCAAAATCAGTACCAAGAGAGCGAACAAGAGCATCGGCAGCTGACTGAGAGGAGCTGACCAAAATAATATCATCCACATAGACCAACAAGTACATAGTGACCTCAGGCTTCTGTAGAAGAAACAACGATGAATCAACAGTGGACGGTGCAAAGCCATGAGCACGAAGAGTTGTAGCAAGACGGGCATGCCAGGCACGAGGAGCTTGCTTCAAGACATAGAGTGCTTTGGTAAGACGACAGTCAGGATCAGAAAACCCAGGCGGATGTCGCATATAAACTTCCTCCTCCAACACACCATGAAGGAAGTCATTCTGCACATCAAGCTGACGAAGAGACCAAGCTCGAGTGACGACAATAGATAGAAGAAGCCTGATGGTAGTAGGCTTGACCATTGGACTGAAGGTGTCTTCATATTCAAGACCATAACGTTGCCGAAATCCCCTAGCAACAAGACGCGCTTTGTAGCGCTCAATAGACCCATCAGAATGCTTCTTCACTTTGAATACCCATTTAGAATCAATCACATTAACTCGCGGTGGTGGAGGAACAAGAGTCCACATCTCATTGCGAATAAGAGCGTGATATTCCTGTTCCATAGCCTCTCTCCAATGAGGAATACTCATAGCAGCCTGGTATGTGCGGGGCTCGGAGGATGGATCCGCAATGGCAGGCCATACACACAAGATGTTGTGCAATCAGAAACATCTGGCGCTCCTTGGAGCGATGAATGCCACTGCGACTGCGCGTATGGGGGCGCATTATAGGAGCCGTAGAGGTCAAAGGTGCAGCCGACGAGGGGCTGGGTGACGGTGATGAAGAGGGCCCAGTTGGCAAAGTGATGGGAGATGGTGACAACAGTGGCCCAGTCATCAAGGGACCGGGCGACACGCTGCAAGACGATGTGCTGGGCGTCGGGAAGGCCGGCGACGCGCTGGGCGTTGAGAAAGCCAAGTCGTAGCCTGCCAAGGGAGTCGCAGGGGCTGGGCTGCTCGGCGAGGGAGATAGCCTAGGCGAAGGCGACATAGGCAAGGCAGGCGTGGAAGGCCGAAGACTCGGCGAGGCCAGCCCAGCGTCAGGGGGCGAGTCCAGCCCAGCGTCAGGGGGAGAGGCCGGGCGCAACATCATAGGAGCATCGTCCGGGCATACATGGGCACGATGTCCGACGCCATGCAGGAGCACTGGCGAATCGACGTGCGCGTCGGATGATGCCGGTGATGGAGGTGCTGGTGTCTCCAAAATTTCCAAACGAGCCCCGCGTCCAGTGCCTGCACCATGGTTAGGCAACAATATAGGAGAGTATGCAACATCATCAAATTGGTCAGAGGCAATGGAGGATTAATGCATGTATGGAGGTTCATCGGTGCACACAGGAAGTTTGGCAAAGGGAAAAACATGCTCATCAAACACGACATCACGAGATATATAGACACGATTAGTAGGAACATGAAGACATTTGTAGCCTTTATGAAGGGAACTATAGCCAAGAAAGACACACTTTTTGGACCAAAATTCCAGCTTGTGTTTATTGTATGGGCGAAGATGCGGCCAGCAAGCGCACCCAAACACTTTAAAGAAGGTATAATCAGGTTGTTCATTAAGGAGTTCAATATGAGACTTCATGTCTAGAACACGTGTGAGAGTACGATTGATGAGAAAACATGCAGTGGTAAAGGAATCACTCCAAAACCGAAATGGAACCGATGCATGGGCTAAAAGAGTAAGACCAGTTTCAACGATATGACGATGCTTACGTTCAACGGAGCCATTCTGTTGATGTGTATGTGGACATGCTAAACGGTGAGCGATCCCAAGCGACTGGAAAAAGGAGTTGAGGTTGCGATATTCACCACCCCAATTCGATTGAACATGGACAATTTTATGCTTGAGAAGGCATTCAACATGTTTTTGAAACTGAACAAAAATATCAAACACATCAGATTTACGCTTAATAAGATAAAGCCAGGTAAAACGACTGGAAGCATCAACGAAACTGATATAATAATTATGACCATTAACAGAAGTTTGGACAGGGCCCCAGACATCGGAAAACACAAGTTCTAGAGGATGTTTCACCTCACGAGTAGACTCCAAAAACGGAAGTTGATGACTCTTCCCCTGCTGACAAGCATCACACACTGCTACATCTTTATTACTAGGCATGATAGGAAGCTCATGACGACGCAAAACATGACAAATGATAGGAGTGGCAGGATGACCAAGGCGAGCATGCCACTATGACGACGAAACGCAAACTCCACTAAAAACGCGAGAGCCTCCAGGATGCTCCAGACGATAGAGGCCCTGACACAGACGCCCACTAAGGAGCACTTCCCTCGTGTCCCGATCCTTAATAAAAAGATCAAACGGGTGAAATTCACAAAACATATTATTGTCATGGGTAAGTCTAGGAATTGAAAGAAGATTACGCGTCATAGATGGTACTCGAAGAATATTGCGAAGTTGGAGACTCCTATTGACATGACTAGTGAGAAGAGATGCTTGACCAATATGGGAGATGTGCATACCTACATGTTGGCGGTAGACCTTGTTAGACCCGTGATATGGCTCGTGGGTGTGGAGCTTCCCATCTCGTCATTATGTGCTCCGTTGCCCCCCGGGTCCATGTACCAATATGGGTCAATGGAGTAGGACTGAGTTTGTCCAAGGTTCGCCTGGGGCTTCGTAGGCGGCGTCGGACGATCGGCCATAGCCGCTTGGCGCGCATTATTACGCGCATCCTTGCCGTCATTACCGATACCGAGGAAACTTTTCTGGAAGTGGCAGTGGCACTTGGAGGCCCAGTGCCCCTCAATACCACACAGCTGGCAGCGTCGACCCCCGCTGGAAGACAACGTCGAAGGGGGGCCGGTCGGAGATGGGGTCGACGGCGCGGGTCCCTTGCCCGAGGCGGATGACGGGGCACCCGAGGAGAGCCGGCTGCCCCTGTAGATAGCATTCACGGAGGAGCCCCCTCCACGGCTGCGGTTGGCGCGGCGCGCCTTGACACGCTGCTCGGTGAGGAGAAGGCGTGAGTATACCTCGTGTGCCATCATGGGCGTCGAGTTGCCCCGCTCATTGATGATCTCGACCAAGCCATCGTACTCCTCATCGAGGCCATTGACGATGAAGGGGTTGAACTCGGAGTCGGTGAGCGGCTGTCCAATGGATGCCAGCGTGTCAGCGAGGGCCTTGACCTTGTTGTAGAACTCCGTGGCGGTGGTGTCGAGATTCTCACACTTGCCTAGCTGACGACGGAGAGCGCTGGCACGGGCCTGCGACTGCGATGCGATGGAGCGCTCAAGGATTGTCCATGCCTCATGAGACGTCTTGGCAAAGACGATAAGCCCGGCAACAGCTGGGGTGAGCGACCCATGGATGGAGGAGAGGATCGCCTGGTCCTGCCTCGTCCACACCATAGTTTAAAAAACCGGACCGGACCGCCGGTTGAACCAGAAAAACCCGGAACCGAAGCCCCCGTCGGTTCGTTAAGCACACAGGACCGGACGCGCCATCAAACCGGAATTAATCGGATGAACAACCGCTGGTTTCGCGTATTAAACCGTCAACTGGTCCGTCCGGTTTAATTAGCTGAGTATTGTTAAAAATTTAATTGCCTTAGGTGGGAATCGAACCTTGTGCCTAGGAGCAAGTCAACTCGCGATGTGCACATAACCAACTGAGCCATCATAGCTTTACATACAAATGTGAGACCGATATCTATTCTATTTATTATTTGCAGCAGCATTTTAAGATTTTGTTTTGATATGGCAGCATTATTAAGAATTAAACTAATGAAACAGCCTGCTGAGCACGCACGACAAAAACATGAGCACATGAATGTTTGCTAATACAGTACATTTTTAAGTCAAATTGCGGCTCATTATCTCAGGTATTATGTGAAATTGTAATTTTAAATTTTTTTACATAAATAATTATTTATTTATTATATTATTTATAAGTAAAAATAGAGTAATTTGTATCTTAAAAAACCAGACATTGAACCGGTAAACCAGTGGTCCGACCAGTAAAAACCTAAACCGACGGTCTCACCGGTTCAATCACCGGTCCGGTTTTTTAAACTATGGTCCACACACGGTGCCCCGGATTATAAATCGGGCCGTTCATGCTGTCCACCAGCGCGGGGGGGGGGGGGGCAAGGAAGAGTGTCGTCGACGTAGCCGAGCAGGTAGTGACTCCCAAGGAGCGGAAGGACCTGCGCACGCCAGAAGATGTAGTTATCCGGCGATAGCTTGACGGTGATGAGGTTGCCGAAGTGAAACAGCGAAGGCGGCGAGCCTGACGAGAAAACTGTCGGAGGCGTGTACGCCATAGGGGCAGAGACGGGTGGCACAGCCGTTGGTGCTGGGGAGAACCCGCGTGCGACGCGGGATGAGACCCTGCAGGAGGCACGAACGTCGTGAGAGCAGGGTGCATCGGCGCGAGAGCCGACACAGAGGGCCCGATGGTCCAGGCTGCCGAGGAGTCCGCAGGGGAGAAGGCGAGCGGCGAGACGGCGGTGGCCGTGGAGGCGGGCGAGGAGGCGCTGGACGTGTGGACCGTTAGTGAGTGCCCCGGCGACGAAGAGGTCGGGGTATGGTTGGATAAGAAGGAGCCGACGCTCCTCGTCCCGATCGGGGGCGGTCGGATGGCGGCGGCATCGATGGGGCGGGAGAGGAGGGCGGTGAGGGAGGCGGGAAGGTAGCCTGCATTGGTGGAGCTGCAGGCGGCAGCGCTCGTCATGGCGGCGGCGGCGTCGATCGGTGAAGCGATCGGCGACGGCGGCGGGTGCGGCGGCGCGGCTAGGGTTTGGTGGAGGCGGCGGAAGCTTAGGAT
Organism: Avena insularis; assembly: GCA_023614405.1. Classification (NCBI taxonomy): domain Eukaryota; kingdom Viridiplantae; phylum Streptophyta; class Magnoliopsida; order Poales; family Poaceae; genus Avena; species Avena insularis. Next base: position 30,653,936 of record CM042690.1, read on the forward strand.
ATAACCAAGTCTGATATCATATGAAACAACAGAATTGGGGGAACCGGCTCAACCCTCAATGGAGTGGCCTATCACATATATATATAATAGGTGTGTTACAATTGGTACAATACACGTACACAATTACAGAAGCTATACACAGTCTAACACTAGGAAGTCATGGAACAAAGGGTTAGTTAGAGCATGTGCAATGGGAGGTGCTTAAAGGAGTGCTTACAAAAATAAACCATCCAATTTGCTAAGCATTGGTGCTTATTGTTAGACTACACAACGTTGAGTCGGTTTTGATTTGTTAGAGCTTGTTTTAGAGTCGGTTTAAGTAATCTTGGCCGACAAGTTTTGTACCCCATATATACTCTGTACCCCTCAAGCAATATTATTATGCAAGTCAATCAAATTTACATGGTATCAGACAATTAGATCCTAGGGCATGGCGCCGCCACCAACTCCTCCCACTCCCGACTACTTCACCAAAAAGGCTGTCGCCGCTGCTGCTTCCCTAGGTGACGCCGGCCAAATCTCCAACACCTCTCTTGCTCTACCCTCTCCTACCCTCCCAACTATCCACTATGTCGATACAATCTCAGATGTTAGCCCCTTTATTCCAATCACTTTAGATCTACCAAAGCATAATTACTACCATTGGCGTCATCTCTTCGAGGTTTATCTCGGTCGTTGCAATCCTCTCAACCACGTCGCCGACAACGCTGTTCCCCGGCTTACCGATACTCGTTGGGTAAAGGACGATCTCTCCATCATCCAATGGATCTACCAGCGGGTGTCCACTGAGATCTTCAATCTCGTGTTTCGCAACGCCACCAGCGTAGCCGCCCTATGGGTGGCCCTCCGATAGCTCTTCCAAGACAACATCGACGCCCGTGTCAACACCCTCCACGCTGAGATCCGCAACACCGTCCAAGGTGACTCTCCCATCGGCGTCTACTGTCAAAAGCTCAAGACAATCGCCGATGAACTCCAAAAGATCGATGACCCCGTCGACGACCGTCAACTGATCAACATCCTCCTAGTTAGGCTCGGTGACCGCTTCGAAAAGAAGGCCTCGTTTATTCCCATGATGCGGCCCCGTCCTACCTTCGTCGAGGTCTGATCTATGCTGCAGTTGTTAGAATTATGCCCTAGAGGCAATAATAAAGATGTTATTATTATAATTCTTGTTCATGATAAAGTTTATATTCCATGCTAGAATTGTATTAAGCGGAAACTTTGATACTTGTGTGGTTTATGAACAACACCGTGTCCCTAGTATGCCTCTATGGACTAGCTCATTGATTAATGATGGTTAAGGTTTCCTAACCATGGACATGAGTTGTCGATTAATAATGAGATCATATCATTGGGAGAATGATATGATGGACAGACCCAAATCAAGCAGAGCAATTAGATCGTGTCATCGTGTTCATCTTTGTGAAGCTTTTTCTTATGTCAAATATTGTATTCCTTAGACCATGAGATAATGCAACACCATGGTATCGGAAGAAAGCTTTGAGGTCATCAAACGTCATCCTATGAGAGGGTGATCATAAAGGTGTCTCTCAGGTGATCGAAAAGTACTTGTTGGGTTGTATGTATCGAGATGGGATTTGTCCCTCCCAAGTCGGAGAGATATACTTCGGGCCCACTCGGTAATCGATAGCAACACCGCTTGCAAGCACGTGGCTAAGGAGTTAATCACAAAGTGATATCGGATTACGGAACGAGTAAAGTACTTGCTGTAAACGAGATTGAACTAGGTATGCCGATACCGACGATCGAATCTCGGGCAAGTAAAATATCGAGTGACGAAGGGAATATATATATGGGATTAATTGAATCCTGGCATCGTGGTTCATCCGATATGATCATCGATGAATGTGTGGGAGTCAATATGGGTTTCCAGACCCTGCTGTTGATTATTGATAGAAGATCATGTCTGCATATTCTCGAACCCGTAGGGTCACACACTTAGCGTGTCTCGACGCTAGGATAGAATGGATAATTGGTTTATGAGTTTTTGTTCAGAGTGTCGGATGAGATCCAGGACGTCACGAGAGGTTCCGGAATGGTCCGGAGAATAAGATTCATATAAGGGAAAGCAGTTTTTGGATTTCGGAATTGTTTCGGATTGTTCGGTATTGTACCGGAAGTTTCTAGAACCTTCCGGAGTGGGACCAACGTGGCCCCACTTGTCGGGAGGGGGCGTGGGCCTACGAGGGAGTGCTCTGGACGCATTGGGCAAGGGGCACAAGGCCCCATAGGCCCAGCCGGCCAAGCCCTAGGGGTAACCCTGGGGAGAGCTTCTAGAAAGAGGGGGAAAACTTGCCCCCCACTCCAACCCTTGGGGCCACCGCCCTAGGGCTTGGAGGAGTGGCCAAGGGGTTCGTCCAGCCCCCTATATATAGAGGGCAGGGGCGCAGCCCTCCCCCCCACTCCTTCAACCCTAGCCGCCATACTGCTTCCCTCCAGATCTCTCTCTCTCTCCCGACTGCGCGTAGGCGAAGCCCTGCCGCAGAAACTCTCCACCTTTGCACCACGCCGTCGTGTTGTAGATCCAATCTATCTCTCCACCCCACTTGCTGGACCGAGGAAGGATGATACGTCGAGGTGCCGTACGTGTGCATCTCTCGGAGGCATCGCCACTTGCGGTGTTGGATCGGATCGGATTGCGAGGAGGAGAAGCTAGTACGACTACATCAACCACGTTCCGTTGAACGTTCCGCTGTGCGAATCTTCAAGGGTATGAAGATCTCATATATTCCCCCTCATTGTTTGCATCTCCTAGATTAGATCTTGGTTTTCCCGTTGGCATCCGTAGAAAATTTTGATTTACTCTGCTGCGAAACCCTTCAGTGGTATCAGAGCTAGATCTATGCGTAGATGTGTTTCACGAGTAGAACGCAACATGCTTGTTGTGGGCGTTGATGTTTTCTGTTGCAAGCCTCTTGTTTGTGTACTTCTTATGACGCGGGATAGTGAGATCGAAGCGGTCTAGGCCAACTTTACGCGACCTCGTTCGCGAGACCGGCTCCGCACTTGACGTGTGGCTTGTTCCACACATGCGGCTGGTGGATGCCAGTTTCTCTCACTATAGTTGTCATGGGATTTACACCGGATGTTGGCAACCATAATATCACCGTTGTGGCTTTCCGTAGGTAAGAATCGTTCTTAGCTTGTTACTCCCATAAGCCACGTAAAACATGCAACAACAAAGTAGAGGCGTCTAACTTGTTTTTGTAGGGAGTGTTTCTGTGATATGGTATGGCCCAAGATGTGATGTGTATGTTGTATGCAATGATCATGTTTTGTAATGTTTCACGACTTGCATGTCGATGAGTACACAACCGGCAGGAGCCATATGGTTGTCTTTATAATTGTGAATGACCTATGTGTCAACTTCTTATACGCCATGTAATAGCTTTACTTTATCGCTAAGTAGTTAGCAATAGTTGTAGTTGCTATTTGTGGTGGAGGCAATCATGGTGGAGTGATGGAGATCATGCTGGCACGCACAAGATGGAGATCATTGCGCGGAGATTGGCTATACCATGTCACATAAAATTATATGCATGTGATGTTTATCCTTTTATGTATCTTATTATGCTTAGATCGCGACGGTAGCATTATAAGATGATTCCTCACTTAAAGATCAAGATAAAACCGTGTTCTCCCCATGTATGCACTGCTATAAAGTTCGGTGTTCAAGCATCACGTGATGATCGGTGCTATAAACTCTACGTTCACATACAACCGGTGCAAGCCAGTTTTGCACACTGTGAAATACTTGGGTTTAACTTGACGAGCCTAGCATGTACAGACATGGCCTCGGAACACACGAACCGAAAGGTTAAGCATGAGTCATATGAATGATATGATCGACACTTTGTTGTCCACCATTGAAACCACATCTCTTCTCGTGAAGATCGGATTAGGTGTGGTGAATTTGGATCATGTTCACTAAACAACTTGAGAGATGTTGAATTTAGTGGGAGTTCATCTAGTAATTTGATTAAGTTAAACTAGTTATCATGAACATCGTCTAAATTGTACTTGCAAATTTTGTAGATCAAATGGCTAAGTCCAACTTCAACTTCAACGTTTTTGCTGAGAAAGAAAAGCTTAAGAACAATGGGTCTAACTTCACCAACTGGTTCCGCAATCTGAGAATCATTCTCTCTGGCGGACAAAAGTACTATGTCCTTGAGAAAGCGCTAGGTGACGCCCCTGCTGTAGATGCGTCGGCTGATGATAAAGTTGTTTATCAGTCGCGCAAGGATGATTATGGTGTGATTAAGAGCACCATGTTGTTTGCTATGTAATCGGACCATCAAAATCGTTTTGACGAGTTCCCCGGGCCCTTTGAGATTCTTGAGGAACTGAAAACTATGTTTCAGACTCAGGACCGCTCTGAGAGATATGAGATCTCTGAGAAATTCTTTAACTACAAGATGGAGGAAGGGAGTTCCGTTAGTGAGCACGCCATTAAGATGTCAGGCTACACTCAACGCCTTGAGCAACTGGACTGCAAGATTCTAGAGGAGCTCAAGATTGACAGAGTTCTGTAATCACTCCCTCCTAGATACAAAGGATTTGTAGTTACTCATAATCAGAATGGTTCCACTGATACGATCACTGAGCTTTTCGCTAAGCTGAAAGTTGCGGAGGTGGACATCAAGAAAGATAATCATGTGTTGATGGTCAACAAGCCCCCCAGCTTTAAGAAAGGTAAGGGTGCAAAGAAGTCCTTCAAGAAAGGCAGCGGCAAGCGCGTTGCCCCTGCTGAGAAGAAGCTCAAGTCTGGACCTAAGCCGGACACTGAGTGCTTCTATTGCAAGGACAAGGGTCACTAGAAGCGCAACTGTCCGAAGTACTTAACAAACAAGAAGGCTGGCACCATTAAAGGTATATTTGATATACATGTTATTGATGTTTACCTTACTAGCGCTCGTTGTAGTGCCTGGGTATTTGATACTGGTTCAGTTGCTAATATTTGTAACTCGAAACAGGAGCTACGAAATAGACGGTGGCTAGCAAGGGATGAGGTGACGATGCGCGTTGGCAACGTATCAAGAGTTGATGTGATGGCCGTCGGCACGCTCTCCTTAGTTTTACCTTCGGGATTAGTTTTAAACCTTAATAAGTGTTATTATGTGCCTGCGTTGAGCATGAACATTATATCTGGATCGTATTTATTGCAAGACGGTTATTCATTTAAATCGGAGAATAATGGTTGTTCTATTTATATGAGTAACATCTTTTATGGTCATGCACCTGCTATGAATGGTTTATTTCTTCTGAATCTCGAAAGCAATGAAACACACATCCATAACATTGAGGCTAAGAGATGCAAAGTAGATAGTGATAATTCAACTTATTTGTGGCACTGCCGTCTAGGTCATATTGGTGTAAAACGCATGAAGAAACTCCATTCTGATGGACTTTTGGAGTCTCTTGATTTTGAATCATTTGACACGTGCGAACCGTGCCTCATGGGCAAGATGATCAAAACCCCGTTCTCCGGCATAATGGAGCGAGCAACGGACTTGTTGGAAATCATACATACCGATGTATGCGGACCAATGAGTGTTTCGACGCACGGTGGATATCGCTATTTTCTCACTTTTACTGATGACTTAAGTAGATATGGGTATATCTATTTAATGAAACATAAATCTGAAACGTTTGAAAAGTTCAAAGAATTTCAGAACGAAGTGGAAAACCATCGTAACAGGAAAATTAAATTTCTACGATCCGATCGTGGAGGTGAATATTTGAGTTACGATTTTCTCACGCATCTTAAAGCAAGCGGAATCGTTTCGCAACTCACGCCACCCGGAACACAACACAAGAATGGTGTGTCGAACGGAATCGAACTCTATTAGATATGGTGCGATCGATGATGTCTCTTACAGATTTGCCGTTATCATTTTGGGGTTATGCATTAGAAACCGCTGCATTCACTTTAAATAGGGCACCATCTAAATCCTTTGAGACGACACCGTATGAACTGTGGTTTGGTGCTAAACCTAAGTTGTCGTTTCTTAAAGTTTGGGGATGTGAAGCTTACGTCAAGAAGTTGATGCCGGACAAGCTCGAACCCAAAGCGGAGAAATGTGTCTTCATAGGATACCCTAAGGAAACGATTGGGTATACCTTATATCACAGATCCGAAGGCAAAGTGTTTGTCGCAAAGAACGGATCCTTTCTTGAGAAGGAGTTTCTCTCGAAATAAGTGAGTGGGAGGAAAGTAGAGCTAGACGAGGTTATTGAACCTTCTCTTGAGTTGGATAGTAGCGCAGCACCTGAAATTGTTCCAGTGTCGTCTGCACCAACAATAGAGAAAGCTAATGACAAGGATCATGAAGCTTCGGACGATGCTACTACTGAACGTCGCAGGTCGACAAGGTCGCGTGCCCCTCCTGAGTGGTACGGCAACCCTGTCTTGTTAGTAGATAACAGTGAACCTGCAAACTATGAGGAAGCAATGATGAGCCCAGACTCTGAGAAATGGCTATAGGCCATGAAATCCGAATTGGGATCCATGAGCGAAAACCAAGTATGGAATTTGGTGGACCCTCCTAGCGACCGAAAGGCCGTTGAGTGCAAATGGATTTTCAAGAAGAAAACGGACGCGGATGGTAATGTTACTGTCTATAAAGCACGGCTTGTCGCGAAAGGTTTTTGACAAGTTCAAGGTGTTGACTACGATGAGACTTTCTCTCCCGTAGCGATGTTTAAGTCCATTCGGATTTTATTAGAAATTGCTGCATTTCATGATTATGAAATATGGCAGATGGATGTCAAGACTGCGTTCCTCAATGGCAACATTGATGAAGAGTTGTATATGATGCAACCCGAAGGTTTTGTCGATCCTAAGGATGTTGATAAGGTGTGCAAACTTCAGCGTTCCATTTATGGACTGAAGCAAGCATCTCGGAGTTGGAACCTTCGTTTTGATCAAGTGATCTAGAGCTTTGGATTTGTTCCAAATTGCTACGAAGCTTGTATCTACAAGAAAGTGAGTGGGAGCTCAATGACATTTTTGGTACTATATGTGGATGACATATTGATTATCGGAAATGATATTGACATGCTTAACGATGTGAAGAGTTATTTGAACAAATGTTTTTCAATGAAAGACCTAGGGGAAGCTGCTTATATATTGGGCATCAAAATCTATAGAGATAGATAAAGACGCCTGATAGCTTTAAGCCAAAGTACATACCCAGACAAAGTTCTGAAAAGGTTTAGAATGGATAAGGCAAAGAAAGGTTCAGTGCCTATGTTGTCAGGTAAGATATTGAGCAAGGCTCAGTGTCCAGCTACGGTAAACGATAGAGAAGCTATGAGAAAAGTGCCTTATGCCTCGGCCATAGGTTCTATCATGTATGCCATGCTGTATACTAGACCGGATGTGTCCAATGCTCTTAGTTTGACGAGCAGATACCAAAGTGATCCAGGAGTGGAACACTGGACAGCCGTGAAGAACATCCTAAAGTATTTAAATAGGACTAAAGAAATGTTCTTAGTCTATGGAGGTGATGAACAACTCGTCGTAAAAGGTTACGTCGAAGCTAGTTTCGACACCGACAAGGATGATTCTAAATCTTAGACAGGATACGTTTATATTTTGAATGGAGGAGCTGTGAGCTGGAGAAGCTGCAAGCAAAGCGTGACCGCGGGATCTATAGTAAAAGCAGAATACATGGCTGCTGCAGAAGCGTCAAGTGAAGGAGTTTGGATCAAGAACTTCATCACTGAGCTTGGTGTGGTTCCAAGTGCCTTGGACCCACTGGAGATATTGTGTGACAACACTGGCGCCATAGCACTGGCTAAGGAACCAAGATATCATCCAAAGACCAAGCATATCAACCGCAAGTTTCATATAATTCGAGATTATATAACAGATGGAGATCTAAAGATTAGCAAAGTACATACGGATCTGAATGTCGCAGATCCGTTGACTAAACCTCTTCCACGAGCAAAACATGATCAGCACCTTAGTGCCATGGGTGTTAGATTGTTGCCAGATGTAAACTAGATTATTGACTCTAGTGCAAGTGGGAGACTATTGTAATTATGCCCTAGAGGCAATAATAAAGATGTTATTATTATAATTCTTGTTCATGATAAAGTTTATATTCCATGCTAGAATTGTATTAAGCGGAAACTTTGATACTTGTGTGGTTTATGAACAACACCGTGTCCCTAGTATGCCTCTATGGACTAGCTCATTGATTAATGATGGTTAAGGTTTCCTAACCATGGACATGAGTTGTCGATTAATAATGAGATCATATCATTGGGAGAATGATATGATGGACAGACCCAAATCAAGCAAAGCAATTAGATCGTGTCATCGTGTTCATCTTTGCGAAGCTTTTTCTTATGTCAAATATTGTATTCCTTAGACCATGAGATAATGCAACTCCCTGGTATCGGAAGAAAGCTTTGAGGTCATCAAACGTCATCCTATGAGAGGGTGATCATAAAGGTGTCTCTCAGGTGATCGGAAAGTACTTGTTGGGTTGTATGTATCGAGATGGGATTTGTCCCTTCCAAGTCGGAGAGATATACTTCGGGCCCACTCGGTAATCGATATCAACACCGCTTGCAAGCATGTGTCTAAGGAGTTAATCACAAAGTGATATCGGATTACGGAACGAGTAAAGTGCTTGCTGTGAACGAGATTGAACTAGGTATGCCGATACCGACGATCGAATCTCGGGCAAGTAAAATATCGCATGACGAAGGGAATATATATATGGGATTAATTGAATCCTGGCATCGTGGTTCATCCAATATGATCATCGATGAATGTGTGGGAGTCAATATGGGTTTCCAGACCCCGCTATTGATTATTGATAGAAGATCATGTCTGTATATTCTCGAACCCGTAGGGTCACACACTTAACGTGTCTCGACGCTAGGATAGAATGGATAATTGGTTTATGAGTTTTTGTTCGGAGTCTCGGATGATATCCAGGACGTCACAAGAGGTTCCGGAATGGTCCGGAGAATAAGATTCATATAAGGGAAAGCAGTTTTTGGATTTCGGAATTGTTTCAGATTGTTCGGTATTGTACCGGAAGTTTCTAGAACCTTCCGGAGTGGGACCAACGTGGCCCCACTTGTTGGGAGGGGGCGTGGGCCTACGAGGGAGTGCCTTGGCCGCATTGGGCCAGGGGCACAAGGCCCCATAGGCCCAGCCGGCCAAGCCCTAGGGGTAACCCTAGGGAGAGCTTCTAGAAGGAGGGGGAAAACTTGCCCCCCACTCCAACCCTTGGGGCCGCCGCCCTAGGGCTTGGATGAGGGGCCAAGGGGGGCGGCCAGCCCCCTATATATAGAGGGCAGGGGCGCAGCCCTCCCCCCACTCCTTCAACCCTAGCCGTCATACTGCTGCCCTCCAGATCTCTCTCTCTCCGATCACGGCGTGGGGCGAAGCCTCGCCAGAAAATCTCCACCTTTGCACCATGCCGTCGTGTTGTAGATCCAATCTATCTCTCCACCCCACTTGCTGGACCGAGGAAGGAGGATACGTCGAGGTGCCGTACGTGTGCATCTCTCAGAGGCATCGCCACTTGCGGTGTTGGATCGGATCGATTGCGAGGAGGAGAAGCTAGTACGACTACATCAACCACGTTCCGTTGAACGTTCCGCTGTGCGAATCTTCAAGGGTATGAAGATCTCATCTATTCCCCCTTGTTGTTTGCATCTCCTAGATTAGATCTTGGCTTTCCCGCTCGAATCCCTAGAAAATTTTGATTTACTATGCTGCGAAACCCTTCAGCAGTGGGCCGACCGTTCCCTCGCAAATAAAGAGGCGTGCCATCAAGTCTTCGCCGTGATCTAGCGACCCCCTGCTCCTGCTGCTTCTGCACCGCCTCCTCTGTCACCGGTGCAGCCACCTCCGGGGTGGCGCCCTAGTCCGAACTACAAGGGAAAAACCCTATCTTTCGGCCGCCTCGACCACCCACAGCTCCTCCCAGTGGCCCGACGCCTCCAGCCCCGGCACCTCCTGCGTCTCCTAGCTGGCGCCCGATGCACGACCCATGGACAGGGCTTGTCCAGGCCTGGTCCATGCCCTAGATCGTGCCCTCTCCGATTGGTGCTCCCCCGGCGTACTCCGGTGCCTGGACGTTGGGCATGCGTCCCCATGCCAGCTCTCAGGGCCTCCTCGGCACTCGCCCTCCGCACCAAGCCTACATGACTGCACCGACCTACATGCCTGGTCCGCCATATTACCAGCAGTACAATGCTCCAGCCTCTCCTTCGATGGCTACTGGTGCCTACATGCCGATCTACGCGCCATCACCGCCTGCTCCACTGACTGCACCGTCGCCGTCCTCTTCCTTGTCACCGAGATGGGACCAAGCGGCATTTATCCAGGCCATGAACCACTTTGCTGCTCAAGGAAACTCAGGTACCGATTGGATTTTCGATTCCGGTGCTTCTAGTCACATGTCTTCTTCGAATAATATGCTGTCAAATTTTTCCTCATCACCTTTTTCCTCTATAACTCTTGGCAATGGTTCTACTATCCCTATCTCCGATGTTGGTAATGCACAACTGCTCTCACCCACAAAACCTCTCCTCCTTCGCAATATTCTTGTTGCACATGATCACATTAAAAATTTAATCTCCGTTCGACAATTCACTAGTGACAATCCTGTTTCTCTCGAATTTGACTCCTTTGGTGTTTCTGTGAAGGATTTTCTGACCAAGGTGGAGATCGCTCACTTCAATAGTGATGGAGATCTCTACTCCCTCCATGGTGTTCCCACAGCTGCTCAACCCTCGTCCATAGTTGCTTCAGTCGAGGTTTGGCATCAATGTCTAGGCCACCCCAATAAAATCGTCTTAGATTCTCTTCTTAGTGATTTCTCTATTCCTTGTAATCGTGATAGTCATAATTCTCTAGTTTGTGAATCTTGTCAACAAGGAAAACATGTGCGTCTTCCGTTTAATTCTTCCACTTCTTCTAGCACTTTTCCCTTTGAATTATTACATTGTGATTTATGGACGTCACCTACTGAGAGTATTTCTGGTTTTAAGTACTATCTTGTGATCTTGGATGATTTCACTCATTATGCATGGACTTTTCCTTTACACAAAAATCTGATGTGCACACCATATTTCTCAATTTTCAACGCTATGTTGCAACTCACTTCTTTCTCCCCATTTGGTTCATCCAATGTGGTAATGACAAAGAATTTGACAACAACCAAAATCGTAATTTCTTTCTCCACCATGGCATTCTCCTCCATTTTTCCTGCCCCTACACTTCTCCTCAAAACGGCAAAGCTGAGAGATCTCTCCGCACTATAAACGTAATTAGAACCCTTCTTATCCAAGCTTCTATGCCCCCACGGTTTTGGGTTGAAGCTCTCCGCACAGGCACATATCTCCTCAACATTCGTCCTTCCCAACTTAACCCACAAACCACGCCATACTACTCCCTCTTTCTATGTCATCTCAATTATCCTGAACTTCGAGTATTCGGTTGTCTCTGTTTTCCCAATACCTATGTCACTTCACCTCATAAACTAGCCCCTAGATCTCTACCCTGCGTTTTTCTAGGTTATTCCGATGAGCACAAAGGTTATAGATGTTTTGACCCAGTTTCTGGTCGTGTTCATGTCTCTCGTCACGTTACTTTCATTGAAAACTCTTTTCCTTTCGCCACACGTGCATCTCCCCATGATTCGGCCTCCACCGACCCTCTCCCTCGTCTCGTGCAGCTACACCACCTAATCCCCTACACATCCCAATATTCCCTACACAAACCCCTATGCCCGAGCCTACATCCGCTGCGTCGGGCGCTTCTCTCACTTCTCCTGCCGCGAGCTCTGTCGCGCGCTCTGCCGAGCCCTCATGGCAGCCTGCCGCCGCACCACCCTCTCCATCCACGGCACATTCTCCTGCCGCGTCACAAACCTCATCCGATGCATCACCCAACCCCACTGTCATGCCTCCCTCTTCGGCACCCACTTCTGAGCATGATATGTCTCCTTCCCCATAACTACCCTCCTATGCTATTCCTATTCCAGCACCCACCAATGATCATACTATTGTTGGAGATATGCCCTAGAGGCAATAATAAATGTAGTTATTATTATATCTTTGTGTTTATGATAAATGTTTACATTCATGCTATAATAGTATTAACAAGGAAACATTAATACTTGTGTGATTTGTAAACTTAAATTGAAGTCCCTAGTAAAGCCTCTATATAATACTAGCTTGTTGGTTAATAAATGATTGTGGTTTCCCTATCATTAACATTGAGATGTTATTAACAACAAGATCATATCGTTAGGAGAATGATATGATGGACATACTCCTATAGATAAGCGTAGCATAAAGATCAAGTCATTTTAATAGTTCAATTGCTATATGCTTTCTGATACATAGTAACCTAATTCCTTCGACCCTAAGATCATGCATATCACCTTCACCGGAAGGATGCTTTTATGACATCAAACACCACACCGTAACTGGGTGGACATAAAGGTGGCATTGAGTGTTTGGAAAGTATTGGTTAAAACACGTGGATCAAGAGTGGGATTTGTCCATCCATATGACGGATAGATATACTCTGGGCCCTCTCGGTGGAATGTCATCCAATTAGCTTGCAAGCATGTGACTGGATCACAAGGGATCACATATCACGGGAACGAGAAAAGAGTACTTATCAGTAACGAGGTTGAACTAGGTATGCAGAGATACCGACGATCATATCCTCGGATAAGTAAACTATCGTGAGACAAAGGGAAATTGGTATCGTATGTAAGTGGTTCATTCGATTGCAAAGTAATCGTTGAAATATGTGGGAGCCATATGAATTTCCAGATTCCTCTATTGGTTATTGTTCGGAGAAGTGTCTCGATCATGTCGGCATAATTCACGAACCGTAGGGAGACACACTTAAGGATTCGACGTTGTTGAGTAGTTATGGAATGATGAGTAATAGACCGAATGTTGTTCGGAGTCTCGGATGGGATCCGGGATATCACGAGGAGACCCGGAATGGTCCGGAGAATAAGATTCATATAAGGAAAGTCCTGTTTCGGGGTTGGAGAATGGTTCCGGTGTTTTCATCGGGAATGTTCTAGAAGGTTCCAGAATGTCCGGCACTCCGGAGGGGAAGGGTACATGAATGTGTCATAACACGTTGGAATGATTGCATCATGTACTAGGTGTCATCGCTGAGCGAATCAAATCCTAGTTTGAAAAGTCAAACGCCAATTTGAAAAGTCAAACGGCTATTTTGCTTGGTGAAGGGAGAGTAGGAAACCTACTTGGGGAGGAGTTCCTCTCCCTCCACCCGCCGGCCTTGGAAGCCGAGTTGGGAGGACTCCTCCCTTGGTCGCCCTCCACCTATATAAGGAGGGGCAGGCGCCCTCCTCCAGACACACACAACTTGCACCCTGCAAACCCTAGCTCCAAGCCGCCGCCCTACTTGCCGCCGCCTAGGGCAAAACCCTAGCCGCCGAGTTGGGGCACCCCTTTGCCCTAGCCGCCGGCCTAGCCTCTTCTCCTTAGTGCGTCTAAACCCTAGATCACCGAGGGATCTCTCATAGTCCACCATACTCGCTTCGGCTTAAGGCGAAGCCCTGCGAGATCTCCCCTCTACTTCCGGTACCACGCCGTCGTGCTGCCAGAATCACGAGGAGAGTGCTACAACCTCCGTTGCCTGCTGGAAAAAGGGAGAGGAAGGTCTTCGTCGAGTAATGCGAACGATGTGACCATTGCGAAGCGCTAGCCTTGGGAAGGATCGCTCACGCGATCTTGAGATCGGAAAGAGTACAACTACATCACCAACGAGAATCCGCTCTCGTTAAACACTTTAGAATCTTCGAGGGTGAGTTATTCCATCGACTCGTTGCTACAATCTAGTAGATAGATCTTGGCTTGTTTGTTTGTATGCGGTAGAAAATTTTTGTTTTCCATGCTACGAACCCCTACAGTGGTATCAGAGCCGTGTCTATATGTAGATATGTTGCACGAGTAGAACACAATGGTCATTGTGGGCGTTGATGCTTTTGTTGTCGATTGCTTCTTGTGTACTTTGCATCTTGCGGGATGGTGGGATGAAGCGGCCCGGGCTAACCTTACATGACATCGTTCATGAGACTTGCTCCACGCTTGACATGCAACTTGTATTGCATAAGTGGCTTTATGGTGCTGTTTCTCCCAACATAGTTAAGATTCAATTTACAACGGGTGATTGACAATACTAGTATCAATGTTGTGGTTCTTGTTCCTAAGTTAGAACGATACTTATTGAAAGCCCCAAACCACGTAAAACATGCAAAGAAAGTAGAGGCGTCTAACTTTGTTTTGCAGGGGTGTGCTGTGATGTGATATGGCCGTGATTGTGATTATATTTGATGTATGCAATGTTCCTTATTGTAAGTTGGCAACCGGCAGGAGCCATATGGTTGTCTTTAATTTCTGTTAAGACCCGCGTGTCTATTCAAAGTAGTTGTAATAGTTGAAGCCGGTGGACGATAACCATGGAGCAGCGTCATTGACCTTGATGCAATACCGGTGATGATGGAGATCATGTTCGTGCTTGAAGATGGAGATCGGAAGCACAAATAAGAAAGGCCATATCATATCACATATTATGAATTGCATGTGATGTTAATCCTTTATGCATCTTGTAATGCTTAGTTAACAACGGTAGCATTATAAGATGATCCCTCATGCACATGAATTTCAAGTTCTAAAGTGTTCATCCTTAGTAAGCACCGTTGCTAAAGCTTGTTGTTTCGAAGCACCACGTGATGATCGGGTGTGTTAGATTCTGCAAGTGTATACAACGTGAGCAAGCCAGATTTGCTCATGCGGAAGCTAAGGTTTGATCTTGACGAGCCTAGCATGTACAGACATGGTCTCGGAACACGGATCACCGAAAGGTAAAGCATGAATCATATAGTAAGATATGATGAACATGTCGATTGTCCGCCATTGAAGCTAGATCAACTCTCGTGATGATCGGTGTTGATGTGGTGGATTTGGTTTGTGTGATCACTAAAACAATGTGAGGGATATTGTTTTGAGTGGGAGTTCACCTAGATTAATTTAACTATTAATTAGAACTCAATTTGTCATAAACTTAGTCTAAACTATTGCAAATATGTTGTAGATCAATGGCGGCCCCTACCATCAATTTTAATGCGTTCCTAGAGAAAGAAAAGTTGAAAAACAATGGAAGCAACTTCGCGGATTGGTTCCGCAATTTGAGGATTGTCCTCACTGCCGATAATTTGACCTATTTGCTGGATGCTCCGCTGGGTGACCCACCTGCAGCTACTGCTACCGATGAAGTAAATAATGTTTACCTCGCTCGGAAGACTCAGTACTCCACAGTTCAGTGTGCTATCTTGTATGGTTTAGAATCGGAGCTTCAGAAAAGGTTTGAGAATTCAGACCCACATGATATTGTCCGTGATCTCAAATTGATCTTTAAGACTCACGCGGCAATTGAGAGCTATGAGGCTTCTGAAAAGTTCTTTAACTGCAAGATGGAAGAGGGCAGCTCCGTCAGTGAGCATGTGCTTAAGATGTCAGACGCATAAAACAAACTTCAAAGCTTGGGTATAGTGATTCCTAATGCTTTGGGGATTTATCGTGTCCTCCAATCACTACCATCAAGTTACAAGAACTTTGTGATGAACTACAATATGCAAAACATGAACAAGCAGTTGCCAGAACTCTTCGCCATGTTAAAATCTGCAGAAGTGGAGATCGAGAAAGAGCACCAAGTGTTGATGGTCAATAAGACCACCAAATTCAAGAAAGGCAAGTCTAAGCAAAAGGGACACTTCAAGAAGGGTGGTAAGAAAGTTACAGCGCCGAAGAAGAAGACCAAGGCTGGACCTATGGGGCTATCACTTGTAATAGTAGATCTCTTCTCCAATTGGCGATATTGTAAGACTATTTGCTATCAACTTTATGATCTCTATTACAATATTTATGATTGTCGAATTCATATCTATGTGTGAGTAATTATCTTTGGGCTAAGGGCTTTGGCCTAGCCATGTAGCTTTTGTGCATGTTATTTATAATAGATGGGATCATGTATTAGTTTGTATGACATGATGATTGTATTACCCTCTCTTGCCTCAATCTAAGGACTTGTCAGGTACCCAAGACCCCGAGGATTGATCCAGGTAAAGGGAGTGTGAGTAACGACTGATCTGCAGGATAGGAACCCTAGTGGCAAAAAGGATAGTACGGTTGTATGTGAGGAACTTACTTGGGATTAACGGCATTAGTTTTCTTTCTTCTATGGATGAGACTAATAGGTTATTGCTATAAGCGGTTGCGGAGGCGATAACATGGATGCACTGCCCACATATAATTATCTTGCTCTAACAATTACATGCATATTTTATTATTATCTATTACTTCCATCAGATGTTTTGCATAGCTACTGGTGAAAACCAAAGACCCTAGGCCCTCTCTCTCTCCATCGTCAACAACAAAGATCACAAGCTCTTGGTCCGGTAAAAACGTAATAGGAATTCTAAAACTCTCGAAGGTCCGTTTAAGTAATCTCACTTTGTTTTCTGCTTTTCGAGGATTCGATAAACCTAGGTCTACTAGGGAAAAATAGCTATACTACATCTGTTATCCGGATCGAAGGTATCATGCATCCCAGGATGCATAGGCCGGGTTTTAACCCCCATTTCCAAAAAAAGGTGAGTTTCAAGTGCCAGTTCGAGTAGGTCCAGACATATAAGATGTTTTAGTTTTGTGAAGATAATGTACCTAGACGTGTTCTAGTTTATAGGTTCGAAGAGATTCACTTCGAATCTACACACTAAAAAGTGTCTAGATACATTACCGTTACAAACCTAAAACATCTTATATTTTGAAATGGAGAGAGTAATGCAGAATGAAAAACAAACTAATGTGCAGATACACGATCAAGATTAAACCTAATAATAAGGCGAGACCATCCAACAAACTAGTCTTATGGTAAATCTATAACCTCTTCTAGATTCCATAATTTTTGTTAATTTTCTGTCAGATGTATCTTTAAACTAGACTTGGTACATCAGTCAAAACCATCCTTGCAGGATGGTCTCAGAAACCCATTTTCAGTTAGTCTAGCAACAACACAGGCACCAACAACTCGATATTGTAACCCTCGTCTTAGAAGGAGTAGTGGTGCATTCTCTTATCTAGCAATTTAGTGCTACATACAGTGTATGTATTATTTCTTTATCAGTTACATGTATCCGTGATGCACCTTACTAGTAGCTCACAAAAATGTCTACCGATCTAAAAGCAAAAAAAAAGACGACACGTCATATCTTATGTACTATTGTCAAGAGTGCTAGTCTCAAAGAGGCACTTTTATGCTAAGTTTCCAATAATTTAGCTGTATGTTTCCTTTTAAATTTCTAGATTTATGTATAATTCAGTTCTACCGCGGAACTATATTTTTGCTAATCTTTCAAGAAATTTGTTTTAAGTACTCTAATATGTGACTCAAATAGTGCCGGCTTCCTTGGAGGTTTGGAACATTTAATTGTCTTGCCATGCAATGCTAGTGGCGACTGGAGCAATGGACCACCTTGTTCCAAACTGGAACGCTGAAAACGCACAATTCCCGGTATGACATTTGTGGTGATCAAGAACTTGCTCCGGGATGAAAGCGCTGAATGTATACATTTTTCAACTCTGCATGAGCAAATCTTGGTGGATGATCAATATACTCCCTCTGTTAATAATTATCATGTATTCTAGGTTTAGTTAAAGTCAAACTTGGTAAAGTTTGGTTATATAGAAAAAACTATAAACATCTATAACACCAAATGTATATAATATGAAAATATATCTTATAACGATTCTAATGATATTTATGTTGTATTATAAATGTATATAAATTTTTCTATATGTTTGGTCAAACTTTACAAAGTTTGATCTTGACTAAACCCAGAATGCAGGGTATTTCTGGACAGAGGGAGTACAGGAAAGATGGATATTTGTTTTACATATAGGAAAGATACTCGAGATTATATTTATATCAAATTATGTCAAATAATATTATATTGTGAAACGCATTTTTTTAATAAATAATTATCACATAAAACCCAGAGGCTAGGAAGAACGTGTCGCTAGGATCGATCATCCCAGCCAATTGTACTACTTTTATGAAAGTACAACTACTCAAAGAGAACCTAGGTGTGAAACAACAGAATTGGGGAACCGGCTCAACCCTTAATGGGTGGCCTATCACACACACATATATATATATATATATAGGAAAAATACTTCTTACTCCCAGGTGTAACTACACCCATGTCTTATATACTACCTTACGGAAGTATTTGTAATACTTTATCTGTTTGAGTATGTTCATATACTATATCTAAGATACTTCCAAACAAGTTAGGTGAAAAAATTGCAAATACACCCATAGTTTACACTATATATGTAAAATACCGTCATATTTGTACGTACAAAAGGAGTATGTGAATAAAAATTACATACTATCAAAAAAGTAGTATATATACTGCCCAAATATTCGTATATACTTCATACTACCCATATATAGTCTCCAGTATGATAGATACTGCCTAAATAATGTGAAACACACATGGGTGTAACTATACCCGGGTGTAGTATGAATATGTCATATATATATATATATAGGAAAAATATTTCCTACTCCCGGGTGTAACTACACCCACCTCTTATATACTACCTTACGGAAGTATTTGTAATACTTTATCTATTTGAATATGTTCATATGCTATATTTAAGATACTTACTAGCAAGTTAGATGAAAAAATTGTAAGTGCACCCATAGTTTGAACTATATATATGTAAAATACCGTCATATTTACGTACGAAAGGAGTATGTGAATAAAAATTACATACTACCAAAAAAATAGTATATATACTGCCCAAATATTTTTATATACTTCATACTACGCGTACATACCTTCCGGTATGATAGATACTGCCTATATAGTGTGAAACACGTGTGGGTGTAGTTACACCCGGGTGTAGTATGAATATGTCCTATATATATATATATATATATATATATAATGGGTGTGTTACAATTGGTACAATACACGTACACAATTACAAAAGTTATACACAGTCTAACACCCTCACTCAATCTTAGCCACTTCCTAAAGAATCTAGAAGGGTAAGATTGCGCCTACAGATCTCAAACTGTGGTAGAGGCAACGGCTTAGTGAAGATGTCTGCAAGTTGATCCTTAAAGGAGATGAACCTGATCTGTCGTTGCTTCTGTGACACACGTTCCCGCACAAAGTGATAGTCAACTTCGATGTGTTTCGTTCGGGCATGGAATACCGGATTTGCAGAAAGGTATGTAGCACCGATGTTATCACACCAAATGATAGGAGGCTGCGGTTGAGATATACTCAACTTCTGAAGCAAAGACTGTACCGAAGTAATCTCTGCAGTAGCATTAGCCACGGCCTTATACTCGCTTCAGTACTGCTACGTGAGACAGTAGCCAGTTTCCGAGCACTACAGGCGATCAAATTAGATCCAAAGAACACAGCATAGCCCCCCGTGGATCGCCTGTCATCCGGACTGCCAGCCCAGTCCGCATCAGAATACGCCGAGAGGACCCCAGAGGGGTTCGGCCGTATATGCAGCCCATGAGACACTGTTAGACGGACAAAGCGTAAGATACGCTTAACGGCTAACCAATGAGTGTCGCGAGGCGTCTGGAGATACTGACAAACTCTGTTGACAGCATAAGGTATATCTGGTCTCGTGATCGTCAAATACTGGAGACCGCCAACAATACTTCTATACTCCGTCGCATCAGCAGAAGACAAAAGCTCACCATCAACAGCAGTGATCTTGCCAGTGGTAAACATAGGCGTAGTAGTTGTCTTGCACTTAAGCATCCCGGCCCGCTGCAACAAGTCCAATGAATACTTCTTTTGCGTCATAACAAGTCCATCAGCACGAGAAGCAACCTCCACACCAAGAAAGTAATGGAGCTTCCCAAGATCCTTGACAGCAAAATCAGTACCAAGAGAGCGAACAAGAGCATCGACAGCTGACTGAGAGGAGCTGACCAAAATAATATCATCCACATAGACCAACAAGTACATAGTGACCTCGGGCTTCTATAGAAGAAACAACGATGAATCAGCAGTGGACGGTGCAAAGCCATGAGCATGAAGAGTTGTAGCAAGACGGACATGCCAGGCACGAGGAGCTTGCTTCAAGACATAGAGTGCTTTGGTAAGACTACAGTCAGGATCAGAAAATCCAGGCGGCTGTCGCATATAAACTTCCGCCTCCAACACACCATGAAGTAAGTCATTCTGCACATCAAGCTGACGAAGAGACCAACCTCGAGTGACGATAATAGATAGAAGAAGCCTGATGGTAGTAGGCTTGACCATCGGACTGAAGGTGTCTTCGAGAATGCTTCTTCACTTTGAATACCCATTTAGAATCAATCATATTAACTCGCGGTGGTGGAGGAACAAGAGTCCACATCTCATTGCGAATAAGAGCGTGATATTCCTGTTCCATAGCCTCTCTCCAATGAGGAATACTCATAGCAGCCTGGTACGTGCGGGGCTTGGAGGATGGATCCGCAATGGCAGCAGTCATACACACAGCATGCCAGGCAACTGTGTCATCAGTGCGCTCCTTGGAGCGATGAATGCCACTGCGACTGCGCGTATGAGGGCGCAGTATAGGAGCCGTCGAGGTCAAAGGTGCAGTCGACGAGGGGCTGAGTGACGGTGACGAAGAGGGCCCAATCGGCAAAGTGATGGGCGATGGTGACAACAGTGGCCCAGTCATCAAGGGACCGGGCGACACGCTGCAAGACGATGTGCTGGGCGTCGGGAAGGCCGGCGATGCGCTGGGCGTTGAGAAAGCCGAGTCGTAGCCTGCCAAGGGAGTCGCAGGGGCTAGGATTCTCGGCGAGGGAGATAGCCTAGGCGAAGGCGACATAGGCAAGGCAGCCGTGGAAGGCCGAAGACTCGGCGAGGCCAGCCCAGCGTCAGGGGGCGAGTCCAGCCCAGCGTCAGGGGGAGAGGCCGGGCGCAACGTCATAGGAGCATCGTCCGGTCATACATGGGCACGATGTCCGACGCCATGCAGGAGCACTGGCGAATCGACGTGCGCGTCGGATGATGCCGGTGATGGAGGTGCTGGTGTATCCAAAATTTCCAAACGAGCCCCGCGTCCAGTGCCTGCACCATGGTTAGGCAACAATATAGGAGAGTATGCAACATCATCAAATTGGTTAGAGGCAATGGAGGATTAATGCATGTATGGAGGTTCATCGGTGCACACAGGAAGTTTGGCAAAGGGAAAAACATGCTCATCAAACACGACATCACGAGATATATAGACACGATTAGTAGGAACATGAAGACATTTGTAGCCTTTATGAAGGGAACTATAGCCAAGAAAGACACACTTTTTGGACCAAAATTCCAGCTTGTGTTTATTGTATGGGCGAAGATGCGGCCAGCAAGCGCACCCAAACACTTTAAAAAAGGTATAATCAGATTGTTCATTAAGGAGTTCAATATGAGACTTCATGTCTAGAACACGTGTGAGAGTACGATTGATGAGAAAACATGCAGTGGTAAAGGAATCACTCCAAAACCGAAATGGAACCGATGCATGGGCTAAAAGAGTAAGACCAGTTTCAACGATATGACGATGCTTACGTTCAACGGAGCCATTCTGTTGATGTGTATGTGGACATGCTAAACGGTGAGCGATCCCAAGCGACTGGAAAAAGGAGTTGAGGTTGCGATATTCACCACCCCAATTCGATTGAACATGGACAATTTTATGCTTGAGAAGGCGTTCAACATGTTTTTGAAACTGAACAAAAATATGAAACACATCAGATTTATGCACAATAAGATAAAGCCAGGTAAAACGACTGTAAGCATCAACGAAACTGATATAATAATTATGACCACTAACAGAAGTTTGGACAGGGCCCCAGACATCGGAAAACACAAGTTCTAGAGGATGTTTCACCTCACGAGTAGACTCCAAAAAAGGAAGTTGATGACTCTTTCCCTGCTGACAAGCATCACACACTGCTACATCTTTATTACTAGGCATGATAGGAAGCTCATGACGACGCAAAACATGACAAATGATAGGAGTGGCAGGATGACCAAGGCGAGCATGCCACTATGACGACGAAACGCAAACTCCACTAAAAACGCGAGAGCCTCCAGGATGCTTCAGACGATAGAGGCCCTGACACAGACGCCCACTAAGGAGCACTTCCCTCGTGTCCCGATCCTTAATAAAAAGATCAAACGGGTGAAATTCATAAAACACATTATTGTCATGGGTGAGTCTAGGAATTGAAATAAGATTACGCGTCACAGATGGTACTCGAAGAATATTGCGAAGTTGGAGACTCCTATTGACATGACTAGTGAGAAGAGATGCTTGACCAATATGGGAGATGTGCATACCTACTCCGTTGGCGGTGTAGACCTTGTTAGACCCGTGATATGGCTCGTGGGTGTGGAGCTTCCCCATCTCGTTCGTCATGTGCTCCGTTGCCCCCGAGTCCATGTACCAATATGGGTCAACGGAGTAGGACTGGGTTTGTCCAAGGTTCGCCTGGGGCTTCGGAGGCGGCGCCGGACGATCGGCCATAGCCGCTTGGCGCGCATTATTACGCGCATCCTTGCCGTCATTACCGAGACCAAGGAAACTTTTCTGGAAGCGGCGGTGGCACTTGGAGGCCCAGTGCCCCTCAATACCACACAGCTGGTAGCGTCGACCCACGCTGGAAGACAGCGTCGAAGGGGGGCCGGTCGGAGATGGAGTCGACGGCGTGGGCCCCTTGCCCGAGGCGGATGACGGGGCACTCGAGGAGGGCCGGCTGCCCCTGTAGACAGCATTCGCGGAGGAGCCCCCTCCACGGCTGCGGTTGGTGCGGCGCGCCTCGACGCTCTGCTCGGCGAGGAGAAGGCGGGAGTAGACCTCGTGTGCCATCATGGGCGTCGAGTTGCCCCACTCATTGATGATCTCGACCAAGCCATCGTACTCCTCGTCGAGGCCATTGACGATGAAGGAGTTGAACTCGGAGTCGGTGAGCGGTTGTCCAATGGAGGCCAGCGTGTCAGCGAGGGCCTTGACCTTGTTGTAGAACTCCGTGGTGGTGGTGTCGAGCTTCTCACACTCGCCTAGCTGACGACGGAGGCGCTGCACGGGCCTGCGATCTGCGCGCGCGGCGAAGGGCGCCAAGGATTGTACATGCCTCATGAGACGTCTTGGCAAAGACGATAAGCCCGGCAACAGCTGGGGTGAGTGACCCCTGGATGGAGGAGAGGATCGCCTGGTCCTGCCTCGTCCACACCATAGTTTAAAAAACCGGATCGGACCGCCGGTTGAACCAGAAAAACCCGGAACCGAAGCCCTCGTCGGTTCGTTAAGCGCACAGGACCGGACGCGTCATCAAACCAGAATTAATCGGATGAACGCTGGCGGTTCAACCGGCTGAGCCAGCGCATTAAACCGTCATCTGGTCCGTCCGGTTTAATTAGCTGAGTATTGTTAAAAATTTAATTGCCTGTCCATGCCTCATGAGACGTCTTGGCAAAGACGATAAGCCCGGCAACAGCTGGGGTGAGTGACCCCTGGATGGAGGAGAGGATCGTCTGGTCCTGCCTCGTCCACACCATAGTTTAAAAAACCGGACCGGACCACCGGTTGAACCAGAAAAACCAGGAACCGAAGCCCTCGTCGGTTCGTTAAGCGCACAGGACCGGACGCGTCATCAAACCGGAATTAATCGGGCGGTTCAACCGCTGGTTTCGCGCATTAAACCGTCATCTGGTCCGTCCGGTTTAATTAGCTGGTACTCGAAGAATATTGCAAAGTTGGAGACTCCTATTGACATGACTAGTGAGAAGAGATGCTTGACCAATATGGGAGATGTGCATACCTACTCCGTTGGCGGTGTAGACCTTGTTAGACCCGTGATATGGCTCGTGGGTGTGGAGCTTCCCCATCTCGTTCGTCATGTGCTCCGTTGCCCCCCGAGTCCATGTACCAATATGGGTCAATGGAGTAGGACTGAGTTTGTCCAAGGTTCGCCTGGGGCTTCGTAGGCGGCGTCGGACGATCGGCCATAGCCGCTTGGCGCGCATTATTACGCGCATCCTTGCCGTCATTACCGATACCGAGGAAACTTTTCTGGAAGTGGCGGTGGCACTTGGAGGCCCAGTGCCCCTCAATACCACACAGCTGGCAGCATCGACCCCCGCTGGAAGACAGCGTCGAAAGGGGGCCGGTCGGAGAGATGGTCGACGGCCTTGGGCCTTGCCCGAGGCGGATGACGGGGCACCTGAGGAGAGCCGGCTGCCCCTGTAGATAGCATTCACGGAGGAGCCCCCTCCACGGCTGCGGTTGGCGCGGCGCGCCTTGACACGCTGCTCGGTGAGGAGAAGGCGTGAGTATACCTCGTGTGCCATCATGGGCGTCGAGTTGCCCCGCTCATTGATGATCTCGACCAAGCCATCGTACTCCTCATCGAGGCCATTGACGATGAAGGGGTTGAACTCGGAGTCGGTGAGCGGCTGTCCAATGGATGTCAGCGTGTCAACGAGGGCCTTGACCTTGTTGTAGAACTCTGTGGCGGTGGTGTCGAGATTCTCACACTTGCCTAGCTGACGACGGAGAGCGCTGGCACGGGCCTGCGACTGCGATGCGAAGGAGCGCTCAAGGATTGTACATGCCTCATGAGACGTCTTGGCAAAGACGATAAGCCCGGCAACAGCTGGGGTGAGTGACCCCTGGATGGAGGAGAGGATCGCCTGGTCCTGCCTCGTCCACACCATAGTTTAAAAAACCGGATCGGACCGCCGGTTGAACCAGAAAAACCCGGAACCGAAGCCCTCGTCGGTTCGTTAAGCGCACAGGACCGGACGCGCCATCAAACCGGAATTAATCGGATGAACCGCGGGCGGTTCAACCGCTGGTTTCGCGCATTAAACCGTCATCTGGTCCGTCCGGTTTAATTAGCTGAGTATTGTTAAAAATTTAATTGCCTGTCCATGCCTCATGAGACGTCTTGGCAAAGACGATAAGCCCGGCAACAGCTGGGGTGAGTGACCCCTGGATGGAGGAGAGGATCGTCGTCCTGCCTCGTCCACACCATAGTTTAAAAACCGGACCGACCACCGGTTGAACCGTAAAAACCAGGAACCGAAGCCCTCGCCGGTTCGTTAAAGCGTGACCGGACGCGTCATCAAACCAGAATTAATCGGGCGGTTCAACCGCTGGTTTCGCGCATTAAACCGTCATCTGGTCCGTCCGGTTTAATTAGCTGGTACTCGAAGAATATTGCAAAGTTGGAGACTCCTATTGACATGACTAGTGAGAAGAGATGCTTGACCAATATGGGAGATGTGCATACCTACTCCGTTGGCGGTGTAGACCTTGTTAGACCCGTGATATGGCTCGTGGGTGTGGAGCTTCCCCATCTCGTTCGTCATGTGCTCCGTTGCCCCCCGAGTCCATGTACCAATATGGGTCAATGGAGTAGGACTGAGTTTGTCCAAGGTTCGCCTGGGGCTTCGTAGGCGGCGTCGGACGATCGGCCATAGCCGCTTGGCGCGCATTATTACGCGCATCCTTGCCGTCATTACCGATACCGAGGAAACTTTTCTGGAAGTGGCGGTGGCACTTGGAGGCCCAGTGCCCCTCAATACCACACAGCTGGCAGCATCGACCCCCGCTGGAAGACAGCGTCGAAAGGGGGCCGGTCGGAGATGGGGTCGACGGCGCGGGCCCCTTGCCCGAGGCGGATGACGGGGCACCTGAGGAGAGCCGGCTGCCCCTGTAGATAGCATTCACGGAGGAGCCCCCTCCACGGCTGCGGTTGGCGCGGCGCGCCTTGACACGCTGCTCGGTGAGGAGAAGGCGTGAGTATACCTCGTGTGCCATCATGGGCGTCGAGTTGCCCCGCTCATTGATGATCTCGACCAAGCCATCGTACTCCTCATCGAGGCCATTGACGATGAAGGGGTTGAACTCGGAGTCGGTGAGCGGCTGTCCAATGGATGTCAGCGTGTCAACGAGGGCCTTGACCTTGTTGTAGAACTCTGTGGCGGTGGTGTCGAGATTCTCACACTTGCCTAGCTGACGACGGAGAGCGCTGGCACGGGCCTGCGACTGCGATGCGAAGGAGCGCTCAAGGATTGTACATGCCTCATGAGACGTCTTGGCAAAGACGATAAGCCCGGCAACAGCTGGGGTGAGTGACCCCTGGATGGAGGAGAGGATCGCCTGGTCCTGCCTCGTCCACACCATAGTTTAAAAAACCGGATCGGACCGCCGGTTGAACCAGAAAAACCCGGAACCGAAGCCCTCGTCGGTTCGTTAAGCGCACAGGACCGGACGCGCCATCAAACCGGAATTAATCGGATGAACCGCGGGCGGTTCAACGCTGAGCGCATTAAACCGTCATCTGGTCCGTCCGGTTTAATTAGCTGAGTATTGTTAAAAATTTAATTGCCTGTCCATGCCTCATGAGACGTCTTGGCAAAGACGATAAGCCCGGCAACAGCTGGGGTGAGTGACCCCTGGATGGAGGAGAGGATCGTCTGGTCCTGCCTCGTCCACACCATAGTTTAAAAAACCGGACCGGACCACCGGTTGAACCAGAAAAACCAGGAACCGAAGCCCTCGTCGGTTCGTTAAGCGCACAGGACCGGACGCGTCATCAAACCGGAATTAATCGGGCGGTTCAACCGCTGGTTTCGCGCATTAAACCGTCATCTGGTCCGTCCGGTTTAATTAGCTGAGTATTGTTAAAAATTTAATTGCCTTAGGTGGGAATCGAACCTTGTGCCTAGGAGCAAGTCAACTCGCGATGTGCACATAACCAACTGAGCCATCATAGCTTTACATACAAATGTGAGACCGATATCTATTCTATTTATTATTTGCAGCAGCATTTTAAGATTTTGTTTTGATATGGCAGCATTATTAAGAATTAAACTAATAAAACAGCCTGCTGAGCACGCACGACAAAAACATGAGCACATGAATGTTTGCTAATACAGTACATTTTTAAGTCAAATTGCGGCTCATTATCTCAGGTATTATGTGAAATTGTAATTTTACATTTTTTTACATAAATAATTATTTACTTATTATATTATTTATAAGTAAAAATAGAGTAATTTGTATCTTAAAAAACCAGACATTGAACCGGTAAACCAGTGGTCCGACCAGTAAAAACCTAAACCGACGGTCTCATCGGTTCAATCACCGGTCCGGTTTTTTAAACTATGGTCCACACACGGTGCCCCGGATTATAAATCGGGCCGTTCACGCTGTCCACCAGCGCGGGGAGGGGGGGCAAGGAAGAGTGTCGTCGACGTAGCCGAGCAGGCAGTGACTCCCAAGGAGCGGAAGGACCTGCGCACGCCAGAAGATGTAGTTATCCGGCGATAGCTTGATGGTGATGAGGTTGCCGAAGTGAAACGGCGAAGGCGGCGAGCCTGACGAGAAAACTGTCGGAGGCGCGTACGCCATAGGGGCAGAGACGGGTGGCACAGCCGTTGGTGCTGGGGAGAACCCGCGTGCGACGCGGGATGAGACCCTGCAGGAGGCACGGACGCCGTGAGAGCAGGGTGCATCGGCGCGAGAGCCGACGCAGAGGGCCCGATGGTCCAGGCTGCCGAGGAGTCCGCAGGGGCGAAGGCGAGCGGCGAGACGGCGGCGGCCGTGGAGTCGGGCGAGGAGGCGCTGGACGTGTGGACCGTTAGCGAGTGCCCCGGCGACGAAGAGGTCGGGGATGGTTGGATAAGAAGGAGCCGATGCTCCTCGTCCAGAT
Source organism: Avena insularis (assembly GCA_023614405.1). Classification (NCBI taxonomy): domain Eukaryota; kingdom Viridiplantae; phylum Streptophyta; class Magnoliopsida; order Poales; family Poaceae; genus Avena; species Avena insularis. Next base: position 30,681,801 of record CM042690.1, read on the forward strand.
CGGGGGCGGTCGGATGGCGGCGGCATCGATGGGGCGGGAGAGGAGGGCGGTGAGGGAGGCGGGAAGGTAGCCTGCATTGGTGGAGCTACAGGCGGCAGCGCTCGTCATGGCGGCGGCGGCGTCGATCCGTGAAGCGATCGGCGACGGCGGCGGGTGCGGCGGCGCGGCTAGGGTTTGGTGGAGGCGGCGGAAGCGTAGGACGTAACCAAGTCTGATATCATATGAAACAACAGAATTGGGGGAACCGGCTCAACCCTCAATGGGGTGGCCTATCACATATATATAATAGGTGTGTTACAATTGGTACAATACACGTACACAATTACAGAAGCTATACACAGTCTAACACTAGGAAGTCATGGAACAAAGGGTTAGTTAGAGCATGTGCAATGGGAGGTGCTTAAAGGAGTGCTTACAAAAATAAACCATCCAATTTGCTAAGCATTGGTGCTTATTGTTAGACTACACAACGTTGAGTCGGTTTTAATTTGTTAGAGTTTGTTTTAGAGTCGGTTTAAGTAATCTTGGCCGACAAGTTTTGTACCCCATATATACTCTGTACCCCTCAAGCAAAATTATTATGCAAGTCAATCAAATTTACATGGTATCAGACAATTAGATCCTAGGGCATGGCGCCGCCACCAACTCCTCCCACTCCCGACTACTTCACCAAAAAGGCTGTCGCCGCTGCTGCTTCCCTAGGTGACGCCGGCCAAATCTCCAACACCTCCCTTGCTCTACCCTCTCCTACCCTCCCAACTATCCACTATGTCGATACAATCTCAGATGTTAGCCCCTTTATTCCAATCACTTTAGATCTACCAAAGCATAATTACTACCATTGGCGTCATCTCTTCGAGGTTCATCTCGGTCGTTGCAATCCTCTCAACCACGTCGCCGACAACGCCGTTCCCCGGCTTACCGATACTCGTTGGGTAAAGGACGATCTCTCCATCATCCAATGGATCTACCAGCGGGTGTCCACTGAGATCTTCAATCTCGTGTTTCGCAACGCCACCAGCGTACCCGCCCTATGTGTGGCCCTCCGATAGCTCTTCCAAGACAACGTCGACGCCCGTGTCAACACCCTCCACGCTGAGCTCCGCAACACCGTCCAAGGTGACTCTCCCATCGGCGTCTATTGTCAAAAGCTCAAGACAATCGCCGATGAACTCCAAGAGATCGATGACTCCGTCGACGACCGTCAACTGATCAACATCCTCCTAGTTAGGCTCGATGACCGCTTCGAAAAGCAGGCCTCGTTTATTCCCATGATGCGGCCCCGTCCTACCTTCGTCGAGGTCTGATCTATGCTGCAGTTGTTAGAATTATGCCCTAGAGGCAATAATAAAGATGTTATTATTATAATTCTTGTTCATGATAAAGTTTATATTTCATGCTAGAATTGTATTAAGCGGAAACTTTGATACTTGTGTGGTTTATGAACAACACCGTGTCCCTAGTATGCCTCTATGGACTAGCTCATTGATTAATGATGGTTAAGGTTTCCTAACCATGGACATGAGTTGTCGATTAATAATGAGATCATATCATTGGGATAATGATATGATGGACAGACCCGAATCAAGCAGAGCAATTAGATCGTGTTCATCTTTGCGAAGCTTTTTCTTATGTCAAATATTGTATTCCTTAGACCATGGGATAATGCAACTCCCTGGTATCGGAAGAAAGCTTTGAGGTCATCAAACGTCATCCTATTAGAGGGTGATCATAAAGGTGTCTCTCAGGTGATCGGAAAGTACTTGTTGGGTTGTATGTATCGAGATGGGATTTGTCCCTCCCAAGTCGGAGAGATATACTTCGGGCCCACTCGGTAATCGATAGCAACACCGCTTGCAAGCACGTGGCTAAGGAGTTAATCACAAAGTGATATCGGATTACGGAACGAGTAAAGTACTTGCTGTAAACGAGATTGAACTAGGTATGCCGATACCGACGATCGAATCTCGGGCAAGTAAAATATCGCGTAACGAAGGGAATATATATATGGGATTAATTGAATCCTGGCATCGTGGTTCATCCGATATGATCATCGATGAATGTGTGGGAGTCAATATGGGTTTCCAGACCCTGCTGTTGATTATTGATAGAAGATCATGTCTGCATATTCTCGAACCCGTAGGGTCACACACTTAGCGTGTCTCGACGCTAGGATAGAATGGATAATTGGTTTATGAGTTTTTGTTCGGAGTCTCGATTGAGATCCAGGACGTCACGAGAGGTTCCGGAATGGTCCGGAGAATAAGGTTCATATAAGGGAAAGCAGTTTTTGGATTTCAGAATTGTTTCGGATTGTTCGGTATTGTACCGGAAGTTTCTAGAACCTTCCGGAGTGGGACCAACGTGGCCCCACTTGTAGGGAGGGGGCGTGGGCCTACGAGGGAGTGCTCTGGACGCATTGGGCCAGGGGCACAAGGCCCCATAGGCCCAGCCGGCCAAGCCCTAGGGGTAACCCTGGGGAGAGCTTCTAGAAAGAGGGGGAAAACTTGCCACCCACTCCAACCCTTGGGGCCGCCGCCCTAGGGCTTGGAGTAGGGGCCAAGGGGGCCGGCCAGCCTCCTATATATAGAGGGCAGGGGCGCAGCCCTCCCCCCCACTCCTTCAACCCTAGCCGCTGTACTGCTTCCCTCCAGATCTCTCTCTCTCCCGACTGCGCGTAGGAGAAGCCCTACCGCAGAAACTCTCCACCTTTGCACCACGCCGTCGTGTTGTAGATCCAATCTATCTGTCCACCCCACTTGCTGGACCGAGGAAGGAGGATACGTCGAGGTTCCGTACGTGTGCATCTCTCGGAGGCATCGCCACTTGCGGTGTTGGATCGGATCGGATTGCGAGGAGGAGAAGCTAGTACGACTACATCAACCACGTTCCGTTGAACGTTCCGCTGTGCGAATATTCAAGGGTATGAAGATCTCATATATTCCCCCTCATTGTTTGCATCTCCTAGATTAGATCTTGGTTTTCCCGTTGGCATCCGTAGAAAATTTTGATTTACTCTGCTGCGAAACCCTTCACTGGTATCAGAGCTAGATCTATGCGTAGATGTGTTTCACGAGTAGAACGCAACATGCTTGTTGTGGGCGTTGATGTTTTCTGTTGCAAGCCTCTTGTTTGTGTACTTCTTATGACGCGGGATAGTGAGATCGAAGCGGTCCAGGCCAACTTTACGCGACCTCGTTCGCGAGACCGGCTCCGACTTGACGTGGCTTGTTCCACACATGCGGTGGTGGATGCGTTCTCTCACTATAGTTGTCATGGGATTTACACCGGATGTTGGCAACCATAATATCACCGTTGTGGCTTTCCGTAGGTAAGAATCGTTCTTAGCTTGTTACTCCCATAAGCCACGTAAAACATGCAACAACAAAGTAGAGGCGTCTAACTTGTTTTTGCAGGGAGTGTTTCTGTGATATGGTATGGCCCAAGATGTGATGTGTATGTTGTATGCAATGATCATGTTTTGTAATGTTTCACGACTTGCATGTCGATGAGTACACAACCGGCAGGAGCCATATGGTTGTCTTTATAATTGTGAATGACCTATGTGTCAACTTCTTATACGCCATGTAATAGCTTTACTTTATCGCTAAGTAGTTAGCAATAGTTGTAGTTGCTATTCGTGGTGGAGGCAATCATGGTGGAGTGATGGAGATCATGCTGGCACGCACAAGATGGAGATCATTGCGCGGAGATTGGCTATACCATGTCACATAAAATTATATGCATGTGATGTTTATCCTTTTATGTATCTTATTATGCTTAGATCGCGACGGTAGCATTATAAGATGATTCCTCACTTAAAGATCAAGATAAAACCGTGTTCTCCCCATGTATGCACCGTTGCGAAAGTTCGTCATGTTCAAGCATCACGTGATGATCAGGTGCTATAAACTCTACGTTCACATACAACTGGTGCAAGCCAGTTTTGCACACGCGGAAATACTTGGGTTTAACTTGACGAGCCTAGCATGTACAGACATGGCCTCGGAACACACGAACCGAAAGGTTAAGCATGAGTCATATGAATGATATGATCGACACTTTGTTGTCCACCATTGAAACCACATCTCTTCTCGTGAAGATCGGATTAGGTGTGGTGAATTTGGATCATGTTCACTAAACAACTTGAGGGATGTTGAATTTAGTGGGAGTTCATCTAGTAATTTGATTAAGTTAAACTAGTTATCATGAACATAGTCTAAATTGTACTTGCAAATTTTGTAGATCAAATGGCTAAGTCCAACTTCAACTTCAACGTTTTTGCTGAGAAAGAAAAGCTTAAGAACAATGGGTCTAACTTCACCAACTGGTTCCGCAATCTGAGAATCATTCTCTCTGGCGGACAAAAGTACTATGTCCTTGAGAAAGCGCTAGGTGACGCCCCTGCTGTAGATGCGCCGGCTGATGAGAAAGCTGTTTATCAGTCGTGCAAGGATGATTATGGTGTGATTAAGAGCACCATGTTGTTTGCTATGTAATCGGACCTTCAAAATCGTTTTGAGGAGTTCCCCGGGCCCTTTGAGATTCTTGAGGAACTGAAAACTTTGTTTCAGACTCAGGCCCGTTCTGAGAAATATGAGATCTCTGAGAAATTCTTTAACTGCAAGATGGAGGAAGGGAGTTCCGTTAGTGAGCACGCCATTAAGATGTCAGGCTACACTCAACGCCTTGAGCAACTGGACTGCAAGATTCTAGAGGAGCTCAAGATTGACAGAGTTCTGCAATCACTCCCTCCTAGCTACAAAGGATTTGTAGTTACTCATAATCAGAATGGTTCCACTGATACGATCACTGAGCTTTTCGCTAAGCTGAAAGTTGCGGAGGTGGACATCAAGAAAGATAATCATGTGTTGATGGTCAACAAGCCCCCCAGCTTTAAGAAACGTAAGGGTGCAAAGAAGTCCTTCAAGAAAGGCAGCGGCAAGCGCGTTGCCCCTGCTGAGAAGAAGCTCAAGTCTGGACCTAAGCCGGACACCGAGTGCTTCTATTGCAAGGACAAGGGTCACTAGAAGCACAACTGTCCGAAGTACTTAACAGACAAGAAGGCTGGCACCATTAAAGGTATATTTGATATACATGTTATTGATGTTTACCTTACTAGCGCTCGTTGTAGTGCCTGGGTATTTGATACTGGTTCAGTTGCTAATATTTGTAACTCGAAACAGGAGCTACGAAATAGACAACAGCTAGCGAGGGATGAGGTGACGATGCGCGTTGGCAACGGATCAAGAGTTGATGTGATGGCCGTCGGCACGCTCTCCTTAGTTTTACCTTCAGGATTAGTTTTAAACCTTAATAAGTGTTATTATGTGCCTGCGTTGAGCATGAACATTATATCTGGATCGTGTTTATTGCAAGACGGTTATTCATTTAAATCGAAGAATAATGGTTGTTCTATTTATATGAGTAACATCTTTTATGGTCATGCACCTGCTATGAATGGCTTATTTCTTCTGAATCTCGAAAGCAATGAAACACACATCCATAACATTGAGGCTAAGAGATGCAAAGTAGATAGTGATAATTCAACTTATTTGTGGCACTGCCGTCTAGGTCATATTGGTGTAAAACGCATGAAGAAACTCCATTCTGATGGACTTTTGGAGTCTCTTGATTTTGAATCATTTGACACGTGCGAACCGTGCCTCATGGGCAAGATGATCAAAACCCCGTTCTCCGGCATAATGGAGCGAGCAACGGACTTGTTAGAAATCATACATACCGATGTATGCGGACCAATGAGTGTTTCGACGCGCGGTGGATATCGCTATTTTCTCACTTTTACTGATGACTTAAGTAGATATGGGTATATCTATTTAATGAAACATAAATCTGAAACGTTTGAAAAGTTCAAAGAATTTCAGAACGAAGTGGAAAACCATCGTAACAGGAAAATTAAATTTCTACGATCCGATCGTGGAGGTGAATATTTGAGTTACGATTTTCTCACGCATCTTAAAGCAAGCGGAATCGTTTCGCAACTCACGCCACCCGGAACACAACAGCGCAATGGTGTGTCTGAACGCCGGAATCGAACTCTATTAGATATGGTGCGATCGATGATGTCTCTTACAGATTTGCCGTTATCATTTTGGGGTTATGCATTAGAAACCGTTGCATTCACTTTAAATAGGGCACCATCTAAATCCGTTGAGACGACACCGTATGAACTGTGGTTTGGTGCTAAACCTAAGTTGTCGTTTCTTAAAGTTTGGGGATGCGAAGCTTACGTCAAGAAGTTGATGCCGGACAAGCTCGAACCCAAAGCGGAGAAATGCGTCTTCATAGGATACCCTAAGGAAACGATTGGGTATACCTTATATCACAGATCCGAAGGCAAAGTGTTTGTCGCAAAGAACGGATCCTTTCTTGAGAAGGAGTTTCTCTCCAAAGAAGTGAGTGGGAGGAAAGTAGAGCTAGACGAGGTTATTGAACCTTCTCTTGAGTTGGAGAGTAGCGCAGCACCTGAAATTGTTCCAAAGGTCGCGCACCAACAATAGAGGAAGCTAATGACAAGGATCATGAAGCTTGGACGATGCTACTCTTGAGCGTCGCGGTCGACAAGGTCGCGTGCCCTCCCGAGTGGTACGCAACCCTGCCTGTCTTGTTAGTAGATAACAGTGAACTGCGAACTATGAGGAAGCAATGATGAGCCCAGACTCGAGAAATGGCTAGAGGCCATGAAATAATTGGGATCCATGAGCGAAAACCAAGTATGGACTTTGGTGGACCCTCCTAGCGACCGAAAGGCCGTTGAGTGCAAATGGATTTTCAAGAAGAAAACGGACGCGGATGGTAATGTTACTGTCTATAAAGCACGGCTTGTCGCGAAAGGTTTTCGACAAGTTCAAGGTGTTGACTACGATGAGACTTTCTCTCCCGTAGCGATGTTTAAGTCCATTCGGATTTTATTAGCAATTGCTGCATTTCATGATTATGAAATATGGCAGATGGATGTCAAGACTGCGTTCCTCAATGGCAACATTGATGAAGAGTTGTATATGATGCAACCCGAAGGTTTTGTCGATCCTAAGGATGTTGATAAGGTGTGCAAACTTCAGCGTTCCATTTATGGACTGAAGCAAGCATCTCGGAGTTGGAACCTTCGTTTTGATCAAGTGATCTAGAGCTTTGGATTTGTTCCAAATTGCTACGAAGCTTGTATCTACAAGAAAGTGAGTGGGAGCTCAATGACATTTTTGGTACTATATGTGGATGACATATTGATTATCGGAAATGATATTGACATGCTTAACGATGTGAAGAGTTATTTCAACAAATGTTTTTCAATGAAAGACCTAGGGGAAGCTGCTTATATATTGGGCATCAAAAACTATAGAGATAGACAAAGACGCCTGATAGCTTTAAGCCAAAGTACATACCTAGACAAAGTTCTGAAAAGGTTCAGAATGGATAAGGCAAAGAAAGGTTCAGTGCCTATGTTGTCAGGTAAGATATTGAGCAAGGCTCAGTGTCCAACTACGGTAAACGATAGAGAAGCTATGAGCAAAGTGCATTATGCCTCGGCCATAGGTTCTATCATGTATGCCATGCTGTATACTAGACCGGATGTGTCCAATGCTCTTACTTTGACGAGCAGATACCAAAGTGATCCAGGAGTGGAACACTGGACAGCCGTGAAGAACATCCTAAAGTATTTAAATAGGACTAAAGAAATGTTCTTAGTCTATGGAGGTGATGAACAGCTCGTCGTAAAAGGTTACGTCGACGCTAGTTTCGACACCGAGAAGGATGATTCTAAATCTCAGACAGGATACGTTTATATTTTGAATGAAGGAGCTGTGAGCTGGAGAAGCTGCAAGCAAAGCGTGACCGCGGGATCTACAGTAAAAGCGGAATACATGGCTACTGCAGAAGCGTCAAGTGAAGGAGTTTGGATCAAGAACTTCATCACTGAGCTTGGTGTGGTTCCAAGTGCCTTGGACCCACTGGAGATATTGTGTGACAACACTGGCGCCATAGCACTGGCTAAGGAACCAAGATATCATCCAAAGACCAAGCATATCAACCGCAAGTTTCATATAATTCGAGATTATATAACCGATGGAGATCTAAAGATTAGCAAAGTACATACGGATCTGAATGTCGCAGATCCGTTGACTAAACCTCTTCCACGAGCAAAACATGATCAGCACCTTAGTGCCATGGGTGTTAGATTGTTGCCAGATGTAAACTAGATTATTGACTCTAGTGCAAGTGGGATACTATTGGAATTATGCCCTAGAGGCAATAATAAAGATGTTATTATTATAATTCTTGTTCATGATAAAGTTTATATTCCATGCTAGAATTGTATTAAGCGGAAACTTTGATACTTGTGTGGTTTATGAACAACACCGTGTCCCTAGTATGCCTCTATGGACTAGCTCATTGATTAATGATGGTTAAGGTTTCCTAACCATGGACATGAGTTATCGATTAATAATGAGATCATATCATTGGGAGAATGATATGATGGACAGATCCAAATCAAGCAGAGCAATTAGATCGTGTCATCGTGTTCATCTTTGCGAAGCTTTTTCTTATGTCAAATATTGTATTCCTTAGACCATGAGATAATGCAACTCCCTGGTATCGGAAGAAAGCTTTAGGTCATCAAACGTCATCCTATGAGAGGGTGATCATAAAGGTGTCTCTCAGGTGATCGGAAAGTACTTGTTGGGTTGTATGTATCGAGATGGGATTTGTCCCTCCCAAGTCGGAGAGATATACTTCGGGCCCACTCGGTAATCGATATCAACACCGCTTGCAAGCATGTGTCTAAGGAGTTAATCACAAAGTGATATCGGATTATGGAACGAGTAAAGTACTTGCTATGAACGAGATTGAACTATGTATGCCGATACCGATGATCGAATCTCGGGCAAGTAAAATATCGCGTGATGAAGGGAATATATATATGGGATTAATTGAATCCTGGCATCGTGGTTCATCCAATATGATCATCGATGAATGTGTGGGAGTCAATATGGGTTTCCATACCCCGCTGTTGATTATTGATAGAAGATCATGTCTGTATATTCTCGAACCCGTAGGGTCACACACTTAACGTGTCTCGACGCTAGGATAGAATGGATAATTGGTTTATGAGTTTTTGTTCGGAGTCTCGGATGATATCCAGGACGTCACAAGAGGTTCCGGAATGATCCGGAGAATAAGATTCATATAAGGGAAAGCAGTTTTTGGATTTTGGAATTGTTTCGGATTGTTCGGTATTGTACCAGAAGTTTCTAGAACCTTCCGGAGTGGGACCAACGTGGACCCACTTGTTGGGAGGCGGCCTCTGAGGGAGTGCCTTGGTCAGATGGGCCAGGGGCACAAGGCCCCATAGGCCCAGCCGGCCAAGCCCTAGGGGTAACCCTAGGGAGAGCTTCTAGAAGGAGGGGGAAAACTTGCCCCCCACTCCAACCCTTGGGTCCGCCGCCCTAGGGCTTGGATGAGGGGCCAAGGGGGGCGGCCAGCCCCCTATATATAGAGGGCAGGGGCGCAACCCTCCCCCCCACTCCTTCAACCCTAGCCATCATACTGCTTCCCTCCAGATCTCTCTCTCTCCCGACTGCGCGTAGGCGAAGCCCTGCCGCAGAAAATCTCCACCTTTGCACCATGCCGTCGTGTTGTAGATCCAATCTATCTCTCCACCCCACTTGCTGGACCGAGGAAGGAGGATACGTCGAGGTGCCGTACGTGTGCATCTCTCAGAGGCATCGCCACTTGCGGTGTTGGATCGGATCGATTGCGAGGAGGAGAAGCTAGTACGACTACATCAACCACGTTCCGTTGAACGTTCCGCTGTGCGAATATTCAAAGGTATGAAGATCTCATCTATTCCCCCTCGTTGTTTGCATCTCCTAGATTAGATCTTGGCTTTCCCGCTCGAATCCCTAGAAAATTTTGATTTACTATGCTGCGAAACCCTTCAGAAGTGGGCCGACCATTCCCTCGCAAATAAAGAGGCGTGCCATCAAGTCTTCGCCGTGATCTAGCGACCCCCTGCTCCTGCTGCTTCTGCGCCGCCTCCTCTGTCACCGGTGCAGCCACCTCCGGGGTGGCGCCCTAGTCCGAACTACAAGGGAAAAACCCTATCTTTCGGCCGCCTCGACCACCCACAGCTCCTCCCAGTGGCCCGACGCCTCCAGCCCCGGCACCTCCTGCGTCTCCTAGCTGGCGCCCGATGCACGACCCATGGACAGGGCTTGTCCAGGCCTGGTCCATGCCCTAGATCGCGCCCTCTCCGATTGGTGCTCCCCCGGTGTACTCCGGTGCCTGGACGTCGGGCATGCGTCACCATGCCGGCTCTCCGGGCCTCCTCGGCACTCGCCCTCCGCACCAAGCCTACATGATTGCACCGACCTACATGCCTGGTCCGCCATATTATCAGCAGTACAATGCTCCAGCCTCTCCTTCGATGGCTACTGGTGCCTACATGCCGATCTACGCGCCATCACCGCCTGCTCCACTGACTGCACCGTCGCCGTCCTCTTCCTTGTCACCGAGATGGGACCAAGCGGTGTTTATCCAGGCCATGAACCACTTTGCTGCTCAAGGAAACTCAGGTACTGATTGGATTTTTGATTCCAGTGCTTCTAGTCACATGTCTTCTTCGAATAATATGCTGTCAAATTTTTCCTCATCAACTTTTTCCTCTATAACTCTTGGCAATGGTTCTACTATCCCTATCTCCGATGTTGGTAATGCACAACTGCTCTCACCCACAAAACCTCTCCTCCTTCGCAATATTCTTGTTGCACATGATCACATTAAAAATTTAATCTCCGTTCGACAATTCACTAGTGACAATCCTGTTTCTCTCGAATTTGACTCCTTTGGTGTTTCTGTGAAGGATTTTCTGACCAAGGTGGAGATCGCTCACTTCAATAGTGATGGAGATCTCTACTCCCTCCATGGTGTTCCCACAGCTGCTCAACCCTCGTCCATAGTTGCTTCAGTCGAGCTTTGGCATCAACGTCTGGGCCACCCCAATAAAATTGTCTTAGATTCTCTTCTTAGTGATTTCTCTATTCCTTGTAATCGTGATAGTCATAATTCTCTAGTTTGTGAATCTTGTCAACAAGGAAAACATGTGCGTCTTCCGTTCAATTCTTCCACTTCTTCTAGCACTTTTCCCTTTGAATTATTACATTGTGATTTATGGACGTCACCTACTGAGAGTATTTCTGGTTTTAAGTACTATCTTGTGATCTTGGATGATTTCACTCATTATGCATGGACTTTTCCTTTACACAAAAATCTGATGTGCACACCATATTTCTCAATTTTCAACGCTATGTTGCAACTCACTTCTTTATCCCCATTCGGTTCATCCAATGTGGTAATGACAAAGAATTTGACAACAACCAAAATCGTAATTTCTTTCTCCACCATGGCATTCTCCTCCATTTTTCCTGCCCCTACACTTCTCCTCAAAACGGCAAAGCTGAGAGATCTCTCTGCACTATAAACGACATAATTAGAACCCTTCTTATCCAAGCTTCTATGCCCCCACGGTTTTGGGTCGAAGCTCTCCGCACAGGCACATATCTCCTCAACATTCGTCCTTCCCAACTTAACCCACAAACCACGCCATACTACTCCCTCTTTCTATGTCATCCCAATTATCCTGAACTTCGAGTATTCGGTTGTCTCTGTTTTCCCAATACCTATGTCACTTCACCTCATAAACTAGCCCCTAGATCTCCACCCTGCATTTTTCTAGGTTATTCCGATGAGCACAAAGGTTATAGATGTTTTGACCCAGTTTCTGGTCGTGTTCATGTCTCTCGTCACGTTACTTTCATTGAAAACTCTTTTCCTTTCGCCACACGTGCATCTCCCCATGATGAGGCCTCCACCGACCCTCTCCCTCATCTCGTGCAGCTACACCACCTAATCCCCTACACATCCCAATATTCCCTACACAAACCCCTATGCCCGAGCCTACATCCGCTGCGCCGGGCGCTTCTCTCACTTCTCCTGCCGCGAGCTCTGTCACGCGCTCTGTCGAGCCCTCATGGCAGCCTGCCGCCGCACCACCCTCTCCATCCACGGCACATTCTCCTGCCGCGTCACAAACCTCATCCGATGCATCACCCAACCCCACTGTCATGCCTCCCTCTTCGGCACCCACTTCTGAGCATGATATGTATCCTTCCCCATAATTACCCTCCTATGCTATTCCTATTCCAGCACCCACCAATGATCATACTATTGTTGGAGATATGCCCTAGAGGCAATAATAAATGTAGTTACTATTATATCTTTGTGTTTATGATAAATGTTTACATTCATGCTATAATAGTATTAACAAGGAAACATTAATACTTGTGTGATTTGTAAACTTAAATTGAAGTCCCTAGTAAAGCCTCTATATAATACTAGCTTGTTGGTTAATAAATGATTGTGGTTTCCCTATCATTAACATTAAGATGTTATTAACAACAAGATCATATCGTTAGGAGAATGATATGATGGACATACTCCTATAGATAAGCGTAGCATAAAGATCAAGTCATTTTAATAGTTCAATTGCTATATGCTTTCTGATACATAGTAACCTAATTCCTTTGACCCTGAGATCATGCATATCACCTTCACCAGAAGGATGCTTTGATGACATCAAACACCACACCGTAACTGGGTGGCTATAAAGGTGGCATTGAGTGTTCGGAAAGTATTGGTTAAAACACGTGGATCAAGAGTGGGATTTGTCCATCCATATGATGGATAGATATACTCTGGGCCCTCTCGGTGGAATGTCATCCAATTAGCTTGCAAGCATGTGACTGGCTCACAAGGGATCACATATCACGGGAACGAGAAAAGAGTACTTATCAGTAACGAGGTTGACCTAGGTATGCAGAGATACCGACGATCATAACCTCGGATAAGTAAACTATCGTGAGACAAAGGGAAATTGGTATCGTATGTAAGTGGTTCATTCGATCGCAAAGTAATCGTTGAAATATGTGGGAGCCATATGAATTTCCAGATTACTCTATTGGTTATTGTTCGGAGAAGTGTCTCGATCATGTCCGCATAATTCACGAACCGTAGGGAGACACACTTAAGGATTCGACGTTGTTGAGTAGTTATGGAATGATGAGTAAGAGACCGAATGTTGTTCGGAGTCTCGGATTGGATCCGGGATATCACGAGGAGATCCGGAATGGTCCGGAGAATAAGATTCATATAAGGAAAGTCCTGTTTCGGGGTTGGAGAATGGTTCCGGTGTTTTCATCGGGAATGTTCTAGAAGGTTCCGGAATGTCCGCACCGGAGGGAAGGGTACATGAATGTGTCATAACAAGTTGGAATGATTGCATCATGTACTAGGTGTCATCGCTGAGCGAAATAAAGGGATAAATCAAATCCTAGTTTGAAAAGTCAAACGCCAATTTGAAAAGTCAAACGGCTATTTTGCTTGGTGAAGGGAGAGTAGGAAACCTACTTGGGGAGGAGTTCCTCTCCCTCCATCCGCCGGCCTTGGAAGCCGAGTTGGGGAGGGACTCCCCTCCCCTTGGCCACCGCCCTCCACCTATATAAGGAGGGGCAGGGCTGCCCCTCCAGACACACAACTTGCACCCCGCAAACCCTAGCTCCAAGCCGCCGGCGCCGCCACCACCTACTGCCGCCGCCTAGGGCTAAACCCTAGCCTCCGAGTTGGGGCACCCCTTTGCCCTAGCCGCCGGCCTAGCCTCTTCTCCTTGGTGTGACTAAACCCTAGATCACCGAGGGATCTCTCATAGTCCACCATACTCGCTCCGGCTTAAGGCGAAGCCTCATGAGATCTCCCTCTACTTCCCATACCACCGTCAGCTGCCGGAATCGCGAGGAGAGTGCTACAACCTCCGTTGCCTGCTAGAAAAAGGGAGAGGAAGGTCTTCGTCGAGTATGGAACGTGTGACCGACTGCGGAAGCGCTGCCGGAACGCAGTGCCGGAAGGATCGTCTACGCGATCTTGAGATCGGAAAGAGTACAACTACATCACCCACGAGAATCTGCTCTCGTTAAACACTTTAGAATCTTCGAGGGTGAGTTATTCCATCGACTCGTTGCTACAATCTAATAGATAGATCTTGGCTTGTTTGTTTGTATGCGGTAGAAATTTTTTGTTTTCCATGCTACGAACCCCTACAGTGGTATCAGAGCCGTGTCTATATGTAGATATGTTGCACGAGTAGAACACAATGGTCATTGTGGGCGTTGATGCTTTTGTTGTCGATTGCTTCTTGTGTACTTTGCATCTTGCGGGATGGTGGGATGAAGCGGCCTGGGCTAACCTTACATGACATCGTTCATGAGACTTGCTCCACACTTGACGTGCAACTTGTATTGCATAAGTGGCTTTGCGGGTGCCTGTTTCTCCCAACATAGTTAAGATTCAATTTACAACGGGTGATTGACAATACTAGTATCAATGTTGTGGTTCTTGTTCATAAGTTAGAACGACACTTATTGAAAGCCCCAAACCATGTAAAACATGCAAAGAAAGTAGAGGCGTCTAACTTTGTTTTGCAGGGGTGTGCTGTGATGTGATATGGCCATGATTGTGATTATATTTGATGTATGCAATGTTCCTTATTGTAAGTTGGCAACCGTCAGGAGCCATATGGTTGTCTTTAATTTCTGTTAAGACCCGCGTGTCTATTCAAAGTAGTTGTAATAGTTGAAGCCGGTGGACGACAACCATGGAGCAGCGTCATTGACCTTGATTCAATACCGGTGATGATGGATATCATGTTCGTGCTTGAAGATGGACATCGGAAGCACAAAGAAGAAAGGCCATATCATATCACATATTATGAATTGCATGTGATGTTAATCCTTTATGCATCTTGTATTGCTTAGTTAACAACGGTAGCATTATAAGATGATCCCTCATGCACATGAATTTCAAGTTCTAAAGTGTTCATCCTTAGTAAGCACCGTTGCTAAAGCTTGTTGTTTCGAAGCACCACGTGATGATCGGGTGTGTTAGATTCTGCAAGTGTATACAACATGAGCAAGCCAGATTTGCTCATGCGGAAGCTAAGGTTTGATCTTGACGAGCCTAGCATGTACAGACATGGTCTCGGAACACGGATTACCGAAAGGTAAAGCATGAATCATATAGTAAGATATGATGAACATGTTGATTGTTCGCCATTGAAGCTACATAAACTCTCGTGATGATCGGTGTTGATGTGGTGGATTTGGTTCGTGTGATCACTAAAACAATGTGAGGGATATTGTTTTGAGTGGGAGTTCACCTAGATTAATTTAACTATTAATTAGAACTCAATTTGTCATAAACTTAGTCTAAACTATTGCAAATATGTTGTAGATCAATAGCGGCCCCTACCATCAATTTTAATGCGTTCCTAGAGAAAGAAAAGTTGAAAAATAATGGAAGCAACTTCGCGGATTGGTTCCGCAATTTGAGGATTGTCCTCACTGCCGGTAATTTGACCTATGTGCTGGATGCACCACTGGGTGACCCACCTACAACTACTGCTACCGATGAAGTAAAGAATGTTTACCTCGCTCGGAAGACTCAAGATCTACGCTCAGTGTGCTATCTTGTATGGTTTAGAATCGGAGCTTTAGAAAAGGTTTGAGAATTCAGACCCACATGATATTGTCCGTGATCTCAAATTGATCTTTGAGACTCACGCGCAATTGAGAGCTATGAGGCTTGAAAAGTTCTTTAATCGCAAGATGGAAGAGGGCATTCACAAGTGAGCATGTGATTAAGATGTCTGGGCACGCAAACAAACTTCAAAGCTTGGGTATAGTGATTCCTAATGCTTTGGGGATTTATCGTGTCCTCCAATCACTACCACCAAGTTACAAGAACTTTGTGATGAACTACAATATGCAAAACATGAACAAGCCATGTAACTCTTCGCCATGTTAAAATCTGCAGAAGTGGAGATCGAGAAAGAGCACCAAGTGTTGATGGTCAATAAGACCACCAAATTCAAGAAAGGCAAGTCTAAGCAAAAGGGACACTTCAAGAAGGGTGGTAAGAAAGTTACCGCGCCGAAGAAGAAGACCAAGGCTGGACCTAAGCCCGACATCGAGTGCTTTTTGCAAGGGAGAAGGTCACCGAAGCGGAATTACCCAAAGTACTTGGCGGATTTGAAGAACGGCAACATCAAGAAGAAAGGTATATCTGATATACATGTCATTGATGTGTATCTCACTAGTACTCGTAGTAGTGCCTGGGTATTTGATACTGGTTCGGTTGCTCATATCTGTAACTCGAAATAGGTGCTGCAGATTAAACGGAAGCTAGCGAAGAACGAGGTGACGATGCGCGTGGGAAACGGGTCAAAGGTTGATCGCGGTCGGCACGCTACCTCTTCATCTACCATCGGGATTAGTTTTATACTTAAATAATTGTTATTTGGTGCCTGCGTTAAGCATGAACATTATATCGGGATCTTGTTTATTGCGAGACGGTTACTTGTTTAAGTCCGAGAATAATGGTTGTTCGATTTATATGAGTAATATGTTTTATGCACATGCACCTTTGATAGATGGTCTATTCTTATTGAATCTCGATAGTGGAAATACACATATTAATAACATTGAAGCTAAACGTTTGAAATCAAGCGATAACTCGACCTATATGTGGCACTGTCGTCTTGGTCACATTGGAGTGAAGCGTATGAAGAAACTCCATTCCGATGGACTTCTTGAATCACTTGATTTCGAATCACTTGAAAGATGCGAAGCATGTCTGATGGGTAAAATGACTAAGACTCCATTTTCTGGTATGATAGAGCGAGCTACGGACTTATTGGAAATCATACATACCGATGTGTGTGGTCCAACGAGTGTAGCATTGCGCGGTGGTTATCGTTATGTTCTTACCTTCACGGATGACTTGAGTATATATGGGTATATCTATTTCATGAAACATAAGTCCGAAACTTTCGAGAAGTTTAAGGAATTTCAAAGTGAGGTTGAGAATCAATGTAACAAGAAGATTAAATTTCTACGTTCTGATCGTGGAGGTGAATATCTAAGTTATGAGTTTGGCGAGCATTTGAAGAAATGCGGAATACTTTCACAATTGACACCGCCGGGAACACCACAGCGTAATGGTGTGTCCGAACGTCGTAATCGAACTCTCTTAGATATGGTTCATTCTATGATGTCACTTACAGATTTACCGCTATCATTTTGGGGTTATGCATTAGAAACAGCCGCATTCACTTTAAATAGGGCACCATCTAAATCCATTGAAACGACACCGTATGAATTATGGTTTGGAAAGAAACCTAAATTGTCGTTCCTTAAAGTTTGGGGTTGCGAAGCCTATGTAAAGAAGTTACAGATGACAAGCTTGAACCCAAAGCGAAAAATGCGTCTTCATAGGATACCCAAAGGAGACTATTGGGTATACCTTCTATCATAGATCCAAGGCAAAATCTTTGTTGCTAAGAATGGATCCTTTCTAGAGAAGGAATTTCTCTCGAAAGAAGTGCCCGAAGGAAAGTAGAACTCGACGAGGTTGTCGAACCTTCTCTCGAACTTGCGAGTAGCGCAGACCGAAGAAGTTCTGTGGTGCCTGCACCAATAAGAGAGGAAGCTAATGATGATGATCATGAAACTTGGTTGTAGAAGTTACTGTAACCTCGCAGGTCAACGAGAACTCATACCACTCCTGATTGGTATGATCCCGTTATGAGTGTCATGTTGGTGGACAACACCGATGACCCTGCGACGTATGAGGAAGCGATGATGAGCCTAGATTCCAATAAATGGCAAGAAGCCATGAAATCCGAGATTGGATCCATGTATGAAAACCAAGTATGGACTTTGGTGGACTTACCGGATGGCCGAAAGGCTGTCGAGAACAAATGGATTTTCAAGAAGAAAACAGATGCTGATGGTAATGTTACTGTCTATAAAGCTGGACTTGTCGCAAAAGGGTTTCGACAAATTCAAGGAGTTGACTACGATGAGACTTTCTCACCTGTAGCGAAGCTAAAGTCTATGAGGATTATGTTAGCAATCGCTGCATATTATGATTATGAGATATGGTAGATGGATGTCAAAACAGCGTTCCTCAATGGAGACATTGATGAAGAGTTGTATATGATGCAACCCAAAGGTTTTGTCGATCCTAAAGATGCTAACAAGGTATGCAAACTTCAACGGTCCATATATGGATTGAAGCAAGCATTCCGAAGTTGGAATCAACATTTTGATAAGGTGATCAAAAGTTTTGGTTTTATACAAACTTATGGAGAAGCTTGTATTTACAAGAAAGTGAGTGGGAGCTCTGTAGCATTCTTAATACTATATGTAGATGACATATTGTTGATTGGGAATGATGTAGACCTTCTTAATAGTGTCAAGGAATATTTGAATAATAGGTTTTCAATGAAAGATCTTGGCGAAGCAGCTTACATATTAGGCATAAAGATTTATAGAGATAGATCGAGACGCCTAATATCATTGTCACAAAGTACATACTTGGACAAAGTTCTAAAGAGATTTGGAATGGAAGATAGCAAGAAAGGGTTCTTGCCCATGTTGCCCAATACGACCTTGAGTAAAACTCAAAGTCCAACAACGGCAGAGGATAGAGAAAGGATGAGTAAAACTCCCTATGCCTTAGCCATAGGATCTCTAATGTATGCCATGCTATGTACTAGACACGACATTGCATATGCTGTTAGTTTGACTAGCAGATATCAAAGTGATCCAGGAGTGGACCATTGGACAGCAGTCAAAAACATCCTTAAGTACTTGAGAAGAACTAAGGATATGGTTCTTTCTTATGGAGGTGATGAACAGCTCGTTGTTAATGGTTACACCGATGCTAGTTGGAACACCGATCCGGATGATTCTAAATCACAATCTGGATACGTATTTACTTTGAATGGTGTGGCAGTTAGCTGGAGGAGTGCAAAGCAAAGCGTTGTGGCGAGATCTTCAACTGAATCGGAATACATGGTTACTTCGGAGGCTTTACAAGAAGCAATATGGATGAAAGAGTTCATTACAGAGCTCGGTGTGGTTCCTAGTGAGCTGGACCCAATGTCAATCTACTGTGATAACATGGGCGCCATAGCCAATGCGCAAGAACCAAGGTCACAAAAGAAGCTAAAGCACATCAAGCTACGTTTTCACGCTATTCGAGAACATGTCCAAGATGGTGACATAAAGATTTGCAAAGTACACACAGATCTGAATGTGGCGGATCCGTTGACTAAACCTCTCCCGAGGGCAAAACATGACCAACACCAAACTGCCATGGGTGTTCGGTATATTACCATGTAATCTAGATTAGTTGACTCTAGTGCAAGTGGGAGACTGTTGGAGATATGCCCTAGAGGCAATAATAAATGTAGTTATTATTATATCTTTGTGTTTATGATAAATGTTTACATTCATGCTATAATAGTATTAACAAGGAAACATTAATACTTGTGTGATTTGTAAACTTAAATTGAAGTCCCTAGTAAAGCCTCTATATAATACTAGCTTGTTGGTTAATAAATGATTGTGGTTTCCCTATCATGAACATTGAGATGTTATTAACAACAAGATCATATCGTTAGGAGAATGATACGATGGACATACTCCTATAGATAAGCGTAGCATAAAGATCAAGTCATTTTAATAGTTCAATTGCTATATGCTTTCTGATACATAGTAACCTAATTCCTTCGACCATGAGATCATGCATATCACCTTCACCGGAAGGATGCTTTGATGACATCAAACACCACACCGTAACTGGGTGGCTATAAAGGTGGCATTGAGTGTTCGGAAAGTATTGGTTGAAACACGTGGATCAAGAGTGGGATTTGTCCATCCATATGACGAATAGATATACTCTGGGCCCTCTCGGTGGAATATCATCCAATTAGCTTGCAAGCATGTGACTGGCTCACAAGGGATCACATATCACGGGAACGAGAAAAGAGTACTTATCAGTAACGAGGTTGAACTAGGTATGCAGAGATACCGACGATCATAACCTCGGATAAGTAAACTATCGTGAGACAAAGGGAAATCGGTATCGTATGTAAGTGGTTCATTCGATCGCAAAGTAATCATTGAAATATGTGGGAGCCATATGAATTTCCAGATTCCTCTATTGGTTATTGTTCGGAGAAGTGTCTCGATCATGTCCGCATAATTCACAAACCGTAGGGAGACACACTTAAGGATTCAACGTTGTTGAGTAGTTATGGAATAATGAGTAAGAGACCGAATGTTGTTCGGAGTCTCGGATGGGATCCGGGATATCACGAGGAGATCCGAAATGGTCCGGAGAATAAGATTCATATAAGGAAAGTCATGTTTCGGGGTTGGAGAATGGTTCCGATGTTTTCATCGGGAATGTTCTAGAAGGTTCCGGAATGTCCGACACTCCGGAGGGGAAGGGTACATGAATGTGTCATAACAAGTTGGAATGATTGCATCATGTACTAGGTGTCATTGCTGAGCGAAATAAAGGGATAAATCAAATCCTAGTTTGAAAAGTCAAACGCCAATTTGAAAAGTCAAACGGCTATTTTGCTTGGTGGAGGGAGAGTAGGAAACCTACTTGGGGAGGAGTTCCTCTCCACCTGCCGCCTTGAAGCTGTTGGGGAGGGACTCCCCTCCCCTTGGCCACCGCCCTCCACCTATATAAGGAGGGGCAGGGCTGCCCCTCCAGACACACAACTTGCACCCCGCAAACCCTAGCTCCAAGCCGCCGACGCGCCACCACCTGCTGCCGCCGCCTAGGGCTAAACCGTAGCCGCCGAGTTGGGGCACCCCTTTGCCCTAGCCGCCAGCCTAGCCTCTTCTCCTTGGTGCGTCTAAACCCTAGATCACCGAGGGCTCTCTCATAGTCCACCATACTCACTCTGGCTTAAGGCGAAGCCCTGCGAGATCTCCCCTCTACCACGCCATTGGCGTCGCCGAATCGCGAGGAGAGTGCTACAACCTCCGCTGCTTTGGAACAAGGAGAGGAAGGTCTTCGTCAACGAGCGATGACAGCCAAGGAGCGCCGAACGCAGGAAGGATCGTCTACGCGATCTTGAGATCGGAAAGAGTACGACTACATCTCCCACGAGAATCCGCTCTCGTTAAACACTTCGGAATCTTCGAGGGTGAGTTATTCCATCGACTCGTTGCTACAATCTAGTAGATAGATCTTGGCTTGTTTGTTTGTATGCGGTAGAAAATTTTTGTTTTCCATGCTACGAACCCCTACAACTATGCGTACCCGCGACAAATCTGGTTTTCGTCTACCCTCCAAACGTCTTAATTTTTTAGCTCAACCCAACCTTTCTCCCATCCCAAAATCCTACAAATCCGCTCTTCTCGATCCTAACTGGTCTGCTGCTATGAAAGAAGAATATCATGCTTTGGTCACCAATGACACATGGCAGCTAGTTCCTCGTCCTTCTAACTCAAACATTGTTTCTGGTAAATGGGTCTTTCGTTAAAAAAATTCACTCCGATGGTACTCTTTCTCGCTACAAAGCCCGCTGGGTATGTCGTGGCTATTCTCAACAAGGAATTGACTATGATGAAACTTTTTCTCCTGTTGTCAAACCAGGCATAATTCGCACCGTTCTTAGCATTGTCGTTTCCTCTTCTTGGCCTATTCATCAACTCGATGTCAAAAACGTCTTTCTTCATGGTTCTCTTCAAGAAACTGTCTACTGTTAACAACCTTTAGGTTTCGAAGATCATAGTTCACCCAATCATGTATGTCTTCTCAAAAAGTCTCTCTATGGACTGAAACAAGCACCTCGTGCGTGGTTTCAGCGCTTTTCTACATTCATCCAAACTATAGGGTTTATTCCCTCTCTCTCTGACACATCTCTCTTTGTCTCTCAATCAAATAATAACATTGCCTATCTCCTTCTTTATGTTGATGACATTATTCTCACAGCCTCCACCCACACTTTTCTCAACTCTATCATCTCTAGTCTTCAACACGAATTCTCTATGACTGATCTAGGTGTGCGTCATCATTTTTTGGGCATTGTTGTAACTCGTGATTCTTCTGGCCTTTTTCTTTCTCAACGACAATATACTCTCGATCTTCTCTCTCATGCTGGCATGTCGGACCGTCAACCATCCCGCACCCCCATCGACACCACCTCTAAATTTTCTTCTACCGGCGAATCATTCTCTGATCCCACTCTATATCGAAGTCTCGTAGGAGCACTTCAATATCTCACTCTTACACATCCTGAAATTTCCTATGTTGTTCAACAAGCGTGCCTTTTCATGCATGATCCACGCCTTCCTCATTATAATCTAGTCAAAAGAATTCTTCGATATCTCAAAGGAACTCTTGATCATTGCCTTCATATTAATTCTTCTTCCCCAACAACTTTGACAGCATATTCCGATGCAGACTGGGTTGGATGTCCTGAGACTCGTCGGTCCATATCTGGTTACTGTGTTTTTCTTGGCAATAATTTGATTTCTTGGTCTTCTAAGTGTCAGCTAACGGTTTCTCGTTCGTCTGCTGAGGCTGAGTACCGTGCGGTTGCACATGCGGTTGCAGAAACGGTGTGGTTGCGTCAACTGCTTGCCGAGCTTCATCGCCCAATTCAGCAGGCTACCATTGTGTATTGCAATAATATCTCTGCAATTTATATGGCGGGCAATCCAGTTCAGCATCGGAGGACAAAACATATTGAAATCGACATACATTTTGTTCGCGAGAAGGTTGCTCTTGGACAAGTTCGTGTTCTTCATGTTCTAACCACGGCGCAATTTGCTGACATGTTCATCAAGGGGCTTGCTACTGCACCATTCATTGACATATGATCCAGTCTCAACATCGTTGAGCTCGCCGATGAGACTGTGGGGGATGTTAGACTAGACAACGTTGAGTCGATTTTGATTTGTTAGAGTTTTTTTTAGAGTCGGTTTAAGTAATCTTAGCCGACAAGTTTTATACCTCATATATACTCTGTACCCATCAAGCAATATTATTATGCAAGTCAATTAAATTTACACTTATTTCTAAAAAAGAGGTGCCTAGTTAGACATCTACCTAGTATAAATAAGCACCGGTGCTTAAAGAAAAATCGGTTTATTTTTCTAAGCACCGGCACCTTGTATTGTACATGCTCTTATATTCCTTTCTTGTTCAAGTACACACATAAAATGAGGCTGGTTCCGTTCTATCCGCGCTCTCACTGCCGGTTGCGAGGAGCATATTTTCCGGCTCCAGTGCCACTTCTTGATAATGCTACAACTAAAAGTGACACCCATATCCTACCTAATTCGAGGCATTGTCCCGTCATTCGGCTCATCCAACTTTCCTCCCATTGATCGGGGGCGTTGTAGTACCTCCTTGTTGATTTATCCCTTGGGGTGCAGCGAGAACCCCACAAAAAAACCTGTCACAATTGATCCCATGAAAAAACCGTTGTTGGAGAGAAATCGCTGCCACACTAGGAGAAACAAAAGGCACAGAGCACATGTTTCTCGACTTCAAATATGAGACAATTAACTCGACGACCTAACTTCTATATATAAACATAGGATACTTTAACAAACCAGTATCTCACATATTGCATATTGGTAAATCGGCCATAAACAATAAAATGCAAATAATGTTTTGTTCCAAATGTTTCAGCCAGTGTTGGCAACAAAAATGAATTTTAGTTGGCTAAGCATGAGCATGCCAACACTTTTGGCAACCATCTAAATAAGATACAACATTTTAGCCACGTCCAAATTTGCAATAGATTTATTCTGGTAATGAAACAAACATACCCAACCCAAGGCAAAGAAAAGTTCAATGGACCCTCCTTGTTGTCCTAGCATGAGGCGGTGGTGGTGGTGGCGGCATCATCTTGACCGTGGCGGACCTTATCAATGCGGACGCTGATATCAAGCATTTCACCAGAAATCAACTCCTGCGGCACCACTAGGAACATCCCCTGTGTCGGCGTAGGTGCGCCACCGAGCATCGTGGTGCTGCTCACTGTCGAAGCCATCAATACCACCTTGTCGCCGCCTGGGTGCTCCACCGAGAGCTTACACCAAAACTGGGGCACCGTGGTGGCGGCGGTGCCCTCCGCCCTGACGCACACCAGCGATACCGCAGTGGCCATGGCACCAAGCTTGCCCAGAGTGACCAGGAAGACGCTCTGGTCCTCCTGCCCAACAACCACATGCCAACTCTGTGAAAGTGGCAGGCTAAGGTTCCAGGACACCCCGTACCGAAGGATGATGATGGGCCGGAAGTGGTCGGTGCTGAAGTGGTTCAGGAGGCCTAGCGGAGAATCTTGGACTCCGCAGCCAGGCTCCGGGCACGCGCATGGCCCAAAATGGCATGTGAGCGTGTGTGCATCAGACTTGTGGTACACACCATAGCTATCGCTACCAAAGACATGCATCTGTTTGGATGCACAAGGGATGCTAGCGAGATCTACCTCGTCATGGCAGCCACGACACACGCAGCACACCACATGTTCATATGCACGCTGCAACCACAAACGCACACAAATCTCAAGACTAGAAAAAAGAACAAAGCTCAAATCAAAAACAAATTTATGATGCATCTACCATGGATAAGAGGGGCTTGAGGGGTACTTGGCAAGCCTGGCAGTGGAGCAGTGCCATGTCGATCTGTGATGTTGTATCCTGTACCAACGATACCAAGGCTCCCGAGCCGTCGCCATGGGAAAACTCCCCTTCCTTGAGCGCCTCTCTCACATGTTGTCGCGGCTCTTGCTCTATCATGGGATTCTGGGGCTGCATCACCATCCCCTTCTCAGTATTTTTCTCTCTATTTGACAACCACCGCTTGTCTTGCTGCGCTATGCCTCCTCGGCCTAATTATAACCCAGGCGCACAAGATCTTGTGATGAGATCTACATTTATGACTCGGAAGGGGATATTTAGTATTGATACGCCCTAGATTGCACCATTTATCATATGCCATATCACTTCAGATAGAACCACATGTCTAGCTGTCATTGAGTATACTCCCTTTTTACATCCGACAAAAATGATTATTTGCCCTCTCAATTGGTTTTTTGAATATGAAT
This sequence comes from Avena insularis, assembly GCA_023614405.1. Taxonomy (NCBI): domain Eukaryota; kingdom Viridiplantae; phylum Streptophyta; class Magnoliopsida; order Poales; family Poaceae; genus Avena; species Avena insularis. The sequence goes on from CM042690.1 coordinate 30,706,861, forward strand.
CTCTAGGCTCATATTTTGTTACACCAAAATGACATTTTTGTCCCTTTGGAAACTTTGAAATCCCTCCCCCTGTTCTGCAACGCAAGTAGTGGTTACCAACAACCTAATTTTGCCCTGAACCCCATCGACATGATTATACGTCCTTCCAATAGAAAAATTGTTTAAGAGCATATGTTAAAAGAATTGCGGGAGAGGTCCTTACATTGTAATTGTAGTAGATATTGTATTCATATAGATTTGGAAACATCTGGTCATACATACACTCCCTCCACGATAGTTCTATATGAGAGACTCTACAAAAATACCTCCCATGTCTGGCATTTTTTTTTGTGAGTACGTGCAGTTCTTCTTTTATTCCATTGGCACTGGATTTTGCATTTGGGGTTTTTTATTACTGTTTTTTTCAAAATTTCGTGATTTCTCAACCTCACAACCGCGCATTGCTTTTTCTTCCAAGTTCAGCATTTCTGGAGTACCGGAGGATATCTTTGATCCGAAATGGAACAGGCAACACAACACATTCATTTACTGTCAATGTCCTGACCATGCAATCGCACGGCGATACGTGGCCTACGACAAAGTTTAGCATTTCTGGAGTACCGGAGGATATCTTTGATCCGAAATAGAACAGGCAACACGACACGTTCATTTACTGTCAATGCCCTGACCATGCAATCGCATGGCGATACGTGGCCTACAACAAGAACTTCGTAGAGGACATCGGCCGCAAGTTCCTCTCGTTTTTTCATCCCAGCGTAGCTTCATACAGACACCTCCAGCAATCAGTGCACGAGCTCTGGTGTGGCGAAATCGAAGAAAACGAATGAAGTAGGTAGACCATGTACAACTAACACATGGGACATACAATCAACAAAGTGTTAGCGCTAAGTGAGTGGTGCATTAGATTGACCAGCAGGGTGCAAGGCATTATAGATAGGTTGGAGAAGCTTGTTAATAGATGTAATTAGAGTTAATTATGTTCTTAGTATTAGTTTGTAATAATTAATCTTGTAGTAGATTGAGTAATCTATAGTATTTTTTATGGCTTCTTATTTGGACAGTGTATTCGTGCACGGTACATGTGTACTGATATTCCCATGTATATGAAATTACTGATATCCCCATTTTGACGTGTTCTTTTGATAGTTTGCTAATCAATACTAACGTTAATCAATGTTGAGAAATATGCTATACGTTTAACGTAGTTAAGGATCATAGTTCTTTTTCTTTTGGCCTACACCGGTCGCTCTCATCATTATCCATAAAAATCATCCACCAAATCTAACCCTAGCCCTATCTCAACTGGGCCGACCCAGTTGCCACACCCTTCATGCGATGCGCACACCTTGCGCCGCTTGGAGCCGTGTATAGCAGCTCTCTAAATAGAGAGAGCTCATGCAGAGCGTTGATATAGAGGACGGGCTCCATTTTTAAAAATTGATAATTTAAAGTTTTTATTTGGAAAAAATCTTACATGTAGATGATGATGACACTAGGAAAATGGCTATAGGTAATCAGCACATCCGTGGCATGGTTGAAGTGCCCCACGGCTAAAACAGGCGTGACTCACCTACGGGCAGTGCCCTATTAGTAACTAGAACAACCGTGCCGCACATGACCATAGTGCGCCACAGATATGTGTGGGCCAGGGCCCTGTTGGCCGCACGCCAAACATCCGTAGCGCATATAGGGTAGGTGCGCTACGGTTGTTAGTGTCAACCGTGACGCACATGGAGGGGTGCGCTACGTCTAAGCGCATGCCCTTCTCTGCTGTGAAACGGCCATACACATCCGTGGCGCACTATGGCATGTGCGCCACGGATGTATAAACTTAGTAGTAGGGCACCTTGCCCTACGCCTAACTATCCTGCACCAACTTCACCCCACTGTGGATCGCCTTTTTAGGCTTTGCAAAAAATAAAAGAAAATGATAAATCACTTCAAAAAATTAAATCTTTTCATATTTAGGTAGGTAATATGGTATAGCTTCTAGTAAAATTAACAAACATGATTTTCCACTTTATCTGTAAAAAAAAGTCATGTCACGGTAAAAAGGCCGTAACTTTTGCATACGATATCGAAAAAAATCGTATAACATACCAAAATGACGAGAACGAGATTTCGCATCCGCTCGCAACGACCTTTGGTCGTTTAGCATTTTTTAGATTTTAAAAATTCGAAAAGAGTAAAAAGTTACGGTCAAAAGACCGTTTTTTCCTGCAGAAAAAAAAATAGAGGGCGACTTACCCGTAGCGCACCACCACCTAGTGCGCCACGGATAAGCTTGGGCGGGATTCAAATTTCGAATCCCCACCCCGCCCACCTACCCCTATTCCCTCCCTCTTCTCCTTTTCATTCTCCTCCCTCCTCCTTTTCCTTCTCTCTTCTCCTCCTCATTTTCCTTCTCTCTTCTCCTCCTCCTTCTTTCCTTCTCCTCCTTCCCTTGCACTGACGATGGCGGCGGCGACCTTCTCCTCCTCCTTGCAGTCACGACGGCGACGACCTCCTTCCTTGCGGCCTCCTCCTCCTTGCAGTCACGAAGAGCGACGACAAGCTCCGACGACCGCCGACGACCTCCTTCTCCTTGCGGCGACCTCCTCCCTTCTCCAGCCACACCTCCTTCTCCCTCTCTTCCTCGATGCCGGCGAGGAGTAGCACGGCCACGGCCTCCCGCACCTCCCTGCGGTGGTAGGTCGTGGCCACGGCCACCATGCTCCAGCGAGGCGACACGACGACGGCGATGTGGACCCGATTGCTTCTGCAATTCAAAACGAGGGTGTTTTTTGCATTTTTTTATTTTTGAAAAAAACATCCGTGACGCACCTGTACCCCTACCCGTGGCGCACCTGGTAGTGCGCCACGCCTATCTCGATATAACCGTGGCGCACCATGCAGTGCGCCACGGCTACGAGATAGCCGTAGCGTGAGGCCCGCTAGTGCGCCACGAAAGGCCTTTTCAGGTGCGCCACGAATAGGCGTTTTTCTAGTAGTGTGACTTCTAGCAGTGTATAAAACATCAATGCGACACATTTCATATTTTAGGTTGTGTAAAAATAACAAATTCTTAGATTTGAGGTGATGGACACAGCAAAATTTGAAATCTTCAGATTGTCAGACTTTGTCATGTTTTTTAGGCTGGGATATAAACTATTTTGCGTTGAAGTTTTGCAGGGTTGTAGTGTAGTCATCGTCAACATCTAGAATTTTATTTTAGTTTTTTTTGAAACTCAACATGTCGATTTTAAAAAATTAAAAAACGGACTCCATGGAGCCCGTCCACTAAAGTGATTTTCCAGAGCTCCGGCCTGTTTTACCAAAAAGAAATCTGGTAATGGGTACTTTTTTTTTTTGAGATATGGTAATGGGTACTGCCTTCTTTTCTTTTGAGGATTGGTACTGGGTCGCATGGACCCAGCGGGCTGTGGACTGCACTGGATGACAAAGCCCATCTCAGCAGGGAGCAGCGAATTGTATTTCTGCGAGAGAGACGAGAGGAGAGCGAGAAGCAAATCCCCAATTTCGAATTTCCATTTCAGTTCCACTGCCCCTCGGCCCTCGCCTGCGCCATGGACGACAGCGACCTCGACGACGCCGCGCTCTGGGCCTCCGTCGACACCGTCGCCGAGGCCTCCCAGCGCGCGCTCCCCAGGAATCCTCCCTCCCCCGCCGTCTCCCGTGGCGGCCGCAGCGACGACCCGCACCGGGGCGAGGTGCTGCAGCCCGCCCGCCCCACCAAGCTCCCGCGCATCGCCTCCCGCGGCCACACCACGCCGCCTGCGCCTCCGCCCTCGTCTCCCCCGCCCTACATGACGCCCGACGCCTCCAGGAGCCTGATGATCGTCCAGAGCCCGCATCCCGAGCTGCCCTGGGTGACGGAGCCCAACGCCGCGAGCCCTGTCGCCGCCGCCGCCGCGCACAGCCTCTTTCCAACCGCCGCCGCTTCCGTGGCCAGCTTCAGAAAGTACCAGGAGGTTGCCCTCTCGGTACGGCCTCTTTCTCTCTCTGTCATCTCCCATCCCACCCCCAGATATTTCTCTCTGCCCGCTTGCTGGCTTCATAGGATCATTACTATCATCTCGTTAGTTAGTTTTTTTCCGTCGTTGTAACAACTCTACCCGTTAGGGGTTGCAAATTCATCGAGAAATCTCGATAGAATCACTAATTTGCGATGTTTGAGATACAAAATATAGGCTGCTAGTGAGTAGTGATCAAAAATTATTTTGGGCAATACGTTTCATAGGGAAACGTGTTTCTCTTCCCTGCAATTGGGGCCTCGGCATTTCATACGATACATTCTAATGCAGTTTATTCGCACTTCTTACCTTGCAATGGAAATCTCAGATCTATGGTTTACACTTCTCGTTAGGGGCTGCAATTTTATTAATTGAGAAAGCTTGATCAGATACAAATGAGAGACTAGTTACCAGAAATTAATCCAAGTAATACAGGGAGGCTTGCTTCTTACATTACATGCTAGTATAGTTTCTTCGCCTTATTTTTTACTTTCCAATGAATAGCTCAGATCTATGGTTTACACTTCTAGCTCGTTGGGGTTGCAAATTTATGGAGATGGCATGATTGGATGCCTACTACGTGAAATTCGAGATATAAATTGTAGAATTGTTATTGAAAATTATTCCATGTAATACAGGGAGGCTTGTTTATCTTTTACATGCTCGTGTAGTTTCTTCACCTTTTTTACTTGTGATGAAACGCTCAGGTTCGATGGCTTACTCTTTTCTCTCAAATATTTTAATTTCAGATTCTAGACAAAAGCGACTACGCCTTGATCAGTGGGAATCCATTCATAAAGAAATCAGGTCTGTGCTTTTTACACTACCCTGACTGACTGTGAGTTCTTATCTTGGAGTGAATCCTCAGCGTTTAACTTTTCTAACCCATCTCAGGGTGGAGAAAAATATCATGCTTCTACAATATCTCATTTGAAATCAGGGACCACTCTGTTGAGTTTGATGACAGCCACAATGTCAACCGTGCTGAATTTCTTGTCCGGGCATCTATGCAGTATGTCATTTTGTATGCATTTGCAACTCATTCTGTTGCAAAAAGATTTAACAAGCCAAACAATGATATCCTCTGCCCTTGGTGATAATAACTCAGTTTTTCTTTTCTTTTGTGTATAGAGGTGGCAGGTTCTCAGATGGTTGGGGTTCATGTGATCGACGAGAAAAAAGATTTAACAAGCCAAACAATGATATCCCCTGCACAGCTGAAACCAGAGCTAAGAACAAGGCTTGTCAGGTAAGGAAGAATCTGGTCTTCACCTTTTTCTTATTTTGATTAGATTTTGGTAGGTTTTCTTACATAAGTCCCCTTGCAGATACTATTTTGTAATGACCTGTTACTGTTTAAGTGTAAAAATTACATGAGTCAGAAAATTATTCAGTTAGGATCTTCCTAAGGGAAATAATGGTACACTTGCACTGTATGTGTAATCATGTTCCATAAATATGATGTATTTGAAGATATGCACAAATTTTGTAGTCCTGGATTAACAACCAGTATGAAGCGATGCTGTAATTAAATTGGGAGGCCTGTGATGATGCATTGCCACAGATCCTTCTGAGGTTGTACTGACCCAAGGTTACTACACAATAATATCAAACAAAATCTTGCAGAAAGGAGCAAACCCTTTTAAATAAATAAATCCTGCAGCCTCCGGTTGTTACTGACATGATGAACAAGTATGAATTTCGATTGCTTGCATTTGGATGTGGGGCTATGCAGCCCTCTAAGTGTTTGACATGATATTCCAGAATGATTTCTGACTGATTGCACTAGAAAGTTTATCTCTTCTACCGAGATGTGGTTTTAAGTTTTAACCATGCCCGTGGTAGGGCCTTCAATTTTTTCGAGTTGTGCGTGCATTCAGTTTGACAGTAGTGCATAATCATTTCTTGCAGTAAACCTATATGCTATATGTGAATGTTTAATCGTTCTTGCTGTAAATCTCTTTCCCAGGATCTTCTTGGTATTGGCCATAGTCGTCCAGGATGAGGCATTGATCTAAGGTCTCATTAAGATACTATCAACTCTTCTGTCATGGTAAACTGAACTGAAGATGTGAGCTGATGCAGACCGCGATATAATCACTCGTTTTGGAAGCTTGGAAAAAGAGTGTTGTGTTCATTCCTGCATTGCTAGCTACACATACACCCCCATATACAGTACTACTACGTACTAGCAAAATTCAAGTAGTAGGAAACATGAGGGAGGCCGTCACTTGCTACATCTGTCTGTGGATTTCTATGCTTGATTTTGGACCAAGGTACCTCAGTGCGGGTCATGTCTGATGAGCTACTGGATATAAATCAAAGCAACAGATCCATCGATCATGCTGGATGTACTGCTCATCTTCTTGTTGGAAGCAAAACGTACTCTGTTCCTCTGTTTTCTTTGTTTCTTTTTCTTCTCTCGGCCTTTTATGGAAAGACATGGATCTACTGAACATCGCACTGTAACTATATATATACATGCATATACAGCGCGAGACATGGATCTCCATTACTCGAGTATGCTTGCTGGAAGAACTGGATTCTTACCTGAAAGGGTTCTGGTAAAAATAAAAGTGGATGCTGCTCTTCTGAAATCGGCCATGGCTGCAATCTACACAAGTGATGATTATGGGTGTTTTCTACTCTATGCAGAATACTCAGTCACTCGAGATCCTTAAAGCTACGGCATGCTCGGAAGGCTACTCTTGCCGATGATCGCGCCATCCGCAAGGGTAGTTGCTCTTAGATGATGATCCTGATCAATTAAATATAATCTAAAGGAACGTGACGCTTTTTTGAGTCCATTCATTTATGTAGATAATGGTGTTACTTCTACCTGATGATGAATAGAGTTCAGCCTTTCTTATTGGAAATACACTCATATAATAGACTGGGATGCGTACATTGTAGTTCTCTTATGCAGGGAGGGACTAGTCCGAACACCTACAACCTGGGGTGTTGGTTCAAACAGTCAGTCATCTTTTTTCTACTTGCTTTGTCCCTGTCTGGTGATCAATGAAGACAATGAACTTGCTGCTATAGGGAAAAAAAGAAAAAGAAACTAACTTGCTTACTAATTGCAGGTTCGGATTGAACCCAGTGATTTCCAATGCTGATCTTAAAATCAACTCAACAACAAATGTTCCTTTGTTTATGGAATCAATGTTTCAAGCTCTGACTCATAACACAAAACCACAAACTGAGCAAGGAAATGAGTGAAACATTCCTTCAGTTAAATGTAACTCCCATCTATGCTGCAGTGCTATAAAATGTGATGACAGTGAGGTCCAGAGGGTTTGGCTTTATTTTTTCCCTACCATAACTACACAATGCAGTGCTTAAACATGAGTGTGAATCTGTTTACACTAAAGATAACCGTATCACACCAGTGAACCATCTACTGGGAGACCTTGTGCAAGTAAGCCGTCTCCCTGCCTAGATACAATCATGACCATCCACAACAACAATTACTCTCCGCGAATTCGAAAAGAAAGAACGTTAACTAATCATCAGTAACTAGCATGGAGGCATTGGCTTGAGTAATTGGAATGTTGCTTCAGCGTCCATCTAGAAACCTCTAACTGAACTTTGGTGATCATTGCTCAATGCCGTAGTCGATGGTGAGCTCGCACATCGGCGGGATGGTTTCCATGGCGAACACCATGAGGTGGGGGCACGACTCGTTCTCATCCCCACGGATCACGAACTGGACGAACGCATTCGGGACGCTGCTGTGGCAGATGAAGGCGGCGAAGTTCCTCCTCTGGGACACGTCGAGCGCATACCCCGGCGCCGCGCACTGCGGGAACTGGGGAGGTCTCTCTCCCTCATGGGGAAGCAGAGCCAGGGAGGCGTCGCCCCACTCCCTCCATCTCGGCGGAAACTTCCTCGGATCCAATAAGCCGCCCCAGTCCCTGGCATTGCTGCTCGAGTGGCGGCCAATGTCGTCGTCATCCATGGTGACGAGGACTCCGGCGAACTCGCAGATGAAGGCGCCCGGCTGGATGAGGTCGAGCGTCCTGACACCCCACTCGGTCTCCTCGGACCTGAAGACCTCCAGCCGGTGCGTCATCCCTCGCTGCGTCGGCCGGTTGGGGCAGGTGGAGGGGCACCCACACTGGGCGCCGCACTCGTACACCACCGGCATCCCCCTGACGAGCGTGCCGTCGGCGTTGTACGCCGGTCCGCCTCCGCCGCCGTTCCTCTTCACGCAGGCGCACCTGCCGCCGCACGCCGTCGTGGTGTAAACGCAGCACCTGCGGCGCCTCGCCAGCCTGGGCTGCGCCGTTGCCGTGGAGGACGGCGGGTGTTCAGGGCGGGGAATGTACTCGAATTCGACGGGGGACCTGTCCTGATCCACCGTGTTGCAGACGGGGACGCGGACGGCCTCCTTGCCCCTGGACATGTCGAGCATGATGTAGCCGGGCGGCTGGACGCCGGAGCCGAGCGCGTCGGTGAGCTTCTTGGCGTCGCGCCAGATGTTGCTGCCTAGCGCGTCCTGGCCCGGGATGCGGACGAGGTTGAACTTGCAGACGTCCCGGCCGGACTTGCCTGGCCCGTAGGTGGTGGAGTCGACCTTGTAGAGGCCGTCGTAGACGTAGAGCTTGGCGCTGGGGCTGTCGTCGCAGTCGTGGCAGCGCACGACGCGCACCTCGACGCCGTACTTGCAGCTGTAGGCGAGCGCGAGGTTGCCGCGCTCGAAGGCCTGGTCGGCGTGGTGCTCCACGGCGTTCCGCGCGCGCCCGCCGCTCCCCGTGTAGACGAGCACGTCGCCGCTGTCGCTGTCGTCGAGGTAGCCACCCGAGGAGACGATGCTGGTGGCGACGGGGTGGCCCTCGCTGACGAGGCTGGCGGGCACGTAGCCGATGCCGGCCTGCGTGTGGTTGTGGAGGCCGACCACGATGAGCTCCGCGCGGTAGCTGAAGACGTCCCCGATGAAGACGCCCGGGACGGCGCCCACGATGCGCTTGTCGCGGTAGAGGCAGAGGTTCCTGGAGAGCATGGTGCTGAGCGCGACCATGTCGGCGCGGCTGCGGCCGGCGCGGTGGTGGAGGCCCCGGAGCGCCTCGAAGGTGAGCCGCGCGCGCCGCGTGACTGCGCGGACCATCAGCAGGTCCGCCCGCGTGGTGACGGTTGCCCGCACGATCTCCGCGCCGGGCGTCCCGCGCGAGCGCTTCTTCTTCTTCTTGCCCCTGGCGCCGGCCGTCGAGGAAGAGGCCCGCGCCGGGTTGGCGTTGGTGGTCGGGGACTTCGGGTCGGCGCGTGGCGGGGGAGGTGGCGGAGGAGGAGACTGAGCGCGTGGCGGGGGAGGAGGCGGAGGCGGAGGCGCAGCTTGTGGCGGTGGAGGTGGTGGCGGTGTGGTCAAGAGGCGGGCGGAGATGCCGTCGAGGCGCTGCTGGGTTTGGCGAAGTCTGTGCGCGAACTCGGTGTGGTCGTCAGGGGAGGGCTCGAGCTCGCGGCGTAGCATGGCGCAGATCTCGGCGGTGAGCGGCGTCGTCTCGGCCTGGGCGTGGTGCGCGGCGTCAGGGTCGGGCTTGGCGTGGCGGAGAGCGGCGCAGGGGTCAGGGGTGAGCGGGATGGGCGGTGGCGCGTCGGGGTCAGGCTTGGGGACGAGCAGGAGGGGACGGCGTGGCGGGGGAGCGGACGACGCCATTGTCGATCGATCGATCGGCAGCGGCTCTGCCTCTGGCTAGGAAGGGAAAATGGGGGTTTTTGGAGGCCGCTCCGGCGCTGCAAGCCGCTGCTGCTGCTTTTCTTTTCTTACTCCGCCACCATGTGCCACCGAACGCCTGGTTTCCTGTTCTGGGCGGTTAGACCTTTGCAGATTCCGTAATTTCTGTTGCCATTTCGGTGTGTGTGAGGGGGATGGGTGGGTCGTTGGGTACACGAGCTGAGTCGCTGGTGCTGTCCCGCTGTACCCCGCCTGCCCCATTGATTAACCTTGCCCAAGATCTTGTGTCAAAGCTCGACAAATCATCAGCTTATATCCATTTCAAAATACTCGTAGTACTAGTAGAAGTTTTACGTGGAGGTGAACCGTCATTGTCTCCATTTATTTCTCTGCCCCCTCTTTGCTTCTAGTCCTACAACTGGTAAGCTATAGCTAAGGAGACGCGAAACGCATGCTGAGAAGTGAGCCAGCACGTAACCACCAAGAGCAACCGGAAATAGCAGCGGCAGCAAAACTTTTCATGTAGAGGAAAACTTGGGAATCTTTCGGGGGTGCATTTAAAGTGGCTCTTCTGTCATTGTTTGAACAAATTCAGGCATGAGGACAACCATTTTATAAATGTGATTTTGTTCCCTATTAGTAGTATTGGCAGCAGCGATGAAGCACAACTATACACCCAAACTCTGTGTTGTAAGTTAGGGGAGTTTCCTTTTAAATATCTTAGGAAACACTTACATTTTAGAAAAGTTAGGGAAGCGATTTTGCAACCCGTCGAATGATAAAGTCATCAAAAAATTGTGACTTACCCATGGTTGATGATGAAAGCTCAAAAGTTTTGTTAGTTGGAGAGGGGAATTAACTTCTAAAATAAATATAAACAATCTTCCTTCGCAAATTACACCTTGTTATTGTTGGGAGGCGGGGTTGGGGCCCCCTCTTCTCCGGTGGCGGAGTGCTCTGGGCGGCGGAGGTTCGGCGGCGGCCGGGCGAGGATGAAGCGACGGAGGTTCGGTTGCTGGCGGTGGGGCAGCGCGGCAGGCGACAGGAGGTGACGGGGCTGCTCTGGTCGGGCTCCCTAGGCCCAGATCTGGGCCCTTAGGGCTCCATCTAGGCCAGGGGCGCGTGGGTATGCCTTCCTCAATGCATGATCTGTTGATGGTGGCACGGTAGCTTTATGCAGGGTCCAACTCCGGCTGGTTGCAGCGTGACTACGAGCTTTACAGGCCCGTCCGGGCTCGGCCAAACCCTCGTGGGACTGGTGTGCCCCCGTGAGGGCTTTACGGGTCTGTTGGACCCGGCCGGACCTAACAGGGACCGATGTGCATATGGCCGCATCCGATCAACTACCGCCCTTGGTGGTGGAGGCAATTCCCTCCCGCACAGACGCGGTTCTGTTGGCCCTGCTTTAAGCTATGTGTGCCTCATCTTGTAGACCTCACGACGGTAATCTCGGTGAGACGATGATGACGGAGTCGGGACCGGCGTGGCGCATTCTTGTGGGCGGCAAGTTTTGTGGTGGCGAGGCCTCGCCCTCGCGGGTCTCCTGTGCAACGGCTCGTCCGAGGCTTGTGGATAGGGTCTTTGGGAGAAATCCTTGTCGGCGCGACCGACACCAACGCGGTGCCGCCCGCGGGTGGCATCTTCCTTCCTAAAGGGCATCATGGCTACCTGTAACATCCCAGCATTAGAGGTTAGAAATAAGCTAAAATCAGATGTGTGCATTGCATTCATGCATAGAAAATCCGAATAATTTTCGTGCTTTTGAACAAAACTTGTCAAAGTGATTGAAGCTTCTCTCAACTTGATGGAATTGAAGTAGATCATCAAGTTGACTGCGATAAGTTTCAATATGACCTTTTCTAAAACCTTACTTCTGGTAAAGATGATTTGATCTAAGAGTAGATCATATGTAATAAAACTAAAACACCACAATAATTGCTTAATGATTAATCTTTGATCCTTAAGAGATCATATCATAGTATTTATCATAACAACTCATGAATACCAAGTTAAGAATATAACTCAAGTAACAAGAATCTAATAACTAAATCTTGATATATCTTATATATTTCTACCATGAGCATCATGGTAATACCTAACCTTAATTCATTAGTTGTATCGAGTAGGAAAGAAATCAAGTCAAGACCATTCACCACATATCTTTATTTCCATATCCATTCCTATCATCTCTATTGAACCATATTCTAATACCTATTGTACATCAATATTGAGTAATCAACTATTGATCTATCAACTCTTAGCTTATCAATTGTTGATCTATCAACTCTTGTCCTTGAAAGAACATTTCATAATCCCTAGTGTTTTGTGTGTTAGATAACAATATCAAGGATTATTTAATGTGTGTTGAAGTGTTGCAGTTCTCTCCAAGGAAAAAGGAAAAGGAATCTGCATTTGGGGGGCGGATAATCCGCCCCCACCAGGGGCGTATAATCCGCCCACCCGTTTCCCAGATAGGCGCAAGCCCCAGAAGGGGGGCGGAGTTTCGGCCGGATTTTTTGGCCCCGCCGGATAACCTGCCCCTCATGCTCAGCTTGAAGTTTGCCAAGGCGCAAGCCCCAGAGAGGGGGCGGAGTTTCGACCGGACTTTCCGGCCTCGTCAGATAATCCTCCCCTGGAGGGGGCCGGATAATCCGCCCCCAAGGTCTTCATCAAGTTCTTCAAGGCGCCATCCCGGAGAGGCGGTTTTCTCCTGAGTATCCGCCTGGGCGGAGTTTTCGAGGCGGATAGTCCGCCCCTAGTGGGGGGCGGATAATCCGCCCCCAAACTTGTTCAACGGCCAGATCTGTGCAGGGGGTATTTAAGCCAGCCTTCCCCCTCCTGCCAGAACCCTTGGTTCATTCGAAAAAGTCAAGATCTGATCTGCAACCTTCATCCAAGAGAGCTCCACCTAGATCCACCCAAAGGCCCCGTCCCTTGGGGAATCAAAGGAGGAGCCCTCGATCTTCAAAAACTGCAATCAAGCGCTTCATCTCCTCTCCATTCATTTGGAGAATCACCGATCTAGTATTTCTTGCAAATACCTAGATCCTTGTTTTGTTTATATTGATAAACCTTGTTCTTGTGATAGCTTATTGTCATCTCGGGAGCCCCCAATTCAGTTGTGGGTGTGTGCCCCGGTAGCATTGTAAAGGCACCGGTTCCCGCCTCGAAGGGTACCAATAGTGGGGAAGGTGGATCATGTCTGTTGTGGCGAGATCCATCGGAGAATAGGGTGAGGCCTATTGTGGCGTGGTGGTCTTAGAACCGCCCACCCCTCCAACGCAGATGTACTTCCCTTAACAAGGAAGGAACTGCGGTAAAACAAATACCTGTGTCTCCGCGTGCTCCACTACGGTTCCCTCGCTCCTCTCTTTACGTGCTTAGTAGTTAGGTTTTCATATAGGGAAATTCTCGTAGCTACATATCTAGAGAATTTACTTTGTGTCAAGCCTAAAATTGAAAAAGAACTAAAAATTGGGTAGCACCTATTCACCCCCCCTCTAGGTGCCCATACGATCCATTTCGTTTGGTATCAGAGCCCCGACTCTTATTTCGGGCTTAACCGCCTAAGAGAAGTATAGGTTCCAAGGTAGATGGGAGTTATGCTCCGGAGATAGTCACCATGAACGATCTCAAGACGTTGGAAACAATCTTGGTGAGTTCAATGGAGGCTAAGATGGAAGAGATGCGTCAATTGATAATGCGTCTCTCCACATCCGCAGCATCACCTCCATCTAACTCTGAGGCTACCACTCTGCAATCCAAGGAAACAGGTAAAACCGAATCCAAAGATAACGAAGTGGTTGGTGATGGCACTAGCAAGAGCTCCTCCTCGAAAAAGGATAGTGGTAAGGAAGGATACAATGAGGTTTCCCATGTGTATTCTTCTGATCCACCTATTCCTCACCCACATATACATAATAGGGGTGATCCACCCAAACTTTCTGAAGGGTTTCACAGCATAGTAAATCAAAAAAATTCTACGGATGCGAACGGGAAAGCAAAGATCTAATCTAGGAGATGCAAACAACGAGGGGGGATAGATGAGATCTTCATACCCTTGAAGATTCGCACAGCGGAACGTTCGACGGAACGTGGGTGATGTAGTCGTACTTGCTTCTCCTCCTTGTGATCCGATCTGATCTAGCACGGCAGGGCTTCGCCTACACGCAGTCGGGAGGGAGAGAGAGGAGGGGCAGCAAGGCGGCTAGAGTTGAGGAGGAGGTGTCGGGGGAGGGTGCGTCCCCAGCCCTCTTTATATAGAGGGGTGGGCGCCAGCCCTAGCCCCTCCCCCAAGCCCTAGGCCGGCGGATAAGGAGGGAGGAGTGGGGGGCAAGTTTCCCCCCTCCCTTCTAGAAGCTCCCCTAGGGTTTGCCCTAGGTTTGGTCGGCTGGGCCCTATGGGTCCTTGTTCCCCTATCCCAATGCATCCAGGGCACTCCCTCATAGGCCCATGCCCCCTCCCGGCAAGTGGGGCCACGTTGGTCCCATTCCGGAAGGTTCTAGAAGCTTCCGGTACAATACCGATTAACCCGAAACAATTCCGAACTCCAAAAACTGCATTGCCTTATATGAATCTTATTCTCCGGACCATTCCGGAACCTCTCGTGATGTCCTAGATCTCATCCAAGACTCCGAACAAAAACTCATAAACCAATTATCCAATCTATCCTAGCGTCCAGACACGTTAAGTGTGTGACCCTTCGGGTTCGAGAATATGCAGACATGATCTTCTATCAATAATGAACAGCGGGGTCTGGAAACCCATATTGACTCCCACACATTCATCGATGATCATATCGGATGAACCACGATGCCAGGATTCAATCAATCCCATATATATATTCCCTTCGTCGCGCGATATTTTACTTGCCCGAGATTCGATCGTCGGTACCGTCATACCTAGTTCAATCTAGTTCACAACAAGTACTTTACTCATTCCGTAATCCGATATAACTTTGTGATTAACTCCTTAACCACGTGCTTGCAAGCGGTGTTGATATCGATTACCGAGTGGGCCCGAAGTATATCTCTCCGACTTGGGAGGGACAAATCCCATCTCGATACATACAACCCAACAGGTACTTTCCGATCACCTGAGAGACACCTTTATGATCACCCTCTCATAGGATGACGTTTGATGACCTCAAAGCTTTCATCCGATACCAGGGAGTTGCATTATCTCATGGTCTAAGGAATACAATATTTGACATAAGAAAAGCTTCGCAAAGACGAACACGATGACACGATCTAATTGCTCCGCTTAGTTTGGGTTTGTCCATCATATCATTCTCCCAATGATATGATCTCATTATTAATCGATAACTCATGTCTATGGTTAGGAAACCTTAACCATCATTAATCAATGAGCTAGTCCATAGAGGCATACTAGGGACACGGTGTTGTTCACAAACCACACAAGTATTAAAGTTTCCGCTTAATACAATTCTAGCATGGAATATAAAATTTATCATGAACAAGAATTATAATAATAAAATCTTTATTATTGCCTCTAGGGCATAATTCTAACAGTCTCCCACTTGCATAGAGTCAATAATCTAGTTTACATCTGGCAACAATGTAACACCCATGGCACTAAGGTGATGATCATGTTTTGCACGTGGAAGAGGTTTAGTCAATGGATCTGTGACATTCAGATTTGTATGTACTTTGCTAATCTTCAGATCTCCATCTGTTATATAATCTCGGATTATATGAAACTTGCGGTTGATATGCTTGGTCTTTGGATGATATCTTGGTTCCTTAGCTAGTGCTATGGCGCCAGTGTTGTCACACAATATCTCCAGTGGGTCCAAGGCACTTGGAACCACACCAAGCTCAGTGATGAAGTTCCTGATCCAAACTCCTTCACTTGACGCTTCTGCAGCAGCCATGTATTCCGCTTCTACTGTAGATCCCGTGATCACGCTTTGCTTGCAGCTTCTCCAGCTCACAGCTCCTCCATTCAAAATATAAACGTATCTTGTCTGAGATTTAGAATCATCCTTGTCGGTGTTGAAACTAGCGTCGATGTAACCCTTTACGACGAGCTGTTCATCACCTCCATAGACTAAGAACATTTCTTTAGTCCTATTTAAGTACTTTAGGATGTTCTTCACGGCTGTCTAGTGTTCCACTCCTGGATCACTTTGATATCTGCTCGTCAAACTAAGAGCATTGGACACATCCGGTCTAGTACACAGCATAGCATACATGATAGAACCTATGGCCAAGGCATAAGGCACTTTGCTCATAGCTTCTCTATCATTTACTGTAGCTGGACATTGAGCCCTGCTCAATATCTTACCTGACAACATAGACACTGAACCTTTATGTGCCTTGTCCATTCTGAACCTTTTCAGAACTTTGTCTAGGTATGTACTTTGGCTTAAAGCTATTAGGCGTCTTTGTCTATCTCTATAGATTTTGATGCCTAATATATAAGCAGCTTCCCCTAGGTCTTTCATTGAAAAACATTTGTTCAAATAACTCTTCACATCGTTAAGCATGTCAATGTCATTTCTAATAATCAATATGTCATCCACATATAGTACCAGAAATGTCACTGAGCTCCCACTCACTTTCTTGTAGATACAAGCTTCGTAGCAATTTGGAACAAATCCAAAGTTCTTAATCACTTCATCAAAACAAAGGTTCCAACTCCGAGATGCTTGCTTCAGTCCATAAATGGAACGCTGAAGTTTGCATACTTTATCAGCATCCTTAGGATCGACAAAACCTTCGGGTTGCATCATATACAACTCTTCATTAATGTTGCCATTGAGGAACGCAGTCTTGACATCCATCTACCATATTTCATAATCATGAAACGCAGCAATTGCTAATAAAATCCGAATGGACTTAAACATCACTACGGGAGGGAAAGTCTCATCATAGTCAACACCTTGAACTTGTCTAAAACCTTTCGCGACAAGTCGTGCTTTATAGACGGTAACATTACCATCCGCGTCCGTTTTCTTCTTGAAAATCCATTTGCACTCAACGGCCTTTCGGTCGCTAGGAGGGTCCACCAAAGTCCATACTTGGTTTTCGCTCATGGATCCCTATTCGGATTTCATGGCCTCTAGTCATTTCTCAGAGTTTGGGCTCATCATCGCTTCCTCATAGTTCACAGGTTCACTGTCGTCTACTAACAATACAGTTAAGACAGGGTTGTCGTACCACTCAGGAGGGGCACGCGACCTTGTCGACCTGCGACGTTCAGTAGTAGCATCGTCCGAAGCTTCATGATCCTTGTCATTAGCTTCCTCTATTGTTGGTGCAGTGATCGAACAATTTCAGGTGCTGCGCCACTCTCCAATTCAAGAGAAGGTTCAACAACCTCGTCTAGCTCTACTTTCCTCCCACTCACTTCTTTCGAGAGAAACTCCTTCTCAAAAAAGGATCCGTTCTTTGCGACAAACACTTTGCCTTCGGTTCTGTGATAGAAGGTATACCCAATAGTTTCCTTAGGGTATCCTATGAAGACGCATTTCTCCGCTTTGGGTTCGAGCTTGTCCGGCATCAACTTCTTGACGTAAGCTTCGCATCCCCAAACTTTAAGAAACGACAACTTAGGTTTAGCACCAAACCATAGTTCATACGGTGTCGTCTCAACGAATTTATATGGTGCCCTATTTAAAGTGAATGCAGCGGTTTCTAATGCATAACCCCAAAATGATAACGGCAAATCAGTAAGAGACATCATTGATCGGACCATATCTAATAGAGTTCGATTCCGGCGTTTAGACACACCATTGCGCTATGGTGTTCCGGGTGGCGTGAGTTGCGAAACGATTCCGCTTGCTTTAAGATGCGTGAGAAAATCATAACTCAAATATTCACCTCCACGATCGGATCGTAGAAACTTAATGTTTCTGTTACGATGGTTCTCCACTTCATTCTGAAATTCCTTGAACTTTTCAAATGTTTCAGATTTATGTTTCATCAAATAGATATACCCATATCTACTTAAGTCATCGGTAAAATTGAGAAAATAGCGTATCCACCGCGCGTCGAAACACTCATCGGTCCGCATACATCGGTATGTATGATTTCCAACAAGTCCGTTGCTCGCTCCATCATACCGGAGAACGGGGTTTTGATCATCTTGCCCATGAGGCATGGTTCGCATGTGTCAAATGATTCAAAATCAAGAGACTCCAAAAGTCCATCAGAATGGAGTTTCTTCATGCGCTTTACACCAATATGACCTAGACGACAGTGCCACAAATAAGTAGTATTATCACTATCTACTTTGCATCTCTTAGCCTCAATGTTATGGATGTGTGTTTCATCCCTTTCGAGATTCAGAAGAAATAAACCATTCACAGCAGGTGCATGACCATAAAAGATGTTACTCATATAAATAGAACAACCATTATTCTCAGATTTAAATGAATAACCGTCTTGCAATAAACACGATCCAGATATGATGTTCATGCTCAACGCAGGCACATAATAACACTTATTGTGGTTTAAAACTAATCCCGAAGGTAAAACTAAGGAGAGCGTGCTGACGGCCATCACATCAACTCTTGATCCGTTGCCAACGCGCATCGTCACCTCATCCCTCGTAAGCCGCCGTCTATTCCGTAGCTCCTGTTTCGGGTTATAAATATTAGCAACTAAACCAGTATCAAATACCCAGGCACTACAACAAGGGCTAGTAAGGAAAACATCAATAACATGTATATCAAATATACCTTTGATGGTGCCAGCCTTCTTGTCCGCTAAGTACTTCTACAGTGCGCTTCAAAGGACCCTTGTCCTTGCAATAGAAGCACTCAGTGTCCGGCTTAGGTCCAGACTTGAGCTTCTTCTCAGCAGGGGCAACGCGCTTGCTGCCGCCTTTCTTGAAGGGCTTCTTTGCACCCTTACCTTTCTTAAAGTTGGGGGGCTTGTTGACCATCAACACATGATTATCCTTTTTGATGTCCACCTCCGCAGCTTTCAGCTTAGCGAAGAGCTCGGTGATCGTATCAGTGGAACCAATCTGATTATGAGTCACTACAAAAAATTGTAGCTGGGAGGGAGTGATTGCAGAACCCTGTCAATCTTGAGCTCCTCTGGAATCTTGCAGTCCAGTTGCTCAAGGGGTTGAGTGTAGCTGACATCTTTATGGCGTGCTCACTAACGGAACTCCCTTCCTCCATCTTGCAGTTAAATAATTTCTCAGAGATCTCATATCTCTTAGAACGGGCTTGAGTCTGAAACATAGTTTTCAGTTCCTCAAGAATCTCAAAGGGCCCGGGATAATCTTCAAAACGATTTTGAAGGTCCGATTCCATAGCAAACAACATGGTGCTCTTAATCACACCATAATCATCTTTGCGCGACTCATAAACAACTTTCTCATCAGCCGGCGCATCTACAACAGGGGCGTCACCTAGCGCATCCTCAAGGACATAGTCCTTTTGTCAGCCAGCTAGAATGATTCTCAGATTGCGGAACCAGTTGGTGAAGTTAGACCCATTGTTTCTAAGCTTTTCTTTCTCAGCAAAAACGTTGAAGTTGAAGTTGGACTTAGCCATTTGATCTACAAAATTTGCAAGTACAATTTAGACTATGTTCATGATAACTAGTTCAACTTAATCAAATTACTAGATGAACTCCCACTAAATTCAACATCCCTCAAGTTGTTTAGTGAACATGATCCAAATTCACCACACCTAATCCGATCTTCACGAGAAGAGATGTGGTTTCAATGGTGGACAACGAAGTGTCGATCATATCATTCATATGACTCATGCTTAACCTTTCGGTTCTTGTGTTCCGAGGCCATGGCTGTACATGCTAGGCTCGTCAAGTCAAACCCAAGTATTTCGCTGCAGCAAAACTGGCTTGCACCCGTTGTATGTGAACGTAGAGTTTATAGCACCCGATCATCACGTGATGCTTGAACACGACGAACTTTCGCAACGGTGCATACATGGGGAGAACACAGTTTTATCTTGATCTTTAAGTGAGGAATCATCTTATAATGCTACCGTCGCGATCTAAGCATAATAAGATACATAAAAGGATAAACATCACATGCATATAACTTTATATGACATGGTATAGCCAATCTTCGCGCAATGATCTCCATCTTGTGCGTGCCGGCATGATCTCCATCACTCCACCATGATTGCCTCCACCACGAATAGCAACTACAACTATTGGTAACTACTTAGCGATAAAGTGAAACTATTACATGGCGTATAAGAAGTTGACACACATGTCATACACAATTATAAAGACAACCATATGGCTCCTGCCGGTTGTGTACTCATCGACATGCAAGTCGTGAAACATTACAAAACATGATCATCGCATACAATATACACATCACATCTTGGGCCATACCATATCACAGAAAACACTCCCTGCAAAAACAAGTTAGACGCCTCTACTTTGTTGTTGCATGTTTTACGTGGCTCATGGGAGTAGATGCTAAGAACGATTCTTACCTACGGAAAGCCACAACGGTGATATTATGGTTGCCAAACTCCGGTGTTAATCCCATGACAACTATAGTGAGAGAAACTGACATCCACCAGCCGCATGTGTGGTACAAGCCACACGTCAAGTGCGGAGCCGGTCTCGCGAACGACATCGCGTAAGGTTGGCCTGGACCGCTTCAATCTCACTATCCCGCGCCATAAGAAGAACACAAACAAGAGGCTTGCAACAGAAAACATCAACGCCCGCAACAACCATGTTGCGTTCTACTCGTGAAACACATCTACACATAGATCTAGCTCTGATACCACCGAAGGGTTTCACAGCATAGTAAATCAAAAAAATTCTACGGATGTGAACGGGAAAGCCAAGATCTAATCTAGGAGATGCAAACAATGAGGGGAGATAGATGAGATCTTCATACCCTTGAAGATTCGCACAGCGGAACGTTCGACGGAACGTGGGTGATGTAGTCGTACTCGCTTCTCCTCCTTGCGATCCGATCTGATCTAGCACCACAAGTGGCGATGCCTCCGAGAGATGCACACGTGCGGCACCTCAACGTCTCCTCCTTCCTCGTTCCAGCAAGTGGGTGGAGAGATGGATTGGATCTAGCGCCAGCAAGCGGTGGAGAGTTTCTGGCAGGCTTCGCCACGCTGCAATGGGAGGGAGAGAGGAGGGGCAGCAAGGCGGCTAGGGTTGAGGAGGAGGTGTCGGGGGAGGGTGCACCCCTAGCCCTCTTTATATAGAGGGGTGGGCGCCAGCCCTAGCCCCTCCCCCAAGCCCTAGGCCGGCGGCCAAGGAGGGAGGAGTGGGGGGCAAGTTTCCCCCCTCCCTTCCAGAAGCTCCCCTAGGGTTTGCCCTAGGTTTGGCCGGCTGGGCCCTATGGGGCCTTGTGACCCTGGACCAATGCGTCCAGGGCACTCCCTCATAGGCCCATGCCCCCTCCCGGCAAGTGGGGCCACGTTGGTCCCACTCCGGAAGGTTCTAGAAGCTTTCGGTACAATACCGATTAACCCGAAACAATTCCGAACTCCAAAAACTGCATTGCCTTATATGAATCTTATTCTTAGGACCATTCCGGAACCTCTTGTGATGTCCTGGATCTCATCCGAGACTCCGAACAAAAACTCATAAACCAATTATCCAATCTATCCTAGCGTCGAGACACGTTAAGTGTGTGACCCTTCGGGTTCGAGAATATGCAGACATGATCTTCTATCAATAATCAACAGCGGGGTCTGGAAACCCATATTAACTCCCACACATTCATCGATGATCATATTGGATGAACCACGATGCCAGGATTCAATCAATCCCATATATATATCCCCTTTGTCGCGCGATATTTTACTTGCCCGAGATTCGATCGTCGTTACCGTCATACCTAGTTCAATCTCGTTCACAACAAGTACTTTACTCGTTCCGTAATCCGATATCACTTTGTGATTAACTCCTTAACCACGTGCTTGCAAGCGGTGTTGATATCGATTACCAAGTGGGCCCGAAGTATATCTCTCCGACTTGGGAGGGACAAATCCCATCTCGATACATACAACCCAACAGGTACTTTCCGATCACCTAAGAGACACCTTTATGATCACCCTCTCACAGGATGAAGTTTGATGACCTCAAAGCTTTCATCCGATACCAGGGAGTTGCATTATCTCATGGTCTAAGGAATACAATATTTGACATGAGAAAAGCTTCGCAAAGACGAACACGATGACACGATCTAATTGCTCCGCTTAGTTTGGGTCTGTCCATCATATCATTCTCCCAATGATATGATCTCATTATTAATCGACAACTCATGTCTATGGTTAGGAAACCTTAACCATCATTAATCAATGAGCTAGTCCATAGAGGCGTACTAGGGACACGGTGTTGTTCACAAACCACACAAGTATTAAAGTTTCCGCTTAATACAATTCTAGCATGGAATATAAACTTTATCATGAACAAGAATTATAATAATAACATCTTTATTATTGCCTCTAGGGCATAATTCCAACACTTTCAGCATCTACTTTTACTCAATGGCAATTTTTGATGAAGTATCATGTGTGCAGTTCCTCCATTGAGTTGTGGAAAATCATTGAGAATGGTATTCATGTTGGAAATCCCAACAATCTCACTAGAAGAGAAGTTGTCGATAGTTAACTCAACGCTACAGCTCTACACATGATACAGCTTGGTGTGGGTGATAAAGATATGCCACACATTCAGCATCTTAGTACAGCTAAGGAAGCTTGGGATGATCTCACCGAGCTCTTCATCGGAAATGAAAGTATGAGAACGAATAGATATGATGCTTTGAGCAATGAAGCTGAAGGATTTTATATGTTGGATGGAGAAAACCATGAGGACATGTATAGTAGGCTCAAGGCAATAGCCACAACTTTCAGGAATCATGGTGCCGCTCACGTTGATGATGCATGGATCAAGCGCAAGTATGTTAGTGCTCTTATGCCATTTGAGCCCACAGATTTGAAAAGTCTCCAAGGTAGGCATAACTACCACCTTATGACATCTAATGAGGTAATGCAAGAAATGGCCGCTTTCAAAGTGGCTGCCAAGAATGCCGAAGATGCTCCTGCACGAGCTATGGGGATGCAAAAGGGGGTCAACATGGCCTTGAAGACTAGTGCGATTGATCATGATGAATATTCCATAAAAGGTATGGACTGTCCCGAGGATATAAAAGGGATCCACGGAAAATACATGGCTCTTTATGCTAGAAACTTTTGGAAAGACCCGGCCAAGGCTAAAGCTGAACTAGAACGTAAGAGTGGAGCTTATGGAAGAAAGGAAAATGGTCCCAAGCTAAGAACATGTTTCAATTGTGGAGACTTCCTGCACTTTGTAGCCGAGTGTCCATATCAAAGTAGGGAACATAATGGAGGAAGACTTATTTTCAAAGACAAGTCAAAGGCTCCACGCAAGAAACAATTTGTAAAGAAGGATGCTCCTTTCAAGAAGCAACAAAACATTGTTCTAGTGGCTCAAGAAGAATATTCTTCGGGAAGTGAATATGAGGACGAGGATGATAACTCTCAAGAGGTGGCTGCTATAGTCACCACATCTACATCAACATCTCTCTTCGACTCTCCGAACGAAAACGTCATCAACAAGAATGCTACTTGTCTCATGGCAAGAAGTTCTGAGGTAACTACTTCTAACTCTTCTTTTCCTAAGGCTATGATTGACAAGGATGATCCTACTAGTCTTAAGGTTAAAGAAGAGATTATTGCTTTGGACTATTTCTTCACTAACTTGCAAGGTGAGCACAAAATACGTTTTGAAGCCCTTATGGACCAGTTGGCCCAAAATGAAGCTCTCCTCGAAGAAAAGGGCAGAATTGAAAGGGAGGATGCAATGGAAATTGCATCCTTAAAAAATGCTCTATAAGAAGAGGCTCGGGTTTCTCTTGAAGAGAGGCTTGAGTCCATTGAGGAGTCACATAAAGAAATAGTGGATAAACTTGTTAAGGAACGTGACAATGTAGTCACCAAAGCAAAGAAGATAAAGAAGGAAAATATTGACTTTGGGGCTGCTTATGATAGACTCTCCGAGGAATTGGAGAAACTTGACATCGCTCACAAGGCGTTGAAAAGCGATTTCTCCATTCTCAATGAGTCACATGATCAGCTCCAAATTCGATTGGCCAAGTATGATGTTCCTAGCACATCCAATTCAACATATAGTCATAAGGAAAATTCTAGTGTGGAAGAAGAATTTGTCAAGAACATCACTCCCAAAGATAAGGGTGTTCTTGATGAAGTTCTTAGTAAGCAAAAGTCAAATCATGGTAAAGAGGGACTTGGGTATGTCACCAAGTCCAAGAAGAAGAAAAACAAGAAGACCAAGACCAAGAATGTACAATAAAAAACAAGCACCGCTGAGAAGAATGTCACAAAAGACAAAACTAACAATATTGGTTTTGCAGGGTCTCACAATTCAAATTATGAACTCTTTTGTGATGATTATGGTGATGTTTATGCTTATTATGTCGGTCCCTTTGATGAATATATTGCTTGGTCTATTTGGGTTCCAAAGACCCTTGTTACTAATATGAAAGGACCCATTGGAAAATGGTACCTAAAACCAAAAAGTAATTCTCTTGCAGGGCTATGCTTCCGGTGGGTCGAAATGGGTGCTGGATAGTGGATGCACTAGTCATATGACCGGAAGCAAGGAGATCATCACGGAGATGCGTCCCAATCATGATAATATTACAGTCTCCTATGGTGATAAGTCTAAATCTCAGGTATTGGGTCTTGGCAAGGTTGTGGTTGCGCACGATATCTCTCTCGTGGACGTCATGCTTGTTGAGACCCTCGGTTATAACCTTCTTTCTGTCCGTGCCCTTGGCAAGATGGGTTTTGATGTTTTCATTGATGATGATTTGGTGGTACTCTTGTGGAGCTAGTCTCTAAAGGTCACTTTCATTGGGTACGTCGAAAATGACCTGTATGTGGTGGACTTTTCGGGAAAAACCACTTCGGGTCCGATGTGCCTATTCGAAAAGGCCGACGCGGGCTGGTTATGGCATCGCCGTTTAGCCCATGTCAACATGAGAACTTTGCAAAGTCTCCACAAGGGTGGCCACATCCTTGGACTAAAAGACAATGTCTCCTTTGCCAAAGATCGTGTTTGCAGGGCTTGTGTTGAAGGCAAAATGCATGACTCTCCCCACAAGTGGAAGACTATTGTGTCTTCAAAGAGAATCTTGGAATTACTTCATGTGGATTTATTTGGTCCTCCATCTCATGCCAGTCTTGGTGGGAAGAAATATTGCTTGGTCATTGTCGATGATTACTCAAGATATACATGGGTCTATTTCTTCAAGCTAAAGAGTGAGACTCAACAAACGGTCATTGACTTTGCCAATGAAGTTCAACGTCAACACAATGTTCCTATCTTGGCAATAAGAAGTGACAACGGCTCCGAATTCAAGAACTACACTTTGAATGAGTTTCTAAGCGAAGAGGGGATAAGACATCAATATTCCGCTGCGTACACCCCTCAACAAAATGGTGTAGCCGAGAGGAAGAACCGGACTTTGATGGACATGGCAAGATCAATGTTGGCTAAATTCAAGTCTCCTTACAACTTTTGGGCTGAAGCCATATCCACCGCTTGTCACTCATCTAACCGGCTGTACCTCCAAAAGATTTTGGACAAGACTCCATATGAAATACTTACCGGTAACAAGCCCAACATCTCATATTTCAGGGTATTCAGTTGTAAGTGTTTCTTTCTTATTAAAGGTGTCCGCTTGTCTAAATTTGAGTCCAAGGCTTTAGAAGGTATTTTTGTTGGTTACGGTGCCGAATCCCACACTTATAGAGTCTACAACAAGCTCACCGGGACTGTTGTAGAATCTTGTAGTGTGGAGTTTGATGAAAATAATGGCTCCTATGTGGGGCAAGTTGATGTTTGTGATGCAGATGTTGAAATACCCCAAGATGCCATAAGAAGAATGGGCGTGGCATTCCCCCCCATTGAGGAACCTCTTGTGGCGGATCGGGAAGGACAATGCTCCACTCAAGTGGAGCCCTCATCTTCACAAGATCAATAAGCTCCTACTGCTAGAGAAAACTCTGCACCAACACCACAACTTTCTGAAGCTCATCAGTCTCCTGAAAAAAATGGCAGTCCCAGGCCGGATTATCCGCCCCCTCCAAGGGGCGGACAGTCCGCCCCTAGCACTCCAAATCGTCCCAGGGGATCAGAAGAAGAAGACATCAGTCAAGAAGACTCCAGGCCAGATTCTCTGGCCCCCGAGGGCGGATTATCTGGCCCTGGATCCCCCAGCTCTGTCAGGCACTCTCAGGAAGAGGATGTTGCAGCTGCTTCACCCAGGCCGGATAGTCCGGCCCCACCAAGGGGCGGATTATCTGGCCCTAAAGAAAATGTTCAGCAGCAAGCTCCTGTTGTCAACTCAGAACAGGATCAAGGGCAAGGTAGTGGACAAGACCAGGATAACAATGTTGAATCAACTCCTCCTAGAAACAATAAGGATATTGAGACTCGTCGCAAGGCTCATGCTGATCGGAACCTTGAGCTTATAGGACACACTCTTGACAAGGTTTTCGGTGATCTTCGAAGAAGGGTGTCTACTAGAAGAGAACTTGCAAGCTTCTGTGATCATCAAGCTCACATTTCTATGGTTGAACCAAAGAAGGTCTTTGATGCTCTTGAAGATCCTGATTGGGTTGTTGCAATGCATGAAGAATTAAATAACTTCGAACGCAACAAAGTTTGGAAGCTCGTAGAGAAACCCAAGGATTGCTGTAATGTTATCGGCACCAAGTGGATTTTCAAGAACAAACAAGATGAAAATGGCATTGTTGTGAGGAATAAAGCAAGACTCGTGGCTCAAGGATTCTCTCAAGTGGAAGGAATTGATTTTGGCGAGACTTATGCTCTTGTGGCTCGTCTTGAGTCCATCCGTATCCTTCTTGCCTATGCCGCCCATCATAATTTTAAATTACAGCAAATGGATGTTAAGAGTGCGTTTCTTAATGGTCCACTACATGAGTTGGTATACGTCAAGCAACCCTCGGGTTTTGAGGACCCCAAATTTCCGAACCATGTCTACAAACTCGATAAGGCGCTCTATGGCCTTAAACAAGCCCCACGTGCGTGGTATGAGCACCTTAAAGAGCTTTTGTTAGACCGTGGATTCGAAGTTGGGCAAATCGATCCCACTCTTTTTACTAAGAAGGTTAATGGGGAGCTTTTTGTATGCCAACTATATGTAGACGACATTATTTTTGGCTCTACTAACCAAGCTTTTAACGATGAATTTTCAAAGCTTATGACTGACAGGTTTGAGATGTCGATGATGGGTGAATTGAGGTTCTTTCTTGGATTCGAGATCAAACAACTTAGAGAGGGAACTTTTATTAATCAAGCTAAGTACATCCAAGACATGCTCAAGAGGTTCAAGATGATGTATCTCAATGGCGTTGCTACTCCAATGCAAACAAAGTGTCATCTTGAGCTCAATCCCAAGGGTAAAGACGTGGACCAAAAGGTATACCGATCCATGATCGGCTCTCTCCTTTACCTTTGCGCATCTAGTCCCGATATCGTGTTAAGTGTAGGAGTGTGTGCAAGGTACCAAGCCGCTCCTAAAGAAAGCCACTTAGTGGCGGTCAAACGAATCTTCAGATATTTGGTTCATTCCCCAAATTTTGGGTTATGGTATCCCAAAGGTTCAAGTTTCTCCCTATGTGGGTACACTGATTCAGATCGGGCTAGTGACAAAGATGATAGAAAATCAACTTCTGGTGCATGTTAATTCTTGGGCAGGTCTCTAGTGTGTTGGTCTTCAAAGAAACAGAATTGCATATCACTCTCAACCGCCGAAGTTGAATATGTTGCTGCTGCAAGTGCTTGTACACAGTTATTATGGATGAGGCAAACTTTAAAGGAATATGGTGTCAATTGTGACAAAGTGCCTCTATTATGTGACAATGGAAGTGCTATCAAAATTGCTTACAATCCCGTGCAACATACAAGAACAAAACATATTGAGATTCGCAACCATTTCATTCGGGATCATGTTGCTCCTGGCGATATTGCCCTATCCTTTGTGAGCACGAAGAACCAACTTGCTGATATTTTCACGAAGCCTCTTGATGAAGCAAGATTTTGTTATTTGAGGAATGAGCTAAATATCATAGATTCAAGGAGCTTGGCTTGACTAGCCTTGCACACTCACTTACTCTTTTCATGTATTTGGTTTAGATGCGGGCATAGATATAGGGGGAGTGTGGTCCTAATTTATTGGGCTAACCCTCCCCCATAATGATGAAAGCAAGAAAAATCATTTCCCTTAATATCATTTAGTGATATGTGGGTTATTGATGAGCATTGGTTTTGAACTCAAGATACATCTTCGTGGTGTCATGCCATGCGCTCCAACATGGTGGCTTCGGCCACCACCCTCTTCCTTGAGAAGAGTTGGTTTCTAATGTCTCTCTTTGGATTTTCTTGCATATTTCTTGTTCTTATGGAAAACACACTCAACTTTGGTTTTTGTTTGATTTGATTCTTGCAAATTTGGGTGTGTAGTACCATCTCAGTTTGTTGCTCTAAACCCAAGCCTTCTTTCACTCCTAGAACCATCTATTCTTGCACACAAGTCCTCTATACACCATCGAGGGGTTTTGAAAGGGTGCTCCGGCCTGAATCTGTTCTAAACAGAAAATTCAGAGGGGCGGACTATCTGCCCCAAGTGGGGGCGGATTATCCGTCCCGGGCGAATTCTGCCTCTTAAGGGCTGGGTCGGGGAGGCCAGGCTCAAACAGAGCAGCCAGCCCTTTCCCAACCCTAGCTCTGCCCTCAGCCGCCGTCGGAGCTTCCGCCTCTCCCTAGAGTCGATTTGACCACCGGATTCTCTGGGCCCTCCCCGGATCTTCTTCACCTTGCCTCCGGGTATCTTCTCCTCCGTGATTTTCCTCCAATGAGTGAGGGTAACTCCCTCATCTCTCTCCTTTTGTATGGGATTCATTTTTTTGGTGGAAATCTCGTTGTAGAAGATGCTTGGTGTGTTCCTTGCTTGCTAGAATTAGTAGTATTGCAACCCTAGTGCCTGATCTGTTTTGCCATGGTAAATCTGGGTCGTTCCAGAATTTTTCTTCGGGGGCGGATTATCCGCCCCTGCCAGGGCCAGATAATCCGGCCTAGAGATTAAAATCTGGTCTGGTTTGGTCCTGATTTCTGCAATGCACAACCTTGGCTTATGGATTGCGTTTCTACTATTTCTACCAGTTCTCCTGGACTTGTGTGTGTTCTTATCTCCATGCTATCCCTCTCATGCTTTTCACAGGTGGTTCCAAGGCTACTAAGACCTTCTCTCATTGTCCCCGTGCCCGTTATCTCAAGCCCACTGCAGAAGGGAAGTTCATTGACGAAATAGAAGTTAGCAGAGCAACAAGAGAGGATGAACGGATGGCAGAGATAGCAAATAAAACCAAGAGGACTGCATCTCGCAAGGGCAAACAGCCGCGGCCCAACTACAAGGCTATGGACAGTATTCAGTATGCCACCATTCTCCATACTGATTACTATGATGAGGCTGACAGTGATGGCCCCCCAGAAGACTATATGTTTTGGAATGCACACTTTCGGGCTATTCATGATGATGTGTATGCCACTCTCAAGCTTCGCCCCATGCACCCCATCAATATGACTGAGGACCAATCCAAGTCAAGGCTCCTTGAGGCATTGGATGTGACCAACAAGATGGGGCTTCACCACATTATGACTCTCCAATGTAACTATGATTCCTACGTGGTGAGGCAGTTTTTCTCGACACTTGTGATTTGTGGTGATGAGCTCCGTACCATGAAGTAGATGACCGGGACCACAATGATTCAGTCGGACTTCCGCATTTTTCGGCAGGTTCTTGGGTATGCTTTCCATTGCCGTGACACTCGTTCTGGCCACCGCATCATTTCTCCACTGAAGCCATCCAAGTACATTATGCTTGCTCCTTGCCTTTCTCCTAATGGTATTGCTGGTACTTTCGCTGGACTCTCTCCCTTGTATGCCTCCCTTGTTGGCATATTTCGGGACATCATATCTCCGAGTGGAGGCAACAATGACAAGATCCGTGGCCACCTAGTTCCTCTCCTTGCTTTTGAAAATCTACAACAAGGCTCAGAAGACCCATCACCCTTCCACTGTCCCTGAGTCCTTCATGCGTGATGCACGGGCTAGTGGTCGTCGTTCCGCGGTGTCCCCAATGGCACGTGAGGTTAAACAGCTCACTTGGTTCCAACAACACATCCTTTGCATGGGCATTGACACTCACAAGGGCCAGTATGAGGAGTACCAGAGGAGCCATGAGAGGGCTCACACTCAGCAGCTTATTCTTCACTATGTCGCAGGTGCCACTGGACATCCACCTCCTCCCACTGCTCCGGAACCATATGCTCAGTGGAACACTTCAGGGATCAACTATGGTGAGATTGAGAGTTGCATGTTTCCTCCACCTCCGAGGGAACCTACTCCTCTAGCTGATGACGATGATGATGAGTAAGATGAAGAGGAAGGGGATGGGATGACTACGATGAGGATGAGGAGGCGTGGTCTTCTGGGGCGTTAGCATCGCTCTTCTTCCTTTTTGGCATTTCGATGCCAAAGGGGGAGAAGTAGTTCTATTAGGTCTCGTGGATTTGCAAGGGTCGAGCACAAGCACCTGTCTTCCAGTCGTTTATTTGCTTGCTTGTGCCCCTTTTAGCGTTAACTTATTTGTTATTTCTGCTTGGTTTTTGTAAGACTATGTCATGCTTTACTCTGTTTGGTCTTCTGGAATTCCGGATTTATATTGTGGATCTACTCTCATGGAATTCTGAATTGATCTATGGAGTCTATTTGATGGCATATGGAGTCATGGGATTATCTAATGTATGCATCAATATTGTGGGATGTGCTTGGATCCTGACAATCTCATTATTTTCTTTGATTATAATCACATCCCGGTGGTATGACCTTGTTTCCTAACCCACCTTGTTTCAATTATCGTTGCTATGAAAGTTGCGTTCTCGCTAGTGTGTGTATTTGTATTCAAATGCAAATTGTAAATATGCACACATCTAGGGGGAGCCTCTTGTTGGAGATATGCCCTAGAGGCAATAATAAATGTAGTTATTATTATATCTTTGTGTTTATGATAAATGTTTACATTCATTCTATAACAGTATTAACCAGGAAACATTAATACTTGTGTGATTTGTAAACTAAATTAGAGTCCCTAGTAAAGCCTCTTCATAATAATAGCTTGTTGGTTAATAGATGATTGTGGTTTCCCTATCATGAACATTGAGATGTTGTTAACAACAATATCATATCATTAGGAGAATGGTATGATGGACATACTCCTATAGATAAGCGTAGCATAAAGATCAAGTCATTTTAATAGTTCAATTGCTATATGCTTTCTGATACATAGTAACCTAATTCCTTCGACCATGAGATCATGCTTATCACCATCAGCGGAAGGATGCTTTGATGACATCAAACACCACACCGTAACTGGGTGGCTATAAAGGTGGCATTGAGTGTTTGGAAAGTATGGGTTGAGACACATGAATCAAGAGTGGGATTTGTCCATCCATATGACGGATAGATATACTTTGGGCCCTCTCGGTGGAATGTCATCCAATTAGCTTGCAAGCATGTGACTGGCTCACAAGGGATCACATACCACGGGAACAAGAAAAGAGTACTTATCAGTAACAAGGTTGAACTAGGTATGCAGAGATACCGACGATCAAAACCTCGGATAAGTAAACTATTGTGAGACAAAGGGAAATTGGTATCGTATGTAATTGGTTCATTCGATCACAAAGTAATCGTATAAATATGTGGGAGCCATATGAATTTCCATATTCCTCTATTGGTTATTGTTCGGAGAAGTGTCTCAATCATGTCCGCATAATTCACGAACCGTAGGGAGACACACTTAAGGATTCGATGTTGTTGAGTAGTTCTGGAATGATGAGTAAGAGACCGAATGTTGTTCGGAGTCTCGGATGGGATCCGGGATATCACCAGGAGATCCGTAATGGTCCGGAGAATAAGATTCATATAAGTAAAGTCCTGTTTCGGAGTTGGAGAACAATTCCGGTGTTTTCATCAGGAATGTTCTAGAAGGGTCCGGAAGGTCCGGCACTCCGGAGGGTAAGGGTACATGAATGTGTCATAACAATGTGGAATGGTTGCATCATGTACTAGGTATCATGGCTGAGCAAAATAAAGGGATAAATTAAATCCTAGTTTGAAAAAGTCAAACGCCAATTTGAAAAGTCAAACGGCAAGTTTGCTTGGTGGAGGGAGAGTAGGAAACCTACTTGGGGAGGAAGTCCTCCTCCCTCCACCCGCAGGCCAAGGAGGCCGAGTTGGGGGAGGACTCCCTCCTCCCAACCGGCGCCCTCCCACTTATAAAAGAAGGGGCACGGGTGCCCCCTCTTCCCTACACCTCTCTCCACCAAAACCCTAGCCCTAGCCGCCGGCCACCACAAGTCACCGCCGCCCTAGGGTTTGCTCCAAGCCACCAAGTTGGGGCTCTCCCCAAGCCCTAGCCGCCGGCCTAGCCCTCTCTCCTTGGTGCTTCTAAACCCTAGATCACCAAGGCCTCTCTCATAGTCCACCATACTCGCTCCGGCTTAAGGCGAAGCCTGCATCTCCTCTACTTGGGTACCACGCAGCACCGTCTCTAGGAATCACGAGAGAGTGCTACAACCTCCGCTGCCTTTGGAACAAGGAGAGGAAGGTCTTCATCGAGTCCGAACGGTGACCGATCAGGAGCGCTTGTCGAACGTGGCGCCAGAAGGATCGTCTACACGATCTTGAGATCGGAAAGAGTACGACTACATCACCCACGAGAATCCGCTCTCGTTAACCGCTTTGGAATCTTCGAGGGTGAGTTCCTCTATCGACTCGTTGCTATAATCTAGTAGATAGAT
Source organism: Avena insularis (assembly GCA_023614405.1). NCBI lineage: Eukaryota > Viridiplantae > Streptophyta > Magnoliopsida > Poales > Poaceae > Avena > Avena insularis. Next base: position 30,739,478 of record CM042690.1, read on the forward strand.
CTTGGCTTGTTTGTTTGCATGAGGTAGAAATTTTTTGTTTTCCATGCTACGAACCCCTACAGTGGTATCAGAGCCGTGTCTATATGTAGATCTGTTGCACGAGTAGAACACAATGGTCATTGTGGGCGGTGGTGCTTTTATTATCAATTGCTTCTTGTGTACATTGCATCTTGCGGTATGATGGGATGAAGCGGCCCGGGCTAACCTTACATGACATCGTTCATGAGACTTGCTCCACGCTGAACATGCAACTTGTATTGCATAAGTGGCTTTGCGGGTGTCTGTCTCTCCCATTATAGTATAGATCCAATTTACAACAGGCACTTGATAGTTCAAGCATCAACGTTGTGGTTCTTGTTCGTAAGTTAGAGCGACACTTATTGAAAGCCCCAAACCACGTAAAATATGCAAAGAAAATTAGAGGCGTCTAACTTTGTTTTGCAGGGGTGTGCTGTGATGTGATATGGCCATGATTGTGATTATATTTGATGTATGCAATGTTCCTTATTGTAAGTTGGCAACCGGCAGGAGCCATATGGTTGTCTTTAAATTCTGTTAAGACCTGCGTGTCTATTCAAAGTAGTTGTAATAGTTGAAGCTGGTGGACGACAACCATGGAGCAGCGTCATTGACCTTGATGCAATGCCGGTGATGATGGAGACCATGTTCGTACTTGAAGATGGAGATCGGAAGCACAAAGAAGAAAGGCCATATCATATCACATATTATGAATTGCATGTGATGTTAATCCTTTATGCATCTTGTATTGCTTAGTTAACGACGGTAGCATTATAAGATGATCCCTCAAGGACACAAATTTCAAGTTTTAAAGTGTTCATCCTTAGTTAGCACTGTTGCTAAATCTTGTTGTTTCGAAGCACCACGTGATGATCGGGTGTGTTAGATTATGCAAGTGTATACAACATGAGCAATCCAGATTTGCTCATGCGGAAGCTAAGGTTTAATCTTGACGAGCCTAGCATGTACAGACATGGTCTCGGAACACGGATCACCGAAAGGTAAAGCATGAGTCATATAGTAGATATGATGAACATGTTGATTGTTCGACATTAAAGCTACATCAACTCTCGTGATGATCGGTTTTGATGTGGTGGATTTGGTTCGTGTGATCACTAAAACAATGTGAGGGATATTGTTTTGAGTGGGAGTTCACCTAGATTAATTTAACTATTAATTAGAACTCAATTTGTCATAAACTTAGTATAAACTATTGCAAATATGTTGTAGATCAATGGCGGCCCCTGCCATCAATTTTAATGCGTTCCTAGAAAAAGAAAAGTTGAAAAACAATGGAAGCAACTTCACGGATTGGTTCCGCAATTTTAGGATTGTCCTCAATGCTGGTAATTTGACCTATGTGTTGGATGCACCGCTGGGTGACCCGCCTGCAGCTGATGTTGCCGATGAGGTAAAGAATGTTTTCCTCGCTCGGAAGAATCAGTACTCCACAGTTCAGTGTGCTATCTTGTATGGTTTGGAATCGGAGCTTCAGAAAAGGTTTGAGAACCATGACCCACATGATATTGTCCGTGAACTCAAAATGATATTTGAGGCTCACGTGGCATTTAAGAGTTATGAGGCTTCTGAAAAGTTCTTTAACTGCAAGATGGAAGAGGGCAGCTCCGTCAGTGAGCATGTGCTTAAGATGTCTGGGCACGCAAACAAACTCCAAAGTTTGGGTATAGTGATTCCTAATTCTTTGGGGATACATCGTGTCCTCCAATCACTATCACCAAGTTACAAGAACTTTGTGATGAACTACAATATGCAAAACATGGACAAGATGTTGCCAGAACTCTTCTCCTTGTTGAAATCTGCAGAAGTGGAGATCAAGAAAGAGAACCAAGTGTTGTTGGTCAATAAGACCACCAAATTCAAGAAAGGCAAGTCTAAGCAAAAGGGAAACTTCAAGAAGGCGAAGACGAAAGTTACCGACCGGCGAAAGAAGACCGTATGGACCTAAGCCTGATACTGAGTGCTTTTACTACAAGCAAGAGGGTCACTGGAAGTGGAATTGCCCAAAGTACTTGGCGGATTTGAAGAACGGCAACATCAAGAAGAAAGGTATATCCGATATACATGTTATTGATGTGTATCTCACTAGTACTCGTAGTAGTGCCTGGGTATTTGATCTTGGTTCGATTTGCTCATATTTGTAACTCGAAACAGGTGCTGCAGAATAAATGGAAGCTAGCGAAGAACGAGGTGACGATGCGCGTTGGAAATGGATCAAAGGTTGATGTAATCGCGGTCGGCACGCTATCTCTTCATCTACCATCGGGATTAGTTTTATACTTAAATAATTGTTATTTGGTGCCTGCGTTGAGCATGAACATTATATCGGGATCTTGTTTATTGCGAGACGGTTACTTGTTTAAGTCCAAGAATAATGGTTGTTCGATTTATATGAGTACTATGTTTTATGCACATACACCTTTGATAGATGGTCTATTCTTATTGAATCTCGATTGTAGTAATACACACATAAATAACATTGAGGCTAAATGTTTGAAATTGAGCGATAACTCGACCTATATGTGGCACTGTCGTCTTGGTCATATCGGAGTGAAGCGTATGAAGAAACTCCATTCCGATGGACTTCTTGAATCACTTGATTTCGAATCGCTTGAAAGATGTGAAGCATGTCTGATGGGTAAAATGACTAAGACTCCATTTTCTGGTATGATGGAGCGAGCTACAGACTTATTGGAAATCATACATATCGATGTGTGTGGACCAATGAGTGTAGCATTGCGCGGTGGTTATCGTTATGTTCTTACCTTCACGGATGACTTGAGTAGATATGGGTATATCTATTTCATGAAACATAAGTCCAAAACTTTCGAGAAGTTTAAGGAATTTCAAAGTGAGGTAGAGAATCAACGTAACAAGTAGATTAAATTTCTACATTCTAATCGTGGAGGTGAATATCTAAGTTACGAGTTTGGCGAGCATTTGAAGAAATGCTGAATACTTTCAAAATTGACACCGCCGGGAAGACCACAGCGTAATGGTGTGTCCGAACGTCGTAATCGAACTCTCTTAGATATGGTTCATTCTATGATGTCACTTACAGATTTACCGCTATCTTTTTGGGGTTATGCATTAGAAATAGCCGCATTCACTTTAAATAGGGCACCATCTAAATCCGTTGAAACGATACCGTATGAATTATGGTTTGGGAAGAAACCTAAATTATCGTTCCTTAAAGTTTGGGGTTGCGAAGCCTATGTAAAGAAGTTACAACCAGACAAGCTTGAACCCAAAGCAGAAAAATGCGTCTTCATAGGATACCCGAAGGAAACTATCGGGTATACCTTCTCTCATAGATCCAAAGGCAAAATCTTCGTTGCCAAGAATGGATCCTTTCTAAAGAAAGAATTTCTCTCGAAAGAAGTGACTGGAAGGAAAGTAGAACTCGACGAGGTTGTTGAACCTTCTCTCGAACTTGCGAGTAGCGCAGCATCGGAAGTAGTTCCTGTGGCGCCTACACCAATAAGAGAGGAAGCTAATTATGATGATCATGAAACTTCGGTTGAATTTACTACAGAGCCTCGCAGTTCAACAAGAAATCGTACCACTCCTGATTGGTATGATCCCGTTATGAGTGTCATGTTGGTGGACAACACCGATGACCCTGAGACATATGAGGAAGCAATGATGAGCCCAGATTCCAATAAATGGCAAGAAGCCATGAAATCCGAGATTGGATCCATGTATGAAAACTAAGTATGGACTTTGGTGGACTTACCGGACGGCCGAAAGGCTGTCGAGAACAAATGGATTTTCAAGAAGAAAACAGATGCTGATGGTAATGTTACTGTCTATAAATCTCGACTTGTTACAAAAGGGTTTCGACAAATTCAAGGAGTTGACTACGATGAGACTTTCTCACCAGTAGCGAAGCTAAAGTCTATGAGGATTATGTTAGCAATCGCTGCATATTACGATTATGAAATATGGCAGATGGATGTCAAAATAGCGTTCCTCAATGGAGACATTGATGAAGAGTTGTATATGATGCAACCCAAAGGTTTTGTCGATCCTAAAGATGCTAACAAGGTATGCAATCTTCAACGGTACATATATGGATTGAAGCAAGCATCCCGAAGTTGGAATCAACGTTTTGATAAAGTAATCAAAATTTTTGGTTTTATACAAACTTATGGAGAAGCTTGTATTTACAAGAAAGTGAGTGGGAGCTCTGTAGCATTCTTAATACTATATGTAGATGACATATTGTTGATTGGGAATGATGTAGACCTTCTTAATAGTGTCAAGGAATATTTGAATAATAGTTTTTCAATGAAAGATCTTGGCGAAGCAGCTTACATATTAGGCATAAAGATTTATAGAGATAGATCGAGACGCCTAATATCATTGTCACAAAGTACATATTTGGACAAAGTTCTAAAGAGGTTTGGAATGGAAGATAGCAAGAAAGGGTTCTTGCCCATGTTGCCCAATACGACCTTGAGTAAAACTCAAAGTCCAGCAACGGCATAAGATAGAGAAAGGATGAGTAAGACTCCCTATGCCTCAGCCATAGGATCTCTAATGTATGCCATGTTATGTACTAGACCCGACATTGCATATGCTGTTAGTTTAACTAGCAGATATCAAAGTGATCCAGGAGTGGATCATTGGACAGCGGTCAAAAACATCCTTAAGTACTTGAGAAGAACTAAGGATATGGTTCTTTCTTATGGAGGTGATGAATAGCTCGTTGTTAATGGTTACACCGATGCTAGTTGGAACACCGATCCGGATGATTCTAAATCACAATATGGATACGTATTTATTTTGAATGGTGTAGCAGTTAGCTAGAGGAGTGCAAAGCAAAGCGTTGTGGCGAGATCTTCAACTGAATCGGAATACATAGCTGCTTCGGAGGCTTCACAAGAAGCGATATGGATGAAGGAGTTCATTACAGAGCTCGGTGTGGTTCCAAGTGCGCTGGACCCAATGTCTATCTACTGTGATAACATGGGCGCCATAGCCAATACGCAAGAACCAAGGTCACACAAGAAGCTGAAGCACATCAAGCTACATTTTCACGCTATTCGAGAACATGTCCAAGATGGAGACATAAAGATTTGCAAAGTACACATAGATCTGAATGTGGCGGATCCGTTGACTAAACATCTCCCGAGGGCAAAACATGACACACACCAAACTGCCATGGGTGTTCGGTATATTACCATGTAATCTAGATTAGTTGACTCTAGTGCAAGGGGGAGACTGTTGGAGATATGCCCTAGAGGCAATAATAAATGTAGTTATTATTATATCTTTGTGTTTATGATAAATGTTTACATTCATGCTATAACAGTATTAACAAGGAAACATTAATAATTGTGTGATTTGTAAACTAAATAAGAGTCCCTAGTAAAGCCTCTTCATAATACTAGCTTGTTGGTTAATAGATGATTGTGGTTTCCCTATCATGAACATTGAGATGTTATTAACAACAAGATCATATCATTAGGAGAATGGTATGATGGACATACTCCTATAGATAAGCGTAGCATAAAGATCAAGTCATTTTAAATAGTTCAATTGCTATATGCTTTCTGATACATAGTAACCTAATTCCTTCGACCATGAGATCATGTTTATCACCATCACCGGAAGGATGCTTTGATGACATCAAACACCACACCGTAACTGGGTGGCTATAAAGGTGGCATTGAGTGTTTGGAAAGTATGGGTTGAGACACATGAATCAAGAGTGGGATTTGTCCATCCATATGACGGATAGATATACTCTGGGCCCTCTCGGTGGAATGTCATCCAATTAGCTTGCAAGCATGTGACTGGCTCACAAGGGATCACATATCACGGGAACGAGAAAAGAGTACTTATCAGTAACGAGGTTGAACTAGGTATGCAGAGATACCGACGATCAAAACCTCGGATAAGTAAACTATCATGAGACAAAGGGAAATTGGTATCGTATGTAAGTGGTTCATTCAATCGCAAAGTAATCGTAGAAATATGTGGGAGCCATATGAATTTCCAGATTCCTCTATTGGTTATTGATCGGAGAAGTGTCTCGATCATGTCCGCATAATTCACGAACCGTAGGGAGACACACTTAAGGATTCGATGTTGTTGAGTAGCTATGGAATGATGAGTAAGAAACCGAATGTTGTTCGGAGTCTCGGATGGGATCCGGGATATCACCAGGAGATCCGGAATGGTCCGGAGAATAAGATTCATATAAGGAAAGTCATGTTTCGGAGTTGGAGAATGATTCTGGTGTTTTCATCGGGAATGTTTTAGAAGGGTCCGGAAGGTCTGGCACTCCGGAGGGGAAGGGTACATGAATGTGTCATAACAATGCGGAATGGTTGCATCATGTACTAGGTATCATGGCTGATCAAAATAAAGGGATAAATCAAATCCTAGTTTGAAAAAGTCAAACGCCAATTTGAAAAGTCAAACGACAAGTTTGCTTGGTGGAGGGAGAGTAGGAAACCTACTTGGGGAGGAAGTCCTCCTCCCTCCACCCGCCGTCCAAGGAGGCCGAGTTGGGGGAGGACTACCTCCTCCCAACCGGCGCCCTCCCACCTATAAAAGAAGGGGCAGGGGTGCCCCCTCTTCCCTACAGCTCTCTCCACCAAAACCCTAGCCCTAGCCGCCGGCCACCACAAGTCGCCGCCGCCCTAGGGTTTGCTCCAAGCCGCCAAGTTGGGTCTCTCCCCAAGCCCTAGCCGCCGGCCTAGCCCTCTCTCCTTGGTGCTTATAAACCCTAGATCGCCAAGACCTCTCTCATAGTCCACCATACTCGCTCCGGCTTAAGGCGAAGCCTCATGAGATCTCCTCTACTTCCAGACCACGCCTGTGGCCGGAATCGCGAGGAGAGTGCTACAACCTCCGCTGCCTTCCGGAACAAGGAGAGGAAGGTCTTCATCGAACATGTGACCGATCAAGGAGCGCTTTAACGCAGCCTGGGAAGGATCGTCTACACGATCTTGAGATCGGAAAGAGTACGACTACATCACCCACGAGAATCCGCTCTCGTTAACCGCTTTGGAATCTTCGAGGGTGAATTCCTCTATCGACTCATTGCTACAATCAAGTAGATAGATCTTGGCTTGTTTGTTTGCATGCGGTAGAATTTTTTTGTTTTCCATGCTACGAACCCCTACACCTCTTTCATTTTTTTAAGGTGTCGTTGGCAAGTTTCATTGCAAATCCTAGTATTGTCATCTAACACCAAAATGGGGGAGATTGAAAGAACATTTCATAATTCCTAGTGTTTTGTGTGTTAGATAAGAATATCAAGGATTATTTAATGTGTGTTGAAGTGTTGTAGTTCTCTCCAAGGAAAAGGGAAAAGGAATCTGCCTTTGGGGGGCGGATAATCCCACCAGCCGGCGGATAATAATCCCCCCACCTTTGAGATAAGCGCAAGCCCCAGAAGGGGGGCGGAGTTTCAGCCGGAATTGCCGGGCCCGCCGGATAATCCGCCCCTCAAGGGGGGCGGATAATCCGCCCCTCATGCTCCGCTTGAAGTTTGCCAAGGCGCAAGCCCCAGAGGGGGGCGGAGGTTCGACTGGACTTTCTAGCCTCACCGGATAATTCGCCCCTGGAGGGGGCCGGATAATCCGCCCCCAAGGTCTTCATCAAGTTCTTCAAGGCTCCATCCCCAGAGAGGGGGCGGTTTTTCTCCCCTGAGTATCCGCCCTGGGGGCAGAGTTTTCCTGGGGGGCGGATAGTCCGCCCCTAGTGGGGGGCGGATAATCCGCCCCCAAACTTGTTCAACGGCCAGATCTGTGCAGGGGGTATTTAAGCCAGCCTTCCCCCTCCTGCCAGAACCCTTGGTTCATTCGAAAAAGTCAAGATCTGATCTGCAACCTTCATCCAAGAGAGCTCCACCTAGATCCACCCAAAGGCCCCGTCCCTTGGGGAATCGAAGGAGGAGGACTCGATCTTCAACAACTGCAATCAAGCGCTTCATCTCCTCTCCATTCGTTTGGAGAATCACCGATCTAGTATTTCTTGCAAATACCTAGATCCTTGTTTTGTTTATATTGATAAACCTTGTTCTTGTGACAGCTTATTGTCATCTCGGGAGCCCCCAATTCAGTTGTGGGTGTGTGCCCCGGTAGCGTTGTAAAGGCACCGGTTCCCGCCTCGAAGGGTACCAATAGTGGGGAAGGTGGATCAGGTCTGTCGTGGCGAGATCCATCAGAGAATAGGGTGAGGCCTATTGTGGCGTGGTGGTCTTAGAACCGCCCACCCCTCCAACGCAGATGTACTTCCCTTAACAAGGAAGGAACTGCGGTAAAAACAAATCCCCGTGTCTCCGCGTGCTCCACTACAGTTCCCTCGCTCCTCTCTTTACGTGCTTAGTATCTAGGTTTTCATATAGGGAAATTCTCGTAGCTACATATCTAGAGAATTTACTTTGTGTCAAGCCTAAAATTGAAAAAAAACTAAAAATTGGGTAGCACCTATTCACCCCCCCCCCCTCTAGGTGCCCATACGATCCATTTCAGTCCTTATTATAGCATTCACTCTAAAGCCTTTAGAAAAAGAAGTAAGAAGAGGTAAGTGGTAATGCTAGTTATAGATACCATCTATAGGATTGGAGTGTTTGAAGAGAATCAAATCAATATGATAGTTGGTGGAGTTAATTTACTCTTGAATGGAATAGAAGAGTTATCTGAAATAAAGATATATGTGGTAACAAAGAGGATCACAAGGATGAATTTTGAAGATAGTTACCAAGGAGTTGTCCTATTGGATCAAGTAGGCATAATCGATGAATAATATATTCTAGTCAGTTAGAGATACTGAGGAGATAATTATAATACAACTATAATGTTGTATTGATAAAAGTCTTGATTAGCTAGCTGGAAACCTAAACCTTAAATGATCAAAGGATTATAATGATCATGCTCAATTCACTAAAGAGTGATTGATTATATGATGTATAAGTGACATTGGTGGATAGAACATGATTAAACCCTAGTGTAGATATGTTTTCCTAGGATAGTCATGGCAAGTCACAATGACATAATGTGAAGTTAGAATATGAATTACTAGAGGTAAGTAAAGATAAGAAAGTATGACTAAGATGATGCTGGAGCAACATTGAGTTGTAGAAGTAGTATATTCCTCTTAGAAATACTAAACTTGAAGGAAGTAGGATTTGATATATACATCCATTGGAGGAATATTAGTGATGGATGATAAAGGAAGAGTATGAATCAAGGTAGAAGTAACTACTTGTTGGATTGGAGGTCATCATTAGTAGAGTAGTTTGATTTAATCAAGTGTAGATATGAGAAGATTATGAAAAGCATCAGTGACAAGCTTCTGAGATTTATAAGTGAGATTACAAGGTCATTTGTGAAGTAAGAGAGTAAATATTCAAGTAGACTTGGATTCATAATGGACTTAGGAAGAGAACATATAGAGCTTTAGTGTCAAGCTCATTGGATTTACAAATGGACTTAGGAAGAGAAATTATTGGTAAGAGTATAATAAGTAAAGCTCATCATGTTAACACATGATGATAGATGTGAAGTAGTAGTATATCTAGGAAATGAATTCCTTAATTAGAAGTATAATCCCTAGTCATAGAACCCATTTATATAGAGTATTGCAATAGCAGCAATGCAAGCTCAATAGTTTAAATTCTAGTCTATTAGTATGATATTTATGAGTTGATTAATTCTGGTTCTTTTTTGTAAGAAGTTTCTTTCTCTCTCTTTAACCTAGAGTGTTCTCTGGATCTTTTTTAAAGAGTCAAGTTGTAACCTATAATCATGTCTTGGACCTGCTGTGTTTCTATTGTATCAATCTGAGGGATGTAATACTAGTGAACGGTGTTTCATTAGTGTTATGTCAATGAATATAGTGTACTACATCATGCAGTTGTATGTTGGGCCATCGCACTACCCTTCATCCATTCCCCTCTATGTGTCGGGGGAAACCCTAGGGTCAGTCTCTGGTCCGGGCAGCAGTGGTCACTTCTCCTCTTGAGGGTGTTGCTTGGTGCTTGATGAGTCGGGGCTATGAGCAGGGTGGGCATTTTTCGGAGAGCGCAGCGGTTGCGGTCTTCCTCATCTAGTCGATCTGCCTCCGTCTCCATTCCTTTTTGTTTTCCTTTGTTTTTGTCCGGGCATGTGTGTGGTGATGTCCCAGCATCATGCATCATGTTGTGTCTTCCTTTGGACGTTGTGTTGTCTGGCCAGCAGCGGTCTCACCTGTATGTTTTATTTATAAAGCGGGACGAAAGGCTGATTCGAAGAATAAGAAGAAATTACACTTTGTTATTGTTGTGTGATACGTATTATTACTAGCTAGTTGGTTAGAGATTGTGCTACGTATTATTGTTGGGTGGGTCGTTGGTACATGAGCTGAGTCCTGGTGCTATCCGCTGTACCCCGCCTGCCCCACTGATTAACCCTGCCCAAATCCATGGTGCTACGGATCTTGTCAAAGCTCAACGAATCAGCTGTACTTCAAAATACTAATACTACTCCCAGAAGTTTTACCTGGATGTGAAGCGTCATTGTCTGCATCTATATTTTTTTCTCTGCCCTCCTCTTTGCTTCTGGTCCTAGAATTGGTTAGTTAGCTCAGGAGACGCGAAACGCATGAAGAGAACAGACGATAAGTGTGAGCCAGCCAGCACGTAACCACCAAGAGCAAGAACAGAAATAGCAGCGGCAGCGGAACTTTTCATAGAGAGGAAAACTTGGAATCTTCCGGGGTGCATTTAAAGTGGCTCTTCTGTCATGGTTTGAACAAATTCAGGTACGTATGAGTACACAACCATTTTATAAATGTGATTTTGTTCCCTATTAATATTGGCAACGATGAACTGAAGCACAACTATACACCCAAACTCAGTGTTGTAAGTTAGGGGCGGAGTTTCCTTTTAAATATCTTATAAGACACCTTTACATTTTTAGAAAACTTAGGGAAGCCATTTTGCAATCAGTCATTGATAAATAAAGTCATCAGAAAAGCTGGAGGGTAGATAGGGAAGGTGTTTTCACTCGTTAAAGCTTTTCGAGCTAGTGCCCCAGCCTACTCGTTGATTGTTAGTATCAGATTTCCAAAGTGAGCTGTCACACTTATTACTAGCTCACAGATAGCTCGTGTTTAGATACATACGGATCTAAATAAAGTTGAGGATATTAATATAGACCGGAGGTGAGTATCACTTAGTCAATTGGGGACTCTTGAGCATACGGGGGTATAGCCATACCTAATTTAGTTGAAATCATGGGTTAAAAGATACCATTTGGACGGTCATAAATTCTGGAAGCGTATCACATTATAAATTTAGAACCAATGAACCAAATATGTCTGCTTGCCCTGAGGTTGAACTCTCCTCCGTCGTGAAAAGGGTTACGTGAGCCGTTAAAACTGCAAAAATGGGGTATCAGTGGAAGGTTGGGAATGGCAAAAAGGTCCGAGTTCTCGGAGACCTTCCATTTTTACATTGATATCAACAAACAATTGTGCATCAACCATGGTTTGATGATGAAAGCTCAAAGTTTTGTTAGTTAGAGAGGGGAATGACTTCTAAAATGGATCTCAAAACAATTTTCCTTCACAAATTATGCCTAGTTATGATTATGTGATGTATATTATTGTCTAGTTGACAAGAGATCGTGTCGCTAAACTAATGTGGCAATATTTGTTGAATGTCCAAACTTAAGCAAATGGACATGTCTGACAAAGACGTGTAGGTTTTTTATAGAAATAACTTATTGGGTTGCTTAAATTCTCTCATATTACATGGTGTGTGAACTTAAATGGTATGAAAGTATGTTCAATGTTTCTTAGCCTACCCTCCATTTTTATCCTGGATTCGCCACCAGGTCTTTTAATCTAGCTATTTAGGTTTGGAACTTGTACATTATTATTAATGAACAAAAATCCTCAATTGTTGATGATGGTACCCAACTTTAATTTACTTTTAGGAGATGTGTTGATCAGAATCTCCTTCTTAAATGGTATGATCTCTTGCACATTCCTAAATCACTTCATCTGAATGAAGAAGATGATACTGTTATATGGATGGTAGAATATAAAGGGATCTATTCAATTAGCTCCTTATATTCAGTTATGAACTTCAGAAGGATTGTTCATGTACACATTCTGGTTGTATGGAAATTATATGTCCTTATGATGTTGCTTGTTATACTTTGACTGCTAGCTAGCAACAAATTACTAACAATATATAACCTAAGAAAAACACAAAATTTATATGATGTTACTTGTCTATTTTGCTTTAAAACTGAATCGTGTCTGCACCTTTTATTTGTGTGTGTTGTAGCAAAAGAGTTTGACAAACCTATCTCCATTACCAGGGATAGAAGAGTTAGTTATTGCGCTCTTTGTTTCTTGTTGGTGGATTGCTGATAAAAACATAAAGTTCAGAACATTGATCATAGGGCTGCCTTATGGTTGCTATGGAAACTAAGAAACGATATGTTCTTTAACAGATGTGTATGGTTTCGGATGCAGGTTCTTTTTCCGATGGTGGATTATACCCTTGCTCTAGAACTTCTTGCAAGGCATTCCCCTATTGTTGTGGCCGAAAATTGGATGAGGGAGGTCGACAACAATATTCATTAGTTAAGTCAAAAAACTAGATGATGAGTGGAGTGGCCACTGGGAATCTACCATGAAGAACCTGGCATGCAACCTAGAAGCAAACTCGTTGCATCTGGAGGAAGTAAATGGATAACTGCAAGTTGTGCGAAAGTATGAGTAGCTTGCATAAGAATTTGTTGCAACATGTGTGTGGGTGTGTTTTAGTGTTGGATGTTAAATGTACTTATGTTCTGGAGTTTGCCCGGTTGTATGCTCCTGAGATCTTAAACTAAATTACTTGTGTGATTTCTTCAATGGATCTAGGGCACTTATGACCTCTTTATCTAAAAAAATAGGAGCGGCAAAATAGGACCATAGTCCTACCATTCTATTTGAAATGAGAGAACTAGAGAAACGTCACGACGTGTAATTCTGAAGCTAGCTCGGTGGGATGAATTAAGGGCCGCTTGGAATCAAATAAAACATAAACAAAAGGTACAAATATGGTTGCAATACAAACTTATCACCACCTGAAGCTGGCTCGGCTGGACAGCCACACCACTATATTAAATGCGACAGAAGAAATGCCGTTTGCGAATTCGTAAGCTGCTTTATAAAGATAATCTCAAAGGAAGAAATAGCTAACACTAAACTCGGTGCGTCGAAGATGATGGACTCAATTGTACTTTTTGGATATTGTTATAGGGTCATATTTGTAATAGTGGAGGCTTGCTCTGTATTTTTTTTCTTTTTTTTTCTTTGGGTCCCACCTGTAATCGTGTATGCACTGCTTGACTAATGGTAGTTTTCAGGAACTTCGGGGCCCTTCCCGTTAAAAAATGAAGAAAAAACTCAGCTTTGGTTTTTTGTCGTATGAAGAATCCACGAGCAAAATGCACAAGCAACACAGCGAAGCAAATCTTACAAAACAAGGGATAAATCACCAGTAGGAGCGGCGTTGCCCGATACACATTGCAAGGGTGGTCTTAAAAGACATTGCTCGAAAGAGATAGATGTACCTCAATAGTTTTTTATGCGGCAGAAAAGGTGACTAAATTTCTCCTTTTTGTTTGTGAATTCCTAGTGACTCGGGAAGAACTCAACTTCCCTATTTGGTCTCCTAAATTTGTGTTATTTGCATCTAAAAATGTTCCTCTTGCGGTCCTGCACCAGGAGAGCGAGGGAGGTCTTGTTGACCATGTCCGTGTGGTTGTTCGCATGATTGGCTACTTCCTCCATCACGATGGGTGACTTCTTTGAATATGATACCTCCATCGCAATGTCTAGAAAAACTGACATGACTTTTAGTGCCACCATTTCTCCCTCATCGCGAAGAATGTGTCTCCTATGATCGTACCTCTGACCAATATGTATGCAACTCTTACAGTCTCACAATATCGTGGTATATGTTCAGTGTTCTATTGATATATGTGCTAGGTTTTTAAGTGTAGTTTTCTCGCATGTCTATTTTGCATGTTCTAGTTAATCTCACAAATATTATTATCATGATATTTTCCTAGATTAAAGTAGTTTGAAAATTCTATATATAATTACTGCATCATCTTTTGAACACCTAGATGACTATATAAAATCCAGCGTGATGGATACAACTTGTTGCAAAAATATGCATCTAGGCATTATCTTCCTTTCTTATGGCACATCCTTGCGACAGACCTAGAAGCAAACCTGGGCATGGGTATCACGCCCGTATCGGCTTGATCGGGCCTATCTAGTTAAACTCGGGCTAGGCCTGATCCAGTGGGTAAGGCCTGGGCCTAGCATTTACACCCCGACTGTAGGGCAGGCTAGGCTCAGGCTTGGCACAACTATGTTTTATAACAAGGCATGGCCTGATGCCTGATGAATCATTGTTTTTCACTTGCTAGGGCTAGGCCTAGGCCTAGTTTTAAGCCTGACGGTCTGGGACGGGCCTAGGCTTAGGTCTTCTGCTGGGGGCATTTTCTAGCCTAGACAAAAAAAATGCTTAGGTATACCTAGATGGCTCATGCCTAGAAATGACTAAGAGCTTCTCTAGCAGATCACATAAAAGTACGTGAACTATAAAGAAACTTCCCTAAACAGGACCCATAAAATTTCGCATGACTAAAAAATTATACCGCACACCGAGAATTCCCAACCGAGGCTCTATATGCCCACTTTCTATGGCCAAACCAACCAAGGGTGCCCCTCTTCCACGTGGAAATTTTGGTGCGTTGACCCTCCCCCCTTGCCTGCACTTTCTCATTGGTTTCCACCGCCACCTGCCATGCCCCGCCATAGTCGAGCTCTCTGCCGCCCACTTTCTTCGATTCTGCATGGGTGGGAGGTCAGATCACCCAATTTGAGTGAATCCCCTTCGCCGTTGTGGGTCGCCGAGGTTGCCTCCATGGATGTGTCGTGGGGGGGCGATTTGGCATCGCTTTGGCCTAGGTGGCTTGATTCGACCTCCCGAAAGCCGCAGCTGCCTCCTATCTAAGAATCTCTAAGGGGACCGCTCTAAATTGAGTGACGTGGATGGCTGAGATCATGGCGTCCATGGATGAGGTTTGACTTTGATTCCTCTCATGTCTTCGGTTCATATTATCCCCGCGCGTAGATTTTGATCTTGGAAAATTGTAGATGACCCCGAGTAAAAAGTTTTTCTTTGAGGACTCGTGAGAGGACTTGTAGATTTGGCACTGTTTCTTTAAATTGTAATTTGGATTATTATCGTGTTATTATGTGATGTTGAGATTCATTAATTTGATCTAAGTTGTTGACATATGAACTATGTGTGAAGAAATTTTTGAATTCTGAAAACGTGTTTTCAGTCTCATTTTTTATCCCAACCTCACCCATAAAACATTTTGTGCGATATGTGTTCCGCGCGAGCCAAAATGAGACTGTAAGGGCGCGATTGGTAGCCTTGGGGGCACATATCCCTAGGGATCATGGATGGGGGAAATAGCCTCGGAGCCATGTTGTGGAGTTTTGTTGCCCGCAAGCCATTTCCCCGCATGATTCTAGGAATAGTAGCATGGGTGTTTGGTTGGCTGCGTTACGGCTTTTCATCCTAGAAAAAATACAAGACTTGTCATTTGGTTGCAACTTCAACCAGTATTGTCGTAACCTCTTTCATTGAGTGGTGAGTTATATAGCACATAGAAATGAACACACAATTGATAGGCAAAGGAGTTCAACATAACACGGTTCATCATAAGGGGGGTACTAGGCACCGTAACTAGCAGCTACGATAATCTAATGCACCACGAGCTAACCAAAAAAACTATAGCTCGTGATGCATCACAAGTTCGGGTTAGTATATAACACCTCCCAAAATTTTACAGTCTACGCATCAGTTTTTGATCAATTCCTAGCTAGTGCAATCAATACTGGAACATGTTCCATAATATACATCGCCTCAGCAGATCATCAACACCATCAGTCACAACAAAAAGCAACAGTGCTAACACATGTGCTTGCACAACCAGGTTCTAAGCCAGACCCTCTGATCTGATGCATTCATCGCAGCATAGCTACTGCCATGGACCTTGTTGTCCGCAAGGTAGTTGATAGCTTCTACAAGTAACTGCGGGACGATCATTACTCACATGCCTAACCTCGAAGATCATCTTCATCTACTTGTACTTGGTAATGGGTTTCTTGATCAAATCTTGGTGCTTTGGGTAAGGCTACGATTCAGAAAACATGGTGTTAGCTTAGCACACTAAGAACATAATGAACAAGTAGAAAACCAAAGCAAAGCAATGATATGCATCCTAACCATGAGTTGTTTCATCTACATGTCCTCATCCATCATGAAAGTTGTACTCTCCTTGCAAAATGTCACTCCTTCAAATGTCCTAACCGGGTCCAACAACCTCCACTTCCGTATCCACTTTCACATGTGGTTGTAAATCTGACTAGAGGTGACTATAATGCATGTGTAGTCCAGAACATCACTGAAAACACTCTGCATATTGTATTCTTTGAAGCCTCGACCAAAGTGTACCCCATTCCTGACTTGCTCGCAGATCTTGTTCAGGTTGAATTCTGAGAAAGTTGGTTCCCAAACCATTGGAGGTTTGGGAAAATACGTCGATGGATCATGATTTGCATTGCCAGGCTGCATCCAAGACATATCGATCTTTACTAAGGGAGCAAACAGATCAAGAGAAGGTGCTCGGACCTAGGCAAAAGCTAACACATTATGCATCAAACTACAATGGTGCGTATGATTTGTTCAACAAGAAATATAGGTAGAGAGGTTCTTACAAGCTTAGGAGCAGGATTTAGTGCTGAAGTCGGCGAGGGGGCGAACGTCGGCATGACCACCATGTTCTGTGCTCGATGGGCGGGTGAAAGATCACGGATGCTGCCTAGAGGGGGGTGAATAGGTGGTTTAAAACTTCTACGAGATGAGCTTAACAAAGACAGAATAAAACTAGCGTTTTCTTTTTTCAAGCACAAAGCCTATATATATCATGGTTCACCTATGTGCACCCACAAGTTATGCTAAACAAGACAAGCAACAAATTGATAGCAAAATATATTACTTCAAGCACGAAGGCTATCACAATGTAAAGTTCATAAGTAAAGGGATCAGTAGAGATATAACCGAGGCACGCAGAGACGATGATGTTTTATCGAGGTCCTCCCTACAAGGGAGTACATCTTGTTGGAGGGGTGGGCGGTACTAAGACCACCAATGCCACAAGAGGCCTCACCCTATTCTCCCAAGCACCCGCCACACGGCAAGCACCTGATCCACTATGGGACACTTGAGGGCGGTCACCAAACCCATACAAGATTGGGGCAATTTCCACAACTTAATTGGAGACTCCCAATAATAACCACCAAGGCCACTAACTTGAGGAGAGCTCCACAACTTAATTGGAAGCTGCAAGAACTCACCACAAAGGCCACACAACTTTCTAGGGTTCCAAGAACCCAAGAGTAACAAGCTTCTTGATTTCACCAACCAAATCCTCCGAGGAGAACTCAAACCGGTGCAACTAATGCAATAGCAAGTCCTTCACTCTCAAATTACACCAAAGCTAAAAAATCTATTGGGGGATAAGAGAGGAAAAACAAAAGAGGAAATCCACAAAATAAACCCCAAGATCTAGATCCCAAGATGTTCCCTCACATAGAGGAGAGATGGATTGGTGGAGTTGTAGATCTAGATCTCCTCTTTCAAATCCCCCCAAAAATATTCAAGAAATATAGGAGGGATTGAGAGTATTTGAAAGATCTAGAAGGTAGAAACAATGGAGGAGAGAGGGAGAGCAAGCTAAACAACCCAAGGAGGAAGAAGGGGTCAATATATAGGTCCCCCGCGAAAAAAATCGTTGCTGGACACTTACACCGGAGTCTCCGGGGTGCAAACCCCGGAGTCTCCGCCTCCTGGAGCATCCAAATCGAGGGGAAAAAACTAACAGAAGCTCCCAGCAAAACCCTGGAGTCAGGACTGGGGTCTACGGCCCTCACAAAACTGGCAGAAACATCGATACGAAAACAATCATAACTTTTGCATTCGGACTCCCATTTTGATGACCTTGGGCTCGTTTAGAAGAGGAAAACAAGCTCCACAATATTAGGCAGGGAACCATCATAGTCTATCAAGGTAGGATAGAACCTAATGATGAAAAGTTTAACCTATCTATAAAAGACAAACCGGTAAAACCTCCAACATAAAAAACGCAATAGAGAATGCATATGAAATCTGTTTTCGATGAACTTGAGGTTGTCATGGAGAGTAACACAAGATCTAAATCCTATCATGGATAAAAACCAAGAAATATGATGCCAAGTATGTAAAGGTTTGGTCTCTCTTCGAAGGATATCATCAAGTTACTCACTCGAGAGCCCCTCTTGATAGTATGGTTATCTATCCTATAAACCAGTCTCCCAACTAATAACAAGAGACTGGTAAAAGGTAAAACCTATCAAGATCATACCTTTTCCTTGACCATTCCACTTGAGATATATGTAGATGATCTTTTCCTCCTCAAGATGAAACTTCTTTCTTGATTGCTCTTGCTCGCGCTTGCTTGATGAATACTTGTGAATTGCTCCCCCATACACCATGGGGAAACCACCTCTTTGAACTTCTATTCATCAATCCATGAACACCGGGGATGGCAAGCTTAAAGCATGAGATCTTCTAGAGATGGAGCATCTTGAGATTGCACTTCATTTCTTCTAACTCCATTTGGATGATATCTTGAAGATACACATGAGGAACTCCATATTATTCTTCAATACACACTTGATCTTCTTTTCTTTATTATTCTTGTTATACATTATTCCAATAGGCTCAAAGCCCTTGACATTTCTTCTTCTTCTTCATTTCTTCTACCTTGAAGCCAACACATGCTCCAAGCGATGCCAATGGACAATTCCTACAAGTGCAACTTAATGCAAACATTAGTCCATAGAGATTGTCATTAATTACCAAAACCACACATGGGGGCCCAAATGCTCTTTCAATCTCCCCCATTTTAGTAATTGATGACAATCCCTTTGAAAGGGTTTATATAAGGAATTTTAATGAATAAAATTGTAGAACCAATATCAAATACTACACAAGTATGTGATATCGGTACCACCACCATATATAGAGAAAACTCCCCCACAATCTATGCATGTGTGATGAACTTGAATTTCATTGCATATATTGCCAATCATTACCGTTGGTTGATTTTCCTATATATATTTTACATGCTAAGCAACAACAAAGATGCAAGAGCATGAAAGGAAAATGCTTAAGAACAAACTCATATCAAAAGAACAACCTACCTTAAACCCTCTAAAACTTCTCCCCCATTGGCATCGATTGCCAAAATGGGTGGAAAGTTCTAGAAGACCAATATAGTGATAATTCCTCCAAAGGTGTGTATTTTCACATATTCAATGATTAATACTTGGGAGGAAAGTTATATAAGACAAATATAGTGATAATACTTCTACCCCATTGGCATCAACAAATGACGCAAGCAATCACAAGATCCAAAATAACCAATTGAAAACTACAAGATATTGTGATAAGATAAAATGAGTGTTTAAATGCAATAGAGAAGCTCCCCGAGATTTGTGCACACAATTGAATAGCTGCATTTGAATACAACATGCACAAATATGGAATCCTCACTCCCCCATAAACATTTAAGACACAAAAGGTGAGAAAGAAGGAAAATGAGCATTCTTAAATAAATTAGAGTAGCTCCCTAAGGATTATGCACCAATTATAATAATTCATTTTGGAACAAAGTGCATAATCATGGAACCCTTACTACTCCAAACTCATTTAACAATACAAGTAATGAGAGATCAAATATGAGTGCCCGAAGATGAAAACAAAAGGAACAAGCACTCATAGGCAAATAAATTTGGAAGCTACCGAAGAACCAAAAGAAATAAAAAGGTGGTCTCCAAGGAATAAAATATCAACTAACAAATTATCTTCTCTTATATCTATAATTTTCTAAGTGGATAAAATCACAAAGACATATGCCCACAAAGAAACATGCACACACAAACAATATACTCAAGAAAGCACATGAAAAGCAAAATGAAATCATAAGATATACCAAAAAGATTTTTGCTTGAAAGCATGGCCAAAGGCACAATTTTATCTTATTATTCATTAATGAGCTTCACACACCAACACACCACACACATTACAACTATAACCAAGGTAAAAGGAGATAGTTGTAATATATGAAAAATGGCAACAAGTATCACAAAGGAAGAATCAACTTTCAAATTCTCACTATTGCAAATGGGAGAAATTAAGGAAAAGATAGGCAATGAAATTGCTAGATTGACATATTAGGGATTGGTGAATAATATGTATGATTTTGTATAGTCCGTCTAATATGAACTCATCTCAACTTACTCATGTTTGCAATAAAGAGTACACTTTAAAACCATTGCAAGAAACACAACAATTTAAAACACACAAAATCATGCCACGAAGCAACCTACGAAGGTTGGAAGCAATATATATATGCATGAGAAAGAGATACTTGTTACCGAGATATCATTGGAAGGATGTAGTAGATATGAGTAGTTGATCATCCTAGCTTGACTCCAATTGACATGTAGACATCACTTATTCCTAATTTAAGATACAAGCATCCAATATATCTCCAATGTACCTAAAACACATTATCCCCAAACATATTAGGTCCAACGTAGTTAGAGAAACTACAATACATAGGAGAGACTCTATAAATATGTGCATATGGATATGAAATTGACTTTCATGCACATATTAGCCAATGGGATTTGGTGGAGTATTCCCTATATATTGGATCAAAGAAAGAAAACATGTCATAATATAAACATGTAGTAAATATGAATGCACAAGACTTTTAAGAACAAAAAAGGAGATACAATTTGAATAAAAACACCAAGTAAACCGAGATGGCACACACAAGAGTGCGACATGACAAAATGTATCCAAATTGTATCAAAGAACCAATTCAACACATGAAATATCACAAGTTCAACAAATGAACTAGGAAAAATCCAAAGAGCAAAAGATAGACGATAACACAAATGCTCAAGGAGTTATCTCATTCTAAAAGGCTAAAACAAGAAGTAAGGAATGAGACAAAACCAACTCACAAAAAGAGCGAGGTTCCAATAAATAAACCAAACACTCCACACTTTTCATGATGGCACAAAATACCAAAACAAAAAGATCGAACTTCCAAGCACATAAAACATGATATAGATCAAAACAAGAAGCATAAGAAGGAGTGTTCTAAATAATATAGGAGAGCTCCCCCATAAAGTGCATTATGAAGGATTTTTCTTTTGAATGCAAAATTCACACAAATGGTATCATCACTACTACCAACATTAAATAAAACACAAGAGAATGCTGATAAAATAAAATGATCCACAAGAGGCAAGGAAATCTTGGGAGCAACACAAAACATTTTCTTGGCCAAATGTAGGACAAAAATAAACCAAGGCCAAAGTGAATATGATCAAAAAAATCTACCATATATAGAGTACCAATTGTCCAAGGAAAAGAAGTATTAGGGATAATTTTCCTGAGGTATCTTTCAAATATATCCAAGATCATATTCACAACATAAGCATATGTCAACATATAAGAATTAAGCTCGATGCTTAGATATAACTTCTTGATAGCTCTAAATAGTAACACAATCATTAATGATTAGAGTAACTCGAAGCAAATGGTTTCCATGGAGGATATATAGGTCCAAATATGAGGAAAAACATACCAATAAAAACTCTCACAAACAAGATCCAAAGATTACCAATAAAAGAATCAAGCAAAATTGAACTTATTTGAGAAAATGTGCCACATAGGAGCTAGATAATTATCAATATCAATTCTAAGTGGCACTACCTCGATTTTTCACATTTCTAGGCTTATAATATGGACAAAGCATATGACTCCCCCATAATGTGATAAACCATAAATTCTCAACAAGAGGCAAAAAGATACAAGTAGAGATAATTAATAGACATTA
The DNA here is from genome assembly GCA_023614405.1 of Avena insularis. NCBI lineage: Eukaryota > Viridiplantae > Streptophyta > Magnoliopsida > Poales > Poaceae > Avena > Avena insularis. Next base: position 30,761,563 of record CM042690.1, read on the forward strand.
TAGAACTTGAATTTCTCATGAGAATGACATACCACATAGTGACTAGATAATATTGCAATATTATTACTAGGTGGTATTCCTCATGTACACACATTTTTAGGATTGTGGAATGCCCAAGCATAACACTCCCCCAAAATGCGATAGTCCATTAATCCCTCACAAGAGCCAAATAAGATACCAAACATATTCAAGAAAGGCTCAAACACAAGAACATAAATGTACATGGTGTGCCACACAATCATACATAAATATACTTGATAAATCAAGATAAGTAAGTGATAAGCACAACATATACAAAAACATGCAAGTTACAAAACCAACACATGCACAAGGGGGCGAGCAACTTTCAATGTAATGAGTTAAGCACATATTCCCGCAAGGAGGAACACTGGAAAGATGATAGAGGCAATATAATCCACATGACTTGGCTTGACAAATATAATAGATGAAGACCCCTCAATTCTTCATGATGTAGCCAAGTCTCCAATGCCTTCCAAAAGCACCAATTTATCAAGTTTTGGCCTGTTGGTCCCCAACCAAGTTCGGTCCTAAGAAGTTAGTCACAATAGGCTTGGCAACCCAAAAGTTGGTCCTAAGAAGTTGGTTCCCAACCAAGTTGAGCACCAAAAAAATTGGCAAACACATTGCCAACCTCATCCTTATGAAGAGAATAAGAATCATCAATCATCATAGGGTTGTATGAGGAGTTACCAATGGTGCATGAGGAAGAAATGTGCCCTTTCTTGCGGCAAATGTAGAAGTTTCTTCTTTTGCCATCTTACTTGTTGGGTGGAGCAACAACTTGAGTAAGAGTTTGAGTCTTCTTGGGAGGAGGCCCATATCTAACAAGAGGTAGAGCTTGAGGCCACTTCCCTTGTTGCTTCTTCCTAAGGGGATTCTTCTTCAATGGACAAGATCTAACATGATGCCCTTCTTACTTGCACTTGAAGCAAACAATGTTGGCCAGATTTTTGACTTGATCTTGGCCATTCTTCTTGTTGTCCTTGAATTTATTATTGTTAGTGGACTTGTTCTTGGTGTTGGAGTTGAATCCAAGTCCACTCTTGTCATTGGGGGATTTTTGCACACTCAAGATTTGTTTGAGTGTGGCCTTCCCTTTTTAACCCTTTTTCAAGTCATTCTTCGAAGAAATGACTTGATCCTTGAGATCTTTGATTTCCTCTACATGGTTAGTGTCAACAACAATACTATAGGAAGTAGATGCTATGTTGTTAGAGCAACAAGGCAAGGAATGCAATTCTTCACAAGATATAGCATGGTTATGCGGAGATGAATTACAAGGACTATCACATGGCAATATGACATTTGGAGTGGATATAGTGCTAATGTCCACATGAGGCTCATTATATGTTACCTTTGACACAATAGCCTCATGAGCCAACTTTAGCCTATCACGAGAGACTAGAAGATCCTCATGTGAGCTTGAAAGCTTAACATGACTTTCTTCCAACTTCCCATAGTTGCTAGTTAGCAAAACAAGTTGATCCTTTAGCTCAACATTCTCCTTCAAAATGGATGCTTCACAAGAAATCTATTTAGTAGCACAAGCATCATTATTAATTGCAAGCGGTGAGGGCAACTTGACGAGCTCTTTTGAATATGAATCTTTAAGTTGCTCATGTGACTCTATGAGTTTGATGAGGTCACTCTTAACGACTCGAGAGCCATTTTCAAGGTGCTCAAAATCCTCAACAACTTTAGCATGTGCAACTACAAGTTCATCATTTTTAGTTTTGAAGACATTTGCCACCTCAAGTTCTCTATCGTGGTTTTACTTTACTCTATATAATTCTAGAGTAAAAGTCCCCTTAAGAGATTCCTTGGTGGTTTGTTCTTCTTCAAGGGAGCTCTTTAGATAAGCAATCTCGTTAGCATACTCGCGCTCATGTTCATTCTTTAAAAAAATGATATTTTCTTTCTCCTCAATAAGTTTCTTGCCCTCAATAGCACAAGTCATAATTTCAACAAAGTTGGAGCAAACAATTTTATTTTTATAAAGAGCAGGAAAGATAATCTCTCCCATATCTTGAATAGAGGAAATATCATAATCAACTAGATGATCATCATCATTATAAACCTCATCATCATCATGAGATACAATGGGATCCAAAATGGTGACCTTTGTTCCCTTAGCCATAAGGCATATGTGAGAACCGTAAGAGGGTGATGATGAGATAGTACTTGTAGCTCCATTCAAAACATTGTCTTGTCTCATAGAATCTTCGGTTTCCTCTACATGGTTAGCAACACAAGCACTAGAGGAAATATATGTATTTTTATCATGGCAACAAGATAATAAAAGCATATCATCACGAGATTTATTCAAGCCATTTCACGTGATATGCAAGGACTATCAACACAAGCATGTAAGGAGTTTTGAGTGCTAGAAGTGTTAAGGTCCAAAGATAGACCATTTCCACTAGACAGAGATGAAGGATTACCAATAGTAAGCTCACTATCCACATTGCAATTTCTATCACCACTCACCATATCATTACCTTGTAAAAAATCACATGTTGCTGAAGTGGTAGAAGATGAGAACTCATCATGTCCGGAGATGGAGGGAAAACAATCATCCTCAATAATTTTGGACTCACTATATTTATCTTGAAGCTTTATCCATATATCATGAGCACTCCAATAAGGCATGATTGAAGAAATAACTACATTGCTCACAACAAGTAAAAGCATTTTAGTAGCTTGATCATATATATAAGAGTTCATCTTATCCTCTAAAGTTTCGTTTTGGGGATCCATAGGATAAGAAAATCCCATATATAGAATTCCCTCAAATGATGGGTGAATGCCATGCAAAAATCAAGCATGAAAAATTTCTAATCATCATAATTTGTGCAATTTAATATATAGAAGTAATCATGCACTAATCCCCTAGTAGACATTTTACTCTCAAGGCCGTGAAGCCAAAAAGCAAGAGACCTCGCTCTGATACCAATTGAATGATCATGGATGCCGCCTAGAGGGAGGGGTGAATAGGCGGTTTAAAACTTTTACGAGATGGGATTAACAAAGGCGAAATAAAACTAGCGTTTTATTTTTTAAGCACAAAGCCTATATATACTATGGTTCACCTATGTGCACCAAAAAATTATGCTAAGCAATACAAGAAACAAAGTGTTAGCAAGATAGATTACTTAAAGCACGAAGGTGCTATCACAATGTAAAGTGCATAAGTAAAGGGCTCAGGTAGATAGATAACCGAGGCACGCAGAGACGATGATGTTTTATCGAGTTCCTCCCTACAAGGGAGTACATCTCGTTGGAGGAGTGGGCGGTACTAAGACCACCAACGCCACAAGAGGCCTCACCCTATTCTCCCGAGCACCCGCTGCACGGCAAGCACCCGATCCACTATGGGACACTTGAGGGCGGTCACCAAACCCGTACAAGATTGGGGCAATCTCCACAACTTAATTGGAGACTCCCAGACCACTAACTTGAGGAGAGATCCACAATTTAATTGGAAGCCCCAAGAACTCACCACAAAGTCAACGCATACGTCTAGGGTCCAAGAACCCAAGAGTAATAAGCTTCTTGATTTCACCAACCAAATCATCCAAGGAGAACTCAAACCGATGCACCTAATGCAATGGCAAGTTCTTCACTATCAAATTCCATCAAAGCTACAAAATCTATTGGGGAATAAGAGAGGAAGAACACAAGAGGAAATCCAAAAAATAAACCCTAAGATCTAGATCCCAAGATGTCCCCTCACATAGAGGAGAGATGGATTGGTGGAGTTATAGATCTAGATCCCCTCCTTCAAATCCCCCCAAAAGATTCGAGAAATATGGGAGGGATTGAGAGTATTTGCAAGCTCTAAAAGGTAGAAACAATGGAGGAGAGAGGGAGAGCAAGCCAAACAACCCAAGGAGGAAGAAGGGGTCAATATATAGGTCCACCATGAAAAATAGTCGTTGCTGGACACTTACATCGGAGTCTCCGGGGTGCAAACCCCAAAGTCTCGCCCTCCCCCCCCCCCTCCCCGGAGCATCCAGATCAAGGGGAGAAAACTAATAGAATCTCCCAGCAAAACCCCGGAGTCAGGCCTGGAGTATCTCTCCCCCCTCCCGGAGTCTTCGGGGTGCGAACCTCGGAGTCTCCGGCCCTCACAAAACTGACAGAAACACCGATACAGAAACAATAATAACTTTTGCATCTGGACTCCGATTTTGATGATCTTGGGCTCGTTTCGAAGAGGAAAATAAGATCTAAAATATTATACAGTGAACCATCATAGTACGTAACGGTAGGATAGAACCTAATGATGAAGTTTTTAACCTATCTATAAAACACAAACCGGTAAAACCTCCAACATAAAAAACACAATAGAGAATGCATATGAAATCCATTTTCGCTGAACTTGAGCTTTTCATGGAGATTTACACAAGATCTAAATCCTCTCATGGATAATAACCAAATAAGAACCAAGAAATATGATGTAAAGTATGCAAAGGTTTGATATCTCTTCGAAGGATATGATCAAGTTACTCACTCGAGAGCCCCTCTTGATAGTACAGTTATCTATCCTATAAACCAGTCTCCCAACTAACAACATGAGACCAGGAAAAGGTAAAACCTATCAAGATCATACATTTTCCTTGATCATTCCACTTGAGCTAGATGTAGATGATCGTGTCCTCCTCAAGATGGAAATTCTTTCTTGATTGTTCTTGCTCACGCTTGCTTGATGAAGACTTGCGAATTGCTCCCCCATACACCATGGGGAAACCACTTCTTTGAACTTGTATTTATAGATCCATGAACACCGAGGATGGCAAGCTTCAAGCATGAGATCTTCTAGAGATGGTGTATCTTGAGCTTGCACTTCATTTCTTATAACTCCATTTGGATGATATCTTGAAGATACACATGAGGAACTCCATCTTATTCTTCAAGACAAACTTGATCTTATTTTATTTATTCTTCTTCTTCTATATTATTCCAATAGGCCCAAATCCCTTGGACATTGCTTCTTCTTTTTCTTCTTCTTCTTCTTCTTCTTCTTCTTCATTTCTTCTACCTTGAAGCCAACACATGCTCCAAGCGATGCCAATGGACAATTTCTATAAGTGCAACTTAATGCAAATATTAGTCCATAGAGATTGTCATTAATTACCAAAACCACACATGGGAGCCCATATGCTCTTTCAACAGGAGGGAATGATCATTGTCCTGGTGCTAGACATAGAAGAAGGCACGAGGACCGTCGTTGTGCTTGGCGATGAATAAGTCATGACGATCTAAAAAGGATTTCACACCTAAACCATAGAGCTCAAAATCCACACCGACCATCACGACTTCGTCCTATTGTAAGCATTGAACTACTAAGGTGTGTCAATCAACATAGATCTACTAGCGTCCATAGCAATCTTATAGATCTAATCGACCACATTAAGGGTTAAAGCTTTGCTTACTGATAGCAAAAGAGGATTCAGCACACGAGCTGGGGAAGATGGAGAAGGCACACTGGCGACCGCTAGTGCCGAGATCTTCGTCCAAGCCGATGAACAAGATCCCGTCGGCACCATGGATCTCGAGAGAGTGGAGAGTTCGATTGGGAGGGGATGGTGGATTTGGAATTCAGCAGTGAGAGAGCGACGCTAAATACAGGGTTGAGTTTCGGCGGGCGGTGAACGAATTTTTCCTGTCAGAATTTCTATGAAACGGTAGAGCTCGTGCCATCTCCCTCGGTTGCATATGCGCGTATGTCGCGTTCTACAAAAAGCTCACAACGAGGGTGGTTCTGCGGAAACGCTCGATTCGGCCGTTTTTCTTGGGTCTGGCCCTTTGTTGTTTTGAGGGATGTGCGCCACAATATGGAAGGAGGGCAGACATCTAATCGGCCCGAATTTGCATCCTCTTTGCACTCCATGGGAGCTACCAAGCACGTCCTAAAATACGATTTTTATACTAGAGATGTCCTAAGTGGGGCTTTGGCGCTTAATTTCTACTCCCTCCGTTTTAAAATATAAGATATTTTCGGTTTGTGAAGAGAATGTATCTAGACTTTTTTTACTGTGCCACACAGTAAAAAAAGTCTAGATACATTCTCTTCACAAACCTAAAACATCTACAGTAAAAAAAGTCTAGATATATTCTCTTCACAAACCTAAAACATCTTACGTTTCAAAATATAACATGTTTTAGGTTTATGAAGAGAATGTATCTAGACTTCTTTTAGTGTAAACCTACACAATAAAAGAAGTCTAGATATATTCTCTTCATAAACCTAAAACATCTTATATCTTAAAACGGAGAGAGTACAAGCCTACTTCTTAGATTTTGAAGGAAAAGAACTGCATTTATCTTTTCAATTGACAAGGCAGTGCCCGTTCCCAAATTCTCTTGTAATACCTCAACACGCATCCTGAGTGCATCGCCAATCAACACGCACTGAACAAATAAATAGAGATCAGCATGCCCCGCTCTGTCGCTGCCCTCGCCATCGCCTCCAAAGCATCCAGCGAGGCAGAGGAAAGATGAGGAGCAAAATGCAGCAGAGAAAGTAAAGTGAAACCGGCCGGGGCCTCCGTCTCCGGTTTCGCTCTCGACCTCGTCACTCCCCATATGCACGATCGACAAGCAGCTCATGTAGTCATGTATATATATAGGGCGCGGCCTGCAGCCGCAAACCACACCAACTGATCAAACCAAACCAAGAACAGCAGCATTTTCTGACCAGTGTTAGTCATCCGCACCGTCTGATTTGTGTATATGGCGGAGACCAAGGCAGTGGCGCCGACTCCGGTGCCGGAGGAGGGCCAGGGGAGGAGCAAGAATGTGGTGCTGGTCGGCGTGGACGACAGCGAGCACAGCTACGGCGCGCTGGAGTGGGCCGTGCGGTACGTGGCGACGGCCGGCGCCGCCGCCGAGGCCGAGGTCGCCCTCGTCGTCGTCCACGCCAAGCAGGGAGCGTCCTCCGTCGTCAGCGTGGGCGGCGCCGGTGCGTCCGTCCGTCCACCTCTCTACTTTAATCCTTCAGTCTTCCGGTTCTGACTAGATTCTGGGCCGGGTTCGGTCGTTTCAGCCGTTGTCGGGGACGTGGTGAGCCACGTGGAGGCGGACCTGCGCAGGAAGGCCGAGGAGGTCGTCGAGAAGGCGCGCAGCCTCTGCGTCGCCAACGGGGTAACATCCACTACCAACTGCTCTGATTATTCGTCCTCGACCACTAGCTAGCTGTAACCTGTACTGATTATTCGCAGGTGGAGTGTGTCGTGGAGGTGACGGAAGGGGAGCCGAAGCACGCCCTCTGCAACGCCGTCGAGAAGCACGGCGCCGACCTGCTCGTCGTCGGCAGCCACGGCTACGGCGCCATCAAGAGGTATCTGTTGCTTCAGTCCTCCCGTGATTCTGCTGGTTTCGTCTGAGCTCTGAAGCCAATGCTGATGGATTCCGTCTGCTGTACCCTGAACCCATCGCAGGGCATTTCTTGGGAGCGTGAGCGACTACTGCGCCCACCACGCGAACTGCTCCGTCGTGCTAGTGAAGCAGCCCAAGCCCCAGAAATGATCGCCATTTCCGGTGTTAGGGTCGTCGTCTCCAACCCCAGTATCGAGACTGCAATCTGCGCGCGTGCCGTGCCGACGTGCTGTATCACTACTTAACAGTATCCATCTTATATGATACGTAATCCTCACTAGTACCTCTCATTCGAGAGACTCACCGTTCAAGGCCATGAAACTGTTTGTTCCGATAATAATACCATCGTCATCGTTCGCTCTATGAAAATAGTAGGCCGAAAAAGAAAATGTATGCGAACTACATAGATGACTCAGGTTTTTCAAAATTTAGATGAATCTATATACTAAATAGTTTCTAAATTCATCCAAATTTTGATAAATTCGAAACGTCTATTTTGAGACAAAGGGAGTACAGATAATAAATTTGCGCACTACAAAAACCCTAAGAAATTCTCAGTCTCTAAATTTTTTTTGGAGCAACAGGCAGGAACACTGCCTATTCTATTAGTAGAGGAGAAAAAGTTCAGACATTTTATAAGGGTGGAAAAATACCAAAACCACGAAAATACCAAAAAAAAACAAGCAATCTAGTCAGGCTTGGGAGGGATAGCCCAGACACATAGGTGGCAAACGCACTCTCCCTTTGGCGGATGTCTTCCCTAGCGATGGAAGCCACCTCGATGTAGGTAAGGCGTTTCCCTGTGAAGACTCCGCGGTTTCTTTCTTCCATGCGTTCCAAAGGATGTATAGCAACCGTCCCCCTAAGTCGGCGTTGTTCGTCTTTAGTCTTTCCCTCGAGCATATCGCCCCACCAAGTAGAGATGGAAGGGAACGTTTGGCCGTGGTTTCCCGTGTCCTCGCTGTCCCAAGATTGCGTAGTGGTCCAGATCGTCGTCGTGAAGGGACAGTCTGTGCAAAGATGGACAGCAGTTTTGGGGCAGCTCCGCAAAGCAGGCATGTGGGGTTATGAGGCCATCCTCTGGCGTAAAAGCATGTCCGCAGTCAATAATTTGCCATGCAATGCAAGCCGGATAAATATTGTCTTTTGATTCGCAACATTCAGTCGATTTTTATTAGAAAGAAAAAGGACTGAAATTTGTGCACAACAAAATGGAGAGAGGCGCCAAATCTGGCGCATACTCCATGAGAGCGGCTGTGGGGTTGCTCATTGTTAGGGCGGTACACTCACTCACGCCCCAATGATTGGATATTTGGAGTTCGGATTTGGCCGGCAGATCAAATGGCCCCTTTTGAGGCAGAGGGCGCTCCTGGCTAGTGTTGGTGTTCAGAGAGGCAGAGGATTTGGCCGGTAGTCGACACATGCCTACTACGGAGTATTGATCAGAAATCCTGCGAGCCTGCTTCGGTGATCTCATTCAGAGAGGACGCCGTTCCCTTGGACTTATCCGGTGGGCGCTCGGGGTGTGTTTGGATGACTACCAATTCCAACCTTACAAAATATTAATATTGGTTAGCCTATAAAATTTGGCTATTGTTTGGACCGGCGCCACAAAATTGGCTCGCCAACTAGCCGGCCGCGCGCCCGTGTAAATCGAGCCAACGTATGGGCGGATCCTGGACGCGCAAAAATTTGGCACGACGACCTGCCTCTCCTGTCCGGGCGAGTCCCAGATGTTTTCCTTTTTTATTGTTACTATTACTTTAGAACAGGTGTGCGTTTTGATTCGTTGGATGCTAATTAATCGGTAGCCCCTACACGATTAGCAATAGGAAGTGCATGCGGCAGGGTAGTCCGTGTGTGTCGCACTCGCAAAGAGTAGGACAATTCTTTTTCTCTTTGACTGCATATTAGTATTGTTCCGTGTGTACCTCTCAAATTTAGATAAAATATCAAATATCTCAGGGACTACTTGTATATACTACAGTCTACTGTTGGTTTGTTTTTAAAGGAAGTCTACTGTTGGTTGCAAACCAAACAATAGACTATTTTGCTAAAATAATTGTCGGTGCAATGGCTGCAATCTAAACATGAATACTTTACCAAAATTTTGGTCATGCCAAAAAATTGGTAGGACTAGTTGGGGCTCAAACCAAACACACCCTAGTGCTGGTGTTCTATCGGCCTTGGTGTCATGCTACAGATGGCGTGTAGTGACAGCAGGGTTTGGCGGTGAAATCCATGTCCAAAAATTCTCGGTGCTAGCAGCGACGAAAACCGTTGGGGCTCGAGGACGGAGGTATAGGGTTTAGGGTTTAGAGTTTTGTCTCCAGAGACTTAAGCCCATTTGTTTTTTGGCCGGTGTTTCTTTGGTGATGGGGGTATGGTACGGGCTCTCGTTCCATTATCATGCTCCATGTATCTTTCCATGTTGGTCGTGTTACGAGAACCGTATACGAGCTCCGTCGTAAGCTTATCTGTAATTCGACAGTATGCTCCCTTTGAACTAGGGATAGAAGCAAGGGGGACCTCTTTGACAGCTGAAAAAAATTGGGTAGCATCAAGATATCTTAATATTTTGGTGGTGGTCCTTCTCTCACATCAAGATTCTCCATCCGCCTTTACTTTCCTCAACGGTCGTGTGCATGCAAAAGGGCTTTGCCAATTGCAAAATCCTCTTTAGTTTTATTTTCATGTTCGATACAACGTATGTTGTTCTCTTCAACACTTTGTATCTTGATTTTGCGCATTGTGGCTTTATTTATTTATATAGTCCGCCTTTATGTGTTTCTCCTAAAGATTGTTGTAGACTTTGTTAGAATGACACATAAGATGTGAAAGCGTCTTTCTCCATATAAGAGGAGTGTTTTCCGAAAGTGTGAAGTGGGAGAGATGGGACTTGATGGTTTTGTTTTTAGATAAGACGACCCTTGCATTTTAGATTTGGATCGTTTTTGTATTTCAAAATATTGAAATGGTCAAATAAGAAGTGTTAAACCGGAAAATCGCTTTGGATCCCGAGCTATATGGAGCCCTATATTTTTCGAAATTGAAAACTTGATTTCGAAGTATCAAAAAATTATGAAAAAAAATTTGCACGCAGTTAATGATGTACTATACCAAACACACAAAGTCTCAACCCGAAATACCTTATATTTTTGGTCCCAACAAAAGTGACAAAATCTGACCGGATGTGGTGGTTTGAAAATTGGCACCGTTCATTACTTTAGATGTCAGATTTTTAGCATTTTGGTGCAGACCAAAATACCGGGTATTTCGAGTTGAGAATTTTCCAGAGTGGTAGATCACATTATTTCCTACATCTAGAATTTTTGCTCAGAATTTTTTTGAAACTTCAAAATACAAATTTCCAAAGGTTCAAAAAAAAAAACTGGCTCTGTTGGTCCGGAGACCCAAACGTCCGCACTCGTACTATTAAACTTTTTATCATTGTGACATTGAGCTATCTTTTTTTTAGGGCTAACATTGAGCTATGTTGCCACAGGAGCTAAGAGTTGGAGGAAATAAATAAAGAATCTATAAAATTAGTTGAACCAAGGGAGCCTTGGTGTCTTGGGTTCCTGATTTTATTTCCTCGGCCCCCAACACGCATCCTTTGCCAGACGCGATGTGATCACCAGATCATCTGACGAGTGCATCAGGGAATGGATCACTCAGCCCGCACTACACTGACTGGGCCGTTGCTGTACTAGCTAGCTGTCGTTATCCACTAGGACGGCAGTTGCAAGGCATCTCCAAGCTAAAACCAACAAAAGGAAACGAAAACCGGGGAACCCTCGTGTCCTGTCGTCCCTTCCCGCCACCAGTATTCAGTATCCACCCCCGCCGCCAGTGAACACCACCGCCGGTTTCGCCCGCGTCCATGTCGAGCTCTGGCTCTGTCCCGTACGCCGACATAAGTATCGCCTCGATCGCGTTGCCCATCGGCCACAAACAGCAAACCTGTCAGTCAGCTAGTGCCAAGAACTTCTCGGGTCAGTTTCCTTGAATTGTTTGCCTACTATGGCGGAGACCAGGGCTGCACCTGCAACGTCGGTGATGGCCGAGGCGGAGGAAAGGAAGAAGGTGGTGGTGGTGGTCGGCGTGGACGACAGCGACCACAGCTACCACGCGCTCGAGTGGGCCGTGCGGCACGTGGCGGCGGCCGCCGCCGAGGGGGCCGAGCTCGTCGTCGTCCACGGCAAGCCGTCCGCGTCCTCCGTCGTCAGCTTCGGCAGCCCCGGTGCCGGCCGTAAACCCCTTTTCCAGCTCTCAATCCCCGTCTTTCGGTTCAGAGCTTTCACCTCATCAGCCTCTGACTCGGGATTCTGTTTCAGCCGCTGCCGGGGACGTTGTGAGGTTCGTGGAGGCGGACCTGCGCAAGAGGGCAGAGGACGTCGTCGACAGGGCGCGCAGCCTCTGCGTCGCCAACTCGGTAACAGCCACTACCCCATTCGCCCATCACACATTGCATTGCTGTAATTTGTACTGCTGCTTCGAAATCGCAGGTGCACTGTCTGATAGAGGTGATCGAAGGGGAGGCGAGGTACGTCCTGTGCAACGCCGTCGAGAAGCACCGCGCGGATCTGCTCATCGTCGGCAGCCACGGCTACGGCGCCATCAAGAGGTTCCTCATCTTGCTTTGCTTCACACATGATTCTGCAGGTTTCAGCTGATGAACTAAAGATAACGGTAATGGATTATGTCTCGAACTCTTTGCTTGCAGGGCTTTTCTTGGGAGCGTGAGCGACTACTGTGCCCACCACGCGCGCTGCTCCGTGGTGATCGTGAAGCAGCCAAAGCCCAAGATATGATGCCTGCCAATTCCACTGTTAAATCGTGGGCATTTTGTGATCCTAGCTTACTGTACATCTGCACACGTATATATTTGTTTTGTCATCTTGTACATGGTTATGTCATCGTGAGTGCCACTGATTACTCATGTCAAACAGGTGTACCGAAATACAAACCACCGTATATGCCAAATCCACCTTTTATTTTACATTACTGTTTTTCAAATGTCTTCCCACGCCCATGAATAATCCAGCCGAAGGCTCACAATGAAGAAACTTCGTAAAATTTCAAGAAAACATCCAAATGAGTTTTACAAAAATATATCATGCGGAACCTAGAATAACAGACATAATATCGGGATAGCACAACACCGGGACGACAAACATGCAAGAGACCATGCCTCTTCCCAGTGTCCCGAGCTATCCAACTGATTTTTTTGTCCACTTGTACAGGGTTATGTCGGTGTGGGGTTCAGATGTACTCCCTCCGTTGCAAAATATAAGATGTTTTAGGTTTGTGAAGAAAATGTATCTAGACTATGATGGAGTAAAACACATGTACCAATAGTACGAACCACCATATATGTCAATCCCAGCTTGCATTTTACATTACTGATTTCAAATATCTTCAAGTGACAATAAATAATCCAGGAAAAGGCTCACAATGGAGAAAATACATAAGTATCGAGAAATATCCATCCAAATAAGTTTTACAGAACTGTCATATCCAGGTACCTAGAATAGTAACAGACATAATATATGGATAGGACTTCAACATCAGATTCCGAAGTTGACGAGGACGACAAATATGAAGTATTTGAAGACCATGCCTCTATTCCCCCAGTTTTATTCTGATTTGGCCTGAAAAGGTGCAATTGGATCAGTTTAAGAGTAACAGCAACCTCACAGTCAACAGTAAGTCACCAAAAGTGATCAACAAAAAACAGCACACAAACATATAATCATATTACATCAGGAGATCGGGAACGTGATGGGCTCCTGCTTGGGCTACGTTTCTTTGGGCTTGCTGCTACACCATTGGCGGGCTGAGCAAAAACAACTCAAGTAAGTCCAAAAGATAAATTTTACAAGAAAACAAGAATCAGATTACTTACAGATGCAATAGGGGATAGGGATTTGGCTGGTGATCTGCAAAAAGTTCCAGAAACAACAGAATTCAATATCCAGAATGGAGCTTTAACTGCTTGATTCCCGAAAACCTCGGTACCTCCCAAGCGTTGAAATGGCCAAATGCAAGTAAAATGAGCTCATTGAATAAAAGCAATCATTTCCAAATGTCAAAAACGTGCAGTACTGAAAGTGTTTTATGTAAGTTTGAGCATATACGCTAGAACAGCCCCGCCAATTTGAAGCCTGAGATGGAGCCAGGGGAGCTCGATCCTTGCGTACTCAAATCCAAGCAAATACCATAGAGCCGTCATAGTCCAAACCATCCTTAATGCTCTACTTCAAGAGTTCCAAAACAATCCTCTATGCCCAGGCTCTGATGTAATCAGTTACAGTACATTAGGTAAAAAACAATAGATCATTTTTAGCTTCCAGTTCAGCTCCCAGTTTATTACCATACCTCAGTCAACCAATGGAGCTGGTGCAAACTGACCAAATCCCCATCCTGAATTTCCTAATACGCAATCCCTAGATCGCCGCACAATCCCTTATCTAAGGAGAAAATGATTCGAGACTTTGAGAAACACCGGATACTAGCCAATGCAGTTAGACAAGAAACATGTGACACCAGAGTGTGATAAAACTGCAACAGTTTCCAAGCAATCAGATATTTAACATGCCTCTAGATTTCCATCTACACTAGAAAAAAAAGAGCAAGTTTATTTAAACATCATTGATAAACCCAACATGCCAAAGCAACGGAGTTATCAGTGTACTGGCACCTCTCAACGTGGATAGTTGGATACATCTTTTGTTGACAAAGATAGCATCTTAAGTTATAATATTTAAGATTTTTAGAGTATTATTACTGTCAAGTTTCAGCCAGAGCATACTTTGTGCAGATGTGCCAAAATATCAAGCAGCATTTGGTTATAAAAAATATTGCAGTGATATCCAGATTTTTCCATTCTTCTTTTCCTTGGGAGTGGAGGAGAGGAAATTTACTTCATAAGTTGAACTGACAAGGGGCTCAGTTACCTTGATGGAGAACGTCCCTTTGATGAATGAGAAGAAACTGATCTCGACCGAGATCTTGACGCTGAACGGCGTGATGGCTTTTTCTTTGGAGACTTGCTGAAAGCATATCCAAATTTGATTAGTGGTTTTTTACATTATCCAGGGCCAACAGAATATGACCAAAGCCTGAGGGTAACCTAGGACTCCTGCTTCTGCTGTAGCTGCGACTTCGGCTTCTGCTGCGGCTTCGTGAATAGGAGCGGCTTTTTTTGCCAGCATACTCCTTCACCTTCAGAAAATAATATCACGGTGCATTGGTTAATTTCATAACAAGTCAATGCCAAAAATGGAACTAAATATAGACATATGAGGGTACCCTTATAGGAGCTCGAGAGAAGGCATTCTTAAATTCAGTATCATCAAGCTTCCTTATCTGCAAACCGTTCATTACAGAAAATTATTTCTTCCCCTCTAAGAAAAAGTAAAGGCAAAAGAGATACCAGTGCTTGAAAACCACGTATTCAGCAAGATTAAATGTGTAAGAAAAATCAGCATCCATTTAATAAAAATTAGCAAGGCACCAGAAGTGACTCTAAAGAGGGGAAGCAGAACATGGTAACTTACAGCATACTTCATATCATCATAGTTTGTATAATCAACAATTCCAATCGTACCTATAGCAAACAAAGATGTATGTCAACAAACAGTAGTAGCAACATAGTACATATGACTTCACTGAAACAACAACGTGAGAACAACTTTCTCAATATACCGAAAAAATGGTGTAAAAAGTAGCCAGTGTAAATAACTAGATCGAATGCATTAGCAATGAGCCTTCTTTTGCACTCAGTTTGTCAATGCACATGCCAGCAATTATAGTCACAGTGCACATCATGAACACTCATATGCTCAAGGATCCAATGCCATGAATACATTGTAACCATTTGCCATGCGATGAAGAAAGATATCATCATTTCCTAAACAACAAGTAATAACAGACTACAACTGAATGTAAATCTGGCACTAAAAGCAGGTGAAGTGTGGTTTATCTAATAATGCTTGCAATTAATTTGCAAACTGTTTGTCTAAGCCATATGGAAATTTTGATGACCTCTTGTGAACACAATGCAAACAGTTTGAAGAAACTGAAGCAAGGATCCAAAATAACTCACCACCACCCTCACGATACACCTCAGAGAAGCAAACATCACCAGCCTTTCTCATGTGATCCTGACAAAACATTTAGAGAGCCTCAGAAAGGGGAAGGTAAAAAAATAAGTAACACGAAATAGAGCTGAAAGGTTGACAAATATATGGTATTGCAGTCCTTCTGCAGACCTTTAGATCTTGCCATGATGCAGAAGAAGGTAGTCCAGTAACCAGAACTGCCAAAAGGTGTGCATATGAGTCCAGTTTATACACGGAAAATTTAAGCAACAAGTACAGGATTTGGGAATATTGGCATACCACGATATTCCGTGTGCCTAGAGACACCACCACGGCGCCCTCCACCACCACCACCACCACAACCATAGCTGTTCGGAAGGGATGAAGAGTTAGCCCTCCCGCCATGTGCAAGTTCGACCTGTGCATAGCAAGGATTAGGCATGCGAGCTTAGAAGAGCAAGCCACAAAACTCACTGCACCTACCCTAAGCCGATTCCCATCAAAGTTGTAGCCATCTCGACCATGAATCGCATCTTCAGCATCACGGGGATCTTCAAACTAAATCACAGAAAAACAAATGTCACGAGCTAGGATATATTGTAAATTAATCAACACAATAAATAAGTAGCTCATACGAAATCACGATTCGCAACGAGTGGCTGTTGGTGACCTCCAGTAATCTAGTAGTAATTGATTAAGAGGGCAAGCAAATATGAAGCAACAATAAATAAGTTACCTCCACAAAAGCGAAGCCAGGTGGCCTCGGCGGGACCTTCAAGTCAATTTCAACTATCCGTCCATACTGCATGGAAAATTTCAACATCAGATAATCACACGTAACTGGAGTAAAATATAATTCTAACTTGTTTTTTCCGTCCATACTGAATGGCGCAACAATCGACGTTACTTTGTATTTAGACCACTTTGATTAAAATGGACTCTACAGTACTATTACATCAAAACTATTGTATTCCAATTCCACGAACAGTACAGTAATAAACCAGAGCCCTAAAGTATAAAAAAATAGAGAACCTACAATAGAACTGAAACACCAACCTTGTAGAACAGATCCTCCACCTCCCTCTCCCTGATATCCCCGGGGAGGTTCCCAACATAAATGGTCCGGCTCCAGCGCCTACTCATCCTTCCTTACTGCGACCTATCACCCAAGAGAGCACAGTTGTTATTAGAAAGATGATTTACAGGTACAGCAAACAAAACAGAGTGACCGGACACAACTGAAGAAAAAACGAAGAGCAAGCACACCGGATAATTGCTACCCTCAGCTGGAAAAAAGAACTTCGCCCCAACAAATACAGAAAAAACGAAAGATTGAGATTTCCACAGAAAATACGACCTAACATTTCAGTCCCCACGGTTCATTTAAGACCCAAGAGCTTCCCCGCCTCTAGCAGCGACGTACCCGCGAACCCTAGAACGCCGAGAATTCGAACGGGAATCAAAGCACGAGAGGCGCCGCCCCAGATCCACAAACCGTACAAACCCTAGATAAACAGAACACGGCGCCGAATAAACCCTGGCAGATTCACCTCGAGAATAGAGTAATCGGCGCGAGAGGAGAAAATGGATGAGAGATCGTACCGGAGGAACGGGGAACGGCGGAGGGCTGGGTCTGCGCGCAGGCCGTCGCGTCGCCGGTGACGAAGGGAACAGAAGAAGATAGGGTTTACGGCTTGCTTTGACCTCACGAGCGCAACGACAGCAGCGGGTTTGGTCGGTCCGCACCGCTATGTACACACGGGTGCCGCAAACCAGTGTCGAGCTCGATTTGGGGGCCTCTGATCCTTGGGCCGAATGGGCTTCCTGGTGAGGGCAATCACTAGTCGGTGTACAACAACAAGGTCCATTCACTCACAATCACAAACAACCCTAAAAAAACTCACAATCACAAACTAAACCAAAGTAATAATTCCCAAAAAGGAAAACCAAAACAACCATGTGCTCCCTCTGTTCACTGACATTTAAGCTTTTCACTAACATGCACGTTTTCACTAACATGCACGTGTCTAGACATGTTTTAGTGTGTAGGTTCACTTATTTTAGAATGTATCTAATCTATTTTGAAATAGCTAAAATGTCTTATATTAGTAAATAGAAGGAGTACAAATAAATCACAAAAGTTGCCAGAGACTATGGCTACGGGGCCTCAAGTGTTGGTTTGTCACGGTCGTTGGGTATTGTCGAGGATATTTCATACTTCATCTTCAATTAGATGTTAGAGATTGTCTAAATTCGCATATATCTATATATGCTAAAACGTGTCTAGATGAGTGCGAATCTAGACAAATTTCATACTCTATTCGGCTCAAAATAGATGTCAGAGATTTGTCTATTCACATATATCCATATATTAAAACGTGCTTAGATACATGCGAATCTAGATAAATCTGCGACATCTAATTCGAGATAGAATTCCACGAAGCAAGCCATGATAAAGCTTGTCATGTGCAATATGTTCAAACGGGTTCAATAGTTAAATCAAGCATATGTCGCACACGTAAAGTGGCAAACCATTAGGTTTTGCGATCCATGGTCTCGTGGATAAGATAATTTGCAGATTGATCATGATCATCCGTTAGGACATTACACATAAGGCCTTGTTTGGCTGCCTGGTTTAAAAACGAATCCACGAGTATTTTATCAGTGCAGGTTTTTACCCAAAAATACACCCAGTAGCCCATTTGGCAGCCTGGTGTACAGTTGTGTAAGCCCATGTAAAACCTTACAAATACGTCAGATTCACGAGTATCCGAGACGCGAGAGGCCCTCGTGTTTTTTACACCCGAGGATATTTGGAAGAAGTGTATCGGGTGAGTTGAGTTGTTTCACCAAAACCACCGGGTATAATACACATTGAGACACTAGAAAACATAGCTGCCAAACTAGGCCTAAGGGGACAAGTCACGACTCAACTCACGTGGCCCAAACTTCAGAACCCTTGTTTCAAAGGAGCCCTACCATTCCACCAAGGAAATAATGATCAAGCTAGTGAAGATCTCATGTAGTAAGCCGCATCCCCATTGTGATTCTTCGAAAATTAAAAAGAAAGCAACGTAAGATGTAGGTATTGTTTGAACCTATGTGTATTATTGTCTCTGTCATCTCTAGAGTTCTAATGGTGTCCCCTCTTTGCATCGCTTAACACCTAGATATATGTAGAGGACATCGACATGTAACGGATCATTAACATCTCCGGTTGTTCGATATCTTGCTTGTCATTGCTTCTAATATCGCCTATGAATCATAGGGTGTAGCATACACCCGATCAAGCATGTCAATTGTAGCCTCGGGGATTTCTGTCAACGCTGGATGTGGTCGGCCACCCTCGCCCCCTCCTTTATCTGTGTGCTTATCTAGTTATCTCTACTACTTATAAAGGAGCAAACAAGAACTTTGCTAAATGTACCCCGTAAAACCTACGCGGACAAGTTACCACCGCACGATCAGGCTCACTAAACACTATCTAACAGCTATAATTAACCTAATCTGTTGTCTGGTGTACACTTAGCGATTTACAACGTCGGACTCGCACTCATTCCACGGAGGAAAAAATCCCGGAAAGTAGCCCTTCACGTCGCCTAAATCATCGGAAAATAAAAGGAACGAACTTTCCTACCCCGCAGCCGAATCACGGAACAATAGTAAACAGTTCCGCCAAATCAATCTCCACAACTCCACGAATCCCCTCTCTGCATCCAACAACGCCTGGTCTGACCACCAGGAAGGCGATCACCACGGTTGCAGCGGACGGGCCCGCAGCCAGTGCAGGTCTGCTCGCTTCTGCGACTTG
Source organism: Avena insularis (assembly GCA_023614405.1). NCBI lineage: Eukaryota > Viridiplantae > Streptophyta > Magnoliopsida > Poales > Poaceae > Avena > Avena insularis. Next base: position 30,780,880 of record CM042690.1, read on the forward strand.
CCTGGAGAACGGAGCACATCATACTTTCACCTCGCATAACCAGTGAGAGGAGGCTGTCGAGGCAGCTCGTCGTTCAAGCACATCCCTCGCGGTGGCGCCACTCGAGCCACCCCCGCGCCGCCTCCTCAATTACACTATCTGGCATCGCCTCGGTCAGCTGCAGAAAATGTCGATTCATCTTGGTTCATATATCTTTCTTGCACTTTGGTTTCGGCCATCGCCGCCAATTATTATCATCCCCGCTGATCACGCACGAGAACACCAATGGATCCGGCCTCCTCGCGTTTTGGTCCATGCCGCCACCGTCCCGTCCAATTCCGCCGCCACGCCCTGTCCCTATCTCTCCTCTGTCTTGGTGTCGGCGAGACTGCCTTCCCACAACATATCGAGGGTAGTCTGAAGAAGACCACGCCGCAGACGTCGTTTGTGAGGCCGCCGGGTGGAGATACATCGTAGGACACTGCAGCAGCAGCGCTCTCACGGCATGGACACTGTTGGAGGTTAATTCTAATTCATCATTTTTCACCCATTCCCCAACTCAACGTAAGTAATCCCAGATTTGTTTTTTGATTTCATATACGTACTAATTGTCTTGATTCCTAAGGTCCTTTTTCCTAGAAAACCGCGCTGTGGTGGAGAATAGCAGAGGCTGCGGAGGAGGACAAGCCTTTGGCGCATATAAACTGAACATGCACTGTAGTCAACTGCCGGCTGGACCTCACCGTCAATAGCTTCCACAAGGGTGAGATCAGAGCTCGATTATCTTTCTCTACAAGTTTCAACATTTTTCCGTCTTATGCCTTGTGGACTTATTTTGCTAACTTCAAAATAAGGATTTTCTTTGGAAATATTTTACAACCTTTGAAACCATATGACGACCCTACTTGTCCTAATTCAACTTCTTTGCAACAACATGAACCAGATGACTACCCTGAGAAGGAAGCATACGTGAGAACTAGAGATACACATGTTATCTCATAAGCATATCAGAATACGTAGTCTACGCATGCCCCAATTTTTTACAAGATTAACTATGGAGAAGAAGAAGATCATTAATTTATTGTCTTTCATTTGCCAAAATGCCAGCCTTTTGTGCTGAATGGGATTCAGAGAAGGCCATCAGAAAAATCGAGGAGCATTTTTTCAGCGTGAGGCAAGCTGAAAGTGAAGAAATACATGCTGAAAAGAAAACCACTAAGGTTTTTATCGATTTTCTTACTGTTAGTTTGATCTATTGTATAAACTTGTACCCAACATATGCATTTTGAGGTTATGGCTCTACTTTTTTTTTCTTGTTTTCTCTATTCCGTTCTCCAGGACATTTGGCCTCTGTAATGTTTTTTCCATCTCTGTATAAATATAAAAGCAGAGCTCCTGCATTGCATGTCAGATACATGGTTTTCATTTGTGCTTTTATGTAATGTGTAATTTAGAGATACATTTAGCTGTCCTAGGTCGCACCCAACTGATGTATATTTCTTCTATCATTCTGTTGATTCTACCTTCAACCTATTCTCAAATTGCAGCCGTGGGGAGGAGCATGAACTGTTGGAACTTTAAGGACATCTCCAAGAACAAGCAGGAGTATAAATATGAAACTCATCTAGATATCTATTTTCTTTCATTGTGACGTGTGATTTGCTAGATCACATATCAAAAACTGAAAACATATCATGTGTACAAGGTTCCATTGTTGTTTGGGCAGTTTACCGAGAGACGTATAGGGCCTATAGAGTGCAGTGGAGCAATGATGTGAGCGAAGTGATTGGTCGTTGTTCTATTTATTTCATATTCATACTGAAATAAATTTACTATAGAGTGCCAAATGGTTTGATAAAAATGCGTTTGACTTAATTTATTGTGTCTTTCATTTGCCAAAAGGCCAGCAAAAGATTCTTATCTTGCACCTCAAGTTAGAGAATGCTAAATGTGTTTATTTGTTATTACTATTTCATTGTTGATCTTAAGGAGAAAATTACAAAAAACCACCACAATTGGGGTTAGGGTTTCAAAAGACCACCAAAAACTTTAAAATTTTTAAAAACCACCGGATTTGGGGCATGAAGTTACAGATAGCACTGATCTGACTTTGACACTGCTCTAACGATGAATCTGACTAGTGGGGCTCGGACGTCAGGCTGACGTGACATATCTGGACGGACGAGCGTGGACGACCGTTAACGGCGAAAATTATAAAAAACCACCGGAATCGGGGCTCGGATTTCAAAAGACCACCAAAAAATTTTTTTATAAAATCACAGATTTGGGGAAAGAGTTTGCAGGTAAAAGTTTAAGCATGTACGTAAAAAAATCTGATGTCACGCCCCTCAAAAAATATATCACGGGCCATGTTTCTTCTCTCTTCCATTAGCATGCGGTACTTACATGTGGGCCTGCTAAGTTACATACTATAAGAAAACGGTTGAGATCTATTCTGAAAATTTAGACATATATGTGAGCCTGATTAGTTAGCATAGAAGAAAGTCCAAAAAAAAAAATATAAGTCTAAATCGTTAGCATAGAAGAAGGTTTTTCTCCTCTCAAAAAAGAAAAAGAAGGTTTTTCAAAGAATGCATGTGCGAATAATCCAGCAGCAGGAGCACTCAACACCGACAGATCGTTCTCACCTAAACCAAGGCTTCAACGGTTTAATCTTTTCTTATCTTTTCCAAGTTAACTGCACACGTGGGCAGCTAGCAGTTAGTATCTCAGTAACATGATAGATGCACAAGCTCTCAATCAGGTTAAGTTTTCATGGCTAGGTATTTTGGATCATGACGCCTACTACGATATAAATTATTAGTCATTACTTTTAGAGAAAACTTTGTCTAAGATGAACACTTATCATATCATTAGTGTAGAGAAGAAGCCGAGCGCGTACCTGCCGTTCTTGGAGACGAGCTTGTCGTTGGCGGCAAGTGCTTGGCCGGCCAAGATGGTGTCTGTCGTCGCCATGGCAGAACTTGCTGGGATGTGTAGGTACAAGGTCAACGTGAATAAATGGAGGAGGCGAGGCATGGTGAGGCTGGGCAGAAACTTGTTGTGCTCAGGCTGCAAACGTAGTGTCAAGTGTGTGATGTTCGGTAGTGGTCATGGCGATAAATAATTGAGCGCCATGGAGTCAAGCACAACACCCAAACTCGAGTGAAAAGTTAGTCCCGTGCTGCTGCTGATGATGTGCATCTTGCATAGCATGTGGGGTTGATCTGGTAGCCTATTCGTGCGCAAGGGTCGTCTCTGGCCTAGCTCCACCCATCTGACACACGTTATATATGTTGCGCGAGGACTATTCACATCGCGCGCAGCCACGTACATGCGGTCCTTTTATCGTTGGGTCGACATATAAAATGATGATGCTCAAAGTTGCATCTCAAAGCTCTGTCGCTGCATAAAATGATTAGGTAGTAACGGGAGAAAGAAAGAAGAACTAAACACGTTACAAAGCACCGGAAAATATATTCACATATGTTTCTATTTTTATAATTTTGGTATTCTACGCCAAGCCGTTGCGCTCCACCTCCAGGCGTTCAATGTGCCACACCCGCGGCTTCCTCAATTATTAGAAAAATAAAGAAATAGATAAATAAAAAATAATATTTATAAGAAGAAATTGAAAAAAATAGAAAAAGGACCTAAGATTAGAACTTATCATATACGGAGGTGTTTTGGTAAATAAACGCGGCCATCAGATTCATCATTAGAACCGCGTCAAAGCCAGATCGACGATGTTTTTTGTAATTTTTTCTGATCTTACGGGATTCAAAGTTGTATGATCATTGTTGGATCCATCACTGACCGTGATATTCAACCTATGAATTAGTCATATATTATTAATTATCCGTTAGAGCAATCAGAATGGCAACAATTTGCATTCGGAGCCTGGTTCGGAGAGATTGTTGAGCATTTCAAATATATCTAAGACCCATGTGGCCATAAGGTAGGAGAGGGTGTGGACATCTTTTCTGCAAGTAAATAACTAAGGTGAATGGGGCAATTCCTAGGGTTGCATTGGCTGAAGGGTACTAAAGAAAAATAGGACTAAAACGTGAAAATTCGTAGCTTTTACAAAATACACCTTTACTACAATGGAATAAAAATGCACACAATTTAACTTTATTTTATGATTTAAATATATCTTTTAGATTAACTTAGGCCTCCCCTGGCTCCATGTCAAGAAATGAAGCTATACACATTCCTTATAAAATATGAATCATGAAAATATTATAGTCGCATTGCCTAGCCGCGCATTGGGCGTGCACTTTTACTAGTCCTCCTAGACGGATGATAATGGAATGCTCTTTCGGTAAGATAAGAACCAAACGATTCGACTCATATATATTCTGGATAAAAGCTCAGTAAACATTTCAAGTGTAAAATAGAAAGAGTACTTAACAACAGATTAAGCAAACGAGCAGAGTATACACAACCATTTAATCAGAACTCCATTGTCATGGATCTCTTCTACGTACAGCAGAGTCTCCGAATAAACACGGCCAGCCAGGGATTGTGGCGATACAAATAAAGCGAGGCGTACGTGCACCGCATCACGATCATTAATTAGGTCCTCTTGACGGGGTCGAAGTTGGAGACGGCGACGACGGCTCCGGCGATGCCCGCGAAGACGACCCCGCCGGACACGATGCTGAGCAGGAAGTTCTTGAGCGACGGGGACAGCCCCGGCCCAGCGGCCTCCGCGACCTCGGGCAGCACCAGCGCGGCCGCGACGGCCGCCGCGGTGAGCCCGGCCGTGAGCTTCTCCTGCACGGACGCGGACGACGCCCTGACGGCCGTCATCCTCGCCGCGGGCCTGCCCGCCCTGACCACCGGCAGGGGCCGGAACGACGTCGCCTTCTTGAGCCCGGCGACGGAGAGGGGCGCCGCGACGGCGGACAAGGACGCGGTGGCCATTGTTGCGCGCGTGCGTGGGTGCGTGGTGGCGGCGTCTCCTTGGATGGCTGTGAGGTGTGTGGGGGACGGGATGGTTGGCGCGGGGGAAGGTTAAAGTAGGACTGGTGGAGGCGGAGGGGAGATCGCGGCGTGCCAGGTCGGCGCTGGAGTCCGACGTGGGGAGCTCCCGTCGCGCCGTTGCGGGATAAGGCTTATCCTCGGAGGAGCCATGTGGCTGCGACGTTCCAGGTTTGGATTTCCAGGCCGGGTCTTTCATTGGCGGAGGTCCCCCCCGCGCCGCGTCCCTGTTATCTTTTCACCTCGGTAACGTCTAACGTGTGAAAATGTGAGTGTATCGCGGAAGAATACGAAGCCAGCGAGAGAATAATTGCTTCTGGGACGTGTTCGCTTTACATTCGGTTCAATATTGCTCTGCAAATTTGTTGTCGATATTCTCCTTGAAAAATTACGTGGGTGCACAAGGCACCGTGTGGGTTTACCAAGAAGCAGGTTCCACAAAATTCTAAAAAACTTTGTTGCATTTACACTGTGTGATGGAATGTGGGGCAAAATTTTAGCAAGAAAAATGTTCCTTTTCTTGAATTTTATTTTATGTGCAACACATAACAGTGACAATTTTGCACACATACAGTAACCTGAATAAAAAAATTCAGTTTTTATATAGTTTATAAATTGTAAATATGCAATTTTGGCAAACAAAATTTTTTTTTCGAAAAAGATCCGGATCTATTTCATGAGTTCACAAGAAGTACAAAGCATGCCAAACATAATAAAAATTACATCGAAATCTTTGGGCCACCTAACGACCACTACTACCGCCAGAACGAGCCGCTGACGCGCCGTTATCGCCGCTCCCTTATCGGAGCCGGTCTGAAGTTGTTGATGACAGTCGGGAAGTCTTCGTGCACGTGCCCCTAAGGACCAGCACCCCAAAGCTGAAGCAGTCGCCATTGAACCCTTGAATTGATCTGAAACTTGTAACACCAAATCTAGAACATACGTAGACTGGACGAGATCCACCATTCCATGGAAGCGGTGATCAGACGAATCCCCGCTCTCCTCAACGCCAGTGGCAAGATTGTCGCAGACGAGGTGGAAGAGGAGACGGGTATACTTTATTTTTGTCCCGCTCAACGCCTCCGTAGCCACCATAGCGTCGATGCCGGTTAACCAAACTCTAACTTTAGGGACCTTTTACAACGCCGAGCGTAGGTCCGAGATCCCCACCTCCTCTCGTCGCTGGAGCGGCAAGCAGAGGAGGCGGGGACCCGTCGATTTCCAGACGTAGACGGCGGGGATGAAGTAGATTGCGGCGGTTGTGTTAGATTATGAGTTTGTCTTGTAATACAAGTTGGTTAGGCTGGCCGAGTCGGTTAGAGTTTTGGCTGAGTCGGTTGTGACTCCAGCATTATATATACTCCTTTTACTCGCTACAATCAAAACACGTGAGATTTATTATAATTCTACATGGTATCAGATTATATCTGTTCCTAGACCATGGTCGCGCCCCCCACACCGCCGCCGCCGCCTCCACCCGGCTACTTCGAACGTCGGGCTGCCCTCGTCGTCGCCAAAACCGCCTCTCTCGCGGCGTCCTCCTCCAATCCATCCACTCAAACCCTAGCCCCAACTATCCCCACTATCAACTATGCCGACACGATCTCATATGCCAGCCCGTTCATCCCAATTACCCTAGATTTACTAAAGCATAGTTACTACCATTGGTGTCATCTCTTCGAAGTTCACCTCGGTCGCTGCAATCTTCTCGACCACGTCGCCACCGACACCGTCCCTCGGCCCTCGGATCCGCGCTGGGTCAAGGACGATCTCACGATCATCCAATCGATCTATCAACGAGTCTCCACCGAGATCTTCAACCTCGTCTTCCGCGACGCCACCAACGCCGCCGCCCTCTGGGTGGCTCTCCGCCAACTCTTCCAGGACAACGTCGATGGTCGCATCAACACTCTCCACACAGAGCTCCGCAACACCGTCCAAGGAGACTCACAAGTTGGTGTCTATTGCCAACGCCTAAAGTCCATCGTCGACGAACTTCGCGAGCTTGGGGATCCCATCGATGACAAGCAACTCATCAACGTCCTCCTCGTCAGCCTTGGCGAACGCTTCGAGAAACAAGCGTCCTTTATCCCCATGATGCGGCCACCACCCTCATTCACCGAGGTCCGGTCCATACTCCAATGGGCCGATCGCTCCATGAACAATAAAGAGTCGCGTCATCAGGTCTTCGTCGCCACGGCCACCACCTCCACCACCGACTATGCTGTCAAATTGCACCTCTTCTCCTTTTTCCTCAATTACCCTAGGCAATGGTTCCACTATTCCAATCTATAGCACCGGTCACACTCAATTACCCACACCCATTAAACCCCTTTTACTTCGAGATGTTCTAGTTGCTCTTGCTCTTATCAAAAACTTAATTTATGTTTGCAAGTTTACCTCCGACAATCTTGTCTCTATTGAATTTTATCCCTTTGGCCTATCTGTGAAGGATCTTCGAACCAAGGAGGAGATCGCACGCTTCAATAGCTCCGGTGATCTCTATTCTATCCATGGAGCTCCTGCCACACGTCCCCCCTCCTCCATGATGACCTCTGTCCACCTTTGGCACCGGCGTCTAGGCCACCCCAATGTCGTCACCACTACAAATTTGCTTAGTGAATTTTGTTGGAATTATGCCCTAGAGGCAATAATAAAGATGTTATTATTATAATTCTTGTTCATGATAAAGTTTATATTCCATGCTAGAATTGTATTAAGCGGAAACATTAATACTTGTGTGGTTTGTAAACAACACCGTGTCCCTAGTACGCCTCTATGGACTAGCTCATTGATTAATGATGGTTAAGGTTTCCTAACCATAGATATGAGTTGTCAATTAATAATAAGATCATATCATTGGGAGAATGATGTGATGGACAGACCCAAACTAAGCGAAGCAATTAGATCGTGTCATTGTGTTCATCTTTGCGAAGCTTTTCCTATGTCAAATATTGTATTCCTTAGACCATGAGATAATACAACTCAATCGTATCGCAAGAAAGCTTTCAGGTCAACAAAAGTCAAACTAACATAGGGTGATCAAAAAGGTGTCTCTCAGGTGATAGGAAAGTATCTCATTGGGTTGTATGTATCGAGATGGGATTTGTCCTCCCAAGTCGGAGAGATATACCGGGCCCACTCGGTAATCGATATCAACACCGCTTGCAAGCATGTGGTTAAGGAGTTAATCACAAAGTGATATCGGATTACGGAACGAGTAAAGTACTTCGTGAACGAGATTGAACTAGGTATGATGCAAACGATCGAATCTCGCAAGTAAAATATCGCGAGACGAAGGGAATATATATATGGGATTGATTGAATCGGCATCGTGGTTCATACGATATGATCATCGATGAATGTGTGGAGTCAATATGGGTTTCCAGACCTGCTTGATTATTGATAGAAGATCATGTATGCATTCTCGAACTAGGGTCACACATAACGTGTCTCACGCTAGGATAGATTGGATAATTGGTTTATGAGTTTTTGTTCGAGTCTCGGATGGGATCCGGGACATCACGAGAGGTTCCGAGTGGTCCGGAGAATAAGATTCATATAAGGCGGTGCAGTTTTGGAGTTGAATTGTTCCGGGTTAATCGGTATTGTACCTAAGCTTCTAGAACCTTCGGAAGGGGACCAACGTGGCCACACCTTCCGGAGGGGGCATGGGCCTATGAGGGAGTGCCCTGGCCGCATTGGGCCAGGGGCACAAGGCCCATAGGGCCCAGCCGCCAAGAGAGGTTTAAACTCTAGATAGAGCTTCTAGAAGGGGGTTTCTTGCCCCCACTCTTCCTCCTTGGGGCCGCTGCCTTGGCTTGGGAGGGTTAGCTGCGCCACCCCTCTATATATAGAGGGGGGCGCACCAACCCCTACACCTTCCCTCCAACCCTAGCTGCCTGCCTCCTCTCTCCCTCCCGACCGCTTGTGGCGAAGCCTGCAGAAATTCTCCACCAATTGCACCGCGCCATCGCGTTGTAGATCCAACCCATCTCTCCACCATACTTGCTGGACCAAGGAAGGAGGAGACGTCGAGGTGCCGCACGTGTGCATCTCACGGAGGCATCGCCACTTGTGGTGCTAGATCGGATCGGATCGCGAGGAGGAGAAGCGAGTACGACTACATCAACCACGTTCCGATTTAACGTTCATTGCTTAATCTTCAAGGGTATGAAGATCTAATCCAATCTCTCTCGTTGTTTGCATCTCCTAGATTAGATCTTGGCTTCCCTCTGTTCGCATCCGTAGAAAATTTTGATTTACTATGTCACGAAACCCTTCAGTGGTATCAGAGCTAGATCTATGCGTAGATGTGTTTCACGAGTAGAACGCAACATGCTTATTGCAGGCGTTGATGTTTTCTGTTGCAAGCCTCTTGTTTGTGTTCTTCTTATGACGCGGGATAGTAAGATTGAAGCGGTCCAGGCCAACCTTACGCGACGTCGTCATGAGACCGCTCAAGACTTGACGTGTGGCTTGTTCCACACATGCGGCTGGTGGATGCCTGTTTCTCTCACTATAGTTGTCATGGGTTTAACACCGGAGTTTGGCAACCATAATATCACCGTTGTGGCTTTCCATAGGTAAGAATCATCCTTATCTTGCTACTCCCATAAGCCACGTAAAACATGCAACAACAAAGTAGAGGCGTCTAACTTGTTTTTGCAGGGAGTGTTTTCTGTGATATGGTATGGCCCAAGATGTGATGTGTATAATGTATGCGATGATCATGTTTTGTAATGTTTCACGACTTGCATGTCGATGAGTACACAACCGGCAGGAGCCATATGGTTGTCTTTATAATTGTGTATGACCTGCGAGTCAACTTCTTATACGCCATGTAATAGCTTTACTTTATCGCTAAGTAGTTAGCAATAGTTGTAGTTGCTATTCATGGTGGAGGCAATCATGGTGGAGTGATGGAGATCATGCCGGCACGCACAAGATGGATATCATTGCGCGAAGATTGGCTATACCATGTCACATAAAGTTATATGCATGTGATGTTTATCCTTTTATGTATCTTATTATGCTTAGATCGCATACGCATTATAAGATGATTCCTCACTTAAAGATCAAGATAAAACTGTGTTCTCCCCATGTATGCCTTTATTGAAGTTCGTCGTGTCCAAGCATCACGTGATGATCGGGTGCTATAGACTCTACGCTCACATACAACGGGTGCAAGACAGTTTTGCACACGCGGAAATACTTGGGTTTAACTTGACGAGCCTAGCATGTACAGACATGGCCTCGGAACACAAGAACCGAAAGGTTAAGCATGAGTCATATTAATGATATGATCGACACTTCGTTGTCCACCATTGAAACCACATCTCTTCTCGTGATGATCAGATTAGGTGTGGTGAATTTGGATCATGTTCACTAAACAACTTGAGGGATGTTGAATTTAGTGGGAGTTCATCTAGTAATTTGATTAAAAGTTGAACTAGTTATCATGAACATAGTCTAAATTGTACTTGCAAATACTGTAGATCCAATGGCCAAGTCCAACTTCAACTTCAACGTTTTTGCTGAGATAGAAATGCTTAGAAACAATGGGTCTAACTTCACCAAATGGTTCCGCATTCTGAGAATCATTCTCGCTGGCGGACAAAAGGACTATGTCCTTGAGAAAGCGCTAGGTGCTGCTATAGATGCGCCGGCTGATGAGAAAGCTGTTTATCAGTCGTGCAAGGATGATTATGATTTGATTAAGATCGCCATGTTGTTTGCTATGGAATCGGATCTTCAAAATCGTTTTGAGGAGTTCGCCGGGCCCTTTGAGATTCTCGAGGAGCTGAAAAAACATGTTTCAGACTCAAGCCCGTTCTGAGAGATATGAGATCTCTAAGAAATTCTTTAACTACAAGATGGAGGAAGGGAGTTCCGTTAGTGAGCACGCCATTGAGATAACGGGCTACACTCAACGCCTTGAGCAACTAGACTGCAAGATTCCAGAGGAGCTCAAGATTGACACTCCTAACTACAAAAGTTTTGTAGTTGATTACAATCAGATTGGTTCCACTGATATGATCACTGAGCTCTTTGCTAAGATGAAAGTAGCGAAGGTGAACATCAAAAAGAATAATCATGTGTTGATGGTCAACAAGCCCCCCACCTTCAAGAAAGGTAAGGGTGCAAGGAAGCCCTTTAAGAAAGGCGGCGGCAAGCGCGTTGCCCCTACTGAGAAGAAGCTCAAGTCTGGTCCTAAACCGGACACTGAGTGCTTCTATTGCAAGGACAAGGGTCACCGAAGCGAATCGTCCGAAGTACTTAGCGACAAGAAGGCGGCACCATCAAAGGTATATTTGATATACATGTTATTGATGTTTTCCTTACTAGCCCTCGTTGTAGTGCACGGGTATTTGATACCGGTTCGGTTGCTAATATTTGTAACTCAAACAGAGCTACGAATAGACGGCCATGCGAGGGATGAGGTGACGATGGCGTTGGCAACGGATCAAGAGTTGATGTGATGGCCGTCAAGACGCTCTCCTTAGTTTTACCTTCGGGATTAGTTTTAAACCTTAATAAGTGTTATTATGTGCCTGCGTTGAGCATGAACATTATTTCTGGATCTTGTTTATTGCAAGACGGTTATTCATTTAAATCGGAGAATAATGGTTGTTCTATTTATATGAGTAACATCTTTTATGGTCATGCACCTATTGTGAATGGTTTATTTCTTCTAAATCTCGAAAGGGATGAAACACACATCCATAACATTGAGGCTAAGAGATGCAAAGTAGATAGTGATAATACTACTTATTTGTGGTAATCGTCTAGGTCATATTGGTGTAAAGCGCATGAAGAAACTCCATTCTGATGGACTTTTGGAGTCTCTTGATTTTGAATCATTTGACACATGCGAACCATGCCTCATGGGCAAGATGATCAAAACCCCGTTCTCCGGTATGATGGAGCGAGCAGTGGACTTGTTGGAAATCATACATACCGATGTATGCGGACCGATGAGTGTTTCGACGCGCGGTGGATATCGCTACTTTCTCACTTTTACCGATGACTTAAGTAGATATGGGTATATCTATTTAATGAAACATAAATCTGAAACGTTTGAAAAGTTCAAAGAATTTCAGAATGAAGTGGAGAACCATCATAACAGAAAGATTAAGTTTCTACGATCCGATCGTGGGGGTGAATATTTGAGTTATGATTTCCTCACGCATCTTAAAGTAAGCGGAATTGTTTCGCAACTCATGCCACCCGGAACACCACAGTGCAATGGTGTGTCTGAACGCCGGAATCGAACCCTATTAGATATGGTCCGACCAATGATGTCTCTTACTGATTTGCCGTTATCATTTTGGGGTTATGCATTAGAAACCGCTGCATTCACTTTAAATAGGGCTCCATCTAAATCCGTTGAGACGACACCGTATGAACTGTGGTTTGGTGCTAAACCTAAGTTGTCGTTTCTTAAAGTTTGGGGATGTGAAGCTTACATCAAGAAGTTGATGCCGGACAAGCTCGAACCCAAAGCGGAGAAATGCGTCTTCATAGGATACCCTAAGGAAACTATTGGGTATACCTTCTATCACAGAACCGAAGGCAAACTGTTTGTCGCAAAGAACGGTTCCTTTCTTGAGAAGGAGTTTCTCTCGAAAGAAGTGAGTGGGAGGAAAGTAGAGCTAGACGAGGTTATTGAACCTTCTCTTGAATTGGAGAGTAGCGCAGCACCTGAAATTGTTCCAGTGCCACCTGCACCAACAATAGAGGAAGCTAATGACAAGGATCATGAAGCTTCGGACGATGCGGCTACTGAACGTCGCAGGTTGACAAGGTCACGTGCCCCTCCTGAGTGGTACGGCAACCCTGTCTTGACTGTCTTGTTAGTAGAAGACAGTGAACCTACGAACTATGAGGAAGCGATGATGAGCCCAGACTCTGAGAAATGGCTAGAAGCCATGAAATCCGAATTGGGATCCATGAGCGAAAACCAAGTATGGACTTTGGTGGACCCTCCTAGCGACCGAAGGCCATTGAGTGCAAATGGATCTTCAAGAAGAAAACGGACGTGGATGGTAATGTTACCGTCTATAAAGCACGGCTTGTCGTGAAAGGTTTTCGACAAGTTCAAGGTGTTGACTACGATGAGACTTTCTCTCCCGTAGCGATGTTTAAGTCCATTCGGATTTTATTAGCAATTGCTGCGTTTCATGACTATGAAATATGGCAGATGGATGTGAAGACTGCGTTCCTCAATGGCAACATTGATGAAGAGTTGTATATGATGCAACCCGAAGGTTTTGTCGATCCTAAGGATGCTAATAAAGTATGCAAGCTTGAGCGTTCCATTTATGGACTGAAGCAAGCATCTCGGAGTTGGAACCTTCGTTTTGATCAAGTGATCAAGAGCTTTGGATTTGTTCCAAATTGCTACGAAGCTTGTATCTACAAGAAAGTGAGTGGGAGCTCGGTGACGTTTCTGGTACTATATGTGGATGACATATTGATTATCGGAAATGACATCAACATGCTTAACGATGTGAAGAGTTATTTGAACAAGTGTTTTTCAATTAAAGACCTAGGTGAAGCTGCTTATATATTGGGCATCAAAATCTATAGAGATAGACAAAGACGCCTGATAGCTTTAAGCCAGAGTACATACCTAGACAAAGTTACGAAAAGGTTCGTAATGGATAAGGCAAAGAAAGGTTCAAGGCCTATGTTGTCAGTAAGATATTGAGCAAGGCTCTGTCCAGCCACGGTAAATGATAGGAAAGCTATGAGCAAAGTGCCTTATGCCTCGCCATAGGTTCTATCATGTATGCCATGTGTGCTAGACCGGATGTGTCCAATGCTCTTAGTTTGACGGTATCAAAGTGATCCAGAGTGGAACATCGATACCGTGAAGAACATCCTAAAGTACCTAAATAGGACTAAAGAAATGTTCTTAGTCTATGGGGTGATGAACATTTCGTCGGAAAAGGTTACGTCGATGCTAGTTTCGACACCGACAAGGATGATTCTAAATCTCAGATAGGATACGTGTATATTTTGAATGGAGGAGCTGTGAGCTGGAGAAGCTGCAAGCAAAGCGTGATCGCGGGATCTACAGTAGAAGCGGAATACATGGCTGCTGCATAAGCGTCAAGCGAAGGAGTTTGGATCAGGAACTTCATCACTGAGCTTGGTGTGGTTCCAAGTGCATTGGACCCACTGGAGATATTGTGTGACAACACTGGCGCCATAGCACTCGCTAAGGAACCAAGATATCATCCAAAGACCAAGCATATCAACCGCAAGTTTCATATAATCCGAGATTATATAGCAGATGGAGATCTTAAGATTAGCAAAGTACATACAGATCTGAATGACGCAGATCCATTGACTAAACCTCTTCCACGTGTAAAACATGATCAACACCTCAGTGCCATGGGTGTGAGATTGTTGCCAAATGTAAACTAGATTATTGACTCTAGTGCAAGTGGGAGACTGTTGGATTTATGCCCTAGAGGCAATAATAAAGATGTTATTATTATAATTCTTGTTCATGATAAAGTTTATATTTCATGCTAGAATTGTATTAAGCGGAAACATTAATACTTGTGTGGTTTGTAAACAACACCGTGTCCCTAGTACGCCTCTATGGACTAGCTCATTGATTAATGATGGTTAAGGTTTCCTAACCATAGACATGAGTTGTCAATTAATAATAAGATCATATCATTGGGAGAATGATGTGATGGACAGACCCAAACTAAGCGAAGCAATTAGATATGTCATTGTGTTCATCTTTGCGAAGCTTTTCCTATGTCAAATATTGTATTCCTTAGACCATGAGATAATACAACTCCCTGGTATCGGAAGAAAGCTTTGAGGTCATCAAACGTCATCCTATGAGAGGGTGATCATAAAGGTGTCTCTCGGTGATCGGAAAGTATACATTGGATTGTATGTATCGAGATGGGATTTGTCCTCCCAAGTCGGAGAGATATACTTGGGCCCACTCGTAATCGATATCAACACCGCTTGCAAGCATGTGGTTAAGGAGTTAATCACAAAGTGATATCGGATTACGAACAGTAAAGTACTTGCGTGAGCGAGATTGAACTAGGTATGATTGCATCGACGATCGAATCTCGGCAAGTAAAATATCACGAGACGAAGGGAATATATATATGGGATTGATTGAATTGGCATCGTGGTTCATACGATATGATCATCGATGAATGTGTGGAGTCAATATGGGTTTCAGACCACTTTGTTGATTATTGATAGAAGATCATGTCTGCATATTCTCGAACCCGCAGGGTCACACACTTAACGTGTCTCGACGCTAGAATAGATTGGATGATTGGTTTATGAGTTTTTTGTTCAGAGTCTTGGATGGGATCCGGGACATCACGAGAGGTTCCGGAGTGGTCCGGAGAATAAGATTCATATAAGGCAGTTTTGGAGTTGAATTGTTAGGGTTAATCGGTATTGTACCGAAGCTTCTAGAACCTTCCGGAAGGGGACCAACGTGGCCACACCTTCCGGGAGGGGCATGGGCCTATGAGGGAGTGCCCTGGCATTGGGCAAAAGGCCCCATAGGGCCCAGCCGGCCAAGAGAGGTTTAAACTCTAGATAGAGCTTCTAGAAGGGGGGGGGGTTTCCTTGCCCCCCACTCTTCCTCCTTGGGCCGCCGGCCTTGGCTTGGGGGAGGGGCTAGGGCTGCGCCCACCCCTCTATATATAGAGGGATGGGGGCGCACCAACCCCTACACCTTCCCCTCCAACCCTAGCCGCCCTGCCGCCTCTCTCTCCCTCCCGACCAGGCTTGTAAGCCTCGCAGAAATTCTCCACCAATTGCACCGCGCCGTCGCGTTGTAGATCCAACCCATCTCTCCACCATACTTGCTGGACCAAGGAAGGAGGATACGTCGAGGTGTCGCACGTGTGCATCTCACGGAGGCATCGCCACTTGTGGTGCTAGATCGGATCGGATCGCGAGGAGGAGAAGCGAGTACGACTACATCACCCACGTTCCGACGAACGTCTTGAATCTTCAAGGGTATGAAGATCTAATCCAATCTCTCTTGTTGTTTGCATATCCTAGATTAGATCTTGGCTTCCCTCTGTTCGCATCCGTAGAAAATTTTGATTTACTATGTCGCGAAACCCTTCAAATTTTGTCTTCCATATAATAAAGATCTTCATGATCCCTTAGTGTGTGAGTCGTGTTAACAAGGCAAACATGTACGCCTTCCCTTTAGTTCTTCTAGTTCCTATAACAGTTTTCCTTTCGAGCTTTTACATTGTGATATATGTACCTCTCCTCACACTAGTATTTCTGGTTTTCAATACTATCTTGTTATTCTAGATGACTTTATTCACTTTATTTGGACGTTTCCCCTCAAGCACAAATCAGATGTACACACCACCTTCCTCCATTTTCAACGATATGTTTCCACACACTTCTTTCTACCCATTCGGTTTATCCAATGTGACAATGGCCGTGAATTCAACAACATTAAAAATTGAAACCTTTTTCTTCAACATGGAATTCTCTTGCCTTTTTCTTGTCCCTACACTTCTCCCCAAAACGGAAAGACGGAACGATCTCTCCGTACTCTTAATGATATAGTCCGCACCCTTCTAATTCAATCATCTATGCCACCAAAGTTTTGGGTAGAAGCTCTTCGAACGACCACCTTTCTTTTAAACATCCGACCCTCCACTATTAACCCTAAAACAACACCCTTCTACTCCCTTTTCCTAAGCCACCCCAATTATTCTGAGTTAAAAGT
The DNA here is from genome assembly GCA_023614405.1 of Avena insularis. NCBI lineage: Eukaryota > Viridiplantae > Streptophyta > Magnoliopsida > Poales > Poaceae > Avena > Avena insularis. The sequence goes on from CM042690.1 coordinate 30,797,603, forward strand.
TTTCGGTTGCCTTTGTTTCCCCAACATATACGCCACGACTCCCAATAAACTATCTTCTCGCTCCACCCCCTGCGTATTTCTCGGTTATTCCTACGAGCATAAAGGATATTGCTGTCTAGATCTTTCCCATGGTCGCATCCATATATCCCGTCACGTCACTTTCGATGAAACAACCTTTCCTTTTGCTACTCGGTCACCTTCCCCTGAACCTACCTCACCAACACCTCCAACTCACTCCCCAAGCTTCCTACATCCCCTCCTATATAACCCCAGTGTCACCAACTTACAGCCCCAAGTCATGGCAGAACCGACCCACCCCCTGTCGCGGCACATGAAATGGCCTTAAAACTACTGCCATGGCAGACCTCCCTAAGCGCTGAGCCTGCTGAACCCTCTGCCGTGGCAGAAATTTAGGCTCAAACCTACACTTGGCTGCGCTCTTGGGCACCTCCTCTGCTCCTTTACCCTCACGTGCCATCCCTACTACTCCTCCTAGCAATTACCATGTTATGCACACTCGTGCTAAGTCTGGTTTTCGCCTTCAACCTAAAGAATGTCTCACTCTTCTTGCCGAATCCCAAATTTCACCTATTCCTCGTACCTACAAAGCTGCTCTTGTAGATCCTCATTGGTCCTCAGCCATGCGAGTTGAGTTTCAAGCTCTATTGCAAAATAACACTTGGCAACTTGTTCCTCGACCACATGGTGCAAACATTGTCTCCGGCAAATGGGTCTTTTGCCAAAAAAATTACTCCGATGGATCTCTTGCTCGCTATAAAGCCAGATGGGTTTGTCGGGGTTTCTCTCAACAACATGGAATTGACTGTGAAACCTTTTCTCCCATTGTTAAGCCAAGCACAATTCGTACTATCCTTAGTCTTGCCATTTCCTCCTCTTGGCCTATTCATCAACTTGACGTTAAAAGTGTGTTTCTCCATGGAAGCCTTAATGAAACAGTATATTATCAACAACCTCTTGGATTCGAAAATCCTAATCTACCCAATCACGTATGTCTTCTAAAAAAATCTCTTTATGGCCTTAAACAAGCCCCACGAGCATGGTTTCAATGTTTTTCTACTTTCATCCAAACAATAGGCTTTGTTCCCTCTCTTTCTGATTCCTCTCTTTTTGTCTATAATCAAAATTCACAAACCTCTTATTTACTTCTCTATGTTGATGATATTGTCCTTACAGCTTCCTCCACCCCTTTTCTCAACCATATTATTTCTCTTTTAAACACCGAATTCTCCATGACTGATCTAGGTCACTTACATCATTTTCTTGGTATTTCTGTCACTCGCAATTCCGATGGTCTTTTTCTATCCCAACAACAATATGTTCTTGACCTTCTCTTGCGGGCAGGGATGCAGGATTGTCAGCCCTCTCGTACTCCTGTTGATACATCTTTTAAACTTTCTGCTGATGGTGAATCCTTTTCCGATCCTACTCTTTATCGCATTCTTGTAGGTGCTCTATAATATCTTACTCTTACCCGTCCTGAGCTTTCTTATACTGTCCAACAAGCTTGTCTTTATATGCATGACCTCCATGTCCCACATCATAACCATGTCAAACGTATTCTTAGATATATCAAAGGCACTCTTGATCACGGTATTCATATTAATTCTTCCTCTCCTACTACTTTGATAGCATATTCCGATGCCGACTGGGCTGGTTGTCCAGATACTCGTAGATCTATGTCCGGATACTGTGTTTTTCTTGGTAACAATTTGGTTTCTTGATACTCAAAAAGATAGGTTACAGTCTCAAGGTCTTCTGCAGAGGTCGAGTATTGTATGCTACAGCATGGTTGCTTTAAACGGTTTAGCTACGCCAGCTACTTTCGGAGTTGCACCATCCTATTCACCAAGCAACCATTATCTATTGTGACAATATTTTAGCTATATACATGTCTAGCAATCCAGTGCAACATCGTCACACCAAGCACATCGAGATCGATATCCACTTTGTTCGGGAGAAGGTTGCTTTGGGCCAAGTACGGGTTCTACATGTTCCTACCACAGCGCAATTTGCTGATATCTTCACCAGGGCTCTTGCTACTGCGCCTTTTACTGACATTCGATTCAGTTTCAACGTTGTTGAACCCCACGCTGAGACTGCGGGGGATGTTAGTGTAGGGGTTCGTAGCATGGAAAACAAAAAAATTCTACCGCATGAACACACAATCAAGATCTAATCTATGATCAAGCCAAGATCTATCTACTAGATTGTAGCAACGAGTCGATGGAATACTAACCCTCGAAGATCCAAAGCGGTTAACGAGAGCAGATTCTCGTGGGTGATGTAGTCGTACACTTGCCGATCTCAAGATCGCGTAGACGATCCTTCCGGCGCTGCGTTCCGGCAGCGCTCCCGCATGATGCATTTTCGATGAAGACCTTCCTCTCCCTTGTTCCAGCAGGCAGCGGAGGTTGTAGCACTCTCCTCGCGATTCTAGCAGCACGACGGCGTGGTACCGAAAGTAGAGGGGAGATCTCGCAGGGCTTCGCCTTAAGCCGGAGTGGGTATGGTGGACAATGAGAGAGCCCTTGGCGATCTAGGGTTTAGAGGCACCAAGGAGAGAGGGCTAGGCCGGCGGCTAGGGCAAGGGGAGAGCCCCAACTCGGCGGCTAGACAAACCCTAGGGGCGGCGACTTGGTGGAAGCCGGCGGCTAGGGCTAGGGATTTAGAGGAGAGAGGTGTAGGGAAGAGGGGCACCCTTGCCCCTTCTTTTATAGGTGGGAGGGAGGCGTGGTTGGGAGGAGGGAGTCCTCCTCCAACTCCTCCTCCTTGGCCGGCGGTGGAGGGAAGAGGACTTCCTCCCCAAGTAGGTTTCCTACTCTCCCTCCACCAAGCAAACTTGTCGTTTGACTTTTCAAATTGGCGTTTGACTTTTCAAACTAGGATTTGATTTATCCCTTTATTTTGCTCAGCGATGACACCTAGTACATGATACAACCATTCCAACTTGTTATGAAACATTCATGTACCCTTCCCCTCGGTCTTGGGACCTTCCGGAACCTTCTAGAACATTCCCGATGAAAACACCGGAATCATTCTCCAACTCCGAAACAGGACTTTCCTTATATGAATCTTATTCTCCGGACCATTCCAGATCTCCTCGTGATATCCCGGATCCTATCCGAGACTCTAAACAACATTCGGTCTCTTACTCATCATTCCATAACTACTCAACAACATCGAATCCTTAAGTGTGTCTCCCTACGGTTCGTGAATTATGGGACATGATCGAGACACTTCTCCGAACAATAACCAATAGAGGAATCTGGAAATTCATATGGCTCCCACATATTTATACGATTACTTTGCGATCGAATGAACCACTTACATACAATACCAATTTCCCTTTGTCTCACGATAGTTTACTTATCCGAGGTTTTGATTGTCGGTATCTCTGCATACCTAGTTCAACCTCGTTACCGATAAGTACTCTTTTCTCGTTCCCGTGGTATGTGATCCCTTGTGAGCCAGTCACATGCTTGCAAGCTAATTGGATGACATTCCATCGAGAGGGCCCGAGTATATCTATCTGTCATATGGATGGACAAATCCCACTCTTGATCCATGTGTCTCAACCCATACTTTCCGAACACTCAATGCCATCTTTATAGCCACCCAGTTACGGTGTGGTGTTTGATGTCATCAAAGCATCCTTCCGGTGATGGTGATAAGCATGATCTCATGGTCGAAGGAATTAGGTTACTGTGTATCAGAAAGCTTATAGCAAATGAACTATATTAAATGACTTGATCTTTATGCTACGCTTAACTATAGGAGTATGTCCATCACATCATTCTCCTAATGATATGACCCTGTTGTTAATAACATCTCTATGTTCATGATCAGGAAACTATGATCATATATTAACCAACAAGCTAGTTTAACAAGAGGCTTTACTAGGGACTCTTTTATGTTTACAAATCACACAAGTATTAATGTTTCCTGTTAATACAATTATAGCATGGTATGTAAACATTTATCATAAGTATGAAGATATGATAATAACCACTTTATTATTGCCTTTTGGGCATATCTCCAACAGTCTCCCACTTGCACTAGAGTCAATAATCTAGTTTCAAACCTTTGTGTATTCAACACCTATGACTTTCTGGTGTCGTATGTACACGATTGCTAGTGGTCAACTGATCTCCAGATTTGACACTTCCAGGTCCGTGTGTAATTGCATGTCTTTGCGTCTCTACGCATCACTCATTCTCTAATGAGATGGCTTTGTATAAATTTGGTACATTTGGTGAGACCTTTAGTTCTTTGGGGTTAAAACATGTTGATAATATTGTAGTACAATATATCTTCATAGTATTATCCCTATTGTGAACTACACCTAGTTTGATAACAAACTACTTGACACAAATGCCCTCTTTTGCTGCTATAATAGCAGTTATATACTTAGCCTTTTGTTGTAGTATCTGTCACAATGTCTTAACTTTGGAACTCATCCAAATCCATTATGGAATTTACTTTCCATCACATTGTGCCACCCTTAGTTTAGATTGAGATAAACTTAATTTGTACTTCGTGACAAAACTAGTATCAATGTAATTCATTTACAATGAACTAACCATCTATTTGTCACTTCTACAAAATAATATATTCTTAGTTCTTTTACAAGATCATAAGAATATCTTCACTATCGTCCAATAATCATCTTATGAATCATTCTTGTATATGCTCATAACATTTAGAGCATAGGACATATCTGGATTTGTACACACCACAACATGATTGATAAAATACTCTTTGTGATTTTATACATCAAGTATCAATCTATACTTGAATCTTTGTTTCACTTACCAAGTGTCAATACACTTGAATATTGAACTCATTCAATCCTTTCTGTGCGACAAGAACCTTTCTTATAGTTTCTATATTGAACTCATTCAATATATCATCTATGTACTTTCGGCACAACCATATTAGCGTCTATTGATGCCAAATATTTGGGTTTTGCCTAAGTATTTCATCAGGATGAAATTCTTAATACGTGTTAATAAAAGATACATCATTTCCAATCAACAATATTTCTTCTACATAATGTATTAGAAACTTGTCTTAGCGCTCCCACTTAATTTCTTGCAAATGCAAGCATCTTCATTGTCTCTGATGAAACTAAACTCTTTTAATAGTTTCATCATTGTGAAGATTCCAACTCCGCGATGCTTACTTCAACCATTGAAATTTGCATATGCTTTTAGCATCCTTTGAATTAACAAAACCCTTCGGACCGTGTCATGCACACGTCCTTGGTAACCATTCTATTAGAAGAACTTGTTTTGTTTATTCAACACATAACAAAATTATATGCCGTGGTTGCTACATTAATCCGTCTAGACTAAATATCGCTATGAAAGATCAGATCTTGTCATAGTCAACCTTTGAACATTGTTGTGAACTCTTTCCCAACATGTCGACTATTTCATAGATGTGAAACATCTATGTCTATTTCTTTATATATCCAAATACGACTGTAAGGTCTTGTACGTTTCCAGAGAGTCTTTCAAGTTCAAAGCTTTATCTCTTGTATATGGAACTACCACAAATTCTATGGCTTCAAGCCATTTGATGGAGTCAGGGCCCATCATCGCTTCTTTGCATGTAATCGGATTATTATTGTCAAATAATGATTTAACTCTCAAATCTTGGTATTTGATTGTTTACCCGACCTACTTGTTTCAATAGGGACTTACATCTCTGTGACCACAACCTTTGAGGCACGTGAGCCATGAGCATTGTTGCTGCCTCCGGAACACTTTTCGGTGCTGCGCAACTTTGCACATATAGCTAAGGTTCTTTTAACCTTATCAAAGTTCTATTGTCCTCCCACTTAACTTTTCACGAAAAATTCCTTCTCTAAGAAACTTGACATTCTAAGCGACAAACATTTTTGTCTCCGATGTTATGGAGGAACAGTTATTCGAAATAACATACAAAGACAGGTTCATCCGACTTTGGTTGCAAACATCTTTCTTATGCATAGCATACCAATGTTTAAGAAAGGGAAACTTGGGTTTTATCCCAAACCATAACTTTATATGGTGTCAATTCAACGGATTATGATGGAGCTCTTTTCAGTGGAAAAACGGTAGTCTCTAAAGCTTTTAATCTTTAAAATATAATGGCAGTTTTATGAATTACACCTTTGATCTTACCATGTCAAACAAGGTTTAATTACAAATCTCGAATGCTCCATACTCTTATGGTGTTTCGAAAAATGCAAATCCACGGAACAATTCCTTAAATCTTAGGTATTATGCTAAACTTGTAACTCAAATATCTTCCTTTATGATCTTATCATAAACTATTTATATTCTTGTTACAATGATTTTGCACTTCATCTTGAAAGTCTTTGAACTTTTCCAATGTTTCATACTTTATCCTTATTAAGTAAATATTCATATATTCACTCAAATTTTTGGAGGAAGCATATGAAGTTGAAATCCATCGCTCTTGACTACACATAATGGACTTCATACAACAATATGTACAAGTTCCAATAAGCCAGTCATTCGTTCCTTTTGGCCTATGAACAAAGTTTTAATTATCTCTAGGAAAGTTTAACAAGCGTCATTTGATCAAAAATCAAAAGGACTCCAAAATTCCATCCACATGGAGTTTCTTCATGTTTTCTTTCCAATATAATTTAAACGGCGATGTCACTTCCTAAATGATCTTTCAATCAATTTGTCTTTTGACATTTTTAGCACTAGTTTTATGGATGTGATTTCTCCAACAAGATTTGTGTATCATCCATCTTTTATGGATTACGACAATTATTTGAACAACCCTTTTGTTCTCATAATACCTGATAAAACAAATCTTGAAGGCAAACTTTGATGTTTAACGAGCAACACAATAACCCTTTATTTGTTCTCAATGAACATTATCACATATTCTTTTGCTAGTTACTTAGGCCATTGTAGTTCATGAATTCTGTTGTTTCGTTTGACGATTCATACCAACAAATTTTGTATCCAATACTTAAGAACCATATTATTTAACAAGCAAAGAATACAGCCATAACACGTATATCCTCTATATACCCAAACTGAACAATTCTAGTCTTTTCTTTTTTTGCCATATATTTATGAGAATCTCTTTCAGTATTTCTTTTCTGTTTGAAAGAATCTATCAATATCAATAGTGGAGCCATATACATGACACATAGTCCAAAGCATGTATAGTAAAATACCAATGTCTTTGGACTTGCACTTTGAAGTAGATCACCATCATCAAATGTTTGGTGTTCTTTCAAATTCCTTTCTTTAGTAATCTCTTGGTGTAGTAAACATTTTACCTACATCAAATATTCACCCTTATCATGGAATTATCCATGATCAAGCTACTTTTAGCTTATAACGGTGAATCGCGAGTATAATGTTGCTCTCCAAAACCTTTTGGAGGTTTAGGACAACTAGTGTCTCCAACCTTTTGCAAATTCTCATCAAATATGAGAACATGACTTTTGCCATATTATACTCTATCATGTTGCAACCAAAACTTCGTTTCAGATATCACAATATCTTCCACACATCATGGTTTCTGAAACAACTCTTTCATATCCTAGATAACCTTGATATTAAGACAATCCTTTGAATATCAAGAATCATGAAGATAAACATGATACTTACATACTAACACTGGAATTGTTACTCTTGATTTAATACCAATTATTAAATTTCACGGAGCAATCGAAACTTACTGAAAGTTTGCAATGGGACTTTTAAACTTTAGATTAACACTTCAAAACAATACGATAACAGTTCGTAAAGTAACTAACCAGAATTCTATAGTTCTATCATCTCAATTATAACTAAGCGCAAGGTGGTAAACGGATGCCAATGACTACAACAACTATGCAAATTCACTTTGATTTAATTTATGATAAATAGTGTTCAACTTTTAATCATATTGCCGTTGAACTCCCACTCAAAACAATATCCCTCACATTGTTTTAGTGATCACACGAACCAAATCCACCACATCAAAACCGATCATCACGAGAGTTGATGTAGCTTCAATGGCGAACAATCAACATGTTCATCATATCTACTATATGACTCATGCTCTACCTTTCGGTGATCCGTGTTCCGAGACCATGTCTGTACATGCTAGGCTCGTCAAGATCAAACCTTAGCTTCCGCATGAGCAAATCTGGCTTGCTCACGTTGTATACACTCGCAGAATCTAACACACCCGATCATTACGTGGTGCTTCGAAACAACGAGCTTTAGCAATGGTGCTTACTAAGGATGAACACTTTATAACTTGAAATTGTGTGCTTGAGGGATCATCTTATAATGCTACCGTCGTGAACTAAGCAATACAAGATGCATAAAAGGATTAACATCACATGCAATTCATAATATGTGATATGATATGGCCTTTCTTCTTTGTGCTTCCGATCTCCATCTTCAAGCACGAACATGATCTCCATCATCACCGGCATTGCATCAAGGTCAATGACGCTGCTCCATGGTTGTCGTCCACCAGCTTCAACTATTACAACTACTTTGAATAGACACGCGGGTCTTAACAGAATTTAAAGACAACCATATGGCTCCTGTCGATTGCCAACTTACAATAAGGAACATTGCATACATCAAATATAATCACAATCATGGCCATATCACATCACAGCACACCCCTGCAAAACAAAGTTAGACGCCTCTAATTTTCTTTCATTGTTTTACGTGGTTTGGGGCTTTCAATAAGTGTTATTCTAACTTACGAACAAGAACCACAACATTGATACTAGTATTGTCAATCACCCGTTGTAAATTGAATCTTAACTGTGTTGGGAGAAACAGGCACCCGCAAAGCCACTTATGCAATACAAGTTGCATGTCAAGCGTGGAGCAAGTCTCATGAACGATGTCATGTAAGGTTAGCCGGCCGCTTCATCCCACCATCCCAAGATGCAAAGTACACAAGAAGCAATCGACAACAAAAGCATCAACGCCCACAATGACCATTGTGTTCTACTCGTCTGCAGATCTACATATAGACACGGCTCTGATACCACTGTAGGGGTTCGTAGCATGGAAAACAAAAAAATTCTACCACATGAACACACAATCAAGATCTAATCTATGATCAAGCCAAGATCTATCTACTAGATTGTAGCAACGAGTCGATGGAATACTAACCCTCGAAGATCCAAAGCGGTTAACGAGCGATTCTCGTGGGTGATGTAGTCGTACACTTGCCGATCTCAAGATCGCGTGAGCGATCCTTCCGGCGCTGCGTTCGGCAGCGCTCCATGATCGGTCACATATTCAGTGACCGATGAAGACCTTTCTCTCCTTGTTCCAGGGCAACGGAGGTTGTAGCACTCTCCTCAATTCCGGCGAGACGGCGTAATGCAGGAAGTAGAGGAGATCTCCAGGCTTCGCCTTAAGCGAGTATGGTGGACTATGAGAGAGCCCTTGGCGATCTAGGGTTTAGAGGCACCAAGGAGAGAGGGCTAGGCCGGCGGCTAGGGCAAGGGGAGATCCCTAACTCGGCGGCTAGACAAACCCTAGGGGCGGCGGCGACTTGGTGGAAGCCGGCGGCTAGGGCTAGGGATTTAGAGGAGAGAGGTGTAGGGAAGTGAGGCACCCTTGCCCCTTCTTTTATAGGTGGGAGGGAGGCGCGGTTGGGAGGAGGGAGTCATACTCCAACTCATCCTCCTTGGCCGGCGGTGGAGGGAAGAGGACTTCCTCCCCAAGTAGGTTTCCTACTCTCCCTCCACCAAGCAAACTTGCCGTTTGACTTTTCAAATTGGCGTTTGACTTTTCAAACTAGGATTTGATTTATCCCTTTATTTTGCTCAGCGATGACACCTAGTACATGATACAACCATTCCAACTTGTTATGACACATTCATGTACCCTTCCCCTCCGGAGTGCCGGACCTTCCGGAACCTTCTAGAACATTCCCGATGAAAACACCGGAATCATTCTCTAACTCCGAAACAGGACTTTCCTTATATGAATCCTATTCTCCGGACCATTCCGGATCTCCTCGTGATATCCCGGATCCTATCCGAGACTCCGAACAACATTCGGTCTCTTACTCATCATTCCATAACTACTCAACAACATCGAATCCTTAAGTGTGTCTCCCTACGGTTCGTGAATTATGCGGACATGATCGAGACACTTCTCCGAACAATAACCAATAGAGGAATCTGGAAATTCATATGGCTCCCACATATTTTTACGATTACTTTGCGATCGAATGAACCACTTACATATGATACCAATTTCCCTTTGTCTCACGATAGTTTACTTATTCGAGGTTTTGATCGTCGGTATCTCTGCATACCTAGTTCACCCTCGTTACCGATAAGTACTCTTTTCTCGTTCCCGTGGTATGTGATCCCTTGTGAGCCAGTCACATGCTTGCAAGCTAATTGGATGACATTCCATCGAGAGGGCCCAGAGTATATCTATCCGTCATATGGATGGACAAATCCCACTCTTGATCCATGTGTCTCAACCCATACTTTCCGAACACTCAATGCCATCTTTATAGCCACCCAATTATGGTGTGGTGTTTGATGTCATCAAAGCACCCTTCCGGTGATGGTGATAAGCATGATCTCATGGTCGAAGGAATTAGGTTACTATGTATCAGAAAGCTTATAGCAAATGAACTATATTAAATGACTTGATCTTTATGCTACGCTTAACTATAGGAGTATGTCCATCACATCATTCTCCTAATGATATGACCCTGTTGTTAATAACATCTCTATGTTCATGATCAGGAAACCATGATCATATATTAACCAACAAGCTAGTTTAACAAGAGGCTTTACTAGAGACTCTTTTATGTTTACAAATCATACAAGTATTAATATTTCCTGTTAATACAATTATAGCATGGTATGTAAACATTTATCATAAGTATGAAGATATGATAATAACCACTTGATTATTGCCTCTTGGGCATATCTCCAACAGTTAGATTATGAGTTTGTCTTGTAATACAAGTTGGTTAGACTGGACGAGTCGATTAGGGTTTTGGCTGAGTCGGTTGTGACTCCAACATTATATATACTCCTTGTACTCGCTACAATCAAAACACTTGAGATTTATTATAATTCTACAGGCTGCTAGGGTTTTCACCCTAGCCGATGCCTCTCTTTTTCTTTTGGCAAACAATCTCTACTTATAAAAATACCGGATTGAACAAATTAAATAAATCCGGAGCGTTGTTTTAGTGCCTACTTCGAAATGGTGAGACAACAGTTATATCCTAAAGTTAGAGTATGGTCTTCCTTGTCTTATCCTCACTCTGCGTCTGGTGTCGATCGAGGGTGCGTGGAGTCATGTGTTCGTTGAATCTCCTCGGATCCGATCGGTCTCCGTGTTTGTCGTTGTGGTTTTGGGTCAGTTTCTTTCGATCTAAGTTTGTAATTTTGACTATGACTACTCTGGTGTGTTGGTCCTTCAGGGTTTTAGCATGACATTTTTTTGTCTCTCTACTAAAACAAGCTCTACTACGACAAGTTTTGTCGATGTTTCGAAAAACACGGTAAATCGCCCATCCAAGCCGTCGAAGACTTGTTTTCCTCAATAACGAATATTTTTCATTGATCCCCGACCTCTTAAATGCATTGTGCATACCAACATATCGATTCCATGCAAAATTCATGTAAAAGAAAAAGGTGCATCAAATGAATGCGAATCGACTCTTTGAGGCGAGACCCTGGCATAGCGTTTCCTTCACTGATGATTGCATTTATGAACGATCTCAATACGAGTTCGCTCTGATCATAAAATTGAGGATTTCCTTCGAAACAGCAGGAGCAAAAAAGCGGTCCAAAACATGGATACAACGTTTGTCTTCGCTGAAGGTGTGCCAACTAGTACCAAGTGGCAACAAATATGTGAGAATCCTACAACCTTTGAGTGACAAATAGTTACCACTGAACTCCATTTCTCTATGTGTGAAGACAAGAAATCCTCTCCTCCAAGAAAGAAAACCCAAGAGACGATTAGTCCTTGTCTCCCGTCAACGCTGATCTGCCTAGCTCATGTCGCTGTAGGGCTATGGAGGCATGATGAATCCTGGTCCTTGTCGGCAGGTCTCTCCTTTGATGTTTCTCTCTCTTTGGTTAGGAATGTGTCCTACTCAGGAAGACATGGCAGTAGCGGCTTTCTAAAGATGGAATAAAGTTCTCCCCGTATAGCCCTTGTTTCGGCGGCGCATGTAGCATCGTCGAAGGGCGTGTGGAGGCGTGTCTTCGGTGTATGACGCTAGATTTGGTTAGTGTTCCTTCTAATCTACGCGGCGGCGATCAGTGTTCTTGTGTGCTGGTCCTTTTGGAGGCTCGTCTGACTCCACCAAGCTAGGGTGAGGACGAAGGTGGACCTTCGACTTGTTTGAGTGCTTGTTGTCGTGCCAGGTGGTCTAAGGACATGTTTGTATTTTGTATTATTTTTGGGTTTTCTTGTATTGTGTTGAGAACTATGATTAGGTTGGTGGACTTTTCGCAAAAAAAGAAGAAGACAAGAACAAAAAATATTGACAACTCCAAACCCAAACACACTTTATATATACCATCATCATCACCACAATTGTGATATATGACTGAAGCGTTGAGAGATGATCTATGAAATCACAATACTCCCGAGCAGTGCCATCTTCACCGTCGAAACGCTGCTGCTAAAAAGCCCTAATAAACATATCAGAAACTATGATATCAAGATTACTCTAAGTCTTTTTTACAACGTTATTACTACTCTATGTTGACTTGTTGTGTTAGTGTGTTTTTACTATTTCTTTTTTGAGGATTTGGGGTGTCTTTACTTTTTTTTTAGGATTTGGGGAGAAGACGAGTGTTTCGATTTTGAAAATGCCTAGTGTATGAACTCCATCCTGGATTAGCTCAGCCCATGTTTAGTTCCAGAAGTCTGAAGCCCATGTCCTCTCTCTTGGGCTGAGAGAGCCTGGATAAAGAAATGGTGACCTACAACGCATCGTGCTAACCCTCAAAAAAAAAAAACCGCATCGTGCTTCGTCCCCTATCCATTCCCCGGCGGAGGCGACCTGCACCAACGACTACGGCGAGCCATGTCCGCCGCATCGGCCTCTTCGCCTCACCCGCCGGAAGAAGCCATCCGCGGAAGCCTCATACCTGTTCTGCCCGACGACCTGGCCCTCCACTGCCTCGCGCTCCTTCCGCGCGCCGCTCACCCTTCCCTCGCCCTCGTCTCCCGCGCTCTGCACGCCCTCCTGTGCCGCCACCCGGAGCCCCTCCTCGCCGCCCGGCGCCGCCTCCGCCGCTCCGACCCGCACGTCATTATATCAGTTCGGCCTCCCTACTCCGCGTCCCCTCGCTTCTTCCTGCTGCTACCTCACCCCGGATGGCCCCCTCTGCCTCTCCCCTCCCCTCCGATCCCCGTCTCTTCCTCCTCAGTGGTCGCCGCCGCCGGGCACCGGCTCTTCCTCGTCGGCGGATCCGTAGTCGGGATCCCCGCTCCGGCTGTGCAAATCCTGGACGCCCGCACCAGATCCTGGTCCATCGGCCCGCGCCTCTCCTCTCCGCGGGAGTTCGCCGCCGCCGCAGTCCTTCCCGACGTGCTGTTCGTCGCCGGAGGATGTGTTCCATCGTCCCCCTTCTGGGCGGAGGCTCTCGATCTCGCTTCCCCGTGCGCCAAGTGGTCCCCGGTCCCCAGCCCGGACCACCTCCGGGAGAAGTGGATGCACGGCTGCGTGTCGCTCGCCGGGAAGGTCCTTGCAGTGGCCGACCGCGGCGGCTTGTTATACGATCCGGCGGCACCACCTGGCGAGGCGTGGGCGCTGGTTTCTCCGGTCCTTGACATGGGGTGGAAGGGCCGTGCTGCCGTGGTCGGTGGAATCCTCTATTCCTACGATTACATGGGGCAGGTCAAGGGCTATGACCCGGACACTGATGTCTGGAACACAGTGGAAGGTTTGGCGAAGGAGCTGCCAAGGTTCCTATGTGGCGCCACTCTTGCCAATGTTGGCGGTCTGCTCTACCTGGTTTGGGAAGCGAAGTGTGAAGGGAAGGCGAGTAATGAACAAGGCCAATCAAAGGGCATGGTGGTGATTGAATGGGCTACCATTGAGGTGATGAGGGCTGAAGAGGGGCGGTTAATTGGGAAGGTACTATCCAGGGACACTGTTATGTTCACAGACATGCCGAGGGGGTCAGTAATCACACATTGCATTGCTTTGGATCTATGACATGGTTGCTGCAGTTGCCAAGCAATGAGCATGCAACATGCAAAGGTAAAATATGAGTTTTTGATTTTCTGTAAATGCTGTTTTGTGCCGATTGCTTACTCACGTGGTTCAATAGATTGAATATTTACTAACTAGCAATGCTTACATTTGGCTTGATTGCTGTTTCAGATTCACCGTAGGCCAAGGCTTGAAAAGCTCACAAGGCTGTGCGAGGAATGCTTCACTGAAGGTAGGCATATGTTTCAAGTATCGCAATAGAGTACACATATGCGGAATAAGAAAAAAAAATATCGCTGATGGATGCAGTGAGTGCATTATTTGAAGTGAATGCGACTTTTTAGTGGTCTTAACTCGTAGTTTGATATAAAGTTGCTTTATGTGAATACAATCCCATTGGTGTAGCTTGGTCTGATCACATGGGGATGGGGGCAGGGCATTGCTGATAAGCTAGTGGAGGGATGATTGATTTTGGTTTCAGTTGACTTATATATCAGATCAACGTGGTCTAGTGTTCATGGAAGGTTGGTTTTGTCAGTTTTCTGGAAGTAATTTGGAAAATAAAAGCAAGATCGGCAGTGATGTTGTTTGTGTGAATCTTGTGTTCAGTTAAATGCCTTCTAGTATCGAACTTTGACATACTTGACATAGTGTTGGGCTTGAGTAATCAAGATACAAACCTGCAATTGCAAGGATAGCTTATGGCAAGAAGCTCATGTGATTATACAGTCTGTTTTCATGGATCACATCTTGGCACCATTTAGTGAGGTCAAATGCATCATTTCAGTAGTAGCAATGATTATTATACCATAAAGATTTCCTCATGAGATGTGTCCTTAGCATTGGACGAAATTTTCCATATCACCAAATGAAGAAACAATATTTCATCATCTTACCATGTATCCCTGCTCTGGTCTTTGGACAGCGAATAATATGTATAAGAACGAGAAGTATATAATTCTTATCTGCGCGTGTACGTAATCAGTCTACATCTTGTTAGTTTTTATGTTAATTATTGTTATAATTGTTGCTTGCAGGAAACCAAGGAAATGATATATCTCGTTGTGTAGCTTCATCAAGTTTTGTGTATATAGATGAGGTACGTAAGAATCGAGGGCCTGCATGTGCAGACCCAGTTCTGTAAATAAAAAAAAAGGTTATGGCTAGCCAGACCATGAATCTTGATCTCTTTGATTTGTCATCATCGCCGTTGAAGCTCTTAAAACAATGCATGACTGCTAAGGCACTGCCATTGGGTTTGACATTGCAAACAATACTTGGTACCCTGCAGCGGACAAGTTATTTTTGTGTTTGGTAGTTGCATTAGGCTTCTACTACAGCCATAATATAGTGTGACCAAAAGCTTCAACTTGTCCGAAGCATAAATCTAAACCCTTAGAGCATGGACCTCGAGTATTTCGAAACCGACATGATACCCGAACCATTCTCCAGAGTGATGTGTAGGCAAAGTATCTGCAAAACAAACATGCAAATTTATTTTCGGGAATTAATCACTGCTTCATTACATATGAATCTCTGGTTCCATTTTTTTTTGCCTCTGGAGGCTTTGGCTTTGGGAATTTAGCTATGATCTCTTTCACGATTCTTAATAGTTCTGCACTCAGGGAAAAACAGTAAGTACTAGTTATTATGCTATCAGACTATTCTTTGAACTGTTAGTTTCCAGAACGATGTTGTGCTGCAGAAAACTTGGCAAGTCCTGTGGCGGTAGAGTAGAGAGATCCTGGACCCATTGTTGTTATTAGCCTGATCATCATGTTTGAGAAATTGAAAATGCCTTGATGATGCTTATGGCCTTGGAACCTCCCTGTAATGGCCTTAACAATTCAACCCACTCACCATAGCCCTTTTGCCAACTGGTATAATTTTCTCGTCCTCGGTGTCAATGATGAGCCAGTACCATCTTTTGTGTCGGATGGGTTGCCCAATGCTGAGTCATCATCATTCTGTGTATCTCTGGATGGATATGTGCTTCTGTGTCCGCCTGATGGTAGGGCTTCATCTTTTTTGTCATCAAAGAAATCTTCCATCTTATCATCATCAGGTGGGTCATCTTCCATCTTTTCGTCATCGACATCTTCCTTCTTTTTGTCATTAGATGGGCACTGGTGCATGTAGAGCTTTGTTTGTTGTTAAGGTGGTAGAGAGGTACAGGACAATTTTTCTTTGCAAAATATCAACACTTCATCTCCTATTATAAGGCACAACGTTTAAATTGTTATTGGTACTTGAATACATGAATATAACTATTATTTTTGCTTCAAAGACACAACATATTCGCTGTAATTTCGATGTCAAGTTGTCTAGTTTCTCCGGATGAATCAGTTCATTCTAAAATAAAATCAAAGAGATGAAGAACATGGATAAGAAAATCACAACATGAAAAATATCCATGTACTGATTTCTTAAATTAGTACTTACAACAGCTTTTGTAGAAAACAAAATATCATCCGATTCTTGTGTCCACAAATAGTATCGTAAATATAGTACATATGATTTCATATAACAACGTGATTCAAGTCATTCGATGAAAGGAGATTCACATATAGTATGTTCGAAAATGCCCAATACAATTGTATCCTTGGTTCTTATTAAAACATGTTTGTCCACACTATTTGAATCGTTCACATTTTCAAGATTACAAAAAACTTTAAGCAGAGGTTAGGTAAATTATCAATATAGTTAGAGAACTGCTTATGCAGCGAGACCACCTCTTATAGTTTACCTCCCGTCACCAGGAGACCCCTCCTTGTTCCTGGATGCCATAAATCACCAGAAGATCCCTCCTTGGATGCTATAAACTGGTGATACAAAGACATGATAACATCAACGTGTTAAATACCTTGTCATGCTCAAGCACCATTATCATGTTGTCGTAGTAGGTGTTCTCCAACTCTTAAAATGGAGTTTGTCAAACAACGTCATTGTCAACATCGCAGGTGTATTTAGCGGCTTTTATTAGCTGTTGCATCATGGTTTAGCCATATTGGTTAGTTTTAGGAGCGACGAAGGAATCCGATGCGGCTTTAATGTTTTCGTAGGTACAAGGTTGTATAAATAAGAAACCTATGAAGTTTAGTTCTACAATTAGAAACACACAATTTCCTACAGTAAACAACATAATTCTACAGTTAGACACGTGGTTTCCTACCGAAAATGAAAAAGTGATGAAGGTATTAAACATTGGTAGAATTGCACATCCATCGATTTTTTGCCTTGTGCTGCTGCTGGCTACCTTCATTTAAGAACAACTTGCTTCAAATGTCATAGACTAGTATGCAAAAATTTGAAGTAAGTTTTTCTTAATAGGAAGAAAACCGGTAGCAGCACAAGGCAGATTGGTGCTTGTGCAATTCCACCAGTGGTAACTACATTCACAACCTTTTAATTTTGGGTAGTAAACCATGTGTCTAACTGTAGAACTATGTTTAATATACGGAGTACTTATTTGAACAACTTTGTTGCCATGAAAAAATGAAGCCCCACTGTATTGCTTCTCCACTCCTAATATTAACCAATATATGACAAAACAATGATGCAACACGGATGATAAGCACACCTGCGATGATGGCCAAATGCTGTTTGCCAAGCTCCATTTTAAGAGCTGGAAGAACACATGCCACAACAGCATGGTAATGGTGCGTGAGCATGACAAGCTCGAGTAAGCATCGCTGCCCTTTTCATCTCAAGATCGGGGAGTATAATCAGTTTATCGCATCCAAGAAAAAAAAGGTCTTCTAGTGACTTCATGAAATCCAAGAACAATGAAACATCTTCTAGTGAAGAGACATAATCTTGAAGAGTTAGTTTCACAAAAAGCAATTTTCCAACTCTATTACAAAATTTCCTAACTTTTGGTTGAACTTTTCAGGAATTATGACAATGCAATCGATCCTGGTAGTGGGTACAAAAAGCATGTTTTCAGCAAGAACCAAGGACAACATTGTATTTGACCATATGTTTTCTAAGAGCACGAGAACATAGTTTTATAAAATTGTTCAAATCACTTGATTGTATGATCTCGTGTATACTATGTTTGCAAATCTACTTGAGGACATGAGAATTAGATGGTAAAATTATCCGTTTCGAGAAGGATGTTGTAAGTACTAAGTTTAGAACTTAACACATGCATATTTTTAGTGTTGTAATTTTCTTTGTCCATGATCGCCATCTCTTTGATATTATTATAGAATAAATTGATTTATCTTGGGAATGAAATTGGACAACTATACATCGAGTTTAGAGTAGATAAACTAGAGTGAACGAAGCAGCTTTGCGCTTTTTTAATTTTTTTGTAAGTCTGTTATGGGGTCCATGAGTTTGAGAATAGATATTTTTTAGATATTTATCCTTTCTTTCGTTCTAACCATTAGTCCTTGGCTGTGGCTTCCTTGAGGAAAAATAATAATCAAATACTAGCTTATCCTCGTGCTAAATTACCACAATTGATGGTGGATGTGCTATCTCAGCTGCAGTAATATTCCCATAGTGAGCGCAGCATTGATATCTTGTTGTGAAGAAGTACCAAAAGATCAGATACAAAATAAAATGTAGTTTCTTCATCTTTTATAAAACAAATATTTTTTTACATTTATTATACCCCAAGTTTAATGTTATATTGCTGAATGATTGTTGTGACTTTGATTATGATTACCATGTGTTATTTTACATTCAAGTATTTGAAAAATATGAGATGTGTAACATTGACCAGGCCAATGTTGCACCTTCCAACTAACCATAACAGTTATATTCTTTTGTCATAAGATTGACATTGACAAGGTCAATGTCTGTTTTTTTTTAATTCGGTAACAATTACAAGGTTGAAGTTGTGCCTTAAAATTGTAGATAAGGTATTGATGTTTCCCAAAAAAGGTTGCAATGTACCTCTTCTATCACCTTCACAATAAACAAAGCCTGCTGGTGTCTATGGTGCACTCAGTGAGTGTCATTAGGTGAAAATGAGAAGGAATATTAACATTTCTACAGCAGCACCAATGTGGATACACAAGATGACAACGACATGCATGGCTATACCAATACAAGTACACAAGATAAAATAGAACTTAGGGCGATTCCTCACCATCAATAGCCAACCAAGATCCCTCATATAACAAAGAGGAAGATGCAGACACTAGGAATGTCCTAAATGAAATGCAAACTTCTAATTGCGAAAAGAAGGAAGATGGCCCATCTGAGGACAAAAAGATGAACAATCCCCAATCTAATTAGGAAAAAGAAGGATAAGTCCTCTTCCCTCAAAAAAAAAAAAAGGATAGTCCTCACCATGAGGCAGTCACGGAAGCACATAGCCATCTGGAGACACAAATGATCATGCTGACTTTGCAACTGAGTGAAACAAAGGAGCGTAATTTAATTAGTGAAATCCAAAGCTCAGTAAACCATTAGGCAACATCTTGCCCTACCTAGCCTGACCTGCTTCTTTGGAGTATAAAAAAGCAGGGCCATATGGCCTTTTTTAAAGGACTTGAGTGGCAGTCTTGCGTGAGATACTAGTTTATTTCAGACGACCCGGACACATTTTGAAGGAGACTTCTCATTACCAAAATGGCAAGTCCAATTATTTTTGCCAGTCTAGGGCAGGGCAGCTGGGTAACATGTCTCGGAGGTGGTAAACAATTGTTTTGAACTTTCCCTGCTGCTCGGGACTACTCCCTCCGTTTCAAAATATAAGATGTTTTAGCTTTATGAAATAAGTGCATCTAGACCTCTTTTAGTGTGTAGGTTCACTCCATATCTAGATGAACCTACACACTAAAAGAGATCTAGATACATTCCATTCACAAAGCTAAAACATCTTATATTTTGAAACGGAGGGAGTAGATCTAAGAGAGCTTCAGGGTCGTCTCCCGTCGAACAATTGAAGTTAGGCTGAGGTAGAGGTAGAGCAAATGGAGTCCAGTAGCACCCAGCAGGCAAATGCCAACGGCGAAAATGAGAGGAAGTCTATGGCGGAGCTGGCCGAGCGCATCCTGCTGCTGGCGACGTTGGTGGCTACGGCGACGTACGCCGCAGCGTTCAACACGCCTGGGGGTGCCACCTCCCCGGCGACCCAATCATCAGGTCCACACAGTACGTGCGGTACTTGATGTTCTTCTACTGCAACGCCACCGCGTTCGCTGCGTCGCTCATGGTCTTCGTCCTCCTCCTGCTCCTCCTCTCGGTCCGCCGCCAAGAAAACCTCAGGATCATCGTCGTCCCGCTGGTGCTGGTCATGCTACTGGGCCTGCTCAGCCTCATCGGGGCCTATGCCGCCGGGACTTTTCGGGACCCGTTCACAGCTGCTGGTGGTCGCCGTCTTCACTTACGTCGGGATTCAGAGGGTGCGGGCCCCTGCCTCGCCAGAAGGCGACGTCAAAGGTGCGTCCGGATCCCTGAGCGGAGAACGGCTCCGCGAGATGCTGATGCAGCTCGCCGCGTTCGCGCTGACCGTCACGTACGTGGGCGGGCTGAGCACGCCGGGTGGCTTCTGGGACAGCACTGAGGATGGCCATCGACCAGGAGATGCCATTATCAAGGGCGCACGCCTGACCGCATTCTTCGTCTGCAACACCACGGCGTTTGTGGCGTCACTGCTCATCGTCGTGGTCCTGCTGGTGAGGAGGATTAGCCAGACAATAGCTGCGTTTCTTGGCAGCATGGTCATGCTCTTTGGCCTCCTTGGCTCGTATTTGGCTGGCAGCCACCAGGAGAAGGCCGTGTTTTTCACCAGCTTGATAGGTGCGATTCTGGCATACATCGTAGTCCAGTTTTTTGTTGTCGGGATTGCCGTAGAAGTTATAAGAAGGCGGGCAGGGGATAATAATTTCTGGGCAAAGCTTCAAGATTTCCACGGGGTTATTTCAATCTTTTTCAAAGCTGCAAAGAAAACTCAAGATGATTGGTAATTTTTTCAAAGCTACAAATACTACTGTCCCTATTTTTCTTCCTCCTCTGCAAACCATCAAGCCTTCCTATATATTCCAGTCTGCGATTGAACAAGGTTTCTCTTCAATTTACAGGGAAAAAGAGGAGGTTGAGCAGAATTACTCCAGTTATATTCAGTACCTCGCCGCTCTTGCGTTAACCATCACTTACCAGGCGGGACTGGATCCACCCGGTGGCCTTTGGCAGGAAAATGGAGACGGGCACAAGGCCGGCGACCCCATACTCCGAACGACGAACCCGAGGAGGTATAACGGCTTCTTCTACTGCAACTCCGTTGCTTTCGTGGCCTCCTTGGTCTGCATCATCCTGGTCCAGATAAGGCCTCTGCTCCAGCACCGCGCGCTGGAGCAGGCCATGATACTGGACCTGCTCAGCCTTGTCGCTGCATATGCCATCGGGAGCTGCCGGGATGAAACGACCACCGTTTACGCCATGGGCATTGGCGGTGCCGCTCTGGTCTACGTGGTCCTGCATGTTGTCTTGCTGGACCAGACGGACATCCATGGCCAGAGAACGGATGAAGGCGATGTGTCGCTGAATAGCATGGGCTATGGGCTGTTCCTGTTCGCGCTCTTGGTAGCGACCATAACTTACCAAGCCGGGTTGACCCCTCCTGGCGGCTTCTTGCTCAAGGATGATGCATCCGGGCACCATGCAGGCGATCCGGTCCTCTTGTACAACTATCCACGCCGCTACAGCGTCTTCTTCTATTGCAACTCCACGAGCTTCATGGTGTCTATCGCCATCATCATACTCCTGGTGAACCCCAACATATACAAGCCAGCCATGTGAACTCATGCGCTATCAATCTGCACGGCGGTGAGCTTTTTTTTGTCTCCTGGCTGCCTTTGCTGCCGGGACCAGCCAGCATCTGAAAACATCCATCTACGTCTTGGTGTTGCTTGCCGTGGTGTTAGTTTTGGCACTCCTACTGCTCCTAGTGTTTTTCCTGAGGTCAATCATATTTCCGGTGCCCTCACCCTCACCCTCACCGGAACTGCCAAGCGATGATGCAGATACAGAGCCAGTGCACCGGATTGATGAGCACAATGCCATTAGCTCGGCAGACGAAGCGCAAGCGCGCCTCAAATGGAGAAAAGAGACGAGAGCACAAGCCAACCGGATGTACCTGATGACAGTCGGGATCCTGGTGGCGAGTGTCACTTACCAGGCCGGCCTAGACCCACCGGGCGGATCTTGGCAGCGCAGCGGCGACGGACACAACGCGGGCGAGTCAGTAATGCAAGACAACAGGAGGCGACGTTACCAAGCCTTCTTCTATGCCAACTCCACCTCCTTCGTGACTTCGATTTTCCTCATGCTCATGTTGCTGATGCTCGCAAAGTCGTCATCCCTGAAGCAGAGCAAGGCGTTGTCTAGGGTGATGTACACGATGATCGTGCTGGATTTTCTCGGACTCCTAGGAGCCTACGCGGCGGGTTCAGGCAGGGAGTGGAAGACGTCCGTGGATGTCGTTGTAATAGTCCTCTCCGTGCTGGTTTATTTCAGCGTCCATGTACTGATATCACTCCTTCGGCGGGAGGAGGGTGGACAGCAAGATGCGGATGCTGCTGCCCCAACGGCTGCTGGCAACTAGCTAGTAGTTGGACAAGCAATTTCCTAAGTATGGTCTCATTAGCATTTCATTGTTCTCTGCAGCTTTTGCCATGCTGTACAACTCTAGTTACTATATTATTTCTCCCAGTTTCTAAAGGTTTCATTAGCTTTTAAATGATATTAATTGGTTCATATACAAGTTCCGCACTTCGCAGCATATCGATGTGTACTGAATTGAAGTATGGGTCTCTCAGGACGAGTTTGTTTGTTCATGCTGATTTTACCAAATTTGAAGCAAACTTGACCTGTCAATCCAACAAGTTCTTTATTGTTTTCTGGTTGAGCATAGGAATTTTCCACCCCGATATCATAGCTCAAAGTGATAACCAAAATTGAATTTAAGACTATAAGAGGTACGCCCTCCATCTCTAAATATTGGCGTATAAATTGAGTTTTACCGAATTTAAGTTTGTGAGATCTACTCCTAACTTGGACAAAACGCTCAAGCCTGTCACTCCCGGGACTTCATCTCCAGTGAGCCGATCACCATCTTGATATTAATATATACCCTTGATCAAATAAGTAGAAATTTAGAAACATAACATGTTTTACGAAATTTGATTAAGTCGCATGCAGAGATGACTATGTGTTATGCTCGACCGGTGTTTGTTTTAGAAATATTGTCCAGGCTTCGAAAGGAGGATGGCAAAGAACACATGGCAAGTGAGGCAGCTCTTCAAGCGAAAACTTTTGTACATACAAGCGATGACTGCATCCTCATCGGCGTGCCTCTTTGGCTGGTTGGCATGCCATATATCGGCGGCTCTCGAATATAATTTGTTTTTGGGTTGGTCGATTTTTTCATTGCTGCCAACGGAGCAATAATATGGTAGGACCTGTATGTAAGAAATAAAGTCAAAATTATTTTTTTTCATCTTATGATTTGTCTGGTAGGTCCCAAATGTAAGAAACCAGTCCAACTAAACAGACAATTTTGTGTAGCCTAATGGCGGCCGGCGTCAAATGCATCCAATGGTGTAGAAGTAACATAGTCGCGAGAGTTTGTGGCTTTTACACAATTCATTGAATTCAAGTGGCACAAATCAGATTCGGCTTGGAGTAGTGACACATGTCGTATAAATATTGTACCGTCAAATTAGGGGTCAATATGACATATGTGCAAATAGAAGAGGGCATACATTTGAGGGTTGAGAAGTGAGGAATATCGTTGGGAGTTGGAACGAACAAATGTTGAAGATGCTACCCTGAGTCGTAAAAGATTCCTGCCAAGAGTTGCACACACGTAAGATGAAATACAAAAGGAAGAAGGTTGAGGGAGACAAGCTAAAAAAAAAGAGAACGGGGAGACCAGCTAAAAGAAGCTTCATTCATTTCCCGGTTTG
The DNA here is from genome assembly GCA_023614405.1 of Avena insularis. Lineage (NCBI taxonomy): Eukaryota > Viridiplantae > Streptophyta > Magnoliopsida > Poales > Poaceae > Avena > Avena insularis. The sequence continues at coordinate 30,821,764 of CM042690.1, forward strand.
CTAATTCGTTGGCAGCGTTGGGAAGAACTCAGTAAGAAACTATGGGTTTTGTTTGGATTTCTCGCCAACATTTCTTGGCCATGTATGGTAAGCAAACAAGAAATATTGGTCAAGTGGAACAGCACAAACACATGATCGATATGATGCAGCACGGAAGCTTCTGGTATGTTCGAACCATGTTACTTTCGGATATTACAGCTAAGCAGCAGCAGTTGGCTGCCGATCGACCGATCGAGCACATGCACACGGTAGCGCTACTCGTCGTCGTCGCCTCCGAAGAGCGACGACGACCTGTAGTAGACGACGAGTAGGAAGAGCAGGAGCGCGAGCGCGGCCCCCGCGGGCGACCCCCGGCCGGCGCGCTGCGCGGCGTCGAGCGACTCGCCCAGCGCGAACCCGAAGATGTCGACGAGGCGGTGGCCGGAGGAGAGGATCCGGATGAGGAGGATGAGGCTGATGGGGAGCAGCAGGAGCCCCACGGGGCCGAAGAGCTCCGCCACGGCCTCGAGGATCGCGTCGCCGCCGTCCACCATGAAGACCGGCCCCGCCACCACGATCCCCACCACCACGGACAGCGGCAGCCCGTAGTGCCGCAGGTCGTGCCCCCGCGCTTCCCCTATCATCTCCGGCATCATCATCGTCGCTCCCTGTCCTGGGCTAGGCTAACTCGGAGGATGTAGCTGGCTGCAAACTGAGATACTACTTGCTGGTGGTCCGGCCGCTTGGCCATTGACAGGGGCACATTGCCGATTCTTATCGTTCCCAGCTGCTTGCTGCGACCGTTCCGTATGTGTATTTTATATGATCGTTCGGTAATCGCTATGTACTTGTATATTTGGAACCGAAAGTGAAATGATACCGGCGATCGACGACCTTGACTGAGCAGAGGTTGAGAGCTCCGTCCTACTATAAGCTATAATACATCGCCGACGAGGTATATATGTATATATAGCTCCTCTCCATGGATATGCTTGAATATATATGTGCGTACATGTACAGTTGAAATTCCATGCAAAAAAAAAAAGTACAGTTGAAATTTTGTCCTCCGATGACACAGCGTTTGCTCATCAGATATACTATAAGAGGCGCACAATTGTAGGGAAGAAGAACAAGGAGATAAAAAACGTGCCACTTTGCCGTCCCGGCCGTACGTGACCGGTTACGGCAAAGCGAACGCGGTGCGGGAGCCGATCGCCGCGGTCTCCCCGGAAGGCCTGTGGTCGTGGTGGAGGGGCTTGGTGGTGGCCCCCGGCTTCAGCAAGGTGGACACCTGCGGCTTGGTGGCCAAGGAGACGGCCACCTGGAAGGCCTCGCGGGAGGCTGACCGGAGCAGCTCGGCGACCATCCTCCTCGCCGGCATGATTGCCCGGCGAACAGGCTGGTCGTCGGAGCCTCGGAGGTCGGAACACGCGCGGGAGACGAGTGGACGGAGGCTCTGCGTCTGCGATGGGAATGGAATGCGGCTTTTAGAGGAAGAAGGGGGCTCGCCAGGCCTAAATTTGGGGGGCAGAAGGGGCGGTTACGCGTACGAAGAGCTAGCTGGTCCATTCCCAAGCCTCAACTTTTTTTAGTTCGTAGAAGAACGACAATATGCCGTGTGTGTGCAAATACAGAGCACCAGACACGTGGTTGATTGATTGTTTCAAGTTCAGGGCAGAAGCATTTCCGTTCAATGTAGGCTGCCCTGCCTCGTTTTCATTTTTTCCTTTGCAAAATAAGAGCAATCTTCACCTGCGGCCCGCAGCGTTCCCCAGAGGCCAATTGAGAGTCCACTTAAATTTTGGCTCACACCGGCCCAATAGGCCGAGTTGGCAGCGCCGGCAATCCATATCAGATTTCGGCCGCGGCCCCTATTTTCAATTATAATCCCCCCACTTTCACTCCATATTGCCGCTCCCGCCGCTCCAGTTTCTTGGTCGGCGCTCCAGTTCACATAAGTTTCCAAGAGCTCGTTGAACCTCCCCTTCCTCACCGGTAGTATGCCTTCGAAGAAGAAGCTGACGGGGACAACATAATCGCGCCAACCGACACTGAAGGAGAAGCGGCCTACCATGTCTGAGAAGGAGTCGGATGAGGAGGCCCCCAGGGTCAAGTACACAACGCAAGACCACAAGAGGTGCCGACACACGTCCTTGGCAACGGCTACGGAGAAGGCCTCAGCGGCGTTTTAGGGCCTTAGCCTCGGCAACTCTGAACGCGATCGCATGTACCATCCCGCCCTTGGAGGCACGCAAGGGAGCATGAACTCGCCGACATACTCAGCGTACTACAAAGAGAGGTACGACTCGATGCCGGTCTCGCAGATCCAATTCTCTCTCGAGGTAAGTGACATCGATGTGACAATCGATCTGAACTCTATGTACTCGCCTATCATGGCAGCTTAACGCTGCCCTGGTTTCGGCCCAATCTCAACCGCTCCTACTCCGACTCGAATGCCTTGTGCGGGGCTCCAGTCACGACCGACCACGTGACACCAACCTTCCCTACAGCCTATTCGGAAACGCTAGCAATACTGACAATGCATTTGAGCAAATGACCGGCGAGCTCTACGAGCACGACGAGGTATGAGACCCACCACCGGCCATGTGTTTGTCCTTTGTGTGAACGTGTATTTTTGTGACATCCACGCCAGCAATATGTTTGACCATGTATGCATGTATAGACCAAGGGCGCCCAAGTCTTGAGCGGCATGTGGCAGGCCCGGGGCACTCACCACTCCAAACTTGTCCCCGATACTGAAGAAATCAATGATGATGACGACGATGAAGAGGTGGAGAACGATGTGGTCGATCTCGAGAACGGCGCCACCACAAAGAAAATGAGGGTTGGGATCCACAACCCAATGTGGAAGTCGTTGGAGGATGAATGCCTTGTAGAGGCATGGAAGGCGGTGAGCCTTGACCCCATCACTGACGCCAACCAAACTGTCGGCAAGTACTACAGTAGGATCTTGGATCAATTCAATAATTTAATGAAAGGAATCAATTTGGCGAGTATGCAATGATCCACACCGAGAGGGGCTTGTCGCATAGGTAGAACATGATCAAAAAGTCCTACAACAAGTTCCATGGCCATTTTGAGGCCATCCTTCGGGAAAAAGAGAGTGGCAAGATCATGGTCGACTACGTTGAGTTGCTAACTCATCTTGTGCATATGTCAATTGGACACACTTCATTTTGTGCATTGACCTATGCTATCTTTGCTAGTTGTTGGACGCCCTCAAGTTGCACAAGGCCATCGAGAAGGACAAGGACGTCCTCTTCATGCATTGCTTTAGGCTACTCCAAGATTGCAACTGGGATAACGTTTGCCTCGGCCTCAACGATGGCAAATGCATCGGTGAAGATGCACTGCCCTCTCGGCTGCCTTGGCCAACCGCCCAATTGGCAACAAGAAGGAAAATGCCGAGAGGAATGGTGCCTCCTCATTGGACGACATTGATACATCCATTGAAAGGATGATGTAGTCGTTCTCCTCCAACAACAAGAGAGGGATGATAGGAGCGATGCAATATGGAAGGCTTTGTTGGGGAAGCAAGATACTAAATTAGAGCTTGATAGAGAGAAGGTTGAAGCCACTAAGATGAAATCCCAAACCAGCATGCTCAAGGCGATGAATGAGGGGTCACAATTTTCATTGGCCAAGACGAAGGAGGGGGCGGAGTTCTTGATGGAGGACATGTCAATGATGGACCCGCTGGCGAGAGCATGGCACGAGACGTACCATGATCGCATCGGCAAGGAGATGATGGCTCTAGCGGCGGCTTTGGAGACAACGACACCTGCACCACCACAGCCACAATGACACCAGCATCAGTGATACCTACACCAACACCCGAGCTGGCGCCCTCTATGAGTGATGAGGACACAAAGGCGATGGAGGTGGCGCCGCTCTTCATTTGATCGATGTTGTCCTATCTTTTCTCTCAATTCCTCAGCAATCGCGCTAAAAACTCGAGTTCCTTTTGGATTTCCTTTTTGATCAATTATAATCGCTGCATTGTCATCATAGCAGATTATTATATCGTCTTCACTTTAAATTCTATGGGTGGCATAGCTACCGAGATCAATGTAGTTAATTATGTCTTTCCTAAAAGTTGTTTATCAACTTCTTATTTTGTTCTAGGATTCCTTTTTTAGACCATTTGTGGCATACAGGAAGAGCCCGAGCTACTGCAGCAGATTTTAAAAAGGGAATTGATCGTGATTTGGAGTTCTTTACATAAACCCTTTTAACTAAGATTTTCCTATGTATACTTGTTCTAATTTTTTCTGTTCTAGCTTAGTTATTTCATCTAGCCGAGCCATTAATCTATACCTAATAATAAAGAAAGAGTGTTTCTTATAGTACCTACACTTTTCTGGATGGGTTTACCCTTCCACCAAACCCCTTATTACTACCCATACCACCCGTAAGTGAAATATCGTTTTTTTTCAGAGACGTTCGTCGCGCACCCAGCCAGTTTTTTTCCTACTCCGCAATCACGGAGAGTCCCATCTGAATCCAATAGACAAATCGCGGAGATTCCCACCAATAGACATTTACATGGAGACTTAGGATCTTAGGTTGTTTTGCTGCTCCGCACTCTTTATTTCTCAATATTTGCTGCTGATGAGTCCCTGTTACGTACGTGTTGTTGAGGCTCAACTCTCAATGCTAAAACTAATTGAAGATTTGTTGCCGATGTACATGTTGTTATTTGTTTCCTCCATTAATATCGGTTGAGCTGATTGATGCGTGTCTTGACACCCTTGCAGTGTGGCGCCGATGATGGATTAGACAAATAACCACTATAAGACGCTCACGTGGCTGATATCAAGACACACCTGGTTCTACACGGAGATAGTGATCACCGAGACTTAGGTTTCGAGCACTCAGTCTTCTTGATACTGAAATTTTGATTAGTGGTGGTTGGAATGTGTTGATATAATTTTCTGAACTATGCAGCTTCCCTCTTTTGCCAACTGTGACAATGATCCCCTCTCGAGAATTTGAATTCTTTTTGTTATGGCTATATTTAGAATCCGCCGCAACGCGGGGCATTTTCCTAGTTCTTTTTTATGAAAGAAAGAAAGGAACAGAATAAATAATTAAAAAAAATATTCAATAAGCAAAAGGAAAGAGAGGGATTCAAACCCTCGATAGTTCCTAGAACTATTATTTTGGCAGCCGAACTTTGGCCCAGGGTGGTAGCAAGAACTTTGATTCGGGCCTTTGAATGTCGTATTCGTATATGTGTGAAAAATTCCATTCTTAGGCCATGCACTATGTGGTGCCGATTCAATGAAAAAGATGCCAGCAAAGAATCGACACCGATTTACTACTATGTAAGGAACCACATCAAACTGTGCAACTAGGACCCAATAGAACTAAAAAAAAGGTTATTTTTCATTTCGTTCTGATCCCTTTCCGGCCTCGTTTACTTCTAAGGTTTTTTCAGGGATCGGAGGGGAATTTCCCAGCCCATCCCGCGATCCTGAAAATTCCCAGACAGCCTGTTTACCTCTCTGGTATTTCCGAGTTCAATCCCGGCCCATCCCGTAACTTCCACCCCCGGGCCTCAGCTAGCTCGTGTATTCTACCACGCGAGTCCTACCTCGTGTATCGTCGAGGAAAGGAAGCAAGGCAGCGACCTGAAAAGAGGACATAGCGCGGCCGGAGGTGACATCGCGTAGACGTCGACCTGGGGCTGGGGACCGCTGCTGACGGGCACCTTGCCGGGCTTCCCCAATCCCTTCTCTCTGGTGAGTACCCCCTCCCCCCATGCCTCTTCCCCTCTACTCCCCTCCTAGGGTTTCTTGGCCGCCGCCGGCATCCACCTCCGCCCTCTGATCTGGTTATTTGGAGCGGTAGCGGCAACGACCTCCTCCTGTCCTCCGTTCTCCGGTACTCCGGTCTGGCAACAACGCCGCCTACCACATGATCGGCAGCGGCCTCCAGGTAGTGAGGACCCCTTGCATGATTGGGTATCTTTAGATCAGAGTAACATTTGTTTCCTTATGCTCAGGAGCTGCATAGCGCAAATGTTTTTCTATTTACCTGTGGACTCCTTGCCTGTAGATTAATGTTGGGGATATTCTGCTGGTAGTGGTACGACTCGGCCATACAGCTGACCAAGACAAAAATATGTATATTCGATTTCTTGTGTTCTCAGAACACGCACCAGGTTCTACTGAGCTGACATGTAATCTTTTGAACTGCATGTTACTTCACCTAAAAATCTTAAGAAACAATTCCAGCTCTTGCCGAAAGCTTCTATCCTATGCTATTAATCTATTTGATCAAATTAACTTTATATTTAATACCAAAGTAAATCTACATTTATACAGAAGTAGCCCAATTTTGAGCCATAAATAGCCTCTGTGTATCGAAGTAACTATATATTTGAGCCAAAAGTAGCTTTTATAGTTTCTAGTCAAGGATAGAAGTGAAGAATTCAACGATGCAGACCATACATGTGGTTTTTAGGATATAGCAGTGCTTGTTAATGTAGTTCTGATTTGTACTTGAGTGGATATGTACATTAGCATGTTGTAGGGGTGCATTAGCAAATCTTGTACTACTCTGCTTTGGAGATCAGTGCAATGTGAATATGATATTATTCTTGACATAACCTGAATAGGATATTTGGAATGTTATCTAGATCGAGCATTTGTTGTTGTCTGAAGATAGAGAGATCTTTGCTTCTCCTCCTTTATTAGGAATTATTACTGATTACCTTTTGTATTTGTCAAAGGTAAACAAAGTCTTGAAGTAGTAATCTCAAATCATATCCTTAAACGCTTCTGGAATAATTTGCTAATGTTGGCAAAGATAGCTAGCTCCATATTTGTATTATAGTACTAGTTCCTGGTGTTTCTATTCTCTTTGTTCTCAAGGGCATATATATGTTTGTTCGCATGAGGTTTATATCTACACAACTTATTGTATGAATTAGCATTAGCACCAGAACTGTTTTCTTCTCAACATATATATGTTTTGTGCTTTGGATCTTATGGCTAGTTCGAAACTCAAGATTGATCGATTCATGTTAATTTCTTCAAGACTTTAGAGCCCGAGAAAATACAGTCAATATGTTCAGTTTTAAACTGGGAGAATCTTTGAACATATCATCAGGGGTGATGTAGTCAAAGTGTCAAACTTATGCTTTTAGTAACTCAACTATTATACTTTTTCCAATCATCCATTACCGATTAGTTGATTTGAACCTGAAACTATTTCTTGTCGTCTAAGTGCACCCTTTAGTAAGTGGAATTAACAACATAAGTGCACCCCTTTTATGTTTCGCTCAGATAACTGTACTAGTATCCTAGATCAGCAAGCTACCTACTGAGCATGTACTAGTATCCTAGATCAGCAAGCTACCTACTGAGCAAGGCATCTGATCCCTCTCATGGGAAAAAGGCAAGAAAGTATCTTAATGCGTGTCCTGAATCTTTTATTTGTTAACAAGTAAAACAGATATGGATATGGTAAGGCAAACTGAAGTAGTGTATCCTATATACATATATGTTCTCGCATACATACATATCTAACTGTTAGTTTGTACTAAATGTACCGTTGCCGTTGTTCTATACCCTCTTCAGCTCCACAAGATGAACTCCAAGGGCAAGGCATGGAAGGTTAGATCTGCCATTGTCATGTCAAGATAGTGAAGTGTGTCAGTGTTCAAGAGCTTGGAGTTACAAATATGCCCATTACCAGACTGTAATAATCTTTTAAATCCGTAACTTGATGTCTTGCCAGTAGGATGTATTTAAGTTTCCTGGAAGTACATGTTTAATCTCTATGGACACGTTTGTAAAGATTTAACTTTTACTTGAGTTATTATACTATCCATTATCATACAGGACATTGAGCTGATGTGTTCTTATTTCTTTATTTAGTGGAAAACTTGAATTTTTACTTGAGTGGCTATGTACATTAGCATGCCGTAGGTGTAAAGTTTTGTTTTTTATTGCTTAATCTCAATCCTCGTGCATCCCAGAAATCCTAGTTACTACAGGGGTTTAGCAAAATGAGAGGAAAATTGGGGAAAAGTGGGGATTGGGTGAAATACTGGGATTCACCAAATCCCCTCAAATCCCTAAACTCCTAGGAGGTTGAAATATACTAGAGGTAAACAAGGCCTCCGTGGGCAGACCTCAACCCTTTCCTTTGCCTTAGCAGAAATACAATTCTTTCTGCGTATGAACCGAACCAACTTTGTGGTTTGCTTTTTGGTCGGACATCTTGATTCGATGTCCTACTATGTGTGGAATCGGTTCCAAAGTCTCTTTGAATCGCTTTAAGCACACATAGTGCATGGTTTTATGGGTTTAAATTGTTTTTAGGCCAAATCTGTATCGGGCCGGCCATAGCTGACGTGCAGTATGCTCAGGCTCTAACACGAGTACAGTGCCACTCACGTCAGCTCGGTGACCAGCTGGAATGAGCTGCAGCCACCGGTAGCCGTAGGTTCCATTTGCAGCCGGCCGCCGGGGACAAGGGTGCCGTCGCCCGGGTTAACTAACCGTTGCGCGGCGTCTCTCTCTCTAGCCAAGCGGCGTGGCGACGTGGATCGGGAAACCGGGACGTAGGAGTAGGCTGGCTCGCAGGAACCCGGCCGTGGTTTTGACCACGGATTTCAAATCCGCTAACTGCTTTCGGTTTATTTTAATTCCGTTGTTCAAAGCGAAGCAGTGGGCTGCTGCCTGCCAGTAGGCAGGGGTGTTGGCCGGGAATGTTGCTAGCCGCCGTAGTCTTGGATCTCCTGCGCACCTTAATACTATGCGTGGTTATGTATGTGTTGTTTTGCTACTCTGAAAAGTAAGTGCTGTCTTGGTATTCAGGCTATTGAGAAACAACTTACTCGACTCTCGCGAATTAAATGTCACAAATTTATCTAAATTCATACGTATCCATAGATTCATACACTAAAATGTTTCTCAATACACACAAATTAAAATAAGTGGATGTCTACTAGCCTTAAAATTTATCCGTAAAAGAGTGCAAATCCACATATACATTTTAAAGTAGGGAAAATCACTTCGCCATAGTCACACGAAAATCTGTCCATTAAAATTCAGCACATGGTCTTCTCATTTTCTACATGCACTTAGCTTAGGTGGGAAAATTAAAGAGGAGAGATAGGATAACCTGCACCTTACCAATGCATTTTTACTTCACTCCATACAATTTATCTTAAACACTTAACTGTGGATGGTGCGAGTATGTTTGCCAATTATGCATGGCGTGAACAATTGTCAAATTGCTAGATGCCAGCTACTACACATGTGGCACAAGGGTTTAGTCACAACTTATGAGCTTATGGGTGTAATCTTGTTAAGACATATAGCCGTGAGCTTGATCTAAACTCTCCATTGCACCTACAAAGGGAGTTTTGGTGACAACATACACTTCTTTTTGAGAATAGTTTCTCTCAGATCTTTGAAGGAACCCTAGTCCGGATTCATTTGCTAGCCTTCCCCTAGAGGTTGTCGGCCTCCCAGTTTTCCCCAAAATCCGTTTACTCTTACAAACTAGTAAGGAGGAAAATAGTTTTAGAGCCTAAACAAATATGAGAAATGAGTTACAAGTGAATTCTTTAGTGTCTTTGGTAGGCTCTTAGCCTTGTACAAATTACTTTCACTATCACTGGATGAAGGATAAAGAAGGTTAGTATTTATTTTCTTATTTACTTTAGGCCTTTGGTCCATGGTGCACGATGTACCATGGGTTTAATGGAGTTCCTTGAGACTTGAGTGTTTCTTAGCATTTGGATCTGCTTTAACTTTGTGTCTTCTAATTTTAACCATTTCTATGCACGACGCTACATCGGTAGAGTGTGGATTTTCTCCTAGACACAACAATTCATGTTTCACTGAGACGGACTATCTTTTCCATAAAAGTTGATATTTTTATTGTCGAATGTATATTTCTGATGACTTTGCCCACTATAAAACTCTCTAGGTTGAGGACAGGGCAGCACCAGCAAGGCAGCAACCAAGGTGAACAGTTGGTCTACCCGCCAAAAAAAAAAGTTGAACAGTTGGCCACTTTTGCGACCACAGCATACCACACATACCGTTTGCCCGCACGGCATCCAGCCCCGCGCCGCGGTTCCGCCACGACGCGCAGCCGGAAATCGCCCAAAACCACGAGCCACGTGCACCGCGGTGCCGGCTATGGACTAATTTCCTTCCCCCCACCAGCACAGCGCAAGAGCCCGAGACCCTTTTCCCCTCTTCTTCTCCCCCCTCCCCACTCTCGTCAAGAACACACACACGCGACGAAGCAGATTGGAACCGGAACTCGACCTGATAATCCAACCTTTTCTTTCTTTCACTCGTCTCGAAATGGCGGAGGAGAAGGGCACGCTGCAGGCGATGAGGGAGTGGGTCGTGGAGCACAAGCTCCGGGCCGTCGGTACGTCGCCGCGGGGAATTTTCTCTTCCCCCGCCGCCAAAAGCTCCACCCGTCTTTCTCTCCCTGCCGCCAGGTGAATCTGACCCCCTTTGTTTGTGTGCTTGAAGGTACTCTGTGGCTCACGGGGATCGCGGGATCGATCGCGTACAACTGGTCCAGGCCCGGCATGAAGACCAGCGTCAAGCTCATCCACGCCAGGTACGATTCCCTCTATCCCGGGGAACCGCTGTGAAATGTGATTTGTGCTTGCTGTATCCTCAGTCGGAATCCTGTGTTGAAAATGCCTGCGGGGTATTGGACTGCTGGGTACATGTGGTGCACTCCATGGTTGGTAAACAAGTCACGAACCTAATTCAGTCCTGACTATATTACAAGGATGTCAGATTTTTAGCTTCTCATCTGATTTAGGTGGCATCGTGGACTGTTTCTTTGATGTTACTTGTGGATCACACGATTAACCCTGTTGCACTTGTTTGATCCACATGATAAATGCTGATTTCGTAGTTCTCCCTCAGTTTCAAAATATAAGATGTTTTAGCTTTGTGAAGCAAATGTATCTAGACTTCTTTTAGTGTGTAGGTTCATTCAGGTTTAGAGTGAATCTCACACTAAAATAAGTCTAGATACATTTCCTTCACAAAGCTAAAACATCTTATATTTTGAAACAGAGGGAGTACAAGATGCGGTATAGGTTTGAGAATAAAGTGCACAAACAAACACTTCGTTCCCCGTAATCACCGACTTCTGTCGTTAGAATTTTGTAGTTGAGAGCTTGACTCCTACCAAATTGGGTGAGGATGGAGCTAGCGCTACTGTTGATTGCAGGAAGTGAATTTTTCCGTGCAAGGCGCGTTATATTTACACAGATCAAGCTTCCTCAATCAAGTCCTGTGCCGCACACACTACACTCCATTCCGAATACATCCATTAGTTTGATCTTCAGTCATTTATGCAACACTGTCCCCAGATGATGATGATGGCGTGAGTTTGGTAAAGGAGGTAGTGTTGGATTTTTTAGTAATCACAAGGATGTTGGATTTTTTAGGTTCCCGTCTCATTTAGGTGGCATCATGGATTGTTTCTTTGATGTTACTTGTTTGTACTTGTAGTTGTAGATGATAAGATTAACCCTGTTATACTTGTTGATCCACATGATAAATGCTGATTTCGTGGTGCAATATGTGGTATGTTAAAATAAAGCGCACAAACAAAGACTTCATTCCCCATAATCACTGACTTCTATCGTTAGAATTTTGTAGTCGAGAGTTTTACCCCTGCCGCATTAGGTGACGATGGAGCTAGCAATATTTGTGATTGCTGGAAGTGAATTTTTGCATGCAAAGCGTTGTATATAGACAGAGCAAGCTTCCTCAATCAAGCCCCCTGCTTCACACACTGCACTCCAAATACATCCATTAACTTGATCTTCAGTCATTTATGCAACACTATCCCCAAATGATGGTGATGGCGTGACGTAGTATGTGAACAAACGCGTATGCACTGCAGTTCTAATTTCCTGTACATCTTTGGATATAATGTCATTGAAGTACTTGACAGTGCCAGAAAGGGCTCATGACTGGCTAGGTAACTACCGTTTACTTGTTATAAAGTAACAAGCATAATAATACGCCAAGAGTGCACTCACTTCTTGATGCAAACAAAACAACAAGCTTGCAAAACACATCATGGTCCACATCGTGTCAATTGTGAACTAGCTATAACCCGGATGGGTGCTTATTATAGACTCATGAAAGGGGCCTTGACCAGTTGACCGCATCACTGCACTCAATGCAAACGGACAGAACCAAAGTATGCAGAAAGGAAATAGTTTCCTGTGGGGAACTTCTATATTGTGGTGACACATTTCTTGTGATAGTGCCATTCTCTTTAGTTTCAGAAAACTGCCAAATATTACTAGTTGATTATCTGAAGGGAAAAACCATACCTAGACAGTTAGAGTTCATATATGTTTCCTAGTGTTGAACTCGGACCTTGACTATCATCACACAACTTGTGTTGTCCTGGAGAAGGCTAGGCACTGCAGTAGCCTCACTTTCATGTCCTTAACTTGATTTTGGAGTCCCCAAGAGTTTTTTTCATTTTTTAATGCTTTTCCAGGACAACTGTTCTATGACGTCTTTGGTAGCCTATACAGACTAGTGTAGGGTGGCTGTGTTGAATCCCCAAAGTATTGCATGGATCAAGAAAGTAGTAGAACATACAACATAGTGAGAGAAACAAATTCAAACTCAGTGCACTTGGACATCTGACAATAGTGATGTCCCAGAGAAAGGAGGTATTATGTGATAATGTGAACATACATGTATGCTGTGCAGTTCTAACTTTCCTGTATGTTTTTGGGGTATAATGTCATGGAATGTTTCATGACTGGCTAGGTAATTATTCACTACTGCCCATAAAGTAATAAACATAATAACACCAAGAGACTCTGCCATTGTGCTCCTCACTTCTTGACACAAACAACAAGCGTGCAACACACATCATGTGTTAACTACCTATAACCCAGATGGTGAGATGCTTATTATACTCATGGTAGGGAATGTAGCCAGTCGACCGCAGTATCGCACCACTGCGTTCAATGCAAAAGGACAGAAGAAAGGTATGCACAAAGGAAATAGTTTCCTATGGGGCACTTCTAAATTGTAGTGACACATTTTTTATGATGGAGCCATTCTCTTTAGTTTCCGAAAATTACTGTGTATCACTAGTTGGTTATCTGTAGGAAAAGAAGACATACCTAGTCTGTACATATCTTTCTTAGTGTCAGACTTTGATTGCTATGAACACAATTTGTGTTGCCCTGGAGAAGGCGCACTGCAATAACCTAACTTTTATGTCCATAACTTTATTCTGGAATGCCTCAGAGTTCTGTATATGGAACATTCTGTTTTTTCTGCTTTTCCAGGACAAACTATTTTATGATATCTTTGCTAGCCTATACGGACTAGTTTAGGGTGGCCGTGTAGAACTCCTGAAGTAGTAGTAGGTCATAGTGTTGAAATAAATTTAAACCCAGTGCAGTTGGACATTTGGCAACAGTGATGTCCCAGAGATTAGCAACTGATGCTCCAAGCAGAATTGGGCAAAAATTTGCTTTCCTCCATGATTGTGTATTATCTGGCATCAGCATGTTTTGTCCTAGTCATGTCCTGAAAATGATCCTGTTATTCTACAGCCTACAGGCAACAAGTTTATAGTACATAGAGCAACAGTTCTGCATACTAATTAGGTGTATGGACACATATTACATATACCTTATTCAGTATTCCACTAGCCTTACTTCTAGTTGTTATGTATAATTCCGTGGACTGAAAATTTGAAGTTAAGTTAACAACCCTAGTATGCTGACTCCAATATTTGGACAAGGCTGTATCTATGCTCATGGAAATACAAGACCACCAATATTTAGAGGAGGTACTCACTGAGAATTTGTCTACCTTTAGAGATAATTTTCTTCTGAAAGCAGGGATACATTCAATGATCAATGTTACTCCATTGATAGAATATTAACATCTGGTTGGAGTATTAACATCTCACAGATTTGGTCCAATAGGCAGTCGGGATTCAGGGAGCAGACCCACGTACAGAACACAACTCAACCCCCTACTGCCTAATTGGTCTGGTGTTGAACGTTCATAGTCCTAAGAGCAGCCATAATCACACAAATATCCTTGATGATTCCATGAACATAAGATCTGTTCTCAGTAGTAAATTAAAAAGGACTGAACAACCAATAAACAGTATGTTGCTAAGACTACCCGATGTTGAGTCCACTTGAGCAGCCAAATGGATCTCTGTAATCAAGCCAAGCATTCTGCTTCAACTGCATTACTAATACATACCCTCAGAAACTTCCACGATGACAAAAGAAGTTGTCCCAAGCCCTCTCTTACCATAACGCCAACACTTCCTTTGCAGAGTGAATATCAGAGCTTGTGTTCACATTTATCTTAAACTAGTGAGGATCGTGACAAGCACGCATATCTGAACTTGTATGGTTTTGTGACTTGATATAGTCTTAAGCACCCCTGGATTTCTGTTCTGCCCTTGTGACCGACCTCGTGGTAGATATTTAGCAAGGCAGAAATACAAACTATAATCCTTTTCTGACATTTTCTCTTATTAATCCTTTAGGGTTCTGTGATCTCATTCACTTCATTAATCTACCTATCTGTACTTTTTTACTGGCATATAGATGTCTTTCTGCCTTCATGAAAATAGAGGCATAGTTAGGTTCGTTCATTCTCTACTCTTTGTAAACGTGGCCCCAGTTTACTTCAGAGCTTATTTCTTAACAAAAAGAAAGATACTGCATAACGAACCTACCCATGGTTTGACTTTCAGAAAGCATGCCATGTTCAACCAGTCAATTCTTGTGACTTGTCAATTTTCCATCAGTAAGCATGGCCCTTTTGTGCAGTCCTTTTCTCCTTTTTGGATATTTCTACTGTTAACCTTTTAGGTTCATGTGATACCATTCACTTCGTTAATCTACCTCCTCTTGTGCTGCTGTACTTTTTTTAACTGACCTTATCCATGTATGTGCCATTTTGTTCGTTGAAACAGATGCGGTATTCAGTTTTTTCATTCAACATACTTGGTTTGCATTGTTTACTTGGTCTTCCTGTGCACTCAAAACTAATTTGTCTTGACTGCAAGGGGACCTGGAAAGTAGTGCAAACGAAAATTGGTTGGATGTTTTGGCACTTAGACTGTTATATTCAATTAATGAAACCCCGTGCCATTGTCATGGTTGCACGGTCGAACTACACATAATTTATTTGTTTCTTCTACCTTGGCAGGCTTCATGCTCAGGCCCTTACCTTGGCAGCCTTGGGTGGTTCCGCACTGGTGGAGTACTATGATCACCAGTCAGGTTCAGGATCAAAAGTTCACAGCTACGCGAAGCAGTTCCTTCCAGCCGATAGCAACCCAAAAAAGGAGTAGGATACACCGTGTAGAGAAGGCAGCAAATTACAGGCAGCCACCAGCTGATATGAAATTTGTTGATGTTATTTACCTGAAGAAACAATCTGGCATTTTGCCTGCCGTTATCGGAACTCTGTAGGCTGCCTATTTCCAATGTATAAGCTACTGAACCACCATTCAGATGTCGCCATGTGCAGATGCGTGGTAACCGGAAACATGTAATTTTCCTGAACCGCACATGAATGTGATGGATGGAATGTTACCCTCTTATATTACCGATGAAGTAAACTGGTACCGAGTATGTTTACTGGTACCGACAGTAAACATACACATCACGTTGCCTGACATGACATCGGATGCCCTAAGAATCCCCATAAGATCAAAGATGAGATTCCTTTCTGTGATTGCTGCAATATGATACTGCAAGTTAGCGTCGGTGCTTAGTACATGGGAGGCACGTGCTACGGAGATGATGGGTGAGACATCGGGGCTGTTTCGTGCGTTAGATTCCTTCTGGTGGATCTGGTGCTGGGTTTGTTTATGGTTTCCTGTTGAGTGATAGTTCGTGCTTCCCTGGGTAGTACCCGTGTTGTTAGGTTGGAACTGAACCTAGCAAGCTGAATGGTCAGTGTCACGCTCATGAATCTCGAGCGGGCCAGTAGTTAGATGCCTGACTCGGACGGCTTGCAACTTGCAAGTAAGATTACCGGTGCACAGCACACGTACTCCTACATCACAACTCTTGGGAGATCTTGCTGGACATAATAAAGATGCGAAAGAAACATCAGTTTCAACAAGAGGAGAACATCGCTTAAGCAATGCACATGATTGATCAAAATAATGGAAGCCCTGAGGTTGGCCACAAAAAAACAAAAAACAAAATTGGCTGATGCAATTGTGTCTTTTTATCTTCTTCAATTACGAGAAGAAGATTTCTTTACTGTAAGCATGGTCTGGTGTTGACACTCAATGACATCTAGGAACTTGGCGATCTCTGAGCAATGGAATCTCCTCGAATACTAACTACTTCCTCCATCCTAAAAAGCATGTCATAGATTTGGCTAAATTTAGATGAATCTACACACAATATCTAGATGTATCCAAATTTTAAAAAATCTAAGACATCTTTTTTTTTAGGACGGAGGGCTACTCAGTTTCATGCTAGAACTGTTTCACCAGTTCTTAATCTAATGAAGCGTGGTCAGCGTCTCGTAGTTGTATCAGGGATCAAGGAAATAATAGTTGAGGGGGCATGGCCTCGATCAGGTCGCCATCGATCACTGCTAGTAGTAACGACCTAACACTTGTCGTCTCTTCCTCAGCTTGCTCTTGCTGACTTCTCTTTTGGTCGAATCATGTACTCCCTTCGGTCCATATTAATTGACTCAAATTTGTCTAGATTTGGATAAAGACACTATTTAGTACTCCCTCTAACCCATATTACTTGACTTGGATTTGTTAAAATTTGAATGAACCTATATACTAAATAGTGTCTAGATTCATCTAAATTTAGACAAATTGAAGTCAACTAATATGGGTCGAAGGGAGTATATAAGTTCATCCAAATTTTGACAAATCCAAGTCAATTAATATGGGCCGGAGGAAGACCGCAAAAGGGCACACATGACACATGCTTCCTGCGCTAGGTTCCGTCTGGTGGTGGTGGATCTGCTGCTGAGTTTGTTTATGGTTTCCTGCTGGGTGATTTATTTCGTACTTCCGTGACTAGCATTGTTTAGCTGGCACTAAACTTAGTTAGCTAGCATAGTCTGGTGTCAGGCTCATGAATCTCGAGTGTGCCAGAAGATAACAGTTGGGATGCATCTCGATTGCACTAATCTTCACATTGTTGCAACCTGCAATACACCAGTGCACTACGCGCTGCACATCCCAATTCTTATGTTGCTGGACATAACAAAGATGCAAAAGGAACAGCAGTTTCATCAGGAGGAGAAATTCACTTAGAAGAGCATGGGTTAGAAACAGTAGTTTCATCAGGAGGAGAAATTCACTTCAGGAAAACAGCGGTTTGATGATGAACTATCAAAACAGGGTTGTGTGCATCAACCGATGCAGAGGCTAGGGTTTTACTCTCCTTTTCGAAAAAAAAGGGAAAGAGCATGGATGATGAGAAAAACACTATCGACGTAAGTGTGTATCTTCTTCTATCACCAGAAGAAAGAGTTACCTACGTACTGTAAACATGGTCTGGCGTTGACCAGACGGATCCATCTAGGAACTCATTATCTTAACTTCTCCATCTAGGAACTTGGTGATCTCTGAGTGACCGAATCTCCTCGAAAGAAAAAGGAATCTCCTCGAAAACTACCACTCCGTTTTACTACTAGGCTTGAAGCACCCGATAGTTTCAGAGATAACATTTCAGTCTATTGCAGCAGAGTGCTCAGCGTCTCGTAACTGTATCACGGATGGGCATGTAGGTGGTCGTTTCGTTATCTACACATGCATTAGAGACGAAAGCCTGTTTCGAGAGAGAACTGTACTATCAGGAATGAGGAAATAGTTGAGGGGCTTTGGCCGTGATCAGGGCGCCATCGGTCAGTGTCACCGGCAACAGCTCGTAACGACCTAACACCCGTCGTCTCTTTCTCAACTTGCTCTCGTGCTGACTTCTATTACAATCGAATCATGAAGCTTAGACCGCAAAAGGGCAACACATGGTAGCTAGCTACTACGGAAAGCCACTGCAAAACAGAAGAGAAAAAAGAGAAGCCTTTTTTTCAGGTATGAATGAACGTACGTCTTCTCTTGCTGCTTCTTTTTTTCTCCCACTGGCGATGGACTACGTGTACTGTCGGTCCCGGGATCGTCGGCGGTCAGTTAGGCAAATTTGGCAGCAGGAAGAAGACTGTGTGGGGGTACCCTACCGCGGGTCAAAGTTCAAAACAAGTTCTGTGAAACGGTGAGGAAGAGATCGAATCTGGCAGTGATGCGTGACATGTGAGACGATGATACCAATGCCATTTAATCACCACTGGTACAGAGTAATTAGCCGAGTCTCTTGATCGTCATTGTTTAATTCTCGGTTAAGAAATGCACGCAACCTAGGCCGAATTTCTGAGGGAGATGCAAGAGGCTGGCCAGATCGAGCTGGACCCTGCCTAACTAACGCTGCCAAACCAAGAGTCATGGAGAGAAAGCAAAGATTAATTGGGCGCATGACACATGAGGGCGGGGAGCATGCATGAACTCCTCCTCGTGAAGCATGGGCAGGCGTGGCTTCTTTACACCCTGGGCGTATCAGAACTCACAGAAAGAAGGTGGTACAGTATTGTTGTTCATGTTGGTGGCACCAACGACTGTCTTTCTGGCATTAGTATAGTTTTTCTTTTTTCTTTTGGGCTGCTGGTTCCTCGTGACATATTTCCGGCCGGTGCGTAGGTACGATTGTACGAACCGATCTGACGCGTCGCCGTCGCGTCAACCTAATTTCCGGCGCCTAATTTCCCCACGACGCACGGGACCGAAGAAGACGCGCGGGCCGACCTCCAGGAGAAGAAGAAAAAAACGCTCTCTCCCAATCAATCACGCCTCATGTCGCTGCGCCTTTCATTTTTCGTGTTAATTTTCCACAGCAGTGGCAGCAAAGCTGAGTAGGTAGCTAACACTCGTGGCCCAAATGGTTTCCTCTCGCAGATGCAGCTTTCTTCGTCCTTGGAAAGAGGAAAAAAAAAAGGCGGAGGTCGTTTCCTGTCAGGCATGAAACTTGAGGAGGGTAGTTAGGTCATGTCCACCGCGCCAACCCTTATTTTAAATAGTCCGTTTCTTTCTGTTTAAATCGGGCCACGAACGATTTGGGGAGGGGTTCAGCTTGTCCGGTTGAATACGTACAGCGGCCCGACCCATTTCTCCGTGCTTGGTCATCGCCAACGCCGGCGTTTTTCCAGAGTCTTCCCGCCGTCACGCCGTCTCCCGCCTTTCTTTCCCGCCGCTTCCCGCGAGTTCTTGGCGTTTCCCGCCGCGTCCAGGTGCAGCCATAAAAATGCGAGGTCGCCGAGCTATCTTCGACCATACCCACGCCACCCACAACACAAAAAACCACCATGCCTGGCCGCCGGCGTCGACACGACGAGCTCCGTGGCAACCCCGATGTCGGCAGAGAAGAGGCGCCCGAGCGGCCGCTGCCGTCGTGGTGGCCGAATCTGCCGGAGTTACCGGACGTGCTGCCTCCTCCGATTTCGGGGCGCCCGGGGATTTACAGGACGGGCACACTGCCGCGTCGCCCTTTCTACAGCCGTGACGTGACCACCGGCGAGCCTTTCACGATGGCGGTGGCGGAACGCGTCTTTCTGCTGAAATACCGGCAATTGGACCAGCTCGGATTGATGTGTGGCGACCTCCGGGATGCGGTGTGGGCCAATCCTGACGATGCTTTCCTGCGTGTCCGCCTCGACCGAGCTGAAGAGGAGGTGCAGACGCAATGAGCGATCATCAATTCTCTCAATGACGAATGGTGTATCTGACCCGCCGCAGCCGCCGCCCCCAGCGCAGGCGGCTGCACGTAGTCTTAGGTTGTGTGGTGTGAGTGTAACGAAAGTTTTATGACTTGAATACAGATTTTCATTGCAAATGGCCAATGCCTACATTCATGTATCATACATGACGCGCGCACAGCCTAGCCTACTCGTCGGAGTCAGAGGAGGAGTCAGAGTGGTAGCAGCGGCGACACATAGTGTGGTCGAAGACGCTGACGCCAAACTTTTCTTCGCCGTCATATTTGAAGACAACGATGTTGCCCACCTCGATCTGGTGCGAGCAGGCAAAGCGCTCCCAGCCGTTGCCAAGGTACATCTGGCCGAGGTGGTCGGACTGTAGGTCGACTCGGTACCTACCAGTCCTAAAGATGTTTGTCCGCAGCATGCCGAGCGGGGGCGGCTCGTCACCGATCAGCGTCACGAACCCATGGGGCAGGAGCAGCCTGTCACGCGGCATGCCGAAGTGGATGGCCACGACGAACTGGGTGCCTTGGTTGAAATCTTTGGGCGACGACGGCGTTGAGGGAGAGTGTGGTGGCGCAGTGAGTTGGTCGCGTCCTCCACACCTCCCTCGGCGTCCATGGCCGCCACGGCCTCTCCTCGACCCAGCACCGCCGGACATGGCTAGCTACAAGCAGTGGAGAAGGAAAGGGGGAAGGAGACAGATGGTGTTCTTTGCAGGAGAAGATGACCGCGGGTGGCCGGTTAAAAAGGGCCGACATCGGATGCCGGCGTGGAGGCCGAAGAGGGGCATTGAAGTGTCCAGCCAGTAGGGCAGGCGTCGGGCGGCGTCTGCAGAGTGTGTTGTCCAGTCAGTCAGCGTGCCGTCGCGTCGCCATTGATGGCGCAGGCTGTCGCCGGTCAGCCTTTCGTCAGCGTCTGAAATTAATGCCGCGGGTCAAGGTGGATGACGGGTGGGCCAGTAGCACGCGCGAGAACGATGTCCGCGCTATCCGCGCGCGTCCGGACCGACGCAACGGAGGCCCAGATTAGATGCATGGATGAGTCGAGCCGGACGCGTTTGCCCGAATAGATCACCCCGCTGGACGGCGCGTACGCCCCAAGCGTCCGGATAGTTTCAAACACGGTCGCCCTTACCGGCTTACCGCCGACGATGATGGCTGTGTTGGTGCGTCCCTCTCTCCTCCCCAACTGGCCAACTGTTCACCAGATTCATCAAAGACTTTGCTTGCGATCTAGAGATGATGCAGAAATCGTGGGAAATTCTTCTTCATCTTGTGTACGTTGTCTGACGAAAAAGACAGGACTTTAACTACCTAGTGTAGCGTTAAGGAAACGGAAACAGCAAAGGAATGTGTACGTAAAGCGCACCGATCGCTAGCTGCTCCAACGGGTTTCGTCTGCATCCGTTCCTGCCGTGCCGTCCGGCGAAGACTCGACTTGCTTTTGTTGGCAAGTGATTGGTAGGAAACTTGTACGTACTATATAGCACGATCTGTTTTAGCCGTGGATTAACTGGTGTCTAGTAGTATCAGTACTGCACTCATTTGTGGGGGTTTGACACGCACTACTAATAATGGATAAAAATCTCTGTAAAAATATCTTATAACGGAAAAACATTCGGTGATACAGCTTGACTAATAACACGCAAGAACTTAATGGAAAAAAAAAACCAGGGATCACAACTCATTGATCATCCTGTGAAAAGTTTGACGCAAAGTTTGACGCAAAGGTTGATATGGTCACGCGAACGCGATTGACCAGTTTGCTGGTTCAGACGGAAACCTGGTTCAGTGAATTGATCACACATGCATAGCCTGCCTACAGACTACAGTCTGGGCAACCGATCAAACTTTCCGTCCAGTTTCTCGCCCAATTTTAATCCCGCGTGACCCAAC
This sequence comes from Avena insularis, assembly GCA_023614405.1. NCBI lineage: Eukaryota > Viridiplantae > Streptophyta > Magnoliopsida > Poales > Poaceae > Avena > Avena insularis. The sequence goes on from CM042690.1 coordinate 30,843,476, forward strand.
CAGCTATGTTGATGGTCACGCACGCGACTAGTTTGCTGGTTCGAACGGGAACCTGATTTGGTGAATCGATATCGATCGCACGGAGCCTGGCTACAGTACATCACTCGGCAGGGTTTGCCTACCTATAAATCTCCGCAACAGATCAAGCTTTTCGTCCGATTTTCATCCCACATGACCTGATTAATTTCACCTACTCTTGGCGTACGCCCTCTCTGAAAAGCGACAGTTTGTGGACCACGGCAAGAGTGCCAAGCACATCAGCGTCTAGATACGTTCATTTTCGTGACAAGTAATATGGAACGGAGGGAATATAAGAAAATGTCAAACCCCGCAAATCACCTCGAAGTTAGAGTAGTAGTATTAATTTTTGAAATGGTCCTTCCGTCACTGTCCGCGTTTTGCCTGGATAACGACTCGATCGGCAGTCAGTTTCTCCATCCATCCTTTTGGTTTTTACCCGAGGCCTGCAGCAATGACCATGCAGTTGCTACGCGCTTGAAAAGTCGCACGCACTTGCTACGCGCTTAGAACTTACTGTATTTTATTTGATTTTACCGGTCAACCAGTGATCGACCCATTTGCTGGATCAAACTGTGGCCGTCCCGACATGTTTCGTTAAACTGGCAGAGCATGCAGACAAGTGAATCGGTCGATTTACTTGTATTCAGGACCACCGATCAAGGCTTTCCAGTTGTTAATGCGCGTGGCCTGCTCAAGAGCACGTAACGATATTGTTACCGGCGCACCACCCTTTGACGACGTGCACCCTGGCTAAAGCGCCAATGGGTTGACAAAACGCCAAGTATAGATTGAAAAAAAACACACCATATTCGAGCATGATAAGTTCGAAACTCCACCGGTTTTTCTGATTTGGCAAAATCCAACTAAATCGCGTTGGTTCGTTACAATGTGCACTGATTCGGGTTTTCGGCTGTCTTAACAAGGATCCTGACAGGAGGCCCACTATCAGTGATGACGTGGCAGAGGGGAGACGGACCCTTCGGACAGTTGTCCATGGCCGTTAATGGCCCTATGTCTAGCCGTGTCGTAACCCTAGGTCACGGTCTGGATCGGCCATTCTAGTTACACCAACATTCTTTCTCCCTACCCAATGACGACCCCCAATCCCGGCGGCGCCGACGACGAGCTCGGTCTTGACGGTGTCGGAGGTGGCGAACGCGGCAGATCAAACCCCCTCCCCTAGTTTGGACGAGCGCGACTTCTGTGGCAGCTCCAACCCTCCCGCAAGCGACTGCTTGCTATTCCCGACGATGGCAAGGGCGGTGGCCGAGATCTAGAAGGCCTGACCAGCAGACAACAATCGCTGGACCCTAGGACTATGCGGAGTCGAGTAAGTTCAATCTCTTTGCCACCTCCTCTATTCATTTAATTAAGAATTCATCTCGATTTGTTGTCTAGGGTTTCAGAATTAGGGGAATCCTTAGTAAACAAAATCATGATATTTATGTAGATTGGATGATGACATATGGGAGATTAGGTTCCACTTAGATGGCAAGGACAATTTGGAAAGGCAAATTGGCAGATCAAACATCACTTATATTATATGAAGTTGGATAGAGACAAAGGGATATGGAATGGGTATGAACTGTCGGGTTTCCATCATTGGTATACCTGGTGTGGGTCCGGGACAAGGCCCATAAGAAGCCAAAGGTTCTGGAAGCATTCGAAGCCCAGCAACCTGACATGTTAAACAAGGCAAAAGCCAAGATGTAGCCGACATAGTCATAGAGACCTTTTATTCTGTAACCGACCCGAACTGGACTCTAAGACCCAGCCTCTCATATGAAGGCTAGGAGGAGTCGGCGGGAGGGCATATAAGCAATCCGATGACTTTGTACTTTCTATCAATAAAATCAGACAAAAGGGAAGTAGGGTTTCCTCTACGAGAACCTAAACCTGGGTAAATCTCGCCTCCCTTGTTTGTTAGATGAGGCGACGAAATCACCGGCGCACCCCTTTTACCTAAAATCCAAGTCCATGGCAATGGACATTGCCAAGGTTACACCTTGTCAGTGATAATATGTATTATGTGAGAGAAGAGGGGACATGCATTGCTGGATGGCCCTAACTGATAGCATTGAAACTATTAAGAAAATGATGGATAAATATGACGATAACCACTGTGTTTCTATTACTGTCATCAAGGGAAAGGTGGTTTAGGTGCAAGTATTAATTCAAAGCAACGTGAATAGCAGATTCCTATATTTGAAATAGGATTGCATGTTTCTTATTGAGTTGATGTGCAGGGAGTTCTGTATGATAGTCAATATAGTGCAGAAGATTCAGAATACTTGTATTTGGACACTCATCAGAGTCATAGCCATAAAGGTAAGTAGATTGTGATGGGTTTCGCAGCATAGTAAATCAAAAATTTCTACGGATACGAACGGGAAAGCCAAGATCTAATCTAGGAGATGCAAACAACGAGGGGGTATAGATGAGATCTTCATACCCTTGAAGATTCGCAATGAGCGTTCAACGGAACGTGGTTGATGTAGTCGTACTAGCTTCTCCTCCTCGAGATCCGATCCGATCCAACACCGCAAGTGGGGATGCCTCCGAGAGATGCACACGTACGGCACCTCGACGTCTCCTCCTTCCTCGGTCCAGCAAGCGGGGTGGAGAGATAGATTGGATCTACAACACGACGGTGTGGTGCGAAGGTAGAGAGTTTCTGCGGCAGGGCTTCGCCTACGCGCAGTCGGGAGAGAGAGAGATTTGGAGGGCAGCAGTATGGCGGCTAGGGTTGAAGGAGTGGGGGAGGAGGGCTGCGCCCCTGCCCTCTATATATAGGGGGCTGGCCGGCCCCCTTGGCCCCTCCTCCAAGCCCTAGGGTGGCGGCCCCAAGGGTTGGAGTGGGGGGCAAGTTTTCCCCCTCCTTCTAGAAGGTTTCCCTAGGGTTTCCCTAGGGTTTTGGCTGGCTGGGCCTATGGGGCCTTGTGCCCCTGGCCCAATGCGGCCAAGGCACTCCCTCATAGGCCCACGCCCCCTCCCGACAAGTGGGGCCACGTTGGTCCCACTCCGGAAGGTTCTAGAAGCTTTATGCAATCTGAACAATCTGAAACAATTCCGAAATCCAAAAACTGCTTTCCCTTATATGAATCTTATTCTCCGGACCATTCTGGAACCTCTCGTGACGTCCTGGATCTCATCCGATACTCCGAACAAAAACTCATAAACCAATTATCCATTCTATCCTAGCGTCGAGGCACGTTAAGTGTGTGACCCTACGGGTTCGAGAATATGCAGACATGATCTTCTATCAATAATCAACGGTGCTGAAACCCATATTGACTCCCACATACTCATCGATGATCATATCGGATGAACCACGATGCCAGGATTCAATTAATCCCATATATATATTCCCTTCGTCACGCGATATTTTACTTGCCCGAGATTTGATCGTCGGTATCGACATACCTAGTTCAATCTCGCTCACAGCAAGTACTTTACTCGTTCCGTAATCCGATATCACTTTGTGATTAAGTCCTTAACCACGTGCTTGCAAGCGGTGTTGATATCGATTACCGAGTGGGTCCGAAGTATATCTCTCCGACTTGGGAGGGACAAATCCCATCTCGATACATACAACCCAGCAAGTACTTTCCGATCACCTGAGAGACACCTTTATGATCACCTTCTCATAGGATGACGTTTGACGACCTCAAAGCTTTCTTCCGATACCAGGGAGTTGCATTATTTCATGGTCTAAGGAATACAATATTTGACATAAGAAAAAGCTTCGCAAAGATGAACACGATGACACGATCTAATTGCTCTGCTTGATTTGGGTCTGTCCATCATATCATTCTCCCAATGATATGATCTCATTATTAATCAACAACTCATGTCTATGGTTAGGAAACCTTAACCATCATTAATCAATGAGCTAATCTATAGAGGCGTACTAGGGACACAGCGTTGTTCATAAACCACACAAGTATCAAAGTTTCCGCTTAATACAATTCTAGCATGGAATATAAACTTTATCATGAACAAGAATTATAATAATAACATCTTTATTATTGCCTCTAGGGCATAATTCCATTAGATTGTTGTTGTTGAGATAGGTGATTAGTTTGTGCTCACACAATAGAGTTATATTCCGGTAATTCCAATTGATTTAGTTGAACATGACCTTGGTGAAAGGATTATTGATTTAAAGAGGAAGAGACCAACATGGTCAGCTAGCCAGAAGGAAGATGAACAAGAGGAAGATTATTTGTTCTATGAAACATAGAAAGAATCATAGGATATTGACTGCATTATTGAGCTAGGGCATTCACCAAAGAAGGCAAAAAATCAAGGTCCCACCAGTAGATCACATTGTGTATAAGGTAGTAGTTCAATGCATGATGATTATGTGCCCTCTAGTGACGAGGAATATGATTATGTAGAAGATTTGTCATCATATGATGATGATGGATTCCAAGCAATGAAATTTGTGCTGCGAAAGGGAAGGAAGAGCAGGTCCAAGAAGCAGAATCCTAGGATCTGGTATGATGGGCCTAAGATGTAGCCTGAGGAACAACTTTGTTTGAAAATGTGCACTGCTGAAAATGTGAACTTGCTATGTAAGACTACATGGTTAAGAAAATTTGTTGTATATGACTATGTGGTTAAGATAACTTGGTATTGTCATTTGCAATCTTATCTATTTGTACTCCACTCTAGGTTTTATGAGAGGGGTATCGACAACCTTTTATGGAGGGTTTATGAAAGTTGCCGAGACTACCTAGGGTTTAAGACAATTTTTTATGGTATAATGTTTTATCCCACTTAAATATGGCATACTAAAGATCGTCATTACCACACCAACATGAAAAACCATCAAGGTTCAATAGGTTCAAATAGACCATTAACACACGGTTGTTTAGAACCCTCGAGGGTCATTTTAAAGTTTAAGAAAAGGGTTGTTGAGAACACTAAAGATTTGTTGACAACCCCCAAGGGTCATTTTAATTTTTTCAAAATGAGTTGTCGATCCTGGAGGGTTATTTTAAATCTTAGGGATAGGGTTGTCGAGAAACAATTTACCATGCCTTATATATTTTTATGAGAAATCCTTCAAAATCTAGAAACAATTTAGCCATGCCTTATAAATTTCAAAAAAATCTAGAAACATCTTTATCTATGCCTTCTAAGTTTCTAAAAAATCCTTAAAAATCAAGAAACAATTTATCCATTCATTATAAAATTATGAAAGCATTAAAATTTTAGAAACAATTTATCCATTACTTATAATTTTATGAAAAATCATTAAAAATCAAGAATCATTTCATTCAAAAAATTATGAAAAATCATTAAAAATATAGAAATAATTTATCCATGTCTTATAATTTTATAAAAAACATTTAATATCTAGAAATAAAATTTTCATGCCTTATACATTTATGTACAAATCCTTAAAAATCTAGAAACATTTTATACATGCCTTATAAATTAATGGAAATATAATAACAATCTAGAAACATTTGTGCATGACTTATAAATGAACGAAAAAATCATCAAACAATTTGAAATTGGTTCAACACACTTAGCAAAATAAAATTGTCAAGTGCCAAAGATTTAAACTTACATTAGCACAACAACAGAAATTGTTCTGCACATCAAAGACATTACATGTTCATACATACTTCAAGTAGCATAGGAATAAAGATAAATCAATCATTGCTTCAGCATTACTACATGCCAACACTACAAATCACTCATCACATATTGCCTTGATCCTCTTCACCTTATTACTTTCACCATTAGTTGCTTTCAGCGGATCATAGAGCATGTACTCAAGCCTTTTCTTTTCCTTCCTCAAAGCATCCTTTCATCATCAAAAAAAATATTTTCTTCTTTCATAACCTCTTTGATCATCCCAGATCTTCTACTTGACCTTCAATACCTCTGCTCGAAAGCTATGTGCCTGCTTCAGCATTGCTAGTTCATCCATCAAATTATCCCTCTTTTTCTCTCTTTCAACCAACTCATCCTTAAGTATGCCCTCCATTTGCTCATTGTCTTCCTTCATCTTGGCCAAGTTTTTCTCTATCACTGCCTTTTGAGCTTCATTCATGAATTTGTTGACATCACTAACCAGACTGGAGTAATTCTTTCACAACTTGTTATTCTCTTAAACTAGCTCATGCATCAGCTTTGCATTCTCTAGCCTCTAATCTATTCTTATTTTGCTGCTTTCTTCATACATGCCCTAGAGTTTTGGAAGTGCATTTTGTAGTGGTTCTGGCAAGTCTACATCATAACATGACACAAAACCATAATTTATGGGTTTATACATAAATAGATAGGTAAAAGATGAGGCTGGCGGTTTAAAACAATGCAAGGAGAGAACTACACCGTAACCAGATCAATACACTGAATTTGACTAAAACTAGATAGTGTTATTAGAGCACAACCACACCATACTGAATTTAAAAGACTACACTTCATCTAAATACTACAACCCACTTAATTGAATTATCCTGAACTACATAGTACACTAAACCAAATCAAAACTCCAAATACAGAAATTAAGTTACATTTTTAACTAATCACAATAGAATCTGCGTCCAGCGTTAACCCCTCAAAAGCCATGCATCTGACGGGCGCTAGGTGATGCACACGACAAACCACTCCATAGTCTTCCACTAAGCCCACAAATGCGATGTCCCCGGTGATATCCAGGGCATAATCAAGGTCTACGATGTCCTACTCCACCATCAATTAAAATAAAATCTAGGTAAATCGATGAAATACAAAATAATTTGGAAAATCCCAAATCATTAACTTGTTTTTCTCTTAAACTAGCTCCTGCATTAGCTTAACATTCTCTAGCCTCTAATCTATTTTTATTCTGACGCTTTCTCGATACATGCCCTAGAGTTTTGCAAGTGCATTTTGTAGTGGTTCTGGCAAGTCTACATCATACCAGGATACAAAGTCATAATTTATGGGTTTATACATAAATAAATAGGTAAAAGATGAGGATGGCAGTTTAAAGCAATGCAACCAGAGAACTACACCATAACCAGATCAATACCCTGAATTTAACTAACTGAATTTGACTAAAACTAGATAATGTTATTAGAAGCAGTACTGAATTTAAATCAAGTACCAGAGCATGACCACACCATACTGAATTTAAAAGACTCGACTGCATTTAAATATTACAACCCACTTAATTGAATTATCCCGAACTACACAGTACACTGAACCAAATCGAAATTCCAAATACAGAAAATAACTTACATTTTAACCGATCACAATAGAATATGCGTCCAGAGTTAACCCCTCAAAAGCCATGCATCTGACGGACGCTAGCTGGTGCACATGACAAACCACTCCATAGTCTTCCGCTAAGCCCACAAGTGCGATGTCCTCGGTGATATCCGGGGCATAATCAAGGTCTATGATGTCCTACTCCACCATAAATTAAAATAAAATCTAGGTGAATCGAGCTAAATCGATGAAATACAAAAGAATTTGGAAAACCCCAAATCGAAAACCCTAGCAAGACATTGAGCTGCTTGTGCCAGCTGGGCATGGCGTGGCAGACAACACCGATGGATGCAGTGGCACATCACAAGGGTTTTGGGCGAAGACGAGTGCCGGAGCATCCGTGGTGAACGACACGTGGTGGGGTGTTAGGGTAGGGCCTTGCCGGTTTATCCCACTGGTCATTAATGACTGTCTAGAGTCGGTCGTCTCCCTTTGCCACGTCACCCTCCCGATGGGGTCCCATGGTCAAAAATCGTGTTCAGCCAGCTTAAATCTCGAATGAGTGGACATTGCAATGAACCGACACAATTTCGGTGGATTTTCGCCAAATCAGAAAAAACTGGTGGCTGTTTAAACTTGTCATGCTAATGTTTTTTTTTTTTGCAATTTAGGCCCAAGAGTGCAGAGCACAAACAAAATTTCGAAAATTAACACACGAATCGTATTCAAATGATTGCTCGGGAATTGGTCCTTACTGATCGATGAGCAAAACCTTTGTTTTTACTCCTACTTCGTTCCCTTTCCTCGAAGCCTGCATCGACCATGTGGTTAAAAAACTTTTACACTTGCCCATCGAGGCTTTGGAAAACAAAAGTAATAAACAGCACGCACGTCAGCTGAATCGATCGGTGAGATTGATTCAGCACGACCCGGTCGGCAGATGCACGCGATCGCAACTTGATCGAGCCAGCCCAAGCCGGGTAGAGTGCGAGGAACCTACGAATGGCAGTGTCGGTGAATCGAGCCACATCGAGGGGCGCTCGTTGACTCCCGCGAGGCGACGGCCGATCCCATCGCACGGCCTCCGCGAAACCCACCTAACCTTTCCCAGCGCTCCTCCTCAAATACTCCGTGCCACTCCTCTTCTCCCGCACCCCGCGCGCACTCCTTGGCGAGAGAGGGGAGAGACCGAGAGAGATCACGCGCGATCCCGCCGATCGGCCATCACCATGGCGACCTCCGAGCTGACCTACCGAGGCGGCCACGACGCGCAGCCGCAGGCCGGCGCCGGCGCGCGCGGGGCGGCGGAGAACAAGCCGCGGAATAACAAGCCGACTTCGTCCACGGCGGCGCTGCGGTACGTGCTGGGCGAGCAGCGCCTGGCGTTCGCCCTGGTCGGCATGGCCATCGCCACCGTCCTGTTCCTCCTCCTCGCCCCCGCCGCCACCACCCCCATCTCCACGGCAGCCTCGAGCGGCAGCAGCGTGGCGAGCCTTGCGGCGGTGGGCGTCGTCTCGCGGCAGTTCTCCGGCGGCGCGGCGCGTCTGGCGTACGAGCACCAGCAGTCGGGCCGCCTGCCCGCGGCGGGCGGGCGCGTGCCGCTTGGCCTGAAGCGCAAGACCCTGCGCGTGGTGGTGACGGGCGGGGCCGGGTTCGTGGGCAGCCACCTGGTGGACCGGCTCCTGGCGCGCGGCGACAGCGTGATCGTGGTGGACAACTTCTTCACGGGGCGGAAGGAGAACGTGGCTCACCACGCCGGGAACCCCAACTTCGAGATGATCCGGCACGACGTGGTGGAGCCGATCCTGCTGGAGGTGGACCAGATCTACCACCTGGCCTGCCCGGCGTCCCCCGTGCACTACAAGTACAACCCCGTCAAGACCATCAAGACCAACGTGGTGGGCACCCTCAACATGCTGGGCCTCGCCAAGCGCGTCGGCGCCAGGTTCCTCCTCACCAGCACCAGCGAGGTCTACGGCGACCCCCTCCAGCACCCCCAGGTCGAGACATACTGGGGAAACGTCAACCCCATCGGTACGCCATCACGTTACTCACCTTCCTTCCGCCCTTCTTACTTTTCCATGGAAATTTCCATGCTTTTTTTAGGGAGAAATTTCCATGCTTTTTCGTGCGCATGTGGATCCAAATTATTGCCATTTCAAATGCTGATCCAGTCGTCGCCGCTCTCTGACCACATACATACACATTACACTTACGTCGTCTGCTGTTGTTGGTACATAGGAAAGGGACAGAAACGGTTGTTATGGATATATACTTCGGTTCTGTTTTGTTTGCGGTACTAAAACTCTCCATGGGTGACTGAATATAGTGTGTCTGAATAATACTAATGGATCTTGGTCATCATCATCATCAGGTGTGCGGAGCTGCTACGACGAGGGCAAGCGGACGGCGGAGACGCTGACCATGGACTACCACCGCGGGGCCAGCCTCGAGGTTCGTCACCATCAAAGCTTTAACCATTCACCACTCGGCCAACTCGACCGACTTTACTGGAAACGAAAGCATCCGGTTCCCTTTTCTTTCCTCTAGAAGCAAAAACTAGATTATTATGAGCATGCATGCAAGTGGGTGGAGGAGGAGGCGGTGCTAATATAATTGGAGTTGTTAAGCTAAAGGGTGTCTGTTACAGGTGAGGATTGCTCGGATCTTCAACACCTACGGGCCGCGCATGTGCATCGACGATGGCCGGGTCGTCAGCAACTTCGTCGCTCAGGTAATAATAAGATTAAGAAATTCGTTTACCCATATGCATCGCTCGCCTGCATGCTACTAGTTTCCCACGTCGTTGCCTCATCACTCTTTCCGCTTTACTTGTCCCAGATCTACGATAACAATAGTTTAGTTACTACCCGCAAAAAAAAAAAGTTTAGTTACTGCCACCTCGATCTGGTAGTAGTATAATTTTAGTACTAAATCCCTTTATCCCCATCTAGCTAGCCGGCCGGCGAGCCACCCCAAACCCTTTTAGTATGTATATGATCTTTATAGCTTGGATTTTTGCCATTAGCTCTTTTGTGACATACTAGTATATATAGTAGTATACACACTTCCACTAAACAGTCTTGTGAATGATAAGGGGAAAACGACTTTTTTCCTTGCATAGCTAGATGATGATTCAGCATCCCGTTTAATTATATATTCTAGGCTTTGCTAAAGGGGGACAGGTTACAACTAGTGTGTGGACCAAAATGCTGGTTTGTTTACTTCATCCCAGGTCCCAAATCATGTGCCTAGTAGTATGTGAGTGGCAAATGCGTGCCGCTAAAATATGGACAAGTGGACGGACACCACGATTCTTCCTACTCCCTAATTTTCTTACACCGAAACCTGGCCCCTGGTTAAACCTATTTGCTTTATTAGACGCCAGGTCATGCAGCATTTTTTACACATGCCAAAGTGTGGAGGAAGAAATATGGTAGCATTAGCACGTTACGGAGTCTCATGAACCACACACGTACGTCTAGCTAGATATGAAGATCGAAGCTAGTGGTCGATGCTTAGCGCGCCCGATCTGTCGTCCGGAGGGGATTAGCTGATGGGTGTATCGGTGGTGTACGTTGGTGTGCGCGTGATGTTAACACAAGTGCGTTGTCGATTGATGGATGCAGGCACTTCGGAAGGAGCCCCTGACGGTGTACGGCGACGGCAAGCAGACGCGGAGCTTCCAGTACGTCTCCGATCTGGTACGTAAGCTCTCCCCCTCTCTCGCTCTCTTAGCAGTACAGTGTACCAACGCAAGCACGGCACATGTCAATTTACTCACAAGCTGCCTGCCTGCTGGCTCACCGTATCGTGTGTGCCTTTTCCCTTTCATCACAAGCTAAAGTGTTAGTACTTGGTACTAGCACAGTGTCAACCGTCTGGTTGGCTCACAGTGCGTACGTACAGCTGAAGCTAGTTCGCCATTGATTTCCGTGTGCTCGATCCCGGAACAGTTGCTTGGTTGCAGCAGTGCGTGTCGCCTTTTTCTCCTGCTTTTTGCTGATCGAGTCGTCGTCTTTGCTGCGTGGCCTACACGCTGCACATGTGTTGGCGTCTTCTCCAGAGACGCGAGCGGACAACAGTGTGTGGCTGGCTGGTGTGCCCGTCCGTGCGTGCGTGCGTGCGTGCTCCCGACGGCACGCGACCGTGGAGTTGGTTAATTAGGTCGGGGTCGGGGGTGGTCCAATCATCTACCCTTGGCTCGGCAAGTACGCCGGCAGGGCCGGTCCCTGCTGCGCTCTGGACCAGGCTACTGATACGGACCGAATTGGCTCCACCATCAGCTAGCCGAGAGGCCGTGCAAGACTAGCAAGCATTTGTGTGTGGTCTCCTCCTCCTGCCCGTACTACGATGTTGCTGCTGCTTCGATAGGAAGCAACGGAATTGAACTGCAAGCTGACAGGCAGGGTAGCGGTTAACGGATCGAGGAGACACCGCCGATCTAGCTAGCTGGGCACGTCTGGACCGCGCAGGTACGCAGGTAGGTGCCGCTGGCTTTGCTAGCGTGGCTCCAAACCGTCGGGTGCACTGTTGCTACCCATCCACACGGCAGCGTCAAGACCAGTAGCTGGCCATCCATCAACCTTTCGTTCTTGTCCTGCCGCACACCACGAGCACGACTCCATTGGCATCATACTACCTTTGCTGTCACGTCCGCGGTCCGTCCACGCCGTCCTTCTCCGACTGGTAACACCGAGTGTACTGACTACTGACGGACACGTCGTCTGCTGTGTGCAGGTTGAGGGGCTGATGAAGCTGATGGAGGGGGAGCACGTGGGCCCGTTCAACCTGGGGAACCCGGGGGAGTTCACCATGCTGGAGCTGGCCAAGGTGGTGCAGGACACCATCGACCCCAACGCCAAGATCGAGTTCAGGGCCAACACCGCGGACGACCCGCACAAGCGCAAGCCCGACATCACAAAGGCCAAGGACCTGCTCGGGTGGGAGCCCAAGATCCCGCTCGACAAGGGTCTCCCGCTCATGGTCCAGGACTTCCGCAACCGCATCTTCGGGGACCAGAAGCAGCAGCAGCAGCCCGAGACAGCCGAGTGATCGATGATGCATCAGTATCTGTATCTTTTTTCGTACCGCTACTACTAGGAAATCTCAGGGGAGAGAGATCGTCGAGGATGACACACACTTGTTTAATTAGTAGAGTCTTCATACAGAGATCGGTGTAGCTTGCTAAAATGCTGCGGCTGCTGGCGCCGCCGCAAGAACACTCAGTAGGATCCATGGATAGATGGATGTACGCAGCAACAAAGAGTCTAGATCCTCAGCTACGATTTCGTCCCCACACACACAACAATACTGTTAATTTGTTTGTTCGACTTGTTCTCCTGTTTACTACATGCTCTCCGTTCTCACCCTCTTTCTGTTGTTAGCTATGATATGAGTTGTTGTTCCTCTTGCTGTTAACTGTCCATGTTGATTTAGTGTCCCAAGTGGCAATGTGGAGGCGCAAAGCGATTGGGTGATGATGACTGTTTGGCATATGTTGCTTGCATAAACTACGTCCTTTTTCCAATTTACAAGTCATGCCTTGCTCTCTGAGATCAATACTTTGACGAATGAAATAGTATGAGTTATGTACCATAAAAACAATACTGTTAATTTGTTTGTTCTACTACCTGTTTTACATGCTCCGTTCTCACTCTCTTTCTGTTGCCTATGAGTTGTTCCTCTGTCTCTCTATGCTCTGTCAATCTAGGTTGTACTCTACGGGAATTATATCTGGCGTCTGTGATCAAATCTACTAATATTGTTGGTAACTGTCCATCTTAATTTAGTATTTAGAGGCGCAAAGCGATTGGGTGATGATGACTGTTTAGCATACGTTGCTTGCATATACTCCTTCCTTTTTCAGTTTATAAGTCATGCCTGTACTCCGAGATCATTACTTTGACGAACGAAATATGAGGTATGTACCATAAAAAACGCATATCACAAACACTTTTTTTTTCTGAACTCAATGTTGCATTTTTTTGTGGCGTACAACTCATATTTAGTTGGTCAAATTATGGTCCCAAACGCGTACAACTCTTAGATGTCCTGATGAATGGTTGCTCTAGGGCAAAGGTGTCGAACAGACGTGGTCTCCGGCAAGGGGATCCCCTCTCCCCGCAGTTGTTCATCATAATCATGGAGGTTTTTCACCTGTTGATCGTGAAAGCAGAAAGTTTGGGCCTTCTCACCAGGCTCGCCGCCATAGGACTCCGACATCGGACCTCGATCTATGCAGATGACGTGGTCACGTCCCTGCGGCCATCGAGTGTGGACTTTCGGGTGATCTCCGAGATCATCGAGGACTTCGGCGCAGCGTCAGGCCAACGGACCAACTTTGACAAGTGCTCGGCTAGCCTGATCAGGTGCTCCGCCGAAGATAGGGAACTCATCTCCCGAGAACTACAATGCCCGATCACACCTTTCCCGCTCCGCTACTTGGGGCCGCCGCTCTCCCTGCGGAAGCCTTCCGTGGCGCAGCTTCGATCCCTTGTCAACCTGGTGGCAGCGAAACTGCCATCGTGGAAGGCCGCCATGCTCAACCGAGGAGGGCGTCTCGAATTGATAAAGACAACGCTTTCGGCCATCCCAATCTTCGCCATGATGTCCCTTGATATTCCTATAGAGACCATCGTCGCCATTGAGAAGATAATGAGGGGTTTCCTCTGGAAAGGGAGGAAAAACATCCATGGTGGCCACTGCCTTGTGGCGTGGGATAGGGTGTGCATGCCCAAGGAGCTAGGAGGGCTCGGCATACCTAACTTGCGGCTCATGAACGTCGCGCTCAAGGCCAAATGGCTGTGGTTGAAGCGAGTGGAGGTCGACAGGCCTTGGCATGGTCTCGACATCCGGGTCCCAGCGCTTGCTGAACAGTTGTTTGACGCTGCGACAACCTCGGTGCTGGGGGATGGAGCTACTACTCTCTTCTGGTCGGATAAATGGCTGCCGTGTGGACGGATCAAGGACGTGGCGCCAAACCTCTTCGCGGCAGTCCCAACAAACGCGATCTCGACTCGTCGGGTGCGCGAGGGCCTGGACGGGGCCTGGTTGCATGAGGTCCCCCCCCCCCCCCCCCCCCGACCTGAGCGCGGTGGCCATTAGAGAGCTCCTCGAGGTGGCAGACCGGCTGGAGGAGATTACCCTGACAGAAGGATCACAGGATGTTTTCAAGTGGAGCTAGGACCCCACAGGCTGCTACTCCGCAAAGTCTTGCTACAATGCCATGTTTGTGGGTCGTACGTCGATGGCCGGAGCGCTACAAATATGGTGCTCTCGAGCCCCTGCCAGCTGCAAGATCTCGCTCTGGCTTGCAGTACAGAATAGATGCTGGACGACAGATAGGTTGCGGCGTCGTGGGATGCAACACCCGGCGGCGTGCCCCTTCCGTGACCAGTGTGGAGAGACTATTGACCATCTCCTCATGGGATGTGTCCTGGCTCAAGAGGTGCGGTCTACTTGCCTCGGATGGTGGGGCAAAGGTCAGTGGACGCCAGAACACGACCTGGCTCGTCGCTGGCTCCAGGCGGCGGGTAAGTAGGCAGCCGCGATATCTGAACTGGTATCTCACTGATCTGCTGGACGCTCTGGCGTCACCGGAATGATGTCGTCTTTGAGGGCGCCACCCCTTCTTCTGCTTTGGTCATTCAGAGGATCTCCACGGAGGCCGAGCTTTGGAGAGGTGCGCGGCTCTTCCTTGATTGCCTAAGCCGAGTGGACATGTGAAGATGCCGCGAGTAGTTAGTTAGTGCGTGTGCACTGCCCTCCGGGCAGTGTGGGGTTGCGTTCGTGGCGCCGGTGCCACGCCGCGTTGTATAACTCTGGCCTCTTGGCCCTCCTTCTATGGAAAACGATACGTCTCCCAGGATGTATTCTTGAAAAACATGCCGAGATAGATAAGGAGGAAAGCATACTAGGTAAGTTTTCCTAAATGGGCGTTTGGTACAATAGTACAAGAATTGCAACTAAGGCTGAAGGCCAAACAGCTTCCATCAATAAACTCATAAATGATAAAAGGGCATTGGCTTGGTGGTTGACCTTTTCCTTTTGTACACCAAACTAAAGCCGGTATAGCATAGTCATTTCACCAGAGGGCGCAAAGCGCTTGAATTTGTAATCGGCACGAACAGGCGAGGAATCCAGTCTGCATCAATCAGTTCCACCAACACCCTAGAGCTCAAATCTGCCTTCATGTTCCTTGCTGTCCAAAGAGCAAGTTGTAGCCTGAACCCTACAAACCAATTTATTTATTTTTCTAACAAACACCACCAGCAGCAGCAGCACATATACCTTTTCACTGAGCTAGCTCTGCTGCAGGGTGCAATTCCTTTTGAATTAGGCTCATTGCCCAAACTAATCCTAATCTACTCTCAAATGTACACCCTACATCTGAAAGTGCAGGCCATCAGACCTAAACAGGGCATTTAGTTTAAATTTGGGCCGGTTTGGAATAATCATCAGAGATGTCGAACCCTGCAAGCTGCTAAAGCAAACTAGCTAATATATTCTTTACTTCTGAAACCTGAAAAACGTCCGTCTGCCTCTTCACTGTTCAAACTAGTTGGGATCATGTTTGGGATATGCTATATGGATGTCTTCATAGCATGTCTCCTATCCGGATAACCCGGGTGGCCCACAGTTGGTAGCATGACCCATGGCCTCCTGGGCGATCCAGTTAGATGGATCCAGAAGGGAGACTCATGCCGGATAAAGAAAGACTACGGTTGGAGTCACGACGTATCCGGAGCCTTGGAGTGCAAGATACACAAGACTAGTAATAGACGGTGTAGGACTCTGTAACCTGTCCGGCTAGGACTTTTTCCTGTAACCCTAGGACCTGGCGACTATATAAGTCGGGCTTATGGGAGCCTTTAGGGCAACAATCTCAGACAACCTAGTATCGATTCATACAACCTCGCACAGCGAACCTATCTCTGTAACTCGGTGTATTGCCTTATAGTGATTTATAGCAGGAGTAGGATTCCGCCACCGTCGTGGGATCTGAACCTGGGTAAGCTGTGTTACCTCGTACCCGTCAACCGTCCGTCTTTCCCCACGTCTCTAAACACGCACTGTGAGGACCCCTCCATGGCGTACTCGTCGGCAATACCACGACAGATCATTTTCTCTTTGTTGCACACACACCAAAGTCTATCTATGCGAGCAAGAGGGAAAGATAGCTCATGCATGGCAGGTGGATATATTCCAGGGTAAAAGATGCACGAAACGACACAATTGTACAACAAGTTTTTGAGACAGAAGGCGGCTCTATGACATTTTCATAGGCTACAACAATTTATTTTGAGCCTGAATGGCAGGAGCTCTGCTTTGCATTGATAGAAGGGGCAAAAAACTGTACAAGCCAAAAGATGGCAGAAGTAGCTAAAAGGAAAACGAAAACTACAGACGACTAAGGATTGTGGCAAACTTACAATCGATAATTACCAGGACAAATGTGGATTGGTGATGGATTATTGATGGAATATAACTGCTCAAAGGGAGAAGCAGCTACGGTGCCTATGAAGTCTCCTTGTCCTCGGGTCTTCCAACTTCTAAGTAATGCAGCTATGGGCTACATAGTTCCAACCCCTTGAAGAACAAAACATGTTTAGTAAATAAAGTAAATTTGGCAATAAAAGGACTTAACAGATGCAACGAGGCAGGAGTAAGGACTCATACTACATCTACAGGTTAGCAAGTTTTTTACAAGTGTACCTCACCTTGATATGAATTAAGCAATTCGTCGTGCTTCCAGTGCCTCCAGTTCCTTGAAGAAGAAAACATGGTCAGTACAGAAAACTTGGCAAAACAAAGGAGACTAAATCAGCGCATATTTCTCTTGTACTTAAACATTGGAACTAAAAAGCAGAAACAGGATATACAATACATGTAGGATTTTAGGTGTCACCAACACATAAGTCCAACATACTTTAGTGATAATAATTTAAGTTTAACCCGTTTCAAAATAAGTTTAACTATTACTACTGTGGTATTTCCAGTACTACATAGGGAATTTCGAACAAAATAGAGGTAAAAGCTGGACAGGAAACAGGTGTTGGCATAAATACCTTACGAGGAATTTTCTATTGATCTGCTCTGCTTCCACTAAGTTTGGACACGTGAGTATCAGCACCTTTATTTTTGCCACTGCCTTTGCTCCACCAATTGAAACTAGGCCTGGACAATCCGAAATCACCAATTCCTCAAGTGATGCAAGATTACTCTTCCAAATGTCGCCTGGAATGGATGTTATACCGTTGCATCCACCCATGTTCAATGCGACGAGGGACGTGAGGTTCTGTAGGCAACTGGGAACGCATGGAGTTATATCACCACACCTCGTTAAGCGGAGACTTTGGAGAGATGACGGCAACACCAACCCCCTTTGCCAGTTGAGGCTTGGGCACACAGTGACCACCAGACGTTTTAGATATGGAAAACTCCCAAACCTTTCACCAGGCAGGGACAATAAATTGCGACAATATTTGATGTTAATTTCCTCGATAACAGGTAGATATTTTTGGGTTAGGAGGTCATCAAGGGTTGACAATTTATCACCACATATAACTGATAGGACTTTAAGAGACGAGAATGTCCTAATGCTGCCTGCAATAGATGTAAGATGCCAACATTCGATGCACAACTGCCATAGAGATGGAAGACTCCACGTATCTAGTTGGATGGACGTGACAAACTCACATGACAAATCAAAGTAGGTGAGGGAGCAGCAGTCAATATTGCAAAATAGACCAGATTCATGCAAATTGAGCTTCTTAAGGGATGACGATACCAATCTTTGGGAGCAGATGTTTGGACAATTGATCACATCCAGTTCTTCGAGGAATTGCAAACCCCCAAACTTTTCAGTTGGTATTGATGCTAAGATCTTGCAACCTTTAATTCATATTTTCTTGATGGCTGGTACATAATCTGGATGCAAAAAATGTTCGAGGCTTGATAACATGTGGCACCCGTCAATGGTTAGGTCTGTCAGGGACGAGAATATACCAACTGCAGGTATCTCATTTAAGTTTATGCTTTGTAAGGTCATGTATATGCTCTCGAGTCCAACACAACCTATAAAAGTAAGTGATTTTAAGCTTGGCAAGTTCTGTGGCAGGAACCAGCTTGGGAGCGAGACACCGATATAGTTCTTGAGGAACAGAGACTTAAGACTGATAGGAGGTTGCAGACCTTCAAGAACTTCTATCTCCTTGTTGATACAATACCTAGGGAAGCCTACATAGTCATTCTGCCGCATATCCAAATTCAACCGATCAAGATATTTCTTACTCTTCAGCTTTAATTCTGATGCGTGATCCTTACTTAGCAAGCGAACATGACTTATCGACAAGTGCGAACGAAATTGATTCAGGTTCTTTGTTAACCTGATGATTCCTTCGGATGGACCAAGATACATACAATACCCATCATAAGATTTTAATCCAAGTGATTCGAGTTTCCATAAACTGATCAACTTACCGAAGTCACCGGGCAAGCTTTCTAGCCTGCAACTTTTGGCATATAAAATCTGAAGATGATAAAGCGAACAAAAGGTTGAAGGAATCCTCTTCAAAGGACAAGTTTTGGATATTTCAAGGTACCGAAGATGCTTCCAGTTGCCAATATTATCTGGTAACTCATCTGTCGTGGCACAAGAAATCACGCGCATACGCGGAAGTTTGCTACACCATTGGCCCATTACAAAACAAGATTTCTTCCTTAAATCCTTCTTGCAAATCAGGGTACGCAGCTTCGTGTACTTGCATAGCCTCAGCAAACTGGAATCATCAATGTCACTGCTAGGGAGTACATACAGATGACGAACATTCCGGGGAACTTTATCAAAGTCACTCTTAGTTCTTAAGATGCAACACTCGTGTTCTGAAACCTTTTGTGCCATGTCATGTAGCAAGTCATGGATCACATATCTACTAGCAACTTTTTGAAAGAAGGATCGTGCTACAAGGTCTTCAAAATACTGACAAGCAATATCTTGAATTGGAATGCTGCAATGAGGATCCACAAAGCCTTCTGCTGCCCAAATTTCAGCTAAGTGTGCCTTGTCAAATTTGTAATCTTTGGGGTACACAGCACAAAATGCAAAACATTGCTTCAAATAGAATGGTAAATACATGAAGCTTAACCGAAGGGCAGGCAAAATGTCAGTCTCCTCTTGTTTCAACTCCCACAGTTCACTCTCAAGTATAGAATTCCAGTGTGGTGCTTGAAGGTCCATTCTTAACATGCGTCCCAGAGTTTTGGCAGCCAAAGGAGAACCCTTCAGTTTAGGAAGTATACTTCTACCAATGTGCTCTAACCCAGGATAATTGTTAGAACCCTCAGATCCAAATGCGCACAATTTGAAGAAATTCCAAAAGACATCATCTTTCAGACCTTCAACTATAATGCACGTGCTCAGTAACATTTGGACATCTAGTGGTGACCAACATCATACTTCCCTCTTTGACACTTCTAAAAGGTGCACAAAACCTTTGCCAACACTGCCCATTTTCCTTGAGAGCATCATCCCACATGTCATCAAGGACAATCAATAACCTTTTATTGTTCACATGTTTAGAGAGAGCACGCTGAAGAGAATCCAGATTATCAGTTGTTGTGTCCTTTCCAGTACAGGATTGTATCACCTCTTTTGTTAACCTCTTCACATCAAAGTCATCCGAGACACAAATCCAAATTATTAGCTGAAAGTGAGATTTCACCCTTACATGGCTGCAAATATGTTGGGCCAAAGTAGTCTTTCCAACACCACCAATTCCAGCAATTGGCAAAACAGGAAGACTAATTATTCCTGATTCGTTACTAACATGGTTGCTTGTTGACGTGCTCGTTGATGCACTGGCTGCAGTAGTTGCTCTCTTGCGTTTTGAGAATGTAGGGACATTGAGAAGCCCCAATAGCTGCTTTAGTTCCTTGTCACGACCAAATATTTTTGTTTCATTTGGCAAAGATGTGGTCTCTGGCCTGACTATTTTGTCAAAGCATCGTGTAACTCCACAAAGCCCCATATTCTCCAGCTGGCGTGAAAGATGATTCAACCTCAGTTGGACATCACTCAGTTTGTTGAAGCTGCCTTGGATGACGGTACGAAAGAAGTCGGTGAAAGCAGATTGGCTTGCATTGCCCTCCACTTGCATCCTCTTCTCATACCATCTGAACTCATCAAGAAGGTCCTCGACCTCAGCCATTGCATCCTTGAGATTAGGAAGGAGCTTGCCAACACCCTGTTCGTGGCTTCTCCACTCTGCTTTATTAACGAGGTCGTACATTGCAGGAAGAGTATCCTCGAGACCTTGTAGGCCACTCTCCAACTGCAATACTTGATCCTGGAGACTTTGCTCCTGTGAGCCATTCCATCGGGAGTGCAGAGATGAAAGGGCAGATTTGGCCCACTGAAACAAAGTGACACATACGTTGACAACACTAACGATCCCAATGGCTGATAAGCTCATGGTGGCTGGAATTTGGGCATCCATTTTTGTCCCTGCGAGGAAGCAAAATTAGCATCCTGGAACCTATTTTTGTAGTCAAAGTATATACTATAACAAACCAAATTTTTTAAAGGAGGACAACACAGTAGATGCACACAACCATATATTATTAATTATTTCAAAATGCCAAGTAAAGCTAGACATTGATACCAAACAAGTAGGCAAAAAAAACCGACCGCACCCGACCGTCTAGCGCCCGTATCTCCACAATCCTACCACAAACCCCATGACAAGTATATACCTCCTAGACAAAACATTTAAAAAAGGGCAAAGAGGAACGCAAAAGCAGAGCAAAACAGAGAGCGAGAGCGAGGGGTTTGCGCCGTGCACAACTTGCGACTTTTCTGATTTCTTTCTCATCCTTCTATTCGGGCTACAATGGAAATCATGGGTCCACGATGTTCGTGCCGTCCCACGAACGAATCGTGTCACGCGAGAATCGTTCCGAGTTTGTTAGAAAAGTTGGGAGCCTAAACTCTGACTAAATCATCCTACCGCTAACTGAACTGACTGAAGGAAAAACGACACCTACAGCTAGTCTGACGAAACTGAACCTAAAATAGGTGCTGCTCTGGATTATTACAATTTACAACACGCCTCCTTCAATTCCGTCGATGGGAGATGGTGGGGCATTGGACGGCATATCCAGCCATCGCTGCAGCCATCTCGCCCCAGATAATATCTTCCGGGCCGATCATTGTCACACTCACAAGAATCACACACGAGATTGAATCTAGTGGCTTCTTCCGACCCCATCTCCTTGAGGCCAGATCCGCAACCTCCTCGCCACCACCTGGCCGGAAGGCGTGGAGCAGAGGAGCGGGCACGGGGGAGAGCTCCAATCCACTGTGCCGCCGCGAAGATCCCTGCCGCCCCCTTCATGGGCTGATGGGCACCCACGTATCTTCGACCAGTGGGGGCCTCGGGAGGTGGCTACGAGATGAGGAGAAGGGGAGGAGGTGGCGGCTGCGGCCCCTCTGAGTCAGCCTGGAGGGGGCGACGGTGAGCCGCTATCCTCATTACTGCTAAAAGGGCTCACATTTCGGAACGGAGTAATTTTTAATCAGAATCAAAGGCCGCCAAAACGATCAAAGATACTTGTACGGGAACTATACACTTGATATTCAAAGTGAAATGTATGCACATATTTTGCGATCGAAATCATGCGACTCTGGAAGCAGTACATGAACGCCTTCTCCACATCTTCATAAGTCATAACGCAGAAGAAGAAATGAAAGCCGTAGCAGAAAGCAAGGGGCGCCGCTCACCTGAGCCTGGATCCGCCCGTGCTGCTCGCCGCCGACGAGAGCAGCAGCAGGAGCGGAGGCGAGCCAAATAACAATCTCTTCTTGGAAAGAGCCAACCATGGTAATGGCTGGGCTCACACAGCTTTGTCCGCCTGCGGGAACAACGAGGTGAGGTGCTATGGTATCATCGTCCTACCAGTGCTAGCAGTGCTCCTTGTTGCATGTAAGTTACTTCTATTTTTTTTTCCAAGTATACAAAACCACCTGTCGTTGCCTCTAAAATTCGAACTGATGTGTATGCTTCAAATACTGTACTCAAATTGTTTTCTCGTAGTTCTGCAAACAGCAGGAACCAAACTGAACAGAGTTCCAAATTCCAATATCAAAGTCTGTACGCTTGCTTCTTTATCCCTAAGGTCTAGATTTGATTCCACAGATTTGTCATATACTAAGTATTTATATATATATATATATATATATATATATATATATATATATATATATTTCAACTTGTTTGGATTTGTTGTGGATTAAAAGGCATTCTAAACAACACTTGGACTTTTCAATTGTATACAGTGTACATATCAGTGTTGGGAAATCATACCCAAATACCGACCGACTTCTTTTACCTTGTTTATGATCCTGCACAGTTTGTTTTCAGATCCGAGCACCACTGAAGTTTATGTTGGGGGAAAATACACAACCACCGACAGCTTGCGGTGAACCCCGGTGATAGTTTCAATCAATAGATATGCAGCGGAAATAAATCATTGAGCACATACACAGGTGACACAAGGATTTACGTGAAAAAATCTTCTCAAGATGAGAAGAAAAAAACCACAGGTGCGAACCAACCGGTCCACGCGAGCTTCACTATGAGCAACCTGGGTACAGAGTCTTCTCTAAAACATCTAGAGATATACAGCACACTCAGCATGTTGCCAACCGACAACAACAACAACAACCACTTGACAGAAAGATTACAACAAGTCAGAGTATCTTAGTTTTTATCTCCTTCGATAATCAGCAAACTGCTTTTAAATAGCAGATCCAATCAGCACCAAACTTGATAGACAAACTGACGTACGAGCACCCAACATACATACCAAATTTCAGGCCAATCAGACACCGTTTGTCTGGCCAAACTATTCGTCTATCAAAACTGCTCTGTGCTGAAACTGCAGCAGTCCGAACTGAATAAATCGCTTCCAAATCTGATGCTACACTGACCCAAATATCAAACCAACTGACCAGATCGAAGAATTCAAAGCAAGGAATGAGACCACCAAGTTTGGAGCCAATCCAAGCATGTTTAAGCCTCCAAACAACATCTTGAAGATAGATCGGTCAGATCTCAGAAATCTAGACAAAAATCACCTCTCCTTTCTCTCTTCTCACTAGGTTGTGGTATTCTTGTGTGTTCTCTCACCCTCTCTCTTGCTCAGCTCACTCTTTGATTGAGATACACATAGCCACCAAGGGTTTTCTTTTCTACCCTCTCCGAAGGAGCACCTCAGCCGTTGGATACGAACGTCAATCAACGGTTGAAACGTGTTAGACTTTCACGGGCTGATGTTGGGCTGCCAACACACCTCCATGTGGAGGGACATGGCCCAACAAACTCCCCCTCCCGACATCATGGAGGGGCTGACTGCCAACCGGTAGTCATGCTGGCGAACCGACGACATACCTCGAGCTTTCCTCTTGTCACCACATTGGTCAACATATCAGCCCCATTGTCATCTGTGTGCACCTTATCAATTTGTATTTTCTTGGAATTCAGCACATCTCGAATCCAATGATAGCGAACATCAATATGTTTCGACCTCAAATGAAAACTTGCATTCTTACTCAGGTGAAGGGCACTTTGGTTGTCACAAAACAGCACATACTTGTCTTACTCAAAACCAAGCTCACTAGCCAATCGTTTTAGCCACAATACCTCCTTGCTCGCCTCAGTTACTTCGATGAAATCGACCTCGGTTGTGTTCAGAACCACACACTTCTGCAACCTGATTTGCCATGCCACTGCTCCCCCTGAATGGGTAATCAAACAACCTGAAGTAGACTTTCTTCCATCGACATCTCCAGCCAAGTCTGAATCGGAATATGCAATCAGCTTGGGCTCACTACCACCAAAGCAAAGCTTCATATTAGTGTTGCCTCAGAGATACCTGAAAATCCACTTCACGGCTTCCTAATGTGGTCTTCCTGGATTGGACATGAATCTGCTCACAGTACTAACCGCTTGACCAATGTCAGGCCGTGTGCACACCATAGCATACATCAAACTCCCAACAGTTGAAGCATAAGGAACCTTTTCCATCTCTTCAGTGGAAGGACATTGCTTTTTACTCAACTTGAAATAAGCTGCGAGTGGACAACTCACTTCCCTTGCCTTATCCATCTTGAATTTGCGAAGTACCTTCTCAATATATTTCTCTTGAGACAAGTATAACTTGGTGGATTTTATGTCTCTCTCAATTTTCATGCCGATAATACACTTTGCTGAACTCAAGTCTTTCATGGCAAAACTTTTGCTCAACTCTTTCTTTAGTCTACAATCATAGATACATTCTTGCCAACAATCAAGATATCATCAACATAGAGCAACAACATGATAAAATCATCATCTGAAAACCTCTGAATAAATACACAATGGTCTGAGCTACACCTCTTGTAGCCCTGCTCCCCCATGACAGATTCAAACTTTATGTACCATTGTCTCGGTGCTTGTTTCAAGCCATAGAGACTTTTTTCAATTTGCATACATAGTCTTCTTTGCCTTTAACAAGAAACCCCTCAGGCTGCTCCATGTAGATTTATTTCTCCAACTCTCGATGAAGGAAAGGTGTCTTCGCATCCATTTGCTCAACCTCCAAGTTGAGACTTGCTGCCATGCCAAGGATCATTCGGATTGATGTCATCTTCACCACCGGAGAAAATATTTCATCAAAGTTAATACCTTTTCTTTGTCTGAATCCTTTTACAACTAGCCTAGTCTTGTACCTTGGATGTGACGTGTGCTCTTCTTGCTTGATTCTGTAGACCCACTTGTTCTTTAGAACTTTCTTGCCCTTGGGCAACTTCACCAACTCATAAGTATGATTCTTATGCAAGGAATCCATCTCTTCTTGCATAATCTTATTCCACTCCTTGTTCACATCTTTCATTGCATCTTGAAAGCACTCTGGTTCTGAACCATCACACAATAACGCCACATATTGGTCTAAATCATACCTAGTGGAAGGAACACGGCCTCGACTGGACCGTCTGAGTGGAGCAGCTGGTGGACTATCTGGTTCAGGTGCTTGCTAATCATGATCATATTTTTTAGCATCATAATCTTGCTGCTGGGGAGCATCCTCACCTGTACCACTATTTGCATCATCTTGCACATCTTCTGCATCATCATTTTCAGCTTCTTGTTAAGCTGAATCTGCAGGAACTGGGTCAGAATCAGATCTGTCTTGCTGCTGATTTCGAGGAGAAACATGTACCGGAACTTGCTCCGGAACCTGCACCTTTGTCTTCACAATATCCTTAATTGTTTGGTCTTCAACAAACACAACATCACGACTTCTCACAACCTTTCTTGCTATTGGATCATACAAGTTATAGCCAAACTGATCACCTCCATAGCCAAGAAATATACACGGTTGTGTCTTTGAATCAAGCTTTGACCTTTCATCTTGAGGGATATGAACAAAGGCCTTGCACCCAAAAACCTTCAGGTGCTCATACGAAACGTCCTTGTCATAAAAGACCATATTTGGAACATCTCCGTGTAATGGATAACTTGGTGAGAGATTAATAAGATAAACTGCAGTTGACAAAGCCTCACCCCAATAATGTTTAGGCAACTTTGACTCGATAGCAAGCATATAACTCTCTCAATAATTGTCATGTTTATCCTCTCAGCAAGACCATTCAGTTGTGGTGCCTTCGGAGGAGTAAATTTGTGCCTAATTCCCTGCTCCTTGCAATAGGCATCAAATGGGCCAATATATTCTCCCCTATTATCAGAGTGAATGCACTTGATCTTTTTCTCAGTTTCTCTCTCAACTGAGACTTGGAATTGCTTGAATACACTTAGTACTTGATGTTTGTTCTTCAAAACATAGACCCAAACCTTCCTGGAAAAGTCATCAATAAATGTGAAAAGTACATTGCTCCACCCATAGACCTCACTGACATTTTGCAAACATCAAAATGTATCAAGTCTAGCACCTCGGGTTTCTTGTGAGGAGGTTGACTCTTAAACGCAACTCTGTGTTGCTTCCCCGCTAGACAATCAGAACATTTCTTGATGTGAACACCTTTCACACCTTTCAACAGATTTTTCTTCACTAGCACTTTCATCCCCTTCTCACTCATGTGTCCAAGTCTCTTGTGCCATAAGGCACACGCATTCTCTTTCTGCAATGCATTGACACAAGCAGCAAAAAAGCTTAGCATGAACATGATACAAAACTGAAACCATGTTACCTTTTGCAACAATCAGATTCCCTTTGGTGAGCTTGTACTGTGCATTTCCAAACCTGCTCAAGTACCCATCTCCATCAAGCAATCCAACCGAGATAATGTTGAGCAGAAGGGTCTCAACATGCCTCACCGACTTGAGGACTAGTGTTGTACAATTTTCAGTCTCCAAGTGCACATCTCCTCTTCCAATGATTTTTGCTCTATCATTGTTTCCCATCTTCACAACACCAAAATCACATGTTATGTAGTTGGTGAAGATCTCTCTACAAGATGTAGCATGTATGGTAGCACCGCTGTCTAGAATCCAAGTCATCTCATCACCATCTACAAGGTTGATGGTATCATCAGAAACTGCAATGATCATCTCCTCTGTGGTGGAAACACTGCTGTCATCATGTTCTTCATAAATGAGAAACATGATCTCCTCAACCGTAGCAATCCAGCCTCCCTCGCTATCACTATCACTATCGGTCTGTTTCTAAACTTTCTTCTTTTTCATTTTGTCTTTCTTTCATTGTTCACAATGCCACTTGATGTGGACTTTCTCATGACAGTGATGGCATATAATACCAGCATACTTGTCTTTGCCTCTTGATTTGTTTCTACTTCTTTCCCCTCCCTTACTCGGACTTTTGCTCTTACTTCTCCCCCATGACTCGGTCACTAATATTTCAAAATGTGAGAAAGAACCGTCCTTATCAGCAATTTTTCTAGACTCTTCATTTAGTACCTTGGTCTTCACAAGGTTCCAAAGGACTACTCCATTAGGTGCTGAATTGCACATGGTGACCTTACAGGTCTCCCAAGTGTCCGGTAATGAGCCAAGTAGCAGCAAGTCTCTGACTTCATCTTCAAATGTAATTATCATTAAAGGTAGATGATTTATAATGCCCTGAAATTCATTCACATGATCTGCAATTGGAGTGCCCTCCTTGTACCTCAAACGCATCAATTTCTTGATCAAGAACATATTGTTGGTACCTTCTTTGAGAGCATACAACTCCTCTAATTTCTGCCATAAGGTACGTGCATGTGACTCGTCAATGATATGGTTCAAAACATTATCATCCATCCATTGTCGGATGAACCCACAAACTTGGAGATGAAGTACCTCGCAATGATCTTCTTGCATATCACTAGACATCTCAGTGGAGAATATTACTTCCAGTAATCCTTCACATATAACAAGTCCTTCATCTTACTCTTCCATGTTTGATAATTTGTATCATTCAAAGAAATTATTCTGTTGGTATTCACTTCCATCCTTCACCACAAGCAAATGCACTCAGCTCAAAACAAACCTTGCTCTAAAACTGACCACGAACTGAACCCCATCTCTGATACTACTTTGTTGGGGGAAGATACACAACCCCCAACATCTTGCGGTGAACCCCGGGGATAGTTTTAATCAACAGATATGCAGCAAAAATAAAACAATGAGCACATGCACAGATGACACAAGGATTTACGTGGAAAAACCTTCTCAAGGTGAGAAGGATACAGACCAACCGGTCCACATGAGATTCACTATGAGAAACTTGGGTACAGAGTCTTCTCTAGAATATCTGGAGATATATAACACACTCAGCACGTTTCCAACCGGCAACAACAACAACCACTTGAGAGAAAGATTACAACAAGTCAGAGTATCTCAGTTTTTGTCCCCTTCGGTAATCAGCAAACTGCTCTTAAACCGCAGATCCAATTATCACCAAACTCGGTAGACAAGCTGATATATGAGTACCCAACATACATGCCAAATTTCAGGACAATCGGACACCGTTTGTCTTTCCAAAATGTTCGTCTACCAAAACTGCTCTGTGCTGAAACTGCAGCAGTCCGAACTGACTAAACCGCTTCCAAAATTGATGTTACACGGACTCAAATCTCAAATCAGCTAACCAGATCGAAGTACTCAAAGCAAATAACAAGATCACCAAGTTTGAAGCCAATCCAAGCACGTTTGAGCCTCCAAACACCAGCTTGAAGACAGACCGATCAGATCTCAGAAATCTAGACAGAAATCACCTCTCCTTCTTTCTCTCTTCTCACTAGGTTATGGTATTCTTGTGTGTTCTCTCACCCTCTCTCTTGCTCAGCTCACTCTCTGATTGAGATACACACAGCCACCAAGGGTGGCTAGGTTTTTTTTCTACCCTCTCTGAAGGATCACCTCAGCCGTTGGATACGAATGTCGATCAACGGTTAAAACATGTTAAACTTTCACGGGCTGGTGTTGAGCTACCAACACAGGCCCAACAGTTTGTAGCATCAAACTACGAGCATACCGACTTAAGAGATGTTGAACTCGATATATAATTCTCGACATAAAAATACGTAGGTGAACATGTTGAGGTAGTACCATTCTCAACATTCAATGTACATAATCATAATTACAACTAAGCTTAATTATCATAGACGGCCTGCAGGCGCTCGTTAGGTGAACACTGACCACTATACATGTATAGGGTCTACTAAATTGGTGAAATTTCCGTGACCAAAATTTTGATGTAAAAAATAATTTGAGCCAAGGAAATTGCTTAGCCTTTTTAGGAAGTATTTGCTCCGTTTTAAAATATAAGATGTTTTAGCTTTGTGAAGCTTATGAATCTAGACCTTTTTTTAATGTGTAGATTCATTCCAAACCTTTCCAAACCTACATACTAAAAAAATTCTAGATACCTTAGCTTCACAAAGTTAGAACATTTTATATTTTAAAATAGAGGGAGTACTACGTATCTGATGTTTGTTTAGCT
The DNA here is from genome assembly GCA_023614405.1 of Avena insularis. Classification (NCBI taxonomy): domain Eukaryota; kingdom Viridiplantae; phylum Streptophyta; class Magnoliopsida; order Poales; family Poaceae; genus Avena; species Avena insularis. The sequence continues at coordinate 30,872,711 of CM042690.1, forward strand.
TTGTTTTAGGAGCTCCATGTCAAGGTTCAAAGTTTAACATGAAAAGAGCCTTCGAAATGAACGAAATTAATTCAGAATATGAGAAAACCCTCGTGAAGGGCTTTGGTAGTGTGCAATTCTCTTAAAGATTAAGTAGTAGAGATACTCGAACCCATGCAATTGTCTTAAAAACCGACTTGAAATTACTTTTGAGGAGAGTTGTTTGATGGAACTAATGCTTATGAGACATATGCCAAATTTTGTTTGATTAATCAAAGGGAGATATTGTTTTACACATGTCTTGCATCACCGTTGCAGTCCATGGGAGACCGGCAACTCCGCTAGCCTATGAATGATCTATTTGAATTAACTCTTAGATTTCGGCTATGAGTTAATTAAACATTTGTAGCATCAATGCTATGATGTGTAAGAGTTAACTCTAGTTGCGCATAATCATGTACTCTTTCCGATCCATATTAGTTGACTCAATTTTGTCTAGATTTATATGTATCTAGTTAAATATCTAGGCTAGGTACATCCTATCTAGACAAAGTTGAGTAAAGTAATATGAGTCGGAGGAAACAGTGATTTTATACTTCCTTCATCTTAAAATAGATGTCGCAGATTTGTTAAAATTTAAATGAATCTAGACACTATTTAGTATGTAGATTCATTCAAATTTTGATAAACCTGAGACATCTATTTTAAGACGGAGGGAGTAATATTTTTTATGGATGCGAGTCTTTCACCAACTTGCACATTTGGACCTAAAATATTAACTCCTGCCATTTTCCTTGTGAAAGTAAAGAAGAATGAGGCATCCTGAAAAAATTCAATGTATCTTGTGAGATACACCATTATCTACTTTCAGGATTCTGTTTTCACAATTTTTTAAAACTTGTAAGTATGGTTTTAAAAAGATTTAATTAGCGGAGAGCAGCTCAGGAGGAGAGGTTTTTCCGCATGCACAACCTGATTTAGTTGTGACTCTTGCCTCTTGGGACTACATCCGGATACCTCATAAGTATGTCATTGGAGGAGTAGGTACACGTCCGTATGTAGTACTGCTAGTACATGATTTGGATCCCGATCGGCGATCGAGTCCGATCAAACGACGAACTCTGAAGCCAGTCGAACTCTCGGCTGTGGTTACGGACTAAACTGGGATATATACATGTTGCCAGAGGCCCCGAAGATACTTACTTGAACGTCCGTGCTTCTCACACACGGTCCACGGCGCCACGGAAGAGGTACATAACGACGGACAGACACGCCATGGCTCCACGGGCGAAGCGCCGACGCAAAAACAAAAACACATCCGTGGCGCCGGAGACACCGACGCTGCCGGCAGATCTCATACTTGAGATCGTGGCGTTCGCCGACCCCGTCGTCCTTGTTCGTTGCGCCGCTGCTTGTAAGCTCCTGCGCCGTGACATCCTCAGCCCGTCTTTCATCCGCCGCGTCAGCCATCGGGCGGCTCCCGGCATCCTCGTCAATCTGAACACGGACAGTGACAATCCCCCCTTTAGTCTTGTCCACCCGGCAAGCCCCGCCGTCGCGTCCTTCTGCCGCGGCCACCTATTTCCCTTTTTTTTGCGCTCTGCAAACGCCCTCTTCAAACAATACATGGCCGTGACGTCCCGGGGCGGCCTCGTGCTACTCCACCGCATGTACACCAGAAACCGGACCGACTCCATCATGAACCCGCCCAACTTCGAGCTATGCGTGTACGACCCAATGAGCGGTGCCCACACCTACCTCTCCCGTCCGCCCGAGTGCTCGGGCAACTCGATTCTCTCCTGGCGTAAGTACATCCTGCTCACCGCAGCCGATGGCATCGACCACGCCTTCCAGGTGCTCGTCGCCGATCTCGACAAATCTAGCATCAGGGTGCAGACCGCATCACCGTGCGGTACATGGCGGCGGCCTACCGAGTGTTCAAGCAAACACCAGTGGCCGTTGCAGGAAAGGAACCGTGATCCCGTCGTCCTCCATGGCGGCGTCATCTACTGGCTGGTGTATCAAGACAAGCACATCATAAGACACGACCTGGGCAGAGGGGAGCTGGCCTCGGTGGGGCTCCCGCCCACTAACGGCAGATTTAACCAACTCCAGTTGGCGATGTCGTCGGACGGGAAACTGCTGAAACTGCTCGCCATTGAAGGGTTCACGATGTCCGTGTGGCTGCAAGTTTCAGTCTCGGGAGCACATGGTGGTTGGTCGTTGGAGGCCACGATCGACATGGAGGATAAGCTGCGGATGCTGCACCCCAATATTCCTCCCTTCGGTCCTCCACATGAACATATTCAATTTGATGGCTTGACGAACCGGACCAGCGACGTGGTTTTGCTACGGGTGCCTGGGCCAGGTTATTACGACACAGTCACGGTACTTGACCTCGAGACAGAGGACATGGATAAGCAGAAGCGTGTGCGGCGTTCCTCCTTGTTGGAGATCGACCTACAATCTCGTCTACGGAACATGAAGATCTTTTCCTAACGAGAATAGTCATGTAAGTATATAGGGCATCATGCCATGAATATTATTAGTATCACATTTGAGTAGTCCTTGTCTACCCAATATTCATCAGAACATTAATGAAAATATTATTATGTTGCGTTCCAATTTGAATGATCAGAAGCATCAGTCACCTCACCAGGTTGCCTCTTGCGCAGGATGCACAGCCGGCCCAAGTGTGGGAATCCAACAATGTTACTGTTTATCATGTTGTTTGGTTCTCATTACCAGCACGCTACTGTATATTAGGCAAGCAAGCTGACGTTAACAAACATGTTCATAAACATGGAACATCAGAATCAAAATCCATCCAGTAGGCATGACAGTTCTCTCCATAACATGCTATCACGATCTTGAGACTAAAACATGATATTAGGATCTTGAGAATAATACATGCTGTCAGGATCTTGAGGTTTGGAGAAGACTATACACGACCTCAAAGGGCATAAAAACCATGGACAGCAGGTAAAGTAGTAATTCACACGAGCAAAGCAGCATAATTTAACACAGCAGGTCAAGTAAAACAAGGAACAAATATTGTCTAGGATACCAACATGTGAATTCATAGCTGACACCAGAGCATAAGATAGGTAGAACATGCTATCAGGATCTTGAAAACAGAAACTCAAGCCAAAAGAGTGACGACCACAGAGCAAATTGGGCAGAAGACCATACATAAGCTCAAAGGGCATAAACAACAGGGCTACAAACTTCACATGAGCGAAGCAGCATAATTTAGCACAGCAGTTCGGAAAATAAGCGCAAATCTTGTCTAGGTTCACAACATATGAATTCATAGTTGACACGACAAAATATAAGGATTCTTAAAATCAAACCATCCATGTTCACCAGAGCACAACATAAGATAGGTAGATAGCTAGAGAGGTACTCAGATCAAGTATCAAAACTCAACAAGCCCAAGACTACAATATAAGTGAAATGCACTCTAATCTTCCTCCTCGCCCTCGTTCTCGGCGATGTTGAAGTACCGGAGCTCGTAAACGTTGCGTTCCTTGTTGGCTGCGATCACACGTAGCCAGTCACGCACGTTGTGCTTCTTCAAGTACTTCTTGGTCAAGTACTTCAGGTACCTGAAGACAAAGAATGATGTTATCAGGCTAAACTGTAACAAAATAACAACATTGCTTACAACATTTGTATTGGACACCGCAAGCAATAATCAATCAACCACTTACATATGATGAAGTGAAAAAAAAATCGGTATAATGTTACATTTGTTCTAAAAAGAACACTGAAGCTGCACTGACACTGAATTGTGCAAGCAAAATATTAACAGTGCCGGTCATGTCCATCTGTTATTTTTGCTGGCATTCAGGTTCTAACTACTGTTAATGCTTCGAAAATATTCTGCTATTTGGAAGGAGCATGTTTAGAAGCGTCTGCATAACTATAAAACGAACCGCAAAAGCAAATCATGTTCAAATTATATAACCCTGAAAAGATAATTTTTGCAGTCATGTTGGGGTATTGACAACTGGGCACTTGTAGGCAATGCAAAACTTATGTACTGCATAGCCAGAACCAACAAAACAGGCATCTTTAAATAGCTTGATGGTCAGTGAAGTCAATAATATTTACATAACTACTGCAAAAATGTGGCCAAGTATGGTGTCCCGTAACAGGTTCAAGCCGCGCTTTCCTAATTAGATGAAGTTCATACATATGAGAGAACTAGATATTAGCCAGAGCACACAGAATATTAGTTAGCATATCTTCAAAACAGATCATAACGAATTCAGTGACAGCAAAAGTCTGCATCTCAGAGCAGAGCAACAACGGGATCTTGGAGCGTGGAAGTCGCGTATACCTCTTGGAGAAGTTGCCGTCGGAGGTGACGGTGACCTTGCTCTTGTCGCGCGTGACGGTGACGGAGTCGCCGAGGTTCCCTGCCTTGCCGCCGGCGACCTTGATGCGCTCCTGGAGGAACTTCTCCAGCGACGCGATCTCCATGATCTTGTCCTCCACGGGCTTGGTGCAGTCGATCACGAAGGAGACCGACCCCTTCTTCTTGCCCTTGGCAGCCGCCGCCGCCGTCGCCGCGCCGCGAGCCATCTCACCTTCTCTTCCTCCTCGGCCTACGCTCGGGTTGGTGGTGGTTTGTGTGGCGGCGCGCAGGCGGCTAGGGTTTACCAGGGCGAGGGAGAGAGGGGTCACGACCTATATATAAGCCTTGTGGGCTGTCCATTCTCGCGGGCTTGCTAGTTGGGTCTTGGCAATTAAGATGGGCTTATGAATGGAACAAGTTGGGCTTAGATTGGATGGCTGAAGACAACCTGGGCCCCTGTATTTGACCAATCAGGCGCTGCTTCTGGCTGCTCAGGACAATGTTTGTCTTGCCTCTGGGCATGATTTCGTTAGATTGCCAAAAAAAACTCTGGAAGATGGAAACTGGAGATGAGCTGTTGGATTGCAAACGTCTGGACCAGATCAATCCTTCAGTTGTTCCATGCATTTTCTTTAAGGAAACGTCCGCTTCCTAGCTGTGCTCTTTGACAAAAAAAAAACTCATACAGTAATTATTTCTCCCTATGCTGAAAACGAAGCTCTAAAAAGTAGCACTACTAGTCTATTCTTCCGGTCTGAAGCTGTACCTTTGAGGTTCACTTGTGAGAAGAATTTATCAATATACAGATCGGTTTGATGCTATTTTCCTACTGGTACATGATAATACCGGATTGCTGCTTGACAAAAGGTGTACCAGGTTATTTTCCTAATACTTTACGTTAAAATATAAGATGTTTTAGATTTGTGAAGAAAATGTATCTAGACTTATTTTAGTAAATAGGTTCGCCCATGTTTGGAGTGAATCTAGACACTAAAACAAGTCTAGATACATTTGCTTCACAAAGCTAAAACATCTTAGGGCATGTTTGATTCAAAGGATTTGTATAGGAAATTTGTAAGATTAAATCCTATAGAAAATTTTCCTATGGTGGTTGTTTGATTTGTAGGATTGATTCCTATAGAAAACTTTCCTAGAAAATCCTTTGCACTAGATTGCATAGGAAATCTAACATCCACCCAAAGCTCTTTCTTAGAATCCTTTGATGGAATCAAACAAACTTTGTTGCATGTGGGTTCCTATAGGATTGAAGTGGACATGACATTGCAATCCTATGGTTTTCCTATTTCTTTGTTTTTTCTATCCTATGAATCAAACAAGCCCTTATATTTTGAAACGGAGGAATTACGTGGTACAGGATGTACTATACCAGGTTGTTTCTTGACAGAAGATGTAACAGGCTATATATCTTGGGGAAGAGTATATAGCATAAACCACCACATTACAGTTGAAGATTGTAATTTTTTCGGCTAAGTAATAAAGCTCTCAATGATTCGCAAAAAAAAGTTGAAATTTACTTTTTACGGTTGCGGGACAAAATCCCACCACATTTTGCTCCGTGGTTTGCAAAAACCCTAAAACATGATTAAACGTGAATCTAACAGGAGGACCCTTGATGTGGCACAACTAATGAGCAGCGCATATTAAAAAGCTAAAATATTCAATAAAAAATACTAAATAAAAAGGATCCTTATCCTTCCTCATGTGCAGCGCCCCTGCTCGTGCCGTAGCACCGTCGCCGTGCCCCTTCCCGCCCCTGTTACAATCGCGACAAGAAGATAACGAAGAACGAAAACGAAAAACACAGCAAGGAGACACAGATTTAACGTGGAAAAACCTCTCCAACAAAGAGAGGAAAAACCACGGCGCCAGCCAAACTTCACTATATCGAGGAGTTTAAACGCCGGGATTTCACAGATGCAACTCTCCCAACCGGCGGCTTACAAGGGGTTTATATATCGGTGGAAACCTAGGTCTTCAACGATCCGTCTGGGGCTGCGTCCCCCCCACCCGCACCGAGGGCTCCCGTTGGGCACGGTGTGGGCCAACTTCAGACTCGTTACACTCGGCCCAAGCCTCCCGGCGACGGGCCTCGCTCCACTCGTCAGAAGTTGGCCTATACTTTGTAGAATTTGGATCAACATATAACAGCCCCCGTGCCCCCTTCCTGCTCCCATGCACCGCCATCATGCCACTGCGGTCGATGCACGTGCAGGGCGTTCGCCGCCACCACACTCCGGCGAGCAAGGTTATTCTCCGTCTAGCTTCGCCATATGATGACAGTCGAAAGCCCCTTGTCCTTCTGATGCAGCTAGCTCATCCCTGTTAGAACTGCAACGATGCACCCAAAGAGCACAGAATGCAGTTCCAGACTATCGCCAGTTTCACATCCCATACATATAATGGATAATTTGGATGCTTAACTGCACCTATATATGGTGTAGAATGTAGCCATGCACTCCAAAAGGGACATACAGTAGAAAATAGGCTGTCGAGTAGTCTGAATTTTAGCAGCTGAGCAATTGATCTGCAATGGCACATATAAAACACATAACGTAAGGAGTAGTATATATTATCAGTTAATTTTCCTAGGAAAAAACAACACCTGCTTGAAAGGAGACAACTATAACCATGCCCTGCCTGCTAGTGTGGACACTCGCTGTAATGGTGAGCCTAGTGTCCATACTGAACACGATGGAGTGGGATCCATGAACAAGATTTGACTATGGTACAATTTAATTCAAGGAGTAGTGCCCTAATCTCTTGGGGAAATCAGGTCCACCTTGCAAGTCAACGTCATTGGCAAGAATCACAGAAAGAAAGCTAAACGGCTAGCGTGAAGTGCTTCTGCTTCATACCAGGACACACTTCAATTTACTTCCGCCAACACTAAGTGCTCCTGAATGCTAACTAGTACAAGCTTCACGAGAACTCAACCAGGTGACCAGGTCACAGTCCGGCTTCAGAGAACTAACCAAGACTTGATGCAGCAGTTCTTTGAGGTGAAGAAATCATAAACGTACAGTGAGAACTACTAGTAGCTATGCGCGCAACTGCCGTTCAATGGATCACCTGATACTCTCATCATACTTATACTTTGGTCTATGCTCCAACTACCACTTCTCTGCTTACTCTTGCCATACATGACACGTTTGAGCATACACACCATACCAAATAGTTTCAGGTGAAAAGACTTCAGTCGTCAGTTTCATATCGCAAACAAACATACTGGTTCATCAACTTACTTCTATAACCTACTTCTACATTCTGAGGCGAATGATCAAGTGACTTTCAACTTAATTGTACGATTGTACTGTCATACAATTGGCCTGTGCTGTTCTACTCGAGACATGGTGAACACAAACTGGGACCTTAGCTAGACCATGACAAGCGCTTTTGTGGTCATCAGTAAAAGTTTTATTTCATGATGTGAGTGCTTGAGATATTAGTCAAAGAAAGAATTTTAGATATTCAGATGTTACTAAGCAAATAACAAATGATCAGAGTGTTTACTTCTACAACTGTATTGTCAGACAATTGGTATGCTGCTGTCCTGCTCAAGCCCGGACTTATTTAAGATCGTACATCACATGAAACACTGACCCTTAACATGGTTAGCAGGCAAAGTGAAACAAAAAGAGATCATTCGAAACAATGCAAAAGAATGGTGTTGTTAGAGTATATAATCTCTCTTTATATTTGCCCATTGTCTAAGGGCCTTTTGGCATATTTGCCTTTTCCACATCTGTACATGTATTGGTCTTTGGCCTCCTGTGAATACTAAGTTGCTCATTCTCAATTCATCCAACATGGTATCAGAGCCCAGGTTAGGGTTCATCTTCCGCCGCCGCCGTTAGCAACTTCTGGCCGATGACTCCGTTCCGGCTGTTTCCTGCCTCGATTCGGCCGCCACCTGCTCTCTTCCGGCTGTCCCCCTGATTCGGCCGCCGCCTGCTCCGTTCCGGCCGTCCCCGGCCTGGTTTGGCCGTGCATCTGTTGCCTGCCGCCAGCTTCCTCTCTCTGCTCGTGGTGATTTACTGCTAGCTGCACGTGGTTCCCTTTCCTGCTAGTTGTACGTGGTTCCATGCTCGCATAGCTGCTTCTCGTATTGGTGCTGCTATGCGCTGAGATCCACCTGTTTCTGATCTGATCCTCATCTGCGTGATCTGATCTGTTCCCAAAAAAAAAAAAAAACAGAGAGAGAGTTCATTGGTGCTGGTGAAGTTGCTGCCATGTCGTCCTCATCTGCGGGATATGTGGCTGTTCCGCGCTGCTCAGTGACGTTTGATGGCACCAACTATGCTGAGTTTGTTGGCTTTATGTGCATTCACATGCGTGGCCTCCGTCTGTGGGGCGTTCTTGGCAAGGTCATCTGTCCGCCACGCCCTGTTGCTCCTGTGGCTCCTATACCACCGGCGCCACCCGTTCTTGCAGCTGATGCGTCTGATGTTGATAAGGCTGCAGCCAAGACTGCTGATGATGCTGCAATGGCTGCTTATGACCGTCAGGTATCTGACTACTCGGATGCTCTTGCCACTTACCGTGATGATCTGGCTACTTATGCTTAGTGGTGTGATGAGGATGCTCGTGCTGTGCCAGTGTTCTCCCTCAGTTTGCTTAGTTTATGATACTTGGCTCTGTTACCGCTGATGGCACCTCTCTTCCTGTTGCTAGTCGAGGCACTCTTTCCACTCATTGCTTTTATGTTCCTGGCGTTTCTCATGTTCCGTGTCTTACCATGAATCTTTTTTCCGCTGCTCAACTTACTGATTCTGGTTGTCTTGTTATTCTTGACGCTGATTCTTGCTCTGTCCAGGATCGTCACACGAAGGTTCTGGTTGGGGCTGGCCCTCGGCGCCATGATTCTCAGGGTCTTTGGGAGCTCGACTGGCTTCGTGTTCCCTCTACTTCCACCAGCTCTTGTGCTCTTGCTGCTTCCGCTTCCGCATCTTTTCAACAATGGCATCACCGTCTCGGTCATCTATGTGGTTCTCGTTTGTCATCTTTAGTTCACCGAGGTCTTCTAGGGCATGTCTCAGGAGATGTCTCTTTACCGTGTCAAGGTTGTAGACTTGGCAAGCAGACTCAGTTACCTTATCCTACTAGTGAGTCAGTGTCTCAGCGTCCCTTTGACTTAATTCATTCTGATGTATGGGGTCCCGCTCCCATTGCTTCGAACGGGGGTCATCGCTACTATGTTATTTTTATTGATGACTTTTCTCGTTACACTGGGCTTTACTTTATGACTTCTCGCAGCGACGTTCTCTCTATCTATAAACGTTTTGCTGCCATGGTTCACACCCAGTTCTCCACTCCTATTCGTGTTTTTCGTGCTGATTCGGCTGGTGAGTACATTTCCCAAATGTTGCGTGGTTTTCTTGCTGAGCAGGGCACTCTTGCTCAATTCTCTTGCCCTGGTGCTCATGCCCAGAATGGCGTCGTTGAACGCAAACATCGTCACCTTCTTGAGACAGCGCGTGAGCTGATGATCGCCGCCTCTCTTCCGCCCCATTTCTAGGCTGAGGCTGTCTCCACCTCTTCCTATCTCATCAACATTCAGCCATCGGCTGCCTTACAGGGTGGCATTCCTCAGGAGCATCTTTCTGACCGTTCTCCTGATTATTCTGTGCTTCGGTTGTTTGGGTGTGTTTGCTTTGTCCTTCTTGCTCCTCGCGAACGCACCAAACTCACTGCTCAGTCCGTTGAGTGTGTTTTTCTTGGATATAGTGATGAGCATAAGGGTTATCGGTGTTGGGATCCTCTTGCTCGTCGGATGCGCATTTCTCGGGATGTGACCTTCGATGAGTCTCGTCCTTTCTATCCACGGCCATCTTCCTCGAGTTTCTCCGTGGAGGACATCTCTTTTCTCGCCTTCCCTGGTACACCTCCCCCCTGTGCCTCAAGTTCCTACTCCTCCGAGTCCCATAGCTTCTGATTCTACGCCTTCTTCCCCCACAACTTCTCTCCCTTTGTCAGCTTCTCCCTCATCGCCTGATTCTCCACCTTCCTCCCTGATATCCACCATGCCTTCACCTTCTCCAGTGTTTCCATCTTTTCCTTTCTACTATTCTCGTCGTCCACGCGTTATTGATGATTCTACTGCTGGGCCATCAACCTCTGATGTGTCGTCTGCCTCCTCTCAACCGACTTATGATCTTCGTACTCGGCCTCGTCCCCCACCTGATCGCTATTCTCCTGACCGTTTTGGCCTTTCTACTGTCCTTGAGCCAACCTCTTATCGAGATCTTTGTTGCCCCGAGTGGCAACTTGCGATGGCCGAGGAGATTCTCGCGCTTGAGCGCACGTGGATTCGTTTCTCCCTCTCCCCATGTTCGTCCCATCACGTGCAAGTGGGTCTATAAGGTTAAGACTCACTCCGATGGTTCTCTTGAGCGCTATAAAGCGCGTCTTGTGGCTCGTGGCTTTCAGCAAGAGCAAGGCCGCGACTATGATGAGACTTTCGCCCCTGTGGCTCATATGACCAGTGTTCGCACTCTTCTCGTTGTGGCCTCTGTTCGCCACTGGTCTGTGTCCTAGCTGGATGTGCAGAATGCTTTCCTCAATGGCGAGCTCCCTGACGGCATGGTTTGTCGTCTTCGGCGCTCTCTCTATGGCCTTAAGCAAGCCCCTCGCGCCTAGTTTGAGCGTTTCGCCTCCGTGGTCACTGCTACGGGTTTCTCGCCCAGCGCCCATGACCCTGCTTTGTTTGTCCACACTTCTCCTCGCGGTCGAACTCTTCTTCTTCTCTATGTTGATGACATGATCATTACTGGCGACGACTCTGAGTACATTGCCTTTGTTAAGGCTCGTCTCCGTGAGCAGTTCCTTATGTCTGATCTTGGCCCTCTTCGCTATTTTCTTGGGATCGAAGTTTCCTCTACCTCTGATGGTTTCTATATCTCCCAGGAAAAGTATATTCAGGATCTGCTTGCTCGTGATGCTCTTAGCGATGAGCGCACTGCTGAGACTCCTATGGAGCTCAATGTTCACCTCCATGCCTCTGATGGTGATCCCTTGACTGACCCGGCGCGCTATCGCCATTTGGTTGGGAGCCTTGTCTACCTTGCCGTCACCCATCCAGATATCTCCTACCTTGTCCATATTCTGAGTCGGTTCGTCTCTGCTCCCACTTCGGTCCACTACAGTCACCTTCTTCGTGTTTTACGATATCTTCGTGGAACGTTCTCTCGCCGTCTTTTCTTCCCTCCACTCCTTCACTCCGGGCCTATTCGGATGCTACGTGGGCGAGTGATCCATCGGACCGCCGCTCACTCTCTGCTTACTGTGTGTTTCTTGGTGGTTCTATCATAGCTTGGAAGGCGAAAAGCAGGCGGCTTCCTTCGAGTGTAGGGGCTGAGTTGCGAGCTATGGCTCTTTTGACCGCAGAGGTGACATGGTTACGTTGGTTATTGGAGGATTTTGGTGTTTCTGTCTCTGCATCGACTCCTCTTCTCTCAGACGGTATAGGTGCTATCGGCATTGCGCATGACCTGGTGAAGCATGAGCTCACCAAGCACATCGGTGTGGATGCCTCTTTTGTGCGCGCTGCTATGCAGGATCAGGTTCTCGCTCTTGAGTATGTGCCTTCCGAGCTACAGTTGGCAGATTTCTTCACAAAGGCCTAGACTAGAGCACAACATGGTTTTCTCCTCTCCAAACTCAGTATTGTTGACCCACCATGAGTTTGAGGGGGGTGTTAGAGTATATAGTCTTTCTTTATATTTGCCCATTGTCTAAGGGCCTTTTGGCATATTTGTCTTTTCCACACCTGTACATGTATTGGCCTTTGGCCCCCTGTGAATACTAAGTTGCTCATTCTCAATTCATCCAACAGGTGTCAGGATGGAAGCACACACAAAAAATGTATTCATAGATGTTCAGGTTGGTTGCACTGCAGTTTGGAGCTTATTAGCCTCTGCACATGGTTCAGCAGTGCAGTTTCTCCGCTCCTTGCACGCGGCGCGGAGGCGGATGTACTCGGCCACATCGTAGTAGAGCAACTGGCTGGTGATGCCGTCGACGAGCACCAACTGCAGGTTGGGCCAATCTCGCCTGCCCGCATAGATACCCATTAGAAAAACAAGAGGGACTAGGATAGGGTTAGGGGAGTTTTGAACTGACCATTCCTCGCCGTGGCCTCGGTTGCGCAAGGGATGATCGCTGCCGCAGCACCGCATGGAACCAGCAAGATTACCCATATTTCGCTTGGTCATGAGTTCTGTCGTCCTTGTTTCCGAGTAATGCTGGAATCCTGGATCATGTGTGCGCCTGGCGGTGGTAAACCCCTTTTAGGACGGAGGTTTTGTTTTCTGGAAGGACTCTATCGAAGTCGACAGACAACGATACAACAGTTGGCCTATATACGAATCGATAATACGATTGGGCTTCACTGGCCTTCTTCATGCCACTAGCTTTTCCCTCTAAAAGAAACAACTAGCCTTTACATTTTGCAGAACTAAACTTCAGTCTCACTAAAAAAACTAAAATTCAGTCCAAGAAAACTAAATTTGAACAGAAAATGTGTTATATACTACTCCCTCTGTTTAGAAATATAAGATGTTTTAGTTTTGTGAAGGAAATGTATCTAGACACCTTTTAGTGTCTAGATTCATTTGAACCTATACAATAAAAGATGTCTAGATACATTAGCTTCACTAACCTAAAACATCTTATATTTCCAAACGGAGGGAGTACAAAACATTAAGTACTACTCCCTCCGTTTCAAAATATAAGATGTTCTAGCTTTGTAAAGCAAATGTATCTAGACTTCTTTTAGTACGTAGGTTCACTCAGGTTTAGAGTGAATCTACACACTAAAAAAGTCTAGATACATTTTCTTCACAAACCTAAAACATCTTATATTTTGAAACGGAGGGAGTATAAATATATCACTGCCAAGTTGAAAAGTTTTCAAACTGAAAACTTTGCACAATAAAATTATTTCTGCAACTTCACTGTTAGAGTGGCAAGTAACTAGCTGATATTTCATAACACCAAAGTTGCACATGAAATTATTTGCAATAGCGATACTGGAAATGTGCAACTATGTAGGTGCCTAAATTGTACAACCAGGAAATTGCACATAAATTTAGGATGCCAATTTCACTATCATTTTCTATATCTTGGTGAAAATAGTACAGCACTTTAGGGAATAAATATATACAATCTAGAGAACAGGAACACACTTTAGGGAACAAAATAAATCTATGATTAGGAGAAGCTTGCTGAGATAACCCATCCATTTTAGGGGGAAACTACGGAAATATCAGAAGTGAGCAAAATATCACTCTCTTATAGCCTGTAGTTGATAGCTAGTCTGAACCAAATATATGTAACCAGAGTCTAAACTTAATTACTGCAGTATCTACAGAGTAACTAATAATAGCGTATAAGGACATATCCTTGCATTACCATATCATTACTCGGTTACAGAGAAGTGCATTTTTAGAAACAATGGGGTTACTGAAAGAGGTTTAAGCTACTGCAAGGAAAACATGCAGGTAAGAGACAAATTACCACATTTTCTTGCTTAGAATACTATGTTTTTAAGTTCCTTCGGTATGAGCTAGTTTACCTAAAGGATCAGAGTCAGAGACAGTAGACCACAGGTGGAGATCTCTCAGTACCAAACATCCCAGGAAGTCAAAGAAGGGAGTAAGAGGCTCGCTGTGTACCTTAATGTGTGTTCCATTGAACAAATAACATGGCAGGCTGCCTGTCTGCTTGTGAAATGATGTTACATATGGAAAACCCAATCAGGCCTGCAAACATGACCATGAGATCTTCATCCAAAAGGGCCCAGGTGCACTTATACATTGTACAATACAGTAGAGCATGATCCCAAGTATGTTCATCTGCACCACAAACACAACAAGCCCTGGCAGTTGGATTGCAGCGAGCATTTGAAAAACTGGAACAAGCTGAAGACGTCTATGCAGAGTTCTTTACCCTCCAACGGTTTTTGAAAAATTATGGATGTCAGCAAATGGAAGAGTAGAAATGCAACTGTAAAACATGTCAGATTTTTGTTAACTGATTCACCCAGCCTCCAGTGCCAGGTCAAAACAAAAATAAACACTCAGCCTTCATTGCACAATGTCTAGCATGTTCCCCTTCTAATCAGCAACACCTATTCATGTTCTAGAGCAAGCCAAAAACAGTTCTGACTACTCTAGACAGTGGTTGTCTTAGAGGTAGCTTCTCCTGCTTGTTGAAGCCATCATCCCTGATTGTACAATCCTTGTCCATTGTAATTCCAATTGCCGAATCATCCATCACACAGTCCTGTTCTTTGTCTGGCTCAGTAAAATCTGATGGGTTCTCAGGCATTTCTGGTGAGCATCCAATTTCTTCAACTTTAGCTTCGTTGTTATCCTTGTCTACTTCATCCAGATGATTTGATGATGGAAACAGCGAAGGTATCTCGTTTTCGGTTGAGATGAGAGGCTCTACTTTGTCATCAGCACAACTTTGATCCATATTACAAGTGAGGAGCTGGTGCTCCTCTTGTTCTTCACTGCCATAGAGATGCAGTTTGTCAAGAATCCTCCAAGTCACAGCATCTGGTGAAAGCCCATTTCTTCTCATCTCTTTCATTACCTGATACACTAACTTCTTTGATCCTTGCTTGCAGGCAGTATCGATGAGTATGTTGTAGCACACAACACCGGGACAAACCCCACAATCTACCAACTCATACAGGAAATCGCATGCCTGTTCCAATTTCCCGAGTTTGCAAAGGCCTTTGATGATTGCACTGTACACATAACCATCATGTACCCCTGATGGCCAAACTACATTGTCCCAGAATGCCTTTGCCTTCTCGAGTTGTCCTGCATCACACAGCCCTTTGATCACCACAGTGTGAGTCGCAGAGTCGGCAACAACATTATTTGACTTCATTTCGTCGATGACCTGCATTGCTCTGTCAATTAGCCCAAGGCAGAACAGTCCCTTGAGGACAGAATTGTAGGTAACAACATTAGGGGCACAACGGCGCCTGGGCATCAAAGTCTGCAGCACATGGAGGGCTTCTGCATGCTCACCTACATCTAGATATCCAGAAATGAGGGTGGTAAAGGTGACAACATCTGGAGCACAGAATTTCCCATTAATCATGTCATCCACAATCTTTCTGGCCTCCTGGGCCTGTCCAACTTTGCAGAAGCCATGGACAACAGTGTTCATAGTGATTATATCTGGCCTGCAGTCCCCCTGGAGCATCGACACGAGCACACCAAGCTGTTCGCTGGGGTTCCCCACAGCACGCAGTGCCCCAAGGAACATATTGTATAGCCTAGTCCTGGTCTCCTCATCAGGCCTGTCATGATCAGTTTGGTGCTGCAGCATCAGCTCCAGGACATCCTTGGCCTTCGCAAGCTCTTTCTCCCGGCAAAGCTCCTCGACAAGTACCTTGAATGTTACCTCTCTCGGTCGATACCCGAGACGCAAGCCTTCCATCACCAGCTGGTATGCCCTCAGGCGTCCCCCGGGCTTTATACTGGTGCACAGCCCATGAACAATGCAGTTGTAGGACAGAGTGCTCGGGCTCAAGTCCCTCTTCCCCATGATGTACACTATCCTGGACGCTCCATGGGGCTGCCCAGCTCGGCACAGCGAGTCAATCATCTGGGCGTATGCAAACTCATCGGGGACACTGCACCGTCTCTGCGGCATTTCCTCTGCGACACGGAAGACAAGATGGAAGAACCCCTCGACACACAGGCACTGCACGAGGTTGGCGAACGCGGCATTCTTGACTCCTTGGTCCTCATCATGGGACCGCTCCATGCTTGGCCAGAGCTGGTTGTCTACGAGGTCCATGGCCGCGTCGACGTTGCGGCTGCGGAGGAAGGCCTTGACGAGGTAGGTTTGCGCGAGCGAGCTGGGAGTGAGCCCCCAGTGGTGCATTTCGTCGAGCAGCTTCTGGGCGGCGCGAGGGTCGGCGGCGCCGGCGTACCCGTCGAGGAGCGCGGCGTAGGACGAGGCATCCGGTGGCACGCGCATGCGGAAGAAGAGGCGGTGGGCTAGGAGGAGAAGAAAGGGTGCCGCGGCGGAGGAGAGGAGCCCGAGGAGGCGGTTGTAGTTGCGGAGGGAGGGGACGAACGGGGCGGCCTGGAGGAGGCGGAGCGTGAGCAAGGGCGTGTGGGCGCGGAGGAGGCGGTGGAGGAGGCCGTTGGCGGTGGGTGCGCCGACGTGGCGAGACGTGGATGAAGAGGAGAGGAGGAGCGCGACGCGGTGGTGCGCCTCGGCGGAGCGGCCCGACGCGCAGAGCTCGTCCACCAGGCCGCCCAGGTCCGGCTGCTCGGGCTGCGTTGCCGCGGCCATCATGTCTGGGCCAAGAAAGAGGGGCCCGGTCTAGCCGGTCCCCGGCGCCGTCGCGCGGTTGCTCTAATTTAGGAGATCTGTCATAGGCAAGTTCCCGCCGACGAGCATCCAATCGGGTTGCGGGCTTGCCGGCCTGAACTTGGGCGGGTAACTGCTAACTGAATGACATTCAGTTCAGAACAAATGTACGGTAGTACTACTCATTGTTGAAACTCGATGTAGTACCTCTGTTACGAAAAGGACTATATTTTCCTGGACGCTGCTACCCGGCGCCGCCGCACGGGAGCGCTACCTGTGCGGCGGCTGACGTCATGCTACGTTATGCGCATAGTATCGTGCGCGCGTCATTTTAGTTCCAATCCCGCGTGTGCTGACGTCATATCACGTGTGTTGCTTAATTCTAACCATCCAACAGTTTGGTTCACGTTATGGGCCAGAAAATAGCTAGTTGGTTTCTGTTTCTGGGCCAGAACTAGAAACTGCAGATTCTGGGCCACCACATAATATATACGGGAACACACACCCGGCTACCACCACCTTTTTCTTCCTCAAGCTATGAACAGATCTCAAGCTGCATCACCTCCAGGAAGAAGAATACACAGAAATAAGAGTCAGATCTCGATGGATCTCTCCTATGCTTCAACATTCATAACTAGCAGAAAAAATCAGGTACTCCCCTTTTACCCCTTCTTCACCGTTCCAAATCTTGTTTCCAGAACAAGTTTTATACAAAAAACAAACATGCATAAAACATCAGATCTTCTCAGAAAAAATAAAACATTTACTTGGATCTTGAGGATAGAACATTGTACAGACCAAAAAGGAAAAAAGATCTAAAATAGATAAGAACTAGTTCTGCTCAGGCTATTGTTCTCAGCAGATTTTAGCTACCAGATTCTTCAAAACATGTTCCTAGATTCTCAAACATGGCCCTTACTTTTCTCTTCTATTCAAGAATTTCTCAGCCCACTTCTCTTTATGTTGAAGAACTTCTCTGCTTTCCTTTTCATATCACTGCATACACACATACAAAAAGATGGAATTATATGTACTATTTAATTTGCAGGTTGACTGGAGAAAAAATAGAGATGAATATAGACAAACTTCTAGCAATTGACGGATCTAATGCAACTCTGTCAGTTAATGAAGCATCAATCAACAAAGGTAAAAAAAATTACAAAAAAATGTCATGATCATCCATCACAAACTACTAGCCATGTTACAAAACTACAATGGGGTGTCTGCATTGCCATGTTAAATTTGAGCAACTACCATGTTAATAACATCCAATTGCCATGTTAAATTTGAGCAACTACCGTCTTTATTTAGAACAACTTCCAGTTTTTTAACTTCTAAATTGGCATGTTAAATTTTGGACAACTACTAGGTTAATAACTTCCAATTGCCACAGAACTACAAACTACTAGCCCAGGTTCTTTTCTCATAGTTACCATATTATTCATGTTGCTGGCTAATAAACTACCACAATTCATGTTCTTTCAAAAAATATTCTGTATGCTGATAGAAAATTGAAAAATGACTACATTTTAAAAATATGCAGAGTTGGATTCCTCCAAAAAAATGAAGGAGCTACTACTATGGTTGCATCGCTTGATGTTGCGTGCACTGAGATAACTCTAGCCCAATCAAGTGCAGCTCATACTCCCCCCACAGGACATGATAATACAAATGAGTGCAATGAAGTTCTTTCCACACCACAACCACCTAGTGCATAGATGAAGTTTGACACTCTTGAGGAAGTGGAAAGGCATTACAAATGTATGCACAGAGAAGAGGTTTTGGCATAAGGTACAACCACAGAAAAAAATCTGAAGCAACTGGTGCTATTATAAGAGCAACTATAGTTTGTCACAAAGCAGGTCATCAAGCAAAAGATAAAAAGGATACGCAAAACCCTAAGCCAGTTGTTGCAGAGAGGAATAAGAGTACAAATCCAAGGACTAATTGTCCGGCAAGAATGCTACTGAAGCTAAGGGATGGCAACTGGTTGGTTACAGAATTTAGTGATGAGCACAACCATCCCCTGATTAAAAAATGGTCACTAACTGGTTTTCTGCAATCACACGGAGACATACCACAGGAAGACCAGGAATTCATCAAAGTGCTACACTTAGTAAATATGGAGACAGTAGGATGATGCAAATAATGGCAACCTTGTATGAGTCGCTTGAGGGTGTGCCTTATACGCCAAAAGACATGGCAAACTTCAGAGCAACACTCCGAGCTGAGAACAGGTACACTGACATGCAAGACACAATGGCATACTTCGAAGCATTGAAATCTCGAGACAAATATTTCTACTACAGATTCGAGTTTGATGATGAGGATAGGGTTGCAAACTTGTTTTGGGTAGATGGAGCATCAAGAGCTTACAAATACTACAATGACTGTGTGTCATTTGACATGACGTACATGATTAATACATACAAGATGCCGTTTGCACCATTCATTGGAATAAACAGTCATGGCCAGTCTATACAATTTGGTTGTGGCTTTCTAAGGAATGAGCTAAGCACTAGTTTTGATTGGCTTTTTGAGACATTCCTAATTGCAATGGATGGGCTCGCACCACTAAACATTATTACAGACCAAGACTTTGGGATGCGTTCTGGTATTGACAATAAGTTCCCAAATGTAAGGCATCGGAACTGCAGGTGGCATATTATAGGGAAAGCAACAGAGGAAATCGGACCAATAGTTGCCGGTAATGAAGCACTGCGCCAGGAATTCAATAACTGCATTAATTGCAGCTTGACACCGGCAGAATTTGAATCAAGGTGGAATACAATGATTCAAAAGTATGGCCTACAGACTCATGAAAATTTTGCAGCTTTGTACAATAAGAGAAGCTTCTGGATCCCTGCATAAAGTTATTTCTACCCTTTCTTACAAACAACTCAACCTAGTGAAGGTTTCTATGCTGTCCTAAAAAAGTATGTAAAAACTTCAAATTCTGTAATTGAGTTGGTTCGTCAATACATTGTTTTATAGGCAAAAATTATAAAAGCAGAAGACAAAGAAGAAGCAGACTCGTTGCTTACTTCTGCTAGGACTTGGTGTTGGCATCCAATTGAGCAGCAAATGGCAAAAGTATACACCAGAAACATTTACAACCGATTCCAAGTAGAAATGCAATCGATTATGTCATACAACATACGACAAACAACTCTAAAAACTTATTCGGACGTATGAAGTTTATGCAGATCCTCAAAATGGACAGTACAAATGTGGATGCTGCAAATTTGAACGGGATGGTATCGTATGCTGCCATATTCTAAAGGTATAAAAAATACACTTGCCATATTGTTTTTGAGTAGTTACCTACCAAGAAATGCATGACTGCCAGGTTTTTGCCAGAAAAAATAAATACAGACAGTAGTTTAATATTTTTTTAAAAAAGAAACTATAAAAGTATGCACGTAACAGCTTATTTTTGTTTTTGAATCAAATAATGCAGGCCATGGTCCAGCTTGGAGTAACTGAGATGCCATCTGCATATGTGCTTAGGAGGTGGACTTGGAGTGCAGAAGAGAACTTAGTAGAAGAAATACCAGGACAACCCGCTACCATGCCAGAAGAATCAAGAAAGAAAATGTGGCTTGCAGTAACATGCAATGAGTTCAAAGGGATGGCGAAGTATGCAAATGAAACAGATGATGGAAGGAAGATAGTTTGCATGCACTTGAAAGCTATTAAAAAGACTTGGCTTGTCTTAAAAGAGAGACAGAAAAGAGAGCTAAAAAAGTTGCTGCTATGTGTGCTCCTGATGCAGATCATCCGCCATCAGCTCAAAATGTAACAGCTCAAGCAGAGGCTCCAGTATCAGAAATTCCTACACAATGTGCAAGTTCAGATCCACAATCATTTCCTCCCAAGCAACAGAAAACTGCACCAACTACATCTGCGCCAGCATGTGATTCTAATCCAACCATGGAAGCAACCTCAGAAACATCACAAATCCCTAACATCCGTGATCCACGCATATCAAACACAAACGGAAGGAAGAGAAAACATGCATTTGAGAAAACTCCAGCATGAATAGAATCAGCAAGATCACCAGTGTGCACCCAACTGTTTGGGTATTTGATAATCTGGTAGTTGTTTTTCAAAAAGAAAACAGAATATTTAATAGAGCTATCAGGTTAAATTAACACAATTATCAGATTTTTAAAGATCAACTACCACATTCTCAGATGCAACTATCAGATTAATTTAAAACTCCAGAAAAAAAATTGAATGCATCTAGCTACCAGAATCTTTCGGATGCAGCTACTTACCATATTCCGTCTGACTAATTAACACATTCTGTCTTACTAGTTACCAGAATAAAAAAACAAAGCCTCCAACATAAAAAAGGACTTACTTCTTTATTTTTGATTTACTCGGCCTGTGATGTTTATTGCTAAGCATGATCTTCTAGTATACCTCTTCTTGCTTAGGAGTGACTTTTAATGATTCATGGAAAGGTGATTGCACAAAGCGCGACGATTCCTGACCTTTACTTTCTGTAGATGAACCTTTGAAGTAATGCTATGAATAGCATTGTTGCCTTGTGATGTTTTAGGAGCTCCAGCCTCAAGCAAAGCTCTTCTTATTTTTGAAAATGTTGCACAATACTCGTCATATTTTTCAAGCTCTGCTTTGCCTCTCTCACTAAGGAAATCAGATATATCTAAAATAAACATTTGAACCTCTTCTGATAAATTGAACTGTTCTATCTCATTGTCACTGTCTTCCTCTTCAACTTTTTTGCTTGGTCCTTCTGTTGACAATAAAACATATGAACAAAAAAAATTAGAACAGCTACCAGATTTTACAAAAAATAACAGCTACCAGATTTTTATTAGAACAGCTACCAGAATTTTCAAAAAATATCAGCTACTATGTTTAGGACAACTACCAGGTTTAATAGCTACCAGATTTTTAAAAAACAAACAACTACCAAGTTTTGAAAATAACAGTTTCCAGGTTAATTAGAACAGTTACCAGGTTTTCCAAGAAACATCTACCAGTTTTTTATAAACAAAAAGTAGCTACCAGGTTAATTAGAACAACTACCAGGTTTAATAGCTACCAGATTTTTAAAAAACAAACAACTACTAGGTTTTGAAAAATAACAGCTGCCATGTTAATTAGAACAGTTACCAGTGACATGGTTATACCCTACGGGTACACTACCTTAGCATACCTAGTCCAGACCAAGGAGGGCCCACGAGAACATGCGCCAGCCCATGAAGACTTTCGGGTGGCCAGGGCTCATGACGCTTTCGGATCCTTGGACAACAAGACTAGAGTAGATAGAATATTCAAAGGGGCAAACCCTAAAACCTGTAACCGACTCGATCTGTGTCTGGGACCTGCTTACCTCTATATAAAGGTCAGGAGGGCACGACGAGGAGGATCTCTCTCTCATACCACCGCATACACACCTCCACGCCAGATTGCATCTGCGGACCCCTGTAACTTTCGGTTCCGCCGTAATCAAGAGAAGACAAGCAGGAGTAGGGTTTTCCCTCCGGGGGCCTGAACCTGGGTAAACCTCGTGTCCCCGTGTTGCTTGTTTGCTAACCGTTCCGCGATCTCCACAATCCCCATCTTCTCCAAAACCCAAGTCCATAACAATGGGCATTGACGAGATTAAACCTCGTCAACCAGATTTTCCAAAAAACAGCTACCAGATTTTTATAAACAAAAATTAGCTACCAGGTTAATTAGAATAGATTCCACATTATTTATAAACAAATACCAGTTTGTTTACATATGACTACCATTTTACAAAAAAAGTGACTACCGGGTTGTTTAGAAACGCCTACCATGTTTTGAAAATAACAAACTACCATATTTATTGCAAACAAAATTCAAATGGAAAATTTACCTTTTGGTTCAGCCCAAGCAACAAGAGCAGCATCTATTGCAAAAACTGGCCTCGTGTCTTCTTGTGAGGTAACACCATCAAGGTCTGATGTTTCCTGTGAACTGATGCCCAGGTCAAAAGGTGGAGGCGTGAACATTTCAAGACGGTTATCTCTTTTTCTGCTACATGAAGATGTAAATGACTCTTCAAGCTTCCTTTTTTGTCCTCTTGCTACAGCAACGTTCTGTTTAGCTTGGTCTAAATTGGGCAGTATACCTTGCTTGATTAGTGATTTTAATAAAGCACTAACTAGATGCTGGACTATTGGAGTTATGTTCATCGGGCTTCTGCTCCCTATCCCCAGAATCCCTAGTTGCGCACCCACTTGGGGTGATAATGTCCATGGCCTTCTTCTGTTGGTATTTGCTTTGCCAGAATTCCCTAGCACTGTTGGTGACACAACCAAAGATATGCACATGTTCTCCCCCGGTGCATTGTTTGTTGGTTGTTCCTTGGAAACCGTGGGAGAAACTGCAATTGCGGTACTCTTAGTTTTTCCATCATCTTCATTTATGCTGCTGTTACTAGAAGCAATGCTGGCAACATTATTTGAAGTAGCAGTAGCATTTGCCATGGGAGAAATTGGAATTGCACTACTCTTGGTTTTTTCCATCGGTATCAACAGAGCTCTTACTTCCACCACTAAAATTGCCTGTATTGGTAACCGGTGCTGGTACTGTCGGTGAAAGAGCAATAGAAGTTGTCATTGATTTCCCATCATTGGTTAAAGAACTCTTCTTCTTTCCTTTTCATAAACAATGTCTGCCTTGGAAACCGTGGGTGACACCATAAATGTAGTTCTTAAACTTTTCCCATCTTCAGAATTATTCATAGATTTCCTATCTGAAACACTTGATGGGCTTGAATGTTGACTATGGCTACAATTTTTTTCAATTCTTGGAGATTTCCTTATAAATGTTGTGCTCACTAAACTTATGTTTTTCCTAAGACCAACAAACATATGTTACGTAGTTGCCATAGTTAAAACATATACATAAAACAGAAACTATGCGGTTAATTAGGAATAGTTGCCAAGTTTTCTCAATGTACCTGCCAGATTGTTTATGAACACCTACCAGATTTTTAGATGAAGCTAAAATTTTATGCATGTTTTGGCAACACCTGCCAGGTTCCCCCCTCTCCCTATACATGCGCATTTGCACAGTGTATTTATTCAACCAAAAACTAGTATCTATTGCCAGAAAAATATTGAGAACAATCTTATAGCTACACGCGCACTCACACATGGTTACTGCATTATAGTGAGTTTTATATAAAAAAGTTGATTCACCATACCTTTTACAAGGAGTTTTCCCTTCAGAGTTCATAACTGAGTTTTCTGGCACTTCTGATTTCTCATCTACTGCAAGAACATTGTTGCATCCAAGCTGATCGTGTTCTTTTCGAACATTTGTCCCTCCAGATTGCTCAGGTTCCAGATTTTTCAGGTTTGTGCTTGGGCTGCAATACAAAAATGTAAGTTTAGATGAAAAATACACATATATGTACCTCTTCTGAACAAGACAAACAAAAAAGCTTATTTTATTACCTCCTGCTGACATTAATTCCTGTAGTCAACTTGTTCACGACCATATCATCATCCCTCACATGAACGGGGATCCCAATCTCTTTCGCAACTATCAACTTAATCTTATTATGTGTATCTGATTTTGCTGATGTAAAATTAATATTCTTTTGTTTCAAATTGCTTAACCTAGCAGCTAGACTAGCTGCACTATCCCATATTTCCTCATCATCTTGTTGTGTGCACTGATTTGGTGAATCTGACAGAAATCCAGCATAACCAGTGCCACCATCAGATATATCCATATCACTGTCAGACGGGGCACGAATCTGAGAGTGCATAGGAGGGACAGAAGCACTGCTACTGCCTTCTGCTTGTACCCCTTTAATTGGTGTTTGGCCAACTCTTTTATTAGCAACCTCTATCCTTGGAGCATCCTGGTTTGTGCCATCTTGTCTTCATCCTCTCCTTATGATGAAGAAGCATCATCATCTACATCTTCATTTGATTCATCTATGCCATCATCACTTACATCATTGTTGTTTTCTTCCTCTGTACAATCAGTCAACTCTTGGACAAGGTTTCTTAGGAGACCATTGAGGGACGATGCAAAATTCTGCATAACAGTTGACACTTTTATCCTCATCTGTGAACAAATAAAAGGAAAAGAAACATCATTAATGACACATGTGGCTACTGGTAAAAAACATCTAGCTGCCACATAAAAACACACATGGCTGCCAGTTAAAAAAGGAATGAGAAATTTGGTAGTTGTTCATGCATAACTTGTTAGTTGTTTTGAAAACAATATGGAAAGTCATTCACATGTAACCTGATTGTTCATACATGAGATTATAGTCGTTTATAAATGACGTTATAGTAGACCATAGTTAATATGGTAGTGGATTTTAAATATGTAATCTGGTAGCTAGGTAGAACTGACACGGCAATCATATAATTCTAAAATGCCAGCTAGCTAAAACTAACATGTCAATCAGACAAAAACTAATCTGGTAGCTAGGTAAAACAGGTTTTTGAGAATAACAGAGATGGCAATACCCAATCTGGTAGCTAGGTAGAACTGACATGGCAATCATAGAATTCTAATATGGCATCTAGCTAAAACTAACATGGCAATCAGACAAAAACTAATCTGGTAGCTAGGTAAAGCAGATTTTTGAGAATAGCAGAGATGGCAATACCAAATCAGGTAGCTAAATACAACTGAGATGGCAATCATAGAATTTGCTTGTCTGATATATAGGATAGTACTAGTTATCAACAACTAAAAAATAATGGAAACCAGAAACCTGGAAACCGATTAATCAAATCCTAACAAAGAATCTAGAAAATAAAAAATACCTTTGGAGTGCATGTAGGATGTCTGTTTGAGTTCATCCAAGACTCAAAACCCTCCGATCCACCTAACAGACCTGTTTCTTGGGAAAAACTGTCCTTGAATTCATCCTTTAACTGCATTATATGAGAATAATAAAAAATAAATAATTAACGAAGAAAACTGACACCATAAAAAACTAACCTGCAAGACCCCAAAAGTGGTTGAATCATACTACTGCGCATCCATATCTGCAATGACATCAATAGCGACCTTTGACTATCTATTAATAGCAAATCGTTCATTTCCGGATTCAATATCACTTCCTAGCTCAAGCTCCAAATGGTCGGTATCAAGTGCAGAGAAATAGCGGAGCTATGTAGTAAGAAAGGAGAAAGGAATTAGTTAATTTTATTTGCTTAAAAACAAATAAGGTAGTTCTATGAAAAAAGGTATATGTTAATTAATTTCGTCAAAAAAATAATATGATTATTATATTAAGATAAACCGATGATTACTTTAAAAAAAAGGTAGTTGTACATTAGAAAAATGATACTCATATGAAAGAACAGCCAAGTTTTTTTTAAAAGATAGATTATTTATTACAAAAAATAACATAGAATATGCAAATTATTTTTTGAAAAACCAGATAGTTTTATAGTATAATATGGGTAAAACTGCCATGTAAAATGTGACATAACTACCAACTTAAAAATTGTAGAATATGAAAAAAACTACGATTTTAAAAAGTAGGAACGACCATTATTATAGCAAAAAAGATATTATAGGATAAACTAACCATGCAGTACAGTAGACAACCTTTCGTATACTTCCCTTTTGATAGGTTCTCATGGAGATCTTCAGCAATAAACTTGCATAAGTTCATGTCATGTGCTTGCCCAATGTCAGCCTTATTATATTTCATCGTTGTATTGGATAAAAAGAAAGAGAAATTACCACATGTACTGAACAATGCAAAAAGTTAATGAAAAAACAAAAATGAAACAAACAAAACTATATTATATCCAGCATTGGGTAACACTTGTTGCTCATTTTTGTATCTGTTGTGGGGGCAACTACTGTTGATACACTGAACAACATCCAGAGCTCCTTGAATGTATCGTCATCCCTCTTATAATTTTCAATCATATTTTCAATGTCTGAAACCTTAGGTCTGCTGCTGCCACCAGGAAACAGCCTAGCAGATATATCAGCCTCCATGTCATAATCGACATAGTACTTTACAGCAAGGTGACCTTGTGGGAGACCCGTCATTGAATGGACAGATTCTGCTGTCAATGGTATCACGCCACGACGAGGGATCACAAAAGCTCTCCTAGCAGGTTGGTAGCACTTAGTAAACCAGTGAATAACTGGGTTATGGAGATGCTCACACTTAATATCAAGAAAAGCTCCGTGTCTCATTGCAATTATAGTTTTGCGCTGGACTGGAGTTAAACTCTTGTATAATTTAATGATGGGTGCAGGAGAAGCCCGGTTCCTGTCTCCGATAAAGACCTATAACAAAAATGATTCACCAAAAATGATAAGACAGTAGTAATCTTGCATTAAAAAATGACAGCTAGGTAAAAAGGTAAAAATGGCAATCAGAGAATACTAATGCGGCAGATAGGAAAAACTAACATGGAATTATAAAAAATGGCAGCTAGCTAAAACTAACATGGCAAATCAGAGAAAAAATACTAAAATGGCAAGCTAGGTAAAAACTAACATAACAAATCAGAGAAAACTAAACTGGTAGCTAGATAGAACTAACATGGCAATCATAGAATTCTAAATTGGCAGCTAGCTAAAACTAACATGGCAATCAGATAAAAAACTATTTGGTAGCTAGGTAAATTTAACCATACAGTCAGAGAGTAATAATACGGGCAATTAGATCATAACTAACTTGGCAGCTAGACAAACCAAAAATCTGGCAAAATGAATGAGATAATCCAGGCAAGCTACTACATCATGGAAACTTTTATCAGATTTTGCTGGAGCATGTCGAACAACTAACCAACATCATTTTATACTGCTTCATGTGGAGAAGGAAAAAGGAATAGAAAAAATAAAAAGGGACTTACATGACGAACCTTCTGGACACCCTTTCCTTTTCTATCAAGGACAACATTATTCCTGTTGGTCCTCTTCATACGCATTGCAAAAATGCCACCTCTCATTGCAAAAAACAAAAAAGAAGGCATTCGCATGTACACAAAAAAGTTTTGCTACACGCGCGCACCCATGTTGTTTGCGAGGTGCATGTGAGATAGGACCTAGCACTATAGCAGTATGAAGACAGTAATTATAGCAAACAATCTACGAGTAAGCACCGCAACTGCTGCCTAGACCGCGTCTCACATAGATGATGCTTTTGGGATGCCAGTGCACACGGCAACACGCATTCAATGAATCACCTCTACCGCATGCGAATGGACGGCTCAGTTTCTGTGCCGCACGGTAAGACGCGACGTGTGGCGCCTATAAGTAGATTTTTTCAGAAATAAGTTATGATTTGCAAATTAAAAATTAATAACTCACAGCTACCAAATTAGATGACTCACAACTAACAGGTTAATAAACTCAGACTGCCAGATTAAAAAAAGGGAAGTGCTGACGCGTGGAACGAACCCCGTGCGGAGGCTGCCACGCACCTCACGCGCGTCATCACGTGGAACTCAGTGTCAGTACCCGGTTTCAAATCCTTGCTGCAGTTCACTGTTTCCCACTCACTACAAAAAGCTTAGTACGAATACATTAAGATAAGTATTATCACACGACATGTCTCCATATATACCTTTACCATATGTATAGAGTGTGTACTGATAGTAATTGCCAGATTACTTAGCCTAGTTGCCAGTTTAGTAATTACCAGATTAATTTGGTCTAGATGCCAGATTCAATTATTACAAATTTCCAGGTTAATTACACATAGTGATCAGATTACTAATTACGAGATTGACTTGGACTAGCGGCTACTACCGCCAAAATATTTAGGCCTAATTACCAGATTAAGTATATATACCTGCCAGATTAGTTATGCCTAGCTGTCCGTTCTAAGTGTTAATGATTATCATATTAATTAGGTTCCACTGCCAGATTAGTTAAGCGTGATTGTCAGGTACAATTGGTACTACTAATTACCAGATTGATCAATTCATAGTAGATTTCAAAAACTCATGCAAAATCAAACCATTATCACTCAGATTGAGTTCACATAAAAAGCAAGCATCTCCGTGAAAAAAATACTCGTATATAGATCTATCGCCCCGCCGCCCGCCGCGAAGACGCGCATATTTGTATGAGTGCCGCTGCATGTTACGCGTACGGTGCATCGCTGATCGTTAGATTTTTCCTTAAAAAATACATGTAGCAAAAAATAGACAAAAAAGTATTGCAAAAATAATGTCATGACTAGTAACTGCCAGATTAGTTGCAGAGAAAACAGATATATGCAAACACCTTTCAGGGGATTACAAAAGCATAAAACACTTATTCACATAATCTACAACACCCTTTTCCTCACATTCCCATTTTTATCATCTATAGTTATGAGGTAAAAAATGGCAGAAACCATTAGCAGAACAAACACAAAAACGCATGGCACATCATCTATATACCACACATCAACAAAACTTATATAGAAATATACCACTAACTTACAACCCTCAAAATTCATCTCCTTAGAAGAATTATTGAACAGCTAGGCATTATATCTACACATTTCATGCATTAGAACTGTTCTATCCTATAGTAACTAATCACATGCAAAAAAAATTATCTTATGTACTACATGACACCGTAAAAGTTGCACTAAAACATCCCGCATCGCACTCCTCTAGAACTCGGGAGGAAAACCCCACCGCCCCTGCCACCGGCCTCCCTCTGGCTCCTCACAATCATGCAAACCAGCCACCTCCCCCTTCGAACAGAGGACACATCATCTTCGAATCACAAAAAATGGTAGTGCCTGCGCGTGCAAAAAATCATGTCGACGCCTGCCAGTGTGGTCATGTCGAAGCAAATCAGGTAGGTGGACTGCGGCGGGCGCCGCGCGCGCAATGCAAGCTATTGGTGGCGGTGGTGGCGGTGTGAGTGGCCGCCGTACAGGTAGGTGGACTACGGTGGGTAGCAGTGTCCTAGATAGATCAAGATCTTGCGGCCAAAGTCGCCATTACCTCGCGCAGTACACATCCAACCTCGTCGGTGGAGAAAATCTCACGGCGACAGCAAACCGAAGCCACGAACGGCAAAAAAATCGGCGAAAAACTACCGCAAAACTTCGATTAAACATAGGAATAGAGAAGCGGACTACCGGAGTGCGCCACTGCGCCAGATCTAATGCTCGGCGGCTAGGAAGAACGGAATCGCCGGCGAGATATCAGCTCCGCCTCGGCTATCGCCTCTTCGCCGACCACGACGCGAGGAGGGGAAAAAGCGGACGGTTATGACAAAAAGCCCCTGGAATTATTTTCAGGTGGCATAGACATGAAATTCAAAATAATAGTCACTACCATATGAACCCCACATCATGTTACACATAAGCATCGCGCGTGGGCCTAGTGGGTGACAGCGATGTTGTCCACGCACCCGCCGCACAGGAGAGGCGCGCATGCGGCGCTTGTTGATATCATTTCCCTATTTTCTTCCAAAGCCATATAATGTAAATTTTGATCATTTTTTTGCGGAGAACTTTGATCAAGTTTGTTAAATAAAAACCATGGACAACTACTTCTTCCATCCACAAATACATAATGTCCTTGTTTTGCATGCATGAACTTGATTGTGAATTTTACCAATAATATTTACAAGAATCATATGAAAAGAATTATAGCATTAGAAACTGTAATCAAATGTGGATCAAATGGTATTTATAGCAAATAACTCAATTTTTCATGCTCAAATCAATAGTTAAAGTTTCATCCCGTGTCGATAAAGAGCATAATACTACTACGAGATGAAACTTTCACGACAGGTTGTACGGGGCATACCGTCATGTTGGTGTGCCGCTGTAATAATTTTAATACCACTTTTTCTTATAGGATATACCCTATAAGGGCATACCGTCACGTGGGCGTGCCACCGCAACAGTTTGCGGTGCACAATGATTGACAATGCCCCTGATAACGTGTCATTGGCGGCGTGGCGCTGCGGACGAAATGCTAGCACCTGTATGGGACCCGCGCGTTGACGGGTGGCAACTACTAAGGACGTGGTATTTCCTGGCCATGGCGAACCACCACTACGCCGGCTACCAGGTCAACGACTGGCCGCCTTCACTGAATAAGCAAGAGGCACACGCGGTAGAGGCGTACAACCTCCTGGTCCTGTTGGATGCGCGCATGCCTAGTGGCTGGAAGCTGTCGTTGGGGGCCTTGTTGTGCCCCTGCTGCCCACCGCAGAGATCTGGAGATCCTCGTCCACCAGCGTCGGGACACTCTCTTGGCAAAGAGGGCCGACCCCACCTAGGATACAAGTATGGTGTTTAGGCTAAGGGGAGCTATTAGACTTTGTAATGTATATGATATGGGATCCCTTGTAGGATTGACCCTAGGGTGGCCCGATCTTCACGGATTTGAGACGAGGAGTGAGGGGAAACATGATGAACGCAACGCAAATGCAACGTAAAGATACAAACGCACGCAAACACGCCTGATTCGATTTACTCATGTTGGTTCGAACAACCAATCCAATAGAATCCTCGGCGAGAGACCGTGAGGTAGAATCACCGTAGGGGAGATAGGCAAGCGGATGATAGAATCTCAATCAAAAGGATAAGTAGCAACCAAGTAGAATCCCAAAGGGAGAGACCTAACACTACTAGAATCCTTGATAGGGAGAGACCAAACACTTGAGGAGGGTATTGACGACTTGGAGACGAACATCGAACTCCAAGGCCTTGTACAACTCATAGATTAACTATAGAGAGGGGTTACCATCTAGGGTTAGGCACAAGCCTTCATTCATCTTCAACTCTAGGGTTTCAAGGAGGGAGTGGGGGCATATATATAGTCCATCCACGAGCTAGGGGTATTTTAGGCATAAAAGGGGATTTTGGGGGGATTACATGGCCTAGGCCCAACTCAAGGCGCACAGGCCTGTTGCTCTTGCATCGGAGACTCCGAGATCGATGGGCCAGAGACTCCGGGGTGGCCAGAGACTCTGGGGGTTGCTTCGGTCTCCGGGGCAGTATCCGGGTGTGTGCTGAGAGCTCTAGGCACGGGTCCGGAGTCCTTGGGGCGTCAGGCCGGAGACTCCGGGGTCTAGGGGCAGAGACTCCGGTCCTCTTCCAGCAGCTTCTTCTTCCTTCGCTTCCAGGCCTCTTGGTTGGAGGTCTTGGTTTCTAGGGTTTTCTTGTCGTCTCCTCTCGGTGTCATGGTCAAGGACCTAGTCATATCATAGGCATTTTTGTCTCAAGTAGGATCCCATTCACATGATAACCAAAGGAGTGCGGGATATAGAACAAATTCACCTTTGTGGGAATGGTTGGTGTAGCATGATGTGAACCAATGGTGAATGCCATGTGTTGGGATGCATCAGTATAGGGGTACCGATATGGTGTAGTACATCAATCAGGTATCCCTCCTCGGTACGCCATGGTGGAGGCCTCTTTCCACCTGATATAAACACTTACTTGAGTCTCGAGAGAGGCATCGTTTTTGCCCAGACTAGTTCGGTTAATATCACCAACTCGAGATAATCCACGTGGAAGAGACTGCAAGGTAGAGATTCACAGTAAAATGATCGCCAAGCAAGAGGATAGAATCCTATTATGAAGAGATTCAAATGACAGAGACTCAAATGGAGAGATCAAATGCAATAGAGTGCGCAATAGAAAGATCCTAGTGCAAGAAGGGGCCTTATACAACTCCAATAGGTTAATCATCTTCGGAGAGGGTGGAGATCTCCCTTTGAAAAAGAGAGTAAACTCCACTTCTAATTCGATTCATGTCTAACCAGATTTGAGCCAACTACTATTTATAGCACGAAGGTGTAAGTTTTGGATAAGATTACATGGCCTCATCCATGGAGATGATTCCCAAAGGCAACAGAAACTGTAAATGGCAGAGTATCAGAGTGTCGATGTGAGAATCATATATACGCTCATATTTTTTTTATACAAATGACAATATATATATATTAATAATCTAAAGAAGAGGAAAATCAGACACCAAGTGTCAATGCTGAACCGACATCAACAAGCCAGTGCCTACATATACTCTTCACCTATGGACCGGGAGGAGAAATACTAGCAGTCAAACAGCCACAGTAGGCATCTCTCCCCTAGGTTGGATCTGAACCCATGCATGATCTTCGAGGATAGACTCTTCACATGCATGCAGACCGAGAGGAGAAATAAGCAGCATTTTAGCATCTCATCGGGATAGAATCTGAAGTTCTGAACCGGTGTATGATCTTTCACTCACGTCCAGCGACGAAGAGAACTCATCGGTTTATTTCGAATTTCATTGATTTTGATGGATACCAAGGAATTGTAAACTAAAAGTTTCAAATTAAATACAATAGTACATGATTTTAGACGGATTTGATTTCCTATGAAAATATCCTGTGTCATGTGAACCCTCCCTCCCGTGGCGACCCCCAGGCGCCACCGACCTCCCCCTCCTCTAGATCGCCTCCCTCCGCCACTGCCGCGGTGTCAGCCGTGGTGGCGGCTGCGACGGTCTTCTTCAATAGGGTGACTAGGGCTGTGCCGTTTTAAGAAGGCCCTGGATGGCGCTTCCTGGCCAGGCGGCGGCTGCAGCCCCCCTCCATAGGTGGTTGCGGGTGATGGTGTTGTGGTCGCGGGTCTAGGGTTCCTCCTAGATCCATCGTCCTCGTGGTGGCGTGGCGGGACTCGGGGCGCCGCACCGGTCACCAGAAGGATGGTTCCCTGAGCGAGCACGTGGAGGGAAAGGGGATCGGGACAAAGTGCCGATCACGAGTTTGGCCTCAGATATGGGCTAGGATATGTTGCGGATGAGCACCCCAGTGACGCTCTACGACGGCTTTCTGGTTTGTCGTCTTCTCCACATGCTCAACTTGAATAAAAGGTGGTGGTCCTAGGGTTCCTACTCGTCGCCTAGGTGATGATGTGTCAGTTGCTTGTCGTCATCGATCTGGCTGAAGCGTCGTGTTCCGGAAGGCTGTAGGGTTTCGTAGCATGGAAAACAAAAAATTTCTATCGCATACAAACAAACAAGCCAAGATCTATCTACTAGATTGTAGCAACGAGTCGATGGAATAAATCACCCTCGAAGATTCCAAAGTGTTTAACGAGAGCGGATTCTCGTGGGTGATGTAGTCGTACTCTTCCCGATCTCAAGATCGTGTAGACGATCCTTCCGGCGCTATGTTCCAGCAGCGCTCATGATCGGTCACACGTCGGTACTGACGAAGACCTTCCTCTCCTTGTTCCAGCAGGCAGTGGAGGTTGTAGCACTCTCCTCGCGATTCCGGCAGCACAACGGCGTGGTACCGGAAGTAGAGGGGAGATCTCGCAGGGCTTCGCCTTAAGCCGGAGCGAGTATGGTGGAGTATGAGAGAGTCCCTCGACGATCTAGGGTTTAGACACGCCGAGGAGGAGGCTTGGCCGACGGCTAGGGTTAGCTAGTCGGCGGCGGCGGTTTGCCCTAGGGCCGGCGGCTATGGAGGCGGCGGCGGCTTGGGGCTAGGGTTTAGAGGTAGGGAACTTGTGTACTAGGAGGGGCAGCCCTGCCCCTCCCTTTATAGGTGGGAGGCGCGGCCAAGGGGAGGGGAGTCCCTCCCCAACTCGGCTTGGAGGTGGGCCGGCGGTGGAGGGGAGGAACTCCTCCCCAACTCGGTTTCCACCTCCCTCTCCACTTCCCAAAATAGCCGTTTGACTTTCAAATTGGCGTTTGACTTTTTTCAAACTAGGATTTGATTAAACCCTTTATTTTGTTCAGCGATGACACCTAGTACATGATGAATCATACCAACTTGATATAACACATTCATGTACCCTTCCCCTTCAGAGTGCCGGACATTCCGGAACCTTCTAGAACATTCCCGATGAAAACACCGGAACCATTCTCCAACTCCGAAACAAGACTTTCCTTATATGAATCTTATTCTCCGGACCATTCCGGATCTCCTCGTGATATCCTGAATCCCATCCGAAACTCCGAACAACATTCGGTCTCTTTCTCATCATTCCATAACTACTCAAACAACGTCGAATCCTTAAGTGTGTCTTCCTACGGTTCGTGAATTATGCGGACATGATCGAGACACTTCTCCGAACAATAACCAATAGAGGAATCTGGAAATTCATATGGCTCCCACATATTTCTATGATTACTTTGCGATCGAATGAACCACTTACATACGATACCAATTTCCCTTTGTCTCACAATAGTTTATTTATCCGAGGTTATGATCGTCGGTATCTCTGCATACCTAGTTCAACCTCGTTACCGATAAGTACTCTTTTCTCGTTCCCGTGGTATGTGATCCCTTGTGAGCCAGTCACATGCTTGCAAGCTAATTGGATGACATTTCACCGAGAGGACCCAGAGTATATCTATCCGTCATATGGATGGACAAATCCCACTCTTGATCCATGTGTCTCAACCAATACTTTCTGAACACTCAATGCCACCTTTATAGCCACCCGCCACGGTGTGGTGTTTGATGTCATCAAAGCATCCATCCGGTAAAGGTGATATGCATGATCTCATGGTCGAAGGAATTAGGTTACTATGTATCAGAAAGCATATAGCAATTGAACTATTAAAATGACTTGATCTTTATGCTACGCTTATCTATAGGAGTATGTCCACCATATCATTCTCCTAATGATATGATCTTGTTGTTAATAACATCTCAATGTTCATGATAGGGAAACCACAATCATTTATCAACCAACAAGCTAGTATTATAAAGAGGCTCTACTAGGGACTTCAAATTAAGTTTACAAATCACACAAGTATTAATGTTTCCTTGTTAATACTATTATAGCATGAATGTAAACATTTATCATAAACACAAAGATATAATAATAACTACATTTATTATTGCCTCTAGGGCATATCTCCAACAGTCTCCCACTTGCACTAGAGTCATCTAATCTAGATTACACGGTAATATACCAAACACCCATGGCAGTTTGGTGCTGGTCATGTTTTGCCCTCGGAAGAGGTTTAGTCAACGGATCCGCCACATTCAAATCTGTGTGTACTTTGCAAATCTTTATGTCCCCATCTTGGACATGCTCTCGAATAGCGTGAAAACGTAGCTTGATATGCTTGACTTCTTGTGTGACCTTGGTTCTTGCATTGGCTATGGCACCCATGTTATCACAAGAGATAGACATTGGGTCCACAAGACTAGGAACCACACCCAGCTCTGTAATGAACTCTTTCATCCATATCTCTTCTTGTGAAGCCTCCGAAGCAGCCATGTATTCCGATTCAGTTGAAGATCTCGCCACAATGCTTTGCTTTGCACTCCTCCAGTTAACTGCTGCACCATTCAAAGTAAATACGTATCCAGATTGTGATTTAGAATCATCCGGATCGGTGTTCCAACTAGCATTGGTGTAACCATTAACAACGAGCCGTTCATCACCTCCATAAGAAAGAACCATATCCTTAGTTCTTCTCAAGTACTTAAGGATGTTTTTGACCGCTGTCCAATGATCCACTCCTGGATCACTTTGATATCTGCTAGTTAAACTAACAACATATGCAATGTCGGGTCTAGTACATAGCATGGCATACATTAGAGATCCTATGGCTGAGGCATAGGGAGTCTTACTCATCCTTTCTCTATCTTCTGCCGATGTCGGACTTTGAGTTTTACTCAACGTCGACAGCAAACATGGGCAAGAACCCTTTCTTGCTATCTTCCATTCCAAACCTCTTTAGAACTTTTTCCAAATATGTACTTTGTGACAATGATATTAGCCGTCTCGATCTATCTCTATAAATCTTTATGCCCAATATGTAAGCTACTTCGCCAAGATCCTTCATTGAAAAAATATTATTCAAATATTCCTTGACACTATTAAGAAGGTCTACATCATTCCCAATCAACAATATGTCATCTACATATAGTATTAAGAACGCTACAGAGCTCCCACTCACTTTCTTGTAAATACAAGCTTCTCCATAAGTTTATATAAAACCAAAACTTTTGATCACCTTATCAAAACGTTGATTCCAACTTCGGGATGCTTGCTTCAATCCATAAATGGACCGTTGAAGTTTACATACCTTGTTAGCATCTTTAGGATCGACAAAACCTTTGGGTTGCATCATATACAATTCTTCATCAATGTCTCCATTGAGGAATGCTGTTTTGACATCCATCTGCCATATCTCATAATCATAATATGCAGTGATTGCTAACATAATCCTCACAGACTTTAGCTTCGCTACAGGTGAGAAAGTTTCATCGTAGTCAACTTCTTGAATTTGTCGAAAACCCTTTGCGACAAGTCGAGCTTTATAGACAGTAACATTACCATCAGCATATGTTTTCTTCTTGAAAATCCATTTGTTCTCGACAGTCTTTCGGCCATCCGGTAAGTCCACCAAATTCCATACTTGGTTTTCGTACATGGATCCAATCTCGGATTTCATGGCTTCTTGCCATTTGTTGGAATCTGGGCTCATCATCGCTTCCTCATATGTCGCAGGGTCATCGGTGTTGTCCACCAACATGACACTCATAACGGGATCATACCAATCTGGAGTGGTACGAGTTCTCGTTGACCTGCGAGGCTCTGTAGCAACTACAACCGAAGTTTCATGATCATCATCATTAGCTTCCTCTCTTATTGGTGCAGGCACCACAGGAACTTCTTCCGGTGCTGAGCTACTCGCAATTTCGAGAGAAGGTTCGACAACCTCGTCGAGTTTTACTTTCCTTCCAGTCACTTCTTTCGAGAGAAATTCCTTCTCTAGAAAGGATCCATTCTTGGCAACGAAGATTTTGCCTTCGGATCTATGATAGAAGGTATACCCAATAGTTTCCTTCGGATATCCTATGAAGACGCATTTTTCCGCTTTAGGTTCAAGCTTGTCCGGCTGTAACTTCTTTACATAGGCTTCGCATCCCCAAACTTTAAAGAACGACAATCTAGGTTTCTTACCAAACCATAATTCATACGGTGTCGTTTTAACGGATTTAGATGGTGCCCTATTTAAAGTGAATGCGGCTGTTTCCAATGCATAACCCCAAAATGATAGCGGTAAATCTGTAAGTGACATCATAGAACGAACCATATCTAAGAGAGTTCGATTACGACGTTCGGACACACCATTACGCTGTGGTGTTCCCGGCGGTGTCAATTGTGAAAGTATTCCGCATTTCTTCAAATGCTCGCCAACTTGTAACTTAGATATTCACCTCCACGATTAGAACGTAGAAATTTAATCTTCTTGTTACGTTGATTCTCAACCTCACTTTGAAATTCCTTAAACTTCTCGAAAGTTTCGGACTTATGTTTCATGAAATAGATATACCCATATCTACTCAAGTCATCCGTGAAGGTAAGAACATAACGATAACCACCGCGCGATGCTACACTCATTGGATCACACACATCGGTATGTATGATTTCCAATAAGTTCGTAGCTCGCTCCATCATACCATAAAATGGAGTCTTAGTCATTTTTCCCATCAGACATGCTTCGCATCTTTCAAGTGATTCGAAATCAAGTGATTCAAGAAGTCCATCGGAATGGAGTTTCTTCATACGCTTCACTCCAATGTGACCAAGACGCAGATTACATATAGGTCGAGTTATCGCTCGATTTCAAACGTTTAGCCTCAATGTTATTAATATGTGTATTTCCACTATCGAGATTCAATAAGAATAGACCATCTATCAAAGGTGAATGTGCATAAAACATATTACTCATATAAATCGAACAACCATTATTCTCGGACTTAAACAAGTAACCGTCTCGCAATAAACAAGATCCCGATATAATGTTCATGCTTAACGCAGGCACCAAATAACAATTATTTAAGTATAAAACTAATCTCGATGGTAGATGAAGGGGTAGCGTGCCGACCGTGATCACATCAACCTTTGATCCGTTTCCCACGTGCATCGTCACCTCGTTCTTCGCTAGCTTCCATTTATTCTGCAGCACCTGTTTCGAGTTACAAATATGAGCAACCGAACCAGTATCAAATACCCAGGCACTACTACGAGTACTAGTGAGATACACATCAATAACATGTATATCGGATATACCTTTCTTCTTGATGTTGCCGTTCTTCAAATCCGCCAAGTACTTTGGGCAATTCTGCTTCCAGTGACCTTCTCCCTTGCAATAAAAGCACTCAGTATCAGGCTTAGGTCCAGCCCTGGTCTTCTTTATCGGCACGGTAACTTTCTTACCACCCTTCTTGAAGTGTCCCTTTTGCTTAGACTTGCCTTTCTTGAATTTGGTGGTCTTATTGACCATCAACACTTGGTGCTCTTTCTTGATCTCCACTTCTGCAGATTTCAACATAGCAAATAGTTCTGGCAACTGCTTGTTCATGTTTTGCATATTGTAGTTCATCACAAAGTTCTTGTAACTTGGTGGTAGTGATTGGAGGACACGATAAATCCCCAAAGCACTAGGAATCACTATACCCAAGCTTTGAAGTTTGTTTGCGTGCCCAGACATCTTAAGCACATGCTCACTGACGTAGCTGCCCTCTTCCATCTTGCAGTTAAAGAACTTTTCAGAAGCCTCATAGCTCTCAATTGCCGCGTGAGTCTCAAAGATCAATTTGAGATCACGGACAATATCATGTGGGTATGAATTCTCAAACCTTTTCAAGCTCGATTCTAAACCATACAAGATAGCACACGAACTGTGGAGTACCGAGTCTTCCGAGCGAGGTAAACATTCTTTACTTCGGCAAAGCATCAGCTGCAAAGCGGTCACCCAATGTGCATCCAAAGACATAGGTCAAATTACCAGCTGTGAGGACTATCCTCAAATTGCGGAACCAATCCGCGAAGTTGCTTCCATTGTTTTTCAACTTTTCTTTCTCTAGGAACGCATTAAAATTGATGGTAGGGGCCGCCATTGATCTACAACATATTTGCAATAGTTTAGACTAAGTTTATGACAAATTGAGTTCTTATTAATAGTTAAATTAATCTAGGTGAACTCCCACTCAAAACAATATCCCTCACATTGTTTTAGTGATCACACGAACCAAATCCACCACATCAACACCGATCATCACGAGAGTTGATATAGTTTCAATGGCGAACAATCGACATGTTCATCATATCTACTATATGATTCATGCTTTACCTTTCGGTGATCCGTGTTCCGAGACCATGTCTGTACATGCTAGGCTCGTCAAGATCAAACCTTAGTTTCCGCATGAGCAAATCTGGCTTGCTCACGTTGTATACACTTGCGGAATCTAACACACCCGATCATCACGTGGTGCTTCGAAACAACAACCTTTAGCAACGGTGCTAACTAAGGGTGAACACTTTATGACTTGAAATTCATGTGCATGAGGGATCATCTTATAATGCTACCGTCGTCTACTAAGCAATACAAGATGCATAAAGGATTAACATCACATGCAATTCATAATATGTGATATGATATGGCCTTTCTTCTTTGTGCTTCCGATCTCCATCTTCAAGCACGAACATGATCTCCATCATCACCGGCATTGAATCAAGGTCAATGACGCTTCACTGTGGTTGTCATCCACCGGCTTCAACTATTACAACTACTTTGAATAGACACGCGGGTCTTAACATAAATTAAAAACAACCATATGGCTCCTGCCGGTTGCCAACTTACAATAAGGAACATTGCATACATCAAATATAATCACAATCATGGCCATATCACATCATCAGACACCCCGCAAAACAAAGTTAGACGCCTCTACTTTCTTTGCATATTTTACGTGGTTTGGGGCTTTCAATAAGTGTCGTTCTAACTTACGAACATGAACCACAACATTGATACTAGTATTGTTAATCACCCGTTGTAAATTGGATCTTAACTATGATAGGAGAAACAGGCACCCGCAAAGCCACTTATGCAATACAAGTTGCATGTCAAGCATGGAGCAAGTCTCATGAACGATGTCATGTAAGGTTAGCCTGGGCCGCTTCATCCCAACATCCCGCAAGATGCAAAGTACACAAGAAGCAATCGACAATAAAAGCATCAAAGCCCACAATGACCATTGTGTTCTACTCGTGCAACAGATCTACATATAGACACGGCTCTGATACCACTGTAGGGTTTCGTAGCATGGAAAACAAAAAATTTCTATCGCATACAAACAAACAAGCCAAGATTTATCTACTAGATTGTAGCAACGAGTCAATGGAATAACTCACCCTCGAAGATTCCAAAGTGTTTAACGAGAGCGGATTCTCGTGGGTGATGTAGTCGTACTCTTCCCGATCTCAAGATCATGTAGACGATCCTTCCGGCGCTGTGTTCCGGCAGCGCTCCCGCAGTCGATCACACGTTCGGTACTCGACGAAGACCTTCCTCTCCCTTGTTCCAGCAGGCAGCGGAGGTTGTAGCACTCTCCTCGCGATTCGCAAAGACAACGGCGTGGTACCGGAAGTAGAGGGGAGATCTCGCAGGGCTTCGCCTTAAGCCGGAGCGAGTATGGTGGAGTATGAGAGAGTCCCTCGACGATCTAGGGTTTAGACACGCCGAGGAGGAGGCTTGGCCGACGGCTAGGGTTAGCTAGTCGGCGGCGGCGGTTTGCCCTAGGGCCGGCGGCTATGGAGGCGGCGGCTTGGGGCTAGGGTTTAGAGGTAGGGAACTTATGCACTAGGAGGGGCAGCCCTGCCCCTCCCTTTATAGGTGGGAGGCGCGGCCAAGGGGAGGCGAGTCCCTCCCCAACTCGGCTTGGAGGTGGGCCGGCGGTGGAGGGGAGGAACTCCTCCCCAACTCGGTTTCCACCTTCCTCTCCACTTCCCAAAATAGCCGTTTGACTTTCAAATTGGCGTTTGACTTTTTTCAAACTAGGATTTGATTAAACCCTTTATTTTGTTCGGCGATGACACCTAGTACATGATGAATCATACCAACTTGATATAACACATTCATGTACCCTTCCCCTTCGAAGTGTCGGACATTCCGGAACCTTCTAGAACATTCCCGATGAAAACACCGGAACCATTCTCCAACTCCGAAACAAGACTTTCCTTATATGAATATTATTCTCCGGACCATTCCGGATCTCCTCATGATATCCCGAATCCCATCTGAGACTCCGAACAACATTCGGGGTCTTTCTCATCATTCCATAACTACTCAAACAACGTCGAATCCTTAAGTGTGTCTCCCTACGGTTCGTGAATTATGCGGACATGATCGAGACACTTCTCCGAACAATAACCAATAGAGGAATCTGGAAATTCATATGGCTCCCACATATTTCTACGATTACTTTGCGATCGAATGAACCACTTACATACGATACCAATTTCCCTTTGTCTCACAATAGTTTATTTATCCGAGGTTATGATCGTCGGTATCTCTGCATACCTAGTTCAACCTCGTTACCGATAAGTACTCTTTTCTCGTTCCCGTGGTATGTGATCCCTTGTGAGCTACCACATGCTTGCAAGCTAATTGGATGACATTTCACCGAGAGGACCCAGAGTATATCTATCCGTCATATGGATGGACAAATCCCACTCTTGATCCATGTGTCTCAACCAATACTTTCCGAACACTCAATGCCACCTTTATAGCCATCCAGTTACGGTGTGGTGTTTGATGTCATCAAAGCATCCATCCGGTAAAGGTGATATGCATGATCTCATGGTCGAAGGAATTAGGTTACTATGTATCAGAAAGCATATAGCAATTGAACTATTAAAATGACTTGATCTTTATGCTACGCTTATCTATAGGAGTATGTCCACCATATCATTCTCCTAATGATATGATCTTGTTGTTAATAACATCTCAATGTTCATGATAGGGAAACCACAATCATTTATCAACCAACAAGCTAGTATTATAAAGAGGCTCTACTAGGGACTTCAAATTAAGTTTACAAATCACACAAGTATTAATGTTTCCTTGTTAATACTATTATAGCATGAATGTAAACATTTATCATAAACACAAAGATATAATAATAACTACATTTATTATTGCCTCTAGGGCATATCTCCAACAAAGGCTCCACCGAAGAACTCCACAATGCGCATATGCCGAGAGATCGCTGGATCGGGTGGGATTCGGTCTTGTGCACCCATGTTTTTACTCTGGTCATTTGGGTTCAGAGGGAGCGCTTCGAAGCTCTGTTGGCTGTTAATATCACGGGGCATATTCTCGTCCTATGGTGCCGACGGAGAATGTCATGAAGGACGAGATCTGAGGATTGACAATGGTGGTTTGGGTCCGGGTGGTGATGATGAATTGGCTTGGTGACTCATGACTTGGAGCAATGGTATGCAAGCGGGGGCGACAGTACATGAGAAGCTCATGGTCCTATCTTTCAGGGGAAAACCTAGAATTTGGCATTAATTGGTTGTGTCTGGCAATGACCTTGTTGAAGGTATTGTTTTGAGAGTGTGAGCTTTCTTCAGGATGAAAATCTAGATCTTTGATCGGACGATGACGGTGTTTGTGTACTTTTCCTTTTTTGGAGGCGTCATTTTTTGAGAAGATGAACTTCTGGTGCTGTCTTGGTTGTGGTAGTACCGTCGTTTTAATGAATGAGGAACTGTAGCGGGACTTTTACTTTTCTTGTAATTATTTCTTTCTTTTTTGGTTGTGTGCATCCGTATGACCACTAGAGCAATGCATTGTTGCAGAGCTTGGGCGTAATTGATATTTTTAATATTAATATATGCTCCTTTCCAAAAAAAATATGTATCATGTGCAGGTTGACACAGAGTCAGGGCCCGTTTGATTCAAAGGATTTCAAAAAGAATTCTATAGGATTTCAATCCATAGGAATTTTTCTATAGAGTGTGTTTGTTTCAAATGAATGAATCCTACAAGTTTTCTATACATTGCTTTCCTACACTATAATCCTATAGGATTTCTAACAAGAGGGAAGACCTCTTGAAAAATCCCTATATGTCTATGACAACTATGCCATGCACTTAAACCCCACAAAATTTGCTGTGTTATTTCTCCAATGCAATTAGACAACTTATTTTACTGGTTTTTACTTTTTTTTTATTTCTATAGAATTTAAAGTGTTATGCTATTCTATTTCTATATTTTTTATATTTCCATTTTTTGCAAATCCTTTGAATCAAACAAGGCCTCTGTGTGTGCGCGCTGGGCGTGCAGAGTTCCGGCGACACGTACTGAACGGACAGTGCGATTGCGTCGGACAGCAACCGGTCTACCGTCTACTACTACGCCGTAGCCCGGCCATTGCCGCAAGTCATACACATGTCATTCGGACTCAACTCAAGCGCTTTCGCAGACTCCGACGCAATGGCATGGCATGGCATGCACAGCACCGAGACTCCCGACAGATTCGACCGCGGCTGCCAATCAAGCGGTCAGCCCGCGAGAGTTGACGCGGTTCCACTCCCCTCCCACCCACCGTCACCCACCGTCACCTCCGCGAGTGACTCCCTGAACCATACGGGCACTGGCAGCTGGGTGAGAAGTACTTGCGGGCAGCAGCAGCAGGCACTGATGGATGGGTGCTGGAAACGGAGCGGAGTACGTTTCTGAATTCTGAAGGCAGTACTCGCCCATCTGATCCGCGGGAGGAAGGAAGCAGAGGCCGTGTGGCAGCCGCGGGTGCAGCGGTAAATTCCGTCAGCTCAGATCGTCGGTGCCCCCGGGAATCCCGGCCGGCCTCGCTCGTCGGCGTGCTAGCTTTTCCTGTCCGTCCCCCGGGAGACGCGCATCGGCGAGACCGTGCTGTTGTGATGGCTGACTCCTTGATTCCTGGCCTTTGCGTGTGCCCTTGCGCTTGCTTCGCTTCGGCTCACCTTGGTTTATGGTTCTCCCCCTGCCGTACGTGCATCTTTTTGCCCACGACGCAACGATGGGGAAAGGTGCCAATACATATGCATGTACACATTTGCGCTATGGGGAAAATGAACATGATTTTTCTTATCCTACTTGGATAGTAGCATGATTGTGAAAAAAAATGCAGACACATACACAGTGTGGAATTTGGCTAGTAGATATGATAATCTCCAAGCTAAATAAAAATAACAAACCAAATAGTTACAAATAACACAATGTCAAAAAAAAAAATCTTGGAAGCCACCGGTGGTGGAGTCAGGACTACAAAATTGTGATGTCAATTCAATGTTGTGATGTCAAATACATGTATCTGTACGAATTAAACTTTTTTTGCATGATTTTTTACCTTATATAAGAAGTTTTTGCCTAAATGATTGACTACTGTCCTTAATATACCCACACCCGGAAACGAGCGCGTCTCCTCGTGTCGTCCCCTCCAGGCGACCGAGGGGGCCAACCCTAGCGTCTGCCGCCACCCTTTCCCCTCCTTCTCTTCCCCCAC
The DNA here is from genome assembly GCA_023614405.1 of Avena insularis. Classification (NCBI taxonomy): domain Eukaryota; kingdom Viridiplantae; phylum Streptophyta; class Magnoliopsida; order Poales; family Poaceae; genus Avena; species Avena insularis. The sequence continues at coordinate 30,917,694 of CM042690.1, forward strand.
TTTGTCGCCCCCGGAGGGCCGCCGGCCTAAGACGCGCGTGGATCCGATGAAGGGGGCGGCAGGGATCTGTCTTGGTGGCTCTCGCGTGGCTGAAGGGAGGAACTCTCCTGCGCTGGAGAGCCTCGGATCAGAGGCGATGGCCTCGCGTGGGTGGATGGCGTCGACGTGCGGAGGTCACAGGATATGAAGAGGGCTCCTCCTCCTTGTGCTTCTCCTCCCCGGCCCTGGACCCTGTTTCGGCGCCTGGTGGGTGCTGGAGGCAAGGCTAACCGGGGGAAACCCTTGGCCGATGGCGGCCACGATGTCGACGACGCTGAAGGCGTCGTTCTCCTTCCTAAGGCGACATCGAGGTGGAAGCATCGACTGGCATGGTTATACCCTACGGGTACATGATCTCGGCATACCTGGTCCAGCCCAAGGAAGGCCCACGGCAGATGTACGCCGGCCCATGAAGATTTTCGGGTGGCCAAGGCCCATGACGCCTTCGAATCCTTGGAGAGCAAGACTAGAGTAGATAGGAAATTCAAAGGGATAAAACCCTAGAACCTGTAACCGACTAGGTCTATGCCCGGGACCTGCCTGAGTCTATATAAAGGCTAGGAGGGCACGACCTAGATCTCTCTCTCATACTTTCGCATACACACCTCCACGCCAGATCGAATCACACCTCAGAATCCTTCGTTCCGCCGTAATCAAGAGCAGACAAGCAGGAGTAGGGTTTTCCCTCTGAGGGCCTGAACCTGGGTAAACCTCGTGTCCCGTGTTACTTGTTTGCTAACCGTTCCGCGATCTCCAACATCCCCATCTTCTCCAAAACCCAAGTCCATAACAATGGGCATTGACGAGATCAAACCTCGTCAATTGGCGCCGTCTGTGGGAACTGGGGATGCTGATTGTGCGATCGTGACGGTCCCAACCCGAACTATCTACAACTCTGCGGCGACGGAGAGTCACCTCCTCTTCGGCGCTTTCGACTTCACCGCCCACTCACCGGCCACCATGAAGGACTTCGAGCCCGTAGGCGACGGATTCGAGATCCTATTCGGGAGCTTCTGCTTCTAGGTGGGGCAGACTGGCACCCTCCGCCTCCCTGAGCGGGTGCCCCTACCATCGATCAGGCCCGCTTCATGGGCCCCACACCCTGTGCTACGCACATCATCATCAACAGATGAGTCCTACGACAGCATCAGCCGCAACTCCGATCTGTGCGATCCGCCATCGGATGAAGGGACCTACGGTTCCGGATCCGAAAGCTGCGGCAGCAGCAGACAAATCTACGAGCGCTACCAATGCGCCATAGTCATCCAGAGCGACGTGGATCAGCAACCACCCAACCCGCCTCCCAACTCGAACCCCAACCCGCAGGACAGAAACAACGGGAACAGAAGAAGCCAGTCCCCCCCACCCGAAGGGGAGAACAACAGCCACGTCATCCGCCTCAACAAGGAGGGATGGGCCCAAGCACGCGCCGCCGTGGCGGGCAGCACAGTCCTGCCTGCAGACGCCTCACGGGACCTACTGATGGCATACCACTTACTCCTCATCGAGGAGCACAAGAAACAGGTCAAGATGCAAGAGACGCTTGACAAACGCAAGCAGGCAGCCTCAGAGTCCAGCGCGCGATGAGCTGCGCTCTCTGCCATGGGCATCGGCTCTAGCACGAATGGCAACCAAGGCAACAAGCACCGCTCTCGGTTGGATAACATGGATCCCAAAGAACGCCGTGAGGTGACCCGAACCCTCCACACATCCTTCATGGATATGGACGCTGACGGCAACGTCATCTCGAAAACGCCGCAGGCTGCGATCATGGCAGCCACTGCGTACCTAGGGGCCTACCCACCTCCGGAGGGGGACTCGAAAAGAGCCATGCATAAGTCCGCACTTACCGGACTCGGACTCGTCGGATCCGTGCTCCACCAGGAAGCTCCTACGGAGCCGAAGAAGAAAGCTCCGGTCAGGTACGACCGCAGCCCCACCCCTTCATCCGAAGAAGAGGAACACGACCTTCCTCGAAGGAAGAAGAGCTCGTGCCATCATAACCGCGACTACGACGCCAGGGACGCGCTCACAAAACGCAAAATAGACAAAGCGCGAGCTAAGCGCGCATGCTCGTCTGAATCCGAGATGGACGAAGACGAAGGAGAACTTTGTGGGGCCCGATGCCTCAGCAGATCTGTCCGACGAACAAAGATGCCGCGTAACTTCAAACTTCCTTCGGATACTCCGAAGTTCGACGGCACACAAGACCCAAAGGCGTGGCTCAGCGACCACCTGTCATCCGTCAAATTACACGGCGGCAACAAAGAAACCGCCATGCAATGCCTTCATTTGCGGTATGACAGCGGATCTGGCTTAGCAGCCTATCCTCAGGGTCCATCCGAAGCTGGGAGGAGCTAGCTTACAGCTTCATCCGAAACTTTAAAGGTACTAGCAATAGGCCCGCCTCAATCGAAGAATTGCGGGCCTGCACTCAATGAACGGGCGAATCCATTCGCTCGTACATACTACGCTGGTCCAACACCAAGAACTCCACAACACACATCTCCGAAGAGAGGGCCATCGACGCCTTCAAGGACGGCATCAAGCGCCAGGACTTCAAGGAGGAACTCGGGCGCATCAAGCCCAAGACGCTCGACCATCTCATGGACATCGCCAACAGGTGGGCCGACAGCGAAGACTCCGTCCACCGGGCACACTCGGAGGAAGAGGACGACTACGGCCGACGACGAGAACGCCATAGCAAGAGGAGATCGCACGTCTATGACGATCGCGATGGACCCGGCATGGTCGCGGCCGGCTACGCCGACCGCCGCAATGACGCCAACCGCAACAGTGGAGGATACCGCGGAGGAAACTTCCGCGATAGAGGACGCCCAACACAGTCGTGGCAGCGCCGCGATCATGACAACGGACCCTCAGCATACGAAAAACTTTCGGGTCCATGCACCATCCACTTCTACATCGACAAACATGATGGCAAGAAGAAGGCAAGCCACATGCTCAAAGAATACCGCGAGTTCCAGAAGCTCAGCGAAAGCATGGTTCAGATGAGGCAGCAAGCTCCACTTCCTGCATTCGGGAACGCACCCGCGCCAGGTGAGATAGCGCACGTCGCTCCTCCACCACCACCTGTAGGAGGTACGAACCAACCAGTCGCACCAGCACAGAACAATGCCGAGAACGGGTATCCCCCGCCGAAAGGAGCACTGATGATCCAGAAGGGGCGCCCCACGAATAGGGTGCAGAAGAAAATCACTCGTTAGATCAACTTGGTCGTGGCAACTCCACCTGCCATCCCTGAGTACCTCAGCGGATCGGAATCCTGCATCACGTTTAGCCGTTCGGATCACCCTTGCCAGATCCCTCGCCCAGGTCATGCTGCCCTGGTGCTGGAGGCGCAGATCGGAGGTTTTGAGATGAGCTGCGTCTTCATGGACGGCGGCAGCGGCATCAACCTGATGTTCGCAAGTACTCTAGCAGCAATGCGGATCCCGCAGTGCAGCCTGGAACAGTCAGACACAACGTTCCACGGCATCGTTCCAGGAAAGGGCATATTCCCCCTGGGCAAAATATGGCTCGACGTCATCTTCGGCAAGCCGGATAACTTTCGACTCGAACGGCTCGAATTCTAAGTGGTGGACTGGCCATCGCAATACCACGCCATCCTCGGGCGTGTAGCATTCGTAAGGTTCTTGGCCGTCCCACATTACGCATACTTGCTACTCAAGATGCCAGGACCCAGGTGTTGGAGATATGCCCAAGAGGCAATAATAAAGTGGTTATTATCATATCTTCATACTTATGATAAATGTTTACATACCATGCTATAATTGTATTAACCGGAAACATTAATACTTGTGTGATTTGTAAACATAAAAGAGTCCCTAGTAAAGCCTCTTGTTAAACTAGCTTGTTGGTTAATATATGATCATGGTTTCCTGATCATGAACATAGAGATGTTATTAACAACAGGGTCATATCATTAGGAGAATGATGTGATGGACATACTCCTATAGTTAAGCGTAGCATAAAGATCAAGTCATTTAATATAGTTCATTTGCTATAAGCTTTCTGATACATAGTAACCTAATTCCTTCGACCATGAGATCATGCATATCACCTTTACCAGAAGGATACTTTGATGACATCAAACACCACACCGTAACAGGGTGGCTATAAAGATGGCATTGAGTGTTCGGAAAGTATGGGTTGAGACACATGGATCAAGAGTGGGATTTGTCCATCCATATGACGGATAGATATACTCTGGGCCCTCTCGGTGGAATGTCATCCAATTAGCTTGCAAGCATGTGACCGGCTCACAAGGGATCACATACCACGGAACGAGAAAAGAGTACTTATCAAGAACGAGGTTGAACTAGGTATGCAGATACCGACGATCAAAACCTCGGATAAGTATACTATCATTAGACAAAGGGAAATTGGTATCGTATGTAAGTGGTTCATTCGATCGCAAAGTAATCGTAGAAATATGTGGGAGCCATATGAATTTCTAGATTCCTCTATTGGTTATTGTTCGGAGAAGTGTCTCGATCATGTCCGCATAATTCACGAACCGTAGGGAGACACACTTAAGGATTCGATGTTGTTGAGTAGTTATGGAATGATGAGAAAGAGACCGAATGTTGTTCGGAGTCTCGAATGGGATTCGGGATATCACGAGGAGATCCGGAATGGTCCGGAGAATAAGATTCATATAAGGAAAGTCCTGCTTTCGGAGTTGGAGAATGGTTACGTGTTTTCATCGGAATGTTCTAGAAGGTTTGAACGTCCGCACTTCGGAGGAAGGGTACATGAATGTGTTATATCAAGTTGGTATGATTGCATCATGTACTCGGTGTCATCGCTGAACAAAATAGAGGGTTTATTCAAATCCTAGTTTGAAAAGTCAATCGGCTATTTTTGGGAAGTGGAGAGGGAGGTGGAAACGAGTTGGGAGGAGTCCTCCTCCACCGCCGCCCACTTGGGATCCGAGTTGGGGAGGCCCTCCCTTGGCTGCCTCCCTCCTATAAGAGGAGGGCAGGCCCCTCCCAGCACACAAGATTGCCCTCTAACCTAACCCTAGCCGCCCACCATAGCCACCGCCTAGGGTTTCTCTCTAGCCACGACTTGGGCACCTCAAGCCCTAGTCCCGGCTCTAGCACCCTCCTTGGTGTGTCTAAACCCTAGAACACCAAGGCTCTCTCATAGTCCACCATACTCGCTCCGCTTAAGGCGAAGCCTCATGAGATCTCCTCTACTTAGGTACCACAGTCGTCAGGTGCCAAATCGCGAGGAGAGTGCTACAACCTCCGCTGCTGGAACAAGGAGAGGAAGGTCTTCATCGAAAATTAACGTGCCGGAAGCGCTGCCGAACGCAGCCTTGGAAGGATCGTCACGCGATCTTGAGATCGGCAAGTGTACGACTACATCACCCACGAGAATCTACTCTCGTTAACCGCTTTGGAATCTTCGAGGGTGAGTTCCTCTATCGACTCGTTGCTACAATCTAGTAGATAGATCTTGGCTTGATCATAGATTAGATCTTGATTGTGTGTTCATGCGGTAGAAAATTTTTGTTTTCCTTGCTACGAACCCCTACAGTGGTATCAGAGCCGTGTCTATATGTAGATCTGTTGCACGAGTAGAACACAATGGTCATTGTGGGCGTTGATGCTTTTGTTGTCGATTGCTTCTTGTGTACTTTGCATCTTGCGGGATGGTGGGATGAAGCGGCCCGGGCTAACCTTACTTGACATCATTCATGAGACTTGCTCCACGCTTGACATGCAACTTGTATTGCATAAGTGGCTTTATGTGCTGCTTTCTCCCAACATAGTTAAGATTCAATTTACAATGGGTGATTGACAACACTAGTATCAATGTTGTGGTTCTTGTTCGTAAGTTAGAACGACACTTATTAAAAGCCCCAAACCACGTAAAACATGCAAAGAAAATTAGAGGCGTCTAACTTTGTTTTGCAGGGTGTGCTGTGATGTGATATGGCCATGATTGTGATTATATATGATGTATGCAATGTTCCTTATTGTAAGTTGGCAACCGGCAGGAGCCATATGGTTGTCTTTAAATTCTGTTAAGACCCGCGTGTCTATTCAAAGTAGTTGTAATAGTTGAAGATGGTGGAAGACAACCATGGAGCAGCATCATTGACCTTGATGCAATGCCGGTGATGATGGAGATCATGTTCGTGCTTGAAGATGGAGATCGGAAGCACAAAGAAGAAAGGCCATATCATATCACATATTATGAATTGCATGTGATGTTAATCCTTTTATGCATCTTGTATTGCTTAGTTTACGACGGTAGCATTATAAGATGATCCCTCAAGCACACAATTTCAAGTTTTAAAGTGTTCATCCTTAGTAAGCACCGTTGCTAAAGCTCGTTGTTTCGAAGCACCACGTGATGATCGGGTGTGTTAGATTCTGCGAGTGTATACAACATGAGCAAGCCAGATTTACTCATGCAAAAGCTAAGGTTTAATCTTGACGAGCCTAGCATGTACAGACATGGTCTCGGAACACGGATCACCGAAAGGTAAAGCATGAGTCATATAGTAGATATGATGAACATGATGATTGTTCGCCATTGAAGCTACATCAACTCTCGTGATGATCGGTTTTGATGTGGTGGATTTGGTTCGTGTGATCACTAAAACAATGTGAGGGATATTGTTTTGAGTGGGAGTTCAACGGCAATATGATTAAAAGTTGAACACTATTTATCATAAATTAAATCAAAGTGAATTTGCATAGTTGTTGTAGTCATTGGCATCCGTTTACCACCTTGCGCTTAGTTTTAATTGAGATGATAGAACTATAGAATTCTGGTTAGTTACTTTACGAACTGGTATCGTATTGTTTTGAAGTGTTAATCTAAAGTTTAAAAGTCCTATTGCAAACTTTCAGTAAGTTCCGGTTACTCCATGAAGTTTAATAATTGGTATTAAAATCGAGAGTGACAATTCCAAGTGTTAGTGTATAAGTATCATGTTTGTCTCCATAATTCTTGATATTCAAAGGATTGTCTTAATATCAAGGTTATCTAGGATCTGAAAGAGTTGTTTCAGAAACCATGATGTGTGGAAGATATTGTGATATCTGAAACAAAGTTTTGGTTACAACATGATAGAGTATAATATGGCAAAAGTCATGTTCTCATATTTGATGAGAATTTGCAAAAGGTTGGAGACACTAGTTGTCCTAATCCTCCAAAAGGCTTTGGAGAGCAACATTATACTCGCGATTCACCGTTACAAGCTAAAAGTAGCTTGATCATGGATAATTCCATGAAAAGGGTGAATATTTTATGTAGGTAAAATGTTTACTACACCAATAGATTACTAAAGAAAGGAATTTGAAAGAACACCAAACATTTGATGATGGTGATCTACTTCAAAGTGCAAGTCCAAAGACATTGGTATTTAACTATACACGCTTTGGACTATGTGTCATATGTATGACTCCACTATTGATGTTGATAGATTCTTTCAAACAGAACAGGAAATACTGAAAGAGAATCTCATAAGTATATGGCAGAAAAGACTAGAATTGTTCAGCTTAAGTATATAGATGATATACATGTTATGGATATATTCTTTGCTTATTAAACAATGTGGTTCTTAAGTATTTGATACTGAATTTGTTGGTGTGAATCGTCATACGAAACAACACAATTCATGAACTACAATGGCCTAAGTAACTAGCAAAAGAATATGTGATGATGTTCATCGAGAACAAATAAAGGGTTATTGTGTTGCTCGTTAAACATCAAAGCTTGCCTTCAAGATTTGTTTTATCAGGTATTATGAGAACAAAAGGGTTGTTCAAATAATTGCCGTAATCCATAAAAGATGGATGATTCACAAATCTCGTTGGAGAAATCACATCCATAAAACTAGTGCTAAAAATGTCGAAAGACAAATTGATTGAAAGATCACTTAGGAAGTGACATCGCTGTTTAAATTATATTGGAAAGAAAACATGAAGAAACTCCATGTGGATGGAATTTTGGAGTCTTTTGATTTTTGATCACATGACGCCAGAAACTTTCCTAGAGATAATTAAAACTTCGTTCATAGGCCAAAAGGGAACGAATGACTAGCTTATTGGAACTTGTACATATTGTTGTATGAAATCCATTATATGTAGTCAAGAGCGATGGATTTCAACTTCATATGCTTTCTCCGAAAATTTGAGTGAATATATGAATATTTACTTAATAAGGATGAAGTATGAAACATTTGAAACAGTTCAAAGTCTTTCAAGATGAAGTGCAAAATCATTGTAATAAGAATATAAATAGTTTATGATAAATATCATAAAGGAAGATATTTGAGTTACAAGTTTAGCATAATACCTAAGATTTACGGAATCGTTCTATGGATTTGCATTTCCCGAAACACCATAAGAGTATGGAGCGTTCGAGATATGTAATTAAAACCTTGTTTGACATGGTAAGATCAAAGGTGTAATCCTTAGAACTGCCATTATATTTTAAAGATTAAAAGCTTTAGAGACTACCGTTTTCCACTGAAAAGAGCTCCATCATAATCCGCTGAAATGACACCATATAAAGTTATGGTTTGGGATAAAACCCAAGTAGTCCTTTCTTAAACATTTGTATGCTATGCATAAGAAAGATGTTTTGCAACCAAAGTCGGATGAAACTGTCTTTGTATTACTGTTAAGTATTCCTCCATAAACACCGGAGACAAAAGTATTTGTCGCTTAGAACGTCAAGTTTCTTTGAGAAGGAATTTTTTCGTGAAAAGATAAGTGGGAGGACAATAGAACTTTGATAAGGTTAAAGGAACCTTAGCTACATGTGCAAAGTTGCGCAACACCGAAAAGTGTTCCGGAAGCAGCAACAATGCTCATGGCTCACGTACCTCAAAGGTTGCGGTCACGGAGGTCTAAGTTTCTATTGAACCAAGTAGGTCAAGTAAACAATCAAATACCAAGATTTGAGGGTTGAATCATTATCTGAGAATAATGAACGGACTACATGCAAAGAAGCGACGATGGGCCCTGACTCCGTCAAATGGCTTGAAGCCATAAAATCCGTGATAGTTCCATATACGAGAAATCAAGTTTTGAACTTGAAGGACCCTCGAGAAAGGTGTAAGACATTATAGTTGTGTTTGGATCTATAAAGAAGTAGACATGGATGTTTCACATCTATGAAATAGTCGACATGTTGGGAAAGAGTTCACAAAATGTTCAAAAGTTGACTATGACAAGATTTGATCTTTCATAGCGATATTTAGTCTAGACGGATTAATGTAGCAACCACTACATATAATTTTGTTATGTGGTAGTTGAATAAACAAAACAAGTTCTTCTAATAGAAGGGTTACCTAGGACGTGTGCATGACACGGTCCAAAGGGTTTTGTCAATTCAAAGGATGCTAATTGCATATGCGAACTTCAATGGTTGAAATAAGCATAGCGGAGTTGGAATCTTCACTTTGATGAAACTGTTAAAGGAGTTTAATTTCATCGGAGACAATGAAGATGCTTGCATTTGCAAGAAATTAAGTGGGAGCGCTAAGACACATTTCTAAAATATTATGTGGAGGACATATTGTTGATTAGAAACGATGTATCTTTTATTAACACATATTAAGAATTTCATCCTGATGAAAGACTTAGGCAAAACCCAAATATTTGGCATCAATGGACGCTAATATGGTTGTCTTAGAAAGTACATAGATGATGTATTGAATGAGTTCAATATAGAAACTACAAGAAAGGTTCTTGTCACACAGAAAGGATTGAATGAGTTCAATATTGATGATATATTCAAGTGTATTGACACTTGGTAAGTGAAACAAAGATTCGAGTATAGATTTATACTTGATGTATGAAATCACAAAGAGTATTTATATCAATCATACTGTGATATGTACAAATCCAGATATGTCCTATGCTCTAAATGTTATGAGCATATACCAGAATGATTCATAAGATGATCATTGGACGATAGTAAGGATATTCTTATGATTTTTTGAAGAACTAAGAGTATATTATTTGTAGAAGTGACAAATAAATGGTTAGTTCATTGTAAAAGTACTACATTGATACTAGTTTTGTCACAAAGTACAAATTAAGTTTATCTCAATCTAAACTAAGGGTGGCACAATATAATGGAAAGTAAGTTCCATAATGGATTTGGATGAGTTCCAAAGTTAAGACATTGTGACAGATACTACAACAAAAGGCTAAGTATATGACTGCTATAATAGCAGCTAAAGAGGGCATTTGTGTCAAGTAGTTTGTTATCAAACTAGGTGTAGTTCACAGCGGGATAATACTATGAAGATATATTGTATGACAATATTATCAACATGTTTTAATCCCAAAGAACTAAAGGTCTCACCAAAGGACCAAAATTATACAAAGCCATCTCATTAGAGAATGAGTGATGCGTAGAGACGCAAAGACATGCAATTACACACGGACCTGGAAGTGTCAGATCCGGAGATCAGTTGACCACTAGCAATCGTGTACATACAACACCGGAAAGCCATAGGTGTTGGATACACAAAGGTTTGAAACTAGATTATTGACTCTAGTGCAAGTGGGAGACTGTTGGAGATATGCCCAAGAGGCAATAATAAAGTGGTTATTATCATATCTTCATACTTATGATAAATGTTTACATACCATGCTATAATTGTATTAACCGGAAACATTAATACTTGTGTGATTTGTAAACATAAAAGAGTCCCTAGTAAAGCCTCTTGTTAAACTAGCTTGTTGGTTAATATATGATCATGGTTTCCTGATCATGAACATAGAGATGTTATTAACAACAGGGTCATATCATTAGGAGAATGATGTGATGGACATACTCCTATAGTTAAGCGTAGCATAAAGATCAAGTCATTTAATATAGTTCATTTGCTATAAGCTTTCTGATACATAGTAACCTAATTCCTTCGACCATGAGATCATGCATATCACCTTTACCGGAAGGATACTTTGATGACATCAAACACCACACTGTAACATGGTGGCTATAAAGATGGCATTGAGTGTTCGGAAAGTATGGGTTAAGACACATGGATCAAGAGTGGGATTTGTCCATCCATATGACGAATTGATATACTCTGGGCCCTCTCGGTGGAATGTCATCCAATTAGCTTGCAAGCATGTGACTGGCTCACAAGGGATCACATACCACGGGAACGAGAAAAGAGTACTTATCAGTAATGAGGTTGAACTAGGTATGCAGAGATACCGACGATCAAAACCTCGGATAAGTAAACTATCGTGAGACAAAGGGAAATTGGTATCGTATGTAAGTGGTTCATTCGATCGCAAAGTAATCGTAGAAATATGTGGGAGCCATATGAATTTCCAGATTCCTCTATTGGTTATTGTTCGGAGAAGTGTCTCGATCATGTCCGCATAATTCACGAACCGTAGGGAGACACACTTAAGGATTCGATGTTGTTGAGTAGTTATGGAATGATGAGAAAGAGACCGAATGTTGTTCGGAGTCTCGAATGGGATTCGGGATATCACGAGGAGATCAGGAATGGTCCGGAGAATAAGATTCATATAAGGAAAGTCCCGTTTCGGAGTTGGAGAATGGTTCCGGTGTTTTCATCGGGAATGTTCTAGAAGGTTCTGGAACGTCCGGCACTTCGGAGGGGAAGGGTACATGAATGTGTTATATCAAGTTGGTATGATTTCATCATGTACTCGGTGTCATCGCTGAACAAAATAGAGGGTTTATTCAAATCCTAGTTTGAAAAGTCAAACGGCTATTTTTGGGAAGTGGAGAGGGAGGTGGAAACCGAGTTGGGGAGGAGTCCCTCCTCCACCGCCGGCCCACTTGGGATCCGAGTTGGGGAGGGATTCCCCTCCCCTTGGCCGGCGCCTCCCTCCTATAAGAGGAGGGGCAGGGCTCCCCTCCTAGCACACAAGATTGCCCCCTCTAAACCTAACCCTAGCCGCCGCCGCCCACCATAGCCGCCGCCGCCTAGGGTTTCTCCCCTAGCCGCCGACTTGGGCACCTCCAAGCCCTAGCCGCCGGCTCTAGCACCCCCTCCTTGGTGTGTCTAAACCCTAGAACACCGAGGGCTCTCTCATAGTCCACCATACTCGCTCCGGCTTAAGGCGGCTGCATGAGATCTCCCTCTACTTCCTGTACCACGCCGTCTCAGCCGAATCGCGAGGAGAGTGCTACAACCTCCGCTGCTGGAACAAGGGAGAGGAAGGTCTTCATCGAGTACCGAACGTGTGACCGACTGCGGAAGCGCTGCCGGAACGCAGCGCCGGAAGGATCGTCTACGCGATCTTGAGATCGGCAAGTGTACGACTACATCACCCACGAGAATCTGCTCTCGTTAACCGCTTTGGAATCTTCGAGGGTGAGTTCCTCTATCGACTCATTGCTACAATCTAGTAGATAGATCTTGGCTTGATCATAGATTAGATCTTGATTGTGTGTTCATGCGGTAGAAATTTTTTGTTTTCCTTGCTACGAACCCCTACACCAGGGGCGTCATCACAGTTCACGGGAGCTTCACCCGATCGAACCAATGCGACAGGGATTTCAACAGAATCTCCCAGTCCTTCGGCATGCAAGACGAGCTCGTAAAGCTCCGCGAGGTGACGGACAATGGGGCACCCCTAGTTGCAAGACAAAACGCACCCGACATGTCCTTCGACTCCACCGTCAACACAAAGAAGGTGCAGATCCACCCAACGGATGCCTCCAAGACGGCGCTGATCGCCAACGACCTCAGCCCCGCATAGGAAAGCGCGCTCGTCAAATTCCTTCGTGAGCACTGGGAAATCTTCGCCTGGTGTCCTGCGGACATGCCAGGAGTTCCTAGGGAATTCGCCGAGCACGCACTCAATGTATTTCCAGACACCAAGCCCGTCAAACAGTCCATCCGGAGACTGTCCAAGCCACGGGCCGAGGCCATCGGGAAAGAAATCAACAGACTACTCGCTGCAGACTTCATCGGGGATATCAAAGAAAGAGAGTGGCTTGCAAATACAGTGATGGTCCCAAAGAAGGACACGGACATCCTGCGGATGTGCGTAGATTTCACGTCGCTGAACAAGCACTACCCAAAGGACCACTTCCCTCTTCCTCGGATCGACCAGATCATCGATTCGACTGCAGGATGCGAGAAACTCTCCTTCCTCGATGCCTACTCAGGCTACAACCAGATTTGACTCAAGGTCAAAGATCAAGAGAAAACGGCGTTTATCACACCGTTCGGAGTGTTCTGCTACAACACAATGCCCTTCGGGCTAAAGAACGCAGGTGCCACGTACCAGCGATGCATGCAGGCATGCCTGAAGGACCAGATCGGTCGCAACATCCAAGTCTATGTTGACGACATAGTCATCAAAACTAGGGAGGCGAAAACGCTCATTGACGATCTCCGCGAGACGTTCGATAATCTCAATCGCTACAGGATCAAGCTCAATCCCGAAAAGTGCGCCTTCGGCGTCTCATCAGGACAACTCCTTGGCTACTTCATCTCCCAGCGAGGGATCGAGGCAAACCCGAAGAAAATCCGGGCCATCATGGCGATGGAGAAGCCAAACAATCTCAAGGGTGTCCAGCAGATCGCAGGGCGAATAGCGGCATTGAGCAGGTTTATTAGCCGCATGGGCGAGAAGGCCCTGCCATTCTACCAGCTGCTACGCAAGGCAGATAAATTCGAGTGGACGCCAAAGCCGACGACGCATTCGAAAGTCTCAAGCGACTACTCTCCAGCTCGCCCGTTTTGGTCACACCAAAGGAGCGCGAGCCTCTGCTGCTGTACATAGCAGCCACGCACCAGGTGGTCAGCACCGTGCTAGTGGTCGAACGACCCGAAGAAGCAAAAACCCATGGGGTCCAACGCCCAATTTACTATCTCAGCGAGGTATTGACGCCAACAAAACAGAGGTACCCTCACTACCAAAAACTCGCCTACGGCGTGTTCATGACAGCTCGTCGGTTGAGCCAATACTTCCAGGAGCACCAGGTGATGGTGGTCAACGAGGCACCTTTGAACAGCATCCTGAATAACCCAGAGGCCACAGGACGCGTGGCCCTGTGGGGAATCGAGCTGTCACCCCTAGACATCGTCTACGAGAAACGACTAGCAATCAAGTCTCAGGTCCTACCGGACTTCCTTGTACACTGGATGGAGCTACAGCTGCCAGACAACCCAGACATGTCGCAGTCATGGACGATGCACTTCGACGGCTCCAAGCGTGAAGCTGGAGCAGGAGCAGGAGTCATACTGACCTCCCCGCAAGGCAACAAGATGAAGTACGTCCTTCGGATGAAATTCCGAGCTTCCAACAACTAGGCCAAATACGAAGCCCTCATCCATGGCATGAGGATGGCAAAGATCTGCGGCGCAACGCGCCTGGTCATCTACGGTGACTCCAACCTCGTCGTCCAACAGACGATGAATGAGTGCGACGCACATGCCGAAAACATGATCGCGTACCGCGCGCTCTACAACGCACTCGAAGGAGAATTTGACGGCTGCGAGCTTCGGCACGTTGGAAGAGAAAGCAACGAGGAGGCCGATAGACTCGCCAACATCGGCTCCACCTACGCCAAGGTACCACCAGGTGTGTTCCTCGAACAGATCTGCGTGCCATCCATCAAGCGGAAATTCCCCAAGGGATCACCCGAAGAAGCAGAACACTCGGGAGCTACACTACCCGAAGGTCAGGAAGGACCCGAGAAACTGGACACAGAGGTCGCTATGGTCAACCTGATGCAGGTCATGGCAGTCGAAGAAACCTAGACACGACCATACCTCCAGTTCTTAATCAACGGAGAACTGCCTGACAGCCCGACAGATGCGGCAGATATCTCACGGTCGAAAAGCTTTCACCATCATCAATGGCGAGCTGTACAAGCGCAGTATTACAGGTGTACTACAAAGATGCATCACCATCAGTGACGGGAAAACCATCCTCCAAGACATCCATGAGGGCATCTGTGGCCATCACGCAGGCAGCCGCTCCCTCGTCGCCAAAGCTCTACGAGCTGGATTCTATTGGCCAACGGCCATGAGCGATGCAAAGGACATCGTCCGAAGATGCAAGGGGTGCCAAAGGTTCGCCGACAAACCACACGCACCCGGGTCGGAGCTCAGGCCCATACCTATAGCCTAGCCCTTTGCTCAATGGGGCCTCTACATGATTGGCAAACTGCCAAAGTCCTCAAAAGGGGGGCACATCTACCTCCTGGTCACAGTCGACAAATTCACCAAGTGGGTCAAAGCCATGCCGGTCACTAACCAAAAAGGCAAGACCACCGTCAAGTTCTTCGAATCCATTGTCTACAGGTTCGGCGTACCGCACAGCATCATCACCGACAATGGATCGAACTTCATCTCCAAAGAATTCCAAGACTTTTGCGAAGGCCTCGGGATCAACATCACATACGCCTCAGTGGCACACCCGCAAACGAACGGGCAGGTGGAAAAGGCCAACGGCCTAATCGGCGCTGGCATCAATAAGCGCCTCATGAGCCCACTCGAGAGAAAGGCCGGAGCCTAGACGGAAGAGCTACCATCCGTCCTATGGAGTTTGCGCACCACGCCAAACAGCTCCACCGGCTACACGCCGTTCTTCATGGTGCACGTAGCCGAAGCCGTGCTACCAGCCGAAGTATGCCACCAGGCCCCCCGGGTCGTCGCTTACAGCGAAGCCGAATCCACGGCTGCACTCGAAGACGCCGTCAACACACTCGACGAGGCACGAGAAATAGCAGCAGCTCGATCAGCAGCGTACCAGCAGAGTATTCGTAACTACCATAGCCGCCGGTTGCGCCAATTGTCCTTCGTCGAAGGAGACCTCGTCTTGCGACTCAAGCAAGAGCAACCGAAGAAATTCGAGTCACCATGGGAAGGACCCTACATCATCACCGAAGTCATCCCAGGTGGCGCCAATCGCCTCAAGCACGTGGAGTCTGGAGTCACATACTCCAACACATGGAACATCGCGCACTTGCGACGATTCTACCCCTAGCTATCTACCCCTTTACTTTCAATATGGCTATTCAGCCAAGGCTACCCAGCCGAACAATGTACTTCCTCCATTACGATATAAATAAAGCTAAGTGTCTCGCCCCAAAATTTTGTTTTGCTACTTGCACCCTTACTTCATGCTACAAACGCACTCGGGGGCTCCCCCACCTCATGATCTCCTCGACTAAGGATAACACGTGTATACCTGAGTAGCTGATCACGTCAGGCTAACGAAAAGGACACGTACGCAAACAAAGCACTACGTGCTCAAACAACAACTGCATCTTTATAGCAAACAGACAAAACATGCCTAGACAAATACATACAAATTTTACATCTATCTCTTTTACAGGTACTACCTATTCTGAAGAATAACTTGAGCACGCTGCTCAAACAAATCTACGACCTGTTCGCATATCATACAACCGCGCATAATGCGGACGCATATCCTACTCACCACCATCCGGCCGAAGAGGTGGCCCAGCCGCTACAGCAGACAAATCTACATCAGGGCGGTGCAGCCTCACAAGGGACAAAGCATCCTTCACTCTGGCGACGAGCTGGTGCCGCACCAATTCCTTGACATTATTCACGTTCCGAAACTTTGACAGAAGACCAGCAATGTTTATTGGCACGACATCCAATGGAAACATAACATGCAGCACCGACGCAAGCGACGTCTGCACCTGGCGAAGCACCCGCGAAACTTGGTGCACATGATCTTGCACCGTCGCAAGGACCATAGCACGGTCACGATCCATCCAGAAGAACCCGCCGGCTTCCATGTCTTGCTGAGTCAAGCAATTGACCCGAACAACGACACGCTCTTTTTCCTCCCTTGGAGCAAGGTTAGCACCTGCGATACTCGCACAAAAATAAGACGCAAGGCCAGCAGGCGTATCCGAAGAACTGAGCTGCAGCTCGAAACAAAGAACAACTTACATTGAAGCTGCTCAGACAGTCGAAGCAGTTCCGCCATCAAGTACTCCTCTCTGGCTGCACCGCGATCTGCCTTGGACTTCCAAACGTCGGCGTGACCACGCACCCCAAGCAACTCCTTCTCAAGGCTACGAACACGGTCTCGAAGAAATGCAAGTTGTGATGAATCATCCAAAGATGGCCGCAGCCGCACTGCAGGCGAGGTGTCAACGGGATCAGCACCCGAAGGAACCTAGAGCAGCAGAAAAGCAAAGGACATAAACACTCAGACGGAGAAGAACACAACTCAGCAAAATTCATTAAGTGGATAAAGGCCACTACGTGGCGCAGTGATTTTGTTCCTCAACATAATTACAGCAAAAGAAGATTACAAACTATCCTACAGCTACAACGCCTAAGACGCGACACCCTGAGTAGCCCGGAGCCGGATTGCCTTGCCTTGGCTTCCCCTTGCTGCCGTAGCGCGTACTCGGCCAGCAGATCAATCAGCTTTGGCCCATATCGCTTGCAGCGAGAAGAATAGGTAGCAAAGACTACCTCGGATCCATCCGCGGTCGTCGGCATCCGAGAGGTGATCTAGGGAAGGTCCAGCTCCGTTCCAGCCGCCAAAGCCATCTCCAGCCCGATAGATGCGCCGATGCCCTTCTGCTTGCGCTTGTACGCCACAGGCGCTTCGGCTGACAATGCCTCCGCCAGGGCGTCAACATCATCAAGGGCCGCGCCCTTGGGGACAAGCTCCTTGTAGAAGCGGCCAAGGACCTCCTTGGCCTTGGCGAGTGAGCTGACGACGGTGCTGCAGCGATCTTCGATCACGTGAGAGCATCATCTAGAGCACTCCCGTGCTCCAGAGCGCTGCGGTCAAACTCGATGCCTGCGGCATCTGAGACAATAAAGAAAAGGAATGAAGGAAGCATCGCAGAAGAAAGACAAGAAAACAAAAAAAGAGGCAAAAGAAGATACTCACCCGAAACAGCCTTGGCAGCAGCCATGAGCTTGCTTGCCACCTCTCTTTCACGTGCAGTCACAACAGTGGCAAGCTGCTCCTCGCGGTTCGTGGCCTCCTGCTGCAGGCGCTCCTTAGCCTCGGCCGCAGTGGCCAGCTCCAGCTCGAGGCGCTGTTTCGCACCAGTGGCGACATCGGCCTTCTTCTCCGCTTGACTGAGGCTCTTCTTGAGAGCATCAATCTCACGGAGGGAAGTGTTATGCTCCTTTGCATTCAAATAATACAAGAGTCAGATAACAAGACAAGAATACAAAAAGAAAGAAGCACCAAGGCATACAGGTACCTCGAAGCTGTTGGAGGTTGGCCTCCAGCACCAGGTGCTCCTGCACCAGTCGCTTGGCATCCTGCACAAAAGGCTGCAGGAAGAAGACCTACCAGTGAGGAAAAGGACTCGGGGGCTACGCCCAACAGAAAAGAACAAGAGCAAAATACGCACATGAAAACGCTCGGGGGCTCCCCCTGAAGACTCGAAGAAAGAACAGGACAAGAAAACCTTTTACAGACGCTCGAGGGCTCCTCCTGTAGCAGGAGATAGAGCCACTTACATGACTCGATGGCGACTCCGAAGGCCCGCTCGCAGCCTTCTGAGGCGCAACCACCTGAACCTCCCGCGGAGAAGGGACCGGCGCAGCACCCTTAGAGGTAGCCACCATCTGAGGAGGAGGAGACGCAACTTTCGACTCTCCCATCATCTCCCGAGCACCATCGCTGGAGGAGTCGTGGGAGGAGTGCCTGCACACGAAAAAATTAGCACAAGTACAAAAGTCAACAGCAAAAGAAAAGCAGTATAAAGGAAACTTACGAGTCCAGTGAACTCAGGTTGAAGACAGGATGGGTCCTTCGGGCTCTCTTCTCTCCTTTCTTCTCTTCCTTCCTCTCTTCCTTCTTTTCTTCCTTCTTCCGCTTCGCTGGCGGGTGCGGTGCTACAGCCCGCACGGGAAGAGCAGGAATGGGAGAGGAAGAACCTCCATGCCCGTCACTGTGACGCTCAAGGCACAGAGGGTTCCTAGGAGTCGGAGGAGTCGAGGCACCGAGGACTCGCTGGAGCTCCGTGATCATTTGCGAGTGTGGTCCTCGCTCGACTCATTGGCCCCTTCAGCCGGAGATCGTGCCGACGGCAGCTCGGACAAGGAATCCACCACATCCTTATCTGGAGCATCCGGAAATATTTCGGGAAATGGCGGCACCATACCCGGCACTTTGAAACTCTGCAGAAAAGAAGAGACTTTGTTAGCAAACAAAGGAAAATAAAAATGCAGCCGACAAAAGCGCTACGCGCACGAATCTACACCTGTGGAATGACCAGCGTAGAAGAAAACGGAGGAGTCAGCGACTTCCCCGGGATATCCTCTCCAGCCTTGTACTTCATCAGCGTACGAAGGGCCCTGTCGATATCTCCCTGGGAGAGCTTCTCGGCCGAAACTCTCATCGGATCACGGCGCCCAGCATAAAGAAACATCGGGTGCGCCCTAGCCTGGAGGGGCTGCACCCGACGCTCGAGAAACATGCGGATAATATCCACACCATTCACTTCCTTCTCCGGAATCAACTGGAGATCCTCCACTCGATGGTAGAGAGCCTCTATCTCCGCTACCTAACCATCCAAGATCTGGTTTTTCCAGGACCTCTTCGGCTCGATTATTTGGGAGGAGTCGAAAGGAGCAAGACCAAAATGCTGCCCAGCCACTGTGGAATCGCGAATGTAAAACCATCGCCTCCGCCAGTACTGGACAGATTCGGACATGGAAAAAGAAAAGAAAAGAATATTGGCCTTGAGGGAGATGATGCAACCCCCAATGGGATACACACCATCCGAACCAGATTGCCTCTTCACGGAATAGAGTTTCTGGAAGAGGCCAAAGTGCGGCTTGATGCCGAGCCAGCACTCGCAGAAAGTGATAAAACAAGCAATGTGAAGAAGAGAATTGGGGGAAAGATGATGCAGTTGGATGCCGTAGAGAAAGAGCAGCCCACGAAGGAAGTCATGGACTGGGAAGGAAAATCTGCGAATAACGAAGTCAAGGAACATAACCCGATACCCAGCGGGGGGACGGGGGATTACCTCATTGCCTGGGAGTTTGACGGCCTCCCTATCCTGCGGGATCAAGCCCCGCTCGCAAAGCTTGCGGAGGTCACTCTCCCGCGTCTCCGATCGCTGCCAGCCACCGTCGGTGACACGGGTAGCGGTGGCGCCTTTCTTCCCTCCGGCGGCGCTGGTACCAACCGCAGATGAAGACTTCTTCGGTTTCCCCATCGCGGTACGGCGGCGCCGGCGGTGAGAGCGCAGAAGGGAAGAAGGAAATGTGAAGGTATATTCCAGCGCGCAGCAAGAACTCTTAGAGCACAAGGAGGCAGTAAAAACGAGAATAGATGCGGTGAAAACAAACTGCAGTTTTCCCCAATGATTATAACAACGAAGACGACGCACGACAACCGTCCATTGAGAAGACCTAACGCCAACGACAGATCTGGTCATACACGTGTCAGCATCACAACGAACCGTCGCTAACACGCCGTCCACTACGCGCGGAAATCGAGGCGACGCCGTAATTATCTCCACGCCGCGCGTGACCGGTCAATTCAAGGTCAGAAAGTGGGACCCACGTCCGTCCAGTCAAGTCATCTCTGGCGCAGCAGACGTTTGAGGTCATCGATCGTCAGCACTGACGTCATCAAAAGCTATACTAGCAACAACTATAATTTCTTCGGCTTCAAAGTTAAGAGTACTCACTCGAATCTATGATTCGAATAATTACTCGGGGGCTACTCCTATCAGGAGCGCTGGCCGCGCACTCGAAAGATGAATAGAAGTGAACTATTTCTTCGAGTCCAACGTCGAGTCTACGACTCCACTACGGACTCGGGGGCTACTCCCATAGGGAGGATGGATTTAAGCATCCGATTTTTTTTGTGTCTTACGGACTTAACACTGAACAACATCTGAATTAAAGTCTCCGTTCGAGTCTACGGCTCGAACAGACACTCGGGGGCTACTCCCATAGGGAACGCTAGTCGTGCACCCAATGATTTCTTCGACTGCGATCTTTCAGATCAGCATGCAAAAACTTTTCGGCAACTCTGCCCCAACTAGACGCTAAGTAACGTTCTCCTTGGCCACCCGAAACACCTCCGCGGTGATAAGTATTCGATGTTGTGTCTGCGACATAAAGATAAGACCTACAGATATCATCTGATGGCCTAGCAACGCACACGACTGCGCTCTGCTAGTAAAAACCCGTGCCAACAGGTGCGATGAAAAATCCCGACGGACGCGTTGGGTACATCTATTAAATTCACTGGAATTCCACTCCTGTAATTCCTTCGCGGCCTGAGTCGAATTACGTTAGCATATGTTCCAGGTCCGAGTTGAGGGACTCGAACCTGAAGAAGATCGTGTTGTTTCGTCCTAAGACAGTTAACTGACCCTGATCCGTCTGGTGAGTCAGGCACACGCATCAACAATCCCTACACACATACTATTGAAATACATAGTTGCACCCGGAGGATTGAAGAGTCCTCAGCTGAATCTACGATTCGACTGATCACCCGGGGGCTACTGGCATGGTTATACCCTACGGGTACATGATCTCAGCATACCTGGTCCAGCCCAAGGAAGGCCCACGGCAGATGTACGCCGGCCCATGAAGATTTTCGGGTGGCCAAGGCCCATGACGCCTTGGGATCCTTGGAGAGCAAGACTAGAGTAGATAGGAAATTCAAAGGGGTAAAACCCTAGAACCTGTAACCGACTAGGTCTATGCCCGGGACCTGCCTGAGTCTATATAAAGTCTAGGAGGGCACGACCTAGATCTCTCTCTCTCTCTCATACTTTCGCATACACACCTCCACGCCAGATCGAATCTGCGCACCCCTGTAACCTTCGGTTCCGCCGTAATCAAGAGCAGACAAGCAGGAGTAGGGTTTTCCCTCCGGGGGCTTGAACCTGGGTAAACCTCGTGTCCCGTGTTGCTTGTTTTTTAACCGTTCCGCGATCTCCAGCATCCCCATCTTCTCCAAAATCCAAGTCCATAACAATGGGCATTGACGAGATCAAACCTCGTCATCGACCATTCAGGTGGCTCAGTCGGCACGCTCAATCCGTTCACCAGGAACCGGCCGGCGGTGTGGGAATCACTGCGTCGGCATTAATAAAGGAGGTGGTCCTTGGGTTTCTTTCGCGCGAAGACGAAGATCTGCTTGATGTCTACCCTCGTTGATCTGTACTGGAGAGGCGAGTTCCGGAAGGCTTCGCCGGCGAACTCCATGAACGTATCATGCCTGAAGATTGCTGGATCGGAAGATATTCGGTCGTGTGTACCTTGTTTTTCTGGCCGTTTGGTTTCAACGGGAGCGTTGCGAAGCTCTGTTGTTTTTTTCCACCAAGCGCCATTCATAGATCCATGGTGAAGTCAGATGCGGAGAATGCCAGGAAAGCGAAAATATGAGGGTAGCGATGGTGATTTTAGTTTTTGTTGTAACGAAGAACTGGCCGCGTGATCTGTGACTCGTAGCAGCGACTGTTGGTGCGGGAAGATAATACAGGAGGACTTCCCAGTCTTACCTTATAGGGTAAAAATCCAAGGTCTGGCCTTAACTAGTTGTGCCTGACAATGACCTTGTTGAAGACATTATTCAATAGCAGGTGTTTTTTGCTACGAAACCACAACAGTCACATATTTTTTTGCTGGAAAACCCTAATAGTTGGTTCTTTTTTGTTACGATGTCCCAAATAGGCGTTTGTTTGTCGAAAATGCAATTTGGCTCCATGAGCATATTCTCATGCATGTGGATAAATAATTGTATGGATGCCAAAAATATATAAAAAAATAGATGTTTATATGTTCCTGTCAGTTGGTTGTTTGCAAACTTTTATGTGTACAAGTCACAAATATAACGCGACCTCCGCTACAAAAAGTTGCATGTGCATGTACACAAACCACACTCGTTCTATTTTCTATTTATTTTATGAATTTACTGTTCATCGAGGAGCCTTTGTGCAATTTACTCTTCGATTCTTTTCACCCCATGCATGTTTGTTGTATGTAAAACCTGGAATAGGATTTCAATAGTCCAATGGATTTTGGACCTACAACTTCTTATTTGGATTCAGTCGGATTGGACTCACTACAGGACGCGCGCGCTACGCCGAGGGCAAAAAGCCGTCGGCGTAGGCTAAAATACCATCGGCGTATGGTACGCCGACGGCTGTCCTCGGCGTAGCCTTCTCGGCAAAAGTCTCCCTCGGCAGAGCACGTAGAGGCGTATCAAAATATCGTCGGCGTAGCGGCCGTCGGCATAGCTTGTCGACAGGTTGCAAAACAATTTTTTTTTTAAATAATTTTTATATTTTATTTTTTTCTCAAATTTTGAATCTTTGAATTGTTTAACTCGTTAATCTCTCACTTTGAACATTTTTAACACTAATTATACTTAATATTTAATTAAATTGCAGTCTTGGTCAAACTTCCCGGCCGGTCACCCATCGTAATACTACTCTACCTCCAGCACGCTTAACTTCCTCGTTTCTTCAGAATCTGTTTCCACAAAGTAATTCATACATTGTTGTCAATACTATGATATCAATCCTATTAACCATTATATCAACATGTCACATGTTTGTATTTTTTGAAATTACGAACAATTATCTAAGTAAACATTAATAAATAAGTAAAAATATTATTGAATTCAAATAAAAATATAATAATTTTACCTTTTCTATTTTTCTATTTAATATGGAATAATTAATATCTTTAAATCTGTAAATCGGAATTTAACAAAATAATATGTCTAAATTGATCAGTAAAATGAGAGGAATCCAATTATGATATCCATATCAACTAATCACAAACGCTCCGTTTTTTGAATTATCTATTTGATGGTTGCTTTAGAAAATTCCCTTTTTACGCTCGGATAATGAAAAATGCCTTTTTGGTTGAAAAGAAAAACTTGCATTGAATCTTTAATAAAATAGCATATTGTGAACCTAAAAATGATTTTTGTAAAAAAACATGAGCATCGAATCATATACATGTAGTTCATATCTGACCAGCTTCCTGCCGATTCGGCAGGAATTTGTCTTTTTCACCAGAGGTGGACGGAAAGGTTTCGGATACCCCTGTTGGGACATTGTCCATATAAGGTGGTATAGTATTTTTGTAAAATATGGTGGCAGCATTTTGAATTAGCCATTTGGTGGTTGCTTCACAAAATCGTCCGTTTTTTGTGCTTAGAAAATGGGAAATGGCTTTTGGTGCGACGAAAAGGAAAACTTCCTCCTGCAACATTGTTCGCCAACCCATGATGCATGTGTATGCACAATATGGGCACATTATCACAAACTATGCCTTGATTCTAGCCATAACATTGGTCATTTGACCCGAAAGCCAAGAAACCTCGAATGGGATAGGTCATTTTGTGAAGGTTTTTTTGAGTCATAATCAATATATCAAGTTTAATATTTTTACTTATAACTATGTCACATAATATGACACCACGTGAAGGTTTCACATTGTTTCGATCGTTTTTGAATTTTTTATGCCCGTTTTAAACTATCGTCAAACTTTGTCGAACGCCGGGCATGAAGATTCTTAGCTCGGGGTCGATCCTTGCTAAACTTGCATTGGATTTTTGATAAAATAGCATATTGTGAACCTAAAAATGATTTTTATAAAAAAAACATGAGCATCGGATCATGTACCTGTAGTTTATATCTGACCCACTTCCTACCGATTCGGCAGGAATTTGTCATTTTCACCAGAGGTGGACGGAAAGGTTTCAGATCCTCTTATTGGGACATTGTCCATATAAGGTGGTATAGTATTTTTGTAAAATGTGGTGGTACCATTTTGAATTAGCCATTTGGTGGTTGCTTCACAAAACCGTCCATTTTTTATGCTCAGAAAATAGAAAATGCCTTTTTGGTGCGACGAAAAGGAAAACTTCCTCCTGCAACATTGTTCGCTATCCCATGATGCATGTGTATGCATAATATGGTTACATTATCACAAACTATGCCTTGATTCTAGCCATAACATTGGTCATTTGACCAGAAAGCCAAGAATAAACATCGAATGAGATAGATCATTTTGTGAAGGTTTCTTTGAGACATAATCAATATACCAAGTTTTATATTTTCCTTCTAACTATGTCACATAATATAACTCCACGCGAAGATTTCGCATTGTTTCGATCATTTTTGAATTTTTTATGCCCGTTTTAAACTATATATAATGTTTTTTGTTTTACTTAATTTTTATTTACAAATGTGTAATATTTGAGTGTAGATAGATAGGTCTTATTTTTCTGCAAATTTTGATATATTATTTGTATTTTTCCGAATTAGAATGATTTAGTTATGATTTTTCAAAGTTTAATGAGATAAAATAAAAAATAGCTACGCCGAGGGCAGCCTTCGGCGTATGCTACGCCGAGGGCAGCCGTCGGCGTAGCATAGGATATGCCGAGGGCAATTCTACGCCGACGACTGCTTGGCGGAGCTGGCCTAGACGATGGCTACGCCGACGACCCCGACGTTTGGCCGTCGGCGTAGCGACCGGCCGTCGGCGTAGCTTTCCATTCCTGTAGTGACTTAGGTGGTGGTGTGGATATGGAAATCGATGGATCTTTAAGGTCCAACAACACTACTAGTAACAAACTTTGGATTTTCAAAATGGATAGCCAGATAACAAGTTGCATATATGCTAGCTCAATTAAACCAGGGGTTCGTGCAATCGTGCTGGACCTCAATAATATACATCGCGTACGGAGCACACCTAGATGGCCAGTAGTGGGCTGGTAGCTAAAAAAAAAGAAAGAACTGTAAGTTGTAGAGTTAAAGTATGACACTACCAAACACTTTGGTAAAGAGACAATGCAACGGACTCGAGGGATTGCTGTAAATTAAGGACGCCAGCAAAAGAGACGGAAATGATTACTACCATTGCCATCGATCGCATCGCAAGCAATCGTTCCGGCACTCGGCCAGTGCTAGCGCCATTTTTTGTTGCAATTGCTCGGGGCACTTGCCTGCTCCTTGATCGGATCCGCATCTCCCTCCACCATCGCCGAGGGCCAAAGCCAAAGCCACCATATACTCCACATTGCCTCACGCCCCTAGACTCGTGCCGGAAGGCCAAAATTTTCTTTTACAAAAACCGAGCTACTTTCTCTGCTTCATTTTTAAAATATAAGATGTTTTAGTTTTATGAAATTTGTGTATTTAGATATCTTTTAGTGTATAGGTTCACTACGAATTTAAACAGTAAAAAAGTCTAGATATACTCACCTCACAAAGCTAAAACATCTTATACTATTTAAAAACGAAGAAAGTAAATAACAGGAGCTAGCGGCCATCTCTCCGTGCGTCGCCGTACGTACGTGGTGCTCGAAGAAAATCTTACCAAGTCAATGCGTGTGCATCATTTCAAAGTGAAAATCCCAGGGAGTTAAAGCGGCAAATCCGACCAGGCCACCGCGGATCGGCGGGACAACGACGGTCACCGGAAAGCTGTCTCTGACGTAGCTTTCCGTAATTACTCAGATGATCAATCCTGTAATTTATAAACTATACGGCATATGGAGTGCGCCACACACACACAAGAACAACTCGATCGATTTTTTTGATCCGGTTAACCCATCGGGGTAAGGGTTGTTTGGTTTGTTCTCTGTGTGCGTCACATGCTCGAATTTGGGAGCCGTAGTGTGGCGAGAACAGGCCAGTTTCGACGCACTCAAGGGGCAGCAGCAGACACTTGTCGGTTCCTCTGTCCCTTTGCGTTGAATTGAATCTTGGTATCGGTTTTTTAAAAAGAGAGGTTGCAAGTAGAGGAGAAAGAGAGGACATCTAAAGACAAAATTTATTTGGAAGTAGAGGAGTATATGTACTTGCCGCTTCAAAACATGCCAATTGGAACCATTCTATATATGTAGAGAGGAGAGGGAGAGAGAGAGACGGAAAAGAACTTGTATGATTCCTTTTGGACTAACATAATCGTCCACCGGTCTCAACTCTCAAGATAAACTATTACTGTCCAGGAACATGGAAAACCTATTCTTCGGCAAAAAGGAAGAAATACTCCCTCTATTCCAAAATATAAGATGTTTTAGGTTTGTGAAAAAAATGTATCTAGACTTGTTTTAGTGTATAGGTTCGTTCCAAACATGAATACACCTACACACTTAAACAAGTCTAGATACATTTTCTTCGTAAACCTAAAACGTCTTATATTTTGAAACGGAGGGAGTACCAAACTACCCCACCAAAGTAGGAGGTGCTACCGAATTGATAGAAAATTTGATATGTACTTGCCTCTTCAAAACATATGCCAATTGGAACAGTTCTATATGTGTAGAGATAAATGGAAAGGAACTTGTATTATTCCATTTGGACTAATCTAAGCATCCTCCGGTCTCAAGATAAAATATTACCCAGGAACATGCAAACTTGTTTTTCCGCAAAAAGAAAGTACCAAAGTAGTAGTAGGTCTTACGCTCACTCAAACAAAAAAAGTAGTCGGTCTTACGCAATCGATGCTATACGAATTAGTAAGCACCAAGGGAATCAAGCAAGAACTCACCGTGAATTTCTTAGAGCATAGATTCAGAAGGGAAAATGCATTTGCCTTTTCGACTGGAACGCTCGCCGGCCGGCGTGCATGGGTCGGTGTACTGTCGCCGTGAAATTAACGGGGGACCTCGAATTAAAGATGCACTGCATCCACATATGCTGCTTACCTTCGGGGAGGCCGGAGCTAGCGACCATGCATACAGTGCAGGATTCCATGTCGCCCGTGGAATTGGCAGCGGAACACTCAGACGCCGCCGGCATGCATGGATCAGTGCCGCCATGGAACTGACAGCGGGTCAAAGACAGGAGCTGCATACCTTGAGGCCTGATATATCGGCCATGGCGGGAGGGGCGCAAACGGTGCACAATTCGTGCTCGCGCGCAGGCGGGCAGGCTGATGATCGACCCCGAAGCGAGAAAGACCGTGATGGAGGAGAAGAACACGTGCAGGCAAGGCAGTGCCGGCTAGCCATTTCCGACCCCGCAAGGTGTGGGAGGAGAACCCGGCTTGCATGCATGCACGTGCCCTGCTTCTCCAGCGCGGTCCTTCTCGCTGATCCTGCAGAGAGCGGCCGGCCGGCCCGCCGGCTCCCACTGCGCCCCTGACGAGAAGAGGCAGAGGAACCCCCTTCCCTTTATACCCGTCGTCCGAGAAGGAAGATACAGAGAGAGGAAGGGATTGCTGGAGGCAGGGGGACTTGGAACTGCAGAGCCAGAGCAGGAGCGGTGTCGATTAGTTTTGTGGGGTGGGGGGTGGACGGAGGCAGCCGAGCTGAGCTGAGCAGAGCGCAGAGCATGGGGGCCAGTGGCGAGGCTGTCAGGCTTCACTTTGCTTCAATCCTGTCGGGCGAAGCATGTCACGCCCGCCCGTGCCGAAGGCCGAGGTCTCTCTCTCTCTCTCTCTCTCTCTCTCTCTCTCTCTCTCTCTCTCTCTCTCTCTCAATTCTCAAATCTTCTGCTGCTGCTGCGCACCTGCTGACGCTGCCCTGCTCGCGGTTGGTCTGCATACGTGGAGAGCGTGTCATGCATGCCACTACCGGTTCCAAATCTATTGCCCATCTCGCGTGCCAAATGGAAAATTATTATGAGGTTATAACTTATAGTATGTAATGCAACGAGCTCCTCACATCGACCCTTTTCTTTATGTCGTTGATCACAAAACGTTTGCTAGCTAGCTGTTGCGAGGCCAGTCCACAGCCATGCATGGCCCTTTTCAGACAACAAGCACTGTGTGCGTGCGTGGAGTTGTGCTCCGATCGGTCGGTCGGTCGAACGGATCGATCGATTACAGGGAGGCAACGGAGTATATATATACTAATCTATCCGGTATAGTTTGGGTTGTTCCCGGGCCGGCCACCTCCTGTATGTATGCATGTGGATGCATCTGGCACAAGCTAGATGCTCAGCTCCTGTTAATCCGCACACTCAATTACGAAACGTAAGCTACCTGACCTCTCTCGATAGAAAAAAATATCCATTTTACTATTCTCACCGATCCATATTAAATTGTTGTTGAGTTGGACATAACTATACATGTTTTAGTGCTAGATACATCCAATTCAGTAACAATTTATATGGATCGGATAGAGTATCATATATACCGAGTCCAATTTTTTTTCTGTAAATATGTCTAAATCCAGTGAACATGGGATCAATTAATTTGGAACAGGGGTAGAACAGGGAAGCTGACTCTACCTGTCAAGTTGTCAGCGCACGGCCATCAAATCAAGTTATTACCCCGCCAGGCCGGCTGATCCATGGGTAAACGGCCACAGCATCGAGAGCCATGCTCGCACGCGATCGATATCGGCCGAGCTGGAAAACTTCTTTTTCTTGTGCGTGGGTTTACCCATGCCGCCGGAGAGCGCTGAAACCCTCGTAGTGGAGTAGATTTTTTCTCGAGATGCGCACGCAACGGGGACATCCGTCGACTCGAATGGGTTGCGTACGCTCTCGTTTACATGTACACACGGACGGATTGGATCGATGGACGTGCGGGTTGACGGGAGGATGGATCGATGGACGGGCGGACAGCGAGAGTGTGGGCAGCAGGCGACGACGGACGGCGCTCGCGCGGGAGACATGGACAGCGGCGCTGCCGTATGTACGTTACGCGAGCTCGAGCGCTAGCTGCCGTGCCACGGCGTTTGCTTGAGCGCAAAGCCTTCCGTAATTTTGATTTGATTTGATTTGATCCGCTCGCCCGGAATTTATGGCCCGGTTTACCCCACGCCACGGAGTAAACCCCAACCGACCGCCGTCAAATCAATTTACCTGGTTTCTTGGACGACGTGTGATAGTACGTATTGGTTTTTATTGTTTGTCATGGGCGCATGATTTTTTGGAGAGAGCAGTTGGACTACCAACTTTGTCCTCGGCTCTGCCTTCCCGAGCGAGGCGACCAGAGCTTCCCTCCCCAACCTCCCCCGAGTCCCCTCTCCTTGCTACCGCTGGTGCGTGCCGACGAGCGTTGCATGCGTGGTTCCGGATGTGGCATCCCCTCCTCTCGTTGCACGATGTCAGCCGGCCTGCAACAGCATGGCAACTGGGGCTTTGCGGGGCCCCAGCCGGGCTCATGGGGCATGGTATGCATATGTTTTCGCGTCCGGTCGTCTAAAGCGACAAATGTCGAGGTTGATGTTCCTGATTCCTGCTATGCTCCCTTTACCGTCTCCTAGTCCTCCTGTCGATGTCTATAGTAAAACGAATGATGGTGGCGACAAGACTGTGGTGGTGCGTGTTGGTGGGTGGCAAGATAAGTGGAGTGCTCCTGATCGCCTAGGGTATTGATTTTTTATGGGGGTCGGGAGAACCCCCTGTCGGTTCGTCCTACGTCGTTCCTTTTTTAAGGGCGTCGGGTGTATCCCTTCCCCACTCCCCTCTGTGTATCGGCGGAAATCTCTAGGAACTGTTCGGGCAGCAACGTTGTTGTCGTCATGATCTTTTTAAATGTGTTACCTGGTACACGGCATTCCGGAGTGCTAGGAGTGTGGTGGGACAACCCCAGAGGTCGTAGAGGTTGCGGGTCATCTTCGTTTCATTGATCTGTTGTTGTTGGCATTAGTTTCTCTTTTTTTAGCTTGGTTGTGTTGATGCACATCATTTTCGTCCGTTGATATATTAACATAGTGGGGTTGCAAGCCTGTTTAGAGGAGGTTAATTAGCATTTCTTGCATGTACAGCAGAAAAACATATAAATTTGGTGAAGCTATATACTACGATGACAAATACTTTTCAAATTGCACAAATGAAAACGCTGAAAAGGTATTTCGCTGTTGTCATCTAAAAGATCATGAATAACTTACACAAAGGCAGGAGAATTAAAACCCTAGTCGTGCAACCGTATTGTATCTTCATCTATCCTAGGTTTTGTCATCTCTTGTGATCTTCCTAGCCGATATGAGGTTAGAGGAACCCTGGATGATTCCATGCATGGCTTGTTTCCTTTTTTATGTTAGGTTTTTGCTGTTTTCTGTTTCTTTATTTTTTGTTTTTTTAAATAATCTGGACTTTTTTTAATTGTGAACAAATTCAAGTTTAAACATTTTGAAAAATTAAATATTTTTTCAAATTTGAACATTTACTACGGAGTAGTTTTGAACAATTTTCAAATGATTTTCATTTGAATTTTTTCAAGTTTGAACATTTTTTAAATCCAAACTACTTGAAATTCAAATATTTTTCAAAATAAGTACAATTTAAAATAAAAAGTAAAAAAAGAATAGCATAAATTAAAACATAAGAGATAAAAAACAGTACGTGTTATTTTTGGTCGCATTAGAGATGGTCCATAAGCAAATTTTGTAGATGGAACAAAAAACCTCCCGCGTCGGCTCGGATATAGGCGCTCCCGGCACTGTGGCCACCAGCTAGTTGTTTGCGTATCGTGGTTGAGTTCGATCTTGGGCTTCAAGTAGACTGATTTTTGTAACAGATGGGCTCTCCTTGGTGGCATAGCCCATCATGTTTCTCCAGGACTTGGACCAGCTAGGCCCAGTGAACAGGCCTGTTCTTGTCTGGTAATGGGTATTCCACATTACCCTTCACATACCAAAATCGATGTAGTTTTCGGAAACATTCAGAGAAAATAAAAACATAATGAAACCCATTATTTGAATGCCACTTCAAATAATATGTTTACATTACTTTAAGAGTAATATGCAACGGAGGTCCTAAAAGTTTGGAAAAAACTATATGCAGGTCCTAAAAGTTTCAATGTGTGCAGCGCAGGTCCTAATTCTTAGATCCATGTGCACTGTAGCCGGGGCTATAGCAAAGAATTAGGACCTGCAGTGCACAACTAACTAAGAATTAGGACCTGCAGTGCATAACTAACTGAGAATTAGGACCTCAGTGCATAATTTGAAACTTTTAGGACCTGCATACAGTTTCGTCCAAACTTTTAGTACCTCCGGTGCATATTACTCTTACTTTAAAGAGAAAAAAGTTGTGTCTCTCGCTGGTACGGGAAAAATCTAGTTGCTCGGAAACCAAATTGATACTCTTGTCGGCTCCCATTGTCCTTGGCGACGATTTTGGCTCCACTAGACTTAAGAGTTCCAGATCTATGTTGGAGTAAACTAAAATTTTCTTTTAAGTTATCTTAAGGTCTATATTGTGGTGGAACATCGACAATGATGCGTTGTTCCGGAATAGAAGTCCCACACATCATATGATCTCATTTGTTCATCTGACGCTTGAACCCATCAGGGCCGGCTCTGACCCATGGCCAACATGGGCAGCGCCCTAGGGCCCACGCCTTTGAGGGGCCCACAATTGCATCCTCTCCATTTATGTTGGGCTAAAAGAAAAGAACCAGAAGCACGCCGGCAAACTAGCACAGGACCAGCAATCGTGAGCATAAAACATGTTGTTAAAACGTTAGGCCTGTGAAACCTGAGCAATCGAGTTGATCGGTTCGTAAGCAACTTTTGTAGACCTGATGTAGGCCTCGTTCGTCTCGGTCGCTCGCAGAATTCAGTGATTAGCACGTCGCCCGTTAGTTTGGAACGAACCATACGAAGGCAAACTCCTCTGCCTATTGCAAATGTGCTTTTCGACAATGAAAATAGTGAACACGGTGCTACGTAACAATATCTCCTTCCGACCAAAATAAGTGATTTAGGTTTATCTAGATTCACATGTATTTATATACTAAAGTATGTCTAACTATTCGAAAAAACATGAATAACTACTCCCTCTGTCTTAAAATATATGTCGCAGATTTATCAAAATTTGGTTAAATCTAGATACTATTTAATATATAAATTCATTTAAATTTTGACAAACTCATGACATCTATTTTCAAACAGAGGGAGTACATCATTAGCTTCCTAGAGCAAGGACTTCTATTTTCATCAATTCAAATTAACGGTGTAATGGACTACTTTTGTAATCAGAATTTGATTTATTATTATGATAAATTGCCAATTATCATTTTTACTTAGGAAAATAGTTAGTACGAGCTAAAAATAGTTGGCTCCGCCCCTAGCGACATGTATTACCCTTAGGGCCCACTCATCAACTTTGCCCTAGGGCCCCACAAAATATAGAGCCGGCCCTGGAACCCATCATTGGTGGTTGCAGCATAGTGGTGCCAAGTTTTGGTTAGGGAATCTCATGTTTTTAGTCTTGTTGTGCTCGTGAATTTTCCCTAGAGAGTACAAGTACAATAATGAACCGAAGGTTCGAGAGGGTTCTTTTCAGGGTGTGTTCCATGCCACGACATGTTCAACATGCTAAGATTCTAACCTAATAAGTGGAGAACTCAAGCGGCTCTTTCAAACAGGTTATTGTAGCTTGTACATGTTTGTGTTCTCCTATGTTCTTCCTATCGAGTTAGTTTCGTTGGAGGTGGAGCTAGAGAAAATGAGTTTCAAGGCCTTCAATGTAGCTTTTAATTTTTATTAGGGATTTTTGTTGATCAGGTTGTTAAGTTTCGATTTGAAATATACTAGTTAGTTAATCAATAAATTTGGTTTTTTCTTAAGAAAAGAAATGAACAGAGAGATAGCTTCTTTCTGGCATTTCTGATTTATCTGGGCTTCACTCAAATTAGTTTCTTTTAAATTTAATACATTCAGGTTGGGTTAGATAGGTATCCCTGTATTTTTTTAGCTTAGATAGGTTTTTCCTTTTTGAGCTTAGATTTAAGCATGTTAGCTAAGAAAGAAATTATCAAGAAAAATGAGCATGAGTAAAAGATCATGTTTATGAATGCTAGTGGGATGGATGCAATGGCAAGCAAATATTGGGAGATCTATGGACAAATCATGGTTTCCAAAATGCCAGCATTAATGTTTTACGGTAGTGGTGGCGGTACTGGCAATGAGGGAGCGTTGTTGTTGTTGGCGGGGGGGGGGGGGGGGGGAGGGAGGTTAGACATCCCTCATTGTAACAGAGAGCAGGAGGTATGCGATGCCCGCGACGCTAGTGTCTATGCGCTGGTGGAGGTGGGTGGAGGTGCTGGCCCGTGATACGTCGGAAACGTATCTATAATTTTTGATGCTCCATGCTTGTTTAGTATCTACTTTGATTTGCTTTGTCAATAATTTGAGGTGTTTTTATATCTTTTCTGGAACTAACCTATTAATAAGTTGCCACAGTGCCAGTTGTCTGTTTTCTTCTGTTTTTGTTCCAGAAAGACAGAAAATCAATATTCTCGAAATTGGACGGGACAAAAGCCAAAGTCAATATTTTACCGTGAGGGACATGAATCCAGAAGACGAGACGGAGACGCAAACCAAGGCGGCCAAACCCCCCTAGGCGCGGGTGGGCCCTGCCCCGCGCCTGAGCAGGGTGTGGCCCCCTGGTCGCCTCCCGGCCTCGCCTCTTCACCTATAAGAAGCCCCCGATGCAGAAATCCTAAGTACCCGATCAAAACTCCACAAAACCTTCTATAGCCGCCGCCACTATCGTCCCTAGATCGGGGGATCTGAAGTTCTTCCCGGCACCTTGCCGGAGGGGAGATCATCCCGGAGGCCTTCTCTCTGGTATGATGCGTGAGTAGTTCCACCTTAGACTATGGGTCCATGTAGTAGCTAGATGGTTGTATCTCCTCCTTATGCTTTCATGTATAGATCTTGTGAGCTTCGTTCATGATCAAGATCTAATCTATTTGTAATCATGCATGTTGTGTTTGCGGGGATCCGATGGATATTGATATTACTATGTCAGATTGATTAATGGTTTTGTCTTTATGATTTTATCATGTCTGTGTTGTTTGTGATCTTGCATGCTCTTCGTTGTTAGTAGCTATCTTGGCCGAGTAGTTGCTAGTGACTTCAAGAGGGGGTATTTATGCTCGATAGTGGGTTCATGCCACTAGTTTCCAAGGTAAGTGACAGAAATCACTTCGGTTGTAGATGTGCTATTGCTACTAGGGAGAAAACAACGGTCTCTTGTTTATGGAACAAGTGGATTGTTTATCTTACACACTTTGCTTAAAGCAGTTGTCTGTTGCTTGCAACTTAATAATGGAGGGGATTCGGATGATAACCTGAAGGTAGACTTTTAGTCATAGATGTAGTTGGATGACGGTCTATGTATATTGTTGTATTGTCCAATCGAATCTCATTTTTATCTAGTGTTGCATTGTTATGCCTTGCTCAGTTCCTGTCAATTGCCCTGCTGTAATTTGTTTACCCTTAATGCCATGTTGTTTATCGAAGGAGAGCACCTCTAGTGAACTATGGACCCCGATCCAATCTTTACCACTGATACATCTTCCACTATTACCTGTTTACTTGCTGCAAACCATTACCTTCCACACCATACGTTTAATCCTTTGTTACATCAACCAGTGAGATTGACAACCTCACTGTTAGTTGGGGCAAAGTCTTGAGTTTGTGTTGCGCGGGTCTCCGCGTTGCTTGCAACATCTGTGTGATGTTTCCTTCCTCCTACTGGTTCGATAACCTCGGTTTCTTATTGAGGGAAGACTTGCTGCTATACTGCTTCACACCTTGCTCTTGGGGTTTCCAACGAAGCGTTCCTACATCAACTCAGCGCTGCATCAGCCCATGAGCCCGCTGCTCACGTGGTGGGCGCGATGCGCAACGCGTGGCCAAGGCAGCGACTTAGAAGGCGGCGCGTGATGCCGCCACTGTGGTAGTAAGCAGGCCGAGGCACGCCTGGCAAGCGGCGCGCGACTAAGCGACAGCCGACGTAGCGGAGGTGTAGCGCGTTGCACATGTGGCTGCTACGACGATGGCGGCAACAATGGATGCAGAGGAGGAGGAGGACGACGACGCCTTCCTCGCTCACTTCGACAACGATCCCGAGGAAGCCGTGCAGGAAAAGTGCGACAAGCAGCGGGCCATCGTCGAGTCCTACGACATCGCGCACCGCCTAGCCAGTTCTCGCGCAATCATGGTGGTGGAGCGAGCGGCGCATGAGAGCAGCAGAGATGGAGACAATGTACACTGCCATGCCGCTAATGAGGGGAGGGCAATGACAGAGCATGTCGAGCGGGCCGAGGAGTACATGAGGCAGCTCCGTCGCGCCACCACGAGGGAACGCCATCATAACCGTCGTGGTGGTCGCGCCGGCACAACAGGTTGGCGACAGCAAGGACTAGACACGACGACTAGATAGCGAGCAGAAGAACCCATCGTAGTTTAGTTAAATTAGGCCCAGATCTGGATATAACATGCTATCAATCTAATGAAAAAGGTTTATCGAAATAATGCGCCACCTACACACGTGCCCATCGGACTATACCTGGACACGCACTGTCCGCACCGAGCGTAACTGTGTCCTAAATTGGTGAACGATGGGTTGCGTCAGACGCGTCTGTTCATATGAATCGCATCGCTGGAACGTAGGCACACAACCCTCCTATCCACTCACCAATTCGGATGCAACAGAACCGTTTGCGTCGGTCTGGCGGAGAGCCTGTTGCTTTGGAAACTCGTGGGCGAATCGTGGGCTTTTTTGCGGTGTTAAATCCATTTTCTCATTTGGCCGGGATATGGTTCTGTTCTGAATGATGTGAACACTTCATCATGCACCGTGCATCTACGTGGAAGAAAAGAACTCCCTACGTTCTAGTGGTTTTAGTTTAAACTACAACCACGAGTACTGCTACAAAGACATCTCCTGAAGAGAATTAATGTCGGGGAGAGGCAGTAGTTGGTTGCGCGAGTGGTTGGAATTTTTTGGAGAATGTCTAGGGGTACCAGTAAGCAGTAAGCTGCAACATTTTGTTGTAGCTCCAGTTGTTCATTCAACGAGCCAGCTGGAGCGGAATTCTTTATGCTTGTTTAATTGGATGTAGACATGGATGGTGCTTTCTAGCATTAGTTATTGTCAATATGTGGTGATTATGCGCATAGTAAGTGGCCCTAAATTTTGGCCAGTCTAGACCGTCTCTAGCCATTCGCCTAAAACTTGACTCAGTGTACTCATATTTCTGAACTTAACCCCATAGCTGTAGTAGAGTATAATTTTAGGGGCTTTGAGTGGTTGCACCAAGTCCTTCGGTGGACTTAACTTCTTAACACCTCCTCCCCCTTTTCTATTATTATTCACACCCATTTGCATACAAGAACATCGTTTCTAATACATTCAACATTATAAACAGTCCAAACTTTGTCACATCTCGTGCACACATTTAAACAACATCTATTCAAATCACATATGAATCCAACCAAAATTAACAACACAGAACATCCAAAAGCCACCTGATACAAACATAAACAACACTCCCTCATTGCCAGCACCACCATCACTACCGTAAAGCATTAATGGTGGAGGTGTGGTCCCCCCCCCCCTAAACCTAAGCTGCATGGACCGTTTTATTTTTTTACCCATCGAAACCCATATCGAGGCCACGTATATCTTCGTATATGTGTACTCGGTCGAACTGGGTATAATCCATGTTCTGGCCGGCTGATCCCACCTTCTATTATCACGATCTACGTCTTTGCATGTCATATTTTAATTTTTTTTTGTTGTTGTTGTTATATAACTTTCGATTTTCGCCTTCCGCGGGCACATGAGTATACGTGTATGGTGAGTATACTTCTAAGAGGATCATACGGACTTCAGGTGGGTTCGTGCAGTTCTCTAAACAATCGGTATCGAGTTTTTGTATGTCAAAGTTTGAAAAGAAGGGGGCAAGGGGGGACCCAAGCAAAAGTGTTAATGGTGGCATTTTGGAAGCCACTATTTGTCCACGAGTGATCTCCCAATATTTTCTTGTCATCGCATCCATCCTACTAGCATTCATAAACATGATCTTTTACTCATGCTCCTTATTCTTGATCATTTCTTTCTTGGCCTTCACCCTCAACCTCTCCTCCTCGATAACAATCCTACATGCACCTTCCTCTTCTCAGTCTCAATTAGAAAAGCCTCGATTCTACCCTCCACCCACAACCTTTCCTCCTCCATCCACCTGGCTATTATCTTGTGCTTATGTTAGAGGGCCAACTCCCCCTTGTCTCATCGTTTCTTTGGAGTCCTCTTTGTATGCACCCACTCCACCAGTTGTGTTCCACTCCTTCTCGTGTTTTCTTTCATCTATCATCAAAGTAGGAGTTGGTTTTCCCTTCCCTTCCTATCCTCATCCTCGATATCAATGGATGACGAGATCAAATTTGGCCTCCTTGCTGTAGTTTCATAATTTCTTGTCGTCCACTTCTCATATCCTTTGAGAACCACATAACAATGTATCAAATTGAATGGATTGTTCCCATTTGTCTTTTTCTTTTACTCTTATATCTCTTGGATATTTTTATTGTACTCTCCAATTGGCACTCCACTAGGAGGGGCATTGTTCACATGGCAACATAACCTGACCACCGATTACAAGCATCTTGAATTAAACTCCAACGGTGTGCGATAGAACCTTGTGTATGGTGGGAAGGAATCTTGACATCGCTTGCATAATATTCATGGACCCTCTTCCATAAGGTTTCCTTGTTTTAGTCGGTGCTAACTAAGTTATACATCCTAACCAACCTTATATTTCGACGACCTTGATTGATTCTTCATGATACTTGGATCGATTTTGTCCACTTTGATATTTTCACTTGCCACTTATTGGATATCATCCATAATTGAGTATACAATGTCCATGAATCCGATGGTGCCAAATTCATCCAACAAGTTGATGCGGCTCAGATCACTATAGAGCTTCGTTGGGAAACCCCAAGAGGAAGGTATGATGAGCACAATAGTAAGTCTTTCCTCAGTATGAAACCAAGGTTATCGAACCAGTAGGAGGAAGGAAATGACTCAAAGGTGTTGCTAAGAACTTGGAACCTGTACAACAGAAACTCAAGACTTTGCCCCAACGAATAGTGAGGTTGTCAATCTCACCGGTTTGCTGAAAACAAAGAATTAACGTATGGTGTGGAAGATAATGATTGCCTGTAGAAAGTAAATAGTAGAAGTGGAAGATGTATCAATGGTAAAGATTGAACCGGGGTCCATAGTTCACTAGAGGTGTTCTCCTTAAGAAAGATAACATAACATGCTGGGTAAACAAATTACAGCGGGACAATTGACAGGACTGAGCAAGGCATAACAATACAATACTAGACATTCATGATCCTATGAGATTTGATTGGTCATTATAACAATATACATAGACCGCCATCCAACTGCATCTATGACTAGTAATCCACCTTAAGGTTATCATCCGAACCCCCTCCAGTATTAAGTTGCAAGCAACAAATAACTGCTTTAAACAATGTGTGTATTAAACAATACA
Organism: Avena insularis; assembly: GCA_023614405.1. Classification (NCBI taxonomy): domain Eukaryota; kingdom Viridiplantae; phylum Streptophyta; class Magnoliopsida; order Poales; family Poaceae; genus Avena; species Avena insularis. The sequence continues at coordinate 30,956,956 of CM042690.1, forward strand.
GTTGTTCCATGAACAAGAGATTGTTGTTTTCTCCCTAGTAGCAACAGCACATCTACAACCTTAGAGATTTCTGTCACTTCCCCAGATTCAATAGAGGCATGAACCCACTATCGAGCATAAATACTCCCTCTTGGAGTCACTAGCATCTACTTGGCCAGGATAGCTACTAGAAATGGAGAGCATGCAAGATCTCAAACAACACAGACATGATAGAATTAACAAGATAGAATCATTAATCAATCCGACATAGTATCTAGCTATTGTATGGACCCATAGTCCAAGGTGGAACTACTTACGCATCATACCGGAGGCTGGCATGGTGATGAAGAAGGCCTCCGGGATGATCTCTTCTCTCCGGCAGGGTGCCGGGAAGATCTTCAGATCCCCTGATGTAGGGACAATGGTGGCGGCGACTAGGGACTGTTTCGTGGAGATCTGATCGGGTACTTAGGGTTTTGGCATCGGAGGGTTATATAGGTGAAGAGGCGAGGCAGGAGGGCGGCTAGGGGGGCCACACCCTGTCCAGACGCGGCCCAGGGTGGGCCCGCGCGAGGGGGGGCACCCTGTGGCTCCCCTCCTATCGCCCTTCGGTCTCTGTGTTCGTCTCGGTGAAATATTGACTTTGGCTTTTGTCCCGTCCAATTCCGAAAATATTTCCTCACTAGTTTTTCTGAAACCAAAAACAACAGAAAACAGACAACTAGCACTGTGGCATCTTGTTAATAGGTTAGTCCTAGAAAATATATAAAAATACCTCAAAGTATAGACAAAGCATAGCAAAGTGGATATTAAACAAGCACGGAACATAAAAAATTATAGATACATTTACGACGTATCACCTTGCAAGGTGAAAATCTAAGGTCTGGCCTTAATTGGTTGTGCCTGACAATGACCTTGCTGAAGACATTGTTTTGTGAGCGGAGACTTTCTCCAGGGTGAAAACATATGATCTTTGATTAGGCGGCGATGGTGCTTGTGCTCTGTTTCCTTCTTGAAGACGTCGTTATTGGAGATGTTGGACTCGTGGTGTTGTTCTGGTGGGGTTAGTGTCGCTGCTACTAAGGATCTTATCGCTGTAGCGAGACTTTTCTTTTTTGTAATTCTTTTTCTTCTTTTGGCTGTGTGCATCCGTAATGCCAATAGGATAATGCGTTGTTGCAGAGACCGAGAGTAATTTGTATCGTCACGATATTAATATATGCTCCTTTTCAGAAAAAAAGAGGCCGCGGCATTGTCTCCATTTAGAAAAGTAGAGAAAACCATCCAAAAAGACCATCTGGCCGTAAACGAGACACATCACCTAATTTAATCGCACACGTGGTGATAAACAGTTCATTAGCTAGCCATAAGACCGGAGTATCAACACAACTACGGAGTCCTATATATATAAGGCGCCGGTAGGCACACGAAAAGCCTGCAACACAAAGGCAACTAGCAGTATATATGTATGGCAGCGTCACCGCTGCCTCGCTGGGCTCCGACGCCGAGCCCCACCAGGCCACTCCAGTCGACGTCGAGCAGCACCGTCGTGGCCTCATGGCGCAGCTGGTCAGCATGCCAGCTGAGCCCCATCTTCTTCCCACGTCGTACCCACGAGCCATCGACTCCTTCGCCGGCCAATGGTGTTGCCGCTGCCGGCGACCGGAAAGAGGAGTCTTGCGTGCCGGAGGTGTTCCTCACGTGGGAGGATCTATCAGTGACGGTCAAAAACGGGAGAAAGGAACCTGTCGTGATCCTCGATGGGCTTACCGGGTACGCGCGCCCCGGCGAAGTGCTGGCTCTCATGGGTCCTTCGGGCTGTGGCAAAACTACTCTACTTGATGCCTTGGCTGGTATAGCTTTCCTCCCCTAAGAAAAGCCGGTAATTTCACATGTTCTTTTATTTTTTAGGCGGAAATAACGTCACATGTCTATGTTTTGCTGAACTGAACTCATTATATTTGTTTGTGGTTCTATTTCAATCACCAGAGCTATGCCTTATTAGTCGGAGTTTTTGTTGAAATATATTGCTTAGCCTTTTTCATGAGTTCGGACGATTGTTTGCGTTGGCTAGTGCATGCAGTTCAATATGGTATCAGAGCGGGAGGTCCTAGGATCAAATTCTGACTAACGCAAAATATTAAAAACAAATATTGTGGCTCCCCAAACACGCGTCATCATAGGCCAAAGCGCGAAAGACGTAGGGTGAGTGTTGAAATATACTGTGTAGCCCTTTCCATGAGTTCGGACGGTTGGTTGCGTTGGCTAGTGCATGCAGTTCAATAGTTTTCGCCCCTAGGACATGTGCTTTCTTTAATTAAAATTTCAGATAATGAGTTTGGATACTAAGATGAACGCAAACGTAAACTATGCATCGTCAACTTTTCACAAGAAAATATGTTGATTTGTGGTACTGTATGCAGAAAAACACAAGAATGCAAAGCTAGAAACATTTTGTGCTTTAAGTTTTTTTTTTCACAAATTACAATAATTTAAGACTTTTCATAACACGGAGTCATAAGCTGCATGGCGTTATGAGTTTTTTTAGAAACATAATTTGAACAACGAAATTAGTTTGTTTTCTTTTTTTGACATGACCAAATTAGTTTCGTTGAGTCAGGAGCAAATGTCCTTGAGATTCACATGAAAGTTGTTAATGATTCAATCTTAACAAGAATATGCAGTTATTCTCCACCCAAATAACACGTTTGAATTGTTTCGATACCAATTAGACCCAAAGTTAAGTTCCTAGATTTTGCTCAGAAATTTAAAATCTTGAACCAGAGTTATTCTTTTAACTTCAACTTAAGAGAAAATAATGCCCCAGATTTTAAAACATGAATTTTTCTAGTTTCATATTTGCAACCATATAATTGCATAAAATGTTCGAATTTATGAATCAAACCTCAAGATTGTCGACCTAGAAATACAAATTTTCTCTATAGTTGGATTTCGCTATCTCTCGCTATCTGTCTTTTTCTTCTCTAGGAGTTCATATCTTTGTGGTGCCTCCTGGCAGCAGCTACTTCACCCAAACCATGTTTTTTTGAGATAAAAGGGTTTCTCCTGATTTCATATAATGAAACCAAATGTTTTGCTAGTCTTACCAAAACACAAACATCCACCAAGTTGAATTATTAGTTTATTACAACTCTAGCGACAAAGAGAGAAAAAAGACAAGCCCCGCAGGTCTTCTCTTCCATCTTCCCCTAGCTAGATCTTCCTTTTGATCTGCCTCCTCATGTTAGGGTCCTATCCTCAGAACCGATGGTGCCCAACTTCTTCTGGAATTGTAGACTTCCATGGCCACACCCTCTCCATGAGCTTAGTGCACAACATGATCATGTGCTTTCTATGCGGACCATGGGTTTCATTGTTTGATGTGTCCATTATTCTTTCTGCCTTTACTTCTAGACAGTCTCTCCAAAATTGTTGTGAATCATGTCTATGCTTCAAAAGGAATGACCACTTGGGCCCAGAATGATAGGGAGTGGGGACAACTTGATCAACGCATATAAATGGTCTCTCGTGACTTATAACCTACTAATAGCAGAGACATTTTAAGGCCATGGTCAACGTGTCGCTTCAACCTATTTCCCCGCAGAGCCAGCTAGGTTCGTATGCCACCGTGGCAATACGACGGTGGTTTGGAGGTGACAGGTGATGCTTGCAGAGGAGGCGAGATCTTCACATGTAGAAAGATGGAAAAAGAAAAAACGGAGGGAGAAAAGAGAAGGAAAGGAGAAGAGAAGGTGGGGTTCACCAGACGGTAGCTTTAGCTCTTGCGTTGGCTACAAAAGTTTTATCCGCTAGCCTCATTTTCCAAGCTTAGCTGGATTCAATGGGGAAGCAGCAAACCGATGCCCCCATAATTTGTGCTCTAAATACCCACCGGTTCATATTAATGATTTCAACTTTATCTAAACTTGTATATATCTACTCCCTCCGTCCTAAAATATTAGACTCCTAAGGATTAGTCAAAAATAAATGTTTTCTAAGTTTAACCAAATTTATAAAAAATATATGAAAATTGATAATACTTAATCAATATCAATAGATTCACCACAAAGTATATTTTACTAATATATCAATTTAATATTTTAGATATAGATATTTTTTTAAAATATTTGCTCAAAGTTAATAATATTTGACTTTTGACTAATCTTTAGGCTCCTTATATTTTAGGACGGAGAGAGTGGTTAAGTATTTGAACTAAATGCATTTATACCTTGGCAAAGTTGACGCCATTTGGAAGTATGGAAAACAATTCTCATGATTATCAACTTGGAAATAGAAAAAGACCCCGGTCCATTGAGATTTCACTACTCGCTCTGGTCTATATTAATGGTCTCAACTTTATATATATATTAGATGAATTCGTATTTAGACAAAGTTAAGATCGTTAATATGAAGTACTATTTGGATTTTGCTATCTGTCGGCTTCTGCTTTACCGGATGGTTATTACTCATATCTCGGTCAGCGTAGTCATACTGACTTGGACGGATTATTTATGTTTAATAAACAGGACGACTTGAACCGAGCATGAAAGGGAGAGGAGACATCTTGATCAATGGTCGGTGTGAGAAGCTTGCATTTGGCACCTCCGTAACTTCCAACCATGCACATTCATGATGACATGCGATCGACAACAACAGGCGTACGTGACGCAGGAGAACGTGCTGATGGCGACGCTGACGGTGGCGGAGGCCGTGCGCTACTCGGCGCAGCTCCAGCTGCCGGACTCCATGTCGCCGTCGGAGAAGCGGTCGCGCGCCGACGATGCCATCAAGCAGATGGGGCTCGCCGCGGTAGCGGAGACCCGGATCGGCGGCCGCGCGCGCAAGGGCATCAGCGGCGGCCAGCAGAAGCGGGTGAGCATCTGCATCGAGCTGCTGGCTTCGCCGGCGCTCATCTTCCTCGACGAGCCGACGAGCGGGCTCGATAGCGCCGCGTCGTTCCACGTCATGAGCCGCATCGCCGGGATCGCCCGAAGGGGTGGGACGACGGTCGTCGCCGCCATCCACCAGCCGAGCTCCGAGGTGTTCGAGCTCTTTCATGGCCTCTGCCTTCTGGCCAAGGGGAGGACGGTGTATTTCGGGCCAGCTTCCAAAGCCATAGAGGTACGTTTTACGAAAGTGTTACTTTTAGAGAACATCTTCCTCTAGCTTATAAACTAATGCATATCTAGGGCGATGTGTTGATCTGAGAATCGCAAAATAACGCATAATCGATGTGGTTTAGATAAAAGTTGGTGGAGTAGATATCCACGGTGTCTCGGTACAAAATGCACCCCATGCATCAAGTTCGTGATGTGATCATCTGGAACATGGATCAACTCGTTTATATATGCAGTAATTAAGTAGTTGTAAAATTGGAATGTGTTGAATATATGAGCAATTTTTATAAGTTTAATTCATAAAAACAGTAGATAATCGTGACCATGAAAGTTAGAAAAAACTAGTCGAAAACAACATATCTAAACCGATTAGCAGTAATTCTAAAATGATCTCCAACGCAAGAACAAGAACACATATGGTGTACTGGAAGAGGACACATTTGCAATGGCGTCGTTGGTAGCCATGTTGGTTAGGACATTCTCGACATCAGGAAAGCAGTCGTCATTGAAATAGTCCTCTCATATGGTGTCAGAGAAGATCTAGGTAGTCACACTTGTGCTCTCCCCAAAACACGATCACCCCTCTCATGTACGTGATCACAAGAGGACGGGCTCCATAGGCCTACAGTCCCGCCTCTCAACGCATACCGGAAGATGAGATGGAGAAGACGTGAGCGGTGAGGAAAATCTCTGGAACTAGGAGGCAGGCTTAGGTAGCGGGTGTGTGACGTGCACTGTCTGATGGATAAAGAGGCCTCTTTTATAGACACGCTGGGAAGCGAAGGCGAACGTTGTGATAGAGAGACCTCTTTTGTTTCATCTTCCAGTATAAAAAAATGTTTGAACTTCATCTTCCACTGGTGTAGATAAACCACTTCAATTACACATAGACCGTTGAGATCCATCCATTCGTGTGTGGAAAAAAGAAAACAACATTAGGTGAGGCAAGACGGGTGGCGGAGGAGAAGCACACGTATATATGTCCTCTTCTTCTTTCGGAAAAATGGGTTACCGACTTGAGTAGATTTAAAAAGCACAGCAATTTGCTGGCAAAGTATACAAAATATTTTCGATTAACTTCTTTTGCTATGTTATTGTATTAGTGGGTAATCTAAATTTTTCTAAATTTCACCGGTTAGAATACTTGGTAAGTGTATAAGTTAAATTAGTTCACCACATGATTTATGTAACAGATTTGCAACACACTAAAGTGCACATTTAAAACAACTACTCCCTCCGACCCATATTAGTTGACTTCAATTTGGATGTATCTATCACAAAAACTTGTCTAGATACATCCAAATTGAAGTCAACTAATATGGGTCGGAGGGAGTACAGAAAATGTGGTAGCTAGACTAAGGACCGCTTTTGTATAACCATTACTTCTATTTTGCTAACTAAAGTGACATTTGTTGTTCCTTGTGATATATTTACACAAACATGCACATGTATCTAGATTTCTCTTCGAGCTCCTTCATCTATAGATGTATAAGTTAAGACAATGGGCTCGCATGTAGATGTGTGTGGGCTCCTGGGTGTTCTCTTTTGTTATAGAAAATATTATATCCACAATATGTACAAAAATTATGGATGCTCATATTTATTTGTAACTTGTAGTTCTTCGATTCTAATGGATTCCCATGCCCAATGAGGAGGAATCCATCAGACCATTTCTTACGAATGATAAACACAGACTTTGAGGTATGATACTGACCTCTTGTGGTTTTGAATTTTTCCTTAGAAAATTTAGTGCCACATAAAGTTTGAAGGCATGTAAATCACTTTTTGCATAGGAATCCGATGAAGGATCAACTGTAGATATGCCACACGCTGCCAAAGTAATCCAGACTTTAATGGCATCTTCTGTCTCTCCTAGTACTTTAAGATCTGAAGCGGAAGTAAGCAGGACAATTAAGAAGGTCTTTTATTTATCTGAGTGTACATTGGATGGATTTGCTTGTTTTGAGAAATTATATATTACTCACTTGTATGTTTTCGTTTCTATGGTGTATGTTCATGTAGGGTACATGTATAATTCAGAAAAGACAAGCTACGTTCTTGACCAAATCGGGTGTGCTAACCAAAAGATCAATGATTAACATGTATAGAGACATAGGCTATTATTGGTTGCGGTTTGCTATCTACATCGGACTTTTTCTAACCATTGGGACCATCTTCTTAAATGTTGGTTACAGCTATGCATCAATCCAAGTAAGTTGTTTTTGAATCTATACAATAAACAAGTGCAAGCAATGAGTACTAATGACTCGTTCAACATAAAGTGGGTACTAGTGATCTGCTAACCTTCTATTGTGATCATTTTAGGCACGAGCATCTATGCTTATGTATACATCAACGTTTGTGACAATGATGGCAATAGGAAGTTTTCCATCATTTGTCGAGGATATGAAGGTGGGTATAAATATCATCCAGTCTAAACATATCCATTTTTCTTATGAGCTTGTGTTACATGACCATTTTCCAATGTAGATATTTAAGAAAGAATGGCTTACTGGACACTATGGCGTCACTGAATTTGTAATAGCCAACACGCTTTCATCAACTCTATACTTGGGCCTCATCTCCATATTACCTGCTGCAATAGCATATTACCTAACTGGGTTGCAAAGGGGAATAGGCCACTTTTTGTTCTTTGCTTCAACTCTATGGGCATGCACAATATTGGTCGAGGGTATGATGATGATTGTTGCAGCAATTGTACCCGATTTTATCCTAGGTGTAGTCACTGGTTCGGGAATACAAGGTTTATTGATGCTAAACGCTGGTTTCTTCAGGCTTCCAAGTGACCTACCAAAACCAGTATGGAAGTACCCAACTTATTACATATCATACCACAAGTACACAACTCAAGCATTGTATAAGAATGAATTCCAGGGTTTGGTGTTTGAAAATTTAGGTGACACTGGAGTGTACAACATTAGTGGTCAGTTTATATTGAAAAACAACTTACAAGTGGAGATGGGTCACTCTAAGTGGGTTGATCTTGCAATATTACTTGGAATGATCATCATTTATAGGCTACTTTTCCTAGTTATCATAAAGGTTTCTGAAATTGCAAAGCCTATGATAAAAGGAATGGTAGCAAAAGTGTAAATCATCATTTTTTCCATCTAAGGTAAAATGGTTTGTTTGTTGTACTATCATACATGTATGTTGCTTTACTTAGGTGCAATCAGTAACATAGTTGTGTTGCTTAATTATATGTGATGAACTCTCAAGAAAACTACCATTCTATACCTCAAATAAGCTATTTTGTTCATCAGAAAGTGCTCGACTTACTTATTATGAAACTCTCATGTTCTTTTATGAGATATATATTCTAAAAAATTAGTAATTTTATACTTATATATAAATATATTAGTAGTTTATGGAGAAACACATGTAATGATAAATAATGAATCGTTTGTATTATGTTTGGAGGAAAATTACCATCTTTTGTAAAAACTTCCTAGAATTCTTTCTTTTTGGTTTATAAGACCTAAGGATTAAGGATACATAGCATGAAAATTCAATTATACACTTTTCCTATTCATAATATTATGAATAAAAGAGGCCCTACAATAGAAGCCTAAGAGCGTCTCCACTGGTCACCCAAATAGCCTGTCCGGCAACAACGCCAGACATGTGGTACTGATGGCGCCGGCACAGAGTGCCAGCCTATTGGGGTGTCTACCCACACAGCGGCCTCAATACATTTTTTTAACAAGAAACATTAAACTCACAAAATTCAAATAAAGAATCAAAAGTTCATTTGAACACATAGGAATTGATACAAATTGGAACAAAATTTAAACTACTTAAACCTAAACCTAGATCTAGTGGCACCACCGATCAAACGGTGTATAATCCAGCTTGCTATTGTCCTACTTGACTCCTCACCATCACCAAGGTCGATAACTTTGTAGGACCGCTTCACTGACCACCATTCCACCTCCACACGTGACGCCGACAAAATACATTCGTCAACTCACGCAGAGCTCATGTGAGCCCGTTCTCATGGGATGGGTCGGTCGAGTCGCGCAGCGCCACTTCCATCCGGAGATAGCTCCTCCTCTTCCTCCTCCTCTTTTACCTCTCTCGGTGGCGTCGACGGCCTATTCGGCGGTCCGCCTACTGCTTCTGCATGAGGGCGTCGCGCCGACTTTCGATGTATTCCTCCAGCCGGATGCCCTCCGGTAACAGCGGTATGACGTATCCCACCTGTGTTAATGTTCCATCCGCTGGGGAGACACCAGTACAGTGGCATGAGCTGGTGATTCTTAGCGAGGAAGGACGCCTCCTCGATAGAGAGGTTGGTGGGTGTGGCCACCGCCTCTTCTCCCCGCTTCGTGGTGTGCCATGGCGTCTATGAGCGGCGAGAAGTGTGAACTTAGGAATAGACCAGGAGGGTGAACTGAGGCGTGCACAGAAGTGAGCTGCGCCGTGCTTGATAAGTTCTCGAAAGAGCCTTTCGCCCTGCTTTATAAATAAAACATACAGGTCAGACCGCTGCTGGTCAGGCAACACAACGTTCAAGAGACAAACTGGTACAACCACGAGACCACTGACTGCTGGGGTAAACAGCATAGCAAAAGCCCAAAAGGAAAAACAAGAGAAAGAAAAAAGAAAGAAATGCCGATAGCGTCGGATCGACCGAAGCACTAGTGTCTTGCGACTGCTGTGCCACTAGTGTCTCGCGGCCGCTGTGCCCACCGAAGACTACCACCACACTCCTATGCCTCCGAGTCACCGTGTACCAAGCAACACCTTCAAGAAGGGGGCGACAACGACGACGCTGCTGCCCGGACATGTCCTATGATTTCTCCCGGTACACTGGGGGATCAGAGGAGGGTACACCCGACGCCCTGCACTAGGAAGGTGGCGCCCGCAGGCATCACCGTGATGGCACCGGCCACGCCGACAAGGATTTCTCATTGACGGTAGCCGGCCGGACTCATCGGCAAGAGCATACCTAGACATTGGGAGCCGAAGGGCGGCAACTACATAGCCACCTGGAGGGCATCCTCCACCGCTGAGAGCGGGTGCCGACCGGACGTGGCAGCAAGGGCACACTAGGCCGAAGGCCCCGCCAGACTCAAAGAGGGTCCGTAAAGCCCTCGCCACTATGCTACATCACGTAGGCCAGCCACCGCCACCCACGCTCAGCGTCCTAGGCCGGGCCGAGCGGGCCCGTGAAGCTCTCACCCCGTTGCTGCAGCAGACACAATGCAAGCGCAGCCACCCAAACCACAAGTACTACCTAGGTCCAGCCAGAAACGACGCGACGAGTTGCAGATCCGACCCGCCCAGGCCCAGATCAGGTCCAGCAGGCCTAGATCTGGGTGAGCAACCCAGCAGACCCAACCCCGCTGCCTGCACCGCCAAGGGCGGCGCCCGCTGCCATGATGCCCCCGACCCACGCCAGAATGCCGCTGGACAAGATCTGGGCCTACGGGCCTGACAGCCACCACCATGATGCCCCGCCACTCTGGCGCCACCATGACGCCACCAGGCCACCCCTCGCCGAGTGCGCCTTCAGATCGACGCGCTTCAAGAGGAGGAGGACGCAGTCCCGATCCACAGCTGCACGCCATCTTCCACCACCGTCTAGACGTTGTCGTTGTAGCGCTGCACCACCACCTCCCTGCAACGTCGTCACCGCCAGCCCCGCTTGTCCCCGCCACCAGCGGCCATCGCGGAGCTGGCGACCCCACTATGGAGGACCGCCCCGCGCCGCCCCTAGTCCATGCGGGAAGAAGGAGAAACCTCGTCGCCGCCAAAGCTGCGCGAGCTGCACCCGGCCGCACCCTCCGGTGGCAGCGAGGGAGGGCAGGAAAGGGGAGAAGGAGAGCTGGAGTGGCGGTGCTAGGGTTTCCCCTGCAGCGCTCGCGGGGAGCGTCGCGGGGGCAGGGGAGGGTTTTTCAGGTCTGATCACCGTGCTTAATAAAGATAAGGTGAGATACAGACATTAATTCTGGTTGTAGGTGACCGGTCGACACGTGTGTAGAGTGTAGACACGCAGCCGCCACGTGGGAAAGACACAATGGTGTCGTATGTGATCGCCTAGGAAACAACCCGCCACTAAGGGCATCTCCGTCGGTGACGAGGTTTAATCTCGTCAATGCCCATTGTTATGGACTTGGGTTTTGGAGAAGATGGGGATGCTGGAGATCATGGCACGGTTAACAGACAAGCAACCAGGGGACACGAGATTTACCCAGGTTCAGGCCCCCGGAGGGAAAACCCTACTCCTGCTTGTCTACTCTTGATTACAGCGGAACCGAAGGTTACATGGTGCGCAGATTCGATCTGGCGTGGATGCGTGTGCGAGAGTATGAGTCGATAGATCTAGGACGTGCCCTCCTGGCCTTTATATAGACTTAGGTAGGTCCCGGGCATAGTCCTAGTCGGTTACAAGTTCTAGGGTTTTACCCCTTTGAATTTCCTATCTCCGCTAGTCTTGCTCTCCAAGGATCCGAAGGCGTCATGGGCCTTGGCCACCCGAAAATCTTCATGGGCCAGTGTGTATCTGCCGTGGGCCTTCCTTGGGCTGGACCAGGTATGCTGAAGTCACGTACCCATAGGGTATAACCATGTCAGTAGCCCCCGAGTGATCAGTGGAATCGTAGATTCGGCTGAGGACTCTTCCATCCTTCGGGTGCAACTATATTTTAATAGTATATGTGTGTGTAGGGATTGTTGATGCGCAGTTCGACTCACCCGACGGATCAGGGTCAGTTAACTGTCTTAGGACGAAACGACACGATCTTCTTCAGGTTCGAGTCCCTCAACCCGGACCTGGAACATATGCTGGCGTAATTCGACTCAGGCCGCGGAGGACTTACAGGAGTGGATTCCAGTGATTTTAATTGGTGTGCCCAACGCGTCCGTCGGGATTTTTCATCGTACCTGCTGGTACGGATTCATACTAGCAGAGCGCATCAAAAGGCGTTGTGCCACCAGATGATATCTGTAGGTCTTATCTTTGCGCCGCAGACGCAGCATCCGAACATTATCACCACGGAGGTGCTTCGGGTGGCCTAGGAGATTGTCGCTCACTCGGCCGTTTTGTTGGGGCAAAGTTGCCAAAAAAGTTTTTGCGTGCTGATCCGGAAGATCGCAGTCGAAGATTTCATAGGGTGCGCGACCAGCGCTCCCTATGGGAGTAGCCCCCAAGTGTCTGTTCGAGTCGTAGACTCGAACGGAGACTTTAATTCAATCATTGTTTCAGTCGTTAAGTCCGCAGGACTCGGAAATTTTCGGATGCTTAAATCCATCCTCCCTATGGGAGTAGCCCCCGAGTCCGTAGTGGAGTCGAGACCGACGAGGACTCAGAAGTAATTTGTCCTCATTTGTTCTGTCAGGTGCGCGGCCAGCGCTCCTGATAGGAGTAGCCCCCGATTATTTAGTCGAATCGAAGATTCGAGTGAGTACTCTTAGTTGTGTAGCCGAAGTTGGTGCTCGTATAGCTTTTAATGACGTCAGTGCTGACGATCGATGACCTCAAGCGTCCGCTACGCCAGAGATGACTTGACTGGACGAAGCGTGGGTCCCACTTGCTGACTTTGAATTGACTGGTCACGCGCGGCGTGGAGATAATTACGACGTCTCCTCGATTTCCGCGCGTAGTGGACGGCGTGGTAACGACGGTTCGTTGTGATGTTGACACGCACGGCCAGATCTGCGCTGGCGTTAGGTCTTCGGATGGACGGCCGCCAAGGCCGTCTTTCGCTGTTATAATCATTGGAGGAGACCGTGGTTTGTTTTCACCGCACCAGTTCATCTGTTCACTGCCTCCTTTGTTCTTGAGCGATTCTTGCTGCGCGCTGAGATTTCCTTCCACATTTCCTTCGTTCTTTCTGCGTTGACATCGCCACCACCGCCGTAGCGCAATGGGGAAAACAAAGAAGTCTTCATCTGCGGTTGGGACCAGCGCCGCCGGAGGCAAGAAGGGCACCGCCGCTGCTCGCGTCACCGATGGTGGCTGGCGGCGATCAGAGACGCGGGAGAGCGATCTCCGCAAACTGCGCGAGCGGGGCCTGATCCCGCAAGATACGACGGCCGTCAAACTTCCTGGCAATGAGGTAATCCCCCGTCCCCCATCTGGGTACCGGGTTATGTTTCTTGCCTTCGTGGTGCACGGGTTTTCTTTTCCGGTCCACGACTTCCTCCGTGGACTGCTCTTTTTCTATGGGGTTCAGCTTCATCATCTGTCTCCCAATTCTCTTCTCCATATTGCGTGTTTTATCACATTTTGCGAGTGTTGGCTTGGCATTGAGCCGCACTTTGGCCACTTACGGAAGCTTTATTCCGTGAAGAGGCAATTGGTTCGGATGGTGTGTATCCCATTGGGGGTTTCATCATCTCCCTCAGTCCCAATCTGCAATTCTTTTCCTTTTCCATGTCCGAATCTGTCCAGTACTGGCGGAGGCGATGGTTTTATATCCGTGACTCCGTAGTGCCCGGACAAGATTTTGGTCTTGTTCCCTTTGACCCCTCCCAATTGATTGAGAAGAAAAGATCCTGGAAAAACCAAATCTTGGACGGTGAAGTGGCGGAGATAGAGGCCCTTTATCGTCGGGTGGAGGATCTCCAATTGATTCCGGAGAAAGAGGTGAACGGCGTGGACATCATCCGGACGTTTCTTGAGCGTCGGGTGCAGCCTCTCCAAGCGAGGGCGCACCCAATGTTTCTTTATTCTGGGCGCCGTGATCCGACGAGGGTTTCGAGTGAGAAAATCTCCGAGGGGGATCTTGACAGGGCCCTTCGCGCGCTGCTGAAGTTCAAGGCCGGAGAAGAAATTCCGGGGAAGTCGCTGACCCCTCCCTTTTCTTCGACGTTGGCCGTACCGCAGGTGTAGATTTGTGCACGTAGTGCTTTTTGTCGGTTGTGTTTGTATTTCCTTTGTTTGCTAACAAAGTTCCTTTTGATTTTGTAGAGCTTCAAAGTGCCGGGCATGGTACCGTCGTTGCCCGAAAGGTATCCATCTCAGATTCAGACGAGCATGCGCGTTTGGCGCGTGCTTTGTCGATCTTGCGCTGTGTAAGCTTGTCTCTGGCGTCGTAGTCGTGTTTATGGCGGTGCGAGCTCTTCTTCCTTCGAGGAAGATCGTGCTCCTCTTCCTCTTCGGATGAGGGGGTGGGGCTTCGGTCGCGCCTGGCCGGAGCTTTCTTCTTCGGCTCCGCAGGAGCGTCCTCGTGGAGCGCAGCTCCGATTAGTCCTAGTCCGGTGAGTGCGGACCTATGCATGGCCCTTTTCGGGTCCCCCTCCAGAGGTGGGTGATCCGCGAGATACGCAGTGGCTGCCATGATCGCAGCTTGTGGCATCTTCAGGATGATGTTGCCGTCGGCATCCATATCCATGAACGATGTGTGTAGAGTTCGGGTCACGTCATGCCGCTCCTTGGGATCCATGTTTTCCACCCGCGAGCGGTGCTTGTTTCCCTGGTTTCCGTTTGTGCTAGAGCCGGGTGCCATGGCGGAGAGCGCAGCTCGTCGCGCGCTGGACTCAGAGGCTGCTTGCTTGCGTTTGTCGAGCGTCTCCTGCATCTTGACTTGTTTCTTGTGCTCCTCGATGAGGAGGTAGTGGTATGCCATCAATAGGTCACGTGAGGCGTCTGCAGGTAAGACGATGTCGCCTGCGAAAGACGGCAGCGCTGGACCCATCCTTCTTTGCTAAGTTGGATGACGTGGCGTTGTTTTCCCGTTGGGTGGGGGACCGGCTTCTTCGCGCCGTTTTCGCCGCTTTTGGTTAGGCGGCGGTTAGGTGTTTCTCGTCGGTTTGGATGATGCGGCGCGCCATACGCAGATTGGTGCTGCCGCAGCTTTCGAATCCGGAACCATAGGTCCCTTCATCCGAAGGTGGATCACATAGATCGGAGTTACAGCTGCTGCTGTCGTAAAACTCATCTGTTGATGGTGACGTGCGTAGCACAGGGTGTGGAGCCCACGAGGCGGTCCTGATTGATGGCACGGGCACCCGCTCAGGGAGGCGGAGGGTGCCAGTTTGTCCCACCTGGAAGCAGAAACTCCCAAACAAAATTTCGAGTTCGTCGCCTACGGGCTCGAAATCCTTCATGGTGGTCGGCGAGTGGGCGGTGAAGTCGAAAGCGCCGAAGAGAAGGTGATTCTCCGTCGCCGCGGAGTTGTAGATCGATCGGGTCGGGACCGTCACGATCGCACAATCAGCAGCCCCTTTTCCCACAGCCGGTGCCAATTGACGAGGTTTAATCTCGTCAATGCCCATTGTTATGGACTTGGGTTTTGGAGAAGATGGGGATGCTGTAGATCGTGGCACGGTTAACAGACAAGCAACCAGGGGACACGAGATTTACCCAGGTTCAGGCCCCCGGAGGGAAAACCCTACTCCTGCTTGTCTGCTCTTGATTACGGCGGAACCGAAGGTTACAGGGTGCGCAGATTCGATCTGGTGTGGATGCATGCGCGAGAGTATGAGTCGATAGATCTAGGACGTGCCCTCCTGGCCTTTATATAGACTTAGGCAGGTCCCGGGCATAGTCCTAGTCGGTTACAAGTTCTAGGGTTTTACCCCTTTGAATTTCCTATCTCCGCTAGTCTTGCTCTCCAAGGATCCGAAGGCGTCATGGGCCTTGGCCACCCGAAAATCTTCATGGGCTAGTGTGTATATGCTGTGGGCCTTCCTTGGGCTGGACCAGGTATGCTGAAGTCACGTACCCGTAGGGTATAACCATGTCAGTCGGATCGACCCATCCAGTCCGAACTTGTCTATGCGGACGCATGGGACGTGCGCGGCATCTCAGTGGCCTGAATTATTCGGACAAACGCGTTCGACTCGACTTATTTGTGCACAAAATCTAGGCAACGGTTGCGTTTGCCCAGACGCACGCGGACAGGGGCATGTCCTGTCCGTCGGCCACTCGAGGTCTATATGTAAGTGAAACATTAGTACTTAACGATAGCTATTCATTAGATTAAGTCCAGCCAGTTAAAAAAAGACGTTTGAACCAAATAGGGGATGCTACTTTTGTTGCTATGGCTACTACTGCTGCTGGAGGAGGACGTCACGGCGACTAATTTCTACCATTGTCGTGGCCACCGTTGCCGCTGCTGCCGGCCCCGTCGATCGCTGCCCTAGCAGGCTAGATGGCCCGCTGCTGGACACGTTCGCGGTGATGGTCGCACGCCAGGCCGCGAGCCACCGCCTTGCCCGTCGCCTTCTTGTGGTCCACCATCGACAGGTTGGCCGGGGCCTTGTCCATCTCGGCGGCCTAGTGGTCCCTCGCCTCCTGGTCGGCGAGCTCCCTCGCCACAGCAATGGCAAACGCCTGGCGGTGGAGTTCTGTCTCAGTCGCGAGCAACTCCGTGGAAGGAGTCGGAGGTGGAGCCGGAGCACCATTGGGGCCGAAGCCTAGCGCCTGCGCGATCTGCACGGGGATAGAGATCGCCTCCTCCTCCTCCTCGTCCTCCGCCACCTCTGTCTTGTCGCCGTCGATGAGAGCCCATGTGGCTGTCGCCTCAGCGGCCATAGCCACGCACTCCTCCGCTGCCGAGTCGGCGACGTACTCGCGTTGTGCGTCTCCCGCGTCACTGCGTGCTTTGGCGGCGTGGCGAAGCTCGCGGATGATGACTTTGGCGGCCTCCTTGGCCACCTCCTCCAGCGTGGTCATAGCCGCCTCGTGGCGGATCTCGCGGAGAGCCGCTGATGTGGCCTCCAAGGCCACCGCCTCCTTGGCGGCGACGTGGTGTATGTCGCGCACCGCCCATTGGGTGGCCACCGTGGAGGCCGCCTCCACCACCCACTCCAGCGCCGCCTCGGCCACATTGTCTTCCTTCTCGAAGGCCAACACATGCACCTCGCTCATCCGCCTGGCCATCAACGTGGCCTCGAGGCGGACCTCGTCGACATCCACCTCCGGGAAGCGGGTGCGGCACATCTCCTGGATTTTGGTCTAGTTGGCGATCTTGCGGCGAGGCATGACTGCAGGTGGCTGACACTTTTTCGGCTACTGGTTTGCTCTTGCTTTGGGCTTGTTGTCTCCGCCGCGCCGGCAGCTGTCTTTTATAGACCGCGACGAAGGCTGAAAACGGCCGGGGAGGCGTGGGAAGTTTTCTGGCCGCGAGAAGCGAGGCGCGCGCAGGAAATGATGGCGGTAAACGCCGGCCACACGGGAAGCCGCCGACGCAGCCGACGTCGCGTCGCCATTAACATCCCATCGCGACGGTGTCAAACTGTGACAGCGGGATGGAGACGGACAGATGGATCGGCCCGCTGTACATGGCTAACCGGATCCCGACCAAAAAACAACTGCGGTCTAACCCAAACAAAGAAAAAACGAACTATTCAAAACGATCGAATGGATCGACCCGGTGAAGATGTTCTAAACAATACCAACAGTTATGTAGTTGCCATGGAGGCTCGACTGTTGGATCTGACGTGCCGGCCGCTTCCACGTCGGTCCCGCATAGGGACGTAGGCTGACGTGCGTGTATACATCCGGGACTGTCCGCAACATCCAATTTCTCTCTAATCAATAATCACGTACTCACTGCTCTCTAATCAGTTTGTGCCATGCACTTGATGGCTGTCCACCGGACAGCATCCCTAGTCCCGCATGGGAGTGCCTCACTTTGTGCCGGCAGACAATTGGGGCTACTGCTGGGAGCCCAATTGGGAGCCCCAATATGTAGGTCTCCAATTTGTTTTTTTTCTCTGTAACGGTGTATTGTGAAAAAAACGCTCTGCATCGTCCCCCGCGGGCGACCGGGGCGACGGAACCCTAACTCTCCTCTCGTCCCCTGCCTCCCTCCCCACTCCGCCGCCGCCAGCGAGGGCCGACCGGCAAAGCCCTCGCTGTCCTTCTTGAAGGGCATCGGGTGTATCTCTTTCCCACCTACACCTACCGTTGCATATCTAGGGAAACCCTAGGACCAGTCCGGGCAGCAGCGACGTTATCGTCGTTTCCCTTCTTAGAGGTGTTGTTTGATACGCGACGCTTCGGAGCGCTAGGATCGTGGTGGAAATTCTCCAGAGGGCGCAGCGGTTGCGGGTCATCCTCGGTTTCGTTGAGCCACTATCGTCGGTTTTGTTTTCTCTTATTTTTATTTTCTGTTTCTTTTTTCTTTCTTATTTTTCTTTTGAACGTTGTGTTGTCTGGCCCAGCAGCGGTCTTAATGTTGTTGGTTATATTTATATAGCTGGACGTATGCCTCTTTCGAAGAAGAGCCCTAATATGTATCAACCACCGAATGGTACGCCAAAAGAAGATGTCTATCGGGAATCCAATGCCCCCAAGCTCAAGCTCCCATGGTATAAGACCGACCAGCGGGCGGGGTACTCCGGCGGATGCTTTTCTGTCTGAACCGGAGGTTTTACTCGCTGTCCAGCTCAGTCGCCAGCCAGTCGGGATGATGTGCTACAGATTCCTCATAGTCATACCGATTAATATACTTGACATATGCACAGAAACGAGCTAGTCACGAGCGGCAACGCGCAAAGTGCCAGTGGAGAGGACAGAGGACGACCACCCCGTGTTTGGATTCGCAGCCCATGACTACTCGCAAAGCTGTAATATAAATCGTGCCAGCGATTAACTGGTTTTTGTTAACGTGCTAGGGGCCTAGGGCTTCGAAAGCTCCTCCACTGGCCTCGCCGCGCGCCTTGGCGGGATAAACAATTGCCGACATGGCACCACGATCCGCTTTTTTGCCACTGAGGATTTTATGGATCATTTCTGGGGCTCTTTTTCCGCAGCACTCATAATCCTGGTGGCGCGTGCAGCAAAGCTTGTTCTTGGAAGCACTCACGACGCGACTGCTACAGCATGCGTAATGATTTTAGTCTGTCAGCTCAAAACGTAAAGACCTTTAGCTTTAGTTTATCGATCGTGAGGCGATCTTTAGTAGGAGTAACATTTTTTCGGCACCAGAGAGCGCCTGGGTGACAGTCGATCTCCGTGGCTAAAGCCAAGTAATTAAGTTAGCCACTAGGGTAGAAATGGGTGCCGTATGCGCAATGCGCTGCGTAAAAATTGATGCGCTTTCCGAGAGTCTAAGTAGTCTGTCTGTCGTCTCCTTATCGAAGCAGGTAGCCAGCAGTAGCCACAGCCAACTCCGAGCTGAGCTCTGACGCGCACCCCGACCAATGGCATCCAAGGCCGCCCTCCTCGCGGCCGCCGTGATCGCGGCGGCGGCGTGCTTGCTCGCGGGCACCGCGGAGGCGAAGCTCGGCAGGCTCGTCGTCAGCGGCGTGGTTCCGTGCAGCACCGGCAGCCTCATCGACATCGTCACCTCCCCGGCGTTCCCAAGCACGTGCACGCGCGATTCCTGAATAATCTCGGTGACTGACTGACAGTGACACGCTCAAACCCACGGCTAACTAACCGGCCTGTTCTGATCTTCTGCAGACGCGGAGGTGGAGCTGCGGTGCGCGGGGAAGGTGGTGGCGGGCGCGACGACCAGCACCAACGGGTCGTTCGCCATGGAGGCGGACCTCACGAGCGCGCTGGCGGCCTTCATCGGCGGGTGCTCGCTGGTGGTGGACACGCCGCTCATCAAGTGCGACGCGCAGCTGCCGCCGGCGGGGAGGCTCGTGTCCTACCTGCAGGGCCCGCTCACCAGGCTGCTCGGCGGAATATTCCACCTCTTCCCCGCCGGCTTCTCCTTCCACGGCCGATGAAACTTGGCCAGATGAACGATCTCGACGTACAGAGATCTGGTTAACTACCTCTTGTCTACTACCTTTTAGTTTACTGGAAATTTGCGTGGTGGTGAAATGTGTGATAAGTGTTGAAATGACTGCAAGTTCGCTAAGTTGAGCAGCTAGATATAAGATAACTTATTACTTCGCAAATCTGAGTTCTTGTTAAGATCATCTAAACCGGCATTGCCTCGCCCGCCAATATGAATATAGGATTGTACAATGTTAGTGCCTCCTAATGTAGCGAGATGTATATTTTTGCGAAACCCCGGTACAGACATCAAGAGACTGATCGGCGATCTTAAGATTGACAAAGTCTTCACGGACTCCTCGCTGTCGATTGAAACATTATCACCCACCGAAAAGACATCAAAGTATCAAACCTGAGATTTGAACTCTAATGGACTGGGATGCCACTATCCATAATAACCATCCAACCATAAGTTGGTTCTCAAGTCCCAAGACATATAAGGGCATCAGAATAATTGACCATCAGCGTGTAACCAGATATTGTATTTTATTATTTTATATACTACAACTAGAAAAGTAATAGTATTATATTTCTTGTGAGTAGCCCTTAACTTTATGGGTTGGACTAAATTTTTTTTGCTTCTAGATAGGTTCCACGATGTATATGTATACCTTAAGGTCTATTTTTCTTTCTTATGGTCGGATTGTAGACAACATTACGGATGCCCTAAAGCACTTCTAATGATGACGGTTGTCCAACCCCTTGCTTGCCAAAAAAATTATGTAAGAGGGTATGCTTCCCTACACCCAACTCAAACTCATTAAGAGTAAAGTATTCCTTCCATCTCAAAATAAGTGACTTTAGTTTATCTATATTCGTATACATCTAAACGCCATTTACTATGTAGATACACATGTGAATCTAAATAAACCTAAGTTATTTATTTTGGAGCTAAGGGCTAGTAACTAGTGCTAATTATATAATTAAAATATTTAAGTAATCGGTCCGCCACAGCCGATATCCAAACATTGTATGCCTACATATACATATGGGCATACCATATTTGCAGCACCCCTCAACTCTCTCTGACTCGTCCTCGCTTCTGGCTCTCACGTACGTACTCCCTTGGTTCAGAAATATAAGACGTTTTAACTTTGTAAACCAACCGAATGTATTTATATATTATTTAGTGTATAGGTTCGTAGAGTTTTAGAGTGAACCTATACACTAAAATGCGTCTAGATACATCTATTTCATAAAGCTAAAATGTCTTATATTTCTGAACGGAGGGAGTACTTGTCAGCATCCGTTTTCACTCCTCGCGGACGGCCGTCTCCGCAATTCCAATCACCATCAAAACGTGATCATCGCTTGATTTCCTTCGTCGGCCCACTTTTGCTTCGTGTCCCCCACTCCTTTTCAAACTTTGATAAATAAAAACTCGATATCAATTTATTTCGAAGACCGTACGAAATCACCCGAAGCTTGTATGGTCCTCTTAGACATATAATCATAGTACATGTATACTCACGTGTCCACGGGAGACGGAAATCGGAAGGTATATACCAATTCAAAAACATAGCATGTAAAGATGTAGATCACGATAATATAAGGTGAGATTAGCCGGTTAGAACATGAAATATACCGAATTCGACCGAGTACACTCATACGAAAGTATATATGGCCCGAATATGGTTTTCAATAGGGCCAAAAGAAAACTGATATGGTACAAACTTAAGTTTGAGGAGGAGACATCTAAGCACACCTTCCGTCGGCCCAAGCCCTGAAACCCTCTCCCCTCCTACATGGCTATACACAGGGTTATGTACAACTTAATTAATTATTTTGTAAAAAACTAATATACCCTTAATTATAAAGGGGTATCTGTTGTGTTTAAGTTTGGCTAGGGATTTGTACCGAAGCAGAGCCCTTATCAATTATGAGTGTTCGCGGGATCCGATTAGTGGTGTAGCTAAACAAGAACAGTAAATGACAACATGTATAATGACCTTCGCTGGACACATGTACTCCCTCCGTTTAGAAATATAAGATGTTTTAGATATGTAAAAGAGATGTATTTAGACATATTTTAGTGTATAGGTTCAAATGAATCTAGACACTAAAATATGTATAGATACATCTCATTCACAAATCTAAAACATCTTATATTTCTAAACTGAGGGAGTAGATATTTCATTTTTCCTGAATTACATTTGAAGGTGCGAGCAATCCATACATAGTGGTCCTTTTACTGGGCTAAAGTGCAGGATAAAGACGAGGAAAGTGATCTGATGCCACTGAGCTGTTTCAGTGTGCCGCCCATGCCTAACTTTAGTTCAGCTTTCCATCCTTTATTTATCGTCGCTATGTTGACCGATACATCCACAGTTATCCGCTGTAATATTGTGGGCCGGTTGCTACTCCTACTCGGATAAAAATTTAGCATGTCACAGCATTGGTTAGATGGCTCTGCAGGTCCACAATTCTGCAACAAAGACAGCAGAACATCCAACTCGAGTGTGGGAAACATTGGTTAGACGGCTCTGCAGGTTAGACAACTATCCATTTAGCATGTCCACGGTTCTGCAACAAAGACAGCAGAACATCCAATTCGAGTGTGGAAATATTGGTTAGACGGCTCCGCAGGTTAGACAACAATCCATTTAGCATGATTTGGGATAGTAGTTGCAGGTGTCGACGACAATCCATTCATATATCACAGTACATGAGATGATTAAGTTTATTTTTATCCTAACATATATGCATAGTGAAACCTTAGAGCATTTCCACTCGCCTACCCAGGAGACCGATCCGGACGCCGAATTTTGGTCAGGACGCCGAAAATTGGCCCAGTGCGTATCCAAAGACCTGTTTTCGTCCGAATTTAGCGTGTTTTGGTCCGGCCTACCCAGGCCGAACCCATGATCCTAGGTACGCCCTGGGAACGCCGGACGAAGCGAATTCGACGAGTGGACCCGCCTAGTCAGCATATATTCGGCCTTATTTATCCAAAGATCGCCCATATTCGTCCAAATTTCGCCTATATTCGCCCATATAGACCATATTCGTCCAGAGTTTGTCCATGTAGACCATATTCGCAAAGTTCGCCCAAAATTTGGGCATATTCGCCCAAAGTTCGTCCGTATCTCCCATATTCGTCCAAATTTCGCCCAAAGTTGTCCATATATACCAGATTCGCCCAAAGTTCGCCCAAAATTCGGGCATATTCGCCCAAAGTTGGTCCGTATCGACCATATTCGCCCATATAGACCATATTCGCCCAAAATTCGGGCATATTTGCTCAAAGTTCGTCTGTGTCGCCCATATTCGCCCAAAGTTCGCTCATAGTTCGTCCATATCGCTCATATTCGCCCAGAGTTCGTCCGTATCGACCATATTCGCCCAAAGTTCGCCCATATTCGCCCAAAACCGCTTATATTCGCCCAAAATTCGCCCAAAGTTTGCCGAAATTTGTTAAATTTTAACCAAACGTGGGAACTCGCCTGGGTACGCGAGTGGGAAACTGGGCGTGTTAGAGATATGTCCTAGAGGCAATAATAAATGTAGTTATTATTATATCTTTGTGTTTATGATAAATTTTTACATTCATGCTATAATAGTATTAACAAGGAAACATTAATACTTGTGTGATTTGTAAACTGAAATAGAGTCCCTAGTAAAGCCTCTTTATAAATACTAGCTTGTTGGTTAATAAATGATTGTGGTTTCCCTGTCATGAACATTGAGATGTTATTAACAACAAGATCATATCGTTAGGAGAATGATATGGTGAACATACTCCTATAGATAAGCGTAGCATAAAGATCGAGTCATTTTAATAGTTCAATTGCTATATGCTTTCTGATACATAGTAACCTAATTCCTTCGACCATGAGATCATGCATATCACCATCACCGGAAGGATGCTTTGATGACATCAAACACCACACCGAATCGGGTGGCTATAAAGGTGGCATTGAGTGTTCGGAAAGTATTGGTTGAGACACATGGATCAAGAGTGGGATTTGTCCATCCATATGACGGATAGATATACTCTGGGCCCTCTCGGTGGAATGTCATCCAATTGGCTTGCAATCATGTGACTGTCTCACAAGGGATCACATATCACGGGAACGAGAAAAGAGTACTTATCAGAAATGAGGTTGAACTAGGTATGCAGAGATACCGACGATCAAAACCTCGGATAAGTAAACTATCGTGAGACAAAGGGAAATTGGTATCGTATGTAAGT
Source organism: Avena insularis (assembly GCA_023614405.1). NCBI lineage: Eukaryota > Viridiplantae > Streptophyta > Magnoliopsida > Poales > Poaceae > Avena > Avena insularis. Next base: position 30,980,951 of record CM042690.1, read on the forward strand.
GGTTCATTCGATCGCAAAGTAATCGTAGAAATATGTGGGAGCCATATGAATTTCCAGATTCCTCTATTGGTTATTGATCGGAGAAGTGTCTCGATCATGTCCGCATAATTCACGAACCGTAGGGAGACACACTTAAGGATTCGACGTTGTTGAGTAGTTATGGAATGATGAGTAAGAGACCGAATGTTGTTCGGAGTCTCGGATGGGATCCGGGATATCACGAGGAGATCCGGAGTGGTCCGGAGAATAAGATTCATATAAGGAAAGTCTGCTTCGGGTTGGAGAATGGTTCGGTGTTTTCATCGGAATGTTCTAGAAGGTTCCGGAATGTACGCACTCAGAGGGAAGGGTACATGAATGTGTCATAACAAGTTGGAATGATTGCATCATGTACTAGGTGTCATCGCTGAACAAAATAAAGGGTTTAATCAAATCCTAGTTTGAAAAGTCAAACGCCAATTTGAAAAGTCAAACGGCTATTTTGTGAGGTGGAGGGAGAGTAGGAAACCTACTTGGGGAGGAGTTCCCTCCCTCCACCGCCGGCCCACTTGGAGACCGAGTTGGGGAGGTACTCCCCTCCCCTTGGCGCGCCCCCTCCACCTATATAAGGAGGGGCAGGGCTGCCCCTCCAAAGACACAACACACACCCCGCAAACCCTAGCTCCTAGCCGCCGGTGCCGCCACCTCCTGCTGCTGCCGCCGCCTAGGGCAAGCCGCCACCGCCTAGGCAAACCCTAGCCACCGGCCTTGCTCCTCCTTGGTGCGTCTAAACCCTAGATCACCGAGGCTCTCTCTCATAGTCCACCATACTCGCTCCGGCTTAAGGCGAAGTCCTGCGAGATCTCCCCTCTACTTCCTGCATTCACGCCGTGTCCGGAATCGCGAGGAGAGTGCTACAACCTCCGCTGCCTGCTGGAACAAGGGAGAGGAAGGTCTTCGTCGAGTACTGAACGTGTGACCGACTACGGAAGCGCTGCCGGAACGCAGCGCCGGAAGGATCGTCTACGCGATCTTGAGATTGTCAACAGTACGACTACATCACCCACGAGAATCCGCTCTCGTTAAACACTTTGGAATCTTCGAGGGTGAGTTATTCCATCGACTCGTTGCTATAATCTAGTAGATAGATCTTGGCTTGTTTGTTTGTATGCGGTAGAAAATTTTTGTTTTCCATGCTATGAACCCCTAAAGTGGTATCAGAGCCGTGTCTATATGTAGATCTATTGCACGAGTAGAACACAATGGTCATTGTGGGCGTTGATGCTTTTGTTGTCGATTGCTTCTTGTGTACTTTGCATCTTGCGGGATGGTGGGATGAAGCGCCCGCTAACCTTACATGACATCGTTCATGAGACTTGCTCCACGCTTGACATGCAACTTGTATTGCATAAGTGGCTTTGCGGGTGCCTGTTTATCCCAACATAGTTAAGATTCAATTTACAACGGGTGATTGACAATACTAGTATCAATGTTGTGGTTCTTGTTCGTAAGTTAGAACGACACTTATTAAAAGCCCCAAACCACGTAAAACATGCAAAGAAAGTAGAGGCGTCTAACTTTGTTTTGCAGGGGCGTGCTGTGATGTGATATGGCCATGATTGTGATTATATTTGATGTATGCAATGTTCCTTATTGTAAGTTGGCAACCGACAGGAGCCATATGGTTGTCTTTAATTTCTGTTAAGACCCGCGTGTCTATTCAAAGTAATTGTAATAGTTGAAGCTGGTGGATGACAACCATGGAGCAGCGTCATTGACCTTGATGCAATGCCGGTGATGATGGAGATCATGTTCGTGCTTGAAGATGGAGATCGGAAGCACAAAGAAGAAAGGCCATATCATATCACATATTATGAATTGCATGTGATGTTAATCCTTTATGCATCTTGTATTGCTTAGTTAACGACGGTAGCATTATAAGATGATCCCTCATGCACATGAATTTCAAGTTCTATAGTGTTCATCCTTAGTAAGCACCGTTGCTAAAGCTTGTTGTTTCGAAGCACCACGTGATGATCGGGTGTGTTAGATTCTGCAAGTGTATACAATGTGAGCAGGCCAGTTTTGCTCATGCGGAAGCTAAGGTTTGATCTTGACGAGCCTAGCATGTACAGACATGGTCTCAGAACACGGATCACCAAAAGGTAAAGCATGGATCATATAGTAAGATATGATGAACATGTCGATTGTTCGCCATTGAAGCTACATCAACTCTCGTGATGATCGGTGTTGATGTGGTGGATTTGGTTCGTGTGATCACTAAAACAATGTGAGGGATATTGTTTTGAGTGGGAGTTCACCTAGATTAATTTAACTATTAATTAGAACTCAATTTTTCATAAACTTAGTCTAAACTATTGCAAATATGTTGTAGATCAATGGCGGCCCCTACCATCAATTTTAATGCGTTCCTAGAGAAAGAAAAGTTGAAAAACAATGGAAGCAACTTCGCGGATTGGTTCCGCAATTTGAAGATTGTCCTCACTGCTGGTAATTTGACCTATGTCTTTGGATGCATCGGTGACCCACCTGCAGCCATCGCTACCGATGAAGTAAAGAATGTTTACCTTGCTCGGAAGACTCAGTACTACGCTCAAAGGTGCTATCTTGTATGGTTTAGAATCGAGCTTCGTAAAAGGTTTGAGAATTTAGACCCACATGATATTGTCCGTGATCTCAAATTGATCTTTGAGACTCACGCGCAATTGAGAGCTATGAGGCTTCAAAAAGTTCTTTAACCGCAAGACGGAAGAGGGACTCGTCGGTGAGCATGTGCTTAAGATGTCTAGGCACGCAAACAAACTTCAAAGGTTGGGTATAGTGATTCCTAATGCTTTGGGGATTTATCGTGTCCTCCAATCACTACCACCAAGTTACAAGAACTTTGTGATGAACTACAATATGCAAAACATGAACAAGTAGTTGCTAGAACTCTTCGCCATGTTAAAATCTGCAGAAGTGGAGATCAAGAAAGAGCACCAAGTGTTGATGGTCAATAAGACCACCAAATTCAAGAAAGGCAAGTCTAAGCAAAAGGGGCACTTCAAGAAGGGTGGTAAGAAAGTTACCGCGCCGAAGAAGAAGACCAAGGCTGGACCTAAGCCTAATACTGAGTGCTTTTACTGCAAGGGAGAAGGTCACTGGAAGCGGAATTTCCCAAAGTACTTGGCGGATTTGAAGAACAGCAACATCAATAAGAAAGGTATATCCGATATACATGTTATTGATGTGTATCTCACTAGTACTTGTAGTAGTGCCTGGGTATTTCATACTGGTTCGGTTGCTCATATATGTAACTCGAAACAGGTGCTGCAGAATAAACGAAAGCTAGCGAAGAACGAGGTGACGATGCGCGTGGGAAACGGATCAAAGGTTGATGTGATCGCGGTCGGCACGCTACCTCTTCATCTAGCATCGGGATTAGTTTTATACTTAAATAATTGTTATTTGGTGCCTGCGTTAAGCATGAACATTATATCGGGATCTTGTTTATTGCGAGACGGTTACTTGTTTAAGTCCGAGAATAATGGCTGTTCGATTTATATGAGTAATATGTTTTATGCACATGCACCTTTGATAGATGGTCTATTCTTATTGAATCTCAATAGTGGAAATACACATATTAATAACATTGAAGTTAAATGTTTGAAATCGAGCGATAACTCGACCTATATGTGGCACTGTCGTCTTGGTCACATTGGAGTGAAGCGTATGAAGAAACCCCATTCCGATGGACTTCTTGAATCACTTGATTTCGAATCACTTGAAAGATGCGAAGCATGACTCCATTTTCTGGTATGATGGAGCGAGCTACGGACTTATTGGAAATCATACATACCGATGTGTGTGGTCCAATGAGTGTAGCATCGCGCGGTGGTTATCGTTATGTTCTTACCTTCACGGATGACTTGAGTAGATATGGGTATATCTATTTCATGAAACATCAGTCTGAAACTTTCGAGAAGTTTAAGGAATTTCAAAGTGAGGTTGAGAATCAACGTAATAAGAAGATTAAATTTCTACGTTCTGATCGTGGAGGTGAATATCTAAATTACGAGTTTGGCGAGCATTTGAAGAAATGCGGAATACTTTCACAATTGACACCGCCGGGAACACCACAGCGTAATGGTGTGTCCGAACGTCGTAATCGAACTCTCTTAGATATGGTTCGTTCTATGATGTCACTTACAGATTTACCGCTATCATTTTGGGGTTATGCATTAGAAACAAAAGCGCATTCACTTTAAATAGGGCACCATCTAAACTGCTGAAACGACACCGTATGAATTATGGTTTGGGAAGAAACCTAAATTGTCGCTCCTTAAAATTTGGGGTTGGGCCTATGTAAATAAGTTACTGGACAAGCTTGAACCCAAAGCGGAAAAATGCGTCTTCATAGGATACCTAAAGGAAACTATTGGGTATACCTTCTATCATAGATCCAAGGCAAAATCTTCGCTGTTAAGAATGGATCCTTTCTAGAGAAGGAATTTCTCTCGAAAGAAGTGACTGGAAGGAAAGTAGAACTCGACGAGGTTGTTGAACCTTCTCTCGAACTTGAGAGTAGCGCAGCATCGGAAGAAGTTCCTGTGGTGCCTGCACCAATAAGAGAGGAAGCTAATGATGATGATCATGAAACTTCGGTTTTAGTTGCTACAGAGCCTCGCAGGTCAACAAGAACTCGTACCACTCCTGATTGGTATGATCCCGTTATGAGTGTCATGTTGGTGGACAACACCGATGACCCTGCGACATATGAGGAAGCGATGATGAGCCCAGATTCCAATAAATGGCAAGAAGCCATGAAATCCGAGATTGGATCCATGTATGAAAACCAAGTATGGACTTTGGTGGACTTACCGGATGGCGAAAGGTCATCGAGAACAAATGGATTTTCAAGAAGAAACAGATGTTGATGGTAATGTTATCGTTTATAAAGCTCGACTTGTCGCAAAAGGGTTTCGACAAATTCAAGGAGTTGACTACGATGAGACTTTCTCACCAGAAGCGGTTAAAGTCTATGAGGATTATGTTAGCAATCGCTGCATATTATGATTATGAGATATGGCAGATGTATGTCAAAACAGCGTTCCTCAATGGAGACATTGATGAAGAGTTGTATATGATGCAACCCAAAGGTTTTGTCGATCCTAAAGATGCTAACAAGGTATGCAAACTTCAACGGTCCATCTATGGATTGAAGCAAGCATCCCGAAGTTGGAATCAACGTTTTGATAAAGTAATCAAAAGTTTTGGTTTTATACAAACTTATGGAGAAGCTTGTATTTACAAGAAAGTGAGTGGAGATCAGAGCATTCTTAATACTATATGTAGATGACATATTGTTGATTGGGAATGATGTAGACCTTCTTAATAGTGTCAAGGAATATTTGAATAATAGTTTTTCAATGAAGGATCTTGGCGAAGCAGATTACATATTGGGCATAAAGATTTATAGAGATAGATCGAGACGCCTAATATCATTGTCACAAAGTACATATTTGGACAAAGCTCTAAAGAGATTTGGAATGGAAGATAGCAAGAAAGGGTTCTTGCCCATGTTGCCCAATACAACGTTGAGTAAACTCAAAGTCCGACAACGGCAGAAGATAGAGAGAGGATGAGTAAGACTCCCTATGCCTCAGCCATAGGATCTCTAATGTACGCCATGCTATGTACTAGACCCGACATTGGATATGCTGTTAGTTTGACTAGCAGATATCAAAGTGATCCAGGAGTGGATCATTGGACGGCGGTCAAAAACATCCTTAAGTACTTGAGAAGAACTAAGGATATGGTTCTTTCTTATGGAGGTGATGAACAGCTCGTTGTTAATGGTTACACCGATGCTAGTTGAAACACCGATCCGGATGATTCTAAATCACAACTGGATAATGATTTACTTTGAATGGTGCAGCAGTTAGCTGGAGGAGTGCAAAGCAAAGCGTTGTGGCGAGATCTTCAACTGAATCGGAATACATGGCTGCTTCGGAGGCTTCACAAGAAGCGATATGGATGAAAGAGTTCATTACAGAGCTCGGTGTGGTTCCAAGTGCACTGGACCCAATGTCTATCTACTGTGATAACATGGGCGCCATAGCCAATGCGCAAGAACCAAGGTCACACAAGAAGCTGAAGCACATCAAGCTACGTTTTCACGCTATTCGAGAACATGTCCAAGATGGTGACATAAAGATTTGCAAAGTACACACAGATCTGAATGTGGCAGATCCGTTGACTAAACCTCTCCCGAGGGCAAAACATGACCAACACCAAACTGCCATGGGTGTTCGGTATATTACCATGTAATCTAGATTAGTTGACTCTAGTGCAAGTGGGAGACTGTTGGAGATATGCCCTAGAGGTAATAATAAATGTAGTTATTATTATATCTTTGTGTTTATGATAAATTTTTACATTCATGCTATAATAGTATTAACAAGGAAACATTAATACTTGTGTGATTTGTAAACTTAAATAGAGTCTCTAGTAAAGCCTCTTTATAAATACTAGCTTGTTGGTTAATAAATGATTGTGGTTTCCCTGTCATGAACATTGAGATGTTATTAACAACAAGATCATATTGTTAGGAGAATGATATGGTGGACATACTCCTATAGATAAGCGTAGCATAAAGATCGAGTCATTTTAATAGTTCAATTGCTATATGCTTTCTGATACATAGTAACCTAATTCCTTCGACCATGAGATCATGCATATCACCATCACCGGAAGGATGCTTTGATGACATCAAACACCACACCGTGAATCGGGTGGCTATAAAGGTGGCATTGAGTGTTCGGAAAGTATTGGTTGAGACACATGGATCAAGAGTGGGATTTGTCCATCCATATGACGGATAGATATACTCTGGGCCCTCTCGGTGGAATGTCATCCAATTGGCTTGAAATCATGTGACTGTCTCACAAGGGATCACATATCACGGGAACGAGAAAAGAGTACTTATCAGAAACGAGGTTGAACTAGGTATGCAGAGATACCGACGATCAAAACCTCGGATAAGTAAACTATCGTGAGACAAAGGGAAATTGGTATCGTATGTAAGTGGTTCATTTGATCGCAAAGTAATCGTAGAAATATGTGGGAGCCATATGAATTTCCAGATTCCTCTATTGGTTATTGATCGGAGAAGTGTCTCGATCATGTCCGCATAATTCATGAACCGTAGGGAGACACACTTAAGGATTCGACGTTGTTGAGTAGTTATGGAATGATGAGTAAGAGACCGAATGTTGTTCGGAGTCTCGTATGGGATCCGGGATATCACGAGGAGATCCGGAGTGGTCCGGAGAATAAGATTCATATAAGGAAAGTCCTGTTTCGGGGTTGGAGAATGGTTCCGGTGTTTTCATCGGGAATGTTCTAGAAGGTTCCGGAATGTCCGGCACTCCGGAGGGGAAGGGTACATGAATGTGTCATAACAAGGTTGAATGATTGCATCATGTACTATGTGTCATCGCTGAACAAAATAAAGGGTTTAATCAAATCCTAGTTTGAAAAGTCAAACGCCAATTTGAAAAGTCAAACGGCTATTTTGTGAGGTGGAGGGAGAGTAGGAAACCTACTTGGGGAGGAGTTCCCTCCCTCCACCGCCGGCCCACTTAGAGACCGAGTTGGGGAGGGACTCCCCTCCCCTTGGCGCGCCCCTCCACCTATATAAGGAGGGGCAGGGCTGCCCCTCCAAAGACACAACACACACCCCGCAAACCCTAGCTCCTAGCCGCCGGCGCCGCCACCTCCTGCTGCCGCCGCCTAGGCAAACCCTAGCCGCCGGCCTTGCTCCTCCTTGGTGCGTCTAAACCCTAGATCACCGAGGCTCTCTCTCATAGTCCACCATACTCGCTCCGGCTTAAGGCGAAGCCCTGCGAGATCTCCCCTCTACTTCCACGCCGTCGTCTTGCCGGAATCGCGAGGAGAGTGCTACAACCTCCGCCGCTTTGGAACAAGGGAGAGGAAGGTCTTCGCCGAAAATCGAACGTAGACCGATCAAGGAAGCGCATTTAACGCAGCGCCGGAAGGATCGTCTACGCGATCTTGAGATCGGTAAGAGTACAACTACATCACCCATGAGAATCCACTCTCGTTAAACACTTTGGAATCTTCGAGGGTGAGTTATTCCATCGACTTGTTGTTACAATCTAGTAGATAGATCTTGGCTTGTTTGTTTGTATGCGGTAGAAAATTTTTGTTTTCCATGCTACGAACCCCTACAGGGCGTACCCAAGCCGAAATCAAGCTCCGTCCGGCCAAAAAAAGGTCCGGATTTCGGCTTGGGTCCGCCCAACGAGTGGAGATGCTCTTAGCCCTGGCCTATCTTCATCTATTGATACAAAAACCATAAAAGGTAAACTTTTTTGGTCCGGTAAGCAAAAATACTACGAGTTTCCAAGATCTTATTCAAATGAATCTTACACCAAGCGAAAGCTTTCGAAGTATTCGATAAACCTAGGCCTATTAGGGGAAAAAAGCTATACTATAATCCGTAATCTGGATCGAAGGTTTCACATCACATGTATTCACTAAAATTGATATGTGAAAGACTTATGACCGGGTTGAGTGGCGATATCTAGAGGCTATTATGGACGCTAGGGCATGCGTTGTTGCATAGGCTGGGTGTAATTAGTATCTGTGTGATATTAATATATACTCCTTAAAAAAAGATTTCGGCGGTTCATAGGTTGGCTTCATCATGCGGCTAGTAATCCGGGCCCAGGGCAACCAGGGCCATGGCCCGAGGCGCAGAAAGTAATCCGGCCTACTATCTATGAAAAATAAGGTTTGTCCTAGGGCTTAGCCCGGGCTGGCCCAAGTCGTTGTTGATTCACTCGACCGAACGCGGAGGGCAGAACAAACAAGAGGAAACCCTCGTTTCGGCCTCCTCTTGCTCGCGGTGGCAGGAGCATACAGCCACACTCACGCGGGCACACCGGCTTTCCTTTCCCGGACTCTTGGACCCCGTCGCTGCCTGGCCATTGCCTCTTGCCACCATCAGATCCTTCCTCCTCCAGACCTTCGTGCAGGGGGAACGCTTGCTAGCGGGTGCGCCTCCTATGCTCGGTCTAGCACTGCCCCTGGATACGTATGTGCCTCTTACTTCCTCAGTCAAGTGTGGAAGTGTCGAGCTGCATATATCATGTTGATTCATGATAGTGTTGATTGATATTCACCTCCGCTGCATCTCCCTAAACTAGGTAATTTCTTGATTTATGCCGTAGTTGAATTGGATTGATTAGTAATTGAAGTGATTTATAGGCTTCATAAAATTTTGTAATTGATTTCATGTTTTAGGAACAAAAGATGAACAAAATGTATACATCGATCTCAAAACCAAACAAATCAACAAATGCTAGAAGGCGTTATGTAAATTTGGGCCCATGCCAAAAATTCTTAGTTTTTGGGTCCATGCCAAAATATATGTTCATCTTTGCAATCCTAGAAAATTTTCTACAGTATTAAAATAGTTCTCTTGGTAGTATTTTTTTACTATTAGATTTTGGCCCGGGGCTTGTTCCAATCCTGGATCCACCACTGAGTATATACGATATGCTTTTATGTGCTCTTTAATGGGGTACCGCAGGAGGAGTTTTAACCTTCAAGGGGAATCCGTCAGGGTGACCCTATCTCCCCATACTTGTTTCCCTTAGCGGCAGAAGGTCTTTTGTGCCTTTTAAAATCCCAAGACCAGCCATCAACACTCAATGGTATCAAGGTGGCCTCCATTGCTCTAGCAGTAAACCAACTACTTGCAGATGACAACCTGTTGTTTTTCAGGGTAAGTAGTGAGGGAGCATCAATAGTGAAGGGTGTTCTGAAGAAGTATTGCAATGCTGAAGGACAATAAATTAATATGGACAAGTCTTCAATTTTCATCAGTAAAGGAAATCCCGGTGTGATCGAGAGTATGAAAACTGAAGTTGATATGCAAAAACAAACTCTTAACGAGATGCGTCTTGGTATGACATCTGATGTTCGTAGATCTAAGAGTGGGGCTTTCAAATAGCTGAAAAGATTTAGTCTGGAAGAAGGTTTTGGGTTGGATGGAGTAGCCCTTGTTAGTAGGGGAAAAGAGATTTTGATCAAAGCTATAGCACATGCGATCCTAACCTTCTCCATGTCTTGTTTCAAATTACCTAGTGGGATATGTGTTCATATCAATGCCATGCTACAGAAATTTTGGTGGGTCAATAAGGAGGAAAATAAAGGCACGTGATGGGTATCATGGGACACAATGACACAACCAAAATACCAAAATATGTCATGGGCTTCCTGGAAATCGAGTTTTTCAATATTGCACTTCTTGAATGGCAAGCCTGGTGGATTCTGCAAGAACCTACATCCTTGATCTTCCGTGCTTGCGTGCAATCAATATAGTTCGTTAAAGTGATCAGAAGTATTTCTCTATGTACAAGGAACCAACAAGATTTTTGGGCCACTTCGAAAAATTGGGTATCTTCATCGGCGATCGTTCTATCAGATTTTCGTCAAGCTAACGAGGACTAGGGAAGACTAGATTTATGGACATATAGCATCGTTGAGTGCATAGGACGAATGGAGACTATGGACCAAGATGTGGAAGTGTAGGGTCCCTTTAAAGCTTCGGATCTTATTATGGAGGCTAGAGAAGTGCCTGCTGCCAACAGGGGATATTCGACATCATCGAGGTACGGCTCCATCGAGTGTGTGTTCGGTGTGGGGCCAGGAAGACTCATGGCACCACTCGCGTGTCTAGTGCACCATGTCAACGTATGTGTGGGGGCTCTTTTGGATCCAACAATAGTTGAGCATGTCAGTCTCTCAATAGAGTCGTCTGTGCGTGCGTTAGTGGCTATTTTCGATGATGGAATCTATGGAGTCCGATGAGTTCACAAAAATGGTGGTCACTTTGTGGGCCATTTGGCACGCTAGTCGGGAGGTCATCCACAAAGAGATCTTCCAGAGTCTGTTGGCGACGTACTAGTTTGTGGCGAGCTTCTTGAGTGATCTAGGTAAGAATCAAGAAGCAAAGAAGGAGATGAGTCGGTCGCCGGTGTAGTCGCCGAACTGGCTACCACCTCCGTCTGGTACATGTAAGGTGAATGTGGATGGAGCAGTGGCGAAGACTGCAAACCGCGATGTTGTGGGCGCAGTTTGTCGATCATATCAGGTGGTGCGTACCTGGGAGCCTCCTCTACCATCGTCTTCAAGGGGATCACACACCCAGGCTGCCTTGAGGCCATGGCATGTAGAAGCCCCAGCTATGGTGGCTGATCTGCACATAAACAAGGTCTTGATGGCGTTAGACTGTATGGAGGTGGTCCAGAACCTGCGCATGAGAAGGCCATGGATCAGTTCGGCCATATCTTGCAAGAGATAGATGATAGGGCGAGGCGACGCGGCAGAGTTTCCTTCCGCCATGAAGGCAGCGCTCGAACATGGAGCCTCGTAACCTGGCACTGCTTGCGACATTGCTGTCGGCAGGGCAGCATGTTCCGTTCCCCCGGGGATCTACGCTCGCATCCCCCGGCTCCAACAACCAACGCGTGTCCCTACGTGCCTCTGTCTTATCTCTTCAACCTTTTCCATGTCTCTCTCAACCACCGATTCCTTCACCCCTTTATTCTTTCACAGAGAGGAAAAGAGCACACCATGAAATTCTCCATAGCTCGTCGTTCCGGTCACACTCACCTCCGCCGCCATGCCTATCACACCCAGCGCTTCGGCCGTTCCTCTCTCTCCCCGACGCCCCTCCTTTTTTAATCTTCTCTGATTTCAATCCTGTCCCCAACTTGCTACCAGCCGCCCGGCCTCCATCTGCTACCGGCCGCACTACGCCTCCACCTTCTACCGGTCGCGTCGCTGCCTCCTGCGACTCGCCGGAGTTGCCGCCTTCCTGCACCTAGCCGGAGTCGAGGACTGCTCCTGTCCATCCCCGGCCGGCTCCCACATCGCCCACGAGCGCGAGCTCCAGCTCCCCGCTGCGCGCCTTGCTTTGCGCCGCTGCCGTGCTCTGCTGCGTACGCTCTGCTGCTTGCTTTGGGCCGTTGTCGCCTGCACCTCCCGCCGCTGGGCTATGCTACTTGCGCCGCGCGCGCCCTGCTGATTGCTTCGGGCCACCGTCGCCTGCACCTCCCGAAGTCGCTTTCATTGCTCTGCCCTTGACCTCTTCTCCTACCACCGTGGTGTCGAGTTTTTGCTACATCCAGTCGGTGGCGGTGCTACAAGCGAGCTTTTGTTTTGCTACATGCGGCCAGTGGTGAAGCTATGAGACCTCTGACGTGCTATGTGTATCGTCGTTTTTTTGCTAATAATTTTTGCTACAAAGGCTTTCTTATTTTGCTAGAATAGTATATATGGTTTGCTACGAAATCTCCGGCGAGGTTTCTAGCGAGGTTGGATTTGCTACAATAGAACATTTTTTTTGCTATATATGTTTTGTGGTTTTGCTACAATATCGTAAATTTTTTGCTACAAATTTTCCGGCGAGGTTCCCGGTGAAAGTCTCCGACGATTCTCCGGTGAAGTCGGTTTTGCTACATTGAAACAAAACTTTTGCTACAAAGTCTCCGACGATGTCTCCGGTGAGGACAGTCTTATTTGTTCTATTTTCTAGACGAACCTTTTTTGCTACAATGTAGCAAAAGCGAGACAAGTGTAGCAAATGCGGAATAAATATAGCAAAAGCGGGATAAAGGACAAAACGTGAAGATCTGGACCGTGAATCTACGCTGATCTAACGGCTGGGGACCCGGGGGATAGAAAGTTTCCATCCTCAGGGGACGCATAGCACTGTCCTTTGGTTTGGCTAATTTTTTTAAAATAATATATATATTTTTATTCAATTTCACAAATAATCCATGAAATTTAAAAATTGCAAATCTAATGGACCATCGTCCGTTGAAAAGACGAAGATGGTGGTTCATCTTTTGAAAAGACGAAGGCGGTGGTTCGTCTTTTGTGGTGGCTGGACAAGTTCATTCACACGTACGTTCGTCTTTTGAACGGACGAACCACCCCCTTCGTCTTTTCAAAAGACGAACTACCATCTTCGTCTTTTCAACGAATGACGATCCATTAGATTTGCAATTTTTGGATTTCGTGTATTATTTGTGAAATTGAATAAAAAATGTATTATTTAAAAAAAATTAGCTTTGGTTTGAGTCCAAACCAGTCCAACTCCAATCCAATCCAATAAAAGCTAGAGTCTAGACCGAATTGAACTACTCTATGAATTCAGACCGTTGAGAGCAATCCAAAGGGAATTAAATGGAAAACCAAGCCAAATCTGTGGTTTCAATCCAAACTATACCCAGCGCTACACCCATGACCGCACCCTCCGGGTACGGTTTCCCAACAAGTACCAAGCATGGAACAGTTTGTACAAATAAAAGATATATTTGCACTTGCAGTTGACATCTATACAAGTTCTGTAACTTTTAGTACTATTAAAATACAACTATCGAACCACTAGTACAGAAAATTATCTGTGCCAAGGACGAGACCCCGTCTCTAAGTTGCTTTGCTATTGATTCTTGCTCATGCCTCTCTGCTGGAAAGATGCCGCCTACGGGAGGAGGAATTGTGACCAGTGCATCACACCAGTTGCATGGAAAATCACCATCCGTCAGAAGAACCGACTTCAAGTCTGGAGCTCGACCCATCATGGTGCTTACAAATAACAAATGCTGCTCCAATAGGGGCCTAAAACCAGCAAACTTGAACTCTTTCAATTGCCACTTGTCACAGCTCGTGAACCTAGGAATGTTCCATGAAGGTTTAACTTTCTGACTACCATAAAATATTATTCTTTCTTCATTACCCTCCCGGCATGGATGAAAGAACATCTGCATTCAGCACCCAACAAAAATGTTATAAAGATACAGTACAGTAGGATTCGCACCAAGGCCTATTCTACACTAGGATGGTGTTCTTAGATTGAGTCTGATAGACTTATATATGTTCCAGCTAAAAGTGGAAAAGAAAGAGTACAAGTACCTTGATATCAAACATCTCAACAGATGGAGCAGCTTCTAGGAGATATAATATCCATAACAGGTCAAATTCCATATAGATGCCATGAATAGACAGCTTCTTTAGCCTGTTGAATGCACTGCAGAGTTGTTTTCCTTCAGGTTGAATCCAGATCTGATGAACAAAAAAAAAGGTAAGAACAAAATGAATGTATGTATGTAGAGGCAAGTTAGTGTGCACTACTTGGATAGTAATTTGCTAAGTATTGGGATGCTTCCTGCCAATTGTAAATCACAACTAAACTGAAATAACTTGATCATGGAATGAACAAGCAAAACTAGATAAATCCTAGCCCTGATCTGACTTGAAGTTCATACTTTATGAAATGAAATAGCACAACAACAATATAACAACTATCTACTGAAATTACCTTCTCTCCATCAAAGCTTAAAGTTAGAGTTTGTATGTTTGTGGCACCACGCAGAGCCTGGCTTAAACTAAACTCTTGGTGACGGGGAGTTGCAGAACAGAAGAGGCACATTTCCTTGAGTGATGGCAAAGAACCAAAACACAAGGGGGCCTCATGATATACCCAGTCCTGCATACGGAGCCGCTCCAGTTTTGGAAGGCAGAGCACCTCAGTTCTTTTCAATCTGAGCAAGTAGACTTCTAGAACTCTGAGATTTGAATCTGGTGCATTGATCTTCCATACAGAACATGCACCGGTGTCACAGTGGTCCAGGCTAAGGTGCAGCAGTTGCTTGCAGCAGTCAAACAGGAGGTGATGCATGTCCTCCTCATCAAGGCGAACATTATGTAGATGGAGCCTTGTGAGGCAAGGAAGAACACTAGGATAGGCACTGAATAATCCCCACACATCCCGAGCTTGCTGTACCATAACCTCATTTTTGGCGTCCCTGGGCCTCTTCTCGTTTAAGATTTCCAGCTCCAATTCTTTTACGATCTCGCTGTCAATGGCATTGCTAACAAGCAGGCCAATGTCGCGTGAGTAGTTGCCGGTGAGATAGACCTTAAGGCATAGCTTGCTGATGGTGCGTTTCTCGCGGGACTGAGCCAAGAAGCTTCTAGTAGCTCCTGATAGAGCCGCCATTGCTTGATCAATCTGGCATGGAGTCGCTGGGCATGGGGCACCAAGGAAGTCCGTGACATGAAGTTTAAGCTCAGGAAGTAACCAAGGCAAGTCTCGCCACCGCATCGACAACACGCTAGTCCTTGCTGCCGTGGCAAGGTCGACTGTCCCCAAGATAGAGATTAAGATGTCATCGGTCAGCGCGCTGAGCCTATCTTCTTCCTCCACTTTCTGCAGGAATAATACGTCCTCCATGAGTACAGTCAAGAACATGTTAACATTGAAGCAAAAGTAATACTAGTAGTTGCCAAGAAGCTAGCAAAGAACTTACATGGCCGTGCACATTATTTGACTCGACGGATAATAACCTCTGACACTGCCTCCGATTCCAGGATGCCATGAGCGCTAGTCTTTTACTATTTCAGCAACGCCTGTCTTTTATTTCTCAAGCGCCCCGATCGTCTCTGTTTTATTCACAAAGAGGAGAAGAAAGAGGAGACAATAACAATGCTCTATAGTCTATACGGATCCGACCAGAATTATAAGTAGAGAATCTCCGACTTGTCCGAACCGAAATCGATTAATACTGACAACAGCCTTACGAATGCGTTGGCACGATAAATTACGATCTCGTGTTACATACTGTTGGTGGAGGAGGGATCCCCTTCCCTGATTTCTTCTATTTGGGTGGTGGATCATCTCAAAGAGGCCGGTAAATGAATACTCTTCCTCTCCCTGAAAAATCAATCCAATCACCACACCTTGCCGATGGCGCGAGGAAAACAAAACAGAGGGGATCAGGGATGCGAGGGACTTACCTTCTTCGAGGGCGGCGGCGTTCCGGCGGTGCCTGCTGGACGGCGGCTCAGCATAACCCTACTTGGCAAGGGAAGATGCCAACCGCCCAACGCGCCCAACGCTGTCTTCTAATCTTCTTGGGCCAGCATGGGCTGCAGCCTCCTCGCCAAGTCCACGAGCAGGCCAATGTCATGGTCCAGTAGATGCGCTCTATTTTGTTTTCCAAATTGCACATACCCCGCTAGCGATTAAAAAAAGGAAAATGATACACTTCACCCGGGGATCGCTCGCGACGCATCCCCCGGCTCGCACGAGCGACGCATGTCCAGCAAACCGACAAAACATGTGGGCCAACATGTCTCTCATCCCTGCACCGCGTCTCTTTTTTCCTTCTCTGCCCCACGAAGGAAGCCATGGCCTTCTCCTCCTGTACTCAATCGTCCTCGGTGCCCACAAAATTTCCCCCGACGACTGCTCCACGTTTCTCGCCGGCGGCCACACCCCGCTCCTCCCACCGGCAGCCACACCTCATTCCTCCTGCCAACGGCTGAGCCTCGTTTCCCACTCCACCGAGGCTCTCACAGTCATCGGTGCCTCCTATCCTTTTGCATGTGCTGCCGCGCGCCATCCTGCCGCCGGCCTTGACCATAAGAGCATGATGCACGGAAAAAAATCGAGCTCCGACAATCCCTTGAGTGTGGATGGCTGTTAGTTGCGAGAGCCACTCCTCATCCCAATGCTACAAGACACGGTGGTGCTTTCTAGAAGAGGCAGTGGTGCTTGCTACAACCGGCCATGGCGTTTTTCTACAGAGGGCGGGGATGCTTGCTACAGCTATGGCGGCGCTTTGCTACAATGGCTCGCTACAAGCGGAGGAAGCTCTTGCTACAAGCGGCGACTTCATTTTGCTATGGATGGTGGCGATGCTTGCTACAATGGCGAGGCGGTTTGCTACCACGACGATGGCGTTTTCCTATGGAGGGCGGCGACGCTTGCTACAACTGCGACGACGCTTTGCTACAATGGTGGAGGTGGTTTGCTACCACGACAACGACACTTTGCTACCACGGCGATGACACTTTGCTACCACGTGCTTTGCTACAATGGCGTCGGAGATTTGCTACAACGACGTCGGGGGTTTGCTACCATGGCCGGCAGCGGTGCTACGTGCTGGCCGATGCGGGCGTTAGCCGCTTTTGCTACAAGGGGCGGTCGGCGCCGCTGCAAGCGGAGCATGTACTATGACCGGTCACCGCCGATGTTACGAGCCGCGACAGGCGAAACGGCGTTTTCTCCAGCGACTTGAGGGGCTCATGGAGGAGCGTAGGGGTTAGGAAGACAGCGGTAGCATTCTTTTCAGGGACTGCGTCTTCTCTAGCGGCAGCAGAGCTTTCAAGGGACCACCCATGCTGCTACCTCGGCGAAGCTGTGACGAACATCTTCTCCGGCAGCAGATGTGCCTCATGGAGCAGTGATGCAGACCCGGAAGTGGTAGTTGCCAGCAGGAAGGGAGAGAGAGATATGGGGACGGAGAGACACGGCCATTGCAGGGACGCGTTGACCGAGCTGGATCAGACGGTTAGGAGCGAGTAAATCGTGCGGTTAAGAACCCGGGGGATGGAGGGATCAAATCCCCCCGGGGACGCCTAGCGTGACCCTTAAAAAAGCATAGGAAGGGACCTAGTTTTGTAGGGTTTGGCGACTCCGCTGGCGATCCACATCTTCGCCGCATGAATTTATTGGACCCACACTCCGGCCTTTCCTTCCATCCTCTCGACTACTCGGACTGATCAAGGGGTCAACCTAGTTAACTATTGGCCTTGGTAGATCAACTTTGGGCGCCTTAGTGTTTTTGGATTTGGGAGCGATTGAGGAAGCAACAATCGCCATGGCGACTAAGAGTTCCAATGTAAGAGGGAACATCGAAGAAGGATCTTGACGTGCAAGATTTGCTCAATTACTTGAACCTTCATGTGCTGACCTCGACGATGTAGTTGTACAAATGGATATCGCTTGCAGCATAGCCCCCCCCCCCCCCTCGCGACTTACTATGCATAGGTCGAAGATCAATCAAGAGTGCTCCCCCTTGCTATGGTTGGGCAGGAAAACCGAAAACCGAAACCAAGACCAAAACCAAGTAGACCGATACCAAAAAGACCAATCAGAAATTTGGGTAGCAAATCTTAAAGACCAAATTTTGTTTAGTCAATTCGGTCATTAAGTCCATGTAACCGAATAGACCGGATAATACATGTAGTTATATTCTTAGTTGGTTAATTGTATTTGTAGTTGTGTTTTTTGGTACTTGTAGTTTGTTGAAGTATCATTGCAGCCTACATGATGTTGGTTATGAGAGGGACACCGTGCTTATGCGAGTTGTTCACTTGTTCTATTTGCATCCAAAATATTATACTCCCTCTTGTTCGAATTAACGGACGTGGTGGTCTTTTTGCAAAGTACAACTCCATGTTTTTCTGACACAATCCTCGGTCCTCCCGTTGTTTTCTCCGCTTCGTCTCGCCACTCGCTCTCGCCCGCGCTGTCGCTCCCTACCGAACGACGACTCGCCTGTACCGCTCGCTCCTCCTAGTCTGCTCTCCCACCGACGCTAACCCACTTTCGTGGCTAACCCTAGCCCCCGACCTCTGCGGCCGTCGCGTCCTTGCCCAGACTTTCGTCGTCGTAGCGTCCAAGATGTTACCTTGGCAGCTCCGGTGGGCAAGATGGTGCTCCTCCTCCATGGATTTAGATGGCCGCCCTTTGCTCCTGAATTCTGCTTCCCTCGCTTCAAAGATGGTACCTTGGCGGTTCTGGTGGCAAAATGGTGCTCCTCCTCGAACGATTTAGATGGTCGCCCTCGCCCCCGACCTCCGTTGTCGTTCAGTAGCCCCAACTTCAGTGGCCTTCGCGTTACTCGACCACCTTTGCCTCCCCAAGGTGCATCCCTGAAAGGATCGTATGGGCACCTAGAGGGGGGGTGAATAGGTGCTACTTCAAATTTTCTTCTTTTTCAAATTAAGGTTTGACAATAAGGTAAATTCTCTAGATAATGCAACTACGGTGAATTTACCTATATGACAAATATGCAAGAGCTACCACAACACAAAGTAGTAACAAGTAAGTAAGGTGCGGTAAAGGATAGAAGTAACCGAAAAGTGGACGCGGAGACACAAGGATTTGTTTCCCGTAGTTCCTTCCTTTTGAGGGGAAGTACGTCTACGTTTGGAGAGGGGGTGGTTTCAAACCACCAACGCCACGAAAGGCCTCCCTTGTTCTCCGATGAATCTCACCCCAACAGGATCGATTCACCTTCCACTATATCGGCAACCTTCAAGGTGGAAGCCGGCACCGTTACAAGTTTGGGGCACACATCCACAACTTAATCGGAGGCTCCCAAATACAAGCAAGCTGTCAAAGCAATCAAAGACAAGCTTGTAAGAACCAAAACAAGAACTAGGGTTTCCAAGAAAACACTAGAGCAAAGGGGCCCTCAATGAAATAAGGGGGAAATGAAGATCTCTTTTGGTGAAGTAGTAGATCGGGGCCTCCTCCTTCGATTCCCCAAAGATCAAGGACTTTGGGTGGTGGAATGAGGAGATCTTGAAGATTGAGTGGCTCTAATGGTGGTCTTGACTTTAATGTGTTTGAGCATCTTGTCCCAAGGTAGGTTTATACCCCTCCACAATCGCCGTTGAGCTTTTATCGCGGTAGTACCGGTTCGTTCAAGCAGACTACCGGAGAACTCCGTACTCGGACCTGGTACCGGACCATCCTCTTTCAAACTTCATACAGCCACCTTACAGCGGTACTACTATTGATGCTGTCAAGCGGTAGTACCAAACGTGGCAAGATTACTACAGACTTAGTGGAATCGTGACTTTAGACGAAGAAAAACTCTGTCACGCCAGGTAGAAAAATGCGGTACTACCGTATTTTAATACCTAGTCAGACAGAAGCTTTTTGCCAACATACAAAAGTCTCTGCCCCGAGCGGTACTACCGCATTTTAGTACCGGAGCAGGCAGAAGCTTTTGACAAGTGGTCAAAAATCTACTGTCGCGCTAGGTACTAAAAAGCGGCGGTACTACCGCTTTTTAGTACCTAGCCCGGCAGAGGCTTTTTTACAGTTAGTCTAAGCCTTCTGTCGCATCCGGTAGCAAAAAGCAGTACTACCGCTTTTTGGTACCGTGCCAGGCAGACAGCTTTTGAACATTGCAAAACTTTTTAATGCACCTGCGATACTCTTGGCAAATGATTAGTCCGATATGTGTGTTGTCATCAAACACCAACGGTAGCAAAAAAGCAGTACTACCGCTTTTTGGTACCGTGCCAGGCAGACAGCTTTTGAACATTGCAAAACTTTTTAAT
Organism: Avena insularis; assembly: GCA_023614405.1. Classification (NCBI taxonomy): domain Eukaryota; kingdom Viridiplantae; phylum Streptophyta; class Magnoliopsida; order Poales; family Poaceae; genus Avena; species Avena insularis. The sequence goes on from CM042690.1 coordinate 31,001,174, forward strand.
GCACCTGCGATACTCTTGGCAAATGATTAGTCCGATATGTGTGTTGTTATAAAACACCAAAATCACTAGGGATAGAAAATGCTCTTTCAATCTCCCCATTTTTGGTGTTTGATGACAACACACATTTTGCAGGGAAATCTAGTGATGACAAGATATAGATGGGGCTCCCCCTAGATATGTAGAAACAACCCCCATACACTCAAACAAGTTACCTGGGAGTAGAAGTCGCACATAGAGCACATACCTTTGCTCAATAACATGTGATGACCAATATTGATTAGAAATGGGGAAGGTTGTCAAATAGGATGGATCCAATTGAGAATATCCATATTACACACAAGATGGATCCATACGATAACCATATAGTCTCACCATACATAGCAAATAAAGCTCACAAATAGTTAGTTCACACATAGTAAGTCACACATAATAAGAGGCAAGCAAATAAAGTTCACAATCGAATAAAATCAATGGCAAGAACGCGCTTGTGACTTTTCCCTCGCAAATCCCGCATACCTAATGTGCAACTTCTCCCCCTTTGGCATCAAGACGCCAAAAAGGGACAAGAGCAACACTAACGCCCCGGAGATCACTCATCATCATAGTCTTCCCATGCATCATCATGAGGTGGCGGGGCATGGAAGGAGGAGGTGGCATCATCTTCCCAGTGGCTGTGCTTGGAGATCCATTGGTCTTCTGGGGTAATGTTGTTCTCGGAGCCCTTGGAGACGGTCAAGCCTTGAGCCTCCATCATTTCCTTCTGACGAGCACATGACTTCTTCGCATAGACATGGGCCTCATACATGCGTTTCTGATTGTCCACTTGGAAGCAGAATATCTTCTTGAGTTTGGCCTCAAACTTCTTAGCCCAAGATGGCTGAGCGGACTGGCGACGTGAGACCACAAAGGCAGCATCCTGCTGTGCATCAGCAGCATCACCTGATTCCTCCACAACAGGGTTCCCATCCTCATCAACAATCTGACCATCAGCATTGCGTGGTTTGCGATGGGTCTTGATCAACAGATTCTTGTGGCGGTGAGTGGCAGGACGAAGAGAAGACAAGTCACGGGCAATCACAGGGCACTTGCGAATAATGAGAGCCATGATGTACGGAGCAAAAGTAGGCACCCTCCTTTGAAAAGTGGCACAGACCATTTCATTCCAAATGACATCCATCACATCCATAGGTAGGCCAGAGTCACGGTGGTGATGGGTGGCCATCATAATGTCGACCATGAAGGCATGTATCTCATCAACATTCCCAGCACGAGGGGCGATGGTCTCAAGAAAGATGCGATGCAAGATGTCATATGTAGGGAGAAGCCCTTTGATCTTTCCAGGGATGTCGCGCCCCCGGATGTACAGTGGTGCAAGAACATCCTTATTCATGGGACTATCATTGTCGTGGCACCGAAAGCCAACGGGAATGTCTTTGCCACGGTCTTCGTACCCGAGAATAGCCCCAAACTCAGCCAACGTTGCTTGCTTGACAACACCCTCAGTCATCCAGGTGAGAGTCCGAGTATCATTCTTGGCAAAGTGAACGGTTGCATAGAACTGAGCAATGAGCATTGGATCATAGTTGCACCGGAACTCCATAATGGGAAGCAAGCCAATGTTGGTGCAAATGTCAAGGGCCTCACCAAAGTAGTTCAGGTTCTTCCTCACATGATTCATCTCGATCCATTTTTGAGGAACCACAATTTTGTCATCCTTCATGAGTATCTCATGGAACACCCGCTCCTGGAAATCCGTAAAGAAGAGGCTATTTTCCCGAGTATGAGAGCGAGCTGTCCCATATGGACTGACCACCCGCAGGTCATGAAATTCTGTCTCAGACAAATCAGACAGCAGCTTTGGCCCAGATGGCCCGGAACTATGGCTCTTGCGAGGACCGGAGGGAGGAGGAGGTGGAGGAGCTTTACCACGACCAGCACTTTGCTTGACCCCCCCACCCCGACGACCGCGAGTTGTTGGAAGTTTCAGACGGGCACTAGGTTGAGGCATGACCTCCTCTTCTGACTCAGTCTCTGATTCTGACGACTAGTCCTCGATCTCATAGTGAGCTTTGGAGCATTTGCGCGATCCCCGGGAACCCCCTGCACCTGTGAAAGAACGAGGGAGATAGCATAGGGGTAAGGGCACAAGAACCTGAGACAAACAGAGGATGGAGCTCTTGGTGTTTTAAAAACAAGTTGCTGCCAGTACAGGGCAGTAGTACCGGATATGCACTGGCGGTAGTACCGGAAAAGATTCCCGACACTACCGGCCCGCGACCACAGTGCAGATCTGAACTAGAGATCCATGTACGGGCAGTAAAGTTGTTGTAAAACACGATTTCCATCGGACAAAGTGGTAGATCTGGTAAATAGAACACGATACAACCTCAAGAATACAAGTTTTAACCAAGAATCAAAGTTACCCTAGATTCAATGGAGAAAACAAGGGAGAAGATGAGGAGGGCGGTAGTACCGGTGTCCATGACGGTGGAGAAGAAGGAGGAGCCCGCGGGGAGGCCGGATCCGGTGTGGATCCGGGAGAAGGAGAGAAGAGCGGGGCTCCTGCGGCGTCCTCTTGCTCCTGTGGTGGCGCTGGTGAGGAGTGGAGACGAAGGATGAATGAGGCACTGAGGGGTGCCTCTCCCCCGTCTCCAATCTTAACCGACACGCACAAGCGGTAGTACCGGTGCCAAGGGCGGTAGTACCGGAAATTCCAACCGGTAGTACCGCACCTGGGAAGTTTCCAGACAGGACCCTGGAAACTGAACCAGAGGCGGTAGTACCGCTAGCAATGTCCGGTAGTACCGTTTGGCGGTAGTACCGCTTATGGGACCCGGTAGAAACGTAACCATCAGGACAGAGAGCCAATATACATAAAATGGAAGGTTCTTGTGCAGAGTAGATGAGTTTTGTTGGGGGATAAGAATGGTATGGGTTTAGAGAGTCACACTGATATGGGACAATGCACTAAAAAATTACTAAAAACATATGAAGAGCCAAATGTGAGTGCACGACCAAAAGAACAAAACCAACTAGAGGATGACAAACATGAGTAAGAACCAATTCAAAAATGACAAACACGAGTAAGCACATCTGTTGGAATTATGCCCTAGAGGCAATAATAAAGATGTTATTATTATAATTCTTGTTCATGATAAAGTTTATATTCCATGCTAGAATTGTATTAAGCAGAAACATTAATACTTGTGTGGTTTGTGAACAACACCGTGTCCCTAGTACGCCTCTATGGACTAGCTCATTGATCAATGATGGTTAAGGTTTCCTAACCATAGACATGAGTTGTCAATTGATAATGAGATCATATCATTGGGAGAATGATATGGTGGACAGACCCTAACTAAGCGAAGCAATTAGATCGTGTCATTGTGTTCATCTTTGCGAAGCTTTTCCTATGTCAAATATTGTATTCCTTAGACCATGAGATAATACAACTCCCTGGTATCGGAAGAAATCTTTGAGGTCATCAAACGTCATCCTATGAGAGGGTGATCATAAAGGTGTCTCTCAGGTGATCGGAAAGTATCTGTTGGGTTGTATGTATCGAGATGGGATTTGTCCCTCCCAAGTCGGAGAGATATACTTCGGGCCCACTCGGTAATCGATATCGACACCGCTTGCAAGCATGTGGTTAAGGAGTTAATCACAAAGTGATATCGGATTACGGAACGAGTAAAGTACTTGCTGAGAACGAGATTGAACTAGGTATGACGATACCGACGATCGAATCTCGGGCAAGTAAAATATCGCGAGACGAAGGGAATATATATATGGGATTGATTGAATCCTGGCATCGTGGTTCATCCGATATGATCATCGATGAATGTGTGGGAGTCAATATGGGTGCCTGCACTTTACCGTTGATTATTGATAGAAGATCATGTCTGCATATTCTCGAACCCGCAGGGTCACACACTTAACGTGTCTCGACGCTAGGATAGATTGGATAATTGGTTTATGAATTTGTGTTCGGAGTCTCGGATGGGATCCGGGATATCACGAGAGGTTCCGGAATGGTCCGGAGAATAAGATTCATATAAGGCAGTGCAGTTTTTTGGAGTTCGGAATTGTTAGGATTAATAGGTATTGTCTGAAGCTTCTAAAACCTTCCTAAGGGGCCAACGTGGTCCCACCTTCCGGGAGGGGGCATGGGCCTATGAGGGAGTGTCCTGGCCGCATTGGGCCAGGGGCACAAGGCCCCATAGGGCCCAGCCGATCCTAGATAAGTTTAAATTCGTTTAAACTAGAGATAGGGTTATCTAGATAAGGGGAGAGTTTAAATTGTTTAAACTAGAGATAGGCTTGGAGGAGGGGCTAGGGCTGGCCGCCACCACCCCCTCTATATATAGAGGGCTGGTGCGCCCCCTCCCCCCCACACACACATCTCCCTCCAAGCCCTAGTAACCCTGCTGCCTTCCTCCCTCCCTCCCGACTGTTTGTAGGCGAAGCCTGCAGCAGTAAATTCTCCACCATATACACCACGCCGTGCTGTAGATCCAATCCATCTCTCCACCATACTTGCTGGTCCGGAAGGAGGAGACGCCGAGGTGCTGCACATGTGCATCTCACGAGGCACCGCCACTTGTGGTGCTAGATCGGATCGGATCGCGAGGAGGAGAAGCGTACGACTACATCACCCACGTTCGACGAACGCGTTCCGCTGTCGAATCTTCAAGGGTATGAAGATCTAATCCAATCTCTCGTTGTTTGCATCTCCTAGATTAGATCTTGGCTTTCCTCTGTTCGCTTCCGTAGAAAATTTTGATTTACTATGCTGCGAAACCCTTCAACATCAACCTCTCGACTGAGAGGGGGCGGTGGCCTAGGCCACCATATTTGAGTATACTCGGCTTGGCACCACGAAGATATATCTTGGGTCCATTACCGAAACTCATCATTAAGCTCACATATCACAAAATGATATTAAGAGGAATGAAGATTTTGTTTACTTTGCGCATAATGGGGGGAGGGATGGTCCAATCAATTAGGACCTCACTCCCCCTATGTCCATGCCTGCACCTAAACCAAATATGGGTCGAGTATTAGGTGAGAGTGCAAGATAATCAAGTCAAGCTCCTTGAATCTACGATATTTAGTTCATTCCTCAAGTACCAAAACTTGCTTCATCAAGTGACTTCGTGAAGATATCGGCAAGTTGATCTTTGGTTGAAACATAGGATAGATCAATATCACCTCGAGCAACATGATCTCTAATGAAGTGATGACGAATATCAATATGCTTTGTCCTTGTGTGATCCACCGGGTTGTATGCAATTTTGATGGCACTTTCATTGTCACATAGAAGAGGCACTTTGTCACAATGGACACCGTATTCCTTTAAAGTTTGCCTCATCCATAGCAATTGAGTGCAAGCACTAGCGGCAGCAACATACTCGGCTTCGGCGGTGGAGAGAGATATACAATTTTGCTTCTTAGAAGACCAACATACCAAGGATCTACCAAGGAATTGGCAAGCCCCAGATGTTGATTTTCTATCATCCTTGTCCCTTGCCCAATCTGAATCCGTATATCCACAAAGAGCAAGTGTTAAGCCTCGAGGATACCAAAGACCATAAAATGGGGTATGTGTAGGGGTTCGTAGCATGGAAAACAAAAAATTTCCACCGCATACAAACAAACAAGCCAAGATCTATCTACTAGATTGTAGCAACGAGTCGATGGAATAACTTACCCTCGAAGATTCCAAAGTGTTTAACGAGAGCAGATTCTCGTGGGTGATGTAGTCGTACTCTTGCTGATCTCAAGATCGCGTAGACGATCCTTCCGGTGCTGCGTTCCAAGGCGCTTCCATGATCGGTCACATCGTTACTCGACGAAGACCTTCCTCTCCTTGTTCAAAGACGGCGGAGGTTGTAGCACTCTCCTCGCGATTCCGGCCTGACGGTGGTACCGGAAGTAGAGGGAGATCCCAGGCCAAGGCTTAAGCCGAGTATGGTGGACTATGAGAGAGGCTTGGCGATCTAGGGTTTAGAGGCACCAAGTAGAGGGAGCTAGGCCGGTGGCTAGGGCAAGTAGAAGCCCCAACTCGGCGGCTTGGGAGAAACCCTAGGGGGCGGCGGCTATGGTGGTGGCCGGCGGCTAGGGTTAGGATTTAGAGGGGCAAGGTGTGTATCTTGGAGGGGCAGCCCTGCCCCTCCTTATATAGGTGGAGGGGGCGCGCCAAGGGGAGGGGAGTCCCTCCCCAACTCGGTCTCCAAGTGGGCCGGCGGTGGAGGGAGGGAACTCCTCCCAAAGTAGGTTTCCTACTCTCCCTCCACCAAACAAAATAGCCGTTTGACTTTTCAAATTGGCGTTTGACTTTTCAAACTAGGATTTGATTTATCCCTTTATTTTGTTCACCCAGTACATGATGCAATCATTCCAACTTGTTATGACACATTCATGTACCCTTCCTCTCCGGAGTGCCGGACCTTTCGGAACCTTCTAGAACATTCCCGATGAAAACACCGGAACCATTCTCCAACCCCGAAACAGGACTTTCCTTATATGAATCTTATTCTCCGGACCATTCCGGATCTCCTCGTGATATCCTGGATCCCATCCGAGACTCCGAACAACATTCGGTCTCTTACTCATCATTCCATAACTACTCAACAACGTCGAATCCTTAAGTGTGTCTCCCTACGGTTCGTGAATTATGCGGACATGATCGAGACACTTCTCCGAACAATAACCAATAGAGGAATATGGAAATTCATATGGCTCCCACATATTTCTACGATTACTTTGCGATCGAATGAACCACTTACATACGATACCAATTTACCTTTGTCTCACGATAGTTTACTTATCCGAGGTTATGATCGTCGGTATCTCTGCATACCTAGTTCAACCTCGTTACTGATAAGTACTCTTTTCTCGTTCCCATGATATGTGATCCCTTGTGAGCCAGTCACATGCTTGCAAGCTAATTGGATGACATTCCACCGAGAGGGTCCAGAGTATATCTATCCGTCATATGGATGGACAAATCCCACTCTTGATCCATGTGTCTCAACCAATACTTTCCGAACACTCAATGCCACCTTTATAGCCACCCAGTTACGATGTGGTGTTTGATGTCATCAAAGCATCCTTCCAGTGATGGTGATAAGCATGACCTCATGGTCGAAGGAATTAGGTTACTATGTATCAGAAAGCATATAGCAATTGAACTATTAAAATGACTTGATCTTTATGCTACGCTTATCTATAGGAGTATGTCCATCATATCATTCTCCTAACGATATGATCTTGTTGTTAATAACATCTCAATGTTCATGATAGGGACCACAATCATTTATTAACCAACAAGCTAGTATTGTGAAGAGGCTTTACTAGGGACTCTTATTTAAGTTTACAAATCACACAAGTATTAATGTTTCCTTATTAATACTATTATAGCATGAATTTAAACATTTATCATAAACACAAAGATATAATAATAACTATATTTATTATTGCCTCTAGGGCATATCTCCAACAGTCTTCCACTTGCACTAGAGTAAACTAATCTAGATTACATGGTAATATACCGAACACCCATGGCAGTTTGGTGTTGGTCATGTTTTGCCCTCGGGAGAGGTTTAGTCAACGGATCCGCCACATTCAGATCTGTGTGTACTTTGCAAATCTTTATGTCACCATCTTGGACATGTTCTCGAATAGCGTGAAAACGTAGCTTGATATGCTTCAGCTTCTTGTGTGACCTTGGTTCTTGCGCATTGGCTATGGCGCCCATGTTATCACAGTAGATAGACATTGGGTCCAGCGCACTTGGAACCACACCGAGCTCTGCAATGAACTCTTTCATCCATATCGCTTCTTGTGAAGCCTCCGAAGCAGCTATGTATTCCGATTCAGTTGAAGATCTCGCCACAACGCTTTGTTTTGCACTCCTCCAGCTAACTGCTGCACCATTCAAAATAAATACGTATCCAGATTGAGATTTAGAATCATCTGGATCGGTGTTCCAACTAGCATCGGTGTAACCATTAACAACGAGTTGTTCATCACCTCCATAAGAAAGAACCATATCCTTAGTTCTTCTCAAGTACTTAAGGATGTTTTTGATCACGTCAATGATCCACTCCTGGATCACTTTGATATCTGCTAGTCAAACTAACAACATATGCAATATCGGGTCTAGTACATAGCATGGCATACATTAGAGATCCTATGGCTGAGGCATAGGGAGTCTTACTCATCCTTTCTCTATCTTTTGCCGTTGCTGGACTTTGAGTTTTACTCAAGGTCGTATTGGGCAACATGGGCAAGAACCCTTTCTTGCTATCTTCCATTCCAAACCTCTTTAGAACGTTGTCCAAATATGTACTTTGTGACAATGATATTAGGCGTCTCGATCTATCTCTATAAATCTTTATGCCCAATATGTAAGCTGCTTCGCCAAGATCTTTCATTGAAAGACTATTATTCAAATATTCCTTGACACTATTAAGAAGGTCTACATCATTCCCAATCAACAATATGTCATCTACATATAGTATTAAGAATGCTACAGAGCTCCCACTCACTTTCTTGTAAATACAAGCTTCTCCATAAGTTTGTATAAAACCAAAACTTTTGATTACCTTATCAAACGTTGATTCCAACTTCGGGATGCTTGCTTCAATCCATAAATGGACCGTTGAAGTTTGCATACCTTGTTAGCATCTTTAGGATCGACAAAACCTTTGGGTTGCATCATATACAACTCTTCATCAATGTCTCCATTGAGGAACGCTGTTTTGACATCCATCTGCCATATTTCATAATCGTAATATGCAGCGATTGCTAACATAATCCTTACAGACTTTAGCTTCGCTACTGGTGAGAAGGTCTCATCGTAGTCAACTCCTTGAATTTGTCGAAACCCTTTTGCGACAAGTCGAGCTTTATAGACAGTAATATTACCATCAGCATCTGTTTTCTTCCTGAAAATCCATTTGTTCTCGGACCTTCCGCCATCCGGTAAGTCCACCAAAGTCCATACTTGGTTTTCGTACATGGATCCAATCTCGGATTTCATGGCTTCTTGCCATTTATTGGAATCTGGGCTCATCATCGCTTCCTCATATGTCGCAGGGTCATCGGTGTTGTCCACCAACATGACACTCATAACGGGATCATACCAATCAAGATTGGTACGAGTTCTCGTTGACCTGCGAGGCTCTGTAGCAACTTCAATCGAAGTTTCATGATCATCATCATTAGCTTCCTCTCTTATTGGTGCAGGCACCACAGGAACTTCTTCCGGTGCTGCGCTACTCGCAAGTTCGAGAGAAGGTTCGACAACCTCGTCGAGTTCTACTTTCCTTCCAGTCACTTCTTTCGAGAGAAATTCCTTCTCTACAAAGGATCCATTCTTGGCAACGAAGATTTTGCCTTCGGATCTATGATAGAAGGTATACCCAATAGTTTCCTTCGGGTATCCTATGAAGACGCATTTTTCCGCTTTGGGTTCAAGCTTGTCCGGCTGTAACTTCTTTACATAGGCTTCGCAACCCCAAACTTTAAGGAACGACAATTTAGGTTCCTTCCCAAACCATAATTCATACAGTGTCGTTTCAACGGATTTAGATGGTGCCCTATTTAAAGTGAATGCGGTTGTTTCTAATGCATAACCCCAAAATGATAGCGGTAAATATGTAAGTGACATCATAGAACGAACCATATCTAAGAGAGTTCGATTACGACGTTCGGACACACCATTACGCTGCGGTGTTCCCGGCGGTGTCAATTGTGAAAGTATTCCGCATTTCTTCAAATGCTCGCCAAACTCGTAACTTAGATATTCACCTCCACGATCAGAACGTAGAAATTTAATCTTCTTGTTACGTTGATTCTCTACCTCACTTTGAAATTCCTTAAACTTCTCGAAAGTTTCGGACTTATGTTTCATGAAATAGATATACCCATATCTACTCAAGTCATCCGTGAAGGTAAGAACATAACGATAAACACCGCGCGATGCTACACTCATTGGACCACACACATCGGTATGTATGATTTCCAATAAGTCCGTAGCTCGCTCCATCATACCAGAAAATGGAGTCTTAGTCATTTTACCCATCAGACATGCTTCGCATCTTTCAAGTGATTCGAAATCAAGTGAATCAAGAAGTCCATCGGAATGGAGTTTCTTCATACGCTTCACTCCAATGTGACCAAGGCAGCGATTGCCACATATAGGTCGAGTTATCGCTGGATTTCAAACGTTTAGCTTCTATGTTATTAATATGTGTATTTCCACTATCGAGATTCAATAAGAATAGACCATCTATCAAAGGTGCATGTGCATAAAACATATTACTCATATAAATCGAACAACCATTATTCTCGGATTTAAACAAGTAACCCTCTCGCAATAAACAAGATCCCGATATAATGTTCATGCTTAACGCAGGCACCAAATAACAATTATTTAAGTATAAAACTAATCCCGATGGTAGATGAAGAGGTAGCGTGCCGACCGTGATCACATCAACCTTTGATCCATTTCCTACGCGCATCGTCACCTCGTTCTTCGCTAGCTTTCGTTTATTCAAAGACCTGTTTGAGTTACAAATATGAGCAACCAGACGATTATCAAATACCGTGCACTACTACGAGTACTAGTGAGATACACATCAATAACATGTATATCTGATATACCTTTCTTCTTGATGTTGCCGTTCTTCAAATCCGCCAAGTACTTTGGGCAATTCCGCTTCCAGTGACCTTCTCCTTTGCAGTAAAAGCACTCTGTATCAGGCTTGGGTCCAGCCTTGGTCTTCTTCGTCGGCGCTGTAACTTTCTTACCACCCTTCTTGAAGTGTCCCTTTTGCTTAGACTTGCCTTTCTTGAATTTGGTGGTCTTATTGACCATCAACACTTGGTGCTCTTTCTTGATCTCCACTTCTGCAGATTTTAACATGGAGAAGAGTTTTGGCAACTGCTTGTTCATGCTTTGCATATTGTAGTTCATCACAAAGTTCTTGTAACTTGGTGGTAGTGATTGGAGGACACGGTAAATCCCCAAAGCATTAGGAATCACTATACCCAAGCTTTGAAGTTTGTTTGCGTGCCCAGACATCTTAAGCACATGCTCACTGATGGAGCTGCCTCTTCCATCTTGCAGTTAAAGAACTTTTCAGAAGCCTCATAGCTCTCAACTGCCGCGTGAGTCTCAAAGATCAATTTGAGTTCACGGACAATATCTGAATTCTCAAACCTTTTCTGAAGCTCCGATTCTAAACCATACAAGATAGCACACTTTGCGTGAGATCTTGATTCTTCGGAGGTAAACATTCTTTACTTCATCGGTAGCGATGAGCAGCGGTCACCAATGGTGCATCCAAGACATAGGTCAAATTACCGGCATTGAGGACAATCCTCAAATTGCGGAACCAATCCATGAAGTTGCTTCCATTGTTTTCAACTTTTCTTTCTCTAGAGCATTAAAATTGATGGTAGGGGCTGCCATTGATCTACAACATATTTGCAATAGTTTAGACTAAGTTTATGACAAATTGAGTTCTAATTAATAGTTAAATTAATCTAGGTGAACTCCCACTCAAAAACAATATCCCTCACATTGTTTTAGTGATCACACGAACCAAATCCACCACATCAAAACCGATCATCACGAGAGTTGATGTAGCTTCAATGGCGAACAATCGACATGTTCATCATATCTACTATATGATTCATGCTTTACCTTTCGGTGATCCGTGTTCCGAGACCATGTCTGTACATGCTAGGCTCGTCAAGATTAAACCTTAGCTTCCGCATGAGCAAATCTGGCTTGCCCATGTTGTATACACTTGTAGAATCTAACACACCCGATCATCACGTGGTGCTTCGAAGCAACAAGCTTTAGCAACGGTGCTTACTAAGGATGAACACTTTCGAACTTGAATTTTATGTGCATGAGGGATCATCTTATAATGCTACCGTCGTTAACTAAGCAATACAAGATGCATAAAGGATTAACATCACATGCAATTCATAATATGTGATATGATATGGCCTTTCTTCTTTGTGCTTCCGATCTCCATCTTCAAGCACGAACATGATCTCCATGATCACCGGCTTGCATCAAGGTCAATGACGCCGCTCCATGGTTGTCGTCCACCAGCTTCAACTATTACAACTACTTTGAATAGACACGCGGGTCTTAACAGAAATTAAAGACAACCATATGGCTCCTGCCGGTTGCCAACTTACAATAAGTAACATTGCATACATCAAATATAATCACAATCATGGCCATATCACATCACAGCACACCCCTGCAAAACAAAGTTAGACGCCTCTAATTTCTTTGCATGTTTTACGTGGTTTGGGGCTTTCAATAAGTGTCGTTCTAACTTATGAACAAGAACCACAACATTGATGTTTGAACTATCAAGTGCCCGTTGTAAATTGGATCTTTACTATGATGGGAGAGACAGACACCCGCAAAGCCACTTATGCAATACAAGTTGCATGTTGAGCGTGGAGCAAGTCTCATGAACGATGTCATGTAAGGTTAGCCCGGGCCGCTTCATCCCATCATACCGCAAGATGCAAAGTACACAAGAAGCAATTAATAATAAAAGCACAACCGCCCACAATGACCATTGTGTTCTACTCGTGCAACAGATCTATATATAGACACGGCTCACGATACCCTTTGTAGGGGTTCGTAGCATGGAAAACAAAAAATTTCTACCGCATACAAACAAACAAGCCAAGATCTATCTACTAGATTGTAGCAACGAGTCGATGGAATAACTTACCCTCGAAGATTCCAAAGTGTTTAACGAGAGCAAATTCTCGTGGGTGATGTAGTCGTACTCTTGCCGATCTCAAGATCGCGTAGACGATCCTTCCAAAGGTTGCTGCGTTCAAGGCGCTTCCATGATCGGTCACTGCGTTAAATACTCGACGAAGACCTTCCTCTCCCTTGTTCCAAAGGCGGAGGTTGTAGCACTCTCCTCACGATTCCCAAGACGACGGCGTGGTACAGGAAGTAGAGGGAGATCCCAGGCTTCGCCTTAAGCCGGAGCGAGTATGGTGGACTATGAGAGAGGCTTGGCGATCTAGGGTTTAGAGGCACCAAGTAGAGGGAGCTAGGCCGGCGGCTAGGGCAAGTAGAAGCCCCAACTCGACGGCTTGGGAGAAACCCTAGGGGGCGGCGGCTATGGTGGTGGCCGGCGGCTAGGGTTAGGATTTAGAGGGGCAAGGTGTGTATCTTGGAGGGACAGCCCTGTCCCTCCTTATATAGGTGGAGGGGGCGCGCCAAGGGGAGGGGAGTCCCTCCCCAACTCGGTCTCCAAGTGGGCCGGCGGTGGAGGGAGGGAACTCCTCCCAAAGTAGGTTTCCTACTCTCCCTCCACCAAACAAAATAGCCGTTTGACTTTTCAAATTGGCGTTTGACTTTTCAAACTAGGATTTGATTTATCCCTTTATTTTGTTCAGTGATGACTCCCAGTACATGATGCAATCATTCCAACTTGTTATGACACATTCATGTACCCTTCCTCTCCGGAGTGCCGGACCTTCCGGAACCTTCTAGAACATTCCCGATGAAAACACCGGAACCATTCTCCAACCCCGAAACAGGACTTTCCTTATATGAATCTTATTTTCCGGACCATTCCGGATCTCCTCGTGATATCCCGGATCCCATCCGAGACTCCGAACAACATTCGGTCTCTTACTCATCATTCCATAACTACTCAACAACGTCGAATCCTTAAGTGTGTCTCCCTACGGTTCGTGAATTATGCGGACATGATCGAGACACTTCTCCGAACAATAACCAATAGAGGAATCTAGAAATTCATATGGCTCCCACATATTTCTACGATTACTTTGCGATTGAATGAACCACTTACATACGATACCAATTTCCCTTTGTCTCACTATAGTTTACTTATCTGAGGTTATGATCGTCGGTATCTCTGCATACCTAGTTCAACCTCGCATCGATAAGTACTCTTTTCTCGTTCCCGTGATATGTGATCCCTTGTGAGCCAGTCACATGCTTGCAAGCTAATTGGATGACATTCCACCGAGAGGGTCCAGAGTATATCTATCCGTCATATGGATGGACAAATCCCACTCTTGATCCATGTGTCTTAACCAATACTTTTCGAACACTCAATGCCACCTTTATAGCCACCCAGTTACGGTGTGGTGTTTGATGTCATCAAAGCATCCTTCCGGTGATGGTGATAAGCATGATCTCATGGTTGAAGGAATTAGGTTACTATGTATTAGAAAGCATATAGCAATTGAACTATTAAAATGACTTGATCTTTATGCTACGCTTATCTATAGGAGTATGTCCATCATATCATTCTCCTAACGATATGATCTTGTTGTTAATAACATCTCAATGTTCATGATAGGGAAACCACAATCATTTATTAACCAACAAGCTAGTATTGTGAAGAGGCTTTACTAGGGACTCTTATTTAAGTTTATAAATCACACAAGTATTAATGTTTCCTTGTTAATACTATTATAGCATGAATGTAAACATTTATCATAAACACAAAGATATAATAATAACTATATTTATTATTGCCTCTAGGGCATATCTCCAATAGTATGAACTAAATATCGAAAGATTCTCTTGACCGCCATTAAATGGTTTTCTTTAGGAGCCGCTTGATATCTTGCACACACACCTACACTCAACACAATATAGGGTCTAGATGCACAAAGGTAAAGCAAAGAACCAATCATGGACCGGTATACCTTTTGATCCACATCTTTACCATTTGGATTTTGTTCTAGATGAGTCTTTGTAGCCATGGGAGTAGGAGCTCCATTCAAATCTTGCATTTTGAATCTCTTAAGCATATCTTGAGTATACTTGGCTTGGTTGAAGAATGTTCCTCCTCTAACTTGCTTGATCTCAAAGCCAAGAAATACTTTCAACTCCCCCATCAAAGACATTCGGAACCTACTAGTCATAAGCTTTGAGAATTCATTATTAAAAGCTTTGTTAGATGAGACAAAGATAATATCATCAACATATATTTGGCATACAAAAAGCTCCCCATTGACCCTCTTGGTAAAAAGAGTGGGATCGATTTTCCCAACCTCAAAGCCACGGTCAAACAATAACTCTCTAAGGTGCTCATACCACGTGCGTGGGGCTTGCTTGAGCCCATAGAGCGCCTTATCGAGTTTGTAGACATGGTTTGGGAAGTTGGGGTCCTCAAATCCGGGGGGTTGCTTAACGTATACCAATTCATTTAAAGGACCATAAAGGAATGCACTTTCTACATCCATTTGTTGCAACTTAAAGTTATGATGTGTCGCATAAGCAAGAAGGATACAGATGGACTCAAGGCGAGCCACGGGTGCATAAGTCTCTCCATAATCAATGACTTCAATTTGAGAATACCCTTGTGAAACCAATCTAGCCTTGTTCCTTACTATAATTCCATGCTCATCTTGCTTGTTCTTGAATATCCACTTTGTTCCAATAACATTGCGGCAATCCTTTGGCTTCTCAACTAACTTCCACACTTTGTTTCTCTCAAAGTTGTTGAGCTCTTTGTGCATAGCTTCTAACCAATCTGAATCTTCAAGAGCTTCCCACACTTTCTTTGGTTCAATCATGGAGATGTGTGCTTGGTGTTCACTGAACCTCTTCAATTGTGCTCTTGTGGAAATACCTTTCCTTAGATCTCCAACAACATTTTGGAGGGTGTGGTCTCTTATTTCCAACATTCTTTCCTTTCTAGCTTCGCGACGAGCGTGGATCTCCGCATTGTTTCTTGGAGGACCCTCTTCATCATTTTGATCCTCGTCTTGACCATCATCTTGACCTTGATCATTATTAGAATCATCCTCTACATCGGGAGGCAAGGATTGACCTTGGTCTTGATCAAGTGCTCTTCTAGCATCAATTTGAGCTTGTCTCAAAACCGTTTGGATGGATCTTCCTTGACAAATTGACTTGGCACTACTTGACAACCCATCGAATGGACCAAACTCCCTTTGACTAGAGTTCACACATTGATCACTATGTTGAGGGTCCACATCTTGTCTTTGGCTTGAGTCAATGTCCTCTTCGGTGGATGGAGCATGTCGAGGTTGTGAAGATGAGGGCTCCACTTGAGTGGAGCATAGTTCTTCTCGATCCGCCATAAGGGGTTCCTCAACGGGGCGGATATATCTCACACCCATTCTTCCTATGGAATCCTGAGGCATTTCATCATCTGCATCACAAGCATCAACACGCCCCCCTTGGGGACCATCATATTCTTCGAAGGTCACACTACAAGATTCTATGACGGCTCCGGAGAGCTTGTCATAGATTCTATAAGTGTGAGATTCGAGACCATAGCCAACAAATATACCCTCTAATGCTTTAGATTCGAATTTAGACAAACAAACACCTTTGATGAGATAGAAACACTTACAACCGAACACCCAGAAATAAGATATGTTAGGCTTGTTACCGGTAAGTATCTCATATGGAGTCTTGTTGATTTTCTTGCGGAGGTAGAGCCGGTTTGAAGCATGGCAAGCGGTGGAGATGGCTTCGGCCCAAAAGTTGTATGGAGATTTAAACTCCGCCGGCATGGTCCTAGCCATCTCAATAAGAGTCCGGTTCTTCCTTTTGGCCACACCATTTTGTTGAGGGGTGTATGCAGCGGAATATTGATGTTTAATCCCCTCATCACTAAGGAAATCATTCAAGGTGTAGTTCTTGAACTCGGTGCCGTTGTCACTTCTTATAATCAACACAGGAACATTGTATTGCTGTTGAACCAAGTTGATGAAGTCGATAAAAGTCTCTTGAGTCTCACTCTTCAACTTGAAGAAATAAACCCAAGAGTATCTTGAATAGTCGTCAACAATCACCAAACAATATTTCTTCTCACCAAGACTTGCATGAGATGGAGGACCAAATAGGTCCAAATGGAGGAGTTCCAAGATCTTGTTAGACTTGATTTGGTTCGTGGGCTTGCGAGGAGCGTCATGCATCTTCCCTAGAATACGTGCCCTGCAAACACGATCTTTGGCAAAGGAAACATTTTCCTTTAGTCCAACTATATGGCCCTCTTTATGGAGACTTTGCAAAGTTCTCATATTGACATGGGCTAGTCGGCGGTGCCATAGCCAACCCACATCGGACCTGCAGTGGCTTGCCCCGAAAAGTCCACCACATACAAGTCATTTTCGACGTATCCAACGAAAGCGACCTTGAGAGACTTGCTCCACATGAGGACCACAATATCATCATCAACAAAGACGACAAAGCCCATCTTTCCAAGAGCACGGACTGAAAGTAAATTGTATCCAAGGGTTTCAACAAGCATGACGTTCACGAGTGTAATGTCGTGAGCCACCACAACCTTGCCGAAACCCATTACCTTGGACTTTGACTTGTCGGCATATGTGACGGTGATTTGATCATCATTTGGCTCCAAGTCCTTGACAATAGACGGGCTTCCGGTCATATGACTTGTGCAACCACTATCGAGCACCCATTTTGACCCTCCGAAAGCATAAGTCTACAAAAGATCAAGCTAGTTTTTAGGTACCCATTTTTCAATGGGTCCTCTTTTGTTAGCAACAAGGGTCTTGGGAACCCAAATAGACCAAGCAATATAACCATCATAAGGGACAACATATTGTGCATACACATCACCATAATAATCACGCATTAGAACATAGTGAGGGTTAGCACTTCCCGCAAAATCATCATGAGACATAGTTTTACCACTTGTGGTCTTACTATCCACAATGGTCTTGTTGGTCTCTTGTGCGGGCTTGTCCTTCTTCTTATTATTGTTCTTCTTCTTGGTTTTGGAAACAAAACCAATGCCCCCTTTATCACCACTACGCCTTTGCTTGCTCAAAAGATCATCAATGGACTTGTTGCCTTGTGGAAATGTGGCCTTAGCAAGCTCCCCCTTCAACCTAGCATTCTCTTCAAGAATAGTTGTGCTACTAGATGGAATGAAGTTACTAGGTGAAGGGATATTGGCCAATTGAGTTTGAAGTGTTTCATGGGACTTTGTGAGCGACAAGAGTTCACTCTCCAAGTCCTTGTGAGCCTTGTTGAGCAAACTAAAGTCCTTGGCAAGTTTTTCATGAACCACACCAAACTCAACTTTGTCCTTTTTAGCCCTTTTGTATTTAGCAATAGCATGATCACGCTTTTTGACGAGTTTGTTAACAATAATGTCATTTGCCTCATTAAGCCCTTCAAGTTTTAATTCAAGTGACAACCTAGTTTCTTGTTCTTCTTCTAGGGCATTATTTAAAGCCTCTAGCTTAATCATATGTTCATGCCCAAGTTTACATCTTACATCTAGAAGCTCTTGAGTATGTGATAGTTGATCTAAGATGTTTCCAAAATGTATCTTAGCATCACCTTCTAGGTTAGTCATAAACTCATCAAAGGCAATTAATTCCTTTTTAACATCAAGAGACATCTCATCATCAATTTCATCATTATCTAAGTGAGTAGAGCGGGATGATGAGGATACCTCCGTTCATCTTGCCATAAGGCAAGTGGCGTTCTTGGTGGAAGAGTTCTCATTTGGAGAATCAAAGAGTGAGAATGTCGGAGTAGAGGTGGTGGCAAGAGCAGCCACACCATGAGAAGTTTCCTCTTCGTCATCTTCATCATCTTCATTGTCAGAGGAGTACTCTTCATGAGTGATCAAGACAATTTCTCCCGGCTTCTTGTTGATGGGATTCTTTTTGATGAAAGGTTTCTTGTACGGTCCCTTGAGAGTCTTCTTCAACACAAGCCTACCACCATGATCTTCTCTCTTCTCATAGGGGCAACTAGCCACAAAGTGGTAGCGGTCACCACAATTGAAGCAAGTTCTCAACCTTGTGGTATTCTCTCTTTTCCCATTTGGATTGCTTCTCCGTTCCATTTCCATCTTGGCCTTGGCGGGGTTCTTCCAAAAGTTCTTTGCATAGAAATCCATATATTGACCATGAGCAATCTTGACTTCATCGGGATGGTCCATGGAAAGCCCTTCATCACTATCATCTTCATCCCCATGGTCCACCACTTTGGCATTCAAAGCAACATTGACAACATTGCTCATACCAAGGGCACGAGCACGGGCATATTTGGCATTCTTGGCGGCAACCTTGAAAGCAGCCATCTCTTGCATAACTTCATTTGAGGTCATGAGATGGTAGTTGTGTCTTCCTTGTAGGCTCTTCAAGTCGGTGGGCTCAAAAGGCATGAGAGCACTCACATATTTCCTTTTTATCCATGCATCATCCACATGTGAGGCACCCACATTCCTAAAAGCAGTGGCGGTGGTCTTGAGCCTTCGGTACATGTCTTCATGATCTTCACCTTATTTCATGTAGAAGCATTCGACTTCATTGCTTAGAGCATCATATCGGTTCCTCCTCATACTCTCATTTCCAATAAACATGTGAGAGCATCCCAAGCTTCCTTGGCGATGCTAAAGTGCTCAATGTGTGGATAATCCTTTGTTCCCAAACCTTGTTGAATCATATGCAGAGCAGTGGCATTGAGTTGACTATTAACAATCTCTCTTCTTGTCAAGTTGTTTGGATCCCCAATAAAGAGTCCATGCTCGATGATGTTCCATAGTTCAATGCAAGAGATGCGCATATGAGTCCTCATTAGTGATTGCCATTGAGCAAAAGTAGCAGATTCTTCAAGCTTAGGTGGGTCACCTCTATTGTAAACACGAGGGTGAGGGATTGGAGGGTCGGGAGAGTACCATGAGTCATGATGCTCACCCTTCCCACCATCATTGTGTGTGGAGGAATTAACGTTGTCAAGTTTACCCCCCACCACCATACCCTCGGGGGATACCGATGTATTCCCTTTAGGTAAGATGGATGGTTGATCCTCTTGAGGAGATGGGGGTGATGAGCTTTCTTTGTCTTTAAGAAGTTGCTCGAGCATCTTCTTGACTTCGTTGACCAAGGAAGAGCTCAATCTTGTTTCCAAGTTTTTGAGATCTTCCATGGTCACCGGTGTCGGCTTACTACCACCATCCCCTTCATTGCTACCCATATTCTCTTAGGCGGTAAAGCCCGAATAAAGAGTCGAGGCTCTCACCAAACTCAACTTTGTCCTTTTTAGCCCTTTTGTATTTAGCAATAGCATGATCACGCTTTTTGACGAGTTTGTTAACAATAATGTCATTTGCCTCATTAAGCCCTTCAAGTTTTAATTCAAGTGACAACCTAGTTTCTTGTTCTTCTTCTAGGGCATTATTTAAAGCCTCTAGCTTAATCATATGTTCATGCCCAAGTTTACATCTTACATCTAGAAGCTCTTGAGTATGTGATAGTTGATCTAAGATGTTTCCAAAATGTATCTTAGCATCACCTTCTAGGTTAGTCATAAACTCATCAAAGGCAATTAATTCCTTTTTAACATCAAGAGACATCTCATCATCAATTTCATCATTATCTAAGTGAGTAGAGCGGGATGATGAGGATACCTCCGTTCATCTTGCCATAAGGCAAGTGGCGTTCTTGGTGGAAGAGTTCTCATTTGGAGAATCAAAGAGTGAGAATGTCGGAGTAGAGGTGGTGGCAAGAGCAGCCACACCATGAGAAGTTTCCTCTTCGTCATCTTCATCATCTTCATTGTCAGAGGAGTACTCTTCATGAGTGATCAAGACAATTTCTCCCGGCTTCTTGTTGATGGGATTCTTTTTGATGAAAGGTTTCTTGTACGGTCCCTTGAGAGTCTTCTTCAACACAAGCCTACCACCATGATCTTCTCTCTTCTCATAGGGGCAACTAGCCACAAAGTGGTAGCGGTCACCACAATTGAAGCAAGTTCTCAACCTTGTGGTATTCTCTCTTTTCCATTTGGATTGCTTCTCCTCCATTTCCATCTTGGCCTTGGCGGTTCTTCCAAAGTTCTTTGCATAGAAATCCATATATTGACCATGAGCAATCTTGACTTCATCGGGATGGTCCATGGAAAGCCCTTCATCACTATCATCTTCATCCCCATGGTCCACCACTTTGGCATTCAAAGCAACATTGACAACATTGCTCATACCAAGGGCACGAGCACGGGCATATTTGGCATTCTTGGCGGCAACCTTGAAAGCAGCCATCTCTTGCATAACTTCATTTGAGGTCATGAGATGGTAGTTGTGTCTTCCTTGTAGGCTCTTCAAGTCGGTGGGCTCAAAAGGCATGAGAGCACTCACATATTTCCTTTTTATCCATGCATCATCCACATGTGAGGCACCCACATTCCTAAAAGCAGTGGCGGTGGTCTTGAGCCTTCGGTACATGTCTTCATGATCTTCACCTTATTTCATGTAGAAGCATTCGACTTCATTGCTTAGAGCATCATATCGGTTCCTCCTCATACTCTCATTTCCAATAAACATGTGAGAGCATCCCAAGCTTCCTTGGCGATGCTAAAGTGCTCAATGTGTGGATAATCCTTTGTTCCCAAACCTTGTTGAATCATATGCAGAGCAGTGGCATTGAGTTGACTATTAACAATCTCTCTTCTTGTCAAGTTGTTTGGATCCCCAATAAAGAGTCCATGCTCGATGATGTTCCATAGTTCAATGCAAGAGATGCGCATATGAGTCCTCATTAGTGATTGCCATTGAGCAAAAGTAGCAGATTCTTCAAGCTTAGGTGGGTCACCTCTATTGTAAACACGAGGGTGAGGGATTGGAGGGTCGGGAGAGTACCATGAGTCATGATGCTCACCCTTCCCACCATCATTGTGTGTGGAGGAATTAACGTTGTCAAGTTTACCCCCCACCACCATACCCTCGGGGGATACCGATGTATTCCCTTTAGGTAAGATGGATGGTTGATCCTCTTGAGGAGATGGGGGTGATGAGCTTTCTTTGTCTTTAAGAAGTTGCTCGAGCATCTTCTTGACTTCGTTGACCAAGGAAGAGCTCAATCTTGTTTCCAAGTTTTTGAGATCTTCCATGGTCACCGGTGTCGGCTTACTACCACCATCCCCTTCATTGCTACCCATATTCTCTTAGGCGGTAAAGCCCGAATAAAGAGTCGAGGCTCTGATACCAATTGAAAGGATCGTATGGGCACCTAGAGGGGGGTGAATAGGTGCTACTTCAAATTTTCTTCTTTTTCAAATTAAGGTTTGACAATAAGGTAAATTCTCTAGATAATGCAACTACGGTGAATTTACCTATATGACAAATATGCAAGAGCTACCACAACACAAAGTAGTAACAAGTAAGTAAGGTGTAGTAAAGGATAGAAGTAACCGAAAAGTGGACGCGGAGACACAAGGATTTGTTTCCCGTAGTTCCTTCCTTTTGAGGGGAAGTACGTCTACGTTTGGAGAGGGGGTGGTTTCAAACCACCAACGCCACGAAAGGCCTCCCTTGTTCTCCGATGAATCTCACTCCAACAGGATCGATTCACCTTCCACTATATCGGCAACCTTCAAGGTGGAAGTCAGCACCGTTACAAGTTTGGGGCACACATCCACAACTTAATCGGAGGCTCCCAAATACAAGCAAGCTGTCAAAGCAATCAAAGACAAGCTTGTAAGAACCAA
Source organism: Avena insularis (assembly GCA_023614405.1). Taxonomy (NCBI): domain Eukaryota; kingdom Viridiplantae; phylum Streptophyta; class Magnoliopsida; order Poales; family Poaceae; genus Avena; species Avena insularis. Next base: position 31,023,720 of record CM042690.1, read on the forward strand.
AACAAGAACTAGGGTTTCCAAGAAAACACTAGAGCAAAGGGGCCCTCAATGAAATGAGGGGGAAATGAAGATCTCTTTTGGTGAAGTAGTAGATCGGGGCCTCCTTCTTCGATTCCCCAAAGATCAAGGACTTTGGGTGGTGGAATAAGGAGATCTTGAAGATTGAGTGGCTCCAATGGTGGTCTTGACTTTAATGTGTTTGAGCATCTTGTCCCAAGGTAGGTGGAGGTGTATTTATACCCCTCCACGAAATCTGGCCGTTGGAGCTTTTACTGCAGCGGTAGTACCGGAAGTTCAAGCCGTACTACCGGAGAACTCCGGTACTACCGGACCTGGTACCGGACCACCCTCTTTCAAACTTCATACAGCCCTGCCCACAGCGGTACTACTATTGATGCTACCGTCAAGCGGTAGTACCGCACGTGGCAACCGGTACTACCGGACTTAGTGGAATCAGCAACTTTAGACGAAGAAAAACTCTCTGTCACGCCAGGTAAAAAAATGCGGTACTACCGCATTTTGCTACCTAGGCAGACAGAAGCTTTTTGCCAACATACAAAAGTCTCTGTCCCGAGCGCTACTAAAATGTGGTACTACCGCATTTTAGTACCGGAGCAGGCAGAAGCTTTTGACAAGTGGTCAAAAGCTTCTGCCTGCTCCGGTACTAAAATGCGGTACTACCGTTTTTTAGTACCTAGCCCGGCAGAGGCTTTTTGACAGTTAGTCTAAGCCTTCTGTCGCATCCGGTAGCAAAAAGCGGTACTACCGTTTTTTGGTACCGCGCCAGGCAGACAACTTTTGAACATTGCAAAACTTTTCAATGCACCTGCGATACACTTGGCAAATGATTAGTCCGATATGTGTGTTGTTATAAACACCAAAATCACTAGGGATAGAAAATGCTCTTTCAATCCCTTTTGTGGATTTTTTGTTTCTTGGCCATAACATATATGGAACAGAATTCTGAATTCAGTAGTGCTCAAATTCAGACATCAATTCAGTAGTGCACAAATTCATACATCAATTTATAAGATATCTACTTTCTGCTGATTGATTATCCAAGGGTTTTGTGTGCATGTGATTTGACCGGATATTCTTTTCTATGCCTTGATTAAAAGAATGTTGCTATGAATTTTACATTTTTTCCGTGACTCTACATTTGGTAGAACCAATAGCTTAACATCGTATATGTTTTCTTTCCCTTTCATTTGCATTTTAATTTCAAATGTTGTCAATTTAAGGAATGGAAAAAATTAAGTGATTGCAGGTGATATGGTCTATGTAGGCCCAAAATATTTTGTCTATTTCTCATTGTAGCACCGTAGGCAGTGAAATAATAGTGATTTAAAAACAGACAAATATAATTGTGAAATAACATCCTATTTTACTATTTCACAATTATATTTGTCTGTTTTCTAAATCACAATTATTTCACAATTGAGTAATACTGTTTTTTTTCTCTGGTGGACTGTAAATGCCTCTTAAACTCTTTCCGCAATATTTAGTCACGTAACTGGTTGGATAAAACCACCTTGTAATGCAGCGTTATTGCAGATAAAAAAAGATAATATGAAGTGTAACAGTGAAAAGGTTTATGTTTAATTAGCATGTATTGTCAACTATGGACGCAACATAACCTCAAATGCAATGAAGAGGCAAATGAGAAGCTGCCAGCCGTTCAACCAGTATTACTCATTGCACGTAAACAAAGATAATAAGTATATAGTTGTATAAGGGAGCTGCAGAGCTAACATGATGAAGCTTGTGCTTAGCAGCAACATGGACATGATGTTCGGTTGTGTTTATTTTTGAATTTTGGTTTATATTGTAAGTCATAAAAACACTTGAATATATGCTTTAAATAATGATTTTGACTTTTAACTAAACATTGTTTTATGATAGTATAAATTGAAAGCTAAAATCGAAAACACTTATTTAGATATTTTTGTGTCTTATATAAGCCAAAGCCAAAAGCCATTAATAAGTTCAACCAGGGTGAAGTGACTCAGGTCTGGAGAGGTATCTCCCCCTCTCCTTCTCTCTCTCCTCCCACCCCTTGAGAGTCGCCACCGCCTTCCCGGCTCCCCTCCCCCGCTACTCCGGCCAGCAGAGCCGCCGGAGTAGTTCCTCTTTTAGGTCTAGGTGTAGATTATGACTTACAATATAAACCAAAATTCACAATATAAACCACCGGAGTAGTTCCTCTTTTAGGTCTAGGTGTAGAGCCGTCGGAGTAGTTCCTCTTTTAGAGCCGCCGGAGTAGTTGGTGGAGGAGTGGAGGCCGACCTTCTCCTCCCTCTCTTTCTGTCTATAGTTCCTCTTTTAGGTCTAGGTGTAGATTATGGTTTGCCCATGTGGCGTTTTGGCTTTATGCCATGGAGGTGATTCTCGCTTGCCAAGACGAGGTCATGAGTCGCAAGAAGAGCTCTCTGGTCGGCTGCTATGGTGGTGGCTTGCTAGATTGGGTGAATTTGGCGATGCCTTCTTCAATATCGCTGTGGAGTTCTTGATCTCGCGGATCCTCTCCGTCCTGGTCGTCGAGGTGGCAGAAGGAGGGATGAGGCTCACGACTCATGCGCTCCATGGGAAGATCTAGAGGCTGCAACCTTTGGAGTTCATCAATGGCGGCAAACTGATGCCGCTGTTATCCATGCCGAAGCGGCACTCCTTGGAGTTGAGGTCCTCTTTGTAATCTGTGAACCCACCGTTTAATGCAGTTTGGACTCTTCGGGGTCCTTCCCTTGTTAAAAAAAAAAAGTTCAACCAGGGCTAAATTTCAACTTGGTTTTAGCGGAGGGCCAGATGAAGCAAAAAAATACCCTTATGAAAGTCTTGCTCAGCCCAAACGAAAGGATCAAAGACTCTGGCCCAGGATAGCCCACCACAACTCACCGCCCACACGGCCACATCATATTTAGACTCCACTCCTCACTTCGCCCTAAACCCTAGCACCCTTCCTACCGCCCCCCTCACCGCCGCCGCCGCCGCCGCCGCCGCTGCTGTTGCCGCCACCGAGCAACCATGGTAATCTCGTACTCCTCTTCCTCCACCTCCTCGTCTCGTGAACTCTACGCCTTGCTGACATCACCCGTTCCTTTCGCAACCAGGGTATCGACCTCGAAGCCGGCGGCCGCAACAAGAGGACCAAGCGCACGGAGCCCAAATCGGACGATGTTTACCTCAAGCTGCTCGTCAAGGTCCGCTCCCCTTCGATCCGGTGTTTCCATATCAGCACACTTTACCGCTCAGGGACCCAGATTTGATGCAATTCGCTTTTTGTTCGCAGCTCTACCGCTTCCTGGTGCGGAGGACCAAGAGCCACTTCAACGCCGTGATCCTGAAACGCTTGTTCATGAGCAAGACCAACCGTGCGCCGCTCTCGATGCGCCGCCTCGTCAGGTTCATGGAGGGAAAGGTATCCATCATCTCGCGGTGCCATTTTTTAGGGGTCTGGATCATCGATGTGAAACTTATATCTGGGCGGTATCTTTTGTTGTGCGAGCTTAGGGAGACCAGATCGCTGTGATCGTGGGCACCATCACCGACGACAAGAGGGTCTACGAGGTGCCGGCGATGAAGGTGGCCGCGCTCAGGTTCACCGAGACGGCGAGGGCTAGGATAGTCAATGCTGGTGGCGAGTGCCTTACCTTTGACCAGCTCGCCCTCCGTGCTCCTCTTGGACAGAACACGGTATGGTTCGAGTTTTCTGCTTTGGCCTACTGTATTTGCTAATAATGCTGTTCAATGCATTTCTTATCTTGTATGACTTGCTGCCCTGACATCTAGAACCGAAGCAGACAATTCTATTATTTTGAACTTAGTTATAGTACGCTTAGGCCCTTCAAGGAGGACGAATTTTATAGCGACCGACAACCAAGTTAATTGTTCATGCTCTCCTTTGGGCTGCATCAATACATTTGTGTGTATAGTATGTGGTTGGCTATTTTCCAAGAACAATATATTGTTGTTATATTTTGTAGATGTAAGAGATGCATCATTTTCCTTCTTGTTTGGGTTATAACAGTCCACACAAGCTATGTTTTTAAATTTGCTGTCAAAATCTATATGTTGTCAGCTTACAGCCCATTGCATTTCTTCTAATGCTTCCATTGTTGTCTAATTTCCCACGATTTTTTTTTGCTGATGACTATTAAACTACACTTGATGTTTCACTAAGAAAATCATCTTAACGATCACTGTTTATGCATATGCTTATTTCAAGGTAGTAGTTTCTTTACTGATTATGAGGGTTTGTCTGCTTTGTTTTCCATGATTAAGAGTGGTATAACACCTGAGTATGTTCTCTTCACCTAATAGAGTGTAAATGCATGCTGATGTTGTACTCCCTCCGTTTCAAAATATAAGATGTTTTAGCTTTGTGAAGCAAATGTATCTAGACTACTTTTAGTATATAGTTTCACTTATGTTTGAGATGAATCTACACACTAAAACAAGTCTAGATACATCTTCTTCACAAACCTAAAACATCTTATATTTTAAAACGGAGGGAGTACATGGTAATGCAGTGTGTAGATTCATGCTGATGTTTACTAGCATGATTTGTAGAATCTCGTTCTATGGTGCTGCCTGTGTAAATACATGATACTGAAGCTTGAAAGTTTTGGCATTGTATTCATTTAGAGATTTTTTTCTCCAATTTATTTATGGTAACCCTTTATTTTGTTTGACACTGCCAAAGTCTTTTACTCCCTTTGACCCATATTAGTTGATTTGGATTTGTCAAAATTTGGATGAACCTATATACTAAATAGTGTCTAGATTCATCCAAAATTAGACAAATTTGATTCAACTAATATGGGTTGGAGGGAGTACTATGTTTAGAAGTTTCCCTTTATATGTGAGTGAAGAACCTCAGTATGAGCTGTAAGCTTTCTAAGCATTATTATGAGTAACTGCTATACAACCATTCTAACAATTTGAATTTCTTAATAGGTTCTCCTGAGGGGTCCCAAGAACGCCAGGGAAGCTGTTAGGCACTTTGGCAAAGCTCCGGGTGTACCGCACAGCCACACCAAGCCATATGTCCGCGCAAAGGGCAGGAAGTTTGAGAAGGCAAGAGGAAGGAGGAACAGCAGGGGCTTCAAGGTTTAAGCTGGCAGCGTTTTCAGCGCCCTTTTGTCGTATCGCTCTTGTTAGTCAATCATCATCATCACCTCTTTGGGTACCAGAATCGTACTGTTTTAGATCTCTTAATCTTTGCGTTGATGGATTTTCAGAACCAGTTAAATTTTGGTTCCTTGTATTGCACTGGGATATTACTATGTTTGCAAGCCAGTTATGAATATTATCGTTTCTAGTATCGACAGAGTTTTGTCCTGCTGCAGCGTGGTTGATGAGCAGGTTGGTCATGCTCTTGATTGTGATATGTCAGGTTTCAAATGTAGCGCCTTGTTCTTTTTGAAAGAAAAGGTTGTAGATGTCGTGCCTAGTTCGTATTTTCGGAAAAGATTGCAAGAGCTGCCCCTGTGTGTGGAATTTACACATTCTGTTGACGGTTCATCTAAAAAAATTCATGTCAATGATATTTACTCCTGATTTCTTTTAGAAGAAAAGATTGCAAATGTCGCGCCAGTTCATCTAAAAAACTTTCATTTTGATTATATTTATTACCGGCGTCTTCCACCAATTTTGCCAAAGAATATGTATCACTTGTTGCCCAGTGGGTGTGGCGATGTGCCAGTATCATTATGCAAAACCCAAAACAGTGGTCCTTGTCCATTCACTGAACGACGGTAGAACAGAATTCAGAAATCGATCGAGCTTAAAGTTACATTCAGATATATAGAGGTGCGGTTCTGTCGACGTCGTCAGTTGTCGAAGCTCCAGAGCTCCATCCGGCCATCCTCCTGCGGCGGCAGCTGGTGCACGTACGCCAGAGGCGCCACCATAACCGGCACGGCGTCGTCGGCCATGTACGGCTGGTGCTGGAAGAAGGTCGCCATGCCCACGGCGTCGTAGCCGTCCATGAGGTCGCCGCCGTGGCCGTGGACGACGTCGTAGTCGTCATCTGGCTCCGGGGGCGGGTCTTCGTTGGGGAAGTTGACCTTGGCCTTGGCCCCGCGGATGCGTCGGGCGGCGCGGTCGTATGCGCGCGCGGCGGCCTCGGCGGTGGCGAAGGTGCCGAGCCAGACGCGCGCGCCCTTGGCCGGGTCGCGGATCTCCGCCGCCCACTTGCCCCAGGGCCGGCGCCGGATGCCCCGGTACAGCGTCTTGCGCTCCCGCTTCCTGCTCGGCTCCTCCTCCGCTGCACGTATGTTCCCGCACCGGCCGTAAGAAGAAATGGTACACGTCGGTAGGAAATGGTGTAGGTTGTACTACGTACCTTGGTGATCGGTTTGGAACGTGCAGGCGGCGGTCGGGTCGGGGTAGAGGTCGTGGGCGGTGGGGTCGTCGAGTGCGGCGTGCGGCCAGAAGTCGGCGGTGCAGAGGCTCCGCTTGCTGCCGCCGCCGCCGGCCGCGCGGCGGTGGTCGCGCTCCGGGATGAACTCGGAGATGATCGCGCCGCCACACATTCTGTTTGCTGCCGCTTGCTTCTGCTGTGGTGTCACGAGTGCGCGAGCTCCTGTCGCGGGGATCTCTGAAAGGTGGTGGTGGTGATGTGGCGCGGGAGGCGAGGTGAGTATCGGAGTCGTGTGCCGCGCGCGTTTAAGTAGAGGATGTGTGGTGTCGGCGAGGTTCGCCGCGTGAGTGAATTCCAAGGTGGTGGAGCGTGACGGGGCTGTCGCGCGTATCGCGGCGGCTTCCTTCCTTCCTCGGACAGCCGAAATCGGTGGACGCCGCCGCTGCTTTCTCCCAGTCCGGGTGGTGAAATGAAGTGGCGGTGAATTCGTACACGTGACATGGACCGAAATCATTAGAGATCTTTCTTTTTGACGTGAAATCATTAGAGATTTTTTTTCTTGCGAAATTCCACGATCTATTTATAATCATCAACAGCAGTACAAAGAGTCCTAAAAGTAAGAAAAATTATAAATGTGTCAATGGACCACCTAGCGACCACTACAAACACTGGCACGAGCCGAAGACAAGCCGCCGTCCTCGCCCCTCCATCACCGGAGCCGGGCAAAGCTTGTCATACTAGAGCTTGTTGTAGTAGACAGACGGGAAGTCGTCGTGCTAAGGCCCCAAAGGACCAGCACACCAGAGCAGCAACCATCGCCGAAGATGACCAACGTAGATCGGAAGAGACTGACCTCAAAACACACCAACGAAAAACGACCAGATCCCAAGGGATCTATCGAACACACGACTCCACACGCCCTTCGTCGATGCTAGACGCACCACCAGAGCGAAGATAGGATATGGAGTATCTTATTCTGACTTCAGGACGTAGTCGCCGTCTCAACATGCTAAAAAAGACACTAAAAATAATCTAAACAAAACACTAAGATCTCCCGCCGGCGAGGGGTTGTGGTCCGACATGTCTCCAGTGGCGTCGCCAAAGAAGAGAAGGAAGTCTAGATGGGTTTTGCCGCCGCCTCTTGAAGAGCTCTCTAGGTCTCGTACCCGTTCAAATCATTTGAGATCTTACTATATAGTACTTGAAACGCTTTTCTAATTAACTACTCGAGCTACGAGCCTACGATAGTCTCGGACCCCTTGTTTTAGTATAAGACGCGTGGTGTGGCGTGGCCGCCTCTGTTTTCAGCAAGCTTCTCTGCGAAGTGTCCTAGCTGCACCGTGCCAGGCACTCTCGTACCATACGTGTGCGCGGACTGCAGTGCGGATGAACACGGACGCCCTGCTACTATTGCTCACTCCGCAATGCCGAACCGGCGGCCGTCCACCGGATACGGCGGCCGTCAACGGGGCGGGCGGTACATTATTATCCCGTGGACGCTAGTCTTCGACCTCGTCTGACTTTTTCTTTTCTTTGCGAATAGACTTAGACAGCAGTCGATTAATAAACTCGCTTTGCAGATAATAATAATAATGCAAATTTTGCACTTGCTTTTTTTGCCTGCAACTGCAAGAGAACGATTTTGCGCCTAGTGGACGAACGTACCCGGACGGCCGGCAAAAGCGACGTACAAATCTGCCGCTACATGCCGGCGATTGATGGTTCCTGGCGTTTTTTGCGCAGCTATGCAAGATCTTTGCCGAATATTCCATAACAAATGGTCGAGGAAGTTGTCAAAGGAAAACAGATCATTTCTTCAGTTAGAGGGAACAGTTAGGGCGGGCATGATCGTGCGGCGCTCGGATCGGATGACACCATTTTGCTGTCCTCGTGCAGGGTTCTCCGGCGCTGCCACTTCAGCTCTTGAATCCGAACCGTGTGCTATTATGGAGGGTGTGGCCTTAACACCGGAATGGCGCCAGGACCAGATCCTAATTGAAATCGACAGTACAGACATCGTCAGACTGCTGTCTGGCAAGGAGGAAGATCTCTGCACCCGTCGGGACATCTGGTCGTGGAAGCAAGAAGCCTTATCTCTGATCGTATAGGTGGTATTCGCAAAATTCCTAGATCACAGAATATAGCTAGCCACTTGTTAGCACAATTCCGTAGATTAGATGACCATAGTGTGGTGGTATGGCTCGGGCCAGGACCAGAATCTATTCTGGATTTCCTCATTTGGGATTGTGATAACACTATCATTTGATTAATACAATCCATTTATCCCGCAAAAAAAGAGTATACCGTAGGGTCCAATAGTAAAAGGAGGACATCAATAATAAGGATTTCCAAAATTTGATCATTTAAATGTTTATGTTGAACCAAGCTTGTCATTGGTTGATTAAGTTTTCAAAATTAGATCATATTGATATATTTGATCCTTCGCAGAAAAAAATATCATACTGATAATATTTCGATGAACCTTGTCTAGCTGTAATTGCTAGACTATCAACCCTCGCTTATGATATTGTAGGCGGGCTTTAGCCAATATTTAGTTGCTGGATCATAGCAACTTGGTCTCGAGGTTTCTGTATGTCATTTCTCACCATGCAATACATCATCTAGTAGTTCTATTTTTTAGATCAATGTTGCATTTATTAATCACCGCCCCCCAAAGCCCAAAATGTTCATTACGGCTCCGGGAGGGGGATGCCCACCCAAGTTTTCCTACTAATTTTATTGCTACAGCCCGCCTAACGATGTGCAATTTCATTACAATATTGATGTGCGTGTATGACCTAGAAATCATCAAACTCTCCAAGTATAATCTTGATCTCCTCGACCAGGGACCTGAGCTCATCTATCCAATTCCTTGCTTCTTAGCTTCACCATAGCACCAACACAATATGTCTCCAGTATGATATTCTCTATACCCAACTCCTACGCTAGCAACACCGCTCGACAACAAGTTAGGAGCTCTAAAGTCTCAGGATCACTCACATGAGGGAAACAGTGGCCCACTACTCCAATAGGAGCACCATGATGATCGCGGACAACCACTCCACCGCCTCCATGATTGTCATCTCGAGAGAAAGCCCCATCAGAGTTTACCTTATGCCGTCTCGGTGGTGGTGGAAGCCGGTGTTTGATGTCTACGCACTTCTATTCTTGTAGAGAGTTGTTGGGCCTCCAAGTGCAGAGGTTTGTAGGACAACAGCAAGTTTCCCTTAAGTGGATTACCCAAGGTTTATCGAACTCAGGGAGGAAGTGGTCAAAGGCATCCCTCTCAAGAAACCCTGCAATCAAGATACAAGAAGTATCTTGTGTCCCCAACACACCCAATACACTTTTCAGGTGTATAGGTGCACTAGTTCGGCGAAGAGATAGCGAAATACAAGTGGTATGGATGATTATAAGTGGTAACAGTGCTAGAAAAGAGCTTCTGACGGGGAGGAAATGACTAAAGGCAAAAATATGGAAGCAAGCAAACATGCAACAAATCTAGTTGTAAAACAATGTTTCAATGTTTAGAAACAAGGCCTAGGGATCAAACTTTCACTAGTGAACACTCTCAATAAATATATTATCTTCATGATACTATCCTGAACTACTCTTCGGTTGGACACTCTAATCCATGATAGAGCTACAAAAGCACACCTCAAAGTCCGCATTCCCCATCTAGATAACCCCACACTGTCACCTTGAGCGCTAGATGGTTCCAACAAATACCACAATTTCATAAAGACATCCAACTCAAAATATAACTCATTACAAGTATTTATGTAATCTATAGCCTAAGTGCCACACGGTGTGCACGCTGTCACTTTCACACACATGGGGATAACCGAAGATTGATTAGAGCACTTGAGTAGCAAAGTAGATCTACTTGATTACAAAGCTCATGATCATAATATGATCACACACATAGAGAGAGAGAGAGGGATGAACACGTAGCTACCGGTAGAGCCCTTAGCCTCGAGGAAGAACTACTCTCTCCTTATCATGGGAATCAGTAACGGTGATGGAGATGGTGGTGGAGATCGATGGAGATGGCTCTGGGGGCAATTCCCCGTTTCGACAGGGTGCCGGAACAGAGACTTTTGTCCCCTAAATCTCCCCTTCGGTGGCGGCGACGCTGCGGACCTTTTTGTGGATTTTTGCCCGTGTTAAGGTTTACGTCCCGAGGAGACGTATATGTAGGCGAAAGGGCAAGGTCGATGGAGGCCCAGGGGGCCCACACCCCTGGTGGCGCACCTAGGGTGGGCCCGCGCTACCCTAGGGTGTGACCACCTCATGGCCCCCTTCGTCTGTCCTTCTGGCTCCGTGTTCGCTCCGGAAAAATAGTGACTTTGACTTTTGTCCCGTCCAATTTCGAGAATATTCATTTTTTAGTTTTTTCTGAAACCAAAAACAGCAGAAAACAGGCTATTGACACTATGACATCTTGTCAATAGGTTAGTTTCAGAAAGTATATAAAAATACATCAAAGTGTAGACAAAACATAAGACAAATATTATAAAACAAGCATGAAATATCAAAAATTATAGATATGTTTATGACGTATCAGTGCTCCAACACCGTGGATTGCTCTCTCCGGAGCCACGTTTTGCGGTGCATCCCACCATTGTGTTTTGCTGCACACACATGGCTAATCGAATGCACTCTTTTCTTTCTTTTTGTTATCTCCCCACCAGAACCTAGATGAAACCTATTTCAACTTCTCACAATGTCCCCACCAGAACCTTGTTATCTATTACTCCCTCTGTTTCAAAATATACGATGTTTTAGCTTTGTAAAATAAGTGTATCTGAACCCCTTTTAGTGTGTAGGTCCGTGCAGATTTAGAGTGAACCTGGGCTCCTTTGATTCTTGGTATATAGGAAAAGTATAGAAATAGGAAACTCATAGGATCGAGAAGTCATGACTAGTTGAATCCTATGGAAAGAACAATTGTATTTGATTGTGGTAAAGGAATTTTCCATGAGCTCCAACCTCATGCTTCTTTTCCTATGGATTTTACACTACAAGATTTCTATGGAATTATTTCCTATAGGATATGATCCTTTGAATCAAACAACCTTTGTAGGAAAATTTCCATAGGATTCTATTTCTACAAGAATCCTTTCACAATCATATGAATCAAAGGAGGCATAAGGGCCTGTTTGATTCATAGGATAGGAAAAACATGGGAATAGGAAAAACATAGGATTGTAATGTCATGTCCACTTCATTCCTATAGGAACCCATATGCTAGAAAGTTTGTTTGATTACATAAAAAAAATCAAAGAATTCTAAAAAAAAGGTTTGAGTGGATGTTAGATTTTCTATGCAATCTAGTGCAAATGATTCCCTAGAATTTTTTTATAGAAATCATTCCTACAAATCAAAAACCATCATAGAAAAATTTCCTATGGGATTTAATCCTTTAAATTTCCTATGTAAATCTTTTGAATCAAATATGTCCTTAAAAAATTTAGATATACTTCTTTTATAAAGCTAAAACATCTTATATTTTAAAACGAAAAAAGTAGCTGCTACTAGTATATGAATACCGACTATATAATTCGTGACAATATTACAATGCCTAGAATATGTAAGATGTATATCTAACAAGTACTCCCTCCGTTTCAAAATATAAGATGTTTTAGATTTGTGAAGACAATGAATCTAGATTTGTTTTAGTACGTAGGTTCACTCAACTTTGGGATGAATCTACACACTAAAAGAAGTCTAGATTCATTTTTCTCACAAATCTAAAACATCTTATATTTTGAAACGGAGGGAGTACATTCTATTATACAATCTGAATTTAATCTAATAACTAGTGCCACGATTTGTTTTTATCGAAACACAAGAACATGGGATATGCTAATCGGATTAAAATTCAGATTTATGAAAGACGATTTTTAAGTCGACAGATTCAATTCTCCATCGACCAAGGAATAGTAAACTGAAAACAATTTATCCGAACAATGTACCGATGCTCCGCCTGCCAGGCCTCTCACTGACGGCAATCAAGACATCAACATAGGACAGAATGGACAAAAATAACCCAAATTCGAAAGGATTTCACAAAATGACCCACTGAAAAACTATTTCACTGGACTAACCCTTTTTGTAGCGCCTAACAGCAAGGCGCTACACCCTACAGTGTAGCGCCTTTCAGCTAGGCGCTATGCTCCCTACCAGCGTAGCACCGCCTGGCCCTCCCCGCCCCTTCACTGTGACGCCAGGCGCTATGCCCGGGCGAAATGCCAGCGCTATGCCTCAGGTGTAGCGCCTATCTGATAGGCGGTGTAGCGCCTAGCAGAAAGGCACTACACCCCGGGACATAGCCTGTCGGGCGCAGCCCCCCTCCCCACCCCTCCCCATTCACTCCCAGACGCTGGAAGAACACAGAGAAGAGCCGGCGGTTCCTCTCTCCCCCTCTCTCAAATCCCTACCTCAAATCCAACAGATCTGAGGGATTTCACCATGGATTTGCTTCCCCATCCCTCCCTCAAGGTAATCCCCTCCTTTTCCCTCTCTTTCATCCAATCAATCTTGCACATTATCCTCAAACCCTAGGTTTAGTTGGATTCATAATATGGCATGTTTGTGCATGTTTTTGGTTACTTGTAGTTATATATTAGTTGTATTTTATGGTGAATGGAAGTGTGTTGTTGATTTGCATTGTATATGATGGTTTTATATGGATTTGTATGGATGTGTGAATAATATGCTCACATATTCTTTGTAGTTTATTGTATAAATTGAAACAATGGCCACATACCACACACATTTTATTGATGTTTGGAATATATATGTAGGATGGTGTGGCTACTTGAGGATTACTATGATCATCAACACCGGGCATACTTGATGGCGGAGAAGCATATGGTAATAAAACCATGGTTGAACTTCTTTGCTTTTATTTTTCTATTGATTCAATTGTGTTGGAAAAAGCATAATATTCGATCTTGTATGTATGCAGAGGCTTCGTCCCCTCAAGATTCGGTCTCATGGCGTCTTGAATGACATGCGTCTGACGAGCGGTACACCGAGTACATCAAGCGGCTAGGCCTCCTCCCTTTCATCACGCTTGTGAGCCGGTCGACGCCGAACCTCAACGCGGCTGCTATCACCGCACTTGTCGACCGGTGGAGGCCGGAGACGCACACTTTCCACCTCCGGACCGGCAAGATCACTCCTACTCTTCAGGATGTTTCCATGATCTTTGGACTTCCTATCGCGGGGGAGCCTCTCTGTATGAGCACAGATTCCGATGGGTGGCGCAATGCGATGCATCTACTTATTGGCATGGCTCCTGAAGAACTTGAAGATAAGAGCAAAGATAGAGTCCCAGCAGGCGCGACATATGCGTGGATCGTGGAGAACTTTAGGGAATGCCCGAACCCCGCCGAGGTTGAGGTGATCGAGACACATGCTCGTGTGTACGTGTGGTATGTCCTTTCTAGGACTCTGTTTGCTGACAGCGGAGGTAGGACCGCTCAGTGGATGTGGCTCAAGGCACTAGCAAACTGGGATAGCAATATCAGCTGGGTTAGTGGCTCTTGCCTACTTGTACCGGCAGGTAATCACATGTGCACTCTACATTCATTTGTATATGTCGAGTCCACACATATGCTATACTGACCTCGTTTTTGTTCACTTGCAGTTGGACTATGCCTGTCGTAGGGTAGGCGAAAATGCCGGAATAGGTGGTGCTATGGTTCTTCTCTCGATATGGAGCTGGGAACGCTTACCAGTTGGTCGTCCCAAAGAGGTGGGCCACCATCCTTGGCCAGTGTATAATAGAAACCCTCTACGCCAGCCGACTTGGGCTTACAAGTGGGACGTGGTATCGGAGATGACAAGCGATGTTGATGCCATGTACCTCAAGTACACGAACGAGTTTGATGCGATTACGCCCGAGCAGGTAGATGTTTATCTATACATCACTATCCATAATATTTACTTCACGAGTCAAAATCGATACCAAACATGTTCTTGTGATATGTTGCAGGTGGAGTGGGAGCCTTATGGTTGTGGGGACGAGTTTGGTATTGCTCCCGGGTTTGATATTAACCCGAAGTGCTTGGAGGAACAATCTCTCTGGCTCATGTGCTGCCCATTGATTTGCAATTGGGCGGTTGAGTTTCATATGCCACAACGGGTGATGAGGCAGTTCGGGTTGTTTCGGTCTGACCCTCCGTGTGGAAGGACACCGACAAGGAGCTTCATCGGTTAGTTAGCATGAGAACTTGTGCTCAATTGCTTTGGATGGTACTAACATGGTTCTTTGTTGTTGTTCAGGTTGGACAGAAAGAGGCAGAGGAAGATCAAGAATTGGGATCACCATCATAGGAGGCACGTCATGGAGTTCCTCATTTGTGTGGAGAATGCTCGACGAACGGAATGGAATAATAGAAGAGCACATTGCCCAGTTGCATTTAACAACTACATCCATTGGTTTCTTGGTAGTACCCGTGTCTCCATTTGCCCGCCGTCCTACGAGGAAGAAATATTGGAAGAGCCAGTCCAGTTCGATGAACTTGCCTACACTCAGTACAACCGGCAGGTCAGGAAGGGGACCGACATCCCGCTTTCTTCCTCACTCAACTTTGCGGTAAAGTTATCGTTGCCTTCGCATTACTTTCCTTGCACTCTCATCTCTTTCTTGCCTAACATGTTCTTGTTCTTGACTCTGTAGAGAACGGAGGTAAAGAAATATGCCGATGATGCCGAGGCGATTCTTTTTGCTGCCCCTAAGGGGAAAAAGGGAGAAGGCATGATACGAGACTTCCTTAAGGTATGGATGCGAGACTTCCTCAAGATAGGCATGTTCTTGTTTTGACTTATGTTGTTATTTGTTACAGCGCTTGTCCCAAAAGATGCGTCGCTTATCTAACGTGCTAGGTTGCCGCGATCCCGAGTACACAACCCCGTCCGGTTCTAGGTCCAAGTCGACTACTGATCCGTCGGCCCATCTTCAGGATGATGTTGAGGATGACACCACTTCGGCGATTCGTTCGGGAGATGAGGTATGGGACAATCTTACATGCATTTAGTGCTTTCTGTTTCCCATGCATTTCTCATAGCCATACAATCTTACATGTAGCTGCCTCATATGGAGAATGAGACTGAGGAGGAGTACCGGATTCGTTCCGCATACCAGCTGAAGCCAAGGAAACAGTTCAATCATTGGGCCGGATGACTTCCGTAACAAGGAAAGGCCAATGTTGTCGAGGACGAGCCGCCGGAGGTCGAAGCGACTAGGAGGACGAGAGGCCTCTGATATGATGATGAAGATGAGTCGCAAGAAGAGGAGGTGACAAAGAAGATACCTCCAAGGAGGGGCCGAGGCCCAAGGACGCGTGGACGGAAGTAGGTCATGTATGGCACAATGTTGATGATGATGCACTAGGTTGGAGACTATGTATGGGTTGATGTATGGCACTATGTTGATGTTGTTTAAGACTATGTTCATGTATTGGCACTACGTTGATGTTGTTTGAGACTACGTTGATGTATGACAATTTGTTGATGTTGTTTGAGATTATGTTGATGTTATTTGAGTATATGTTGTTTGAAACTAGTATAACAAGTGTTGTTTGAGTATATGTTGTTTGAAACTTGGGCTTTTTAGAGTGTAGCGCCTGTCTGATAGGCGCTAGAGCATATCGCCTATCAGACAGGCGCTACACTCTGACTTAGAGTTTTCCCCGAGAGCCAACTCTCGGTTTGCTCTCTGTATGCTCCTGTTAATTTTGGAGCAGACGAAATCTGCTAGCATAGCGCCTAGCAGATCTGCTAGCATAGCGCTTGTCTGCTAGGCGCTATGCTAGCAGATCTGCTAGGCGCTATGCTGCAATTCTACTCAAAACTAGGCATCTGAAACAAGCAAGAGAGTGGCGAAAACTCTAAATGTAGCCTGTCGATGGCGCTACACCTCGAGCATAGCGCCTATCAGGCGCGCTACACTCTGACTTAGAGTTTTCCCCGCCAGCGAACTCTCAATTTGCTCTCTGTTAGTTTGGGGGCAGACGAAATCTGCTAGCATAGCGCCTAGCAGACAGGCGCTATGCTTGTGTAGCGCCGTTCTGCTAGGCGCTATGCCTTGAAACTGTGTTCAGACCAAACATTTCCACTTACGAGACTTTAACATGACAAACATTACACAAGGCAAATAAAAGATGAGGGATAGCAGTTCATGACATACTCAAATAGAAGCATCTCAAACATGGTGTTCTTGCCCTTAAGGGGCTTTACATACTAATAGTTCGACATCACACTAATAGTTCTTGCCCTTAAGCATCTCAAACAACATCAAACATGGTGTTCTAAAGCATAGGTCCTTTGCCCTTCCTCTTCTTCTCTTCCTCTTCCTCCATGGAACGCCACGCCGCTTGACGAAGCCTTTCCCTCTCCGCAGCACGAGCCTCCTTAGCTTTGCGCTCCTCTTCCTCCTCTTTCCTGCGGATCTCGTCATTACGTTCCTTGCGCTTCCTCGCCATGTCCTCAAATCCAGCCGTTCTTCGTGCGACTTCTTCTTATGGCAAAATCGATCTCTTGGATAGCCTTGTTGGATTGAGGTTGCTCAAGGTCTATCCAAGTGTAGTACACATGGGAGGGAGACTACAAGAAAATAGTGCATGTTAGAGGATATGCTATGGAATAGTTTGGGACACATGAAGAACTAAAAAGCTTTGAGCATACCCGTGGCTTGTCGTATGGGTTGCGGCTACGCTCGGGAGAGCGGTTGTAGTTGGTACACATGAAGAACTTCTTTCCCCAACTATCGGATAAGTAGTCTTGGGATTCCTTAACAGTGCAATCGGTTCCACACCAACAAATAGGACCCTCTTTCCCATGGGCCTCGTCGATCTGACGCCTTTCGTGGCCTTTCCTCTTGGTCGGCGCAAGGTGGCCTAGCATTGGCCCTCATCTTCCTCTCTTCCTCTTCCTTCTCCTTTTGCCTCTTCCTCTCTTCCTCTTCCTTCTCCCTTTTCTTCTTCCTCTCTTCCTCTTCCTTTTTCTTCTTTCTCTCGTCCTCTTCGTCCTTCTTCTTCGCCAAGTCTCGAGCAAGTTGAACTACCTCTTCAAATGCCTTCCTCTTCTTCTCTTCTTCTTCCTCCTTCCTCTTCTTCTCTTCTTCTTTCTCCTTCCTCTTCCTCTCTTCCACCACCTTCATAGCATTCGCCCAGATAGCCGAGTAGTTCACACCGTCCCCATCATTGCCCTTGTTGGGTTGAGTCGCCATACCTATTATAAGAACAAAAGCTTGTTGGCTAGTTCTTGGTTGGCTTGGGACTTGTTGGCTAGTTCTTGGTTGGCTTGGGACTTGTTGGCTAGTTCTTGGTTGGCTTGGGACTTGTTGGCTTGGGACTTGTTGGCTACCACTTGGTTGGCTAGTGCTTGCTTCATTTCCTTTTGCTCTTTTCCTTTGAGAACACTTTCTTGCATTGTGCCCTTCACCATTGCATGTTCCACACCGGGCTCTCTCACAAGGCTCTTGGAATTGGTCATTGACCGTTTCTCGAGCACCACCACGGCCCCATACATCCATGTCGCTCCTAAAGCGTTTTGTCTTGCGTCTTCCACGTTTAATCACTTTCCATTTCGGATCGGGCCATAGTTGAATCCCATGGTACTCCGGCCATTTTGATTGGTCCAAATATGGATGAAATCTAGGAGCCCATGTCTTCTTAGTAGTCTCAATGGAGAACTCAGCCTCTCTCACTGTGAGCGGATTATTGTAATCCAAATGTCGCCGACGAGACGCGACGAGCAAGTGCGAGCAGGCAAGATGAAGCAATGATGGCCTTCCGCATGTGCACTCACAAGTCTTGAGTAAGACCTTGAAAGCTCGGCCTCCGTGTTGGACACCATCAGCCGTTGTACCTCCAGGCTCCGTAACTTGGTAAATTAGCTCGTCATTGTCATACTCCGTGACAACTTGGGCATCCGCTTTCTTTGTCTGAAATTGCATCCAATCATCAACCTTAGGTGGGTACTTGTATTTGTGATTGTTCTTGTAGTCCCCCGCAATCTGCCGGTCCGTTTCCTCTGAGTATTTAAGAAAATACCCATTCATCATGTTGAATGTATAACGGACTATTGCCGTGACGGGCAATGCACGGACACCTTTGAGCAACTTGTTGAAGGCCTCTGCCATGTTGCTTGTCATTTGGCCGTACCTCCGGCCACCGTCATCGAATGCTCGTGCCCACTTTGTTCTTTCTCCAATGCTCCTATCGAGAAACTCTCGACCACACGCATCGAGCTCTTTGTTGAAGAGCAATTTGTTGTACAAGTTTGAGAAACGACATTCCGTGAAAGCGAGGCAACAATCTTGTAGATCATCGGCCAAATCCTTGCTCTTGCATGCCCTATAGAAGTTTGAACAAAAGTGTCTCATGCACCAACGATGGTGCAACGGAGCATGCTCGGGAATATGTTGGTCCACCGCTTTAAGAATTCCTTGATGACGGTCTGAGATGACACATATTTCCCTATGAGGGGTTAATATATTGGTTCTTAAAAGATGGAAGAACCACTCCCAATTATCTTTGTTTTCCTCCTCTACCACATTAAAGGCCAAAGTAATCAACGGTTGTTGGCATCATTGGCTATTGCAATCAAGATAGTGCCCTTGAATTGGCCGGTCAAAAGGTGCCATCAACGGAGATGACCAGCCTACAATGTTCAAATGCACGAACACATTGCTCGAAAGCCCAAAATGCACGGCCAAAAACTCGAGCGGTTCTTAGTTTACAATCCTTGTCTTGTTCCCCAAAGGTTCAACCACATGAACCATGCGGGTTAGCATCGGCCATCGCTCCCAACAACCTTGGGATTCGGTTATAAGATTCCTCCCAATCACCGTACAACATCTTGAATGCGCTTAGCCTTCCATGCCTTCCGTACTTCACCTCATAGTTAAAGAGGGCTTTCACAAACTCCATGACACCTTGATGCTCATTATTGGAAGCAGCGATGTCATTGGAAAGCCTATAAGCGAGGAACTCGGAGGTGAGTTGTCGGTGCTCATGCTTTGCATACTTGCCATCCACCATCGGGCCTCGGCACATGTGAGTTGATACGCAACTAGATATGTGCCAATCGGGACCTCCCTTGAATGGTCTAGCACGCACAATCCAAGGACATCCTTCCGCCTCGCACTTCAACATGTAACGCTTCTTGATATCCGAGTGCACGGCCGTGTAAGGCGATGATGCTTCACCGAGAAGTCCTTTATCCATTGCTTAAATTCCAACAAGGTCTTAAACCTTGATCCTTTGCAAAAGCCATTATTCACTTCATTGCCATCCCGATAAGAACTTGTCCTTGGTCCAAGCACTATGCCTTTGCCACCATCAACCGTGGCTTCATCCGTGAGACTAAGATCACGAAACAAAGGCACCCGATGGTCCCGTCTACGGTATGGTGGATTTCGGCCTCTAGCCGTGAACCCTCCTCGTCAACTTCTTCTTGGGACCATCATCATCCGAGTCCGAAGCATAGCCTCGAGAATACGGAGTTCACGGTCCATGTCATGTTGAGTGATATATTTCTCCAAATCACCAACATTGTTGTCATGGAGTTCAACATCATCATCATCTTCACCCTCACAATCATCATTGTCCTCTTCCAACATTTCGTCTTGGTGTCTTGAAATCGGGCTCAATGTTTGGCTCAAAGGAGGTTCAATCCATAGCTCTTGCTCCACGGGTGGAGGACTCCTACTATCCAATGGGGAAGCACGGCGGTTCAAGTCCAAAGGCAATGAACTATCAACCTTCTTGGTGGCAAATAGCTCAAGAGCCTTGTCTAGTGATTCGGCCACCACCTCCTTGTATGCAAGCCAACGAGCCTCGGAGAAGATACGCATGGTCTTCCAACGGATATGCACTCCAAAACCCACATTATGTCTTCCTTCCAACTCAACAACATCACATGGGTCCATCCATTTCAATTCAATCCTCACTTGCTCCAAGACCTCAGCATAGGTGGGACTACGATCAAACACAATATCTAGCTCATCAAGATTAGGTTCTATGTTGCCTTTCAAAAAGGCATCCTTGTCCACATGATGAACATGAATAATTCTTGCCATCCCTAACACATAGGAGAATATGTTCATTAACTAACCATGACAAGATAAACAAAACTATACTAGACACATTACCAAACCATAAAGCTAAACAGAACACCCTCTCTTACATAAGCAAACCCTAACCCTAGCCATAACATTCCAATATACCAAACAATGTCATTTCAACAACCCTAAACCTAACTAAATGCTTCATACACATCTTTATAACCAACATTGGCCAATGAATCTAACAAATTTCCAAACATTTCTCTCCAAATCAAATTTCTAGGGTTTCAAGCCAAGTCCAACCAAAATGAAAGATTTCCAAAGGTCAAAACGAAGGGGAATGAGGGAGGGTACCTCTAGCAGCTGGGGAGAGGCACAAATCCACCAAATGAAGCTTCCAATGTGAGAGATTTGAAGGGAGGAGAAGAGGCGCCTCTTGCTTCTCCTTCCTTGGGTCGAAATGGGAGTGAATGGGGAGGGTGGGGAGTGGGCTTGCCGAAGCAGTATGTCCTGGGTGTAGCGCCTTTCTACACATTAAAGTGTAGCGCCTATCAGATAGGCGCTACACCCTGGGCATAGCGCCTGGGCGTTAGTCGCCCCAGGCATAGCGCCTGGGCGTCACACGACGGGGTGGGGCCAAGGAGGGGCCAGGCGGTGCCACGCTGGCAGGGGGCATAGCGCCCTGGGTGAAAGCGCTTCTGATAGAGCGCTACAAAAAGGTTAGTGCCGGTGAAATAGTTTTCCAGATGGGTCATTTTGTGAAATCCTTTTGAATTTGGGTTATTTTTGTCCATTCTGCCGCACTGAAACGTGCAGCGCACATGTGGAACGTGCCAGGCCTGTCACGTCGCATTTGAGTTCGGCAGCCGAGCGCGGCAGGCCGTTCCGGTTCAGGCGAGATACACCGATGTGTTCGAGGCGCGCACGCAATTCCGTGCAGGCCGGCAACGGCCATTGAATGTCAAACTTTCGCCTAAATAGTAGGGGGATAAAAAATAAAAAAGAAGGGGAAGCATAGTAGCCGTCGTCTGCTTCCCCTCTCCCCTCCTCCTCCCGCGATGGCGACGCTAATCTCGGAGCTGCTCCGGCCGGTGGACCCGGCGCTGGCGCTGGACGAGGCGGCGCTGCTGCGGTACGCGGCCGCGCACGTCCAGGGGTTCCCCGCGCCGGCGCCGGCGCTGTCCCTCACGCTGTTCGGCCACGGCCAGTCCAACCCCACCTACTGCCTCCAGGCCTCCACGGCCACGGAGACCAGGCGCTACGTGCTTCGGAAGAAGCCCGCGGGGACCATCCTCCAGTCCGCCCACGCCGTCGAGCGCGAGTTCCAGGTCGAGATCCTCCTCCAGTTCCCCGCTCAATCCTGTTTTATGCAGACTCTCTGTAGCCTGTCCAGTTCACCGATACAATTTGCTTGAATGTCTCCGGTTCGACCCTGGGGTCGATCTGAATCCGGCGCTGCTTGTTTAACCGGGGGTTATGTGGTTGTCACGCAGTGCTACAGCTACAGTGGAATTAGCGTTTACTTCCGAACTCAGTGGTAGAAAATCTACTTTTCCTGCTTATTTAGAGTACCTT
Source organism: Avena insularis (assembly GCA_023614405.1). Lineage (NCBI taxonomy): Eukaryota > Viridiplantae > Streptophyta > Magnoliopsida > Poales > Poaceae > Avena > Avena insularis. Next base: position 31,045,739 of record CM042690.1, read on the forward strand.
GAACCTTCTAGCTTCTGTTTAATTATACTCCCTCCGTTTAGAAATATAAGATGCTTTAGATTTGTGAAGGAGATGTATCTAGACACGTTTTAGTGTATAGGTTCAAACGAATCTAGATACTAAAAGGTGTCTAGATACATCTCATTCATAAACCTAAAACATCTTATATTTCTAAACGGAGGGAGTAGAACGTCGGTGCGTTGTGACGTTGTTCGGAGACCGGGCTCGAGTTCGTGGACGCCGGGGCGGCGGCTCCGGAAGGTGGACTGCGCGATCGGTTCTTCGGCGAACCCCGTGGTAGTGGTGATGGTTCCCTTCTTCGGCCATGTGGATGGCGAGGAGCGGACATTGGGAGACTTTGGTGCTAGCGTCGTTTTGGCTTCGGCAGCTCCCGGATCGCGTTTCGGAAGCCAGACTCGGGGACGGTGGGCATGGGCGGGTGACGGGAGCGGCTTGGAGGTTTTTCCGGGCGAAAGCTCAGTGCTTTGGCACCATCGGCGGCGGTGCCTGCGGGTATCGTTACCCTCTTGGGGGCGCCGATGCGGCTACCTTCTCCGTGATAAGGCTCCGGGTGAAAACCTTTGACTATCGGTCTCGATGGCGGCGGCGTGATGCGTCGTTACCCTCTTGGGGGCGTCGTCGTGGAGCCCCTGGCTCTTCTTGATCCCAGGGCATTGTCTTCGGTGGCGGGTCGTGGGCTTCCGTGTTTTTCTCTTGTTTATCTTGATCTGCTGTGTAAGGGGTCTCCCCATCACCTTGTATCAGTTCAGCCGATGTGGCTTTATTTATAAAGCGGGGCGAAAGCCTATTTTGAGAACTTAGTGTAGTTATCACTGATCAAACTAGTTATGGTATTTTAAACTTCCAACTACGTGGTGAAAGAGGGTCTAAATTATTATATGTTGATATCAAATGCTTCTTATGTGCTGTTATTTCCTTCTGATAAGTGACGCGATCTTACTCACTGAGTTGTTTTTTGATATGGAAGCAGGTGCTCAAAGCTTTAGGCGTTTACACGGATGTCCCTGTCCCTAAGGTGTTCTGCCTTTGCACTGATGCGAGTGTGATCGGAACCCCTTTCTACATAATGGAGTATCTGGAAGGAGTCTTGTATCTTGATAGCAATCTACCGGTATGCTGTTCATTGTGTTCTTGGTCTTGCCAATTCTTCAAGTTCGCTGACCAGTTCATCAACTCCACTTGGTATTGGCGATGATTCCGTGCAGAATTTGGACAATATTTTCCTATCAACAGACTTTCTTCTAGCTTATGATTGTGGGTTGTAGTTGTAGCACATATGCAATGTATGAGAACCTCTTAAAATTGGATTGATAACTAGCAACCTTAGTCATTGATTGATTAAGTTCAAACTCTAGAAGACATTGACACTTTTCAAACCCCTCCTTCCTCTACAAACATTTTAGAGGTTTTCTAGGAACTGAGATCAGAGTTCCCATAATCCTATCTTATGAAAGGAATGCATCAAATTGGCAACGTTTATATTCATATATCAAATTGACAATTTTATGCATGATAATTTGGTGATTTTGTTGCTCTTCTTTATGCAGGGAATATCCCCAGCCAGAAGGAAGAGTATATACTTTGCTGCTGCCAAAACTTTGGCTGATGTACACAAAGTAGATGTGTCTGCAGTTGGATTGCAGAAGTACGGGAGAAGAGACAATTATTGCAAAAGACAAGTAGGTCTTATCTAGACAGTGACCAATACTTAAATTCACATTGATCTAACCAGCTGAGTCCGTGAAGTGCATTGCGCTGATTAAGACTCTGCTTGCAAATGTGCTCTATTTTTCACAAACACTTGCTATGTGGGCTGTGTTTCCCTAGCTGTTACAACTTGATCACCTGAGTTCAGGAATTAAAATGAATTCTTACTGTCATGTTCTGAATATTGATAACCGTGATTTTTCATTTGAAGATGAAGATAGTTACTGTTTCCTGGTTCAGGTAGAAAGATGGGAAAGGCAGTATCTTCAGTCAACTGGCGAAGGGAAGCCTGCTCGTTATCAGAAGATGCTTGATCTAATTCATTGGTTGAAGGGAAATGTACCCAAAGAAGATTCATCGACAGGATTGGGTACTGGCCTTGTTCACGGTGATTATCGTATTGATAACCTTGTATTTCATCCAACAGAGGTTTGTTTGGCATCACCACATGTTTATGCAACCCCCTAATAACTACTTTACATAGTTTAAATCCTCTGTCTGATGATCTCTTATGTTTCTCTACAGGATCGAGTAATCGGTGTACTTGATTGGGAACTATCTACTTTGGGGAATCAGATGAGTGATGTTGCTTACAACTGCATGGTATGAAATATGAAATAAGTTTTCTTCGAAAAAATGTGAACTACTTCCGTATACATAATATTTTTACCATCATTCACCTATTTACAACACGATTTCTTCTGTGATTTGCTTGTTTTCTAAAGAACAGTTCCAGCTCTTCAGATGTAATGTGTTAGATTAACTATGATCACTTGGTATTATGTCACTTTGCTAACCATGATTTAGCTAATGTTATCTTGATTATTTTTTATCCTTGCAGACCTATATTATTGATTCAACGCCCACTGAAAATATTTCCTTTGGAGGACTTATGCGTCCTGTCATTTCAGATGGCATTCCTCAACTGGAAGAGTACCTATCTGTATACTGCTCTATGTCTGTAAGCATCCTATTGTTTGCATTTTGACACTGGCTGGATAAATACACCCCTCTTACTCACTGATTATTATCCCTTTCTTTACAACTTTCCTCAGGCAAGACCCTGGCCTGCAACAAATTGGAAGTTCTATATTGCCTTTTCACTGTTTCGAGGGGCATCTATCTATGCAGGAGTATATCACAGATGGACTATGGTACTCGTCTTTAACTCTGGAAGTATGTGTCTGTTTTCTATTCTAATTTATTTGAGCTGTCACGCAGGGTAATGCTTCAGGTGGCGAGCGTGCTAAATTTGCTGGCAAGGCTGGTAATGTTATGGTTGACTGTGCCTGGGATTACATAAATAGAGAAAATGTCCTGCCAGAACGACCTGCTACAGGTAATCATATTTCATAGCATCCTGCCTCATCGTTTCGTGTGCTTTGTGGACAAGCTTGCTCTTTACGATTTCTTAAACCTGGTTGCTGTTTCCAACTAAATTACTTTGCATAGAGAATTAGAGACGTAAAATGCGGCTATGATCCTTTATTCCTTTTTAGGGACAATCCTTTATTCTTGTAAAGTCTAATGAACTTAAATTTTGTTAACTGTCCGGACTTTTCCTATAATTGTTAGTTACGGATTTCTCGAGAGCTTCAAGGCAAGAGTTCCACAGTGAGCAGGAAGGTTCAACTTTGACAAATGGTCAAGGCAGATTTGTTCCTAGTGAAAAAGTTATGCTGCTACGGGAAAAAATAATGAAGTTTATGAAAGATCATATATACCCCAAGGAGGATGAGTTATACAAGCATGCACAATCAGCCTCACGGTGGACAATTCATCCAGAAGAAGAAAATTTGAAAGCATTAGCAAAACAGCAGGGACTGTGGAACTTGTTTATTCCGGTACTTTCTGTTTCCTTTTGACACCTTTAACATTTACCTGATCCATAAAAAAATTAAGAACCCTGTTTTTTACTTCACTAATGTAAGGTGCACTTATTTTATATTGGGTTCTGTGCTGAGTAAAATGGTTGGCTGCAGCTTGATAGTGCAGCTAGAGCAAGAGAACTACTACTTGAGGACCGATCTCATATTTCTCCTGGAAGTTCAGATGATCTTTTGCTAGGTGCGGGTCTCACAAATCTAGAGTATGGATATTTATGCGAGATTATGGGTCGCTCAGTTTGGGCTCCACAAATATTTAACTGCGGTGCACCTGATACGGGTAATATGGAGGTAAGACAGAATTTTATGTTCATTTATAGGCATCATTTTCACAATCTATCACTAGGCAAGCATATCTTGAGAAAATACTTGTTTTTAAAATATCTCCCTGTATAGCATCTGCAGATTATTGACGTAGCAGCTATCCTCTTGATTCTGCAGTTTTATGTATATCGTTAAGTCGGATATGTTATTTTGTTTCCCAGCATAGAGCAATGGAAGATGGCATATGATCCATTTTTAGTATGCCAATCGTTTTTTAGAAGGTTCTTACAGCATATGTCATGTTTGAATGCTTTGTTGGTGCTAGTAATTTTGTATGCGAGAATTTATGATATAAAAATCTCATTATAGGTCTTGCTGAGATATGGTACTAAGGAGCAACAAAAGCAGTGGCTTGTTCCTTTACTGGAAGGGAAAATTCGTTCAGGATTTGCAATGACAGAACCACAAGTTGCATCTTCGGATGCAACAAATATAGAATGTGCAATATCAAGGTAATGAAGTCCATAAAATATATATAGGCAACAAGCATGTTATTGTTGTTCCTTTAGGCTGTTGATATTTCATTACATGTGTTCACTACAGGCTCTCGTATCTCTCTTCAGTTACAAGCTATTACCTTGTTAAGGGCTATCACATAGTTGCGAACGACATGTTAAGGAGATCCTAGTTCCTACATTAGCCAGCATTTTATTTTGTATTTCTCATCTCAAAAGTATTTCAGTTTACTAGCCAAAAAATAATATAGTACACTGCTCGAAACCTCCAAATTTTGGCGTATTGCCAGGAAAGCAATTATATCCTCATGGCATACGTTTTCTGCCCCCCTCTTTTGATAGATTATACATATGATATTCCTTCCTTTAATCTGAGATTTTTGTGTTGCTGATTATCTGTGATATTTTCCCCATGGCAGGCAGGGAGATTTCTATGTGATAAATGGCAAGAAATGGTGGACCAGTGGGGCTATGGACCCAAGGTGCAAAATCCTGATATTAATGGTAACTATAACATTTATTCTTGAAATCGGTGCTATGGGTGATGTATATTTTCCATTTAATGTAAAAGTGTTTGCTTCATGCAGGGAAAAACAGATTTTTCTGCACCTAAACATAAGCAGCAGTCAATGATTTTAGTGGATATCAACACTCCTGGAGTGCAGATAAGGAGACCCCTGCTAGTCTTTGGATTCGATGACGCACCACATGGACATGCAGAGATTACTTTTGATAACGTGCGTGTTCCGGCCACAAATATCCTCCTAGGGGAAGGACGGGGTTTTGAGATTGCTCAAGTAAGCAATACTCTTCTGTTGCCACTAATAATTTTGTTATAATATGTGAATTCTTTGTCATATTTAAGATACTTGGCAGGGAAGACTAGGTCCAGGAAGACTACATCATTGCATGAGACTAATAGGAGCAGCAGAACGTGGCATGAACATGATGGTTGAGAGGGCATTAAGTAGGACGGTATTTGGAAAGAGGATTGCACAGCATGGGTCATTTCAATCAGACCTTGCAAAGGTATGACCTATCGGACCTTGCAAAGGTTTGTTCACAACAGAATTGTCTATTTTACAGAAGCCAGGTGCCACATGAGTTAGTTATCAGCTCCTTGTTCCTTTTGTTTAGGGACATTTCAGTTTCTGAACTCCATCGTTTCTTTCCTCGCAACTTTTGTTGTGTGTGTTCTGCTAACATGGATGTGGAATCTCCAGTGTCGGATAGAACTGGAACAAACTAGGCTTTTGGTGCTTGAAGCAGCGGATCAACTCGACCGGCATGGGAACAAGAAAGCCCGTGGAATCCTCGCAATGGCCAAGGTAAACAACCAAGGCTCAGATATTTGGCTCCTTTTTTTTTAATCATACTAGCAACCCCCAAATTGAGTGAATCTGGCCCTCATGTAGGTGGCAGCTCCAAACATGGCCCTGAAAGTGCTCGACATGGCAATGCAAGTGCACGGTGCTGCTGGCGTCTCATCCGACACGGCCCTATCTCATCTATGGGCAACCGCTAGGACACTGCGGATCGCGGATGGCCCCGATGAAGTCCATCTCGGCACGATCGCGAAGCTGGAGCTGCAAAGGGCAAGGCTGTAAGATCAGGATGGTGCCCAGGTTGAATAAAAGGGGGACAAGGAACATCTGGAAAAGGTCAGCAGCAAAGCAGCCACAGGTAGATAGAATGGTGAATAAGTGGTGTTAGATTCCTGGATGTATGCTTCCTGATTTCCTTGTGATTTTCCATTGTTACTTGCCCATAAGGGACTATATGCACACATGTTCAATGTTCGTCCTGTTGTAAGGGACCAACCCTACCAGTACAGTGCAGTTACATGAGAATATTGCAGATCTGAACACTAGTTACAGTGAGCATCTCTGATCTAAACATCTGCACTAGCAGTTTTTCTTTGGTGTACAGACAGTGGAATGAGAGCCCCTGGCCCCTTTCATAGCCTTCGGCCAAACCTGAGGTAGTACATGAGCCGCCTTTATTTCACACGGAGACCAGTTACAGAATAGCACGTGTGAACTAGCACGAACAAAAAAAATCTTGGTACTAGTAATACTATCATCATTCTATCTGAGGCCGAGCGTGTAGGGGAAGGAGCTGGAGTTGAGCCACATGTCGCCCTGTACGAAAGACTGCACGGTGAAGTTAGCCGCATCGGCGTCCCCGCCAAGCACGCGGTACCCGGGCCACGCCACCCTCCCGGACGTATCAGCGCCGGGCCCCCGGTTCATGTACTCCGCATAGTAGAGCGTGTCGAGCGCGAAGGAGCCGTTCCACTCGAGCCATCCCCTGGGGTGCACGAGCCCCTCCATCTTGCACTGCATGAACACGGTCCGGGAGTACAGCTTCCATGGCCGGCCGAGGTATGAGGAGAAGCCGCCCAGCACGGGGAGCAGGTCGGCGGCGGCGGCCACCTTGCCGCCCTGCACGGAGATGCCCGTGTTCTGGTTCGGGTCCTCCCGCCCCTGCGCCGTGAACACGTTCTTCTGGCCGGCGTCCGGGCGGCGCGCGTAGAGGCTGCAGTTCTGGAGCACCACGGCGGCGTCGCCGAAGACGAAGTCGACGGTGCCGTAGACGTCGCAGTCGCGGTAGAACTGCCGGAGCGAGTGCGCGTAGAGCGTGTCCTGGTACCCCGCGAAGCTGCAGCGGTAGAAGGCCGAGAGGTCGGCGTTCACGCGGAGGGCTACCGCCTGGTGCTTCCCTGGACCCGCCGCGTTCTCCACCGTCAGGTCCCGCGCCAGGAACCCCGCGCCGACCACCGCTGCAGGTTGAGATTGGTGTCAGCGTCGGAGTAGTAGTAATTAACGGATGCCAGCCACGCCGGCCGAGCTGGAGCACGTACTAGTACGTAGTGTTTGCTGTCTACTATACAGTACTGTAGAAAATATTGAATCTCTAATATTTCGATGTATTGATTTGACCCTTACGGAAAATATATATAGACGTATATGGGGTAGACGGAGACTTGGAGTACAAGATGTAGAGTCATATTCTATCTCTAGTCTATACACGTATACGTACTCTAACATGTACAACGCCAATCAAACTGGAAAATTTTATGAAGTCTAGACTGTTTTTTACAGGTAGTATTATGTCGTCATCTTCGTATGATCGATGCAATGTGCGTGTGTTGCCACGTCCGTACGGTGGTACACTTCATGTGGCCGGCAGCGCGCGCGTCGGGCCGGGCGGGGGCCGTATGGGCGCAGCCGAGCCGCGGGTGGGCATGAATGCGAGGCACAGGTACGGGTCTGGCGTGGCGATGCATTTGTCTCCGCACCGACACCGTGGACCGACGACGACGACGACGACAGTGCCGTGCCAACCACATCTCGTCCAGCGTTCAGCGACGGAGTTATTAAGGCTCCGGTGTGGTGTGCCCATGCAGCAACAACCAGACGAAGCCGAAAAGTACACGCGTGGTGGACGAGGCCGGTCAGCCGGATAGGCCAGGCAGGCAGCAGCGTGCCACGCCTCTCCACATCGGTCGATACGACCAGCACTGTCCGCTTGCTCTTGTTCCTTGGCTCAAAAAGGCGGCACCCGGGAACCTAACTAGATTGCTCGTCTTGAAACGCTTTTTACAGGCGTGCGTGCATGTGCTCTTATCTCACTTTGTGAGGCATTATTACCAGGGATATCTGCTGCCGCCTCCACCGTATCGGGTGCTCACCGTTTTGCAACCGAATCTACCTGTCTGTCGGTGCCTACAAAAACATGAGGCTGGGCTGGGGCCATCCATCCGAAAAGAGAAAATTATGAGAAAATAGAAAAGAAGATCGAAGCGTCCCCCCCCCCCAAAAAAAGGGCACTCCATCGTGCTATAATTGGCTGCCCGTTGTAGAATGCGGTCAGAACAGATCATAGGATCGGTTTCTGCTGCCCTCCCCGATCTCGTCTTGCGTTCGCTGCCACACACACACATAGGGGTGGGCATAAAAAACCGAAACCGAACATCGAAACCGAATTAACCGGAACCGAAACCGAATACATCGAAACCGAATTAACTGGACCTAATTTCGGTCAGTATATGTGAGAAACCGAATTTAAGAATATTAATTCGGTTTTGACCCTAAGTTAACCGAAAACCCCGAAAAAACCGAAATAACTCGTGCAGAGCCGATCACACTTAGTCCAAAGTCCAAATGGCATGAAAGATCCCACCAGCCATCCAGGCCTGCCCCATGCACGTACGCATGCAACGCATCCATTGAGGCATCAATGATCGTATCCCTGATTTATTTCTACACGTACTATTCTTGTGTTCTTAATTGTTTCTCACCGTTCTGAATAAATAGTTTACTTATTTCTATCCATATTTTTTATCCCTAATTGTTTCTCACTGTTCTGAATAAGTACTTTGTTGCAAGACTCTAAAGTAATCAAGTGTGTCTGAACTTTGTTGCAACTTGCAAGAACTTCCAAGTTCCAACAACATGTTAGATTGTTTGAGACATAATCATGTATTGTTCTATAGCGCGTCCATGATTTATTTCTACACATACACTCAAGTTGCTTCAGGCATTCAGCTAGCCATGTATTTGACCACTGCATGCACATATAGTCATGCACGTATCGTCGACCTAACTAGCTTATGGCGATGGTGACTCGTGTGATTTTTCAATCGTTTGAACATATCGGTTTAAAACCGAACTCCGAACCGAATTGTCAGTTAACCGAACTGTCGGTGAATTTAAAAACCAATATTATTTTAGTGCCTATTTCTTAAAACCCGAATTATAGAAAAACCGAGAAAACCGAACCGAATTTTCGGTTAAAACCGAACGCCCACCCCTACACACACACCGGCAGAGCTAGCGAGCATTTCCACTTCCATTTTGCCGCGCACGTTTCCGTGGCCTCACCCACCGTACCTTACCTAATTTTGGGACTTCATAACTGCACACTTCATAACTGCACAGGCAAACAATCAAGGACTGTGTGCTATAAGAGTATCTCCACTCGGCGCCCCACGAACGCCCTCCCATGCTTTTTTTTTTTGCCCTCGGGCGAAATTTCTTCCATCCACGTTCCTAGGACCTTGAAATTCGCCATATTGGCCCCAAAATTTTATCCGGCGAACTCACCCCGAACTCAGCACCCTGAGGTTCGTCTAGGGGTGCCGGATGGAGAGAAAAGCCGATTTTCCTCTTTTTTCCCCAACTCGACGGCAAGCTCCCGCCATCTATCCACTTCTCTCCAATGTTAAGGATATCGCTTATTGGTAATTATCGGTCGGCTAAAAATTGATTATTTTTCAGCGTATGGACCGATTTATTAGGCGATAAATCAGAAAATCGGCATATTGGCTGCTCTCGACATATCAGCTGATTTTTTGAACAGTGCTTCTCTCCAATTCCCCTACTTCCCCCGCCGCCTCCCCATATCCGCGATGCCGCCATGGCACCGAAGAGATTCAACGGCCCGTGTACAAGCCAGAGCCAGATGATCCGGCACCGCCAGCGTCCGAATGTCGGTCTGAGCTCGACCAAAAGAAGGTCAAGAAACTCAAGGCCTATGGACAACCCAAGGAAAAGCTCTAAGCCTACACAATAGCACGATCGAACCAAGTTTTTGTAGCAAAGATTGCTTAAAAAATGGAAACAGACTCCAAATGTAATCTCTTGGACTGGAATGGCGACAATTAACGTGTCTAGTCGCCGAGACATCTACGTGGTGAGCTCGTGGTGAAGTAGCACAATAATGCAGTCCAGATGGAACCAAATTAATCCGATTATTATCTCAAGTGTATATTTGTCTGTAACTAGCTAGTCACAGGTGGTCCAGTTGCTGCACCTAGTACTGTAGTACCAGTCCTAGTAGAAGCAGGTCCCTGTTCCCCCTTCTTTACTTGACCGACGATGGCACTCGTGAGTCGTGACCAATGTACTTTCCACGGACGCGCGCTCACGAGCTCGGATCTCACGTACCGCGCGCGTGCACTCTTACGATGAGGCGTCGTCAGCTCTGCGTCACCCCGTCCGGCCGTACGTGCCGGCGTCGGCGCTCGCTCGGCATGCCGACAGCGGCTCGTGGTACTCATCGTGCGGCAGGCACTGTGTAGCTAGCTAGCCAGCACTGGAGCAGCAGCCAGTGCCAGTGAAGTGAAGTGCGGCGTGCGGGGCAGCACGTGCGAGCCAGCAGCTACGTAACAAGCATTCGAGTCTACTACGCACGCACGCACAGTACGTACCGAGCGTGGCGGAGCGGAAGGTGGTGTAGTTGTCGACGACGTTGCGGGAGGCCTTGATGACGGTCTTCCACATGCCGTCGCCGACGAGCATCAGGTTCGTCTTCTCGCTCCCCACCTCCACGTTCTCGAAGTAGCCCCCCGCCCTGATGTGGATCACGTACCGCGTCGCGCTGTTGTTCGGCGCCGCCGCCACCGCCTCCCCCACCGTCGTGAAGTTCCCGCTCCCGTCCTTGGCCACCACCACGTCCGGCGCCGCCTCCTGCAGCCGCCTCCGGTCTGCTGTCGATACCCACGCCGGGAACCCGCGCCGCACGGGGCCGTACCCCTCCAGCGCCTCGCGGCGGTTGTGTTGGTGCTGGGGGAGGCGGCGGAGCAGGGCGAGCGAGTTGGACACGAGGTGCGCGACGTGGTAGATGCGGCCCTGGATGTAGGGCCGGACGCGCCCGTCGTCCGCGGCGGCGCCGGGAGGGGCGGCGAACCCGTCCAGGCAGGTGTACTGGTTGGTCATGGCCGCCGACAGCACCGTCTGCACGCCGGCGACCGACTCCGCCGCGGTGCGGTTCCCGGCGGCCGAGAGCTCGGCCGCCGCCGTGAGGAGCTGGTCCAGCGTGTGCCCGAACAGCTCCAGGCAGTCGGCCAGCGCGAGGCGGTCGCGCACGCGCAGCCGGCCCGGACGGGACAGGTAGGAGGTGCTGTTGGACGCGGCCGCGCGCACGGCCGACGCGGCGCGGGACACCACCGTGGAGATCACCTGCGCGACCGGCTTCCCCGCCAGGCCCGGGATGGAGGCCAGCGTCGACACGCACACGTCCCGGTGCAGCATGCCCGCGCAATGCCGCTCCACGGCGGCCGCGTGCTCGGCCTGGGCGGCGTCTTCGGCCAGGGCGCGCGCGCGGTGGTGGTGGTGGTGGTGGCCGTCGGTGGTGGCGGCGAACGCATTTTGGGCGAAGAGGAGGGAGCTGGTGAGGAGGAGGAGCTTGGCCGCTTCCGATCGCTTGGTTCTTGGAGTCGTCGGAGGTGGCATTCTGCGGTGGAATGGAAGTGTGGGATCACTGTGGGAGCGAGCGGGGCCGAACGGAACGTGACAGGGACAGTGGCCGGTGCGCGTCGGTCGGCGTGGGGGAGAGGGGATTGGAGGAGCCTGACTTTTATAGCCACCGCTAGAGATAATAGATATGCTGATGGATTATTTGACATTGATTCAGCCGTCCTGTGTCATGCACGGCGTGACACGCTCGTGCATGTGCAGATAGATACGTGTGTCTGCCTCGCATTTGATAGGCATAGCAAGACAGCGAAGATGAGCAAATTTACGGTGCTAGCTACTATGGAGAGCTTATGATCGCAGGAGGTGATGATCAGGACCATTTGACATGATTTACTACTTGAGCTTTCGCTCCGTATTCATGATTATTTTTGGAGGAGAACCTCTGCATTCATGGAGTACGTGACTACAGCTCTCAACAAGCACCCATTCATGACCATTGATTGATAGACAGAACTGTGCTGCAAGACTGCAAACGAACAGCAACGGCTGTCACCACATTAACTAGATGTCACTGAATTCACACTAATTTACATTTTGTATAACGGTGATAAAAACCATGTGGGAAAATGACATTACATTTTTTGAGGTTTTACAAAATGAAGTTGGTAGGGTAAAATTAGGATAAAGCACACAAAATTCTCAAACAGAGTAGCAGAGAGAAGTAATTTTCCAGGACGGCACCTGCATATTTGAGCCTAAAACCCAAGTCTCCAAAGTTAAAAAAAAACGAGATTGTTCCGAACTGTGTCAATGTGGTCTTGTCCACCTGAATAACTAAGATACACAGTATTGAGCACTTGTTCAGGGAATGAAGACATATGTTTCACACCAAGAGATCAACCTCTAGAAAGCTTCTTCTTGTATTCATGCGATTGTTTTAGTTTGTGCAATAAACATTTATTAGTGTACGTTCTTTCACTTCTCATAGCCACCCGTAGCTTAATTATTGATTTGCCACTAGAGACCGTCATATGCTCAGTTTTGCCACTAGCGCGAAATAGTGCTCAGTTTTGCCACTGCTTCGGGTGCAGCTGCTATGGCGAGGTCAACCAACTAGTTTAAAATGAACATAACAAATTCAAAAAAAAAAATGAAAAACCCGCACACATAGTCTTCTTATATCTTATACTAACGATTCAAGTTGATAAACAAGGTCTACATACATTCAAACTAAAAATTCATGAATACGATGATAAACAAGGTCTACATACATGAATACATGATTTTTTTGTTTGAATGTATGTAGACCTTGTTTATCAACTTGAATCGATAGTGTAAGACATAAGAAGACTATGTGCGCATGTTTTTTATTTTGTTATGCTCATTTAAACTGGCCAGTTTGGCCTCACCATAGCAGCTGCGCCCGATGTAGTGGCAAAACTGAGCACCATTCCGTGCTAATGGCAAAACTGAGCATATGATGGCCTCTAGTGGCACACAAATAATTAACCCAAATTTCTTTTGTAGGAGCCCATAAGTTTCAGTTCCTTTTCATAATATGTTTTTGGGGCTCATGTTTGTGGGTTCTTTTTGAACATAATAAATAATAGCAGGCATGCACGTACATTGGAACAAGAGAAAAAATGTAGGACTGCATCTCTCTCGGTCAAGTACCGCCTGTCTTGCTACCTACCATGCATCGGGGATTCGCTGCGCCGCCCTTGTTATATATGTTGCAGTTGTGTGAATTTCTACACCTAACGACGGAGAGATACGCTCTGCCCCGCCCCCATGTATTATGATGTTCATCATTGTCTGGTCGAACACATGATCGAAGTGTTGATCATTGTAACATCGATAATACGGGATGGGTAAAAGAGTAGATGTCGGGTAATGAGGATAACCTAATGTTTCACTATGTATGTCAAGTATCGAGAAGCAATGTGATGTGTATCGATAAGTAATACTAAAAGTTCACACGATAAAGCTCTTTGTGTTATGAGTAGGGATCAATATGTACATAATCAAGATACCTATATTGATCATTGTCGCTAAAAGGTTTTTCGTCCATGCATATCCGAACACATGGTGTCACACACTTAAAGGGTAGCAACATTTAGGAATTGAAGTGTTATATGAAGATTTAGTAGAAAAGTAATTCTGAAAGTGTTCGAAAGATCTCAAAATATATCAGAGATGTCCGGAATATTACCGAGAGTGTTCAAAATGAGTTTCGAGCATTTATGAAAAGAGAGAAGGGTTCTAAGAGTGTCTCAGATGATATCGGAATGGTTTCGAGTTTCCGGATGATCCTGGAGTGCCTAAAATGGTTTCGGGCATATATGGAAGCTTTTGGAAGGATCGAAAGGGTCAGGAAATTACCGGAGTGACTTGGACCATCTTAGAAAATCTCAAAGATTCCATAATATATAGGTGCAACAACGTTGTCCCAAGGGGCAAGAAAAGTTTCCCTATCCCAATTCGGATTGGATAAAGGAGGTTGCTTTCTATTAGGTTTCGGTTGACAAAAACCTACCGGAACTCGTCCAAAATTGGGGCAAGAATTGCATACTGAAGGGGATATGCCCTAAAGGAAAATAATAAATGGATTTTATTATCATATCTCAATTATTCCGTAATAGTTTCATACTATGCTATAACTATCAAGCGGAAACATTTATACATGTGTGGTATGAAACAAACCAAGTCCGTAGTAGCCTCTATTTATACTAGTTCATTGGGAAACCGATGATCAAGGTTTCCTGATCATGGAGCATTTATTCCAGTTGACAACAGAGTCATATCATTGAAAAATGATATGATGGACATTACCTAAAGATAAGTATTGCGACACGATCAAATCACATGGTTCATGGTTGAAATAGTTAGAAGCATAGTGTCCTTCTCCTTAGACTGTGAGATCATATTATCACTGTCTCTCGTGGCTGTTTTGACCACATCAAACGCTATGTCCATAACTGGGTGACTATAGCGGTGTATATTAGGTATTCCAGAGAAACTTTTGAGGCCTATGTATCAAGATCGGGATTTGTTTACCCGCGTGACAGGAAGATACACACGGTCGACTTGGTGAGACAGAACTTTTCAGTAACGAGATTGAACAAGGTATATGATACCAATGATTAGATCTCAGACAAGTCAATATCGAAATAACCAAGGGAATTGGACTCGATGTTTTACGATTCAAATGACATTACATCATGGAATGCACAGGGGTCATTATGGGCATTCTGGTCCCGCTATTGATCATTGGTAGAGATCATGTCTGTGCCATTCCTGGTCCGTTGGGGTAACACACTTAAGGATATGATGATCCTTGGCGATTATTATGGAAGTATAGGAATCACTAGATGAAAGAGAAGAGAAAACCAGAAGAGTTCCGTGAGAGAACCGAAATCGTTTCGGAAAGTTGCAAAGTTGTTTGGAGAGAACTGAAAGGTGTTTCGGGTCAAAAAGGAATTTTTAATATATATTTTACATATTAATTAATGTAATTAATATTAAATATAATATTAAAATCTAATTTGAAAGGGTAAGTTCCTAATGGGCCAAATCCCTAGAGGAAGAAGGACCCATGAGGGAAGCCACCCAAGGGAGGGAGGCCCGGTCGCCCAAGGGCCAAATCGCTGGCCAAGGAGGCCCACCCGGCTAGCCTTGGGTTGTGCACCAGCCTGGGGCTCATGCGGCTGGATGTCCCATGCGCCTCCCTCTCTCCCTTCTCCCTTGTTTAGTCCAATATGGAATACCCTTTGGGGAGAGTACACACCCCTCCATTTATATAAAGGGATGCCCATGGGTGGAATAAGCATACAATAAATCCAATAATTCTCTGAGGCATTTTCCTCAAAGAACTCTCTCTCTCTCTCTCCCTCACGCGTGGTTCCCAAAGTTTGGAACTGCACACGGGGATATAGAACTCTCTCTCTCTCTCGTCGTTGTTGCATTGGCGCGGTTCCTCATGGAACTGTACACATAAGAGATGACACCACTACAACACACCATTGTGCCGCAGGGGATTCCAGCCAGAAGATCTACTTCCACACTCTCGGCAGGGATCAGAGAATCCGAGGTTGTCATCGTACACTGTATGTGTGCAAAACCACGAGGGTGTTGCCATTAGTGGCACCTTGGATGTCGTGAGATGAACTGCTGCACGATGGAGCAAGGAGTGACTTGCAGGAGCTTCGCTACCTTGAGATCGGCTATGAGTATGAATACATCATCCACGTTCCTCTTGAAATGTTAACCGCTTTCGGACTATAAGGGTATGTATCAGAAACCTCGGCCATTACTGCATTACTCTTAAATAGATCCTGGCAATTAGGTGTGTTTGCGTAGGAAAAATTTGTGTTTTTCTGCCTGAACCCTGTCACAGACGACCCAAGGGGCTTTCAGAACTATTTAATGGGACCAAAGGGCACCACAAAGGCAGTCTAAGTCATGGCCCTACCTCCTCCCAAGCCACAACAGCCGCCGTGCCTCCAAGCCCTAGTCTCCGCCCATGCGTGTCGCCGCCTTGTGCACCTCCGTAGCCACCCTCCTCTCTCTCTCTCCGTCTCCTCCATGATTGTATCCCAAGTCCTAAGGCTGGAGTGCCCTAGGTTCTCTCTTCTACTATGACGTCGGAGCGCTGCCTGAGTTCTCCTTCCTCCTATATCTAATCTAGTCGGACTACGGAAGCGCTATTGGATCTTCATCGACTTTATTCCCTGCTCCGAATGGTGCACTTGACCGCACTTCGATGCTGTGATGCTATACCTATACGTGTGGATGCCGGTGAAGGTGCTATACATGGAGCACTTTGATACGCCCAATTTTCATCACCTTTCTATACCATAATCTACCTCTATTCATTGATATTTGTCTTATTATGAGGTATTACTTATGACTTTTCATTTGTTTATGCATGTTGGATGATTCTTGGTGGATGAACTGCCGGAGTCTGGATTCTGATGGAAAAGAAGGCGTTTCAGTGCAATTTAGTGAAGATCAGAAAAATACCATAAAAATATGGAAACATATTATTTTCCCAGAAGACGAAGGAAGCCAGAAGGAGGAGCGAAGAGGGGCCGCAGTGGGCCCACACCCCCTAGGCTCCCGGGCCCCCCTGGCCGTGCCTAGGGCAGGTGTGGCCCACCTGCCCGGCCTCCAACACTGCCCCTTCGCCTATAACTTCCCTACGGAACCCTAAGCCTAGGAGAGCGACCATAGATAGATTTCCGCCGCCTCTCGGGGGCGGAAAACACCGAGAGAGAAAGATCTCTCTGGCAAACAGATTTCTGCTAGAGAAATTCCTTCCCGGAGAGGGGAGACCGTCGCCATCAACACCATCGTCAAGCTAGGCTTCATCGGGATCATCATCATCATCCACACCATCATCTCCATCAGCACCATCATCACCACTCCATCCCGCTATAACAATTGTGTTGGATATTGCTTTAGTTCATTAGGGGAAACCTTCCTGGTGTTAATTACTATTGTAGTTGATGCTTATGAGTGGAACTATTGGATTATTGTTTATGTTCAGATTGTTATCCATTACCATATCATCTTTGATCTTGATCCATATGATGTCTTGTGAGTAGTTCGTTGTGTTCTTGAGGACATGGGAGAAGTCATGTTGTTAGTAGTGAATCTGTGATGAGTTATTATTCAATGGTTTAGTATTTAAGTTGTGGTGCTATTCTTCTAGTGGTGTCATGTGAACGTCGACTACATGATACTTCACCATTTATGGGCCTAGGGGAATGCATTGTGTATTTGGCTACTAATTGTGGGGTTGCCGGAGTGACAGAAACCTGAACCCCCGTTAGGACACCTTTGCACAAGGGAGCGTAAGATCTCAGAGTTTAAGGCTGTGGTTAGATTTATATCTTAATTACTTTCCTGTAGTTACGGATGTTTGCAGGGGGTTTAATCACAAGTATGTATTAGTCCAAGTAAGGTTGGTATGTTAGCACAGGTTCACCCACACAACACTTACAACACCAGAGAAGAGTACTCAGCTATTTGAAGCGAAAGCACTTGATAGAATTTCCATGTGTCATCGAGAACGTTTGGTCCTTATAAGTATTTCCATCGGCTTGTCCTTTGCTAAGAAAGGATTGGGCCACTTGCTCCGTTTGTTCGTTACCTTTGTTACTTGCTCCTTGTTTTGTTGCCCTGTACGAAAACAAATAAAAATCCGTTTGTTAAGTATTCACAGGGATTTCCTTCTCCACACAACTGTTCAGCACCTTCTGCTCCTCGTTGGGATCGACACTCCTATTTATCGAAAGTACTACGATACACCCCCTATACTTGTGGGTCATCAAGACTATTTTCTGGCGCCGTTGCCGTGGAGTGAAGCGCTATTGAAGAGTGGAACTGGTAAGGGATACTTCTAATGTGAGTATTGCTTTTTGTTGCTGATTGTTACTTTGTTTCCAATATGGATAACCCACATGGTTTTCCGTTTGGGAAAACTACTACCACTGAAAGGGTAGTAGAGGAACCACCACCTGTTGAGATAGATCCTTTTAAGATACCTACAAGTATTGTTGATTGTGTTATGGATAATTATTATTTAGGGGATAGAACTGTCCATCCTGGTGAGCATTTGCTTTTTATCCATGAATTATGCGAGTTGTTTAAGTGTGCAGGTATCACAACTGAACAGGTGAAGAATAAGTTACTCTCCATATCCTTGAAAGGGAGAGCTGAAGAATGGTATAACCTTCTGAAGAATGGACAATCCATGGAATGGGAGGAGATGGCATCTCTCTTTTACTCTAAATTTTATCCTCCCAGTGAAATTCATAAGGATAGAAATCTTATATATAACTTTTGGCCTCTTGTTGGAGAGAGTACAGCTCAAGCTTGGGGGATATTGAAGTTACTAATGCTTAAATGTCTTATTCATGAACTCCCTAACAATATTATTCTCAATAACTTTTATGCTAGGCTTTCTCTTCATGATAAAGATTTACTAGATGCTTCTTGTGCTGGATCATTCACACGTATGAAGGAAGAAGCTAAATGGGATTTACTAGACCGTATTCAAGAAAACACTGAAGCTTGGGAGAATGACAAAGGAAGAAAGTCAGGTATAAACTATGATTATGAATACATTAAATCTTTTATGGGAACTGATGACTTCCGTGATATTAGCAATAAGTTTGGTCTTGATTCCCAAAGTATTGCCAACTGTTTTAAGGCCTTTGCCTCTTACATAGAAATTCCCAAAAATAAGTGGAATAAGTACCATGCTCCTTATAAATATGTTGTTAGTCATGTTCCAGTTAGAAGTACTCAAGTTTGTACTACTAATCATATTGTGCCTGAACCTCATGTTGAGAAATTACCTTTCCCAGCTAAGGTGTTCTATGATTATTAGTGCAAATAACAAAGGTACAAAGGAAACCGTGGAGCCTGATAAGCAATTGAATGTTGAATCTGTGGTAGCCATTGTGAAAGACCTTGTCACTAGAAATATAGAGGATGAGCATATTGTCTTCTGCGAAGACGCTTCTAATATTATCTCTCATCCTAGTAAAGCTAGAAAAGCTAGTGTTCTTGTTCTTTTTGTTAAAATTGGTGATCATTGCTATTATGGTTTGTGTGATATTGGTGCTAGTTCTAGTGCTATTCCTTATGATCTTTACAGGGAAATTATGCATGAGATTGGTCCTTGTGAGCTTGAGGATATTGATGTGGTTATTCACCTTGCTAATAAGGAAACCATTTGCCCCATTGGCATTGTAAGAGACGTGGAGGTTCTCTGCGGTAAGATTAAGTATCCTGCTGATTTTCTAGTGCTTAATTCAGCAGCTAGCAACACTTGTCCTATCATTTTTGGTAGACCTTTCTTAAACACTTGTGGAGCTATTATTTATTGTAAGAAAGAAAAGGTTTTAACTAAGTTTGATGGATATTCTTATGAGTTTAACTTTTCCAAATTTGCTAAAGCTCCTTGTGAAAATACCTTGCCTAATAAAGATTTCAATATGGAACAACTTGCTTTTATTGATCCCGTCTATGACCTTGGACCTCTTTTTGATGACTGTAAGTATGCTTATTCTGATGATAAAGTTGTTTCCAGTGACAGTTATATTGTCAACTTTATTCAAAGTGCTACTGAAAGTTATTATGAGAGAGGGAAACATGGTTTTATGCATCTCAATGATGTTAAGTTTCCCCGTTTTATGTTGAAAGCTTTGAAGTTGTATCTATTTTGTCTTCCTATGCTTGTGGCTTTTTGTTTCAACAATTTGTTTTCTCATGATACTCCCATCCATAGGAAGTGGGTTAGACTCAAATGTGTTGGTTATTTGCTTCTTGATGCTCTCTTTCACTTCAAATATATATCTCCTTTGTGAGCATCTTTGAAAGTTTCAAGCCTAACTTAAAGGCATTAAAGAAAAGTACTTGTTGGGAGATAACCCAAAAGTTTTATCGAGTCTTGGAAGTTATTACCTCAGTAATAACCGCTCCTTATCCTTTTTCTTTTGGTTTTTGTGTCAAGTTCAACTACTTTTGTGAAGTAAGGGAGTTGTGAAAAGTGGCTGTCCTAGGACAGATTTTTGTGTTGCATTGTAAAAATTCGTGAGGGAGCTCAGTACGTCGGATGGAGATGCATTTTTCTGAGTTTGTTCTCCAGGTTGTTACCCAAATTTCATTAGTTCTACACTTTTTGATTTGAGCAACAGAAGGTTTTCGAAAAAATCAATCTTTACCTGCTGGTCTGTTTTGACAGATTTCTGCCGTCATTTGCATTTGCCTCTTACAGAAGTTTTTGTTTTGATGGGGTTTTCAGTTGAAGTGTGTACCTAAAGGTTATTGTTTTTCCTTACACTAATGTTGTCACTGAGTTTGTGCAAGAGTTTTGTATGAAGGAAATTTTCAGGAGAAGGAGAAAAGGAATCTGCAGAGTTCGTCATTGAATAGGTAAAAGTGGTGAAAACAGAAGGTTCGTGAAAACCCAATCTTTTTATATTTTTGATGTTTCTAATACATAAGGAAGACTACGAGACGAAACAGAGGAGGAAGCGGAGTCCGGGGTGGACAAACCCACCCCAGGCGTGGGCCCCAGCTGGCCACGCCTGGAGGGGGTGTGCCACCCTTGAACTTCGACTCTGCCTTGTTTTCATATCAAAACCTTCATTATGCTTTGTAACTTTGTAATATATAACCCCCGGATCCCCCGAGGTTCGTGCATCATGTTCTCTTCATGTTTTCGTTTCGATCTGTTTTTGTTAGGAAATCTTCTCAAGTTTAGAGCGCAATGGCCTCCGCCAACGACAAAGGCAAGAAGCCCGAGGAAAAAGAACCTCAAGTCCCCAAGGAGGAGGATATTCTTGTTAGGGATGAAGAGGACATGGAGGAGGACCAGCATCCGGACACCCGCGCTACTATCGCAAGCATTGGTTTGGTGGCATGACCTACCAAGCTTATGAGGACATCACATATGTCTACAGGAGCAAGAACTCCGTGTCATATCCCCTCTCCACGCACACTTCCTCCTAGTACCCCTTGTTCTAACAATGCAGGGAAGAAACACTCTAATAAGGAAGAATGGAGAAAGAATAACAAGGACTGGGATCCTCGGTCCGAGTTGATCATGAGCTGTATTGAGCATAATTCGGAGTTGATTCGTACTCTGACCTTCGATATGGAGGATTTGAAGAAACTTATTGAAGAGCTTATCAAGAGAACACCACCACCACTGAAGGAGTAATTCATCATCAGGTTTGGCATCCCCTTGGCTTGTTCCAAGCTTGGGGGAGTGCCACGGTATCAACACCATTATCTTTTATCTTTTACCTTTTTAGTGGATTCATATCTGTGGTAGAGAGGTTATCTTATAGTTTGGTTTGCATGTGGAAGTATCTCTCCTTTAGTTGATTATCTATGTATCCCTTGGTGTGAGTGCCTTTATTGAATATTAATGAGATGTCTCATCTTTTAATTTTTGCACTTATTATTTTAGTTTGCAATCTCTATTATATGATGGATATTGTTGATCAGTATTGGCATCACTTTGGGAGCATCAAGTAACTCTAAATTGGTTTTGGCAAACCAAGCTCTGGTCAGTAGCAACACTTTTTGAAGTTTGAAAGAAAAAGAGAAAAGCTTACAGGTATTTGGTATCATCTATTTTCTTTCTTGTTGGCTCATAAGCTTAGTATTCTTTATTTAATATCTTTTGTGTCTTCAAGGAAGATTGCATGTTTGGCTTTATTACTTGTATGTTTGCTTGTTTCTTTCAACTCTCTTGCTTGCTACCCAGCCTTGCTAGCCAAAAACCTGTTTTGAGAAGGCATACTTCTCATGTTTCCAAACCCCTTTGAACCAAAAACATGTGCCATTTGTGTCCACCATATCTACCTAGTGGCATTATTGCTATTCCAAGCAAATTCTCAAGCTTCATCTATTTTTTGAATTAAAAAATTATTTTGTTATGTGAAAACTAGTTAGTAAAGCTCTCATGAAATTGATGGCACACCTTATTTTCTTGCCCCTAATAGACTTGAACCATTGTGAACATCGAAGTTGTATATGCTTGCATCTATACGTTGGAATTAGCAGAACCGTGCTGCCACGAGGACCGTTTTCAACATTGCACCTGTACCTTGTACACAATTGATATCATGCTCTTTTGTCTATGGATGTCAACGGTGTGAAATAAAAAGGGAGCTTGTAAGTCCATGAAGTCTGTATTTTGTGTTAGAGAAACGCCTGGGCCGCTAGCCTAAGCCATGCCTAATCATGGTGGAAACTTGCAGCATCACCATAGTGAGCTATCTATAAAGCATCCTCAATAAAAAGCTATGAATATAGTAAATAAAAAGATCGCTGAGATGCTCATTGTCTGCTTGCCTTGTCATTTTGGTTATGGGAAAGCTCCTGTACCATGTGCAAGGTGTACCCCGTTGGCGGTTCTCAATTATATGCAAGTACTTACAATGACAAGAACTTACCTGTGATCGAAGTTGAGTAGCATGAGGAGTGGCCCTCATATTCAAGGGACATGAGATTGCCAACTTATATTTCGTCAAGCATATACTCCATCCTTGTTCACTTTAACCTTAATCATCTCAAGATGCCTATGATAGGGGCAATGAGGGCTCAAAGCTAGTAAGTACCATAATCTTTTGGAAGCTCTTTATGACTTATAATCTCTGCTTCCCTCTAAGAAGGGACCTTTCTCCCACTTCCAAGTTGAGTCAGTAAACCTATTTCCTCTCTATCTCCAGCAAGCATTTGAGTTGTTGTGTTTCAAGCATTCATATAGTGATTTATTCAATCATGTTCTTTATCTTCCTTGTTTACACAAAACTCTTATCTATTGAGTATTACTTTGAAAGCCTTCACTTGTGAAAAACCTTTTTGAGCAAAGGGTGCTCCTGTTTTGAAACTTCTACAAAAAGCTTGTTGTGAAACTGTTTGCCAAGTGTTCTCTGACCAAGAACAAGTTTTCCAATTCCAATTATGATTTATTTTTATGCATCTCTATTATGACTGCTATACTTGGTTGCAAGCTAAGTTATATAATGGTGAGTTGCTTTCTTCTATAAGTTGTGCAATGGTAAGTGTGATGCTTCTTATTCGTATTCTTTTATCGACACTTCACTCCATAAACCTGTGGACATGTTTACTGAGCTCAGTTTTCACTTGGGGACAAGCGAAGTCTAAGCTTGGGGGAGTTTATATGCCCAATTTGCATCACCTTTCTATCCCATAATCTACCTCTAGTCATTGATATTTGTCTTATTATGAGGTATTACTTATGGCTTTTCATCTGTTTATGTATGTTGGATGATTCTTGGAAGATGAACTGCCGGAGTCTGGATTCTGATGGAAAAGAAGGCGTTTCGGTGCAATTTCGCGAAGATAGGAAAAATACCAGAAAAATATGGAAACATATTATTTTCCCAGAAGACGAAGGAAGCCAGAAGGAGGAGCAAAGAGGGGCTGCAGGGGGCCCACACCCCCTAGGCGCGGGACCCCCTAGGCCACGCCTAGGGCAGGTGTGGCCCACCTGCCTGGCCTCCAACTCCGCCCCTTCGCCTATATCTTCCCTACGGAACCCTAAGCCTAGGAGAGCGACCACATATCGATTTTCGCCGCCTCTGGGGGCGGAAAACACCGAGAGAGAAAGATCTCTCTGACAGACAGATTTTTGCCGGGGGAATTCCTTCCCGGAGAGGGGAGACCGTCGCCATCAACACCATCGTCAAGCTAGGCTTCATCTGGATCATCATCATCATCATCATCATCCACACCATGATCTCCATCAGCACCATCATCACCACTCCACCCCGCTGTAAAAATTGTGTTGGATATTGCTTTAGTTCATTAGGGGAAACCTTCCCAATGTTAATTACTATTGTAGTTGATGCTTGTGAGTGGAACCATTGGATTATTGTTTATGTTCAGATTGTTATCCATTACCATATCATCTTTGATCTTGATCCATATGATGTCTTGTGAGTAATTCGTTGTGTTCTTGAGGACATGGGAGAAGTCATGTTGTTAGTAGTGAATCTATGATGAGTTATTATTCAATGGTCTAGTATTTAAGTTGTGGTGCTATTCTTCTAGTGGTGTCATGTGAGCGTCGATTACATGATACTTCACCATTTATGGGCCTAGGGGAATGCATTGTGTATTTGGCTACTAATTGTGGGGTTGCCGGAGTGACAGAAACCTGAACCCCCGTTATGACACCTTTGCACAAGGGAGCGTAGAATCTCAGATTTTAAGGCCGTGGTTAGATTTATATCTTAATTACTTTCCTGTAGTTACGGATATTTGCAGGGGATTTAATCACAAGTATGTATTAGTCCAAGTAAGGTCGGTATGTTAGCACAGGTTCACCCACACAACACTTACAACACCAGAGAAGAGTACCCAGCTATTTGAAGCGAAAGCACTTGACAGAATTCCCATGTGTCCTCGAGAACGTTTGGTCCTTATAAGTATTTCCACCGGCTTGTCCTTTTGCTAAGAAAGGATTGGGCCACTTGCTCCTTGTTTTGTTGCCTTGTCAGAAAACCACTAAAAATCCGTTTGCTAAGTATTCACAGGGATTTCCTGCTCCACACCACTGTTCAGCACCTTCTACTCCTCGCTGGGATCGACACTCCTATTTATCGAAAGTACTGCGATACACCCCTATACTTGTGGGTTATCACACTTGTTTGGTAGGATCTTCGCAGAGGAGAATCTTCTCACAGCTAATCGACTAGATGTAGGAATCGACAATCCTGGGGCCGTTCCTGGGATAATACATTTCCTCATGACTTGACAAGTCTTGTTGCAGGGATAAACGAACGTCTTCATCAACCTCGTCATCGACAACTTCCGCTAGATCTGTTGCTTCCCTTCTCGCATAACTTGATCTGGTTAATGCGTTAGAATTTTTTGTTTTGTGTAGCGCGTTTTCCCAACAACCACGTTGGAGCGCTTCTCCAAGGAAGTCTCGCCCCAAGCCTTCCCACCGGTCACCATGGAGCCCCTAACTAAGATCCCGACATTCCTCTACAATGGTGTCACTGCCCGCGCCAAAGAACAAAGAGCCATTCGCCTCTCGTCGCATTCCTTTTGTCGAGGGACATGCCTTGTTGTGGCCAAGAAGTTAGGGAGCATCGTCCATGATGTCATGGAGCACCCTCCGCAATCTCCACCAACGCCGACTCCTCGTCCATTTCATCGGCAATATCTGCCCATCAGCGACCACGCACGGAGTCCATGGAGTTCAGGGGGTAAGGACGGCAGGGGACCTGCCGGCACCACCAGCGGCAGCTGGGCATCTCATTGTGTCACCTGCTTACCATGCCCACAGATTGACCGACAACATCGACGTGGTCGCCACAGTCGTGGGAGCAAATGAGCCTCCTTTTGTATTCTTATATCACCTCGTGGAATACCCATGGCCAGGGAGCAAGGAGCATGCACCTCTCCATCAAAATCCTCTCTTATCCTATAATGTCAAGCACACGTGAGGTCTGCCATAATCGAGGAGGGTGGCCACCATGGCGACAATGCTGCCCGAGAAAGGCATAAAAAAATCAATGCCTGCTATGGTCATGTAGTTTCCCGTGGACGAGACCTTCCCAAGATCACAAGCATCCACGTTGATGTTTATGAGTGGATTTTATATAGTGTTTTAAGCATACTTTATGATGATAAAACCACTCATCTCATGCTCCTTCTAGCAATCGGTATGTTTATTATGTATGATTACTTGTTCGCATTCTTTTTCATGTTAGTGTTGCACTATTCGTTTTATTAGGATTTCGTTACTTTTCCTTGGCTTTGATATATGTATGTGTATCGAGAATTGATGTACATTAATGTGAAAGAAGTCAAGAGATGCAATACGAAGGAGTTCGTTACCAGTGCTAGACTTAGCCATATGAAGTGTGAAAAAAGTGAATATCAACAAAATATATTATCCAAGGCCGTAGTGTTCCATCCCTAACTCATACGAATCGAACGAACATCTCAACTGGAGTCCATACAAGGAAATGTCGTCCAAAATATAAAAGGCTTGAGAATCTATAACTAGCACTGGTACCACAATGAAAATTTCAACCGCAGGGATGCCCACAAATAATCCAAGTTTATGTCCTCTATGAAATTTCTGCATTAGTTTTTGACCACATCAATGATATTGAAAGAGCCGGTTTCCGTTGCTGAGAAAGATTTGGCCCAATAAACCCAGTTAGTAATTATTTGGGGGGAAAATGACTAACATATTGGGCTTAATTTCTCTAGTTGTTCCTTTGACCGATACCAAGACACTCAAAAGTTCTTGAGGCGCCACCGCTGCCGTCTCCATCCCTGCAAGCTGTCATCGCCTCCACCTTGCAAGGATCTACGATCGCGCCATACAAGGACCATACCAGAGCATGAATCCTCCTATGGCACCTGTGTATCTGCAGCCCCGTGATTGCCGTGGCCGTCGTTTGAGGCGCCGATACAGTTTGAGTAATTTAGGAAATAAAGTGGCATAATAATTTCCTGAATAAGTTCTTTTTTGAATTCTGAACAATATTCGTGTTCAAGTCGAAGAGAATAATTTATTAAAACTGATGGAATTAGAAGTAGAACTTGTTGGCACCATGGCTGTAAGCCTAGACCTTCTTGCGCAGGAGGAAGAAGATTACCCGTGTTCAATGGGAAAAAAAACGAAAAAAATAAGATCTATATGTATAGGATATGTATTGACTGGGCCGGATGACTTAGTTTCTCCTTATTGGGCCAGATTGATTTTTTGTCTGGTGCCCAACTCCGGCCTGTTTTAACCGTGGTGTTATTTTGTGACTAGTATAAATTATACTAGTCTCTTTTTTAGCACTAGTATAAACCATTTGGAATCTTTGGATGCACTAAAATAGAGGGCTATTATTTAATTGAGGGTACCTTAAAAAGAATTTTGGCATGCATGCTGATAGAATACGTATCAATATAAGTTGTATATGTTCACTTTAGGGCCTGCACCACAATCCTTTTCCCTTCCTAATTCTATTACATGCATGTTTTCTTCTGAGGCAAATTTGCACCACGAGTCCACAATTGCAAAAATTAGCACGGCACAAAAATGTAAATTTATTTGTAAAACGTCGCATCGCAGGAAAATCAAGGAGGGAGGGACATCCATTTGATTTGACATTGAAGTTATTACTAGTTAACTCCTCTTGGCAAGAACCAGCAAGCATTTCGTCAAATGTACAGTTACAAATTTGCTCCTAATTTCAGCACCCATTTGATGAGATCAGCATTCAACAAATGTTTTCTTGCTTTTTTGTACCAGTAAGAACAACGAGGAGGTTAGCACAGGAGTTCTATGTGTTTTGGTCAGTGGGGCGCTCCCTTAAACATTTAGCCAGCTCAGGACCAAAGTACAGCAGATGATCTTGCACCGGCTTGGATCTTCAGAACAGGAAAAATGCAGAACCGACACCATGTTGGGCGCCAAATGGAAGCACCATCATCAGCAGGCTGTAAGAACTGCTGGAAAAAGGTGGATCAAAGTTTGTTAGTGTTTCTACTGAATTGATCAACAAAAGATGCATAGTGTATATAAGTGATTTTTGGTTCTAGCATATATCCAGCAACAGTGAAGACTAATAAATGTATCCCCCGTCTCAAAATAGATGCCGCAGGTTTGACAAAATTTGGATGAATGGGAGTAGCTAGAATTGGGACGCAGAAGAATTAAAATGGAAAACAAAATCTACTGAAGTGTACCAAGAGCAAGTAAGGAGATAAAAAAAAACTATGTTCGGGCTTTTAGTTACCTCAAAAAGATCCTTTTGCTTTCTAACTGTTCATTGCTACTATAACAACGTTAATGAGAGTTCTTACCCTCAAGATAAAACAGGTTTCTCTTCATTGAGCGCAACTCTTCGCAACTCTTGTAAATGGCCAGTTATCTCCCGTACACACTGCAGCCCATCGGTGCTACCTTTGAGGGAGCTGAGTACCCGCTTGAGAAACTCATGATCATCTTCAAGCGCCCTAACTCTTGTATCCAAGAGCAAAAACTCATCCCTGAGACTCGTTGTGTTGCCCATTTTGTCGCCATCGAAAGGAGAACTTGAGCATTCATCCTTGTGGTCCTCCTCAACCGATTGCGGAACAGAAGTTGATAACTCATCCCCTGTCTGTTCTCCAGATAATCTGTCCTCTTGATCGTTTTTGGGATCTCCAGATAATCTGTCCTCTTGATCGTTTTTGGGATCATCAGATGCAAGCCTGTCTGTAGAAGCGCGAAGCTTCTCCTCCAATCTGCCCAGTGATTCCAAGATGTACGCCTTCTCTTCTTCGAAACCTGACATGGTGTTCGTCACGAAGTCGGATCCATGCAAGACATCAAACGACAGGGATGAGCCATTCAAGTCATCGAATGGCAAATCCCTGTCAAATCCACCTGTATTGTCCATCGTTTCGTCGAACTTCGGTGCCTCGAACTTCCCGCCGCTGAATTGCTCATGCTGGAGTAGCCTCCGGCAGTTGTCAAGCTCGGAATCCATGTCGAGTAATTCTTTCTCCCTCTCCGTGAGCAGGTCATGCAGATTCTGGATCGCTTGGTGGTCATGGTCAGCCTGTTCTTCCATCATCCGAAGATACTGCAGCGCCTCCATCTGCATCGCGGCCTTTTCCTCGTGCAGTCTGTTGATCATGGCCATTGCCTGGCTAGTTGCGACTGCCGAGGCGCTCCTTTCTTCTTCGATCTCCTTGTAAAGGACAGCCATTGAGTTCCTGTTGAGCTCAAGCTGCCGCTTCAAACTCCCAGGCGTGATCTCCCCTTCAGCTTCACCGGTGTCGAGGTTCGCGTCCAATTGCTCCAGCAACGAGTAGTTCCTCTCCAGGGACGGCCTCCTGCCGGCACCATTGATCTCATCGTTCGGAACATTGGTGTCAGGACTGGGTGCTCCTTCGGTCCAAGAATAGTCGACGCCCCTTACAGAGGACATCTGAGTAAGGAATGCCTTCACCTCTTGCTGAGTGGTGGAATTGTTATCCCTGGCAGAGATGATCTCTGATGGGCGAGGAGATGGCAGGTTGACCCTGCCGATGAAAGTGTTCTTCATGCTGCTGTTGCGGTCGACGAAAATGCGCGAAGGTATGGCGGATGGTGCTGGCTTTGTTGTTGTTGATCCAGCATTTACAGAAGAAGTGCTGTCCTTTGTAGATTGTTCATATGTGCCTCCTGGTGAACCATCCGATTCGCCGACTTCCTCGATACTCGCCGCAAATGCTATTGCTACATCAAGACCAAATGGATACACTCAGTGGATTTTTCAGGTACGAGGATGCATTATTCAGATATAAATACTCCCTCCGACCCATATTAGTTGACTTGGATTTGTTAAAATTTGGATGAATCTAGACACTATTTAGTATATATATTCATCTAAATTTTGATAAATACAAGTCAAGTAATATGGGTCGGAGGGAGTAGAAGAAGCAGATCAATAATTCAGACAGGTAGACATACCCCTATCTTTTGAATGGTCTGCAGGAACCTTTTCAGGTACAACCTTGGGTGGCATGGCAAGATTGTTTTTGTCAGCAACTTGACTCCTCCGGTAGATTTCTTCGGAAATATGTGAAGACTCTAGAACATTTGCAGTTTCAGAAAGCTTCTTGGTGTTCTCGAATGGCTCCGAACAGCAAGAACAGTGACGCCTGGATTTCGTCGATTTGGACCGAGAATTAACCTCGTCGGCCGCGGCGCATGCGGCAAGGCATCTCTTGCAGAGATCATCTGAATGTGCGAGGTTGCCGTGGCTCTTGCAGTATGCTAGAGATGATATCTCCGACCGATGGGCGGCGCAGATCAAATCCGAAGAAATCCATGGCTTGCCATGAAGGGCGTGGTCCATCCGCGAGCACACCATGCATGGCGCCTTCAGCTTGCTGACGCGCGCTAGCCTGGTGGCCGCATATGAAGCCGCGGCAGCCACATGGAGCAGCGTGATCACGCAGAGCTCACTGAGAGCTCGGGATAATTGCTGCGAGAAGTCCCCGTGGGACCTCGCACCGGTTTTCGGAGCCATTGGTGATCAATGCTCATCCAAATTCATATGCAGCAGTTAGCTTGCGAAAACCTGAATTGCAACAGAAATCCTTGGTCGACGAGGCAGCACGAAGGCATCCAGATCAGACAACCTGATCTTGTTTCGGACAAGTCTTGAGCCCTTTATGCAACGGCTGTAAAGATGCAGCAAACTTTGTTTTCAGAAGGAATTTACAAATCTGATTTGCTGCAAATTCAAGATTCCTATCTGTAGAAGAGAAATCTAGGCATACATCCGGTGCATAATGGAGTACATTGAAAATTATTTCCAAGATTGTAGCCATTTATTCAAAGAAGCATTCAGATTGTTGTTGAGATTTTTTTTTCAAGAGTAGATTGGAGAGACGTATATACCAGCGCTGAAATATGGTCCGGAAACTCCAAATTCCCCAAACCGAGAGACGGAGAAGAATCAACCAAGTGGAAGTGAAATGTGTGGGGAAATCTGCAGCAAATATTGGGGAAAAAAAATCAAGATGTGGTTCTTGGCAGGAAATTAGAGGAGGCAATGTGGGCTTCCTCTCTTTCCCTCTCTCTCTACGTGGAAACGAAGAGAGGAGAGAGAGGGAAAGGAGGAAGAAGAGTGTGCGCCTTGCACTCCTCTAAACCCGGCATTTTTTCCTTCTAATGTTTGCATGTAAGGCGGGGTGAGAGATTTAAGCTTGGCCCCACGTCTTGGAGGTTGCACAAAACAGGAAGGGGATCTATACATATCAACCAAACACTTTCTAAAGTACTCATCCTGTTACAATTCTTCGAAACAGATTTTCGCTCTACTTTATAAATAAAACAATCTCCATACAAAGTTCATATAATCAAAAGATCGAGAAACAAACGTTTATTGGGGCAACAACACATATAAGCCAAACACCTCAAGAGAGAAACTAGAAAGCTCTCTCAAGGAAAACGAAACAGAACACTCAACGGCTGGCCAAGGTGGAGATCCGACGAACAAGAATGTTCAACTGCTCCTTGTCTCGATGTCTACATAGCGGATATCATAGCTGCAAAATAACCAGAAATTTAAAAGTCGAGTCAGAAGGCCGTCGAGGAAAGATCTTCTCAGTCACCATTTTAACGTGAATGGTCCAAAGGGTGCAGAACAACACGGCGAACACTATCCAAAAGAGGTGGCGCCCATTCCATGCCAGGTTTACCCGGGCCACCAGGAATTTTGCCGAGGTGTAAGGCCTGCTAGTTAGGACCCAAGGCTTCTGGATGAAATTCCAGAGAAACCGAGCCACGGGACATGTAAACATTATGTGCATTCCCGAATCAGGGACCCCATATAATGGACATGACCTATCCCCCGGCCCATGTCATTTCGCTACTTCCACCCTAGAGGGAAGGCGATCCCGTAGCAGTTGCCGCAGGAAAATCTTCGTCTTTAGGGGTAGAGGTGCTTTGCACAACCGTTTGGTCCATGGTAAAACAGGTCATCTAAAGAGGGCCCGATACGCGGTGCCAACTGTGAAGGCCCCCGAGGGGGTAACCTCCAAGACACACTATCACCTATGCTTGAGAGGGAAATAGGTCAGATTTAAGCTCTTCCCATTTCTTGGTTTCCTCCTAACCGAAGGTTCTGTGGAACGCAATGTTCCACGCGCCCTCTTGTATCGTGGAGGCTACCCAAAGAGATGGTTCTGTGCAAATAGCAAAGAGCCTAGGATACTCCTCCCTCGGGGGCCACTCCCTCAGCCACAAATCCATCCAAAATAGGGCATCCTCTCCATTGCCAATGGAGAAGGTAATCCCTAGACGAATATCATGCTTGATCTCCTGGAGCCGCCAGAATTGAGAGACCTCCCGGCGGTCACAGTCCAAGAGTGGGCGACCCCCAGGTATTTGGACTTCGCTAGTTGGAGCCACAATCCTTATTAATCTCTCAAGATTCGCCATACCTATTTTAGCATCAACACCTTACTGAAGTGGCGTGTTGATAGAATATATATGCCCCAAGATCCTTGGAGAATATATAAACCCATTTTACCATATCATATTTTTATGTCCCTTGGGATCCTGTCAGAAGAAGAGCGGCAATTCGTTATCAAAGTCATTGCGCACTGTCTCCCACGGGAGGTAAAAGCTCATTCTATACATTAGAAGGCGTTGTTGGCATGCGTCCTGGGATTTGGCAAGACCTTAGCCTCTCGTTTGGCACACCGGGCCTTCTACGCTCTGACCCCCCCCCCACATGGCCTGACGATCGAGACAAATTTGTAATTTCACAGGCTTGTGTTATTCATTTATATCGTTTCTTCATCTTTTCGGAAAGAAATTTCTATGCAATCTGTTGTTTCTTCTATCGAATGCCCTCTGTGCATGCATATTGACAAAAAATTCTTTTGCATACCATGCACTATAAACTGACCTTGCTGGATAAGAAGTCGGCACCAGCATTGGTCAAGAAGTCGGCACCAGCATTGGTCCATGTCAAGGAGGAAGAAGAGGCATAACATGGAGATGATAAACATTGGGTAGGCAGTACTAGAGAGTGGTTAGCAATGGTCCAGGGCCTAGATAGTTTATCAAGAACACATACAGATCGCTGTAATGCACACTACCATCACTCAGTGGCGTACCGTGTCTGCCACTGAAGCAGGGGCCTGTTGGGTTAGACCGGCACGAAATGAGCTTATGTGCCAACTATTGCTTATAATTCTCACTAAAAAACTATTGCTTAGAACTTAATGATATCTTAATGAACCTGGTGGATGAAAAGATAGATCACTAATACTATTTTTTCAGTTTTGGAAGACCGGGCCATGGCCTGATATGGTCCCCAGGAGGATCCGCCAATGTCATCACTTCAACGTGTCAGAATTACTCCAAGTCCTACGGGTTGGCCGCCCGTCTCCCCATTCGGTTACATGTATAATCTGGCAGAACTAGAGTTGCATTGAAGATATAACTCCCAGTGGGGTATACAAGTAGAACATGAAATGGCATTACGATGCCATAACGGTGTTCGGCGAACTAATCGCTTTCATACATTGGCCATGTGACAGTGATTGGATAATCATGCGTGATAACTACCCATGCCAGCAAAGTATGTCGATATCGTCAACACCAACGGTTGGTAAAATATGTCGCTTCGTATATACATGGTTACATAACCACAAGGGAATGTGCATGTTTGGGAACCATACAACGGGGTTAAGTCATGCTACAACATAAAAGAACAGTTCAAAATATTACTTCCTTCATTGTTAGCGACTTTCTCAATAATAGTAACACACATGTACATATGTAGCCCCGCATGTCATACAAGCTCCAATGATTGAATATTTCGATGGAGTGGGTGTTGAGATATGCCCTAGAGGCAATAATAAAAGTAGTTATTATTATATCTTTGTGTTTATGATAAATATTTATATTCATGCTATAATAGTATTAACCGAAAACATTAATACTTGTGTGATTTGTAAACTAATTAGAGTCCCTAATAAAGCCTCTTTATAATACTAGCTTGTTGGTTAATAGATTATCATGGTTTCTGGATCATGAACATTGAGATATTGTTAACAACAAGATCATATCATTAGGCGAATGGTGTGATGGACATACTCCTATAGATAAGCGTAGCATAAAGATCAAGTCATTTCAATAGTTCATTTGTTATAAGCTTTCAGATACATAGTAACCTAATTCCTTCGACCATGAGATCATGCTAATCACCATCACCGAATGGATACTTTGATGACATCAAACACCACACCGTAACAAGGTGGCTATAAAGGTGGCATTGAGTGTTTGGAAAGTATGAGTTGAGGCACATGGATCAAGAGTGGGATTTGTCCATCCATATGACGGATAGATATACTCTGGACCCTCTCGGTGGAATGTCATCCAATTAGCTTGCAAGCATGTGACTGGATCACAAGGGATCACATATCACGGGAACGAGAAAAGGGTACTTACCGGTAACGAGGTTGAACTAGGTATGCAGAGGTACCGACGATCAGACCTCGGATAAGTAAAATATTGCGAGACAAGAGGAAATTGGTATCGTATGTAAATGGTTCATTCGATCGCAAAGTAATCATAGAAATATGTGGGAACCATATGAATTTCCAGATTCCTCTATTTGGTTATTGATCGGAAAAGAGTCTCGGTCATGTCTGCATAATTTACGAACTGTAGGGAGACACACTTAAGGATTCGATGTTGTTTAGTAGATATGGAATGTAAGTAGGGAGACCGGATATTGTTAGGAGTCTCGGATGGGATCCGGATATCACGAGGAGATCCGGAATGGTCCGGAGAATAAGATTCATATAAGGAAAGTCCAATTTCGAAGTTCAGGAATGATTCCGGTGTTTTCACCGGAATGATCTAGAAGGTTCACCGCACCGGAAGGGGAAGGATGCATGAATGTGTCATGACTAAGTGGAATGGTTGCATCATGTCCTAGGTCAAAGGGTTGTGCAAATAAAGAGTAAAATCAAACTCCAAAATTGAAAGTCAAAAGGCAAGTTTGAAAATTCAAACTCGGACAATGTTTTTCGGTGGAGGAAGAACATAATCCTTCTCTCCCTCCATCACAAGCCTAGAAGGAGAGGGAGTTGGGGTAGGATTCAAACTCCCCTCTCCCTAGCTGCCCCTCCCTCTCATAAATAGAGGGGAGGGGGTTGCCCCTCCACACACCACCACCACCACCACCCAAACCCGTGCCGCCGCCACGCCGTCGGCTTGCCGCCGGCCTCACCTCCTCCTCTCCGGATTCTAAACCCTAGACGTCGGGAAACCCTAATATTCCACCATAACCTGCTCCGGCTTAGGCGAAGCCCTTCGGGATCTTCCCTCTACTTTCGACACCACGCCGTCGTGCTGCCGGAATCGCGAGGAGAGAACTACAACCTCGGTTGCCTGCTGGAACAAGGGAAAAGGAGTTCATCAAGTACCAAACGTGTGACCGACTGCGGAAGCGCTGCTGGAACGCAACGCCGGAAGGATCGTCTACGCGTTCTTGAGATCGGCAAGTGTACGACTACATCATCCACGAGAATCTGCCTCGTTAACCGCTTTGGAATCTTCGAGGGTGAGTACTCTAATCGACTTGTTGCTACAATCTAATAGATAGATCTTGGCTTGTGTGTGTTCATGCGGTAGAATTTTTTTGTTTTCCATTCTACGAACCCCTACAGGGGCACTCATGACATTGCGTTACGGTACCTGGTTCCTGGCACCTACGAAGCGTGCCAATGGTCCATTACATGATTTCATGTGGATTCATAGTCGAGGTGCACTAACTAGCGTTGGTGATCCAATCGTGTACAAGGGGATAAGTGTTTATTTTTATCCAACGGTAAGGTGGCACATTTTCTCGAGGTCCGTTTATCCACTCTGCATCCCTGTAGAAGATTGGAGCAGAGTCGAGAATCTGGATAGACAATCTGCATTTCTTGGGATCAACTATCCGTTCTTCCTCGAAGCCTCTGCAACTGTCAAATTTGTAATTGTTGACAAAGAACCTGTCGTTGTTCCTGCTGCTACTGACGAAGAACTTGTTGATGGTGCTGACGGAGAACTTTTGATGCTAGTGGTGGTGATGATGGTGAAGAACCTGGTGATGTTGGTGGTGGTGGTGGTGGCGGTGATGATGATGATGAAGAAGAAGAACCTACTGGTGCTGCTACTAGTGTTGCTGCTGCTTCGAACGATAAAAGGACATGTTGTTGTTGAGGTACCATCACTTTACGTGTTCAAACCAAACTGTATGTTTGCTACACACACGTGTACATATCATCTTAACCCTCATCTAAGTCCTACCTAGACACGCATGCACGTCAATGGAGCCTCACACTGGCTTAGAACTAGGGTATAGATAGGTTGTATATGATGAACATGCCGAGATACTGATGTGGTTCATTCCAACACTGCCACCGGCTGCCTAGTGCTTCATTTTACGGATTGGAGGAACTAGTTATATTTAGTTAAAGCCTTACTTTTATAATCAATATGTTATGCTTATTTGTAATACTAAATTATGCTTATTCGGTTGTGCATCCTGGGTATGAGACAATGACATGATGTATCATGTGTGTCAATATGTATGTAGACTAAGTTTTGTTTATTTATTTATTTTGTAAGTTCTGTATTCAGTTATCCAGTGAAAATGCAATGTCCGTAAAAATAATATTCTAAAAAAATATTACAATTCCAAGCATAAATACATAACAAATAATAATATAGAATACATAATGCATATAAATCGATAGCATCCTCGTACAATTCTATAGCTAGTGATACCACCTAGTTATACATTATAAATACCATCTAGTCATACATGATAAATAGTTTTATTGTTATGTACTAGAACACATAGCAAGAATGTGGCACCTATTCATGATCGATGATATGGATCTAACTTATCCTCTTGTATTTGTATGAATATGCTCATGATTTGTTGCCAAAATAGTTGGAATGGTTGTTGAACTTCACCCTCTTCGTACAATGCTTCATCAACAAGCCCTTGGTGATGCCATGAAAAGTACAAACCACTATCCTCATCATCCTTTCGCTTAGGTTTTCTCTTTTCTTCCTATAGAGCTACAAATTTTAAAGGAATTTCGAATAAACAACAAATTTGTATATGTTCCTCTACCTCATTCACACAAAAAAGGGGGGAAATGCACCATGTTGGCATTGTGTCGAACACGATAGATGCCACCCAGGGATGAAAAGAGGAAGACGTAGTGGACTATGTCATGGCTGCAACCACAACTACAATGAGCTCTCATTCAGGAGGAGGATAGCGGGGACCAGCAGGTTCGCGCTATTGACATATCTCCTCGGGGAAAGGAATTTGTATCCCAGCTTCGTGTCATGGCTATGACTAAAGCGACGATAGGCTCCTATTTGGGAGGAGGAGAGTGGAGTCGAGCATGTAAGCACTATTGACAGATTGTCTCTAGACATGAATTCTCGTCCCTGTCCCGTACCATGGTTGTGTCCATAGAGATGTCGAGCTCTGATTGGGGAGCAGAGCGGTGTCGATAAGAAGAATATGGAATGGTGGATGTGGACGCCAAATATGCATCTACATGGCAGCCCACATGGTAATGAAATAATGGTAAAAAATTGACAAGGCGGATGTTACTGAGATATTTTGTGTTGTAAGACTAGACAAATTCTTGCCGAAATAGCCCCTATAGCCCATTGGCTCGTCAACTTAGGTAGCTCAACCTGATTACAACTACTCTCTGAGACCTAAATTAGTTGAATTGGATTTGTCTAGATTCGGTTGTATCTAGACATGATTTAGTATTAGATACATCCGATCTTAAGTTAACTAATTTGGGTCGGATGGAGTTTTTTTATACAACTAGGGTCTTTTAGAGAAAGGGATAGTCTAAGTTGCGTACCAACAAGTTTTTTTTAGATACCTACCAACAAGTAAATGTCCCGGCTGGCTTCCTTTTCTTTTTTTAGGCAAGCGGCTCTTACTCCTCACCTTTCTGGACTAAATAGTAATGCAAACTTACCCCTCCTAAGTTGGGCACCTGACACCATCGCATCCATCGATTGATTCAAGATTCATGCAAAAGTCTACTAGTCAAAGGGTTCAATTTTTGCATTTTAGTTCTTGCAGATATACAAAATTATGTCGCTCCCCACTTAGACACCCCACCCCAAGCCCTCCTAGCGCTAACCCTAACCCACCCCGCCGCCACACCTACCCACCTCCTCCTGAGCACCCCTGCCCCCTCCCAGCACTGTCGTGCCCCTGCCCTCCTCCCCAACCTTCCTGTGAGCCCCCTGCCCTTTCCCAATGCCGCCGCCTTGTGGTCAAGCGGCGTAGTCCTCCTCACATGGCCAAACCCGGCCACGCCGCAGCCCCGACGCTCCTATTCCTGCGGCAACCCCATCCAGCATCTCATCGCTAGGGAATCTGCGTGTGGCTCGCCGTCCCCGACCGTCTCTACCTCCT
Source organism: Avena insularis (assembly GCA_023614405.1). NCBI lineage: Eukaryota > Viridiplantae > Streptophyta > Magnoliopsida > Poales > Poaceae > Avena > Avena insularis. The sequence goes on from CM042690.1 coordinate 31,083,859, forward strand.
CGCCCAAGCGCCAGCCTCCTCGCGTGTGGCCTCCCCAGCGTCGATGCAACGCCTCCAACACCTCCAGCTCTGGTGTCCGAGCTCCAGCGCCGCCACCTTCGGTGGCAAGGGCGACCTTCCCTGCAACAGAGAGGTTTGGGGACTCGATGGCCTCCTCTCACCAGTTCCCCTCCAACGGATCTGGCCCGTAGATCTAGGCCTGGATTTGATTTGGTGCTGAGATATCAATTCTTGCTTTTGATTTTATTTCTTTATAGATCCGAATGTGGAGATTCTTTTTGTTTCATTCTAATTCCTCTAAAGTTATATCAAAACTCCTGAAATTTGTTTGGATATTGTACTTTTATTTGGATCTATGATGATACATGTTTAGAATCAGTACTACTTGTGATGAGATATGTATGAAACTGACATGATTTGTCTCTGTGATTTATTTTGCTTCCATGTGAATAGATTTGCAGTGTATATATTATTATCCCTGATCTTGCCACAAACATGAATGATACTCCTGTCTATGTAGATCCATGTGTGAATCTTCTATTGAGAAATTCTTCAAAAAAAATTGTATGGATCATGGTATGAATCTTCTATGGATTTATGTATGAAACATCAAAAAAAGGTTTATTTACAATGAGGGAAAACGAAAATGATTTGGGTAAATCCTTGTATGCAAATCTGTTATTTTCTGTTTATTTTTATTCATGGATTTATTCTATAAAAATTGCAATCTTGACACCCCTATGATCTGGTATGGTAGGGTTGAATCTATAATGAAACAATGAGTCTAGAAAAATTGAGTTGGCTTCTGCTGAACTTTGTATGAACCATAATGAATCTTTTATGAAATATGCTTGAAAATGTGATAAAATTGCTAAGAAACATTATATGAAACTTGTATGAAATGTTGTACGATGTTATTGGGATTCTGACTGAAATATTTTATGAAACTTGTATGAAACCTCTTTGTATGTACCAACAGTTTTAAACATGTGGAATTCTGACTGATACTTGTATGGAATCATCTTTAAATCACGTTTGTCTTCTGAAGAATCCAAAACGGGAACGTGAGTAATCTTGAAAGGACAAGAGGGCGTTGTTAAAAAATTAATTGGACTTGAAGAATAAGATAGAAGGAGTAATCCATGAATTTCAACAAATCAACGGTTAAAATGGTATGGGGTCTAACTTAAGGGATTGCATTTCCCCAAATAGCAAGTTCATTCGTGCCCAGCCGACTCCAAGTCAATCCGTCCAGGACATTCGGGAGAGGAGGCGGGTTCTCCTGGTCGACTCGTGTCTTCCACCTCATTCTCGATTCCCTCGAACTCGCCACGCGTCGAACCGAAATCTCTCCCGCCTCGTCGTCCTGCTCCGGCAGCTCTCTCGACGCTCCCAGACGCGAGCATTCCCGTATCCTTATATAGAACCAGCGCCGCAGAGGCGCCAGCATGACCAACGAAACCGCAGGTCCAAACGGATAGAAAGCCACGAGCACAATGATGGCCACAGCACGAGCTCTCCGCCTCGTCGCCTCAAGCCCATCAACCACCCAACGCAGCATCGTAGCCGTACACCGGCGCCTAGCCCTACTGTCAACCACGACGGAAGCCGCCGGCGCGGGCGACCCTGCCGTCCACTCTGGCGAGCCGCCGAGCGAAGACTACGCCGAAAGACCCCCGAAGTTCTCCGGCGCCGAGGAAGCCACCTCGGGAGCCGCCGACAAGAAGCACCCGTCATCGACGACAACACGGCCGGCGGAGTCGACCTCGTCCGCCACCGCCAAGGAGCGCGTCCCTCCGTTCGGCCCCTCGGGGAAGCTCGGGTCGCAGGAGCTGGCCGACCCGGCGGCAGGCTCGACGTTCACGCAGAAGCGGCACCGGTCTTCTTCCGACCGCGCGCCCGCCGGCAGCGACCCTCTCGGGGACGCGACGCCCGGGGACGAGGAGGCGGCGGCGCGCAAGGTGCGGGAGGAGGACAGGGAGTACTACCGGACGCGCAAGCCGTCGCCGCTGGCCGAGGAGGAGTTCGCGGACACGAGGAAGCCCCTGACACGGCACACGGACGGCGGCGCCGAGGACCGGGCGGAGAACGACGTGCCCGGGGCCATGGTGAGGGACACGGCCGACGCGTCGCTCGCCCGCGCCGAGGCCATGTTCCGGGAGGCCGCGTCGCGCGGCAACCCGGCGTGGCCGCACTCCCGCGCGCTCGCCGCCATGCTGGCGCGCCGCGGCGGGGAGGGTGGCGCTGGGGCCGGGGGAACCGCGCCGTGGGGCAGCTGACTCGCGCCGTAGGGCGGTGACTAGCAGAAGTGGCAGGTTTCGACGCATCAAATCTTCAGATGTAATAGGGTTCGACACACCCGTGTAAATATTAGTACCACGGAATAAAATTGGATCGAAGGCTGGTTGAACCCTTCGTACATCGCAGTGTAAAACTCAATATTTGATCAGGTAGACAGAGGCTACTCGGATGGATTACCGAGCCCCACGTTCGTATATTTATATGCGGTGTATACAGGAGTACAGGGAGAGTTCCGAGAGGATACGGAGTACAGAGTCCGTAATCAACACAACTCGTGTGACTAACTAATTCTAACTCTTACACGCAGAAGCTCTGAGAACCAACGATGATCACCTGACGATCACTGGCTTCGCTCTGCCGGCGACGCCCACGGCACCGAATTAGGCTACGTACGGTGGACACTATCTCGCGAGCCTGCTCACACGTACGTGACGTACTACATCGGTCACCCACGGAGAAGATATATACGAGAATATTCGGCTGCCTGAAGGACGCTTTTGTATGCACACGTTACACGTCCGTCACCCATCAAGGGGATAGACATGGTTGCTCGCACGTTTATCAGTAAGCCACGGCGGCGCGGCAAAGCGGACACGTGGTGTTGACCTGGAGCCACGTCGCGATGCACGCCTCGTGGAACCCGTGGCCGCAGCCCGGCAGGAGCCGCCCGGCATCCCGCTCCCCGAACTCCAATAGGCACACCGCGCAGCACTCGTAGTCCGGCACGCCCTGATCACTCGCGTGCACAAAGACCGGGAGCAGCGACGGCGGCACGGCACGCTGGACCACGATGGCAAGGACGACCGGCGGGGAGGACCGAGGGCCGGCCCGGCTCGCGGCGGCCTCCTCTTTTTTGTACACCCAGACGAAGCGCCCGACGAGGCAGATGAAGAGCAGCACCGTGCTGGCGGCCGTCAGCCCCGTCGCTCCCACGCCGGAGAGGGCCCTGCCGGCGTGCCGCGGATGGGCGGTCGGGACAGGAGCTCGTGGTGCAATGCCGCCGTCCATGTCCTGTGTGGTGTGGCTCGATCGGGAGGACGGGCGAGCGTTATGCGAAGCGAGGTCGTAGCAGATGATATGTGCGTTTTGGTTCTGGCTCTTATTGGCGCTACAAGCCATCCTCATCGTGCAGTCTCGGATGGCGGCGTGTGTGTGACAATCACGTTGTGGTGGTGTTTTCGTGGAGAGAATATGCCGGAGTGTTGGGCGGCGTATGACAAATCAGTTTCTGGCGTATGACAAGTGGGATATCATTTTTATACTACTAGACTAACTCTAATTTACGTGGGATAAGCAGGATATGTCAAATCTAGCTTATTCCAGTTGTCCCACTTAATTTTGAGTTAGTCTAGTAGTCTAAAAATGATATCCCACTTGTCCTAATTATCCCACCTCTGCATCTCTACATGGGCTGATCGTTCTCGAGGTTAAGGTAATTTCCATTCCGCCCATGTGTCCTTTTGGGCCTGCAGACTAAACGCACGTCCAACCTACGCCCCAAACTGACAAAGCAACAAAGGTGAATCACCTGCTTTCCCCAGATAATTGCATCTTGTTCAGCAAAGCCACTTCTGCTGATGCTATGAAGATGGATGATATATTGGAATCAACTACTACTATTTCAATGCTAGGGCCAGAGGGTAAACAATGACAAGTCAATAAGTCATCGCTCTTCTTCGCTAAAAGGGTGTCATGAAACAATTAGGGGCGACATTAGGGCGATCCTTGAGATACCTAACGAGTCACTTTATGACAAATATCTTGGTTTACCATCGAATGTAAGAAGATCAAAGAACGGGGCCAAAATGTGGAAAATGGTGCTAATAAAGATGTGTTAGAAGACAATTGTTAGTCATATCATTTGATAGATATTTGCATTTAATCATCTGATAGAATTTCCCTCACTTCGCATCCTTTTTGGAGATATCGAGATGCAAGATCACTCTCCAAATTTTATAGGATAGTTTTCAGGAAATGGTTTTGGAGAATATGCGATAGGTCATGAGTGGAGGAATTTCATTAAAAATCGAGTAAATTCTAGTTAGGTCCAAGGACATGGAGGAGTATATGCTAAAGCTCAATCAGAAAGCAAACGAAGCCACACGTATTCATGGCACACAAGAAACACTTCATCATCTCACATTCAGGTCCTAAGTACAGGCATCCTGCTGTTACTACTGAAATGCCCATTAAGAAGTTTGAAAGTAAACAGTTTCAGAAACCAGAAAGTAGATTCAGAGAACCAGGTCTATACAAATATTGTGGTGCTAAATGGTTTTCTGGTCATAAGTGCATGTAATATCAAACTCTGGATCTGATGTTAGCCACTGGCCAGAAACATAACCAACTTCTGAATCTGCTGCAAAGCAAGAACAACCTGAATGTTCTCGTCCACCTGAGCTAGACCAGCCTGAAGAAGAAAAAACGATGCAAATATCACTTTACTTTTCTCCCGGTAGACCTTCTAGTCTTATAACCTTGCAAAAGCTATAAGATGATTTTAGTGCCTTTACATACTCTGATAAAGCACCTCTTATATCCCCCATGTTCTTGAATTCTGAAATAACATCAACATGTTCACAATTGACCATGAAATTTGTGGCTGTGAAGTGTGAAATCTCACGGACACTCTCAAGGAAGGCAAACCCTTCTCAACACAAAAGTATGATTGGTTCCTTAATACGCTAGCATCAATCACTAAAACCAATCAGGGGCCCAAATGCACTTCCAATCCCCCGCGCTCTTTTGATTGGTGACAACTCAGTTAATCTTTTCACTAAAGACTCAAATACAAAAATATAGCAGGCTAGCCCTACATATATGCACTATTTATGTTTTCCTTTGAACGCAAAATGCACATCCATTCTCAAATTTCATAGAGCGCTTACGTGGTAGTTCTTTTATAGTGATCCTGTTAGTTCTTTTATATTCTCAATTGTCCACTTCGGTATGGAATGAACACTCAAGACGAAACATTGCAAAGAAACCAGTACTAGACTGTAGTAACAGCTTACATGTTTCACAAGTACTCCCTCCGTTTCAAAATATAAGATGTTTAGGTTTGTGAAGAAGATGAATCTAGACTTGTTTTAGTATGTAGGTTCACTCAACTTTGGGATAAATCTACACACTAAAAGAAGTCTAGATTCATTTTCTTCACAAACCTAAAACATCTTATATTTTAAAACGGAGGGAGTATAATGCACAGATTAGACTTGGATTTCTTTTACATGTTCTCTGCCCCTTAGGTAAGTAAAATTCAGTTCTCGTTTAAAAAAAATAAAGGAAAGGTATGATGAGTTGTCTAGTTCTATTAAGCTGCATAGACTGAAACCAACAATGGAACACCTTGCTTATCTCCTTAACCTATCTGTATATGCAGCCACACAGAGAGGTTTCTACCGGATTCCATACGCTGTAACTATAGTAACACCATTCCAAATAAAGTGGATGGACGAGTATTATTTACAAAGGACGCAGCATAACACAACTGCATTAGCATTTAAAATCAAAGGATAGAAAAATTGCATTCTGAAGACACTTGCATGGTTTAAATGGAAATAAAAAGAATTTTAGTCATAGATAATGCATTCTCTCAGATTTACCTCACATGAGGAGCTAACAAAGTGAGCTCAATAATACCCCATTAGAGGGTTCCTTGCAGATTTTTTATGGGTAAGTAGCATATTATTCAAATCCACAAAACAGCAGGCATCAAAGACACAAACAGATAGGAAGACATAGGAGCTATCTAGGACATATCCAAGCCAGTGCCATAAAACAAGAAGAGTAGGCCCATACCCAACAACTGATTTCTACGAAGTAGTTCCAAGCTAAGCACATGAAGCTGCAGTGACGTTCAGTGACCATCCGAAGACCATTCCGCGAAACATGGGATATAAGGTAGAACATCCTGGAACTGTTCAAAAGTGCAGCTAACATTCACTTTCTGATTATCCAAATCATACGACACTGCCATCTCCTCCTCATCAGTGATGAAAATGCAGTTACAATCAGGGTGCATTGCAAACATGGTATATGACATATCATCTTCGCCACGCTGCCTCCCGAACAGTTCCAAAACAGGAACAGTGTACTTCAGGGTCCACTTTCCAATGGCATAGTCCTCAAGAACCCAAACATAGAGGTGGGCATCATCGTCATAATTATCTATCTGCCACGCATACAAGCGTCCCTGAGACCGCCCAATGGAAACCTCATAGTTGTTGCTTGGTGTGTCTGGCATTTGAATCTCCCTCCAAACCTTCCCCTCCGCATCGACGGTGACTACCGAACCATAATGGGTAGCCAAATGCATAGTGCCATTCAGGAAGACACACTCTGAATTACCAACCAGAATAGTCTTGTAACCCCACTCACTCTTCACCGTGTTCCATTGTTCCGTTTCCGACGAGTAAATTGCCATTTCAATGAATTCGCGGAAACAGTTGGTCAGGGGCACAAACACCACAAAGCGCAACGGAGCGTCTGGGTCAAAACCTAGGAAGATATCCCCCATTGGTTCAAAGTAAACAGAGGCACCATCCTCTTGGTCCTGCCATACCACAGGCGGCAACACAGTCCACTGCCCAGTCATAGGATTGCACACGGTGTAATCGTACTCGTCTACCACGTGACGTGATTCCCAGCATTTGCAGAGGAGAAGGCTGCCGCAGCATTGTTCGACCGTGTAGGTGTCGTAGACCCCTTGCCAGAAAGGGAGAGAAGGGTCGACCAGAGGGGGTCCTCTGCCAGACAAATTGTGGAACTTGAAGCGTCCACGGTAATTGTAGAAGAAGCCTGACAGAGTCTGTGGACACCTTTTGAGGATGTCCGGGTCGGAGCAGAGGGCCAGCCATGGCTTGGACACGCACTTGAAGCGGCAGAGCGACTTGTAGGGCACGCGCGACAGGATCTCGGCGAAGGCGTCCACGGGGAGGCTCCCCAGAGGGTGCTGCTCGTCCTCCTGCTTCTTCTGCAAAGAGATACAGCACGTTTAGGTTCAGGTTTCCCTGTATTGGCTTCAAGCCCTGTATTGGCTGCAAGATCGGAAGATGGCAGAGCAGGGGAATATACCTCAAACGCCAGCTCGGTCGAGGGTAATGGCGGCGTGTCCACGTCGCGGCCTCCGTCGCCGGTAGACGGCGAGCGGTCCTGCCCCGCGCAGCCGTAGGGAAGGCTCGCCGCGTGCTCATGCTTCTTCATCTACAGATGGTACAGACGATTCATTCAGTTCCCTTTCTTGGATCGACAATTCGGAGAAGGAGGAGAGTTAATAAGGGAGGAAATGAACCTCAAACGCTACCTCGGTGGGGAACGGCAGCGGCGGCGGCGCTGTCCCGGTGGTAGGTCGCCGGCAGGTGGCCCTGCTCCCTGCAGCCTTGCTCGCCTCCAGCTCCTCCTGGCGGCACCAGCTCTTCTTCGGCAGGTAGATCAGTGCCTCCTCGAGGCCCTCGGTTTTATGGCGGCGGCTCGCCGAGTGACGAGGGTTTTGAAGGACCTGGCGGCGGCTGCACGATCGTTTCCCCCCCCCGCGTACAGAAATGGAACGGCCGATGGGCGCCTCTCTAAAATAATGTATATACTACCTAAGGCATAAGACATAACTATAATTTTTTTTTAAAGTCAAACCAACTAAAATTTAACTAAGTTTTTTTAAAAAAATATTAATATTTATAATACGTAATCCATGTATCATGAAACATATTTTCACGTGGTATCTATATAATATAATAGTTTTTATAGTTTTTTCTAAAAGTTTGATCAAACTTTATATGACTTGACTTTTCAAAAAAATTATACTCCATCCGTCTCAAAATATAAGGCGCCTAATCTTTAGTCAAAAGTCAACAACTTTTAAGTTTGACCAAGATTATAAAAAAAAAATATCTGCAATATCGAATGAACATATTGGGCAACTATACTTTATGATGAATCTAATGATATTCATTTGATATTGTGAATGTTTATATTTTTATATATAAATTTATCAAACTTAGAATATATTGACTTTTGACTAAAACTGGAGTCTTACATTTTGGGATGGAGGGAGTATGTCCTAAGCCTTGGGATCGAGGGAGTACTAGCTAGAAAAAACCGCTCCAAGTTTTTTTCTTTAACTATGTAGCGTGCAATACAAAGATGATACGCATACAAGCAAAAGAAAATGAGCAAACGATTGGTTGGACAGTTGCAAAATATACTCACCGCAACTACTAAGAACCCTTATCCTTCGCCGTCGTCAGCTAGTCCACACTTTGGCATTGAAGAAACCTCTAGCCATGAGGTGTTACTGAGCCACAATAACCATCAGCCCCGTAGGACTAGATCTAGCCCGCTGCTAAAGAACATCAGTCAGAGGAGCCCTCTGAGCATCTTCAACGTCAACGCCACGCCGCCTATCAAGCGGCCAGATCGTCCACCATCGACCACAAACCAACAACAATCCGCTCCGCCGCACTCCAAGGCCGCCAGAACCAGATAGGCGACGAGATCAACACCACACAAAGCCGGAGCACACGCTCGGCAACGACCATACCCCACAGGCTTATCGACGCCGTAAACATCGCCACCACGACACCAAAGAAAACGCTAAACTTAGGATCTTTAGGTCCTGGGTCCCCATCCCCTCCCGCCCACATGAGCGGAAGCGGAGGAGGCGAGGACCCGTCGATCACCGGCGGGAGAGGAGACGGCAGCTAGGGTATTTTGGAGGCAGGGGAGAATACCTCTGAGGGTCTTACCGCTCCAAGTTTGGTCCAAAGTAACCACGGGCATAAGAAGCACCACGCCATGTCTAGCTTCCGAACAGGGAATTCATATCGACCTCTATCTATTGCCTATCTTCTGATCTATTCCAACGGGTTGAATTGGAGATTTGGGTGATAACAAATTAACCTGCAATTTTTCAAAAGCACATGGAATGTACATCACATACCACACGTTGTAATAAAGAACCGCTACAGGTGTAGCGTAACACGATGCACCCAAATCCCAACTACAGTGATTATGTAAGAGAGATGAATCGGGGTGAGTGCACTGCCTACCTCCCACACGCACAGTATATATCGCTACTAGATAAAACTAGGCTATCTTAGTAGGGCTAGCGGCATAGCGAGATTACCATTCGAAAGTGGGCATGCCTCACATAAAAGGATGTAAAAATAGGTCCACAAGCATAACCAGATACTGTGACATCAGCAGTTTCAAGGAAACTCTGCATAAACATCTCTGCTACATCCAACAGAACAAACACGATACGATATTTAAGGTATCTGAGACACGACATTTAGATATAGCACATAAAACAGTTCTGAACTTGTGATGCTCCAAAATTAGGCTAACCCTCCATAGTAGAACCAGAATGCTAAGCTTCACATCGAACCTTTCACTTCTTGGATTTCTTTGGTGCCCTGTTGACAATGGCATATGAGAAAATGAGCTTTAATTAAACAAACAAGAAACAATCTGAAGTGCAGAAACCTTTTTGAAGAAACTTACGCTGCTGCCGGAGCTGGAGCTGCAGCTGCTGGTGCTGGTGCATGATCCTTAGGGCCCTGCAAGCAAAAATAGTATTGTCAACCAAATGTTCCAACAGAAATAGCAGTTGTACAGTAGAGCAAACTTTGACCTGTACCTTTCAAAATAAAAGAGAACTCTGCTAATACTACATACAAATTTGATGCTTAAAACAATGGCAATGACACAAGGTACTGACAAATGTAACATAACGTATTCAGCATTAACACCCCACTCAAAGAAACAGGATGTTGCCTAAGCTTAACAGAGAAATAGGTCAGACGCTGCAGTAACCCCCAAATCTTCAACAAAGAGCCAAAGATAATTCTAAGTTTCAAACCGATAGGTTCTCAAGTGCCATGGGTATCATTAAGTATGGATGCAATACATTGCATCGCCTAATTCTAGTTAAACAAGGAATAGGACACGCTAGAATCAAAACATTTATCATACCTGAGCAAACCGCTCCTCCCTCCTGGCATTCTTCCTCTCTCGGCTTGCCTTGCTCTTGGCACGCTTGGCCTCAAACTGATCAGCAATGGTCTTCTCTCTTGCCTTTTCAGCCTTGGACTTGTGGATACTCTCCATAAGAACTCTCTTGTTCTTGAACATGTTACCCTTGACCTTCAAGTACATGTCGTGGTACATGTGCTTGTCAATCTTCTTTGCCTCACGGTACTTGCGCAGAAGGCGCCTTAGGACACGCATCCTGCGCATCCACAGAATCTTGGTGGGGAGCCTAGCCTCCCTGGTACCCCTTCTCTTACCTGTGCAGAAAGCATAATCGCATGTTACGCCACACTTTTAATATGGATACAATCATGATAATGGAAGATGTTAGCTACAAACCATATCCTGAGTGACGTCCTTTCTGCTTGGCCTCATGTGCCCTCCTTGCACGAGACCTGGAGTGGATCTTCTGAGGCTTCCGGATAATGAAACCATCCTTGACCAACTTCCTGATGTTCTGGCCTGCAAGTTTAAGATAAATTATGCATCAAGTTTGTGCTCCATTACAAATCAATAGAGCAAACACAGCATAATGAACTATAAGAAGCTCCAATGCAATTGACTATAACCACAAATGATAAACAGTGCAGGAGCAAGTACAACAAACAGGTAGAGAGTACAAAATGTCATACAAAAGCGGAAGAGAGATGCATCTAACAAAGAAACACCAAACAGCGCCAGATAGGCTATGAATGCAACATTCTGAACCTCAAGTAAATGCGAACAATGAGCTAATTCCACTAGATTGACATTGAGAATACAAAGCTGCAAAACTGGTAGATGTGTGAAGTTAAATTAAAACCAAAACAAGCAAAACTCTATCAGCTTCATTGTTCATAAATTTTCAAGTTATCAGGGTTAAGCTTATGGAGCAACTTGCTACCCACAATCACATCACTATGACCTTGTATATTAGAAGTTACAAGTACAACAGGTCTGGACTTCTGTTTACTTAATATGGTTTTAACTTGTGGTTTACCAGTTTGCAGCCTATGTACAAACTCTACATGCAGGCATAGAGTAGTGCAGAAAAAGTATCTCTAAGAAATAATCAACAAGTTGCTAACAAAGCATTATTAACAATTAACACATAAACTGGGAGCAATTTCATGGCATGTATAATACATTAAACAGCTTATTATCTCCAACAACACATCTACTAATGCCAACGTAGGAAACCTACTTTCCATGTAGGGCTAAAAGACAACAAGCTATTGAATTGTGTACACAAATAAACTCAGTTAGCACAACCGGTGCATAGATGGATGTGTACTACTGACACCAGCAGTATAGGCTGAAAGATAGCCAATTGCTGTAAGTGAGAATAAGCTACATACAAAATCAACCTAAACATGCGCGGTAACAAATCTAGGTGATTCCCGGCATTAACAACAGCTTATACAAGCAGAATCGTTGACATGCTAAAATTAGAAGAAAAAAAACATCAACGGGGGAATTAATCTCTACATCAGTTTATAGCTAACACGGTCTATCAGAAGGAAATTAAAACCATAGGGTTATCAGCTCCACGAAGAACACGAGTCCGGGCAACCCGCTGGTCATAGATGATGTAGGCGCTGAAACAAGCATCGATCTACCGAGTTCGAACGACATAGACCGATATCACTACATCGACGACAGATCTACGGAATCCAAACGATAGGGGAGAAGGGCCGGAGGAAGACGGGAGGCGCTTACGGGAGTTGGCCATGGAGATCTCGTTGACCTCATTGGGGTCGAGCCAGACCTTGCCCTTGCCGCACTTGAGGACGCTCGAGGCCAGACGCTTCTGCAGCTTCAGCGACACCATCTTCGCCGCCGCTCTCCCTTACCTGCCGTGTGTTTGTGGCGCAAGGGTTTCGGAAATGCGGCGCAGGCGGCGCCTTATAGTTCCAGGGGATTAGGGTTTGCTCGCCTCACAATTTGGGCCAGGCCTCTGTTGTGCGGCTCGCGTCGCTCCGTCGTTGGGCCCTACGGCCTAGATTAATATTCAGCCCATTATGGAAGGATCTCGCCTATCTCCAACTTTCTTCTCCGCTAAAGAAAACGTAACTACCCTTTTCCATTCTGCAGCAGATTTTGCCTTACCTAATTGTCATCACTTCACCAAATAAAAAAAATCATCACTCATCACTTAATAAGAATGCTAAATATACATACTAGTATAAAATATCGTAAGCATACATATTTAAAATACTTTCTTTGCTCCCTTTTACAAGACGTTTTGACAAGCTTAATTAGCTTGCAAAAACCTTTTATAAATAAAAGAGCATGGAAGCAGTACAAGCTAAAACACGGTAATTTACTTGAATTACATGCACCCTTTTGAAAATCATATATTTAATTTCTCTAGATCAATTTTTATTCTAATTTTCAATCGTATTATTATTCTTTCGCATGTTAAGAACTTCTATTATTTTTCATGTGGTGTTTATTGATATAGTAAAAATATCCATCTCTTTATTATTTTAGTTTTGAAAAAATCAAAAAATGTTCCATATATGGACTTGTAGTTTTTTGTTTCTTGTAAGTAATTAACCACAAGTTTTGTTAAGTATGTTCCCACCTCAACAAAATTTATATTTATACTATACAGATACCGAAAGCACAATCTAGGATGGAATATTTTCTTACCGCAGGTGTGCGATACTTTATCCTTTTAATTCTGGCCTTATTTTTACCTAATTAATAAAAACAATGTGTGAGATGAGGCATGTACATATAAAAAGCATAAACTATACGATAAACGTAAATGCTAGAGAATTGCTATTTTCTCATATCCTTCCGTCTACACTATTACTATAGCAGTCTTCGCACCACAATGAGCTTGTCTGCCAAATCATTGCCTTTGTGTGAAAAGTTAACTTGCACAAAAACTATTGCCATGTTGATATAATGTTGATGACAAGTCAAACACTTTAATAATAAACAAAGCCTGCAAGATTTTGACTTGATAGTATTTTTGCAAGTAAGTAAGCATGTATGACAAGATTTGACTTTTAGTCCTTGGTCTTACTAGTAAGCCATCTTGTGTGACAAGTTGTTGACCGGTGAATGACATGACTAATAAGTTGGCTTGCATGGCAAGATATTTTGTATACTAGTCAATGACTTGGTTGCTAAGCAATCTTGTGTGAAAAAATTTGAATTGCATAGAAAGCTAATAAGGACCAGGAGGAGTAATAATCACGAGAGATAGGAAGAGAAGAACACATCGAGGTTGGTAGTTCTTCTTAGGCCAATTCCACTTGCCACTCCATTCTTGCCCAGGTCGTATAAACTAGTGATAGCACATTACAACATGCATGTTTATTTCCTGGCCTTGAACATATGGTAAACTTGCATGGTTTTTGTGGTGGTCGGTAGAAAATTTTATTTGTCTATCGTAGCCTACAAACATCCTCCAACACTTCGTCACATGCTCATAAAGTAAAAGGTTGTTCACGTGGTATTTTTGTACCCAATAGAAGTATCCAAGTCTTTGTTTTATCGTTATGAAATAACCGATGATCCTTATCTGGACTTTGTAGTTAACCATGTGTTTTGTTATGTATTTTCCAACCTCAACAAAATGTATACTTTTATTGAATAAATAAACGCACGACCTCGGATGGAATATTCTTGACTTTAGGTGAACAATTTTTTTGCCCTATTACACCTCACTTTTCTCATAATCAATGGAAAATAGTGTGTGACACGACAAATGTACATATAAGAAAACGCAAAATGTAAATGTAAGTGCCACGAAACTGTTTTTGCAAGTTTATTGTGAATGTGTTTTGCGTGTATATTATCACTAGTGCATGTAAAAATGAAATGTTGGTAAATAAAAACCATTAACGGGCAGACAAAACATGGTAGGACAACCTATGTGTATGTAAGAATTTTCTATGCTATTAGTTGATATGAGTAGTATGTTAAATTCTTCTCACTGGATCATCCTATTCAAGTTATTAGAGATATTATAACCGGGATAAAAGGGAGCACTCTCACGTTCGAAGCATTCTTGGCCGTCCAATCTCCCTCATTTCTCATTTCTGAGCGTTAGATTTGTTGTAAATCTTGTAGTGGGCTGCATATCCCTAAGGCTTTGTTCGGTTAATCCCTAAAATGGATCGTATGGGCACCTAGAGGGGGGTGAATAGGTGCTAACCAATTTTTAATACTTTTTCAATTTTAGGCTTGACACAAAGTAAATTCTCTAGATATGCAACTACGAGAATTTCCCTATATGCAACCCTAACTACTAAGCACGTAAAGAGAGGAGTGAAGGAACCGTAGTGGAGCACGCGGAGACACAGGGATTTGTTTTACCTCAGTTCCTTTCTTGTTAAGGGAAGTACATCTGTGTTGGAGGGGTGGGCGGTTCTAAGACCACCACGCCACAATAGGCCTCACCCTATTCTCCGATGGATCTCGCCACGAGAGGCCTGATCCACCTTCTCCACTATTGGATCCCTTCGAGGCGGGAACCGGTGCCTTTTACAACGCTACCGGGGCACACACCCACAACTAAATTAGGGGCTCCTGAGATGACAACAAGCTGTCACAAGAACAAGGTTTATCAATATAAACAAAACAAGGATCTAGGTATTTGCAAGAAATACTAGATCGGTGATTCTCCAAATGAATAGAGAGGAGATGAAGCGCTTGATTGCTGATGATGAAGATCGAGTTCTCCTCCTTCGATTCCCCAAGGGACGGGGCCTTTGGGTGGATCTAGATGGAGCTCTCTTGGATGAAGGTTGCAGATCAGATCTTGTCTTTTTCGAATGAATCAAGAGATCTGGCAGAAGAGGGAAGGATGGCTTAAATACCCCCTCCCCAAATCTGGCCGTTGAGCAACTTTGGGGGCGGATTATCGCTCCCACTAGGGGCGGACAATCCGCCCCCTGGGAAAACTCCGCCCCAAGGGCGGATTTTCCGGGAGAAACTCCGCCCCCTCTCTGGGGCTGGCGCCTGCGTGACATGGTGAAGATCTTGGGGGGCGGATAATCCGGCCCCCTCCTGGGGCGGATTATCCGGCCAAGCCAGAAAGTCCGGCCAACACTCTGCCCCCTCTCTAGGGCTTGCGCCTTGGCGGTGAGCAAGGGGGCAGACTATCCGGCCCCCCTGAGGGGCGGATTATCCGGCGGGGCCGGAAAATCCGGCCAAAACTCTGCCTTCCTGGGCTTGCGCTTGGGAAGAGGAGGCGGATTGTCCGCCAGTGGGGCGGATTATCTACCCCCCAAAGACAGATACTTTTCCCTTTTTCTTAGAGAGAGGCGCAACACTTCAACACACATTAAATAATCCTTGATATTGTTATCTAACACACAAAACACTAGGGATTATGAAATGTTCTTTCAATCTCCCCCTTTTTGGTGTTAGATGACAATACTAGGATTTGCAATGAAACCGGCTAACGCCACCTTAAAAATGAAAGACGCTCCCCCTAGATGTGTGCATATTTACAATTTGCATTTGAATACAAATACACACACTAGAGAGAACACAACTTTCATAGCAAAGATAATTGAAACAAGGTGGGTAGGGAAACAAGGTCATACCACCGGGATGTGACTATAGCCAAAGAAAATAATGAGATTGATAGCCTCCAAGCACATCCCAACAATATATTGATGCATACATTAGATAATCCCATGATTCCATATGCCATCAAACATACTCCATAGATAAATCCAGAATTCCATGAGATCCACAATATAATTCCGGAATTCCAGAATACCAAGAACACAGAGTAAAGCACGGCATAGTCTTACATAACCAAACACAAATAGCAAATAAGTTCACGCTAAAAAGGCACAAGCAAGCAAAGAAAATGACTGAAAGGCAGGTGCTTGCGCCCGACCCTTGCAAATCCACGAGACCTAATAGAACTACTTCTGCCCCTTTGGCATCAAAACGCCAAAAAGGAAGAAGAGCGATGCTAACGCTCCTGAAGATGATATGCAAGAAAATCCAAAGAGAACCATTAGAAACCAACTCTTCTCTAGGAAGAGGGCGGTGGCCGAAGCCACCATGTTGGAGCGCATGGCATGACACCGCGAAGATGTATCTTGAGTTCAAAACCAATGCTCATCGATGACCCACATATCACAAAATGATATTAAGGGAAATGATTTTACTTGCTTTCGGCATTATGGGGGGAGGGTTAGCCCAATCAATTAGGACCACACTCCCCCTATGTCTATGCCCGCATCTAAACCAAATACATGAAAAAGAGCAAGTGAGTGTGCAAGGGTAGTCAAGCCAAGCTACTTGAATCTATGATATTTAGCTCATTCCTCAAATATCAAAATCTTGCTTCATCAAGGGGCTTCGTGAAAATATCAGCAAGTTGGTTCTTCGTGCTCACAAAGGATAGGGCAATATCACCACGAGCAACATGATCCTGAATGAAGTGTTTGTGAATCTCTATATGTTTTGTTCTTGGATGCTGCACGGGATTGTAAGCAATTTTGATAGCACTTTCATTGTCACATAATAGAGGCACTTTGTCACAATTGACACCATATTCCTCTAAAGTTTGCCTCATCCATAAAAATTGTGTACAAGCACTTGCAGCAGCAACATATTTAGCTTCGGCGGTAGAGGGTGAAATATAATTCTGTTTCTTTGAAGACCAACACACTAGAGACCTGCCCAAGAATTGACATGCACCAGAGGTTGATTTCCTATCATCTTTGTCACCAGCCCAATCTGAATCAGTGTAACCACATAGAGAGAAACTTGAACCCTTGGGATACCATAACCCAAAATTTGGGGAATGAACCAAATATCTGAAGATTCGTTTGACCGCCACTAAGTGGCTTTCTTTAGGAGCGGCTTGGTACCTTGCACACACTCCTACACTTAACACGATATCGGGCCTGGATGCGCAAAGGTAAAGGAGAGAGCCGATCATGGATCGGTATACCTTTTGATCCACGTCTTTACCCTTGGGATTGAGCTCAAGATGACACTTTGTTTGCATTGGAGTAGCAACGCCATTGAGATCCATCATCTTGAACCTTTTGAGCATATTTTGGATGTACTTAGCTTGATTAATAAAGGTTCCCTCTCTAAGTTGTTTGATCTCGAATCCAAGAAAGAACCTCAACTCACCCATCATTGACATCTCAAACCTGTCAGTCATAAGATTTGAAAAATCATCGTTAAAAGCTTGGTTAGTAGAGCCAAAAATAATATCATCTACATAGAGTTGGTATACAAAAAGCTCCCCATTAACCTTCTTAGTAAAAAGAGTGGGATCGATTTGCCCAACTTCGAATCCACGGTCTAACAAAAGCTCTTTAAGGTTCTCATACCACGCACGTGGGGCTTGTTTAAGGTCATAGAGCGCCTTATCGAGTTTGTAGACATGGTTCGGAAATTTGGGGTCCTCAAAACCCGGGGGCTGCTTGACGTATACTAACTCATGTAGAGGACCATTAAGAAACGCACTCTTAACATCTATTTTCTGTAATTTAAAATTATGATGGGCTGCATATGCAAGAAGGATACGGATGGACTCAAGACGAGCCACAGGAGCATAAGTCTCTCCAAAATCAATTCCTTCCACTTGAGAGAATCCTTGAGCCATGAATCTTGCTTTATTCCTCACAACAATGCCATTTTCATCTTGTTTGTTTTTGAAGATCCACTTGGTGCCAATAACATTGCGGCAATCCTTGGGTTTCTCTACGAGCTTCCAAACTTTGTTGCGTTCGAAGTTATTTAATTCTTCATGCATTGCAACCACCCAATCGGAATCTTCAAGAGAATCAAAGACTTTCTTCGGTTCAACCATGGAAATGTGAGCTTGATGATCACAGAAGCTTGCAAGTTCTCTTCTAGTAGACACCCTTCTTCGTAGATCACCAACAACCTTGTCAAGAGTGTGACCCCGTAGTTCAAGGTTCCGATTAGCACGAGCCTTGCGACGAGCCTCAATATCCTTATTGTTTCTACAAGGAGTTGATTCAGAAATTGTATCCTTGTCTTGCCCACTGCCTTGCCCTTGATCTTGATTTGAGTTAACACCAGGAGGTTGCTGCAGAGTTTGTTCTTCAGGGCCAGATAATCCGCCCCTTGGAGGGGCCAGACTATCCGGTGTCACATCCCAAGATTTTCCAAATCTTGTAATGTGAAAAATAAATGAATAAAATAAAACTTTGTTGATTTTCAGGGTAAGAAGAAACTTTTTAAATCCAATTGGAAAACTTTCAAACCTATTTGATCTTGGATCCAATAAAAATCCTAAAGGGATTTAAAAAGTTAAATAAACAATAAAGCTAAAAATATTTGAAATTACTATTTTGGATCTTTTAATAAAAGGATTTGGTTTTCAAAAGAAAAGGTGGATTTATAAATAATGGATATTTTACAAAGCCAAATTAAACCTTGGCCAAACTTTTGGAAATAAACATTTTGTTTTGATTAAAAAGAATAAAGGTTTATTTAAATAAAATAATAAGGTTTTAATATCCAAAATTTTATTTAAGTAAAGGCTTTTCCCATTTTAAATAAACACCAAAACTTATTTATTTTATTTTAGATAAGTTTTCCAAGTATTTTATATTCTCAAATAAAACCTACTGAAGTGTTTTGGTTTTATTTTAGATTTCAAAATAAAGATTTTAATAAAACAAATCATATTTGATTTAATGACTAAGGTCCATTTTATTTGATTATTAATGGACCCTAAAATAAAAAAATGTTATTTTGTCTTAAGCAAGTTTTCTAAGTATCTTATATTTTCAAATAAAACCTACTGATTTGGTTTTAAAAATATTTAGTTTTCAAATGGAGTTTTAAAATAAATTAAAAACCCATTTGATTTATTAACTAGTGTCCATTTTATTTAATTATAAATGGACTCTAAAATAAAAATATTATTTTATTATTGGACTTTGGTATTGTGTGGTTAAAACAGAACTAACACAATACAAAGTTTAGTGATTGTTTGAATTGTTTGAATGTTTGAATAGTTGATTTAAATTCAAAACAGAAATTGATTTGGAAAAAGAAAAAGGTTTTAGACAGAAAAAAAATAGAGCAAAACGACCCAGCCCAGCTAAAGCCCATCCCAGCCAATGACCCACCTCCCCCCAAATGAACCGTTATTTTCTCACTCAGGAACTTAAGCTAAGTCGCCGACGATGGACCCCACTCGCGCTCTCTCTCAGACAACGGACCCACCCTCTGTTCATCATCCTCACCGCATGACCAGTTCATCCCGTTTCGCTTTGATTTAGCGGCTTGAATTGCCTTAACGCTGCCACCATTACTGCAAAGGACCATGCCCCTTTAACGCCAATGACTCTCCTCCATTTCCTCTGTCTCCTCCCCAAGTGCGCCGCCAGGCCGCCCCAATTCCTCCCCGAGCACCCCTGTCTCCGACGACCCTCCTTGCCGATTCCGGCCAGTACTCGCCACCCCTCGCCTCCTTGACCACACTCGCATACTCCCCGAGCCCTGGCGCACCTTTTCGCGGGAGGAGCGGGGTCCGAGGCGGCCGGACGTGGGCGCGCGACGGAGGAGGAGGCCGGAGGCGAGGAAGAGGTTGGCGGGGTCGCGCGGAGGCGGGGGAGGCGAGGTGGTAGGGGGTGTTGGGAGGAGGCTCGAGTCATGGAGGAGGCGCTGGGTGGGAGCGAGAGAAGGAAGGCAGGCAAGCGGGGAGGTTCCAGTGGGGTGGGCGCGTCTTGAGGGACGGGCTGGTCCATGAGGTAGGTGAGCCCATGTGGGAGAGGTGGGTTGGCTCGGTGGTTGGGGTGAGAGGAGGTTAGGGTGATGTGGCGGGAGTTGATTGGGTGAGGATAGGGCCGGTGAGGTGGCACTGCTCTTGGTTGGGGTGAGGTGGAGGTTGGGCCGGGTAGGTAGTTTTTTAGTTTTAGGATTTTGTGTGGGACTGGTTTGACCTATTTAAAACACTGGGCGGTCGTTGGTCGATCTGGCCGCTCGATCGCCCCACTAAAATAATATAATTTTTATTTGTTTTATTAACACCGTTTGCAAACCGATAGCACTCAAACAAAATAATCCGGAGACCGGGCTTTGCATTTGAATTAAGATGGGGCGTTTGGAAAACAAATCGGGCTTTGCGAAAATAGTTTTAGACAAACAACATATGATGATGCCGATGCAATGCACAAATTCAACGCGATTTTCTAGTAGTGGTTTTTGCGGGATGCCACAATTCGACACCACTAACAACGTATCTACCTCGAGATCCGACTCATGGTACCGGAAGGAAGGTCGGCGATCTGCGTCTTCTCGCCGTGTAGATCCTCGCGACACCACTAACAAGAGGTCGTTGATCCCGTTCGTCAAGAGAGCACTCCGGATAACAACAGACGAAGTTAAAGGTAGGCCACCCCTAACTTTCATGGAAGGAGTAGAATTGCATCGATCCACCATTCAATATACAGAGCAAATGATAAGAGTAGTGGTATGGTCGACTCCATCCCGCACTCAAAGCATTACTCTGCACGAATAAACAGATTATGCAACCAACCCTCGGATTCGATCAAGATCTCGACAAGCGAGGTTGGATCAAAGGAGTGATCAGACTACGCATCGGATCTGGCGTGAATCTTTGTCGTGGCGTCGAAGAAAACCGAAGGGCGCAAACAAAGAACAAAGGATGGATCCATAGACGAAGGATTCCTCGGATAGCATGAAGACCAGATGTAGCAACACCGTTATCAGAGGAGGAAGCGAAACCCTGAAGGTACGACGGAACCCAACCGCGAGAAATCCTGGACTCGAAGAAAGAGATGAGAGTAGATGCAAAACACGCAGAGGTAAGAGGAGAATAGCAGAGGGGTAAGGAGTAAAAATCAGACCTAATGAACTATCCAACCGATTTTGCAAAAATAGTTTTGACACTCTACTTCGGCCGTTAGCTAGGTTATCCTACAGGCTGGACTTGTGGGGTATCGCAACTGCTGAGCTCTGATACCACTCTGTAACACCCTCAAAATCGGCCCTATGCAAGTTGTAGCGATTCCCGCCAAACCCGCATAGAAACGATTCAAAGGTGCCCACCAGGCACTTTCGATGGTGGAAAGAAGTAATAACATTACACAAGTCCTCGGCGGGACCCACAGGCGATATATATACAACACGACTCCATGAGTCAAGACTACGAATATCAGACAAAGATCCAAATCACCTTGAAAATGATAGGCGTCACTACGGACAAGATGCAAATGGGGCTAAGAGCCACGAAGAATAACCAATGGCGTCCATAACCACCGAGCCAAGCGGAAGGTAACCACTAACGACGTCGATCTCAAAACCTGCTTAAACAAAAGGGGTGCCGACAAAGGGCAAAGGAAAAAGAGAGAGCGGTCAGTACTGAGGCCAGTACACGGCGAAACTAGAATTCGGCGGTCCTCGCCTACATAGGTATGGTGGTGAAGCGGCGTGGCGACATGCACTAAACAACCTATAGAGACATCGATACAACCGGCTATCGAGAGGGATAAGAAAGACCTATTCGGAACCAACTGGTACTAACACCAAACAATCCCATCTGGTATTCCCCTCGAGACCAAACGAGGAAGTCAACCGAGGAACTCACACGGTTGGCGTTTATTTATTCGATTATCGTTGCGGCAATTACTAGTCGGTTTAGATAATCCTCCGATAAAATAAGCGGTGGGCACTTTTAGTTAACCATTCCATTGTAGTTGCGACACTTACTAATCGATACAATTAGCATGAGATAAACCCAAAACCCAGGTTGTTGGTACTTTTATTTAGCCATTCGTTGTAGTTGCAATACTTACTAGTCAGGTACAATGGTCGCAAGCGACACCCAAACAAGCAATTGTTGGCAGTTTTATTTAGCCATTCCATTATAGTGAAGCTGATTACTAGTCATTATAAAGTCAAATTTATAGCAATAAACTTTAGTTATAGTTGTCTATGATCGAGAATCTTGTGCTCCAAGTCGTCCATAACTCGGACACGGCTTTGAAAGTTTTAACCCGGCCGGTGCACAAATAGCAACACACACTCGATATGCCTCGGAAAAACCAAATCAAAACCCAACGAGGCAGTCCGACAAAGCGATCACAGGATTCAGAAATATTTCAGGGGCCACCCATTGAGTAGACCATAGCAAGCTAGCTGACTCGGCGGACTCAAGGTTTTGCGCCAATGGTGTGAACGATGGGAACCCAAAAGCGGGCTTGTCGACACCGCGAAAACACTCCGCTTACCTAAGCGATGCATGTGCTATCCATCGCACAATTTAAATAAAGCGATAAAGCATGGCATAAGTACAGGATAGTAAATAAAACCTCAAACTAGTTTGTGGCCCCAAGAAATAAGAATGAATCAAGCTCACGGCTCGGGGGTCCATAAGCCTCCCGGATGTGGATAGCGAATATTCAAGAACAGTATCAAGTACTCGGGGTCCTACGGGACACAAGTGGGATTAACAACCAAATAACATCTATTGCCCAATTGCCTCGCTTACCTACTTCAATTTTAGTTATTAAACAGTAATTAAAGTTAACGATAAATATAGCCAAGATCATCTCCAACATCAACATGCAGCCAAACTCCAACAAGCGTGGCACTTGACAACACGCATAGCGGTACTTGAGCAAGCGACGACGGCATAAGTCCAACTATCTACCAAACAACGGGTAATAGGAGGTGTCCAGGCAATATAAGGCTGCAAGGGATATCACGGGTACGAAAACTAGAGCATCGCATAACCGAGATAGCAAGAGATCAACGGAGGAATAAATACTATAAAAGTAAGATAGGTAGAAAGGGAGATGCTACTTTGAAAACATTGCGAAGGTTCATCCGTAGATCGGGTCGACACTCGCATCAACTCAACGGCCTTATCATGAAGAAGCAAAACACTAGAAGGAACACCGGATGCACTATTTAATACTATGGCAAAAGATCGGGCATGATGCATGTATGATGTATGACATGGCAAGATGCGATGCAATTAGGCGGATTAAGCGGAACCGGGTCCCGACAATTAATTGAATGGTTCAAGTTGTTTAGATACCCCGCAAATTAAATGTTGTTTGAGCAAGGCAAAATATATCACCGGTTCGCTACACAAATTTAAATGAGGCCAATATAAGGCTAGATTTGTCCGCATATGGGCCCCATATTTAATTATAAGGTGAATCGGCATAAGGCCCCCAAACCACAGATATGCATGCAAGGATGGCAATTCAATATGCAACAAGTTGTTATTATGTTATAAAATAGGGTTCCGGGAAGGGGTTCACACATTAGGGTTCGGCAGATCTTGGGGTTCCGGGGTTCGGGGTTGGTCTCAGGGTCCAGGGTCCGGCGGGTTCGGCGAGATCGGGTTCGGTACGGGAGGAAGGTCTTGTCGCAACCGGATAGCCGGACTTGGTTGACGTCGGGGGCGCATCGGACTTTCCCCTGGTTGGTGTCGATCTTGTCGTCGCGAAGACCTTGTCGGGTCCGCGGGTCGGGTCAGACTTGACGTCCGGGGTGAAGAACTTGGCGTCCTCGAGGGAGTACTAGTCGCACTCGGTCGGAGTCCTTGAATCCGGGAAGGAGATCTTGACGCGCCAGGGTCTCGATGTCCCCGGTTCCGATTGAAGATCTTGGCGTCCCTGTCGTTGATCTTATGGTTCCGGTTTTTCCTGCCGGTGGTCTCTGAGTCGCGCAACTTTCCCTTGTCCATGAAGAAGATCATGTCGTTCCATTCCGCGTAGAGTCCTTGTAGATGCTTCTTCGAGTGTCTCCGGTCCGATGTAGTCTTCGGGCTTGAGGATCAGTGTCGATCTTAGGACCTGTCTCGATACTGTCTTGGTGAAGGTCTTGTTAAATCTTGACACGCACTCATGCTCGATGCCGGTCATGTCGACGACCTCATCCACCACACGAGGGGTTCATGTCTGAGGTATCCAAACACCCCGAAGGCACCACTCGGAGGCACGTCGATGCTACAGGAGGTCCTTCGGCTCGCATTGGGGAAGGCCATCGGGCGTCGATGTGCTTGGCGCCATCCAACCGAACAGGCAGAGGGCGTCGGCCTCGGCGGATGGAGGGAGCCGAGGGCTGCAGGCGGTCAGACCTTGGCGAGGAGGGGCGTCTGTGCGGCAGCGAAGAGGGGCGGTGGGCGGCCTCGATGGGAGGCTTCGAGGCAGCGGGCCAAGTGAGGTGGTGGTTGAGGCAGCGGCGGCGGGGAGGAGGCGCAGGCGAGGCAGGGCCGAGAGGAGGTTGAGAGGCGGGACAGAGGACAGGCGAGGCGGAAGCGGAGCGGACGGGAGGAGGCGGGAGGGGCCAGGCGGGAGTGGAGGAGAGGGTCCGAGGCGGGATGCGCTGACGGAGGAGGAGGCCGAGGCGAGGGAAGAGGTTAAGTGGGTCGCAGAGGCGAGGGGAGGTGGTAGGGGTGTTGGGAGGAGGCTCGGTGGTTGGGGTGAGAGGGAGGTTAGGGTGATGTGGCGAGTTGATTGGGTGAGGATAGGGCGGTGAGGTGGCACTGCCACTCTTGGTTGGGGTGAGGTGGAGGGTTGTTGGGTAGGTAGTTTGGTAGGTTTAGGATTATGGGTGGGACTGGTTGGACCGATTTAAAACCTGGGCGGTCGTCGGGTCGATCTGGCCCGTTCATTGCCCACTAAAAATAATATAATTTTTATTTGTTTTATTAACACCGTTTGCAAACCGATAGCACTCAAACAAAAATAATCCGGAGACCGGGCTTTGCATTTGAATTAAGATGGGGCGTTTGGAAAACAAATCGGGCTTTGCGAAAATAGTTTTAGACAAACAACATATGATGATGCCGATGCAATGCACAAATTCAACGCGATTTTCTAGTAGTGGTTTTGCGGGATGCCACACCAGCTCACCTGCGCGAGCTCTGCAAGCTCGACAGCGTCTCCTGACCAACCAGACCTCCCCTCTCTTCCCCGTGGACACGATGATGATCGCCATGCTCTTGCGAACCTAACAGTGTCTCCCTTTTGTCCTAGGGTGCCCCCTATCCTCGCCCTCGACGACCTCCAGAGCCGCCCGAGGCCCAGCTCATCTTCGGCGAGCAATCAAGCCCGCTCCAGTGCGCCCCTCGACAAGACGGCATCACCTTGAGCTTCCCCAGGCCTCTGCGAACGTTGTGAGTACCTCCCCAGCCACCCTTGCTTCCTGTATCGCCGGTGTCGCCACCATCTGGCCGCTCCGCCGCCAGCCACCGCCGCAGCGCCTCTCGTTTAGGGTCGAGCTCACAGCAGCCGTCCGATCTCGATCTGGTGGATAGGATAGAAAGTAAGCAAATGGGTACGCACGCTTCTGAGCCGCATGATTCAACTTGATACAACGCGCCAGAATAGCCGATCCGAGTGAAGCGGTACCGACCAATCGCGGCGCGACGCGTGGCCAGTTTCTGTTTAAAACAGATTTTGAAATCAGAATTAGATGCTGTTTTGAAAACCCTGTAACTTTCAAACCACACGTCCAAAAATTTCAAATTTTATACCAATGGAATCAGCAAGACAAGCCCTAGCCAACCATGCCTTTTGTTTAGTAAAAAGCTTCTGGAAAAATGGTTGTTTTTGCAGAAACATTTGTATGCTTGTTAAGGATGTAAAAACTATTCAAAAATGAATTTGGGGATAAAATCTTTGGCAATTGGATTGATTTGAACCTACTGACCATAGGAAACACTTTGTGGATTAAAAAATGTATTTGGAGAAACAAAAGAATGATTCTTTGATTTAAAACCATTTCTAGCCAAATAAAAATGTGGTTTATTTATTAAAAATGGTTTTAGAAGAAAACCTTTGGAAAATGTTTTGTTTTAAACTCTCTGACCTAAAACACCAAGTTTTATGGTTTGAAAATGTATTTGGTGAACCCTATAGACTAATGCCTTAGTAAAAATATTTCTACACCACATAAAATGATACTTTGTTTTGAAAATGGTTTAGGAAGTAAAATCTTTTGCAAATAACTTTTACACTTTACAAAATGACCAAATAGGTGCTTCCAAATGTTTATGACCCATTAGGAACCACTTTTTCAAATAAAACAAAGCTTGGCATGCTTGCATGCATTTCTTAGACTTTATCATTTTATGTGATGTTTTGCTTGATTGGTAGATTGAGATTGTGCCTTGCTTGATTGATTTGTAGTGACTTGAAGAGTGTGATTGTTGCAAGGACAAGGAGTGAACTTATACCCTCTACCAAAAAGGCAAGTGATGCTTCATACTTTTTGTCCCATTACTTTCACTATGCATTAGTGATTTTCTCTAAGTAAAACTTGCATGGAATTTTGCTAAGTATAAACCTTGCTATAGGAAACCTAGTAGATGAAACCTTAGTAGAAATTCTCCTAAGTTAAGATTCCTACTACTATCAAGCTTAGCCTAGCTAATAGAAAACAAGGGTGGAATATACATTCTTACTATGGAAAAATTTCTAAGTCTGAGGACTTGTGTTTTTGTTTAATAAAACAACTAAGTTAATGAATCACCTGGGTGGAATGGGACTTGATTTGGTGGTTTTTTGGTTGAGTGGTTCACAAGGCCCATGTCTATGGTTGACCTTGTGTATCTCACTTGTGGATGGCCACCCAGGAACAAAGAGATTTGAGATGTCAAATGTTGAGAAGCTTCAAGTGCAGCCACTTGGCATTATGGGCTCTGCCTGGATCATATAGGTTGCAAGAACTTAACCATATGGACAGTTGGTGGTAGAGTTTGTTAGGTTGGAACGCGTCCATTTTGGTCTAAGGGAAGGCTTCTGAAAGATCTTGTCTTGGGAAACCAAGTCTTGTGGGGAAAGTGCACCACCTCTGCAGAGTGTAAAATCTAAGTACTTAGCCATGTCCCTGGTAAAGGACAATTTGAGCATCAAGACATGGAAGCAATCGAGAATCTCATCATTCAAATTTCTAAGTTAAAAACTTGTGGTTTGAACAAGGGTTAAAGGTTCTTCAATCTTTGATTGAGAAAAATGACTTTGTCAAGCAAAAACTTAGTGTTTTCAAATGTTAAGGAAACATCCATTTTGAGCAATGCAAGCCTCAACTCCACTTAGCCAAAAGCATATAGATGATAGACTCACTATACTACCATAGTATCACTTGCCAATACAATTCAAATGTATTGACCCTTGTGGCTGTAACTTGTATGTTGCAGGTTTGATTGATTTAGTGAAGTGTATTGATTAGGATTACAAAGTCTACAACCAACATGTCTGCCTGTGGCACTTTGAAGATGAAGGACCCCATGCTTATAGTTATTCCGCTGCAATGTATTGTATTAGCCAAATGAGCTATGTAAAGATGTAATAAAATTATGTTTCCTGGTTATAAAGTTATATTATGACCTTTGTTTCTTGATATTACATCTAAACTGTGGATGCTAGCTATTGATCCAGGGACTAGCATTGTAAACACAGGGGACACCACCTTATGTTAATAAAGGTTGGGACACTCCCTCTACAGATGGTATCAGAGCATTGTGTTGCCTGTAGGATTTGTAAACCTAGGATTTGACAAAAACCCTTAGAAAAATAGGAGTTGTATTTGTTCCAAAACTATTCACAGACAATCTTGTAAACTCTTTCCTCAACCATTTTGGTTTCAACTCTACATCTCATCTATTTTCAAACTTGATGGAAAAACCTACCCATGGCCCAAGACTTCACCATGTGCAAAGGACTTCTTCAACACTTTTAACTCTAATGACTTCAACTTCTTCAACTCTAATGACTTCAACATCTTCAGCATATTCACCAAGGACTTCAACCTTGGATTCCACTAAGGAAAACAAGTGAGACAAGAAATCTTGCTCAAGATTTGGAGACTAAGGAAATGCAAAATAAGAAGGAGCCATCATCACCTTTGAAGTATTGTAACCAAGAATTTTTTTCTAAGGAAACCATGATCTCATACAAGAAGAATCAACCAAGAAGGATGGAAAGATCACAAGTAAACCATATAGATGGACCACCATATATAGTTAAGTTAAACACACCAACTTATGTGGTGTAACAAAAATATTTTGTTGCCTAAAAATATGCTTGAAACTTGTTGTTTGAGTGGAATGTTTGTTTGTGATTGCTTGCACATTGCTTGAGTGAATTGTGATGTGTGTGATTAGAATTATTTCCTTAGAAAATATTTTGCCTATTCTAATCTTCCTTCAACCCAAACAGATGACTTCTCCAAGAAACTCCAACATCAAGGATGGTGACAACAACAACCAAGAGGACAACATGAGAGAACTCATAGCAACCCAAAACCAGTTGAGCCAAGAGACAACTCAGCTTTTAGCCAACAACAATGGACTAGACCCAGCCATACAAAGGATTTTGAAACTTCAATCCCAATTGTTGCAAGGATTGGTTACTCAAATGATCAACATGGGAGAAAACTTTTCCCAAAGAACTAATGACAACAAGGATGATAAAGATGATATTCTAGAAGGAACCCAAGCTAGCAATACTTGTGAAGACAAGGATCATGCATCCAAGGAGCATGAAGATCAATGCCCCAAGAAAAGAGAAAGATCTCCCACCTATGAAGAACATGAACTAGAAGAACTCCTAGCTTTGGAGAGACCCAAAAAGAAGAAGAAGAAGAAATGCCCCAACCCTAACAAGGAGGATATTACTCAAGTGCAATGTTACAATTGCAAGGATATGGGACACTATGCCAATGAATGCCCAGATAAGAAGAAGAACTAAAGAAACAAACAAGAGGCAATGATACCAAAGGAAAAGAAAGATATCAGCCAAGTGATGTGTTTCAAATGCAAGGAACTAGGCCACTATGTAAACAATTGTCCAGAAAAGATGAAGAACAAGTTAAACAAGCCTATGCAGGATCTCAGCCTTGGCCCATGAGTCAAATATGGAAACAAAGGACACCATGCAGATGATTGCCCAGAGAAGTTTCCCAAGATCCCAAGCAAGCCAAATTGTAATTTAGTTTGAAATTTTTTAAGGGTGGTAGTACCCTAGTTGCCTTTGAGCCCATTTTGTAACCCCTAGCCTCCCCAAATCTCGGGACGAGATTTATTTTAAGGGTGGTAGCCTGTCACATCCCAAGATTTTCCAAATCTTGTAATGTGAAAAATAAATGAATAAAATAAAACTTTGTTGATTTTCAGGGTAAGAAGAAACTTTTTGAATCCAATTGGAAAACTTTCAAACCTATTTTGATCTTGGATCCAATAAAAATCCTAAAGGGATTTAAAAAGTTAAATAAACAATAAAGCTAAAAATATTTGAAATTACTATTTTGGATCTTTTAATAAAAGGATTTGGTTTTCAAAAGAAAAGGTGGATTTATAAATAATGGATATTTTACAAAGCCAAATTAAACCTTGGCCAAACTTTTGGAAATAAACATTTTGTTTTGATTAAAAAGAATAAAGGTTTATTTAAATAAAATAATAAGGTTTTAATATCCAAATTTTATTTAAGTAAAGGCTTTTCCCATTTTAAATAAACACCAAAACTTATTTATTTTATTTTAAATAAGTTTTCCAAGTATTTTATATTCTCAAATAAAACCTACTGAAGTGTTTTGGTTTTATTTTAGATTTCAAAATAAAGATTTTAATAAAACAAATCCTATTTGATTTAATGACTAAGGTCCATTTTATTTGATTATTAATGAACCCTAAAATAAAAAAAATGTTATTTTGTCTTAAGCAAGTTTTCTAAGTATCTTATATTTTCAAATAAAACCTACTGATTTGGTTTTAAAAATATTTAGTTTTCAAATGGAGTTTTAAAATAAATTAAAAACCCATTTGATTTATTAACTAGTGTCCATTTTATTTAATTATAAATGGACTCTAAAATAAAAATATTATTTTATTATTGGACTTTGGTATTGTGTGGTTAAAACATAACTAACACAATACAAAGTTTAGTGATTGTTTGAATTGTTTGAATGTTTGAATAGTTGATTTAAATTCAAAACAGAAATTGGTTTGGAAAAAGAAAAAGGTTTCAGACAGAAAAAAAATAGAGCAAAACGACCCAGCCCAGCTAAAGCCCATCCCAGCCCAGCAACCCACCTCCCTCCCCAGCGAACCGTTATTTTTCTCACTCAGGAACTTAACCGCTAAGTCGCTGGATCGACCCACTCGCTCTCTCTCTCGCAGACAACCAGGACCCACCCCTCCTGTTCATCGTCCTCACCCGCAGCGACCAGTTCATCCCCGTTTCTGGCTTTGATTTCGTGGCTTGAATTCGTCTTAACGTGGCCACCATTACTCGCAGTGACCATGCCCCTTTAAACGCCAATGACTCTCCTCCATTTCCCCTCTGTCTCCTCCCCCAAGTGCGCCTCCAGGCCGTCCCAATTCCTCCCCGAGCACCCCTGTCTCCGACAACCCTCCTTGCCGATTCCGGCCAGTACTCGCCACCCCTCGCCTCCTTGACCACACTCGCATACTCCCGAGCCTGGCGCACCTTTTTCAGATTGCCCGGCTCACCAGCATGAGCTCTGCAAGCTCGGCAATCACCCCGAGCCACCGCCGTTTGTCTTCAAGCTGACGGTGGCCTCTCCCTCTCTTCCCCGTGGACACGATGATGATCGCCATGCTCTTGCGAACCTAACAGTGTCTCCCTTTTGTCCTAGGGTGCCCCCTATCCTCGCCCTCGATGACCTCCAGAGCCGCCCGAGGCCCAGCTCATCTCCGGCGAGCAATCAAGCCCGCTCCAGTGCGCCCCTCGACAAGACGACATCACCTTGAGCTTCCCCAGGCCTCTGCGAACGCTGTGAGTACCTCCCAGCCACCCTTGCTTCCTGTATCGCCGCCGCACCATCGCCAGCTCGCGCCACCATATCGCATGGCCGCTCGTTTAGGGTCGAGCTCACAGCAGTCGTCCGATCTCGATCTGGTGGATAGGATAGAAAGTAAGCGAATGGGTACGCACGCTTCTGAGCCGCATGATTCAACTTGATCCAACGCGCCAGAATAGCCGATCCGAGTGAAGCGGTACCGACCAATCGCGGCGCCACGCGTGGCCAGTTTCTGTTTAAAACAGATTTTGAAATCAGAATTAGATGCTGTTTTGAAAACCCTGTAACTTTCAAACCACACGTCCAAAAATTTCAAATTTTATACCAATGGAATCAGCAAGACAAGCCCTAGCCAACCATGCCTTTTGTTTAGTAAAAAGCTTCTGGAAAAATGGTTGTTTTTGCACGAACATTTATATGCTTGTTAAGGATGTAAAAACTATTCAAAAATGAGTTTGGGGATAAAATCTTTGGCAATTGGATTGATTTGAACCTACTGACCATAGGAAACACTTTGTGGATTCAAAAATGTATTTGGAGAACAAAAGAATGATTCTTTGATTTAAAACCATTTCTAGCCAAATAAAAATGTGGTTTATTTATTAAAAATGGTTTTGGAAGAAAACCTTTGGAAAATGTTTTGTTTTAAACTCTCTGACCCCAAACACCAAGTTTTATGGTTTGAAAATGTATTTGGTGAACCCTATAGACTAATGCCTTAGTAAAAATATTTCTACACCACATAAAATGATACTTTGTTTTGAAAATGGTTTAGGAAGTAAAATCTTTTGCAAATAACTTTGCCACTTTACAAAATGACCAAATAGGTTTTTCCAAATGTTTATGACCCATTAGGAACCAATTTTTCAAATAAAACAAAGCTTGGCATGCTTGCATGCATTTCTTAGACTTTATCATTTTATGTGATGTTTTGCTTGATTGGTAGATTGAGATTGTGCCTTGCTTGATTGATTTGTAGTGACTTGAAGAGTGTGATTGTTGCAAGGACAAGGAGTGAACTTATACCCTCTACCAAAAAGGCAAGTGATGCTTCATACTTTTTGTCCCATTACTTTCACTATGCATTAGTGATTTTCTCTAAGTAAAACTTGCATGGAATTTTGCTAAGTATAAACCTTGCTATAGGAAACCTAGTAGATGAAACCTTAGTAGAAATTCTCCTAAGTTAAGATTCCTACTACTATCAAGCTTAGCCTAGCTAATAGAAAACAAGGGTGGAATATACATTCTTACTATGGAAAAATTTCTAAGTCTGAGGACTTGTGTTTTTGTTTAATAAAACAACTAAGTTAATGAATCACCTGGGTGGAATGGGACTTGATTTGGTGGTTTTTTGGTTGAGTGGTTCACAAGGCCCATGTCTATGGTTGACCTTGTGTATCTCACTTGTGGATGGCCACCCAGGAACAAAGAGATTTGAGATGTCAAATGTTGAGAAGCTTCAAGTGCAGCCACTTGGCATTATGGGCTCTGCCTGGATCATATAGGTTGCAAGAACTTAACCATATGGACAGTTGGTGGTAGAGTTTGTTAGGTTGGAACGCGTCCATTTTGGTCTAAGGGAAGGCTTCTGAAAGATCTTGTCTTGGGAAACCAAGTCTTGTGGGGAAAGTGCACCACCTCTGCAGAGTGTAAAATCTAAGTACTTAGCCATGTCCCTGGTAAAGGACAATTTGAGCATCAATACATGGAAGCAATCAAGAATCTCATCATTCAAATTTCTAAGTTAAAAACTTGTGGTTTGAACAAGGGTTAAAGGTTCTTCAATCTTTGATTGAGAAAAATGACTTTGTCAAGCAAAAACTTAGTGTTTTCAAATGTTAAGGAAAAATCCATTTTGAGCAATGCAAGCCTCAACTCCACTTAGCCAAAAGCATATAGATGATAGACTCCACTATACTACCATAGTATCACTTACCAATACAATTCAAATGTATTGACCCTTGTGGCTGTAACTTGTATGTTGCAGGTTTGATTGATTTAGTGAAGTGTATTGATTAGGATTACAAAGTCTACAACCAACATGTCTGCCTGTGGCACTTTGAAGATGAAGGACCCCATGCTTATAGTTATTCCGCTGCAATGTATTGTATTAGCCAAATGAGCTATGTAAAGATGTAATAAAATTATGTTTCCTGGTTATAAAGTTATATTATGACCTTTGTTTCTTGATATTACATATAAACTATGGATGCTAGCTATTGATCCAGGGACTAGCATTGTAAACACAGGGGACACCACCTTATGTTAATAAAGGTTGGGACACTCCCTCTACATCCGGCCTGGGAGATGAGGCACCAGTGCCTTCTTCCTGAGAAGGCCTGACAGGACTAGGAGAACCAGAGCCGGATAATCCGCCCTCGGGGGCCGGAGAATCCGGCCTGGGAACTTCTTGGCTGTTGTCTTCTTCGGATCCCCTAGAACAAGTTGGAGTGTCAGGGGCGAATAGTCCGCCCCTTGGAGGGGGCGGATAGTCCGGCCTGGGACTACCATCTTGTCCAGGAGACTGATGATCTTCAGCAAGTTGCGATGTCGGTGCAGAGTTTTCTCCAACAGTAGGAGCTTGTTGATCTTGTGAAGATGAGGGCTCCACTTGAGTGGAGCATTGTCCTTACCGATCCGCCACAAGGGGTTCCTCAATGGGGCGGAAAAATCCCACGCCCATTCTTCTTATGGCATCTTGGGGTATTTCAACATCTTTCATCACAAACATCAACTTGCCCTACAAAGGAGCCGTTATTTTCATCGAACTCCACACTACAAGATTCTACAAAAATCCCAGTGAGCTTGTTGTAGACTCTGTAAGTGTGGGATTCGTCACCGTAACCAACAAAAATACCTTCTAAAGCCTTGGACTCAAATTTAGATAAGCGGACACCTTTAATAAGAAAGAAACACTTACACCCGAATACCCTGAAGTATGAGATGTTGGGCTTGTTACCGGTAAGTATTTCATAAGGAGTCTTGTCCAAAATCTTTTGGAGGTAGAGCCGGTTCGATGAGTGACAAGCAGTAGATATGGCTTCAGCCCAAAAATTGTAAGGCGACTTGAATTCAGCCAACATTGATCTTGACATATCCATCAAAGTCCGGTTCTTCCTCTCGGCTACACCATTTTATTGAGGGGTGTACGCAGCGAAATATTGATGTCTAATCCCCTCTTCGCTTGGAAACTCATTCAAGGTGTAGTTCTTGAATTCGGAGCCGTTGTCACTTCTTATTGCCAAGATAGGAACATTATGTTGACGTTGTACTTCATTTGCAAAGTCAATGACTGTTTGTTGAGTCTCAGTTTTTAGTTTGAAGAAATAGACACATGTATATCTTGAGTAATCATCGACAATAACCAAGCAATATTTCTTCCCACCAAGACTTGCATGAGAAGGAGGACCAAATAAATCCACATGAAGTAATTCTAAGATCCTCTTTGAAGACACAATAGTCTTCCTCTTGTGGGGAGAGTCATGCATTTTGCCTTCAACACAAGCCCTACAAACACGATCTTTGGCAAAGGAGACATTGTCTTTTAGTCCAAGGATGTGGCCACCCTTGTGAAGACTTTGCAAAGTTCTCATGTTGACATGGGCTAAACGGCGATGCCACAACCAGCCCACGTCGGCCTTTCCAAATAGACACATCGGGCCCGATGTGGTTTTCCCCGAAAAGTCCACCACATACAGGTCATTTTCAACGTACCCAACGAAAGCGAACTTTAGAGACTTGCTCCACAAGAGTACCACCAAATCATCATCGATAAAAACAGCAAAACCCATCTTGCCAATAGCACAAACAGAAAGAAGGTTGTACCCGAGGGTCTCAACAAGCATGACGTCCACGAGAGAGATATCGTGGGCAACCACAACCTTGCCAAGACCCAGTACATGAGATTTAGACTTATCACCGTAGGAGACTGTAATATTATCATGATTTGGACGCATCTCCGTGATGATCTCCTTGCTTCCGGTCATATGACTAGTGCATCCACTATCCAGCACCCATTTTGACCCACCGGAAGCATAGCCCTGCAAGAGAATTACTTCTTGGTTTTAGGTACCCATTTTTTAATGAGTCCTTTCATGTTAGTAACAAGGGTCTTTGGGACCCAAATAGACCAAGCAATATATTCATCAAAGGGACCGACATAATAAGTATAAACATCGCCATAATCATCACAAAAGAGTTCATAATTTGGATTGTGAGACCCTGCAAAACCAATATTGTTAGTCTTGTCTTTTGTGACATTCTTCACAGTGGTGCTTGTCTTTTATTGCACATTCTTGGTCTTGTTCTTCTTGTTTTTATTCTTCTTGGACTTGGTGACATACCCAAGTCCCTCTTTACCATGATTTGACCTTTGCTTGCCAAGAACTTCATCAAGCACACCCTTATTGGGAGTGATGTCCTTGACAACTTCTTTTCCCACACTAGCATTTTCTTTGTGACTATATGTTGAAATGGATGAGCTAGGAACATCATATTTGGCCAATCGACTTTGAAGCTGATCATGTGACTCATTGAGGATGGAGATATCGTTTTTCAACGCCTTGTGAGCATTGTCAAGTTTCTCCAATTCCTTGGAGAGTCTATCATGAGCAGCCCCAAAGTCAATCTTTTCCTTCTTTAACCTCTTTGCTTTGGTGACTGCATTGTCACGTTCCTTAACAAGTTTAGCCACAATTTCTTCATGTGACTCTTCAATGGACTCAAGCCTCTCTTCAAGAGAGACCCGAGCTTCTTCTTCCTCAAGAGCATTTTTTAAGGATGCAATTTCCATTGCATCCTCCCTTTCAATTCTGCCCTTTTCTTCGAGGAGAGCTTCGTTTTGGGCCAGCTGATCCATAAGAGCTTCAAAACGAACTTTGTGCTCACCTTGCAAGTTAGTGTAGAAGTAATACAAAGCAATAATCTCTTCTTTAACCTTAAGACTAGTAGGATCATCCATGTCAATCATAGCCTTAGGAAAAGAAGAGTTAGGAGTCGTTACCTCGGAGCTTCTTGCCATGAGACAAGTAGCATTCTTGTTGATGATGTTTTCGTTCGGAGAGTCGAAGAGAGATGTTGATGTAGATGCGGTGGCTATAGCAGCCACCTCTTAAGAGCTATCGTCCTCATCCTCATCTTCACTTCCCGATGAATATTCTTCTTGAGCCACTAGAACAATCTTTGGTTGCTTCTTGAAGGGAGCATTCTTCTTTACAAACCGTTTCTTGCATGGAGCCTTTGACTTGTCCTTGAAAATGAGTCTTCCTCCATTATCTTCCCTACTTTGATATGGACACTCAGCTACAAAGTGCAGCCGTTCACCACAGTTGAAACATGTTCTCAGCTTGGGACCATTTTCTTTTCTTCCATAGGCTCCACTCTTGCGTTCTAGTTCAGCTTTAGCCTTGGCTAGATCTTTTCAAAAGTTTCTAGCATAAAGAGCCAAGTATTGTCCGTGGATCCTTTTAATATCCTCGGGATAGTCCAGACCTTCTATGGCATATTCATCATGATCAATCACACTAGTCTTCAAGGCCATGTTGACCCTCTTTTGCATCCCCATAGCTCGAGCACGAGCATATTCGACATTCTTGGCAGCCACTTTGAAAGCGGCCATTTCTTGCATTACCTCATTGGATGTCATGAGGTGATAGTTATGCCTACCTTGGAGACTTTTCAAATCTGTGGGCTCAAATGGCATAAGAGCATTGGCATACTTGTGCTTGATCCATGCATCATCAACATGAGCTGCACCGTGGTTTCTGAAAGTTGTGGCTATTGCCTTGAGCCTCCTATACATGTCCTCGTGGTCTTCTCCATCCAACATATAGAATCCTTCAGCTTCGTTGCTCAAAGCATCATATCTATTCCTTCTCATACTTTCATTTCTGACGAAGAGCTCGGTGAGGGCATCCCAAGCTTCCTTAGCTGCGCTAAGATGCTGAATGTGTGGCATGTCTTTGTCACCCACACCAAGCTGTATTATGTGTAGAGCTATAGCGTTGAGTTGGCTATCGACAACTTCTCTTCTTGTGAGATTGTCGGGGTTGCCAATATTAAGACCATTTTCTATGATTTTCCACAACTCAATGGAGGAACTGCACACATGAGACTTCATCAAAAATTGCCATTGAGTAAAAGTAGATGCAGAAAGTTTGGGTGGATCACCCCTATTATGTATATGTGGGTGAGGGATAGGTGGATCAGGAGAATACACATGAGAAACCTCATTGTATCCATCCTTACCACTATCCTTTTTCGAGGAGGAGCTCTTGCTAGTGTCATCACCAACCACTTCGTTCTCCTTGGAATCGGTTTTACCCGTTTCCTTGGATTGCGGAGTGGTAGCCTCGAAGTTAGATGGAGGTGATGCTGTGGATGTGGAGAGACGCATTATTAATTGACGCATCTCTTCCATCTTAGCCTCCATTGAACTCACCAAGGTTGTTTCCAACGTCTTGAGATCGTTCATGGTGACTACATCCGGAGCATCACTCCCATCTACCTTGGAACCCATACTTCTCTTAGGCGGTTAAGCCCGAAATAAGAGCCGGGCTCATACCAATTGAAATGGATCGTATGGGCACCTAGAGGGGGGTGAATAGGTGCTAACCAATTTTTAATACTTTTTCAATTTTAGGCTTGACACAAAGTAAATTCTCTAGATATGCAACTACGAGAATTTCCCTATATGCAACCCTAACTACTAAGCACGTAAAGAGAGTAGCGAAGGAACCATAGTGGAGCACGCGGAGACACAGAGATTTGTTTTACCGCAGTTCCTTCCTTGTTAAGGGAAGTACATCTTCATTGGAGGGGTGGGCGGTTCTAAGACCACCACGCCACAATAGGCCTCACCCTATTCTCCGATGGATCTCGCCACGAGAGGCCTGATCCACCTTCTCCACTATTGGATCCCTTCGAGGCAGGAACCGGTGCCTTTTACAACGCTGCCGGGGCACACACCCACAACTAAATTGGGGGCTCCCGAGATGACAACAAGCTGTCACAAGAACAAGGTTTATCAATATAAACAAAACAAGGATCTAGGTAATTGCAAGAAATTCTAGATCGGTGATTCTCCAAATGAATGGAGAGGGGATGAAGCGCTTGATTGCTAATGATGAAGATTGAGTTCTCCTCCTTCGATTCCCCAAGGGACGGGGCCTTTGGGTGGATCTAGATGGATCTCTCTTGGATGAAGGTTGCAAATCAGATCTTGTCTTTTTCGAATGAAACAAGAGATCTGGCAGGAGGGGGAAGGTTGGCTTAAATACTCCCTCCCCAGATCTGGCCGTTGAGCAACTTTGGAGGCGGATTATACGCCCCCACTAGGGGCGGACAATCCGTGCCCCTGGGAAAACTCCACCCCAAGGGCGGATTTTCCGGGAGAAACTCCGCCCCCTCTCTAGGGCTGGTGCCTGCGTGACATGGTGAAGATCTTGGGGGGGGGGGGGGGATAATCCGACCCCCTCCTGGGGCGGATTATCCGGCCAAGCCGGAAAGTCCGGCCAACACTCCGCCCCCTCTCGGGGGCTTGCGCCTTGGCGGTAAGCAAGGGGGGTGGACTATCCGGCCCCCTTGAGGGGCGGATTATCCGGCGGGGCCGGAAAATCGGCCAAAACTCCGCCCCCCTTCTGGGGCTTGCGTCGGCTTGGGAAGAGGGAGGAGCGGATTATCCGCCCCCCAAAGGCAGATACTTTTCCCTTTTTCTTAAAGAGAGCTGCAACACTTCAACACACATTAAATAATCCTTGATATTGTTATCTAACACAGAAAACACTAGGGATTATGAAATATTCTTTCAATCCCTACCCCAAAGGGATTGGAGAGTATTGAAATGGATTTGGGAAGATTTTGACTTGTATGGGATTTAATAAACTCTAATCCCCTTCAATCCACTTCAAACTCGAGCTAACCGAACAATCCCTAAGGAAAGCTACTCTGCTGATCAAATTGGAAATCTCTGATTAATCGGACCCTAAAACCCGTATGAAAGCCTAGCTAGGTAGAGAAACACAATGTCTGTCAAAACAACTCAACATATTGTAAAAAAAGGCAATCCATCGAGTGAGGTCATAGGCGGATGTCGTGAGTGCTTGAACCAGCCTCACGGTCGAGTGGACAAATCAAAGCGCGTTGGTCGCTGCAAGGTTCCTCCGTGGATGCGGGGCTTGGAAGGTGTACCAAGTCTACAGACTACGGGGTTCGAATCAAAGAAGAATGATTCCGTAGGCATTTACGGAGGCAGTAAATTTCCAGTTCCTCAAGAAAATGATAGTAGCCGCCATTCTAAACTCACGGCGACGAGTGTTGATGGTGCAGTGACTTTTTGTTACTCTTCCTCACCCTTCAATTCCTAGCCCTATATATTCTTCACTCGCATCAATCACCTTCTCCATCCGGCTGTACCATCTCCCGAAGCAATGGTTGTTTTATAGGGTGCTTATCTTTTTTCATCTATCCTGCAAACTACCCCTTTTCGGAAACGGTCTCCATGGGACGCAGTTCCTCCCGACGAGGTATGGCGCCGCTGTAACCTCCAAGTCCATACTCCGCAGATTAGTTGTTCGGGATGTTGGTCCTTAGTTCCTCCCATGGAGATCTCAGCTCATGTCCCTAATTAGCCGGATCTAATAATTCTGCCTAGAATGGTTGAGGATTTTTTTTATTGTTGTTTGGTAGTTTAGATGCAAAAAAATCCTAGATTAGTCAAAGAGGTTTCATATCCTGTAACTAACATTGAGATCTAGAGAGAAATTTTAGCGGACGGGGTGCTCGAATACTTGTAAAAAATCAACCACTTCCCTGGATATAATTATTTGTGTTGGCAGGAAATCGACCGATTTTTTTTTATTCCTATGGCATCTTCTTTTACAGAAAGCCAAGTGCATTTGTAAATGATCTTTTTTCATGGGCATCGACCAACAAAGAAGTCTTTGGTTTGGTCTTCTTTTCGCCACTTTAGAATGTACCGTAATTCAAGAGCATTCTGCATTCCAGTTAAGCAAAGTTTCCTCTTATTCAGTCTGTATGCAAAATTTTCACTAGCCTTATTAACCAGCACTATGATCAATATAGAGTATATACAAGACGTAGAACAAACGATAGCTAATCTGATTTTTATGCCATTACAGTTGCAATCGTGTATTCTTAACATCATTGAGAGAACCTTCCGTGTTTTAAGATGAAAGCATAGCTACACGTGAGTTATGCTTCACGTTTTTCTGATAAATGACAGTCTAATGCATATAATATGTATACTGGGCCCAAGCACCCTAATATAGGTTGTGAGCAACAACAGATGCAATCGTTGTGTTGATTGTGATTGCTATGAAATTGATCATTTATTAATATGTTTGCTGATGCAAATTTTATCTAAAAATTGCTTCCCTCCATATGATGTATTGGTGGAAAAGAATCATCCATCTGTTTCAAAATATAAGATGTTTTATCTTTTATAAAATAGATGTATCTAGACTTTTTTAGTGTGTAGGTTCACAAATGTATCTAGACATCTTTTAGTTTGTAGGTTCAGAGTGAACCACACACTAAAATGCGTCTAGATACATTCGTCACAAAAGCTAAAACATCTTATATTATGAAATGGATGGAGTACTTGAGAAAAAAGCTATCAAGGCATGATTTTAGGCGTGAGAATCTGTATCCAAGGAAAATACTTAATTTATAACCCAACGCAAAATGTGTCACCAGTTATGGAGTCATTTTTCATAATAGAGTGATTAATTATATACACAAGTGATTTTTACTGGATTTAATGGGTTTTCTCTCTTTAGTTCAATTAAAGGGGAGTTGTTTATAACACTACATTTTTTAAAAAAAAATACATCCTCCATCCGCACAAGGTAGCTCATCTATGTCGGGACAACTTATTGTTTTGATTTTAACTCTTGAATTCCCTATCAATCGAGTGTTCTACAATGGACGAGGAAATATCAAAGGTTGTTATAAAAAAAATTCCAGAGTATACACCATAATAGAATGTATTCCTACTTACAGTATGTTGGCTCCACTGGGCTTAATATGTGTTTGCTCATATGTTGTTTGGAATCCACTTGTGTTACTTTTTGCCTCTTGGTTA
Organism: Avena insularis; assembly: GCA_023614405.1. Classification (NCBI taxonomy): domain Eukaryota; kingdom Viridiplantae; phylum Streptophyta; class Magnoliopsida; order Poales; family Poaceae; genus Avena; species Avena insularis. The sequence continues at coordinate 31,125,059 of CM042690.1, forward strand.
TTTATCCACATGATATTCGTCCCAGGGGTTAACTGCATTTTGCAACAATATGTAATATTGAGTTGCAGGAGATGGGAATGTAATATTATATCGTACATTTCACACTTCCTCCTTGTTTTGTCATGAAGAAAGAGAGTAAATCTCTGCAAAATATTATCCCATTTATTGTGCGTAAGACAACGCTTCAATAAAATAAACAAATGTGGATAAAAGTGCAATTCACAAACGGATCTACAAGTGATTTAACAGTTTGAAAAATATTAAAATCCTACTGTATTTGCATCAATGCGTAACAATTTATGGTCCTAATAGACGAGGATGGCAACGCACGCATGCATGATCTAGTAGAAGCATGAAAAACACCAAAAGAGAACGTACATAGGGGGCGGGTCGTGGCATGTTGAATATTTTGTAGAAAAAAATATGGTTACATGTCGGGAGCCTGACCTACTTGAAGGTCACATTTATGCTCGATTCTCGGTGCCTCGCAAATTGGCCCAATCAACGATTTGTTCTTATAGCTGATTGGTGCTAGTTTTTTTCCTTGAATTGTGGGGCATAATCTCTCTGTTTTTTTAGATTCATGTAGCATGGTGCTAGTCCGTAAGAATTTTTTATAGATGCTGTCCGCATACAACAATAGGTCGTCTATAAGGTGTCAGAAGAATCCTATGGTAGAGCAACAAACGAGACTAACTAATTAAACCTCCTTCACTTAATTCTGCCCTACGGTACAAAATTGTCTTACGAAAACATCCAGATGAACATATCGTCGTTGTATGAAATGAAAGCAAGCTTCTCTTGGAATCCGTTGTTTTTTTTGCGGTGGAGGTGTTTGTTGCCAATGTATCATGATTAAAGTTTTAAACTGAAACTGTACCAGTCATGCGCATCTGGTGTAGTGGTATCATAGTACCCTCCCACGGTACTGACCAGGGTTCGATTCCCTGGATGCGCATTTGTTTTGCCCCTCTTCGCACTGGCTGTGGCACCTGGCCCAAGCTGCAGTTGGCCTTCCCGGGATGCAGGTTGAGAATATTGGGCCATAATTAGGCCTGCAATCTGATGTGCCGTCAACTACCTTCATATTTTTTTCCTAACAAAAAAAAACATCGTATTACTGAAAAAACAAACTATGTGGCCTGCGTGCAAGCATTTTTAGTTTTTTACATCACTGCCAAGCTACCATGACAACGGCAACCTCTCCCATGCACAATGCATTGCTATATATAAAGCCGCCTGGATGCTGCTTTTCGTAAATCCATGCAGGAGGGAGACCTCTCATTGCATTGCTGCATATAAAATTGCATTGATTCCGAAATGACCTAGAAAAAGTTTTAGTAGACCAAGAAGCTAGTTTTAGGTCATTAGAAAAAATTCCGCACATGATGGAAAATAGGAAATTGCTACCATAGGAAATGATGTAAAATATGTCACTCCAAATTTGGAAAGCAATTGAAACATCAGATCCGACGGTGGCGAGGAAGAGTGGCCGATCTGACGGTAGTCAGGTGCCGAGCTTGATTTTTGCCGGCGAAGGTCACCAGAGGTTGAGGTAAGGCAGCGATGGTGGGGCAAAGGTCAGAGGGAAGCGAGGGATGCTACCAAATCCGGCGGCGCCACACTTGACTGATCGGCGATATCTCTGCAAGGAGCAACAACTTGCTGATTGTCGCATGGGGGGGGGTGCGGCGGTGGCAAATCGACGTCGGTGGGTTGCAGCGATGCTGCATCGATCATCTCGCGCGACGATGGGGCGAGCAATGATCGGATTCACAGTCGAGGATCTGATGGCCTCACGGGGGGTTGCGGCGGATGTCCCGAGCGGCGTGAATGAGCGATAGGGTGGAGGCGGAGAAATTTCGGCCGGCTAAATTGTGGCGGTGGCATGTGGCAACGAGAACTGGCTAGAATTTGTGTGGGGTGGCGACCTTCGATGGTTGGAAGTTTCACCATGGCGGTTGGGTTCCGACCACATTTACATCACCATATAGGGCTGGCCTATAAAAATTACATCACCATATAAAAATGTCCATGCTTATCATGTGCCCAAAATTACATCATTTTAGCCTGGGGCTATCGTGAAAAAATTACATCACCATGTAAGAACAAGCAGATACCTGCTCGAGCAACAATCTTAGAACAAATGCCCTAAAAACAGCTGGGCCCCACTTTTTGAAGATGCTCTGTCATTCTAACACACAGAAAGGCCAGAAGCCAAAAGGCACGCATGCCCAGCACACTACTACTTACGGTCCGCTTACAAAACCTCAACCGAACGTGTAAAAGCCCCCAAAAGACATGGAGTCTGCATTAAAATGGCGTTGGCTATACAATTACTGAAGGGACCCTAAGAAATAAAAGAAGAAGAACAAAACCTAAGGATGGCAATGGGCATGGTATGGACAGGGTAGAGCAATACCATATCCATACCGTGTAGACAATGAGTACAAAAGCTTACCTATACCCATACCCGTGGGTATAAAACTTTATCCATACCCATACCCGACGGGTATCCGTACCCATTGGGTACCCAACAGGTATATCCAATAGTATACAAGTTATTCAAAATTTTACGTTCATCAATAGAATATTTGAAAAAGACAATAATCTCTACTTACTAATAGTAGATAAGTACATGAAAGTATCAAATTAAAGTTTAGAAGTGGCAATCTCATACTCGTCCCTAGGCTTCTCAGCCGCATATGTTCAAAATCTATAGGTAAATTTGACATATCAGTTTAAATGTGCAGGGTATGGGTATACACATGGGTACAAGTTTATACCCGACCCGTACCCGTGACTTAACGGGTAGGATATGGGTATTACCCATGGATATAAAGTGTGACCATACCCTACCCATACGGGTACGGTACCCGCGGGTACCCGTACCAATGGATAAAATTGTCATCCTTAACAAAACCCCTACCTTTTACATCAAATGCCCTAAATAAAATCACGAAAAGCAATCAAGTCCAGCATCGCCGTCGAGCTTTGACCTCTAGACGTGGGCACCTGCGCCTCCACCAAGGACGACACCACTTGGGGAAGCACGGGCGGACACCATGCCGCATCGAGATCGGAGAAGATCCTCGAGCAAAGGTGGAAGAACAAGCTCGAGTAGAAATTCTCGAGTGCAACGGGGCCATCCTTGTGACTGCGAATAGCAGCGGCAACAACTCGCCGCCGCAGCAGGTACCACAGATTCTGAAGGCACCTAGGCCTAGCTCACCATAGACAGAGTCAACAACCGATTTCTAGGACTGAGGTTTGCTTAATCAACTTATAAGTAATTACTCAGTTCACTTGTTATAAACCATGTACTTACACAAATCATGATGTTTGTGTGGGATGCTACGTGTTGACTTCGGGTATATAAGAAGAACAAAGTCCATCTTTCACCCCTAAAATTTTCACTTGGCTTATATTTACCCTCCGAAACTTGATTTGGCTCACTAACCCTCCTAAACTATCACTAATGGTCCATTTAATCCCCTTAATCTGGGATTTTGACCTAACTTTTTAAACCGGATGAGGGGTTTAAATGGACCTTTATTCGTAGTTTAGGGTAGTAAATCAAGTAAAGTTTTGGGAGAGAAGAGTGAATTGTGATCCAAACAAACATGGTATTGTTTTTTTGGAAAAGAGTATATATTAATATCGAACCTGGTATTTCTTAGTCACATGAGAAATAGTAAAACCCTTTTTACTAGTCTTTTTCTTTAAATTGTTTTCCATATTTATTTCAACTTGTTGTGTTCTTTGGCTTCCACATGTGTGAAATCGTCACATGCACTACAGGAATGGCCAGATGCGCCGACGGCCGTTCGCTAAGCCGACGGCCAAACGTCGGGGCCGTCGGCGTAGCACCGCACCAGGCCAGCCCAACTGGCCAGCCCTCGGCGTAGCCAAGCCGTCGGCGTAGTATACACTACACCGACGGTCACCCTCGGCGTAGTGGCGGCCCTCGGCGTAGCAAGCGGACGCGTGACACATGCCGGCCAGCACGGACGGCAAGGCTTAATCTGTTTCTAAGAATGGCGACCTAAGATAGTATACTGGCCAAGCCACCCTCGAGAATTAGAACAGACAACGTCGGTCCCTCGGCGTAGCCTTCTGTATTTTTCATTTATTTCGTATTTGTATCAATTATTTATATTTTTTTATTAATTGGATAATTTCGTACCCTCTGAATAGCAGTCTACACGTCCACATGACATGTCGTTGCGAATCTTCTCACACCCCGAGAAATTTCTATATGTTTGTAAGTGTTATTATCGCATGTGGTTCTCAATAGCACTCACCACGACCACATGAAGTGCTTGCATGTGTCCCCCCTCGCATGCATGCGCTCTAACCTAGAGGCGAAGGTTCCGGACCCGTATAAGGGGGGAATCTCCCCGTTTAGGTGAAACCGGGTAGGATAGTGCCCCAACTTGTGAACCAACATGGTTTGACATCACCCTATGACCTAAACAAACACAAAACAAGAGAGAGCTACGCCGGGCTACCCCTGTCAGAGGAACGTCTAGGGGGTAGACGATCCGAGTGTGCATAGAGATCAGGGTTTCACCGGAGGAAGACCACGACAACATCGGAATCAGATGAGAACTTGCATGTGTCCCTAGCATATGTGTGTGAGTGTGGTGAGAGGTTGGTATAGGTGCTTGCATGTGTCCCCCCTCGCATGCATGCGCTCTAACCTAGAGGCGAAGGTTCCGGACCCGTATAAGGGGGAATCTCCCCGTTTAGGTGAAACCGGGTAGGATAGTGCCCCAACTTGTGAACCAACATGGTTTTACATCACCCTATGACCTAAACAAACACAAAACAAGAGAGATCTACGCCGGGCTACCCCTGTCAGAGGAACGTCTAGGGGGGTAGACGATCCGAGTGTGCACATAGATCAGGATTTCGCCGGAGGAAGACCACGAGAACATCGGAATCAGATGAGAACTTGCATGTGTCCCTAGCATATGTGTGTGAGTGTGGTGAGAGGTTGGTATAGGTGCCTGCATGTGTCCCCCCTCGCATGCATGTGCTCTAACCTAGAGGCGAAGGTTTCGTACCCGTATAAGGGGGGAATCTCCCCGTTTAGGTGAAACCGGGTAGGATAGTGCCCCAACTTGTGAACCAACATGGTTTTACATCACCCTATGACCTAAACAAACACAAAACAAGAGAGATCTACGCCGGTCTACCCCTGTCAGAGGAACGTCTAGGGGGTGACGATCCGAGTGTGCACAGAGATCGTGGTTTCGGAGGAAGACCACGAGAACATCTAATCATGAGAACTTGCATGTGTCCCTAGCATATGTGTGTGAGTGTGGTGAGAGGTTGGTATAGGTGCTTGCATGTGTCCCCCCTCGCATGCATGTGCTCTAACCTAGAGGCGAAGGTTCCGTACCCGTATAAGGGGGGAATCTCCCCGTTTAGGTGAAACCGGGTAGGATAGTGCTCCAACTTGTGAACCAACATGGTTTTACATCACCCTATGACCTAAACAAACACAAAACAAGAGAGATCTACGCCGGGCTACCCCTGTCAGAGGAACGTCTAGGGGGGTAGACGATCCGAGTGTGCACAGAGATCAGGGTTTCGCCGGAGGAAGACCACGAGAACATCGGAATCAGATGAGAACTTGCATGTGTCCCTAGCATATGTGTGTGAGTGTGGTGAGAGGTTGGTATAGGTGCTTGCATGTGTCCCCCCTCACATGCATGCGCTCTAACCTAGAGGCGAAGGTTCCGACCCATATGTACATATGTCACCATTAATACGTACCACTTTCAGGCGAAGGTCTAGTTCTGGTCAATTTGACAACCAATGGGTGTACTGTGTGGTACTGAAGTTCAGGGACCCAACTTTTTTTTATTCAGGGACCCAACTTAATCATGGTCGTCAAGGACTCGAGGCACTAAAATCAGACAGCACCAATCATCCCACCCCTAAATCAGACCCAATCCTTATTTTTTCAACAAGTTAATAAAAATCTTAAGAGCAAGACGGAGGGGAAAGAGACAAAACAAAAACGCACATTTCATGTATGCAAGACAAAATGCCAGATCAATACATGGATACAGGACCCTAGCGCATGCGATTACTTGCTTGCTGCAGCAGCGGCACATAGAACAAGCGCAGAGCAGTCCGCGCTCACGAGATGTTTGTCAAAATGCCATGCAGCCAAAACGCAAGCAGCACGGCACACTGTGTACAACGTACGCCAGTCCAGGGCTCCAGGCCAAGGAATGCCAGTATGCGTAGATGGGTCTCACGTGAGCGAGCGAGTAGCGGGTCGTATTCGTACGTACGGCTTGCCGAAAAACTGGGGGAATGCGGCCGCGGAATGTCGCTGCCACCGGCGACAGACTGAACGGAGACATGCCTCCAAATAACCGCAGCAGCCTCGATGTCGATGTCGATGTCGATGGGATGCCACGCGCGAATTTCCCGTGCTGGCTTGGCAGTGTAGCGGCAGCAACGCAGGAGTCACATTCTCTTCCACGCGGGTTTCCCGGTCAGCATGTACAGTGCGTCAGTGCCAAGGAATCGGCCGTGCTGGCGTGGCGCGTGTCGGGCTGGGAGGGCCGGAGAGCGCGGCCATGGTTGCTTGCAGCATGTGATCTCCGCGCTGGGAGCTAGTACGCCGAGGCTGAGCCCTGCTGCCATGCAAGGCTACGGGCAGGGGGCAGCCAATGGTCGCGTCCCTGCGATCACGAGAGTACGTATGTAGTGCGAGCATGGACGGGCGTGCTCTGCTCCGCGCCATGGCGAGTATGTGACAGAGCTCAACGCGTACGGCTAGCTACGACGCCGTTGGGGACGACGCCTCCCATTGGACGGGCACGAGCTGATCACGTACCTACGTCCAATCCTAGCGGACTTACAGGCTCGATCGCCCGTCAATCGCCCCATCACAAGTTCATCGTTAGGTGTTCTTCGATCTGATACTTAGCGTACCGCAACAGTAATCACGAACGTAACTATGAAATCGAACTGGTGGATAATAATTAAGCAATTTTGTAATAGGTGTGATAGAGAATAATATCATTGACTAGTGTGCCGGCAAACTTGATCACATTGGTGATGCCAGTCCTGCCATGTCAAGGCCCATGCATTGCGCAAAATAATAAGGCAAGTGCTACGCGTCCCCCGGACGATGGGACATGCTTCCTGTGCTGTCATGTGTCTATTTGCTGCAAAACATCCCGCTTTTGCTACATATGTTCTCGCTTTTGCTTTCAAAGCAAAAAAAAAACGGTTCGTTTCAGAAATAGAACGGCTCGCCGGAGACCTCACCGAAGACCATGTAGCAAAAAATTATGCTAATGTAGCAAAACCGACTTCGCCGGAGACATCGTCGAAAAAACTCGCTGATGATTCTCGCCGGAGACCTTGTAGCAAAAAGTTGACACTGTTGTAGCAAAACCACAAAACGATTGTAGCAACAAAGTTCTTCTAATATAGCAAAAATCCTACTTCGCCGGAGACATCGCCGGAGAATTTAGCCGCAAGACCTCGTCGGAGAAATTGTAGCAAAAATTTTATAGTATTGTAGCAAAACAAAAAAATAGAGATAGCAAAAAATAAATACCAATGTAGCAAAATCAGAGGCTAGGTTTTGTAGGCGGCCTTGAGGACTTGCAGGAGCGGCGGCCATGGCGTCCAAGCTTGCAGCAGCGGGGCGGACATGTCGCGGTGGAGCGGGGAAGCAAGTTCGGTCGTCACTGATAGCAACCACGACCGCCCATGGCAGCAAGGTCGGATGCCCATGGAAGCAAGCTCGGCTACCTATGGAGGAACCCTAGGCCATGGAGGTAGAGGAGCGGTCCTCTCGTCCTCGACGCCGACAACCTAGATGTGGAGGAGGAGCAGTAGACTCGCCGGAGAAGAACCAAGGGGGTTGGGGTACGGCGCAGCTGCCCCTGTCCACCGCGGAGGGAGGAGCTCGTGGGGCCCATCACGAAGGCGGCGCCCGCCGGCAGAGGAGCGGCGTGGGCGGGGGCTGGGCGAAGCATGGGTGCAGCAGGAGGGGCAACGCATGAAAATCTGGAGGAGGAGGCGGGCTGGACAGGAGGTTGAAGACGCAGTTGTTTTTTTCTCCCAGGAACAAGGCAGGTGGTGGGCCTGTGCGGCCCGTGCGGTGCGCGCGATAGAAAAGGACACATGCCTGTGCGATGCGCGCGATGGAAAAGGACCCGGCGACCATCGTTCGGGGGATGTACATTATTTTCCAAATAATAAAGGGTGTGTTTAGAATTGCACGTTCAGGTGATGCGATCAAATTTGAGTTGCAGGTGCTCAGTCAGGCGATGTCATCAAATTTGAGTTGCAAGTTCATTTGCAACTAGAACAACACCTGTGTAACATCCCAACTTTACGTGAAAATAAATAAAGTCATGATCATGAGCATTGCATGCATTCATTCTGAACTAAAGAAGTTGTGCATTGGAAAGAAGAACTAAAAAAAACCCTATCTCTCCTATCTTTCTCTCTATGTTAACCCAATTCAAAATGTAATAGTGATCCGGGGTGCTGTCTTCTTGAAGGTGTTGCCTTGATGCACGGTGATCCGTGGTGCATATAACATGGTCGGACAACTTTGGCGGGCGCAGGTTGCGGATGACCATCTCGTTTCGTCAATATGCCATTGTCTTCCTTTGTATTTTTTTCTTTTCTGCGAAGCATGTTTGTGATGTTATCCGAACAACGGTTTTATAACCGGTGTTAGAAGCCTCTCCGAACCGGTGTTAGAGGCATACGTGTGCATTAGTGTTCGTTGGAACTTATGTATAATATATATGGTTGCTTTATTTATAAAGCGAGACAAATGTCTATTTCGAGGATGTGAAGCTCACGGGCATGCAGCCGCAACTTAAGACTAGGCCCAATGGGGGTATCATAGGTGGTATCATGCACCACATGTATGCAAAATGCTTATGTGTCATAGCAATTAATGATGAAAGAGATTGTGTTGGTATCATAGGTAGATACGGTATCATAGCACATAAAACTACAAAAATTAATCTCAAACAAATCTTGTCCACAATTTTACATTGAGATTCTAGAAAACAATAAATACATCAAGACTATGATACTACTATATGATACTATGCATTATGGAGATGGTATCATACAGTGGCGGAGCTAGACAGACACATGTGGGGGGGCAAGATGTGAACTTTAGATGTTTGGGGGGGCCAAATGCTAAAAAAATTACATCTAAGCTCATCCCCCAAAAAAAATCTTCAGAGATTGCTTGAAAGCTGGGGGGCGGTGGCCCCCCCTGACATGCACATAGCTCCGCCTATGGTATCATATACTAGTATCATATGCATGATACTACTATATGATACTTCCCATTGTGACTAGTCTAAGCTTGATGATTGACGCTATCCATGCCAGGCTAGCCATGCATTCGCCCATTTGCGTATCTCTATAAATATTGCTGAATAAGGTGGCTGGTTGAGCTAAAAAAAAACCCACCAAAGCTACAACTTGAGGTGCAATCGCTTTATTAAGCGCGCGCTAGCTAGTGGGGAATTGAAAAAACCAAGTGTTCCGTCCCTAAAAACCAAGTAGTATATTGCAACATGGCATGGTGGCCATGGTCCTTGGTCAATTCCTGCCGTGACTGTGGTCAATGTACGCGCAAAGCCTGAATTATATATTAGTTTATCTTAAACCAAAACCCAATGACCATGGCCCAGAGACACAGCAGTCGACGTCACACTCACGCCACGAGATCGACAACGTGATACATCTCGATCGGCCTTGTTGCAAGCCCGGCCGATCTTTCCCCGGATATACGCATTGAATTCTGATCGGGAGATCTAGCTCGCTCGTCCTTGGTTGGCTGGCACCCTGCAGATTCCCATGCATGCATGCAGAGCGACGTCGGCATCGATCTCCCTTACCTGCGCCGATCGACGAATGACCGACCGTACGTCGTCGATGGATGCCGGCCGGCGACCTCGCTCTCCCGCGGGCGTCACGAGCCGCGGCCGCGCGGAGATTCCCTGCTTCGACCACACCGCGCCGGCCGGAGGGAGGAGGGCAGTGGGCAGAGAGAGCCCGAATCGACACGCCACCGAACGTGCGCGCGCGCGCCCTCGATCGATCCCGACGACGTAAATAAGACGACGCGCGCATGTGTGTCTCCAGTGTACGTACGATTTTGGGCATACATACAGAATATGATGAGTTGGAGCTTGACTCGATCGACCGGACTCTACGCGTGAATATGTACGCACGCACGCTACGCGCATGCCATGCCATGTTAGTGGTGGTGGTGGCCGCCCGCTCGCTCGCCGATGAAGCGGGGGAAGGGCCACGCGACCGGTGCGTCCGTCGACGAACTATAGCGGGGAAAGGGCCATGCGACCCGTGCCATGGACGTTGGACGGGAATGGCAGCAAGCGCTACAACATGCGTATAGCGCATATTCCATGCGCGCTGTCCACTTCCGGATATCTATACCCTTTTGGGTTAAATCATCGATCTTTCTTTCCCAAAAAAATCAAGTATACCCACACTGATCTCTCCTCCTCTAGTAATAGTTTTATTTCTGTTGCTAGTAGTATTGTATTACTGAACATACAATCCATACATGAATTTTGTAGTTTATTTTCACATATTTTTATTATATACAATGTTTATATCCATGTTTTACATTAATTTATGAGGATTTACCAATAATCCCATTTATTTCCGTTATAACTCTATAAGACAGGAAAATCCTGTTTTGCATATTTTTAACTTTCAGGGACCTAAGCGGAATCAAACATGCCTATGATTTTTTGAGAACTATTTTTTCGTGACAATGAGCTGGAGCACTTGGATCTCCCGAGGGGAGCTAGGAGGCCCAGACGGCCCCAGGTGGCATGACCAACCCCCTAGGCCACACCACCCATACTTGTTCCCTCCTCGAGCATCCGCAGTCGTTAGTCTTCAACCCTAACTTGAAGTCTTGAACTAAAAACGCCTATAAAAAGGTTCCCTAACGTGATCTCAGAGAGGGGGCGAAGAAAACACATAAACACCAAAACAAAGCCAGGACCATCTAAGATTGGAGGGGGAAATGCCTCCGGAGCCATCCCCAGTTGGATCTACACCCTCTCCAACATCATCAACGCCGTCTCCATGATAAGAGGGAGTAGTCCACCTCCATGATAAGAGGCAGTAGCTCTCTCTCTCTCTCTCTCTCTCTCTATATATATATATATATATATATATATATATATCATTTTTAGTACCATATGAGCCACCCAACATGATTATGTAATTTCTATGTGGTAGATTTTGGGTTAAATCCCGCCTCTTCGGCTAAATGAAGCTTGTGGAGAAAATAGAAGGTAAACTAGTATTACATCGATTGGTTGGTTCATGCAGACCACACTCTGTCGGTTCAAGTGCTAATTAATCGTGCATATTACCATGAAACAACTTAGGTTTGTGCTTAATGTGGAAGATGGCGCAACGAGTCCTAGTAAGAAGCACAGAACAAATGAGAAGAGTGGTGGAAACAATAACAGAAAGAAGCATGACAAAATTGTTGGGGGGGGGGGGGTTGACACAAATAAAGAAGATGCAAATAATGGAGATAAAGATTTGCGCAAAGATGCTATGGATGATGAAGAAGTACCTTCAAGTCAAGCACAACTGGATAGAAAAAATGGAGAAATAATTGAGAAACAAGATGCAGCCTAAGAAAGCTCAAGGGACCGTCGGAATAGAAGCGGAGAACAATAATGCATCCTCTGATGCTAATGCAGTTTCTTGTTTAGAAAATTCCATGTCTGATGATGGGAGTGTTCATTCAACTGCTTGTACTGCAGAAGGTTTTGCTAGAAGGATTGGACTTGGAACTCAATCAATTCAAGATATGAATTTGAGATTAACTGGACATTAGCTGCAAGTAAAATATTGACAATTCGAAGTACCAGAAAGCTAAAGAAGAAGAGAACAAGAAAGCAAGGCACGGATCCAAGACTAGGAAAAGCAAAGAAAAACCTCAAAGCAGGATGATGTAGTAGATGAATTCAAAAGGAACAGAACCAGAGTAAATACTGAAAGAAACATGATGGAAAAGGCAGTAGATTTGACAAAAAAAGAATAATTTTGAAACTAATTCTAGTATACCCAATGATCTCTTCTCCTCTAGTAATACTTTTATTTCTGTTTCTAGTAGTATTGGTATTACTCTTGGGAAGAATGTTGTTGAAACTCATATCTTTTAAGCCTATTAATGACTTGGAAGAGGAAAGATTTAATTTATTTGTCACTAGCAAGAATGTTTATAAAGGAATGGAGGTGAATAGTGTTTGAGATATGCCCAAGAGGCAATAATAAAGTGGTTATTATCATATCTTCATGCTTATGATAAATGTTTACATACCATGCTATAATTGTATTAACCGGAAACATTAATACTTGTGTGATTTGTAAACATAAAAGAGTCCCTAGTAAAGCCTCTTGTTAAACTAGCTTGTTGGTTAATATATGATCATGGTTTCCTGATCATGAACATAGAGATGATCTTAACAACAGGGTCATATCATTAGGAGAATGATGTGATGGACATACTCCTATAGTTAAGCGTAGCATAAAGATCAAGTCATTTAATATAGTTCACTTGCTATAAGCTTTCTGATACATAGTAACCTAATTCCTTCGATCATGAGATCATGCTAATCACCATCACCGGAAGGATGCTTTGATGACATCAAACACCACACCGTAACTGGGTGGCTATAAAGGTGGCATTGAGTGTTTGGAAAGTATGTGTTGAGGCACATGGATCAAGATTGGGATTTGTCCATCCATATGACGGATATATATACTCTGGGACCTCTCGGTGGAATGTCATCCAATTAGCTTGCAAGCATGTGACTGGATCACAAGGGATCACATATCACGGGAACGAGAAAAGAGTACTTATTGGTAACAAGGTTGAACTAGGTATGCAGATATACCGACGATCAAACCTCGGATAAATAAAGTATCGTGAGACAAAGAGAAATTGGTGTCGTATGTAAATGGTTCATTCGATCACAAAGTAATCGTAGAAATATGTGGGAGCCATATGAATTTCCAGATTCCTCTATTGGTTATTGATCGGAGAAGAGTCTCGATCATGTCTGCATAATTCACGAACCGTAGGGAGACACACTTAAGGATTCGATGTTGTTAGTAGATATGGAATGTGAGTAAAGAGACTTAATGTTGTTCGGAGTCTCGGATAGGATCCGGGATATCACGAGGAGATCCGGAATGGTCCGAAGAATAAGATTCATATAAGGAAAATCCAATTTCGAAGTTCGGGAATGATTCCGGTGTTTTCACCGGAATGTTCTAGAAGGGTCTAGAAGGTTCACCGATCCGGAAGGGGAAGGGTACATGGTTGTGTCATGACAAAGTGTAATGGTTGCATCATGTCCTAGGTCACTTGGCTGGACACTTGGAAGAGAGAAATCAAAATCTAATTTGAAAGTCAAAAAGGCAGTTTGAAAAAGTCAAATCCCAACATGGTTTCTGAGTTAGGGAGGGTTTCCACTTGGGTTGGGAACACCCTTGGACGCCCCCACCTATATAAGGAGGGGTAGGGGCGCACCCCAAGGTATCCCCCTTGCCCTAGGCGCCCAAGAAACCCTAGGTTGGCCGCCGCCCCCCTCTCTAGTTGCGACCAATCTAGATCTCCTCTAAACTGCTACCGACTAGCTAAACTCTAGTGGCTAGCTACCTCTAAACCTTGGCCCTCTAAACCCTAGATCGCTGGGGCTCCCTCTACTCCACCATACTCGCTCCGTTTAGGTGAAGCCCTGCGGTATCTCCCCTCTACTTCCGACACCACGCCGTCGTGCTGCCGGAATCACGAGGAGAGAGCTACAACCTCCACTGCCTGCTGGAACAAGTGAGAGGGAGGTCTTCATCGAGTACCGTATGTATGACCAACTACGGGAGCGCTGTCGAAACGCAGCGCCGGAAGGATCGTCTACGCGATCTTGAGATCGGCAAGTGAACGACTACATCACCCACGAGAATCTGCTCTCATTAACCGCTTTGGATCTTCGAGGGTTAGTACTCTATCAACTTGTTGCACCGATCTAGTAGATAGATCTTGGCTTGATCATAGATTAGATCTTGATTGTGTGTTTATGCGGTATAAAATTTTGTTTTCCATGCTACGAACCCCTACAGTGGTACCAGAGCCGTGTCTATATGTAAATCTATTGCACGAGTAGAACACAATGGTCATTGTGGGCGGTGGTGCTTTTATTATCAATTGCTTCTTGTGTAATTTGCATCTTACGGGATGGTGGGATGAAGCGGCCCGGGCTAACCTTACATGACATCGTTCATGAAACTTGCTCCACGCTCGACATGCAACTTGTATTGCATAAGTGGCTTTGCGGGTCTCTGTCTCTCCCATCATAGTGAAGATTCAATTTACAACGGGCACTTGATAGTACTCGCATCAGCATTGTGGTTCTTGTTCGTAAGTTAGAACGATTCTTATTTGAAAGCCCCAAACCACGTAAAACATGCAAAGAAAATTAGAGGCGTCTAAACTTTGTTTTACAAAGGTGTGCTATGATGTGATATGGCCATGATTGTGATTATATATGATGTATGCAATGATCCTTATTGTAAGTCGGCAACCGGCAGGAGCCATATGGTTGTCTTTTAATTTTGTTAAGACTCGTGTGTCTATTTTTCAAAGTAGTTATAGTAGTTGATGCTAGTGGACGACAACCATGGAGCGACGCCATTGATGTTGACGCCATGCCGATGATGATGGAGATCATGTTCGTCCTTGAAGATGGAGATCGGAAGCATAAGAAGAAATGATATATCATATCACATATTTTGAATTGCATGTGATGTTAATCCTTTTATGCATCTTGTATTGCTTAGTTTGCGACGGTAGCATTATAAGATGATCCCTCTAAAAGAAAATCAAGTTATAGAGTGTTCGTCCTTAGTAAGAACCGTTGCCAAAGCTCGTTGTTTCGAAGCACCACGTGATGATCGGGTGTGTTAGATTCTGTGAGTGTATACAATGGGAGCAAGCCAGATTTGCTCATGCGGAAGCTAAAGTTTGATCTTGACGAGCCTAGCATGTACAGACATGGTCTCGGAACACGGAATACCGAAAGGTAAAGAATGCGTATATAGATGATATGATAAACATGATGATTGTTCGCCTTTGAAACTATATCATGTCACGTGATGATCGGACTTGGTGTAGTGATTTTGGTTCATGTGATCACTAAAACAATGTGAGGGATATTGTTTTGAGTGGGATTTCAATAGCAATATGATTAAAAGTTGAACACTATTTATCATAAATTAAATCAAAGTAAATTTGCATAGTTGTTGTAGTCATTGGCATCCGTTTACCACCTTGCGCTTAGTTATAATTGAGATAATATAACTATAGAATTCTAGTTAGTTACTTTACGAACTGGTATCGTATTATTTTGAAGTGTTAATCTAAAGTTTAAAAGTCCTATTGCAAACTTTCAGTAAGTTCCGGTTACTCCATGAAGTTTAATAATTGGTATTAAATCAAGAGTGACAATTCCAGTGTTAGTATATAAGTATCATGTTTGTCTCCATAATTCTTGATATTCAAAAGATTGTTTTAATATCAAGGTTATCTAGGATCTGAAAGAGTTGTTTCAGAAACCATGATGTGTGGAAGATATTGTGATATCTGAAATGATGTTTTGGTTGCAACATGAGAGAGTATAATATGGCAAAGTTTATGTTCTCCTATTTGATGAGAATTTGAAAAATGTTGGAGACGCTTGTCGTCCTAATCCTCCAAAAGGTTTTGGAGAGCAACATTATACACGCGATTCACCATTATAAGCTAAAAGTAGCTTGATCATGAATAGTTCCATGATAAGGGTAAATATTTGATAAATTTTTTACTACAATAAAAGATTACTAAAGAATGGAATTTGAAAGAACGCCAAGTATTTGATGATGGTGATCTACTTCAAAGTACAAGTCCAAAGACATTGGTATTTAACTATACATGCTTTGGACTATGTGTCATGAGTATGACTCCACTATTGATGTTGATAGATTCTTTCGAACAGAAAAGGAAATACTGAAAGAGAATCTCATAAATATATGGCAGAAAAGAAAAGACTAGAATTGTTCAGCTTAGGTATATAGAGGATATACATGTTATGGCTATATTCTTTGCTTATTAAACAATGTGGTTCTTAAGTATTGGATACTGAATTTGTTCATGTGAATCATCATACGAAACAACACAATTCATGAACTACAATGGCCTAAGTAACTAGCAAAAGAATATGTGGTGATGTTCATCGAGAACAAATAAAGGGTAGTTATGTTGCTCGTTAACATCAAAGCTTGCCTTCAAGATTTGTTTTATCAGGTATTATGAGAACAAAAGGGTTGTTCAATTAATTGTCGTAATCCATAAAAGATGGATGATTTACAAATCTCGTTGGATAAATCACATCCATAAAAATATTGCTAAAAATTTCGAAAGACAATTGATATGAAATATCACTTAGGAAGTGACATCGCCATTTAAATTATATCGGAAATAAAACATGAAGAAACTCCATGTGGATGGAATTTTGGAGTCTTTTGATTTTTGATCAAATGATGCTTGTGAAATTTTCCTAGAGATAATTAAAAATCCGCTCATAGGCCAAAGGGAACGGATGACTAGCTTATTGGAACTTGTACATATTGTTGTATGAATTCCATTATGTGTAGTCAAGAGCGATAGATTTCAACTTCATATGATTTCTCCGAAAATTTGAGTAAATATATGAATATTTACTTAATAAGGATGAAGTGTGAAACATTTGAAAAGTTTAAAGACTTTCAAGATGAAGTGCAAAATCAATGTAACAAGAAAATAAAGAATTTATGATAGGATCATAAAGGAAGATATTTTGAGTTATAAAGTTTAGCATAACACCTAAGATTTGAGGAATCGTTCCATGGATTTGCGTTTCCTGAAACACCATATGAGTATGGAATAATCGAGATATGCAATGAAACCTTGTTTGACATGGTAAGATCAAAGGTGTAATTGGTAAAACTGCCATTATATTTTAAAGATTAAAGCTTTAGAGACTACCGTTTTTCCACTGAAAAGAGCTCCATCATAATCCGTTGAAATGACACCATATAAAGTTATGGTTTGGGATAAAACCCAAGTTGTCCTTTCTTAAACATTTGTATGCTATGCATAAGAAAGATGTTTGCAACCCAAATCGGATGAACATATCTTTGTATGTTATTTTGAATAATCGTTGAGTATTCCTCCATAACACCAAATACAAAAATGTTTGTCGCTTAGAACGTCAATTTTATTTGAGAAAGGAATTTTCCGTGAAAAGTTAAGTGGGAGGACAATAGAACTTTGATAAGGTTAAAAGAACCTTAGCTATATGTGCAAAGTTGCGCAGCGCTGAAAAGTGTTCCGGAGGCAGCAACAATGCTCATGGCTCACGTGCCTCAAAGGTTGTGGTAACAGAGGTCTAAGTTCCTATTGAAACAAGTAGGTCGGGTAACCAATCAAATACCAAGATTTGAGAGTTAAATCATTCTTTGATAATAATGATCCGACTACATGAAAAGGAGCGATGATGGGCCCTGACTCCGTCAAATGGTTTGAAGCCATAAAATCCGTGATAGTTCCATATACGAGAGATCAAGCTTTGAACTTGAAAGACCCTCTGAAAAGGTGCAAGACCTTACAGTCGTATTTGGATCTATAAAGAAATAGACATGGATGTTTCACATCTATAAAATTATCGACATGTCAGGAAAGAGTTCACGACAATGTTCAAAGAGTTGACTATGACAAGATCTGATCTTTCATTAAGCGATATTTAGTCTAGACGGATTAATATAGCAACCACTACATATAATTTTGTTATGCGGTAGTTGAATAAACAAAAAAAGTTCTTCTAATAGAATGGTTACCTAGGACGTGTGCATGACACGGTCCAAAGGGTTTTGTTAATTCAAAGGATGCTAAAAGCATATGCAAACTTCAATGGTTGAAGTAGCATCACGGAGTTGGAATCTTCACTATGATGAAACTGTTAAAAGAGTTTAATTTCATTGTAGACGATGAAGATGCTTGCATTTGCAAGAAATTAAGTGGGAGCGCTAAGACATGTTTCTAATATATTATGTGGAAGACATATTGTTGATTGGAAATGATGTATCTTTTTATTGACATAGGTTAAGAATTTCATCTCGATGAAAGGCTTAGGAAGAACCCGAATATTTGGCATCAATGTCTATATGGATAAATTGAGACGCTAATATGGTTGTGCCAGAAGTACATAGATGAGATATTGAATGAGTTCAATATAGAAACTACAAGAAAGGTTCTTGTTGCACAGGAAGGATTGAATAAAGATTCAAGTATTTTTGATACTTGATATATAAAATCACAAAGAGTACTTTATCAATCATGCTATGATGTGTACAAATCCAGATATGTCCTATGCTCTAAATGTTATGAGCGTATACCAACATGATTCATTAGATGATTATTGGACGATAGTAAAGATATTCTTTTGATCTTTTAGAAGAACTAAGAATATATTATTTTGTAGAAGTGACAAATAGATGGTTAGTTCATTGTAAAAATATTACAATGATACTAGTTTTGTCACAAAGTACAAATTAAGTATATCTCTATCTAAACTAAGGGTGGCACAATATGATGGAAAGTAAGTTCCATAATGGATTTGGATGAGTTCCAAAGTTAAGACATTGTGACAGATATTACAACAAAAGACTAAGTATATGACTGCTATAATAGTAGCAAAAGAGGGCATTTATGTCAAGTAGTTTGTTATCAAACTAGGTGTGGTTCACAACAGGATAGTACTATGACGATATATTGTACGACAATATTATCAACATGTTTTAACCCCAAGGAACTAAAGGTCTCACCAAAGGACCAAATTTATACAAAGCCATCTCATTAGAGAATGAGTGATGCGTAGAGATGCAAAGACATGCAATTACACATGGACCTGAAAGTGTCGGATCCGGAGATCAGTTGACCACTAGCAATCATGTAAATACAACACCGGAAAGCCATAGGTGTTAAATGCACAAAGGTTTGAAACTAGATTATTGACTCTAGTGCAAGTGGAAGACTGTTGGAGATATGCCCAAGAGGCAATAATAAAGTGGTTATTATCATATCTTCATGCTTATGATAAATGTTTACATACCATGCTATAATTGTATTAACTGGAAACATTAATACTTGTGTGATTTGTAAACATAAAAGAGTCTCTAGTAAAGCCTCTTGTTAAACTAGCTTGTTGGTTAATATATGATCATGGTTTCCTGATCATGAACATAGAGATGTTATTAACAACAGGGTCATATCATTAGGAGAATGATGTGATGGACATAATCCTATATTTAAGCGTAGCATAAAGATCAAGTCATTTAATATAGTTCACTTGCTATAAGCTTTCTGATACATAGTAACCTAATTCCTTCGACCATGAGATCATGCTAATCACCATCACCGGAAGGATGCTTTGATGACATCAAACACCACACCGTAACTGGGTGTCTATAAAGGTGGCATTGAGTGTTCGGAAAGTATGTGTTGAGGCACATGGATCAAGATTGGGATTTGTCCATCCATATGATGGATAAATATACTCTAGGCCCTCTCGGTGGAATGTCATCCAATTAGCTTGCAAGCATGTGACTAGCTCACAAGGGATCACATATCACGGGAACGAGAAAAGAGTATTTATTGGTAACGAGGTTGAACTAGGTATGTAGATATACCGACGATCAAACCTCGGATAAGTAAAGTATCATGAGACAAAGGGAAATTGGTATCGTATGTAAATGGTTCATTCGATCACGAAGTAATCGTAGAAATATGTGGGAGCCATATAAATTTCCAGATTCCTCTATTGGTTATTGATCGGAGAAGAGTCTCGATCATGTCTGCATAATTCACGAACCGTAGGGAGACACACTTAAGGATTCGATGTTGTTAGTAGATATGGAATGTGAGTAAAGAGACCGAATGTTGTTTGGAGTCTCGGATAGGATCCGGGATATCACGAGGAGATCCGGAATGGTCCGGAGAATAAGATTCATATAAGAAAAGTCCAATTTCGGAATTCGGGAATGATTCCGGTGTTTTCACCAGAATGTTCTAGAAGGGTCTAGAAGGTTCACCGATCCGGAAGGGGAAGGGTACATGTATGTGTCATGACAAAGTGTAATGGTTGCATCATGTCCTAGGTCACTTGGCTGGACACTTGGAAGAGAGAAATCAAACTCTAATTTGAAAGTCAAAAAGGCAGTTTGAAAAAGTCAAATCCCAACATGGTTTCCGAGTTAGGGAGGGTTTCTGAGTTAGGGAGGGTTTCCACCTGGGTTGGGAACACCCTTGGACACCCCCACCTATATAAGGAGGGGTAGGGACGCACCCCAAGGTATCCCCCTTGCCCTAGGCGCCCAAGAAACCCTAGGTTGGCCGCCGCCCCCTCTCTAGTTGCGACCAATCTAGATCTTCTCTAAACCGCTACCGACTAGCTAAACTCTAGTTGCTAGCTACCTCTAAACCTCGGCCCTCTAAACCCTAGATCACCGGGTCTCCCTCTACTCTACCATACTCGCTCCAGCTTAGACGAAGCCCTGCGGGATCTCCCCTCTACTTCCGACACCACGCTGTCGTGCTGCCGGAATCACGAGGAGAGAGCTACAACCTCTGCTGCTTGCAAGAACAAGGCAGAGGAAGGTCTTCGTCGAGTACCGTACGTGTGACCGACTGCGGGAGCGCTGCCGGAACACGACGCCGGAAGGATCATCTACAAGATCTTGAGATCGACAAGTGAACGACTACATCACCCACGAGAATCTGCTCTCGTTAACCGCTTTGGATCTTCGAGGGTTAGTACTCTATAAACTTATTGCACCGATCTAGTAGATAGATCTTGGCTTGATCATAGATTATATCTTGACTGTGTGTTCATGTGGTAGAATTTTTTTGTTTTCCATGCTACGAACCCCTACAAATAGATGTTCAAAGCTGGATAGTTTTGATCGTGAGGCTATTCATGCTCTACTTTCAGATGAAGAGAACAATAGTAGTTCCAGTAGTAAAGATAGTGATTTAGATCCAGATTCTGTTTCCTGCATATTAGCGGACTTGCTTCTTTAGGGAGATTGAGTATACATAGAGTTTCTGTTACTACTAGTAAAGATGGGCACTACAGGAAAGATTCGAGACGCCGACCAAATGTCAGGACCATCGGCGTAGTGGCCTCCCCTGGCCAGCCGCCCATTCCGGCCGTCAGCGTAGATGAAGGTGTCGAGGGTAGCCCTCGGCGTAGCGTGGCACCGTTGGCGTAGCAGAGAGGGTTGTGCCAATAGTGGCCCTCGGCATACGTCTCGCCCTCGGCGTAGCCCCATTTCAGACACGGCGACGGAAACGACGTTAGCTAGCCAGTCTGGTCCTTTGGGAGAAATTGATTGGTCTGTGCCGATGGCTGGGCCGTCGGCGTAGGCCTCCAGATTATTTTTTCATTTAATTTTAGCCATAGCTATTTTTCCTTTTGTCTTATTAATTTTAGAAAAATCATAACTAAATTATTCTAATTCAGAAAAATACAAATAATATATCAAAATTTGCAGAAAAATAAGATCTATCTATCTACACTCAAATATTACACATTTCTATGTAAAAATTAAGTGAAACACAAAATATTATATATAGTTTAAAACGGGCATAAGAAATTCAAAAACAATCCAAACAATGCGAAACTTTCGCGTGGTGTCATATTATGTGACATAGTTATAAGGAAAAATATCAAACTTGGTATATTGATCATGTTTAAAAAAATCTTCATAAAATGACCTATCTCATTCGAGGTTTCCTGGCTTTTGGGTTAAATGACCAATGTTATGGCTAGAATCAAGGCATAGTTTGTGATAATGTGTCTATATTATGCATACATATGCATCATGGGATGGCAAACAATGTTGCAGCAGAAAGTTTTCTTTTTTGTCACACCAAAAAGCCATTTTCCATTTTCCGAGTGCAAAAAACGGGCGGTTTTGTGAAGCAACCATCAAATGGATAATTCAAAATGCTACCACAACATTTTTAAAAAATATTAGACCACCTTACATGGACAATGTCCTAACTGGGGGATCTCAAACCTTTCCATCTTTCTCTAGTGAAAAAGACAAATTCCTACCGAATCGGTAGGAAGTGGGTCAAATATGAACTACATGTACATGATCTGATGCTCACGATTTTTTACAAAAATCATTTTTAGGTTTACAATATGATATTAATCAGATATCCACTTCATATTTAGCGAGTCTTAGCCCCGAGCTAAGAATCTTCATGCCCGCCGTTCGACAAAGTTTGACGATAGTTTAAAACGGGCATAAGAAATTCAAAAACGATCCAAACAATGTGAAACCTTCGCGTGGTGTCATATTATGTGACATAGTTAGAAGCAAAAATATCAAACTTGGTATATTGATTATGTCTCAAAAAAACCTTCACAAAATGACCTATCTCATTCGAGGTTTCCTAACTTTCGGGTCAAATGGCCAATATTATGGCTAGAATCAAGACATAGTTTGTGATAATGTATCCATATTATGCATACATGTGCATCATGGGATGGCTAATATGTTGGAGATATGCCCTAGAGGCAATAATAAAAGTAGTTATTATTATATCTTTGTGTTTATGATAAATGTTTACATTCATGCTATAATAGTATTAACAAGGAAACATTAATACTTGTGTGATTTGTGAACTTAATTTGAAGTCCCTAGTAAAGCCTCTATATAATACTAGCTTGTTGGTTAATGGATGATTGTGGTTTCCCTATCATGAACATTGAGATGTTATTAACAACAAGATCATATTGTTAGGAGAATGATATGATGGCCATACTCCTATAGATAAGCGTAGCATAAAGATCAAGTCATTTTAATAGTTCAATTGCTATATGCTTTCTGATACATAGTAATCTAATTCCTTCGACCATGAGATCATGCATATCACCTTTACCGGATGGATGCTTTGATGACATCAAACACTACACCGTAACTGGGTGGCTATAAAGGTGGCATTGAGTGTTCGGAAAGTGTTGGTTGAAACACATGGATCAAGAGTGGGATTTGTCCATCCATATGACGGATAGATATACTCTGGGCCCTCTCGGTGAAATGTCATCCAATTAGCTTGCAAGCATGTGACTGGCTCACAAGGGATCACATATCACGGGAACGAGAAAAGAGTACTTATCGGTAATGAGGTTGAACTAGGTATGCAGAGATACCGACGATCATAACCTCGGATAAGTAAACTATTGTGAGACAAAGGGAAATTGGTATCGTATGTAAGTGGTTCATTCGATCGCAAAGTAATCATTGAAATATGTGGGAGCCATATGAATTTCCAGATTCCTCTATTGGTTATTGTTTGGAGAAGTGTCTCGATCATGTCCGCATAATTCACGAACCGTAGGAAGACACACTTAAGGATTCGACGTTGTTTGAGTAGTTATGGAATGATGAGAAAGAGACCGAATGTTGTTAGGAGTCTCGAATGGGATTCGGGATATCACGAGGAGATCCAGAATGGTCCGGAGAATAAGATTCATATAAGGAAAGTCCCGTTTCGGAGTTGGGAAATGGTTGAAGTGTTTTCATCGGGAATGTTCTAGAATGTTCCGAAATGTCCGGCACTCCGGAGGGGAAGGGTACATGAATGTGTTGTATCAAGTTGGTATGATTGCATCATGTACTAAGTGTCATCGCTGAACCAAATAAAGGATTAATTCAAATCCTAGTTTGAAAAGTCAAACAGCTAGTTTGAAAAGTCAAACGGCTAAATTTGGAAAGAGGAAAAGAGGAGGAGTGGGAAAGCAGAGTTGAGAGGAGTTCCTCCTCCAACGTGGCGCACCACCAAGCCGAGTTGGGGAGGGACTCCTCTCACTCCCCTTGGCCGGCCGGCCTCCTCCACCTATATAAGGAGGAGCAGGGCTCCCCTCCTTGACACACAAGATCCTCTCCTCCAAACCCTAGCCCCAAGCCGCCGCCGCCTCCATAGCCACCACCGGCCCTAGGGCAAAACCCTAGCCGCCGCCTAGCTAAACCCTAGCCGTCGGCTTGCCCCCTCCTTGGTGTGTCTAAACCCTAAAACACCGAGGACTCTCTCATACTCCACCATACTCGCTCCGGCTTAAGGCGAAGCCCTGCGAGATCTCCCCTATACTTCCGGTACCACGCCGTTGTGCTGCCGGAATCGCGAGAGAGTGCTACAACCTCCATGCCTGCTGGAACAAGGAGAGGAAGGTCTTCGTCAATGCGAACGTGTGACCGATTACGGGTGCTTGCCGAGCAGCACCGAAGGATCGTCTACGCGATCTTGAGATCGGGAAGAGTACGACTACATCACCCACGAATCCGCTCTCATTAAACACTTTGGAATCTTGAGGGTGAGTTATTCCATCGACTCGTTGCTACAATCTAGTAGATAGATCTTGGCTTGTTTGTTTGTATGCGGTAGAAATTTTTGTTTTCCATGCTCTGAAACCCTACAAAGGTGAGCCGTGTCTATATGTAGATCTGTTGCACGAGTAGAACACAATGGTCATTGTGGGCGTTGATGCTTTTATTGTCGATTGCTTCTTGTGTACTTTGCATCTTGCGGTATGTTGGGATGAAGCGGCCCGGGCTAACCTTACATGACATCGTTCATGAGACATGCTCCACGCTTGACATGCAACTTGTATTGCATAAGTGGCTTTGCGGGTGCCTGTTTCTCCTAGCATAGTTAAGATCCAATTTACAACGGGTGATTAACAATACTAGTATCAATGTAGTGGTTCATGTTCGTAAGTTAGAACGACACTTATTGAAAGCCCCAAACCACGTAAAACATGCAAAGAAAGTAGAGGCGTCTAACTTTGTTTTGCGGTGTGTTGTGATGTGATATGGCCATGATTGTGATTATATTTGATGTATGCAATGTTCCTTATTGTAAGTTGGCAACCGGCAGGAGCCATATGGTTGTCTTTAATTTCTGTTACGACCCGCATGTCTATTCAAAGTAGTTGTAATAGTTGAAGCCGATGGACGACAACCATGGAGAAGCGTCATTGACCTTGATGCAATGCCGGTGATGATGGATATCATGTTCGTGCTAGAAGATAGAGATCGGAAGCACAAAGAAGAAAGGCCATATCATATCACATATTATGAATTGCATGTGATGTTAATCCTTTATGCATCTTGTATTGCTTAGTAGACAACGGTAGCATTATAAGATGATCCCTCATGCACATGAATTTCAAGTCATAAAGTGTTCACCCTTAGTTAGCACCGTTGCTAAAGCTTGTTGTTTCGAAGCACCACGTGATGATCGGGTGTGTTAGATTCTGCAAGTGCATACAACGTGAGCAAGCCAGATTTGCTCATGCGGAAACTAAGGTTTGATCTTGACGAGCCTAGCATGTACAGACATGGTCTCGGAACACGGATCACCGAAAGGTAAAGCATGAATCATATAGTAGATATGATGAACATGTCGATTGTTCGCCATTGAAACTATATCAACTCTCGTGATGATCGGTGTTGATGTGGTGGATTTGGTTCGTGTGATCACTAAAACAATGTGAGGGATATTGTTTTGAGTGGGAGTTCACCTAGATTAAATTTATTAATTTGAACTCAATTTGTCATAAACTTAGTCTAAACTATTGCAAATATGTTGTAGATCAATGGCCCTACCATCAATTTTAATGCGTTCCTAGAGAAAGAAAAGTTGAAAAACAATGGAAGCAACTTGGATTGGTTCCAATTTGAGGATTGTCCTCACGGTGGTAATTTGACCTATGTGCTGGATGCACCGCTGGGTGACCCACCTGCAGCTGATGCTTCCGATGAAGTAAAGAATGTTTACCTCACTCGGAAGACTCAGTACTCCACAGTTCAGTGTGCTATCTTGTATGGTTTAGAATCGGAGCTTCAGAAAAGGTTTGAGAATTCAGACCCATATGATATTGTCGAGGATCTCAAATTGATATTTGAGACTCATGCGGCAATTGAAAGCTATGAGGCTTCTGAAAAGTTCTTTAACTGCAAGATGGAAGAGGGCAGCTCCGTCAGCGAGCATGTGCTTAAGATGTGCAGACGCAAACAAACTTCAAAGCTCGGTATTGTGATTCCTAATGCTTTGGGGATTTACCGTGTCCTCCAATCACTACCACCAAGTTACAAGAACTTTGTGATGAACTACAACATGCAAAACATGAACAAGGCGTTGCGAACTCTTTGCCATGTTGAAGTCTGCGAAGTGGAGATCAAGAAAGAGCACCAAGTGTTGTTGGTCAATAAGACCACCAAATTCAAGAAAGGCAAGTCTAAGCGGAAGGACACTTCAAGAAGGGTGGTAAGAAAGTTACCCACGCGAAGAAGACCAAGGCTGGACCTAAGCCTGATCTTGAGTGCTTTCTTTGCAAGGGAGAAGGTCCTTTGAGCGGAATTGCCCAAAGTACTTGGCGGATTTGAAGAATGGCAACATCAAGAAGAAAGGTATATCGATATACATGTTATTGATGTGTATCTCACTAGTACTGTAGTAGTGCTCGGTATTTGATCTTGGTTGGTTGCTCATATTTGTAACTCAAAGCAGTCTTGAATAAACGGAAGCTAGCGAAGAACGAGGTGACGATGCGCGTGGGAAGCGGATCAAAGGTTGATGTGATCGCGGTCGGCATGCTACCCTTCATCTACCATCGGGATTAGTTTTATACTTAAATAATTGTTATTTGGTGCCTGCGTTAAGCATGAACATTATATCGGGATCTTGTTTATTGCGAGGCGGTTACTTGTTTAAGTCTGAGAATAATGGTTGTTCGATTTATATGAGTAATATGTTTTATGCACATGCACCTTTGATAGATGGTCTATTCTTGTTGAATCTCGATAGTGGAAATACACATATTAATAACATTGAGGCTAAACATTTGAAATCGGCGATAACTCGACCTATATGTAATCTTGTCATCTTGGTCACATTGGAGTGAAGCGTATGAAGAAACTCCATTCCGATGGACTTCTTGAATCACTTGGTTTGAATCACTTGATAGATCTGAAGCATGTCGATGGGTAAAATGACCAAGACTCCATTTTACGGTATGATGGAGCGAAGCTACGGACTTATTGGAAATCATACATACCGATGTGTGTGGTCCAATGAGTGTAGCATCGCATGTGGTTATCGTTATGTTCTTACCTTCACGGATGACTTGAGTAGATATGGGTATATCTATTTCATGAAACATAAGTCCGAAACTTTCGAGAAGTTTAAGGAATTTCAAAGTGAGGTAGAGAATCAACGTAACAAGAAGATTAAATTTCTACGTTCTGATCGTGGAGGTGAATATCTAATTTACGAGTTTGGCGAGCATTTGAAGAAATGCGGAATACTTTAACAATTGACACCGGGGAACACCACAACGTAATGGTGTGTCCGAACGTCAGAATTCTCTTAGATATGGTTCGTTCTATGATGTCACTTACATATTTACCGCTATCATTTTGGGGTTATGCATTAGAAACAGCCGCATTCACTTTAAATAGGGCACCGTCTAAATCCGTTAAAACGACACCGTATGAATTATGGTTTGGGAAGAAACCTAGATTGTCGTTCCTTAAAGTTTGGGGGTGCGAAGCCTATGTAAAGAAGTTACAGCCGGACAAGCTTGAACCCAAAGCGGAAAAATGCGTCTTCATAGGATACCGAAGGAAACTATTGGGTATACCTTCTATCATAGATCCGAAGGCAAAATCTTCGTTAAGAATGGATCCTTTCTAGAGAAGGAATTTCTCTCGAAAGAAGTGACTGGAAGGAAAGTAGAACTTGACGAGGTTGTCGAACCTTCTCTCGAAATTGCAGTAGCGCCACGGAAGAAGTTCTGTGGTGCTGCACCAATTAGAGAGGAAGCTAATGATGATGATCATGAAACTTGGTCGGGTTACTACGAGCCTCGCAGGTCAACGAGAACTCGTACCACTCCAGTTGGTATGATCCGTTATGAGTGTCATGTTGGTGGACAACACCGATGACCCTGAGACATATGAGGAAGCGATGATGAGCCCAGATTCCAATAAATGGCAAGAAGCCATGAAATCCGAGATTGGATCCATGTACGAAAACCAAGTTTGGACTTTGGTGGACTTACCAGATGGCCGGAAGGTCATCGAGAACAAATGGATCTTCAAGAAGAAAAGCAGATCTGATGGTAATGTTATCATCTATAAAGCTCGACTTGTCGCAAAATGGTTTCGACAAATTCAAGGAGTTGACTACGATGAGACTTTCTCACGATGGCGAAGCTAAAGTCTGTGAGGATTATGTTAGCAATCTGCATATTACGATTATGAGATATGGCAGATGGATGTCAAAACAGCATTCCTCAATGGAGACATTGATGAAGAGTTGTATATGATGCAACCCAAAGGTTTTGTTGATCCTAAAGATGCTAACAAGGTATGCAAACTTCAACAGTCCATCTATGGATTGAAGCAAGCATCCCGAAGTTGGAATCAACATTTTGATAAGGTGATCAAAAGTTTTGGTTTTATACAAACTTATGGAGAAGCTTGTATTTACAAGAAAGTGAGTGGGAGCTCTGTAGCATTCTTAATACTATATGTAGATGACATATTGTTGATTGGGAATGATGTAGACCTTCTTAATAGTGTCAAGGAATATTTGAATAATAGTTTTTCAATGAAGGATCTTGGTGAAGCAGCTTACATATTAGGCATAAAGATTTATAGAGATAGATCGAAACGCCAAATATCATTGTCACAAAGTACATATTTGGACAAAGTTCTAAAGAGGTTTGGAATGGAAGATAGCAAGAAAGGGTTCTTGCCCATGTTGCTAATCGACCTTGAGTAAAACTCAAAGTCCGACATCGGCAGAAGATAGAGAAAGGATGAGTAAGACTCCTATGCCTCAGCCATAGGATCTCTAATGTATGCCATGCTATGTACTAGACCCGACATTGCATATCTTTAGTTTAACTAGCAGATATCAAAGTGATCCGAGTGGATCATTGGACAATGATCAAAAACATCCTTAAGTACTTGAGAAGAACTAAGGATATGGTTCTTTCTTTTGGAGGTGATGAACAACTCGTTGTTAATGGTTACACAGATGCTAGTTGGAACACCGATCCGGATGATTCTAAATCACAATCTGGATACGTATTTATTTTGAATGGTGCAGCAGTTAGCTGGAGGAGTGCAAAGCAAAGCATTGTGGAGAGATCTTCAACTGAATCGGAATACATGGCTGCTTCGGAGGCTTCACAAGAAGCGATATGGATGAAAGAGTTCATTACAGAGCTGGGTGTGGTTCCTAGTGCGCTGGACCCAATGTCTATCTACTATGATAACATGGGCCATAGCCAATGCGCAAGAACCAAGGTCACACAAGAAGTCAAGCACATCAAGCTACGTTTTCACGCTATTCGAGAACATATCCAAGATGGGGATATAAAGATTTGAAAAGTACAAACATATCTGACTGTGGCGGATCCGTTGACTAATCCTCTCACGCGGGCAAAACATGAACAACACCAAACTGCCATGGGTGTTGGTATATTACCATGTAATCTAGATTAGATGACTCTAGTGCAAGTGGGAGATCATAGAGATATGCCCTAGAGGCAATAATAAAAGTAGTTATTATTATATCTTTGTGTTTATGATAAATGTTTACATTCATGCTATAATAGTATTAACAAGGAAACATTAATACTTGTGTGATTTGTGAACTTAATTTGAAGTCCCTAGTAAAGCCTCTATATAATACTAGCTTGTTGGTTAATGGATGATTGTGGTTTCCCTATCATGAACATTGAGATGTTATTAACAACAAGATCATATTGTTAGGAGAATGATATGATGGACATACTCCTATAGATAAGCGTAGCATAAAGATCAAGTCATTTTAATAGTTCAATTGCTATATGCTTTCTGATACATAGTAATCTAATTTCTTCGACCATGAGATCATGCATATCACCTTTACCGGATGGATGCTTTGATGACATCAAACACTACACCGTAACTGGGTGGCTATAAAGGTGGCATTGAGTGTTCGGAAAGTGTTGGTTGAAACACATGGATCAAGAGTGGGATTTGTCCATCCATATGACAGATAGATATACTCTGGGCCTTTCGGTGAAATGTCATCCAATTAGCTTGCAAGCATGTGACTGGCTCACAAGGGATCACATATCACGGGAACGAGAAAAGAGTACTTATCGGTAACGAGGTTGAACTAGGTATGCAGAGATATCGACGATCATAACCTCGGATAAGTAAACTATCGTGAGACAAAGGGAAATTGATATCGTATGTAAGTGGTTCATTCGATCGCAAAGTAATCGTTGAAATATGTGGGAGCCATATGAATTTCCAGATTCCTCTATTGGTTATTGTTCGGAGAAGTGTCTCGATCATGTCCGCATAATTCACGAACCGTAGGGAGACACACTTAAGGATTCGACGTTGTTTGAGTAGTTATGGAATGATGAGAAAGAGACCAAATGTTGTTCGGAGTCTCGAATGGGATTCGGGATATCACGAGGAGATCCGGAATGGTCCGGAGAATAAGATTCATATAAGGAAAGTCCCGTTTCGGAGTTGGGGAATGGTTCCGGTGTTTTCATCGAGAATGTTCTAGAATGTTCCGGAATGTCCGGCACTCCGGAGGGGAAGGGTACATGAATGTGTTGTATCAAGTTGGTATGATTGCATCATGTACTAAGTGTCATCGCTGAACCAAATAAAGGATTAATTCAAATCCTAGTTTGAAAATTCAAACAGCTAGTTTGAAAAGTCAAACGGCTAAATTTGGAAAGAGGAAAAGAGGAGGAGTGGGAAACCGAGTTGGGGAGGTTCCTCCTCCAACCGTGGCGCCCACCCAAGCCGAGTTGGGAGGGACTCCTCTCCCTCCCTTGGACGGCCGGCCCTCCACCTATATAAGGAGGCAGGGCTTCCTCCTTGACACACAAGATCCTCTCCTCCAAACCCTAGCCCCAAGCCGCCACTCCCTAGGGCAAAACCCTAGCCACGCCTAGCTAAACCCTAGCCGGCTTGCTTGCCCCTCCTTGGTGTGTCTAAACCCTAGAACACCGAGGACTCTCTCATACTCCACCATACTCGCTCCGGCTTAAGGCGAAGCCCTGCGAGATCTCCCCTCTACTTCCGGTACCACGCCGTTGTGCTGCCGGAATCGCGAGGAGAGTGCTACAACCTCCGCCTGCTGGAACAAGGGAGAGGAAGGTCTTCGTCAGTAACGCGTGTGACCGATACGGAAAGGCGCCGAACGCAGCCGTGGAAGGATCGTCTACGCGATCTTGAGATCGGGAAGAGTACGACTACATCACCCACGAGAATCCGCTCTCGTTAAACACTTTGGAATCTTCGAGGGTGAGTTATTCCATTGACTCGTTGCTACAATCTAGTAGATAGATCTTGGCTTGTTTGTTTGTATGTGGTAGAAATTTTTTGTTTTCCATGCTACGAAACCCTACAGAATAATGTTGCAGAAGGAAGTTTTCTTTTTCGTCGCACCAAAAGGCCATTTTCCATTTTCCGAGTGCAAAAAGCAGGCGGTTTTGTGAAGCAACCATCAAATGGCTAATTCAAAATGATACCACCATATTTAAAAAAAATACTAGACCATATTACATGGACAATATCCTAATAGGGGATCTCAAACCTTTCCGTCTATCCCTGGTGGAAAAGACAAATTCCTGCCGAATCGATAGGAAGTGGGTCAAATATGAACTATAGGTACATGATCTAATACTCATGATTTTTTATCAAAATAATTTTTAGGTTCACAATATGTTATTTCATCAGAGATCCAATTCAAG
This sequence comes from Avena insularis, assembly GCA_023614405.1. Taxonomy (NCBI): domain Eukaryota; kingdom Viridiplantae; phylum Streptophyta; class Magnoliopsida; order Poales; family Poaceae; genus Avena; species Avena insularis. Next base: position 31,157,059 of record CM042690.1, read on the forward strand.
TTTAGCGAGTCTCAGTCCCGAGCTAATTATCATTATGCGTGCCATTTTAAATGGGCAAATGAGATTATGGTAAGAATCACGGCATAGTTTGTGATAAGTTGATATTAATATCATATTTAGATTCCTCTCATTTTTCTGATAATTTTAGACATATTATTTGTCTAATTCTGATTTACAGATTTAAAGATATCAATTACTTCATATTAAATAGAAAAATACAAAAAAAATTATTATATTTTTATTTGAAGGAACGAGAAAGTTAAGCGTGCTGGAGGTGGAGTAGTGATGATGGGTGACCGACCGGAAAGTTTGACCAAGATTACAATTTGAACAAAGATTAAATGTAATTAGTGTTAAAAATGTTAAGAGCGAGAGATTAACTAGTCAAACAATTCAAAGATTAAAAAAATGGAAAAAAATTTAATTTAGGCTATGCCGACGGTCTGGCTCTCGGCGTAGAAGGACTGTGCCGACGGCCTGGTCGTCGGCGTAGCTCCTAGGATGGGCCTATGCCGATGGCCTGGCCGTCGGCATAGCTTCAGGGCTGAGCCGTTACCAAACAGCCATCGCCTCATATCGTGGGGCCCGCTGCGAGTGCTATGCCGATGGGGGTCCTCTACGCCGACGGCCGAGGGGCTACGCCGACCAATAACTACGCCAAGGGGGCTACGCCGATGGCCACCGTCGACACAGCCTGTGCCGACGACAGCCGACTGCCGGTGCCTCGAATCTTTCCTGTAGTGAGGGGTAGAGGTAGAGGTAGAGATAGGATTATTATTCTTGCTTTATATAATAATGTAGATATCATGAATAGTTTTGTAGGATGGTGAACCAGCGGCACCGACATTTGAGCGAACATGTTACAGGGAACGTGGAATACCTTGGGTGCCAGGCTCCTTGGGGCCTTTTTTGCCCCGCTCCCTGACAAGGTTGTTCATGCCTGCTCCTTGAGCATGAGCATGAGCATAGCATGGGCGGCGGCTTGGGTGTCTATGGCACCGGTCGTGGCGCGGGCTTAAATGGCGGCAGCGTGACTGATGGCGAGTGCTCTTTGTTGGGCCTGCGGCCAGTCAGTTCCTAATGTTGACTCTGCGGCCGGCTCGCTTCCTCGTTTCCTCCGACCTTTGCGCTAGAGTTAATTCCTTCTTTGTCTTGAACTTAATAGCGGTCACCGCTTCGACCATTTTGGGGTGACCACATCTATGAGCGGTAGTCGTGGGATCGACCGCTGGAGTCGTGGTGTCATGCCCAACATCGACGGCTTCCTCGACCACATCGACGGGGACCTTGCCATCCATGGATCACCTAGGATTTGGTGAGGGCAGGTGGCGGCGGGGTCAAGAGTGGAGGGAAAGAATGCCGTGTGTGGATGGATGGTGCGTTCAAGCCAGACAAGATGATGCATGACCTGCATGCGCGGGCTATCCACGACAACACAAAGCTAACCCAAATTTGGGCTGGAAATTGTGAAAAACGGATTGGCCCGCGGCACGCGGTCCATTTGCAGGCATCGTTGGGTCTTGCCCCTATCCGGTCAGACGGATTCGGGCGGCCCGAGTCCGTTAGTGTGTGTGTGTGGTGGTGGGTGTGTGTGTGCGTGGGGGTGGGGGGTGGGGGGTGGGGGGGGGGGGGTTTGGAGTTGTACTAAAGATAAAATGAAAAATAAATTAGATACATGGCAAGACTATTTTTTGCCCAATGGTGGAAAATTAATTATGTTAAGAGTATGTTTAACTAATGTTTCACGATATATACTTTCCATTTTTTAAATCCCTAAGGCCCCTGCACTGAATGAATTTCTTTGTGAAAATCTTGTTTTGGCAAGAAAAATATGATCTTAAGAAATATCATTTAGTTAATTGGAAGACTATTTTTCAACCTCAAAACATGGGTGGTTTGGGAGCAACTGTATCTTGGTGTTATGAATAAATGTCTTCTTAGTAAATGGCTCTGGAAAATTGATAATTTTGAAGGTATTTGGTAGGATCTTGTTAGATATAAGGAACTGCTCATTATTTCAATGTGCTAAAACCCCAAATCAACTAATTTCTTGGCAGGGTTTGATGAATGTATCTGGTTTGTTCTTTCAGTTCTGTAGGTAGATGGAAATGGAGAACATAATCTTTTTTGGAGGATGTTTGGATAGTTGATAAACATCTTGGAGAATGTTTTGCAATACTTTATCTTCTTACTTTTTGTGTGAGTTTTTATGTTGCCAAAGTTTTGTCTGAAGGTTGGGGTTGTATTCGTTTTCCTTGGAATTTATTTGGCGGAACAACGATTCTTCCAGGTGAGTTAAAGGAGCTCTGTAAATCTATCACCTTTAATGATGAGCAGGATATATGTAGATGGATGCTTGAAAATGGCAGTTTTTAGTAAAATCAATGTATCTAGCTTAGAAGACTCCTTACAGGAAATTCTAGTTGGCTAGAGTTCATTTATGAGTGAAAGTTTTTCTATGGCTATGTTTTAGAAATAGTATAGTTACTAAAGATAACATAGTTAAGAGAGGTTGGATAGGGAATTAAAGTTGTAGATTCCGCTATTGCAAGGTAACAATGGATAATCTCTTTTTTGAATGCACTATTGCTAGATATTTGTGGGATGTGGTAGGTTGTACTTTTAACTTGCAAAATATGCCAACTAGTATGGATAGTATCGATAGTTGGGATTTTTATTTTAAAAAGAAAAGTGTCCAGTGATAGTTTCTAGGGTTGCTTGTATTCTATGGATTCTTTGGAAAATTAGAAATGACGAAGCTTGTTTTAAGAATAGAGTGCCTACTGCCTATAGATCTAGTTAACATCATTTCTCGTATTTCACACACACCGCATTTCTGGGAAAGTCGTTAGATTGATCTTCGAAGTAAACAACAAGAAGGGGCGATGAAAATTTCACACACTTTGCTTCGGATGTTCATGATTTCTTTCATCGAAATAAAGGCTGAACCTTGGTGTGAAGCGCATTGAAGGATGTTCCTATGTTTTTCCTTTGGTGTTGTAACAGAACTTGGTTACATTGTTGCAGTTCTAGCTTAGTTGAGATGTGTAAGCAGTCTATTTATGTTTTGAAGTTTTTTTTAGTTTGGAGTGTGTGCTTAAAAAGTCTGCGAGGAAGTTTTGCCTCCCGGACAAGTTCTAACATGATATCTGAACTGAAGTTGTGCGGCTTTAAAGCTGGGGGCAATGCACTTGAATTGAAAAAAATTATGGTCCATGTCAAGCTGTAAATAGTTTTATGCTCAATTGTCATAGATAACCATGAACACATTGTTATATATTTCTTCTTCCTTGATTTTTTTCTATAATTTTCTAATTCTTATTGGACTTTATACTACTAGCATAAATCTTGGTGTTTAGATCGGACGATTCTTACCATCAACATATAGATAGTTTTTCTCAGTAGTTGTCTGAAAAGTAGCAAAACCTGGAAAACCCTTCTCTTCAATTAATTTTGTATTCCATCCGATCCAAACTAATGGACTAGGATTTATCTCGATTCGAATATATATATATATCTAGTTATGTTTTAGTGTTAAATATATTTGGATCTAGACAAATCTATCTAGTAAGTCTATTAATTTAGATAAGAGGGAGCAGCAACACGGAACAAATAATAGTTGCACATTAGTTAAGTCTTGCATGCATGCATTCACATGCAAGGAAACACACTGTCCACGGCAAGTGACGGTACACTACACGGCAGGCAGGCAGGCTGATCCTACATGCACATTTGTATTTCTCGGCAGCATTATGCACGGATAGGAAAGAACAGCTGGAGAAAGAGCCAAACTACGTTTTGAACCTATGTAGAATCGAATCTCTCCTCGTCATCCCATAATAATCCATTAAATTCCCCAAAACGCAATAAGGTCACGTGAGCGGCGACCTCCAAAGATCTCTATATAACGACGTACCCGTCCGGAGCTTCTCTTCATCCCTGATCCTCACTCTCTCTCTGCCTCCTTCCCTCACCAAACTCTCTATCTCTCTCTCTCCATTTGAGGTTTAGTTAGTACGTGGAGGACCGATTGCACAGGAAGGAAGGCAGAGAGAGAGGAATAATAATGTCGAGGGAACGCAAGAAAGCAGCTGCTCTACACGAGAAGATGCAAATCCTGCGCTCCATCACTCACTCCCACGCGGTAAATTAACAATGTTTCTTCTCGTTTTCCCCCTCATTCGTGTGATCTTATGCTCTTCTTTTTCGTGTTATGATAGAATCGAGTACACAGATATAGCGCACGTCTGATGTACGTTTTTGTTTGCTGTTCATGATGGTACACACAACAGCTGAGCAGTACATCCATAATCATGGACGCGTCGGAGTACATCAAGGAGCTGAAGCAGAAGGTCGCGAGGCTCAACCAGGAGATCGCACGCGGCGAGGAAGCGACCACCAACTCCCACAACAAGGAGAACTCTTTCCCGACGGTACATACCTTGATACATATACAGACACACACACACCCCTAGCTATCACTGCACTGTGTATAGTACTCGATCTAGGTAGTACCGATCCTTATCCAGTTCCAAGTCTTTACGGCCTTACGTTATGTACATGTGATCGATCGGATCATATCAGTGTATATGTACTAATTGGGTATAGTAGCATGATGCGAGACGATTCAATCAATCATTGTATACATCTCTGCAGGTGAGTGTGGAAACTCTAGGGCATGATGGGTTCCTCGTGAACGTGTCCTCCGACAAGAGCTGCCCCGCGCTGCTCGTCGCCGTGCTGGAAGCGTTCGAGGAGCTGGGCCTCACCGTGCTCCAAGCCACGGCGTCTTGCGCCGATACCTTCCGCCTCGAGGCCATGGGAGGAGGAGAGGTATGTGCCTCCTCAATCATTAACCGATCCATCTCTATTCTCTACACATATAGTGTACGATTAGTTGATCAATAATTTGATCGCGCTCCCCACACGGGCGACAAGTGTTGATTCTTGGTTTTGCATTTGGCGAATTGATCTGATGCAGAGCCAGGCCGAGAACGTGGATGAGGATGTCGTGAGGCGGGCGGTGCTGCAGGCCATGAGGAACTGCGGAGCTGAGCAACAGGATCAGTAGCTAATGGAGCTTCCTCTAGCTAGCTGTCTACGTTTCCCCGCATCTTCTTCCTGCAGGGTTGCCTCCGCCCCTTGCACTTGATTAGTTTCACGGATCTTCCGGATCGAGATGAAGTTCAGTGATATATATGTATGCAGCGCAACCTTGTAGTACTATAATATGTCTATATCTGTTGATGAGCGATGGTGATTGGTAATTATATGGAGAACCGTGTAGGTAGTCCGGTCCGGCAAGGTGTTCTTCGAATGAATAGGTATTTATTGGACTCTCACACAGCGGTTTGTGTGGAATTTGCATGTGAGATCGAGGGCTCGGTTTGATGGCAAGATGGTAAGATGGAGATATGTTATGAGTCACCGTGACATAGTACTTCCTTTTGCAATGCATGGCCGTTTTGCCTTATCCATGTTAGAATAGACGTACGGCTGAGATTAGGAGATAGGATTAGGACCTTCTTCTATTCCAAGCCTCTCACCCTCTCATACATCTATATAAACCCCATGAGGGGACAACGAAATAAACACAACACAATATTAGGGATTCTATAATTTCTACATAGTATTAGTTAGTCTCATGATGCCAATCTTACGTTCTTCCATCACTTCCGCATCGTGCCGCCCCAGGGTGATTAATTAATCTCCTTTCCGCGGGGCGTGGCACCCAATCGAAATCTAAGATTACATCGGTTTAGATTATATGTCTATATATCTGTTGATGAGCGATGATGATTGGTAATTATATGGAGAACCGTAGGTAGTAGTCCGGCAAGGTGTTCTTCGAATGAATAGGTATTTATTGGACTCTCACACAGAGGTTTGTGTAGAATTTGCATGAGAGAGGGCACGGTTTGATGGCAAGACGGTAAGATGGAGATATGTTATGAGTGTCACCGCGACATACTTCCTTTTGCAATGCATGGTCGTTTCATCCTATCCATGTTAGAATAGATGTACGGCTGAGATTAGGAGATAGGATTAGGACCTTCTTCTACTCCAAGCCTCTCACCCTCTCATACATCTATATAAACCCCATGAGGGGACAACGAAATAAACACAACACAATATTAGGAATTCTATAATTTCTAATCCCTCCGTTTAGAAATATAAGATGTTTTAGGTTTGTGAAGGAGATGTATCTAGACATGTTTTAGTATATAGGTTCAAATGAATCTAGACACTAAAAAATGTCTAGATACATCTCATTCACAAACTTAAAACATCTTATATTTCCAAACAGAGGGAGTACATAGTATCGGTTAGTCTCATGATGCCAATCTACGTTCTTCCATCACTTCCGCATCGTGCCGCCCCAGGGTGATTAATTAATCTCCTTTTCGCGGGGCGCGGCACCCAATCGAAATCTAAGATTACATCGGTTTAGATTAGATCTAAATTTCAAAATTTCTAGTTCCAGTTTTCTTCGAGTTAGACACAAATAAATCTTTGATCCCCATGACATTTTTCCCGGTGAGAAAATCCAGTCATCAAGTTGATCATTAGCTCGGTTCCAATCTCATGGATTGCGGCGATACCTGGCGATGCGCTTATTAGATCGAATTTTGTGATTTGCGGCGGGCATGCAGCACGTGTCCTCAAGCAGCCGATTTGACTACCGTACATCAGCGTCAAGCGGCCCATGCGTGAGCGCTGCTCCAACAGCTAGCCGCGTCCTCGTCCGCCGGCCGGTCACGCCCGCCGTCCAGGAGCGCAACGGAGACCCGGGCATCATCCTGTGCGTGCACTCGCCTTTGGGGTTCCGTGGGCAGGCAGTCACGCACTACAAGACAAGGAGATCACATGCAAGATCCCAATTTGCATCAACGATGCATGCATGCGGTCGTGTTACAGTAGCTTTGATCCAAGATGCCCATGACTCCAAACACCACAACCGAACATGCGCCACATCCCGACGTCGAGCCGCTTGGTCGAGTAGCACCATATCGACACCCGTCTCTGCTAGAAAGGACGCCTTCGAGTGACGATCATCACCAACACATCTTCTTCATCACTGATACATCATTGTTAAGGTTTATATCAATGTGGTTTTCACCAAGATTTTTTTGTCAACCTACCGCCGCATCTATGTCCGTCCACATGATGGACAAATATCTAGGACGTCCTCTGACAGTACAACGGCAAGACACAACGACGGTATTACTGCGTCCATGACACCGACGACGGCATTGACCGCGTCCGACAGCTAAAACTGCATCGACAAACCGGTGTCACAATTATGATGCCCCTATGATCGCACATACGGTTCTGGCTAAACCGTTTTGTATTCGGTGTGCTTCCTCCGGTTGCCCACGACCTACAACCTACAACTGTGCATACGGTTCAAAACCATTGTGTGCTCGATGAGCTTTCTCTAGTCCTGGCAAATTACTGGTCTCACTTATGACCGCGTCCTCTGACATCCGCAAGACGCCCCCGACGATACCTCTACAAGGTGCAAAACGTCTACAATCATAGCTCTGTCCAAAAGAAAAAATCGCGCATTTTTTTTGCGTCTCCGGCACTGGTGGTCACACCACTACGATGACTACGACATTGACCACACCTATATCGACTATGGCTACACCATGATCGGCTACCTCGACATCGACATCAAGAACAACGTCTACAACAACTTAAGAACTCTAGCCAACAACGTCTGTGTCATCAGCAGCATTCACGACACTCCGACTATGACCGCGGGAGGGAAGAGAGGCACTAGAAGGAGACACAGTCACCGCCCCTAGGTGCGAGCCATGATCATGTCAAGACACAGTTTGATGACCTCAAGATGGAGAAGACGACGAAAGTGAAAGGTTTCGCAACATAGTAAATCAAAAAAATTCTACGGATGCGAACGGGGAAGCCAAGATCTAATCTAGGAGATGCAAACAACGAGGGGGGATAGATGAGATCTTCATACCCTTGAAGAAATCGCACAGCGGAACGTTCAACGGAACGTGGTTGATGTAGTCGTACTAGCCTTCTCCTCCTCGCGATCAGATCCGATCCAACGCCGCAAGTGGCGACGCCTCCGAGAGATGCACACGTACGGCACCTCGACATCTCCTCCTTCCTCGGTCCAGCAAATGGGGTGGAGAGATAGATTGGATCTACAACACGACGTCGTGGTGCAAAGGTGGAGAGTTTCTGCGGCAGGGCTTCGCCTACGCGCAGTCGGGAGAGAGAGAGAGAGAGAGAGAGAGAGAGAGAGAGAGAGAGAAGGGCAGCAGGTAGGCGGCTAGGGTCCGAGGAGGTGTGGGGGGAGGGTGTGCCCCTGCCCTCTTTATATAGAGGGCTGGCCGGCTACCCCTTGCCCCTCCTCCAAACCCTAGGGCCGGTGGCCACATGGGTGGAGTGGGGGGCAAGTTTCCCCCTTCTAGAAGCTCTCCCTAGGGTTTCCCCTAGGGCTTGGCCGACTGGGCCTATGGGGCCTTGTGCCCCTGGCCCAATGCGGCCAGTGATGGAATTATGCCCTAGAGGCAATAATAAAGATGTTATCATTATAATTCTTGTTCATGATAAAGTTTATATTCCATGCTAGAATTGTATTAAGCGGAAACTTTAATACTTGTGTGGTTTATGAACGACACCGTGTCCCTAGTATGCCTCTATGGACTAGCTCATTCATTAATGATGGTTAAGGTTTCCTAACCATAGACATGAGTTGTCGATTAAAAATGAGATCATGTCATTGGGAGAATGATATGATGGACAGACCCAAATTAAGCAGAGCAATTAGATCATGTCATCGTGTTCATCTTTGCGAAGCTTTTCTTATATCAAATATTATATTCCTTAGACCATGAGATAATGCAACTCCCTGGTATCGGAAGAAAGCTTTGAGGTCATCAAACGTCATCCTATGAGAGGGTGATCATAAAGGTGTCTCTCAGGTGATCGGAAAGTATCTGTTGGGTTGTATGTATCGAGATGGAATTTGTCCCTCCCAAGTCGGAGAGATATACTTCGGGCCCACTCGGTAATCGATATCAACACCGCTTGCAAGCATGTGGTTAAGGAGTTGATAACAAAGTGATATTGGATTACGGAACGAGTAAAGTACTTGCTGTGAACGAGATTGAACTAGGTATGACGATATCAACTAGTACGACTACATCAAACCCTAAACGCCTAGTTGTTGCCCTCCTCTCTCAAACCCTAAACGCCTAGTTGTTGCCCTCCTCTCTCCCTAGTACGACTACATCAACCATGTTCCGTCGAACGTTCCGCTGTGCAATTTCTTCAAGGGTATGAAGATCTCATCTATTCCCCCTCGTTGTTTGCATCTCCTAGATTAGATCTTGGCTTTTCCCGTTCGCATCCGTAGAAAATTTTGATTTACTATGTTGCGAAACCCTTCAGTGGTATCAGAGCTAGATCTATGTGTAGATGTGTTTCACGAGTAGAACGCAACATGCTTGTTGCGGACGTTGATGTTTTCTGTTGCAAGCCTCTTGTTGTGTACTTCTTATGACGCGGGATAGTGAGATCGAAGCGGTCCAGGCCAACTTTACGCGACCTCGTTCGCGAGACCGGCTCCGCACTTGACGTGTGGCTTGTTCCACACATGCGGCTCGTGGATGTCAGTTTCTCTCACTATAGTTGTCATGGGATTTACACCGGATGTTGGCAACCATAATATCACTGTTGTGGCTTTCCGTAGGTAAGAATCATTCTTAGCTTGTTACTCCCATAAGCCACGTAAAACATGCAACAACAAAGTAGAGGCGTCTAACTTGTTTTTGCAGGGAGTGTTTCTGTGATATGGTATGGCCCAAGATGTGATGTGTATGTTGTATGCAATGATCATGTTTTGTAATGTTTCATGACTTGCATGTCGACGAGTACACAACCGGCAGGAGCCTTATGATTGTCTTTATAATTGTGTATGACCTGTGTGTCAACTTCTTATACTCCATGTAATAGCTTTACTTTATCGCTAAGTAGTTAGCAATAGTTGTAGTTGCTATTCGTGGTGGAGGCAATCATGGTGGAGTGATGGAGATCATGCTGGCACGCACAAGATGGAGATCATTGCGTGGAGATTGGCTATACCATGTCACATAAAATTATATGCATGTGATGTTTATCCTTTTATGTATCTTATTATGCTTAGATCACGATGGTAGCATTATAAGATGATTCCTCACTTAAAGATCAAGATAAAACTGTGTTCTCCCCATGTATGCACCGTTGCGAAAGTTCGTCGTGTTCAAGCACCACGTGATGATCGGGTGCTATAAACTCTACGTTCACATACAACGGGTGCAAGCTAGTTTTGCACACGCGGAAATACTTGGGATTGACTTGACGAGCCTAGCATGTACAGACATGGCCTCGGAACACACGAACCGAAAGGTTAAGCATGAGTCATATGAATGATATGATCGACACTTCATTCTCCACCATTGAAACCACATCTCTTCTCGTGAAGATCGGATTAGGTGTGGTGAATTTGGATCATGTTCACTAAACAACTTGAGAGATGTTGAATTTAGTGGGAGTTCATCTAGTAATTTTATTAAGTTGAATTAGTTATCATGAACATAGTCTAAATTGTACTTGCTAATTTTGTAGATCAAATGGCTAAGTCCAACTTCAACTTCAACATTTTTGCTGATAAAGAAAAGCTTAAGAACAATGGGTCTAACTTCACCAACTGGTTCCGCAATCTGAGAATCATTCTCGCTGGCGGACAAAAGGACTATGTCCTTGAGAAAGCGCTAGGTGACGTCCCTGCTGTAGATGCGCCGGCTGATGAGAAAGCTGTTTATCAGTCGTGCAAAGATGATTATGGTGTGATTAAGAGCACCATGTTGTTTGCTATGGAATCGGACCTTCAAAATCGTTTTGAGGAGTTCCCCGGGCCCTTTGAGATTCTTGAGGAACTGAAAACTATGTTTCAGACTCAGGCCTGTTCTGAGAGATATGAGATCTCTGAGAAATTCTTTAACTGCAAGATGGAGGAAGGGAGTTCCGTTAGTGAGCATGCCATTAAGATGTCGGGCTACACTCAATGCCTTGAGCAAGCGGATCGAAGATTCGGAGGAGCTCAAGATTGACAGTAGTTCGCAATCACTCCTCCTAGCTACAAAGGTTTTGTAGTTACTCATAATCAGATTGGTTCCACCGACACGATCATCGAGCTCTTCGCTAAGCTGAAAGCTGCGGAGGTGGACATCAAGAAAGATAATCATGTGTTGATGGTCAACAAGCCCCCACTTTAAGAAAGGTAAGGGTGCAAAGAAGCCCTTCAAGAAAGGCAGCAAGCGCGTTGCTGTTCTGCTGAGAAGAAGCTCAAGTCTGGACCTAAGCCGGACCTTCGAGTGTTTCTATTGCAAGGACAAGGGTCATCGAAGAACTGTCTCAAGTACTTAGCGGACAAGAAGGCTGGCACCATCAAAGGTATATTTGATATACATGTTATTGATGTTTTCCTTACTAGCCCTCGTTGTAGTGCCTGGGTATTTGATACTGGTTCAGTTGCTAATATTTTTAACTCAAAATAGGAGCTACAGAATAGACGACGGCTAGCAAGGGATGAGGTGACGATGCGCGTTGGCAACGGATCAAGAGTTGATGTGATGGCCGTCAGCACGCGCTCCTTAGTTTTACCTTCGGGATTAGTTTTAAACCTCAATAAATGTTATTATGTTCCTGCGTTGAGCATGAACATCATATCTGGATCGTGTTTATTGCAAGACGGTTATTCATTTAAATCGGAGAATAATGGTTGTTCTATTTATATGAGTAACATCTTTTATGGTCATGCACCTGCCATGAATGGTTTATTTCTTCTGAATCTCGAAAGCGATGAAACACACATCCATAACATTGAAGCTATGAGATGCAAGGTAGATAGTGATAATACTACTTATTTGTGGCACTGCCGTCTAGGTCATATTGGTGTAAAACGCATGAAAAAACTCCAATCTGATGGACTTTTGGAGTCTCTTGATTTTGAATCATTTAACACGTGCGAGCCATGCCTCATGGGCAAGATGATCAAAACACAGTTCTCCGGTATAATGGAGCGAGCAACGGACTTGTTGGAAATCATATATACTGATGTATGTGGACCAATGAGTGTTTCGATGCGCGGTGGTTATCGCTATTTTCTCACTTTTACTGATGACTTAAGTAGATATGGGTATATCTATTTAATGAAACATAAATCTAAAACATTTGAAAAGTTCAAAGAATTTCAGAACGAAGTGGAAAACCATTGTAATAGAAAAATTAAGTTTCTACGATCCGATCGTGGAGGTGAATATTTGAGTGATGATTTTCTCACGCATCTTAAAGCAAGTGGAATCGTTTCGCAACTCACGCCACCCGGAACACCACAACACCACAGTGCAATGGTATGTCTGAACGCCGAAATCAAACTCTATTAGATATGGTGCGATCTATGTTGTCTCTTACAGATTTGCCATTATCATTTTGGGGTTATGCATTAGAAACCGCTGCATTCACTTTAAATAGGGCACCATCTAAATCCGTTGAGACGACACCGTATGAACTGTGGTTTGGTGCTAAACCTAAGTTGTCGTTTCTTAAAGTTTAGGGATGCGAAGCTTACGTCAAGAAATTGACGCCGGACAAGCTCGAACCCAAAGCGGAGAAATGCGTCTTCATAGGATACCCTAAGGAAACTATTGGGTATACCTTCTATCACAGATCCGAAGGCAAATTGTTTGTCGCAAAGAACGGATCCTTTTCTTGAGGAGTTTCTCTCGAAAGAAGTGAGTGGGAGGAAAGTAGACCTAGACGAGGTTATTGAACCTTCTCTTGAGTTGGAGAGTAGCGCAACACCTGAAATTGTTCCAGTGTCGTCTGCGCCAACAATAGAGGAAGCTAATGACAAGGATCATGAAGGTTCGGATGATGCTACTACTGAACGTCGCAGGTCAACAAGGTCACGTGCCTCTCCTGAGTGGTACGGCAACCCTGTCTTAACTGTCTTGTTAGTAGACGACAGTGAACCTGCAAACTTTGAGGAATCGATGATGAGCCCAGACTCTGAGAAATGGCTAGAGGCCATGAAATACGAATTAGGATCCATGAGAGAAAACCAAGTATGGACTTTGGTGGACCCTCCTAGCGACCGAAAGGCCGTTGAGTGCAAATGGATTTTCAAGAAGAAAACGGACGCGGATGGTAATGTTACTATCTATAAAGCACGACTTGTCGCGAAAGGTTTTTGACAAGTTCAAGGTGTTGACTACGATGAGACTTTCTCCCCCGTAGCGATGTTTAAGTCGGATTTTATTAGCAATTGCTGCGTTTCATGATTATGAAATATGGCAGATGGATGTCAAGACTGCGTTCCTTAATGGCAACATTGATGAAGAGTTGTATATGATGCAACCCGAAGGTTTTGTCGATCCTAAGGATGCTGATAAAGTGTGCAAACTTCAGCGTTCCATTTATGGACTAAAGCAAGCATCTCGGAGTTGGAACCTTCGTTTTGATCAAGTGATCAAGAGCTTTGGATTTGTTCCAAATTGCTATGAAGCTTGTATCTACAAGAAAGTGAGTGGGAGCTCAGTGACATTTCTAGTACTATATGTGGATGACATATTGATTATTGGAAATGACATTGATATGCTTAACGATGTGAAGAGTTATTTGAACAAGTGTTTTTCAATGAAAGACCTAGGGGAAGCTGCTTATATATTAGGCATCAAAATCTATAGAGATAGACAAAGACGCCTAATAGCTTTAAGCCAAAGTACATACCTAGACAAAGTTCTGAAAAGGTTCAGGATGGATAAAGCAAAGAAAGGTCCAGTGCCTATGTTGTCAGGTAAGATATTGAGCAAGGCTCAGTGTCCAGCTACGGTAAACGATAGAGAAGCTATGAGCAAAGTGTCTTATGCCTCGGCCATAGGTTCTATCATGTATGCCATGCTATGTACTAGACCGGATGTGTCCAATGCTCTTAGTTTGACGAGCAGATACCAAAGTGATCCAGGAGTGGAACACTGGACAGCCGTGAAGAACATCCTAAAGTATTTAAACAGGACTAAAGAAATGTTCTTGGTCTATGGAGGTGATGAGCAGCTCGTCGTAAAAGGTTACGTCGATGCTAGTTTTGACACCGACAAGGATGATTCTAAATCTCAGACAGGATACGTTTATATTTTGAATGGAGGAGCTATGAGCTGGAGAAGCTACAAGCAAAGCGTGATCGCGGGATCTACAGTAGAAGCGGAATACATGGCTGCTGCAGAAGCGTCAAGTGAAGGAGTTTGGATCAGGAACTTCATCACTGAGCTTTGTGTGGTTCCAAGTGCCTTGTACCCACTGGAGATATTTTGTGACAACACTGGCGCCATAGCACTGGCTAAGGAACCAAGATATCATCCAAAGACCAAGCACATCAACCGCAAGTTTCATATAATTCGAGATTATATAACAGATGGAGATCTGAAGATTAGCAAAGTACATACGGATCTGAATGTCGCAGATCCGTTGACTAAACCTCTTCCACGAGCAAAATAAGATCAGCACCTTAGTGCCATGGGTGTTAGATTGTTGCCAGATGTAAACTAGATTATTGACTCTAGTGCAAGTGGGAGACTGTTGGAATTATGCCCTAGAGGCAATAATAAATATGTTATTATTATAATTCTTGTTCATGATAAAGTTTATATTCCATGCTAGAATTGTATTAAGCGAAAACTTTAATAGTTGTGTGGTTTATGAACGACACCGTGTCCCTAGTATGCCTCTATGGACTAGCTCATTGATTAATGATGGTTAAGGTTTCCTAACCATAGACATGAGTTGTCGATTAATAATGAGATCATGTCATTCGGAGAATGATATGATGGACATACCCAAATCAAGCAGAGCAATTAGATCGTGTCATCGTGTTCATCTTTGCGAAGCTTTTCTTATGTCAAATATTATATTCCTTAGACCATGAGATAATGCAACTCCCTGGTATCGGAAGAAAGCTTTGAGGTCATCAAACGTCATCCTATGAGAGGGTGATCATAAAGGTGTCTCTCAGGTGATCGGAAAGTACCTGTTGGGTTGTATGTATCGAGATGGGATTTGTCCCTCCCAAGTCGGAGAGATATACTTCGGGCCCACTCGGTGTCGATATCAACACGCTTGCAAGCACGTGGTTAAGGAGTTAATCACGGTGATATCGGATTGAGTAAAGTATTTGCTGTGAGCGAGATTGAACTAGGTATGAAATCTGCGATCGAATCTCGGGCAAGTAAAGTATCGCGTGACGAAGGGAATATATATATGGGATGAATTGAATCCTGGCATCGTGGTTCATCCGATATGATCATCGATGAATATGTGGGAGTTAATATGGGTTTCCAGACCCCGCTGTTGATTATTGATAGAAGATCATGTCTGCATATTCTCGAACCCGTAGGGTCACACACTTAACATGTCTCAACGCTAGGATAGAATGGATAATTGGTTTATGAGTTTTTGTTTAGAGTCTCGGATGAGATCTAGGACATCACGAGAGGTTTCGGAATGGTCCGGAGAATAAGATTCATATAAGGGAAAGCAGTTTTTGGATTTCGGAATTGTTTCGGATTGTTCGGTATTATACCGGAAGGTTCTAGAAGCTTCCGGAGTGGGACCAACGTGGCCCCACTTGTCGGGAGGGGGTGTGGGCCTACGAGGGAGTGCCCTGGCCGCATTGAGCCAGGGGCACAAGGCCCCATAGGACCAGCCGGCCAAGCCCTAGGGGAAACCCTAGGGAGAGCTTCTAGAAGGGGGGGGGGGAAACTTGCCCCCCACTCCACCCCATGTGGCCGCCGGCCCTAGGGCTTGGAGGAGGGGCAAGGGAAGCCGGCCAGCCCTCTATATAAAGAGGGCAGGGGCGCACCCTACCCCCACACCTCCTCAAACCCTAGCCGCCTAGTTGCTGCCCTCCTCTCTCCCTCTCTCCCGATTGCACGTAGGCGAAGCCCTGCCGCAGAAACTCTCCACCTTTTGCACCACGCCGTCGTGTTGTAGATCCAACCTATCTCTCCACCCCACTTGCTGGACCGACGAAGGAGGAGACGTCGAGATGCCGTACGTGTGCATCTCTCGGAGGCAACGCCACTTGCGGTGCTGGATCGTATCGGATCGCGAGGAGGAGAAGGCTAGTACGACTACATCAACCATGTTCCGTCGAACGTTCCGCTGTGCGATTTCTTCAAGGGTATGAAGATCTCATCTATTCCCCCTCATTGTTTGCATCTCCTAGATTAGATCTTGGCTTTTCCCGTTCGCATCCGTAGAAAATTTTGATTTACTATGCTGCGAAACCCTTCATCCAAGGAACTCCCTCGTAGGCCCACGCCCCTTCCCGACAAGTGGGGCCACGTTGGTCCCACTCCGGAAGCTTCTAGAACCTTCCGGTACAATACCGAACAATCCGAAACAATTCCGAAATCCAAAAACTGCTTTCCCTTATATGAATCTTATTCTCCGGACCATTCCGGAACCTCTCGTGATGTCCTGGATCTCATCCGAGACTCCGAACAAAAACTCATAAACCAATTATCCATTCTATCCTAGCGTCGAGACACGTTAAGTGTGTGACCCTACAAGTTCGAGAATATGCAGACATGATCTTCTATCAATAATCACCAGCGGGTATGGAAACCCATATTGACTCCCACATATTCATCGATGATCATATCGGATGAACCACGATGCTAGGATTCAATTAATCCCATATATATATTCCCTTCGTCACGCGATATTTTACTTTCCCGAGATTCGATCGTTGGCATCGGCATACCTAGTTCAATCTCGTTCACAGCAAGTACTTTACTCGTTCCGTAATCCGATATCACTTTGTGATTAACTCCTTAACCACTTGCTTGCAAGCGGTGTTGATATCGACACGAGGGGCCAAGTATATCTCTCCGACTTGGGAGGGACAAATCCCATCTTGATACATACAACCCAACAAGTACTTTCCGATCACCTGAGAGACACCTTTATGATCACCCTCTCATAGGATGACGTTTGATGATCTCAAAGCTTTATTCCGATACCAGGGAGTTGCATTATCTCATGGTCTAAGGAATACAATATTTGACATAAGAAAAGCTTCACAAAGATGAACACGATGACACGATCTAATTGCTCTGCTTAATTTGGGTCTGTCCATCATATCATTCTCCTAATGACATGATCTCATTATTAATTGACAACTCATGTCTATGGTTAGAAAACTTTAACCATCATTAATAAATGAGCTAGTCCATAGAGGCGTACTAGGGACACGGTGTTGTTCATAAACCACACAAGTATTAAAGTTTCCGCTTAATACAATTCTAGCATGGAATATGAACTTGATCATGAACAATAATTATAATAATAACATCTTTATTATTGCCTCTAGGGCATAATTCCAACAGAAAGTGCAAGACTTCAAATTTAGTGACAAACATTTGTTTCTCTCTTGCTACGACTGACTGACGGAGTGTTAGAATAGATGTACGGCTGAGATTAAGAGTTAGGATTATGACCTTCTTGTACTCCAAGTCTCTCTCCCCTACTGTACTTCTATATAAACCCCATGAGGGTCAACAAAATAAACACAACACAATATTAGGGATTCTATAATTTCCACAGTCCACATAAACAATAACAGACAACGACTTACCTTCTCGTTTGGTAACCATGTATGCATAGTTTCATACACCGGAGAGAAGTCACATGGGATTGTTCTGGAGATTCAGGTAGCTCCAGAATCATGTTGTTAGTGGACTGTCATCAACTTAGAAGTCATAACTAGGTTGTAACTAAGAATTAGCACAAACAGTAGGATGGTGTCAGTGACTTAGACATGACAAATTCTTAGACGCCTGAGATCTAGGCACTTTCTATTTTTTCAAGTATCCGCAGAAGATTTGTGCGTTTTGTATTAAGCTTAAAAGGGAGAAACACATAGTCACTTACGATTACAACACAAGGTAGCACCCTCCACAGACTGGCTGCCACTTTTTGGACACCGGCAACCCACTCATTTTTTTGGAAATGGACGCATTTATTAACAAAATGTTTAATGTTTATACCCGGCCTCTGCATAACCAAGATGCACACAGCCACACGAACGATAAAACTAGGGAATAAAAGTAGAACAGTATTACAAAAAGGCACTATCAAAATAATTGTCTTCAATCTAAGGTAGATCAATCCTCAAATCACGCGGCCATCCATGGTGGGAGAAAATATCCCTCGCCGTGTGCTCCAATCGCGTACATCCTTTCATAAATAAGTCGTGAAACTCCATGCGTTGGAGAATAGTCCATGATCGGAGGATAGCCGTGGCTCGATAAATAACCTGCAGAGGATAAGACACCATGTTATTAAAAATCTTTTCATTTCTACAAAGCCATAGCGACCATATGATGGCAAGTGCTCCCACCCTAAACAAAGTTCTGTACTTATCAACAATCCATGCAACCAATTACCAAAAACATTGGTTCCTAAACGTGGAGAAGATAAACCATAAGCTATTTGGATGAATGACCATATAGAGCGAGCAAATTTGCAATGAAAGAATAAATGAAGAATTGTCTCATCGTGATGACAAAAAACGCATTGTGTACTTCCATGCCAATTTCTCTTCGCAAGATTATCTTTTGTTAGAATTACACATTTACGTAGATACCATGCAAATATCTTCGTCTTAAGGGGTATTTTCATTTTCCAATTCTTACTATTATCATCGATCGGGATATCAGGTTGGACCAAAGCTCTATATAGTGAGCCAACAGAAAATTTACCACTTTCTAGTAATTTCCATTTGAACACGTCAACAACGTCCGACAGTTGTATCGTGGATAATCATAATAGTAGATTGTTCCAAGATACCAGTCGAGGACCAATGAGACTTCTTCTGAAAGACACATTAGGAGGATTGTCTTCCATCACTGTGGAAATTGTATCCTCTTTGTGTCTAACTATCGAATATAGAGCTGGATATTGTTCAACGAAGAGTAGTTTGGCTAAGCCACTTATCTTCCCAAAACCTAATATGTGATCCATCCTTAATCTCGAAAGCACCAAAACGAAAGAAATGTTTTTTGGTGGCCATAAGACCCGCCCAAAAATGTGAATCATCGGGTTTCCAAACCACTTGAGATACAGCTTTGGACCCCACATATTTCCTCCATAACATGGTATGCCAAACACCATCTTCAGTAAGTAATTTAAAAAGCCATTTGCCCAGAAGCGTAGTGTTTTTGACTTGCAAATTGCGAATGCCCATTCCACCATACTCCTTCAGGTGGCAAACCACATTCCATCTGGCCAATCGATACTTCTTTTTCTCACTATCCCCTTGCCAAAAGAATCTTGAGCAGAAATAATCCACTTTGTTCAAGACACCTTTTGGTAATTGGAAAAACGAGATCATATACAGTACCATGTTAGTAAGTACTGAATTTATAAGAACTAGTCTTCCACCAAGGAATAACAATTTTGCCTTTCCAACTATTAAGACATTTTTGTAGCCTTTCCTCCACAAGTTTCCCTTCAACTATTGTGAGACGCCGATAATGAATTGGTACTCCCAAATAGTTGATTTAAATTGCCCCTGACCACAGCCGAAAAGTTTAGCATATAGGTGAGCCTCGTTTTGGGCCTCGCTAAAACAATACAAATCACTCTTATAGAAGTTAATTTTAAGTCCAGATAGCTGCTCGAATGCTGATAAAATTAGTTTCAGATTCTTAGCCTTCTCCAGATCATGTTCCATAAAAATGATTGTGTTATCAGCATATTGAAGAATAGAGAGTCTACCATCAATAATATGTGGAACTAATCCTTCAATTTAACCATCAGCCTTTGCTCTCTCAATAAGGATAGCCAACATATCAGCCACTATATTAAATAGTAAAGGTGATAATGGATCTCCTTGTTTTAGTCCTTTCTTGGTCTGGAAGTATTTGCCAGTATCTTCATTACTTTAATGGCAACACTATCCCTAGACACAAACGATTTAATAAGAGCGTGCCACTCCTTAAAAAACCCTTTCATGAAGAGTGTTTGTTGGAGGTAAGAGGAATTAACTTTGTCGTATGCCTTTTCAAAGTCAATATTGAACAATACACCATTTACATTTTTTGAGTGCAGTTCATGGATCGTTTCATGCAGAATTACAACATCATCTAGGATGTTTCTTCCTTGCATGAACACAGTTTGAGACGGACTAACAACATGGTCAGCAACTGAATTTAGTCTAATCATGGCAACTTTAGTAAAAATATTAAAGCTAACTTTAAACAAACAGATTGGGCGATACTGTTGTATACGTTCTGCATTGTTAACCTTAGGCAGTAAAATTATATTTCCAAAGTTTAGTCTAAAGAGATCCAACTGATCGACCTATAAAAGCCCCAAACAAATTCATCAGGTCCTTCTTGATAACATCCCAGAATTTTTGGAAAAATTCCGATGGGAAGCCATCAGGCCCTGGCGCTTTGTTATGTTTTATTTGAAAAACAGCTTTCTTAACCTCTTCCTCGGTATATGAAGCAGTTAGAAAGCTGTTTTCTTCATCAGAAACCTAGGGAATATCGGCAGTTTGAGATTTGTCTAGAGAAAATGAATTTTCCGCTGGAGCCCCAAACAAAGATTTATAATAAGCTATAATATATGACTTCAGTTGCTCCTATCCCTCAATCATACCTTCATCCTGGATCAGAGAGTGAATAAGTTTCTTATTATGCTTGCCATTGGCAACATCATGAAAGTACCTTGTATTCGCATCTCCTTCCAGAATGAATTTTTCTTTAGAGCGTTGGTACCATTTGAGTTCCTCTTCGCGTAGGAGTCGGGCTATCTCTACATTCGATTGGCTTTTAAGCTCAATTTCTTGTGCAGTTAACGGCCTGACCTCCACGTAAGCCTCTAAGTCATTAATTATAGATGTTAGGCATATTTTTTCATTTTTTAGGATCTCAGCTGTGTGCCTGGCCTATCCACGAAGGAACTTGCGTAAAGCACGCATTTTGTTATTTCATCGTAGGATAGGCGTTTGGCCACCAACCGGTTTGTCCCAAATAGCCTTAACCATCTCGAAGAAACCATCACGGATCATCCATCCGAGTTCAAATTTAAACTTATTCGTACATTTCTGTGGCGGTGATCCAAAAGATAAAAGTAAAGGAGCATGATCCAACAAAGTGTTGGGGAGGTGACCCCGGATAGGGTCAAGACAGGGGAAGGACGAAAGGAGTCTCCCTTGTCATGCGCCGAGTTACTGTTTTTATCGGCCGAGTCATGTAAGAGTCGGCCGAGATAAGCAAGGCCATGACAGCTACAGAAGGAGTAAGACCTTATCCGGCCGACATACGAATTAAGTCGACCGAGTGAGTCTGAATAACTTGAATGCAGGTGACGGCCGAGCCGAGTTATGCGAGACAAGGCCGAGTAACACGAAGCTTGCAGGAGAAGGAGGTGCCTATAGTCAAACCCTAGTCACGGGCTAGGAGGAATCTGAACAGAGCCAAGCATGAAGGACAAGGAGCAGAGCAGCAGAAGGGCAGAAGAAGGTCACGGAGGTGACAGTCAGGGAGCCCGAGGCGGAACATGAGGGTTGCCATCGATAGAAGGGGGACACGGAAAGGGGATCGCCGAGTTACCATATTGCGACAAGCATATTCCTCGAATATGCTTGCCACGTCAGCCCTAGGAGGAACCAAGGCACCCCTTTATAAGGGGAGATGCGGGCTCCTGAGGGGGATGGATTCATTCTACGCCATAAGACTCGTGTAATAGCTCTCTTCTTCCTGCAAACAGCTCAAGGAGCACTTGTAGTCCTCAAGAGGATAAATAAAGATCTGCATGTTAATCATTTGAGTGTAGAAATCACTACATCTTCCCTCCCCGGATCCCTCTAGCATCCATTGGCCCCATACTTTAGCCTACCCATGGCATCTGCCATGCCACCACCACGACAGTTGGCGCCCACCGTGGGGACAACAGCGGTGCTAGCTGGAGTCAAGATCCGGACGGGAAACTTCATCCACACCGGCGAGCGCGTTGTCTCTGGATTAGTCCAGAGATTCGATCTCTGGGACTATGTCAGTGATAACGCATGCAGCTTCAGGAGGAAAGCGCCTCCGCGCAACGACGTCTTCATCAACTTGGGCACGCACAAGGTCTACATCGACGTCGACACCTCATGCGTTTATCCTCACCAAGTTGTTGATGCAGGAGAGCCTCCCCTAAGTGATGCTAACGGTCCGCGTGGAGCACGCCCCATCGGCAGTGTCGAGGTGATGGTCATAGCCGCAGTACAGGCCGCAGGAGCAGGCGCCGGATCAAGCAAGGACCCGGCGACAGGAGGACAGGTGACCACGAAGCAGGCAGCTCCACAGCCCGCCGAGGTAGATCCGTCGGCAGCCAAGTCAGCCGAGGTGCAGGAGACAACCCCAAAGGCGGCGAGGGTAAGATGGCCACCTTTGGAAAGACCAGAGAATATTCTCCAGACAACTATAGATAATCTAACTATGCATGTGGCACCGATACTTGATCCGGCTAATGCTCAGGAAGAGTTAGAAGAGACTAGGCAGAAAGTACTGGTAGAGGCAAAAAAGGTGTCGGCCTTGCGGGAGTCCTTGAACAGAACCCTGCGAGAGTATGCTAAGGCAAATAAACTAGATGTTTCCCCTGAGCAGGTAGATGAACTAAGGTTGAGAGGAAAAAACCTCATGAATGATATCCACAAAGAGCATGAGACTCATAAGGCAGATTTAGTTGATCTAGGCTTGCCGAGGTATAGCACCCCGGCAAAGAACCTAAGGGCGGCAAATGCTGCTGCATTGGAGTTAGAAGGATTAATTGGCGAAGCCCGACAGAAACAGCAAGAAAGAGTGAATGAGCTGGTACGCATTGTGAACCAGCAGAATGAAGAAATGCTTAGGGCTGACCCGGCAAGACCCGAAGCCTCGCGTATGGTTCATTCGGCTGGAGCAAATACCGCACTATCGATGTGGCAACATCCTCACCCGGAAACAACATGCGAAAAGATAGAGCAGTAACTTCAGGAAAAAGAAATAAGCAAATTGTTCCGTATGATCCGGCAGTAGCCGGAAAGGTCAATGAAAACAGAGGCAATGTAAGCCGAGGTAACAGTGGCGAAAGAAACCCCGGCGGTGCCAACAAAGGCAACGGAAGCCGAGGTAATGGAGACCTCGGAAGAGGAAATCATGAGAACAATAATCTGGCAGAGGGAAGGAGAGACCCACTGCCCGATCCTCAGCCGAGGTATGAGCCTCGGCAAGAGCGAGAAGTGAGACCAGCTCACCATAATGAGGCAAACGAGAGGTACAATGATGGTTACTCAGATATGGAGAATGCAGGGCATGGTGGAAATAACCATTATGGAATGCAGGAGAGAATCATTTACAGAAACTTGCCATCAAATGATGCAAGATTAAAACTGGACAGGTTGTATCGGTCTGAGTTGTTAGATGAGCAGGGTCCACCTGGTCCAGCGTGTTTTGGACCTCGAATCATGGGCGAGCCACCAGTGCCAAACTTTCAACTAGCAAGGGGCACGAAAACATACAATAGGAGCACAAAACCACATGATTGGTTGATTGACTATGCCACTGCAGTAAAAATAGCTAGTGGAAACTTGCGATGGGCGGTAAGATATGTCCCGCAAATGTTGGAAGGACCAGCCAGAGTATGGCTGAACAATCTGCCAGCAGGCAGTATCAATTGTTGGCTAGATTTTGAAGAGATGTTTGTCAGCAACTTCACCAGTACCTATAAAAGGCCAAACGGGCCACAGCAGCTCGCTATGTGCAAGCAGAGGCCGAATGAGATAGATAGAGATTCTTGACTCGGTGGTGTAACCTTAGAAACTCATGTGAAGGGGTTATAGAATTTCAAGTGATAGCTTGGTTTGCTCAAGGCTGCCGATACGCCAGTGTATTGTGGCAGAGGCTGCAAAGAGATACGCCGACCACCTTGGTAGAAACCATCAGGATAGCAGATTCGTATGCATCGGGGGATCCGACACAACCAGAACTAATGTCGGCAGAGCATTGGGAGCATCAAGATCAATATGCAAGAGATGCAGCCGGATCATCGAGGCGCAACGAGTTCAGAGGTAGAAGAAGAGAGGAACCGGATTACAGATACGCTTCCAATCAGGTGGCAACGGTAGTGCAAGATCAGCCGAGTCACGGAAACAGGCAGCGATTGAAAAATGGTCCTCAGCAGTGGACACCGAGGAACGAAGGGAAGAGACAGTGGACACCAGAACAGAAGAAGCAGTGGCAGGAAAGGCTGAAATACACGTTTGAATCCATGTTGGATCAACCGTGTAAGTTCCATACTTCAAATCCGGCCAAGCCGGCTAATCATACGACTCGGCAATGTGCTTGGATGAAAAATGCAATGGGGAACCCGGCGAGCATGCAAGCGCCTCCTCATCAAGCGCATCAGCAGCAAGCACAGTTAACTGGAGCAAATGCGCAGCAGTTAATGTTACCCCCACCTCCTCCGAGGCATGATAATTCGGACCGGAGAGACGCAGTGCATCAAGTAATAAATCAAGGTCAGGATGGAAGGGCAAACCCAGGAAATAATGGACGTAATGATTATAGGGAGCATCATCAATCATATTGTGTGTTCACAACAGAACAGCAAGACATGCAAAGTGTACAACGCCGGCATATGGAAGTAAATGTGGTTATGCTGGCGGTACCAAGATATGTGCCTTGGTCAGATCAAGAAATAACCTAGAGCATAAGGGATCACCCGAAAATAATGCCGAATCCAGGGTCGTACGCACTCATGCTAGATCCGACATTTGCCGGGCCCAACATTAATGTGAAATTTTCAAAAGTACTCATTGACAATGGGAGCAGTATGAATATCATGTACAAAGATGCGATGCATAAATTCGGAATAACGCGGAATATGCTGCAATCCACAAGAACCACATTCCATGGAATAGTGCCGGGACTTTCGTGCGAACCCATTGGGAAAGTCCGAGTAGATGTATTATTCGGCACAAGGGAGAATTGCAGAACGGAAAATTTGGAGTTTGAAGTGGTGGACCTAGAAAGTTTCTATCATGCTTTACTCGGACGGCCAGCATTGGCCAAATTCATGAGCAGCTGCCACATTACTTACTTAAAAATGAAGTTACCCGGACCACAAGGGGTGATAACAATAGCCAGAGATTACATGAAGCCGGAGATTACATGAAGTTACCCAGACCAAACCTGGCTGAGTCATTGGTGATTGCAAGAGAAAAAAGAAGGATTCAGGAGGTAGCGGCTCTCGCTCAGTCGGCACAGCTGAATATGCCGGCATTAGCCAACCCGCATGCAATTGTTTCTTTCCAGCCGACTAAAGAGACAAAAAAGGTCCAGATAGATGAGCAGTTCCCAGAGCGCACCATCATGATTGGCGCCGGCCTAGATGCCAAATAGGAAGGCGAGCTCACCAACTTCTTCCGTGAGAATCGGGATATCTTTGCATGGTCAACTCAAGACCTGCAAGGTGTGCCGAGGGAGTTGGCTGAGCACTCTTTGCATGTAAGGCCAGGAGCAAGGCCGGTGAAGCAACCTCTTCGCCGCTTCGCCGAAGACAGGAGAAAAATAATAGGGGATGAGATAGCTCGACTCCTTGTGGCCGGGTTCATCATGGAAGTGCTTCATCCGGATTGGCTATCGAATCCGGTGTTAGTAGAAAAGAAAAAGGATGACCCAAATGTAGCCGTCGTATGGCGAATGTGTATCGATTACACGAACCTAAACAAGGCGTGTCCCAAAGATCCTTTTCCTTTACCTAGGATAGACCAAGTCATTGATTCGACCACTGGTTGCGAGCTGTTGTCATTTGTAGACGCGTATTCTGGTTTCCACCAGATACCGTTAAATCCGGCCTATCAAATAAAGACTACGTTTATTACCCCGTACGGGGCTTATTGCTATCGCACCATGCCATTCGGCCTGCGTAATGAAGGAGCAACATACCAGAGATGCATGCAAAAGTGTCTACATGACCAGATAGGAAAAAGTGTACAAGTATATGTAGAAGATGTGGTTATAAAAACCAAATAGAGCAATTCGCTCCTGGATGATATTCGGCAGACGTTCGCAAACCTGAGAAGGTTCTGAATGAAGCTTAACCCGGAAAAATGTACCTTCGGTGTGACGGCTGGGAAATTACTCGGTTTTCTCGTATCCAGTCGAGGTATAGAGGCAAATTCAACTAAAATCCGAGCAGTTGAAAAATGGAATTGCCGAGGTGTCTAAATGATGTACAAAAATTCACGGGCTGCCTGGCCTCGCCGAGTCAATTTGTATGTCGGCTGGGGGAAAAGGCATTACCTCTATATCAACTGATGAAAAAGTCTGATAAGTTCATTTGGACACCGCAAGCAGATAATGCATTTCATGAATTAAAAAAGATGTTGGTCACAGCACCAATCCTGGCCTCTCCACTGTCAAAAGAACCTATGTTACTTTATGTAGCTGCCACTAACAGAGTGGTAAGTGCGGTGGTTGTCGTGGAATGGAATTAAGGTGATAAGTCAATACAAAGGCCGGTATATTACCTAAGTGAGGTACTATCGGCCTCAAAATAGAACTACCCGCACTACCAAAAGATGGCCTATGGAGTATACATGTCGGCGAAAAAACTTAAACATTACTTCGAAGAACATCCGATAAAAGTAATTTGTGAAGCGCCCATAGACGAGATATTGAGCAACAAAGATGCAAGTGGCCGAATAGCAAAATGGGCAATCGAGTTATCACCTTATGCTCCGCAATTCGATAGGCGAGATGCAATCAAATCTCAGGCAGTGGCCGACTTCTTTGTGGATTGGGCCGAGGTACAATATGAACCACCATTACCAGATCCGAATTATTGGATAATGAATTTCGACGGATCCAAGCTAAGAAATGGCTTGGGGGCAGGGATAGTGTTGACTTCACCAAAAAAAGATCAGCTGAAATATGTGCTGCAAATACATTTCGCCGCATCAAACAATGTAGCCGAGTATGAAGCACTCGTCCATGGGTTAAAGGTGGCCAAGGAAATTGGTATACGTCGAATCCTATGCTACGGGGATTCAGATCTTGTAGTACAGCAAGTATCAGGCAATTGGGACGCACTAGATGCGAATATGGCCCTATATAGATTCCATGTGCAAAAAATCAATGGATACTTTGATGGATGCGAGTTTCATCATATACCTCGGGCGAAAAATGACGCCACGGACACATTGTCAAAACTCGGATCAACTAGGCAGTCAATTCCCCCAGGTATCGCCCTAGAGCACCTGAGCAAACCATCGATTATACCATCACCAGAGTCCGAGTCAATTCATATCTCGACAGAATTAAAAGAAGGAAGTGTGCCAATGGAAATCGACAAAGAATGCAACCCAGGCTTTCTGAAAATGAACCCGGCCATCGCACGAATAAATACAGAAAAATCCAAAGCTGTTATGTCGACAGAAAACATGGAAATCGACATTGAAATTATCCTAGAGAAAATCACGCCGACATGGGCGCAACCCATATTCTCCTTCCTTAAGGACGCAATCTTGCCGAGTAATGAGGTACTGGCTAGACAGACAATAAGAAGAGCAAAAGCTTATACAATCATAAACAATGAGCTGTATAAGAGAAGCATTACAAGCGTGCTACAAAGATGTGTTGACTCGGTAGAAGGCCAGGAAATACTCCTGGATATACATCAGGGAGAATGCGGGCATCACACCTCGTCTAGAGCTTTAGTAGCCAAAGCATTCATGCATGGATTTTATTGGCCGACGGCGTTGAAGGAGGCAAAAGAGTTAGTAGAAAAATGTAATGGTTTCCAGAGATACGCCAACAAGATACATATGCCCTTGTCCGAGTTAAAAACAATACCAATTACTTGGCCATTTTCTGTATGGTGCTTGGATATGGTAGGTCCGTTCAAGCCAGCCCGGGGCGGTATGACCCATATTCTAGTCATGGTGGATAAATTCACAAAGTGGATCGAAGTAAAACCAAAAAGAAAATGTGATGGACCAATAGCAGTAAAATTCCTCAAAGATATTATCTTAAGATACGGTTATCCACACATTGTTATTACAGACAATGACACAAATTTTGCTGAAGGAGCCTTTGCTAGATTCTGCCAAGAGAAACACATAAGACCAGATGTTGCCTCGGTGGCTCACCCAGCATCAAACATGCAATTAGAGAGATCAAATGGGGTGGTATTGTCCGGAATAAAACCCCGGCTTGTTGAACCTTTGCAAAGGTCGACAGGATGCTGGATCGAGGAACTACCAGCAGTACTTTGGAGCCTCAGGACTACACCAAACAGATCGACAGGATATACCCCATTTTTTTCTGTTATATGGGGCAGAAGCCGTGCTTCCAGCCGACATAATGCATGATTCGCCACGAGTAACCCAGTACACAAATGCTGAGGTAAATGAGGTAGCTCGGCAAGACGGTGTCGATTTGCTAGAAGAGGCCAGGGAATTGGCATTATCAAGATCAGCTATCTATCAGCAAGACCTCCGACGATATCGCAGCAAGAAAGTCAATCCAAGAGTTTTTAAGGAAGGAGATTTGGTTCTTCGGCTAGTGCAGCGCACAACCGGCATGCACAAATTATCACCCCCATGGGAAGGACCATTCATCGTGAGTAAAGCATTGCACAATGATGCATATTACCTAATCGATACTCAGTCACCAGAAAAGAACAAGGCAAACAAAGCCGGCGACGAATCAAAAAGACCGTGGAACATAGCTTTACTTCGCCCATTCTACACTTAGGAGCCATATGTTGTACGTCGTAATATGACGCATCAAGTTGGAGTATCAAGCGTGTATTGAACCTCGCACCTCGAGCAACGACTCGAGGACTGCACAATGTTGTTTCTATTATTTAAGACTATATAGTAAACCTCGGCATCTCGAGCAGTGACTCGGGGACTGCACTGTGTTATTTCTTATTTTGAATTATGTGTTAAATCTCGACACCTCGAGCAGTGACTCGGGGACTGTACCATGTTATTTCTTATTCCTGAATTATGTGTTAAGTTTCAGCACCTCGAGCGGTGACTCGGGGACTGCACCGTATTATCCCTTATTTCGGATTATGCATTAAAACCTCGATACCTTGAGCATTGACTCGGGGACTGCCCCGTGATTGTTTCTTGTTCTAAAAATGCGTATTAAACTTTGGCACCTTGAGCGATGACTCGGGGACTACCCCGAATTATTCTCTGCATTAACCCATGAATTATATTTAGGCAACCCAGTTCGTAACTCGGGGACTGCCACATGATCCAAGATAATTTTTTGAGCACACGCAAGAACTCGATAACCCGAGTGATAACTCGGGGACTAATTTGTATCACCCGCTGTTTGTCGCTAGACACATAAAAGCTCCATAGCTCAGCTACAGACTCGGGGACTCCCCAAAATTGATGATCATAACTTGGAAGATATGGTATAAACTTGTCTCAGTAATCCCAGGAATAGCAAAGCGAAAACAAACAAAGATTTCTAAGGATAATGCAAAAAAGAATAACAAACCCAGCAAATCGAAGTATGATAAGGGATGCAACTTATTGTATCACTTTACCAGATATGGGTTTCGGGCTTTGTACTTCAGATAGAAGTTGAAAACACAATAGCTACGCTGTCGAGTTTATAAAGGGCAGGCAAGATAAATGCCGAACTAAGGTCAGCCACATGGAAAAATACAATCCGAACCTACGAAATCAAAGTTCACCAAAGCAAAGATATAAAGCAATGAGACTTGTTTAAACAAAGTAATAATAATTACCATCACCCATGCCTCAGTGGCGAAAGGCAAAAAGGTTCGCACCACACCAAAAGCCGGACAATTGTTCCACAAACATCATACGCCGGCATACCGGGGACTGAAAACAACTTAAAGAGTTTTTTTTGAACCTAAACAGCGAAAAGGGCCAGAGCACCCTTAAGGGGCAGCAACACGATCAAGAGCATCAGGAATGGCTATCTCGGATGACGACGGGGCGACCTCGGTCTCCTGTGCAGGGGTATTGTCAGGAACTGGACGCTCCAAGGTAGACGGCGCCTCAGCCAAAGTTACTTCACCTTCAACAGAAGCAATAGTAGCCTCGGGGGAAAGCCTCGGCTGCTGAGAAACATTAGCTTGAGCTCGAGAATGCTCAGTCCCTTTAGAGGATGATCGCGCGTCGCCATCCTCATCCGAGCTTGCATTGGAGTCACGGGAGTTGTCCGAGTCACCCCCTGCCTCATCCTGATCGGCCGAATCATCATCAGATGCATCTTCAACTTTGACATCATCCATTGGATTGGGAAGAAAACTCGGCCCTTTAATCCAATTATGCACGTCAGTGTACTCAACAAGCCGAAAGGCACGAGCTTGGCGGCGAGCGACGAACTCTGGATCCTCAACCCAACGGGATCCAGTGCGCAAATTCATTAAAGTGTCGAGCGAGATCTCCTCGTACCAAGACAGAAGGGCTGTAAGTGCCATATCAGCACCAACCCTCCCAGCAAATTCCCTCCAGAGATTTAATTGGGTCTGAGATGCCATTAATATCTCCACAAGTATTTTGACCTCGTCAATATCAGGAGTTCCAGAGGTATTCGGCCAAAGAACATGGTAGGCCCGAATGGCTGCTTGCAACAGATCTCTGCCCATAATCTTCATGGGTCCAATAGCAGCGTCGACGGCAATAAAGAAGTCTTCCATTGAGTATTCTGGACTTGAATCTGCGGGGACACCTCGGCGCTGACGAGCAGAAATCACTGCCTTAGAGCTCACTGGTCTAGCTTCCGGAAAATGATCTACGTGAAAGGAAAACATATCAGTTAAAAATAAGAAAGAGAAGAAGATAACTCGGCCACGGTCGGAAACTTACGATGAATATAACTCAACATTTTCTAGAGATCCTGGGTCCAGTCGGCCTTATTCTTCTCAAAGCGAGTGATTTCCTCGCCCATCATCCGGTTCTTCAGCTCGGCAGCATAGAGGAGTTCCTTGTCTTTCTGAAATTGCAGGCTCAGTCAATTATTTTCTTTAGAGAACTCCTGATCAACTTTTTCCAATTCGGATTTCTGCGAAAGCTTGAGAGACTCAACCTCGGCACGTAACCGGGTTATCTCATCATCCTTTTCTTTAAGCTGCGTCGAATGAGTGGCGGCTTGTTCTAAAAAATGCATCATCATATCATGCATGGATATGCATTCTTGATGCGACGCTGCAAGTGTTTGTAACTCGGCTATACCAAAGCCAGAAGGTTATAAGAAACCCAGGATTAGTCTCGAACGAAAATCAATAGACGAGAGGAATAACTAACCTTCCAGAGCTTTAACCTTCTTGGTAAGACGGATATTAAGATTATTGATATTAGCTACATACCAGCAAAGAATGAATCAGCACATCAAGCCAAAAATGTTAAGAACTTAAGGAACAATACAAAGATTTATTAAATTACCAGTTTTCTTCACCACGGGGAGAACTTTCTCATATTTCTCTTGCAATTTCTTGTGTGCAATGAGCAACCTTTGAAATTCGGCTGTCCGCCGATCATGGGCAACCTAAGTACCAAAGTGAATTACACAACTGGATATTCAAAGCTAAGACAGATCCGAATCAAGCAAAACTTAACTCAGATCTAGGTGGCTGGATATTCAAAGCTAAGACAGATCCGAATCAAGCAAAACTTAACTCGGATCTAGGTGGCTGGATATTCAAAGCTAAGACAGATCCGAATCAAGCAAAACTTAACTCGGATCTAGGTGGCTGGATATTCAAAACTAGAATAGAGCCGAATCAAGTAAAAATTAACTTGGATCTCAGTGGCTGGATAATCAAAGCCGAAATAGATCCGGATTAAGCAAAGCTTAATTCGGAATATGGATGAACCACGATCAATCCAAGTCATACAAGAAATTGACTTAGCAAATAATGCATTTGAAGCCTAACAAAGCTTTCAAACGAACAACAAGTTATTCGGTTGCAAGCTTCGAGGACTAGTGTATATATACTATCATTTGAATAACAATCAAAATATCAACAGAAGCGCTTACCTCGTTCATCTTATCACTGTCAAGAACAATCTTAACAGCCATATGCAAATGACTGCTGATGTCGGAGAGCTGAAATGGCTGGCTACTCGGATTGCCCTCAAGCTGATCGGCGGTATTCCAATTATTGGCGTATTCCACCAAAGAGCCGAGGTTGTTGTTCCCACTCTCAGTACGGGTCAGCACTTTACCTCGGACCCGTTGGGTAACTACCGCCATCGCAGGACTCTTGTGAAGAGTAAGCTGAGTATCAGCGGCCGGGGTGACAACAAGCTTAGCAGAGGAAGCCCCCTTGCGGAGTGCATTAGCTATGTTGGGTTGAGAAGAGCTAGCCGGCCCCTTCTGAGATGCTGAAGGTTTGGTGACAACAACCTTTCTAGTCTTAGAAGAGGTTTCGGCAGGGGCAGCAACCTCGCCACTAGGAGTGGCATCCTTGGATGCAGGAGGAACTATGGTTTCCAAGGGGGCCGAGATGGTGATATCCTCGGCTGGAGTTGGAGTAGCAGCTGGAATTGTGATGGTCGAAGGAATATCGGGGGAAACCTCAGTGGTCATAGCAGGGGCAACAGGTTCAACAGGATGATCTACTGGCGGAGTTATGTCGGCGTTAACGGTGGGAGCTGTGGGTACATCTTGCCGAGGCGATGTATGAGTCGGTGCAGGAGGAGAGTCAACACGAGAGGGACTAGGAGCCCGAGTATCTTCAGGGGGCGGAGGAGAAGGCTGCCGAGCTGTGTGGCTTGTCATACTTGGACCACTTGGCTTGGCAGAGAGAGGAGCTCTCCAAAGGACAAAAGGTCGAATCAAAAGACAGAAAGAGAGAAACAAGAAATACGAATAAAAATAAACTCACCCAGTAACCCTAGGCATGGTATTACGACTCGGAATATGCTGGGAAGACTTCTTCACTCGCTTCTTGGGAGCAGCGTCGGAGGGACCTGCCAGAGCGGTGCGCTTCTTCGAGGCAGCAGGAGCTCGAGAAGCAAGAGGCTCGGCGTCGTGCACCTGACCGACTGGATTAGCTAGGAAAGTAGGAGCCGGAAATGCGTAAGAGATAGGCATCATGGCAACTACCTCAAGAATTTGGACGTCGTCTGAGTCACATTCATCCCCGTGGGCCAAGGTCTTGCCACGGGCGCGAGCCGGAGCAACATCCGACTTAGGGACAAACTCTTCCGAGTCAGGTTCCCCATTGTTCGGGGTATTCCGATCTACGGTCCACGGAAGAGCCAAAACCTCGGCATCCTCGATCTTTTGCTCCGCAAACCTTTGCGAGAAAAGAAACAAAGTAGAGTTAGCAAAAGAATAGTCTCAAACACGACTCGGAAACAAACACAAATGCGTAAATTTACCTCAGGAAGGGGATTCCCGCGAGTGAACGGCTTAAGTCCCCATGTCCAGTCCTCCGGCATATCAGTCTTGAAGATAGCTCGGACACGCTTATAAATAAGATAGTCGTCAAGCTCAACCATCGAAACTCGGTTGGGATCGAGAGGACCACTCATGTAACAAAGCTTGTGAGAGCGAAGCTGGAAAGGGCAGATTCGGCTACTGACGAATGTGGTTATCAGATCCTCACCGCGGAGTCCGGCGCGGATCAACTCCTTGAGACGAATCTCGAATGCCTCGGCCAAAGCATGGCTCTTCCTGGGATTGTAGTTCCAATTCTTCTTGGAAGGGATGCCAATAGAAAAGGCAGGGAGCCGAATCCTGTCTTCTTTTCCAGTGTTCTTGACATAGAAAAATGATCTATGCCATTTCTTGCAAGACTCGAGGCTGGCGACATGAGAGAACTCGGAGTTTCTCCGAGGTGTAAAGGACGCGGCCCCACACTGGGTAAGGGATTTCTCGGAGGGGTGAAGTGATTTATCCGGAACGATGTTAGATCGGATCTGGAAGAATTTAGACCAGACGGACACGGAGGGCCAGAGGCCGAAGTACCCCTCCGAGGCCGAGATGTAAGCAGACAAGGAGGCGATAGCATTAGCTGGAAGGTGATGCGGCTGAAGGCCGAAGTAATCAAGGAATTCCCTAGCAAAATCGCTAAGAGGGAGGTCGAACCCACGAGCAAAGTGGGACATGAAAACAACGTACTCGCCTTTGTTGAGTACAGGAGAGGATTCTTTGTCGGGCAAGCGACAGCTTACCTCGGCAGGAATCCGACGTGTCCTAATCAGCCACTCAATCTCACGACGAGTGGCAGAGGAGCCCTGCCAAGAGCCCCGTTCTGGACCGGACACAAGGTCATCGTCTTCGACGCGCGCTCCACTGATAGAACTAGACATGGGCTCGGCAGAGGAATCAACGGAGGAGAAACTAGCGGCGGAGGGAGGCCTAGAAGCGCATGGCCCCGTCGTGGTTCTAACGAACGCGGAGGCGCAACAAAGGAGAACCACCGCGAGGAATCTGGGAAACCGAAGGATAGCCTAGGGCGGAAATCTAGCAGCAGCGCTGTAGAATAAATCACCCGCGGAGGCGGCGAAGAAGCGCACGTCGGTGAGGTCGTCGGAGCAGAAGAACAACAACGTTGCCGTCGAGGAGATCGACAATGGTGCAACCACCGGCGCACGAACAGAGCCACGGGCGCAAGAAGGAAGAAGGAGAACGGTGAGCGAAGGGGGAAAGTAAATCCCCTAGCCCCGCACCCCTCCTTATAACCGCGCAGTCCTGGCGGTAGTGGGATCGTGGGTGCGCATGCTAACCATGCAAATCACGCGTGCGGCGGAACCGCTCGCAACTGAGTGGAGCCACACCGAAGACCACACGACGCAGGAGAGGATCGGGCCTCCTGACCGAGGCGGAACTCGAGGCATCACTGCGCCGACGCGACGGGCGATAATCACTCAGAGCTTGTGTGGGGCGCGTAGATGAACAAAAAACTAGAAGAATAATGATTAGTGGTACACGTAGGACGAGGCGTGCTCAGGAAGCTGCACGGATACCTCGAACAGAAAAAAGTAACTCGGAAATAAGGAGAGACGTCTGTTGGGAAACTGATGTGGCCCGGCCGAGGTTACAGGAAGGACCAAACCAGCTTCGGGGACTAATGTTGGGGAGGTGACCCCGGATAGGGTCAAGACAGGGGAAGGACGAAAGGAGTCTACCTTGTCATGAGCCGAGTTACTGTTTATATCGGCCGAGTCATGTAAGAGTCGGCCGAGATAAGCAAGGCCATGGCAGCTACAGAAGGAGTAAGACCTTATCCGGCCGACATACGAATTAAGTCGGTCGAGCGAGTCTGAATAACTTGAATGCAGGTGAAGGCCAAGCCGAGTTATGCGAGACAAGGCCGAGTAACACGAAGCTTGCAGGAGAAGGAGGTGCCTATAGTCAAACCCTAGTCACGGGCTAGGAGGAATCTGAATAGAGCCAAGCATAAAGGACAAGGAGCAGAGCAGCAGAAGGGCAGAAGAAGGTCACGGAGGTGACAGTCAGGGAGCCCGAGGCACGCATGAGGGGCTCTCTGGAACATTGCCATCGATAGAAGGGGGACACGGAAAGGGGATCGCCGAGTTACCATATTGGGACAAGCATATTCCTTGAATATGCTTGCCATGTTAGCCCTAGGAGGAACCAAGGCACCCCTTTATAAGGGGAGACGCGGGCTCCTGAGGGGGATGGATTCATTCTACGCCGTAAGACTCGTGTAGTAGCTCTCTTCTTCCTGCAAACAGCTCAAGGAGCACTTGTAGTCCTCAAGAGGAGAAATAAAGATCTGCATGTTAGTCATTTGAGTGTAGAAATCACTATATCTTCCCTCCCCGGATCCCTCTAGCATCCATTGGCCCCATACTTTAGCCTACCCATGGCATCTGTCGTGCCACCACCATGACACAAAGCCTCAATACGATCTAGAGGCGAATAGTTACCATAGGAAACTTATGTTCCCAGTCGGTATCCATAAGCACTCTATCTAGTTTTTCGCATGTTAGCTCCGAAAGACTATTAGCCCAGGTAAATTGCATTCCTAACATTGTGACCTCTCTTAAGTCCAGACTGTCTATAATAGCATTGAACAAAAAAGGTCAATGTTCATCGAACCGGCCCCGACTTTTCTCGTGAGGGAATCTAAGCAAATTTAAATCCTTTGCCATATTCACTAGCTCGCGTAAAAAGTCAGCTTTATAAACATCCTGGGCGGTTCTATATACGGCGACTAAAGACCATGTGAAATTGTCATCCTTGTTATAGATATGGATTTTATAAAAAAATCTCCCACCGAACTAACTAAAACTTCCATAGTCTCATCTCGGACGCCTAATAGGATCCCCCAGATCGACCACGCGGCGGATGTGATATCCACGTAAAGTCCACTCCACCAGAAAGGCAATTGAGTAGGGCTTGTGAAAAATCTCGTCTACCAGTCTCAGAAATACCCAGAAAATCCAACTTATGGTCTCTCACACAATCAACAAAGAATAAATGTTTAGTTAATTCTGAAGACCTCTGCTATTTGAAAACATTCCATTTATTGCGAAACTATAGGAGATTTGAATACACAGGATCTCTTGCGCGACCGCTGGCTCTTTGATTTCCGACCAGAAGCTTTTAGCTAATACATAGAGGAAAGCCCAGTCTCATCAAAGTCCACCTCCGACACTTCACCAACTAAGTGAGAAAGGAGTTGACCATCTACTATGGCATGCAACTCCTCCTCCTCGGTTAGTGAAGCATCAGGAACAACAGTGACCTTAGGAGTAACTGTTAGACGGTCAACCTCCATGTGTCGCAAAACATTAAAAGAAAAAAGAGCATCCTGTACAGAACTACCCAAACTAATGCCGATATTGGCTAGTTTAGATGAAATAACAGGAGTAAAAAAAGACAAAAAGGATTTCGAAGAACTCATTATACCTGGCGATTCTAAGTTCTTCTCAGCCTTATGACGCATGGCCTTGACCATGGAATCCTCATCAGTAGCCGACGCCCGAGAGGCATCGACTCCATGGCGCGAGCTTCGCCTGAAGGGAGTACCACTCCCCTGCACAGCAACTGGTGCAGCAATACCAGGAAAAGAAACCCACGTTGGAGGCAAAGGCAGCCCTGACCCCTCCTGGGTCCGGCCACCCCCGTCGTCCAACGAGGTCTCATGGCCCTCCAAAGGAGGCCACCCGTCCTGATGCATCTCCAGGTCCTCCCTGACCAGAGCCACATGGTCCTCCCTGACCAAAGCCACGCGGTCATCCACATCGTCGTGGTCGGCCAACCCCTCCTGGGTTAGCCCCACAAGAACATCGTCCTCGACCTGATCACGAACGGCGCGGTCAGCCAACCCCTCCTGGGCCAGCTTCCGCGAGCACTCCAAAGAAACGACCTCCTCAAGGACCGGCCGAGTACCATCAACAGGAATGGATCTACCCATAACATGCGTCCTGGACCTCGCCGACGAAGCTGAGAGAGTCCGCCGAACAGCCATAGAAGCAAAGCGAAGAGCCTCCTGTAATTGAGCTGGAGAAACACGAGTCACCGAAGAAGAACCCCTTCCACGAAGGGAGGAATCCATAGGTAGTGTAGCCAGAAGCTCACGTCCCTGAGGAGTAA
Organism: Avena insularis; assembly: GCA_023614405.1. Taxonomy (NCBI): domain Eukaryota; kingdom Viridiplantae; phylum Streptophyta; class Magnoliopsida; order Poales; family Poaceae; genus Avena; species Avena insularis. Next base: position 31,194,747 of record CM042690.1, read on the forward strand.
CCGGATTAGCATTAAAAGGAGTGACATCAATCACCCTCTGCACCCCCTGACTAGAAGATGAAGGCGCCAAAGTTTCCTGCACAGGCGCGGACGAGGAAGAACCAGAACCCGTGACCTAAGTGGCAGTAGCTATGTCAGAAATATCCATAGCATCCACCATAGGCTTCCCATTGGCCTCATCATCTAGCTAGGTTACACCTCTCACCTTCCCACTTCTACATGCTACCCAGGATTGCCAAATGTCGACCATGGCGCACAAGATCCACTGTGGAGGGTGACACTCGAGCCAGATACTGTTACACATATGGATTCTAAACTGAGACATCGGTTTCGTGAGAGAGAACTCATCTAACAATTAACACTCCAATCTCTACTATTCTTCTCCATATCCTTTGAATGCCGTGTAGGTGAGTGACACTCTCCGATTTTATAGCGTGAAAATGAAGGCAAACATGGGTGATGGCGCCAAAGATATTTCTTAGTATTGCTCCACACGACCACTCTCATCGTTGATCACTATTGTGTGTCTCCCCTCGTAAACCATGATATGTGCCACTTCTAATAAAAGTAATCCGAATCTTTGCTATCTATTATTTCATGTGCGACTTTGATCGTTATCCTGACTAGTTTTCGTGTCTTTTGTCAACTTTTCTTCGTGGGTGGTATCCGAAAAGGTCAACTCTCACATATCCTCTCCTTCCCCAAGGAATCGTTTTGAACACTAGCTAGGTCAAAACTTGTGTTCTAGGACTTTATTTTCGCGAGATGTATGTTCTGGCTTGCCTTCGCTGGTTTATTCCAACATTGTTGCCATAAGATTGTTGCATCATCCTTAAAAACATCCAAACATGATTAATTTAATTTTAGTCATGTTTTGATAACACTTAGAAATGGTCCATACATTTTCACACAAAATATGTACACATTTACAAATGCATACCACAATGTATTGAAAATGTACTGGAGTAATTTTGGGAATTAAAACACATATCTTAAATCAAGGGCAAAAGGTAGATTCCTTGCTGCTACCTGTTGTGTATGTTTGGAAATCCTTTTATATTGGCGGTGGGGTACGCCGTTGTTAGCCAATGGTGTGGCATACTCTTCCCTTTTGTAAGTCATTAGGACTAAAAAACATCTTAGATTTTGTTTGAATAAGATATTGTTTGTGTACACTTTCACCTTAAACATATTCCATGTTCTTCCTTGTTGTTGATCATACATATGTTGTAGTAGATTTTATATGCAGGACTACTGATATAAATGTGACATATGAAACATTGTGTTATGTATTTTGTTACATACATATGGAATTATATCAATGGTGACACTTGTGTACTTTTGAACAGGCGGGAAGTATGATGTTCCCATAAGAGTTCTTAGGTCCGAACTCGATGTAGATCTATTTACAAAAAAAATAAAACTGCATTTTTACATATAAAAAAGTTCTAGAGAAATTATAGAGTACATATAATCTGAGTATATGCAACCAAACTTTTATCGACATATCTTTTCACCTATGATCTATAGAAAGAAGACAAATATGGGTAATAAAGTTGTGATTTTTGGTCTTTTAGAGCCACATTTATAGTATTATTTAACAAACTTTGAAGGTACGTAGAACATCTATGAATCAACTCAAATGAAAAATTCAGAATCCTTGGAGCACCGGAGCCGGAGCCAAAACGATGCTCTCATGATGTTCCTTGTACCGAGAAAATATCAGTATGGCACGACTAAAATAAAATGCGTTCATTTGCCCTTTCCGGCGGCGAACGGTGAAGCCAAAGATCGAGATCACACAAATTCAGTACCAGCTGGTGAAGACTGTAGAACAACATCACAATATAGCTGATATGCATGAATGTGCAATTCGGCATGCACGAATGAACAGCGCATGAACATGTGACCGACCGTTGATTCCCTCGCCGTACCTCTCGGTCTCATCCAATACAATACCACCCCTGATCGTCTCTTTCTGTTATTGTCACCGAACAGTTGAGCTCCTAGACATATCCATGCCCTGTCGAGCTGCTTAACAAACAGTTGATCTGGTACTTACTCCAAGCTCTACAACTGTAGTATTAGCTGAAGAAACTTGCTAGTACAGTAGCTTATATTTTTCGAGAAGGGGATACATATCATCACCTATGCTTATGGTAGCGGCCGGGCAGGAAGAGTATCCAATGCAAATGAGCTAGCCTGTCAGGACCAGCTACCAACAAAACAAGGATGGCTCCAACAATCATGGAGAGGAGCCAAGGAGGAGACATGGGACCGGATTGGAGAGCCACTGGACACTCACACTCCTCTGGCTCCATCTCCTCGGACAGGCCAAGAGAAAGGTCGGCTCACGCCACACACCCTGCAAGGGCTTGTCATCAGGGTAGAGAACAAGGCGGCGCCATTTCTTGCTGGAGCACGAGAGCCCTACTATGCGCTCGTGATCAGTTTCTGGCGATCCAGCGAGCAGGACAGGAATATCTTGGAGGTGAACTGATCAGAGACAAACAAACAATGCTAGCTAGCTGCGAATGAATGAATGAATGTCTCGAGGGACGCGCAGGGAATATTACGTCCATCCATGTGGTGGCCGGGGGCCAGCCAGCTCGATCGGCGCGGCGGGGTGCTCCTGGCCCTGGCTGGCTGCTATGTGGGTGCACGAGCTAGCTTGGTTATCATGCGTGATCCACGAGCTGCTGGCCAATCTGGTCTCTAGTCGTTTTCTCTGAATTTCGGTGTCAAGTAGTGCAGATTACAGTATGCTAGCGATCATGTATATATATCACTGTGCGTGCGTGGTCGGCGTGTTGCCTCCGATTTACGCTAGATCGATAGATCCAGGTTGTGGCAGCTAGAAGTCACCTGACCTCCATGCACCGGTCGATCACGAGAGGGATCTGAATGCGGTTCCAAGGGGTGTCTGAGAGCCCAGCGTTGCAGAGGCGCAGGGCGTGCGTGTCGTCTGCATTCGGCCGGTAGCAATCAGCTCGAGTCCAGAGGCTCCGCAGCTTTTCCAGCTCCGCCAGGTTTGGGCATCGGCCGGATGTTGCCAATGAGGCGACAAGGATGGTACTGATCCCATGGAATTCTGCAATGGCCAATGGCCTCTCTGTCTCTCCAGAGTATGCGTGAAACAAGTGTCACAATTGGACCATCCATCATCTAATAGCATCCCAGCCGCGCACCCAATGCCGCGCCACAAAGAGATATTGGGAACGCTAAGGCTGCCAGCGCTCTGCAGGGTATGTGAACGTGATGTAGGCTTGAACCTCTAGGGTGACCCGATCTTCACAGATTCATGTGAGATTTGAGGGAGGAGATGAAAACACGATGAACATGGCAAAGAACACGATACAAACACACACCACACCCGATCTAATCAGACAATTTTCTCTCGTTGGCCTGGACCACCAACCTAATAGAATCACAAGACAAAGAGAAATTATTAATAAAAGGCCAGAGTTTGAATTTTTGAATTATTAATAACAGGTTGTGTGCATCGACCGATATACAGAGGCCGGGGTACATCCTTTTTCGAAAAAAAACAAGACAAAGACGAAAGATAGAATCCCTTGTGACATATTGGCAAGACCTGATAGAGTCTAGGGCGAGGGGAAGAGATCACTCCAAGTAAAATCCAAAGGAAAAAACTAGGTAGAGTACCAATCCATAGAGATATCAAGTGCTTCGAGAGATATTGTACATCTCATAGATTAAATGTAGAGGCCTTGGTATCCATGTATGGATCTTATCCACAAGGGGAGGGATGGAGGAGCAAAGGTCAATTGAATCTCATGTCTTTGCTCTTTTCTAGGGTTCACATGTGGAGGTGGAGTCATATATATAGTCAGCCATGAGGTAGGGTAGTTTAGACACAAAAAGGGGATACATAGGTCGTGGAGCAACTCTTCGGTGCGGGCCCATCACTAAGGCCGAACACTCGGGGTAGTGGGACTAGAGATTACAGTCTGGTAGGCAGAGCATGAGACTCCAGATCGGGTCTTTGATGGTCGGTCACACTTGGCGTCTTGAGCCAGGATTGGCAAGCCAGAGACTCGGGTCGTGGGTGGTCAAAGACTTCAGTCTTAGAGGGTTAGGAACTCCGGGCATGCAGGACTAGAGACTCGAGTGCAGAAGCAGCAATTTCTTCTTCCGTCTCCTCCAAGCTCCAACCTTGTCAAGATTGTGTCCTCATACGCCATGGGCTTCATCCCATGCTTCCATAATCATCGTCATCAACCTATCATATTCATAGGACATGGTATAAATTAGAATACCACTCACAAAGGAAAGAATTAGACTCGTACAGAGGAATGAATTCACCTTTGATGTCCAAGATAAGTTGGCATATGTTGGTGTGCTTAACAAAGGTGCTTGATGTGGACATGACTGTTGGTCGGGCTGCATCATAATGGATGGAGCCAACCCATATTCTTACCGTCCACCCTAAGTTTACCCGTGACCCGTACACATACTCCTCAAAGGGTACAACTTTTTTCCATACCCGTTGCCCGACATGGTAATTTGGTACCCACAGGGTAAAAATACCCATGTTGTCAAACACACCAAATCAAGCAACAAATAGTTATAAACAACATCATATAATCATCATTTAGCATCACGACATTTTAACTATTAGCACATGCATATTGAACAACAACATGCCATGAACACTAACACATTCTCATAAACAATATTACGTGCTCACAAGCAGGAACATGTCATCGATGATAAACATCGGTCATAGTCATAAACATTTTAAGTTCACAAACTCACCAAAAATTATAGATGTAATCAAGCTGAGATCAATTTCCTAATATCGTCGCTCGAGACATGATCACCGTTTCCGAGATCAATCAGTGCAGGAGTTACGATGTGGAACCGCTAGAGGTGAAGGGCTCCTACACCCCAGGAATAAGTGGAACAAATATTTTCTACATGAAGAGACAGATAATTGTACACTAGGAAACAAAAAAGGACAACACATGACATCCATGAACAAAATAATTGTGGAACTAATTTCTGTAACACTGTGTTTGGATGTATGAATTTGGGCTTGGAATCATGGAATCTAGAATTGGGGATCCATTTCCGCCGTTTGGGTTGCGCTCTGAATTGCTGCCTGGAAACGGAAAGAAATTCTGAGCCCCGCTGCCTCGCATGCAAAGAGCCCGCCCACGATTCGTAGGTCGCCCCCTCGGAATCGCGTGGAAACACAACCCGCGCGTACCGGTTCTCTCGAGAAAAAGAGCCATGCCTGCCTCCCGACGTGGACATGTTGGAGATATGCCCAAGAGGCAATAATAAAGTGGTTATTATCATATCTTCATACTTCTGATAAATGTTTACATACCATGCTATAATTGTATTTACCGGAAACATTAATACTTGTGTGATTTGTAAACATAAAAGAGTCCCTAGTAAAGCCTCTTGTTAAACTAGCTTGTTGGTTAATATATGATCATGGTTTCCTGATCATGAACATAGAGATGTTATTAACAACAGGGTCATATCATTAGGGGAATGATGTGATGGACATACTCCTATAGTTAAGCGTAGCATAAAGATCAAGTCATTTAATATAGTTCATTTGCTATAAGCTTTCTGATACATAGTAACCTAATTCCTTCAACCATGAGATCATGCTTATCACCATCACCGGAAGGATGCTTTGATGACATCAAACACCACACCATAACTGGGTGGCTATAAAGGTGGCATTGAGTGTTCGGAAAGTATGGGTTGAGACACATGGATCAAGAGTGGGATTTGTCCATCCATATGACGGATAGATATACTCTGGGCCCTCTTGGTGGAATGTCATCCAATTAGCTTGCAAGTATGTGACTGGCTCACAAGGGATCACATACCACGGGAACGAGAAAAGAGTACTTATCGATAACAAGGTTGAACTAGGTATGCAGAGATACCGACGATCAATACCTTGGATAAGTAAACTATCGTGAGACAAAGGGAAATTGGTATCGTATGTAAGTGGTTCATTCGATCGCAAAGTAATCGTAGAAATATGTGGGAGCCATATGAATTTCCAGATTCCTCTATTGGTTATTGATCGGAGAAGTGTCTCGATCATGTCCGCATAATTCACGAACTGTAGGGAGACACACTTAAGGATTCGATGTTGTTGAGTAGTTATGGAATGATGAATAAGAGACCGAATGTTGTTCGGAGTCTCGGATGGGATCCGGGATATCACGAGGAGATCCGGAATGGTCTGGAGAATAAGATTCATCTAAGGAAAGTCCTGTTTCGGGGTTGGAGAATGGTTCCGGTGTTTTCATCGGGAAGTTTCTAGAAGGTTCCGGAATGTCCGGCACTCCGGAGGGGAAGGGTACATGAATGTGTCATTACAAGTTGGAATGGTTGCATCATGTACTAGGTGTCATCGCTGAACAAAATAAAGGGATAAATCAAATCCTAGTTTGAAAAGTCAAACGCCAATTTGAAAAAGTCAAACGGCTATTTTGTTTGGTGGAGGGAGAGTAGGAAACCTACTTGGGGAGGAAGTCCCTCTCCCTCCACCGCCGGCCCTTGGAGACCGAGTTGGGGAGGGACTCCCCTCCCCTTGGCGCACCCCCTCCACCTATATAAGGAGGGTCAGGGCTGCCCCTCCAAGCACACAACTTGCACCCTGCAAACCCTAGCTCCAAGCCGCCGGCGCCGCCACCTCCTGCCGCCGCCGCCTAGGGCTAAACCCTAGCCGCCGACTTGGGGCATCCCCTTGCCCTAGCCGCCGGACTAGCTCCCTCTACTTGGTGTGTATAAACCCTAGATCGCCAAGCCTCTCTCGTAGTCCACCATACTCGCTCCGGCTTAAGGCGAAGCCCTACGAGATCTCCCCTCTACTTCCGGTACCACGCCGTCGTGCTGCCGGAATCGTGAGGAGAGTGCTACAACCTCCGCTTTTTCTGGAACAAGGGAGAGGAAGGTCTTCATCGAAAATCAGAGCGTGACCATTGCGAGCGCTTTAGGAGCATGGAAGGATCGTCTCTGTGATCTTGAGATCGGAAAGAGTACGACTACATCACCCACGAGAATCTGCTCTTGTTAACCGCTTTGGATCTTCGAGGGTTAGTATTCCATCGACTCGTTGCTACAATCTAGTAGATAGATCTTGGCTTGATCATAGATTAGATCTTGATTGTGTGTTCATGCGGTAGAAATTTTTTGTTTTCCATGCTACGAACCCCTACAGTGGTATCAGAGCCGTGTCTATATGTAGATCTGTTGCACGAGTAGAACACAATGGTCATTGTGGGCGGTGGTGCTTTTATTATCAATTGCTTCTTGTGTACTTTGCATCTTGCGGTATGATGGGATGAAGCGGCTAACCTTACATGACATCGTTCATGAGACTTGCTCCACGCTCAACATGCAACTTGTATTGCATAAGTGGCTTTGCGGGTGTCTGTCTCTCCCATCATAGTATAGATCCAATTTACAACGGGCACTTGATAGTTCAAGCATCAACGTTGTGGTTCCTGTTCGTAAGTTAGAGCGACACTTATTGAAAGCCCCAAACCACGTAAAACATGCAAAGAAAATTAGAGGCGTCTAACTTTGTTTTGCAGGGGTGTGCTGTGATGTGATATGGCCATGATTGTGATTATATTTGATGTATGCAATGTTCCTTATTGTAAGTTGACAACCGGCAGGAGCCATATGGTTGTCTTTAAATTCTGTTAAGACCCGTGTGTCTATTCAAAGTAGTTGAAATAGTTGAAGCTGGTGGACGACAACCATGGAGCGGGGTGACCTTGATGCAATGCCGGTGATGATGGAGATCATGTTCGTTCTTGAAGATGGAGATCGAAAGCACAAAGAAGAAAGGCCATATCATATCACATATTATGAATTGCATGTGATGTTAATCCTTTTATGCATCTTGTATTGCTTAGTTCACGACGGTAGCATTATAAGATGATCCCTCAAGCACACAATTTCAAGTTTTAAAGTGTTCATCCTTAGTAAGCACCGTTGCTAAAGCTCGTTGTTTCGAAGCATCACGTGATGATCGGGTGTGTTAGATTCTGCGAGTGTATACAACGTGAGCAAGCCAGATTTGCTCATGCGGAAGCTAAGGTTTGATCTTGACGAGCCTAGCATGTACAGACATGGTCTCGGAACACGGATCACCGAAAGGTAAAGCATGAGTCATATAGTAGATATGATGAACATGTTGATTGTTCGCCATTGAAGCTACATCAACTCTCGTGATGATCGGTTTTGATGTGGTGGATTTGGTTCGTGTGGTCACTAAAACAATGTGAGGGATATTGTTTTGAGTGGGAGTTCAACGGCAATATGATTAAAAGTTGAACACTATTTATCATAAATTAAATCAAAGTGAATTTGCATAGTTGTTGTAGTCATTGGCATCCGTTTACCACCTTGCGCTTAGTTATAATTGAGATGATAGAACTATAGAATTCTGGTTAGTTACTTTACGAACTGGTATCGTATTGTTTTGAAGTGTTAATCTAAAGTTTAAAAGTCCTATTGCAAACTTTCAGTAAGTTCCGGTTACTCCATGAAGTTTAATAATTGGTATTAAAATCGAGAGTGACAATTCCAAGAGTTAGTGTATGAGTATCATGTTTGTCTCCTTGATTCTTGATATTCAAAGAATTGTCTTAATATCAAGGTTATCTAGGATCTGAAAGAGTTGTTTCAGAAACCATGATGTGTGGAAGATATTTTGATATCTGAAATGAAGTTTTGGTTGCAACATGATAGAGTATAATATGGCAAAAGTCATGTTCTCATATTTGATGAGAATTTGCAAAAGATTGGAGACACTAGTTGTCCTAATCCTCCAAAAAAATTTGGAGAGCAACATTATACTCGCGATTCACCGTTATAAGCTAAAGTAGCTTGATCATGAATAATTCCATGAGAAGGATGAATATTTGATGTAGGTAAAATGTTTACTACATCAAGAGATTACTAAAGAAAGGAATTTGAAAGAACACCAAACATTTGATGATGGCAATCTACTTCAAAAGTGCAAGTCCAAAAATATTGGTATTTAACTATACACGCTTTGGACTATGTGTCATGTGTATGGCTCCACTGTTGATGTTGATAGATTCTTTCAAACAGAAAAAAGAAATACTGAAAGAGAATCTCATAAATATATGACAGAAAAGAAAAGACTAGAATTGTTCAGTTTAGGTATATAAAGGATATACGTGTTATGGCTATATTCTTTGCTTGTTAAACAATGTGGTTCTTAAGTATTTGATACTGAATTTGTTGGTATGAATCATCATACGAAACAACAGAATTCATGAACTACAATGGCCTAAGTAACTAGCAAAAGAATATGTGATGATGTTCATCGAGAACAAATAAAGGTTTATTGTGTTGCTCGTTAAAAGCTTGCCTTCAAGATTTGTTTTATCAGGTATTATGAGAACAAAAGGGTTGTTCAACTAATTGCCGTAATCCATACAAGATGGAGGATTCACAAATCTCGTTGGAGAAATCACATCCATAAAACTAGTGCTAAAGATGTCGAAAGACAAATTGATTGAAAGATCACTTATGAAGTGACATCGCCGTTTAAATTATATTGGAAAGAAAACATGAAGAAACTCCATGTGGATGGAATTTTGGAGTCTTTTGATTTTTGATCAAATGACGCTTGTGAAACTTTCCTAGAGATAATTAAAACTTCGTTCATAGGCCAAAAGGGAACGAATGACTAGCTTATTGGAACTTGTACATATTGTTGTATGAAGTCCATTATGTGTAGTCAAGAGCGATGGATTTCAACTTCATATGCTTCCTCTGAAAATTTGAGTGAATATATGAATATTTACTTAATAAGGATGAAGTATGAAACAATTGAAAAGTTCAAAGATTTTCAAGATGAAGTGCAAAATCATTGTAACAAGAATATAAATAGTTTATGATAAGATCATAAAGGAAGATATTTGAGTTACGAGTTTAGCATAATACCTAAGATTTAAGGAATCATTCCGTGGATTTGCATTTCCCGAAACACCATAAGAGTATGGAGCGTTCGAGATATGTAATTAAACCTTGTTTGACATGCTAATATCAAAGGTGTAATTCATGAAACTGTCATTATATTTTAAAGATTAAAAGCTTTAGAGACTACCGTTTTTCCACTGAAAAGAGCTCCATCATAATCCGTTGAATTGACACCATATAAAGTTATGGTTTGGGATAAAACCCAAGTTGTCCTTTCTTAAACATTGGTATGCTATGCATAAGAAAGATGTTTGCAACCAAAGTCAGATAAACCTATCTTTGTATGTTATTTCGAATAACTGTTCCTCCATAACATCGGAGACAAAAATGTTTGTCGCTTAGAACGTCAAGTTTCTTTAAGAAGGAATTTTTCGTGAAAAGTTAATTGGGAGGACAATAGAACTTTGATAAGGTTAAAAGAACCTTAGCTATATGTGCAGAGTTGCGCAGCGCCGAAAAGTGTTCCGGAGGCAGCAACAATGCTCATGACTCACGTGTCTCAAAGGTTGTGGTTACGGAGATCTAAGTTCCTATTAAAACAAGTAGGTCAGATAAACAATCAAATACCAATATTTGAGAGTTAAATCATTATTTGACAATAATGATCCGACTACATGCAAAGAAGCGATGATGGGCCCTGACTCCGTCAAATGGCTTGAAGCCATAAATTCGTGATAGTTCCATATACGAGAGATCAGGCTTTGAACTTGAAAGACCCTCTGGAAAGGTACAAGACCTTACAGTCGTATTTGGATCTATAAATAAATAGACATGGATATTTCACATCTATGAAATTATCGACATGTCGGGAAAGAGTTCACGACAATGTTCAAAGAGTTGACTATGAAAAGATCTGATCTTTCATTAAGCAATATTTAGTCTAGACGGATTAATGTAGCAACTACGACATATAATTTTGTTATGTGTTAAATAAACAAAACAAGTTCTTCTAATAGAATGGTTACCAAGGACGTGTGCATGACACGGTCCAAAGGGTTTTGTTAATTCAAAGGATGCTAAAAGCATATGCAAACTTAAATAGTTGAAGTAAGCATCGCGGAGTTGGAATCTTCACCATGATGAAACTGTTAAAAGAGTTTAATTTCATCGGAGACGATGAAGATGCTTGCATTTGCAAGAAATTAAGTGGGAGCGCTAAGACATGTTTCTAATACATTATGTGGAAGACATATTGTTGATTGGAAATAATGTATCTTTTATTAACACAGGATAAGAATTTCATCTCGATGAAAGACTTAGGTAAAACCCAAATATTTGGCATCAATAGACGCTAATATGGTTGTGCCGAAAGTACATAGATGATAATATTGAATGAGTTCAATATAGAAACTACAAGAAAGGTTCTTGTCGCACAGAAAGGATTGAATGAGTTCAATATTGATGATATATTCTAGTGTATTGACACTTGATAAGTGAAACAAAGATTCAAGTATAGATTGGTACTTGATGTATGAAATCACAAAGAGTATTTATATCAATCATGCTGTGATATGTACAAATCCAGATATGTCCTATGCTCTAAATGATGTGAGCATATACCAGAATGATTCATAAGATGATCATTGGACGATAGTAAGGATATTCTTATGATCTTTTGGAAGAACTAAGAATATATTATTTTGTAGAAGTGACAAATAGATGGTTAGTCATTGTAAAAGTACTACATTGATACTAGTTTTGTCACAAAGTACAAATTAAGTTTATCTCAATCTAAACTAAGGGTGGCACAATGTGATGGAAAGTAAGTTCCATAATGGATTTGGATGAGTTCCAAAGTTAAGACATTGTGACAGATACTACAACAAAAGGGCTAAGTATATAACTGCTATTATAGCAGCAAAAGAGGGCATTTGTGTCAAGTAGTTTGTTATCAAACTAGGTGTAGTTCACAGCAGGGATAATGCTATGAAGATATATTGTACGACAATATTATCAACATGTTTTAACCCCAAAGAACTAAAGGTCACACCAAAGGACCAAATTTGTACAAAGCCATCTCATTAGAAAATGAGTGATGCGTAGAGACGCAAAGACATGCAATTAAACACGGACCTGGAAGTGTCAGATCCGGAGATCAGTTGACCACTAGCAATCGTGTACATACGACACCAGAAAGCCATAGGTTATGAATACACAAAGGTTTGAAACTAGATTATTGACTCTAGTGCAAGTGGGAGACTGTTGGAGATATGCCCAAGAGGCAATAATAAAGTGGTTATTATCATATCTTCATACTTATGATAAATGTTTACATACCATGCTATAATTGTATTAACCGGAAACATTAATACTTGTGTGATTTGTAAACATAAAAGAGTCCCTAGTAAAGCCTCTTGTTAAACTAGCTTGTTGGTTAATATATGATCATGGTTTCCTGATCATGAACATAGAGATGTTATTAACAACAAGGTCATATCATTAGGGGAATGATGTGATGGACATACTCCTATAGTTAAGCGTAGCATAAAGATCAAGTCATTTAATATAGTTCATTTGCTATAAGCTTTCTGATACATAGTAACTTAATTCCTTCGACCATGAGATCATGCTTATCACCATCACCGGAAGGATGCTTTGATGACATCAAACACCACACCGAATCGGGTGGCTATAAAGGTGGCATTGAGTGTTCGGAAAGTATGGGTTGAGACACATGGATCAAGAGTGGGATTTGTCCATCCATATGACAGATAGATATACTCTGGGCCCTCTCGGTGGAATGTCATCCAATTAGCTTGCAAGCATGTGACTGGCTCACAAGGGATCACATGCCACGGGAACGAGAAAAGAGTACTTATCGGTAACAAGGTTGAACTAGGTATGCAGAGATACCGACGATCAAAACCTCGGATAAGTAAACTATCGTGAGAAAAAGGGAAATTGGTATCGTATGTAAGTGGTTCATTCGATCGCAAAGTAATCGTAGAAATATGTGGGAGCCATATGAATTTCTAGATTCCTCTATTGGTTATTGATCGGAGAAGTGTCTCGATCATGTCCGCATAATTCACGAACCGTAGGGAGACACACTTAAGGATTCGATGTTGTTGAGTAGTTATGGAATGATGAGTAAGAGACCGAATGTTGTTCGGAGTCTCGGATGGGATCCGGGATATCACGAGGAGATCCGGAATGGTCTGGAGAATAAGATTCATCTAAGGAAAGTCCTGTTTCGGGGTTGGAGAATGGTTCCGGTGTTTTCATCGGGAAGTTTCTAGAAGGTTCCGGAATGTCCGGCACTCCGGAGGGGAAGGGTACATGAATGTGTCATTACAAGTTGGAATGGTTGCATCATGTACTAGGTGTCATCGCTGAACAAAATAAAGGGATAAATCAAATCCTAGTTTGAAAAGTCAAACGCCAATTTGAAAAAGTCAAACGGCTATTTTGTTTGGTGGAGGGAGAGTAGGAAACCTACTTGGGGAGGAAGTCCCTCTTCCTCCACCGCCGCCCTGGAGACCGAGTTGGGAGGGACTCCTCCCTTGGCGCGCCCCCTCCACCTATATAAGGAGGGGCAGGGCTGCCCCTCCAAGCACACAACTTGCACCCCGCAAACCCTAGCTCCAAGCCGCCGGCGCCGCCACCTCCTGCTGCCGCCGCCTAGGGCTAAACCCTAGCCGCCGACTTGGGGCATCCCCTTGCCCTAGCCGCCGGCCTAGCTCCCTCTACTTGGTGTGTCTAAACCCTAGATCGCCAAGCCTCTCTCATAGTCCACCATACTGCCTCGGCTTAAGGCGAAGCTCACGAGATCTCCCTCTACTTCGGTACCACGCCGTCAGGCCGGAATCGCGAGGAGAGTGCTACAACCTCCGCTGCCTGCTGGAACAAGGAGAGGAAGGTCTTCATCGAATCTTCAGCGTGTGGCCGAACGGCTGAAGGCCTTGTTGGAAGGATCGTCTACGCGATCTTGAGATTGGAAAGAGTACGACTACATCACCCACGAGAATCTGCTCTCGTTAACCGCTTTGGATCTTCGAGGGTTAGTATTCCATCGACTTGTTGCTACAATCTAGTAGATAGATCTTGGCTTGATCATAGATTAGATCTTGATTGTGTGTTCATGCGGTAGAATTTTTTTGTTTTCCATGCTACGAACCCCTACAGGACACCCTTCCTCCCCTTCCTCCCTGATGCGAGCGGCCAGAGAAACAGGCGGCGGCGTGCCGATTAGGCCTCCCTCCCCGTCTCCCTTCCCTGGCCTATCCTCTCCCTGGCCTCCCTCCTCCACCACCCTATCGTCCTGCCCTTATTCCCTCTCGTCGCCCCCTTCCCGCTAGGTCCTAACCCTAAATCGTGGGCACGGCTAGACGACTACGGGAGGGTGAAATACGACGGAGGGAGGGTGAACGGCGGTGGCGCGGAGGGTGAATGACAGCGATGGCGGACTGAGTGTTCTTGGCCATCTTCTTCTCTACTAAACCCTCCAATTGCAGGAGCCGTACAAATGTACTCTTGGCTATCTTTTTTTTATCGGTTTTTTAGGCTGATTGGAGATATAAAACTATTTTTTTAATCTATTTGGCTTGGATTAGTGTGTTTAGTACTGCAGAGCTAACTGAGTACCAAACCCTCCTTTTTAGTTGTCACTGAATTAGGACGATCATTGATTCCAAATCTTGTGATCTTATTTATATTATTTTAAAGATATTATGTGTAAAAAATAACATATAAACAATATTAATATAAACATAGTATTTTTCATACATAGGCACAGGTTTATATTGTCCAAACTCAACAAAACATCCAATTCCATTGTTTATACATCCAAACAACAATTGGAATTAGATATCACCCTTTAATTCCAACAAGAAATTACAATCACACCCAAACGATAGAACTGAAATTGGAAGCCATTTCCTTTCCATCTTAGATTTGGAATTTCCAGACCAATTCAATTCCAAGCCTAAATTCATACATCCAAACACAACGTAATAGAAGGAAGAAATGTTTCTGAGTGAAGGAACAAATGATTACATGGTGGGGACTAGAAAAGAACATATTAGAGGACATTTAGGTACACAAAAATTGTAGAACTAATTTTATAGAATAAGAAAATAAATCTTTCTAAATAAAGTTACAATATTCAAACGAGAGCAAAAGGTACAACGGGAAGAACAAAATGTTAAACAAAGATATTAAAATGGTTAAAGAAAAAGGGAAGACGGGAAGAAAAAAGAGTGGAAGAAACATAAGAAACTAAACTAAATAAAAAATAAAGAGAGGAAAACCATTAGAAATACAAAAGAAGATGAAAGTAAAATACTAGCAAATTGTAGATTAAAAAAAAAAGAATTGAAAAATTATGCGAACAAATAGAAACCTGATTTAAAATAAAACTAAAGAAAACTAACTTAAAAGGAAAGAAAATAAAACCATTAATAAAAACATAAAAGAAAAAAATAGCCGAAAGGACCAAAACGATAAAGAAGCATGTATTCTGACTTTTTTGTGATGGACTCAGGAAATACATTGGATTCTCAGGTTTTGTTGTCATTGGCCGAGAGAAACCCAGATACTCATTCTTTGGGTGTGAGGATTGGACACATGACTTGTATACTGGGCCTTATTTTGTGTGAAGGATCAAGGATTGGACACATGATTTGAGGAGTTTTCATCAAGATTTTGATCACGGGCCTGTTCAAAAACATGAAAGCTCTGCCCAAATGTTTAATTTTCTTGGCCTGCTTTTTTCTTTTTCCCGTGTTTTCCGTCTTTCGTCCTGCTGAAAACTCCTCTGCTTACATTGTCATCCCCGCTGTCACTTGCAAGTTCCAACGGTCGTTTTAGCATGAGGAAAATTGCAAGGATCGATAGGGACCGTAAATTTTACCACAGGTTCGAACTGGGGTCTAGGTAGCTGCCATTCTGTAAACTCCTTGCTCCCTGAGATGAACAAGCGGAGGAGGGCATTCCACCACGAAATGGAAGCAGAAGACGGCGACTAGAAGTTCAGAGTTGTCAAGCCCAATGACCAGATTAACAGATTATTCCCAGTTGCTTCCAAAAGCCTCGCCAATGGAGCGGCACGATCTGCCCCTGACACCGACGACTGCCTAACCCACACGCTCACCGGTGCCACATTCTCCGCCTACTCCAGAGCAAGTCGCAGCAGTTTGCCGGCGAGAATGGCGAGCGATCTTTGGAGTTTGCCGGCGAGCGATCTTTGGATCACGAGCCGTCGCTCGCCTTCCGCCCTTCGTTGAAAAAGGGAGCGCCACGACGAGACCGTAGCCTTCGCACGCACGGAAAATTCAGTTGGAAGCTGCGAACTCTGCTTTGGAAGGAGCCCATGATTGAGTCGTAGAAATGTGCTCTGAAGACAGTTCAAAAACCTACAGGGCTCCGATCGCCACTGGCTGCAGAGACACATTCTGAAGTTTGACATACACAGAATTAACCGGAAGCTCATATACAGCTGATCACGATTCACGCGATCATTATTGCAGGTACACCAAATCCACCACAAGGCAACTGAAGAGAACACGTACATGTTCAGAGCAGCAAAAGAGCTAAAGCTAACTAGCACAGTATCTCGTGCATTTGCTCGGGGAATTTTGTCATTCTATTTGAAACTTTAGGCTCTCATATATGTATATATTACTCTATCCGTTTTATAATATAAGATGTTTTAGCATAGAGGAAGTACTACTTTATATTTCCAAAACTAAACTGACTAACGGATATGTTGTTCGTGTTGAAATCTATTTGCATCAACTAGTCTAGATCTATTCGGTAGCTCTTTGCCTCTGCATATCTAGACATGAAACTGAGAGAGGGAGAGAGGGATCTGAGAGGAGAGGAACCACCTGCTCCCTGGCTCGACAAGCACGAGCCAGAGGGGATGCCCGAGCTGGTGCCGGAGCTAGAGCCGCCGTCGTTGGCCATGGGTGGTAAGGGGAAAGAGTGTGGCGGCGGTGGTGCTTCCCGTCGGCGCAGCGCTAGGCCTAGATCGGATTGGCTTGTAGGTGGGGCGTCTAGGCTAACCCCACCTCTTTATATAACGCTGGCGACAGGGGCCCACCCACCAGATGAGGTGGGGCGCCCCCGATCAGGGCGCAGATAAGGGACTCCGTTCGGTCGTTGGGCTTGAACGGGGAGAGATCTATCTAACATTCTCCCCCTTGATCTCGACTTTACTTTTAACCTTGTTCTTTACTTATTCCATCACAGAACGATACATAGAGCATGTTTCATCGTCTTAGCTCAATTGCCGATAGAATCAGACAGTCACTATATACCTTCATGTTTTGAAACAAATCCTGTTACTTTTGGGCCTCTGTGGTCCAGGAATCATAGGCTTCCCGTTAAACCCATGTCGGCTATGTGTTCCTTGAACACATTGGGTGGTAAGCCTTTCGTTAGCGGATCCGAAAGCATGTCCTTTGTCCTTATATGCTCGAGTCTTATAGTTTGATCCTGGACTTTGTCCTTCACAACATAATACTTTATATCTATAGACTTTGTAGCATTACTTGACTTGTTGTTGTGAGCAAAGAATACTGCGGGCTCATTATCACAGTACATCTTTAGTGGCCTGCTGATGCAGTCAACCACCTTCAAGTCGGGCAAAAATTTCTTTAACCATAATGCCTATCCCATGGCCTCATAACATGCTATAAATTCTGCATACATCGTAGATGATGCAACTATCGACTGTTTAGCGCTTTTCCACGAAATAGCACCTCCTGCGAGAGTAAAGACATACCCTGTCGTGGACTTTCGGTCGTCTTTATCTCCCGCAAAATCCGCATCTGAATATCCTTTTATCTCTAGGGAATCAGATCTTCTATATGTTAGCATGAGGCCTTTTGTGCCTTGCACATAACGCAAAGCTTTCTTTACCATCTTCCAGTGCTCTATGCCTGGATTCTCTTGATATCTATCGAGTACCCCGGTGATAAATGCTAAGTCAGGGCGAGTGCACACTTGTGCATACTGTAAGCTTCCAACAGCCGAAGCATATGGTACTGACTTTATTTGATCGATCTCATATTGATTCGTTGGATACTGGGATTTCCCAAAACTATCGCCCTTGACTATGGGAGCAGGTGTTGCATTACTCGCATGCATATTGTATTTCTTTAAGATCTTTTCACAATACGCTTTTTGCGACAGTCCTAACACTCCATTCTTTCTATCTCGGTGAATTTCTATGCCCAAAACATAAGAAGCTTCACCAAGGTCCTTCATGTCAAAATTTGATGACAAAAACTTCTTTGTCTCTAGTAGTAGACTAACATCACTGCTGACAAGCAGAATGTCATCCACATACAGAATTAGGAAAATATATTTCCCACTTTTGAACTTTGTATAAATGCAATTGTCCTCAACATTTTCCTTAAATCCAAATCTTTTAATTGTATCATTAAACTTTAAATACCACTGCCTAGAGGCTTGCTTTAACCCATAAATGGATTTCTTTAGGCGGCATCCCATAAGTTCCTTCCCCTCCATGAAAAAACCCTTGGGTTGTTTCATGTAAACATTTTCTTCTAAATCTCCATTTAGAAATGCCGTCTTAACATCCATTTGATGCAACTCTAAATCAAAATGTACAACTAGTGCCATGATGATTCTGAAGGAGTCCTTACATGAGACCGGAGAAAAAGTCTCATTGTCCTTCTCTTTGCGTAAAGCCTTTTGTCACGAGTCTAGCTTTGTACTTTTCTACATTCCCATTGGAGTCATACTTTGTTTTGTAGACCCATTTGCATCCTACTATTTTGGCTCCTTTAGGAATTTCCTCTAAGTCCCAAACATTGTTGGAACTCATTGATTTCATTTCATCTTCCATTGCCTCCACCCACTTGGCTGAGTGAGGGCTACTCATGGCTTCTTCATATGAGGTAGGATCGCCCTCCATATGAACTACGTTGTAGACTTTGTAAATTTCTTTGGAAATGGCTGGTCTTCGTTCTCTTTTAGACATTCTGAGTTCATCAGACTCTTGCTCATTTCTTGCCTCGTGTTCAGGCACATTTTCAGTATGTGGCTGTTCTGGCTCCCTTTCGTGCTCAACAGTGGGTTCAGGTGGCTCCTGATGGACAGGTTCCGAACTTTCGCCCATTGTTGTCACGTGTGGAGTCACAAGAGGTGCCGGCACCACAACCTCAGGGGTTGTAGATGGTGGCACAACAGGTAGCGAGAAAATGGCTCCTGAGTCATCGGATTAGGTGCATGCACCCTCTTCTCCTCAAGATCAATTTCCCGAGATACCGTGCTCCCCCTCATCAATTCGTCCTCCAAGAAGACTGCATGTCTCGTTTCTACAAATTTTGTGTATCTGTCAGGACAATAGAAACGATAGCCTTTTGACTTATCTGGATAGCCAATGAAGTGGCAAGATACTGTTTTAGGGTCTAACTTTGCAATGTTTGGATTGAAAACTTTTGCCTCAGCTGGCTCCCTGCACCCTCAAGTGGTGCAGAGAGGGAACTCTACCTGTCCACAATTCATACGGTGTTTTGGGCACCGACTTACTTGGTACTCTGTTGAGAATGTGAATGGCGGTTTTAAGCGCCTCCATCCACAATCCCAATGGGAGGATAGAATAGCTCATCATGCTGCACACCATATCCATAAGGGTACGGTTACGCCTTTCAGCTACTCCATTTTGCTGAGGTTCGCTCGCCATAGAATACTGGGCGACTATTCCATTTTCTTGCAGGAACCTTGCAAAGGGTCCTGGTACTTGACCATATGGAGTATGCCGACCATAGTACTCCCCCCCCACGATCGGACCGAACTATCTTAATTCTTTTATCATGCTGATTTTCTACTTCAGCCTTGAAAATTTTAAATTTATCCAATGCTTCAGATCTTTCTTTAATTGGATAAATATAACCATACCGGGAGTGATCATCTGTGAATGTTATGAATGAATCATAGCCATCCACACTTTTCACCGGAAACGGTCTACAAATATCCGTGTGGATTATTTCGAGTGTAGCTATGCTTCGGTTTGCACCCTTTTTAATTTGTTTTACATCCTTTCCTTTAATACAATCTATGCATTGTTCTATGTCTGAGAA
Organism: Avena insularis; assembly: GCA_023614405.1. Lineage (NCBI taxonomy): Eukaryota > Viridiplantae > Streptophyta > Magnoliopsida > Poales > Poaceae > Avena > Avena insularis. The sequence goes on from CM042690.1 coordinate 31,214,822, forward strand.
CTCTAACGGAGGAAGAATGTCATTTTTAACGAGGCTTTCTATTCTTCCCCTCGAAATATGTCCTAGTCTGCAGTGCCATAAGTTCGATGAGTTAAGAGTTCGCTTTCTTTTCTTTTGTTCTTTGTTCGACAAGGGAACTTTTCCATTCACATCACACACAGAAAATACTTTCTCATGCAAGGATAATAAATATAACTTATCATGTAAGGTAGCAACACCCACACAAATATCTTTTAACCAAATGACACATTTGCCATTTCCAAAATAACACTCATAAGAATCTTTGTCCAAGCACGACACACTTATTAAATTTCTATGAATTGAAGGAACAAAAAGAACATCCTTAAGCAAAAGAGAAGAGCCATCAGCCAGCTCCATAGGAATGTCGCCAACAGCCTCCACTTATGCTTCAATCCCATTCGCCACTTCAATGTGTCTTTCTCTTTTTGGCCAAATCCTTGTCGAATGGAACCCCTGTAAAGAGTTGGCAACATGAACAGTTGCACCAGAATCAATCCACCAAGTAGATCTAGAAAACTTTTCATACAGAGATTCATTAACAAAAGAGACTATATCTTTACCGTTTTTGGCCATGATGTAGTTCAGCCATACGGGACAATCCTTCTTGTAGTGGCCAACCTTTTTGCAGTGGTGGCACTAGTCTTTTTCCCTAGGGGTGGACTGCTGGTGCTGGTGCTGGTACTGGTGCTGCTGTGGGCCCTTGTCATGTGGCTTGGAAGGTGAGCCACCATGGTTACCGTTTGTGAAGCTCCTCTTCCTATTGTCCTTCACGAAGTTCAAGGAACCACCGCGAAGGGCCTTCAGCCTTTCCTCCTCTTGGGAGCACATCCCAATGGTCTTTTCTATGTCCCACTTTTCAGGGGACATGTTATAGTTTATTACGAAGTTCTCAAATGGCTGTGGAAGAGAGGCCATCACTAGGTGCACCAGAAGTGCAGGCTTTAGCTCGAGGTCCTCATCCATGGGCTTTAGCTTGGCTGCCATGTTTGACATCCTCAAGATGTGCTCTCTTATTCCGTGGGGCCCTCCCGTGTACTTCTCTGTCACCAGTTGTTTTAACAGCTGGGTTGCGTACATCTTTGAAGAGCCAGTGAACTGGCTCTTTATCTTTGTGAGGTATTCGCCCACGGAGGCACACTCTCCAATTGAGCCCACTATAGCGTTCTCAATTGTGTTCTTTACAAAATCCAAACATTTCTTGTTGGCGTTCACCCACTTTTGATTATCAATCGAGTAGGCCAGCTCCAATGGAGCATGGTCCCTCTTCCTTTTCTCAAACGCAGCACTTTCCTCAGCATCTCCCTTGACAGGGTCATCGGGCTTGACTGGTTGCTTGGTGTCAACCACCCAATCCACTTCGGCGCATACAAACGCCAAATCAACCTTTTTCCTCCATTCGGAGTGGTTGTCCCCGCTTAGCAGCGGGATTTCCTTCAAACAGCTCATGAGGTTGAGACCTCCTGAAAACCACAAAAGATGTGAGATCACCAAGGAAAACAACTGTATGCATTAATTCAATGTTGGTATAAATTATGCATGCAATTGTTTGTGCTGTTTAAAATTATATCACCGTTGGATAAAAATAAAGTTAAATGCATCTTTAATACTCAATGAAAACAATCATGGTCATGTTTATTAATAACGTTGGTCAATTAATAACATGAGACACAATCATCTTTAATTACTTTGTCACATCTTTATAACAAAATTTGAACAAACTTTATTGCATCATTGCAATTTAAATCAACTATTTGCAGCGGAAACATTTATAATAACTTTCATAATCTTTAAACTTTACAGAAAAAAAATCTGCCTCTTTCATATTTTCTAGTCAAATATTCTTTGAAATAAAAGACTAGAAAAAAACTATATGAAATTTCTTAAAAAACTAAGAAAAAACAATTAAAACAGCTCAAACATACTCTGTAAAATAAAAAACAGAGAAAAAAACTGTTAATCATCAGACAAGTGACTTCGGCGGCCCAGCGCCCAGCTATGTCAGCGCTTCTTGATCGCTGACCGCCAGCAGCTTCTTGCTGCTGCCCATGCATGGCCCGCGACCTTGCCACTTGGCCCGCCAGCAGCCCGACGCAGTCCGCAGCCGCTTGATCCTGGCCGTCCATCAGCGTCGCCCTAGATCAGACGGCCGCGCGCCCCTTTTGGGCGTATAAAAATGCCCAGGCCACCGCCCCCTCTCAAACCATAGCCCATTCTCTCCCACCGTGTCCACCATGCGCGGCGCTGTGGAGAAGATGGCGAGGCGGCTACGGCCCCTTCCCTCCCCACGCCCTTCTCGCACTGGCGACGCAAGCTCGCGAGGCCGAGGCGAGGTGGCCGCCCCTCGGCGAGCCCCTCCCTCTCCTCTCTCGGGCGGCGCAACCCGCGCGAGGACGAGGCGAGGCGGCCGCCCTCGGCGCGCCCCTCCCTCTCCCTCTTCTCCGGCGGCTCACGCGAGGCTTGAGGCGAGGTGGCCGCCCGAGGCGCGCCCCTCCCTCTCCCTTGCTCACGAGCCCGTGGCGCCCCCTGCCCTCCTTGCCGGCGGTGCGTCCACCCGAGGGTGGGCGCACCACCGTCAAGACGGGTGGCGGCGGAGCCCTTTGCAGGTGGTGGGTTCCCTTCCTTTTACTTTGTCTTCCACCTCCCACCTTCCCTCTCCCGTGAGCAACAGAGAACAGAGAGAGAGACGGCGCCGGTGCCTCCCCCTTGGCTCCTTGCCGATGTGTGCATCCACCCGAGGGTGGGCGCACCGTCGTCAAGTGGCCGAGGTGTGGGGCAGAACCTTTCCCGGCGATGGCCGGAGCGACCCCTCCCCCCCTTTTTTTTTTGTTGTGATTGACTTTTCTTTGGGGATCTATGGGATCTATGGGGTTTGGGGTTTGTCTTTGATTTGGGATGCTTTTGGGGCTTAGATCTAGGGTTTCCTTTGCCCCCGAAGGGTATTTCTTCTTCTAGATGTCTCCCAAAAGGGATGCCCATCTAGATCGAGAGGAAAGGCACGACCATAGGGCAGGCGCTCTTTAGATTTAGGGTTCTTTCTCTTTGAATTTCTTTTGCACCGAACAAACTAGCCACTAGTGGCTCTGATACCATTGTTGAAATCTATTTGCATCAACTAGTCTAGATCTATTCGGTAGCTCTTTGCCTCTGCATATCTAGACATGAAACTGAGAGAGGGAGAGAGGGATCTGAGAGAAGAGGAACCACCTGCTCCCTGGCTCGACAAGCACGAGCCATAGGGGATGCCCGAGCTGGTGCCGGAGCTAGAGCCACGACGAGACCGTAGCCTTCGCACGCACGGAAAATTCAGTTGGAAGCTGCGAACTCTGCTTTGGAAGGAGCCCATGATTGAGTCGTAGAAATGTGCTCTGAAGACAGTTCAAAAACCTACAGGGCTCCGATCGCCACTGGCTGCAGAGACACATTCTGAAGTTTGACATGCACAGAATTAACCGGAAGCTCATATACAGCTGATCACGATTCACGCGATCATTATTGTAGGTACACCAAATCCACCACAAGGCAACTGAAGAGAACACGTACATGTTCAGAGCAGCAAAAGAGCTAAAGCTAACTAGCACAGTATCTCGTGCATTTGCTCGGGGAATTTTGTCATTCTATTTGAAACTTTAGGCTCTCATATATGTATATATTACTCTATCTGTTTTATAATATAAGATGTTTTAGCATAGAGGAAGTACTACTTTATATTTCCAAAACTAAACTGACTAACGGATATGTTGTTCGTGTTGAAATCTATTTGCATCAACTAGTCTAGATCTATTCGGTAGCTCTTTGCCTCTGCATATCTAGACATGAAACTGAGAGAGGGAGAGAGGGATCTGAGAGGAGAGGAACCACCTGCTCCCTGGCTCGACAAGCACGAGCCAGAGGGGATGCCCGAGCTGGTGCCGGAGCTAGAGCCGCCGTCGTTGGCCATGGGTGGTAAGGGGAAAGAGTGTGGCGGCGGTGGTGCTTCCCGTCGGCGCAGCGCTAGGCCTAGATCGGATTGGCTTGTAGATAAGGCGGCTAGGGCACGGCTAACCTCGTGAGGCGTGCTGTCGGCCCCCACCTCTTTATATAGCGTTGGCGACAGGGGCCCACCCACCAGATGAGGTGGGACGCCCCCGATCAGGGCGCGGATAAGGGACTCCGTTCGGCCGTTGGGCTTGAACGGGGAGAGATCTATCTAACAGTTCGTACATTATCTAGGATCAATACGCAAAATTGATGTTTATATCACTAAGTTTGTTCATATATTGTTTGTAGTATGTGATATTAAATCAATACCGTCAAATCTAAAATTGGGTCGAGGAGTCATTTGAGCCACTGAGCCTACACATTGGTTGTGTAGTACCCCTAAATGAAATATGAGCCCTCCGATGGATAAGACTATTTTTTCTTGAAGATGGATAAGACTAATTGGTACTCCACTACTGATGTCCTGGGTGCTGCCATCAAAAGTTCAATGCAAGAATAAATTATACAGTTTATCTATACCTATATTATACTAATAAAAGCAAAACAGTTTCTTTGGTTTGGTCCGTTTTGGACAATTTTACCCCTGCGAGTCTAAACATATTACAACAATTGCCAGCGATGTGTGAAAAATTGACAGTTCGATGGTTGGTGAACCAAGCTGGCCTCCTCCACACTCGCCCCGCCTCCACACGCGCCCACAGGCCTCGCCTCCTCTTCTCAATACCGGTCTGGTCTGGCGACGTACATCTCCTGGAAGGCGGCGGCACTAAACCCAACTCCTTCCCCAGATCTCAGCCGGCGATCGGACTGGTTCCCTCTCCCTCCGCTTGCCGCTCCGGCGGCTGGAGGGTGGGGGAACCTTGTTCCTTTGTCTAGTAGTTAGGGTTAGAATATTTTTATCGTGGCGCGCCATTGGGGTGGTGGGAGCGGCGCCCGGACGAATAAATCTGCCTCATCTCTACTCCCACACTGGCACTGATCTTCATTGTTGCGCCTCGGAGGTGATGACAACGTTTGTTGTTTGGTCTTTTAGATCGACAGCTTGGTCTTCTCGTCGTTCTTCAGATTTGGCGAGATCTGTTTCTCGTTGTGTCGCTGGCGCTTGTCGTTATCCGCGACGGCGCTGACGGCCGGGACGAGGTGGTTTCTCTGGAGCAAGGATGTTGGTCCGGTGGTGGGGGTTCTATCTTTCTCCTTCGACTTCGTCGACAGGAGGCGACGAATCTTGTTCCAAGACAGCACGAGGACGTTCTCCGGTCGACGTGCCACAACGACATGTGCCTCACTGCGTGCAGCAGGCCTGTTCATCGACTCACAAAGCCTCGTTGGCGATGGTGCTTTTTTGGATCTTGCAATGGTGGAGGCTCGACGTCTCTTTCGGCGTTCGTCTCGGTGGCGCTGGAGGTTGGCGGAGGCCGCTAGATTCAGTGGTTGCAGTAAAATCTAGGGGTCGTTTTGTATTTTTCGATCTCTTATTCTTTTATCTGCAGTGTTTTCAGGATAATCATTCTATCTCAGTCTGTCTTTTAGTGTCCACATGTATTGCTTCGTGTAACTTAATTTTCAATTAATGAAATATATGGTCGCTTAAAAAAAAAAAAAAGGCCTCGCCTCCTCTGGCTCGAGCACAGGTCGTCCCTGACCTTGGTCGCTTCTCCGGTCCCCGTCGCTAAGGATCTACAAGCACCACCACGGCACCACAGGGAATGCTCTCCAACAATCCCGCGCTCCCCTGCTCTCCTACAATCGCCATCGCACCAGCCACGCTGCTCGACCCCGGCCCTTGCAGTTCCAGGCCGCCAGCTCGCCCCGGCCATGTCCCGACGACGCCGTATCCCGTCCCCGTCGACGAACGCGTCGCTCCGGAGCCTCTAGACCACACTGCCTCGTTCCCGGACCCCGCTTGGTCGCGTGGGCATCTTCTTTCAGCTCCAGTTCAAACACGCCTACATCCCGTACCTCAGGGCCTGCCTCCACGGTCATTCTTGTGCTTGGATTTTTCCAATGCTTTTTCCTGCTCGCTACATCCTTGCATCGTCAGCAAAGCCAGCTCATATGTGTATGTGCATCCTCTGCTTAGTTGATTTTCCCTACTCCTCATCTCGGTGTCTTATGCACACTACCTGTTTGCGTTAATGCCTCTATGAGCACTGCTATTCATGTTCGACGTTGTTGGCGTACTATCTCAGTTCAGTTGGTGCCCCTCTCTCTACCTTCAATGCCCGATTCAATGAAATCTTCGACTATACTATTTACGGGCAGCCAATTTTTTATTTTTAAAATGATTTATGTAATCTTCTCTCTCAAAATCGTTTGATCTTTTATAGGTTGGAATATGAGTAAAAACCTGGTTTTGTTTGTCTCTGAATTAGAAAAAAATATTGGTTGTATAATCTAATCAGAAGAATGAACTAGAGATTATATCCTTAAGTTGCCTGTACGGAGGGCCGCCAATTTTTTATTTTTAAAATGATCTATGTAATCTTCTCTCTCAAATTCGTTTGATCTTTTATAGGTTGGAATATGAGTAAAAACCTGGTTTTGTTTGTCTCTGAATTAAAAAAAAATATTAGTTGTATAATCTAATCAGAAAAATGAACTAGAGATTATATCCTTAAGTTGCCTCGCATCAGGCAACTCGCAGCAACGTGCGGGCATTGTCCTAGTAATACATAAAAGCTCATGGATCTTGAAGTAATATTCCTGTTTCGTAAGGAACCATATCCAAACGAAGATTCTCGGTGAAATTCAGTTAAAAAAAAGATTCTCGGTGAAATTCATCTCTTCTCGCATCTTGATGCAATGGCATACGTTGTAAATTACTCTTTTTGACACGTAAGATTCTCGGTGAAATTCATCTCTTCTCTCATCTTGATGCAATGGCATACGTTGTAAATTACTCTTTTTGACACTTGTAAGGTGCCAATGAGCCTGTTCACAGGGCTGATCGATGACAAGGTCAGAATGCGGAGAACCTCTTGCAGGCACACCTTATTCTACGCTGCTATATTGTTGCTTGTTCTGGGTGCTGGTTTCGATGGAACACATGCTGGCGACCATGGTGCATCCTTGGAGCTGGCATCCTGGAGGGGGCTCGGTCTAGAGACATCGGGTGAAGGGTATCATGACCAGGGGTCGATCATCTGACTTTGTTAATATAGAAGATGCAACTTTGCCGTACGTGATCTAGAGGTAGTATATTGAGTGAATTCCACTTTTTACCCTCTATTTGTGCATTTGAGACACTAATTACCCCATTTAGTAAAAGTTGTACCAGAATGTTCTATTTAAGAAAATTCTAAGCATGATTTTATCCCGTTTTAGCATTCAACACGTGTTCTTGGATAATCTTGACATATTAGAACGATGTGTCGCCACAAGATATGTTAAGATCGGAGGGCGTGGTCATCGATCATATCTACCCTTCTACGGACCAAATGTTCTATTCTTTGTTGCCATCTCGATAATTTCGAAGTTCAATCATCACCTCACACCTTGCCCAATAGATATGCATCAGAAAATGAGGGTTTAAAATTTCCAAACATGGTAATTTAAATGAATTTTCACTACATAGGGTAATTAGTGTCACAAATGCACAAATAAAGGGTAAAAAGCGGAATTCACTCTAGTATATTCATCGGTGGAGATAAAGATAGGCCACCACGCATGTTGCATGACATTCGCTAGGCAAAAAAAAGTAAGAAAAATTAAAGACATTTTGATTACCCCATAAATATCATACAACTAGGAGACCCAAGTTTAGCTTGAAAATAGCATACAACCAGGACATACTTTTGGTTATGAGTACGTTTCAGATACCTTGGGATACCTATTTCTTTTTGAAACCTTTTACTCCCCAAGGTGGGGAATCCCTAGGGGGGAATTACATGTCGAACAGAGTTTGAGAAGTAAAGGGGGTTTATAGAGAAGACTACAGAGAGTTGCAGATTGCAGAGATATCCTGATGCAAATCAGGTCTAGTCCTATGAACCAGAAGGCTGAAGTCTTGCCGAAATCTAGTCTTCCAGGAGGTCACTGGTGGTGTAATATTGTTGAAGCATAGATCATTTCTTTCTTTTCAAAGGTTCCAAGCTGCCACAATGAAAACCTCCATAAAAAGTTTTTTTGACCAGTTGTTCTTACCCTGTTCAATAATCTGCAAGTGTCCACCTTGATTGTTCCATTGCATCCCCAGGGTATGCCCACATTGTTTGCTAAGGGGCAAATGAAGAAGAAATGTTCCACTGTTTCTTCACAATTAACGTCACATATCAGACAATTAAAATCAGTAACAGTGTTATATTTTCTTTTTAGCATGTTCTTTGTGTTTAGCCTATCAGAGAGTAGCAACCAGCAGAAGAATCTTAGCTTTGGTGTGCATTTGCTCTTCCATAGCCAGCAAAATGAAATGTGCGGTCTAATTTCTCTGAAGCCGAACTTATAGAAATTGCTGGCCGTGAATGTTACTGTCCCCCTTATGTATGTCCACACATCATTGTCATAGTCCTCCATCTCTACAGAACTGACTATGGATTGCAGTTCTTTTAACTCATCCATAGCCTGTGAAGAGATGGGCAGAGAGAAATTGGTAGCAAGATCAGGTGCAGATAAGAAATCTATGACTGATGAATCCTCACGGGTAGCAAACAAGAAGGTTGTGGGGAACAATTCAGGTGCAATCCCATCAAGCCAATTATCTTTCCACATTAGAACAGTGGTTCCAGATTTAACTGAGCAGTTAGTGATGAGGGTTCGACTCATCAATGAACATTGTTATGGACTTGGGTTTTGGAGAAGATGGGGATGCTGGAAGTCGCGAAACGGTTAACAGGCAAGCAACACGGAGACATGAGGTTTACCCAGCTTTAGGCCCCCGAAGGGAAAACCCTACTCCTGCTTGTCTATTCTTGATTACCATGAACCAAGGTTCTGAGGGTCTGTGATCTTGATCTGGCATGAGGTGTGTGTATGAGGTCAGTTCGCCCTTCTTGCCATGCTCTCTTGGCCTTTATATAGATAGGCCAGGTTCCATGGATAGGTCGAGTCGGTTACAGATTAGGGTTGAACCCTTTGAAATTATATCTACAACTAGACTTGTCCTCCAAGGAGTCGAACTCGCCATGGGTTTGGACCACCCGAAATCTCCCTGGGCTGCAGGTCTTCACGTGGGCCTTCCTTGGGTTGGACTAGGTATACCGATGTTATGCACCCGTAGGGTATATCCATGTCAGTTAGAGATCCCTTTGTAAATTGGGAATAGTTCTTGACATCCTTCCACCGAAGGAACCACACATATCAGAGGCATGAGGTATTCTTCCATCATAGTAAGTCCCCAAGATCAAATGGACCCAAGGGGGTGTCAGTCTTGTTATAGAATTTGTGCAGATATTTCAGCAGAAGTGCTTCATTTTGAATCTTTAAATTTAGCACACCCATACCACCTATGTCCTTGGGTCTGCACACCCTATCCTAGGCAATTAAAGCATTACAGTGTTCTCCATTTTCATCTTTCTTGTTCCATAAACAATGTCTTTTGATGTTGTCCACATATTCAATAATTCTTGTGTGGATTTTGAGAGTGCACATTGGAAACATCAGGATAGATATTAGGAAATCAGATTTGTCCTTCCACTGTAAGACATCATCATATAGTTTGCAGAAAGATTCCTCTCCACCCTATCCACCAGAGGCATAAGGTCAGTGATAGTTGGTTTTGTGGTACCCAGAGGCAAACCTAAGTAAGTGAAGGGCATTTTCCCAACAACACAGCCAAGAAGAGAGGCTAATTCATTTTGTAATTGGTCACTTATGTTCATGGGGATCATGATAGATTTGTTGTAATTGATATGTAGTCCAATAGAAGCATAAGCATCCAGAATGCTTTTCATGGTAATAACCTGGTTTGTGTTTGTAGGCATTATAATAGTGGTATCATCTGCCTACTTGTAACATCCCAGCATTAGAGCTTAGAAATAAGCTGAACACAGATGTGTGCATTGCATTCATGCATAGAAAATCTGAATAATTTTCGCGCTTTTAAATAAAAACTTGTCAAAGTGATTGAAGCTTCTCTTAACTTGATGGAATTGAAGTAGATCATCAAGTTGACTGTGATAAGTTTCAATATGGCCTTTGCTAAAACCTTATTTTGGGTAAACATGATTTGATCTAAGGGTAGATCAAATGTAATAAAATTCAAACCTAATATGTTACTTAATGATTTATATTTGATCCTTAGGTGATCATATCATAGTATTCATTATAATCACTCATGAATACCAAATTATAAATATAACACAAATAATAAGAATGTAACAACTATATATTAATCTCATATACTTATACCGCGAGTATCATGGAAATACCTAACTTTAACTCTCTAGTGAGATTGAGTAGGAAAGAAACCAAAGTTAAGATCATTCACCATATATCTTTCTTTCCATATAAATATTTATCATCTCTATTGAATCATATCCTTATATTTGTTGTTCATCAATATTGAGAAATCAACTATTGATTCACCAATTCTTAACCTATAAATTATTGACCTATCAACTCTTGTACTTATTATAGCATTCACTTAGGGCTTATAAAGAAAGAAGTAAGAAGAGGTAAATAGTGATGCTAGTTTAAGATGTCATCTATAGGATGTGAGTGGTTGGAGGAAATCAAATCAATATGGTAACAAAGAAGATTACAAGAATGAAGTCTAAAGATAGTTACCAGGAGTAGTCCTAATGGATCAAGTAGGTATAGTCAATGAATTATATCTCTTAATCCAATAGAGCTAAACAGAAGATAATTATAATACAACTGTAATGTTGTATGGATGGAAGTCTTGTTTAGCCAACTAGAAACCTGAACCATAAAGGATCAAAGTATTATAATGATCATGCCTTACTCACCAATATTGAATGCTTATACCATGTATAAGTGACATTGGTAGATAAAACATGATTAAACCATAGTATAGATATATTATCCTAGATTAATCATTACAAGTCACATTAATATAATGTGAGGCTGGAATGTTAGATACTGGAGTTAAGAAGAGACAAGATAGTATGAATAAGATGATGCTAGAGTAACATTGGATTATAGAAGTAGTAATTTTCTCTTAGGAAATACTAAACACTTAAGGATAGTAGAATTTGATATATACATCTACTGGGGGTAGTATTACTGGTGGGTGATTAAGGAAGAGTATAAGAAGATTATGTGAGCTTTAGTGTCAAGATCATTGGATTTATAAATGAATTCAAAAGAATAAAGGTGGATAAGAATATTTAGGTGAAGTAAAGCTCATCATGTTAACACATGATGATGGATAAGAAGAAGTAGTATATCTAGGAAAAGAATTCCTTAATTAGAAGTCTAGAATTATTGAAGTATGAAGGATAGAAATTCTGGATAAAACCTAAACCCTAAATCTTAAACCAAACATTACATCCATTTCATATAATTGATCTATCATCTTATTTACCAATGATTTATAGGAGTATTTTCCTATATTCAATCACTTAAGCACACCTTTGTCATTTTCAACCATTATTATCATAGGTGCTTAAAAACTATCTTTATCAATTCTTTCTCATAAGTCATTCCAAAGAATCACCCCACTGATTGTAAAAGGTAACATCATTCTGATTAGAAACATAAAGATAATGTGCTTGGCCATTAATCTTAATCCATATCAACAAAAGAATCCAAATGAATCAAGAACCTTAAACCCTAGGGTAAACATTTACAATTCAAACCCTAACTCCTATATTAGTTATAACAAAATATAAACCTTGGTATTTACTAGATTTATGAGAATAGTATTAACCATATTAGTTCCCTAGAACTTTATGTATCAAATAAACATAAAGGATCACTATATATAAAAGTTCCCTAAAAAACTATAGGTTAATAAGTATCAAATTTTATGAATGAGTAATAATATATCCTTTAAATAAGATATGATTTATTAGGTAAATCAAAATTATAACCAAGGTTCCTCAAAATATATTAAAGAGAAAAAGGATCTATTAAAAGAAAATAAAAAAATTATAACATTGATAATAAAAGATCATTATATGATTCTAAATACACCACATTACTGCTGCAAACACTTAGAAAGTAATGTCTATAAAGAAACCTTTAACCAAATGTGAAAAATTCCAATCTAAAAATGAAATAGAAAATCAAAACAGAAAGAAAAAAATAGAAGAACCAGCATCTGGCCTGCGGCCCATCTTCCCTCTTCCCTATCTGCTGCCACACGCGCGTCCCTGAGGCCCATCAAGTCAACCCACCAACGCAGCCAGCCCGCATACCGTTTTGGTATGAGGCTGATGGACGGGACCCACCTCATGAGAGGGTCGTCTTCCTCATTCTCCTTCGCATGGCCTACACACCGACGGCGAGTCCACCTCACCGCCTCCATTTTGGACTTCCACGGACGCAATTGACCCTTCTAAATCTCGCCCTAGCTGCTAGGAGTCCGCCAATAGGAGTTGCGTAGTGATTCGTGCCCCCAACAAGCTTCAACACCGCTGCCACATCCCGACTGTCATCGTCGCCGTGCCACCGTGTCCGAGCTCATCTTACCGTATAAAGGCGGGATGAGGATCTCCCGAGCCTCGGCCACCTTCCTCTCTCCTCAATTCCCCCTCAAACTCCCTCTGTCTTCCCCAATGAACAAATGCCGCCGCCGACGAGCTTCGGCTAGCCGTTGTTGTAGTCCACCTTGACAGACGTGGAGGGGTCGAGGAGAAGCGCCACCGCATGTTTATCATCTGAGAGCAGGATGGAATCAAAGGGAGTGCGGAGCCAAGCGAATTTCTTCAATTTCCTCCGCAGCCGCCGGCCGGAATCGACGACCACACCATCACGTCGGGGGTGAGTTTCCGCATCGAACAACCCTAACTACACATCCTAGCATCGTCTGAGCTCGAGTTCGTCGTCGGGCCGATGGGCGCCGCCGCTATAGGTCATCACCGAGCAACTCGGTGACTAAATCGTAGCATTGACACCACCCCTAGGATCGCCTTGCCCTCACGGTTCTAACCCAACCATCCACGGTCATCGGGAGCTCCGGTTCACCGGTGACCACTACGGTGGTGGAGGCCGTGCTGATGTCACAATGACATAATGCATGCGTCAAGGTTGACATGGTCAGCTGTTGACTGATCTTTTCCCATGTGGTGTATGACATGGCCCTGGTCCCACCTGTCATCGACTAAAAGTAGAAATGGGTTTAGTAACAATTGTATTTGCTAATCTGGATATGTGACATGTCACATGCCCCACTAGTCAGTGACCTTGGGTAGCTCTTACCTTGGTAAGAAAAGTATTAGCTGTTCAGTAAAAATTAATAAACACAATATGAATTCAAATATTAATATTACACAAATAAAATAAAAGAATTAAATCTTGTTTAATTAATAACTTTTGTTTTATAATTCAGAAAATTATGTGTAATATATGAAATTCTTAAAAAAACAAAATCTACAACTTAAAACCATTACCAAATATTATTATGATAATCATTTAAATAAATATTATTTAATAAAGGTTTTATAATTAATAAAACTTTGATAATTCATATTTTAAAAATGGTAAATGTTAAAAATATAAATAAAATACTAAAAATCTTAGAAAAATAAGAACTATAATTTAAATCATGCATTATCATTTCACTTAATTAAATGTTTATTATTTATTAAGTAACTATAATGTAATAAACCTTATAAAAATCATATCTTATTATTTATAAATCATAAAAATAAATTTAATATACCAAAATGATCACAAAAATAATGCCTACATGTTAAAAATATAACATTCCAGTTTTAAAGTAAATAAAAACTTAGTACCCTAATAAATTGAATTTAAAACTTATTCCTTTAATTGATAATTCATATAAAGTTAAATAAAATTTGTTAATATTTCTTAAACTAACCAATTAAATTTAATAAATAGTATTAGTCTTAAAGAACTAATAATATGAAGTCAAAATGGTTCAGCACATTCTAAAAATGCAATTTTGTTGAATTATCATTCAACCATCAGTGTGGATTATTTTATAAAACGATCCTTATCCAATCTAAAATCTTTAAGAATAATTATAATGAGATAAAACCCATTCCTTTACTTTAACCACAAGTTTATAAACAAATCAAAACACTATAGTGAGTTTATAAGTAGTAAATAATATTGTTTACGTATTCACAAACCTTAACCACCCCCTTATAGGGAGATAAATCCCTTTATACATTTATATTGTAAAGAAACTGATGCAGCCCGACCTACGATCGTTACCACATCATGATCCCCAACTTACGCCAAGTCGTCATGGACTCCAAAGGTGAATCCGTTCCTCTATGCGAGCCCACTTCCTACCCTATTGAATGGTATGCTACTTCATACTCCGTCACATATGCATGACAGGTTCACACCGACAAGTACGGAGGCAAGGGAGGAAGCCCGAAACATCAAGCCCGACAAGACGGAGGCTTGGAAGAGGAGGCGGAAGAAGCCACGGCTAAACCACACTGCCTCGTTCCCGGACCTCGCTTGGTCGCGTGGGCATCTTCTTTCAGCTCCAGTTCAAACACGCCTACATCCCGTACCTCAGGGCCTGCCTCCACGGTCATTCTTGTGCTTGGATTTTTCCAATGCTTTTTCCTGCTCGCTACATCCTTGCATCGTCAGCAAAGCCAGCTCCTATGTGTATGTGCATCCTCTGCTTAGTTGATTTTCCCTACTCCTCATCTCGGTGTCTTATGCACACTACCTGTTTGCGTTAATGCCTCTATGAGCACTGCTATTCATGTTCGACGTTGTTGGCGTACTATCTCAGTTCAGTTGGTGCCCCTCTCTCTACCTTCAATGCCCGATTCAATGAAATCTTCGACTATACTATTTACGGGCAGCCAATTTTTTATTTTTAAAATGATTTATGTAATCTTCTCTCTCAAAATCGTTTGATCTTTTATAGGTTGGAATATGAGTAAAAACCTGGTTTTGTTTGTCTCTGAATTAGAAAAAAATATTGGTTGTATAATCTAATCAGAAGAATGAACTAGAGATTATATCCTTAAGTTGCCTGTACGGAGGGCCGCCAATTTTTTATTTTTAAAATGATCTATGTAATCTTCTCTCTCAAATTCGTTTGATCTTTTATAGGTTGGAATATGAGTAAAAACCTGGTTTTGTTTGTCTCTGAATTAAAAAAAATATATTAGTTGTATAATCTAATCAGAAAAATGAACTAGAGATTATATCCTTAAGTTGCCTCGCATCAGGCAACTCGCAGCAACGTGCGGGCATTGTCCTAGTAATACATAAAAGCTCATGGATCTTGAAGTAATATTCCTGTTTCGTAAGGAACCATATCCAAACGAAGATTCTCGGTGAAATTCAGTTAAAAAAAAGATTCTCGGTGAAATTCATCTCTTCTCGCATCTTGATGCAATGGCATACGTTGTAAATTACTCTTTTTGACACGAAAGATTCTCGGTGAAATTCATCTCTTCTCTCATCTTGATGCAATGGCATACGTTGTAAATTACTCTTTTTGACACTTGTAAGGTGCCAATGAGCCTGTTCACAGGGCTGATCGATGACAAGGTCAGAATGCGGAGAACCTCTTGCAGGCACACCTTATTCTACGCTGCTATATTGTTGCTTGTTCTGGGTGCTGGTTTCGATGGAACACATGCTGGCGACCATGGTGCATCCTTGGAGCTGGCATCCTGGAGGGGGCTCGGTCTAGAGACATCGGGTGAAGGGTATCATGACCAGGGGTCGATCATCTGACTTTGTTAATATAGAAGATGCAACTTTGCCGTACGTGATCTAGAGGTAGTATATTGAGTGAATTCCACTTTTTACCCTCTATTTGTGCATTTGAGACACTAATTACCCCATTTAGTAAAAGTTGTACCAGAATGTTCTATTTAAGAAAATTCTAAGCATGATTTTATCCCGTTTTAGCATTCAACACGTGTTCTTGGATAATACTGACATGTTAGGACGATGTGTCGCCACAAGATATGTTAAGATCGGAGGACGTGGTCATCGATCATATCTACCCTTCTCTGGACCAAATGTTCTATTCTTTGTTGCCATCTCGATAATTTCGAAGTTCAATCATCACCTCACACCTTGCCCAATAGATATGCATCAGAAAATGAGGGTTTAAAATTTCCAAACATGGTAATTTAAATGAATTTTCACTACATAGGGTAATTAGTGTCACAAATGCACAAATAAAGGGTAAAAAGCGGAATTCACTCTAGTATATTCATCGGTGGAGATAAAGATAGGCCACCACGCATGTTGCATGACATTCGGCTAGGCAAAAAAAAAGTAAGAAAAAATTAAAGACATTTTGATTACCCCATAAATATCATACAACTAGGAGACCCAAGTTTAGCTTGAAAATAGCATACAACCAGGACATACTTTTGGTTATGAGTACGTTTCAGATACCTTGGGATACCTATTTCTTTTTGAAACCTTTTACTCCCCAAGGTGGGGAATCCCTAGGGGGGAATTACATGTCGAACAGAGTTTGAGAAGTAAAGGGGGGTTTATAGAGAGAAGACTACAGAGAGTTGCAGATTGCAGAGATATCCTGATGCAAATCAGGTCTAGTCCTATGAACCAGAAGGCTGAAGTCTTGCCGAAATCTAGTCTTCCAGGAGGTCACTGGTGGTGTAATATTGTTGAAGCATAGATCATTTCTTTCTTTTCAAAGGTTCCAAGCTGCCACAATGAAAACCTCCATAAAAAGTTTTTTTGACCAGTTGTTCTTACCCTGTTCAATAATCTGCAAGTGTCCCCCTTGATTGTTCCATTGCATCCCCAGGGTATGCCCACATTGTTTGCTGAAGGGGCAAATGAAGAAGAAATGTTCCACTGTTTCTTCACAATTAACGTCACATATCAGACAATTAAAATCAGTAACAGTGTTATATTTTCTTCTTTTTAGCATGTTCTTTGTGTTTAGCCTATCAGAGAGTAGCAACCAGCAGAAGAATCTTAGCTTTGGTGTGCATTTGCTCTTCCATAGCCAGCAAAATGAAATGTGCGGTCTAATTTCTCTGAAGCCGAACTTATAGAAATTGCTGGCCGTGAATGTTACTGTCCCCCTTATGTATGTCCACACATCATTGTCATAGTCCTCCATCTCTACAGAACTGACTATGGATTGCAGTTCTTTTAACTCATCCATAGCCTGTGAAGAGATGGGCAGAGAGAAATTGGTAGCAAGATCAGGTGCAGATAAGAAATCTATGACTGATGAATCCTCACGGGTAGCAAACAAGAAGGTTGTGGGGAACAATTCAGGTGCAATCCCATCAAGCCAATTATCTTTCCACATTAGAACAGTGGTTCCAGATTTAACTGAGCAGTTAGTGATGAGGGTTCGACTCATCAATGAACATTGTTATGGACTTGGGTTTTGGAGAAGATGGGGATGCTGGAAGTCGCGAAACGGTTAACAGGCAAGCAACACGGAGACATGAGGTTTACCCAGCTTTAGGCCCCCGAAGGTAAAACCCTACTCCTGCTTGTCTATTCTTGATTACCGCGGAACCGAAGGTTACAGGGGTGCGCAGATGCGATCTGGCATGAGGTGTGTGTATGAGGTCAGTTCGCCCTTCTTGCCATGCTCTCTTGGCCTTTATATAGATAGGCCAGGTTCCATGGATAGGTCGAGTCGGTTACAGATTAGGGTTGAACCCTTTGAAATTATATCTACAACTAGACTTGTCCTCCAAGGAGTCGAACTCGCCATGGGTTTGGACCACCCGAAATCTCCCTGGGCTGCAGGTCTTCACGTGGGCCTTCCTTGGGTTGGACTAGGTATACCGATGTTATGCACCCGTAGGGTATATCCATGTCAGTTAGAGATCCCTTTGTAAATTGGGAATAGTTTACTGACATCCTTCCACCAGAAGGAACCACACATATCAGAGGCATGAGGTATTCTTCCATCATAGTAAGTCCCCAAGATCAAATGGACCCAAGGGGGTGTCAGTCTTGTTATAGAATTTGTGCAGATATTTCAGCAGAAGTGCTTCATTTTGAATCTTTAAATTTAGCACACCCATACCACCTATGTCCTTGGGTCTGCACACCCTATCCTAGGCAATTAAAGCATTACAGTGTTCTCCATTTTCATCTTTCTTGTTCCATAAACAATGTCTTTTGATGTTGTCCACATATTCAATAATTCTTGTGTGGATTTTGAGAGTGCACATTGGAAACATCAGGATAGATATTAGGAAATCAGATTTGTCCTTCCACTGTAAGACATCATCATATAGTTTGCAGAAAGATTCCTCTCCACCCTATCCACCAGAGGCATAAGGTCAGTGATAGTTGGTTTTGTGGTACCCAGAGGCAAACCTAAGTAAGTGAAGGGCATTTTCCCAACAACACAGCCAAGAAGAGAGGCTAATTCATTTTGTAATTGGTCACTTATGTTCATGGGGATCATGATAGATTTGTTGTAATTGATATGTAGTCCAATAGAAGCAGCATAAGCATCCAGAATGCTTTTCATGGTAATAACCTGGTTTGTGTTTGTAGGCATTATAATAGTGGTATCATCTGCCTACTTGTAACATCCCAGCATTAGAGCTTAGAAATAAGCTGAACACAGATGTGTGCATTGCATTCATGCATAGAAAATCTGAATAATTTTCGCGCTTTTAAATAAAAACTTGTCAAAGTGATTGAAGCTTCTCTTAACTTGATGGAATTGAAGTAGATCATCAAGTTGACTGTGATAAGTTTCAATATGGCCTTTGCTAAAACCTTATTTTGGGTAAACATGATTTGATCTAAGGGTAGATCAAATGTAATAAAATTCAAACCTAATATGTTACTTAATGATTTATATTTGATCCTTAGGTGATCATATCATAGTATTCATTATAATCACTCATGAATACCAAATTATAAATATAACACAAATAATAAGAATGTAACAACTATATATTAATCTCATATACTTATACCGCGAGTATCATGGAAATACCTAACTTTAACTCTCTAGTGAGATTGAGTAGGAAAGAAACCAAAGTTAAGATCATTCACCATATATCTTTCTTTCCATATAAATATTTATCATCTCTATTGAATCATATCCTTATATTTGTTGTTCATCAATATTGAGAAATCAACTATTGATTCACCAATTCTTAACCTATAAATTATTGACCTATCAACTCTTGTACTTATTATAGCATTCACTTAGGGCTTATAAAGAAAGAAGTAAGAAGAGGTAAATAGTGATGCTAGTTTAAGATGTCATCTATAGGATGTGAGTGGTTGGAGGAAATCAAATCAATATGGTAACAAAGAAGATTACAAGAATGAAGTCTAAAGATAGTTACCAGGAGTAGTCCTAATGGATCAAGTAGGTATAGTCAATGAATTATATCTCTTAATCCAATAGAGCTAAACAGAAGATAATTATAATACAACTGTAATGTTGTATGGATGGAAGCCTTGTTTAGCCAACTAGAAACCTGAACCATAAAGGATCAAAGTATTATAATGATCATGCCTTACTCACCAATATTGAATGCTTATACCATGTATAAGTGACATTGGTAGATAAAACATGATTAAACCATAGTATAGATATATTATCCTAGATTAATCATTACAAGTCACATTAATATAATGTGAGGCTGGAATGTTAGATACTGGAGTTAAGAAGAGACAAGATAGTATGAATAAGATGATGCTAGAGTAACATTGGATTATAGAAGTAGTAATTTTCTCTTAGGAAATACTAAACACTTAAGGATAGTAGAATTTGATATATACATCTACTGGGGGTAGTATTACTGGTGGGTGATTAAGGAAGAGTATAAGAAGATTATGTGAGCTTTAGTGTCAAGATCATTGGATTTATAAATGAATTCAAAAGAATAAAGGTGGATAAGAATATTTAGGTGAAGTAAAGCTCATCATGTTAACACATGATGATGGATAAGAAGAAGTAGTATATCTAGGAAAAGAATTCCTTAATTAGAAGTCTAGAATTATTGAAGTATGAAGGATAGAAATTCTGGATAAAACCTAAACCCTAAATCTTAAACCAAACATTACATCCATTTCATATAATTGATCTATCATCTTATTTACCAATGATTTATAGGAGTATTTTCCTATATTCAATCACTTAAGCACACCTTTGTCATTTTCAACCATTATTATCATAGGTGCTTAAAAACTATCTTTATCAATTCTTTCTCATAAGTCATTCCAAAGAATCACCCCACTGATTGTAAAAGGTAACATCATTCTGATTAGAAACATAAAGATAATGTGCTTGGCCATTAATCTTAATCCATATCAACAAAAGAATCCAAATGAATCAAGAACCTTAAACCCTAGGGTAAACATTTACAATTCAAACCCTAACTCCTATATTAGTTATAACAAAATATAAACCTTGGTATTTACTAGATTTATGAGAATAGTATTAACCATATTAGTTCCCTAGAACTTTATGTATCAAATAAACATAAAGGATCACTATATATAAAAGTTCCCTAAAAAACTATAGGTTAATAAGTATCAAATTTTATGAATGAGTAATAATATATCCTTTAAATAAGATATGATTTATTAGGTAAATCAAAATTATAACCAAGGTTCCTCAAAATATATTAAAGAGAAAAAGGATCTATTAAAAGAAAATAAAAAAATTATAACATTGATAATAAAAGATCATTATATGATTCTAAATACACCACATTACTGCTGCAAACACTTAGAAAGTAATGTCTATAAAGAAACCTTTAACCAAATGTGAAAAATTCCAATCTAAAAATGAAATAGAAAATCAAAACAGAAAGAAAAAAATAGAAGAACCAGCATCTGGCCTGCGGCCCATCTTCCCTCTTCCCTATCTGCTGCCACACGCGCGTCCCTGAGGCCCATCAAGTCAACCCACCAACGCAGCCAGCCCGCATACCGTTTTGGTATGAGGCTGATGGACGGGACCCACCTCATGAGAGGGTCGTCTTCCTCATTCTCCTTCGCATGGCCTACACACCGACGGCGAGTCCACCTCACCGCCTCCATTTTGGACTTCCACGGACGCAATTGACCCTTCTAAATCTCGCCCTAGCTGCTAGGAGTCCGCCAATAGGAGTTGCGTAGTGATTCGTGCCCCCAACAAGCTTCAACACCGCTGCCACATCCCGACTGTCATCGTCGCCGTGCCACCGTGTCCGAGCTCATCTTACCGTATAAAGGCGGGATGAGGATCTCCCGAGCCTCGGCCACCTTCCTCTCTCCTCAATTCCCCCTCAAACTCCCTCTGTCTTCCCCAATGAACAAATGCCGCCGCCGACGAGCTTCGGCTAGCCGTTGTTGTAGTCCACCTTGACAGACGTGGAGGGGTCGAGGAGAAGCGCCACCGCATGTTTATCATCTGAGAGCAGGATGGAATCAAAGGGAGTGCGGAGCCAAGCGAATTTCTTCAATTTCCTCCGCAGCCGCCGGCCGGAATCGACGACCACACCATCACGTCGGGGGTGAGTTTCCGCATCGAACAACCCTAACTACACATCCTAGCATCGTCTGAGCTCGAGTTCGTCGTCGGGCCGATGGGCGCCGCCGCTATAGGTCATCACCGGAGCAACTCCGGTGACTAAATCGTAGCATTGACACCACCCCTAGGATCGCCTTGCCCTCACGGTTCTAACCCAACCATCCACGGTCACCGGGGAGCTCCGGTTCACCGCCGGTGACCACTTTCTGGTGGTGGAGGCCGTGCTGATGTCACAATGACATAATGCATGCGTCAAGGTTGACATGGTCAGCTGTTGACTGATCTTTTCCCATGTGGTGTATGACATGGCCCTGGTCCCACCTGTCATCGACTAAAAGTAGAAATGGGTTTAGTAACAATTGTATTTGCTAATCTGGATATGTGACATGTCACATGCCCCACTAGTCAGTGACCTTGGGTAGCTCTTACCTTGGTAAGAAAAGTATTAGCTGTTCAGTAAAAATTAATAAACACAATATGAATTCAAATATTAATATTACACAAATAAAATAAAAGAATTAAATCTTGTTTAATTAATAACTTTTGTTTTATAATTCAGAAAATTATGTGTAATATATGAAATTCTTAAAAAAACAAAATCTACAACTTAAAACCATTACCAAATATTATTATGATAATCATTTAAATAAATATTATTTAATAAAGGTTTTATAATTAATAAAACTTTGATAATTCATATTTTAAAAATGGTAAATGTTAAAAATATAAATAAAATACTAAAAATCTTAGAAAAATAAGAACTATAATTTAAATCATGCATTATCATTTCACTTAATTAAATGTTTATTATTTATTAAGTAACTATAATGTAATAAACCTTATAAAAATCATATCTTATTATTTATAAATCATAAAAATAAATTTAATATACCAAAATGATCACAAAAATAATGCCTACATGTTAAAAATATAACATTCCAGTTTTAAAGTAAATAAAAACTTAGTACCCTAATAAATTGAATTTAAAACTTATTCCTTTAATTGATAATTCATATAAAGTTAAATAAAATTTGTTAATATTTCTTAAACTAACCAATTAAATTTAATAAATAGTATTAGTCTTAAAGAACTAATAATATGAAGTCAAAATGGTTCAGCACATTCTAAAAATGCAATTTTGTTGAATTATCATTCAACCATCAGTGTGGATTATTTTATAAAACGATCCTTATCCAATCTAAAATCTCTAAGAATAATTATAATGAGATAAAACCCATTCTTTTACTTTAACCACAAGTTTATAAACAAATCAAAACACTATAGTGAGTTTATAAGTAGTAAATAATATTGTTTACGTATTCACAAACCTTAACCACCCCCTTATAGGGAGATAAATCCCTTTATACATTTATATTGTAAAGAAACTGATGCAGCCCGACCTACGATCGTTACCACATCATGGTCCCCAACTTACGCCAAGTCGTCATGGACTCCAAAGGTGAATCCGTTCCTCTATGCGAGCCTACTTCCTACCCTATTGAATGGTATGCTACTTCATAGTCCGTCACATATGCATGACAGGTTCACACCGACAAGTACGGAGGCAAGGGAGGAAGCCCGAAACATCAAGCCCGACAAGACGGAGGCTTGGAAGAGGAGGCGGAAGAAGCCACGGCTAAACCACCGGAGTCTCCGGCCTACACCGGAGTCTCCGACCTGCACACCGGAGTCTCCGGACCGACCTCCGGACCGACCCCAACAACCTACCCGGGGACAGTCAGTACGCCACTCCGGAGATGACACCGGAGTCTCCCGCCTACACCGGAGTCTCCGGACCCTACACCGGAGTCTCTGGCCTACATGATGGGCCTGCGTGCCGCCAGCTGGGCCTTCGGCCCATGTACCCCTCTAGCTCGTCCAAACCCTAGTTTTATCCCTAAACTACCCCTATTTATGTGGCTGGCCTATAAATAGAGCCCCCACCCCTTCATGTATCCCTTAGGCATAGATGATAGACTAAAGGCAACCCCCTTGTGTGGAATCTCTAGTTTTGCCTCATCCCCTTTACCAAGGGGACCGACTATCGTCACCAACCTCGATTGGACTTTGCATCACGCATCCATCATTGAACAAGGCCTTGGAGTTCGATGTCTCGTCTCCAAGTTGTCAAGACCCTCCCCAAGGTGTTCTTCCCTCTCCGATGTGGATTTGAGGGAGCACGTTGACCGATCTTTCCTTGCGAGGATTCTATCGGACCGGTGGCCGCCGTTCGGGAGCAATCGGCCTTGTATCGTGTGAGTTTTGCGTGTGTTCGTCGTGTTCTTCGCGAGGTGTGTGTTCGCTTCTGTTATCCTCTCCCTTTCCCCTCGCTTTCCCATCGATTTGACCACGAGATCCGTGAAGATCGGGCCACCCAAGAGGTTAACCCCTCCATCATCTGGTATCATCAGCTTTTGGTTGCCACAGATTTCTCATCGATTTGGTCTTTTCCCCATAAATTCGAAAATTTCACCAAAAATAGCCCCAATTCGTGTTTTGGATCGATCTGTGATTTGAGTGAGTTTTGGTAGGTTTTGATCCGTGGATTACTTGCTAAACTTGTTGATCTACCTTCCACTGCGTTCCCATGGCCTAATTCCTTGATTTCCCCCATCAATCTGAGGTTTTGGTTCGAGTTTTTTTCGCCCAAAACGCGTCCCGTTCGAGTTCTGGACGTCCTGGAATCTCCCGGACTGGAGTCTCTGGCCTAGACCGGAGTCTCCGGACTTTTTGAGCTCCAGACCGGAGTCTCCGAACCTACAGACCGGAGTCTCCGCCCCTCCCTGCAGACAGAAAAACTGCAGCACGGTTTTGAGCATAACTTTTGCATTTCAACTCGGATTTTGGTGTTCTTTAGCTCGTTTCGAAGAGGAGAAGGAGCCCTACATCATCATCCACGTTGTTCATGATATCTACTCCATCCAAATTCTGTAAGAAAGGCGGAATCCAACAATAAAGGATGAAGATCGTCGACGAAAGGTATAAACATTCCGCGACTTTTCTCCACTTGCATTCCTTTGTGAACCCCACTATCTTTGCGAGCAACAAACACCTATTGAGACTAGTTCCTCTTATGATTGCTTGGGCTATGCACATTTGATACCTTGTAGATTCCGAGCAAACATTGTGAGCGCTATCTCATATAGTTATCTTGTATAGTTGTTGGCACAAGGAAGAGGCAAGTGAAAAAGAAAAAGAAAAAAAATAGAAAAAGAAAAAGAGAAAAGAAAAAGAAAGAAATATACATGTGCCTCATAGAATAGGAAGCGCAAGCTCGATGAACATCATATAGGTGGTACTTATTGTACATATCTTGTAGCCCACCAATTTTGTGCAATCGAACTAGCGTCTCTCCTTGTACTTGTGTGACACGAGCTTATAGTCTTCGGTAGGTAATCATTTGGTTCTTAGCTCACTTTCTCCGTCCCACAAGTACCATTTATCCCACCGTGTGTGTTTCCTTGTACATATTTTCTATCTTGTGGATTGACTTGTTTTGCTTTGTGATCATTGTGGTTCTTTACTTGCCATTACGACATCTTGATTTCGGATTGGTTCTTGACATGCCACTTTCCATACCTATCCACCATAGGCCTTGTGTGTGTGTGTTTTTTGGTTCGTAGTTGGTTTTGGTGTTCCACGTGAACTTCACTTTGCTTGGTTTATTACTCTCAAGTGTGGCCACTTGCACAATACGATCTTCCATGGTAAAGTAAGGTTCTACGTTGTATCCCTAACACCCTCTACCACTTCCATATACAACACTTGGTCTTGTGAAGCATGTCTAGGGACTCCGGAACCGAGGATGATATCTATGAAGAATCCATGATGAGCCACCATGACTACGACTCCACAAGTATAGAGGACATGACGGAGCACAACACCGATAATGGCTCCGCATGCTTTGAGGACTCGGAGCACTACACCTACGAGGACTCCACATGCATGGAAGACATGGAGCTCTACGTCGACAATGGCTCCTCATGCATGGAGGATATGGAGCACTACACCGACAATGGCTCCACATGCTTGGGTGATATGGAGTACTACACCAACAATTACTCCCCAAGCATGGACGACTTCGAGTGCGACATCGACGATGCCTCGCCGAGCATGGAAGACACGGAGAACTTCATCGACTTTGATGGCTGCTCCACGAGCCATGAAGAATTCCTTCACCGCGTGGAGATGGAAGACTACTACGCCGAGCAAGAGGAGGCGCATCATCAAGATTCCATGACCTTCAAGGCCAAGCGTGCCACACCAAAGGGCACCACCTACTTCGATGATCCACCTCCAAGGCGACAAGCGCCACCACACCCAAGGCGTCAAGCGCCACCATCGACAAGGCATCAAGTGCCAACACCTACAAGGCATCAAGTTCCACCACCTAGATGGCGTCAAGCTCCATCACCTCCAAGGCGCCAAGATCCACCTCCTATCCAAACAATAGTGGCGTCCAAACATCATATACATCAAGAGGCGCCAAGAAACAAGAATCTTCATCGACAAACATCCTCTCATGAGCATCGACACCATAAAGAGGATACAAGACATCGTCAAAGGCATCTTCGCCATAAAGACGAAGAATTCATGATGAGCTCCATCCATAATGCCCAATCAAGCTCAAGAAGGCACCACAAACACAAGAACAGTGCCAAGACAAGTGATCATCGTCGTGAGTGTCACGTGGACGACCAAGTGCGCCACCTACATCAACCATCGGCAAGGCACACCAATGACCTCCGTCGACACCATCATAGGGCACCTTCAACTACTCGTGCCACCACCACAACGGCACCAAGAGAAAGCCTTCCTCCACGCCATAAAGCTTCAATGCCTATGCTTGACTTCCGCGACCTCGCGAACGAGGAAAATGCAAACCTCTACTTCGCCAAGTTGGATAGCATGAGCCTACCTCCACCACTACTACGAGATGTCCACAAGATGGTCGAGCATGGGATTTTCCCTTCGACCATGGAGGAGAGTGATGATGCCCATCTTATGGCATCCAACCTTGAAGGCGACAAGGTCAAGAATGGTGAGCATGGGATTTTCCCTTCACCAAAGGAGGCGCATGGAGTTGAGGAACCCGAGCCTACCCCTATATGCTTGAGTGATGATGTGGTACCAATCCCATGTGAGTATGAGAGCCACTTAGCCCACTTGAGTGAGAACAAGAGTGAGATGAGTGACTCCACCTTATGTGAGATTGAGTGCTTCCACTTTGAGGGCATGAGTGATACACCTAGTGAGTTGAGAGTGGTAGTTGATAGGTCAAGTGAGACCATTTCTATTTCTAACAACTTACCCTCTACCTCTAGTGTGTTCTCTTATGTTGTGCTAGGTTTCATGGATGAAGACGCGTCAAGCCATGAAGCAATGATGCCTCAATTTGAGAAGATGTACATGGTGCACGAAGATGATGTTACGCCATGGCTACATCAAGAAGACGAAGTCGTCCACAAGGAGGCCACTACTTCCACAACACCCACTTCATATGAGAGGTATGACCAAGGTAACAATAAGGGTCTTGATGATGCCATGATCCCACTAGTGGACATGATAAGTTGTGAGGATATGCATGCTATGGATGATACTTGTGACATTACATATGATTCATTCATATTCCCATGTGATGCTTTGCCTTTGCATAATATTGATCATGTGGAATTGTTTGATTGCGATATCATTGCCATACACATGCCATGCTATGCATCTTGTGTGTATCCTCCAATTGATATGGACATGCTTTTGTCATGCTAGTCATTCAATTTTTCCCGTTGCTTGCAATAAGATGAATGCTTGCTCTTTCACTTGTTTTGCTTGCAACAACATTGATCGTATGCGTTATAATGAGATGGCCCCCATAGCTTTCTCAATTTTTGGAGATTTTGATGATTGCCATGATAAGCATGTTCCCCACTTGCATACTCACCATGCATTTATTTCATACTTGATTGACATTAATGGTGATGTGCACAAGAAGAGATACGTCATGATGGATGATGTGTATCTCTACCATGCACACACATTCTTCCTTTTGTGTATGATGTGTGTAGGTACCCGCACTATCATGTCAACCTCGGTTGAGCACGAGTTGACAAAAAGAGCTCTTGAGAGCATCCCACAAGTGAGTTCAAGATCGAACCCAGCTCTGATACCTTTTGCATGCTTTGCATCTTTCATGTTGGCAAATTTCTCTTTCCTATGGTTTGATTGCAAGCATTTTGATGGTACTCACCTTGTGACATTCATGTTTCTTCGCTTTTGGATAATGATGCTTTGTGTGTTGCAACAAAAATGTTGAACATTTTCTCTTTCCGATGTTTTGTGTGCAACCACAATCCCATTAAGAGCATGTATTGTCAAGAGAGCTTCCAAGAATCTCGTCTTGTTGTTGCAACAAACATAAGGACCACTTGCTCTTTCATTTGGTTTGTTTGCAAATATGTTGTTTTTGCTTCCGCCTGGGATACTCATATTCCCATGATATTTGCTATCGATGATTTGTGTGTGACATCCAACATGTCGAACAATTTCTCTTTCCAATGGTTGGTTGGCACACATAATGATGTTGTTTTGGATATTCTTCCTTTTGTGTTTTTGCCAAATTCTCCTAACTTTGCATCAAATATGTTGATCAAATTTCTATTCGATTGCTTTGAGTGCCCCACTACTATGTTATATGGAGTTTTTGAGTTTCCACATTTGGATGATGTTCAAACGATTTCCATGCACATTGACCTTGCATATGCATCTCGTTTGCTATACTTGAGTTGTGCTAATCGTGTTGTGAACAAGAATGGACATGCCACAAATGACATGCTCCTCTATCACACACAAACATATGTTGCTTGGTCTTTGTTGTATGAAGGTACAAATGCATACACGTCAACCTCTATGGACTATATGTTGACAAGAAGAACCGAAGAGAGTTACCTATGGCTACCCTTCATCGAGCTATCTCTACAAGATAAGGCGACTTCCTTCTACTTGAGGACTCATGCAATAATCTTCATGAATTGGCTACGCTTTGAGTGTTTCTTTGCTTTTGTTGTGAGCTTTGTAGGCTTCAAGGAAGGTGAAGGAACATTGAAGTGTTGTCAAGTCAATCTTCCCGAGGATGACTATATGGTGAACCCCAGGATCAAGGATGTCCTTCGACCTCTTCTACTTCGTGATGAACATGGAGAGTCAATGACGACTCTTTTTGAAGGGGGGGGGGGGAGATGATGCAGCCCGACCTACGATCGTTACCACATCATGGTCCCCAACTTATGCCAAGTCGTCATGGACTCCAAAGGTGAATCCGTTCCTCTATGCGAGCCCACTTCCTACCCTATTGAACGGTATGCTACTTCATAGTCCGTCACATATGCATGATAGGTTCACACCGACAAGTACGGAGGCAAGGGAGGAAGCCCGGAACATCAAGCCCGACAAGACGGAGGCTTGGAAGAGGAGGCGGAAGAAGCCACGGCTAAACCACCGGAGTCTCCGGCCTACACTGGAGTCTCCGGTCCTGCTACACCGGAGTCTCCGGCCTGCACACCGGAGTCTCCGGACCGACCTCTGGACCGACCCCAGCAACCGACCCGGGGACAGTTAGTACGCCACTCTGGAGATGACACCGGAGTCTCCGGCCTACACTGGAGTCTCCGGACCCTACACCGGAGTCTCCGGCCTACATGATGGGCCTGCGCGCCGCCAGCTGGGCCTTCGGCCCATGTACCCCTCTAGCTCGTCCAAACCCTAGTTTTATACCTAAACTACCCCTGTTTATGTGGCTGGCCTATAAATAGATCCCCCACCCCTTCATGTATCCCTTAGGCATAGATGATAGACTAAAGACAACCCCCTTGTGTGGAATCTCTAGTTTTGCCTCATCCCCTTTACCAAGGGGACCGACTATCGTCACCAACCTCGATTGGACTTTGCATCACGCATCCATCGTTGAACAAGGCCTTGGAGTTCGGTGTCTCATCTCCAAGTTGTCAAGACCCTCCCCAAGGTGTTCTTCCCTCTCCGATGTGGATTTGAGGGAGCACGTTGACCGATCTTTCCTTGCGAGGATTCTATCGGACCGGTGGCCACCGTTCGGGAGCAATCGGCCTTGTATCGTGTGAGTTTTGCGTGTGTTCATCGTGTTCTTCGCGAGGTGTGTGTTCGCTTCCGCTACCCTCTCCCTTTCCCCTTGCTTTCCCATCGATTTGACCACGAGATCCGTGAAGATCGGGCCACCCAAGAGGTTAACCCCTCCATCAGAAACTACTACCCAAATAAAAGTAATACCATTCTTAAGTAACTTTAAAGAATCATTATGAAGTAAACAAGGTATAAGTATAATAAGCATTACACCTAAAGTCCATCTATGTTTTAAAGTTAACCTTAGTCTACAAGACTTTCAATATAATACTAAAACCTTGTTATGTGTTTTATAGATAACTTTGGTATAATATAGTTAAGTCATAAAGCATCTCAAGCCAAACTATTCAAGCAAGCACAAATAATATCAACTAGACTCAACTAATCACAAGGGTTGTTTAGACCTTAGAAAAGAAATCTTTTCTTCAAATGTTATTCTTTTTTCCACTTCAAACATCAAGTGACAATCAATAATAATCACATTACATTAAGCTTTACTTATATACTTAGGATTGTTAACACTTAAGTTCTTTATAAATGCCATTACTTGTAAGGTAAAATTTGAAGATAAGGCCATTCTTATATAAGTAATCTTTGAATAGCATTCCACAATTGTGTATCTCATTGTTTTATGATATTAGAATTACATGTTGTTTCACACACACTCACAAGCCTTAATAAGAAGCACATGTGTGGAACTTAATCTAAAAAGGGCAACATATTCCAAGGAACCCTTTCCAATATCCAAACCCTAGAACAAAGTTATTCTCGGGATTCACGTTTATCAACTTGCATTACATTGCTTATGCATAAAAGCGTTTTGCTTCTTTAAACATTAGTCCTTACCGGACCAATGATGCTGATTTTAGATATTGGATCTTTTATATTGTCTTGAAGACCGTGAGTGCATAATCTTGCAATCACAAAAGGCAAGTTCACACTTGCTCATGTCCTTCGGTTATTTTCTGTAAAGTATTTTACAAATCCAGTGTTGTCATCACTTGCATTTGAAAAAGGTCAGAAAACACTATTTTCATAATAATATGATTATAGGTTATTTACCATGAGGTAATAACCTACTATGAAAGTTCCGGTGGTAAAGGAACATATTATCTAGGACTTAACAACCAATGTCGCTAGTGATTCTTGTGCCATATATCACGCGTTAACCATGAGATTTGGAATGGGACAGAGAAGTTAGCTATATCTTCTTCCTCTCGCATGTAGCCGGATGTTGTAGGGTTTCGTAGCATGGAAAACAAAAAATTTCTACCGCATACAAACAAACAAGCCAAGATCTATCTACTAGATTGTAGCAACGAGTCAATGGAATAACTCACCCTCGAAGATTCCAAAGTGTTTAACGAGAGCGGATTCTCGTGGGTGATGTAGTCGTACTCTTCCCGATCTCAAGATCGGCGTGAGCGATCCTTCCGGCGCTGCGTTGGCAGCGCTCCATGATCGGTCACGTTAATTTCGACGAAGACCTTCCTCTCCTTGTTCCAGAGGCAGCGGAGGTTGTAGCACTCTCCTCGTGATTCCGGCACTGTGGCGTGGTACGGGAAGTAGAGGGAGATCTCATGAGGCTTAAGCCGGAGCGAGTATGGCGGAGTATGAGAGAGAGCCTCGACGATCTAGGGTTTAGACACGCCGAGGAGGAGGCTTGGCCGGCGGCTAGGGTTAGCTAGGCGGCGGCGGTTTGCCCTAGGGCCGGTGGCGGCTATGGAGGGCGGCGGCGGCTTGGAGCTAGGGTTTTGGGTGGAGGTGTTGGTTGCTAGGAGGGGCAGCCCTGCCCCTCCTTATATAGGTGGAGGGGGCGCGCCAGGGGAGGGGAGTCCCTCCCCAACTCGGTATCCCAAGGGGGCCGGCGATGGAGGGGAGGAACTCCTCCCCAACTCGGATTCCACCTCCCCTCCACTTCCCAAAATAGCCGTTTGACTTTTCAAATTGGCGTTTGACTTTTCAAACTAGGATTTGATTAAACCCTTTATTTTGTTCAGCGATGACACCTAGTACATGATGCAATCATACCAACTTGACATAACACATTCATGTACCCTTCCCCTCCGGAGTGCCGGACATTCCGGAACCTTCTAGAACATTCCCGATAAAAACACCGGAACCATTCTCCAACCCCGAAACAGGACTTTCCTTATATGAACCTTATTCTCCGGACCATTCCGGATCTCCTCGTGATATCCCGGATCCCATCCGAGACTCCGAACAACATTCGGTCTCTTACTCATCATTCCATAACTACTCAAACAACGTCGAATCCTTAAGTGTGTCTCCCTACGGTTCTTGAATTATGCGGACATGATCGAGACAGTTCTCCGATCAATAACCAATAGAGGAATCTGGAAATTCATATGGCTCCCACATATTTCTACGATTACTTTGCGATCGAATGAACCACTTACATACGATACCAATTTCCCTTTGTCTCACGATAGTTTACTTATCTGAGGTTATGATCGTCGGTATCTCTGCATACCTAGTTCAACCTCGTTACCGATAAGTACTCTTTTCTCGTTCCCGTGATATGTGATCCCTTGTGAGCCAGTCACATGCTTGCAAGCTAATTGGATGACATTCCACCGAGAGGGCCCAGAGTATATCTATCCGTCATATGGATGGACAAATCCCACTCTTGATCCATGTGTCTCAACCAATACTTTCCGAACACTCAATGCCACCTTTATAGCCACTCAGTTACGGTGTGGTGTTTAATGTCATCAAAGCATCCTTCTGGTGAAGGTGATATGCATGATCTCATGGTCGAAGGAATTAGGTTACTATGTATCAGAAAGCATATAGGAATTGAACTATTAAAATGACTTGATCTTTATGCTACGCTTATCTATAGGAGTATGTCCACCATATAATTCTTATAATGATATGATCTTGTTGTTAATAACATCTCAATGTTCATGATAGGGAAACCACAATCATTTATTAACCAACAAGCTAGTGTTATAAAGAGGCTTTACTAGGGACTCTATTTTAGTTTACAAATCACACAAGTATTAATGTTTCCTTGTTAATACTATTATAGCATGAATGTAAACATTTATCATAAACACAAAGATATAATAATAACTACATTTATTATTGCCTCTAGGGCATATCTCCAACAGTCTCCCACTTGCACTAGAGTCATCTAATCTAGATTACATGGTAATATACCGAACACCCATGGCAGTTTGGTGTTGGTCATGTTTTGCCCTCGGGAGAGGTTTAGTCAACGGATCCGCCACATTCAGATATGTGTGTACTTTGTAAATCTTTATGTCCCCATCTTGGACATGTTCTCGAATAGCGTGAAAACGTAGCTTGATGTGCTTCAGCTTCTTGTGTGACCTTGGTTCTTGCGCATTGGCTATGGCACCCATGTTATCATAGTAGATAGACATTGGGTCCAGCGCACTAGGAACCACACCGAGCTCTGTAATGAACTCTTTCATCCATATCGCTTCTTGTGAAGCCTCCGAAGCAGCCATGTATTCCGATTTAGTTGAAGATCTTGCCACTACGCTTTGCTTTGCACTCCTCCAGCTAACTGCCGCACCATTTAAAATAAATACGTATCCAGATTGTGATTTAGAATCATCCGGATCGGTGTTCCAACTAGCATCGGTGTAACCATTAACAACGAGCTGTTCATCACCTCCATAAGAAAGAACCATATCCTTAGTTCTTCTCAAGTACTTAAGAATGTTTTTGACCGCTGTCCAATGATCCACTTCTAGATCACTTTGATATCTTCTAGTTAAACTAACAGCATATGCAATGTCGGGTCTAGTACATAGCATGGCATACATTAGAGATCCTATGGTAAACGCGGCGGGAAAGGAACTCCATGAAAGTTCTGGTAAACCCGTGAAGGCTGACGGACATAGATTTTCAGAATAAATGCAACCTTTGAAGAAATGTTTACAAAAACCTGCATTTCCTACGACCTACGGTCTGTGGCCATAGATATAGTGCATCAAACACTCCTTTTCTAGTGAACTTGCTGAGTACGCTCGTACTCAACGTATCTTCTTAACCCCTTGCTAGGTTCTAAAGACAATACAGAGGACATCTACATCAACTTATGTTCCCGGAATCATTATCAAACGCTCAAGCTCTTCAAGGAAGTAAAGGAAGTCAACATATACATCAACTAAAGTGAAAACAAAGTCGCTGATTAGATAGAAATATAATTTCTAGCCATAGATCCTACTTCTATAGAGTATTACAATATCAGCAATACAAGCCAAATAGTTAGATGCTAATTTTATTAGCATAATAGTTATGAGTTGTTTATTTCTGATTCTTCTTTGTAAGAAGTTTCTTTCTCTCTCTTTAACCTAGAGTATTTTCTGGATCTTGTGTAAAGAGTTGAGTTGTAAACTATAGTCATGTCTTGGACCTGCTGTGTTTCTGTTGTACCACCCTGAGAGATGTAATACTAGTGAACGGTGTTTCATTGGTGTTATGTCAACGACTATAGTATACTACATCATGCAGTGATATGCTGGGTCACCGCAATACTGCACTATAAGGAAGTCCATGTTCAGGTTACAGGGAAAGGGTGCTTCAATCATATGCAAGGAATAAGCTCTCTATTAATTGTAGATTGGAGTAGACCAGCAGCCAAGACAAAAATTACAGGTGAAAGGGGGTCACCTTGCCTGACACCCCTTTTGCAGTGAAATTGTCTACCAGGCACCCCATTAAGTAGTACTAAAGATTTTCTAGAACCAAAGATAGTTTCAATCCATTTTAGCCACTTGCCATCAAATCCCATTTGCTTCATAATCTTGATCATGGAACTATGATCAATTGTGTCAAAGGCTTTAGCAAAGTCTAGCTTGAGTAAGATAATTTCCCTTCTAAAATGTTCACATTGATGGATGAATTCAAAGGCCCAAGGAAGGCAATCTTGGATTGATCTTCCATTAAGCTAATGGATCCACCATCTCTAGGGTATGTGGCCTCGCTAAGGCATGCCATGAAGCTCTACTCCAAGGCCAGTGTCCATTTGCCATCCAAGACGGATGGTTTCGACCGTTTAGCGGTGGGGGCATGAAAATCATCGGCATCGGTGACAACGACCTCACCGTGGTGTGTCAAGGTAGCTACAGAGACCAGGCGCACATCAAGGAACAAGCTTGCAATGGAGATTTCTAGTGCTGGACTCATCGGAAAGGAGTGCGGGAGAGCTCGACGCACTGCGTATCTACAGGCACGTCGCTGACGGAACAAACCATCGATAAGGTTCCGGAAGTGTTGAGGAACTCACGAGTTTAGGCTACGGTGAGGGCCATGCCGCTGCAGTGGGGAGCGGTAGGTAAACGCCGTCCATAGCAGAGACCACTAGGCCCAAGACAATCGACCCAACCCATTGATGTAGCACCGAGCGTGACTATGATCAATTCTCTGAAATTCCATGTTTGGAGGGTTTGACATGTGGCGGCGAAGGAGAGGAACAACTCGGATCTGGTCTTCATGTTTTGATTCAATGGTACCTACGATCCCAGCCGGCGTCTGCTGGAGTTCTCATTCAAAGAAATCATTGCAGCGCCACGACTGTTCATGATAAATCGGCAATTCTTGTGCCGCCTCTGACGGGGCCGCCTTTGTCATGCATGAAGAACGCAGATCCGTTGAGGTTTGGCAGGAAGGTAAACGTTTAGTTCCTTTTTATTGATCACTGAACTTCTGTAACTTCCAAGGAATTGGACCTATCCGGATGTATGTTGTAGTTTATTCAATTTATAATAGTATAGTTCAGACTAACTCTAAAGAATAGCTTTTGTGAAGACAAGGCTGAATCATAGTTTAAGAACTTCCGAGATGTGTAGCCCACTTTTGTGCGACCATCATATACGTATGTAGGATAAATTCCGATGCAACAAAATATTATTAAGTCTCTTGTTTATTCAAATGAGTACTCGTAGCTAAATTCAGTCAATTGTTAAAGTCGTACGGATTTTGATCCGTATACTGGTGTATGTTTGTACAAATTCATACACCATTATAAACACAATTCAGTGAATGTTCAGTACATCAATTCAATCACAACAGATTGGATATTCAATGCATTGTCACTTCAAGTAAGGTGCATTATCTGAATATTCTTTATGATATCCTAGTACATACCGAATGCAAATTCAGTGCATTATCTCTAGCAAATTAAGAAGGAGTTCATACAGCTTTTTAAGCATTAGTCAAAGTGTGCCCTCCGAATTCAATGCATATAGGTACTGCATTTCAATATAGTCATCCGGTACATAATAATTCCAACCATTGCAATCACAAGCTTGTGCAATCCAAATGATTACATATGCATAATTCAAGCTAACTATATACTCCCAACATTCTTCAGTAGCGCTAAACCCGAGTCTTCACTAGAGAGAAATTAGAACCAGCCGCTTGTCATCGCCAAGTTTTCCCTCCAAAACTGTGTGCACCATCGCGAAACAATGGTGGTCGCGTGCCATCGACCCTTTCAGGACAACACTCGTGACATGGAGGACTTTTTATTCTCGCCTCGTCAGGGTTCCGAATGCATGGGACAGGGTCCAACAACTGCTCCAGAAGGATGATGACCGGGTGCTTCTAGTCAAGCTATCACCTGCCCCGTTGGTAATCTTCATCTCGTACATCTTCAGAACGGAATCTGAATCTTTTAGCCATGCATCTCCACCAGCTCACCGCCAAGGTGTTGATGACCTACTTGAGGGCCTACGGTTTCCAAGCATCTAGAGGGAGGCCGTTGAAGCCGAGTTAGATAAGAAACATAGCTTCCCCAAGCGATCCTCCCACCCACGGGTGTAATGCCAACGCATGAAGCTCATTTTCTCTTCACTGCACTCGAAAGGACAAGAAGAATGAAGAACATGCTCGCAGTCTGAGCTATGCTCTAACCTGACGAAGAAATTGAAGAGCAGGGATGCATACCTCAATCTTCACAACATTGCGTCTGATCCCAAAACGAAACCTTAATGTCGCTAGGAAGTCCATCGGTGACACGGCTGGACATATTCCCAACATAGTGGTCATGAGAGCGCGGTCGTCGAACTCCGCAGCCAGGGCTACCATGTATGAGGTGCGAGACAGAGTGCAACCTCTCGAGGTCGGTCCCTGCTTCGGATCTCTCGGCAGGCCTCGCTCCTCCATTGGAGAGGAACTGTCTAGTATGGAGATGCTAGCTAGGGAAGAGACATGAGCTTCAATCTGGTGATTGGAATGACAGAGGCAACAATGAGGTACGATTAGGGGCATGAGAGGCTGACTGGCCACGGCGAAGAGGCAAGGAGAGCTACAACGAGCTCCGATTTGGAGAGGAGGAACTGGAGGTGAGCTAGGTATTTGGGGCAGAATGGAAGAGGAAAGAAGAAGACCTGGTCCATACGGGGATCAACTAGTCCACGCTGGCAAAAAATAATGGAAAATACTGACAGGACGGACCAAACAAGAGATAGCGGGGACTTCTCACGGTCGTATTTGAGTTCAAACTTTTTCTTCGAGTCCAAACAACAACATTTGTGTTTGATTTAAATTTACCATGTTTTTGCTCCTCTGGATGGTTTCCAAAACTCTTTGGTCCGTTATGTTTGATTACACGCAAGTCCGGCCCCTCAGAGTGCGGGCTCCTCAACTCTTAGATCTTAAAGTGAATTGCCCCTCACCAGCGCCACATTCTACCTCCACTCTATACTCGTAGTCATGATCAGGGCATAGTTCGCTCAGCTCCTTCCGCGTTTCATTAAGAAAAGAGAGCACACTAGCGGTACTGTAGCTCTCACTCGCATGGAAACTTCAGTTGGAAGCTGCTGAATGGCTCCATTTTATTGGAAGAGCTACAACTATCATAAGAGCATCTCAAGTTCCCAAATCGTGTCTGGCAATTTCCTGTCCAGACACAATTTGGGGAAGTGCGGACGTTTTTCCTCGATGGAGGATGTTGCTCCCCATTGCATCCCCAATAGCACACACTCACGGTGGCATCCCCAGTGACCGCGATAGCTGGCATAGCAGGGAAGGAAGCCGGTGCAGAGTTGGTGCCAACGTGTCGGCCGTGAAGATGTTTCAGCCGATGCAGAGTCAACGCTGATGTCGGAGTATAGTTGCGTGTGGACAATGAGCGGTGAGTGACATAATCCGATCTATGATCGGTGGAAGACCTGCCAAGCGACTGGCGGAGAGAAAGCTGATCTGCAGGTTGGAAAAAGTCACCATGGCAGCTGATCACATATCGGGGACGAACCCTGCCACGGGTCGCGTGACGCCTGGCGGAGACCATGGAGATCGACCTCAGGGCAGCGAAGTGTGAAATCATGTACGGCGACTAGGAAAAGGATCTCACCACTCATACCATGTAGAATTATGAGATTGATAGAGATTGAGGGAATATGTTGTATGTTTTATTGGGCCTCTCGGACAAGTATGTATAGGCATATAAGGGTCAACCTGGAGTACAAGACAAGATTCAAATTCTATCTCTACCTAATCTTTCAATAACAACAATATACTCTAACGGCCTAACTTTATAACAACACTTTTACCCAAGCGTAACTTGGCACGGTAAAGTATCTTGCATTACCCTCTATATGGAAATCTTGACTTTAGCAGGAACCCGTAGTTTCTATATAAACTCCGGCATAGGGTGTGGTTTAATTGATCCTAGGCCCTGGCCAAGATTCAATCGCCTCCCATATTGCTGCATAGCACGCTGAAAGAACTGAAAAGACACCATTTTTGTCGAATTCCATGCGACAGAGTCAGCCATATCAAAGCTTGGGAATGGTATGGATTTGATTCTGCATGCATCCACCAGCCAGAATGTCTGATTTACTAGCTCCTCATCCCACTGATTTGTCGTTGAATTAAATCTCTCACCCTGGTAATACTAATATGTTGTCCTCGACTTGTGATCACCTTTCGTGAAGCACTCTTGTGAATCCCATTCTATCCTATTTCTTTGGTATGCACATCTTTCACCAAACTGCCCAAAAAAGACCGGGCACCCCCTTTCCTCTCCCCCTTGCGTCGCCCCTCCTGGCGACCGAGGGGGCCAAACCCTAACCCCGCTGCCACCTCCTCCCTCTCCATCCTTCTCCCTCCTCGTCGCCCACGGAGGACCGCCAGCCTAAGTGCGCGACGCCGGTGATGGGGGTGGCGAGGATCTGGCCTCCCGGCGCCAGCGCGGAGGTAGGAAGGAGAACGCCAGCGCTGGACGGGGCCCGCTCGCCATCGACATCTCCGCGGCTCCGGCCGGCGGTGGCTTCGTGGGAGCTCAGATCTGGAGGCGGCGGCCTCTACCGGAGTGGGACGCCGGAGGCTAAAGCGCGACGACCTGGGCGGTGTCCCTTGGTCGGGGTGGAGGCAGCGATTCCCTTTGGTGGCGATCTGGTGGAGGAGGTGCCGGCCATGGGATTTCGTTGGAAGACCTAGATCAGCTCTCTAACCCTAATTGCCTGCTCGATCCGTTCTCCGGAAACCGGCCGGCGGTATGGGGATCGCTGTGTCGGATCTAATAAAGGAGGTGGTCCTTTGGTTTCTTTCGCACGAAGACGAAGATCTGCTTGATGTCTGCCCTCGTTGATCTGGTCTGGAGAGGCGGGTTTCGAAAGGCTCCGCCGACGAACTCCCATGGGTGTATCATGCCTGAAGATTGCTGGATCAGAAGGTATTCAGTCGTGTACACCTTGTTTTTCTGGCCGTTTGGTTTTAGCGGGAGCGTTGCGAAGCTCTATTGTTTGTTCCCTCCAAGTGCCATTCTTAGAGCCATGGTGAAGTCAGATGCGAAGAATGTCAGGAAAGCGGAAATATGAGAGCAGCGATGGTGATTTTTGTTCTTGTGGCGACGGAGAACTGGCCGCGTGATCTGGGACTCGTTGTAGCGACTGTTGATGCGGGATGACAACACAAGGGGAGTTCTTAGTCTTATCTTGCAGGGTAAAAATCTAAGGTCTGGCCTTAACTGGTTGTGCCTGACAATAACCTTGTTGAAGGCATTGTTTTGTGAGCAAGAACTTTCTCCAGGGTGAAAACGTATGATGTTTGATCGGGCAACGACGGCGCTTGGGCACTATTTCCTTCTTGAAGGCGTTGTTATTGGAGTGGAGGACTACTGGTGTTTTTCTGATGGTGTCAGTGTTGTTGCTTTGAGAATTAGTTCTCTATGGCGGGATTTTTCTTTTTTGTAATTCTTTTTTTCCGGGTTGTGTGCATCCATATGGTTGCTAAGGCATGCATTGTTGCAGAGGCTGAATGTAATTGGTATCCCTATGATATTAATATATACTCTTTTCAAAAAAAACCATCTTTCACCAAAACGAGCGCATCTACAATTTTACGGCGATTTTTGCCTTCATGTATAGATGGATTGTGCAAACTCTCTCTCTGTGTCTTCGTGTGGTGAAGTACCTGGCTCACACTGACACTTAACGCACGAGCACAAT
Source organism: Avena insularis (assembly GCA_023614405.1). Taxonomy (NCBI): domain Eukaryota; kingdom Viridiplantae; phylum Streptophyta; class Magnoliopsida; order Poales; family Poaceae; genus Avena; species Avena insularis. The sequence goes on from CM042690.1 coordinate 31,254,998, forward strand.
CTTCCTCTACAGAAATTTTAAAAATAAAAGGCCAAAGCGACGACAAAAAGGTCATAGGCCTGACCGGATTTGAATTCCTCGGTTGCTTCAAAAAGCTGCCGTCGGGCCCAAGCCGGTAATATTTCTAAGCCTTCTCATAGCCAAATGGATCTCTGTCTGTCTCGTTGACTGGGCCACGTGTGGATCCATAGTATTTAACTCAAGTGGGTTGGTGGAGTGGAGTTGAGGAGGTGAAGTGAAGTGGAGTGAAGTGTAGCTGTCCCAAACACAACCTTAGTCTCCAAATATAACTGCCGGCCATGAATATATCTGAAAAGTATAACCCCAACAAGCGGAATTGAGGACCACCAACTTACTAACACCTCATATCCTCTAGAATTTACTTCCATACAAGACTTACATAAAGCTACACAAACATCATGTAAACCTATATTAAGATATGTATTATCGTGTGCTATATAACACTTAATCATGATATATAAATATGTTAACATATGCACATACACTTATAACACACTTTAATACATCTAGTGGCACAAACTATTGTGTGAATGGACAATATATTTAGTGATCTATTTTTTGCTTTGTTAAAATTTCGATGGAATTTGGTCTTTGCCAGGATGTTTCAAAATATACTTCAGACGAAAAACATAGTTTTAGTGTTAAAAATAAACAAACACAACTAATGTGAAGATATAGTATTGCATTTTAGGGTAGCTTGGAGTTTAATGATAGAATGTTTGCGCATATAACATTAAACGTTGATTCTTTAATCTTACAATGTTGTTATGTTGTTGAACACAATATGAATAGCAGTTTCCAAAGTTGTATCATAAATGATTGTAGCAATTTAAATACTTATTTCGATCTAAATTAATTGATTCAGATTTGCCTAGATTCAAATGTATTTAGACATGTTTTAGTGCAGGATACATCCGAATCTAGATAAATCTGAGTAGATTAATTTGGATCTAAGTGAGTACTAGTCTTGATTTAGTGAGAAAAACTATAAATAAGTAAAAGTCTTTAGCATAAATATGACTCATGTACCTAAATCTGGAATTGGATTCCTGTTGTCCATGGACTTTGGACCTAAATCTAGAGATTGACCTCCCCGAGGGTGGTGTGGTGCAGAAACGTATATGAAGAGTAGGTCAAGGATTTCAATGCTAATAACAAGTAGAATTATGAGACAGAGAGAGAGCATCAACATGAAATACAAGATAAAATAGAAATCATATCTCTACCTAATCTTTTAATAACAACGATATACTCTAACGGTCTAACTTTATAACAAGTCTATTACCGAATGTAACTCGGCACACTAAACTACCTTGCAACCTTCTATACGGAAATCTTGACTTTAGCAGAACCCGTAGTTTTTTCTATATAAATCCGATGTAGGATGTGGTTTAATTGATCCGAGGGCCTGGCAAAAATTCAATCACCTCCCATATTAAGCTTCCCATTCCGCATAGTACGCTGGCTCAACGGACTGAAAAGACACAATATTCTTTTTTGTCAAATTTCATATGATAGCACCAGCAATATCAAAGCTTGGAAATGGTGTGGATTTGATTCTCCATGCATCCACCGGCCAGAATGTCTGATTTACTAGGTCCTCATCCCACTGATTTTTGTTGAATTAAATCTCTCACCTTGGTAATAATATATTTGTCGGAGGAATCCCCGGTAGGGTCATAAGGGGTAAAACATTGTCCATCTTGGCTTATGCCGAGTAAAGAATGAACCTGGCCGAGTAACAACGGCCGGGTAAGAAGGTCGTGTGCGGCCGACATAGGAACTATGTCGACCCATATAAGACAAGTTTGTTAATCTTGCAGGAACCAACAAGCCGAGTCTCACAAGGGAATGCCGAGTCTGATAGGACGCATGGCAACTTTCTGGGTGATGTTCAGGAGGGACCATAGTAAAGCACGGTCAACAGAGAAGAGTGATGCCGGGTGACACAAAAGGAGCCGTGTGACGCCTAAAGCAAGGGCTGACGTACAAAGTTACTGCGTGACGCCAAAAAACTGGAGGCTACGTACGAGAAGACGGTTAGCAGTCTAGCTTTGTGGACTGGGTCAAGGGGCTCAGGGCTAGCCTATGACCTGACCCGTACAGTGAGGACCAAGATCCAAACAGTAACCCTAGGACCCAAAGGGGTGTAACCTAGCTCTCCTATGCCTATATAAGAAGGGGCATAGCTAGGATTTGAGGAGGTTGGACGTGGTAGGGAACTAGTGCCCTAGGGCTTTGTTCATACAACTCAAGGAGCACTTGTAAACTTTTAGGATCAATAAAACTCCTAAGTGTGGAGAGTTCATCTTGTTCTTCGTGCGCGGCTAGACCGTGCGCTCCCTCCCCGGTGACCACAAACATCCATTCGGCCCCTAACTTAAGCCTACCCATGGCATCTGCCATGACACCACCACGACAGTTGGCGCCCACCGTGGGGCAAAAGCAGGTGCTTGATGGAGTTTTCATCCGGACGGGCAACATCATCGCCAAGACCGACGAGCGCGTCTATTTCGGCCTCATCCAGAGGTTTGGAGCGCTCAACTTTGTCAGCAACAACGTAGGCTGCTTCGGGACCAAGCCGTTCCCTAGAGGCGGTCGCTTCATCAAGTTTGGCGAGCACCAGGTCTACGTCGTGGTGCGCGTGGAGCGCGCGTACCCGGAGCGCGTCATCCTGGCACCGGATCCACCTGCGGTTCCTACCACAGGAAAACTTCACCAGCTCGTCTCCGTTGATGTAATGATGAAAACTCCTAACCCAGCAGCACCTCCAGTAGTTCCCGTAGTGAATGAGGATGCTGAGGGAGGAAATCAAGAGGAAACACCAAGGGCGGCAAGAACAACAAAGGCACCGCTAGAAAAGCCTGAGAACGTAGCTAGGAGTAAGAGAGTCAAAGAATTGCAAGAGGCAATAAACAAATTGGCAGATCGATGGCGCGGCAAGGTGACCTAAGGCGTGCGGGGAAGTTAGAGGAGGCCAGGATAAAAGTCCTGGAGAAGGCAAAGGAGTTAGTACAGTTACAGCAAGATGTGGATATCACAATCTGAGAGCTCAACTCAGCAAATCGAGTCAAGGGCGCAAAGACCCGGCTTGATGCAAAAAGGTTGAGAGGAAGAAACCTCAACGAAGAATTGGTGGACACAACGTCAAAGATAACACTAGAAAATAGCAACAAAATAGCCATGCGGCCAACATACAATACTGCAGCAGCGAACCTGAGGGCCGCAAAGGCAGCAATGGCAGAGCTCCCCCATTTGACGGGTGAAGCAAAGAAAAAGCAACAAGAGCGAGTCAATGAACTGGTGAGAGCAGCAGGGATGCTGAATGAGGCTTACTACAGGGCAAATCCGGGTGTAGCAGGGAGGTCACAGCTGGTTCACTCGGCGACTCCAATCCCGGCGAGATCAGCAGGTCACACAGCTTCCTCGCCAGGTGTGGCGTCGATGCAAAGAAAAGAAAAGAAAAGAGTGTGGATTTGGGAAGGAACAAGCAAATGGTTACCTATGACACGACGATGGATCAGGGAAACCCAGCACGTGCACAGGGCACAGGAAGGAATATTGTTTAGGGAAATGAAAATCAGGAAAACGCAGGCCGAGAAAGGCAAGCAGGACAAAGGGATGACAATGGAGGGCAAAATTTTGCGCCTCAACCCAAGCGTGGAACTCACTTGGCGGGAGGAGGAAATCCAGCTCCGAATAATGCGCCAGCTCAACCAGAAAAGAGACAACAAAGCGCAGGAAAATCAGTGCAGCAACCTGCAGTCCTTAACGCAAACAAATACAATGATGGTTACTCGGCGATGGTAAATGACGGGGATGAGTTGCCGGATCATGCGTACCAAGCAATGGAGGTAGACTCAGAAGCAGAAACCTTCAGCCGGATGATGCGAGGCTCAAGCTGGACCGGATAAAAATGGCGGAGCTAATTGAATCACAAGGTCCACAGGGTCCACCATGTTTTGGCCCAAGGATCATGAAGGAGCCGCCAGTGAAAAACTTCCAGCTGACCCGAGGGACAAAAACTTATAATGGAAGCACAAAGCCAGAAGACCGACTCATAGATTATGGAACTGCTGTAAAAATCACGTAAGGAAATCTGAGATGGGCGGTGCGATATGTGCCGCAGATGCTAAAGGGACCAGCACGGGTGTGGCTGAATAACTTACCACCCGGAAGCATCAACAGCTAGATCAATTTTCAGGATGCTTTTGTGAGTAATTTCACAAGCACCTACAAGAGGCCGAATCGCCCACAACAGCTAGCTATGTGCAAGAAAATGCCGAATAAGACAAACATGGAATTCCTCACAAGGTGGTGCACAATGCGCAACTCTTGTGAAGGGGTAATCGAGTCTCAAGCCATCGCATGGTTTGCACAGGGATGCAGACATGGAAGTGTACTGTGGCAAAGGCTACAGAGAGATATGCCGGGAAGTTTGGCAGAAACAATAAGAATTGCCGACTCATATGCGTTAGGAGATCCGACTCAGCCTCTTCTCATGTCGGCAGACGGGATGACTGAGACTCAGATCTACGACGCGGCCGGGTTGCAAAGGTGCCAGGAAAGGGTCGAGTATAGAAGCAAAAGAAGAGACGAAAGGCCAGACTACAGGTATGGTTCGACTCAAGTTGCAGCTGTAAGTCAGGATCATCTAGATGCTGGAAGTAGCCAACGTCAAAGGACAAGTGGACAACAGCAGTGGATACCAAAGAATGATGGCAAGAAGCCATATGAATAAGGGAAGCCATATCAGGACAGGCGGAAATACACTTACGAGATGTTGGATCAACCGTGTAAGTTCCACACGCCAAGTCCTAGTAAGCCAACAAATCACACAACAAGACAATGCACTTGGTTTTAGAAAGGAGATAGAGTGGATTCACCGACTAAGCAACTGCACCATCTCCCCCTCCACCGCTCACAGGAGGAAATGCCCAAGTTGTTGGAGCTGAGCATAGATACGAGAACAGACAGCCGAGATATCATAACCAAGAAAGAAGAGAGGTTGTGCATCAGGTGCATAACCCAAGAGGTGACGATGCTCATGTCAGCCATGGAACCAGAAATGAGTATAGAGATCACCACCAGAGCTATGTTGTATTTGTCACAGAGCCGAATGACAAAAAGAGTCAGCAAAGACGGATGATGGAAGTAAATGCCACAATGCCGGCAATTCCAAAGTACATGCATTGGTCTGAACATGAGATAACTTGGAGCATAAACAATCACCCCAAGATCATGCCGACACCAGGAGGCTATGCTCTTGTCTTGGATCCAACTTTCATGGGCCCTGATATTAATGTGAAATTTTCCTAGGTGCTAATTGATGATGGCAGTAGCATCAACATCATGTACAAGGATACCATGCTCAAGTTAGGCATCACTATGAACATGCTGGAGCCGACTAAGAAAACTTTCCATGGCATTGTGTCGGGATTGTCCTGTGAGCCAATTGGCAAGATCTAGGTTGACGTCTTATTCGGCAACAGGGAAAACTGTCTGACTGAAGCCATAGAGTTCGAGGTGGTTGAACTGGTCAGCTCTTATCATGCCTTACTCGACAGGCCGGCTATGGCAAAGTTTATGGCTACTCCTCACATTGCTTACTTAAAGATGAAACTGCCAGGCCCATGTGGAGTTATCATAGTCGAAGGAGATTACAAAAGATCTATTGCTTGTGCCTCAGCCGGATCTTCGCTGGCCGAGTCACTGGTCATAGCATAGTAAAAGCATCAAATGATGGAAGTGGCAGCATTGGCCAAGGCAGCACAAATGTCCATGCCGACACTTACTAATCCGCATGGCAGTGTGTCATTCCAAGCTACCAAGGAAACCAAGAAGGTACAGGTGGATGAGACTTTCCCAGAGCGCACAATTACCATTGGTGCTGGGCTGACTGACAAATAGGAAAACAAGCTCACAGCTTCCTCCGTGAGAATCGGGATATCTTTGCATGGTTCACACAGGATTTGCAAGTAGTTCCGAGGGAGCTGGCTGAGCACTCTCTTCATGTAAGGCCAGATGCCAAGCCGGTGAAGCAACCCCTCCGCCTCTTCGCCGAAGATGGGAGGAAAGTGATAGCCACGGAGATAGCCAGGCTCTTGGCTGCCGGGTTTATAATGGAAGTACTGCACCCAGATTGATTGTCAAATCTAGTTTTGGTCAAGAAGAGAAATGATGACCCGAAGGTGGCAGTGGTGTGGCGCATGTGTATTGATTACACGAACCTCAATAAGGCGTGTCCAAAAGATCCATTTCCCCTACCACGGATTGATCAAGTCATAGACTCTACTGCTGGGTGTGAGTTGTTGTCGTTTGTGGACGCGTATTCTAGTTTCTACTAGATACCGCTAAATCCGAGTGATCAAATAAAGACAACTTTTATCACCACGTATGGGGCTTATTTCTATCGTATCATGCCGTTTGGATTGAGAAATGCAGGTGCAACATATCAAAGATGCATGCAAAAATGTTTGCAAGATCAATTGGAAAAAAATGTTCAAGTATACGTCGATGACGTGGTGATAAAAACCAAACAAAGTAATACTCTAATTGAGGACTTGCGTCAAACATTCACAAACTTAAGAAGATTTTGGATGAAATTTAACCCGGAAAAATGCACATTGGTGTCCCGGCTGGGAAGTTACTCGGATTCCTTGTATCCAGCCGAGGAATTGAGGCTAACCCGACAAAGATTAGGGCCATCAAAAGAATCGAATTGCCAAAAACCCTCAACGATGTCCAGAAGTTCACAGGATGCCTGGCCTCGTTGAGTAGATTTATCAGTCGTCTAGGCGAGAAAGCCTTACCACTATATCAAATTCACATAGACACAACAAGCTGATAGCGCTTTCCATGAACTCAAAAAGATGTTGGCAACATCACCAATATTAGCATCACCATTATCCAAGGAGCCAATGCTGCTCTATGTCGCCCCAACAAACAGAGTTGTAAGTGCAGTAATAGTGGTAGAACGTGAAGAAGAGGGCAAATCAGTCCAAAGGTCAGTCTACTATTTGAGCGAAGTGCTCTCTGTGTCAAAGCAAAATTACCCCCATTACCAAAAAATGACGTATGGGGTGTATATGGTAGCAAAGAAGCTGAAGCATTATTTCCAAGAACACCCAATCCGGGTAATATGTGAGGCACCTATCTTGGATATATCGGGCGGCAAAGATGCCAGTGGCCGAGTCGCAAAATGGGCCATAGAGCTAGCACCATACACTCCACAATATGATAGGCGAGATGCAGTCAAATCTCAAGATGTAGCTGATTTCTTCGTGGATTGGATGGAGATGCAATACGAGCCACCACTGCTAGATCCGAATTACTGGAAGATGCATTTTGACGGATCCAAGAAAAAATCGGTCTGGGCGCCGGGATAGTGCTCACATCACCAAAGAGGAATCAACTCAAATATGTGTTGTAGATCCACTTTGCTGCATCCAATAACGTCGCCGAGTATGAAGCACTTGTCCACGGCACAAAAGTGGCCAAAGAGATTGGCATCAAAAAGATCATGTGTTTTGGTGACTCGGATTTGGTGATCCAACAAGTATCTGGGCATTGGGACGCGTTGGATGCAAACATGGCACTATATCGTTTTCATGTGCAGCAGATTTCGGGATATTTTGACGGGTGTGAATTTCATCACATACCCATAGCAGAGAATGAGGCAGCAGATGTACTAGCCAAGTTAGGCTCATATCGGCAAGCAATGCCACCAGGAGTTGCATTGGAACATCTCAGGAAACCATCAATCAAGCTGTCACCAGAGTCCAAGTCAATTAGGCTCACCCCGGCAAATCAGGAGTCAGACGTTGTGCCAATGGATATTGAGTCAGGGGCAGGATCGAGTCACTCGGGGACTGTTCCGCTCACCTCAGGGGTTGCCGAATCACACTCGGGGACTCCTCATGTTATGTCTGCAGAACATATGTCGGCTGAGCCAATGGAAATTGATGAAGAAACAGATCCGGCACCACTGATACCAGCATGGGTGCAACCAATATTTGATTACTTGAAAGATGGAACTTTGCCAGATGACGAGATACTGGCAAGGCAGACAGAAAGAAGAGAAAAAGCATACACACTAATCAACAAGGAGTTATACAAAAGAAGTTCGACAAGTGTATTGCAGCGTTGTATAAGTCCAGAGAAAGGTCAAGAGATACTGTTGGACATTCACCAAGGAGAATGTGGGAACCATGCATCGTCAAGAGCATTGGTAGACAAGGCATTCCGACATGGATTCTATTGGCCAAGCGCACTGGCAGAGGCACACGAACTTGTGAGAAAATGCAACGGTTGCCAGCATTACGCATCAAAATCACATTTACCAGCATCTGAGTTAAAAACTATACCAATCACTTGGCCATTTGCAGTATGGTGCCTGGATATGGTGGGACCATTCAAACTAGCAAGAGGTGGCATGACTCACATGCTCGTAATGGTTGACAAGTTCACCAAATGGATAGAAGTGAAGCCCATCAAAAAATTGGATGGAAAAACAGCCGTCACATTCTTAAAAGATATAATCTTGAGATATAGTTACCCTACAGTGTGATCACAGATAATGGCACAAACTTTGCCGAAGGAGCTTTCACTCGTTTTTGTGGGAAGAACCGAATAAGACTTGACGTAGCGTCAGTTGTTCATCCAGAATCAAATGGACAAGTTGAACGAGCTAATGGCTTAGTTCTTTCCGGGATAAAACCCCGCTTAATGGAACCACTCCAGAGATCACCTGGATGTTGGATATAGGAATTACCCTTAGAGCTCGTTTGGCTCCTATGCATTCATTTCATTTGGAAGAAATGAAATGAATTCACTTTCCACACATCATTTCATTTTGCCTGAATTTAAATTCCAAATGAATTCAGTTGTTTGGCTGGCACAAGTAATTCTGAAATAAAATGCTTTGCACTATGTGTTTGGCTGTCATTTAGAGGTCAATTAATAAACCAAAACCACGTTTGGCTTCAAAATTCAAATACTGTTCAAATAAAAACATGGTATATCCAAAACAATAAAAAAATGATTGCATAGGTAAACTTGAACTTACACCACAAACTTAAATTTGTACCAATAGGAAGATTCACAACCCGTATAGTAACACAATCCGAGCTTCAGGTTCACAACAAAAATGAGATCTTTGCAGCAACTACAAAATGCCATGTTCAAGTCCATAAAACACAAATGCATGGAGATGAGCAAAATCAAAGTCCAAAGTTTTATGCAAGTTACAAAAGGCAGGCTGCTACAACATATCATCATAAATAAAATCAAAGTGAATGCATTTCATAAAGATGGAACCTTTGCATCATACATGAGCAAGGAAGATCATCAAGAGGTTATCATTCCTTGATTTGCTTGAGAACCCACTTTTCCTTCATTTTTTGAGGCAATGCGGTGAAGGACTTGAACTTGCGATAATCTGCAACTAGAAAATCATAAATTGCTAATTGGCCATCGTCTTCCAAGTCTTTCAAATCTGGTATTTCACCAAGAGCAACCCATATTTCTTTAGAAGATGTTGATTTTGAAGGAGTCTCGGAAACATCAGCTTTAAGTGCAGCAGTGAAGTTGCCCAACTTGTCTCCTAGCATAGTAGCAACAAAATCATCTAACCTGTACCTCCTAACATATTTTGGGTCAGCACAAAAAATTCAAGAAAACATCACAAAGAACAATGCCTACAGATCCTTCTGCATTATACAACAGTCTAGTAATAATTAATTAGAAACAACAGTCAAGTAATAATTAACCAGTTAATTCATGTTCATTGTTCATTGTCCAGTCTAGTAAAACTACAGCAGAAACGGCAAGCGGAAGCCGAAATACGAGCACATGGTCCGAACACGACGCTTCGGAACTTGAACACGCTGTAATTAAGCCCAACCAAATTATCTATAATGTTCTGTAATTAGTAGCATATGGTATTTAATTAAGATCTGTGCCGGAGAAGGTCTGTGCCTGAGTAGTAACTTCCGACGGCTTCTCTCTACCTATAGAGAGGAGTAGCAGAAATAAGACCAAGGCTGGTAGCCCGAAACATGTTGTTAGCTAGTTTGTAATCTACTTCAGAGAGCAAACCACACAACTCAAAAATGCCAATTAGCCTGATTAGACCAAGTACGTGCAAGCCTTTCCCTCTATGGGTGGGCAACACTGAATAATCTAAATTAGCCATACCAACAATCACACGGCCGCTTCACGCACAAAGGATGACAAAATCAGCGACAATTATGGGATGAAGAGGTTAAATGATGTTACCGGGAGCAGCGGGTGGTGGCGGTGCCTGTCGTTCGCGCAGTGCAGGCCGATGCTGGTGCACCAGGCGAGGCAGAAGATGTTCTTCTCGATGGTCTTCCAGCACTCGTGCGTCTTGCATGCCACAAAGAATCTCTCCTCCACCAGGCTCGTGCTCGTCTGCTACCAAGGTTCTTGATCCGGTGACCTTGTGCTGCTAAAACTGCAGATCTAGTGAGGCTAGGGTTAGAGGTAAGAAAAATAGAAAGAACGGTTGAGAGAGCGGGTAAAAGAGGGGGGGGGATACATACCTGCGAGGATGGGAGAGGTTGACGGCGGCTCACCGGAGGAGTAGGCGGCGGAGAGGATCTTCGTGGGATGGAGTCATGGCGTGGAGAGGACTTGGGGAGAGGAGTGGGCGTGGGGCCGTGGGTTCAGAAGCATGGAGACACGTCGCCGATGGCCGCCGGTGACCGGGAATCATGGCGGGGAGGTGGTGGTGGGCGAGAGAGGCCGGGGAGGAAGAAGGGGGCGTCGGGGAGAGATGGGCTCGGGGGATTCCAGGCAAATGACAGGTAGTTGGATTGGATTTGGATAATGCCTGATGTCATTCGGCTGGAATCATCAATTGAATTCTCTGTCGAATTCCGTGGCAGCCAAACTCCCTGAGTTCCGGAATCGTGATTGAATTCCATGATTCCTGCTCCAATACCTTGGAGCCAAACAAGCTCTTAGTGCTATGGAGTTTAAGGACAACTCCGAATTGATCAACAGGCTATACGCCATTCTTCCTTGTGTATGGGGCAGAAGCACTTTTGCCTGCCGACATAGAGTATGACTCGCCAAGAGTAAGACAATACTCGGAATCCGAGGTGAAAGAGGCCCAAGAAGATGGAGTTGACTTACTTGAAGAAGCAAGGGAATTGGCATTGTCCAGATCCGCCATATACCAACAAAGTCTCCGACGCTACCATACCGGAAAGTTCAACCTCGTGTTTTTCGAGAAGGGGATATGGTGCTTAGACTAGTGCAACGCACAGCTGGAATGCATAAACTATCACCTCCATAGGAAGGACCATTCATTGTAAGCAAAGCATTGCACAATGATTCATATTACCTAATAGATGCTCGCGAAGCACAAAAGAACAAGGCAGACAGATCATGCGATGAAACAAAAAGGCCATGGAATGTGGAACTGCTACATCCTTTCTACACTTAGGAGAAGCAGTGTATGTAACTCTCAAACTCTCATATGTCGGACGCTTATGTCGGCTATGTGTTGATAATAAAATGGTATGACTCGAAAAACTGACTCGGGGACTGCCCCTTATCTTTGTCCTTCGATTATTCTATGTCGGCTGGGTTGACACTTAAGACTTATCTCGGAACAAGTAATGTTTACTCGGATAGAATTAACTGTTCGACTATGCTGTTGTCCGAAAACACGGCTTCATGGCAAGCAAGAGGAAAAGATCAATGACGAGTAGACATGAACACCGGATAAGTAAAGGGAAAAACGCGAGCTGACCCTATGTATGTTCTTTACTAACTCACTGCAGGTTATATTGCTTCGTATGTCAGATCATCCTAGGACAAGTGGTCTAGTTTCATATCCGCTAACTCGATCCTTAGAACTTTGATACTCTAATGTCGAACGCCACAAAAAAAGGTAGACAAGAGCCAAATTCAAGGAGAAGGAGAACGAAAAAATGAAACTCGGGGACTTGCCCCTGGATAATTCACATTCAAAATAAAAGTTTAAGCCTTATCACAAGGCGCACACCCAAAATAAGTGCATTGTATCATACATATGCACCCGGCATACCGGGGATCTCATGAAATTCAAGTGTTTTTGTAATCAGCCTAAGAATCAGCTGGACTCGGAGGCGTGTCCTTGGGGCTAGAGCTAGGAGCATCATCTGGAGCGTATGCCGAGTCAGGTGCGTCAACGGCCGAGTCTATAGGGTCATCTGACTCGGTGGCTTTGCTATCCACACCTTCGTCATCGGCGATCTCGGCAAAAGGCTCGCCAAGGTCGAGGAAGCTGGGCCCATCACACCAGGCATGCACAAAGGCATATTCGACCATGGCATAAGCTCGCTCCTGGCGTTTCTTGATAAGCTCAGGATCGTGGAGCCACTTACCTTCAGCCCTCATGCGCTCGAGAACATCAAGATTGATGTCCTCGTACCATGAAAGCACAAAGGCAAGAGCCTTGTCCGCTGCAGCTCGGCCGGCCGACTCGCGCCATTGATCCAACCTGTCTTCAGTCTGAAGCAACCTGGCAGCCAAAGGCTCGATGAGTGTGGGCGTGTATTCATCCAGCCAGAGCATCCTAAATGCATGGATCGTTGATTTGAGCAAGTCAACACCGCATGATTTGAGGGTCTTTGCACGTTCTGATAGTGTTGCGAGATGCTTGTCGATAGTGAACTCGTCATCAGCTGGAGCGCCAGATTCGGCTCGCACTCTTTTCATGGCCCGTATAGCAAACATTTCAGCCTCGGAGAAATTCTCTGCAAAAGCAATAGAACATTAGCAAAACAATGAAAAGGGGACAGAAGGCAAGAGTGTGAATACAGTGAAAAAAGATCAGGACTCACTACCGAGGAAAGAATTGACGGCGCCAAGCTTGCTCTGCCAAATCCTAGCCTTGGCCTGAAGAGCGTCCAGATCCTGATGAGCCAACTCAACCGCCGACTCGGCCTCCTTCAGCAGCTCCTTGGTCTTCTCGGCACTGGCGGCATGTTGGCCATCTTTCTCGGCAAGCTCCTCCCCTAGCCCCTTCATCTAGGACGGGTGCTTCTGCTCCATATCCGCCATTTGCTTCTTCAACCGAGTTACCTCGTCTCACTCCTTTTGGAGCTCGATCCGGTGCTTCTCTGCTTATTTTAATCATACGACTCGTCAGTAACAACAAAGCTATCTCGGATCCGCCAAAATAAGAATGGGAAAGGAATAAACATAAGTATAGAGCGGTCACAAAGTTGCTAGGAAGTTAATTCAGCTTCGCTGATCTGTAAGTGCAAGGCATCAATGGTGGATTGGGCAGAAACGGCCTTGGGGCCCAGCTTCATCTTCTTACCAGCACTGGAGTTGACCTCTTGCTCGCCAGCTACGTTCCAAGCCACAGCATAATGCTCTGCGGAACTGAGGCCATTCCCGCTAAGCGTCCGAGTGAGAACTTGCCCCTTTTTCAGGGTAGTTCCCACATTGGCACGGGTAGAAGCGACACTGGTGTGCAAGGCAACAGCCCTGGAACTGCCGCCGGACCCGGCAGCTACGGACTCACCCAACTGACCCGCCAAAGCGGATGCCTTTGTTGTTGGTGTGGGCCAAATCTATGGAGCGGTGCCGGGGGCGTGGATCAAGGTCAGCTGCTTGGTCGATGAGGGTTTGCTGGTTGTGGAATGATCCTGGCCAGGAGTAGCAGGCCGAGTCGGATCTTTTGACAGAGAAAGAGAGTGAGCAGGTCTGGTTGGGAAAAAACAGGAGCCGAATGAACAGGCTCAACAACAGTCTGGGAAGGGACGACTGGGTCAACTGATGCATCGGGAGCAGGAGAGCTAGTATCTGGGGTTTTCTCGGTGCTGATGTTGCTGGCACCGGGGTCAAGAATCTGTTCTGGAAAAGTAGCAGGGGAGCTGGGCCGAGTCTCCTCCGACGGATGCGCCGCTGGGTCGGCCTCACTCTGAAACTCGTGAGTCTCAGTGGTGGGGGCAGTGACCCGGACGGGGCTTGGCACGTCAATGTCAGCACGAGGGGAAGCGTCTGGCCTTAGCGGCAAAGAGGCCATGCTAGGAGCAGCTTGGCTAGCCGACAAAGGCGTCACACTGAAAATAGCAAAAAATGCTTATAAGAAAGTAATCACAAAATAGGAAGAGAAAAATGGAGGGTAACAAGCAGCAAAGCTTAACCGGATATGGTCGGGTCGCGCGGGATGCGATAAGTGACCTGGCGCCCAGTAGCTTTGCGAGTCTTGGTTAGCGTGGACGCAGGAGTAACTTTGCGCTTCTAGGCGGGCTGAGCGCTGGAAGAGGCCCCGCGTCGCTTACCCGGCTTGGTAGTAGGGATCTTGCCGACTCTGCCCACATCAAGAGGGGGAACGTCATGTACCTGGCCAGCTGCATAAGTAAATGACGAGCTCACTCGAATAAGTCAGAAGGTTAAGGTTAAAAGACTAGTACCTCCAGAATCTCGCAGTCATCATCATCGTCGTCAGACCAATCTCGTAAGGGGTTTCAAGTGTGGGTCTTACCCGGAGTTGAAGCGGCAGCTGCATGCGGGATGGGCATGAAGCACTCCAGGTCAAAATCGACTTCGTTAGAGTCAGAGCGATCTTCGTAATATCCACCAGGGGGACTATACTGTCATCAACCTGGTGAACGAGATTTTGCGAAATAAAAACAGAATAAACGAACGGAATGGAAAATGAACATAAGAAAAGCTATGCCAGATAGAGAGTGACTCGGAAACTTACCAAGGGGACAGGCCTATCCCGGCTAAAAGGGGGGCAGCTCTAGGTCCAATCCTCCGCCAAAGCCAGCTTAAAGATCGAGCTGACTCGGCAGGCCACAGAGTCGTGGGTAAGTTCCAGCATGGAGTTCCGAGTAGGGTCCTGGGTGCCACTCATGAAGTACATCTTGTGGCTCCTGGCTTGGATAGAGCTGACCCAACGTGCAACAAAAGCACACATGAGATCCTCCTCAGTCAAGTAAAAGTTCTCATTCGGCGACATCAGCCTCTCCAGAATCCCGTTGGCCTCGTTCACCGCATCATTCTTGTCGCGCGGGTCAAGCTTCCAGAACTCCTTGCTGGGAACCTCGTTCGAGAAAGGGGGAGCCGGATATATTCAGTGGACCCGCTATTTTTGACATAGAAGAAAGTCCTATGCCATCTTTTGCAAGAGTCTAGGCCGTTGACCTAAGGAAAGATGGACTCTTTCCTGGGTGTGATGCTAGCGGCACCGCACCTAATAGGCCTTTTCTCGGCACGGGGAACGCTGGGATCTGGCACTACTTGGATCCTAAAAGCTAAAGTACTTGGCCCAAAGGAGGACAGTGGGCCAAATGCCGAGATAGCCCTCACAAGCGGAGATAAAACAAGACCAGGAGCCAATCGCATTGGCAGGAAGATGGTGAGTTTGAAGGTGGAAGGTGGAGAGAAAAGAAACAAAGAAGTTGCTCACTAGCAAGGAGAAACATCGCTCAAAATGGGAGAGGAAAACTACCCGCTCGTTGGCATCAGGCTTGGGAGAAATCTCACCTGATGGGAGGCGGCAATCCACCTCGAGTGGGATGCGCCTGGTGGAGCGCAGCCACTCAACCTCCTCCGCGGATACTTCCGAACCCTCCTAGCCACCACGCTCGTCGGCGGCGACCTCCTGTTCCTCTGCTCCCTCGGCGGCGGCGCGAGTGTCCATGATCTCTCTGGATTCTGTCTCTTCCGCTGCTGGAAGAGGCTTGGAGGAGCGAGGACCCGTAGTGGAATGGAAAGGGTAAAAGAGCAATCGCAGGGAAGAAGCTGTGGAGAAGAAGAACCGCAAGGGAGAAGTTGGGGTTTTGGAGGCGCAAGGAAGAAC
The DNA here is from genome assembly GCA_023614405.1 of Avena insularis. Classification (NCBI taxonomy): domain Eukaryota; kingdom Viridiplantae; phylum Streptophyta; class Magnoliopsida; order Poales; family Poaceae; genus Avena; species Avena insularis. The sequence goes on from CM042690.1 coordinate 31,270,854, forward strand.
AAAAAGGCAATGAGGAAACTGAACAGGCGAGAGAAGTTAAGTTCCCCTCACCCCTACTTAAGGGGAGTAAAAACCCAAAACATGGGATCCTCCTGCGCCGTGCGGCCAACGTGTGGCCGTGTATTCGGCCGAGTGAGCCAATTAGAAAATGCCATGTGTAGGTGATACACGATAAATCCACCGCCACGTCACGCTGCGCAAGACACGAGGCACTGAGCAATGTGACTGCCACAATGACGGGGAGTTACTGCACCGCCGTCACTGTGCGGTCAGGATTTGGGACAAAATTTGAGGCAAGTCACCATGATTACAAGCTATCAGTGACTAAGGCGCCCCGAAAATGACTCAGAATCGGCCAAAATGACTCGGCACGAGGCAAAAATGGGCCAAAAAGCCAAAGATGAGACGTGGAAAGAGCAAAGTAGACTCGGCTAAGATCGAGGTTACACCAAACAGTACGTCCTAAGCAGTAAATGCTGGCAGAAAGAGAAGTTCGAATCACATTAAAGGAACCTGGAGACGCCTAACAGCTAGAACTTCTAGGCCTCACCAGCTTCGGGGACTAATGTCGGAGGAATAACGCCCGGTAGGGTCATAAGGGGTAAAACATTGCCCAGCTTGGCTTATGCCGAGTAAATAATAAACCTGGACGAGTAACAACGGCCGGGTAAGATGGTCGTGTGCGGTCGACATGGGAACTATGTCGGCCCATATAAGACAAGTTTGTTAATCTTGCAGGAACCAACGAGCCGAGTCTCACGAGGGAAGGCCGAGTCTGATAGGACGCGTGGCAACTTTTCGAGTGAGGTTCAGGAGGGACCATGGTAAAGCACGGTCAAAAGAGAAGAGCGACGCCGGGTGACATGAAAGGAGCCGGTGACGCCTAAAGAAAGGGCTGACATACAAAGTTACTGCGTGACGCCAAAAGAACTGGAGGCTACGTACGAGAAGACCGTTAGCAGTCTAGCTTTGTGGACTGGGTCAAGGGGCTCAGGGCTAGCCCATGACCCGGCCCGTACAATGAGGACCAAGATCCAAACAGTAACCCTAGGGTGTAACCTAGCTATCCTATGCCTATATAAGGAGGGACATAGCTAGGATTTGAGGAGGTTGGATCAAGTAGGGAACTAGTGCCCTAAGGCTTTGTTCATACAGCTCAAGGAGCACTTGTAAACTTTTAGAATCAATAAAATCCCAAGTGTGGAGAGTTCAACTTGTCCTTCGTGCGCGGCTAGACCGTGTACTCCCTCCCCGGTGACCACAAGCATTCATTCGACCCCTAACTTAAGACTACTCATGGCATCTGCCGTGACACCACCACGGCAATATTTCCTGGACTTGTGGATCATGAAGCACTCTTGGAAATCCCATTCTACCCCCTCTTTTTTGTTATGTACATCTTCCACCAAGCTAGCTAGGGATCGACATTTTTTACGGTGAGTCTCCTTCATGTATAAGATGGGTAGCGCGCTCTCTCTCTATGTGTGTATGTGGTGAAGTGCGTGGCTTATACTGACACTTATAGCATCTCCACTCAGGTTTAGGACGCCCAATCTAGGGCGAATTTTTTAGCCCGGACACCGGAAATTGGTCCAGTCGCGTTTTCAGGACCCGATTTTGTTCAGATTTGGGCCAATTTTGGTCCTGACTTCTCAGGCCATTCTCAGGATCCCGGGAACGTCCTGGGACGCCGGACGAAGCGAATTCGACGAAAAAACAGCCGGCGAGTGGATCCCCCCAATCAGCCTATATTCTCCATATTCGCCCAAAGTTTGCCCAAAGTTTGCCCAAAGTTCGCCCATATTAGCCCAAAGTTCGCCCATATTCGCCAAAAGTTTGCCCATATTCGTCCAAAACCGCTTATATTCATCCATATTCGCTCAAAACCACTTATATACGCCATATTCGCCCAAAGCCGCTTATATTCGCCCAAAGTCACACATATTCGTCCAAAGTTCGCCCATATTTGTCCAAAACAGGTTATATTCGCCCAAAGTTTGCCATAATTTTTTGAATTTTAACCAAACAAGGGAACTCGGCCTGAGAACACGAGTGAAAAACTCGCATTCGCAGGCAAAAAACTAGTTTTGTCCGAACCAAAATACGTCCGAATTTTGGCCTGGAACGGCCAACGAGTGGAGATGCTCTTACACCGTGTTTGGTTGGAGGGAGTTAGGGGTAGGGAACGGGAGTTTGAGGGGCCGAGGCTTAAAATCCGTTGATTGGTTAATAAGCATAGGAGTTTTGGAGAGAAAGGACAGGGGAATTAAGGAGGTCAACTCCCTTCGATCTCTCCCCTTGGGGGAACCAGGTAATTCGACGTGGGATAGGAAATTGGACGGAAAAACTGCCTCGTGGCTTCATCGCCTGCATCGCACAGAGGCGCACCGCGCACGGCCGACGTCGCTTGATGGCCAGGGTCTTATCTACCAACATTTGGCCAACATTGGAGGACGACTCGTTCTTGACACGCATGCACTGCTAGCACACGACCTTGACATGGGAGGAGTGGCGGAGCCACACCCCTGGCAACAGGGGCAATGGTCCTGGGTACAAGCCTTGTACTTATCTATATGTTAGGGAATTTTTTTGATTTAACTTAGCAAATAGCTTAATTTCAACACTAAATTTAAAATTGGTCCGTGGTTTTTATGGATCCTGGCTCCGCCCCTTGGAAGCGGTTCAGGAACTTCACGGTGCTCGTGAACGGCAAGAGTCTTGGCCGCACGACCTCAGGTGCGCCACTTGACAAGGTCACTATGCTCCGCCGTGCTGATTGCCAATGTTTCCGATATGGCAATGTCGTGGCCAACGTTGACAATTGATCAAGCGATCGCCAAGGAGACGTACTACACGTTCTCCTTTTTCCAACCGGGCTTTCACCCCTTTCCATTTTCATTAAACGGAAATAACCTACACGTTCTCCTTCATCAAGAACAATTATGTGCCGTGCATGCTTGTTCCTAGGGTGCATTAGCATGTTCCAGGAGCCGATCATTGTCAAGTTGTTGCTCTTTGCATGCGCACATAAGGCGTCGAGCTGCTGCAAGATCAGTACTCACGCGTATGGCTGTGAGGCCCCGGTGGGTGCATGCCGGCTAGCTTTTATGCGGACGAGGAGCCTGGTTTCCTACTTGATCGTAGATTCTTCTTGCATCTGATATTTAGCTTTTTGGGTTTAGGGTTTCTGATTTATGATTAATAATCAGCTTCCTAATCCAGTCGTTCAATTAACTCTCTGCTCCAAACTCCCACTCCTATTCCCCACTGTTGCCAAACGCGAAACGCACGAGCACAAAGCTTCCTCCACAAAAATTTAAAAAGGCAATTTTTAAAAATGGAGGCCCAAAGCGACGACTAAAAGATGAGAAGCCCAGCGAACGGATTTGAATTCCTCGGTTGGTTCCAAAAGCGGCCGCATTCCGGCCTCACCGGTGTAACGGGCTGCGCGCGAGCTCCCTCTCTGAAACAGACGTGTGCCGAACGGCGAACGCACGCTCACCAGCGCCACATTCTGCCTCCACTCTGCACTCACAATCGCTCACCGGCTTCTGCGCTTCATTGAGAAAAGGGAGCAGCACCCTGACGATACCGTAGCTCTCGCTCGCATGGAAATTTCAGTTGGAAGCTGCTGAATGGCTCCATTGTATCGGAAGAGCTACATCTCTATCATATTTTTCACAACAATCCAAGTGCGTACATGAACAGCTACCCAATCAGCATACACAAGTAGGCGTAGGCAGGGGCGCCAGGGCTGCACGAAGAAACTTCTGAACTTGGAGACTGAAAAGTCCAACACACGCATGTCAGAAGAAGAGATAGAGAGGCATAACGAAAGAACATGTAAGTACTCCTTCTGTTTTAAAATATAAGATGTTTTAGATTTGTAAATAAAATGTATCTAGACTTTTTTTAGTATTAGGTTTATTCTAAACTTGAGTGAACCTATACACTAAAAGAAGTCTATATATATTTTATTCATAAAGCTAAAACATCTTATATTTTAAAATCGGAGGGAGTAGTTATATTCTTTGCAAGTTGCAGGCATCATTGTCCAATGTATGTGCCAAGTAGTACACGATGGAGGCGAACTTTTTTGTTGCTGCGCGCGTCGTCACCAGAGGATCATTCGTTCCACATATAGCTCTGTCCACGCATGTATCATTCTATTTTGACGAAGTCTGTCCTTCAGGCGCCATGCCAATGTGACCCGTCGCCGTCGCCGTCGCCGCCACCGCTTGCGTCGGCTACCGTGGAAATTTCAAGAACCGAATGAGCAAGGGCGCGTGCCGAAAACACGATTGGATCACGACCCATACATGTCTGGCGCGAGATCGCCGTCGTCGTCGTCGTTGAACGGATGGATTATTATTATTTTGCACTGTTTGCGTTTGGTATATGCATGACAAATAAAAACTCGAAACAGCTGCCAAGTGACAAATTGAGAAATGTGGCCGGCCGGCTGGGCCGGGCAGCTGTGATGATAATCGAGTACTAGTCTTCCGTGATTGACATCAACTCACACAAACTTGTTAAATGCTGGGACTGTTCACTAACCCCTGCTTGAATAGCATTAGCAGTTGAATGAAGATGACGTGTGAGCCTGACAGCGCGCACTGCACATGGACAAATTTCAAGCTGCTACATATACCTAATTGTGAGCCTAACTGCGGCCTATACATTTCAGTGGTGTAAATCTAACGTTTTTAACTGTGTTTCAGGTGGTGTGTTAACAGTGCAAAGTTGGCTCTATCATCATCAGTGGCCAAAAATGAAAAAGCAACACAGTGGTATCCAACTCAGGGTGTTTGGATGGGAACATGTTGCTAAAAGTGGTTCTCAAAAAACAAAAAGTGTTCTATCAGATCAGTGATCAAATGGCAGTCAGACTCATCAGGCAAAAAAATTCCTCGACTATTAAGGGCGTGTTTCGTTGGTCGTTTCCCCGTTTCTCGCATGGGACGGTAAGTAAGGGCGTTTGGTTTCGCACGCACGAAGGGATCTTTGCACTACACGAGTTTTAAAGCGTCTCTCAGGCTGGCCATAGAGGAACGCCCAAACCGTGTGTTTCCATGGAGCCAAGTTCTTCTCGCGCGCGTGCAAGGGAGGGATGTTGGGAGCTCGCAAAATCCGGCGGGAGAAATTGGGGTTACCACCCGCCGATTCGCACCGGCTATTTACATCGTTCCTCCTCCGGCTCCAAAATTCCCGCCACCATTTCCCCCAATTTCGAGCTCTCCCTCCAAATCCTCTTCCTCACCGACAAAAAGGTAAGTGGCGCCTCGTACTCCGGTGGGTCTAGCTCATCTCTGGCAAGCCTTCATCCTCGGCTATCTCCGACATGTCGTCCTCGTCGTTCAAAATTGAGATCGCGGTAAGAGACACCTAACCCTAGCTCTCGCAGCTTAAATCTGTTACCATGTTCTAGATCATAGTTCATATATTCGCATGTGCTCGCTTCTAGTAGATCTGGACCTTTCGTGGTGCATTTTGGCAATCAGTTTTCATGTTGTACTATGAGGATTGCCATCTGTTGTAGGTAGGATTAGTGTTACAAGTTTAGTTCTTCCCTTAGAACTGAACACATTGCGTATCTCTGATGCCGTAGGAGAAGGTTACGGTTCGCTGATTTGTCTGCAACCTCTATGAGGCCTCTGCGTTATGTGCCGATGCCTGATGCGGTGACTAGGAGGAAGGTGGCCATGACATGACCAGCATCTCTGTCCACCTTCGTCCTGAATTGGGTCTTCCAGTTGATCGAGAAAGGGAGTTCAGTTTTTCGGGGATTCAGAGAGGCGGAGGATGTCTTCAAGTTCTGTGGCCGGACAATCACTTCGAACCATGTGTAGAACCACATGAGGCACTAGAGAGTTAGGTGGATTCGGGTGTTGAGGATCAAGAGGCTTGAGAATGTGCACTAGGTTAAGGAGACCTCTACTATCATGATGGACGATGACGATTACTATGCGCACATCAAGGTTCAATATATTTGCACTTGCATCAGTAGTTGTAAAGCTCACATATGAACTACATGTCTTGAACTAACTGTGATTCACATTTAGGCTCAGTCTAAGGACACCGAGTTGATCAACAATCCCATTGAGAACTATGCTCAGATGAAGATGATCTATGGTCCTCGCATTCCCGTTGTGCCCTTTGCAACCACGATACACCGTGCTGTTAGCCACCTGATGGAGCAGAGTGGACAGGTGACCTGGTATCTTGCCATGACCCCTGAGCGCAAGATGAGTTGGTTCACGGCTTTCCTGAACAAGCACTATCTCTAAGCAGTGGACCGAGTTGTTCGAGGAGGTCCTGGTAGCGGTGTTGATGATAATGACTGTGATGTGTATTTTAGAGTAGCTAGGCTGATGAACTTTGGTTGTAGTGACCCCTGAACTTTGGTCTGTATATTTCGGGAGGTGGTATTCAGTTATAACCCCCCAGTATGTGATAAACTTGTGTTGCATCACGGGCAATTGTTCGTGAACTCATGATGTAGCACACACACGCCATGACTGATTATGTCGATTTAATCCTAATATAAGCTAATAGTTCTCTGAATTGCAATTATTTAAACTCTGTTTTCTGTCTTACTGATGTTGGGTAAGATCACCTCACCAGAGACAAGGTAAGGGTATCAGGGACAATGCAACTAGCCAAATAAGTACCAATCTGCTAAAAAATAAGAATACATGTAATCAAACAACTAGGACTTGGCTTCCAAACAAGAATACATGGAACAAACGAATGCCCATTAGGCACGAGAGGTTGTATTGCCGCGCACAACTTCAGTGAAGTCATGATCTCCAGGTACGACTAAAGAGCACGAGTAAACAAACACGCCCTTGTTAGAGTACGTGTAGTGTACGTACACAACTAGAGATAGACTAGGACTTTAGAGATCATCTTGTATTCCAAGTTATAGGCTTTTTGCCCTCCAAGTTTGTACGTATATATATACTCCCCATTAAGGTCAAATCAATACATCAAAATATTAGGGATTCAATATTCTCTACATGGTATCAGAGCGGTTAGCTCACGGCGTCGATCTTAGGTTCTTCCACCACTTTCGCAACGCGCCGTCCCCGGGGAGATTACTCCTCGGGGGCGCGGCACCCGGTTTTGATCAAAGATCGGATCGGTTCTTTAGACTAGATTAAATCCAATTTCAATTCCTAGTTCATAGATTAGATCAATTTTTGAATTTCCAATATCATAGATTAGATCCAATTAGCCAAAATAAATCCCTAAATTCTACAAGATTTTATTATCCGGCGAAAAAAAAAGCAGTTCAGATCGGTACATGGCGGCGTGCAACTTCAGCGCGTCAGATCTCCCCGGGCCGCTCTACCGCGGGCAGCGTACCGTGCAGAAGAAGCCTATGACTTGAAATATAAGATAATCTCTAAAGTCCTAGTTTATCTCTAGTTGTGTACGTACACGTACACGTACTCTAACAGCCCTAACCGAACGACGGATACATGCCTGAAGAGTCAACAGAAGAGGGATAATCACCTGCCTGGTACGTCTCTTCAGATTAGCACACCATGGCCATGCAACATGCTATTTATGTCTCCACTTGCACATCCCAATCACTCGAGAAATCGGCTCTTGACCTTTCTCACAGAGTTTCTCTCGAGCTCCAGACAAACTTTGCATGGCTGGCGTACGTACTATACCTGTTAACAACCACATGTGTTCGGTGGAAGAACTGGATTTTTCTTCTGCTTGGACACCATTTCCAGTTTCCGTCAGAACAATATCTTGTGCGATTGCGTTTCTTCGGATATTGCTGAGACTACTTGCAAAATCGGTGTCTGTACTCTGTAAAAGCTGCTGGGCAGGTGTGCAGCGTCGTGGACTGATTGATAAGCATTGCCAGGGCCAGCTAATATTCTGAACCATTTGGTGAGCTACGACAATTGTGAACTCGTGAAAACTAGCGTGCCAGCCAACAGCTCCCCCGTTGTTTCATTGTTGCGTTTGCATAATTTGCATTAGGAATACCAAACCAACCATACTATATCTAGTTTCTCCAACCAAAAACAGATGGAGCATCAGGCCTCTAAAACTAAGCATGCATTATCGGTGTTGCCATGTTACCAAAAAATGCACCGTCACGGGCTCAACAATAATGGCTTGAAATGTGTCTGCTATATATACAGGCGTAAGAAGCTCATGCTAATGCAGGCCATCGCACAGAGTTTAATCTGAACTGCAGGATTAGTGTCTTGCATACACACTGAGGTAGCACTGATAGTAGCAATGGCCTCGTCTCTGTCAGCATTGCTAATCCTGTGCCTAGCGGCGTCGGCGTCGGCGCAGCTTTCGCCTAAGTTCTATGCGACGTCGTGCCCCGGGGCGCTGGCCGCCATCAAGAGCATCGTGACCGCCGCGGTGGCGCGGGAGGCCCGGATGGGGGCGTCGTTACTCCGGCTGCACTTCCACGACTGCTTTGTCCAAGCAAGTCCCTCTCATCAAATGCCCTACTTTCTATACCTGTTTTTTTTAACTATGCTTTATATACTAATAGTTTCTACTGCATGCAGTAGTAATGCTGCTATTTAAATTAGGATTTCGCCCAGTAGATGGATCAGTTTAAACTGCTGGCAAATGTCAGAAACGGTATCATAAAGTTGATGGAATACTAGAACACTAGCACACCTACATGCATGTGTACCTAACTACCGACAAGTTGACACTCCGAGACTACTTAAGCCCATTCTAACTAATCTGACATTTCAATTCTTCCGTTCACACCAACTAACAGAAAGTAAAATGTGTACTGAATCTTTCTTTTATTTTGCGGGGTGAACGTAGTGAATCTATGTGGATAGAAGTCCAGTAGTAATTTTGTATGTGTGTGACAATGCAACAGGGGTGCGACGCGTCCGTACTGCTGAGCGACACGGCCACCTTCACCGGTGAGCAGGGGGCCAACCCGAACGTCGCGTCGATCAGAGGCATGGGCGTCATCGACGACATCAAGGCGCGAGTCGAGGCCTTGTGCCCGCAGATCGTCTCCTGCGCCGACATCCTCGCCGTTGCCGCACGCGACTCCGTCGTCGCCGTAAGCTCCGCCGCCATGGCCGTGCATGTGATCAGTTAACTAACTAACTAACTACCACAGCCAGTGAATTAACTTTTGATTTATTTTCTTGCAGTTGGGGGGCCCTTCATGGAACGTTCCTCTTGGGAGGAGGGACTCGATGTCGGCGAGCCTGGCTCTCGCCAACAGCGACCTGCCCCCGCCATCGTTCAACGTCTCCAACCTGATCTCCAACTTCGCCGCCAAAGGGCTCGGCGTGACCGACATGGTCGCCCTCTCCGGCGCGCACACGATCGGGCAGTCGCAGTGCAAGAACTTCAGGAACAGGCTCTACAACGAAACCGACATCGACTCCGGGTTCGCGTCGGCGCTCAAGGCCAACTGTCCCCGGCCGACCGGCTCCGGCGACGCCAACCTGGCGGCGCTAGACACGACGACGCCCACCTCGTTCGACAACGCCTACTACCGGAACCTGCAGTCCCAGAAGGGTCTCCTGCACTCCGACCAGGTGCTGCTCACCGGCGCCGGTAGCCGTCGCACCCGCAGCCTGGTCGGGACGTACGCGTCCACGCCGTCGCGGTTCAGCAGGGACTTCGTGGTGGCTATGGTGAAGATGGGGAACATCAGCCCGCTCACTGGGGCTCAGGGGCAGATCAGGCTCAGCTGCTCCAGGGTGAACTGAAGCTGATGTCCATACAATCCGGGGTGATCAAACGGGCATCGGTTGTGCTGACTTGGATCATGTACAACTGCTTGCTTCCATTTCTTCTTCTCTTGGATCGTCATCGGAAATGAGGGTGCCGTTTAGGCTATCTACCAATGTATCTCAAGGGTCCTCCTGCAAATGAACTTGTTTGATTATTTATGTTGAATGCATCATTTCCTCCAATTCTCAGAGCTTATCACGGAACCTACACTTTGGCCTTGTATATCTGCGTATGTGAGTGGCTATTTCCTGAAGTCTTAAAGGCCCAATACCTGGCCTATAAATGGGAGCCTCCACCCACATACCCGACCCTAAGCCTGTGCAAAAACCTGAACCGTCCAAACCAGTCAAACCGGCTAGTGACACCTTAGTTCATTTTTCTGCACATATAAAATTCAAACTTTTGATATAGCACAAAACTTTGTACTAGCTCAAACCAGTTAAACCAGCCAAACCAGTTTTGCACAGGCTTATCCGACCCTAGATCTAGCTTTATAATCTCTTATCTCACATATTGTTGTATAATTTAAAATACTTGTATATTTTGAATCATAAGTCTAATTTAAAAACAGTTTGCATTTATGAGTTCGTAATAAAGAGAGCTTCAAAACAAGACTAATATTAAATATATTTTAATAATATTTATAAATCGACTTTTGAAACTTGATGAAACAATGAATAATGGTATGAAACATGGTTGTTAAAACAGTCTGTTTCTTTGTGTTTTAAAGTTCGTCCATCATAGTTAGAAAATAACTGTCAAATTCCTTCGAGTTCAAAAAATAAAATATATCAAGAAAAAAAAGGAAACCATAACACAATTTGTTTCATTGGGAATCATGTCATTTTATTGTGTTTAGAAATTTAAGTTTTCAATTTTTATTAATTTTAGGCTTGTTTAAAATATTTAATCGATATAAATACACATGTTCAAAAATATTATAAATTTGTTAATTATTTCAAATTATATGCGTGTTTTAAATCTTAGATTGAGAGTTAAATGAGCGGAAAAGAGTGACATGGACTTGTCAGCTATTGTACTATGTACATGCAAAGATTCTTTCTTTTGTGCAAATCTCAAAGCAAATGCGGAATATGGACGTTGGCACATGCACGTTAGATCAAGTGCATGCTAGAGTTGCATTGTCCTGGTGGGGGCTCCTTACTAGCGATGAGGGGGGGGTCTATGGCGGCTCGAAGACGCGGCGGCGACAATGGCCGGAGAGCTCGCAGTCGTGGATCTTGGCGCTACGGCCAGGACATGGGAAGTTGTGGACGCGGTGCTGGAAACCCTCTCGCTAGCGGGCGAGGTCAAACTTGCCGTCATGAAGATAGAGGTCGGGCCGAAGGCTGCGATTGATCGGTGCTCCAGTGTGGGAGGCTGCGGTTCATCAATGCTCGAGTGCCGGTCCTGGTACTTGTTGTCTGCTGGTAGGATCGATGCTCCAGTGCCGGAAGCAAGAGGGAAGGCATCCCTTTCCAATGATAGTTTTTTGAGGTCTTTCACAATGGGTATATCTTAGCTCTATATCCTAGGCAATTTGCTTACTCCCTCCATCCCAGTTTAAAGAACACAATTTGCAATTCTCTGGGCCATAGATGTCATCTAATTGGTCCATTTAATGTAAGGAGTAGAACATGCATGAGGAGAAAAAGAGTTAGGAACGCGTTCACATTTGTTCACACATGTGCATGCAAGCATTTTGTTCTTTTCACACGGGAGTTATTATAGAAATTAAATGCTTTTATGTCTAAGTATTTTGGGATTGCATGGTTTGTAAATTGTGTCCATTAAACCGGGACAGAGGGAGTATGTGACACCTTAGTTAATGATGAAAGAGAGTAGTATTGTATCTTAGCTAAGAAACACCATTTGCACGGAACTATAGGCAAAAAGCATTGCTAGACCAATCACACGCATGCAAGTCTTCTAAAACGTTAAATTTAGAGACTCCACTTAAAGAACAATGCATTATACTAGTTGTTTCTTAAGTTTTAATTGCTCATATGAAAACGTGTTAAGATACATCCCATTGTAAAAGGCCTAAGATTACATCAGGAGAGTCTCCTTTCCGACAATAGCTTGGTGGGTCTAGGGCGAATGATGTCTAGCGGTTTCACAAGTAGGCATAGTTACATCTCTAGTTGGTTTTGTTGGGTGTATCGCAGAGGGTGTGGATCTTCCTGTATCTTTCTTTTATCATCGATCTGCTTGTAAGAAGGGTTTGCTCACCACATTGTATCGGTTTAGATGCATGATTTTATTTAAAAAGCGGAGCAAAAGCATGTAGATAGAGATCTACTTTTTCTTTTTGAGAATGAGAGAGATCTACTGAATAAGGGCAAACAAATTTCTCTCAAAACAGGCATTCGTCCTGCTTTATAAATAAAGCACACATGTGAGACCACTGTTGGGCCAGACAACACAACGCCCAAAGAAAGACACAACATGATAGACGATGCTGGGGCAAACTAGCCCCAACAAAAACACGAAAGAGGAATAAAAGAGAAAACAATGCCAACATCGGCAGATCGACTAGACGACGATGGCTCTCCACCGCTGCACCCTCCGGAAAATTCCCACCACACACCTAGACCACCAAAACGTCGTGCAACAAGCAGCACCTTCAACAATGGGAACGACGAAGACGACGCTACTGCCTGGACTTGTCCTAGGGTTTCCCCCGTATGCGGAGGTGAGTGGGATCGGGGTGCCCCCGACGGCCTTCAGGAAGGAATGGAGACACCCGCAGGCGTCACCCCGTCGATGTCGAAGGCCGACAAGGATTTCTCCTGAACCCCAACAACCCACTACCCTGAACGGTCTGAAGTCTGCCACCCATCACGCCGCCCACCAACACGCACCACCACGGTCTTTACGCCACCATCATCGTGTCACTGTGAACACCACTGCGAGGCCTAGAGAACGGGTGAGAGAGTACAAGGGATCAGGTGTGGCAGCCCCATGGCCGTGCGGGAGGGAACAACCTCCACCGTCGTAGCGGTCGCCGACCGGGCACGATAGAAGAGGCACACCAGGCCTCCTGGCCCGGCCGGGCCCGAAACGGGCCCGCAAAGCCCCTGCCTTCATGCAGCAGCAAGCCGGCAACAGTGCCACCGCACCTCTGAACCCCGATACTCCACATCCGCCTCCAGGGAGCGACTGCAGCCTCAGCAGCACCGTCGGCCCGCCCAGGCCCATATGAGGCCCAAAGGGACCCAAATCTGGGCTGAGCAGGCCCAACCGCCGCCGGCCGACGCCAGCACGACGCCCTCCAGCAGGCTGCGCCACCACGAGAAGTGCCACCCGCACCAGCGCCGGGAAGCCCGCCGCCGCCCCAGACCAAAGCCGCCTGGGAGCACCCCCCCCTCCCCCTCCCCGTCACCACGCAGCCCCACGTAGATGCGGTCACGAGAGCGGAAAAGCAAGGGGCCGCCGACGCTGCCCAGGGCTTGCCTGGTTACGCGCGCTGACGGCGGCGGAGGAGAGGAGGACGGGGGAGGGCACCTGGAGGAGGGAGACGGGGCGCGGCCGGTCGCTCGCGGGGGGCGAGCCGGTCGCGAGAAGGAGAGGTTTTTTCGCGAGGGCAAACAAATTTTGCCCGTAACTCAAACTTCTTTTAACGGAAAATCCAGTCAATAAAACATGACTAAACACATGTAGCATGCATGCATCCTTATCTGCAGACCAGTACTTTTATCCAATTCGTTCTCCACTTGCGTGCATGGGTGCATGTCGTGATCATTCGAATAATGAAATCAGCTACTCGTATCATAGTCCATGTACAGGGTTTCGAGCCGAGAGCAATCCTGTACGCATGGCTGGCATGCAATACGGGCCTGCAATTAGACACTCAGAGCATCTCCCCTATAGCAGTGTTGCGCTAAAAAAAACAGCTGAAATAGTACGCTCTCCAAGCAGACACGCGGGAAAACTTGGCACGCTCTATGTATTTTGTCACGCGCACCCATCGGTGCTATTCCGCGCGTCAAATATGCAGCGTGCGCATGTCCAATCGTCTGAAAATTTTAGCGCATGCTCACACTCCACCGATAACGCGCGCGCGTATCCAATCCACTTTCGTCGCCTCGAACGCCACGCGCCCTCGCCGCCGCCCCTTTTCCTCTCTCTCCTCCCACTTTTGTTCCCACATCGTAGTCCGCCACCGGCAATGCCGCCTCGCCGCCGGCGGTTTGTCGAGGTTCCGGGTGAAAGTGCAATGGATGTCGCCTAGAAGGGGGTGTGAATAGGCTTTTAAAATTATTATGGTTTAGGCTCAAGTAAATACGGAATAAAACTAACGTTTAATTTATTAAGCACAAAACTTAGTCACTAAGTTCACCTAACTGCAACAACAACCTATGCTAAGCAATACAAGCAACAAGGTGATAGAAAGATATAAATACTTCAAGAACGATGGCTATCACAATGTAAAGTGCATAAGTAAAGAGCTCGGTTGAAAGATAATCGATAAACGCGGAGACGAAGATTTGTTTTCCGAAATTCACTTCCAAAGAAGCTACGTCTTTGTTGGAGAGGTGCGATGGCGCAATGCTCTCTGAACGCCATAAATGGCTTACCTCGAGGTGTGGTGGCTCGATGCTCACCCACCGCCACACAAGGCCTCACCCCGGATGCGGAAGCACGCAACTCACCGACGCCACAAAAGGCTCACCCTATTCTCCCGAGTACGCACCACAAAAGACGTGCACTCGCTCCACTATGGGACGCTTGAGGGCGGTCACCAAACCCGTACAAGATTAAGGCTAACTCCACAACTTAATTGGAGGCTCCCAACAACAAAGCCATAAAAGGCTACAATGCCACAAAAGACCAACAAAGCCACAAGAGGCTACATGACCACAAAAGGTCAACAAGACCATAAAAGGTCAACAAGATCACAAAAGGTCAATAAACCAACCACACAACCTTCTAGAGTTCCAAGAACCCAAGAGTAACAAGCCTACAAGCTTGTACTCACCGAACCTCCGAGGAGAACTCAAACCTATGCAACAAATGCAAGAGGCAAGTATTTCTCTCTCAAATTCCACCAAAGCTACAAAAGATATTGGGGGAATAAGAGAGGAAGAACACAAGAGGAGAATACAAATCTCTCCAAGATCTAGATCCCAATGATTCCTTCATAAAGAAGGGATTTGGCTTGGGGGGATTGTAGATCTAGATCTCTCTCAAATCCCTAAAAAAGATGCAAGAATCATATGAAGGGAAAGGGGAGAGGGAAAGCTTCTTCAAAGTCAACAATGGAGGAGAGAGAGAAAGCCAAGAACCAAGAAGAAAAGCTATTACCCACGAAGGGGAAGAGAAGCCCCTTTTAAAGGGCTCCCAGATCTGCCCGTTATGGGCATTCGCGACCCTGGACAGGACTTTCGGTGGGAGGCCGGAAGTTCCGGTGCCACACAGCCAGCGGTCAAAAACTGCAATGCGAGTATCTAAAAACATGAGTCCTGGTCAGAACTTCCGCCGGTCCACCAGAACTTCCGGTGGGAGTGGAAGTTCCGACTGAAGTTCCGACAAATAGACACATCTGAAAGGGCATGTATGCCCCCATGTGTGGTTTTGGTAATTAATGACAATCTCTATGGACTAATGTGTAAATTGAGTTTCACTTGTAGGCTTGTCCATTGGCATCACTTGGGCCATGTGTTGGTCTCAAGATTGGAATCATGAAGAAAGAAGGAGCTTGAAGGTTGATCAAGACATGTGCAAAGAGTTGCATCAAGATGGATCAACCTCAAGTAGGGATGAAGAAGGGCGAGCTCAAGATGCGCCATCTCTAGAAGATCTCATGCTTGAAGCTTGCCATCCTCATGCTCATGGAATGATGAAGACAAGTTCAAAGAAGAGGTGTCCCCATGGAGTATGGGGGAGCAATTTGCAAGTCTTCATCTTCATCAAGCAAGAGCATCCAAGAAAGGTGTTCCCACTATAGAAGAACAAGACGGTCTACATCAAGTTCAAGTGGGATGCTCAAGGCAAAGGTATGTTCTTGATAGGGCTTCTCTTTTGCCGGTCTCGTATTTTTAGTTGGGAGACCGGGTTTAGGATAGATAGTCGTTCTATCAAGAGGGGCTCTCAAGCGGGTGTCTCGTTTGCATTGTTCGGAGAGAGCTCAAACATTTGCATTCATAGCATCATCTTTCTTGGTTGTTATTTGGTTCTTGTCCATGAGAGTATCTAGAGATTGTGGTCATCATCATAACAAGCTCTAGTTCATCATCTAAGGATTTCACTTGCATATCTTATTGCGGTTTTTGATCTTGCGAGTTTTCCGGCTCCACACCTTGGGGGATACTTCACATATATATTCATAGTATTTTCTCCCAAGGTGATACCCAATATTTCTAATTTTTGTTGGATTCTATTCGTCATTATCTTTCCAACAAAATTGGTTTCATCCCAATCGGAGTTTCCAAGCTCAACTTCTTGTGTTTTGGGTTTTGGAGGTTTTACCGGTTCATCGCTTCTAGAGAGGTCATATCTTTCTCAATTTGGTTTTATACTTCCATGCTGGACTATTATGTTTCTTTGCCTAATCTTGTAAAACTTTTCTTTCTCTTCAAAACGAGTCCAAGATCATCAAAAACGGAGTCCGGGATCAAAAGTTATTGAAGTTTTCGTGCAATATTGTCCTGTGTTTTTGCTTGAGCGGAAGTTCCGACCCAAGTTCCGACCCAACCCAAGTTCCGGCTCAAGTTCCGACCCAAGTTTTGGCCAGGTTCAGTAACTTGTGTTTCTATTTGCCGGAAGTTCCGGTGGGGGCGCGAATCTGGTCCAAACGGTCAGTTTTTCCTTGTCCTATTTAAGGGGGGCTTCTTCCCCAATGGTTCTCTATCTTTTGAGCTCGTCTTTGCCCACCATTGTTGACCTATTTGAGCTCTCTTACTCCCTCTCCCTCCCATGATTCTTACATCTTTTTGAGGGAAAAGTGAGAGGAGATCTAGATCTACAATCCCACCAAGTCAAATCCCTTCTTTGTGAAGGAATCATTGGGATCTAGATCTTGAAGATTTTTGTGTTCTCCTCTTGTGTTCTTCCTCCCTTATTCCCCCAATAGCTTTTGTAGCTTTGTTGGAATTTGGGAGAGAAGGACTTGTCCTTGCATTTGGTGGATAGGTTTGAGTTCTACTCTTGTGTTCTTCCTCCCTTATTCCCCCAATAGCTTTTGTAGCTTTGTTGGAATTTGGGGGAGAAGGACTTGCCCTTGCATTTGGTGCATAGGTTTGAGTTCTACTCTTGTGTTCTTCCTCCCTTATTCCCCCAATAGCTTTTGTAGCTTTGTTGGAATTTGGGGGAGAAGGACTTGCCCTTGCATTTGGTGCATAGGTTTGAGTTCTCCTCGGAGATTCGGCGAGTTCAAGCTTGTGAGCTTGTTTCTCTTGGGTTCCTTGGAACCCTAGACGGTTGTGTGGTTGGATTATTGACCTTTTGTGGTCTTGTTGACCTTTTGTGGTCTTGTAGCCTTTTGTGGCATTGTTGGCCTTTTGTGGCTTTGTTGTTGGGAGCCTCCAATTGAGTTGTGGAGTTAGCCCCAATCTTGTACGGGTTCGGTGACCGCCCTCAAGCGTCCCATAGTGGAGCAAGTGCCCGCCTTTTGTGGTGCGCACTTGGGAGAATAGGGTGAGCCTTTTGTGGCGTCGGTGAGTTGCGTGCTTCCGCATCCGGGGTGAGGCCTTGTGTGGCGTTGGGTGAGCATCGAGCCACCACACCTCGAGGTGAGCCATTTGTGGCGTTCGGAGAGCATTGCGCCATCGCACCTCTCCAACGGAGACGTAGCTTCTTTGGAAGTGAACTTCGGGAAACAAATCTTCGTCTCCACGTCCATCGGTTATCTCTCAACCGAACCCTTTACTTATGCACTTTACATTGTGATAGCCATCGTGCTTGAAGTATTTATACCTTGCTATCACCTTGTTGCTTGTATTGCTTAGCATAGGTTGTTGGTGCACCTAGGTGAACTTAGTGGCTAGGTTTTGTGCTCAATAAATTAAACGTTAGTTTTATTCCGCATTTACTTGAGCCTAAACCGTAATATTTTTAAAAGCCTATTCACCCCCCCTCTAGGCGACTTCCTTTGTACTTTCAATTGGTATCAGAGCGAGGTCTCTCGCTTTTAGGCTTCACCGCCTCGAGAGTAAAGATGTCTCCTAGGGGTTTAGTGCACTCTCACACATTTTATTTTGATGGCACACATTATGATGTTTGGCGTACTCGCATGCTTAGTCATTTTCGGGCCATTGACCCTATCATTGAGCGTATTCTAGATATGGGCTTGTCTCCTCCTAAGGATCCCCAAAATCTATCTTTGGAGGAGAAGACAAACTCTTATCTCGAAGGTCAAGCATCTAATGTGCTTGTTAATGTTGTGAGCTTTTTAGTTCTTTCCTCAATCATGCCTTTTCGGAATGCTCATGATATTTGGACCAAGCTTCAAGCAAAATATGATGTGTCCAAGCTTGATAAGGATGATTGTGTTCCATCCACCTCCGGCCGCGATGAGTTCTCATCCTCTTCCACTTCACCAACATATGAGTTATCTCAAGGTAATGATATGGTGAGTGGTGATAGAACTTGTAATGTAGATAGTGAGATTTCCATTCATGATCCTTTGTCTCTATCTCATTGCAATGGTGTATCTTTGGGCATGAACACTTGTAGGACCACATGTGTTTTACATCCTAGTGTTGATTTCCCTTGCATATCATGTATAAATTCCTTGAATATGTCTCATGATGATATGCTTGCTTTGCCTTGTTGCCATGATGAATGTGCTTCTATTTCCTCTAGTTCTTGTGTTGCTAACCATGTAGAGGAAAGTGAAGATTGTGTGGGCCAAGGCAAGGTTGTCATTGGAGCTTCATGTGTTCCCTCATCATCATCCTCTTCCAATGTTCACTTGTGCCTCATGGCTAAGGGTTCAAAGGTAACCTCTCCTTTGGACTCCAATATATCTCATGATGATGTGAATGTTGATCATATAGAAGTAGATGATGATGTTGTTTCCTTAAAAGAGAAGGGGGGCTAGTCCTTCGTGCTCTTCATCCTAATAAAAATTCTTGCTCTACTTTCATTGAAATCTTGACTTGTGCTATTGAAAGTAGGAAACTAATATATGAGCATGAGGAGAAAATAGATAAAATAAGTAGTCTTGAGTGTGAGTATGCTAATGAAATTGCCAACCTAAATGAAGCTCTTGAAGAGGAACAAACCACTAAGGATTCTCTTGAGGAGGCCTTTGCTCTAGAGCTATCTAGAGTAAAGAAATCTCATGATAGAGAGTTTGAGGTGGCAAGTGCTCTTCAAATTAAAAATGATGAACTTGAAGTTGCCTATGCTAAACTCCTTGAGGATTTTGAGCACCTCAACAATGGCTCTAGGGTCATCAAGGGTGAGCTCATCAAACTCACCGAGTCACATGAGCAACTTAAAGCTTCATATTCTAAAGAGCTTTCTAAGTTGCACTCACCTCTTGCTTTTATTGATGATGCGTGTGCTACTAACTCTATTTCTTGTGAAGCATCTATCTTGAAGGAGAATGTTGAGCTAAAGGCTCAACTTGCTTTGCTAACTAGAAACTATGGGAAATTAGAAGAAAGTCATGCCAAGCTCTCAAGCTCGCATGAGGATCTTCTAGTCTCCCATGGTAGGCTAAGGTTAGCTCATGAGGCCATTGTGTCAGAGGTAACATCTAGTGGGCCTCATGTGGACATTAGCACTACATCTACTCCTAATGCTATATTGCCATGTGCTAGTCCTTGTAATTCATCCTCTCACAACCATGCTAAATCTTGTGATGAATTGCATCATTTGCCTTGTTGCTCTAACAATGAAGCTTCTACTTCCTCTAGTATTGTTGTTGATACTAACCATGTAGAGGAAGTCAAAGATCTCAAGGCTCAAGTCACTTCTTTGAAGAATGACTTGAAAAGGTGTCATGAAGGGAAGACCACACTCAAGAATATGTTGAGTGTGCGACGTCCCCCAAGTGACAAGAGTGGGCTTGGATTCAACTCTAACACCAAGAGCAAGCCCACTAACTCGTTGAAGCACAAGGGGAACAAGAATAAGGGCCAAGGACAAGTGAAGAATCTGGCCAACATTGTGTGCTTCAAGTGCAAGGAAGAAGGGCATCATGTGAGGGATTGCCCATTTAAGAAGAAGCCTCTTAGTGGGAAGCAACGAGGGAAGCGGCCTCAAGCTCCTCCACAAGCTCAAGATGGGCCACTTCCCAAGAAGACTCAAGCTCTTCTTCATGGTGCAGCTCCTCCCAAGAAGAAAGATGGCAAGAGAAGAACTTGCTACATATGCCGTGAGAAGGGGCACCTTTCTTCCTCATGCACCATGGGTATCTCCTCATCTCATCCTATCTTGATTGATGATGCTTATTTTCTTCGTAAGGATGAGATGAGCAATGTGTTTGCCAAATTTGTTGGTGCCCAAAGTGGTGTCAAGAGAAGAACCATTTGGGTGGCCAAACCTATTGTGACTAACTTCTTAGGACCCAACTTGGTTAGGGACCAACAAGCTAAAACTTGATCAATAGGTGTTTTTGGAGGGCATTGAAGACTTGACAACCTTATGAAGATTTGAGGGATCTTCATCTATTCCTTCTTATGAAAGTCAAGTTATTTGGGTTATCATGCATCTATTCTATATCCAATATTCCTCCTTCCGGTAACTTGTGCTTAACTCCTTTACATTTATAGTTACTTGCTCCCTTGTGCATGTGTTGGTTTTGTACCTTGCATGTGTTTGTACATGTTGTGCTTCCCACTTACCTATATTGATCTATGATGTATATTTGTGTATGTTGGTTAGCACACCATGTATTGCGCTTTTAGTTTGGAGCCTTTATTGTTTCTAGTAGGTATCTTATTTGGCTCTTATGAGGGATTAATGGACTATTACGTTTTGGGGGAGTGTCATGCTTGGGCATTCCACAATCCTAAAATGTGTGTACATGAGGAAAACCACTTAGTAGTTTTATTACATGTTTATCTACTCTCTATGTGGTATGTCTCTCTCATGAGAACCTTATATTCCATAATGTCGATTAATACCTCTATTTTGTTTTTCTTGCCTCTTGTTGTTATTTCTTGGTTTATCACATTATGGGGGAGTCATATGCTTTGTGCATATTACAAACCTAGAAAATGTGGACATTTGAGGTAGTGCCACTTAGATTTGATATTGAGAATTATCTAGTTCCTATGTGGCACATTTGCTCATCTAAGTTCAATTTACTTAAATGTTTTTATTGCTCATCTTTTGGATCTTGTTTGTGAGAGTGGTTCTTGGTATGTGTTTCCTCATATTTGGATCTACATATCCTCATGGGAATCACTTGCTTCTATTTAATCCAATCACTAGTGATTGTGTGACTATTTGAAGCAATCAAGAATCTCTTTCGAAACATCAAGCTTAATTCCTATCTTGTTATATGCTTCTTTGTGTGAATATGATCTTGGATATCCTTGCAAACTACCTCGGGAAAGTTATCCCTATTACTTCTTGTCCTTGGACAATTAGTATTTAATATATGGTAGATTTTATTGATCATATTCACTTTTGCATTTTCTTATTTGTCTTTTCTTTGGTCAAGAAAATGTTTTTCTATTTGCTCCCAAGATTTCCTTGCCTCTTGTGGATCTTCTTATTTTATTTATTTCCCCTTGTGTTTTATTTAGTGTAGGTAGTAGTGATGATCTCATTTGTGGGCATTTTGCATTCAAAGGAAAAATTATATATAATGCTCTACTTATGGGGGAGCTCTCCTATATTATCTAGAACATTGTTTTATGCTTCTTGATTTGATCCTTTTTGCTTGGAAGCTCGATCCTTTTTGTTTTGGTACTTTGTGTGCCATCATGAAAAGTGTGAAGAGTTTGTTTTGGTTATTATTTCCTTTCTCTCGTTGGAAGTTGGCTTTATCTCATTCCGTTTCTCTTGTTCTGCTCTTATAGGATGAGATAAATCCTTGAGTCTTGGTATTTTTGTTATCCTTTTTCTTTGGCTCTTTCGAGTTCATTTGTTGAACTTGTGTTCTTTCATGTGTTGATTTGGCTCTTCGATACAATTTGGACACCTTTTGTCGAGTCACACTTTTGTGTGTGTCTTATTGGTTTACTTGGTGTTTTTGTTCAAATTGTATCTCCTTTTGGTTCTTGAAAGTCTATGCATGCATATTTACTTCTTGTATATATTATGGCATGCTTGCTTTCTTTGATCCAATATATAGGGGAAACTCCACCAAATCCTAATGGGCTAAGATGTGCATGAAATTCAATTTCATATCAATATGCATATATTTGTGTGGGGGCTCTCCTATGTATTGTAGTTTCACTAACTACTTTGGACCCAATTTGTTTGGGGACCATAGTGTACTTAATTGTGTTTTAGGTACATTGGAGATATATATTGGGTGCTTGTATCTTGAACAAGGAAGAAGTGGCGTCTACATGTTAGTTGGATGCAAGCTAGGATGATCAACGAATTCATATCTTCTTCATCCTACCAATTATATCTCGGTAACAAGTATCTATCTCTCATGCATACATATCTTGTTCCCAACCTTGTGTAGGTTGCTTGTTAGCATGAATTTGTGTTCTTCCATATGTAGGATTTCTTGTTTTGGCTTTGAAGAGTTCTCTCTATTGCAAATGTGTGTATGTTGAGATGAGTGCATATAATGGGGACTATACTAAATCATGTTGGAATTATGCCCTAGAGGCAATAATAAAGATGTTATTATTATAATTCTTGTTCATGATAATGTTTATATTCCATGCTAGAATTGTATTAAGCGAAAACTTTAATACTTGTGTGGTTTGTGAACAACACCGTGTCCCTAGTACGCCTCTATGGACTAGCTCATTGATTAATGATGGTTAAGGTTTCCTAACCATAGACATGAGTTGTCAATTGATAATGAGATCATATCATTGGGAGAATGATATGATGGACAAACCCAAACTAAGCGAAGCAATTAGATCGTGTCATCGTGTTCATCTTTGCGAAGCTTTTCTTATGTCAAATATTGTATTCCTTAGACCATGAGATAATACAACTCCCTGGTATCGGAAGAAAGCTTTGAGGTCATCAAACGTCATCCTATCAGAGGGTGATCATAAAGGTGTCTCTCAGGTGATCGGAAAGTACCTGTTGGGTTGTATGTATCGAGATGGGATTTGTGTTGGAATTATGCCCTAGAGGCAATAATAAAGATGTTATTATTATAATTCTTGTTCATGATAATGTTTATATTCCATGCTAGAATTGTATTAAGCGGAAACTTTAATACTTGTGTGGTTTGTAAACAACACCGTGTCCCTAGTACGCCTCTATGGACTAGCTCATTGATTAATGATGGTTAAGGTTTCCTAACCATGG
The DNA here is from genome assembly GCA_023614405.1 of Avena insularis. Taxonomy (NCBI): domain Eukaryota; kingdom Viridiplantae; phylum Streptophyta; class Magnoliopsida; order Poales; family Poaceae; genus Avena; species Avena insularis. The sequence continues at coordinate 31,294,020 of CM042690.1, forward strand.
ACATGAGTTGTCGATTAATAATGAGATCATATCATTGGGAGAATGATATGGTGGATGTAGACCAAACTAAGCAGAGCAATTAGATCGTGTCATCGTGTTCATCTTCTGAAGCTTTTCAGTATGTCAAATATTGTATTCCTTAGACCATGAGATAATACAACTCCTGGTATCGGAAGAAAGCTTTGAGGTCATCAAGCGTCATCCTATGAGAGGGTGATCATAAAGGTGTCTCTCGTGATCGGAAAGTATCATTGGGTTGTATGTATCGAGATGGGATTTTTCCTCCCAAGTCGGAGAGATATACTTGGGCCCACTCGTGTCGATATCAACACCGCTTGCAAGCATGTGGTTAAGGAGTTAATCACAAATTGATATCGGATTACGGAACGAGTAAAGTACTTGCTGTGAACGAGATTGAACTAGGTATGACGGTACCGACGATCAAATCTCGGGCAAGTAAAATATCGCGAGACGAAAGGAATATATATGGGATTGATTGAATCTTGGCATCGTGGTTCATCCGATATGATCATCGATGAATGTGTGGGAGTCAATATGGGTTTCCAGACCCCGCTGTTGATTATTGATAGAAGATCATGTCTGCATATTCTCGAACCCTGAGGTCACACTTAACGTGTCTCGACGCTAGGATAGATTGGATAATTGGTTTATGAGTTTTTGTTCGGAGTCTCGGATGGGATCCGGGACATCATGAGAGGTTCCGTAATGGTCCGGAGAATAAGATTCATATAAGGCAGTGCAGTTTTTGGAGTTCGGAATTGTTCCGGGTTAATCGGTATTGTACCGGAAGCTTCTAGAACCTTCCGGAAGGGGACCAACGTGGCCCCACCTTCCGGGAGGGGGCTTGGGCCTATGAGGGAGTGCCCTGGTCGCATTGGGACAGGGGCACAAGGCCCCATAGGGCCCAGCCGGCCAAAGAGGGTTTAAACCCTAGATAGACCTTCTAGAAGGGGGGGTTTCCTTGCCCCCCACTCTTCCTCCTTGGGGCCGCCGGTTTGGGCTTGGGGGAGGGGCTAGGGCTGCGCCCCCCCTCTATATAAAGAGGGGTGGGGGCGCACCAACCCCACACACCTTCCCCTCCAACCCTAGCCGCCCTGCTACCCTCCTATCTCCCTCCCGACTGCTTGTAGGCGAAACCCTGCTGCAGTAATTCTCCACCAATTGCACCGCGTCGTCGCGTTGTAGATCCAACCCATCTCTCCACCATACTTGCTGGACCAAGGAAGGAGGAGACGTCGAGGTGCCGCACGTGTGCATCTCACAGAGGCATCGCCACTTGTGGTGCTAGATCGGATCGGATCGTGAGGAGGAGAAGCGAGTACGACTACATCACCCACGTTAATTTAACGTTCACTGTCGAATCTTCAAGGGTATGAAGATCTAATCCAATCTCTCTCGTTGTTTGCATCTCCTAGATTAGATCTTGGTTTCCCTCTGTTCGCATTCGTAGAAAATTTTGATTTACTATGCCGCGAACCCCTTCAGTGGTATTTGAGCTAGATCTATGCGTAGATGTGATTCACGAGTAGAACGCAACATGGTTGTTGCGGGCGTTGATGTTTTCTGTTGCAAGCCTCTTGTTTGTGTTCTTCTTATGACGCGGGATAGTGAGATTGAAGCGGTCCAGGCCAACCTTACGTGACGTCGTCATGAGACCGACTCCGACTTGACGTGTGGCTTGTTCCACACATGCGGCTGGTGGATGCCTGTTTCTCTCACTATAGTTGTCATGGGTTTAACACCGGAGTTTGGCAACCATAATATCACCGTTGTGGCTTTCCGTAGGTAAGAATCGTTCTTAGCATCTACTCCCATAAGCCACGTAAAACATGCAACAACAAAGTAGAGGCGTCTAACTTGTTTTTGCAGGGAGTGTTTTCTGTGATATGGTATGGCCCAAGATGTGATGTGTATAATGTATGCGATGATCATGTTTTGTAATGTTTCACGACTTGCATGTCGATGAGTACACAACCGGCAGGAGCCATATGGTTGTCTTTATAATTGTGTATGACCTGCGAGTCAACTTCTTATATGCCATGTAATATCTTTACTTTATCGCTAAGTAGTTAGCAATAGTTGTAGTTGCTATTCGTGGTGGAGGCAATCATGGTGGAGTGATGGAGATCATGCCGGCACGCACAAGATGGAGATCATTGCGCGAAGATTGGCTATACCATGTCACATAAAGTTATATGCATGTGATGTTTATCCTTTTATGTGTCTTATTATTCTTAGATCGCGACGGTAGCATTATAAGATGATTCCTCACTTAAAGATCAAGATAAAACTGTGTTCTCCCCAAGTATGCACCGTTGCGAAAGTTCGTCGTGTCCAAGCATCACGTGATGATCGGGTGCTATAGACTCTACGCTCACATACAACGGGTGCAAGCCAGTTTTGCACACGCGGAAATACTTGGGTTTGACTTGACAAGCCTAGCATGTACAGACATGGCCTCGGAACACATGAACCGAAAGGTTAAGCATGAGTCATATGAATGATATGATCGACACTTCGTTGTCCACCATTGAAGCTACATCTCTTCTCGTGATGATCGGATTAGGTGTGGTGAATTTGGATCATGTTCACTAAACAACTTGAGGGATGTTGAATTTAGTGGGAGTTCAACTAGTAATTTGATTAAGTTGAACTATTTATCATGAACATAGTCTAAATTGTACTTGCAAATACTGTAGATCCAATGGCCAAGTCCAACTTCAACTTCAACGTTTTTGCTGAGAAAGAAAACCTTAAGAACAATGGGTCTAACTTCACCAATTGGTTCCGCAATCTGAGAATCATTCTCTCTGGCGGTCAAAAGGACTATGTCCTTGAGAATGCGTTAGGTGACGCCCCTGCTGCTACTGCGCCGGCTGATAAGAAAGCTGTCTATCAGTCACGCAAAGATGATTATGGTGTGATTAAGAGCACCATGTTGTTTGCTATGGAATCGGACCTTCAAAATCGTTTTGAAGACTATCCCAGGCCCTTTGAGATTCTTGAGGAACTAAAAACCATGTTCCAGACTCAGGCCCGTTCTGAGAGATATGAGATCTCTGAGAGATTCTTTAACTCCAAGATGGAGGAAGGGAGTTCCGTTAGTGAGCACGCCATAAAGTTGTCGGGCTACACTCAACGCCTTGAGCAACTGGACTGCAAGATTCTAGAGGAGCTCAAGATTGACAGGGTTCTGCAATCACTCCCTCCTAGTTACAAAAGTTTTGTAGTGACTCATAATCAGATTGGTTCCACTGATACGATCACCGAGCTCTTCGCAAAGCTAAAGGCTGCGGAGGTGGACATCAAAAAGGATAATCATGTGTTGATGGTCAACAAGCCCTCCTTTAAGAAAGGTAAGGGTGCAAAGAAGCCCTTCAAGAAAGGCGGCGGCAAGCGCGTTGCCCCTGCTAAGAAGAAGCTCAAGTCTGGTCCTAATCCGGACAATGAGTGCTTCTATTGCAAGGACAAGGGTCACTGGAAGCGCAACTGTCCGAAGTACTTAGCGGACAAGAAGGCTAGCACCATCAAAGGTATATTTGATATACATGTTATTGATGTTTTCCTTACTAGCCCTTGTTGTAGTGCCTGGGTATTTGATACCGGTTCGGTTGCTAATATTTGTAACTCGAAACAGGAGCTACGGAATAGATGGCGGCTTGCGAGGGATGAGGTGACGATGCGGCGTTGTAGCGGATCAAGAGTTGATGTGATGGCCGTCGGCACGCTCTCCTTAGTTTTACCTTCGGGATTAGTTTTAAACCTTAATAAATGTTATTATGTGCCTGCGTTGAGCATGAACATTATTTCTGGATCGTGTTTATTGCAAGACGGTTATTTATTTAAATCGGAGAATAATGGTTGTTCTATTTATATGAGTAACATCTTTTATGGTCATGCACCTATTGTGAATGGTTTATTTCTTATAAATCTCGAAAGGGATGAAACACACATCCATAACATTGAGGCTAAGAGATGCAAAGTAGATAGTGATAATACTACTTATTTGTGGCACTGTCGTCTAGGTCATATTGGTGTAAAGCGCATGAAGAAACTCCATTCTGATGGACTTTTGGAGTCTCTTGATTTTGAATCATTTGACATGTGAACCATGCCTCATGGGCAAGATGATCAAAACCCCGTTCTCTGGTATGATGGAGCGAGCAACGGACTTGTTGGAAATCATACATACCGATGTATGCGGACCGATGAGTGTTTTGACGCGCGGTGGATATCGCTATTTTCTCACTTTTACCGATGACTTAAGTAGATATGGGTATATCTATTTAATGAAACATAAATCTGAAACATTTGAAAAGTTCAAGGAATTTCAGAATGAAGTGAAGAACCATCGTTTCTACGATCCGATCGTGGGGGCGAGTATTTGAGTTATGATTTTCTCACGCATCTTAAAGCAAGCGGAATTGTTTCGCAACTCACGCCACCCGGAACACCACAGCGCAATGGTGTGTCTGAACGCCGGAATCAAACCCTATTAGATATGGTCCGATCAATGATGTCTCTTACTGATTTGCCGTTATCATTTTGGGATTATGCATTACAAACCACTGCATTCACTTTAAATAGGGCACCATCTAAATCCGTTGAGACGACACCGTATGAACTATGGTTTGGTGCTAAACCTAAGTTGTCGTTTCTTAAAGTTTGGGGATGCGAAGCTTATGTCAAGAAGTTGATGCCGGACAAGCTCGAACCCAAAGCGGAGAAATGCGTCTTCATAGGATACCCTAAGAAAACTATTGGGTATACCTTCTATCACAGAACCGAAGGCAAAGTGTTTGTCGCAAAGAACGGTTCCTTTCTTGAGAAGGAGTTTCTCTCGAAAGAAGTGAGTGGGAAGAAAGTAGAGCTAGACGAGGTTATTGAACCTTCTCTTGAATTGGAGAGTAGCGCAGCACCTGAAATTGTTCGGTCTTTGCACCAACAATAGAGGAAGCTAATGACAAGGATCATGAAGCTTCGGACGATGCTGCTATTGAACGTCGCAGGTCGACAAGGTCGCGTACCCCTCCTGAGTGGTACGGCAACCCTGTCTTGACTGTCTTGTTAGTAGAAGACAGTGAACCTACGAACTATGTGTAGGGTTTCGTAGCATGGAAAACAAAAAATTTCTACCGCATACAAACAAACAAGCCAAGATCTATCTACTAGATTGTAGCAACGAGTCGATAGAATAACTCACCCTCGAAGATTCCAAAGTGTTTAACGAGAGCGGATTCTCGTGGGTGATGTAGTCGTACTCTTTCCGATCTCAAGATCACGTAGACGATCCTTCGACTGCGTTCGGCAGCTCCCATGATCGGTCACACGTTCGATTTTCGTGAAGACCTTCCTCTCCCTTGTTCCAGCAGGCAGCGGAGGTTGTAGCACTCTCCTCGCGATTCCGGCAGCACAACGGCGTGGTACCGGAAGTAGAGGGGAGATCTCGCAGGGCTTCGCCTTAAGCCGCGAGTATGGTGGAGTATGAGAGAGTCCCTCGGTGTTCTAGGGTTTAGACACACCAAGGAGTGGCAAGCCGGCAGCTAGGGATTAGCTAGACGGCGGCTAGGGTTTGCCCTAGGGCCGGCGGCGGCTTGGGGCTAGGGTTTGGAGGAGAGGATCTTGTGTGTCTCTAGGAGGAGCCCTGCCCCTCCTTATATCGGTGGAGGGGCCGGCCAAGGGGAGGAGAGGAGTCCCTCCCAACTCGGCTTGGTGGTGCGCCGGTTGGAGGAGGAACTCCTCCCCTCGGTTTCCCACTCCTCCTCCTCTTTCCAAAAACTGTCGTTTGACTTTCAAACTAGCCGTTTGACTTTTCAAACTAGGATTTGAATAAACCCTCTATTTTGATCAGCGATGACACCGAGTACATGATGCAATCATATCAACTTGATATAACACATTCATGTACCCTTCCCCCCCAGAGTGCCGGACATTCCGGAACCTTCTAGAACATTCCCAATGAAAACACCGGAACCATTCCCCAACTCCGAAACGGGACTTTCCTTATATGAATCTTATTCTCCGGACCATTCCGGATCTCCTCGTGATATCTCGAATCCCATTCGAGACTCCGAACAACATTCGGTCTCTTTCTCATCATTCCATAACTACTCAAACAACGTCGAATCCTTAAGTGTGTCTCCCTACGGTTCGTGAATTATGCGGACATGATCGAGACACTTCTCCGAACAATAACCAATAGAGGAATCTGGAAATTCATATGGCTCCCACATATTTCTACGATTACTTCGCGATCGAATGAACCACTTTACATACGATACCAATTTCCTTTTGTCTCACGATAGTTTACTTATCCGAGGTTATGATCGTCGGTATCTCTGCATACGTAGTTCAACCTCGTTACCGATAAGTACTCTTTTCTCGTTCCCGTGATATGTGATCCCTTGTGAGCCAGTCACATGCTTGCAAGCTAATTGGATGACATTTCACCGAGAGGGCCAGTATATCTACCCGTCATATGGATGGACAAATCCACTCTTGATCCGGTGTTTCAACCAATATTTTCGAACACTCAATGCCACCTTTATAACCACCCGATTGTGTGGTGTTTGATGTCATCAAAGCATCCATCCGGTAAAGGTGATATGCATGATCTCATGGTCGAAGGAATTAGGTTACTATGTATCAGAAAGCATATAGCAATTGAACTATTAAAATGACTTGATCTTTATGCTACGCTTATCTATAGGAGTATGTCCATCATATCATTCTCCTAACAATATGATCTTGTTGTTAATAACATCTCAATGTTCATGATAGGGAAACCACTATCATCTTATTAACCAACAAGCTAGTATTAGATAGATGCTTTTACCAGGGACTTCAATTTAAGTTTACAAATCACACAAGTATCAATGTTTCCTTGTTAATACTATTATAGCATGAATGTAAACATTTATCATAAACACAAAGATATAATAATAACTACATTTATTATTGCCTCTAGGGCATATCTCCAACAGTATCCCACTTGCACTAGAGTCATCTAATCTAGATTACATGGTAATATACCGAACACCCATGGCAGTTTGGTGCTGGTCATGTTTTGCCCTCGGGAGAGGTTTAGTCAACGGAACCGCCACATTCAGATCTATGTGTACTTTGCAAATCTTTATATCCCCATCTTGGATATATTCTCGAATAGCGTGAAAACGTAGCTTGATGTGCTTCAGCTTCTTGTGTGACCTTGGTTCTTGCGCATTGGCTATGGCGCCCATGTTATCATAGTAGATAGACATTGGGTCCGGCACTAGGAACCACACCCATTCGTAATGAACTCTTTCATCCATATCGCTTCTTGTGAAGCCTCCAAAGCGACCATGTATTCGATTCAGTTGAAGATCTCGCCACAACGCTTTGCTTTGCACTCCTCCAGCTAGCCTGCACCATTCAAAATAAATACGTATCCAGATTGTGATTTAGAATCATCCGGATCGGTGTTCCAACTAGCATCGGTGTAACCATTAACAACGAGTTGTTCATCACCTCCATAAGAAAGAACCATATCCTTAGTTCTTCTCAAGTACTTAAGGATGTTTTTGACCGCTGTCCAATGATCCACTCCTGGATCACTTTGATATCTGCTAGTTAAACTAACAGCATATGCAATGTCGGGTCTAGTACATGGCATACATTAGAGATCCTATGGCTGAGGCATAGGGAGTCTTACTCATCTTTTCTCTATCTTCTGCCGATGTCGGACTTTGAGTTTTACTCAACGTCGTATTAGCAACATGGGCAAGAACCCTTTCTTGCTATCTTCCATTCCAAACCTCTTTAGAACTTTGTCCAAATATGTACTTTGTGACAATGATATTTGGCGTTTCGATCTATCTATATAAATCTTTATGCCTAATATGTAAGCTGCTTCGCCAAGATCTTTCATTGAAAAACTATTATTCAAATATTCCTTGACACTATTAAGAAGGTCTACATCATTCCCAATCAACAATATGTCATCTACATATAGTATTAAGAATGCTACAGAGCTCCCACTCACTTTCTTGTAAATACAAGCTTCTCCATAAGTTTGTATAAAACCAAAACTTTTGATCACCTTATCAAAACGTTGATTCCAACTTCTGGATGCTTGCTTCAATCCATAGATGGACCGTTGAAGTTTGCATACCTTGTTAGCATCTTTAGGATCAACAAAACCTTTGGGTTGCATCATATACAACTCTTCATCAATGTCTCCATTGAGGAATGCTGTTTTGACATCCATCTGCCATATCTCATAATCATAATATGCAGCGATTGTAACATAATCCTCACAGACTTTAGCTTCGCTACTGGTGAGAAAGTCTCATCGTAGTCAACTCCTTGAATTTGTCGAAACCCTTTTGCGACAAGTCGAGCTTTATAGACAGTAACATTACCATCAGCATCTGTTTTCTTCTTGAAGATCCATTTGTTCTCGACAGCCTTCCGGCCATCTGGTAAGTCCACCAAAGTCCATACTTGGTTTTCGTACATGGATCCAATCTCGGATTTCATGGCTTCTTGCCATTTATTGGAATCTAGGCTCATCATCGCTTCCTCATATGTCTCAGGGTCATCGGTGTTGTCCACCAACATGACACTCATAACGGGATCATACCAATCTGGAGTGGTACGAGTTCTCGTTGACCTGCAAGGCTCTGTAGCAACTTCAACCGAAGTTTCATGATCATCATCATTAGCTTCCTCTCTTATTGGTGCAGACACCACAGGAACTTCTTCCGGTGCTGCGCTACTCGCAATTTCGAGAGAAGGTTCGACAACCTCGTCAAGTTCTACTTTCCTTCCAGTCACTTCTTTCGAGAGAAATTCCTTCTCTAGAAAGGATCCATTCTTGGCAACGAAGATTTTGCCTTCGGATCTATGATAGAAGGTATACCCAATAGTTTCCTTCGGGTATCCTATGAAGACGCATTTTTCCGCTTTGGGTTCAAGCTTGTCCGGCTGTAACTTCTTTACATAGGCTTCGCATCCCCAAACTTTAAGGAACGATAATCTAGGTTTCTTCCCAAACCATAATTCATACGGTGTCGTTTCAATGGATTTAGATGGTGCCCTATTTAAAGTGAATGCGGCTGTTTCTAATGCATAACCCCAAAATTATAGCGGTAAATCTGTAAGTGACATCATAGAACGAACCATATCTAAGAGAGTTCGATTACGATGTTCGGACACACCATTACGCTGTGGTGTTCCCGGTGGTGTCAATTGTGAAAGTATTCCACATTTCTTCAAATGCTCGCCAAACTCGTAACTTAGATATTCACCTCCACGATCAGAACATAGAAATTTAATCTTCTTGTTACGTTGATTCTCTACCTCACTTTGAAATTCCTTAAACTTCTCGAAAGTTTCGGACTTATGTTTCATGAAATAGATATACCCATATCTACTCAAATCATCCGTGAAGGTAAGAACATAATGATAACCACCGCGCGATGCTACACTCATTGGACCACACACATCGGTATGTATGATTTCCAATAAGTCCGTAGCTCGCTCCATCATACCAGAAAATGGAGTCTTAGTCATTTTACCCATCAGACATGCTTCGCATCTATCAAGTGATTCGAAATCAAGTGATTCAAGAAGTCCATCGGAATGGAGTTTCTTCATACGCTTCACTCCAATGTGACCAAGGCACGATTACCACATATATGTCGAAGTTATCGCCGATTTCAAACGTTTAGCCTCAATGTTATTAATATGTGTATTTCCACTATCGAGATTCAACAAGAATAGACCATCTATCAAAGGTGCATGTGCATAAAACATATTACTCATATAAATCGAACAACCATTATTCTCGGATTTAAACAAGTAACCGTCTCACAATAAACAAGATCCCGATATAATGTTCATGCTTAACGCAGGCACCAAATAACAATTATTTAAGTATAAAACTAATCCCGATGGTAGATGAAGGGGTAGTGTGCCGACCGCGATCACATCAACCTTTGATCCGTTTCCAACGCGCGCATCGTCACCTCGTTCTTCGCTAGCTTCCGTTTGATTCTCAGCACCGCTTTTTGAGTTACAAATATGAGCAACCGAACCAAGATCAAATACCGTGCACTACTACGAGTACTAGTGAGATACACATCAATAACATGTATATCGATATACCTTTCTTCTTGATGTTGCCGTTCTTCAAATCCGCCAAGTACTTTGGGCAATTCCGCTTCGTGACCTTCTCCCTTGCGGTAAAAGCACTCGATGTCGTTAGGTCCAGCCTTGGTTTTCTTTGTCGGCGTGGTAACTTTCTTACCACCCTTCTTGAAGTGTCCCTTTTGCTTAGACTTGCCTTTCTTGAATTTGGTGGTCTTATTGACCAACAACACTTGGTGTTCTTTCTTGATCTCCACTTCTGCAGATTTCAACATGGCAAAGAGTTCTGGCAACGTCTTGTTCATGTTCTGCATGTTGTAGTTCATCACAAAGTTCTTGTAACTTGGTGGTAGTGATTGGAGGACACGGTAAATCCCCAAAGCATTAGGAATCACTATACCCAAGCTTTGAAGTTTGTTTGCGTGCCTAGACATCTTAAGCACATGCTCACTAATCTGCCCTCTTCCATCTTGCAGTTAAAGAACTTTTCAGAAGCCTCATAGCTCTCAATTGCCGCATGAGTCTGAAAGATCAATTTGAGATCACGGACAATATCATGTGGGTCTGAATTCTCAAACCTTTTCTGAAGCTCCGATTCTAAACCATACAAGATAGCACACTGAACTGTGGAGTACTGAGTCTTCCGAGTGAGGTAAACATTCTTTACTTCATTGGTAGCATCAGCTGCAGGTGGGTCACCCAATGTGCATCCAAAGACATAGGTCAAATTACCAGCTGTGAGGATAATCCTCAAATTGCGGAACCAATCCGCGAAGTTGCTTCCATTGTTTTTCAACTTTTCTTTCTCTAGGAACGCATTAAAATTGATGCTAGGGGTTGCCATTGATCTACAACATATTTGCAATAGTTTAGACTAAGTTTATGACAAATTGAGTTCAAATTAATAATAAAATTAACCTAGGTGAACTCCCACTCAAAACAACATCCCTCACATTGTTTTAGTGATCACACGAACCAAATCCACCACATCAACACCGATCATCACGAGAGTTGATATAGTTTCAATGGCGAACAATCGACATGTTCATCATATCTACTATATGATTCATGCTTTACCTTTCGGTGAACCGTGTTACGAGACCATGTCTGTACATGCTAGGCTCATCAAGATCAAACCTTAGTTTCCGCATGAGCAAATCTGGCTTGCTCACGTTGTATACACTTGCGGAATCTAACACACCCGATCATCACGTGGTGCTTCGAAACAACAAGCTTTAGCAACGGTGCTAACTGAGGGTGAACACTTTATGACTTGAAATTCATGTGCATGAGGGATCATCTTATAATGCTACCGTCGTCTACTAAGCAATACAAGATGCATAAAGGATTAACATCACATGCAATTCATAATATGTGATATGATATGGCCTTTCTTCTTAGTGCTTCTGATCTCTATCTTCTAGCACGAACATGATCTCCATCATCACCGGCATTGCATCAAGGTCAATGACGCTTCTCCATGGTTGTTGTCCACCGGCTTCACCTATTACAACTACTTTGAATAGACATGCTGGTCTTAACATGAATTAAAGACAACCATATGGATCCTGCCGGTTGCCAACTTACAATAAGGAACATTGCATACATCAAATATAATCACAATCATGTCCATATCACATCACAGCACACCCCTGCAAAACAAAGTTAGACGCCTCTACTTTCTTTGCATGTTTTACGTGGTTTGGGGCTTTCAATAAGTGTCGTTCTAACTTACGAACATGAACCACAACATTGATACTAGTATTGTTAATCACCTGTTGTAAATTGGATCTTAACTATGCTAGGAGAAACAGGCACCCGCAAAGCCACTTATGCAATACAAGTTGCATGTCAAGCGTGGAGCAAGTCTCATGAACGATGTCATGTAAGGTTAGCCCGGGCCTCTTCATCCCAACATCCCGCAAGATGCAAAGTACACAAGAAGCAATCGACAATAAAAGCATCAACGCCCACAATGACCATTGTGTTCTACTCGTGCAACAGATCTACATATAGACACGGCTCTGATACCACTGTAGGGTTTCGTAGCATGGAAAACAAAAAATTTCTACCGAATACAAACAAACAAGCCAAGATCTATCTACTAGATTGTAGCAACGAGTCGATAGAATAACTCACCCTCGAAGATTCCAAAGTGTTTAACGAGAGCGGATTCTCATGGGTGATGTAGTCATACTCTTTCCGATCTCAAGATCGCGTAGACGATCCTTCCGGCGCTGCGTTCCAAGGCGCTCCCTTGATCGGTCACACGTTAGATTTTCACGAAGACCCTCCTCTCCCTTGTTCCAGAAGGCCGGAGGTTGTAGCACTCTCCTCGCGATTCCCGAAGACAACTGGCGTACCGAAGTAGAGGGAGATCTCGCAGGGCTTCGCCTTAAGCCGGAGCGAGTATGGTGGAGTATGAGAGAGTCCCTCGGTGTTCTAGGGTTTAGACACACCAAGGAGGGGCAAGCCGGCGGCTAGGGATTAGCTAGACGGCGGCTAGGGTTTGCCCTAGGGCTGGCGGCGGCTATGGAGGTGGCGGTGGCTTGGGGCTAGGGTTTGGAGGAGAGGATCTTGTGTGTCTCTAGGAGGGAGCCCTGCCCCTCCTTATATAGGTGGAGGCGGCCGGGGAGGGAGAGAGGTCCTCCCCAACTCGCCTTGGGTGGTGCGCCGATTGGAGGAGGAACTCCTCCCAACTCGATTTCCTCCTCCTCCTCTTTCCAAAAACTGCCGTTTGACTTTCAAACTAGCCGTTTGACTTTTCAAACTAGGATTTGAATAAACCCTCTATTTTGATCAGCGATGACACCGAGTACATGATGCAATCATATCAACTTGATATAACACATTCATGTACCCTTCCTCCCGGAGTGCCAGACATTTCGGAACCTTCTAGAACATTCCCGATGAAAACACCGGAACGATTCCCCAACTCCGAAACGGGACTTTCCTTATATGAATCTTATTCTCCGGACCATTCTGGATCTCCTCGTGATATCCCGAATCCCATTCGAGACTCCGAACAACATTCAGTCTCTTTCTCATCATTCCATAACTACTCAAACAACATCGAATCCTTAAGTGTGTCTCCCTACGGTTCGTGAATTATGCGGACATGATCGAGACACTTCTCCGAACAATAACCAATAGAGGAATCTGGAAATTCATATGGCTCCCACATATTTCTACGATTACTTCGCGATCGAATGAACCACTTTACATACGATACCAATTTCCTTTTGTCTCACGATAGTTTACTTATCCGAGGTTATGATCGTCGGTATCTCTGCATACCTAGTTCAACCTCGTTACCGATAAGTACTCTTTTCTCGTTCCCGTGATATGTGATCCCTTGTGAGCCAGTCACATGCTTGCAAGCTAATTGGATGACATTTCACCGAGAGGGCCCAGAGTATATCTATCCGTCATATGGATGGACAAATCCCACTCTTGATCCAGGTGTTTCAACCAATACTTTCCGAACACTCAATGCCACCTTTATAACCACCTAGTTACGGTGTGGTGTTTGATGTCATCAAAGCATCCATCCGGTAAAGGTGATATGCATGATCTCATGGTCGAAGGAATTAGGTTACTATGTATCAGAAATCATATAGCAATTGAACTATTAAAATGACTTGATCTTTATGCTACGCTTATCTATAGGAGTATGTCCATCATATCATTCTCCTAACAATATGATCTTGTTGTTAATAACATCTCAATGTTCATGATAGGGAAACCACTATCATCTTATTAACCAACAAGCTAGTATTAGATAGAGGCTTTTACCAGGGACTTCAATTTAAGTTTACAAATCACACAAGTATCAATGTTTCCTTGTTAATACTATTATAGCATGAATGTAAACATTTATCATAAACACAAAGATATAATAATAACTACATTTATTATTGCCTCTAGGGCATATCTCCAACACTATGAGGAAGCGATGATGAGCCCAGACTCTGAGAAATGGCTAGAAGCCATGAAATCCGAATTGGGATCCATGAGCGAAAACCAAGTATGGACTTTAGTGGACCCTACTAGCGACCGAAAGGCCGTTGAGTGCAAATGGATCTTCAAGAAGAAAACGGACGCGGATGGTAATGTTACCGTATATAAAGCACGGCTTGTCGCGAAAGGTTTTCGACAAGTTCAAGGTGTTGACTATGATGAGACTTTCTCTCCCGTAGCGATGTTTAAGTCCATTCGGATTCTATTAGCAATTGCTGCGTATCATGATTATGAAATATGGCAGATGGATGTCAAGACTGCGTTCCTCAATGGCAACATTGATGAAGAGTTGTATATGATGCAACCCGAAGGTTTTGTCGATCCTAAGGATGCTGATAAAGTATGCAAGCTTGAGCGTTCCATTTATGGACTGAAGCAAGCATCTCGGAGTTGGAACCTTCGTTTTGATCAAGTGATCAAGAGCTTTGGATTTGTTCCAAATTGCTACGAAGCTTGTATCTACAAGAAAGTGAGTGGGAGCTCGGTGACATTTCTGGTACTATATGTGGATGACATATTGATTATTGGAAATGACATTAACATGCTTAACGATGTGAAGAGTTATTTGAACAAGTGTTTTTCAATGAAAGACCTAGGTGAAGCTGCTTATATATTGGGCATCAAAATCTATAGAGATAGACAAAGACGCCTGATAGCTTTAAGCCAGAGTTCATACCTAGACAAAGTTCTGAAAAGGTTCAAAATGGATAAGGCGAAGAAAGGTTCTGTGCCTATGTTGTCAGGTAAGATATTGAGCAAGGCTCAGTGTCCAGCTACGGTAAATGATAGGGAAGCTATGAGCAAAGTGCCTTATGCCTCGGCCATATGTTCTATCATGTATGCCATGCTGTGTACTAGACCGGATGTGTCCAATGCTCTTAGTTTGACGAGCAGATATCAAAGTGATCCAGGAGTGGAACACTGGACAGCCGTGAAGAACATCCTAAAGTACCTAAATAGGACTAAAGAAATGTTCTTAGTCTATGGAGGTGATGAACAACTCGTCGTAAAGGGTTACATCGACGCTAGTTTCGACACCGACAAGGATGATTCTAAATCTCAGACAGGATACGTGTATATTTTGAATGGAGGAGCTGTGAGCTGGAGAAGCTGCAAGCAAAGCGTGATCGCGGGATCTACAATAGAAGCGGAATACATGGCTGCTGCAGAAGCGTCAAGTGAAGGAGTTTGGATCAGAAACTTCATCACTGAGCTTGGCGTGGTTCCAAGTGCATTAGACCCACTGGAGATATTGTGTGACAACACTGGTGCCATAGCACTCGCTAAGGAACCAAGACATCATTCAAAGACCAAGCATATCAACCGCAAGTTTCATATAATCCGAGATTATATAGCAGATGGAGATCTGAAGATTAGCAAAGTACATACAGATCTGAATGTCGCAGATCCATTGACTAAACCTCTTCCACGTGTAAAACATGATCAGCACCTCAGTGCCATGGGTGTGAGATTGTTGCCAAATGTAAACTAGATTATTGACTCTAGTGCAAGTGGGAGACTGTTGGAATTATGCCCTAGAGGCAATAATAAAGATGTTATTATTATAATTCTTGTTCATAATAATGTTTATATTCCATGCTAGAATTGTATTAAGCGGAAACATTAATACTTGTGTGGTTTGTAAACAACACCGTGTCCCTAGTACGCCTCTATGGACTAGCTCATTGATTAATGATGGTTAAGGTTTCCTAACCATGGACATGAGTTGTCGATTAATAATGAGATCATATCATTGGGAGAATGATATGGTGGACAGACCCAAACTAAGCGAAGCAATTAGATCGTGTCATCGTGTTCATCTTTGCGAAGCTTTTCCTATGTCAAATATTGTATTCCTTAGACCATGAGATAATACAACTCTCTGGTATCGGAAGAAAGCTTTGAGGTCATCAAACGTCATCCTATGAGAGGGTGATCATAAAGGTGTCTGTCAGGTGATCGGAAAGTACCTGTTGGGTTGTATGTATCGAGATGGGATTTGTCCCTCCCAAGTCGGAGAGATATACTTCGGGCCCACTCGGTAATCGATATCAACACCGCTTGCAAGCATGTGTTTAAAGAGTTAATCACAAAGGTGATATCGGATTACGGAACGAGTAAAGTACTTGCTGTGAACGAGATTGAACTAGGTATGACGGTACCGACGATCGAATCTCGGGCAAGTAAAATACCACGAGACGAAGGGAATATAAATATGGGATTGATTGAATCCTGGCATCGTGGTTCATCCGATATGATCATCGATGAATGTGTGGGAGTCAATATGGGTTTCCAGACCCCGCTGTTGATTATTGATAGAAGATCATGTCTGCATATTCTCGAACCCGCAGGTCACACATAACGTGTCTCGACGCTAGGATAGATTGGATAATTGGTTTATGAGTTTTTGTTCGGAGTCTCGGATGGGATCCGGAACATCACGAGAGGTTCCGGAATGGTCCGGAGAATAAGATTCATATAAGGCAGTGCAGTTTTTGGAGTTCGGAATTGTTCCGGGTTAATCGGTATTGTACCGGAAGCTTCTAGAACCTTCCGGAAGGGGACCAACGTGGCCCCACCTTCCGGGAGGGGGCTTGGGCCTATGAGGGAGTGCCCTGGTCGCATTGGGCCAGGGGCACAAGGCCCCATAGGGCCCAGCCGGCCTAGAGGGGTTTAAACCCTAGATAGACCTTCTAGAAGGGGGGGTTTCCTTGCCCCCCACTCCTCCTCCTTGGGGCCGCCGGTTTGGACTTGAGGGAGGGGCTAGGGCTGCGCCCCCTCTATATAAAGAGGGGTGGGGGCACACCACCCCCCCCCCCCACACCTTCCCCTCCAACCCTAGCTGCCCTGCTGCCCTCCTCTCTCCCTCCCGACTGCTTGTAGGCGAAGCCCTGCTGCAGAAATTCTCCACCAATTGCACCGTGCCGTCGCGTTGTAGATCCAACCCATCTCTCCATCATACTTGCTGGACCAAGGAAGGAGGAGACGTCGAGGTGCTGCACGTGTGCATCTCACGGAGGCATCACCACTTGTGGTGCTAGATCGGATCGGATCGCGAGGAGGAGAAGCGAGTACGACTACATCACCCACATTCCGACAAACGTTCCGCTGTGTGAATCTTCAAGGGTATGAAGATCTAATCCAATCTCTCTCGTTGTTTGCATCTCCTAGATTAGATCTTGGCTTTCCCTCTGTTCGCTCCGTAGAAAATTTGGGAGAGAAGGACTTGCCCTTGCATTTGGTGCATAGGTTTGAGTTCTACTCTTGTGTTCTTCCTCCCTTATTCCCCCAATAGCTTTTGTAGCTTTGTTGGAATTTTGGGGAGAAGGACTTGCCCTTGCATTTGGTGCATAGGTTTGAGTTCTACTCTTGTGTTCTTCCTCCCTTATTCCCCCAATAGCTTTTGTAGCTTTGTTGGAATTTGGGGGAGAAGGACTTGCCCTTGCATTTGGTGCATAGGTTTGAGTTCTCCTCGGAGATTCGGCGAGTTCAAGCTTGTGAGCTTGTTTCTCTTGGGTTCCTTGGAACCCTAGACGGTTGTGTGGTTGGATTATTGACCTTTTGTGGTCTTGTTGACCTTTTGTGGTCTTGTAGCCTTTTGTGGCATTGTTGGCCTTTTGTGGCTTTGTTGTTGGGAGCCTCCAATTGAGTTGTGGAGTTAGCCCCAATCTTGTACGGGTTCGGTGACCGCCCTCAAGCGTCCCATAGTGGAGCAAGTGCCCGCCTTTTGTGGTGCGCACTTGGGAGAATAGGGTGAGCCTTTTGTGGCGTCGGTGAGTTGCGTGCTTCCGCATCTGGGGTGAGGCCTTGTGTGGCGTTGGGTGAGCATCGAGCCACCACACCTCGAGGTGAGCCATTTGTATGCTCGGAGAGCATTGCGCCATCGCACCTCTCCAACGGAGACGTAGCTTCTTTGGAAGTGAACTTCGGGAAACAAATCTTCGTCTCCGCGTCCATCGGTTATCTCTCAACCGAACCCTTTACTTATGCACTTTACATTGTGATAGCCATCGTGCTTGAAGTATTTATACCTTGCTATCACATTGTTGCTTGTATTGCTTAGCATAGGTTGTTGGTGCACCTAGGTGAACTTAGTGGCTAGGTTTTGTGCTCAATAAATTAAACGTTAGTTTTATTCCGCATTTACTTGAGCCTAAACCGTAATATTTTTAAAAGCCTATTCACCCCCCCTCTAGGCGACTTCCTTTGTACTTTCAACATCCAAAACAGAAGGTTACTGATCATGAGCGGAACAAGAGCCGGGTTTTCAATCGGTACTTCCGACGACAACTAGGCCCAAGCAGAACTTCCGGTCCCTGGCCGGAACTTCTGGTGGGGGCGGTATTACCGCTGTAACTTCCGGCCCAATTTCCGTCAAATACAACAAACCAAATAAAGAGGATACAGTACGTGAAGAACCGGAACTTCCACCGGAACTTCCGGCGGCAAAATGCCCTAGCGGAACTTCCGATGAGAAGCCGGAACTTTCGGTCAGGGAAATTCCAGAAACCATAAATGCAATAACTTTCGCATCCGAAATCCAAACGAGATGAAATATTGGGTATCACCTTGGGAGAAAATACCATGAATATATATGTGAAGTATCCCCCAAGGTGTGGAGCCAGAAAACTTGCTAGATCAAAAACTGCAATAAGATATGCAAGTGAAATCCTTATTTTATGAACTAGAGCTTGTTATGATGATGACCACAAGCTCTAGATCCTCTCATGGACAAGAACCAAATAACAACCAAGAAAGATGATGCTATGAATGCAAAGGTTTGAGCTCTCTCCGAACGATGCAAACGAGACACCTGCTTGAGAGCCCCTCTTGATAGTACGGCTATCTATCCTAAACCCGGTGTCCCAACTAACAACACGAGACCGGCAAAAGAAAAGCCCTATCAAGAACATACATTTGCCTTGAGCATTCCACTTGAACTTGATGTAGACCGTCTTGTTCTTCTAAAGTGGGAACACCTTTTTTGTTTGCTCTTGCTCGCTCTTACTTGATGAAGACTTGCAAATTGCTCCCCCATACTCCATAGGGAAACCTCTTCTTGAACTTGTCTTCATCACTCCATGATCACGAGAATGGCAAGCTTCAAGCATGAGATCTTCTAGAGATGGCGCATCTTGAGCTTGCCCTTCTTCATCCCTTCTTGAGGTTGATCCAACTTGATGCAACTCTTTGCACTTGCCTTGATCAACCCCCAAGCTCCTTCTTTCTTCATCTTTCAACCTTGAGACCAACACATGGCCCAAACGATGCCAATGGACAAACCTACAAGTGAAACTCAATTTACATATTAGTCCATAGAGATTATCATTAATTACCAAAACCACACATGGGGGCATGCATGCCCTTTCACCGGGGTGTGTGCGCGCGTGGGAGAACGGCACGTTCTACGCCGAGCTGCGCGCCACCAGTTTTTGCCTCACGCTTGGCACGTACGAGACCACGCACGAGGCCGCGCACGCCTATGATGGCGCAACATGGTGCCTAGCTCGGTCGCCCACGGGACTCAATGAACTTCGGCGACGTCAACTCACTCGAGGAAGAGGAGTTCATCGCGCCCACGCCATGCCTCATGACCAAGGAGGACCGTCGCCGTCACCGCCAGGCACAACGGCATCTTGTCATCGCCGAGATTAATGAGCACACCATATCCGCGTGGAAGCGTGAGTTCCCACAGGGCGTCCAAGCAAAAGAGGAGTTATATACCTTGAAGAGGGCCGAGAGGAGGGCGAAGAGAGCGGAACAGCGTCAGAAGAAGGCCTTCATCACCGCCCAGCTGGAGGGCCCGACGACGATCCGAGGTAAGATGATCCATGGACTGATTCTGACAACACCACCTCGGAGGATGAGTAGATAGGTTTTAGTGTCAGTTTGCAATATGTTTTAATTTCTGCACTAGAATCTTGCATCTTTGCACTATGTTTAATTTCTGTTCTATGTAATATATTTCTAGCTATTTTTTTTAATTTAGATCATATTTGAGTTTGTGTTTTTGAAAAATCTTATTTCGGGCGCTGCAAAATGATGAGCTTGCGGGGGGCATGTTTTTTGCTCGGCGGCGCGCGCTGCAAAATGGCACCTCCGATGAAGGTCGCGTCATCGTCGCGCGTGCTAAACTGACGCAGCACGGTGCAAAACGATTTTACGGCTTCAACTTATAGCGTGTCTGAGTAAAGATGCTCTTATCAAGATCCACACGTATTTGTACTATTTTTCTTCTGTATATAGATAACCTCCACGTCTATGTGTGCAGTGCCTAGTGGGAAGAACTATTTATTTTCCTTCGCTCGGGTGCATTCGATGCTGACTTACAATATCATGGAATCAAAGTTCCGCAACCGTTACCTTATTTAAATTTGAATGATGATGTACACAAGAGAGAGGGAGACTGATATAACGGTGAGTCACATTTTTATGGAAAAGGAATATATTAATATTATGGAGATATCAATTACATCCAACTTCCGCACCAATAAAATAATAAAATGATATTCAGGATACACACATCTAAAAAATAGAAAGAGAAAAAGAGCCAGATGTGGTGATCAACCACTCGCAACACCAAAGACATCAACCCAGATAAAAGAAGTTCTTCAAAAAGGATACCTCCAAGAAGGGAACAAAATACCAGCACTAACATCGCTGTATCAGCATATCTTAAGTTTTTACCATGGACCAAGTCCGACGTCTCAAAACAATGCATTCAACAAGTCTCATTGTCATGTAGAATCAAGGAAGGCCATTGTCAGATACAGGGTGGAGATATGGGCAGTAATTTGTATTATTAGTATCTAAGCCCAAGTTTAACACTAATCTATCTATTTTTCATACCCACAATGAGAGAAAAAACACGTCTACCCCTATTTAAAATACATAGTTGCCTTTTCGGCGTTCTGCCCCTTTTGTTCGACAGCGCCTATCGTTGAGACGAGATCTATAGATCTCGCCGTCCGCTGCTAATGTTAGGGCTTCCGCTGCTCGATGTCTCGTTGCTCGCACTCGCCGGCCGTTGCTCTTTTGATTCAAGCACGCACCAATGCTACCCAATCCTTCATTTCTACCTGATCAAACACTCTGATCGAAAGGTAAATCAATATGCACATGCATACCACCGCCGGTAGCTTCAGTCTTCGATACGATTTTCTTTACGAAATTAATTTAGAAAGCAAATATATATAGTGGTAATGATTGTACAAAATATGTGTTATTGGCAATGAACTATTTGGTACATCGTGCTGATCGGTGGTATTTTTCTCAATTTAGCCTACCAAATAGACATGAGCATTTCTTACCATCAGAAATTTTGTCGAATAGATTCATTTACTATGTGACACATGCTATGAAAAATGTTATATTTTGAGTTCGCCCCCTTTATATGCCCAATTCCTGGCTCCACCCCTTGTCAGACCAGATACAAGCATTGCACGGCAAGCCACTATGCAACCATCAGAAAAATCTCAGCCCATGATCGATCCATATAGTGGAATACCACATTTTTATTTGAGACGTACTATGTCACATACGATAAAGTACTAGTAAATAAAGGTACCGGTGTGCGCACCACGTTAGCTTCACGACGAAGAACCATGATTCTGTTTTTCAGCGCTCAAATTGAGGCTCATATGTAGGCAGAAACCGCGGAAATTCCCAGCATGGAGATCAATCACATACGGCCATGCATGCATGTGCATAGCAGGAAAAATCGTCCCTTTGACCGTTAAGTAGACAGCAAACTGATTTGCAAAAAAAGAATGTAGATATCAAACTGAACAGCCGTCTCTCCGAGCTGATCTCCACGACACGCTTAAGCAACCATGAGTTTTCAGTTGATGATTGGGCAGTTGTATTATTCTGCAACTGTTGATTTGACTCTCTATATGCCTACCTCCATGCATGCACGATACACACTCCACGAATTGGTTGCGGCATAACGGAAAAGAGGGAAACTATTTTGTGCGCGGCACGAACGCCGGCGGCAGTCGGCAACGTGGCTACCACAAGTCGCAGTTGCCATATATGTGCTAGAAGTGGCCAGGCTTGCCACCGGCTATATATATGTGCATGGAATGCAGGGCATTGCATTGCATCCAGCTCAGGTGTTTCGACCACATATCACAAGCAGGCTAGTGTTACATCTCTCACTAGTTGCATTGCCATGGCCTCCTCTTCTCTGTCAGCCGTGCTGCTCCTGTGCATGGCCGCGGCGGCGTCGGCGCAGCTGTCGACGACGTTCTACGACACGTCGTGCCCGAAGGCTGTGAAGACCATCAAGGACGCCGTGACGGCCGCCGTGAACAAGGAGAAGCGCATGGGCGCGTCTCTGCTCCGGCTGCACTTCCATGACTGCTTCGTCCAAGTAAGCATTTCACATGCATAACCAGCACCTTTGCTTCGGTTTTATTTGCCGAACCTGTACCGGGGGCTCTAACCGGTTTTATATAGGGCTGCGATGCGTCCGTTCTGCTGTCCGGCCAGGAGCAGAACGCCTTCCCCAACATCGGGTCGCTTCGAGGCTTCGACGTCATCGACAACATCAAGACCCAGGTGGAGGCCCTCTGCAAGCAGACCGTCTCCTGCGCCGACATCGTCGCCCTCGCCGCCAGGGACTCCGTCGTCGCCGTAAGTAACATCACCTTGCCCTATTGTGCCCACGTTGCCACCTTCCCCAACTAATTCCAATTTGATTTTTTTTTCTCCTGGTGCATATGCAGTTGGGAGGGCCGACGTGGACGGTTGGTCTGGGGAGGAGGGACTCCACCACCGCAAACGAGTCACTCGCCAACAGCGCCTTACCCGCCCCATCCTCCAACATCGCCGACCTCACCAACTCCTTCGGCCCCAAGGGCTTCACCCTGACCGACATCGTGGCCCTCTCCGGCGCGCACACGATCGGGCAGGCGCAGTGCCAGAACTTCCGGGACAGGATCTACAACGAGACCAACATCAACTCCGGCTTCGCCACCTCGCTCAAGGCCAACTGCCCGCGGCCCGCCGGCTCCGGCGACGGCAACCTGGCGCCGCTGGACACCGCCACCCCGTCATCCTTCGACAACAAGTACTACACCGACCTCAAGTCCCAGAAGGGGCTCCTGCACTCCGACCAGGTGCTCTACGCCGGCGGCAGCGGCAGCGCCGACAACATCGTCACCAACTTCGCCACCAACCCGGCGGCGTTCAGCAGCGCCTTCGCGTCGGCCATGGTCAAGATGGCCAACCTCAGCCCGTTGACGGGCTCGCAGGGACAGGTCAGGCTCACCTGCTCCAAGGCGAACTAAGAATCGCCAGGTGCACGTGCACGTATAATAATGAATCAATCAACCAACAAAGATCACATTTATACATGTGGAAATAATAAGGCTATATCTAGAGATGGCCAGTTTGTATCATCGTATATATAGATATACTCCATGAAGTAGTATACTCGATCCTCCATGAAGCGCCCTTTCTTGGGCCATAAGCTTATTGTGAAAACCTGAGAAAGTGGCATGCATGAACCAAAGGTTATATATGTATCTCAAGGGCCTATAATGCCAACGCATGAAGGATTCCCATCCCATGTATGAGTAAAATATCACTGATCAAAAGGAGACACTAGTACAGATGTGTGCAGACTACATTATCGTTGTTATTACTGATACAGGACCTCAGAACAAACGGTTCATTAACTATTTCCTCCTTTTCAAAATAGGATGCATATAGTTTTTATCAAAATCAAACTTTCTAAAGTTTAACCAACTACATAGATTTTTTTACTATTTATAATCTCAAATCAGTAATGTTAGGACCATCATAAAATATATTTTCATTTTGTGTACTTTGGTGTTGTAGATATTCATATTCTTTTCAATATAGTTGGTCAAATTTTAAAAAGTTTGACTTTGACTGAAACCTATATATATATATATATATATATATATATATATATATATATATATATATATATATATATTTTTGGGAAGAAGGGAATATTGTCTATGGTCACATGAATGGTAACAAAACACAGATGTATTCTTTAGGACATATACACTAGGGAAAAAATGTCTGATGGCCTTGAAGATGTAGATTTCTTGCACCGTTTTTGAAAAATCCACCTAGAATTCAAACTCTTTGACTCAGAAAATGGAAAATCAAGTTATTTCCATGAAACCCGATAAACTAAAATAGCGGATTTTTCCCACAGAATATTTTCGGCTAGGTGGCTTACTCGAGAATGATCAACGCGCTGTACACCCGCCTCGAACAACTTACAGCGCGCCTGTCGCCGCCGTCAGACTCCTCCACTAGCGCACCCCAAAATTATGGGTATGCTATATGATTTCAGAACAGAGAGCCCACGAGCAGCGAGGCGCTCCATGGACTCAACTTTGTTTTGATCATCAACATCGATTCTCCACAATCCTCGGTTCCACTCATCTCCCCGCCATATTAATCCATGCTGATCTCCCCCTATTTATCTCATCCCCTTTCCCACAATCCTAACACACATTACCATCTCCAATCCCTCTCCCCACTGACACAAGGAAGTTCTGCATCCGCAACAATGCAACCATGGCCACCTTCCAGCTCCCACCCATCGTCACGGAGCTCCAGCCGTTCGGGATCCACGAGGAATGTTTCTTGTGTATCTGGGCATTCAGCCTCCAGAGGAGCATGTGGCAGCTGGCATGTGCCTTACTCATCGAAGGCTATGGCCGCCACCACGAATGTAGCATGTATGACCTCTAGAACAATGCTGACAGGACACTAACGGTTAGCTTCGTCAATCCCAAGGACGCCATACTGCTATACGACCACGCATACCACTGCGTCTGGGAGCTAGTGGTGTTCACTCGCGCCAACATGGACACAAACTACTGGGACCAGTTCCCCCAACGGCCACAGATTAATCCACTGCGTCATGTCGGAGCTGTCGATGGCGGAGGTGGCGGCGCCAGTGCCGGAGGACCAGCCGGTAGTGGCGGAGGTGGCGATGGTGGAGGTGGTGGCGACGCTGGAGGAGGCACCACACCAGCCGTAGTGCAGAACTGAAAGTTATATCACCAGTTCTCCTAGCATTGAGTAGTCATTTGTAAATATCTGCTCGTATATTAACACTACAGGAATGGGAAGCTACGCCCACGACCAAACGTCGGGGTCGTCGGCGTAGCCATCGTCTAGCTAGCTTCGCCAAGCAGCCGTCGGCGTAAAATTTCCCTCGACATATCCTATGATACGCCGACGGCTGCCCTCGGCCTAGCTATTTTTTATTTTATCTCATTAAACTTTGAAAAATCATAACTAAATTATTCTAATTCGGAAAAATACAAATAATATATCAAAATTTGCAGAAAAATAAGACCTATCTATCTACACTCAAATATTACACATTTGTAAATAAAAATTAAGAAAACATAAAACATTATATATAGTTTAAAACGAGCATAAAAAATTTAAAAATGATCGAAACAATGCGAAACCTTCGCGTGGTGTTATATTATGTGACATAGTTAGAAAGAAATATATCAAACTTGGTATATTGATTATGTCTCAAATAAACCTTCACAAAATGACCTATCTCATTCGAGGTTTCTTGGCTTTCGGGTCAAATGACCAATGTTATGGCTAGAATCAAGGCATACTTTGTGATAATTTGTCCATATTGTGCATATATGTGCATCATAGAATGGCGAACAATGCTGCAGGAGGAAGCTTTCCTTTTTGTCGCACCAAAAAGGCATTTTCCGTTTTCCGAGCATAAAAACGGACGGTTTTATGAAGCAACCACCAAATGGCTAATTCAAAATACTACCACCATATTTTACAAAAATAATAGAGCACCTTATATGGAAAATGTCCCAACAGGGGGATCCGAAACCTTTCTGTCCACCTTTGGTGAAAAAGAAAAATTCTTGCCGATTCGGCAGGAAGTGGTTCAGATATGAACTACAGGTACATGATCCGATGCTCATGTTTTTTACAAAAATCATTTTTAGGTTCACAATATGCTATTTTATCAAATATCCAATGCAAGTTTAGCGAGGCTCGGCCCCGAGCGAAGAATCTTCATGCCCGCCGTTTGATAAAGTTTGATGATAGTTTAAAACGGGCATAAAAAATTCAAAAACGATCGAAACAATGCGAAACCTTCACGTGGTGTCATATTATGTGACATAGTTATAAGTAAAAATATCAAATTTGATAAATTGATTATGTCTCGAAAAAACCTTCACAAAACGACCTATCTCATTCGAGGTTTCTTGGCTTTCGGGTCAAATGACCAATGTTATGGCTAGAATCAAGGCATAGTTTATGATAATGTGCCCCTATTATGCATACACATGCATCATAAGATGGCGAACAATATTGTAGGAGGAAGTTTTCCTTTTCGTCGCACCAAAAAGCCATTTCCCATTTTCTGAGCACAAAAAATGGACGGTTTTTGTGAAACAACCACCAAATGGCTAATTCAAAATGATACCACCATATTTTACAAAAAATACTATACCACGTTATATAGACAATATCCCAAAAGGGGGATCCGAAACCTTTCTGTCCACCTTTGGTGAAAAAGACAAATTTCCGCTGAATCGGCAGGAAGTGGGTCGGATATGAACTACAGGTACATGATCCGATGCTCATGTTTTTTTACAAAAATCATTTTTAGGTTCACATTATGCTATTTTATCAAATATCAAATGCAAGTTTAGCGAGGCTCGGCCCCGAGCGAAGAATCTTCATGCCCGCCGTTTGACAAAGTTTGACGATAGTTTAAAACGGGCATAAAAAATTTAAAAACGATCGAAACAATGCGAAACCTTCGTGTGGTGTCATATTATGTGACATAGTTATAAGTAAAAATATCAAACTTGATATATTGATTATGTCTCAAAAAAACCTTTACAAAATGACCTATCTCATTCGAGGTTTCTTGGCTTTCGGGTCAAATGACCAATGTTATGTCTAGAATCAAGGCAGAGTTTGTATAATATGCCCATATTATGCATACACATGCATCATGGGATGATGAACAATATTGCAGGAGGAAGTTTTCCTTTTCGTCGCACCAAAAAGCCATTTCCCATTTTCTGAGAAAAAAAATAGACGGTTTTGTGAAGCAATCACCAAATGGCTAATTCAAAATGGTACCACCATATTTTACAAAAATACTATATCACCTTATATAGACAATGTATCAACAGGGGGATCCAAAACCTTTCCGTCCACCTCTGGTGAAAAAGACAAATTCCTGCCGAATCGGTAGGAAGTGGGTCAGATATGAACTACAGGTACATGATCCGATGCTCATGTTTTTTTACAAAAATCATTTTAGGTTCACAATATACTATTTTATCAAAGATCCAATACAAGTTAGCGAGGCTCGGCCCCGAGCTAAGAATCTTCATGCCCGCCGTTCGACAAAGTTTGACGATAGTTTAAAACGGGCATAAAAAATTCAAAAATGATTGAAACAATGCGGAACCTTCGCGTGGTGTCATATTATCTGGCATGGTTATAAGAAAAAATATTAAACTTGATATATTGATTATGTCTTAAAGAAACCTTCACAAAATGACCTATCCCATTCGAGGTTTCTTGGCTTTCGGATCAAATGACCAATGTTATGGCTAGAATCAAGGCATAGTTTGTGATAATGTGCCCATATTGTGCATACACATGAATCATGGGATTGCGAACAATGTTGCAGGAGGAAGTTTTCCTTTTCGTCGTACCAAAAAGCCATTTCCCATTTTCCAAGCACAAAAAACAGACGATTTTGTGAAGCAACCACCAAATTTCTAATTCAAAATGCTACCACCATATTTTACAAAAATACTATACCACCTTATATGAACAATATCCCAACAGGGGGATTCGAAACCTTTCCGTCCACCTCTGTTGTAAAAGACAAATTTCTGCCGAATCGGTAGGAAGTGGGTCAGATATGAACTACATGTACATGATCCGATGCTCATGTCTTTTTACAAAAATCATTTTTAGGTTCACAATATGCTATTTTATCAAAGATTCAATGCAAGTTTTCCTTTTCATCGCACCAAAAAGCCATTTTTCATTATCCGAGCGCAAAAAGGGAATTTTCTAAAGCAACCACCAAATAGATAATTCAAAAACGGAGGGTTTGTGATTAGTTGATATGGATATAATATTTGGATTCCTCTCATTTTTCCGATCAATTTAGACATATTATTTGTTAAATTCCGATTTACAGATTTAAAGATATTAATTATTCCATATTAAATAGAAAAATACAAAAAAGTAAAATTATTATATTTTTATTTGAATTCAATAATATTTTTACTTATTCATTAATGTTTACTTAAATAATTGTTTGTAATTTAAAAAATACAAACATGTGATATGTTGATATAAGGATTAATAGGATTGATATCATAGTATTGACAACAATGTATGAATTACTTTGCGGAAACAGATTCTGAAGGAACGAGAAAGTTAAGCGTGCTGAAGCTAGAGTAGTATTAGGATGGGTGACCGGTCGGGAAGTTCGACCAAGACTGCAATTTAATTAAATATTAAGTGTAATCAGTGTTAAAAATGTTCAAAGTGAGAGATTAACGAGTCAAACAATTCAAAGATTCAAAAATTGAGAAAAAAAATAAATATATTTTTTAAAAAAATTTATTATTTTTTAAAAAATAATGTTTTGCAACCTGTCGACAAGCTATGCAGACGACCGCTACGCCGAGGGCATTCGACGGCATTTTGATACGCCGACGGCCTCTATGTGCTTCGCCGAGGGAGCCCTTTGCCGAGGAGGCTACGCCGAGGACAGCCGTCAGCGTACCATACGCAGAGGGCATTTTAGCCTACGCCGACGGCTTTTTGCCCTCGGCGTAGCACGCGCGTCCTGTAGTGTAATGAAAAAACTTGTTTTAGCTTATGATCCAGTAGTACTCTGCTCCTAAGTTTCTATTTCAGTTTCGTTAGATAAGCGTAACCTTTTTTTAATCGAAGTCCATCAGAAGCCGATGATCAAGCACACCTGAACTTTATCCCTTAGCGTAAAATACCGATGAACTTGGTCCCTTAGCGACAAATTCCAATAAACTCGAACCCACGATCTAGGCAAATTAAATTTTCATCTGCCTGGCTATTCCTTGCATCCATTAACGCAATTATGGAAAAATGAACAGTGGCATCGGCAATCGGCAGATTCCAGTCATTCCAGCTCTGCCTCACTGTACAAAGTACAAATATCAGCTTTAGGGTAGAATCTGAAGATGGAAAAGCAAAGAACCATCAGAACGATGGTTATTATGATCTAATCGTTATAATCGTATTTTTTATAGTCTAATAAATTAAGAAATTTATGATCCGCTTAGTTAATTCCAATCTAGTATGTATGTCATCAAACACCTAACATGCAGTATTCACATATGATCAACACTAGGCTCCAAGTATTTTTTATTTTTTTTTGGATCTAACCTACATGTACCAATAGACGTATCCTTCGGAGTGGGCACGATCAACCTTGCCATGGCACCGAGACCAACAGAACGTGATCGGCATGGCCGTGTATCCGTTCGGCATGCCTAGAGCGGTCGATACGAGGTTAGGGAGGGCTTGGGGTTGACTTTATGGAGCGTTCTTTCAACGCTACTGATGCATCTATGTGCAAGCCCCTTAGGTCCCGTACTCTCGTCTAGTAGAATCGACAAACACCTAAAATGCATTAGGTCCGTTCGTTCTAAAAAGAGATCAAACTGGTGTCTTTTCATAAATCTAATTTTTTTTGTACCAATAGACGTATGCTTCCGAGTAGGAACAGATCAATCGTATCATGGTATCGTGATCAGAAGAATGTGACCGACATAGCATTGTAGCCGTTTGGCATGCCCAAAGAGGCCTCATCAGGTCTTGCGAGGCCCCGGGGATAGACTTTCTTGAGCGTCATTTCCACGCTGCTGACGGGCTACATGATGGGTCCCCTGGGTCACGTAGTACTGTCTAGTTCAATCGACAGACACCTAAAATGCATTACTCGCGTTTGCTCTAATTGATCTCGAACTCGTGTCTTTTCATGAATTTGACGTTCATTTACCAATTGATGTGTACTTCCGAGTGGGCACGATCAATCTTGCCATGACACCGAGATTAGAAAAACGTGACCAACATGACCGTGTAGCCGTTCGGCATGCTCATAGCTTCCTCTACGAAGCTAGGGCGGACTCAGGGATAGACTTTCTACAACGTTCTTTCAATGCAGCTAATGTGGCAACATGCTGGGTCGCTCAGATCGAGCACTTTCGTCAAGTTGAATCGATAAACACCAAAGATGCATTACTACTGTTCGTTGTAAATCGAGATCAAACTTGTATCCTTCCATAAATCCAACGTTTGTATATCAATAGACGCGTGCTTCAGAGTGATCACGATTAATCGTATCATGGTACCGAGATCAGCAAAACGTAACCGGCATGGCTATAACCGTTCGGCATGCCTAGAGCGGCCGCACTGGGGCTTGCGAGGTCCCGAGGGTAGACTTTCTTGAGCGTTCTTTTGACGCTTCTGACGCTGCTACGTGATGGGTCCCTTAGGTCACACAGTCCCGTCTAGTTCAATCGACGGCCACCTAAAGTGCATTGCTCACTTTCGCTATAAATTGATCTCGAACTCGTGTCTTTCCATGAATCTGACGTTACTATACCAATAGATATGTGCTTTCGAGTGGGCACGATCAACCTTTCCGTGGCACCGATATTAGCCAAATGTGATCGGCATGGCCGTGTAGCCGTTCGGCAATGCCCAAAGCGGTCGCTACAAGGCTAGGGAGGGCTTGGGATATACTTTCTACAGCGTTCTTTCAACGCTGATAATGCGGCTACGTGCAAGACCCTCACTCTCGTCTACTTTTGTTCGTCCTAAACCAAGATCAAACTCGTGTCTTTCCATAAATATAACTCTTCTGTATCAATAGACACGTGCTTCCGAGTGGGCACGGTCAATCGTATCATGGTACTGAGGTCGGCAAAACATGACCGACATGGTTGTGTAGCCGGGTGGGATGCACAAAGTGGCCGCGTCGGGGCTTGTAAGGTCTCAGAGATTGACTTTGTTGACCGTTATTTTCACGCTGCTGACAGGGTTAAGTGGTGGGTGCCACGCATCGGAAGAAATACAAATCTAATTGTTTTCGACTCTGTTGGTGGGTTATTTGCTTGGTCCCACATGTTAGAACACACCATATCTATTTGTTTTGATCGCCTGACGGGGCAAAAGAGAGATCCCAAATGTAAAAAAGAGTCAAACATACAACAAGCAAACCAAACATAATGGCAGCCGGCGTCACATCTATCCAAGGGCACGAGCGTAACGAAACTGTATTGGCCGATTGCATAGCTCCAATTAAATATTCACGTGAAGTCACTACGGTACGCGCGCGCTACGCCGAGGACAAAAAGGCGTCGGCGTAGGCTAAAATGCCCTCGGCGTATGGTACGCCGACGGCTGCCCTCGGCGTAGCCTCCTCGGCAAAGGACTCCCTCGGCGGAGCACATAGAGGCCATCAACGTATCAAAATGCCGTCGGCGTATGCTACGCCGAGGACAATGCCCTCAGCGTAGCGGCCGTCGGCATAGCTTGTCGACAGGTCGCAAAAACATTTTTTTTTAAAAAAATTATTTTTTTCTCAATTTTTGAATCTTTGAATTGTTTGACTCGTTAATCTCTCACTTTGAACATTTTTAACACTAATTATACTTAATATTTAATTAAAATGCAGTCTTGGTCGAACTTCCCGGACGGTCACTCATCCTAATACTACTCCAGTTCCAGCACGCTTAACTTTCTCGTTCCTTCAGAATCTGTTTCCGCAAAGTAATTCATACATTGTTCTCAATATTATGATATCAATCCTATTAACCCTTATATCAACATATCACATGTTTGTATTTTTTAAAATTACAAACAATTATTTAAGTAAACATTAATGAATAAGTAAAAATATTATTGAATTCAAATAAAAATATAATAATTTTACTTTTTTGTATTTTTCTATTTAATATGGAATAATTAATATCTTTAAATCTGTAAATCGGAATTTAACAAATAATATGTCTAAATTGATCAGAAAAATGAGAGGAATCCAAATATTATATCCATATCAACTAATCACAAACCCTCCGTTTTTGAATTATCAATTTGGTGGTTGCTCTAGAAAATTCTCTTTTTGCACTCGGATAATGAAAAATGGCTTTTTGGTGCGATGAAAAGGAAAACTTGCATTGAATCTTTGATAAAATAGCGTATTGTGAACCTAAAAATGATTTTTTTTAAAAACATGAGCATCGGATCATGTACATGTAGTTCATATCTGACCCACTTCCTACCGATTCGGCAGAAATTTGTCTTTTTCACCAAAGGTGGACGGAAAGGTTTCGGATCCCCCTGTTGGGACATTGTCCATATAAGGTGGTATAGTATTTTTGTAAAATGTGGTGGTAGCATTTTGATTTAGCCATTTGGTGGTTGCTTCACAAAATCGTCCGTTTTTTGTGCTCGGAAAATGGAAAATGGCGTTTTGGTGCGACGAAAAGGAAAACTTCCTCCTGCAATATTATTCGCCATCCCATGATGCATGTGTATGCATAATATGGGCACATTATCATAAACTATGCCTTGATTCTAGCCATAACATTGGTCATTTGACCCGAAAGCCAAGAAACCTCGAATGAGATAGGTCATTTTGTGAAGGTTTTTTTGAGACATAATCAATATATCAAGTTTAATATTTTTACTTATAACTATGTCACATAATATGACACCACGCGAAGGTTTCACATTGTTTCAATCATTTTTGAATTTTTTATGCCCATTTTAAACTATTGTCAAACTTTGTCGAACGGCAGGCATGAAGATTCTTAGCTCGGGGCCGAGCCTCGCTAAACTTGCATCGGATCTTTGATAAAATAGCATATTGTGAACCTAAAAATAATTTTTGTAAAAAAACATGAGCATTGGATCATGTACCTGTGGTTCATATCTAACCCACTTCCTTCCGATTCGGCAGGAATTTGTCTTTTTCACCAGAGGTGGACGGAAAGGTTTCGGATCCCCCTGTTGGGACATTATCTATATAAGGTGGTATAGTATTTTTGTAAAATGTGGTGGTACCATTTTGAATTAGCCATTTTGTGGTTGCTTCACAAAACCGTCCATTTTTTATGCTCAGAAAATGGGAAATGGCTTTTTGGTGCGACGAAAAGGAAAACTTCCTCCTGCAATATTGTTCGCCATACCATGATGCATGTGTATGCACAATATGGGCATATTATCACAAATTATGCCTTGATTCTAGCCATAACATTGGTCATTTGACCCGAAAGCCAAGAAACCTCGAATGAGATAGGTCATTTTGTGAAGGTTTTTTTTGAGACATAATCAATATATCAAGTTTGATATTTTTACTTATAACTATGTCACATAATATGACACCACGCGACGGTTTCGCATTGTTTCGATCGTTTTTGAATTTTTTATGCCCGTTTTAAACTATCGTCAAACTTTGTCAAACGGCGGGCATGAAGATTCTTAGCTCGGGGACGAGCCTCGCTAAAATTGCATTGGATCTTTGATAAAATAGCATATTGTGAACCTAAAAATGTTTTTTGTAAAAAAACATGAGCATCGAATCATGTACCTGTAGTTTATATCTGACCCACTTCCTACCGATTCGGCAGGAATTTGTCTTTTTCACTAAAGGTGGACGAAAAGGTTTCGGATCCCCCTGGTGGGACATTTTCCATATAACGTGGTATAGTATTTTTGTAAAATGTGGTGGTAGCATTTTGAATTAGTCATTTGGTGGTTGCTTCACAAAATCGTCCGTTTTTTGTGCTCGAAAAATGGGAAATGGCTTTTTGGTGCGACGAAAAGGAAAACTTCCTCCTGCAACATTGTTCTGTTGGAATTATGCCCTAGAGGCAATAATAAAGATGTTATTATTATAATTCTTATTCATGATAAAGTTTATATTCCATGCTAGAATTGTATTAAGCGGAAACTTTAATACTTGTGTGGTTTGTAAACAACACCGTGTCCCTAGTACGCCTCTATGGACTAGCTCATTGATTAATGATGGTTAAGGTTTCCTAACCATAGACATGAGTTGTCGATTAATAATGAGATCATATCATTGGGAGAATGATATGATGGACAAACCCAAACTAAGCAGAGCAATTAGATCATGTCATCGTGTTCATCTTTGCGAAGCTTTTCTTATGTCAAATATTGTATTCCTTAGACCATGAGATAATGCAACTCCCTGGTATCGGAAGAAAGCTTTGAGGTCATCAAACGTCATCCTATGAGAGGGTGATCATAAAGGTGTCTCTCAGGTGATCGGAAAGTACCTGTTGGGTTGTATGTATCGAGATGGGATTTGTCCCTCCCAAGTCGGAGAGATATACTTCGGGCCCACTCGGTAATCGATATCAACACCGCTTGCAAGCACGTGGTTAAGGAGTTAATCACAAAGTGATATCGGATTACGGAACGAGTAAAGTACTTGCTGTGAACGAGATTGAACTATGTATCCGGTACCGACGATCGAATCTCGGGCAAGTAAAATATCGCGAGACGAAGGGAATATATATATGGGATTGATTGAATCCTGGCATCGTGGTTCATCCGATATGATCATCGATGAATGTGTGGGAGTCAATATGGGTTTCCAGACCGCTGTTGATTATTGATAGAAGATCATGTCTGCATATTCTCGAACCCGAAGGGTCACACACTTAACGTGTCTCGACGCTAGGATAGATTGGATAATTGGTTTATGAGTTTTTGTTCGGAGTCTCGGATGAGATCCAGGACATCACGAGAGGTTTCGGAATGGTCCGGAGAATAAGATTCATATAAGGCAAAGCAGATTTTGGAGTTCGGAATTGTTTCGGGTTATTCGGTATTGCACCGGAAGCTTCTAGAACCTTCCGGAGTGGGACCAACGTGGCCCCACTTGTCGGGAGGGGGCGTGGGCCTACGAGGGAGTGCCCTGGCCGCATTGGGCCAGGGGCACAAGGCCCCATAGGCCCAGCCGACCAAGCACCTAGGTAAACCCTAGGGGAGCTTCTAGAAGGGGGGGGAACTTGCCCCCCACTCCTCCCTCCTTGGCCTCCGGCCTAGGGCTTGGGGGAGGGGAAAGGGCCAGCCGCCCACCCCTCTATATAAAGAGGGCTGGGGGCGCACCCTCCCCACACCTCCTCCTCAACCCTATCCGTCCTGCTTCCCCTCCTCTCTCTCTCCCTCCCGACTGCGCGTAGGCGAAGCCCTGCTGCAGAAACTCTCCACCTCTTGCACCACTCCGTCGCGTTGTAGATCCAATCCATGTCTCCACCCCACTTGCTGGACCGAGGAAGGAGGAGACGTCGAGGTGCCGCACGTCTGCATCTCTCGGAGGCATCGCCACTTGTGGTGTTAGATCGGATCGGATCGCGAGGAGGAGAAGCGAGTACGACTACATCAACCACGTTCCGTCGAACGTTCCGCTGTGCGAATCTTCAAGGGTATGAAGATCTCATCTATCCCCCTCGTTGTTTGCATCTCCTAGATTAGATCTTGGCTTTTCCCGTTCGCATTCGTAGACATTTTTTGATTTACTATGCTGCAAAAACCTTCATGTTCGCCATCCCATGATGCATGTGTATGCACAATATGGGCACATTATCACAAACTATGCCTTAATTCTAGCCATAACATTGGTCATTTGACCCGAAAGCCAAGAAACCTCGAATGAGATAGGTCATTTTGTGAAGGTTTTTTTAGACATAATCAATATATCAAGTTTGATATTTTTACTTATAACTATGTCACATAATATGACACCACGCGAAGGTTTCTCATTGTTTCGATTGTTTTTGAATTTTTTATGCCCGTTTTAAACTATCGTCAAACTTTGTGAAACGGCGGGCATGAAGATTCTTCGCTCGGGGTCGAGCCTCGCTAAACTTGCGTTGGATATTTGATAAAATAGCATATTGTGAACCTAAAAATGATTTTTGTAAAAAAACATGAGCATCGGATCATGTACCTGTAGTTCATATCTGACCCACTTCCTGCCGATTCGGCAGAAATTTGTCTTTTTTATCAAAGGTGGACGAAAAGGTTTCGGATCCCCCTGTTGGGACATTGTCTATATAACGTGGTATAGTATTTTTATAAAATGTGGTGGTACCATTTTGAATTAGCCATTTGGTGGTTTCTTCACAAAACCGTCCATTTTTTGTGCTCAGAAAATGGGAAATGGCTTTTTGGTCATGCAAGACGGTTATTCATTTAAATTTGAGAATAATGGTTGTTCTATTTATATGAGTAACATCTTTTATGGTCATGCACCTGCTGTGAATGGTTTATTTCTTCTTAATCTCGAAAGGGATGAAACACATATCCATAACATTGAGGCTAAGAGATGCAAGGTAGATAGTGAAAATACTACTTATTTGTGGCACTGTTGTCTAGGTCATATTGGTGTAAAACGCATGAAGAAACTCCATTCTGATGGACTTTTGGAGTCTCTTGATTTTGAATCATTTGACACATGCGGACCATGCCCCATGGGCAAGATGATCAAAACCCCGTTCTCCGGAATGATGGAGCGAGCAACGGACTTGTTGGAAATCATACATACCGATGTATGCGGACCGATGAGTGTTTCTACGTGTGGTGGATATCGCTACTTTATCACTTTTACTGATGACTTGAGTAGATATGGGTATATCTATTTAATAAAATATAAATCTGAAACATTTGAAAAGTTCAAAGAATTTTAGAATGAAGTGGAAAATCATCGTAACAGAAAAATTAAGTTTGTACGATCCGATCGTGTAGGTGAATATTTGAGTTATGATTTTCTCACGCATCTTAAAGCAAGCGGAATCGTTTCGCAACTCACGCCACCCGGAACACCACAGCGCAATGGTGTATCTGAACACCGGAATCAAACTCTATTAGATATTGTGCGATCAATGATGTCTCTTACTGATTTGCCATTATCATTTTGGGGTTATGCATTAGAAACCGCTGCATTCACTTTAAATAGGGCACCATCTAAATCCGTTGAGACGACACCGTATAAACTGTGGTTTGGTACTAAACCTAAGTTGTCATTTCTTAAAGTTTGGGGATGCTAAGCTTACGTCAAGAAGTTGATGCCGGACAATCTCGAACCCAAAGCGGAGAAATGCGTCTTCATAGGATACCCTAAGGAAACGATTGGGTATACCTTCTATCATAGATCCGAAGGTAAAGTGTTTGTCGCAAAGAACGGATCCTTTCTTGAGAAGGAGTTTCTCTCGAAAGAAGTGAGTGGGAGGAAAGTAGAGCTAGACGAGGTTATTTAACCTTCTCTTGAGTTGAAGAGTAGCGCATCACCTGAAATTGTTCCAGTGCCGTCTGCACCAATAATAGAGGAAGCTAATGACAAGGATCATGAAGCTTCGGACGATGCTACTACTGAACGTCGTAGGTCGACAAGGTCACGTGCCCCTCCTGAGTGGTACGACAACCCTGTCTTAATTGTCTTGTTAGTAGACGACAGTAAACCTGCGAACTATGAGGAAGCAATGATGAGCCCAGACTCTGAGAAATGGCTAGAGGCCATGAAATCCGAATTGGGATCCATGAGCAAAAACCAAGTATAGACTTTGGTGGACCCTCCTAGCGACCGAAAGGCCGTTGAGTGCAAATGGATTTTGAAGAAGAAAATGGACGCGGATGGTAATGTTACTGTCTATAAAGCACGACTTGTCGCAAAAGGTTTTCGACAAGTTCAAGGTGTTGACTACGATGAGACTTTCTCTCCCGTAGCGATGTTTAAGTCCATTCAGATTTTATTAGCAATTGCTGCGTTTCATGATTATGAAATATGGCAGATGAATGTCAAGACTGCGTTCCTCAATGGCAACATTGATGAAGAGTTGTATATGATGCAACCCGAAGGTTTTGTCGATCCTAAGGATGCTGATAAAGTGTGCAAACTTCAGCGTTTCATTTATGGACTGAAGCAAGCATCTCGGAGTTGGAACCTTCGTTTTGATCAAGTGATCAAGAGTTTTGGATTTGTTCCAAATTGCTACGAAGGTTGTATCTACAAGAAAGTGAGTGGGAGCTCAGTGACATTTCTGGTACTATATGTGGATGACATATTGATTATTGGAAATGACATTGACATGCTTAATGATGTGAAGAGTTATTTGAAAAAAAGTTTTTTAATGAAAGACCAAGGGGAAGCTGCTTATATATTGGGCATAAAAATCTATAGAGATAGACAAAGACGCCTGATAGCTTTAAGCCAAAGTACATACCTAGACAAAGTTCTAAAAAGGTTCAGAATGGATAAGGCAAAGAAAGGTTCAGTGCCTATGTTGTCAGGTAAGATATTGAGCAAGACTCAGTGTCCAGCTACGGTAAACGATAGAGAAGCTATGAGCAAAGTGCCTTATGCCTCGGCCATAGGTTCTATCATGTATGCCATGCTGTGTACTAGACCGGATGTGTCCAATGCTCTTAGTTTGACGAGCAGATACCAAAGTGATCCAGGAGTGGAACACCGGACAGCCGTGAAGAACATCCTAAAGTATTTAAATAGGACTAAAGAAATGTTCTTAGTGTATGGAGGTGATGAACAGATCGTCGTAAAGGGTTACGTCGACACTAGTTTCGACACCGACAAGGATGATTCTAAATCTCGCATGATAATGCTTATATTTTGAATGGAGGAGCTGTGAGTGGAGAAGCTGCAAGCAAAGCATGATCGCGGGATCTACAGAGAAGCGGAATACATGGCTGCTGCAGAAGGCCAAGTGAAGGAGTTTGGATCAGAACTTCATCATCGAGCTTGGTGGTTCCAAGTGCCTTGGACCCACTGGAGATATTGTGTGACAACACTGGCGCCATAGCACTGGCTAAGGAACCAAGATATCATCCAAAGACCAAGCATATCAACCGCAAGTTTCATATAATCCGAGATTATATAACAGATGGAGATCTGAAGATCAGCAAAGTACATACAGATCTGAATGTCGCAGATCCATTGACTAAACCTCTTCCACGAGCAAAACATGATCAACACCTTAGTGCCATGGGTGTTAGATTGTTGCCAGATGTAAACTAGATTATTGACTCTAGTGCAAGTGGGAGACTGTTGGAATTATGCCCTAGAGGCAATAATAAAGATATTATTATTATAATTCTTGTTCATGATAAAGTTTATATTCCATGCTAGAATTGTATTAAGCGGAAACTTTAATACTTGTGTGGTTTGTAAACAACACCGTGTTCCTAGTACGCCTCTATGGACTAGCTCATTGATTAATGATGGTTAAGGTTTCCTAACCATAGACATGAGTTGTCGATTAATAATGAGATCATATCATTGGGAGGATGATATGATGGAGAGACCCAAACTAAGCAGAGCAATTAGATCGTGTCATCGTGTTCATTTTTGTGAAGCTTTTCTTATGTCAAATATTGTATTCCTTAGACCATGAGATAATGCAACTCCCTAGTATCGGAAGAAAGCTTTGAGGTCATCAAACGCCATCCTATGAGAGGGTGATCATAAAGGTGTCTCTCAGGTGATCGGAAAGTATCTGTTGGGTTGTATGTATCGAGATGGGATTTGTCCCTCCCAAGTCGGAGAGATATACTTCAGGCCCACTCGGTAATTGATATCAACACCGCTTGCAAGCACGTGGTTAAGGAGTTAATCACAAAGTGATATCGGATTACGGAACGAGTAAAGTACTTGCTGTGAACGAGATTGAACTAGGTATCCGGTACCGACGATCGAATCTCGGGCAAGTAAAATATTGCGAGACGAAGGAAATATATATATGGGATTGATTGAATCCTGGCATCGTGGTTCATCTGATATGATCATTGATGAATGTGTGGGAGTCAATATGGATTTCCAGACCCCGCTGTTGATTATTGATAGAAGATCATGTCTGCATATTCTCGAACCCGAAGGGTCACACACTTAACGTGTCTCGACGCTAGGATAGATTGGATAATTGGTTTATGAGTTTTTGTTCGGAGTCTCAGATGAGATCCAGGACATCACGAGAGGTTCCGGAATGGTCCGGAGAATAAGATTCATATAAGGCAAAGCAGATTTTGGAGTTCGGAATTGTTTCGGGTTATTCGGTATTGTACCGCAAGCTTCTAGAACCTTCCGGAGTGGGACCAACGTGGCCCCACTTTTCGGGAGGGGCGTGGGCCTAGAGGGAGTGCCCTGGCCGCATTGGGCCCGCATTGGGCCAGGGGCACAAGGCCCCATAGGCCCAGCCGGCCAAGCACCTAGGGAAACCCTAGGAGAGCTTCTAGAAGGGGGGAAACTTGCCCCCCACTCCTTCCTCCTTGGCCGCCGGCCTAGGGCTTGGGGGAGGGGAAAAGGCCAGCCGCCCACCTCTCTATATAAAGAGGGCTGGGGGTGCACCCTCCCCACACCTCCTCCTCAACCCTAGCCGCCCTGCTGCCACTCCTCTCTCTCTCCCTCCCGATCACGTGGCGAAGCCTCGCGCAGAAACTCTCCACGCTTGCACGGGCGCTGTTGTAGATCCAATCCATCTCTCCACCCCACTTGCTGGACCGAGGAAGGAGGAGACGTCGAGGTGCCGCACGTCTGCATCTCTCGGAGGCATCGCCACTTGCGGTGTTAGATCGGATCGGATCGCGAGGAGGAGAAGCGAGTACGACTACATCAACCACGTTCCGTCGAACGTTCCGCTGTGCGAATCTTCAAGGGTATGAAGATCTCATCTATCCCCCTCGTTGTTTGCATCTCCTAGATTAGATCTTGGCTTTTCCCGTTCGCATCCGTAGAATTTTTTTGATTTACTATGCTGTGAAAACCTTCATATTCGCCATCCCATGATGCATGTGTATGCACAATATGGGCACATTATCACAACTATGCCTTGATTCTAGCCATAACATTGGTCATTTGACCCGAAAGCCAAGAAACCTCGAATGAGATAGGTCATTTTGTGAAGGTTTTTTTGAGACATAATCAATATATCAAGTTTAATATTTTTACTTATAACTATGTCACATAATATGACACCACGCAAAGGTTTCGCATTGTTTCAACCGTCTTTGAATTTTTTATGCCCGTTTTAAACTATCGTCAAACTTTGTCGAACGGCGGGCATGAAGATTCTTAGCTCGGGGCCGAGCCTCGCTAAACTTGCATTGGATCTTTGATAAAATAGCATATTGTGAACCTAAAAATTATTTTTGTAAAAAAACATGAACATCGGATCATGTACCTGTAGTTCATATCTGACCACTTCCTACCGATTCGGTAGGAATTTGTCTTTTTCACCAAAGGTGGACGAAAAGGTTTTGGATCCCCCTGTTGGGACATTTTTCATATAAGGTTCTCTATTATTTTTGTAAAATGTGGTGGTAGTATTTTGAATTAGCCATTTGGTGGTTGCTTCATAAAACCGTCTGTTTTTATGCTGGGAAAATGGAAAATGCCTTTTTGGTGCGACAAAAAGGAAAGCTTCCTCCTGCAACATTGTTCGCCATCCTATGATGCACATGTATGCACAATATGGGCACATTATCACAAACTATGCCTTGATTCTAGCCATAACATTGGTCATTTGACCCGAAAGCCAAGAAACCTCGAATGAGATAGGTCATTTTGTAAAGGTTTCTTTGAGACATAATCAATATACCAAGTTTGATATTTTTCCTTCTAACTATGTCACATAATATAGCACCACGCGAAGGTTTCGCATTGTTTCGATCATTTTTGAATTTTTTATGGCCATTTTAAACTATATATAATGTTTTATGTTTTACTTAATTTTTATTTACAAATGCATAATATTTGAGTGTAGATAGACAGGTCTTATT
Source organism: Avena insularis (assembly GCA_023614405.1). NCBI lineage: Eukaryota > Viridiplantae > Streptophyta > Magnoliopsida > Poales > Poaceae > Avena > Avena insularis. Next base: position 31,336,089 of record CM042690.1, read on the forward strand.
TTTCTGCAAATTTGGATATATTATTTGTATTTTTCTGAATTAGAATGATTTAGTTATAATTTTTCAAAGTTTAATGAGATAAAATAAAAAATAGCTACGCCGAGGGCAGCCGTCGGCGTATGCTACACCGAGGGCAGCCGTCGGCATAGCATAGGATATGCCGAGGGCAATTCTACGCCGACAGCTGCTTGGTGGAGCTAGCCTAGACGATGGCTACGCCAACGGCCCCGACGTTTGGTCGTCGGCGTAGCGACCGGCCGTCGGTGTAGCTTACCATTCCTGTAGTGAGTAGGGTAATAAACCCAACAAATTTTGCTCTTAACTCAAACTTCTTTTCAACGGCAAATCCGGTCAACAAAACATGACTAAACATATGCATGCAGCATGGATCCCTATCTGCAGACTAGTACTCTCTCCAATTCGTTCTCCACTTATGTGCATGGATGCATGTCGTGATCAATCAATTAGTCCATGTACAGAGTTTCGAGCCGAGAGCAATACGGGCCTGCAGTTAGACACTTATAAAGCTGTACATATATTAGTACTCCACGTCTATGTGCAGTGCCTAGCAGTGGGAAGAACTATTTATTTTCCTTCGCTAGCATGTGCATTCGATGTTGACTTAGAACATCCTGGAATCAAAGTTCCGCAATCCTTACCCTATTTAACTCTGAATGATGATCATGTACACAAGAGAGAGAGACTGAGAGATAATACACGGCGAGCCACATTTTTCGAAAAAAAGAAATATATTAATATTATGAAGATATCAATTACATTTAAACTTTGCACCAACAAAATGTTAAAGCGACATTAAGGATACAAACATCTAAAAGAAAGAGAAAAAAAAGCCATGACATGGTGATCAATCCCTCGCAGTAGCATACAACCCGCTACCAAAGACATCATCCCGGAGACAAAAGATGTTCTGCAAAAATGATACCTCCAAGAATGGAAGAATGTGTAAGCACTATCATCGCTCTATCAACATATCTTAGGTTTTCGTCATGTACAAAGTTTGAGGTCTCAAAACAATACGTTCAAGGAGGACCATTGTCAGGTACAAATAATAAAGGTCGTTGTAAGATACTCTCTCTATTCTATAATATAAGATGTTTTACCACACATTAAAAGACGTCTAGATACATTCGTTTTATAAAAGCTAAAACATCTTATATATATTTGAAACGGAAGGAGTACAAGCATTGCACGGCAAGCCACTTTGCAACTATCAGAAAAATCTCAGCCCATGATCGATCCATAGTGGAATACCACATTCCTATATGAGATGTACTATGTCACATACATTAAAGTATTATAAAAGTACCGACCGGTGCACCACGTATGTAGCTGCACGAAAAACCATGATTCCATTTTTCAGCGCTCAATTTGAGGCTCGTATGTAGGGAGAAATCGTGGAAATTCCATTTTTCAGTTGCATGGAGATCAATCACATATATACGGCCATGTGCATAGCAGGAAAATTCGTCCCATTTTTCAACTAGACAGCAAACTGAACAGCCGTCTCCGAGCTGATCACCCGACACGCTAAAGCAACCATGAGTGTTCATTTGATGATTGGGCGATTGTATTATTCGGCAACTGTTGATTTGACTCTATGCCTACCTCCATGCATGACAATATCAAAACACAAGTGTCCATCACTACATTATTGTTTTATTACTGATGCATGGACCTCAGAACAAACGGTTCATTAACTATTGTCCATGCTCACACGAACATTATCAAAACACAACCATATTTTTTACAAGATCAGTAAAATATCACTGATCAAAAGGTGCAACTAGTACAGATCCGTGTCTTGGACACTGGTGCTCACGGACCAGGTTTTTGGAGTCCTTCGATACATTATTGTTACACAAATGCGGGGACCTCAGAACAGACGGTTCATAAACTATTTGTCGATGTTCACACGAACGGTATCAAAACACAAACGTGTTCTTTAGGACATACGTAGCTTCGGATAAAACAATAATAACACCCATTTTCCATGTGAAACTATAAAATAAAATAAAATAAACGTCCGTGATATGGGCTTAGTGCATTGACGATGGAGACCATGATGAGGTCCTCCGTCTCCCGGTTCCCTGCACAATTGCCCGCTCCTTCCTTCCACTTCGCTCTAATGGACATGAAAAATGCATTAGGTAATAGGTACGTGTGCAAACATCAGACTGTTGCAACTTTTTAAGTATACATTCAAAAATCTGAAGAAAACTCCATAGTAAAATAATTTGCATATAGACAGTAACTAGATATTTAATGCACAACATACAAGAAAAATCTAAAAATACTTAACAAAAAGAAAACTCTGCAAAATACTTTGCATCCACACTATACAACAAAACTCTTAAATAAATACTTTGCATCCAAACAATAACTAGATATACAAGAAGACTCTAAAAATAGTTTTCATTGATTTTTTAAAAAATATACTATGCATCCACAATATATAGTGTGCAAAGAAAACTAAAAAAAGATGCTCAGGGTCTGCAAAGAGAATATATTAATATCAAGGAGATATCAATTACATTCAGTCTCTGCAAAAACATAATGACTAGAGCAAGTCTAGACATCTAGAATGGACATAACCAAGAAACAAAAGTAGAAGAATAAAGAAAACAAAACCCCGTTGAAGCAAACGGAGAGTCGCGGCAGCAAAAGCACCAGGAGTGCTGATGATACCTCGAATCCAAAAAAAGCTTCCCCAAAACGACTTCTCTGGTTAATTAATTCTTAAGGGAATGGGTAGCACGGTTGAAAAAAAAACAAGCCCTCCGGGTTACAAACTCAGATTTTAAAGAGTAGGGTCTAACATCAAAGCTCTAGTGATTTCTTTATTTGTTAAAGACAAAACCATGTGTACTAATCTGAAATGATGTAAAAAAATCTGATTACGCCCTACAGTAATAATATCTTAATATAAAATATTTTGCATTCGAAGCTATACGAAAATAAAATAAGTATGAATATTAGTACAGTGAATAGTGCATATTTTTTAAAAACTTCGAAATATACCAGATTTTTGTCATTTTTATGTAACCAGAAACTCAAAGAGTTTAACATTGCAAGTTTGTACGCTTGGAGGACACATCGTTGACTATTTTTCAGATTTTTCTGAAACTTATAAATATGATTTTTAACCTGTTGTTAAAAAAGATCACTAGACCATGCGAGCCAATAAGAGTTCTCGGGTTTTAAAGTATCAAAATAGTAGAATATGTGCTCACGGAGCTGATAGCCTAGGGGTGAATATGATTCGCAAAAAAACCTATATGGTTAAAGTAGACTAATCATCGAAGTTCGGAAGGTAGTGACGACATTTTCTTATGATAGACCGACAAATTATGCATATGCGCCACATCGCTGACTGTTATCCCGATTTGGATTTACCTAGTTGGGCCAAGTGCCAATAGCCAAGGTTTTAGGTTTAGTATATACATAAAATACAGAGATTGGATCATGCCAAGGGCTAACCAAAGATTAGGCTCGGCCTCCTAGTGGAAAGTGACTGCACAACGGTCAGACCGTGACAGAAATGTCCTAGCTAGACAGATACCGGCCGACTCTCGCACTAAACTAGTCAAACCGAGCCGTGCCTTCCGACTACTGTTTCGTCCGCTAGCTAGGTAGTACTACTCCATAAGTTGCACTTGAAACGAATCGCCGTAGACCAGCCGACGACGATGTACTGTATTACTACTGTAGTTTTTTGACCAAGAGGAGACGAGATGAGGAAAAGCTGGCACGGGTTCACTTGTAACAGGTCTACCTTTGTAACAGGTCTACCTTTGTAGAATACACCATACTCATTATCGAAGATGATCTGTCTTAGGAGTAGTTAATATTTCATCCGTTACAATATAATTGAAGTTCTCAATATATCTTAAATTAAACAGTTATAAGTTTGACCGAATATATTGAAAATTGTGTTGTTATTTAGAACATATATTATTGTATATGATAAAACTAAACTGATGGTGTATATGTTGATATATTTGTCCGCAAAGTTGGTAAAATTTACGTAAAAATTTCTGCGAAAAATTAACCAATTAATCTATTCATACTCAACAACATTCACACAATTTGCTGTAGCGAGCCATGTATGATATTTCGGACATGTTCCGATTATGTGAATCGTCCTCGATGTCTTCATCGTCACACACCTATGATGAGAAATCTGTGTGATGTGCAATGCCACACGCGGTTTGGTGGTTATGTGTGCAATGAGGGGATGTCGTGGGGTGGGGGGTAAATGATCAAATACATACTGCTGAACGCATTGGGGTGATGTTTAGTTAGCTTCTTCCTAATTTGGTTCCTGTGTCCTCTGCCGTGATGTCTCATGGGTGATGAAAATGTTGTATCTAATAAAATCTCACGGCTTTTACCTTCCTTGCAATGTGGTCGTAGTAACTCGGTGTGGATCGTCGGCTTCCTATCCGATGAATAATCATCCAAAGCTTTGGTCTCTCATAGTTGTTTTAGTGAGAGTGTGTTTTGGTTCGCTTGTTCTCATGTTTTATTGTTTTGTGTTATTGATCTTCTCCTCTGATATGCTTATATAAGCAGTGGACAACTTATATTGCAAGGACTATATGTCCTCCTCCTCGGCCGGCCGCGTACTACATTACAACTCAAGTGATTTTCTCCACGAAGCACCCAAAGGCGAGCCTCCTCTTTGATCTTTGCGGTAATGACCATAGACATCGTGGACTCATGAAGAAACGCTCTCACATGCCTCTTAGTCCAACTCTACCAAACAGAGAGCATGATGATGAAGCAAATGTTAGGAATAGACAACTTGTATTTTACTGGGGCCAAAGACCACAATATATAGTACAGGTATAAGGCAAATATGCAGGAAGCCCCCTAACATATGGGGGAAATACAATATACAGATATATACATCTAACACCCCCCCCCACACACACACAAACTCATGGTGGATCCACAACACTGAGTTTGGAGAGTAAGAAATCATGCTGCGCTCTGGTCTGGGCCTTCGTGAAGAAATTCGCCAACTGTAAATCTGAAGGCACATACTGAAGCGCAACAACCTGAGCCTGCACCTGAGCACGTGTATAGAAAGCATCAACACCAATATGCTTGGTAAGCTCATGCTTGACCGGATCACGTGCAATACTAATAGCACCTGTACTGTCAGATAAAACCAGACTGGGTGCGGTAATAGAGACCCCAAAATCCGCAAGTAACCACCGTAACCAGGTCACCTCAGCAGTCAACAAGGCCATAGCACGCAACTCAGCCTCAACACTCGAACGGGAAACCGCTGTCTGTTTCTTTGTCTTCCAAGCAATGAGCGAACCACCAAGAAACACACAGTAAGCAGAAAGTGAACGACGATCCGAAGGATCACTCACCCACGTGGCGTCCGAATAGCACTGGAGCTGGAGGGAGATGGAACGAGGAAAGAAAAGGCGACGAGTGATCGTACCACGAAGATAACGAAGAACACGAAGAAGATGACTATAATGAACAGTGGTAGGAGCAGAAACATACTGACTCAGAATATGAACAGGATAAGAGATGTCAGGACGAGTGACAGCAAGATAAACAAGGCTCCCAACAAGATGACGATAACGCGTCGGATCAGAAAGAGGATCACCATCGAAGTTGAAGCTTAACATTAAGCTCCATAGGGGTCTCAACAGTGCGCTCATCCCCAAGAGCAGCACGAGCAAGAAGATCCTGAATATACTTTTCCTGAGAGATGTAAAATCCATCAGAAGTGGAGGAAACCTCAATCCCAAGAAAGTATCGAAGAGGACCAAGATCAGTTATAAGAAACTGATCACGAAGACGAGCCTTAACAAAGGCTATATACTCAGGATCATCACCGGTAATGATCATATCATCAACATAGAGAAGAAGAAGAGTGCGTCCACGAGGAGAAGTGTGAACAAACAACGCTAGATCATGAGCACTAGGGGAGAAACCAGCAGTTGCCACTACAGAAGCAAAGCGCTCAAACCAGGCACGAGGGGCCTGTTTGAGGCCATAAAGAGAACGTCAAGACGACAAACCATCCCTCAGGAGCAGTATCCAGGAGGAGGTTGCATATAAACCTCCTCACCAACTCACCATTGAGAAAGGCATTCTGAACATCAAGCTGGGACACGCATCAGTGACGAACATAAGCAATAAAGAAGAAGAGTACGCACAGTGGTCATATGAGCGACAGGAGCAAAGGTCTCATCATAGTCACGACCATGCTCCTGCTGAAAACCACGAGCCACAAGACGCGCTTTATAGCGCTCAAGAGATCCATCAGAGCGAGTCTTAATCTTATAGACCCACTTACACGTGATAGGACGAACACCGGGAGGAGGAGAAACAAGATCCCAGGTGCCAGTGCGCTCAAGCGCAGCAATCTCCTCGGCCATGGCCAGCTGCCATTCAGGATGATGCTCAGCATCCCTATAAGAGGTCGGCTCGGAGGCAATAGAAAGACCATAATGACTAGGAGAGTAACGGTTGGGGGCACGACGCTGACGAACAGGACGAGTAGAGGGAAGATCATCAGAGGAAGACGACGCAGGAGACGACGATGAAGAAGAGGGAATAGGAGAGGAAGACTCCGGAGAACGAGGAGAACTAGGAGAACTAGACGGAGCAGAAGAGGACGGTGTCGAAGAAGAGACATCAGGGGGAGGAGATCCTGAAGAAGACACAATAGGGGTAGAAGGAGGTGTGTCAGGGAAGAGAAGAAAAGAGATATCTTCCACCGGGTAAGGACCAGCGGTGGGACGAGGATAGAAAGGACGCGTCTCATCAAAAGTAACATCACGAGAGATACGCATCCGACGACCAACAGGGTCCCAACAGCGATAGCCCTTATGCTCATCACTGTATCCGAGGAAGACACACTCAACAGACTGAGCGGTCAGTTTGGTGCGTTCGCGAGGAGCAAGGAGAACATAGCAAACACAACCAAACAAGCGAAGCATGGAGTAGTCTGGAGACTGTCCAGAGAGGCGCTCAAGAGGGATACCACCCTGCAAGGCAGCAGAAGGCTGAATATTGATGAGGTAAGCCGACGTAGCGACAGCCTCGGCAGTAAATGCGGGAGAAGAAGCAATCATCATAGCGAGTGGTCTCAAGAAGATGGTGGTGCTTACGCCGAACGCCATTCGGGCATGTGCCAGACAGAGAATCGAGCAAGTGCCCCGCTCAGCAAGAACACCTCGCAACATCTGGGAGATATACTCACCAGCAGAATCAGCACGAAACACACGGATGGGGGTAGAATATTGAGTACGAACCATGGCCGCAAAACGCTGATATATGGAGAGCACCTCACTACGAGAGCGCATAAAATACAACCAAGTGTACCGAGAAAAATCATCGATGAATAAAATATAGTAGCGATGGCCCCCTTTCGAAGCGAAGGGAGCCGGACCCCAAACATCGGAATGAACTAAATCAAAAGGTCGCTGAGATACACGGTATCGCTAGTAGGATAGGGAAGCTGAATCGTTTACCCAACCTACAGCCGACAATGCAAAGACCCATCTCCGAGGCAACCCTTAAGACCACGATGAACTAATGACGACAAAGTAGAGTCACAGAGGTGACCAAGACGATGATGCCACCGCTGAAAAGAGCTGGTAGTAGGCGACAACCGGAGAAGAATGGCAGATGAAGTGGCGTGGAAGGAACAAAGCCGATCTAACTCCCAAAGACACAAGAGTCACCGCTGCGAGGCCAGCTCCAACCAGGGCCTGGGTGCGACGGTCCTGAACAACACAAGAATCAGCATCAAGAATGACGCGACAACCAGAGTCAGTAAGCTGGCTAGCAGAGAACAGATTCATCTTAAGAAGAGGGACATGAGAAATATCAGGAACAAAAAAAGAAGAAGTAGAAAGGGTGCCCCGACTAGAGAGGTACCATCAGCCGTAAAAATACGGACATGAGAAGGGAGAGAACGAAGAGCGGACAGAAAAGAAGACTCAGGGGTCATATGAAAAGAAGCTCCAGAATCCAGATACCACGGAGACGCATCACTGTAGAAGGTGGCGGTCGCACAAGGCTCGAAGAGTCACCACGTAACCAGCGTGCCCGTCAAGAAGAGCCTGTAGCAGACAAGCGCGCGAAGACTTCGATAATGTCTGATCAGACGAGCAACCGCTGAAGATCCGGAAGAAGCCGACGCCCACGCAGCCTGGTGTCCGGCGTAAATCGGGTCCGTGTATAACAGGTGGCCCAAGTGTGACCATCCCTGTTGCAGTAAGAGCAGTGACGAAGAGAACCACGGCGACCCTGACCACGATCCTGATGATGCTGACTCTGACCCTGAGGCTGCTGGTGCTGAAGCTGACCCTGACCTGGAGGAGTGGGTAGTATCGGCGACGGCGGCACAGGGGACCGCGGCTGAGTCGAGGGAGCAGACGGCAAAGGAGCACCACGAGTAGCAAGCGCAAATGGAACCGCAAGAAGACCAGCACCACGGAGACGGGTCTCCTCAGCCCGAAGCTCAGACAACACCTCAGAGAGCGGAACACGACCACGAGCATTCAGCTGAGCACGCCGGGGCTCAAACTCCTGGCGAAGCCGAGACAGAAACTCATAGATGCGGTGAAACTCCAAGTCCGAGCGCACAATCTGGCAGCACGAGCATGTGCCACAAACAGCAGTACGGAGAGAATCAAGCTGACGCCAAATATCAGCACTCTGAGTATAGAACTCATCAATAGTAGAATCACCCTGCTGGAGAGCATACTCCTGGCGAACCACAGACAGGTAAAGAGCATCCCCAGACGGCTGATAGCGCCGACGAAGATGGGCCATCGAAGCAACAGGGAGGGAGACTCATGAACTCAGCAGACATCGGGGCAGAACACTGGAGGTGAGAACAGCAGCAGCACGAGCATCCTCATCAACCCACTGAGTGTAAGCAGTCAGAGCGTGTCGATAGGCCTCGAGATCAGAAGAGTACTGCTTGAACTTCAGGTCATAAGCAGCAACAGCAGTATCATCAGCACTCTGAGCAGCATCCTTGGCCTCCTGAGAAGCATCAGCACCGAGAACAATCGGCGTCGGCGGAAGAGGAGCCATAGGAGTAGGGGGGCACGGCGGACAGGAGACCTCGCCGGAGAGCACACCCCAAAGACGGAGACCGCGCATGTGAACACGCATAAAGGCAGCGAAATCAGGATAATTCGCGCCATCGAAAATTACCGGGCAGCTAGGAATCGCAACATAACCCGAGGAAGAAGACATATCTCTTTCTCTCTTTTTTTTGTATTTTTTTTGGCCGAACTTGCAGGCAGAGAGCAGCCAAAATCCGGCCAAATTCCGGCTAACCAGGGCAAGGGGCAGTGCCTAAGAGCCAGAGGAGACCAATTCCGGCCGCCAATGATCGATTCCGGGCAGTGGTGACGGCCGGCGAAGAGGAGAGCAACAGCGGGCAGCTCGGTAGCTGGATGGCCCGCTCGTGTGGATCACGTCTTGGGAAGAAGAGTCCCGTCAGGTGGAGGGACTTGTAGTCACGAGGATCTGGCAGCACGCGTGTCCGATCGGGAATCTGGCAGCACACGTACGCCGGACTGGCTTCGATCTGGCAGCCCACGCGTGGCTGGAGCTCGGCGGCTGGGAGGCCCGCGCGTGGAGGATCGATCTGGTGGCCCGCGCGTGGAGAACGAGATCAACCGGGATGAGTACTGAACAATTCGGAGGAGACCGATCCGGAGGACACTGAGAAAGGCGGCGACCGGAGGCGGCAGCGGCAACGGTTGCAGTATGAAGAGGCTAACTTGGCTCTGATACCATGTTAGGAATAGACAACTTGTATTCCTCTAGAGGCCAAAGGCCACAATATATAGTACAGGTATAAGGCAAATATGCAGGAAGCCCCCTAAGATATGGGGAAAATACAATATACATATATATACATCTAACAGCAAATATGATAAGGCCCGATCGAAGTGACCCTGCAATAATGCAGCTGAATTTTTTGCAATGAACACTTCGAGATGTACCATAGTGGTAATCAAATCAATCTAAAAAATTGGTAGCATAATCAAATCGATGCGTGGGAACTTTCTATGCTAGCTAGCTCGTGCGAAAGCTAGCTAGTGAAGTCAAGAGATTGCATGTGAGGCGGGGATCTACAGGAGGAGAAAGGCACCGGGACACAACCAAAGCACCTGGTTAGCCTCGCGACCCGCGTCGTCCCCCGCGGACGACCGGGCCGCACCTCCGTTCCCTGTCTCTCCGCCACCCCTTGCTCCTCTCTCCCCCGCCGTCGCCGGCGGTCGTCGCAGGGCTAGGCCCGGACGGCGCTGGTGGCGGCGGCCCCTCGACTTTTCCCTCTCGGCGGAGCTCTGCGCGGGGTGGGGGCGACTCCGGGTGGTGCTCTCAGGCGGCAGCAGGTCCAGCTCGGCGGCGGGGCTTCCCGACGCGGACCAGGGCGGACTGCAGCGCGGTGGGGCTGCCGTTGGCGGCGGCGCCTTGCAGCGGCACGGGCAGGCGGCGATGGTGCCCGCTCGGCCCAGATCTGGGCCCATTTGGGCCCCATCTAGGCTTGGGCGGGTCAGCACCCCTCCTGTCGACGGCTTGGCTCCCTGAAGATGGACATGGATCGTCGGCAGCCACTTGGGATGGCGGAGCTGCGCGTTGGCTTGTTTCAGCGGGGCGACAGGGCTTTACGGGCCTGATTTGGGCTCTGCCGGGCCTGATGGGGCCTGGTGTGCCCTTGTTGCCACGTCCGGACGGCTACCGCGAAAGCGGTGGAGGCAGTTCCCTCCCGCTCGACGGCGGCGCTGCCGTCCCTGACTACTGCTGCACCATCCTATTCTGTCTTCAGACCTCGGGACGACGTCCGCAGGGAGACGGCGAGGGTGACTACAAGACCGTGGTAGCGCACGTTGGTGGACGGCAAGTTGGAGGAAGTGCTACGGAGCAATTGGGGTTGTTGTTTGGGGGTCGGGCGAAATCCCTGCTAGCTCGACTAGCACCGACGTGGTGACGCCTGTGGGTGCCGCCGTTCCTTCCTGAAGGACGTTGGGTGTACCCCTCCTCACTCCCCTCCGAGTACCGGGGGAACCCTAGGATCAGTCCGGGCAACAGCGTCGTTGACGTCGCATTCCTTCTTGAGGGTCTTGCTTGGTACGCGGCGACTCGTAGCACTAGGTTCGCGGTGGGACAAGTCCAGAGGGCGCAGCGGCTGCGGGTCATCTTTGCTTAGTCGATCTACTGTTGTTGGCATTGTTTTTTTTTGTTTCTCTTTGTTTTCGTTTGGGTGTGCTGGTGCTGAGGCTTCAGCAGCTATATCATTGTATCTGTTGTTTGCTATATTAATATAGCGGGGCGAAAGCCTGATTCGAGAAAGCTAGCTAGTTAGGCACAGCATTTGGATGTTTTAGCCCCGGCCGGCCGTGGCGCCAAATCCTCTCTGGCTATATATATGTCTAGCTCGATGTAGTGATCTCTTGCAAGATAGCCTCGGCCAACACAAGAAAGTAATAAGGCAGAAGCACACAATTATTGTCTGTGCTTATTAGTAGGTTGCCATGGCTTCTGCCTCTTTTCTTAGCTTATTGGTGCTCGTGTCAATGGCCTCGGCGGCGTCGGCGCAGCTGTCGTCGACGTTCTACGACACGTCGTGCCCCAACGCGCTGTCCACCATCAAGAGCGCGGTGACGGCCGCCGTGAGCAGCGAGGCCCGCATGGGGGCGTCGCTGGTCCGGCTGCACTTCCACGACTGCTTTGTCGACGTAAGTCCCACCTAACCTTATTAGTCAGTAATTATACAGTTAATTTGATGGGCATGAGTAGCAGCTTATCTCAGCCGGTAATTATACAGTCGATCGTCAGACCTTACAAACATCAAATGATTAGGATATGTGAACCTCTTTGCAGGGATGTGACGGGTCTGTTCTGCTTGCGGACACGGGGAGCTTCGTGGGCGAGCAGGGGGCGATTCCGAACAACGCTTCCATTCGAGGCATGGACGTCATCGACAACATCAAGACCCAGGTGGAGGCCGTCTGCAGCCAGACAGTCTCCTGCGCCGACATCCTCGCCGTCGCCGCCCGTGACTCCGTCGTCGCGGTAAGCTCGACACAATTAGCTTTCACTTGGAGAATATGTGATAGTACTCCTTTCTTGGATTGATTGTCGCTAACTGATTTGTGCATTTCCTTGCAGCTCGGAGGTCCATCCTGGACGGTTCTTCTAGGGAGGAGGGACTCCACGACCGCGAGCAAGAGCAACGCAGAAAGTAACCTGCCAGCTCCTACCTTCAGCCTCCAGAACCTCACCGACAACTTCAGCAACAAGGGCCTCAGCCTGACCGACATGATCGCGCTCTCGGGCGCCCACACGATCGGGCAGTCGCAGTGCAGGTTCTTCAGGGCGAGGATCTACAACGACACCAACATCGACGCGGCCTTCGCGACGTCGCTCCAGGCCAACTGCCCCCAGACGACCGGCTCCGGCGACAGCAGCCTGGCGCCGCTCGACACGATGACGCCCACCACCTTCGACAACGCCTACTACACCAACCTCCAGTCCCAGAAGGGGCTCCTGCACTCGGACCAGGAGCTGTTCAACGGCGGGAGCGCCGACAGCACGGTGAGCAGCTTCGCGTCCAGCGCGTCGGCGTTCACCAGCGCCTTCGCGACGGCCATGGTGAACATGGGGAACATCGCCCCCAAGACCGGGACGCAGGGGGAGATCAGGCTCACCTGCTCCAAGGTGAACTCGTGAATCGCGTGTTGTAAGATGAACTAAATAAGGCCTCGGTTGCCAGTACCACCAGCACCGGTACGAACATAGCATGTGTAAGGAATTATTCTTGTGCAAAGGCACGGAGGATTAAATGCTTGCTTTTATCTCAATCATAGTTCGAGATGATATTATCTCAATCATATTACCTACCAAGACGAGACTTTCGCTCGTAATGTAGATATGTGTTGTTAATGAAGGAGGCGCAGTAATTTCGAAAAGTTACAAGAACGAAATGGTAGCCGGCTCTACCAGGAAGCTAGTACATTGCCGCAGAAGAAGATGTTTGGATCAGGCGGCGAAAGAAAAAGAAGATGTCTAAATCAGGAATTTTCTGATAGATCTTGGTGTGGTTTTGGCTATATCCAATCCGTTGAATGTGTATTGTGACAATAGAGGTGCTATTGCACAAGCCAAGAAACGGAGAGAACACACAAAAAAATGTACTTAGAAAGTATCACCTTATTCATCAAATTTTTAAAAACGTAGATATTAAGTCGTGTAAGGCACGGATGTCAAAAATGCTACCGACCAGAACACTTTCTCCCGAGACAATGGAGTGGCTGTACTTATAATCGATCAAGGAGCAAACCTTGGGTTAGAGCAAGTTTAATAGTATAGCCCATTATTGGCTATAAGTCTCTTGAAATAGGCTTTCGTCCCGCTATATTAATATAGCAACCACATGATACAACAAGTCTCAATGCGAACAATTACTGGGGCAGCAGCAAAAACACAAGCCCAAAAGAAAAGAAGCAAAGGAGACGGAGGCGGATTGACTAAGAAAGACGACCCACAACCGCTGCGCCCACCGAGGATGTTCCACCATGCTCCTAGCATTAGATCATCAAATACCAGGCAACACCTTCAAGAAGGAAGCAACGACGCTACTGCTCGAGCCAGCTTCTTGGTCCTAGGGTTTCCCCCGACACATAGAGGGAAACAGATGGGGTAGCCACGACGCCCTCCAGGAAGGAAGGTGTCGGGCAAGCAAACATGGATTTCTCCCGAAAACCCTAACCAGTACCCTCGGACGATTCGTTGCTCAGGAGTTCCACGAGGCCGAAGCCTCAACCACGAACTCGTCGCCCACGAGCATGCGCCACTACGGTCACGGAGCCGCCATCGTCGTCGCACTGAACCTACCAACACGAGGCTAGGACGGAGTTGAAAAGCAGCCAGATTCCAGGTCAGCAGTACCGCGGCCGTGCGGGAGGGAACTTCCTCCACCATCGGAGACGGTAGTTGACCGGACGCGACAGGAGGACACACCGGTCCAATTAGGTCCGGCCAGATCCAAAGGACTCGTAAAGCCCCCACGGAGGCATACCAATCCCAATAAGACTGGCCGGGCCCGGAATAGGCCCGTAAAGTTCGCCGCCGCGCTGCAACAAGCCTACCGCTAGCACCACCGTACCTAGAGTTGGGCTCCTGCCACCACCAGCTCCTGGAAACTGCGCCAACACAGACAAGTCGGCCCGCCACCGGTCTAGATGGGTCCACAGGGCCCCAGATCTGGGGCCAGCCGCCACGGCCGTCGTTCCCGGCGCCGTCCCGCCACTCCCTGCGCCGCCCCGCTAGAAGTAGACCCCACTGGAAGTAGGCGGCTTGTCTGTGTTGGCTATAAGTCATTGTCATATCATCTATAACCATCAATATAGCCAACAAGTATAATAACTAACTGTAAACATGTACTATTTTACTATTATATGGCCCATATGTCACTCTCGTAAAGTGGTTAGGAGCACGTGTTGTAGCTGGATCTTAACTTAAGTTAACTCCTCTTCTCTCTCCTCCAACTCAGCCGAAATATAGTATTTTAATTCTTATAGCTAATGTCATGCTATTGTACTTGCTCTTAATGCCTCAAACTTTTACTAAAGCGGACTTCATGTCTCTCACAAAAGCAGATTATTTTTAAGAATTTGTTTACTACCGTATTTTCACCCCAAAGAGGTTTGAGGACACCAAATCCCCGCCAATTTCGTCAAATACTATTTTCAGAAATACACTACTGTGGTGAAGAGTCTTTAATCTAAACATAGATAAAAGATTTTACAAGGATATCTCGAGATTATCCCGTTCAAATCCCGCTTAGTAAACAACCTACGGGTATTTTGCAAGATTTCAGATAATTCACACTTATTTCCGCAAATACACTAAAAGAATATACTAGAAGTAAACAAGGCCCAAGTGAGATATCGCCATACGTGTTCATCAGATTCGGGGTCTTTGTGGTGACTATGCCAAACTCTTGAAATGTGGAACTCGATGCTTGGGTAGGGGGAGTTCTATTTGACGCTTGACGCGAAGTCGCATCGACGCCTGAAGGGCATACTGGGTGGGCCGCCAAAGTCGCTCGGGCTTTTTTCTTTTAGTTCTTCCACTCAGCTCCGCTGGCTTCAAAAGGGTTTGTTTTCTGTCTGTTTTTCCGTTGTTAATTTTTAAATATTTGTGAAATAAAAATTGTTTGGAATTTTAAAAATTTAGATCTGAAAATTTTTGGTCTTTGAAAAAGTATCCACATTAAAAAAATGTTCAGACACAAAAAATGTTCAAATTTTAATATATTTATTAGATTAAAAAAATATTTAGATTTTTAAAAACATTCAGATTTGAAAAAAATCATGTATTCAAAAATTGTTCGGGGTATGTAAAAAAAGTTTAGATTTGAAAATATGTTAAATATAAAAAATATTTAGATTAAAAAACAAGGTTGGGGCAAACTCCACAAGAACATAGAGGCTCCCAACAAGTTTAGAAAGGTTTACAACACCAAATTCTTTCTTCGAGGATGACCACTTTCATCTAGTTCCAAGAATCCGAGAGTAACAAATTTCACAATGGAATCAAAGGGGACATCAATGTAGATATAGGTCTTCCTTTCAGATCTCCAAAGGGCATGAAGATTGGTTCGCTAGTAGCCGCCGATCGCCCCTCCCTCTTCCCCCTTCCGTCTCGAGTCGCCCCCCGCACGGGCGATCGGGCGGACCCAACCCTAGACACCGCCGGCCACCCCCTCCCTCTCCCCCTGCCATCTTCGGTGGAGGCCGTAGGGCAAAGCCCCTGTGGTGGCTGGTGGCGGCAGTCCTTTCTTCCCGGCGACGCCACGCTCTGGCGGGAGATCTAGGTGGCGACAGATTTCTTGGGCGCTCAGGCGAGCTCAGCCGGTGGTGGAGGGGTGGCGGCAGCATTGGTCTGGCCGCGGCAACAACCTTCTCTACCCCCGGACGTCGTGGTGAGGTGCAGCCCTAACGGTGCCCTATAGGGCCGGCTCAGGGATGGCCTGTGGCGGCGTCATCCCGGCGGCGGCGGAGCACGACAAAGGCGGCATGGTGGTGGTGGTGCTGGGACGGTGCTCTCCGGGTTCGGTTGGCGGCGCGACCAAGGCATAGCAGCGGGTCTGATCTCAGCCTGGTCTGGACCTGATCTTGGCCTATAGGGCCTGCAGACTGATCTAGGTCTAATCTCGGTTGATCGGCCCTACCGCTATGTCCGGATAGCGGCCGCTTCGGGTGGATGTGGGTAGTACCCCGCACTTTGGTGGCTACGTGGCCTAACAGCTACAAGATTTGGTGCCCGGACACCCTACCCATTCCGGTGGCCTTTTGGGTGTGATGTTGATGGTGATATGGACTCGAGCTCATGGATGCCAGGGTGGCGGCCTCGGAAGGTGGATGGCTACGACGTACCTCTGGCGGAGGAGGCTCCGGGAGGTGATGTGAGATCCTTAGACTTGCGGCTGTCCAGCAGGCCCATGTGAGCTCTGTGGCAGTGGTGTTGTTGCTTGGTGGCCGGGATCTGCTGTGGTGGCAGATCCCTTGGTGGATGGAGGAGTACGGCCTGGGGCGACAGTTGGCCTATTCAGTGGCACCCTTGCTGCAGTGCGGTGGCGGGACTTCATGAGCCTCTTCGGGCTCAGTCGGGATAGGAGGGCCTGGTTTGTCTTGCTGTTGCATCCGCTCGGCTACCGCCTGCTGCTGGTGGAGGTAGTTCCCTCCCGCGTGTTGATGGCAGGCCGATCCTCATCGAAGTCTCTACCTATCATCCTACTGGCCTTGCTCCGTGGCTCTCGGTGTGACGGCGGTGGCGACTTCAAGACCGGGGTGGCACGTGCTCGTGGGTGGCGAGATTGCTGGACCTTTTCAAAGTGCCCGGGAGTGTGGTTCTGGAGTGGTCAAGAGAAATCCTTATCTGCTTGACACCGACACGGTGACGCCTGCGGGTATCGCCTTCCTTCTTGAAGGGTGTCGCGTGTGTCCCTACCTCGCCTCCCCTGGCGTACCGGGGGAAACCCTAGGTCCAGGCCGAGCAGCAGTGTCATCGTCACTCTGCTTCTTAGAGGTGTTGTTTGGTAAGCGGCGCTTTGGACTGCTAGACGTGTGGTGGTACTGTTAGGTTCGCAGCATAGAAAACAAAAAATTCCTACGATGGGAACTATATGCACCAAGATCCATCTATCTAGATACAAGCAACGGGTGGATATACATCCATAGAATACATACCCTTGAATACCGAAAAGCTTTAATGAGGTTGTACTCATGGATGATGTAGTCGAACGCTTGCCGATCTCAAGATCGATAAGAAGTCCAGCTAGTCCAGCAGGTCTAGCACCATCAAGTCCAGCACCGGAAAGCAGTGGTGCATCCGTGATCGCACACACGTTCGGGTATCCCAACAACCTCCACGCCCTCGCTCCGCGAAGCAGCGGAAGCAACAAATACTTTCAGAAAAAGTCACCGGGAACATGTATCTCGCTGATCCGAGACCATGGGGAAATTCTAAAGGGGGAGAGAGATCCTTCACGAGGAGGTGTAAGTGTGGAGGAGGAGGAGGTGCTCCTTATATAGGGGAGGGGGCAACCCAAGGGGCTTGGCCGCCGTCCATGGACGGCTCCCCCACCTCTCCCTCATTCATGTGGTGGAAGCTCCACTCACATAAACACACCTCCACTCACATGTCTACTCACATGCATTAATTTTCCACTAAAATTAATGCAAACTCTCATTTAATAACTATTTTATTTATTTATTTCAGAATTTTGTTAATTACATTAATTAACAAACATTCACATAAAACCCTTACAACATTTTAATTTCACATGGAGAACCAGTTTCAGCAATTTCACCCAAAACAATTCCGGTTTCCATTGAAATAATTCCAGCGCTTTCCTTTTCTTTCTCTGGCATCTTATTTGCTCCAAATGGTGTCAGTATCCCTTAAGTGTGTCACCCTACGGTTCGCGAATAATGCAGACATGATCGAGACCCCTCTCCCATCAATAATCATCAGCGGGGCCTGGAGATCCATACCGACTCCCACACATTCAACGATGACTTCTGTGATCGTGAGAACCTTATACACATGTAACTCAATCCCTTTGTCTCGCGATATATTACATGTCCGAGATTTGATCATCGATATCTCCATACCTAGTTTGATCTCGTTACCGACATGTACTCTTTTCTCATTCCCGTGATATAACATTCTAGTGATCACATCACTTGCTTGTAGGCTAACTAATGTGATATCGCCGAGAGGGCCTGATACGTCGGAAACGTATCTATAATTTTTTATGTTCCATGCTTGTTTAGTATCTACTTTTCTTTGCTTTGTCCACACTTTGAGGTGCTTTTCATATGTTTTCTGGTACTAACCTATTAACAAGTTGCCATAGTGCCAGTTGCCTATTTTCTGCTGTTTTTGGTTCCAGAAAAGCTAATAAGGAAATATTCTCGGAATTGGATGGGACAAAAATCCAAAGCCAATATTTCACCAAGGAGAATACGGAGTCCAGAGGAGAGACGGAGGGGCACCACAGGGCGGCTGCACCCCCCTAGGCGTGGGCCCACCCTAGGTCGCGCCTGGGTGGGGTGTGGGCCCCCTGGTCGCCTCCCAGCCTCACCTCTTTACCTATAAGAAGCCCCCTATGCCTAAACCCTAAGCACCCGATCAATATTCCACGAAACCGTCTGTAGCCACCGCCACCATCGTCGCTAGATCGGGGAGATCTGAAGCTCTTCCTGGCACCCTGCCGGAGGGGAGATCATCCTGGAAGCCTTATTCTTCATCATGCCAGCCTCCAGTGTGAAGCGTGAGTAGTTCCACCTTGGACTACGGGTCCATGTAGTAGCTAGATGGTTGTATCTCCTCATTGTGCTTTCATGTCTAGATATTGTGAGCTCCGTTCATGATCAAGATCTCATCTATTTGTAATCATGCATGTTGTGTTTGCGGGGATCCGATGGATATTGAGATTATTTTGTTAGATTGATTAATGGTTTTGTCTTATTGATTCTATCATGTCTGTGTTGTTTGTGATCTTGCATGCTCTCCGTTGTTAGTAGCTATCTTGGCCAAGTAGTTGCTAGTGACTCCATGTGAGACCCTGGTGCATGGCTCAATAGGATTGATAGGAAACCCATACCAACAAGTTGCAACTTATTTTCTGGAAGCGCATTCGAAAAGAACTCTAGGGTTAAGCGTGCTTGGCCTTGAGCAATTCTAGGATGGGTGACCGATCGGGAAGTGGATACAGGGTGCGCACGAGTGAGGACAAAGTACGCAGAAAAGACTAGTGTTGGTCTGTGGGGTTAGTCTAGAGATCCTATTCAACTACCAAAAGTGACAGCCGTTGGTCAGGAGTGACCGGGGGTGTTACACTCCAAGAGGGGGTATTTATGCTCGATAGTGGGTTCATGCCTCTATTTAATCAAGGGAAGTGACATAAATCTCTAAGGTTGCAGATGTGTTTTGCCACTAGGGAGAAAACAACGGTCTCTTATTCATGGAACAAGTGGATTGTTTACCTTACACACTTTGCTTAAAGCAGTTGTCTATTGCTTGCAACTTAATACTGGAGGGGGTTCGAATGATAACCCAAAGGTGGACTTCTAGTCATAGATGTAGTTGGATGGCGGTCTATGTATATTGTTGTATTGCCCAATCGAATCTCATAGGATCTTTATGTCTAGTATTGCATTGTTATGCCTTGCTCAGTCCTGTCAATTGCCCTGCTATAATTTGTTTACCCAACATGCCATGTTTGTTTATCTAAGGAGAACACCTCTAGTGAACTATGGACCCCGGTCTAATCTTTACCATTGATACATCTTCCCTGTTACTATTTACTTGCTGCAAACCATCATCACCTTCCACATCATATAGTTAATCCTTTGTTACAGCAACCGGTGAGATTGAAAACCTCACTGTTAGTTGGGTCAAATTCTTGAGTTTGTGTTGTGCATGTTTCCATGTTGCTTGCAACACCTTTGAGACGTTTCCTTCCTCCTACTGGTTCGATGACCTTGGATTCTTACTGAGGGAAGACTTGCTGCTGTGCTGCATCATACCTTGCTCTTGGGGTTTCCTAACGAAGCGCTCCATGTTTACGCAGCGCCATCAAGATTTTCTGGTGCCGTTGCCAGGGAACAAAAGAATAAGAAGCTCCCACGTCAACATCACGCCAGCAAAGATTTTCTGGCACCGTTGCTAGGGAGGCTAAGGATGTCTTCACAAGGGGAGTCCTCCTCAACCTTTCTCTTTACTTTATTTTTGGTTTAGTTTATTTTTCTTGGTTTTGTTTGCCTCCTTTTATCAAAAACTCCAAAAAATTTAGTTTAGTTTGGTTTGCTTTCTCTTATCAAAAACACACAAAAAATTAGTTCCTGCTCTAGTTGCTACTATGTCTGGTTTTGGTCCAATCTCTATGACACCATGGAAAAGATCTTTACTTTCAAGCAAAAAAGTGAAGAGAGTTTCAAAGAAGCTTGGTCTAGAATCTCTTCTTTACAAAGGGAAACTGAGCCTAAGATGAGTCTTAGCTTGGTTATTAATAGTTTCTACCACGATATTGCTCTTTGTTATAGATATGATTTGGATGCTGTGGCTGAGAAAGATATTTTTCGATGTACCGAGGATGAAGCTTTTGATGCTATAAAGAAATTGATTATAATTTATAATATGCCTGGCAAGTCTGATTCCTCTTTTATAGACATTTTTGCTAGGTTGAACACTCTTGAGTCCAGTACTGCTGCTTTGAACAGTTGCTATGACACACTTAGGGAGTACCATGATTATGTTCCAATAAATTCCGAGCCTTCAAAGTGGTTTCCCACAGTCAAAGTCTCTATAAATAGTGCAACTTTTGATGCTCGCTGTGATAACATGTCTGAATTTTTCCTTATGCCTAAAGATATTTATGAGTCTTTGAGTCTTTGGGGACTTTCTAAAGGAGGAGAAGAAATATATCTTACCAATAATGCAACTTTATTACCCATTGGAATAGCCGAAGGTGTGTTTACAAAAATCTCAGGGAAAAAGGCGTCTACTGATTATCTTGTTATTGAATGTGTAGGCAAAGGACAGATTACACTTAGAAGATCCATGCTGAAATACCTTGGAGCAATAATAGATGTGGGAAAAGGCATTATGCATTTTGCTCCTCCAATAAGCAATCATATTTTCCCTAAAGATAATAAGAAAGGTAAGAAAGGTAGGATCAAGAGAGTTGATGTTAATGATTCTTCATTTGAAAATACTTGATTTCTTGCTTCTTGTGCCTAACTTAAAGGCGTTAAAGAAAAGTACTTGTTGGGAGATAACCCAAGAGTTTCCTTGAGTTATGGTAGTTACTACTTCAGTAATTACCTCTCCTTATCCTTTTTGTTTGCCTTTTTGTGCCAAAAATGACCTCTAATGAGAGGGAAGTAAGATTTGGGGAGTTGTTGTCCCGAAACAGATTTCTGTCCTCCACCATAAAAATTCGTGAGGAGTGTCTATAAGTCGGATTGAGCTTAAAATTTACGAATAAATCCCCTAGTATGCTAGCTAACTTTCGTTAGTTCAACACCTTTTGATTTGAGCAATAGAAGGTCTTCGAAAAAATGGTTTCTACCAGCTGGTTTGTTTTGACAAATTTCTACCATTATTTGCATTTGCTTCTTATTGATTCCTTTTTTGGGAAATTGAGCTTTTTGAAGGAATTGCTACAGTAGCTTTAGTGAAAGTTTTGATGTTATAAATCTAAACCCATAGGTCTATTATCTTTTGCATACACTAATGTTGCTAATGAAGATTGTGTGAAGTTTTGTATGAAGGAAAATTTTCAGGTGTAGAGAGAGAATGATGTAATGAGATGAAGAATGGACAAAAGCTCAAGCTTGGGGATGCCACCCCGGTATCACCCTAAGAAATATCCAATAGGTACAAGCGTCAAACCTTGGGGATGCCCAAGGCATCCCCTTCTTCATCAATAAAAATCTCAGGTCTTTCTGAACACTTCGTTTTTATTATTTCATGCACTGTTGTGTTGTTCTTGGAGTGTCTTAGTTTTCTTTTTATTTGCTTAGTTTGCTTGCATTAAGTAGTTTGTACCCCCGTTCTCGCTGTGTTGTTTCAAATAAGTCGATTGGTGTTAGAAAGGAGTAGAAAGTTCTTGCTTGAAAGTGCAAGAGGAGCTTGCATTGACTGTGACTTAGACTTTAGGATGTCATGCTAGGTGTTATATTGAACTTATGCTTAGTGATTATTGCTGTAGCATGACTTGTTCCAAACAATTGGGATTGCTTAGTGTGCCTTGAAGGAATCATGTGTTGTTTTAGCATGCAAAGCATAGTATTGTGGTATTCTCCTTTGATGTTTTGTTTGGGTTGACTTGGCACATGCTCACACCATGTTATGACTATGAACAAGTCACCATAGACTCTATGATCATTTAGTCCTTGACTTGTAGTACCAATCTATGCTTTGATTAGTAATGTTTTGTCGCTCTGCATGATTATGGCCATTATTGCTCTCTTAGTTGGTTGCTCCCAGTCTTTTGCTAGCCTCCACTTGTATGAGTAAGCTCTACTCATGCTTCCAACTCCCAAGAAACCAAGTTATTCCAAAGTGTCCACTATAAATTCCTATGCATGGTGTATTACACCATTCCAAGTATATTCTTGTTTTCAGCTATCTTCCAATTAAAAAGTATTTTGTTTTGTGAAATTTTAGTGATTAAAGCTCTCACGAACTTCATGGCACACTTTATATTCCTTGACCCTAATCAACTTGAACCATTGTGTCATCTATGTTGTATATGCTTGCACTTATACGTTGGAATTAGCAGAACCATGTTGTCATGGGTAACTTTTTCAACATTGCACTTGTACTTTGTACACAGTTGATATCATGCTCTATTGTCTATGGATGTCGCTGATGTGAAATAAAAAGGGAGCTTGTAAGCCCATGGAGTTATGTATTTTGTGTTAGAGAAACGCCTAGGCCGCTAGCCTAAGCCATGCCTAATCATGGTGGAAACTTGAAGCATCACCATAATGAGCAATCTGTGAAGCATCCTCAATAAAAACCTATGCAAATAGCAAATAAAAAGATCGCTGAGATGCTAATTGTCTGCTTGCCTTATCATTTTGGTTATGGGATAGCTCATGTACCATGTGCAAGGGGTACCCCGTTGGCAGTTATCTATTATACATATGTACTTACTATGAAAAGAACTTATAGGTGACTAAATTTGAGTAGCATGAGGTGCGACCCTCGTATTCAAGGGACATGAGATTGCCAACTTATACTTTGTCAAGCATATACTCCATAGTTTTTTCACTTTAACCTTAATCACTTCAAGATGCTTATGATAGGGGCAATGAGGGCTGAAAGCTAACAAATACCATAATTTTTGGAAGCTCTTTTCGAAACTTGAAATCCATGCTTCCCTTTATGAAGGGCCTTTCTTCCACTATTATGTTGAGTCTCCACCTTATACCTTTAGGCACTAGTTAAGAGAGCATAGTTTCCATTCTTAGTTCTATGTGCAGTGTCCCAAAACTTATTGATTGATGCATATTGTTGATATTCCTTGTTCTTGTGCTATTTGTATCTAGTGTAACATCCCAAAAATACTAAGCTTGGACCATCAAACACTAATCCTCAAAATTAGGGTTAACAAAAACTTTGCTAAATAAAATTATGAATGCATGCATATGTGTATGCATTGATTTTTTAAATCCTTTTAAACCACCTTGTTTGGGTGATCCTTTGCTTGTAAAATGTTTCTTAGGTGAAATAAACCTCATCTAAAACATTTCCCACACTTTTCCTAAAGACAAGTAAATCAAAACAAATATATTAAGGGAATGGTCACTTTGACCAATTTAACTCCCATGCCTACTTTGGCTATCTCAAACTTTCAAAACCTAACAGAAACTTTTCTGGATCTTTGCACCCCTTGATTGTACTCATAACAGAGTATCAAGGCCTATCTTGTGATCATCCAGAAACTTTCAAATGCATAGTTTAAATACCAATTCAAAATTGAATCTTCTTCATATGGGAAGATCCCACTTTTTCAAAACCCACTCAAACAAGCTCAACTTTCAAAACCCAAGCATCTGCAGACTCACCAGCACCAATCTAGCAAACCCACCAAAAATCATTTCAAAATTCAAAACTTGATTTCATGCGGCCATTTCATCAAACATGTTGCAGACATAAATCAAACAAATAATCAAACACTATTGTGAGCAGTGATTCTTGCCTAACTGGTTCCCCATTTAGCTCACACACAACTCAGTAGATCATCTAGGAAGATTAGCCAAGCACTAGCACCACGGTGAGCTTGCCGTTGTCATCAATGGTGAATAGCCGAGCACCCCCTTGCCACCCCATAGTCGACAGCAAGCTAGGAGCAGCAGCAAGCCTAGCCAGCATGTCTGGGAGGCAGCCCACCGTCCACCGCCACTCACTGTCCCAGCCGCGAGCGTTGCCAAGCCCTGGACCACGCGCACGAACCGCGCCCAGACCATGTCGAGCGTGCGCCAGAGCGCCACCCTCGACCGATGCCCACAGACTGCGCACCGCCCTCGCCGCGTGCATACACAATCCCCACCGACCCAGGAGACCGCCAGACATCCCCGTTTGCCGCCCCATGACGCACAACCACCGCTCGCCGTCGAAGACGCCGCCTCTGCCGCGCAGAGCACCGCTCGTTCCAGACCAAGTCGCACCGCCCCATGCCTCGAAACCATGTCGTTGAGCATCGCCAGGAGACACAGCACCGTCCCCTACCTTCGCCCATGCCAATAGCCACCTGTACCATCGCCCCCGACGAGCTCACCGTGCGCCCCAACGGTCCCCTCGCTCGACTATAAATAGAGGCCACCCCGCTCGATTTCTTCACACCATCTCACTCCCCTCTCCTCACTGATCGTGCCACACCGTTCTCAGAGCAAGGCAAGCTCCACCTCGCCGGAATTTCACCGGAGCCTGCCGCCTCTTGAGAAGAAGGGAGCCAGCGATTGGAGCCGCCCCAGGAGAAGCCACCCGTACCAGGAGATTCTCCGTCGTCGACTTTGTCGTTCGCCCGCCTCGCCGACCCTCGCCAGCACCCCGGTGAGCCCCCAATGACCCTCACTGGTCGCGCTAGGTTTCGTTCTCGTCGGAGTTGTCTCGCGTCGACGATGACTCCCAGCCGTTAGATTAGAACTAGATCGAACGACCCACTTTGCCCCATACCGCTTCGCCCAGCCCCGTGTCACTGACTAGTGGGGACACCCACTTAAGCAGCCCGCGGGAGCACTACGTTTAGCAGGCCGGCCCAGTAACTTTTCCCGCGTAGCCCAGTGTTTTGAATTAGATCTTTTTCTTTTTATTTCAAACCCACTTATGAACCCATTTTCAAAATTCAACCCAGGTCGATTCAGTGCACCAAATTGAATGAAACCAATTTTGTTGGAAAGGTCTGTGAATGCTGAATCCAAGCCCGTTGGATTCAAGTCATTTGGATCTATATATCATCCTTAGTAAAAATAACAAGGCAGAAGCTTTTCTGCACTCAAACATTTTTCAAGTTTAAACCATAATAGCTTTTGAGTTGATTCCAACTCTCAAAAATCACATTTAACCATACCTTTCAGAATATATAAAAATGTATAGGTTTACTTGCAGAAATAATGTTCAAGTAATAAAAGAATGCTACATAGGCATTTCTAGACACATTAATTAATTAAAATAAAAGGGTAAAACCTTATTAAGTTGTGACACCACTTTAAATCACATTCCCATGGACTACAATATGTGGTGATGACATGTGTCAACATGATCCCATGTTTAGTTTGGAGAATATTAAATCTTAAGTAGTTTTTCAATGAGTAGAAATTACTTTTCAAAAAAATAAAAGGAATTAAACCAAGCCTTAACCTTGTAATGTTAGAGATGATGCTAGATCATCTATAGGACCCTTGTGTGTGATGATTGCAAGTAGTTAAGTATTGTTTGGTGATTGTGTACCTCGTATTTATTCATAGACGCTAGTACTGACCAAGGATACGAGGAGAAAGGAGGATACTACGAAGAAGCCGAGGAGAACTTCAACCACTGCTCTGCACAAGGCAAGCTTTATTAACTAAGTGGACCAATGCAAGCTAACCCTTGCGAGATACCCTACTGATGCCACAAACCACTACTTGTTACTATGCCCACTATATGCCTTAAGCATATGTGATCATACCCACTTGACAAACCAATCCTAGTTTTACTTGCAAGCTTCTTACTTTATTTCTTTATCAAAGCTTACTTAGATTCTACTTAAGAGTTTGGTAGATATTAGACAGTTGTCTGAAGGTTGCATAAAGAGCATAAAACTTGGCCTAAGTTAGAAACCTTGATATCATCCTAAGATATAAGGTTGTACTTAGTTGAAGCTCCACTAGTTTACCACCCCTCCTTAGTACTACTCCCACCTATAGATGCTAGTGCTAAGCATAAAACTTGATCAACTTTTAGATGGGAATACTTGGTGGAAAAATGGTTATGAAAACCTTGGAATGATGGATCATTCTATTGAAATGTTTTGGACATGTGTTTCCAAACACTTGATGATTTTGGTGATGAAAATGTTGAGGCATGAGCCTTAGCCCTTTTTTTAAAAAACTAATGGTTGTCTGGATGCGATACCATTCCAATTTTATCGTACAACCACAATACCCGAAGATTGGGTAGGGCTTGACTGGAAACTTATATACCTTAGTATTAGTTCCCTCACGGCCAAGGTCTGAGCCGAGGCTACCTTGTGAAGATTGTCCACCTGTGCAGTACCCAAGATGGCAGTTGGTCATGGTTGGGAGGCCAAACTCACAGGAGAGGTACTTATACTAGGGCGTGTAATTGAAAGGTTAGGATTGATTATCCGCATACTGAGTATGGTGAATTCAGGATTTGTTCCTGACGGATGTATCGAATGTTGTGGTGAAAGTGTCCAATCTCTGCAGAGTGTCAAACTATTCGAATAGCCGCGTCATGATTATGGACAGTTGGAGCCATCTTTGTTCCCCATCGACTTTTCAAAATGACTTGTGAAATGAATTGAGACTTTGACTTGACCACAACAGAGTTGTGACATGAGTTACAAGATCCCACTTAGGAGTTATAAAATTGTGACTAGCTTTGGAACTGAGTAGAGATAAATCTGGCTTTTTGCAAAACAACCTTAGAGCCTAGTGTCCCAGAATCCAAAAACCCCTTACCTGTTAGTATTAGTTTGCGAGTACTTAAAGAGTACTCATGGCTTTGTCCCTGGCTATTCCCATGGCCAGACTATGAAGAGGAGTACCTGGAGGATGGACCCCAGGAAGGTTACGACAACTAGGATCATCTCCCATCGTCAGCATTGCCTGTGACCCCGAAGATGGAGCTTCACCTACGCTATAGTTATTATTACGTATTCCGCTGCTTAAAGTTGTATTAAGAACTGGATCATGAGATCCTTATTTGTGTAAGACCTTATATATGGTTTGTAATGGATGATGTACTGTGGTATCCAATTCTGTTATGTCTCGCAAAAATGGTAATCCTGGGATTGCGATGTATGGCATAACAGGCATCTGGGATTAAAAATCCGGGTGTTGACAAGTTGGTATCAGAGCCATCCTGACCATAGGAGACCCTAGTTAGGCTGAACGTATGAACCAGAAACTTAGTTTCAAAACCAAAGAAAACAAATATTTACAAAAACTTATGCTCATTCTTATCTCTTTGATTCATTTCTAAAAATTCAGGTTCCTCAAAAACTCTTGCAAAATACATAAAATTTTGACACACTTGATCACCCTGCTAATCTACTCATCCTCTATTCTTATAGATGGACGTGAAGTACAACAAGTTTTATCAGTTGGGGAATGGAGGAGACCTTATCTTTGAGAGGGATTTGGACCAGCTTTCGGAACTTCTGGAGCGTCTGCACCCCGAGTTCTTCGGAGCTCAGCTCAATGATCAAGGAAGAGAAGATCTGCAGTGGCTAATTGTTGCAAGTCTTAGAGGAAAGATTGAACCTCCCACTACGGAAGGAATTCAGTTTACCTTAAGAGAGAACAACTGGCTCGATGGACTTGCCAGAGCAATGCAGGAAGCTCTTTCCCGTCTGTGTGGGCAGAGCATCAATCAGATCAAGGGTACTCGCTTTGAGTTTTACCCAAGGCGTGATGCAAATGGACAACCACTGGAAGCCCCATACCATCCCGAGCTGAAGACTCAATTGGACCACCTTAGCTTCATGATGTATGATCGTCAGCAGGAGTTGGACAACTGCCGTGACTACTGCAACCACAAGTCCACCATCATCAAGACGAAGGATCAGACCATCGCCATGCTAGCCAAGGATCGCAAGTCTCGCTGCCGTCAGCTCGACAAGAAGGAGCGCATTATTGCCCGTCTTCGCCACCGCATCTCATCTTTGGAGGAGACCATCCACGAGAGAGACATGCAGTTGGAGGAAAGGGAGAATGCCGGAGAGGATCTTCGTGGAGACCCTTACTCCTATCTCAGCGATGACGATGATTTTCTGGAGGATCAGGCCATGGACTTTTTCACCGATGAGGATGATTTCGCCTTCATCGATGATGATGAAGATGATGAAGCCACAGACTCCAAGGAGTAGTAGCACTTGAGCACTAGCGTAGTGACTAGTATTTGGTCCCACTGTATCGTAGTTTCCAGAATGGTTCTTAAAACCATCTGTTCTTCTTTGTTGTGGTGTGTGTTGTACTGTGTGCTATGGATGAATGAAAAAGCAAGTTGCTAGAAAAATCTGAGTCAAACCTTTAAAACTTTTCAAAATCCCAGAAACCTTAGAAACTTCCCTCTTTTCTCATGATCTATCTCAATCTTCAGATGCCACGTGGAGGAAGTGGTTCAGCCCCGAACCCGATGTTGCAGATACTGCAAATGTTGAATTCTGAC
The DNA here is from genome assembly GCA_023614405.1 of Avena insularis. Taxonomy (NCBI): domain Eukaryota; kingdom Viridiplantae; phylum Streptophyta; class Magnoliopsida; order Poales; family Poaceae; genus Avena; species Avena insularis. The sequence goes on from CM042690.1 coordinate 31,365,096, forward strand.
CGCGAAGCTGAAAGAGCGGAACGTCAAGCCAACATAGCCACTCTGCAGCAGATAGCCCAGCTAGCCCACAACAACCAAGGCCATGGAAATCAGGACAACCACGGATTTAAACTCAAGAATTTCCAGAATACCAACCCACCTGTTTTCACTAAGTCAGAAGAACCCCTAGACGCCGATGATTGGCTGCAAACCATGGAAAATAACTTAGAAGTCGCTGGAGTAGAAGCCAACGAGAAAGTTCTGTTTGCCACCCATTATTTAGCCGAAGATGCCAGGGCATGGTGGAACAGTGTTCGCGCAATGACCGGAGGCCAGATGATGAACTGGGAGGAGTTCAAGGTCAAGTTTAGCAGAACCCATGTACCACTAGGTTTGATCAAGAGAATGAGAGACGAGTTCAGAGAGCTGAAGCAAGGAAGGATGACTGTAGTGGAATACCGTGACAAATTTTTGTCATTAGCTAGGTATGCGCCGGATGAGATCGACACGGAGGCCAAGAAGAAAGAAAGATTCCTGAATGGTCTGCATGACGAGATGCAGACAGTGTTAGTCAATATCCCCTTTGCTGATATTGAAGCCCTTATCGACTCTGCTATCCAGATGGAAGGAAAGATCAACCAAGCCAATGAGAACCGCAAGCATCGCATGATGCACCAACCAGGAACCCATCAGACCCCAAAGTATCGCCCCAACCCATCTCCAGGATTTGCCCCAAGAACCAACAGACCCCCGATGACCCGTCCGACCTATCCCAACCGTGGAAACCCTAGACCCGAAGGAAATCACAACAACCCCGGCCACTCTAGCAATTTCACCCGTGCCCTACCCAAGTTCAACACCAACAATGCTACCGCCAACACCAACACTGCCCCGAGGACTGGAAGCAATGCTGTGCCTGTAGCAGCCAAGGACAAGTCGCAAGTGACTTGTTATGACTGTGGAAATAAAGGCCACTATTCCAACGAGTGCCCCAACAAGAAGAATGCTACAGCCCCCAATACCAATGTCCCAGCTCAGCAACAGCGTCGTGTTCAGCCAGGGAGAAGATTTGCCCCAGGGAATTCGCTCAACCGCAACGGTCGTCTTTTTCTCATGCATGCTGAAGAAGCTCAGGAAGCGCCAGACGTCGTGCTGGGTATGTTTTCTGTTAATTCAGTACTGGCAAGAGTGTTATTTGACTCTGGTGCATCGCATTCATTTGTCACCGAAGAATTTGCATGCACTAGTAAAATTCAACCAACCAAACTGAAGCATGTTATGATTGTTCAAATTCCCGGATCAACCACCAAGGCTAGGCAAATTTGCAAAACCGTCCCTATCCGAATCCATGGCATAGATTTTTATGCTAATCTGATAGTACTCGGAACTAAAGGTTTGGAAGTAGTACTAGGAATGGATTGGATGTCCAAACATAAAGGATTGATTGACTGTGCTAAGAAAGCCATCACCATGACCAGTACAGCCAGAATATCAGTTGAACATATATCTGAAACCTTACCTCGCCAATTCAAATGCAACAAGAGTATAGGCCAACCTACCATTGACCAAGTCCAGATAGTCTGTGAATACCCCGATGTATTTCCAGATGATTTGCCCGGTATGCCCCCAGATCGGGATATCGAGTTTATCATTGAACTAATCCCCGGAACAGGACCCATAGCCCAGAGACCCTATAGTATGAACCCATCGGAGTTAGAAGAACTGAAGAAGCAACTGGATTCCATGTTGGAAATCGGATTGATTCAACCAAGTGCGTCGCCATGGAGATCACCTGTCTTGTTTGTGGACAAGAAGGATGGAGGTAACCGTTTGTGTACGGATTATCGGAAGTTGAATGATGTCACCATCAAGAACAAGTACCCCTTGCCCAAGATAGAATATTTGTTTGATCAGTTGACCGGTGCCCAAGTGTTTTCTAAGATTGATCTTAGAACTGGTTATCATCAACTCAAAATTCGTGCGGAGGATATTCCAAAGACTGCCTTTACCACCAGATATGGATTGTACGAGTATACATTCATGTCTTTTGGATTAACCAATGCCCCCGCTTATTTCATGAATCTCATGAATAAGATTTTTATGGACTTCCTGGATAAGTTTGTCGTTGTTTTCATCGATGACATTCTGATTTATTCCAAATCAGAAGAAGAACATGAGCTACACCTAAGGACCATTCTTGGAACCCTTAGAGAGCATCAGTTGTATGCCAAGTTTAGCAAATGTGAATTCTGGTTACAGGAGGTAGGATTCCTCGGTCACATTGTATCAGCCGGAGGAATTGCCGTTGACCCTGCCAAAGTGAAAGATGTAGAAGATTGGCAAGCCCTAACCACTCAAACCCAAGTTCGTGCTTTTCTCGGATTGGCGGGATATTACCGCAAATTCGTAGAAGGATTCTCGAGTATCGCCAGACCCATGACCCAATTGCTGAAGAAGGACAAGAAGTTTGAATGGACCGACAAATGTGAAGCGAGTTTTCAAGAACTCAAGAGGAGATTGATTTCAGCCCCAATCTTGACCATGCCAGATATCACGAAGCCCTTCGATGTGTATTGTGACGCATCCAAGATCTGTCTCAGATGTGTGCTAATGCAAGAAGGCAGAGTTATATCTTATCTATCTCGACAATTGAAGCAACATGAGCAAAACTACCCAACCCATGACCTCGAACTCGCAGCCGTAGTTCTAGCCCTAAAAACATGGAGACATTACCTGATGGGAAATCGTTGTGAGATTTATTCGGATCACAAGAGCCTAAAGTATATATTCACTCAGAAGGAGCTGAATATGAGGCAGAGAAGATGGATTGAGCTAATCAAGGATTATGACCTGGACATTCACTATCACCCTGGTAAAGCCAACATGGTAGCAGATGCCCTTAGCAGATTGCCGTGCCGCTTGAACTCCATGATTTTGAAGGAGCAACCAAGCTTGCACAAAGAGATGGAAGATTTTCGAAGAGAATTAGTAAGTGAAGGATTTTTGGCTAGTATAGAACTCCAGCCCACTTTGATCAGTTAGATTAAAGAGGCGCATAATGGAAATGCTAGTATCGACGGAATCAAGCGTCGTATCGGTATAGGCAAGGTACCCGGATTCACAGAAGACGAAGAAGGAGTTTTGTGGTACAAAGGACGCCTTTGTGTACCATCAGATTCTGAGTTGAAAGAAGTTATTTTGAAGGAGGCTCATGATACTCTTTATTCTATCCATCCCGGAGGAACTAAGATGTATCAAGATTTAAAGGAGCAATTTTGGTGGCATAAGATGAAGAGAGAAATCGGAAGCTATATCGCCAAGTGTGATATATGTCAGCGAGTCAAGGCAAGACATCAAAGACCTGCTGGATTGTTGCAACCTTTGCAGATTCCGGAATGGAAATGGGATTCAGTAGGAATGGACTTTATCACTGGACTGCCTACTTCTAGTAGGGGAAATGACTCTATTTGGGTCATAGTGGATAGATTGTCCAAAGTCGCCCATTTCTTGCCCGTCAAAACCACCTATTAGAGTTCGAAACTAGCGGAGTTGTACATCGCTAGAATCGTCAGTTTGCACGGAGTCCCTAAGAACATAGTATCGGATCGAGGAACTCAGTTTACCTCAAGATTCTGGAAGAAAGTCCATGAAGGTTTAGGAACCTGCCTAGATTTCAGTACCGCGTATCACCCTCAGACCGATGGACAAACGGAGCGAGTAAATCAAATACTCGAAGATATGTTGAGAGCATGTGTGTTAGAATATGGATCCAAGTGGGAAGACTGTCCGCCGTTTGCAGAATTTTCCTACAACAACAGTTATCAAGCCAGTTTGCAAATGGCCCCATTTGAATTCATGTACGGAAGAAAGTGTCGCGCCCCTTTGAACTGGTCGGAAGTAGGAGAGAGTCAGATTTTCGGACCCGACATCCTACGAGAAGCAGAAGAGAAGGTTCACAAGATTCGTGAGCACCTCAAGACCGCCCAATCCCGACAGAAGAGTTACGCCGACAAGAGACGTAGAGACCTCACCTTCAACGTAGGAGATTTTGTTTATCTGAAAGTGTCGCCATTGAAGGGAATGCAGTGTTTCCAACTCAAAGGAAAGTTAGCCCCCAGATATATCGGACCTTTCAAAATTCTGAACCGTCGAGGAGAAGTATCGTACCAATTAGAGCTACCCGAAGAGATGTCAGCTGTGCATAATGTGTTCCATATCTCATTACTTCACAAGTGTCTCGAAGTCCCCGAGAAGACCGAAGTGTTCAAGAATATCGACCATCAGACCATAGAGATCAACGATGACCTGACCTATCCCGAAGTACCCATCCATATTTTGGAAGAAGCTTTTTGAACTACCCGAACCCGAAGCATCAAGTTTCTCAAGATTCAGTGGAGCAACCACACAGAAGAAGAAGCTACCTGGGAGCGCGAAGATCACATCAGGACGGAGTTTCCCAATCTCTTCGAGTCCTAGGTAATCTTTTCGTCCTTTTTCAAATATCAGGACGAGATTTTGTTTAAGGGGGGAAGGTTTGTAACATCCACAAAATACTAAGCTTGGACCATCAAACACTAATCCTCAAAATTAGGGTTAACAAAAACTTTGCTAAATAAAATTATGAATGCATGCATATGTGTATGCATTGATTTTTTAAATCCTTTTAAACCACCTTGTTTGGGTGATCCTTTGCTTGTAAAATGTTTCTTAGGTGAAATAAACCTCATCTAAAACATTTCCCACACTTTTCCTAAAGACAAGTAAATCAAAACAAATATATTAAGGGAATGGTCACTTTGACCAATTTAACTCCCATGCCTACTTTGGCTATCTCAAACTTTCAAAACCTAACAGAAACTTTTCTGGATCTTTGCACCCCTTGATTGTACTCATAACAGAGTATCAAGGCCTACCTTGTGATCATCCAGAAACTTTCAAATGCATACTTTAAATGCCAATTCAAAATTGAATCTTCTTCATATGGGAAGATCCCACTTTTTCAAAACCCACTCAAACAAGCTCAACTTTCAAAACCCAAGCATCTGCAGACTCACCAGCACCAATCTAGCAAACCCACCAAAAATCATTTCAAAATTCAAAACTTGATTTCATGCGGCCATTTCATCAAACATGTTGCAGACACAAATCAAACAAAACATCAAACACTATTGTGAGCAGTGATTCTTGCCTAACTGGTTCCCCATTTATCTCACACACAACTCAGTAGATCATCTAGGAAGATTAGCCAAGCACTAGCACCACTATGAGCTTGCCATTGTCATCAATGGTGAATAGCCGAGCACCCCCTTGCCACCCCATAGTCGACAGCAAGCTAGGAGCAGCAGCAAGTCTAGCCAGCATGTCTGGGAGGCAGCCCACCGTCCACCGCCACTCACTGTCCCAGCTGCGAGTGTTGCCAAGCCCTGGACCGCGCGCACGAACCGCGCCCAGACCATGCCGAGCGTGCGCCAGAGCGCCACCCTCGACCGAAGCCTACAGACCGCGCGCCGCCCTTGCCTAGTGCATACACAATCCCCACTGACCCAGGAGACCGCCAGACATCCCCGTTTGCCGCCCCGTGGCCACCGCCGCCGTCGAAAGCGCCGCCGCAGAGCACCGCTCGTTCCAGACCAAGCCGTACCGCCCCATGCCTCGAAACCATGTCGTTGAGCATCGCCAGGAGACACAGCACCGTCCCCTACCTTCGCCCATGCCAATAGCCGCCTGTACCATCGCCCCCAACGAGCTCACCGTGGCGCCTAACGCCCCTCGACTATAAATAGAGGCCACCCCCGCTCGATTTCTTCACACCATCTCACTCCCCTCTCCTCACTGATCGTGCCACACCGTTCTCAGAGCAGGGCATGCTCCACCTCGCCGGAATTTCACCGGAGCCTGCCGCCTCTTGAGAAGAAGGGAGCCAGTGATTGGAGCCGCCCCAGGAGAAGCCACCGGTACCAGGAGATTCGCCGTCGTCGACTTCGTCGTTCGCCCGCCTCGCCGACCGTCGCCAGCACCCCGGTGAGCCCCCAACGACCCTCACTGGCCACGCTAGGTTTCGTTCTCGCCGAAGTTGTCTCGCGTCGATGATGACTCCCAGCCGTTAGATTAGAACCTGATCGAACGACCCACGTTGCCCCATACCGCTTCGCCTAGCCCCGTGTCTCTGACGAGTGGGGACACCCACTTAAGCAGCCCGCGGGAGCACTGCGCTTAGCAGGCCGGCCCAGTAACTTTTCCCGCGTAGCCCAGTGTTTTGAATTAGATCTTTTTCTTTTTATTTCAAACCCACTTCTGAACCCATTTTCAAAATTCAACCCATGTCGATTCAATGCACCAAATTGAATGAAACCAATTTTGTTGGAAAGGTCTGTGAATGCTGAATCCAAGCCCGTTGGATTCAAGTCATTTGGATCTATAGATCATCCTTAGTAAAAATAACAAGGCAGAAGCTTTTCTGCACTCAAACATTTTTCAAGTTTAAACCATAATAGCTTTTGAGTTGATTCCAACTCTCAAAAATCACATTTCACCATACCTTTCAGAATATATAAAAATGTGTAGGTTTACTTGCAGAAATAATGTTCAAGTAATAAAAGAATGCTACATAGGCATTTCTAGACACATTAATTAATTAAAATAAAAGGGTAAAACCTTATTAAGTTGTGACACCACTTTAAATCACATTCCCATGGACTACAATATGTGGTGATGACATGTGTCAACATGATCCCATGTTTAGTTTGGAGAATATTAAATCTTAAGTAGTTTTTCAATGAGTAGAAATTACTTTTCAAAAAAATAAAAGGAATTAAACCAAGCCTTAACCTTGTAATGTTAGAGATGATGCTAGATCATCTATAGGACCCTTGTGTGTGATGATTGCAAGTAGTTAAGTATTGTTTGGTGATTGTGTACCTCATATTTATTCATAGACGCTAGTACCGACCAAGGATACGAGGAGGAAGGAGGATACTACGAAGAAGAAGCCGAGGAGAACTTCAACCACTGATCTGCACAAGGCAAACTTTATTAACTAAGTGGACCAATGCAAGCTAACCCTTGCAAGATACCCTACTGATGCCACAAACCACTACTTGTTACTATGCCCACTATATGCCTTAAGCATATGTGATTATACCCACTTGACAAACCAATCCTAGTTTTACTTGCAAGCTTCTTACTTTATTTCTTTATCAAAGCTTACTTAGAGTCTACTTAAGAGTTTGGTAGATATTAGACAGTTGTCTGAAGGTTGCATAAAGAGCATAACACTTGGCCTAAGTTAGAAACCTTGATATCATCCTAAGATATAAGGTTGTACTTAGTTGAAACTCCACTAGTTTACCACCCCTCCTTAGTACTACTCCCACCTGTAGATGCTAGTGCTAAGCATAAAACTTGATCAACTTTTAGATGGGAATACTTGGTGGAAAAATGGTTATGAAAACCTTGGAATGATGGATCATTCTATTGAAATGTTTTGGACATGTGTTTCCAAACACTTGATGATTTTGGTGATGAAAATGTTGAGGCATGAGCCTTAGCCCTTTTTTAAAAAAACTGATGGTTATCTGGATGCGATACCATTCCAATTTTATCGTACAACCACAATACCCAAAGATTGGGTAGGGCTTGACTGGAAACTTATATACCTTAGTATTAGTTCCCTCACGGCCAAGGTCTGAGCCGAGGCTACCTTGTGAAGATTGTCCACACATGCGTACCCAAGATGACGGTTGGTCATAGTTGGGAGGCCAAACTCACGAGAGGTACTTATACTAGCGTGTAATTGAAAGGTTAGGATTGATTATCCGCATCTTGAGTATGGTGAATTCAGGATTTGTTCTACGGATGTATCGAATGTTGTGGTGAAAGTGTACAATCTCTGCAGTGTCAAACTATTCGAATAGCAGCGTCATGATTATATGATTGGAGTGGCCATACTGTTCCCCCGTCAGACTTTTCAAAATGACTTGTGAAATGAATTGAGACTTTGACTTGACCACAACAGAGTTGTGACATGAGTTACAAGATCCCACTTAGGAGTTATAAAATTGTGACTAGCTTTGGAACTGAGTAGAGATAAATCTGGCTTTTTGCAAAACAACCTTAGAGCCTAGTGTCCCAGAATCCAAAAACCCCTTACCTGTTAGTATTAGTTTGCGAGTACTTAAAGAGTACTCATGGCTTTATTCCTGGCTATTCCCATGGCCATACTATGAAGAGGAGTACCTGGAGGATGGACCCCAGGAAGGTTACGACAACTAGGATCATCTCCCATTGTTAGCATTGCCTGTGACCCCGAAGATGGAGCTTCACCTACGCTACCGTTATTATTACGTATTCCGCTGCTTGAAGTTGTATTAAGAACTGGATCATGAGATCCTTATTTGTGTAAGACCTTATATATGGTTTGTAATGGATGATGTACTGTGGTATCCAATTCTGTTATGTCTCGCAAAAATGGTAATCCTAGGATTGCGATGTATGGCATAACAGGCATCTGGGATTAAAAATCCGGGTGTTGACATCTAGTCACTCTTATGAACTTTGAAGGTGTCTTATGCATCTATTTGCTACTCCATGAGGGACATGTTGAATGCCACTATGCTATGTTTTCTATATGTGAAACAAACAAACATTTTTTGATGCATGTTATTCATGATCTTTGTTTGTAGCCTTTCATGTTGCGTGCATAGTTACTTTGTATTACTGTTAGAACTCCATCTTTTATGCACATGTTTAGAGTTCTTTGATCCTAGCTTTCAATGCTTTCAAATGGTTTGATCTTGGTTTTGATGGTGCATGTCACCTCAAAAATTATTCTTTTATCACTTACCTACTTGAGGACGAGCAGGAGTTAAGCTTGGGGATGCTTGATACGCCGGAAACGTATCTATAATTTTTGATGTTCAATGCTTGTTTAGTATCTACTTTGCTTTTCTTTGTCCACACTTTGAGGTGCTTTTCATATGTTTTATGGTACTAACCTATTAACAAGTTGCCTGATACGCCCAATTTGCATCACCCTTCTATATCATAATTTACCTCTATTCATTGATATTTGTCTTATTATGAGGTATTACTTATGGCTTTTCATCTGTTTATGCATGTTGGATGATTCTTGGAGGATGGACTGCCGGAGTCTGGATTCTGATGGAAAAGAGGGTGTTTCGGTGCAATTTCGCAAAGATTAGAAAAATACCAGAAAAATATGGAAACATATTATTTTACCAGAAGACGAAGGAAGCCAAAAGGAGGGACGGAGTTGGGCCTCAGGGGGTCCACACCCCCTAGGCACGGGCCCACCTGACCCCGCGCCTAGGGCAGGTGTGGCCCACCTGCCCGGCCTTCGACTCCGCCCCTTCTCCTATATCTTCCCTACGGAACCCTAATACTGGGGGAGCAACCACAGATAGATCTCCGCCGCCTCTGGGGGCGGAAAACACCAAGAGAGAAAGATCTCTCTGGCAGACAGATTTCTGCCAGGAGAATTCCTTCCCGGAGAGGGGAGACCGTCGCCATCAACTCCGTCATCAAGCTAGGCTTCATCAGGATCATCATCATCATCATCCACACCATCATCTCCACCAGCACCATCATCACCACTCCATCCTGTTGTAACAATTGTGTTGGATATTGCTTTAGTTCTTAGGGGAAACTTTCAAGGTGTTAATTACTATTGTAGTTGATGCTTGTGAGTGGAACCATTGGATTACTGTTTATGTTCAGATTGTTATCCATTATTATATCATCTTTGATCTTGATCCATATGATGTCTTGTGAGTAGTTCGTTTAGTTCTTGAGGACATGGGAGAAGTCATGTTGTTAGTAGTGAATCTATGATGAGTTATTATTCAATGGTTTAGTATTTAAGTTGTGGTGCTATTCTTATAGTGGTGTCATGTGAACGTAGACTACATGATACTTCACCATTTATGGGCCTAGGGGAATGCATTGTGTATTTGGCTACTAATCGCGGGGCTGTTGGAGTGATAGAAACCTATACCCCCGTTAGGACACCTTTGCACAAGGGAGTGTAGGATCTCAGAGTTTAAGGCTATGGTTAGATTTATATCTTAATTACTTTCCTATAGTTATGGATGTTTGCAGGGGTTTTAATCACAAGTATGTATTATTCCTAGGAAGGGTGGTATGTTAGCACAGGTTCACCCACACAACACTTACGAACACCATAGAAGAGTACTCAGCTATTTGAAGCGAAAGCACTTGACAGAATTTCCATGTGTCCTCGAGAACGTTTGGTCCTTATAAATATTTCCACTGGCTTGTCCTTTGCTAAGAAAGGATTGGGCCACTTGCTCCGTTTGTTCGTTACTTGTGTTACTTTCTCTTTGTTTTGTTGCCTTGTCAGAAAACCACTAAAAATCCGTTTGCTAAGTATTCACAGGTATTTTCTGCTCCATACCACTGTTCAGCACCTTCTGCTCCTCGTTGGGATCGACACTCCTATTTATCGAAAGTACTACGATACACCCCCTATACTTGTGGGTCATCATTGCCACAATGCCAGTTGCCTGTTTTTTGCTGTTTTTGGTTCCAGAAAAGCTAGTAAGGAAATATTCTCGGAATTGGATGGGACAAAAAGCCAAAGTCAATATTTCACCAAGAAGAACACGAGAGGAGAGGAGGGGAGAGCCAGAGAGGTTGCACCTTCAGCGGGCCCACCCTAGGTCGCACCAAGGAATGGGCCCCCTGGCCACCTCCCAGCCTTCCCTCTTCGCCTATAAGAATTCCCCGATGCCTAAACCCTAAGCACCCGATCAATATTCCACAATACCGTCTGTAGCCGCAGCCACCATCATCCCTAGATCGGGGGGGATCTGAAGCTCTTCCCAGCACCCTGTCGGAGGGGAGATCATCCTGGAGGCCTTCTTCTTCATCATGCCAGCCTTCAGTATGAAGCGTGAGTAGTTCCACCTTGGACTACGGGTCCATGTAGTAGCTAGATGGTTGTATCGCCTCCTTGTTCTTTCAAGCATAGATCTTGTGAGATCCGCTCATGATCAAGATCTCATCTATTTGTAATCATGCATGCTGTGTTTGTGGGGATCCGATGGATATTGAGATTACTATGTCAGATTGATTAATGGTTTTGTCTTATTGATTATATCATGTCTAAGTTGTTTATGATCTTGCATGATCTCCGTTGTTAGTAGCTATCTTGGCCAAGTAGTTTCTAGTGACTCCAAGAGGGGGTATTTATGCTCGATATTGGGTTCTTGCCTCTATTTAATCAAGGTAAGTGACAGAAATCTCTAAGGTTGTAGATGTGTTGTTGCCACTAGGGGAAAACAACGGTCTCTTGTTTATGGAACAAGTGGATTGTTTACCTTACACACTTTGATTAAAGCAGTTGTCTGTTGCTTGCAACTTAATACTGGAGGGGGTTCGAATGATAACCCAAAGGTGGACTTCTTTTCATAGATGCAGTTGGATGGAGGTCTATGTATATTGTTGTATTTCCCAATCGAATCTCATAGGATCTTTATGTCTAGTATTGCATTGTTATGCCTTGCTGAGTCTTGTGAATTGCCCTACTGTAATTTGTTTACCCAGTATGCCATGTTTGTTTATCTAAGGAGGACACCTCTAGTGAACTATGGACCATGGTCCAATATTTACCATGGATACATCTTCCATAGGGGTGGACACAAAGCTCGAGGCTCGAGGCTTGGCTCGAGCTTGACATGTTTTGGATCGAGCTCGGCTCAGCTCGAAGGTTGTACAAGCCAAGCCTAAACCCTGCAACTAAGGCTCGAGGCTCGACAAGCCAGCTCGATGAATCTCGCAAGCTGGCTCGAAGGCTCGGTCAATTTTGTTTTTTCCTAATATTTCTAGAAACCTAACATTTCACAAGTATATATAGCATGCATATAACATGGTAAATGCATGCATTGATCAATATATCATCATCTTCGTGATTCTTAATATTACTATCTGAATGACCATTGGTTCCACAAGGATCCAATACATGTAGCTCGTCTGTTACTACTCCCTCTGTCCCAAAATAAGTCACTTGTGTTTGTGTAAATTCTCATATATACTAAAACGTGTCTAGATATATTCAAATCTAGACAAAGCCAAGTTATTTATTTGAGGGACAGGGGTACTAAGTATATACATAATTATAGTTTAACAAATTTAGTAATACTTTCTAAAGATAGGATAAACTTTCGGAACAAAGAAACTGAACATATAGCTTTTCTGGTTTAAGCAAGCAATATTTTGCAACACAAGAGGACTCAACCCAATACACACACAGTACATACCTACACGCGCGCGCACACACACCGACCGAACCATGCGCCACACACCAACAAGCAACACACGTACCCCATTTCATATCCATCGCACACCATCACCCCGGTCATGGGACCCACACACCAACTACCAACCCAATCAATCCCCACAACCCGTCCCCTTCCTCCCCCAACCACAAGGCAGCGCCTGCGCCAAGGCCGACCTCGCCTCCCCGTCACCTCCTCCTTGGAGATCCTCCTGTCTCGCCTGAACCACGCTGCCTGCTACCCCTCCAGAGGGCATCGCTGCTGGGCTGACAGAGGGCGCCTGACCGCTGCTAGGGCCTAGGGAGCGAATCAGCAGGATCACAGGTGGTAGGGGTAGCCATGGAGGAGGAGACGGTGATGGGGTAGGGCGTTAGTGGCGGTGCCGCCCTAACAAGATGAGGGAGAGCGACGGGTGAGGGGCATCAAAGAGATTGGATGAGGGAGGACGAGACAAGAAGAATCGAGTGGCGGAGTCGCGAGCCGCGAGCTTCTCGAGCCGAGCCGCGAGCCTGTTTTCTAGTTACATTTTGTACACAAGCCGAGCCAGGCTCGGCTCGATTTTGCTCGAGCCTAACCGAGCCGAGCCACGAGCCGGCTCGATTCCACCCCTAATCTTCCACTGTTACTGTTTACTTGCTACAAACCATCATCATCTTACACACCATACAGTCAATCCTTGTTACAACAACCAGTGAGATTGACAACCTCACTGTTAGTTGGGGCAAAGTCTAGAGTTTTTGTTGTGCAGGTCTCCATGTTGCTTGCAACACCTTTGAGACGTTTCCTTCCTCCTACTGATTCGATAACCTTGGTTTCTTACTGAGGGAAGACTTGTTGTTGTGCTGCATCATACCTTGCTCTTGGGGTATCCCGACGAAGCTCTCCATGTTGACGAATCACCATCAAGATTTTCTGGCGCCGTTGCCGGGGAAAAAAGAAGAAGAAGATCCCACGTCAACATCACGCCAGCAGGGCCTAGAGTATATCTATCTGTCGTCGGGGATTGGAAAAATTCCACTCTTGATCCATGAGCCTCTACATAACACCTTCGTAGCACTGAACCCACCTTTATAGTCACCCTGTTACGGTGTGACGTTTGATGTTATCAAGATACTCTTCCAGTGTTAGTGATTGATATGATCTCATGGTCTAAGGACTAGGATTACTTCGTATGATATTCTAGCAATATAAACACAATGACTTTGATCATAATGCTATACTTCGGATGAATGTTCATCACATCATTCCAACAATGTTGTCACCTCGTTATTAAGAACATCCAATGTCCATGATCAAGAAACCTTTGATCATCTTGTTAATCAACGAGCTAGTTTATAAGAGAGGCATAACTAAGAACTTTTTTTTATTAAACACATATGTATTAACATTTCCGTATTAATACAATTACAGCATGCAAAATAAACATTTATCATAAACAAGGAATAAGATAAGAACCACTTTATTATTGCCTCTCGGGCATATTCCCTCCAGGTACTTCTGTGGAGGGCGCAATGGTTGCGAGTTGTCTCCGTTTTCGACGCACAGTTGTTATCAGCTTTATTTTTCTTTTCTTTATTCTTGCTTTTTCGTCTTGGGCTTGGCTTGTGTTGTTCTGCCCCAGAAATGTTTGGAACGTTGTATCGGTCGTTTGCTATATTAATATAGCGAGGCGTAAAGCCTGTGTTGGGGATATGCTATATGGGTATCCTTATAGCATGTCTCTTATCCGGCTAACCCGGGTGGCTCACAGATGGTAGCATGGCCTATGGCCTGCTGGGTGGCCCAGTTAGATGGATCCAGAAGGGAGGCCCATGCCGGATAAAGGAAGGCTACGGTGGAGTCACCAACGTACCTAGAGCCTTGGAGTACAAGATACACACGACTAGTAATAGACAGTGTAGGACTCTGTAACCTGTCCGGCTAGGACTTTTCCCTGTAACCCTAGGACCTGGCGACTATATAAGTCGGGCCTATGGGAGCCTTAGGACACAACTTCATACAACCTACAAATGAACCTATCTCTCAGAATCGGGCGTATTGCCCTTATAGTGATTTATAGCAGGAGTAGGATTCCGCCACCGTTGTGGGATCTGAACCTGGGTAAGCTGTGTTACCTCGTACCCATCAACCGTCCACCTTACCCCACGTCTCTAAACACGCACTGTGAGGACCCCTCCATGGCGTACTCGTCGGCAATACCATGACAGTTGGCGCCCACCGTGGGGCAAGAGGCGCTTCAGGCTCTTTAGCGGGCGAGGACCAAGATCTTCGCGGGAATCAGCGAAACCGTAGCCATCGGTCGCGTTCTCTTCTCTGGCAACGTTCCGATCGTCCCTCCTGACGAGTTCTGGATCCCGGCGAAGACGAACCCTACGCGGTGTTCGGTCATTCCTATCGGAGACATCCACCTCTTCATCAGCGAAACCGACTCAGGCATTAGTTCCCTGGGAGTCGGAGGAGTACCAAGACCCGCACGCACCGCCTACGGGCAGGATACATTCGCAGAAGGATCGATGTCGGATCTCTCTTTGGAGTTTGCCAGCAAAGATCGGAAAACACCAAGACCCGCACGGACCGCCTACGGGCAGGATATGTTCACGGAAGGATCGATGTCGGATCTCTCTTTGGAGTTTGCTGGCAAAGATTGGAAAACACCAAGTCCCACACGGACTGCCTACGGGCAGGATACGTTCGCGGAAGGATCAATGTCGGATCTCTCCTTGGAGTTTGCCGGCAAAGATCGGAAAAATTCAAGGCCCACCCAAACTGCCCCTGTGCAGGATATAAAGGTGGAAGATCACTACAAATCCGCTGGCTTCGTCCATTTTTCTCCCTAGGGACATACTTGACTTCATAGCCCAAGAAGCTCTTGGCTACCTCGTCCACTTCGTCTCGATATGCCGCCATCATAGGGTTCCACGCATTCCAGGTGCCAGCCACCTGCTGGGCAACCAAGTCGGAATCTCCACAGCAAACTATGCGCTTGATGCCAATATCCTTGGCTACACGTAGCCCGTGAATGAGTGCTTCATACTCCGCCATGTTATTTGTAGCCTCGAAGTGGATCTGCAGAACATAGTGTAGCTTGTCTCCTGTTGGTGACTGTAGCAATACACCAGCCCCCGATCCGTTGAGCAGCTTTGATCCGTCAAAGTGCATCACCCAGTATTCTGGTTCCGGCAATGGAGTAGTATCTGGCGTCTCTGTCCAATCTGCAATAAAATCCGCCAAGGCTTGTGACTTGATAGCGTCGCGTCTCTTGTAGGTGATATCGAAGGCGGCAAGTTCAATGCCCCACTTCGCGACCCTTCTTGTAGCATCGCTGTTATTGATAATGTCGGACAATGGAGTCTTGCTCACCACTGTAATTGGGTTCTCCTGAAAGAAATGCCTCGGCTTCCGAGAAGCAAGGAATACTCCATAAGCTATCTTTTGGTAGTGCGGGTAACGCTGCTTAGACTACGTCAAGACCTCGCTCACATAGTAAACTGGTCGTTGAACTCCGTGCTCATAGCCTGGTTCCTTCCGCTCTACCACGACGACGACGCTGATAACCCGGTTGGTTGCCGCCATGTAAATTAACAGGGGCTCTCCAGGCTCGGGTGCTGCAAGGATGGGAGCCGAGGAAAGAATATCCTTGAGTTGCTTCAGTGATGCTTCTGCTTCGTCCGTCCATGTGAATTTGTCCGCCTTCTCCAGCAACTTGCATAGCGGCAGGGCCTTCTCTCCAAGTCGGCTGACGAACCGACTAACTGCTGCAACACAACATGTTAGTCGTTGAATGTCCTTTAGGCATGTTGGACGGTTTATGTTTAAGATGGCCTTGATTTTCTCCGGTTGACCTTGATTCCGCGTTGGGAAATGATGAAGCCCAACAATTTGCCGGCTGGAACCCCGAAGACGCACTTCTTAGGGTTAAGCATCATGTTGTATTTTCGGAGATTATCAAAGGTTTCTTTTAAGTCGGAGATTAAGTCATTTGACTTTTTATACATCACCGCGATATCGTCCACATAAGCGTGAACGTTCCGACCAATTTGGTCATGGAGGCAACGTTGCATTGTCCGCTGGTACGTAGCACCTACGTTTTTCAGCCCAAAGGGCATTGTGACATAGCAAAACGTGTTGTATGGGGTAGTGAACGAAGTGGCCAATTGGTCCGACTTCCTCATCTTGATCTGGTGGTATCCTGAGTATGCATCAGAAAACACAAAAGTTCCGATCCAGCCGTCGAGTCAATGCCTTGGTCAATGCGAGGCAAAGCAAACGGATCTTTGGGACATGCTTTGTTCAAGCCGGTGTAATCAACGCACATTCTTAATTCATTGGTTCCCTTTTTGGGGACAAGTACAGGATTGGCCACCCATTGGGTGTGAAGGACTTCTCGGATAAATCTAGCCTTAAGTAACCTAGCTATCTCTTTTGCCAATGGCACGTCTCTTCTCATCTCCAAAGCGTCATAGAGGTTGTTTCACTGGTTTTCATTTTAGATCAATGTTTAAGCTATGCTCGGCAAGTTCCCTAGGTACACCTTTCATGTCGGCTGGTTGCCAGGCAAAGATGCCCCTATTCTCACGGAGGAACTCGATGAGCGCGCTTTCCTATTTGGGATCCAGGTTCGTCCCAATGGCGACGGTCTTGGAGGCATCGCCTACCGCAAGTTCCACCAGCTTGGTCTCGATGGCAGCCTTGAACGCAGGAGCGGAGTCGGAGATCTGCTTCTTCGATGCGGGCATCTCTGAGTCATTGACCTTGCTCTGGATCTCTTTGAATTCTTCGCTGTAGAGGACAGCTTCTGCAATGGCTGCTTCATTGATCTCGCAGTCCCTTGCCTTGGTAAAGCTTCCGGATACGGTGATGACACCGTTTGGTCTGGGTATCTTGAGTTTGTTGTAGACGAAGCATGGCTTGGCCATGAACGTGTGGAATATGTCGCGACCAAATATGACGTGGTACACGCTCTTGAAGGGGACCACCTCAAAGGTCATGCGCTCTTGGCGGTAATTATTAACATCGCCAAAGGCAACCTGAAGTGTAATGCACCCAAGGGACCGAGCCTCCCGACCAGGAACTATGTCGTGGAAGATGGTGTTGGTCCGCCTTAGGTTTGCCTCCGTCAAGTTCATCTTATGCAGTGTATCCAGGTACATGATGTTGATGCTGCTTCCACTATCCACCATACACTTGGTGAATTCCACGCCGTCAATCAAGGGGTTGATGCCCATGGCGTACTGGTTCTCCGTGGGCACAAGGTCTGGGTGGTCTGTCCTATCCCAAGTTATTGGAACCTCCGACTAGTGCAAGTACTGGGGGAATGGGGGGAGAGTGGCCATCAGGATCCTCAGAGAGGTCTTCTGTTGTCGGACGGTGGGGGTGCCAAGGAAAGTATGGTAGACTGGAGCCTTCCTTGCGAAGGGGTTCTTGACCTTGTCGTCGCTCTTGGCGGCGTGCTTGGGGTCAACGTCTTCGTCCATGTCACTTGAATCCTTGGACTCCTCGGTGGTTCTTCTTTTTTCCGCCTCCAGGGCGGCGGTAGTCTTCTTGGAGGCTCCACTCTCCGTCTTCTTCTTCTTGCCTCCGTCGGCAGCGTCAGAGGTGGAGCTCTTCCGCTTTCGCGCCAACGGGACTCGTCGTCGAACACGACCGTGACTTCCTTCATCTCTGGATCGTAGATTTGGGCAGCCAGGTTGCCCTCATCTAGATCGCTAAGCTGTTAAGTGAGAAATCACCGTGTTAGATAAGATGGTATTGGCAAGACGGAAAAACTGGAGCATATGTCGTACTCGGAAAATAAATACCTACCTTTGGGCACTTGCCTTCCACGAACATGTCGTAGGTGATGGTGAAGCCACGCTTCTTATCCTTCACCTTGACGATGTCCTTAAGGCGGAGCTTGACGGAGTCGCTCGAGAAGTTATCCACGGAGATGCGGAGGCTATCCCTTCTGTCGCTGGTATACTCGTGCATGAACTTCGCGTTGTGCTGCATAGGTTGGATTTGCTTGATGAAACAGCACATGGCTAGGTTCAAGCCAGTCAAACCCGTCTCTACAAACCATTCGATCCGCCTTATAGCGCGAGAAGCGTCGAGGTCGGAGGGAAGGGAGGCTTGGGATCTCCACGTGGAAACTTCAGCGGTGGCTCCATCCATGAAGTCCGGGTACGTTACTTATCGGCCCACCAGAGGAATGTCGGGGCCGTAAAAGTATGTCTGTTGCCAATTCTTGCAGGACTCATGGCCGACGATGTCGGGGAACCGCCGGCTAGGTCGAATCTTGAAGCTTATGGTAACGCAGTTCCTAAGCTCCTCCTTACTATGTCCGGCTTCATGTTTGACGGTGAAGAAGTACACAAAAAGGTCTAACCTAGGCCTTATCCCTAAGTATCCCTCGCAAAGTGCCGCGAAGTTGCTAAGTACTAAGATACTATTGGGGGAAAGGTTATGGGGCTGGACCCTATAGTGGTTTAATACGGAGAGAGAGAAGTGAGAGATAGGCAGGGAAACGCCGCGTACCAGCTGAGCTTTGAGGTACACCTTTTCTCCGTCTTGGGGAGAAGGTGTCACCTTGTCGGCCGGCGCCGCTCGCCAAGCGAGCCCCTCCATCGCAGGAAGGTAGCCTTCGGTGACCATCTCTTGGATGTCGCGGTCGGTGATGTCCGAGCCGCGCCAGTCGCCCTTGTGCGAGTCTGGATCCTCCTCCAGCGGCTCTAGCGCCGCCAAATTTGGGTTGCCGCTGGTGGATTCGATCACCGCCGATGCGGGGATGACTAAACCCTCTGGGGGCACAACGACGGAGCTCGCCGGCTTTGTCGCGGCTTCGCTCGACGCTGCCATTGATGGGGAGGTGCTGCTGCTAGCCATGGAGTGAAGGTTGGGTGCGACTGGTGCAGATGGGAGCTAGGGTTTTTTCGAGGTTTCTCACGGAGAGCTCGAGGAGACGCGCGGCTGGAGGAAGAAGATGACACGAGAAGAATGAGATAAAAAGTGGAAATTTCCCCACGGTTACTATTTATCATCCTCGGCGTCAAGATTCGTGCAGCTTGATCAGATGGTTGCCGCGTAGACGACGTGTTCGCGAACGTGTGCGGAAATTTTGCCACGTCTCCAGCCGTCGCCGCCAACGGTTCGTATCGCTCGCGCGAGAAAATAGGATATGATTGCGTTCTCTGCATGTGTGAGTTACGAGGCGTCGCTGACCTAAGCCTACGTCGTCCTAGCTGACATGGGCAGATGAGTCGTCACATCGAATATTCCGACATGGACGGATTCAATCCGACTATAGAAGAGTACGATGGAAGATTCAGCATTTCTCCGGCTTACAAAGTTTAAGACGGAGAAAGCCTTGCAGGGTTCTTTGGGAGGACTACAAGATGTTGCTTGACGATTTGCCGACATCCATCTAGACGGAGCATTTCACGTGAAGAGGCAAGACGACGCAAGATCTCGGAGTTCTCCGGGGGCTACTGTTGGGGATATGCTATATGGGTATCCTTATAGCATGTCTCTTATCCGGCTAACCCGGGTGGCTCACATATGGTAGCATGGCCTATGGCTCTTTGGGCTGCCAGTTAGATGGATCCAGAAGGGAGGCCCATGCCAGATAAAGGAAGGCTACGGTGGAGTCACCAACGTACCCGGAGCCTTGGAGTACAAGATACACAAGACTAGTAATAGACAGTGTAGGACTCTGTAACCTGTCCGGCTAGGACTTTTCCCTGTAACCCTAGGACCTGGCAACTATATAAGTCGAGCCTATGGCAGCCTTAGGACACAACTTCATACAACCTCGCACAGCGAACCTATCTCTGTAACTGGGCGTATTGCCCTTATAGTGATTTATAGCAGGAGTAGGATTCCGCCACCATTGTGGGATCTGAACCTGGGTAAGCTGTGTTACCTCGTACCCGTCAACCGTCCGCCTTACCCCACGTCTCTAAACACGCACTGTGAGGACCCCTCCATGGCGTACTCGTCGGCAATACCACGACAGCCTGTTTCGAGAAGATTGGTTCCCTAGAGAGAGATATCTAGGAAAATTAAGCTCAACATTCATAGAGGAGAGAGTGGTAAGGGCAACCTCCACTTGGGAAAGAAAGGGGATTTATATAGCCCCTCCCTAAAATTTGTCCGTTGCATAGTTGATGACTCCTTGTTGACGTGGAGCACTTCGTCGGGAAACCCCAAGAGCAAGGTGTGAAGTAGCACAACAGCAAGTCTTCCCTCAGTAAGAAACCAAGGTTATCGAACCAGTAGGATGAAGGAAACGTCTCAAAGGTGTTGCAAGCAACGTGGAAACCTGCACAACACAAACTCAAGACTTTGCCCCGACGAACAGTGAGGTTGTCAATCTCACCGGTTTTTGTAACAAAGAAGTAACTGTATGGTGTGGAAGGTGATGATGGTTTGCAGCAAGTAAACAGTAACAGTGGAAGATGTATCAATGGTAAAGATTGGACCGGGGTCCATAGTTCACTAGAGGTGTTCTCCTTAGATAAACAAACATGGCATGCTGGGTAAACAAATTACAACAGGGCAATTGATAGGACTGAGCAAGGAATAACAATGCAATACTAGACAAAAAGATCCTATGAGATTCGATTAGGCAATACAACAATATACATAGACCGCCATCCAACTGCATCTATGACTAGAAGTCCACCTTCAGGTTATCATCCGAACTGAAGGGTTTCGCGGCATAGTAAATCAAAATTTTCTATGGATGCGAACAGAGGGAAGCCAAGATCTAATCTAGGAGATGCAAACAACAAGAGAGATTGGATTAGATCTTCATACCCTTGAAGATTCGCACTGTGAGCGTTAAATGGAACGTGGGGTCATGTAGTCGTACTCGCTTCTCCTCCTCGCGATCTGATTCGATCTAGCACCACAAGTGGCGATGCCTCCGTGAGATGCACACGTGCGGCACCTCGACGTCTCCTCCTTCCTTGGTCCAGCAAGTGGGTGGAGAGATGGGTTGGATCTACAACGCGACGGCGCGGTGCAATTGGTGGAGAATTTCTGCAGCAGGGCTTCGCCTACAAGCAGTCGGGAGGGAGAGAGGAGGGCAGCAGGGCGGCTAGGGTTGGAGGGGAAGGTGTGGGGGGGTGGTGCGCCCCCAGCCCTCTATATATAGAGGGGTGGGAGAAGCCCTAACCCCTCCCCCAAGCCCTAGGCCAGCGGCCAAAGGAGGAGGAGTGGGGGGCAAGGAAACCCCCCCCTTCTAGAAGGTCTATCTAGGGTTTTACCCTAGCTGGCCGGTTGGGCCCTATGGGGCCTTGTGCCCCTGGCCCAATGCGTCCAGGGCACTCCCTCATAGGCCCATGCCCCCTCCCGGAAGGTGGGGCCACGTTGGTCCCCTTCCGGAAGGTTCTAGAAGCTTCCGGTACAATACCGATTAAGCCAGAACAATTCCGAACTCCAAAAACTGCACTACCTTATATGAATCTTATTCTCCGGACCATTCCGGAACCTCTCGTGATGTCCCGGATCCCATCCAAGACTCCGAACAAAAACTCATAAACCAAATATCCAATCTATCCTAGCGTCGAGACACGTTAAGTGTGTGACCCTGCGGGTTCGAGAATATGCAGACATGATCTTCTATCAATAATCAACAGCGGGGTCTGGAAACCCATATTGACTCCCACACATTCATCGATGATCATATCGGATGAACCATGATGCCAGGATTCAATCAATCCCATATATATATTCCCTTCGTCTCGCGATATTTTACTTGCCCGAGATTCGATCGTCGGTACCGTCATACCTAGTTCAATCTTTTTCACAGCAAGTACTTTACTCGTTCCGTAATACGATATCACTTTGTGATTAACTCCTTAACCACATGCTTGCAAGCGGTGTTGATATCGATTACCGAGTGGGCCCGAAGTATATCTCTCCGACTTGGGAGGGACAAATCCCATCTCGATACATACAACCCAACAGATACTTTCCGATCACCTGAGAGACACCTTTATGATCACCCTCTCATAGGATGACGTTTGATGACCTCAAAGCTTTCTTACGATACCAGGGAGTTGTATTATCTCATGGTCTAAGAAATACAATATTTGACATAAGGAAAGCTTCGCAAAGATGAACACGATGACACGATCTAATTGCTTCGCTTAGTTTGGGTCTGTCCATCACATCATTCTCCCAATGATATGATCTCATTATTAATCGACAACTCATGTCCATGGTTAGGAAACCTTAACCATCATTAATCAATGAGCTAGTCCATAGAGGCGTACTAGGGACACGGTGTTGTTTACAAACCACACAAGTATTAATGTTTCCGCTTAATACAATTCTAGCATGGAATATAAACATTATCATGAATAAGAATTATAATAATAACATCTTTATTATTGCCTCTAGGGCATAATTCCAACAGTCTCCCACTTGCACTAGAGTCAATAATCTAGTTTACATTTGGCAACAATCTAACACCCATGGCACTAAGGTGCTGATCATATTTTGCACGTGGAAGAGGGTTAGTCAATGGATCTGCGACATTCAGATCTGTATGTACTTTGCTAATCTTCAGATCTCCATCTGCTATATAATCTCGGATTATATGAAACTTGCGGTTGATATGCTTGGTCTTTGGATGATATCTTGGTTCCTTAGCGAGTGCTATGGCGCCAGTGTTGTCACACAATATCTCCAGTGGGTCCAATGCACTTGGAACCACGCCAAGATCAGTGATGAAGTTTCTGATCCAAACTCCTTCACTTGACGCTTCTGCAGCAGCCATGTATTCTGCTTCTACTGTAGATCCCGCGATCACGCTTTGCTTGCAGCTTCTCCAGCTCACAACTCCTCCATTCAAAATATAAACGTATCCTGTCTGAGATTTAGAATCATCCTTGTCGGTGTCGAAACTAGCATCGACGTAACCTTTTACGACGAGTTGTTCATCACCTCCATAGACTAAGAACATTTCTTTAGTCCTATTTAGGTACTTTAGGATGTTCTTCACGGCTGTCCAGTGTTCCACTCCTGGATCACTTTGGTACCTGCTTGTCAAACTAAGAGCATTGGACACATCCGGTCTAGTACACAGCATGGCATACATGATAGAACCTATGGCCGAGGCATAAGGCACTTTGCTCATAGCTTCCCTATCATTTACCGTAGCTGGACACTGAGCCTTGCTCAATATCTTACCTGACAACATAGGCACTGAACCTTTCTTTGCCTTATCCATTCTGAACCTTTTTCAGAACTTTGTCTAGGTATGTACTCTGGCTTAAACCTATCAGGCGTCTTTGTCTATCTCTATAGATTTTGATGCCCAATATATAAGAAGCTTCACCTAGGTCTTTCTTTGAAAAACACTTGTTCAAATAACTCTTCACATCGTTAAGCATGTTAATGTCATTTCCAATAATCAATATGTCATCCACATATAGTACCAGAAATGTCACCGAGCTCCCACTCACTTTCTTGTAGATACAAGCTTCGTAGCAATTTGGAACAAATCCAAAGCTCTTGATCACTTGATCAAAACGAAGGTTCCAACTCCGAGATGCTTGCTTCAGTCCATAAATATAACGCTGAAGTTTGCATACTTTATCAGCATCCTTAGGATCGACAAAACCTTCGGGTTGCATCATATACAACTCTTCATCAATGTTGCCATTGAGGAATGCATTCTTGACATCCATCTTCCATATTTCATAATCATGAAACGCAACAATTGCTAATAAAATCCGAATGGACTTAAACATCGCTATGGGAGAGAAAGTCTCATCGTAGTCAACACCTTGAACTTGTCGAAAACCTTTCGCGACAAGCCGTGCTTTATAGACGGTAACATTACCATCCGCGTCCGTTTTCTTCTTGAAGATCCATTTGCACTCAACGGCCTTTCGGTCGCTAGGAGGGTCCACCAAAGTCCATACTTGGTTTTCGCTCATGGATCCCAATTCGGATTTCATGGCCTCTAGCCATTTCTCAGAGTCTGGTCTCATCATCGCTTCCTCATAGTTCGCAGGCTCACTGTCATCTACTAGCAAGACAGTTAAGACAGGGTTGTCGTACCACTCAGGAGGGGCACGCGACCTTGTTGACCTGAAACGTTCAGTAGCAGCATCGTCCGAAGCTTCATGATCCTTGTCATTAGCTTCCTCTATTGTTCTTGTAGGCGGCACTGGAACAATTTCAGGTGCTGCGCTACTCTCCAACTCAGGAGAAGGTTCAACAACCTCGTCTAGCTCTACTTTCCTCCCACTCACTTCTTTCGAGAGAAACTCCTTCTCAAGAAAGGAACCGTTCTTTGCGACAAACACTTTGCCTTCGGTTCTGTGATAGAAGGTATACCCAATAGTTTCCTTAGGGTATCCTATGAAGACGCATTTCTCCGCTTTGGGTTCGAGCTTGTCCGGCATCAACTTCTTGACGTAAGCTTCGCATCCCCAAACTTTAAGAAATGACAACTTAGGTTTAGCGCTAAACCACAGTTCATACGGTGTCGTCTCAACGGATTTAGATGGTGCCCTATTTAAAGTGAATGCAGCGGTTTCTAATGCATAACCCCAAAATGATAACGGCAAATCAGTAAGAGACATCATCGATCGGACCATATCTAATAAAGTTCGATTCCGGCGTTCAGACACACCATTGCGCTGTGGTGTTCCGGGTGGCGTGAGTTGCGAAACAATTCCGCTTGCTTTAAGATGCGTGAGAAAATCATAACTCAAATATTCGCCCCCACGATCAGATCATAGAAACTTAATCTTTCTGTTACGATAGTTCTCCACTTCATTCCGAAATTCCTTGAACTTTTCAAATGTTTCAGATTTATGTTTCATTAAATAGATATACCCATATCTACTTAAGTCATCGGTAAAAGTGAGAAAATAGCGATATCCACCGTGCGTCGAAACACTCATCGGTCCGCATACATCGGTATGTATGATTTCCAACAAGTCCGTTGCTCGCTCCATCATTCCGGAGAACGGGGTTTTGATCATCTTGCCCATGAGGCATGGTTCGCATGTGTCAAATGATTCAAAATCAAGAGACTCCAAAAGTACATCAGAATGGAGTTTCTTCATGCGCTTTACACCAATATGACCTAGACGACAGTGCCACAAATAAGTAGTATTATCACTATCTACTTTGCATCTCTTAGCCTCAATGTTATGGATGTGTGTTTCATCCCTTTCGAGATTTAGAAGAAATAAACCATTCACAATAGGTACATGACCATAAAAGATGTTACTCATATAAATAGAACAACCATTATTCTCCGATTTAAATGAATAACCGTCTTGCAATAAACACGATCCAGAAATAATGTTCATGCTCAACGCAGGCACATAATAACATTTATTGAGGTTTAAAACTAATCCTCAAGGTAAAACTAAGGAGAGCGTCCGACGGCCATCACATCAACTCTTGATCCGTTGCCAGCGATCGTCACCTCATCCCTCGCAAGTCAGCCGTCTATTCCGTAGCTCTGTTTGAGTTACAAATATTAGCAATGAACCAGATCAAATACCTAGGCACTACAACGAGGGCTAGTAAGGAAAACATCAATAACATGTATATCAAATATACCTTTGATGGTGCCAGCCTTCTTGTCCGCTAAGTACTTTGGACGATTGCGCTTCATGACCCTTGTCCTTGCAATAGAAGCACTCGATGTCCGGCTTAGGACCAGACTTGAGCTTCTTCTCAGGGCAACGCGCTTACGCCGCCTTTCTTGAAGGGCTTCTTTGCACCCTTACCTTTCTTAAAGGAGGGCTTGTTGACCATCAACACATGATTATCCTTTTGATGTCCACCTCGCAACCTTCAGCTGCGAAGAGCTCGGTGATCGTATCAGTGGAACCAATCTGATTATGAGTCACTACAAAACTTTTGTAGCTGGGAGGGAGTGATTGCAGAACCCTGTCAATCTTGAGCTCCTCTGGAATCTTGCAGTCCAGTTGCTCAAGGCGTTGAGTGTAGCCCGACATATTTATGGCGTGCTCACTAACGGAACTCCCTTCCTCCATCTTGCAGTTAAAGAACTTCTCAGATATCTCATATCTCTCAGAACGGGCCTGAGTCTGAAACATGGTTTTCAGCTCCTCGAGAATCTCAAAGGGCCCGGGATAGTCTTCAAAACGATTTTGAAGGTCTGATTCCATAGCAAACAACATGGTGCTCTTAATCACACCATAATCATCTTTGCGCCGATGACAGCGGCTTTCTCATCAGCCTTGCGCATTAGGGCGTCACCTAACGCTTTCTCAAGGACATAGTCCTTTTAACCGCCAGATTGCGGAACCAGTTGGTGAAGTTAGACCCATTGTTTTTAAGCTTTTCTTTCTCAGCAAAAACGTTGAAGTTGAAGTTGGACTTAGCCATGTGATCTACAATATTTGCATGTACAAATTAGACTATGTTCATGATAACTAGTTCAACTTTTAATCAAATTACTAGATGAACTCCCACTAAATTCAACATCCCTCAAGTTGTTTAGTGAACACGATCCAAATTCACCACACCTAATCCGATCTTCACGAGAAGAGATGTGGTTTCAATGGTGGACAACGAAGTGTCGATCATATCATTCATATGACTCATGCTTAACCTTTCGGTTCATGTGTTTCGAGGCTATGTCTGTACATGCTAGGCTCGTCAAGTCAAACCCAAGTATTTCCGCGTGTGCAAAACTGGCTTGCACCCGTTGTATGTGAGCGTAGAGTCTATAGCACCCGATCATCACGTGATGCTTGGACACGACGAACTTTCGCAACGGTGCATACATGGGGAGAACACAGTTTTATCTTGATCTTTAAGTGAGGAATCATCTTATAATGCTACCGCATGATCTAAGCATAATAAGATACATAAAAAGATAAACATCACATGCATATAACTTTATGTGACATGGTATAGCCAATCTTCGCGCAATGATCTCCATCTTGTGCGTGCCGGCATGATCTCCATCACTCCACCATGATTGCCTCCACCATGAATAGAAACTACAACTATTGCTAACTACTTAGCGATAAAGTAAAGCTATTACATGGCGTATAAGAAGTTGACTCGCAGGTCATACACAATTATAAAGATAACCATATGGCTCCTGCCGGTTGTGTACTCATCGACATGCAAGTCGTGAAACATTACAAAACATGATCATCGCATACAATACACACATCACATCTTGGGCCATACCATATCACAGAAAACACTCCCTGCAAAAACAAGTTAGACGCCTCTACTTTGTTGTTGCATGTTTTACGTGGCTTATGGGAGTAGCAAGCTAAGAACGATTCTTACCTACGGAAAGCCACAATGGTGATATTATGGTTGCCAAACTCCGGTGTTAAACCCATGACAACTATAGTGAGAGAAACAGGCATCCACCAGCCACATGTGTGGAAAAAGCCACACGTCAAGTGCGGAGCCGGTCTCGCGAACGACGTCGCGTAAGGTTGGCCTGGACCGCTTCAATCTCACTATCCCGCGTCATAAGAAGAACACAAACAAGAGGCTTGCAACAGAAAACATCAACGCCCGCAACAACCATGTTGTGTTCTACTCGTGAAACACATCTACGCATAGATCTAGCTCTGATACCACTGAAGGGTTTCGCGGCATAGTAAATCAAAATTTTCTATGGATGCGAATAGAGGGAAGCCAAGATCTAATCTAGGAGATCCAAACAACGAGAGAGATTGGATTAGATCTTCATACCCTTGAAGATTCGACATGAACGCGTTCGTCGGAACGTGGGTGATGTAGTCGTACTCGCTTCTCCTCCTCGCGATCCGATCCGATCTAGCACCACAAGTGGCGATGCCTCCGTGAGATGCACATGTGCGGCACCTCGACGTATCCTCCTTCCTTGGTCCAGCAAGTGGGGTGGAGAGATGGGTTGGATCTACAACGCGATGGCGCGGTGCAATTGGTGGAGAATTTCTACAGCAGGGCTTCGCCTACAAGCAGTCGGGAGGGAGAGAGGAGGGCAACAGGGCGGCTAGGGTTGGAGGGGAAGGTGTGGGGGGGGCGGTGCGCCCCCAGCCCTCTATATATAGAGGGGTGGGCGCAGCCCTAACCCCTCCCCCAAGCCCTAGGCCGGCGGCCAAAGGAGGAGGAGTGGGGGGCAAGGAAACCCCCCCTTCTAGAAGGTCTATCTAGGGTTTTACCCTAGCTGGCCGGTTGGGCCCTGTGGGGCCTTGTGCCCCTGGCCCAATGCGTCCAGGGCACTCCCTCATAGGCCCATGCCCCCTCCCGGAAGGTGGTGCCACGTTGGTCCCCTTCCGGAAGGTTCTAGAAGCTTCCGGTACAATACCGATTAACCCGGAACAATTCCGAACTCCAAAAACTGCACTGCCTTATATGAATCTTATTCTCCGGACCATTCCGGAACCTCTCGTGATGTCCCGGATCCCATCCGAGACTCCGAACAAAAACTCATAAACTAAATGTCCAATCTATCCTAGCGTCGAGACACGTTAAGTGTGTGACCCTGCGGGTTCGAGAATATGCAGACATGATCTTCTATCAATAATCAACAGCGGGGTCTGGAAACCCATATTAACTCCCACACATTCATCGATGAACATATCGGATGAACCATGATGCCAGGATTCAATCAATCCCATATATATATTCCCTTCGTCTCGCGATATTTTACTTGCCCGAGATTCAATCGTCGGTACCGTCATACCTAGTTCAATCTCGTTCACAGCAAGTACTTTACTCGTTCCGTAATACGATATCACTTTGTGATTAACTCCTTAACCACATGCTTGCAAGCGGTGTTGATATCGATTACCGAGTGGGCCCGAAGTATATCTCTCCGACTTGGGAGGGACAAATCCCATCTCGATACATACAACCCAACAGATACTTTCCGATCACCTGAGAGACACCTTTATGATCACCCTCTCATAGGATGACGTTTGATGACCTCAAATCTTTCTTCCTATACCAGGGAGTTGTATTATCTCATGGTCTAAGGAATACAATATTTGACATAAGAAAAGCTTCACAAAGATGAACACGATGACACGATCTAATTGCTTCGCTTAGTTTGGGTCTGTCCATCACATCATTCTCCCAATGATATGATCTCATTATTAATCGACAACTCATGTCCATGGTTAGGAAACCTTAACCATCATTAATCAATGAGCTAGTCCATAGAGGCGTACTAGCGACACGGTGTTGTTTACAAAGAATTAACTGTATGGTGTGGAAGGTGATGATGGTTTGCAGCAAGTAAACAGTAACAGTGGAAGATGTATGAATGGTAAAGATTGGACCGGGGTCCATAGTTCACTAGAGGTGTTCTCCTTAGATAAACAAACATGGCATGCTGGGTAAACAAATTACAACAGGGCAATTGATAGGACTGAGCAAGACATAACAATGCAATACTAGACAAAAAGATCCTATGAGATTCGATTGGGCAATACAACAATATACATAGACCGCCATCCAACTGCATCTATGACTAGAAGTCCACCTTCAGGTTATCATCCGAACCCCCTCCAGTATTAAGTTACAAGCATCAGACAAGTGCTTTAAGCAAAGTGTGTAAGGTAAACAATCCACTTGTTCCATAAACAAGAGACCATTGTTTTCTCCCTAGTGGCAACAGCACATCTACAACCGTAGAGATTTCTGTCACTTCCCTTGGTAAATAGAGGCATGAACCCACTATCGAGCATAAATACCCCCTCTTGGAGTCACTAGCAACTACTTGGCCAAGATAGCTACTAACAACGGAGAGCATGCAAGATTACAAACAACACAGACATGATAGAATCAAATATGCAAAACCATTAGTCAATCTGACATAGTAATCTCAACATCCATCAGATCCCCGCAAACACAACATGCATGATTACAAATACTCCTCAGATCCATATTAATTGTCATTGAAATGGATGTATCTAGACATATTTTAGTGCTAGATACGTCCATTTCAATGACAAGTATTATGGATCGAAGAGTAGATTAGATCTTGATCATGAATGGATCTCAGAAGATCTATACATGAAAGGACAAGGAGGACACTACTAGGAAAATGCCTATAGCTAATCCGCACATCCGTGGCTCACATGGTTGAAGTGCCCCACGGGTAAAATAGGCGTGGCTCACCTGTGGGCAGTGCCCTACTAGTAACTAGAACAATCGTGGCACACATGGGGTATGTGCGCCATAGATATGTATGGGCCAGGTGCCTGCCTGCCGCATGCCACATACCTGTAGCGCATATGGGGTAGGTGCACTACGATTGTGGCAAGTTCTGTGGCGCACTATGCCATGTGCACCACGGATGTGTTAACTTAGTAGTAGGGCACCTTGCCCTAGTGCCCTACGCCTCACTAACCTGCAAAAAAGAAAAGAAAATGATAAACACTTCAAAAAATAAAATCCTTTCATATTTAGGTAGATAATGTGGTATAGTTTCTAGGAAAATTAACAAACATGAGTTTCCACGTTTTCTGCCAAAAAAAGTCATGCCACGGTAAAATGGTCGTAACTTTTGCATACGATGTTGAAAAAAATCGTATAATATACCAAAATGACGAGAACGAGATTTCGCATCCGCTCGCAATGACCTTTGGTTATTTAGAGATTATTTAGAATTTCAAATTTCGAAAAGAGTAAAAAGTTACGGTCAAAAGACCGTTTTTCCTGCAGAAAAAAGGGCAACTTACCCATAGCGCACCACCACCTAGTGCGCTACGAGTAAGTTGGGCAGGATTCAAAATTTGAATCCCCACCCCGCCCACCTACCTTTTCCTTTCCCCTTTTCCCTCTTCCTTTTCCTTCTCCCTTCTCCTTATTCCTCCTCCCTTCTCCTTCTTCCTTCTCCTTCTCCTTTTCCTTCTCCTCCTTCCCCTTCTCCTCTCTCTGACCACCTTGCTCCAGCGTCCTTTCTCCGGCCTCCTCCTCTCTTTGCATGGCCGCGTCCTTTCTACGGCGACGCGACAGCGGCCTCCTCTTCTCCTTGCAGTGACGGCAGCACAACGGCGGCCTTCTCCTCCTCGCAGTGACAACAGGCAACGGCGGCATCCTTGTCCTCACCGACCTCCCTCTCTTCCTCCATCTCTTCCTACCTCCCTTTCTCTAACCACTCCCTTCCTACCACCTCGACGCCGGTGAGGACTAGATCAGTCACGGCCTCCCGCACCTCCTTGTGGTGGTAGGTCGTGGCCACGACCATGCTCCAGCGAAGTGACATGACGACGGCGATGCACGGACCCGATTGCTTTTGCAATTCAAAACGAGGGTGTTTTTTGCATTTTTTTTGTTTTTTGAAAAACACATCCGTGGCGCACCCTATACCCCTACCCGTCGCGCACCTGGTAGTGTGCCACGCCTATCTCGACACAACCATGGCGCACCATGCAGTGCGCCACGGCTAGGAGATAGCCGCAACGCTAGTGCGCCACGGAAGGCCTTTTCAGGTGCGCCACGAACATGAGTTTTCCTAGTAGTGAGAGATACAACCATCTAGCTACTACATGGACCCGTAGTCCAAGGTGGAACTACTCATACTTCATACCGGAGGCTGGCATGATGAAGAAGAAGGCCTCCGGGATGATCTCCCCTCGGGCAGGGTGCCGGGAACAGCTTCCGATCCCTCCCGATCTAGGGACGATGGTGGCGGTGGCTACAGATAGTTTTGTGGAGTTTTAATCGAGTGCCTAGGGTTCCTGCATCGGGGAGACTTTATAGGCGAAGAGGCGAGGCAGGGGGCCACCAGGGCGACTGCACCCCAGCGTGAGGTGGGCCCACCCGTCTTGACGGAAGTGTGGCCCGGTGAGCCTCCTCCATCTCATATTCTGGCTTCGTGTTGCCCACGGTAAAATATTGACTTTGGCTTTTGTCCCGTCCAATTCCGAGAATATTGATTTTCTGCCTTTGTGGAACCAAAAACAGAAGAAAACAGGCAACTGACACTGTGGCAACTTGTTAATAGGTTAGTTACAGAAAACATATAAAAACACCTCAAAGTGTAGAGAAATCAAAGCAAAGTAGATAGTAAACAAGCATGGAACATCAAATATTATAGATACGTTTCCGACGTATCAAGCATCCCCAAGCTTAAATCTTGCTCGTCCTCGAGTATGTAAGTGATAAAATAATAATTTTTGAGGTGACATGCACCATCAAAACCAAGATCAAACCATTTGAAAGCATTGAAAGCTGGGATCAAAGAACTCTAAATATGTGCATGAAAGATGGAGTTCTAACAATAGGACAAAGTAAATATGCATGCAACATGAAAGGCTGCAAACAAATATCATGAATAACATGCATTGAAAAACGTTTGTTTGTTTCACATACATAAAACATGGCATTGTTGCATTCAGCTTGTCCCTCGTGGAGTAGCAAATAGATGCATAGGACACTTTCAAAGTTCATAAGAGTGACTAGATACAAATAGCACAAGAACAACCAATATCAACTAAGAATGACAACTATGTTCTCTTAATGGTGATAGAAGGTGGACACTCAATATAATAGTGGAAGAAAGTCCCTTCATAAAGGGAAGAAGGGATTTCAAGTCTCAAAAAGAGCTTCCAAAAATTATGGTACTTGTTATCTTTCAGCCCTCATTGCCCCTATCATAAGCATCTTGAAGTGATTAAGGTTAAAGTGAACAAAGATGGAGTATATGCTTGACAAAGTATAAGTTGGCAATCTCATGTCCCTTGAATACGAGGGCCGCACTGCATGCTACTCAACTTTAATCACCTGTAAGTTCTTGTCATAGTAAGTACATGTGTATCATAGAGAGCCGCCAATGGGGTACCCCTTGCACATGGTACAGGAGCTATCCCATAACCAAAATGACAAGGCAAGCAGACAATGAGCATCTCAGCAATCTTTTTATTTACCATATGCATAGATTTTTATTGAGGATACTTCATAGATAGATCATTGTGGTGATACTGCAAGTTTCCACCATGATTAGGCATGGCTTAGGCTAGCGGCCTAGGCGTTTATCTAACATAGGATACAAACTCCATGGACTTACAACTTCCCTATTTATTTCACACCGGTGACATCCATAGACAAAAGAGCATGATATCAACTGTCTACAAAGTACAAGTGCATTGTTGAAAACGTTCCCCATGACAGCATGGTTCTGCTAATTCCAATGTATAAGTGCAAGCATATACAACATAGATGACACAATGGTTCAAGTTTATTAGGGGCAAGTAATATAAAGTGTGCCATCAAGTTTGTAAGGGCTTTAATCACTAAGTTTTCACATAACAAAATACTTTTTAATTGGAAGATAGATGAAAACAAGAATGTACTTGGAATGGTGTAACACACCATGCATAGGAATTTATAGTGGACACTTTGGAATAACTTGGTTTCTTGGTGTCACATCCCAAGATTTTCCAAATCTTGTAATGTGAAAAATAAATGAATAAAATAAAACTTTGTTGATTTTCAGGGTGAGAAGAAACTTTTTGAATTCCAATAGGAACCTTCAAACCTATTTTTGAACAAATAATCCTAAAGGGATTCATAAAGGTAAACATTTAATAAAGGAAAATAAAAATATTTTAAATACTATTTTGGATCTTTTAAATAAAAAGATTTAGTTTTCAAAAGAAAAGGTTAGAAATATAAATAAGGGTTACTTTATAAGCCAAATTAAAATTTGGCCAAGCCTTTGAAATAAAATATTTCTATTTGATCAAAATATTAAAGGTTTAATTAAAATAAAATAATAAGGATTTAATATCCAAGTTTAAAAAAAAGGTTTTACTACTTTTAATTAACCATCAAAACTTATTTACTCATTTAAAATAAGTTTTCTAAGTATCCTTTATTTCCAAATAAAACCTACTGATTTGGTTTTGAAAATATTTAGGTTTCAAAAGGAGATTTAAAAATAAATCAAATCCTATTTTGATTTAATAAACAAGGTCTATTTATTTAATTAATAATGGACCCTAAAATAAAATTATTATTTTTGTTTTGGGACTTTGGTTTATGTTGTTAAACAGAACCAGAAACTCAATGCAAAGTTTTGGTGAATGTTTGAATTGATTTGAATGTTGATTTGTTGTTTAAATTTCAAAACAGAAATTAGAATTGGAAAAAGAAAAGGCATTCAGGAAGAAAAAATAGAATCTGGACACAACCCAACTGGCCAGCCCAGCAAGGCCCAGTACCAGCCCACTCTCTCCTTCCCGAAGAAAACGATTCGCACTCAGCTTTTAACCCGCGCAGACACTGACTGGTGGACCCCTCTCCCTGTCTCTCCTTCGCTGACGAAGCGGACCCACGCAGCCAGCTCACTTCCTTCTTCCTCGCGCAGACACCGCCTGCCGTTGCTACCATTTACGCCGGCATTGAATACGCGATGAATACGCCTTTGATTCCTCGCAGTAACAGTACCCATTTAACCGCCTGCGTCTTCTCTCCATTTCCCCTCTGTCGCCCCACCTCAACACGCCACCAGGCTGCCCTAAATCGAAGCAGCAACGTCACTGCTCCGGCCACCGTCCCCAGCTAATTCCAGCCGAACCCTGTCGCCCCCTGCCTTCCTGAGCACACCGTCGAGATCCCCTCCCAGCGCTTTTTCTGCCCCCTCCGTTCAACATGGGCGCCCAGGCGTCGGCTTCATCAACCTTTGAGCACCGCCGCGCCAGCATCTTACTCCGGCAAATATTCCTGGTAAGTCCAGACCACCCCGAGCCCCCTCCTTCACGCACGCAGCTTCGCCTTGATCTTGCGCATTTAACCGTGTTCTCGCCTTGCTTCGGGATGAACCACAGCGTCGCCTCCGACCACGACCAGAGCCGCCCGACGCAGTTCCCCACTCCGGCGAGCAATCCCGCTAGAACCGAAGCGCCCCTCAACCAACCAACCACGCCTCGAGCATCACCACGTCCCTGCGATCACGGTGAGCATCCCCACTTCGTTCCTTGCTTCCTGTAACTGCCGTAACGCCACCGCCTGACCATCGCCGCCGTCTGCCGCCGTGCAGCACCGCCCGTTGTTGACCAAGCAGTAGCATCCGTAGGATCTAGATCGGACGAACGCGATAGATCACTTAAACGCCAAAGGGGTACGCGACCAAAGCCGTGTGATCTGTTTAGATCCAACGCCCCGCAGAGCACGATCCGACCGAAGCGGTACCAGCCAGTAACATCACGACACGTGGCCCAGGCTTCGTTTTAAAACAGATTTGAATCTGTTAGAGATTAAATTTTGAAACCCTTGTAACTTTTGATCCACACGTCCAAAATTTGCAAACTTTATATCAATGGAATCAGTGGAACAAACCCTAGCAAACCATGCATTTTGTTTAGTAAAAAGCCTCTGGTAAAATGTTTGGTTTTGCAGAAACATTTGTATGCTTGTTTAGGTTATAAAAATTATTCAAAAATGTTTTTGATGATGAAATCTTTGCAATTTAGTTTGTTGTGAACCTACTGACCCTAGGAACCAATCTATGGATTTTAAAATGAATTTGGTAAAGTTTAGGATGGATTAATTGATTTAGCCATTTCTAGCCAAATAAAAATATTGATTTTGCTATGAAAATGATTTTGGAGTAAAAACTTTGGGAAAATGATTTGAATCAAACTTACTGACCCTAAACACCAAGTTTTGAGGATTAACAACTTATTTGATGAAAGTCATAAAGTTTTGATTTGATAAAACATTTTCCACCACATAAAATAATGGTTGGATTTAAAAATGGTTTATAGATAAAACCCTTTTGCAAATGACTTTGCCACTTTGGAAAATGTCCACTTTGGACCTTACAAAGTTTAGAGCCTAGTAGAAACCACCTTTGCAAATAAAACTATCTTATGCATGCTTGCATGCATGACTTAGATCCCATTATTTTTATGTGTGTTAATTTGTTTGATTGATTTTGGATGGAATGTTAGTTGATATTGTGTTTGCTTGATTGATTGTAGTGAAGATAGAAAATTGTGAAACTAGCAAGATCAAGAAGTGAACCAACATTCCCTACCAAAAGGCAAGTTACACTATCATCCAAAGTCCTACTATTTTCATTATACTTAGTGGATTTTGAAACATGCATGAAAAGAATTTCTAAACTTATGCTATGCTAAATCCTAATAGGATACCTTATATATTCCTTAGTGAAAAACAATGTAGTTGTGAAATGCTTAGCCATGCAACATATTTTGAGAAGAGATACATGTTGAGATTTTATGAAGTTGAGAAAAGACTTGTGTTTTATATAATAAAACAAGGACTCAATGAACCACCTGGGTGGACAAGGATACTTTGAGTTTTTGGACAAGGTGGAAACAAAAGGAACCATGTCTATGGCAATCTCTTTGTGTTGTGCACCAAAAGAAAACCACCCAGGAAACTTAGAGATTGAACATGTTTCTCCAATTGTGGCTTTCGTGTACAACCACATGCTACTTATAGCTCTGGTTTAGTCAACTACATTGGGAAGACCCATACATTGTCTTCAGGTTACTGAAAATGAGGAACTCGGAATCCATCATGGGTACTGAAGACAAGCTAGCAATGGTGTATGGGAGGACTCTCTGGAAAGACTTCGACACTTTCTCAATATGCCAGTACTCCATCTTGGTGAGTACCTATCCAGCAGCCACTGGTGGCATCAAGATGAGATTGTGTCATGTGGGTAAAGTGTACAACTTCTGCAGAAGATAATAAAAATCTAAGTACTTAGCCGTGTCCCTGGTTATGGACAATACTGAGCAACTAAAGCTTGAAGCTATGGGAAATCTCGACATTCCAATTTCTAAAAGAAAAACTTTTAAGTGATAACAAAAGACTTGCAGCACTTGGGGGTACCAAGGTGCTCAAGAGATTTGGATGAAAACTTGAACACTTGGGGGTACCAAGGAGCTCAAGAGATTTTGATGAAAACTTGAACACTTGGGGATTTACCAAGGAGTTCAGTAAGAGTTGACAAAAGACCAAAACCATTTTGAAAGATAGGATAAATTATTGCTTTCTGCAAATAAGCCTAAAAATCTACTTAGCCAAATATGCATGAAGTAATAGAATCCACTGATATTTTACATAGTAGTGAAACTTGCCAATACAATTCAAATGTATTGGCCCTTGTGGTTGTAACTTGTATTGTTGCAGGTTGATTGATATTAGTGAAGTTGATTGATTAGGATTACAAGTCTACAACCAACATGTTTGCCTGTGGCACTTTGAAGATGAAGGACCCCATGCTTATAGATTTTCTGCTGCAATGTAATGTAATAGCCAAAGAGCTATGTAAGATGTAATAAAATTATGTTATTCCTGGTTATAAAGTTATATTATGGCCCTTGTTTCTTGATATTACATCTTAACTGTGGATGCTAGCTATTGATCCAGGGACTAGCATTGTAAACACAGGGGACTCCACCTTATATTATTTAAAGGTTGGGACACTCCCTCTACACTTGGGAGTTGGAATCATGAGTAGAGCTTACTCATACAAGTGGAGGCTAGCAAAAGACTGGGAGCAACCAACTAAGAGAGCAATAATGGCCATAATCATGCAGAGCGACAAAAAATTACTAATCAAAGCATAGAGTGGTACTACAAGTCAAGGACTAAATGATCATAGAGGCTATGGTGACTTGTTCATAGTCATAACATGGTGTGAGCATGTGCCAAGTCAACCCAAACAAAACATCAAAGGATAATACCACAATACTATGCTTTTGTATGCTAAAACAACACATGATTCCTTCAAGGCACACTAATCAATCCCAATTGTTTGGAACAAGCCATGCTACAGCAATAATAACTAAGCATAAGGTCAAAACAACACCTACCATGTCATGCTAAATTCTAAGTCATAGTCAATGCAAGCTCCTCTTGCACTTTCAAGTAAGAACTTTCTACTCCTTTCCAACACCAATCAACTATTTGAAACAACACAGCGAGAACGGGGGTCCAAACTACTTTATTCAGGCAAACTAAACAACTAAGCAAAGCAAACGAAAACTAAGATGCTCCAAGAACAACATAACAGTGCATGAAACAATAAAGACAAAGTGTCTAGAAGAACCTAAGCTTTTTATTGATGAAGAAGGGGATGCCTTGGGCATCCCCAAGATTTGACGCTTGTACCTCTTGTATATTTCTTGGGGTGACACCGGGGTGGCATCCCCAATCTTGAGCTTTTGTCCATTCTTCATCTCATTACATCATTCTTTCTCTACACCTAAATTTTTTCCTTCATACAAAACTTCACACAATCTTCATTAGCAACATTAGTGTATTCAAAATATAATAGACCTTTGGGCTTAGATACTGTAGCAACTCCTTCAGAAAGCTTAGTTCCCCAAAAGAGAACTCAAAAAGGAATCAATAAGAAGCAAATGCAAATAATATCAGAAATCTGTCAAAACAGACCAGTAGGTAGAAACCGATTTTTTCAAAAATATTAAATTACTCAAATCAAAAAGTGATGAACTAACGAAAATTATCTAACATATTGGGGGATTTATTCGTAAATTTTCAGCTCAATCCGACTTACATAGACTCCTCACAAATTTTTATAGCGCAGGACAGAAATCTGTTTCGGGACAGCAACTCTCCAAACTTACTTCCTATCATTAGAGGTCATTCTTGGCACAAAAAGAAAACAAAAAGGATAATGAGAGGTCATTACTGAAGTAATAACTTCCAAGACTCAAGGAAACTCTTATGTTATCTCCCAACAAGTACTTTTCTTTAACACCTTTAAGTTAGGCACAAGAAGCAAGAAATCAAGTATTTTCAAATGAGGAAGCATTAACATCAAACCTTGCTTTCAAAGGAGGAGCAAAAAGAAACTTCTCTTCTCTACTCATAGGGAAGTGTTCAATATCTTTCTTGAATGGAAATTGATATTTAATGGTGCCTTCTTTCATATCAACGATGGCACCAACAGTTCTAATAAAAGGTCTTCCCAAAGTAATAGGATAAGAAACATTGTATTCAACATCCAAAACATAGAAATCAACATGGACATAAGCATTGTTAACCATAATGAGAACATTATTAATACTCCCCATGAGTTTCTTCTTAGCATTATCATCAAGTGGGAATATGAATAACAATCTTCCAAAGGTGGCAAATCAAGCCTTTCATAAATCTTCCTAGGCATAATAGAGACACTAGAACCAAGATCATATGAAGCTTTGAGATCAAAGTCATTCACTTGCATATTAATAATGGGTTCCCAACTATCTTCTACTTTCCTAGGAATAGAAGCTTTGTGTTTTAACTTCTCTTCCTTAATCTTAACAAGAGCATCTGTAATGTGTTTGGTGAAAGAAACATGCATATCACTAGCATCAAGACTTCTAACAAGCTTTTGCAAGAATAGAATCACTTCAGAAATATTACAACCATCTATATGAAAATCAAACTTAGCATCACTAGTAGTAGACTCTGGCTTACTCATTGGAGGAGGAGGAATAGGGACTTCTTGTGGTTTAGTGCTATCCATTATAGTGATGGTGTACACACTATTGTCTCTATCAATTTCAGATCCCCTTTCCCACTTAGCATGAAGTTGAGCTAACAGTCTAACATTTTCATCAATAGTAACTTGTATGGCATGAGTAGCATCAAAGGTACTTTCCATGATTTCAGGTTTAGCAGCCATCTTATTAATCAAGGAGGACTGTGCTTTAGACAAAGAGGAAATATTTTTCTCAACATTTAAAAGCTTTTCCTCCACAGTATTGTTGAAAGTGGTCTGTTTACTAATAAAGTCTTTGAGCATGACTTCAAGTTCAGAGGGGGCACTTCTAGCATTGTTGTAGGAGTTTCCATAGGTATTGCAATTATTAGGAGGATAAGGCCTATAATTGTTGTTGCTACCAAAATTATTCCTATAGGCATTGTTGTTGAAATTGTTGTTTCTAATGAAGTTCACATAAACTTGCTCTTCTTGAGCAACCAAAGAGACTAAGGGAACATTATTTGGATCTAAAGGAGCTTTCCCATTAATAAGCATAGCCATAATAACATCAATCTTATCACTCAAAGAAGAGGTTTCTTCAACAGAATTTACCTTCTTACCATGTGGAGCTCTCTCAGTGTGCCATTCAGAATAATTAACCATCATATTATCAAGGAGTTTTGTTGCAGCACCCAAGGTGACAGTCATAAAGGTACCTCTAGCAGCTGAATCTAACAGGTTTATTGAGGAGAAGTTCAAACCTGCATAAAAAGTCTGGATAATCATCCAAGTAGTAAGTCCATGAGTGGGACAATTCTTAACCAAAAATTTCATTCTTTCCCAAGCTTGAGCAACATGTTCATTATCAAGTTGTTTAAATTTCATAATGTCACTCCTCATAGATATAATCTTAGCAGGAGGGTAGTAATTTCCAATAAAAGCATCCTTGCACTTAATCCAAGAATCAATACTATTTCTAGGCAAGGATATCAACCATTGTTTAGTTTTTCCTCTCAAGGAGAAAGGAAACAGCTTGAGCTTAATAATATATCCATCTACATCCTTATACTTTTGCATCTCACAAAGTTCAACAAAGCTATTGAGATGGGCAGCAACATCATTAGAACTAGCACCAGAAAATTGCTCTCTCATCACAAGATTCAACAAAGCAGGCTTAATATCATAAAAGGTAGCATCAGGAGAAGGTGGAGCAATAGGAGTGCTAAGGAAATCATTGTTCTTTGTGCTAGTGAAGTCACACAACTTGGTGTTCTCGGCAGAGTTCATTTTGGCAAAAGTGGGGCAAGACAAAACATCAGTAGCAGCTAGAGCAGGAACTAATTTTTTTGTGTTTTTGATAAGAGAAAGCAAACCAAACTAGACTAATCTTTTTGGAGTTTTTGATAAAAAGAGGCAAACAAAACCAAGCAAAAGAAACTAAGCAAACTAAAAACAAAGTAAAGAGAAAGGTTGAGGAGGACTCCCCTTGTGAAGACGTCCTTGGCCTCCCGGCAACGGCGCCAAAAAACTTGCTTTCTGGATTGTTGTTGCCGTGGGGTAACGTGTGTGAGTGCCTCTTACATTTCCTCCCCGACAACGGTGCCAGAAAACTTGTTGATGACTCCTTGTTGATGTGGAGCACTTCTTCGGGAAACCCCAAGAGCAAGGTTTGAAGCAGCACATCAGCAATTCTTCCCTCGGTAAGAAACCAAGGTTATCAAACCATTAGGAGGAAGGAAACGTCTCAAAGGTGTTGCAAGCAACGTGGAAACCTGCACAACACACACTCAAGACTTTGACCCAATGAACAGTGAGGTTGTCAATCTCACCGGTTGCTGTAACAAAGGATTAACTGTATGGTGTGGAAGGTGATGATGGTATGCAGCAAGTAAACAGTAACAGTGGAAGATGTATCAATGGTAAAGATTGGACCGGGGTCGATAGTTTACAAGAGGTGTTCTCCTTAGATAAACAAACATGACATGCTGGGTAAACAAATTACAGCAGGGCAATTGACAAGACTGAGCAAGGCATAACAATGCAATACTAGACAAAAAGATCCTATGAGATTCGATTGGGAAATACAACAATATACATAGACCGCCATCCAACTGCATCTATGACTAGAAGTCCACCTTTAGGTTATCATACGAACCCCCTCCAGTATTAAGTTGCAAGCAACAGACAACTGCTTTAAGCAAAGTGTGTAAGGTAAACAATCCACTTGTTCCATGAACAAGATACCGTTGTTTTCTCCCTAGTGGCAACAGCACATCTACAACTGTAGAGATTTCTATCACTTCCCTTGGTAAATAGAGGCATGAACCTACTATCGAGCATAAATACCCCCTATTGGAGTCACTAGCAACTACTTGGCCAAGATATCTACTAAAAACAGAGAGCATGCAAGATCACAAACAACATAGACATGATAGAATCAAATAGACAAAATCATTAATCAATCTGACATAGTAATCTTAACATCCATCAGATCCCCCCAAACACAACATGCATGATTAAAAATAGATTAGATCTTGATCATGAGCGGATCTCACAAGATCTATGCTTGAAAGAACAAGGAGGCGATACAACCATCTAGCTACTACATGGACCCGTAGTCCAAGGTGGAACTACTCACGCTTCATACCGGATGCTGGCATGATGAAGAAGAAGGCCTCCAGGATGATCTCCCCTCCAGGAGGGTGCCGGGAAGAGCTTCAGATCCCCCCGATCTAGGGACGATGGTGGCGGCGACTACTGATGGTTTCGTGGAGTTTTGGTCGGGTGCCTAGGGTTTCTGCATCGGGGGGACTTTATAGGCGAAGAGGCGAGGCGGGGGCAGCAGGGCGGCTGCACCACCCCAGGCACAGGGTGGCCCACCCGCACGGCCAGGGGGTGTGGCCCCCTGGTGAGCCTCCTCCGTCTCGTATTCTGGCTTCGTGTTGCCCACGGTAAAATATTGACTTTGGTTTTTGTCCCGTCCAATTCCGAGAATATTGATTTTCTGCCTTTCTGGAACCAAAAACAAAAGAAAACAGGCATCTGGCACTATGGCAACTTGTTAATAGGTTAGTTCCAGAAAATATATAAAAACACCTCAAAGTGTAGACAAAGCAAAGTAGATAGTAAACAAGCATGGAACATTAAAAATTATAGATACGTTTCCGACGTATCAATAGTCGACAAGCCAGAAGTTTGGGCATGAGAAGGACCAAACTTTTGGTGGTATTGGATATAAAATGTATGCCTAGTATTACATACAGTGCCCCGCCTGAAAGCCACAACACCTAACCAGAAACATGTCAAGATATTTCACACTGGAAGTTCTGGTGCACCGACTGGAAATTGTGGTCCAAGCACACCAGAATGTTTTGTGTAGAATTTTGGCGGGCTCCCTTTTCAACAAATGCAACCGGTAGATTTCGTTCTCTCTTTCTTCCTAAACATCGGGTGGCTGCGGATGCATATAGGATTTGTGCAAGGTTGATTTCACCCTTACCAACCATTGTTCAACCCCTCCTAATAGAATGGATTGCTAAACTCAAAGGAAAACTAGGAAGAATCTAAGGAACCCTTCACGATCATTTCCAAGTTTCAAGGGGTACACCACCGTCTTGTCCTCATCCATTGGCAAACCGAACGGTTGTGCCATTTGCACACCCGGAATTTTAGAATTTCATTTTTACCTACTATTATTTAGTCTTCAAAATTCGCCCATTAGGAAAGATAAAAATCAAGGAAGCCAAACATGATCGAGCGAGCGAACTAGTCATTTAATCCCCTGATTTTATTACTTGTCGCCCAAGCCCCAGGCTGTAGTGGACGTTGCTGTCGCCTGCACATGCCGTCCCCTCGCTCCCCTATGTACCCTCACTTGCTCCCCCTACTTTCCCTCCCCGACATCCCCTCTTTGGTCGCCCTTCGTTCTACTCGCCGCTTAGACGGATCGAATAGGAGCAGATTGGCTGGGGGCCCCGAAGCCGGTAAAAATCCCCATTCTATATTTACTTTTACCCCATGAATTTAAGGTGGATAAGAGGTCCGATGGCCCATGAAACCATCCATGCCCACGAAATCCTCCTAATTTATGCCTCGACCGCTCGATGTCCTGCTCGCAACCCGCTTGTTGTGGCTGGATGTAGCCTTTAGCCCTATGTATATTTGCTACTTGGCTAGACTTTCTGATGAGGATATATTATATGAATATGATGATTCTTGTTGTCTCAGTTGGAAGGAAATATTAAGCCTCGTTCAAAAATATCACAAGGTGACTTCATTCCTAGTTGAACATG
The DNA here is from genome assembly GCA_023614405.1 of Avena insularis. Classification (NCBI taxonomy): domain Eukaryota; kingdom Viridiplantae; phylum Streptophyta; class Magnoliopsida; order Poales; family Poaceae; genus Avena; species Avena insularis. Next base: position 31,409,102 of record CM042690.1, read on the forward strand.
ATACTTTGATTTATAAGAATTTTATACTACCTAAATCATGGTATTATTGTTTGAGTAGATTTAATATCCATCAGACTATGTTTGTTGTAATTGTAGGGATGGGATTGATTATGAAGAGGAAAAGTGATAGTTATGTTGCCTCTCTTTTCCACAATCATGAAGCAAAGATTTCACACCTTCTTCATCACCCATGGTTACAAGCAATGAGCAAATTGAAGAAGATGGGGTTTTGTTGAATTGTCTTCATTCTGCACCTCTTGTCCAATCCGATGTCGAGAGTGAGACTTAAATTGAATATGCAACACCACATCCACCATCATATGATACTCAATTTCTCCATACGATCTAGGGGAAAGAATTCCTATTTCATCATATATTGTTAATGATCAAGATGTTGTTTGGAGAGGATATATCAGAAAAGGCACATGCCAACCATTTGCACATGCCTTCCAACAAGAAAAATATGTGGTAAAAACTGACACTTTAGCTCTGTTTGGTTAGAGCAATACACGAATGGATATAATATATCATTACAAAGGATGCTGCATTTTCCTTTGTTTGTTATTTGTTCAAAGGAGATCCAATGGGGGCCTTGGGGTGATGCCTTTGTGAAAGGTGGTTTTATAGATTGGAGAAGACTCAAAGAATTTGGGAAACAAGTGGGTGGTGTTGGTAGCATTCACAACCAAGCTCAAGAGAAGTATAACTTATTTGTTACACCCAACACAAAAATCAATAATGTTATTGTGAAGGTCTCCAATAAGGATCTACTTCCTTATAGAACTAAGCTAACTTATTCTCTTAGATGCTTACGATTTATTTTGAATCAAGGATTGGCATTCCGCGGACATGATGAGAGTCAACAATCAAGCAATAGGGAGAACTTTATTGAGCTTCTAAAATGGCTTGTCACAAATGATGAAAAAGTTAATAAAGTTGTTTGGAAGAATGTTCCTACTGGAAATTTCATCTTGAATAGTCTTAAGATATATCATGAGATTATTGAATGTATTGCGAAAGAAACTACTAGACTAATCATTGAAAAACTTGGTGATGACAACTATGCAATTATAGCCAATGAGTCTAGTGATATCTCTCATAAAGAACAACTTGCTCTTTCCTTGTGTTATGTTGATAAACTATGAAGGGTATGTGAGAGGTTCCTTGGAGAGTATTTCATGTTTCTGATACTACTTCATTATCACTTAGGGTTCCAATTCTATCGTTGCTAAAAGATCATCATTTTACTCCCACTCAAATTCGTGAGAAAGGATATGATAGAGCTAGCAACATGAAGGGAGATATTAAGGGGATGAAAACACTGATTATGCAAGAGTCGCCATCCTCTTATTATATCCATTGCTTTGCACATCAACTTAAATTGGTTCTTATTGTCGTGGCAAAGTAAAATGAAGCATGTGTGTGGTTTTTTATCATGTTTCTTACTTGTTCAATATTATTGGAGTTTCTTGCAAGCGTCATGACATGCTTTGTGATGGTAGAGCTGAAAAAGCTTTCAAAGCACTTGAAATGGGTGAAATTGAAAGTGGATTAAATCAAGAAATGGGTTTATATAGACCTGGTTATACTTGGTGGGGGTTCTCATTTTAAAACCATTCTACATATTGTTGATATGTACTCCACAATCCTTGAAGTGCTTGTAAGGATTGGAATATATCCATCACAAAAGAGTGAGTGCACAAGAATACGTGGAGTTCCCATGGCCTTTGAATCATTTGACTTTGTTTTCAATCTTCACTTGATTCTTGTTATTCTTGGCTACACAAATTAATTTTCCATATCCTTACAAAATAGGAATCACGATATTGTTAATGCAGTGGGGCTTGTCATATTGGCAAAGGATAAAATGCAATGTATGTGGTCTCATGGATGGGAAGAATTTCTTGCAAAGGTGACATTATTTTGGCACAAACATGGCATTGAAGTTCCTTCACCGTAGGATAATTATGTGGCTCATGGAATATCATGACGGTATCATGAAATACAAAAAAATTATGACCTCTATAGAAGATAAGTGTATATTTGTGTTGTTGATCAAATTATTCAAGAACTTGACAATCAGTTTGGTGAGGTTAACATGGAGTGGATTATTTGCATGTTGTTTATGAATATATTGAATTAATTTGCTTCTTATGATGCTCAAAAGGTAATGAAACTTTCCCAATTCTACCCCAATTACATATCAAGCTCAGATTTTATAAGACGTGAATACCAACTTGAGTATTAATGATATGAGACCGGATGATAGGTTCAAATTAATGTGTAAATCATCTTGGTGAGATCTTTATTATGCTTGTTGAAACAAACAAGCATGATGTTTATGATCTTGTCTATTTACTCCTCTAGTTGATATTGCTCTTACCGGTGGCAACGGTGAGTGTTGAAAAAGTTTTTTCTTCAATGAGTCTAGTGGAAAATAAGTTGAGAAATAGTATGGGTGATGAACTATTGAACCATTGTTGTGTGACTTAATTGAGCACAATGTGTTCTTGAAAGTAAGTGAAGATGGCATCGTTGAAACCTTCATGGTAATGAAAGAGCATAGAATTACTAAATTCTAGTGATGTAATTTATATTTATGCTATATTCATAATGTAAGACTTTGTTCATATTTTGAGTATTTGAATCATGCACATTTGAAACATATGTATTGAAATACTATATTGGGAATCAATTAGCTATGAATATTACTCATTGACGAATTTGTATCGCACATATGCTAGTGCGGATTTTTTAGGAGTGTGCATACCCTCTAATTTATTCCTTGGTCCGCAATTGTGCTCATCAAGAATAGGTACCTACAATCTTGGCACTTGTGTTGAAAACAAACACCCAAAACACAAATGGCTAGGGAAATGCTCTTTCACAGGCCTTATGATCCTAGTGTGTTGCTTTGAAAGAATCAAAAGGCCACTAGAGATGAGAGATACTCTCAGATTATTGGCTCGCTTATGTATTTATCTTGCACTATGAGGCCTAACACATCTCGCTTGCTATCAGCAAACTTACCAATTGGCATGCTCTTGAGAGAGTGATGCTCTATATAAAGGGAACAATGAGCCATAAAATTCATTCTACCAGGGTATCCAAGAGTACTTGAAGGGTATAATGATTCAAATTGGATATCAGATGCTGATTAGATAAATGCCACAAGTGGATATTGTTGGGTTCGCAGCATAGAAAACAAAAAAATTCTACGATGGGAACTATATGCACCAAGATCCATCTATCTAGATACAAGCAACAGGTGGATATACATCCATAGAATACATACCCTCGAAGACCAAAAAGCTTTATGAGTATGAACTCGTTGGTGATGTAGTCGATCTCTTGCCGATCTCAAGATTGTGATGAAGTCCAGCTGATCCAGTGATACGTCCAAAACGTATCTACTTTCCCAAACACTTTTGCTATTGTTTCTCCTCTAAACTTGTGTGATTTGGATACAACTAACACGGACTGACGCTATTTTCAGCAGAATTACCTTGGTGTCTTGTTTTTGTGCAGAAAATCAACTATTAGGAAAAATCCCGGAAAATATGCCAAAAATTATATTTCACCAGAAGACCCACGGAGCTAGAAGACGAGACAGAGAAGGGGCCTGGGGGGCCCACACCCCTGCCAGGCACAGGCCCACCTCTGGCCGCGCCTAGGGGGTGCAGCTACCCCAGGCACCCCCTCGGTCTCCCTCTGCGCCTATAAGTTGCCTCTCGACCTAAAAACCGAGGGGGGTTTGATAGTTTTCCAGAAAGAGTTCTGTCCCGCCGCTGCCACCAGAAACCAAGATTCGGATCCAGAAACACCGTTCTGGCACTCTGCCGGGATGGGGAATTTCGGGAGGATCATCGCCATCGTCATCACCAACGCCTCTCCATCAACCATCGATGTTTCCCTCATCCATGAGTGAGTAATCCCCCGTTGTAGGCTTGGGGATGGTAGGGATTGGATGAGTTCTATCATGTAATCGAATAAGATCTGTTAGGGCATAGTGCCTAGTATCTCTATTAGTGCTATTTGACTTTGTTGCAACTTGTTGTGCTTAATGCTTGTCACTAGGGCCCGAGTGCCATGATTTCAGATCTGAACTTATTATTGAATCATTATGATAGTATTGTTTGTGGTCTTATCTGCAAGTTGTGTACACATATCATTGTCCGGATCCAAAGGACCCAGAGTGACAATAATTGGGACAACCGGAGGGGATGGCTGTGGTGTGAGGATCACATGTGTTCACGGAGTGTTAATGCTTTACTCTGGTGCTCTATTAAAAGGAGCACCTTAATTGCTAGTAGTTCCCTAGAGGCCCGCTGCCACGGGCTGGCTGGATAGAAGATGTTGTGCAATTTCTCATTGCGAGCACGTATGACTATATTTGGAGCACATGCCTAGGATTGTTTAGTAATTGGATGCTTGTTTTTATTTATCTGCAATGCCCTAGATTTTGAAGTTACATGTTTAGACTCGTCCATGCAACGCCCGTCCATCCATCTCTATGCCTACCACACTCATATCCCATCTTTCTTTGCCATCACATCTGTTGCTCTGTTTCACTATTGTCATGCTTTGTCATTTGCTACTACAAACTGTTGCTACTGATAAACTTCTGTGAGCAAGAACTATTTCTAGGTGCAGCTGAATTGACAACTCAGTTGTTAAGGCTTGCAAGTATTCTTTGGCTCCCTTTGTGTCGAATCAATAAATTGAGTAATACTACCCACGAAGACTGTTGCGATCCCCTACACTTGTGGATCATCAAGACTATTTTCTGGCACCGTTGCCGAGGAGCATAGCTTTATTTGTAAGTTCACTTGGATCTATTATTGTTCACCGCTACTCCGTTCATCATGGGTAAGTCTCGTGATGGAAAGTTCCCTATTTTACCATCCACTACAAGAACAGGTACAGTCCTAAACACCTCTGTTTCTCTTGATTCACCGTCTGTTATAAGTAAGCTTGTCACACCACCACCAGATACTCATGCTACACACACTGCTACTACTGCTGAGTCTGAAACTGCTTTTGATGCTCATGATGTTACTTCTACTCTGCTTGATGCGAGTGGTTCATTAGGTCCTATCCTAGATGCTACTATGGCTAGTCTAGGAAATACCGAAACTCCTAGTGAAGACACTGTTACACCTGTTAGCTCACCTGAGTCTGGTGAGATTTATGATATTAATGATGGTTACATTGAGTTCACTGATGAATTTGTTGAAGAGTGCCGAAACACACATGGTACTAGTGCTATTAAGAGTCTCCTTGCTAGACGCACCATTATGCCTAAACTGTCCTTTGATCCTAAGTTTGCCACCTCTCCCATAGATATTAAAGATGAAGATTATGATTTCTCTCTTGATTTGTCCTATTTAGATATTGTTGAGAAAGAACCTTTCTGTGGGACTGAAAATGAGAGTGATGTGGCTCATATGAATGAGCTTTCTACTATGAGTGCTTTATTCTCTGATGATTTTAGGATGCGCAAGTACTTTGTTACTAAGATCTTCCCTTTTTCACTAAAAGGAGAAGCTAGGGCTTGGTTTAATAGATTACCTCCTGGTTCCATTGATAGCCTAGATTGCTTGATTGCTTCTTTCTTCCAGAAATATTTTCCTCCCAGTGCTAGACATGTTGCTTTGCAGAGACTTTTTATTTTAAACAGGGAGAAGAAGAGAAATTGCCTGAGTCATGGACAAGGTTTTGTGCTTTGATTCATGCACATCCTGGATGTCCATTACGTATGAATGAGCTTCTTGATATTTATTATAATGGACTAACTGATGACTATAGGACATACCTAGATAGCTTTGTTGATTGTTTTTTCAGGAAAAGAACTCCTACAGATGCTGAAGAATTAATGGCTAAGATAAGCAAGAATTATGATGATTGGACTTCAACTGAGCTAAATACACCTGAGACTATTATTCCTGAACCAGATGTTCATGAACTAGTTCCAACACCAACAACAAAGAAGAGGGGAGTTATTGCATTAAATGATGAAGTGATGAAGGAAGCTAAGAAATGTCTAAAGGAGAAAGGTATTAGAGCTGAAGATGTGAAGAATCTACCTCCTTTAGAAGAATTATGTAAGCCAATTCCCCACTCATCTACTATTGAGGTACACTATCTCCAACACTTTGATGAAGGTGATATTCCCTATGGTAAGCCTCCTGATCAATGTTTAGAGGAACTTGACATTTTTATTGTTAAACAAGGTAATTTTAATAAACAAGTTCAGAATCATTTATTGGAAAATTCTAGAGCTATCCATGAGTTGAAAGATATTGTGGAAAGAACTTCTAATGATATTAAAATGCTTTGTAAACACTTTCAAATGGTTCAAACCCAACTTGATCAACTTGCTAAGGTACAAAAGGATATGCTAGTTAATGCTTCAGGAGATAAACATGCTTATGGAATTAGAACTAGGAGTGGTATATCTACTCAAGATCCTTTATATCCTAAAGGACACCCTAAAAGAATTGAGTAGGATTCTCAACAAGGTGAGAATATTGGTAGTCCTCGTAAGAGAAAGAAAAAGAAATACAAAATAGTTGAGGAACCACTTGAACCTGCTGTAGATCCTAATAGTATATCTGTCTCTGATGCTGAAACTGAGAGTGGTAATGATAAAAATGATGCTCCAGATAAGGAGGAAGTTGAGGAATAACCTGAGAAGTACACTAAGAACACTAGGTACACAAAGAAAGATTTTATTGCTAATAAACATGGTAAAGAGAGAGAACCTTGGGTGCAGAAACCTATGCCTTTTCCAGGTAAGAAACACAAGTCAAAGGAGGAAGAACACTACAACAAGTTTTGTGAGTGGATGAAGCCTTTATTTTTGAAAATTCCTTGGACTGATGCTATTAAATTTCCTCCTTATTCAAAGTATATGAAGGATATTGTCTCTAATAAAAGGAAGATTCCTAATGAGGAGATTTCTACTTTGCTTGCTAATTATTCCTTCAATGGTAAGGTTCCAAAGAAACTTGGTGATCCAGGTATACCAACTATTCCTTGCTCTATTAAGAATAATTATGTTAGAATTGCTTTATGTGATTTGGGAGCTGGAGTTAGTGTTATGCCTTTTTCTCTCTATAAGAGGCTCCAACTAGAAAAATTGATACCAACTGATATATCTTTGCAAATGGCTGATAAGTCAACTACTATTCATGTTGGTATATGTGAGGATGTTCCTGTTCAAGAGGCTCATAATTGCTTGGTTTTGACTGATTTTGTTGTGCTTGAGATGCCTGAAGATGATAATATGTATATTATTCTTGGGAGACCTTTTGTTAATACAGCAGGTGCTGCCATTAATTGTAATCAAGGAAAAGTAACATTCAACATTGATGACAAAGAGCATACTATTTATTTCCCCAAGAAGGTTGCTAGAAGCTATTGCCTGAATTCCATTGAAAATATTGAGAGCATCAAGGTTGGAGAAATATATTGTCCCATTCCATAAGAAAATTTTGAAACTATTATGATTGGGACCATTGCTATCAAGTATGAGGTAACATAATCACCTTGTGGAATGCAAAGTTTTGTTTCATATAAGATTGTTTTGGTAACAAGACTTGATCAACCTTGTTAACAAAAGGATTTTAATGAACAAAATAATGCTTCCACTATGGTTATACTTGCTTTCTTTTACTTTTCTCCTTCCTAGTCTTTGCCTTTCTTTTGCTAGCTTTGGTTTTGTTAGTTGTTTACTTGTTAGTTTGTCTTAGAACTTCTGTAGTTTGTCTTTTGGTTTGATTTTGCTTCTTCTGAAAAAACTGTTTCTGCGAGAAAATCAGTATTCATACCCTGAAAATTGGCCAAAAATAAAGTTTCCCAAAAAATCCCAGAAAATTCAAAATAAAATTTTCCTCGAAAAAAGGGGAAGAGAGACACCTGAAGTGACCCAGGGGGCCACCCAAGGCCACCACACCCATGGTAGGCGTGACCTACCTGTGGGTGGCGCCTAGGGGGACTCTGGCCCACCTGGGCCCCTTCAAGGTGCCCCCTCATAGCCCTCTTCTTTCTATCTCCCGAAAAACACCGAAAAACTTGCTCAAGCTCGATTTCTTGTTGTTCTTGCTCGCGATTTTCGATCTCCTTGCTTAGCCCATCTTTGCTGCTGATTTTTGGAGAAATTGCTCCTTGGTATGTGCCTCCTCCACTTGTCCAATTAGATTTGTGATTGGTAGATTATATCTTGAGTATTTTGCTGCTATAGGTGTCAGGTTGTTTGAGCTTGCATGCTTGTTCTATGCTTAGAAACTTTATTTTGATGCATGTGTATCCCTCTAGCAACTTCCTATAGTAGTTGCTCATCATTTATCAACTTGGAAATCACTTGGTTTGATGTTTGTCTAAAAATTTCAGCAAGGAAGATGAGTGCTTATCCACTGAATCAATATGACTTGATGGTGCATGAGCCAATGAAGGTTCATCGTGAGGAAGGAGTCTTCCCTTCCATATATCCATGCCATGAATTCATGAGAACTGTGGTAATCTCCTAGGATTTCCAAACTTTGATTGCCAATGCAGGGTTGGAACACTTTGTTGAAGGTGAACCATTTCAATTTGTTAAGCTAACCATGGCTTTTGTGCAGGACTTCCGGTTCACTTGGTCTACATCTAATCCGATGGTCCATTACAAAATATATAATATACCTATCGACCTGCCTTTTGCTGATTTCTGTGCAGCAATTAGAGTACCTCAGTGGGGATCTTGTGAGAAGTTCAAGGAGAGGCCCAAGTCACTCATGGATTTATATGCTGAGATTTTCCAAGGTTTTGACTTATCAAAGGAAAGTGGTAAAATTTGGAACATTTAGTTCCCAGCCATTAGATATTTTGCCTATTTCATTACCAAGTGTGTTCTTGCTAGAAAGATTGCTAGAAAGTTATCTTCTTTTGATCTAGATTTTATCGCAGCTGCTTTGAATAGGAATAGATCTTATAGCCTGGGTGCTTTGATAGCTCACTGTCTCACCACCAACCACGAGAAGGGTGGAATTTGTGGAGGTCTCATTGCTTCTAGGTTGCTAGCTTTCCATGGTTTAGAGCCACACCATTCAGATTATCAGTTCCCCATAGAGAGGCTTGATCTTGAATCCATGGTTCACATGGTTTTGTTTCCTTGGGGGCTAATGTGAGAAGTTTACCGTATGAATTAGCTTTTTCCCAGCAAGGTCGGAGAAAGGGTAGGACTGAGAAAATAGATTATTTGCCTGCACCTGCTTTGTTTAATTTTGATAACAGGCAAGGATGGTCGCTCACGGAGGAGGAATTTGACACCAATTTGGCAGAGCTCCCCCAGCAATAGGAGAATGTTGGGGAGGGTTCCGAAGATGATTCGGTTCAGCCCTCCAACTTGGGAGAGTCTTCATACCAGCCGCCCTCATTTGATTGGGGCGCGTCTTCTTCTTCATCGCAAGCGCCTAACTACCATCATTCCTATGATGACCCACCAGCTTGGGGGTACTACCCGCACTATTGAGCCCCACTTAGGCTAATAGCCTAAGCTTGGGGGGAGGTATACCGACATCACACTCATATATATATCATGTTCTGTCGGTTCTTTGTATATCCATCGTTTGGTTTTGTTTTTGGTTCTTGTTTCTTCTTTCTCAAAAACACAAAAATACCAAAAATATTTTCGTTGTTTCTCTTGGTTTGTTTCTTTGCTTTGGTTTGCCTTAAAAGAAAAAAATCCAAAAAGATTTTGCTTTGTTTGCTTTGCTTTGTTTTTGTTTGGTTTTTCTTTGTTTTTTGTTTCAAAAAAATCAAAAACACCAAAAATATTTGTTGTTCTTCTTTGGTTTTGTGAGTTCTTTGCAGGGTTCAACCGTCCTCAGTGGATTTTGGGTTTCATGTTATTATTCAAGTCACACAAGTGAAGAGCAATAATGAAGATTAAGACAACTCGAGGTGTGGTAAGAGGCTGGTAATGAACTCTATTTGTTTTCATTTTTGTACATATACTCATCATTGTGAGCATGCTTAGCCTGTTTATGTAAGGTGTATGTTATTATGGATGCTTAGTAGTTCTTGCTTTTCTATGATTAGCTCCAGCTTGCTAATAGTTTGTAGCATGTCATATGAATGTTTGCTTGCATTGTTTTATTCATATTTTGGTATGATATTGTGGTATCCTCCTCTGACTGTTCATGTGAATCGACTTGGCACATGCTCACGCATGCATATGACTAATCAGTAGTCAGTAAGCCTCGATGATTTATTTTGCCTCAGAGTTCTTGTATCACTTTCATGCCATAATTAGTCATGTTTTGTTGCAAGCATGATTATGACAATTATTGCTCTCTCGTTTGTCGCTCCCTCTCTATTGCTAGCCTTCACTTGCACTGGTATGAGCTCTACCTATGTTTCCAACTCCCCAAAACCAATATTGCCAATTGTGTCCACCATACCTACCTATTAGCATCGTTTGCTATTTCAGTGCATATTCAATATGCCTTGTTTTCTTCCAAATAAAATTTGTCTGTTTTGAGAAAGTTAGTTAGTAAAGCTCTCACGAACTTGATGGCACACTTTATTCCTTGCACTTAATAATCCTGAACCATTGTGACTTGTCCATGAAAGTTATATGCTTGCAAATTATATGTTGGGAGTCAGCAGAACCGTGTTGTCATGGGGAACGCTTTCAACACTTTTTGGATATCCTATCCAGTTGATACCTTGCTCTTTTATTTACAGATGTCGATGGTGTGAAATAAAAGGGGATCTTGTGAGTTCATGGAGTTTATATATTGTGTTAGAGAAACGCCTAGGCCGCTAGCCTAATCCATGCCTAATCATGGTGGAAACTTGTAGCATCACCATAATGAGCATTCTATGAAGCATCCTCAATAAAAAGCTATGCATATAGTAAATAAAATGATCGCTGAGATGCTCATTGTCTGCTTGCCTTGTCATTTTGATCACGGGATAGCTCCTGTATCATGTGCAAGGGGTACCCCATTGGCGGTTCTCTATGATATGCATGTATTTACAATGACAAGAACTTACAGGTAACCAAAGTTGAGTAGCATGTGGAGCAGCCCTCGTACTCAAGGGACATGGGATTTCCAGTTTATGGTCTGTCAAGCATATAACTCATACTGGACCTCACTTTCACCTTAACCACATGAATATGCCTATGATAGGGGCAATGAGAGGTCAAAGCTAATGAGTACCTTCCTTTCAGCATTGAGAAGCCTTTCAAACTTTTCAAAAACCGTTTTCACTCCCTTGTTGAGTCACCACTTATTCTATGAGCACCTTCTTGAGAGCATAGTTGTCATTCTTGTGTTTGTTCCCAAACTTGGTTAATTATGTCATGACTTTGATGCTTGTATCTCTGATATCTTTACTTCTAGTCTTCACTTGAACTTCACAGGTGCCTTAGCATTTATATTGTGCTCTACAAACAAAGGAAAGCGAGATATCACTCTATCATACCTTCCTATGAGCATTGCAATGTTGCTTATGTTTATGTTTCATGCTACTTATTATTATTGAGTTGGTTTCTCTTCATAGCTTGCAATGACTATTGAGTAGACTTAGTTGCATACTTCTTATTATGAATGGTTTAAGCATCTACTCCTGTGCTAAGAATATATACATCATATGAAGCAAATGTGTTCGAGAAAGTTCTTTTATCACACTCAGTTTTCAACTGAATTGCTTGAGGACAAGCAATAAGCTAAGCTTGGGGGGAGTTGATACGTCCAAAACGTATCTACTTTCCCAAACACTTTTGCTATTGTTTCTCCTCTAAACTTGTGTGATTTGGATACAACTAACACAGACTGACGTTGTTTTCAGCAGAATTACCTTGGTGTCTTGTTTTTGTGCAGAAAATCAACTATCAGGAAAAATCCGGAAAATATGCCAAAAATTATATTTCACCAGAAGACCCACGGAGCCAGAAGACGAGACGGAGAAGGGGCCTGGGGGCCCACACTGCCAGCGGGCGCACTGCAGCGCCTAGGGGTGCAGCCACCCAGCACCCCTCGGTCTCCCTCTGCGCCTATAAGTTGCCTCTCGACCTAAAAACCGAGGGGGGTTCGATAGTTTTCCAGAAAGAGTTCCGCTCTGCCGCCACCAGAAACCAAGATTCGGATCCAGAAACTCCGTTCTGGCACCCTGCCGGGACGGAGAATTTGGGGAGGATCATCACCATCGTCATCACCAATGCCTCTCCATCAACCATCGATATTTCCCTCATCCATGAGTGAGTAATTCCCCATTGTAGGCTTGGGGATGGTAGGGATTCAATGAGTTCTATCATACAATCGAATAAGATCTGTTAGGGCATAGTGCCTAGTATCTCTATTAGTGCTATTTGATTTTGTTGCAACTTGTTGTGCTTAATGCTTGTCACTAGGGCCCGAGTGCCATGATTTCAGATCTGAACTTATTATTGAATCATTATGATAGTATTGTTTGTGGTATTATCTGCACGTTGTGTACACATATCATTGTACGGATCCAAAGGCCCCAAAGTGACAATAATTGGGACAACCGGAGGGGATGGTTGTGGTGTGAGGATCACATGTGTTCATGGAGTGTTAATACTTTGCTCCGGTGCTCTATTAAAAGGAGCACCTTAATTGCCACTAGTTCCCTAGAGGCCCCGCAGCCACGGGCTGGCTAGACAGAAGATGTTGTGCAAGTTCTTATTGCGAGCACGTATGACTATATTTGGAGCACATGCCTAGGATTGTTTAGTACTTGGATGCTTGTTATTATTTATCTGCAATGCCCTAGATCTTGAAGTTACATCTTTAGACTCGTCCATGCAATGCCCGTCCATCCATCCCTATGCCTACCGCACTCATATCCTACTGTTTGCTACTATTGTTATTGTTTCTTTGCTGTTGCTACTACAAACTGTTGCTACTGATAAACTTCTGTGAGCAAGAACTATTTTCAGGTGTAGCTAAATTGACAACTCAGTTGTTAAGTCTTGCAAGTATTCTTTGGCTCCCCTTGTGTCGAATCAATAAATTGGGTAACACTATCCGCGAAGACTGTTGCGATCCCCTACACTTGTGGGTCATCATCCAGCAGGTACAGCACCATCAAGTCCAGTACCGCAAAGCAGTGGTGCATCCGTGATCGCACACACATTTGGGTATCCCGACAACCTTCGTGTCCTCGCTCCAACGAAGCAGCAGAAGCAACAAATCCTTCTAGAAAAAGCCACCGGGAACATGTATCTCGCTGATCTGAGACCATGGGGAAATTCTAGAGAGGGAGAGAGATCCTTCGCGAGGAGGTGTGAGATGAGAGGAGGAGAGGGGGCCTTTTATAGGGAGAGGGGGCAGCCCAAAGGGCATGGCGTGGCATCCATGGTGGCTGCCCCCACATCTTCCACATTCATGTGGGTGGAGCTCCATTCAAAATAAAAAGGCTCCACTCATGCAAACATGCCTCCACTCAAAATTCCACTCACCTCCATTAAATTTCCACCAAATTTAATGCAAGCTCTCATTTAATAAAACTATTTTATTTATTTTATTCAGAATTTTGTTAATTACATTAATTAACCAAAATTCACATAAAACCCTTGCAACATTTCAATATCACATGCAGAACCAGTTTCAGCAATTTCACCCGAAACAATTCCGGTTTCCATTGAAATAATTCCAGGACTTTCATAATCTTTTCCTGGCATCTTATTTGCTCCAAATGGTGTCGGTATCCCTTAAGTGTGTCACTCTATGGTTCGCGAATAATGCGGACATGATCGAGACCCCTCTCTGATCAATAATCAGCAGCGGGACCTGGAGATCCGTACTGACTACCACACATTCAACGATGACTTCTGTGATCGTGAGAACCTTTTACGCATGTAACTCAATCCCTTTGTCTCGCGATATATTACATGTCCAAGATTCGATCATCGGTATCTCTATATCTAGTTTGATTTCGTTAGCAACATGCACTCTTTTCTTGTTCCTGTGATATAACATTCCAGTGATCACATCACTGCTTGCAAGCTAACTAATGTGATATCACCGAGAGGGCCCAGAGTATATCTATCCGTCATTGGGATGGACAAATTACACTTTTGATCCATGAGCCTCTACATAACACCTTCGTAGCACTGAACCCACCTTTATAGTCACGATGTCACGGTGTGACGTTTGATATTATCAAGATACTCTTCTAGTGTTAGTGATTGACAGATCTCATGGTCTAAGGACTAGGATTACTTCATATGATGTTATAGCAATATAAACACAATGACTTTGATCATAATGCTATAATTTGGACGGATGTTCATCACATCAATCCAACAATGTTGTGACCTTGTTATTAACAACATCCAATCTCCATGATCAGGAAACCTTTGATCATCTTGTTAATCAACGAGCTAGTTTATAAGAGAGGCATAACTAGTAATCTTATATTTGTTTATTAAACACACATGTATTAATGTTTCCAAATTAATACAATTATAGCATGCAAAATAAACATTTATCATAAACAAGAAATAAGATAATAACCACTTTATTATTGCCTCTCGGGCATATTCTCTTTAGATATACATTTACTCTAGATGGTGGAGCCTTTTCATGGAAGTCTTGCAAGAATACCATCTTAACATGGTCAAATATGGAAGCAGAACTCACAACATTAGATATCGCGACTGTCGAAGCAAAATGGCTTCGTGAACTCTTGACAGATTTGCCTATTGTTAAAAAACCAATACCGGCAATTCTTACGAACTGTGACAATCGAATCGTGGTTGTCAAAGTGAACATTTCTAAGGATAGTATGAAGAGTGATTGTGAAGAGAAGAGTAAAGTCTCTTAGAAAACTGAAAAACTCTAGAGTTATAGCATTGGATTATATTCAAATGCTAAAAATCTGGCACATCCTTTTACGAAAGTACTTTCAATTTTTTTGTAGAAAATGCATAGAGGGAGATAGATTTTTGACCCACGTGAGTTACTAAGGGGCAATACAACCTATTTGATCGAAGATCTGCTGAACTAGGACCTGGAAAAATAAACCGAAGCAACTGAGTTGAGAGACTTTTTTATACTTTCACTCCACTACAGATGTAGTTAGCCTACTATTAGTAAGGTTGATTATAAATTAATGTGGCATGTCTTACTCTTTGGGAGAAAAATAAATTGTCTTACAGAGCGATCTTGGACGAACACATACATATGAGCTACACCGTTGGTCATAGTGTATGAGATTTGGATGAATTTCTGGGAAGCTCATGAAAAGCCAAGGAGTATGACTTATAAGATCCACCCGAGGGGTAGCATATGGCATCCGAAACCTAGAGACATACAGTAAGGTTCGTGGGGAGCATCTCAGCACAACTGCTCACTTCTGTTTGGCCACATCCAAGTTGGCAGCACGTCTTCTTCCTCTATGAACCATGCGACCAACTATCTTGATAACACCATAGTCGACAACAACAATGACCGTGGTGTTGTTGCGGTGATGACCTTACTATTCAACATGTATGTGTTATCCCTCTCTTTGTTTGCACTCGCTAGATTTACAAATCTACTAGATGTGCATGTTTTGTTGCATGTGTTTAGATCTTCTAGTGCTTATATGATGTTGATTTTTGGATACCAAGGTGGGCTTGGTATTCATGGCCTACAGGTTAAGAATACATCTCTTCTGGGTAAATGTCTTTTGAAGCTACTCATAGAGGACAGTGTACCATTTTTGGAGGAAACATGTTGGCTCAAAAGTTGTGTCTCAAGTGCTATGGAAGCCTAGAGATTCACACATTTAGGCTAGACTAATGGCATCCAAAAAGCATTTTTATGATTTGGTGCTTTTAATATCAAGGATGGATCACAAATTGGTCATTGGGACAGACAAATTCCACTCTTGATCCATGAGCCTCTACATAACCCCTTCGTGGCACTAAACCCATGTTTATAGTCACCCTGTCATGGTGTGACGTTTGATTTTATCAAGATACTCTTTCGGTGTTAGTGATTAACATGATCTCATGGTCTAAGGACTAGGATTGCTTAGTATGATGTTATAGCAATATAAACACAATGACTTTATAGTAATGCTATACTTCGGATGAATGTTCATCACATCATTCCAACAATGTTGTGACCTCGTTATTAACAACATCCAATGTCCATGATCAGGAAACCTTTGATCATCTTGTTAATCAACGAGCTAGTTTATAAGAGAGGCATAACTAGGAAACTTCTATTTGTTTATTAAACACACATGTATTAACGTTTCCAAATGAATACAATTATAGCATGAAAAATAAACATTTATCATAAACAAGGAATAAGATAATAACCACTTTATTATTTCCTCTCGGCCATATTCCCTTCAGTCTCCCACTTGCACTAGAGTCAATAATATAATTTAAAAACTTTGCGTATTGAACACCTAAGGCTTTCTGGTGTTGCCTATACGAGATTGCTAGTGGTTAACATAATCTCCGGATCTGACACTTTCAGGTCCGTTTGTATTTGCATGTCTTTGCGTCTCTACGCATCACTCATTCTCAAATGAGATGGCATTGTATAAATTTTGTCCTTTGGTGAGACCTTTAGTTCCTTTTGGGTTAAACATGTTGATATAATTGTCGTAGAATATATCTTCATAGTACTAGCCCACTTAGAACCACACTTAGTTTGATAACAAACTATTTAACACAAATGCCCTCCTTTATTGGTACTATAGCAGTCATATACTTAGCCTTTTGTTGTAGTATCCGTCATAATTTCTTAACTTTGGAACTCATACAAATCCATCATGAAATCTCCTTTCATTACATTATGCCACCCATAGTTTAAATTGAGATAAACTTAATTTGTATCTTGTGACAAAACTAGTATCATTTTACAATGAACTACTTGTCTCTTCTACAAATAGAATATATTCTTAATTCTTCCAAAAGATTATAAGAATATCCTTATTATCGTCCAATGGTCATCTTATAATTCATTTTGGTATATGCTCATAACATTTAGAGCATAGGACATATTTGAATGTGTACATATCACGGTATGATTAATCAAAATATTCTTATGATTTCACTCACCAAGTGTCAAAGAACTTGAATCTTGTTTCACTTATCAAGTGTCAATACACTTGAATCTTGATTCAATTCTTTTCCATGCGACAAGAACCTTTCTTGTAGTTTCCATATTGAACTCATTCAATATCTCATATATGTACGTCAAACATAACCATATTAGTTTCTCAATTTATCCATATAGACATTCATGCCTAATATTCAGGTTTTGCCTAAGTCTTTCATCGAAATCTAATTCTAATGAAATTCTTAACCTTTATTAATAAAAGATACATCATTTCCAATCAACAATATGTCCTCCACATAATGTATTAGAAATGTATCTCAGTGCTCCCACTAATTTCTTGCAAATGCAAGTATCTTCATCGTCTCCGATGAAATTAAACTCCTTTAATAGTTTGATCATGGTGAAGATTCCAACTTCACGATGCTTACTTCAACCATTGAAGTTTGCATGCCCTTTTTACATCCTTTGAATTTAACAAAACCCTTTGGATCGTGTCATGTACACGTCCTAGATAACCATTTTATTAGAAGAACTTTGTTTTGTTTGTATGTAGTGGTTACTACATTAATCCGTCCAGACTAAATATCGCTACGAAAGATCAAATCTTGTCATAGTCAACTCCTTAAACATTGTCGTAAAATATTTACCGACATGTCGACTATTTCATAGATGTGAAACATCCATGTCTATTTCTTTATAGATCCAAATACGACCGATAGGTTTTAGACCTTTTCAGAGGATCTTCGAAGTTCAAAAAACTTGATTTCTCGTGTATGAAACTATCACGGATTTTATGGCTTCAAGACATTTGACGAATTCAGGGCCAATCATTGCTTCTTTGCATGTAGTCGGTTTATTATTGTTAAACAATAATTATTTACTCTCAAATCTTAGTATTTGAATGTTACCCGACCTACTTGGTTAAATAGGCTCCGTGACCATAACCTTTGAGGCACGTAAGATATAAACATTATGGCTGCCTCCAGAACATTTTCTGGTACTGCGCAACTCAGCACATATAGCTAAGGTTCATTAACCTTATCAAAGTTCTATTATCCTCCCACATAACTTTTGAAAAAAAAATCCTTTTTTCAAGAAATTTGATGTTCTAAGCGATAAACACTTTTGTCTTCGGTGTTATGGAGGAATATCCAACAAGCTCTTTGGGATAACCTACAAAGAAGTGCTTATCCGACTTTGGTCGTAAACATTTTACTTATGCATAGCATACGAAAATTTAAGAAAAGAAAACTCGGGTTTTATCCCAAACCATAACCTTTACACCTGTCATTTCAACGGATCACGATGGTGCTATTTTTAGCGTAAAAGCGGTAGTCTCTAAAGTTTTAATCCTTAAAACATAGTGGTAGTTTTATAAATAACACCTTTGATCTTACCATGTCAAAAAAGGTTTGATTTGATCTCTCGAACATACCATACTCCTATGGTTTATCAGGAAATGCAAATCCATGGAACAATTTCTCAATTCTTAGGTGTTTTGCTAAACATGTAACTCAAATATCTTCCTTTACGATCGAATCATAAACTCTTCATTTTCTTGTTACAATGATTTTTCACTTCATCTTGAAAGTCTTTGAACAATTTTCAAATATTTCATACTTCTTCCTTATTAAGTAAATATATAGATATATTCACTCAAATTTCTGGAGAAAGCATATGAAGTTGAAAGATCCACCGCACATGGCTACACATAATGGACTATATACATCAACATGCATAATGTCCAATAAGTTAGTCATCCATTCCTCCTTGGCCTATGAATGGAGTTTTAATTATCCTGAGGAAAGTCTCACAAGCGTCATTTGATCAAAATCAAAGACTCCAAAAATCCATAAACATGGAGTTTCTTCATGTTTTCTTTCCAATATAATTTAAACGGTGATGCCACTTTGTAAGTAATCTTTCAATCATTTGTCTTGCGACATTTTAGCATTAGTTTTATGGACGTGATTTCTCCAACTAGACTTATAAAAGTTCATCCATCTTCTATGGAATACGGTAATTATATGAACAACTATTTTTCTCATAATAACGGAACAAAATAACAATTATTTAAACAAATCTTTAAGGAAATCTTTGATGTTAGCGATAAACACAATAACACTTAATTTGTTTTCGATGAACATCATCACATATTCTCTTGCTAGTTACTTAGGCCATTGTAGTTCATAAATTGCGTCATTCTATATGACATTCATACCAACCAATTCGGTATCCAATACCCAAGAACCACATTTTTAACAAGCAAAGAATACAACCATAACATGTATATCATCTATATACCTTAGCTGGACATTTCCAGTCTTTTCTTTTCTGCCAAATATTTTATAGATTCTCTTTCAACATTTCCTTTTCCTTTTAAAAGAATCTATCAATATCAACAGTGGCGCCATACATATGACACATAGTTCAAAGCGTGTATAGTCAAATACTAATACCTTTGGACTTGCACTTTGAAGTTGATCACCATCATCAAATGTTTGGCGTTTTTTCAAAAATCCATCATTTAGTAATATTTTAGTGTAGTAAACATTTTACCTACATCTTCTATTCATCCTTATCATGACAACTTTCATGATCAAGCTACTATAGCCTATAAAGACGAATCATGAGTATAACGACAACTCTCAAAACCTTTTTGGGAGATTAGGATGTCTAGCGTCTCCAACCTTTGCAAATTCTCATATAATATGAGAATATGTATTTTATCAAATTATACTCTATCAAATTGCAACCTAAACATTGTTTCAGTTATCACAATAGCTTTCACGCATGATGGTTTCTGAAACAATTCTTTCAGCTCCTATATAACCTCGATATTAAAATAACTTTTGAATATCAAGAATCATGGAGGCAAACATGATAATTTAGATACTAACACTGGAATTGTTACTCTTGATTTAATACTACTTATTAAACTTCATGGAGTAGATGTAATTTGTTGAAAGTTTGCAATAGGACTTTCAAACTTTAAATTGACACTTAAAATAATACGATACCAGTTCGTAAAGTAAATATCCAGAATTCTATAGTTCTATTATCTCAATTACAACTAAGCATAAGGTGGTGAACGTATGCCAATGAATACAACAAATTATACAAATTCATTTTGATTTAATTTATGATAAATTGAGTTTGACTAATCCAAATTAGAAATAAACTCCCACTCAAAAACAACATCCCTCGTGTCTTTTTGGTGATTACATGAACCAAATCCACTACACCAAGTTCGATCATCACGTGAGTCGGTGTAGCTTCAAAGGCGAGCATCTAAATGGGCATCATATAAACTATATGACTCATGCTTAACCTTTCGATCCGTGTTCCGAGGCCATGTCTGTACATGTTAGGCTTGCCAGGTAAGAACCTTAGTACTCACGTGTGTAAAACTGTCTTACACCCGAAATATGATCGTGGATTCAAGTACATCCGATCATCACGTGATGTCTTGAAGCAGCAAAACATAAACGGTGCATACTTAAGGGAGAACACATCTTTATCTTGATATCTAAATGAGGGATCATCTTATAATGCTACTAAAACGTCAAACAAGCAATATAAGATGCAAACAAACATCATATGCTAAAGTGATATGATATGGTTCTTGCACTTGATCACTATCTTGTGCATCGTGGAATGATCTTTGTCATTCCTATATGTGTAAGGCCAAGGTATATGGAACTTACACTTTGTCATATTACAATTTTTAATAGTATCAATCCACACTACAAATTATAACACTACCATATCATAGTACTTGCTCGGAAAAAACCAAAAACTAGATGCCTCTAATTTATTTTTTACATGTTTTACATGGCTGAGGGATTTCGGAGATAGAACCGTTCTTACCTATAAACATGGAACCATAAAGTTGATAATCAAATTATTGGCAACTCGTTGTAAATCAGATATTTACTATAGTAGGAGAGATAGACACCCGCAAGACACTTATGCAAAACTATTTGCATGTCAAGCGTGGAACAAGTCTCATGTGCGAGAACATGTAAAGTTTGTCCAGACCGCTTCATACCACTATGCCACCAATATCCAGAATACAGATAAGAAGCAATAACATGACCATCAGCGCCCACATACTCATATGTGTACTAACCGTGCAAAGCATCTACGCATAGATCCGTCTCTGATACCACTGTTGGATTCGCAGCATAGAAAACATTTTTTTTCCTACGATGGAAACTATATATACCAAGATCCATCTATCTAGATACAAGCAACGGGTGGATATACATCCAGAGAATACGTACCCTCGAAGACCAAAAAGCTTTACGAGTATCAACTCGCTGGTGATGTAGTCGATCTCTTGCCAATCTCAAGATCATGATGAAGTCCAGCTGATCCAGCAGGTCCAACACCATCAAGTCTAGTACCGCAAACCAGTGGTGCATCCATGATCGCACACACATTAGGGTATCCCAGAAACCTCTGCGCCCTCGCTCCAGTGAAGCATCGAAAGCAACAAATCCTTCCAGAAAAAGCCGCCGGGAACATGTATCTCGCTGATCCGAGACCATGGGGAAATTCTAGAGGGAGAGAGAGATCCTTCGCAAGGAGGTGTGAGATGAGAGGAGGAGAGGGGGCAGCCTAAAGGGCATGGCGTGGCAGCCATGGTGGATGCCCCCACCTCTTTCACATTCATGTACGTGGGCTCCCGTTCAAAATA
Source organism: Avena insularis (assembly GCA_023614405.1). NCBI lineage: Eukaryota > Viridiplantae > Streptophyta > Magnoliopsida > Poales > Poaceae > Avena > Avena insularis. The sequence goes on from CM042690.1 coordinate 31,430,882, forward strand.
AAAGGCTCAACTCACATAAACATGCCTCCACTCAAAATTCCACTCACCTCCATTAAATTTCCACCAAATTTAATGCAAGCTCTTATTTATTAAAACTCTTTTATTTATTTTATTAAAAAATTGTTAATTACATTAATTAACAAACATTCACATAAAACCCCATGCAACATTTCAATATCACATGCAAAAGCAATTTCACCTAAAACAATTCCGGTTTCCATTGAAATAATTCCAGCGCTTTCATAATCTTTTCTTGGCATCTTATTTGCTCCAAATGGTGTCGGTATCCCTTAAGTGTGTCACCCTATGGTTCACGAATAATGCAGACATGATCGAGACCCCTCTCCGATCAATAATCAGCAGCGGGGCCTAGAGATTCGTACTGACTCCCACACATTTAACGATGAATTCTGTGATCATGAGAACCTTTTACGCATGCAACTCAATCCATTTGTCTCGCGATATATTACATGTCTAAGATTCGATCATCAGTATCTCCATACCTAGTTTGATCTTGTTACCGACATGCACTCTTTTCTCATTCCCGTGATATAACATTCTAGTGATCACATCACTTCTTGCAAGCTAACTAATGTGATATCACTGAGAGGGCCTAGAGTATATCTATCCATGAGCCTCTGCGTAACACCTTCGTAGAACTGAACCCACCTTTATAGTCACCATGTCACGGTGTGACATTTGAAGTTATCAAGATACTCTTCCAGTGTTAGTGATTGACATGATCTCATGGCCTAAGGACTAGGATTACTTTGTATGATGTTATAGCAATATAAACACAATGAATTTGATCGTAATGCTATCCTTCGGATGAATGTTCATCGCATCATTCCAACAATTTTGTGACCTCGTTATTAATAACATCCAATGTCCTGATCATGAAACCTTTGATCATCTTGTTAATCAACGAGATAGTTTATAAGAGAGGCATAACTAGGAACCTTATAGTTGTTTATTAAACACACATGTATTAATATTTCCAAATTAATACAATTATAGCATGTAAAATAAACATTTATCATAAACAAGAAATAAGATAATAACCACTTTATTATTGCCTCTCGGGCATATTCCTTTCAGATATACATTCACTCTAGATGGTGGCGCCTTTTCATGGAAGTCTTGCAAGAAGACCATCTTAACGTGGTCAAATGTGGAAGTAGAACTCACAACATTAGATATCGTGACCGTCGAACTAAAATGGCTTCGTGACCTCTTGTCATATTTGTCTGTTGTTGAAAAACCAATACCGGCAATTCTTATGAATTGTGACAATCGAATCGTGGTTGTCAAAGTGAACAGTTCTAAGGATAATATGAAGAGTGATTGTCAAGAGAAGAGTAAAGTCTCTCAGAAAACTGAAAAACTCCAGAGTTATAGCATTGAATTATATTCAAATGCTAAAAATATGGCACATCCTTTTACAAAAGTACTATCAATTTGTTTTGTAGAAAATTCATAGAGGGAGATGGATTTGAGACCCACGTGAGTTACTAAGGGGCAATCCAACCTATGTGATCGAAGATCCGGTGAACTAGGACCTGGAAAAAAACCGAAGCAACTGAGTTGAGAGACCTTTTTATATTTTCACTCCACTGCAGATGCAGTTCTCTCATAGCCTACTATTAGTAAGGTTGATTATAAATTAATGTGGCATGTCTTACTCTTTGGGAGAAAAATAAGTTCTTACAGAGCGATCTTGGACAAACACATACATATGAGCTACACCGTTGGTCATAGTGTATGAGAGTTTGGACAAATCTCTGGGAAGCTCATGAAAAGACAAGGAGTATGACTTATAAGCTCCACCTGAGGGGTAGCATATGGCATCCAAAACCTGGAGACATACAATAAGGTTCGTGGGGAGCATCTTAGCACGACTGCGCACTTCCGTTTGGCTGCATCCAAGTTGGCAGCACGTCTTCTTCCTCTATGGACCATGCGACCAACTATCTCAATAACACCATAGTCGACAACAACAATGACCGTGGTGCTGCTGCGGTGAAGACCTTCCTGTTCAACATGTATGTGTTATCCCTCTCTTTGTTTGCACTCGCTAGATTTACAAATCTACTAGAGGTGCATGTTTTGTTGCATGTGTTTAGATCTTCTAGTGATTATATGATGTTGATTTTTGGATACCAAGGTGGGCTTGGTATTCATGGCCTACAGGTTAAGAATACATCTCTTCTGGGTAAATGACTTTTTAAGATACTCATAGAGGAGAGTGTAGCATTTTTTGGAGGAAAGATGTTGGCTCAAAAGTTGTGTCTCAAGTGCTATAGAAGCCTAGAAATTCACACTTTTAGGCTAGACTAATGACAACCAAAAAGCATTTTTCCGATTTGGTGTTTTTAATATCAAGGATGGATCACAAATTTGTTTTGGGGAGGATAAATGGCTAGGCCAGTATACTCTCCGGGAATAATATCCTACTCTATACAATATTGTGCGACACAAAGGAGAGACGCTTTCGACTATTTCGATGGAATCAAACCCTCCAAATGTGACACTCATGAGGGATCTTATTGGACCTAGACTGACATCATGGGTATCTTCTATGTAGATTATCTATAGTAGACGTTCTGATGTGTTTTGTTGAAAGCTACATGAGAATGAAAAAAAATTAGTTGATCCATGTACAGAGCATTGTTAGAGCCTGATATTCCAGTTGATGATAATAATAAAATTTAAAAGATGAAAATACCATTAAATACAAAAATATTCGTATGGTACTTACGTCGTGTCATTATTCTTACAAAAGATAATCTTGTAAAACGAAATTGGCAAGAAAATAAACAATGTATTTTTGATCATTAAGATGAGACGATTAAACATTTATTCTTTCAATGTAATTTGGCTCTTTCTATTTGGTTAACCATCCAAGTATCTTCAAGTTTATCTCCCTCCATGTTTGGTTGCTAGCGTATTTGATAATACATTGATGATAAGTACAAAATCTTGTTTAGGGTGGGAGCGTTTGCAATTATTTGCTCACTTTGGCTATGTAGAAATAACATGATTTTTAACAATAAGTTGTCTTCTCGTTTGTAGGTTATCTATCGGAGTACGTCTACTCTCAGTTTATGGTCCTCTCTATAATGTGTGAAGTGTCGAGACCTGTTTATGAAGAATTATACACGCTTGGAGGATGCAGCGAGAAATATTTTTCCGACATGGATGACTGCGTAATCTAAGAATTAACCTGATATCTACCTAAGCAATTTGTTTATGAGACAATTGTATACTTTTCGCCTGTTTGTTCTTTTTTTGCTTCTATGTGGATGGTTATGCATCTCAGTTATGCAGAGGCCGGGTGTAAATATTGCTTTAAATAATATAATGTGCGTCCATTTCCAAAAAGAATGATGTTGATTTGGTAATTAATCTCATGTGAAAATTTCCTAATATTCCAACACATATCATGTTGCTCCTTCGTTGGCTGCAAGTAGGACCAGATTCCACATCAATATTTGATTTTCTTAAACAATTAATATGATTGTGGGCTGGGTCATGGGGTTATCTTCCTTTAGGAAAAAAATACGTTTGTGGTATCATTCTGGTCAGATGCCAATGGATTGCCCAAAGACATTGGTCGATTTGCCAGCCTTGGAGAGAGACAAAGCACACGTGTTATACATGTATCCCGCTGATGGTGCAGACATTAGATGCCACTGATGTGCATATTTTTTTCCTCGAAGCAATATCATAAGGCCCGGTCAAACTGACCATATGCGACGATGCGTACACCAAACGAATAATGTAGCTAATTGTTGGCACGAATAATGTAGAGTTGGTATTGGCTCATTGGCTGTATGTCAGAAAACGCTGTACCAAACTGGTAATCAAATCAATGTCAGAACTTATATCGCTAACTAGCTCATCCAAAACCGGCAGAATAGTATTGGTTTGTAGGGCACCCTCGATCGACGATGATGTCTTCGAACATATCCATGTAGTGCTAGCTAGTTAGGCAACAAAATTTGGAGGTTTTTAGCCGTGGCGCCAAAACCTCTGGCTATATATATGTCCAGTGCGACGTAGTGTTCTCCATCAAGCCACGATCGACCAACCCAAAATAGCGAGGGAGAAGCACGATCTTGCGCTTAATAAATTAGCCATGGCTTCCGCCTCTGCTTGTGTTAGCTTACTGGTGCTCTTGGCGATGGCCTCCGCGGCGTCGGCGCAGTTGTCGCCGACGTTCTACGCCACGTCGTGCCCCGACGCACTGGCCACCATTAGTCGCGTCGTGACGGCCGCCGTGATTAGTGAGCCCCGCATGGGGGCGTCACTGGTCCGGCTGCACTTCCACGACTGCTTTGTCGATGCAAGTCCCACGTATCCTTACTAAGTTTACTGTTATACAGCTACACTAAAAACAAAGTTCTAATGGATATCTGAACTTCTTTGCAGGGATGTGATGGGTCCGTTCTTCTGGCGGACACGGGGAGCTTCGTGGGCGAGCAGGGGGCAGCTCCGAACGCCGGCTCCATTCGAGGCATGAACGTGATCGACAACGTCAAGACGCAGGTGGAGGCTGTGTGCAAGCAGACCGTCTCCTGCGCCGACATCCTCGCCGTCGCCGCCCGTGACTCCGTCTTCGCGGTAAGCTCGCGCGCGTGCGATCGATCCTTTACATGGTATACATGCATTTTGCCATGGCTTCGTAGATTGGAACTAATTTGTGTGTGCATGCCATGCGCGCAGCTTGGAGGGCCCTTTTGGACTGTTCCTCTGGGGAGGAGGGACTCCACCACGGCGAGCAAGACAAACGCAGAAAACGACCTTCCTCCTCCTTCCTCGGACCTCCAGGGCCTCACCGACAAGTTCAGCAACAAGGGCCTCAGCGTCACAGACATGGTCGCTCTCTCAGGCGCCCACACGATCGGGCAGTCGCAGTGCAAGAACTTCCGGGACAGGATCTACAGCGACACCAACATTGACATGGCCTTCGCCACATCTCTCAAGACCAACTGCCCCCAGGCGACCGGCTCCGGCGACAGCAGCCTGGCGCCGCTGGACAGGACGTCGCCCAACGCGTTCGACAACGCCTACTACACCAACCTCCTGTCACAGAAAGGGCTCCTTCACTCGGACCAGGTGCTGTTCAACGGCGGCGGCACCGACAACACCGTCAGGAGCTTCGCGTCGAACCCGGCGACGTTCGGGAGCGCCTTCGCCACGGCCATGGTGAACATGGGCAACATCGCGCCCAAGACGGGCACGCAGGGCCAGATCAGGCTCAGCTGCTCCAAGGTGAACTCCTAATTTGGGTCGTCGCGCGCCGACTCTCTGGTGCTACGCATGAACTATAAATAAGGTCTAGGTTGGCCAGTACCAGCACCAGCTACTACGTAGCGTGTGAGTGTGTCGTCGTTCTAGTACCTGTTTATGCATGAAAGCGTGTATATCGAATTCTCGCGCAAAGGCATGTGGAGGATTACTGATTTCCTTTTATCCCGATCATACTTTGAGATGTTACTATCTACTTCACCTGTTTTGTGTAGTCAGTTTTGCTGTCTGATGTTGTCAGTGAGAACCAAAACACTCTCACCGGATAGCGAAGTTGTTATACTACAAGAGATGTGCTTCAGTGCCCCTTCCTTTTGACCCATCGAAACCCATATCCAAGCCATGTATTCCTTCGTATAAGTGTACTTGGTCGAGCCGGGTATACTCTGTTTTCACCGGCCGATCCCACCTCCTCTTATCATGATCTATGACTTTGCATGCCACATTTTAAAATTTTGTTGTTGTTGCTATATACCTTCCAATTTCTGCCTTTCGTGGGCATGTGAGTATAAGTGTGCGGTGAGTATATATCTAAGCGGAGTAGCGGACCATACATGTTTCGGATGGGTTCGTACGGTCTTCGAAACGAATCAGTGTTGAGTTTCTACATCAAAGTTTAAACAGAAGGAGGGACACCGAAGCAAAAGTGATACTATAAAGTTATAAACCAGGGGAGAGTGAGAGAAAAAACTGGCTTTTTTACCATGTAGAATTGGTCGGTTAATTAGCGGAAGACCGGTCTAATATCAACACAGACATTCTCATCGAGTGTTATTGAACAAGATGTCCTGGCGGCGTGCTCCAGGGAGGCCGGCGAGGAGCGGGCCGCGGAGGGGCTGTCTGGCCCCGCCCATGTCAGGTCTGGACCTCCGGGTCTGGGCCCTTCCAGGCCCTGCTCTTGGATGAAGATGGTGGGCTGCGGCGAGGCCACGTTCGCGGCTCCTCTCGCGGCGGTGCTCTTCGGCAGGCGGCGCTCCGGCGGTGGTCTGGATGGCGGCGGGGCGTGGGGGGCTACTGGTTGGTGGTGGTGGTGGCAGGGACGAGATTGGCGATGGCCCCAAACCCTAGATCTGGGCTCCTTGGGCCTGGTCTGGGTTAGGGCGGGCTTGCTCGTTCTTAGGCCGCTACCCTGGTTGGTCTGGGATCTCTTCGGGACAGGGGGAGCGGCTACGCCACTACGTCTGCTGCAGCGCGGTGGTGGGAGCTTCATGGGCCCGCTTTGGGCCTAGCCGGGCCTAGATTGGCCTGGTATGCTTCTGCCGCTGTGTCCGGTCTGCTACTGCTATGGCGGTGGAGGTTGGTCCCTCCCACGTGGCAGCGGCGACGCTGTCCCTTGTCTTCGGCGGGGTTTCTTGGTCCGGCCAACCTCGCGGTGTTTGCCATGGTGAGACGCCGATGAAGACTGCAAGACCGTTTTGGCGCGTGTTGGTGGGCGGCAAGCTTGGTGGAGTGCAAGGGTTGGTCGGGGTTGTGGTTTGGGGGGCCGGGAGAAATCTTGGCCGGCTCGGCTGGCTCCGACGCGATGACATCTGCGGATGCCACCTTCCTTCTTGAAGGGTGTCGGATGTACCTCCCCCCACTCCCTCACGTGTACCGGGAGAAATCCTAGGGGAATTCCAGGCAGCAGCGTCGTCATCGTCGCCATCCTTCTTGAAGGTGTTGCTTGGTACACGACAATTCAGAGGCATAGGATCGGGGGTGGGTTTACTTCGGGGGGCGCAGCGATCACGAGTCTTTGTCGGTTGTCGATCCGGCGTTGTTGTGCTTTTTTTCTCTTTCTTTCTTTTGTATTTTCTCTTGGGCTTCTGCTTGTGCTGTTCGGCCCCAGCTGTGTTCGGTCATCCTTTGGGCGATGTGTTATCTGGTCCAGCAGCGGTCTCACCTATGTGCTTTATTTATAAAACGGGGCGAAAGCCTATTTCGAGAAAAACTACGCACATATACCTCCAAAAGGAGGACCGTCGTTGAGTTTTCCCATGGTTTCCTTGGTATAGCAACCCTAACTTTACCGAAGACGGACACCTAAGAAGTATTCGCCGCAGTGGCCACATGAAGCTCACATCGACCCATTTGTTTGGAGTCTAGGTATAGAGTGTTGTACCAAGCGATTCTTTTTTCCACAAGAATAACTCTTGTTGTCTCTAACTCCACAGTGGCAGTTTTTAGGTACAATGGTGTAAAAAGAATGATACGAACTATAAAAATAAAATAAAATTAATAAGAAACTAATGCAGGTAATGTTTTGTAACTTTGGAATAAGAGTGTTTAATTTTTAACCGCCGGTAAAAGGGTGTAAAATGTGTTTCTTATGTTTAAAAGTGGACTGGTTTCGTGGGTTCATTTCATCCCTCTCTCTAAATATGGTGGGACAAAATAAGCCCTTCATGACAAGTTATGATACGTGCAAGTTTTTGTAGTATTCGATAGCTATTCATATGGGCATCATGTCCTAGTATCGAGATGGTGCGACATCTCGCTAATACTCCAGAACCAAATAGATTGTTCACATCCTTATAGAATTCAGTAATTAAATAGAGTATCGCCTTAGTACAGTGACATGACATTAAGTACATGCTTTGAAAACATAAGACCATGGATGCTTTGAAAACATAAGACCACGAATGCTGTCATTGAGCAGTTTATCACATCACTTCGAGTTATCCCTAGTGAGGTAGCATAAGAGAGGGAAAATAATAGTTTTCTCGGATTTTCCTTCACCATCCATGACTTACCACAAGTTCTACTCTATCTAAGCATACACACGTTACCACTCACACATGCTTGCATACTAGTTTGATCATAACAAACATATAATAACAGGATTATAAATATAATATGTATCCACAATACACCTAACATGCTAAAAGTTGCATCCTATAACATGCCTAACATCAAAGATCCACCATCTAGGGTATACAAATATGAACACAATCATGTAGGGCAACTCATATGGTCCTAAGACATGATAGCACATAGAGAGATGATCAAGCTACTAAACATGTAGTCCAGAGGTGAACTACAAGTTGAACTCCAGAAAACAAATAAGTATACTCGTCTCCTTTATTGGCATTTTAGTTTGTTTTTTCTTGTTGTTTATTTGTTCTGTTTATCTGTTTGAATCAATTGTCATGTGTTGTTTGTCATCATCATGTTAATAATTGCTTCATTAGTGTGTATCTGTTTCCATCATCAGCCTGTAAGTTTCTGCCATTTGTTTGAACCTTTCACTTATCTTATTTAATTTGCTGTAATTTTTGTTAACTCATATTATATTTCATGTATTCACTTCTTGCAAATTGGTGTACAATCATACGATAAAACATGCACTATAACAGAATTAAATAGAAAAAAGGAGGGCCAGTATTGCATTGCATGTGGAGTTGTGGACAGAATAACCAATAAAGATTTTAAACATCAAAATCATGCTTTAGAACATGAAAAAAAAGAAAAAGAAAAAGAAACCATGAGAAAACTAAATCAAGAAAAGAAAAAAAAAAACACCGAAGAAATATATACTCCCTCCATCCAGAAATAACTGACTTAGGTTTGGCTAAATTTAAATATATCTATACACTGAAATATATTTAGATATATTTAAATTTAGACAAACCTAAATCATTTATTCCTAAGCGGAGGGAGTACATCGGGCTGAAAATGCAGAACCAATCACACCGTGTTTCCCTAAAAAAACATGCTCACGTCAGAAAGGGGAAATAGGCCACTGAAGTCAGTAGGAAATCCCTAATAGACGCTTGCATCGTGTAAGGACGCTCAATAGAATCCCTAGTACGGATCGAGTATGGTGTTTTATTTTCGGTTTTAGGAAGGTTCTAGAACCGTACCTCTTGGTCCGGTTTTCTGTAATTTATTTTGTTTTTTGTTTTTGTTCTTCTGTTTGTTAGTTTTATTTTAATTTTAAATAGTCTGAATTATTTCAAATATAAACAGATTCAAATTTAAACAATTTTTTAATTTCATTTTTTTAGTCGAACAATTTAAGAATTCGAACCATTTTTAAATTTGACCAGTTTTAAAACATGAATATTTTAAAATCTAAATAGTTTCAAAATATAAACTTTTTTAAACCTGAATATTTATTGCGGTTCTATTTTTTAGAGGACATTGGCGTTTCTTTTTGAGAATCGATTTGCGGTTTTCTTGTTGCGACCCTTAACCACAGGACAGGTACTAGGGCCACAAGATTATACCTGGGCATGGGCAGCCCGGCCCGGTCGGCACGGCCCGATCCGACCCGGAAAAAGCCCGACGGGCGGGCTTTAAAGGCCCACGGGCTAGGCCTAGGCTTGAGATTTGTGGCCCGATGGGTGCACGGGCCAGGCTTGGGCCAAGAGAAATGCGCAAATAAGGAAAGGCCCAGCCCGCGGCCCGACGGCCCGAAGAATTTACACAGTGGCGGGCCAGCCTTGGGCCGAGTTTTTAGGCCTGATAGTCGGGCCTGGCCGGGCTCGAGCCTAGGGTTTATGCGGACGGGCTTTGTCAGGCCCGGCCAGAGCCCGGCCCGGCCCGGAACATGCCCAGGTATACACAAGATGCACCTTTTCAGCCTATCCGCCTAGATGGGCCTCCAGCGAACGAAAGCAGCCTCGATGGGCCTTTTCCTCCTACCTGCCCATGATGGGCCTCCAGCCAACGAAAGCAGCCTCAATGGACCTTTTCGGCCTACCTACCGGCTACCTCTACTGGCCCCGAGGGACCAACAATACTTTGCTGATTAGGACCACAAGATCTCAGCCCAAACGGCCAGCACCGCCTAGGCCTACGTCAGCTTGTATAACTGAATACTGGAGACGGCTGAAATTTCTCCAAAAAATCAGCTGAATTTTCTCGCTTTGACCGAAGGAGGTCGAAGCGAGGCTGAATTCCCTTGGATGTACGTTGACTCTTACAGTTAGTACATGGGCATGGGCCCCGTTATTAGTATAAAGACCAAACGGGTTCGTCCATGCATGCGTACGTGTATCACCGTCCTCTGCCTGCTAGCACCCATGCGTGTTTATCAGTCACGCATCCGACAGTACATGGTATATAGCTCGACGTGGCGACCCTAAAATCGTTCGTTTGCTCTTATTCTTCTAGTACTAGAACATATGACCTCACTTTATCAAGAAAGGAGTGATATCACGCTCTTCATCCGATTCCAAGAAACGAGGCGTGTATTTTCTTTTCAAAATTCAAAGCTGGCTAAGTTTGACCAAATAATATATAATATACTGCCTACGTCTGAAAAAAGATGTTGGATATTTTTCTAAGTTTGCATGTATCTATACACTAAAACGTATTTAATACATATGAATCCGCACAAGTATCCGAAATTATGTTGTTGAAAATAGCCAAGAAAATAAGCGTTCATAGTTCTGTCTATACCTATGCTCGTATGCTCGGTATCGTTGCTTTCGAGCGAGAGCCATGGCCTGCAAAAGCTTTCTCCGGACGATTTCTTCCTCCTTTGATGGAGGATCTTGGACTTGATGTTGGAGACCATGTTGGCGATGCCCCAAGTGGTAGCATTCCAAGTACTGGGGCTGATGCCCTGACTTTGAGGTTAAATGGCTTCTGCGGTGAAGACAATGGACTCAATCGCGTTGTAATTTTATGTTTCCTTGGGATCCTTGTCAACTTGTACGCGCCACGCGACTAAATGAAGTTTCCTGGCTCTGCTTGGGCCTTTTAATTAATTACGTTCAGAAAAAAGAGTAGTATATCATAATTTTGCTCGGGATATTTAGGTGCAGTTTAAGCCAGAAAATCAAAATGGAACCCAGTAGCACATGCACCTTCCTTAAAAAAGAACATATAGAAAATATCAAAATATCTGCAATTTACACATGTACATTTTCATGGCCTATGATGACCCATAACTTTTCAAGAAAAAACGTTTGGGTTAACAGAAAACAATTTGGTGCTCCATATTCGATTTTGCATTGTTTTCCTTTTTCTTTTTTGCCGATGACACATGTCATTTCTTTAAGAAACTTTGCAGACTGTAAAGGACACAAACATGTACAATGTCAAAAATAGTTTTGCTAATTCTGTTAAACACCATTTTTACGAATTCAATGTTTGTCTGAAAACATATCAAAGTTCTCGGAAGTCAAAGCACCATCCTCCATTTTATGCCTTCTGAAAAAGATTTTTTCTTTTTCATGTCCAAAGAAAACAGGTTCACAAACAAAGGACCATATGTAGAGTGCATTTTAATGTTTTTTTAATAAGAAATTGTTTTATACTGCTGACTTAAGCGCTGATATAGTAGTGTACCAGTACACCTTGAAGTTCTACTGCACCAGTCACAAACATGCATGTGGCGAAAAACCTATGAGGCCAAAAATTAAGTTGGTTTATCTACAGATGCTGCACGCGATGATTTGCAGATTTTTCACCGAGCCGGGGTCGAGAGATATCATTCGAGTGTTGGCCCTATTTGCAGGAAAATGCGGGGTTCGTGTTGGCGGTAGCGAGTTAAGCTGGAGGTTGCCACGCTTGGACGCACCCGTGCCCCTTCCAAAAAAGCGGCGATTTTGTCACCATCCGTATCCCCCATAGGACGTCTAGCTGCACGCACGGCGGCGCACTAGACGGCAGAGATCGTGGATGCCTGGTGCCTCGACGTCGGCCGTCGGACATCACTGACTTGCCCTGGGCTAATCGGCCATGGATTTTGGACGCTTCGCCCCTAGCGGTGGACTAGTCGAGGATAAAATTTGGATGCGTTATCCTAGTGGGAGACAGGGATTGATGCGCAGGTGCATGCACGTGAGCTAAATATGCGTCTATATATAAATATGCATGCGATGATGTTATCTCTTGCACAAGCCACAGCCTGCAGATAAGAAGTCCAGGCCGGCCGGTACCCCTCGATCTTGTAGCTAGCGAGCTATAGCCATGGCTTCTGCCTCTTGCATTTCTTTGCGTGTGGTGCTGGTCGCTCTGGCTGCTACGGCGGCGTCGGCGCAGCTGTCGTCGACGTTCTACGACACGTCGTGCCCCAAGGCCCTGGCCACCATCAAGAGCGGCGTGGCGGCCGCCGTGAGCAGCGACCGGCGCATGGGCGCGTCGCTCCTCAGGCTGCACTTCCACGACGGCTTTGTCAACGTGAGCAAGTTTCAGCGTTTCACCATTACCAGCAGTAATTCTTTCGTCACTTAACTAACTTGCTAGGGTAAAAACAGCTAGCCGTGATTAACCAGTGTTGCGCCGTGCATGTTTTGGTGTCTGCAGGGCTGTGACGCGTCCGTTCTGCTGTCGGGCAACGAGCAGAACGCAGCACCGAACGCGGGGTCACTGAGAGGATTCAGCGTCATCGACAACATCAAGACCCAGGTGGAGGCCGTCTGCAAGCAGACCGTCTCCTGCGCCGACATCCTCGCCGTCGCCGCCCGTGACTCCGTCGTCGCCGTAAGTAACATCATCATCGATCTACGAACAATTACATACAGAATCAATTATTATACCTGAAGCTAGCTAGTGCTATCGATTTTTACTTGGAATGGTCATGCGCAGCTTGGAGGCCCGTCGTGGACGGTTCCTCTCGGGAGACGGGACTCCACAAGCGCAACCGGGAACACCGGCGACCTCCCGGCCCCTACTTCCAGCCTAGCACAGCTCCAGGCCGCGTTCAGCAAGAAGAACCTGGACACGACAGACATGGTGGCGCTCTCGGGCGCGCACACCATCGGGCAGGCGCAGTGCAAGAACTTCCGGTCGAGGATTTACGGCGGCGACACCAACATCAACGCCGCCTTCGCGACGTCGCTCCAGGCCAACTGCCCCCAGGCGACCGGCGGCTCCGGCGACAGCAGCCTGGCGCCGCTGGACACCAAGACCCCCAACGCGTTCGACAACAGCTACTACAACAACCTTCTGTCCCAGAAGGGACTTCTACACTCTGACCAGGTGCTGTTCAACAACGGCACCACCGACAACACCGTCAGGAACTTCGCGTCCAGCGCGTCGGCGTTCACCGGCGCATTCACCACCGCCATGATCAAGATGGGTAACATCTCGCCGCTGACCGGGACGCAGGGACAGATCAGGCTCAGCTGCTCAAAGGTTAACTCGTGATTAGCGTACGAGTCGATACTCTCCATCACAATACGTGGATGAATAAGGACACATAACCGGTGGCCAATAGTACCAATTATACTCATTAATACCACGCTAATAGAAGCGTATACTTGTAATTAAATACCGAATTGCTATTTCTCAGGCGTATGAGAAATAGCTATTTCTTAGACGCGCGTCTCGCCGTACGATTTGCTTCGCGATTCGATCTGTTTTTTATGGTACTCTGTGGTGTGTGGGTTGTATCTTTTACCTTTTTAACGGGAAGCTGAAGTGGATCTGTATGAATTTACTATGCGCTGCCGCTAGCTGTGCACAGAAAACCCCAGGAATTCACTTTGTTGTTTTATTTCTGTTATTTTGTTTCTGTTGTAAGTAGGAGTGCATTTTCTTTTTCTGGATGTTTTTTTGTTGATGTTTATGATTTTTCAAAAATTCAATTTTCCTTTTTTAAGGTTTTGTGTTCACGTTTTTTTGGTATGTTTTTGTCTTATGTCGTGAATGAACTATTTCAAACCCCCTTCAAATTTTTTTCTCTTCTATTTTGGTCATGAATGAACTTTTTTGTAATTAGTTTTCTGCTATTTTTTCTCATGTTCGGTTTTTCTCTGCTTTTCTTGTTTTTGGTTTTTTATTGGTCTGTTGTTTTTTCCGAAAATCCATTTTTATGTTTTTGAAATTTTATGTTTTGCTTGTAACGAGAACGCCCCGACCCAATTGCAATTATGTATCGACTATGATTTTTGGATTTGAGTCATTTTGCAATTTTGCTTGTAACCAAAACGCCCCGAGCTGTGACTAGGATTTTTGGATTTGAGTCATTTACATCTTGCTTGTAAGCGAGGACGCGCCGAGCCGGTCGCACGTATGTTTGCAACTGAACGATAACCCTAGTTGCAATCATGTTGATACTGTTTTTTAGATTTTGAGTCATTTGCAACTTGTTTTGTAACCGGGAATGTATTAAGCCAGTCGCAAGCATGGTGTGACTGAAACCCTAATTGCAACTATGTTGCGACTAAATATACTTGGATTTGAATCATTTTGTAATTTGCTTTGTAATCGGGAATGTACCAAGCTAGTCACAAGTATGTTGTGACTAATCCCTAAACCCTTGTATCTTGGGGGGGGACTTGATTTCCATCGGCGGGCCAGTTGCAACTTGCTTGTAACTAGGGCCCCGCCAGAGGGCCAGTTGCAACTTGATTGTAATTGAGCTCTGCTGGGTCCCAGTTGCAACTTCCTTGTAACTGAGCACCCATCGGTGTGGAGGGGGTGCAGTTGCAACTTACTTGTAACTGAGCTCTGACGGTCCCAGTTGCAACTTGCTTATAACTAGGGCCCCGCCAAGGGGGGACAGTTGCAACTTGATTGCAATCGGGAGGGAGGGGGACCTCACCGGCGAGACCTCATCGCGGGGAGTCATTTTTGCAACTTGCTTTATAACTGAGAATGTTTTGAGCCAGTCGGAAGCATGGTGTGACTGAAACCCTAGTTGCATCCATGTCGCGACTGGATATACTTTTGGATTTGAGTCATTTGCAACTTGTTTTGTAACCGGGAATGTATTGAGCCAGTCGCAAGCATGGTGTGACTGAAACCCTAGTTGCAACTGTGTCGCGACTACATATACTTGGATTTGAATCATTTTGTATTTTTCTTTGTAATCAGGAATGTACCGAGCTAGTCGCAAGTATGTTGTGACTAACCCCTAAACCCTTGTAACTTGGGGGGGGACTTGATTTCCATCGGCGGGACAGTTGCAACTTGCTTGTAACTGGGGCCCCGCCGGAGGGCTAGTTGCAACTTGGTTGTATGGCAGCTCTCTGGTCCAGATTACAACTTCCTTGTAATCGAGCACCCATCGATGTGGGCGGGTAGTTGGTAACTTACTTGTAACTAAGCTCTGACGGGTCCCAGTTACAACTTGCTTATAATTGACAACGATGTCAGCGACTGAGAAATAGGCGCCTGGAACTTGCTTATAATTGACAACGACGTCAGCTATTTCTCAGGCGCCTGAGATGTAGACACTCCCATTAAATACGTGCAGCAGAAAATGATGTCTGCATCTACACATGTTACTATCAAATTCTCATGCAAAAGCACAAAGGATTACCTCAAGGGTTTATGTATGGATGTAATACATGATATATTTTATCTCTCTTGAAGAAAAAGAAATGGCTCCGGTCTTAGTCCCCGAGATGGCACGAGGTAAACTCTAACCGAAAACCAAAGGCGGTGGCCTCCCTGCACCCTGCCGTAAGGACCATGGTGGCGGTGAGCCCTAGTGCCGATGGTGCTGGGGGCGACGGCGTGGCGGCAGATCTCTAATGGCGGTTGGAGACAATGTTGGTGATCTTCTGTGTGCGGGATCTGGGGCGGCGACCCCGATCATGCGACGGCGGTGGTGTTCCCTCAGGTGTGGCGTCCACGCGGTGGAGTTCTTCTGCTCATGTCCATTGGGCGGCGCCCCAGTCATAGAGTTTGGAGACTCCCCTTGTGCATCCACGCTTGAGGTGAAGGCGGCGGCCGTAGGCCTAGGCTCCCGCCTAGACCTGCCATCGGTGCGGCCTTTGGTCACCCCGGAGGTGCGTGGGAAGGCGGCGCAATGCTCGTGGTCGGCCTTGCTGGCTTCCAGTGGGACGATGTGTGCGCATGGTTCGGTCACAGGCTTGCCTCCTCTTCCACCGGAGGGGGTCGGCCTATCTTCCCAATAAAGGGGGCGATCCTTCAGGGCTTCTTCTGCCTGGAAGATGGTCTGCTTGATGTCGACTCTTATTTTATGGCCGGTGACGAGTTCTGGAAGGCTCTGTCGACGATCTTCTTTGCACACAAGTAGCCTGCAGATTGCTGAATCGGGTGGGATTCGGTCGTATGTTCCTGTTTCAAAGGAGAGACATGAAATTGCGCTGACTGTTGCCAACATGTGACATGTCGGTCTTCTATTTCCATGGAGGACACAGTGGCGGAGAATGTCAGTTAGCTGAGATATGGGGCTAGTGATGATGGGCTATGTCTTGGTGGTGATGAGGGTCTTGCTTGTTGATTGTTGACTTGTAGCAGCGGTGAAAAGCGGGGGCGGCAGCACAGGAAGAGTACAAGGTCTTATCTTTCAGGGTGAAATCCATGATCTATCTTTAACCGGTTGTGAGTGGCAATGGCCTTGCGGGCATTATTTTGAGAGTGGCGGACTTGCTCCAGGGTGAAAATCCAAGGTCTCTAAATGTCCTTGTTGAAAACATTATTTTGTGAGCGCAAACTCTAGGTGATGTCTTGGTGATGTTTGTTGTTGCAGCTACAATGTCTTGATCATCGTAACGGGATCTTTTATTTTGTTTTTCTATTTTTCTTGTTTTTTTGCAATAGAGCTGTGTGTATCCATAATGGCTTTAGGACACTGCGTTATTGCAGAAGCCGGGTATAATTGATATCTTTCGTGATATTAATGTATGCTCCTTCAAAAAAAACTTCTATTATACATCGTGTCTTACTGTATGGATGACTCTTTCTGTCCGATCTTTGTACAATTCAAAATCTCGTGGTATGGTGCACTACGATGCCTCCAATGGATGGTTCGATCTGATAGCACAGTTCCTCGTCCAAATAGACCAAATTTATGACACTCTCCCAATGCGATGAAGCTATGATGCATGGTGAGTTAAGCAGGTGGCCACAATAGAGGCCCATTTATGATATGTGGATTTCTTTTCTTCTAAACCTAAGAAAATCATAGTTTCCAAAAATGCTAAGAAAAATTAGCTATACTAAAGTCTCAATAGAAGGTATAAAATATGTTCTAACATCTTATATGACACCAGACAAAATATTGTATTCACTTTTATGCTTCGACAATTCACAAAGTTCATTTTGTGTGTCATGTGTATTACTGTTTCGATTCATAAAATAAATATTTCTAACCAATGACAATAAATTTCACTTGTATAGTATTAAATCTCAGAGTGCCACAATTTGTGAATCCCATATCACTACGGGAAAAAATATCGCTGCGTGTAGACACGGCTTTGCCGTGTGCCAACTAGACCGGAACATGGCAAAGTTTGCCTCAACCGTGTGTAACCCAGAAAGCACACGACAAAGTACGGGAATACGGCAAATTTCTGAAAACGAACACGGCAAAGAAATATATATGGCAAAGATCCGCAAAGAAACATGGCAAAGAAAACACAATCGGCAAAGTCGACAGCGGCACACGGTATAGGTGTCGTCACGACACACTACAAGAAATGTGGTAATCTTTGACCCTCCATATGTTGGAATTTGGCCACAGATCGACTACATCAAACTAGACAAATAAACACGCTTGAAAAAATCTTATGACCAAGACACCTATCGTGTCCGTTCTTTTCTTTATATTCTTCTCAACTCCCTCAGTATAATCTTAGACATCCTTCGTCGTGCTTATATACACGTACCAATGACCGACTTAGAAAATCTCTTCTATGCCTACACGCACACAAACTAGTAGCTATCAGACTAGAACTAGACTAGACTTACCCGGACTAAACTCACGCCAAATTTTCCTAAACAAAGCTAATCGGACTTAGCATACTCGTACTAGGACTACAACTATGCCGGCTTGGACTCAACTAGCTAGTACTACTCTTAACGTGACTTAACTCCAAACTTACCTAAATATAAAACCTAATTATACTTAAACACGTTAGGATAGGATTATTGCTAACACCATATTGGTCACTAAATGGTTATTGTTCTCTATTTATAACCTTCCTGTGACCAAAAACAGATGATCAAAAGCTGAGAGTCACTGACGGACAATAAAGACTTTTTATGTGCATTGGTCATAGACTACTATGACCAATATAGATGGTCATAGTTTCTATAACCAATTTTTTGGTCACTGACTATATGGCATGTCCATGTGGGATCCAACGTGGCCAATCCTACATGGCAGATTTATGACCAAACCAAATGGTCATGGATCGAAATCAGCCTAGTCTACTTCAGCCGTCTAAATGGGTTGTGATGTCTACCCACTTCTATTCTTATAGACAGTTGTTGGGCGTCCAAGTGCGGAGATTTGTAGAACAGCAGCAAGTTTCCCTTAAGTGGATTACCCAAGGCTTATCGAACTCAAGGAGGAAGTAGTCAAAGGTATCCCTCTCAAGCAACCCTGCAATCAAGATACATGAAGTCTCTTGTGTTCCCAACACACCTAATACACGTGTCAGGTGTATAGGTGCACTAGTTCGGCAAAGAGATAGTGAAATACAATTGGTAACGGTGCCAGAAAATAGCTTGACGGTGAGGTAAAGACTAAAGGCAACAAGAAGGAAGCAAGCAAACATGCCACAGATCTAGTAGCAAACGGTGTTTCAATGCTTAAAAACAAGGCCTAGGGATCATACTTTCACTAGTGAACACTCTCTCATATAAATATATTCTCTTTATGATACTACTCTTAACTACTCTCCGGTTGGACACTCTAATCCATGGTAGGGCTATTACAGCACTCCTCAAAGGCCGCCTTCCCCAATCTAGATACCCCCACACTATCACCTTGAGCGCTAGATGGTTCCAACAAACACCACAATTTTATAAAGACATCCAACTCCAAATATAACTCATGAATATATATGTAATCTAGCTTAAGTGCCACACACGGCGTGCACGCTGTCACTATCACACACGTGGGGAAAACATAGATCTATTAAAGCACGATGCGTATTTATGTAGACTCTAGCCTAAGTGCCACCACGGTATGCACGCTGTCACTTACACACACGTGGGGAGAGCTAGAGATCTATTGAAGCACTTGAGTAGCAAGGTAGATCTACTTGATTACAAAGCTCATGACCATAACAAGATCATGCATAGAGAGAGAAAGAGATGAACACATAGCTACCGGTAGAGCCCTTAGCCTCAAGGAAGAACTACTCCCTCCTCATCATGGGAATCAGCAACGGTGATGAAGATGGCGATGGAGAAGGTGGCAGAGATCGAAGGAGATGACTCCGGGGGCACTTCCCTGTCCCGGCAGGGTGCCAGAACAGAGACTTTCTGCCCCCCGAATCTCCACTTCGGTGGTGGTGGCGCTGTGGAGGTTTTCGTGGATTTTTGCTAGATGATTTGGGGTTTTTGGGTCGGAGGCTTCTTATAGGCGAAGGAGGCAAGGCCGATGGAGGGCCAGGGGGCCCACACCCCCTGGGGGCGCCACCAGGGCTGGCCCGCGCCTAGGGGGTGAGGCCACTCTGGTGTCCTCCTCCACCTCTGCTTCGTGGTTCCGTGTTGCTCCGGGAAAAATAGGAAGATTTGCTTTTGTCCCATCCAATTCCGAGAATATTTATTTTCTGCCTTTTCTCGAACCAAAAACAGAAGAAAACAGGAAACTGGCACTGTGGCATCTTGTTAATAGGTTAGTTCTAGAAAGTGTATAAAAATACCTCAAAGTGTAGACAAAACATAAGACAAATGATACAAAACAAGCCTAGAGCATCAAAAATTATAGATACGTTTACGACGTATCAAGCATCCCCAAGCTTAACTCCTGCTCATCCTCGAGTAGGTAAGTGATAAAAAGAATAATTTTTGAGGTCACATGCACCATCAAAATCAAGATCAAACCATTTGCAAGCATTGAAAGCTGGGATCAAAGAACTCTAAACATGAGCATGAAAGATGAAGTTCTAACAATAAGACAAAGTAACTATGCATGCAACATGAAAGGTTACAAACAAAGATTATGAATAACAATGCATTGAAATACATTTGTTTGTTTCACATATAGAAAACATAGCATAGTGGCATTCAACTTGTCCCTCATGGAGTAGCAAAACATAAATGCATAGGACACCTTCAAAGTTCATAAGGGTGACTAGATACAAATAGCACAAGAACAAGTAATATCAACAATATGCATCAATCAATAAGTTTTGGGACAATGCACATAAAACTAAGAATGACAACTATGCTCTCTTAATTGGTGCCTAAGGATAGAAGGTGGAGACTCGATATAATGGTGGAATAAAGGCCCTTCATAAAGGGAAGTAGGGATTTCAAGTTTCAAAAAGAGCTTCCAAAAATTATGGTACTTGTTAGATTTCATCTCTCATTGCCCCTATCATAAGCATCTTAAAGTGATTAAGGTTAAAGTGAACAAACTATGGAGTATATGCTTGACAAAGTATAAGTTGGCAATCTCATGTCCCTTGAATACTGATGTCTACGCACTTCTATTCTAGTAGACAGTTGTTGGGCCTCCAAGTGCAGAGGTTTGTAGAACAGTAACAAGTTTGCCTTAAGTGGATTACCCAAGGTTTATCGAACTCAGGGAGGAAGTGGTCAAAGGTATCCCTCTCAAGCAACCCTGCAATCAAGATACAAGAAGTCTCTTGTGTCCCCAACACACCCAATACACTTGCCAGGTGTATAGGTGCACTAGTTCGGCGAAGAGATAGTGAAATACAAGAGGTAACGGTGCCAGAAAATAGCTTATGACTTGTTGTTGACATGGGGTAACGTGGGTGAGTGCCAGAAAATATCTTGACGATGAGGTAAAGACTAAAGGCAAAAGGATGGAAGAAAGCAAACATGCAACAAATCTAGATGAAAACAGTGTTTCAATGTTTAGAAATAAGGCCTAGGGATCATACTTTCACTAGTGAACACTCTCTCATATAAATATCTTCTCTTCATGATACTACTCATAACTACTCTCCGGTTGGACACTCTAATCCATGGTAGGGCTATAGCAGCACACCTCAAAGTCCGCCTTCCCCAATCTAGATAACCCTACATTGTCACCTTGAGCGCTAGATGGTTCCAACAAACACCACAATTTCATAGAGACATCCAACTCCAAATATACTCATGAAATATATATATATGTAACCTAGCTTAAGTGCCACACATGGTGTGCACGTTGTCACTTTCATACATGTGGGGAAAAGCATAGATCTATTAAAGCACGATGAGTATTTATGTAAACTCTAGCCTAAGTGCCACCATGGCGTGCACACTGTCACTTTCACACACATGGGGAGAGCAGAGATCTATTGAAGCACTTGAGTAGCAAGGTATATCTACTTGATTACAAAGCTCATGACCACAAAAAGATCATGCATAGAGAGAGATGAACACATAGCTACCGGTAGAGCCCTTAGACTCGATGAAGAACTACTCCCTCCTCATCATGGGAATCAGCACGGGCTATGGAGATGGTGGTGGAGATCGATGGAGATGGCTCCGGGGGCACTTCCCCGTACCGGCAGGGTGCCGGAACAAAGACTTTCTATCCCCCGAATCTCCCCTTTGGTGGCGGCGGCGTTTTGGAACTTTTCGTGGCTTTCAGGTCAATGATTTAGGGTTTCTGAGTTGGGGGCTTCTTATAGGCGAAGGAGGCAAGGTCGGTGGAGTGCCAGGGAGCCCACACCCCTATGGGCGCGGCCAGGGTGGGCCCGCGGCTAGGGGGTGTGGCCACCCTGGTGTCCTCCTCCACCTCTGCTTCGTGGTTCCGTGTTGTGATGGTGCTGAGTTGAGCACTTCGTCCGGAAACCCCAAGAGCAAGGTGTGAAGCAACAAGTTTTCCCTCAGTAAGAAACCAAGGTTATCGAACCAGTATGAGGAAGGAAACGTTTCAAAGGTGTTGCAAGCAACGTGGAAACCTGCACAACACAAACTCAAGAATTTGCCCCAACGAATCAATGAGGTTGTGAAGCTCACCAGTTTGCTGTAACAAAGGATTAACTGTATGATGTGGAAGGTAATGGTTTGCAGCAAGTAAACAAGTAACAGTGGAGGATGTATCAATGGTAAATATTGGACTGGGGTCCATAGTTCACTAGAGGTGCTCTCCTTAGATAAACATATGGCATGAAGGGTAAACAAATTACAGCAGGGCAATTGACAGGAACTAGGCATGGCATAACAATGCAATACTAGACAAAAAGATCCTATGAGATTCAATTGGGTAATACATCAATATACATAGACCGCCATCCAACTGCATCTATGACTATAAGCCCACCTTCAAGTTATCATCCGAACCCCCTCCAGTATTAAGTTTCAAGCATCAGACAACTGCTTTAAGCAAAGTGTGTAAGGTAAATAATCCACTTGTTCTATGAACAAGAGACCGTTGTTTTCTCCCTAGTGGCAACAAAACATCTACAACCGAAGACATTTTTGTCACTTCCCTTGGAAACTAGAGGCATGAACCCACTATCGAGCATAAATACCCCCTCTTGGAGTCACTAGCAACTACTTGGCCAAGATAGCTACTAACAACGGAGAGCATACAAGATCACAAACAACACAGACATGATAGAATCAAATAGACAAAACCATTAATCAATCTGACATAGTAATCTCAATATCCATCGGATCCCCGCAAACACAACATGCATGATTACAAATAGATGAGATCTTGATCAACGGAGCTCACAAGATCTATACATGAAAGCACAAGGAGGATATACAACCATCTAACTACTACATGGACCCGTAGTATAAGGTGGAACTACTCACGTTTCATATAGGATAAGAAGGCCTCCGGGATGGTTTCCCCTCCGGCAGGGTGCCGGGAAGAACTTCAGATCCCCCTGATCTAGGGACGATGGTGGCGGCGGCTACAGAAGGTTTCGTGGAGTTTTTATCGGGTGCCTAGGGTTTCTGTATCGGGGGCTTCTTATAGGCGAAGAGGCGAGGCAGGAGGGCCCCCAGGGAGGCCACACCCCACCTAGGAGTGGGGTGGGCCCACCCACGCCTAGGGAGGTTTGGCTGCCCTGTGGCGCCTCTCCGTCTCGTCTTCTGGCTTCGTGTCGCCCACGGTAAAATATTTACATTGGCTTGTGTCCCGTCCAATTCCGAGAATATTGATTTTCTTCCTTTCTAGAACCAAAAACTGAAGAAAACAGGCAACTGGCAACGTGGCAACTTGTTAATAGATTAGTTCCAGAAAAGATATAAAAACACCTCAAAGTGTATACAAAGCAAAGGAAAGTAGATACTAAACAAGCATGGAACATAAAAAATTATAGATACGTTTCCGACGTATCAAGCATCCCCAAGCTTAACTCCTACTCGTCCTCGAGTAGGTAAGTGATAAAAAGAATAATTTTTGAGGTGACATGCACCGTCAAAACCAAGATTAAACCATTTGCAAGCTTTGAAAGCTGGGATCAACGAACTCTAAACAGGTGCATGAAAGATGGAGTTCTAACAATAAGAAAAAGTAACTATGCATGCAACATGAAAGGCTACAAACAAATATCATGAATAACATGCATTGAAAAACGTTTGTTTGTTTCACATACAAAAAACGTGGCATGGTGGAAATCAGCTTGTCCCTCATAGAGTAGCAAATAGATGCATAGGACACCTTCAAAGTTCATAAGAGTGACTATATACAAATAGCACAAGAACAAGTAATATCACAATATGCATCAATCAATAAGTTTTGGGGCACTGCACACAGAATGGAAACTATGCTCTCTTAATGGTGCCTAAAGGTAGAAGGTGGAGACTCGATAAAAGTGGAAGAAAGGCCCTTCATAAGGGAAGAAGGGATTTCAAGTTTCAAAAAGAGCTTCCAAAAATTATGGTACTTGTTTGCTTTCATCCTTCATTGCCCCTATCATAAGCATCTTTAAGTGATTAAGGTTAAAATGAACAAACTATGGAGTATATGCTTGACAAAGTATAAGTTGGCAATCTCATATCCCTTGAATACGAGGGCCACACCTCATGCTACTCAACTTCAGTCACCTGTAAGTTCTTGTCATAGTCTTCGGTTGTAGATGTGCTGTTGCTACTAGGGAGAAAACAACGGTCTCTTATTCATGAAACATGTGGACTGTTTACCTTACACACTTTGCTTAAAGCAGTTGTCTATTGCTTGCAACTTAATACTGGAGGGGGTTCAGATGATAACCTGAAGGTGGACTTCTAGTCATATATGTAGTTGGATGGCGGTCTATGTATCTTGTTGTATTGCCGAATCAACCTCATAGGATCTTTCTGACTAGTAATTGCATTGTTATGCCTTGCTCAGTTCCTGTCAATTGCCCTGCTGTAATTTGTTTACCCTTCATGCCATGTTGTTTATCTAAGGAGAGCACCTCTAGTGAACTATGGACCCCGGTCCAATCTTTACCATTGATACATCTTCCATTGTTACTTTTTTACTTGCTGCAAACCACCATTACCTTCCACACCATACGTTTAATCCTTTATTACAGCAAACAGGTGAGCTTGACAACCTGACTGATTTGTTGGGACAAAGTCTTGAGTTTGTGTTGTGTAGATCTCCATGTTGTTTGCAACACCTGTGTGACGTTTCCTTCCTCCTTCTGGTTCGATAGCCTCGGTCTCAACTGAGGGAAAACTTGCCGTTGTGCTCTTCACACCCTGCGCTTGGGGTTACCAACAAAGTGCCACGTCGAGCGACATCAGCAGGGTGCCGGGAAGAACTTTAGATCCCCCCCGATCTAGGGACGATGGTGGCGGAGGCTACAGACGATTTCATTGAGATTTGATCGGGTGCTTAGGGTTTCTACATCAGGGGCTTCTTATAGGTGAAGGGGGAGGCCGAGGAGGCGGCCAGAGGGGCCACACCCCTCCCAGGCACGGGCCCACCCCTAGCCACTCCTAGGGGGGGGGGTCTAGCTGCCCTGGCACTCCTCTTCGTCTCCCCTCTGGACTTCTTGTTCCCCGTGGAAAGTTATTGACTTTGACGTTTGTCCCATCCAATTCCGAGAATATTTCCTACTAGCTTTTCTGGAACCAAAAACTGCAGAAAACAGGCAATTGGCACTATGGCAACTTGTTAATAGGTTAGTACCAGAAAACATGTAAAAAGCACCTCAAAGTGTAGACAAAGCAAAAGCAAAGTAGATACTAACAAGCATGGAACATCAAAAATTATAGATACGTTTCCGACATATCATTTATCTAAGGAGAGCACCTCTACTGAACTATGGACCCCGGTCCAATCTTTACCATTGATACATCTTTCACTGTTACTCGTTTACTTGCTGCAAACCATCATCACCTTCCACACCGTGCATTTAATCCTTTGTTATAACAAACCGGTGAGCTTGAGAACCTCACTGTTCGTTGGGGCAAAGTCTTGAGTTTGTGTTGTGCAGGTTTCCACGTTGCTTGCAACACCTTTGAGACGTTTCCTTCCTCCTACTGGTTCGATAACCTCGGTTTCTTACTGAGGGAAGACTTGATGTTGTGCTCTTCACACCTTGCTCTTGGGGTTTCCAACAAAGCGTTCCATGTCAATAGTGTGGCCATCATCAAGATTTTCTGGCGCCATTGTCGGGGAGGCTAAGGACGTCTTCACAAGGGGAGTCCTCCTCAACCTTTCACTTTACTTTGTTTTTAGTTTGCTTAGTTTCTTTTGCTTGGTTTTGTTTGCCTATTTTTATCAAAAACTCCAAAAAACTAGTTTATTTTGGTTTGCTTTCTCTTATAAAAAACACACAAAAAAATGTTCCTGCTCTAGCTGCTGCTGTTTTTGGCTTGCTCCACTTTGCCAAAATGAACTCTACTGAGAACACCAAGTTGTGTGACTTCACTAGCACAAACAACAATGATTTCCTTAGCACTCCTATTGCTCCACCTGCTCCTGATGCTACCTTTTATGAAATTAAGCCTGCTTTGTTGAATCTTGTGATGAGAGAGCAATTTTCTGGTGCTAGTTCTGATGATGTTGCTTCCCATATCAATAGCTTTGTTGAACTTTGTGAGATGCAAAAGTATAAGGATGTAGATGTAGATATTATTAAGCTCAAGTTGTTTCCTTTCTCCTTGACAGGAAAATCTAAAGAATGGCTGCTATCCTTGCCTAGAAATAGTATTGATTCTTGGATTAAGTGCAAGGATGCTTTTATTGGAAAGTACTACCCTCCTGCTAAGAATATATCTATGAGAAGTGACATTATGAAATTTAAACAACTTGGTAATGAACATGTTGCTCAAGCTTGGGAAAGAATGAAATCTTTGGTTAAGAATTGTCCCACTCATGGACTCACTTCTTGGATGATTATCCAGACTTTTTATGCAGGTTTGAACTTCTCTTCAAGAAACCTGTTGGTTTCAGTTGCTGGAGGTACCTTTATGGGCATCACTTTGGGTGTTGCAACAAAACTACTTGATAATATGATGGTTAATTACTCTGAATGGCACATTGAAAGAGCTTCACATGGTAAGAAGGTAAATTCTGTTGAAGAAACCTCCTCTTTAAGTGATAAGATTGATGTTATTATGGCTATGCTTGTTAATGGGAAAGCTCCTTTAGATCCAAACAATGTTCCCTTAGCCTCTTTGGTTGCTCAAGAAGAGCAAGTTGATGTGAACTTCATTAGAAACAAGAATTTCAACAATAATGCCTATAGGAATAATTTTGGTAGCAACAACAATTATAGGCCTTGATACGTCGGAAACGTATCCATAATTTTTGATGCTCCATGCTTGTTTAGTATCTACTTTGCTTTGCTTTGTATACACTTTGAGGTGTTTTTATATATTTTCTAGAACTAACCTATTAACAAGTTATCATAGTGCCGATTGTTGTTTTCTTACATTTGGTTCCGAAAAGGCAGAAAATCAATATTCTCGAATTGACGGAAAAAAGCCAAAGTCAATAACTTTCCGTGGGGACAAGAATCCGAAGGCAGGCGAAACGCAAGCTAGGCGTCCAGCCCCTAAGCGCGGTGGGCCACGCTGCTGGTAGGGTGTGGGCCCCCCTGGCTGCCTCCTAGCCTTGCCTCTTTGCCTAAAACAAGCCCTCGATGCAGAAACCCTAAGGACCCGATCAATATTCCACAAAACCTTCTGTAGCCGCCGCTACCGTCGTCCCTAGATCAGGGGGATCTGAAGTTCTTCCCGGTACCCTGCCGGAGGGGAGATCATCCTGGAGGCCTTCTCTCCGGTATGATGCGTGAGTAGTTCCACCTTGGATTATGGGTCCATGTAGTAGCTAGATGGTTGTATCTCCTCCTTGTGCTTTCATGTATAGATCTTGTGATCTTCGTTCATGATCAAGATCTAATCAATTTGTAATCATGCATGTTATGTTTGCGGGGATCCGATGGATATTTAGATTATTATGTTGGCTTGATTAATGGTTTTGTCTTTATGATTCTATCATGTATGTGTTGTTTGTGATCTTGCATGCTCTCCGTTGTTAGTAGCTATCTAGGACGAGTAGTTGCTAGTGACTCCAAGAGGGGGTATTTATGCTCAGTAGTGGGTTCATGCCTCTAGTTTCCAAGGGAAGTGACAGAAATATCTTCAGTTGTAGATGTGCTGTTGCCACTAGGGAGAAAACAACAGTCTCTTGTTCATAGAACAAGTTGATTGTTTACCTTACACACTTTGCTTAAAGCAGTTGTCTGTTGCTTGCAACTTAATACTGGAGGGGGTTCGGATGATAACCTGAAGGTGGACTTCTAGTCATAGATGTAGTTGGATGGCGGTCTATGTATCTTGTTGTATTGCCCAATCGAATCTCATAGGATCTTTCTAACTAGTATTGCATTGTTATGCCTTCCTCAGTTCTTGTCAATTGCCCTGCTGTAATTTGTTTACCCTTCATGCCATGTTGTTTATCTAAGGAGAGCACCTCTAGTGAACTATGGACCTCGGTCCAATCTTTACCATTGATACATCTTCCACTGTAAATTGTTTACTTGCTGCAAACCACCATTACCTTCCACACCGTACGTATAATCCTTTGTTATAGCAAACCGGTGAGCTTAACAACCCCACTGTCTAGTTGGGGGAACGTCTTGAGTTTGTGTTGTGCAGGTCTCCGTGTTGCTTGCAACACCTGTGTGACGTTTCGTTCCTCCTACTGGTTCGATAACCTTGGTTTCTTACTTAGGGAAAACTTTTGCTGTGCTGCTTCACACCTTCCTCTTGGGGTTCCCAACGAAGTGCTAACCAGCACCAGCAAGCTATTTTCTGGCTCCGTTGCCAGGGAGGCTAAGGACGTCTTCACTAGGGGAGTCCTCCACTTCCTTTCTCTTTACTTTGTTTTTAGTTTGCTTTGTTTCTTTTGCTTAGTTTTGTTTGCCTCTTTTCAAAAAACCCAAAAACATTAGTCTAGTTTGGTTTGCTTGCTTTATTCAAAAACACAAAAAAATTAGTTCCTACTCTAGCTGCTGCTGCTGTTTTTGGCTTGCCCACCTTTGCCAAAATGAACTCTGCTGAGAACACCAAGTTGTGTGACTTTACTAGCACCAACAACAATGATTTCCTTAGCACACCTATTGCTCCACCTGCTCCTGATGCTACCTTATATGAAATTAAGCCTGCTTTGTTGAATCTTGTGATGAGAGAGCAATTTTCTGGTGCTAGTTCTGATGATCCTACTACCCATCTCAATAGCTTTGTTGAACTTTGTGAGATGCAAAAGTATAAAGATATAGATGGAGATATTATTAAGCTCAAGCTTTTTCCTTTCTCCTTGAGAGGAAAAGCTAAAGAATGGTTGCTATCTTTGCCTAAAAATAGTATTGGTTCTTGTACTAAGTGCAAAGATGCTTTTATTGGAAAATACTATCCTCCTGCTAATATTATATCTATGAGAAGTGACATTATGAAATTTAAACAACTTGATAGTGAACATGTTGCTCAAGCTTGGGAAAGAATAAAATCTTTGGTTAAGAATTGTCCCAATCATGGACTCACTGCTTGGATGATTATCTAGACTTTTTATGCAGGTTTGAACTTCTCCTCAAGAAACCTGTTGGATTCAGCTACTGGAGGTACCTTTATGGGCCTCACTTTGGGTGTTGCAACTAGACTCCTTGATAATATGATGGTTAACTACTCTGAATGGCATGTTGAGAGAGCTCCACATGGTAAGAAGGTCAATTCTGTTCAGGAAACTTCCTCTTTGAGTGATAAGATTGATGTTATTATGGATATGCTTGTTAATGGGAAAGCTCCTTTAGATCCTAATAGTGTTCCCTTAGCCTCTTTGGTTGCTCAAGAAGAGCAAGTTGATGTGAACTTCATTAGAAACAACAATTTGAACAACAATGCCTATAGGAATAATTTTGTAGGTAACAACAATTATAGGCCTTATCCTCCTAATAATGGCAATTCCGATGGAAAATCCTACAACAATGCTAGAAGTGCCCCCTCTGAACTTGAAGTCATGCTCAAAGACTTTATTAGTAAACAAACCACTTTCAATAAGGCTATAGATGAAAAGCTTTTAAATGTTGAGAAAAATATTTCCTCTTTGTCTGAAGTACAGTCCTCCTTGATTAATAAAATGGCTGCTAAACCTGAAACCATGGAAAGTACCTTTGCTGCCACTCATGCCATACAAGTTACTATTGATTAAAATGTTAGGCTTTTAGCTCAACTTCATGTTAGGTGGGAAAGGGAAGCTAAAATTGATAGAAACATTAGTGTGTGCACTATCACCACTAAACCACAAGTAGTCCATGTTCCTCCTCCTACTATGCCTAAGCCTATTGAGCCTACTACTAGTGATGCTAAGTTTGATTTTGATATTGATGGTTGCAATATTTATGAAGTGATTATGTTCCTACAAAAGCTTGCTAGAAGTCCCGATGCTAGTGATATGCATGTTGCTTTCACTAAACACATTACAGATGCTCTTGTGAAAATTAAGGAAGGGAAGCTAAAACACAAAGCTTCTATTCCTAGGAAAGTAGAAGATAGTTGGGAACCCATTATTAATATGCAAGTGAATGACTTTGATCTCAAAGCTTCATCTGATCTTGGTTCTAGTGTCTCTATTATGCCTAGGAAGATTTATGAAATGCTTGATTTTCCACCTTTGGAAGATTGTTATTTGGATGTACCACTTAATGATAATGCTAAGAAGAAACTCATGGGGAGTGTTAATGATGTTCTCATTATGGTTAACAATGCTTATGTCCCTGTTGATTTCTATGTTTCGGATGTTGAATACAATGCTTCTAGTCCTATTACTTTGGGAAGACCTTTTGTTAGAACAGTTGCTGCCATCATTGATATGAAAGAAGGCACCATTAAATACCATTTTCCATTCAAGAAAGGTATTGAACACTTCCCTACGAGGAGAGAGAAGTTGCTTTTTGCTCCTCCTTTGAAAGCAAGGTTTTATGTTAATGCTTCTTCATTTGAAAATACTTGATTCTTCTTGCTTCTTGTGCCTAACTTAAAGGCGTTAAAGAAAAGTACTTGTTGGGAGATAACTGATACGTCGGAAATGTATCTATACTTTTTGATGCTCCATGCTTGTTTAGTATCTACTTTGCTTTACTTGTCCACACTTTGAGGTGCTTTTTACATGTTTTCTGGTACTAACCTACTAACAAGTTGCAACAGTATCAGATGCCTGTTTTCTGCTGTTTTTGGTTTCAGAAAAGTTATTAAATAAATATTCTCGGAATTGTACTGGACAAACGTCAAAGTCAATTACTTTCCGTGGGGAACAAGAAGTCTAGAGGGGAGTCGGAGAGGCCAGACCCACCCTAGGCGTGGGTGGGCCCTAGCCCGCGCCTGGCTAGGGTTTGCCTACCCTGGCCACCGCCTCGACATCCCCCTTCGCCTATAAGAAGCCCCCGATGCAGAAACCCTGAGGACCCAATCAAATATCCACGAAACGGTCTGTAGTCGCTGTCACCATCGTTCCTAGATTGGGGGGATCTGAAGTTCTTACCGGCACCCTGCGAGAGGGGAGATCATCCCGGAGGCCTTCTCTCCGGTATGATGCGTGAGTAGTTCCACCTTAGACTACAGGTCCATGTAGTAGCTAGATGGTTGTATCTCCTCCTTTGTGCTTTCATGTGTAGATCTTGTGAGCTCCATTCATGATCAGGATCTAATCTATTTGTAATAATGCATGTTGAGTTTGCGGAGATCTGATGGATATTGAGATTAGTATGTTGGTTTGATTAATGGTTTTGTCTTTATGATTCTATCATGTCTATGTTGTTTGTGATCTTGCATGCTCTCCGTTGTTAGTAGCTATCTTGGCCAAGTAGTTACTAGTGACTCCAAGAGGGGGTACTTATGATCGATAGTGGGTTCATGCCTCTAGTTTCCAAGGGAAGTGACAATAATCTCTTCGGTTGTAGATGTGTTGTTTCCACTAGGGAGAAAACAACGGTCTCTTGTTCCATGGAACAAGTGGATTGTTTACCTTACACACTTTGCTTAAAGCAGTTGTCTGTTGCTTGCAACTTAATACTAGAGGGGGTTTAGATGATAACCTAAAGGTGGACTTCTAGTCATAGATGAATTTGGATGGCGGTCTATGTATATTGTTGTATTGCCCAATCGAATCTCATAGGATCTTTTTGTCTAGTATTGCATTGTTATGCCTTGCTTAGTCCTGTCAATTGCCCTGCTGCAATTTGTTTACCCTGCATGCCATGTTTGTTTATCTAAGGAGAGCACCTCTAGTGAACTATGGACCCCGGTCCAATCTTTACCATTGATACATCTTCCACTGTTACTCGTTTACTTGCTGCAAACCGTCATCACCTTCCACACCATACATTTAATCCTTTGTTACAACAAAAAGGTGAGCTTGACAACCTCACTATTCATTGTGGCAAAGTCTTGAGTTTGTGTTGTGCAGGTTTGCACGTTGCTTGCAACACCTTTGAGATGTTTCCTTCCACCTACTGGTTCGATAACCTCGGTTTCTTAGTGAGGGAAGACTTACTACTGTGCTCTTCACACTTTCCTCTTGGGGTTTCCAATGAAGCGTTCGACGTAAATAGTGTGGCCGTCATCAAGGTGCACTAGTTCGGCGAAGAGATAGTGAAATACAAGTAGTAAGGGTGCTAGAAAAGAGCTTCTGACTTGTTGGTGACGTGGGAGAGACTAACGTCAAACTAAAATAAAGATGGAAGCAAGCAAACATGCAACATATATAGATGCAAACGGTGTTTCAATGTTTAGAAACAAGTACTAGGGATCATACTTTCACCAGTGAACACTCTCTCATATAAATATCTTCTCTTAATGATACTACTCTTAACTACTCTCCGGTTGGACACTCTAATCCACGGTAGGGCTATAACAGCACACCTCAAAGTCCGCCTTTCCCAATCTAGATAACCCCACACTGTCACCTTTAGCGCTAGATGGTTCCAACAAACACCACAATTTCATAGACATCCAACTCAAAATATAACTCATGAATATGTATGTAACCTAGCTTAAGTGCCATACACGGTGTGCACGTTGTCACTTTCACACACGTAGGGAAAACATAGATCTATTAAAGCACGATGAGTATTTATGTAGACTCTAGCCTAAGTGCCACCATGGCGTGCACGCTGTCACTTTCACACACATGGGGAGAGCAGAGATCTATTAAAGCACTTGAGTAGCAAGGTAGATCTAATTGATTACAAAGCTCATGACCACAACAAGATCATGCATAGAGAGAGAGAGAGAGCGAGAGAGATAGAGAGAGAGATGAACACATAGCTACCGGTAGAGCCCTTAGCCTCGAGGAAGAACTACTCCCTCCTTATCATGGGAATCAGCAACGGCGATGGAGATGGTGGTGGAGATCGATGGAGACGGCTCCGGGGGCACTTCCCTGTTCCGGCAGGGTGCCGGAACAGAGACTTTGTCTCCCGAATCTCCCCTTCGGTGGCGGCGGTGCTGTGGAACTTTTCATGGCTTTCTGGTCGATGATTTAGGGTTTTTGAGTCGGGGGCTTCTTATAGGCGAAGGAGGCAAGGTCGGTGGAGTGCCACGGGCCCCACACCGCCTATGGGAGCGGCCAGGGTGGGCCTGCGCCCACCTAGGTTGGGGACACCCTGGTGTCCCCCTCCGTCTTGTCTTCGATTTTCTGTATCGTTCAGGAAAAAATATGAACTTTGGCTTTTGTCCCATCCAATTCCAAGAATATTCATTTTTTAGCTTTCTGAAACCAAAAACAACAGAAAATAAGCAACTGGCACTGTCACATCTTATCAATAGGTTAGTTCCAGAAAGTGTATAAAAATACATCAAAGTATAGACAAAACATAGCAAAGTTGATACAAAACAAGCCTGGAGCATCAAAAATTATAGATACGTTTACGATGTATCAACCTACATGGGTTTAGAAGGCCGATTTTTGCTTAAAAGAGCGTGGTAGTCTTTTACATACAAAAGTGTCGATGTGGCATGTTGGTAGACCGCGTATGGAGGAACCGTGGCCGCGACGTCGCGATGTCGATCCTCGCTGGTGCCCTTTTTTGTCTAATATTCCGTCTGACGCCATGAATTGCTTCCTTCAGCCCAAGACAAGACCAGGGAGAGCCCAAGAAGCCACAACATGGAGGCCTTTGTGTGTTTAGAAGGCTGATTTATGGTTAAAAGAGTGCGGTAGTCATTTATGTACAAGAACGGTGATGTGGCCTGTTGGTAGACCGCGTGTGGAGGAATCGTGGCTGGTTAGGTCGCAAGTTCGAGTCGTATGTGCCCCTCTTGGTCAACAGGTCAAAGCAACATGGCAAGCAGGCCCCACATGTCATTGGGTTGTAGTATAATTGGTAGTCAGCGCCACATGGACATTAAATTTTAGCATACAATCACACATATGTAGACACGTCAGTGAAACTTGACACATGGATGTGACACCTAAATCAACCTGATGAGGTGGCCATCGATCTTTCTTAAGTTATCATGAATAGCACCCACGACCATTTAAATTGATTGTAGTCGCTCAAAATTAAGGTCATGGACGAGCGATGCCTATGTTATGACCAACTGGTGTAAGAAAATCATGACCTTCTTGACAAAAAAGGTCGTGGTTTTCTAGGGTTTGTACGAAATGGCCTACGACCAGTTGGTTCGAAATGGTCATAGATCTGTGACCAAAAATCTCAGGGTCATTAAGAAAAGGTCACTAGTCAACACATTTCTTGTAGTGGCAACGAGGTGGGACCCACGACCCCATAGGTTCACTTGACGGAGAGGAGCCAACGGCTCTAGACGGTGGCCTCTTTGCCGTGTGCCATCGCGGGCCCTTTGCCATGTGTATTCTGCAGTATACACGGTAAAAGGACTTTGCTGTGTGTATTCTGCAGTATACACGGCAAGGTTCTTTGTTTCTTTTTTCCCTTTTATCACATTACTCTTTGGAAAATCTGAAAAAACATTCTAATTCAGAAAATACAAATAAAATATCAAAATATGTAGAAAAATAAGATCTATCTATCTACACTCAAATATTAGATATTTATGTTGAATAAGAATCTTCATGCTCGCTGTTTTGACCATAAACAGCCATAAAAAATTCAAAAATGATCGAAACAATGTGAAACCTTCGTGTGGTGTAATATTATTTGACATAGTTGGAAGAAAAAATATCAAACTTGGTATATTTATTATGTTACAAAAAAACCTTCACAAAATGACCTATCTCATTTAAGGTATCCTAACTTTCGGGTCAAATGACCAATGTTATGGTTTGATCAAGACATATTTTGTGATAATGTGCACATACTGTGTATGCATGTGTATCATGGGATGACGAACAATGTTATAGGATGAAGCTTTCCTTTTTGTCGCACTAAAAAGCTATTTTCCATTTTCCGAGAGCAAAAAACGGGGGGTTTTGTGAAGCAAACACCAAATAGATAATTCAAAATGCTACCACCCCATTTAAAAAAATACTAGACCACCTTACATGGATAATGTCCCAACTGAGAGATCTCAAACTTTTCCTT
The DNA here is from genome assembly GCA_023614405.1 of Avena insularis. NCBI lineage: Eukaryota > Viridiplantae > Streptophyta > Magnoliopsida > Poales > Poaceae > Avena > Avena insularis. Next base: position 31,465,972 of record CM042690.1, read on the forward strand.
CAATCCCTATTAAAAAGACAAATTCCTGCCGAATCGATATGAAGTGGGTTAGATATGAACTACAGGTACGTGATCTGATGCTCATGATTTTTTACAAAAATCATTTTTAGGTTCACAATATGCTAATTCATCAGACATCCAATGCTTTGACAAAGTTTAACGATAGTTTAAAACATGCATAAGAAATTCAAAAACAATCGAAACAATGCGAAACCTTCGCATGGTGTCATATTATGTGACGTAGTTAGAAGAAAAAATATCAAACTTTCTATATTGATTGTGTCGCAAAAAACCTTCACAAAATGACCTATCTCATTAGAGGTTTCCTCACTTTCGGGTCAAATGACCAATGTTATGGCTAGAATCAAGGTATAGTTTGTGATAATGTGCCTATATTGTTCATGCATGTGTATCATGAGATGACGAACAATGTTGCAGGAGGAAGTTTTCCTTTTCGTCGCACCGAGAAGCCACTTTCCATTTTCCGAGCACAAAAAATGGGAGGTTTTGTGAAGCAACCACTGAATGGCTAATTCAAAATGCTACCACCCTATTTTTTAAAAATACTAGACCACCTTACATGGACAATGTCCTGACAGGGGGATATAAAACCTTTCTGTCGACCCATGGTGAAAAAGATAAATTCATGCCGAATCGGTAGGAAGTGGGTCAGATATGAACTACATGTACATGATCTGATGCTCATGATTTTTTATAAAAATCATTTTTAGGTTCACAATATACTATTTCATCAGAGATCCAATTCAAGTTTAGAGAGGCTCAGCACCGAGCTAAGAATCTTCATACCCGTCGTTCGACAAGTTTGATGATAGTTTAAAACAGGCATAAGAAATTCAAAAATGATCGAAACAATGTGAAACCTTCGCGTGGTGTCATATTATGTGACATATTTGTAATTAAGAATATCAAACTTGGTATATTGATTATGTCTCAAAAAACCTTCATAACATGACCTATCTCATTCGAGGTTTCCTAACTTTTGGCTCAAATGACTAATGTTATGGCTAGAATCAAGGCACAGTTTGTGATAATATGCCCATATTGGGCATGCATGTGCATCATGGGATGGCAAAAAATGTTGCAGGAGGAAGTTTTCCTTTTTGTTGCACCAAAAGGCTATTTTCCGTTTTCTGAGCGTAAAAACGGGGAGTTTTGTGAAGCAACCACCAAATGGCTAATTCAAAATGCTATCACCTTATTTTTAAAATATACTAGACCACCTTACATTGACAATGTCCCAATAGGTGATCTCAAACCTTTCCGTCCATCCACAGAAAAATTCCTGCTGAATCAGTAGGAAGTGGGTCAGATATAAACTACATGTACATGATCTGATGCTCATGATTTTTTTTTTTAAATCATTTTTAGGTTCACAATATGCTATTTCATCATAGATCCAATGCAATTTTAGAGAGACTCAGTGTAACATCCCAGCATTTGAGCTTAGAAATAAGCTAAACTTAGATGTGTGCATTGTGTTCATGCATAAAAAATCTGAATAATTTTATCGCTTTTGAATCAAACTTGTCAAAGTGATTGAAGCTTCTCTTAACTTGATGGAATTGAAGTAGATCATTAAGTTGACTGCGAGAAGTTTCAATATGACCTTTGCTAAAACCTTGTTTTGGGTAAAGATAATTTGATCTAAGGGTAGATCAAATGTAATAAAACTAAAGCACCACACATTGCTTAATGATTAATATCTGATCCTTAAGAGATCATATCATAGTATTCATTACAACAACTCATGAATACCAAGTTAAGTATATAACTCAAGTAACAAGAATTTAATAACTAAATCTTTCTCCATTTTATTCTTATCTATTTATACCATGAGGATCATGGTAATACTTAATCCTAACTCTTTAGTTATATTGAGTAGGAAGTAAATCAAGTCAAGACCATTCACCACATATCTTTCTTTCCATGCCAATCCTTATCATCTCTTTTGAACTAGGTCCTAATATCTGTTGTTCATCAATGTTGAGTAATCAACTATTGATTCATCAACTCTTAGTTTATCAATTCTTTATCTATCAGCTCTTGTTCTTGTCATAGCATTCACTTTAAATCCTTTAGAGAAAGAAGTAAGAAGAGGTTAGTAGTAATGCTAGTTCTAGATATCATCTATAGGATGACAATGTTTGAAGAGAATAAAATCAATATGATAATTAATGGAGTTAACTCACTCCTGAATGGAATAGAAGAGTTGTCTGAAATAAAGATATATGTGCTAACAAAGAGGATCATAAGGATGAAATTTTGGAGATAGTTACCAAGGAGTATTCTTATTGGATCAAGTAGGCATAGACAATGAATATTATCCTTTAGTCCAATGGAAATTCTAAGAGGATAATCATAATATAACTGTAATGTTATATTGATAAAGCCTTGATTAGCCAACTGAAACCTAATCCATAAATGACCAAAGGATTATAATGATCATGCTTAAGTCACTATGAGTGAATGATAATATGATGCATAAGTGATATTGGTGGAGAGAACATGATTATCCTTACCCAAAATAAGGTTTAAGATTGAGCATAACAAATCACAATGGTATAATGTGAAGTTAGAATATGAGTTACTGAGGTAACTAAGTTAAGATAGTATAACCAAGCTCATACTAGAAAAGCATTGAGTTATAGAAGTAGTATTATTCCTCTTAATAGAATAGTAAACACTTGAGGTGAAGTAGTAATTGATATATACACCTATTAGAGTAATATTAGTGATGGATGATAAAGGAAGAGTATGAAAGGATTCAAGAGTAACTACTTGTTGGATTGGAGGTTATCATCAGTAGAGTGGTTTGATATAACCAAGTATAGATATGAAAAGATTATGAAAAGCTTCAGTGACAAGCTCTAAGCTTTATAAGGGAGATTACAAAGTAATTTGTGAAGCAAGAGAGTAAACATTTAAGTGAACTTGGATTCATAAGAAGTGTTCTAGAGATGCGAGTTATCTCTATGAGGAGATCATATAGAGCTTTAGTGTCAAGCTCATTGGATTTGCAGATGAATTTAAGTAAATAATTTATTAGTGAGGATATATTTGCGAAGTAAGTTTACCATATTAAGATATGACGATAGATGTAAAGTAGTAATAAATATTGCATAAGTTTTTGCTACACGTCGATGTCATATTTTCAGAAATGCTACATGCACAGTTATATTTTTGCTACATGGCGCTCAAAATATTAAATGTTTTGTCCATCAAATGGAAAATATGTGGCAGATCTGGAAATCCATTTTGTTGGGCCGACTTAATTTATGTATCTGGTGCAAAGACTGGCATCTGAATGGGCCTTAATAAGCTGGCCCATGCGCGTATTTGGGAAGCTAGCTGGGCTGCTCCGGCGCTGCCTGGGAACAAGCGATGCGGGAATCGCTAACCGGCATTAGCTACTGCTGCTAGGCGTCTGCCTTCTGGGAAAAGGATGTTGCTTTTGCATGTCCACTAAAAACAGGTTCACAAATAAAGCACCATGTAGCGTGCATTATCACCGCACCGTTGAGGTGCACTGGTGCACTAAGCAACAAGAAAAATCCAGTATATATCCATCCAGTCGGAAAACTAATTAAATCTAAAATTAGATCCACAACTTGATTAAAAAACAACTTGTAAAGTGTAATAGTTTTTCTAATATATTCGTGAAATGGCCTACTGAATTCTATGTAATGTGAATAGTATCCTGGCAGTATCATTCACAGTGTGATTTGTGTTTTTTTGTTTCTTGGGATATGGATCGATTTTGATCGAAAACTCCATATGCAAGTTGCATGAACCTTGTTAATGTTTTTAAAAACAGAAGTGTTCTACTGCTGAATTAAGCTCTAATATAGTGTGCCAGGACACCTTGAAGTGATGGTGATGATAGGAAGTGGAAAGGAAGGCTCTTCTGAACCTGCGTCATCCTTCCTGGGTCGAATCGGGGATCTAGGGTTTAGAGACACTGCCACAACCCCTTCGCGCCCTCCTCCTCCTCCTCCTCGTTGCTGGTGGCCCTGGTCAGATCACGGTGGCGGTGAGGCCTCTCCTCCTCCCCTTTTCGTCCTCTCTCCCGCTTACTTCCATGTCACGGAAAATGTTGAATTTTTTTGATAGGGATGCGGTGGTGGACTTCCGGCCGTGGAGGATTTGTGCTCCTCGGCAAAGCACGCGATAGTCAACATGGTCGGTTACCTCCTCTTCGTCAGAGTCTAAGGTGCTCCGGCAAGGAATCTCCGCCGTCTCTGGCCAGTGGATTTGGTTTGAAAGCACCGTTGTCTTTGACTAGAGTGGTCTGGCTACGGCCATGGCCGAGGATTTCCATGTCTATCACTTGGCTCTATTAGCTGATCCCTATCCAAGTGGATTGCATGGACTTGAGAAAATTCGTCTAGATCTAGCGCAAGCGTGGCCCAGGGGAGTTCGGATTGCATGTAATTGGGGACCACTGGTGCGGCAGCTAGGGTTGCTAGTTGTGTGCTTGTGGCTCGTCTCCCTTCAGGTAGCTGGTGAGGGTGGTTTCCTCTTGATCTGGAGTGGAGGATCTAGGTAGTGGGCACGGGGTCGTTACAATTGCAGGTGGCGTCATGTAGGTGTTGTGATGCAACTTTCACCAGTGAGGACAACGAAGTGGCTCCTGTCTCACTCGTGGATGGTGAGAAGATGGCCCTTGTCCATATTTTGATCTGGCATGCCGGTGTGAGTGCCACACTACTAGTGTGATGTTCTGCTTTTTAGCAAGAAAGGTTCAATTTTTGTAAGGCCGTGTTTGTCTAGATATTGGGTCAGCCCTACTTTGGTGATGTCTGCGATGGTTAGGGCCTACGTTGGAGAGTGGTACAATTAATGCGCACCTTGCAAAGGTCTAGGAGAGCCCTGACCTTCTTCCCGCTGGCGCCGACAGCGGTCTCCGCTTTCTCTCCTCCCTTCCCCCTTACCTAAGTCGATGCTCATTGGGTCGTGACGGCAAAGGATCTTGCTACTTTAGGTCTTGGGTTCATCGAGGTGGAGATCTTGTTGGTTGGCGTGAGGCGACCTAGTTGGGTAGTGCCAATCCTTCCGAGAAGAATACCTCAGTGCAGGATGGTCTTGATGGTACCCTGGCGGTTCAATGCTTGGCAGTGGTGTTGTAGCCCTAGGCCGTTTGGAGACTGTTGGTGGCATTTTCGGGCAAAAGCCTTGCTCGACAGTGTCGTGCTGACAATATTGTCGGCCTCGGTATTGTAAGTAGGTATCCCAATATGGTGTTGTATTCCGGACCTTTAAGGGCTTTATTAATTTAAAATCGGGCCAAAGTCTTTTATCTAAAATGGACACCTTGAAGTTCTGCTGCACCACAAATTCGCATGTAGCTAAAAATCTATGACGACAAAAATTAAGTTTATCTACAGATGCTACATGCGATGGTTGGCCGATTTTTGCACGAGCACGTGATGGACGCAAGATAAGGCCAAAAAGTTCGAGAAATGTCATTATTCGAGTTGGACATATTGCAGGAAAAATGTATGGTTTGTTTTGGCGGTAGCGAATTAAGCTGGAGGTTGCCACGCTTGGATGCACGCGCTGCCTCTTCCAAAAAAACGGCAAATTTGTCAATACCTGCATCCTCGATGGGTCGTCTAGCTGGCCGCAGGACGGAAGAGATCGTGGATGCCTGGTGCGTCGACGTCGGTGGTCAACAACACTGACTTGCCCTAGACTAATAAGCCATGGATTTTGGAAGCTTCAACCCTAGCAGTGGACTAGTCGGGCACAGAGTTTGGATGTTTTATCCCTAGTGGGAGACAGAGAGTGATGCCCAGGTGCATGTGAGCTAAATCTATGCCTATAAATATGCATGCGATGCAGCAATGTCTTGCACAAGCCACAGCCAGATAACAAGTGCACGTAGCAAATTAACAAGGCACTAGCTATAGCAAAGCATAGCTTTAGCCATGGCATCTGCCTCTTTCATTTCCTTGCTTGTGCTCATCGCTCTGGCAGCCACGGCGGCGTCGGGGCAGCTGTCGTCGACATTCTACGACACGTCGTGCCCCAACGCTCTGGCCACCATCAAGAGCGGTGTGGCGGCCGCCGTGAGCAGCGACCCCCGTATGGGCGCCTCGCTGCTCAGGCTGCACTTCCACGACTGCTTTGTTAACGTGAGCAAGTTCCAGTGTTTCACCATAGCTGTGGCACTTCTTTCGTTAATTAACTAACAAACTAACTTGCTGCATGTTTTGGTGGCTACAGGGCTGTGACGCGTCCGTTTTACTGTCGGGCAACGAGCAGAACGCGGTACAGAACAAGGGGTCACTCAGGGGCTTTAGCGTCATCGACGATATCAAGACCCAGGTGGAGGCCGTCTGCAAGCAGACCGTCTCCTGCGCCGACATCCTCGCCGTCGCTGCCCGTGACTCCGTCGTCGCGGTAAGCAACGTCATCATCGATCTAGCTAGTACCTGAAGTTAGCTAGTGCTAAAGTTATCGTTTTCCTATTTTGAAATGTTCATGCGCAGCTTGGAGGGCCGTCGTGGACAGTTCCTCTCGGAAGACGGGACTCCACCAGCGCAAACGGGGACACCAGCGACCTCCCAGGTCCTACATCCAGCCTGACTCAGCTCCAGGACGCGTTCTCCAAGAAGAACTTGGACACGACCGACATGGTGGCGCTCTCCGGCGCGCACACCATCGGGCAGGCGCAGTGCAAGAACTTCCGTTCGCGGATATACGGCGGTGACACCAACATCAACACCAACTTCGCAACGTCGCTCCAGGCCAACTGTCCCCAGGCGACCGGCGGCTCTGGTGACAGCAGCCTGGCGCCGCTAGACACGACGACGCCCAACGCCTTTGACAACAACTACTACACCAACCTCCTGTCCCAGAAGGGACTCCTGCACTCGGACCAGGTGCTGTTCAACAATGACACCACCGACAACACCGTCAGGAACTTCGCGTCCAGCGCGGCGGCGTTCACCAGCGCCTTCACGACCGCCATGATCAAGATGGGCAACATCTCCCTGCTGACCGGGACGGATGGCCAGATCAGGCTTAGCTGCTCCCAGGTGAACTCGTGATTAACGAACGAGTCCATTTATACTCCTACCTTACTACACGTGGATAAATAAGGACACATAACCGTCCGGTGGCCAATTGTACCGATTAATGCCACGCTAATATATGCTTGTATTTGTAAGTACGTGCAGCAGAAAATCATGCATGCATCTACACATGTAAGTATCCAATTCTCATGCAAAGGCATGAAAAATTACCTCAAGATTTATGTACTACTACCATAATAATACTGTGGTATACATTAGACCAAATCTATGACACTCTCCCAATGCGCTGAAGCTTTGATGCATACCGGGTTTAGTAGGCGGTCACAAGCCCACAACATAGGCCCATTTATGACATGTGGATTTTGTTTTTCTTCTAAAACCTAATAAAAATCATAGTTTGCAGAAAAATGTTCAAAAATAGTTGGCTGTACAAAAATTTCAATAGAAGGTATAAAATATGTTCTAACATATTATGACCTAATTAAGAAAGAAAAATTGTACAGTATTCACTTTCAGTATATGTGCCTACAACTCATAATGTTCCTTTTTTTGTCATGTATATTACTCTTCCGATGCATAAAATAAAATATTTCAAACTTGGATAATAATTTCACTCGGATGATATAAACATTCAGAGTGTACCCCAATTTGTGTTCTATGTTTGAATGTCTATAGACAATGTCATATAATTTTAATGTTTGTGTGCTTACAAAAATGTTCACTAGCTATGCCAAAAGTGATGGACTTATTATATGTAATATTTCTATAGCTTTCTATGGTGAACAAAAAACAATTTAGACTTTTTTAAAAAGGTCTCAATAAATCTACTAATGATTGACGTAAACATGACTTCAAAAACAAAAGAAAATGCAAATCAAAGGAGATAAAAATACAAATAAAAAATAAAACAATGAACCAAGAAAAAAGTGTCAACTTTATTTATTTTGCCAGAGACTTTATTATTTAACTGAACCAATCAGATCATAGTGAACAAACTAAAACAAACAGAGACAACGGAGATCTAATATCAAATATTGTTTTTGAAGGGGTTTCGTGACAGAAAATAAAAAAATTACTACGTTGAAACACCCAACCTACCGAAGGATCTATTTAGAAGTAATGCAGTAATGGAGTGAGAGATCGGTAACATGCCCCTATAGACCGTAAGCGTATAACGCTCATGCAGGAACGTGGCTGATGTAGTCATACACGTCCGGCCTCAAGATCGTGAAGCTCCTCGCAAGTCACCTCTTTTCCAGGGGTATAGCTCATGTACGATGTCTTTGCGTGGAATTGGAAGGAGAGCGACTTTGTTGGAGAGAATAGCTCGCATGCGACGTTTGTTCGGTACAAAATAGCCTAGAGCCACACGAGCGCTAAAACGGTCTTAATCGACACGTTTATGTTAGGTCCAGTTAACGTTAACACAAATTGCTCACAATTAGTAACAATTGATGGACCGAGTCAGACCAACCACCCACTTCCGACCGAGCCCGCGTATCACCCTCCCCTGTAGCTCCCCTTGTAGCTTTGTTCTTCTCCGGCGGCGACGGAGCTGACCCCTCCTTCCCGGCGGCCGCGGCGCCACATTCTTGAAGGTGACGACGCTTTCATTCCACGGCGAACGTGGTGAGTGGCTTTTGGAACCCTAATTCCCCTCCCATCCTTCTCAATTTAGATCTCAGCATTCCATTTGAATCCTAGATAGCGGCCGGGTGTGCTGAATGAGGGGAACGAGATGGAGCCGTGAGAGGGAACTTCTAATCGGTACATCCCGCATATCTGCACCTTACATTTGATTTGATTTGATTTGAACCTCGTGCACTTCCGCTAGCTCACAGTGCCCGCCACCATCGAAAAATAGGGGAGACGATGCTGTTCCCAGCAAGTTCGAGTTGTATATCAAATTCTGGCCCTCTGAAGCAATATTAGTTGATGGTAGCATGCACCCAATTGAGCAAGACACGATTGTGAAAATTGGAGATCGATTTTGCTCACCTTGATCCCTGATACGTCCAAAACGTATCTACTTTCCCGAACACTTTTGCTATTTTTTCTCCTCTAAACTTGTGTGATTTGGATACAACTAACACGGACTGATGCTGTTTTCAGTAGAATTACCTTGTTGTCTTGTTTTTGTGCAGAAAATCAACTATCAGGAAAAATCCCGGAAAATATGCCCAAAATTATATTTCACCAGAAGATCCACGGAGCCAGAAGACGAGACGAAGAAGGGGCCTAGGGGTCCCACACCCCTTCCAGGCGCGGGCCCACCTCTGCCCGCGCCTAGGGGGTGCGGCCACCCCCAAGCACCCCCTCGGCCTCCCTCTGCGCCTATAAGTTGCCTATCGACCTAAAAACCGAGGGGGGGGTTCGATAGTTTTCCAGAAAGAGTTCCGTTCCGCCACCGCCACCAGAAATCAAGATTCGGATCCAGAAACTCCGTTCTGGCACCCTACCGGGACGGGGAATTTAGAGAGGATCATCGCCATCGTCATCACCAACGCATCTCCATCAACCATCGATGTTTCCCTCATCCATGAGTGAGAAATCCCCTGCTGTAGGCTTGGGGATGGTAGGGATTGGATGAGTTCTATCATGTAATCGAATAAGATCTGTTAGGGCATAGTGCCTAGTGTCTCTATTAGTGCTATTTGACTTTGTTGAAACTTGTTGTGCTTAATGCTTGTCACTAGGGCCCGAGTGCCATGATCTCAGATCTGAACTTATTATTGTATCATTATGATAGTATTGTTTGTGATCTTATCTGCAAGTTGTGTACACATATCATTGTCCGGATCCAAAGGTCCCCAAGTGATAATAATTGGGACAACCGGAGGGGATGGCTGTGGTATGAGGATCACATGTGTTCACGGAGTGTTCACGCTTTGCTCCGGTGCTCTATTAAAAGGAGCACCTTAATTGCCAGTAGTTCCCTAGAGGCCCCGCTGCCACGGGCTGGCTGGACAGAAGATGTTGTGCAAGTTCTCATTGCGAGCACGTATAACTATATATGGAGCACATGCCTAGGATTGTTTAGTACTTGGATGCTTATTATTATTTATCTATAATGCCCTAGATCTTGAAGTTACATGTTTAGACTTGTCCATGCAACGCCCGTCCATCCATCCCTATGCCTACCGTACTCGAATCCCACTGTTATTGTTATTGTTACTATTGCTCCTGTTTTACTGTTGTTGTTGCTTTGTTGTTGCTACTATCAAACTGTTGCTACTGATAAACTTCTGTGAGCAAGAACTATTTCCAGGTGCAGCTGAATTGACAACTCAGTTGTTAAGGCTTGCAAGTATTCTTTGGCTCCCCTTGTGTCGAATCAATAAATTGGGTAATACTACCCGCAAAGACTGTTGCGATCCCCTACACTTGTGGGTCATCAAGACTATTTTCTAGCGTCGTTGCCGGGGAGCATAGCTTTATTTGTAAGTTCACTTGGATCTACTATTGTTCACTGCTACTCCTTTCATCATGGGTAAGTCTCGTGATGGAAAGTTCCCTATTTTACCATCCACTAGAAGAAGAGGTACAATCCTAAACACCTCCGTTGCTCTTGATTCACCGTCTGTTATAAGTAAGCTTGTCACACCACCACATACTCATGCTACACACACTGCTACTACTGCTGATTCTGAAACTGCTTTTGATGCTCATGATGTTACTTCTAATGTGCTTGATGCGAGTGATTCATTAGGTCCTTTCCTAGATGCTACTATGGCTAGTCTAGGAAATACCGAAACTCCTAGTGAAGACACCGTTACACCTGTTAGCTCACCTGAGTCTAGTGAGAGTTATGATATTAATGATGGTTACATTGAGTTCACTGATGAATTTGTTGAAGAGTGCTGAAACACACATGGTACTACTGCTATTAAGAGTCTCCTTGCTAGACGCACCATTATGCCTAAACTGTCCTCTGATCCTAAGTTTGCCACCTCTCCCATAGATATTAAAGATAAAGATTATGATTTCTCTCTTGATTTATCCTATTTAGATATTGTTGAGAAAAAACCTTTTTGTGGGACTGAAAATGAGAGTGTTGTGGTTCGTATGAATGAGATTTCTACTATGAGTTCTTTATTTTCGGATGATTTTAAGATGCGCAAGTACTTTGTTACTAAGATCTTCTCTTTTTCACTAAAAGGAGAATCTAGTGCTTGGTTTAATAGATTACCTCCTGGTTCCATTGATAGCCCTAATTGCTTAATTGCTTCTTTCTTCCAGAAATATTTTCCTCCCAGTGCTAGACATGCTGCTTTTTAGATACTTTTTGATTTTAAACAGGGAGAAGAAGAGAAATTGCCTGAGTCATGGACAAGGTTCTGTGCCTTGATTCATGCACATCCTGGATGTCCATTACCTAAGAATGAGCTTCTTGATATTTATTATAATGGACTAACTGATGATTCTAGGACCTACCTAGATAGCTTTGCTGATTGTGTTTTCAGGAAAAGAACTCCTGCAGATGCTGAAGAATTAATGGCTAAGATAAGCAAGAATTATGATGATTGGACTTCAACTGAGCTAAATACACCTGAGCCTATTACTCCTGAACCAGTTCCAACACCAGCAACAAAGAAGAGGGGAGTTATTGCATTAAATGATAAAGTGATGAAGGAAGCTAAGAAATGTCTAAAGGAGAAAGGTATTAGAGCTAAAGATGTGAAGAATCTACCTCCTATAGAAAAATTATGTAAGCCAATTCCCCACTCATATACTATTGAGGTACACTCTCTCCAACACTTTGATGAAGGTGATATTCCTTATGGTAAGCCTCCTGATCAGTGCTTGGAGGAACTTGACATTTTTATTGTTAAACAAGGTAATTTTAATAAACAAGTTCAGAATCATTTATTAGAAAACTCTAGAGCTATCAATGAGTTGAAATATATTGTGGAAAGAACTTCTAATGATATTAAAATGCTTTGTAAACACTTTCAAATGGTTCAAACCCAACTTGATCAACTTGCTAAGGTACAAAAGGATATGCTAGTTAATGCCTCAGGAGATAAACATGCTTATGGAATTAGAACTAGGAGTGGTATAGCTACTCAAGATCCTTTATATCCTGAAGGACACCCTAACATAATTGAGCAGGATTCTCAGCAAGGTGAAAGTAGTGGTAGTCTTTCTAAGAGAAAGAAAAAGAAACATAAGATAGTTGAGGAACCCCTTGAACCTGCTATAGATCCTAATAGTATATCTGTCTCTAATGCTGAAACTGAGAGTGGTAATGATAAAAATGAGTCTCCTGATAAGGAGGAAGTTGAGGAAGAACCTGAGAAGCACACTAAGAACACTAGGTACACAAAGGAAGATTTTATTGCTAATAAACATGGTAAAGAGGGAGAACCTTGGGTGCAGAAACCTATGCCTTTTCTAGGTAAGAAACACAAGCCAAAGGAGGAAGAACACTACAACAAGTTTTGTGAGTGGATGAAACCTTTATTTTTGCAAATTCCTTTGACTGATGCTATTAAGTTGCCTCCTTATTCAAAGTATATGAAGGATATTATCTCTAATAAAAGGAAGATTCCTAATGAGGAGATTTATACTTTGCTTGCTAATTATTCCTTCAATGGTAAGGTTCTAAACAAACTCGGTGATCCAGGTATACCAACTATTCCTTGCTCTATTAAGAATAATTATGTTAGAACTGCTTTATGTGATTTGGGAGCTGGAGTTAGTGTTATGCCTTTTTCTCTCTACAAGAGACTCCAGCTAGAAAAGTTGATACCAATTGATATATCATTTTAAATGGCTGATAAGTCAACTACTATTCATGGTGGTATATGTGAGGATGTTCCTATTCAAGTGGCTCATAATTTCTTGGTTTTAACTGATTTTGTGGTGCTTGAGATGCCTGAAGATGATAATATGTTTATTATTCTTGGGACACCTTTTCTTAATATTGCACGTGCTATCATCAATTGCAATCAAGGAAAAGTAACATTCAATATTAATGACAAAGATCATACTGTCTATTTCCCCAAGAAGGTTGCTAAAAGCTATTGCCTGAATTCCATTGAAAATGTTGAGAGCATCAAGGTTAGAGAAATATATTATCCCATTCCACAAGAAAATTTTGAAACTATTATGATTGGGACCATTTCTATCAAGTATGAGGTAACATAATCACCTTGTGGATTACAAAGTTTTGTTTCATATAAGATTGATTTGGTAACAAGACTTTATCAACCTTGTTAACAAAAGTATTTTAATGAACAAAATAATGTTTCCACTGTGGTTATACTTGCTTTCTTTTACTTTTCTCCTTCCTAGTCTTTGCCTTGCTTTTGCTAGCTTTGGTTTTGTTAGTTGTTAGCTTGTTAGAGTGTCTTAGAGATTCTGTAGTTTGGTTTTTTGTTTTCTTTTGCTTCTTCTAAAAAAATGTTTCTACGAGAAAATCAATTTTCATACCCTGAAAATTGGCCAAAAATAAAGTTTCCCAAAAAATCTCAGAAAATTTAAAATAAATTTTTCCTCGAAAAAAAGGCGGGACACAGAAGTGACCCGAGGCCACCAGGCCACCACACCCATGGTAGGCGCGACCTACCTGTGGGTGGTGCCTAGGGGGGGTCTGGCCCACCTGGGCCCCTTCAAGGTGCCCCCTCACAGCCATCTTCTTTTTCTCTCCCAAAACACCGAAAAACTTGCTCAAGCTCGAGTTCTTGCTGTTCTTTCTTGCGATTTTTGATCTCCTTGCTTAGCCCATCTTTGCTGCTGATTTTTGGAGAGATTGCTCCTTCGTATGTGCCTCCTCCACTTGTCCAATTAGATTTGTGATTAGTAGATTGTATCTTGAGTATTTTGCTGCTATAGGTGACAGGTTGTGTGAGCTTGCATGCTTATTCTATGCTTAGAGATTTCATTTTAATGCATGTGTAGCCCTCTAGCAAGTTCCTATAGTAGTTGCTCATCATTTATCAACTTGGAAATCACTTGGTTTGATGTTTGTCTAATTTTTTTAGAATAGAGTGGTCATGGAAAACCACACATTTGGAGAGATATTTGAGAGTGATGCACCTAGAAGGACAAGGCCTTCAAGATCATCCTCCCGTGCTAGGCCCTCATACAATGAGGATCTCATCACTCCGCGATTCGGCGACGAGAGAGATGAGGGGGATGCGCACCCCTCCGCTTTTCCTTGCCAAACCTTCTTGCAGGCTGCTGGGATTCTTAATGATTTTATGACCTTGGTTCGAAGGGCTGCTCTAACAAGCCTTATGTAGGATGAGAGCGTGCAATATGCTACGCTCACTAAAACATGTGTGGAGAGCTTCTCCTTCACTAACAGCATGTTCAATCCCGATGTTTCTTTCAAAATTTATGGCAGGTCTTACCACATGACTCTGAAGAAATTTTGTGAGGCTTTGGGAATGCTGGGTCAGCAAAGAAGATTCCAGCTCAACCCGCTGATTTGTTGGAGCTTTACCACGGGATAACCAATGATGATAACCGTAGATCTCAATGGGGAAAGATAAGAAACATTCAGCTTCTAGCCATCAGGTACTTCACTTACTATCTTGCCACCAGTGTTCTTGGTAGGGAGAACACTAGTAATATTTCCAGCTATCATTTGGCTTTCTTAGCTGCTGCGCTCAACAATGATACCAAGTACAATCTTAGTTCTCTCAATGCTCGTCGTTTAACTACTAAGGGACCCATTAATGGGGGAATTATTGTTGTGCGTGTTTGATACGCCCAATTTGCATCACCTTTCTATATCATAATTTACCTCTATTCATTGATATTTTCCTTATTATGAGGCATCACTTATGGCTTTTCATCTATTTATGCATGTTGGATGATTCTTGGAGGATGGACTGCCGGAGTCTGGATTCTGATGGAAAAGAAGGTGTTTCGCTGCAATTTCGCAAAGATCAGAAAAATACCAGAAAAATATGGAAACATATTATTTAACCAGAAGACGAAGAAAGCCAGAAGGAGGAGCGAAGAGGGGACACAGGGGGCCACACCCCCTAGGCGCGGGCCCACCTGACCTCGCGCCTAGGGCAGGTGTGGCCCACCTGCCCGGCCTCCGACTCCGCCCCTTCGCCTATATCTTCCCTACGGAACCCTAAGCCCGGGGCGACCACAGATAGATTTCCGCCGCCTCTGGGGGCGGAAAACACCGAGAGAGAAAGATCTCTCCGGCAGACAGATTTCTGTAGGGGGAATTCCTTCCCGGAGAGGGGAGATCGCCGCTATCAACACCATCATCAAGCTAGGCTTCATCGGGATCATCATCATCTACACCATCATCTCCACCAGCACCATCATCACCACTCCGTTCTGTTGTAACAATTGTGTTGGACATTGCTTTAGTTCTGAGGGGAAACTTTTCCGGTGTTGATTACTATTGTAGTTGATGCTTGTGAGTGGAACCATTGGCTTATTGTTTATGTTCAGATTGTTATCCATTATCATATCATCTTTGATATTGATCCATATGATGTCTTGTGAGTAGTTCGTTTAGTTCTTGAGGACATGGGAGAAGTCATGTTGTTATTAGTGGATTTGTGTTGAGTTATTATTCAATGGTTTAGTATTTAAGTTGTGGTGCTATTCTTCTAGTGGTGTCATGTGAACATCGACTACATGATACTTCACCATTTATGGGCCTAGGGGAATGCATTGTGTACTTGGGTACTAATTGTGGGGTTGCCGGAGTGACAGAAACCTGGACCCCCGTTTGGACACCTTTGCACAAGGGAGTGTAGGATCTCAGAGTTTAAGGCTATGGTTAGATTTATATCTTAATTACTTTCCTGTAGTTACGGATGTTTGCAGGGGGTTTAATCACAAGTATGTATTAGTCCTAGTAAGGTCGGTACATTAGCACAGGTTCACCCACACAACACTTACAACACCAGAGAAGAGTACTCAACTATTTGAAGTGAAAGCACTTGACAGAATTCCCATGTGTCCTCGAGAACGTTTGGTCCTTATAAGTATTTCCACCGGCTTGTTCTTTGCTACGAAAGGATTGGGCCACTTGCTCCGTTTGTTCATTGTCTTTATTACTTGCTCCTTGTTTTGTTGCCTTGTCAGAAAACCACTAAAAATCCGTTTGCTAAGTATTCACAGGGATTTCCTTCTCCATACCACTGTTCAGCACCTTCTGCTCCTTGTTGGGATCGACACTCCTATTTATCGAAAGTACTACAATACACCCCCTATACTTGTGGGTCATCAAGACTATTTTCTGACACCGTTGTCGGGGAGTGAAGCGCTATTGAAGAGTGGAACTGGTAAAGGAAACTTTTACTGTGAGTATTGCTTTTGTTACTGCTTGTTACTTTGTTTCCAATATGGATAACCCACTTGGTTTTCTGTTTGGGAAAACTACTACCACTGCTAGGGTAGTAGATGAACCACCACCAATTGAGATAGATCCTTTTAAGATACCTATAAGTATTGTTGATCGTGTTATGGATAATTATTATTTTGGGGATGGAACTGTCCATCCTGGTGATCACTTGCTTTTTATCCATGAATTATGCGGGTTGTTTAAGTGTGCAGGTATCACAACTGAACAGTGAAGAAGAAGTTACTCTCCATATCCTTGAAAGGGAGAGCTGAAGAATGGTATAAGCTGCTGAAGAATGGATAGTCCATGGAATGGAGGAGATGGCATCTCTCTTTTACTCTAAATTTTATCCTCCCAGTGAAATTCATAAGGATAGAAATCTTATATATAACTTTTGGCCTCTTGATGGAGAAAGTACATCTCAAGCTTGGGGGAGATTGAAGTTACTAATGCTTAAATGTCCTATTCATGAACTCCCTAGCAATATTATTCTCAATAACTTTTATGCTAGGATTTCTCTTCATGATAAATATTTACTAGATGCTTGTTGTGCTGGATCATTCACACGTATGAAGGAAGAAGCTAAATGGGATATCTTAGACCGTATTCAAGATAACACTGAAGCTTGGGAGAATGACAAAGGAAGAAAGTCAGGTATAAACTATGATTATGAATGCATTAAATCTTTTATGTGAACTGGTAACTTTCGTGATATTAGCAATGAGTTTGGTCTTGATCCTCAAGTTCTTGTAAAATGTTTTAATGCCTTTGCTTCTTATATTCAAATTTCCAAGAAAGAGTGGGACAAGTACCATGCTCCTTATAAAGACATTGTCACCCATGTTCCTGCTAGCACAGAGGTTTGTACTGTTGATCCTATTTTTCCTGAACCTTATGTTGGGAAAATCCCTTTTCCCTCCAAGGTAAGGGAGCATTCTATTATGGCTAAAGTGGTTAGCAAAAGCACAAAGAAAACTGTAGGGTCCGATGAGCTTATTGATATTGAGCATGTGGTAGCTATTGTGAAAGATCTT
Organism: Avena insularis; assembly: GCA_023614405.1. Classification (NCBI taxonomy): domain Eukaryota; kingdom Viridiplantae; phylum Streptophyta; class Magnoliopsida; order Poales; family Poaceae; genus Avena; species Avena insularis. The sequence goes on from CM042690.1 coordinate 31,483,392, forward strand.
GTCACTAGAAATATAGAGGATGAGCATATTGTCTTCTGTGAAGACGCTACTAATATTGTTTCTCATCCTAAGAAAGTTAGAAAAGCTAGTGTCCCTATGCTTTTTGTTAAAATTGGTATTCATAGTTATTATGGTTTATGTGATATTGGTGCTAGTTCTAGCGCTATTCCTTATGAGCTTTACAAGGAAATTATGCATGAGATTGATCCTTTTGAGCTTGAAGACATTGATGTGGTTATTCACCTTGCTAATAGAGAGCAAGTTTGCCCCATTGGCATTGTAAGAGATGTGGAGGTCCTTTGTGGTAATATTAAATATCCTGCTGATTTTCTAGTACTTGGTAAAGAAGCTAGTAAAACCTATCCTATTATCTTTGGTAGACCCTTCCTTAATACTTGTGGGGATATCATAGATTGTAGGAAGGAAAAAGTTTTGACTAAGTTTGCTGGAGAATCTTATGAGTTTAATTTTTCCAAATTTTCCAAAACTCCTTACGAAAATGAAATGTCTGATGAGGATTTTAGGGTTGAACAACTTTCTGCTATTTCTCTTGTTCCTAACAATGCTTTGCAGCAGTTTATGGAGGATCATGAAAGTGATGTCTTCATAAAGGAAAGAAAAGATTGACGAGGTTTTCCTTCGTCAGCCGGAACGGCTTAAGCATAATCTACCTGTGGAAGATTTGGGTACCACACTACCACCTAAAGGGGACCCTGTTTTCAAATTAAAACCTTTACCTGATGATCTTAAATATGCTTATCCTGATGATAAGAAAGTATATCCTGTTATTATTAGTTCTAAACTTTCAGGAAAGGAAGAAGGGAGGTTATTGGAGATATTGAAGAAACACCGAGGAGCTATGGGCTATACTCTTGATGATTTAAAGGGTATTTCTCCTACTATATGTCAGCATGCTATTAATATAGAGCCTGATGTAAAACCAGTTGTTGAGCACCAACGTCGTATAAATCCTAAGATGAAGGATGTGGTAAGAAATGAGGTATTAAAACTCCTTGATGTCTGTATTATTTATCCTATTGCTGATAGTAAATGGGTAAGCCATGTTCATTGTGTTCCCAAGAAAGGGGGAATAACTGTTGTGCCTAATGAGTATAATGAGCTTATACCCCAAAGAGTAGTGGTTACGTATAGAATGTGCATTGATTTTAGAAAGATTAATAAAGTTACTAAGAAATATCATTATCTTTGACCTTTATTGATCAAATGCTTGAGAGTTTGTCCAAAAAGACTCACTTTTGCTTTCTTGATGGTTATTTTGGGTTTTCTCAAATTTCTGTGAAAGCACAGGACCAAGAGAAAACTACTTTCACTTGTACTTATGGTACTTATTCTTATAGGCGTATGCCTTTTGGTTTATGTAATGCTCCTTCTACCTTTCAGGGATGTATGTCTGCTATATTTCATGGTTTTTGTGAAGAAATTGTGGAGGTTTTCATGGATGATTTTTCCATCTATGGAACTTCTTTTGATAACTTTTTGCACAACCTTGATAAAGTTTTACAGAGATGTGAAGAAACCAACCTTGTTCTTAATTGGGAGAAATGCCATTTCATGGTTAATGAAGGGATTGTTCTTGGACACAAGATCTCTGAAAGAGGCATTAAAGTTGACAGAGCCAAAATTGAAGCAATTGATAAGATGCCTTGTCCTAGAGATATCAAAGGTATTCGTAGTATCCTTGGTCATGCTAGTTTCTATAGGAGATTTAGTAAAGATTTATCCAAGATTTCAAAGCCCTTACTAATATTCTTCAAAAAGATGTGCCTTTTGTTTTTGATGATGATTATAAGGAAGATTTTGAGACTTTGAAGAAAGCTTTGACAACTGCTCCTATTGTCCAACCACCTGATTGGAATTTACCTTTTGAAATTACATGTGATGCTAGTGACTTTGCTGTGGGTGCTGTCCTTGGACAACATGTTGATAAGAAGTTAAATGTCATTCATTATGCTATCAAGACTTTAGATGTTGCTCAAAAGAATTATGCTACTACTGAAAAAGAGTTCTTAGCTGTAATCTTTGCTTGTGATAAGTTTAGACCTTATATTGTTGATTCTAAGGTCACTATTCATACTGATCATGCTGCTATTAAGTACCTTATGACAAAGAAGGACGCTAAGCCTAGGCTTATAAGGTGGGTGTTTCTTTCGCAAGAGTTTGATCTGCATATTATGGATAGGAAAGGTGTTGATAATCCTGTTGCTGATAATTTATCTCGTTTGGAAAATATTTCTTTTGACCCTTTTCCTGTTAATCATAGTTTTCCAAATGAGCAGTTAGCTGCAATAAGGGTAAGTCCACATGAGAGTCCTTGGTATGTTGATTATGCTAACTTTATTGTTTCCAAGTATTTGCCTCCAACCTTTATAGCTCAGCAAAGAAGGAAATTCTTTTATGATCTAAGGCATTACTTTTGGGATAATCCACACTTATATAAAGAAGGAGTAGATGGCATTATGCGAAGATGTGTTCCAGAATTTGAACAACAAGAGATACTGAGAAAATGTCATGGCAGTGCTTATGGAGGACATCACGCTAGGGATAGGAGTGCACAAAAGGTTTTACAATATGGATTTTATTGGCCTACCCTTTTTAAAGATGAAAGGAAGTTTGTCTTATCATGTGATGAATGCCAACGAGTAGGTAACATATCTAGACGCAATGAAATGCCTATGAATTATTCTCTTGTTATTGAACCTTTTGATTGTTGGGGATTTGAATTTATGGGTCCTTTCCCCCCTTCAAAAGGGTACACTCATATTCTTGTTGTTGTAGACTATGTTACAAAGTGGGTAGAAGCCATACCCACAAATAGTACTGATGGTAAGACTTCTTTGAAAATGCTTAAGGATGTTATTTTTCCTAGGTTTGGTGTGCCTAGATATCTCATGACTGATGGAGGCTCTCATTTTATTCATGGGGATTTTAGAAAAACTCTCGCTAAGTATGATGTAAACCACATAATTGCTTCAGCTTATCACCCACAAACTAGTGGGCAAGTAGAACTTTCCAATAGGGAAATTGAATCTATCTTGCAGAAGACTGTCAATAGATCTAGAAAAAATTGGGCTAAAAAGTTGAATGACGCTTTGTGGGCTTATAGAACTACTTATAAAAATCCTATGGGGATGTCTTCTTACAAAATGGTCTATGATAAAGCTTGTCACTTGCCTTTAGAATTAGAACACAAATCTTATTTGGCAGTGAAAGAGTTGAATAGAGATTTTAGACTTGCTGGTGAGAAAAGACTGCTCGACTTAAGTAATCTAGATGAGTGGAGAGGTGAAGCTTACGAAAATGCTAGGCTCTTTAAGGAAAAAGTAAAAAGATGGCATGATAGGAGAATTCTCAAAAGGGAGTTCCATGTTGGTGAGAAAGTTCTTGTGTATAGGTCTCGTCTCAGATTTTTTGCAGGGAAACTACTCTCAAAATGGGAAGGACCTTTTGTTATCAAGGAAGTGTACCGTTCAGGTTCCATCAAAATTTCTTCTCTTAAGGATGACACAACACAGGTGGTTAATGGTCAAAGACTAAAACATTATATTTCTGGAGATTCTTATAATGAAGACGTGGATGTTATTCAAATGGTGACTCCAGAAGAATTTATTAGAAGCCAAACACCAGGAACTGCAGAGTTCGTCCTTGTATAGGTAAAACTGGTGAAAACAGAAGGTTCGTGAAAATCCAATCTTTTTATATTTTTGATGTTTTTAATACATAAGGAAGACTACGAGAATGGCAGAAGGGGAAGCAGTCGGGGTGGATAAACCCACCCAGTGCGAGCCAGATCTGCACGCCTATAGGGGGTGTTCCACCCTCGAACTCCGTATCTGCTTCGTTTCCGTATCAGAACCTTCCCCCGGATACCCCGAGGTTCGTGCATCGTGTTCTCGTCGTGTTTTTGTTTCAATCTGTTTCTGTCAGGAAATCTTCTCAAGTTTAGAGCGCCATTGTCTCTGCTAACAACAAAGGCAAGAAGCCCATGGAGATAAAGTTGGAAGAACAAACTGTCGTAGGAACAAGGGGAAGGAAACCTACTTTTGTAGGAGCAATTAACATTGCGGATGCTTTTTCTCATCATATGCAGGGAATCATAGCCTTTGGTCCAGACTTCAGATACTGCCCTGAGGCAGCGGAAGCCCTTCGGACCACGGATGAGTTTTGTGAAAGATACCTGATGACCCACAAGTATAGGGGGTGTATCGTAGTACTTTTGATAAATAGGAGTGTCGATCCCAACGAGGATCACAAGGTCTTTGAAACGTGGTATGGGCGAAATCCACAGAATACTTAGCAAACAGATTTGTAGTGGTTTTCTGACAAGGCAACAAAACAAGGAGCAAAAGTAAATACAATGAACAAAAGGAGCAAGTGGACCAATACTTTATTAGCAAAGGACAAGCCGGTGGAAATACTTATCAGGACCAAACGTTCTCGAGGACACATGGGAATTCTGTCAAGTGCTTTCGCTTCAAATAGCTGAGTACTCTTCGCTGGTGTTGTAAATGTTGTGTGGGTGAACCTGTGCTAATGTACCGACCGTACTTGGACTAATACATACTTGTGATTAAACCCCCTGCAAACATCTGTAACTACAGGAAAGTAATTAAGATATAAATCTAACCACAGCCTTAAACTCTGAGATCCTACGCTCCCTTGTGCAAAGGTGTCCTAACGGGGTTTTAGGTTTTGTCACTCCGATAACCCAACAATTAGTAGCCAAATACACAATGCATTCCCCTAGGCCCATAAATGGTGAAGTATCATGTAGTCGATGTTCACATGACACCACTAGAAGAATAGCACCACAACTTAAATACTAAACCATTGAATAATAACTCATCACAGATTCACTACTAACATGAATTCTCCCATGTCCTCAAGAACTAAACGAACTACTCACAAGACATCATATGGATAAAGATAAAAGATGATATGATAATGGATAACAATCTGAACATAAACAATAATCCAATGGTTCCACTCACAAGCATCAACTACAATACTAATCAACACCGGGAAAGTTTCCCTTAATAACTAAAGCAATATCCAACACAATTGTTACAGCAGGACGGAGTGGTGATGATGGTGTTGGTGGAGATGATGGTGTGGATGATGATGATGATCCAGATGAAGCCTAGCTTGATGACGGTGTTGATGGCGACGGTCTCCCCTCTCCGGGAAGGAATTCCCCTGGCAGAAATCTGTCTGCCAGAGAGATCTTTCTCTCTCGGTGTTTTCCGCCCCACAGAGGCGGCGGAAATCTATCTGTGGTCGCCCCTGGCCTTAGGGTTTCGTAGGGAATATAGAGGCGAAGGGGCGGAGTCGGAGGCCGGGCAGGTGGGCCACACCTGCCCTAGGCGCAGGGTCAGGTGGGCCCGTGCCTAGGGGGTGTGGGCCCCCTGAGGCCCCACTTCGTCCCTCCTTCTCGCTTCCTTCGTCTCCTGTTAAAATAATATGAGGGGTACCATGTGCAAGGGGTACCTCGTTGGCGGTTCTCGATGATACGCAAATACTTACAATGACAAGAACTTACCTGGGCCCAAAGTTGAGTAGCATGAGGAGTGGCCCTCATATTCAAGGGACATGAGATTGCCAACTTATATTTCGTCAAGCATATACTCCATCTTTGTGCACTTTAACCTTAATCATCTCAATATGCCTATGATAGGGGCAATGAGGGATCAAAGCTAGTAAGTACCATAATCTTTTGAAAGCTCTTTATGACTTGTAATCCCTGCTTCCCTCTATAAAGGGACCTTTCTCCTACTTCCAAGTTGAGTTAGTAAACCTACTTCCTCTCTTTCTCTAGCAAGCATTTGAGTTGTTGTGTTTCAAGCATTCATATGGTGATTTATCCAATCATGTTCTTTATCTTCCTTGTTTGAACAAAACCCTTATCTATTGAGTATTACTTTGAAGGCCTTCACTTGTGAAAAACCTTTTTGAGTAAAGAGTGCTCTTGTTTTGAAATTTCTACAAAAAGTTTTTGTGAAATTGTTTGCCAGGTGTTCTCTGACCAAGAAAAAGTTTGCCAATTCCAGTTATGATTTATCTTTATGCATCTCTATTGTGACTGTTGTACTTGGTTGCAAGCTAAGTTATATAATGGTGGGTTGCTTTCTTCTATGAGTTGTGCAATGGTAAGTGTGATGATTCTTGTTCGTATTCTTTTATCGACACTTCCCTCCATAAACCTGTGGACATATTTACTGAGCTCAGTTTTCGCTTGGGGACAAACAAAGTCTAAGCTTGGGGGTGTTGATACGCCCAATTTGCAGCACCTTTCTATATCATAATTTACCTCTATTCATTGATATTTGTCTTATTATGAGGTATTACTTATGGCTTTTCATCTGTTTATGCATGTTGGATGATTCTTGGAGGATGGACTGTCGGAGTCTGGATTCTGATGGAAAAGAAGGTGTTTCGGTGCAATTTCGCGAAGATCAGAAAATACCAGAAAAATATGGAAACATATTATTTTACCAGAAGACGAAGGAAGCCATAAGGAGGAGCGAAGAGGGGCCGCAGGGGGCCCACACCCCCTAGGCGCGGACCCAACTGACCCCGCGCCTAGGGCAGGTGTGGCCCACCTGCCCGGCCTCCGACTCCGCCGCTTCGCCTATATCTTCCCTACGGAACCCTAAGCCTGGGGGGCGACCACAGATAGACTTCCGCCGCCTCTTGGGGGCGGAAAACACTGTCAGATAAAGATCTCTCCGGCAGACAGATTTCTACCTGGGGAATTCCTTCCCAGAGAGGGGAGATCATCTCCATCAACACCATCATCAAGCTAGGATTCTTCGGGATCATCATCATCATCTACACCATCATCTCCACCAGCACCATCATCACCACTCCATTCCGCTGTAACAATTGTGTTGGATATTGCTTTAGTTCTTAGGGTAAACTTTCCCGGTGTTGATTAGTATTGTAGTTGATGATTCTGAGTGGAACCATTGGATTATTGTTTATGTTCAAATTGTTATCCATTATCATATCATCTTTGATCTTGATCCATATGATGTCTTGTGAGTAGTCTATTTAGTTCTTGAGGACATGGGAGAAGTCATGTTGTTATTAGTGGATTTGTGTTGAGTTATTATTCAATGGTTTAGTATTTAAGTTGTGGTGCTATTCTTCTAGTGGTGTCATGTGTGAAAGGATACGGGTAGGCTACACTAGCGCAAATCAAAAATTTCTACCGCGTATACCAGGATTACTGTTGTCATAGATCACAGGATTACCACTAGACGCGCAGTTGCAGAATTGATGAAGCGCGTCGAGGCAGTGCAGACGTTCCACGTATCCTCCTTGTCCTCGTCTCACGAGAATCTCCCCTTGCACGGCTCGTCCAAGCGCTACAGATGCAGCGCCTCCGAGGTATCCACACGTCTGAGGTGGAAGCGTCGACGCCCGTCTTGCTAGGTCGCGCCTGACGCAGCGTGAGGAGTGGCGGCTGGGTGGAATAATCTCAGGTCTAACCCTGGTCAGCTCGCCCCACCCTCTCCTATATAGGCGTCCCTAGTGGGCTTCTACATTAGCAGCCCACTAGTAGCCTAAGCCTAGTCTAATTCGGATCCAATCCTTATTAGGCTTACAGCCCCTTAAGTGTGTGACCCTATAGGTTCATATACGTATAGACATGACACGAATACACTTATCCTGTCAATAGTTGGTAGCGGCCTCTAGCAAGACGTGCCAACTCCTAAATGCATACAAAGATCATATCGGACGAACCATCAGAAGGTTTAGTACATGTCTTTCCCTTTGCCTCACGATATTTGGTCTAGCTCCAAGCTGACCTCCCTTTCTTGATACCGTGATTCGGAATCCCTTTAATAGGTTAACTCTTAACCATATGTAGCACGGCCCTACATTTCTAGATCCTATCACTCGAGAGGCCCAGAGATATCTCTCTCAAGTAGAGAGGGACAACTCCCATCTTGATTGACCATGCCTTGCAGCATGCTTCAGGACAAACCCGAAAGCTACCTTTATAACTACCCTGTTACGATGCAGCGTTTGATAGCCCCAAAGTAGGTCGATCCACATCTCAAGTACATGCGAAAATCTCAGGTCTAAGGACAAAACGTACACGATGTGTAGAGAGAGAGCTGCAACTAATTGTCAGTCTCAAGTTGGGGCAGTCCAACCCCATGTTCATAACATGTGTCCACATCATTGGTTTGACATCTCCATGTCTATGACTTGTGAAACATAGTCATCAACCAATCGATGTGCTAGTCTAATATTCACGTGTGTCCTCAGATGAACTCCGAATAGGGACAACTATTAAATAACTATACAAGTAAAGAGTTTCACAAACAATTCACATAATTGCCAATCAATACAAGTTGTCTGATATGTATATTCAAGAACATTACAATAACTCATGGATACATATGAAATATAATCATCTCTATGATTGCATCTAGGGCATATTTCCTTCAATGTGAACATCGACTAGATGATACTTCACCATTTATGGGCCTAGGGGAATGCATTGTGTATTTGGCTACTAATTGTGGGGTTGCCGGAGTGACAGAAACTTGAACCCCTGTTAGGACACCTTTGCACAAGGGAGTGTAGGATCTCAGAGTTTAAGGTTGTGGGTAGATTTATATCTTAATTACTTTCCTGTAGTTACGGATGTTTGCAGGGGTTTAATCACAAGTATGTATTATTCCTAGTAAGGTCGGTACATTAGAACAGGTTCACCCACACAACACTTACAACACCAGAGAAGAGTACTCAGCTATTTGAAGCGAAAGCACTTGACAGAATTCCCATGTGTCCTTGAGAACGTTTGGTCCTTATAAGTATTTCCACCGGCTTGTCCTTTGCTAAGAAAGGATTGGGCCACTTTCTCCGTTTGTTCGTTTTCTTTATTACTTGCTCCTTGTTTTGTTTCCTTATCAAAAAAATCACTAAAAATCCATTTGCTAAGTATTCACAGGGATTTCCAGCTCCATACCATTGTTCAGGACCTTCTGCTCCTCAGAAGCTTGATCTTGCTGCCACGAAGGCGCACCACTTTGTCACTAATGGCTCTACCCTTGAGAACTTGGTCTATAAAATGATGTTTATTGACAGGGAAGAGAGAGAGATCTCTCTACACCAAACCACTTTGTTCAGTATTTCACAGGGACCTTTGTCATGCTCCAAGGAGGAGATGGATGACAAGCTGCGTTCTCTTAGCTTCTATGGACACTATCAGGAGGAAGCGCCCTCTTACGACCCCACTATACACTACACAGGGGAGTCCTCGAGCTCGTACCAGGACGAGGGAGCCTCGTCGTCGTACTACGGAGGTGCACCTACTTGGGCACCATGGGATTGAGCCCCACTTAGGCCAAAAGCCTAAGCTTGGGGGGAGGTATACCGACATCACACTCATCTATATATCATGTTTGGTCGGTTCTTTGTATGTCCATTGTTTCGCTTTCTTTTTGGTTCTTGTTGCTTCTTTCTCAAAAACACAAAAATACCAAAAATATTTTCTTTGTTTCTGTTGGTTTGTTTCTTTGCTTTGGTTTGCCTTAAAACAAAAATCCAAAAATATTTTGCTTTGTTTGGTTTGTTTTTTCTTTGCTTGTTTTTGCTTTGTTGGCTTGTTTGAAAAATCGAAAACACCAAAAATATTTGTTGTTCTTCTTTGGTTTTGTGAGTTCTTCGCAGGGTTCGGCCGTCCTCAGTGGAGTTTTGGTTTCATGTTATTATTCAAGTCACACAAGTGAAGGGAAATAATGAAGATTAAGACAACTTGAGGTGTGGTAAGAGGCTGGTAACAAACTCTATTTGTTTTCATTTTTGTACATATACTCATCAATATGAGCATGCTTAGTCTGTTCATTGTAAGGTATATGTTACTGATGGATGCTTAGTATTTCTTGCTTGTCTATGATTAGCTCCATCTTGCTAATAGTTTGTAGCATGTCATATGAATATTTGCTTGAATTGTTTTATTCATATTTTGGTATGAAATTGTGGTATCCTCCTCTGAAATTTTCATGTGAATCGACTTGGCACATGCTCACGCATGCATATGACTAATCAATAGTCAGTAAGCCTCGATGATTTATTTTTCCTCAGAGTTCTTGTATCACTTTCATTCCATAATTAGTCATGTTTTGTTGCAAGCATGATTATGACAGTTATTGCTCTCTCGTTTGTCGCTCCCTCTCTATTGCTAGCCTTCACTTGCACTGAGTATGAGCTCTATTTGTGCTTCCAACTCCCCAAAACCAATATTGCCAACTGTGTCCACCATACCTACCTATTAGCATCATTTGCTATTTTAGTGCATATTCTATATGCCTTGTTTTCTTCCAAATAAAATGTTTGTCTGTTTTGAGAAAGTTAGTTAGTAAAGCTCTCACGAACTAGATGGCACACTTTATTCCTTACACTTAATAATCCTGAACCATTGTGACTTGTCCATGAAAGTTATATGCTGGGAGTCAGCAGAACCGTGCTGTCACGAGGAACACTTTCAACACTTTTTGGATATCCTATCCAGTTGATACTTTGCTCTTTTGTTTATGGATGTCGACGATGTGAAATAAAAGGGGAGCTTATGAGTTCATGGAGTATATATATGTGTTAGAGAAACGTCTGGGCCGCTAGCCTAAGCCATGTCTAATCATGGTGGAAACTTGCAGCATCACCATAATGAGCATTCTATGAAGCATCCTCAATAAAAATCTATGCACATAGTAAATAAAAAGATTGCTGATATGCTCATTGTCTGCTTGCCTTGTCATTTTGATCACGGGATAGCTCATGTATCATGTGCAAGGGGTACCCCGTTGGCGGTTCTCTATGATATGCATGTATGTACAATGATAAGAACTTGCAGGTAACCAAAGTTGAGTAGCATGCGGAGCGGCCCTCGTAATCAAGGGACATGGGATTTCCAGTTTATGATCTATCAAGCATATAACTGATACTGGACCTCACTTTCACCTTAACCATATAAAGATGCATATGATAGGGCAATGAGAGCTCAAAGCTAATGAGTACCTTCCTTTCAGCATTAGGAAGCCTTTCAAACTTTTCAAAACCGTTTTCACTTCCTTATTGAGTCACCACTTATTCTATGAGCACCTTCTTGAGAGCATAGTTGTCATTCTTGTGTTTGTTCCAAAACTTGGTTAATTATGTCATGACTTTGATGCTTGTATCTCTGATATTTTTACCTCTAGTCTTAACTTGAACTTTAGAGGTGCCTTGGCATTTATATTGTGCTCTACAAACAAAGGCAAGCGAGATACCACTCTATCATACCTTACTATGAGCATTGCAATGTTGCTTATGTTTATGTTCCATGCTACTTATTATTATTGAGTTGGTTTCTCTTCATAGCTTGCAATGACTATTGAGTAGACTTGTTTGCATGCTTCTTATTATGAATGGTTTAAGCATCTACTCATGTGCTGAGAATATATACATCATATGAAGCAAATGTGTTCGTGAAAGTTCTTTTAGCGCACTCAGTTTTCAACTGAATTGCTTGAGGACAAGCAATAAGCTAAGCTTTGGGGAGTTGATACGTCCAAAATGTATCTACTTTCCCGAACACTTTTTCTATTGTTTCTCCTCTAAACTTGTGTGATTTGGATACAACTAACACGGACTGACGCTGTTTTCAGCAGAATTACCTTGGTGTCTTGTTTTTGTGCAGAAAATCAACTATCAGGAAAAATTCCAAAAAATATGCCAAAAATTATATTTCACCAGAAGATTCGCGGATCCAGAATACGAGACGGATAAGGGGTCTGGGGGTCCCACACCCCTGCCAGGCGCGTGCCCACCTCTGGCCGCGCCTAGGGGGGTGCGGCCACCCCAGGCACCCCCTCGGCCTCCCTCTGTGCCTATAAGTTGCCTCTCGACCTAAAAACCAAGGGGGGTTGATAGTTTTCCAGAAAGAGTTCCACTCTGCCGCCGCCACTAGAAACCAAGATTCGGATCTAGAAACTCCGTTTTGGCACCCTGCCGGGACGGGGAATTTGGAGAGGATCATCGCCATCGTCATCACCAACGCATCTCCATCAACCATTGATGTTTCCCTCATCCATGAGTGAGTAATCCCCCGCTGTAGGCTTGGGGATGGTAGGGATTGGATGAGTTCTATCATGTATCGAATAAGATCTTTTAGGGCATAGTGCCTAGTGTCTCTATTAGTGCTATTTGACTTTGTTACAACTTGTTGTGCTTAATGCTTATCACTAGGGCCCAAGTGCCATGATCTCAGATCTAAACTTATTATTGAATCATTATGATAGTATTGTTTGTGATCTTATCTGCAAGTTGTGTACACATATCATTGTCCAGATCCAAAGGCCCCGGAGTGACAATAATTGGGACAACCGGAGGGGATGGATGTGGTATGAGGATCACATGTGTTCACGGAGTGTTAATGCTTTGCTCCGGTGCTCTATTAAAAGGATCACATTAATTGCCAGTAGTTCCCTAGAGGCCTCGCTGCCACGGGCTGGCTGGACAGAAGATGTTGTGCAAGTTCTCATTGCGAGCACGTATGACTATATATGGACCACATGCCTAGCATTGTTTAGTACTTGGATGCTTATTATTATTTATCTGCAATGCCCTAGATCTTGAAGTTACATGTTTAGACTTGTCCATGCAACGCCCGTCCATCCATCCCTATGCCTACCGCACTCGAATCCCACTGTTACCGTTATTGTTTCTATTGCTCTTGCTTTACTGTTGTTGTTGCTTTGCTGTTGCTACTATCAAACGGTTGCTACTGATAAACTTCTGTGAGCAAGAACTATTTCCAGGTGCAGCTGAATTGACAACTCAGTTGTTAAGGCTTGCAAGTATTCTTTGGCTCCCCTTGTGTCGAATCAATAAATTGGGTAATACTACCCGCGAAGACTGTTGCGATCCCCTACACTTGTGGGTCATCAATCCCTAAGAACTACAAGTCATGGAAGAGAAGGAGGTGAGGGATATTGTGGAAAAAATTGGGGAGAGTGTTCTTTGGGGGGCAGAACAATAAGTAAGTGTGTTATGTTTTGCTGATTGGAAATTTTAGTATGTTAGGATTGAGAATGGGGAAGATATGGTAGGTGAAATCGATCAGCAAGATGGCTGGACAAGAAAACGTGCTACGTTTTCAATGAGCTTATACCACTGAACAATGACTCGAGGGTAGTATATGTGCCCTCGAAATTAGCTTCGTAGATGGTAGAAGATGACTGGGCTGCACAAGGGAGGATTATGCCCATTGTTACTAAACTAACAGTGTTGATAGGGGAGGATGCCGCAGGTGGTGAAGAGATGGATAGTGGTACTAAAAGTATTATAATTGTTGATTGGAATACAGTTGATATAAATTCCAGTACTGATTTGGTCATTGCACCAATATCTAAGATTAAAATGGCAGAACTTTTTGGAGTTGTTGTAGATGAGAGATATAAGGAGAAGGAGAGTGATGGATCTACAGTAGATGGTAACGACAATTCAGAGATGATGATGAAGATATAGATCCACTATTGATTGAAAATGTTGCAATTGATGCAGATGATGCACACCCTGATGAGCTAGTCAATGTTTATGACAAACAAAATCCAGTTATTGAGGTAGGAATACTACTTCCAAGCATGGATGAGTTTAGGATGTGTTTTAGGACTTATGCAGTCAAACGTGACTTTGAAACCAAGACAATGTGGACAGATAAAAAGAATTTCTATGCAAGGTGCAAAGGTTATGATGGTGGTGCAAAGGCTTTCAGGTGTTATATATCTGCTAGACGCCAACCTGATAGAAGGAAAGTAACAGTGAATCAAATTCCAAAAGCACATACTTGTATTGCAACTTCACAGAAATATTCAAGAATGACATCACAACTTTGGGTTGAAGAGAAAATCAAGCCAATTTTAGCCAAGACACAAAACACCACTACAAAGAAACTGAAAACAGATTTGGAAAGAGCTACCCCATTAAGCTGAAGTATACAACCGTGTGGAAAGAAAAGCAAAGGGCCATGAAGGAGCTATATGGTGATTGGTCTAATACCTTCAGAAAGCTTTATAGCTTCAAGGCAGAAGTGGAAAAGAGGTCACCTGGCAGTGTTATTGAGATAGATACTGAAGTTGCAGCATATGGGAAAGTCTATTTATCCAAATTTTCATGGCATTGAAGCCTTGCATAGATGGCTTTAAAGTAGGGTGTCATTCATATTTGAGCATAAACTCATCATTTTTGACTGGCAAGTGGAATGGTAAACTAGCATCTTGCAATGCTTTAGATGGACACAATTGGATGTTCCCTGTAGCTATTGGCATGTTTTAGTCTGAAACAAAGGCTTCATGGACATGGTTCATGATGCAGTTGAAAATATGCATAGGGCCAATGTACCCTTTGGTAATTCACACTGATGCATGTAAAGGGCTAGAAAATGCAGTGTAGAATGTTTCCCCCATGCTGAGCAGAGGGATTGTTTTGGTCATATGTGGATGAATGTGATCAAAAAAATCAGAGGAGATGAATTTCGCCGCATGTGGCTAGTAGCAAGATCTTACACTCAATAGACACATTCATATCATCTTGCTAAGATAAATGCATCAAACAGTGAGTTTATGACTTGGATGAACACCTACCATTCTCTATTGTGGTATAGGTCTGGATTTAACACTGCCATCAACTATGACCATGTCAACAACAACTTGGCAGAAAGTTTTAACAACAGAGTGAAGGAGTTAAAAGATTTGTCTATCCATGACATGGTTGACTAGATTAGGATCTTTATCACGAGGTTGTGGGAATTGATAGCAAGGCTTGGTCAGCTTCTACAAGAGGATAAGCTACCTGATGTAGTGCAATAGGTAGTCAATAGGAGCATAAATCTTTCACATTTGTGTGTTGAGGAATCCTCACTGTGGGGTTCTGAAGTTAGAGATACAAAAACTGGAAGGAGACATGTTGTGCAAACTGAATTGCATGAATGCACTTGCCTTGAGTGGCAACACACTGGAAAACCTTGTGAACATGTAATACTTTTTTGTCCTCTAGACCCAGGCTAAATATGCACCTATATTTGCATGAGTATTATTCAGTATAAAAATTCAGAGCTGCATATGCAACTCCAATTCCACCACTTATATATCAGTCTCAGTGGCCTGAAGTGGACATTCAATTCACTTTGTCCCCTCCTTTAATGAGAATAAAGGCTGGCAGGCCTAAGCAAAGTAGATTCAAGGCTTGGTTTGAGAAGTGTGGGAGCAATAAGAAGGGGAGGAAAGATGAAAAGAAAGAAGCCAAGCCAAAAGGGCACAAAAAGGTAACAAAAATAGATGCAAGCACTGTGAAGAACTTGGACACCGGGCTGGATCTGCCAAGTGTAGGTACACTGAACCAAAACCAAAGTATGGTAAGTTCTCATTCAAAAAGGATTATTTATGTTTTTGATGATTTTTTCACTTACTAACATGGTTTGTTTTTCAGGAGGAAGCGTGCAGTTGAGCCCCTTGTAGTTGAAACTTGATGGCCAACAAAAAGGACAAGAATTGGGGGCTTTAGGAAAAAGAGAACTGAGTAGATTGTCTTCATTTATGCTCAAATAGTGGAAAGTGAGCCACCTGAAGTTGATCTTGTAATGGAATCTGTTCCACCAGAAGCAATTGTGGATGTGCATAGTGAAGTTGTCCAAACTGAAGTTTTCGATGTTGTGCAAACTGAAGTTTTGCATGAAAGTGAATCTATTCAGACTGAAGTTGTACAAACTGAATCTCTTTAGATGCAAAATGAACCATTTTTGGATTCGATTCCAGCTCAAAAGCATGTTGTGTTGGGGTGGCTCTTGAAACTAGGGATCCAAAGAAAACAACGAGTATCAATGATCTTCTTGGTATAGAACCAGAAACAAGAAAGGGTAAGTTGAAGAAACAAGCAAAGAAGAAGAAACCGAGTGCAAAGAGG
The DNA here is from genome assembly GCA_023614405.1 of Avena insularis. Lineage (NCBI taxonomy): Eukaryota > Viridiplantae > Streptophyta > Magnoliopsida > Poales > Poaceae > Avena > Avena insularis. The sequence continues at coordinate 31,499,364 of CM042690.1, forward strand.
AAGTGATGTAATATTTTATGGTAATGTGATGTATTGTTACTAGTACTTTGATTCGTGAAAACTTGTGATTTGTAATAATGCTAAATTCGAATTCAAATTTGAGACGAAATTCAAATATGACGCTAAATTTGAATTTCAACCAATGTACCTATTTGTACTTTTCTATGTTTTTTCAAATATTATATAGCTTTCTAGATTAATCTGATCCCATTTGCAACGTAAAACACCAAGTCATGAGAAATATGCTCCAAAAGAGCTCCAAAGCTAGGGAAAATGGCCCTTTTCTAAGCATTTTTTCGACATTGTCTAAATAATCCAAATAATTTATATTAGAATCCATTCTACCTCAATAGTACAAATCCGAAGATTCACTAATTTTTTTGGATTAATCTCCTATTTATTAATTTTTTCAAAACAATGCTTTAATTGAAAATCATCAATAAAAAAAGTTTTAGACATGAAAATGCAAAACTAACTTCATATCTTCGTTCCAAAATGAAACTATGTTGAGGTTTGATATTTTACATTTTCAAAACCCTGAAACCTCTACACTCTCCTTTGAACTCTCTAAAACCTTAGTCTAGTGTTGTTCAATTTGTGAAGGTTTTTTCATAAAAATGTAAGTTGATCAAGTTTATGATTTTTTAGTGAAGCTATGATAGATAACATGACTATGTGCCAAGGTTTTTTATTTTTTCAAATTTTTTAATTAGTTATAGCAATTTGAAATTTGGTCAAACATCTCAAAACCCCGTTGAATGTGTCCCAACCCCAGCTAACCCTAACGCCGAACATGGACCGTCGATATAACCCTAGCACTGAGAAGGACCGTCGATCTAACCCTAACACCGAACAGGGACCGTGGATCTAACCCTAGCGATGAACTCCGGCTGTGTGATGGGTCTTCTAGAAGGAATCTGCGGGGCAGGTGCATGGTGATCCACGAGAACCCTGGTTCTGGAACGTGATTGGCTGACCTCTATTTTTCAGACGGAATGATAGGGGAGGCACACTCTAATGTCCATTGGGCCAGCTGAAATCAAACAATGGCCCAGCTAATCCTGGCATGCATGCATGCAGCCACGACATATCTCTGATGGCGGTGTGCTCGTGGCATGCATGTGATCGGCCTGCTCGACGCGTCCATGCATGTGTTCATGCAATGCAGGCCTCGCCTCATTGCAGCATCGTAGCCTCGTAGCCTAGCTATTATGACACTCAACTCGATGCAGTAAAGCATGCAATGAAGTGCGCTCTCATTGCAGTCATGCAGAATGCTGACATTGATATGTCGTAGCCCAGCTATTACAAAGCATATTGATGTGGCTCAGATCACTATAGAGCTTCGTTGGGAAACCCCAAGAGGAAGGTATGATGGGTACAACAATAAGTCTTCCCTCAGTAAGAAACCAAGGTTATCGAACCAGTAGGAGGAAGGAAACAACTCAAAGGTGTTGCTAGCAACTTGGAAACCTGCACAACACAAACTCAAGACTTTGCCCCAACGAACAGTGAGGTTGTCAATCTCACCGGTTTGCTGAAAACAAATGATTAAACATATGGTGTGGAAGGTAATGGTAGCTTACAGAAAGTAAACAGTAACTGTGGAAGGTGTATCAATGGTAAAGATTGGACCAAGGTACACAGTTCACTAGAGGTGTTCTCCTTAAGATAAATAACACAACATGCTGGGTAAAAAAATTACAGCGGGGCAATTGATAGGATAGAGCAAGGCAAAACAATGCAATACTAGACATTCATGATCCTATGAGATTTGATTGGGTAATACAACAATATACATAGACCGCCATCCAAATGCATCTATGACTAGTAATCCACCTTCAGTTATCATCCGAACCCCCTCTAGTATTAAGTTGCAAGCAACTGATAACTTCTTTAAGAAATGTGTGTAAAGTAAACAATACAATTGTTCCATGAACAAAAAATTGTTGTTTTCTCCCTAGTAGCAACAGTACATCTACAACCTTAGAGATTTCTGTCACTTCCCTAGATTCAATAGAGGCATGAACCCATTATCGATCATAAATACTCCCTCTTGGAGTCACTAGCATCTACTTGTCCAAGATAGCTACTAGAAAAAGAGAGCATGCAAGATCTCAAACAACACAGACATGATAGAATCAATAATCAATCTGACATAGTAATCTCAATATCCATCGGATCCCCGCAAACACAACATGCATGATTACAAATAGATGATCTTGATCATGAAAGGAGTTCACAAGATCTAAAACATGGTAGTACAAAGGAGGAGAAACAAACATCTAGCTACTGTATGGAACCATAGTCCAAGATGGAACTACTCACGCATCATACCGGAGGCTGGCATGGTGATGAAGAAGGCCTCCGGGATGATCTCTCCCCTCCGACAGGGTGCCAAAAATAGCTTCAGATCCCCCCGATCTAGGGACGATAGTGGCGGAGGCTACGGACTATTTCGTGGAGATCTGATCGGGTACTTAGGATTTTGGCATCAGGGGCTTCTTATAGGCGAAGGGGGAGACCGAGGGGGTGCCTGAGGTGGTCGCACCCCCTCCCCCCAGGTGCAGCCAGGGGGTGTGGGCCCCTCGTGGCCCTCCTCCGTCTCGTCTTCTGGCTCCATGTTCTCCTCGGTGAAATATTGACTTTGGCTTTTGTCCCGTCCAATTCCGAGAATATTTATTTTCTGGCTTTTTTGGAACCAAAAACAGCAGAAAACAGGCAACTAGCACTACGGCATCTTGTTAATAGGTTAATTCTAGAAAATGTATAAAAAATACCTCAAAGTGTAGATAAATCAAAGCAAAGTGGATACTAAACAAGCATGGAACATCAAAAATTATAGATACGTTTACGACGTATCAAAAATCCCCAAGCTTAACTCCTGCTCGTCCTCGAGTAGGTAAGTGATAAAAGAATAATTTTTGAGGTGACATGCACCATCACAATCAAGATCAAACCATTTGCAAGCATTGAAAGTTGGGATCAAAGTACTCTAAACATGAGCATGAAAGATGAAGTTCTAACAATAATACAAAGTAACTATGCTGCAACATGAAAGGATACAAACAAAGATCATGAATAACAATGCATTGAAAGACATTTGTTTGTTTCACATATAGAAAACATAGCATAGTGGCATTCAGCTTGTCCCTCATGAAGTAGCAAAACATAAATGCATGGGACACCTTCAAAGTTCATAAGGGTGACTAGATACAAATAATTTAAGAACAAGCAATATCAACAATATGAATCAATCAATAAGTTTTGGGACAATGCACATAGAACTAAGAATGGCAACTATACTCTCTTAATTGGTGCCTAAGGATAGAAGGTGAAGACTCAATATAAAAGTGGAAGAAAGGCCCTTCAAAGGGAAGCAGGGATTTCAAGTTTCATAAAGAGCTTCCAACAATTATGGTACTTATTAGCTTTCAGCTCTCATTGCCCCTATCCTAAGCATCTTGAAGTGATTAAGGTTAAAGTGAACAAAATATGGAGTATATGCTTGACAAAGTATAAGTTGGCAATCTCATGTCCCTTGAGTACGAGGGACGCTCCTCATGCTACTCAACTTTAGTTACCGGTAAGTTATTGTCATAGTAAGTACATGTGTATCATAGAGAACCGCCAACGGGGTACCCCTTTCCCCATGATACATGAGCTATCCCATATTAAAATGACAAGGCAAGCAGACAATGAGCATCTCATCAATCTTCTTATTTACGATGGGAAAATGGTTCTTTTTTCTCTTCTTTCCTCCTTTCTATGTCTCTCTCTTTTTTATAAGAAGAAAGTTTCAAAGATTGCTCACTATGGTGATGCTGCAAGTTTCCACCATGATTAGGCATGGCTTAGGCTAGCGGCCTAGGCCGTTTCTCTAACACATATACATAACTGATATGTCCAAAACATATCTACTTTCCTGAACACTTTTGCTATTGTTTCTCCTCTAAACTTGTGTGATTTGGATACAACTAACACGGACTGATATTGTTTTCAGCAGAATTACCTTGGTGTCTTGTTTTTGTGCATAAAATCAACTATCAGGAAAAATCCCCAAAAATATGCCAAAAATTATATTTCACCAGAAGACCCACGGATCCAGAAGACGAGATGGAGAACGGGTTTGGGGGCCCACACCCCTACTAGGCGCGGTCCCACCACTGGTCGTGCCTAGGGGGTGCAGCCACCTTAGGCACCCCCTCGGCCTCCCTCTGCCCCTATAAATTGCCTTTCGACCTAAAAAACAAGGAGGGTTCGATAGTTTCCAGAAAATAGTTCTGCTCCGCCGCCGCCACCAGAAACCAAGATTCGGATCCAGAAACTTCGCTCTAGCACCCTGCCGGGATGGGGAATTTGGAGAGGATCATCTCCATCGTCATCACCAACGCATCTCCATCAACCATCGATGTCTCCCTTATCCATGAGTGAGTAAACCCCCGTTGTAGGCTTGGGAATGGTAGGGATTGGATGAGTTCTATCATGTAATCGAATAAGATATGTTAGGGCATAGTGCCTAGTATCTCTATTAGTGCTATTTGACTTTGTTGCAACTTGTTGTGCTTAATGATTGTCACTAGGGCCCGAGTGCCATGATCTCAGATCTGAACTTATTATTGAATCATTATGATAGTATTGTTTGTGGTCTTATCTACAAGTTGTGTACACATATCATCTTCCGGATCCAAAGGCCCCAAAGTGACAATAATTGGGACAACCGGAGGGGATGGCTATGGTGTGAGGATCACATGTGTTCACGGAGTGTTAATGCTTTGCTCCGGTGCTCTATTAAAAGGAGCACCTTAATTGCCAGTAGTTCCCTAGAGGCCCCGCTGCCACGGGCTAGCTGGACAGAATATGTTGTGTAAGTTCTTATTACAAGCACGTATGACTATATTTGGAGCACATGCCTATGATTGTTTAGTACTTGGATGCTTGTTATTATTTATCTGCAATGCCCTAGATCTTGACGCTACATGTTTAGACTCGTCCATGCAATGCCCGTCCATCCATCCCTATGCCTACCACACTCGAATCCTACTGTTACTATTGCTCCTATTTTGCTGTTGTTGTTGCTTTGCTGTTGCTACTATCAAACTGTTGCTACTGATAAACTTCTGTGAGCAAGAACTATTTCCAGGTGCAGCTAAATTGACAACACAGTTGTTAAGGCTTGCAAGTATTCTTTGGCTCCCCTTGTGTCGAATCAATAAATTGGGTAATACTACCCGCGAAGACTGTTGTGATCCCCTACATTTGTGGGTCATCAAGACTATTTTCTAGCGCCATTGCCAGGGAGCATACGTTTATTTGTAAGTTCCCTATTTTACCATCCACTACAAGAAGAGGTACAGTCCTAAACACCTCTGTTGCTCTTGATTCACCGTTTGTTATAAGTAAGCTTGTTACACCACCACCACATACTCATGCTACACGCACTGCTACTATTGCTGAATGTGAAACTGCTTTTGATGCTCATGATGTTACTTCTACTGTGCTTGATGCGAGTGGTTCATTAGGTCCTTTTCTAGATGCTACTATGGCTAGTCTAGGAAATACCGAAACTCCTAGTGAAGACACTGTTACACCTGTTAGCTCACCTGAGTCTAGTGAGAGTTATGATATTAATGATGGTTACATTGAGTTCACTGATGAATTTGTTGAAGAGTGTCGAAACACACATGGTACTAGTGCTATTAAGAGTCTCCTTGCTAGACGTACTATTATGCCTAAACTGTCCTCTGATCCTAAGTTTGCCACCTCTCCCATAGATATTAAAGATAAAGATTATGATTTCTCTCTTGATTTATCCTATTTGGACATTGTTGAGAAAGAACCTTTTTGTGGTACTGAAAATGAGAGTGTTGTGGCTCATATGAATGAGCTTTCTACTTTCTCTGATGCTTTTAAGATGCGCAAGTACTTTGTTACTAAGATCTTCCCTTTTTCACTAAAAGGAGAAGCTAGGGCTTGGTTTAATAGATTACCTCCTGGTTCCATTGATAGCCCTGATTGCTTGATTGCTTCTTTCTTCCAGAAATATTTTCCTCCTAGTGCTAGACATGCTGATTTGCAGAGACTTTTTGATTTTAAATAGGGAGAAGAAGAGAAATTACCTGAGTCATGGACAAGGTTCTGTGCCTTGATTCATGCACATCCTGGATGTCCATTACCTAAGGATGAGCTTCTTGATATTTATTATAATGGACTAACTGATGATTCTAGGACATACCTAGATAGCTTTGCTGATTATGTTTTCAGGAAAAGAACTCCTATAGATGCCCAAGAATTAATGGCTAAGATAAGCTAGAATTATGATGATTAAACTTGAACTGAGCTAAATACACCTGACCCTATTACTCCTAAACCAGTTGTGCTTGAACCAGTTCCAACACCAACACCAAAGAAGAGGGGAGCTATTGCATTAAATGATGAAGTGATGAAGGAAGATAAGAAATGTCTAAGGGAGAAAGGTATTAGAGCTGAAGATGTGAAGAATCTACCTCCTATAGAAGAATTATGTAAGCCAATTTCTCACTCATCTACTATTGAGGTACACTCTCTCCATGAGTTATTGGAAAACTCTAGATCTATCCATGAGTTGAAAGATATTATGGAAAGAACTTCTAATGATATTAAAATGCTTTGTAAACACTTTAAAATGGTTCAAACCCAACTTGAAAACTCTAGAGCTATCCACGGTCGGTCGGTATCCCAAGTCGGTCGGTAGTCCTCGATCGGTCGGTATCCCACGGTCGATCGGTAGTCCTTGGTCGGTCGGTAGTGCTCGGTCGGTCGGTATCCCACGGTCGGTCGGTAGTCCACGGTCGGTCGGTAGTCCTCGGTCGGTCGGTAGTTCTCGGTCGCGGTCGGTCGGTAGTCCTCGGTCAGTCGGTATCCCACGGTCGGTCGGTAGTCCTCGGTAGGTCGATCGGTATCCCACGGTCGGTCGGTAGTGCTCGGTCGATCAGTAGTCCACGGTCGGTCGGTAGTCCACGGTCGATCGGTAGTCCACGGTCAGTCGGTATCCCACGGTCGGTTGGTAGTCCTCGGTCGGTCGGTAGTCGCGGTCGGTCGGTAGTCCACGGTCGGTCGCAGTCGGTCGGTAGTCCTCGGTTGGTCGGTAGTCCACGGTCGGTCGTATCCCACGGTCGGTTGGTAGTCCTCGGTAGGTCGGTCGGTATCCCACGGTCTGTCGGTAGTCGTCGGTCGGTCGGTAGTGCTCGGTCGGTCGGTAGTCCTCGTTCGGTCTGTAGTCCACGGTCGGTCGGTCGGTAGTCCACGGTTGGTCGGTCCACGATCCCACGGTCGGTTGGTAGTCCTCGGTAGGTCGGTCGGTATCCCACGGTCTGTCGGTAGTCGTCGGTCGGTCGGTAGTCCTCGTTCGGTCTGTAGTCCACGGTCGGTCGGTCGGTCGGTCGGTAGTCCACGGTCGGTCGGTAGTCCACGGTCGGTCGATAGTCCACGGTCGGTCGGTATCCCACGGTCGGTCGGTAGTCCTCGGTCGCGGTCGGTCGGTAGTCCTCGGTCAGTCGGTATCCCACGGTCGGTCGGTAGTCCTCGGTAGGTCGGTCGGTATCCCACGGTCAGTCGGTAGTGCTCGGTCGATCAGTAGTCCACGGTCGGTCGGTAGTCCCCGGTCGTTCGGTAGTCTACGGTCGGTCGGTAGTTCTCGGTCGATCGGTATCCCTCGGTCGATCGGTATCCCTCGGTCGATCGGTATCCCTCGGTCGGTAGTCCACGGTCGGTCGGTAGTCCACGGTCGGTCGATAGTCCACGGTCGGTCGGTATCCCACGGTCGGTTGGTAGTCCTCGATAGGTCGGTCGGTAGTCCTCGGTCGGTCGGTAGTGCTCGGTCGGTCGGTAGTCCACGGTCGGTCGGTAGTCCTCGTTAGGTCGGTATCCCACGGTCGGTTGGTAGTCCTCGGTAGGTCGGTAGATATCCCACGGTCGGTCGGTAGTCCTCGGTCGGTTGGTAGTGCTCGGTCGGTTGGTAGTCCACGGTCGGTCGGTAGTCCTCGGTCGGTCAGTAGTCCCCGGTCGTTCGGTATCCCACGGTCGTTCGGTAGTCTACGGTCGGTCGGTAGTTCTCGGTCGATCGGTATCCCTCGGTCGATCGGTATCCCACGGTCGATCGGTATCCCTCGGTCGATCGGTATCCCACGTCGGTCGGTAGTCCACGGTCGATCGGCTATCCCACGGTCGGTAGTCCACGGTCGGTCGGTAGTCCTCGGTCGTTCGGTATCCCCCGGTTGGTCGGTATCCCACGGTCGGTCGGTAGTTCTCGGTCGGTCGGTAGTCCTCGGTCGGTCGGTAGTCCTCGGTGAATTCCTTGCGCTCGAGTGGAGACTGTAGTGTTTGATCCTCCAAATAGCACAAACTGTGATGATCTGCTTTGATTTCAAACTCGCATCGTTGAAGATATAGGCGCCACCTCTCGACTGCCGTCAACAAAGCTAAGAACTCTTTCTCATAGATGGACAAATGTAGATGTTGAGAGCTCAGAGGTTTACTAAGAAATGCTAAAGGATGGCTGTCTTGCATCAGGACCGCTCCAATGCCTTAATCACACGCGTCAGTTTCAACGACAAATTTCTTAGGAAAATCTGGGAGATGTAAGACATGAGTGGACATCATAGCAGCTTTGAGGGTCAGAAATGCTGTTGTGGCTTGATCATCCCGGATAAAACCCTTTTTCTTAAGTAGATTTGTCAGCGGCCGAGCTATAATGGCATAATTCCTGACAAATTTGCGATAGTAGCCTGTGAGACCAAGGAATCCTCGCAGCTCTGTCACATTGCCAGGTTGTGTCCAGTGTAGCATCGCTTCTGTTTTCTTTGGATCTATGGACACCCCTTCTGCTAAAATAATGTGGCCCAAGTATTCCAAACTAGAACAGGCAAAAGAACGTTTACTCTCTTTCACATATAATTGGTGTTGCCTCAGAAGGGACAGAACTACTGTCAAATGCTGAACATGAGCTTCGAGAGACGGACTGTATATAAGAATGTCGTCCATGAAGACCAAGACGAACTTCCGCAAGCATGGGCTCAGTACCTGATTCATGACACACTGAAATGTGGCTGGCGCAAGAGACCAAACGGCATGACTCGAAACTGATAATGGCCCTGATGTGTTTTAAAATCCGTCTTGTGTTCATCCGCAGCCAGCATTCGAATCTGATGATAGCCCGCTCTAAGGTCTAATTTGGAGAAGAGCTTAGCGCCTGCCAATTCATCTAGGAGTTCATCAATAACTGGCATAGGGAAAGTGTTTTTAACTGTCAGTTCATTGAGCCTCCTGTAGTCAATGCAAAACCGCCATGTACCATCTTTCTTTTGCACCATAAGGACAGGGATGCATAAGGCGACACACTTGGCACAATAATACTAGCCTATAAGATCAACTTAATTTGTTTCTTGATTTCATCCTTTTGTGCAGGTGAATATTAAAAGGAGCGGCATCTGACTTCAGGGGCACTGCATGATCGTATGGTCTTTCTGGGGTTAAAGTAGAGGGTGTAGCAAAGACATCAACAAACTCGTACAGCACAGCCTGAATATTTTCCTGGAGTGGAGTAACGACAGGTTCCTCATCAGATTTTACTATTGCCACTGCCCACACCTCGTTACCCTTATAGCACTTGATTAGATGCTCTATAGGTAGCTCTCTAATACTGTTTTATGGTGGTGCCAGAATCCCTGTCAGTTTAACAAACTTGTTGTTATATTGGAAAGACAAATAATGGTTTTGTCGATCAGTAACCATAGGATTGTGCTGCTGCAGCCAATCCATTCCCAATATAGCATCATATGCTCCCAACTCTAGAACTCGCATGTCAGTCACAAAAGTTCCCCCCTGACACCACCAAGACAAGGCAGGAACCATCTGGTGATAGTGTAGAACTGTACCATCTGCAATCTTGACAGATACATCTGTAGTCTCCTGTATATTGCACTGGATTCTATGGAGCATGTTTGTGTTTATGAAACTATCACTGCTGTCGGAATCGACCAAGATCAGAAAAACTTGGTTGCCCACGAGTGCATGTAAACGAAGTGTTTGTGCTCCCTCTGTTCCATCCATTGCGTGTATGGATAAACTGAGCTCCCCTGCTTGAGCAATATCTTGGAGTTCCATCATATTGAGAACTTCTTCAGACAAGTGCTCCGGTGTGTCTTCAGTTTGAGCTAAATGCAATTCTGCAGTTGGTTTCTTGAGACACTGATGGGTGGGATCATATATGTCCCCACATTTGAAGGAAAGCCCATTGGAACGCCGATAATCCCTTAGTTGCCTATCCCTCCAAAGATTACCATCACCAAGCTTAAGTGCAGTTTTGACAGGCTCTTGTTTATGTATTGCTGGCGCAGGACGTTGTAGAGGAGTTAGTCTCTGTCCCCATCTCTTAGTATCTGACAGTACTTCCTGTTGCACAGTAGCTAGCAAAATGGCTCTCTCAACCGTGTCAGGAACCTAAGCCTCAACCACTCCCCTGATGTCCGCCTTCAGGCCCTTAATGAACTGGGATACAAAGAACTGTTCATCATAATGAGGATTCAGCATGGAGATCCGATAGGAGAGAGATTCAAACTGCATCTGATACTCTTCAACCGTGCCATGTTGTTTCAATGTCAGAAACTGTTTCATGAATTTTCGGTGGTCATCAGCCCCAAATATTTCCTCCACTGCAGTCATCAATGCCGGCCATGACAAATCTCATGACGGAGGCGATAAGCCTTGAGCCATAGAGCAGCCGTGCCATCCATTTGCAACGTCGCCGAAATCAACCAAAGAGATGGGTGGACATTGACGGAAATGATCAAGGCATTTATCTTTCCAAAAACAAGGTTGATCACCATCAAACCTGGGGAAAGACATCTTCAGGTTGTGCTTGGTGACTGAATCAGAAATCGAATTGGTTCTACCGCCGCCTGCGCCTCCAATTCTACCACCCCCTATGCCGTCAGTTCGACCGCCACCTGCACCGTCGAGTACACCGTCGCCATCCCCAACGCCATACCCCTCTAATATCACCCAGTACCTGACGTGAAGCCGAGGCACCTGGAGTGGTTCCAGTCTAGGACGCGGAAGCGGGATGGAGAACGCCTTTACCGATAACGACCCCTTTTCCTGGATCCGGGTCATCCTCCCTTGACAACACGCGCTCCTGGTGAGGAACCCGTCGCTCCCCATGGCGCAAGATCGTTGCGTGGAGCGCCGAGATGCCGATTTGTGTCTTCCTGCGCCTTCGCCGCCGCCTGAACCGCCTCCGAAATCAAACCAAGCTGCGCGACGAGACCTTGTTGTGTGGAACCCATGGCCGCCACTCGCCCGTGCAGCAGGTCAACCGCCTGTCTGCACTCCTTGAGGGACTCCTCGGTGGACGCCGCTGCTTCCGCCATCGCCGCCAACACCAGCAACGTCTGCGACGAAGGTTTTGATGGAGCCATGATGCCTCCTCACCGGCCGGCACCAACCGCTCGACAAAATTGCTTCGCGGGATTTTACAGCGAAGCGGCACAACGAATTGGGAGACCATCACAATCCAGCCCGCGGATCGAAAAAAAGCTATTGATACCAATTGTACCACCCTGATCTGGTGTGATGGCCAGATTGGGGATCGGATGCTCTTCCTGGAAGAGAGAGAATATCGGGAGAGAAAGGAAGAGGCGGGAGATTCAATTTTCTCTTCTCAATTCAAGCATAGTCATTTTAGGTACAGTTCTGGGGGTTATAAAGTCCACCCCACATGCACGGCTGTCTACATCACACTTGACACGCACGCAACCTCAACACCACTCGCTTACACATGACCCAGGTGTGGCACTTGGACAGCTAAGGTGTGACACGCGTCACTACTGAGGCCACTCATGCTGGCCGGAGCCAAGCACCATCTCGTCCTCACCTATCACCATCACATTCGAGCCTCTAGAGCCGAACAGAGAAGGCCGGCTGATGCTGCCGCCGCTTCATAGGTTCGGGCTAGACGCGCCCCGCGGCCCGCGTCGTGCCTGGCTGACCTCCGTTCCCCGAGCCGGTGCGCTCGTGACGGTGAAGTACATGGCGAGCTGGAGGCACGGGAATCGGTCGGATTGGTCCTATGACTTGTGAGGTAGGCGGCGGTCTGCCCTCATGTGGCGGGAATTAAGGCGGGGTGGTCGTGGCTCCTACTGATTTGGTGTGGCTGGGCACTCCGGGATAGAGAGGAAGCAGGGGAGAAGAAGCAGGGAAGATCGAGCTGGGAGAAGAGACACGAATACACCGCTGTCGTTTTTCCCGGCATATGGAGAGCACTCAGTCGCTGTCATCGTGGGACAGGGTCCTGGGTAGGCCCAATCGTTGATTAGCAAAATCTTTGCCTACGGTAAAAAATGTTCCAGCTTACCATCCATAATCAACGATCCAGATAATTTCCATCCAAAGATCAAAGGTTAAGAATACACGTGCTGGGAGTGGTCTCACCAGGCAGTCTTTAGTTAATGATAAAATATGTCCTAGCTCCAAAAACAACTTAAATACATGGCCAACCGTGTACAAAGTCAAGAAAGTATACATGCAAGCAGAGGACTCTGCAAAAGCAACATGGCATTATATTGGCATCTGGATGGTGCCATCTGAGCACCCGCCACCAGTAATCACTCTTGGTTCACGACCCGGCAGTCCTCCCTGACCTCGCCCTCGTCGCCGGTGAGCGGGTTGAGGCCGCCCAGCTTCAGCATCGCCGCGCCAAAGTCCTCGGCGAACTTGTCCGGGTTCTCGGCGTAGTACCGCACCATCCCGTCGCTGTCTCCGCCGTGGCCCCGGTACAGCTGCTGGTCCGTGTGCAGCAGCGCGCGGCCCTGCATGAGGCCCTGGTAGTAGTCCGTGTCCGCGGTGGTGGGCGTGTCGTCGAGCGACGCCAGCGGCTCGTCCTCGCCGGCGGGCGGGCACCGCGCGTCCAGCGACGCCGCGTAGGTCGGGTCCAGGGTGCCGGTTTCGTTGTAGATGCGGTCGCGGTAGAAGACGCAGCGAGAGTAGCCCAGCGTGTGGGCGCCCGAGAGCACGACGAGGTCGCGCAGGGTGAGGCCCTGGGACTTGAAGTTGGCCGCCAGCTCCGGGAGGTCCATGAACGGGTTCGGGATGCTGTCGTCCGCGTCGTCCAGGCTCGCCGTCGTCGCGTCCCGCCGGCCGAGAAGCACGTCGTACGAGCTTCCTCCGAGCTGCAACACGGGCCAATCATATGGTCATGTGTCATTCTGGCCGTACTAAGTCAAAATATGCATACGATCTATTCGGATAAAAAAGGTGCTGCAGGTTTTCCCAAAAAGACAGCGAGAGCTGAACTGATCCGACAGTAACAATTTTCTTTAGGAAAAATGTGTAGCCGACTAAAGTGCCGTTAGGTATGAGAAAATGTTGCTCGTCGTCGTAAAGGTGCTTTAAACATTTCTTATCCTAGGGTTAGTGCTCGCTGCTAGTACATTCAACTGACAGTTTGCATGTAAGCTTTTACAGGGACAAGCTACTGCTGAGTTTACTGAACTTACTGCAACAATGGAGTCGCGAGCAGCAACCGCCAGGATGTCGGCGCAGGATACGACATTACCCAAGCAGGCCGTGTTCACGGCGGACTTGATCGCGTCGATCACGCCGAAACCTCGCACCGACATGTTGTTTGCCTGCGCCGTCTTCTCCCCGATCATGTCGTCGGTGTCATCCAGCAGAATAGAGCCGTCGCAGCCCTGCAAACACTCGGCACAAAATGGCTAAGCTGATAGTCGTTCTGTAACGATATGCATGGAATAAGCTAGTCACTGCTTGATCGAGCTCACGTTGACGAAGCAGTCGTGGAAGTGCAGCCGGACCAGCGACGCGCCCATCCGGGGCTCCTTCACGATGGCCGCGCCGACGACGAGCTGGATGGTCGCCAGCGCCTGCGGGCACGACTCGGCGTAGTAGTCCGCGGTGAGCTCTTGGCCGAAGGCGCCCGGTGCACCGGCCAGAGCCGCCGCGGCCATGATGGCGAAGCAAAGAAGAGGTGCAGCCATGCCCTGTAGAATCAAGCTAGTGGCAAATCAACAGTCTGTACCAGTGGCTAGTAGCTAAGCTAGCGATCAGAAACGATGCTCGAAGATGTGACTGATTTGGTAGTGATGTAGCCAGATAGAGTTGGAGCCGTGTGTTCATATATAGCAGCTCGATCGGTGAGATTGATAGATTGGACCTGTCACGTTTAATCAGCGATGTTAGCAACCGGGTGAGAATCTTGGATTTGCTCAGTGCGAGGCTTGTGTAAGAAGAGACAGAGACCGGTTTCTTCTTCATCTTATCGATGATTACTCATTGACAGGCTGGCTTGTGTTTTTCGAAAGTTAGGAATGGCTTCTACTTTCTTGCGGACTTGTGGTGATGCCGACTTTACGAATTTACCTAAACCGCGTAAACCGGTAGCCTTTGTTGGATCGTAGTCCTTTTGCATTTCTTTTTGTAGACTTCCATTCTTTTAAACTTTGAACATAGAAACTGGATCACCATCAACAAAGCAAGTTGTAGTGCGAAATTGCGAGGTTTCTTGCACAGCGGCACAGACCAGCTGCCCTGCCGACTGTCCGACAGAATTCTCTGCATACTTAGCTTTCGCACGACTAAAACGGACGGGTCTGTCAGTTAAACACGAAAAGAAACCACCTGAATGCTATAGTTTATGCTCCAGCAAGGTATTGAAAAACGATAATGCCAAGCAGCTGTCTCGATTGGTTTTGCATGTTTAGAAGTTATATCCTAAACCTCCTGATTTGAACTTACCTTTAAGCAGGGGCATGCATGCACGACCGAGATACGTCGGTAGAAAGAGACGTCTGGGCTTACTGTTTATAGATCGCATTGTTCATCAGGAGGCGATCGACACTTAACATCACCTTACAAATAAAGTCCCATCTCTTCGATGTAGAGACACGGAGTCTCAACATCTTTCGAAAAAGAAAAGGCCCACAGGTGTGTCTAGACTTGAAACATCGTCTTTTTTTTCTTGGTTTTAATCTTAAGTAGTCTCATTGTCCACATATCTCAGATAAAAAAGTCTCACTACACAGTACACACAGCTTACCACATTGGCCTTCTGCCCCAGACATTCAACCCGTAAGCGTTAAATAGATAAATGATGCATTGAACTTCCCATAGCTGGGCGCCTGGGCCCATCTAGCGCAGAACATTACAAAAAGATGGAATATATAGAAGCATCTGAAGATACAGAGGAGGGTGTTTAGATGAAGAACTTTATCACAGAACTTGATGTGGTTCCAAATGTATTAGAGCTAATGGAGGTCTATTGTGACAACAATGGTGTCATAGCTCAAGCAAGGAACCAAGACCCCACCAGAAGAACAAGCATGTATAGCGTCGATATCACCTCATACGACAGTTCGTGAGTGATGGTGAAATCAAGATGTGAAAAATTCTCACCGACCTGAACGTGGTAGATCTGTTGATAAAGGCTACAACTCTTGGAAAGCATGTAAACACCATGAAGCCATAGCTGCTAGGTTGCTAAATGTAAAATAGATTTTGAATCTACTGCAAGTGGGACTATTAGAAATATGTCCTAGAGGCAATAATAAAAGAGTTATTATTTATATTTTTGTTTCAAAATTAAGGTTATTTTTATTTGCTATAATTGTATTAGTTTGGGATAAAGAGTATTTGGAAAAAAACTCTAATACATGTATAGAATTATTAACAACATATAAGATGTCCCTAATCTCACCTCTAAGAATAGTTCATGTATCATTGATAGTTTTGGTTTTCTGACTATAGACACATGCAAAGTATTGTAGGGTTCGCGATGATATATGAGATAGAAACCGTTAGTGGAATGATGACGGTGGATGGACCATAACTGATATACCGTGAAACACATCATCAATATTATTATCGATAGTTTCTCAATGACAATGTGTTACTGCTACTAAGATCATTTGACCATGAGACTTATGTAGACTAGGATACAATATGGATGTAGCGGGATCTTCAAACGTTACTCTGTTATTGGGTAAATGTAGTCGATTTTAGCTCATACCGAATAGTATGTCAATGTTTTCGATGTTGTATTTATGGGAATTTCTACTCCTGGCGATGGAGAGATACACTCAATGCCCACTCAGGTATCATCATCTGGCCGGACAAGTGATGAAGTTATTAATCACGGAAACAACAATAGTACGGAATGAGTAAAAGAGTATATGTCGGGTAATGAGGATAACATAGTGTTTCTCCTTGGGTTATGTTACAATAGGAATGTACCGAATATGAATAGTTTGCATGACAAAAGTATTATGTGTTACGTGTGGGGGTTGATGCGGTGATTCAAGCATATGACATCGATCATTGTCAAGGACGGAGCTTCAGACATGTCCACATATATCCGAACACATAGAGTCACACATCTAAGATCCAACAACTTTAACATGTGAGTGTGAATAATTATATGTATGACGTAATTCCGAAAGTTGCTCGGAGTGTCTCGGGATATTTCGGAAGGTGTCCGGAATGATACCATGAATGTCCAGAATGGTTTCGTGCATTAATGTAGAACGTTAAAATGATTTAGAACATCCTAGAAGGTTTTGGAAGGGACCAGAATTTTGTGTGAAAGGTTTGGAAGGTTCTGGAATGCCCAGACCTAAGGTGCCCATGGGCCTAGGCTTCAAGGGAATCCCTAGGGCTTGTCACGCGGTGCTGGGGGAGGCCAAGTTTGGGCCCACCCCATCCCCCCAAGTCGGTTTGGATGGAGTCCTACATGGACTTACCCTACTTGGGGCGGTTTGGGGTGGCAGCCGGCCACCACCCACATAAAAGGAGGGGAACGTAAAAAAAACTAGTCGAGCCCTCCCCCCACATGATCCAAGCTGCCCTTTCACCACCGGCCCAACACCCATTGTCGTGCTGCCATATTGCCTATAGGGGTTAACCTTAAGGGTGACCCGATCTTCATGGATCTCATGGTAAAATCATGGGAGAAAGCGTGGGAAAAGGGAAGGGGATAGTGGAAGAAAACACAACCAACACGAAAAAAACGATGAACTCACTTAAACACAAACACGATACAAGTCCAATTGCTCCCGTCGACCGTTCGATAGAATCCTCGCAAGGATAGATCGGTCAATGTGCTCCCATTAATCCCAATCGAAGAGGGAAAAACACCTTGGAGAGGGTCTTGATAACTTTACTAGAGCCAACTCAAAGTAAAGATCTTGTATATGGATACTCAAGGCTAAATCAAAAGAGGTAGGGGTGATAGATCTTCCTTGGTAGGAAGGGTGAGACCAAAACTAGAAAGGTTCCTCTATGGGGGGTTCTAGTTGTATCATCAAGTCTAAATTCAAAGGGTGAGCCATTAGGGGCTATTTATAGTACTTGGGGCAAAGAGGTAGTTAATATTCCAGGGCATCAAACCCAGATCTATGCGCAGACAGGTGGTTCCGGCAGTAAGTCCGGCGGCGCCGGACGTGGCGCCTGTTCAGCTCTGGCGGGCCAGGTTAGTTCTGGCGGGCGCCAAACGGGTATGCTGAGAGCCGTTTCAACGAGCACCGGGGTTGGCTGGGTCGAGCCAGAAGTTCCGAAGGTCGGTCTAGATGGTCGGGTCTGGCGCCGACTTTGAGTTGGCAATTGTGACGACGGGGTTGGCTGGCCGGGTCTGGCGCCTATTTGAGCTTCTGCTACATCTTGCGTGCAATTGACTCTGTCTTCGCTTGGAGGACTTGGCTGGGTGTATGTAGAGACGTCGGTAGGACATGCTGAATCATTGCCTCTCCTCTTCATTGTGTTTCCCATGCCGTCATCGCATGGAGGTCTACTTTATCATCGCCATGGAAGCTCTACCGGCTGATCAATTGGAGAGATGTGCCTCAATCCTATCTTTTTCCATCTATGTCAAAATCACTTCTCGAAAAAGAAAGGGCTCATTCCAAAGGGAAATTCGGGTTTAGTACTTTTGCTACTATATGAAAATCACTTTTTAAAAAGACTTCTGCTAGCAAGGCCCTCAGTCTTTAAATCAAAAATGATCTATCTATGAGCAAGAGTTTTTGACAATCATTATGGAAATTGACAAGTGGCTGGTACTACGCTAGCTTTGCATGATTAGCTCCGACAGAACAGGTATTGTATTTCCTTAGTTGGATCCGCTCTTTCTCTCTTGTGCAGTTGTTGCTTCTCGCTATTTATTCAGTCGTCAATCAGCATTAATACGGGTAGTTAGTCAGTCTCTATTTTTGCCCGTCCTTCTCTATCTATGAAATTCCTAATTAAGGGAGTTCGCTTTCCAATATCTAAATGTTCATGCAAAGCAACAAGTTTCAATATAAGAAGGGCTCAGACAATAAGCCTGTCGATGCTCTGTCTAGAGTAGCACACAATATGCAACTCCAAGCTCTCTCTGTGGTGACCAGTCTGGATGCAAGAAGTCATTCATTTTTATGCTATGGAAACACATGCCCAAGACTTGTTACGTGAGTTAGCTTGATCTACAAGGGTATAATCTGTTGTCTCTTTCTGCATATAATCTTGTTTATACGTGCTAGAAAATTTTGTTTCCGTATCGTGTATCCCAGTACATAAGATACACCTCATGCAAGTATATGTAATAACATACCGTCGAACCCCTAGAATTTCTGAAGAAAACATCTAGCAATGTTTTTAGTCAATTTGAACTTGCAGGCTTCGAGAAAGATTGTAGACGGCTTTTTTGGGGCCTGGAAAATTTTCCGACCTATAAACTCGTTTGGTTGTAAGAAATTTTCTCGAAATGCTAAATCAGCGCCTCTCACGTTGGATCAATAATGAGGTACACCACATATATGTTTCTAGACAGTTTCCCTTCACGTTCAAATGTGTAAAGGGCAGGAGATCTATATTAGCCCCTTTAGCGAGGTGCAATAGAACATCAACGGTGAGTAACTCATTAATATCATATAATATGTAGTACCAAGTTTTTTGCGGGTGTACCAAGTACCGCGTGGATAACTAGGTTACTAATTTAATTTGAACAACAAAATATAAATAATATAGCATAAAAATTATACCATTAGAAACTTTAGAGGTTATATTTTTTAATGATATAACTTTTGTGATATATAAGTTATATTTTATTGGTCAAACTAAGAACCTAGGTATGCGCGTAGGACCTATAATCCCAAACAGAGGAAGTATATAACATGTTTATAATTAAATATCTAATAGTGGATTATTTGATCAACCATACACACAATACAATCTCGATTCACTTTCTAATAGTATATGCATAAATTTTTTAAGATGCGTAACTATATGTATACTTAAAAATTCGAAAAAAATTCATTGTGTTTTTTTTAAAATTATCTTGTATTTTGTTTTGGAAAAAAACATCTTAGAGCTTGTTCGGACCTCATAAATGTAACTTTGGGACAAAATGTATTGTGTGCGTAACTTGTGTTGTATCCACAGAGAGATATGAGAGATCGATGTCGTGTGAACGGGTGTAGTTAACAAGTACAAAGAAAAAATAAATGGAGAGGGCAGGCCGACTGGATAGAAAGAGAGGTGAGAGTAAAGGAAAACTGGACAGAAAAACTGAGGAGAGCGAAGGGAGCGTGGCCGGTGGCGCCGGGGGCGGAACACCTCCGTCAAACTATGTTTTGCTAAGAAATAATAATGTCAATTTTGATCTAACGTGGTAACGATGAGTATATTGTTCTTTTACCAAACTAACAAGGTGTCCCTCGCAATTGCGAGGGCATCATCTTTCACAGGTCGAAAGTAACTGAGATTTTTATATTCTCTAATATATATGTATTATGTAAAAGGAAATTATAGTGTTCTATGGCCATTTCAAATTCAATGCTAAATAGACCATATCATGTGTGAGACACATGGTTAATAATCTCGAATTTTACAGATCAGTGATGATGTCTATCTATACTTCTTATGAAAGAAAAAACAAATAAGTGCAATTTTGATAGTCTATATCATCATGCAAACTATCCTCGTCGTTGATTTTTTTAGGACATTGATTTCAACTTATCTACAAAATTAATTACCACATGTAACATCAATTCATTGTATCTCTAAATCATGCGACCTTTAGAGTGTCAAATAAACAACCATTCCACACGGGATAAATTTAGACTATTGTGAGCAATTGAATCATGCTTCTTCATTTTAATTTACAATATTAAATTCCCTAAGAGATTTACACTGCACCATGCGGGGCATCGTCTAGTATATTGACCATACATGTCACTCAGATCATGATATTAAATTGGTACATATATTTAAAAGGTCTAAATCTGGTCTATACTTTTTATATGGTGTTAGAGAAGTATGTGAAGTTAGCATTCACATGTTGTTGGTCATTTTGTAGTATATGTAAGCATATCAACGGGGTACAATGTATTATGGTAAAATCTATAATTATGGATCATCCAAGTAATGGTGAGATGATTTGAGGTGACTTATTCAATGGAATGATGAAAATAAATTTGTATTGAAGTGAAACATAGCACAATTTATCATGATTAAAAGGTTTCCCAACTAAACCAAAATATTTCCCACTTTATTTCATGCATATCTCCTTTCTATTCTTAATTTCCTTTATTGTAAGATATATGGCATTCTTTATCGTTCTGTTGACATGATCTGTTCCACAATATCAACTTGATCTTTTTTTGTGTACATGTGTGTTGCAAAAACATTTGTAACAATATTTTATACTATTTTCTTTTGGACTTATCAATAAAGTTGGGGAAGGCTGATTGCAAGGTATGTACAACGCTATCTATTTTATACTCTCATTCAAGTTGTTATATGCTCCTGCTCATATGTTTTTTCATGTAATGTAATATATATAAATATCTGTAAGACATTAATTTAAATTCTTCAATATATTCAGTTGGTGGAGGATAAAGGGCTAAATATGTGATGCAAATACCGATGGGCAGATCTTATATGCATTTTCTCTAGAAAACGTAGTATTTGGTATTGATATTTCTAACAGAGACCATCATCCGCTCTTGTGTAAGCACATACCTAGTAACGACCACTGAGCCTACACTCCTTCCTCATTTTGCACTGGATCTCTCTTTCATTGGACAGTAACTTTTAAACACTGTTATGGTTGACCATGTCATCGAGCTTTTGTAAACTAAAACTCCAGTCTTTTTTGCATACTAACATTAACTTGTAATGTTAGAGTGAGTATCTTTTAGATAAAGTACCATATAAAACATATATTCTTATTTAGAAATGCTGGTAATGATTTTTTAAGTTGAGCCACCATTCAGATGAACAAAATATAATAATTGACACTTAGATGCAACTTATTGTCTCCAACACTACACTTAAAACCCTCAATTCAAATGTAAGTAAAATCAAATTGGAATTCTCGGCTCTTAGAGGAAGCACTGTGAAGGCTAAATTATGCCAGATACATATTTCTTGACTCAAATCGAAACGCATTTTCTTCCCAAGTCTACCCTTTTGTTCTATGCAGAACATCCAAGTCTATCTCACCTAAGGAAATGTTTTAATGGCTCATTCGTTTTCTCGTAATAAATAATTCAGTTGAACTTATTAGGCAAAGCTTCATATGTGTTAAGAACCAACCGACACTCTAAACATGAAGAATCAAAGTGTCAGTATATCCTCTTTGTAGTCCTTTTGTAGTGATGTGCACCGTTACCTCATCCTTTACCATGGCACCCAAACGTTGCTACAAACCATTGCAGATCAGACCAACAAAGTTTCACATTCGCTAAAAAGAAGTTTCAAGCTCTCATCGCCTTTTATGCCATTGACAAATCAACCAGTTTAAAAATGGCACGCATATATATAGGGTTTTAATTTGCTAATTATTCAGCCTCCCAAATATTAACCAAAAACTAATAATCACACAACATCCATAAAAAATGATGCCCATGTGAGTTCATGGCTTGATCCTAAAGATGAGCTTAGGTGTTGATCACCAACCTAACACCGGAAGCACCCCTCAAAACACAGACTCAACGGAACATTGTTTCTTATCTTTGGTCATATCTCATGCTTAACTCAGGAAATTTATCGCTTCTAGATCCTAGGATAAAAACAAAACACGTAGATAGCAGAGAGACTTCGGCTGAGTTAGCAGCTAAGGTTATAACTGACTTAGGCTCAGTATGCAATGGTTGCCTATTTGCATATTACTGACCATGAAGTGGAAGCCATGTTCATCATCATCTAGGGGTCTAGTTGAGGCAAACGGTGGCGGTGCAATTGAATGCCGAGGACAATAGTAGAGCGTGACAAAGAGAGATCGAGGAAAATTTTGAGGTTTGCTTCATACAAGCTAACACAGGTTTGGTCCAGCTTAATGAAATCTAATGATTTCGATTGCCAGTTATTGTACTCCATCTGTTCAGAAATAAATGACTTGAATTTTTCTAGATTCGAATGAATCTAAGCACTAAAATATATTTATATACATGCGAATCTAGACAAATTCAAGCCAGTTATTTCTGGATGGAGGGAGTATTTGACATGGACTCTTTCTACTAATGGGATCATGTGAATAGAGAGTACTACGTACTAACAGTCTCTTGTTAACTAAACCGATTCCATTAATTATAGATCTCGCATGCCATGTTTTTTTAGGTCTATCATCAGATATACCCTACACATGCCGATATCAATTGTTAAAATCAAATGATTGTGATCTATTGTGAATATGGATAAGCTGATACGAGTGATAACATGTAGGTTGGTTAGCTAGGGATTGTGAAATACTTGATGTAAAGGAAGCGTAAATAAGCCCTTAAAAATGGTTTCGCAAAAGAAAAAGGAAACCCTTAAAAAATATATACGTGCCTTTGTTTACACGCTAATGTGTTTGGATTTTTTTTAGTTTGTTAGAGCTCATTACATGGTACACGTGGGAGGGAAAGTCTTTGCATATTTTCTTAAAACGTGGCAAGAGATCATGGACGTGACAGGGCTTAATTTATGTCTATGAAACATAATTACGTTACGTTATTTAATCAAATCCTAACCATAGATATCAGATCCAACCATCATAAATTATTTTAGTGATGTGGATCAACGTAGTGCCTCGAAAAACATCCTTATATAATAGATAGATTTATAAAACAAAGTTCAACATTTTTTTTACAAAATATACTAGCATTTGTTGCGAGTGGTTGAGACACACACATCACAATCCTCATGCATATTTACGACACAAAACATTATTTCTTATTTTAAACTTTATTAGGTTTTAGTAATTTGGGTATGAACGTCACCTTGGACTCGGTGCTTGTGTGTTGATATATAATCGGTAAGAGCCAGTTTACAAGGTTTGTTACAAAGTTCTGTTGGAGTACAACTCCAAAACTACTCTTAACCAGATTACAAAGATATAACAAACCTCCTAATATAATTCTAATAGCCCCCTTAATCACAACCTTGTGCGAGATTGAGATTACGCTTAAACTCATCAAGTTCCTTAATAGGTAATGCCTTAGTGAATCCATCTGCTATTTGATCCTTGCTAGAAATGAATCTAATATCCAGTAACTTCTGTGCAACTCTTTCTCTGACAAAATGAAAATTAATTTCAATATGTTTGGTCCTTGCATGGAACACGGGATTTGCAGATAAATATGTAGCTCCTAGATTATCACACCACAAACATGGTTTCTCTTTTAGTGAAACACCCAACTCACCAAGAAGAACCTCAACCCAAATTAACTCAGCTGTGGCGTTAGCAAGTGATTTCTACTCAGCTTCAGTACTGGATCTGGATACTGTGGCTTGTTTTCTGGCACTCCAAGATATTAAATTTGGTCCAAAAAATACAGCAAAACCTCCTGTAGATCTTCTATCATCAAGACAACCTGCCTAGTCTGCATCAGAAAAAACACTAAGCAAGCTTGAAGAAGACCTCTAAAAATTAAATCCAACCTTCAGAGTTCCCTGAACATATCTTAGTATCCTTTTAGCAACTGGCCAATGAGAAGTTGTTGGAGCATGTAGAAATTGGCAAACTTTATTAACCGAAAAGGAGATGTCAGTGAAGGGTTTCGCGGCATAGTAAATCAAAATTTTCTACGGATGCGAACAGAGGGAAGCCAAGATCTAATCTAGGAGATGCAAACAACGAGGGGGATTAGGTGAGATATTCATACCCTTGAAGATTCGCACAGCGGAACATTCGTCGGAACGTGGGTGATGTAGTCGTACTCGCTTCTCCTCCTCGCGATCCGATCCGATCTAACACCGCAAGTGGCGATGCCTCCGAGAGATGCACACGTGCGGCACCTCGACGTCTCCTCCTTCCTCGGTCCAGCAAGTATGGTGGAGAGACGGATTGGATCTACAATGCGACGGCGCGGTGCAAGTGGTGGAGAGTTTCTGCAGCAGGGCTTCGCCTACACGCAGTCGGGAGGGAGAGAGAGAAGAGGGCAGCAGGGCGGCTAGGGTTGGAGGAGGAGGTGTGGGGTGGTGGTGCACCCCAGCCCTCTATATATAGAGGGGTGGGCGCCTGCCCTAACCCCTCCCCCAAGCCCTAGGCCGGCGGCCAAGGAGGGAGGAGTGGGGGGCAAGTAATCCCCCCCCCTTCTAGAAGCTCCAACTAGGGTTTTGCCCTTGCTGGCCGGTTGGGCCCTATGGGGCCTTGTGCCCCTGGCCCAATGCGGCCAGGGCACTCCCTCATAGGCCCATGCCCCCTCCCGACAGGTGGGACCACGTTGGTCCCCCTCCGAAAGGTTCTAGAAGCTTCCGGTACAATACCAATTAACCCGGAACAATTCCGAACTCCAAAAACTGCACTGCCTTATATGAATCTTATTCTCCGGACCATTCTGGAACCTCTAGTGATGTCCCGGATCCCATCCGAGACTCCGAACAAAAACTCATAAACCAATTATCCAATCTATCCTAGCGTCGAGACACGTTAAGTGTGTGACCCTTCGGGTTCGAGAACATGTAGACATGATCTTATATCAATAATCAACGGCGGGGTCTGGAAACCCATATTGACTCCTACACATTCATCTATGATCATATCGGATGAACCACATGCCAGGATTCAATCAATCCTATATATATATTCCCTTCGTCTCGCGATATTTTACTTGCCCGAGATTCGATCGTCGGTACCGTCATACCTAGTTCAATCTCGTTCACAGCAAGTACTTTACTCGTTCCGTAATCAGATATCACTTTGTGATTAACTCCTTAACCACATGCTTGCAAGCGGTGTTGATATCGACACCGAAAGTGGCAAGTATATCTCTCCGACTTGGGAGGGACAAATCCCATCTCGATACATACAACCCAACAGGCACTTTCCGATCACCTGAGAGACACCTTTATGATCACCCTCTCATAGGATGACGTTTGATGACCTCAAAGTTTTCTTCCGATACCAGGGAGTTGTATTATCTCATGGTCTAAGGAATACAATATTTGACATAAGAAAAGCTTCGCAAAGATGAACACGATGACACGATCTAATTGCTCCGCTTAGTTTGGGTCTATCCATCATATCATTCTCCCAATAATATGATCTCATTATCAATTGACAACTCATGTCTATGGTTAGGAAACCTTAACCATCATTGATCAATGAGCTAGTCCATAGAGGCATACTAGGGACACGGTGTTGTTCACAAACCACACAAGTATTAAAGTTTCTGCTTAATACAATTCTAGCATGGAATATAAACTTTATCATGAACAAGAATTATAATAATAACATCTTTATCATTGCCTCTAGGGCATAATTCCAACAGTCTCCCACTTGCACTAGAGTCAATAATCTAGTTTACATCTGGCAACAATCTAACACCCATGGCACTAAGGTGCTGATCATGTTTTGCTCATGGAAGAGGTTTAGTCAACGGATCTGTGACATTCAGATCCGTATATAATCTCGGATTATATGAAACTTGTGGTTGATATGCTTGGTCTTTGGATGATTTCTTGGTTCCTTAGCGAGTGCTATGGCGCTAGTGTTGTCACACAATATCTCCAGTGGGTCCAATGCACTTGGAACCACGCCAAGCTCAGTGATGAAGTTTCTGATCCAAACTCCTTCACTTGACGCTTCTGCAGCAGCCATGTATTCCGCTTCTACTGTAGATCCAGCGATCACGCTTTGCTTGCAGCTTCTCCAGCTCACAGCTCCTCCATTCAAAATATAAACGTATCCTGTCTGATATTTAGAATCATCCTTATCGGTGTCGAAACTAGCGTCGACGTAACCCTTTACGACAAGTTGTTCATCACCTCCATAGACTAAGAACATTTCTTTAGTCCTATTTAGGTACTTTAGGATGTTCTTCACGGCTGTCCAAAGGTTCCACTCGGATCACTTTGGTACCGTCAAACTAAGAGCATTGGACACATCCGTCTAGTACACAAGATGGCATACATGATAGAACCTATGGCCGAGGCATAAGGCACTTTGCTCATAGCTTCTCTATCATTTATCAGCTGGACACCGAGCCTTGCTCAATATCTTACCGACAACATAGGCCTTGAACCTTTCTTTGCCTTATCCATTCGAACCTTCTCGTAACTTTGTCTAGGTATGTACTCGCTTAAAGCTATCAGCGCCTTTGTCTATCTCTATAGATTTTGATGCCCAATATATAAGCCTTTTCACCTAGGTCTTTCATTGAAAAACACTTGTTCAAATAACTCTTCACATCGTTAAGCATGTTAATGTCATTTCCAATAATCAATATGTCATCCACATATAGTACCAGAAATGTCACCGAGCTCCCACTCACTTTCTTGTAGATACAAGCTTCGTAGCAATTTGGAACAAATCCAAAGCTCTTAATCACTTGATCAAAACGAAGGTTCCAACTCCGAGATGCTTGCTTCAGTCCATAAATATAACGCTGAAGTTTGCATACTTTATCAGCATCCTTAGGATCGACAAAACCTTCGGGTTGCATCATATACAACTCTTCATCAATGTTGCCATTGAGGAACGCAGTCTTGACATCCATCTGCCATATTTCATAATCATGAAACGCAGCAATTGCTAATAAAATCCGAATGGACTTAAACATCGCTACGGGAGAGAAAGTCTCATCGTAGTCAACACCTTGAACTTGTCGAAAACCTTTCGCGATAAGCCGTGCTTTATAGACGGTAACATTACCATCCGCGTCCATTTTCTTCTTGAAAATTCATTTGCACTCAACGGCCTTTCGGTCGCTAGGAGGGTCCACCAAAGTCCATACTTGGTTTTCGCTCATGGATCCCAATTCGGATTTCATGGCCTCTAGCCATTTCTCAGAGTCTGGGCTCATCATCGCTTCCTCATAGTTCGCAGGTTCACTGTCATCTACTAACAGGACAGTTAAGACAGGGTTGCCGTACCACTCAGGAGGGGCACGCGACCTTATCGACCTGCGACGTTCAGTAGCAGCAGCATCCGAAGCTTCATGATCCTTATCATTAGCTTCCTCTATTATTGGTGCAGGCGGCACTGGAACAATTTCAGGTGCTGCGCTACTTTCCAATTCAAGTTAAGGTTCAATAACCTCGTCTAGCTCTACTTTCCTCCCACTCACTTCTTTCGAGAGAAATTCCTTCTCAAGAAAGGAACCGTTCTTTGCGACAAACACTTTGCCTTCGGTTCTGTGGTAGAAGGTATATCCAATAGTTTCCTTAGGGTATCCTATGAAGACGCATTTCTCCGCTTTGGGTTCGAGCTTGTCCGGCATCAACTTCTTGACGTAAGCTTCGCATCCCCAAACTTTAAGAAACGACAACTTAGGTTTAGCACCAAACCACAGTTCATACGGTGTCGTCTCAACGGATTTAGATGGTGCCCTATTTAAAGTGAATGCAGCGGTTTCTAATGCATAACCCCAAAATGATAACGGCAAATCAGTAAGAGACATCATTGATCGGACCATATCTAATAGAGTTCGATTTCTGCGTTCAGACACACCATTGCGCTGTGGTGTTCCGGGTGGCGTGAGTTGCGAAACGATTCCGCTTGCTTTAAGATGCGTGAGAAAATCATAACTCAAATATTCACCCCCACGATCGGATCGTAGAAACTTAATCTTTCTATTACGATGATTCTCCACTTCATTCTAAAATTCCTTGAACTTTTCAAATGTTTCAGATTTATGTCATTAAATAGATATACCCATATCTACTTAAGTCATCGGTAAAAGTGAGAAAATAGCGATATCCACCGCGCGTCGAAACACTCATCGGTCCATATACATTAGTATGTATGATTTCCAACAAGTCCGTTGCTTGCTCCATCATTCCGGAGAACGGGGTTTTGATCATCTTGCCCATGAGGCATGGTTCGCATGTGTCAAATGATTCAAAATCAAGAGACTCTAAAAGTCCATCGGAATGGAGTTTCTTCATGCGCTTTACACCAATATGACCTAGACGACAGTGCCACAAATAAGTAGTATTATCACTATCTACTTTGCATCTCTTAGCCTCAATGTTATGGATGTGTGTTTCATCCCTTTCGAGATTTAGAAGAAATAAACCATTCAGAGCAGGTGCATGACCATAAAAGATGTTACTCATATAAATAGAACAACCATTATTCTCCGATTTAAATGAATAACCGTCTTGCAATAAACACGATCTAAAAATAATGTCCATGCTTAACGCAGGCACATAATAACATTTATTAAGGTTTAAAACTAATCCCGGAGGTAAAACTAAGGAGAGCGTGCCGACGGCCATCACATCAACTCTTGATCCGCTGCAACGCCAAGATCGTCACCTCATCCTCGCAAGCCGTTGCTATTCCATAGCTCCTGCTTCGAGTTACAAATATTAGCAATCAACCAAGATCAAATACCTGTGCACTACAACGAGGGCTAGTAAGGAAAACATCAATAACATGTATATCAAATATACCTTTGATGGTGCCACCTTCTTGTCCGCTAAGTATTTGGACGATGCCCAAAGTGACCCTTGTCCTTGCAATAGAAGCACTCAGTGTCCGGCTTGGGTCTAGACTTGAGCTTCTTCTCAGCAGGGGCAACGCGCTTGCCGCCTCCTTTCTTGAAGGGCTTCTTTGCACCCTTACCTTTCTTGAAGGTGGGCTTGTTGACCATCAACACATGATTATCCTTTTTGATATCCACCTCCGCAGCCTTCAGCTTTGCGAAGAGCTCAGTGATCGTATCAGTGGAACCAATCTAATTATGAGTCACTACAAAACTTTTATAGCTGGGAGGGAGTGATTGCAGAACCCTGTCAATCTTGAGCTCCTATGGAATCTTGCAGTCCAGTTGCTCAAGGCGTTGAGTGTAGCCCGACATCTTTATGGCGTGCTCACTAACGGAACTCCCTTCCTCCATCTTGCAGTTAAAGAACTTCTCAGAGATCTCATATCTCTCAGAACGGGCCTGAGTCTCAAACATGGTTTTCAGCTCCTCAAGAATCTCAAAGGGCCCGGGATAGTCTTCAAAACGATTTTGAAGGTCCGATTCCATAGCAAACAACATGGTGCTCTTAATCACACCATAATCATCTTTGCGCGATTGATAGACAACTTTCTCATCAGCCGGCGCATTGACAGCAGGGGCGTCACCTAGCGCACTCTCAAGGACATAGTCCTTTTGACCGCCAGAGAGAATGATTCTCAGATTGCGGAACCAGTTGGTGAAGTTAGACCCATTGTTTCTAAGCTTTTCTTTCTCAGCAAAAACGTTGAAGTTGAAGTTGGACTTAGCCATTTTATCTACAATATTTGCAAGTACAAATTAGACTATGTTCATGATAACTAGTTCAACTTTTAATCAAATTACTAGATGAACTCCCACTAAATTCAACATCCCTCAAGTTGTTTAGTGAACACGATCCAAATTCACCACACCTAATACGATCTTCACGAGAAGAGATGTGGCTTCAATGGTGGACAACGACGTGTCGATCATATCATTCATATGACTCATGCTTAACCTTTTGGTTCTTGTGTTCCGAGGCCATGTCTGTACATGCTAGGCTCGTCAAGTCAAACCCAAGTATTTCCGCGTGTGCAAAACTGGCTTGCACCCGTTGTATGTGAGCGTAGAGTCTATAGCACCCGATCATCACGTGATGCTTGGACACGACGAACTTTCACAACGGTGCATACATGGGGAGAACACAGTTTTTATCTTGATCTTTAAGTGAGGAATCATCTTATAATGCTACCGTCGCGATCTAAGCATAATAAGATACAAAAAAGGATAAACATCACATGCATATAACTTTATGTGACATGGTATAGCCAATCTTCGCGCAATGATCTCCATCTTGTGCGTGCCGGCATGATCTCCATCACTCCACCATGATTGCCTCCACCACGAATAGCAACTACAACTATTGCTAACTACTTAGCGATCAAGTGAAACTATTACATGGCGTATAAGAAGTTGACACACAAGGTCATACACAATTATAAAGACAACCATATGGCTCCTGCCGGTTGTGTACTCATTGACATGCAAGTCGTGAAACATTACAAAACATGATCATTGCATACAACATACACATCACATCTTGGGCCATACCATATCACAGAAAACACTCCCTGCAAAAACAAGTTAGACGCCTCTACTTTGTTGTTGCATGTTTTACGTGGCTTATGGGAGTAGCATGCTAAGAACGATTCTTACCTACGGAAAGCCACAATGGTGATATTATGGTTGCCAAACTACGGTGTTAATCCCATGACAACTATAGTGAGAGAAACAGGCATCCACCAGCCGCATGTGTGGAACAAGCCACACGTCAAGTGCGGAGCCGGTCTCGCGAACGACGTCGCGTAAGGTTGGCCTGGACCGCTTCGATCTCACTATCCCGCGTCATAAGAAGAACACAAACAAGAGGCTTGCAACAGAAAACATCAACGCCCGCAATAACCATGTTGCGTTCTACTCGTGAATCACATCTACGCATAGATCTAGCTCTGATACCACTGAAGGGTTTCGCGGCATAGTAAATCAAAATTTTCTACGGATGCGAACAGAGGGAAGCCAAGATCTAATCTAGGAGATGCAAACAACGAGGGGGATTAGATGAGATCTTCATACCCTTGAAGATTCAAGACTGGAACGCTCATTTAACGTGGGTGATGTAGTCGCACTTCGCCTCCTCCTCGCGATCCGATCCGATCTAACACCGCAAGTGGCGATGCCTCAGAGATGCACACGCGCGGCACCTCGACGCCTCCTCCTTCCTCGGTCCAGCAAGTATGGTGGAGAGACGGATTGATCTACAACGCGACGGCAGTGCAAGTGGTGGAGAGTTTTGCACAGGCTTCGCCACACGCAATGGGAGGAGAGAGAGAGGCGCAGGCGGGCTAGGGTTGGAGGAGGAGGTGTGGGGTGCCCAGCCCTCTATATATAGAGGGTGGGCGCCTGCTAACCTCCCCCAATCCCTAGGCCGGCGGCCAAGGAGGAGTGGGGGGCAAGTAATCCCCCCTTCTAGAAGCTCCAACTAGGGTTTTACCCTTGCTGGCCGGTTGGGCCCTATGGGGCCTTGTGCCCCTGGCCCAATGAGGACAGGGCACTCCCTCATAGGCCCATGCCCCCTCCCGACAGGTGGGACCATGTTGGTCCCCCTCCGGAAGGTTCTAGAAGCTTCCGGTACAATACCGATTAACCCGGAACAATTCCGAACTCCAAAAACTGCACTGCCTTATATGAATCTTATTCTCCGGACCATTCCGGAACCTCTCTTGATGTCCCAGATCCCATCCGAGACTCCGAACAAAAACTCATAAACCAATTATCCAATCTATCCTAGCGTCGAGACACGTTAAGTGTGTGACCCTTCGGGTTCGAGAACATGTAGACATGATCTTATATCAATAATCAACAGCGGGGTCTGAAAACCCATATTGACTCCCACACATTCATCGATGATCATATCGGATGAACCACGATGCCAGGATTCAATCAATCCCATATATATATTCCCTTCGTCTCGCGATATTTTACTTGCCCGAGATTCGATCGCTTGCATCTGCCATACCTAGTTCAATCTCGTTCACAGCAAGTACTTTACTCGTTCCGTAATCCGATATCACTTTGTGATTAACTCCTTAACCACATGCTTTCAAGCGGTGTTGATATCGATTACCGAGTGGGCCCGAAGTATATCTCTCCGACTTGGGAGGGACAAATCCCATCTCGATACATACAACCCAACAGGCACTTTCCGATCACCTAAGAGACACCTTTATGATCACCCTCTCATAGGATGACGTTTGATGACCTCAAAGTTTTCTTCCGGTACCAGGGAGTTGTATTATCTCATGGTCTAAGGAATACAATATTTGACATAAGAAAAGCTTCGCAAAGATGAACACGATGACACGATCTAATTGTTCGCTTAGTTTGGTCATCCATCATATCATTCTCCCAATGATATGATCTCATTATCAATTGACAACTCATGTCTATGGTTAGTAAACCTTAACCATCATTGATCAATGAGCTAGTCCATAGAGGCATACTAGGGACACGGTGTTGTTCACAAACCACACAAGTATTAAAGTTTCCGCTTAATACAATTCTAGCATGGAATATAAACTTTATCATGAACAAGAATTATAATAATAACATCTTTATCATTGCCTCTAGGGCATAATTCCAACAGTCAGGTCGTGTCAATGTCAAATATTGTAGAGCACCCATAATACTTCTATATTGAATAATATCCTCAGAACCAAGAAGAGTACCCTTATTGAGAGACAATTTTTTAGTGGATGAGAGAGGTGTAGGACACGTGGTGTAGTTTTTCATACCAACTCTTGCAATCTGATCAGTGGTATATTTTTCCTGTGTGAGAAGAAGTCCATTATTAACTCTCTTTACCTCAATTCCCAAGAAGAAGTGAAGATCTCCCAAATCCTTGAGAGCAAAATCATCCTTGAGATCACTTAACAGGACAGAGATTGCCTGATCAGAAGAACTTGTAACAATTATGTCATCAACATATATTAGAACAAATATCATGACACCTGACTTCTTATACAGGAAAAGTGAGGTGTCTTCTATAGAAGGAACAAAACCAAGTGATTGCAATTTTGTACTTAGCCTGGAATACCATGCTCGAGGGGCTTGCTTGAGACCATAAAGAGCTTTTTCAAGTTTGCAAATATAATGTGGAATTTGCTGATCCTCAAAACCTGGAGGTTGTTTCATGTAGACATCCTCTTTCGGAACGCCATGGAGAAACGCGTTCTTGACATCTAGCTGCCGTGAACTCCAGCCCCGAGAGACAGCAACAGAAAGAACAAGTCTAATAGTAGCTGCCTTTACAACTGGACTAAAGGTATCTTCATAATCTATGTCATACCTTTGTTTGAAACCTTTTGTAACCAGACGTGCCTTGAACCTATCAATTGTACCATCAGCATTTCTTTTTACACGATACACCCACTTACAATCAATAAGATTCTTTGTAGAAGTAGGAGGAACAAGTCGCCAAGTCTTGTTTTCTAAAAGAGCATTGTATTCTTCAGTCATAGCTTGACGCCATTGATCATCTGAGAGAGCTTCAGAAAGTGTAGAAGGTTCTCCTGTAGAGGTAAACAATCCATAACGAATAGTGTCGTCACTATACCGCTTAGGATGTCTTATACCTTTTTGTAGTCGCGTGCGAGGTTCCGGTTGTACAGATGTCACAGGAGATCCATGAACTGAGTCTAATTCATTTGCATCATCAGAAATATCATTAGTATCACTGTTACCTTAGTTGCTTTCACCCCTGATGCTACTGTCGTTGTCAGGCGCAGTAGCCTGATCATCATGAGCCCCTGTACCCCCTGTAGTGTGCACATGTGTGGCGGAAGGCGATGTGTCAGTGGGACCCGAGCTGGTGGCGTTGTCGGTTGCATGAGGATCAGAGGGAGGCGAAGCAGGCGATGTAGCACGAGTGGATGCAGCAGAACCAGGGTGGTCGGCTGCATGCAGGGGGGCCCATTGCTCAGGGGACAGCGTCAGGCGGGAGCGATCTTCATTGGTTGCATGCATGGGTGAGACAAGATCTGCCTCAGAATTTGTGTGACCATGATCTGATGCAGATCCTGAATTAGCCTCAAATTCTAAACCACCATCTACAGTTCTTGCACTGATTTGGGCAGAATTTTGTGTTGTTTCTTGCTGGACTGGAATGTGATCTGCAATTATGTCAACATCTAAAGGCACAGGACTATGATTAGTAACATTCGGAACAACATGCAAATCCATATGATCATCAATGTATGTCTCCCCATTATTGTTAGGCAAAAGAAGGATGTCATTTTTGAGGCGAGACCCGGCATTAGGATTCAAGGTAGTAAACAGAAAGACATTCTTATCAAACACCACATCTTTAGAAATATATACACGACCTGTTTTTGGATCTAAACACTTGACACCTTTGTGACGAGGACTATAGCCTAAGAACACACACTGTGTAGAAGGAAAGGCTAGTTTTCTATTGTTGTAGGAATGAAGATTAGGCCAACAAGCACATCCAAACACTCTGAGAGATTCATAATTGGGTGAAGTGTGAAGAAGACGCTCAACAGGAGTTTCCAAATTTATCACTTTGCTAGGAAGAAGGTTTATGAGAAAAGTGGCTGTGAGAAAGGCTTCATCCCAGAATTTAACTGGCATGGATGCATTACCCAGCAAGTCAAGACCAACTTGAACAATGTGATCGTGTTTACGTTCTGCTGAACGATTTTGTTGGTGAGTATGGGGACAAGAGACATGATGAGTTATGCCAATTTCTGAAAGAAACCATGGAGTTTTTCATATTCACCACCCCAATTAGTTTGCATAGTGATAATTTTCTTGTCAAACTTCCTTTCAACAAGTTGTTGGAAGTTGAGAAAAACTTGATAAACTTTAGATATTTTCTTAAGCAAGTAGATCCAAGTGAATTTACTATAATCATCAATAAAGCTTACATAGTATGAATGTTTGCCAACAGAGGCACGTGCTGGACCCCATACATCAGAAAAAACTTGTTCTAAAGGACTGGTAGAAACACTAGTAGATACAGGATATGGCACCTGATGACTCTTAGCTAATTGACACGAATCACAAATATATGGATTTATTTCAGGAGTATGAGAGATATGATATTTCCTAAGAATTTCTGCACCACAAAGGAGGATGGATGTCCTAGGCGGCGATGACATGTAGAAGACGACGGCTTTATTGTAATGAAGGCTTGCTTGGAGGATCCATTGGACAAGGGCATTAGAGGATAGAGACCATCATGACATGGACCCTCAAACAGAGTTCTCCTTGTGGCCTGATCCTTAATCAAGAAAAAGTGTGGGTGAAATTCAAGGAAAACATTTTTATCAAGTGTAAGCTTATGAACTGAAAGAAGATTTTTAGAGGCATCTGGAACATGAAGAATATCTCTAAGATGTAAGGAATTATGGGGAGTATGTAACATTGAATGACCAATATGAGAGATTTGCATACCGCTGCCATTTGCAGTGTGTACTTGATCACGTCCTGTGTACTTCTCATGGATGGATAGCTTGCTCATGTCATTGGCAACATGACTAGTAGCACCAGTGTTAGAGTACTAGTTGTATCCACCCCATAATAGGCCATGTTGGCGTTGGCGCCTTTGTCATTAGTGCGATCACCCCCACGAGCCCCATCATCATCACGGTGATCTCGATTAGACTGGAACCTCCACCAGCAGTCATTGGCAGGATGACCATGGATCTTGCAGATCTGGCAAGTAACATTAACATAGGGGGTGGGTGCCCGGCCACGGCGACGATCATCATCCCTCACATCATCACGGCGTCTCCCAGCATCATCATCACATCAACGAGGACGATCATCAAATCGACGATCACGATCAGCACTAGGGCGACAGTCATCGTAACGATCCCGATGGCCACGATCATCTGGACGATCATCATAACAGTCGCGGCGGCCTACACGGTCATCATAGCGGTCCTGACGTCCATAATCGTCCTGGCGAGGTCTTTCATCTAGACGAGCAGGGGGAGGACGGTCTCCAGTGCGGCGTGCCATGTGAGAAGAGGACACAAACACGTCACCACCATCCCCAGATTTGTGGAGTTGATCAAAAGCTTTGAGTTGACTCACCAGACTAGAGAGAGTAGTGCTAGGATTGGCATTGACAGCAACCTTCAGTGAGTTGTAAGAATCCTCAAGGTCGTGCAAGATCGACCAAATCAGCTCATCATCATCAAGTGGCTTACCAGCAGCAGCAAGTTCAGATGCAATTGCTTTCATCTTGTCATAGTACTGATCAGCAGAGAGGTCACCCTTTTTGGTACCGTTCAGGGCAGAACGCAATTCTTGAGTCCGAGAGCGAGAGGGGGTTGTAGTGAGAGCCTCAACCACCTTCCACACCTCGGCAGAAGTATCAAGCCCGCTGACATGGGAGAGCAAGTCAGGGGACAAAGAATTCAAGATATACCGTAAGACCTGTTGATCACGGGTGACCTAAGCGGAGTACTCGGGATTTTCGATCTTGACATATTTTCCCGTGTTGTCGGCAACTTTGATTTCTTCAGGTGGAGCAACCTCAAGGCCCTTCACAAGATTGAGGACCCGAGCCCCACGAAGCGCAGGAACGGCGAGAGCTTTCCAGACAAGAGAATTGTCGCGGGTGAGAAGTTGGGCTGGCGGCGCTCCCAGAGCCGCGGCCAACACAGTAACGGATGATGTGGTCGACGAGGCATAGCGGTGGCGGCAAAAAAAATTGCGGCGGCGGCAGCAGGGTTTTTGTGGCTGTTTTGTTTTGGTATTGGTTTTTGGGCAGCGGCGAAGGAGAAGCTTCGTGGCGGCAGGGTTTTGGTTTTCTGGGCTTGAGGTTTTTGCGGCGGCGGCGGAGAACCGAAGGGTGGCGGCAAGGTCACGGCGACGGCGACGTAGATGAGCTACGACGGCGGCGGCGGTGTGGTTTTAGGCAACTAGGTCAAGGAAGAGCCTGCTCTGATATCATATTAGGTTTTAGGAATTTGGATATGAACGTCACCTTGGACTCCATGCGTTTGCGTGTTGATATATAATCGGCAAGAGCCAGTTTACAAGGTTTGTTACAAAGTTCTGTTGGAGTACAACTCTAAAACTACTCTTAACCAGATTACAAAGATATAACAAACCTCCTAATATAATTCTAACAAACTTATCCTCATTGGGCCACGGAAATAGTAATCACTAGGACCATAAAATACCAAATCATTCATATATGCTCTAAAGTAAGTCTCATGGTTGCACCGCCTAGTTTCAGAAGGGGCTACCTAATGAAAGCCGAACAATACAATTGAATGGTTTAATCAATTTTTAGCTAGTACTTGAACCTGGCCTTGCCAGAGGATTCGAGTCGTCAGAAACTAGCTTGAGCTCTAGTCGTCAATTGGGAGCGCCCATCGAAGGAGAGCGCACCCTCGTTGGGAAGCGCCGCCCATCGTAGACTAGACGGCTGGTTATGGCTCGGTTTTTATATACTACGGGGAATGTGCGAGACAGAGGCGCGGTGAATTACGTGGGAGAGCAGAGAAATAGCGGGGATGCTTGCTGGAGTTGGCGGAGGAGGCTAGCCATGGCGAGGGATGGGCCAGAGAGGCGGTGTAGTTGGCAACGATTGTGGAATGGGCGCAGTCTTCTGTTGGGACCTCGGAGAGGGAGATGGAGAGAGCTAGGGTGTTGGCATATGCATGCTAGGGCAGGGCGGCAACAATGGTGAAGGGAGTGCGGACGGTGGTATGTGCGATACGGGGATGGAAAGTTAATGCAGGCCATGGGGCTATGTAATATTTCAGCCATACCCTTTGTGTTGTGTTTATGGAACCTTGCCGTGGGATTCGTAGGAATTTAATACCGAAAATGCTCACTGGTCTGAAATATACTCCTACGTACGCCGTGGTAATAATGCGGAGCCCGGCCGGGCAGGACGCTCGTGTCGTGCAGCGTGTGGTAGGCTGTCACGCCCCTCGTCCCGTCACAAAAGATGCAGAGAATCACTCGCGGGCCCCTACGTACGCCAGCAGTATCGAACTGCCTCCGGTGAGCTGATCTGATGCTTTTGGCGTGTCAATGGCTCACGGCTCACGCTCTCATCACACTCACACCGCACTAGGCACTACACTTTCCTCTGCCCAAGTGCAATGCATCCAAGTCGACAAGAGCTTGCAATGCATCACAGGTTTCTTGGAGTACAACGGGATGGAATTACTAGTGGTTGTTGGACTACGTAGATTTCAGCATCCAACTCGTCAGGATTAATATACCACCCGCCACGGTTGCAGCCATGTTTAGCGACAGGCGTGCAAGAAGCAGCAGTGTCAGGCCAACGGCTCTCTCCCTGTCTCCCACGGTCAACCGCTCGACCGCTTGTCCGTTTCCTGCCCACCACTCCCAGTACCCTCCCTCCCACTCCGCCCAAAAACCAACCAAGAACCCCAGCGGCGCAGGACCCCAGAAAGGAAGAGAAGGAGAAGGCCCCAGCCGTCTCCTCGCACGCGCCCCGATGAGCAGCGAGGTGCTGCAAGACCTGCCCCCGGCGGCCGCCGTCGGGGGCGGCAGGGCGGAGATCGACACCTCGGCCCCTTTCGAATCCGTGCGGGAAGCCGTCGACCGCTTCGGGGGCAGCGCCGCCTGGAGCTCCCACCTCGTCCGCCGCATCTTCGCGCACCACAAGGTCAGACCTCCTCCCCTCTCCTCCCCACTGCACCAACCTTGCCCCGATTTACCTTCTTGGTCGAGGAATCGCGCAGCGGAACCAACATTTGCCTCTTCTGTAGTAGTATAGCACATCCATACCTGTACGTATACTGCACGGCGCCTGTACTTAGTTCGGGTTAGTTCGGCATTCAATTAGGAGCACAGAGGTTGTACTTAGTGCGGAGTGGTGACAAATGCGGCATACTAGATCTTTGCTTCCTCCCGTTGAATTTCGTTTCTTCCTTCTTCTCGTCCTGCAGAAACAGGAGCAGTGCGTGGTGGGGAGTGGGACTGAAGACGAGCAATGCGTCAACAGCCTGGAGGAGCAGACCGCGCAGCTGGAGAAGGAGCTCGGCGTCAAGGAGAGGGAGACGCTCGACGTGCTCAAAGAACTCGAGTCCGCCAAGAGGGTCATCGCAGATTTGAGGCTCAAGATACAGAACCAAACAGCTGATACATCAGCAAAGCCTGAAGAGAAGCAGCCTGCCGAAGATAACTGCTCCATCACTCAAGTGCCCACTGCAGAACCTGAAGAGAAGCAGTCTGAGGATAGCTGCTCCATCACTCAAGTGCCCGCATCAGAGCCTGAAAAGGGGCTGCCTGAGGGAAATGCTGAAGCCGATGTGGAGATGTGTGGCGGTCTTGATGAACAAGAGCTACAGCAGCGGCAGCAGCACCCAGCCTCGGTTCTGATGGAGCTTGAGCAGGCCAAGTCGAACTTGTGTAGAACCACGAGTGATCTAGCTGTCATACAAGCCTCCATCGAGTCACTGCGCACTGAGATAGCGTCAGAGAAAATGCTGGTGGAGAGACGCCGAGAGAAGGTTTCCTCGGATGCGACCATGGTGTCTTCTCTGGAGGAGGAGCTGGACCAGACCATGCAGAGGCTGCAGACGCTCAAGGATCTGCAGAGAAGGCGCGAAGACCCATCCGACATTTTCATGGAGATCAAGAAGATGACTTTAGAGATAGAGCAGCTCAGGAACGCCGCAAATGCGTCCAAGTCTGAAGCCATGATGCTAACTGCTGAAATCGAGGAGACGAAGGCTGCCATCGGCACCGCCGAAGTGCGGTGTCTTGCGGCCAAGAAGATCGAAGAGGCAGCAAGAGCGGCTGAAGCTCTTGCGGTCGCTGAGATCAAGGCTCTTCTTTGCAGTGAAGCCTCAGCCGAAGATCTCCAGGGCACTGATGGAGTGGACCTTTCAGTGGAAGAGTACTTGGAGCTTGCTTCAAAGGCTCGAGAGGCCGATGAAAGCTCAAGGAACAGAATTGCAGCTGCCATGGTACATGTCGACGAAGCCAACCAATCGAGGTTCGAGTCACTTACAAGGCTGGAGGAAGCGCAACTGGAAGTCGAGGAATGCAAGAGTGCACTTCAGGAGGCCCTCAAGAGGGTAGATACCGCCAACAGGGGCAAGTTTGCGGTGGAAGAGACCATTCGCAGATGGCGATCTGAGAATGTGCACAAGAGGCGCTCGCTCCGTGGCTCTCCCAGGTTCAAACATGCAGCACCTCGTCAGAAAGACTCGCATTGCATGGATATCGTTGATGTTTCAAGCAACTCCCTAAAGCCAACACTGTCGATCGGCCAGATACTGAGCATGAAGCTAATGGGGCCTGATGGGTATGACAAGAGCGTTTCGGACGATACGAGCGAAACTTCCAACGCATCCTCCCTTGGCCAGATCCTGAACAGGAAGCAGGCATTCTTGTATAGCGGCGATACAAGTGCTAGCAAGAAATTCTCTGGAAAGAGGAAGAAGTTTGCCTTCACTGGACTGTCGGTTTTCTTGGCAAAACAAGCTAAGAGCAAGAAGAAGAGAGCATCAGATTAGCGCGGGTGTTTACTCTGTTAGAACCACTAGCTAGTTAGTGAGTGCTGTGGCCTCCTATTCATTTATGTGTTCCTGTATAATGTTCGTAGGAAGTATGTCCGTAGGTCCTATTAGACTCTGATGTCTCGACGCACCAGTCTAGCATATCTGGTGACCGATGCTGCTCAGTTGGGTAGTTAGATTAGTAGTATCATGTGCTCTATGAACATGGAAGATATCGGTTCAGTTAACTATGTGGCTGGCACCCTGTAGACATAAAAACATCAGGTAGCTATGTATGATGTACCGAGAAACCCCTTCTTACTCTGTTGTGCATTGTTTCAATGTGATTAGATACCTGTGTTGATGATCTGCATTGTTCTGCTAGTGTTTACATGCACTCTGTTGTGCTCTGTAATAGTAGTGTTTATATGCACTTGCTCCTATCATCCTTCAAATGGACTGTTCATTACAAAACGAAGAAGAAATGAGTCACCTTGTTTGTCCATTGTGCCAACTACATGTTCGGAAGATCGCTCAACTCTTGGGTGGCGAGTATTTGAAGTTACTATGAAGATCAAAAGTAGTGAGGATGAGACAGCTCACAACATTGCAGGCAAAAGAGGAGTTGTGTTGTGCTGCATAGTTGTAATCCGTCTTGATTGGCGGAGATGTTGGAAATTGTCTCGTTAATTAGTATAAGCTCTCTCCTGTCAAGTATAGTGACACAAAAAACAGACCCTTAGAGATGTGCTCTCTTTCAAATGAGAAGTATAGCTTAACAACCAAGAAGTCGATATGTCCGAGTGGTTAAGGAGACAGACTTGAAATCTGTTGGGCTACGCCCGCGCAGGTTCGATCCCTGCTGTCGACGATTTTCATTTTTTCCATCTTCTTTCAACACGTTCCTTTTTTTCAACTGGGCTGGCCCTTTTCTCTTGTGAGCTTATGGGCCATTTTTCTTCTATTCCAGCACATATCGCACTTTGCAATCCTTAGAAAACGAATTTCATCCTCTCAAAAAAAAAATAGAAAACGAATTTCAATTTGCAAAATTTACACGTTTCCCCTAGAACCAAACTAAGAGAAAAAAGCAATGCAGTAGCGTAAGGTCTCGTTTTTACCACTTCGAGCCTTGAAGCTTAAACGTCACCCAGTTTTCTGCTAGCATTGCCTGCAGAGGCTGCGGTGCGGATATCACCTATGTATAAGGTGAACTTTAGTCATAAGATGGGACCTATTTTTCTTGTAAAATTTTCCACTATGTATAAGGTGAACTTTAGCTATATGCTGGGACTCATATGTCTCATCCTACATACTCATGCATGAGAGGAAAGAGAGAGTAAATTATTTTCTATTGCTTGTGGACAACCCATAAGCTTAAGGTTACCTACAAGCTTACGGACAACTCTTATTTCTTCCACTATGTATAAAATAGACTACAAGCATTGCCACATAGGACTTAAGGTACGGTTTTTTTGTACATAGTGGATGACCTAATGCTCCGTCGTGAGAATGAACAGGAGCAAGGGTTTTCGAAGTCCAAGAAATGTTCACCATCCGCTCGGTCCTCTCGGGTTGCTTGGTTCAGGTCAAACATGGCGGCACAGATCAGACTGAGGAGAGAAATTGCTGCAGCCTCCTGCACGCTGGACAGGACACCGCCGTCGGTGTCACGCATGTGGACCACGTTGTGTGCATGGAGCAAATCCTGATCGGGGCCGCCACCCTGCTGATCACGGTCGTCCAGGTTCGACGCACCGGTTTGCTCCATTCTAGTTCGTGCCGCCTTGTAGGCTGTAGCAGGAATCAGAAACGGATATCCCTGGTCGATCCTTTCCTGTTCTTTCCGATGTCCTCGTAGCATTATATACTTCCTCGGTCTAAAAAAAGAAGCCGCAGATTGTTTAAATTTAAATATATCTAGACACTATTTAATATATAGATTTATCTAAATTTATATAAACTTGATATCCTTTTCGGACCTAAGCGCTCCGTATTTAACTTGTTTTAGGCCCACTACAGGACGCGCGCGCCCTTGGCGTATGGTACGCCAACGGCTGCCCTCGGGGTAGCCTCCTCGGCGGAGCACATACAGACCCTCGGCGTACGCTACGCCGACGGCTAGTGGTTGTCGGCATAGCCTGTCAGCCGGTTGAAAAATTTTTTTTTAAAATAATATTATCTAAAAATATTTTTTATTTTTTTCTTAATCTTTGAATTGTTAGAATTGTTAATCTCTCAATTTAAATATTTTTAACACTAATTACACCTAATATTTAATTAAAGTGCAGTCCTGATCAAACTTCCCGGCCGGTCACCCGTCCTAATACTACTTCAGCTCCAGCACGTTTAATTTCCTTGTTTCTTCAGAATCTGTTTCCGCAAAGTAATTCATACATTGTTGTCAATACTATGATATCAATCATATTAACTCTTATATCATTATCTCACATGTTTGTATTTTTTAAAATTACAAATCATTATTTAAGTAACATTAATGAATAAGTAAAAATATTATTTTCAAACAAAAATATAACAATTTTACTTTTTTGTATTTTTCTATTTAATATGGAATAATTGATATCTTTAAACCCGTAAATCGGAATTCGACAAATAATATGTCTAACATGATCAGAAAAATAAGAGGAATCCAAATATGATATCCATATCAATTAAACACTAACCCTCCATTTTTGAATTTGCTATTTGATGGTTGCTTCAGAAAATCCTCCGTTTTGCGCTTGGAAAATAAAAATGTCTTTTTGGTGCGATAAAAATGAAAACTAGCATTGGATCTTTGATAAAATAGCATATTATGAACCTAAAAATGATTTTTCTAAAAAAACATGAGCATCGGATCATGTACCTGTAGTTCATATATGACCCACTTCCTATCGATTCGGCAGGAATTTGTCTTTTTCACCAGAGATGGACGGAAAGGTTTCGAATCCCCCTGTTGGGACATGTTCATATAAGGTGTTCTAGTATTTTTATAAAATGTGTTGGTAGCATTTTAAATTATACATTTGGTGGTTGCTTCACAAAACCGTCGGTTTTTTGTGCTTGGAAAATGGAAAATGAATTTTTGGTGCGACGAAAAAGAAAACTTCCTAATGCAATATTATTCGTCATTCCATGATGCATATGTATGCATAATATAGGCACATTATCATAAACTATGCCTCGATTCTAGCCATAACATTGGTCATTTAACCCGAAAACCAAGAAACCTCGAATGAGATAGGTCATTTTCTGAAGGGTTTTTTCAGACATAATCAATATACCAGGTTTGATATTTTCCTTGTAACTATGTCAAATAATATGACACCACGTGAAGGTTTCGCATTGTTTCGATCGTTTTTGAATTTTTTATGCCCGTTTTAAACTACCGTCAAATTTGTCGAACGACGGGCATGAAGATTCTTAGCTTGGGTCCAAGCCTCGCTAGACTTGCATTGGATCTTTGATAAAATAGCATATTGTAAAAATAAAAATGATTTTTGTAAAAAAACATGAGCAACGGATCATGTACTTGTAGTTCATATTTGACCCACTTCCTACCGATTAGGCAGGAATTTGTCTTTTTCACCAGGGGTGGACGGAAAGGTTTAAGATCCCCTATTGGGACATTGTCCATATAAAGTGGTCTAGTATTTTTGTAAAATGTGGTGGTAGCATTTTGAATTAGCTATTTGGTGGTTTCTTCACAAAACCGCCCGTTTTTTGTGCTCGAAAAATAGAAAATGGCTTTTTGGTGCGACGAAAAGGAAAACTTCCTCCTGCAACATTGTTTGTCATCCCATGATGCACATGTATGCACAATACGGGAACATTATAACAAACTATGCCTCGATATTATCCATAACATTGGTCATTTGAACCGAAAGCCAAGAAACCTCGAATGAGATGGGTCATTTTGTGAAGGTTTTTCAGACATAATCAATATACCAGGTTTGATATTTTTCCTTGTAACTATGTCAAATAATATGACACCACGTGAAGGTTTCGTATTGTTTCGATCGCTTTTGAATTTTTTATGCCCGTTTTAAACTACCGTCAAACTTAGTCGAACGACGGGCATAAAGATTCTTAGATCGGGGCCGAGCCTCGCTAAACTTGCATTGGATCTTTGATAAAATAGCATATTGTGAACCTAAAAATGATTTTTGTAAAAAAACATGAGCACCGGATCATGTACTTGTAGTTCATATTTGACCCACTTCCTACCGATTAGGCAGGAATTTGTCTTTTTCACCAGGGGTGAACGGAAAGGTTTAAGATCCCCCTGTTGGGACATTGTCCATATAAGATGCTCTAGTAT
Organism: Avena insularis; assembly: GCA_023614405.1. Lineage (NCBI taxonomy): Eukaryota > Viridiplantae > Streptophyta > Magnoliopsida > Poales > Poaceae > Avena > Avena insularis. Next base: position 31,544,207 of record CM042690.1, read on the forward strand.
TTTTGTAAAATGTGGTGGTAGCATCTTGAATTATCCATTTGGTGGTTGCTTCACAAAAATGTCCGTTTTTTATGCTCGAAAAATAGAAAATGGCTTTTTGGTGCGACGAAAAGGAAAACTTCCTCCTTCAACATTGTTCGCCATCCCATGATGTTAACGTATGCACAATATGGGCGCATTATCACAAACTATGCCTCGATTCTATCCATAACATTGGTCATTTGAACCGAAAGCCAAGAAATCTCGAATGAGATGGGTCATTTTGTGAAGGTTTTTTTCAGACATAATCAACATACCAAGTTTGGTAATTTCCCTTATAACTATGTCACATAATATGACACCACGTGAAGGTTTCGCATTGTTTCGATTGTTTTTAAATTTTTTATGCTCGTTTTAAACTATCGTCAAACTTTGTCGAACGACGGGCATGAAGATTCTTAGCTCGGGGCCGAGCCTCGCTAAACTTGTATTGGATCTTTGATAAAATAGCATATTTTGAAACAAAAAATGATTTTTGTAAAAAATATATGAGCATCGGATCATGTACCTGTAGTTCATATCTGACCCACTTCTTGTCGATTCGGCAGGAATTTGTCTTTTTCACCCGGGGTGGACGGAAAGGTTTAATATCCCCCTGTTGGGACATTGTCTATATAAGGTGGTCTAGTATTTTTGTAAAATATGGTGATAGCATTTTGAATTAGCCATTTGGTGGTTGCTTCACAAAACCGTTCGTTTTCTGTGCTCGAAAAATGGAAAATGGTTTTTTGGTGCGACGAAAAGGAAAACTTCCTCCTGCAATATTGTTCGCCATCCCATGATGCACATGTATACATAATATGGGCACATTATCACAAACTATGTCTCAATTCTAGCCATAACATTGGTCATTTAACCCGAAAGCCAAGAAACCTCGAATGAGATAGGTCATTTTATGAAGATTTTTTCAGACATAATCAATATACCAAGTTTGATATTTTTCCTTGTAACTATGTCATATAATATGACACCACGCGAAGGTTTCGCATTGTTTCGATTGTTTTTGAATTTTTTATGACCGTTTTAAACTATATAGAATATTTTATATTTCACTTAATTTTTATTTACAAATGTATAATATTTGAGAGTAGATAAATAGGTCTTATTTTTCTGCAATTTTTGATATATTATTTGTATTTTTCTAAATTATAATGATTTAGTTATGATTTCTCAAAGTTTAATAAGGTAAAAAAAAATATAGCTACGCCGAGGGCAGCCGTCGGCATAGATAGGATATGCCGAGGACAATTATACGCCGACGGATGTTTGGTGGAGTTGGTTTAGACGATGGCTACGCCGACTGCCCCGACTTTTAACCGTCGGCGTAGCTTCCTATTCCTGTAGTGTCTCTGCAGCTGCATTTGCTAATGGTAATGTAGTACAGTATCAGCAACCAGAAATATCCTGCCAGCTTTGACCCCTCTAGGCACCGAGAGCCACCATTTCTCCGAGCGGAAATACTAGACTTACGGGCTAGTTGACTTATGGAAAGACTACGGACAAACGTGGCTAAAATTGGTTGGTTAAAATTTTATCTCTTCCTTTAAAAAGGGAACGGTTTGGTTTTCCACCCCGCATACATGCCACATCGTGAGTCCGTAAGATCTTCGCGTAAAACTTTTCCGTAGGTGTAGCGTTAGGCCAGATTTACGAAATATCAGGCCACGCCTCTCCCCATGCGCCCACCGTTACCGATCGCTCTCGGTGCACGTGACGTAACATTGACCTACATACAGTTAGTTATTAACACCGAAACAAGCCAAAAAGTAGGCCGGCCTAACGTTCACCAGATCGAACGATCGACACCGACCAAAACATCATCAATGCGCGCATCATGTGAGCTCGGGGTCCGTATATTAACCAAGTTATTATGTACAGCACGACACACACACGTCCGCGCGTACGTGTCCCATGTCCCGCCACGTCACCGATCTCCACCATGAATGGCAGTACTACAAGAGTGGCTCGCTAGTGTACATGTACCAACCGGTGAGTGATCGAGATGCACGGCCAGAGACTGCCACTGAGCCAGAGCAGCATCAGAACCTTCGATTCTGTCGCTGCCTAACAGCCACCAAATTAATCCAGCTTTATCGATGTCCCAGATCTCTAGTTAGTCCCTACCACAAGGAACACGTACGAGTGGTCCACGATTAAACTCCTTAATTAAACGGCACACATCAACTAACCAGTAGCTGAGCCTTGTTGGAGTGTTAAGTGTACTGTTTCAGCTGCCACGTCCGGGTCGGACCTGCGTGCGCGTGCGCCGGTCGGTGTACGAGAAACAGCGACACCTTTTGTGTCAGGATCTAATCTGTCTATTCGAATCACCACAAGAATTTGGTAGGATACAGTATAATTCAGCAAGAAGGAGGAAGGAAATCTAGAGCCTTAGGCTATGTTCGATTAATCCCCTACTCAGGAGGATTAAAGTGGATTGGGGTGGAATTGGAAGAATTTTGACTTACTAGGGATTTAATATCCCTCAAACCCTTGCAATCCACTTTAATCTCAGCTGAACCGAACATGCCCTTAGGTGGAAATTGGGGGATTACAGCAAAGAGGATTCAGGAGAAAGAGACATCCCTGATCTGTTCGTTCCTCCTCCCGTGAGCCACCTGCTCACTTTAGTACCTAGGTGCTCCACTCGTTGGAGGCGTATCTGTTGCTCGCCTTCCTGGTGCGTTGCGGCCGTTGGGCCGGCCCATCCACGGGCCCATGGGTTGGGGTGCCCATGACATTTTGTCGATTACCTCATCCGTGGAATCAAGCAAAGACTCGATCGAGTAGTCCGTGGCGCCACCCTATACGTGGATAGTGTCCCGCTCTAGATTGGAAGGTGCAGAGTGAAAGAGTCGAGTTCGGACTACCGTCTGTATATATTATCGTTCTCTGTATTCCATAATGTAATCGAGCATTGCTTTTTTTTTGCACGGAGTGATCGAGCATTGCTAGAGTCTGGTTTCCAAACTGTGGCGACGGCCAAATCTCTCTGTGGCATTGATGGCCCACTGCCATGCTTTTTTTTTGAACAAAATAGGGGTCACGAAGGGCTCCGAAGCTGTCATTAAAACACTGTCGGTGGCTAAAAATTACAAACAGGCCCCTGGCAAGAAAATAATTGCAGAGAAGGCCTATGAATAAGCAAGGAGGACCCTAAAGAAAAATTTAGAAAAGCAATCAGGTCCTTGTCTCCCTCCACCGCCGCTGAGCTCTCGCCGCCGGCCATCTTGATCCAGCCGGGGACGAACCACTTGGCCAGAAGAAGATGGTGAAGTCCGATGCAGATCTCCTAGATGGCATCCTTCCTGGAGGTTGAACACGCGCCTTTGATGCGCGACTCGGGCCCGTCTTGGGCGAAGATGCCGGTGGCTATCAAGGCCACCGCGCTAGATGCTCGAAGACGGAGCGGTTGCCCTTCAGCTTTAGTAGTCGATGACAAGGTGGCCGCCGAGATGTCGCTCCAAACAGATGCATCTTCGGTGTCAGGATAAGGCCAGCAGCTCCAAAGCACACGAACTAGAGCAACACCGCCCTTCCCTCGCCGCCACGGCCGGCCGGAAGGAAGATGAGGTCTAGACGCGTGCGAGGACGCTAAAAGTTGCGCGAGGAGTAGAGGGAGGAGGCCGTCCGCCACCCCACTAGTCGCTTTGACCCCTTGCCTCCACAGACGGTCAGAGGAAGCAGAGATAGAGACAGTGACAAGGCCGACCCTTGCCAAGCGCCACGCACAAACGCCACGACCATTGAGCAAGAACTCCCTCACCGTCTCCAGATCCGAGCGTCGTTGAGCTCTCCATCTTCTTCTCCTCGCCGCCTCGGTCGGCAAGCAGAAGATGCAAGAGCCAAGGAGCAACCTAGTCTAAGAGGCAGAGAGACCGATTTTTATTCATAGATGCGGTGGCCAGCATTGCCTGCCGCAGCCCCGACCGAAGGAGCTTGAGGACGACGATGAACAACCCTAGAGTCAAGATCCGGGCAAGATCAAGAACTCCACATCCCAGCAGAGCGCCCAGTCGTGGTGGTGGCACGGCAGATGCCATGGGTAGGCTAAAGTATGGGGCCAATGGATGCTAGAGGGATCTGGGGAGGGAAGATGTAGTTGATTCTACACACATAGGACTAACATAAAGATCTTTATTTCTCCTCTCTTGGGCTACAAGTGCTCCTTGAGCTGTTTACAAGAGGAGAAGAAGAACTTTTACCAGCCTAACGGTATCAAATGAGCCGATGCCCTTCTCAGAATCCAAGCCTCTCCTTATAAAGGGGCGCCTTGGCTCCTATAGGTCTGACGTGGCAAGCATATTTGAAGAATATGCTTGTCCCAATATAGTAACTCGGTGGCCTCCTTTCCGTGTCGCCCTTCTAATGACGGCAAGGTTTCAGACAACCCCACCTGCACGCCTCGGGCTCCAGGACTGTCACCTCTGTGACCTTCTTCTGCCCTTCTGCCGCTCTACACCTTGTCCTTTGTGTTTGGCTCTGTTCATATTCTTTCTAGCCTGTGACTAGAGTTTGACTATAGGCACCTCTTTCTCCTGCAAGCTTCATGTCATTCGGCCCTGTCTCGCTTAACTCGGCTTGGCCTTCACCTGCATTTAGATTATTCGGGCTGACCCGGCCGACTTAAACAGTACGTCGGCTGGGTAACGTATTGCTCTTCTCATAAGTGTCCTGCTCGCACTTACCTCGGCCGACCTTTATAGGATTCGGCCGATTTAGACAGTAACTCGGAATTGGACGGGGAACTTCCTTTTGTCTTTCTCCGTCCTGACCCTATCCGGGGTCACCTCCCCAACATTAGTCCCCGAAGCTGGTATGGTCCTGCCTATAACCTCGGCCGGGCCATATCAGTTTTCCAATACTCGTTTCTCCTTGTTTCTGAGTTACTTTTCCCCCGTCCGAGGTATCCGCGCAGCTTCTCGCGTACGCCTCGTCCTACGTGTAACACTTATCATTGTTTCTCTAGTTTTTTGTTCCTCTACAGTGCCGTCTGACAAGCTACAGTAATTACTGCGCCTGTCGCGTCGGCGCTGCAACGCCTCGCGCACCGTTTCTGTCAGGGGGCCTGATCGTCTCCTGCGTCGTGTGGTCGTTGGTGCGGCTCCACTCATCCTCGAGCGGTTATGCCTCATACACGATATACACGGTTGGTGCCCGCACCCACGATCCCACTACCGCGCCAAGCCCACGCGGTTATAAAGAGGGGCACAGGGCTAGAGGATTTACTTTCCCCCTTCGCTCCCCATTGCCCTTCTTCCTCCTTTTTCCCTTGCCTGTTCGTGCTCCTGCGGCCATGCGCTTGTCGGAACCTTCGACGGTGAGGCCCCAATTCCTCTGCTTCGTCGACCTCGTCCCCGTGCGCTTGCTCCGGCGCCGTCGCCGGTGAGTTTCTCTGGTCTCATTGCCTAGATTTCCCTCTAGACGCGTCTGCCGCTCTCTAGATTTCCCGCGGAGGTTCCTTTTCCGCTCCGCCGCCGTTTTTGCCTAGGACCACGACGGGGCCTTGCAGTTCTAGGCTTTGCTCTGCCGCTAGTTCCTCTTCAGTGGACTCCTCCGGTGATCCAATGTCAAGCTCAGTTAACGGTGCGCTTATCGAGGACGACGATGCAGCGTCTGGTCCAGAGTGGGGCTCCTGGCAAGGTTCCACTGTTACCCGCCGAGAAGTTGAGTGGTTAATCAGAACTCACCGGATCCCTGCCGAGGTAACCTGTCGCTTACCCGGCAGCGAATCTTCCCTCGTTCTTAATGAAGGCGAGTACGTCGTCTTTATGTCCCATTTCGCTCGCGGGTTTGGTCTTCCCCTTAGCGATTTCGCTAGGGAGTTCCTTGATTACTTCGGCCTGCAGCCGCATCATCTTCCGGCTAACACCATTGCTTCTCTTTCCGCCTTTATCTCTGCTTCGGAAGGATACTTCGGCCTCTGGCCGTCTGTGCACGTATGGTCGAAGTTCTTTCAGATCCGATACAATGTCATTCCAGACAAATCCCTTCATCCTTCCGAGAAATTGCTCACCCAGTGTGGAGCCGCGTCCATCACACCTCGGAGGAAATCCGAGTTTCCTCGCATTGCTGGTCTAGAGTCATGCAAGAAATGGCATAAATCGTTCTTTTATGTCAAGAATTCTTGGAAGGAAGACAAGACTTGGCTCCCCGCTTTTTCCATTGGCCCCCCTTCCAAGAAGAACTGGACTTATAATCCGAGGAAAAGCCATGCTCTAGCCGAGGCCTTTGAGATTCGGCTGAAGGAACTAACCCGCGCCGGGTTACGTGGCGAGGATCTGATGACCACCTTTGTCAGCAGCCGGATCTGCCCTTTTCAGCAACGCACGCATAAGCTCTGCTATATGAGCGGTCCCCTTGATCCCAACCGAGTCTCAACGGTTGAGCTTGATATTTATCTTATCTTCAAGCGCGTTCGAGCTATCTTTAAGATGGAGATGCCGGAGGATTGGGCCTGGGGACTGAAGCCGTTCACCCGCGAGCATCCCCCTCCCGGGGTAAGTTCACGCATTTGTGTTTTGCCTTTTAATCGCGTCTGTGACTTCTCTTGTTAATTTCTCTCTCTCTCTCTTCCTGCAGAGGTTTGAGGAGCAGAAGATCGAGGATGCCGAGGTTTTATCCCTCCCGTGGCCCGCAGATCGGAATACCCCGGATAGCGGGGAGCCTGACTCGGAGGAGTTCGTTCCCAAGTCGGACCTCGCTCCGGCTCGTGCCCGTGGCAAGGCCCCGGCTCACGAGGAGGAAGGTGATTCGGACGAGGTCCGAGTTCTTGAGGTAGTCGCCGCAATGCCAATTTCTTATGCATTTTCGGCCTCTACTTTCTCAGCTAATCCGGCCGGTCAGGTTCACGACGCCGAGCATCTCGCCTCCCAACCTCCTGCTACCTCGAGGAAGCGTACTGCACCAGCAGGTGCCTCGGAAACTGCTCCCAGGAAACGAACGAAGAAGTCAGCCCAACACCCTCCGAAGCGTAAAACTATGCTCGGGGTTACTGGGTGAGTTATTTCTCATTTGTATTTCTTGTTTCTCTTTTTCTGTCTTCTGACCTGACTTTCTGTGCCTTTGCAGCGCTCCTCTTTCTGTTAAGCCCAGTGGTCCTAGCATGACGAGTCATATGACTCGGCCACCTTATCCTCCGCCTTCTGAAGATACCAGAGTTCCTAGTCCTGCTCGCATAGACTCTCCTCCTTCTCCGAGTCAAACATTACCCCGACAAGATACACCCGTGGTCACCGTTGCTGATGCCAACGTAACCCGGACCGTTGATCCTCCTTCCGAGTCCGCTGCCCCCATTGTGAATCGCAGAGTTTCCCTCGAGACTCCTTTGGCCCGTGTAGTTTCAACCACAGCTCCAACTCCAGCCGAGGATATCACCATCTCGGCGCCCTCAGACACTATTGTTCCTCCTGTTTCCAAGGACACCACCCCTAGTGTCGAGGTAACGGCTCCTGCCGACGCCTCTTCTAAGGCCAAGAAGGTCGTCGTCACCAGACCTCCCTCATCTCAGAAGGGGCTCGCTAGCTCTTCTCAACCTACAATTGTCGATGCGCTCCGCAAGGGAGTTTCCTCTGCCAAGACCGTTGTCACCCCGACCGCTGACACTCAGCTCACTCTTCACAAGAGTCCCGCGACAGCGGTGGTTACACAACGCACCCGAGGTAAAGTCCTGCCTCGTACTGAAAGTGTGAACAGCCTCGGCTCATTGGTTGAGTATGCCAATAATTGGAATGCTGCTGATCAGCTCGAGGGCAATCCAAGCAGTCAGCCATTTTAACTCTCTGACATCAGCGGTCGCTTGCATCTGGCTGCCAAGATCGTGCTTGACAGCGATAAGATGAACGAGGTAATTGTTTTTATCGATGTTTGATTAGTTACTCGGATGATATTATATATAGTCTAGTCCCCGAAACTTGTAACCGAATAACTTGTTGTTCGTTTGGAAGTTTTATTAAGCCTTTGCCTGATTCGAATATCCAGTCACCTGGATCCGAGTTAAGCTTTGCTTGCTTCGGATCTGTCTTAGCTTCGAATATCCAGCCACCTAGGTCCGAGTCAGGCTTAGCTTGATTCGGATCTGTCTTAGCTTCGAATATCCAGCCACCTAGGTTTGAGTTAAGCTTAGCTTGATTCGGATCTGTCTTAGCTTCGACTATCCAGCCACCTAGGTCCGAGTTAAGCTTAGCTTGATTCGGATTTGTCTTAGCATCGAATATCCAGCCACCTAAGTCTGAGTTAAGCTTAGCTTGACTTGGATCTGTCTTAGCTTCGAATATCTCATTGTTATTTATTTTGTCGCTTTGGTTGCCCATGATCGGCGGACCGCCGAATTCCAAAGGCTGCTTTTCGCACATAAGAAATTGCAAGATAAGTATGAAAAAGTTATTCCCGTGGTGAAGAAAACTGGTAAGTTAACAAACTTTTGTATTGTCCCTAAAGTTCTTATTATTTTTGACTTGAGGTGTTAGCTCATTTTGCTGATAAACATGTAATATCAACAATCTTAATATCCGTCTGGAGAAGAAAGTCAAGGCCCTGAAAGGTTAGTTGCCCTTTCTCTTTATAGATTTCCGTTTGAAATTTATCCCGGGTTCCTTTAAACCTTTTGGCTTTGGTATAGCCGAGTTACAAACTCTTGCAGCGTCACACCAAGAATGCATACCCATGCCTGATATGATGCTGCGTTTTTTAGAGCAAGCCGCTACTCACTCGGCGCAGCTGAAAGAGAAAGATGACGAGATAAGTCGCTTGCGCGCCGAGGTGGAGTCCCTCAAGCTCTCTCAGAAGTCTGAGTTAGAGAAAGTTGACCAGGAGTTCTCCGAAGAGAAGAATCGGCTAGCTCAGCAATTGCAGAAAAATAAAGAACTCCTCGATGCTGCCAAACTTAAGACACGGGCGATGAGCGAGGAGATCACTCGTTTTGAGAAGACCAAGGTTGATTGGGCTCAAGACCTGCAGAAAATGCTAAGATATATTCATCGTAAGTCTCTGACCGTGGCCGAGTTATCTTCTTCTCTTTCTTACTTTTGAGTGATATACTTTTTATTCTGCGCAGAGCATTTTCCGAAAGCCAAACCGGTGAGCTCTAGAGCGGTGATCAATGCTCGCGTGCGCCGAGGTGTTCCCGCAGATGCGAGCCCAGAATATTCGATGGAAGATTTCTTGGTTGCTGTTGGTGCTGCTGTTGGTCCGATGAAGATTATGATTTGGTGCAAGCAGCCATTCGGGCCTATCATGTTCTCTGGCCGAATACTTCTGGAACTCCTGACATTGATGAGGTCAAGGTACTGGTGGAAAGATTAATGGCATCCCAGAACCAATTAAATCTCTGAAGGGAATCCGTTGGACGTGTTGGTGCTGATATGGCGCTCATAGTCATTATGTCATGGTACGAGGATATTTCGCTCGATACCTTGATAAACTTGCACACTGGCTCCCGTTGGATTGAGGATCCAGAATTCGTCACTTGCCGACAAGCTCGTGCCTTCCAGCTTGTTGAGTATGCTGACGTACACAACTGGATTGAAGGGTCGAGCTTCCTTCCTAACCCGGTGGATGACGTCAAAGTTGAAGATGCCTCTGATAATAATTCGGCCGACCAGGACGAGGGTGAGGGCGACTCGGACACTTCTGGTGATTCCAGTGCAAGCTCGGATGGGGACGGCGACGTGCGATCATCCTCCAAGGGGACTAGGCATTATCAAGCTCAAGCTAGTGTTTCTCAACAGCCCCGGACATCCCCCGAGGCTACTACCACCCCCATTGAAGGCGAAGTAACCTCGGCTGAGGCACCGTCTACCTCGGCACGCCCATCTTCTGGAGATGTCCCTGCCCCGGAGACCGAGGTCATACCGCCGTCATCTCGAGACAACCATCCCTGATGCTCTGAGTCATGGTGCTGCCCCTTAGGCTCGAAAAACTTCCGAAATTATTTTCAGTCCCCGGTATGCCGGGCTTATGATGTGTATGAAACAATTATGCGACTTTTTTGTGTGGTACGAACCTTTTTAGCCTTTTGCTGCTGAGACATGAGTGATGACAATCATGATGGCTTTGTTTAAGCGGATCTTACTGCTTTATATCTTTGTTTTGGCGACCTTTTATTTTGTAAATTCGGATTGTGTTCCTTAGCTCGGCATATAACCTGTTTGTCCTTTTGAAAACAGTGGGTTATGCCAATTAGTCCCCGAGTTATTATTTGGGTTGCTAAAGTAGCTTGCATAGGTTATTATTGCCGAATATTCCCCGAGTTGTTGTTTGAAATGCTGAAGTGTTCATGAAGAACAGATAATCATGGGGCAGTCCCCGAGTCATTGCTCTAAGTGTCGAGGCTTAGTACTTACCTCAAAAAATAATAAATACCATTAGGTAGTCACCGAGTCACCGCTCAAGGTGCCGAGGTTTAATACACAACTCATAATAATAAAAAATAACATAGGGCAGTCCCCGAGTCACTGCTCGAGGTGCCGAGGTGTAATACACAACTCATAATAAGAAACAATATAGCGCAGTCCCCGAGTCACTGCTCAAGGTGCCGAGGTTTAATACATAGCTTATAATAAGAAACAATATATGGCAGTCCCCGAGCTACTGCTCAAGGTGCCGAGGTTTAATACATAGTTGATACTTCGACCTGAGCCGTCACATTACAACACGCCACAGGAGACTTTTACGAACAAAATGGACGAAGTAAAGCGATGTTCCATGGTCTCTTGGATTCTTCGCCGGCTTTGTTTACCTTGTTCTTTTCTAGTGACTGAGCATCGATTAGGTAATATGCATCGTTGTGCAATGCTTTGCTCACTATGAATGGTCCTTCCCATGGGGGTGATAGCTTGTGCATGCCGGTTGTGTGTTGCACTAGCCGAAGAACTAAATCTCCTTCTTTAAACACTCTTGGATTAACTTTTTTGTTGTGATACCGTCATAAATCTTGCTGATAAACAGCTGATCTTGATAGTGCCAATTACCTAGCCTCTTCTAGAAAATCGACGTCATCCTGCCAAGCTATCTCATTTACCTCGGCGGTTGTATATTGGGTTACTCTTGGCGAATCGTGAATTATGTCGGCTGGAAGCACAGCTTCTGCTCCATACACCAGAAAAAATGGGGTATATCCTGTTGACCTGTTTGGCGTTGTTCCGAGGCTCCATAATACTGCTGGTAGTTCCTCAATCCAACACCCTGCCGACCTTTGCAGAGGTTCTACGAGTCGGGTTTTTATCCCGGACAATACGAGTCCATTAGACCTTTCTACTTGCCCATTGGATGCTGGGTGGGCCACCGAGGTGACATCTAGCCGTATGTGTTTTTCTTGGCAGAATCTAGCAAAATCCCCTTCAGCAAAGTTTGTGTCGTTGTCTGTAATAACACTATGTAGATAACCATATCTTAAAATAATATCTTTGAGGAATTTTACTGTTGTTGGTTTGTCACATCTTTTTATCGGTTTTACTAAGGTCCATTTTGTGAATTTATCCACCATGACTAAAATGTGGGTCATCCCGCCTCGGGCTGGCTTGAATGGTCCAACCATATCCAAGCACCATACCGAGAATGTCCAAGTGATTGGTATCGTCTTTAATTCGTACGATGGCATATGTATCTTGCTGGCATATCTCTGGCAACCATTGTATTTTTCTACCAATTCTTTGGCTTCTTTCAACGCCGTTGGCCAATAAAATTCGTGCCTGAATGCTTTGGCCACTAAAGCTCTGGACGAGGCGTGATGTCTGCATTCTCCCTGATGTATATCTAGGAGGATTTCCTGGCCTTCCGCCGAGTCAACACATCTTTGTAGCACGCTTGTGACACTTCTTTTATACAGCTCATTGTTTATGATTGTATAATCTTTTGCTCTTCTCACCGTCTCTCTAGCCAGTACCTCATTACTCGGCAAGGTCGCATCCTTAAGGAAGGAAAATATGGGTTGCGCCCATGTTGGCATGATTTTCTCTGGGATAATTCCACTATCTATTTCCATACTTTCTACCGACATAACGACCTCGAATTTTTCCATATCCGGGTTACATTCTTTGTCAATTTCCATCGGCAAATTATCTTCTCTTGATTTTGCCGGGATATAGATGGTTTCGGACTCTGGCGATGGAGCTATTGATGGTTTTCTCAAGTGCTCCAGGGCGATACCTGGGGGAATTGATTGCCTGGTTGATCCGAGTTTTGACAGCGTATCTGCAGCGTCATTTTCTGCCTGAGGTACATGATGAAATTCACATCCATCGAAGTATCCACTGAGTTTTTGCACATGAAATCTGTACAAAGCCATATTCGCGTCCAGCGCATCCCAATTGCCTGATACTTGTTGTACTACTAGATCTGAATCTCCGTAGCATAGGATCCGACGTATGCCAATTTCTTTTGCCACTTTTAACCCATGGACGAGTGCTTCGTACTCGGCGACATTGTTTGACGCGGCAAAATATATTTGCAGCACATATTTCAGCTGATCTCTTTTTGGCGAGGTTAACACTATCCCTGCCCCCAAGCCATTCCTTAGCTTGGAGCCGTCAAAGTGCATTGTCCAATAATTCGAATCTGGTAAGGGTGGCTCATATTGTACTTCGGCTCAATCTACCAAGAAGTTGGCCACAACTTGAGATTTGATCGCATCTCGCCTATCGAATTGCGGAGCATAAGGTGATAGTTCAATTGCCCATTTCGATATTCGGCCACTTGCATCTTTGTTGCTCAATATGTCGGCTATGGGCGCTTTACAGATAATTTTGATCGGGTGCTCTTCAAAGTAATGTTTAAGTTTCTTTGCCGACATATACACCCCATATGCCATCTTCTGATAATATGGGTAATTTTGTTTTGACGCTGATAGTACCTCGCTTAGGTAGTATACTGGCCTCTGTATTGACTTATCATTTTCATTTCGTTCCACAATGACCACTGCACTCACCACCCTGTTTGTGGCGGCTATGTATAGTAACATAGGTTCTTTTGACAATGGAGAAGCCAGGATTGGTGCTGTGACCAACATTTTCTTCAGTTCATGAAATGCATTATCTGCCTGCGGTGTCCAAATAAATTTATTAGATTTTTTCATCAGTTGGTATAGTGGCAATGCCTTCTCTCCCAGCCGACATACGAATCGGCTAAGCGAAGCCAGGCAACCCGTAAACTTCTGTACGTCATTTAGGCATCTCGGCAGTTCCATCCTTTCTACCGCCCTTTTTTAGTTGGATTGGCCTCTATACCTCGGCTGGATACGAGGAAACCGAGTAATTTCCCAGCTGGTACACCGAAGGTACATTTCTCCGGGTTAAGCTTCATTCAGAATCTTCTCAAATTCGCGAATGTCTGCCGAATATCATCCAGCAGCGTTTTGCTCTCTTTGGTTGTGATCACCACATCGTCTACATATACTTGTACATTTTTCCCTATCTGGTCATGTAGACACTTTTGCATACATCTCTGGTAGGTTGCTCCTGCGTTGCGCAGGCCGAATGGCATGGTGCGATAGCAATAAGCCCCGTACGGGATAATAAATGCAGTCTTTATTTGATCAGCCGGGTTTAACGGTATCTGGTGGAAACCAGAATACGCATCTACAAACGATAACAGTTCGCAACCAGCGGTCGAATCAATGACTTGGTCTATCCAAGGTAAAGGAAAATGATCTTTGGGACACGCCTTGTTCAGGTTTGTGTAATCAATACACATTCACCATACGATGGCTACATTTGGATTATCCTTCTTCTTTTCTACTAGCACCAGGTTTGATAGCCAATCTGTATAGAGAACTTCCAAGATGAACCCGGCCACAAGGAGCCGAGCTATCTCATCCCCTATTATTTTTCTCCTGTCTTCGGCGAAGCGGCGGAGAGGTTGCTTCACCGTCCTTGCTCCTGGCCTTACATTCAGAGAGTGCTCAGCCAACTCCCTCGGCACACCTTGTTGGTCTTGAGTTGACCATGCAAAGATATCCCGATTCTCACAGAGGAAGTTGGTGAGCTCGCTTTCCTATTTGGCATCTAGGCCGGCACCAATGGTGACGGTGCACTCTGGGAACTGCTCATCTATCTGGACCTTTTTTGTTTCCTTAGTCGGCTGGAAAGAGACACTTCCCTGTGGGTTGGCCAATGCCGGCATATTCAGTTGTGCCGACTGAGCGAGGGCCGCTACCTCCTGAATCCTTCTTTTTTCTCTTGCGATTACCAATGACTCGGCCAGATTTGATCCGGCTGAAGCACATTCCATTGACTTCCTGTAATCTCCTGCTACAGTTATCACCCCTTGTGGTCTGGGTAGCTTCATTTTCAAGTATGTGATGTGGCAGCTACTCATGAATTTTGCCAACGCTGGCCGCCCGAGTAAAGCATGATAGCAACTTTCTAGATCCACCACCTCAAACTCCAAATTTTCTGCTCTGCAGTTTTCCCTTGTGCCGAATAACACATCTACTCGAACCTTCCCAATGGGTTCACATGAAAGTCCTGGCACTATCCGATGGAATGTGGTTCTTGTGGATTGCAGCATATTCTGCGATATTCCGAGTTTATGCATTGTATCTTTGTACATGATATTGATACTGCTCCCATTGTCAATGAGTACTTTTGAGAATTTCACATTAATACTGGGCCCAACAAATGTCGGATCTAGCACAAGCGCATATGACCCCGGACTCGGCATTATTTTTGGGTGATCTTTTATACTCCAAGTTACTTCTTGATCTGACCAAGACACGTATCTTGGTACGGCCGGCATAACTGCATTCACCTCCATATGCCGGCGCTGTACACTTTGCATGTCTTGTTGTTCTGTTGTAAACACGCAATATGATTGATGATGCTCCCTGTAATCATTGCGTTCATTATTTCCGGGGTTAATCCTTCCATTCTGACCCTGATTTATCACTTGATGTTTGCATCCTCCGATCCGAGTTATCATACCTCGGAGGAGGAGGGGTAACGAGAATCGCTATGCATTTGCCCGATCAATTGTGCTGCTTCTTCTTTGATGCGCTGATGGAAGGTGCTTGCATTCCTGCCGGGTTTCCCATTGCGTTTTTCATCCAAGCGCATTGTCGGGTTGTATGATTAGCCGGCTTGGCTAGGTTTGGAGTGTGAAACTTACACGGTTGATCCAACATGGATTTAAACGTGTACTTCGGCCTTTACTGCCATTGTTTCTTCTGTTCTGGCGTCCACTGTCTTTTCCCTTCATTCCTTGGTGTCCATTGCTGAGGACCATTCTTCTGCCGCTGACTGTTTCCGTGACTCGGCTGATCTTGTACTACTGCTGCCACCTTATTAGAGACATATCTGTAATCTGGTCTTTCCTATCTTCTTCTACCTCTGAACTCATTGCGCCTCGATGATCTAGCCACATCTCTTGCATATTGATCCTGATGCTCTCGATGGTCTGCCGACATCAGCTCTGGTTGCACCGGATCTCCCAATGCATAAGAATCTGCTATCCTAATGGTCTCTGCCAAAGTGGTTGGCATATCTCTTTGTAGTCGCTGCCACAAGACACTGCCGTAACGACACCCTTGAGCGAACCAAGCTATTGCTTGTGATTCTATAACTCCCTCGCATGAGCTCCTGAGGTTACACCACCGAGTCAAAAACTCTCTGTCTGTTTCATTCGGCCTTTGCTTGCACATTGCTAGTTGTTGTGGCCTGTTTGGCCTTTTATAAGTACTGGTGAAGTTGCTGACAAACATCTCTTCAAAATCTAACCAACAGTTGATACTTCTTGGCGGCAGATTATTCAGCCATACTCTAGCGGGTCCTTCCAGCATTTGCGGGACATATCGTACTGCCCCATCGCAAGTTTCCGCCAGCTATTTTTACAGCAGTGGCATAGTCAATCAACCAATCATGTGGTTTGGTGCTCCCATTATATGTTTTTGTGCCTCTTGCCAGTTGAAATTTCGGCACTGGCGGCTCGCCCATGATCCGTGGTCCGAAGCATGCCGGACCCGATGGACCGTGATCTTCTAACAACTCGGACCGGTACAGCCGGTCCAGTTTTAGTCTTGCATCACTTGATGGCAAATCTCTGTACACAATTCTTTCCTGCATTCCATAGTGGTTATTCCCACCATGACCCGCATATTCCACATTTGAGTAACCATCATTGTATCTTTCATTTGCCTGATTATGGCGAGTTGGGGTCACTTCTCTTTCCTGCCGAGGTTCATACCTCGGCTGTGGATTGGGTGGCGGATCTCTCCTCCCTTTTGCTGGGATATTGTTTTCATGATTTCCTCTTCCGAGGTCTCCATTACCTCGGCTTCCGTCGCCTCTATTGGCACGGTGGGGATTTCTTTCGCCATTGTTGTCTTGGCTTCCATTGCCTCTGTTCTCATTGATCTTTTCAGCTACTACTGGATCATATGGGACAATCTGCTTGTTTCTTTTCCCTGAGGTTACCGCTCTGTCTTTTCACGCATTGTTTCCGGGGGAAGATGCAACTGCCACTGAAAGGGCAGGTGCTACTCCAGCCGAATGAACCATTCATGAGGCACCAGTTCTTGCCGGGTCTGCCTTAAGCATTTCCTCATTCTGCTGGTTCGCAATGCGCACCAGCTCATTCACTCTTTCTTGTTGTTTCTGCCGGGCTTCACCGGTCAGCCCTTCCAATTCTAGTGCCGCGACATTCGCCGCCCTTAGGTTTTTCGCCGGGGTGTTATACCTCGGAAAACCTAGATCAGATGAATTTGCTTTATGAGCTTCATGCTCTTTGTTGATATCATTCATGAGGTTTTTTCCCCTTAATCTTAACTCATCAACCCGCTCAAGGTTAACATCTAGCTTATTTGCCTTAGCATATTCTCGCAGGGTCCTGTTTAGGGACTCCCGCAATGCCGACACATTTTTTGCTTCTACAAGTACTTTCTGCCTAGTTTCCTCTAACTCTACCTGAGCATTAGCCGGATCAAGTATCGGTGCCACAGGCGTAGTCAAGTTATCTATAGTTGCCTGGAGAATATTTTCTGGTCTTTGCAGAGGTGGCCATCTTACCCTTGGTGCCCTTGGGGTTGTCTCCTGCACCTCGGCTGGCTTTGCTGCCGAAGGATCTACCTCGGTGGGCTGTGGAGCTGCCTGCCTTGTGGTCACCTGTCCTCCTGTCGTCGGGTCCTTGCTTGATCCGTCACCCCCCGCTGCTACCTGTACTCCTGCTGTGACCATTACCTCGATGCTCCTGGCGGGGTGTTCCCCACGCGGACCGTTCGCAGCACTGAGGGGAGGCTCTCCTGCAAAAATGACTCGGTGAGGGTAGACGCAGGAGGTGTCGACGCCGAAGTAGATCTGGTGCATGCCCAGGTTGATGAAGACGCCGTTGCGTGGGGGAGTTTTTCCCCTGAAACTGCCTGCGTTATCGTCGACATAGTCACAGAGATCAAATCTCTAAACTAAGCCAGAGACCACGCGCTCGCCAGTGTGGATGAAGTTTCCCGTCCGGATCTTGACTCCAGCTAGCACCACTGCTGGCCCCACGGTGGGCGCCAACTGTCGTGGTGGTGGCACGGCAGATGCCATGGGTAGGCTAAAGTATGGGGCCAATGGATGCTAGAGGGATCTGGGGAGGGAAGCTGTAGTTGATTCTACACACAGAGGACTAACATAAAGATCTTTATTTCTCCTCTCTTGGGCTACAAGTGCTCCTTGAGCTGTTTACAAGAGGAGAAGAAGAACTTTTACCAGCCTAACAGTATCAAATGAGCCGATGCCCTTCTTAGAATCCAAGCCTCTCCTTATAAAGGGGCGCCTTGGCTCCTCTAGGGCTGACATATGCTTGTCCCAATATAGTAACTCGGCGGCCTCTTTTCCGTGTCGCCCTTCTAATGACGGCAAGGTTTCAGAGAACCCCACCTGCACGCCTCGGGCTCCAGGACTGTCACCTCCGTGACCTTCTTCTGCCCTTCTGCCGCTCTGCGCCTTGTCCTTTGTGTTTGGCTCTGTTCAGATTCTTCCTAGCCTGTGACTAGGGTTTGACTATAGGCACCTCCTTCTCCTGCAAGCTTCATGTCATTCAGCCCTGTCTCGCTTAACTCGGCTTGGCCTTCACCTGCATTTAGATTATTCAGGCTGACCCGGCCGACTTAAACAGTACGTCGGTCGGGTAACGTATTACTCTTCTCATAAGTGTCATGCTCGCGCTTACCTCGGCCGACCTTTACAGGATTCGGCCGATTTAGACAGTAACTCGGAATTGGACGGGGAACTTCTTTTTGTCTTTCCCCGTCCTGACCCTATCCGGGGTCACCTCCCCAACACGCCCACTACTGGCACGAGGCCAAAAACTAAACATCTAATCCTAGCTACTCCGGCGCTAGCTCCCGGCCACCACTCACCGGCTAGTCTGGCAAAGACGCCATGGGAGGGGCCTGGCTACGGGAGGAAGACAACCAGAGGCTTCCTCTAGGTTCATGTGAAGCGGTGAGGTGGGAGGAGGGTCCAAGGGAAGGGTTACTGCCAGACTTGAAGAGCGATTTGGTGAGCATAAGGGATGAGAAGAGCGAGGGCTCGCACGAACTGACATGATGGGTGTACATTCGGTGTCATGGCGGCACTACTACAAACTCTAGCGTTGACATCGATCAAGACTCAAGAGGTGCAGAAAGACGAAAGGGTGATACATGGCGTCTTTGGGCTGGACTAATTTTTTCTTTCGAGAATGAGACACGAGGAAATTTGGTCGAGCACTTTGCTTTTTTTTTGGTGTATGAGAAACAACGCCATCTTTTAGTATATAGATTCATTTGAGATTCATTTGAATCTACACACTAAAAGTCTCTAGATACATTAGTTTTACTAAACTAAAACATCTTATATTTCTAAACAGAGGAAGGACATGATAGATAATAGCTAGGACTCTTGAACATGGTTCAGAATCCGTAGGCCAAGCGGCACAGCATTGCCTACGAGAAGAAATACCAGATGTGGCCTTCGTCGGCCGTGCCTTCCATCAATAGGATTGAAAAAACGTATGAAGTGTGAAAGCATGGTTGTTTGTTTGACATCAATAAAGAAAACACACTGTTTCTAATAAAATGCCAAATCAATGTCAAAACACCTGACAAACTAAAATTAGTTCCCCGCCATTTCAAAGAATAATGCTCGCATTTTTTTGAGATTTTTCTTTGAGCAAAAGTTAATCTATGTATATATAAAAAAGATATAAAGTTGGTACCATTGGAAAGTGTTTTTGAATGCTAATAATTAGTATCAATTACTCCTTAATATAAAGTCGGTAGTACCACCGGAAAATACTAATACTATTTGATACTCCTTCCGACCCATATTAGTTGACTTTAATTTGGATGTATCTATCATAAAAACTAGTCTAGATACGTTCAAATTAAAGTCAACTAATATGGGTTGGAGGGAGTAGTATAAAGTAATGTACTATAAAAATAAGGTTATCGTTGCCATATTCATTTGGTCAGAGTTCATCATGAAATACACTTGCACTTTATTTATTGAAACTGAGGTGGTAACGATATTATGCTACTAGTGACATCACTGTTATCTTTGCGTAGAAAAGTAGAAAAAATGTCCAAGTGAATAGTAAAATCCGAATGTTCTCATTTGAGTCTCGGTTCAGAGTACATTATTGTAGCATCCCAATTGTCTAACAATTGCAATGCTACTAGCCTAGTCTATATAAATGCTACTTCCTACATATAATTGTTGCATCATCATTATATCATGCTCATGTCATCATGCCACCTTGCATTTGAGCCTCATATAAAACCCTTTTTGTTTTGGTTCTTCTCTCATATGCATTGTAAATTGTATTTGCCTCTTGATATTGTATTTGGTTCTTGATATATTGTTTCATGCCCAAGTTGAGTTGGGGGCATATCTTTTATTCAACTCCATCACCTTTCTCTGTCACCACCTTATATTTCCACCATTCAACTAAATATGAGCTTTGCATTCTATTGGGTTTTACCTCTAGCTCATATGGGTTGGGATGGATCCAATCCTATTCTATTTCCACATGCTCTCATTTTAGCATCATGTTGTTTTCACATTATTGATATATGAGAGCCACATGGCCACCTTTGCATGCCTTGTGAGTGGAACCCTTTTCCTAGCTTCCATATGGATTATTATGGATTTATGCTCATGTGGGGATATTTTAGGAATAGTAAGCATCTAGTGGAATATACACACTAGCAAGTCCCAATTATAATCAAATGTGATCATCTCCATCTACTCCACTTGAAACTTTCTTTTAAATTTTTTTGCTTAGGCCTTACTCTACATTTTGGAATGCATAAGAATAATGCCATGTAAATAATCTTGTTTTCACAAAAATAAGCATGGTAATGATTATTTATGCATGGCCCATGCAAGAACCACCACATTCTAGCCTTTTGGTTTTTATTTGAATCTTTGAGTGGATCTTCCCCATATCTCTCTCTACCCCTTATGCTTGATCTTGCTTGATGCATGCAAGCATCTAAAACCCCATCCCCATCTCCATCCATGCCTTCACCACCTTTTCTTCTCTTCTCTCTTTTGGCTATATCTTGTTTGAGCTTGGCTTGATCTTGCTTGATCTTGTCAAAGGAAAGCCACACCACATCTCTCTCTCTCTCTCTTTTCCTCACCTCCTCCCCTTTGTACCTTCTTCCCATGCATGATCAAGTGGATTATGTTTCCTCCCTCTCTTTAACCCTACCCCATCTGCCCCTCCTCTTAGCTGAACCCTAACCCGAGGCTACCCTAACCTAGCCGAGCTACCCCAACCCTATTGCCCGAGCCTCTCCCTCCTCTCTCTTTCTCTCTGCCAGCTGCCCACCCGAGCCTCCTTCTCCACCTCCCTCGCTCGCCCTGCCCACTGCAGCCACCTGCCGAGCCCCTCGAGCACGTGAGGAGAGGAGAAAAAAGGTGGCCGAGGCCACCTTTCCTCCACTTTTCCCCCACGGCACCCTCCCTCTCCTCTGCCATCTACCTCCTCTCGGCCGCCCGCCCCGCCAGATCTAACCCTGGTCGCGCCCTTCCTCCCCAGATGCACCCCTGCTTCCCTACCTCCTCCCACTCCGGCGTGCTCCGTCAGCCTCCACCTCCCCTCCTCATACCAGCCGGTGGTGATGATCACGGGGCCGAGGAAGACCACATGGCCCTTGCTTCGTCAGACGTGCCGACGCTGGCGAGAAGCCCCAGAGCGCCAAGATGCACTGCTCCGGCTGAACCCTAATCTCGGCCGGAGCTCCTTCCTCGTCGATGATCCGCCAGACTCGCCCGATCCGACGCCAGCCTCCTGCTGTAAGCCCTCCACCCCTAGACAACGTCTGCGGCCAACCGCCTTTAGCTGCGCCAGGCTGGTCAACGCCTTCAGGCGCTTAGAGCTCACAAGGCGTCAGAACCTCCCACTGCGTCAAGCTTTAGCTAGGCCTGCACCACCTCCTGTCACCCCTAGCCTACTGCAGAAGCTACTGCCACAATACAAGACTCAAGACGTCTCGATCGATCTCCCCACCTCACAAGGTCGATCATCAATTCTGGCGCTTGTGGAAGATCCACAAGGCCGTGGAAGTTTAGCTAAACCCCCACCCTTTTTCTTTCATCAACCCATGGTCCTCTAGCCCCACCTCCCTCTGCTGCTTTTACAGATAGGCACCTGGTTTTCCCAGATCCTCAACCCGCGCTCCCCGCTGTGCCGCGTGGCAGTCTCTCCCCCTCCCCGCTGACGCGTGGGCCCGCGTGAGCGTCGGGTCCACCGAGCAGTGGCTGCGGCTAGCTAATGCTGCGGTGAGAAAACCCCGCATCTGTGCAACGGTTCCAACTGGGCCCAGTCAGCGTTGGCCCCACTCGTCGGTGACTGTGGCTGGCTGGTGCTGAGTACAAAAGTCGTTTCGTTTTCTGTTTAATAAAAACAATTTCTGAAAATGTTTAATTACAAATACAAATCTGTTTTAATATAACTTTAAAAATATAATTCCAAATAATACAAATAATATATGTTTTGAAATCAGAAAAATGTGAGGATTTCAAATATGCCATTCAAAATATTGTTTGAACACTTTAATTTTCAAAGTGATTAAAATTACAATAAAATGCCATTTTTCCTTAATTAATTAATAACTTTTGTTTTATAACTCCAAATTTAACAAATAATATGTCTAAAATGATTAGCTCGACGAGACCTTTCTGTTTATGCATTCCTTGTTCTGTTTTGCAGCATGCATCATATAAATATAATGTTTACAGCAACTTATTTGAGTATAAAATATGGCCAAAACTCAATAAAATGATTTATTCTTGTATTCCACACCTCACCCATGCCATGCTACTTTATTGCCATGCAAATTGTGCATCATTCATCATGGCATGATTGTTTGCTTGTCGCATTTTATTCATATGCTTGTGTACTTTATTTATGTTGGCCCTTGTTTGTTTGGTTCTTCTTCGAATAGACGCTGAGCAGGGGATATATCAAGAAACCCAGGAGCACTACCCAGATCCTTCTCTCGCTTCAACTGAGCTGCCAGGCAAGCACTACCACATGCTTGCATACATATAGTACATATTGCCTCTATCTTATTCTTGCATCATTGAGTCGCGATTGCATTAATCTGAATCCCAAGTATTGCATAGCCTTTACTTTTAAACCCCACCGAAGCTTGTTCCTCCATCCCATGAGCCATTACTACAGGAGTTGCTTGAGCCATGCGAGCCGTAGAACAGCATGTGTAGGGTATGTGAGTGTCGGATGGATAACGAGGTACCTAAACAACTTAACCGGAGTAGTAATGGGATAACTAATGAAAGTGGCATCGGTGAGCCATATTTGCTATTTGGTTTTTCAGGCTCACTTGTGTCCCGTAGGACCCCGAGTACTTGATTCCTGTTCCTTGAATATTCGCTTATCCACATCCGGAGGCTTATGAACCCTCCGAGCCGAGCTTGATTCATTCTTATTTCTTGGGGCCACAAACTAGTTTGATGTTTTATTTACTATCCTACTTATGCCATGCTTTACCGCTTTATTTAAAATTGTGCGAGGTAATCGCACTTGATCGCTTTAGGTAAGCGGTGTTTTCATGTATCGACAAGCCCAGTTGATATTTTCGGTTCCCAGTCGTTTACCATTGGCGCAAAACCTTGAGTCCGTCTCGAGTCGGCCAACTTCGTCATGGTAGCTTAATGGGTGGCCTCAAATATTTCTCAATCCTGTGATCGCTTTGTCGTGATCGCCTCGCTGGTTTTGATTTGGTTTTTCCGAGGTTGATCGAGTGTGTGTTGTTATTTGTGAACCCTGCAGGTAAAACTTCAAAGCCGTGTCCATGTTATGGACGACTTGGAGCATGCTTTCGATCATAGACAAGTATAACTAAAGTACCGCTTTTAATTTGACTAAGTAATCGACTAGTAAATAGTGCAACACTCATGGAATGGTTAATAAAACTGCCAACGGATGGGGTTGTTTCCGCTTCCTCGCCGTAGTTTAGGAGAGGAGGATGGATCTCAATATTATTGTTATAACTGTTGGTATTAATTCACGGACATCCGCTATCTTTGGTTAGGCGGATGGTTAGCAGTATCTCTAGAATTGTTAGGGTTTATCTTTTGCTGCAATTGCGTCACCCAGGTTGTGTCCCTTTAGCGGCATAAAGACTTGCCGAAAATACCCTAGGGTCTCACACGATAAATTGTTTGATTCAGATGAACAGGTAAACTCGCAAGATGGATACTGGGTGGAGGAGACGGACGATGTGGGCAACGATCATTCGGTGTAGAGATTCCGGGAACGGGGATCCGTGAGATCTATGGGTGGGGTGTGTTTATTTATGGGGCATCTTATGCCGATTTGCTTCTTATCCGTACTCGGATCTTGTTTTCCGCTTCCGCTTGATACTCTGATGTTTGATGTATGAGGAGATATCCTAAACTATTATATCTATCTAGGATATTTGGATCTTGCCGTATGGCGTTGCTATATTTCCTTTCTTTTAGATGGAATGACTCTGAGAACCATTGTATGGTGGCTTGCATACATACTCATTTGTGTATGTAGTTGATCCCTTCATTGCCGATTACGCCTGTTCTTGTCCCGATGTTTGGAAATGGTTAGACCGAAAGGTCTACCTGTGAGTGGCATTTGGGCCCCACCGTACTATTTTAACCATTTCCGCTCATCCAGGCTTGTAACTAGGAGCGTAATTCACCGAGGTAGTTACAATTGGTATCAGAGCCATCCCGCCCTTCAGGGTCTCAGCCAGAAGGTCGTTGTCAGTCTAGCAAATATTTTTGGTAGTTATGTATACTAAGGAAAAACAAAACGTGAGAGTAGGACTGCTTCCACTTTTCTTCTTACCCATCCACCCAACCTTTTCTGGTAAGGAAGTGTAACGTTTTCAATCCTCTTCTTAAAATTCAAACTAGGATTCACGTGTTCTAGGTTTCCGTAGTACCATAGGTTGTGTGTGTGTGTGTGTAATTCCTTGTCTATCTGTTGCATCCTTTTTGTTATCACAATCTGCCTTTGGTTATCAATTGTTGGTACATTCCATACTGACAGGCTTTGGAAAACCGGCGCGATCTATCGGACTCCTTGTAAACCGGTGCCATCTTCTTAAGGGTGTTCTTCCTTCTAGCAACTTCTCTTTCTGTGAAACCATCAGTTGCTAATCTCTATCTGATAAGTGATTTTGCGCATCTATTGGTATTTTAATGCCGAAAAATGCGGAAATTTTTTCTTTGATACATTCAGGTTTCCACACTCTTTCATCGTGTGTGTGAAACATTATCTGTCTCTCTTTTATCAGCATGTCCATGCTAACTCATTCTTTTGTCACCGGCGCTTAATCCTGGAGTTTTATTTCATCTCCAATTCTCTTGGGCTAATTACATAACATGTGTCGATCCGATGCTGGTGATTGTAATTTGGTTCTCAGCATAGCTATATGACACTTATCATGAGTGGAATATGGAAGATGCAATCACACTATCCTCCAAATGGTGACGGTTATCTTCTGTGATTTTGAGTACACCGTGATCATATCTATGCATATTCAAGCATCTTTGGCAATCCGGAGTTTCTCAAAGCACTACGGTGGTCTATCATCTGTTTATCAGGCTACACATCTTTTTCAACTCCATATCTGCACAATTCTCCTGGATACGAGGGAATTGCATCTTTCGCTTCTGATAGCTTTGCTTAAGGTATGGGCTACCATCGGTTCTTAACCAAGATCTCTTTATCTTTGTAACCGGTGATCCAATCGACAATGTGAACCAGGTGGCATTTCCTGTCTCTTCCGAAGGACCAGATAATCTATTCTTCCAGTGCATCTTTTTCAACACGAACCCGTGCTATTAATGTTAATCTTTCAAAAGAGCGTTCAGCTCAGGAAGTGTTCGAGCATTTGTTCGTTTCTCTCGCCTTTTGAACTTGATATTCTGGGAATATCTTGTTAATCCATGGTGGTATATGTTGATAATATGCTTGCCTATTCCATATCAATGGAAGGACATGGAAGATCATCTGTGTCCCTTCTATCAAGCTTCGTGAGCACTGCCTGTGTGCAAAGTCTCAAAGTGAGAATTCTGACTTTTTGAAGTCACCTATCTCGGCCACGTCCTTCTGCTAAACAGATCGCTTCAATTCTAGAATCAACAAGTCCATTGTTAATTCCACCTTCCATCTTCTATCAACCCGGAGTTTTCCTTGTTGGCAACTTATCATCGTCGTTCCGCTAAAGATTTTCCTCAAAACTGCTAAACCTCTCTCAATCTTTTCAAGAACAACATGGAGTTCTTTCACCTTAGTATCGTCAAGTGATCTCTTGAAACCCTCTCGCTCTATCGTCTATGCTCAATCCGACGGAGGCCAGGAAGACCTTCCAGATCTTTTATTCCTTCTGTTCAAGTGGTGCTATTTTTTTCTATATCTGTGGAATCTTGCAGTTGTCTCCGTAATCTTCCTTCATATCTTTCCGGTGGCTGGTACTTATGACATGACGACAACATCATCACCCTTATCTATCTTGGATCCGGTGAATCGTTTGCATCAATCTTTGTTTTCTGACGGAGTTCCATGAGTTTTTGTCAATACCTTCAGTCTGTTTCGGTAGTTGGGTTGCATGGTTTTATTATTCATGTGCGGAGTAATACTTTGAGTGCGGGATGGAGTAGCTACCATACCACTACTCTTATCATTCGCTCTTGCACATTGAATTGGTGAGTTAATGTGATTTCACTCATTCCACGGAAGTTAGAAGTGGCCTTTATCCTTCGATGCTTTTACTTCCGTCCTTGTTTTTCCGGAGTGCTCTCTCGAAGAAAGTAATCAATAATCTCTCGTTGGTGGTCTGTCTATTCTAGATGGAGCAAAATCTTCAATTATCTGGTGGAAACAGACGCAAACTCTTTTTCTGTCCTCGTCTTTCTACCGGTGCTCTACATCCCCAAACAAGATGAAAGGAAACTATCTCTCTCTTTGTTTCATCAATTCTTTTTCTGTGGTAAAGCCAATTATGGTTGTTGCCATCAGCCGCAAATCTATTGCGTTAGCCTCAAGGTTAAAGGAAGCAATAAGTATCTCTACAATAAACTCCACATCCTCCATATTCCTTGCTTCTCGGGATTCCACCATGATCTAGCTTCACATCCGTCTCTGGAAGTTATATCCGCGCACCTCAATTGCGTGATCCTTTGGTTCTTACCGGCGCAAGAAGAATCTAATCCGACGATGTCTAACTAAATCTTTCTGTTGATATCTAGGGACTCTATTGTTTGAAGGCAATATTGTTTTCGTGCTTCATTTCTCAAATCCGAGAGAAGATACGATGCTATTGTCATAGTGGTTCAAAACCTCTCCAATCTAGCTCTTTTCTTCCGGCGAGACAAAGGTTCATCCTCTCTAGTATCGGTAAATCTTTAATCTTAACGGTGTGTCCTTTCTTTATCCATGATACATCATCTTTCCTTTTCTTTCACCAGTGGATCTTTCTCTTTTATCATGTTTCTTGAGAAAACCGGAGCTATGTCCATCCTATCCTTCTTGTCTCACGACAATCCTTCAATTCTTCTAACCCTTTGTGTCTCAAGCAAAACGCAAGACTCGCAACAAGTCTAGCAAGTTTTGCAAGGTGTAGTGGTCGCACCATTCCGTTGTTCATCAACTTGGGAACGCGAGGGTCACCTTCGTTCCGAACACCCGTCTCTCCTTGTGTTGTTTTCTTTTTCCTAGGAATCTCGGGGCGAGATTCTTGTTTAGTGGGGGAGAGTTGTAGCATCCCAATTGTCTAACAATTGCAATGCTACTAGCCTAGTCTATATAAATGCTACTTCCTACATATAATTGTTGCATCATCATTATATCATGCTCATGTCATCATGCCACCTTGCATTTGAGCATCATATAAAACCCTTTTTGTTTTGGTTCTTCTCTCATATGCATTGTAAATTGTATTTGCCTCTTGATATTGTATTTGGTTCTTGATATATTGTTTCATGCCCAAGTTGAGTTGGGGGCATATCTTTTATTCAACTCCATCACCTTTCTCTGTCACCACCTTATATTTCCACCATTCAACTAAATATGAGCTTTGCATTCTATTGGGTTTTACCTCTAGCTCATATGGGTTGGGATGGATCCAATCCTATTCTATTTCCACATGCTCTCATTTTAGCATCATGTTGTTTTCACATTATTGATATATGAGAGCCACATGGCCACCTTTGCATGCCTTGTGAGTGGAACCCTTTTCCTAGCTTCCATATGGATTATTATGGATTTATGCTCATGTGGGGATATTTTGGGAATAGTAAGCATCTAGTGGAATATACACACTAGCAAGTCCCAATTATAATCAAATGTGATCATCTCCATCTACTCCACTTGGAACTTTCTTTTAAATTCTTTTGCTTAGGCCTTACTCCACATTTTGGAATGCATAAGAATAATGCCATGTAAATAATCTTGTTTTCACAAAAATAAGCATGGTAATGATTATTTATGCATGGCCCATGCAAGAACCACCACATTCTAGCCTTTTGGTTTTTATTTGAATCTTTGAGTGGATCTTCCCCATATCTCTCTCTACCCCTTATGCTTGATCTTGCTTGATGCATGCAAGCATCTAAAACCCCATCCCCATCTCCATCCATGCCTTCACCACCTTTTCTTCTCTTCTCTCTTTTGGCTATATCTTGTTTGAGCCTGGCTTGATCTTGCTTGATCTTGTCAAAGGAAAGCCACACCACATCTCTCTCTCTCTCTCTCTCTCTCTCTCTCTCTCTCTCTCTCTCTCTTTTCCTCACCTCCTCCCCTTTGTACCTTCTTCCCATGCATGATCAAGTGGATTATGTTTCCTCCCTCTCTTTAACCCTACCCCATCTGCCCCTCCTCTTAGCCGAACCCTAACCCGAGGCTACCCTAACCTAGCCGAGCTACCCCAACCCTATTGCCCGAGCCTCTCCCTCCTCTCTCTTTCTCTCTGCCAGCTGCCCACCCGAGCCTCCTCTCCACCCTGTCTCCGCCTGGCCCAGTGGCAGCCACTAGAGCCAGCCCTGCCCGAGCACGTGAGGAGAGGGAGAAACAAAAGGTGGCCGAGGCCACCTTTTCCTCCACTTTTTCCCCCACGGCACCCTCCCCTCTCCCTCTGCCATCTACCTCCCTCTCGCGTCGCCTCTGCCCCGCCAGATCTAACCCTGGTCGCGCCCTTCCTCCCCAGCTGCACCCCTGCTTCCCTACCTCCTCCCACTCCGGCGTGCTCCGTCAGCCTCCACCTCCCTCCTCTCATACTGCGGTGGCGTGGCGATCACGCAGGCGTCGAGAAGACTGTGCAGCTCCACTGCCTCAGACGTGCGACGCCAAGGAGAAGCCCAGAGCGCCGATACCACGCCGTTCGTGAAACCCTAATCTCGCGGGAGCTCCGCCTCGTCGATGATCCGTACCTGCGCCCGATCCGACGCCACGGCCTCATGCTGTAAGCCCTCCACCTAGACAACGTCCGTGCAGCCGAACGCCCTAGCTGGCGCCAGCGTTCGTCGAACGCCTCTGGCGCCAGAGCTGCCGGCGTCTGAACCTCCCAAGGCGTCAAGCTTTAGCTAGGCCCTGCAGACCACCTCCTCGGCTCCCCTAGCCCTACGCGGTGGCTACACTGCGCCAATACAGACCAAGACGTCCCGGATCGAATCCCCACCCCGTTCGGTCGATCACCGACCCGTCCGCGCGCTTGCAGGGAAGATCCACAGTGGCCGTGGAAGTTTAGCGAAAACCCCCCACCCTTTTTCTTTCATCAACCCGCGGTCCCTCTAGCCCCACCGGTCAGCCTCCCTGTCGTTTTACAGATAGGCACCTGGTTTTCCCAGATCCTCAACCCGCGCTCCCATTGTGCGGCGTGGCGATCTCTCCTCACGACGCGTGGGCCCGCGTGAGCGTCGGGTCCACCGAGCAGTGGCTGCGGCTAGCTAATGCTGCGGTGAGAAAACCCCGCATCTGTGCAACGGTTCCAACTGGGCCCAGTCAGCGTTGGCCCCATTCGTCGGTGACTGTGGCTAGCTGGTGCTGAGTACAAAAGTCGTTTCGTTTTTCTGTTTAATAAAAACAATTTCTGAAAATGTTTAATTACAAATACAAATCTGTTTTAATATAACTTTAAAAATATAATTCCAAATAATACAAATAATATATGTTTTGAAATCAGAAAAATGTGAGGATTTCAAATATGCCATTCAAAATATTGTTTGAACACTTAAATTTTCAAAGTGATTAAAATTACAATAAAATTCCCTTTTTCCTTAATTAATTAATAACTTTTGTTTTATAACTCCAAATTTAACAAATAATATGTCTAAAATGATTAGCTCGACGAGACCTTTCTGTTTATGCATTCCTTGTTCTGTTTTGCAGCATGCATCATATAAATATAATGTTTACAGCAACTTATTTGAGTATAAAATATGGCCAAAACTCAATAAAATGATTTATTCTTGTATTCCACACCTCACCCATGTCATGCTACTTTATTGACATGCAAATTGTGCATCATTCATCATGGCATGATTGTTTGCTTGTCGCATTTTATTCATATGCTTGTGCACTTTATTTATGTTGGCCCTTGTTTGTTTGGTTCTTCTTCGAATAGACGCTGAGCAGGGGATATATCAAAAAACCCAGGAGCACTACCCAGATCCTTCTCTCGCTTCAACTGAGCTGCCAGGCAAGCACTACCACATGCTTGCATACATATAGTACCTAGTGCCTCTATCTTATTCTTGCATCATTGAGTCGCGATTGCATTAATCTGAATCCCAAGTATTGCATAGCCTTTACTTTTAAACCCCACCGAAGCTTGTTCCTCCATCCCATGAGCCATTACTACAGGAGTTGCTTGAGCCATGCGAGTCGTAGAATAGCATGTGTAGGGTATGTGAGTGTCGGATGGATAACGAGGTACCTAAACAACTTAACCGGAGTAGTAATGGGATAACTAATGAAAGTGGCATCGGTGAGCCATATTTGCTATTTGGTTTTTCAGGCTCACTTGTGTCCCGTAGGACCCCGAGTACTTGATTCCTGTTCCTTGAATATTCGCGCTATCCACATCCGGGAGGCTTATGAACCCCCCTGAGCCAGATCTTGATTCATTCTTATTTCTTGGGGCCACAAACTAGTTTGATGTTTTATTTACTATCCTGTACTTATGCCATGCTTTACTGCTTTATTTAAAATTGTGCGAGGTACTGCACCTGTACTATTTAGGTAAGCGGAGTGTTTTCGCGGTATCGACAAGCCCAGTGACATTTTCGGGTTCCCAGTTTGACCATTGGCGCAAACCTTGAGTCCGTCTCGAGTCGGCCAACTTCGTCGCGGGTAGCAATGGGGTGGCCTGAAATATTTCTGAATCCTGTGATCGCTTTGTCGTGGATCGCCTCGTTGGGTTTTGATTTGGTTTTTCGAGGTTGATCGAGTGTGTTGCTATTTGTGCACCTGCAGGTAAAAACTTTCGAAAGCCGTGTCCGCGGTTATGGACGACTTGGAGCACGTTCTCGATCATAGACAAGTATAACTAAAGTACCGCTTTTAATTTGACTAAATGGCGACTAGTAAATAGTGCAACACTCATGGAATGGTTAATAAAACTGCCAACGGATGGGGGGGTTGTTCGTCCGCTTCCTCGTCGGTAAGCGAGGAGGAGGATGGATCTGTTAATATTACTGTTATAACTGTTGGTATTAATTCACGGACATCCGTCTATCTTTGGTTAGGCGGATGGTTAGCGAGTATCTCTAGAATTGTTAGGGTTTATCTTTTGCTGCAATTGCGTCACCCCAGGTTGTGTCCCCTTTAGCGGCATAAAGACTTGCTGAGTACCCCTAGGGTCTCACACGATAAATTGTTTGATTCAGATGAACAGGTAAACTCGCAAGATGGATACTGGGTGGAGGAGACGGACGATGTGGGCAACGATCATTCGGTGTAGAGATTCCGGGAACGGGGATCCGTGAGATCTGTGGGCGGGGTGTGTTTATTTATGGGGCATCTTATGCCGATTTGCTTCTTATCCGTACTCGGATCTTGTTTTCCGCTTCCGCTTGATACTCTGATGTTTGATGTATGAGGAGATATCCTAAACTATTATATCTATCTAGGATATTTGGATCTTGCCGTATGGCGTTGCTATATTTCCTTTCTTTTAGATGGAACGACTCTGAGAACCATTGTATGGTGGCTTGCATACATACTCATTTGTGTATGTAGTTGATCCCTTCGCCTGCCGATTACGCCGCCCGTTCTTGTCCCGATGTTTGGAAATGGTTAGGACGGCCGAAAGGTCTACCTGTAAGTGGCATTTGGACCCCACCGTACTATTTTAACCATTTTCGCTCATCCAGACTTGTAACTAGGAACGTAATTCACCGAGGTAGTTACAATTATTCTACTCCCTCTGATCCATATTAGTTGACTTGAATTTCTCTAAATTTAAATAAATCTAAACACTAGTTAGTATATAGATTTATTTAAATTTTAACAAAATCAAATCAACTAATATGGATCGGATGAGGTAGTTTTTTCTTTGCTCAACTCTTCCGAACAAAACAGTTGAACAGCACCTCAGTATATATTTTTCTATTCTTAGATTCTTCCTCTATGCAATTTTTTATCTGAACTAAACAAACCCTTAGATCGTGAGGTTCACCGGAAGGAAGGAGCAACAATTGCAGGAACGACCGATAGCGTGCACTGATGGACGGCTTCGATCGATTTCCATGCATGCCCGCGCGCGCGGAACCGTACCGATCGAAGCCGCGTAACATAACCCCACGTGGTCCGCGTGCACATAGTACGCCCACAGCCCCACACGGTGCCCGCATGTGGTTCGCAGGATGGCTTGATGCTCCGATCGGTGGTGCCTGGACCGGCCGGCGCGCGGCGCGTAGCACGTTGTGGCACCGTGCGCTACTAGAAAAACTAGCCACAATTGGAAACAGAGCCCGGCTGATATTTTGCTTCACCACAACGCGGAGGTCGGTCGCTATTGCAGCGATTTTTCTGACGTGCTACTGCATTGCAACTTGCAAGTTTTGGCTGTTAATGGCAAGACGTAAGGCCGGTGCTGAGTACTAGCTGATTTATTATGTTTCCCGATGTTTTTCTGCTTCGAGAACCTTCCAAACCCCCGTTCTTCCACCCAAAAAATGCTCGACCATTATGTGAACATACAGGCTCCGTGGATTCACACACACAAAAATACAGGCTCCATGGCGTGCGTGGTGGCGCACACACGGCCTTTCACCGCGCCGAACGGTCGTCTCGCGCACGTGACGCGGTGCACGGCACGAAGACCGGCCTTGAGAATGGGTTGCTATATTTGTAAGACTCTTACAGTAAGAGCGACATGTCGTTGGGTCATGACGTAGGAGTATTTGGACTGACGCGTAGTACTAAGTGCGGATAAATAAATACTAAGTGCGGAGTACATAATAAGCTCTGGCCAACTTTACCTTTGAGGTGGACGTCCCGTAGAAAAAAAAGAAAATGATATGGATCTCCCGGACAGTGGGGGTTCCCATCGTCCTCCTCCCCTAAAATCGTCCCAAATTTTATTTTTGCTGCAAAACGGCCCGCTTTTGCTACATATGTCTTCGCTCTTGCTTCCGAAGCAAAAAAAAAAACGGTTCGTTTTAGAAATAGAACGTCTCGCCGGAGATCATGCAGCAAAAAAATTGTGCTAATGCTCGCCGGAAACTTTTTTTGCTGCATGGTCTCTGATGAGGGTCATCAACGAGTTGTTTCCGACGATGTCTCCGGCGAAGACGGTTTTGGTGCATTAGCATAATTTTTTTGCTGTATGGTCTCCAGCGAGGTCTCCGGTGAGGTCTCCGGCGAGACGTTCTATTTCAAAAACGAACCGTTTTTTTTTCTTCGGAAGCAAAAGCGGAAACATATGCAGCAAACACGAAATGTTTTGCAGCAAATGGACACGTGTCAGCACGGGAAGCAGGACGATGCAAGCTCTCCCATCGTCCGGGGGACGCCTAGCAGTTTCCTAGAAAAAACTGTGAAACCGACGTCCCGTGGGGAAGTAGTGAAATGGACGGCTGATTCTCCTCCCGATCGCTGTCACTTTCCTTCTCAGTTCATGGCAGCTGATTTCCCGGTGCTGTAGTTGGATTCGCAAAAAAAAGCTATATATACTTTTAGTCCCACATCTTGCATTGTAGGGACGTTTTAGTCCCATATCTTGCAAAGTGGGCAAAACTAGTCCCACAACTTGCATTCTTAAAACATTTTAGTCCAATTTGATTGAATTTCAGCAAGTTTGATTAAATTTGTCCATTTTTTTTTAAAATGATCCCTACATATTTTTCTCTGGCATTTGTGTCCCTAGCACAGACAGATAGATCCATATGTCAGTACAGGTACAAATAAAATAGTTAAAACTCTAGAACGTAAGTCGAACTCAAAACCTATGTATAGCTAGACACCAATACAAGCCACTACGACAACAGATACTATTGATTAAAAAGAAGGATGTAATTCTTTTATATAACATAAAAGCACGCACGTACGGTAAAAATGCAACTGAAAGTATCGAAAACATCTTAAAAATATATATATACATGTGGGTAATTATGTAAGGATTTTTATTGTGCAAAATTTCAACCCAACTGATTTGTATTGGGCTACACAGAAAAAAAAATACAATTCTAACATGATCTGAAGGCGTATAGTTTGCAAACCTACATCTCTAGTTTTTTTTCATCTAGCCCAGAATACAAAAATTATTTTGGATTGAAATTTGCATCGTTTTTAGAATTTTTCACAACTTTAGAACAATATTTTTAATATCCAAAATAAAGAATTACATGTAGCCCGGGCGTATACACTCACTCAATCAAGATTCACTTCACTCTTGCGCACGCTTTTAGTATACATAACTTTCTTGTTTCATGCCTGTTGAGCTAGCTAGCGTGTTGCCTGATGACAGAGGGATTCCCACCTCGCATCTCGTGTCGCCCCTCGTGAGGGCGAGGGAGACGCTAACCCTACCTCCCGCCGCCCCATCCCTGCTCCTCCCCTCCTATCCCGCCGCTGCCCGGCAAAGTCCGAGCGGTCCGAAGACGGCGAAACTTCCTCTACCCAGTGCTGGAGAGCCATCGCGGGGTGGCGCTGCTGGCGGCGATGCGACATGGAGTTGACGATGGACTCGTCTGGCGACGGCGCGACAGGCACGTGGTCCTGTGGCAAGGTAGGGCTGCTTCAAGGGACGCTGTGCTTTGGCCGGTGACCTGCTAGGAAGAGTGCGGCTGCGGCGGCGCAGCCGAGGTCCTTCGACGGCGTGGCAAAATGGAAATTCTCAAAAGTACTGTTCTAAAGTCATGAAAAAAATCTAAAAAAAGAGATGAAAATTTTCAATCCGAAATGATTTGTATTCTCGATTACATAGAAAATAAAAAATTAGAGCTAGGTTTGCAAAATGTGCACCTTCAAATCAAGTTAGAATTGTCTTTTTTTGTGTGTAGCCAATACAAATAAGTTGGGTTGAAATTTTGCATAATAAATATCCGTACATCATTGCCCACATGTATGTATATATATATATATATATATTAAAGTTGTTTTTGATATTTTTAGTAGCATTTTTTATCGTCCGATCTGTGCTTTCATGTTATATAAGAAATTACGTCCTACTATTTAACCAATAGTATCTGTTGCCGTAATGGATTGTGTTGTGTTTAGCTACCCAAAGGTTTTGAGTTCAAGTCCCTTTGACGCATGAAAATATATAGGGATCGTTTAAAAAAAATATGGATGAATTTAACAAACTTGCTAAAATTTAATCAAATTGGACTAAAATATTCTAAGGATGCAAGTTGTGGGACTAGGTTTGCTCATTTTGCAAGATGTGGGACTAAAGTGCTCCTACGATACAAGATGTGGGACTAAAAGTGTATATAGCTCGCAAAAAAATTACTATTTAGAAGCACAAAGAAAAGGGAACGCATTACTAGTTTTAGAGATATACCTAATTACTAGGCTAAATTGTGTATTAACTGCTCCAATTAACTCCCATGCATGGCTTATTTCCTTTTAAAAAAGTTCTAAACCACTGCATGCGTCTCAATTAGTTCTCATGCATGTACTTATTTCTTCTCTTTCCATTTTTCTAGCCAATGAGAAAACATCTTGGTTCTAGCATTTTGCTAATTTAGCCCAACAATCCGGTATGGAGGGAGTAATTAAGGTGGGTGGTTGAATCGTTGTTCGTTGATGTACCATCGCATCGGACGAAACAGCCGCGAAAGAACGATGAAACCGATGCATGTTTGGCTTTAATAAGTATGGCCGTCCAGCGAACTATTCCTGCTCGTCTATGTTCCGACCCAAAAGTCCGCATGGAACACCGGATTCGTCTCCCCGGTTTTACTCAGACACGTTTTCTCGTGTAGGCACTGAAAATGGCATAATCCCAGGTTACCGACATCCCGTGTGTGGAAACAAGAACTGAAACTTCTATAGAGCCAGTGAAACCCATACTGTATTTTCGCAACAACAAGTTTCTAAACATGTTTCGGATATGCCCGTCTGGAAAGCATAATCGGTTGAATTTATCTGTATCCGTAGTGCACATGGCAAGAAGTGCAGTTCGGCGAGGCGGCCAGAGCAAAATAGGATGTTAGGTGATCCCGCCTAAATCCCACTTCTAGTTTATTTCTTAAAATCTGCTTGAACCCTAAAATTTAGCAAATAAATTAGAAGTGAGATTTAAATAGGATCCCACTTGACAACCTAGAGCTAAACCAACCCGTATCCATGCATGCCTCTCCGGGTCACCACTATAACAACTCCACGTATAGCGTAGTACTAGTACTACTTTTTTCACGGTTTGCAGGGTGCCTAATCAAATTTGGGTTTTTCAAAACTATAACGTTTCTAGGCAAAATTAATTGTTAATTAATGTGACACTTTTCCTCCCAACTTCCTATGCATGCAACAGTCTCCCACCAATGCATGCGCCTTAACCGCTCACTAATAGGCTAATTTTCAGCTAATACATTCACGCCTAGATCCGTAAGATTTTTGTAGAGCGCCCTGCAAACTGTGAAGGAGGTATCATTTTGACAAAGCCCGTTTAATTCTCACCAGCAACAACTGCGACATACTATTGTCCAGTGATCAAACAAAGGCAGCTAAATTTAGCAAGTAAGCAAGCCCGTCTGATTTGACGAAACCAAACCCCGGCAAGACCGGAGGTTGCAATAGATTACTGTGTAATAATTTGTCCAAGTCTTTGCCCCAGTTGGACATTATGCAATTGACTAAACGCGCATCGTGAACAAGGCTAGCGGTGCACCGACAAACCTTTCACGGCCGCCTGCCCCTGTATAGTATTCCACAACGCAGAAAATGTTGTAGCTGAATTGGCAAGGTCGTTGAACGAAGTTGGAAAGAAAAATTGAACTTCCGATCCACAAAAAAAAACTGGTGAAGAAAGAAAAGTTGAAATCCCAATCCACAAAATAATGCCGAAGAAAAAGAGAAAAATGAACTCCAAATCCGCAAAATAATGACGAAGCAAAGAAAAGAATGAACTTCCGATCCACAAAATAAAAACAATGCCGAAGAAAGAAAAAGCTTTGGATAGGTGAAGCATGGTGCAATGCACCGTAAATCTTCCCGTAAGTAAGTTGCTTTCTTCCCCGTTAGTTTCCCGCGCAGCCAGCAGCGGGCCTAGAATTCTGAGAGTGTGTATTCAAAATTTTAAAGCTACCTAATTTTTTCACAGTCCCAAAACTCTAGTTTCTGCATGTATAATTTTTTTTAAGGGTTGCATGTATAATTGATTATACCATCATATGACACAATCTGAGCATAATATTGTAGGTTCATATTACATAGTATTACAAATTGAAATCGTTCAACATATGTACATACTAATTGTTCAGAAAACATCTCAAAATATATATAGGACAAAAGATAAAAAATGATAAGTTAGTTTGCAAATTTCTACAGTACCTCATCGATTGAAATTGAAGAAGGGGGAGGGAGCCAACAGTTAGCACCGCAGGTCTATAACAGCGGCCAGAAGGAATGAAATTGGGGAAGGTAGACTCCGCGGTTGGCTTCGGCCCTGGCGGAAGTGCAGATGCAAAGCGATGGAGGGGGAGGAGCAGCGAGCCGTGGAGTACTGGTGCTGCAGCGGAACTGCGGGAGGATTGTACACCGTCGTGCTGCTGTCGTTTGTCACTATTCGGCTGAACCAGTTCTAGGGTTTTGATCGTGATGGGGAATTGCAAACTGGGCGGCGTCTGATTCACGAATTCGAGTGGGAGAGCGAGTCGAACAGATGGACAGAGGGCGTTGGATGCGAGCGATGGAGATATGGGCCCAACTGGGCCACGTTGAGGAGATGGAGGGAACTAGGATAAATGGAGTAGCCTTTTGGGCTGAGTTTGCTGTATCTTCCTACCTCCTCACCTACTTCCGATTTTTTTCATATATATGTGTATCATATGATGTATAGAGCCAGTTTTTGTCCAAATTTTTCGGGTATTCAACTCAATACCCCTTGAATTGAAGTGCGCCCGCCCCTGTGCGCAGCTGCTGCAGAATTGTGCGGTCTACTTTGCAGTTAGGCCTTCCATAGCGTTGCCGGTGCCTAGAAAAGGTAAAACATCGGCAC
This sequence comes from Avena insularis, assembly GCA_023614405.1. Taxonomy (NCBI): domain Eukaryota; kingdom Viridiplantae; phylum Streptophyta; class Magnoliopsida; order Poales; family Poaceae; genus Avena; species Avena insularis. The sequence continues at coordinate 31,582,377 of CM042690.1, forward strand.
TAAGGATAGCAGTGGGTATCTATTAGGGTACCCTACTTAGTATAAAAATATGAAGTAAGTTTTAGCAAAACACTATTTTAAAAAAAACTACTCTCTCCGTTTCGGTTTACAAGTCCTGCATGTAGTTCTATGTCGCCAAATTGAGCAACTTAGTATGATGTATATATTACAAAAAATATATCACCTGAAACTTTAGACTTTATATTTTTCAATGATATAATTTTTATATTATATAATTCAAATTATATAGATCAAATTGATAACCTAGATATACGCGTAGGACTTGTAAACCGAAACGGAGGGAGTAGTTCATTTGTTTGAACTATGCTAAACTAGAAGATACCCTAAAGGTTCCAAAGTTTCATCTCTAATTGGCACCGATGTCAAATAAAATTTTTATGGCACCGTCTTCACAATAGAGGACACCGCTTGGCATAAAAAAGGAAGTGTCCATTGATAAAATATTGATTAAGCTAACCTGACTAGATGAAGGGCTGTTGTCGTTGCCTAAATAGAGGAAGGTTGTTGCCACCGGACAGAAAAGACCACCGGGGTATATTAATGATTGTTGATCGTACACATCTTTTTTTATTTTATAGCCGCAGTCAATTTCCATAACTCCATCCTAGTATCTTTAGGATTAATCGAGTTAACGTAACATTCTTTATTGTGATGCTTATTTGTGGTATTATATACCGTACCTCTTTTTTTGTGTGAGTTTGTAAACTTAATTTATTGTGTTGATGCTTATAAATTATATTGTTAAATGTTGTTTTCTACAATTTTTTTGTTCATTTTGATGTACCGTATATGTGGGTATTTTAACCTGCGGGCATCCACTAACTCCGTTGGGTGATGGGTATGGGAAAAACTTGCACCCATTGATAGGTATGGGTGCGGATGATAGGTATACTCAGATAGAACAGCTATAGGTATGGGGTGACTCCACCCGCATCCATACCGTGCGGGTGACATCCCTTCAGTCGCACGTCACCACCTACAAGTATGAGCATATGATACCCTGACGCATGGCTTAATAGGATTGATAGTATATCTATACCAATAAGTTGCAACTTCTTTTTTGAAAGCTCGTCTGAAAAGAACTGTGAGGTTAAACTTGCTTGGCCTAGAGAAATTTGAGGATGAATGACCGACCGTGAAGTGGGTACCGAGTGTGCACGAGTGAAAACAAAGTGAACAGAAAAGACTAGTGTTGGTCTGTGGGGTTAGTTTAGAGATCCTATTTAGCTGCGAGGAGTGACAGCCGCCGGTCCGGAGAGGCCGAGGTGTTAAAAGTGGTATCAAAGCCGACCCTCGGGGTTACACGGGCATGTGGGGGTCAGTGGCGGACATGTGGAGCATGGCGCGTGTGGCCCGGAGTGGACATGCCACATGTGCCAGCATTGAACGCACAGACGTGTGCCAAGAGGGGACGTTCCTGGCTTGTGGTTGATCGACGAGGACGTCGATCTTCTAAGGGTGGTTGTTTGTGAGACCCTGGCGCATGTCTTAATAGGATCGATAATATATCCATATCAACAAGTTGCAACTTCTTTTCCAAAAGCTCATCTGAAAAGAACTCTAAGGTTAAGCGTGCTTGTCTAAGAGCAATTTGAGAATGTGTGACTGGCCGGGAAGTGGATACCGGGTGCACACGAGTGAGAACAAAGTACACATAAAAAACTAGTATTAAATTATGCGATTAGTCTAGAGATCCTATTGAGCTGTCAGGAGTGATAGCCGCCGATCCAGAGAGACCGAGGTATTACAAATCACCAAATGTGGCCTTCGCCATCTTGTCATAAGATGATCAAGGCCGTGCCTTCCATCAATAGGACTGAAAAGACACATAAATTTTGCAAACGGTTGTTTGGTTCACATCAATAGGAAAAACACAAGATTGTTCCTGCATTTTTATATACACAAGTTTCCTAACTTGCTCAAAAGAAAAATCTTGAAAAACATGTGCCCCTTAATCATTGACACCGGAGGGGCACCGATTTTATTTTCTCGTGTACTTTGACATTTTTGCGAATAAAACTTGTATTACTCAACTATCAGTCATTGCAAGAATTTGAAAAGTGTTAGCCTCCCTGGACAAGAGGACAACCACACAGCCGTACAAGCACTACTTCCAGCACACGACGCCATAAAATGACTACCAGAATTCTGACTTGTACGCACATGAGTGATACAAGTTTCTCGGACCTTAAACAAGGTTTTAATCTCCTTTCTAATCGTCATGTAGACTGATCTATCAAGCTCCTTTGTATTCAGCATGTCTAATATCTCCGGGAAATCTATCTCAACAATAAATGGCTTTCTACTCGAGTTTAGAGCAAGTGAGAGTCTGTCATGAACTGCAAAAGTTCATCTTCGAGGGGCATGAGGTCAGAATGATTGCACCAATATCATCTCTAAGCACCATGTCAGCACCTGCCTGCATTGCCATCGTTAACAAAAGAGCCATCAATTTCCAAGTTATGCCAACCAGGCGGTGGAGGTCAGCATTGCAGACCATTTGAATCATGTACGCCCCCTCTAAGTATGAAATTCCTTCAGCCGTATTATAAATTTTCTTTTAATAATATCTTGAACATTTTGGCATGGAACAGTGCATGTTTTTAACATTCTGCTTTTCTATTCTTACTTTTGTGGGCAACGTATATTTGGGTGGCCTGGGTGCATAGACAGGAGCCACCGCAAATGGGCTCAGCTCTATCGAGCTAACGCTCTATTTTGTGGTGGGCCGTTTGGGATACACTTAGATCGTGATGATAAACCCAGCCGTAAGGTTCACCGGAAGTAAGAAACACGACTGCACGAATGGCAGAGAGGGTGCACCCGTGGACAGGAACGATCTAATCAAAACTGCATTTTGTCAGGAGGCTCGAGAGATTAGGAGAGCTTTTTCTAGCTTTAGCAGTTTGGCTGTTGGGCGTGACGTAAACAATGCTGCTTATTTATGTGCTAAACAAGCTAATAGTGGTAGGAAAAGGTGTATCTGGATCAACTATAACCCGGGCTTTCTTGTTGACACTCTTGTGTGTGATTGTAATCCTGTTAACTATAATACTTTCTCCGTCCTAAAAAAAATGTCTCAAGTTTATTTGAATTTGGATGTATCTATGTACTAAATAGTGTTTAGATACATTTAAGGTTAAACAAACTTAAGACATCTTTTTAGGACATAGGAAGTATATAAAGCTATTGATTCGGGAAAAAAAAAGTATGCCCTCGCGCGGGGCACCGAACCAAAGCCGCGTAGTACGGCCACAGGATGGCCGCATGTGGTTCGCTGCAGGACGCGGCATGAGGCTCGCTCGTCCCTCGACCGGCACACGGAGGAGTGTAGCACCGTTCGTACGTAGAGCACGTACGGGCTCTTCCAAAACCACCGCGTGGAGAACACGACGGCGAGCGACGCCGGCCGGCAAAGATTCTTTTCCGTGGAGGCTACTGTTGCGTGGAAAACACGACGGCTACTGTTGCGTCGTCGTCGCATCGATCGGCCGAACTCGAGGTCCAGCCTCCAGGCGTGCACTCCTAGAGAAACTAGACACAATTGGAAACAGAGCCCGGCTGATAATTTTGCTTCACTACAACGCGGAGTTCGGTCGCTATTGCAACGACTTTTCCTGACGTGCTACTGCATTGCATGTTTTGGCGGGTAATGGCAGGACGTAAGGCCGGTGGTGAGTAATACCAGCTAATTCCCTTTATTTATTTATTACCCCGATATTTTCCTAGCTAGTTCGAGAACCTTCCGGACCCCAGTTCTCCACATAAAAAATGTGGAATCAAACAGAGTCCGTGGCGTCGTACGTGTGGCGCACACGCCCGGCCTTTCACCGCGCCGAACGATCATATGGCGCCCGTGACGCGGTGCACGGTACGCAAGATTGCAGTGAGCCTTCAGAATGGCTCACTATATTTTACGAGCAACACGTGTCCAATTAATTGTTTCATGACGTATGAGTATGTTTGGCCCGACGCGTACTTGGTACGTGTAGATAAATAGATAATAGCTCTGTCCAACTTTATATGCGATGTGGACGTCCTTTAGAGAAAACTTGTGAAAATGACGTCCCGTGGGGAAGTAGTGAAATGGACGGCAGATTCCCCTCTCGATCGCTGTCACTTTCCTTCCCAGCTGATGGCAGCTGATTTCACGGTGCTATAGTTGAAATCGAAAAAAAATAATGGTAAGTAGGTATTTTAGGGGAGGGCTCGAAGAAAAGGAAACGCATTACTAGCAGTTGATTTTCGTGGTGCGGTGGGTGGGTGAAACGTTGAAGTTTACCATCGCATCGGACGAAACAGCCGCGAAGAACCGGGGAAACCGATGCATGTTTGGCTTTAATAAGCAGGCCGTCCAGCGAACCGTTCCTGCTCTGCTAATAATAATAAGTAAACTCGTTCAGACCTAAAAAGTCCGAATGGAACACCAGATTCGTCTCCCGGTTTTATTCCAACTCGTTTTCTCGAGTGGGCACTGAAAATGGCATGATCCCGGGTTACCGACATCCCGTGTCCGGAAACAAGAGCTGAACCTTCTATAGAGCCAGTGAAAACCATACTGTATTTTGGCAACAAGTTTCTAAACATGTTTCGCATATATATGCCGGCCTGGAAAGCAAACTCGGTTGAATTTATCTGTATTCGTAGTGCACATGGCAAGACGTGCAGTGTGGCGAGGCCGCCGGATCAACTCGGCGAATAGTACCACCGTTTCGACAAGCCCGTTCAAAGGCTGTCCCCGTATAGCCTTCCCATAGCTCAGGAAAGATTTTTTCTTTCAAAATTTCACGGCTCTAGTAATAATCATCAACCATAGTATAAATAATTCTAAAGTAATAAAAATTACAAATAAGTCAAATGGACCATTTAGCGATGACTACTAACACAAGCACAAGCCGACACACCACCGTTATCGCCCCTCTATCACTGGATCCGGACAAAACTTATCGAAGTAGAGTTTGGTGTAATAGATAGATTGAAAATCGTCGTGCTAAGACCCCAAACGACAAGTGCAACAGAGGAGCAATTTAATCACCGAAGATGATAACGGCAAATCTAAAAAGACTGACCTCAAAGTACACCAACGAATACGAAAAAGACAGACCACAAGTGATCCGTCGGACGAACTACTCCACGCCATCCGCGAACACTAGACGCGCCAACGTAACAAGAATATGGCGGGAGAACATTTTTCTAACTTCGATATATATCTGTCCGCTCTTCATCCCGAAGAAGACACTGCAAAAAAACCTCAAAAGGAAACGAAAAAGGTACCACCGGCGAGGTGTCGTGGTCCATCACTCCTCCATGGCTCCAAGACCAACATAGGGGGAGCGGATCGCCAACGTCACGGCATGTGCTTGCTTTCGGTACCAGTTCATGAGAGTTAGCGCATAAAAATGTTGTAGCTCAACCGGCAAGGTCATCCACGGAGTTTGAAATAGAAATTGAAGCTCCAATCAACAACAAAAAAATTGCAAAGAAACAAAACTTGAAGTTCCAATCCTCAACGTAATGCCGATGAAAGAAATGAAAATAATGAATCTCCAATCCGCAAAGTAATGCCGAAGAAAGAAAAGAAATGAACTTCCAATCCGCAAAATAATGCCGAAGAAAGAAAAGCTTTGGATACGTGAGCATGATGCAATGCACGGTGCATCTCTGGGCGTGGTGTGTACTGCGGTGCACGTACGTACGCTACATCACACTACTTTCTTCCCCCATTAATTTCCCGCGCTGCTGCCGCGGAATTGTGCGGTCGACTTCGCAAGTTAGTGCGAAATCTTTCCTTAAAGTTACAGAGGAGAAAATCTTTCCGGCGGAAGCGGGCGGGAGCGAACGACCGGGACGTACGCCTGCGACGCATCTCTCCACCAGTTCTCTTTTCGTCTCCATGGCCGTTCTGCCTCTGCTCCGACAGGGAGATATTGGCTTGGATCCGTGCCATGCGAGCGTGTGGTGTGTGCCTGGCGCGCGCGTCGTCGCCCATACCGGCATATCCCAATATCCACAATAAGATACCTTCCGTTATAAACGTCATGTCACGTGGGTGCACTTTGAACGGTTTTGTTGGTGCCGTGCCAGCTACTGTGCATGCCCGGCCAGCTGCCCGGGCTTAGTCAAACAAATTCAAACAAAAAAAACTTAGTCTAAATGAGGTTTTCTTGGAGCAAATTCTGGTCCAAGCAGCCGCATCTAAACCTTGCCTAGGCAGGCTACGCCACTCCGCGTATCCCACATGGTCCCATGCCCGCCTGTGGCGTATGGGCGTATTTTTTTCCAAATCTGTAAAGTTCAATCAAGTCTGACCTTTTTCTAAAACTAATTTGAAATCTGACCTCTGAGGTCGGCGCTATTTAAAATGACGCCGAAGTTCTACAGGTCGGCGTCAAGATGAAGTAGCTGGGAGGCAAACTAGGAAGGTCGGCGCCGTTTTAAACGGAGCCGACGTCGGCGCCATTTTAAACGGAGCCGACCTCCTTCAGGTCGGTTTTCTGTTTTGTTTGCGCCGACCTATACAACTTTGACGCCATTTTAAACGGCGCCGAGCCAGAGATCAGATTTCGAATTAGTTTCGAGAAAGGGTCAGACTTGGTTGAACTTTTCATACTTTGGCAGATTTGGCAAAAAAATACGCCCGTGGCTGGCTGTAGCCTGCAGGACGGCATGATGCTCACTCACTGGTTCCCTGGACAGGCGGGCACGCGGCGCGTGTAGCCCGTTGGGGCACCGCGTTCGTACTGTACGGGCTCCTCCAAAACCACCGCGTGGAAAATGTTGGAACACCCCCTGCCGACTGGCCGGTCCCGAGGCTGTTCCACATCGGAGGAGAAGACTACTAGAAGGCACACACAGTACACAAGTAGATGACACAGAGAACAAAAGGGAACTTTATTAAAACTCTCTCGGTAAACTCCCGTACACAGATTATTCCTCTATTTATAGGCTAAAGGGGGATACGATACCCACATGGGCCAACCCTAGCCTGCTAGAGGCCACACCGAGTGGGCCTCTACCGGCCCAGTTTCCCAACACTCCCCCTGGGTATCTTATCTGTATAACCATGACTTAAAACTCCGAAAAATCCAGTGAGAAAAATATGGAGAAATGCACATGGTATACTTCTTGCCACGTTGCACGAATTGCCTCATTAAAAACCTCATGTGAGAAACTTCATAAAACTCACTAAGGGAAAAAGAGTACAATTCACCTAACTGCAAAGTTAAGTACTCAATCATCGGGATCAAGATTTCAGCGATGAGTTTGTGAAGATTCTCCCACTGAACCTTGCATCTCCCTAAGTCTCATCATGCCGATCCCCCGGACACATCTCTCGAAAGAAGACGCTGGCAATGATTTAGTGAACAAATCACCGAGATTTTCACACGACTTAGTATGCAAGACTTTCACTTCGTTCATCTTTTGCAACTCATGTGCATAGAAGAACTTGGGGTTTATATGCTTTGTGAGATTGCTCTTCACGTAACCCGTCTGGACTTGTGTAACACAAGCGGCATTATCTTCATAGATAATTGTTGGGGTTTGTATGGTGTTCAGTCCACATGACATCTGGATGTGACTGACTACTCGTCGAAGCCATACACATTCTCGTGATGCTTCATATAATGCTATGATTTCCGAGTGGTTCGTCGAAGTTGACACAAGAGTTTGCTTAGACGATTTCTAGGAAATTACCGTTCCACCACAAAGGAAAACATATCCAGTCTGCGACTTGGATGTATGCGGGTCCGAAAGGTACCAGCATCTGCATAGCCTACAACAGATAGGTCTTGGTTCTTTTGGTAAAACAAGCCAAGGTCCTTTGTCCCTTGTATCTACCTAAAGATGTCCTTAACGCCTTTTTCAATGCCTCTTGGTAGGCTCAGAACTGTACCTTGCAAGCAAATTGACGGCGAATGCAATATCCGGCCGTGTACAATTTGCGAGGTACATAAGTGCGCCAACTGCACTTAAGTAGGGGAATTCCGGTCCCAGAATTTCTTCCCCCTCTTCTTTAGGCCTGAACAGGTCCTTGTCTTGCTGCAAAGATCTTCCGACCATCGAGGTCTTAGAAGGATATGCCTTTTCAAACCCAAATCGTTCCAACACCTTATGGGTGTAGGCCGACTGGTGAACTAGAATCCCAGCAGGGGAATGCTCAAGTTGCAGACCGAGGCAGAACTTGGTTTTGCCTAAGTCTTTCATCTCGAATTCCGACATCAGGTAGGAACTCGCTTCCTCAATATCGTCAGGTGTACCAATTATATTCAAATCGTCCACGTACACCGAGATAATGTAAACCATCACAGGATCTCCGTATAAAAACACATGGGCAATCTTCATTGCTCGCGTAGCCCTTCTGATGAAGGAAATCGCTTAAACGATTATACCACATCCTACCTGACTGTTTTAGTCCATACAATGACTTCTTAAGCTAAACACTGTATAAGCTCCTGTTTGCTCTATCCTGGTTCGGGACAGGGATACCTTCTGGTACTTTCATGTATATGTCCGAATCCAAGTTACCATATAGGTAAGCGGTGACAACATCCATTAGTTTCATTTTTAAGTCCATGTTTACTGCCATTGAGATTAAGTATCTAAAGGTAATTCCATCCATGACTGGGGACTAAGTTTTCTCAAAGTCGACACCTGGTCGCTGAGTGAAACCTTGAGCAACGAGCCTTGCTTTGTACCTTACTACTTCATTATTCTCGTTTCTCTTTCGAACAAAAACCCACTTATGGCAAACAGGACGAATGTGGGGAGGAGTTAGACAAACAGGTCCAAATACCTCTCTTTTGTTTAACGATAATAATTCAGCGGTAATTGCCTTTTGCCAATCTTTCCAATCCGACCTTTTCTTGCAATCAGCGAGCGTGTTTGGGTCAGGGTCAAGATCTATGATTGAGGCAATTTTCTTGGCAAAATTAACATCGACATTTGCCATGGCTCGGTTGTATGACTCGCCTGAATTAACATAGTTAATGGCCATTTCGTCATGGAGTGCATCAAGCACATCCTCTTGCTCCACCGGATTTCCTAATCCAGGATCTAGGTCCTTTAGCTTGCCCGCTCCGATATGTGCGCACACAACTTCGCTGGGTATTTCCGATATAGGAAAGTTCAAGTCCGGAATTTCGTGCACTGAAATATCCGTACTCGTGCCAGGTCTCAACTGGCTCCCGTCAACAGGGGCAGACTGTAATAAATCTCTCTTATCCTTTTTCTTCGGGCGTCCCCGGGTACTTGGGATTTGAGAAACCGGAATCCGCGCCCTCTTAGGCCTTGGAGCAGGAGCGGGTATACCATCATTTTTCTTTGGTATTTCAACCCTTTCCGGTGCATTGCGTGCATGCACATGCGACTTTGTCACAATCTTTAAATCACTAAAATGATCGGGCAGTTGATTCGCTAGGGAGTGCAAATCTGGTATCTTTTGGACTTCTCTATTAGTCTCAACAGTGCACGGGTCATGAGCGTGGATCCCCGTGACTTTCCACGTGATTTCTCGACTTTTGTCATCCAGGGGTTGATTACCCCCCCCCCCCCCCAAAGTCGGGAAAAGATCCTCGTCAAAAATGCAGTCAGCAAAACGGGCCGTGTGACAGTCACCTGTCAAGGGGTCCAAGAACCTGATTATGGACACAGTCTCATAACCAACGTATATCCCCGACTTACGGAGCGGCCCCATTGCTGATCGCTGGGGTGGTGGTATAGGTACATATACCTGGCAGCCGAACCTACGTAGGTGGAAAATTTTCGGTGCCGACCCTTGCGCAAGTTGGATGGGAGAGTGGATGTTGTAGGCCGATGGTCGAAAGTTGATGAGATTAGCGGCGTGTAACACCGCGTGTCCCCAACATGTAGTTGGTAAATTATAACCCTGAAGGAGTGGTCTGGCAATGAATTTAATTCTTTTAATCAATGCCTCCGCAAGTCCATTTTGAGTGTGGACATGAGGTACGGAGTGCTCAAGTTTAATTCCAGTTGCCATGCAATAATCATCGAATGCCTTTGAAGTAAATTCTCCGGCATTGTCCATTCGAATAGACTTTAAACGATAATCAGGGAATTTATTCCTTATTTGTATGATCTGGGAGATCAACTTTGCAAAAGCATGATTCCTTGTTGACAGCACGCAAACATTGGAACATTTAGAGGAAGCATCGATGAGCACCATGAAGTACCGAAACGGCCCTGAGAGGGGCTGAATTGGACCACATATATCCCCTTGAATGCGTTCCAAGAACGCGGGGAGTTCATCCTTCACCTTTAGGGGGGACGGTCTAATGATCAATTTCCCCGTAGCGCATGCGGAGCACACGAAATCATCGGGATTCGGGAATTTTTTTACATTAACATTATGACCGTTCGAGTTCTTAATTATATTTCTCATCATCCTAAGACCGGGGTGGCCTAACCTATCATGCCAAAGGCAGAATAGTTCGGAGCTTCTAAAGACAGTCTTAAGGGTAGTGTAAATAGGCGGTGATACTATCTTAGTGTAGTACAACCCAGTAGCTAATGAAGGGAGTCTTTCGACAACATGTTTACCATTTTCGTCGCGCTTGGTAATGAGTAGGAACTCCTTTCCATTCTCATCATCATTGGTTTCGACATGGAAACCATTTGCGCGGATGTCTCTAAAACTTAAGAGAGTACGATTCGACTCCGGATACAACAATGCCTCTTCAATGATCAGAGTTGTTTCATTTGGGAGTATGATAGTTGCTCTTCTGGAGCCAACTACATTCGGACCGCAGTCGGCGATCGTTATTATGTTACCAGGGTTTTGGTAATGGACTCAAAATACTTTGTTTCTCTCAAGATGGTATTGGTGGTGCCGCTATCAGCAAGGCACGTTTCCTCCATTTGGGCGCCACACGCGTTCTAAAATATAGTGCCTAATTAATATAATGGAGCGAGGAAGTTGCTACATCAAGTAAGTAAAACACATAGACATTTCAGAAAATCACATAATCAAATAATGGAATAAATGAATAAAATAGATGTCATCCAAACGCCGAAAATAAGTGTTATGCTCTCATAGAGCTTACAACCATATCGAAAAAATTGTATCTGATTATTGCGGGAAAAGGAATCATCTCAACAAAGAGGAGCTCAGGTGGATTCTGCAAAGAAACCACCAAGCTCAGCCAGTATCTCAAGGTCAGTGGGCTTCTATTCGTTGGCCATCATCATGGACAAGGGGCCTAGCTGAAGCGGCGGTGGCACAACGTGCTCAACCTCCATGGGCACAGTGGCGTCCGTGGGGACCGCCGAGGGTGCTGCCACTTGTGCTACGTCCTGCGCCACTACGTACGCGACGTTACGCGCGCCCGCCGGCGCCTGGTGCCTCAACCTGGACAAGATGCGCCTCGCGCGCCTTCTTGTTGGCCTTGAACGCGTCCACGACGTGTTTAGGGGCCAGACACTGCCTGGAGAAGTGAGTCTTGGAGCCACAGTGGAAGCAGTCCTGGGGCCTCGCCTCCCCCTTGCCCGCCTTGCGTTGCTTGGCCGGGTTGGAGGAGGTGGGGCCCTTCTTGCCTCTCTTCTTGTGGATGGGCTTGCGTACCTTGTAGGCACCAGCATTGGCCTCATGACTTGGGCCTCCTGCGAAGGGTTGTGCGGAGAAGTTCTTTTTCAAAACATTATCCTGCGCCTCGGCCACCTGGAGAGCATCAATAAGCGCTGCATATTCCGTGAATCCTTCCTGGCGAAAGTTTCGCGAGGACTGGATGTTGTCCGGGTGGAATGTGGAGAGGGTTTTGTCTATATTCTGCTGATCGGTGGTACTGGTCCCACACAGCTGAAGAATAGTACAAATCCGGTGCAACCTGGAGTTGTACTCTCCTACCGTCTTGAAGTCCGCAAACCTCAGACGTATCCAATCTGCCTCCGCCTGTGGCTACTTTAGCCTAGAGAACCGCTTGTTGAGGCGGTCCAGGGCGTTAATCCGCTACGCCATGTACTCATTCTTTAGAGTCTCACACATGTGATGGCGGAGGAAGTGCAGGGCTTTGGCGTTATTCGCCGGGATGGTTTTGCTAGGGGCCGTCGGGGTCCCCTCAATCAACGCATCCTTGATGCATCGGCCCTCAAGGACGATCTCAATGTCCGAGGCCCAAGTCAGGTAGTTAAGCCCATCTGGTCAACTCGGGAACTTCATGGTGGCGATTCCGGTCATCTGCAATTTATGCAAAGTGTGTAAGATTACAGCAGGTAATCGGTTGCATAAATGCGATAATCGATACAATAATTCAAATATGACCGCGTTTCAAAATTTAATATAAAAACAGTACAAGCTATCTATGAGATACAAAGTATTAAAAACATGCGGTAATTAATGACTATAGTAAAACATAGTGCAAAAGCTTGTGTAAA